>OY728145.1:453090899-463090899 GCA_963277665.1 Viscum album
GAAAAAACTCCCTAAAGGTAGGGTGAATTTTCTCCCATGACGATAACTCTAAAAGTTATTATAACAACTGAAATAAGAGGGATGTGGAGTCATTAATTTTCTGAGGGTATTCCAATTCATCTAATGGTAATGAGATTTGATCTATAATGTAGGAGAAACCCCATAGAAGAGGAAAGTGATAATAGGTGTGTAAAGGGTATACTCATGGAGAAATGGGAAGGAAAATCGAGAAAACACCTATTTAAGGGAAGGGGAGAAAAATAAAAGTATCCCCTTAAAATGAGGCATAATCAATAGAGTTTGGCTAACCATAAAATACAATGAAACTCACCATACCCAAGATAAATACCTCACATGGTCTTCCATATAGTCTGTGCAACTATTTCCTAAACCTAACTGTGATAATAGGTATGTTGTTATATCCATGCAGGCTAGGTGCATGGTTTGGAAAACCATGTACTACCCATGCACCTACCTCAATAGTTTTCTGCAGATATCCATCACAACCATGTTCCCCCCTTTCATGGTTTAAAAAATAGTTTTACACCTCCATCAAGGGTCATATGGTTTCTCATGGAGGGTCGTACATTTCAAATAAACTATGCACCCCAGCCTATTTCTTCTATACAGTTAGTTTTTGGAACAAAACACTCTTGAATCACATCCGAACACCAGATAGAACCCTACCCCCAAACTAGATAAAAAAACAACACTTTTATGTGTTCCAAACCTTGGATTTTTTTATGCGACTCATTTTATGATACATATTATCTACCAAATTAAAATGTTATAATTCCCTTCATAATTCAATAGATGAAAAAAATTAGACCTTAAATTGACTTTGTGGTGTAGTATTTGAAAGCCTCACATCTAAATTAAACGCATGCACTTTTCATCATACCATACACTCAATTTTTTATATTTGTGTTGGGTTAATTCCAATATATCACAAATGAACTGGGAATTATTTTTATAATGTATGATGATAATCCAAGCTTGATTTCATAGTATTGAGTATGTGATACATGTTTTAAACTAATATATGTCATTTCAAAATTGAAAACATGCATTTTTTTCATAATGGACGCATAACATATTGGATCCATATATGTATAATTCTTACAAGATATAAATTAATAGTCAATAATTTTCTACAAATATCTAGATAATTTGTTTTCATTTTTCAATTTAAGAATTTATGGCATATGTTTTGAAATACAAATAAACATTTCAATTAAAGAAACACACAATGAATTATACTGGAAATGTATTGTGGGAAATTAAATGTGTTTAATTTCTAAATGTGAAAAAATTATAACCTATAATTTTTATAATATATAAACACAATTTGAGTCATTATTCATTATTTTTAATATGTGACATGTGTTTAGAACTAAAATCTCAATTTTGAATTTTAACAACACACTTTCAATAACAAAATATACTCTATTAACCTACAGTTTATGTCTAATTTATTATACTTTCATAAGAAAACGGGATAAAATCTCCATGAATCGACCAATTCTGTAGTCTTGAATAACCCTATATAATCATGATTCCTATGGGAATAAAATATGAAAACCTAGGGAATATATAATTGGGTATCATGAAACTCATTAAAAGATTACATCTACATATCATGGGGAAATTAAAAAATAATCTAAAATTCTTGGGGAGGATTTCATAAAACAAAATCTATCAAGAGTAAATAATGCATAATCAACATGGAAATACAGATAACTCCAAACACATTCCATTTAATCAATAAAATAACATGAAATGCATGCATGGATAATATTAATATAGAAATAACGTTGATAATACTGACTAAATTCACAAGTAATGAAATGAATAATATTGGATACCCTAATATCAAACATCATTGTATCTTTACCATCAACTCCTTGCACCATGATAGTTTAATGGATGGGTGTTTATACACAAAAAACCCATTTAATAGGTCTAGATAATAGGTTTGTCTCATTAGACCCATCAGGGAATCAACACACTATCTATAATCAAACCTCATCCTTTACAACAATTCCAATGCATTCCTCATATATTGGATTATCAATTTAATTCATTGATAATATTTGTCATGAAAAAAACTGTATTGAGCAGAGAATAATGAATATTAATATTTCCCTAGTAATTCAAATAAAATTCACAAAAAACAGTATGTATAAAAAAGGGTTATGGTTTTTTCAATAGTTATATCAATTATATAAATAATAATGATACTTAATAAATATTTAATGTCCAATTTACAATGATCCTTATATAGTTAATGGCTCATGACAAAATTAATAGACATAAATCTAATAAGGAATAAAAAATAAATATAAATTCATTAGAAATATATATTTTGTTAAAAATTATTTCATTTTGATAAATAAAGGAAAAAGAAACTGAAAAATAAATAATTTTTCCTTTTTAAAATTTCTATTTAAAAATTGGCCACATTAAATATTTATGGTGGTGAAAAAATATTTTAACACTATATATGTTAAATAAAATTCCATTTTACATATTTTAAAAATAATATTAAAGAACAAACCTTTTGATAAAAATAAAAATAGTCCTCTGAAATATTTTAAAAATTCATGTATAACATAAAATTTCCTCATTATATTATTTCATTAATATATGACTTTTGAAAATAATTTGAAAAATATTTACATGGAAGAAAAATATTTCCAATCAAAAAGAGAAATAAGATCATAATTAAAAAAATAATTTTCATGATTCATGTTTCTAAGACAGGAAGAGATGGAAGAAAACATTAGAACTATATAAACTTTTAAAAGATAAAAAATATATGGATTTATAAAGGATATATTATAAAAATCTATTAATGAATTTAAAGAAAATACAAAATCATCGAGATTATGAAACAAATTTTTTCCTCTTTGGTAAATTTAAAATTGTACCCCATTGAAATTATATGATTTAATTGAAACAATTATCATTATTAATAAATATATATTATTGTTAAATACATAAAAGTATTAGTATATAGAAAAATATATAAAAATTTGTTCATAATATCAAATAGCTCTTAATGGAGTGGAAATTGAGATGAAATCTCTTACATTATGCTTACCTTAAGATTAACATGCTTTAACCTCATGTATAATAGTTTTCAACAAGTAATTAATTTAAACTAGAACCATATTCATATTTACAATATCCTATATGATCCTATTAAAATATTTTATGGACCATTCATTAACAATCCATTATTATTATCATTTTTTAGGTGTTAACTAATTCATTTTCTATAAGGACCCATGATTATCATACATAGATATTATATACATTTTTATGGATATTCATTACATTATAGGAACACATTCATGAATGACATAATAGTTTAATGTCATTAGAAACATGGATACATACACACTAGTCCATAAGTGATCTATGTCATCTTCTACTACGTTCTACATATCTATTACCCCTCATAGAAATATCATAAATTATAAATTTCTTCATAACCTTGGAAAATGAACATATAAAAGGGTTAGATCATATTCTCAATAATGGTAAATAAGTGATATATAAAAGCATAACAAGAACATGATGGTATGTTAACATGGTCATATCATTGGAATATGATACCCTACATATCAAAGATTATAAACAATAGTCATGAAACAATTATTGGTAGTTCATAACACATTAATCATAAGGAAATCAAAGATCATGATCCCTGAGAGGTTAACATTGCCATAAGTCCCAAAATTTGAGTAATACAAAAAATATAGAAAATCATTTCCATATTATTAAATTATCATTTTCAAGGTATCATATTAGAATGGGTTCACTTCTCGAACTATCATCATATTAAACGTTCACTCCCAAGACCCTCATAGTGGAAAAAATCCCACACTGAACAAATTTCACTACTTATTATACTCATGTAAATCTCCTGAGATATATATCATTACCCAATACATTAGAGGGGGTTATAGGTCCCACCCATAAAAAAATTAATACAATATTTATGTGTTCCACAAATTCAAAACATATTCATCATATTATAGAAAATTAAATGAAAATGTGTATAATAAAAATTTTATCATATCATAACCTATGGTAAAGTGACATGTTTCATTATTATTTCATCATTTCATAACCTATGAATATAGGAGGGTTTCATAAGAATTTCCTCATTTTTTTTAAAATGTGGAACAAAAATTTGTTTTATAAAATCATGTAATCTAAAACATAAAACATTTTTATAATGAATAATAATGTTATCCTTGGATCATTTTCCCATTAATTCATAGGTAACAAAAATAAATTTAATGTTATATGGAATTTATTTTGATCTATTATTTAGAAAAAAAATTGAGGAAAATATCACATCCTCTTTAGAAAATAATTTTTAAAATATCAAACTATATTAACATGATTTTCTTTGAAAATTAATATTCTATGTTATAATGTATGATTTTTATGTAATGATTTGTAATTTCATGACTTCAAAAAATTATGTTCAGGATATACATGTTAGAACAATGATTCCTTTTGAATTTTCAATAAATCCCAAATTGTAATGGTATAGAAAATGACATGAATATTACATTCATAAGAGTTTATTAAAAAATTAAAAAATGTGCAATAATTTCATTTAAAAATAATAAGAGAATAATTAAGAAAATAAATTTATTTTTCTAAAACATTTTTTGAAAGAAAACAGATTTCTGACAAAAGAGAGAAATAAAGTTATATAATCTTAATTTTTTATTAATTATAATAAGTAACAGACACTAGAAGAATGGTAATATATCATTAATATATCATTAATTACCACATAATCATAAAATTGATGTTTTTCATATATGTATCATAGGATTTAATAATTTTAAACATAATCATAAACAATCCTCATAAACAATGAGATTTTAAAATAAAATCATTAATACTTTGATATGTTTAAATAACAATCCCCATGAAGGGATAACATAAAATTGAACATAAAATATCACGAGGATAAATAAATTCATGATGTAACAAGTAAAATAGGTTTTATACAAACCTCGTAAAATAATATAAGGGAATAACATATCATATGTATCAAAGAAGAAAATTTGGGACAAAAAATTCATACCTTAATTCTTAACATATGTCTCACCCATTCAAAACTACCGAATACTATATATATATTTATGAAATAAATATTAATTAAATATATTCATAAATATATGAACATATATTATTATTTCAGGAACCTTTATTACCCATTTTTTACAATTCCATGTTAAAGTTACATTTCGGGCAATAACCAGATTGTTTTTCATATATGTTTTGATTTCATATATTTTTTTATCCTCATACATTGATCATGGTTTCATAATATCCATAATTGTAACCAATATTTAAATAAAATATAATGTTAGTACATATGTATTTATATAAATCCATAAATGTTTTGTATTGGAAATTAATTACACAGTTCATGGAGATGGTAGGTCGTACGTACACATGATCATTGATTATATTTTATTATCAGATTGAGTGAAAGTAAATTTAATTATATATTAAAATTATAGAATCATTTATATATCATATAATTCACAGACATTCATTATTCTTATCCTTAATACATTCCATGTAATTCTTGACGAATAACATCGTATCGTGAGATGGTAGTACGTGGTACACATGAGTGTCATTGTCATATTCCTATAAAATGGAAGTTATTAATGTATATGTTATATAATAATTAAATAATCATAATAAAATCAAATATATATTATATAAATATTAAATCCATCATCGCAACCATCCTTGATATGTGGTAATGGAAAAAATAAATGACATTGGTTTGCGAGGCGGTAGAGTGTCGAACCCAAGATAAATGATTTGTTAATGGATTTGATAGAATTGGAGAAGGATTTTGGTCCTGAAATTAACATAAAAAATCATAGTATATGGAATATACTTATTTTTTTTAAATCATGTTCTAAAAATTATTGAAGGATTTGGGTGGAGAAATGTATCACAAACTCTTATTGATGAATGTTATCTCTTCTTTCGATATCCTCCTTAGATTTGAACTAAAATAATTATTAGGATATATATTTATTCCCCAAATAAGTATTTAAGGTTGAGGTGATAGAAATTATAAATTTATTTGGTCATGTGTTTTCTAAAAAAAGGGTTTTAGGGGTGAATAAGAGAGGAGAGGGTGTCCATTTATAACTGGGGGAGAGGACACAGTTGGTATTTTTAAAACTAATTAAGTGCTAACTTGATTTTAATATTACACAAGGGTCCAAAATAGGACCATATGTATCCTTATATGTGTAATGTATATAATATGACCATCTAATTTTTTTAGTTAGGTGTATAGGTCATTTAACCCTTATCATTTTATTTTAACCCTTGGTAAATTGTATTTTAACTTTACCATGGTAATTAATTTTTAAGAAATTCACTATTATTTTTTTCAAAAATTGGGTTGAAATTATCAGATAATATAAATTATTATAATCCCAAATATGGACCCCATTATTCCAAACTCATATACCTAAAGTGGAAATTTTTAATTTAAAATAAATCACGCCGACATTGTGAGAAAGCCGGTTTTCAATTTTAAAATGTTCAAATGTTTACTGTGTTATTAAATCTAAATTAAATATTAAATTGATTCCAATGATTTAAATTAGATATATGGTTATTTAATTGAACTAATTTAAATTTTAAATATAATTTAAATATAATTTGACATTATAAATGAATTAAAATAAAATGTACTTTTCAATTAAAATTCAGTATTTTTCCCTAATCATAAATAAAATGAATCTTTTATGGAAAATACCAAAAATTCACCCATAGAAAATTTTTAAATTTGGATTTAAATTGTTTTATCAAATTTATTATCTAAAAGTGTAAAAATTTAATTTTATTATTGTTCACAAAAGTAAATAAAAATCAATTATAAAGAGTTTTTTTTTTGAATCTTCTAAATACATTAATGAAAATTAATTATTTTTTCTATATTATTTCATTATATAAAACTACTTATATAATATTTGAATGCAGTTAGTACTATTCATACTAATTTTTATAATGTATGTGAAATAATAGTCATGTTTGAGTAATATTAATAATATATCAGACTTTTTTAAGAACTCAGTATCCTTTATAGAGCATAATAACCTAGTGTTACCTGTTGTTAAAGAATTACCTGGAATTTTTTGTATCATAAGATTTCAAATAAATTTAATTTATTTTAAACAAATTCTCAAAATCTTGGGGTTCTATATTTTACCACGTTAAATTTAATTTCACCCAAACAATTCTTCACACTGACAGAAATAAGTAAGGATATTCTTGCCTTATCATATCCTCACGTACCCATGTAGATTATTAAATTTGGTGGTTCACCACAAAACTCTAAGTATGTGAGTTGTCTTTCTTTATAGAACATTATATTTACAATCCATAATCACCACTGATTGTTCCTCATAATAAAGTTATTTCTCTAGTGGTATGACCTTTGAGTTCGGTATATGTGATGGGTTTGAAATGTACATACTCAATAGAGATATATGGTACACATAATTTATAGAAACCTTATCCTTTTTACACATATAATTAGATGATTTGTATTATAATTAATGATAAAATTACAGTGAAAATATCATAATTACTATGGTCTTTGGATGATTTGATTCATAAAATTTAAAAAATTGAAATAAAATAAATCATCTTTATTATAACTATCCATAAAGAGCTCATAACTTCTATTGAGCTCCAACATTTATAAAGGATAACCAGAAGAATAAATGACCAAAATGGTTGAGCAGAAAAATACTAGTATGGGTATAACCATAAGAATAAATAAAAACACATGTGTAAGAATACATAACATGATTACATAAAAAGTAACAAAACATGAATGATCATAAGGATAATAAAATTTAGATAATGAGGAAATGTAATTATGTCATCATAGGGATGTGTCAAGAACACATAACCTGGATTAAGAACAATTCAAGGCTAGTTACCAATTCCATTGAACAAGGCAGACAAAGTACCACAAATGAACTATGTTCACTCCCTATCCCAAAATGACTTCTCATGTGACTAAACATTTACCAATGAATTGGATCATTATTTGGTAGAACCCATCATAACATGTTCATGTATTTCCCATGTTATGAATCAACCATATGGGTTTCCCATGGAAATAATTGGGTATCATAAACATATCACAAGGCATGAAAAAATTATATATCATAATGGTGTCCATTAAAGAATGGATTAGAATGATACATTATATTTATTAAGTAAAATAGGAATCGATCGGAAAAAATGATGTCAAATTTAAGTGGAAATATGTAAAACATGTTATTATAAAATGTTTGAAATGAAATATTTTTGTACGGTTGAATAAAAATATTAAAGATAATTTAAATTAAAAAATTAATATTTGTATTCAGAAAAAAAAATAAACCAATAAGGTTTTTAGGATATAAATTGTGATTTTATAAAAGTAATTTTGGCTTCAAATAGAATATGAAGTTCACTTGAAAATGGGTAAGATATCGGGATGTTCCCTTTAACCGGGCTTGGTTATCTAGATGTTTCAAGAAGGGAACCTTTTTAAAATATGTATTTACATCTAAAATATAGATGATGTGATATATATAAATTATTTTAAAACATATACATTGAATTTAGAATATGTATGCCTAAATAAAGAATCCTTGCATTGGGGTTATGAGATAGGGAAAGAATACCCATAAGGAAAAAATGGAGGTTTGGGTATAATCACATACCTTATGTCCAAAAATGTTCTCCACTTGATCATAATGTCTGGGATAATAAAATTAGATCAATTAATTAATTAATTAATAACCTTTTATATATTTATGTGATTTATTATAACTTTATTATGTTCATTTAGGGCCTTTGGATTAACTATAAGATACAATTTAATAATTTTGGATCATTCGGTTCCTTTTTTGTCTTGATCAGTTTACTTATATACATGTATAGAAAAACATGTTAATTGAGAATAGTATTCTAGAATTGAAATTATATTTTACAAATTAAATTTAAGAATATTAAATGGTCTCATATAGAAATTGTTTTATATTAATTGAGGATGAATAATTAGATAAAATGTTAGTGAGGAATGGTAGATTGTTTTGGTGAATTTTTTTCATAACGAAATACTTCTGTTTTATTAATAATTATTATGTATAAAAACAATTTATAGAAAATTAAATATTATTTAATACATATATTATATACTTTATTGAAAATTAAAATGGTTTTATGACCGTAATTGAATGTTTAAATAGAATTTGAAAACTCGTCATCCTTGAATGTGATAAATCAACACATCACACATGATGTTTTAATTATTAAAATAAAAGGAAAGGGAAAAAATGATGATTAGTTATTATATAAAAAAATAAAATTCAAGTATATAAAATACATTATAGTTATCATGTTTCATGGATAAGTGGAGTTGAATAGAGAATAAATAATTAAATGTAATTTAAAATAAATTAAAAGAAAAATTAATATGATTTTACCTCTTGAGTTCTTCTACTTGAAAACATCATTAGGGGATTGGTTTTTTGTATTTTTTTAAGAAAAAATCCACCTATTTCTAGGGAATATACTAGATATGTTTATTAATATTAAAGTTTACGAGATACAAGGCTTATGTGGTGCAAGGAGATGAGGTGGTGAGGGGTGGTATTTATAGTGGAGTAGAGGGATGTTTTCTAATTATATTATTCATTAGTTTATTAATTTTCTTCAAGACTATGAATAGTTTTACAATTATCCATAAATATATTAAAATAATGAAATATATTTATAAATTATGTACATACATCCACCGTACATAATCTATGACCGAATAATTCATGTATTTACCTTTTATCATAAATTGTTATATTTTACTATCCACCAAAAATTCATGTGTTTCTGAAAAATCTTAAAAATTATTCCAAACAATATCGGAACCTGTATATTTTTAAAATTTTCTCAATTTTATGAAAATTATTATCTATATATGATACATTCAATTTTTTATTAAAATCATCATTTACTTCGAAAATACTGATTTTAAAATTATAATATATGTTAAAAACATTGAAAATTAATTAAGGTTTTACAAAATTATTGTAAAATAATATGAAAAAAAATTTATTTATTAATAATGTTTAAGAAACTAAATTTTATTATAAATAATTATATTAATTTTTAAATATAACCTATAATTTTATGTTTTATAAAAATGGCAGCACTAAATTAATAATTTCTATAATATTTATTTACCTAGACTATTATATCTTATTAAAATTTATAAATTCCTATGTTTTATTTATACTTTCATAGGTGAGGTTACTATTTGATTGAAATGTTTACTATTCATTAGGGTCATATTACTATTCCAAATATCAAGTTAATATTCCCTTGGTATTGGTACCTTATTCTTATAAATGCCTCTTATTTATGTAATTCATCATTTATAACGTTTGTATAGTGTTATCTATATTAATTTATGTGATTTATACTATATGGAATATTTTTATGAGGGGTGATTCCATTGATAATGTTTTGGGGTTTTTTATTCTTCCGCCATAATGAAATTCCTCCCTCGAATTTGTTTTTACATACTAAGGTAAAAAAAGTGAGGTTTGTTTTACTTCATTACTTCCTCGAGTTCTTATGTTTACTATTCCTAATTATAGTTTCTACATTTTTCTTTGACCATATTAATAGCCTTGTTTCCTTGAAATCTATCTCTACGGTCCTTGATCTTTTCCATATTCTCCTCATAAGAGAGATCATTTTCCTTCTATACCAACTCTAAATTCAGTATAGGAACCCATCCAAAAACATTACATAGAAGAGTAATTTTTACTATTCTAGGTTTTGGATATTTATATTCAATCTTAACAGTTTATCAGATTTGGGAAAAATTAAACCAACAAAATTCCAACTTCTCTTCTGCACGCATAACTACGATGGTGTCCAACTTCAAACTTCAATGTGACCTGTGAAAATAATTTTAATACATGGGGTGAGTGTTAAATAACCCATTAAGGTGTTTTAAACCCACTTATAAATACATTTAAGATATTTATTTAAAAATAATTTCAAAAACACATTTAGCAATATCCTTATTGAAAAAATTATATGAAATTAGTTGAGGCTTTAAAATACTATATCACCTACAAAAATACATACGTAAGAAAATTTATTAAACATAATCAAATTTTTTTTAAACAATATGCATCCTAGTAAAAACAAAACACTATTTCTGATCCCTTTTGAAACATTTAAGGCTGTCTTGGGCCTACCCACTCAACGAAGGATGGGTTCACTCCCCAATGAACTTATATATTAACAATGTACAAGCATCCGGTTTTCTAGAAACATTTATGCTTTCTTTACTTATATATATAAATATATTCACTTGAGTTATTTATTTTGAAAACACATCACTACATTAAAATACACATTCCCACATATTATTATATATATGTGTGTGTGTACACATATATATATACATTCACTTTATAACACTTGAGAGTTCGGTTTCAAAAAAATCATATCATAAACCCTTGCATAAACTATCCATGTATTTAATCCTTCTTTTTAGAGATACATTTTCCATTATTAAAAATACTTGATCATTATAAAATAATTGTAACAATTAATTATGTTCCTCACAAAAAAATTTGAAATAAAACACTTTCAATGTAATCCATGTAATTAATAATTTTTGGAACATAAACATTGAAATTTAATTTGAAGCCTTGAATTTGTTATAAATGAAATGGATTTCCATGTAATGCATAAACCTGTGTCCATGATTGTATGCATATGCGACATCCAAAATGATAACATGAAAAAAAAATTTAAAAAATGATGATAAAATTATAAGCATAACTATATCCATTTAAACCATAATTAAATTGAAAATAAATACTTGTACAAGATCTGGATATTACTTTTAGCCCATGTCTATACACAATTTGTTCGTGTATTCAAATATGTTATAATTAATAAATATGTCGATATATATATAATTTTAATTCTTAGAACTATTTCATGTAATGGGAATATAGATTTATCTTATAAAATTACATGTCACTCTGAAAAATTAAAATAAAATAAGTTTTAAGATAACAAATTCTCATTTCATAATATTATTTTGTGTAATTTGGGTAACATCATGGTTTAAATATTATGACCATATCATAAATGTTAGTCATATGTTCCCACATATTTATTACTATAAATGATAGATAAAAGTTTTAGGCATATATTGAAATTACGAAACAAATAATAATATATTACTCGCTATAATATATTTTCAAATAATTCTAGTCCATCAATTATTTCATTTATAAAAATAACTATTTTTCAATTCTCGTACTAAAATTAAACTAATTATTTATTTATGTTTAAACACCAAAATTTCTAAAATAAATAATTTTCATTAAAAAAGCATTGGGTATAAGAACATGTTAAAAAAATTGCAAAAGAAATTATAAATTAAATAGTATATCAGTTTAAACTTTTAAAATAAAACATTTTAATTCGGAAAGACATAATTTGACATAAACTGTCAAAATAAAATTTATGAACAAGTTAAAATAATTTCACCATAAAATAAATAATGGTTTCCAATTATTAAATAAAGAGCATGAATCATGAATTTTATTACTTTTTTTAAATTTTACAATCATAAAATGGGAAAAAGTTAATTACTACAACAATATTTAAATAGAGAGATTAAGATAAAAGTATCTTACTAATATATTTTATTAAATCAAATATTTTATTAGAATAAAATTTTCAAGTAAGGGATAAAATGAATAAGAAATCCCTTCAATATAATATTATCATAATAATATTAAAAACCAAAAACATGATTGGATTTGAATAAAAGAAAAAGAAAATTGTTTACAAAATAAATTTCCTTTACATAAATCATAAGCATGATACCTTCTAGAGCAACAACAGTTTTGCGCATATGCTCATCTAACATGACTCTCATCAAACAATACTAAAAGAACATAATATGCATGCCACAACACACACAGTCTCCTTAAATGATGATAAAAGGGTTTTTATATCCAAAGACCATATATGTGTATATAAACCTAAGATTGCATTAAAATATGTGTTTACAGATTAATAGGAAATTGATAGTATGTCAGCACAAACAAAACAACAATGATATAGGAAATTTAAAATTAACTCTAACAAACAATTCAAACTAGTAAAAACCAATAAAATTACATAAGTAATATAAAATGAATTTTAATAGGATAGAGTGGATGTGTTTGAACCAAATTCAATAAAACTGATTTCAAAAATTTAAAAAGAAAAAAATAATTGATCCATCAGTCTACAAATAAAAAAGGAGTTTCGAAACAAGACAATAAAATATTGGGATTCACATATAAATATTTAAAACACCTAATACCTAGGTTGAGTAAAGACAGAACAAAAACCATAAGTTCATATCGAATATTATCTATAAAAAACTCTAACAACCCTTTCTGACCTCCACATTACATGGATCTACATTGTTGATGAATGAAACACCCAAACCGCAATGAAACTCAGACCATTATTTATAGATACCCATAGCCTAACATACATGGAAATTACATTACTTTTTTGGAATAATTAATACATAACAAGAACCAACACTCAAGGACCATAATGGTTTAGTGTCTTTGAAACTCGGAACATAATCTTCTAATCAGGTTGAAAGATCTTCAACATATCCCATAAAGATCTTCCCCTTTTTTTCTTACCTAAAACCTTTCTTTAAATCCTATGGAAAAGAAAACATATAAATGGTGATCACAAATTCTCAGTAAGGGTAACCATGGGGAAAATAAAACAAATCATATACATTTGAACTTAAAAAAACATGATAATAAAGTTTAAACCTCAAAATCTTGAGAAATAAATATGATCAGTACATAAGGCATAGATCATAAAGGAACATTAATCATGATAAAATAATATGGTAATAAAACATGTAATTATGGAAAACCATTAATCACATGATATGATTTCCATAGTAGCTAAGGCATTGCTTCCAAGACCATCTTAGTGGACAAAGTCCCTTACTGAACCAAGTTCACTCCTCGCTCTAGTCCTGTATCACTGAACCGGATTAACTTGTCGTTCCAGCCATGTCTATCTAATGAGATATAAATCTTTACCCAATGCATTGGAGGGAGATATAGGTCCTACCCATCTCATAATGAAATCAGTTTTACTTGTTCCACAACATAAACATAAATCATTCATCATAACCCAAGAATAAAATGGGTTTCATAAACATCATCCCATCATAACATAATCCATATAAAAGAAATGGATACCATTTCATAATAAGAAAAGTAAAACCATGTAAATCATAGAGACATTATACTTGAAACATACACATATGAAATAATGTCATCTTAGATGGAAACTGGTTTTGATAAAACACTTGAAATGAATTCTTGAGGAAAATATCATTTCTTCTTCAAAAGCATTTTCTTTTCACAAAATGCCATGCAATTTTAAAAGAAAAATATTTTTTTGAAAATAATCATTAAATATTGTAGAGTAATCTTTATGAAAATAAGACGTTATGAAACCATAAAAAATTGTTCATGTCGTATAAGTTCAAAAAAATAACATTCTCCTTGTATTTTTGTCAGAAAAGTCAAAAAAGTTCCTCGTATGGTAAAAAAATAAATATTCCTTCCATAACATGTGCTAAAAGTCAAAAATGGGTAAAAAGGACATTAAACATACATGAAAACATTTTTTTGAAGACGTGGACATTGATGATAACAATAACCCCAGTAAATACCTACGAATAACAATCTCGGATAAGAACGAGATTAGAATAGTTATCCCTTACCTTATGGCTGATATGCTTCGTATATATCTGAACCTCATGTATAATGATTTAAATGATGTCATTGATTTATTATAGAATCATATTAATTGTTATTATATCATATATGGTTCACTTATGACTTTATATTACCCGTTCTTTTGTAAATTCCATGTTAAAGCAGTGTTTTGGGTAAAATCGTTTCATTTATCGTACGTGTTTCGATTTGTTGTTCTTGATATTATTACTCATATCCTGATTTAATTATTTCCATAATGTTAAAAATTATTTATATATAACATTTATTCATCATATACATGATATATTTATAAATGGAATGAAATACACCGTTCATGGAGACGGTAGGTCGTACGTACGCATGAACGCTGTTTTCATTTCCTTATTGAATTGAATGGAATTAAGTAAATGAAACATATATGTACAAAAATACCATATAATTATTATGTATTATATTTCATGATTATTTATTATATATAATTTATAATCATACTTGAATGGTTAATCATGGAAAAGGAATCACATCGCGTTCGTGGAGATGGTAGTCCGTACGTACGCACGAGCGATGATATCGTTCCCATAATTATTGAATAGAAATGGAGTGGATGATATAATATCATAGAATCAGTATCATGTTATAATAGTCATATATAGTTATTCTTTACACCATTATACCCATCCAAGTAAGGTGGTGGTGGAAAACAGATTACACCACGACGTGGAGACGGTATTCCCTACGTACGCACGTGCGGTTATTTCATTTTCCGTAGGATGGATAGAAGTTAAAATAACGTTGTTTCATATTTATAACAACATATCAGTAAATTAGTGACACATATATTATTAATTTATGATGAAACAAATAAATAAGAATAAGTAGATGAAGAAATAAATTGGAATGAATCGGTAAAGGATATTAGCTCTTCTCTGACGCGCCTCTTCTTAACCTTCTCTTAGGGCACTAAAATTGGTCTTTGAAGAATACCAGAACCACTATTATGTTTCTAGGGATGTTGAGAATGGAAATGGGTGGGGTTTGGTTGAGATTTAAAGCTCAAAATGGTGTGAGGAGGAGAGGGAGGAGGTTTCCTTTTATAAGGGAGGAGAGGGGCACCTTTGGAATTATAAGAAATATTAATTTATAATAAATTATTACTCCACTTAAAAACCTCATATAATTACTCAATTATAATATGAGATAATATATGGTTGTAATATCATCAACCAATAAAATTTATACATGTTTTGAATATATTTTAAACCTTATCAAATTGATTTATCCTTATTTAATCTATTTAATTTTATTTGTGGTAATAATATTCTAAATTTTAAATTGATATAAATAATTACTTATGTTCTGTTAATTATCTATAATTAGATAAATTATGACATTTTAGACCATATAAATTTAAATATATAATTTTTAAATATTTTTTTGATTTTTAAACAATTTTATAATATATTATTTTTATAAAATAACAAAAGTGTCAATTTTGACCCTATTCATTTATTTGAATTTAAATAAAATCTAAATAGAGGATATATTCTAAATTAAAGCTTTAATATATTTATAACATGTCATATTTATCTAAAAAATCAGTGGAGCACATTAAATAGTTTATTTAATATTTATTTTAATACTTTTAAAACCATTTATTTGGTATATCTCATAATAAAATAATTACTACAACATTTTTTGTATAATTATTTATTATACTTATTTGTTGAATAAAATTACAAATAAAATCCTATTATAAATATAAATATAATAAATTTAATAATAATATATTTACTCGAATTTATCATCTTTAAATCACAAAAGTTAAATTGTTATATTTATTAAATTATGAAGGTGACATCTTTGACATAATTTAAAATAAAATAATATAAATGTCCTAATCAGTTTTATAAGGCTGAAAATGGTACAAAAATCGACCCATATACTCAAAAAAAAAATTTGTCATGTTTCGGGTCCTTTTGACAGGTATTTTTATTTTAATAAAAATTATATTATTGATTTTTCACTAAATAAATAATTTCTTCATCATTAATTGATAAGATATTAAGGTAATTAAATATTTCTTAAAAATTACAAATTAATTACCATGATAAAGAAAAGAATTTTAGCTTTTAAAGGAGTATTTATAATCAAATTTATATTCTGTATAACCTTATATGAAAAATAATCTAATTATTAAAATTTGAGTGAGACATTTAACTTTCCTTTAAATAAAATAAATAAAAGGTCTTAATCAAATAAAAGTGGGTTTCATTAGATTACATTTCGACCCATGTATGATTTAGGGGAAAATATAATCATCCAATTATATTAGGAAAAGTGTTAGGGTAATTTTATAAAATTATATTTACCCTTAATTACCCGATTTACCTTTAACTGTGATAAATAAAATTTATCGTAGTTACTATTCGTAATGACTAAAAATAAAAAGTAGATTATTAACATAATCTGGACCCAATGAATTCAAATATGGAATCAATTTTTGAAAATTCAAATAACAGAAGTGGCAGTAGTTAATTTTAAATTAATCCCGTTGTTAAGAAAATGGGTTTTAAAAGTTAAAACATTACCAAAGATTGAAATGTTTTTACCTATGAATTCAATATAAAATTATTGGTAATGACATAAATTATATTAAATGGTAAAAATATATTCTATTTATACTTTAAAATCATTCAATATTATAATTTAACCATATAAATTATTGCGATGAAAAAAGTTGTTTTTAATTAAAATATAGTGTGTTTTACTATTCATTAAAATATGAAAGTTATCCGAATAATATGAAAAATTTATCCAAAGTAAATTTTTATATCTTGATTCCAAATAAGAATTTTATTTTTTCAAATTTAACTTATAAACATTAAAAAAACTAGAAGTAAAGTGGTTGCGCCATCAAAATGCGACAAAACTGTATTTTTTTAAAAATAATAATTTTACCCGAAAAATTTATTTTGTTCACATACCATGTTCTAGAAAATGTGTTAGATGAATAAAAATGTTATAAAATTTAAAAATTTAGTTAATACTATTCATAATGTCTAGTCCATAATAATATTATTACAATATGTCGTTGTTTAGTGAAACCTGGTATTGCGTACAACACACGCTATCGAGGAATGTCGTGATTACATGTAATGCAAGCCAAGTAAGGGTTTCGTGTAGTGAAAGACTCCTTTCTTGTTGCACATAACAAAATACAACCATATTTCATTTATAAATTGAATATATATATTTATATATATACACTGAATGTTGCGTAGAATAACTACTATCAAACAAACTTGAAATTGTGTGTAACACGATCCAAGAATAGTGTTGTGTATACTACAAGATAATACTGTGTTCTGTATAGTGTAAAATAATCTTGGTGTAGCATCAAATAAATTTAAAATAATATGTCTCATAAAATCTGGGGGTGTTACATTCTTTATGGTAGTCATCCACCTTTCAAGCACGGATTCAACTCAGTGTGATGATGGCATCAAAACTCGATCAAAAACCCCACGATGGCTCCGACTTTCTCCCACACTCAATTCAACCTCAACTCGTCTAGAGTGAACAACTCTTGTGAACCCCAACTGGATGCGCGACACACTAGGAATCTATATTCGGGATTTCCCAAAAAACATGATTCTCCTTTCTTTTTTATGACTTTTTCATTTCTCTTTTATTAAATTCAGTTAAAATTATTATAATATTTTAATAATATTGTATGTATAATTTCAAATTGTTATAATACACAATAATAATTTTAAAAAATAATTTATTCAAAATTTAAAAATTAAAACTAAAATTATATATATATTGTATTAAATTATGAAATACTATAATCATACATTTTTTAAATAATAATAATTTTATAAATTTTATATTTCTTCATAAACACCTTATTTTCATTATTCAGATTAAAATTAATAGTAATTTAGTACATTTTATATCAAAATATTTTTTTATAATTATTATATAATATCCACTTAACATTTATTACAAATCATTTAAAAAACAATCTAACTAAAACATATATTTTATTACTAATAAAATTTATTTAAGTATCATACTTTTATAATAATATTATAAAAATCTATGTCATTATGAAAATCAAATAAATATATAATAAACAAAAAATTCTAACAAAATAAAACCTCATTTTATAATTTAAAATTTTAACTTAATATTAAATCATATTTTTTTAAAATTAAATATCATTTATAAGTTTTATTTAAAAACCATTCTTAGTTAATTATAATAATACTATATTGTAAAATTACTAGTTATATTATATAATTATAATTTTATTACACAAACATTATAATAATAAATATATAAGAGAATTTAAAATGTTGTTACTATATTTCTTAAAAGTATAATAAATTTATATTTCATCACGTATTTAAAAAATTTCATTTTAAAAACAATATAAATTAATGAAACCAAATTTTCATTTTATTTTAAAGAAACCACATGGTTTTATTAAACAATTTCCAAAAAATTTCTATTCAACTTATAACACATTTATTAATTAAAATAATTCCTTTTTTGAAACATGGGTTATTACATTATCTCCCCATAAAAAAGAACTACTCCCTCATAATTCATTCATCAGAATTTAGGAAATTATGAATATCCATCTTCAGAATTAAAAAAAACTGAGTCTACTAGACTTCTAGAATCGAAAAATTCTAATATCCAAATTTTTCTTGATAGTGACTCTAATACAAATTATAAGGACACATCGATAAAAATTATATAACAGGTAACATTTTATAGTTCTAGGTTCTGGAGAGTTAGATAAAATCATTACAAGTTATCAGAGTTGAAAAAAAATTAAACAAACAAAAATCTAACTCTGCTTTTGTGCGTGCGTCTATAATTATGTCTACCACTGGACTTCTAAGAAACGGGTGAAAATAATTTTAAAAAATGAGGTAATCATTATATTTCCTAGAAAGGTGTTTTAAAACCATTAATAATCCCTTTTATGATATTTTTTTAAAAACACTTTTGGAAACACATTTTGTAATATAATTTTTTAAACATTATTTGAAATTACTTACAGCATAAAAAAACTAGATCCCCATAGAGAGTATGTACATTCAAAAATTTATTAATCATAATCAAGTGTTTTTCTAAAGAAATTACACAACCTCTTAAAAACAAGCTATTTATGAAAAAACAAGAATCGTTAAATGCTATACTGGGCCTACCCACTTAGAGAAGGGTGAGTTAACTCTTAAATGACCTTCCATATTTACAACTTACAAGCACTAGGTTTTCTGAAAACATTTATGCTTTCTATACTTATATATTTATTTATTTATATATATATAGGAGATTTAAATTTTGAAAACATGTCACTACATTAAAATACACATTCTCACTGATAATTATATATATGTATGTATATATGTGTGTGTGTGTGTGTGTGTGAACTTTCATTTCATAACACATGCGCGTTTTGTTTCAAACAAAACCCATATCATAAAACCTTGCATAAGTTGTTCATGTATTCAATACTTATCTCAGGAGATATATTTTCCATTCTTATAAATAATTGATCTTTATAAAATAATCATAATAATTATTTATGTTCCTCATATAAAATTTGAAATAAAAAACATTCAATGTAATCCATGTACTTAATAATTTTAAGAACATAAAACTTGAAATTTAATTTCACACGTTGAATTTGTTATAAAAGAAACAGATTTCGATGTAATGATTAAATGCATGGCCATGATTTTATGTTGATGATGCAACCATAATGATGAATTTCCATGCATTTTTTTAAAAAAACATATTGAAAAATTTATAGGCATAATTATAACCATTATAACCATGAGTAAATTGAATAAAATGACTTATACTAGATCTTGATATTAATTTTAATCCATATTTATAAATGATTTGGTCGCACATTCAAATCATGAACTAATTGATAAATATATCAATATATATATTTATAGATTTATATATATTCATATATATATATACAATTTATTTACTTGAAAAAATTTGAAGCAATGGGAATACAACCTTATCATACAACATTACTTGTCACACAAAAAAATTAAAATAAAATCATTTATAATATAACAATTTCTCATTGCTTAATATTATTTTGGGTATTTTGGGTGATAACATGGTTTAAGGATTATGGTCATATCTAAAATGACAGTCATATTTGTACACACATTGATTTACTCAAAATGATGGTTTAAATTTATAATTATATATTGTCATTATAATGTAAATCTAAATTAATTACTTTATATAATATATTTTGAAATAATACCAGTCCTTCAATTATTTTATTTATTAAAATAATTAATTTTCAATTCACATACTAAAATTAAACTGATTGATTCTTAATTTTTAAACTCGTAAATTTTAAAAACATAAACTTTTCTAGAAACAAGCACTTGGAATAAGAACATGTTAAAAAAAATTCTCTTAATAAATTATAAATTCAAAGATTTATATGTTTAAACATTGAAAATAATAAATTTTAATTAGGAATGACATAATTTATTATAAATATTTAAACTAACATTTTAAAATAAGTTATAACAATTTCACCATAAAATAAATAATGGATTCCAATTTGTAAATAGAAAGCATGACCGTAAAGTCTATTTCATATTTTAAAATTGAAAATCATAAAATTGGTAATAATGAATTTCTACAAAAATATATATATATAAATTACAAGGTAAAATTCTCTTATTAATATATTTTATTAAATCGAATACAGCATTAGAATAAATGTTTCATGAAAGGGAGATATTTAATAAAACATCTCATACATATAATCTTATCAAAATAGTACTTAAAACTAAAAACATGTTTTTTAATAAATGAAACATAAATTTGTTTGAAAAAAAATGATTTTCCCTTACTTAAAACATAAACATGAGGCCTTCTTGAGCAACAACAGTTTTGTGAACACGTTCATCTAGTTGGACTCTAATCTAACCAGACTAACAGACGATAAGTTGCATGCCTCAACAGGAACACGCTCTCTAAAGGTTGATAAACTTTTTTTATAACCAAATACAATATATGTGTATAGGTAAATAAGCTTTTAGTGTAATAATACTTTAAATATTAATTGGAAATTGATAAAAAGTTAGTAAAAACAAAACAACAATGATAGAGAAAATTTAAAATTTACTTTGACATCAGATTTAACCCAGTAAAAATTATAAAATTTGACATAAGTAATATAAAATGAAGTTTAACAAGATGAAGAGGACACGTGCGGACCAAATACATGTAAATTTATTTCAAATTTTGAAATTAGACAATACTTGATCCATCAGTCTACAAATAAACAGCGAGTTTTGATAAAAGGAAACCAAATAATGTGATTTGGTTCTAAAAAGGGAAAACAGATACTACCTAGGTTTAGGAAATTCAGAACTCAATCCTTAGGTTCAGATCGAATGTTATCTACAAAAAAACTCAAACTACCATTTCTGACCTCTGCATCTCATGGATCTTCTTTTTTGGTGATTGAAAACCCTTATTCGTGATGAAACTCATACCATTCCTCCTGACAGCTATCATCCATTCATACATGAATTCAACATGGCCCATTGGTGGTAGAAAAGCATATTCGAAACCCCACAATGGCTCTGTCTTCCTCCCACACTCGGTTTGACCTTGACCTCTCTAGAGAGGATGACTCCCATGAAGTCCAACTAGTTGTGTGACACACACAAACTCCTAATTCATGATTCCCTCAAAAACACAATTATCCTTTCTTTTATTATGTATTTTCTATTTAACTTTTTTTAATTCAGCTAAAATTATCATAATATAACTACAATAATATATTTTTTTCAAATAGTTATAATATATAATAATATTTTTAAGAAATAATTAATTCTAAATTTATAATTCAAAACTATTATTTCATATATATATATATATATTGTATTAAATTTTCAAAAACTATACTCATCTATTTTTAAAATAATGATAATTTTATAAATGTTATATTACTTCATAAAACACGTTATTTTCATTTTTTCAAATTAAAAGTATTAGTAATTTAATATGATTTATATCAAAATATTTTTTTATAATAATTATAAAATCTCCACTTAGCATTTTATTTAAACATTTCAAATAAAATCTAATTAAAACATATATTTTATTGCTTATACTGATTATTTAAGTATAATAATTTTATAATACTATCATGAAATGATAATTCATTATTCATATAAAATAAATATATAATAAAATATTGTTTTTAACGAAATAAAAACTCATTTTATAATATAGAGTAATATATTATTATTAAATCTTATTTTTATTAAACAAAGTATCATAGAGAAGTCTTATTTTAAAAGCTTTCATAGTTAATTATAAGAAAGCTATATATTAAAATTACTATTTATAATATATAATTATAATTTTATAGAAGAAACTTTTTAATAATAAATAAATTAGAGAATATCAATTCATGTTACTGTATTTATTAAAATTATAATTAATTTATGTATTTTTTATTTAAAAAATGTCATTTTGAAAATAATATAAATTAAAGAAAAAAATAAATTCAATTGAATTAAACTACATGGTTTTATTATAATATTTCAGAAAAATATTTATTCAAATCATAACTAATTTATTAATTAAAATAATTCTTTTATTGAAACTTTGGGTGCTGCATTATCCCCCCCCCCTAAAAAGAATTTTTCAGTCACAATTAGTTCATGAGAATCTAAAAAATATGAATTTCCTTCTTCTAAATTAAGAGAATTAATACAACTAGACATCTAAACTCAAAAACATCTAATATCTAATGTTTTCTAGACCATTTCTCTAATATAAATTATAATAGACCATCCTTAATCATTACATGACACACGAAATTTTACCAGTCTATGTTCTGAAGAGTTAGATACAATATATACTATTTATCAGGGTTGCAATAAATTTAAACAAATAAAAAATCCAACTTTTCTTCCATTTGTGAAACAATTATACTGTCCATCATTAGACTTCAATGTGACTTGTGAAAATCATTTTAAAATATGGGATGAGCATTAAATTTCCCATAAGGGGGTTTTAAAACCTATGATAAATCTTTTTATTATATTTATTTGAATATACATTTGAAAAAACATTTAGAAATATTTGTATTGAAAGCATTATTTGAAATTATTTATGTATAAAAATTAATATATCACCATAGAAAACAATTACATTTAAAAATTACATCAACAAAATTGAGAGTTTTTCTGAAATAATATGCATGCTCTTGAAAACAAAACACTATTTTTAAAGCCACATGAACCATTTAAGGCTATCTTGGGCCCACCCACTTAGCAAAGGATGTGTTCACTCAAAATTTCCCTTCCATATTTACAACGTACAAGATCCTAGTATTCTAAAAACAGTTTATATTTCCTTACATATATATATATATATTCACTGGAGTTTTTAATTTTGAAAACATGTCACAGCATTAAAATTCACATTCCCACTTATAATTATATATTAGTATGTATATATATATGTATATGTATATATAAACTTTCATTTCATAACACTTTCATGTTTGGTTTCAACAAAAACTCATATCATAAACTCTTCCATACAATGTCTATGTATTCATTCCTTATTTTGGGAGATACATCTTCCATTGTTTCTAATAATTGATCTTTATAAAATAATAAAAATAATTAATTATGTTCCTAAAATTAAATTTTAAATAAAACACTTTCAATGTAATCCATGTCCTTAATAATTTTTGGAAATTAAAGCTTGAAATTTAATTTGAAACCCTGAATTAAATATAAATGTAACGAATGTTGATGTAATACATTAAGACATGGCCATTATTGTATGCAGTTGAGACATCCATAATGATGACATTAAATGACGATTTTTTTTTTAAAATCAGGGCGATAAGATTATAAGCATAGCTATAACCATTCCAACCATGAGTAAATTAAAAATAACGACTACTACAAAATCTTCATATTAATTTTAGCCTGTTACTATATATGATTTGTTCGGGCATTCAAATCATGCAATAATTAATAAATATGTTGATATATATATATATATTCATATATATACATATATATATATATATATTTTTACTTCCATGGAACAATTTCATGCAATGTTAATATAAAATTATCTTATAACATTACATGTCACACACCAAAATTAAAAGAAAATAATTTATAACATAACAATTTCTTAGTTTTTAGTATTATTTTGGGTATTTTGGGTGATATCATGATCTAAAGATTATGATAATATATTAAATTTTAGTAATATTTGTACACATAATTACTTACTCAAAATGATTGTTTAAACTTATAATTATATATTAACAGAGTAACATAAATGTTAATTAATTACTCACTAAAATATATTTTGAAATAATAATAGTCCGTAAATTGTTTCATTTATAAAAACAATTATTTTTCAACTCCCGTAATAAAATTAAACAGATTAATTCCTAATATTTAAACGCGCAAATTTCACAAACATAAAATTTTTGTGAAAACATTCACATAGAATATGAACTTTTGAAAACACAATTTCACTTAATAAATTATAAATTCAATGATATATATGTTTAAAATATGAAAATTAAAAAAATTAATTGGGAATTACATAATTTGACATAAATCAACAAATTATCATTTGAAAATAAGGTAAAATAATATCACAATAAAATAAATAGTGGTCTATAATTAGTAAAAAGAAAGCATGAAAACTTATGTCTCTTTCTTATTTTAAAATTGAGAATCATAAAATTAGAAACATTTTTTTCACAATAATAAGTAAATAGAAATCATATGATGAAATTATGTTAATAATATATTTTATTGAATCAAATATTCCATCAGAATACAATTTTCATGAAATGGATAAAATTAATAAGAAGTCCATTCAAGATAATCTTATGAGAATAATATTCAAAACAAAAAACATGTTTTCATTTGATTCAAATAAATAGAAAATTTTTTGCAAAAACATTTTCCCTTACATGCAACATAAATAGGTGACCATCTTGAGAAGCAAAAGTTTTACGCATACACTTATCTTACTGAAATATCATCTAACTAGACTAACTGACGATAAGTTGCATGCCTCAAGACACACACACACTCTAAAGGTTGATAAAAGGGTTTTTTATAGCCAAGGACACTATATGTGTATAACTAATAAATATTTCATTACAATATTGTTCTATAGAATATTTTGAAACTGATAAAAATTAGTTACAAACAAAAAAACAATGATAGTGGTAATTAAAATTTTAATATGAAAGCTGATTAAAATTTGTACAAATCAAAAAAAATTACAAAAGTAACATAAAATGATGTTGAACATGATTATGTGGATGTGTTTAGACCAAATTTATGCAGATCGATTTGAAAACATCAAATAAAACAATAATTCATCCATCAGTCTACAAATAAACAGAGGGTTTCGACAAAAGACTTCAAAATCATGGGATTCAGATCGAAAAATGGAAAACACTTACTACCTAGGTTGAGGAATGACATACCCTGTCACACCCCGACCAATGTATTATTTTAACTTAATTATTTTGGGTATTTATTTTGAGTTGCGGTTTAAATCAGTTATATTTTAAAATGGATTTGGGATCTTATATGGGTGTGTGCCCATACGCGCGACCGTCTGTAGCACCCAATCACATTTAGACAATGTTTTATTATTAAATGTGTCATTATTGGGGTGTGTGACCCTGCCCGCAACTGTGGTCGGTTCCCATTCTTAATATAAGATTTTTCTATTTTATTAAATTTATTTTTACATGGCCGCGCAAATAGGTGTGCGACCGCGCACGCTACCGAGCGCGCACTGCTCTAGTGAACGGGCGTGTGACCGTGCACGCGACCGGACGCACGACCGCGCACGCGACCATGCGCAGTGTTTAACTTCAATTAAGAATGAGATTATTTTGGTTGGTTTTATTATTTTAGTTTTATTATTAGTATTAATATTAATTAAGTTACTATTTTAATTAGGTTATAATTTTAATTATTATTTTTCAGCTAATATTTTGATTTGGACGTTAATATTAAAATTAATCTTACAATTATAAAATAATTAACTTACTATTAATATTACCATTATTTTTGTGATTTTTGTATAGGTTACTCTAGGTTGTTTTTAAGTTTCATTTCATTATCTATTTATTTATTTATTTATTATTATTTTTCCCCACATTTATTTCTTTTTTCTCTATTTATTTTTCTCCTTTTTTTCTCTCCTTTTTTTTACTCCCTCTTCCTCACCCGCTCCCTCTATCCCGTCGCGCTACCCCTCTTCCGCCCCAGCACCGAACCCTACACCCGCACCCCCGTCTCCCCGTCGGATCGCCGCGCCTCCTCCCTCTCCGGCTGCTGCCCTCTCGCCGCGCCTCCTCCCTCTCCGGCCGCCGCCCTCTCGACGCGCCTCCTCCCTCTCCGGCCGCCGCCCTCGCCGCACCTCCACCCTCTCTGGCCGCCGCCCTCACCGCGCCTCCTCCCTCTCCGGCCGCCACCCTCTCACCGCGCCTCCTCCCTCTCCGGTCGCCGCCCTCGCCGCGCCTCCTCCCTCTCCAGCCGCCACCCTCTTCGCACTCAGATCCCCTTGTTCCGCACTTTCGCCTCGCCTCCCTCGATTCCCTCTACAGGCGCTGCACAACCATCGACCCATGGCCGCACCCTCCTTCCAGCAAGGCTCTACCTAGTGTGGCGCACCTCCGACAGCTTCCTTCAAACTCCAGCTAGCATCCTCCACCCCAGCTGCATGGGCGTTCTTCTTCATATAGTTTTTTCTTCCTTTTGATAGGATTTAGAATTAGGGTTTTGTGTTTTAATTGGTTCTTTTTCTGATGTTTTTAGTTTGATTATGTTGTTTTGGTCCCAATGCTTGAATTAGGGTCAATTGGTGGTTGCTTGTAGTGCGTTTGGCATGCAATCAATGTTTTGCGTCTGAATTCGAAGTTTTGACACTGATGGTAAGTGTCTCTGCATATAAGTTTTGTTTGATCAATTAATTTGCTTGTTTAATTATTCTAGTATGTTCTTTAATTATTATTTTTTGTGTGAATTGTGTTTATTGATGAATTAGCTACCATGTTAAATTAATTTTTCATGTTCCTTAATAATTTTGTTTGGTGCGAAATTAGTTTTTAAAATAATTTAGTTTGTGTTTGTTTTGTTTGTTGGTGTGTTATTATGGTATGAGTGTGTTTCTGTTGAGAACTTTTTATCGGGTCAATTGATAGTGTTTTGTAAGTTGTGTAGTTAGTTTATTATTTTGTATAAATGGTAAATATTGTGTTCATAATGTGGCGTTGTGTGCATGTGGTAATGAAAGAGGGTTGAAGTTGGTTTTCTATGCAAAGATATGTTATACTCTTAAAAAGTTAGTTTATGAAAATTTAGAACGACACCTTAAATAATTTTTAAGGTGGCGAAATTGTTTTAATTAAATTGTGTAAAGGTTTTTAGTGTGCATTTGTTTCTAAAGAGAGGATTTTGGGTATTTTCTCGGTGTGAGACAGTGAGGTGTTTCCTTGGGTTGTTTTATAAATTGCATAATGGTTTATTTAAAATGTTTGGATGGTGAAAAAAATTGTTTTGGAAATGGTTTAAACAATGGAATGCATGTTTTGAAATTGGCTCCGGTTTATGCAACGATTTGAAATGGCCTTGGAAATGGTTAAATTGTTTTTGTGCTTTTCTTTTAATATTTTCAATGAGTTTTATGAGTTATGTAAGTGGCGCATCGTTGGTGCAAACCCTTGATGTCTTAATTTGAGACACTTTATGGATTTTTTAAGTGTTTAATGGTTTTATTAAATTATTTGTGTAGTGCGTTGGACCTCGCGACGATGGTTTCAAGTTGCGGGTGTCAGGAATGCCTACACGTACATGAACAACGTAAGGCATATATATATATACCCTCTTTGTACATATTCCATCATGGCGCGGGGAATATGTGTAATGCAGCTAGGGGTGCGTATATATATGTGTATAAATTCATGTGCGTGTGTGCGCCAAGTGTCGGTTTGAGTGGCCATTGACAGATAGCGACAAGTTGAGGTGGGTCCCCTATGCCTAAGCTTTTAATTTGAAATTCATAATTGCTCGATTGTTTTAAAAATATGTTTTACACTATGCTATATACACATGCTATGGAATCTGATTGTGGTTTCTAGAAACTATTATGCCTTGCATTGGAAAATTGGAATGTATTTCAAAGTCGTTGGTCTTAAGTGACTTTTCTTGAAAAAATGATTTCTTAAGTGGTTTTGAATTGGTAATGTGTATTTCCAAAGGCATTTGGCCTTTTTGGTTGGTTGATTTTAAAAAGTGTTCCCTTTATGTAATTAAGCATGTTTGGCATCTTAAGAATGTTTTATGAAATAGAAAAACCTCTATTGAGGCCCGTTTGGCACATTAAGATTTGGTTTACGAAAATAGAAAACCCCTTTTGAGTCATTCCCCTAAATTTTAAAATAAAATGTGATGCAAGTGTTGATGAGTGGTTTGTGATATGTGCCTAGTGTAAAGGCTTGTGCGTGTTTTTGTGACGTAAAGAGGGGGAATGCACTTAAGTAGGGAGTGTGGTGGTGAAAGGTTGAATGAGTTTTAGATAAATGAAGTGTAATGTACTTGTTTGATTTCTTGATAAAGAAAACTCACCACCATTTGAAATAGAGAACAATGGGAAACTCGGGTATCTAGGTGGGTGACAAAGACTAGTATGCTAGATGACACGGCAGGGGTTCATCCTGGTTTGTCTAGCAGGATTGGCGCAAAAACAATAACTAAACATATGAATTTCTGAGGGTCGTGTCCTTCTAAGCCACGTTTTCTGAGGGTCGTGGCCTTCTAAGCCACGTTTTCTGAGGGTCGTGGTCTTCTAAGCCACGTTTCACCGAGGTACGAGGTCTCTAGGATCCCACTTGTTCTAGCTACCTATAGGGATTACCCATAGTGCTCATTTGTGACCTGCTGCTTGTGATGTAACTTTCTTTTCAGTTGCTTCATACCGGCTGACTTGTTTGTAAAAATCACATTTTATTTCAAACTGGTTTCTTTTCATTTTGAAATGTTAATGCATGCTTGGAACCTATTTTGAAAATGTAGTAAGAGTGAAATGTATTATTTAAAAATGAAAACTCATTACTTGAATTTGAAAAGAAGGGAAAACATTATTTTATTATATCTTATTTTCAAACTGGTATAATTGGATTTCTTAATAAAGGTGGAGGCATAGGACCTGGTTATTTTTGGATTTCCTAATGAGCATCTCGGTACTCACGCCTACTTTACTTTTCAGTTGCAGGTTTTAGTCTTGGATCACTTTTGGGGGCGAGTGGGGTTGTCGTACCGTGGTGATCCACAGGGTCACCTGAGGTATGTCACGTTCTTGGCTTATTTCTTTTTCTGCTGCCACGTTGTTCAGTGTATGTTTATTTTTCTTGTTATGGGATAAACCGTTCCCAACTAGTTTGTTTTGATGCCCGGCACTAGTTTCCAGCCCGTGGGGATCGGGAACGCCCTTCGGGCCATGTCGCGGACCTGGTCGGGTGCCGGGTCGTCATCCGACCCGGCCTGGATCGTGACAAAATGGTATCAGAGGTTCCCTTGTTATTTGGGGTGTCGAGTTGCTTGGTGATTAGGTGATTCGGGACTCGAGAGGTAGGTGTGGGAAGGACGTCATGAACCCTATCCCATCCCGAGACTCGAGTGTCCGGGGGTAGTCCGGGATTTGAATTTTCTTCTTTGGATTGGTATGTGTGGACGAGGGATGACAAGGGGAGTGATCCGATGTCACATGACGAGCGTGCTTGGAGTAGCGACCCATGTACGGCCCGAGTGCACGGTTCAAGATGCTTCCTGTGGTTGATTCTCGCTTGGAGCATGGCCTGCTAAGCCATGTTACCAGGTTGGTGCAACCACTAGTCCCTTATTTTTGGTTGTTTTGATGTGAGTTATGTTTAACCTTCATTTTTGTTGGTGTGAGTAGACCTCAAAAATGAAAACGGATTTTTGTGAAGGTGGTTTCAAATGGGAATGTGGTGTTAGAGTGGAAAAGTGGTTTTGAAATGGAAATTGTTTTCTTTTAACGAATGTGTGGTTTCAAAAGAGAAAATGGGAGGTGTTTTGGAAGTTGTTTTGGAATCTCAGTAACACTTTTTGGAATGTGAATTGGAAAATGTTTTGGAAATTGGAAATTTATTGCTTTGATGATAAGTTACTTTTTCAAATTGGTTGGGAATTTTTGCTTTATGCTGAATGATCTGTTTTTAAAATGAGAAGTGTCTTGGATTGACCCTTGGTATTCCTATGAGTGATCACATACATTGAGGTGCGCACGTGGAAAGTGGGGAAGTTGGTGATGTGAGTGGATGGGTGCTTGAGCTAGCATATGGATATGTATGTGTGACACTTCATGGGATATCAATGGTGGATATTTAAGTGGTTTTGGTTGCTGAAAAGGGTTTTCAAAAAGGGTTTTTCATATGTTTAGAAAAGTGGGTGAGAAATTGTTTAGTGTTCTCTTTTCGTGTTGGGTATTCTTTTTCGTGAGTTCTTGGTTTTGACGTATTGAATTGTGGTTGGAATAGTGATTTGAGTTCGAGCTTTCGTTTGTGATTGAGGTGTGGAATTTTGATTTACGATGAGATTTGATTTGGATTTGTGCCTCTTGTTTTTGAGTATGCTGCCCAGAAAAGTCCCAGAAGTTCTTAGTGAGCCTCTTCGAGTTATTGGTTCTACCCAGATTCTTAGCAGAGTGGTGGAATTGAATTATTTTCGGTTTTTTTCCGTCTTTTGTAGTGATCATGATCTATCGAAGGTAGTAGACTGGCATGGTGAAGTCGTGGGTTTTTTCAGGTTATTAGGAACTCCCAAATCTATGAGAGTCTGTGTTGGTTCAGGTCTGTTTGAAGGTGCAACTTTGGATTGGTGGAGGAAATAATCCCAACGTCGTTGCATGATGGTGCATCTTGGAAGGTGTTTAAGGTGACGCTCGTCTGATGGTTTATACCCGAGGATGTAAAGGTGAGGAAAGTGGTAGAATTAGTGGGTGTCGTGTAAGGCCAACAAGTTGTGAAGGCCTACGTGGGACATGCCAAGGGGTTGATTCCATTTTCTCCAGAGGTAGCGTCATGGATAAGCTAAAGTTTCTCTTGTGGGGGGTTTTCATCCAGGGTTCCAGGACCGTTTCTTTTCGGTGCTTGGGAAGGTTTCCCATCTGGTGACGAGTGATAATCGGAGGAACCTGTCTCAGACAAGTCTTCTTCTCAATCCCATCTTCTATTAGTTGGAATACCCCCTTCGCTTCTTGTGTGCTCGGTTTGGGTACTTTAAGTCGCATTGTCATCATCCTTCAAAGACTTGCCGTCGGTGTGCCATTTGGGAAACTTAGATAGGCTCCGCTAGCGGCTTCGTCAGGAGGATTCTTGACAGGAGAATATCAGCTCCTGACTGCGGGGCAGCAGATGCTTCAAGACATCAGAGCTCCATCCACAGGTCTCGGAGAGAATCCTTTCACGCAGTCAGGAATTGTTGGGTGTGGGGAACCTAGGTTTAATTTTTGTCTCCAATGCTGAAATGGGGACAGTATGAATTTCCTTGTTGTAGATCTTCCGTCTTTGAAGGTTCTGTCCTGCTGTAAGTGGTGTAGATGCCTTATTGCCTCATTGTGGTCTTTGTTCCTTGAATACCCCACTTTTGCAGTAAGGAGGAGTGGTGGTATCATTTTCTTGTAATTTTAGTAGTTGCGCCTCCTCAAATATGAGCTTTAGAGTTGTCTCTTTATGGTTGTGAGTCTCAAGATGATTATCTCTCTCATGTGGATAGCTACTTTGGTGACCCGTTCTTGTTTTAGGATGTTCTCGTTTTGGAGACACTTGCATCTTGGGAAATAATGAATAGGGGTTGGTCCGCTACTCAGTTTGGGGTCTTTCGTCGATGACCCCATGTGGTGGGGGGTCTAGTTTATGCGGAGAGTTCATGGGTCGGTTTGTGCTGGGTTTCTCGTACTGTTCTGTGATCACTGGTTGAAGCTGGTCAGTCCTTAAATGGTGGGAAGACCCACCATGAATCTTGAAGTGCCTTCTTCAAGGTTTGGTCTATGTGGTGGTTTCCTCTGGGATCAAGTTGACAGTTCCAGAGTTAGCTCATGCTAAGAATCTCAATGTCGGTTGTGCTAGTCGGGTTCTTGTGGTGGGGAGAACCCTCCTCGTTTCCTGATGGTTCTATTCTTTTCAGTTCCCCTCAGAGTTGGTCGGGTGTGACTGATGGAGTGAACATTCACGCTGAGTTGTGATTTTGTTGGCCACATTTAGTTTCAAACTCGAGTTTGTATCCTCGTTTGGCTTGGTGACATTCTGGGGGCAGAAAGTTTTTGTGGTGGGGAGAATTGTCACACCCCGACCAATGCATTATTTTAACTTAATTAATTTGGGTCTTTATTTTGAGTTTCGGTTTGAATCAGTTATATTTTAAAATGGATTTGGGATCTTATATGGGTGTGCGCCCGTACACGTGACCGTCTGTAGCGCCCAATCATATTTAGACAATGTTTTATTATTAAATGTGTCATTATTGGGGTGGGCGACCCTGCCCGCGACTGTGGTCGGTTCCCATTCTTAATAAGAGAATGTTCTATTTTATTAAATTTATTTTTACATGGCCGCGCAACTAGGCGTGCGACCGCGCACGCTACTGAGCGCGCACTGATCTAGTGACCGGGCGTGTGACCGTGCACGCGACCAGACGCGCGACCGCGCACGCGACCATGCGTAGTGTTTAACTTCAATTAATAATGATATTATTTTGGTTGGTTTTATTATTTTAGTTTTATTATTAGTATTAATATTAATTAAGTTACTATTTTAATTAGGTTATAATTTTAACTATTATTTTTCAGCTAATATTTTGATTTGGACGTTAATATTAAAATTAATCTTACAATTATAAAATAATTAACTTACTATTAATATTACCATTATTTTTGGGATTTGTGTATAGGTTACTCTAGGTTGTTTATAAGTTTAATTTCATTATCTAGTTAATTATTTATTTATTATTATTTTTCCCCCCATTTATTTCTTTTTTCTCTATTTCATTTTCTCCTTGTTTTTTCTCTCGTTTGTTTTACTCCCTCTTCCTCACCCGCTCCCTCTATCCCGTCGCGCTACCCCTCTTCCCCCCAGTGTTGAACCCTACGCCCGCACCCCCTTCTCCCCGTCGGATCGCCGCGCCTCCTCCCTCTTCGGCCACCGCCCTCTCACCACGCCTCCTCCCTCTCCGGCTGCCGCCCTCTTGCCGCGCCTCCTCTCTCTCCGGTCTCCGCCCTCGATGTGCCTCCTCCCTCTCCGGCCGCCGCCCTCACCGCGCCTCCTCCCTCTCTGGCTGCCGCCCTCTCGCCGCGCCTCCTCCCTCTCCAGTCGTTGCCCTCACCGCGCCTCCTCCCTCTCCGGCCACCGCCCTCGCCGCGCCTCCTCCCTCTCCGGCCTCCACCCTCGCCGCACTCGGATCCCCTTGTTCCACACTTTCGGCTCTCCTCCCTCCATTCCCTCTACAAGCGTTGCACAACCATCGACCCATAGTAGCACCCTCCTTCCAGCAAGGCTCTACCCGGTGCGGCGCACCTCTGACAGCTTCCTTCAAACTCAAGCTAGCTTCCCGCACCCCAGCCGCATGTGCGTTCTTCTTCGTATAGTTTTTTCTTCCTTTTGATAGCCTTTAGAATTAGGGTTTTGTGTTTTAATTGGTTCTTTTTCTAATTTTTTTAGTTTAATTGTGTTGTTTTGGCCCAAATGCTTGAATTAGGGTCAATTGGTGGTTGCTTGTAGTGTGTTTGGCGCGCGATCAAGGTTTTGCGTCTGAATTCGAAGTTTTGACACCAATGGTAAGTGTCTCCGCATATAAGTTTTGTTTGATCAATTAATTTTCTTGTTTAATTATTTTAGGATGTTCTTTAATTATTATTTTTTGTGCGAATTGTGTTTATTAATGAATTAGCTACCATGATAATTTAATTTTTCATCTTCCTTAATAATTTTGTTTGGTGCGAAACTAGTTTTTAAAATATTTTAGTTTGTGTTTGTTTTTTTTGGCAGTGTGTTATTATGGTATGAGTGTGTTTCTGTTGAGAACTTTTTATCGGGTCAATTTATAGTGTTTTGTAAGTTGTGTAGTCAGTTTATTATTTTGTATAAATGGTAAATATTGTGTTCTTAATGTGGCGTTGTGTGCATGTGGTAATGAAAGAGGGTTGAAGTTGGTTTTTTGTGCAAATCTGTGTTATACTCTTAAAAAATTGGTTTATGAAAATTTAGAACGACACCTTAAAAAAATTTTAAGGAGGAGAAATTGTTTTAATTAAATATTGTAAAGGATTTTAGTGTGGGTTTGTTTCTAAAGAGGGGATTTTGGGTATTTTCTCGGTGTGAGGCAGTGAGGTGTTTCCTTGGGTTGTTTTATAAATTGCATAATGGTTTATTTAAATTGTTTGGATGGTGAAATAAAATTGTTTTGGAAATGGTTTAAACAATGGAATTCATGTCTTTAAATTGGCTCCGGTTTATGTGACGATTTGAAATGGCCTTGGAAATGGTTAAATTGTTTTTGTGCTTTTCTTTTAATATTTTCAATGAGTTTTATGAGTTATGTAAGTGGCGCGTCATTGGTGTAAACCCTTGATGTATTAATTTGAGACACTTTATGGATTGTTTAAGTGTTTAATGGTTTTATTAAATTATTTGTGTAGTGCGTTGGACCTCGCGACGATGGCTTCAAGTTGCGGGTGTCAGGAACGCCTACACGTACATGCACAGGGTAAGGCATATATATATATACCCTCTTTGTACTTATTCCCTCATGGCACGGGGAATATGTGCAATGCAGCTAGGGGTGCGTATATATATGTGTATAAATGCATGTGCGTGTGTGCGCCAAGTGTCTTTTCGAGTGGCCATTGACAGATAGCGACAAGTTGAGGTGGGTCCCCTATGCCTAAGCTTTTAATTTGAAATTCATAATTGCTTGATTGTTTTAAAAATATGTTTTACACTATTCTATATACACATTCTATGGAATCTGATTACGGTTGCCAGAAACTATTATGCCTTGCATTGGAAAATTGAAATGTATTTCAAAGCCGTTGGTTTTACGTGACTTTTCTTGAAAAATTGATTTCTTAAGTGGTTTTGAATTGGTAATGTGTATTTCCAAAGGCGTTAGGCCTTTTTGGCTGGTTGATTTTAAAAAGTGTTCCCTTTATGTAATTAAGCATGTTTGGCATCTTAAGAATGTTTTATGAAATAGAAAAACCTCTATTGACGCCCATTTGTCACATTAAGATTTGGTTTGCGAAAATAGAAAACCCCTTTTGAGTCATTCCCCTAAATTTGAAAATAAAATGTGATGCAAGTGTTGATGAGTGGTTTGTGATATGTGCCTAGTGTGAAGGCTTGTGCATGTTTGTGTGATGTAATGAGGGGGAATGCACTTAAGTAGGGAGTGCGGTGGTTACAGGTTGAATGAGTTTTAGATAAATAAAGTGTAATGTACTTGTTTGATTGCTTGATAAAGAAAACGCACCATCATTTGAAATAGAGCACAATGGGAAACCCGAGTATCTACGTGGGTGACCAGGACTAGTACACTAGATGACACGGAAGGGGTTCGTCCCGGTTTGTCTAGCAGGATTGACGCAACAAAACTAACAAAACATATGAATTTCTGAGGGTCGTGGCCTTCTAAGCCACATTTTCTGAGGGTCGTGGCCTTCTAAGCCACGTTTTCTGAGGGTCGTGGTCTTCTAAGCCACGTTTCACCGAGGTACGAGGTCTCTATGTTCCCACTTGTTCTGGATACCTATAGGGATTGCCCATAGAGATCATTTGTGACCTGCTTCTTGTGATGTGACTTTCTTTTCAGTTGCTTCATACCTGCTGACTTGTTTGTAAAAATCACATTTTATTTCAATCTGGTTTCTTTGCATTTTGAAATGTTAATGCATGCTTGGAACCTATTTTGAAAATGTAGTAAGAGTGAAATGTTTTATTTAAAAATGCAAACTCATTACTTGAATTTGAAAAGAAGGGAAAACATTATTTTATTATATCTTATTTTCAAACTGGCATAGTTGGATTTCTTAATAAAGGCGGAGGCATAGGACGTGGTTGTTTTTGGCTTTCCTACTGAGCATCTCGGTGCTCACGCCTACTTTACTTTTCAGTTGCAGGTTTTAGTCTTGGATCACTTTTGGGAGTGAGAGGGGTTGTCGTACCGTGGTGATCCATAGGGTCACCTGAGGTATGTCACATTCTTGGATTATTTCTTTTTCCACTGCCACGTTGTTCAGTTTATTTTCTTTTATTTTTATTCTTGTTCAGTTTATGTTTATTTATCTTGTTATGGGCTAAACCGTTCCCAACTGGTTTGTTTTGATGCCCGGAACTAGTTGCCATCCCGTGGAGATCAGAAACACCCTTCGGGCCATGTCGCAGACCTGGTCGGGCACCGGGTCGTCATCCGACCCGGCCTGGTTCGTGACATACCCAAATTCGTAGGTTTGGATCGAATGTTATCTGAAACAAAACTCAAACTACACCTACTGACCTCTGCATTGCATGGATCTTCTTAACGGTGATTCAAAAAACCCTTATCGCGATGATACTCAGACCATTCCCACTGGCAACCATCCTCCTTTCACGCACAGATCCAACTGAGCATGATGGTGGTGGAAAATATTAGTCGAATCACCAAAATGGCTCTTGATTCCTACAGTACTTGGTTCAACCTCGACCCCTCTTGAGAGAACAACTCCCATAAACCCCATCTAGTGGAACTACAAACACTGACTCCCAATTCAAGATTCCCTCAAAAATTGGATTCTCTATTATTTTTTAAGTATTTGTCCTTTATCAATTATTTAATTCTGATAAAATTATCATGATATATTAATTATAATATATGTATAATTTCAAATAGTTATAATATATAATAATATTTCTAAGAATTAATTTATTCTTAATTTATAATTCAAAACTAACATTTCATATATATATATATTGTATTAAATTGTCAAAAACTATAATCATCCATTTTTATAATAATTATAATTTTATAAATTCTATATTACTTCATAAAATGGTTTATTTTTATTATTCAAATTATAAGTAATAGTAATTTAATATGTTTTATAAAAAAATATTGTATTATAATATTTATAGGATCTCCACTTAGCATTTATTAAAACAATTCAAAAACAATCTAAAAAAAACATTTATTTTATTTATTATAACATTTATTTAAGTATAATAATTTTATAATACAATTATAAAATGATATTTCATTTTTCAAATCAAATAAATCTATAATAAAATATTGATTTTCAAAAAATAAAACCCTGTTTTATGTTTTAAAATATTGATTTAATATTAATATTATATTTATTAAAAAATGTATATTATAGATGTTTTATTTTTAAACCATTCCTAGTAAATTAAAAACAGACAATATATTAAAAAAACTAGTTATATTTTATTGTTATAATTTTATTAAACTGACTTTATAATAATAAATTTATTAGAAAATATCATTTCATGTTACTGTTATTCATAAAAGTATAATTAATTAATATGTCATCATCTATTTCAAAATTTTCATTTTGAAAATAATAATAATTATTGAAGCAAAACATTCATTCCGTTTAAATGAAACAACAAGGTTTTATGAAAAATAGTTCAAAAAATGTTTATTCAACACATAAAGTGTTTGTTAATTAAAAAATAATTTATTGAAACTCATGGTGTTACATTGATTACATGTGATTGATCTAATATTTACAACCTCGAGATGGATACATGGAATACATTGTGTACATGCGACATTATTAGCGTATGTTATAGTCGATAGACCACATATCAAACATGAGATAGAATCTCACAAGGGCTGATATAACTAGGAAATAACATTCTTTTCTTCCCAAATATTATAATACTTTTCCATATAGATATATGGAGTAATACCATGTCTCCAACCATAAACTCAATGTCTCATCGATGATTATCCTCATATCTCATCTATAAAAATTAGGCTACCTTGATGTTATGTTGAATGGTTTTCACATTTTCCGCCATTTCATTGACCATCTCTTGTCATAGTAGATTTAGTTCTCCTAAATCATCCCATTATACCAATCTTATATATCTTTTTCCAAAAAGATATCCATATGGATCCATTGGAATGATTTAGTGGAAACTATTGTTGCAAGATAATTCATCCAATTAAAGATATTTTTCTCATCCTACATTGATTTCCATAGAAATTTCTATCAACATGAATTCTAATTTCTTAATAGTTCACTAATATTATCCATTAGTTTGAGGATGATAGATCGTACTAAAGATAAACCTAGTGTTCAAATCATATTGGAGGCTTTTATAGAACATGGATGTGAATAATAGATAATAATTATGTGCTATCAATTATGGTACTCCATGCAACATTTCTACCACATTTATATATACCTTTTCCATTTGATATAAGGATAATTCCTCTTTAATTGTGATAAAGTGAGCTGTCTTTGTAAGATGATTCATAACAACCCATATACCATTGTTTCCTATGGATGTCTTCAAAAGTCTAGTGAAAAGGTACATAGTGATGTTTTCCCATTTACATTTGTGTATGGGTAATGTTTGAATTAAACATTTAGACTTTTTAAATTCATCCTTCATATGTATACATATTAATCCCCTTGATGTATATCCAGTTATCTCCTTTTTCATATTCTCCCACCAAGGGTTTTCTTAGAGATCCTAATACTTATTTGTGCTCCCTAAGTAGATAATGATGGTTGATTTGTGTAAGTCAATCAGATGATATTCGTTATCTCTTTGTTGGATTGTACATATAGTAATGGCCCAAATCTTAACACTCCTTCCTCATCATTATTTATCTCTGAGTAATTCCATATTCTCATGGCTTTAAACATATACTCAATTTCTAGGTCATTTGTTTGAGAATACATTATTTTCTCTTTGAGGGATTGTTGACCAAATATTTTAGAAAGGATTAATTATTTATTTTACTTAATGATTCCCTTGTGAAATATTTTCAAATGTAAGAAGAATATATCCTTCCCATTTCTCACCATTAATAATGTTGTATGATCCTTTCTTCTTACAGCATCCTCCAACTTATTTTCATTACCTGGATAGTAATGGATTTAGAAGTAGTTATCCTTGATGATCTATTAACATTTACTAGTTCATATTGTGGTCCTTATATGAGAATTTATATGTAATGATTTGTACATACCTCTCACTTCTCCCGATAGAGATAATTCGGCCATATTTTCAACATAAAGATCATAACTACCAACTCCAAATAATTCATGGGATGTTTTTTCTCATGAATGTTCCATTCAGTTGAGGTGTAGGCTATCCCTTTTTCATTTTTATTTATTAAAAATTCTAGGATACTAGTTATGAATTATTTTTACACCACAATGAGTTGCCCACTTTTCAGTAGTGTGATCCCTAGTGTCGTGACAAACATCTTCTTTAATTCTTTGAAATATTGTTCTCATTCACTGGTCAAGTGAAACTTCACTCCATTCCAAGTCAACATGGTAATTGGGGTTGAATTTTATGATATTTTCTTCAAAAATTATCTATAATACCCACCTATACCAAGGAAATTATGGAACTTCTTTACATATTTTATCCTAGTCCACTCTTCAATTGGATTTTTCTTGGAAGAGTCCAACGATATTCCTTTTATAGTGATAACATTGCCCAAGAATGATACATTCTCTATAAAGAACTCACATTTAATATACTTTTCAAAGAGTATCTCCCTTCACAATGTCTTTAGTACAATATTCAGATTCTACTCATGTTACTCCTTGCTCTTGCAGTATATCATAATATCATCAAAAAAGACTCCCATAAATTGGTAAAGGTAATATCTAAAGACATTATTCCATAAATAGATGAAAACTGTAGGATAATTGGTGAGTCCAAAGGGAATCAATATGAAATCATATTTTCCGTACATGATTTAAAAGTGTGTCTTAGGAATATCTTCCCCCTTCACTATTAATTAATAATATACTGGATAAAGGTCCACCTGTGAGAAATAATTTTCCCAAGGTAATTAATCAAACTAGTCATCTATCCTTATTAGGGGATAGTTGTTCTTTATCATGATTTCCTTGATCATGGTAAAATAAATTTAGAGGAACATTGATCCATCCTTCTACTTGATGAAGAGGACTTGTTCACCCCATCGTTATACACTCAGGGGGTGTAAAACCCTTGTCTAGATTCTCTTATAACTAATTTAGTTCTTCAAGAACAACTGTTTCCATTATATATGGTTTCTTTGATAAAGGATTTGATCCAAGAAAATGTTAAATTGATAAATCAAACTCTCAATCAAGAGGAAGAAAATGAAACTCTTTAGGGATCACATCATTGTGTTACCTCACTATGGGCATGTCTTTGACCATGAGTATCTCCTTTTTCTCAATCATTTGAGATAGATATGATTTATCATAAGGAAGTAATATCCATAGTTGATATCATGATTCTAAAATAGATTCATTGTCCTATTTACACTTTTAAATAATTAGAGGATTCTTTGGGGTGAGAATAGTGATCCCCCTTTCCAGATAGTTGATGTTTGGTATGTATAAATATAGTTGATCTATTCACAATATAGAATCAAACTCCACCAAAATATTTAAGAAAAGGTTTTCTAGGAGGATCAATCCAAAAACATTAATCGATATGAGTTATATAATTTTTATGGAATAATTTCCCCATTTTTTTTCTAATAGATAAATCAACCTCTATATTTTTAGGTGATGTTTGAATTGTTATTCTGAATAATAAAGATATAAAAGTATGTGTAAAATAGGAATCAAATATTTTATTCCCTATTCATGAATGAATAACTAGTGTAAATGTCACCACATCATTTATGGGGTCCATCTTAGTAGTTGTGAATGAATATTACCTTACATAATACCATGGAGGGTTTTGTTTTTAAATACCTACACCAACCCTTGGAAAATGAAAATGGATTTCCTAATACACATGTTCATTACTGTTGAAACACTACACTACATGTTGAGTGTTCATCTGAAGCATTATTTATTCTTTGAAAATTAGTTGTTTTCTTCATATCCCTTTATCAATTATTAGTCATATACCACTCTATCCTATATTTAAATCATCTCTTGGTTCCAATTAAGAATTTTCTATTATGATTTTTCCTACTCTTTTGACACGTACGATATTGGGTCTTTTTTCTATCATGGGATTCATCTGTTGATCCACCCATATTAAATTCCTTTTTCCACTTTTTATCTTCTAGACTATGAGACCACTTATAGTCTTCGATATCCATTTCTACCGTAAGGGCACAATAAACATTCTTCTCATATCAATAAAATTCTATAATCACCAATCATTTTCATATAATGGTCATTAGTCCACTAATGAAATGATCCAACTTATTTTCAATGTTCCTAAAAACCATAGGAAGATCATGAAAACCTTGTGTTGTTTTCCTCATATGCTACAATAGACCCATATTCCTTTTTTCTATAGACCAAGGAACTCCCTTTACATCTTATGATAGAGTTTTCTGTGAAAATATTTATTGAAAAACATTATCTTGAAATATTCTCATTCGATGGAATCAATTTCCTCTGTGGACTTTGTGTTCTTGATTTTTTTCCACCCCTGATCATATTATCTATAAAAAGGATATTCCTCTATCACAATTTTCTCATATTCTAGGAACTAGAGCATAATAAATATCTTCTTAATAGAGTTAATCCATTATTCTATGATGGGGGATCATAAGGTACACTAAAAAGGGGATTCAATTTATACATAAAGGATACGACCGAAAATTTAACATTCTTATGAGAAAGATGGTGTTACATGTGATTAAAGTTATTATTCATAACTTTATCCAATTTATCAAGTCGTTTCATAATGTTTTGAGCACACATTCCCAGTATATTTTTCATATCATTTTTTGAAATCTTCACATTTCCAATTACATTAATTTTTAGCATAGGTTATTCTATTTCAATCCTTTTACACAGAAAAATAAAGTACTATTAGGGGGATTTGAAAATAAGATAATAAGAATATAAAAATAAAACATTAAACGTAAAAATATAAACTTATAAATTAAATTTATATCATAACATGTGATACGATAAGTTTTAATCTAGGTTGTCCATGGTAAATGAATTGTACCTATGGTTATTACTAATGTTATCTTTTATTGATCAATAAAAAATATAGATCATGCTCTGATACCAAATATAGAGACCCAATACTTTTACATAGATTATTAAATGATTTTAGTCATAATTAACAATCAAATTATAATACAATGATTGAAAACTCTAATGTATTTGTATTATTAAATACATAAAACTGAAAAAATAGAAACAGAATAAAACTTCATTATTTTAATCATCCATAAAGAGATCTTAACTTCAATTGAGCTCCAATATATTCAAAGGATAACATGGGGAATAAATGAAAAAAATAGATGAGATAAAAAACCTCAAAAGGATATAAACATAGTAATAGAGATAAGAACATGGGTTAGAAGGAATAAGATGATGACATTAAAAGGCACATATCTTAAATAATAATAAGGAATCAAAACATATAGAGCACATGGACATGTAATCAAGACAACATAGAAATGTGGTAACCACACACTGCCTGACATAGGCATAAGTCAAGGCTCAATACCAAGACCATTGCACTTGTAGAAAAAATTCCAATAAATGAATCAAGTTCACTTATTATCCCAACATGAATTCTTATGAGTTTAAACATTATCCAATTCATTTGATTAATATATGGTTTCACCCATCATAACATGTTTATGTATATGTGTGAAACTTGAATAATCAATAAAAAGGGTTACAAATGGAAATAATTGGGTATCATAATCATGTCATAAGGCATACAAATTTAATATCATATTGGTGTCCATGAATAAATAGATTCTAAACATTCTTGGACATTCATACGGTAAAATAGTCCTATTTCATGATAAATAATGAAATATTTATGTGAAAAAATTTAAAAAATGTGTTTAAGAAACTTTATAAATGATACTTTTTAGTTCGGTTTGAGTAAAATATTAGATATAACTTAATATTAAAATGAATATTTTTTTCATAAAACTAGAAGTGAACCGCTATTATTCTTTATTATACAATCAGTTATTTTATAAAAATATTTTTTTCTTCAAACAATTTATAGAGTACACTTAAAAATTGTTATGGTATCAGGATGTTAGCTTTAATCAGGATGTCTTATTATTATTTTTCAAGAAAGAAACCTTTTTAAAACATTTTTTCTCTCAGAAAATAATTATGATATGATCTATATAAATTATTTTGATAAATATAATATATGGTTTAAATTGACAGGTCCACACATACTATCGCATTCAGTTTAGTTTTTCTTGTATGAGTAGATGTTATATGTGTACCCAGAATATAACTTCATGATATAAGTCAATTGTAGTAAAAGGAAAAAATATTATATTAGAGATAATTTAGAAGAGTTAATCAAAAATAAATAATCATTACATTAGGTTAAATATAGATAAATAGTATCCCAAAGGGAAAAAATAGAGGTTCAGGTAGAATACCTTTCCATATGTCCGAAATTGTTATGCAGTTGATCTTAATGTCTGGGATAATAAATTTGTATCCATTAATTAATAAATTAAAAACATTTAATACATTTATTTGATATAAAAATAACTTTATGACATGAAAGTTAAATTTTTTATTAACAAAACACTTTTAAGGAAAAGTGAGAAACCCCAAGTTCAACCAAGTAAAACCCTAAAGTAAACTACATACTTGTTGAAAACTAACTTAATCCTATTAGAGGAATTCTCCCTACATAATTTACAAGAATGGAATGGAACCTATTTGCATGGTTATTCTATTATTATATCTTCAAAGGTTGTTGCTAGATGATCCCAAGCCTACAGGTGCTCATCAATATTGATCTTCACTTCGTTGAGGCCTCTGATCAAGATAAGGTCTTGTTTTTCAATCCATTCCCTTGGATCACTATTAGTATCCATGCGTATTGTTCTTCCCATAATCCTCTATACATCCTCTTTTGTGGCCATAATCATAAGGGATTTATCCTCTAATTCTTCTCTTGAGTGCATAAGCATTTTTAGAACTTGTTCGGGTTCTATAGCAGCCTCCCCCTGCTGTCCATTAAGCATGACCATAGGGTCTTCAACCTCCTCCAGACGCACATCAATAGACTGTAGAAGATTCCCTCAAGGGAGTTCCCCAGCCGTCTACTCTTCTACCACCCCTTGAGAATCCACCGATGTTTCCAGAATATCATTCCCCTTCGTAAGCTCATTGACTTCACTAATTGACCCATGATTTTTCTTACTGCCCTCCACTCCCTGGAGTTCCTGCTTCTTGATTTTACCACATCTTTTAGTCGACCATGTCTCCATTGGTTTAGGAAGTCCATAGTAGTCTCATTCCCATTTTTTCCTTGTTGGTAATGCTACTCCCTATATCCCTATTTTCCTTGTTCCCTCTCTTCCTCCTTTGGCTGTGAAGACCCTTACCATACTCTCCCATTGCATCGTCATTGTCATTTTCCTCTAAGTTTTCCTATCATGACTCTGCTCTAGAGAGGCTACTATTGATTACCTCTGCACAACCATCATCACCCAGGAGATCAAAGCAATTATTGAAGTTAATACTGGAAAAGGTCCTTCTCGGTTGGAAACCATGTTTATCATTCAACACTCTATTATAGCTTTGTCTTGGTTTAACCTAGTCCTGGACATCCTTGGTGCTTCCCTCCCCAATCAGTTGTGACAGAACTTCATCAATTATACCACTTTATTCTCGCATATCCTATGCATAAGTTCCATGACTGGAATCCAAAGAGTTATCCACGCTAACCACACCACTTCCCACTATGTCTGAAGGGTCTTGACCAGCAACCTGGGGAGCTCCCAGATCCTTCCTCAAGAATTCAATGATATTCACCACCATCATATTGTCCTCTATTATATTATCCAATAACTTCTCCACTTTAGGTTGGTCCCTGGAGGCACCTAGGAATGATGGATTCATCATCCCTTCTCCATAACTAGCGACCAAACTGTTGCTACTACCTCCAGTCCTACTATTCAACTGACTTCCCTACCTGCAAACAATCATATTGTGACCTAGTTTTTTGAATGTAGAGAAATAATCAGACCATGATTCAAAAAAAACCAGTTGTTTCCAACAGAGTTTATCCCCAACTGTAATCCAAACAAAATCATCTGTCCTTCTAGACACATCCACTTCCACACATATGCAAGGAGCTACCGGATGACACACTGACCTAGTTCTACTATAAGAACACAGATATCTTCCAACCAAGTTTCCTAACATGTTAAATATCTACAGATTTTGGAAAGGTAAAGGAAGTTCTGGTAGACTAACCATATTGCCATTTTCCGGACATCGCACTTCATATGAAAGTCGAAGAACCACCTGAACAGAAAGAAATGAAAATCATTGCATATACGATGACCACTGGACCACACCTTGGTCAAATCTTCATCTATGGAAAAATGAATCATGATATGTTTGTTTTCAAGTAAGCCCACCATCTCATGATCCGGTAAATCCTAGGAGCCAAAAACATACATGTCTAAGACCTCAACCGAAGGACGTCACTATTTGAACCGCACAATCAGAGTTAGATTTAGAATAGATGAAGCTTCATGATACTCGGCGGATGAGATTGGAATATTAGGGCATCCTTCGAATAGATATGGAACTTTCGGGATGAGTCAAATCTGGGGGAAAGGAGGAAGATAATTGAGGTTGGAGAAGGGGAAAAAGAGACATGAAGGGTCAGACATAGTGTTCATGTCTGTGGTGTTTATGATTGGTTTACATCTAGACATGCATGAAAAATCTTGTAAAATGAGAGTAGTTAACAAGATATGAAATTATATGTTATTAGAAAAATTACATAATTTAAAATAGTATTATATACCATTTTAATATGGTATGAGTATGATTCTTTGGATATAACATTGGTGATGAATGTTGTTTTATTTTGCTGAATTATTTGTCATTATGAACCAATATTGGTTTGATAATTAATATTATGTATCAATACTGGTTCCAAAAATTTATGTAATATGTAAAAAATATATTATAATCCTGTTTAACCATTAAAATATTTTTATGATGTGTGTTGATGGTGGTCATGTAAATTTAAAACTCTTCATTCTTGAATGCGATAAGTCAACAATCTTGATTGATGTTTTCATTTTTAGAACAAAAAGGACTGCTAAACGAAATAATGATGGGTTATTCAATAAAAAAACAAAACTATAGTTCATAAAAGATACTAGAGTTATAATTTCACTTGGATAATGGTAGGTGATGATAGAATAATAAAAGAAACAAAAAAAAAATAAATTAAAAGAAAATGAACGAGGGTTTTACCTCATGATTTATTCTCCTTGAGAACCACCTTTGGGGAATGGGGTTTTGTATTTTATAGATACTGGAATGTCCTGAAAGAGGGGAAGATACTTGGTTAGAATATTTGGTAGAAATTGGACAATATTAATTTCTCAATAGATGTGAGGATGATAGGTGGTGAGGAGTGGTATTTATTATAGAGGAGAGATGTGTTTTCTCATTATTTATTTCATTAGTTTATTATTTTCCTTCCAACCAATGAGTATTTTAATAATTATTACCAAATATGTTTAAATAATTATTTAGTGTTATATATTATTATACCACATCATTCATACATCATCTATGACTCAATAATTCATGTATTTTTCTTTTATCGTATATTACTGTATTTTACTATTTACAAAAAATTGAAGTATTTCAGAAAAAATCACAAAATTAACCCTAATGTTTTTGATAAATTGAATTAAAAAATGAAATACATTTTATAAAAATGATTTTATTTATATGATAAATTTTATTTTCAATTAAAATTATAATTTTCTAGGAAAATAATTAGTTTAAAATTATAACTTCTTTTATAAATATTTTAACAATTTATTTAAGCTCTCTTAGAATTATATTTTTTATCATAAGACAATAAAATAAAAAATTTAGAATAAAATTTATGAAAATAAATTTTCTATTAAATCATTATATTTTTTATAAAATTGAAAATGAAATTTTTTTATAGAATTATCAACACATCATTAATAATTTCAAATAATTTATTATTCATTTACTTACTTATACTAGTATATCATATAAACATTTATAAGATGGAAAATTTTTATTTTAAAATTTATTATGTGAGTTTACTAATCTATTGCTCTATTTACTATTCATAAGGGTAAAATTACTATTCCAATGGTGAAGTAACTATTCAATTGGTATAAGTTCCTTATCATCTAGAAATACATCTTATTCATTCATTCTATATTTACAGAGTTTTTATTGTGTTATCAATGTGAAATACAATTTTATATACTATATGGAATAATTATAATAATGGAGTTTACATTTGTTAAATTTTGAGTTGTTACATCATGGACTTATTATTGGTTTGATGGAAGTTCCAAGAGATAGAATACAATCCAGATAAGATCAATAATTTAAAAGAGAATGATATACATATTTATCAATTTCACATTCCCCCTAAGTCTCATAACCTTCATCCATGGAAATTTTTTTATGAACAACTTATCACCAACTTAAAATTCTAGATCATGATAGTGATTATCAAAATAATGTTTATGCCAACTCTGAGATTCCTTGATGTAATAGTGAATGGTTCTAACCCTGTATTCCATTTCCTCATCTATATCATGTTCTAATAGGTTAATTTTAGAAAAATCATTCAATATAAAATGGATCTCTATATTTATTTCCACATAGGGATTCATAAAGAGGAATATGAATTATTTATTGAAAGTTATTGTTTTAAGAAAACTAAATGTGATGTAGGTGTTGATCCCAAAATCATTTGAAATTCAAACATCAATATATCAATATATCTAATACAGATTGAATTTTTCTCATAGATTGCCAATCTATATGAGAATGATACACAGTATTGAAACTCAACTCTGTATCAAGAGATTGTTGCGGACTTCTCTAAAACATTTAGGTGAACCCCAAATCCTAATAATACACAATGGAACATGGTACTCCATACAACATTAGAACTTCCTTAATTTATATCTAGGAAATCTGATCTAGAGAGAGGTATTCTCTGACAGTGATGAAGTTTGATTACATAGTATGAAAATTGACTACAACTGATATTGAATTATGACATTCAAATATTTTGGGCATTCCAACTACAAAATCCATGGTGATATTTTTTCATTTCCATTTTGTTATGAATAATGGATGAAACATCACCTTATAATTTTTTCTTTCAAACATACCTTGTTGACATTCCAAGCACTGAGGTACAAATTCATTTATATCTCTCTTCATTTCATCCCACCATAAGTATTATTTCAATTATCTATTCATCTTCATACCTCTAGAATGATTATACAATGATGAAAAATGAAAATTCTTTAAAAAATCATTAAATAATTCTATAGACCAAATTCATACAGAGTTTGTTAACCTTGCTGTATCATCATGATAAAAGTTAAATAAAAGAACATTTCCAACCTACTTTTATATATTTACATCTTCTTTTTGAACCAATTTAATTGTCACTTAGATAGGTCAATAAAAATTTAATTTATAAAGTTAATATTTTCCTAATCCTTCATAATTTATAGATCAATCCTTTGCAAATCCAAAAATTTTGGATCTTTTATTATCCTCATCATGGATAATCTAGTATGATTCTTTAGACTCAAATTTTTGGGAACCTTGTTTTCTTTCCCATAGTGGTTATGTACTATGATGTGGTATTAAATAATTATATGTAACCATTCTCTATGGAACATATTCAACTCATTATGTGTGAATATATACTTTAATCTTTTGTGATCAATATATATATCAAACTTTTCTCAAAAAAAGATAATTCCTTCATATCTATAATGAAATAATTATTGTAGCTAACTCTAAATCCTGAGTGGGTTAATTTTTATCATTAATCTTAAATTTATATGAGGTATAATATTTAACCTTATCATTATATATAATAAGACATCTCATTCCCTTATTGGATGAATCACTATATAATACAATCCCATCTCTAATATAGGGGTATGTAAGAACATGAGAACTAAATAATCATTTCTTCAGTCCCTTGAAATTTTCCTTACAATCATATAACATGAATTACTTGGCTCCCTTTTAAGTTAACGCATTCATAGGATTATATATTCATGATAAATACACCATAACTTGTCGATAATATCTTTATAAACAAAGAAACCTATATATCCCAGTCACCATTTTTAGCTTGGACCAACTCTAAATAGTCTCTGATTTTGATGGATCAACTGATATACTCTCTCTTGAAATTATATGAACCAAAAATGAAACTTTTTTCCCACAAAATTCAATATATTTAATTTTTTGTGTATTTTCTCTTTCCATATGGACTCTATTATAATTCTAAAGTGTTATTCGTTCTCTTCCATTTTATTAGAGCGGAGAATAATATCATCTATAAAGTCAAAAAAACTTATCAATGTAATCACTAGATACTATATTAATTAAATACATCAAGATATAAGATACATTATTAAGACCAAAAGAAACACTATATATTGATAGTGTCTATACCTTGTATGGAATTCTATAATATGTAATTCCCTGACCCCAGAAGCCCGGAGCTGGTGCATTATTTTAATACATTGGAATGTTTACAAGGAATCAAACCCTGAAGGATCGATCAGTTTAGCAGTCTTGGAAAATATATTACATACATGTAAATTTATATACATGAATATTACATTAAACTTTATAAAAACATAAATAATATATTGATAATTCCATTATTACATTAGCTTAACCCTATATATCAATCAAAATACACTTATTGGCATCCTGGGAAAATAAAACTTTATAAAGGGGTGAGCTTAGCTACTCGGTAAGGGTAAATAATTCAAAGGAAGCTATAAAAATTTAAAGAAATATATATAATAAAAGCAACATCCTTTTAAAAAAACGTGAACATAATATGTAAAAAATATTTCAAACATTACAGTATAAACATCTACATGGATATTCTACTTGTCAAATAATCACATGTAATAACTAATTTCATAAAGTGGGAATGCATAATTCTGGACATAATAACTAATACATCAAGTACTTGTGCCAAGACCATTCAAAAATATTTTTTTGCGGCCTTGTGCTAAGACATTATTTTATCTCATGAGACCTAACGATGCATCAAGGGGCTATAGCAGGCCCCAACCGTCACTTACTAAGTCCAATGCATTCCTCATATGAAAATAATGAAACATAACATAATTTTTTTTTATTAAAACTAGCATACAAAATTTCAATAATTTAACCATAAACCATGAATAGTATATAAATATCACATCCATAATCAAACATATCATAACTCATTAAATACAAAATGGAATATTGTATTACAATAAATCTACCTCAATCAAGAATAATATCCAATATAGGGTGATGACATAGTGGAAAATAATCAGTAAAACTCTTTGAGAGAAATATTCATTTTTCATGTAATAATTTAAAAGTCACAAAATTTATAAATTATTTAATTTAAATGAGGTTTTTGAATCAATGTGTCACATTCCACTTTGAATCTATTGAAATGAATTAACATTTTAAAACAATCATGTCTATATTAATAAATCCATAATATCAATTTGAAAACATGGTCAATAAATAAACCATTAAAACATTTAAAATGATGATCCCGATAAAGAGTACCTTAGAAAAAACCTAAGAATATTATTTTTGAAATAATTTTTATGAAACATGAATATGGATGATAAATATTTCCCTGTAAATACTTACACATAATCAATCTCAAGTAATAACGAGATTGAGGAATTAACACTTACTATGTACATTCCATAGGATGAGGGTATGTTTAACATAATTTATAATGACAATAGTATGTTATTAAATTATACCAGAACCATTTTTATATTTATTATTTCATACATGATTCATTTATGACTTTACACTTCCCATTTAGTAATAATTTCCATGTCAAAATAACATTTCTGGTAATAATCGCTTTCTTTATTGTATGTGTTTTAACTTTTCATTCTTGATCGTATCACTTATATCATGATTTAATTACTTAATTAATATAAAAAATTTTTTATATATCATATATATTCTAAATATAAATATGTTTAATTGATAGATATATGAAATGGAAGACATCATTTATGGTGATGGTAGGTCGTACGTATGCATAAACGTTGTTTCTATTTTCATATAGTATTGAATGGAAGTAAGAGAATGAAATATATTTAAATTCATATATATATATATATAGAATTTTAGTAGGAATATTATTTCATATATTTCATAATTATTAATAATATATTTTTTAAAATCATTCTTTGAAGGTGAACATGGAAGATGAGTCTCATCGTGTCGTGGAGGTGGTAAGTCGTACATACGCATGAGCGACGGTATAATTTACATGATGGTTAAATGGTATGGAATTGGACAGAATATGAATTATAAAGAAACAATTTAATGTTTTATTTATTATCTAAATCCATTATATTCATCATTAAACACATATAAATAAAGTGTACATGAAAAAAAAATTACACCACGGCATGGAGATGGTAAGCCGTACATACGCACGCATGGTGGTATTTTTTTCATATGATGGGTAAAAATAGTAATATGGTTGTCCCATAATATTAAAAATATATCATTATATATTATATTCTAGAGTTATTATTTTTTTATTGTAACAACTTAGAAAGAGGAAGTAGAAGAAAAAATGAACTTTGAAAGAAGTGATAAAACGTTTACCTCTTCTTCGGGTATCTACTTTTGATTTTCACTAAAGGACTACTAAGGATAGATTTATGCACATTATTTTTTATCTAGTATTAATATGTTTATGTTTTTAGTATATGTTTTCTGTGTATGGATGAGTCCAATGGCTTTGGATACGTTAATTAAAGAGAAAGAGATGTTCCATTTTATAAGGGAGGTGAGGGGCACTTTAGGGATTGCTTGAAATGTTAATTTATTATATTATTAATTTCTATTTATTAAAGCTCAAAATTTATTTATTTTGAGGTAAATATGAGTATGGGTCTAGATCCTCTCATCTAATAGGTTTTAGACATGTTTAGGTCATAAATTTTCCTTATCTTATGGGATTAACCCTTAGTTAAACAGTTTAACTCTTACAATGTATTCTTGTATTTGTATACTATAGGGTTATATTAGTTACTATAAAATTCCAAGGGGACATTAAGTTTATCATTAATGAACGTTTTATTATTTTATAAGTCAATTTTATAAATCTTATATTTTTATGATTTTTATATCATTTAATAAAATAATATTTGATTCAAAAACTCATTTATGCCAATTTGACACTATTTAGTAATTGATTTTTGTTATAATCATAACAAATAGATTAATTCTACAAAAATAAATTAACTCATACCTAATATTTCAATTCTATCCATAAAATTCATGGATGGCATCAAAACGTTCAAATTAGTTTTATTCTAATATATATAATATCATTTATTTGATACCTTCATTAATAAAGAAAATACTACATCATCGTTGTTTAATAAATAACATTAATTATTTAATGACTAAATGTCAGAAATAAAATTCCATGATGTATAAAATATTTTTATCTTTCTAATTAATATTTATATTCAACTAGACAAGTCATATAACCATTTATTAAAAATTATTTAGTAAAAGTTATATGTTTATGTTATAATTATCTTTAATTTAAATTAATTCTTATAACATGTCATTATAACACCCTAGTGGTCCCCAAATGCCAAACATTTGGCCTAAGGATTTTCATGGAATAATATAAATCATATAATAGTATTAGGACATGTGTTAGTGTAGTTTTATATTATTTTTTCTCTTATTTTCCTTATTTACCCTTTAACCATTGTAAATAAAAACAATTACTTAAGTTACAATTTATAATTTCCAAAAATAAAAGATACCACTTTAGAAAATTTGGACCTTCTAATTCTAAATATAGAATCAAATTTTTAAAATTCAAAACACTGAAGTTTCAGCAATTAATTTAAAATAAATTCATGTTGTCAAAACAAAAAAGCGGGTTTTTAAGAAGTAAAAACAATCAAAATATTGACTTGTGTTTGTGTCCAATTTTAATGTGAAATTACATCCAATTAACTAAAGTATATTAAATGATAAAATTATAATCTAATTATTCATTAAGATAACTCAAATGTATAATTTAACACTATAAATTATTTTAATTAATAATGTTGTTTTCAATTAAAATTTTAGTATTTTTTACTATTTATTAAAAATTGAATATTTTCAGAAAAATACCATAAATTCACCCTAAGATAATTTTAATATTCATAATTCAAAAATTAAGTCTATTTTACCAAATTCAATTCATATAAGTTTCTCAAATTAATTTTATTATTGTTCACAAGAGGTCATAGAAATCAGTTATTTTTAGAAAATAGTTTTTTAAAATATATAACTATTTTTACAAAACATGAACATTTTATTATAAATATGTTTTATTTATATGAATACATTATAAATAATTTATTTTATACTATTCATATTACAATATTTAATTGATAAATAAATATATCATTTCAATAAATATAATACTAATGTGTTGTTTCGTAGAAACTCAATCTTGCGTATAACATAAGCAAAGTCGGTGTTACATGCAATATAAGATATTAAATTACATTAATGTACTATAAAATCTTGGGTTGTTAAATTATCTCCTCCTGAAATAAATTTCTTCCTCATAATTTTAAATTATTCTTCGAAAATAAAAGGTTGAAAATAGAAAATACCTCATTGGAAAACCCACATCAGAAATAGGGTTAATAAAATTTAGTCTAAAGAAAAGGTAAATGAAAATAAAAAATTCCCCCACCAAATTAGGATTTTGAATAGGAGAAAATTAGTGGAAATCATATTTTCATTATTGGAGGAAAAACGTAAATTTTTATTGGGATTTATTAAGGTCATCAATAACAAACAAGTGAACAATAATTGTAAAATTGGGGGCCTCAAAGCCAAAAATTTTTGATGATTTAAAATATCATTGGTTCCCCGAAATATAAGATACTAGTCCTCACCCGTGTGTACACACGGCATATTGAATTTTTTTTTTCATTGAAAATAGAATGATATTTGTGAAAGTTTCCTAGTAATAGTAATATTTATTAATTTGCAATCAGATAGTATTGGTATATATAAATGGAATAGAAGGGGAAAAAATCTAGATAAAAAAATAAAATTTGAACATATAACAAATACAGGAAAAGCAGTTTTTTTTAGGAAGTTTGCAAATAATTTCAAAATGCATACAACTCATGCTTCTCTTCCATTGTGAAATGAGGATTAATTTTAGTAAGAAATGTCAGAACCCAATCTATAATTACATAATATTCTATGAATTTCATGTTTGAAAAAAAATCAGCTAAATGATTTTTGAGAACTGTTCTAGGAACAAAGGGTCGTTGTGACATCTCTTCAGCTTCATTGTCCAGAAAATGAACTATGTAGATGAATATTTAATTCTATATATTAATAAGTAGTAATGAATATTTAAATATGAAAATTATATCTAAAAAGTAAACCGAATAATGTATTAGTAATTGAAGTGAATGTTCTGGAAATGCATAGTATATTGGATAGTAACAAATTCAAAAAAATGAGGTACAGATTAATTCGCAAATCAATAAATCCAGAATAATAGAAAAATATAAGTCTCTACTGCAGTTAATCGAAGAATACATAGGGAATCAAGACAGAAGTTATCTTTTTAGGTTCAAATATAGGGTAATTAAGATGAAACTTGAAAAAAATACCTCTACAGCCATCCAAACCCTTTTATTCCCCAACTTATCAAGTAGCTTAATTATGTGATGTTCTTCTTCTGGGGTGAATAAACCCTTCTTCAAATCTGGTCTCATATGTTTTTTCCATTGTAGGCGGCAGCTTTTCCCAGAACAAAAAATCCCTATGTGCTTCAGGACAACATTCCAATTCCCTTCACCACGCATAATAATATAATACATTAAAATTTCATCTTTAGCTTATGTCCATGGACCTTTCCTCTAATAAGAGACTCCACCAGAGTTTCCATAACTGTTAGCTTCTTCAATTGACAGAGACTCTACTTGGTCTTTCATCATGTATTCATCATCAATATCACTCTTGATAACAATATTTTAATTTAACCAGGAATAAATTGAAAAATTAAACACCAATAAATAGAAATTTTGAGTAAACATAATATAAATAGGCGGAAAAAATATGGATAAAATAAAATACAATGTGGACAAAGAACGGATACAGGAAAAGTCGATTCTGTTTTTGGAGGATTCCAACAAATCATTTGAAAATGCATACAAGTCCTGCTTCTATGCCATTGTGGGCATAGGATTAATTTGTGTAAAAAAATTCGGAACCCAAACTATAATGTAATAATTATTTCACATCAAATAGAAATTCAAAAAATAGTAATGAAAACAAATTAAATAGGAAACATTTATGTTTACCATTTGTTGGAAGCATCACATTTCAGTCTGTTATTTTTATTTTCCTATTTTCATTTCCCTTCGTTCAGGTCTATAATTCAGTATAATGTATCATTGAAGCCTTGTTGACTCAAAAAAATGTTTACAGTATCTTGAATTTCATCCTCATTATCAAAATCATGTGACAAATTTGTCTAAAAATAAATTATTGTAAGATTATTTGAAGCTAGAATATACAGTAATTGAAAATAGTTAAACAAAAAATAGAGATTTAACAGTTAATTGTCATTTAATAGTATATTAGCGAAGATTTAAATTACAATTTTTTAAAAAATATATATATAATATACATTAATTTATAGCAATTGTTCATGTAATAATAGAAATAATTAAAAACATAGTAAAGATAATAGTTATATACCCTAGTAGAAGACATGATTAATGATGAAATATGAAATCTAGTGGCAATAATTAATGTCCTAGTATAATAAATAATAGTTTTATAGACCTATCCTGAAATGTTAAAAATAATGTCAGTAAAGTGATATGAATTTTTTTGGAGAAAAACAATTGCAAAAATTGATATATATGATACCTAGATATAATTAAAATCACTTCTTACTCTTAAACACCCACAGGTTTGATCTTCCTGTATAGTAAAAAACAAAACTGTAATGCTTGTGATTGTTTGGTTTCAATGAAATTCAGTAATAAATATACAGTTACCTAAATCTGATATAAGATTTTACTAGAAAAGGGACAATCTTATAACCTAGTTTTAAAAAGATAGCGGAAAAATTTAGTACAATTACTAAATTGTATTCCTATGAAAAATTTTGTACAGTTACTTGACTGTGTTCCTATAAATTATTAGTTACATGTATCAAATAAGCTCTCAATTATGCAGTAGCCTTATGTATTTATTGCATGTCTTATTTTTCAAATAAGCCAACTGAAAAAGAGTCCATCTTCATGTTAACCATTAGTTGAACTTTAAATATGTTGGAATAAATATTATCATCAGACTATATGTGTTATTGACTATTTTTCATAATTTTTTATGTAGTGTAAAAGTGATAATGAAAATTTTTAAAATAAAACAGATATACTTTCACCTTTGAGTGATGCTAGTAGGACAAAATATTTAGGACTGGCAGCAAAATCTTTCATTTAAAATCTGCACCTTTTCTAGGCATGAGGTGTTTGAACAATTAGAATAATCTAAAATATCCATTGTTTTCAAAATTAGAATTATCAGAAATGTCAATTACAAACCTTGAATTAAATTTCATATAGGGAAGGAGGAATTTTTTTTGTCTCAACTGTAATAAGTTGTGTCAAGAGCGACAGCTGGATTCTCATTCATTTTTACAGAATTACTGGCTGTGAGGGATCATTTCTGGGCCCTTATTCTTTTAAAAAAACCCTCAATGTCTCCATCAATGAAACCTAGAAATAATTATCATTCATCTCTATAGTTCTGTCTCAGTTTCATAGTACACCACATCTCTACCATCACTAACATAATGATCATGTGGAATGTTCTGATCAAAGACCCAAGAAGGTATCATGTGATGGGACGTGATTTCTTGGGTTATTCGTAGTATTTCCCAAGTAACAGCTTATTTAACTCTATCTACATGTTTTGAATCAAAATATTAAAAACCATTATTATTTTTTCTATCTACTATATTTAAGTGAAGCAATATGTATATACTCATTTCTTTTATGAGATGTTTGTGAGGAATTTTAGGAAAAATATGATGAATGACATGTGACTTCCAACGTCATCTAAAGATAACTTCATTCATGTCCAAATAGTAATGAACCCAAGAAAGGATTTGTGAGTGAAAAAATAGGTCCAATGGCATTCCCTATATGGATAGTCATTTGGTAATAATTTGGTCAATCAACACCTGTCATTGAACCCTCTCAGCAAAAACAATTTCATACCTTGCTTAATGCATGAGAAATGTTAAAGGTAAAGGAAATTTTTTCCCTATTACCAAATCATGAATTCTCATTATTAACATGATTTGTTCATTTGAATCCAATTAATTTAGCAGGTTTCCATTATAAGATACACATATCATATGTTTCTTTTATTTTAGTGCTGTTTATGAAAGAAAGTTTTGTGGTGATTAGAATGTTATACCATGTTGCGGTACCATGAAAGTATCTCTTCAGTTCCAAGGTCTTGAATGTAAGTCACTTAATCATGAAAATTAACAAAAATGTATCAATGAAAAAACATATGTAAGAACATTTATTCAAAAAGAAACTAATAACTGAAAAATAGAATAAAATGATCATTGCCCAAAAAGAGGTAATTGGTACATTGACATTTCAAAAATGGGGGAAAACACACAACAATAAAGAATGACAACCCTCTAAATGTTAAAATAGATAAATAAAATAATCGGGATAGTTAGAAATTTACAAAGATAAGAAATTTTATTAATATCCTTCAAAATTGGAAAAACTGGGGTTACCAAACATTTTCACACATAATAATAAATTAAGCCTACATGCAATATGTAAGTTAACATTACCTATCAAAAATAAATAATGTTTAAGATAGAAGGTGAGGTGTTACCTTGCGAGTCAATGCTACATTCCCAGCCTTCTAATTAAATTAATACAAGGACAGTAACTAAGAATATTTCCATCTTATGTTCTAATAAAATAAAATAATAATATATTCGAATATTTATGTAGTAAAATCATAGTAAACAAATGAGAGAAGGGAACCACATAACTAATGGAATAAATTCAACAAAGCATTCGTCCAAGAAGAAAAAGGAATATGTAAGCATGTTTTTTATGGAATCTGCAAGTATATGTTTTATGGAATAAAGTAGTACAACATTAGCCGAATGCATAGAAGTTCAATGAAGAGGGATTCATTTAGTAGATACTAAATATAGATACAAAAGCATATATATCAACCTAATATGGACATCATAAAAAATATGGAAACACTTACGCATAAAAAACCTAGAAATAATTATGCATATGTAAGCTGTAAAAAAATTATGTATAGGGACTTGGGAAAAACTTGAAAAAGAATTGAAGACGTAGCTATATATGAGTAATCTAGGAAAACATACATATAAACAGTCTGGAAAATAAAACACAATAAAGAAACTGAAAAATGTTTTTGTAAATTAAATAAAACTTACTTGAAATTGAATAACATTACCAGAAAAACACCATAACAGGGAAAACCTATTCATGTGGCTATATATGAGTAATCTTAGAAAACTTAACATAGGAATCACTTTCCTTAAACCAATAAAAGAAGTGAATAATTCATAATTTGATTTAAATTCTTCCAATGATTTCATCTTCAAAATAAAAAACAGCTTATTCCATCACTAAAAATAAGTTAAAATGATTGACAAAATGATAAAACCAACAGATAATAGGAATACGAAAACCTGCAAATCTTCCATCACAGTTGGTTATGTATCCTTGAGATCAATAACAACAATGCCTTTGGTAAATTTCTGAATTAAATTGAGTAATTGTTCTTTATCCTCTAGATTTTTCATGGACTATAATAAATAAATAAAAATTGTTTAGACATTGTTGGCATTACCCTTGAAAGTTGAGTGAAATATATCAAGTACATTGTAGGCGAAGCACATCCCATTATACTTGACATTATGATTATTTCTCAAACTATAAAAGATTGCTTTTTTGGTATTGACATCAAAGTAGCTCACTTCATTGATTTGATCTTCTATAAAGGCTTCCCTTGTCTTCAAATATATAAACAAAAGGAATAATAAACTAGGAAATGGAAAATATATTTTAATTATGATGAATAATAAAAATACAAGGATCTGAAATGCACATATTTTTTCCAGTTTGGGACTTGGAAGTGATGAAATTCAATAAAAATTGAATACAAACATTTATATTTATTAATACAGAGTATTATATAACTCAATCAGTTTAAAATCACCAATAAAAATTCAAGGATATCACTACAGGGCCATCTTCTTATCTTTTTACCTTTTAAACCCTTTATGAAGTAAAAAAATTGACAGTAGGAGCCTCCTATCCCTTTGTTCTATTTTTTTCATATATTCTCATGTATCAAAAGAGAAATGTGAGAAGAGGGGAACTGAGATAAAGGGTTATTATCATAGGATTAAACCATTTCATGTACAGTTATAAATGACAGATAAATTTAAAAAATTAAAAAATAGTTGAAGATAGTAAATATATACAAAATATGGAATACATTATTCATCTCGCTACCCATATTCATTAACAGGTTGAACATGTTCCATATTTATAAGAAAAATACAACATAACACATGTGACATTCTATCAATGGTGTTAAGATTATTTTCAATACATACCATGGGAGATATAAAAAGGATAAAACTAGTTAATCATTATTGTCAAAAAAAGGTATCATACCCTCGACACTCCTATTAAATGCTCACTCTTATAGTCTTACCACCTAAATCCTACACAAAAATTCCAATTATAAAAATATCACACCAAACAGAGCCTTGAAAAGTGTTCTCGAAGAAACCATAAATTAAAAACGGGACAATCATATCACCAAGTTATCAAGAGCATAAAAATCCTTATTTATTTCTTCCATGATCGTCATTGGTATGAAGAAAACCCCTCATCAGTGTCTCATTTTTAACCCATAAATAACCATTTCATTAACCACTAACCCATATTTAGTGAATACATGTCCAAGACAACAATAATTGACTTTAAAGGAATATATATTTTGTGAGGAAAATAAAATACATAGGGAGAGTATTCTTATTGTTGGGTGACTACTGGATGAGAGAAGGTAAAACCCTAGGTTTTCAAAAAATCATCTATACTGGTATACTGAAAATTCATAGATAAGATAATAAAAATATTGAAAATTTTGTCAAATGAATAACACATATTCAGAAGTGATGCATTTTTTTGTAGTGAACTACCATGTAAAATATTACCTTTCCTAATGAAAAGGGACACTGGATGGTGTATTAAATAGAATCAATCAAAAAAAGATAAAATTCATCTCCCCAGTGACACCTAACTTTATCAATCCACCATGGTAGTAGTTTTGGTACACCTTCATACTTTTATCTCGCAACATAATTCCGTTCTCCATAGCATAATCTAATAATTATTTATTCCCATCTATGAAACAAAAAAGGTTAGTTGTCTCGTAAAATTAGGAAGTGTCATGTTATCCATGATATCAATGAGAGAAAATTAACTGAAATGTGAAAACAAACCCCAATTGAACCTATTAAAAGGATGAACAACTACTGTAGTAGTATGGAATTGAACTTTTTGGAGATGACAAGCCTCGTTTTGAAGAACCAAAATAAATTCATTGGTTTTGTTTGGTTTCACATTGCAATATAACAAACTTCACAAAAAATGTTAGCAGCAAAAAGATGTAAAGGAAAAATATGAACCGATACATGTAGATATGTGAAATTTTTCCGTATAGAGACAAACCTGAATCAACATCTAGGACTTATCTCTCCATGGCTACAATTTTAAACAAATTAGAAATAAAGAGGTGAGAAAACCTGAGTATTGACGATGATATCCAAACCAATACAATGAAAGAATATGAAATTTGATGAAAATGTTGAGGGGAGTTGAGGAGGTATAGGGATTTGAGAAACGGTTTACTAGTCGAGCCGTTAGCTTATGCATATCTCCTCACATTTCAATTGAGGGACGTCGACACCCAAGATTTTTAGATAACCCTTAGTCGATGACAATAGTATCATCATGTAGAAAATTTAGATCCACTCTGAGTCATGCTCGCTCTTTTAGAATGAGAGGATCCAGAGGAGCCAGAGGCGGTGTAGGTGGAGAAGGTGGACGCCGAGTAGATGTAGCAGCGAGATACAGAGGTGTAGGAGGTGGAGGTGGATCTACAGGAGGTATAACATGTGGTTTTATTCATAAACTGTTGGTAGAGCATAGGATCCGATGATGGATGAGCCGAAGGAGGAGCACATAGAGGTGGAGGTGCGGATGGAGAGTAGATTTGTGCAGGGTAGCGAGAGATGGGAGTTGTGGAGGGGAGCGGGAGAGGGGAGTTGAGGATAACAGTGGGAACCCTAATCGTGAAGGTGGGTTAGGGTCATGCGTACGTCGGAGATGAAAATGGAGTGGAAATGTGCGGCTACGAGTGGATAGTCGAGGGTGTATTGGTAATTTGAAACAGGATTTCAGTGATGTGGTGTAATAGGGAGGTGACACATAAGCAAACATACAACCAAGATTAGTAGATATAGTAGATTAGGATAACACATTTTGGGTTTTAATATCCTTTCCCTAAAGTTTAAGAATTAATTTCTTCATATAATAATAAAAAAATGAATACTTGACAAGTATATTTCAATCTTTCAACTAATTTCTATCACAAACTCATCGTTCATTCCAAAATATAATAGAAATCAAAAATATTTTATTTAACCTAATCGTATAGGGTTCCAACAAATGAATTTATAATTCATCTATAAAAACATTTTAGAAAACTACATTATACAAACTAGTACATCATGTAGTCCAGTGGTAGGTTATGCACCCTTGTCGCCTTTCGGTTGTTGGTTCAAGTCTTGTGGCCTTGCCGGATGTGACGGGTTTTCACCTAACCTTCATGTTATCATTTTTATAAAAATAAAACAATAATATAATGAAATATTTTATCCATAAACAATACTATCCAATTTCCTACTTAATCCATTCAACCTTTAGACTTATCCAAAATACTTTTTCCTAGAATCTCTCTAAAAAGGTCTATAAGTTTCCAAAATCAATTGTAACTTCATATTCCCAAACAATTTAAAGGTACTCTTATTATCCCATACTGAAAATATTATTACATTAATCATATTAAAACATTAATTAAAACAAAAAGTATTACAATACAATCCTTATATATATCACATAATTCTTATAACCAGAATATAATTCTTGAATCCAAAAACACAAATACATTAATTATTCCACATTGGATGTAGTAACAACATAAACATGACCATGATGCATTTTCTTTTTATGATCTATATTTCATTAATGCTTTGGAAAATCATTTTCATAATGTCCCATATATTTACAATTATAACATTGCACAGATTCTTTCATTCCCTTACTATCACATGCAGGGTGACCTTTTTCCCTACACTTGAAACAAAATCCCATTATTTTTAGGAAAGTACCAAGGTGTTTCTTCCCACAATTATAAGATTAGAGAAAATATTTCTTTCCCTTTTTCCCTTTATTTTTCTCTTTCTCCACTGTACTCCTTTCATATTTCATTACATTAATGACATAAGAAATAGAGAATTAATTTTCTGTCTTCATAGCACACAAAACTGTATCTTTGTACGATGAGAAAAATTGTGATACCAATTCTTATCAGAGGAAGGTTTTAACCCATAAAATAATCGATCAATATTACATCATGGGTTACATATTTAGTCTACAGTGTTCCTTCCCACCTAGTGAAGTTAGACTCGTAATTTGCAACATTCTCATCCACTTTTTGTCTCAGACTCAGAAATTTCATTTTCATATCAGCTCATTGTTCACCAGGAAATTATTTCTCTACGAAAAGTTCTTTAAACTCCCTTCATTTTTTATTTCCTACTTATTCATCCTCCTTTGTGTTTTTAGTCAATAACCACCATTGATCTGCATCTCCTGATAGGTGATATACTGCCATAACAACCTTTTCCCTTTTGTTACTTCCCAGAGAAAGAAATATATATTCTCTAAGGAACATATCCACTAATCACATAAAAAGGATTTGTAGTCCCATTTAATGTTGGAGGATGTTGTCTCATGAAGCTGTCTAACATTGAACCTTCACTTTTTCAGACTGGATGCTTTATATGGGTAAGGTTATTACTCATAACCTGAGCTAGTTGTCCCAGTACGGTTATAAGATATTCAGTACCAGTTGTGTCACCAGCCCCACTATCATTACATTTCATAGGAGGTAAATCTCTACATGTATTATGTGAGTTGATATAATTTTCATTTCTTCAACTAGGTACCATTTCTAAACAATGTCATACACTTGATTGGTTATGAATCAATATTCATAATTCTAAACTAGTAAAATACTTATCATAAATTAAAACAATTATGCACATCTAATCCGTAATCATAAATAAGGTTCCATTGAAGACATATTTACTCATAAATCCTTCATAATGGTTTTAATGAAAATATGAATTATCCTAACCATATCCTCCTATAGTGTCAAACTAGGTGTGCAGTAAGGCTCTTTGTTGTGTACTAGGTTACCCCGAGTCAAGACCAAAACACTTTGTCGGAGATTTCACCCCATTGGACACCTTTTACAAAACCACATTCACATAATGTAACTAGATAAGGATGTACTACGTGTAATATCCACATAATCCATACTTTACAAAAATTCTAGGGGGTTTTCTATACTTATCCTCAAAGTCTATCTTAGGGATATAATCCATAATCTATGTTTTCTAAATCTATTTCCATGTTTTTTCCTAAAATTAATCTTATACCAACTATAATGCCCTAACCACTGAATCCTAAAGCTAGTGCATTATTTTAATATATTGGCATGATTACAAAGAATCCATCCTGTAAGGACTGCTCAGTTTAGTAGTCTTGGAAAATATATTACGTACCTAAATGCTTACATACATGAATGTTACATTAATCTTTCTAAGAACATAAATAATATTTTGAGAATTACATTTTCCTCTTAGCTTAACCCTTCATATTAATCATAATACACTTCTTGGTATCCAGGGATAATAAAACAAAACAAAGGTGTGAGCTCAGATGCTCAGTATGGGTAAATAATTCAGTGGAAGCTATAAACATTTATGGCAATATGTATAATAAAACAAACAGGCTTTTAAACATAAACATAAACATAATATGGAAAAAATAAATCAAAAATTACCACATAAACATGCACATGGATATTCTACTAGTCGAATAATCACATTTAATAAATATTTCATAATAAGGGAATGCATAATGCTAGATATAATAGCTATTACATCAATGCCTTGGGACAAGACCATTCACAAATATTTTGTCATGGGCTTGTGGAAAGACGGTATTTTGACTCATGAGACCTACTAATGAAACAAGGGGTTATTTTAGTCCCCAACCATCACTTACTAAGTCCAATGCATTCCTCATATGAAATGGGTAAAACATAACAAAACATTCGTATAAAAACTAGCATACGAAATGTCAATACTTTAACTATAAACCATGATTAGTATAAACATAACACATCTATAGTCAAACATATCATAACATATTAAATACAATATGGAATATTGTATTCTAATAAATCATCCTCAATCAAGAACAATATCCAATAAATGATGTTGACATAGTTGAAAATAATCAGTAAAACTCTTTGAGAGAAATATCCATTTATAATGAAATCATTTAAAAGTCACACAATTTATAAAGGATTCCATTTAAAAGAGGTTTCTGAATAAAAGTATCGCATACCACTATGACTGTTTTGAAAGTAATTACCATTTTTAAACAATCATGTTCATGTAATGAAATCTTTAAAAATTATTTTGAAAACATGGAAATTAAATAAATCATTAAAACTTTTAAAATGATTATTTGGCGAAAGACTCCCTTCTAAAAAAACATTAAAATATTACTTTTGAAAACATTTTTAGGAAACATGAACATGGTTGATAAATATGTCCCAGTAAATACTTACCCATAAACAATCTCATATAATAATGAGATTGAGCAATGAACCCTTACCTTGTACATTCCTTTGGTCGAGGGTACGTTTAACCTCTTGTATAATGACCATATTATGTTATTAAATTATACAAGAACCATATTTATATTTATCGCATTATACATGTTCCAGTTATGACTTTATAAAAACCATTTAATAATAATTTCCATGTTATAATAACATTTCGTGTAATAATAGATTTCTTTATCGTACGTGTTTTAACATGTTATTCTGAATTGTATCACTTATATCCTGATTTAATTAATTCAATAATATAAAACATTATTTATATATCATATATATTCATAATATAAATATTTATAATAGATAGATATATAAAATGGAATACATCATTTATGGATACTGTAGGTTGTATGTATGGATAAACGTTGTTTACGTTTTTATATCATATTGAATGGAAGTAAGTGAATGAAATATATGTACATATATATATATATATATATAATTCCATTATAAATATTATTTCATATAATTAATAATTATTAATAATATATTTTCTTTTATTCATTCTTGGATGTTGAACATGGAAGATGAGTCTCAACGCGTCGTGAAGACGGTAAGCTGTACGTACACACGAGCGACCATATCATTTCTTTAATGGATAAATATTATATAATTGGATGGAATATGTATTTTAAATAAACCAAATCATGTTATATTTATTAATTAAATCCATTAAATTCATCATTATTCACATAGAAAAAAAAAGCGTACATGATAAACAATTTACTCCATAGCATGGAGACGGTAAGTCGTACATAGACATGCATAGTGGTATTATTTTTCATAGGATGGGTAAAAAGAGTAATATGGTTTTCCCATAATATTAACAACATTGTAGGATATAGTATCTTATGGTTTTATTATTTTTTAATGAAAACAACATAGAAAGAGGAAGTAGAAGAAGAAATTAACTATGAAAGAAGGGATAAAATGATTACCTCTTTCTTGGGTGTCTTCTTTTGATTTGCACAAAAGGCCATCTTAAGTTAGCTTTATTCCCAACTGGTTTCCTCTGAGATGATGTTAGGGATTTTTTGTGGATATTTGGGAAGTTTTTGTCAGAGCCAAAGGGATTTGGAGATGTTAATTAAATAGAAAGGCAGATTCCCTTTTATAAGGGAGGTGAGCGGCACTTTGGGAAAATCTTGAAATATTATTTTATTATAATATGATTTTCAGTTTATAAAAGCTCAAAATTTATTTATTTAGAGGGTAATATGAGTATGAGACTAAATCCCTTCAACCAATAAGTTTTATACATGTTTAGTTAATAAATATAGAATTATATTTTGGGATTAACCATTAGTTAAACAGTTTAACTTTTAACGTGTCTTCTTGTATTTTTATACTATAGGGTTATTTTAGTTACAATAAAATATCAAGGGGACCAAAAGTGGATCCATAATGAAAATTTTATCATTATAAATTTCATTTATTAGAATAATATAATTTTAGTATTTTTATATCATTTAATAAAATGGTATTTGTTTTAAAAACTCATTTACGTCAATTTTGAATCTATTTAGTAATTGATTTTTATTAATGTCATAAAAACTTGATTCCTTTAAAAAAAAGGAATTAGATAATACCTAATATATCAATATAATCTTTAAAATTATTTTATGATATCAAAACATTCAAAGTATATTTATTTTAATATTTATAATATCATTTATTTTATTCCTTTATTAATAAGGAAAATAATAAATCATTATTGTGTCATAAACAAATTTAATTGTATAATGTCTAAAAAATAAAAATTTAATATAATGATATAGAAAATAATTTTATCTTTCTAATTAATATTTATATTCATATATATTAGACATATTACCCTTTAGTAAAATTGATTTAGTAAAATTTATATGTTTGTGTTATAATTATCTTTACTTTAAATTAATTCTTATAACATGTCATTATCACACCCAAGTGGCCCCCAAATTCCAAACTTTTGGCCGAAGGATGATCATGGTCGAATTTATTTCATCCAATATGATTAGTAAACGTGTTATGGTAGTTTTATGTTATTTGTTTACCGTTATATACCTAATTTACCCTTTAAGCATGGTAAATAAAAATAATTACTGAGGTTACTATTCATAATGTCCAAAAATAAAAGTTACCTATTTAAAAAATTAAGACCTTATGATTCCAAATATGAAATTAATTTTTCCAAATTAAAAACACATAAGTTTTAGTGATTAATTTGACATTAATTATCATTGTCAATACTAATAAATGGTTTTAAGAAGTAAAAACTATCAAAGGATTGGCATGTGTTTATGTCCAATTTAAAAGTGATATTATATCCAATGACCTAAATTATGTTAAATTATAAAAATATAATCTATGTGTACATTAAAACCACTCAAATGTATAATTTCACCCTATAAATTAGTTCTATTTAAAAAATTCAATTAAAATTTGGTATTTTCAACTATTCATCAAAAATTGAATATTTTCAGAAAAATACCTAAAATTCACCCTAAGATAATTTTAATTTTCCAAATTCAAAAATGAAGTCTATTTTATGAAATTAAATTCTAAGGCGTGTCTAAATTTAATTTTATTATATTTCACAAAATGATATAAGAAGTAGTTATTTTAAGAAAATATTTTTTCAAAATATCTATGTATTTTAACGAAACATATGTATTTTATCATAAATATGTTTTATTTATATGAAAACATTATAAATAAATTATTTTTTACTATTAATATCACAATATTTAATTGATAAATAAATATATTGTTTAAATAATTATAATACTAACGTGTTGTTTCGTGGAAAATCAATCTTGTGCATAATGCATGCCAAGTCGGTGTTGTGTGTAATATAAGCTATGAAATTAATTTAAAGTACTATTAAATCCTTGTATGTTTCAGTATTAGGTATATCCTCGTTAATTAAAGTAAGAACTCGGTTCTTCTTCTTGAGTTACGGGTTTCTTCTTTTCCTTTTTCCTTAATTGTTTTTGAGAAAACAAGGGAAATGGGGAATATCCCAAATTTTGTGACTACATGTCATGTACTTTTCCACACGTCATGTACATTGGCCTTCCGGGATGAGTACATAGGGTGTGTCGGCCTGTCGGCAATGAAGGGTGTAAAAACTGACTACACGCCATGTATATGGTATTTACATGCCATGTATTCAGTCGGCAGGTGAACAGTAAGGCAGTGGAGGCAGCCGCCAGTGGAGCGAAAGTACATGCCATGTAATCAGGACTACATGTCGTGTACTCATGTTGACAGATGAATAGTTCCATGATGGAAAGAATCCGTCAGAGGAACAGTTAAAAAAATGATAAGTACACGCCGTGTACTTGAAAGTACATTCCGTGTAGTTTGTTTTTTCTCTTAAAATAGGTTGTAGCCTCCTCTGTTCACAGAGGAAGCTTAGAATGCCGGAGGAGAGAGGGAGAGGTGACCGGAGCTAGGAGGATCTCCTGACCTCAAACTAGGAACCTGATTCTTACACCGTCGATCTCCGTGGAATGGCACGGGGAAGGTCTTCCTTATCCTAGATCCTTTCTTACCAATTCATTCCTGAAGGAAATTTATTTGTGTTTGAACGGGATTATGTTCATCTCATATATGCTATGTTCTAATTTGTTTCGGGAGGGTTCGTTCATGTATACCGATTAGAGACGATCGAGGTAAGTGGTCGGGTGTTTAAATTCCAACTAATATGTGTTTTTGTGTACTGTTGTGCTACGAGGCCATGTTTGGGGTGTTGTATGGTTGTGGACTTTGCTGAAAAGATATCTAGAATTGTTTAGATAATCTAATGATATGTTTAAATTTCTGTTTGGGATAACTTCATGGATCCAGGACCTCCCCGGGGGTGCGTTCCTCTGTTTAACTATTTGGCTAGGATACCCGAGGGTATTCCATGATTATATTGTGAATTTCTTTTTCTTGAGATAAAGTGTGTATAAATTGTTGGATTATGCTTTGGGCTCGTCTTGGTTCCTTTAACCCATTGAGTGACACCCAGATTCGGGACGTTACAAAGTGGTGTCAAAGGGGTTCTTTTCTTTTACTTACTGTTTGGAGCCTTAGTTAGGGATAGGATGGAAATGGTGGTTGGTAATAATTTGTGCCCAGGAGTAGCTAACCTGTGTACAAGGAAAATCCAAATTACCTCATGTTGCAATTTTTTTTCTGATTTTTCAATTTTATAATTGATTAGATTTTTACCGTTTGGTGACACACCTGTAGTGTGTTGTTTAAATTTTATTCATGGGTTCTATTTAGTTGCAACCCGGTGAGATAAGGGTATTCCATCTCATGAATAATTTTGTAACATGATATAAATCACATGTCATTCATTCTTTCCATGCCATGTAGGTGCATTAGAAATTGCAAGTTGTTGTGATAGTTGTTGTGCTATAAAAACATGTTGTTGTGTTAGCTGCTTTGATAAATACCTGCTATTTGATAGGGTATGGTTGTGTGAGGTTGTTGATATAATGAATTCCAAACTTTCGTTATTGAAGAGTATGGGCCCTCAATGACCATAATTTGGTGGATCATTAACACATTTTTCTTGTTATAGCATGTGTAAGATGCCAAGATTTGATTCGCGGGGAGTATGGGCCCTCATGGATCAGAATTTGGCACTTAGGTGTTTGTTCCGGGTTTTTCGAGGTTCCGGAGTAGTTTCTGATGCTTACTATCTGGAAAACCCTGTATACATGCTGTGTAGTTCTATTGACACACGCTGTTTGTTTTTCTGTTCGTGTTGAAATGAAAACTTTTTAAGTACACGTCATGTACCCTCAGTACATGTCATGTAGTACCTTTCCCTGTCATAGGCCATGTGGGCAGAGACATGGGGTAGGGAATGTTTTGGGGGGAATACGTCGTGTACCGGTTGTACATGCTATGTAGTATCGACCCAGTATCCGCCCGTGTAACTAACAACACAGACGGAGGAAATTTTAAGACATACATGTTGTGTCCACTTCGAACACGTCGTGTAGTCTGGCCCAGGTACCCGACCATGTCACGAACAACACCGTTCGGTGTTATCTTTCCAAGAACACGTTGTGTCCTACTGGAACATGTTGTGTAGTGTCAGCCGTATAGCTGGCCATGTAGTGAGCAACACGAGTCAGTCTGGGGCTTCTTTGAACACGCCGTGTCTTTTTGAAACATGTCGTGTAGTGTGACTAGGGTACACATGCCGTGTGACGAACAACACGGGCCGATGAAATATTTTATAGTAAATGTTGTGTCTACCTATGAACACACTGTGTAGTTTTGTTTTAGAAGATCCGTGTGGCTTAACTATGTGGAAGGACTCGGGCAGGGAAGGAGGATTCAATTACACGTCGTGTATTCAGATGACATGTCGTGTGTTTGGGGTGTTGCAGGACCAGTTTTACCTGGAGTACATGCCCATGTGAATGGAATGTGACAACACGTTGTGTAGTATTTATACACGCCGTGTAGTCAAGTTTTGTAAATAACTTTATTTCTCTGGTTCCCTTCCTAGTCTCCTTGTTTTCGGTCTTTTATAATCTTGATCTAAGGTGTGCGTTTGACCTTGTAGATTCATGCCACCGAGACAACCACCGGTTGTTCGCCAAGAGAGCAGTGACGATTATACTCCAGAGATGGTGGGTCATGGGCTACCGATGGAACCTCTAACAAATCCAGATGTGGCGCTAGCTGTTATACCAGAAACAGGTGTTGATGCGCAGTTTGGTGAAGGCTTCATGCGGTTTATGCAGACCTTCCATGGAGCACCGCAGGCCGAAACATTTGTGCCAGAGCTCACTCATATATTCTAGCAGCAGCATCCACCTACATTTTTAGAGGATGGAGGACCACAGGCTGCGGAGTCTTGGCTGGGTTCTATGCAGACTATTTTCTAGCATCTGGAGACACCTCTAGGGAGGAGGTTCAAGCTCGCTATATACATGCTTTGTGATTCCACCAAGAGGTTGTGGGATATTACCACCCAATCTGAGCATCACTGAGACATGGTGTGGGAAGATTTTCAGATATATTTCTATGACTTCTTCTTCCCATATATGCTGAGGGAAGATCGAGCTCGAGAGTTCGTGAATATGAATCAAGGTTCCATGTCAGTGATAGATTATTCTACTCACTTCACCGAGCTTTAGCGTTTTTCACCCATTCTGGTAGGTGAGGAGGCGTTGAGGGCACGACGCTTTGAGGATGGTATTCGGTATGACATCTGAGCACTAGTGAATGTTTTCAAGTTGCCTACAGTAAATGCCATTGTGAACCAAGGACTGATTACCGAGAGTAATTTTCGGGAAGTTAGTGGTGCAGGCCAGGGCGGTTCGGTGCCAGTTTCTATTACTATTTCTACCGATAAGAGGAAGAGGCAGATGGATTTATCTCACAATGGAAGTACTAGCCAGAAGAATACTTTAGGTGGTCAGGTTTTGTGCTACCAGTGTGGTAAAGAGGGGCACAAGATACCATAGTGTCCACGTGACACAGCGGAGTGTCGAGCTTGCGGCAGGATGGGTAATCTACAACGCTTTTGTAGGGCATTTCCACCAAAGGCTAGTGAGAGGGTTTCTATGCATACTCCGTGTGTGGGAGTAGGACCAGCCACTTCTTACCAGTTGGGAAACTGGAATATATCAAGGCGTGCAGGAAGTGATGGTGGTCGTGGTTGTGGTAGCCCGACATCAGGATCTCAGAGACAACAGGGCGGGTCAGCTTAGGGTAGCCATGCTATGTCATAGGGCCATGACACTGGGCAGGCATATGCAGTCCAACAGACCCAATAGGAGCAGGATCCTGATCCTTCCACTATTAGAGGTACTATTCTAGTTGCTTCTATTTTTTCATCTATACTTTTTGATACGGGTGCTACACATAGCTTTATATATATGCCCATTTTGGAGATCCTTCAGTTATGTGTTTCTTTTTCCTAGAATGCTATGACGCAAGACACTTCGTTGGGGACTATAACGGATAGTGTGTGTCAGTGTAGGAAGTGCCCCTAGAGGTTGTTGGGTGACACTTTCAATGGGACCTCTATGTCTTAGAGATGAGGAGCTATGATGACATTCTCAGGATGGATTGGTTGGTACCCTTTTGAGACTTTGTAGATTTCTATCATCGCAGGGTGATTTTCACGTCACCAGAGGGCAGAGAGTTACTATAAAAGGGAAAGTGGGATGTCTAGGTGAGTCGAGTTGGACATGAACATCATGGGCGAGGTGGTGTGACAACCTAGATTGCGAGTATATATCTGGATGACCAGGGAACTTGTCAGACGGATTTCCCTCCAGTGGTTGATCATTTCAGGGATGTCTTCCATGAAATTTTTCAGGCTTACCTCTGGAGATAAGGGTGTATTTCTCTATTGATCTTGTTCTAGGAGTGGCATTGGGGTCTATTACACCTTATAGGATAGCTACATCGGAGTTGCAGGAGCTCAAGCGGCAGTTAGAGGAGTTACAGGCGAAGAGTTTCATCCAACCCAGTACTTCTCCTTGGGGTTCGCCTGTCACGTTTTCTAAGAACGTGGATGGTACCCTCAGACATTGTGTGGATTATCAGAAGTTGAACCAGCTGACGATCAAGAACTGATATCCCTTTCCAAGGATTTATGATCTTTTTGATCAAATTTGTGGAGCATGAGTGTTCTAAAAGATTTACTTGAGATCCGAATATCATTAGTTATGTGTTAGACCATTGAATATACTGCTCACATCTTTTTGGAGCAGATATGGTCTATACAAGTACTTGGTTATGCCATTTGGACTCACAAACATGCCAGCAGTATTCATGGCTCTAATGAATCCTGTGTTCCACCCTTATCGGGATTCTTGTATGGTAGTCTTCGTGGATGATATCTTTGTGTAATCCCACACTCGACACAACTATGCCACCCATCTTGAGATCATTTTGAGTACACTGAGAGAGCATCAGTTATATGCTAAGCACTCAAAGTGCCAGTTTTGGATGGACCAGATACACTTCCTGGGTCATATCATCTCAGAGGCAAGAGTTTCCGTAGACCCAGAGAAAGTGAGAGCAGTATTTTCCTGGGAGTAGCCTACGAATGTGTTTGAGATACGGAGTTTCTTGGGGCAGGCTGGTTACTACAGTCATTTTATACAAGACTCCTCTATCTTAGAAGCTCCTTTAATGGGTTTGACTAAGAACGGTGTGAAGTTCGTTTGGTCGGAAGCTTGAGAGACAGCCTTTCAAGAGATGAAGGTAAGGTTGACATCAGCACCAATCCTGATACTTCCCGGGAAAGGGAGGAGCTATACATTCTACTGTGATGCATCAAGTATTAGGCTAGGAGTGGTGTTGATGAAGAGTGATCGAGTTGTTGCGTACAGGTCTCGGCAGTTGAGGCCACAGGAGAGGAATTACCCGACGCATGACCTCGAGTTGGCTGCAGTTGTTCGTGTGTTGCGTTGTTGGAGAAATTATCTCTTGGGAGAGCATTTTGTGGTTTTCACCGACCAAAAAAGTATCAAATACATATTTACCTAGAGTCACCTAAATTTGAGACAGTGAAGGTGGGTTGAATACATTCAGTCCTTCGACTTTGAGATTTCCTATACACCTGGTAAAGGTAATGTAGTAGCTGATGCACTAAGTAGGAGGACTCAGATACAGGCAGTGCAGGAGGCCAGTGCGGAGTGGCAGCTTATGGCTTTGTTCTCTGAGATGCATTTGTAGGTACATGAGAGTTAGGGTAAAACCTATCTTTCTTCCTTATATGTGACTTATACCCTCCTAGATAGAGTGAGGATGAGATAGCTATCGGATTCGGAAAGCCTATTTCTATGGGAGTCAGTGGCAAGTGAGGACCCTCCTCTTGGATGGATGATAGGAGATGATGAGGTACTGTGTTTCCATGGATAAGTATGGTTTCCAGGGAATATACGTGAGGAGATGATGTGGTATTTTCATGCTTCATCTTGGGTAGCTCATCCTGAAGTAACTAAGATGTACTGTGACTTGAGACCTCAGTATTGGTGTCGAAGTATGAAGAGAGAGGTAGCTGGTTTTGTTACGAGATGTTCCACCTGTCAGCAGGTGAATGTGGAGCATCATAGGCCAACCAGACTGTTACAGTAGTTACCCATCCCAGAGTGGCAATGGGATGATTTCACGATGGACTTCGTGACCGGGTTGTCAAGGTCACCTCGAGGCAATGATGTTTTGTGGGTTTTAGTGGACAGACTCACGAAGGTGGCACAATTTTTTCCGATTAAGGATACCTTGAGTGTTGATGAGCTCAGAAAGTTATATATCTGAGATGTAGTGCGTCTTCATGGGGTTCCTTGTTCTATCATTTCATATAGGGACGCTTGATTTACATCTTTTTTCTGATAGTGTTTTTAAAGGGAACTATGTACATAGGTGCTTTGAGTACAGCTTACCACCCTCAGACTGATGACCAGTCAGAGTGTATGATATAGGTGCTTGAGGACATGCTACGTTCATGCGTCCTGGACTTTGGGGGATCTTCGGAGAAGCATATACCCCTAGTCGAGTTTTCCTATAATAATAGTTTTCAGGAAACTATTAAGATGGCACCTTACGAGGCTTTATATGGTAGGCTATGCCGATCACCTTTGTGCTAGATGGAGGCTGGTCCGGTAGCTTTACTGGGACCATGCCTCGATCAGGAGACTACTGGGTAGGTCTAGTTGATTCGGAAGTGGATGGTTATTGCACAGTCTCATCATAAATCTTATGATGATCACCGCAGACGACCCTTATAGTTCGTGGTAGGGGAACAGGTTTTCTTGCGTGTTTCGCCGAGGTTAGGACATAGGCGGATCGGGAGATAGGGTAAACTTTCACCAAGGCATGTGGGGCCATTTGAGATTCTGGAAAGAGTCAGGCCAGTTGCCTATCGGTTGCAGTTACCACAGAGGTATCAGGCCATGCACGGCGTCTTCCATGTATCTCGGCTACACCGTTATCATTTAGACTCGTCTCATGTATTTCAGCCCAAGGAGGATGAGCTATATATATATATATATATGAATCCTTTGAGGAGAATCTGATCTTTATTGTTGATATGAGCATGAAGTTTCTCTGAGGGCAGTCAGTTCCTCTCATACGACTGCTATGGCAGCATGGCCGAGTGCAGGACGAAACCTGGGAGCGGGAGACTGACGTACGTGCTCAGTGGCCAGAGATGTTTAGAGCTTTATCTTCACCACCTGTGGAAGGGAAATTTGGGGAGGAATTTCTTTATGGGGGGAAGTTTGTAAGAACCCGGTTCTTCTTCTTGAGGTATGGGTTTCTTATTTTCCATATTCCTTATGTTTTTTTGAGAAAATAAGGAAAATGGGGGGAAAATCCCAAATTTTGTGACTATACGCCATGTAATTTTCCACACAATGTGTACTTTGTCCGTGTGGGATGAGTACACAGGGCGTGTAAGCCTGTAGGAAATGAAGGGTGTAAATATTGACAACATGCCGTGTATAGGGTATTTACACGCCGTGTATTCAGTTGGAAGGTGAATAGTAAGTTGATGGAGGTAGCCGCCGGCAGACTGATAGTACAGGCCATGTAATCAAGACTACATGTCGTGTACTCATGTTGACAGATGAACAGTGCCGCGCTGGAAAGATTTCGTTAGAGGAATAGTTAAAAATTGATAGGTACACGTCGTGTACTTGAGAGTACATTCTGTGTAGTTTTTTTTCTCTTAAAATGGGTAGTAGCCTCCTTTATTCACAGAGGAAGCATAGAATGCCAGATGAGAGCAGGAGAGACGGCCAGAGCTTAGAGTATCTCTCGAACGCAGACCGGGAACCCGATTCCAACGCCGTCGATCTCCTTGGATCCGCATAGTTAAGCTCTTCCTTCTCCTAGAGCCTTTCATAACAATTATTTCCTAAGGGAAATTAATTAGAGTTTGAACAAGATTATGATCATCTCAGATCTGATCTATTCTCATTTGTTTCGGGAGGCTTCGTTCATGTATACAGATCAGAGACAATCGAGGTAGGTTGTCTGGTGTTTAAATTCCAACTGCTGTTTGTTTTTGTGTACCGTTGTGCTCTGAGCCCATGTTTGGGGTGGTGTATGGTTGTGGACCTTTCTAAAAGGATATCTAGAATTTCGTAGATAATCTAATGATAAGTTTAAACTACTTCTTGGGATCACTGCTTGGATCCAGGACCAACCTGGGGGTGCGTTCCTCTGTTTAGCCGTTTGGCCAGGATACCCGAGGGTATTCCATGATTATATTGTGTATTTATTTTTCCTGAGAGAAAGTGTATATAAATTTTTGGTTTATGATTTGGGCTTGGCCCAGTTCCTTTAACTTGTGGGCGGCGTTTATTAGCCTGTGGGTTGTGTTTTTCTTAGCCTGAGGGTAGTGATTTGTTTAGCCTATGGGAAACCTTTATGTGCCCGTGAGAAGTAGATTTTGTGCCTTTGGGTGACACTTAATATGCCCAATGGAAATATCTGTTATGCCTATGGGAATATATCTTTGGGTTTCAATTCTGATTACCTAAGGGTAAGGATTGTATGTTTAAGGACAGTGTTATCAGGAATATTCACCGTGGTGATTTTTATATGTTATACCTGCCAAGTTATAGCACGGGCTTGGCGTGGTTAAATGAATATTAAAATGGAAGCACGACTGGTAAAGTTCATTACTTTTGAGTACTTTTTAATTTATTAAATTTGCTACTACACAATGCTATTGCACATTTTCACTGATAGTTGATCATGGGCCTTTGGTGGTTGCCTACTGGGATTTATTTCTCACACCTAGTTTGGTTCATGTCTTTGGCCCAAACAAATTACATTTCTGCAGGTGTGGATAAGGGCAAGGGTCCCTATATAGGTACTTGGTTGTAGTAGAGGAGTAGGAGAGAATGGTACTGAGCCTAGGCTTGCGATGCTGCTGAGTTTCGTTTACTCTTCTTGTTTTGTCTGGTTGTACCATGTACTTTGAGTTGTATTGTATTGTATTGAAGTGTATCCTGTTTTGGCTTCATTCATTGAAATAGAGACATGCTGCATCATTATTTATAACTATTGGTTATCTTTTACTGCATTTTTTTATTTCTAGTTCAAATTGTTTACTGCTTCTACAGTTGTATGTTATTTTCTTTTCCACTACACTACACTTTAAAAAATGAGGTCATAGTTTCCCCACTATTAGACATGGGCCCTCGGTGCTAGTCGGAAGCCTCTGGCATTTGGGGAAATGTGCTTGAGGTCATGTGACCAACCAGGTTCGGGGCACCCGTTGAGTGGCACCCGGATCCAGGACGTTACAAAGACCCTTGATCAATGATATCGAGAAAAAAGCTAAATCTTTTGTAAAATTATTGAGCACTCTGTAGCTGATCAAACAAGTCATCAATATAGGGAAGATGATACTTGTTCATAAATTTGATCTTATTAATCTCTCAATAATAAATGTATATTCACATCTATTCATCATTCATTCAAAAAATATCTTCACCCCAAGGTGACACAATGGGATGAATTATTCCCTTTCTATGTTTTTCCCAGAGTTGTTTCTCTAATTCAGGTAACTCAATTGAGGCCGTTATGAAGGGAGTCTTTGAAATTGGTATGGAACCATGTAGGATATTTATTGGGAACTCTTCTTCACTATTTTGTAATATTGAGTAATTATTCTAGAATTAAATCCAAAAAATTCACACTAAATATGCATATCGTTGACGACACGTCTTTCCACAACCATCTATGATAAAAACCCTATGAATGGTAATTAATCCCCATACAACAGATGTAATTTTATAGGATGTAATAACTTATAAATACATTGATAGATGATCATAGTACGGTTTTAAATATCAAACATGACTTCCCCAAATCATTAGTTTCTGTGGTGTTTATGAAGAGAAAGACAATACATTCATAAGATGACTTCAAATTCTACCATGGGAAGAATGACAAGATATATAAGAAGCACATCCTGAAAAACATCAATTGAAGAGGAATCATACACATGAAATGTGATCATCATACAATATGATATTTTCACTACTAATTCCACATAAATTCATTTGGCTTGTATCTTGATACATTATAAAATTATTTATCAAGGAAATAATTATAGGATCATTGGTCTTATAAGATATTATTATTTCTATATTGGATGGTATTTTTACCTTTCACCATGTCATTGTCAATTCCCCGTATAAGAAATAGTTATCACATGAGATTCCCATTTTTCTCACATCTTAAAATAATTTTGACATTGATTATCTTCATTAAACTACATATTTGGTAATTGAATAACATAATGCCCGTACTCCGTGAATTTTATACACAAGAATGTGGTATTTTAATTTTTTTATGATTTGTTTCTATTTCAATCATTAGATACCTTCTTCAAATCCCATCATAAATCAATTTACTGATTACCTTACCTTCCATAGTTAAAACATATACTAGTACCCATAAGACATTTTCCTCCCTTCTTCCTCCCAGGAATTGAGAATACATGAAATCTCATATTCATCTCAAATTTTTTTTATATTTTCTTTTATATTCCATCCACTTTTTCTTTTAAAAACTATGATATTAATATGAAAATATAACTTTCATTTCCACCTTGGTATCAAATTTAACAATATCTTTATAACAAAAAAATTATTCTATGCCTAACTCCCTTCAGAGACTTGGTTATAAGACATTAAATAATCAATCAACCTTACATTTTGGTTGGATGATAGTACTTGAATCGTACCTTACAAGTATTGTAATGTTTTCCATATATGTTTTGACAGATTAATCATCCTTTTTATTTTACTCATGTAACTTATTATCCATATTCATAAAAAAATAGGATAAAGTACTTATTTATATATAGGTTCATGAACTCATCCAAATCCATGGATTCAATTTCATCCTATTACCTTATATTTATTATAAGATTCCAACATTTATCGGCTTCACCATTCATATAGTAGATAACCAAAATATATTTCTCATGATTCCAACATTGGATACTAGAAAATATTTTTTCAATCATACTAATAAATTTTTCATCATCTATCAGATTAGAGGATCCATAGATGGAAGTTGGATGTTACCTTATGAAGGACTCAACAGAATGTTGTTCTCTCCATCATTACATAGGATGTCTATCATGATTCATAGCTTTAGAATGTTGTGTGATGATAAAAAAAGATTTTTAATTCTTCATACAATAAAATTTGGATGATTAGGTGGGGAATAATTTCAATTTCTATGATTCTCATTATTAATAAGGTTCTTTAAGCTTCCAACCATTAACTAAATCAAAAAATCATTATGTAAGAAATAATAACCATGTTATAGAACCATGTAATAATAAAAATTTACTTATAGAATTTATAAATCATGGAACTTTATTATTTAATATATTATACCTCATTATTATCCTAACACATTCATAGTCATATTTTATTTTAATCCTCTTGATGGTTCATATAGAGTTTTTGAATTTACCCGGAATATCCCCCAGGAGTGTCAAACTTGGCATGTAGGAAGGCACATTGTCATGCACTAATTGATGATCGGGTAAAGATAAATGTTCCCTTTTTAGAGTCATTAACCTTAGGTATCTATGTGCTAGATCCACATCCACTTGTATTAACCAAACAATGATGTAATTGGTCAGAAATATTTGGCCATATCCTTTACCAAAATTCCATTGTATTTTCATATACTTTGTCTCTTCTTTAAACTGGTACTTAGAAAAATCCTTATGGATATCACTAAGGATTTATCATAATAGTTCCCAAAGGATTAATAAACCTATAGTTTGATACCAATTATAGAGACCAAGGCATATCATATGTTGATATTCATTTATTTTTTCTGAATATTTATTCCATTGTATGAACACATTCTTGGGGAATATATTTTTTTAGTTCCACTAGAAACATGGAAACAAAAAAACAAAGTCCATATTTGAGATAAGTAATATCTGAATAAATTAATAATAATTAGAAACATTTCTAGATATATCATACATAATAAATTACTTTATAATATGTGGAAAGGAAACATAAGAAATTGTGATCTTAGATGCTCAGTAAGGGTATAAGAGGGAGACATATAATTGTAACTTGAACATATATATAAGGGAACAGGTAAATTACCTTTCAAAACCATATAATGTATATCATAGACAATAAAATTGATCACTATAATAATTATAGGAAATTCAAAAGTCAAGAATCCAATGGAAATCAAATAACATGAACCCTGATGTAAAAAATTATCCTTAGAAATGTAATTTTTAGAATACATGTGATCATAGAAAATAATTTCGAAATTATTAATGGAAAATTTCCTAGTTTGTCATATTGGAATGAGTTTACACACCAAACCACCATAGATTTCATGGTTCACTCACTATACCATCCTAATGGAGAATGTGACTTATCGAACTGAGTTCACAACTAGTTCCAATCCTATATATCTCATGAAATATTAATCATTACCCAATGAGTTGGAAGGATATATTGACCACTACCGTAAAAAATTTAATACCATATTTATGTAAGAGATAAGATCGTAAATCATTATCATATCCTAACCCATGAAATGAAAATCGGTATCCTAAATATTTTAATATATCATAACCACAGATAAATATATAGGTTTAAAAATAATTTCATCATATCATAACCCATTAAAAGAAATGGGTTTCATGATTATTTCATCATGGTATAACCTGTGGAAGATAAATTGGTTTCATAACATCATTTCATCAGAAACATACAGCATTTAGAAAAATAATAAGATTGGAATCCTTGTATAATATCCCTATTAAGGAATATGTAACATCAATGATTATACTATTAAATAGAAAATGATTTTAATCAAACTTTTTAATCATTTCTTAACGAAAATATCATTTTCAGTTTAGAAAAACAATTTAAAAAAAATTTAAAACCTTTTTCATAAAAATAAAATTTTAAAAAATAGTTATATTTTATGAAAATAATTGCCATGACATCGTTAAATTATTTTTAATCCATAAAAATTATAATTAATATTCATTTCAATTTATCTATAAAAGTAGAAAAAAACATTTTTTGGAAAATAAAATGAATATTACATTGAAAATGATTTTAATAAAGTAAAACAATGGAAAAATGATCATTAAAAAATTATAAGATAATAATAAAACATTTTTTAAAACATTTTTAGAAAACATGGTTTTCCGAGAAAATTATTTTGAGAATGAAGAGAAAAATAAATTCAGATTCCCATTAATCATTTCTAAACAATCATAAGAAAAATGGGGTTGAGAATTTGTACATTAAAATTTAAATAACGGGATTAACTAGGGGATAAGAAATTAGTTATTTTTAGGGGAGATTGATCATAATATTTTATCAATGTAAACTTAATTATAAAAAATCCTAATAAAATAAATACCACATTTGGTATCATTGAATAATATATCTCATTAAATAATTACATAAAATGGAACTATAATCATATATATGGTAAATAAATTCATTACATTACATGTGAAAGGTTCTTTATAAACACCTCATAAAAAGATTTTTTTTCTAACATAACATATGTCTCAGAGAAGGAAAATTTTGAAAAAAAATCCAATACCATAAGTCTTGATATCCATCATACATGGTTAAATCATAAGTCTTGATGTGTACCTCTAGTTTTCTAAAAGTTTTTTATGCTTTTTGTTTGGCCTTGATGTGCCCTGATCTTGATGATATAAACCAATAAGGATCATTTTTATCATTTTGTTTGTTGTCATACTTATTCCATACTAAATCTTTAGTATTTTAGCTTTTTAGCCTTGTTGAAAGATGATGAAATGCTAGTGACCACTGATGATCGAAATCAGAATGTTTTTTTTGGGTGCATTTGGGGTGTTCTCCCACTTCCCTTCATGGTGGATGTCTTTGAACAATCAATAGCAGGGCTTCCTAGACTTGTCTCTTACAATCTGATATTTTTTTTGGTTTTCATGGAAACCTCATATTGTATTCCCCTCAACCCCTAGATGGTGTATGCTATTTACACCTCATGTTTGTATTGTAACCCTTGATTTTAATAAATCCCCTTCGGGCATGAATTTGGTGAAAAATTCATGTCACAACATTTAAAATATATATATATATCATACCATTTGGGATTTTCTTATGACCTTTTATTACTCATTTATTAATAATTCCATATTAAAGTTATATTTCGGGTAATAACAAGTTTATTATTCATATATGTTTTCATTTTTTATATATTTTTTATCATTAATTTTATCATAGTTTCATAATTTCTATATTTTTAACCATAAAATACATATCATGTATTTTCATTATATATCTATTATATAAATCCATAAAATTTATTGATAGAAAATGAAATAGATCATTCATGGATATGGTAGGTCATATGTGTTAATGACCATTGATTCCATTTTGATGTTAGATTAAAGGAAAAAAATTAATGATATATTTAAATTATTGAATAATATATATTAAATATATATCACATATTTTCATTAAAACTATCCTTAATAACTTCCATGTAAATCATATCGCTTCATGTGGTGGTAGTCTACCGTACACATGAGAGACATTATCGTATTCCCAAAAAATGGAGATTATAAAAGAAAGAGTGATATAATAAATCTAGAATCCTTATAACAACATAACTATCATATATAAATAATAAATCCATCATGAAAACCTCTCATGATAGGTGTTAATGTAAAAATGAATGACATCGGTTCGTGAGGTGGTTTTCTGATATACAAACGAATGATGATTTTGTAGCACATTTCATCGATGTGGACATGGTTGTAGGTAATTATATTAACATAGCAACATTTTATTATATGTAATATACTATGACCATTATATAATAATGGTATAAACGTAATTTAATTTGTGGAAGAATAAATAAAAAATGCTCATTGATGAATGTTTCCACTTGTTCTAGTATCTGCCTTTGCTTTTCACCAAACGAATTCCCCGATAAAAGTATACCCAAAATGAGGATTGTAATATGAGAGGATAGATGTTTGGAAGTTATCTGGGTAAGTATTTTAAGATACCAAAGGTTTTTATTATGTGTTGAATATTTGGTATGCGGTGGCAATCTATAAGTGGGGGAGAGGAAACACATTTTACTTTTAAACAGAATTGAGTGATCCCATGTTTGTCATATGTCAAAAGTGTCCAAAATGGTCCATTATCATTACTTAGAGTTTTATCAGTAAAAATAATTCCATAAAATATTTTTTAGATAATTATATATGTCATTGTTTAATTTATCATTTCAGTTTAATCACCCCATAAACCCATTTCAACTTTAACAGGATTAATTAATTTTCACCACATTCAAAATTCATATTTTAGTAAAATTAAGTTGATAATTTTGAATAAAATAAATTACTAAAACAATATATATTGAATCCATTTTTTCCAAAATAAAATCACATAAGTGGACACATATAATTTAAAATTAATATTGTATACATGACAAGAGAGAGGGATTTAACAAGAAAATGATTAAGTGTTTTCATTATTTTACATCATAAATTATTATGAAATTGATTATAATGAAATAAATTGTATTAATGGATGTATAATTGTGCTACATTAAATTTTAATTAAATTTAAAATATAATTTATCATTATAAAATAATTGTAAAAAAATATGTTTCACTTAAAATTCAGTATTATTCATTATTCATCGAAAGATGAATATTTTCTAAAAAACCCCATAGATTCATCGTAAGATAATTTTTTCATTTTTTATTCAAAAATAAAATTTTTCATCAATATAATTTTCTAAATAATTGAAATTTTTTTATTATTTTTGAAAAAAGTAAATAAATAAAATTTTGGGAAAAAATAGTATTTTTGAATCATATAAAGGGTTTATCAAAAATGAGGAATTTTTATCAATATTTTTTCTTTAAATAAAACCATTATACAAAATATTTAAAATTTATTTATTACTATACATACCACTTGGTTTAGAGGCTATCTTATGAAGGGAATATTGGAATAATATTAATAATATACCATGGGTTTTAAAAATATATATATAATGAGTAATTTAATCTAAAACAATGTTTTTTTGAATCATAAGATTAACATAGGGTTTATTTTAAAACATGAAATAAATGAAATTTAATAAATTCAGAAATGTTCACAAAAACCTAGGTTGATACATTTTCATATGCATGTTTTTCCACTAATGTTATGACTTATGTGAATAGGTTATATTTACACCATATACAACTATATTAATATTATAAATTTTGTATTAATTCATTTGATATATTTTTAGAATAATCTTTTAAAATTTGACTAGGGAAATGACTTGCATCGCTTTGTGGAGATGATAAGTCATGTGTATACATGAGTGACGTTATCACTTCCTTGATGGGTGAAAGAATATGGAAAAGGATTATACATTAAATTTATCTAATCAATATAATTTCATAATTATCACGTCTATTCACGAGTTCTAGAATTATGTGTATCAATGTGAGGTGTTGATGGAAAAGATTTTATCGGTTCATTAGGTGGTAGTCCTTCATAGACATGAGTGATAGTTTTGTTCCCCATTCATTAGATAATGAGGTGGATAAATATTCTTTCATAAACATACAAAAATATTTGTTTTTTGGAGATAATTGTTTTATTATATTGTAATTTTTTACATTAATGAATTGGGAAAAATATTAGGTAAAAAAAGCTTCTTCATTATGATGATTATCTTCTCTTTGGGAAACCTCATGTGGATCTCATCTAAAAGACCCTAGGCATGGTTATTGAGATATCCAGAACCTCTATAAAAATGATAAGGATTTTGGGGATATATATATATTATTTTTATGTTAAACGTATCAAAACATGTGAATATGTGTAGGGAGAAGGTTCCGTCCAGTAATTGAGGTGAGATCCAAACTTTTAATTTATCAAAGTTTTAAAATATAATTAATTATCATTATATTAAATATAGTTCTAAAATGAATCATAATATAAGTTTATAATGGTAAATAAAAAGGAAAACCAATATATGATGATTATTAGTTTTTTTTCTTTATTTTTACCTATGTTGTATTATATTAACCCCCGATAAACCTGTTTTATCTTTACCCACGGTAATAAATTTTTACAGTTTTACTATTCATTATGACTAAAAATTATGATTCAATTATTAAATAATATTAATTAAAATGATTTAAAATATGGTAGAAATTTTATCATATTAAATTAAAATAAGTGTAAAAATTTAATTTAAAACATAAACCTGTAAAATTTGATGAAAAATTGGTTTTCAGGAAATGCATTTTTTTCAAAAATAATTTGATCTTACATTAATTAAATGACTAGTTATAATCATGATAAAGATATAAATTGAAATAGTTAGATATGAAATATAAAAAAAATATTTATATCATTCATTGTTTAATATTATTTTAATTAATCAAAATGGAATTACCTTATGCATTTTAAAACAGTTTTCTTAAAATATCCCTTTTCACCGCTATGTGATGTTATCTATTTTCTACCAAATGGATAATAAATACATGGTTAATTATGTATATTATAACACAATATTATAAATAAAATAAGTAATATTTAAATTATAAATATTTAATTATTCATAAAATCTTATTTCTATATAAAATTTTTTAGAAATAGATTCTAGTCTTATTTTGACATAGTATGTTCAAGATCGATACTCATCATATCAAATTATAAATTGTGTACTATAAAACATTAAAATGTTCCTTTTATTATAGTCTTCATAAAAATATAATGTTCATATAATATAATTTAATCTCAAGTGTTACATTCTACCCTCCATACAAACAAATCCCTGAAATTTTCATCGATACTACTTTAACAAATTAATAGTGGTTATTCATCATAAAATTCTAAGGTTCCCATCTTGATTCCTACATATTATGTTTTCTACAAATATATTTTAATATTTGAGTCATCTAATTCCTCAATAATTTTTCATGTTTCCATAATCATGATAGACTATTCATAGTAAGATAGATTAGGTTCAAAGTTTATTTATTAATAGGTGAGAAAATAAACTTGGTCTATCATGTACTTCCTTTCTAGTGAGATATAGAACACATTAGATACTTTAGAGAGTCTCGGTGGAATTATAAATTCTTAAGCAATAACACCAATCCTTTATTAGTTTTTAAAGGGTTTGATGTATTCATGACTTGGTATTCATTTCCTATTGAACCACATAACACACTTTCATGGTCATTATTTCAAGGAAACGTGATCTCCCAATTGAAATTTAAAAATTTCCCTCCATTAACAACACAAAATTGTTACTTAATTTTGGGTACATTAATTTTAGTATGAATATTATTTACCCTTTAATGGTATCTTTAACAGGTCTTGGACCTCCACAACACCTTTTACCAACATTTTCCCAACAAGTTGGAGTATGGAATCTCTTTCTATATATTGATTCATAATTATCATCTTATTTTATTGAAAAAATGAGAGAGATAGTCAATCAAGGATATCGGGGTTCTAGGGGGGTCTAATGTAATGCAGCACAAGGGAATCCCATATAAAAATATTCACTCCCTTAGGGTTCAGTAAATCCATGTTTTAGAATTAGGAGACACCAGTACCTTGGACGGCTAAGGACACAAGATGATTGGAAACCATATTTCCCTCACACCACATGGGGTTCAAGTAGCTATTTGAAATCAGGCCTCGACACTTTCTAATGATATAGAGGATCACCCATGGAGAATAAATAGAGTCCCTCGTCGCATTGAGGAGGATCGTAGAGTCTGTTTAAGCATTCAAGATATCAATACCCTCTACCGACAGATGGATATACCTTTGAGAAAAGCTAGATCCTCCACCTGGAGTGAAGAGCCGACACAAAATAGGGTAGTGAATACGCATATAACCAAACCCCTGGAGACCAACCCCCCCCCCCCCCCACACACACACACACACACACCTCTCATGACACCCGAGATGTAGGATACATCTTTATTGAGTTTCAAGTCCATCATTGGGGGTGTCCAGGGAACCCATATCCCTCTTGGGATTTCCCTTTGATAGGATGCATTTGAATTCAATTTAAAAATGAAAATCAAGGGAGTGTCCTGCTAGTTCTCAATGAGCCTAAACTGGTCATGGAGGAGACTCAGTGTTTTAGCAATAATGGGCCTCCCAAAAGAAATGATCCCCTCATGTATGGATTTATTCATGTCCTATGAAAGACAAAAAAACGTTTCATGTAGAATAAGTTCCCTTTATGTTTTCACGACACCTTTGTCAGCAGCACCTTGAAACCAACTGACCATAAAATGTGTGTTTGGAGGAAACTGAGAAGAAAAAAATACATAAACGCACTAAAGAAGCTCCAGATACCCCTTTCCCATTTTCTATCATATAAAAGATGATACATTCTCTCCTCCATAAAGATAGTACTACATGAGCATCAGGAGACTAGTGAGATGCCACATTTTCTAAGCATCTCATTTATTGGGATAATAGTGTGAAGAAGCCTCCAATATCAGAAAGTATAAATAGTTGGGATTTTCATGACCCATATGGTTTCATTCTAATATTACCCTTAGTCTTTAGAAAGTAGATTCCGCTGAAATGCCTTGGAGAAGAAATTTCTAGAGCTGGCTGGAGTGAAGACGCACATTTCCAGGTCAGTATTAATCTCGATAAGATGAGACAAGGGTTGTTGATATTTTTCCATCCCGGACTCAATAAAACTTGCGAAGTAGAATTCCTCTTTAAAAGTTATTTTATAATATAGATATCTTAGAAAACCCAATTTATATCACAACCAATTGTGATGGTCATCTTGCATCTTGATATCAAGATCTTTATGAAAACATTTCTATAATTTCAATGTAAATATTTGAACCTGATCAGAAAAAATTTAAAGTGGTTCATCATGAATTCTTACAACATAATTAATATAGATATAGGAAAGGTTATCAAGAGATAAATATTCTTTTATTGTGAATAAATGTTCATATTTGGTATAGTGATCAACAATAACTAATATTGAATAGCTATTTCTAGTATTATTTGGTAATATTGAAAAAAACTCCATAGTAATGTAATCCCATTTCAATATACGAAAAGTTGTAGGTTTGGTGAATCCATTAGGATGTCATATCCCAATATTTTCCTATTATCAAACCATACATCATAATACATAATCATAAATTTAACATTTCAAATTATCCCATAAAAAAGGTTCCCTAAAATCCTTTAACATTATAGTAATATTAGGGTGTAATGAAAAATTTGAGAAATGAGTATCATCTAATAATTCTATTTTCACTTAGAAATAGATAGAAAACAATCCTATTTCCATATTTTTATAACAACATCTTCATATAAGAATTAATAAAATTTCCCATCATTTATGGAATTAATTTTATTTTCAAAATTATCCTCATTAGGAAAATAAATTTTAATCTTCACCCATAAAGTTTTTTTCGTAATAATTTGGAAAAATTGGTGATGTTTCCCAATAATTATTAATTCATGTATCTATATTTACTAAATATATGAACATATGATCCCAATCAAACCTCATTTTTTCTATAACTTGATGACCTTTCATGCTCAGTTTATTTTTAATCTTATTTCCATTTCTTATGTGATAGCGTATTGAGAAATCATATCCTTTGTCAAACCGAATCCATGGTTTCTCTTCATGTTGGTCTCTTTTCTTGAAAATATTTATTCCAGAAACATATGATTATTGTATATCTGGAATATTTTTTCAAATATGTAATATCTTCATATCTTTAAAGAAAAGATTATGATATCCAACTCATGATCATGATTTGGAAATTTCTGTTCATTAGTATTTAACTTCCTTGATGAATAGAAAATTACATTATAATTCATCATAAGGACACAAAAAATTCCTTTCATTTATGAGTCAATATATAGTAAAAATCCTTCATTTCAATATGGTATATTAAAAACAAGGTAATTGACTAATATTCTCGTAAAATTTTCAAAAAAACATTCAAATTCTTTTGACCTTGCATGTTTAACAACATTTCATGTAACCAAGGTTAACCGGTTATCCATTCAGGATACTATTTGAAAACATTGTCGAATGTAACCTACCGAACTAATGAAACTACATAATTATGTCATGTTCACTAATAAAGGAAATTAATTACTTGTATTATTCATCACACTTTTTAAAAAATTCACACTATTATTGATGGTCTCAAAATAAATATCATGATATTTTTTTAATACTCCATTCATTCGATCTATAAAATTATAGTACTAATTAGCTAATCTAAATGGAATTACTATAAACTCATAATGTAAATTACTCGTACAAAATGATATCTTCATAAAATATTCCATATTTACTATAAATTGATTATATCTAGAATGTAGTTTCGTCACTGACAAATATTGATCTCTATGAATTTTATTGAATAAGTCATCATGTTGTGGTAGATGATACTTTTTATTTATCATAATTTCATCGCTTTTCTTATTAGAAACATAAAACCTCATAGATCCATGTTTATTCTCTATGAAAATAATAAGGTATCCCCAATGTGAAACATGAGGGTGCATAAATTCCTTCTCATAGAATCCATCCTGTTGTTTCTTTATCACCACTAATTTCATATTGTCCATTCTATAGAGAGTATTTTATATATTTCATTCATCATGGATTAAATCAATTGAAAAATATTATTTTTATTTTGGATGATGTCCATGTAATTATTGATGGAATACATCTATAAATTCATATACAATATATACATCATTAATTTTAATGTTAACTTCTCTCATCTATATTTTATTTGAAGACATCGTCCCAATGAATTTAACTCATAAGAGAAATTGGTGTTGGATATAAACATCTCCTTGATTATAAAGTCACCCATTTATTGATAAAGAATTCCACATCTACTTAATTGATAATAATTTCCATATTACAATAATATTTCCACGAGTTTTTTGAAAGATATCTCCCTTCTTAACGTGTTGTGGAAATAACTAATTTTATTAGAAAACATAGAATATATAAATTTATGTTAGGATCCATAATAAAATAAATCATAAGATAAATTTGAGGTTATGATTTATTTAAATGAGACTATATCATTATAAACTGCAGTCTCATCTATAGTGATCCAATAAGCTTCTCCTTCTCCCCTTAGACTTTTCTGAGGTACGTTCCCTTGATTCTTAGTGAATTTATTTGAATAATGAACCATTTCATTATATTTTATTCATTTCATAATAGTTTTATTTTTATTTCATTTACATTCATTAGATATGTATAACGTTTTTCAAAAATTATAAGATGATCCCATATCCTTCACTCATTTTCCAGGATGTATATTTTCCACAATTTTAATATGATGTAAATTCCTTTGTTTCTTTCTTCGTTTTATGATTCATTTCCTTTTTATTTGTGTCTATACTAAGTCTTATTCTCATGATTTAATTTTAATTTATATGATTTGAAAAATACATTCTTTTTTTGATGGAACATAATACCACTTCATCATAAAGTGAAGACATTGATAAACCAATTTTCATCAAAGGCTCATCAAAGGCCCTTCCAAAAAAAGGTCAATATATCTTTATGAATTAAAAAATGTAATCCTTATAATACCTGGAATGCCTTATGAAATTAGCTCTATATTCCACAACACATTATTATCATTTTCATTAATATGGGAAACATTATCTTCATTTCAGTTTGTATCTCATGAGGGAAACAAGTTTTGAAGACTATTAAATTTAAAGATATCCATTCTATGTTTTATATTTCCTCTTACTCCGTATTATTTTGGATCACCAATCACAATTGATCTATAAAATCATAAATAAAATAATATTGCATTATTATATTTTCCCTTTAATTTCAACCCAAATCAAAAAAATATATCTTTTTAAGGGACATAATTCATATCTATCTACAACTATATTAGTAGCTCTACTAAACTATAGAGGCTTGTATCACATAGAATGATCTAGTATAGGTTCATCATGAGAACAAGATTTTGATTCATATATTAATGGTCATTAGTCATAACATAGGTCATATACCCTAATTTGCATATGAACTATTCATATCCAACACCAGTTGTATTGGATTTGTCAATGGGTAACTTCAACATATTCCTTGAGTATTGATACAATTTTTTTGACATAGACCATTTATAAATAATTTAATATATTGAATTAGTTTATGGCCATATGAATTTTTAAGTATAATTGATAATTATTATATTTATATAACCCTTTACATAAAATTTATATTTATGATAAAGGGATGGTGATCCATATTCTAAAGCTCTCTCCCTGTGAGAATGAGGTATAGGGTTTCGTAGCATAGAGATTTCATACGTAGATAATAATTTTGTTCTAGTGGAGGCTCCAATAAATATTATAGAGGTTAGGGATGGTTCATAGGAGTTCCAACTATGATCCTATAATGGGGATCATGAACTGAATTTGTTCCTTCCTTCTTTGATGGTGGAGGATGCCCTGAATGAATGATTTGTGACACACGATGTTCTGGTTCCTTCAAGGTTGGATTTTTTCTACTGGTTTATCTAGATTATTTATCACAGGTGTTGGAGGAAGAATATAGCTCACCAATGGCGAGTTTGAGATCCTCGGACTGTGATCAATATCTGAAGGTAGATACGTCTTTGGATCCCAAGATATGCGGCACTACGACTACTTTCTTTTCATCATGATCTATTACTACTCCCTCTAATAGATTGGTATCTTTCTCTTGTTCAGATTCTTCTATGCCTAAATGAATCTCAAAGAATGTTTTTGTTTCATATTTTAGGAAATCCATTAGATCATAGAGGATTAGATGAATTATTGCCAACATTATATTATAGATCATCTCACCACACAGTAGAAGAATGAAACATAAAATCTAGAAGACCTAAAAACCTGACTATTTCAGATAAGGGGTTTTCATTAATGGAATATTGTGTCACTTATCGAAGCCTATTTTTACACCATGTTCAATCCACAATAGCTAAGTAATACAGTGTAGAGTTTTGTGTATGATAATATTAAGGGATGGATTTGTAGGTTTCAGGACTAGGACCCCTAGTTTGATCCATATTAGGCCATTAAATTTTTCATATAGACCTCAATTTGGGTGAGATTACTAAATTGATTTTTATCATCCATTTATTCTATAATAAATTTCTCAGAATTTTGGTACAAAAATCATATTTTATAAGGAAATAGAGCTGGTCAGATATGGTCTCTATTCCAGGATCTTAGTTGAATTCGATCTTAATTCGATGTTAGTGAAAACTATTTATTTGGTCACTAAGGACTTTAAATTTGATATTTCATTCGAATATGTGTTTCGGAAAAATTTTGTTTTTAATTTAATATGTATTGTTAATATTAATGAAAGTTGTCATAGAGGATTGAGATGTAGTAAATGTAGAAATTATGGTCATTGAGTTATAAATTGCAATAATAAATTACATGTCCATAATTCAACTAAAAATGTGGATGTGAAGTTAGGAAAGGATATTTTGAGAGGATTTACTCCTATGTCAATGAAAACATATAGACCCATTAAGGGAAGTCAACTAGATCCTTCAGTTTTCCATTAAATTTAAACTACCTTTGTTGATGTGGTCTTTTGTGTCAACATGGCTAGTGATGGGAACCTCAACAAGGTCTCCAATGATGTTGAACATTGTGAGTAAATGGGGATTAAAGGAATGGGTTGTTAGAGGAAGACACATATTGATGTTGTTGATGTTGTGGCACCTTTTTATCCACCATTAAAGGATACAAAGGATAAAAAGAGAAATATGGGAAAAGAAAAAAACTGTTTTAGTTGATGATGAGGGATATCAGTTGGTTGCCCATATCAAAGATAGTATGTGGACATATATTGTAGGCAAGGGTTCCAACAAGGAAAAAGATTATGGTACTAATTATGATGTGGGAAACTTTGTGGTTGGTGAATCTCTATTAGGGGAGGCAGTAGAGGTTATCTCTATACCACAAAATCCAGAATCAGGTAGAATTTATATTATTGATGTTAAAAATTGTTCCTTGAGTAAGGATGTGTTCTGTAAATAATTTTTTTTTCATTTTCATAACGATATAAGTAACCCCCAAGATGACTCTATATTTATATTAAAAAATGTTTCCATGAGAGATCATTTTGATTCTGTGTCTCATCCTCAGGATGAAGATTCACTGATTGTAGATGATCATGACATCACCTTGAGAGATCCTTAGCAGTGGAGGTGAGGAAGACATCTTAAAAGAAGGGTAGCCTCCTGAGGAAGGGTAGGTAAACATAAAAAGAGTTGAATAAATGGTCATTTTATATTTGGTGGTGCTACCACTTTTATTTTATTTCATTCCCACACAATATATGTATTTTTTACTTTCTTTTTATTCATAAATTTTCTGGTGCAATGGGTTTTAACACGGTTTTTATTACATTTTAAATAAAATGGATACTAATTAGACTTTAATATCATTATCATAAATATGGATTCAAAATGCAGTTAATATTATTCATATCCACTTTTTGAACGGTTAGTTTGGTATGTTGTGGTGAATTTGAACTTGGTGTTGCATATAGCGTAAGATATTGAATTACTCTAATGTGATAACATACTATGAAATCTTGGGGTGTTAAATTCTCCCCTCTGTCAATAAATTGCTTCCTCGCAATTTGAAATTATTCTTCTAAAATAAGAGGTTGAAAATAGAAAATACATTTTTGGAAAACCTACATCAGAAATAGGGATAATAATATTTAGTCTTAATAAGAGGAAAATGGAAATGAAAAAGTCACCACCAACATAGGGTTTCGAATAGGAGAACATTTTGGGCAATTACAAACACATAATTTAAGGAAAAACATAAATATTTATAGAGAGTGATTGAGTTCATCAATCACAAACGAGTGTAAAATTGAGGGCCTCAATTCCCTCAATCTATGATGATTTTGAATATCATCAGTTTAATAAATATTAAGGTATTATGATAAACCATTTTTGGTTTTAATATACCTTACCTAAAGTTTAAGAATTAATTTCATCATAGAATAATAAAAAATTTATATATATATATATATATACTTGACAAGTTGAGTTCAATCCTTTATCTAATTTATACAACAAACTCATCATTCCCTCCAAAAGATAATAGAACTCAAAAATATTATATTTATCATAATTGTATAAGGATCCAGACATAAACCATGAATAAAACTAACTTATAATAACTACGTACTTCCTGTAGGTTAGTGGTAGGTTATAAATCCTTGTCGCACTTTGGTTGGGGGTTCGATTCCTGCAACTTTGTCCGATGCGATGGGTTATCGCCCGACCTACAAGTTTTCCTTTTCTAAAACTATAGTATTATAATATTCCAAAAATAATATTAATAAACACTATCCAAAGTTCAACTTAATTCTTTCTAACCATTATAGATATCCAAAAATACTTCTGCCAAAATTCTCTCTAAAAGGTATCTAAATTCCAAAATCAATTGTTACATTAGATTCGCAAAACAATATAAAGTTTCTCTTATTGTCACATACTAAAAAAATGATTACCTTTATCATATTAAATCCATAATGAAAACAAAAACGTACTACAGTACAATCCTAATATATATCACATTCTTCTTATAACTAGAAAGAAATTCTTGAATCCAAAAACACAAATACATTAATTATTCCACTTCAACTATAGTAACAACATAAGCTTGGCCTTGCTCCATTGGTCTTTTCTAAGGTAATTTTCCTCCCCTCGTAGGACATTCATTTTCATAATGACTAATTTCTCTACAATTGTAGCATTCAATATTGACAACCACTTTCTTTCCCTTATAATCACAACCCCAGTGACCTTTTTCTACACATTTATAACAAACTCTCATTCCTTTTAGATAGGCACCAGGGTGCTTCCTTCCAAAATTATCACAGGGTGGAAAATCAAATCTTCCCTTATTTCCTGTTTCCTTATTTCCCTTTCTAGAGTGTTCAATAGATCTTTTCTTCTCTTTCTTTTCTTCTGAGTCGTAAGACTTAGAGAATTCCTTTTCTGTCTTGATAGCACATGAGACAATATCTTCGTATGATGATAAGAATAGCATGACTAATGATCGAAGGAAAAATGGTTTTAACCCATAAAAGAAATTATCAATCTTATTTATTGGGTTACGTATATAATCTACAACATGCATTGCTAACCTTGTAAAGTTAGCTTCATTCTTAGTGACATTCTCATCCTACTTTTGTCTCAGACTCAAAAATTGCCTTTCCATATCTGCTCGAAGGTCATGAAGAAAGTATTTTTCAAAAAATAATCTCTTTAAACTCCCTCCATTTCATACATGATACTTCTTCATCCTCCTTTGTGTTTTTTATTAAAGACCACTATTGATCTGCATCTCCTGTGAGGCGATAAACTGCCATGAAAACTTTTTCCATTTTGCTACTCCCTAAAGAATGAAATATTTTCTCTAAGGAACATATCCATTGCTCAGTTACTAATAGATTTATAGACCCATTTAATGTTGGTGGTTGTTACCTCATTAATCATTCTAACATTTATCCTCCATGTTATGGATCTTGGTGCTCCATACGGGTAAGGTTATTATTCCTAACCTGAGTGAGTTGTCCCACTATAGTGATAAGCTGATCAGCACCAATTGCATCACTAGCTCCACTATAATTATCTTGAGTAGAAGTTAAGTCCATACATGGATTACGTGCATTGATAAGGTTTACATTGATTACACTAGGTTCCATTTCTAAACAATGTCATACATTAGATTAGTTTTTGAATCGAAATACGTAATTCCAAACATGTAAATCAATTAACATAAATTGAACAGCTAATGGATATAATCCATAATAATAAACAATGTTTTATTTGGGGATTTATATTATAATATATCCTTTATAATGGTTTGTAAAAAAATGTGAATTATCCTATGTATATCCCCCGGGAGTGTCATAACCAAGAGTGCATCAAGACCCATTGTTGTGTACCAGGATACCTCGGGTCAAGCCTAAAACTATTTGTTTGCATTTTTACTCCTAGTTACATCTGTGCCAGAGCCTCCTCTACCTGCTCGTATCTAGAAAAGGATATATTTCTAGGAAAATACACAAAATCTCTATATTACCACAATTCTAGGAAGTTCTTCTATAATAATACTCAAAGTAAATCATAGGATAATGTTCTCTAATCAGAGTTTATCTCAATCTAATTCCAAGGTTGTTGCTAAACTTCCTTTGATACCAATTGTAACGCCCCAACCCCTGTTACCCAGATTCGATGCATTATTTTAATACATTGGTATGATACAAGGAAATAATGTCCCGAAAGCCTGATTAGTTTCACAGTCTTGGAAATAGATTACATACATCAACTTCACATAACAATTTCAGACATAAAATACAGCATATATATTTCTCTTGGTTCACCGTTATTCCCTTTTAGCATAACCCTACATATCAATCCTAATACACTTCTTAGAAATCCTGGGAAAATAAATAATAAGAAAGGGGAGAGCTCAGATGCTCATTAAGGGTAAACAATATAGTAGAAGATAACATAATCAATAGGCATGGTGAATAATTGAAAACACATGCCTTTACAAATAATAAACATGAACACTTTATGACAGAAATATGAGCTGAGTAAATAATTCCATAATAAAACATAGTCATGGGTATTCTACTAGTTGAATAACTACATGAACCTTTAATATTATTTTCATAATGGGAGAATGTTTAATTCCAGATATTTTGAAACATTTTGTCAAGGCCTCGGCCAAGACATATAAAAATGATTTAGGCCTCACCCAAAACCATATATCAAATTGGGAAAGGCCTCGGCCAATTCCACATCTAATTGTCTCATGTGACCTACCGATGCATCAAGGAGCTATAGCAGGTTCCACCCATCACTTACTATCACTAATACATTCCTCAAATGAACATATTGGAACATAACATAATATTCGTATAAAAACTTGCATAAAAAATGTCAATACTTTATCCATAAACCATGAATGTTATAACAATAACACATCCATAGTCAAACATATCATAATACCTTCAATACAATATGTATTATTTTTATCATAATAAATCAACTTTAAACAAGTTTAAAATCCATCAAAGGATGTTGACATAGATGAAAATGATTTGTAAAACTCATTGATTGAAGTATCCCTTTTTCATGAAAACATTTAAAAGTAAGACAATTTAGAAAAAAATACATTTAAAGACATTTTTGAATAAAAGTGTCCCATACCGCATTCAAACTTTTTATTGGAATTAAAATTTTAAAAACATTCATGTCCATATAAATAAATCCTTAAAAATAATTTTGAAAACATGGATATTAATGAGAATGATTTAGAAGAATAAATATTTAAAACATTTAAAATGATGTTTTAATAAAAGAGTCCCTTAAAAATAATCCTTTTGAAAACTATTTTATGAAACATGCATACCGATAATAAATATTTCCTAGTAAAAACATACCCATAAACAATCTCGAATAATAATGAGATTGAGGAATTAACCCTTACCTTGCACTTTACTTTGGTCGAGGGTACATTTAACCATCTATATATTGACCATAGTATGTTATTAAATTATACCAGAACCATATTCATATTTATTATATCATACATGATTCACTTATGACTTTATACTACCCATTTAATAATTAATTCCATGTTAAATTAACATTTTGGGTAATAATCGCTTTCTTTATCGTATGTGTTTTAACTTGTTATTCTTGATCGTATCATTTAGATCGGGATTTAAATACTTCCAGAACATAAAAAATGATTTATATATGATATATATTTAGAATATAAATATTTATAATGGATGTATATATGAAATGGAAGGCACTATTTTTGGAGACGGTAGGTCGTGCGTACGCATAAACGTTGTTTCCGTTTTCATATCGTATTGAATGGAAGTAAGTGAATAAGATATATGTAAGTACATACATATACATATATATATATATATATATATCCAGTAGCATTATTACATCATATATTACATACTTATTAATAATATATATATTTGTAATCATCGTTGAATGGTGAACGTGGGAATGAATCTCATCGTGTCGTGGAGACGGTAATCTGTACGTACGCACGAGCAATAATATAATTATATTGATGGTGAAATCATATGTAATTGGATGGTATGTCATATATACAGAATCAATAAAATGTTACATTTGTTATTTACATTAGTTATACTAATTTCTATACCCATCCAAATAATGAAGTGTTTGAATAACAAACTACACCCCGACGTGGAGATGGTAAGTTGTATGTACGCACGTTTGGTGACTTTTTTATTTATAGGATGGATAGAATAAAGAATATGGTTGTACATATTTATAGTAAAATCACATTATTTAGGAGTTACTAAAGTTATTATCTTGTTATGGATACAAAAAATAAAGAGGAAGTGGAAGAAGAAAAAGAACTTGAAAGAGGGTGGTGAAATTATTACCTCTTCTTCGGGTGTTTCCTTTTGAGTTGATCAAAATGGATCCATGGGTTGGATTTATGATCAAAGTAATGAATCTAGGTTTATTTTAGGGAACTTGGGAGGATATTAGGTTAGGTTTTGGCTGAGAAAAATTTATTTGGAGGTGTTATTTTTAGAGAATGGGAAGTCCCCTTTTATAAGAGGGGTGGGGGTCAATTTAGGAAATGATTAAAATATTTATTTATTATAAAATAATTTTAGGTTAATAATGGATCCAAATGAATTTATTTCTAGACTTAGGTTATTAAGGGTCGAAATTCTATCAACAAATTGGTTTTAGACAATTTTATGTTACCATTGTAACTTACTCCTTTAGATTTCACTCTTAGTTAAACAGTTAAACTTTTACTGTGTCTTCTTGTATTCATACACTATATGGTTAATAAACATACTCTAAACTTCCAATTAAACCTCAAGTGGTTAATTAATAAAATATAAAATATTTTTTAATCCCTTTGTCCTAACAATTTATTTTTGGGAATATTATATCAACCCATTATGTAATATTGTTTAAAAAAAATTAATACATGTCAAGTTTGACGCTATTTGGTATTTTGTTTTTCTGAAAGTTATAATAACCTTATCACTTTTTAAAAAAATTATCTAATCAAACTAAACAAGTCATATTATCCAATAAAATTAGTGGAATTCATCAAAAGTCTCAATTTATAATTATTTTGAAATTTATAATATAAATTATTTTAATATTTCATTAATAAGGTAATTACTCCTTCATCATTGTGTCATAAAAAAATTAATTTATTTTATGTATAAAAATTAAAAATAAAATACCATTATGTAGGAAATATTATTATATTTTTAATTAATATTTATAGTCAAATTTATCTTATGTATAACCTTATATTAAAAAAGGTTTAGTTTTTAAATTTTGAATTTAACTCTTTTAACTCTTCATTAAATTAAATAATAATAAATGTCCAAATTTAATCCAAGTGGACCAAAGAGGATAATATTTTATTACTAATGCTTTTTTTTGTCGAATTATACTTATCCAATAGAATTAGGACATGTTTTAGGGTAATTATGATATCATTTTTATCCTTAATTACCCTATTTACTTTTAACCGTGGTAAATAAAAGTCAAAAGTTACAATTCACTAAAAATTATTTTAATTTTATTGAAACGCATTTTACATACTGATATTAGCTATGTCACATTTATTTTTTAAATTAAACTCACAGAAGCAATAAAATTATGTTATATGCAAATTTGCAAATGCTCTTAGGAGGTGGGTAAAAGACGGTAAAAAGTTCAATAAAATGTTTATATATCTAAAACTATTATAAAATGACTCTAATGAATTACATTGAACATATATATAAATTATTTACCTATTTTTACCTAAAATAAATTTAAATAAAATAAATAATTATTTAAATAAAAAAGTCGGTTTTAACCAATAACGTAGTATATTTCACTATTCATCAAAAATTGAAAATTTTCAGAACAAAATACCAAACATTTAACCTATGATAATTTTGATATTTTGAATTCAAATATTAATTCCATTATAAAAAATTCAAAACATATATGTTGCATTTATTAATTTAAAATTAATTCTCATTGTCAAAACCAAAAAGCGGGTTTCAAAAAAGTTAAAGAAAACAAAAGATTGACATGTGTTTATGTCAAATTTAAATTTCAAATTACTTATAATTACCTACATTGTATTAAATGATAAAAATATAATATAATTATACTTCAAAACTATTTAAATGCATAATATAACAATAAATTATTTCGATTAAAAAAGTTATTTTCAATTAAAACACAAAATTTTTCACACTTCATCAAAATATGAAAGTAACCAAGAATGTACCAAGAATTTGTCCAAACTAAATTTTTATGTCCCACTTCTAAATAAGAAGTTTATTCTGTCAAATTTAATATAATGTGTTAGATATTGCATTTAACAAATCACCATTTGTAGTCGGTAAAATTTCATTTTTGAAAACTACTTCCTTTATGTGAAAAATGGAATTTGTTCATATATTATGTCTAACAACCACATAATATGGGTGTTAAAATTATATTGATTATATAAGATTCAAAATGAAACTAATACTATTGATAATACCTTTTTTAATGGTTAGTTTGGTAAGTTGTGGTGCATTTGAACTCGGTGTTATGTGTAGCAAAAGCTATTGAATTACTTTAATAAGATAACATTCTATAAAATCTTGGGGTGTTACAGTATTCCTTCAAGAAAATTAAAGTAATTCTAAAAAAATGAGATTATAAACTAAATTTTTACTTCTTTGGAAACATTAAAATTATAAACCTAGAATTTGTAAACATTTATTGAAAATTTAATAAAAATTGATAAGTATATATTCATTTTAATTTGATAATATTTTAATTTTAAACACCACATAAAAATAATTAGATGCATATTATCAAATATTTCTCAATAGAGTAGAAATTATGATTAAATACCTTATTATATGAATCTCCTTAGATGATCATAATTTAATCTCCTATATAATGGTTTTAAACTTGTTATTAATTTATAGAGAAATTATATTCATATTTATAATATCATGTATGATCCTATTATTAAATATTATCACTTATTCGATAATAGTCATTCATTACTATGATTTTTTGTATTCCAACTAATATATTTTATTATGTAAGTTTTATCATGGAATTTTATGTTCTTGTGAATTAGATATAGATTCATCATCTCCAGATTTTTATAATGTTATAAATTTATTAATTATTCATTATATATATTATTATAATGATTATTTAAATTTTTAATTGGAAAATTTATCACATCGCTTCATGGAGATAGTAGGTTGTACAAACGAATGAGAGATGTTATTATTTCCTTTTTGGGTGAAAGGGTAAGGAAATAGATAATATATTAAATTTAATGAATAAATATTAGGTAATATTTATCATATAATTTCTTTATTTACATTATTATGACTATCAATTTGTGGTGGTAATGGAAAAACAAATTTCATCGAATCGTGAGGCGGTAGACCATTGTACACACAAATGATGGTTTTGATTCCTATTTGATTGACAATGACATGAATAGATATTATTATATAAACATAACAATATATCATTATATTCTATATAATGGATTTAATATATAGTAATTTATTTTAATCATTAAACCTGATAAAAGAAGAACTAAAAAAAGAAATATATTCCTGAAGATGATTACCTTCTCTTGGACTCATAGGATATCTTCTTAAGGACCCTAGGGTTGATCTTTTGGGAAGAAAAAAATCCTCAATACTCTTTTTCGACTATATTTTATGGTGTTTTATTATTTATATTTTTTACATTCTTGGTTTATAACATTTCTTTTACGTGTTTTCAAAATAAAAAATGTCAATTTTCAGTCAGTTGAAGGCACCCTATTATAATTGAGTTGAGTGAAACACTTGTATTTTCTCAACAATTTAAAATATTAGTAAGAAAAATAATGGAATATGGATCCAAAATAACTCATATTATAATATGATAATTGGAGGTATGAAATAAAACTTACCAATGATATTTAACAAAGTGTTTAAGTTATTTTCACCCACATCATTTTAGATTAACTCCTAGTAATTTTGACCTTAACATTGGAAATAATTTTTTAATGTTTTTACAATTGATTATGAGAAAAAATTCATTTGATCGTATTACCTAAAATTAATAATGGTTATAAAAAATATATAATCCATTATTGTTTAAATAACTTCACTATATTAATATAATTTAATTTAATGAAATAAAACCACAAAATGTGACAAAAAATAGGTTTTAAAAAAAATCATTTTTCATGAATAAAATTATATTACATTAAAAATAGGAGTATTAATAATAACTATATGGATTTAAATTAATATGTGAAGATATATAATCTATAAATTTCATTAAAATCAATAATTTTTATCTATTATTTAAATAAATTTATTTAGAAATAAATTATACATTTAAAATGGTTTTCTAAAATATATCATTTTTACCTACAAATGATCTTATAATTATTTAGATAAAATTGATAATAATTACATGGTTTATTAAATGAATAATAAAAAATTCTTATAATTAAATTTAGGAATAGTGATAGATAACTATTTCAATTATTCATATATTCGTATTTGTAAGATTAAATATCAAATACTCTTTCTATATTTATTATGATATAGTATGTTCAAAATCGATAATTTTCCTATAAAATTAGAATTATTGTTCTTTTAAATATTAAAAGTTGAATTTTATTATAGTTTTATTAAAATAAAATGTTCACGTAATATAATTGAATGTCGCGCTTCAAGTCATATCGGTTACACCGCATCTCAAGTTGATTTATGGTCAACTATTATATATAAAAAATGAATTGTTTACCATCCTCCAATAGTTTCATCACGATCTATGTGAATTTAATTAGATTTGACTTTTTAACACACATATTGAACTGATTTATGTATTAATTTTAAATTAAAAAAACTATGTTAGTTCTACCTACCAAACATTTCTTGAGAATTATATCTTATTATTTTTTTAAGGAATAAAATGACTCATAAAACATTTTCTAAAATTATCAGAAAACACGAGTGTGTTGGATTGGTTTGGACTATGTGGGACACATATTGAAATAAATTTAAACTTTAAACATGAAAACATGAACATTAATTCATATTGGAAAAACTATGTGTTAGATTGATATTCTCTCAATGACTTCATATCATAAATGAATCATCAATTATTTCCATAACGTATCATAATAATTTTAGTGTTTTTATCTATTTTGAGAATTTGATTCTCTTTTTGAAAAAAAATGTCATTTTAAAATTATAAATAAACACTTCTAGTCATACCGTCCACTCCACATATTAAATTGACATTGGGTAACTTCCTACTTGTAAAAAATCAATGACAGATAATTTTTCAAAATAAAAAAAAATCCGAGCACGATATCTCAAATTTCAATATATGACTCACATTCTCAACAAATATGTCACTTTTAAACTAAAAACATGAAAGTTAAATAAAACAATACAAACCAAATGTTATTATTATTATCGATTAAATCCAATATTTAAAAAAAATCATCATTACTTTTTTTACAATATAATTTAAAAAACCATGTTTCCTTTATTTTGACTATGTGACATTTTTTTATCTAAGAAATCACATTTAAATTGAAAACACCAACATTCAATTATGATTATTGCACTATGTATTGTATTTTCTTGTGGTTAATATATATATTTTAAAAATCAATAATCTGAAATTATTTTAATGTATAATTACTATTATATATTGTTTGATCAATTTTGACTATCTAATACACATAGTGAACTAAAATATCTATTTTAAATTAAGAACACATACTTTTAGTCAAACTTACCACTACATGTGTTAAATTAACAAGAATATTATTACCACATCTCATAAATGAATCATTCAATGTCTTTAAAATTTATAATAAAAATACAAGAATTTTTTATTAGATTTTACAATGGGACTCATATTTTAAAATAAAATATTTTAAAATTAAAAATTGAAAGCATGCACATTCAGTCATATCACCCAAACCACTTTTCCAAGTGATGTGTGGTTAATTTCAATAGGTCATAAGTGAATGAATAATTATTTTGCTAATGCATCACAACAACCAATGTTCTTTAGATTACTTTTGACTCTGTGATGCATGTTTTAAAGTAACATGTCACATTTAAATTGAAATCATGCACTCTTAGTCATATCAATGACACAACATACATATTGTAATAAACTTAATTATTTTATATCATCAATTAATCATTGATCAAGCAGTATCATACTATCAATAACATGTTGGTGGTTAACTTCAACCACCACACCATGTACCTTGAGAGGTATTTTTATAGGAATGACTGCTTTGTCACAAAAATTATCATATAGGTAATTTAATTAAAAAAGTGATATGTACATATAATAATGAACAAAATATTTTTTATTTTTTTGTTGGAGTTGATACAAAATACTAGTTAGTTATTGATAATCTTATACCAATGTGATTGGTGTACAATTTTTTAACCAACACTTTTCTTTTAATTCCCCAATATGTTCACTATTTTTACCATTTAAATATATTTTAATCCCACGGAATTAAACAAAATTCAACCGATAATGATGGAAAATGGTAATAAACTTAACTAGATATTCAATAGATCAACCACCACCCAATTATTTCTATGAAAAAAATTGCAAACGTGATAGAAAAACCACTTCTTTATGATATCTGAAATGATTCATACACTATGTAAGCTACACCCTCATTCCCAAATAAATCCATTTTCTCATTAGAATGTGTGTAATTTAAGTACTCTTGGTAGTACATTGGAAAATATAGATATAAAAATGGATAATAAATATTGTTAATAAAATTATAATTACTCTTTGAAATAAAAATTTGGAGATTCTAGTTTCTGGATGGAGTATTATATCATTCACAAATTTAAAATTCTAATAACCATAATAGTTGTGACTATTTTATATCAAACAATTAGGATTAAACTATAAATACTTTTAACATGTTTTGATATATATTTTACCAGTGTAATATTATTATATGTACATAAATACTTATCCACTTATAGAAATTCATAGGTCATTTATCTGCACTTAATTACCTCATACCATGTTTTTTATAATAAATAAAAACTTACCTGTCATAAAAAATACTGCTTAAAATATAATATCCAACACTTAATTTTATGTTTTCAGAAAAATATTTAATATAGTGTATTATATATTCATGAGGTGAATCATTTGTAGTAAATTTTTTTAGATAAACATACATTTGATTCAAACAAATTATATATTTTTTAACTATTATATTTTATCATTAAGTACAAAAATCATGTCCTAAAAAATAAATAATGAAAAAACCATGAATAGATATTTTATATAATTATATTGTATAGTTTTACCCAAAAACTAAAGGCACTAATAATTTTTATTCATCAATTATTTCCTTTTTAATTATTATAGATGGTTATTGTTTTATTATATTTTCTTACATTGATATTTATTATATATATATGCATAAATAAAATACCAAAAAAATATTATGTTTTTTCATTTACATAGTTCTGATATATATTCCTATAGAAAATAAAAATATTATTTAAAAATTATAAAAATAGTAAATAAATTATTTTATTAATGAATTAAGAAATTGTAACTTTTGTTATATTCACAACTGATGATTTCCACCATTCATGCTTGAGAATTTAATTTAAATTCTCAATACCAATATTTTAACTAATAACCTCCCCATTTATTTTCACATCAACATCAATGTAAGTTGTAACTCACTTTTAGAACATTGTATCATCATTAATTTGTAATAATAACAAATGATGCAATTCAATTGGTGGGTAAAGGAACCCTCAATAAACGTTTTCAATCAAATAGTTGATCATTTATATTTTCTTAATTCTACATTCTATTTCACATTATTAAATTACATTCCTCAGTTTAGAACTTTTTCGATAATTATAAATGTTATATCATATAAAATAAATTTTAAATAACATACCACTTTATCGTCATGTTTCATTATAAAATTAGGTATCCATTCTTCAAAAGATTCAATTGAATATTTGAACATGGGAAGATAAAGATCATAAATGGGAAAAGGTATCTCAACACTTGACTCATGAGGAATATAAATCCTTATTCTCATATATTCTATTGAAAGATGATTATTGAATATAATATCACTATAGATATTGTACAATGTACCACTCAAAATGAGGTGAAGAATTCATGTTGATAGATTAAAATCAAAATCAATTTCACCCTATGTAATTTTAGTACAATAATGGATCTGGTATTTGTTTGTTTCACATAATGAATAAAGTTATATGAAAAACCGGAGCACCTCAGGTAATATAATACTTAGAGGGGAATGGTCATCCTAAAAACATGGGGTGTCTTACACTATTTAGTGTGGCGTTATATTATTCATTATTCTCATCGGTCCCTTTGAAAAATATGGTCTATTCTTTCATTTTACTTAATAATAATTTGTTTTAGAGAATATCACTCTCTAAAGGAAAAACGAAGGATTGTAAGTGTGTATTTTAAAATTTTAACATTTAATTGATAAATGAACAGTATATCTAATTAAATTTTCCATATATCAACTGAGTGATCATGTGTTGTTTTTTAATATAAAAATAAATAATAACCAAATTGTCACAACCCACCCTCGGGGCCTGTGTCGTGACTACCCCAAGCCCGCCTTCCATAGGCCAGGGGCTGGCGACTAGCACCAAGGCGTAATTCCTGGTAAAAAGGGAAGGCATTGCCTTTGTAAAAAAAACACACACCACAGAGGAAGTAAGAAGTAGAAGTAAACACTAAGTAAAAGTGGGTACAACTGTAAGTGCGGAAAAGTAAGTGGTCCAGAATACAAACCCAAACTGAAAGTAAAGTACAACTGTAAAGGGAAAACAATAACTGAAGTAAAGTCGCAGCCTCGAGCCGTCCGCTGGAAGTCCCGCCTAAAGGATGGGTACAGATAGCCTCCACAGCTCCTCGGGTCTAGCTGTCCACTCCGAGTTCGCCCTGCCCAGTGGTCCACCTCCGGGTACCGTCCTGCTCCGTAAGCCTCAACTACGATCAGCGTTTTCCGTCGTCTACAACCAACACAACATAGTGCGGGCATAGCCCGTGCGGGGGTGAGTATAAGCTACTCAGTAGGGACCCTGAGACTCCCGTAGGTCTCCCAGAATCCACAAAGGATAATCCACAAAGGAAAGATACTATCACAAAGAAACATCCAACACTACTTAGGTATATGCCCATACATATACCTAAGTCATCAATTCTCGTTCGGCTCCAACATCCGAGCCCAAGTACAACCTAGTCTACACAGGAAACCACAACCCAATCCACATAGGAAAGCATAACGTAATCCACATAGGAAAGCAAGTCAAGATTCAGCTCACACAGGTATACCTCTTCGTATGACGATAGAGATGATCAGATATAGCCACTAATTCATCTAAGTCATCGGACCCACAAAGTATCGATAGGTACTAACCCCCATAATGACCCACAAAGGATCTGACCCACACAGGATCGATAGGTAACTAACCCCCACAATAACCCACAAAGGATCTGACCCACACAGGATCTGACCCACACAGGATCGATAGGTAACTAACCCCCACAATGACCCACACAGGATCAGACCCACACAGGATCTGTAGGCGCTAGCCCACACAGGACTGCTGAGCGCTGACCCACATAGGATCTGACCCACAAAGGATCGGTAGCACTGATCCACGTAGGATCGCTGAGTACTGTAGTCGTTGCCGTCGAATCCACGGAGGATTTCTGTACAGTCGTCATCGTCGTCGTAGTCGCAGCCAGCTCTAGGGTTCCCGCACACATCAAGCTCGTTCAGGAGGGTCCGCTCCACGAGCCAAGGGGCTGATACATCAACTGACACATTGTCCGGAGTTGATGTATCCAAAAGTTCTGTATCGTCAACAGGAACTCAACTTCACAGACGGCGCGTCAATCGGACGCCCGGTCTGAGAGTTATTGGCTTTTTCGTCCCAGGGGCCCGGTTGGTTTTAAATTCAAAACCAACCCGAACGTACTCCACCTGCATCCAAACCTCAAGAGGAGTAATCCAAAAGGTCCTTCTCACTAAGAGGAATCCATCAAAGTTAACGGCACGTCAATCGGACGTCCGGAACTCAAGTTATAAGCGTTTCCGCTCCGAGGGCCCGGTTAGTTTCGTGTATGAATCAACCCAGCCGAACCCAAAATACTCAGAAACCTTGGGTGTAATATACCGAAACGACCATATCGATTCAAGGATCACTACGCAACTGACGGTGCTTCAATCGGAGGTTCGCAGCTCATGTTATGGGCAACGGACCGAAAGAGGTTCGGTATTAAGGGGTTCGGGCCCGGTCCGACCCGGCCCGATACCCCCAGGGTCGGCCCGAACTGAGTCTGGGTCCGGCCCTCTTGGGCATGGCTAGCGGCCAGCGGGTGGCTCGGCCGTTTTGGTCGAGCGAAGAGACGCGGGGGGGGGGGGGGGGGGGGGGGCGATGCCCCCTGCTTTTTTTTTGTAACCGCGACCCCATGTGGGGGCCGCTTTGCTGGCCAACCGAGAGTTACGAACCTTCGGATTCCCCCTGACCGGCCAGCCGGCTCTGGTCGGCAGACTGCTTCCACCATGGGACTGGAAAGGGCTACTCCCCTTTCTCTGACGCCGACGGCCCAGAACCGGCCGCCGGTCTCCCCGCTCTGTCGTGGCCCAAGACGCGGCCTTGATCCGTCCGGCGCGGCATGACAGCGCTGCACCCCTCCTCCATGCCCCAACTCCGGCCACGGTACGTTCGTAGTTCTACGGTGCGGCATGACGGCGCCGCATCTTTGGTTCGTTTTCAACGGCGCGGCATGACGGCGTTGCGCTTCTTCCCTTTCTTTAACAATTCCCATTTGGTGCTTCGGCACCGCGTTGCCTTGCTTGTGTCGCAACAATATCAAACAACCAAAAGGGAGAGGAGGGTCGGCCGTGTTCGTGCGGTCCAACCCCCTACCATTATTTCGGTAACAAGCGGCTCCAATAAAAGAGAACAAAGGCAATGGAAGAAATTTATGAACAACAATTAAAATAAATCCCTACCTTGTCAAATTTGATGAGCGAGGATTCGTCGCGGAAACAACTGTCGCGGAAGAAGGCGTCGCGGAGTGAGGATCGTCGCGTCGCAGAGAAGCACCGCGGAAGAAGTGTTGCGGAAGAAGCATTGTTAGTGTCGCGGTACACGGCTTCGCATAGTCGATCTCTGATGGTTTGGCCTTCTTCGTCGGAGGTCGGCGCGTTCTTCGCGTTCTTCGCGTTCTTCGCGTTCTTCGCGTTCTTCGCCAAAGAAAAAGGCTTTTCTCCCAATCCTCTCCACGCAACAAGTTCCAACAGAAAATAAAATAAGAGTTGACTTATTTTATTAATGCACATGACAACATTTGAATTTTTCAAAGAAACGAAACGAACAATTAATTCAATGAATTAATTGTAACGATTTAACCACCCAAATTAAATAGTCGTTTCTTAACCAGAATAAACGCACGGTTTGACTTCATTAAAAGGGGGGTGCGGGTGCATTACTTAGAAGTAAAGAAACGGTGGGGATCGTGCGGGCCCGACCTCACAAATATCCTACCAAGTGGGTAGGATATTGTGGGTCCCACCTTATCCGCTTAACTTAGGTTAAGCCGCTTTAAGTAAAATAAAATAAATAGTTGCACCACTTTTATTTTATTCTTTAACTTAACCCCAAAAATTAAAAACCACACCAGAGAAAACGCAACTCCGGAAAAGGTGTTTCTAAGAAATTACTGACGCTAAGATTCCATTGGTGCCCCCCGGAATTCGATTCCGAGCACCGGTTCAAAAGTTAGTAAAACCCGCTCGTTCGTTCACTAAATGTACCCAAGCTAAACTTCAGAAAATGATTCCGGGCACACCGCGCCTCGGAATCAGGTGCCGTCAGAAACTGCCTTCTTGTAAAATTCTCAAGAAAATTAAGAAAAAAATTCCCTTGAATTTTTTGGGTCTTTACATCACTCCCACCTTAGGGATTTACGTCCCCGTAAAGATACATCAAAAACTAGGGAAACAAATGTGGGTATTGAGCACGCATCTAAGCTTCCCGCTCCCAAGTGCTCTCCTGGAGGTTCCCGTGCTGCCATCTGATGCGCACTAGAGGAATCGATCATCCACGTAGGACCCGCTCTTATCAATCCTCAATCTCCACCGGGACCTCCACAAAAGTCACCCCATCATCAACGTCCATCTCCCCATAGTCAATGATATGCGTCGGGTCATGCACGTGTCTCCTCAGCTGAGATACGTGGAAGACGTCGTGCACCCGGTGAAACTGAGGTGGTAGAGCCAGGCAATAAGCCACCTCTCAAATCCTGCTGAGGACCTGGAACGGTCCGATGAAGCGAGGAGATAACTTTCTTCCTCGGGCAAATCTCCATAATCCACGTCGAGGTGAGACCCGCAAGAAGACATGGTCGCCATCCTCGAACTCCAATGGCCTCCGCCTCCTGTCAGCATAAGAATTCTGCCAGCTCTGAGCTGTCCTCATCCGCTCCTAAATGATCTGGACCTTCTCTGTCGTGGCCTGGACCATCTCTGGTCCCACAAGTGCTGACTCCCCAGGGTCTTTCCAGCACAGCGGTGATCTACAAGGTCGGTCGTACAACGCCTCGTATGGTGCCATCCCGATGGTGGAGTGGTATCTGTTGTTGTACACGAACTCCACCAAGGGTAGGTGGTACTCCCAGCTGCTACCAGAGTCGAGGACACATGCGCGGAGCATGTCCTCAAGAGTCTGTATGGTCCTCTCCGTCTGACCATCCGTCTGAGGGTGAAATTTGGTACTTAGACATAGTTGCGTCCCGGATGCCTCCTGTAACCCCTTCCAAAGACGGGAAGTAAAGTGAGCATCTCGATCAGAGACGATAGATGATGGCACACCATGAAGCCGCACAATCTCTTGAATGTAGAGACGTCCCAAGCTCTCCACTGAGCCCTTCTCTCTGATGGTTAAGAAGTGAGCCGACTTGGTGAGTCGGTCAACAATCACCCAAATGGAGTCGTGACCTCTGGAAGTGCGTGGAAGTCCAGTCACGAAGTCCATAGTTATCCTGTCCCACTTCAACTCCGGGACCTCCAAGGGTTGTACCAAGCCTACTGGTACCTGATGCTCTGCCTTCACCTACTGGCAGGTGAGGCATCGAGAAACGAACTCTGCCAGAGCCTTCTTCATGCCCGGCCACCAGTGCTGTCGTCTGAGATCTTGGTACATCTTCGCCACTCCAGGATGTACCGCCAAAGGGGAAGTGTGAAACTCTCTCAGCACCTCCTCTCGTAAAGAAACTGTTACCAAGGTACGTCCTCTTAAAAGGACATTGTGCTCTCCTCCAAAGGAGAAACCATCAGGTGCCTATCCTGATGATATCTGGGCACGCCGCGTCTCACAGTCAGCATCCCCACGTTGTGCCTCTCTGACCCGCTGCAGTAGTGGAGGAGTGACTGTGAGTTACTAAAGGAAGGATGCTCCATCGCTATCCATGAAGGATATCTGCAAGGCGGCTAGCTGCTCTGTCACCTCCCCAAGTAGTTAAATGCCCGTCCTCCTGCTGAGAGCATCGGCTACTATGTTCCCCTTCCCAGGAGTATAGAATATCTCAAAGTCATAGTCCTGGAGGAACTCGAGCCATCGCCGCTGTCTCAGGTTCATTTCCTTCTGAGAGAATATGTACCTAAGACTTTGATGGTCAGAATAGACCGTAAAGCGCTCTCCTATCAGATAGTGTCGCCACATCTTCAGAGCAAAGACCACTGTTGCTAACTCCAGGTCATGGGTAGCGTAGTTCTACTCATGTGGCCTCAACTGACATGATCCATAGGTGACCACTGCCCGCTCATACATTAGGACACATCCGATTCCAATCCCTGATGCATCGCAGTAAACTACGTACCCAACTCCCTCCTCCGGTAGCCTCAAGATGGGGGCGCCGGTCAATCTATGTCTCAGCTCCTGAAAGCTCTGCTGACATCTGTCTGACCACACAAAGGGTTTCCCCTTCTTCATCAAATCTGAGAGTGGTGTCGCAACTCTGGAGAAGTCTGACACAAATCTCTGGTAGTATCCATCTAGTCCCAAGAAACTCTGCACCTCCGTCACGCTCATGTGTGGCTCCCAAGCTAGCACTGCCTCGATCTTCGCAGGATCCACCGCAACTCCCACCTCAGAGATGACATGTCCCAAGAAGTGGACCTCATGTATCCAGAACTGACACTTCAAGAGCTTTCCATATAGCTGGTGCTCTCGGAGTGTGTCAAGTACAACCCACAAGTGGTAGGCGTGCTCCTCCTCAGTCTTCGAGTATATCAAAATGTTGTCGATGAAGACCATGACAAATCGATCAAGGTATGGCTGAAAGATCCTGTTCATGAGGCCCATGAAGACTTCAGGAGCATTGGTTATGCCAAAGGGCATAACCAAGAACTCATAGTGTCCATACCGACATCTGAATGTCGTCTTCTGCACGTCCTCGTCCCGAACTCTGAGCTGATGATAGCCTGACCTGAGGTCTATCTTTGAGAACCATCGAGCTCCCTTGAGCTGATCGAAGAGGTCATCAATCCTCTATAGCGGATACTTGTTCCTCAATGTTACCTGGTTCAGGTGACGATAGTCGACACAAAGTCGCAAGATCCAGTCCGCCTTCTTGGCGAACAATATCGGGGAAGCCCAGGGTGAAACACTAGGTCGGATGAATCCCTTGCCCTGCAAGTCCTCCAACTGTACCCATAGCTCTCGAAGCTTTGCAGGAGCCATCCGATATGCTGGGGTGGATATCGGAGTTGTCACGGGGTACAGATAAATATAAAATTCTACATCACTGCGAGGAGGTAGTCCTGGAACATCATCGGGAAAAACGTCGCATACTGATCCACCGCTGCAGGAAAACTAGGACTCTGCACGTCAACTGCTCCTAGGATGAGGCTAGCCAACTGATGAGTGATGGGTTGTCCTCTCCTCTGCGAGAGTCCATCCTGTTCTGTGAAGGCTCCCTTCTCTCCGGTGAAGGTGAACCTGCTCCCGTCGGTGCGTACACATCTCACCTTGCGCCTAATACAGTCTATCTGAGCATAGACTGTAGATAACCAATCCATGCCCAAGATGACGTCGTAAGGCCTCGACGCCGCTACAAGAAGATCCCAGCCAAAGATATTTCCTCCTAGAGTAAGCTCACACTGCCGGCACTAGTGCGTAGTCGTCGAGTCTGCTCCCGTAGGAGTCTCTAGCCGTAAGGATCGAGCCAACGGCTCTGTCAGAATCTCCGAGCTCTGAACAAGGGTAGTGGATATGAAAGAATGACTCACTCATGTGTCTATAAGAACTGCAGCAAGGGTGGAATAGACACAGATAGTACCTCGAATTATCTCGGGTGCGCCGTGGTCATAGGCCTCCGCTGCCTGGAGTTGTGCCTGTGTCTGCCCGCCAGCTCCCTATGGTCGGGGTGGACCTCCTGGTGGTGGTGGTGGTATAGCCTCAAAGCGTCACCCACCACCTGCTACTCGGAAAGCTCCTCTGCCTTGTCCCCCTGCTCCATGCCGACTGCCACGGCCGACCCTCTGCCTCTGCCTGGGTGGTCCCTCAACCGTCTGTTGCTCCTCGATACGGCGGGTTGAGAAGTCACGAGCCATGTGGCCCTGCCCGCCGCATGCGTAGCACTGCCTGCCTCTCGAAAGACTGGCTCCGCACTGTGTGCCCTACACTGCTGCGCCAGTGTCCTGAGGTCGTCTTCTTGAGGGTCTGGTCTGCCTGGACCCATGAGTCATCCATCGATTGCCTGCTGCAGAAGACTCTGCTACGTGCCGCCCCACGGTAGGTCTCGCTGCTGATGAAGGATCAGCAAGGAAGCTCTCAATCAGAAGGGCTCCCTCTAGTACTCTTGCCTGAGTCGAAATGCTGAGGGAGATCAGCGATGCCCTGATCTCATGCCTCAATCCCTGCTCAAAGGTCTAGGCCTGGAAGAATGGGTCACGTACCATGTATGTCGAGTAGAGTGAGAGATCGGTAAATATCGCCAAGTATTGGGCGACCATCAAGCTTCCCTTCCCCAGCTGTAGAAGCTCCTGGATGCACACCGCACGGAGGGTGTTTGGGACAAACTCTGAGCGAATGAGGCTCTCAAAGTCTATCCAGAGGAGAGATCCCTCATCGTGCACCTGCAGTATGAAGCTCCACCATCTACCTGCTGCCGCGTGCAGGAGGCTCGCTACGAGGATCACCATGAGGTCTGCTTGTGTCCTCACTAACCTGAAAACTCGTACAACTGCCTCCAGCCAATCCTCGGCTGTCTGAGGGTCCGTCTCCCCGTGGAACCTGGGAGGTCGCAGGCACTGAAACTTTTGCAGTGCACTGAGGCGACGTGCATCGTCAGCGGCTGGGGATGGTAGAATCGGTGTCTCGGTGGGTAGAGGTACCGCCGGTGCCTCTGCTATCAAAGGGCCCTATACCGAGACCTCGTCGCTCGGTGGGCTGTCGTCATGCACAACTATGGGAACCCTAGCTGGCTGCCGTCATGGGGCCATCCTGAAAAGAGACAGGTGCGCCATGGCCAGAATAGTATACCTGGTGAGCTGACACAAAGTAATCACAAAGAAAACTTGAAACACACATACAATAAATGTTTTCGTGTATTAAGTCGGAAATCAGAAGTCCAGGTCCTGGTGTACGGATACGTCGGCTGCCACACCAACACTGGACTCCCTGGACTGATAACCACACTCAATACTCTTAACATTATTGCTTCACACAGAAAAAGATCAGAGTCCTGAGTTCTGCGACAGAACCGAACTCCTTTGATACCAATTTGTCACGACCCGTCCTCGGGGCCCGTGCCATGACTACCCCAAGCCCGCCTTCGATAAGCCAGGGGCTGGCGACCAGCACCAAGGAGTAATTACCGGTAAAAAGGGAAGGCGTTGACTTTGTAAAATAAATAAACACCACAGAGCAAGCAAGCAGTAGAAGTAAACGCTAAGTAAAACTGGGTACAACAGTAAGTGCAGAAAAGTAAGTGGGCCAGAATACAAACCCAAACTGAAAGTAAAGTACAACTAGAAAGGGAAAATAGCAACTGAAGTAAATACGCAGCCTCGAGCCGTCTGATGGAAGTCCCACTTGAAGGGTGGGTACAGATATCCTCCACAGCTACTCGGTTCCAGTCGTCCGCTCCGAGTTCGCCCCGCCCATTGGTCCACCTCTGGGTACCGTCCTACTCTGCAAGCCTCAACCATGATCAGCGTAGTCCGTCGTCTACAACCAACACAATGTAGTGCGGGCATAGCTCGTGCAGGGGTGAGTATAAGCTACTTAGTAGGGACCCCGAGACTCCCGTAGGTCTCCCAGAATCCACAAAAGATAATCCACAAAGGAAAGATATTATCACGAAGAAACATCTAACACTACTTAGGTATATTCCCATACATATACCTAAGTCATCAATTCTCGTTCGTATCCAACATCCGAGCCCAAGTACAACCCAGTCCACACAAGAAACCACAACCCAATCCACACAGGAAAGCATAACGTAATCCACATAGGAAAGCAAGTCAAGATTCAGCTCACACAGGTATACCTCTTCATATGACGATAGAGATGATCATATATAGCCCCTGATTCATCTAAGTCGTCGGACCCACAAAGGATCGATAGGTACTAACCCCTGCAATGACCCACAAAGGATCTGACCCACACAGGATCGATAGGTAACTAACCCCCGCAATGACCTACAAAGGATCTGACCAACACAGGATCGATAGGTAACTAACCCCTGCAATGACCCACACAGGATCGGACCCACACAGGATCGGTAGGCGCTGACCCACATAAGACCATTGAGCGCTGACCCACACAGGATCTGACTTACACAGGATCGGTAGCACTGATCCACATAGGATCGCTGAGTGCTGTAGTCATCGCCGTCGAATCCACGGAGGATTTCTGTACAGTCGTCATCGTCGTTGTAGTCGCAGCCAGCTCTAGGGTTCCCGCACACAGAAAGCTCGTTCGAGAGGGTCCGCTCCATGAGTTGAGGGGCTGATACATCAACTGACACATAGTCCGGATTTGATGTATCCAATAGTTCTGTATCATCAACAGGAACTCAACGTCACAGACGGCGCATCAATCGGACGCCCGGTCTGAGAGTTATTGGCTTTTTCATCCCAGGGGCCCGGTTGGTTTTAAATCAAAACCAACCCGACCGCACTCCACCTACGTCTAAACCTCGAGCGGAGTAATCCAAAAGGTCCTTCTCACTAAGAGGAATCCATCAAAGTCGACGGCACGTCAATCGGACGTCCGGAACTCAAGTTATAAGCATTTCTGCTCCGAGGGCCCGGTTGGATTCGTGTACGAACCAACCCGGACGAACCGAAATTACTCTGAAACCTACATTGTAATATACTAAAACTACCTTCTCGATCCAAGGATCGCTACGCAACTGACGGTGCGTTGATCGGAGTTCCATAGCTCATGTTATGGGCAACGGACCAAAAGAGGTTCGGTATTAAGGGGTTCGGGCCCGGTCCGACCCGGCCCGATACCCCCAGGGTCGGCCCGAACCAGGTCGACCCGAACCGGGTCCGGGTCCGGCCCGATTAGGCGCAGCCCGACCCGGCCCGGCCGGCCTGGGCGCGCTGGCATGGCCAACGGCCAGCGGGTGGCTCGGTCGTTTCGGCCGAGCGAAGCGACGAGGGGGGGGGGGGGGGGCGCTGCCCCCCGCTTTCCTTTGTAACCGTGGCCCCACGTGGGGGGCGCTTTGCTGACAAACCGGGGGTTATGGACCCCCGGATTCCCCTAGACCGGCCGGCCCGCTGCTGCCACCACGGGACTGGCAAGGGCCGGTCCCCTTGCTCCGACGCCGACGGCCCGGAACTGGCTGTCGGTCTCCCCGCTCCGCCGCGGCCCAACTCCGGCCGCGGTGCTTTTTTAGTTCTCCAGTGTGGCGCGACGGCGCCGCATCTTTGGTTAGTTTTCAACGGCACTGCACTTCTTCCCTTTCTTTTTCAATTCCCACGTGGTGCTTCGGCACCGCGTTTCCTTGCTCGTGCCGCAACAATATCAAACAACCAAAAGGGGGAGGAGGGTCGGCCGTGTTCATGCGGTCTGACCCCCTCCCGTTATTGCGGTAACAAGCGGCTCCAATAATAGAGAATAAAGGAAATGGAAGAAATTTACCAACAACAATTAAAATAAATCCCTACCTCATCGAATTTGATGAGCGAGGATTCATCGCGGAAACAACCTTGTGGAAGAAGGCGTCGTGGCGGGAGGATCGTCGCGTCGCGGAGAAGCGCCACGGGAGAAGCATCGCAGAAGAAGCGTTTCTGGCGTCGCGTAGTCAATCTCCGATGGTTTTGCGTTCTTCATCATAGGTCGGCGCGTTCTTCACGTTCTTCGCGTTCTTCGCGTTCTTCGCGTTCTTCGTCGAAGAAGAAGGCTTTTCTCCCAATCCTCTCCACACAACAAGTTCCAACAGAAAATAAAATAAGAGTTGTCTTATTTTATTAACGCACATACCAATGTTTGAATTTTTCCAAGAAACGAAATGAACAATTAATTCAATGAATTAATTGTAACGATTTAACCGCCCAAATTAAAGAGGCGTTTCTTAACTAGAATAAACGCACGGTTTGACTTCATTAAAAGGGGGGTGCGGGTGCATTACTTAGAAGGAAAGAAACGGTGGGGCTCGTATGGGACCCACCTCACAAATATCCTACCAAGTGGGTAGGATATTGTGGGTCCCACTTTATCTTTTTAACTTAGGTTAAGCCGATTTAAGTAAAATAAAATAAATAGTCTCACCACTTTTATTTTATTCCTTAACTTAACCCCAATAATTAAAAACCACACCCGAGAAAACGCAACTACGGAAAAGGTGTTTCTAAGCAATTACCGGCACTGCGATTCCATTGGTGCCCTCAGAATTCGATTCCGAGCACCGGTCAAAAGTTAGTAAAACCCGCTCGTTCGTTCACTGAACGTACCCAAGATAAACTTCGGAAAATGATTCTGGGCACACCAGGCCTCGGAATCAAGTGTCGTTTGAAACTGCATTCTTGTAAAATTCCCAAGAAAATTAAGAAAAATATTTCCTTGAATTTTTCGGGTCTTTACACAAATGGTACCATTTTTATTTAAAAATAAATTGAATTTTCTACACTTTATCAATGTATTATATCTATATCTAACCCCTTTAGTGTTATTATCATCATTTATAGTGTTTAAAGTAGAAATATTCTAAGTATATTCATACAGGAATTATGAAGCACCCAGAACATTGATATAAAACAACCCTGTGATATCGGTAATGATTTTTCTCAAATATAATTTTACATAATAATTTGATGAAAATATATCTATATCATTAAATATGGTAGGATGGTAAATCTCAATTTTAATTTATTCAACTTGAGAGCCTAATTCTCCAAGAACTCATTAAAATTAAAAATAAATAAATTTTTTTCAAACGAATTACTACTTTATATTGTATAAAAACCATAAAAATAAAATTCCATAAAACATAAAAACAATTAAAAACCATGAAAAAACTAAAAAATATATTGGAAACTATGTAACTATAGGGTGTTCTAGGGTGGCCTTTAATTTAAAATATCAAAAAAAAAACAAATAAAATGTATTTAGACATTTTTGGAAGGTTGTCGTGCACAATTATCATGGATTATATGACTGTGTCTCAATCCATATTGCCACAAACTTACCCATTGGTGCTTGAGCCACAGCTACCCCATGCCAGTCTTCATAAACCAAGGGAATGAGACAAGTATAGATAGGAATAAAAATTATTAGAGGCCTTTGTATATATATGAGTATGAACACACACAACCATGTCCTTGAAGAAGTGAAGAGGAATAAAACAAAATAATATAATATCTAGAGTAACAAACAATCATGTAACAACTTATAGGGAATACAAGAGTAATTCAACCTATTATGAAGAGTAAAAGGGAAAAATACATGACCAAATAGAAATATATCCCAATATTACAAAATTTGAATCTAAAAACTAAAAGATATTGGTTTTAGAAATGCAATACTTGACCACCATATATGGCCAAATACACCCAGGTATCCCTATGTTTCACTGTAATAGCTACCGACCTATCCATCATATACATAATACATGGAATGTGTGGGAAATTCCCATGAATGGGTGCGTATATACATACCATGTAGGTGTCCCCTAAATCTAAATGCAATGAAGTAGGAGACATGATTGAATTATAATTCGCATCCAATTTAAGAGATAAAGGGAATACAACATCAAGGATAAATTTATAGGCTCATAAAAGAAAACCAGAAAAGAGATAAAGGGGATATCTATCTCACTTCCAAGTCTAGGAAATTTGTCTAACATCATTTCAAAGTGGTCTATCAATTATACTCATCATATCAAATGTTCTCAAAAAGGAATATCCATGTTGAGACACACAATAAAAGTGTAATGAATTTTCTAGGGGACACAATATTATGGTAAAGGACCCATGATCTTGTGCAACAGAAGGATTCCACTCCGGTCATAGAGGACCCATTCAAAAACATCGCATGAGGGTTCCACGTAGTAGATGGATAGAGGACGCATGCCATGTCTCGGCCGGAGAGTTCCACATTGGTGATTGAAAAATCAGGACCTAACTCGACATGATGTTTCCACTATAATGGTTAATAAAGGATCCATTTTCTATTCCAATAGGATGTTTTCACTCTGATGGTCGAGAAACCATGCTCAGACTCTATAGAAGGCTTACACACAATAGATAGGGGACCATACACTAACTCCGATTGATGGTGCCACTCTAGTGTTCAATATAAGACCCATGCCCCGTACTAGGAGGAGGGTGTAACTCTGATGGTCGAGGACCAATGACCTGACACCACAGGAGGCTTATAATTCAATGGTCGATTGATGGCCCCTTCCCTGTAAAATTATGAGGGTTCCACTTTATTGATGGATAGAGGATGAATTCTCATTCCTAATAGGAGTGTTCCACTCTAATTTCTCTTACGATCATTCATAATAACTATTTTTTCTAGAATCATCTAAAGATGTTTCATTCTCATAATATCTCACATCATTTAAAAAATCTACAATGAATTATACCATTTAATGTTAGGTAAAAAAACACTCAATATTGGCTTCTCATGGGGAAAATCCAACTCCAAATGATGGATATACAAGATGCTTATGTTTCATAAAAAGGAGTTAAATAGAGTGTTGGGGACACACACGGTGTTTAGTCCCACTCTTATTTCTTGTAGTTTTCTCTCTTTTACATGTATTACTTCCTACATATCCCTACACAGCATATATAGTGACTACATTGTGTGTCTCATCCATCTTGGGTTGACTTGTGCTATCCAAGCCGTGCTTGTGTATGTGTACCCAGGTTTTATTCCAAGTAAATCTCATACCTTTTTATTTCCAGAGTATACACTATGTCACTGTTACTGATTCATTAGGTGTGTGGGGTACAAAACAATGTGTGATATTTTACTCATAATTGAATCCATGCTTCTGAAATCAATGGTCGACATGTCAAGTTTTCTTCATACTATATGCTATGTAGTCTGGTTTTCCTTGGAAATCCATATCTACTCCATGTGACTTAGATACATTCCTACCACCAAGAATCCCACCATTTGACCACCTAAAATAATTGTTAATCACCTCTAGCCATCAATTGTCTATAAAACATAATCCGAATTTCTTGTAGGTTATCAGCGTCACTGGTGGTGCCTCATATCACCTCACTGGATCTCGAAAACCAAAATTCAATCACCATTATCCTGAATTTTTTCTAAAACAACCCCTGATTTTTCAATCCATTCATTACGCATGTGTCTTCTATGAATCCAGTTGTTTGATCATACTCATGCCCACCAAAAAATGTCAAATTGTGTCCCCATAGGCCAACAACGAAGAATGACAATAAGGATTTGGAGGAAAAGACAATAAAAAAGGTCACAACTTTTTTTTCATGTTTTTAGGTCCAGTGAATATGATTGGGGATAAACAGTGTGAGAAAAATGACACAAAGGTGAGAGAGAGAATTGATTAAACAAAAAAATTTGATACATGGGTTTCTAGAATGGATATATTTAAAACATATCAAAGAGAATGAATTGTTCATGCTGAATATTTTAATCTTATCAGAAGGAATCCACAAATGATGAGTCATACTGCTAAATTTTATTTTTCATTAGAGAAGATCACTACAACTAAAAAAGGTGATGATTCACTGTGTTATTTGCACCATGATTCCCCTTGATCTAAAACCTCATCATCATCTGATCTCACCTAAAAAATGAAGGGCGGAAGACCCTCCAATCAAAGATCCTAGGGTTATGCGGGAAAACATAGAGAACTTCCATAAAAATGAACTTAAAGAGAGAATTAGGTTTTAAATCATTTAGTGAATGAGTAAATGAATTAATTAACAATTAAACTAAACACACCCACTATTGACCACTTTATTCGAACATCCCATGCCACCAACATTTGGTTTTGTGTAGGGTAATCCTCCTCTTACGGATTCAATAGTTGCCTTAGACGTATTATTTGAGACTATAGATTTGGTTTATTCCATAATTTATGAAATTCCATGTGCTTGTAATATAAAATTTATTTACTATTTTTGTGAAATTAATTTTGGTCATATTGAGCCTTATAATTTTGCATCATCTCATCACCTGGCTCCAAAAAAAGTTCATGATACATTTAAAAGTATTACAAATATAAAATTAGGTCTCTACATTATTGCCTCTTTCATGAATATTATCTTCAAAAGGAAAAACTAATCAAAACACTGGGGATATTGACCCTAAATCTAGCTCTCCTACTCCAAGGATCTCTCCTATATGCTTCTGTGCTACCGTAGTACATGAATGAAAAGAATGGTCCATCCAAAAATTATCTTCTCATTCCAATTCTCAATCTCCACTAGGTGATATTCAAAATTTTCACCATCCTCAATGTCCATCCCACCATAGTCAATAAAGTGTGTGGGATCATTCAGATATCTCCTCATCTAAGATACATTGAAGACTTCATAATCCCTCTCTAACTGTAAGGGTGTGGTGATGTGGTAGGCAACCTCTCCAAACATCTATAATATCCCTAATTTCTTAATGAACCTCTTTGAAAGCTTTACTCCCCAATCAAATCTCCACAATCCTCAACATGGAGAGACTCTTATAAAAACATGGTCTCCCAACTTGATCTCCAAGGGAATATGATGTCGATATTCATAATATCTTTTCCTAATATGATCTTTCCTTAACTACTCATGGATCACCTAGACCTTCTCCATTATCTAATGCACCATCGTTGTCCCAACAAGAGATTTCTCACTGATATCAGTCTAGAATTAGGATGACGTGAAGGGTATCCCATATCATGCCTCAACAGTTGTCAAACTGATTTTACAGTTGTATTTATTATTATAACTAATCTCCACCAAGGGAATTTTATCTTACCAGCTTTGGAGAAAGTTTAACTTGAACTCCCTCAACATATCCTTTGTCCCCTAAATAGTGCCCTTGGTCTTCCTATCTGTCTAGGGGTGAAATGTTGTACTCATCCTCATATGGGATCTGAATTCCTCATGTAGGTCTCTACCAACTATGATGTAAACCTCAAATCCAGGTTGGAAACAATCATCTTGGGAACCCAATAAAGGCATATGATCTCTTGCATGTACAACATCACCATAATCTCCACAAAAATATGTTACATGATACCATGGATGTTTTTTGACTTCATAATTCGGTCATATATCACTCAAATAGTATCTTAACCTCTCATTTTCCATAGAATCTAAATAACAAAGTCCATTGATGTGAATACCCCCATCCAAAATGGGATCTTAAGAGCCTCCATAAAACTTGTCAGAACCGATTGATCAGCATTTACCCAATGACATTGAAGGCACTAATATGCTAACTCAACCACACTCCACCTCATGTCAGCCCATGAAAACTATCATTGATGGTCTCTATACATCATCCCTATATCGAGATGTACATCCAATTGATATGTGTGAAACTCTAATCACCTCCCCCCTCATCATGGTTGGGACCACCATCCATCCTTAGAAACTGATGATGTGATTACCTCCTTCATTAAATCCATCTATTATGTCTCCTAAGGATAACTAGTCACGTCAGACCTTACAATCTATTTCTCCCACCCGAGCCTCCATCACTCACTGGAGAAGTGAATGGTTCAACACTATCGATAGAATAACAAATGCACCCTCCTCCTCAACCAGGATCAACTACAAGGAATATAACTTCTCCTAAAACTCCTCCACCAAGAGATCTCAATACTTCTTAGTAAGGGAATATTCTAACATGTTTCCCTTCCCGTGATTATAAACTATCTTATTGTTATAGTCTAGTAGGAACTCCAAATAGGGAATCTACCTATGGTTCATGTCTCTCTATGTAAAGACAGACCTAAGAATTTGATGGTCTGAGAAAATATCAATACACACTCCCAAAATATAGAACCTCCACCTTTTCATAGAAAAGACTACTTTTACCATCTCTAGGTCATGATTCACATATTTCTAATTATGGTGTATAAACTACCTTGACCCATATGTGATAACATCTTGACTCTACATCAACACACAAAAAATCTAAGCTCCATAGGCCTTGAAATACACTATATTATAGCCACTCTCCTATAGTAGACCCAAAATACCAGTACTCTTCAGCCTCAACCTCAACATCTCAAAGGCTCTTTAACACTACTCATTCTTGAAAAACAACTACCCTTTCCATGTCCGTTTGGTCAAAGGGGTTGTAATCCTAGATAAAATTTGCTCAAACCTCTTGTATTACCCTACAAAACCAATACAAATATTCACCTATGACAGACACTTTGTTGGATCTGAATAATGCACTTTATTGATCTTTACTGAGTCAGTAGCTAATCCATTATCAAAAATGACAAGTTGAAGAATGTGAAACTCATGGATAAAAAACATGAAGGTCGTGTGTGTTCCATAAATTGGGTTTTATGAAAAAAATCTTGGACCAACCAAAAGTGCTCTACATGCTCCTCATTTGATGCAGAGTATATTAGTATGTCATCAATGAAGACTGCAAAAAATGGTCTATGTACGTCTATAAAATATGATTCATCAAAAACACAAACACAGAAGGGTAATTAGTCACACCAAAATGAATCACCAGGGACTAATTTTGTCTATAGAGACATGATAATTCAATATTCTTAATGTCAACCTCTGAAACACTCAACTGGTTATATTTGGTCTTTATATTGACCTTCAAGAACCATATCATGCCTCAAAACTGATCATATTTGTTTTCAATACTCATCAAGGGGTACCATTTAATTATCATGGCCTAGTATATGTGATGATAATCTATACAAATAGATAAGTTCTGATATAGGTTTTCTTATGAAAAAAATTGGTGTTTCCATGGTATATACACTAGGCCTAATTAAACCTTCTATCAATGGTCTTACAACTATAATCGTTGATCTTGAAGCACAGTAGGGGCCATCTGATACATAAAATAAGATATCATAGTGGTCCCAAGTTGTAAGTCCCTGAAAAAGTCCATATCCCACCTAAGTTATCCCCCAAATGTCCTCAAGAAATAAATTCATAAAATCATCCATGAATGATGGAATGATGATGCCTGAAGATCCTTTTATATCAGTGGATTCAATAATTAACTGATGGGTGATGGGTTGCAGCCTCCTACTGGAAAAATACATTCATACGTCCATGATATATCTCTCCCCTATAATGGAGAAACATATCCCATTAATGTAAAGGATTCAAAATCATCTACAGTGACAACCAGTCTAAGATCAAATTGTTGGAAACCCATCCATATGCAAGATGACATCATAATGTATCATCGTGATGAACAATACGTCTTATGATTAACTATTTACACCAATTGATATATCACACTATCCCTATAACAAAATATCGAAGAAGTGTTCCCCGTAGAAACCTCAATTCAGAAATATTGGAATAAATCCTCTATTGGGAATCCCATCTCTCACACTATGTGTAAATAGACAAATTATAGACTCAAAATGAGTCTATTAATACTTAATAAAGAGTATAATTAACAAATATTAAACCTCTATTCTTCTCATGAGCAATCAGATCATTTTCCTCTATACCATGAAGCTAACCATGGTCCCGACCAATAGATCCCTAAGCCTAAAATGGGATTCCTGTTGGTAGGGGTGGGAGTATCTCATAATATATTCCACCACCCACAATTCATCCTATGGGATCCCCACCTACTCCTCTACCGGACCATCCTCCATAAGGGCCCCCTTTCACTCACCTGGGAAATCCATGATCCTAACATTGTCTCTTATGTGGCGTTCAATATTCTAAATTTTTTCCCTATTGATCACGTAGGTTTGGAAAATCATGTTCTATGGAACCATTCCAATCACATTCACATAAATACCCATCTCTAGGCTACACAGGCCCCATGCATGGTACCTTTTTAGAATGGTCACATGCCTAAGTATGATCCTAGGAAGATGTCCTATGTCGAGATCTGGATGACTGGAACCTTCTAGCTATTACATATGACTCATCCCTATAACAACCACTACCAGATCCAACTACATGGTGTCCATCGAATTGAAAGATCTCTATCACCATAACATTATCCAATGCTCTGAAATAAGTGGGAATGTGTAGGGCTACCAAATTGGCGTTAATGTCTCATAAGAGACCCTACTCAGACATCCAAGTCTAGAAGTATCCATCTTGAAACATGTAGAGGGGGTACCACATAATTTTAGTGAACCTAATAATATATTTAGGAGTTGATATCACTCACTGATACTTCCCCAAATATTTCAAAATCCAAAATCAGTGCATGAATAAAGGGTAATAATCCCAACAAAAATCTAGAATTTGGATCTAGATAGAGTTAACTCCTCGTGAATCTACATGAGTAGAATCCACAAGATCCCAAATAATTCACAAAAAATTTATATCTACCAGTAGCACCACATGATCATTTTTTGTTTGGATCATCTTGAAAACATGAATCACCGACTCTATCCATTATTCAACCTCCTGGGGGACTGGCTCACTATGGAACATCAGTGGCCTCTAGTGTTGGAAGTTATTTATTTCTCAAAGACTACATATATCCTCATTTTCCTCTACTAGTAATATCAATAGATAAACAAGAAGGGGTGCTTCTACCTATCTGTCTATATGGAAGATCCCACACAAAATACCCTGAATTGACACCTCATTAATCATCAGATCATCATCATAAAATAAAATTGGTAACCATGGTGTCTATCCTCAGGGAGGCATCCTGAAAATTTAATGAATATATACCATTATAAGATTAAAATATATATAGTGAGGTAAATCAATAAGAATATTAAAATGACACAATCCTATATGGTTAACATAACTATGTTCCCTACAACCAATGTATCTATATACTGAGACAAAAAGTAGGTAGTGAGTGTCATGATATATGGCTATGTCAGCCACCACACTGAAACTTGGTCCCCTAGATTGAAGGTCTCACTCGAGACACTTTGACATTTTTTCCCTAAGTCCCAACAAAATCATTATAAGGGGAAAACTCCAAACACAACCCCAATGACTAAACCACCTTTGATACCAATCTTTAAATACCTGGACCAATGAAATTCGAACTGAAAATACCCCAAAACCACCCCTTAAGGATAAGGGCTAGAGAAATGTTCTAAAATGCATAACTATTAATGGAGGGCTTTATTAATGTAATTGTATGCACACTTGAAACCATATCAATACATAATCTTAGAGAAATAAATGAAAATAGAGTAACATGTAGAGTTAAAGCCATCCATGAAACAACCTTTAGAAAATATAAGTGTATGAAATTATAATATGAAAAGTAAATGGTATAAAAAATTCCAAAATAGAAATATTTCCCAACCTAATAAAACAATATAGTAAAATTTAAAAGATACTAGCTCCACATCCTTAATAAAAACCCACCATATAGAGTAAAATGCACCAGGGAATCCCCATGATCCTCTATAATTACATCCAATATATCCTTTATCATCATAAGATAAAGCACATGCAGGTAAAGCCCATGTTGGGGTGAGTATGTACATAACTTTTCAGAAACCCTAAAATATTGAGGGAAATAAATAGGAGACCTGATAGAAGTGGACAACTCAACCCATATCAAGAGAGAAATGAAATCCAACAAAAAGGATAGATATATATGCTCATAAAACCAAAAAATAGATATAGGCGGTATCCATATCACAACCCAAACTAGGAAAATGGATTTTTATCAGCTTTAGGAGGCCCATCAATGATTTTCAACATCTTTCCGGTATAGCCAAATAAATATCAATGTTGAGACACACATCCCCACAATAACTCACAATCAAAGGTAAATAATATCATGGAAGATTTCCCATGCCCTAATAAAACATGATAGTTCCACTCTAGTGGTAGAGGACCTATAAAGTGACACCACAAGAGGGTTCCACTCTATTGATATATATTGGACCCATTCTGGATCCCACTGGAAGGGTGTCACTTTGATGGTAAGAGACCCATGCCCTGACTCTACAATAAGGTGCCACTCTAATGTTTAATATAGAACATATCCCTATCCCGATAGGAGGAAACCACTCGGATGGGAAAGAACCAATTTCATGAATTTGTAGGATCATTATACATAGTATATAGATGACACATTACTTAAATCTGTAAGATGGTGACACTCTATTGGCTAACAGAAGACCCATGCCCTATCCTAGAAGGACGGTGTTACTCTGATTATAGATGACACCTGCAATAACACCCCGCGAGGGTAAGACTCTAATGGATGATATAAGACCCTTGTTCCCTCTTCACTCTCATCTCTCTCATCACCCGCGGCTCCCTCTTCATTCTCAAATCTTGTTATCAGCTCTTCTCTTTCACTCAGTGTTGTTTCCTTCCCCCCTAACTCTAGCACGCCGCCTCCATGGAAGGAGTTAGCAGAGGTCCCGGGTTGGGTGAACGTGAGGTTTTCTTTTAGGTATGCACTTTTTGATAACCATCGGCCTTTAGTGGGGGAGGTGATGCCTTCCTCATATCCCACGCATTTAAGGATTATTCCTCTAGTCTTAGTGGAACACAACGATTTCAGGATGGTTGATGGCTCTCCCATGGTGGTCCTCTCAGTATTAGAGCATCTTGATTCTTCTTCCATCTAGGACCTTTCTCTGGTGTCTTGCTTCGATCACAAAAAATCCTATCTGGGGTTCTTTAAGGATTTTGTGGACTCTTGGTCGCTGCACCACCCTATTGCGATCTCAAAACTCTATCAGATGGCTTTCTTCATTAATTTATTTCCTCATAAGTAATTTGTGAGGGATAGGTCCCATTAGGTGAGGATGTGTGGATTGTGGTGGTTATCCCTCCCCAAGTGTTTTTGGGATGGTCACTTCGGTTGTGAGTCCCTACAAGAGGCTATTTGGATCTATCTGTCAGGCCTCCTACTTCTTTTTCAAAACTTATATATTTAGAAAGAAGTGGTCGACTCGTTTTGGATGTTCCTATGATCATTGGGGAAGTTCCTCTGCTCGGACGTGAAAGTGTCATGAAAAATGGAGTTGGAGCACTTTGAGGGTTTATTTGATGGGGATTCAGGATCCACCTTTGTGCACTCTCGTAATGATCAGATAGGTGAGGATTTCTTGAGGTGATTACCTCACCTGGTGGGGATGCATGATAATTATTTTCATTTAGCAATTACATTAGAGGAAGAGATAAAGGATTCAGTTCTGAGGATGTCGCATGAAAGTTCTCTTGTACCAGATGATTTCCCATCATTATTTTACGTGGCTGCATGGGAGTTGGTCGGACCATAGGTGGTGGATTTCGGTTAGGACTTATTTAGTGGAGGAGCGTTGGGTGTGGGTGCTTGTTCCTCAAGAGTGGTTCTGATTCCTAAGAGGAGGGACACCACTACCATTAAGAATTATCGACCCATTTTCCTTCGAAACATTTCTTACGAAATCTTGTCCACCATTCTCTCAAAAAGACCTAATGGGGTTATACCACGACTGGTGTCGAGGGAGAAACACGTGTTTGTGCAAGGGAGGAACATTCAGGGGTGGTTGGTGTTGCTATTGAAATGGGGAACGGTCTTCATAGAAAACGATGGGATAAAATTTCATTTACCATGTCGATGTGGAAAATGAATATGATAAAATGGATTGGAGTTTTATTCTTCAGACGATGTGGAGATTTGGGTTCCAAGAATGGTTTTGCAACCTAGTCTTCAGGTTCTTATCCTATCCTTGGATTTATTTTTCCATCTGTGGGAGGAATTGTGTTTTTATTAAATTAGTTTGAGGTTTTCGACTAGTTGATCCCCTATCTCCTAGTATCTTCATTTTGGTGCATGATTATTTATCCAGGAATCTTGCTAACGAGTTAGAGAAGGGTAGGCTTCACCCCTATATCTGCAAGCAAGGATTGCAATGTCCCTCATATATTATGTTTGTGGATGAAATCTTGATTTTTACTAATGGGAGGTGTCGGTCCCTATCCAAAGTCATGGATATTATGATAATATATGGCCATATATGTGGGAAATCTATCAACACCATGAAAAGTCATGTTTTTATATGAAATAAGTGCTTTGGTAGAAGAACATGAGAGGTCCAGATCATTCTCAGATGCCAACAAAAGTAGATGCTTATTTTGTATCTCGGTGTTCCAAATGCATGTAGTCTTATCAAAGGGATTTTCTTCAATGATATTATGGATCACCTATTGGGTAAGGTCTTCAACTAAAAAAACAAACCATTTTCCTTCAGGGGCTAATTTTCTTTGATTAAAAGCATTCAATCCTCAATTACTATACATGTATTCTCTTTAATTAACCCCCCAAAGTCATTGTTGTTAGAATGGAATGGATTTTATATTCGTTTATTTGGGGCTCCAAAGAAGTCGGCTGCTCCCAATGGGACACCTGTTCCTGAATTTCCAAATCGTTGGTCGAAGGGGGGTGGGCATTCAGGATCTATGTGAAACCATGCAGGGCATGCATAGCAGACTGGGGTGGGATGTTTTGTTCGGAGAGTCCCTATGGGTAGTGTAACGCCCCGACCCCAGTTACCCAGAGTCGGTGCATTATTACATAACATTGTAATGATCACAAAAGATAAAGTCTCGAAAGACCGATTAGTTTAGTAGCCTTTGAAACACTAGATATATGAATAAAGATTACATTACATCAGTAAGTGAAAAACTACAACAATATATTGTCTTCATATCCCCTCATACTATCCCTTCAGGTCATTCATAAAATACTTCTTCACATCCTGGTAAAAATAAAACATTGAAAAAGGGGTGAGCTCAAATTCCCAGTAAGGATAACAATATAGCGGAAACTTTCATAAATAAGAATAAACATTTAAGGCAATGTATAACTAAAACAAAAGCCTTTTAAACTTGAACTTCAATATAGTATGGAAAAAATAAGATGAAATAATGCCATTTACTTATTCACATGGATATTCTACTAATCAAATAATCACATGAAATATCAATAACCCCTTTCATAATGATGGAATGCATAATTTCATACTATTATAACCACATAGCCAAGGCCTCGTGCCAAGACTACAAATAAGATTTTTCCAAGGCCTTGTGCCAAGACACTAGTTTGTCTCATGAGACCTACCGATGCATCGAGGAGATATAGCGGGCTCCACCCATCACATATTAGTCCAATGCATTCCCATATGAAAAGGTTTAAATATAACATAAACATTCGTATTAAAACTAGCATACGAAATGTAAATACTTCATCCATAAACCACGAATGGTATAAAAATAATACATCCACAGTCAAACATATCACAAAACCTTCAATAAAATATAGAAGTTTTTTATCATAATAAATCAACTTCAAATAAACTTAAAATCCATCAAAGGATGTTGACATGGATGAAATCAAAACTATTTGAGAGAAATATCTTTTTTTTAATCATTTAAATGTCACACATTTATTAAGGAAGTAATTTTAAAAGAGATTTTTGGATCCAAGTGTCCCAGACCACTTCGAAACTTTTCATAAGAAATATAATTTCAAAACTTTCATGCCCATATAAATAAATCCATAAAATCATTTTGAAAACATGGACATTAATTAAAAATATTTAGAAAGATAAATCTTTAAAAAATTTAAAATTCTGATTTTGATAAAGAGTACCTTTCAGAAATTCTTAAAATATTCATTTTCAAATCATTTAAAAGTCACATAATTATAAAATAAAACATTTACATTGAAAATATCCTTATAATCTTGTAAGGGAAGCTTCGAAAATTTTATAACAGTGGAAAATATCCGCACCCTCCGTATAAGTTAAAAAAACATTCTTACCTTAATTTTGTCGAAAAGGTTAAAAAGCACCTTGTTTGGAAAACGACAGAAAGATTCCTTTATAAACTTCTTATAAAAAGTCAAACAAGGGTATAAATGACTTTAACCCATATTCTATAAAATAGTAAGAATTGTTTGAAATACACTTTCACGAAACATGGATGTGGATGATAAAGAGGTCCCAGTAGATAATTATGTATAAACAACCTCGGATAATGAAGAGATTGTGAAATAACCCTTACCTTGTACTTTTCCTTGGTTGGGGGTAGTTTAACCTTCTATATAATGGTAAAATAATTGTTATTAAATTATACAATAATCATATACATTATTATGTTATCATATATGATCTTTTAACATTGTTTTGTTAATAATATCTTAGTATTATCGTCATTTCAGGTGTTAACTTACTCATTTTCTTTTATATGTTTTGTTAAGTAAGCCAAGTTTTTCAGGGATAGGTTGTATCTTATTCAAATCCAGAATGATATTAATTCCTTAAATATTATTTTTAAATCATCAAATGATAATTATACTTGAATGGATATGATGGAGAATGAATCTCATCGCGTTCGTGGAGACGGTAGTCCGTACGTACGCACGGGCGACAATATCATTCTTTTGATATTAAAATAATATTTAATTGGATGGAATATCTTATATACAGAATCATTATCATGTTATATTTATTATTTACATGAATTACACATCATTATTGTACCCATCCAAATAATAATATATTTAATAACAATTACACCACGATGTGGAGATGGTAAGCCGTACGTACGCACGTATGGTGACATGTCATTCAAAGGATGGATAGAATACTGAATATGGTTGTACCATATTTATAATAATATTACAGTATATAGGAGATACTGGATACATTATTTTATAATGATAATAACAAATAAAGAAGATGTTGAAGAAGAAATGAATTTGAAAAGGGGTGGTGAAAACATTACCTCTTCTTCGGGTTCTTCTTTTAATTTGATCAAAAGGGCTCCTTACGTTGGCTTTCTGATCAAACTAAGGCCTCTAGGTTGTAGTGAGGGAAGTTCAGAGAGTATTTGGGCAGGTTTTGGCTGAACCAAAAGGCTTTGAACGTGTGAATTAATGAGAAGGGGGAGTGCCCTTTTATAAGAGGGGTGATGGCACCTTTGGAAAAGATAGAAATATTATTTTATAATACAGTCATATTCGGTTTCTAATGGCTCCAAAGTGGATTATTTAAAGTTTAAGGTTGGGATGGGTCGAAAACCACTCAACCAATAGAATTTATACAGGTTTGGGTTATTATATTAACCACATCTTTAAGTATTAACTCTTAGTTAATTAGTTTCACTTTTAGAATGTCTCTTTGTATTTTTATATTATATGGTTAATAAACATACTATATACATCCAAGAGACCCCAAAGTGGTCCATTAATGATAACCCTATCATGATATAAGTCTTTTGGCTGAACCTTTGATTTTTATGAATTTAATATCAATTAATAATATAATATTTGTTTTAAAAACTCTTTTATGTCAATTTTGACACTATTCAATAATTGATTTTTTTAAAAAACATAAAATAATTATTACTTCGAAAAAAGTTAATTAAATAAATCCTAACAAGTCATATTAACCTTGAAAAGTATTATTATTTATAAAAAGTCTCAAATTACATTTATTTGTGTATTTATAATATCAATTATTCTAATTTTTCATTAATTAGGTAATTACTGCAACACCATTGTGTCATAAATAAACTAAATTATTTAATGTCTAAAAATTATAAATAAAATACCATTATGTAGGAAATATTTTTATCTTTCAAATGAATATTTACAATCGAATTTATCTAATGTATTACCCCATATTAAAATTTTTTTAGTAAATAAACTTTGATTTTAACTCTTTTAACTCTTATTTGAATTAAATAATAATAAATGTCCTAATCTAATACAGGTGGACCTAAATGATAACATTTTACTCCTAATGTTTTTTTTGGTTGAGATACACTTGTCCAATAGAATTAGGACATGTGTTAGGGTAATATTAATATCATTTTTACCCTTAATTACCCTATTCACTTTTAACCGTGGTAAATAAAAGTAAAAAGTTACTATTCACCAAAAATTATTTTTATCTCATTGAACCACATTTTACTCCTTGATATTAACCGTATATCTCGGATTTTCGATATTCCACTCACAGAAGCGGTAAAATTAAGTTTTATGAAAAAATCAATTTTTTAACTACCACTTAGTTGTTTTACTATTCATCAAAAAATGGAAGTTTCCAGAAAAATACCAAAAATTAGGCCTAATCTATATTTGATATTATGAATTAAAAAATGATGTCTATTTTACCAAATTTAAAACATATCATTTTTATTAATTAAATTAAAAATTAATTTCCGTCGTCAAAACAAATAGCGTGTTTTTAAGAGATAATAACTATCAAAAGATTGACACTTGTTTATGTCCGGTTTAACTGTGAAATTATGTACAATGACCAACATTGTATTAAATGGTAAAAATATATTCTAAATATAATTTAAAACCACTCAAATTCATAATTTATCAATATAAATTATTTCGATTAAAAAAGTTGTTTTTAATTAAAATTTAGTAATTTTCACTATTCATCAAAATATAAATGTTATTCGAAAAGTTCCAAAATTTCACCTTAGGCTAAACTCGATATTATGAATACAAAAATGAAGTCCATTTTGAGAGATAAAATTTATAAAATTTAAAAAATTAGGTATTATTATTCATAATGGCTAGTTTGATTGGTTGTGGTGTGTGTTAGAACTCGAAGTTGCATACAACACACGCTACTGTATTATTCAAAGGAAAGCGTACCGTGGAAGCTTGGGATGTTTCATTTTAAATTTTTGATGTCCCCATTATAAAAATTAAATTTATTTAGTCAAATTGAATATATAAAAGTTTAAAATATTGGATTTAAAAAGGGTTCACTATTAAAAGTTGGTAAAAGTGCAATACTGAAAATGAATTTGTTCTTACATTATGTCTAAGAAACTCATAATATAGATTCTAAAATTATAAGGATTATATAAAGTTTAAAATTTAGTTAATACTATTCATAACCTCTTTTGAACGGCTTGTTTGGTAAGTCATGGTGCGCTGGAACTCGGTGTTGCGTGTAGTAAAAGTTATTCAATTATTTTGAAAAAATAGCACACTATGAAATATTAGGGTGTTACATTCTCCCCTCCTTCAACAAATTGTCACCTCAAAATTTGAAATTGTTCTTTGAAAATAAAAGTTTGAATATAGAAAATGTCTTTGTGGTAAAACCCACATCAGAAATTGGGTTAATAAAATTTAGTCTTAATAAGAGGAAAATAGAAATGAAAGGGTCACCACCAAATTATGATCTCTATTCGGAGAACATTGGTGGAAATTAGAGACATATAATTGGAGGAAAAACGTAAATATTTATAGGTAGTTATTGAGGTCATCAATCAAAAAAAAGTGTAAAATTGATGAACTTAAATTCATCGATCTATGATGATTTAAAATACCATTGGTTCAGAAAAACATATGGTATTAGGATAACACATTTTTTGTTTTAAGATCCCTTCACTAAAGTATAATAATTAATTTCATCATTGAATAAGAGAAGAGGAAAATATATACTTGAAAAGTAGAGTCTCATCATTTAACTAAGTTCTACCACAAACTCATCTTTCACTCTAAAAGATAATAGAACTTCAAAATAATATTCTAATTACCCTATTCGTATAGGGTTAAAAAAAAAAAATTTATAATTCATCTAGCAGAACCAAAAAACGACATTATTCAATCCAGGACATCACGTGGGTCAGTGGTAGGTGATACACCCTTGTCGCCCTTCGGTTGTGGGTTCAAGCCTCGCGGCCTTTCCCGACACGACGGGTTGCCACCCGACCTCCGGGTTGTCCTTTTTATGGAAATCCAAAATAATCCAAACTAGAACTATCCAAAATACTTCAGTCCAAAATTTACAAGGAAGGTAAACACAATGAAGATCATTTTTTCTGCGTAATGACATGTGAACACCTTCATCATGTATTCTTTTAAAACACTACAACATCATAAATTACCATAAAACCTTATTGATTACATTCATGATCCCTTATTCCTTAAATAATAATATGGTGTACCTCTCGTACCCCTCATGGTTTTATTTTCATGATCACAATCACTCTCTTATTTATCTAATCTTGTTTTAAGTGTTTTTGGATGATAGGCATGATTTCAGGTTGCCAAGGAATTGGGCCAAGAAATCTAGAAGGCAAAAGTGGACTGATTTCAGTCCACCGGCCAACCGGTGGATGACCACCGGCCAACCGGTGGATGACCACCGGCCAGCCGGTGGAACCTGGACAGAAGGCATCCCCTCTGTCCAGACCACCGGCCAACCGATGTCCCATCACCGGCCAGCCGGTGGAACCCAGACAGAAGGGAAACCTACTGTCTCAGCACCGGCCAACCGGTGGCCTCCTCACCGGCCAGCAGGTGGTGCCTGGGATGAAGGACTCTCCTTTTTCCAAAGCACTGGCCAACCGGTGGCCAAGCACCGGTCAGCCGGTGGAGCCAGTCAAACTACCCGTTGGGCTTTGACCAGCCTGCTCCCAACAGCTCCGAAGACTTTTCCAACGGCACCGAAGACCCCGAACGGCCATATGAAGGTTCCCCCTCTATAAATAAAGGACTAGGAAGCCCCGGAACATAAGTGGAACTATAACCAAGCCAACGGTAGCCCACGGGAACATTGTACGATCATTTGGCGAACCTCCGGCGCATTCCTTCAAGGATCCCCATTTTCTCCAACTCACTTCCACAACCAAGGAGCACCACCATAGAAGCTTGGGAGCGCTCTTCATCATCACCAATCAATCAATTAGCGCCCAAGACTTCTCCTCTTTACGGTTTTCATTATTTTATCATTTTAAGCATCAATTTGGGTTTGTACCTACAAACCCCTCTTTCTCACATCTTCCCTTTGTTTGGGTTTTCAGACCACCTTCAAGGTATGAAGAGGTTAGTCAAGCCTTCCCTTTAAAAGTATTGAGTCATAGGTGAGCTAGCCTTCACCTGTAAGAAGGCTAGTGGGTTCTTTCTCAACCATTAAAAGCAAGATGTAATAGGTTCTAGACTACCTTAAAGTCTAGTGGGTTTCATTCTAAAACCATTAAAAATCAAGCGGTAGTAAATCACTCAACGGTTGAGTTGGGAGCGGAGACGTAGGCTTTGGTTTAAGCCGAACTCCGTTATCAAGTTTTGTGTCTTGCCTCTTTTTATTTCTGCTTCACCTTTAACTTTGTTTTAAATTGTTAATTATTTTTTTAAAAGGCAATTCACCCCCCCCCCCCCTCTTACCATCACTCTTCCGACCCAACACTTGGTATCAGAGGAAAATTTGAGTAATACCTTCACCGGTTTCAAATTCAAGATCCATTGTGATGGCTTCATCTTCTTTCGCCCCCGAAGGATATTCATTGGGTCGTGCTCCATTCTTTGATGGAACCGACTACACTTATTGGAAAACTCGCATGATTACATTTCTTAGAAGTATTGGCTATCCTATATATAGAATTGTTATGCAAGGCTACACTCTCTCTAGAAAAGATGAGTCTAAATGGACCCCAGAAGACATTGCTAATTTTGAGCTTGATGGAAAAGCCATGAATGCTCTTCACTGTGGGTTAGACCGTAATGAATTTAATCGTATTTCTACTTGCACCACTTCTCATGAAATTTGGAAGCTTTTAGAAGTAACCCATGAGGGAATTAAAGGCCATTACAAGCCCGATTGCCCACTCCAAGAAAAAGGCCAAGAAAAAGGAATAGAAGAAGGCATTCAAGGCCACTTGGAGTGATAGCTCCTCATCCTCCTCCTCCTCAAGTGACAACGGTAAAAAATGCCTAATGGCATTTCATGAGGTATCCTCTTCCGACTCTTCATCCTCTAGTTCTTCAAATTCTTTCAATCATTTATCTTATGAGGATCTCCAACATGCTAGAGATCAATTGGAGGAAGGCTTTCACGAACTTTCTTCCAAATTTATTGCTTTAAAAAAGAATTTCAAAAAACTTTCTTCCGAAAAGGAACAACTTCTCAAGGAAAAGGAGAAGTTGTCCCTCAAGATCCAAAACCTTCCCGATGTTGATTCTATGGAATTAACAATCAAGGATTTAAGGGAATCCCTAACTAAGTTCAACGAAGGTGAACATAACCTCTCGAAGCTCCTTGGTTCCCAATGCGTATCTAGAACCACCCAAGGGCTTGGCTATTCCAAGCAAGCTTCCTCTTCCCATGCTCCCACTATTTTTTTAAGGGGGAGCTCCCAATATAAATTTTGCAACTATTGTAAAAAACCCGGGCACTTAATTTATGAGTGCGATTGCAAAAATGCCCGGTATGGAAGGCCCAAAACCATTTCCTTTAGCGATGAATTTCATAGGAGAAGACCCGCCACTAGACAAGTATGGATTTAAAAATCCCTTTTAGCGAGTCTCACCGGACAAAAATTTGTCTCTGTTCTAAAATCCTCTCCTCGGTGATTTGTTGTTATTTAGGGGGAGTTAGGATTGTTTAAGCCTTTTTGCTTTATTTTCAAAACTTTCATTTCAAAACTTTCAATTCAAAACTTTCAATTTTCAAAACTTTCAATATTCAAAACATTCAATTTTCAAAACGTTCAATTTTCAAAACTTTCAATTCAAAACTATCAATTTTCCAAACTTTCAATTTCAAAACTTTCAATTAAAATCTCAAAAATTTCAATTGGTTTAAAATCTCTATCTTGTTTTTCAATCCTTTCCCTCAATCAAGTTTTATGCCCCGTGCTATTTTGATAATCACAAAGGGGGAGAAAATCTTGGTTGATTGTGGGACAAATCTTTATATCATGCTTTGATTTATCCTTTAAAGCATGCCTTTCATTTCAGTCTTTTACATTGCTTGTTTTGGTGATTGTGATCATCAAAATAGGGGGAGATTGTTGTACCTCTCGTACCCCTCGTGGTTTTATTTTCATGATCACAATCACTCTCTTATTTATCTAATCTTTTTTTAAGTGTTTTTGGATGATAGGCATGATTTCAGGTTGCCAAGGAATTGGGCCAAGAAATCCAGAAGGAAAAAGTGGACTGATTTCAGTACACCGGCCAACCGGTGGATGACCACCGGCCAGCCGGTGGAACCTGGACAGAAGGCATCCCCTCTGTCCAGACCACCGGCCAACCGGTGTCCCATCACCGGCCAGCCGGTGGAACCCAGACAGAAGGGACACCTACTGTCTCAGCACAGCCAACTGGTGGCCTACTCACCGGCCAGCCGGTGGTGCCTAGGCTGAAGGCCTCTCCTTTTTCCAAAGCACCGGCCAACCGGTGGCCAAGCACCGGTCAGCCGGTGGAGCCAGTCAAACTAGCTGTTGGGCTTTGACCAGCCTGCTCCCAACGGCTCCGAAGACATTTCCAACGGCTCTGAAGACCCCTAACGGCCATATGAGGGTTCCCCCTCTATTAATAAAGGACTAGGAAGCCCCGGAACATAAGTGGAACTATAACCAAGCCAACGGTAGCCCACGGGAACATTGTTCGATCATTTGGCGAACCTCCGACGCATTCCTTCAAGGATCCCCATTTGCTCCAACTCACTTCCACAACCAAGGAGCACCACCATAGAAGCTTGGGAGCGCTATTCATCATCACCAATCAATCAATTGGCGCCCAAGACTTCTCCTCTTTACGGTTTTTATTATTTTATCATTTTAAGCATCAATTTGGGTTTGTGCCTACAAACCCCTCTTTCTCTCATCTTCCCTTTGTTAGGGTTTTCACACCACCTTCAAGGTGTGAAGAGGTTAGCAAAGCCTTCCCTTTAAAAGGATTGAGTCATAGGTGAGCTAGCCTTCACCTGTAAGAAGGCTAGTGGGTTCTTGCTCAACCATTAAAAGCAAGCAGTAATAGGTTCTAGACTACCTTAAAGTCTAGTGGGTTTCTTGCTAAAACCATTAAAAAGCAAGTGGTAGTAAATCTCTCAACGGTTGAGTTGGGAGCGGAGACGTAGGCTTTGGTTTAAGCTGAACTCCGTTATCAAGTTTTGTGTCTTGCCTCTTTTTATTTCCGCTGCACCTTTAACTTTGTTTTAAATTGTTAATTATTTTTTTTAAAGGCAATTTACCCCCCCCCCCTCTTGCCATCACTCTTCCGAACCAACATAATATATATACTCCTTCAATCCAAAAATGTTGTAAACCCCAACAATGATGGAATATACAAATCATTAATCAGTTTCAAGGTAGTCCATAATATCCAATATAATTTATCCAAATCAATCATTTATTATTCTAAAATCACTACCTCGGTATCAGAACCATATTATGGTTTCTCTTTCTCTCAACCATATGTTTTCCAAAAATTTAACCTGTTATTGAGTCACTTTTCTTTGTTCCACACAATCTCAAGTCCTTAATGAAATAGTACTGCAGTACAATCTTTATATACTCCATAATTATTATAACAAGTACATTGTTGATACAACACTCAAATGACATAATCAACATAAGAACTCTAATCATTCCTCTTCAGCTGTGGTAGTATCATAACTTGATTATTATCCAATAACAACATTTGTGGCATAGTCTGATGACTGGTACATAGGTTCGCGTAGTGTCCAAACTCCTTGCAAATGAAGCACTGTACATTTGAAACCATTTTCTTACCCTTACAGTCACGTAGTTTGTGCCCTTTTCCTCCACACATATAACAAACTCTCATTCCTTTTAGGCAAGTTCCAAGATGTTTCTTCCCACAGTTATCACATATGGGAAAATTTTTCTTTTTCCTCTTCCCTTTATCCATATTTCTATCTTCCATTCTATTCTTCTCTTGCTTCCCTTCAAAGCCATAGAACTCAGTAAACTCTTTACTTATCTTATCAACACAAGATATTATTTCTTCATATGATGATAATACATGGAATACTATTTCTCTTATAAATTCTGGCTTAAGACCATGAAAGATATGATCCTTCTTTCTCTTTGGATCATGTGCATTGCTGGAGTTCTCATTCCTTCTACTGGGCGCCATTTCTAAACAATGGCATACACTGGATTAGTTTATGAATAAAAATACCTAATCCAAAACTTGTAAAACACATAACATAAATTAAATAGTTTATGGATATAATCCATAATCATAAAAATGTCTCCTTTGAGGAAGTATATACTCATAAACCCTTCATAATGGTTTGTAAAGAAAATGAAAATTATCCTAAGCATATCCCCCGGGAGTGTCGTAACCAAGAGTGCAGCCAGGCCCGTTATCATGCACCAGTTCCCGTTCGAGTCTAGCTCAAAACGGTTTTTTCGGGTTTTACCCCTTGGTACATCTGTGCTAGAGCCGCCTCTACCTGATCGTATCCAGACAGGGATGTATTTCTCAGAAAACTAACAAAATTTCTACAATACCAAAATTCTAGGAAGTTCTTATATACTAATACTCAAAGTCTATCTTAGATCTATGTTCTATAAATAGAGTTTATCTAAATATAGCTTCTGAGGTTTGTACTAAACTTCTTATGATACCAACTGTAACGCCCCGACCCCAGTTACCCAGAGTCAGTGCATTATTACATAACATTGGCATGATCACAAAAGATCAAGTCTTGAAAGACCGATTAGTTTAGTAGCCTTGAAACACTATATATATTCATAATGTTTACATTACATTAGTAAGTGAAAAACTAAAACAATATATTGTCTTCATATCCCCTCATACTATCCCTGCAGATCATTCATAAAATAATTCTTCACATCCTGGGAAAAATAAACCATAGAAAAAGGGGTGAGCTGAAATTCCCAGTAAGGATAACAATATAGAGGAAACTTTTATTAATAAGAATAAACATTTATGGAAATGTATAACTAAAACAAAAGCCTATTAAACTTGAACTTCAACATAGTATGGAAAAAATATGATGAAATAATTCCATTTACTTATTCACATGGATATTCTACTAATCCAATAATCACATGCAATATCAATAACCCCTTTCATAATGATGGAATGCATAATGCCAGACTATCATAACCACATAGCCAAGGCCTCATTCCAATAATACAAATAAGATTTTGTCAAGGCCTTGTGCCAAGACACTAGTTTGTCTCATGAGACCTACCGATGCATCTAGAAGCTATAGCGGGCTCCACCCGTCACATGATAAGTCCAATGCATTCCCATATGAAAAGGTTTAAACATAACATAAACATTCGTATTAAAACTAGCATACGAAATGTAAATACTTCATCCATAAACCATGAATGGTATAAAAATAACACATCCACAGTCAAACATATCACAAAACATTCAATACAATATAGAAGATTTGTATCATAATAAATCAACTTCAAATAAACTTAAAATCCATCAAAGGTTGTTGACATAGATGAAATAAAAACTATTTGAGAGAAATATCTCTTTTTTGAAATCATTTAAAAGTCACACATTTATTAAGGAAGTAATTTAAAAGTGATTTTTGGATCAAAGTGTCCCATACCACTTCAAAACTTTTGATAAGAAATATCATTTCAAAACATTCATCCCCATATAAATAAATCCTTAAAATAATTTTGAAAACATGGAAATTAATTAAAAATATTTAGAAAGATAAATCTTTAAAACATTTAAAATTCTGATTTTGATAAAGAGTACCTTTCAGAAGTTCTTAAAATATTCATTTTGAAATCATTTAAAATCACATAATTATAAAATAAAACATTTACTTTGAAAATATCCTTATAATATTGTAAGGGAAGCTTCAAAAATTATATAACAGTGGAAAATAGTGGCACTCGTCGTATAAGTTAAAAAAAACATTCTTACCATAATTTTGTCGAAAAGGTTAAAAAGCACCTTGTTTGGAAAACGACAGAAAGCTTCCTTTATAAAATTCTTATAAAACGTAAAACAAGGGTATAAATGACTTTAACCCATATTCTTTAAAATAGTAAGAATGTTTTTAAATACACTATCAAGAAACATGGATGTGGATGATAAAGAGGGCCCAGTAGATAATTATGTATAAACAATCTCGGATAATGAACAGATTGTGAAATAACCATTACCTTGTAATTTTCATTGGTTGGGGGTAGGTTAACCTCCTGTATAATGGTGAAATAATTGTTATTAAATTATAATATAATCATATGCATTAATATCTTATCATATATGATCTTTTAACATTGCTTTGCTAATAATATCTTAGTATTATCGTCGTTTCGGGTGTTAACTTACTCATTTTCTTTTATATGTTTTGTTACGTAAGACATTTTTTTCATGGATAGGTTGTATCTTATTCAAATCCAGAATTATATTAAGTCCTAAAACATTATTTTTAAATCATCAAATGATAATTATACTTGAATGGATACGATGGATAATGAATCTCCTCGCGTTCGTGGAGACGGTAGTCCGTACGTATGCATGAGCGACAATATCATTTTTTTGATATTAAAATAATATTTAATTGGATGGTATATATTATATACAAGATCATTATCATGTTATATTTATTATTTACATGAATTAAACATCATTATTATACCCATCCAAATAATAATATATTGAATAACAATTACACCACGACGTGTAGACGGTAAGCCGTACGTACGCACGTATGATGACATGTCATTCAAAGGATAGATAGAATAATGAATATGGTTGTACCAAAATTATAATAATATTACAGTATATAGGAGATAATGTATTCATTATTTTAGAATGATAATAACAAATAAAGAATAAGTTGAAGAAGAAATGAATTTGAAAAAGGGTGGTGAAAACATTACCTCTTCTTCGGGTTCTTCCTTTTGATTTGATCAAAAGGGATCCTTAGTTTGGCTTTATGATAAAAATAAGGCCTCTAGGTTGTAGTTAGGGAAGTTGATAGAGTATTTGGGCAGGGGTTTACCGAACCAAAAGGTTTTGAAGGTGTGAATTAATGATAAGGTGGAGTGCCCTTTTATAAGAGGGGTGAGAGGCACCTTTGGAATAGCTAGAAATATTATTTTATAATAAATTAATATTTGTTTTCTAATGGCTCAAAAGTGGATTATTTAAAGGTTAAGGTGGGTATGGTTCAAAACTCAGTCAACCAATAGAATTTATACAGGTTTGGGTTATTATATTAACCTTATCTTTAAGTATTAACTCTTAGTTAATTAGTTTCACTTTTAGAATTTCTCTTTGTATTATTATATTATATGGTTAATAAACTTACTATATACATCCAAGAGACCCCCAAGTGGCCCATTAATTATACATCTATAATTATATAAGTATCTTGGATGAACCTTATATTTTTATGAATTTAATACTAATTAATAATATATATTTTTTTTTAAACACTCTTTTATGTCAATTTTGACACTATCCAATAATTGATTTTTTTAAAAATCATAAAAGAATTATTACTACAAAAAAAGTTAATTATATAAATCCTGACATGTCATATTAACCTATAAAATTAGTTTTATTTATAAAAAGTCTAAAATTACATTTATTTGGGTATTTATAATATCAACTATTCTAATTTTTCATTAATTAGGTAGTTACTGCATCACCATTGTGTCATAAATAAATTAAATTATTTAATGTTTAAAAATTATAAATAAAATACCATTATGTATTAAATATTTTTATCTTTCAAATTAATATTTACAATCGAATTTATCTTATTTATAACCCTATATTAAAAATGTTTAAATAAATAAACTTTGATTTTAACTCTTTTAACTCTTCGTTGAATTAAATAATAATAAATGTCCTAATCTAATAAAAGTGGACCTAAGTGATAAAATTTTACTCCTAAGGTTGTGTTTGGTCGAGATACACTTGTCCAATAGAATTATGACATGTGTTAGGATAATATTAATATCATTTTAACCCTTAATTATCCTATTCACTTTTAACTGTGGTAATTAAAAGTAAAAAGTTACAATTCACCAAAAATTATTTTCATCTCATTGAACCAAATTTTACTCCTTGATATTAACCATGTCTTTCGGATTTTCTAAATTCCACTCACAGAGGCGGTAAAATTATGTTTTATGAGAAATTCAGTTTTTTAACTACCACTTAGTGGTTTTACTATTCATCAAAAAATGAAAGTTTCTAGAAAAATACCACAAATTAGGCCTAATATATATTTGATATTATGAATTCAAAAATGATGTCTATTTTACCAAATTTAAACCATATCATTTTCATTAATTAATTTAAAAATTAATTCCCGTCGTCAAAACAAATAGCGTGTTTTTAAGAGATAATAACTATTAAAAGATTGACACTTGTTTATGTCCTGTTTAATTGTGAAATTATGTACAATGACCAACATTTTATTAAATGGTAAAAAGATATTCTAAATATACTTTAAAACCACTCAAATTCATAATTTTTCAATATAATTATTTCGATTAAAAAAGTTGTTTTTAATTTAAATTTAGTAATTTTCAGTATTCATCAAAATATAAATGTTATAAGAAAAGTTACAAAATTTCACCTTAGGCTGAACTCGATATTCTGAATACAAAAATGAAGTCCATTTTTTGAGATAAAATTTATAAAATTTCAAAAAGTAGGTATTACTATTCATAACGGCTAGTTTGATTGGTTGTGGTGTGTGTTAGAACTCGAAGTTGCATAAAACACACACTACTGTATTATTCAAAGGAAAGCTTACCGTGGACGCTTGGTATGTTTCATTGTAAATTTTTGATGTCCCCATTATAAAAAGTAAATTTATTTAGTCAAATTGAATATATAAAAGTTTAAAATATTGGATTTAAAAAAGGGTTCACTATTAAAAGTTGGTAAAAGTGCAATACTAAAAATGAATTTTTTCTTACATTATGTCTAAGAAACTCATAATATGGATTCTAAAATTATAAGGATTATATAAAGTTTAAAATTTAGTTAATACTGTTCATAACCTCTTTTGAACGTCTTGTTTGGTAAGTCATGGTGCGCTTGAACTCGGTGTTGCGTGTAGTGAAAATTATTGAATTATTTTGAAAAAATAACACACTATGAAATCTTGGGGTGTTAAATTCTCTCCTCCTTCAACAAATTGCGTCCCCGAAATTTTAAGTTGTTCTTCGAAAATAAAAGGTTGAATATAGAAAATATCTTTGTGGGAAAACCCACATCAAAAATTGGGTTAATAAAATTTAGTCTTAATAAGAGGAAAAGAGAAATGAAAGGGTCACCACCAAATTATGATCTCTATTCGGAGAACATTGGTGGCAATTAGAGACATATAATTGGAGGAAAAACGTAAATATATATAGGTAGGGATTGAGGTCATCAATCACAAACAAGTGTAAAATTGAGGGCCTTAAATTCATCGATCTATGATGATTTAAAATACCATTGGTTCAGAAAAACATATGGTATTAGGATAACACATTTTTTGTTTTAAGATCCCTTCACTAAAGTATAAGAATTAATTTCTTCATTGAATAAGAGAAGAAGAAAAATATATACATGACAAGTAGAGTCTCATCCTTTCACAAATTCTACCCCAAACTCATCTTTCACTCTAAAAGATAATAGAACTTAAAAATAATATTCTATTTATCCTATTTGTATAGGGTTAAAAAAATAAATTTATAATTCATCTAGCATAACCAAAAAAATGACATTATTCAATCCAGGACATCACGTGGGTCAGTGGTAGGTGATACACCCTTGTCGCCCTTCGGTTGTGGGTTCAAGTCTCTCCGCCTTTCCCGACGCGACGGGTTGCCACCCGACCTCCGGGTTGTCCTTTTTATGGAAATCCAAAATAATCCAGACTAGAACTATCCAAAATACTTCAGTCCAAAATTTATAAGGAAGGTAAACACAATGAAGATCCTTTTTTCCGAATAATGACATGTGAACACCTTTATCATGTATTCTTTTAAAACACTGCAACATCCTGAATTACCATAAAACCTTATTGATTACCTTCATGATCCCTTATTCCTTAAAGAATAATAGATATAATCCTTCAATCCAAAAATGTTTTAAACCCCAATAATGATTGAATATACAAATTATTAATCAGTTTCAAGGTAGTCAATAATATCCAATATAATTTATCCAAATCAATCATGTATTATTCTAAAATCACTACCTCAGTATCAGAACCATATTATGGTTTATCATTCTCTCAACCATATGTTTTCCAAAAATTTAACCTGCTATTGAGTCACTTTTCTTTGTTCCACACAATCTCAAGTCCTTGATGAAATAGTACTGCAGTACAATCCTTATATACTCCATAATTATTATAACAAGTACATTGTTGATACAACACTCAAATGACATAATCAACATAAGAACTCTAATCATTCCTCCTCATCTGTGGCAGTATCATAACTTGATTATTATCCAATAGCATCATTTGTGGCATAGTCTGATGACTGGGACATAGGTTCGTGTAGTGTCCAAACTCCTTGAAAATGAAGCACTGTACATTTGAAACCATTTTCTTACCCTTGCAGTCACGTAGTTTGTGCCCTTTTCCTCCACACTTATAACAAACTCAAATTCCTTTTAGGCAAGTTCCAGGATGTTTCTTCCCACAGTTATCACATATGGGAAAATTATTCTTTTTCCTCTTCCCTTTATCCATCTTTCTCTCTTCCATCATTTTCTTCTCTTTCTTCCCTTCAAAGCCATATGACTCAGTAAACTCTTTACTTATCTTATCAACACATGATATTATTTCTTCATATTATGATAATACATGGAAGACTATTTCTCTTATAAATTCTGGCTTAAGGCCATGAAAGATATGATACTTCTTTCTCTTTGGATCATGTGCATTGTCGGAGTTCTCATTCCTTCTACTGGGTGCCATTTCTAAACAATGGCATACACTGGATTAGTTTATGAATAACAATACCTAATCCCAAAATTGTAAAACACATAAAATAAATTAAATAGTTTATGGATATAATCCATAATCATAAAAATGTCTCCTTTAAGGAAGTATATACTCATAAACCCTTCATAATGGTTTGTAAAGAAAATGAGAATTATCCTAAGCATATCCCTCGGGAGTGTCGTAACCAAAAGTGCAGCAAGGCCCGTTATCGTTCACCAGTTCTCGTTCGAGTCTAGCTCAAAACGGTTTTTTCGGGTTTCACCCTAGGTACATATGTGCCAGAGCCGCCTCTACCGGCTCGTATCCATACAGGGATGTATTGCTCAGAAAACTCACAAAATTTTTACAATACCAAAATTATAGGAAGTTCTTCTATACTAATCCTCAAAGTTCATCTTAGATCTATGTGCTCTAATCAGAGCTTATCTAAATATAGCTTCCGAGTATTCTACTAAACTTCCTCTGATACCAACTGTAACGACCCGACCCCAGTTACCCAGAGTCAGTGCATTATTACATAACATTGGCATGATCACAAAAGATCGTGTCTCGAAAGGACGATTAGTTTAGTAGCCTTGGAAACACTAGATATATTCATAAAGTTTACATTACATTAGTAAGTGAAAAACTACAACAATATATTGTCTTCATATCCCCTCATACTATCCCTGCAGGTCATTCATAAAATACTTCTTCACATACTGGGAAAAATAAAACATAGTAAAATGGGTGAGCTCAAATGCCCAGTAAGGATAACAATATAGAGGAAACTTTCATAAATAAGAATAAACATTTAAGCCAATGTATAACTAAAACAAAATCCTTTTAAACTTGAACTTCAACATAGTATGGATAAAATAAGATGAAATAATGCCATTTACTTATTCACATCGATATTCTACTAATCGAATAATCACATGAAATATCAATAACCCCTTTCATAATGATGGAATGCATAATGGCAGACTATCATAACCACATAGCCAAGGCCTCGTGCCAAGACTACAAATAGGATTTTGCCAAGGCCTTGTGCCAAGACACTAGTTTGTCTCATTAGACCTACCGATTCATCTAGGAGCTATAGCGGGCTCCACCCGTCACATCTTAAGTCCAATGCATTCCCATATGAAAAGTTTTAAACATAACATAAACATTATTATTAAAACTAGCATACGAAATGTAAATACTTCATCCATAAACCATGAATGGTATAAAAATAACACATCCACAATCAAATATATCACAAAACCTTCAATACAATATAGAAGTTTTGTATCATTATAAATCAACTTCAAATAAACTTAAAATCCATCAAAGGATGTTGATATAGATGAAATCAAAACTATTTGAGAGAAATATCTCTTTTTTGAAATCATTTAAAAGTCACACATTTATTAAGGAAGTAATTTAAAAGATATTTTTGGATCAAAGTGTCCCATACCACTTCAAAACTTTTGATAAGAAATATCATTTTAAAACATTCATGTCCATATAAATAAATCCTTAAAATCATTTTGAAAACATGGAAATTAATTAAAAAAATTTAGAAAGATAAATCTTTAAAACATTTAAAATTCTGATTTTGATAAAGAGTACCTTTCAGAAATTCTTAAAATATTCATTTTGAAATAATTTAAAAGTCGCATAATTATAAAATAAAACATTTACTTTGAAAATATCCTTATAATATTCTAAGGGAATCTTCAAAAAAATTTTAACGGTGGAAAATAGCCGCACCCGCCGTATAAGTTAAAAAAAACATTCTTACCTTAATTTTGTCGAAAAGGTTAAAAAGCACCTTGTTTGGAAAACGACAGAAAGGTTCCTTTATAAACTTCCTATAAAAAGTCAAACAAGGTTATAAATGACTTTAACCCATATTCTGTAAAATAGTAATAATGTTTTGAAGTACACTTTCAAGAAACATGGATGTGGATGATAAAGAGGTCCGAGTAGATAATTATGTATAAACAACCTCGAATAATGAAGAGATTGTGAAATAACACTTACCTTGTACTTTTCCTTGGTTGGGGGTAGGTTAACCTCCTGTATAATGGTGAAATAATTGTTATTAAATTATACAATAATCATATACATTATTATTTTATCATATATGATCTTTTAACATTGCATTGTTAATAATATCTTAGTATTATCGTCGTTTCAGGTGTTAACTTACTCGTTTTCTTTTATATGTTTTGTTACATAATCCATGTTTGTAATGGATAGTTTGTATCTTATTCAAATCCAGAATGATATTAAGTCCTTAAAAATTATTTTTAAATCATCAAATGATAATTATACTTGAATGGATACGATGGAGAATGAATCTCATCGCGTTCGTAGAGACGGTAGTCCGTACGTACACAAGAGCGACAATATCATTCTTTTGATATTAAAATAATATTTAATTGGATGGTATATCTTATATACAGAATCATTATCATGTTATATTTATTATTTACATGAATTACACATCATTATTATACCCATCCAAATAATAATATATTGAATAACAATTACACCACGACGTGGAGACGGTAAGTCGTACGTACGCATGTATGGTGACATGTCATTCAAAGGATGGATAGAATAATGAATATGGTTGTACCATATTTATAATATTATTACAGTATATAAGAAATACTTGATTAATTATTTTAGAATGATAATAACAATGAAAGAAGAAGTTGAAGAAGAAATGAATTTGAAAAAGGGCGGTGAAAACATTACCTCTTCTTTGGGTTCTTCCTTTTGATTTGATCAAAAGGGATCCTTAGATTGGCTTTATGATCCATATAAGGCCTCTAGGTAGTATTTATGGAAGTTTAGAGAGTATTTTGGTAGGTTTTGGCCGAACCAAAAGGCTTTGAAGGTGTGAATTAATGAGAAGGGGGAGTGCCCTTTTATAAGAGGGGTGAGGGGCAATTTTGGAAAAGCTAGAAATATTAGTTTATAATAAATTCATATTCGGTTTATAATGGCTCTAAAGTGGATTATTTAAATTTTAAGGTGGGTATGGGTCGAAAACCACTCAACCAATAGAAGTTAGACAGGTTTGGGTTATTATATTAACCTTATCTTTAAGTATTAACTCTTAGTTAATTAGTTTCACTTTTAGAATTTCTCTTTGTATTTTTATATTATATGGTTAATAAACATACTATATACATCCAAGAGACCCCCAAGTGGTCCATTAATGATACACCAATCATGATATAAGTCTCTTGGATTAACCTTAGATTTTTATTAATTTAATATTAATTAATAATATAATATTTGTTTTAAACACTCTTTTATGTCAATTTTGACACTATTCAATAATTGATTTTTTAAAAAATCATAAAAGAATTATTTCTTCTAAAAAAGTTAACTAAATAAATCCGAACATGTCATATTAACCTAGAAAATTATTGGTATTTATAAAAAGTCTCAAATTACATTTATTTGGGTATTTATAATATCAATTATTCTAATTTTGCATTAATTAGGTAATTACTGCATCACCATTGTTTCATATATAAATTAAATTATTTAATGTCTAAAAATTATAAATAAAATACCATTATGTAGGAAATAGTTTTATCTTTCAAATGAATATTTACAATCGAATTTATCTTATGTATAACCCTATATTAAAAATGTTTTAGTAAATAAACTTTGATTGTAACTCTTTTAACTCTTCTTTGAATTAAATAATAATAAATTTCCTAATCTAATACAAGTGGACCTAAATGATAACATTTTACTCCTAAGGTTGTTTTTGGTCGAGATAGACTTGTCCAATAGAATTAGGACATGTGTTAGGATAATATTAATATCATTTTTACCCTTAATTACCCTATTCACTTTTAACCGTGGTAAATAAAAGTACAAAGTTACTATTCACCAAAAATTATTTTCATCTCATTGAACCACATTTTACTCCTTGATATTAACCGTGTCTCTCGTATTTTCGAAATTCCACTCACAGAAGCGGTAAAATTAATTTTTATGAAAAATTCAGTTTTTTAACTACCACTTAGTGGTTTTACTATTCATCAAAAAATGAAAGTTTCCAGAAAAATATCAAAAATTAGGACTAAGCTATATTTGATATTATGAATTCAAAAATGATGTCTATTTTACCAAATTTAAAAAATATCATTTTCATTAATTAATTTAAAAATTAATTCCCGTCGTCAAAACAAATAGCGTGTTTTTAAGAGATAATAACTATCAAAAGATTGACACTTGTTTATGTCCGGTTTAATTGTGAAATTATGTACAATGACCAACATTTTATTAAATGGTAAAATTATTTTCTAAATATACTTTAAAACCACTCAAATTCATAATTTTTCAATATAAATTATTTCGATTAAAAAAGTTGTTTTTAATTAAAATTTAGTAATTTTCAATATTCATCAAAATATAAATGTTATCCGAAAAGTTCCAAAATTTCACCTTAGGCTAAACTCGATATTCTGAATACAAAAATGAAGTCCATTTTGAGTGATAAAATTTATAAAATTTCAAAAAGTAGGTATTACTATTCATAATGGCTAGTTTGATTGGTTGTGGTGTGTGTTAGAACTCGAAGTTGCATACAATACATGCTACTGTATTATTCAAAGGAAAGCGTACCATGGAAGCGTGGGATGTTTCATTGTAAATTTTTGATGTCCCCATTCTAAAAAGTAAATTTATTTAGTCAAATTGAATATATAAAAGTTTAAAATATTTTATTTAAAAAGGGTTCACTATTAAAAGTTGGTAAAAGTGCAATACTGAAAATGAATATGTTCTTATTTTATGTCTAAGAAACTCAAAATATGGATTCTAAAATTATAAGGATTATATAAAGTTTAAAATTTAGTTAATACTATTCATAACCTCTTTTTAATGGCTTGTTTGGTAAGTCATGGTGCGCTTGAACTCGGTGTTGTGTGTAGTGCAAGTTATTGAATTATTTTGAAGAAATAACACACTATGAAATCTTGGGGTGTTACAGGTAGAGGTTTTTAGGGAATGATATAGAGATCTATTGGAACTAACTAAAATTCATGAAATTCATCTTACTGGGCTTGTGAGATACATATTCCACCATCTGGAGACTCTGCAGGATGCCGGTTGGTGGATCATTGGGGATGGAAGTATTAATTTTTGGACTATGAACTGGGTTAGTGCAACACTTGAATTTCCAGATTTCGCTTTTCTGGATAACTCATTTAGAGAAGCATTTAGAATGTATGACCCCATTCATTCTACTCTTAATTCTGATTAGATGACGGTGTTCCAATATATCGTCATGAGCAATGAGCCGGATAGATGTTGCTTTGTTGGATCCAGTTCGAGTAAGTTATCTTCTCATGATTAAAGGAGATATCCACTTTCTACAACTATTCTGGAAGAATGGTATGCCGAGGCACGGTGAAGTGATATCCCAAAAAATAAGATTTTTCTTCTTTGGTTCATCTGGAACAAATCCCTTCCTACCAATGGAAACATTTGAATAATGTGTATCCCCCTTTCCTCTTGCTTCTTTTGCTACCCAAATCTATAGACAAAGTCGACGCTTCAACTATTCTTTTATAGCAACTAGGAGAAGTAACTATGGGAGCTCTTCACTTCTAACTCATGCGAGGATGTTGGGCACATCTCGTTGCATGGATTCATCAATTCCTGGTTGGGTGGCTTGGAATTTAAGGTTATTGAAGGGAAAGTCTAGACCATTATTCTCATTTCCATCTACTGGACCATTTGGGAGGCCCGCAACCATGCCCGCCTCAGCTGTCAACGTTCCCTAGTTTATATTCTGTTGAAATTCACGTCCCTGGTTCCTTAACTGGTCACTCATTTGAAGGGGGCCTGGATTCTTTTATGACTTGAAATCTCCTTCACAGAACATGCATCACTAATAGGGAAAAAGGCCATTGGGTCATATGGATTCCACTGCTCGGCGGCCTAAAGTTGAACATGGGTGGATCATGAATAAATGGGACTATGAGGGGTGGAGGGGTGTTGAGTACTTCCTCGGGTTTAGTTTAGTTGGGGTTCAATTCCTTTAATGATCTAGGATTCTCATTGGGTGTAGAGGCAAGGGCGCTCCTATTAGGCCTTATAATTTGTAGGAGAAGTGGGCTCCTCGTGGCTGATGTCGAATAAGACTCAGAGGTCTTAGTTAAATTTGTTCAGGGACATCACACCATGCCTTTATAATTTTTTTACACGACCCTTCGCTACTCTCTGGAGAGCAAGAAGTGGAATATTCTTCATCATAGATGGAGGGAGTCAAATTTTGCGGCATACTCTCTTTCCTATAAGGGATTCTAGGTGGACCCTCTGGTTGTCAATGATTTCTTATGTTCCCTTCCGACTGAATGTATTGATATCATACAAGGTGATTCCCTTGGCCTCTATCGCTTTTGACCTCCTTGAAGCCTTGTTGTAGGGCTCTTCACCTTCTCCAGATTAATAAAAAATTAGTTCCAGCAGTAAACTATATGAATTCATAGAGGACCCATTCTACATCCCATCATGAGGGTGACACTCTAATCTCTATTAATATCCTGCATGATCTCTACCATCAACAAGAATATCTGAAAAATGAATCATTATCAGAAAATGTCACATAATATCTCAAATGACACTATATATTCCTTCATCAAGTTCTATGTGAAAAAACACTCAGTATAGGCTACTTGTGGGTCAAAATCAGAGTCTTACTGATGGAGGTACAAGAGGTTGAATTTTACTCAAATGGAGGTAAAAAACATGTAGGGGGTCACACATCATCTGATCCCACTATGCTATCTAGTGAATTACACATTATTACATGTCCTACTACCCATATGTCCCTACACAACATGTAAAGTGAATACACGGTGTGTCTCATCCACACAAGGTTTAGTGGTGTTCTTTTGTTCGTTAACATTTCCATGTACACTAAGTGTGTTCCTGGCCATTCCCATGCCTATGTACTCATAGAGAACATGTTGGGTCACTAAAATCGAGTCATAGGTTGTTTGGGGTTCCCACATAGTGTTTGGGGGTCCCACACAGTGGTTGATATTAAACTCATTATGAAACCCTTACCACGATATCCAGGTGTATACAAGTGGTGTGTTGTTCATACTACAAGGTGTTTAATTTATTTTTTCACAAAAACTATAGATCATATAATAGAAACTCATATTCATTCCTACCATTATGAATCCTATGGTTTGACCAATCAAAATCGGTGATAGTCCCCTCTAACAATATATTTTCTAAAAAATGGAATTTGTATCGCTCGCAAGATGCTGTTGTTTATCCTATAACATCTCATCACCTCACCGGATCTCAAAATCTGATGTGGAATCAACCACATCCTGAAATCAATCCAAAACCATCCTTTATTGACCAATATATTCGTTTCAAGTGATTCTTATATGAATATTTTTGTTTGATCATGCTCTTACCCACTCGGCAATGTCAAAATGTGGCCTCGTAGGCCAACAATGAAGAACGTGAAGAATGATTGTCAGAAATTCACAAGTACACAACTAAAAAAATCATTAGAGAATTTTTATTGGACAACTAATTAGATTGGGGATAGATTGGGTGAGAAACAAGACACAATGGTGACATAAACTCTTAAATATAATGTTAAATCTGGTACAAGGATGCATTTAATGGTTTAATTTAATTCTGATCAAATAGAAGGAATAGATCGTGCTCAATATTTTCATCATATGTGGTAGAATACACAAATAAATATTCCTTACTCACAGTTTCATAATTATTCAATGTATAATGCTAATACTAATGAACAAGAAGATTCATTTCATTTTTTGTTCAATGATTCACCTGGATCTATAAGCTCATCATCTCCTTATATGAACATTCCAATGAAGGGTGTAAGAACATACTCTCAATAATCCCATGGTAATGTGGCTAACCCTGGATATCCTCAATAAAGATGAATTTATAGTGGAAATTCTGTTTTAGATCATTTATTTATTTATTTATTTAATCCACTGAACATACCCTCTAACAGTCTCTTTATCTGAAGGTCCCATACAAACATACATTGGGTCACACCTAGGGTAAACCTCACATAATGTCTTCAGTTGCGGTCTCAAATTTAAGATTCGATAATAATTTATGGATATATTTAATTATTTCTGAAAACCAATCTGCTCGTGATGTAAAATATTTTTAATACTTTTATAAAATTAATTATAGGCACATTGAGCATCAGAATCGCATTCCATCTCAACGCCTGACCTTGAAATAATTCAAGGAAATATTTCAAAGTCTAACTATACAAATTGAGGGTCCTTATAACCACATATAAATAAACCATGTTATTTATAACTTACGTTTCTTTCCTACTGCTCACTTTCATTGGATATTTCACTTCTAGAGTGGTTCTCGTATCACAATACCATCCCACTTTAAAACCATCATCAAACCATCAAATCGACACAATAAGACATATTAACCAAATGGAAAAAAATTTACAAACTCTAAAATATTCACTAAATGAAACCATACCACTCTTACACATCATTCCCAATACTAATATGAGAATTAATGAAGCATTAAAATACCATATTTTCCTTTCACTACATCAACACTACCATGATATAAAAATGGATGAGATGAGCTATAGAGATATCAAGGAAAACATAACTTAAAATAATCAAAGGAAACCAACCTAAAACAAACATAAAAACTAATCATGACCAACAAAATGTCTCAAATCCTTGACAATCACCTTCATATAATATTATTAATGGGGTCTAGAACAATGGGATTGATATAAATTGTAGAGGAATGGTGAGTTTTATATGATTATAAGTGTATGGAAAGGATAAAACAAACAAAAGTGAAATATGAAAATATGTAAAAATATCCACTTATGGTCGATAATATGTCAACCATGATACACCATAAAATGCCATCACTAACACAATCCCAAACCTCGAGTTCATTATAATTTTAATCCAATATAAATTTCATTACAATGGATTAGGATATAAGAGTAGAGGGACAAGTTATCGTGTCCCATGATGAAGTAACAAAACCCAAAGACACAAAAAATGGAAAAAAATAAAAAAATGATAAAGTTCAAGGAAGATGACTCCATAAATAAGTACATCAAGGCAATAAAATGAGGAATTGTATATGGATTTAAATGAAAAATAAATATTCATATAAGGACCTAGAACATAAAAATACACAATCATGAGTATTATATATATAATTCATTCTCTTACATTTTAGGATTTTTTTTATTTTTTCATAGAATTCAATCATAAATAATACATTAAAAAACAATGTGAATATGTATAATTATTATCCACTTTTTCAGTAATATAAATATTTTAAGAAAAAACATGAATTTATTTTATGAAAACTATTCACAACATTCAATTTGAATTCTTCCTTTCCATTAACAATCCTTATACAGTGTGAAAATAATTTAAAATATTGGATAATCACAAAAAACATAGTAATGGACATAAAAAAGAATAATTTCATTAGTCTAATGAAAAATATAGAAACCAATGAAATATTTACCTTTATCTCAATTTTATTTGAACATATGAAATAAAACATTTTCACATTAAAAAAAACTATTTTATAAAAGAAAACCCTTAAAACCCATAGTAAGCACATAAAACCCAGTTTTGGAAAATTTGATCGTCATATTCATATAACCCCTTTCAAAATCCATTTCAATTTTAATAATCATACAACTATCATCCAATATAATTTTTCATAGAACATATTTATTACCCAATGCATTACTGATATATAAGGAGGAAAATCCTTTGAATAAAATATTTCTTGATCATCCATATTTCATGAGCTATAATAGGGGTCAACCCTTCATATATGCTTTATCAAGCTCACCTATTAGCTATAATTCTTCCCAACCATTCATATAAGATGTATTGGGATCACATGTAAACAATAATAGACCTCAACCCTTCAAATAATATGCATTAGTCTCACCAGTATTTCATGTAATTCTCATGTAACATGTCATGAATAAAATAGTTTATTATTTCACCTTTTCATCATTAAACCCACTGAAAAACACTATTGAACAAATGTATAAAATGATTTTTGGAAATTAAAATACAAATTATTTATAAAAACTCATTTCAATAAGAAAATACAACATTATATTAAAAAACCATTGTCAATATTAAAATACTAGGAAAAATATAAAGATGTATTTTTTCAAGATAACATTAAATATTGTAATGGAATACAAACTTAATTTAGTCATTACAATGGTGGTAAAAGTCATTGTCACCATATACATTAATATAGAACATTAATTATGTAGTTCGAATAGAGTGTAAAACATTCCATACAGATATTCCCTTTATGAAAACAATGAATGAAAGAAAAAAATATATTAAATAATATAATTTCAATATAATTATATTCATAAAATTATCTTAGAATTATGTACATATAATAGAAATATAATTTTATGGAATATGTGAAATGTTTATTATTCTAATGTAAAGTCGAGTATCGCTTCTCAAAAAATTGAATCATAATCCCAATAAAATAATAACATTAAACAAAACTGAAAAAATCATGATTATAAGGAAATTTAGGATCTAATATGTCAACAGTTCAGTATACACCTCATAAAAGAATATAGGTTCATAACATCAAAAAAATATTTAATGAAAAGAAAATTGAGAGATAGACTCCTACATTGTGCCTGAAGCGTCCCATATATTCATCATTTCCATGAGTAAAAAATTGTGTTTATTATGTAAAAAATTGTGAAAATTTATATTTTTATTATTCCATTTATTTTATCTTCTACAATTATATTTGTACTCAGGTAATCATTTCTGTTTAAATTGTTTATTTCGATGATATTTGGCTTATGTCTTAAAAAAGAATTCGGTGGGGTGACTGTTAGTGAAATTGGCCATTAATAAACATATCCATCATAATAATCATGACATAATTATCATATTTATACAAAACTTATAATTTTTAAAATGAATCATGAAATACAATTATGAAAAATGAACTATGTGATGATTATAGAGACGATATGTCGTATGAACGCATGAGTAACATTTCCATTTTTTAATTATCATAATGGAAAAAATTATATATTATTTTACCTTTAAATAATTATAATAGCATAATAAATAAAATATTGTTTGTTTAATATAATTTCATATATCATATAAGTGATTTACTGATGAAATAACACCCACATCGCTTCATGCAGCCAACATTCCACACATACACACGAATATTGTTATTATTTTTCAGTGTAAGAAATAAAAAGATATATTATCTTTTGATAAAGATAAATATTTCATTAATATATTAATTTATTCATTTATATAATATATATTAGTTAACATTATCATCATTACCTTCCATGTAAAGCGTTAGTGAAAAAAAATTACATCGCATCGTGAAGCTGTAGTCCTCTAAACACACGAATGTCGATTTTTTATCCCCTTTGAAGGAATATGGAGTTGATTTAGTTTTTTTAATTAAACTTAAAAAATATAAATATATTTTATATACCTTTTTTATTATACAATCATAATTGAATTATATATTTATGAGGTGTAAGAAAAAATAAAATAATGATATTCGGTTAGGTATGATACATATTCTTCAGACAACCCCCATTTGTAAGAATCAAATTCCTTCTTAGAAGGATTTGTAATCAAAATAATGAATCTCTGTCAGGGTAATGTAAGATAGGAATCTATTTAAGAATGTATTGGATGATACAAAGGTATTTGATAATGTGAAGGGGAGAGGTTATGGGTAGCCTTTTCTATGTGAGGTGAGTGGCTCACTTGTAATATTTCAAAAGAAAAGGGTTTACCCATATTTTTCAAATTCGAAAAGATTCCAAAATGAACCATTTTATATAAATAAACACGATAATGTTGAAATATGTTCATAAAATAGATTTTATTGATATTTTTAGGTAAATTTGACCCTTATTATTATAGTTTCTCCTCTAGTAACCCCGTTTTCACTTTAACAGGATTCATTAATTTTCAAAATTTTAACCATTAATTATGAAAAAAAATAGATTAACCAGATCAGATAATATAATAAAAGATGATTCAATAGATAAATTGATTTTACCAAATTCTATTCACATAAACAAAAAATGTTAATTTAAAATTAAATTGGTATATGTGATAAAAAGTGTGTTTTCAAGAGATGTATTTTTCAAGGAAAAATGATTTTATATTAACTCCATGAAAATTTATAAAATTAGAATGAATTTAAATTAATATTAATTGATATAAAATATAATAATTTCATTTTAATGTTTCTTTATTTAGTCAAATTTTAATATTTTTAAAGAGAATTATTATGCATTTTAAAAGTTGTTTTCAAAAAAATATTATTTTTAAACAAACAAATCTTACATTAAAATATAATATAAATTTCCTCCAAATTTAATTAAGTATATTAAATATAAATAAAGAATAATTATTTAATTCAAATCATTTTAAAAAAATAATTTTACTGTTTAATTAAATAATTTATTGAAAAAAATGATATATTTAAAAAATCGCCATTTTATACTATTAACTAAAAAATCAATATTTTCAAAAAAAATCCCACAATTCCACCATATATTAAAATTTATATTCTGATACTAATAATTAATTTAAATTTTACAAGTAAATTTAATAAATCTTACAATGTTCAATTATAATATTTTTTTCATCAAATGTAATAAAAATCGTTTTTGATGAAAACTTATTTTAAAAATATATTATTATTTAACTAAAAATTGATTAATTATATATGATGAATTTATCAATAAATTTAAATTGATAAAGTGATATATGTATATATATTTAAAATTTTCATAAATTAGTTAATTCTAATAATACCTTCAAATTTAATGACTTGGTTTTAATGTTTATATATTTCACAGGTCGTTTAAGATCGGTGTTGGGTGACTGATACCACTACTAAAAACAACCATTAATAATGCTAGAATGGATCATTATCAGAGCTAAAAAACATAGATAAATTGATCATGATTAAAGTTATGATGCTTTAATCAGTTCTAAAAAGCGTAATAAAGGGCCCCCTTTAACAATGGTAAAAAAAATTGTTAAACGGGTCCTTTAATGTTCCTTTTCGTAGCACTGTTAAAGAACCCTATTAGCAGTTTTTTGCGATGATAAAGGCCATGATGATAACTGATATATGAATGTTTTCACATTCCCCACCCACCCCCTTCATAAGCACCCCCCACCCATTTATTAGTTCATCCCCCACATCTTTATATGTTCCTTAGATAATCACACCCTCTCACCTACACCCCTACCTCCAGCGAGCTTCAAAACCTAAACCTCCAGCATATACAGTGAATCCTTTTCCACTCCCCTGTACCATTTTGTGTCACATTTTATCATATATATATATATATATATATATTTATTTATTTATATATAATTCCTTACATTTTTATCCATATATTTATATATATTATTATATATTGATAAATATATTTATATAAATATATGTTTAATTATTTATTATAGAATTAATTTTATTTTTGTGAAGATATAAAAATTATGTATGTATTGTTATATTTTTTATTATAAATAACAGTAAATTCAGAAAAATTATAAAATTTCATAACCATAATATCAATATTAATGTAATACATAGGAATAAATTCTTTCCCCACCAAAATTGGAAGAATAAAACCCCCATAATCCAACCTAAAAATCCATAAAATATAAAACAAATCCGGGTATACCGACTAAAAACTCAGTTTTAGATTCCTTATAAGAGATTTGAGGTTTGGAAAATTGTGAAACAGATATGATTTGTTAGTAAGGGTGTAAAGGTCATCGAAGGATTTTATTTTATGTGTGGTATATCTCAAATGGATATCCGGATCAAAAGTTATTGTCGTTTGAAGTTTGAGTTATGTTTTTAAGTTATTTTAGATCATTTATTACATTTTTGTTTTCTTTTTGTGTCCTTAAAATGATATTAAATTATTATTACTCAAAAAATAGAATATTATTAATTAAAATTATTTTCTAATTATTTTATAAGTCATTTCCACAAAATATCTTTTATGTTATGTCTAAATTCCAATTTACATTATCTAAATCATATTTTCAAAAAATTATATTGTATTTTTATCGATGAAAAATATATTTATATATTAATATACTGTTTTTAATATAATATATTTATTTTTGAATTATATTTCTATCCGTAGTTGTAAAAAAAGCATTAATAAAGTCCCCTTATAACAATGATTTTTTTAGCGCTGCTAAAGACCCCATTTAACATCAATTTTTTTTGCACTAAAAAAGGGGGTCTTTAAAAGAATTTTTAGTTAGTGTTGTTAAATATCTCTATCTGGATAAACACATTTTTTAAGTAGTACCCTATCAAAAAAAGTTTTATTTTATAAAAAATATCTTGGGGTTATATCCACCAATAATTAATTTATATAATCATATATATTTGAAATTTATCATAGTAATAAAAGGATTTTCATTTGAAAATAATTTTTTGGAAACCCACGTCATAAAAAGGTTTCATAAAACATCCCCTTGATAAGAGATAAAAGTAAGTATGCATGTCATTTTAAATAACACATACTAGGATTCCAAAAAAAGATATCATATGTGTTATGTGGATATTTGGACATGAAGGATACATGTTTGTAAAAATAATTATGTAGTGTTATAGAGATCATTGATCACAATAAAGTGAATGATCAGTAGAAAGTTAAAGACCTTAAAACCATATTTCTCTAACGAGTAAAAAACCATTTCATTCATAGTAAATGAACCTAATATAATAAAATTTTTATTTGAAATATATTTTGACAAGAGTTGTTTAATAACTCTTCTATCTTGACTAATAGAATATAGAAATATATTTAATTTCACAACATAATTTCCTTAATTAAAAAATTCCCCCCCCCACACATCATTTATCCAATAATGTGTATCCAAGAGAATGTTTTCATGTATGATGCATGGAAATAAATTTATAATGGATCACAAAAATCCCCAATAGGATAACATGATATTCCTACTGTCTTTATACATTACCCAAAACCAAAATGGTTATCATATGGTAAAATATATAGCAAAAGACTGATCCACTTTTGAATAAAATTTAGTCACTTAATCACAAAAAATATTTCCATCCCATGTTTATATATATGAAAAAACATATGTTCCAAAATTTAAATTTATCAATATATTTCAAAACATTTACTAAAAAAGAATGATTTTATACAAACATGAACATCATATATGATTTTAGTCATCGTTTCACCCTTTATTCTTTTGGATATGGTTCCAAATCAAGCGACCTTGACAAATGTAGTGATTTTCTTCCCTACATGTGGGTTATCCATTTTATAAAAATAATATAATCCATATAATGATCCCAAAAGTATTATGAACAAATTTATTTATAAACAATAATATAAGACATAAAGGTTATAAATATATTTATACTTATTTCCGCAAAAATAATAGATCATTATTTCAAAAAATTATATTATCACAAGTTAAACTTAATTATTACTTATAACCTCAAATGTCTATCAAAACTCAATAACTATTTCAAAAATTATTTCCATTACTTAATTAAAAATATATGGGTTCTTAAGAATTTGAAATAATGAAACTAATTTTAAAAATTATGAGCGCCCTAGATCTGTCACCACTTCACTAGATGGACCATCATCCAATATATTAGTAGAAAATAATTTCTTCATACCATTTTGATTTTGATCACGATGACTTCCACCCTGAATAATTAAATTCAAACAAATGTTATCATAATGTCCCTACTCATTATAGCAAAAACATCTCACCAGATACGGGCTATCAATTATCTCATTCTTTTATTTTGAAGTCTTTTTTTTATGTATTCACGATCCATATGATCATAATTAACAAACATGTAACACTTTCTAGATCTTGATTCACAATCAAAAAATATGTCAATTACCACATTTAGAATGTATTGGGGGATCAACTATATACTTCATTATTGGTTACTTCTCTACTACATTCATCCTTGAAAATTTCTTTATCTTTTTCTTGTCGAGGAGTATATGTTTCATAAAACTCCATCTCATCCTCATCAGTATAACAAACTACTTTCTTATTGATTTTAAATTATCATGCAACCAAATATCTTCATAGACTTCATTTTATACCTATTTAAAATATATAAATTTTACTATCAGTATCCTAAATAAAAAGTGGCATAAAACTAGAAAATATTTTGTTGTTTTCTTCATATGAAACTATAGAATATTCATCATTTCTCCTCAATTTATGTGTTTGTTTCCCCATACAATGTAGAAAAAACTTAGGGAAATATTTTTATAGGAAGATATTCATAAATGTGTCTCATTTCATGGAATCAATCTCATTGCAATCTTTTATATTCATAACCAAGGTCTACCATCTATCAGATTCACCTTAAAAATAATAAATTGAAATGTGTACCATTTTATAATCTAAACACTCCAGGAATTAACATATATTATCTAATTAATCATTCATTTTTCTACTACCAATTGGTATGACGATAAAATAAATGATGGTGGTTAATGTATCATAAAATGATCCATTATAGATATGTCCCTCTATTTCAGATCTAGATACTATCGAGCATTGATAACACCACTATTTAATGGTTGTTTCAACTTGTTCGTCACAATAACAAACTAAGATATTGTAATTACAATGATTATAGGATTCTAATTTGGATGGAAGTTTTATTCTCAGTGCCTTCCCACTACAACTTCCCTATTTTTTTAGGGAAAACCATTTTGAACAGGTATATTTTAGATGAATGAACTTGATAATATTAAAATTATATATTATTTCAACTTATTCATAAAGTATAATCATTAATGGAAATTATATTAAAATTATCACAACCACTAAATTTATTTAAACCATCCCCTAATACATACTATAAGGAAATGGCCTTAGAAATCGTACAACCTTTTGTTTTAAGTCAATGAGTCATTATGTTTCCTTCAAGGGTCTTTTTAGGTTTCTAGTTTTATAGAATTAGGTCATAACAAATACATTAAAAAACAAATCAAACATTTCTAATTAGTATACATTTTAGCATATTAATAAAATTTTAAGATAAAACATATATTATTTTCATGAAAAATATTCCCAACTTTAAAATTGACATCCTTTTTTCCCATACCCATTCATAAAAACCGTGAATTTTTTTTTGAAATCTTGAATGAGCACGAAAATTTTAATAATGGATAAAAATAGAAGTATTTCACTAGTCCAGTGGATAAAATAAAACCCATAAAAAAATTTCCACTATCTCAAAGTTCATTGAGTATATGAAAGAATAAATATTCACATTAAAAAACACACACATTTTTCTCTAACAAAACCATTAAAACTGATGGTAATAAATTCAAAACCCATTTAAGATACATAGATCGTCATATTTTTATATCCATTTTCAAATCCATTTTAATTGAAATAATAATATAGTCGACTTCTAATATAATTTTCCAAAGAACACAATTATTTCCCAATACATTTCACTTATATAATGGGTCTCTCCCTTCTTATAATCTATATTGATATCACCAATTTATTAATAAATATAATGGGTCTTAACAATTTTTAAATGATTTATTAGGCTTATATGTGGGTTGTATTGGGGAGAAAACCTTCTTATAAGCAATATCAGGATTTATAATGAGCTATATTGGGGCTAAACCCATTGTAAAAGTTGTATTGGGACCACCCATTTTCAAGTTATGATAAAATAATATATCATGAATAAACCATTTTATTCATCCACTATTTAATAATAAAATCAATTGAAAAACATATTTTAACCCATATGAAAAATTCATTTGGATATCGAAATACTATTTACTTTGAAAACCTCATTTTCCATATCATGAAAACCCATTTCTTTTAAAACCCCATTTTCAATACCAAAATACATATAATATGATAATGTGGGTTTTTCACTATAGAAAAAAATTAAATCTTGTAATGTTGTCTAGACATATGGTTATTGTGGTGGAATTGTTTTTGTCGTATTTGTTAAAATTAATCATTCTTTTTTTCTTTGTAAATAATTTCAAATATTCTTTACAAAAATTCATTTTTATTATAAAAATTCAAAAAAGTTAAAATTCATCATAAAACTCCCATGTAAATATAATTACATTCAAAAAAAATTCAAAAACATGCACATCAAAGAGAAAGAGACTTTGAAGAAAAAATTAAAAGGTGGGTTTTTTAATGAAAAGTACCTTATCACTTGGAAAACATATGAATTGTAAGCCCCACGAGAAAAAAAAATAAAAACCATAAAATATCATAATAAAATATAAAAATTATATTTTCATAAATTATTATTTTACTATTAATATGATAATAAAAGAGAAAATTAATAAATTACTTGAATATATATTTCATAAATTATTAATTTATATATTACTTTAAAATTTTATCTTTCATCATATGAAAATTCATTTATTATATTCTTATGAATTATTATGAATTTATAAAAAAAAATATCATGAAATAAAAATATTCATATCATATAATATATATGTGATAAAAATAATCATCTATTGTTTACATAATCATTTTTTAGATAATCATATTTATTTATTTTCATCACCCAAATTTTCTAAAATTTCAAGAAATTAAATGTTGTTTTTTCCATGAAAAGCAATAAAAATCATTTTGGAAGAAAACATATGTTTGAACATTATAATTATTTTACAAAAAAATTGATGGATAATATAAAATTAATTTATAAATAAATTTACATTGATTGGGAAATTTATATAGACAAATATTATGGGAGTTAATAATATTTATACCATCCAATTTAATAGTTATGTTATGATGATTATATTATTCATGAGAAATTTCAGCTCAGATTTTATTGTATGATATAATATTGAATATAGTTTTCTTTTCTAAAAAGTATCTTGGTGTCACACTTCATGAGAGAGATAAGAAGGGGAAAGTAATGACAACCATGGGAACCATCTCATATGGATAGAGAGAGGGAGAGATATATATAGACCTAGTGAGTGGTGTTTTATATCATTCTCTCATTGGTATTTCAAAAAAATATAAATCATCACTCTATCAAAATTTGAAAAAACATATGTATTTATCTATAGATTAAAAAAAATTATATTCCCAAAATGATACATAATTTTACTAATTCATAATAAATACTCCATGCCAGACACTTTTGAATAATAATAAATTACTATTTAAATATGAAATACGTTTTTTGTAATATCATTAAATAAAAAAATATTTATTTAAATGATATTATTTCACCAACTGAATCATTAAACATGATTCACATCCTCCCAAAAAATAATATATCCCTGAATAAAAAATATTCAATCAATTAAAATATACACTCTTTTCATGTTACTTTTTAATAATATTGATTTATACATATGATACATAAAACATTAAATTAATAATTTTTTACACTTGAAGTATGTCTCTACTCATTTAAAATCTTCTAGAAACACATTTTTTGTGACCCTATAATCCGCATTCTCAATGAAAATAAATAGAAGTTTCCTTAATTAAAATATAATTGAAAACATTTCGATGAATTCTACTATGTATTTTTATCCTATTGTATACTGATATCGCATATATAATGATTCATACTTTTTTTGTCAACCTATATGGATGTTTTATATATATATTACTATATAAAATGTATTTATATGTGAACTACATGTAGATCCAAATGACCCTTCTTCATCTTTTTTTTAAATTACAATTCACTTCATTTTGATTTTTCTATAACTTTATTATTTTGTATGATTTATTTATATATTGAAAAAACATATGATTCTAATATCTAATGAAATAAATAATCTAAAAATATTTTTTAATATTCATGAATTGTAAATAATTTCACCAATTAGAAGAAAGAGTTCAAACATTAAATTCTGATTCCATTTCAACTAAACATGAGGATCTAAAAAATATTACCATTTATGTTTGTTAATAAATAATTAGAAATTAGATCAAGTAAATTTAGAAATAGAATATATATTTATGGATTCACTTATAATCATTTCATGCATCATCTCAACACCTTGAGTTTCTGTGATTGTATTTTTTTCCTTTCTTCTACAATTAGAGGATTTTCATTGTAAATATCTTTGTTTTTTATTTTATAATCATTCTTCCAAATATATATGAATCATGAGTTTGTAAGGATATAAAGTATTATATTTCTAATTCATTGTTTAATAAGATTGTATGGATTGTAATCATATGTCAATCAGGTAGATCAAAGAGGTTCATTAGGACAATGTTACCTTATACAGACCAGTGTATCAATGAAATCTGAGTGTGGAATTGCACTATTTTCTAATTTTAGTCAAAATAGCTCTTTATATAAAACTTTTATTCTTTATTTAAGGGTAATTACCTTCCTAACACATTGGGATGAAATAAAATTATTTATTTTATTGTAATTATTTTTTAATTAATATCATTTGTATGAGTATTAGGACTATTATCCCATATTTGGGGTTTGTTTTTACATTAAAGTGTTTTTCTTTATATTAAATTATATTTCATTATCATTTATGTTTTTTAAAATTTTGATAGTTCATTTTTAACTTTTTATACTAATTTTTCTTGTTTTATTTTTTTTATCAGAAATTATATATTCTAATCGTCGTTTATATTTTAGTGGGTTAAAATTTGATAGTTGTTTCCAACTTTCATTCACATCCCCCTCATTATGTTTTTATAGATTTGGTTATCTTGAAAAACATGGAACCAAATCCTTCCACTATAGTGTTTCAAATATAATTGGTCCTAGTTCATTAAAAAATACTCCTTCCTTTAGTTTTTGAGTTACTTCTTTTATCACACACGAACATATAGAAAATGGAAGATCCTATGTTTTTTATTATTTCATTGATTACAATATAAACTATTGAGAATTTAAATCTAACTCATCTTTATATTTTTATTGTAGATTAAATTTTTTACTTTTGTGATCAAATATTTGTTTTTGAAAGTCACGAGTGGATCATTATTAGATTATGACTAGAAGTTACAAAAGTTTACTGTGTAAGAACCCAATTTTTTCACTCAGGTATGGATCCTTTAATTTTTAGTTTAATATTTAATCTGTTACTAATATGGATGCATAATGATTTATTAAAGGTTTCAAGGGTTTCTGGTGATGGTTCAGAGAGATGAACCCATATTTGTGGAGAAAACAAACTTTGTACATGGTTTAGATTAAACCATGTAAATGCTATTTTTTCTGACAGAGCCACCTCACACGGTTGGCACATAGTCATGCAGCCTAACCTTGTGAGTGCCCCTTTTCCCCAGGTACCTGTGCATGGATTTCACATGGTTTGATCAAACTGTGTGGCCAAAATGTTCGATCAGAGTCGTCCAGCATGGTTTGGTAATGGTTTGACAAACTATGCTAACAAACTGTGTGCATGATAATTTTCTGGGTAAACTTTCTATTTTTCCCTTAATGAACTATTAATCCTCGTCCTTCATCTGAATCCAAGAACCAACGGGTTTTGCCTCATTTTTCACTAATTTAGAGATTTTTTAAGGAAAATTATAGGGATCAATTTCCTTTGTCCGACATCCAATTGATCATCCATTCATCTTGATGGATGTGAAACGATAAGTACTCTAGTTATCTTTAGTTGTTCTTATTATATTTAAATCTCAACATAGGTATCATCATGTAATCATTTTTCACCATTTTTTATATCTACTCTGATCTGAGGAAAATCAAGGGATGATACCGAAGGAGAAGGATCACACAACCCTAAGGATGGTAGACTATAACTTATCCCTAAAGTTTGTTAAATTTTTGATCTTTTTTGTGGGGCCCTTCAGTTTAATTTGAATCTATTTCATAAATTTATATTCCATGATTATACTTTATAGAATCATATAGTTTCAATCTTCCCATATTGGTGATTATTTGTCAGTGGTTACACCCACAACTCAATCTTCCACTTGTTAAAGGTTATTCTATATTTGGGTTTTAGTGTTTTTGACACGTTTGAGCCACTATTCGGGTGTGACTTTTCTTTTCCTCCCTAATGGTGATCCTTTCATATAATAAATGACTTTTTATTGATGATAATTTCATAATGGCGTATACCGTGTATCCTCACCACATTACCTACCTAAGGTAAGTGATTTTAAATGTTTATTAAATGTTAAATGTTAAATATAAAGTATACTACATATATATATTAGCCTTAACAAATGAGTTTGAATTAAGGTTACATGTCCATATAACCCCATTCCATGTTAATAGAAGGTAGCAGAGTTAACCTCTCTAATTGAATATGCCTTATTGGTTAATTATTACTTGATTAAATGGTTGCAATGCTACTTAACCTATCCACAATAATGGAATACAAGGCTTAGACCAACTAATAAATGGGTTCAAATCTACTTGACCTATCCAAAGTAATGGAAGGAAAGACTTGAACAAAATGAATTATTACATGCTTACAATATCAAATAGAAGTGGACTAACTTAAGCTTTCATTGGATTCTGAGAGGATGATAACTTGGGTCACGAGAACCCCATTCCAATTCAAGGATGTGGTTTTAATAGGATTATACCCACCTATAATCTGGTTCTTGTCTATTCCTCGGATTCCCAGAATACTACCATAGGGTCCTTTTTTATTATTGAAGGATACCTCAAATAAACTCCTTAGATCCAACATTGACTAGTAGGTTCCATGGTGAACGCCCATCGAGCACTGTATTTTCTTAGACTTGTTTTACCTTGGTCGATCACATTGGACTCGGTTGGAACCTTAGTGTGGAAGGAATGGGATTTTTCTCCTTGGATTACACTCTTACCCCTTAGATAGACTCAGATACTACTTAGTTATCATTCCGTGAGATCTACGTTACGTTGGTTATTTACCTGGAACTACCTCACTAGATATCATTTTTCAGATTCCTTATTACGTCTTGGAACCTTCACAACATAAAATATCACGAAGTGATGTTAGTGTTGGATATTCCTTACATGATCTATAAAAATTAAATTGCAATACATAATTGATGAAATGGTTAAATGTTAAGACACCAGCTGAGGGATTAACCAGTTACTTGGATATTTAGTTATTTTTTTACTGTTTTATTTACATTATATAAGCATGCACGCACAGTTCTATATTACATTACACAGGACAGATGTTATTAACATCGTTGGTGGTAGCCCACTTGGATTTCCCACACACACTCTCTAAATGTAGTTTGCAACCTAGAGTATATTACATTGTTTTAGGTATTGACGAAGGGAAGCATACAGTTTCCAACACTTGACTGTGTGCTGATAAGATATAGCTTGATAACATATGACTGAGTTAGATCTCGGGATGCTTGGAATAGCCTTTGTTTTCTTTTACTTTGTGGAACATGTTATGCCTATTATCTTTTATCAATGTTTTCCAGTTTTCTAGTGACATGACATTACATCATCATTGTTTCAATTTTTATAGTTATGGTTATTCTCATTTATCTATTGCATCATTTTTCATATGATGTTTATTTATAACATTTATATTTTTTATGTTATTTAATATTCCTTTATATTCCTTCTGTTATGATACACACTCCTAAGAGGTAATATTTTTCCCATGGACACACCCTAGGCCCTCACTGCTATTCGGAAGCCTCTGGCATTTAGGATGATGTGTTTGAGGCCATGTGTCCCACCGGGCTCGAGCACCCGTTAAGTGGTATCCAGGTCTGGGACGTCACAAAGTGTTATCAAAGGTTGTTTCTTTTCTTACTTTACTATTTGGAGACAAAATATTAGATAATAGGAATGCTTGGTACTTGGTCATAATCGATGCTTGGGCGTCGCGAACCCATGTTTGGGGTAAAACACATTTTTCCTAAATTATAATTTTTTATATATTTTTTCCTATTATAGTTGATATTATTTCTCCATTGGGTGATGCACATGTTGTGTGGTGTTGTTGATTATTACTCTTTTGATAATTTATTTCATCCGTAGCCTAATGATATGAGGGGAATGATCCTTGTTACATTCATCATTATAGGCACATAGAGTTCACATTTCATGCATATTTCAATGCCATATAGGGGCATTTCACTGCTTGCATTACATGATATGCTTGTGATTGTTGTGTGATGTGGTGATAGTTTACTTTTAGATGTAATATTTTAGATTCTATTGAATGATTTCCTATATCAATTAATGGGGATTATGGGCTCTCATGGTTTGGAATGAGTTATTTTCAGAGTCAGGCCATTAGGCTATAATTATGTGGGTGTTGTTTTTGGTGATAGGTGTATGGAAACTGGTTCATCAAAAATGGAAATCCATTATAAATTGAATCCTGAAAACTAAAATTAATTGGTTTCACATCCTTATCCCTCCATATCATGTTTATTAAAGGTAAAGGAGTGAACCATGAAATTAACAGCAAAATGACATGAAACTTATTATTGAGCACTTACCGATACCAAGTTGTCTAAGTGGGTAGTTTGGAATTTATGTCTTGGGTTGTGAGATTTCATAAATTTAGAATCCACTAGTGATGTTATATTATGATTCTAATCTTGTTCTGATGTGTGTTCATGGAATTTTTATACCAATGCCGCCATGACATCCTCGTGTTGGTCGTCATGAGGGTGGTGATGACCATGCCCTAAACATGGTGTGCCCTAAGCCGCCATTCTTACTTCTCAGAGTTCCACCTGAGGAAATGACTGTTTTACATGATCCAAGCACTGATTCCAATTTCCATGATAGTTTCATACATCTAAGGAAGTCCATGCAATTTGATCCATGGGATACACCTATGATGGTTGATCTAACCCGTGAGTTCCAGCAGCAGCATCCTCCTACTTTTTTAGGGGATGACGGTTCTCCGGATACTATTTCTTGGCTAGAGGCCATGATGTTTTTCATTTATCATCTGGAAAACACCTCCAGAGAATATATTCAAGATTTCTACTTACATGCTTCGGGATTTGGCCATGAATTGCTGGGATGTGGTTACCCAGGCCGGTCGTCATCATGGAATGTTATGGGTTGACTTCCAGACTACCTTCAATGGTCAAATCATTCCTCAGGCACTGAGAGATGATAGACCCCGAGATTTCATGAATCTCATGAAGGTTACTATGTCAGTTATGAAATATTCATCATGTTTCACTGATTTACGGCGCTTAGAACTAATTATAGCTAGTGATGAGCTTTCGTTTACTAGATGTTTTGAGGATGGGCTCCAGTATGCTATCTGAACTCAAGTGAATGTATTTTACCTTTCTACCTTTTCAGAAACTGTTGATTAGGAACTTATAACTAAACGTAACATACGTGATGACACAAGCATTGGGTTTAAATTATTAGTGTCACTTCAGGCTAGTAGTTCTTCCGGTGGTAGGAAATGTTCCCTCGAGGTTTTTTGTCAAGGCAGTGGTAGAAAGGGTATCTGGTTTGATATATCTATAGAGTGTCATCGGTGTGGAAGATTAGGAAATAAAAATCACCAATGTGATAGAGACCCTATAGAGTTTTGAGTTTGTAGTCGTATGGGTTATCTTAAGTGCTTTTACAGGACCTTTCAACCAACTTCAACTGGAAAAGGACCAACTTCAGCTCCACCTTCAGGAGAGGATTTTTTAGCACTGAATAAGGCAAGGAGTTGGAATAGAACTGGTAGGTCTGGCTAAGGAGGAGGTCATGTTCATGGTAGTATGACCCCTAATCACCAGCAGCACCAATAGAGAAGTTATGGTCATGGTATTTCATATATTGAACAGGTTTTTGGATCAGGTCAGTTGCATAATTTAAAGCTGATACCTGAGGATTAAGCTGTGAGACCATCTATAGTACGAGGTACAAACCTAGTAGCCTCCACTATTTTGCCTGATTTTTTTTATATAGGTGCTTTAGACTCTATATTTTCTATATCTATCATGGAATGTCTTAGATTCTAAATATACTATCACTATGATGTAATAACCCTCAACACGCCATTTAGAATACATATGAAGGGAATATTCTAGTGCATGGACTATTCCCATTAGGTTGGAAGTTCCCCTTTATTGTGGAATCTATTTCTCCTTGAGATGACAGGTTTCAATTTCATTATTGAGAAGGATATATTAGTCCACTATCACACCTTTGTAGACTGTTATTGTCATAGGATTTTCTTTCACATCACCAGAAGGTAACAATTGTCTTTTCAAAGGTGAGTGGCATTTCCAAGTTGGGAGAGCTGGATTGAAGTGTCATTAGCTAGGTGTAGTGACCACCCATATTCAAATTATTTTCATGGAGGATCAGTGTTTTCATTAATCATATTTCCCTCTAGTAGTTGATCGTTTCAAGGAAGTCTTTATGAATGACGTTTCTGGCTTACCTCTTAAGAGAGAGGTAGATTTTACAATTGATATTTTTCTAGTAGAATCTCTAGTTTCCATTAATCTATACAGGATAGCACCTTTAGAGCTTCAAAATCTCAGGAAGTAGATAGAGGACCTTGAGTCCAAAGGCTTTATACATCCTAGTACATCCTCTTTGGGTTCCCCGATGATTTTCGCTAAGAAAAAGTATGGAACACTTAGTATTTGTGTGGATTATAGAAGGTTGAACCAGCGTATGGTCAAGAATCGATATCCACTTCTATGAATAGGTGATATCCTTGACCATCTTTGAGGATCAGAGGTTTTCTCTATGATCGACATGAGATTGTGTTATCAGTAACTGCGAGTCAGACCATTAGACATACCTCATACAGGTTTCCATATCACGTATGGTCTGTATGAGTATCTTGTTATATCATTCAGTCTTACAAAATCTCTTACCATTTTCATGGATTTGATGAATTGAGTTTTCCAACCTAATTTGGAATATTTTGTCATTGTCTTTGTGGATGACATCTTGGTGTATTCTCACACTCTTAATGATCTTTCCAAACATCTTGAGATCATTCTAAGTACATTGAGAGATCATCATCTTAATTCCATGATTGATAAATGCGACCTTCTGATCAACAACGTCCACCTATTGGGTAATATTATTTCAAAATCTGAAGTATATGTTGTCCCAGAAAAGGTTTGTGTTGTGGTTTCATAGGAGCAGCCCAAGAATGTTTTTGACAACATGCGTTTATTAGGTATTTATCGATATTACAGGAGTTTCATACATGAAATCTCATATATTTATTCACCTCATAAAGGACTTACTATAAGGACTCAGAATTAGTAAAATACATATTCTTGAATTAAATGAATAATTCACATTGAGGATCTTTTCAGGTTTTGAGTTTTAGATAATTAGGACATAACTATTACATCTCAAAGATTATAGGGTAGACAGATCTACTCAGTTTCCATTTTTTCACAAAATATAAACTCTTGAACAAAATATTCATGTCTAGTTCCATGTTTTTGACATCATGACATTTCCTTGATCCCATACTTGACCGTATTCCACTTTAAGTCCCGTGGAAAACATTTCAAAAACTTGGGATGACCATAAAAAGCTCAGTAAGGGATATAGAATTACGGAAAGGAAACATTAGTACATGTATACATAAGAATCAATGAAATAATACTTTAATCATAAAACATAAGAACATTAACATACCTCATGAAATCATAATATTTATGAATAACTCATATAAATCATAAGACAAAAAGGTAACTTGAGGCCTTCATAACATTCTTACGTAGGGAGTAACTCTCATGGTTATGTTTGGAATACCCATCACAGTATATTCCCTAAATCTCTTCGGAGAAACCTTATAGTTTAACCCCTTCGCGTTACCTAAAGCATTAGAGAGCTATATCGGGCTCACCAACCCTTATTTTATCACGGAACCACCTGTCTTCATAAACAATTCCCAAGAACCATAACATAATCGTATCACATAAAACATGCATAAAAGAAACAGAACATTTCCACATTTCAATCACAAGATATCAATAACACATTGATATAATAAAAACATTATCAAAACCATTTTCAATACCAAAATAAAATAAAAGTAAAACATGGTATTTATTTTTCATTTTAAAAAAAGTTATGTCTTTTAGAGGAATCCAAAACTCAAATAATGGTCACGGCGGCGGAGAAGTTGTTGTCGCCGCATACATACGATAGAAACATTCCCTTTTGTCGTTTAGTAAAATGATTCATATAAAAATATTCCTTTTGAATAAATTTAAAATTCAAAGGGGTTTATACACCGTATAAAATAAAGTTGTGTATAAAACAAAATATGCCTCAATGAAAGGATATTGAGACGAAGTCCCTTACAAAGACGGTATCCTTAGATTAAGTATAAAACAATTACATAATTTATGTGTGACAAATATAAATACACCCAATATAAGTGGGTATTAAGTGTAAAACAATCAGATTCATTCACACATATTCATAGAATGACATGTTCCAGGAGTACAAGTTTATCCCAAAGGATTGAAATTGAGTTAAGAAAATCCCTTACAAGAATTCGAAAGCCTAACGGCGTCACTTTAAAATTCATAAAACGAGTTGATGAGAGAGAAAATAGTATATCATCATTTGGACATAAAATTTACATCAATAAGGATATAGAAGAACATATACCAACATAATAAGGTGTAAAATTACATAAATAAGTCTTTTTAAAAAGAGGAGGGTGAAAGGTTCCCTTACCGATTTGGGTAACTTTCAAAATGTACACCCCATGAAATAAGGGTCATACATTGAAGTTGTAAATACACATAAATTAGATTATATTACACAAATAATACAATCATGGGAAGTAAATACACCACACAAAAGGAAATAGTGGTAAATGTAGCTTGATTCTCATGGGAATAAAAGTGAGATGAAAAATCCCTTTATGAAAATTCGGCAGCCTAACAGCGCCACTTAAAACTTCCAAAAATGGATTAATGATATCAAATAGGGTATCTCATCATATGAAAATAAAAATTAAAGAAAGAGGAATATAAAATAACATCCCCCAACATAATAAATAGGAGCTTAAAGTAAGTGTTATAAAAGAGAGTACTTAAAAAGAAAGAGAGAGGTAGGATCCCTTACCTCAAGTTCGACTTGTCTTGTTCGTTTCTTTATATTCCTGAATAATAAACTAGAGTTAAATTATACTTTCTTAAGAACCTTTTTCAAGTTCATTATTCCTTTTATATTACTTATTACTATGTTATGAACATTATGTAATTATTTAAGTTAATAACGGTCGTTTTGTCGATCATTGGTACTTGAGTCAAAAATAAACTTCTTATAATTACAAGTTGTTCATGTGGTAAAATATCGATTATATACAGAATTATATTAATTATATAGATATAATATATATCCAATATATACTTGCATTTATAATATTACAGAACATTTAGAGGTAAGAAATGAAATGCATCGTTCATGGAGACGGTAAGTCGTACGTACGTATGAACACTACTTTCATTTCTCTTTCATATTTAATGAAATTAAAACTAAATGAGATATATATATATATATATATTATAATTCCATTATAATATATATGTTATATAGGTCACATAAGTTCATTAATTTCATTCTTCATACATTCCATGTATTGCATGAACGAGCCACATCACTTGAGGGGGCGGTAGTCTACACTTCCTCAAATGAAATTATCGCATTTAAACAAAATTCAAAGAATAAAGGTATGTTTTAAATGTAAAATATAGAAGCTTAGAGAGAAAATAAATATAATATATATAATAAATAAAATACAGTGACATCATAATGGCCACCATGAAAGGTGTTAAGAGAAGATTGAACAATCATCGTTTCGTGAGGCAGTAACTCGCCATCCACAGAAACAATATGTTCTTTAACCATTAGACGGAGGTGTGTGTAAGTGTAGCACGAATACTTCATATAACAACATCCTAGTATATTGAAGATACTGTTTTTGTTACAAAATAAAGGAATAAAAAGAGTTTAGGGGGTTGGAGAAGCAAAATAAAACAAAAGAACACATGTGAAGACATTACCTTTAAATCGGGTAACTCCTCTTGGTTTGAACCAAACGGGTTTCTTTAAGAGATTTCTTCCAACGTTAAGGATCCTAGGATGAGGAGAGGGATTTGGAGAGATAAAATGAGCAGATTTTGGTCTAGTCAAATGCTTGAGAGGTGTGGGTAAGGGGATATAGGTGGGGGCCTTTTATAAGAGGGAGGAGGGGCACTCTTGGAATTTCTTGAAAAGTTACTTTATTATAAAATGATTTTTGGATATTAAAGGTCCCACAATTATATATTTATAGGATAAGGTGATAAGGGTTATAAATCCACCCATACAATTGGTTTTTGACATGTTTAAGTCTTAGATTTTACCTTATCTTCTCATATTATTTAAATCGTTTATTAATGAGGTAATCGTTGCATCATCATGGTGTCATAAATAAATTAATTTATTTAATGTATAAAAATTATAAAAAAAATAATAAGATGTAGTAAATATTTTTAGATTTCTAATGGATATTTATAGTCAAAAATATGACTTGTATAACCCTATGTAAAAATTGTTTTAGTAAAATAATACATGTTTGTGACATTTTTATTTTAACTTTAAATAAAAAGTTATTAATGTCATTTTCCTACCAAAGTGGCTCCATGGGGTCCCCATGTTGACCCATGGATTTTCGTGGTCGTCCATGACTCATCCAATAAGTTTAGGACATGTTTCAAGGTCATTTTATATTATTATAACATTATTTTTACCTTAAATTACACTAATTACCTTTAATCGCGATTAATAAAACTTAAAAGTTACTATTCACCAACAAATTATTTTAATCCCATTGAACCACATTTTACATCATAATGACAACAATGTATGTCAGATTTTTAAAATTCAAATAAAATAATTAATAAAGTTTCATTTAAACGAAAAAAACAGTTTTTTAACTACCACTTAGTGGTTTCACTATTCATCAAAAATTGATGTTTTTCAAAAAAATACCAAAAATTCACCCTAATCAATATTTGATATTCTGAATTCAAAAATTATGTCTATTTTAAAAAATTCAAAACATAAAATTTTCATTAATAATTTATTAATTAATTCTCGTTGTCAAAACAAATAGCTTATTTTTAAGAAACAATATCTATTAAAAGATTGACACTAGTTTACGTCCAATTTCAAAGTGAAATTAATACCAATGAACACCATTGGATTAAATGGTAAAAATACATTCTAATTGAACTTTAAAACCAATTAAAAAGATGATATAATGATATAAATAAATTAGATTAAAAAGAGGTTTTGAATTAAAATATAACATTTTCATTAAAACTGATCTTTATCAGAAAAATAACAAAAATTTACACAAAGTAAATTTTGATGTCCATATTTTAAAAAAGGTTTTTATTTTGTCAAATATAACATATAAAATCTTCAAAAGTATATTTAAAAAGGGTTTTCCATCAAAAGGTGGTCAATCGTCCTTTTAAATAATATTAGAAGATTTATGCTTAAAATTGGATTCATTCACATTTTAAGCCTCTAACATTTATTGGAAAAAAGTAAAAATATTTGAAAAACATATATAATCATTTTTTAGTTAGTTATTTTCATTCCCTTCATTACAATGGCTAGGTGTTAACTACCATTTAAAATAATATTATTTTATTATTAGAGTGCAACGTAAGATTTCAAAGAAACTCATTGTTGCGTATTGGGTACGCCATCGAGCATAGCGTTCCCTTTAAATTAATATTAACATTTTATTCACAAATATGGATAAATATGAAAAAGTAATATTCTTTATTTACCTGGGATGTTACACTTACAAAGAAGGGTGTTATGTTCGAGTGGTCAGAAACAAGCGAGAAAGACTTTCAATAATAGAAACAGAGGCTGGTCTTGGCACCGATTATGTTTCTTCCAGAACCTGGTAATGGTTTTATCATATTTTGTGCTGCATCGAGCATTTTTAGAGAACTAGTGTTGATTCTGGAATACAAATTAGTTGTGTGTGGATCTCAGTATTTGAGACCTCACGAGAGAAATTACCCAACACAAAACCTCTTTCTAGCATCAGTTTTCCATGCCTTATGTTACTGGAGACATTATCGCTTGGGTGAGAGCATTGTGGTTTATACAGACCACAATAGCCTCATGTATTTATTTTATCAACATGACATGAACCTTAGATAGCAGAAATGGGTTGAATATATAAAATTCTTTTATTTTTAGCTTGTCGATATGCCTGGAAAAGGAATTGTAGACACTGATTTAGTGAGTCAAAAAACTCAAACAAAGACCATACATGAAGATAGTGATGAATATAAGTTAATGGCCCTCTTTTATGAACTTCATCTGGAGTTTCATTAAATACACAAGAATTATTACCTTTCAGCCATAACAGTTACCTATTCCCTCCATGAGAAGGTGAAGAGTATGAAGTTTTCAAATCTAGAAGGTTTGGTTCTCTGTGAGATTATATCCGAAGATAACCCACCTATGGATTTTTCTATGGACAGAGATGACATCCTGCATCTATGTGGACATATTTGGGTCCCTATAGATATTAGAGAGGAGTTTATGAAAGAGTCACATGCTTCTCAGTGGGAAGATCGTCCAGGAATCTTGAATATGTATTGAGATATGTGATGAAAGTATTGGTTTCCTGGAATGAAATGTCAGATTTTAGGCTTCATTACTAGGTGTTCTACCTGTCAGTAGGTGAAGGTGGAGCACCAGAGACCTGAAGGATTGTTACATCTGCTTCTAGTATTGGAAAGTAATTGTGATGATGTTGATATGTATTTCATAGTCAGCTTACCTAGGACGCGAAGGGGTAGTGATGCTATCTGGGTAGTCATTGATTGACCAAAAAATAATCCCATATCAATCATAAACAGAATAATTTCTCAATTAATGATCTAGGAAGATTGTATGTCCATGAGATAACACAACTACATGGGGTTCTATGTACTATAATTTCTGATCAGGACTCTCATTTCACATCACTGTTCTAAAAGGGTTGGTAGAAATCTGTGAGTACTCAAGTGCTTCTAATAACATCATTTCATCCTCATACCAATGAATAATTAAAATGGACGATACAGATTCTAGATGATATGCTCTGAGCAAGTGTCCTTGATTTCGGCAGTTCATGGGAGAAGCATATTACTCTCATTGAGTACTCTTATAATAATAGTTTTCAGGAGACGATTCAGATGTCTCCATTTGAGGCATGATATGGTAGGCCATGTCGTTCACCATTTTGTTGGCTAGAGGTAGGTGAGGCAGCCCTAATAGGTCCTCATCATGTTCAAGAGACTTTATAATAGGTCCAACTGATTAGGATGTGTATGACTATTGCTCAGTCTAGACAAAAATTTTATGCTGATTGATGTCAACGTCTTCTTAAGTTTGAGGTTGGGGATCATGTTTTTCTTTGGGTATTGTCTAGGATAGTGCGTAGATGTTTAAGGAATTAGGGAAAGTTGTCACCTCGTTAAGTCGGGCAATTTGAAATTCTAAAGAGATTCTGGCCAGTAGCCTATTAGTTGGTACTACCTTAGAGGTACCATGTCCTTCATGACTTCATTCATGTCTCGAAAATTCTACAATATCATGAAAACCCATCTCATACCTTTTACCCTGAGTAAATTCAGTTAGATGTCGATGCTACCTTTGTAGAGTATCTAGTACGCATCATTGAACAAAGCACGACAGCTCTTCGAGGCAAGTTTCTCCCTCTTGTACGTGTGTAATGGCAGTACGACTGAGTACAGGAAGATACATGGGGGAGGGAATCCAATATACATGCTTAGTTTCTAGAGTTTTTCTTAGATAGTGTTCCATTACCTTTTGAAAGAGAAATTGGGGGGGACTTCTTTTAATGGGGTAAAACTGTAAGTACCCAGATTTTCACTCAGGTAAGGATCCTTTAATTTTCCATATAAATCTTTACATTAGACCTAATATAGAATCCTAATGAGTTAGTAAATGATACAATGGTTCATGGGGCTTGTTTAGAGCTTGGAAGCCAACATTTTTGAGAAAAAAGACTTTGCATATGGTTTAGAGTAAACCGTGCGAAATTCCGCAGCGTTTTCCTAACTGTGTGGATTGTGTTTTTTTTGACATAGCTACCTTGTACTATTGGAACATGGTCGTGTCTCCTAACCATGAAAGTGACCCATTTTTATAGGAACTTATGATTAGATTTCACATGATTTTATCAAATCGTGCGGCAAAATCATTCTGGAAGAGCTGGCCCACATAGTTTGTGCATGGTTTGACAAACCATGCGGACAAACACTGTATAGGATAATTTTCTAGGTAAACATCCAGATTTCCCATTAATGATCTATTATTCCTCCTCCTTTCTCCTAATATATGAACCAGTGGGCCTTACATCCTTTTCCACCCATTTGAAGCTTTTCAAAGGCAAAATATGGGGATCTAGAGATCTTATTCGTCCGACATCTGAGTGAGATTCTGTTCATCACGTTGGATGTGGAATAGTAAGTACTCGAGTCCTCCTTAGTAGTTAATCTTCTCTTTCTCTATTGGCTAATGTATCATCATGTGGGTGTTTTTCACCTTTTCTTAGATATACTCTGATCTGAGGAAAATCAAGGGCTGATATCAGAGGAGAAGGATCGTACAACTGAAGGTGGGTGGTCTATAACATATCCATAAAGTTATTTCTTATTTGAATGTTTTTGTGGATCCCAACAGGTTCTTTGGAATCCATTTCTTAAATTTACATGCCATGATTATACTTATAGAATATTATGGTTAATCTCTTTCCAAATTTGTGATTAATTTTTAGCGGTTACACCCAAAACTCAATCATCCCCATGATGAAGGTTATTCCAAATTTGGGTATTAGTGTTTTTGGAATGTTTGAGCTACTGTTTGGGTGTGTTGTTGCTTGAACTTCCTAAAGGTGATCCTTTCCTATAATAAATGACTTGTTATTGATGAGAATTTGCAAATGGCATGTACCATGAATGCTCACCACTTGACCTACCTAAGGTATGTGCTTTCAAATGCTTATTAAATGTTAAATGGAATGTATACTAAGTATGTATCTTATCCTTAACAAATGAGTTTTAATTGAGGTTACTTGTTTGAAGAACACCTTTCCACATTAATGTAAGGTATTAGAGTAAACCTATATAATTTTATATTCCTAAATGTTTAACTAAAACATGATTAAATGGTTGCAACGCTACATGGCCTATCACTACTAATGGAAGGCAAGGCTTGGACTAATAAATAAATGGTTTCAACTCTACATGACCTATCCTCATGAATGGAAGGGAAGACTTAAACCAAATGAATTATTACATGATTACAATATAAAATAGGAGTGGACTCACTCAAGCTCACCTTGGATCTTGAGAGGAGAATACCTTGGGTCTCAGGAACACCATTCTGATTCAAGTATGTGGTTTTCTTAGGTTGATACCAACTTGGAATCTGGTTCTTTTTTATTACTCAAATTCCTAGTATATTATTGTATGGTCCTTTTCATAATTACAAGATACATCAGATACACTCCTTGGAATCAGCATTGACTAGTAGGTTCAATGGTGAATGCCCAATGGGACCTATCTTTTCATATCCTCGTTTTACCTTAGTCAATCACCTTGGACTTGGAAGGCGCCTTATTGTGTAATTCCTTGTATTATGCTCCTTGGATTAAAATCTCACCCCATAGCTAGACTCATATACTACTGAGTTAACATTTTGTGAGATCTATATTACCTTCGTTATTACCCTGCAACTCCCTCACTGGATATCATTTTCAGGATGCCTTGTCACATATTGGGACCTCCACTACATATATTATCCTGAGGTGATGTCAGTGATATCTATGCCCAGCTTTACCTATTAACATTAAATGGTAATATACAATTAATGAAATGGGTACATGTTCAGAAACCATCCGAGGGATGAAGCATGTATATGGGTATTTAGTTATTTTTTACTTCTTTCTTTACTTTATATATGCATTCCTGCACACAACTATCTTCAATTACATGGGTCGAATGTTATAGACTCTACTAGTGGTGGCCCACTGAGATTTATCTCACACTCTTTCGAGGCACCGTTTGGTAGCTATAGTATATTACATGGATACATGTATTGAAAAAGGGAAGCATAAAACTTCCATAAAATTATTGTGTGATGATAGGATGGATATTGATAGCAGATGACCGAGTAGGGTATTGGGATGCATGGGGTAGCCTTTGTTTGCTTTTACTTTGTGGAACTTGTTATGTTGATTTTCTTGCATCTATGTTTTCTAGTTTTCTTGTGACATGAAATTACATCATCATTGTATAAGTTGATACAATTATGGTTATTCTCGTTTATCTATTGCATCAGTTTTCTTTTTCTATTTATTTATATCATTTATATTGATTATGATGTTTACTATTCCTTTATATTCATTCCACTATTCTACACCTTGTTAATGAGGGCATAGTCTTCCCACAGACACACCCAAGACCCTCACTACTAGTTGGTAGCATCTGGCATTCGTGAAGATGTGCATGAGGCCATGTGGACCACTAGGATTGAGACACCCGTTAAGTGGAATCTTGGTCTGGGACATCACAGGGTGAAAGGGAAATTTTAATTTAGTGGACAAGAAAATTTGAAATATCATTTGAATTAAATTTTTTGGAAGACATTGATTTTTTCTATACTAAAAAATATCTACATCAATATTTATTATTTTGAATCTAAAAATAAAATTTAGAGGAATCTAAAAATTACAAATTCCTAAACACTTAAAGTTCTCAAGTCTATGAAATTAATGGTGAGGGATGATAATCAGGTGTTTGACATCTATCATATAAAAAAATTTCTCAATGAAACTAGCACATTATAACGGTTTTCAATGGCCTATTATTTCTTATAGGTAATTTATTGTCATATAATCAATATTTCGCATTTTTTATTTGAATTCTTTATAAGAAATGATTATCCTAATGAAATACTATAGATGATTTATGTATTTAATAGATGATATCTTTTATTTTTTTTAATTATTAATATCATTAAATAAATGAACATGATGAAGATAGATGATGATAATGATAAGAAGAAAATTTGAGTTACATTCACTTCAAAATCCAGAGAATTAAATTATAATTCATTATCAACAAGAGTCAATAAATTAAATTTTAGGATAATAAAGAGTAAATTCAGGCATCCATCCAGGAAATATTTTATTAGGAAAGACTAGTGGATAAGAGAGATCTTTTTCCACATGTATATCTTGGTGTCCTATTATTCTAGTTAAGTATGAGATATATTTTCTTCCTTAATATAGTTTATTAGGTCACTAACAAAATATTTTCATAGAAATGAAAGGCTCTCCCAATGGATGGCTATATTTCTCTTTTTAAATAATTTTTTTGATGATGGATAACTCTTTCATAATATTTTAAGGGCCCAAGGGACATCTAAAATTTCAATATTCTTTCAATAAATTTTTTTTTAGATTCATAGTATCTTTCAGAAGATGATGATCCGGATTACATTGAAAAAAATTAGGTGCGTCTCTTAGAAACGTAGGTATTGGCCTAACAAATGTTAATCTATTCAATGAAGCTATCTTTTCTAGATTTATATAAAAGTTCATCAATATAACTTACTTAAATATGGTTTTCATCATAAGAAGAATCCAGGATAGATTAAGGCCGGGTAATATTTCTTACATGGATCTATCCCTCTATCCATGTATTAAAAATGAAATTTCCAACATTATTTCCCATTACAAATGGAATTATAGTATAAATTCATCTCTCATATTCTTGATATATTACTGGAATGGTTCCTCCCATAATGATTATTATCATTCTTCAGTAAAACTATCTTGGATAGATTAAGGTTTTCAGGGTGATCCTTCATTTAATATAAATAGTGAAGTCAGATATGGTATTCATAATGATAACTTTGCTCCATGTTATGATATTTTTATTTCCGAACACGGAAAAAAGGAATCCCGTACAGCAATATTTATTATCAGTTCACTAGTCCGAATTAGTTCAAAATAATTAATGGATCAAAATAATCAATAGGGATTGTATTTTGACTTATCAACCATCATTGATATCACTACTATCCAACAATCATTCTCCATTGTAAAATTTCAAACAAAAATTTGATTATTATCTTTTCCCATGGTGAATATTGTGCCACCATATCATAAAGACCCTAATCATTTATTTATAAATTGGGCTACTCTATCGAATTTGTGGAAGGTTTTTAATGACATGTTTGAAAATCTTATTTACAATTAATGGTTATATTGAGTCTCGATGGAATCATTAAATGGTATCTCCCTCTCCACAACTCTAATATTTTCCAAGTGGTAGTGGCAGAAGTGCTACACATCATCTAGACTGATTATAATAAAATTATCCATGAAAAAAACATTGTTCAACATGAATTATTAGATTTAATAATTAATCCTTTTCACCAATGAATATAACACATTTAAATAATATATTTTCAATTATATTATTCACAACATCATAGTTTTGAGAAGGCTGGTGGTTATTGGGAACTACAATCCACCATTAGGTACATTTGATGTGTTATGGTATCATATGTTCCATAACTAGATCAAAATTAATTATGATGGTGCTTATAAAGGTAACTCAAGACCTTCAGGATTTGGTTTAGTTTATCATCATAGTAATTAGAAAAGTCCTGAATGTTTTTTTGGTTCATGTTTATTGGAATCATATATTGAAGCTCATTTGGTTGGAGTAATCAATGTTGTGTATTTTTCTAAATCAAAAGGATGTAATAACTTGTGTAATGAAAGTGTCTATATTAATATTTTTAAATAAGTTATAAATTTAATGTTCCAACATTAATGGAGTCTTACTTAAAATGGATAAAAAAATTAATTCTCTCTCCTGGATCAATCACATCGTTACTCATATCTATCAGGAGGCGAATTGTTTTTTTTTTCACTTATGCTAATAAAGGTTTTGGAACATGTCATATATGGATAAATTAGATTCCTTTGTAATACCCCAAACTCCAAATCAAATATTGTTTTAAAATCCAATATTTTTGTATTTTTTTAGTGATTTTAATCAATGAATAATACTAGTATTATTTGATCAAGGTACAAATTAAATAAACAGTAAAACCTAACATCATTGAGAAAGAAGTTGTTTGGAACCTAGTTAATATGAAAATTGTCAACATATAATATAGATGAATAATCATTATTAAAAGACTAGTAGATATAAAGAATAATAATTTTTGAGAAGAAGTATTCTATAGATTTTATATATTATGATTGTAAAATTCATTGAGACAATAGTCTAGCATATCAAAAATTAAAAAAGATGGAAAGATAATAGTAAAAAAATTATAAGAGTAGAGGATGAATTGAATTTAGAGATACTAATTATACAGGGAGTTTTATTAATGATTCATCCTCTCCTAATGAAGAAACTAGATCATATATATTCAACATCTTAAAAATTACCAATTTCAACGCAAAATATCCTATGAATGAACTTTGATTTATGTGAAATTTAACTCTACATGCACTTGGAACATTATTATAAAATTATTCATTCCCTTTAAATTAAACATAAGATTATGGTTCTCCATAAATTGAAAAAATTGGAATATTTGTGAGATTAGTATTGCATAAAATTAAAATTTTAATAAAAAACTATAACTTTTCAATGGTTAATATTTATAAAGTGAAAGATATGATGTCTAAAATTATTTTTGGTTTTTATGGTAAATCTAATCATTTTTAACTAGTAATTATCAAAACATGGTTATAAAACTAAATTAGGAATTATTTTTCAAATAAATATTCTTTATATAGACAACTATGATATGATCATATGATAGTTTAGAAAAAGAAATTAAATCTTCTAGAAAAGGTTTTACATCTAAATATCCACATTTTTGGTCAAATTATTTTGATAATATAAATGAACCTTTTTATATTAAACGTTTGAGATTATTTAGATGGAGAAAACATTGTTTCATGATTAAGTTTCAATCATTCAAAAATAATAGGGATTATATTTTTAGATAACTATAATCTTTTCATCATCATATGATTTGATAAATATGGGTTCCTAATGTTATATTTTTTTACATCAACAAGACAAATTATTTTTGGGTTCCAAACTTTTAGTCCTATCTTCATTGTGGGAAAAAGGCTTAGTACTTGCATCTAGAACATTTTTTTACATATAAAATTGTTTTCATTCAAACATAACTAGAGATATGTCCTACCTCTAGAAATTAGATAATACTTATGGGAGAAAAGTTACTTTTGGAGACAATATACAGTGAAATTTTTTTGATATTTGAGATATATCATCTCTTTGCATGACTTTAGATTATTATTTATATTAATTTTTTATTAATTAATAATAACATAATTAGTATAATCCAATTATGTGGTAAATATTACTCTATGAACTTTATGGAATTATAAATTAACCACCAAATGTTCTTCAAACAATGGTCTACTGATAGTTGAGTTGACATTTACATGATTAACTTAAAATACCATATTTTAAAGAACATTAATTCTCCTAGAGTGATAGAATATTTATCTTATATTTTCAATAGGATATTAGGCTAGTGAAATGTTTTTAATTCGTCTATACCTTTTAGTAATGTTCATTTGAAGGATTTAGCATAACATAACTTTATTTCATCAAAATATGTTGACCCTGAAAAATATGTTAAGCAATATAGGATATTCATTAAACCTAATAGAGAAATATAAACATTAGATGTTTTATTGTTAGTTCACGATGATCATTTTGTTCCTATAAAAACATTATGTATTAAAGGAACACACTATGTGCATGTGCATGTTAATGATTATGCTAGGAATATTTGGGTTTATTTTATCAGCCTTATGTCAGAAGAACCATTTTTAAAATAATTTACACACTTGTTTGAAATTTAAAAAACCTACATATAATTCGTATTAAAATATATCATGATGGATAATTTTTAAATTACTCTCTAAAAACATTTTGTGGATAATGTGGCATTACATAGACTTTATCAACTCCAAGAACATCATATAAGTACTATATTATTGAATTATGGAATAAACCCCTTAAGAAATATATCCATACTTTATTATTTTAATCTTGTATTTCTATGTATGTTTGGGGTAGATATAAGTACTTATCTATATACAATAAATAAATTTCAATGTCACCTAGTTCTAAATAAAACACCAAATGATATGTGGAATGGTTTGAATCCAAAAATTTCTTTATTCAATGTTATTTGGATGTAATAATTCCATCATCAATGAAATATATAATTTTTATAAATTTGATCTAATATTTTTTATGAAATTTTTATTAATTACTCCAACACTTGTAAAGACATGAAGTGATAAAAAAATACCCTTGAAATTTAATGATTCATTATGTAATGTGGTTATAGAAAAAACATGAACGTATTTTTTTATTATATCTTATTGGATTTAAAATAACATTAAGAGTATTTATTTTTATTATCATTGTCGTTAAATAGTAATCACACGATTAAACTAAATATAGAGATTTTAAAAAATCCAATTGACTCGGACAAAGGAATTTATGGCCTTAACCAGTAGAATTGTGCCCTACGAAGCCCATTTATCAGAGCTTCATAGGGAAATAGAATAACTTGGATTTACCCTTTTCCAATCCCATGATGATATTCAATAACTTAATCATGATAGAAACGGTTTACGGGAGATATCTTAGCTCATCGAGATCATGAACCAAAACATGTTCATTGAACGACCCAATGAATGTATGACTGTCATGAACACTACTATAAGGGAGTACATCAGTGTATTGAAGGTATATTTATCAAGAACATAATAATATGAACATATATTTAGTAAAGAATAATGAATTTATTTTTTATTGTTACTTTATAAATGATTTTGAATTTGATTCAATTAAACACAAATTGTATTTTTTGTTAATACTCAAATTCAATTAAGGGATTTATTTTTGATGAATTTTTGGAATAAATATTATTGTAATAAAATTTCATTATTAAAAAAATATTAATTATAAATTTTGATATAACTTTTATTAAGTGAAATGTACTTTTTTAAGGGTTCAAGAACTATTATTATCAAAAACCAAGTATGATTTAATAAATTTAGAATCTTATTTTAAATGTAAAAATTAAAATATTAAGAAATGTATTTAGATAAATAAATTTTATTTTTTGAATCAGAATTTTGAAATTATCTAATGGGGAATTTTACATTATTTTCTTAGATAGCCGAATTTCTGGGTAAATATTAAATACCATATAAAAATAAGGTGTGTTTTATGGCATCATAATGACCCCAAAATGATGTAATAAATAATATAATGGGTATACATGGACCAAAATGTATTACCCTTAAAATAATTTTATTAATGTTTATTTGATTAATTTTATAATTCCATTATGAATCCTCCAAAATATATAATATATTTTATGATTTTAAGTTCATTTCTCTAAAAGTGTGACTCACCTCTATATAAGAAAGGGTAATATTTTAATATATTAGGCCCTTTTAAAAGTAAAATAATGAAACCATCCCCAATTTTGGAAAAAATATGGGAAAAACTTTGGTATGTTTTTTGGTTTTGAATATCTTTTTATATAGATTCCATAACCTATGTTTGTGAAATATTTAAGAATTACCTCTCATTTACTATATAAAATAACCCAAGCTCCCACTTTTATTCACTAAAAATCATTAGATATTATCCTTACTCTTTATTTCCACTCTATAATCCTCCTAAGGTGCCCCAAGTTCTCAGGAATCCCCTTTTCAGCTTTTGGAACCACACACTCAAGTAAGGGTTCTTTCCTTTCTCATCTTTATCAAATATTTTTATCTTGTCATTCCATTTTATTTTCTATTAATAATGATGGTGTATGATTTAGGCCCTCCAACAAACTAACCTTATTTTTTATAAATGATTATATTCCCCTTTATCTCTCATTAATCCCTCCCATGTATACCAGTTACCATGCTGAAATTGCATAAGCATCCTTTCCCTTTTTCAGTTTTTCAATCTTATTTATTATTATATGCCTTATTTTTTAATGTATATATGTGTGGTCATGTCCATAGTTGTCTCTATTCTGGTATAATTAATTTCAAAATGATTAGAGACACATTTCTATCTCACGAACCCATTTTATGAACTTTTATGTAACGTCGTTATGCTGTTGAATTTTCACCACAATTTTCCATGCCAAAACAATTGTGTACTGAATACCGTACCCATTTCCTATCAAGGGTGTTTAATATTTTGCACAAAAATTTTTTTATTGTGGAATAAAATGTATATATTAGATACTCCGTGATCATGTAACAGATTATGATGATCATTGAATCCATGTTTTATGATCTATGTGGCACCGTTAAACATGAGGATGAAATGAAAGTGATGGGTGCACCGAATATTATAAAGCACACCAATGCATTGGGAAAAGTTTAGTATCATTAAACATCATTTCAGGATAAGGGTTTACATGATTCCTTTATGGGATTTTTTAAACCATGAATTATATGTGGTTTATCATTGACATATGGTTATGATGTAGTGTTTTATGTTGTTTCCACATTTAACATGTTACGATTATCAGGCCATATCATCCCATGTTATTTATATTCCATTATGCCTCATTGAAATTCCTTATCTAACATTTAATATTATATTAATGTTATTCCGTGTTTATACTATTTGTGTGATTTATGTGTCATCTCTTTCTTATGTATTTCCCTAGGTTAACCAATGCAGTAATAAGATCAATCGTGTTAAGGAATGTTTCAACAAAGATGTTGTAAATCAGGTTTAAAGTTGTAATGCAATGTACCTAATTCCAAAATATGCTAGAATTATCAATCATTAAAGTTGAATAATGTGTAATTTTATGTAATTTAATAATTTATTAATATGTAATTAAGTGAAGTGTTGTTATACCACTAGTGATTTGTATCATGCTTTTAACAAATGGATCAGTACTATTTAAAAATAATACATGTGATGTTTGATGAGGAAACACCTGATGTGAAGCCAAAATGAAATTATTTTAATTGTAATTTTTTTCAAACCCCTCTTATTTTATGTCAACAAGATGAACCACATATATCATAAATCAATATTAAAATTTGATCACTAATAGAAGCTTTGAAACTGGATATTTGGAAAATATATTTTATTAAAATGATCAATAGTGAAAAAAATTCATTTCATTACCTAGAAAACAAAAATCCAATAGAATAAACTCAATGATAATATCATTCATAATGTAGATCAGAGGGATATAACTACAAGTTCCCTAAAATATAAATGTCATAGTTTTTAATTATTAACAAAATTTTAACCTAAAAATATATATGATAGCTTCTTAGTTGACAATATTATGATAATTATTTTGTAAGAATGTGTATATCAATTTTAAATAAACATTTATTGTTCCTTCTTTGAGTTACCTATTAATATTCTTGTTATATCATTCAAATAGTTTCTCCAAAATAAGTGTGGTGAAAATTGATTTATTGTTTATAATAAGGTGATATGAGTTTCAATGTTGTATATTTATGAAGATATTATAGATTATTGATATTTTTTCCACTTTTATCTAGACATGAATCCATAAAAGTTATATTAGATATCCAAAATAATAGGAAAATTAATCTATTTCAAATGGATTAAAGAGTTATTATTTTTCATATATGTTCAAGAGGATGTTTATATTGAATAACATATTGGTTTTTAGGAATCTAATTTAATGGATCTTGTATTTCAACTTATAAAAGAACTCAGCATACTTAAACAAGACCTGGGAACCTAGTATAATAGATTTTCATAATATTTACAAAAAAATAAATTATTAATGTAATATTAGATACAATAATTTTATCATGATGTTTTTAAGGACAATATCATTATACAAATCTATATTTATTAAATTATTTTTTATTCACCATAAAAAAACATTTATATACTTTTTTTGACTTTTGGAAATTCAATGTTTGATTATTATGATTGTTAACTTAAGTACATTCTTGGTTTCCAAATAACTCAATATATGTAAGTAACTTTATAAACTAAAACATAGTAACATTGAGATTGACTTATGAATTTTGGTTTTGAAAATGGTTCATGTATTGGTACTCAAGTGGGTAACATTTATAATCTTGATCTTGATGAATCCAAGAAATTGGTTTATCTTAAATTGTTAGAAGAATAAATATAACTTCTATTAATTTGATGGCTAGTCCCATAGAAATTTTGTACTTATTAATATTATGTGTGATGTTCAAAGATAATATGAATAAATCCCACCTTAAAGCTATTAAAAATATTTATTTTTCATAAAATATGAATGAACATATACTATATTATTACTTGGAATCTTATTCTACACATAATAGTTATTTAGTTATATATTTTTGTGTTTTTATAATATGTTATAAGGGATTAGAATATATATTTCACATTACTAGAATATATTATGTCTCATGGTCCATCAATAAGAAACATTCAATATCACATCATATAGTTCAAGAAGAATATATACCAGCAATATGTTTTTGTGATAAATTGTAGTGGATTCAACACATAATAACTACTTTTTATTAGAAATTTACTCATACAATAATTAATTGTGATAATGTGACTGTTATTTATTTATTTAGGAACCCAAAACATCATTCATGATCTAAACACATAGATACATGGTGCCCATTACATTTGAACCACACACTAAAAAGAGATATTATTCACAAAATTATTTATACTTAATGTCAACATTCTAAATTTTTTATAAAAAAATTATATTCCAATAAATTTTAACATATCATTGAGAATGTAGGTACAATCATTTTTAAGAGATTATTAAGGCTACCTTTTCATTCACTATCTTCTGACATTGAAAATCACTTCATGAAAGGGTGATTATAATCTTTGTTAGAACCATGTTAAATTCTTCTCTGAGTACATTATATATTCTATATGATTGATGAACATAAAGTATTATATGTACATATAAATTTATTTAGAACCAAAAATAATGGGATTTAACTTAATTTTTTTGTTTATAATTTTCTACATTTTGGAAGTTACTTTTTACATAATTTTTTTAATATGTGGAATGTCCCAATATCTCTATATATTGTATTTGAGTTTAAAAAATATATTATGATCCATAAATTTAATTTTATGTATCCTTCAGATTCTCTCATATACTCATATTCCCATTATATGTATTCTTAATCATACAGTTACATATATATTCATGTGTATATAATTTTTTCCTTCACATTTTAAAATTATATGTTTTTGACCGACTCCATATGAAAATGAGACATTGTGTTTTTTAAAATCATGTGTATATTATATTATTTCCCATGAGTTTTGATGTAATTTATTTATATATTCCCAAATTCACCATATAGAATAATTTTCAAAAAATGAAGATCATCTGTAGGTATTAGATGATAAAATCTTTTTGGTACTTTTCCATTTTTACTTGACTCTTTAATTTTCTTTTTTTATTTTCGATTCATTTTATTTTACTATAATAGGGATATATGTTTTTATATTCCTAATGATTCTTTCAAAAAGAGTTCAAGAAATCATGTTTCCAGGGAAATATCCCATGGGATGGAATCAATATTAATAAATTGTGTGAGAAGAAATTATGTTATAAAACCATGATATTCATTATATATGAAAACTGGGTGTAAAATTTATTGAAGATATCAATTTTTATTGTTAAATTATTATAGTTGTCTTATTTATTTCATCCATAACTATTTCATAGTGAATCATATTCATGTTTGGCTTTTAAAATAAGAAAGGGATATAAAGTTAAAAAATTCAATGTTCCATTCTTTGGGAGTGCGATATAATGTTTTCCTTTTTAAGGGTGATAGTTTTTAAATGATCATTTATTATAAGGTTTCCAAATTACTTTTTTAGTATATAATGGGTGATGTTTTTTTGTGGATAATTTAATTTCCTTAAATGGGAGAGTTTTTGTTATGACAAATATTTGTTGGTACCAACCTTGTATGTTTAATTAAGGGGGTATATTGGTCTACTAATGTTACATCAAAGGGATATTAAATAAAATTATAGGATTTTTTATTTTTATTTTTTTCTATTATAACATTTCATTTATGTCACACGGTTTTCAAAAGGGGGGACATTATTCAATTAAATTACTCTTCTTCATCCTTTTTTTATAAAATCCAAATACTTGTCATTTTTTGTGGTGATTATATAATGTTATAAGTTATGTTTTTAGGTAGATATAACTATTTTATTCAAAGGCATGGTGAAATAAAAAGAATAATCTAATTTCTATAGAATCACGAAGTAACAATAAATTAATTCTATCAGAAAATAATGTTTTTACTTCTGATTCCGATATTTTTTCATCTAAACCAAAATATCTCAAAATATAACTACTGATGTCTATTAAAGGAATGCTAATAAATTGTAATAAAGATATTGAAAATTGGAATTTGAGGATATTAATTCAATTATAATCAATCTGTTCATTATCTCACAACCTTTAGTGTTCAAGATTATTATTTTTCATAGTGATTCCATTATGAGTATTCCCTTAGAAAATATTTTTTTTATAATTTTTTATTTTAGATTTTTATTGTGTGCGATTGATGAGTTTATAACGATCATAAACTATATCATTATAATTCTTAGTTTTGAATGATTATGGGGATAAAAATATTCTACCAATATTTATAATCATCGATGTTCTTAGAGATATATCTACTTATTACATACATGTGTGTCAAATATGTTTTGGTATAGACTTGTATCATCAAATATATTAGTTTTATGAAATTTTTTGTGTATAAATTGTATCCCATATATATGGGTATTAGCTTTCCTTAATCTTTTTGTAAAATAAAATAATTCCTTTAACTAGAATTATTGGAAAATTAATATCCTTTATAGGAGTGTTTAGATTATTAACCAATACATAATGTTTTATATTTATAAATTAAATTGATTTCACATATTTATGATTATATTGATTTATCAGTTAATTTGGTTGATGGTTAAAAAAATTATTTTTCATTTCTTATAATTAATTTTTTGTTTTAATTTGTTATAATTGAAAATTATTTCCACTTTCCACCTTAAACATTAGAGTGGGTGAAAAAATGATCGTTGTATTCAACATCAATTCAACCTCCTATTAAAGTGTCTACTTCCTTTCTTATTTAGGAAAACATGAATGTTATAAACCAACATCGGTATCCCTTAGTATGAGAACTCTATTTAGTCTATATCATATCCCAAAGGGAATTATTAATCCCCATGGGCTGGTAACTAGTGTCTTGGAATAAAAATACACATTGGGAATAGTTTTTCCAATAATCCATCAAACGGGTCCTAACTGAGGACCTAACATGACCTTAAAATATTTTAAAATCCATCAATATAAATTAAATAAACTAATTAGATAGAAAAATAAACAATCAATATGATATAAAATAAACCCCAAAAGAAATCATAGAATCAAATATGTAAAAATAATCACTAGTAAGAAAAAACAGAGTTGATCAGAAACTGAGTACCCTACACATTCAATAGGCACCGTAATCTCTACTTTTAACTATTAGAATTAAATCTACATAAACTTATAAGGTTTATATTAGGGTTTAACACATCTATACTTGTAGGTTCCCACATTTTGTTTCATGAGTAACTCCTGTTAGAGAAATATAAGAATTCATGATTGAAATAAATTATATAATAGTATTTTAACTCTTTAAAGATAAGGAAAACAGATAATAAGCTTATATAAAATTTACAATGATATACATATTATCAATAAAAACAAATTATTTAAAATAATATAAATAAAAGATAGTATGCCTTAATATAAAATATTTTTAAACAAGCATGTGGGATATCTATAAGGTTTCTAAGTCCATTTGTACCCTAGAATCCTCCTACCATCTAGTTAATTACGATTCCAAAATCAATTGTATGAGAAAGTCATTAAGGATAGCATACCTTGTACTAGAGACACAGTGATGATCATCTAATGAAACCCCATTCCAGAACCCACTATGTAGTTAAATAGTAATACTTGAGGTGTGGTGTATCCTATATAATGGTATCAAAACCTACTTATACAAGCCGAATAGTTTTTAGTTAGTATGGAGTAATCCATTAAATGGTTCTTAATTCTAGTGTTCCCACCAAGATATATGGGTTCTTATGTATTATCCCCCTTCCAAGGTGTCACAATTATATTTTTAAACTTATTTTATAATCAAATGGGTCCTTTTTTCAAAAAATTAACATGTAGTTTTAATTTTTCAATTATAAATAATTCCTTTACAAATATTTTACCTATAAAATAAAAGATCAAATATTCATATTATCCATAAATATCTAGTAAGAACTCAAAACTACTATACTGTGAATTAAAAAATATAAACACCTTTTAAAAGTAAAATTGACCTTAATTCTTTTATTATGAAGGGGTACCACATGAACCCACATGCCTTAAAAACATAAAATCCTTGGGAACCAAAGAATAACCTTAAAAATAGTTATTGGGATCCAAAAGAGGTAATAGAAAGACCTAAAAAATTAAAAATACACTATAAAATTTGGGTACTACAATACCTCTGATTTCATATCTATAGGGGATACGAGAAATATATGAAGAATAATAAACCATGGGGAAAGAAACTGCTTACCTTAGATATTTGTTGACTAATATAGGTAAACAAAACCAAAATTGAGCCAATAAGGATGGGGAATGTAATTTATATGGGGGAGATGAACATGTGGTTTCAAATGAGAGAAAATAGGGGTTTTGTTGAGTTAAATTAAGGTAGGATAGCAACATATCTGAATATTAATAATATTGTGGGAAGGCTATATAGTTTGGCCGAATAGTTTTATGATCCATCCACCAACTAGATGTGTGAAATTAGACAAACCGTGATACATTTTATGGTTTTTTCAAATAGTTATTGAAATATAGTAATAATAGTGGAACCCGCAACTGATAAGAAATTTTAGGTTTTTTATTTAATTAATTTATTCTTTAATCATTCCATATACTTATAAAAGTCACTTACCACATTTTTTCAATATTTCAATAGTAAAACACCTTTGATAAAATAATACTTCTAATAAATAGAAAATAGATGATACAAATATGGAATTAACATCTTGGGTGTGAAACATCTCCCCACTAAATCACTTTCCCCCAGTCAATGTCAACCCATAGTTTGATCTAATTACAAGTGTGGCCATTTCACCCCCTTGAATGATTCCTTCTCCTAAATCTCATTAAAATAACTCTTCAAATATTTTAACACTCATACCAACTGAATATATTTCTCATGAAGCATGTTATCCTAAAATTCGTCAATCTAAACCATTTAATCAATCATTGAACGAATTGAATTCAAATACATATCATTTTAATTCTGGATATGGGTGGTTTGTAGGTTATACATTTTGACATGACGGATGTGGAAGACATTATGGATAAATGTAAAATGGGGAGTTAATTACAATTTATATGTAAAATTTTCTCTCTATTAAGTTATCTTCAAGTGTATCACATACTCTAAAGAAATGTTACATTGTTTATATAGTTGTTGATGACATAAATGAGGTGAGCCCTTTTGAAAAATAGGATTGTAAAGAAAACATTTTATGGGATTATGTAATCAGTAATAGTAATATTTATAGATACATTGACATATAACCAACAATAATTTATTAGTATAAATGTTTTCCTTCATCTCACACACAATGGTAAGTCCAACAAAGGGAGTTTAACCCACCATAGTCTAATTGAAGAGATTTTGGAATAGCTGGCCACAAGTAGGATCAAAATGGGCTATCTTGATTGATGACTAACTTATATCATTATAATATTGTTAAACCAATTATAGATATGTATCCTCTGATCCTCAAATTTCCATGAAATGTATTTAAATATTCTCCTCTAAAATATGTATTGCCCATTTTTTCTAAATTTTTTGTTTATGGATGATATGTCATAGACATCCTTATCTAGGATCACATTATTTCATGGAGTTTTATTCAAAAGCTATATGTAAATTAGGGATACCTATAAAATATTATTGGATATGTAACTCAATGGAACATCATGGTCTCTTTCTCATATAATTTCTCACACTCTTACACCTTCGTGGTATATCTGATCAGAATTAGATGAGCTAATTTCACATATTGAAAATTCAAAATATAAGAAGAATTTTTACTTTTGGTGGTATGATTTGATCCCTTGATGAAGTCTTTTAATATCAATTCCCACTTCTATTTTCGTATAGAAAGAGGATAGAGTATAATGGAAGGATTTGGGTGCTCAAATATGATATACTATAAAGTATACCATTGTGTCATGATGGCTACTATGTCACATATCTTACTCAAACACTAATATCAGCACTTCATTTAACTATGAATCATGGTAGAATCTGGGTGGATGACCCATTAGTAGTGATGGAAGTCAATCATCATCACTAATATCATGGATTAAGGATACACATATTGGTTGAGGAAGTTAAAAATTTCTCACTAGATAAAGAAAACTCATTGGTGGTCTCCCCACCATATATATTTCTCCTGATGCATTGACACACATCATTTAATAGATTCTCACAGTGGATAATCTTGAAAAATAAATAATCAGCTAGATTTTATTAAGAAATACATTATATTTCTAAACATTTACCGCAAAATTTATTTGAGCAAGGTGACCCATGAAATTTTATTTATCATTGGACTCTTTTCAAATCTTGGGAAGGAATTTTTATACTGAGAGAATAGATGAAAACATCCCCTATCTCTCTTACATAAGTGATGTAGAAATGAAATATTTGAAGATAAATAACCTACAATGGATATAACCTCTATGATCCATTACTTTGGGAAAATATGGTGTTTGAGGAGTTCTAGGAGTTCAATGTGACTTATTCCTAATACTGTGAAAAAAATTTAATTCTATGAATAGTGCTTCTAGTTATTTAAATAGTGCCATCAGGGAGATAGATGTGAATAGTTTCATCGGTGAGATAGATGTGAACAAGGTCATTGCTGAGAAAGATTTGAATAGTTTCATCAGTGAGATAGATGGAAATAGTGTCATCTGTGAGATAGATGGTAACAGTTTCATTGGTGAGAAAATGTGTAAAGTTTCATTGATGAAACATATGTGAATAGTTCCATTGGTGAGACATATGTGAACAGTGTCATCAGTGAGACATATGTGAAAAGTTTCATTGGTGAGATAGATGTGAATAATTTCATTGGTGAGATATATGTGAATAGTTTCATCGATTAGTCACATCGGTGACTCACATCAGTGAGTCACCTATCGGTAGGTCATCTTTTAGTAGGTCATCTGTCGATAGTTCATCTCTCGATATTTCATCTATTGGGAGGTCATATATCAGTATGTCTTCTATCCACATCCCATTTTTTAGTATGTCCTATATTGGAAGGTCATTTGTCAGTAGTTTGTCTTTTATTAGTTTATCTTTCGATAGGTCATCTGTCAATAGAAGCTATAGTGTTTCCAGATCATTCGGTGAACAGTGTTTCCAGCATCCTATAATTTCATCCCTTCAACGTTTTATTTTACATAAATTTCATTTAATTCCTTGTTTTAATGGATTTAAGGATGATTCAAAGACCACAAATCCTATATTAATATTTATAAGTGTCTTACAACCTTTACATAGTCAAACAACAAAATCATGACCAGATCTGCCATAAATGGAAAATCTAAACCTTTTCTAAACTGCTACACTATTTATATTTTAAAATTGGACAAGATACTTTATTTCTTATTGTTTCTTCTCCTTTCTATTGGTGTGAGGTGGCCCAAAACATTTTTCCTAAGTAGTTTTGTGATTGGTCTATCCTTGGATCATTTCCCATTATAGTTTTTTTGCTGCATGTGTAGCCCCTATCTTAGTGCATCCCAAAAGTGTAGATCCTTATTCGATATAAGGTATGTTATACCTCTTTTCTTCTAGGATCATTAATTTCATTACTGCCATTCTGTTTTCCATCTTACAGTGTGTGATCTCCATGTTTCTAATAGACCTTTCATGGGTATTGGTTGATGGGATTATTCTGCGACTTCATTGTGTGGATGCAGTCATTGAAGGAGAGGTGATAAAGATCTGTTGTGTTGGCCCATTATTGTGAAAAGAACATCAGAAAAATTTTGAGGGAGCGGATCAATGGATTATTTATTAATTTAAATGTAGTCATTGTGTTATCATGTTTTAGCCAACGTATCACAATGAAATTGACATAATAATTAATTGAACTAGATTAAAGATTTGGTAGTAATAGATTAGCGATGTTATTTCCTCTTGATATTCAATATCATGTGCTATCTATGATTTTTTTGTTTATCATGTCATTATTGTTGGAAATTCTTAAAGAATGTATAGATGAGATTAGTTATAAATTAATTGGATACAGACAAAGAGGTATTTTTTGTGAATCTGGTTTTTTGATGTTGTGCTTACTTATAAGTCAAATAGATGTAGTTGTGCATGTTAAATTTAATTGGTTAATTCGATATGGAATAATGTACTGGTCATGAAATAAAGATAATTCCTTGATAGTTTTTTTGTTACCCTATTTCTTTTAATGTCCAAGAACCTTATTCATTAGATTTGTGAGTGCTCATTCTGTGTGAATGATGAATGCCTTGTTTAGGGCCAAGAGCCTTGTTGCTATGTTGTTTATTTCTATCTGCTTATGTTATGGTGTGATCCTGGGATAGATGAGCATGTACGGCTATTGTGGTATGTGGGGGAAGGTAGGCATTGGGTTTTTGGCATCATTTGATGCATAGTGTGATGCGATGCATTGGTTTATGCTTGTGGGTTTCATGGAAGACATCAGGGATAATGGAATGGGTTGAAGTGGGGCTTAACCATAGATGTGAAAGTTGAATGTTTGTTGAATCTATTTTTTTACCTTCTTTAGTTTCCCCATTTCTTAAGTTGTATGTTTTTTCTTACCCTACATTTAAAAGTGGAAATGACGTGCAAGGTACACTGCATGCTTTTCATGTTTAGTTTCTTCTGGATGGATTGTTCTATGCACCAGCTATATGTGGAAGAGACTCGATGGGTAGTTCATCTACTCACCGGGTTAATCCCATTGTGTTTGGAATCATAGAATGTTTTTTTTGGAATACCTAGAATTATGGAAATGTGATAATGATTTTAATAATTGATTTAATAAATGGTGTTAACCCATGGGGTTGATGCTTGGTGGAATGAAATTTCATGGTAATATTTTTGAGAAGTCGTGGGTACGGTTTTCTTATCCATAGAGGGCATGGATATTGGTTGGAATAGTAATGGGATGTAATGTGGTACATGTAGTGGTTAATTAATGGTTAAATACTTAATTAACATAATGTGGAACTGATAAAAATGGATAATGTAACCTAATGCAGATCTTTAAATGGTTTTGTGCTTATATAATATATCATCTTTGAAGTGAAAACCAGGAGTATGAGAGAAATTAGCTATAGTTGAGTCCAAGACTAGGTTATTCCCATAGTATGGTTTTGACCTATATTATATTCTATACATTTTTTGTTTCTATATTCTACTTCACCATGTATGTTTGGGAAAATGACACCGTAAGGATTCCTGAGCCCTTGGAGGGGTAATTCCTCACATCCTGATGGAAGGATAGATGGATGACTACCCCCTTCGGCCCTGCTCTCTTCACATGGTAGTTACTTGTGCGGGTAGGCACAACAGTTTGTTGTCTCTGTATATGTGTGTAGAGGTCTGTAATGGCTTATGGTTATCCAGAAACATATATTCTGGATATATATTTCTATGGAATACTGCAGGCGTAACATGTATAGGTTGTGATGGATGCGACCAGACGTACGATACATATTATGTGAGCTATGGTGGATCCCAAAAACTATCTGGATACATTTTCTACATTGAAGTGGTGGTTTTGTTTCATGAGGTTCATGTTATAGTGTTTCGCCCAAGTATCTGTGGGGAATCCTTTTTGGAGAGAGATACTTAGGACGTGAAACATTAGGGAAAATGGGAAAACCAGTGGGGATATGGTATCAGGGTGCCCTTGAAATTAATTATTATATTATATACTATTCTATGAAATACTTGGGTAGAGTATCCATAGAGAAGATGGTAACATAGTATGTCCATTTAGGTGACTAGTTAGTTTTACATATTATTCACTGTGCATTAGCATCATTTCATTATTTTTTCATGTGAGGCTTCAGGTAGGATCCCACTGAGTATACTATTATTCTATCATAATGTTATATAAATAGTTTTTAAGTTCACTTGTAGTTGGTTGGATATCATGCTGGTAACTACTATCGTGGGGTTACTGGAGATGTTCATGCTTCAGAGCCACTGTCATTTTATGTTATTTTGGTACATGAAGTTTTCCCTTTCAGTTGTAGTAGTTCTTGAAAGACATTACATATGTGTACTTGGGATTTCTTTGGTATTGTTGTCTAAGAAGGTGTTCTTTTGTGTCTATATTATCTCTCTCTTTCATATGTTTCCTCTTGGAAGGTAATTCCTCCCATTAGTGTGTTTATTATACCCTTGGTGCTAGTCTCCAAACTGGGGCCTCTTAGAGGCGGGACTCTGGGTTCATTATCTCTCTTCTCACATTGCTGATCCATGAGGGGTACACTTCATGAGGAGAGTTTCATGATAGAGTGGTATTAGAGGTATGATTGAGGGATAAGATGGAGTTTGGATTTAGGCCTAGGTGAGGTTTCATGGGTTATTAGGGAAACAATTTTAGTTAATATTAGAAAGCATTGTAAACCCAAGAGACCGGCTAAGAGATGGGTATTTAGGGCCCCTGTGATCTGATTCTTGTACCTTTAAGATTAAAATCCCTTAAATGGGGGTGATACTTGTTGCAAGGTAGAGAACTAGGAAAGGATCATTTTCATTCATCTTTGCGCCATAGTTTGAATGGGTACACCGTGGGATAAGCTAACCGAAAAATGAATAAAAGAAAATAATTAATTATATAATGTTAAGTCTTCTGTAATCCAGTTATATTAGCTCTAACTATTTTGTCATTTTCATATTAGGAACCAGGTCGACATCCACATTAGGTTCATACAGAATATGTTCAACAGGTTGCGCCTGCTAATCTCTGTAGAGTAGAGGTTTTCGAGGATCACACATGGAGGAGGACACTCCAAGAATTTCCATACTAGAATCTATAGAAGTATGAGTGTTTCACTTTATATGTATTCAAGGAATACTTGTTGGAGGAGTTTGATATAGCTTTCATATTGATAAATTCTTGGAAGGAGAACTAGGTATTGTAAGTTGTGACGATGTTGTGTGGGGAAGTGAGGCAGTGGTGGTTCTTATTCCTCAGGGATCGCGAGGAGTGTGATATATTGTGGGGGGAGTTTTGGGAACAGTTTAAGATTCATGTTTCTTTCTTTGACCGTGATGTTGGCCAGTCACCTAGAGCTTATTACCCATCGAAATGGGATCTCTAGTCCACGAGAGTTTGGGATCCATTTCAGGAACATTTTGTGATATTCTTCAATACTGTTGCCAAATAAGGAGGTAGGGGCATGCCATTTTGAGGAGGCTCTGTATCCAAGGATCCAATGCCAGGTCACCCATTTATGTTAAAGATATATCTTTAAGTGTTATAGAGGGAAGAGGTCATCGAGAGGATGTTGTCCAGAACCAGATCATTAGGATAGTGGATTCATTAGGATTCCTCATGATGTAGATACGTGGTTTGGGGTTTATGTTTTTTTAGGGTAGAAGAATTTCCATTCGGATGGGGGTAGGTCCCACCCCTCAGTATCTCATATCTCTTGTGGTAGTGGTTCTTTGACATATGCTAATGGATCTATTTTTTTATGGAGGTTTAGGTCATCATCAGTGAGAGTTCCCATCCTTTCTAAGCAGTCATCATGTGTCAGGTGTTCCTCTTCATGTTCCTCCATTAAGGTAGTTTAATCCTAGACAGCAACAGGGGGTAACACCATATTTGGATCAGTTGATAGCATATGGTGAAAGTAGAGGAAAACCTTGGGATGATCTCCATACTCATATAGGAGAGTGCGGTGGTGTTGGTGATATTCATCATGTTTAGAGAGGATGGGGAGGAGGCCATGGTCAGTTTGATTCTTTATCAATGCCTGCACCGGGTGAGCCATACGTCATTTGAGGTACCCTTTTACTTTTTTCTACTTGTGTGTATTCTTTTTTTGATTTTGTATTTACACAATCATTCATATCATTTACCCTTGTCCATACCAAGGAACATATGGTAGATAAGCTCCCAGTTCCCTTAGCATTGACTACGCCAGTTGGAGTTCGATATGACTTTATTAAAGAATATAGAGACTAAGATATTTTTCTAGGGTAGCACTACTCTAGGAGAGATTTCATATTTTTAAGGATATAACTATATGTTATCATCCTCGGTATGGATTGGTTTTATTCGGTTCATGTTATTGTAGATTGATTTAGGAGGCAAATTGTGTTATTCGATGGTGATGGAGATCCATCAATGTTTGCTAGTGATAGACACCCTCAGATGGGTCTGAGGTGTGTTTTGTCCTTGTCATCCTTGATTGATGATATAATGATAAGTTTGTTTGAGGTTTAGTAGTTAGCATTTCCAAGTGTCATAGATGAGTACCCTGATGTGTTTTTATAAGAGGTTTTAATGTTACCCCCTCAATGAGAGATCGAGTTCGAGATCTAGCTACAGCTAGACGCATCTCCTATCTCGATTTTTTCATATAGGATGGCACCTTCTGAGTGACATTAGTTGTGTATAAAGCTCAATATTCTCTTACAGTGTAGTTTTGTTCATTCGAGTGTGTCATAGTGGGGCACACCAGATTTGTTCATGAAGAAGTTTGATGACAGTTTTCCGTTTTGTATCGATTATCACTTCTCGAACCAAGTGACATTGAAGAATAGTTATCCCCTTATACAGATTAATGATTTGTTCAATAAAATGAAGGGTTATAGTTGGTTCTAAAAGATCTATTTGTGGTTAAGATATTATTTGAGGCATTTGAATGATGAGGACATTCCAAATACTAAGTTCTATTTCCATCGTGGGCATTACTTTTTTATTTTGATGCTTTTTGGTGTGATGACTTATCTAGTTGTTTTCATTGGGTTGATGAACGATATGTTCTGTGAGTTTCTATATATGTTCACGGTGGTATTCATTGATGACATCCTTGTGTACTATGTATTGGAGGAAGAGCATGTAGAGCATCTGCATTCCATTTTGGGAGTCCTTCATCGACAATAGCTGTTTGGAAAGTTGTCAAAGTGAGAGTTTTTTCCTCAAGAGGTCTGTTTCATGGGGCATGTAGTATCCCAGAACAGAGTAGTTGGGTATCCATTGAAGATATAAGTAGTTCTATCTTGGAATTCCCCCATGATAGTTCTATAGGTGCAATGTTTCCTTGGTCTTGTAGGCTATTATATGATGTTTTTTGCCGATTTCTCTCGGGCTGTGACTCCTCTAACAGCGTTGAAAAAGAAGAATCATTCATTCATGTGGGATGATATCTGTGAGGTGGATTTCAAGTATCTAAAAGAGAAGTAGTTCAATTCCCCAGCTCATTTTCTTCCTATATAAGGAGTTTAGTTTGAGTTTTTCTATGATGCTTCGTGTCTAGGGGTGGGATGTGTTCTGATGCTACAATGATCAGTCATTTCTTATGGGTCTTAGTAGTTACATCCCAATGACAATAACTATTTCCCCCATGCTTTTGAGTTGGAATAAGTGGTGTTTTCCTTGAAGTTTTGGAGACATTACCTCATCAGATAGCACTTTATGGTCCTCATCGATCATTAAATCATGAGGTATGTTTTCTTCCAATGTGACTTGAACTTGTGATAGTTTCAGTGGATGGTGTACGTACATGATTATGAATTTCAAATCTCATATACACCTGGTATGGGTAATGTTGTAGTCGATGCACTGAGTAGGAAGTCATGTAGTGATGAAGTGTGTGAATTAGGTGATTCCAAGAGAGTAATGGAAGAACATTCCGCATTACATTTGGATATTAGATAAGTTTTGGAAGAGTTTTTCTCTCTCAGATGATGGTGTTTTCATATTTGGTTCAGTGGGTGTAAGAGTCCCAATTGGGGGGTCTTTCGGTGGAGGTTTGGAGAGACCGAGTTGTTTCTGTTGATGTCCCTAATGGTTGTTCTAAGGATGAACAACACTGGGTGTTGTTTCTGGGATAACGTTTCGTTCCTTTGAAAATGCATGAGATGGTCTCAGAGAGTTTCATATTTCTCCCTTAGTGGTATATACTAGTGTGACCGAGACGTAATGAGCATTGATTTGTCAGTTTTAGTGTCTGGGGTTAAAGCGTACAATTTCAGATTTTGTCTCTCGATATTTGGTGGGATATATGGTGAAGGCCAAGCATCGTGTTACCGTTGGGATCCTCTGACAGTTAGATGTTCCATAGTGGAAGTGGGAGAACATATTGATGGACTTTGTAATCAGTTCTCCTCGAGCTCAGGGAGTCTATGATGCTCTATGGGTAGTTGTGGGTCATTATATTAAATCATCCCACTTCATAGAAATCATGGAGTTGAGCTCAGTTGATGTTTTGTCGAGGGAATATCTGGAGGAGGTAGTGAGACTCCACCTGGCCCATAGGATGGCCATTTCTGATTGAGATCCTCATTTCACCTCCATGGTGTGGAGAGGTCGTCATCATAATTTTTGTTCTCAGTTGTTCTTTAGCACTAATTTTCCTCCATATAAGGATGGTCAAACAGAGCAGACCATCTGGACTCTTGAATACATGATATGCTCCTTTTTCCTAGATTTTGGTGGTTCGTGGATGAGGACCTTGCCCTTGGTAGAGTTTTCCTAAAACAATAGTTTGGACTACACCATTGGTATGACACTGTTTCAATCCTTCTATGGCTAAACTTGTGGTTCTTAGTTTTTGTATCACCGCAGACCCGTGCATCCAGATCTGGTTTAAAAAATGCTATATTTTTTTATTTAAATGTAACTAAAAAATATACATACATTTACAACTAGGGATCGTTTCCGGTTTTTTTTAGGAAAAGGTCCAATTTCACATATTGTCAATGTTCAAATAGTAAATAAAAAGACAGTAATGAAACTATGTTAGTGCTATCTCTATGTCAAGATAATCTCCATGAATGCTCTATATGAAACAAAAAACATTTTATAAAAACATAGGGTGAGTAGAATTTCCAAATAAGGGCTTTTTGAAAATCCAGTAAAAACCCTTTTTGAAAATACTTATACATTTTAAAAAAATGTGCTTTTAGAAACAATATTTAAAATACATTTGAAAATATATTTGAAAATAAATTTGATTAATACTTTTAAAAAAACATAGTTCTTGAAAACACTTTAGAAATCCTTTCGAATGTATTTATAATTTTGAAAACATAATTTTGAAATCACTTTTCAAAATGTAATATCTTTTTAAAACTCTTTTGAAAATCCATTGAAAAAATGATTTTGTTAAAGCATTTAAAAATACATATGCTTTTGAAAACATATAAATATACTCTTTTGAAAAATACTAATGATTTCGACAATACTTGTAAAGCCTGTGGAAATAGATACAGTTTTGAAAACATTATAATACATTTTGAAAATACAAACGCTTGAAAATGATTTAAAATAAACTAGTGGGTTTTAATAAAATACTAAGAAAGATTTTAAAAACAAAAGATTTTAGATACTTAAACATTGAAAGTTGTATTGGGCCTACCAAATTGTGTTTGGAATGGGTACCCCCAATCCCTTACTTTTTTACAATTTAAAAGTTCCATTTTTAGAGAAACATTTTTAACTTTCTATACATTTATACATTTACACTGGGTTTTTTGGATTTGAAAACATATTAATTCTTTGTATACACATGAACATGTAAATTTTATTTTCTTAGGAAATTCACTTCTAGTATTTTTCACTACCAAATATCATTTCATTTTTCTTTTAAATGGAATGTCTATAATATAATTTAGATCCATGATAAATTACTTTTCATTAAAAACTATCTTTTAAAAACTCATCCCTAAATAAAAGAATTAAATACCCATTTGATTAAATCACAAATTGTTGTTTGAAACAATAAAACATTCGCATGAAATGATAGAAATTGTACATTGCAAGTCAAATGAAATAATACACATTTAATTTCTCTTTTCTTAGAATTATCGTGAACTCATAAAATATATGAATTTAATATAATGGTGTGCGTAATAGTAACTTTAAAATCACTACTTTCATGAACTAATCAATTTAACAATATATGCATATATATAATTTTACTCTCATGAACAATTATAAGTTTAAGTGTATGTACCCTTAACTTATAACTGCAAAAGCTAAATTATATAACACATATAAGAAAGATAAAAGTAATATTTTCAAAATAAAAAATTCTTCATTTCTTAATTTAAAAATATTAAGAAACATGCATTCATTTTGAAACATGCAATGAAGTTAACGTGTATATATATATAGACACATATGTACATATATATAAGGAATATAAACATTGAAGGTTTGAGAATACTGTATCACATGCGCACCACAATTGGTTAACATAAGTATAAAAAAAAATTTAGCATATGAGGCATATTATCATAAGTACATACATATGTTTGGTTGATAAAAATGAAATGGCATGCCTGTATGGATATTCATATAAATCCTAGATTTAAATTCTAAAACATGAAGAAATTTAATATTATATACATGTATAGACACAGTTGAACAAATAGAAAATATCATATGTCTAAACATGTTGGTGCTTGAAACATGGACATATTTTATATATCAGTATATATTTATATATATAATTAAAGTATTTCCCTTACATTACTTTGAATCAAATCAATAAGTAGAGGGAAATGGTGGGTTCTTCTTCAGCTGACTAAAGAGGTGGCCTTCTAAAAGGGTGTGTTTGAACCAGTTTTAAGAAAAATAGGATGAAGCAAAAGGCTTCGGCTTGGTAGGGTTTCCAGTGAGGGAGTGTTCCATCGGTACCCATATATTTATATATACTAGTTCAAGAACTAATCCTTCAAGGGAAGATCCATGGGTACTGTTGATTTCGTGGGGTGGATGAAGATCATAGGGGTCCATTGGAACTGATCCAAGAAGAAAATGTTAGGGGTTTGGGTTTTCTTGTTGGGGAAGCGATGAACAGTCATATGAAATGGGTAGCATTTTGTTAGATTCGGTGTTGTTTATGAGTGAAGCCATTATACAGTGAAGGGATTGTTTTGGCCAGATCTGACTTCAAGGAAGATGATCCAAAGGGGGCACCTAAGGAGGCTCGGCTCTACTTGTGGTGTAGAACTCGATCCTCAAAAAAAGGATTCAGATGGGTTCATTTTAGATTTCGGTGACATCATATGGCTATTTAGGTTGCGGTGGTCGATGACGAGAAGATTAGTCGGTCAATTTGTGGTGGTCTACAGGTGTGGCATGGTTCGGGGTCAGTGAGGTCCCAGGGAAGACGATGTGGGGTATTTTATTCCGTTTGTTTTGTTTGTTTTGTTTTATATTACTATTATTTTACTCTTCTTTTTTTACTTTTCATTTTGGGTTTATCATTTCTGTTTTTCTTAATTGTTCTCTTTCATCAAGATGTTTTGTTTTTACATCTCGTTTATGGTTATAAATTCATATTTAAATATATATATATACCATGTTTTTTTAACTATATATCTATATATTTATATATATATATATATCCGATATATATGTCCATTTTTTATTTATTAATCATTTATCGAATTATGTTTATGTTAAATTAATAATTTACTTGCTAATTGTATCATAATAAATTCCTATGATATTATTGACCTTAAATATTTCAATTCATTTTCACACAATCAAGAATTATTATTACCATTATATATTTTATGTTTGTGCAATTAAGTTTAATCTAAAAGAACGTCTTTTTATGTATCTTGATAATATTGTTTGAATTTAATTTAATATATCTATATTTGTGGTTATATATTAATGAACATTTTACCACCTAAATTTTTAATATAATGTATTAAATTGTTTCTCAATTAATACTTAAATTATAAACAATTTAATGGTGTAAAGATGCACTTACATGTTCCACAGTAATATAAAGGGAATATTTTACATAATTTAATATGAAAGGAAGTTTTTTATTAAATATAACAGTCATTTTCATGTTGAATTACACTTTATTTTATATTTATTTATCAAATAAATCATTAAATAAACACATATTAAAAGATTTAATTCTGGTGAAGTTACATTCTTCCCCCCATAAATAGAATTTTTACCTCGAAATATGTTTGTTGTACTTAGTAAAAATTATGAAATTTCACATTTAGAATTTAGAAACTAGAATTACTAGAAATATATCAATATGAATGGTTAGAAAATAGATGTTATACTAAAAGAGTATACTTAGAAACTAAACCAAAAATCATAATCTCTAATTTTTTCTAAATCGTGCCTTTGATTCCAACTGTAGCACCTCTGACACGTGCTTCTAGATCAAGTAGAAAAAATGGTGTATATTTTTTTTATATAAAAGTAACTGAAAAATATAATGATATTTATAAATGAGGATCTTTTTCGTTTTAGGATTTGGAGGAAAATGACCACATTAACATATTATCAACATTAAAATAGTAAATAAAAATGTAGCAATGAAAATGTGTTAGTGCTAGATATATGTTTATCTGAAATCCATGAATGCTTTATATGAACCTTAAAACATATTATGAAATCATTGGGTGAGAAAAATTTCTTAGTAATGTGTTTTTGAAAAGCTAGTGAAAAACCTTTTAAACAATACTTCTACCATTTTTAAAAATGCTATGGAAACATTTTTTAAAGTACTTTTGAAAATTGATTTGAAAATACCATTGATTAATACTTTTATAATAACATAGTTTAGGAAAACACTGTATAAATCCATTAAAAAATACTTAGAATGTTGAGAACATAATTTTGAAAACAATTTTCAAAATTTAATATATTTTTGAAAACACTGTTGAAAATCCATTGAAAACATTATTTTGAATATATATTTGAAAATACTTACGCTTTTGAAAACATATAAATAGTCTTTTGAAAAATATATACGATTTTTTAATTTATTTTAAAGACTGTGGAAATATATATGATTTTAAAAATATAATAATACATTTTAAAAATAATTATGCTTGAAAATGATTTAAAATAAAAAGGTGATTTTTCAGAACATTCTAAGCAAGCTTTTGAAAACAAATTGGGCTATATAAACATTGAAGGAATTATTGGACCTAACCACTTGTGTTATGAATGGGTACCCCTATTCCCCTTATTTTTTACAATTTCAAAGTTCCATTTTTATAGAAACATTTTTATATTTCTTTACATATATACATTTTCCACTGTGGTTTTTGGATTTGAACACATAATAATGCCTTGTATATACATGCACATGTAAATACTTTTTTCATAGGAAAGTCACTTATTCGATTTAGAACTACCAAATATCATGTCATATTTATTTTAAATGGCATGCCAATTATTTTTTTAACATCTATTATAAATAACTTTAGATAAACAATTCTTTTAAAAACTCATACCTAAATAAATGTTTTAAATACCCATTTTCTTAAATCAAAAATTGATGCTTGAAACAATAAACCTTTCCCATGAAATGATAAAAATTATAAAATGTGAGTCACATGAAACAATACATATTTAATTTCTCTTTCATAGATTTATTGTGAGCATATAAAATATAAGTACTTATAACAATGGTGTGTGTTATAGTAATTGTAAAATTACAATTTTCATGATATAATTTATTTAAAAATATATGCATATATATAATTTTACTCTTATGAACAATTATAAGTTAAATTGTATATATCCTTAACATATAACAATAAAAGAAAATTATATAGCACATATAGGAAACATAAAATTAATATATTCAAAATAAACAATTTTTCATTGCATAGTTTAAAAATAATAAGTTGGATGATTTCATGCTTTCAAACAAATTATATGCATTTAATTTGAAACATGAAATGATGGAAAGGAATATATATATATACACACACATGTGTACAAATATATATACGTAATATAAACATGGAAGGTTTTAGAATAATTTATCACATGCTCACCATAATTGTTTAACATAAGCACAAAAAAATTATATCATGAGGTATATTATCATAAGTAAATGAATATGTTTGGTTGATAAAAATGTAATGACATGCAAGTATAGATATAAATATAAATCATAAATTTAAATTCTAAAACATGAATTTAATTAAATTGAAAATCATATAAATGTATAGACACACTTGAAAAAATTTAAAATATCATATGTGTATACATGCTGCTGCTAGAAATTTGAAAATATTATATATATATATATAGGTATATATATATATATTCAATTAATGTATTCCCCTTAAATTATTATGAATCAAATGAATAAATAGAGGGTATGGGGGGTCTTCTTTAGATGATTCATGATGTGGCTTCTCAAAGGGTGTGTTCGAACCAGTGGGTAAGAATAACATGATGAAAGAAATTCTTCAGCTAGGTAGGGTTGTCTGGTGAGGGAGTGTTCCCTTGGTACCCTTATATATATTTAAAAGTTTGCATCTTTTGCTTACAAGGGAAGCTCAATGGTTATTGTTGATTAAATGGGGTGGAAGGAGATCGTAGGTTTCCATTGGAACTGGTAAAATAAGAAAACGTCAGGGGATTTGCTTTACTTGCTGGGGAAGCGATGAACTGTGAATTAATATGCTTTAATTTAGTATTGTTTTTATATTAAATTCATTTTTTAATACTTTTGTTTTTTATTCTTCCAATTTGAATTTGTTATCATGTGTTTTTTTATCTCTGTTCGGCTATATCCACGCTGGCTATCCCCATCTGGCTGCCCAAATCTTTTTGGTCGTTGATCTTTGTGGCCATCCAAATGAGGTTGGTCGTCCATCTGGGCACTGTTTCTTGAAGCGTGTGATGTCTGTTTGGTTTCTGGTTCACTCCATGTGCATCGTGGCAGGCCCTGGTTTGGGCACGTGGTTTTCTTGAACGACCGCTCCCAAGAGGTTTAATCACTCCTGCTACGGCTCTTCCCGAGGTGGATAACGCTCTTGATCTGCTCTTCCGAAGTATTGTTCTCTTGTACCGGCTCTCGGTGTCTACAACGACATTCTTCATCATCGGCTCAAATCATTGGAGTGTTCCTGCGCTTGTTGATCTCCCTGGCAACCGAGTCTTGTCGTTCTGTGAAGCAGACGATCTCCCTTCTCTGACGAAGGATGTGCAGCGCCGGTTCTTGTTGAAGAAACTACCTGATCTAGATGAGGAAGAGGACGTGACCAGATCCAGACGATGCAAACCCCTACAATCCCGCGTGAAGTGAACAAGACCACCGGAGTATGCATGAACTCCGGCATTGTAAGCAAATATCTGCTTATTTCCGATCTCTGTTCTTACTGATTACTGTTTCCATACGTTTCCATTGTATTTCTTTTTGAGATTAATAAAACGCGTGTGTGTGTGGTGTTCTTTCCATGCAGTAGGATCCATAAGGATCTGAAGCACGTAAATCCTATCTCACTTTACTTTTCTTGCAATTTTTTTTCTGTATCACGGTTCTTGGTTTGTTTTCACGTCGCCGGCACCATTCTTCTTTCATTGTGTTGTTTCCTGGTTGTTCATGTCCACTACATTAGGACCCCGCAACCACAACAAGTGGTATGAGAGCCACTCTTGGTTGTTGTGCTGATTTAACCATAACCTACTGTGTACACTGCTGCTAGTTCTTTGTTTTTTGTTTTGTTTTGCCTGTAACTTTTATCTGCGGGACCCTGTTATTTTGTTTCGTTATCTTGGTAATCATAATAGTTTCCAGTACCTTACTGGCACCCCCTTTTGCGCTATTTTATAGCTTTGTTTTAAATTTGTCCAGTTGCATTCTTCTTACTGTTTAGTTTTTTGTTTGTAGTTCTTTAAAATTTTGGGTTTTCTGTCTTCCACATTCTTTGTATCTATTTAATTCTGCCTCAATATTTTTGTTGTTTTTATCTTTCTATCCTGGTGAAATCATTGTATTCACTGAATCTTTTCTACCTTCATATCTCACGGTGCATGTTTACCCAGTGAGATTGTTCAATTTTAGGGGGTGTATGCTTATTGTTGTCCCCAATCATTCGGCATCCACTCATCTGGATAAACACGTCTACAATGCGATATGAAATTGAAAAATTCGATGGAGACAATGACTTCAATTTATGGAGAATAAAAATGAGGGCATTACTTGTCCAACAAGGTCTCATTGATGCCCTCTTTGGGCCTACTAAACCCATAACATCTGTAAATGACACTAGTCAAACTATAACTGAATACCAACCTATACCCCCCGACATTCTTGTTAAAGCCCACAGTTCCCTTTTGTTGTCCTTAGAAGATAAAGTCCTTAGAGAAGTGGCCTTCGAGTCTACTGCTTCTGGCATCTGTCTTAAGTTAGAAAAACTCTACATGACTGCCTCCCTTGTAGGTAGACTATATAAGAACCATCACATGTTCACCTTTAGGATGAGACATGGCACCTCCTTGAATTCTCACCTAGATGAGTTCAAAAAAATCATTTTAGATCTAGCCAACATAGATGTCTTGGTAGATGATGAAGATCAGTCCATCATTCTCCTGATCTCCCTTGACCATAGTTATAACACCTTGGTCGAGACCATGATGTATGGTCGAGACTCCTTGACTCTAGAAGAAGTCAAGTCAGCCCTTCTATCTAAAGACCTTCACTCAAAACCTAAGACCAAAGGAGTGGCTGAGAGTTTCTTCACTAGGGGAAGACCCCAGATTAAAAGAAAAAAGAAGCAATTTCATAGAGATAAAAGTAGATGCAGCAAAGAACCTAAGCAAGAACCAAAACCTAAGGATAATATTAACAATAGAGAAAGAAAAGTCACCTGCTTCCATTGCGGTAAGGCTGGGCATATTAAGCCCGAATGTAGGAAGCTCAAGCGTGAGCAAGAACGTGCTCAACCCACTGACCAGTCTCTCATTGTTGAATATGGTTATGACACCACCGAAGTGTTAAATATCTCCAGCCATACACTCGACAGAGAGTGGGTCCTTGACTCTGGTTTTTCCTTCCATATGTGTCCCTAAAAAGAGTCATTTTCAGAGCTGGTGGAGAGAGTGGAAGGGGATGTCATGTTAGGAAATAATAAGAAGTGTAAAGTGGTGGGAAGAGGATCTATTCTATTAGAACTTGACAATCAATCTGTGATTACCTTACTTGATGTAAGGTGGGTTCCCAACCTCCAACGCAACTTAATTTCCTTAGTAATCCTTGATCAAAAAGGATATACCTTTAGATCAGAATTGGGATCAATTAAGATCTCTAAATGATCTAGGACCATTATTAGAGGGTCTCTCACAAACGGGTTGTATGTCTTGGATGGAAAGACCCATTCGAGGCAGTTGGGTAGTGTTTATGATACAAACACTAACAATACTATGCTTTGGCATAGACTGTTGGGGCATGTAAGTTCCAATGGATTGGAAGAGCTCAGCAAGCAGGGGATGCTGAATGACATAACACCAATAAACCTTCCTTTTTGTGAAGACTGTATAATGGGAAAATCTAAGAGAGTTAGTTTTAATAGATCCACCTTCAAAGCTGCTGCCCCACTTGAATACATCCATTCGGATTTATGGGGTCCAGCGAGGACTACCTCTCATGATGGAGGATCTTACTTCGTTACTTTCATTGACAATTTTTCTAGGAAGGTCTGGGTGTACATCCTGAAGCATAAATCGAATGTTTTCCAGACCTTTAGGACCTGGAAGGCTTCGGTAGAAAATCAGACTTAAAAGAAAGTAAAAACCATGAGGGCAGACAACGGTTTGAATTATCTGCCTACTGATTTTGTTGAATTCTGTGAAAAAGAAGGGATTTAGAGACACAGGACTGTTAGGGAAACTCCCCAACAGAATGGGCTAGCAGAGAGGATGAATAGGACAATCTTAGAGCGTGCCTGAAGCATGATTGCGTGCTCTGGCATCCCCAAGTCTTTCTGGGTCGAGGCTACTAGCACTACAGTTTAACTTATCAATAGGTGTCCCTTATGCTAACCAGTTCAAGACCCTTGAAGAGCTTTGGACTGGAAGACCTCCCTCTTATTCCTACCTTAGGGTTTTTGGTTACACACCCTACACCCATGTTAGGACTGATAAGTTGGAACCAAGAGCTCTGAAATGCATTTTTATTGGTTACCCCGAAGGGGTCAAAGGGTATAAACTCTAGGTTGATAAAACCAGGTACCAAAAATGCATTACCAGTAGGGATGTGGTTTTTCATGAGTCATCCTCTACCAAGACCAAACCCACACATCAAAGCAGTGATGAACCAGACCTTTCTAAGTCTGATGAACCTGAACCTTTGGCTCAATTTGAGACTGATCTTCAGCCTGATCAGCCTGCTTCTTAGCCCACTACTGCAGCTGATTCTGAAAGCAGTTCTGGTTCAGATTCGGATTCTGAACCTTCTAATACCTACAGGGACTATCAATTGACCCGTGACAGACAAAGAAGGGTCCCAAGACCCCCTGTTAGGTTCATCCAATATGACATGGATTCCTATGCTTTTCATATGGCCCATGATCTCATCGATGATGATACTCAGTCATATAGGCAAGTGTTGAAAAACAAAGACTCCAAGCAATGGGTCTTTGCTATGAATGAAGAGATGCAATCTTTATTGAAAAACCACACTTGGAGCGTTGTGAACAAACCAGTTAATGCCAAAGTAATTGATTCCAAATGGATTTTCAAAAGAAAAGAGGATAATACTGAGGGAAATAAAATCAAGTTCAAAGCTAGGTTAGTAGCTAAGGGTTTCCTCCAGATAGAGGGAATTGATTATTCTGAAATTTTCTTCCCAGTTGTGAAGCATTCTTCTATTAGGCTCCTTTTAGCCTATGCTGCCTAGGAAGACTTTTACATTGAGCAGTTGGATGTTAAGACTACTTTCTTACATGGTGACCTGAAAGAAAAGATTTATATGCAGTCTTCTGAAGGTTATCCTAGTGAATTCGAACCACATCAAGTGTGTCTTCTGAATAAGTCTCTATACGGCTTAAAGCAAGCCTCAAGAAAATGATACTTGAAGTTCGACTATTTCATGTTAGGGAATAAGTTCACTAGGAGTCAATACGATGCCTGTGTTTATTTCAATGAAACCAGGACCTTCATTATTTACCTCTTGTTGTATGTCGATGATATGCTCATTATGTGCAAGGATATGAATCTTGTCTATTCTGCTGACCTTATCTGTGGTTATGTGGATGCTGATTATGCTGGAAATGTAGATACTCGCAAATCTCTAACTGGTTATGTGTTTAGTGCATTTGGAGGTACTATTTCCTGGAAGTGCAACATGCAATCTGTCGTTGCACATTCAACAACATAATCTGAATACATAGCCTTGACTGAGGCCGTCAAGGAAGCATTGTGGATCAAAGGTATGACCTCAGAACTTTGTATTTACAATTCTGCTATTAATGTTTATTCAGATAGTCAATTAGCTATTCATTTGTCAAAAAACATAGTTTGTCATGTTAAGTCAAAACATATAGATATTAGATTACATTTTATTAGAGATATCATAGAATCTGGAACCGTGTGTATCAATAAGATACACACTGACATTAACCCAGCTGATAGTTTAACTAAAGTTGTGGTCTTGTCGAAGTTTAATTTTTGCCTCAATAGATTAAACTTGGTTTGGATTTCTTGACCCCTAGGTGCAAGAATATCACTGAATTTAATTAAAAATGGTAGAGATTTGTGAATTAATATGCTTTAATTGAGTATTGTTTTTATATTAAATTCATTTTTAATACTGTTGTTTTTTATTCTGCCAATTTGAATTTGTTATCATGTGTTTTTTTATCTCGGTTTGGCTATATCCACGCTGGCCATCCCCATCTGGCCACCCAAATATTTCTGGGTGTTGATCTTTGTGGTCATCCATCTGGGCACTGTTTCTTGAAGCGTGCAATGTCCATTTGGTTTCTGTTTCACTCCGCGTGCATCGTGGCAGGCCCTGGTTAGGGTAAGCGGTTTTCTCGAACGGCCGCTCGCAGGAGGTTTAATCACTCCTGTAACGGCTCTTCCCAAGGTGGATAACACTCTCGATCTGCTCTTTTGAAGTATTGTTCTCCTGTACTGGCTCTCGGTGTCTACGACGATATTCTTCATCATCGGATCAAATCACTGGAGTGTTCCTGCACTTGTTGATCTCCCTGGAAACCGAGTCTTGACGTTCTGTGAAGGAGGCGATCTCCCTTCTCTGATGAAGGATGTGAAGCGCCGGTTCTTGTTGAAGAAACTACCTGATCCAGATGAGGAAGAGGACGTGACCAGATCCAGACGATGCACACCCCTACAATCCTGCGTGAAGTGAACCGAACCGCTATAGTATGGATGAACTCCAGCACTGTAATCAAATTTCTGCTTATTTCCGATCTATGTTCTTGCTGATTACTGTTGTCATACGTTTCCCTTGTATTTCTTTTAGAGATTAATAAAACGCGTGTGTGCGTGGTGTTCTTGCCATGCAGTAGGATCCATAAGGATCCGAAACACGTAAATTCTGATTTCATTGTGTTGTTTCTGGGTTGTTCTTGTCCACGCATTAGGAACCCACAACCACAACATGAACAGTCGCAAGAATTGGGTGGTATTTTATCAGATTCAGCATGGCCTGTGAGTGAGGCCATTGTACAGTGAAGGGATGGTGTTGGCTAGACATGACTTCAAGGAAGACGGTGTGAAGGGGCACCTATGGTGGCTTGGCTCTGCTTGTGGTGTAGGATTCGATCCACAAAACAATATATTCTGATGGGTTCATTTTAGATTGTGGCGACATCCGACGATTGTGGTGGTTGTTGTTGTCGAAGGAGGGGGGATCTGTCGGTCGATTTGCGGTGGCCTACAAGCGCGACCTTGTTTGGTTTCAGTAGGGTCCCGAGGAAGACGGTGTGGGGTATTTTCTTCCGTTCATTTTTCGATTTTGTTTTATATTTGGTTTTCGTTTTACTCTTTCTTTTTTATTGCTTTTCGTTATGAGTTTATCATTTCTATTTTTTCATAACTATTCTCTTTCATCGGGTTTTTATTTTTGTTTTTTAGATTTCATTTATGGCTATAGTTTCATATATATATATATACCACGCTGTTTTGACTATATATCTATAGAGTTGTGTGTATATATACATATATATATCCTATATAAATATGGGAGTTTTATTATATATTAATCATTTATCTAATTGTTTTTTTGTTAAATTAATAATTTACTTGCTAATTGTATCATAAAAAATTCTTATGATTTTATTGACCATAAATATTTCAATTCATTTTCAAACAATCAAACATAATTTTTACCATTATTTTTTTTAAGTTGGTGCAATTAATTTTCATCTAAAAGAACAAAAATTCATGTATCTTGGTAATATTGTTTGACTTTAATTTAATATTTTTATATTCACAATTATATTATAACTATCATTTTACCAAAAAAAATTTATAAGGGAAAGTATTAAAGTATTTCTCAGTTAATCATTCCATTGTAAACAATTTAATGGAGTAAATATTCACTTACATATTCCACAATAAAATAAAGGGAATATTTTACCAAATTTAATAAGAAAGGAAATTTTTTATTAATTATAACATTTACATTCTTGTTAAATTATTCTTTTTTTATTTCATTATCAAATAAATCATTAAATAAACACAAATTAAAAGAATGAATTTTAGGTTGTTATAGTTTTGATGGATAGGGGTTGGAGAGTGAGCAATACTCGAGCTGGGACTAGTATAGAATACAACCGAGATGGTTCAGGTGATTTGTGATAGGATGAAGGAAGAACAACATCATTGGAATTCCTATGTCGATCATAGGAGGAGACATTTGGAGTTTGATGTTGGGATCGCATGTTACTGAAGATGACACCCAGTCATGGGAAGCAAATGTTTAGTCATGAAAGTAAACTTTCTCCCTAGTTTAATGGTAGTTTCTAGGTGTGGTCTCTTGTTGGAGTCGTGTAATATCAGGTAGCCCTCCCCCCTACAGATGAGCATGATACACGATGTTTTTCATGTGTGCTGCTCCATTGTTATCTTCATGATGACTCTCACATCAACGATTGGGGAAAAATAGATACTAATGATGACGTGACCTTTGAGGTGTAGCCTATTGAGATCCAGGACTTCATGGAGAAGACTATGTGTTGGTATGTTATCCCCTTGGTTAGTGTCTTGTGGAGGCATCATGGCGTAGAGGATAGTACCTGAGAATGTGAGTCACAGATACGCGGTTAGTACCCTGAGTTGTTTGATGTTTATCTCTTTTCTTGTAACGATGTTTATTTTGTGGTGGTAGAACATTCTATCTATGAGATGTAATTATCTTGTTGCTTCATCTATCGTTCTCTCTTTTAAGAGGTATCTCTCCTCAGAGAGTGTTCTGGAGTTGGTTGCAATTGTTGCATAGCTTTACGCTTTTTCCTCTAGTGAAGCGGTTGAGCTCTTTTGGTGGCAGAATCCTTGAGAGGTATCTCATATGGTGGTTGTATGAACCCTTTTTTCTATTTACTCTCTAGGTTATTTTTTCTCATGGATGAGAATGTTTTCATAGGTATCTGATGTAATGGCCCAAACATCTCCAGTCAATTCCTTTTTGAATATATAGTTTTGAGGTTTTCTTGGAGGTCAAGGTGACTTAGTCCTAACACTACTCAAAATTTCAAGTTCTGTGAATATTGTTTTAGTTCTATGAACAGTTCCATCAATGAGACATTTGTGAACAGTTTCAAAGATGAGATAGGTGTGAACAGTTTCCTTAGTAAGACAGATGTGAACAGTTCCATCGGTGAGATAGATGGGAAGAGTTTCTTCGGTGAGATTAATGGGAACTATGGCATCAGTGAGATAGATGCGAACAGTTTAATCGGCGAGATAGATGTGCACAGTTCCATCGGTGATATAAATGTGAACAGTGTCATCAGTGAGACTGATGTGAATAGTGTCATTGGTAAGACAAATTTGAACAGTGACATTGGTGGGAGATATTTGAACAGTTTCATTGGTGGGACATATGTGAAAAGTGTCATCGGTGTGACAGATGTGAAAAGTGTCATCAGTGAGACAGAAGTAAATAGTTTCATCGTTGAGTCACGCCGATGACTCACATTGGCGATTCACCTGTCGGTAGGTCACCTGTCAGTTGGTCACCTGTCATTAAGTCATCTGTCGGTAGGTCATCTGTCGTTAGGTTATCTGTTGGTAGGTCTTCTGTCGATAGGTTGTATATCGGTAGGTCATCTATCGGTAGGTCATCTGCTGGTAGGTCATCTTTCAGTAGGTCAGCTATCAAAAGGTCGTCTGTCGGTAGGTCATATATCTATAGGTGCGACAGTGTTTTCAGATCTGTCGATGAACAGTGTCTTCAACATCCTAAAGTTTCATCCCATTGAAATTTTCTTTGAATTAAAATGCATTTAAAGCATTACTTTAAGGGATTTAAGGATAATTCAAAGCCCATAACTCCTATATTAATATTCTTAAGTGTTCAAGTGCCTTTACTCGGTCAAAACCCATAGTCTATACTAGATCTTCCTTTAATGGAAAATCTAAAAGGTATATAAACCACTTCTCCATTTATATTTTCAAAAGGGCCAAGATACTTTCTTCCTTGTTCTTTCTTCTCATTTATCTTAGTGTGAGGCACCCCAAACATTTTTTCCAATGTAATTGTATGATTGTTCTATCTTTAGATCATTTCCCCTTCGATTTTTTCCTGCTGCATGGGCACCCCTGTCTTGGTGCAACTTGGATGTGTCAATCCATCTTCAATATAATTTATGGTATACCTCTGTTCTTATGTGTTACACAATATTGTTCCTTCCGTTCTTCTTTCCATGTTATCAAATGTGATCTCTATGTTTCTAATGGACCTTTATTGGGTGTTGGTTGATGCAGTTGCGTCGTGACGTCATCGGGATGATGCAGTCATTAAGCGAGAGGTGATTGTGATATATTTTGTTGGCCCGTTCTCATGAAAAGAATGTTAGAAAACTTTTGAGGTTGGGGATTTAGGTATTCTCTATTATTTTACGTGCAATCTTATATTTATCATGTATTATAAAATGGATCACAATGAAATTGAAAAAATAAATTCATGATCTGGATTAAAGAATTGGTATCAATTTCTTAGCAATGTTATCGCCTCTTAATTTTCTAGATCGTGTCATATCTATGATTTTCATGTTTAGTATGTCTTTCTTGATGGAAATTGGTAAAGGATGTAAATATGAAGTTAATTATAAATTAATTATATAATGATAATGAGGAAAGTTTAATGAATCTAGTTTTCGTTTTTTTTATTGGTGATAAATCAAATGGATGCAGTTTTGCATTTTTAATTGAATAGGATAAATCAATATGGAATAAAGTACTTGTTGTTCGATAAATACAATGACTTTAAGGGTTTTTAGTTAACCAATTTCTTTTAAAGGCCAATCTCTTTATTCTTTAGAGATGTGAGTGCTTGTTGTGTGTGAAGGATGAAGGCCTTGTTTAGGTCCAAGAGCTTAGTTGTTATGTTTTTTATTTCATATTTCTTTTGTTGTCACTTGAGTCCGAGATGGAAGATCTTGGAGGGATTTTGTGGTTTGTGGGGGAAGGTAGGCCCAATGTTTATGGTAGAAATTGATTCCTAGAGTGGCGAGATGCATTGATTTATGCATTTGTGTGTCAGGGAGGACACCCGGAATGATGAAATGGGTTAAAGCTGGGATTACTCATAGATGTTAAGGCTAAATGATTATTGAACCTATTGTTTGTTTACCTGATTTACATTCCCAAATACTTGAGGTAGATGTTTTTTCTTACACTCCATTAAAAATATGAAAAGACGTGCATGGTATGCCACATGATTTTAATGTTTAGCTTCTCGACGATGGATGGGTCTATGCTCCATCTATAGGTGATAATGATTGGACGAGTAGTTCATCTACTCCCCATGTTGATCCCCTTGTGTTCGGAAGCTTAGAATGATTTTCTAGAATACCTGAAATTATAGAATAGTGATAATTCGGTTAATAAATGCTTGAATAAATGATGTTAGCCCATAGAGTTGGAGATTGGTGGAATGCAATGCCGAGGTAATATTTCTGAGAAGCCATGGACTTAGTTTGGTTATTCCTAGAGGGTATATATCTTGGTTGGAATGGTACTAAGATATAATGAGGTAATTTATAATGGTTAATTAATTATTAAGGAATTAATTTATGCAATGTGGAACTGATAAAAATGGATAAAGTTACTTAATATATCTCTTTAAATAGTTGTGTACTTATAGGATATCTAGTCTTAGTAGTGACAGCCAGGTGTTCAAGAGACGTCAGCTACAGTCGAGTCTAATACTAGGTTATTCCCATAGTGTGGTGGTGAGATATATTATATTGTGTACTTTTTTTTGGTTCTATATGCTAGTCGACCTTGTTCATTAGGGAAACTGACATCCCAGGGATTCTGAGCCTTGGGGGGTGTTTCCCCAACATCCTGAGAAGAGGATGGATTGCTGACTACCCCTATGGCCCCAGCCTCTTCTCTTGTTAGTTACATATGCTGGTAAGCATGACAGTTATATTTCCCATATATGTGTGTAGAGGGATGTGATTTATTGTAGTTATTCACACACATATATTCTAGATATAGTTTTCTATGAACTACTATAGGTGTAACATGTATAGGCAGTGATGGCCTGGGGATACTTAATCAGTGTATGGGTAGTAATGGGTTGAGGTATAATACCAGATGTGTGATACACATTATGTGAGTGGTGGTGGATCCTAGAACTACCTGGTTACATTGGTTATATTGATGTGGTTGTTGTGTTGCATGAGGTGTATATTGTGGTGCTTCACCCAGGTGTTTGTGTGCAAGCCTTATTGAAGAGAGATGCTTAGGACATGTTTTGTTGGGGAGATGTTGTTAACTAGCGTGGAAGTGTTAGTGGGGTACCCTTGAAATTATTTATTTTATTATATACTCTTGTATGCGATACTTGGTGAAAGTATCCAGGGTTAGGATGAGAGCTATAAGAACCCTGTTTTTCACTCAGGTATGGATCCTTTAATTTTGGTCTAAATCATTATTTTGTACCATATATAGAAACCTAATGAATTAGTAAAGGTTTTGAGGTGTTCAGGTATTTTTCGGAGCTAGGAACCCATATTGTTGTGGAAACCAAACTCTGTGCATGGTTTAAAGTAAACTGTAAGGGAATCCCACATGGTTTTCCTTACCGTTCGAATGGTTTTTTTTTCGGACAATTCCACCTCGCACGGTTGGCGCACAGTTGTGCAACCTAACTCTGGGAACAACCCCTTTTTCCTAGGAACCCATGCATGAATTGCACATGGTTTGATCAAACTGTGTGGCCTAACTGTTCAGGAAGATCCAACTCGGATGGTTTTTTTACGGTTTGACAAACCGTGTGGACAAACTGTGCACATGCTAATTTTCTAGGTAATTTTCGAGTTTTTCCCTTAATGATCTATTAAGAAAACCCTTCCTCCCTAATCCTAGAACCAGATAGATTAACCACTTTTCTTCACATTTTGGAGCTTTTTGAAGATCTATCCTTGGAATCAAGAGATCCCCTTCATCCGACATCCAATAATGCTTCAGTTCATTAGGTTAGATGCACAAAAATATGTACTCAAGTCCTCTTAAGCCATCCTTCATATGTTTTTCTCTCAACCTAGATATTTCCATGTGAGCATTATTAAACTTTTCATTGATCTACTTCAATGCCAGGAAAATCAAGGGTCGATACCGGAGGAGAAGGATCATAAAACCCTGAGGTGGGTGGTATATAACTCATCCCTAAAGTTTATTGTTTTTGGAATGTTTGTGTGGGGACCACCTATTTCGTTGAGAGTTATTTCATAAATTTACATTACATGTTTACACTTTATAGAATCGTATGGTTATGCTCTCTCAAAATTTATGATTAGTTGTTAGCAGTTACACCGACAACTGAATCTGCCCCATGTCGAAGGTTATGCCATATTTGGGTTTTAGTGTTTTTGACATGTTTTAGCCACATTTCGGTTGTGCCTTTACGTAACCATATTAATGGTGAGCCTTCCTATAATAAATGGCTTGTTATTAATTAGAATTTCATAGTGGAATGTACCATGTATCCTCACCACTTAACTCGCCTATGGTATGTGTTTATAAATGATTATTAAATGAGAAATGTGAAATGTAAAGTATATCGAGTATATAAGTTGGCCTTTAAAATGAGATTGTATAAAGGTTACATGTCTGTAGCACCCCTTCCATGTTAATTGATGGTAGTAGAGTGAACCTCTCTAATTAAATATGACTTAATGGTTAATTTTGTCCTGATTAAACTGTTGCAATGCTTGTTGTCATATCCACACTAATGGAATACAATGACTGGACCAATAAATAAATAGTTGCAACTCTAATTGACATATCCACACTAATGGAAGGAAAGACTTGAACCTAATGAATTATTACATTATTACAATATCAAATCGGAATGGACTTACTCGATATCTCCTTAGATTCTAAGAGCAGAATACCCTGGGTCTCAAAAAACCCATACCAATTCTAGGATGGAGTTTTCATAGTTTGAAACCCACCAATACTCTGATACTTGTCTATTCCTCAAATTCATGGTATACTAATGTAGGTTACTTTTCATTTTTACAGGATACTTCATATTCACTCCTTTAATACAGCATTAACTATTAGGTTCCTTAGTGAAATCCCATTCATCCCTATCCTTTCTCATCCCCGTTTTACCTTAGATTATCACCTTGGACTCGATAGGCACCTTATTGTTAAATGCCTTGGATTACGCTCCTTGGATTACACTCTTAACCATTACCTATTCTAAGATACTAATGAGTTTTCATTCCATGATATCTACATTAAATTGGTTATTACTCTGGAACTTCCTCACTAGATATCATTTTAGGTTGCGTTGTTACATCTTGGGACCTTCACTACTTATACTATCATTAGGTGATGTAAATTCTAGCTACGCCTCACGTGAATTAATAACATTAAATGATAAAACACAATTAATGAACTGGTTAAATTTTCAGACACCAGCTGAGGGCTAAAGTATGTACTTGGGTATTTAGTTATTTTTACTACTTACTTTACTTTATATATACATGCCTTCACACTGTTATATTCCATTACATGGGCCTGATGTTATATACAATGTTGGAGGTGACCCACTTTGATTTATCTCACACCCTCTCCAAGAGCCATTTGGTACCTTGAGTAGATTACATGGTTGTATGTATTGATAAAGGGATGCATACAACTTCCAATACTTGATTGTTTTTTTATTAGAATAGAGCCGGATAATAGATAACTGAGATAGATCACAGGATTCTTGGAATAGTATTTTTTTTCTTTTACATTGTGGAACATGTTATGCCTATTATCATATATCCTTGTTTTCTTGCTTTCTAGTGACATGACATTACATCATCGCTTTTACAATTGATACAGTATTGTTATTCATGTTTATCTATTACATCAATTTTCTTCCTTTATTTAAATTGATTCCATTATTTACTATTATTTATATTCCTTCCGATGTGAAACACTTTGCTAATGAGGGTATAGTCTTACTACAGACACACCCAAAGACCTCACTGTTAGTCAGTTTCCTCTTCCATTTTGGATGATTTGCTTGAGTCCATGTGGCCCACTGGTCTTAGGGAACCTATTAAGTGGAATCCGGGTTTGGGTCAAAAAAATTTGTATCATAGGTGTTTTCTTTTATTTCTATAAAATTTGGAGACAATATGTTGGATAATAGGAACACTTAGGAATTTTTCATAAGTTGTGCTTGGTCGTCGCAAACCCATGTTCATGGTAAAAGCCAAGTTACCCATATTTCAATTTTTGTTCTATTTTTTCCTATTACAATTGATATTATTTCACCATTGGGTGATGCACATTTTGTGTGGGGTTATTGATTATTACTATGGTGAGAATTTATTTTCTCCTTATTCTAATGATATGAGGGTAAAGAGCATTATTACATGCATCATTATAGCCACCTATAGTTCACATGTCATGTATATCACCATTCCATATAGGTTCGTTTCATTGATTTTCATTTCATGGTATGACCATAATTCCTAATTAATGATGTGATAGTTGATTTTATTTGTATTAAATTGGATTCAATTGGGTGATTTCCTATCTCAATTCATGAGGTGTATGGCCCCTCATGGGTTGGGATGAGTAATTTACCGAGTCGAGCTATTATGCTATAAGTAAGTGGTTGTCGTTTCTAGGGATAGGTGTATGAGCATTGATTTATCAAAAATGGATATCCATTATAAACAGAATCCTGATATCAAAATGTATTGGTTTCACATCCTTATCACTCTTAGTCATCTCTATGAAAGGTAATGGAGTGAACCTGTAAATTAACTGCAAAATGACATGAAACTTATACCCGGGCACTTATCGATACCTGGCCGTCTAAGCTGGTAGTTTGGATAGTATGCCTTTGGTAGTGAGTTTTCTTACATTCATGTTTTTCTATTGGGTATATCTTATGATCCTAAACTTGTTATGATGTCTGTGCTTGGAATTTTTATACCATTGTCGCCAAGATGACCTCGTGTCGTTCGCCAGGAATGTGGTGATGACCATGCTCCAGAAATGGTAGGACTTGAGCCGCCAGTATTACTTCCTATAGTTACACATGAGGAATCACATACTCTACCTAATCTGGGAACTGATGCCCAATTCTATGATAGTTTATTATGTCAGATTCTGTCCATGCGTGGTGCTCCACGGATTTCACCTACGATGGATGATCTGGACCGCGAGTTCTAGAAGCAACATCCTCCTACTTTTTCATGGGATGGTGGTTCTCAGGATGTTGAGTCTTGGATGGAGGTCATTCTTTCTATCTTTGAGAATTAGTAAATGTCTCTAAATAAGAGTGTCAAGATTTATACATACATGCTTTAGGATTCGGCCAAGCGTTGGTGGGATGTGGCTACCCAGTCCGGTCATCATCAGGGCATGTAATGGATTGATTTCCAAATTTCCTTCTTTGATCAGTTCTTTCCTCAGACACTGAGAGCTAACAATCCATATATTTCATGCATATCGAGAAGGGTTCTATGTTAGTTATGAAATATTCAGCACGTTTCATTGATTTACAGTGCTTTGCACCACATTTAGTCAATGATGAGATTTCATGTGCTAGATGTTTTTGAAGATGGGATCTAGTATTCCATCTGAACTCATGTGAATTTCTTTCACCTTGCTACCTTTTCTACAATAGTTGATCAGTCCATTATCAACGAACATAACCCGGGGGATGAAATGAGTACCAGGTTTAAAGGATCAGTGTTGCATCAGTCTAGTAGTTCTTCTAGTGGCTGGAAACATTCCATTGTTGTTTTTCATCAGGGAAGTGGCATCCAAAGTATCCAGTTTTATAGCTTTGTGGTGTTTCATCAATGTGGAATATAGGGGAATAATAATCCCTAATGTGATACCATATGGATTGTTGGGGCTTTCACCTTTATGGGTCATCTTCAACATTTCAGTAGGACCTTTCAATGAGCATCTAGTGGAAAAGGATCAGTATCTGATCCACCTAAAGAAGTGAGTTCTTTTATACCACATCAGGCGGGGAGTTAGAATAACACTGGCAGGTCTAGCTGAGGAGGCGTTCACGGCTGCGGTAGTCTAAAAGGTGATCACCAACAACACCAAAAGAGAAATAATGATCATGGTAGTCCATCTGTGGCATATGGCCATGGATCAAGTCAGTTTTATGCTTAAAAACTGATACCTGAGGATTAGGCTACGTGACCATCTAAAGTACAAGGTATTATTCTAGTAGACTCCACTATTTTATCTTCTTTTTTTGATACAGGTTCTTCAAAATCATTTATTCTTGTATCTATCATGGAAATTCTTGGACTAGATATACAATATCCCTATGGTGTAATGACCCTCAATACACCATTTTGAATACTGATGGAGGGAATATGCTACTGCATGGTATGTCCCCATGAGGTAGGTAGTTAAACATTCTTGTGGAATCTATTTGTTCTCAAGATGAAGGGATTTTATGTCATTATTGGGATGAACTGGTTAGTACACTATCACGCCATTGTAGACTGATATCGCCACAAGGTTTCTTTTACATCACCTGAATGAAGCAGTTAACTTTTCATAGGTGAGTGGGATGTCTAGGCTAGGATATATGGAGAGAATCATCATGGGATATTTGAAGCGACCACCTAGATTGAAACTCTTCTCATGGATGATTGAGGTTTGCTTCAAACTGATTTCCCTCAAATAGTGGATCATTTCAGGGAAGTATTTCCTGATGAATTTTCTTTCTTACCTCTTAAGATAGAGGTAGAGTTTAAAATAGAGCTTATTCCAGGAGCATATATAATGTTCGTTACTCCATACATAATTGAACATATTGAGATTTATGAGATCAAGCGGTAGATAGAGGATCCAGAGTCCAAAGGCTTTATACATCCTCATACATCCTCTTGGGGGTTTCCTATGATTTTCACCAAGGAGGATGAAACCTTACATATATGCATGGATTAAATAAGGTTGAACCAGCTTACAGTCAAGAATTGGTACCCACTTACTCGAATAAATGATATCTTTGACCAATTGAGAGGATATTTTTTTTCTCTAAGACCGACTGGAGATCAGGTTATCTTCATGTGCGAGTCAGACCATCAGACATACCACATACAACATTCCAAAGAAGGTATAGTCTGCATGAGTACCTTATTATTTATTTCCATCTAATGAACACGCCTTCCCTTTTCATGGTTTTGATGAATAGGGTTTTCCTCCCCTATTCAGACTCTTTTGTTGTAGTCTATCTGGATGACGTCTTGGTGTATTCTCGCACTCATAACAACAATTCCAAACATATTGATATCATTCTATGTACACAGAGAGAGCATAAAATTTATGCCAAGATTTTTATATGAGAGTTATGGATCAATGAGGTCCACTTATTGGGTCATATTATCTCATAATTATAAGTATTTGTTGACTCTAAAGAAGTTAGTGCTGTAGTTTTCTCGAAGAATCTCAAGAACGTGATTGATATCAGTTGTTTCTTAGGGATCGTTGGATATTAAAAGTGTTTTATATAGGACTTATCACATCTTTATTCACATCTTTCTGGACTTACAAGGAAGGGTGTTAAGTTCTTGTAGTCAAAAGCATGCAAGAAATCCTTTTAGGAACTAAAAGGGAGGCTTGTCTTGACACTGATTCTGATTCTTCCAAAACCAGGTAAAGGTTATATCATCTTCTTAGATGCATCAAGCATTGGCCTAGGAGAAGTGTTGATGGAGGAAGACAAAGTTTGCTGCATACGGATCTCAGCAATTGATGCATCATGAGAGAAATTACCCGACACACAACCTCTTACTAGAAGTAGTTATCCATTACCTACATTTCTGGAGAGATTATCTATTAGTTGAGCACATTTTGGTGTATACAGATCACAATAGCCTCATGTATATTTTTTCTCAGTGTGACTTGAACTTCAGACAGTAGAGATGAATCGAATATCTACAATACATTGATTTTGAGCTTACCTATATGCCTGGAAAGGCCAATTTGGTTGCTGATGCACTCAGTCAAAAAACTCAAACACATGCCATACATGAATCCAGTGATGAATGAAAGTTAATGGAACTCTTTTATAAACATCATCTAGAGTTTCATGATGGTCACAATCAATCTTACCTCTTACCCTTATCAGTTACCTCTTTCCTCCTTGAGAAGGTGAATAGTAGGAAATATTCAAATATGGAAGTATTGGTTCTCCATGAGAGTATATTAGGAGATAACCCACCACCAGATTGGTCTATAGATAGAGATGAACTATTGCGTCTGTGAGTACATATCTGAGTTCCTACAAATATGAGAGATAAGTTGATGAAAGAGTCCCATGTTTCTCATTGGGTAGTTCATCCAGGTATCTTGAAGATATATCGAGATATGTGGTGCTAGTATTGGTTTCTTGGAATGAAACGTTAGATTTAAAGTTTCATCACTTGGTGTTCCACCTATTAGAAGGTGAAGGTGGAGCACCAAAGACCTTCATGCTGGTTACAACCGCTTCCAGTCTTGAAATGGAAATGGGAAAATGGTGTTATGGATTTCTTAGTCGGATTACCTAGGGTGTTGAGGGGTAGAGATGCTATCTTGGTAGTCATTGACCAACTAACAAAATCATCCCACTTCCTTCCTATTCATGAGACCTTATATGTTAATGAACTTGGAATATTGTATGTCTATAAGATCATATGATTACATGGGGTTCTATGTACTGGCAGTTCATATCGGGAATCTCATTTTACTTCATGGTAATGGTAGAGTTTGTAGAAATCGTGGAGAATCAGGTGCTTTTATGCACATATTTTCACCCTCAGACCGATCGATAATCAGAACGGACAATACATGGTCTAGGGGATATGCTCCAAGCATGTGTCCTTGATTTCTACGGTTCTTTGGGGAAGAATATCCCTCTCGTTGAGTTTTATTATAATAACTGTTTTCATGCGATGATTCAAATTTATCCTTTCAAGGAATTATATGGTTTTCCAGGTCGTTCAACCTTGTGCTGTCTAGATGATGGTGAGGCAACCCTACTAGGTCCTCATCTCGTTCAGGAGACTTCAGAATAGGTTCAACTGATCAGTAAGTGTATGACTACTACTCATTCTAGATAGAAATATTATTCCGATTTCCATCTAAAACTTATTGAATTTGAGGTTAGAGATCGCGTTTTCTGTAGGGTATCACCTAGGTTAGGGTGTAGATGGTTAAGGAAGTAGGGAATGTTGTCGCCTTGTTATGTAGAGCTGTTTGAAATTATAGGGAGAGTCGGGCCGGTAGCCTATCAGCTTCCACTGCCTCATATGTATCGTACCATGAAAGACGTCTTTCATGTCTCATAGATTCACCAATATCATGATGACCCATATCATACCTTTGATCCCAACGAAGTTGAGTTAGATGATGATTCTATATTTGAGGAGTATCCAGTACACATCGTTGACAGAAGTATGAAGGCTCTTTGAGACAAGTATATCCCTCTCGTACAGGTGGTATGGTAGCACGTCTGAGTACAGGATAAAACATGGGAGAGGTAATTTGACATATGTGCTCAATGGACATATTTGTTCTCAGAAAGTGTTTCTTTACCCTTGTAAAGAGAACTCGAGGGTGAGTTCTTTTAAGGGGGGAGACTTTAAGAACCTGATTTTCACATCTGTATGGATCCTTTAATTTTAGGACTAAATATTTAATTAGGACCTAATATTGATGCTTAATGAGTTATTAAAGCTTATTAGGGTGTTTGGGGCTTTTTGGGACCTTGGAATCAATCTTTTTGCTGAAAATAGATGCTGCACACTGTTTAGAGTAAGCCATGCAGGAATTTTGCACAGTTTTCCTAACCATGTGGATGGTGTTTTTTTTCCAGAGCCACCTCGCACAGTTGGTGTATATCTGTGCATCCTAACCATGTGAATGCCCATTTTCCCAGGTACTTGTGCATGGATTTCACATGGTCTGATCAAACTGTACGGTCAAACCGTTCGGGCAGATCTCTCTCTCATGCTTTGCGTACAGTTTGAAAAACTGTGTGGACAAACCATGCACATGATAATTTTTTGGGTAATTTTCTAGTTTTTTCACATCACGATCTATTAAGCCAACCCTTCCCCCTAATCTAATAACTAGCTACATTAACCCCTTTTCTTCTCATTTTGGAGTTTTTTGATGATCTATACTTGGAATCAAGATATCTCCATCACCCAGCATTCGATCGAGCTTTCGTTTGTTAGGTTGGATGTGCAGTGGTAAGTACTCGATTCCAATTTAATCATTCTTCTTCTCTTTTTATCTCGACCTAGATATATCAATGTGATTGTTTTTTAACCATTCTTAGATCTACTTCGATCCAAGGAAAACCAAGGGCCGATACCAGAGAAGAAGGATCATACAACTATAAGGTGGGTGGTTTATACCTCATCACTAAATTTTGTTATTTTTGTAATGTTTTTGTGGGGCCCATTAGTTTCATTGGTAGACATTTGTTAAATTTAAATTCAATTATTACACTTGATATAATTTTATGGTTACGATCTTTCCAAATTTGTGATTTTTTCGTAGCGATTACTCCCACAACTCAATCTTCCACATGTCGACGGTTATGACATATTTGGGTTTCATTGTTTTTGACATGTTTGATCCATTTTTCGAGTGTGACATTGATTAACCTTCCTAAAATCAAGCCTTTCTATAATAAATGGATTTTAATTAATTAGAATTTCATAATGGAATGTGCCATGTATTCTCACCACTTAACCCGCTTAAGGTATGTGTTTCCAAATGATTATTAAATGAGAAATGTGAAATGGAAAGTATACTAAGAATATAACATGGCCTTAAAATGAGATTAAATAAAGGATACATGTCTATAGCACCCATTTCCATTTTAATGGATGGTAGTGGAGTCAACCTATCTAAATTAATATGCTTTAATGGTCAATTAAAACTTGATTAAATGGTTTTAATGCTACTTGGCCTATCCACACTAATGAAAGAGATGGCACAGACCAATAAATAAATTGTTGCAAATCTACATGACCTATACACACTAATGGAAGGAAAGAAATGAACCAAATGAATTACTACATGATTACAATATCAAATAGGAATGGGCTGACTTGAACTCACCATGGATTCTAAGAGGAGAATACAATGGGTCTCGGGAACCCCAATCTGATTCAAGGATGCAATTTTGTTAGGTCGAAATCCACATAGAGTCTGATTATTATCTATTCCTTGAACACCTAGTATAATACAGTAGGGTCCTATAAATTATTACAGGATACCTCGAATACACTCCTTGGAACCATCATTGACTAGTAGGTTCCATGGTGAAAGACCATCGGGCCCTGTCTTTGCTTAGGACCACTTTACCATGGACGATGACCTTGCACTCGATATGCGCCTTAATGTGGAATTCCTTGGATTACAATGTTACCCATTAGCTAGACTCAAATACTACTGAGTTATCATTCTGTGAGATCTACGTTACCTTGGTTATTACCCTGGAACTCCCTCACTGGATATCATTTCAGGTTGCCTTGTTACATCTTGGGACCTTCCGTACTTATACAATCACGAGGTGATGTTAGTTTTGGATTCACCTCACGTGACCTATTAACATTAAATGGTAAAACATAATTAATGAACTGGTTACATGTTCAGACACCAGTCGAGGGCTGAAGCAGGAACATGATTATTTATTTATTTTGTACTTCTTGCTTTACTTTATATATACATGCTTGCACACTGATATATTCCATTACACGGGACAGATGTTATAGAAACTGTTGGTGGTGGTGCACTGAGATTTATCCCACACCCGCTTCAGGCACCATTTGGTACCTGGATTATGTAACACCCCATGCTTCCATGGTATGCTTCACTATGATTAATACAGTAGTGTGTGTTGTACGCAACTTTGAGTTCTAACACACCACAACCAATCAAACTAGCCGATATGAATAGTAATACCCACTTTTTGAAATTTTTTCTAAATTTTATCTTTCAAAATGGTCTTCATTTTTGGATTCGGAGTATTGAAAAAGCTTAGGGTTAATTTTTGGTATTTTTCTGAAAACTTTCAATTTTTGATGAATAGTGAAAAACATTGAGTTATAGTTTAAAACACAATTTTTATTTAAATAATTATTTATTTTATTTTAATTTATTTTAGGTAAAAATAGATACATAATAACTATATAAGTTCAATTTAATTAATTAGAGTCAGTTTATAATAATTTTAGATATATAAAAATTTTATTGAATTTTTTACCGTCTTTTAGCCACCTCCTATGAGCATTTGAAAATTTACATAAAACATAATTTCACCACTTCTGTGAGTTGAATTTCAAAAATCAGAGAGAAATGATTTATATCAGTAAGAAAAATTTGGTACAATAAGGTGAAAATAATTTTTGGTGAATAGTAACTTTTTTACTTTTATTTACCATGGTTAAAAGTAAATAGGGTATTTAAGGGTAAATATGATAATATTATTACCCTAACACATGTCCTAATTATATTAGATAAGTTTAATTCAACCAAAAACAACCTTAGGAACAAACTATTATCCTTTAGATTCACTTGGATTAGATTAGGACATTTATTATTATTTAATTCAAAGAAGAGTTAAAAGTGTTAAATTCAAAGTTTAATAACTAAACCATTTTTAATATAGGGTTACACATAAGATAAATTTGACTATAAATATTCATTAAAATTTTAAAAAGATTTCCTACATAATGGTATTTTATTTATATTTTTTAGAAATTAAATAATTTAATTTATTTATGACACAATGATGATGAAATAATTACCTAATTAATGAAATATTAAAATAATTGATATTATAAATATACAAATAAATGTAATTTGAGACTTTTTATGAATTAAAATAATATTATAGGTTAATATGACATGTTAGGGTTGGTTATATGAATTTTTTTATAATTAATAATGCTGTTATGAATTTAGAAAAAACAAAATACTAAATAGTATCAAAATTGACATAAAAGAGTTTTTAAAACAAATATTTTATTATTAATTGATATTCTATTCCTAAAAATCTAATGTTTGGATGAAAGAATTTTATAATGATAGGTTTATTATTAATTAACCAATTAGGGTTTTCTTAGAAGTTTTTAGAAAGTTTATTAACCATATAATATACAAATACAAAGAGACATGGTAAATGTCAAACTATTTAACTAAGAGTTAAATCTAAAAGATAAAGATAATATAGTGACCCAAACCTATATAAAACCTATTGGTTGAGTGTTTTTCGAAAAATTTACATATTAGACTTTAAATAATTAATTTTTGAGCCATTAAAAAATGAAAATGATTTTATTATAAAATAATATTTCTAGCTTTTCCTAAGGTGCCCCTCACCCCTCTTGTAAAAGGGAACTCCCCCTTCTCTCTAATTCACACCTTAAAAGCCATTTGGCTCAGCCAAAACCTACCCAAATACCCTATCAACTGTACTCCCTTCATCCTAGAGGCATTCCATTAGTCATAAAGCTATCCTAAGGAGCCCTGTTGATCAAATCAAAATTAATAACCCGAAGAAGAGGTAAATATTTCATCACCTCTTTCAAGTTCCTTTATTCTTCCACTTCCTCTTTCTTTGTTGTTTACATTATAAAATAATAACTCCAGTATATTCTATATACTGTGATTTTTTTATAAATATGTTACAACAAAATTCATTCTTCTATCCATCCTTTGAATGACATGTCACTATACGTGTATACGTACAACTTACCGTCTCCACGTCGTGGTGTAATTGTTATTCAATACATTATTATTTGTATGGGTATAATAATGATGTGTAATTGATGTAAATAATAAATATAAAATTATAATGATTCTGTATATATGATAGACCATCCAATTATATATTATTTTAATATCAAAATAATGATATTGTCACTCATGTGTACGTACAGATTACCGTCTCCATGAACGCGATGAGATTCATTCCCCAACGTATCCATTCAAGACTAATTTTCATTAGATGATTAAAAATAATGTTTAAAGACTTAATATCATTCTTAATTTAAATAAGATACATTCTATCCATAACAAACATTACTTACGTAACAAAGCATATAAATGAAAACGAATCAGTTAACACCCGAAACGACGATAATACTAAGATATTATTAACAAAGAAATGTTAAAAGATCATATATGATATCATATTAATGTATATGATTCTTGTATAATTTAATAAAAATTATTTCACCATTATACATGAGGTTAAACTACCCTCGAGCAAGGAAAAGTACAAGGTAAGGGTTAATTTCAAAATCTCTTTATTATCTGAGGTTGTTTATACGTAATTATCTACTGGGACCTATTTATCATCCACATCCATGTTTCTTAAAAATGTATTTCAAAACATTTTAACTATTTACTAGAAAATGGGTTAAAGTCATTTATACCCTTATTTTAAGTTTTATGTTTTGAAATGAATCTTTCTGTCATTTTCCAAACAAGTTACTTTATGACCTTTTCAACAAGATTCAGGTAAGAATGTTTTTTAACTTATACGGAGGGTGTGATTATTTTCCACCATTATAACATCGTCGAAGCTTCCCTTACAAGATTATAATAATATTTTCAAAATAAATGCTTTCTTAAATGATTTCAAAATAGAAAGATATATTTCTATAAAAAGGGTTTTGATTTCATCTATGTCAACATCCTTTGATGGATTTTAAGATTATTTGAAGTCGATTTATTATGATACAAAAATTCCATATTTTATTGAAGGTTTTGTGCTATGTTTGACTATAGATGTGTTATTTTTACACCATTAATGATTTATGGATAAAGTATTAACATTTCATATGCTAGTTTTAATATGAATGTTTATGTTATGTTTAAACCTTTTCATATGAGGAATGCATTGGACTTAGTATGTGACGGGTGGAGCCCGATATAGCTCTTAGATGCATCGGTAGGTCTCATGAGACAAAATAGTGTCTTGGAACAAGGCCTTGAAAAAATCTTATTTGTAGTCTTGGCACAAGGCCTTGACTATGTGGTTATGAAAGTCTGGCATTATGAATTCTATCATTAAGAAAGTGGCTATTGATATTGCATGTGATTATTCAACTATCAGAATATCCATGTGAATAAGTAAATGGAATTATTTGATTTTATCTTTTTCATATTATTCTCAATTTCAAGTTTAAAAAGGATTTTGTTTTATTATTATACATTGCCTTAAATGTTTATGCTTATTTATAAAATTTTCCGCTATATTGTTATCCTTACTGAGCATCTGAGCTCACCCATTTCTATGTTTTATTTTTCCCAATATGCGAAGAAGTATATTATGACTGACCTGTAGGGATAGTCTATGGGATCTCAGTGTTTTCTATGGAAACATTTTTTTATTGTTTTCTATTTTATGATGTAATGTAAACCTTATGAATATATCTAGTACTTCCAAGGCTACTAAACTAATCGGTATTTCGAGACTTGATCTTTTGTGATCATGCCAATGATACGTAATAATGCAATGACTTTGGGTAACTAGGTTTAGGGCGTTACAGTTGGTATCAGAGGAAGTTTAATACAAACATTAGAAACTAGATTTAGATAAACTCTGATTAGAGCACATAGCCCTAAGATAGACTTTGAGGATTAGTATTGAAGAACTTCCTAGAATTTTTTTGTTGTATATATTTTGTGATTTTTACAAGCAATACATAACTGTTTGGATAAGAGCAGGTAGAGGCGGCTCTGGCACAGATGCACCTAGGGGTAAAACCCAAAAACACCGCTTTGAGCTAGACTCGAACGAGAACTGGTGCACGACAACGGGCCTTGCTGCACTCTTGGTTACGACACTCCCGGGGGATATGCTTAAGATAATTTTCATTTTATTTAAAAAAAATTATAAAGGGTTTATGAGTATATACTTCCTCAAAGAAAACATTTTTTATGATTATGGAATATATCCATAAACTGTTCAATTTATGTTAAGTGTTTTTCATGTTTGGAATTATGTATTTAGATTCATAAACTAATCTAGTTTATGCCATTGTTTAGAAATGGCGTATAGTGTAAGGAATGGAAACCGTATCAATGCACACACTCCCTGTATGGATTTCCCTCCTACTAAAGATAATTATAGTGGAGTTGGTGATACAACTGGTGCTGATCAGCTTATCACTACATTGGGATAACTCACTCATGTTATGAATAATAACCTTACCCGTATAGAGAACCCTGATCCATAGCATGGATGATCAATGTTGATTGCTTCATGAATAAACAACCACCACAATTAAATGGGGGTAAAAATCCACTAGTAGCTGAGCAATGGATAAATTCCTTAGAGAAAATATTCCAGGCCTTGGGGAGTAACGAAAGGGAAAAAGTCATCATGGCAGTTTACCGCCTCACCGGAGATGCTGGTCAATGGTGTTCATTGATTCAAAACACAAAGGAAGGTGATGAAGTATCAAATATGAAATGGAGGGAGTTTAAATAAATTTTCATAGAAAAATAATTTCCTCATGACCATCGAGCAGATATGGAAAGACAATTTCTGAGTCTGAGGCAAAATGAGGATGAGAATGTCTCAATGTATGAAGCTAACTTTAAAAGGTTAGTGAGGCATGTTGTAGAATATATACGTAACCCAATAAGTAAGATTTATCATTTCTTTTATCGGTTAAAACCATTTTACATCGAGCATTAGTATCACAATCCTTCTCGTCGTACGAAGATATTGTCTCATGTGCCATCAAGACAGAAAAAAGAATTCTCTAAGTCTTACGACATTAAAGAAAAGCAAGAGAAGAAGAGATCTGCTGAACACTTTGGAAATGGAAATAAGGGGAAGAAGGGAAAAGTTGAATATCCATCCCGCAGTAAATGTGGGAAGAAACACCCTGGTACTTGCCTGTATGGAATGGGAGTCTATTACAAGTGTGGTGAAAAAGGTCACCAAGCTCGGGATTGCAAGGGGAAGAAAGAGGCTATCAATGTTGAATTCTAAAATTGTAGAGAAAGGGGGCATTATGTGAATGAATGTCCTAAGAGTCAAGGGAAATTTCTTCAAAAAGGCCAAGGGATCAAGGCCAAGCATATGCTATCAATACTACTGAGGTTGAAGCTCCGAAAGACGTAGTGGAAGGTAATTTAATGGTTTCCTCAAGTTTATCCAATTCATTATTTGATTCTGGATCATCACATTTTTTCATATCTTCCCAGTTTGAAATGAAAATTAGATATTTACAATTTTATTTAACAATGGAGTTGTCAGTCAAAACTCCTAAGGGAAGTATCACTGCAACAATGTTTTGTGAATCAGTCCCCATTAGGGCATATAAATGTTCTTTATATGTTGATCTCATAGTTATACCCATGATTGAATTTGATATAATCCTCTGTATGGATTGGATTTCGGACCATGATGAAAAAAATTTATTGTAAGAAGAAGGAGGTTACTATTTTTGATGATGATGATAAATAACACCTTATCTTTAGAGCAGAATTGTCACCACCTAATTCTTATCTAGATCAACCCCCAGTATCTCAACTAAATTCAATTATTGGGGAGGAAGAGAATGAAATAACTATGGGTGAGGAAAAGAATGTTCAAATATAGTATTTACCTATTGTGCAAGAATATGTTGATGTGTTTCCAGAGGATTTACCTGGACATCCTCCAGAATGAGAAATTTAGTTTTCCATTGATTTAATTCCTGGTTCAAGGCCCATATCAAAGAACCCTTATAGAATGGACACTATGAAATTAATGGAACTAAAGAAACAAATAGATGAATTGAGTAATAATGGATTTAATCGTCTTAGTGTTTCTCCATGGGGAGAACCTATCCTTTTTGTTAATAAGAAAGATGGATCTATGAGGTTGTGCATTTACTACAAGGAGATCAATTCTATAATAATAAAGAACAAGTATCCCCTACCTTGCATTGATGATTTATTTGAAAAAAATCATGGATATCAATAATTTTCAAAGATTGACCTTCAATCTGGATATCATTAGTTGTGTGTAAAGAAGGAAGACATTCTGAAAACAACATTTCAAACCAGGTATAGGCATTATGAGTTTACAATAATACCTTTTGGATTGACTAATTCACCCCCTGTCATCATAGATCTAATGAATAGAGTTTTCAAGGAATATCTTGATGACTTTGTAGTAATATTTATTTATGATATATTGGTATAATCCAAAATCTATGAAGACCATGAAAATCACTTGCGCATTATCCTAAAGACTCTTAGAAGACACGAATTATATGGGATGTTTAGCAAGTGTGAATTCTAGCTTCAGGAGATTTCTTTTCTTGGCCATATTGTCTCTAAGGATGTAATATCTATTTATCCTTATAAGACCAAGGCAATCCAAGAATGTACAGCACCAATGAGTATAACTGAGGTATGCAGTTTTATTAGTTTACCAGGTTATTATTGATGTTTCATCCAGAATTTTGCTCAGTTGGCTAGCCCATTAACAAATCTCACACGAAAAGGGGTTAAATTTGTTTAGACAAAATAGTGTGAAGAATGTTTTGAAGAACTAAAGAGAAGATTAGTCAATGATCCTATATTGACTCTACCATCGAGGAATGATGGGTTTGTTATTTATAGTGATGCTTCAAAGAAAGGACTGAGTTGTGTCCTTATGCAGAATGATAGGGTTATTTCCTATGCATCATGACATCTAAAAATTCAGGAGCAAAACTATCCTACTCATGATCTTGAGTTAGCAGCTATAATATTTGATTTGAAGATATGGAGACATTATCTCTATGGTGAAAAATGTGAGATATATACCGACTACAAGAGTTTGAAGTATATTTTCTCACAGAAAGAACTCAACATGAGGCAAAGGAGATGGTTTCAACTACTCAAGGATTATGATGGCATGATACACTACCACCCGGGGAAGGTAAATAAGGTAGAAGATTCTTTGAGCAGAAAAGATCATGGAGTTTTGAACAAGATGAGAGTTTAAAGGGATCCTATTTACATGTATGTAGTAAAGATGAATATGGGAATCACCATGGAAGGTGAAACATCAATAATATTTCAAATGGTTTCCAAACCATCTTTACTAGAAGGGATAAAAAGTTCTAAGGTTAATTATGATGATTTTCAAAAGAATATTAAAGCTGTGAATGATGGGAGATTGAGTGACTTCATATATGAAGATGGAATTTTGAAATTTGGGAAGAGAATTTATGTTCCCGATATACCTGATCAAAAAAGAGAATAGTTGGATGATGCTCATCACTCCAATTTCTCTATACACCATGGGAGCACCAAAATGTATAAATATTTGAAGGAACATTTTTGGTGGGACAACATGAAGAGGGAGATTTCTGATTTTGTGTAACACCCCAGGATTTCATAGTGTGTTATTTCTTAAAAATAATTCAATAACTTTCACTACACGCAACACCGAGTTCAATCACACCATGACGTACACAAAAAAAAGCCATTAAAAGAGGTCATGAATAGTATTAAAAACATTTTGAAGTTTATATAATCCTTATAATTTTAGAATCCCTATTATGAGTTTCTTAGTCATAATGCAAGAACAGATTCATTTTCAGTATTGCACATTTATCAACTTTAATAGTGAAACCTTTTTAAATAAAATATTTTAAACTATCTGAATAAATTGGGACATCAAAAAAATTTAAAATGAAACATCCCAAGCTTCCACGGTATGCTTTCCTTTGAATAAAATAGTAGCGTGTGTTGTACGCAACCTTGAGTTTTAACACACGCCACAACCAATCAAACTAGCCGTTATGAATAGTAATACCTAAATTTTGAAATTATATATATTTTATATTTTAAAATGGACTTCATTTTTGGATTCGGAATATCGAATTTAGCCTAAGGTGAAATTTTGGTACTTTTTGGATAACTTTTATATTTTGATGAATAGTGAAAATTACTAAATTTTAATTAAAAACAACTTTTTTAATCAAAATAATTAATAGTGATAAATTGTGAATTTGAGTGGTTTTAAAGTATATTTAGAATATATTTTTACCATTTAATATAATGTTGGTCATTGGACATAATTTTACAATTAAACCGAACATAAACAAGTGTCAATCTTTTGATAGTTATTACCTCTTAAAAACACGCTTTTTGTTTTGACAGCGGGAATTAATTTTAAATTAATTTCTGCCACTTCTGTGTTTTGAATTTAGAAAAATGGATTCCATATTTGGAATCAGGATGTCCAAATTTTGAAAATAGGTAACTTTTATTTTTAGACATTTTGAATAATTACTGTGGTAAATATTTTATTTACCATGGTTAAGGGTAAATCCGGTAAATAAGGGTTAAAAAATAATATTATAATAATAAAAAATTACCCTAAAACGTGTCATAACCTTATTGGTGGACACATACCCGATCAGGATCATCCTTGGGTCAATTTGGGGACCCCTTGGAGCCACTTGTATGTGGTAGGGACACTTTATATTAATAAAGTTAAAATAAAAATAAAAATGGCATAAGCTTACATCTTTTAGAAGAAAAATTTTTACATAGGGTTATACATGTTGGATTTTCGATTATAAATATTCATTAGAAAGATAAAACGATTTCCTACATAATGATATTTTATTTATAATTTTTAGACATCAAATAAGTTATATTATTAATGACACAATAGTGATGCAATGTTTACCTCATTAATAAATCATTTAAATAAATAAGATTATAATGATTAAACTATTATCTAAAACCTGTCCAATTCTTATTGGTTGATGTTATTTAGAAACTGAGTCATCTTATCTTCGACCTCAATGATTTTTGGACCATTATAAACCTAATATAATTATATTATAAAGTAATACTTTCACTCTTTCCTAAAGAGCCCCTCCTCTCCCTTATAAAAGGGGACCACTTCTACTCATTCCTCACACCTCTCAAGCCACTTGGCTCGTCCAAACCCTGCCCAAATAAGCTCCCCACATCCCTCTCCTCCTCCTTGAAGCTTCCCCTTAGGCAGAAATCATTTCAAGAAGTCCTTTGGTTCCAACCAAAGCGAGTTACCTAAATTAAAGGTAACGATTTCTCTTAAATTATTTTCATTTATTTTGCTTCTCCAACCCCCAAACTCTTTTTATTTCCTTTCTTTTGTAACAACACCAGTATCCTCAAATATACTATGATTTTTTTATAAGAAGGATTCAAACTACACATACACACAACTCCATCTAATGGATGATGAACATAATGTTTCTGTGGATGGTAAACTAACGCCTCACGAAACGATGATTGTTCAAATACATCTTACCGCCTCTCATGGTGTCCATTATGATGGCACTGTAATTAAATATGATATTAATGATATATATTTTATATATAAGCTTCTGTAATTCAATTTTATTTCATACCATTATTCGTTTCATGTTGTATATACATACGATAATTTCATTTGAGGAAGTGCGGACTACCGCCCCCTTAAAATGATATGACTCGTTCATACCACAAATGGAACGTATAAAGGATGGTGTTAATGAACATAAGTAACATATATAAAATATTATATTATACTGGAATAATAATATACCTATGTATCATTTGGATTTAATTCTTTTAAAATGAAAAATTAAATGAAAGTAGCGTTCGTGCGTACGTGCGGACTACCGTCTCCACGAACGCGATGAGATTCATTGTCCATCATATCCATTCAAGTATAATTATAATTTGATTATTTTAAAATAGTATATAAGGACTTTATATCATTCTGGATATGAATAATATACATCCCATTAATAACGAATATGGCTCACATAACAAAGAATATAAAGTAAAATGAACCCGTTAACACCCGAAATGACGATAATTCTAAGATATTATTAACAAATCAATGTTAAAAGATCATATAAGATATCATATTAAAGTAAATGATTCTTGTATTATTCAATAACAATTATTTCACCATTATACAGGAGGTAAACCTACCATCGACCAAGGAAAAATTACAAAGTAAGGGATTCTCTTATCTCACTTTCAATTCAGTGAGATTTCCATTGTTCGTCACTAAATTATTGAAAGTGGTGTATTGTGTACTGCCATTTGATATATATTATCATGATTGTCTTTATATTCATGTTATTATGTAAATAATTTGGTGGTTATTAACTTTTGGCCATACAACTCAGTTGATTAACATGGTAAGGGGTTTTCTTATCTCACTTTCAATTCCGTGAGATTTCCATTGTTCACCACTCAATTATTGCATGTGGTGTACTACCCATGATTGTATTCATTGTGTAATATACTTTAATTTATGGGTATTTACATCATCATGTTATGATACTTCTTTCATGGGTGTATGTTTCGTAAGTTACCTAATCGGTAAGGGAATTTGAGATTTCAATTTCCACTCATTTGGCTTTACACATATTTCATTGATTATATTACTCCAAGATTATGTGTGGAATCGCTATTCATTTGATTATGCCTTAATTTCCACTCCCCTTTATGTGGATATACTTTTGATACACATAATCACTCCATTGATAAATTCTCAAGTGATCGGTATGAACTTGATAAGAGTAATTTTAACTCAATCTCCATTTTTTGAGTTAAATATCCAACTCGTTGGTGTTGTTTCTACAAGAATATGTGTGAATATCCTTTGATTGTTTTACAGTGAATATTCAATCATATTTAGTGTATTTATATTTTTCACACATAATTATGTCGTTGATTTATCCTTAACCTAAGGATACGGCCTTTATGAGAGATTTCATCTCAATTTACATTGAACTGAGACTTCTTTGTTGATATACACCAAATCACTTTTATGCGGTGTATATAATGTACTTGACATAGTATATCATGAATCCCTTTATTCTCATGATGTTACAAAGTTTTTATTACCTCAATTATTTTTATTCAACTGTCTCTCTTTTGGTTAGAACCTCTAACCAAAATACCATTTTAAAATGTTTTAAAGACTTATTCTTCTATATCTTGCTCATTAATGTCCATGTTTTAAAAATTGTTTTAAGGATTTATTTATATAGACATTAAAGTTTTTAAATTAAAATTCCTTTTAAAAGTTTCAAAGTGGTATGGGACACTTTGATTCAAAAGTCTACTTTTAAATGGCTTCTTGACAAATAGTGTGACTTTTAAATGTTTTCAAGAAAAGGGGGATATTTCTCTCAAATAGTTTTGATGATTATTTTCATCTATGTCAACATCCTTCATTATTCATGATTGAGGTTAATGTGATACAATACAATCTTCCATATTGTATCAGATGAGTTATATTTGACTGTGGATGTTCTATTTTTATACCATTCATGGTTTGTGGTTAAAGTATTGACATTTCGTATGCTAGTTTTAATACGAATGTTTATTTTATGCTTAAACCTATTCATATGAGGAATGCATTGGACTTAATAAGTGAAGGGTGGAGCCCGCTATAGCTCCTCGATGCATCGGTAGGTCTCATGAGACAAACTAGTGTCTTGGAACAAGGCCTTGACAAAATCTTATTTGTAGTCTTGGCACGAGGCCTTGACTATGTGGTTATGATAGTCTGGCATTATGCATTCCAACATTATGAAAGTGGTTATTGATTTTTGCATGTGATTATTCGATTAGTAGAATATCCATGTGAGTAAGTAAATGGCATTATTTCATTTTATTTATGCCATACCATGTTGAAAGTTCATGTTTGAAAGGCTTTTGTTTTAGTTATACATTGCCTTAAAAGTTTATTCTTATTTATGAATGTTTCCGCTATATTGTTATCCTTACTGGGCATTTGAGCTCACCCCTTTTCTATGTTTTATTTTTCCCAGGAAGTGAAGAAGTAAGTTATGAATGACCTGCAGGGATATTATGTGGGGATATGAGTGTGGATTATGGAGACATTATGTTGTTGTAGTAGTTTTTCATTTTATGATGTAATGTAAGACTTATGAATATATCTAGTGTTTCCAAGGCTACTAAACCAATCGGTCTTTCGAGATTTGATCTTTCTTGTGATCATGCCAATGTTACGAAGTAATGCACCGACTCTGGGTAACTGGGGTCGGGGCGTTACAGTTGGTATCAGAGGAAGTTTAGTACAAACCTTGGAAGCTAGATTTAGATAAACTCTGATTAGAGCACGTAGACCTAAGATGAACTTTGAGGATTAGTATAGAAGAACTTCCTAGAATTTTCATATTGTAGAGATTTTGTGAGTTTTCTGAGCAATACATCCCTGTCTGGATACAAGCAGGTAGAGGCGGCTCTGGCACAGATGTACCTAGGGGTAAAACCCGAAAACACCGCTTTGAGCTAGACTCGAACGGGAACTGGTGCACGACAACGGGCCTTTCTGCACTCTTGGTTACGACACTCCCGGGGGATATGCTTAGGATAACTCTCATTTTCTTTACAAACCATTATGAAGGGTTTATGAGTATATACATTCTCAAAGGAGACATTTTTATGATTATGGATTATATCCATAAATAGTTCAATTTATGTTAAGTGTTTTATAAGTATGGGATTATGTATTTTGATTCATAAACTGATCTAGTGTATGCCATTGTTTAGAAATGGCGCCCAGTAGAAGGAATGAGAACTCCAGAAATGCACATGATCCAAAGAGAAGGAAGGATCATATCTTTCATGGTCTTAAGCTATAATTTATAAGATAAATAGTCTCCCATGTTTTATCATCATATGAAGAAATAATATCATGTGTTGATAAGATAAGTAAAGAGTTTACCGAGTCCTATGGCTTTAAAGGGAAGCAAGAGAAGAAAAGGATGGAAGAGAGAAAGATGGATAAAGGGAAGAGGGAAAAGAAGAATTTTCCCATATGTGGTAACTGTGGAAAGAAACACCCTGGAACTTGCCTGAAAGGAATGGGAGTTTGTTATAAGTGTAGAGGAAAAGGGCACAAAGTACGTGACTGCAAGGGTAAGAAAATGGTTTTAAATGTACAATGATTCATTTGCAAGGAGTTTGGACACTACGCGAACCCATGTCCCAGTCATCAGACTATGCCTCAAATGATGCTATTGGATAATAATCAAGTTATGATACTACCACATATGAAGAGGAATGATTAGAGTTCTTATGTTGATTATGTCAATTGAGTGTTGTATCAACAATGTACTTGTTACAATAATCATGGAGTATATAAGGATTGTACTGCAGTACTATTTCATTAAGGACTTGAGATTGTGTGGAACAAAGAAAAGTGACTCAATAGCAGGATAAATTTTTGGAAAATATATGGTTGAGAGAATGATAAATCATAATATAGTTCTGATACTGAGGTAGTGATTTTGGAATAATATGTGATTGTTTTGGATAAATTATATTGGATATTCTTGACTACCCTGGAACTGATTAATGATTTGTATATTCCATCATTGTCGGGGTTTAAAACATTTTTGGATTAATGAAGTATATCCAGCTTTCTATATGGAATAAGGGAGCATGAATGTAATCAATAAGGAATATGGTAATTCAGGATGTTTCGGTGTATTAAAAGAATACATGATGAAGGTATTCATATGCTATTACAGGGTAAAAAGGTTCTACATTATGTTTACCTTACTTATAAATGTTGGACTGTGAGTTTGGATAGAAGTATTTTGGATAGTTCTAGTTTGGATTATTTTGGATTGCCATAAAAGGACAACCCGGAGGTCGGGCGGCAACCCGTCGCGTCCGGCAAGGCTGCGAGACTTGAACCCGCAACCGAAGGGCGACAAGGGTGTATCACCTACCACTGGCCCACGAGATGTTCTGGATTAAATAATTTAGTTTTTATTAAAAGATCTTGTAGATGAATTATAAATTCGTTTATTTTGGAACCCTATACGAATAGTATAAATAGAAATTTTTTTTACGTTCTATTATCTTTTAGATTGAAAGATGAGTTTGTGGTAGAAATTTATTAATGGATAAAACTCTAATTATAAAGTAAGTATATCCCCTTATGATCTTGGCCAATCTCATAAATAAATTCCTCAACATTAAGAAAAGCAACTTAGAACAAAAATGTTTTCCTAGATGGTACCTTAAATCATCACTAATTTATGGATTTGGGATTGTTGGCCTTTTCATAGCCATGTCCTCTACCACTCTCCATCAGATAATTGATGGTTAGATTTCTCCTCCATATCCATATTTTTCTATATGGAACCCTAGTATGTGTTATTTTCGGTAATCTTCATACTTTCCACTCTTTATTTTAAATGGAGGCCTCATTAATTCATTTTTCGATGTGGGATTTCAACTAAGATATTTCGAAACGTCAAAAATGTGTTATTCTAATACCATATGTTTTTTTGAACCGATGGTATTTCAAATCATCATAGATTGATGAATTTAAGGACCTCAATTATACACTTGTTTGTGATTGATGATCTCAATCACTACCTATAAATATTTACGTTTTTCCTCCAATTATATGTCTCTAATTGCCACCAATGTTCTCCTAATCGAGATCATAATTTGGTGGTGACTCTTTCATTTCTCTTTTCCTCATATTAAGACTAAATTTTAGTAACCTAATTTCTGATGTGGGTTTTCCCACAAAGATATTTTCTATTTTCAACCTTTTATTTTCGAAGAACAATTTCAAATTGCGAGGACGCAATTTATTGAAGGAGGGGAGAATGTAACACCCCAGGATTTCATAGTGTGTTATTTCTTAAAAATAATTCAATAACTTGCACTACACGCAACACCGAGTTCAATCACACCATGACGTACACAAAAAAAAATCCATTAAAAGAGGTCATGAATAGTATTAACAACATTTTGAACTTTATATAATCCTTATAATTTTAGAATCCCTATTATGAGTTTCTTAGTCATAATGCAAGAACAGATTCATTTTCAGTATTGCACTTTTATCAACTTTAATAGTGAAACCTTTTTAAATAAAATATTTTAAACTGTCTGAATAAATTGGGACATCAAAAAAATTTAAAATGAAACATCCCAAGCTTCCACGGTACACTTTCCTTTGAATAAAATAGTAGCGTGTGTTGTACGCAACCTTGAGTTTTAACACACGCCACAACCAATCAAACTAGCCGTTATGAATAGTAATACCTAAATTTTGAAATTATATATATTTTATATTTTAAAATGGACTTCATTTTTGGATTCGGAATATCGAATTTAGCCTAAGGTGAAATTTTGGTACTTTTCGGATAACTTTTATATTTTGATGAATAGTGAAAATTACTAAATTTTAATTAAAAACAACTTTTTTAATCAAAATAATTAATAGTGATAAATTGTGAATTTGAGTGGTTTTAAAGTATATTTAGAATATATTTTTACCATTTAATATAATGTTGGTCATTGGACATAAGTTTACAATTAAACCGAACATAAACAAGTGTCAATCTTTTGATAGTTATTACCTCTTAAAAACACGTTTTTTGTTTTGACAGCGGGAATTAATTTTAAATTAATTTCTGCCACTTCTGTGTTTTGAATTTAGAAAAATGGATTCCATATTTGGAATCAGGATGTCCAAATTGTGTAAATAGGTAACTTTTATTTTTATACATTTTGAATAATTACTGTGGTAAATATTTTATTTACCATGGTTAAGGGTAAATCCGGTAAATAAGGGTTAAAAAATAATATTATAATAATACCAAATTACCCTACAACGTGTCCTAACATTATTGGTGGACACATACCCGACCATGATCATCCTTGGGTCAATTTGGGGACCCCTTGGAGCCACTTGTATGTGGTAGGGACACTTTATATTAATAAAGTTAAAATAAAAATAAAAATGGCATAAGCTTACATCTTTTAGAAGAACAATTTTTAGATAGGGTTATACATGTTGGATTTTCGATTATAAATATTCATTAGAAAGCTAAAAGGAGTTCCTACATAATGAGATTTTATTTATAATTTTTAGACATCAAATAAGTTAAATTATTAATGACACAATAGTGATGCAATGTTTACCTCATTAATAAATCATTTAAATAAATAAGATTATAATGATTAAAATATTATCTAAAACCTGTCCAATTCTTATTAGTTGATGTTATTTAGAAATTTAGTCATCTTATCTTCGACCTCAATGATTTTTGGACCATTATAAACCTAATATAATTATATTATAAAGTAATACTTTCACTCTTTCCTAAAGAGCCCCTCCTCTCCCTTATAAAAGGGGACCACTTCTACTCATTCCTCACACCTCTCAAGCCACTTGGCTCGTCCAAACCCTGCCCAAATAAGCTCCCCACATACCTCTCCTCCTCCTTGAAGCTTCCCCTTAGGCAGAAATCATTTCAAGAAGTCCTTTGGTTCCAACCAAAGCGAGTTACCTAAATTAAAGGTAACGATTTCTCTTAAATTATTTTCATTTATTTTGCTTCTCCAACCCCCAAACTCTTTTTATTTCCTTTCTTTTGTAACAACACCAGTATCCTCAAATATACTAGGATTTTGTTATAAGAAGGATTCAAACTACACATACACACAACTCCATCTAATGGATGATGAACATAATGTTTCTGTGGATGGCAAACTAACGCCTCACGAAACGATGATTGTTCAAATACATCTTACCGCCTCTCATGGTGGCCATTATGATGGAACTGTAATTAAATATGATATTAATGATATATATTTTATATATAAGCTTCTGTAATTCCATTTTATTTCATACCATTATTCGTTTCATGTTGTATATACATACGATAATTTCATTTGAGGAAGTGCGGACTACCGCCCCCATAAAATGATATGACTCGTTCATACCACACATGGAACGTATAAAGGATGGTGTTAATGAACATAAGTAACATATATAAAATATTATATTATACTGGAATAATAATATACCTATGTATCATTTGGATTCAATTCTTTTAAAATGAAAAATTAAATGGAAGTAGCGTTCGTGCGTACGTGCGGACTACCGTCTCCACGAACGCGATGAGATTCATTGTCCATCATATCCATTCAAGTATAATTATAATTAGATTATTTAAAAATAGTATATAAGGACTTTATATCATTCTGGATATGAATAATATACATCCCATTAATAACGAATATGGCTCACATAACAAAGAATATAAAGTAAAATGAACCCGTTAACACCCGAAATGACGATAATTCTAAGATATTATTAACAAACCAATGTTAAAAGATCATATATGATATCATATTAAAGTAAATGATTCTTGTATTATTAAATAACAATTATTTCACCATTATACAGGAGGTAAACCTACCATCGACCAAGGAAAAATTACAATGTAAGGGATTCTCTTATCTCACTTTCAATTCCGTGAGATTTCCATTGTTCGTCACTAAATTATTGAAAGTGGTGTATTGTGTACTGCCATTTGATATATATTATCATGATTGTCTTTATATTCATGTTATAATGTAAATCATTTGGTGGTTATTAACTTTTTTCCATACAACTCAGTTGATTATCATGGTAAGGAATTTTCTTATCTCACTTTCAATTCCGTGAGATTTCCATTGTTCACCACTCAATTATTGCATGTGGTGTACTACCCATGATTGTATTCATTGTGTAATATACTTTAATTTATGGGTATTTACATCATCATGTTATGATACTTCTTTCATGGGTGTATGTTTCGTAAGTTACCTAATCGATAAGGGAATTTGAGATTTCAATTTCCACTCATTTGGCTTTACACATATTTCATTGATTATATTACTCCAAGATTATGTGTGGAATCGCTATTCATTTGATTATGCCTTAATTTCCACTCCCCTTTCTGTGGATATACTTTTGATACACATAATCACTCCATTGATAAATTCTCAAGTGATCGGTATGAACTTGATAAGAGTAATTTTAACTCAATCTCCATTTGTTGAGTTAAATATCCAATTCGTTGGTGTTGTTTCTACAAGAATATGTGTGAATATCCTTTGATTGTTTTACACTGAATATTCAATCATATTTAGTGTATTTATATTTTTCACACATAATTATGTCGTTGATTTATCCTTAACCTAAGGATACGGCCTTTGTGAGAGATTTCATCTCAATTTACATTGAACTGAGACTTCTTTGTTGATATACACCAAATCACTTTTATGCGGTGTATATAATGTACTTGACATAGTATATCATGAATCCCTTTATTCTCATGATATTACAAAGTTTTTATTACCTCAATTATTTGTATTCAAGTGTCTCTCTTTTGGTTAGAACCTCTAACCAAAATACCATTTTAAAATGTTTTAAAGACTTATTCTTCTATATCTTGCTCATTAATGTCCATGTTTTAAAAATGGTTTTAAGGATTTATTTATATAGTCATTAAAGTTTTAAAATTAAAATTCCTTTTAAAAGTTTCAAAGTGGTATGGGACACTTTGATTCAAAAGTCTACTTTTAAATGGCTTCTTGACAAATAGTGTGACTTTTAAATGTTTTCAAGAAAAGGGGGATATTTCTCTCAAATAGTTTTGATGATTATTTTCATCTATGTCAACATCCTTCATTATTCATGATTGAGGTTAATGTGATACAATAAAATCTTCCATATTGTATCAAATGAGTTATATTTGACTGTGGATGTTCTATTTTTATACCATTCATGGTTTGTGGTTAAAGTATTGACATTTCGTATGCTAGTTTTAATACGAATGTTTATTTTATGCTTAAACCTATTCATATGAGGAATGAATTGGACTTAATAAGTGACGGGTGGAGCCCGCTATAGCTCCTCGATGCATCGGTAGGTCTCATGAGACAAACTAGTGTCTTGGCACAAGGCCTTGACAAAATCTTATTTGTAGTCTTGGCACGAGGCCTTGACTATGTGGTTATGATAGTCTGGCATTATGCATTCCAACATTATGAAAGTGGTTATTGATTTTTACATGTGATTATTCGATTAGTAGAATATCCATGTGAGTAAGTAAATGGCATTATTTCATTTTATTTATGCCATACCATGTTGAAAGTTCATGTTTGAAAGGATTTTGTTTTAGTTATACATTGCCTTAAAAGTTTATTCTTATTTATGAAAGTTTCCGCTATATTGTTATCCTTACTGGGCATTTGAGCTCACCCCTTTTCTATGTTTTATTTTTCCCAGGAAGTGAAGAAGTAAGTTATGAATGACCTGCAGGGATATTATGTGGGGATATGAGTGTGGATTATGGAGACATTATGTTGTTGTAGTAGTTTTTAATTTTATGATGTAATGTAAGACTTATGAATATATCTAGTGTTTCCAAGGCTACTAAACCAATCGGTCTTTCGAGATTTGATCTTTCTTGTGATCATGCCAATGTTACGAAGTAATGCACCAACTCTGCGTAACTGGGGTCGGGGCGTTACATTTTGTGTCAAGATATATTGTTTGTCAACAAGTGAAAGCTGGAAGGAAACAGCCTAGAAGAGTCTTGAAACCTCTTCACATACCTGAGTGTAAATGGGATAATATTACGATGGACTTTGTCATGGTACTACCAAAGACTCCTAGAAGGAATGATGCAATATGGGTCATTGTTGATCATCTTACCAAGTCAACACATTTTCTTGCTATAAGAGAATATTTACCACTTGAAATTTTAGAAAGACTATATATTAATGAAGTTTTAAGACTTCATGGAGTACCCCTATAGATTGTTTCTAATCGTGATCCATGTTTTACATCAAGATTGTGGAAAAGTCTTCAGAATGCCCTGGATACTAAACTTATTTTGAGCAATGCCTACCACCCCCAAACTGATGGACAATCATAACAAACTATTAAAACCTTAGAAGTCATGTTGAGATCATGCTCACTTTACTTTGAAGGTATGTGGGATCAATATTTACCTATGGTAGAATTTTACTATAACAATAGCTTTCTTTCAAGTATTCAAATGGCACCATATGAAGCGTTATAAGAAAAGAGATTTCGCACACTAACCTATTGGGATGATGTTGGTAAAAGAATACTTGTAGGCCTAGAACTTGTGGAGGAAATGATGGAAAAGGTAAAGGTAATCCAAAAACACATCAAGGTAGCTCAAAGTAGACAGAAGATGTATGCTGATAACTGAAGGAAGAATTTGGAATTTTAGGTAGGAGATCATGTTTTCTTGAAGGTATCTCCATGGAAGGGTGTTATATGTTACTATAAAAAGGGTAAATTGAGTCCCAGGTACATTGGATCTTTCGAAATTCTAGAACGAATTGGGGTTGTACCTTACTATTTAGAAATGCTGCCATGTCTCTCCTAACATCACGATGTATTCCACGTATCACTGTTGAGAAAATACATGCCTGACCAAACGCATGTACTCACCTGTGAGGAATTAGAACTGGAACCTGATCTGTCTTATTGCGAAGAGCCTGTCATGGTTCTTGATACAAGATAAAAAGTGCTGAGAAACCAGACGACTCGTCTGGTAAAAGTTCTATGGAGAAACCATAAGATGGAAGAGGCAACGTGGAAAACTGAGGAACTTATGATGAAGAACCACCCGAGTCTTTTTACGCAGTAATACTCTATAAATTTAGAGGATGAAATTATTTGAAGGAGGGGAGAATGTAACAACCCAAGCTTCCATGGTATGCTTCTCTTTGAATAATACAGTAGCGTGTGTTGTACGCAACTTCGAGTTCTAACATACCACAACCAACCAAACTAGCCGTTATGAATAGTAATACCCACCTTTTAAAATTTTATAAATTTTATCTTTCAAAATGGACTTCATTTTTGGATTTGGAGTATCAAAATTAGCTTAGGGGGAATTTTTGGTATTTTTCTAAAAACTTTCAATTTTTGATGAAAAGTGAAAAACACTCAGTTATAGTTTAAAACCGAATTTTTATTTAAATAATTATTTATTTTATTTAAATTTATTTTAGGTCAAAATAGATACATAATACCTATATAAGTACAATGTAATTAATTAGAGTTAGTTTATAATAATTTTAGATATATAAAACGTTTATTGAACTTTTTACTGTCTTTTACCAACATCCTAGGAGCATTTGAAAATTTACATAAAAATTAATTTTACCGATTCTGTGAGTTGAATTTCAAAAACCATAGAGACATGGTTGATATCAGTAAGAAAAATGTGGTTCAATAAGATGAAAATATTTTTTGGTGAATAGTAACTTTTTAATTTTATTTACCACAGTTAAAATTAAATAGGGTATTTAAGGGTAAAAATAATATTCTTATTACCCTAACACATGTCTTAATTCTATTTGATAAGTGTAATTCGACCAAAAACAACCTTAGGAATAAAATATGATCCTTTAGGTCCACTTGTATTAGATTAGGACTTTTATTATTATTTAATTCAAAGAAGATTTAAAAGTGTTAAATTCAAAGTTTAATAACTAATCCATTTTTAATATATGGTTATAAATAAGATAAATTCAACTATAAATATTAATTATAAATCTAAAAATATTTCCTAAATAATGGTATTTTATTTATGTTTTTTAGAAATTAAATAATTTAATTTATTTATGACACAATGATGATGCAGTAATTACCTAATTAATGAAATATTAAAATAATTGATATTATAAATATCCAAATAAATATAATTTGAAACTTTTTATGAATTAAACTAATTTTCTAGGTTAATATTACATGTTAGGATTGGTTATATGAATTTTTTTATAATTAATAATGCTGTTATGAATTTAGCAAAAACAAAATACCAAATAGTGTCAAAATTGACATAAAAGAGTTTTTAAAATAAATATTGTATAATTAATTTATATTCTATTCCTAAAAATATAAGGTTTAGCCAAAATAATTTCATAATGATAAGTTTATCATTAATGAACCAATTGGGGTTCTTAGAGAAGTTTTTAGTAAATTTATTAACCGTATAATATAAAATACAAAGAGACATGGTAAATGTCAAACTATTTAACTAAGAGTTAAATCTAAATGATAAAGATAATATAGTGACCCAAAACTATCTAAAAACTATTGGTTGGGTGATGTTCGAACCATCCCCACCTTATCCTTTAAATAATTCATTTTTTATCCATTATAAGATGAAAATTATTTTATTATAAAATAATATTTCTAGCTTTTCCTAAGGTGCCCCTCACCCCTCTTTTAAAAGGGCACTCCCCCGTATCTCTAATTCACACCTTAAAAGCCATTTTTCTCAGCCAAAACCTACCCAAATACCCTCTCAAGTGTCCTCCCTTCATCGTAGAGGCATTTATTTATTCATAAATCCAACCTAAAGAGCCATTTTGATCAAATCAAAAGGAAGAACCCGAAGAAGAGGTAAATATTTCATCGCCTCTTTCAAGTTCCTTTCTTCTTCCACTTACTCTTTCTTTGTTGTTTACTTTATAAAATAATAAATCCATCATCTTATATATACTTTGATGTTATTATAAATATGGTACAACCAAATTCATTATTCTATCCATCCTTTGAATGACATGTCACCATACGTGTGTACGTACGACTTACCCTCTCCACATCGTGGTGTAATTGTTATTCAATACATTATTATTTGGATGGGTATAATAATGATGTGTAACTTATGTAAATAATAAATATAACATGATAAGGTTTTTTATATATGATATACCATCCAATTATATATTATTTTAATATTAAAAGAATGATATTGTCGCTCGTACATACGTACGGATTATCGTCTCCATGAACACGATGAGATTCATTCCCCATCGTATCCATTCACGACTAATTTTCATTAGATGATTAAAAATAATGTTTAAAGACTTAATATAATTCTGAATATTAATAAGATACATCCTATCTATAACAAACATTACTTATGTAACAAAACATATAAAGTAAAATGAATCAGTTAACACCCGAAATGATGATAATACTAAGATATTATTAACAAAGAAATGTTAAAAGATAATATATGATATCATATTAATGTATATGATTATTGTATAATTTAATTACAATTATTTCACCATTATACAGGAGGTTAACCTACCCTCAACCTCGGAAAAGTACAAGGTAAAGGTTAATTTCACAATCTCTTTATTATCCGAAGTTGTTTTTACGTAATTATCTACAGGGACCTCTTTATCATCCACATCCATGTTTCTTAAAAATGTATTTCAAATTTTTTTAATTATTTACTAGACAATGGGGTAAATTAATTTATACCCTTATTTGACCTTATTTGTTTTGAAAGTAATCTTTCCTTCGTTTTCCAAACAAGGTACTTTATGACCTTTTCGACAAAATTAATGTAAGAATGTTTTTTAACTTATACGGTGAGTGCGACTATTTTCCGCCGTTATAACATCGTCAAAGCTTCCCTTACAATATTATAATAATATTTTCAAAATAAATGTTTTCTTAAAATATTTCAAAATAGAAAGAGATATTTCTCTAAAAAATGTTTTCATTTCATCTATGTCAACATCCTTTGATGGATTTTATGCTTATTTGAAGTTCATTTATTATTATACAAAACTTCCATATCGTATTGAAGGTTTTGTGATATGTTTGACTATTGATGTGTTATTTTTACACCATTCACAGTTTATGGATAAAGTATTGACATTTTTAATTCTAGTTTTAATATAAATGTTTATGTTATTTTTAAACCTTTTCATATGAGGAATGCATTAGACTTAGTATGTGGTGGGTGGAGCCCGCTATATCTACTCGATGCATCAGTAGGTCTCATGAGACAAACTAGTGTCTTGGAATAAGGCCTTGACCAAATCTTATTTGTAGTCTTGGAAAAAGGCCTTGACTATGTGGTTATGAAAGTATGGAATTATGCATTCCATCATTATGAAAGTGGCTATTGATATTGCATGTGATTATTCGACTAGTATAATATCCATGAAAATAAGTAAATGGCATTATTTGATTTTATCTTTTCCATATTATGCTGAAGTTCAAGTTTAAAAAGGATTTTGTTTTTGTCTTATACATTGCCTTAAATGTTTATTTTTATTTATGAAAGTTTCCGCTATATTTTTATCCTTACTGCGCATCTGAGATCACCCCTTTCTATGTTTTATTTTTCCCAGGATGCGAAGAAGTATATTATGACTCTCCTGCAGGGATAGTCTATGGTATCTTAGTTTTGTATATGGAAACAATGTTGTTGTAGTTTTCCATTTTATGATGTAATGTAAACCTTATGAATGTATCTAGTACTTCCAAGGCTACTAAACTAATCAGTCTTTCGAGATTTGATCTTTTGTGATCATAAAAATGATACGTAATAATGAACTAACTTTGGGTAACTAGGGTCGATGCGTTATAGAGTATATTACATGGTTGAAGGTATGGACAAATAGAAGCATATGACATCCAACACTTGATTTATTCCTGATTAGGATGGATCTAGATAGCAGATGACTGAGTTGGATCTAGAGATGATTGGAGTAGTATTTTTTTCCTTTAACTTATGGAAAAAGTTATTTCTATTGTCTTGTATCCATGTTTTCCAGTTTTCTAGTTACATAACATTACATCAACACTTTTCCAATTGATACAAATATATTTATTATCATTTATCTATCACTTCAGTTTTCTTCCACTGTTTATTTATATTACATACATTGTTTACTATTATTTATATTCCTTCTATTGTGATACACTCTTATAATGAAGGAATAGTCTTACAATGGTCACACCCTAGGCCCTTGCTGCTTGTCGGTAACCTCTAGCATTTGGGAAGATGCACTTGAGGCCATGTAGACCACCAGGCTTGGGGCACCCGTTAAGTGTAATCCAATTATGGGTCATCATAAGAACATAGTTTTTCATGTTTATGTGATGATTTAGTTTCACTTTTTGTACAATATGATTTAACTTTCTTTCATTACTTTTTTCAAGAGAAGCTCTGGGTAGGATCCTACTAAGTATTCTATTATACTCAACCTATGTTATATAAACTATTTTTAGGTCACTTAGAGCACGTTGTTGATAGGTATTCTTACAACTATCTTGGGGTTATAGGAGTTGTTCATGCTTCAGGGTCACTTCTGTTATACATTATTTTGGTACATGCAGTTTTACCTTTCAATTATAGTACTTTGTGCATGATATCACAATTATGAACTTGGGATTTCTTTTAAATTGTTGTCTGATCAGGACTTGGTTTGTGTCAATATTATCCCTCTCTTTTGCATGTGTTCTCTTAGAGGGTAATACCTACAATTTGTGTGTTTACTATAACCTCAGTGCAAGTCACCTACTGAGGTCCTACTAGAGGCGGGACTCGGGGGTCATTATCCCTCTTCGAACATTGTCGTCCAAGAATGTGTACACTTTGTGGAGAGGGGGTCGTAACATAACCCAACACTTTTCGATGAGGTTAAAATATTTCAAATAAACTTTACACCTTAAACTATGACAATAAGAATAAACTATAATATTATCCCAAAATAATTAGATTCAATATAACTTATGAGAATGAATAACTACAAAGAGTTTAGGGTCATGTGTTAGGTAGTTCTTCTCTTGTGGAAAATGCTAAAAGGAACCATATTCTGCAACATGATTACAATGAATGAGTATAAAACCCCTGAACATACCTTGTCCCTCACAATAAGCCATATATCCTTACTTAAACTCTAATAAGATCAGTATTAGATTTGAGTTCAATCGCTACATTATCTCAACATAATATGCATGTTTATTAGGGATCCATAAGAATTTCACAAGCTTTTTAGTGAAAATAGTCACACATGATTACATTATAGAGATATATTTCACACATCACTGATAATATATCACTATCCCCAAGATGATTCTGACCATAGTGGAACTTTTTAGTTGTTCCAAAGACATAAAAAAACACACCCTCTCGGTATTGACTGAAATGACTTTTTTTGATACCACATGTCCTAATAATTTGACATTATAGATCCAAAACTATAATTTTATGACATATAATAGTGGGTGTGAACACATATGTTTCCTAGAACAATTATAAAATTATACCCATACTCCTAAACCTTTGAATAAACTCAAATTTCATCCAGAAGTACCCTAACAAAAGAAACAAGGTACTAGTAGAACATCTAGTTAATTAGTTCCATAAATACATTAAAATAATTGGTTAACCCAAATGACATCACCGGGACTCAAAGTGGTCATACATACTCCTAAAATTTACCATGGGAATATCATATTCATTTACTCTATGTTTGTGATATCTCGATCATAGGTTGATCATTGAAAACCACATCCACCAACCATTAATTGATCAACATGTTCATTAATAAATGGTATTGGAATTCTATTATTAATGGTTATCCATTTAAGATTTTGATAATTAATAAACAAGAAGAGGGTCCCATCTTATATCTTAGTAATGGTTTCAAGGGAAGAACAAGGAGATAAAATAGGTTGGATGAATCCAGTATGTTATAATTCCTAAATTTGAATATATTATTCTTTTAATTATTTGCGTTATAGGTGATAAGAGGGAAATTAGATCATAAGGGTTTCAAAATCTAGATACATAGATAACATGACTTCACATTCTTGAGGTAAAACTGAGAATTCATTTAAAACACCTCTAAAAATTCCTTTAAAACTAGAGGATACACAATTTTCAAATTATCTTCATCATACCTAGCTAGTAGGAATTTAATTTGACATTCTAAAATTCTAAATTTGGAAAGGGGTTTTCCCACTCAACATGATCACATAACCCAATCCCATTGAAACATATGAGATATCTCTTCAAGAGTGGTGGATGTCACCATACATTGATAATATTCAATATAAAACTTAGAGGAATGAATCAAATCAAGTCCAATAATTATGTCAAAAAATCAATCTCATGAATGAGGATGTTCCCTGTTATCTAATAATCTAATATATAGATAAAAAATAAAAGGAATTGAAGTCTATTCTCCTTCATGTTCTTACAATGAGGCGAAATCCCTATTCCATTTCATATAAGTTTGGATGGAAGTTTCAACCATTAAAAAGCATGTGCAGAAATAAATGAGTGAGGGGAAAAGTATCAAACAATGAAATAACTATTAATGATGCAAAAATAATAGTACCTATAACTCTTATAAAAACTATCTCAAACTCTGAATTAGTTTTATTAATAGATTTAAATGAAATTATCTTGGTAAATATATGGGATCTATCAATAACTCATGATTCTAACCTTAAATTACTATATTCATAAGATAAACGGTCTCTTCCCGCATGCCAATGAGATCAGGGTCCAGTAGCCTTAGAGGCATTGAACTGAGTAGAAGATATCGTATGTTCTGAGGATCCCATTCCACTTTGTGGAGAGTGGTTGGTTTTAAAAACTCTATAAATGGACAAGAATACCACATGAATATCTAAAATTTCATGTGTACTTGTATAATGTCCTCAAATGACAAGACATTTCATAATAATAATATATAAGTGCTCCACCACCCATGATCACTAGTGATGAAAGTGTAGTTGGGTTCCTAAAACAACTAATACTCACTCATCTTGGTTTCTCAAGCTTACCCTTATTTTTAGAGAGGCCACTAATACTTTTACCAGGAATATATAAAATAGAAGTCATCATTCTCACCTTATTCTAATCAATATCCATAATCTGGGATTAATAAACTACCTCATTATAAGTCATGGGTTTTAAAATAATGTTCTAAGATTAGATATCTTCCTGAAGACCAATTTCAAATATTTTAGTCTTTATCTTTTAATTAAATAAAAACTCTAGTAAAAAATTAATGACAATGATGGAACTAATGCCTGAAAACTACACTAATAACCTTCCATTCTAGGTGTTTCTACTTCTCAAACTAAATGAATGACTCCCACCATTTTAATTTGGGACCTTAAATTAAAAAAAGATAGAACATTTTACATTGATATAGTCCAATGTCTTGAATAATTAAATGATATTTTCTATATTTTCATATAAATAATCATCTTCTTAAGAATGATATTTTCCCTTTGAATATAAAATGTTATGTAAAAGGAATTCTAAAGGGCAATATTTATCTGATTCTGGACCTATTTCTTCAGATTATATAGGGATGGGGTCTTCTCGTTGGTCTATATCTCAAAATCTTGAAACCACTAGTTCAATAAGATATGTTAGTATTGGGTAACTCTCTTATCATAAATTATATTTTATTGCCTCTGGATATTTCACAAGAATTCATAGAGGCTGAATAATATAATATGAAACCAAAGAAAATGAGGAATCCATTGAAAAAATTAATCAGTCACAAATCCTAAAAATAAAAATTAGTCAAATTTCCATATTACTCACAATCAAAGAACACAAAAAACCATTCCTTTTCAAAATATGTGGACAATATGCATAGTCTATAACTCATTCTCCCATCCCTATGGGAAGGGTAAATCCAATCCAAAATCAAGATCTTTTCCTCAACATCCACTGGAAACCCATGTTTGTGAAGTAGATATGTTTCCAAGTAACCTATTTTCTACTCTTACATGAGCCATAAAAATCATATATCTATTCTACCAAAACACCTAAATAATATAATCCAAATCCATGATTTTATAACATTTATCATGAACCTACCGAGGATTCCATTGACCTAGAAACTTGAGGAATTTTGTGGCATAAACCTGAGGGAAATCCCAATCCCCATTAACTGACAACTAGTTATGGGGAATCAAGAATAAAACCATAAGCAAAAAATTCCAAATGATTTGTCAAATAGGTCATAATTGAGGACCTGACATGACATTTAACTAATTTTTAATGTTATGATTCTAAATATGAGACACCAGTAAAATAAAAACTCCAAACATCAATATAAAATAACATACAACACAAAATGAAAGATTAAAACCAATACACAAAATAATCATTAAAACCAAAACAAAAGAAGTATGATTAGAAGATGATTATGTGATATAAGAGTGCGTCTATAAAATAAAACCAAAATCAAAAAATATCTACATATCTTTTTATAATGGGTAAATAAAATCTCCACCAGGTCACCACATCCATCCTAGGATTTATGACCCCATGTACATGCTACATATGAGGTACACCTTTTCTTCAACTTTATATGTAAAAAAGAGATCTATATACACCCATTTTTTGTATATATGTTGTGATCCCAACTAGGCTTGTAATTTCCCACCATGCGTTTCATGAGTATCCATTTTTTGATCAATAAAAGATTTATATTTTTAAACTAAACTATATAACATAGGATTTAACTCATTATAGACATAAAAATAAATAATAATCTTATAATAATTTAAAATAATGGAATTATTATCATTTAGAACTATTTAATTAATTTTTTTAAATAAAATAGATTATTCCATTTAAAAATATATTGAAAAAAGAGCCCAGGAGATCCCTTTGGAAAACATGGATATAGGAACCCTAAAATCATCATACTATCTCATGATCAAGGATCCCAAAATTAATTATGTGTATGAGTCACTCATAAGATCATTTTGTGTCCTAGAGGGATGGTAATTTCCATTTGTAAACACAACAACCAACAAACTACTATGTGGTGTATTCCATGTCCTAATGACATAATGACTCCCATATAATAATGTAATGAATTTCTTATCTATTTATTATAGTGTTTATTTACTATGGTTTAGTAACAGAAGGTTATCTTAATCCTATATACATTGGTTCCCATGTATTACCCCTGCAAATGTGTCATAATTCTATTATAAAAAATACCAATTAATGGGGACCTTTGGTGAAACGATTATCATTCATCTTAAAATTTTAAAGTACATATCATTCAATTAATACTATTTTACATATCAAATTCATGATAATAAAATTTAAAACATCCATAACATATTTAATATTATCTAAAAACTACTATAATATGGTTTAGAAAAATTATAACACCTAGTGTAAATAAAAAAATGCACAATTTTGTTATAAAACAAGGGTAACACATGAAACCACCAACATTATTCACATGAAAAAATGGAAACTAAATAAAAACAACCATAAAAAGAAATTAGTATCCAAAATAGAAAATATATATTCTTTCACAGTAAAATATCTACCATAAAATATAGGTAGGGAAAACCCTATGTTTTTTAAACATAGGGGACAAGATAAATTGATGAATAATAGGAGAAGATACCCAGAGTAAATAGGGAGATCATTTACCCATGATATTTCTTAAATAATACTGGAGAAATGATACACATAATTTAGATAAGAATGAAGGTAGGAAGCGTTCATCTATTAATATGAATCTGAGGTTCAAAATGAGAAAAATAGTGGTTATGGTGAGTCAATTAAAGAGGGTATATATGTAATTTCATATTTTAATTTTCCAAGAACACCAAATGGTTTAGAAACATTTTTTAATTATTGAATTACCATTTAGGGGGAACTGGACACACGTGGGAATGTTACATGATCCAAATAAAAAGTTAGGGGAACCATGCACCAACTTTGATAATCACCGCTAATAAGAAACTGTATGTTTTTCATTGTTTCCACATTGTTATGACTAAATTTGTTCCAATAGTGTGACATCCAATATACCTGATTTTCATACAAAATTAAAAAGGAAATACCTAGAGATACATGAATAAATGAAATAATAAATAAACAAATAATTCATTCCTAAAAATAACATTATTAATGTAACAAAAACCATGTCCAAGGATTTATTAGAAAATTCCATTTTAATTAATGGTCCATATATTTATTATTATGTTAACTTTGAAAGGATAAGTCGCTTATTGAATTAATCAATTAATATCATATAAATTATTCTTCTTAAAATATGTGATACCTCACCATGATAAATGTTTTAGGGATTTCATCCATTCATAAGTGTATAAAATTACTGATATAAATTAATTATATTACCAAGTAAAAGGAGAAATAAAAATATTCATAGATTATAATATTCAATGATTCATAAAATATATAGAATTCCTACTAGTTGGAATATCCTCATGACCTCCCTTCACGGATGTCACAAAGTGAAAACTATATGAGAAGAAGTCTCAATGTCTTAAGATCCTCCAAAACATGATTTTCAAACATCATTTATGTCCCATAAGAAATTTATGTCTACAACATGGGATATATATAAAATAATAATATAATCATGGAATCTATAGGTTATCATTAAAGTAGGATACTAATATTACCTTTTTATGTGAAAAATAATCTAATGAAATTATCATATTAATTATACATAGTTGAACAATAATTATGGTAAAATATATATATATTTTTTTTGATAATCCAATATAAAAATGGTAATTGGTTATATGGAATAAACTCCAACACTATCCCTATATCAAATTATTTTCCATGTTTATAGCCACATATTATTTGGATTTCCAAAATTATTTTTATGTTACACCCCGATATATTCACCACTATCATTATCATACAATTCAAGATGATTCAAAAATATTGAATGTTCTTATTTCTCAGTTACAATAAATTGTAATTCTAATGTCTAAAAAATATAATAATATGAGAAGTTATTTATTCATTTTATTGTAATACTATATTGAAGAAAATAAAATGTCTATTATATCATATTTTTACATTATTCTAATATTTTTTGTATATTTTTATCTACGATTTTCTTGTTTTTATTTATATGATCCTCCTTCCATATCACACAATATGAGATAGATATGACTTGAGATTCTTATTGATTAGTCTTAATATCAATATAAAATCTTAATTAATTTTGTGTTTTATATGAATTATATTTTTTACTATTGATTTAAAATATGTAATACTTTTTCAAGTGATCTACACCCCATCCTTGATTTATAATAGGGGTATGGTGGTTATGATGCACTTTTGTTCTTTTCTACACTCTTTATTTACTTAATAAACTAACAATTGTTAATAAAAAGGTTTAATATATGTAATATAATGTAAATTAATATCTATTACAATATACCTAAAATGATTCCTCTACAAAAATACAAATTAAAGAATCCTAGGTTTGTTAGTTTAGAATGTGTTTATATAAATATAGTGAATGATGATTTAGTTTCTGACATTATACCAATGATTAGGTTTAGTAATATGTGTTTCAAATAATTTATAAATATTTATTGTGACCATTAATAAAAAATTAATGAATCCACCCCACCCATTAATCCCTTCTAGATCAACAGTGAAGAAAAAGGGTTTCCCCTAAAGCCCGCCTCAAATAGTCCCAACACTCATGACTAGCACTAGGGGTGTTAAATAATAAATTGGTGTCATTATACTTAGTATAAAAATTTTAAGGATAAAAGATAATTGGAGAACACATAATCAACACCACATAAAATATATAACATATCCATAATCTCATAATGTCTGTTAAGAAATTCAAAGATAAGTATCCAAAATGAAAAATAAAAAATATCCCAATAAAACAACACCATAATAGCTCCAAAAAAATTCTATTAATGTCCCATTAAATATAAAAAACCATAAAGATTCCTATATATATATATATAGGGTGATCATAACATGTATACTTTGCAGGTTTATACACATGGTATCTCGTGAAAATGTGAATAGAAAATAGTAATGAACTATTGAATAAGTAGTGGAATTATCAAGAAACAAAATAGGTAAACTGTCCATTATAACCACATAAAGGATCACTCTATAATAAACACACCAAATATTGTTATATAATACCAAAATGAAATAATTCCAAGGTTCCCTAAAACTGATTCCCCACTAATTTTGAGCTCTCACTCCCAAGCATCAAACATCCTGGGCATTTATCCATTCATACCTGATTTTTGTTGGGTAACAACCCAAAATACCACACCTTAATCAGTTCCAATATCTAGTGATTTAATTAGGTAAATCCACTTATTAATAACCCACATCTGTACCTCCCTTCTTGATGTGGTTTTAATCACAACCCTACTAACCCCAGCCTCCCACAGGGCCAATCATCTTGTGCGAGCAGATGTGGAATAAAAAAAACACAATATTATCATAATACCAACATCAAATAATAATTATATATAAGTATTGTATGTTTAACATTAAGTGAAACATGCTTATTTTTTTAAAATAACACTTTTTTGATAGTATATTTAATACACAACATTGATCTTAAACGAACCATGAAATGTTAAAATGATAACATATCCATTAAATTAGTGGATATGAATAAGATTATCTACATTATTAAATGTATATTGAGGTCATACTAAAAAAATTTATTGATTAACTGTAAGGAAATATTCAATCAATTATTCATTATAGTCATTTTAGGCTTCAAAAATGTGTTTTCTTCAAAAATGGGTTTTCTGAGAAAATATTATAATTAAATTCTAGGGTTTATAATTTTTTTATAATAATGATATTTTTCTGAAATAAACATATAAAAATTATCTTAGGTCTGTGTTCTTGTATATTTATGAACTGATTGATTTTTCATTGAATAGTGTAAAATAGCGATTTTTGAAAAAATATCATTAATTTTCACTAAAAGTTCCCATTCTGATTTGAATTTTATCATAATTAAGGTTTAGATAATTTAGTTAGAAATAATTTATTAAGTTATATAGTAAACATATTTATACCTTATTTGGTTATTATTCAATTTCTGATTTTAAAACACATCTATATATTTACTAAAGTAGGCATTTTTCCACTACGTGTCACCACCACAGTAACTATTTCCATTTTCCTGTATCCACCTACCATTTCTCCCCCATCTCCCAAACTATAGTATCACAACTTTCCTCCTCAAATACTACTGTTTCAAAGCCTCCTCACACCTTCCACCCTCTTTATCCAACAACTACACCAAAATCGGCCACTATTTCCTACAATCTGTGGTGAATTTTGCTACCCCATCTCTGACGCTTCCTACATACACCACGTGGTGGAGTCGCTACTCCATCTTCACCTCTACCGAACTCCTCCTCGTATTGAGTTTACTATTCCAAGTCACCTGTTTCAATATTTCGACTGTTTTATCTTCCTCCTCATCCAACGATTTCGCCAACTATGTCTTCTTTAATCTACCATCACCATTTCTTCTCGACACTCTGTCTTCAATTATTCAGAAATTTTCATTCTAGGGTTTTATAAAATACTCCATTCAGTCTCCCAAATGAAGGGTTTGAAGTGCTTCGTGATCAGCTACCAGCACTCCATGTATTTCGACTATCTTCAATTCATTCATTTACACCTGATTGGTTTATCCTAAATCACCCACCTCCATATTCTCATTAATTTTTATAAACAATAGGAACTATTCTACTCAGCCACTTGATGCAAGTTCTCCTTCATTCAGCTGCCACAATCCCTGCTTCAATAGGTGCATAATCCTACTATAATTCAATAACTATCCCTTATGTTATTCATTATAATAATTGTAGGTACAGATAAGGTGATGAATGTTTCATAATAATAATTCATATTTCAATATTGCAAGTATAATTTCTCTTAAGCATTTACCTTCTGTTCTTCATAATACTATTCTGTTATTTACATTGTTTGTACTGTGATCACATTACTGCCTCCAAGTAGACATGTTTAATCTGATTAGGCATTTTTTAGGGAATATATGTTTGATATACAGCAGCTGAATCTTGGGAGTCTATACATATCTACGACTTATGAAAGTTTTGGTTCTAGGAAAATCAAAAGTGTTTAAATTAGCACAAGTGTTATTTAATTTTCCCATTTGTTGTGTTTATTGTGTTCTCTTAAGACTTATGCATGTTGATGTTCTGGTTTCGGGCATGGTTCATTCTTTTGAGAACATAGGTTAATCAGTTTTATTCTTTTTTAATCTCCCATGGTATGTATATGGAATAATTAATACTGCATTACTACTACTATAGTTGATATCATTGAATTCATTTGCTACTTCAACCAGTTTCCCTGTTATGGTTTTATAAAATTTAATTAATTATAACCCATTGAATATATATATATATATATATATATTGTTTCATGTATATGTAGTTCATTCAATATAAAAAAACATGTTCCAAACAAACTTTTAATAGATACAGTCACATATACATATATGTGATTGGATAATACAAAACAGATTCCAGAATTAAATTTATCAAAACATGGTTTGTTTAGTTATATTTTTTTTGACATTATTACATTATTATTTTATTTCAGGAAACCAATATGTTTATTTTATTAAACCGTTTCATCATATATGTTATTATTTTAGAATTTCATATCATACAATTTGTACACATTATATTTTTATTTTAATAAACAAATAAGATATTTTTTATGTAGTGACATCCACTTTCAATGAACTATTTTCAACCTGTATTAAAAAATTGAGTATATGAAATTATTTTATGCTTAATTTTGTTTAGGGGATAGATGTTTGATATAGAGTGGCTGAAGAATGGGAGTCTATACCAATCTATGACTTATGGTGGTTCTGGTTCCAAGACAACCAAAAGTTTTTAAATCAGCATAGGTGTTCTTTCATTTTTTCCATTAGTTGTGTTTATTATGTTCTCTTGGGACTTATGCAGGTTCAAGTTCTGTTTCGAGTCATGGATTATTCTTTTGAGAAAAAAGGTTAAGAAAATTTATCCTTTTTGAATCTCCCATGGTAATTATAGGGAATAATCACTACAACATTGCTACTACTATAACTGACATCATTGAATTCATTTTCTACTTCAACAAGTTTTCCTATTATGATTTTATAAAATTTAATTAATTATAACCTGTTGAATATATATATATATGTATATTATGTTTCATGTATATGTAGTTCATTCACTATAAAAAACATGTTCCAAAAAAACTTTTAATGGATACAATCACATATACATATATGTTACTTGGATAATAAAATTCGGATTCCCGAATAAAATTTATTGATACAGGTGTCCTTTAATTTTCCCATTTTTTGTGTTTATTGTGTTCTCTTAGGACTGGTGTAGGTTCACGTTCTGGTTCGGGGCATGGTTCCTTCTTTTAAGAATAATGGTTAAACAATTTGTTCTACTTTGAATCTCTTATGGTAAGTATAGGGAATAATCATGACTGCATTCCTACTACTATAGTTGACATCATTGAATTCATTTTCTAATTAAACCACCTTTTCAAAATAAAATTTATCTAAACATGGTTTTTTTAATTCATTATATTTATTTTGACATTGTTATATTACTGTTTTATTTTAGACAACATCCACTTATAATGCACTATTTACAACCTTCATTTAAAAATCAAGTATATAAAGATTTATTATGCTTACGTTTGTTTAGGGAAGTGATGTTTGATATAAAGTTGACGAAGCATTGGAGTCTATACAGGTCAAGGACTTATGTTTCTTCTGGTTCTAGGATAATAAAAATTGGTTAAATCCTCACATGTGTTCTTTCATTTTTCCATTTTTTGTGTTTATTGTGTTTACTTAGGACTTATGAAGGTTCATGTTCTGGTTCGGGGCATAGTTACTTCTTTTGAGAACAATTGTTAAGAAATTTCCCCCTTCTCCCATGGTAAGTATACCGAATAACAAGTACTGAATTTCTACTAATATAATTGACATAATTGAATTCATTTTCTACTTCAACCAGTTTTCCTATTATGATTTTATAAAATTTAATTAATTATAACCTGTTGAATATATATATATATATATATATTATTCACGTATATACAGTTAATTAACTATAAAAAACATGTTCCAAACAAACTTTTAATGGTTACAACAACATATAAATATATGTGCTTGGATAATACAATTAAGATTCCAGAATCAAATTAATAAATACATGGTTTGTTTAGTTCTTTATATTTCTTTTGACATTGTTATATTATTATTTTACTTTAGACAATAAATATATTTATTTTATTAAAATTTTCAGCATATATAGTACCCAATTTATGTCTTCTATTGTTTGTTTCCATTATTAGTGATTTCCTATTTTGTGATTAGGCAATTTTTTTAGTCAATTATTTTGTAAGCTGATTTGTCATGTATGATTCTTGTAAAACAGAATACCCATTTGATTATGTCATTTTTTTAGTTTACCAGATTGAAAAAATTTAGATTAGATATGTTTCCCTCCAATAAAACAGAATTTCCATTTTATGAAATCTTATGATCGCTTTCGGTTAAACAGAATAACCAATTTCTGAATAGTGGTGTTTGTTTCCAGATTTCCCATTTTCTGATTATACATATTTTGTTACAACAAAATGTTATCTAATTTTATTATATCTCATGTTTTTTTCTACCATAATTGAATAGTATAATACAAAGGAAACATTCAGGTTTGGGGTTTCAATTCAGCATCATGTCACATATATGCATTTGAAGATAGATATGTTAGTTGTTTTTTCCCAATGGAATTATTCTGATTGTACCTACTATTATGTTCCTATATTGCATGTCACTTTGGTTTTATTGTGTTACCTCAAGGGGTGTTTACATTGTAGTGTGTATTTTTCTGTTGGAATAGATGTCAAAAACAATGTTTTCCCATTCCATGAGCCTGCTGCATCATCAATTCATGATGGGTAGATCACACTGGAAACGCTTGATGTGGTGGGGAAGTCCAAGTTCACTGTTGGATCGTTTCATGGAATAATTTTTAAGAAGCCATCCTTTTCTCTATCCATTCATTAATTTCATCATATATTGGTATGTACAGTTAATTTTAAACATTTTTTGTATCTGTAGATAGACATGTTGGCTGATTTTATAGGCGGTGAGCTTCTGGAACATTACCTATTATTCTACCGCAAAAACTCCAAAGAAATTTAAGTTTAGGTTAAAAAATAACTCTATTTTCCTGAACTATTTTTAATTTGATCCTGAAGCTTTTTACATCCATATGTCACGCATGGTTATACTATACTTAAACTCATAAATAGAAAATCTATGAACCATTCCACCAATTCATTATTGACGTTGTTCGGATCTTCTTGATATGTCAAGATGATTGAGAGCACCTATATACTATATTTGTTCAAATGAAAGTACTATTTCTTTTCATCATCTTCAGTTGTTAAGGCACTGTTACTTATAGGGTACACAAGAGGATACAATGGTTGCTTGAGTCTTCACTCTAATTACTATTCCATGTGAATGGGATTAAAAACCAACTCAAACTGATTCATAATGATCCACCGGTTTAGATTCCAGCATCATTCTTAACATCAATGACTTCTCCATGTGCAGGGGATCACTGGCCATATTGATACCCTGACCAACGTCCATATGATGGTGAGAGTGTACTCCCTCATATAATTGAACATGATGGATTTATTTCCAGTCCTTTGTCAAGTCTATACTTTCTCCCCCCATAGGAACTTATTATGTGCACGTTTGTCTCCGATTCTAATTTGTATCAAGTATTGCTTATCTACATAATCATCTTTACTCCCATGAGAGTCGGCTTGCAATAAATATTATTTGTTCATTATTTTGATTACTATTTTCAATAATTTTTTCCAATTATATGTATTTTATTTTAATATAACATAATATGTTTTTCAATCTAGTCAATTATTCCATGTTTTTTTGTTTACATCATTATGGTCTCAATTAAAAAATTATTTATCATAATTATCAGAATTACAAATGTTAATTTCAATGTTTTTTTTCATTCATTTAATTAAAATATCCATGATAAAAATAATTTCTTATTTCTTATAGACTCTTCTTCATCTTTTGAAATGTATTTATCCAAAAGGTATTCAACTTTCATAATGAAGTCTCCAAATTTTGTCCAATTGTATTATAATAATAAGTATTTTTATTTTGTGGTTTCAAACTATTGAATATTGATGTTTATTATTAATATTGAAATGTAGTATTGTCTTCTTAAAAAAATCATTGAACCATATCACTGTGCGAACTCATAATCTAAGAATTTTGTTATATCACCGTGCGAATGCATGGGTGAGTACATGTTTTTTTCTGAAAGAAGGTTTTCTTTGCGTTTTTCATTTTTATCTTAAATTAATATCTACCAATTTTATAAATTGAATAATGAAAAATGAATCCAATTTTTTTTAATTATTACATACAAATTTGCTAAACATTTCTGTGTTATTTTTTGTCACTATGAATAGTAATGATAGAAAATTATTGTTTCCATGGTAATGTTAAATAACGTAATTAAGGTAAAATATAATATGATAAATATATTAAAATCATCAAAACATTTTTTTATATTTCATTGGATGTGTATATTTCAAACATAATATTCCAGAATTCAAAAAATGGGGAAATTTATTGCCACTTTCCCTTTATTATAATATTTATAATATTTTATTAAAATATAAAGCCAAAAAGGTAACTCGATTCCTTTTTCACATCCATAATATTTCTTATGGGGATAAAAATAACATATTTTTGGTTATAAATGTCAATTTTAAATATGAATTAAATTTTTATCAATGTAATTTTTTTAATTTTTAGTTATTAAATAATTGTTTTAAACTCTTATGAATCACTGACTTAGTGCTTGTGAAAGATGCAAAAAAAATCAAATAAATGATTTTAAAATATCTACTAGTAATATTTTTGGGTGAATTATTAAATACCCCAAATTTTAAAAGAATAAAAACCTATTCGATAGCATATATGACATGAAACGCTGAACTTAAACAGGCCCTGAAACATTATTATATTAATATGTGTATTATAACATAACCACAAAATTGGCGGCTATGAATATTATTAAATACATTTAGATATATATATATATATATAGGTTATACTAAATACAAATTTATTGATTAATTATTAAGAAATAATAAATTAATATTTATGTAATGTCATATTTTGTATAAAAAACATTTCCTTCAAAAAGGTTTTTTATTATTCTATGATATAATATTATATTTAAATTTTGATAGTTTTAAAAAATTTATTTAAAAAAATTAGATAAATTTTTTAAATCATAATATCAAAATTATCTTAGGGTGAATTTATGATTTTTATTGAGAATATTGATTTCCAATGAATTGTGTATGATATTGTTTTTTATTGAAAACTATATTTTTCTTTCAAGATTCTAAATTTTTTCCATTTTTATTAAAATATATTCATATAAAAATTATTTTTCTTATAATTTTATATAATATAAATATGTAAATTTTAATAAATTTTATCTTCCAATTGGGTATAAAAAAAATTATACAAAAGTTATTTTTATAAAAAAAATTTTTTGCACGTAATGTACTTTAATCTTAAAAAATTAAATTGGTCACTAATGGTGAATGATTTTTAGTAAAATAATATATTATATTGTTAATTATTTGATTTTTAATTCATAATAAATTTCATATAGGCATGGGATAATATTTAACCATGTCTTATGCATAAAAAAGTATTTTTCAGAAAAGGGTTTCGTCGCCTATTGCACTATTATTTTAAAAATAATATTTTCTAATTTTAGAAATTTAATTTGATAAAATGGATGTTTTATTTTGAATAAGGATGGTCAACATTCTAAATATTTCCCTTTTATTTTTTTCAATATCAATAGTAATTGTGGTAAAATTATCACCTTGGAAAAGGGTAAGTCAAGTTAATCTAGTTTTAAACAGTATGATTAGGCCATAATTTTTCATCCTAATTATAATTTTATGATGTTAATTTGACCCTTATTATCTTATTCTAGTATTTTAGTTGTCTAATAGAATCTTTTCCATGAAAGTGACATATATACTATTTAATGCAAATAAATTTACAAAATTTTACTCTCTTAGTTTCCAATATCTCTTATTTGTCAAAATCAGGGGAAAATCAAGTAATTAATGAATATTAATTTCTATAATAAGAATAATTAAATTATTTTCATGATAATTATTTTTTAAAAATTTATAAATTTGATAAATTCATTAAATCCTTATACATTGATGATGCAGTATTTATTTAATTATTAGAAAAATAAAATAAATAATATTAATGTAATTAAAATTAATATAATTTAAGTGATTTATAGTGTTCCAGAAATTATAAATACCAATATGATATATTATTGTCCTATAAAATAATTATATTTTAATTAATATTTTTATTTTTTTCTTTTACATCAAAATAAATGAATTGTATAAAATTTTACATTAATGATATTTTATCAAAATAATAACTTCTTTAATTATTTAAAAATTATAAAGATATATCAAGAAGAAAATTAAGATAATATGTATTTTAATCATTCTTCCTTTTTTCATTTATGAATCAATAGTTACCTTATATGTAAAATTATAACCCTTTAATTGTAAACCATTAGTTATCACGATTAATATTAAAATGTGTTAACTAAGGGGTTACACCAGAAATACAATGTTTTAAACCCCACATAAGAATATATAAAATTTATTAATTAATGTTATATAAAAAAACTACATTATATCATATTATATATCCTTTTGGATTCATTTTGGAAAATATAATGACTTTCTTATATTTTATTCTTTTAAGAAATTAGAAAAGGGCCCCTTACCTCAATTATAAAGGGGACCTCCTCCCCTCACTTCGTCACTCATTTTCAGCCTTCTAGATCAAACACACCCTATGAATATACCTTATAAAATTATTTTTCACATTCTAGAGGTTTTATTATTACCAGAAGACTAATCCTAGTTTCCTTAAGAGAAAATTTATAGGAGTTGTTTAAAAAAAATAAGGTAATCACCTTAACTGGACACTTTCTTTTTAATTCATATGTTACATCTTCTAAAACAATTTTAGTCTCCATAAAAAAATAAATTCATAATATTATATATATTTGATCATTAATATGATTATGAAAAAATTTATTCACCTTCTTTCTATCAAATGGGAAGTGAAAGTTTCACTCTTTCATATGTTCGATGTACCATCTTCCAATATAGATACAATAATTTTTCATCACCATTTTTTATGGATGGAGATTATGATAGGTTTAATTTTTAAATAAAATAATTATGAAATAATTATACCAATTTAATTATAATATCTTATCTACCTTCTTACTCTCCAAGCCTTTGGAAAATGATAACGTTGCTCGTGCGTACATGCAGAATACCCACCTCCACGAAGCGACATGATTTTTTCCATTTCTGTTTTAATAGGGTGGTAATAATTATGTATATAATTAATATATGTGATATATATGATAAAATAATGATTATTTAATTTTTATTTATTATTTACCATTATTTAATTCTATTTATTGAAAATTGAAAACAATGTTCATTCGTACGTACTGTCAACTGCCTCTATGAATGATGTAATTCATTTTTATATACCTATATTTTAGGATTGATTTTTAACATGTATTTAATGAATATATATTATATTATAAAAATTAAAAAAGTTATTGGGATGATGTAAAATGATCATTATAACTATACCAAAACTACATAACTAAAATATACATGAAAAACGAAGTAGCTATCACCCAGAACAATGATTTTAATAATGAATTGTTAACAAACAGGTGAAAAGGGTTATAATTAAATAATATATGATATGTAATTTATTTTAATGGTTTTGTAATATATTTATAATAAATAATTATTTATTTTATAGGATGTTCCAACATGTTTGATGGAAGTCAGACCTAAGGTAAGTGATTTTCATCACACTTTTATTTCGGGGGGACACATGCCATATTTACTACTTTTTTCTTTTATGTGTTGTATATAAATTATATAAATAAATTTTATTATTATTATTATATATATTTGTCATGACTCGTCCTCGGGTCCCGTGCCACGACTACCCCAAGCCCGCCTTCCATAGGCCAGGGGCTGGCGACTAGCACCAAAGGCGAATTCCCGATAAAAGGGAAGACATTTCCTTTAAACCTGTAACACACACAGTTTGGACACAAACAGTAGAGGCAAAAAGTACTAAAATAGAAATTAAGGTGTGCTGAAAGTAAGTGGGCTAGTATACAAACCCAACTAAACAACAAGTACAAGTAAAAAGGGAAAATAGCTCCTGGATCGTCCATCGGGGAATCCTTCCTGAAGGCTAGGTACAAAACTCGAACAACTCGTCCCTGTGGTACGTCACGTCTAGTCTAGTGCCGAGCAGCCTCCCATCCATCACCCACAGCCTCGATCACTACTTTCCGTCATCTGCACAGAACACAACAATGTTCGGGCGAAGCCCCTGTAGGGGTGAGTATAACAATACTCAGTAGGGGACCCTGAGACCCTCGAAGGTCTCCCAAAATCCACAAAGGATAAACCACATTAGAAAGATGTAATCACAAATTATCAACCAAACCTACTTATGTATATTCCCATACATATACCTAAGTTACCAGTCATAGTCTGGCTCCAACTTTTGAGCCCAAGCACAACCCAGTCTACAAAGGATGTAAAGTCAATCACATCGATGATAATGATTGAAGAGACAATAATCAGCTCACACATGTATACATCTTTCGTAGAGTGATATAGATGATCAGATGTAGTCACTAATTCATCTAAGCTGTCAGACCCACAAAGGATACAGGACCAGTTAAGCTGTCGGACCCACATAGGATACAGGACCAGCTATTCTGTCAGACCCACATAGGATACAGGAACAGAAGTCAGAATTGTCGGACCCATGGAGAATCCTGGTACAGTAGTCATCGTTGTCGAACCCATGGAGGATTCTGGTATAGTAGTCATCACTGTCGAACCCACGGAGGATTCCGGTACAGTAGCGTCGCAACCAACCCTAGGGTTCCCACACACAGCACACTCGATTCCGGGAGGGTCGGCTCCTCGAACCAAGTGTCGATACATCTACTATCATGAAGTCTAGAGTTTATGTATCCCATAGTTCCGTCTCATTATAAGAAACCCAATGCGACAGACGTCGCGTCAATCGGATGCCCAGTCTGAGAGTTATTGGCATTTCCATTCCAGGGGCCTGGTTGGATTTACACTCGATCCAAACCCGGCCATTTTCCAATTTTTCCCGAAACTTACTTAAAGTATTCCAAAAGGACTGCCTTGTCGTGAGGGTCCCAGTTCCACAGACAGCGCGTCAATCGGACGTATGGTCTAGGAGATATTCGCATTTAAGCGAAGACGGGCCCGACCCGCACTACGGGCCGGTCCGATTCGGCCGGTGGCGCCAAGCGGCACCGCTTCATCCTCTTCCTGGTCATCCGTAGCCGTCCAGTTCGGTTCGGCGCACGCGGACCACGGACGCGGGCCGTTGTTCTACTCACACGGCGCCTGCGGGCACCGCGGTTCTCCAGCCCGACCCGCAGGCAGCCGGCCGGTTCGTCCAGCCAAGCGGACCACGGACACGGGCCACATCCTCCTCCACGCGGCGCCTGCGGGCGCCGCAGTCTTCCAGCGGGCCGGCCGGTTGTCCCACGGTACGTCTACATGGCGGCCAGCTCGTTCAGCGGCCTTCGCACCTCCATCGCAGCGCGACAGCGCTGCGGTCCTACTGCCCTCCATGTGGCATGACGGTGCCACGCCGCCACCTCCGTGGCCCGACCTGGCCGCGGCCTTCGGCTCCACCGCACGGCGCGATGGCACCGTGCTTCTTCATCCACCGCGGTTCTTCTCCGGTGCGGTGTGACGACACCACACTCTTTTGGACCTGCCTCCGACGTTAACCAAATAAGATTCAACGGAGGGACGTCTGGCCGTGTTTGTTTGCCCCATGCCGTCTGCATTAGGTGATAACATTTTTGGCCACGTCAATCCAAAAATTAACGTCGAAGTACAAGGATATAATTCATACGTAGAAATAATCCAAATTCCCCCTACCTTGATTCGAAGTACGTTGTCGAAGTCACGGAAAGAGGGTGGACGTCGATTCATTGACATCGGGAAACGTCCTTGAATGAAGCGTCATCGACGTTCCTCGTGGGCGACTCCTTCTCTTGTGGCTAGGTCAAAGATCGTAGACGGTATTGTCATTCTTCAGAGATGAGGAGAATTCTTCCCTGAGCGGATGGTGTTCTTCCAAGAGTTCTCCCAAACTCTCCAACGATTATGCCAACCCAAAATAAAAGAAAAGGTTCACTTCTTTTAATGTTGACATAATGAATTCAAAAGAATTCAAATCACTCAAATTAATTAATTAAGTCATTAATTAATTTTTTTGGCACCATTAAGGGGAAGGTGGAAAGGCTACACCATAAATCGGGACCTCAAGAGTTAAAGGGGGTGTTCAAGGGGAGTTGAGGGGACTGATGTTTGTGTGGGCCCCACCTTATAACATCCTCCCAAGGGAGGTTATGTGCGGGTGGACCCACCACCAACCTCCCTTTGGAGGTTTTAACTTCCAAACAAATAAAAATGTGTTACAACCTTTTTTATTTAATATAAAATAGAAACCCCAAGAAAATAACTCCCAATCATGATAAAACACAACTGCGGTAAAGGTCTCCTTATGCAAATACCGGCACTGCGAGTTCAACGGTGTTATCAGATTTCAATTTCGATCACCAGTTCAAAAGATATAAAACCATGCACGTACGTTTACTTAACATACGAGAACAAAAATTCAGAAACTGATTTCGGGCACACTGGGCCTCGGAATCAAGTGCCGTCAGAAACTACAGGCTCATAAAATTCCCATGTATATAAAAAAAAATTCCATGGAATTTCTAGGTCTTTAAATTCTCCCCAACTAAATGATTTATGTCCCTATAAGCTACAACACACACTAAGGGAACAAATGGGGGTACTGAGCATGAATCTGAGCCTCCCGCTCCCATGTTCTCTCCTGGAGGTTCTCATGCTGCCAGCGAATGCAAACTAGATGAATCGACCATCCACACAAGACCCAATCCTATCGATCCTCAATATCCACTGGAACCTCCATGAATGTCGCCCCGTCATCGATGTCCAGCTCCCCATGGTCGATGATGTGGGATGGGTCGTGTACGTATCTCATGAGCTATGATACGTGTAAGATGTCGTGCACCCGGTGCAACTGAGGAGGAAGTGCCAAGCGGTATGCCACCTCGCCTACCCTGCTGAGGACCTAAAAAGGTCCGATGAATCGGGGAGATAAATTCCCACCTCAGCCAAATCTCCGTAGACCTCGTCGAGGTGAGACCCATAGAAATATGTGGTCTCCATCCTCGAACTCCAATGGTCTCCATCTCCAATCAGCATAGGACTTATGCCTGCTCTGTGTAGTCTTCATCCGCTCCTGGATGATCTGCACCTTCTCTGTCATAGACTGCACCATCTCTGGTCCTATAAGTGCTGAATCCCCTAGGTCAGTCCAGCACAGAGGTGATCAGCATGGTCGGTCGTACAATGCCTCGTAAGGTGCCATCCCAATGGTGGAGTGGTAGATGTGGTTGTACGCAAACTCTACCAAGGGTAGGTGATCCTCCCAGTAGTGACCGAAGTCGAGGACACATGCATGGAGCATGTACTCGAGAGTCTGAATGGTCTTCTTAGTCTGACCATCTGTCTGAGGATGGAAGGCAGTGCTCAAGAAAAGTTGCATCCCAAAAGCCTCCTGCAACCCCTTCCATAGCCGGGAAGTGAAACAAGCATCTTGATCATAGAAGATTGTCGATGGAACACCATGAAGCCGTATGATCTTCTGTTTGTAGAGGCATCCCAAGATCTCTACTGAGCCCTGCTCTCTGATCGGTAGGAAGTGGGCTGACTTGGTTAGTCGGTCGACAATCACCCAGATAGAGTCATTTCCTCTGGATGTACATGGAAGTCCCGTCACAAAATCCATGGATATCCCATCCCACTTCCACTCTGGGACCTCTAAGGGCTGAACCAAGCCTACTGGAACCTGGTGCTCCACCTTCATTTGATGAAAAGTGAGGAATCGTGAGACAAACTTTGCTTCCACCTTCTTCATACCTGACCACCAGTGCTGTCGTCTGAGGTCCTGATACATCTTCGCCACTCCTGGATGTACCGCTAGAGGGGAAGTGTGGAACTCCCTCAACACCTCCTACTGTAGTGCAACTGGTACCATGGTACATCCTCTGAAGAGGATGACATGCTCCCCACCTTCAGAAAATCCATCAGGTGCCTGCCCTAAGGATATCTGAGCACGTCGCATCTCACAGTCAATGTCCCCACGCTGTGCCTCTCTGACTCACTGAAGAAGTGGAGGAGTTACTATGAAAGACTACAGAAAGGCTGCTCCATCTCTATCCCCAAAGGATATTTGCAACGTGGCCAATTTCTCTATCACCTCTCATAGCAGCTGAATGCCCTATCTACTACTGAGAGCATCTTCTACAACATTCCTCTTCCCAGGAGTATATACTATCTCGAAGTCATAGTCCTGAAGGAACTCAAGCCATCGTCGCTGTCTCAGGTTTTGGTCCTTCTGGGAGAATATGTACCTGAGACTCTGGTGGTCAGAGTAGAATGTAAAACACTCGCCCATCAGATAGTGCCGCCACATCTTCAAGGCTAATACCACTACTACTAACTCTAGTTCATGTGTAGCATAGTTCTGCTCGTGCTGTCTCAACTGCCGTAAACCATATGCGATCACTGCTCGCTCCTGTATCAGGACACACCTGATTCCAGTCCCTGATGTGTCATAGTAAAATACGTACCCTATTCCCTCTTCCGGTTTCCTCAAGATGGGCGCACTGGTCAACCTCTGCCTCAGCTTCTGAAAGCTCTGCTGGAATATATCTGACCACACAAAGGATTTACCCTTCTTTTTCAATGCTGAATGCGGTGCTACAAATCTGGAAAGTCTGGCACAAATCTCTGATAAAACCCAGCCAGTCCCAGAAAACTCCTTACCTCCATCACACTCCTGGGTGGCTCCCAAGAAAGTACTACCTCGATCTTCGCTGGATCCACTACAACTCTAGCCTCTGAGATGACGTGTCCTAAGAAATGAACCTCTCGAATCTAGAACTGACACACCTAGAACTTACCATAATGCTGGTTCTCTTGGAGTGTGTTTAGTACTACCCGAAAATGGTAGGAATGCTCCTCCTCAATAGTCGAGTATATCAGTATGTCGTCGATGAAGACTACGAAAAAGAGATCGAGGTAAGGATGGATGATCCTGTTCATGAGACTCATGAACACTGCTGGTGTGTTGGTTACGACGAAGGGCATAACCAAGAACTCGTAGTGGCCATACCGACACATGAAGGCTATCTTCTACACATCCTCATCTCGAACTCTGAGTTGGTGATAGCCTGATCTAAGGTCTATATTCGAAAACCAACGTTCTCCCTTGAGATGATCAAAGAGGTCTTCAATCCTCGGGAGTGGGTACTTATTCTTCACAGTCACCTAATTCAGGCGACGGTAGTCGACACACAGTCGCAAGCTCCCATCTTCCTTCTTGGCGAATAAAATTAGAGATGTCCAGGGTGAAACACTGGGTCAAATAAATCCCTTCCCCTGCAAGTCCTCCAGTTGTACCTGCAGCTCATGAAGCTCGGTGGGAGCCATCCAATATATTGGAGTAGATATCAGGGTCGTCCCGGGGTATAGGTAAATGTAGAAGTCTACTTCTCTGTGAGGAGGTAGTCCTGGAAAATCTTCAGGGAAAAAATGTGCATACTGATCCACCACAACAGGAAAACTCGGACTCCACACTTCAACCACTCCGAGGATGATACTAGACAAGAGATGTGTGATCAGATGCCCCCTCCTTTGTGTAGGTCCATCATGTGCTGCAAAGGCTTCATTATCACCGGTGAAGGTGATCATGGTCCCATTTGTGCAGATACACTGCACTTTACGCCTAATACAATCAATCTAAGCATGAACTGTGGATAACCAGTCCATACCCAAGATGAAGTTGTAAGGCCTCGACGCCGCTACAAGAAGATCCCAGCCGAAGCTCTCGCCTCCTTGAGTAAGCTCACACTGCCGGAACCAGTGCGTAATCATCAAGTCTGCTCCCGTAGGAGTCTTTAGCCGTAAGGATCGAGCCAACGACTCCATCGGAATCTCTGAGCTCCAAACGAGGGTAGTGGAAATAAAAGAATGACTCGCACCTGTGTCTATAAGTACTACAACAAGGGTGGAGTAGACACAGATAGTACCTCGAATCATCTCAGGTGCACCATGGTCGTAGGCCTCGACTACCTAGAGCTGAGCCCACCTCTGTCTGTCAGCTCCCTATGGTAGGGGTGGACCTCCTGGTGGTGGTGGTGGTAGAGCCTCGAAACATCATCCACCACCCACTGCTCGGCCAGATCCTCTGCCACGTCTGCCTGCTCCCAGTAGACCACCACGGTCAAACCTCTACCTTTTTCTAGGAGGTCCCTCTACTATCTGCTGCTCATCTGCATGGTAGGTCATGTAGTCACGAGCCATGTGGCCCTGCCCGCCGCATGCATAGCACTGCCTGCTCCTCATACAACTGGCTCTGTCTTGTGTGCCCCGCACAAACGAACCTATATCCTGGGGTCTCCCACCTGATGGCCTGGTCCGCTTGGACCTCTACGACATCTATCTTCTACCAGCTATAGAAGACTCCGCTACGTGTCACCCTATGGTGGGTCTCACTGCTGGTGACTGCTCAGCAAGGAAACTCTCCACTAGAAGGGCTCGCTCCAGTACCCCCGCCTGCGTTGGGATGTTGAGGAGAATCGTCGAAGCCCTGATCTCATGCCTGAGTCCCTGCTCAAAGGCCCAGGCCCTGAAGAATGGTTCTTGTACCATATCCGTGGAGTAGCTCAAGAGGTCAGTGAACCTCACTGAGTACTGAGCTACTGTCATGCTTCCCTGCTGCAGATAAAGTAACTCCTAAATCTACACCGCACGAAGGTTGGCTGGAAAAAACTCTGAGCGAAAGTGACTCTCGAAGTCTGTTCAGAGTAATGATGCTTCACCATGCACCTGGAGCATCAGTCTCCACCATCGGCCTGCTGCTGCTTGTAGGAGACACACAAAAAGGATCACCATGAGGTCGACTGGTGTCCCTACCTATCTGAAAACTCTCACGACAGCTTCCAGCCAATCCTTAGCTGCCAGTGGGTTCGTCTCTCCCCGGAACCTGGGCGGTCTCTGGCGCTGGAACTCATGCAACACACTCAGGAGGCGTGCACTCTCCACTGCTAGAAATGGTGGTATCAGTGGCCCAGCGGGTAGTGGTACCGCTAGTACCTCCGTTGTGATGGGGCCCTGCACTGAGGAATCGTCGCTCGGTGGGCTACCATCTCGTATGAAACTTAGAACCCTAGCTGGTTGCCTTCGTGGGGCCATACTGAAAAGAAACAGGTGCGCCACAGTTAAAACAGTAACTTGGTGAGATTACAAAAAGTAATCATGAAGAAAACTTTTTCAAAGTAAATACACATGAAATCAGTGCATTTGTGCACTGAGTCGGAGATCAGAAGTCAAATTCCAAGTGTATGGATACGTCGGCCGCCGCACCAACACTGGTTTCCCTAAACTGATAACCTCACCCAAAACACTTAACACTATTTTCGTTAAAAGAATCAGACTCCTAGTTCTGCGGTAGAACCGACTCCTCTAATACCAATTTGTCACAACCCGTCCTCGGGGCCCATGCCGTGACAACCCCAAGCCTGCCTTCCATAGGCCAGGGGCTGGCGACTAGCACCAAAGGAGAATTCCCGATAAAAGGGAAGGAATTGCCTTTAATCTTGTAACACACACAGTCTGAACACAAACAGTAGAGACAACAAGTACTAAAATAGAAAGTAAGGTGAGATGAAAGTAAGTGGGCCGGTATAAAAACCCAACTGAACAACAAGTACAAGTAAAAATGGAAAAAAACTCCTGGATCATCCACCGAGGAATCCTACCTGAAGGGTAGGTTCAGAACTGGAACAACTCATCCTTGCAGTACGTCCCATCTAGTTTATCTCTGAAGAGCCTCCCGTCCATCACCCTTAGCCTCGATCATAGTTGTCCGTCATCTGCACAGAACACAACAAGGTGCGGGCGAAGCCCGTGCAGGGGTGAGTATAACAATACTCAGTAGGGGACCCCGACACCCCCGAAGGTCTCCTAGAATCCAAAAAGGATAAACCAAAGTAGAAAGATACAGTCACAAAGTATCAACCAACCCTACTTAGGTATATGCCCATACATATACCTAAGTTACCAGTCACAGTCTGGCTCCAACTCTCGAGCCCAAGCACAACCCAGTCCACAAAGGAAGTAAAGTCAATCACATCGATGATAATGAATGAAAAGAAACGACTCAGATCACATAGGTATATATATTTTGTAGAGTGATATAGATGATCAGATGTAGTCACTGATTCATCTAATCTCTCGGACCCACACAAGATACAGGACCAGATAAACTGTCGGACCCACACAGGATACATGACCAGCTATTCTGTTAGACCCAAACAAGATACATGAAAAGAAGTCAGAACTATCGGACCCACAGAGGATCCTGGTACAGTAGTCATCTCTGTCTAACCCACGGAGGATTCTAGTGCATTATTCATCACTATCAAACCCACAGAGGATTCCTGTACAGTAGCATCGAAGCAAACCCTAGGGTTCCCGCACACAGCACGCTCAATTCCGGGAGGGTCCGCTCCTCGAACCAAGTGTCGATACATCAACTATCATGAATTCCAGAGTTGATGTATACCATAGTTTTGTATCATCATAAAAAACCCAACGTGACAGATGGCATGTCAATCGGACGCCCGGTCTGAGAGTTATTGGCATTTCTGTTCCAGGGGCCCGATTGGATTTACGCTCGATCCAAACCCAGCCATTTTCCAAATTTGCTCGAAACTTACTTAAAGTATCCCAAAATTACAGCCTCATCGTGAGGGTCCCAGTTTTGTAGATGGAGTGCCAATCAGACACGTGGTCTAGATGATATTCGGATTTAAGTGAAGACGGGCCAGACCAGTCAAGCCCAGTGGGTGGGCGGGTCGGCTCGACCCAGCTCAGAGGGTCCGACCCGGCTGGGGGTCAGCCCGGCCGACTGTAGCCGGCCGGTGTGATTCAGCGCACGCAGCCCGCAAATGCGGGCCACAGTTCTCCTCACGCGGTGCCTGCGCACCGCGGTTCTCCAGCCCAGCCGACACATGGCTAGCCAGTTCATCCAGCCAATCGGCCCGCGGACGCGGGCCGCGTCCTCCTGTAGGCGGCGCCGGCGGGTGTCGTGGTCTTCAAGCGGGCCGGCCGGTCGGCTGGCCGGTCGTCCCGCGATCCGGCTCCACGGGGGCCAGCTCTGCCTTCTGCCTCCGCACCTCCACCATAGCACGATGGCGCCACAGTCTTTCTACCCTTTCCATGGCACGACGACGCCATACCACCAGCACCGCGGCCCGACCTGGCCGCGGCCTTCGGCTCCACCGCGCGGCGCAACGACACCACGCTTCTTCATCAACCGCGGTTCTTCTCTAGCGTGTTGCGACGACACCATGACCTTTCAGCTCCACCTCCGATGTCAACCTAATAGGATTCAACGGAGGGATGTCAGGCCGTTTGTTTTCGGCCCATGCCCTCTGTTTTAGGTGATAACATTTTTGGCCACGAAGTACGAGGATATAATTCATACGTAGAAATAATCCAAATACCCCTACCTTGATTCGAAGTACGTTGTAGATGTCGCAGAATGAGGGTGGACATCGATTCTTTGACAGTGGGAAATGTCCGAGAATGAAGCGTCGTCGACGTTCCTCACGGGCAGCTCTTTCTCTCGTGGCTAGGTCGAAGATCATAGATGGTACCGTTGTTCTTCAGAGATGAGGAGCATTCTTCATCGAGAGGATTATGTTCTTCCAAGAGTTGTCCCAAGCTCTCCAAAGATTATGACAACCACAAATAAAATAAAAGGTTAACTTATTTTAATGTTGACATAATGAATTCAAAATAATTAAAATCACTCAAATTAATTAATTAATTCATTAATTAATTTGTGTTGGCACCATTAAGGGGAAGGTGGAAAGGCTCCACAATAAATTGGGAGATCAAGAGTTAAAGGTGGGTTTAAGGGGAGTTGAGGGGTTTGATGTTCATGTGGGCCCCACATTATAACATCCTCCCAAGGGAGGTTATGTGCGGGTGGCCCCACCACCAACCTCCCTTTGGAGGTCTTAACTTCCAAACAAATAAAAATGTGTTACACCCATTTTTATTTAATTTAGAATAGAAACCCCAAGAAAAAAACTCTCAATCACGATAAAACGCAACTACGGTAAAGGTCATCCTAAGAGAATACCGGCGCTGCGAGTTCATCGGTGTTCTTAGATTTCAATTCCGAGCACCGGTTTAAAAGATATAAATCATGCATGTACATTTACTGAACGTACCCGAACAAAACTTCAGAAATTTATTCTGGGCACACCGGGCCTCGGAATCAAGTGCCGTCAGAAACTGCGGACTCATAAAATTCTTGTGTATATATAAAAAACGTTCCCATGTAATTTCTGGGTCCTTACAATATTTTTTTGATTTATCTATTCATATAAGTTTATTTCTTTTCATGGGACTACTGATTCAGATGATTCAAATTCCATTATTTATTGGTATTGTTTATGAATATGCTTATGATGATGAAATATTATGATCAACCTCTCATGAAACCCATGAATTTTGTTATTATATATTTATATCTTAGAAAACATGTTTCATTTAATATTTCTCAAAATAATTACTGAAGATATGAAAAATACATTGTTAAGTTAAATCAATATTGTTTCTCTCCCCAATAAAAAAAATTTCTCTTCCATATCAATGTTTCATGAAAATGTTTTAAAGATGGTTAATAAAATTTTAAAATGATTGTTTAATGTAATTTTTATACACATTTTACTTTTTAATAATGGTTTAAAATTAATTTCCTTTTCATTTTCCAAATGAGGTACTTTTTTAACATTCACAAAAATGTTAAAGGAAAGTTTTCTTTCAAATTATAGTGCTTGAATGATATTTACTTATATCATGACCACTCAATGTTTTGAATATTACATCACATATTTTAAAGTTTAGTTTCATATAAAATTATTTTCGTAATAATTTTTAAATTTCATATATTTAGAAAATATTATTTCAAAATAAAAATGATAATTTCCTCATGAAAACTTCGAGAGATACTTAAAGTAATTTTTCATCTATGAAAAAATACATTGATGTTAATTACCCTATATTGGGGATATGATCCAAGGATTCCATTCTAATTATTTCTTTTGATGTATTATTTTTATGATGAAAATTTTTATTTGAAAATTTTTTCCTTATACATGGGATATGCAATGATGAAATGATGAAATATTTATGAAGCATCATTCTTTTCCATGGGTTATATTAGGATAAAATGTTTATGAAACCCATTTAATTTCTTGGGTAATGATATAATGAATGTGTAATTAGCTTTGGGGACAGATGTTTATGATTTAAATTATGTTATGGGTGGGAACTATATATTCCTCCAATGCATTGGGTATAGATATATATATTATGAGATAAAGAGGACTTGAATGTGTAGTGGACCCAGTTTTGTATGAAACTATGTACACTATGATAGACTTCATAGAGAACCATGAATACTAAGATGATTTTTATAGTTATTCCAATCTATCATGATTCAATTGGGGGTGAACCTTGAATACTAATATGGTTTGGGGATTTAACCCAATACACTATGATATCCTTGATAGTGAACCTTGAATACTATGATGGTTTGGAAATTGAAACAAATATGATATGACAATATTCGTAGTGAGCCTTGACAAATAAAGAAATGATTTGAAAGATTTATGTGTATTCCTAAATTTGATATTTTATTCTTATATTATAATCTTAGGGATTTATTTCATTGATTATGTTATGATTCATTTCTTATGGACTTCTAAAATTTGATTCATGAGTCTTGATTATGATATATGATATGTCGTTCATGGATTTCAAATTTTAGGTTCATGTTCTCATGACCTAATGCGCATGTTATAATTATGTGATCATTGATATCTCTTTTCTTTCCCTTATGGGGCATCTGAGCTCACCTTTACTTATGTCCCCCTTTATAGGTTAAAAATAATGGTTTTAGGTATTATGTGTCTATGAAGGGTACTAGTTATAAAGAAATAAGTGAGATAATATGTAAATATTCTTTGAATCAGTTATATATGTTTCCATGTTTCCAAATAAATAAACAATTAAATTCTATGGGAGTGTATTTTTAATGTATAAGGAATATTAATCTAAAAATATGCAATATTTATTTATGAAATGTATGGATCTCTATTGTTGTTTTCAAAGGATAATTTTAGTTAAGAATTGGAAACGATGATGAGAAAACTTGATAACCCTTCAGATAACTCTAAGTACAAGATAATTTCCAAACTTTTTGGTAATGATCATGAATAAAAAAATGTCAAAACTGATGTATCATATATTGAAAATAACCTATCATAATTTAGACATCCTATAAATTATTTTTTAGGAGTCCTAACTATGACTATTATTACTCAAACTAAATTTTTTTGTTTTAGTTAATTTATATAATCATGATAATTCATGCTAACATTGATGGAAAATAAAATGGTTTTATACATGAGAAACAAAATGGAATTATATCTATAATATTTTTGTTATTATTCCTAATTAGATATCCTATGATTTATATAACAATATTTACGTAAGGGAGTTTTGAAACACACAAAATTAGATGATGACTATGTTTCAGGAAGACCATGGGGGAAAGAAGATTCAGATTTAAACATGTCTATAAAATTGGAAAAACAAATCAGATGAATATATTATATAAACAAGAATCCGTTTTGATTATGTAACAAAAAGACACAGTGAAAGTAACTGGAAAGAAAAATGATACTGATTTTTTAACATAATGGATGAAAATAATGGTTTCTATAAGGTTTCTTTGATGGTTTCATTTTTTAAATGTTTAAAGTATGGGAATTAGGAAAATTTATTTCCAAAGGATAAATCACAAGAATGGGAGAAATCACAAGAATCGGATTATAAAGGTTGTATCAGTAAATGTTTTACTATTGATGTTGGAGATATTGTGAATAAAAAATGAATGGTATATGATATTTTAACAATATGTTTTATGTTATAAGTAATAATTATGGATAAATTGTGTTTGATGAAACTTAATACATGATTAATATTTCATATTGTAGTAAATAAGTATTTGGTAATAAGAAGAGAAATCTTGGTTAATGGTTTTGGAAGGAAGTGGAATTATTGAATTGTTTATGTATTGGTATTCATTAATTTTGTTATATATGTTTTATGGTTATAAGAATATGGAAACATCTAAGGAGTATTACATAATATTTTTTTCATAATAGATTTGAATTTTGTTTGAATGGTATGAGTAACCAAAAATGTCATTTAGTGGTAAGGTTCTTTTTTTAGATAACACAAGATTAATGAAAAGATAAACCAAAATATGTGTATGATGTTGAGTTAATAATATTGGTATAAATAAATGATTATCATTGATAAAGTAAATATGATAGTATGGGTTACCATGATATTGGTTAGTGATTTGATGAAGGAGTGGTTAAAGTAATACCAAAGAAGCCCAGTTAGAGGCAAGCCTCTGAACAATTATTAAAATAAAAGAATGTACATCAAGAAATTAATACAAGGAAGGAAAGACAGCTACAGATCATAAAAATCATACCCATCACCACATCTATGATATATTCCTTCCTCCACAGAAGCTGATTCCCACTCTGAGATTTCATAGTGCTTCAGAATCTTGGTATACTTCCTTATATGATTCAACTACTTCAGTGATAGAAGATCCTTAAATTAATGCATATCCCAACCTTCCTTCTGGACAGAAGACCTGGTAGACACTGGATTTGGAAGACAGGAAAAGAATTTCGTTATCCTTCTTTATGGTGGTACAGTCATAGATTCCTCATTCCCAGACACACTATTTTTCCCACCCAGAACAATGTCACTATAGGAAGGTCGAAATATACCAATATCATTTTCCTTGTCACTATTAGAGATGTCCCTCTATCTTTAGGATATGTTCACATCATGGTAATCCTCATTCACTCATTATTCCTATAGAAATTTACTGTTAGAGTCAATCATGGAAAGGCAGCATGGCTGTTCCACAAGATTCTTCAATACACATTCTCTAGTAGCCACATCTAGAGATGATAAATCTGACTGAAAACTACCAACATCCTTCATTGTAGAACCCTCCTCTACATGGGAGTTTTTCTCATGGTCCAGTTATTGAAACAGATTTCATGTGAAGACTGTGATTATCACACCTCCAACACCATCATCCCTCCCTTGCAACTCTTCATCACATGCAACCACAACCCCCAAGATACAATCCTGAGAAACTACTGAATCCAAATTCAGCTCATTCATAGGCTCCAGCTGCACGGAACATAATGCCACCAAATTGTTCACTGTAATTGCCTTATCAATATGAAGATCATGATTTTGGTGATAAAAAACCTTTCTAACCATCAGATCTTGCTGCCTCTGTTGCACTTCCTTCTAAAAATTACAATGTATTGTGATCTCAGGACCAATATTCTCTACAGCCCACACCACATTTTCCTGAGATTTATCCTCATACACTACCTTTCTAGTGTAAGTTTCATTCACACAAATTCCTAGCTCTTTAGATCCTTTATCAAGATCATGTCGTGGATGAGTACTCCTATGCGACTCACTCAATAGCAGCAACGTCGAAACTGATGTACCACAACCACTATTACTCATTCCCATCACCCCTGGAGAAACCCTAGTCAAGCCTTTGGTGCATCAAATCATTTCTTCATGCCCAAATCAGCCACATAATACACAATATAGAATCCACGATTGAAATATAATGTCCTTATCCCACCGAAACTCCTTCCATTTGTGATACAAACCCAATTCACAAGCAGCCTTGCAGGATCAATCTCCACACAAATCCGTGGACATATAGGGTGACCGACCACCTAAGTTTGATGATCGGTGAAAAAATATCGACCTATCATATTCCCAATGACATAAAAAATAGAGGTATTTTGAAAGGGTAGTGGAAGACCTGAGAGACTCAACCATGTCGCCATTGTCGAAGGGTCACACTGCATGTGGAAATTGAGACTCCATCGAAACAGATAAAAAGGATCTTCATTGCATCTTCGAGGGGATCTGGATCAGGCGGTAATCAAATCATCATCTGTCTCAAATAGAATCATCAAGTGCCTCATATCTATTAAGCTGACTACCACACACTCTTGAAGATCCCACAAATTGAAAACAAACTGGTCAAACTCATCAACTGAAGGAATCTGGAGATGAAACTGAGCCACCTGTGTGAGATTGCATAGATCAGTGGCACCATTGAGCTCTGTGGGGGAAAGAAGGAGTTGATTCACTCTTTGGAAGAGGTCAAGGACTTTCAGGGAGAGTTTTATCCTGTGGAAGGAAGGAATATATTCAGGATTGGTAAACATCAAGAAAACATTACCCCTTCTATGATATTGAGATCGCGGAACTCCCCTACCTTGTTATTCAAGTTATAAGTTTGTTTTAAAAATATATATGATCATGGTATTAACATGTTTGGTATGTGAAATTATGAGAGAAATTATGTTTTCTATTGAAAATATTTGGATCAAATAATTTTAATTTTTTGTATTTTGAATTTATTTACACATATTTTGGAGGATACATAAGGATAACTATATTTGGAATGGATTAAGTTGAAACATTGGGGTTAGTGTTGAGGTTTTAGAAATTAATGTATTAAATTGGATAAATTGTGCTAATCAATTTGTATTTAATAAATATATTGATATATAAGGAATGAATTTTACTTATTTTGTGGATATTATGATCTGTTAAAATATAAATTTATTTGTTTAGAGATGAAAAACTCATCTTCACTTTATAGACTAATTTATGAATTTGAAATTGATTGGAGGATTTTTAAAGAATGGGATTGTTCTTATAAAATGGAAATTAAGAAAGTATATATATTTTATCATATTTTATATCCTATTATGAATAATAAACCTCATGAAAATGATCTTGAATGAATTTTTTTTCCCATTTGCTTTATTTATGATGAATTGATGGTATTTTCCTCACCCATTTTGTGTATGTTTTTTTGCTTGTTTACGTTATCATGATTCTTCAATTTTTTATGATATATGATATCTGGATATTTCATTTCTTCCATGTGTATATTATTAATTCTCACTAAGGTTTTCCTATTTTTAAATTGAGTTATGTGTTATTCTAGATGACATTTATATTTCATATCCCCCTTTTCAGGATGATGTTTTATTAACCCTTTAGATGATTTATGTTTTAATAAAAAGAAATTTGAAATATTAAACTCATGATTACCGAGTACATGTTCAAATTACGTGGTATCAATTTATTAATGTATGGGGGAATTTAACTTCTTAATATTTTAAAATAAGAACACTAGGTTCAACAGCATATACAACATGAAACTCCAAACTGAAACGAACCTTGAAATATTTTACTTTAAATGAGACCCTTATATATTAGTCATTATATATACATGTTTGAATAATATTTCATTATTATATATATATATATTAACTTCCTACTTGATAACAAATTATGGATTAAATCTTAGGATACAAACATTCTATTTTTATGTAATCTTATATTATACTTAAAAAATATATTTCCTTAAAAAACAATTATTTTTTACTAATAAAATATTATATTTAATTTTTGACACTTTTTGAAATTGTATTTTTTAAAATTTCAAAAAACAATTATGTCAAAAAATCAAAATTTTCTTAGGTAGAATATATGAAAGTTTATTTCTGAAAATATTTATTTTCTAGGGAATACTAAAAATTAATTATTTCTGTTGGAAATTTAATTTTTTCCCAAACATGTACTGAGTTATATAATTTATATAAAATAAAATTGGTTTATACATTAAATTAGTTCTCTTATATTTTTAACAATCCAATTATGTTTTATGGAAACATTTTTATTTTTTAATTGGATATAAAAACAATTTTATATGTTAAAAAAATTATTCTGAAAATCTTTTTTCATCCACGTAATGTGTATTTAAAGTAATACATAAAATTAATCACTATTAATGAATTATTTAACATAAATGAATATATTATATAGTTAATAAAATTTCATAAAAGTGATTTAATATTTTTCTAATCATGGGATAAAAATAAACCATGTTTTATATTAGTGAATTTATTCATCTAAAAGGTGATTTTTTACATATTGTGCATATATATTAAAATTAATTTAATCCAAAATTGGAAATATAATTTTATAAAATGAATTAAATCTTTATTATAATTTGTTTCAATTTTTTTAAATAGGCCCCCTTATATTTTATTGTCAATATAAATAGTAACCATGAAAAAATCTATCACCTCGGTAAAAGATAAATTGGGTTAATCCTTGTTAAAATTAAGTGATAAGGGCATATTTTTTAGTAATAATTGTTATTTAATGAAGTTAATTCAACCATTGTAAAATTAATATATAAAATTAATTTTTTAAATAGACACTTTCCCTTGAAAATGATCTATAAACTATTTAATTAAAACAAAGGCAGAAAATGTTAGTGTTTTACTTTTAAATATATCTTATATGCCCACATAGGAAATAAAAGGAAGTTAAAATGAATAAAAATATATATAATGAAATTAATGAATTTTTTTTCATGATATATATTAATTTTATAATTTTATAAAAAATATAATTACCCTAAACTCTAATGCAATGCTGACGTAGTATTTATTTGACTTTTAGAAAAACAGAAAAATTATTTTAAAAATATAAAATGTAATATAGTATGAGTGAATTATAGAGTTACATGAATCTTATAAATTATTTTTCCATATTATAATTAGTTTAATGTATTATGTTTGAATTTCAACATTGTCTCTATGTCTTTTATGTCAAATTAATTGAATAGTACCAAAATTGACATTAATCATATTTTAACAAAATAATATTTTGTTGAATTATTTAAATTTATAAAAAACATAAAATAAGACAATTGTGATAATATATTGTCTAAAATATTGTCCTTTTTTATTTATGATTCAATAGTGACCTTATATGTAAAATTATAACCCTTTATGTGTGAAAAAAGTGTTGCCACATTTAATTTTTAAATGGGTTTGTTAAGGGGTTAAACCAAAAGATAAGCTTAAAACACCAAATAAATCTATAAAAGATTTATGGAATTTCTACCCCATTTAATTTTATCTATTAATCTCAGGAATTTTTGAGTCATTTTGTCTATATAATTAATTATTATATTTTACTATTTTTAAAATTCACAATGTTCCCTTCACCTAAATTGTAAATGGGAACCTCCTTCCTCCACTTATTCATGTGTTACATGCCATATAGCTCAACAATCCCCTACCAAAATCTCTTCCCAACATCCTTTACCAAATTATATATGTTATGGCTGTAACGTCCTGGATCTGGGTGCCACTCAACGGGTGCCCCGAACTTGGTTGGTCACATGACCTCAAGCGCATTTCCCAAAACGCCAGAGGCCACCGACTAACAGTGAGGACCCAGGTCTGATAGTGGGGAAACTATGCCCTCATTTGTCAAAGTGTAGCGTAGAAGAATACAATATTCAAACATACAACAATAGCGGAAGCAATAAACCACACACATTTAAAATGAACAACTGGAGTAAAAGATAAACAACGGTTATATAGATAATGATGCAACATGTCTCTAGTTCTATGAAAACAGCTAGAACATGTTACACAATGATACAGTATAAAACAATACAGAGTACAGAGTACAACAAAGCAACAAAAAATAGTGCAACATGAACTCAGCAGCATCGCAAGCCTAAGCTTGGTCCCATGCTCTCCTACTCCTCTGCAACAATCAAGTACCTGTATAGGGAACCTTTCCCTTATCAACACCTGCAGAAACATAATCAGTTTGGGCTGAAGACATGACCCAAATAGGGTGTGCGAAATAAATCCTAGTAGGCACCCACCAAAGTCTCGTTCCCAACTATGTGAAAACATGCAACAACATTGTGCAATAGTAAATGCAATAACTTAGCAGTACTCAAAAGTAACAAACTTTACTAGTTATATTTCCATTTTTTTTAAACATTCAATTTAATTACATTCCGTGCTCATCAAAACCAAGCCCTCAGGCAAAACAGAAACTTTCTCTCAAGCCATTCAGAACCTTAACCTCAGGCCTTGCCCTCAAGTGGAATAATACCTTACGCTCAGGCCAAACCCTTTGGTGTAACAGAATCTTTCCCTCAGGTGGAATAGTACCTTGCCCTCAGGCCTAGCCCTCAGGTGAAACAGATTTTTTCCCTCAGGCCTTTCCCTCAGGCGAATCAGTAACCTTGCCCTTAGGATTACGTAACCGGGCCGAGCCCAACATATTAGAAAGAAATTATATACAATCCTCTAAAGGAAATAGAAAGCACAATATAATCATGGCATACCATTAGGTATCCTGTCCAAACAGCTAAACAGAGGAACGCACCCCCGGGGTGGTCCTGGATCCAAGAAGAGATCCCAAACAACAGTTTATTATTACATTAAATCACCTATACACTTCTAGGTATTCAAACCAGCCAAGGTCTCAGCCACACGACACCCCAACATGGGTTCGTAGCACAAAGTTACACACAAACGCATAAAAATTGGAATTTAAACACCAAGCCACCTACCTCGATCGCCCTTGATTGGTATACACGAACGACGCTCCTAGAATCGTCCAAGAACAAAGTAGATATAAAGTGAACTACAACACATTAAAACATAAATAACTCCCCCTTGTGAAGGAATTGGTAAGAACCACTCAAGAAGAAGGGAGGGATCCATACAATTCCAACAATATCGACGGAGGCAGAATCAGATTCCCGGTGCTCGATCGGGTGATCACCAAATCTCCGACCATCTCTCCCAAGCCCTCCTCCGGTTCTAAGCCAATTCTGTGAATAGGGGCGGCTACTTCCCATTTTAAGTGAAAAAACAAACTACACGGTGTGTACTATTGAGTACACGACGTGTACTTTTCATTTTTTAACTATTACTTCGTCAGCTTCTTTCTACCGCAGAACTGTTCATCCATCGACATGTGTACACGGCGTGTATTACTGAATACAAAGTGTGTACCGTCACTCAGCCAACAGGTACTTTCACCACCTTAGTATTTTCTTGCCGACTGACTACACGACGTGTAAATACATCTACATGGCGTGTAGTTGGTTTTTACACCTTTCAGCGCCATCATGCCTACACACCATGTGTACTCATCCCACAAGGCCAAAGTACACAGCGTGTGGAGAAGTACACAGCGTGTACCCACAAAATTTGTTATTTTCCAAATTTTCCTTATTTTATCAAAAATACTTAAGGAAAAGAGAAAAGAAAAAACCGTACCTCAAAAATAAGAACGGGGTTCTTACAAACTTCCCCCATTAAAGCAATTCTTCCATGAATTTCCCTTCCAAGGGTGGTGAAGATAAAGCTGTGAACAACTCTGGCCACTGATCATGTACGTCGGTCTACCGCTCCCAGGTTTCATCCTACACTTGGCCATGCTGCCATAACACCCGTACGAGAGGAACTGACCAGCCTCGAAGAACCTTCGAGCTCCTATCAACGATACGAATCAGATGATCCTCAAAGGACGCATCTATCTGAATCTCAAACTCCTCTGGCTGAAAGACGTGAGATGGGTCTGAATGATAGTGGCACAACTGAGATACATGGAAGACTTTGTGCATGGACTGGTACCTCTGTGGTAACTAAAACCAATAGGCTACCAGCCCGACTCTCTCCAGAATCTCAAATGGCCCCACATAGCTCGGTGAAGGTTTACCCTGTCTCCTGATCCGTCTGTGTCCCAACCTTAGCGAAACACGTAAGAAAACCTGATCCCTGACCATGAACTCCAAGGGCCGTCTATAGTGATCAGCATAAGATTTATGACAAGACTATGTGGTAGCTGTAACACCCCAGGATTTCATAGTGTGTTATTTCTTAAAAATAATTCAATAACTTGCACTACACGCAACACTGAGTTCAATCACACCATGACGTACACAAAAAAAAAAGCCATTAAAAGAGGTCATGAATAGTATTAACAACATTTTGAACTTTATATAATCCTTATAATTTTAGAATCCCTATTATGAGTTTCTTAGTAATAATGCAAGAACAGATTCATTTTCATTATTGCACTTTTATCAACTTTAATAGTGAAACCTTTTTAAATAAAATATTTTAAACTATCTAAATAAATTGGGACATCAAAAAAATTTAAAATGAAACATCCCAAGCTTCCACGGTACGCTTTCCTTTGAATAAAATAGTAGCGTGTGTTGTACGCAACCTTGAGTTTTAACACACGCCACAACCAATCAAACTAGCCGTTATGAATAGTAATACCTAAATTTTGAAATTATATATATTTTATATTTTAAAATGGACTTCATTTTTGGATTCGGAATATCGAATTTAGCCTAAGGTGAAATTTTGGTACTTTTCGGATAACTTTTATATTTTGATGAATAGTGAAAATTACTAAATTTTAATTAAAAACAACTTTTTTAATCAAAATAATTAATAGTGATAAATTGTGAATTTGAGTGGTTTTAAAGTATATTTAGAATATATTTTTACCATTTAATATAATGTTGGTCATTGGACATAATTTTACAATTAAACCGAACATAAACAAGTGTCAATCTTTTGATAGTTATTACCTCTTAAAAACACGCTTTTTGTTTTGACAGCGGGAATTAATTTTAAATTAATTTCTGCCACTTCTGTTTTTTGAATTTAGAAAAATGGATTCCATATTTGGAATCAGGATGTCCAAATTGTGTAAATAGGTAACTTTTATTTTTAGACATTTTGAATAATTACTGTGGTAAATATTTTATTTACCATGGTTAAGGGCAAATCCGGTAAATAAGGGTTAAAAAATAATATTATAATAATACAAAATTACCCTAAAACGTGTCCTAACCTTATTGGTGGACACATACCCGACCATGAGCATCCTTGGGTCAATTTGGGGACCCCTTGGAGCCACTTGTATGTGGTAGGGACACTTCATATTAATAAAGTTAAAATAAAAATAAAAATGGCATAAGCTTACATCGTTTAGAAGAAAAATTTTTACATAGGGTTATAAATGTTGGATTTTCGATTATAAATATTCATTAGAAAGATAAAAAGATTTCCTACATAATGATATTTTATTTATAATTTTTAGACATCAAATAAGTTAAATTATTAATGACACAATAGTGATGCAATGTTTACCTCATTAATAAATCATTTAAATAAATAAGATTATAATGATTAAAATATTATCTAAAACCTGTCCAATTCTTATTGGTTGATGTTATTTAGAAAATGAGTCATCTTATCGTCGACCTCAATGATTTTTGGACCATTATAAACCTAATATAATTATATTATAAAGTAATACTTTCACTCTTTCCTAAAGAGCCCCTCCTCTCCCTTATAAAAGGGGACCACTTCTACTCATTCCTCACACCTCTCAAGCCACATGGCTCGTCCAAACCCTGCCCAAATAAGCTCCCCACATCCCTCTCCTCCTACTTGAAGCTTCCCCTTAGGCAGAAATCATTTCAAGAAGTCCTTTGGTTCCAACCAAAGCGAGTTACCTAAATTAAAGGTAACGATTTCTCTTAAATTATTTTCATTTATTTTGCTTCTCCAACCCCCAAACTCTTTTTATTTCCTTTCTTTTGTAACAACACAAGTATCCTCAAATATACTAGGATTTTTTTATAAGAAGGATTCAAACTACACATACACAAAACTCCATCTAATGGATGATGAACATAATGTTTCTGTGGATGGCAAACTAACGCCTCACGAAACGATGATTGTTCAAATACATCTTACCGCCTCTCATGGTGGCCATTATGATGGAACTGTAATTAAATATGATATTAATGATATATATTTTATATATAAGCTTCTGTAATTCCATTTTATTTCATACCATTATTCGTTTCATGTTGTATATACATACGATAATTTCATTTGAGGAAGTGCGGACTACCGCCCCCTTAAAATGATATGACTCGTTCATACCACACATGGAACGTATAAAGGATGGTGTTAATGAACTTAAGTAACATATATAAAATAATATATGATACTGGAATAATAATATACCTATGTATCATTTGGATTCAATTCTTTTAAAATGAAAAATTAAATGGAAGTAGCGTTCGTGCGTACGTGCGGACTACCGTCTCCACGAACGCGATGAGATTCATTGTCCATCATATCCATTCAAGTATAATTATAATTTGATGATTTAAAAATAGTATATAAGGACTTTATATCATTCTGGATATGAATAATATACATCCCATTAATAACGAATATGGCTCACATTACAAAGAATATAAAGTAAAATGAACCCGTTAACACCCGAAATGACGATAATTCTAAGATATTATTAACAAATCAATGTTAAAAGATCATATATGATATCATATTAAAGTAAATGATTCTTTTATTATTCAATAACAATTATTTCACCATTATACAGGAGGTAAACCTACCATCGACCAAGGAAAAATTACAAAGTAAGGGATTCTCTTATCTCACTTTCAATTCCGTAAGATTTCCATTGTTCGTCACTAAATTATTGAAAGTGGTGTATTGTGTACTGACATTTGATATATATTATCATGATTGTCTTTATATTCATGTTATTATGTAAATCATTTGGTGGTTATTAACTTTTGGCCATACAACTCAGTTGATTAACATGGTAAGGGATTTTCTTATCTCACTTTCAATTCCGTGAGATTTCCATTGTTCACCACTCAATTATTGCATGTGGTGTACTACCCATGATTGTATTCATTGTGTAATATACTTTAATCTATGGGTATTTACATCATCATGTTATGATACTTCTTTCATGGGTGTATGTTTCGTAAGTTACCTAATCGATAAGGGAATTTGAGATTTCAATTTCCACTCATTTGGCTTTACACATATTTCATTGATTATATTACTCCAAGATTATGTGTGGAATCGCTATTCATTTGATTATGCCTTAATTTCCACTCCCCTTTCTATGGATATACTTTTGATACACATAATCACTCCATTGATAAATTCTCAAGTGATCGGTATGAACTTGATAAGAGTAATTTTAACTCAATCTCCATTTGTTGAGTTAAATATCCAATTCGTTGGTGTTGTTTCTACAAGAATATGTGTGAATATCCTTTGATTGTTTTACACTGAATATTCAATCATATTTAGTGTATTTATATTTTTCACACATAATTATGTCGTTGATTTATCCTTAACCTAAGGATACGGCCTTTATGAGAGATTTCATCTCAATTTACATTGAACTGAGGCTTCTTTGTTGATATACACCAAATCACTTTTATGCGGTGTATATAATGTACTTGACATAGTATATCATGAATCCCTTTATTCTCATGATATTACAAAGTTTTTATTACCTCAATTATTTGTATTCAAGTGTCTCTCTTTTGGTTAGAACCTCTAACCAAAATACAATTTTAAAATGTTTTAAAGACTTATTCTTCTATATCTTGCTCATTAATGTCCATGTTTTAAAAATGGTTTTAAGGATTTATTTATATAGACATTAAAGTTTTAAAATTAAAATTCCTTTTAAAAGTTTCAAAGTGGTATGGGACACTTTGATTCAAAAGTCTACTTTTAAATGGCTTCTTGACAAATAGTGTGACTTTTAAATGTTTTCAAGAAAAGGGGGATATTTCTCTCAAATAGTTTTGATGATTATTTTCATCTATGTCAACATCCTTCATTATTCATGATTGAGGTTAATGTGATACAATACAATCTTCCATATTGTATCAAATGAGTTATGTTTGACTGTGGATGTTCTATTTTTATACCATTCATGGTTTGTGATTAAAGTATTGACATTTCGTATGCTAGTTTTAATACGAATGTTTATGTTATGTTTAAACCTTTTCATATGGGAATGCATTGGACTTAGTAAGTGACGGGTGGAGCCCGCTATAGCTCCTCGATGCATCGGTAGGTCTCATGAGACAAACTAGTGTCTTGGCACAAGGCCTTGACAAAATCTTATTTGTAGTCTTGGCACGAGGCCTTGACTATGTGGTTATGATAGTCTGGCATTATGCATTCCAACATTATGAAAGTGGTTATTGATTTTTGCATGTGATTATTCGATTAGTAGAATATCCATGTGAGTAAGTAAATGGAATTATTTCATTTTATTTATGCCATACCATGTTGAAAGTTCATGTTTGAAAGGCTTTTGTTTTAGTTATACATTGCCTTAAAAGTTTATTCTTATTTATGAAAGTTTCCGCTATATTGTTATCCTTACTGGGCATTTGAGCTCACCCCTTTTCTATGTTTTATTTTTCCCAGGAAGTGAAGAAGTATGTTATGAATGACCTGCAGGGATATTATGTGGGGATATGAGTGTGGATTATGGAGACATTATGTTGTTGTAGTAGTTTTTCATTTTATGATGTAATGTAAGACTTATGAATATATCTAGTGTCTCCAAGGCTACTAAACCAATCGGTCTTTCGAGATTTGATCTTTCTTGTGATCATGCCAATGTTACGAAGTAATGCACCGACTCTGGGTAACTGGGGTCGGGGCGTTACAGTAGCCATCTGCTTCTGAATCAAATGGACCTGCTCATAAGTCTCCTGCATGAGACGTGGTCCCAGTAAAACTGCCTCTCCTACCTCTAACCATCACAAAGGTGATCAGCATGGCCAACCATATAAATCCTCGTAAGGTGCCATCTCAATAGTTTCCTGAAAACTGTTATTATAGGAAAACTCGACCAGGGGTATATGCTTCTCCCAAGAGCCCCCAAAGTCTAGGATGCATGCACACAACTTGTCCTCAAGCACCTGTATTGTACGCTCTGACTTGCCATTAGTCTGAGGGTGGTAAGCTATGCTCAGAAGCACCTGTGTACCCAGTTCCCTCTAAAAACTCTGCCAGAAACGAGACGTAAAATGGGCATCCCTATTAGAAACAATAGAATGAGGAACCCCATGAAGACGTATGACCTCTCGGATATACAACCTTCCGATCTCGTCAACACTTAAGGTATCCTTGATTGGAAAGAAGTGAGCCACCTTTGTGAGTCTCTCCACAAAAACCCACACAACATCATTGCCTCGAGGTGACCTCGACAACCCAGTCATAAAGTCCATCGCGACGTCATCCCATTTCCACTCTAGAATGGTTAACTACTGTAACAGTCTGGATGACTTCTGATGCTCCGCCTTCACCTGCTAACAGGTGGAACATCTCATAACAAAACTATCTAATTCTCTCTTCATACCCCGACCACCAATACCGACATCTCAAGAAACGGTACATCTTGGTAATGCTGGGATGAACTTCCCAAGCTGAAGCATGAAACTCCCGCATCAACTCCTCACGTATGTCCCCTGGAACCCATACTCGTCCATGGAAATGAAGTACCTCATCATCACCTATCATCTAACCAGGAGGAGGGTCCTCACTGGCCACCGAATCCCATAGAACTAGGCCTTCTGAATCAGATAGATGTCTCATCCTTACTCTATCTAGGAGGGTAGAAGTCACAGCTAAAGATGAAAGATAGGTTTTCCCCTGAATGTCATGCACCTTCAAATGCATATCAGAGAACAAATCCATAAGTTTCCACTCACCACTGGCCTCCTAAACCGCCTGTATCTGAGTCCTCCTGCTCAGTACATCAACTACTGCATTACCTTTACCAGGTATATAGGAAATCTCAAAGTCGAAGGAATGAAGGTATTTGAACCACCTTCTCTGTCTCAGGTTCATGTCACACTGAGTAAAGATGTACTTAAGACTTTTGTGGTTGGTGAAAACCACAAAATGCTCTCCCATGAGATAATTTATCCAACATCGCAACACATGAACAAATACAGCCAACTCGAGATCATGTGTTGGGTAATTCCTCTCATGTGGCCTCAAATGCTGAGAACCGTACGCAACAACTCGGTATCCCTTAAGCAACCCTTCTCCCAGCCCAATACCTGATAGATCACAGAAAACTGTATAGCTCTTCCCTTTCTATGGGAGTATTAGGATTGGTGCTGATGTTAACCTTCCTTTCAGATCCTAAAAGGTTGTCTCACAATCTTTTGACCAAACGAACTTCACACCCTTCTTAGTCAAACCTGTCAATGGCGCTGCTAAGCGGGAGAAGTCCTGTATGAAGCGTCTATAGTAATCATCCATCCCTATGAAACTCTGAATCTCAAACATGTTCTTAGAATTATCCCAAGAAACTACTACTCTCACCTTCTCTGGGTCTACTGCAACTCCTGCCTCTTAGATAATATGACCTGGGAAGTGAATCTAGTCCATCCAAAAGTGGAACTTTGAGATCTTAGCATATAGCTAATGCTCTCTCAGTGTACTCAAAATGATCTCAAGATGGGTGGCATGGTCTTGTCGAGTGTGAGATTACACCAAGATATCGTTCATGAAGACTACCATGAAAGAATCCAGATAAGGATGGAAGACATGATTCATCAAAGCCATGAAAACTACTGCTGCATTCGTGAGTCCAAAAGGCATAACCAAGTACTCGTATAGACCATATCTAATCCGAAAGGCTGTAAGTGGTATGTACGATGGTCTCACGTGCAGCTGATGATATCCTGATCTCAAGCCAATCTTCGAGAACACTCGTTCTCTATGAAGTTGATCAAAAAGATCATCAATCCTTGGCGAGGGATATCTGTTCTTGACCATCAGCTAGTTCAACTTCCGATAATCCACACAGAGTCTGAGGGTACCGTCTGACTTCTTCGCAAATAGGACCGACGAACCCCAAGGAGAAGTACTAGGTCAGATAAAACCCTTTACTTGTAACTCCTCTAACTACTTCTTGAGCTCCTACAACTCTGGTGTAGCCATCCTATAAGGAGAAATGGACACCGGTGCTGCTCCTGGCACAAGATCAATAGAGAAGTCCACCTCACACTCCAGAGGTAGACCCGAAAAGTTATCTGGGAAGACATACCTAAAATGATCAACCACTGGAGGGAAATACGTTTGACAAGTCCCCTGATCATCCAGATATAAACTCACAATATGGGCTGTCACACCACCTCGCCCACGATGCTCTGGTCGAGATCGACTCGCCTGAACATCCCATTCACCCTTGTATAGAAACTCTCCGCCCTCTGGTGATGTGAAACTCACCCTATGATGATAGGAATCCACAAAGGATCGAAAGGGAACCAACCAGTCCATCCCGAGAATGACATCATAAGCTATCATCTCTAAGACATAGAGTTCTCATAGAAAGTGACACCCACCAACCTCAAGGGGTCACTCCTTGCACTACTGCACACATGTCATTCTCATTCCCAACGGATTTTCTAGAGTCATAACATCGAAAGAAAAAGAAACACAGAGCCCAAATCTCTTCACAACATGCATAGATACAAAGCTATATGTAGCACCCGTATCGAAAAGTACTAAAGATAAGATAGAATCAACTAGAATAGTACCTCTGACTATAGAAGGTCTGGGATCCTGCTCCTGCTGGGTCTATTGCACTGCATATGCCTACCCAGTGCCGTGACCCTATGACACAGCCTGGCTACCCTTAGCTGTTCCGCCTTGCTGCCTCTGAGATCCTGGTGTCTGGCTACCACGACCACAACCACCATCTCTACCTGCACACCCTGACGTATTCCAGTTTCTTTACTAGTAAGAAGTTGTTGGTCCTTCTCTCGCATGAAGATTCTGTACAGAACCCCTCTCAATAGCCATTGGTACAAACTCCCTGCAAAAGCGCTGCAGATGACCCATCTTGCCGCAAGCTCGGAACTCCACTGGGTATCGAGTACACTGAGGTCTCTTGTGCCCCTCTCTACCACACTGGTAGAACATTATCAGACCACCTGAAGAATTCCTCTGGCTAGTACTACCACCATGAGAGAAATTCATCTACCTCTTCCTCTTCCTGGTAGAAACAGTACCAGAAACTGGTTCTGAACTGCCCTGGCCTGCACCACTAGCTTCCCACAGGTTCTGTTTAGTAATCAATGCCTTGTTTACAATAGCATGTACTATAGAAAACCTAAAAATGTTCACCATAGCTCAGATTTCATTTCTAATACCATACTCAAAGCATCTATCTCTCAACGTTTCATCACCCACTAGAATAGGTGAAAAACGCTGAAGCTCAGTGAAACGCGCAGAATAATCCATCACCGACATAGCACCTTGTTGTAGGTTCATGAACTCTCGAGCTCGATCTGCCCTCAGCGTCTCTGGAAAGAAGAAGTCATAGAAGGCTGTCTGAAAATCTTCCCATTCCATGTCTCTGTGATGGTCTGTCTGAGTGGTAACATCCCGCCACCTCTTGGCGGAATCACGTAGCATATAAGTTGCGATCTTGACCCTTCGCCTAGGAGGCATCTCAAGATGCTCCAAGATTGTCTGCATAGAATCCAGCCAAGACTCTGCAGCCTGCGGTCCGCCATCCCCTGAAAACATAGGAGGATGTTGTTGCTAGAAGATACGATTCAGCTCAGCCATAAATGTGGAAACCGACGGTGCACCCTGAAATGTCTGCATGAACCACATAAAGCCTTCACGAAACTGCGCATCCGCTCCTGTGTCAGGTATAACGGCTGGTTCCACATCTGGATCTACTAGAGGATCCACTGGTATCCCATGGACCACTATCTCTGGAGTATAATCGTTGCCTCTCCCTTGGTGAACAACGCGTGGTTGTCTCGGCGGCATGACTCTACAAGGTCAAACACACACCTTAGATCAAGATTATCAAAGACCAAAAAACGAGGGGACCAAAAAGGGAACATGCCATGTATATTAACTACATGACGTGTATATGAATTTTCTTCCCCTTCCTGATTCCATCTACACGACCTAGCCACACGGCTCTCTTCATAACAAGACTACACGACGTGTATATTATTTACACAGCGTGTATGGTTTAATTTTCCAACTACCTGTGTCGTTCGTGACATGGAGGACTACTCGACTAATGCTACATGACATGTTACACCCACACAGGACATGTACACCACTCCGTCTTCCGAGAAACACAGCCAGGTCCACACGGTTTGTCCCCGGTCAAGACTACATGGCATGTCCCAGAGGTACACGGCATGTTCTAGAGTAGGTAACATCGACCTGTTTTTGTTAGCTACACGTCCAGGTCTCCATTTCATACTACACCACATTTTCCATAGTGGACACAATGTGTATGTATTAAGGTATCCTCTGTCTGTGTTGTTAGTTGCACGGGCGGAATCCTGGTCCTCACTACACGGAGTGTACATCCGGTACATGATGTGTTTTCCACAAGCATTTCCCTTCCCCGTGTCCCCGCCCACACGGTCTATGACACGGGAAGAGACTACATGGCGTGTACTCAAAAAGTTTTCTTTTCTTTCCGAAAAGAAGAACACACGATGTGTGTCCAAGGAAATACACGGCATGTATCCTGGGTTTTCCGGACAGTAAGCCTCTGAAACTACTCCGGAACCCAATAAATACTGAAAAACAACACCTAAGTGCCAAATTCCGACCCTTAAGGGCCCATACTCCCCACGATCAAAGTTTGGCATCTTATATATGTTATAACAAAATAAGCAGTCGATGATCCACCAAATTCTAGTCAATGAGGGCCCATACTCCCCAAAAAACAATGTTTGGCGTCCATCCTATCAACAGACTCACAAAAAAATACCCTATCACATAGCAGGTATTTATCAAAGTAGCTATAACAATAGAATGATTTTTCTATCACAAAAACTATCACAACAACATGTAATTACTAATGCACCTACATGGCATGGAAGAATGCATGACATGTGATTTCTAGCATGTTCTTAAATGATGCATGAGATGACATACCCTCATCTCATCGGGTTACAACTGAATAGAACCCATGGATAAAATATAAACAGCACAATCACAAGTGTGTCACCCAATGGTGAAAATCAAATCAACTGTAACATTTTCAAAATCAGAAGAATTGCAAAAATATGAGGTAGACTGGCTTTTCCCTGTACACGTGTTAGCTACTCTCGGGCACAACTTATTACCAACTACCGTTTCCATCCTATCCCTGACTAAGTCTCCAAATAGTAAGTCAAAGAAAATAACTCCTCTAATACCACTTTGTAACATCCCGGATCCAGGTGCCACTCAACGGTTGCCCCGAACCCGGTTGGTCACATGACCTCAAACGCATTTCCCCAAACGCCAGAGGCTGCCGACTAGCAGCGAGGGCCTAGGTCTGATAGTGGGGAGACTATGCCCTCATTTTTCAAAGTGTAGCGTAGCGGAATACAATATTCAAACATACAACAACATCGAAATCAATAAACCACACACATTTAAAATGAACAACTACAGTAAAAGATAACCAACAGTTATATAGATAATGATGCAACATGTCTCCAGTTCTAAGAAAACAACCAGAACATGTTACAAAACGATACAGTATAAAACAACACAGAGTACAGAGTACAGAAAAGCAACACAAAACAGTGCAATAGGAACTCAGCAGCATCTCAAGCCTAAGCTTGGTCCCATGCTCTCCTACTCCTCTGCAACAATCAAGTACCTATATAGGGACACTTTCCCTTATCAACACCTACAGAAACGTAATCTGTTTGGGCTGAAGACATGACCCAAAAAGGGTGTGAGAAATAAATCCTAGTAGGCACCCACCAAAGGCCTGTGCCCAAATGTGTGAACACATGAAACAACAGTGTGTAGTAGAAAATGCAATAATTAAGCAGTACTCAAAAGTACCTAACTTTAGCAGTTATATTGCCATTTTATTATTCGTTTAACCATTGAATTTAATAACATTCTGTGCTCATTAGAACAAAGCCATTAGGCCAAACAGAAACTTACCCTTAGGACATTCACATCCTTTCCCTCAGGCCTTGCCCTCAGGTGGAATAGTACCTTGCCCCCAGGCCTAACCCTCAGGAGTAATAAAATCTTGCCCTCACGCGGAATAGTCCCTTGCCCTCAGGCCTAGCCCTCAGGCAAAACAAAATCTTGCCATCAGGTGAATCAGTAACCTTGCCCTCAGTCTTAAGTAACCATCCCGAGCCCAACATATTATCAAGAAATTATATACAATCCTCTCAAGGCAAAAGAAAGCACAATATAATCATGGCATACCCTCGGGTATCCTGTCCAAACGGCTAAACAGAGGAACACAACCCCGGGGTGGTCCTGGATCCAAGCAGTGATCCCAAACAATAGTTTATTATTACATTAAATCACCTATAAAATTCTAGGTATTCAAAACATCCAAGGCCTTAGCCACACGACACCCCAACATGGGTTCGTAGCACAAAGGTACACCCAAACTCACAACAGTTGGAATTTAAACACCAAGCCACCTACCTCGATCGCCCATGATCGGTATACGCGAAAGATGCTCCTCAAATCATCCAAGAACGGCGTAGATATGAGGTAAAAAACAACACATTTAAACCTGAATAACTCCCCCTTGGGAAGTAATTGGTAAGAACCACTCAAGAAGAAGGGAGGGATTTCCCGTACTATTCCAACGAGATCGAAGTAGGCGGAATCAGATTTTCGGTGCTTTCTCTGGTGATCTCCAAATCTATGGCTGTATCTCCCAAGCCCTCCTCCGGTTCTAAGACAATTCTATGAACAGAGGAGGCTACTTCCCATTTTAAGCGAAAAAAACAAACTACACGGTGTGTACTATTGAGTACACGACGTGTACTTTTCATTTTTAACTGTTCCTTAGGCAACTTCTTTCCACCACAACACTGTTCATCTGTCGACATGTGTACACAGTGTGTATTCCCGAATACATGGCGTGTACCATCGCTCAGCTGGCGGCTGCTTCCACCACCTTACTATTCTCCTACGGACTGACTACATGGTGTGTAAATACAACTATACGACGTGTAGTCGGTTTTTACACCTTTCAACGCCAGCATGGCTTCACACCCTATGTACTCATCCCACACAACCAAAGTACACAACGTATGGAAAAGTACACGGCGTGTACCCACAAAATTTTTGATTTTCCCCATTTTCCTTATTTTCTCAAAAACACTTAAGGAAAAGAGAAAAGAAGAAACCCGTACCTCAAAAATAAGAACCGGGTTCTTACAATGGTATCCCCAAAAGATAAAACCTTGGGTCCATACGAGGAGATCTAAAGGATTTGTTTCAAAGAAAATTTAATCAACTTAACTAATCCCTTCATTTTTAATTATTATTTTAAGTGCTATAAATCTATCAGATTCATTATTAAATTATTTATTAAGTATCCTTAATTACTGAAATTTTATAACTATTATAAAACCACCATTATTCACCCACAATGCATTAAATGGCTAGTGAATGTATCCTTTGTGTGTAATTATTGTTTACCATCTCCTAATAGCAATACAATTAATTTCCCATCTCCATATTTTATGTAGGGGTATTGTGACCTCCATGATAATCATAGAATACATAATTTTCAAATTTATTATTATTCTTGAATTAGATAGTTACATTAATTATAAAAATATTCAGTAATTTATAAATAAAAAAGGAAATGGTTCTATTAAACTATTTTTATAAAATGATTTATTTGAAAGAATAAATTTTCAATTATAGAATTTGAATTTTAAAAATTAATTTAATATTTTAATTCATCGTGTATAAAATATCCTAAGATGAAATTTTCATAATTTTCTAAAAATATTGTTTTTTTCAATTAATTGTGTAAAATGATTTTTTTGAAAATTTAATATTCTTTTCAAGTATTTAAAATGTAAAAATATATTTTGGAATAGTTATAAATTTAATTTTTTTATATTTATTTTAAAAAAATATTATAATATTTTTTTGAAATGAATTTTATCATTCAGTTTAGTTTAAAATATCAATACTTTGAAAGGAAATTTTTTCTAAAAAATTGTTTTTCATCACATTTTTTCGGTTAATATTTAAATTAAATTATTCAAATTGTGGGAATTAAATATTTAAAAATGGATTCCATATTTGGAATTAGTGGGTCTAAATTTCATAAAACGGTCTCTTTTATCTTTTGTCAAAATGAATAGTATCTTTATTAATTATTTTTCACGATAAAGGGTAAATCAGGTATTTAAAGTTAAAAATCAAATGATATATACTATAAAACAACCCTAAATATTAGAATTGTTTTATTTAACGAGCATGTATTTTTCATAATCATCCAAAAGTCTATTATATGGACTTTTTTCATTTGGAATAGATTTTGAACTTTATATTATTTAAGTGAATATAAAGCCTAAAATGGAAGACTCTTGCTTTTAACAACTATAATATTATTAACATAGTTATAATCATAGGATAATTTTTGTTACCAATATTATTTTTAAATTTAAATTATTTTTATCATTCTAATCTATTTTAAATTTTTAGGGATGAAATAATTACCTTAAAATCTTACGGAACACAGATGTTGCACTTAATCAATAGAGATACAAAATTAAATAAATGATTTCAAAAATGTTATCAATATTATTATTTTAATGAAACATTGTATTCATAGTTTTTTAAGATAAAAAGGAAATTTAATAGAGGTTTGGATTCATTGTATTCTAATTACATTATTTTATTGTTGTTTTAAAATTCATATTAAATGTAATAGCTCCAAAATTGGAATTATTGTTATTTTTAAAGTAAATAATATTTTAAAAAATGATTTAAAATTCATAGATATATTAACATCAACCAATGTCATGGTATATGGTTTATTAAATCAAACATGGTCCATTTACATGGATTTTTATTTTACAGTAACTATTTTAACCTCTCAAGAGTAAAATAATATGATAAGGTTAAAAATGTGATCCCAATAATCCAAATTTTATTTTATGAGATTATTTTTACTCATTCTCATCGTATATTCTAGATTTATTAATTTTTACCCATCTATAAATAAATATTAATTTACATTAATATAATATTTTAATAAATATCAATAATTACCTTCCCCTCTCCTATAAAAGACAACCTATTATTCTCATTTATTCACACTTCAAACGCCTTTTGGTTCAGACAATACCTAAGTGGTAAATTTATTTGGTAATGTTTAAATTTTAATCAATTTCTAGAGAATATGAAAAAGTTAATGTGTGTAAAATGTGATGATTTCATAATTGAACATAATTTCTAAAGGGAACATGTAATTTGGGGAAGTGAATTGGAACATTGTTTTACAACAATTATGATTCAAAGGTGAAGAAGAGTATTATTGAAAAATGTTGAATTTCTATGGTTGAGTTGTAAACTGTTATTTGATTTTAAGAAGTACCATTCGAAATATTATTTATTTTGAATGAGATGTATTTTAAAAATGTTAATATGGTTGATGAATTTTGGTCTTTGGTTCTTTTATTTTTTTGTGGAAATATATTTATATAGCCTTACTAAATAATGAAGAGCTAAAATTTAGAAAAACTACAGAAAAGATACATAAGCCTATGAGTTTTCCCAAAAGAGAGCATATGTGAGGAAGATGGATTTTTTAGAAATTTCCAATCATGTCACATCAAAAAATATATTATAAATTAGCATCGGGAATCAGATTCTTTCAATGTGGGAACAGGCACTATAGTTCTGAATTTAATCACACTCTTTCAATCTATCATTCGATTTATTCTGGCCATCCAACTATCTTTCCAAGCTCCTCAACCATATGATATACTTGATCGATTTATCTAATATATTATATCAATATCTCCAAAACATCTTATTCATAAATCCTCTGAATGATCTTTCCTGATACTTCAATATAGAAATATCTCTTTGTTAAAGTCATCCAATTTTTTCGATCTTTCAACCTATCCATTTGGCCCCATTTTCTGAGATTCATAGCCCTTCGGTCTGAGTCGTCTTCAACCTTGGGTGTGTAGAAGATTAGAATTTCAATGAATGTAATATCTTTTGTTAGGGATAAGAGTGTTTTAATGCCTGAAGGGATGTAGTTCGGTGATAGATTTTCTATAAATAACATTCAAGGCATTCACATTCACATACTGGTGAATTTTGGAGAAACTCTAATTTTAGAAAAAATAGAGCACTATGAATTTTTCTTTTTCACAATAGGGATGTTCTGTGCACTTTCTACTTGCTCGAAAGAGAAGAGATTTTTTTTGAGAAAAATATATATGGATACCACACTATTTTCTCTTCATGATGAACAATGTTCATCAAATATTTTGAGATAATACATTTTGTATAATGTGTCTCTCTATCTTGCGTGAATAGTTTTTGGAAGAACCAAATAGTTAAAACATTCATTTTGTTTTTTTGAAGGAGATATAGGAATCAATGAATACATTTATATGGGAAAGTAATCTATTACACATGTATGTTTTAAAGAATATAAGTTTCTTGCATAGTATTATATTCCAAAAAGTGTTCCATACTATTGCATGAAGGTATTGAGTTTTCATGATGACAGATTAACACACTGTTTCATAAAGTCTATTAAAAGTTTACCCAGTTTGTAACACCCCAGGATTTCATAGTGTGTTATTTCTTAAAAATAATTCAATAACTTGCACTACACGCAACACCGAGTTCAATCACACCATGACGTACACAAAAAAAAAGCCATTAAAAGAGGTCATGAATAGTATTAACAACATTTTGAACTTTATATAATCCTTATAATTTTAGAATCCCTATTACGAGTTTCTTAGTCATAATGCAAGAACAGATTCATTTTCAGTATTGCACTTTTATCAACTTTAATAGTGAAACCTTTTTAAATAAAATATTTTAAAATATCTGAATAAATTGGGACATCAAAAAAATTTAAAATGAAACATCCCAAGCTTCCACGTTACGCTTTCCTTTGAATAAAATAGTAGCGTGTGTTGTACGCAACCTTGAGTTTTAACACACGCCACAACCAATCAAACTAGCCGTTATGAATAGTAATACCTAAATTTTGAAATTATATATATTTTATATTTTAAAATGGACTTCATTTTTGGATTCGGAATATCAAATTTAGGCTAAGGTGAAATTTTGGTACTTTTCGGATAACTTTTATATTTTGATGAATAGTGAAAATTACTAAATTTTAATTAAAAACAACTTTTTTAATCAAAATAATTAATAGTGATAAATTGTGAATTTGAGTGGTTTTAAATTATATTTAGAATATATTTTTACCATTTAATATAATTTTTTTCATTGGACATAATTTTACAATTAAACCGAACATAAACAAGTGTCAATCTTTTGATAGTTTTTACCTCTTAAAAACACGTTTTTTGTTTTGACAGCGGGAATTAATTTTAAATTAATTTCTGCCACTTCTGTGTTTTGAATTTAGAAAAATGGATTCCATATTTGTAATCAGGATGTCCAAATTGTGTAAATAGGTAACTTTTATTTTTAGACATTTTGAATAATTACTGTGGTAAATATTTTATTTACCATGGTTAAGGGTAAATCTGGTAAATAAGGGTTAAAAAATAATATTATAATAATACAAAATTACCCTAAAACGTGTCCTAACCTTATTTTTGGACACATAACCGACCATGAGCATCATTGGGTCAATTTGGGGACCCCTTGGAGCCACATGTATGTGGTAGGGACACTTTATATTAATAAAGTTAAAATAAAAATAAAAATGGCATAAGCTTACATCTTTTAGAAGAACAATTTTTACATAGGGTTATACATGTTGGCTTTTCGATTATAAATATTAATTAGAAAGCTAAAAAGATTTCCTACATAATGATATTTTATTTATAATTTTTAGACATCAAATAAGTTAAATTATTAATGACACAATAGTGATGCAATGTTTACCTCATTAATAAATCATTTAAATAAATAAGATTATAATGATTAAAATATTATCTAAAACCTGTCCAATTCTTATTGGTTGATGTTATTTAGAAAATGAGTCATCTTATCTTTGACCTCAATTATTTTTGGACCATTATAAACCTAATATAATTATATTATAAAGTAATACTTTCACTCTTTCCTAAAGAGCCCCTCCTCTCCCTTATAAAAGGGGACCACTTCTACTCATTCCTCACACCTCTCAATCCACTTGGCTCGTCCAAACCTTGCCCAAATAAGCTCCCCACATCCCTCTCCTCCTCCTTGAAGCTTCCCCTTAGGCAGAAATCATTTCAATAAGTCCTTTGGTTCCAACCAAAGTGAGTTACCTAAATTAAAGGTAACGATTTCTCTTAAATTATTTTCATTTATTTTGCTTCTCCAACCCCCAAACTCTTTTTATTTCCTTTCTTTTGTAACAACACCAGTATCCTCAAATATACTAGGATTTTTTTATAAGAAGGATTCAAACTAAACATACACACAACTCCATCTAATGGATGACGGACATAATGTTTCTATGGATGGCAAACTAACGCCTCACGAAACGGTGATTGTTCAAATACATCTTACCGCCTCTCATGGTGGCCATTATGATGGCACTGTAATTAAATATGATATTAATGATATATATTTTATATATAATCTTCTGTAATTCCAATTTATTTCATACCATTATTCGTTTCATGTTGTATATACATACGATAATTTCATTTGAGGAAGTGCGGACTACCGCCCCCTTAAAATGATATGACTCGTTCATACCACACATGGAACGTATAAAGGATGGTGTTAATGAACTTAAGTAACATATATAAAATATTATATTATACTGGAATAATAATATAACTATGTATCATTTGGATTCAATTCTTTTAAAATGAAAAATAAAATGGAAGTAGTGTTCGTGCGTACGTGCGGACTACCGTCTCCACGAACGCGATGAGATTCATTGTCCATCATATCCATTCAAGTATAATTATAATTTGATGATTTAAAAATAGTATATAAGGACTTTATATCATTCTGGATATGAATAATATACATCCCATTAATAACGAATATGCTCACATAACAAAGAATATAAAGTAAAATGAACCCGTTAACACCCGAAATGACGATAATTCTAAGATATTATTAACAAATCAATGTTAAAAGATCATATATGATATCATATTAAAGTAAATGATTCTTGTATTATTCAATAACAATTATTTCACCATTATACAGGAGGTAAACCTACCATCGACCAAGGAAAAATTACAAAGTAAGGGATTCTCTTATCTCACTTTCAATTCCGTGAGATTTCCATTGTTCGGCACTAAATTATTGAAAGTGGTGTATTGTGTACTGCCATTTGATATATATTATCATGATTGTCTTTATATTATTGTTATTATGTAAATCATTTGGTGGTTATTAACGTTTGTCCATACAACTCAGTTGATTAACATGGTAAGGGATTTTCTTATCTCACTTTCAATTCCGTGAGATTTCCATTGTTCACCACTCAATTATTGCATGTGGTGTACTACCCATGATTGTATTCATTGTGTAATATACTTTAATTTATGGGTATTTACATCATCATGTTATGATACTTCTTTCATGGGTGTATGTTTCATAAGTTACCTAATCGATAAGGGAATTTGAGATTTCAATTTCCACTCATTTGGATTTACACATATTTCATTGATTATATTACTCCAAGAATATGTGTGGAATCGCTATTCATTTTATTATGCCTTAATTTCCACTCCCCTTTCTGTGGATATACTTTTGATACACATAATCACTCCATTGATAAATTCTCAAGTGATCGGTATGAACTTGATAAGAGTAATTTTAACTCAATCTCCATTTGTTGAGTTAAATATCCAATTCGTTGGTGTTGTTTCTACAAGAATATGTGTGAATATCCTTTGATTGTTTTACACTGAATATTCAATCATATTTAGTGTATTTATATTTTTCACACATAATTATGTCGTTTATTTATCCTTAATCTAAGGATACGGCCTTTATGAGAGATTTCATCTCAATTTACATTGAACTGAGACTTCTTTGTTGATATACACCAAATCACTTTTATGGGGTGTATATAATGTACTTGACATAGTATATCATGAATCCCTTTATTCTCATGATATTACAAATTTTTTATTACCTCAATTATTTGTATTCAAGTGTCTCTCTTTTGGTTAGAACCTCTAACCAAAATACCATTTTAAAATGTTTTAAAGACTTATTCTTCTATATCTTGCTCATTAATGTCCATGTTTTAAAAATGGTTTTAAGGATTTATTTATATAGACATTAAAGTTTTAAAATTAAAATTCCTTTTAAAAGTTTCAAAGTGGTATGGGACACTTTGATTCAAAAGTCTACTTTTAAATGGCTTCTTGACAAATAGTGTGACTTTTAAATGTTTTCAAGAAAAGGGAGATATTTCTCTCAAATAGTTTTGATGATTATTTTCATCTATGTCAACATCCTTCATTATTCATGATTGAGGTTAATGTGATACAATACAATCTTCCATATTGTATCAAATGAGTTATATTTGACTGTGGATGTTCTATTTTTATAACATTCATGGTTTGTGGTTAAAGTATTGACGTTTCGTATGCTAGTTTTAATACGAATGTTTATTTTATGCTTAAACCTATTCATATGAGGAATGCATTGGACTTAATAAGTGACGGGTGGAGCCCGCTATAGCTCCTCGATGCATCGGTAGGTCTCATGAGACAAACTAGTGTCTTGGGACAAGGCCTTGACAAAATCTTATTTGTAGTCTTGGCACGAGGCCTTGACTATGTGGTCATGATAGTCTGGCATTATGCATTCCAACATTGTGAAAGTGGTTATTGATTTTTGCATGTGATTATTCGATTAGTAGAATATCCATGTGAGTATGTAAATGGAATTATTTCATTTTATTTATGCCATACCATGTTGAAATTTCATGTTTGAAAGGCTTTTGTTTTAGTTATACATTGCCTTAAAAGTTTATTCTTATTTATTAAAGTTTCCGCTATATTGTTATCCTTACTGGGCATTTGAGCTCACCCCTTTTCTATGTTTTATTTTTCCCAGGAAGTGAAGAAGTAAGTTATGAATGACCTGCAGGGATATTATGTGGGGATATGAGTGTGGATTATGGAGACATTATGTTGTTGTAGTAGTTTTTCATTTTATGATGTAATGTAAGACTTATGAATATATCTAGTGTTTCCAAGGCTACTAAACCAATCGGTCTTTCGAGATTTGATCTTTCTTGTGATCATGCCAATGTTACGAAGTAATGCACCGACTCTGGGTAACTGGGGTCGGGGCGTTACAGTTGGTATCAGAGGAAGTTTAGTACAAACCTTGGAATCTAGATTTAGATAAACTCTGATTAGAGCACGTAGACCTAAGATGAACTTTGAGGATTAGTATAGAAGAACTTCCTAGAATTTTCGTATTGTAGAGATTTTGTGAGTTTTCCGAGCAATACATCCCTGTCTGGATACGAGCAGGTAGAGGCGGCTATGGCACAGATGTACCTAGGGGTAAAACCCGAAAACACCGCTTTGAGCTAGACTCGAACGGGAACTGGTGCACGACAACGGGCCTTGCTGCACTCTTGGTTACGACACTCCCGGGGGATATGCTTAGGATAACTCTCATTTTCTTTACAAACCATTATGAAGGGTTTATGAGTATATACATTCTCAAAGGAGACATTTTTATGATTATGGATTATATCCATAAATAGTTCAATTTATGTTAAGTGTTTTATAAGTATGGGATTATGTATTTTGATTCATAAACTGATCTAGTGTATGCCATTGTTTAGAAATGGCGCCCAGTAGAAGGAATGAGAACTCCAGAAATGCACATGATCCAAAGAGAAGGAAGGATCATATCTTTCATGGTCTTAAGCTAGAATTTATAAGAGAAATAGTCTCCCATGTATTATCATCATATGAAGAAATAATATCATGTGTTGATAAGATATGTAAAGAGTTTACTGAGTCCTATGGCTTTAAAGGGAAGCAAGAGAAGAAAAGGATGGAAGAGAGAAAGATGGATAAAGGGAAGAGGGAAAAGAAGAATTTTCCCATATGTGGTAACTGTGGAAAGAAACACCCTGGAACTTGCCTGAAAGGAATGGGAGTTTGTTATAAGTGTAGAAGAAAAGGGCACAAAGTACGTGACTGCAAGGGTAAGAAAATGGTTTTAAATGTACAATGATTCATTTGAAAGGAGTTTGGACACTACGCGAACCTATGTCCCAGTCATCAGACTATGCCGCAAATGATGCTATTGGATAATAATCAAGTTATGATACTACCACAGATGAAGAGGAATGATTAGAGTTCTTATGTTGATTATGTCAATTGAGTGTTGTATCAACAATGTACTTGTTACAATAATCATGGAGTATATAAGGATTGTACTGCAGTACTATTTCATTAAGGACTTGAGATTGTGTGGAACAAAGAAAAGTGACTCAATAGCAGGATAAATTTTTGGAAAATATATGGTTGAGAGAATGATAAATCATAATATAGTTCTGATACTGAGGTAGTGATTTTGGAATAATATGTGATTGTTTTGGATAAATTATATTGGATATTCTTGACTACCCTGGAACTGATTAATGATTTGTATATTCCATCATTGTTGGGGTTTAAAACATTTTTGGATTAATGAAGTATATCCAGCTTTCTATATGGAATAAGGGAGCCTGAATGTAATCAATAAGGAATATGGTAATTCAGGATGTTTCGGTGTATTAAAAGAATACATGATGAAGGTATTCATATGGTATTACGGGGTAAAAAGGTTCTACATTATGTTTACCTTACTTATAAATGTTGGACTGTGAGTTTGGATAGAAGTATTTTGGATAGTTATAGTTTGGATTATTTTGGATTGCCATAAAAGGACAACCCGGAGGTCGGGCGGCAACCCGTCGCGTCCGGCAAGGCTGCGAGACTTGAACCTGCAACCGAAGGGCGACAAGGGTGTATCACCTACCACTGGCCCACGAGATGTTCTGGATTAAATAATTTAGTTTTTATTAAAAGATCTTGTAGATGAATTATAAATTCATTTATTTTGGAACCCTATACGAATAGTATAAATAGAAATTTTTTTTACGTTCTATTATCTTTTAGATTGAAAGATGAGTTTGTGGTAGAAATTTATTAATGGATAAAACTCTAATTATAAAGTAAGTATATCCCCTTATGATCTTGGCCAATCTCATAAATAAATTCCTCAACATTAAGAAAAGCAACTTAGAACAAAAATGTTTTCCTAGATGGTACCTTAAATCATCACTAATTTATGGATTTGGGATTGTTGGCCTTTTCATAGCCATGTCCTCTACCACTCTCCATCAGATAATTGATGGTTAGATTTCTCCTCCATATCCGTATTTTTCTATATGGAACCCTAGTATGTGTTATTTTCGGTAATCTTCAGACTTTCCACTCTTTATTTTAAATAGAGGCCTTATTAATTCATTTTCCGATTTGGGATTTCAACTAAGATATTTCGAAATGTCAAAAATGTGTTATCCTAATACCATATGTTTTGTTGAACCGATGGTATTTCAAATCATCATAGATTGATGAATTTAAGGACATCAATTATACACTTGTTTGTGATTGATGATCTCAATCACTACCTATAAATATTTACGTTTTTCCTCCAATTATATGTCTCTAATTGCCACCAATGTTCTCCTAATCGAGATCATAATTTGGTGGTGACTCTTTCATTTCTCTTTTCCTCATATTAAGACTAAATTTTAGTAACCTAATTTCCGATGTGGGTTTTCCCACAAAGATATTTTCTATTTTCAACCTTTTATTTTCGAAGAACAATTTCAAATTGCGAGGACGCAATTTATTGAAGGAGGGGAGAATGTAACACCCCAGGATTTCATAGTGTGTTATTTCTTAAAAATAATTCAATAACTTGCACTACACGCAACACCGAGTTCAATCACACCATGACGTACACAAAAAAAAAAGCAATTAAAAGAGGTCATGAATAGTATTAACAACATTTTGAACTTTATATAATCCTTATAATTTTAGAATCCCTATTATGAGTTTCTTAGTCATAATGCAAGAACAGATTCATTTTCAGTATTGCACTTTTATCAACTTTAATAGTGAAACCTTTTTAAATAAAATATTTTAAACTATCTGAATAAATTGGGACATCAAAAAAATTTAAAATGAAACATCCCAAGCTTCCACGGTACGCTTTCCTTTGAATAAAATAGTAGCGTGTGTTGTACGCAACCTTGAGTTTTAACACACGCCACAACCAATCAAACTAGCCGTTATGAATAGTAATACCTAAATTTTGAAATTATATATATTTTATATTTTAAAATGGACTTCATTTTTGGATTCGGAATATCGAATTTAGCCTAAGGTGAAATTTTGGTACTTTTCGGATAACTTTTATATTTTGATGAATAGTGAAAATTACTAAATTTTAATTAAAAACAACTTTTTTAATCAAAATAATTAATAGTGATAAATTGTGAATTTGAGTGGTTTTAAAGTATATTTAGAATATATTTTTACCATTTAATATAATGTTGGTCATTGGACATAATTTTACAATTAAACCGAACATAAACAAGTGTCAATCTTTTGATAGTTATTACCTCTTAAAAACACGCTTTTTGTTTTGACAGCGGGAATTAATTTTAAATTAATTTCTGCCACTTCTGTGTTTTGAATTTAGAAAAATGGATTCCATATTTGGAATCAGGATGTCCAAATTGTGTAAATAGGTAACTTTTATTTTTAGACATTTTGAATAATTACTGTGGTAAATATTTTATTTACCATGGTTAAGGGTAAATCCGGTAAATAAGGGTTAAAAAATAATATTATAATAATACAAAATTACCCTAAAACGTGTCCTAACCTTATTGGTGGACACATACCCGACCACGAGCATCCTTGGGTCAATTTGGGGACCCCTTGGAGCCACTTGTATGTGGTAGGGACACTTTATATTAATAAAGTTAAAATAAAAATAAAAATGGCATAAGCTTACATCTTTTAGAAGAACAATTTTTACATAGGGTTATACATGTTGGATTTTCGATTATAAATATTCATTAGAAAGATAAAACGATTTCCTACATAATGATATTTTATTTATAATTTTTAGACATCAAATAAGTTAAATTATTAATGACACAATAGTGATGCAATGTTTACCTCATTAATAAATCATTTAAATAAATAAGATTATAATGATTAAAATATTATCTAAAACCTGTCCAATTCTTATTGGTTGATGTTATTTAGAAAATGAGTCATCTTATATTCGACCTCAATGATTTTTGGACCATTATAAACCTAATATAATTATATTATAAAGTAATACTTTCACTCTTTCCTAAAGAGCCCCTCCTCTCCCTTATAAAAGGGGACCACTTCTACTCATTCCTCACACCTCTCAAGCCACTTGGCTCGTCCAAACCCTGCCCAAATAATCTCCCCACATCCCTCTCCTCCTCCTTGAAGATTCCCCTTAGGCAGAAATCATTTCAAGAAGTCCTTTGGTTCCAACCAAAGCGAGTTACCTAAATTAAAGGTAACGATTTCTCTTAAATTATTTTCATTTATTTTGCTTCTCCAACCCCCAAACTCTTTTTATTTCCTTTCTTTTTTAACAACACCAGTATCCTCAAATATACTAGGATTTTGTTATAAGAAGGATTCAAACTACACATACACACAACTCCATCTAATGGATGATGAGCATAATGTTTCTGTGGATGGAAAACTAACGCCTCACGAAACGATGATTGTTCAAATACATCTTACCGCCTCTCATGGCGGCCATTATGATGGCACTGTAATTAAATATGATATTGATGATATATATTTTATATATAAGCTTCTGTAATTCCATTTTATTTCATACCATTATTCGTTTCATGTTGTATATACATACGATAATTTCATTTGAGGAAGTGCGGACTACCGCCCCCTTAAAATGATATGAATCGTTCATACCACACATGGAACGTATAAAGGATGGTGTTAATGAACTTAAGTAACATATATAAAATGTTATATTATACTGGAATAAAAATATACCTATGTATCATTTGGATTCAATTCTTTTAAATTGAAAAATTAAATAGAAGTAGCGTTCGTGCGTACGTGCGGACTACCGTCTCCACGAACGCGATGAGATTCATTGTCCATCATATCCATTCAAGTATAATTATAATTTGATGATTTAAAAATAGTATATAAGGACTTTATATCATTCTGGATATGAATAATATACATCCCATTAATAACGAATATGGCTCACATAACAAAGAATATAAAGTAAAATGAACCCGTTAACACCCGAAATGACGATAATTCTAAGATATTATTAACAAATCAATGTTAAAAGATCATATATGATATCATATTAAAGTAAATGATTCTTGTATTATTCAATAACAATTATTTCACCATTATACAGGAGGTAAACCTACCATCGACCAAGGAAAAATTACAAAGTAAGGGATTCTCTTATCTCACTTTCAATTCCGTGAGATTTCCATTGTTCGTCACTAAATTATTGAAAGTGGTGTATTGTGTACTGCCATTTGATATATATTATCATGATTGTCTTTATATTCATGTTATTATGTAAATCATTTGGTGGTTATTAACTTTTGGCCATACAACTCAGTTGATTAACATGGTAAGGGATTTTCTTATCTCACTTTCAATTCCGTGAGATTTCCATTGTTCACCACTCAATTATTGCATGTGGTGTACTACCCATGATTGTATTCATTGTGTAATATACTTTAATTTATGGGTATTTACATCATCATGTTATGATACTTCTTTCATGGGTGTATGTTTCTTAAGTTACCTAATCGATAAGGGAATTTGAGATTTCAATTTCCACTCATTTGGCTTTACACATATTTCATTGATTATATTACTCCAAGATTATGTGTGGAATCGCTATTCATTTGATTATGCCTTAATTTCCACTCCCCTTTCTGTGGATATACTTTTGATACACATAATCACTCCATTGATAAATTCTCAAGTGATCGGTATGAACTTGATAAGAGTAATTTTAACTCAATCTCCATTTGTTGAGTTAAATATCCAATTAGTTGGTGTTGTTTCTACAATAATATGTGTGAATATCCTTTGATTGTTTTACACTGAATATTCAATCATATTTACTGTATTTATATTTTTCACACATAATTATGTCGTTGATTTATCCTTAACCTAAGGATACGGCCTTTATGAGAGATTTCATCTCAATTTACATTGAACTGAGACTTCTTTGTTGATATACACCAAATCACTTTTATGCGGTGTATATAATGTACTTGACATAGTATATCATGAATCCCTTTATTCTCATGATATTACAAAGTTTTTATTACCTCAATTATTTGTATTCAAGTGTCTCTCTTTTGGTTAGAACCTCTAACCAAAATACCATTTTAAAATGTTTTAAAGACTTATTCTTCTATATCTTGCTCATTAATGTCCATGTTTTAAAAATGGTTTTAAGGATTTATTTATATAGACATTAAAGTTTTAAAATTAAAATTCCTTTTAAAAGTTTCAAAGTGGTATGGGACACTTTGATTAAAAAGTCTACTTTTAAATGGCTTCTTGACAAATAGTGTGACTTTTAAATGTTTTCAAGAAAAGGGGGATATTTCTCTCAAATAGTTTTGATGATTATTTTCATCTATGTCAACATCCTTCATTATTCATGATTGAGGTTAATGTGATACAATACAATCTTCCATATTGTATCAAATGAGTTATATTTGACTGTGGATGTTCTATTTTTATACCATTCATGGTTTGTGGTTAAAGTATTGACATTTCGTATGCTAGTTTTAATACGAATGTTTATTTTATGCTTAAACCTATTCATATGAGGAATGCATTGGACTTAATAAGTGACGGGTGGAGCCCGCTATAGCTCCTCGATGCATCGGTAGGTCTCATGAGACAAACTAGTGTCTTGGCACAAGGCCTTGACAAAATCTTATTTGTAGTCTTGGCACGAGGCCTTGACTATGTGGTTATGATAGTCTGGCATTATGCATTCCAACATTATGAAAGTGGTTATTGATTTTTGCATGTGATTATTCGATTAGTAGAATATCCATGTGAGTAAGTAAATGGCATTATTTCATTTTATTTATGCCATACCATGTTGAAAGTTCATGTTTGAAAGGCTTTTGTTTTAGTTATACATTGCCTTAAAAGTTTATTCTTATTTATGAAAGTTTCCGCTATATTGTTATCCTTACTGGGAATTTGAGCTCACCCCTTTTCTATGTTTTATTTTTCCCAGGAAGTGAAGAAGTAAGTTATGAATGACCTGCATGGATATTATGTGGGATATGAGTGTGGATTATGTAGACATTATGTTGTTGTAGTAGTTTTTCATTTTATGATGTAATGTAAGACTTATGAATATATCTAGTGTTTCCAAGGCTACTAAACCAATCGGTCTTTCGAGATTTGATCTTTCTTGTGATCATGCCAATGTTACGAAGTAATGCACCGACTCTGGGTAACTGGGGTCGGGGCGTTACACAGTTTGTATTACTTATATGAGATAATCATTTATTCATCTTTGATATATTGTTTTCTATATGTGTTAAGTGGACAATGTGATGTACTAAAAGTTAGTGAATAAGAAGGATACTTTGTGTGATTAGTTAGTGTGAAAATAGGAATATGTGTGTGCATATCCATTGAGAAAAGGGGAAGTGTGTAAGAGGAAGTATAATTATGTAGGGAACATACACATGCATTGAGTATCAAATAGTGAACAATGTGTGTATAAAGAATTTTTTTGATCCAGCATGAATTTATTGTGAAGGTGAAAATTTTGTGTGTTAGGGTGTGTATTAAATAAATTAATTCATGTACATGAATTGTCATTAACATAAGGTAATATGAAAGAACATGAATTTATACATTCATAAGTTGATATGACCATACAGTGTGATATTTACATGGATGATGTCTTAATTAGTGAATGTGAAAATTTATTTTTCATAATAATTGTGCAGTTGTTTGATACTATAGGATTAGATGTTTAATCATCAGTGATTCGTTAGATTTTTTCTATCAGAGTTTTAGATTTGTGTGAGGACAATTCCTCAAAAGATGAAATAAATTTTCCCAATTAGTTTTTTCCAATACAACGGATTATATTTAATGATAAAGATTTTGTTAACAAGAGCAGTATCAATACAATAGAACTTGAATTGTACATGATCTAGTTTGATCCAACATGCTCATAAAGAAGGATCTTCAATTAATCATCCTATTTGTTGTCTAGGTATTTTAAGAAGAATAAGGGACTTGTGACTTGGGGTTCTAACCAGTTGTTGAAGAGGCTCTAGAGACTGGAGAATCTAACCAATCGAACGGTTGGGAGTGTCTAACCAACCAGGGAAGAAGAGTTGTATTCCTGGGAGACATAACAAGGATCGGATAGAGGATCATTTACTGGGTTGTATAACCACTTTTTTTCTGATCCATATTAATTGATAAAAATATTATAGTGGATAATACATGTTATGGGGTTAAACAAACATGGAATGTATATAGGTTTTAGTATCGAACCTTGTAATTTTTTAATGTGTTCCATTTACTTATTTCAATACATGAATTATGAACTCATCTAAATAGGGGACATAGGTTTGAATTAAAAGGTGAACAAGAATTATTTAAAATAGTTCACACCTAATTCACCCCACCTCTCACTATGAAATCATGGTCCCTTGGACACATCAATTGGTATCACAGGATAGTCCACCTCTGATTGGATATACTATATTTTATCAGTTGTTTTTATCAGAAGCATATGAAATATAGATTAGAGTTTGAATAAAATATAAAAGAGCTTCATATGGTAAATATTATCCTTTATCCTAATGTTAGAAATTTTGATCATTTAGAAAATTATTAAAAAAATAGGATGAAAATAGTGGCAAATAATTGGAATAAGAATTCAAATATAAATGAAAATAAACCACTAGATAAAGGCACTAACATTGTAAATTTTCCAGTTAAATAAGTTAGGTATAATTATGATGAATCATGTTCAAGATATGATGATGATATAATCAATTATGAAATCATAAATCATCTAAAGAAACTTCCAAAAGATTTGGTCACATGTATTGTCAATTATTTCAATGTACATTGGCAAGAAAGATTATAGCTATTATAAGAGTCTAATGTTATGTAAGACATATTAATTAAAATGGGTAGTTTAGAAAACACATTTACAAAAAAATTAATGAAAAGTATGGAATTGTATTTCTATACAAAAAATGATATGTTGGAGCTATTAAATAATTGGAAGTTAATGTTTGTGAGAAATATTTTTTTGAATTTTTTTAGAAGTTATCCATGAACTTGAAAAGATACATATTGCACCTATGAATGTTAAAGAGTCTTAACTAAATGATACAGTGGAATGAATGAAAATCATGAATTTTTTTCACTAAAGGACAATCCGATTTATGATGTTGAGATTCAAAATGTGATTATTCAGTGGAAAGAATGCATTAAATTTGTTTAATATGAGAAGATTTATATTAACATAATTTATATTGAACTTGAAATAAAACTGAGAAATATGGAAGAGACATAAATTGTGACTTCCAAAGTTAGTGAGAAAATAAGTAATATGAAGGATTTATATAATAAGAGTCATATTCTAAAAAATATTGATTCTAGTGGAAATAAGTGCTTAAGATTATTCAAAAAAAAATCTAATACAGACTCTTTAATGAAGTATACACATTATCCTGATTAATCAATGTGTACTAAAGTTGGTTTGATAACTAGTACAGATTAATCTTTAAACACTATACAAAAATGGGTAATGAAAAATTCTTATTCCCAAATGAATGAAAAAAATATAAAATGTGCAACCCATAAGTTAGAAAATTTTAATGATAGTGAGGATTTGATATAGAATTAGATGTTAAGATTTGTTGGATATTGTTGGTTCTGTTGGATGTTTGGGCATCATGAAATTAATTTTTTTCAAGATATGTCATATTGTAAAAATTAATTAATGATAGTGTTTAGGGGGATAAATGATGAAGAGAACGTGAAACCTGCATAGTAGAAGAAAATATCACTGAAATAGAATTATTTTATCATGAAAAAACATGATTACATTGAAAATTTATGTTATTATTACAATTGAAGTGATAATTGTTACGATGAGTTTTGGTAAGTACCATTCATGCAAATATAATCTATTGATATTAATAGAAGACCATGAAATAAAGTGAATCATGTATGAAAACAACATAACAGGTCCGTCTTAGGGCGTGACCAAAAGAATAAGAATTTCAAAAAAATATCTCCCAAGAAGTTTGTGATGAATGATGTGAGGAGTTTCTCATCAATGATGATATGTTTCTATTTTGGTAAGAAAGGTCACATAATGGACCATTTTCAATTGTCCATGAACAATATCACTAAAGGAAGAAAGATGTAATCAAAGAAAGGATCAATTTAGAAGAGGTACCACAAGATTGATTTGGGGAAAGACATATCTGATAAAGATTATGAAAGTACTCCTAAAAGATGTATCATGTTGAATTATAATGTTGTGTATGATACGTGAAACATGTATGGACATTCAGGTAAAATACATTTGAATTGGTTATTTGTTCAAGAATAATTCTTAAAGAATAAAGGAAACACATCTCTGACCTCTAGTGTTTTGAAGAAGAAGTCTACAAACAAATTGAAGACTAAGCATGTTTCGAAAGAATGTTTGATCATATGTCCAAAGTTGTTAGAGGAGGCAAGAAAGATGGAATAAGAATAGAAATTTTTTTTTATAAATTATAAATAATCATTTTTCAACATAGAATATTTATGGGTTGAGAATAAACTATCATCCATGTTTCTCTAACTAAGGAGTGTTGAAGAACCACCTTATTACCATATATATAATATTCATTTTTCATATAGGGAATTGAAGGCGAGGCATATATTTATGGGGACACCTGAATGTATGAAAACTATGAATGACTTACAACTAGTAAGTTATCCATCATATAGGAGTATTGACATTATGATTTCTCTTTTCAACATATCAAGTAATATAAGAAGATACATGGAGTTCATTATTAATAAATGTCAATCAATATTAAGAAACATTGTGTTAATATTTTTAGGGTGAGTATATAAGATCAACCATCATATATTTCTATTTCATTTGATATCTTATAAATACTAGTAATTCTGTTGAGGTATGCATCTGATAATTCTAAAAGCTAAATGTATGGAAATTGAAGCTTGCCATCATTGAGGTATGTTTGTTACATTCTATCATTTTCATGCTGAAAAATCAATTCTAAAAGGGGGTGATTTGTAAAGTGATGAAAAATTAAAAAGGAAATATGAATGTGGAACACATTCTTATATTTTAGTATCTATAATCTATTTGGATAGAGGTATGCAGAGGATAACCTGAACAAAATTAGAGCATTTTCTCAAAAGAAGATTCAGTGGTTGGTATCACCAGCTAGAAATTATATGACATCATTCCTGTTAAATTTGATAACTCCTGTTTTCTATATAGACAATTTCTCATATAGATTTTGAGTTGATTATATTAGATCTTTTATAATATAGTAGCGATTCCATTTTTATTAGAATTAAATTAGACAATATGTGTTAGAGTATAAGAGTATATTCATATAACTTTAATTTTAGAAATGATAATTCCTTCCAATACTTTTATCTTTGTATTTATTTCTAATTAGGAAGAAAAGATGCCACTGACTGTTAGAAATTGGGAATTGAAAAAAAAATAGGGGAGGTTGAATAGGGAAATTTATTTTGTGATGTTGAAATTGTTGTCAATTGCTTGAGAATATGAAAAAGTCAATGAGTGTTTAATGTGAAGACTATAGAAATGGACACATGTTCTAAAAGAAATGTGTCATTATATGCACTGAATTGTAACATTGTTTTAAAACAATGACGAATCATAGATGAATAATAAGATTATTGGAATTTTTTTCAAGTTTGTTGAGTTTGAATCTAAGATTTGATTTTAATAAGAACCATGAAAGATATTTCTTTTGCATGACATGTATTTTGAGAATCTTAAAAAATTTATTGAATTCTGGGAATTAGTTCTTATGTTTTATCTGTGAATATTTGTATATATCCTTACTAAATAATGATGACATGTAACCTATCCAAATCGACTAGTAGAGATATAACACTTGGAGAGTTCCCAAAGGAGTGTGTATTCGGTAGAGAGCCACTGTTCTGGGGAACACGGTGACATAATCAAGGGGAGAGGAGAGCTTGGTAACATATTTTTTATCAGGTTACAACACTGAATCTATTATAAAGAGGTGATGAGAATCACATAGTTTTTATGTGGGATGGAGTACTATTGAATCAAAATGAATCACAGTCATTTGAACTATCAAAAGATTAATTCGGCTCATCAGATCATCTTACCAATCTTCTCAACCAAATGATCTCCTTGATCAATTTATCTAATTCATTCGATCGAATAATCCATGTCTTATTTTTTTGGAATCCAAAAATGGTTCTGTACCAAGAAGTTTTTATAGAACTATTTCCATGTCCATGTAATCTGATCTATTAAATATTGAATCAATGTCATTTGATCGCATTTTCCAAGCTTCACAATAGCGTGAGATGATTTGTCTGTATCCTTTTTCTCACTAGAGGGTTATATTATTCATGTTGTAGATTGAGAAACATCAAGAGAAGTTTTATCTCAATATTCCGAGATCTATTTTATGTTTTTATTATTTATTATTTATTGAAATAATTATGATATTTTATATTCATACTATTATGATAATCAAACCAAGGATTTTTTTCTTTACATAATATTTTAATTTCTATGATGATAATTTCAGTTGCCTCAAATTACAGGGGTTTCATGAATGAAGAGATATAGGATGGTGATATAATTCCAATAAATACCATTCAAGGAATTAAGATTTAGTTACTGGTGAGGTTTTGAGAAAATCTCATTTCTGAAAAATGGAGTAACAAGAATCTTTCTATTTTGTAGAAGGGAAGTTCCACACACTTTCTACTTTTATGAAGGGGAAGAGATTTCCACAATAAAACTATATGTGAATTCCACACTATTTTTCTTCACGATGAAAACTATTCAATGAAGTATTTGAGTTAGCACATTTCATATAATGTGTCTCTCTATCTTCAGTGAAGATTTTGACGAACCATGAACTAGTGGAAATATTCACTATGCTTTTGTGACTGAGATGCAGAATATATGAATACATTTACTTAGTGGTGGATTCCACCACACCATAACCTCCCATGAGAGGTTATGGTGGTGGGGACCACCCACACATAACCTCCCATGGGAGGATATATTTGGTGGGGACCACCCGAGCTTGTAACCCTTGGAACCCTCCATTTATGTGGGGAGAACACTTGAACTCCCCTCCTTATGCTCAAACTCCACCAAATTAATTAATTTAACCCTTGCAATTAATTAATTGAACCCATTTAAATTTATGCCAACCATTAAAATAATGGAGAAGATATTTTTTTGGCATAATCTTTTGGTGGAGCTTGGGGAGGAGAAGAACTCTCCAACAAAGAACGCGAAGAATGTCATATTTGACTTCATCACCTTCGAACAATTTATGACGCTTGAGCTTGAGATTGGGAGTTCATGACGAATACGACGAACGATGAATCGACATCCGCCCTTTTTCCAACATTGTCAATGAATGACAAACGAGGCAGGGGTTGTTTTATGATTGAGTTTACCCTCCGTTATTCGTCGTTTGTTGTGCTCTTTGAGGCCAATTGTTACCACCCTAAGATGGAGGGTGTGGGCAGAACAAACACGGCCCGACCCCCATATGTTTTTCTTCCCTTGATAACGAAGGTGGCAGCGCAACAATACCACCAGAGGAACGGACCGTGGTGAAGTAACGACGGCTGACGATGAGCTGGCCACGATAAAAACTGGCGTCACTAGGCTGCCAAGTCGCCAAGAGGGTGCGACACTGCCATGCCACGCGGAAGGAGAGCCATGACTAGGGCGGGCCGCAGTGGAGGCACGCGGCGCTGTCGCACCGTACGGAGGGCATAAGGGGGCCGTGGCCTGGCCGGGCCGCGACGGAGGGGGCGCAGTGCCGTCGTGCCACACAGAGGTGCAGAACCGCGGTGCCGTCGCACTACAGTGGAGGTGCAGAGGTGGACGGTCGGTCTGGCCGCCGGTGGTGCGGAGCGGCTGGCCGCTTGGCCAGCCAGGAGGAGCAGGACCCTACCGGGTCCTAGGTGTGTTGGACCGGCGCCACCCAGCACCAGTTTGGGTCCCCACCCGAACGACTAAGCCATTCGGGAGCCAGGGGTGCGCGGTTCCCCCCCTAGACGTGGCTAGGAGGACCTGCGAGCCGCCGGGCCGCCAGGCCAGACCCAGCATAGGCCGCCGGGATGGACCCAGCGTGGGCCGCCGGACCGGGCCGCCCCCTCAGACCGGGCCACCCCTCGGGCTGGGCCGCCCCCTCGGACCGGGCCCCCCCTCGGGCCGGGCCGCCCCCTCGGGCCGGGCCGCCACCTCGGGCCGGGCCGACCCCTCGGGTCAGGTCATACCCGTAGACTGGTTCGGACCCACAGACCATGTCGAACCTGTGGACCGGGTCGGGCCGGGTCCATCCGATGAGGTCGGACCATACCCAGACCCGCTATGGCCAATTTACACCTTTTCACCCATATCTTGGGCTACGGGTGTCCGATTGATGAACCGTCTATGGCGACAGAAATCTTAGAGTGAGATAGTTATTTTGGCCTACCCCACTTGAGGTTTGGACATAGTTAAAATATGGTCAGGTTGGATTGAACACAAAAACCAACTGGGCCATTGGAACAGAAAAGCCAATAACTCACCCCTGCACGAGCTATGCCCGCACCTCATTGTGTTGGTTGCAGATGAAAGACAATGCTGAACGAGGCAGAGATTAGCAGGACTAGATGGTACCCGGAGGTGGACCACTTGGCGTGACGGTACACAGAGCAGACGAGCGGACGTGGAGTGCTAAGGAGGCCATCAGTACCTAGACATCAGATAGGAACCCCGGAAGATGATCCGATAGCTGCTTTATTTTACTTCAGTTGTTCTAGCATTTCAGTTGTACTGTTCTTTATTGTAAGGCTTGTATTTCTAGACCCTTTTACTTTCAACACCCTCTTTTGTATACAGTTTTACTTAGTGTTTTACTTCCAGTTGCGTTATCGGTTGTGTGTGTTTCACTTTATAAAGGCAATGCCTTCCCAGTTTTGGGATTTATGCCTTTGGTGCTAGTTTCCAGCCCCTGGCCTATGGAAGGTGGGCTTGGGTTAGTCACGATACGGGCCCCAGGGGACAGGTTGTGACAAATTGGTATCAGAGGAGTCAGTTCTACAGTAGAAATTAGGACTCTGATCTTTCTTTTCTATTAATCGATAGTGTTAATGGTACTAAGTGTGTTTTTTAGCTCAGGGAGTCCAGTGTTGGTGCGGGTGGCCGACGTATCCCTACTTCAGGACCCCAACTCTTGATTTCTGACATATTATATGAAAATACTGATTGCGTGCGTGTCTTTAAAAGTTTTCTTAAGTCAGCTCAACCAGGTCATCTCACCAGGTATAAAATTTTGACCGTGTCACATCTTTTTTTTTCAGGATGCCTCCCCACAGAACCCTAAGAGTCGTAGGCTCTGACAGACCACTGAGCGATGTGGACTCAGTGCAGGGCCCTTTACTAGTATATGCACAGGCGGTACCACTTTCCATTGGGCCACCGATTCCCCCAGCCCCAGTAGCAGATGGTGCATGCCACTTGAGCACATTGCATGAGTTCTACCACTAGAGGCCACCTAGGTTCTGGGGAGAGATGGACCCACAGGTGGCTGAGGATTGGATGGAGGCTGTGGTGAGAATCTTGAGGCTGGTAGGGACACCATCAGACCTCATGGTGATCCTTATTGCGAGTATCCTTTAGGAAGGAACAGGCAGATGGTGGAGCCTGATGCTCTAGGTGCACGACGAGGCGACACTACTCTGGACAGAATTTGAGAGCCTATTCTAGGAGGAGTTTGTTCCAGTGACTCTCTGTGCAGTGTGGATACAGGAGCTACTGCACCTACAATAGGGTAGCATGACAGTGGCATAGTACTCAGTGAGGTTCACTGACCACTCATGCTACTCCACAAATATAGTGCCAGACCCATTCTTCAGGCCCCAGAATTTTGTGCAGGGGATCAGGAGAGAGATCAGAGCCTCTATGATCTCCCTCAGCATCCCGACGTAGGTGGGGGTGTTAGAGAGATCCCTCCTAGTAGAGAGTTTCCTTGCTGAGCAGTCTCCGGCAATGAGACCCACTACTAGTCGACATGCAACAGATTATTCTGCGGCTAGAAGTATACAGATGACGCAGTGGTCAAAGAGGACCAGACCCACGAGTGGATGGTCGCAGGACTCAGTATCAGTTGTGCGGGGTACCCGGGGAAGTGACATATATGCCAGGAGTAGACAATGTTACTCATGCGATGGGCAGAGTCACGTGGCTCGTGACTGTCCAAACCACCGTTCAGATGATCAGTATATAGTTGAGGGACCTCCCAGGCAGAGAAAGAGGTTAGATCGAGGCGGTCCATAGGGCGCAGGCAGACGTGGCAGAGGAGTTGGTCGAGTAGCTAGCGGTGGACAATGTTACAAGGTGCTACCACCACCACCACCAGGAGGTCCACCTCGACTGCAGGGAGCAGGTGGACAGGGGAGAGCTCATCTTCAAGCAGCAAAGCATATGACCATGGTGCTCTGGAGATTATTCGTGGTACTATCTATGTCTAATCCACCATAGCTGTAGTTCTTATAGACACAGGTGCCAGTCACTCTTTCATATCCACTGCCCTCATTCGGAGCTCGAAGATTCTGATAGAGCCGTTGGCTTGATCCTTATGGGTAGAGACTCCTACAAGAGTAGACTCGATGATTATACACTGGTGACGACAGTGTGAGCTTACTCTAGGAGGTGATAGCTTTGGCTGGGATCTCCTCGTAGCGGCGTTGAGGCCTTACGATGTCATCTTGGGTATGGACAAGTTATCTATAGTTCATGCTCAGATTGATTGCATTAGGCGAAAAGTGTGGTGTGTCCACACGGATGGGACCGAGTTTACCTTCACCGGCGAGAAGGGAACCTTTTCAGCACAAGACAAACTTACTCGGAGGAGGGTGTAGCTGATCATTAATCAGTTGGCCTACCTTACCCTTAGAGTAGTTGACGTGGAGAGTCGTAGTTATCCTGTAGTGGTGGATCAGTACGCAGATTTTTTCCTGATGATGTTCCAGGACTACCTCCTTGCAGAGAGGTGGAAATCTACAAAGACCTGTACCCCGGGACGACACCAATATCTACTCCAGCATATCGGATGGCACCCGCTGAGCTTCGTGAGCTGTAGGTACAGCTAGAGGACTTTCAAGGGAAGGGATTCATCTGGCCCAGTGTTTCTCCCTGGGCAGCCCCGATTCAGTTTGCCAAGAAGGTGGATGGGAGCTTGCAGCTTTGTGTTGATTACCGTTGCCTGAACAAGGTGACTGTGAAGAACAAGTACCCAATCCCAAGGATTGACGACCTCTTTGATCAGCTCAAGGGAGCACGATGGTTCTCGAAGATAGACCTCAGATCAGGCTATCACCAGCTCAGAGTTTGAGACAAGGATGTGCAGAAGATGGCCTTCAGGTGTCGGTATGGCCACTACGAGTTCTTGGTTATTCACTTAGGAGTAAAAAATGCTCCAACAGTGTTAATGAGTTTTATGAATAGGATCTTCTTGCCTTACCTTGATCGCTTTGTCGTGGTCTTCATCAATGACATTCTGATCTACTCAACTACTAAGGAGGAGCATACCTACCATCTGCAGGTAGTACTAGACACACTTTGAGAGTTCCAGCTTTATGGTAAGCTCTTGAAGTGCTAGTTCTGGTTTCTAGAGGTTCACTTCTTGGGACATGTCATCTTGGAGGATGGAGTTGCAGTGGATCCAGTGAAGATTGATGCGGTACTTTCTTGGGAGCCACCCAGAAGTGTGATGGAGGTATGGAGTTTCCTGGGCTTGGTTGGATACTATCGGAGATTCATTCCAAACTTCTCTAGATTTTCATCACCACTATCAGCCTTGACGAAGAAGGGGAAACCTTTCGTGTGGTCGGAGAGATTCCAGCAGATCATTCAAGAGCTGAGGGAGAGGCTAACTAGTACCCCCCATCTTAAGGCTTCCAGAGGAAGGCGTAGGGTACATAGTCTACTGAGACGCATCAGGGACCGGACTCGGGTGTGTCCTGATGTAGGAGCGAGCTGTGATCACATTTGGTTCTCACCAGTTGAGACAGCATGAGCAGAGATACGCTACCCATGACCTGGAGTTAGTCGCAGTGGTCTTCGCCTTGAAGATGTGGCGAAACTATCTGATGGGAGATCATTTCATAGTCTACTCTGATCACAAGAGTCTCAGGTATATCTTTTCTTAGAAGGACCTAAACATGAGACAACGACATTGGCTTGAGTTCCTATAGGACTATGACTTCAAGATAGTCTATACTCCTGGGAAGGGGAATGTTGTTGCAGATGCACTCAGTAGGAGATCTGGTATACAACTGTTGGGAGAGGCGACAGAGAAACTGGCTGCCTTAGAGATATCTTTTGTGGATAAAGATGAAGCAACCTTTCTATAGTCTCTTACAGTCACTCCTCCACTTCTTCAGTGAGTTAGGGCGGCACAACGTGGGGACGCTGACTGCGAGATGGGACGTACTCAGATATCCATAGGGTAGGAACCTGATGGATTTTATGAAGGTGGGGAGCACGTCATCCTCTTCAGAGGACGCACCATGGTTCCGGTATCACTTCAGGAGGAAGTTTTGAGGGATTTACACACTTCCCCTTTAGCGGTAAATCTAGGAGTGGAGAAGATGTACTGGGACCTTCGACGACAGCACTGGTGACCAGGTATGAAGAAGGCAGTAGCAGAGTTTGTCTCACGATCCCTCACTTGTCAGCAAGTGAAGGCATAGCACCAAGTACTAGCAGGCTTAGTTCATTCCTTAAAGGTCCCAGATTGGAAGTGGGATGGGATATCCATGGACTTCATGATGGGTCTTCCACTTACATCCAAGAGTCACGATTCGATATGGGTAATCATTGACTGACTCACCAAGTTGGCCCACTTCCTACTGATCAGAGGGCAGGGCTCAGTATAGAGCATGGGACACCTCTATGTGTAGGAGATTGTGCATTTACATAGAGTACCTTAATCTATTGTATCTAACCATGAAACACGGTTTACTTCCTAGCTATGGAAGGGGTTGCAGGAGTCTTTTAAGACACAGCTTCGCTTGAGCACCGCCTTCCATCCTCAGATAGATGGTCAGATTAAGCAGACCATTCAGACCCTCAAGGACATGCTCTGTGCATGGGTCCTCAACATCGGTCACAACTGGGAGGATCACTTACCATTGGTAGATTTTTCCAACAACAACAGCTACCACTCCACCATCGGTATGTCACCTTTTGAGTCCTTGTATGGTCGACCTGGCAAATCGCCACTTTGCTGGACAGACCCAGGGGAGTCAGCACTAGTGGGACCCAAGATTGTACGGGATACCACAGAGAAGGTTCATATCATCCAGGAGCGGATGAAGAAAGCAAAGACCAGGAAGAAGTCATATGATGACAGGATATGGATACCTCTGGAGTTCGAGGATGGCGACCATGTCTTTCTATGGGTCTCACCATAATGAGGTCTACAAAGATTCGGCCTAGGTGGCAAGTAGTCTCCGCGATTCATCGGACCTTTCCAGGTCCTCAGCAGAGTAGGCGAGGTGGCTTACCGACTGGATTTTCCACCTCAGTTGCATCAGGTACACGACGCCTTCCACGTATCGCAGTTGAGGAGATACTTGCATGACCCTTCCCACATCATCGACCATGGAGTGTTGGACTTCGATGACGGGGTGACTTTCAAGGAGATTCCAGTGGAGATTGAGGTTCTACAGGAGTGGGTCCAGCGTGGATGGTCGATACCTCTGGTGCACGTATTCTGGCAGCATGAGAACCTCCAGGAGAGAACATGAGAGTGGGAGGTTCAGATGCATGCTCAGTACCCTCATTTGCTCCCTTAGTTCAAGTTGTAGCTTACATGGATGTAATTCCCTGAGGTGGGGAGAATGTAAAGACCTAGAAATTCCGTGGAATTTTTTTAAATACATGGGATTTTTATGACTCCTTGAAAATTAACGGCGCTTGATTCTGAGGCCCGGTGCACCCGAAATCAATTTTTGAAGTTTTGTTCAGGTATGTTCAGTAAACGTACGAGTGAAATTTTATATCTTTTGAACCGGTTCTCGGAATTGAATTATGAGGGCACAGTTGAACTCACATCGACGATATTCACTTAAAAAGACTTTCACTTCAATGTCTGTTGGTCGAGAAAGAATGTTAGTTTTTTAGTTTTTAAGAAAAAGTTAAATAAAAATAAATGTGAAACTTATTTTTAGGCTTGGTGGTTAAAACCTCCAAGGGGTGGTTATTGGTGAAGGCCACCACACCATAACCTCACATGATAGGTTATGGTGGTCGGGCCCACCCATGAATAACCTCCCATGGGAGGATATCTTTGGTGGGGACCACCCGGGCCTATAACCCTTGGCACCCCCCATTTATGTGGGGAGAACTGTTGAACTCCCCTCCTTATGTGCCAACTCCCACAATTAATTAATTTAACCCTTGAAATTAATTAATTGAACCCATTTTAATTCATGCCAACCATTAAAAGAATGGATAATCTATTATTTTATTTTAGTTGGCATAATCATTTGGTGGATCTAGGGGAAAAGGAGAACTCTCCAATGAAGAACGCAAAGAATTCCATCTTCGACTTCATCACCTCCGAACACTTTCCAACGCCCAATCTTGAGATTGGGAGTGCATGACGAACACAGAGAATGAAGAATCGATGTCTTCCCTTTTTACAACATCGTCAATGAACAAAAAACGAGGTAGGGTTTATTTTATTATTGAGTTTACCCTCCGTTCTTCATCATTTGTTGTGCTCTTTGAGGCCGATTATTACCACCCTAACATGGAGGGTGCAGGCCGAACAAACACATCCTGAACCCCCTCCGTTTTTCTTCCCTTGATAACAATGGTGGCAGTGCAACAATACCACCAGATTAATGGACCTCGGCGAAGTAACGACGTCCGACGACCAACCAGCTGCGAAGAAAACTGGCGGCGCAAGGCCGCTGGGTCACCAAGAGGGCGTGGAACCACTGTGCCACACAGAAGGAGAGCCACAACCAGGGCGAGCCACAGCGGAGGCGCGCGGTGCCATCACGCCATGTGGAGGGCAGCAGAGGGCCGCGACCATGTCGGGCCGTGGCGGAGGCGGAACATCACCGTCGTGCCTCACGGAGGTGCAGAACCGCGGTGCCATCGCGCCGCGGTGGAGGTGCAGAGGTGGCCAGCCGGGCCAGCCTCCGATGGTGCGGAGCGGCTGGCTGATCGGCCACCTGGGAGGAGCGGGACCCCACTGGGTCCCGCGTGTGCTGTACTGGCGCCACCTAGAACCACTTTGGGTCCCCACATGAACGACTAAGCTGTTCGGGAGCTAGGGGGCGCACAGGTTCCCCCTGGAAGTGGCGAGGTGGACCTGCGAGATGTCGGGCCGCCCTCGGGCCGTGCCGCCCTCTCGGGCTGGGCCACCCTCTCAGGCCGGGCCGCCCCCTCAGGCTGGTCTGCCCCCTCGGGCCAGGCTGGGCTTCCCACTCGGGCTGGGCCGCCCCCTCGGGGCGGGTCGGACCCACGGACCGGGTCGGACTTGACCCGGACCCGCTATGGCCAGTTTACTCCTTTTCACCCATATCTTGGGATACGGGTGTCCGATCGAAGAATCGTCTGCGGTGAAAGAAATATTAGAGAGATACGGTTCTTTTGGCATACCATACTTGAGTTTTGGACATAGTTGGAATATGGTCGATTTGGTTTGAATCTAAAAACAAACCGAGCCCCTGGAACAAAAAAGCCAATAACTCACAGACTGGGTGTCTGATTGACACGCCGTCTGTTGCGTTGAGACTGCTATGACAAGGCAGACCTTTGAGATACTTCTACATGGACTTTGCTACAGTTGGAGTATTGACCAGTAGCTCCTAGAGAGGATCCTCCTGGAGACTAGAAAGCGAAGTACAGAGACCTAGTAGCTGGCTGAGACCTAACGACTGCTGACCTTTCGACTCAGAGTGTTTCGACTAGCCCAGTGGGAAGCGCCTCTGTGTGACCCGGCAGACCCACAGTGGGGAGCGCCTCCGTGTGACATGGAAGACCCATAGTACTCGAGAGGAGGATTATTTCAGAAGGCTATGAGGGGGAGCGCCTCTGTGTGACACGGCAGAGCCACAGTGGGGAGCGCCTTTGTGTGACACGACAAACCCACGGTACTCGACAGGAGGAGTACCACAACAGTCCTAGATAGTGGGAATCACCTCTGTGTGACGCGGAAGGCCCAAAGTACTCTATAGTGGAGGAGTACACTAGTAAACGAGGTTTCGACAGTTTGACTGGGAGTGTTACATGTTACCACGCCTAGAATAAAATCCTAGTTTTGAGCTGAGTCAGTGAATTTTGTGTTTTCCTCATGATTGAGATGGGTTACAAAATAAATTAGGAATATTTATAGGAATATACCTAAGTAAGGGTTATCCATTGATTTCATACTTTGTGGTTATCCTTGATGAATTTTGTGAGACCTTGAGGGTCTCGAGGTCCCTACTGAGTATCGTTATACTCACCCCTACATGGGATATTCTCACACCTCATTGTGTTGGTTGTAGACGACAGACATCGCTGAACGAGGTAGAGAGTAGCAGGACTGGACGATTCCTAGAGGTGGACCACTCGGCGTGACGGTACACGGAGTTGACGGACGGAAGTGGAGTGCTGAGGAGGCCATCAGCACCTACCCTTCAGGTAGGAACCCCTGAGGATGATCCAGTAGCTTCTTTACATTACTTCAGTTGTACTAGCATTTCAGTTGTATTGTACTTTAATGTTGGGATTGTATTTTCGGCCCCTTTTAATTTTAGAACTCTCTTTTGTATAAGGTTTTACTTAGTTTTTTACTTTCAGTTGCATTCTCTATTGTGTGTGTTTCAGTTTATAAAGGAAATGACTTTCGAGTTTAGGGATTTACGCCTTTGGTGCTAGTCTTCAGCCCCTGGCCTATGGAAGATGGGCTTGGGGTAGTCACGATATGGGCCCTGGGGGACGGTTCGTGACAAAAAAGATTATAGTTGATAATCCATGTCGGGGGGTCTAACCAATATGGCAAGGATGTAGGATTTAGTAATGAACTTGAAAAAATACTATGTGATGTGTTCCATTTACTTACTTCATTGAAAACATGATCCACTCATCTTAATAGGTGACATAAGTTTCAATCAAAATGTGAAAAAGAATTTAGCAAAATATTTCACACCTAATTCACCCACCCCTTTTGATTGTGACTACATGATCCATTGGACACTGCAATACCAACCAAAATAACCTCTTAAAATCTCTCTCCACATCCATGGGGCCTTATTTAGGGGATAACACCAATATTATAATATCTATTTTGAAAACAAAGTAGGTTGTCCAAAGAATTTTTATATTTATTAACTAAGGGGTTTTTATGTTTTCTTCCACCCCCTTAAAATATTAATTAAAAATTATTATATAAAAACATAAGTAATTTCCATAGAGTAATATGTTACAATGTATATTTAATAACATATATGAAATTCGTTTTCTGTCACAACCTCTCATGAATGGTTATAATGATGGATTAAATGTATATATATTAGATTAATGAAATATTTTTCATTCTAGAAAGATAATATAATATCTATTTTATTAACTATTCATTCATTGAAAAATGATAACAATTTTCTTACATACTTGTGGACTACCACCACCCCAAAGCGACATGATTTATTTTTCATCAACACATCACATGGATGATATATTCTTGTATATAAAAAATAATAATATGGTAGTTATCATATAAAAATACTTCTATCATGATAATATAATATTTACCTTATTTTCATAATTATCATTGAAAAATGCAAATGTTACTCATGCATTTGTTTGACCTACCATCTCTATGATTGTAAGATAGTTAATTTTTAATAACTATAGGTAATTTTTTTAAAGCATAGAAGATATATAAAAATAATAATTATATTATGATTATTATTCTTTATAAGATGAAAAAATGACCACTTTGACCATAGTAAATCTAACGAGTCATTTTGGATATATGAGTTGAATATTGTCAGAACTTCTAACATGACCAAAAATGATTATGTAATTGTATAAAAAAATTTAATAAGTGAAATAAATGGAATATTGTTATTTCAAAAAATTCCCATTAATGTAAATAATTAATATACAATTATTATTTAGTATTATATAGAATACCCATGAAGATTTGGGATCATGGTAAGAGACTTTGTATTAAAAATTCTATTTTAAAGTTTCCCTTTCAACACTTTTTCATCCGATTCAATATTTTTAGAATAATTTAGTGGATGTATGTATATGAACATAAAAGATTTATAAATGTCATTTTCTGAATATTTTTAATTTCTTTCAACTATTTTTCCAAAATAAAATCTGTATAGAATGTTTTGATATTATTTGCAAAAGATAAAAGCAATGTTTTATTTTAAAATATACTATGAAAAAACCATATCTCACCATTGTAGCTATTATTTTATTTTTTTTCCCTTTAAAAGATTAAATGTTCTATAAAAATAAAACCATTTTATATTTTTCTTGGACTATTTTTATTGAAAATATGTTTTAAAATAAAATGGTATGTTGATATCCAAAAGTATTTTACAGACATGTTCAAATGACCATTTCAATGTTTTTATAATGAAATTAAGAAAGTATAAAATGGTTTATTTTGATATGGTAATTGATCATTATTTTTTGAAAAAAGTGATCCTAATATAGCTTATATGATGGGTATAACAATATTACCACTCCATAAAAATGGGTGATCCTGATATAGATTATACATTGTGTCATCCTAGAGAATGATCTAATGCATTGGGTAATGTTCACTAACTTTTATGAAAAAAGAAGGAGTTACATGAGGGGTTATCCTATGGATTTTATTATATCCAATTATTTCTAACATGGTTTTAAAATAGGTTATGAATATGAAACTCTATTTTGTCAAAAAAGTTTTTCATTTTCATTCTAAGGGGTTTAAATGTTTTGTTTGAGAAAAAAAACATGATTTATTGGTAGAAATGATTAATTTGATTCTCTCAAATAAAATTTAGATAAAGTTAATCATTTCTTGCGGTTTCATATTTTTTACTAGACTAATGGATTTATTCTTTTTCTGTCCCTTATTGAGTATTTTATGCTCATCCCACATTTTCTATTATTTTCATAGGGTTTAAGGGTTGTTAAGGATAAAGAAGAATTAAAGTAATAAGTCATAAAAATTCATTAGAATAAATTGTATTTTATTTTAAAAGTATTATATTATGGGCTAAATTGATACTAAATAGAACTATACAATTTCTAAAATATGGGTTTTCATATACAAGTTAATGCTTAATTATCTAGAACTAAAAACCTAAAAATAACCTTATATGTAAGAGAATGAATTTTTGACTTAAAACTCAAGATTATTTAATTTTTTAATATGGTTCCTTATAGATTTCATTAGAGGTATTTTTTTTGATATATTTACTCTATAGTATAATATTAATATCATCACCATGAACTATTTTACCTAAGGGTTAAGATGAAATGATATATCATTTGATGATTACCATATTGCTTCATCAAAACAATACTATTTAGAATGGAAATCTATACAGTAAATAGGGAAGATATAGTAGGAAGGAAAAAATATGAAAATATCCTTCCTAATTAGCAACTTGGATTGGTTTTAATTGAAACTGAGACGTTTTTTATTATGATGGACCAGTTGATGTGGGCTATACATTGCGATGGAATCCATGCTATATAGAAGTCAAATATACTATATAGGAACATGAAAATTGAGAAGAATTTTATGAAAAAATATTCTCCATATTTGAACGGATATTTTGACCCAGTTATAGATGAAAGATGGATCAATTACATTGAAAATATATTTGATGTCTTGGGGTGTTTGAAATTTCAAAAGGTAACTCATTCCTACTATCTTTTTGAAGGATAGGTTTGTACATGAGGAAATGTTTTAAGAATACCAATGTGTGATATGATATTAATTCCATGAAATAAAAAACATTTAATAATATTTTCATATATAAATATATCCCTATGTTGTTTTTGACTATTGATAGAGAAAAAATTCTTACAACTGAAGAAAAATGATGAATATCTAGTAGCTGCATATGATGTGAATTTTTCAAAATTTTCCTAGTATGGGACAGTTTTTATTCAAGAAATTGATAGTAAAATTAATATATTTTAATTAGTTTTGAAACCTATTTTATAATTTTCTCTAGCCACGTGATATTTTAATTGTTATGATAAAGTATTTCATTATAGAGAGAATGTCGATATGATGTTTTCTGACACATATGTTCCTTGAGATGAAAATATTAAGAAAATTTCCAGTTGGAAAGAAAATAGATAAACAACAATATAAGATGTTCTGAGTTAATCCCCTAATATTTCCTAAGTGTGGTAAAAAAAACACTTCATGCAATGTTTTTTATGATATAAAATGTGATATTGATGTGGTTAGTTTTCTCATGGGTCTCATGACTATAAATAAAAGTGTCCTAAAAAATCAATTAATAGGGTAATAGATGTCCATCCAATTTTGATATATTTTAGATAAAAAGATTTGGGTAATTATGATAACATTTTTCCGAATATTGTTCAATATCACAGAAATAATCATGATAAAAAGGTGTGGAAAATTTATTTTATACTACTAATATTGATGTTGGGACATCAAATGAAGTGGATATAGTTATGATACATGTTTATTCAAATTATACCAATGTCATGTTTGTGTATAGAACACTTAATTCCAACAGTTGAGAGAAATTATTAACAAAAATGAGAATATATCCACATGAAAAGAATATATAAAATTTGGTAAAAACTATCTGTAGAAATATTAAAACAACCATTATTTGTATGAATCTTCCTATTTTTTAATTGGATGATCGCAACATAAAATATTGATGAACTACCCATTGTAGAGTTTGATATTATTTTGGGTATATATTAGATGTTAGTTTTTCATAGTAATGTTGATTTATAAAATAGGAAAGTTATGTTCATTTATTTTATTCCATCGATAATATACCAAGAATATTTGAAATTTATTAGAGATGTGAGAGAATATAGCCTAGATCATGTTGATCAAATGAAAGAACTATTCAAATTAGTGACGTCCCGGTAGTAAATAAATATGTATATGTTTTTCTTGATGACATTATTTATGTTATTCTTGATCTAGTGGTTGAGTTCATTTTTGATTTTGTTCCTAGTGATAAGCCTATTTAAAATAAATCTTATTGAATAATACAAGTAGAACATTGGGAATTAAAAAAATAAATTATATGATTTCTTAGATAAAGGTTTAATTTATCCTAGAAAAAAACCATTTGTTCCTCATTTATTATTTTTTAAAAGTTATGTTGGATTAGTGAGTCTTTTTATTGATTTAAGATCCTTGAATATCATCACTTTTTGTAACATGTGTCTTTTTCCTCATATTGATGTTTTCATTAATCATATCCACGGAGAAAAATACTTTTCAAAGATTGATATATGGTTGGGGTACCATCAGTTAAATGTAGTGGAGAAATATATTCTAAATATATTATTTGGGACTAGATATAGGTATTATGAGTTTGTAGTTATGACCGTTGGGTTGTATAATTCCCCAGTTGTTTTTACAGATCATATGAATGGAGTTTTCCAAGTGTTATTGGATATGTTTTTAATTGAGTTTAATCATGTGCTATTAGTATATTTTAAATTATAAGAGGATTGTGATAGAAAATTGATAATTGTTTTAATGACCTAAGAAATAAACTTTTTGGAAGATTTAGAAAATGTGATATCTTGTGATAAAATATTTCATTCCTTGCAAAAATTGTAAATATTTATGGAATAAATGTTGATCCCTATCAAACTAAAGTGGTTGTTGAATAGACAATACCTATAAATGATACTATGATTCATATTTTTCTTGGGTTATCATGCTATTACTGGGGGTTTGATGAAAAAATTTATCATTTATAGCCCACTAACTAAGTTTACATGAAAATGAGGTAAATTTGTATGGAAAAAATAATTTGAAAACAATTTTTAGGAAATAAAAATAATTTTTGTGAACTCTCCAGTTTTGGCCATCAAATATAGAAATGGTGAATTTTTCATCCACAATGATGTATATTTGAATGGAATTAATTGTGTACAAATTTAGAATGACTTTTTAATTTCTTATGATTTATATCAACTAAAATACCATGAGATAAATTATCCTAAAAATGATTTAGAAATATCTTTTGTATTTTTTACATTAAAAATTTGGAGGCATCATTTATTTTGAGTAATGTTTGAACAATATAATGTTAATGAAGGTTTGAAATATATATTCACTCGAAAAGACTTCAACGTGAGAAATAGGGGATAGATGGAATTGATAAAGGATTATGACCACATGATTCCCTATCATCCTGGATAATAAAAAAAGTAGTAAACACATATATTTGGAAAACAAAATGATAAATTAATCATGATACATTTGGAATATGAACCTTGGGTTAATGACTCGATGAATTTTGTCTTAGAAGTTGTGAATTTGGGATCTTACTCTATTTTTTAGGTTTCATTATAATCACCTCTATCACAATGAAGTAAGAAATCATAGAAGGAAGATTTTGAGTTATAGAAAAAATGAATTATTGATCAAAAAGGGTATATTTCATGAATTTATTGTCAAATAATTATGTTTTTTTGAGATTTATAAAAGAGATTATGGGTGCATTTTATTTCATAGTTGAATAGATAAATATTGAGTGAAGGTCATAGTTCCCAATTTTTATTTTATCCTGGAAGCATTATGATGTACAAATTACATCAAGAGTATTACTTGTGGAATGGAATGAAAATGGATATTATTAAATATACCATGAAGGTTTTTACTTTTCATCTTGTTATAGTAGAAGTAAAATTACCAAAGGGGGTGATTCATCATTTTCCAATCCCATAGTGGAAATAAGAAAATATATCCCTTGATTTTTTTGGTGGGATTATCAAAGACATCCCGATGTAATAATGTGATTTGGGATATTGTTGACCGACTATATAAATTTTAGCATTTCCTTCCCATTAAAGATAAAATATAACAAGATAACATTTCACAAATGTACGTCAAAGAGATAGTCATGTTTCATGGAGTTCATATCCTAATTGTATAGGACCCTGATCACTGGTTCATTTCAAGTTTTTTGAAAGGATTTCAAGTGTTATAGTGTACTAAATTAAATTTTAGGGATTAATTTCATCCTCATTCTAACAAATATTATGAGAAAACGATTCTGAAAATGGATGAAATTAAACATGATTGTTGAATGTATTTATAGGAATTTTTGGGCCAATATATTTCTTTGGTTTAGTTTTATTATAATAATATTTTCCATTCTAGTATATTGATGACACTTATTTATGTTTTATATGCAATAAGGTGTGAGACTATAGCTTGTTGCGATGAAGTAAGAGAACGGAATATTAAGGGACCTAATTTGGTAGAGGAAACATCTAATAAAGTTAATATGATTTAGTAATACGTGGGGAGGTAATAATGAAATAAAAAAAACTATTAATAACAAATGGAAAGATATTTATGTTTAGGTAGGTGAACATGTTTTTTTCGTAAATTGTCTCTATGTAAAAGTTTCATTCAATTTTGTAAAAATGGAAATTTATGCCCAGAGAACATTATACCATAATAATTCCTTGAAAAATATGGGTTAGTTTCCTACCAAGTTCCCTTTCCTCTAAGGGTATCCCTTTTGTACAACATATTTAATTTTTTTTATGTTTAGGAATTATGTACCAGATTCATCTCACATTTTGAGCCTTAAATTTGTTCTTTTGAAAGAGAACCTTTATTATAAGGAACATACTTTTTAGATTCATGGATGTAGGGATCAAGTCTGATAGAATACGTAAATTCATCAAGTTAAGTATTTGTGGAAAAACCATATGATTGAAAAAGCATCATTGGAATTTCCAAATGATATGAGGGAAATATATCCACACTTGTTAAATAAGTGAATAAAATTGCAAGGAATAAATTTTTAAAAGGGAAAAGAATATAAAAACATAGGTATTAATTGGATAAGTAATTTTAATAACGATTGGTATTCATAAATTAGATAATTATCTTTTTTTAATTATTAACTAATTTTAAAATTGATAAGATATCATTTTATTAAAATATTTCCAAATAAGATATTATTTAAAAGTTTTAATTTCAAATTACAGAATTCCTATTTTAAAAAATTAATTTAATTTTTAAAATAATCAGGTTAAAATTTTCCTAAGATTATTTTTTTTATAATTTCCTGAAAATAACGATTTTTCAAAGAATCATAAAAAATATTGATTTTTATTGAAAATTTAATTTTCTTTTCGATTATTTACAATGAAATATTATATTTTTATTAGTTTTAAAATTTAATTAAATTATTTTAATTTAAAATAATACAACTATGGTTTTTCAAATGAATTTTATACTTGATGATAGTATCAAAACCTTTTATACCTGAAAAGTCAATATTTAGAGAATACTGTTTTTCATTATGTTTTCTGGTTTAATTTTTAATTAAAATATACCAATTTCATAAATTGAATATTGAAATTTTATTTAATATTTTTAATTATTGGGGGAAAATTTATTAAATAGGATAGTTTTCTTCTTGTTTAATATGAATAGTAACCTTAGAGTTTTTTATTTCTATGGTAAAGTGTAGGTTGGGTAATTAAATTTAAAAATAAAATGGGGGAGTGATAAATTATTAAAATATTATAACCATTATTTCCATGATGATGAATTAGTGGGAATTAATTGCAATAAATTAAATAATTAAAATATATGGTATAAAAATCTGTAAATTAAATTTATTATTTATCAAATGATTAGAATTTAAAATAAAAATTATATGAAATAAAATTTAGGTTTTTTTCGAAGAAATGTTTTTATTAAAAATGTGTATTTTATATTAATTAATTAAATTAATCACTATTGGTTAATTATTTTAATTAAATATATAAATTATTTTCTTTATCAAATTCTTTAAACATTCAATAAATATTTTCCTACGCAATGGATAAGAATAACTGCAGTTTTATGTTTAAAAATTTATATTTCTAAAAAACATATTTTGACACATTTTTCATGATTAATTAAATTTAATTTATGAAATTTATAGGTATTTATTTATATAATATTTATTAAATATTTATAATTAAATGTTTTAAATTCGATAAATATACCCATTTTATTTTTGGTTAATATTAATACTAATCATGGTCAAATTTATCTCCTGGGTAAAGGATAAATCATGTTAATATAGGTTAAAATGAAGTGATATTTTCAATTTTTTCATAAAAATTATTATTGGATGGATTAAATTTTACTGATAACACCATAGGATCATAATTGAGTTTTATAATGGGAACTTTTCCATTCAAATGGCTTATAAATTATTTAAAGCAAAGATAATTATGAAATCTCACTATCCATGTTTTAAATATATTTTATGTGTTCACATATGAAAAAAAACTAGTTATGAATGAATATTAATAGTAATGTTTTGAATAATAATATTATAATTTTTATGGTAATTTATTTTTAGTTTTTAGGTGTTATATAATTACCATAAATTCTAAATCAATCCCAAAATAGTATTAATTCAATTAATGGATAATGGATAAAATGATTAATAAAATAGTAAATGTTATATAATTTGAGTATGTTATAGTGTTCCAATAATTTTATAGGTGTATATGAAAAATTGATAATTTTTGTAACGCCCCGACCCCAGTTACCCAGAGTCGGTGCATTACTTCGTAAAATTGGCATGATCACAAGAAAGATCAAATCTCGAAAGACCGATTGGTTTAGTAGCCCTGGAAACACTAGATATATTCATAAGTCTTACATTACATCATAAAATGAAAAACTACTACAACAACATAATGTCTCCATAATCCACACTAATATCCCCACATAATATCCCTGCAGGTCATTCATAACTTACTTCTTCACTTCCTGGGAAAAATAAAACATAGAAAAGGGGTGAGCCCAAATGCCCAGTAAGGATAACAATATAGCGGAAACATTCATAAATAAGAATAAACTTTTAAGGCAATGTATAACTAAAACAAAAGCCTTTCAAACATGAACTTTCAACATGGTATGGCATAAATAAAATGAAATAATGCCATTTACTTACTCACATGGATATTCTACTAATCGAATAATCACATGCAAAAATCAATAACCACTTTCATAATGTTGGAATGCATAATGCCAGACTATCATAACCACATAGTCAAGGCCTCGTGCCAAGACTGCAAATAAGATTTTGTCAAGGCCTTGTGCCAAGACACTAGTTTGTCTCATGAGACCTACCGATGAATCGAGGAGCTATAGCGGGCTCCACTCGTCACTTACTAAGTCCAATGAATTCCCATATGAAAAGGTTTAAACATAACATAAACATTCGTATTAAAACTAGCATACAAAATGTCAATACTTTAATCACAAACCATGAATGGTATAAAAATAGAACATCCACAGTCAAACATAACTCATTTGATACAATATGGAAGATTGTATTGTATCACATTAACCTCAATCATGAATAATGAAGGATGTTGACATAGATGAAAATAATCATCAAAACTATTTGAGAGAAATATCCCCCTTTTCTTGAAAACATTTAAAAGTCACACTATTTGTCAAGAAGCAATTTAAAAGTAGACTTTTGAATCAAAGTGTCCCATACCACTTTGAAACTTTTAAAAGGAATTTTAATTTTAAAACTTTAATGTCTATATAAATAAATCCTTAAAACCATTTTTAAAACATGGACATTAATGAGCAAGATATAGAAGAATAAGTCTTTAAAACATTTTAAAATGGTATTTTGGTTAGAGGTTCTAACCAAAAGAGAGACACTTGAATACAAATAATTGAGGTAATAAAAACTTTGTAATATCATGAGAATAAAGGGATTCATGATATACTATGTCAAGTACATTATATACACCGCATAAAAGTGATTTGGTGTATATCAACAAAGAAGTCTCAGTTCAATGTAAATTGAGATGAAATCTCTCAGAAAGGCCGTATCCTTAGGTTAAGGATAAATCAACGACATAATTATGTGTGAAAAATATATATACACTAAATATGATTGAATATTCAGTGTAAAACAATCAAAGGATATTCACACATATTCTTGTAGAAACAACACCAACGAATTGGATATTTAACTCAACAAATGGAGATTGAGTTAAAATTACTCTTATCAAGTTCATACCGATCACTTGAGAATTTATCAATGGAGTGATTATGTGTATCAAAAGTATATCCACAGAAAGGGGAGTGGAAATTAAGGCATAATCAAATGAATAGCGATTCCACACATAATCTTGGAGTAATATAATCAATGAAATATGTGTAAAGCCAAATGAGTGGAAATTGAAATCTCAAATTCCCTTATCGATTAGGTAACTTACGAAACATACACCCATGAAAGAAGTATCATAACATGATGATGTAAATACCCATAAATTAAAGTATATTACACAATGAATACAATCATGGGTAGTACACCACATGCAATAATTGAGTGGTGAACAATGGAAATCTCACGGAATTGAAAGTGAGATAAGAAAATCCCTTACTTTGTAATTTTTCCTTGGTCGATGGTAGGTTTACCTCCTGTATAATGGTGAAATAATTGTTATTGAACAATACAAGAATAATTTACTTTAATATGATATCATATATGATCTTTTAACATTGATTTGTTAATAATATCTTAGAATTATCGTCATTTCGGGTGTTAACGGGTTCATTTTACTTTATATTCTTTGTTATGTGAGCCATATTCGTTATTAATGGGATTTATATTATTCATATCCAGAATGATATAAAGTCCTTATATACTATTTTTAAATCATAAAATTATTATTATACTTGAATGGATATGATGGACAATGAATCTCATCGCGTTCGTGGAGACGGTAGTCTGCACGTACGCACGAACGCTACTTCCATTTAATTTTTCATTTTAAAAGAATTGAATCCAAATGATACATAGGTATATTATTATTCCAGTATAATATAATATTTTATATATGTTACTTAAGTTCATTAACACCATCCTTTATACGTTCCATGTGTGGTATGAACGAGTCATATCATTTTAAGGGGGCGGTAGTCCGCACTTCCTCAAATGAAATTATCGTATGTATATACAACATGAAACGAATAATGGTATGAAATAAAATGGAATTACAGAAGCTTATATATAAAATATATATCATTAATATCATATTTAATTACAGTGCCATCATAATGGCCACCATGAGAGGCGGTAAGATGTATTTGAACAATCATCGTTTCGTGAGGCGTTAGTTTGCCATCCACAGAAACATTATGTTCATCATCCATTAGATGGAGTTGTGTGTATGTGTAGTTTGAATCCTTCTTATAACAAAATCCTAGTATATTTGAGGATACTGGTTTTGTTACAAATGAATGGAAATAAAAAGAGTTTGGGGGTTGGAGAAGCAAAATAAATGAAAATAATTTAAGAGAAATCGTTACCTTTAATTTAGGTAACTCGCTTTGGTTGGAACCAAAGGACTTCTTGAAATGATTTCTGCCTAAGGGGAAGCTTCAAGGAGGAGGAGAGAGATGTGGGGAGCTTATTTGGGCAGGTTTTGGACGAGCCAAGTGGCTTGAGAGGTGTGAGGAATGAGTAGAAGTGGTCCCCTTTTATAAGGGAGAGGATGGGCTCTTTAGGAAAGAGTGAAAGTATTACTTTATAATATAATTATATTAGGTTTATAATGGTCCAAAAATCATTGAGGTCGAAGATAAGATGACTCATTTTCTAAATAACATCAACCAATAAGAATTGGACAGGTTTTAGATAATATTTTAATCATTATAATCTTATTTATTTAAATGATTTATTAATGAGGTAAACATTGCATCACTATTGTGTCATTAATAATTTAACTTATTTGCTGTCTAAAAATTATAAATAAAATATCATTATGTAGGAAATCTTTTTAGATTTCTAATGAATATTTATAATCGAAAATCCAACATGTATAACCCTATGTAAAAATTGTTCTTCTAAAAGATGTAAGCTTATGCCATTTTTATTTTTATTTTAACTTTATTAATATAAAGTGTCCCTACCACATACAAGTGGCTCCAAGGGGTCCCCAAATTGACCCAAGGATGCTTATGGTCGGGTATGTGTCCACCAATAAGGTTAGAACACGTTTTAGGGTAATTTTGTATTATTATAATATTATTTTTTAACCCTTATTTACCGGATTTACCCTTAACCATGGTAAATAAAATATTTACCACAGTAATTATTCAAAATGTCTAAAAATAAAAGTTACCTATTTACACAATTTGGACATCCTGATTCCAAATATGGAATCCATTTTTCTAAATTCAAAACACAGAAGTGGAAGAAATTAATTTAAAATTAATTCCCGCTGTCAAAACAAAAAACGTGTTTTTAAGAGGTAATAACTATCAAAAGATTGACACTTGTTTATGTTCGGTTTAATTGTAAAATTATGTCCAATGACCAACATTATATTAAATGGTAAAAATATATTCTAAATATACTTTAAAACCACTCAAATTCACAATTTATCACTATTAATTATTTTGATTAAAAAAGTTGTTTTTAATTAAAATTTAGTAATTTTCACTATTCATCAAAATATAAAAGTTATCCGAAAAGTACCAAAATTTCACCTTAGGCTAAATTCGATATTCCGAATCCAAAAATGAAGTCCATTTTAAAATATAAAATATATATAATTTCAAAATTTAGGTATTACTATTCATAACGGCTAGTTTGATTGGTTGTGGCGTGTGTTAAAACTCAAGGTTGCGTACAACACACACTACTATTTTATTCAAAGGAAAGCGTACCGTGGAAGCTTGGGATGTTTCATTTTAAATTTTCTTGATGTCCCAATTTATTCAGATAGTTTAAAATATTTTATTTAAAAAGGTTTCACTATTAAAGTTGATAAAAGTGCAATACTGAAAATCAATCTGTTCTTGCATTATGACTAAGAAACTCATAATAGGGATTCTAAAATTATAAGGATTATATAAAGTTCAAAATGATGTTAATACTATTCATGACCTCTTTTAATGGCTTTTTTTTGTGTACGTCATGGTGTGATTGAACTCGGTGTTGCGTGTAGTGCAAGTTATTGAATTATTTTTAAGAAATAACACACTATGAAATCCTGGGGTGTTACATTCTCCCCTCCTTCAATAAATTGCGTCCTCGCAATTTGAAATTGTTCTTCGAAAATAAAAGGTTGAAAATAGAAAATATCTTTGTGGGAAAACCCACATCGGAAATTAGGTTACTAAAATTTAGTCTTAATATGAGGAAAAGAGAAATGAAAGAGTCACCACCAAATTATGATCTCGATTAGGAGAACATTAGTGGCAATTAGAGACATATAATTGGAGGAAAAACGTAAATATTTATAGGTAGTGATTGAGATCATCAATCACAAACAAGTGTATAATTGAGGTCCTTAAATTCATCAATCTATGATGATTTGAAATACCATCGGTTCAACAAAACATATGGTATTAGGATAACACATTTTTGACGTTTCGAAATATCTTAGTTGAAATCCCACATCGAAAAATGAATTAATGAGGCCTCTATTTAAAATAAAGAGTGGAAAGTATGAAGATTACCGAAATTAACACATACTAGGGTTCCATATAGAAAAATATGGATATGGAGGAGAAATCTAACCATCAATTTTCTGATGGAGAGTGGTAGAGGACATGGCTATGAAAAGGCCAACAATCCCAAATCCATAAATTAGTGATGATTTAAGGTACCATCTAGGAAAACATTTTTTTTATAAGTTGCTTTTCTTAATGTTGAGGAATTTATTTATGAGATTGGCCAAGATCATAAGGGGATATACTTACTTTATAATTAGAGTTTTATCCATTAATAAATTTCTACCACAAACTCATCTTTCAATCTAAAAGATAATAGAACGTAAAAAAAATTTCTAATTATACTATTCGTATAGGGTTCCAAAATAAACGAATTTATAATTCATCTACAAGATCTTTTAATAAAAACTAAATTATTTAATCCAGAACATCTCGTGGGCCAGTGGTAGGTGATACACCCTTGTCGCCCTTCGGTTGCGGGTTCAAGTCTCGCAGCCTTGCCGGACGCGACGGGTTGCCGCCCGACCTCCGGGTTGTCCTTTTATGGCAATCCAAAATAATCCAAACTAGAACTATCCAAAATAATTCTATCCAAACTCACAGTCCAACATTTATAAGTAAGGTAAACATAATGTAGAACCTTTTTACCCCGTAATAGCATATGAATACCTTCATCATGTATTCTTTTAATACACCGAAACATCCTGAATTACCATATTCCTTATTGATTACATTCATGCTCCCTTATTCCATATAGAAAGCTGGATATACTTCATTAATCCAAAAATGTTTTAAACCCCAATAATGATGGAATATACAAATCATTAATCAGTTCCAGGGTAGTCAAGAATATCCAATATAATTTATCCAAAACAATCACATATTATTCCAAAATCACTACCTCAGTATCAGAACTATATTATGATTTATCATTCTCTCAACCATATATTTTCCAAAAATTTATCCTGCTATTGAGTCACTTTTCTTTGTTCCACACAATCTCAAGTCCTTAATGAAATAGTATTGCAGTACAATCCTTATATACTCCATGATTATTGTAACAAGTACATTGTTGATACAACACTCAATTGACATAATCAACATAAGAACTCTAATCATTCCTCTTCATCTGTGGTAGTATCATAACTTGATTATTATCCAATAGCATCATTTGCGGCATAATGTGATGACTGGGACATAGGTCCGCGTAGTGTCCAAACTCCTTGCAAATGAAGCATTGTACATTTAAAACCATTTTCTTACCCTTGCAGTCACGTACTTTGTGCCCTTTTCCTCTACACTTATAACAAACTCCCATTCCTTTCAAGCAAGTTCCAGGGTGTTTCTTTCCACAGTTACCACATATGGGAAAATTCTTCTTTTCCCTCTTCCCTTTATCCATCTTTCTCTCTTCCATCCTTTTCTTCTCTTGCTTCCCTTTAAACCCATAGGACTCAGTAAACTCTTTACATATCTTATCAACACATGATATTATTTCTTCATATGATGATAATACATGGGAGACTATTTCTCTTATAAATTCTAGCTTAAGACCATGAAAGATATGATCCTTCCTTCTCTTTGGATCATGTGCATTTCTGGAGTTCTCATTCCTTCTACTGGGCGCCATTTCTAAACAATGGCATACACTAGATCAGTTTATGAATCAAAATACATAATCCCATACTTATAAAACACTTAACATAAATTGAACTATTTATGGATATAATCCATAATCATAAAAATGTCTCCTTTGAGAATGTATATACTCATAAACCCTTCATAATGGTTTGTAAAGAAAAGAGAGTTATCCTAAGCATATCCCCCGAGAGTGTCGTAACCAAGAGTGCAGCAAGGCCCGTTGTCGTGCACCAGTTCCCGTTCGAGTCTAGCTCAAAGCGGTGTTTTCGGGTTTTACCCCTAGGTACATCTGTGCCAGAGCCGCCTCTACCTGCTCGTATCCAGACAGGGATGTATTGCTCGGAAAACTCACAAAATCTCTACAATACAAAAATTCTAGGAAGTTCTTCTATACTAATCCTCAAATTTCATCTTAGGTCTACGTGCTCTAATCAGAGTTTATCTAAATCTATCTTCCAAGGTTTGCACTAAACTTCCTCTGATACCAACTGTAACGCCCCGACCCCAGTTACCCAGAGTCGGTGCATTACTTCGTAACATTGGCATGATCACAAGAAAGATCAAATCTCGAAAGACCGATTGGTTTAGTAGCCTTGGAAACACTAGATATATTCATAAGTCTTACATTACATCATAAAATGAAAAACTACTACAACAACATAATGTCTCCATAATCCACACTCATATCCCCACATAATATCCCTGCAGGTCATTCATAACTTACTTCTTCACTTCCTGGGAAAAATAAAACATAGAAAAGGGGTGAGCTCAAATGCCCAGTAAGGATAAAAATATAGCGGAAACTTTCATAAATAAGAATAAACTTTTAAGGCAATGTATAACTAAAACAAAAGCCTTTCAAACATGAACTTTCAACATGGTATGGCATAAATAAAATGAAATAATTCCATTTACTTACTCACATGGATATTCTACTAATCGAATAATCACATGAAAAAATCAATAACCACTTTCATAATGTTGGAATGCATAATTCCAGACCATCATAACCACATAGTCAAGGCCTCGTGCCAAGACTACAAATAAGATTTTGTCAAGGCCTTGTGCCAAGACACTAGTTTGTCTCATGAGACCTACCGATGCATCAAGGAGCTATAGCGGGCTCCACCCGTCACTTACTAAGTCCAATGCATTCCCATATGAAAAGTTTTAAACATAACATAAACATTCGTATTAAAACTAGCATACGAAATGTCAATACTTTAATCACAAACCATGAATGGTATAAAAATAGAACATCCACAGTCAAACATAACTCATTTGATACAATATGGAAGATTGTATTGTATCACATTAACCTCAATCATGAATAATGAAGGATGTTGACATAGATGAAAATAATCATCAAAACTATTTGAGAGAAATATCCCCCTTTTCTTGAAAACATTTAAAAGTCACACTATTTGTCAAGAAGTCATTTGAAAGTAGACTTTTGAATCAAAGTGTCCCATACCACTTTGAAACTTTTAAAAGGAATTTTAATTTTAAAACATTAATGTCTATATAAATAAATCCTTAAAACCATTTTTAAAACATGGACATTAATGAGCAAGATATAGAAGAATAAGTCTTTAAAACATTTTAAAATGGTATTTTGGTTAGAGGTTCTAACCAAAAGAGAGACACTTGAATACAAATAATTGAGGTAATAAAAACTTTGTAATATCATGAGAATAAAGGGATTCATGATATACTATGTCAAGTACATTATATACACCGCATAAAAGTGATTTGGTGTATATCAACAAAGAAGTCTCAGTTCAATGTAAATTGAGATGAAATCTCTCATAAAGGCCGTATCCTTAGGTCAAGGATAAATCAACGACATAATTATGTGTGAAAAATATAAATACACTAAATATGATGGAATATTCAGTGTAAAAAAATCAAAGGATATTCACACATATTCTTGTAGAAACAACACCAACGAATTGGATATTTAACTCAACAAATGGAGATTGAGTTAAAATTACTCTTATCAAGTTCATACCGATCACATGAGAATTTATCAATGGAGTGATTATGTGTATCAAAAGTATATCCACAGAAAGGGGAGTGGAAATTAAGGCATAATCAAATGAATAGAGATTCCACACATAATCTTGGAGTAATATAATCAATGAAATATGTGTAAAGCCAAATGAGTGGAAATTGAAATCTCAAATTCCCTTATCGATTAGGTAACTTACGAAACATACACCCATGAATGAAGTATCATAACATGATGATGTAAATACCCATAAATTAAAGTATATTACACAATGAATACAATCATGGGTAGTACACCACATGCAATAATTGAGTGGTGAACAATGGAAATCTCACGGAATTGAAAGTGAGATAAGAAAATCCCTTACTTTGTAATTTTTCCTTGGTCGATGGTAGGTTTACCTCCTGTATAATGGTGAAATAATTGTTATTGAATAATACAAGAATCATTTACTTTAATATGATATCATATATGATCTTTTAACATTGATTTGTTAATAATATCTTAGTATTATCGTCATTTCGGGTGTTAACGGGTTCATTTTACTTTATATTCTTTGTTATGTGAGCCATATTCGTTATTAATAGGATGTATATTATTCATATCCAGAATGATATAAAGTCCTTATATACTATTTTTAAATCATCAAATTATAATTATACTTGAATGGATATTATGGACAATGAATCTCATCGCGTTCGTGGAGACGGTAGTCCGCACGTACGCACGAACGCTACTTCCATTTAATTTTTCATTTTAAAAGAATTGAATCCAAATGATACATAGGTATATTATTATTCTAGTATAATATAATATTTTATATATGTTACTTAAGTTCATTAACACCATCCTTTATACGTTCCATGTGTGGTATGAACGAGTCATATCATTTTAAGGGGGCGGTAGTCCGCACTTCCTCAAATGAAATTATCGTATGTATATACAACATGAAACGAATAATGGTATGAAATAAAATGGAATTACAGAAGCTTATATATAAAATATATATCATTAATATCATATTTAATTACAGTGCCATCATAATGGCCACCATGAGAGGTGGTAAGATGTATTTGAACAATCATCGTTTCGTGAGGCGTTAGTTTTCCATCCACAGAAACATTATGTTCATCATCCATTAGATGGAGTTGTGTGTATGTGTAGTTTGAATCCTTCTTATAACAAAATCCTAGTATATTTGAGGATAATGGTGTTGTTACAAAAGAAAGGAAATAAAAAGAGTTTGGGGGTTGGAGAAGCAAAATAAATGAAAATAATTTAAGAGAAATCGTTACCTTTAATTTAGGTAACTCGCTTTGGTTGGAACCAAAGGACTTCTTGAAATGATTTCTGCCTAAGGGGAAGCTTCAAGGAGGATGATAGGGATGTGGGGAGCTTATTTGGGCAGGGTTTGGACGAGCCAAGTGGCTTGAGAGGTGTGAGGAATGAGTAGAAGTGGTCCCCTTTTATAAGGGAGAGGAGGGGCTCTTTAGGAAAGAGTGAAAGTATTACTTTATAATATAATTATATTAGGTTTATAATGGTCCAAATTTCATTGAGGTATAAGATAAGATGACTCATTTTCTAAATAACATCAACCAATAAGAATTGGACAGGTTTGAGATAATATTTTAATCATTATAATCTTATTTATTTAAATGATTTATTAATGAGGTAAACATTGCATCACTATTCTGTCATTAATAATTTAACTTATTTGATGTCTAAAAATTATAAATAAAATATCATTATGTAGGAAATCTTTTTATCTTTCTAATGAATATTTATAATCGAAAATCCAACATGTATAACCCTATGTAAAAATTGTTCTTCTAAAAGATGTAAGCTTATGCCATTTTTATTTTTATTTTAACTTTATTAATATAAAGTGTCCCTACCACATACAAGTGGCTCCAAGGGGTCCCCAAATTGACCCAAGGATGCTCATGGTAGGTTATGTGTCCACCAATAAGGTTAGGACACGTTTTAGGGTAATTGTGTATTATTATAATATTATTTTTTAACCCTTATTTACCGGATTTACCCTTAACCATGGTAAATAAAATATTTACCACAGTAATTATTCAAAATGTCTAAAAATAAAAGTTACCTATTTACACAATTTGGACATCCGGATTCCAAATATGGAATCCATTTTTCTAAATTCAAAACACAGAAGTGGCAGAAATTAATTTAAAATTAATTCCCGCTGTAAAAACAAAAAGCGTGTTTTTAAGAGGTAATAACTATCAAAAGATTGACACTTGTTTATGTTCGGTTTAATTGTAAAATTATGTTCAATGACCAACATTATATTAAATGGTAAAAATATATTCTAAATATACTTTAAAACCACTCAAATTCACAATTTATCACTATTAATTATTTTGATTAAAAAAGTTGTTTTTAATTAAAATTTAGTAATTTTCACTATTCATCAAAATATAAAAGTTATCCGAAAAGTACCAAAATTTCACCTTAGGCTAAATTCGATATTCCGAATCCAAAAATGAAGTCCATTTTAAAATATAAAATATATATAATTTCAAAATTTAGGTATTACTATTCATAACGGCTAGTTTGATTGGTTGTGGCGTGTGTTAAAACTCAAGGTTGCGTACAACACACGCTACTATTTTATTCAAAGGAAAGCGTACCGTGGAAGCTTGGGATGTTTCATTTTAAATTTTTTTGATGTCCCAATTTATTCAGATAGTTTAAAATATTTTATTTAAAAAGGTTTCACTATTAAAGTTGATAAAAGTGCAATACTGAAAATGAATCTGTTCTTGCATTATGACTAAGAAACTCATAATAGGGATTCTAAAATTATAAGGATTATATAAAGTTCAAAATGTTGTTAATACTATTCATGACCTCTTTTAATGGCTTTTTTTTTGTGTACGTCATGGTGTGATTGAACTCGGTGTTGCGTGTAGTGCATGTTATTGAATTATTTTTAAGAAATAACACACTATGAAATCCTGGGGTGTTACAATTTTTTAAAAGATAATATTTTCCATACAACATTTTATTTTTTTCATTTATGTCAAATTAAATGAATACTGTCAAAATTCACCATAATGATATTTTATTAAAATAATAATTTATAAAATTGTTTAAAAATAATAAAAATATTGAAATATGTAATGGTGGTTATTATAGGTTCTAAAAATTCATTAATTGGAAATTTCTTTTACAATTGACACCTTATAAGAAAAAAATTTAACCTTCAATATTGACAAACTTGTAAATATAATAAAAATTAAAATTAGTTAACTAAGGGTTTATCAAAATGAAACGTTTTAGAATGATAAAAAAACATATCCAAATTCTCTTTATTATGGTATAATTACCCTATCCTACGTTTTATTTGAATCCATAGCCATTTTGAGTAATTTTTTTTGACAATGATTTTATTATAACGTAATCCTTTAAGAAATTCCAAAAGTTCCCCTCACATCAATTATAAAAGGAAACCTAATACCTCACTTATTAAGACCAAATTGAGCCATCTATATTAACCAAATTGTTAAAATATATCTCATAAAGATTAATATTTACATTTTAGTGGTTTTTTTCTTCACAAAATACAACTCCTGGATCCATTTAGAGGAGATATAAAAAATTTGTTTCCAAGAAGTGATAATGTCCATAATTGATCACATTATTTTCTATTGAAATTTCACTCTTATAAATCTATGGTATTTATCATAAACATTAGTATCCCTAATATTTTGTAATGTTATAATCATTAATAAAAAACCATTATAAACCTTAATATAATCAATTTAGAAGTGAAAGTAATGATTGTGCGTATGCATAACTTATCGTCTCCACATTGTGATAAAATTAATTTTTCATCACCATATTTTATTGATGTGTATTGTGATGGTTTTGATGTTTATATATAATATTCATAAAATAATTATTATTATGTATTTCTAATATTAACTATACGTACATACTATCCAATCTATGAGAATTAGATAATATCCCTCGTGCGTACATGTGGATTACCACCTCCACAATGTAGTGTGATTTTATTTCCATTTTCATTTATCATGGATAGTAATAAGGATAAATTTAATTAATATATATGATATATATATAAAAATAATAATTTAGAAAATTTTAATTTTAATTTTCCATATTTTCATTTCATTTATTGAAAAATGAAAAATAATGTTCAAGCCTGTGTACGACCTACCGTATCTATGAATGGTGTGATTCATTTTTCTACCTATAAATTTTATATATGACTCTAAATATTTATATAATGAATATATTATATATTTATATTGTAATAAATATTTTTGAGATGATGAAACAAAGATAAATATATGACTATGAAAAACAATAAACTGAAATACTTATGATAAAGGTAATAGTCAACACCTAAAAGTGATTATTTTAATAAGGTGTTGTTGATAAGAAGGGGGTGTTGAAATGTTATAAATGGATTATATATAATATTATAAGTATGAACAAGACTTTTTTTATATAAATATAATGAATTATAATTTATTATATATGAGGTTAGAGTGCATTTGAAGCAATGAAAACTCTAGGAAAGGTATTTTATGTTACTATCTCATTATTTATCAAAATTATTTATGATAAAGTTTTGATGATAAAATATTATGATTAAACTATATAGATATATGTTAATTTTATTTTACAATGGCTATTTCATAAAAAAATATGTTTTCATTTGATTTTCCCCACCATACATACTCAAGAGACAGAAAATAAATTTTAAATAAAAACAACTTAAATTATCTCTAGGGTAAAAAAATATTTTCCCTCTATATCAATGTTTTAAAAAAAATATTTTTTTTATATAAACCAATGATTTGTTAAAATTCGTTTTCCCATGTTTTAATTTTTACAAAATGGTTTGATGGGAGTTTTTTTATTTTATAGTCAATGTACTTTGTGATGTTTTTGAAAAAAGTATTGATAGAATGTTTTATTAAATTATACAGAATAAATGTATTTTTCCACCATCATGAATAGTTTTTAATTCAAATCCTCCCTTAAAATATTACTTGGTCCTTTTCAAGTTAAAGTTTTTCTTTTATGTTTTCACAGTTTATAGAAAATTGATGATTTAAAAAATATGGATATATTATTTTCTTAAAAAAAATTTAATTAAAATTTAATTGTATTTTTGTTAATCAAATTCAAACAACCTTGATTTAATTTACAATTTGTTTAGTAATATTATTCAAGTATACCGTCATTATTATTTCTTAGGTTTGTTTATATTTGTGAGATTATTATTTTTATGAAACTCATTCATTTTCCAATAGTTATACTATGATGAAATGTTTAAAAACCCATTTATTTTCATGGGTTCTAATATAATGAATCATTTATGATCTTTTTTAATGCATATGTATGATTTTTATTATGTGAGATGTCGCACCTATATCTCCTTCCATTTAATTGGGTAATGATTGACATATTGTGATATAAAAAAGACTGTAATGGGGAATTAATATAGTTCTTTAAAGGAATTGTTCCACTATTACAGTCTTGGGTATCATCCTTGACTACTATTTTGGTCTAGGGTGTGAAGCCATTCTACTATGATAGTCTTAGTAAAGAACCATGACTTCTAAGGAAATGATTTTATATTCTTATTTTTATGCTATAATTTCATGTATTATGCCAATGTTATTCACTCATGACCTAAGTTGTTTTATTCCTTTATGATTCAAGATCAATGAACTACATTGATTTATAAAATGACTCCGAGTTAGAATATATGATATGAAAGGTGAATTTTTGAAAAATTTAATATCATGTTCTCATACCATTTTTGTCATGTTATGTTTATATTATCATTATTGTCCACCTTGTTTTCCATTAAAAAAATCATAGATCACCTTTAGTTATGTTTCATTTCCCTGGGTTATAAAGAAATTTATCAATCAAGTTATCTCTTAGAAGGGTGATACTCGTGAAGAAATATGTTGGAGACTATGAATATATTTTGTAAAAGGTTATTTAATCCATGCTTCCAAATACATTATACCTAAAAAATTCTGACCTGTATCAAAATATTATGTAAATAATATTCATCTATTAATATGTAATAACTATGTATGAAATTTTCATGTGGAAATAATTGTTATCAAATTAAGGTTTAGATAACCTTTAGAATCTAGGATGAGAAAATTTTAGTATGAACTCTAGGGATAGGTCAATGTATATGATAAAATTCTAATGTTTTCAAAAATGTTTTTTTGAAAAGGTTGAGGGTCAGTCCCCCTTTATTCATCATAAAAAAGAGAGAACCCCATTTTGAAAATGGGAAAATGGGGAACCGATTACATGATCCAGATGAAAAACACCATAAAAGAATCATGAATTGATAGTCCTAACATGGTCTCAAACTCCCAATAGGAATCAAAATTTCATAACATGTACCTGTCAAAAGTCTCGTCACCCTTAGTTAGAGAATATAGCAGGGATTCCAGTCAAAGTCGATGCATCACCCCATGCCAAAAATTATTTCTACCTAGTCAACACAACATGAAAGAGAACTCCTGTAAAACACACAAATATATGGGAGGAGGACTGGGTTATGAGTGCCAACACACCCATCTTTCTTCAAGCTACAATCCCAATGGTACATGTGGGTCACTCGTTGTACTGTCAACATGATGCATCACTAGATTAGACTAAAATCACAGAGAATAAATTAATGAATGAGTACACATATATCCGTTAAAAATGACGACATATGGATGAATTATGGGTGCCTTCACACCCATCCACATTTTGAGGATTCCCACCCGATAATACCTTCAAGGAAAATAATCACCAACCAAATGAAACAAGATAAAAATTCAGAGCATGCACTGACATCTGTACCCCATCAAAAATCTAGTCCCAAGACAATATAGATCACATACTTAATCTAGAAAACCAAAATAATTTTCTAGCCATGGAACCATGGAAAAAAATCCGAGATAATACCATATACTTAAAAGCCATAAAAGGATCTATGTTCAATGAACAAAATGAAAATGACATCCATAAATGACCATTGCCAAACACAAATAGTGCCTAGAAATTGATCCAAAGACACCAGATCGACCACACAACCAAATATCCACATGAACCCCCCATTATCTTCCTCCGTGATTGAAAAATCACATTGAACCAGAGATAATAACACACTTTGGAAACAAATGAACCCACTCCGGCATTGATCTACTAACTTATTCTACTTGGAATCACATACCAATGTAGGGAGTGATAAAACCATATATATCTAGAAAGATCTAAAGAAAACCACCGAAGAACACTGAAGAAATAGTGAAATGAAACTGGAAAGACCATCATTGAATAATTGAGGAGTAAACTGGTTTGATATTCACAAAAGATATAGTAAAACATAGAATAAAATATAAAAGGAATCATGCAGTCATGTGAACAAGAGAAATATTCATTGCTGAATTATCATCAAAACATTATCCAGATCCATCAGGAAATAATGTAGAAAGAAGGAACCACCAATATACTTCCATCAGATCCAAAATAATATGGCTGAATAAATGAATGGATAAGATGAAGGAATATGTTCCACGATGAGATAACCTCTACAGAGGCTAATTACAACATCGGGAGAGTGTGGTTCCATCTATTTACATACATCTAAAGTTTTGAGAATGATCATGAATGAACTATGTTTAACCCAAGGTGTTCTAAAATAAAATTTCAAAATTTAGATATTTTATAAATGATTTTTCATTATTATATGGTTTCCCAGCATGTTTTTTATTTCTCACACTATAATTTAGGGTTTTATTTTGGGGTTTAAAGCCAAAGTAATCATCTTAATGTTGAATTCCCTATAAAATGTAATGGTTTTCCTCCTTATAAACTGAATGTTTTAGAGACGGGAATGAAAAATACTTTCTCTATTCACACACAAAATTTTCAATATATTAATCATATTGTGATTCCAAATAATAATAGTAGGTAACAATGGTGTGGCATCTTGAAAATAAAATGGTGTGAACGGTTAAAAGTTATATATGGTGAGATAACTCAAGAAAACACAAGAAAGACTTTTCAAAAAATACGCAATCAGTGTTTTCATGTGCTGAGTCGGAAATTAGAATTTAGGGTCATAGAGTATGGATACATTGGACGCCGCACCAACAATAGACTTCCTGAATAGAAAACCCCACTCAAAACACTCAAAACTATTGCCACATAGAAAAGATCAGAGTCCTAGTACTTCGGTAGAACCGAATCCTCTAATACCACTTTATCACAACCCATCCCCTCAGGCCCATGCCCTGACTACCCAAAGTCCACCGTCTATAGGCCAGGGGATGGTGACTAGATTCGAATGTCATATTCTATAAAATGGGAAGGTATTGAATTTAAACCTCTACAAACACACGGTATGAGAAAACAACAAGAAGAAACTGTGAAGTAAACTGCTGTAGTAAAATAGTGTTGAAAGTAAAAGGGGCCGGAATACAAGACCAACTGTAAAAGTACATGTATGACTAAAAGTATAGTACAACTTAAAGGAAAAAGGAAAATAGCTACTGGGTTGTCCTCCGAGGTTCCTAACTGAAGGGTAGGTACATGTCACCTCCACTACACTCCACATTCGATCGTATCCTCTACATCACGTCATGCCAAACGGTCTTCCTCCAAGAACCGTCCAGTCCTAGCTCCCTTTGCCTCGATCAATACTGCACGTCGTCTGCACAAGACACAACAATGTGTGGGCGAAGCCTATGCAGGGGTGATTATAACGATACTCAGTAGGGACCCGGAGACCTCAAATGTCTCCTAGAGTTCCACAATGAAAAACCACAGGGTAACACCATGAATTTAGATTACCACACAGGTAAAGTACCGCATAAAATAACCTCAAACACAAGAACAAGGTAAAGACATATCACACCAAGATTTATTCTAGGGGTATTAACAAGTAATGTTCCTAGTAATAACGTCGAACGCCTCAGATTCTGCAGAACTCCTCCTCTATCAAGTAAAGTGAGCCTACCACATCATATAGAGGCATTTCCCACTAACCTTGAACTGCTGAAGTACTGCTCCCCATCACGTATTGTGGGTCTACCGGGTCACACAGAGCTGTCCCGCCTCCCCAATGTGGTCTCCTAAGGTACTCATCCCCATCACGTACCGCGACTGCTCCCCACCATGTCCTTCCCGGTCACATATAACCACCCACCCCCATCGTGGTCTGCAAAGGTACTCCTACTAATTGCATACCGCGGCCATCGAGTCACTCTAAGTCAAAAAGTTAGCAATCGTTAGGTCTCAGCCAGACGCATGGTTTCGTATGTAGTGCGCTTGGGAGAAACGCTCCCCAAGCCACCAGTCATATCTCAAACAACAGGAAGCCTCACAAAGAAGTAACCCAATGATCTGCCATGTCATAAGGGTTCCACCACAATAGATGGCATGTCAGTCAGACGCCTGGTCTATGCATTATTGGAATTTTAGTGCTGAGGGCCCGGTTGGATTCGGGTGCTATCCAACCGAGCGGAAATCCAAGTTTCTCCAAAACTCTAATGGAGGAAGGAAAAATTACCATCTTGCTCCATGGGTCCCAAAACCGTTGAAGGTTCATCAAACGAGCATTCGATTCTCAAGATAAGGTCCTTTGAGTTTTTTTGGGATCCGGTTCGGTCCTACCTGGTCGGACTGACCCGAACCAACCCGGTTAGGGAGGGGTCGAAGTGGAATCGACCCACAAGAGGGATGAACCGCAAATTCGGCCTAGCCCGCGTGGTGCGGCGACCCGCTGGGGTGGCGGCACACTGGGGAAGTGGCTCATTGGGCGGTGGCCCACTTGGGCGACGACCTGCTCGGGCGGCGGCCTGGTCCGGGGGTGGCGGCCCGCTGGGGTGGCGGCCCAGTCCGAGGGGGGCGGTCTGCTAGGGCGGCAACCTGCTCAGGTGGTGGACCTCTCGGGCAGTAGCTAGGTCCGAGGGTGGCGGCCTGCTCAAAGGGAGGCGACCCGGCTCTAAGGGCAGCTTCCTGGCTCGATGGCGGCTTCCTGGCTCGAGGGCAGCAACCCGGTCTGAGGGCGGTGACCATGTTCGAGGTTGGTGGCCTGACTCGGAGGGCAGTGGCCCGAATTGAGGGCGGGGGCCCAGCCCGAGGGTGGCAGCCTGCTCTGAGGGTGGAAGCCCACTCTGAGGGTGGCATCCCTTTCCGAGGGCGATGGCCCGGTATGAGGGAGGTGACCTGGTGCGAGGGCGGAGACCCAGTTTGGTTTGACGTGGGGGGGGGGTGTAACCCCTCGATCTTCCGGAATCCCGAATGGCCTGAAGGCCATTCAGTTGGCGAGGCAGCAGTGATGCATGGGCACCGCTCGGTCACCGCGGAACCCGCCAGAGGTGAGTTCGGCCTTCGCAACGGCTTCAGCCGCAACTTTCGTTCACTGGTGGAATGGTGGTCGCGCAACCTTTCTTTCCGTGGCCAGCCTTCATGTGGGCCACCTTCTCCATTCGTCGCGGCTGATGAGCCATGACCTTCCTCTTGCGGCGTGCGTCGAAATGCTCATAGTCTTCCAAGGTGACACAAGAATAGTAAGATAACATAGGGTTCAGGCATTGTTTTTTAGGATCGCACCCTCCGCGGGAGCTCATAAACATGAGGGGGGGTTAAGGGTTTAATTAAAATTTAATTAAAAAATAAGATTAACCCCACAATATTCCCCACAATAACCTCCCTCAAAGACAAATGAATCGCGGGTCAACCCGTTAGTCAGTTTACTGGCGTTCTTCGTATAATTTCATGAACGGGGAAGAGGGAATCAAAAATGCACAAATGAAAATAACCCCTACCTTGAAACGTTGGAGAGAAATCACAGTTGAGGGAGTATTGTTGTTCGTCGTTCCCACAATAAGTTGTCCTCACCACCGCTCCAACATCAAACTCTGGTTTGGGGTTTTGTTGTCACACTTCTCCTCCTATTGGGGTTGGCTCCATCCTCTAAGGGCTCGACATTATTGCACTCTAACAGAACTTCGTTTCTTGGAAAAGCTTGTCCAATACCCCTCCCCCAAGCTCCATATTTATAGGAGAGAGGGAGAGTAATTAACGACATGGGGAGTTAATGGGGCTCGTAAATTTGGAAGCTTACTAATCCCCCAACAACATCATTACTTAGGATTTGGAACGTTAATCCATTCATTGGCCTGACTCACTACGGGTCCCACACTCCGCTTGTCTGTTGGTGGAAGATAAATAAAATAATGAGATTATTTCATTTCATTTCTTTTAAAAGCCAGAAAACATAACTTCTTCTATGGACCTACTATGGTTAAAGTAAATCCTCCCATTAGTGAATCCCGATGCTCTAGATTCAACGGTTCCCTCAAATTTTTAATCTGAGCAACAGTTCAAAAGTTTAAAAATGCTTCTCACGCGTTTACTGAACGTACCCAAAAAAAGTTCAGAAATTCATTCCGGACACACCGGGCCTCAGAATCATGCGCAGTCAATTTTTGCAAACTCATAATAAATCCATATAATTAAAAAGAAATACAGGAAAAATTAAGGTCTTTACAAACATGATCTATGTATTTTAGAGTTTGTTGATATCAATAACTTCCATTGGTATTATTGACTGATAATAACTTCTTTCACTCCAACATTCAGATGTCTCTTTATGTAGTCCTCTGAGATAGGAAGTGACACACTCTATAATTTTGGTATGATATTGGATATAAAAGTATATTGAGTCTTGATATATATACCTAAACTATAGAAAATGTTATAGCCATTTTATAACACATATGTGAATCTCATAGCTAAAAAAAATTATATTAATAATCCTTGAAAATATCTAGAGTTTGAAGTTATTAATAAAGTATTCCTATGAATATATCCATTGAAGAGGGAGATGTTATTTGGAATGAATTCCATAATAATAACTAGTTATATCAATCTTTTGAAACTTCTTTAGCATGTCATAATGGTTGCTTTTTGATTGGGGATTCCACCGAATCTTTCTTATGTTCATATCACGTTCCATATATCTCCCCTGAGGAAGTCCATACACAATCGATCACATATAATGAAATTCGAGGTCATATTGGTTGATAATGATCTTTGTTATGATGAAAAAATACTATGAATTTTCAATTTTATAGTTAATTTACTCCAAAAAAAGACAATATACATGGTAAATGTTTTTTGTGAAAATATCAATTTTAGGAAGCTATGTGGGTACCTGAGGATATGACGAGGAAGAAGTATACAAAACTGTGTGTATCAAAGTGATGAATTTTATTGGGTAAATTCATTATAAGTAGGTAAGAATGTAACACCATTATTTTTTTTATGAAATATATTTCTTTAAATAAATTTATTTAATGGATAGATTATGTTACACTCAAAAGTGATTTTAGATGAACTGTATAAAATCATTAAAATATTATGTGTTCATTTTATCATAGGCATTTGATTGGTGATTATTAATAGTAAAAACAAAATTATGAAAAATATATAGTCTACACATTTATAAAATTACTTCATTAATTATCAAATAATTATTATTAAAAACAAAAAAATTGAAAATAAAAGTCATTTTTATGAATTATTTTATGCATGTAACTTATTTTTATATTTAAAAAATCAATTAATCACTATTGGTGAATTATTTTTATTATATTTATATATTATTTAATTCATTAAATTTTCTAATGATGAAAAATATATTTTTCTTTGCATAGGTTAAGAATAAATCCAGTTTTATGCCTAAAAATGTATTTAAAACAAATAGGTACCTCACTTTCACACATAATATGAAATTAATTTATTACATTTATATGTATTGAATAAGATAAAATTAAATTATTATTTACAATCATTATTTTTAAATTTGGTAAGTATGAACATTTTATTTTTGGTATATATGATTAATAATCATGGTAAAATTAATTACCTTAGTAAAGTATAAATCTGGTTAATTTTGGTTAAAAATTAGTGATAAGTCTATAATTTTACACTATAATTCATATTTGATTAATTTAATTCAACCCATATCAGCTTAGGATATAAATTTATTTATTTATCGGAAAATTTTCATGAAAATGATTTATATTATTTGAATCAAATAAATTTACAAAATGTGACTCCCTTAGTTATAAATTTATTTATGTGTTATGATGAGGACTATACAAGTTATGAATAAATCATAATAGTAATATTATGAATAATGAAATTATATTCATGAATTTAGTTTATTTTGTAATTTTTATTGTATTACATAATTACGTTAAATTCTTACACAACACCAAAATATTATTTATTCAGTTGATGGAAAAAAATAAATGATTTTAAAAATATTAGAAGTGATTTAGTTTTAGTAATTTATAGTGTTCCATTAATTTCATAGGTGTATATGACATATTAATGATTTTTAAAACATTAAATTCCTATTAAAACATTTTTTTATATTTTATGTTGAATTAAATGAATCGTTTCAAAATTGAAAATAATGATATTTTACAAAAAATAATATTTTAGTAAATTATTTAAATATCATAAAAATAATGAAATAAAAAAAGTTGGTTATGATATGTTCTGAAATATTATAATTTTTCCATTTATAGCACAATATAACTAGAAAAACATTATAATTAAGAATTATAACTATTTAATATTGAATATGTTTTTACTGTAGTTAAAATTAAAATTGTTTAAATAACATTTTATCAAAATTATAAGGATTGAAATGGAAAAAAATATTTTATAAATTATATTTCTGTTATGGGATTACAACCCTTCGCTGATTTATCTTCTAATATCTAACCCTTTGGAGTAATTCTTTGATGAAAATGGCGTTACTATAACATTATCATTTCAGAAATCCCAAAAGTGCCTCTTATCTCAATTATAAAAGGTTACCTCCGTCCTCACATCTCCACACAACATTTTTCATTAATGATTCTTTAAAATCATAAAATTTCCCTTTGGAACATCCCTATACACATTCTTTAGGTTTTTTCCTTCCCAAAATACCTACCCAAGATCCATTTAGAGGAAATCTAATAGAGTCATTTCAAAGAATAGGTAATCACCGTAATCGGTCAATTACTTTTGTACTCTTATTAAACTATTGTAATAAATTGTATTTATCATAGAATAATAATTTAAATATAATAAATTTTATTATGATTATTAAAATTCTATTATACAACCTCTATCCCATCAAATGTGAACTGAAAGTACCGCTCATGCACACGTATAACATTCTGTTCCAATGTAAGGAAACAATTCATTATTCATCCCCATATGTCATGGATGGGTATCATGATGGGTTTAATTTTTATATATTATATTTATGATATAATTATACATATGTAATTTTAATATAACATATACCTATATATCTTCCATCCATTGAAAAATGAGAAATAGTTTTCATGCATACCTACAACCTATCATCTTTATGAATGGTATAATTCATATTATTATCTCTATCATTTATAGATGGATATGAATATGTATATAATTAATATATAAAAATATTTATATCATAATTAATATTATATACACGTATCCAAAATAAATACACAAGGAATTGAACTACATAACAAAAATACCCATGACAAACTAAATAGGTAACACTAGGAAGTGGAGATATTAATAAGATATTTTTGATAAAAAGGGATTTTTTAGAAGATATAAAGGAATCATATATGATATTATAAATATTATAATTACAATCTTATAGAATTTAAATAAATATATATCTTTTATAAGTGATGGTATTGTGCTTTCGAAGCAATGATAACTCGAGGTAATATATTTTATGTTAAAATCTCATTTTTATTGAGATCAGTTATGATTAAGTTCTAATGATGAAATATTATGATCATTCTATCAAGTTACTCATGAATTTTCTTATCTTATGGATATTTCAGGGAAATATATTTGTTTTTTATTTTACTCATGATATGTTCTCTAGATTTTGAATTTTTTATGGAAAGTCGACTTCATTTCCATCTTCAGTTGAAAGGTTTTTCCTTTAATATCCACGTTTACTAATAATGTTTTAAATAAGTTATATACTATTATACAATGATATTTAATTTATTTATTTCCATTTTATTGTTTTATATAACATTTTTAATGGAATCATTTTTCATTTTCAAAATGAGCTACTTTTTGAATTTTAAGAAAAAATTATGGATGAATTTTTTTAACTTTAAAGACATGTAGAAATTTTCCCACTGTCCAGATTAATTTTTTTCTTTGAATATTACATTACATTTTTACAAGTTCCCATTAAAATATAATGTTTTTCTTTATATTTTTTCGTTTTTTTAATTATGTTATTTTAAAAAATGTAATTATTATTTTCCCAAATATTTCTTTAATGAGGTTTTTTTGTATTTAAATTCATAAAATAAAACTAAACATTATTGTACATATCCTTTACTATGAATATAATTCATGGTTTCCATAATTATTAATTATCATGATGATTTATTATTATGATGGAATTATTTTTATGAAACTCATTCCTCTTCCATGGGTTATGCTATGATGAAATTTTTATGAGATAATTTTTTTTCATGAGTTATGATATGATTAATAGTTTATGATCTTGGGGAACACATATGTTGGATTTTCATTATGCAATGTGTGGGACCTATATCTCCCTCTAGTCCATTGGGTAAAGATTGATCTCTCATTAGATAAACAAGACTAGAATGTGGAGTGTACCCATTTTAGCAATGGAATTTCACCACTATGATAGTATTGGGAGTGAACCCTAACTATTATGAAGCATCGTGGAGTGAACCCATTCTATAACGATAATCATGGAAAAGAGCCTTAACTACTAAGTAAATGATTTTATATTCTTATGTGTACCAAAAATTTATATGTCTTATGAAATTGGTATACAATCATGGAAAATGATCTTTTATTTTTTTTATGATTCATGTCTTAAAATATTCTAAGATCAATATGATAACTAGTGATTATGATCTTTAATATGTGGAATACGGTTTTCCCAATCATAGGCCCATATTAGTATACACTATTTCACATATTATTCTTATATAATTATTTATGTATCCATTGTATACCCTTAATAAGAATAATATCTCACTACTTCTTATTTTTTGATTACCTAGGTTCTGATGAAATGTATTATGAATTTTTTTATAAGAATTTTATTAGTTATTAACAAATAACTCAGAGACTATATAGATATTTTATGAACAATGTGATTATGCTTTCTAGTTTCTAGATATACTAGACCTAATCGATTCTGGGATGGATAAAAAAATTATCTAATGAATATTAATCAATTAAGTTGTAGTATATATGTATGAAATGTTCATGTCTCTATAATATTCATATATATCCTCATTAATATTGAACATATCCATCGTTTGTTTGTATGGTGGACTACACCCTCACTGACCAATGAAATAACTTTTCCATCAATTCTTATCTTGACTATTTCTAATAATATATTTAATGTATATAGATGTAATTAATGATTTATTTATCATTTTGTAAAGATAATATAAAATTTATTTTTATATATTTTCATTCACTGAAAAATGAAAATGCTGGTCATGTTTATATGTAAACTACCTCCTCCATGAGGCGATGCGATTATGTTTTCATCACCGCATCCCATGGATGATATATAAAAGTATATTTAACAAAATAGTATTTTATTTATAATAAAATGATAATTATTTAATGATAAAATAATACTTACATTATTTCCATATTGATCATTGAAATTGGAAACAATACTCATGCATATGTACAGCCTATCATCTCTATGATTGTAACATTATTCATTTTTCATAACCCATTATTCATGGTTTCTTTTAGGAGTATAATTGGTATATAAAAATTGTAATTAATTAATGTTTATTTTTCTAGATATGATCAAATAGTGTCCACATTGACCATAGTCATCATACCAAAGTCATTTTGGACATATGCGCTGAGCATTATCCAAAATTATGATGCGAACATAAATGATAAAGTAATTTTATATAACATATTAATAAGTGAAATAAAAGGAATAATAAACACACAATGTATATAAATACTCTAAATAATTAAAATTAGTTTGTTATTAATGATGATAAGAAATTCATGTGATGGGTTAGGCTCAAGGTAAGAGACTTTCGTTTAAAAATATTCATTTTATATGTCACTTTAAACTCTTTTTATTCCATGTCTATGTGTTTAAAATTATTTTACGGATTATTTTAAATGGAAATTTAGGATTAAAAAGGTAAATTTATTTCTATTTTTAATTTCATTAAAAGGTTTTAAAATAAAATATTTTTATGTAGTGTTTTGACATTATTTTCCAAATAATAAAGGAATGTTCAATTATAACGTATAGGGAAAATGGATTTTCCCATCAAATCAAATATTATTTTATTTTTGGATTAAATTAAAATATTTCTAGTTTTGTTCAAATAAAAACCATTTCCATTTTTCTATTTATTTTGGTATTGAATATGTTTTTAACTCATAAAAAATTAATATTTTATAAAGTGGACACTTTTGATCAGAATAAACTTTTCCTATTATAAAAAAATTGATATAAAGTATGATGTATTTTCATGAAAATTCATTATGAAATTATTATTGACTTATTATTTATCCTTACACATCATAAATCCCTATAAAAAACATTTTAAAACATGGGATGATCACAAAAAATATGTATAGTATAAAAAAATAATTATGTTAGTGCGGTAAAAAAATAGAAATAAAATGAAATATTTACCTTTATATCAATGTTCTTTAAGATAATGAAATAAATCATTTCCACATGAAAAACACACACACTTGTTTTCTCAATGAAAACCATTAAAGACCATAAAAATTCAAACAAAACTATTTTTTGGAATCTCCCAACATCAAATTGCTCAACTTTTTTTTTAAAATTTCCAAAATAACTGGATCCTAATTAAATTAATAGGAGAAACCCTATAGTAATACTCTAGTCTTCATGTGTACTTATGGACTAAAATATCCCTCAATGGTGAAATTAATTTCCATCATATGTATGATGAAAACATGATCAAAATACATGGACCAAAACTACAAAACAAAAAAACACATGAAATATGATTAGATATCTCTTGGAATAGTTATTTTAATAAATAAATTTGGATGAAAAATTGTTAAAAGATTATATGTAAATAATATATTGTATGATATATATTATTATTTTTATATAAAATGTGTATAATAAATCGAAATTTATTATAATATATTTTTCAATTAATATGATGGATGTCGGTCATATGGTAAGTGGTTTTTGTCTCACTTTTATATTTATGGGACAAATTCCATATTAACCACTTTCTTCTATTAAGTGGCGTATATACTTCCAATGAATGTATTTTTTTTGTATTCATATTAAATTTAAATGGATTTATATATTTATATAAGGATAATTATTTCATGTAACATACTATTCAAATAATTACAGAGTGGTATGTGATTTAGGCAACAATATCATTATTTATCGTGACTTTTTATGATTAATTTTCTAATGATGAAATATTATGATCTACCTCTCAAGAAACTCATTTTTTTTATCATTTGGATATTTTTTAACACCCCATGATATTATAGTACGTCATCTCTTCAAAGAAATTCAATAACATGTGTTACACACAACACCGAGTTCGAACGGACCACGACTTACCAAATTAGCCATTCAAAAGGCGGCTATGAATAGTATTAACTGAATTTTTAATTTTTTATACTCCATATTATTTTATAATCCATATTATGTGTTTCTTAGATATAATAAAAGAACAAATTCATTTTTTTCAGACAAAAGATGTATTTCTCAAAAAATGAAATTTTACCGCCATTTAATGGCGAAGATTTTTTAAAACCAATATTTGAAACTTTTATATATTCAACATAATTAAATTAAATTATTCATTATAATCGGGACATAAAAATTTAGTCTGGATAATTTTTTGGTAATTTTCTGATAACTTTCATATTTTAATGAATAGTGAAAAATACAAAATATTAATTAAAAACAACTTCTTTATCAAAAACATTTATAGTGTTAAATTATACATTTGAGTGGTTTTAATGTATAATTAGATTAGATTTTTATCATTTAATATACTTTAGGTCATTGGATGTAATTTCACATTTAAAATGGACATAAACAAGTGTCAATCTTTTGATAGTTGTGATTTCTTAAAAACACGCTTTTTATTTTGACAACAAGAATTAATTTTAAATTAATTTCTGCCACTTATGTGTTTTGAATTTGGAAAAATGGATTCCATATTTGTAATTAGGAGGTCCAATTGTTTTAAATAGGTAACTTTTATGTTTATAAATTATGAACATTTACTTTAGTAAATATTTTATTTACCATTATTAAACGGTAAATCAAGTAAATAAGGGTAAACTAATATTATAATAATAATATTAAATTACCTTGAAATGTGTCCCTATTCCTATAAGTTGATACATTTCTGACCAAAGGCATCTTTGGGTCTATTTTGGGACCCCATGGATCCACTTGAGAGTGATAATGACACTTTATATTAATTAATTTAAAGTAAAGAAAAAAAATGACATAAACATATATCTTTTAGTAAAATATTTTTTACAAGGGGTTATATAAGTTATATTTTCAAATATAAATGTTAATTTTAAAGCTAGAAATATTTCCCCCATCATGGTACTTTTTTATAATTTTTATACATCAAATAAATAAAATTATTTATGACACAATAATGAAGTAGTGTTTACCTCATTAAAGAATCATTTAAATAAATGATATTATAAAAATTAAAACAATATTAAAAACCTGTCCAATACTTATTTGGTGATTTTATTTCAAACAATATTCATCTTATATTCTTCTGTAATGAGTTTTGGTCCTTTATAAACAAAAAATCCTTATATATTAAAATAATATTTTCAAACATTCCTAAGGAGCCCCTCCTCCCCAATATAAAAGCCCACTCCTCTAACCCATTTCTCACACCTCTCAAGCCCCTTTTCTCATCCAACCTCTACCCAATTAAGCTCCCTACATCCCTCTATTATTCATATAATCATTACCATAGGTATAAGGCACTTGAAGGAAGATTTTTGGTTCAAACCAAATGGAGTTAACCGATTTAAAGGTAACATCTCCTCTTAAGTTATTTTCTTTTATTTTACTTCTCCAACCCCCTAAACTCTATTTATTCATTTCTTTTATAAAAAAACTAGTATACTCAATATACTAGGTTATTGTTATGAGTATTATTTTAACTACACCTACATAGACCTCCATCTAATTAGTATAGAATATAATGTTTCTGTAGACGGTGAACTACTGCCTCATGAAAAGATGATTATTCAATCTTCTACTAACACCTCTTATAGTGGCCATTATGATGACACTGTAATTATATATGATATTTATTTTATCCATAATGTTATGTAATTCTCTTTTATATAATACCTTTATTTTTTTCATGTTGTATATATATGATAATTTCATTTGAGGAAGTGTGGACTACCGCCACCTCAAAGTGATATGAATCGTTCATACCACACATGGATCATACAAAGGATGGTGTTAATGAAAATATATAACGTATATAAATTATTATATTATACAAGAATAATAATATAAATTTTTATCATTTTGTGTTCTTTCCTTTTAAAATAAAATAAAATCAAATGGAAGTAGTGTTTGTTAATACGTACAGATTACCATCTCCATGAATGTGATGAGATTCATTTTCCATCGTAACTATTATAGAATAATTTTCATTTGATTATTAAAATTAATATTTAAGAAAATGATATCATTCTGGATATAAATCAAATACATCATATCCATAACAAACAAGACTTACGTAACAAAACATATAAAAGAAAATAAATTAGTTAACACCCGAAATAATGAAACTACTAAAATATTATTAACAAAGTAATATTAGAAGATCATATATTATATCATATTTATGTTTTTGGTTCTTGTATAATCTAATAACAATGATTTAACTCTTATACATGAGGTTAACGTACCCTCGACTCAGGAAAAGTACAAGGTAAGGGTTAATTCATCAATCTCATTATTATTTGAGTTTTTTTATGTGTATGTTTTTACTGGGAAATATTTATTATTCATGTCCTTGTTTCATAAAATAGTTTTCAGAAGGATTATTTTTAAGTTACTCTTTAACTAAAATATCTTTTTAAATGTTTTAAACATTTATTCTTCTAAACTATTCTCATTAATGTCTATGTTTTTAAAAGGGGTTTAAGGATTTATTTATATAGACATGAATATTTTAAAATGTTAATACCTTTAAAAAGTTTCAAAGTGGTATGGGACACTTTGATTCCAAACTATTTTTTTAAATGTCTTCCTTTATAAATTATTTTACTTTTAACTGATTTCATGAAAAATGGGTGTTTCACTCAAAGAGTTTTACGGATCATTTTTAACTATATCAAAATCCTCTACTGGATATTATTTTTGATTGTGGTTGATTTATTATAATACAATCTTTTATATTGTATTGAATGAGTCATTATATGTTTTATTATGGATGTGTTATTTTTATACCATTCATTGATTATGGTTAAAGTATTGAAATTTCATATTCTAGTTTTAATAATAAATTTTATGCTGTGTTTCAAACTTTTCATAAGAGGAATGTATTGGACTTAGTAAGTGATGGTTGGAGCCCGCTATAGCTTCTCGGTGCATCGGTAGGTCTTATGAGACAATTAGATGTGGAATTGGCCGAGGCCTTTCCTAATTTGATATATGGTTTAGGCCATGGCCTTAATCATTTTTAGACGTCTTGGATGAGGCCTTGAAAAAATGTTTCAGAATGTCCCACATTATACATTCCATCATTATGAAAATATTATTGATGGTTCTTGTGGTTATTCGACTAGTAGAATACCCGTGACTATGTTTTATTATGGCATTATTTACACAGCTCACATTCCAGCCATAATGTTTTCATGTTTATTATTTGTAAAGGCATGTGTTTTCAATTATTCACCATACATAATGTTCATGTTATTTTATAATGTGTTTCTTACTCTTACTGAGTGTTTGAGATCACCCCTTTCTTATGTTTTATTTTCCTAGGATCCTAATAACTGTTTTATGATTGATATGCATGGTTAATCTAAGGGAACAATGGCATTCTCAAATGATTATTTATGTTGTGTTGTATTCTATAAAGTGTAATGTAAAATTCAAGTATGTAATCTATATTTCAAGACTTCTAAACTAATAGGTATTTTGGGACTTAATTCATTGTAATCATTCCAATGTATTAAAATAATTCATTGAATCTAGGATTCTAAGGTCGGGGAATTACAGTTGGTATCAGATTAAGTTTAGAAATAACCTTGTAAACTAAATTTAGAAAAACTAGGATTAGAGAACGTTACCCTAAGATATAATTTGAGGATTAGTATAGAAGAACATCTTAAAATTTTGGTAATGTATAGATTTTGTGAATTTTTCAAGAAATACATCCCTGTCTAGATACGAGCAGGTTGAGATGACTTTGGCACAGATATACCTAGGAGTGAAAAATCTGACAAGGAGTTTCGAGCTATACTTGGGGTATCCTGGTACATGACAATGGGCCTTGATTCACTATGGGTTACAACACTTTTGGGGGATATGATTAGGATAATTTAAATTTTCTTTACAATCCATTATGAAGGATTTTGGAGTAAATACTTCCTCAAATAAATCATTTTTTATGATTATAGATTATATGAATAATCTTTTCAATTTTCGTTTTATATTTTACAAGTTTGGAATTATGCATTTAAATTAATAAAACTAACCTAGTGTATGACATTTTTTAGAAATGGTGCCCAATATATGGAATAAGATGTCCAGCAATACACATTATCCAAAGAGTAAGAAGGATCATATATTTCATGGTATTAAGCCAACATTTAGAAAGGAAATTGTATCCCATGTATTATCATTATTCGAAGAAATAATATTATGTGTTAATAAGATAAGTAAATAATTATCTTAGGCCAATGTATTTGAAGGGAATCCAGGGATGAAAATGTTGGTAGAGAGAAATATGGATAAAAGGAATAAGGGAAAGAAGGATTTTCCTATATGTGATAATTGTGGAAAGAATCACCTTGGTAAATGCTTGAAGGGAATGAGAGTTTGTTATAAGTGTGCAGAAAAAGGACACCAAGTACGTGATTGAAAGGGTAAAAAAAGGTTTCAAATGTACAATGATTCATCTGCAAGGAGTTGGGGCACTACAAAAATAAATGTCCCAGTCTTCAGAGTATACCGCAAATGATGCTGTTGGATAATAATCAAGTTATGATATTACCACAGATGAAGAGTAATGACTAGTTTTCTTATGTTTATATTAATTTTTTTATTTTAGTGTTGTGTAAACGTTGTATAGGTAATAATAGTTATGAAGTATATAAGGATTTCACTGTAGTAGTATTTCATTAAGTATTTGTGATTGTGTTGTACCAGGGAAAGTGAATCAATAAAAAGTTGAACATTTTGGAAAATACATGGTTGAAGGAAAGATAAACTTTAATATGGTCCTGATATAGTGGTATTGATTTTTGAATAAGAGATGATTGATTTGGATAAATTATATTTGATATTATTAACTACATTGGAACTAATTATTTTTTATTCTATCATTTATTATGATTAAAACTTTTTTGGATTTTAGGAGTATATGCAGTATTCTATTATTTACAGAAGGAATAAGAAAGTACATACCTATTCAAATATGGTTTTCTGTCAATTCATTTTATTACCACATTTTAAGAGAATACACAATGAAGGTATTCACATTTATATTATGTGACCTTCCTTAAATTTTTTTGACTATGAGTACGGACAGAAGAATTGTGGATAAGTCTAAAGGTTAGAATATATTAAGTTTGATATTCGATGATATTATTAAGGTTAAATAATTTCTTGTGATTATATTTGTATTGTCATAAAATGGACAACCTGGAGGTCGGGTGATAACCTGTCGCGTCTGATAAGGCCGCGAGACTTGAACACGCAACCAAAGGGCGACCTGGGTACATTACTTACCACTAGCCTATGTGATGTCCTAGTTTGTATAATGTAGTTTTTTTTAAATATTCTTAAAAATGAATTATAATTTAATTTTTTTTGGAACCTTATAGGATTTGTATAAATATAATATTTTTTGAATTTTATTATCATTTGAAGTGAGTGTTGAGTTTTTGGTAGGAATATGTTGAAGGATGAAACTCTACTTGTTAAGTATATTTTTTTCCATCTTATTCTACGAATAAATTAATTCTTAGTCTTTAGGGAAGGGATCGTAAAACAAAAAATGTGATATCTTAATACCTTATGTTTTGTTGAACCAAAGATATTTTAAGTCATAATAGACTGATGGCTTTGAGACCCTCAATTTTACACTTGTTTGTGATTGATGACCTCAATAACTCCCTATAAATATTTATGTTTTTCTTCCAATTATGTGTCTTTAATTTCTACAAATGTTCTCCTAATCAAGATCATAATTTGGCGGTGACTTTTTGATTACTCCTTCCCTCTTATTATGACTAAATTTCATGAACCCAATTTCCAAAGTGAGATTTCCCAAAATGTATTTTTCAATTTTTAACATTTTATTTTCAAAGAAAAATTTCAGATTTTGAGAATTAAATTTATTTAAGGAGGGAATAATTTAACACTCTAAGATTTCATAGTACATTATCTCTTCAATGAAATTCAATAACTTGTGTTACACGCAACACCGAGTTCGAGCACCACACGACTTACCAAACTAGCAGTTTAAAAGAAGGTTATGAATATTATTAACTGAATTTTAAATTTTATATAATCCATATTATTTTAGAATCCATATTATTTGTTTCTTAGACATAATATAAGAACAAATTCATTTTTTAGATAAAAAAGTATTTTTCAAAAAATGAAATTTTACCTCCTTTTAATGGAGACCTTTTTTAAAACCAATATTTGACACTTTTATATAATCAATTTAAATAAATTAAATTATTATTTATAATAGGGGAATAAAATTTTAGTTTGGATAAATATTTTGTATTTTCTAAAAACATTCATATTTTGATGAATAGTGAAAATAGTAAATTTTAATTAAAAAAACTTTTTTAATTGAAATAATTTACAGTGTTAAATTATAAATTTGAGTGGTTTTATAGTAGAATTATTTTATATTTTTATCCATTAATATAATATAGGTCATTGTATGTAATTTCATATTTAAACTGGACATAAACAAGTGTCAATCTTTTGATAGTTATTATTGCTTAAAAACACGCTTTTTTGTTTTGTCAACGAGATTTAATTTTAAATTAATTTTTTCCACTTCTGTGTTTTGAATTTGAAAAAATGGATTCCATATTTGGAATCAATATGTCCCAATTATGTAAATAGGTAACTTTTTTTATACATTATGAACATTTACTTCAGAAAATATTTTATTTAACATGGTTAAAGGGTAAATCTGGTAAATAAGGGTAATCAAATATTATTATAATAAAATTAAATTACCCTGACATGTGTCATATTCCTATTGGTTTATACATTTTCTACTATGGGTATCTTTGGGTAGATTTTGGGACCCCATGGAGCCACTTGAGAGTGAAAATGACACTTTATATTAATTAATATAAACCAAAGTCAAATATTACAAAAACATATATCTTTTAGTAAAATAATTTTTACAATGTGTTATATAAGTTATCTTTTCAATTATAAATTTTCATTTGAAAGCTAAAAATATTTCCTACATCATGGTATTTTTTTATAATTTTTAAACATCAAATAAATATAATTATTTATGACACAATAATGATGTAGTGTTTTCCTCATTAAAAAATGATTTAAATAAATGAAATTATAAAAATTTAAACAATATTTAAAACCAGTCAAATTATTATTAGATGATTTAATTTTGAACATGAGTCAACTTATCTTCTACTTTATTTAGTTTTGGACCTTTAGAAACTGAAAATCATTATTTAATAAAATAATATTTTCAAACAATCCTAAAGAGCCCCTCCTCCCCCTTATAAAAATCCATCATCTCTAGACCATTTCTCACACCTCTCAAGACCCCTGGATCTTCAAACCTCTGCCCAATTAAGCTCCCTAAATCTATCTCTTCCTCTTAGAATCCTTACCTTATGCATAAGGCACTTCAAGGAAGCCTTTCATTTCAAACTAAAGAGAGTTACTCGATTTAAAGGTAACATCACCTCTTAAGTTATTTTATTTAATTTTACTTCTCCAACCCCTAATATCTATTTACTCATGTCCTTTATAACAAAATCAGTATCCTCTATATACTAGGTTGTTTTTATGAGAATTATATTAACTTCACAAACAAACATCTCCATCTAAGGGGTATAGAACATAATGTTTCTGTGGATGAAAAACTACTGCCTCACGAAATGATGATTGTTCAGTCTTCTACTACCACCTCTAATGATGTCCACTATGATGGATTTGTTATTATATATGATATCTATGATATTTATTTTATCTATAATCTTCTGTAATTATCTTTTATATCAACCTTTATTTTTTTCATGATGTATATATACGATAATTTCATTTGAAGAAGTGCAGACTACTGCCCCCTCAAAGTTATATCACTCATTCATACCATACATGGAACGTATAAAGGATGGTGTTAATGAACTTACGTAACCTATATAATATATTATATTATACTATAATAATAATATACCTATGTATCATTTGGTCTTATTTACTTTTAAAATAAAAAAAATGAAATGGAAGTAGCGTTCGTGTGTACATACAGATTACTGTCTCCACGAACACGATGAGATTAATTCCCCATCGTAACCATCCAATAATAATTTTAATTTGATTATTAAAAATAATATTTAAGAACATTATATCATTATTGATATAAATAAAATACATCTTATCCATAAAAAACATGACTTACATAACCAAACATATAATGGAAAATGAATCAGTTAACACCCAAAACAATGATACTACTAAAATATTATTAACAAAGAAATATAAGAAGATCATATATGATATCATTTTTATGTATGTTATTATTGTATAATTTAATAACAATTATTTAGCTATTATATAGCAGGTTAACGTACCCTCGACCAAGGAAAATTACAAGGTAAGGGTTAATTTCTCAATCTCATTGTTATCCGAGATTGTTTATGTATATGTTTTTACTAGGAAATTTTAATTATCCATGTCCATGTTTCATAAAAGAGTTTTCAAATGGATTATTTTTAAGTTACTCTTTAATTAAAACATCATTTTAAATGTTTTAAATATTTATTCTTCTAAATCATTCTCAATAATGTCCATGTTATCAAAATGGATTTAAGTATTTATTCATATGGACATGAATGTTTCAAAATATTAATTCCTTTAAAAATTTTAAAAGTGGTATGAGACAATTTGATTCATAAATATCTTTTAAATTTCTTCCATTATAATTTGTGTGACTTTTTAATGATTTCATGAAAAGGGGTATTTCACTCAAAGAGTTCAACTGATCATTTTCAACTATATCAACATCCATTACTGGATATAATTCTTTATTGAAGTTGATTTATTATAATACAATCATCCATGTTGTATTGAATAAGTTATGATATGTTTTACTATGGATGTAATATTTTTATACCATTCATGGTTTGTGGTTAAAGTATTGACTTTTCGTAATCTAGTTTTAATACGAATTTTTATGTTATGTTTCAACCTTTTAATATGAAGAATGTATTGGACTTAGTAAGTGACAGGTGGATCCCTCTATAGTTCCTCGATGCATCGGTAGGTCTCATGAGACAATTAGAAGTGGAATTGGACGAGGCCTTTCCTAATTTGATATATGGTTTTGGCCGACGCCTTAATCATTTTTGGACATCTTGGATCAGGCCTTGAAAAAATGTTTCAGAATGTCCCACATTATAAATTCCCTAATTAGAAAAATATTATTAATGGTTCATGTGGTTATTCGACTAGTAGAATACCCATGAATATGTTTTATTATTCCATTATTTACTCAACTCATATTCCTTACACAAATTGTTCTTGTTAATTATTTGTAAAGGCATGTGTTTTCAATTATTCATCATGCCTAATGTTTATGTTATCTTCCTATGTATTTCTTATTCTTACTAAGCGTTTGAGCTCACCGATTTTTTATGTTTTATTTTCCTAGGATCCCAAAAAGTGTTTTATGATTGATATGCAGGGTTATGCTAAGGGAACAATGACATTCTCAAAATATTATCTATGCTGTGTTGTATTTTATAAAGTGTAATGTAACATTCATGTATGTAATCTATTTTCCAAGACTGTTAAACTGATCAGCCCTTCGGGACTTGATTCCTTGTAATCAGACCAATGTATTAAAATAATGCACCAACTCCAAGCTTTTGGGGTCAGGGCATTACATATTTCATAATTTTTTTTAATTTCATTTTCATCACCTTAAGTACTCAATAAACTGAAAATATATTTTTAAATGATAATTGAATTTATTTCTCACTTCGGTCGAAAACCCTTTTTCTTCCATATCGATGTTTTCCAAAAATTATTGAAACATTGTTTTACTATTATTAGGATACATGTTGTCTTTACTTCTAATTAAATCGTGATTTAATACATAATAACAACCAATTACAACCCCAAAGATACATATATCTAATTTAATTGGGTAATTTGATACATTACATAATAATGTAAAATAGGAGTCACATAAAAATGTTAAAAAACAACTTTTACATTATCATTATATTCCATCATTCTTAAAAAATCATTGGATAACGTAGAGGTATACATAATAAAGGTGTGATATATAATTAATAGTAAGGGAATACAAATTTCATAACATTAATAAAGTATTATATGTTAGACAATAGGTATTCCAATGGGACATAAAAGGGGTAAGAATCATAACCATGAACAAAGAGGCATAATATTTAATGATAACATAAAGAAAACATTAGAATATGTCAACAATAAGAAACATAAAATCATAACCACATGTAAATCAGAACATGTGAGATTCCAAAACATGGTGGAAAATATCCCAAAATTGATTTGGTTCAATCTTCAATCCCATAAATGATTTCTCATGAGGCTAAAAAATTACCCAATGCAATGAAGTGCTATATAATTTTGGGCATAAACATCACTTTCATATCATGTACATAAAAAAGTGTGACACAAAGATCAGACAAAATTAGGATACCATTTATCAATTTTAACATCACTATCATGGAATTTGTATTTCATATATGGAAGTAGCCAATAAAAGAAGTATATATATGTCTAGGTAAACACCCATAATTGTAAATAGAGATGGTACTCACGAAAAACATTTATTGCATGAAAAAAGTGAAAATCAAGAAGCATAATGTTTATTTTTAATGATTCATTAAATTTTTTAATGAGAGATAGTGTGGTCTCTAATAATTAATTAATCCAATGGAAAACAATAGGTATGTGGAATATCATATCCCAATATTCGGAATTGGAAAGAAAAGGAATAAAATGAAGAAGATAATTGACTAAAGAGGATAATGAAAGGGTCCCCTACATATTTTCGTTATAGTAACGACTTAGATAAATTCTATAGTGATATTGTTTTAATTATATATCATTGTTATGAAATCAATTGGAAAATATATATATATATATATATATATATATCAATTCAAAAAATTATAACCAATTGAGATTGAAATGAATAATTAAAAATGATTGAATGGATTAAAAGATAAGAAAACCCCATAAAAATGTCAACATAGTAATTAATTAAGTAAATTATATAATTAGAGATGATATATGATTATTGGCACATAGTTTCATAACAAGGATGAATAGTGACAAAACAAAATGCCTTAGAAAAAGATGGAAAACATAGATGAAGAAATACAAGATTTGAAAATCCTTAGAATGTGGTTCACCTAAGGTAGCACAAATCACTATCAGCACACAAGAAATTTCATGCCACACCACTTGTGTAACCAGAAACATTCTCCTAGGGTATCATATTTTCCTATTAATAGACCCTTGTGGTCTTTATTTGTATGGATGAATTTCCCCAAAGGTCAATTTCTACTCTGATCGACCTAGTGCTTCTCCCAAGTCCCTTAATACCTTCAATATAGATTCCTAATGCCTAAAGAAAAGTAATTAAAGAGGTATTGTGTGACTTAAGTCCATTTAGTGTAAAAAATAAACACTTCTGGGACTCATTCGCCCAACCCCTGACTTAATAAGACTAGTGTGAGTTGACCTTCCTCAAATAATATCTTGTGTGACTTACTTATGGGAATCCATGTAGATATCCTTGAAGGATTTAAAAATATCCTACCAAGTGTAGTCATCTAGGTTGTTCGTCACCTATGGTGGAACCAATTCACCTTAGACTACTTTCATAGAGATCCATTGAACAATGCACCCCGTGCGCAAACCTCTGTGGTTCACCTCGTCACTACAACCAGCTCGAGCCATTCATGAATCCTCCTTCAAAGACATTCGTGTCAGGGATCCTTTTCATTTTTTGTCTTTCCTAAGAGGGATCATGATATAACCTCAGAAAAACTCTCATGATTTACAAATCCATTGGAAAAGGCATATCATCATGTCTCTCATTTGGATTTAGATTTTTACGGCCATAGGTTTCCCACACTTGTCCAATCAGAGCATAAGGATCCTTGAGGTGTTTGTATATTTTTTATCTATGGTCACGTAGATCCTTACTATAGGGAAATATTTTCCATGTTTTTGATCTTGGATTCTGAGGATAGGACTCTATCCACCCCTTTTCATCTTAATTAGTCAGAGCCCCTAGTCCCTTATAGGGATGGTAAGGATCAAACATTATTATCCCTTTATCAAAGGAAAAGTCTTCATCCACTCCTAAGTCCAACCTAAGGGAAACTGTGATGGGGTAATCACCAAATATTTCACGTAGAAAGTTGCAGTATTTCCCCTATCTATGCCCCGCACCTCAATTTTTTACTTACATTGGACCCATTCTTTATGTAAATTGAAGATAGGGAATTATCATATCCAAGACCTCTTTCATCATATTGTAGACCTCTTCCACCAGTGAAGAAGAATAATGTGTGGTTTTTTGAATATTTACCATCCTCTTGTTTCTCACACCAGGTTTGAGTCTCGTGGGATTAAATTTTTGTAATGATCACAGAATTCACACAATCCACATGAAGGAATGAAATACAAGAACTCAGATTCCCCCAAAAAACTGGGTAACATATGAAGCATTACCAAGTCCTGAGCTCCATATCATCTCATCCATAAAATAAGAAATCATGCCCCCCCTAAATGGGCCTCCTCCTAGGTGTAAGCCCCTAACCTGAATGAACATTGATAAATCTGATTCCCACCATAACTGGGATATGTGGGAATCCTTTACAGAAGGCCTAAGATCATTGGACATTCTCATCAAGATTAAAACCCTAAAAACCTTAATCTATATATTCTCTTTAGGGGTAAACCCCAAGTCAATCCCCCAAATCACCATGAGTTAAAATATCCCTCATGGTCCCTTCACATGGGATATACTTCTTATAAGTAATCCCCAAAATATGATATCAAAGGGGTAATACTTATCTGGGAGACATACCCTTGACGGCCTCCATAGGCGTGGGTCCTCATTAACAAACTAAATTAGATTTTATTACCATATAAATGGGATACTTAGGAATCCTTCCTGATGTTTAAACCCAACATCCTAGACAAAACCTATTATTTTGTGCCATATCCCCAACATGGTCTAACTCAACTTGGATTCTCATATTACTTCCAGGTTCCATGGGATTTTTAGGTATAAGTCCCACAACCAAAATTGACTAGACATCTTCCTCCAAGACGTCCTTACCGCATAACATTGAACTGTATGGTTGGTCCCTTTTCATAAAAACATAAAAGGTATTATTTGTCACATTAGGCGACACCGAACTATGTGGGTTCTGATTAATTTCATAGGGATATGTAGGATTCCCATCTATGTGTTCTATCCCAACAACATAACAATTTTTTTCTCCGTCACTGATGATAAATTAAAGAGTGACATTCATATATGTTGATGACCACAAAATTTAGACTGCCCACTACATGGATAGATGAGAAAAATTGTCGTAATAATGACCAAATAATATCTAAGTAGTATATAAGAGGATACCATCAATGGGGAACCTCAGATACATATAGATATATCCATTGATAAAGAAGATTGAATACATATGGATTAATCTAAATTCCACACATGCTAATAATGTATTTCTAATATTGGGATAACCCCCTTCATAATTGGTATCTAATGAATTATTCATGAACATAACATCAATCTATAAGAGAGTCCCAGAGGTGGAAATAATTCCCCCCAAAAGGGTGTGATGAGTTTGACCTCACATCCTCTCATCCAATGAAAGTTCAGAAGCATTGTGGATAAAAATACTTAACAAGCACCTACCTTTGTAGAGAAAGTCCATGTGGATATAGAACCATTGGGTTTTTCTAGTTTCATAAACAAACTCATTCAAAAATATTCGGTAATAATTATTTCCCCAACGATGTCAATTTTTTGTCAGAAACAAATGTTGAACACTATGTGTATCCTTAACCAAGATAATTGTTTCACCTACCTGTTTGGACCCTTATTTTCTGAAATGATATGAGAGATGAAAAGGGAAATCAATCATTCATGTATGCATCCAAAAAAACATTTCTTTTCCAGAGTTCATTGTTTATATTTTTCTTATATACATGTGCTTCTTTTCAGAACTCCCTTTAATCCAAATTGGTTCCTTCAACTATACACCCATGAATACCCCATCCACTGCTGATGTTGGATCATCGTCTTCATGAAGGATTCCATCACTGACTCAGCATCTTCAATGTTCAGACCACAATGCTCTGGATAGAGTGTACCATTATCAAATCACAATCCCGACCCATGAGGTTTCTCTATAGGACCTCCAAATCAATAATCACCCTCGGTCGTCTAGTCAATGATGATGGGTGGCACTAAATAAGACATTGTTGAATGTAATCTTCAAAAGATTCAGGATCTCATCCTCAGAATGATATATCGATTCCCTCCAATATTTTAGGGAGGTAGATCAGGGGGCCACATCTAGCCTCGTACTAAAGACACATGGGTCCATATCAAGGGATCCTTCCAACAATCAGCATCGTGAATTCCACACAACAATGAACCATCAACATTATGATGGTGTGTCCTTTTACTATTAAGCCCAAGTCCCTTAAACACGAGTAGGAAAGATAGACCTCTAGGGAAGAAAACTGGTAAATAGGGAGCAGGTTCCTACCTCATTCCCCTTCAGGGAATCCCACCAACCCCATTTGGTGGAAACAGTGAGCAGGCACATACACCTGTACGCCTTCATTTCACCGGCCAATAGACTCATCTGGAAGTTCCCAACCCATCCCACTATGAAAATATAGTGGAATACTAGGAGAAGGAAAATTCACTTTCTTACAATCATCAACCCTACCATCAAACTCTTCTAGATGTTTTTTAATATTCACTCTAACCCATTTTGGCAGTAACCCCCAACTATGAAGATACACCTGCCTGCACTAACCACGCATGCTCGAATACTCATTTGGAAACACCTGAAGAAGTCAGTTGGAATGCTCTGACAACAAGCTGGGGAAGAATCAATTATCTTCGCCCACACATGAGTACTATCATGTTCCACTAGAAAGAAAGCTAGGATAAGAGTAGGTATATACAACTACTCCAAATATGTAATGGATGAATATTACCATTTCAATCGCTAAAGCCACCAAGAAAATATTGGAAATAGTGAAATAGTAGAAACAAATTCCTACCCATATTCTACAATCTTTCTAGAATATCATAATGGTGGAAATAGTATTGTCCTTGGGAAAAACACAAATATATGTCCCCATACCTAGGGTGTCTCATCATCATGTCACCCCGGACAAGTTACATACCGCTACTCTTGTCCAAGAGGGTCATATGACACACTCACCCAAATAATATGAACAATAGATCATGAATATACACACACTACAACTGGAGATAATCGATCTATTATAATGAAAACTCCTAGAAAGGAACATTCACCTGCCCATGATAACCAATACTCCTAGAAAGTTCCCTCAACTACGTGTAATAATACATCCAATAGGAATCCTCCTTAAATGTAGTTAAAGACTAAAGATATGAATTTCGATCTAGACCCACTTAATGCTAGAGTTCATTAAGCTATATGACATTTATCTATTGAAACTCAAGATCCTACCCTCCTATTAAAAAATTTAGGGAGTAGTAGAAATAATTCTAAAGGTACTTTTCAGACACTTCCCCATGAAGGCTGTATTCCTAACAATTCATTCAATCTTGAGAGCCTATATTCTGATGAGATCCATAGAAACCCTCCATGTTGATATAATACCATGTAGAAAGAGGGTATTGCCCTTTCTATAATCCACCACAGTCTCCCTGTGATGGAACTTATGGGAAAAGTTCTCTCCACAGTAGTGATTTACATTGTCAAAAGAATTATTCATTTGAGAATGTAGTAACAAGAAATACCTCTAATATTGAGGAACCTGAAAACACAAGTCCAGTTATGTATACTATTTTGTTACTTGAAGGTGAAATAATTTTTATATAGAAGATATCCCAAGGCGACGGTCATTCTCCAAACCACCCTTAGGCCACATCCCTTTCGGTGAAATCGAGGAACTCGCTCCTAATCTTGTTATTTCTGATAAAGTGGAACGAAAATTCCAACATTGGAACTATAATGTAGATAAACCACTGAAACAAATAAGAAGAAGATATGTTAAAAATGAAAAAAACATGCTAAGGGTGAAATACCAGTCATGTTATATCCTTTGGACACCACTTAATACAACATTCCAGATATTTTGGAAGAATATTGTATTCATGATATCTGACTCAACATATGGAAGCATCTTCATCATCTAAAATCCAAAGTATTACTATATAAAAAATATCAATGTCAAGTAAAGGTAATATAATATTTGTAGAACCAAACTGACTTGGCATCTCTCTAAGGTTCTAGATTACCATCAATCGAGAATTAGAAGGTATCCCTTCGACATGAATGTCTCAATGCATTAAATAGGTTGAGGAGAATCATAATTGATTCCCATTTCATTATAGATATCAGAGGATGGGGTTCACATGGTGCATTTCATTTCACTAAACTCTCTTGTAATAAAAGAATACCAAAAGTCATATCATTCAATGTTATTGCCCCTGGCCAGTAACAACAAAAAGATTTTGTTCATGAAAATAGATATTCTCATCAAGAAAAGGACTCAACCAAATTTCAATGATGTCAGGCTAAGAGAGAGCATGTTGTTGAAATAATTTTGCATCATTATTCTGAGAACTTCGAGATGGTTTTCTATATAGAATATATCAGCTATTATATTAAGCAAATGTATAAAATATAACAATATTATTCCCAAACTGTAAATTTATGTGGGTTCCAAATAATGCACTCATCCAATGTTCAGACCAAAATCCGTAAAATTAGAAGAGTAGTCATGGTAATATCAACCACTCAGATTCAGAACAACCTCATCATGAAGGGTTGGGGGATTTTTTAACACAACCTTCATGATAATCCAACCAATCCCAAAGGGGTGATATGGTAGAAAAGGAAGATCCTCAACCCTCAAGGCTGGGGGATTTTACACCCCAACAATCTCTTCTTAAATAGAAATCAGTTTTTTCCTGATTAGGGATGATGCCACCGATTGAATTATCTCAATTTTTCCCATCATGTGATCTGGTGCAATCACATGGAAAACATATGAATGAGCTCTTTCGAGATTCACTTTGGATCCCAATCTATCAAAAAACAGCTATAGAACTAATTAAGAAGAGGATACACTCTCTTAGATGACAAAGACTAAGGTGATATCACATTAATTATAATATAATTCTTGTGATGAACTAGGAATATGTGAATGTCATCAATTTCATCACTCAAAATCCATTAGACAGTGAGTTCAGTTCATGGGAGTTAAAGAGAGGATATATTGTTCATGAGACAGTCCACACCTAAATGAATACAGATGTTTTGTATACCCAAAACCAGAGGTTCACCAAAAATTTGGGAATCCCCTAAAATAATCCAAATCTACCTCCTTAAAAAGAACCTAATAGAGTAAATGTAAATATCGTTCCATTTATCACCTTCCCCTCAAAGAAGGCCAATACCATTTTCTAGAGGAATGATTTTCTCATCAAGAGGATGAAATTATAGAGTTCAGAAGACTCAATGCAGAGTTACCCCAATGCAATATTCCTGCAAGATTTACTCTGCAAGAAGACCCTCAACTCTCACTTCTAGTTGACACACCATAGAAAAGCGGGTTTTCTGTAACAACTGAAGTAGAAATGGATCATATGATCAATGTGGGACATCATCCACCATTATATTTGGATACCAAAATTGATGTTCAATAATTCCTTCCCTTGGTTACCCAGTAATAACATGGTCTAGTGAATCCTTATAGGCCTTCCCCTATTGGCTACCCGCAACAGATAGCAGCGGTTCCACCACCAGTGGTCCTTCCAGTCATTACACTTGTTCAGGATCTATCCATCGCACATATTCATGTCCTAGATCATCGAGATATTCCTAAATGTTTTACAAATACCACTGTTTTAATAATGAATCAATTGGAATCTATAAAAGGATAAAGTGTGGTAGTAAAGTCAAAAATGTAGGATTATCCTGAATGCGTGGATCTGACCCCTCCTCCTCCAAACATTTGGAATCCTATATTTTCTATTTCTAATATTTAGCAAGATCTAGAGTATAACATGATTCATTTTATCTCTCATGGTGAACTTATGATCAGAACCCCTGAGTATGAGGATGTAGTGAAACTCAGGTTCTTCATTCAAACATTGCAATGGATAGATTATGTATGGTATATGAGTTTGTAGTCTCGATCGTTCTCTAGATGGGAAGATCTCTATCAAAATTTCCTTTTCCAGTTTATCTCAATGTTGTATAAGAAAAAAATATTTGATCTCACAATCTTCAAACAAAGGGAGAATGATAGAGTCTCATATTTCATTGCTTGGTAGAGATGACTGACATACTCCTGGAACCTATCACTCCCTAAATAATATTTTTTACCAATAAACGTAGAAAATATACATGATGAGTTGCACACACCCTTGATCCTAGTGAAATTAAATAGTTGATTTCCAGATTTGGATATAATTTATCAATAGAAAAAAGACTCTATCACAGAGAACAATGCCATGTCTCAGGGGATCCCATTAGCACAAGGAAAGAGAATTGGAAAAGAGAAGGACACTATAGTTAAACTTAAGAAGGCCCTTGTCCTATATCATACGATAAAGCTTGTGTCATACTGTAGGCCCCCACCTCTATAATGTCAATAGCAATGACTGACTCATCACAATGATCAAGTAGATCAAAGATAGAGATAGTTTTAGGAGTTGAATAACAAGGCATGTCCCATTCAGAATGACCATGTCCCCTGTTACTCTATCTCATCTTTGGAAAACAACATAGTCTAATTTCCAAATCCCAAGAAGCATAACATAGAGGGTGATGAGTTTCTATAAATATATTTCCATTTACATAAAATTTTATGTCATCCCATACAAGAGTTTTTTGTTTTCATGTACCTCCTACAAAAGATGGTTGATTATGGTCAAGTGAATATGAAATTCACCATCTAAGGTGGAATACGTTTCTGTTACCAACCCGAAGGATTATTCTGAGTGGAATGAAGTGAAAAGAAATAATGAATAGAATTTTATTTATTATATAATCATACAAATATCAATTATACTCATTAGATTCAATAAACATGGTTAAAATAGCCAAATGTGCCTCCTTCCACTTCTGATATAGAAATGTTAGCTTCATCAAAATACCTATCCATTAACGGTCGATCCTAAAACAAGAGACATGGATATAATGATAAGGAGAAAACTGAAGAATATGATCTTATTCAATGGAAGAATTTTCCAGGACCTTAGCATCTTTTATACTAACCATCTCAAAAGCACGGTCACCATCCCGCCAAATAACACAACATGAGTCAACCCCCAGGAATAATCTTCATCAGATAAGGAGTTGATCTTTGGTTTCATTAATGTTATTCAATTAATGGATCCATTATCAAATGATGATTCTAATTTGAACATTATTTTCCTCCATTTGATTGGGGAGTTGGGGAAAGAGGTTTCAATGTTCAAGTATACAGGGGACAACATGGTCGTTTTAGGGGTAACTACTTCAACCAAACTCCCTCTCAAACTGTCTATGTGGTTGAAAACCACCATAAATATATCCAATGATCTCAAATGTAATTAGGTAGTTATTTTTCCGCAAATGAAAGGGGTTTTCCTGACATGATTATCTTGGATGACCAGTTAGATGATATTCCACCACCATCTCAGTAGATAGGCATAACTAGCAGGCTTAATCCTCTGAGGACATGAAAACATCCAACTCCTATTCCAAGGAATGACCCATCCACTTTAGAAACATCATATCCTAAGGTTCCTGCAAAGGAAAATCTTCAATCTTGTAAATGTAGAAATATAGATCAATTGTATGATGTTTTTAGAAATTATCCCATGTTCAAAAAATGTTATGAATCCTAGATGATCTGATTCTAGAATAAGACCTCTAGGAATCACTCATTGAGGCATTGTCAAGCCTTATGGGATTTGAAGTTGAGGTTGCTGCTATTGAATTGTACCATGTGGGGAATTATCCTACATAATTCAATGAAATCATTTCCTTCACTAACCAAGATGAGGATTCAATTTTAAAAGGAAATTTCAAACCCTTGTATATATCTAGTATGTTAAATGACATTGATATCTAATGAGTATTCATTGACCATGGCTCCAGAGTCAACATCATCCCTGTTCAGAAACATTGATGACTGGGTCTTAATGAATATCATTTTTCTCCCTCTAATATGAAGTTACAGGGTTATAGAAATAATGAGAAATAACCTCTTTGAGAGATTACACTCAAGACTGATTTCTGATATCTTATGTCCAACTTAGGGTTCATGGTGGTTCAACATGGCACATATTTTAATTTTCTCATAGGATTACCATGGCTACATCTGCATGAAACCATTTCTTCATCATACCAACAATGTATCAAATATTTTATCAATGGTAAAATTGAGACATTATATTGTGACAAGGCCCCATTCAAATCTTGAGAAATGAAATACATTGATGGAAGATTCTATCAAAATGGAGGGAAGCAATCAATGATTAATGGTTCTACATGAATCAATACCCTAAATGGATTGTAGATGATCCTACTTAACCCTTTCAACTATATCAGTATAGATTACCTACTTTACATTAATTAATTTGAAAGGGTGGTCCATAATTCAAATTTTTATTTAGCAGCTTCCATAATATCAGTCATGCCAGTTAGGACGAATGGATCGGAATAAGTTATCAACACTCTGGGTGATAAAGAAAGATTGAAAGAAAATTTGTTCATTACATCCCCTAAATGTTAATAAAGTCCATTTCTATCAACTAAATTAGACGAATATGTCATGACTACATGAGAACATGAAGAGACTCATTCTTAATCCCTTGTTTCTCTTTTAGGAATCCAAGAATGTTTCATGCCAACAAGTGATCCTGAAATGATTGACTCAACCTCCGAAAGTCTGAATGATTACTAATATCTTATATTTGAGGAACTTATTTTATCATCTCCTCTAAGGGAAGAAGCACAAATAGTGAAGAAAGATGAAGAGGAACACGATGATGAAGAAAAAAAATCTCAGGGACGCACCTCTAGTATTTGAGGAAGGCATCTCCACCACCATGGATAATCTCAAAGAAATAAATATGGGTATAAAATAAGATCCATACCCCACTATAATTAGTCCATCCTTGACTCCTAATGAATAAAAGGAATGTACATACTTCCAAAAGTTTCAACAGGATGTGTTTTCTATGAATTACATAGAGATTCTAGGCCTGAACCATAGGTGGCCCCATCATTTTGGATTTCAGAATGATTATCAAGGATACAAGAAAGCATCCAGGAGGACACACCCGAATCATTCCTCTAAAATTGAGGATGAAGTGGAAAAACTCATCTAGGTTGAATTCACCCGAGAGGTACAATACCCAAATATCTATCCAACATTGTCCCTATGAATCATAAGAATGGTAAAATTAGAGTTTTATTTGTTTCTAAGATCTAAACTGGAATTTTCACAAAGATGACTTCCTAGTTTCAATAAAAGAACTCGTAATTGATGCAATAGATGGATATCAAGCCCTATACTTCATGGATGACTATTATGGGTACAATAAAATATGGATTTCCCCTGAATAAGAATAATCCATGACTTTTAGAGAACCTTAAAGAATATTCTATTATCTGGTAATGGTCCTTGGCATGAAGAATACTGGAGGAACATATCAATTTTCGATGCATCATATCTTCAAACCCTTCTTGGAATCTTCTTTGAATTCTATATTGATGATATATTGGTTAATTCTCGACAACACTCTAATCACCTGGATGACCAAGAAACTATCTCAAGAATGCTTTGACAGTAAAATGTGGATATGAACCTCGTGAAATTTTCTTTTGAGGTAACCTCATGAAATTTTATCATATTTTTTTTACACCATCATGGATTCAATATTAATCATGAGAATACTAAAGATATCTTTGGCATGTAACCTCCTTGAAACTTGAAAAAGATGAGAAGAATTCAAGGAAACTAGTCCATCATTTAGTGCTTCAAATCCAACCATGAAAGAATGTGTATACCCATAAAAATTTAATGAAGAATGGGGTCACATATATGTTGACCAATGAATGCAAAGAATCATTTCATAAACTCAAGAAATACCTCCTGAAACTGCTGGTATTGATGCCACCTATTGAAGGAAATGCTCTAATTATATATGTTACAACCAAAAAGCGATCACTATGTTATTTCCTCACCCAGAAGAAAGATGTTGAGAATGAAATCAACCATTATTATCTCATTAAAACCATTATAAATGTAGAAAATAAATATTTATATATTGAGAAGAGCTATCTGAAATTAATATTTGTAGTTCATAAGATGAGAAACTACTAGAAGCACCACTAGATCCCCATTGTTTCTCGCAATAATATGTTCAAGTTTATCCTCATTTATTTTATGATCACTGGGCACCTAGCATAGTAGGAAGTTATCCTACAGTAGTTTGATATACAGTTTTTTCATCTGGAAGATGTCAAAGGCCAAAACATAGAAAGCTTCCTCGTTGAGAACCCATATTCATAAGATACACCATTGAATATTGAACTACCAGATGAATAAATATTCTCTATTCAGGATAGCCCCCAAACATGGGATATGTATTTTTACAGGGCTTCTAAAAGACCAACAGGGAAGAGAATAGAATACCATAATCTTAACAATGTTAGGATAGGAATTTTTATTTTCTCCCTAGATAAAGAGGGATTTTCATTTTCCTTCTATTATATAAATGTGGTACCAATAATGAGGTGGAATATTAGGATCTCATTTTAGTCCTAAAATTGGAACTCCAGGTACAAGTGAATAACTTAGAGGTGAAGGGTGATTTATAGTTGATAACCATACAGATCAACGGGGATTATTACATTAGAAAGAAATGCCTAATCCCCCTATTTGATTATGTATGAGGGTTAAATGAATATTTTTCCTCATATCCAACATTGTCTCATATACCTCTATTATATAATGATCAAGTAAATGTGTTAGAAAATGCATCTATGGATTTTGTAGATCCAAATCTGGATGAAACAGTCATCAGCAATGCCTGTCGTCGAATGGTTTAACCATTTGTTCATCTCAAAGTAGAAGAAATCAATGAAATCAGTCCCATCCCTAATATATATAGTCTTAACTTGGTATGTATGAAACCCATCATGTAGTTTCTCCAACATGTAGTACTTCCATAGGATTGGTTTGAAAGAGAGAAGATCTTGTAATGAGCAGCTAATTTCACTCTTTGTGATGGCCCAAATATTCATAAAGTACTCTACATGCGAGGAATTGATGGAGTCCTTCCAAAATGTGGTGATGGAGAAGAGACTATGACTATTATGGAAGAAGTACCTGCTGATGTCTATTGTGCCCATCATTCATGGTATAGTTTTTCATTACTAATCCGATGGCTTGGATTCTTTTGGCCTTCAATGATGCAAGATTGACCAGAATTCACTAAGAGGTATCATGCTTTCCACATGTGTTCTAATTTCATCTACAAACCCCTAGTGTCTCTAAATATAGATATATACTCCTTTCCATTTTCCACGTAGGGAATGTAATTTTTTAGATCATATCCTCTAGCTACGACTAAGTAGTTCTAGTACATTCTTACTACTACTGATTTCTTCTCTAAATGGGATGAGGAAATACCCCATAATGAAGTCAAATCTAAATGAATCATTATTTTTGTTAAATATAACATCATTACCATATTTTATATTCCTCATACCATTTTTATGGACAATGGTAGTAATTTCTATTCTGCTGAGGTGGAGAAGATATATCAAGAATACAATATCAAATCTGACCATTCATCCCGCAATCATACATAAACCAATGGATAGATTGAAGATTTTTAGAATACCTTGTCAAAAATAATATAGAAGATATTAGATAAAGATAATAAATATTAGGGTGATATGATTTTTCATTTCTTATGGTCATACCAATATACTACCTTTATCGCTACATGAGTAACCCCATAATTGTTGGGGTATGCAATAGAAACACTCTTGCGAATTGGGGTTTTGCTGCAATCACTCCCTATTTCCATTTGTGACCAATGATCTATGGATGAGACTTCCCAGAAATGGATATATGATTTGGAGTGATTGGATAAAAATAGAGTGCACACCATGCACCACCTAGAGAACTATTAGAACCAGATAGCATGGGCCATTAACAAGAAGGTTCATCTTTATCCATTCCTCAAAGGACAATTGGTATTGCTCCATGGGAATTCTATGATACCAGGAATGAAGCCTCCTAATATAGGGGAAAAGTGGGAGGGACCTTACTCCATACATAAATTCCACTCTAATGAATATTATTCATTAATCTTAATGGATGGAGAAATCACTATAATTCCAACCATTGCAAGGTTCTTTAAGAATTACTTCATGCAATCACATAAATTTTTTCTTAGATGTATGACATTAGACTTTATAGAACCATTTTCATAATTTTTCACAATTTTAAACCGTGTAGAATCACCATCAATGTCAGATGACGATAAACTGCACAACATGGGGTCTAAGCTACAAGATGTTAAACTGCATAACATTAGTTTTCCTCACCACATTACATTAAGTTGTATGGTTAACATATCCCTTATTTAAAGTCAAGAAATATCCAAGTTACCACAAGTCGAAACTCATTCTGGTCCCTCAAAATATCAGTAGCAACCATGTGTAAACCTCACTAACCTCATTTCCACTCCACAGGGGAACTTGATACCAATTTATACATTAGATTGGATCAGACCATCATAGGGAATTAATGTCAAGAACTACATGTGGCTTGATTCACATCTCATTGAGATATGTAGGGACACTTAGGACTTATCCCCAGGTCCAACCACGATGTTTATTTCACATCAGGTGACCAATGTATGTATTACATGTCAAAAAACTACATGGTATCTCTATAACTATGTGTGGTGTGATTCTCATTACAATGAGATATATAGTAACATCTAGATATCCAATCTCAGTCCCATCCCTGACTATAAAATAAAAATTTACCATTTCCCTATATATGAACCTTGTGTATACTGGGAACTCTCCCAAAACATATGGCTTGATTAGCATACCATGTTTTATCTTGGGACCACCCATTATTATGGAAAATATCTGAAAATTATTAAATCTATCTTTTTCACATCAAATTGTTATTTGTTTTGGGAACTTTATCAAGAACTATGTATGGGTTCATTCTTGCCCTAGGATGATCCATAATGATACACATATATCATATCTTAGGTCCAGTTGTAATGTTTAAAAATCCTTCTACCTAATGTATGCATGAATCAAAACAACATAGGAAGAACCGTCAAGAACTACATGTGGCTGGATTAATTCCCTCAATTTATATATAGTGATTCTAGGATATCCAATCCTAGGTCCACCTATGATTTTGGAAAAGAAAATCCCCCTTCCTATTACCCATACATGAACCCGATCTGTATAGATAACCATTCCAATACTTATGAATTGATTCTCATTATAATGATATGTGTGGTGATACATAGAATTCATTCTTTAGGCCCATCCATCAGTATGTAAGTTATCAAAAGTCCCCATTCCCACAAAAAAGTATAATTAATGTGGGAATCAATTTTCATGAACTTTGTGTTGATTGATTCTTTCCCTTGCATGGTATTTAGTAAGGGAAAAATCTCCAATCCTGGGTCTAGATGTGATTAATCATTAAGCCTCTTTATATAATATGAATGAATAAAATCTATATAGGGAGCCTGTCAAGGACAACATGATTCATGATTCTTACACCTATTAGGTACATTGTGATGCCCAGAATATAATTATTTGGCCCGACATCAATGTTTCATTCACATCACATCATTTTAACTTCATCCTAACTTCATGACATTAAACTACATGTAATTCCAAGAACTATATGTGGATTTATTCACGTCCTATTTATTTACATAGTGGAACTTTGGGTAATATCCTCTAGTCTAATGTAAATTTTAAATCTCCCATGCCCTATCTACAAATCATACTTGCACTGGTAACATTTATAAATACAATGTGTGGCATGATTTTCACTCATATTAGATACGCAGTGATTCCAAAATTCTTAATCATGGGCCCAATAACAATATGAAATAATTAATGCATCTTTTATCCCATGTAAGAGTTAGATCTACGTGAGAAGATTCATTACATGTTCTCATCTTATGTATGAATCTGTATTCAAAGAAACCCCAATTATAATCCACATAGAAATTCAATTGAAGGTTAGGGAAATTTATTTAATAACAATGTGTAGTTGGACTATCATTTTCATTGAGATACATAGTGACGTGAAGATCTTCAATCTTTGGCCCAACCACATCACAACATTGAAAAATCCCCTACTCTCCCATGAATGAGACAGATCTGTATGGGGAGATCTGATACAAGTTCCCACATTACACATGAGATTGTATATATTAAATCTATGTATGGCTTGATTATTTCTCTGAAAAGATGCATAGTGATTCTTGGGTCTTACACCCATGTCTATCTAGAATATTCTTTTTCACATCATAATCACCCACTTCCATTCCATAAGATGTTAAACTGCATAGACAATTTCCTCATGACATGACTTTAAATTGCATGGTACCTCTAGATCTACGTGTGGATCGATTCTCATCATATTGATATATATAGTTAATCCTAGTCCTTATTCCCTAGCCACTTCCATGGTGTAAAATAAAATTTCACATTCTTACACATAATCAAAAATATATATTGGTGTTTTTATTTTGGGTTCACTTCTTAGAGATCCCACCAAGTAAGTAAGAGACGTCTCAACTATACATATGAGTCATATCTATGAAAGGGAATCCAAATTAAAATCCAGTATATTCCCCAGTTACTTACCTTGTGTGTGAAACAGTTCCCATTTTTTATTTCATACTCCTAATATTTAATACTTTCATATATTTATTATATTTCCTTGGATTCTTGTTTTATAATAGTATATATGTGATAGAACCTTTACCTAACTATGCAGTACGTTCCCCAATTTTATTTTCATAAGACTCCCACATAATGGGCTTGTTAGCCTAAGGATTCCACTATTTGAATGTGTAGTATGCACCCCAGTTTTTATTTCATAAAACAACACCCTTAATAGATTTTTCAACCATCAGAAACTTATTTCTTTAGAGAAGACTCTTATGTCCCATTAATATTTGATGATGGTATACTGAAACCCGTAAATCAATGGAAATCCATATTATATTTTCATGTATCCTTTGTCCTAACCCGAAACCCTTTAAGGACATGGTTTACACTTTTCCTCTTTACTTGTTCAAATCATACTAGAATAACCATTGACCATTTGTCCATATATCATCCATTGCTTCCATTATCTTATGGTCATATCCATATGGCTTAAAACTATTGGCACCCTACTTCTTGTATTTGGGTTAAACATATGTACAGAATCCATTTCGATGATTATTTGGAAATTCCGAATGAAATACCCATTTTGTATTCATGTACTTTATCCACAAACCAAGATATGTGCTTTGGAAAATCCAAATATCCTAAAGCATTCATCATATTTTAGTGATAAAATTTTATAATTCTTGAGAGATATTTTTCCTGACCATGTAGTATGTGCTCCAGTTTCCCATTAATATGTCTCCGCCACAACGAGTTTGTTAGGAAAATGATTCTTCTATTTGACTATGAAGTACGTAACCCAATTGGATATGTATAAAACAACCCTCATAAAGGGGTTTTCAACTAGTGGTACCTTCATTCTTGGGAGATTCCTACTCTAATTCCACAATAAATTTTCCATTAATAGTATTTAGATTCAGAAATCCCCAAATCATAGATTAAACCTTCCTCCTTCCTTACATGAATATAGTAGTGAATTTTCTGACAGATTACCAAGAATTAGAGAATCATAAAACTTTCATCCAAAGATAAATACCTTATATTATATCCCCCATAATTTCATTCCTTCATGACATTAAACTACACAACATAATGTCCTTTCTACCCAAATTTAAACTACACGACATAATGTTCTTAATGCATGACATTAAACAACACAAAATAATGTCCTCAATGTGTGTCTTTAAACTGTACACCATAATGTCATCATCATATGAATTTAAACATCACAACATAATGTCCTTTCCACCCGACTAGAATCTTCACAACATAATATAAGAATTTCCCTTTCAATCAAAATGCACCCTTCTTCACACATCAAATTTGTGTAGTGTGGTTTCCAATTCATGGCATGTGTCAGTATGAATGATTCCTTTACTCACAGGAATATTCTCTTGGAAATACCACCCAATGTGCTATTGAGACATCAAAATATTACACATTCTTTGTACATCAGTAAAAGAATGTCATAATTCTTGAGATCAGTTTTACCTCACAGTTTAGTATATTACCTAGTTGGACTTGCATATATCACCCCCATAACGAGTTTTTCAGTCAAATTATGCTTCAATTTGACTATGCAGAATGTGACCAAGTTTCCCTTGAATATAACATCCATCATTACTTGTTTTTCAACCAGTAGTAACTTCTTTGTCAGGGGAAACCTTCTCTATTCTATAATAACATGTTTCAGATTTTTATATTACAAAATTATCTTGAGATTCGCCTTGTAAGTATCTAAATAATATCAAAACATTCCAATCCATCTGTATTTTTTTGGGATATAATTTGAAAATTCATGGTCAAAGTTATTCAACCTAAAAAACTAACCCTTTTAGTCTGACATGCATGGATTTAAAATACCCAAAAAATTAGACATAGTATTCACTGGATTGAAAACCCACAAGGGGAACTCTTGAAAACATTTGGGTCTCAGCTCACAAGACATACAGTCTGTGTGGTTTCGACAAAATTGAGCAATGAAAAGTTAAAAGGAAAAACATGTTTGGATGAAAACCCCAAAAGGTAATCCTAATCAAAATCCAAGTCTCACCCATTATCTATCCTCCATATTACTCTCAGAAAAAAATTAATGGGGTGATAGAAAAGACAAAAAGATCATAGGGTTGTCCATATGGCCGTAGTAAAATCCAAACTACGCTCACTAGGCCCACTGCCATAGGTAAAAATTTTAGCACCCCCATTACTATCATTGCAAATTATGATTAGCTAACATGAAAATGTAATGCTATGAAAATCATCATTGAAATTATGATTATGGGAAGAAATAAAGGATGGAGACATATATGATCAGAGACAAAATCATTTTCATTTATGTAGAAAAATCAGAGGAACATCCAAAAAATTGAGTCTCTCGTTCATATATTACAAGAGGATTTCAAAATAGTTCTTCATTTGTTGAATAGACTCATTAGCCCCATCAGGAACCTGTTGATGTTATTTGTACTGACCAGCTTAAGTATCTTCATCCTAATGAAACACTTCCTTGGTAGTCACAAAATTAGTTATTCCTTCGTCATTGGATTTTCATAATGAACAGTTATATTGTTCGTGTTCTACTAGAGTGGGAGTTAATTATTGACGAAGGTATGCAACTTGAACATCCTTATCCATGATTTTATGCTTGAATTAAACCAGTTTCATGAAATGATTATCCTCATCTTGGGATAACACAGCTCAATAGTCATCAATGTTGACAAGAAGTCTAGACTTGATGATATCTTGCTGAATCACACCCTATTGATCTCTCATATTAATAGTCTCTTTCACAATAGTGTGAATTGGATTGTAATAAAATCCACTGAATCCCAACATTCATAACAGAGATGAATTCTAGAGATTTTTAAAGGCACTTCCTCAAGGGGAACCTCAGATATATTCTTCCATATGTCTCATCAAGCCTTATGATGTTCAATATAGAGAGCATTCAAAAACTCAGGATCAAACTCAGAGTCACTATCATAAGGAGGGATATATTCCAGGATTAATGCTCTCAAAAAAGTTTATTGTTCTTCCTTCTTCATGAAAAGTCGATATCATTATTTTCGATGCAGTTCAAGATGATGGATAAGATTCACCCTCACACTTAAACATGGAAGCTAATAATCCTAAATGATGAATTAAAATTATCATTATCTTCAAATGAATGTCAAGAATATGGTGAAATCATAATATTTGGTGATCCTTACCCAAAATATGATGATCATATTGAGTGGAATCTACCCCAGCATTTCCAACCTCCTTAGTTTGAGTTGAAACTTCTTGTTGACTAACATTCCCTTGTGTCTACCCTAGAACCGCCAACTGAAATTCAGAAAGGCTCCCCATTTCAGGATCCCCCTAAGATGGCTCCTCGACAAAAATGGGATTGGTAGTGATTTCAATGCTCTCTCCTTGTATCATCACTATAGTAGTTTCCTTGTATGTGACTATTCATTCCAACCAAAGCAGGATTAAAGAATCATACATAAAAAGGTTAATTAAATGGAAAACAAATACCAACATCGATTTGGTTCAATATATAGTGCCCCAAAATTTTATAAGGATGTAGGAATATTAGTGTGTTATTTTATTTCACCAAAATACATGAAAAGATTAATCATGGATTCTATTGACATTCTAATACTGATGTTAATCTCACCCATGGGAAAATTGGAGAGGTTTGTTCAAGACACTCCTTTGAGGACATTAGACAACGAATAGCTTCCTCGGAGACATCCATAGGGTCAGAATCAAGCACCATATGATATTATAGTTTTTGTGATGAACCAAAAATATTACAAAAATATAAGCCAATTTTTGAAATATTGCTTATCATGAAGCCCTTATGATAGAACATATGCTTCCTCTCTCCCTACAGCATTCATAGGCGCAGTTCTAGGATAAGATGATATATTTTATGGCCTATTTGCCACTTCATTAAATGAAGCCATTTCATTGGAAGTATTTTTCACTTGGTCTAAATCACCCTCCTCAGTTCTCAGAGGTTAATTTCTAATTTCCTTGAGATAAGAAACTGAAGAAGTTCTTACAATTCTAAGAAGTTTAAAAACTTTCATTGGATAAAGCTGAAATTAATGATGTCATGAAGACTAACCACTATTGAAAAAGCATTTATCCATAGATTTTACACTTCAAAATCTATTATTCTCTATATTCTTCAAAATAAAAATAAAATCATTATCTCCAAAATATGTATTACATTAGGAAGTCTCCTACCATCTCATCCTCTATAGACTGTAAACCTAATGTTAATTCTCCCGATTTGAGGGGTGACCCAGTAACCCCGATGGTGGTACCACCAGGGCTATACCATGGAGAAAAAACCTCAGTTTATTTTCTTTTATCCACCTCTAAATTAAAATTATATTTCTATAGAGCAATGATTATTTGGATAAAATATGAACGAAAACTAGAAAAGAATATAATAAGAAGATAACATACTTCCTCAGGATAAAAAAAATCCCACCATTCATTAAAAGATGGTTGGTCGCTCTTCTCTATGACATTATATTCCATTATATCCTCTACTCGCTTTACGGTGGGGATCAGATCATCGATTGCATAAATTAGCTCTTCGAACTCCAAGATATAAATTCCAACATCATCTAGATTTTCCTCAAAGTGAATATCAAACAAGGCTTGAATATATCTTATACCAGGAATACACAAACCATCACATAGAATCCTCTACAATGTTTCAGCATAATAAGACACATTCTATAATATTTGTACTATCTTTGGTTGTACATATTCATAATACATGCCATATTGCTGTGAGTTTGATTCTATGGGCTTAGACTTGATGTGATTCCCTATTCTTACAGTCAAAGATGATGGATGAGAAAATGGAACCAAATTATATTTTTGAAAATGGTGGATATACCGCCTAGGTTTAATTTAATTTGATGATGAAGGTGTAGACATTTTTATTCTAGTATGAAAATTATAACTTTCATGGGGTCACATTAAAGAGATAGTATCCTCATCATCCTATCCCTTTTACTCTGATGAATTATCCTCTGATAGAGATAAAGAACCTTCCAAATGAGAAGGTTATGTCTTGGTTTTCCTGTTTACTCCAACTTGAGGAACATCATTATTTAGCACCCCTTTAGTGTATGATGAAATCCAAGATTCGGTATACCAGATAATCAATCTCCTTTCTATGATAGCCATAGGTATATTGATCACTACCCCTATCTTTTCCACAGTTGTAAGAAACCATTGCTGTCGAGCTACTATAAAATGTTGTTCTTGTCTAATGTGAACCAGAGGGGATACAAGACATTCTTTAAAGAATTTGAATTGGAATGAAAATCGATAAGGATCATAGGCCTCACATATGATTTCACTATCGATCCTGGTTACCGCTACACGGTCCATGCAAGATAACATATACAACATTAGTGCTATGATGGTCATCCCATCATTAAAAAACCTTCCCATTGTTGGATTCACGTAAGGAATGATGTTAATCTCCTTGAATAAACTCTAGCTTGTCAGAATGTCAAGTGGTTTCATAGATAAGGGTAGAATACCATAAAAATATTTAACAAATATTCAAAATGAGTTCCTAATGACTTGGATCCCACTCTTCACAGCATAAGCCCTAGAATGAGTCATGATCCATTCCCAAAAACCTGAAATGGTCATACAATTATGAAATAGTCCTTCCCTCTATGAATATTCTAAAATATTTAGTTTATCTTTTATGATATAAGAGTGGATAACCCCACTATTTTCTTCTCTACCATCATGGAAGCTACAAAAAATGTTCCAGGCCTTATACCACCTTTGGAATCACAAACATGAAATAGATAAATACTGAGGACCATAGCTAGAAAACCTGTAAGATGTGTCTTAGTAGGAATTTTGTGGTTCATTTCATATCCCCAATTGTAAAAATATCTTTTTCCTAGCATTGTCTACAAGGTGTCATGTGCAGTTCTATTTACCACATTAGGACAACTCGTTAGAGGCTTGAAGTTAGGGTACTCCCCCTTCTTCTTTGGGAAAATTCCTATCTATGTCTCGAGATGAATATCCCCTCTTGCGTGAGGATTTTCCATCTTAGTTTTTTGGGAAATTTGTGGTAACTCACATACTAATGATGACATACTATTAGTCTCATTCCATATCATCATTGGAAGAATGAATTCATCATAAATATCTCTAAGGATCAGATCATTTTAGATCTTATGAATGTCCCACAAACTAGTTACACCTTCTCCATGAATCAAATGGAATGAATTATTCTGTGGACTCCATCGGCTTAGCAATTGTGGCACAAAATTATAATTCCTATACATATAGGTTTTCTGTAACCATACAGCCACCTAAATCCCTATGCTTTCTAGATATTTTTTGAACTCTGCACATGATTTTCATAAATAGTACACCCACATACATGTGTAATTAACACCCCATCCTAGTTGAAAGTCCCAACTTTTCTTCCAGCCCTTCGATTGATCTGTTTACGATTCTCAAAAAATAGAAGAATAATAGTGCCACTTTAGTTTGACAGTATGCAGTTTCTTATCTGGAGGAAATGTTATATGATGAATTACATATGTTGTGACTATCTTCCTATAATTAATATATGTTCTCACACTAGGAATGTTTCTATATGAGATGTTCTTGTATTCTTAAAACCAAGATTTTGGAAGATATTTCTTCAGATCTAGCGTGAGGAGTTTATTTAAATGGTCATAACAGAAAATTTGAAGATAAATTCTCTTTGTAAAATCATGGGGATAATTTTCAGATACCATGCCAGATTATGTTGGGTAGTATCATAGATATCATAGTAGTCAAGCCCTATGATCATCATCATCTCCCCAGTTCTCTTGATATCCAGTTCATCAATAGTAGTGATCTTAATGGGATCCATCAGACCTACAAAAAAATATCAAATTATTTTTATAATAGGTTCATTTTGAAAAAAATAATATAATTAAAATTTGATAAAGTCTTTAAGATGTGAAAGAGAAGATTCAATGTGCAAGTGTGTCACTCAACATGTGGAACACAAGTGTATTGCATGAATACGTAAAATATCTATGTGAATGAAAGAAAAGTGTATGAATGGAAAGTGATTTCATATGGGGAGATAAAATATATGAATCATTAGAGTTTTTCGCTAAACTGGAGGGCCTATTTATAGATGAGTATGTGTACCTACACAGCCATCTTGTGTGGTAGACATCTGCAAACAAATATGCCCAAAACTTGCGTATTCCATCTATCATTTTCACCCCATTACCTCAAAATTAGACCCTATTTTTGTTTCAAATCCGATCTATAGGGGGGGGGGGTTGAAACTCATATTCATCACATGGAAAAAAAGTGATAAATGGAAATGCCTTAGAAAAAGGATGAGAAGATAGATAAAGAAACATAGTATTTGGAAATCCTTAAATAGTGGTTCATCTGAGGTAGCCCCAACCACTATCAGTGCCCAATAACATTCCCACCACACCGATTATTCAACCAGAAAAATTCCCCCAGGGTCTCATATTTTCCAATAAATAGAACTTGGGGGTCTAAATTTGTACGAAATAATTCCCTCGAAGGATGATTGGGGGTCTGATCACCCTAGTGCTTCACCCAAGTCCTCTAGAACCTCCAACGTAGTTTCATAAAACCTAAAGAGATGGAATTAAATGGTGATAGTGAGACTTAAGTCCATTATTTGTTAAAAATACATAACACTTGCAGGAATAATTTACAAAAACCCTAGAATTTAGAAGGATTGTGTGACTTGACCCTCCTCAAATAAGAACTTGTGCAACTTACTTTTGGTAATCCCTATAGATACCTTTAAACGTAAGAAAAAAAGATTCACCCAAGTGTAGTCATACATGTTTTATATCACCTATGGTGAAAACAATTCTCCCAACACTATTTTTATGGATACCCATTGCGTTGTGAGCCCCTTTTGTAGTTTTACTTGGTTCGCCTCACCCCTTCAGCATGTGCGAGACTTCCATGAAGCCTCCTTTAAATCCATTAATGATAGGGATCATTGTTCATTAGATCATTTACCCATGAGGGATCATGTTGAAGCCTCTAACAAGACCTCTTGATAAAATAAATATTAGGAAAAGTCATATCATCATGTGTCCCATTTGGATTTCATTTATATGATCAGATGTTTCCCACACTTTTCCTAACATAGGGTAAGGATCCTCAAGAAATATTTAAAATTTTATATCTATGGACACATGGGCCCATTCCCTAAGGATAGTCTTGTGAAGTTCCTAGTCTTGGATTTTGGGGATAAGACTTTGCCCAAACCTTCTCATCACTAAGAATTGGAGCCTCCGGTCCCTTGTAGGGAGGGTGAGGATAACACTTTCTTTTCCCTTTGAAAAAGGAATAGTCACCATCCTCTCATAGTACCCACCCCTGAGCAACCATATTAGTGTAATCTCAAAGAATTTTATTTAGGATGTTCCATTATTACTCTTCTATGTATCCCTCACCTCCATTACTTCCTTTTATTGGACCTATGTCTAATGTAAATTAAATAGAAGGAAGAAATGTATCCACAAGCTCTTTCATTGTAGACACGACCTCTTACACTGGGGAACGAGCAAAAATGTGTGTTTGGTTGAATCCTTCATATCATGTTGTCTATCACACTGATTATGACTCATGCATGCTTATAGGATTGTAATTATCACATCATCTACACAACCCACCTGATGGACTGAACTATGAGAACTCTGATTCCCACCATAACTAGGATTGATAGGAATCTTTCTTAGGGCCTAATATCCATATCATATCATCCATGAAATATGAAATCATGCCCCCTCAATGGGCCTCCACCTAGGTGGAATCCCAAAAACAAAATGAACTATTAAAACTGTGATTCCCACCATCACTCAGACACATGGGAAGCCTTCACCTAGGGCCTGAGATCATTGGACATCCTCCTTAGTAGTCCAACCATAATTCCCTTAATTTGGGTATCCTCCTTAGGAGTAAACCATAAGTTAATCCACCAAATCACCATGAGTTAAAATATCCAACAGGGTACCTTAATAGGAGACATTCTTCTTAGGATAAATATCTAACTTATCCTCTCAAAGTGGAATACCTCCCTACGAGACATACAAATGAGGAACTCTATAGGCATGGTTCTTCATTAACGAACTATGTGGTTTTTGATTCATATCTAAATGGTATATATAGGAATCCTCCCTAAGATTCATACCCAACATCCTAAACCAAGCCTGTTCTTTGGGCCATATCACAAGAATTGTCTAATTCAACTTGGATGCTAATATTTATTCCATGTTCCTTGGGATCGTTAGGTATAAGTACCACACCAAACAATGAATCGACATCTTCCATCTAGATTTTCTTACCACATGAAATTAATTTATATGGGTGGGTCCTTATCGCATGACCTTATAAGGTATGATGTGTCCCATTAAGCAGCACTGAACTACGTTGGCTCTGATTCCTTTCACAAGGATACATGATAAGTCCATCAATGGGTTCTATCCTAACATCATAACAACTTATGACTCTCTAGATGATGAAAAACTTATAATGTGACATTCATCTACTAAAATGATAATAAACTCCAGAGTTCCCCACTATGTGGCTAGAAAACAAACATCGTTATAATAATGACCACAAAATATCTATGTTGTATATAAGAGGATACAATCAACGGAGAACCTCATATAGATACAGATATCTCTATTGATGAAGAACCTTGAATACATACAGATGATTCTGACTTCCACACATGCTAATAATTGATTTATAATATTGGGATAACCCACATCAACTTGGGAATTAATGAAGGATTCATAAACATATCTTAAATCTATAAGAGTGTACCAGAGTATGCAATAATCCCCCCTAAAGGGTGTGATGAGCACGACCTCCCATCCTCATGACCAATGCAATTTATTAAAAATCATGGGTCTAAATACCTAAAGACATCCTAACTTTGAAAAGCAGGTCTCAATTGATATTGAATAATTGGGTGTTTCTGTTTCCATGAAAAAATCCATTGGTAACCATTCTGAAAAAATTATTTCCCCAACGAAGTCACATTTTTGTTAGAAACAATGGTATACCATTATTAGGAAATAAATTGGATTGTATATTGATATTTATTAATTCATGGGAAAAAATAAATTGATAATCAAAAGGATAATACAAATAAGGTACTTGAATGGAAAATAATAGAGAGAGAGGTCTCATAACTTGAATGGGTTACTCCGAAAACCTAGGAGGAGCACAATGAGAGATTAGAGGATCCTTGGGGGGACACTAGATAGGGTATGTTAGTGGAATTACTTTATCTAATGTTTTTAATTTATGAGTAATGGGATCTATGGTGGGTTAATATAGGAGAAGAGTGTAGAGTTCTTTATTATTTCCCAAACCAATGTTTTGGACTCCATACAATAAAATAATCAAAACCAAAAACTACACAATGATTTTTCCCATGGTTTCTTACAAAGGGGATTGTATTTAATTATTCTAAAGTTATGATTTTATAAATCATTAAAAGTTTACCCTTGGTTATGTATAAGTTAGTCATTTTTATAATGAAATGGGTTTAAACCATAAAATGAAATATTGGTTTTGGAGTATTCATATTTTATTTATAAAATTAATAAAATAACCTAGGTATCACATTATTTATAAAGTTTAAACCTATATTTGGTCATTTATACCATTTATTGAATATATTAAATCACTTTTAGGTCATTATTATGTCATAATACATGTGGTATATTTATATCGTATTTAATTTTTACCTTAAAATTTGACTCTCAAAAAATTATGAACAATTCACTAATGGATAATTTTAACATTATGATTTCAAAAATAGTATTTTTTTATTGAAATAACTTAGAAAATATTTTAATTTTAACTTTTAAAATTAAAATCGATATATATTGAGAAATTCTATATTTTTTTTAACAATAAAAGTTTTCAAACCATTATAATAATTAATTCTTACTTTATAAATGTTATAGTATCATTTAAAATTAAAAAAATTTAATTCATAATATTATTTTATTTAAATTTATTTATTTTAATGTTATTTAATTAATCCAAAGTATATCCTTAATTGAAAATTTATATTTACACTAAAAATGAATTTGAGTTTTATTATATTAGATTCTAATTTTTATCAAACTCATTACATAATCATGAAAATGTTAAAAAAAATTAAGGAAAAACTATAATTATTAATTAATTTAAAATAAACTATAAATATTAATAATTTTATGGTTAAACGTTTTCCTAGTAAAATTTTTATTACTATTTTAATCTAATTTAACCTATTTTACTTTTATTACGGTAATAAATTTTACTATGATTATTATTCATATTATAAAAAATCAATGTTATCCTTATTATCTAATATTAGTTATGTATATTATAAATATGGAATCCATTTTAGAACATTAAATTCATATAATTCATGGAATTTAATTTCAAATAAAACATGAGACTGCTACAAAAAGCTTTTTTCTGAAACAAAAATCATCTTTTCAAGGAAAGGATGATTTCACTATAACTCTATAACTAGTAATATTTTAATTATATTAATTTCAATTAATAAGTATATATATATATAATATAAAAATATTTAAACCATTCCACATTAGGGGTTGTTTTTTATTTAATCAAAATGGAGAAACATTATTTGTTATAGTACAATTCTCTGAAAAGTGTGTTTTAAAGCCTAAAAATAAACTTATTCTAAAATCCCATATAAAGATTATTTAAATATAATTAATTTTAGTAAATATTAATCAAATTTTAATTTTAAATCACATTCAAATAATAATTTTACTTTTAAATTACATTATTTATCAAAAGAAATTAAGGTTTTTAAAAAGTGTGTATTAAAACTATTCACTGAAAATGCCATATTTTTTTTAAATACCGATATTTTAACCTCAGTTAATTTTTATGAATATATTAAAAACTGGATTAGTTTTATCAAATAATGTTCATAAATTTTAATTAAATTATTTGTAATATTTTTTCAAAAAATATATTACAATATTTTTTTAAGAAAACATATTTTCTGATGAATGAAATGAAATTACTAAAAATTGATTGATTATATAATAAGAAATTAGCAATAAATTTATTTTTAGTATGAAATATATATTTACATATTTCATAAATAATTTAATACTATTCATAACCACAAATTTAACGGCTAGGTTATAATGGTCGTATTTATATACCCATTGTTTGTTTAGGTTCGATATTGTGTACCGAATATACTATCCAACCTAATTTTATATTAAAAAAACACAGGGAGTTACATTATTCACCACTTTAAAAAAATATCCTCATAATTCCAACTTGATGTTGGTAAGAAATTTTATGACACATGATAATATGTTTATTGAAAATTGACATTTTAAAAAGGGTTAATAAACCATCCACTTGAAAAGAGAGAAATGAAAGTATAAAGGTCATCACGTAATAAGTATTAGAATATCTTACATTATTGGGATGTGAAAATATATAAATAGAAGAAAAAAATGACACCCAAGAAATAATATAGAGTGAGGGTGAATATGTGTAAGATAAATTTAGTAACAACAAAACCATAAATTTATGATGGGTGAAATGAAGATCAATTCATCAGAAATGATCTTAATATAACCACATTTTTACTTAAAAGATTATTTTACTATATTTAAGGAATAAATTAACCTACTAGACTAGTAACATAAGGAATTATACTTTTTAACATGTATAATTTTCTCCTTCAATTAATTTAAACAATATTTTAATCTTTTTCTCCAAACGATGAGTACTAAATATGATTTTTTTAATTATTGAAGTAGTAGAATAAGATTATAATGAAATAAACAATCCACCAAAGAATAAAAAAATATTTCTACTATACATTATAAATCCAAAATTGTTAGCATAAAATAAGATAATATTTAAAATTAATAAACCATATTACATTGATCTCTAAAATTCAATAAAAAGTCCCAAAAGTTTAACATAGACCATTCCTTAAAAAATACTGATATATCAAAAATAAAACTAGTATAAAATACTCTTTATTGAAACATTGAATTATGGATAAGATCATATAAATTAAGATGAACAATTTATCTATGATTAAGGTATTGGATGATCCATTGAATGTTAGAAGCCTTTGTCTCATAAAAGTGTCAATTAAATCTTGTTAATTATTAAGGTGATTTAGTCCCTAATCATGATTCATGTTTATTTTCAAAACATGGGTAAATTGACAAAGTATCATCAAACAATTCTAGATTCTTACACCCATCAGGTTGGTAATCTTGTTTTGGTATTTATCACATTGTCTTTAACATTGGTAGTTTACCCAGTTCCTCCAACTATGAGCTATTGGATATAATAAAAGGAAAATCAAATATAAGAAATTTTTAACTACTAAACACATAATCTATTATATGATAACATTAACATGATAATTTATAAAATCCATGCATTTCATAGACATAAGAATTTATAGGCTTGTAACAATGTTCTCCCGGATCTATATCAAAACAAAGTCACTTATGTTCATTTTTTTCTCTTAATAATGGTCCATAATGACCATGTGGATTTACTAAAGCATATCAAATTAGAGTTTAAAAAAGGTGCGATAAAAGGACCATTTTCATGTACTAGTTCCAGATCAAATCTATCACAATACTGTGTTTTCAGGTGTTATGCCTATGTATATCTGTTCTAGAGCCACATCGACTTATAGTATCCATATAGGGATCTATTTTCAATGAAACCACATAATTTATTCTAAATAAATAATTATGTATGTCTTGATATATTTATTATTATTCCAAAGGCTTTCACAGGAGTTTCATAATCATAATACTGAAAATAACTGAATATTTATTTGATACATACTATTACAACCCTAATTATTAGTATAAATTACTTCATGATTTGTTATGTAAGAAAACACATATTACAACCCAAAAGATTGTAAGTCCAGTTTCATTGGGTAATTAGTTACATTATATAAAAAACAAAAACATAGGTTGAATCAGTATAATTGAAAACATACTTAACATTATCATAATATTCCATCATTTATAAATCTGTATGGGATAACTTGGGGAGATACATACATAAGAAATTCGTGATTAATAAAGAAAAATATGGTAATAAACAATGAATTACAAGAAAAAATAATTATATGTTATAAAATAAGAGGTTAAATTGGACATAAAATGGGTCATAATAATTAAAATGAAAAAATATGTGTGACATATCTTGATAACCTTAAATGAAACATGGAAATGTGAAAACACATTTAAACATGACATCATAAACATAGGTCGGTGCTATCTTCCAACACTTCATAACAAGATGAAAAAAGTACCCTACTGAATAATGATCAGTCACTAATCTCATACATGATTTCTCATGATACTAAAATATCACCAAATTCATTAGACTTCTAGATATATTTGGGAGAACCCATAGTATTCATATCATGTACTTGAATAAGTGCGCCACATAGGTCATAAAACATAAGGATGTTTTTCATAACTTTTAACCCTGTGATCAAGGATTTTAGGATATATATTTTAAATTTATATGTAGAATACGTATAGGTATTTCTAGGTGAATAACCGTGACTGGAAATAGTGATGGAATTCACAATCAACTGTTTTGGAATGGAGAAATCGTAGTGAAATTTAAGAAGAATATCAGTTGTTCTCAAAGATTCATAAAATGGTTTAATAAGAGATTATATGGTATATAGTAAATTTTATGTCAAATTAAAATTAATATGGATGTAGAAAAACATGTCCCCATATTAGGAATTGGAAATAAATTCCCTAAAATGAAGAAGATGCTTAAATAAAGTGGAGAAGGAAAGGATCCCTTTCTTAATTTTATTCATAGTAAAACCTTAGGTAAATTCTATAATGACAGAGGATAAATGACATATAATAGTTTGGAAATAAATTTTATAATAAAGTGATATTTAAAAAGTCCTAACAATGTAACCAATTGAAATTTAAAGCCCTAATATCAAAAAAGGTACTTGAATTGAAAGGAATAGAGGGAAATCACATACTAAATTTCAAAAATATAATAACATATGTAAATTCAATATTGATAGGGTATAAATGATATATCATTATTAGAACATAATTTTGATAATATATTGATCTTTATAAATTAGTGAAAACACAACCAATGCGTAATCAAAGAGCCAAATACAAATGAGGTGCTTTAATGGAGAAGAAGATAAATAGGTCCCTTAACTTAAGAGGGTTATTCCCAAAGCTTGGGAATAACTTATTGAGAGATTAGGGGAACCTTGAGAGAAATTTAGACAGGTTATGAAAGATTAATTAAATTCTACATGGTTTTTGAGTGAATAATAATTATATATTTGGTGTATTTATATAGAAAATAGAGTTGAGTTCTTTATTATTTCTCAAACCAAGGTTTTGGACACTATAATATAAAATAATCAAAACTAAAACCCATATCAATTTTTTTTACAATGGTTTCCAATAAAATTAGGGTTTGTTTTTATTATGTAATATATCCTTGTTGCTAGATCCTTAAAATATTATGCTTGATGATGTAGAAGTGATTCATGTTCATAATGAAATAATTTATAAACCTTAAAATTCTTTCATTGTTTTTGAGGATTCATAAAGGCTTTATAAAATTAATCAGATAACCTAAAATCATATTATATTTAATCTGAATCATAAATTTAGTCTTTGATACCATTTATAAAATTTAATACATTACTTTTGGGTCATTATGCCATCTAATACACATCATATATTTATACTGTATTTAAATTTTACTTGAAAATTCTATTTCCTTAGAAAATTATAAAAAATAACTATTTGATAATTTTGATGTTTTTATTATAAAAAAATATTTATATTTTCAAATTATTTTTCTAAATATGTGAATTTTCAATTTCAAAAAAAATGTTAATATTTATTGAGAAATAAGTTTTTTTAAGAATAATAGTTTTTGAAACCTTTTATAAAACACAGTTGAAATTATAAAATTTATATTATCATTTATAATTAACAAAAAATTAATTAAAAGTATTATTTTTTTAAAATATCATTTATTTTTAAAATTCATGAATTCATCAAAAGAATTTTCTTAATTATAATCTCATAGTACAAAAAACTAAAATTTGGGTTTCGTGGTATTTAAAACTAATTTTTATCAAACTCGTTACATAATCATATATGATTAAAAAATAAGAAAAAAATATAACCATAATTCATTACTATGGAAATATGATTATTCATACTATTAGGGTTCCCCGTTTTTCATTGTTAATTTTTTTTATTTATAATATTTTTATTTTACCCTTACATAACCTATTTTCTATTACCACGATAACAAATATTTACTATGGTTACTCTTCATATTGTCAAAAACATTAGTTGAACTTACTAACTAATATTAATTATTAAGATTATAAATATTAAATCCAATTTAAATAATTCAATTTATATAAGTGGATTAATATAATTTAAATGAAAATATGAAAGCGCAGTGAAAAGAGATTTTCCAAAAAAACACATTTTTCTAATGAAAGGAGAATTTTACCTAAAATCAATACCATGAATATCATTCTAACCCAAGATCTGAAAAATAGTTCCCTATTCCTGTGTTTCACATGGACTCAAGTGAACCAATTTTTACAATAGAGGTCACCGACTAGCCGTAAGGTTCTAAGTTGGGATAGTGAGGAGACAATACATGCATAATCAATGTATCACAATGATGTAATAACATTATTCAATATAAGAATTGTGAAATAAATCAATAAAGTAAGATAAACATCTAGAATATTTAAATATTAATAATTAAATCTAATGTAAATAACATATACAAGAGGATTATGTCATACATTTATAAAACAATTCAGGCAATACATGGAAACAAGAATCCAATACAATTGAAGTATCAAAACAAAAAAACAAAAAAGAACTGTATATAGATAGAATCATGAGAATATACTATTCTTGTGCTCCCCTACTTCAAAGAAATGATCAAATTAAGATTAATAAAGTGTAAACTTTCCCCAATCCCAACCAATATCCAAAAAGTGTTTGCAGGAACCCAACAACGGCCCAAAAAGTGTGTGAGATAACACTCAATACTCCACCACCAATGAGGTCTATAACAAATCCACTCTATATGTATAATCTAAAGAAGTTTTCAATATATGATAGTAATATAAATGAATACAGCAGAGTCACATAGTCTATTCTAACAACTATAATAAAATACGATAGGAGGACTATCTATAAATCATGATAGAAAATAAACAGTGACATGTGCCATGTAATAATTTGATAGAAAAAAAGGTGGATCAAAGGTATACTATCCAAGGAATCCACATCGAGTTTTAATCCTATACGGGTCAGATTTGAGGTATAATGACTAAGGAATACTCATAAAGTGTCATTCCTATATGGGCTCGATTCATGGTATATTGAAAAAGATATCCCCTCGAGTCCCTGAAAAATCCCTATAGAAAAATTGATAATGACTTAGGAGGATCCTAAGAAGAATGTTCATAAAGCATGTATATGGGGATCCATTAAATCCTGATACAAGGCGTAGTTGAATCAAAAGTAATCTAAATACATGGAGTAGAAATTACCCTGGAATCTAATGTCAACCTAAAATGTATGAATCCATGGTGTAAAAATGTCCATGGAATTTAAATCATTTTTCATCTCATTTACCATTTCATAGTCATACTTAATCCACGAGTTCATCCAACTAATTCCAAAATTTCATTTCTATTTATTTAATAATTTTAGTAACATGTAGTCACATATAATGGAGGCAAAAAAATATCCTAATATCAAATTAAATTCAAAAATGATTCTACTTGGATGGATATATCACACTCACTAAATGAGGTGGTATAACATGGGTAATATATAAAAACACACCTCATAGCTGTTCTAGGTTGAGGTTGAAAACCTCCATCAATCAAATGGTACTAGGAAGAAATTCTAACAAGGATATAAAAAATTAGTTAATTAATTCATTTAATTTTAGGAGCAAAGCCAAAAGTTTATAAATGAAAAAATGGTAATAGGGTGTAAAAAACTATACTGTAAAAGAAAAGGTATATAAAACCTTAACTAGGTCTATGGTAGAACACTTTTCCATTAAAGATATCTGATTCACAATGTATTTGGAGAAAAATGAATAATAGAAAAAGAAACCCAAAAAATTGAGCATATTATTTTTCACCAAAATAGATAAATTGATATAAATGTAAACAAAAAAATTTCAAAAGTGAATCAAGAACTCCCTAGTGTGGATCCAATAAGAAAAACAGCTCATGAATCAGAGTTTGTGTGATTAAATGGAACCAGAACCTATGAAATAGTCTTGGATGAGATCACCGCATAAAAGTGGAGGTTACTAGAGAATTTAAATGAAAATGGGTTGATATAGATTAAATATCCCTAGTAAAATGGTGAAAACACCCATTTAAAGGGTGCACATGTTGGTTTCATGGTTGTACATCCTATATGGAAACTATGTGACTTCTATATTCCAAAAGTTGTGGCCCACATGGTTGGTGGTATATTGTTTTTCAAGCCTTGCACTACCCATGTCCCCCTCCATCTAGGGTTTATACCCCCATAGTCTACAAAACATGGCTATAAATATATGTGATGACCATGTCGTCCTCTTTGTGATGTCCTTAATAACCCTTCATGGGTTTTCCCAACCATGCGACCTCCTCTACACGGTTTGGACAATGTGTGTTCCTCACCTTTTCCACAAACAATTAGAGATATAGTCTTAGAATATTCCCATGATTCTCCCAAACACTTTCATAGGTGATTAAAAACATATATAAGGATAAAAAAAGGATTCAAGAAAAATTAAGGATATATGTACCTAAATAAGAACCCATGATCTTACAATATTCTCCTCTTAAGAAAACTAAACCCTACGTTTTTCTTTCATGGGTGGTAAAGGATATTATAAGAAAATCTCCTTCCATTGAGAACATACATCTACCTCCCACTCCCATGTCTCATCCTATACACATTCATGATACCCAAGCATCCACACTAGAGGGACTAACCCGCCTCAAAGATCCTTCATGCTCAGATCAATGATATGAATATGATGCTCCTAAAATAACAGAACTGCATATTCTAAACCTCATCCGGATGGAGAATATTTGATGGATTTTAGTTATAATGATTCAACTGAGATACTTGAAAGACATTGTGTAGGGATCAATAACACTAAGTTAGCTACAACTGATAGGATACTAGTCTAGCTATAAGAAACCGGTTTTTTCTATAAAAGAATTTGGAAAATTCTTTATGTTATTCCAGAGTAGCTCTTTCAGACGACGTGTGATTCCGATCATCGGTGTGGCCGAAATTAAATTTTCCATGCGTTCACACTGGGCATGCCAAATAAATGGAATAACTCGTAAACGGTAACTCAGATTGGAAAACTGATGGCATTGTTGAGTCCGGAACGTGCCATTTACCCTAGGTGGGGTGCAATTTTTGTGGCCGCCGGCCTTCTGTGGAAAATGGCCCCAGGGGCATATTCATAAATTAGCAGCATCGGGTGTTGGGTTTTATAACTTTTGAATGGGGCCTCGGATTAAAATTATGAGACCGAAGTTATTCTTGTGAGGTGGTGGTTACCCTAGGTGAGGCGTAACCTCGACCCCGTCTAGAGTTTCAGATGCGAGTTAATTTAAGGGTTTAAATTAATTAATATTTTAATTATTTTTTCTTTATTTAAACCTAAACTCACCCCCTCTCCTTCACGATTTGGAGTTCTCTGAGGGAGGAACCTTCAAGCTCAACCAAGGAGAGCCCTCACCAACCCTTCTCCATCCTCTCCCCCAAGGTGGTGCGCAGTTTCGGCAGATCGTTGCGAAGCGTCGGGCTACTCCCAAGAGGTAGGATTGTGTGTTTTCTATATATTTCCGCACCTCCTTAGAATTCATAAATATGCATCGAATTGATTTTTTATCATCGAGATAATCCCATAAATGCATAGTACATGTTCCTAGATTTCCGATGCTTGTTTCTGTTTGAATTTCTAATTCCCGAGGCGACCGCAGCGCTCCGACGAAGTTTCGAGGGTTTTTTGGTGTTTTTTCAGCGGATCCCCATGCGGCGGCGGCGGCTCGGCCTCAGGTAGGTGGCGGCTCAGCAGGTTCGGCGGGGCTTCTTGGCAGTGGGCGTCGGTGAGGGCGAGGCGTCCAGGCGGCTACGGGGGCTCTGGCTGTGGGCATCGGTGGGCGAGCATGGATGCCGGGCAAGTGGGCGTCGACGAGGCAGAGAGGGCAGCGGGGGCGCCAGCTGGGGCGCGCGACACAGAACCGGCTGATTGGCCGGTTGATGCGGAAAACCCGGGATCCTCATGACCTTAGTTGGTAGACAGGACTCGCGCCACGCGGGTCCCCTCGGAGACCGGACCGGCCGAGCTGGTCCGGGCGGGTTGGGGTGGTCTGTGGCGTGAACCACGGACCGCCGGTCCAGGGTGTGGGTGGGCCGGCCGAACCGGCCCGACCCATCTATTTTTTTCGTCCTAAAAAGTATAAACGCTCCTAAAATGTGGACCAGGTATCAGATTCACCTGCCATTAGTGGCTACACATTCCTTGAAATGAGGCAAACATTTTGAGATGGCTTCTGGGATTTTAATTCTTGAGATGGGGGCCTCGGTGGCGCGACACGCCCATTAAGTAGTTTGGCGTTTTTCCGGATGTTTTTTTTTTGTTTTGGATGGCGCAGACACATCCAGAGTCCTTTTTGAGCGCAGTCAGTGGTGTTGAGACCCTGACGTCGAGACGAATATTTATAAGGGGTTTTTGGTTGTTGAAACCAGAGTTGAGGCATGGGCCCCATGGCCCGTCCTTTAAGCTGCGAGCAACGTTTCACAACTTTTTCATCGGTGGTCCGTTCGGGGTGGGCGAGCAGTCGATTCGGGGTGTTTTTCCGAGGGAATTACAATCGCGCAATCCGACCATTCTAATTCAGCGTGGTGGTGCAGCCCCCACGAGGGTCGGTTTGGGCATTGATGTTGAATTTCTATCTCCTTCACCGTGTGTCCGTTTTGGACAAGTGATTAGTCAATCTCGTGTACTTTTTTTGAGAGGTTCGCAATGGTGCGATCCGTAGGCAGCGCTTTGGGACCGGGATGCAGGTCCCACGTAGCACCGCTCGTGTGCGGTATGGCGAAGTGCATATTTTTCTCCAGATATCCATTCCACTCAAGTGAGCAGTCAATTTGCCGTGTCTTCCCGAGGGCATCGTAATGGTGTGATGCACCCGACTATTTTTGGGACCAAGGCTCGGAACCACGGGATGTCGTTCAGGCGTTAAGCTGTGATGGATGACTTTTCCATCGGATATCTGTTGGTGCAAAGTAAATAGTCTATCTCGCCTATTTTTCCGCGAATATTACAACGATTCGATCCATTTGGATGTGTCGAGTCTTGTTCGAGATCTTATTTAATGTGGAAGCATGAAAAGTGCTCTAGTGGCGGTTCTTCTTTCTATGTTTGGAAGCGAACCCTTGGCATGTGATTGTGTTCACTACCGTGTGAGTGAAGTTGATGTTGGTATAGATATGGTTGGCCATGCTAGGGCCGTGGAGAAAGCAAGTTGGTGCAATTACATTTTCACACTTCGTGATGATGTTGGGTGACGTGTGCACGATAGCCTTTGGACTAGAGATGTGGTATACTCTGGGTGTATACAGGAATGCATGGAGGTACATGTTATAGTTTGTACCTGAGAACATTCATGCGCTTGGTTTGGAGATAAGTTTGGGCCAGAGGTCGTGTGGGCCCCATGAGTGTGTCGTGTTCTACTTTACGTACCTTTGACCTCCCGTGACGTAGAGGGTCTTCTAGTTCACGATGGTTTCGACCAGTAGGGTTGAGTGGGTTTCCCCCCTGGTCCTGTTCATGATGGTTTAGACAAGCAGGGTTGAGTGGTTTCTCCTGCTTTTGTTCTCAATGGTTTGATCGGCAGAGTTGTTTGGGTTCCCCTTTCTCCTTTAGCCATGTGGGCTTTCAGTATCACGTACCTTCATGTTCCCTGGTAGAATTTTGAGGATTCGATGTGACCAATACAATATGAGGGCACTGATCCTCTACCTAGGAGGTTTTTTCTAGAAGGGATGGCCAGAGCAGTTCTGGGTTTACCCTCCAGTGGGGCTGGGTAGTGGGTTGCTCATTGACTTCTTCGGGTTTTCCCTCTAGCAGGGCTGGGCAGTGGGTTTCTCATTGACTTCTTCGGGTTTACCCTCCAGCGGGGCTGGGGAGTGGGTTGCTCATCGAATTCTTGGGGTTTACCCTCCAGCGGGGTTGGGAAATGGGTTGCTCATCTAATTCTTCAGGTTTACCCTCCATCAGGGAAGGGCAGTGGGTTGCTCATTTACTTCTTATGGTTTACCCTACAGTACAGACTGGGTAGTGGGTTACCCAGCGACTTCTTAGGGTTTACCCTAGAGACTGGGCAGTGGGTTACCCGACGACCTCATAGGGTTTACCCTCCAGTAGGGACTGGGTAGTGGGTTACCCGACGACCTCTTAGGGTTTACCCTCCAGTAGACCCTGGGCAGTGGGTTACCCAGCGACCTCTTAGGATATCCCCTCCAGGGGGGCTGGGCAGTGGGTTACCCGATGACTTCTTTCAGACTCATTCCATTCTACTAGGCTAGTTTTTGGATTTTCTCCATTACTACCGGAGCGGGACCCTTGGTTGTACGGGTCAAAGATGTGACAACTTTGACTTTGAGAAGACCTCTTGATTCTGTGAAAGTGATGAGGTGTGGTTTGAATTTCCCCAGAACTCTCAAGAACGAGGGGCACTTTCCCCACCGAGTCACGTCCTTGTGACGCGACCTAAAACCGTGCAGGCGAGTCAGTGCCGCCCAAAGCGGATAGTGTCGAGGTGTAGTGATTTGAGCCCCTTGACTTGAAGTTTGGGGCAGACGTACGGGATACTGGGCATCGATGGTGTTTACTTCTGGGACTGTTGGAGGCTCACTTTCTTGGGTTGAGCTACGGGATAGAGATCCCCTTACGATCTTGTTCGGGCTTCTTGTTTGAGCATATGGATATGTATATACCTTTTTCCAGTACCCACTTCTTGGGTTTTGGTTACTCTCCTTCCAAGAGAGGAAAAGATGCGCGGGGTATTCCATGTGCTTTCTATGTCTAGATTCTCATGGTTGGACGAGTATACTCTCCTTCTATAGGTAGAGAAGTCTCGACGGGAAGTCAATATTCTCACCATTTATAGCTCCTTGTGTTAGGATGAGTCTAATTCCTTCCTCTTGTTAGGTTGAGTTGTACTCTTTACTGCACTCTCGGTTGTACTCCTTTACTTTTCCCTATTCGATCTACTTCTCACCTCTTCAGTACCTTTTTTGTTTCTCCCTCGAGCCTTCAAGGTATCATACTGAGTATTTTTATACTCACCCATGCTTGGGCTATGCCCGAACATGGTGTTCCCTTGAATACGACGGACATGTCGATCATGATGTCATATGAGCTTAGGAGTTCGGGATCTTGGACCACATACGGTGGTTTTAGTCGGGTTCCAGGTGAGGGACCCTCCCAGCTGTTATACTTTTTTTACATGTTTCTGGGTTTTGGCACTTTTCTGGTTGGGCGCGTGTTTTTCCCTTTTTCTTTTCAGTTTACCTTCAGCATTTACTTTGTACTATTTAGAGGTCGATTCACTTTTGAGGTTTGTTTAGACATGTGATTACTTTACATTTCCTTTTACTCTACACTTGTACATTGAGTGGGATTCCTGTGTGTGTACATGTACTTAGGAAAAGGTCTCCCTGAGTTGTTTTGCCTTTGGAGCTGGTCGCCAGCCCCTGGCCTATGGAGGCGGGCTTGGGGTAGTTGCGTCTCGAGCCCGGGTAGTGTTAGGTCGTGAAAAAGTGGTATCAGAGCAGGTTCATTCCTTGGGAAGTTGTTCAGACATCTCTAAAAAATAATTGGTTTGGATTTAGGGCAATGGTGTCAACGTGTCTCGAGAGCGGCTCTCAGGCCAGTGAGTCCAGTGATGGTGCGGCATCCAATGTATTCATTCAATAGGACCCTGAGAACCCGCTTGGTAACTCGACATGATGAGACACTCATTGCAGGTAATTGGTTTGTGCATCACATAGGATTGAGTCTTTGACTGTCCTTCTTGAGTCAGCTCCCCATTGTTGTTGTTATATACATATATGCTCATCTGACAGCGGTACTCCTTGATAACATTCAGGATGTCTTCACGAAGAAATCCAGCCAAGATACTAGCTTTGGTTCATGACTAAGAACCTGTGAGCTACGAGGCCTCGATCTAGGACCCATCATGCGAGTCCCTTTCTTCGGGTGGGATGGTATCCTCAGCCCCGTCGGGTGAGAAGCAGACAGCGTCAGCAGAGCAGACTGAACTTGAGCGCGTTCCATGAGTTCCAGTGGCAGAGACCGCTAATGTTCAGTGGTGAGCTAGACCCTTAGGCAGCAGAGGTTTGGATATAGATAGTGGTTCTTCTTTTAAGGCTTGTGTAGATGCTGACATATCTTATTTTGGCTTTGGCTACTAGCCTTTTCCACGGAGCAGCTGGGCATTGGTGGAGTCTGGTGACTTAGTTACTTGATGAGTCGTCGCTTTTGTGGGACGACTTTCAACTTCTATTTCATGAGGAGTTTTACCCTTCCTTCTTATGCTTCGTTTGGATCCAGAAGCTCTTTCAGTTTCAGTAGGGAGGGATGCCAGTGACTGAGCATGCGACTAGTTTCGCAGACCGTGCATGTTTTTACACAGACTTGTTCCACGATGGCAACTTCAGAGCGCATAAGTTCAAGAAGGATCTCCACAGAGAGATTCGTGATATCATAGCACCCTTGGGAATTTCCTCTTATTCCAGGGTACTAGAGCAGTGGCTGGTGATAGAGAGCTTCCTGTCGCATTCTACAGTTAGTGGTGGCAGCAGGCTCGATAGATCCGAGACATCTGCCGCAGCTAATGGGTGTCAGCTGATAGAACCTCGACGCAGGTGGCTTTCCAATTACCGGACTCAGGGGCGTGGTCATACACCACAGTGGTTCCGAAGGGCACCAGTGAAGCCCGAAGAGAGTTGGTGTTATGCTTGCGATGAGCGAGGTCACTTGGCATGGGACTGCCTGACCAGGCATGCTGAGAATATTGGGTAGGCAGCAGGTGCACCACCATGATAGAGGTAGTACCATGATCGGAGTAGCGCTCAGAGAGGTGGTTCTAGTGGAGGAGCGGGGGGAGTTGGTATTAAGGGATGACTTTATGAGGTCTTCCCATCACCATTAGGCGGTCCACGTTAGGCTCCGGGAGCTGATAGTTAGGACCGGGGATAGCCGTGAGATTTTGATGTTTACGATTTTGCAGAGCATGAAGTGACAAGAGGTACGCTTTACGACTATTCTACTTTTTACAGTATAATTTTTAGACTCTGTGAGTGAAATTATTTTATCCCTACTCCTTGCTTGAGTTGTTACCAGGGTGATGCGGGGTGTCGGTTTAACCCTGTGTTAGTGGAATATAATGTGTAGAACCCTTTTTCCTTTAGTCGATGGCTTCAACTCCTTCGCTTTTCGAGTGTGTAAGAGCGTCTTGGTTGTGGGACATCGACTGTGAAACCATGCGTGACCAGATCTCCTTAAGTGTTTCACCATATGGATATTATGAAGGATATAATCACCAGGCTTTTTCCCAGGTCCAAACAGTGATTCCATTCGCAACATGCGATGTAGAGGTTTGACCGGGGAGGTGAGATACCCCGGAGGGCTTTTGGGCCGTTTGAGACCGTGCGGTGCGATGGGGAGGTTCCCTACCACCTTTCCCTAACCCCAAATGCTGGAGTGGGTGCATGATATCTCCCACGTGACTTACCTAGGAAGCTATGTGCATTCTCCTATGCACGTCATCGACAAAGACATACCTCACATGGACGGATCAAATCCTTTGGTTCATGTGTGGTGACACAGAACCGTGGGAGAGTTCTCCGGGGTACGGGAGATCCTGGTGTGGGCATAGTACCCTGAGTTGTTCCCTATATTTGGCTTTTCGAGGATGAAAATCTTGAAGGAGGGAATAATGTAAGAACCCGGTTTTTTCTATAAGAGAATTTGTAAAATTATTTTTGTTATTCTAGAGAAGCACCTTCAGACGGCGTGCAATTCTGAGCCCTCGTGTGGCCAGAATTAAGTTTTCAGTGCGTTCACACTGGGCACACCAAATAAATGGAATAACTCTTAAACGGTAGCTCATATTGGAAAATTGAGGTTACCTTTGAGTCTGCAACGTGCCGTTTACCCTAGGAGGGGTGCAATTTTCACGGGCGCGGGCCTTCTATGGAAAATGGCCCTCGGGGCATTTTCGTAATTTAGCGGCATCAGGCGTTGAGTTTTATAGCTTTTGAACGGGGCCTCAGATAAAAATTCCGAGACTGCCTTTGTTCTCGGGAGGTGGTGGGTACCCTATGGGAGGCTTAACCTCGACTCTGTCGAGATTTTCGAATGCGGGTTAATTTAGGTGTTTAAATTAATTAAAATTTTAATTAATTTTTCTTTATTTAAACCTAAACTCACCCCCTCTCCTTCGTGATTTGGAGTTCTCTAGCGGAGGAACCTTCAAGCTCAACCAAGGAGAGCCCTCACCAACCCTCCTCCATCCTCTCCTCCCCAAGGTGGTGTGCGGCTTTAGTGGATTGTTGCGAAGCGTCGGGCTACACCCAAGAGTTAGGATTGTGTGTTTTTATTTATATTTCTATACCTCCTTTGAATCCATATAAATGAATCTAATTTCTGTTTGATCGTCAAGAAAAGACCATAATTACGTAGTACATGTTCTGAGATTTCTGATGCTTGTTTCGGTTCGAATTTCTGAGTCCTGAGCTGACCGTAGCGCTCTGACAATGTTTCGAGGGTTTTTCTGGGGTTTTTCCGACGAATCCCCACACGGCGGCGGCGACTCGGCCTCAGGTAGGGGGTGGCTCAGCGGGTTCGGCGGGGCTTCTCGGTAGTGGGCATTGGCGAGGGTGATACGACCATTTGGATTTGGGGGCTTCTACTCTTGGCATCGGCGGGCGAGCGTGGAGGCCGGGCGAACGGGCGTCGGCGAGGCAGACCAGGAAGTGGGGGCCCTAGCTGGGGCGCACAACATAGAACCGGCTGATTGGACGGTTGACACGGAAAACCCGGGGTCCTTGTGACCCCGGAAAGAAGACAGGACCTACGCCACGAGGGTCCACTTGGAGACCGGACTGGCTGACCCGGTCCAGGCGGGTTGGGGCGGTCCGTGCGGTGAACTGCGGACAGCTGGTCCAGGGTGTGGGTGGGCCGGCCGAACCGGCCCGGCCCACCAATTTTTTCCGTCCTAAAAAGTTTAAACACTCCTAAAATGCGGATCGGGTGTGGGATTTACGTGCCGTCAGCAGTGACGCGTTCCATAATACGAGGATAACATTTTGAGATGGTTTTGGGGGTTTTAATTCCCGATACAGTGGACTCGGTGGCGCGACACGACCATTAAGTAGTTTGGCGTTTTTTTGGGTTTTTTTTGTTTTGGATGGCGCAGACACATCCATAGTCTGTTTTGAGCGGCATTAGCAACATTGCGACCCTGTCATCGAGACGAATATTTCAAAGGTGTTTTCGGGTGTTGAAACTAGATTTGAGGCATGGGTCCCATGACCTGTCCTTTAAGCTGCGAGCAACGTTTCACAACTTTTTTATCGGACATCCATTCGGGGCATGCGAGCAGTATATTCAGGGTGTTTTTCAGAGGGAATTTCAATGGCGCAATCCGCCCACTCTAATTCAGCACGGTGGTGCGGGCCCCATGAGGTTCGGTTTGGGAATTGATGGTGAATTTCTATATCCGTCACCGGGTTTCCATTTCAGACAAGTGATTAGTCAATCTTGTGTACTTTTTTGAGAGGTTCACAACGATGCGATCTGTAGGAAGCCCTTCAGGACCGGGATGCGGGTCCCACGTATCACCGATCATGTACGGTATAGAGAAGTGCATCGTTTTCTCTAGATATCCATTCCACTCAAATGGGCAGTCAATTTGACGTGTCTTTCCAAGGGAATCGTAATAGTGTGATGTGCCCGACTGTTTTCTGGACCGAGGCTCAGCACCAGAGTACGCTGTTCGGGCATAAAACGGTGTTGGATGAATTTTCTATCGGATATCCATTGGAGGCAAGTAAATATTCTATCTCACATGTTTTTCCACAATGATTACAACAGTGAAATCCATTTGTATGTGCAGAGTCTCGTTTGAGATCTTATTTAACGTGGAAGCATGAATGGTGCTCCGGTGGTGGTTCTTCTTACTGTGTTTGGAAGTGAACCCTTGGAGTGTGATCACGTTCTATCCTGTGTGAGTGAAGTTTATGTTTGAAGAGATATAGTTGTCCGTGCTAGGGATGTGGAGGAAGCAGGTTGGCTAAATTACGTTTTCTCCCTTTGCGCTGACATTGGGTGACATGTGCACGATAACCTTTGGGCTAGAGATGTGGTATACTCTGGGAGTATATGGGAATGCTTTGAGGTACATATTTTAGTTTGTACCTTAGAACGTTCGTGCACTTGGTTTGGAGATGTGTTTGGGCCACACGTCGTGTGGGCCCCATGTGTGTTCCATGTTCTACTTTACATACCTTTTACCTCTCATGACATAGAGGGTATTCTTATTCTTGATGGTTTTGACCAGCAGGGTTGAGTGGGTTTCCCCCCTGGTCCTGTTCATTATGGTTTAGACCAGCAAGGTTGAGTGGTTTCCCCTGCTTTTGTTCTTGACGGTTTGATCGACGGAGTAATTTGGGTTACCCTTTCACCTTTAGCCATGCAGGCTTTCATTATCACGTCCCTTCATGTTCCCTGGTAGAATTTTGAGGATTTGGTGTGACTAATACATCACGTGGGAACTGATCCTCTACCCAGGAGGTTGTTTCCAGTAGGGATGGCCAGAGCAGTTTTGGGTTTACCCTCCAGTGGGGCTGGGCAGTGGGTTGCTCATCAAATTTTTCGGGTTTACCCTCTAGTGGGGCTGGGCAGTGGGTTGCTCCTCGAATTCTTCGGGTTTACCCTTCAGAGGGGATAGGCAGTGGGTTGCTCATGGAAATATTAGGGTTTACCCTCCAGTAGAGACTGGACTGTGGGTTACCCAGCGACCACTTAGGGTTTACCCTCGAGTAGAGACTGGGTAGTGGGTTACCCGACGACCTCTTAGGGTTTTCCCTCTAGTAGAGACTAGGAAGTGGGTTACCCGACGACCTCTTAGGGTTTACCCTCCAGTAGAGACTGGGCAGTGGGTTCCCCAGTGACCTCTTAGGGTTTACCCTCCAACGGGGCTGGGCAGTGCATTAACTGACGACTTCTTTCAGACTCAGTCCTTCCTACAAGGCTAGTCTATTGATTTTCTCCATGAATACCAGAGTGGGACCCTTGGTTTTACATGTCAGTGATGTGACGACTTTGACTTTGAGAAGACCTCTTGACTATGTGATAGTGACGAGGTGTGGTTTGACTTTCCCCAGAACTCTCAAGAACGAGGGGTTCTCTCCCCACCGAGACGCATCCTTGTGATGCGACCTAAAACCGTGCAGGCGATTCAGTGCCGCCCAAAGCGGATAGTGTCGAGTTGCAGTGATTTGAGCCCTTTGACTTGCAGTTCAGGGTAGATGTACGGGATACTGGGCATCGATGGTGTTTACTTCTGGGACTGTTGGCGACTCACTTTCTTGGGCTGAGCTACGGGATGGAGATCCCCTTATGATCTTGTTCGGTCTTCTTGTTTGAGCATATAGATATTTATATACCTCGTTCCCATACCCACTTCTTAGGTTTTGGTTACTCTCCTTCCAAGAGAGGCAAAGACGCGCTGGGTATGCCACGTTCTTTCCTTGTCTAGATTCTCGTGGTTGGATGAGTCTACTCTCCTGCTATAGGTAGCGAAGGCTCGACGAGAAGTTCATCTTATCACCATTTCTAGCTCCTTGTGTTAGGAAAAGTCTACTTTCTTCCTCTTGTTGGGTTGAGTTGTATTCTTTACTTCACTCTCGGTTGTACTTATTTACTTTTCCCTGTTCGATCTACTTCTCACCTCTTCTGTATCACCTTTTTTGCTCCCTCGAGCCTTTGGGGTATCCTACTGAGTATTTTTATACTCACCCCTACTTGGTCTTTTCCCACACTTGGTGTGACCTTACAGAAGACGGACAAGTCGATCGTGATGTCAGAGGAGCTTTGGAGTTCGGGATCTTAGACCGCGTACGATGGTAATAGTCGGGTTCCAGGTGATGGACCCTCCTAGTTGTTGTACTTTTGTTTACCTATTGCCGGGTTGTGGAACTTTTCTAGTTGGGTGTGTGTTTTTCCCTTTTTGTTTTCAGTTTACCTTTTGAATTTACTTTTTACTATTTAGAGGTCTATGCACTTTTGGGGTTTGTTTATATCAGTGAGTACTTTAATTTTTCTTTTACTCTACACTTCTGCATCGAGTGGGCTGCGTGTGTGTGTACAGGTACTTAGGCAAAGGCCTCCCCGAGTTGTTGTGCCTTCGGCGCTGGTCGCCAGCCCCTGGCCTATAGAGGCGGGCTTCGGGTAGTTTCTGCTCGAGACCGAGTAGGGTCAGGTCATGACACTAGTCCTCTATAAGATCATGAACATCCTGACATATCATGGGGACAATTTACCCTATCTCTAAATCCTTACGTCCCCTCAGCCTCACTGAGACATGAAAAAATACATGATCCTGGACCTAAACTCTAGAGGTTGTTGATGGTGATCACAGTATTATTTCTATAAATAATATGTATTAGTAATATTCTACTTCATCAAATTGACCCGCTCTGAAGTCTGTGGTACAATATGTGCTTCGAGAAATGCTGCATCTCCTACCTTTAACCAGTTCAATGGTGATCATCATGTCCTACAGTAAAAATACTCATAAATTGTAATTTGTATAGTTTCAAAATAGCTATTATTGTAGGTAAAATCACCCATCGATGTATTAATCTCCCAAGAACCCATAAAATCATGGACACATGGTTTCATAATATAATTGGAAACATGTATAATGCGCTCTGATTAGACATTAGTCTGAGGGTGCTATTCGAGGTTTAAATGTACCTTCGTATCTAACACCCACTATAAAAATTATCAAAACTAATATGTAAACATGGTGTATGAATCTGATTAAATAGTACGAGAAACACTATAATGGTTCACAAACTCAAATATATAAATTTTCCCTAGACCATCTACTTAGAAGTTCTCCCTTTTTGGAACTAAATGGGTGACCTTCATGAGAAAATCTATAAGAACACATATGACGTCACTACATCAATGTGAACTCGGTAACTGAGTCACGAAATCCATTGAAACATCATCCAATTTTCATATGGGAAGAGGTAACTACTGTAAAAACCCTATCAGTCGCTGGTGTTTTTCCCACACATGCTAATAGGTGGAATACCCTATAAAAAAACCATCCACCTCTCATTTCATACCTAATAACCAATACAAGTGGCATAAATCCTAATACATCTTGTTCATGATGGGATGTAATTCCAACAATGATTTATATACCCTCACATAACTCCTTTCATATGTATAATGGAACCCAAATGCCACCATGTATGAAGATAATTTCATACTCTCTAATGGTCCAACCAGAAGGTTGTTTCCCACCTTCCACAATCTCTTGTAGGACTAGACCCTTAGAATCTGATAGTTCTCTCATCATCACTCTATCCATAACTATGTATGTCATATCTAAGTATGCGATTAATGTATATCCAATACTATCATGCAACTCAATGTTCATCTCAAAGATCAAGGCCACCAACATCCATTCACTACTAGCCTTTGGAACCGCTAATGTATGATTCTTCTGGATAAGATTATTGTCTGCTACATTTCCTTTACCAGGAATATAGGATATGTCAAAATAAAATTACTGGAGTTACTCAAACCACCTTTTCTATAGAAGGATCAAGTCATGTTGTGATAATATGTATTTGAGGCTTTTGTCATCTGTGAATACCACAAAATTCACTATATATAATTAGATCCCCCAACAAACATAATGTGTGAACTAATTCTTCGAAATTGAGATCATGTTTTGGGTAATTCCTCTCATGTGGATTCAACTAATGAGTCTCATACTCCACGAATATATTCCCCTGAATCAAGATAGCTCTCAATCCTATACCTGATATGTCATTGTAAAATTTATAGATTTTACAAGGCAAAGGTAGAATAAATATTGACACTGATGTCGACCTTCCCTTAAGCTCCTGAAATTAATTTTCATGTGCTTCAAACTATACAAATTTTAACCTATTCTTGGTCACACACATGAGAGGCATATATAGACATGAAATGTCTTGGATTAAGTTTCCTATAATAATAATCCAATCCCAAGAAACTATAGATATCGAAGGCATTCTTGAGATTATCCCTAGAAACCACATAACTCACCTTCTCTAGGTCCTCATATACTTTTTATTTTGATATATTGTGTTGGATGAAATGAGCATTATCTATCGAGAATATATTTTTTTTATCTTTTCATATAGTCTATGATATATCAGTGTATTTAGAATGATTTAAAAGTTCTTGTCAGGGTCATGTTGAGTATAAGAATACACCAAAATTCTTACATAAAAATATCCATGAAATAATCCAAATTTAAGAGTAAAACACAGTTAATAATGGTCAATGAAACTGGAAGTGTTTTTTTATACTGAACAATAAAACATTATAATCATAAATGACATTCCTTATATGAAATGTTATATGAGGTATTTATATTTTAATAACATGTACTAGGTGATAACCAGACCTCAAATAAATCTTTGAGAAAACAGATGCTCCAATGATATTTTTTAAGAGATCATCTATATGATGTAGTGGATACTGATTATTAACAATCAACTAGTTAAATTTCTAATAATCCCCACATAAATTATGTTTTCAATCCACCATTTTCACAAAAAGTTCTGAGGATCCTAATAGAGAATTACTTGTTCATATAAACCCATTTTCTTATAAGTCATATAGTTTCCTCATATCCCCTTGAAACCTAGTATTATACATCCTATAAGAACAAATGGATAATGATGTTACTCTTGGAAATAGTTGGATATAGAACTACACCTCTCACCCAATAGGTAAACCAAAAAATTCATCTGAGAGAACATCTGTGAAATTATAAACCACTGAAGGGAAGTCAAATTGAAACATTCCCAAGTAATTCAAAAAAAGATAGCTATATGGATGGTCACACCACCCATCCCATGATTCTCGGATCTAGCTATATCGACCAGTATATCCCATTAACTATGGTGATTATTTCCCTTTGGTGATATAAAGATCACCCTCCAATGATGGAAATTGACATGGGAATGATAGGGAACTGACCAATCCATCCCAATAATAAAGTAAACCCCATTCACCTCATGGTAATATAGGTCTTATATGAAGCGAAAACCAACTATCTCAAGGGGGAACCATCTCCACTAGCATACACTCATCAATCTGATTCCCAATTATGTACTCAGTGTCATCATGCCATTAGAAAGAAATATATCAAGCCCAAGTATATCTATAGTAGTTATATATATAATTCTATGAAAATCACTTGTACAGAATGTGAAGATACTATATTATGGGCTACTAGGATCGTACCTCTCAATGTTGATGGCATGATGCTCTTATCCCCATGTATTGGTTTTGTTGAATATATCTATCACAAACCTTTTTTGAGTAATATCCTAACAACACTTATTAGGCCCATTAGGTTATTGAGTTTCAATGAGAGTTGGGATCCCTCTTCTTTGTCCACCTTCTCAGCCTAAATTATTGATAATACTCCATCCCCCAGTTTGACGCAGAGCTATGAATCGCACTCCTGAATCTATAGTTAGAGTTGAACCCCACCCACTGTCCACTAGAGGAATGGTGCTACAAAAATATTGTACATGGCCCATCTAGCCTTAAGATATACACTCAATTGGGTCCCTATCATAATAGTTACACAAATTTCTTCACCTCCCACACTGATAATAAAGATATAACTAATAGAACTAAAACATTGGCTAGTATTCCAATAATAATAAATAATAAAATGCTTCTTCATGCCAGCTATCCATGAATATTTAGATCGACAAGTTGAAACACCTTTATATGGGCCTCCAACATCTATCATGTTGCATTCTTTAATTGGTGCATAATTCACTATATTAGGTATAATATGAAACTAATGAACATCCATCTAAAATTGAATATAATTCATGCAACCATTCTCTTTGAATATCCCCCTTAAAGCCTCATTAGTGAGATAAACAGGTGAAAAGCGTTTAGGCTATGTAAAGAGGGATGAATACTCCATAATAGTAATTGAACTCTACTCCAGAAACATAAACTCGATGGCCCATTCTACTATAAATGTATCAGTAAAGAAGTAATAATAAAATATAGATCCAAAATATTTCTAAAATCTTCTCTTACACATTCATAACATCCCTGAAGTGCTTGGAATAAGAACAAATAATATATATCATGATCCTGAATCTATACTCTATAGGAGTTACTAAGTACTTGAAATTTGAAAAAATTATCTAAATCCATAGATCAATATCCTTTGGACTACCATCACCTGAAAACAATGGAAAATGATGCAACTAGAACACATGATTTAACACTTCTTTATATGATATTGGTTGTGAGGAACATGTAATATTTTGAGTTAATCATAGGAAAACCTCTCAGAACGAGTAATCCACACCCATATCATAAATAATGGGAATTTAAACAAGTGGAAAGACTAGAATATTGAAGTTTATCTCATGTACAACCACCTCTATCATTGTCATGACCACCATCTTGGTGAAAACTAGAGGGCCTTCATCATTGCATGTATCTAAAACACCAAGAACATGCCTCATAAAGAAGTAAAATAGTAACAAACTACTATTATAAACATTGTATACGTAAAGGCCTTCTTATAAACAAGGCACACCCCTCTTCCAGATCAAAAATCCAGGATAAGGTAATAAGAACTATTACAAAGAATTTTAGAGAGACTACCTATAGCCCACTCCAAAACTCGATTCTGGGTTAAGCTCTTAGTTTCAGAGCATGAGTCATGGTATATATAATTTTAATTTCAATTATAAACTCCATTCCATGTGGACCATTCTATTTAATTTCAATTTAATTAATTTTATTCCCATTTATATAAAAATATTCTAAATGGTTGAAATATATAAATTACCATTTCCAATATATAAGGGATAATACACCTCATAAATTTGAATATGATGTCCATTTAATCCCAAAAAAAATACTTTCTATCCCTTGAAACCAATGTTACATGACACAAAGTTCCATAATTTTCTACATAACATGTCTGTTATAGCCTATTCTAGAAAAATATTTTTAGGTTATAGAAGGAACATGAATTTCAAACTATGTTTCTCAATATCATGTAAGAAAAGTTTGTCGAATAATATTTGTATCATAGAAGGCATAGATAATACATTTCATGTAGTCAAGAAATTCTTCTAATAGGGCATGGAATATGAAAGGAATGATAATACATAATGGTTCCTAAAATGATGTATAATCAATTATTCCTAGCCATATCATCCCAAGGATAAAATGAAATCCCTTATTCACGATTAAAATAACATCACATAGAATCTGAATCACCCAATAGTTGAATTAAATCAACTCTAACATGAAAAATATATAACAACAATTCCTCATTTTAAAAAACATGGGAATTTTCCTGAACATGGGTTTGCTAAGGATACAAATGTCTTATAACTTACCTCAAATTCCTTCCTAATCTCATATATATGATCTCAAAATAGTAAGGGAATAAATAAATCCTTTGATACAACATTTTAATTCTTCTATATGTGATCCCCTAAATGGTTCCTCAAGATGGTGGGTTGCATGTCCTCAAGCCCACATACCAATACATTAGAGGCTGCTAAATAGTAGTGAGGGTATAATGTGGTATATTGAAGAGAATATTCTCCAATAATCAGAGTTTCAAATTAGTGAAATCATATTAATCATTAGTATAAGGATAATATAAACCAATGAAAGAATTTAATCATACATAATACTATATTAATAATAATAATACTAGACAAAGAAATTATCATATACACGATGCTCTTGTCATTTCTCTGTACAAAAAGGTAGAAAATGCATGGTAGAAGATATCCCAAAAAGTACATAAATCAAAACACAAAAATTCAAAAAAAAATCTCTAGATGACATCATTAGCATATATTCATCATGTGCTCCACTACTCTTAAGAAATGATACAATCAATAATTTTAAATAGGGCACCAACCATGTTCCAAACCTACATCCATGAAGCCTTTTTGGTCCCCCACAACTGCACAAACATTGTGTTAGATAACACATTGTAGGCCACCACCAACTGTTTCTATTACACATTCAGTATATGCAAACAATATTAAGTGTTTTTTATTAACACCTCAATATTTCATAGTACGTTATCTCATTAAAGTAATTCAATAGCTTGTGCTACATGCAACACCGAGTACAAGCGCACCACAACTAACCAAACTAGTCGTACAAAAAGCAGTTATGAATATTATTAATTGAATTTTAAATATTATATACTATATATAATTTTAACATCCATATTATGTGTTTCTCAGAAATAATATAAGAACAAATTCATTTTTTTCAGATAAAAGAAGTGTTTTTCAAAAAATGAAATTTTATCGACTTTTAATGTAAAACCATTTTTAAAAACAATATTTGAAACTTTTATATATTAAATTTCATGAAATGAAATTCTATTTTATACTTGGGGCATAAAAATCTTTTTTGGATAATTTTTTGCTACTTTTCTGATAACTTTCATATTTTGATGAATAGTTAAAAATACAAAATTTTATTTGTAAACAGCTTTATTTAGTTGAAAAAATTTATAGTTTTAAATTATTAATTTGAATGGTTTTTATGTATACTTAGATTATATTTTTACCATTTAAAAAAATTTATGTCATTATAAGTAATTTCATATTTAAATTTGATATAAAGACATGCCTATCTTTTGATAGTTTTAACTTTTTAAAAACCCTCTTTTTAGTTTTGTCAGTAGGAATTAATTTTAAATTATTAAATGCAACTTATATTTTTTTAATTTTATAAAATAGACTTCATTCTTGAATTTATAATATCAAAATTAGCTTAGGGTGAATTTTTGTTATTTTTATGAAAACATTCAATTTTTGATGAATAGTAAAAAATTGTATTATTATTTAAAATGAATATTTAAATAATTAATTATTTTATTGAAATTTATTTTAAGTAAAAATTTATATATAATACCTATATAATTTCAATGTAATTAATTGGGATCATTTTATAAAAAAATTAGATGTATAAAAGTTTATTGAACTTTTTAACGTTTTTTACCCATCTTCTATGAGCATTTGAAAATTTGTATAAAACATAATTTTACTAATTCTATAAGTTTAATTTAAAAAATCCAAGAGACAAGGTTGACATAAGTAAGTAAAATGTGGTTCAATAAGATGAAAATAATTTTTTGAGGATTGTAACTTTTGACTTTTATTTACCATGGTTAAAAGTAAATAGGGAAATTAAGGGTAAAAATGATATTATAATTACCTTAAAACATTTACTAATTATATTGGATAAGTGTAATTAGACCAAAAAATACCTTACAAATAAAATATAATCCTCTTTGTTCCACCTGGATTTGATTAGGACATTTATTATTATTTTATTTAAAGAGGAGTTAAAAGTGTTAAATTCAAATTTAATAACTAAACCAATTTTAATATAGGGTTAAACACAATATAAATTAGACTATGAATATCCATTAGAAAGATAAAAACAATTAATACATAATGGTATTTTATTTATAAATTTTATACATTAAATAATTTAATTAATTTATGACACAATGATGATGCAGTAATTACCATAATAATAAAATATTAACATAATTGATATTATAAATATCCCAATAAATGTAAATTGATACTTATTATGAATTCCAATAATTTGATAGATTAATATTACATGTTATGGTTTATTAGAGAAATTGTGTTTGAAGTGATAAGGTTGTTATGACTTTGACAAAAACTAAATACCAAATAGTGTCAAAATTGACATAAATTAATTTTTTAAACAAATACTATATTATTGGTTTATATAATATTCATAAAATTATAAGGTTCAAAAAAAGGGATAAATAATATTTTATATTTCATTAATGAATCACTTTAGGTTATCTTGGATGTTTATAGTAAGTTTATTAACCATATAGTGTAAGAATACAAGAAGACACAGTAAAAGTTAAACTATTTAACTAAGAGTTAAATATAAATGATAAGGTTACAATGGTAACATAAACTTTTCTAAAACCTATTGGTTGATATTATTTCTACCCATAACAACCTAAGTCTTGAAATAAATTCAGTTTGACCCATTATAAACAGAATATGATTGTATAATAAATTAATATTTTAATCTTTTCCAAAAGTGACCTTCACCCCTCTTATAAAAGGGAACATACCCTTCTCTCAAAATCACACCTCCAAAGCCATTTGTCTCAGAGAAACCTAGACCAAATATCTTCCAAACTTCCCTCAAATCAAACTAGAGTCCTTACTTTGATCGTAAATCCTACTTAAGGTGCCCTTTTGATCAACTCAAAAGGAAACACCCAAAGAAAAGGTAATAATTTCACCACCCTCTTTCAAGTTCTTTTCATCTTCCACTTCCTCTTTCTTTGTTGTTTCCATAACAAAATAATACCTCCAATACCTCCTAAATACTTTTATGTTATTATAAATATGGTTCAACCATAATCTTTATTATATCCATCCTCTAAATGACAAAGTCATCATGCGTGCGTATGTACGACTTACCGTCTCCACGTTGTGGTGTTGTTTGTTATTCAAAAACATAATTATTTAGATGGGTATAATTATGAGTATAACTGAGGTAAATAATAAATATAAAATGTTAATGATTCTTTATATATATATGATATACCATCCAATTACATATGATTTCACCATCAAAATAATGATTTTTTCGCTCGTGCGTACGTAAGGATTACTGTCTCAATGACGCGATGAGATTCATTCCCATATTCACCATTCAATGATGATTATAAAAATATATATTATTAATAATAATGTAATATATGAAATAATAATGCCACTAGATATATATATAAATGTACTTACATATATCTTATTCACTTACTTCCGTTAAATATGATATGAAAACGGAAACAATGTTTATGCGTACATAAGGTCTACCATCTCCATAAACGGTGCCTTAAATTTCATATATCTATCAATTGTAAATATTTACATTCTAAATATATATTATATATAAATCATGGTTTATATTCTTTAACAATTTAAATCATGATATAAATTATACAATCAAGAATAACAAGTTCAAACACATAAGATAAAGAAAGCAATTATTAACCAAAATGTTAATTTAACATGGAAGTCATTATTTAATAGGTAGTATAAAGTCATAAATAAATATTGTATGATATAATTAATATGAATATGATTCTGGTATAATTTAATAACATACTATGGCCATTGCACAGGATGTTAAATGTACCCTCGACAAAAGGAAAGTGCATGGTAAGGGTTAATTTCAAAATATCTTTATTATCTGAGATTGTATTTACGTAAGTATCTACTGGGTCATATTTATTATCCATGTACATGTTTCATAAAATTGTTTTCAAAGGGATTCTTTTTAAGGGAATTTTTACTAAAACTACATTTTATATGTTTTAATGATTTATTCTTCTAAACCATTCTCATTAATGTCCATGGTTTCAAAATGGTTTTAAGGATTTATTTATATGGACATGAATGATTTAAAATGTTAATTCCATTCAAAAGTTTTAAAGTGGTATGAGACACTTTTATTCAAAACAATCTTTTAAATTAATTCCTTTATATGAATTTTAAATGATTTCATGAAAAATGGATATTTCTCACAATGATTTTTACCGATCATTTTTAACTGTGTCAACATCTTTTACGAGATATTATTCTTGATCATGTTGATTTATTATGATAAAAATAATCCATATTATATTGAAGTTTTTGTTATATGTTTCACTGTGGATGTGTTATTTTTATACCGTTCATGGTTTATGGATAAAGTATTGCCATTTCGTATGCTATTTTTAATATGAATGTTTATGTAATGTTTAAACCTTTTCATGTAAAGAATGTATTGAACTTATTATATGACGGTTGGAGCCCGCTATAGCTGCTCGATGAATAGGATGGTCTCATGAGACAAAATAGTGTCTTGGAATAAGGGCTTGAAAAAATCTTATTTGTATTCTTGGAATAAGGCCTTGACTATGTGGTTATGTAGTCTGGCATTATGCATCCCATCATTATAAAATTAGCTATTGATATTACATGTGATTATTAGACTACTAGAATATCCATGTGAATAAGTAAATGAAATTATTTGATTTATATTTTCCATATTACGCTGGAGATTATGTTTAAAAGTCTTTTGTTTCAGTTATATACATTTCCTTAAATATTTATGCTTATTTATGAATTTTTTTCTATATTGTTCTCCTTACTGAGCATTTGAGCTCACCCCTTTCTATGTTTTAGTTTTCCCAAGATGAAAATTAGTATATTATGACTGACCTATAGGGATAGTCTAAGGGATATGAATGTGGTTAATGAATACAATGTTGTTGTTGTTTATAATTTTATAATTTAATGTGACATTCATGTATGTAATCTATTTTCCATGACTGATAATCTGATCGGTACTTCACGACTTGATTCCTTGTTATCATGCCAATGTATTAAAAAAATTCACAGACTCTGGGTAACTATGGTCAGGGAATTATAGTTGGTATCAGAGGAAGTTTAGTACATACCTTAGAAACTAGATTTAGAAAAACTATAATTAGAAAAAAATTACATTATGATAGACTTTGAGGATTAATATAGAATAAATTCTGAGTATTTTCCTAATGTAGAGATTTTGTGTATTTTAAAGCAATACTTCCCTGTCTGGATACGAGTAGGTAGAGGGGGATCTAGTAAAAATGTACCTAAGAGTGAAAACTCTGACAAGGTGTTTCGGGCTTGAACCGGGGTATCCTGGTACACTACAATGGACATTAATTCACTCTTGGTTATGAAACTCCAAGGGGATAGGCCTAGGATAATTCACATTTTCATTACCAGCCGTTATGAAGGATTTAGAAGTAAATTATTCCTCAAAGAAAACATTTTATGATTATTGATTATATGCATAATCTTTTCAATTTACATTAGGTATTTTACAAGTTTGGAATAATGCATTGTGATTCATAAACTAACCATGTGTATGACATTGTTTAGAAATGGAGCCTAGTAGAAGGAATGAGAATTCCAGTAATACGCACGATTGAAAGATTAAGAAGGATCATATCTGTCATGGTATTAACCCAACATTTAAAAGGTAAATAGTCTCTCATGTATTCTTATCATATTAATAAATATTATCATGTGTTAATAAGATAAGTATGGAATTCTATAATTCCTATGGATTTGAAGGGAAGCAAGAGAAGAAAAGTATAGAAGAGAGAAAGATGGATTAAGTGAAGAGGGGAAAGAAGGATTTTACCATATGTGATACTTGTGGAAAGAATCACCTTTGTAATTTCTTATAGGGAATGAGAGTTTGTTATAAATATAGATAAAAAGGACACCAAGTATGTGATTGTATGGGTGAGAAAAAGGTTTCAAATGTACAATGCTTCATCTATAAGGAGTTAGGATACTATGAGAATCAATGTCCAAATCATTAGAGTATACCCCAAATGATACTATTGGATAATAATCCAGTTATGATACTACTGAAGATGAAGAGGAATGATTAGAGTTCTTATGTCATTATTAAAGTATTGTGTCATTTGAGTATTGTATTAATGATGTACATGTTATAGGAATTATAGAGTATATAAGGATTGTACTATAGTACAATTTCATTAAGGACATGAGATTATGTGGAACCAAGAAATTTGACTCAATAGCTGGTTATTTTTTTTGGAAAATATATGGTTGTGAGAAAGATAAACTATAATATGTTTCTGATACTGAGGTAGTGATTTTGGAATAATATATGATTGATTTGGATAAATTATATTTGATATTCATGACTACCTTGAAACTGATTAATGATTGGTATATTCCATCATTGTTGGAGTTTACAACATTTTTGGATAGAAGTAGTATATCTAGTATTCTATAAAGAATAAGTGGTCATGAATGTAATCAATAAGGTTTTATGGTAATTATGGGTGTTATAGTGTTTTAAAAGAATACATGATGAAGGTATTCCCATGTTATTATGTGTAAAAAAGGATCTTCATTGTGTTTATCGTCCTTATAAATTTTGGACTGTGAGTTGGGACAGAAGTATTTTGGATATGTCTAAAGGTTAGAATCGATTAAAATTGACATTGGATACTTTTTTTAAGGTTAAATAATTTCTTGAGATTATTTTTGCATTGACATAAAAAGGAAAACCCAGAGGTCGGGCGATAACCCGTCGCGTCTGGCAAGGCCGCGAGACTTGAACCCGCAACTGAATGGGGATAAGGGTGGATCACTTATCACTGGCCTATGTGGTGTTCTGGTTTGTATAATGTAGTTTTTTTAATGGTCTGAATTTGGAACCTTATACGATTAGGATAAATAGAATATTTTTTAATTATATTGTCTTTTGGAGTGAAAGGTGAGTTTTTGGTAGGAATAAGTTGAAGGATGAAACTCTACTTATCAAGTATTTTTTCCTCTTATTCTATGAATTAATTAATTCTTAAACTTTTGTGAAGGGATATTAAAACCAAAAATGTGGTATAATAATACCTTATGTTTTGTTGAACCGATGATATTTTACACCATCTTAGATTGAGGGCTTTGAGGCCCTCAATTTTACACTTGTTTGTGATTTATGACCTCAATCACTCCCTATAAATATTTACATTTTCCCTCCTATTATGTGTCTCTAATTTACACCAATGTTCTCTTAATTGAGATCATAATTTGGTAGGGATATTTTCATTTCCCTTTCCCTCTTATCAATACTAAATTTTATTAAACTAATTTCCGATGTGGGTTTTCCACAAAGGTATTTTTCTATTTTTAACCATTTAATTTTGGAGAACAATTTCTAATTATGAGGATACAATTTATAAAAGTTGGGGAGAATGTAACACCCCAAAATTTCATAGTACATTCTCTCATTAAAGAAATTCAATAGCTTCCACTACACGCAACACTGAGTTCGAGCGCACCACAACTTACCAAACTAGTCATTCAAAAAGCTGTTATGAATAGTATTAACTTCATTTTGAATCTTATATATACTATATATAATTTTAACATCCATATTATATGTTTCTTATAAATAATATAAGAACAAATTAATTTTTTCAGATAAAAGAAGTATTTTTGAAAAAATGCAATTTTACTGCCTTTTAATGGAGAACCCTTTTTAAAAACAATATTTGAAACTTTTATATATTCAATTTAATGAAATTAAATTCTTCTTTAGAAGCAGGACATAAAAATTTAGTTTGGATAAATTCTTGGTACTTTTCTGATAACTTTCATATTTTGATAAATAATTAAAAATACTAAATTTTAATTGAAAACAACTTTTTTAATCGAAATAATTTATAGTGTTAAATTATGTATTTCAATGTTTTGGAAGTATAATTAGATTATATTTTTACCGTTTAATACAACATAGGTCATTATAAGTAATTTCACATTTAAATTTGACATAAACACATGGTAATCTTTTGATAATTTTAACTTTTAAAAAATCCGCTTTTTGGTTTTGTCAACGAGAATTGATTTTAAATAAATAAATGAAATTTCAATTTTTTTAATTTTGGAAAATAGAATTTATTTTTTCATTTAAAATACCAAAATTATCTTAGGATGAATTTTCGATATTTTTCTGGAAACTTTCATTTTTTGATTAATAGGGAAAAACACTGCGTTATTATTTAAAACTAATTTTTTATTTAAATAATTATTTATTTTATTTAAATTTATTTTAAGTCAAAAAATATATATAATACTTATATTGGTTCAATGTAATTCATTGGAGTCATTTTATAATAAAATTAGGTGCATAAAATTTTATTGAATTTTGTAACGTTTTTTACACACCTTCTAGGAGCATTTGCAAATTTGCATAAAACATAATTTTATCACTTATGTGAGTTTAATTTAAAAAACATAAGAGACACAGTTTACATCAGTAAATAAAATGTGGTTCAATAAGATGAAAATAATTTTTTTGGCGAATAGTAACTTTTGAGTTTTTTTTTTACTTCGATTAAAAATAATTAGGGTAATTAAGGGTAAGAATTATATTATAATTACCCTAACACATGTCATAATTCTATTGGATAAGTGTAATTAGACCAAAAAAACTTTATGAATAAAATATGACCCTCTTTGGTCAACTTAAATTAGATTTGGACATTTATTATTATTTTATTTAAAGAAGAGTTAAAAGTATTAAATTCAATGATTAATAACTAAACCATTTTTAATACAGGGTTACACACAATATAAATTCAACAATAAATATTCATTATAAATCTATAAAACATTTCCTACATAATGGAATTTTATTTATAATTTTTAGACATAAAATAATTTAATTTATTTATGACACAATGATGAGGCAATAATTACTTTATAAATGAAATATTAAACTAATTCATATTATAAATATCCAAAAAATATAAATTGAGGCTTATAATGAATTAAACTAATTTTATAGATTAATATGACATGTTAGGGTGTATTAGATAAATTTTTTTCTAAGTGATAAGGTTTTTATGACTTTCACAAAAACAAAATACAAAATAGTGTCAAAATTGACATAAATTAATTTTTAAAACAAATACTATATTATTGGTAGATATAATATTCTTAAATTTATATGGTTCGTCCAAAGGGCTTAAATAATATTATATATGTAATTAATGAACCACTTGAGTTTCTATTGTATGTTTAGGGTAAGTTTATTAACCATATAATGTAAGAATACAAGAAGTCACGGTAAAAGTTAAACTATTAAACTAAGAGTTAAATCGAAATGATAAGGATAATATGGTAAGATAAACTTTTATAAAACCTATTTGAATATAGTATTTCGACCCATAACAACCTAATTATCTAAATAAATTCATTTTAAGCCATTCTAAACCGAATATGATTGTATAATAAATTTATATTCAAATCTTTTCCTAAAGTGACCCTCACCCCTCTTATAAAAGGGCACTTCCCCTTCTCCCAAAATCACACATTGATAGAGCAAATATTTTCAATTAATTTATATTGAATATCATTGTTTTAAACCCACAAAATTGTTCCTCTAAGATTAATTGTTTCATTTTTTTGATAATGGTGTTATTTTGAGCTGAATAGTAAAAATTGGCCATTTTGGATTTTTAACAGTTTTAAATTATTTCGGTAGTTTGGCCATAACATTATATACACTGATCCAAATTTAAAAATTCTTTCTTTTCCAGATTCTAAACATCCAGGGATTCATTTAATATATTTGGACCAAAATCTGAATCGGCAATATGAAAGCTCCAAAGAAGCTCACAAGTTGGCTTAAGAAAACTGTTTTTAGTTCTGCCTAGTTTTGATGTGGGATCCATAACTCATCCACTGTGGGCCCAAAGCTTTTGAAATTCGGTGGGTGGACGCGAAAGGAGTTTCGGGGCATCTTTTATGAAGGAAGCACCGAGTGAATGGGCCGTTTATGGGGCCATTAAATCACCCTAATCAGGAGTATTTTGTTTTGGAGAGTCTGACTGGACAGAATAAATGCTCATAGTAAAACGGCCAGAACTCTCGGAATACATGTCCAAATCCTCTGGAACTTTGAGGGGACACAGAAAAGGGAATTATGAACAACATTAAATAAGGGCTCAACGTTTGAAGATTTCATTTAATGGGGCTAAAACGCGTCTACATTAGGGGGAAGAATTCTGGATATAAAAGGAGGAGAGCTCCACCCTCTCAAAGCATCCATTTCTCCACCCCATTCCTTCCGGGACACCAAGAAGGAGAACATTTCATATTTCTCTTTTATTTATTTTCTTTTTCATAGTTTTTTAATTCCTTCTTCTTCCCCATTAAACTCGATTAACCTTACCATGGTGGGGTAAACTTTAGCAGTGATTGGGGAAGGGTTGGTTTTCTACATTGTAATGCTTGAGTTCTTGGACGAAATTGAATAAATTTCTTTCTTATTCAAAGTTTTTTTCAATTTCATATAGCGGATTTTATAATCAAGTGCAATCGTTCATGAATTTTAATTCCGTTATTGATTTTTTCCTTGGTAAAATAATCAATATCTCCCTCCACTAATTTCTGGTTTATATACGACGAAATAAACCAGGAATTAGTGGTGAAGTACTCGACGATCGTCAATACGTGTAAAAGGCGTAGTGAATATTATTGATTGTTTGGGATAAAAAAAACCCGATCGGTTATTTCCCATTTCAATTAAGGATATTCAATACAACTATTTTGCACATGGAAGGAGAGTTGACCAAACCGAGATCTTGGTAAGGTTTTCTCTCACAATAACAATTTCACCAAGGAAGTGAGAGGAAACGATTGTGGAAACTCACTTTAATCAAATAAGAAGAATATGTTTGAATTAAATTGAACAAGGATAGCATTATAATTAGGAAACCGACCCCGACCTAATCACCCTTTTAATTTCATAGTTTTTCAATCATTTGAATTTCAAATTTCCTTTCACAACATTTTTCCCCCCGTTTTAAAGTGACAAACCGTTTTGTGTGCAATCCTCTTCAGGAGACATCCTAGGTCAACCACATTAATACATTTTAACTTAGGAAATAATTGTTTTGCCACGCCCTACAACAGGCGTGCGTCAAACATGGCACCGTTGCCAGGGAGGTAGTGCCACAATTTATTTGTAAATATTTCACTTTTTCAAATTTAACTTTTTTTTAAAAAATTCTTTTACCATGTTTTTTTCAAATGATTATTTTTTTTAATTCATGGAACAATTACCCAGAAGTGCGAGAACTAGTTATTGAATCACCTTGGTCTATAGAGTATAAAGTTTCTTTCCTGGATAAACAAATTCGGGGAGCTCGAATCCAAATCGTAACCGAGGATGAATTCAAGGATCTCATTGAAAACCTTAAAGAGAACCTCGAATACCCAGTGTTGGAGGGATTGGCCAGAGAATTAATTGAACTTCAGGAGTATTTTCTGGAATTTTATCAAGACATAATCAATGTAAAACACCAAGAAGAAGAAGTTCACAAGGATATTGAATCCCAATTTGAAAGAATTAGTCAAACAGTTGAAAACCTAGAGACCTCAATACAGTGGATTGCGGAACAAGTACATGCATCCCAGGATCAACAACAAATGGAGCCCGAACAAGAACCAGAACCAGAAAAATTGATGGAAGAAGTATCCCCACAAATACTTCAAGTTTAAGAACCAATGGAAGCATTGATGAAATTAAAAGAAGATCCATTGAACCCATCTCAATCAATGTTGGATGAGATCGATGAAGAAGATTTAGCAATTGAAATACATATGGGAGATCAAAAAGATCTGGATTACTTCTGGAATGAGTTTGAGGAACTTCTTGAGCCAACTATTCCTCATAATGTAGATGATTCAGCAACATTGAAGGAAGACACCAACCAAGCAGTGGAATTTGAAGGGAAGATAGAGGAGTCTGACAACCTACCTCTAACTACGGAAATTCAACTCCAAGAGCCACCTCCCTTTGAAGAAGAAATTGAATCCAAACAAGCTCAGGGAGTTAATATTTTTATAAACTCATTACCTTTTGATTTTGTTGAAACTGAATTGAGTATTACCTCCCCTTGTTTTAATTTTTCATATTCATCCAACACTTTTATTTCCTTGGAGGGAGAATATGCATATGAAAAGGAACATCTGGAGCTCTCCAAACCTGTTGAAAATTTAATGGAAGGACTACATGAGAAGATCAAAGTGAATTTTTTGGAGGAAAATGAGACACAAGCTACTTACTTTGAAAGGGCAGAATTTGATATTGATTCTTCATGCTTTAATTTTTTTCAAATAGAATTAAACTCTGACATTCCCTTTGATTTTTACCCAGATGTATCATACCTTCAGCAACTACTGGAAAATAAAGAAGATGTTGTTCATGCGGAACCCAAGAAGGAGGAGGCTCTGTACTTTATCCTGCCCCCACCATGCACGATGTACAACATTGCGAAGGGGGTGCATCTGGTGTACTCTATCTATGGAGTCCTACTCAACAAGAACAATTAAATGAAAGCTGGGAAGAGCCACATGTGGTGGTTCAAATCAAAGAAACCTCATCCACCATCAGATTGGGGATAACCGATTAGAACTGCCCCTCTAGAGGCAGTCAAAACCCAGGGCCCACTTGGGGGATTATACCAAGATTTATCCTTTTTTTCTTATTCAATTTATGTTTTCATTTCTTCTAATAAATTTCTTATGTTATGTTTTTAATTTTTTTTAGGTTTTCAAAGATCAACACTTAGGAGTCAAACTCAATGTTACATTGCCAATAAGTCAGGTTGTACCTCTCTTTCACACTTTCTTGATGTTGTGATTAATTTAAAAATTGGCTTACATGTTAAATCCACTTGAATGCATCGAGGACACTGCATCATTTAAGTGTAGGGGAGGGAACCTTTGTAGTTTAGGATTTTCATTTGATGTTTGTTTTCAAAAAAATAAAATAAAATAAAAAATTTTGTGTTTTCAAATTTTTGTGGGTTTATTTTTCAATTTTTGGTGCGTTTCTAAAACTTTTGAGCTTAAATGATTATCAATACCATTTTTGAAACCCATGTCAATGATTGAACCAATCTATTTCATGAAAATGAGCTTAAACGAATGCTGAAATGACTTCTTTTCAAGATCAAATATTTTAGAATTTCAGGAAAAGTACACTAATTTTTGAAACCCATGCCATATTTCACTGTTTATATCTTTTAAATAACTTTCCTGTGAGGCTTCTAAACCATTTTTGTCATATTCTTTTCATTCACCTCATTTCTTGAGAGAACCAGACCATGCTTTCTTTAACCAGAATTTGATTTACTCCTTTCAAAACTTGAGGGTTGGGGTACGTGTGTTTTAAATGATTGAGGCATTTATTTTGTTTGAAGCCCCCTTTTCAAAATAATCCTTTTCATTGTGGCCCACCTTTACATTTATCCTTCATTGTAGCCCCTAGTAGCTATGAATTTCCAGTTAGGTTAGCCACATTACAAGCCAATTTTCCCTATCATACCTGCTCTTGAAGTAAAATTGTATGATCGAGTTGAAATTAAGTGTGGGGGAAGATGTCTTGTGGTCTAATAAATCATTTGGTTATACTTTGGGTGAAAAATAAATTGTGTAAGAGATGTGTGTGATGCTGAAAAATTATTCTGTTGAAAGCTGTGCCTTTTCTGGAGCTTTTATGACAAGAGAAGCTGTGCCTTTCTGGAGCTTCCAATGTAAAAAGAAAGATGTGCCTATCTGGAGCTTTAAAAAAAATTATGTTTGAAAAGATTGAAATGTTTGCTGCTGAGCTGATTGAATGATGATGGAGCCTATTTTCAACAAAGGGGAAGTGAAGGAGACCATATTTGAGTGAAAACTAGAATCTTGCAATTTTGCTTCAATAAGAGCCAAGCCTTCCTTTTTCGGCCTCAGAACTTTTAACATCTAAATCCTACCAACCGAAAGCCACAGAACAACCCTAAAAAGTCCTCATGAGAAACACATGTCCTTGACTCATATCAGGTGGAGAAGTAGGAATTTATCAAACCTATGGTGACTCTTGTGTGTGTTTGGATGAGAAAAACCTTGTTCAGCATTTACATTTGTGAGATGAGAGAAAATTCATGTGAGGTAGGTGTTTCGTATCCATGGGATAATAAATGAAGTGGAAATATATTAAAATCATAAATGGAGAACTCGAAATAACAGTTTTTGATGAGGAATGATATCTTTTTGTTTCTTGAAATTGATTTGATTGATCTCATTGATATGTGTTTTGGATTTGATTTGATTTGATTTTTACTTGTCCAGGAGTCCAAGTGCTAAGTGTGGTGGAATTGATAGAGAAAATATTTTCAATTAATTTATATTGAATATCATTGTTTCAAAGCCACAAAATTTTTCCTCTAAGATTAATTGTTTCATTTTTTTGATAATGGTGTTATTTTGAGATGAATAGTAAAAATTGGCCATTTTGGATTTTTAACAGTTTTATATTATTTCGGTAGTTTGGCCATAACATTATCTAAACTGATCCAAATTGAAATATTCTTTCTTTTCCAGATTCTACACATCCAGGGCTTAATTGAATATATTTGGACCAAAATCTGAATCGGATATATGGAAGCTCAAAAGAAGCTCACAAGTTGGCTCAAGAAAACAGTTTTCAGTTCTTCCTAGTTTTGATGTGGGATCCATAACTCATCCACTGTAGGCCCACAGCTTTTGAAATTCGGTGGGTGGACGCGCACATAATTTGGGAGAATCTTTTATGAAGAAAGAACCGAGTGAATTGGCCGTTTATGGGGCCATTAAATCACCCTAATCAGGAGGATTTCGTTTTGGAAAGTCTGACTGGACAGAATAAATTCTCATAGTAAAACCGCCATAACTCTCGGAATACATATCCAAATCCGCTGGAAATTTGAGGGGACACGGACAAGGGAATTATGAACAATATTAAAGAAGGGCTCAATGCGTGAAGATGTCATTTAATGGGGCTAAAATGTGTCGACATACGGGGGAGGAATTCTGGCTATAAAAGGAGGAGAGCTCCACCCTCTCAAAGCATCCATTTCTCCACCCCATTCCTTCCGGGACACCAAGAAGGAGAACTTTTCAGATTTCTCTTTTATTTATTTTCTTTTTCATATTTTGTAATGCCTTATTCTTTCCCCATTCAACTCGATTACCCTTACCATGGTGGGGTAAACTTTAGGAGTGATTGGGGAAGGGTTGGTTTTCTACATTGTAATGCTTGAGTCCTTGGACGTAATTGAATAAATTTCTTTCTTCTTCAAAGTTGTTTTAAATTTCTTATAGAGGATTTTATAATCAATTGCGATCGTTCTTGAATATTAATTCCGTTATTGATTTTTTCCTTGGTAAAATAATCAGTATCTCCCTCCACTAATTTCTGGTTTATATACGATGGAATAAACCAGGAATTAGTGGTGAAGTACTCGACGATCGTCAGTACGTGTAAAAGGTGTAGTGAATGTTCTTGATTGTTTGGGATAAACAAAACCTGATCGGGTATTGCCCATTTCAATTAAGGATATTCAATACAACTATTTTTCACATAGAAGGAGAGTTGACCAAACCGAGATCTGGGTAAGGTTTTCTCTCACAATAACAATTTCACTAAGTGAGAGGAAACGATTGTGGAAACTCACTTTAATCAACTAAGAAGAAGAGGTTTGAATTAAATTGATCAAGGATAGAATTATAATTAGGAAACCGACCCCGACCTAATCACCCTTTTTAATTTCATAGTTTTTCAATCATTTGAATTTCAAATTTCCTTTCACAACATTTTTTCCCCCGTTTTAAAGTGACAAACTGTTTTGTGTGCACTCCTCTTCGGGAGACATCCTAGGTCAACCACATTACTACATTTTAACTTAGGAAATAATTGTTTTGCAACACCCTACGACAGGCGTGCGTCACACATAAAAAATCCATTTGGCTCAGCCAAGGCCTATCCAAATATCCTCTAAAAATACCTCAAATAAACCTACAGTCCTTACTTTGATAAAAAAATACAACTTAAGGAGCCCTTTTGATCAACTTAAAAGGAAACACCCAAAGAAGAGGTAATAATTTCACAACCCACTTTCAAGTTATTTTCATCTTCTACTTCCTATTTCTTTGTTTTTTCCATACCAAATTAACACCTATAGTACCTACTACATACTTTTATGTGATTATAAATATGGTACAACCATATTCACTATTCTATCCATCCTCTAAATGAAAAAGTCACTATATGTGTGTATGTATGACTTACCGTCTCCACGTCGTGGTGTAGTTTTTTATTCAAACAAGTAATTATTTGGATGGGTATAATAATGAGTATAACTAATTTAAAAAATATATAACATGTTAATTATTCTTTATATATGATATACCATCCAATTACGTAAGATTTCACCATCAATATAATGATATTGTCGCTCATTCGTACTTACAGATTATCGTCTCCCCGACGCGATGAGATTCATTCCCACGTTCACCATTCAATGATGTTTATAATACTATATATTATTAATAAGTATGTAATATATGAAATAATAATGCTATTGGATATATATATATCTATATATATATATGTATGTAGTTACATATATCTTATTGACTTACTTCCTTTAAATTTGATATGAAAACGGAAACAATGTTTATGCGTACGTACGACCTACCGTCTCCATAAATGGTGCCTTCCATTTCATATATCTATCTATTGTAAATATTTATATTCTAAATATATAAGATATATAAATCAAGGTTTATATTCTGGAAGTATTTAAATCAATATCTAAATGATACGATCAAGAATAACAAGTTAAAACACTTACGATAAAGAAATAGATTATTACCCAAAATGTAAATTTAACATGGAAGTCATTATTAAATGGTTAGTATAAAGTCATAAATGAATCATGTATGATATAATAAATATAAATATGGTTCTGGTATAATTTAATAACATACTATGGTAATTATATAGAAGGTTAAATGTACCCTTGACCAAAGGAAAGAGAAAGGTAAGGGTTAATTTCACAATCTCTTTATTATCCAAGGTTGTATTTACGTAAGTATCTACAAGGACATATATATTATCAATGTCCATGTTTCATAAAAGTTTTTTGAAAGGGATTATTGTTAAGGTAATTTTTACTAAAACATCATTTTAAATTTTTTAATGATTTATTCTTGTAAACCATTCTCGTTAATGTCCGTGTTTTCAAAATGGGTTTAAGGATTTATTTATATAGATATGAATGTTTTAAAATGTTAATTCCATTCACATGTTTTAAAGTGGTATGGGAAAATTTGATTCAAAACTATCTATTAAATGAATTCGTTTATATTACTTTAAAATTATTTCATGAAAATGGATATTTCTCTCGATGATTTTTTACTGATCATTTTCAACTATGTCAACATCCTTTACGTGATATTATTCTTGATCAAGGTAGATTTATTATGATACAAATCTTCCATATTGTATTGAAGGTTTTGTGAAATGTTTGACTGTGGATGTGTTATTTTTATACCATCAATGGTTTATGGATAAATTATTTATATTTCATATGCTAGTTTTAATATGAATGTTTATGTTATGTTTAAAATTTTTCATACGTGGAATGCATTGGACTTAGTAAGTGATGGGTGGAGCCTGCTATAACTCCTCTATGAATCGGTAGGTCCCATGAGACAAACTAATGTCTTGGCACACGACCTTAATAAAATCATATTTGTAGTCTTGGCACAAGGCATTGACTATGTGGTTATGAAGTCTGGAATTATGCATTCCATCATTATGAAATTAGCTATTGATATTACATGTGATTTTTCGACTAGTAGAATATACATGTGAATAAGTAAATGGAATAATTTGATTTATATTTTCCATATTATTCTTAAGTTTAAGTCTAAAACTCTTTTGTTTTATTTTTATACATTTCCTTAATTATTTATGCTTATTTATGAAAGTTTTCACAATATTATTATCCTTACTGAGCATCTGATATCACCCCTTTCTATGTTTTATTTTTTCGAGGATCCGAAGAAGTATATTATGACTGACCTGTAGTGATAGTCTAAGGGATATGAATGTGGTGAATGGAGTCAATGTTTTTTCATTTTATAATGTAATGTAATGTTCATGTATGTAATCTATTTTCCAAGAATGCTAATCTGATCGGTCCTTTGGGACCTGATTCCTTATAATCATGCCAATGTATTAAAATAATGCACCAACTCTGGGTAACTGGGGTAGGGGCGTAACATTTGTAACATATGACTGTAATATAAAAGAATTAGAAGAAGTGAAACTTTCTATTCTTAAAAATTAAATCAAACACTCATAGTAGGAAAATCAGTAAATCATGATAAAATAACCACTATGGAATGTTTTGAGTAATCCGATGTCAGACTATTGAAATTGTATCCAAGGTATACTAATCAAGGTATCCAAATTAAGTGTTATCCCTACATGGGATGGATCCAAGATTAAAGACAAAGTCATACTAATATTATTGAAGGCCTACATGATATGGATCCAATGTATACAGACTGAGGAATCCCATCAAGTCCATGGTGCATCTTAATATAATGCTCAGTAATGACATGCAGTGATCTCAAGGAGCATATCTATAGAGCTTATCTATGGAGCCTGTCAATGGTGGTCCAAGAAATCCGGATCCAAGGAGTAGTAATGTCCTTACCATATGAAGTAATATGGATCCACATAGTACAAATGTTAATGGATCTAATGTCAATACCAATGATCCGGTTCAAAGGAGTAGAAATTTCTATAGAATCTAAATCATTAAACATACCATTAACTATTTCCTAACCCATTTAATAATCATACATAATCCATGAGTTCTTCCAACTCATTCAAAAATTTCTTTTATATACATTTAACCATATTAGTCACAAAGTATCAACTATAAATGAGGGATAAAACCCCTCCTAAAATCTTATTCAATTCAGAAAGGCTCCCACTAAGATGATGAGCTCACACACACCCAACATAGTGGTATAAAATGGAGAAGATAGAATAAAACATCACATGTGTGGTCTAGGATGAAGTTGATGGCTTCTAATAGTCACATCTAACTAAGTGGGAAATATAACAGGGTAACAACGATTTAATCAATGATTTAAATTAATTTTAGTATCAATTTCAGATGTTTTGGCATGCATCACAATGGAAATAAGGTATAAATAAACTAATATCATAAGGGTAATTATATAGAACTCCTTCCTTAGGTCTTAGGAGAAAAATCATCAAGTATTGACCATTGATTCATTCCAAACTTGGAGATAAAGGGAGAACCAATGAAAAACCTAAAAATAATGAATATTATCTTGAAAAAATAGCACAGTTGATATTGTGGAAAATATTTTAAGGTGGAAGAGTAAGGAGGAACTCATAGGCATTGATCCAACGAGATGAGCGACTATATAATTGGTGGTCAGATGATGAAACAGAATAAAAACATATCAATGAGGCTTGGATGACATCCACATGCATGAGAGGGTGATTATTGTAATATCAAAAAAAGAGGGGGTGATCCACATTTATTACTTATATTGGAATCTATTTTCTTCTTGAATTTTCTATAATTCATTTTTGGGATTAATTTTTTTTCCTAAAAACTAGTTTTCTTAAATTAATTTACAACAAATTTGTGATTTAAATCCTGAAGAATTGATCCCATAATATTAATCAAGAGTTTCATATTTGGCACATAAATACCTTTAAATTTAGTTATTATGAATTGTAACCACATTAAATATTTTTTACCACAGTAAAGGTAAATGGGGTAATTAAGGATAAAAATAATATGATATAATATAAAAAATGAACCAAAAACATACATATATTTAATTTTATCAATTTATTTCATTCATAGTCACCCAAAATTTAAATTGTTCAATTTATTTTCACTTTCCTTTGATTATAACATTTATATTATTTTATTTAAATATAAAGTCAAAATTGATACTCTCTTGATTTTAATATATATAATAATATATGATAGTCATAAAAAATTATTCTTGTCTATAATTTTTCATTTTAATTAAGATGAATATATTTTATCATGGTAATTTACATTTTCTTTTTAGTGATGATATAAATAACATAAATTATTATTCAACGATTACATAGTGCTAGTGAAAGCAGCAAAAAATATCCAATAAGTGATTTTTAGAAACTATAAAATTGATATTGTTTGTGTGATTTAATGACACCCATGAATTTATAAGATACATATAATATATCAGATTTTTTATGGTTTAATATTATTTTTATATTCATTTCATGTTGTATTCAATGTCAAATTATATAAATTGTTCACAAAATGAAATTAATAGTATTTTATGTTCAATATATTTTATTAAAATTTCAAAAAATAAATAAAAAAATTAAAGATGGAAATTATGATTATAAATTCTATGGAAGTAATTCAATGGACATTAATGATCCAATATTGACCGTATAATTGAAATTATGAACCTTTAATTTTGAAAAATCCATGACAAAACTTATGTTTAAATTGGTTAACCAAGTGGTTAAACAAAAATATATTTTTTTAAATGATATCAAAACAAGTAAAAATATTATTTTATGATTATATTAAGTGGTTAAATTCTTTATAATCTAATAAATTTCAATTTTGAAAAAACATTCATGAGTCATACACATATTATATTATAACATTTCATTTAATTAAAAGAATGACATTAATGAAAATTTATAATAAACACTATATTATTAAATGATTTAATGTTGTTTAAAATATTATAATTAGTCAAATGAATAGTTTATAATTCAAAGTATAAATCATTGTAAATTTTTGGGTAATTATTTCCTTCTAAAGTATCTTTCATGACCCCTAAAGAGTAAAAAATTATGATATCACGATAAATGTCATAAGGGTTAACGATGGGTTAAAAAAATAGATAAGAGTAAAAATATAACATAAACAAGTCTCAATTTTTTTAGGAGAGTATGTATACATTTATATTCCATATATTATATGTATATAAATTTGGGTCCACTTTATACTAAAAATTAATTTTTAAATTTTAAAAATTTAAGTAATTAAATGAGTGTCCCTCTCCTGACATATAAATGGGAACCTCTTCGCCTCTCTTCCTCACACCCTTTGAGCCATTAATCATGGAAAAACCTACCCAATTATCCCTTATACCTCCATAAAAATAAATTATAGGTTATTTCATATATAAAATATGATTCCATGTGTCCTTAATAATGGATCTAAATAAAGTATATCAAAGAGGATTTAATTATTTTTTGGAGCCCTTTTCATGTTTATTTCTCATTATAATCCCCATAAATATGTTTTACCCATAAAAAAAATAATAAATACATCCTTATAAATATATTTATATATATATATATATATATTATATTTATGGTACAACTATTATCCAAATCATCACCATCCTAAACAATTAAAAATATCACCCGTGTGTATGCACGGTTTAACATCTATTGATATTGTCGTAATTCATTTTTCATTACCATTTTACATAGATTGTTACAAATATTAAAATAATGATATTATATAATATTTATGACACAATTAAGTTTCAATAAATATAATATATCATTTAAATTCTTTAATTTCAATAGTTTTTAAAATGATAATGTCACTCGTGCACACATTATGGATTCCACCTTCACAAAGCAATGTGATCCATTTCTTGATTCCTCATTAAATAGATGGAAATAAGGATAGATTTAATGAATATTTTTTTTATATGTTATATAAAAATTATTATGTAATTTTGAATTATAATTTAATATCCTTTTGTTCCATATTTCGAAAAGTGAAAACAACGTTCGTGCTTACGTACGACCTACCATCTCTATGAACAATGTTATTCATTTTTATGTATCTACCTTTGATGGATGATTATAAATATATATATATATATATATATTGAATTTATATGATATTTGTATCATATATAAAATTTTGGAGAAGATGGAACCATAGTCAATGTATAGGTACCAGATCTACATAACATAAAATTCTATGAAAATGAAATAGATAACACTTAGAAATGTCGATTTTATTAATTAAATATTAATAAATGTGTGTTAAAATGATAAAAGTAGATAATATATGATATTATAAATATTTAAATTTTTATGTTACATAATTATAATAAATTCATATTTATTATACCAGATTATGGATTTCTTAGGAAGTAATGAGGCCTATGGAAAAGGGTTTCTCATCTCACTTTTGTTTCTATGAGATATATTCCACACTCACCACTTGTTTATTTAATTTGATTAATATAATGACACTTTTAAACTATATAACTAGAAAAGATTTATATTAATTATATTTAAAACCACATTTTATGTTATTTATTTCATTAGGGTTATGATTCAAAAGTAACCAAACCAGTAAGGGTTTATTTCATAATCATTTCATTATTCATGATTGTTTATGTTTAAGACTTTATTTTGGGGATAATATGATATTTCTATCTTAAATACACTATATTTTCTTCTCTATTGGTAATTTCTTAAAAATATAATTTTTTCAGTCATTTTGCTCATTTATATACTCATGAGACCTAAAGAATTTTGTTAAGGAAAAACAACTTTTTTATATCTTGGTGGGAATAATTTCATCCAGGTCCATATTTTTATTGATATATTTCCATGATTTTTTTACTATTATACAATGATTTTTTAATAAATTTTGTCCCATATTTTACTTTATATAAAATATATTTAGAGGAATCTTCTTATAATTTTATGAATGAATTAATTTTTACATATAAAATGAAAATGTAAAACAAATCATTGTTTTACTATATTCATCATGAATAGAATTTCCCACCATTGTGAGGACTCCATTATTTTTAGATTCCATTAAAATTTCATATGATTATTTTCAATGTAAATAAATTCCTATATTTATGGAAATTTTTAATTTTTAATGATTATTTTCAATGTGAGAAGGGTATTTTCTTCAAAAATAACTAAGTATATTTTCATGATATTTTTATTAATTAATGAAAAAAATCATTTTTTACTTAAGATCCACTGATATATATTGTAATAATTTTGACCTTATTCTTTCTCTGTATTTTTCTTTCACATTTACTAGGAAATTATTGACATTTTATATACTAGTTATCCCAATATAGTTAATTTTTAAATATCAAGGCTTGTTCATTAATTTATATTGTTTCTTATTATAATGCATGAATTTGAAATGTTAAGTGACTAGTGGGGAATGAAATTATATATCATCTTGATACATCCGAAAGTATCATGAAAGAAAATATGTTGTAATTTTTTCAAGGACTTAACCATTTATGTAAGATGTCTCGAAACGAGGCCTTGATGGTATTTTTATAATGTCTTAGCACGATGAATTGATGTTATGATTAATATGTATATAATTATGAATTATATAATTATTAAATTAGTTATTTATGTCCATGTGATTATTTAAATAGTTATGACATCCATGGAGATGTTTCAAACATATATGAATATTTATATGTAAATAACTTATCAATAATTAACCATAAAATATTATTCTTATTTCCAAAGATATTTATTAAATGGGGTGTGTTTTAAAACATTTTGATTAGAAATTAATTATTTAATATATCTTTCATAGTGCAGATCCCATACTGAGTATTTTATCTCACAATTATTTTTTTTTGCTTTTCCCGAGATGTACAGAAGTGTACCATGATATGAAAGGATTTTCATGGGAATAGAGAATCTCTCAAATATTTTTTTATTTCAAAATATATGTGATAATAAAATATTTTTATAGTTTTCCAATGATAATAAACTATTTTTCCGTTTTGGATGTGATCAATTTTCTCTTCTTCTTCTATAATATAGTAGCCACTGGCTCTGTGCTAATAGAGTTTGGGAACTTTACATGAATCTTATCAACCTTGTGCCCTCACTCTATTATGAACGACCCACAAAATATACCAAATACTCATATTATAAGGCTTCACCATTAATAGTGTAATTATAATATACTAATTCATATAGGATATTTTGGAGTGGGTAGTAGGGGATCTACCATCTCCCACATGGATATTAGGAAAACACCGAAAATAAAAACATTTGTGCATTGGTAAGAATATACAACTCATATGGGGTGAATATATAAATAATAATAAAAATATAATAATAGAAATTCCCACAAAATCAAAACCATAGGTTATATACTAGAAAACCCTACCATATCCCCTCATAGTACCACATAACCACAAAAAAATATACCACCACCTTTTACCACCACTAAATATAACTTAACAGAACAATAACCCCACAAACAACCCATAATAATATAATATAATAACATATTTTAAAAATTCCATGTTTAATAGTTATTTACTATATTATATATATTGATATACTTCATCACATGTTTAATAACAACCCATTCAAAATAGAACTGTATGTTCAATTTCAGCCACTACGCTATCAGTTTAGAAAAAAATTTATTACTATACATTATTATACATTTCTCACCCATGACAATTGATGTCCATTATTAAAATGAATATTTCATAACTATTAGAAAAATATAAACATACCCCACAACACAACAACCAAAAAATATAATAAAATTAAAAACACATCACATGTGAACGCGAACACAAATGTTGCTCCACCATTCATCAAAAACCATTTAAAAACCACCCCAAAACAACCATAAACATATCTCATGACAAAAAATCATTTACACACTATCCAAAACAATATAAATCCAAACCAGTCACTACTATCACAGATATATCCCACAATGATAACCCCACAATCACAAACCTAATAAGAAACTACCCATAACACACATGACAATATATTTAATATTTTATAACTATAAAAATAAAATTGAAAGAGGTATTTCATAACATCTCATTATCTATAGAATTATTATTTTCCTAAAAAATAAAAATTCACACACAACTAGTTCATAGCCATATAAAACATATTTTTATTTTTTTGAATTATGAATTTAAATACCATATCAAAAAATGGTTTTTAATTCATAGTAGATATAATGTCCACATTATAAAAAATTTCAAATTCATGGTAGGGAATATCAGTAAAAATAAAAATAAGAATGGTAAATACATGATATTTCATGCCTACCATTAATTTCAATTTAACAATTTTATTTTCACCATTAGTTACCCATTAATATTCACCTAACCGAATATAAAGACATTTTTATTTTTCATATAAAAAATATAGAGGGAACAAGGATCCCCTAACTCAATTGGGAACTTTCTAAATTGTTTTACAAGGACTATGTGTATAAAAAACACCAAAAAGAAAATAATCACAATAAAGGAGTGTTATAAACATAAAACACATCATTATTTAATAATACCTTACCATAATATTACTCAAACCACAAATGATAATTTTCATAACATTCTCTAGAACAAGAATAAAAATGGAAAATAGATAGAAAATGAATGGACTAACCTTAGATCACAAAGAATGAATCCCTTGAGTATGGGGACCAAATCTGTAGATAATGTTGTGAAATACCACCAAAGGATAGAACCAGGTCATCTATATGTCAAGAGAAAAATAGGAAAAATTATTTGTATCGAAATGGGATTCAAATTTATACCCAAAAAATAAATTAAAAACACCTGATGAAATAACCATGATTAGGTCGGGATCATTCAGTTTTTACAAAAGACTATGGCACAACACATAGAGTTTTTTCATAATCATCCCAAGTGCAATAAGCTTTTAGAATACATGGTGACTATCTTGGTGAGATCTTCTTATCACTAGATAATGCTATGGTACAACCCATTCCAATAATAAATTTAAATGAACTTAAATCCATAAACACCAAAACCCCACAACCAAAGAACCCATGTCTCAATACAAGGGATAATGTCCCAAGAGTTCCATCTATAAGCCCACTAATCTACAAAATTATGCCACACCGAAACACCCCTTAGATCAACATAACCAATGTAACTGAACTCTCTTGGTGTCTATTCCATAACTCACCTCCATGATCCACGTCATAATTAGAAGAGCCACAAAAAATACATCATCTCAAGAATTTTATTCTAGAAGACCATGAAGATTTCGTTAGTGAATCCACTATGCAACGTCAAACTACTTCATACTACAATTGCAAATCATGCTTGAAAACATATCCAAATTCTACCAGGTTCCCCTCAGGGATACCTTGGAAAGCCCAATCACCTAAAACCACTTAAGCTAATGGATTTTATGATCCAATCCATCGCATTAGATAGCTCCAAAAATATTCTCACCATTGAGAATCAATACAAAACCCAGAAATGAAGGGGAAATGGGATGATATAGAAAAATATCCCATGAGATGCCTCTAATGATTATCGTTATATCTGAAATAAAACCTCTAATGAAACACAGAAAAAAGGGAAAAATAATTTATAAAGTATTAAAAAATCAATAATTTTATCACCGAAGAAAAAAATAAAAAATTCAAATAAATATAATGTTTTTTTATCCAGCATATGCTTCTCACACTAACATGTACTCTCTCCCAAATAACTATTCCTCCACAAAACCCAAACTAATGTAATGAAACATCCATACAACACATTTTTGAGACTGTCCCAGATTAAATCCTGGCACTCCATACATTTCATAAAATACACAATATCCAAAAATCCCCAGCTAATGACACATGGGTCATAATGAAGATATCTATAATGATAAGAAACATGGAAGACATTGTGGATCCTATCCATCCAAGGTGGAAGTTTTAACTGATACACCACCTCTCCAGCATGATCCAACATCTCAGTAAGCCTAAAAAAATTGGAGAAATATTATTCCATTAACCAAACCATCAATAATACTATCTTGGGGAAACCCTCAAAGGCACATAGTGTCCAAACCAAAAATATTGGGCTCTTCACCTATGATTGGTGTGATAGATAATATGAAACAAGAATCACCTATATAAAAAACCATATTTATGGGTTATCTACCTTTCAAATGGAAACAAAACCACTATAAAAAACATTAAAAAGATCCATGAAATTGAAACCCCAAAACATAACCACACAAATTCAATCTCCCCAATATCACCCAACCAAAAAAAATATAAAAAAAAAATAAAACCACTAATATATAGACCTTATAAACAATATTACCTCTACTCAAGGAAACTGCTTCCCAAACATTGTGAAGGACATCCCACAAAAAGATATATATTCATACTATAGTGAATAATTTTAATTCATTGATAAATATTTATTAATATCCCATCCTAAGAATATAAGACCCATTAAACTAACAACCATGAAAGATAACTCTCATACAGAGTCATTATTATGGAGGGTTCAACCTAGAGAAAAAAATGATAAATAAACCAATCACTTTATCTTATCTCAAATTTCTCCCTTATTCCATATAGTACCCCCTTTTGTACCATAAATTTGATTCCATGAAACAAATTTTAAAATCAAACCATTTTATAACATCATTCATGGATTTAAAAACCACCACATTTCATTTTATAACCAAGAACCATTTTTATTTTAATTAAGAAATCACATAATTAACACATGTAATAAATCTAATGTTTCTAAGAAATATTTAATTTAATACGCAATGAAAATATTCTAGGGAAAAACAACTCAACTATTTTTTTTCTTATTGAAAATATTGATTTATTTACAAATATGGATTAAGGATACAAAAATTAAAAATAATCAACTCGGGATTACCAAACCAAATTCACCCATTAAGATTTCCTACTAATTTACACTCAAATACCAATAATAATAATCAAAATACATCATAGTGCCATAAAATCAAATTAATTACAAGTATACGAGATCATTAACACCCCGTCACACCAAAAACAAAGAAAATAATTTTTCTCCATACATAAAAGTCTGAAGCTAGGAAGAACCAAAGTCTAAGAAAATTACCAGTCCTTGAGTGACCACCTAAAACCATTCATAAAATGTATGAAATATTAAAAGACAAAGAACCACCTAAAACCTTTCTATGAATAAGAAAACTACACTTCTCAAACTCTTCAACATAATACTTCACTTTCAAAAAGGATGAAAACCATAGAGATTCCACACTAAATTTATTCATAGGATTCAGGGAAAACATGTAATGTCATGAATTCATGTTAAAATAATCAAGGAGATCCATAATCTGTTAAATTAAAGTCTAGGGAAGTATAAAATGTTTCACAAGTTGGACTCTTATTTATAAAGATTCAATATATTCTTTTTATGTTTATTCCTCAGCACCAGTGGAATAAACCCTCCCTTAATCAGAAAAAGGAAAAATTCCTAATAACCAATTCCATTCGACTATGATAAATTTTACACCCTATATAGTTCACACCTAGGATAATTCCTACCACTATGGAAACCTAAAACTAATATAGGGTCCCTATAGATTTGAAGGAAACCTCAATCTCATCCAACCATTACTCAACTCTGGGACACTATGTTATGAATATGAATGTCAAAAACTCTTATGGATGACTACTAAATGACACATAATCCTAGAACTCCCTCACTAGGCTCCAAATAAAAAAAACTAAAATATATTCCATCATTATATTTTTTCAATCATAAAAATTAATAGGTTTAGTTCATGAAATTAATTAACACACACACAAAATAGAAGGGTACACACATATCACAAGATCGACAAGGACCATTACATACCAACCCATTAAGCTTACTTATTTTCTGTAATATCACTAAACTCTCCAAAGATAGATCATCATACTTTTTATTAAAATATAATCATTTCTTTAATAAAAAATCAATACAAAAATATACCCACAAAATAATTTTATAAAAAAATATATATGGAAACACATTCATTAAAATCATGATTTTAAAATATTAAAAATAATTTATATAAGAAAAAATATTAAATAATTTTCTAAATTCGTTTAAATGATTTATATCCATTTAAATGAAAAACAATTTCATTAAAAAAGTATCATTTGTAAAAAAAATTAAAATTTTTATTCTTCTACTTTTAGAATAAAACCCGAAACTTATTTAATAAAATGAAATTTCCAATAGGAAAATCATATTAAAATATAATTACAAAATGGCTTCAAATACCTACCCATATACTACTATAAAATAATAAATGCTCCTTAAAAATCTATAGTTTCAAATTTATATTGATCTAATTGATTGATATCTGTAAATAGTTTAGTAAGGACACGATCATATTAAAAAGTTTCATTTAGAAAAGGAATCCTACATATTATTTAATGAAAATGAATTTATAAAAAATACATTTACATCCCAAAAATTCTGTAAAAAAACACCAAAAATCACATAATATATTACAAGGCATCATAAAAAATCATTAGAGTTTACTAGCATTATTTTAAATTAGTTTATAAGAAATATCTAATTACTAGTTTAGTTCAACTCAATTTTCTAACATTCCATTCAATTAAACATATCATTTATAATTGAATATTAGTGGTTTAGTATGTAAAATATTAAAATATTAACATGATATCCATTAAACTAAATAAAAAATCTAAAAATTTTAATGTATAATGAATAGGGTGGCCACCATACTATATAACACGTCTTCCTCTTAATAATTCACATGAATATAATTTATAAAAGTGAAATAATTACACCATGTTCCATTTTATCTACCATTACAGACCTATCATTCTATATATTAAGTTAATATTAGTGTTCATAATGATAAAATTAGAGAATCCATTTTAATATATAATATAATGTAATAAATCATGATGTTTAGATAATCTATTTTATGAGGTTTAATGATAATTAAAATGTGTTAATAAATAAGATTTTACTAAAACACTTTCAATTAAACAATGAAAAGTAATTTTAACATTCCCATTTAAAATATATAAATGTTTAAAATCATTTATTATTAAATTTTTTAACACAAAATTATATTCATACAACCATACCGGAACCTACATTAGCATAAACTGAAATATTAAAAGCATAAAAATCAAGGGAACCCATCCATCGTATTACTATATTTTCTGATTTTCTTATAAATCTCATTTTCATGATGAAAGGAACATATATTCACTGGGGGGTGTTTACCCTCTTCATATGATTGAATTCATTACACAAATTACCACCACCAGAGAAATCCATTATCCTGGATGTATATAATCCATTCAACAAAATTTAATTAGGTTTATTAAATTCCAAAATTCACCCCATTAAATCACAATAATGATCAATTATGATTCGTGTACATATACAAGGTCTCTTACCAGAAAAAGTTACCACTTAATGTGGTCATTTGGTAGACTGAGATTCCTTTTCTCCTATTAGGGTGGCCATGTAACCTTGTGATCTATTAGATCTCACTAGCCTATGTAACACACTAAGATAAATCTATTTTATTTCCTACCAACCAACACAATCCTCATATATCAAAAATCTATTATCTCCCATATCTACCTACCAGATACATCTATTCCACTATATTACAACCCTCCTTCTCACCTAAATAGTTCCCCTCCTGGTATAACAATGAAGTGAATGACTGAACCCTGAATCCCACCTCCAATAGGCTTAGTGTTGGATACTAGATCCTAGGGTATAAAACATAAAACGTGAGACATTTACCTGAATATAAAAATTTTTAGGACAAGATATAAGAGGATAAAAATCATTCAACTCCACATCACATATATAAAAAACCGTTATTTTTAAATGCATATTTTGAAATAAAAATAAGAATCTCCATAATGAGACAACTAAAAGAACCTAGGGTATAAAATCATCCACTTCTGCAACCTACAAGATAATAATGACTAGATAAATCAAAAAATCCCCATGGAAATATAAAAAATATTTTATGTATATGTATGATGAACAATAAAATGAAATCTCAATAAAATAAGACCCATGGTCACTCATTCAATTGTTAAATGGGCATACTAACGCAGCAGTGAAAAGATAAAATAACTGAAAGGAACCTAAAAAATATAAATATATAATCCCAAACTCACCAAGGCTCACTAACCATGTAAACCATCCAATAAAGTAAGATAATATAAAAGTAACATAATTTCAAAGCACCTCAAAACTACTCTCCCACTAAATTTTCACTTTCATTCCCCAATGTAAAATGTCTTATGCTTCCATCCCATCCTACATGGTGTTGGTCGACTCACAACACTACATATCCCACCATTAAATGGCATAACTTCTTAATTTTTCATCATGGAAACCCATATATATATATATCACACATCCATACCTCCCTGTCTGATGTGGGTTGGGTCACAACCCTACTTTCCCCGCCTCATGTAGGGCCCAACATCTAGTGATCACATCATATAAATCTACACATCACAACATAATAATCATCCACATATTTTATCATATGAATGGAGTAATAGAGTATCATTAACATTAAGTACATCAACCTCCTCACCTCCTTCTACCATGAACGACAACCATTGTATACCAAACACTCTTATAAAAATGATTTTCCGTCAACATTTTCATTAATATACACTACCACTGAAGGGAGAATGTGGAAGAGAGGGTATACAACCATGTTCCCTTACTATCCTAGATATTAGGTAAAATTACTAGAACCAAATTCATTTTATTGTTGGTAGTAATATCAAACTTGGATGGGGCGTGAATATAAATTAAATAAATTATAAGTATAGATAGTCACACACTGTCCCAAAATAAGAGTAAACATAAAATAACACTACCATAGTACATTATAAAACCACGTCATCAGATTATATCCAAAACCCATTATCCCCACAAGTAAATGTATCTCACCACACAAAATAAGTACATACAAAACACAAAACACTCTTCTTTAATAATAGGTTTAACCAATTGTAGATTTACTATTTATAAACAATTTTTTATTTTTTGAGCAACTATAATACGTTAATCTTAACAACATATCAACAAGTAAAATCTTTATTAAAATTTGGCTACTACCCATTCATTTTATTAATTTCCTTAGTACAAAACGTTCCCATAAAATTCCATCCCATGTCATCTCTTGTTAATTACTACTAAGATTATTCCAAAAGTACTAGAACACTATAACCAAACCCCAAAACACAACAACCCAAACATAGTATAAAATTAAACACAAAAACCATTGTAAAATACTTCACCATAGATCAACCACCAATCATCAACATCCATTTACGAACTACTATGAACAATCTAATAAAAAATATCATTTTAAAAAACAATATCTCCATTGACCAATGCATTATACATCCTTGTTAGGTAAATTCCATTGATGCTAGATCACCCATGAGACTGAAACCATCACAAGGATGAATAAAATGATATCAAAACACACATGAAAACATACGACAACATTCACAACTACCAATATTTTATTTAAAGAGGGAGTTTGTAACTTCTCATAATCTCTTGTATGCATTTTAAAAGAATTTCAAGAGTAAGACACAACCATTTTATAGTCATATATATGTTCATATACTTTCATAAATGGTGAAATAAATCAAAAATTCACATCAAGGGTTCACAATTTTTAGTTTATTTTAATGTAAAAAACAGATTATATTTCAAGATTAAGGTATTGAACAAAAATATAAATAAAAAATAAAATAACACTTGTTAATTTATCCTTACCTTTAATTTAATTTATATATGGTTCATTATAATCACCTGTAAACCCTTATTATGAACACAAAGAAAAAAATAAATGTTAATTACACAGATGAAAATAATAAGGAGAAAACTAGGATCCCCTCCCCTAATTGTAAATTTTGTGGATTTTTGTGCAAGGATATGGTAAATAAGAAACACCATCAAGACCTAAATAATGAAAAAGGATATTCAAGAACCTTGAACATAAATTAATCATGGATACCTTACCGTAAAATCACATAAACCTAAAATTACAATGGAAAATGCCTTCTTTTTAACAATAAAGAGAGGGAAATAGAGATCAGAAAATAGGGGTACAATAACAGCTCACTCCTTTTATGCATTATGTTATATGTTTATAACATAAATTTATATAAATACAACGTAAAGATCACGAGGTCTTGTGTCCTTGGATGGAAAAATTCACAATACATAAAAATAAACTAAAATATAACATCTTGATTTTAGTCTCTTTAATGAGACCCTTAAATATAAAAGGATAACACGTGGATTACATAAATGATAGGGGTGATCTATAATCATAGTAATGGGATAAACATGTTAATGAATCATAAAACAGTATAAAATAAAATAAAATAAAATGATATCAACAAAGATAAGGTTCATGAATGTTAACATGGGGTAATAATATAAAGAACATGGTATAATAGTATTATGGAAACATAGGAATGTGGCAGTATTACAAAACATAACATAATGTCAAGGCTAACTACCAAGAGAACATCATCTGGTGGATGGAGTGTTATCATTGATTTTGTTTACTCCCTAATCCCATAAATTTTCATCATGAAACAATAAAATTACCCAATGCATTGAATTGAAATATGGGTGCACCCATCATGACATGTGAATTATTATGTGTTCCATAAATGAAAATCAATTATAAAGAAAAAACATAATAATTACCCAAGAAGAGAAATGGGATTCATAATTATTAAAAATATCATAATAAATGAAGATTTCAAGAATATTATAAATAAAATAAGGAATTAAATACTATGGGTGTTCTTATATGATTACATAATCACAAGTCTCAAAAAATGATGTTCATTTTGAGAAAATTAAAAGAAAGGGTATAAAATTGGATATAGAAATGAACATTGAAAATGAATTTTAGAGAATCAGTTAAAGAGTTTTGGATAAGGAATTTTTATGAAATTTACTTAGAAAACCATAGGTAAAAAATAGTAATACGTTAAATATTCCTTGTTGAATGAAATCATTAATGTTAATTAAGAGATTAAATTACAATTTCCTAAAAGTAGGAAGGGATAGAGAATTTTCCATTAATAAAAATAAATTTTAAATAAGGAATTAGATAAATGAACTTAAGGCTTGTATTACCTGAAAAAATGAAGTTAGAATGAGCTAGGTATATATGTAAGAGAAATATATATATATATATATATATATATATATAGAATTTAGAGTCATCCAATAACATCCAATAGATATACAAAAGTGTGTTTGAGAGAGAAAGGTCATAACCAAATGGAAAAGGGTGGATTAGAATGATCCCTTACATTATGTTTTTGAATCATTCTAAATATGAACCTAATTTCCAGAATAATAAAATTAGATTAATTATAAACATAAGTTCAGATATATTACTTATATGTTGGATTTGTTAATATTTTTTAATCTTAATTTTGAAAATGTTTATTGAGATATAATGTTTAATTTCTTTGTTCTTGGAGTATACATTTGGTGGTTCCAAGGTCGTATAATTTTTTAATAATAATTGAGGATCTTGTAAAACTTTAATAAAAATATAGAAGTGAAATGAAATTTTATTCATTCCATCAAAAATTTAAATTTGTTCCAAATATACATTTTTGTTCTGATATAGGGATGATTAATTTATTAAAAATGTTAACGTTATATTCTTATTTCATTTAGTAGTTTTATAGAATAACATAAACTAGTTTCATTTTATATAATATTCTATATAAATATTAAATAAATATTATTAAATAAGTTAGAATATACTTATTATAATCTTATATAGACATAATAATATTTTTTTGACCAACCTCGTAGTAGGTCATGAAAAATGAAAAAAGTTGTTCATGGAGGTGTTGAACCAACCATATTTTTCCAAAAAATATTTATTTTAGGAATGAATGAATGAAGGATATAAGATGAATATTACATCATAAAAATAAAAAATCTGTATATCTAGGATACTTATGATACTATATTTATCTATATGGAAATATTATGGGGTTGTATAAGAAGAATAAAATTATAAGATTTTAGTTCAGAATCATGAATCTTCCTTTGGTTGTATCATATTATTCTACCCATTAAGGGTCCCTAAAATGGAGTTTGGGATAAGCAAACAAAACAATGACATTTTGGGATAGGATTTTTATGGTAACTGGGTAGAAATATGCAATTATCCAAAGCTTTTAAGTTGTGAGGAGAAGGGGTGGTGAGGGGTGGTATTTATAATGGGAGGATGTGGGTGTTTTTTAATATTATATTCATTAGTTTATTATTTTGGATCAATAATACATTTAATACTGATTAGGGAGAAAATATATAGTAAATTTTTCTTTTTATTTGTAAAAAATGGGTTCTTAAATCAACCAAGACAAAAACATTGATGTATGTATCTTAGAATGTTAAATATCATATTTTTTTATATTTCACTAATCCCCAAAAATTCAACTATTTCTGAAAAATACCTAAAATTAAACCTAGACATTTCATGATGGGTGGATTATAAAAATTAATTCCATTTTATGAAAATAATTTTAAAATATGGGAATTTTTTTAGGAAATAAAATTTTCATCTATTTAAAAAATACAAATTTTAATATTACGATAAATTTTCTACCCCGTTGAAAAATTACGTAAGATGTCATAAAAAGTTATTGTAATTATAAAAACACATAATAATAAATTATAACCCTATTTTATAAAAATAATTTTTTTATAAAATTGATTAAATTTCATATAAAAAATAAAAAATGAATGTATATGTTTTATTAAAACACGTCTACCATTTTTAAAACATTTAGTTACTTATATCACTGTATAAATATGTCATATTATCATTTTATAATACACCTAAATATTTTTTTACACATCAATATGTGAGTATAATATTATAATGGTTTGTTTACAATTCATAACTATCATATTATTATTCAAACACTTATGTTACTATTCTAATAGTCATATTACTATTCCAACAGTGTAATTTTAAAAAAGTCATATGGGTTAACTAATTTCTATAAAAAATAAATATTAATTTCATTATTCATTCAAATATTTTTTTTCAAGGATTTATATTTATATTTTCAAAATTTATAATTCATTATTAATATTCTACACCATTTCTACAATGTTTTTCTTTAGTACGATTATTCTACGGGATCAAGAAGATCACAATTTTTCTGTTACTTTTATCTAATTTTTTTCACTATTCAGATACATTCATTTAAAATGGAAATTTATATTAACAAAATTTAATGTTTAAGTTATACTAAAATTTAGTTTGATTTATCATTCGGTCTGTGTCCATTATATAATATTATATTAATAAATATGAAATAATTATATCTTTATAAAGTAAATTCCATTGGTAAAATTATGGGTCATTAAATTCTTCCCCTTAAAATGATTTATGCATAAAAATTTCGTATTACACACTATGGTTAAATTTAATGAGGGTACTTATTTTTCATGTATTCCTATATTTCCCATGACGCCTCCTCATACCTATGGTTCTATTGTAGTACTTTTACCTATTGAGTTGTCCTGTGGTATTGAGAGTTATCTCTATAGTTAAAGATCTTCATTGATATCCACATAAGATATATGATATTCCTAATATACCACTACTAAATTTAGTACATACGATGTATCTAGTATGGAATTTCTTATGAGGGAAATATGGAATACATCATGTACTTGAGACTAGATTGGTGGGATGGATATTCAATAATCTATGACATGAATGTGATCAAGTATTCTAAAATAGGCCAATGTACATGAGACTTATCTTTCCATTATTCCAAATCTAATGAATCCCTTCCATAAAGATATACATAAGAATACATTTTCTCCAAAATAAAATTGTTGGTCTAATGAATATTTATATATATACCTCTTTTGTCATCCTTGAGAATCTTTGACAGGACACTGAATGGTGTTTTCCTTTTCAACCATTTACGTGACCATTTCATGTCTTAGAATATTGTGTTAACCAACTTCATCTCATCATTATAGTGTTCTACATATATTCTCAAAAAGGGATTCACATAGTTCCCTTTGTTTACTTGAGTTGATGATATTATTATATGAGAACTCGAATAGAGGAAGACACTAATATCATCTTCCTTTGAATTCCATCGATCTTTCTCTCAACATTTCATTAAGTTTTCGAGAGTCCTCTCATATTGGAAATCAGTTTGGAGGTGAAAATCCATACTAATGTTCAATTCATTTTTTAAAGAATGTTTTATACTTTTTGAGATCTGAGAGGTAAGTCTCAGATCTGGGTTATATACAATCAATATTGATGTTCCATGAAACCTCACCACTTATTTGATGTATATCCTTACATGTTGATATTGAGATAAATTTTATCAAATTTCAATGAATTAATTAATATTTATAATATGATAAAAAACCCATAAATCTTTATTTCATATGGATTTCATCAAAAGACCATTATCAACTTCAATGATGTGATTTTCCCATTTACATGTATGTATAGGTAATGGTTTCATCATCCCTTTGTATTTTTCCATTTATCTATAACCTGTTGACATTCTAGTAATATTGATATATAGTTTATGATAAAATTATTCATATTATCCCACAAAATGTTCTCCCATAGATCTTGATACATCTTCATGCTCCCTGAGTGGATGGAGATGGTTGTGCTATGTAAATAATTCAACAAACAATAATTTGCCTATATATTTGAATGTATTCATAGTTGGAACATAAATATTAAACCTCTTTCATAAAATTTTAACCCTAACTATTTATATTTTATAGTAACATCAATCACCTTTTATATTTCCACATCATCTCATTGAACATATTTTATCTTCTCCATAAGGAATGGTTGAGAAAAAATTTGATAGGGGAATGTCGATGCTCTATCCTTTCTTGATAAACACATATTTATTTATAAAATATAAATATATTGGATCCCTCTCAATTATCATCACTTTTATGGTTTCCAGATACTATCTACATTGAGAATATGCCACTTTATTTTCATTCCTAGAAAAGTAGTTCATTGATCAATCATAGTTCATTATCATATCTAACCATCTTATATAGTTAATATTAAACTCCTTTTATTTTAATATATTTTTGATGATCTTGTAATCCAAATATATTTAGCACTTCTCCCCATATAGAAAATTATACCATATTTTCAACTTGAAGATAACTTCATGAAAATCTAAATCAAGCATTGGATAGTTTTTATCATGAGATTTCAACCATTATGAGGCATAGTTTACTCATTTAACATTCCCCAATTATGATAGTTCATATCTCTAGAAATAAAATTCACTATAATTCCCATACATATTTTCATTTCAGAATGTATTTATAAAGATATTTAATTTATCAATATGATACTCTTTGGTTTTTGAGTATTTCATAATATTATCTTCAATGTATAACATAAATTTTTTTATGGTAATACTTAATGATTATATTCAATAAATCCCTACATAAATTTGGATCATTAGTGAGTCTAATGTTCATCACTATGAACTCATTATATCTATAATGTTTTTAAAGGTATCCTTGGGAATATCTTCGTTTCTCATCTTCAATTTGAAATATCACAGTTGAAGGTTTAATATAGAGATATAATAGTCCCCACATAGTTGATCAAACAAGTCATATATTTGTGGTATGGTATACTTTTTCTTAATCCAGATTCTATTAATTTCATGATAATCATGGCAGATGCACATTTACACACCCTTCTTCTATATGAAGAGTACCAACTCACACCATAGTGAAGCACTCGAATGTATAAAACACTTATCTATATTTAGTTATAACTACTTTATTAGATCTTGAAAATCAGTAGGGTCTAATATTTAGGGAGTCTAGGATATAAAATGATATCCAGGCATAATAATAATTGATAACACAAACTCCCAAATAAGATTAATACTGAGGATCTCTTCGTGCAATACACCAACATAATCCCTTAGGATGGAAATTTATTTTATATTGATTCTCTATTAAGTCTAAATAAGTTTTTCAAGATATGGTTTCTCATAAGGAAATAGTATCCACACATTAGATGAAAAATCCAAGGGGGATTCATCTTCCTCTGTACACTTATAAAAAACCATAGGATAACTCATGATGTGAAGAGTGATCTCCCTCTCCCAAAAGATGATGTAGTATTTATATATGGATAGGTAATCAATTACCAATATTTCATTAAAACTCACTAATTGAATTATTTCAAGATTTTATGGAAGGTTAGGTCTATAAAAACAAACTAGGGATGAGTTATAAACTTCGGATTAAATAAATTCATTTATTTTCTCATATAAATATCCACCCCCATGTTTTGAGGTGGTTTTTTAATTGTTCTACAAATCTTTGAAGATATAAAATATTGTGTAAAAAAAGATTTAAATAGTATTTTCAATATTATTGAATGAATAACTTGTGTACCTACCACCCAAAAGTTTTTGGGAACTACCTCGGTAGTAGTGATACCATATTCCCTTTCTTGTTCCCTAGGACATATAGGTTTTTATGGTTGATTGAAACTTAAATCCCTTGTCTTAGGTTATAAGTTCTCATAATTCATATGTTCCTTGATGCTGAAATACTTTACATAATGTTGAGGGTTGATATTAACCTTATTTTCAACTTTTCATTATAGGTCTTTTTATATCCAACTAGAATTTCTTATCTTGATTATACTTAGTTACATATTTTTAGAATCTCCCAATTCCCTTGAGACAGTTTCTAGGATGCTTCTTTCCTTATTATTCACACATTGGCATTTTATTTTTCTTTTCTCATAAGGATTTATTCATTGGACCTCCTAAGGGAAACATGATTTTATAATATTTATCTCTAGGACCATGAGACCTCTAAGATTATCTGATATCCAACTATAACATAATGGCACAATGAAAAATCTCTTCATATATTTCAAAGTATTAAATCACTAATGCATTTCATAGACTCATCTTCATTCTACGAAATAATTTTTCTACCATACATTCAGTGTTGATAATGAAGATAAAGACATACCATGAATTCCTTTTAATTTTTTCCTTATATGATATGATAAAATTATATTCCATTTTCTTCAAAATACTAAACTCCCCCAAAATTTTATGAAATATATTTCCGGGAAAAAATTTATTGAAAAATATTTACATGAATCCTTTCCATTTCTTGGAGTCAATTTCCTCTTTGGACTTCTTATTCTTGACTAGTGTTTAACCCTAACCGGATTCCCCTTTAAGAAGATAAACATCCATAAAAAAATTTATCTTATTCTTAGAATTGGAGGACATATAATATCTTATAAATGGTGTTAATCTATTATGACACAATGTATTAATCATAGAATCCACTAAATGTATGAGGTCTTTTTTCACATAATGTATTTGACCACCACTTTCTCTTTCTTAGGAGGAGTTCATTCCACGCGATTAAATTTATTAATCATAACATGAGTTAGTTGACCCAAAAATAACATGAATTTTTTGGATCCCACTCCCAAAAGGATAGTCATATAGTTTGGGAAATCCTCACATTTCCTTTCACATTGGTTTTTGGAATGGTTTCTCTTATTTCTTGCAAATAAATAAATTAAAAATAAACAGATGATAATAATAAAACTAATAATTATTTAAAAATAAATACTATAAACATATAAGAATTAATTTATAAATGACAATTATATCCTAATGTATGATTATCTAGATTTAAACATAGGTTATCCACAGTAATATTTCTTATTAGAATTTTTATTCAAGTCCTTCATAATGTTTTGTAAAAAGATTGTGAGTTAGCCATTGCATATCCCATAAGAGTTTAAAACTATCTATGAAGTAAGGAATATTTTTCATTAACTAGATTATTATTGAGTTAACACCCAATGAATCCTTTTTAGGGTAATTACCCATTGGTAAAACTATTTCAGTGCCATATCCATTTATAATATTCAGATATGGATGTAATTTTCTAGAAACCCCTTATAATATACTTCACTAAATTTTCAGAAAATTATCCTATACATAGACACATACCTAGTGTTATCACTAAAGTATTCAAATAATAATATAATAAAACAACTATTCCTTTTTCTCATACCATTTACATAAAATCACTCCTTTTACACATATTATTACATGATTTTTAGCATAAATATCCAATAAATATATCCCAAAGATCACGAGGCCTAGTGCCTTTGGAAGTCTAAGATCATTATACATCAAAAAAAACTAATATATAAAATTTAATTTTATTCACCTTACTGATATTAAAATTCCACTTGAGAACCTAAATCTACATAGGATAACTGAGGGAATATATGAAAGAAAGGATTCAACAATAAATCCAAGTAAGGTAATAAGCATGATAATGGATCATAACATGTAGGTCAAAAGATATGACACGATAACATAAATTATAATGATAATGAATATTAATATGTGATAATAACAAAAATAACATGGATTCATATGATTATTGAAACATAGTTCAATTTTAACAATATAAAAAAATGACCAAAAAATAAGTTAACGCTAATCGCCTGGACAATATCACATTGTGGATAGTGTCTTTTCATGGATTATGTTTACTATATAATAACATACATCCTATATCATAAATAAAATAACCAATGAATTTATGTGAAATTTTGATTTACCCATAATAAATTTTACATGATTATTTGTGTTATAAATAGAAATCAATCATAAATAATGAACATAAGAATTACTCATGGAATGAAATGGGCTTCTTAATCGTTACTCATATAGTAATCAAAGAGGGTTTCATAAATATTTCAAATAGAATAAAGAAAATAAATAAATTTGAAGCTGATATTCTTGTAAATAAGAATAGGTGTCAAAATATGGTGTTTTGTTGGAAAATACCATGATAAAGGGTAGAGAATATGGTATAGAAATGAAATTTCCAAGTTATATTTTAAGGAAATAGTTAAATTGTTTTAGAGAAAGAATTAGTATGGAATTTTTTTGAAAACATAAGGTAAATGAGAATGGTTATACCTAAAATAGTATTCGTTTAACAAAATCTTAAATGATAATAAATACTTTAAGTGGACATTATATAAAGTGATTAAGGTATAGAAATATACCACTTAATTGGGTTTTATTTTAAAAAAAAAATTGAGAAATAACCTTTTGGAATATTTTTTCAAACTACAGGAATGGATTATAACCAATGTATATATGTACGAGGTTTATAGAAAATATTTATAATTTTTTATTTTCGTTAAAGTGATAGTTAATATGAGTTATAGTGATAAATTTCTTAACCTATAGAAAAATCAGGGTTCAAATAGATTTATTACACTATATTTCTGAATTGATATTCATTTTTACCTAGTGTCCTAAATAATATAATATAATACAATATAATTAATTAATTAATTAACTTTACATATATATTCTATTTATTAAAACTTTATTATTTTCACTTATAAACATTTTGTGGTGATATAATATTTTATTTCATTTTTAGAGAGCGTTAATTTTGTGGTTCCCAAGTCAGATCACTTATGGATATATTTAATATTATTTTCAAACTAGAATAATTAAAAATAAGGGAAATTAAATGGTATAAAATTCCTTATAAAATTTTAAATGTTCCTATATATTATTTTCAATTATAAAATATGGGTGATTCATTTATGAAAAATGTTATCATTATATGGTTAGTTAATTTAGACGATTTTACTGACCATAATGATCGATCATAATTTTATTTCATATTGTTTATATATATTTGTTCAAGAATATGAAATAAGTTATAATATAATTATTATCATCTTATTTAACCATAATAGTATTTTTATTACAAGCCTTGATGGCGGTGGAGAAAAATAAAGGACGTTGTTCATCTATGGGTTAAACCAACAACATTGTAAACAACATTTTCGTTTTAAGAATGAAGGAAGGGAGGGTATAAGATAGATATTTGCCTATAATAATAAATTATTAATAAATTTATGATACTAATGTTAATATATATAGTTTTTTGTTGACCAGATGTGGGTTTATAAGAAGAATAAAATTGAATGAGGTTAGTTGATAGTCTTACCTCTTCATTTGGTTTTATCCTATTATTTAACCCCTTAAGGCTCCTTGAAATGATATTCTAGGGAGCCCAAAAGCACTAGAAAGTGGGATTGATTATTAGGAAGGGTGTTCAGTAGAAATTCTCCCTAATTAAATTCTCATATGTTGTGATAAGAAGGGGTTTGAGTGGTGATATTTATAAGGGAGGGAGAGGGGTGTTTTTGAATATTATATTCATTAGTTTATTAATTTGGACCAGGATTAAAAATAGACCTTTTAAAATATATAGTAAATTGTTCATGTGTGTTTAAACTAATGGGTTCTTACATCGTTTATGACTTATAAATTCATGTATTTAGCTTATTAAATTAAATATAATATTTTTTTCCTAATTCACTTTTCACCAAAAAATAAACAATTTTAGAAAAATAAAACAAATTAACCATTTTTTGATGTATAAATTAAAAAAATGGAGTCCATTTTATGAAAATAATTGTATAAATATAATAAATTAAATTTTTAAATAGAATCCTCATTAATTGAAAAAACATCAATTTTAATATTATGATCAATTTTATGAAACTTTTAAAGATTACTTAAGCTCTCCTAAAATTATATTATTATTAATATACAACATAATATTAATTTATATATCCATTTATGAATTTTCCTAGAAATAATTATACTTTCTATAAAAATTAAAATAACGCACATATATTTTAGAAAACTAGGAACAACTATTTTATCATTTTTAAAACATTTATTAACATATATATATGCTATAAATATTCCATATTTTATTTTTATAATATGCCTAAATTTAATTTTACACTTACATATCTAAGGACACTATTCTAATAGTTGAGATAATATTTTTAATCATCATATTATGTTTCCAATAGTTTTGTAACTATTCCATCAATCATGGTACTATTACCGCAGTCAGATTTGTAATGGTCATATAAGATACCTAAACTCATTAAATTACTCATATATTTTTCATTCATCATTCAGTTATAATTTCCCTAGAGGTTATATGTATTCATTTTCATAATTCATATTGTGTTACTAATATTCTTCTTTATTTCTACATTATTGTTCTTTAGTGTGATTATTCTAAAGGATTGATCAAATCTAGATTTTTTTATTATTGTTTTTTAATTTTTCATATTTCCCATTATAATTATTTGAATTCCAATGAACATTTTTATTTTATAACTCTAATGTTTATATTATAATAAAATTTATTTGTCTTCATCTTGGGATGTTTTTTCCTTGTGTTCTATTATATTAAAAAATATGATGCTATTATATGTTCACAAATAAAATTGAGTTAATAAAATTATAGTTCATTATATGGACTCACCTTTGATTTCCACGAACAAATACATTGAGGTTGGGAGAAATACATTAAAAAGTGGGAGAAATAACTCCTCTAGGTGCACCCAGGTCACCCATTAATCGGGAGAGAAATAGGAATAATGATGAGTTTGAAAGGAGGTCTACAATTTATAATTGACCAATAAATTAAAAGATTACGGAGTTCAACCCCTTGCTAAATCATTATTATTAGGTTTTCACTAGATTTTATAGCACATAATAGAGTGATATTGTAACGCCCAGACCCTAGTTACCTAGAGTTGGTGCATTATTACATAACATTTTCATGATACAAGGAAATCATGTCCCAAAAGATAGATCAGTTTAGCAGTCTTGGAAAAAGATTACATATATGAATGTTACATTACATTATAAAATGAAAAACCAAAACAAAATTGTCTCCATTGACTACATTCATATCCCTTAGACGATCCCTGAAGGTCAGTCATAATACACTTCTTTGAAATCCTGGGAAAATAAAATATAAGAAATGGGTGAGCTCATATCCTCAGTAAGGGTAAAAATTTTAGTGAAAGATAACATAAACAATAGGCATGGTGAATAATTGAAAACACATGCTTTTAAAAATAATAAACATGAACACTCTATGAATGAAATATGAACTGAGTAAATAATGCAATAATAAAACATAGTCATTTGTATTCTACTAGTAAAATAATAACATGAACCATCAATATTATTTTCACAATGAGGGAATGTATAATGCCATACATTCTGAAACATTTTTTCAAGGCCTTGGCCAAGGTGACTAAAAATGATTAAGGCCTCCGCCAAAACCATATATCAAATTAGAAAAGTCCTCGGCTAATTCCACATATAATTGTCTCTTGAGACCTAATGATGCACCAAGGAGCTATAACAGGCTCTACCCATCACATACTAAGTCTAATACATTCCTTATATGAAAATTTTGAAACATAACATAAACATTAGTATTAAAACTATCATAAGAAATGTCAATACTTTAACCAAAAACAATGAATGGTATGAAAATAACAAATCCACAGTCAAATATCTCACATTAAATACAATATATAAGAATTGTATCATAATAAATCAACCTCGATCAAGAATAATATCTCATAAAGGATGTGGACATAGTTGAAAATGATCAGTAAAAATCATTTAGTGATATATCCCTTTTCCGGAAATAATTTAAAATTCATATAAATTATGTCATTTAAAAGATAATTTTGAATCATATTTTCCAATACAACTTTGAAACTTTTGAAAGGAATTAACATTTTAAAACATTCATGTTTATATAAATAAATCCTTAAAACCATTTTTAAAAACATGGACATTAATGAGAAAAGATTAGAATAACAATTATTTAAAACATTTAAAATTATATTTTTGTAAAAAGCCCCTTAAAAATAATCCCTTTGAAAAAAGTTTCTATGAAACATGGACCTAGATAATAAATATGTCCCAGTAGATACTTACTTAAAAACAATCTCAGATAATAAAGAGATTGTGAAATTAACCCTTACGTTGCACTTTCCTTTGGTCGAGGGAAAGTTTAACCTCTTGTATAATGACCGTAGTATGTGATTATATTATAACAGAACCATAATCATATTTATTATATCTTACATGATTCATTTATTCCATTATACTACCCATTTAATAATGATTTCCATGTCAAATTAACATTTTAGGTAATAATCACTTTCTTTATCGTACGTGTTTTTACATGTTATTCTTGATCGTATCATTTAGATCATTATTTAAATACTTTTAAAATATTAAAATTGATTTATATATCATATATATTTATAATATAAATATTTGTAACAGATAGACATATGAAATGGGAGGCACCGTTTATGGAGACGGTAGGCCGTACGTACGCATAAACGCTGCTTCCATTTTCGTATCATATTGAACAGAAGTAAGTGAATAAGATTTATGTAATTATATACATAGAAATATATATATATATCCAGTAGAATTATTATGTCATATATTACATACTTATTAATAATATATATTTTTATAATCATCATTAAATGGTGAACGTGGAAATGAATCTCATCGCGTTGTGGAGACGATAATCCGTACGTACGCACGAGCGACAATATCATTATATTTATGGTGGAATAGTATTTAATTGGTCGGTATATTATATATAAAGAATCATTAACATGTTATATTTATTATTTAGATCATTTATACTCATTAATATACCCATCCAAATAAATAAGTGTTTGAATAACAAACTACACCACGACGTGGAGACGGTAAGACGTACGTACACACATTTGGTGACATTGTCATTTATAGGATGGATAGAATAACAAATATAGTTGTACCATATTTATAATAACATCACAGTATGTATAAGGTCTTGGATTTATTATTTTGGTATGGAAACAATAAAGAAATAGGAAGTGGAAGATGGAAAGAACTTGAAAGAGGATAGTGAAATTATTACCTCTACTTCTGGTGTTTCCTTTTGAGTTGATCAAAAGGGATCCTTAGGTTGGATTTATGATAAAATTAAGCACTCTAGGTTTATTTAAGTTAAGTTGGGAGGATATTTGGGTAGTGGTTGGCCAATACAAATGTCTTTGGATGTGTGAAATTAAGATATGTGGAAGTACCCTTTTATAAAAGAGGTGAGGGCCACTTTAGGAAAATATTAACCTAATATTTTATAATAAAATCATTTTCGGTTTCTAATGGCACCAAAATAATTCATTTAGATCCTTAGGTGGTTATGATTCTATATCCTATCAACCAATAGGGTTTAGACAGGTTTAGGTCACCATATTAACCCTATCTTTTAGATTTAACTCTTAGTTAAAAAGTTTTACATTTACCATGTATCTATGTATTTTTAGATTATATGGTTAATAAACGTACAATAACAAGACAAGAGAACCCCAAGTGGTTCATTAATAATATATATAACCTTATATAAGTACTCTGGCCAAACCCTAGATTTTTAGGAATATTATATCAATTAATAATATAGTATTTTTTAAAAACTCAATTATGTCAATTTTGAGAGTATTTTGTAATTGGGTTTTCTAAAAATCATAACAGAATGATTACTTCGAACAAAATTTATTTAATGAACCCAAATATGTAATATTAACCTACAAAATTAGTTTAATTCATCGAAAGTCTCAAATTACATTTATTTGGATATTTATAATATCAATTATATTAATCATTCATTTATAAGGTAATTACTACATCATCATTGTTTCATAAATGAAATAAATTATTTAATTTATAAAAATTATAAATAAAATAAAATTTTGTATTAAATTATGTTAGATCTCTAAAGAATATTTATAGTTTAATTTATCTTATGTATAACCCTATATTAAAAATAGTTTATTTATTAAACATTGAATTTAACTCTTTTAACTCTTCTTTAAATAATATAATAATAAATATCCTAATATAATCCAAGTGGACCTAAAGATGATCATATAATATTCCTAATGTTTTTTGGGTCTAATTATACTTATCCAATAGAATAAGGACATGTGTTAGGTAATTATAATATCATTTTTACCCTTAATTACCCTATTCACATTTAATCATGGTAAATAAGTCTAAAGTTACTATTCACCACAAAATATTTTCATCTTATTGAACCAAATTTTACTTACTGATGTAAACTGTGTCTCTCATATTTTTGAAATTCAACTCACAGAAGTGGTAAAATTAAGTTTTATGGAAATTTGTAAATGCTCCTAGAAGGTGAGTAAAAGACGGTAAAATGTTCTATAAAACATTATACATCTAATTTTTTTATAAATTGACTCCAATGATTTAAATTGAACTTATATGGGTATTATAAATCAATTTTGACTAAAAATAAATTTAAATAAAAATAAATAATTATTTAAATAAAAAGTATTCTTTAAATAATAACGTCGTGTTTTTCACTATTCATCAAAAATTGAATGTTTTTAGAAAAATACCAAAAATTCACCCTAAGATAATTCTGATATTACGAATTCAAAAACTGAAGTATATTTTACCAAATTAAAAACATATAAGTATCATTTATTAATTTTAAATTAATTCATGTTCTCAAAACCAAAAAGCGGGTTTTTAAAAAGTAAAAACTATCAAAAGATTGACATGTGTTTATCTCAAATTTAAATGTGAAATTACTTATAATACACTAAATTGTGTTAAATGATAAAAATATAATCTAATTATACTTTTAAACCATTCAAATTAATAATTTAACACAATAAATTATTTCTATTAAAAAAGTTGTTTTCAATTAAAACATAATATTTTTCACTATTCGTCAAAATATGAAAGTTACCAGAAAAGTACCAAAAATTTATCCAAACTTAATTTTTATGTCCCGCTTCTAAATAATAATTTAATTTCATTAAATTTAATATATATAAGTGTCAAATATTGGTTTTAAAAAAACGTTTTCGCCATTTAAAGGCTGTAAAATTGCATTTTTTTGAAAAATACTTCTTTTATCTAAAAAATGAATTTGTTATTATATTATGTCTAAGAAACACATAATGTGGACATTAATATTATAGAGTATATAATATTCAAAAATCAGTTAATACCATTCATAACCTCTTTTTGAACAGCTAGTTTGGCAAATTGTGGTGCGCTCGAACTCAGTGTTGTGTGTAGTGAAAGCTATTGAATAACATTAATGAGATAAAGTACTTTGAAATTTTGGGGTGTTACATTCTCCCCTCCTTCAATAAATTGCGTCCTCGCAATTTGAAATTATTCTTTGAAAATAAAATGTTAAAAATAGAAAAATACCTTTGCGGAAAACCCAAATCCAAAATTGGTTAAATAAAATTTAGTCTTAATAAGAGGGAAAGGGAATGAAAAAGTTACCACTGAATTATAATATAAATTATGAGAAAATTGGTGGAAATTAGAGACACATAATTGGAGGAAAAAATTAAATATTTATAGGGAGTGATTGAAGTCATCAATCACAAACAAGTTTGAAATTGAGGGCCTCAAAGCCATCAATCTATAATGATTTAAAATATCATTAGTTCAACATAAGTTTTTATAATAACACATTTTTTGTTTTAAGATCCCTAACCTAATGTTTAAGTATTAATTTATTCATAGAATAAGAGGAAAAAAATATACCTGATAAGTAGATTTTCATAATTCAACTAATTTCTACCACAAACTCATCTTTCACACCAAAATGATAAAAAAATTAAAAAATATTCTATTTATCCTAATCATATAGGGTTCGAAAAATAATGAATTTATAATTCATTTGTCATAATATTTTAAAAAACTACATTATACAAACTATGAAATCACGTAGTCTAGTTGTAGGTGATGCAACCTTGTCGCCCTTTGGTTATGGGTTCAAGTCTCGTGGCCTTTCCAGACGAAACAATTGTCGCCCGATCTCTGGGTTGTCCTTTTTATGACTATCCGAAAATAATCTCATGAAATGATTTTACCTTAACAACAGTATCCAATGTCAAAATTAATCGATTCCAAACTTTAGACTTATCCAAAATACATGTGTCCAGACTCACAGTACAAAATTTATAAAGAAGTTAAACACAATGAAGATCCTTTTTTCCACATAATAAGATGTGAATACCTTCATTATGTATTCTATTAAAACACTATAACACCATAAATTACCATAAAACCTTATTGATTAAATTCATGCTCTCTTATTCCTTAAAGAATACTAGATATATTCCTTATATCCTAAAATTTTGAATATTCCAACAATTATGGAATAAATAAACCTTTAATCAGTTTCAAGGTTGTCAAGAATATCCAATAAAATTTATCCAAATCAATCATATATTATTCCAAAATCACTACATCTGTATCAGAACCATATTATGGTTTACCTTTCCTTCAACCATCAATTTTATAAAAAGATTAACCTGAAACCGTGTCACTTTACTTGGTACCATACAATATCAAATTTTTAATGAAATAGTATTGCAATACAATCCTTATTTATTTCTATAATTTATATAACCAGTACATCGTTGATACAACACTCAAATGAAATAATTCTTTAATAAAATCATAATAACACTAGTCATCCCTCTTCATCTGTGGTAGTATCATAACTTGATTAGCACCATTTAGGGCATACTTTGATGATTTGGACATTGATTCACGTAGTGTCCCAACTCTTTGCAGATGAATAATTGTACATTTGAAACCTTTTTCTTACCCTCACAATCACGTAATTGGTGTCCTTTTTCTCCACACTTAAAACAAACTCTCCTTCCCTTAAATCATTTTTACCAAGGTGATTCTTTCTACAGTTATCACATATGGGAAAATCCTTATTTACCCTCTTCCCTTTATCCATCATTATCTATACCATCCTTTTCTTCTCTTGCTTCCCTTAAAAGCCATGGGAGATAGATAATTCTTCACTTATCTTATTAACACATGATACTATTTATTCATATGATGAGAATACATGGGAGACTATTTACCTTATAAATGATGGCTTATGAATATGAAAGATATGATCCTTATTACCCTTTATATCATGCATATTGCTGGATTTCTTATTCCTTCTACAGGGTACCATTTCTAAATGACGACACATACTAGGTTATATCATATCATACTGTGTAATCCAAAAAACTAGAAATATTCTAAACATTATTGAATATTTTCACACATATAGTCTCATAATCATAAAAATGGTTTCATTACTAGAATATTTACTCATATATACTTCATAATGGTTTGTAAATAAATTGTGAATTATCCTAATCATATCCCCTGAGAGTGTTGTAAACAAGATTGCAACAAGGCCCATTGTCGTGCACCAATTCTCGTTCGAGTCGAGTTCAAAGAGGTGTTTTCAGGTTTTACTCCTAGGTACATCTATTCTAGAGCCACCTATACCTACTCGTATCCAGACATGGATGCATTTCATGGAAAACTCACAAAATCATTACAATACCAAAATTCTAGGAAGTTATTCTATACTAATCCTCAAAGTCTATCTTAGGGTAATGTTGTCTAATCAGATTTTATCTAAATATAGTTTCCAAGGTCATTGCTAAACTTTTTATGATACCAACTGTAATACCCAGACCCCAGTTACCCAAAGTCGGTGCATTATTACATAACATTGGAATGATACAAGTAAATCATGTTCTGAAAGACCTATCAGTTTAGCAGTCTTGGAAAGAAATTACATATATGAACATTACATTACATTATAAAATGAAAAACCACAACAACATTGTCTCCATTTACCACATTCTTTCCCCTTATACTATCCCTATAGGTCAGCCATAATACACTTCTGGAAAATCCTGGGAAAATAAAACATAAGAAAGGGGTGAGATCATATGATCTGTAAGGGTAAACAATTTAGTAGAAGATAACATAAACAATAGGCATGGTGAATAATTGAAAACACATGCATTTACAAATAATAAACATGAACAGTTTATGATAGAAATATGTGTTGAGTAAATAATTCCCTAATAAAACATAGTCAAGGGTATTCTACTACTCGAATATCCACATGAACCATCGATATTATTTTCATAATTAGGGAATGTATAATACCAGACATTCTGAATCATTTTGTCAAGGCCTCGGCTAAGACGTCTAAAAATGATTAAGGCCTCGACCAAAACCATATATAAAATTGGGAAAGGCCTCAGCCAATTCCATGTATAATTGTATCATGAGACCTACCGATGCACCGAGGATCTATAGCGGGCTCCACCCATCACATACTAAGTCCAATACATTCCTCATATGAAAATATTAAAACCAAACATAAACATTCGTATTAAAACTAGCATAAAAATGTCAATACTTTAACCCTAAACCATGAATGGTATAAAAATAACACATCCACAATCAAATATATCACATTCAATACAATATGTAAGATTTTTATCATAATAAATCAACCTATATCAAGAATAATATCTCGTAAAGGATGTTGAAATAGTTGAAAATGATCAGTAAAAATTACTGAGAGAAATATCCCTTTTCATGAAATCATTTAAAAGTCATATAAAGTAAGTCATTTAAAAGATAGTTTTGAATCAAATTTTACTATACCACTTCAAATCTTTTGAATTTAATTAACATTTTAAACATTCATGTCCATATAAATAAATCTTTAATACCATTTTTTTAAAAAAATGACATTAATGAGAAAGGTTTAGAAGAATAAATCTTTAAACATTTAAAATGATGTTTTAGTAAAAGGTCCCTTAAAAAGAAGCCCTTTTAAAACTCTTTTATGAAACATGGACATGGATAATAAATATTTCCCAGTAGATACTTACGTAAAAACATCCTCGGATAATAAAGAGATTGTGAAATTAACCCTTACCTTACATTTTCTTTTCATAGAGGGTACGTTTAACCTTTTGTATAATGAAAATTTTATATATTATATTATCCCAGAAACATATTCATAATTATTATAACATAAATTATTCATTTATTCCTTTATAAAACCTATTTAATATTGATTTCCAAGTTATATTAACATTTCAGGTAATGATCGCTTTCTTTATCATACATGTTTTAACTTGTTATTTTTGATCGTATCATTTAGATCATGATTTAAATACTTATAGAATATAAAATTTGATTTATATATCATATATATTTATAATAAGAATATTTATTATAGATAGATATATGAAATGGGAGGCACCGTTTATGAAGATGGTAGGCCGTACGTACCCATAAACGTTGTTTCCGTTTTCATATCGTATTGAACGGAAGTAAGTGAATTAGATTTATTTAAGTATATACATATATATATATCTAATAGAATTATTATGTCATATATTATATAATTATTAATAATATATATTTTTATAATCATCTTTGAATGGTGAACATGGAAATGAATCTCATTGCGTCGTGGAGATGGTAATCCGTACGTACGTACGAGCGATAATATCATTATATTGATGGTGAAATCGTATGTAATTGGATGGTATATTATATATACAGAATCATTAACATGCTATATTTATTATTTACATCAGTTATACTCATTATTATACCCATCCCAATAATGAACTATTTGAATAAGAAACTACACCACGACGTGGAGACGGTAAGCCGTATGTACGCACGTATGGTGACTTTGTCATTTATAGGATGGATAGAATAAAAAATATGGTTGAAACATATTTATAATAACATCACAGTATGTAGAAGGTACCAAATTTATTTTTTTGGTATGGAAACAATAAAGAAATAGGAAGTGGAAGATGAAAAGAACATGAAAGAGGGTGGTGAAATTATTACCTCTTCTTTGGGTGTTTCCTTTTGATTTGAACAAAAGGGCTCCATAGGATGGATTTATGATCAAAGTAATGAATCTAAGTTGATTTTAGGGATTTTTGGAGGATATTTGGGCAGGGGGTGGCCGAGACGAATGAATTTAGAGGTGTGAAATTAAGATAAGGGGAAGTACCCTTTAATAAGTGAGGTAGGGGTCACTTTTGGAAAAGCTTGAAATATTATTTTATGATAAAATCATTTTCAGTTCTTAATATCTTCAAAATGATTTATTTCGAGACTTAGGTGGTTTTGGGTTGATATTCTATCAACTAATAGGTTTTAGATAGCTTTAGGTCACCATATTAACCTTATCTTTTAGATTTAACTCTTAGTTAAAAAGTTTGTCATTTACCACGTCTCTTTGTATTTTTATATAATATGGTTAATAAACTTACTATAACAAGACAAGAGAACCTGAATTAGTTCATTATTAAAATAAATAACCTTATCTATGTCCTTTGGTCAAACCATATATTTTTAGGAATATTATATCAATTAATAATATATTTTTTGTTTTAAAAAATCAATTATGTCAATTTTGACACCATTTAGTAATTGATTTTTATGAAAATAATTACAACATGATTTCTTAAAATAAAATTTATTTAATCAACCCTGAAATGTCATATTAACCTATAAAATTAGTGTATTTCATCAAAAGTCCCAAATTACATTTATTTGGATATTTATAACATCAATTATTTTAATCATTCATTAATAAGGTAATTACTACATCATCATTGTGTCATAAATAAATTAAACTATTTAATGTCTAAAAATTATAAATAAAATACAATTAGGCAGGACATTTTGTTATATTTCTAATGAATATTTATAGTCTAATTTATCTTATGTATAACCCTATATTAATTTCTTTTAGTTATTAAACATTGAATTTAACTCTTTTAATTCTTCTTTAAATAATATAATAATAAATGTCCTAATATAATCCAAGTGGACCTAAAAGAGGTAATATTTTATTCATAAGGTTGTTTTAGGTATAATTATTATTATCCAATATAATTAGGACATGTGTTATGGAAATTATAATATCATTTTTACCCTTAATTACCCTTTTTACTTTTAACAGTGGTAAATAAAATTCAAAAGTTACTTTTCACAAAATTATTTTCGTCTTATTGAACCAAATTTTACTTACTGATTTCAACCTTTTCTCTAGTATTTTTTAAATTCAACTCAAAAAAGAAGTAAAATAACGTTTTATGCAAATTTTTAAATGCTTCTAGAAGGTGGGTAAAAGACGGTAAAATGTTCTATCAAATTTTATACATCTAATTTTATTATAAAATGACTCCAATAAATTACATTGATGTTATATAGGTATTATATATCTATTTTTAATAAAATTACATTTAAATAAAATAAATAATTATTTACATAAAAAGTCTGTTTTAAAAAATAACAGAGTTTTTCACTATTAATCAAAAATTAAATGTTTTCAGAAAAATAAAAAAATTCACCCAAATCTAATTTTGATATTTCAAATTAAAAAATGAATTATGTTGTGGTACGCTCGAACTCGGTGTTGTGTGTAGCACAAGTTATTGAACTACTTTAATGAGATAATGTACTATAATGGCCAGGACCTCTCCAACCCATTCCTTTGTCGAAAAGAAGGTCATGAAGTGTTCTGGAAGGTAAAATTGACTTTTCCCACACTTTCCAAAATTTTGTAAGTACACACCCTGTAGTGTGAGTACACGCCGTGTACCACCTTGCCGGGTATACCCCTTGTTGAAGGATGTGTCCTTGTCGTGTGAAATAAATGAGTACACGCCATGTGTCCAATACTACACTCCGTGTAGTCCCTCCCCACGTACGTGTTACCTTCAACCCGTGTGTTGACCAGTCAACGGTCACGTTCTGCTTTGAAGGCCGTGTTGGAAGCCGCGTGGTGACCGTGTGAAATGGACTAGTACATGCCGTGTACTAAGAAGTACACGCCGTGTACTTTTTCTTAACGCATATAAAAGGATGGGGTCCTCTCATCCTTTTCAACTCACTCCTTTCCTCCCCATTCCTCTGAGCAGAGTTCTCCTAAGAGACTCAAAGGCTCTTTCTTCCATAACTTCTTCGTCCGAGCTCTGATTTACGATCCGTAAGTGGCCACAAGATCGTAATGATGAGCTGGAAATTGAGAATGGATCCATTTTATTTCCTTCAGTCTTTCCTTTCCAACTTCCACCCAAGGAGGTTTTGCTGGGACTTGACAGAAGTGACGGACGCCGACAGACGTCTTCTAAAGTTGATCCAGGGGAGCGTTGTGATCAGAACCTGTTGAGGTAGGGATCTTACCTTCGTCTCTATAGATTGTGAATCATGCGAGGTGGGTGTCCTCTTGTTTATGTGAAACACATTTGATCCGGTTTAATAAGGATAATAAATGGCTTATATAACGGGGATGTGAAGTTTGTGAATGCAGTTACATTATTTATATCCTGTGATATTATGTTGTGAATTGAATAGGCTTATGCATCCTAAAAATCATGGTCGTTGGGGGCCTTTTCTTATGCAATTAAATGTTTCCCTATCTTCTAGACCATTTTTGTGAATGGAACCTTGTGGAATGTGGAATCTGGTTAATCACATAAATTTGGCTGATTAAAATCTAGAACCCTTGTGTGATCACCCCGGTTAAACAAAATTCAATAAAGAACATGTGGGTTTTGGCTTGGTTGTGGGTTGGTGTGAATGCTATGTTGGTGCTTGGTAGTGGGGCTGCGATAATTTGTATCAAGGGATGATGATGTACGGTGTGGTTGTGGTTATGGCGGTTGGCAGCGGGCTGCAGGAATGGGTTGGAATGTGAACAGACTATGGGTTGTGAATAATAAATAAAAGTGGGGGAGTTAATGAATGGCGGGGCCTAGTAATGGAACGATAATAATAATCAATGGGGTTGGTTGGCTAATAAGAAGGACTTGGTTGTGTTTCTTGTGTTTTCCTAACTTGATTTGTGGATGGAAGGGATATGTTTTACGAACGATCGATGTGGTTGGTTGTGGATACTTTCCCAATAATTAAGGAACAAATAAATTAATTCTGCTGAAACGTGAAAACCTAAATGGAGTTGGAGTTGTTGCAGTTACTGTACACTTATTTCTTTTGGTATTGTACTTTTGAGCTTTCTTTTACTTCTACCTTATTTCAGAACTATTTAAACATGCATGTGGGATTGGTTTGGGTTTATTTCTATACACTTGTTCTTTTCCTTTTTGGTGATTGACTTGTCTTATTTCCCAATCTTAAATAATAAAAAGGGTAATGCCTCCCATATTTGTGAAAACTCATACCCTTGGTGCTAGTCTCCACTCCGGGGCCTACTGGAGGCGGGACTCGGGGGTCATTATCTCCCTTTCACCATTGCCAGCTCAGGAGGGGCATCTTTGGTGGGATGGGGTCGTGATAGAATGGTATCAGAGGTGATGGTTGAGGGATAGGATGGATTCTGGAGTTAGGAACAATGAGGATTTCATGGGATGGTAGGGCAACAAAGTTGGTTAATCTTGGTGCATGACATAGGCCAGGGAAGACCGGCTAGGACACGGGATTTTAGGGCCCCCGTGATCCGATGCAAGGACTCTGAGCCTACCGAATGACCAAGTAAGACTACATTGATTATAGGTTAGAGACCCTAGGGAAGGTACATGCATCATCATGATTGTGTTTTACATGATTTGGGTGTTCTGTGAAAGAAATTGAAATAAAACGATAAAATAAAACCTTGAGAAATTTTCTTACTACTTGGGATTAGGTGATCTTTGTTTACCGTACAGCTATGGCACCTGGACGTCATCCTCGGGTGGCTCAGACAGCCAAGGCCTAGCAGATTCAGGAAGTCGATTAGCTGAGGATTGACCGAGAGGAGGAAGATAGCCAGTGGTAGAAGACTCTCTGTTCTTTACAGCTGCAGACCCTCAAGAAGTACGAGGGTGGTACTTCAGATACAGATTCAGAGGGGTGGATTGAGGAGATATGGATCGCTTTTACCTTGATTCGTGCTGCAAGGGTGTACTGGGTTCCCCTAGTAGTCAGTAAACTGAGAGGTGTGGCATGACAGCGGTGGACGCTCTACCTCGGAGAGAGGATAGATGCAGTGGTTTCATGGGCTGACTTTGAGAAGTAATTCCGAGAGGAATTCCATTCTTCCATGATCAAGGCAGAGAAGAGTCAGGAGTTACACTCCCTTAAGTAGGGGAATATGTCAGTACGAGAGTTGGGGATCAAGTTTAAGGATCTCTTGCGCTTTGATCCGGATCTCTTTCTAGATGAGGAGTCTCGGGCGAGACAATTGGAGGAGGCACTTCGTCCTTCGCTCCAGTATGTTGTTACCCCCTTCACCCTTCCGATATACTTGGATGTACAGAAGAAGTCAATGGTTGTAAAGAGGATGCACTCGTTGGGAGGTGAACCATGAGAGGGGATCCAGCCAGGCTCATCGAAGGGGAAGGCAGTCTGCAGCAGGTCTCCTGCGACAGGACCTTCCAGGTTCAGGCCGGTGGGGAGCAGGCCCCAGTAGTTTCAGTTCAGATCTTCGGGTCCTCGTCCCTTTTTCACGAGCCCAAGACTGAACTTTTTTTCTTGTGGAGGTTTCAGGCATGTTCAGAGTCGGTGCCCGACCCGAGCTCAGTATGGTGGAGGTGGGAAGGTTCAGCGCCCGCCTCAGCAGCACCAGTTTCCGGTGAGGCCCTTCCAGCAGTAGTAGGACCCTGCTCCTCCGAGGGTTGACTTTGTAGGAGGAGGCTGACCTCAAAGTGCTCCTCAGGGACCTCGACCAGGGCGTGGTCTGGGAGGTGGATAACATCATAGAGGTAGAGGAGCTGGGTGTGGACAGTTCCACGCAGTAGTGTTGACAGCTCCGACAGGACTAGAGGTGGTGCGAGGTACGATTTGTTTATTCAGTACTCTTGTTTATGCCTTGTTCAATTCGGAAGCTTCGCACTCCTTTGTTGTACCTGGTCTAGCACATTCTTTGGGACTAGACGTAGAGAGACTTTCCGTAAAACTGGTGCTGAGTACACCAGTTGGAGGCTAGACTAGAGTATCTTGTGTTTGCCGGGGATGTGGGCTGACGTTGGGACCACATCGATCTAGTGGGGACCTTCTTCTGTTACAGATCCAGCCATACGATGTCATCCTAGGAATCAATTGGTTGTTTTCCATTACTGTCGTTATCGACTTCTTCCAAAAAAGTGTTGTGTTCTCTGATGTGGATGGGAAGCGCATATCTTTTGTTGGAAATAGGAGCTATCATGTAGGAAGCCAGCGTGTGAAGCCTCTCCTTTCCTTGTTAGGCGGGTCATCAGTGGTTCCAATTGATACAGAAATGATGGATGTCTGGGAGGTTGTCGGGGAGTTATTTGATGTTTTTCCTGAGGAGGTTGTGACTCTACCCCCCGATGTGACGTTGAGTTCGGGATAGACTTACAGCCTGGTGCCTGTCCGATTTCGATGGCCCCTTATCAGATGGAACCTTCGGAGTTGCGGGAGTTGTGGATTCATATTGACGATCTAATGGAGAAGGTTTTTGTTCGACCCAGCGTATCGCCATGGGGTGCTCCAGTTTTGTTCGTGAAGAAGGCAGATGGTGGTCTCAGGCTATGCATAGACTACCAAAGGTTGAACCAGGTAACAGTCAAGAACCGTTACCCCCTTCCAAGGATAGATGATCTCTTCAACCAACTGAGGGGAGAAGGTTGGTTTTCTAAGATTTATCTATGATCTGGATATCATCAACTGAGGGTAAAGGACAGTGACATCTCGAAGATGGATTTCAAGTGCAGGTATAGGCACTTCGAGTTTGTAGTGATGCCGTTGGGAGTTACGAATGCACCAGCGGTGTTCATGGGACTTATTCACTTTTTCTTCCGAGAGATTCTAGACCGGTTCCTCGTTGTGTTTATCGATGACATACTGATCAAATCAAAATAAGAGGAAGAACACGTTGAGTATCTCTGAACAGTCTTGTATGTCCTTCGACACCACCAGCTTTATGGGAAATTGTCTAAGTCTAAGTTCTTGATGCAAGAAGTACAATTCCTTGGGCACGTGGTGTCTTATCATGGAGTGTTAGTGGACCCGATGAAGGTGGAGGCGGTTGTTTCTAGGGTGTCACCCAAGAGCATGGTGGAAGTTCGTAGTTTCCTGGGGTTGGCAGGTTACTATCAGAGGTTCATTTCAGACTTCTCTCGAGTTGCAGCTCCATTGAAAACTTTGACTAGGAAGAACCAAGTCTTCCTATGGAGAGGGCAGTGCCAGAAAGCTTTCAACTACCTAAAGGAGAAGTTGGTAAGTGCTATCGTACTCAGGTTTCCAGAGGAAGGGTTGTTGTATGAGGTGTTTTGTGATGCTTATGGCCTTGGTCTGGGGTGCGTGCTGATGCAGAAGAAGGGAGTGATCTGTTATGGGTCTGGACAGTTGCGCCCTCACGAGCACAACTATTCCACCCATGACCAAGAGCTTGCAGCAGTAGTGTTCGCAATGAAGTTGTGGAGACATTACCTCTTTGGGGAGGACTTTGTGGTCTTCTCATATCACAAGAGCTTATGTTATATCTTCTCCCAGCGTGACCTGAACTTACGGCAGCGGAGATGGGTCGAGTTTCTCCAAGACTATGACTTCGAGATCTCTTACATTGAATGTAAGGGAAAAGTTGTGGCTGATGCCCTGAGCAGGAAGTCACATAAAGAAGTGTTTCAGGAATTCGTTGATGCTTGGAAAATGATGGGAGAGTTGGATGCCTTGCACTTGGTTGCCAGGGTACAAGGTGTTAGAGGCAGTTTGTTTCAAATGATGGTGCAGTCCTCCTTGTTGCAGCAGGTGGAAGAGTCTCAGTGGGGGGAATCCGAGGTGGAAGTAATTTGGGATTGGGTCAATTATGGAAATCCTCCAGAAGGATGGTCAGAGGACAGCCGACATCAGATGCTTTTCCAGGGAAGGTTGTTTGTTCCATAGGTGATGCGTGAGGGAGTTCTCTGTGAGTTCCATAGCTCATCCTTGGCGATACATCTAGGAGTTTCAAAAATGTACCGAGGCCTGAGGGAACAGTTTTGGTGGCCCGGTGTGAAACGGTCAGTGGCGGAGTTTGTGGATAAATGCCTAGTGTGTCAGCAAGTGAAGGTTGAACACCGTGTTCCTAGTGGTTTGTTGCATCCTTTAGATGTCCCCGAGTGGAAGTGGGATGACATCTCAATGGAATTCGTCACAGGACTGCCCAGTTCTTAGGGTGGTTATGATGCTATCTGGGTAGTGGTGGATCGACTGACGAAATCCGCTCACATCTTAGCAATTAAGGAGTCAGGCCCGGTGAGTACCTTAGCACAGAGGTACGTAGACGAGGTTGTGCAGTTACATGGAGTTCCAAAGACTATCGTATCATATCGGGATACTCGGTTTACCTCACGAGTTTGGAGGGAGTTACACCATGATTGTTTCACCCAGCTATGCCTTAGCACTGCTTTCCACCCCCAGACCGATGGGCAGACAGAGCATACTATCTAGATGTTGGAGGACATGCTGCGAGCATGCGTTCTGGATTTTGGAGGATCATGGGTACAACACTTTCCTTTAGTAGATTTTTCCTACAACAACAGCTTCCACTCTACAATTGGCATGTCACCATTTGAGGATTTGTATGGAAGACCATGTCGTTCACCTGTTTGTTGGGGAGAGGTTGGAGAGACAGGTGCTCTTGGGCCAGAGGTAGTACATAGCACCACAGAGAAAGTCCATCTTGTGTGCGAGAGGATGTAAGCAGCTCAGGACCGACCGAAGTCTTATGCGGATCATCGGAGGAGGCCCTTGGAGTTCGATGTGGGAGATCATGTGTTCTTGAAGGTTTCCCCTAGATAGGGGAAACAGAGGTTTTGGAAGGGGAGTAAGCTATCACCTAGGTTCATCGGACCTTTTGAGCTGCTGAGGAGAGTCAGCGAGGTGGCATATCAGCTGGCCCTGCCACCTTAGTTAGAGAAGGTTCATGCCGTCTTCCATGTCCCCCAGCTTCATTGGTACTTACACGACGACTCTCACATTATCGGCTGGGGAGAGCTAGATATGGGAGACGATGTAACCTTCTAGGAACGACCATTAATAATCGAGGATCATAAAGATAAGGTGCTCCGTGGATGAACCATCTCCTTGGTTCATGTGTTGTGGAGGCATGACGGCCTCAAGGAGAGCACTTGGGAGCGGGAGGCCCAGATGTACGCTCAGTACCCGGAGTTGTTTTGACTTGTGTTTTCCCTTGTTATTATTAGCTTTTTGTTGATGTTATACTATGTACCTTTGATATATGGAATGATTGGCTTGTCGGTTGTGAGACATTTTGTTTTCCTTGTTCTCTGGAAGTGTGTAACGTGTCCGGATATGTGGAGAAAAGGGGAAACCTAGTCCTTAATCGAGATGAATTAATGTAGATGCGATTAAACCCGTGCGGGCGAGTCAGTGCCACCTAAAGCGGACAATATCATGACATGGGAGAAGGAATTCCCTAAGAAATGTGTTCGGGAAGTGTGTGGGTTGTATGGTGTTGGGGGCAGTGTGAGTTGGAAAATCCTGATATATGGAAGTGGGAAGGCCCAATCCTTAATCGAGACACATTAGTGCAGATGCGATTAAACCCGTACAGGAAATTCAGTGCTGCCTAAAGCGGATAATATCTCAACATAGGAGAGGGAATTCCTAACACCTATGATTAGGGTTGTTGGTTGGGTTCCTGTTATAAAAAGAACCCTATGAGGTATCTTGTTGGGTTCCCCTGGGTTGATTTTGAATTATCGGGGACAAGAATGTTTTAATAGGTATCAAATGTAATGGCCCGGAGCTCTCCGGCCTATTCCATTGTCAAAAAGAAGGTCACGAAGTGTTCTGGAGGGTAAAATGGACTTTTCCCACACTTTCCAAAATTTTGTAAGTACACGCTGTGTAGTGTGAGTACACGCCATGTACCACCTTTCCAGGTATACCCCGTGTTGAAGGCTGTGTCCTTTCCATGTGAAATAAATGAGTTCACACCGTGTGTCCAATACTACACGCCGTGTAGTCCCTCCTCGCGTATGCGTTACCTTCAACCCGTGTGTTGATTAGTCAACAGATGCATTCCACGTTGAAGGCCATGTTGGAAGCTGCGTGGTGGCCATGTGAAATGGCCGAGTACATGCCGTGTACTAAGAAGTACCCGCCAAATAATTTAGTTTTTCACGCCTATAAAAGGAGGAGTCCTCTCCTCCTTTTCAACTCACTCCTTTCCTTCCCATTCCTCTGAGCAGAGTTCTCCCAAGAGACTCAAATTCTCTTTCTTCCATAACTTCTTCTTTCGAGCTCCGATTTACAATCCGTCAGCAGCCACAGGATCGTAACGACGAGGCGGAACTTCTGAGCTTGGATCCGTTGTCTTTCCTTCGGTCTTTCCTTTCCAACTTCCACCTGAGGAGGTTTTTTCGGGACTCGATAGAAGTGACGGACGCCGACAAATGTCTTCTGAAGTTGATCCAGGGGAGTGTTGTGATCAGAACCTGTTGAGGTAGGGATCTTACCTTTGTCTCTCTAGATTGTGAATCATACGGGGTGGGTTTCCTCTTGTTTACGTGAAACACATTTTAACCGGTTTAATAAAGATAATAAATGGCTTATATAACAGGGATGGGATGTTTGTGAATGCAGTTACATTATTTATATCCTGTGATATTGTTTTGTGAATTAAATAGGATTATTCCTACTGAAAATCATGGTTGTTGGGGGCCTTTTCTTGTGCAATTAAATGTTTCCCTATCTTCTAGACCGTTTTTGTGAATGGAACCTTGTGGAATGTGGAATCTGGTTAACCACATAAAGTTGGCGGATTAAAATCTAGATCCCTTGTGTGATCACCCTGGTTAAACAAAATGCAATAATGAACATGTGGGTTTTGGCTTGGTTGTGAGTTGGTGTGAATGCTATGTTGGGGCTGGGCAGCGGGGCTGTGATAATTTGTATCAAGGGATGATGATGTACGGTGTGGTTGTGGTTATGACGGTTGGAAGCGGGGCTGCAGGAATGGGTTGGAATGTGAACGGACTATGGGTTGTGAATAATAAATAAAAGTGGGGGAGTTAATGAATGGTGGGGCATGGTAATGGAATGAGAATAATAATCAATGGGGTTGGTTGGCTAATAAGAAGGACTTGGTTGTGTTGCTTGTGTTTTCCTAACATGATTTCTGGATGGTAGGGATATTTTTTATGAACGATCGATGTGGTTGGTTGTGGATAGTTGCCCAGTAATTAAGGAATTAATAAACTAATTTTGCTGAAACGTGAAAACCTAAATGGAGTTGGAGTTGTTGCAGTTTCTTTACACTTGTTTCATTTGGTATTGTACTTTTGAGCTTTATTTTACTTGTACCTTGTTTCAGAACTATTGAAACATGCATGTGGGATTGGTTTGGGTTTATTTATATACACTTGTTCTTTTCCTTTTTGGTGGTTGACTTGTCCTATTTCCCGATATTAAATAACTAAAAGGATAATGCCACCCATATTTTTGAAAACTCATACCCTTGGTGCTAGTCTACACTCTGGGGCCTACTGGAGCCAGGACTCGGGGGTCATTATCTCCCTTTCACCATTTCCAGCTCAGAAGGGGCATCTTTGGTGGGAGGGGGTTGTGACACGTACTATGAAATCTTAGGGTGTTACAGATATCTCATAATCACCCCCATTCCAACTAGATTCCTTAATCTTTGGAATATATCTCCTGAAGATCATATTATCCTAAGGTAAGGATACATCATAGCCCACACACCACATCTTTACTACCCAACAAAATATAGATACACCAAACCCCATATCCAAGGTCCCCACAACAAAATCCAAGGGGCTACTCCACAAGAGGTGCATCTCCCAATATAATATGCCCTAATATCATGGCATGTTCAAATTTTTCCCATATCAACCAAACTATATGAACCAACCTCTCAACGTATCCATGCCACAACTCAATATCACATCATAGCTAGGATCAAATTAGCAGATCCACCCTAAACGTATTATATCAAGCCTCTCATAATATAAGATCTTGAGTAGGAAGCAAGGGATTCCACTATGTTTCAACCTACATCTTCAATCCATATCCCCCTCTCCTTAATAAAAATTCAACCTGACTCAACTAGTTTACCCGAAGCCTCCTCTAAAAACCCCCTCACCCAAGTCCACACATGTTAAGGTGCCAAAATATCTAGTCCATCAAAAATTTAATCTTATTGTCCTCTAATATTAATGTACCCTCTAATGTATAGTTTAGAGTAAATAAATGTTACATTATTTTATTTTGTTGATAAAGTATACAATATTATAATGTTTCCTAAAAGTCTTCACAAATTATATCCTTAAATACTATAATAACATTATTCATATATATATATATATATATATCAATCAACAAATAAATTCAATTAATAAACCCAATATATAAAATAAAATTGAATTGATTTGGGTTAATAGGGATTACTATAGGAATTTTATCCATCCTCGATTTATTTCTCTATACTTCCAAGATTAACAACTTTCACAAACACCATCACTCTATGATACTCTTTTTTTTCAAACTTATTACGTCTTACCTCTTTCTATCCTATATACTGATGATCAAGTATTGAATTATTCTCACAAATAGGTAATTTCATACCTCCAGAATGTTTCTCACCTACTAAAATGTTCTCAATTTCAAAGCTGATCCTATTTTATCCCTAGGGATTAGTAGAATGAGTATATATAGAATCAATTGTCTACAAAAATAGATGAATTATTCCATTTTTATGTAAATATAGTATTTAACACATAATATTATGAATACACACATTGTATAATAAAAAACTATCATACACAATTGACCAATTTATTGAAATATTTTTTAATATTTAATGTATGAAGGGCTTCATCCCATCCATAAATTATCCAAATCCCATCATTATGGTCCCCTATGACATATAAGGAACTATCTATATTGGGACCAGTATTAATTAATTATAACATCCTTATGAAATAATTACACTCAAAAGAATTTTAATTTAATACTTCAATTATTTTATTTACCAACAGAATAATTTTCTAATTTTTTGTTTCCATGATATTAAGAATAAAATTTATTATACTACCAATGATTTGATTATGTACATTTCATCCATATAACCTTATTAAAATTAACTTTCTGGGATACCAATTCATCAATTTTAACTATAATCCTATTATTAATCCATTTCCACCAAATAATGCCTCTTTGATATTTTTATAATCCTACTCACTTATTTTTATACTGATGTACGACATATTCAGGTACATTGGATTTTTTCAATCGGTATGAGATACATTCATCACATCGACTATAAGAGTAACTCAAATATTTTACACCATACTATATTTATCATATTAATTTTTATTGATAATATAATTATTATTTAGATAACCATTGTAAGATAATATATGTACAATTGATCCTATAAGAATACATTGAATTCATTTGTAAATTGGTTTTGGAATTATAGATAATTCCTTAATAATATGGTCAGAATAAAATTTGATAATTTTTTTATGTGTATTTGATATTAATCTTTTATCAATTGATGGATTCAAATATCTAAGAATAACATTGTGAGTTTCAAAATATAGAACAACTTTAATTCTAGTATATAAAATTTATAGACGAGAATTCTCATACTCTATGGTTATAATGTAAACAAATTATATTTCTAAAATTCCTTACCCACAAGGCATCTGTTGAGATGAGATTTCAAGCAATAAATTTTGTCTATATCAAAAGGTTAGTCAGTACAGAACTGAGTAGATTCTTTAGAAATATACCTTTCTAAAATAAAACCATATTGGTGTCTCTGATTATTGATTCACCCTTTCAAACTTTTCATATATAGTATAAATGCTTACATTAATCTATAAAATTTAAGAACTCATCTTACGATCGATTTAAACAAATGAAACATCGAGATGATAATTATATCAAATAATTAATGTAATATTAATATATATAATTCAAAAAATACAATATGAATTTATTTTAAATAGTTGGAAACATCATTAGGTCTAAAAAGCTACTTTAAACAGCTTTAAAAAATTATCAAATCATAGTTATTTTTTCTTGGTCATTATTAAGAAGAATGAAATATAATTCCACATGAACTAAGACTTACTTAAAAACATTATAATCATTTCATTTTAATCCATTTAACTTCATGTCAGTTTTTGAAATGATATTGTTTATTTTTTTTAAATACCCTATTAAAACCATTATTCTGATAGGATATCATAAAATTCCATCCTCTCATTCTTGGATTGAGTTTAATCGATTGGTCAAAGGAATATTTACCTCATCATTTAGTAGTGTAAACATTCATTTATTCATATATCAATAATTTATAACATAGAATTAATGAAATATTTTTTTTTCAAGTTCATTTCATTATGTATCAATAACAACAAGACATATATTTTTTTACATGCACAACATCAAAAAAATGTATAACAGAAAATAACTCTAATATGATATTTCAAATATAACTAATATTGTTTTTCAAAACCATCCTTATAATGTTTTTTAAAAATGAATAACAAAAACTGTATTAATATTCTTTAATTTGTCAAACTATTTTTCACCTTTTATTTGAGAAGGTGGTGTACATTTATCCAAATTCTCATTGAATTATAACATCCCATAAATTTATTTATATCACCAAGAAGAAATTTTTTAATGTACTAAAAACTGAATCTTCAAATAATTATTCTTTATAACAAATTGTGTACCTTATTCACAAATTGGACACCCTCAAAATCCTTAAATTCTATATTATGGAAAATTTAGTTGAGTATCAATGTAGTTTATCATCATGAAAAACATTTATCTCATTAAGATCTATTCATATCCATGAGTATCATACATTCTATAGCCTATTTCTATATCAAATTTAGATATTTGATCTGGGGATTAAAATAAATATTAATGTAATTACCAAGTATATTTTATCAATAAATAAGTAAAGGAGACAAAGTATAATTTTCATTTATACATAAACATGGTGGAATAATATAATTTATCAAAATAACAATCTATTTACTTTAATAACTACTTCATAAAATAGAAGGATTCTTTCCATCTTTAGATAACATAAGATGGAGGCTTTCTAGTTCATTTCCAATTTTAAAATATTATTGATCAATTATCTTCCAATGAGGAAATTTCTTTAGGAGATGAACTTTCCAATCATATATTATTCTATCTACATGCCATGTTAATTGAATTGCAGTCTCCTCACTTTAATAGAGTTATCTATAAATTTAAATGATTGTAAAATTCAATAAAACATTTTTAAGACTTTATTTATCATTATTGTGTTAATATAAACTACACATTGGGTAATGTTTCATGATTCATGTTCCTTGGGAAACAAAACATAGTCTTCTAGATTATAATGTTTTATTTTATAGGGTATACACATTGAATTTTGGATTCATTTATAAAAATATATTCAATAAGTAATATCACAATCTTCTTATAACATATCATTTCATGGATAAATTGGTTCTATAAACCTATTATGGATCCATCAGTATCCAAATCTCAAATTATATTTCATAATGTTTTTTAAATTTATATTATTTAGTACAACAAAAATTTAGTGGAATCCTTACATATTTCATTAACTTGTCTTATAGCTTTGAAAAATTAATATGGTTCTCTCCAACATTGATTATCATTTCTTAAATTTGATCCACATAATCTTTTAATGTTCTAAACATATTAGACAGTTAGTAAACCATATTTTTAACCCAATAATAATAAATAATTTGTTCTTAACTTTTTTAGTCCACAATTTATATCATAAAAATATTTTGGGATAGATTAAGTATTCTCCCAGATAGGATTAAAAATATTAAAAGACAATCATTAATCATTCTGAATGTATCTAGAAAATTAAAATTCTGTACATTTCATCTTTGATATCCTTACCCCATGATATAAATAAGTTTAAGAACCATGCATATACCTTTCACATTATCACTGATGTAACTATCTTCAACATATAGTTTTATGATGATCAAAATAGGGTAAGAAATGACATCCTTCATCTATGAAATAACAAAATGATGAAATACTTACCTAAATAGTTTCTTTGGTACTCCCCTACCTTTAAAACATGATAGTTCCACTCATGGATAAGGAATAAATAAGGAGATAGAAATATAAGGGAGAGTATTTTATGAGGCTTAGGAAAGCTCACCTGATCAATATCTCATTATTATAACCTATTTATATAGCCACATGGGAAAAAGCTAACTGATTCATGCATTATATCATATCTTATTGAAGTTATTAGTTACACATGTTGTTAAAAATTATTTTTATCCAAAAGGATGAACCAATTCCCTTTTGTCTCATCATGAAACCCTTTAACAATGATTTTTTTTGTAAGCGTTCTAAACATTATCAAATAAAATTCTATGAAAATGCCTGACCTTATAAAGTAAATGATATGGTTGTAACATATCATATCAAATGATTTACCTAGAGAAAAATAAATTATATAAGAAAAAAATATCATATGAGTTTAATACTTTAGGGTATATCTTTATCATTTTACCTGTTTCACTAAATCCATATAGACATGTTATATTTCACCTTATATTATATCATAATCAAAAAATTGAAAATAAATCCAAAACACATTTTTATATCTTCTAAGGATCATTAATAAATCCATCATTAACATTATAATGTATCACAATGTATGTAATACCTTGTGAAAACCCATCCAAATATTCTTTTCAATACACTATAAAACACTTTTAGAGTTTCAAACTAACTCAAACACAATCCCCATTCTGTTAACTAAAATGTGTGATTCTATAGGATTTTAAATACATTACACTAATATGGAACACTATGTTAATAAATGTAAACAAATAGATGCTTCTAGAAAAGATATAGTACCACTGAAGCTTAAATGGGATGTATCGTGATCTATATAAAAAAATATATTTCTATTACTGTGTCAACCAGCTGCATTATTTTCAACCATGTATTTTTATATGATCCATTTGTCTAAGAAAATGAGTAACGAAGGGATACTGGGTCTGTCAACTCCATATATCGTACTCATTTTTTCTCGAGTCTCTAAGTATAGAATAACCAAATTAAAGAATACATAAAATTTATTTCACTGTTATGGAGGATCACACCATGTTCCCCTCACTTGAATAGAATATATCTTCATATATACTATCTAGGTACATCCACACACATCCTCAATCCATCTCAATAGAGGGACCATGTTTAATACCCATCATATAAAATAAAAAATACCATCTAGTTAAGATTTAAATGATGAAATGTTCAATAAAGTTCCTAACCACCCATTATTAGGTAAGTATCATGGATTGTGAAAGAAAGGAATCAAAGTATGAAGGCTATCATACTACATATATTCCCAACCATATATAGTGGTTTCTAAAAATATGAACAATGTGCCCCAATAATAACAAAGGACTAGTTTTTAAAAATCTATGTGGTATAATTAGCGTGTCAACTAGAGAATAAGTCTATTTTTGTGACTCGTGATCAAATTATATATCTTGATAAAATAATAATACTAACACAAATCGTAATATTTTATCCTAAAAAATTATACAGAATAATTAAAAATGATTTTGGATAACTCAAAGCTATTCCTTGATAGGTAAATTATCATTTCACATCACAATACATATATCAATATATATGTATATCCATACAATGAAATGATTTTTAAAGTAAATATTACCTTTTTCATAATATGATAAATAATCTATTCATAATCCTTTTTAAGAATACATAACTAAAACAATTTGAGAAACTATAAAACATATAAAATATATTTTATTGATAGATTATTCTTTTTTTCTCTAAACTTTTAGGGGTTTTGTTAACTCATTACATCCTTATATAATTCATTATATTAATATATATGACCACCATATAAAACTCACCCACTAAACTCTTAACGAGTAGAATATATTAAGTATGCTAGTTTGAATAATGTAGAGACATAGGAATCATATTATTAATTTTTAATTCCATGAATAAATTCAATATTTTTAACTTCACAACATCCAATGTTAAAGTGTTAATAAAAATTATTGATTAAAAATAAATTTTTTATTAGAGGTATGAATCCTTTATTTTTTGGTTTAATTCCTTATTCTTGATTATATAATAATTCCTAGTAAGGTTATAGAGGAAATGAGGCTCTTTATGGATTGTTCAGAGCCCAAAACCTCACCCGGTGGAAGAATTCAATGGGCCACATATTTAGTATAAACCATATAGACCAGTCCTCATGGTTTCAACTAAACATGTTGGGTGTTTCAGCACAAAAATACGGCCACAATGTTTTCTCTAACCATGCACCATAGGTTTCCTGAACACGTGAAAACATTATAGTTTTTAACAGAAGAATGTGTCATGTTTTGAGCTTGGATTCACAAACCAAGTGTATGAAATTTGAGATCCCCCTCCTTGGAAAGTTAGACACACATGATTTGTAGATAGTTTTTCTATCAGTGTGGCCCAAATATTCTACCCCCTTAAGGGGTGTGAAATTACCATTTTCTCTCTAAATTATTATAACCTAACACTACTTTATTATTTTTTCCTCCAAGGAATAGAACTTTCACCCTTATCATGTCAATATATACTCAAGCCTCATTACATTTAATTATTGATAACATCTCCATCCAACCTCCAAATAGAATTTTGATTGTATTATTGGATCACCACCATCAAGATCTTCACTCCTTAGTCTATATTCATCAATATTGTTTTATATCAATGATTATATTTTAGTATGAGCTCATATTCCTTATTTTCTTGGTGTTTTTATATTATTCCATCTTCTTTAAATCCAAGAAAATAGGGGCAGACTCTAGAAAAAGAATCTACTAAAACAATAACGTTGGTTGTATATGAATTTTATCGAAAAGTATTAGTGTTAATAAATATTATTTATTGTGTGCACACCAGATTCACTGAACATTACTCATTAAATTCATCTTCTATAATTTAATTTTTATATATTGTGTTTTATGGACCGCATAATATCACATGACTCCATTGGGGGTTGACACATCAACAAAGACCAATGATTTAGGGTAAGTTGTTTATCTATTACTTCAATGACCTATTTTGAGATTAATAATATGCCATTAGGGTGTGCTAAACATGAACTTTGTCAATGTAAGTGTTTCTATATAATTAATAAAAATTAAATGAATTTTATGGAAAGATTATATATATATATCACTGGGCCCTTACTTCATAAATTCAATTGGATAATTTATTGCATGTCCTTATTTTAAATCATCATGTATAATGAATGGTAATGGAATGAACCTAATGGAAATGAATATTGAATGATTATTACATGGCCTAAAATTATTTATCTTACAATAAATGTATAATGTTCCTATTACATTTGGGACATTATAATATTTAAACGAATTTTCAGACTTGGGATAGCTTTGGATTCTTGGGGTAATACCTTGACCGCTAAGATGACACCATTATGATTCATTAAGACAATTTCTGTGGAAGATACAAACCATGTAATCTGAACTTTGTCTTATTACAATAATTCCTTGGAATTTTTCTGAGGACTCACTTCAAACATTTCAAGATACTACAACAACTTGGATACACTCCTTGGTTTCATCTTGATGTCTTCAGACATGCAGTGCCATAGATTCACCCCATTGGGCCTAGTCAAGCATAACTCAGGATTACATTTGGAGAGATCCGTGGACTTAGATATAATATTTTATAATTGAATTCCTTGGTTATACCATCTGTATTACACTCATTAACCTTATAGTCAGACTTCATCTGTTATAACAATGATTTGACTCAACCTATGAGATCATAGATTCCTTAGTTACACCTTTGATTCTCTATTATTATTATTTACTTTTATATTAAATCTAATACCATTCACATGTAATATCCATATTATAAACTAATTCATAATTAATTAAAACATTACATATTCAAAGACATTTTAAGCTAATACTAAAGAAGGTATGTGTTGTTTATATTTTCCCTGCTTTACATTTATATACCAGCACACTATAAAGTTTATATTTATATATTGTATTTGAATAGACATACTTGGTGGTGGAATATTAAGATATATCACAAACACTATATGTAATTCCATTGTTACCCAATATGATTATATTATCATAGGTTCTTATAAGGGTAAGTGTCCAAATTTGGCTACTATACTTGAATTCTTTTTGATTAGATCCTAGTAGGTGATGACTGGGCCAGTGCTTGGGATACTTGGATAGTTTTTTTTCTATTTTTATTTTTTTATACCATGTTTTGTACCGTATTATAATTTCTATGTATTAATATTTTCACTTTTCTAGATAAAATTCACTACATCATCCTTTTTATATGATTCTGATTCAATATTGAGTTGATTATTATTTTCGGATGGTAATATTGATTTATTGGGATTTCTTCTTCTTATTATTATTTATCTATTTACAAATCTATTTCAACATTGTTCCCCAATATAAAATGAGTTCATAGTATCCCTAAGGACAACCCCTAGGCCCTATATTCTAGTTGGAAGACTATGGAATATAGGGAGTCACACTTGAGGATATGTAGCTGACTGGGTTCAGTTACCTAGGAGTGAACCAGGTCTGAGGTGTCACAAAGGGGTATTAGAGTTTTTTCTAATCATTACATACTATTTTGGGATGGTAGAAAGTATATTATGAACCTATTGTAACATGATCATAATATATTCTTTGGACTATATGACCCTTGTAAAGGGTAAACACCCAGATTCCTCGAAATGGGAAATTATTGTGAAATATTAGGTATATTACAATTGATATAATTTCACTGTTGGATAATTCACATGAAATTTTGTAGTTTTTATGTGTTATGGACATTATACGGTGGCCTGGTATGGAATGTATAATTGTCACATGCTTCATATTAGTTAACTATAGTTTACATACAATGCATATTTTATTCTAAAAAGGTGCATTTTATTTATTTCATTTCATATGATTTCAATTGTTTTTGAGTGTGTGTTGGTTATGGTATAATCATGTACCTATAACATCTTCTTTTGGAGAGGTAAATTGGTTGATTAAAATGTCAACACTAAACAAAATTGTGATTTCATTTATTGATAGATGGTGGCATCTTAAATTTCCAATTCAAACCCATGTAATATATTTAAACCTGGTTACATGGATTTGATTTGGTTTCAATTACATGAATACAAAATTGAATTTATAAATTTAATGAGACTTTATAAATTGTAATGGGTAATTCATTGAATCGAGGCATCATATTTTACCTATTACATTCTGAGACAAAATTTATGGTGTATGGTTGTAATTAAATGAGTGTCAAACTTAGTTTATAAATGGTATGATCCTTTATTATATAGGAATTAAAATCCATTTAATTGAACCTTTTATTATGTATATACTCAAATATAAACATTACATTTAAATCTTGACATATAACAGGATTGGTTTTTTTAAATGATAAGGCTAAGTGAAATTTAAATATTCATTTCTTTCATAAGTTCTAATTAACACTCCATAAACTAGAACCCCTATAAATAAAACAAGAACACTTAGTAATATCCTATCCTTTTATGTGGGTAGGTGGAGTAGTATTTTGGGTAGTGGACCCTTTTATTTATTTCTCCTTACATTAGTGATCCAATCTTTTTTTTATGTTGTTTTTAGGCACGAGCTTGTATGTTTTAGAGTTATTACACCACAATGTACTTAGTTCATGCACAAGGAGGGTGAAAATTTTCATGCTCCAAGGGTTTTGGGCCTTGATCCGCTGGTGTTACATATAGTAGTTCCACCTTAGGAGCCACCTACAATACCTAAACTGGTCATTGACACTCAACATTGAGAGAGTTTGTATATCCCCCATCACTAGTCTCCCAGATTGAGTGGTAAAATTATTAAATTAGTACTATGTACAATAAATTTCATCCCAAAAGAAAATATAGTTTAGTTTATTTCATAAAACCAAATAAAAACATAATTGTAAAATCACAACATTAAATGAAATACATCATAAAATCACTATCGGAAATATCCCTATTATCCTAGATTACCCATGCATGTTAGTCATAATATACATCTTGGCATTCTGGAAAAAATAAAACATATGTGGTGAGATTATATTCTCAATAAGGAATATAATATAGAAGAATCTATCATAAATAGACATAAAAAATATGCTATGGAGAATAATAAACATCTCATTCCAAAAAAACACAATATTGATCATAATATAGAAAATATGATCAAATAACTCTATATAAATAACCACATGAGAAAGATACTGAACCATGGATATTATACTAATCAAGTAGTAACATTTATTATAAATAACTAATATTACAAGTCGGGAAATCATAATGTTGGATGTCATAAGAATACTTTCACATTTCTGGCATTAACCCAACACATAATTGAGTAAGACAATAGAAAAAACCCAAACTTGTTCATCTCATGAGGCCTACTGATGAATTGAGGGGATATACCAGTACTCTTAGAATACATACTAAGTCCAATGCATTACTATTATTAATGGAGAGAAACATAAACAATATATACATACGAACTGTAAATAGATTTCCCTAATCTGTAATCATATTCACAAACCATTATGAGTTATATGATGAATGTTATCAATATAAAAATCCACAATCACTAATCATAAAACATTTAATAAAATATGGTAGTTGATATTATAATATATCAACCATAATGATTCACAAAATTCAATAATGAATGTATACAATGATGAAAATACTCTAAAAATCATTGATAATTCTTAAGTGGAATACCCCTTTTTACAATCAAATAATTTATTTAAAATATCATGCCATTTTAAAAGAAAAAATTTTAATTAAAAAGAACTATGTAAACATGTAATGTAGGATTAATGTCATTAGGTAATCATGATTGTGGGATAATATTCTCAATCCCTATAAGTAAAAAAAATATTCATTCCATATTTTTATCTAACAATTCATAAAGTACCCCCTTTGGAAAATGACAAACAGATTCCATTCGAACTATTTTATAAAAATTCAAACATGTGGAAAAATATTTAAACATTCATAGGATTATTTTTAAAATATTTTTCATAGAAAATATGGACATTGAAGAAAATATTCCTCAATCCAGACAAAAACCTAATCAATCGAGAATGATAATGAGATTGTGAAAAATAACCCTTAACTTGGGAATGAATTCCATTTTTGAATCTAAACATCCTTTGTAATGTGTTATTTCATTTTATAAATTTCTAATAGAACCAAATATATATTTATGATATCATAAATGATCCTCTTATATTATATTACGACCCATGTGTTAATAATATTTTTTTATTACCACTGTTTCAGGTGTTAACATTTTCATATTCCTATAAATGTTTCATCTTGTAAGTCCTGATTGTTGTGTATAGGATATAGTTAAATCCTCTCTAGAATGATATTAATTTTATATAATTAATATTTATTCATTATATAAATTTTATTAATAATTCATCAATGTTGAACAGGGAAAATGAATCACACTGCATCATGGAGATGGTAGGTCATACGTACACACAAGCAATGGTTTTTTCCATTAATAGTTACAGGCTAAAAAAATGTATGGTATATTAATTTTTTAAAAATCAATACTATTTTATATTTATTTGGTATAACCCCTATATCCATCATTATTCCCATCCTTGTGAATTAGTGATGAAAAACAGATTACACCACAATGTGGAGATGGTTGGTCGTACATATTCTTGTGCGATGATTTTTGTTTTTAGTAGGATGTATAAAATGAAGAATATGTCTATCCCAAAATTATAATAACATATCAGTGTATAGATGATACTAGATTTATAACATTATCATGGAAAGAACAAATTGATAGAAAGTAGAAGATTAAATAAACATGAATTAGTTGGTAAATCAAGTAACTCTAGTTCATTGGACTTTCTTTATATATCTTCTTAACGGATCTAGAGATGACATTTTTGGAAGTCCAAGAACTATAGAATTTCTACAAGGATGTTAGTAGGATAAATGGTAAGGTTTTGGTCATGATAGAAGGCTCAATGTGGTATAAGTAAGTGAGGGAGGAGATTCACTTTTATAATTGAGGTGAGGGGAACTTGTGGGAACTCTCAAAATATTAAATTAATAGAAAGTAATTAGGAATTTAAAATCGCTCTGATGTAATTTTTATAGAATATAATTTTATTATGGGTATAAATACCCTCATCCGATAGTTTTTTGACATGTTTATCTCTTATTATAATGCTTATCTATGGGCATTAACCCCTATTAATCCCTTTAACTCCAACCATGGTGACATGTGTTTTTCTTCTATAATTATTAATATAGTTACTCTAAAATTCTGAAGAAAACTTAAATAGATTAGTACTGAACCATATAAACTTATCTAAATCAGTTGGTCTATGTTTATATTTTAATGAATTTTTATATCATTTAATAAAATATTATTTCTTTTAAAATATTATTAATGTCAATTTTGATACTATTCATTACGTAACATTTTTTTATAATATTATATGAACATGAAATTTTAAAAAAAAATTAATAGATCAATAATATGTCAAGGTTATCTTGAAAATTCATATGAAACATTATTTATCTCAAATTATATCTATTTTTATATTTTTAATATTATTTATTTGATATTTCCAATAGCTAAAAAATTTCCGCATCATCATTGTGTAAGCCTTTAATATAATTATTTTTTTCAAAAAAATTAAAAATAAATTACCCTAAAGAATATAAAAATTATATATTTCAAATGAATACTTATATTCCAAGATATATTATTAATAACCACATATAAAAAATAAAATACTAATTTAAAATATGAGTATGGTGTATTGATGTTTCTTAAGAATAGAAATACTAAAAAAGGCATCTAATATTCCAAGTGGCCCTAAGAGGCCATAAAATCAGCCCAAGGATTATTTCATTTGACGATAAATCATAAAATAAAATTAGGAAAAGTTTTAGTGTAATTATATAATATTTTATGTTACTGTAATTACATGTTTTTCTTTTAACAATGTTAATAAGAAATTACAAAAATTACAATTCAAAATTTCCAAAAATAAAAAGATCATTTTTAAATAATAATGATCCACTAAATCCAAATATTTAATTCATTTTTTAAAATTAAAAACATAGAATTTGAAGCAATTAATTTATAATTAATCCCATTATCATAATGAGAAAACGCGTTTTCAAAGTGAAAGAATTAAAAAGATTGAAGTCTTTTTATTCCAAAATAAATTTCAATTTTAATAAAATTAACTACATTATATTAAATGATAAAAATGATCTATTTGTACTTCAACACAAATTAAAATGTTAATTTAAAAATATTTTTTAATTAGACAAAAAAATTCATTTTCAATTAAAATGTAATAATTTATCACTATTCATCAAAACATTAAACATATTAGAAAAATACCAAATACTGAACCAAAGTAATTTTTAATATTCCAAATTAAAAAGAGAACTATAGTTTTTCAAATATAATTTTATAAGGTTTTAAAATTAGATTTAAACCATGTTATCATCAACATGTGGTAAAACTATATTTAGGAAAATATATTATTTTAATGCACAAATTTGGATTGATTATTTTATTATGCCAATAAAATCTTTTAATGAATGTAATTTCACTAAATATATAAAATCAATAATGTGGTTAATACTATTCATTCCCTCTATTTTAATGGTATGGTTATATTATTCAGTTTTTGATAGACCATGGTGCGTTTGAACTCAGTGTTACGTGCAACACAATCTATTATTTTTTTAAAAGAAAAATTACCATAAAATCTTGGGGTCTCAAATTATTCACTCATTAAAAAAAGTTTTCCTCAAAATTCATAAAATATATCCTCATAAAAATATTTGGGTAGTTCTTCATAATAATTTCCTCATATTACCATGTCACATTTTCAATTTGAGGAATTTTCTACAGTACCATTACCAGTCGAGTCATCAAATTCTTCTCCATTTGTTCTCTAGTATCAAGAATATGGATTCACTTTTTCACATTAAGATAAATCTGGTTTTAATTCTATTTTTTCATAAGTGATAACATTCATTGGTTCTAGCATGTACTTCTTTATAAAATGGATATAAAACACATTATGTACTTTATAATGTCTATGTAGAATTTTCAAGAGAAAATCCATAGATCAAATTCGTTCAAGAATTATAAAAAGTTTTGATTTACCTTGGGAATAATTTTACTTTCTTCTTGAATCATATAACACTCTTCCCTGAAGATACCTTCAAAGAAACATGATCACCCACATAATATTCCAAATATTTTCTTTGATTATCGGTGTAGAACTTTTTTTTCTACATTTAGCTTCTTAGATATGGGTTTGAATAGTATTTTTATTTTCTGTTTTTTCCATAACAAGTTATATGACTATAAGTTTCATTCCATCAATATCATATCAGACAGTTGGTGTACAACTTATCTTCCCATATAACGCTTGATATAGTTTCATTTGATTACTTGAATGAAAACTATTCTTATAGGAAAAATATACCAAAGGTAAATAATAATCCCATATACCTTAAAAATAGAGGTAGCATGACATCAACATGTCTTCTAATGTTTGGATAGTACATTCGGACTACCCATCAATTTTATGGTTATAAGCGGTTCTCAAATGATGTTCCGTATCAATGGTCATCTGACAACGTTTCCTAAATTGTGATATAATATAGATGTCTCAATCAGACACAATAAATATAGTTCTAACAAAGAGTCTTAAAAATTCATTAATATAGAGTCTTTCTAATAATTAAAGAGGTAAATATTATCTTATAGCACAAAAATATTTTTATTTGGTAAGGAAACAAAAAAAATCATATCACATTATCCCTTCTAGGAGTCCTTAGTAGCCATGTGAAAAATTATAGTATAATATCATCACATTACACAAAGGAATAAGAAGAGGTTTAATGACTCCTCTAAGATGTTGTTACATAGCCTTCACTTATTGACAAAGTATAAATATTTCCACATATTATACAATTTCCCAATTCTTATAATCTTCCCAAAAAAATTACCTAAAATATAAATACAAATTAGTTCTACCATTATATATTTAGAATTTATATCTTTGATAATTATACACTAATTTAATTTTAGTTTGGGTATAGAGGGAACACAAAGTCTCTTTCCAAATCACAAAACTCTGTCTTTATATATGAAGTCTCCCAATTTTCCATCACTCAAATCATAAATTTTCTTTTGTAAATTATCATCATTAGCATGAGAACTATTCCTCTTTTATTATAAATATGGTTTGGAAACCATTTTATATTAGAGTGATGTTTCACCATCCATGATAATTCCCATATCTATATTTACTAGATCCATGAACATAAGACCCATTGTAATTATCATCTTGTTCAGAATAATATTATCTTTCTTGTACAATGAATCTACTACATTATTTTCATTCCATGGGTGGTATTGTATTAAACAATTATAATCCTTGAGTATATTAATCCATCTTTTTTGCGTCATATTTAGTTCTTTCAGTGAGAATATATATTTGAAACTCTTGAGATCTGTATAAATATGGAATATTTCACCATAGAGATAGTGTCTTCATATCTTTAGAGAAAATAAAATAGCTGTTAACTCTAGATCATGAGTTAAATACTTCTATTCATGAGTTTTTAACGACATTGATACATACTCAATAACTCTATCATTCTTGATGAGGAAAAAACTATGTACTTTTTTTATTTCATCACTATAAATCACAAGTCTACTATTTCCCAACGGTAATGCCAAGATCAGAGTATTCACCAATATTCTCTTTATTTATTCAATATTTTATTCACATTTTCCCCATACTAACTTAATCATTTTATATGTGATCTTGGTTAATATGTTTTCTAAATTATAAAGATAGTGAATGAAATGCCGATAATAACCTTCTATAATAATGTACCTAGGTACCTCAGTTATGATCATTAGTGCACTCTATTCTTGAATTTCATTTTTTTAAAGGATCAATAGAGATTACATCCATGGATGAAAAATGTCTAGGAAAAGAAATTTCCTAATGCCAAAAATCACGGATTCTAAATTTTCCATAAGAATATATCATTTTTAGAGCCTCAAGAATAATATACAAGTGATTCTATTGGTCTTCATAACTTTTTGAATACACTATAGTATACTCAATAAATACCATAGCAAAATAATCAAGATATTCCTTGAATACTATTTTCATTAGATCCATTAAATCCAAGGTTGAATTAATCAATCCCAATGGTATTATTGTAAACTCGTTATGCCCATACCACATCAGAAAAGAAGTCTGTAGATTGTATTCCTTATTTACTCTGAATTAATTATATCCAAAAATGATGTTCAATCTTAAAAAATTCAATCTCTAAGAATTTTATTATATAAATAATCAATGTGAGGAAAAAGATAATTGTTATTTATTATAACAGCATTGATTTCCCTATAATAAATTCACAGCCTCATGGATCCATCTTTCTTCTTAACAAAGTGAATAGGGGCACCCATAGAGAAACATTAGGGAAAATAATTTATTGTTTTTCCCAACTCTAATAGTTTATTCATCTCCACGAATCCCATTGTGTCCATTATATAGTGAATCATTGATATTGGTCTTGCATCAGGGATTAAATTATTTGGATACTCAAATTCAAATTCTCAAAGGTGTCCATGTAATTCCTTAAAAAAATTAATCAATTTATTCCTCTAACATAGGTACATAATCAATTTTAAGGTTACCTTATTCATCCTTATATGTGTTTTTACAATTACTCCCCTTGAATTTCATTCAAAAGAATTTATGGGCTTGGATCATGAAAAAAATCAGATAGTGAAATTTCTACTCTAAAGATTCTGAATTCTTCATCTCCCTCATAAATAAAAATTTCATTCTTCATGAAATAAATTTTTACATAAAATTTTTAAATCTAGTCCATAATGAGGATTATATAAAAATAATCTATGGGTATGGTTATAATGTTATAATTTAAATCATGTTTATTTATCATAATATAGAGTGTTAGATCCATATTTATTATAAAGAGACTTCCCTTATAAATTTTAAATAATATTTCAATAATTAAATAAAAATAAAAATGTATTATTTTACTAGAAAACTAGGTATAAATAGAAAAATTTAATAATTGAAATTTAAATAAAGCATTTTAAAAAATTAGGAGATGATTAAACTACTAACCATCATATCATTAGGAACATCAACCTCAGTTGTTTTAATCACATAGGCTTGGCCTTTCTCACTTGGCCTTTATTAATAAAAGTTTACTTGATGCTTAGTAATTTCATGTGTAGTTTTCCGAATACTTACAACTGAATCACTGTAAATTATAATCTTCTTTATTTCCCTTGAAATCATGGTCTTTGTGGACATTTTTCTCTATATAGGTAACAAGATCTTTTCCAATAGGCATGTTCTTTGAGGTTTTATTCCATATTTATTTAAATATGTAAATTCTAAAATAAAAATCTTCCCATTTTCCTTATTTCCTTTTCCACAGTGTTCATCATCCCCCTTCTTCTATTATATTAACTTATAGTCATAAGACATAGATAGTTTTTTCTCTTTATTGATAGCACATGAGACTATATATTCATAAGATGTTGGTTCCCTTTAGAGGAATTTTTTTAAAAAATAAAATAATTTTCCAATAATTATCTTTATATTACATACACAATCATTAGAATTTTTTTCTCACCCTGAAAATGTTTATTTTTATCAATAAATATTTTCATCCTTTTTTTCCTCAGATTATTGAATTTTCTCTCCATAGCTTCTCACTTTTCCTGTAGAAAATATTTTTACCATGAAAATTTCATTAATATTTTTTGATTACATGTTTTATATTTATTCCTCCTCCTTTAGTTTTTGAATCAATGACCACCATTAATCTAAAACTATTGAGAGATGATAAAATCTCATGAAAACCTTATCCCATTTGTTATTTCCCAAAGCATGAAATATATTATCTAAAGAAAATAAACATTATTCAACTATAAATGGTCTTTTAATCCCATTTAATTTTTTATGTTGTTGTCTAATGTGTTGTTTAACAATGTTCCTCCACGTTACGTATCAAGATTCTTAGTGTGGCTAAGTTTGTTTCTAAAAATCTGAGTCATTTATACTAGTGTGGTTACATGTTTTTCCACACAAGTTGTATATCCATCTCCAAAATTATTATGTTTCATAAGATGGAAATACATATATGGATTACATGAATTTATATGGTTTCCAATCCTTCTATTATGCTCTATTTATAAAAATGGAATATACTAGATTAGGTTATAAATCATAATTACAGATTTCTAAATTGTGAGAAATGATCATAAATTAAATATTTATGTATAAATTATCTCAAAATAATAATCATTGTTAATTTATAAATATTATCAATGTTTGTTATAGGTTTATATTTTTTTAAATCTAGTTTCCAATGTTCTAATAAACTTACTATGATACCAACTATTAAGCCCCATCCCCTTTATCCAAGAGTTGGGGGTTACATATTTACATTGGTACTAGGTACATGCAATTGCATCCCAATGGACTTAATAGTTTAGAATCATTTAAAAATAAAGATACAATCAAAAAAATTACATCAATACATGAAATTTATTACAACATAGATAATCTATTTGAACTATATGTATTATCTAACATTATCCCTTCATATCAGTCATAATATGCATCTTGGAATCCTAGGGGGAATAAAACATAAGAAAGGGGTGAGCTAATATGATCAGTAAGGATACGAAAATAGTGGAAGATATCATAAATGAAAAAAAATAATTAAAATTGAATAATTACCATTACATGGCATTAAAACATAATCTTGAGCATAATATGGAAGAAATAAAAGCTGATCAAATAATTACATATAAATAATAACATGGGAAAGATATGTAACCATGAATATTTTACTTGTAAAATAATCACATCGATTATAAATAACTAATCTCATAAAGGGAGAATTCATGATGTGAGGCATCATAAATATATTGTCAATGATTCTTCTAATACTCTATACATAATCAGGTAAGATATTAGAAAAACCCCAAACTAGTTTGTATCATGAGATCTATCGATGCATCAGGGGGATATAGAGGGCCCCAAATTACACTTAATATGTCTAGTTAATTCCTATTATGAAAGGGAAGAACCATAAACATCATATACATAATAAATGTTAATAACTTTCACGAATCATTAAACATAATCACAAACCATTTTTGAGAAATATGGTGAATGGTATCAAAACAGAAAATCCATAATAATTAATCATAAACCTTTTAATAAATTTTGGAAGATGATATCACAGTATATCAACATAAATATGGTATTAAATTGAAAAAAATATGTTTAAAAACATGAAAATACTCTAATAAAATCATTGAATCTTCTTGAGATAAATACCCCTTTTTACATTGAAAACAATCATTTTAAAAGCCAAGCAATTTTAAAAGAAAAGATTTACAAAAAAAGAACCTTATGATAATTTAAAGGAATATTTTTGTCATTAAGGTTTCATGATGGTGTAAAATTACACTCATGTTGTATAATTTAATAAAACATTGATATAGTATTTTTGTAGAAAAAGTACTAAAGTACCTTGTTTGGAAAATGACAAACAGATTCTATTCAAACCATTTTATAAAATTTTAAACATGTTTAAAAAATATGAAATATTTTTAGGATAATGGTATAACATTTTTTTATAAAAAATTTATAAAAAATGTCTATGGAATAAATTATTCCCCAATCATTCCATAAGCATAAACAATCTTAAATAATAATGAGATTGTGAAATAACCCTTACATTGTGCCCAATTACCTATATACATATCTTAACACCCTATTTAATGGGTTAAATAATGTTATTAATTTATACCATAACCATATTTGTATTTATGATATCATATATAGTCCTTTAATAATAAATGATCACTCATTTGTTAATAATATTTTGTTATTATGTTTGTTTTTGTTGTTAACTTATTCATTTTCCTATGCATGTTTCATCATCCATGTCCTGATTATTGTGCATTGGATATAGTTCCATAATCTCTAGAATTATATTAATGTCATATCAATCGCATTTATTAATAATATAAATTTTTATATTCATTATTGAATGTTTATCAAGGAAAATGAATCACATCGCGTTGTGGAGATGGTAGGTCGTATGTTCGCACGAGAGATGGTATCATTCCATTAATTGGGAAAGGGTAAGGTTGTTTAAAGAATATTAATTATTAATTAATAAATATAATTTCATATTTATTTTGTATTTAAATTATATCCATAATTATACCCATCCATGTTATGTGGTGATGACAAAACAATTAAACCACAGTGTGGAGACGGTAAGTTATACGTACGCACGCATCTCGCTTTCATTTTCTGTTAGAAGAGAAAAAGGAGTAATATTGATGTATCATAATCATAATGAAATATAAGATAATATATAAGATAATATATTTATTACTTTAGTATGTAAAATCGATTGAATAAAAAGTAGAAGAAGAAATGAACTTTAGTGAGTTGGTAAAAACATTACCTATTCTTTAGTGGACTCCCATTAGATCACTTATTAAGGGATTAAGAGTTGGTACTTTTGGAATAAAAATACCTCCATAACATATCTATGTATTTTTTTGTGAGAAATGGTCAGGGTTCGGTCCTGTTGGAAGTCTCAATTTGGTGTGAGGAAGTGAGGGAGGAAGTTCCCTTTTATAATTTAGGTCAGGGCCACTTTTGGAAACTATCAAAATATTAAATTAATAAAAATTATTTTCCAATTTCAAATGGCTCCAATGTGAGTTATTTAGAATATATTATTATTATTTGTAAAAAATAACTTTATAAAATAACATTTATACAAGTTTATGTCTTCCTATTTCTCTTATCATTTGGCTTTGACTCTTATTTAATCTCATTAACTCTTACTATAACAACATGTGTTTTTATTACATAAGGGTTGACATAGTTATTATGAAATTACAAATAGATCATTAATGAAATATTTAACATTATCCAATTAATTTGGAATAATTTTATATTCTATGAATTTTACATCATTTAATAAAATATTATTTATTTTGAAATATCATTAATATCAATTATGATACTATTAATTACTTGATTTTTATAAAATATCATGAAAACCTTATATATTCAAAAAAAAATTTATAATTCACTAATATTTATAGGTAATAAAGAAATTTTTTGAATACATTACATATCAGAAATTATATTTTTTTTATATTTGTAATATAATTTATTTGCTGTTTCCATTAATGAAAAATTATTGCATCATCTTTGTGCAGACCATTACAGTAATTATATAATTATTAAAAATTAAAAACATATTACAATTATAAGGATAAAAATTTTTTATTTATAATTAATATTAATATTCTAATATTTCTTCTTAATGACACATTTAAAAAATGTAATACTTATTAAAAATAAGAGTATGGCATGTTGGATTTTCCTTCAATGAAATAATAAAAAATGAATATAGTAATTTAAGTGGCTCCAAGAGTCCATTAAATCTCCCCAAGAATTATATTGTTCAATAATAACACAATAAATAAATTAATACTAGTGTTAGGGTAATTTTATAATATTTATATTATTATTTTTACCCTTAATTACTCAATTTTCTTTTAACCGTGTTAATCAAAAAATTACAAATATTAGTATTCATAATTCCAAACAATAAATAAATAAATGTAACCTATTTACATAATTTGAATACAATGATTACAAATATTTAATAAATTTTAAAAAATTCAAAATATTGAAGTTCTAGTAATTAATTTAAAATCAATCCCATTGACAAAATGAGAAAACTAGTTTTTTGAGTGAAAATGTTCAAAATATTGAAGTGTTTGTATATTCAAATTCAATTTGAAAATGATTAAAATTAAAAACAATGTATTATATGATAAATATTTACCTAATAATACATTAATAACAATTAGAAATATAATTTAATACTGTATGTTATTTTTACGAAAATGTTTTCAATTAAATTGCCATATTTTATCACTATTTATTAAAACGTGAAACTTATATGAAACAATTTCAAAAAATTTACCAAATTAAATTAGGATATTCCAATTTCAATTAATAATTATATTTTGTTTAATATAATTTATTTAAGGGACAAAGACTAGTTTTATAAGAATTTTTCCATCAAAAGTCTGTAAAACATTCTTTAGCAATTTAGTGTTTTAATGTGTAAAATTGGATTTATTCTTCTCATGTGACAATAAAATCTTTCGGAGAACGTAAACACATTAAATATATAAATTTTACAAATTGGTTGATATTATTAATTCCCACCATTTTAATTTCTAGGTTATAATAGTCACTTATTAATCGATCGCGATGCGTTTGAACTTGTTGTTGAGTGCAACACAGGCTATTGAATTTATTTTAAAAAATAAAATGTACCGTAAATTCATGGGATAGTAAAGAGTTTCCTATTATTCTTGTAGTATATGTAGGATACTATATGGATAGGGAATACAATGTCTGATCTAACTCGTGAGTTCTAGAAGTAGCATCCTCATATCTATTCAGGGCATGGCGGTCTCTAGGCTGCTAATTCATGGCTAGAATCCATTTTATCTATCATCAAGAATCTATAGAATCATCATAGAGAATGTTCAAGCTCACAACCTATAGAATGCATGATTCTTCCAAGAATTGGTGGGATGTGATTACCCAGGCTACTCTTCACCAATGAATGGTCTATGAGGTCATCCATACCACTTTTTATGTTTAATTTTTTCCCTTAGATGTTTTGAACTGAATGATCCTGGGGTTTCATAAACATAGATCAAGGAACTATTTTTTCCCTTTCACTATTAAGAATTTTTTGTTGAGGTTCATTGTTTTATAACACTTATTGTTGGTGATGAGCTATCATGAGAGATACATTTGGAGGATGTGATTAGGTATTCCATCCACACTTAGGTGAAGGTATCCCTCTTATCAGCCATTTTTTGGATCATAAAATAATCTCTTTTCCCTAAGTGTAACTGGATGGATACTGATAGTATAGGTCCCAGATAGTGATTTTTGAGAAAGGGTAGTAGTTCTTCTAATACCAAAAAGTGTTTCCCTATGGTTTCTCATTTGATTAGTGGTGGCTTGAGTATATGCATTGGTAGTTATGTAGTATACCATCAATGTAAAATTAAAAGGATTGTGAAGCCACATTGCGATAAAGACCTGCTGGAGTGTCATGCTTATTGATTGATGGATGGGTCATATTTAAAGGTTCATCTAGTCCTTTCTACCCATTCTTAAAGGAAGAGGTCTCGTACCGGCTCAACCCTTAGGAGTAGGGTCAGTGACTCCGCATCTAAAAGGTAGCTGGAGTATCACTAGTATAATATGATTAGGAGGAGGTCATGGATAAGGTAGCTAGACTTTTGATTATCAATTATAGTAGAGAAAACCTAGTCAGGTAAGTCCAGATATAGCTCATGACCATGGATTAGTACAGTTTCATTCATTATATTAGAAACCTTAGGAGCATAGTGTAGGACCGTATACTATATAAGGTACAATTCAAGAATTCTATACTATCATATATTATTTATTCCATATAAATTATTTTCACCCAATTATATCATTATCTATTTTGATTTTTCTTTTGATTGGAATTATATACATTTATGGGGTGATGACCTTGGACATGATGATCGATGTATGGTTATAGGATATACATCAATGTATGTATTATCCTTTTGAGACTGGTATTTATCACATCTTATAAAATTTCATTAACCTTAAAATGTAGGGGTTTTATTTCACACATATGATTGACTATATTATTTCATATCAATCGCATGTTGGATGTTATAGATAAAGGGTGACATTGACTTTGCCCAAGGTAATTAGATATATACATAAGTGTGATTGGGTTTTCTAGAACAATTAATCTAGACCAAATCATTAGGGGTTTTTAGGATTGAAACACTACAGAATAAATAGAGTATTACAATAGGAGTATATCTGTTTGTAAAAGTGAATTTTCTATTGGTAAAACGTTTCACTAACAAAAATTTCCCTATCACTAAATTTATAGTAAAAACTATATCACTAAATGTTATTGCGACAAATAAAATAGTTTTATTGGAATTATACTAATACCAACAGATAATATATTTCCTGGTAAAAATGTTTAGCAACATTTTAATACGAAAAATTTATCTATTTTTAATATTATCTTCATTCATCATTCCATTTATTATAAGAAATATCAAAGATTAATATTTATTTATAAATTATATTTTGAATAAAATATTATATGTGTGTATTCCAACATTTATTGAAAAAATTCAAAATTATATTTATTGATATAATTATATATATTATATATATTATATATTCGTTATAAAATTAAATTATATGGAAATTTTAAAACTTGAAATGGAGGTGTAAGAAAAATGTTTAAAAAATGTTTAAAAGTATTCAAACTCCAAGAAAATTTACATGAAAGTCCAAACACTAAAACATCATAATCCATGGTTTACAATAGATATGGGACAATTCATGTAGTAAAAATCTGCCTCTTCCCCGTTCCATCCTCACCTTGCCTCTTCCATACCGTGAAAATCCTACCCATGAGTCTCCATTGCAACATCTTCTACTCATTCATGTTCCATGCCTCAGCAGCACTATCCGTGGAATGCTCCTTCATCATGCGTGTATTTATACCACCATAGTAGAAAATTTGAAGGTGTAGTATAATATTTTCCACCATGACATTCTCTCCACACCTCTTCCTTGTCGTGAAATCCCCACCCATGAGTCTCCACTGCAACATCATCCACTCATGCCTATTCTATACCACAAAAACACCACTATGACATGCTCTCCATGCATGTATTAATTCTTCTATAGTACAAGACAATATATTAAATATGTGAAATATAATCTAATTATGTTATGAATGTATGTGAGATACACATGGTGAGGAGGTGATTAATTTGTTAGTAGAAAAACAAAATGATCGAAAAAGAATATCAAAACCAAATCACACCTCTCTAGAAAACTGCTGGGTGAGGTGATTAGATCGAGAAAATCAGGTGCTAGGTTCATTCTTATTCACAATCCCTCTCAACCTTTAGTACATGGTAATTACTATCAATGACCCATTAATCTTCAACCAATATAAAGTCTTAGGCCTCATAATTGCAATGTTACCTTCTCGATCAACCACTATAATGTGCAATTTAGAGAACTTCACTAATCTATAATTTAAATTCTGTAACAATACCTTCACACAACATCTCATAGTGAATTAATCATCAGATGTGGAGACTTTAAATAAGGCTAATTTAGGTTCCAAGACTCGGGCATTCATCTGGCACTTCCTATCCACCTTAATCATACTAAAATTGGACTTTCCAACAATGAAATCTACAGTGCTGACATCTTTATTCATTAGAACAACATGGATGGGAGACATCCCAATGATTCCCAATATGTTATCATGTTGATAAACCTATTAGTCATGTCTGGGGTTAATAAAATATGGAGAAAAATAAGTGGCAATGTTGGACTCTAGATTATGGAGGAACATTTGGAAGGTCGTAGAGATCGAGCACTAGAAGCTACTTCCAATGTTACTCTAATTGGTTCACAACTTCTTTCATTTTCCCTTTTTGCGAGGGACAGGTGTCACAAGGAGTGATGATAGAGGAATCACCATAAATGCCATTCATCACTGACCATTAAGGGGATTGTGGCTTCCGCTATGATGAAGGCTTGGTTCCTCAGTCATATACATGGGAAAATGTTCTGGAGATGCCCTCACCCAATGCATTTCACATCACATCTGACTGTCTTCCAGCTCGATGCTCCCATAGTAGATTATTTGATTACGCAACATATGATTTTCCTCATCTTACTTGAACAAACATATACAGGTATTAATTCCATTATCAATATATATTCAAGATAAGTCATTCATGTACCTGAAAGATGATTTAATCATCATAAACAATCACTAATAGAAGAACATATAACAAAAAAACAAGAAATATACATAAGTAATTTATTTTTTTAGACCAAATGGTTGTAATAAATGAGAATAAAAAATGTGAGTATCCCAAATACTAATTAAAACTAAAAAAACAAGATAAAAAATAAATATTAAAAATTATTATAGTTGAAGTTACAAAATCTAGAAATGTGTAACCCTTAACTCACCTAAATCATCATCAATTGTTCTTTTCAAAATAGAAATTTTATTTCTCCATAACTTGGATACCTATATAATTCCCTTGCATGACCTATAAGAACCACCATGGAGAAAAATATAATGGAATATTGATCAAAATAATGTTAGTGAAAATATGATATGTATGTGGATGAATTCAAGGACACGTTGAAATCAAAACACCAAACAAAATGGATTTAGAATGACCATAATAAACTAAAATCAAAATACATTTCTTGTTAATCAATTAAATCCATCCTTCAGTGTATAGAAAATATTCCTCCCTGTTAATCCCTATAATATATAATAAAAAATATTTTATCATGTTTATCACTATTCTAAATGGATAGAATCTTTCACTACAGTTATGAGGGAATTTAGTTTCTAAGACAGCTAACTTATTCATCAAGAAATTTTTGAACCAAAAGATTAAATCTAAACTCACTATTCCCAAGCATTATTATCAAGGACCTGAAATTTCAATTCAGAATAAAGGTTCCTTTAACATTACAGTAATTTTTTGAAATCATTCAATTTTATATGAATTTAACTTATAAGACAGAATAAAGATGATAACATCGTCAGAAGATACATTATTTATAAAAAATAAAAATATACATTATTCCAAACAAACAATACAAGAGATATTAAAGAGCAATAAACTAAAATAAGTATAACTCAGTGAGTTTTTCAAATGTTTTTCCTTTGTGTATACATATTGAAATTAAAAAAACATGATTATATTATAGTACGAGGGAATGAGAACTTCGACACAACATGTGTAGATGAAAAACAACATCAAAACAAATAAAACAACATCACAAGATCATCGATTTTAGATAATGAAGTAGTGAACAGAGGGAGAGAATCAATGAAAACAGTTGGCTAATAAGTCCAAGGATGGGAAGTCTTCATCAAAGGTCCTCATCCTATTTAATAATGCAGAATGAAATGGAATGAATTTACCTTGACTAACAGCTTGAGTACACTTAGAATTAATATATGATGACTTTTATCTTCCACTCCTATCATGTTGCTAGTCCAAATTCACATCATTTGATTTCAACTATAATTCGGTTCATAAGACCAAGGAAGATTCACCTAATGAAAATGTAAATTATTTGGTATCATTTTGTAATACCACAGATTTCAATAAAAACCAAGTTGAAAAAAGAAAAAATGAGTCCCGGTGGTAAATTTAGGATCACCCCTACCTTTAGAACACATGTTGGGATAAAGTACCCAGGAATTTTTTTCTTGATATCCTATGTCATTATTTTTTTAGGTTTTCCCACACTCGTTATTACGGGATCGACATTGTTCCCCAATGGAAATCTTTTGAGGTACTTAATTCTAGTATATTTTGGCCAAAATTATTTAGGGATTCCCATGACTTATATGAATCTTTTCCTCACTTTCAAAAAATGGGTAATTTCTATAAAAGAAAATAAATTCTACAAAAAACCTTTATCTTTCCTGAAATTTTTGATGTTTGGGGAATTAGCTTTATTGAACCATTCCCCAATTAATTTAGGAAATTATACATTCATCTTGTAGTTGATTGTGTGTCAACATGGGTAGAGGAATGGGTTATGAGGATAGATGATTCCAAGATAGTTTTTGAGTTTTTGAGTACCAAAATATTTTGTATGCATTTATCACCTAGATTCATCACCAGTGACCAGTGTTCTCGTTTCCACAATCAAACAATCCAATAACTTTTTATTGGTATATGGTTGGGAATAAAGTGTATGCTGCTTATCAACAACAAAACAATGGTTGGGATGAGGTTTAAAAATGATAGGTAACAAAATTTCCTGAAAAAACTAGTTCAAACAAATAGAAAATATTGGAGTCTTATACTCGATGATTCATTATGGGTTTACAGTACTTCCTTTAAAACTCCCATTTAGAATGTCACTGTATCTTCATGTTTTCAGAAAGAGTTGTCACCTCTGTATTGATATAGAGAATCATACCTATTGGGCCATTAAACAAATAAATTTTAAATTTTTTAATAAATATTCACAAAAGGATGTTACTTCCTATGTATTTGGATGAAATTCACAACGATTCATATGAGAACTCCCATTTTTATGAGCAGAAAAATGCTACCATTAAGTGTGAGTATTTCTAACTCAAATTAAGGTAAATATATGCTAGGTTAATATTTAATAGCTTACCAAAATTATTTTCCATATGTTCATTTGTTATTCGCTCTTTTTATATACTATATCGGTTTAGAATATGTGTGTGAACCTATTATTTGACTATTGTATGCCCTAAAAAACAAAAAATATGGGTTGTGTTTTTGGAATGTCAAAACCACTATTTTTTGACTGTTTATCATTTAATATATTTTACAATTACTACCACGAGGAGATCAAACAAGGGATGAGTGATGAGTGTGAGATTTGTTCCAAGTTAAACACATTGATAATAATAATAATAATAATTCCTATAATAATAATAATAATAATAATAATACTAATAATAAATGAGATGAGTGTTGAAATGTGAAAATTTTGGGAATTTATATGTCGATAGCTTATGGTTTGACTTTTTAGAATTCTTAGTTGTGTGGGTTTAGAAATATGATTACAAACGATGAAGAGTAAGTTCAGAGTTACTAGATATAAAGTGGAATGGATTGGAGGAAATTGTTGTTACAAAGACACTTGGAGAGTTAGTGAAATTGGTGACAATTGAATTATTTATTCAAATTGGTATCATTAATCTCCTTGAATTATATTCTGATACAATTTATGAGAAATATACAACCATGATCACTGATAATAACTCCTTATTTTGGTTTTTTAATTAATCACATTTCTAATATGAATTAAACTTTCATTGAATTTAAAATCATGATGATGTTTGGAATTTTTTCCCATAATTTTTGGAAATGGGAATTAGCCCATTACTGAAAATATTTAGGTGTGTGTGTGTAATAACAACATGATTAACTTTTTCATTTTACCCTTACACCATTGTATTAAACTAATTTTGTATTTTAAATTCCAGTTATTATTAAAAATTTCACTTCATTTTAGATTCAATTATTTTGTTTTTTCACTGTTAAAAAGATAAATTCAACTAGTTTTAGGATTCCATTTTAGGTGGAGGTGATTCAGAGATCCCATATTAAATTTTAAGATAAATGGACCAAAATGAAAGGAAGCTCATGAACACTTGTCAAGGATTTTTCAGGTTGAAAACAACATGTGCATCAAAATTGGATGAAATTGTCTATGGGATCCAAAATCCACTATGATAAATTTCTTATGAAGACATCCAAACCAAATTAGTCGATATGGTGACCGAACTAAACTGATCTGTTCAGGGAACAAAATCTACTCAGAGTAAAAATCTTTGTTTTTTATTTCATCCACATATTGATTTTTCATCTTCGTAATGATTCCAACCATTCAGTGAATATTTTAAAGAGGTTTTGGATTTTTTTAGAATTTTAAAAATAATAATAATACTATCTGGATTCAAAAGAGTATGAATAATGTGGTATTAATAAATCTCGGTAAAAAACCTACCATCCCAATTCCCTCTAAAACATCAAATTGGGCAGCCCATTTATATGTTTGATTGTAATGAAAGGTGAATAAATTTGGGAGTACTAGAAGATTTATCTCTTTATTAAAGAAGTTATGGAGGCCCATATCAACATAGGGGGGTCATGTATGAAGGCAAAGTTCTACCCGAGCCTCTTCCTCCTCTTGATGGTATTCTAAATGGTGGAAAATCATTTTTAGGGTGCTGCACACACTTGGGAAGGTGTTCAAATATTTTTTATATTTCTGTATTTGTGTAATTTTTGTGTGAAACAAATCATATTGGTTTTATATTATCATTCTTCTTATTTAAATTATTTGTTTTTATTTAATTAAGTGAATCAATTTTTCATCTAAACTCCGATTGGGTTACTATTTCAAGTGGGAATATTTTTTCGATTTGATTGAACAACCCAAGTATCCATTTTCACCTTCACATGCATAAAAATTCATTATTCTTTGGTAGCCCTTTCCCTATGATTGAGGTCCAAACCTTGACAACATGATTGTTATTTCAAGGGTTGGTAATTTTTTCATTGTTTTAGGTTGAAATAGGGGAATTGATAACTAGAAAACACTCAACTAAATAATTCCATTAAACCATGTATATTTTTCAGAATAATGAACTATCTAAGATGTTTAGTGAAATTGAAATGACAACATTATCTCATTATTCTAAAAATCCCACCTTCATTTGTAAACTATTAAACTCTTTAATTGATTCATTTTATTTTTAAGAAAAATTTTCAAAACTGTGCCCTGTTTTCATCTTTTATATTAAAAATACAAACATTAAACCCGCAACACTCCTTGAGAGACGACCTAGGGTTAGACTTAGACTATAAATAAACATTAACAAAATAATCAATTTGACATTTCATGATAACTCATTTAGTATATGGAACATTTGATTCCTTGTAATGATTAATAAACATAGGTGTGATTACTTCCAATATAGTCATAACCCACACTCTATTTTTGTAGTTATGGGATTCCTTGAGAGGTAACACCACCTTTTAATTATTCATATAACCAAGGTTAAAATCCTAGAAGCCTCACATGAGAGGGATTTATTGGACTATTTTTCTTGGTGACATTGGGGGTGATGCTAGGATAGGTAGAGACCTACGTGCATACCGAAAGAGATAGTGATGATGTGCAGAAGAAGAGGCCTTTAGTCTAGGATAATGGGGCCTTTAGAGAATGTAATTTCTTCTAATTCATAGGATCTTCATGTTATAAAATTGTCAAAGGCCATATATGGAGTTAGATTACCCTTTGAGGGGTAGTGGCCTATCCATTCTAGCACTGTGGCGACACGGGTGTTGATTTCTTTTCTTGTAACATCCAGATACTTAATAAATTAAATTAATTATATTTAAAATTATTATTATATATATATATATATAAAGTTTCAAATATAAAAAATATAATAATGAAAATTATAAAAAAATCTATTTATAAGTACAATTTATTGATTTATTTAAAAATAGTTACTAGATTTTATTATTATTGAATTTTATTTATAATTGTATTAATTGACATATAAATGTACATACTCACACATAATCAAAGTTCATGTAATGTATGTGTGTGTCCATAATGCGATTTATCACATATTCATGTGTTTGTGTGTGTATTTATCAATATAAAATGCATATAATATTAATTTTATTAAAATTTCTAGAAAAAATAATATACATTTGAATAAACATAAATTTTAATAATATATATAATGATGTCAATATAATTATATTTATAATATATAAAATTTTATGTAACAAATTTAGAAAAATTTAGAAGTTCAATTAATTTGATTATTTAAGAATTAATATTATATATGTTTCATTTGAAAAAATATATATATAATATACATTAAATTATTATTTTATATCATATTTATTAAATAATCCCTCTAATTAGTGCTTATAAAATATACTTTCATCAATATAAAATGAAGAATTGATAATGACATAACTTTTATCAACACTAAAATAAACAAAAAAACTATCTTTTTTAAGAACTAATAAAATGAAACTTTTTTAAATGGTTTTCTAGTAGTCAAACAATCACTAAAACAGAAGCCTATTTTATTAGTGCATGAATTTATCTTTATCAATTATAAAAAAAGTTTTTTTTCCATTCAAATAAAATTCGGAAGCATTTATCAATTATATAGGGAACAGTAATAAAATTGGATTTTATATTTGATAGAATTTGAAATGGTAAAAGTATTCTTTTATGAGTGATAGTGTTATCATTGATAAAACTCTTTAATCAACACTATTTATGTATCATGACGGTACATGAAAACCACACTACAACATCCAAATTGGTAAAATAAAATAAATTACCAATAAATTAAAAATAAATTCGCATTCTAATAAATTACAATTAAATATAAATTTACATTATTAACATTTCAATACATTATAATTACATTGAAACATAATATTTATTACAAATATTTAATATTTATAATCAACAGAGACACAATATAACAAGTATAAGATTTGGTGGACCTATATTCCCCTATCCTTGGGAACCCCTTTATAGTAAGTCTAGATCACACTTCCACTTTTAGAACACAACACCCCCATCTCAACGAAAAATAATTGTGTACAAGCATTTACAACCCATCCTAATTTTAATAATGATATATATAAAAAATAAAACATAAATTTGATAAATAATTATACAAATAAAACATAATTTAATCGGAAAACAGTAATGAAATAAATATAATACATTTAAAAAAATAACATAATACATACATTAAACATCTAACAATGTAAAATTATAGTCCCAATATGTTGGCTCTATTTTGAGTACGTGATAAAAGTTTTGTCATACTGGTCACATTACATGTCAGATTGACATGTGGTAAGTTACTACATTTCACAAAATATTAACTAATCATTTTACCAAAGTAACATGGTTATCAAAATAGTCATTCTCTATTTTCATAATGTGAATCAAACTTTGAACTAAAATGTCAGTTTTAAATTGAAAACATGCAATTTTAGTTATACCAGTCAGTCACACCATATGTTAAATTGAGTTTTTTTAAATTATTACATGTCATGGATGAATAATTTAATATTTTACTAAATAATAACAATATATTTGAGATTATTTTCTCAGTTTTGAGTATATGAATCATGTTTTTCAATAAAAACATCACTTCTAAAAATACTATAAACTTTTATTCATATAAAACACATCCTATATTAGATTGATGTGAGGTCAATTTTTACACATCAAAAATAAATTAGTGATTTTTTCCAAAATTATCAACAACATTTTTGGGAATTTACTCTAATTTTACTTTGTGATTTGTGTTTTGAACTAAAATGTCACTTTTAAATGAATATGCACACTTTCTGTCATACAAACCAAAAAGTTTTTTTTATTAACACGATGTTAAATCCTACATATTATAAATAAATTAATAATATTTTTCTTAATTTACGAACTAAATCAATGTGTATTTTCTCATTTTTGAGTATGTTATGTGTGTTTTGAAATATATTGGCACATTTAATTAAAAATACACACTTTTAGATATATATCCCACACCTTATTTCTAATTGAAATAAGGTTAAATAATAAAATTCACAAATATATTATCAATATTTTTACTAATGTTTCCAAACATTATATTTATTGTTGTATTTTTTTAATTATGTGATGCATGAAGTGTGAGTATTTCTAACTCAAATTAAGGGATCGACATTGGTCTCCACACATTTTTTCACTCAACTATGAAGTGTGAGTATTTCAAACTCAAATTAAGGTAAATATATGTTAGGTTAATATTTAATAGCTCACCAAAATTATTTTCCAAATGTTCATTTGTTATTACCTCTTTTTATATACTATATAGGTTTAGACTATGTGTGTAAACCTATTATTTGACTATTGTATTCCCTAAAAAAACAAAAAATATGGGTTGTGTCTTTGGAATGTCAGAACCACTATTTTTTTTACTGTTTATCATTTAATATCTTTTACAATTACTACTACGAGGAGATCAAAAAAGGGATGAGTGATGAGTGTGAGATTTGTTCCTAGTTAAACAAATTGATAATAATAATAATAATAATAATAATAATAATATCCATAATAATAATAATAATAATAATAATAATAATACTATTACTAATAATAAATGAGATGAGTGTTGAAATGTCAAAAATTTGGGAATTTATATGTCGATAGCTTATGGTTTGAATTTTTGAAATGCTTAATTGTGTGGGTCTAGAAATATTACTACAAAGGATGAAGAGTAAGTTCAGAGTTACTAGATAGAAAGTGGAATGGATGGGAGGAAATTGTTGTTACAAAGACACTTGGAGAGTTAGTGAAATTGGTGACAATTGAATTATTTATTCAAATTGGTATCATTAATCTCCTTGAATTATATTCTGATACAATTTATGAGAAATCTACAACCATGATCACTAATAATAACTCCATATTTTGGTTTTTTAATTGATCACATTTCAAATATGAATTAAATTTTCATTGAATTTAAAATCATGATGATGTTTGGAATTTTTTCCCATAATTTTTGGAAATGGGAATTAGCCCATTACTGAAAATATTTAGGTGTGTGTGTGTAATAACAACATGAATAACTTTTTCATTTTACCCTTACACCATTGTATTAAACAAATTTTGTATTGTAAATTCCAGTTATTATTAAAAATTTCACTTCATTTTAGATTCAATTATTTTGTTTTTTACGGTTAAAAAGACAAATTCAACTAGTTTTAGGATTTCATTTCAGGTAGAGGTGATTCAGAGATCCCATATTAAAGTTAAAGATAAATGGACCAAAATGAAAGGAAGCTCATGAAAACTTGTCTAGGATTTTTCAGGTTGAAAACAATATGTGCATCAAAATTGGATGAAATTGTCTATGGGATCCAAAATCCACTAGGATAAATTTATTATGAAGACAACCAAACCAGATTAGTCGATATGGTGACCGAACTAAACTGATCTGTTCAGGGAACACAATCTACTCAGAGTAAAAATTTTGGTATTTTATTTCATCCAAATATTGATTTTTCTGCTACCTAATGATTCCAACCATTCAGTGAATATTTTAAATAGGTTGGGGAAAAAGTTTTTAGAATTTTCAAAATAATAATAATACTATTTGGATTCCAAAGAGTATGAATAAGGTGGTATTAATGAATCTCGGTAAAAAACCTACCATCCTGATTCCCACTAAAACATCACATTGGGAAGCCCATTTATATGTTTGATTGTAATGAAAGGTGAATAAATTTGGGAGTCCTAGAAGATTTATCTCGTTATTCAAGAAGTTATGGAGGCCCATATCAACATAGGGGGATCAAGTATGAATTAAAAGTTCTACCCGAGCCTCTTCCTCCTCTTGATGGTATTATAAATGGTGGAAAATCATTTTTAGGGTGCTGCACACACTTGGGAAGGTATTCAAATATTTTTTATATTTCTGGATTTGTGTAATTTTTGTGTAAAACATTTAATATCGGTTTTATGTTATCATGATTCTTATTTAAATTATTTGTTTTTATTTAATTAAGTGAAACAATTTTTCATCTAAACTCCGATTGGGTTTCTATTTCAAGTGGGAATATTTTTTTGATTTGATTGAACAACCCAAGTATCCAATTTCACCTTCACATGCATAAGAATTCATTATGCTTTGGTAGCCCTTTCCCTATGATTGAGGTCCAAACATTGACAACATGATTGTTATTTCAAGGGTTGGTAATTTTTTCATTGTTTTAGGATGAAATAGGGGAATTGATATCTAGAAAACACTCAACTAAATAATTCCATTAAACCATGTATAATTTTCAGAATAATGAACTATCTATGTTGTTTAGTGAAATTGAAATGACAACCTTCTCTCATAATTCTAAAAACCCCACCTTCATTTGTAAACTATTAAACTCTTTAATTAATTCATTTTATTTTTAAGAAAATTTTTCAAAACCATGCCCTGTTTTCATCTTTTATATTAAAAATACACACATTAAACCCCCAACACTCCTTCAGAGACGAACTAGGGTTATATTTATACTATAAATAAACATTAAAAAAATGATCAATTTGACATTTCATGATAACTCATTTAGTATATCGAACATTTGATTCCATGTAATTCTTAATAAACATCGGTGTGGTTACTTCCAATATAGTCATAACCCACACTCTATTTTTGCAGTTATGGGATTACATGAGAGGTAACACCATCGTGTAATTATTCATATAACCAAGGTTCAAATCCTAGAAGCCTCCCATGAGAGGGATTTATTGTACTATTTTTCTTGGTGAAATTGGGGGTGATGCTAAGATAGGTAGAGACATACCTGCATACTGAAAGAGACAGTGATGATGTGCAGAAGAAGAGGCCTTTAGTCTAGGATAATGGGGCCTTTAGAGCATGTAATTTCTTTTAATTCATTGGATCTTCTTGTTATAAAATTGTCAAAGGCCATCTATGGAGTGATATCACCCTTTGAGGGGTAGTGGCATATCCATTCTAGAACTGTGGGGACGGGGGTGTTGATTTCTTTTCTTGTAACATCCAGATCCTTAATAAATTAAATTAATTATATTTAAAATTATTATTATTATATATAAATATATAAATTTTCAAATATAAAAAATATAATAATGAAAATTATAAAAAATCTATTTATAAGTACAATTTATTTATTTATTTAAAAATAGTTACTGGATTTTATTATTATTGAATTTTATTTATAATTGTATTAATTGACATATAAATGTACATACTCACACATAATCCAAGTTCATTTAATGTATGTGTGTGTGTCCATAATGTGATTTATCACATATTCATGTGTTTGTGTGTGTATTTATCAATATAAAATTCATATAATATTAATTTTATTAAAATTTCTAGAAAAAATAATATAAATTTGAATAAACATAAATTTTAATAATATATATAATGATGTCAATATAATTATATTTATAATATATAAATTTTTATGTAAGAAATATAGAAAAATTTAGAAGTTCAATTAATTTAATTATTTAAGAATTAATATTATATATGTTTCATTTGAAAATAAATATATAAAATATACATTAATTTATTAATTTATATCATATTTATTAAATCATCCATCTAATTAGTGCTTATAAAATATACTTTCATCAATATAAAATGAAGAATTGATAATCACATAACTTTTATCAACACTAAAATAAACACAAAAAACTATCTTTTTAAAGAACTAATAAAATGAAACTTTTTTACATGGTTTTCTAGTAGTCAAACAATCACTAAAACAGAAGCCTATTTTATTAGTGCGTGAATTTATCTTTATCAATTATAAAAAAGTTTTTTTCCCATTCAAATAAAATTCGGAAGCATTTAACAATTATATAGGGAACACTAATAAAAGTGGATTTTATATTTGATAGACTTTGAACTGGTAAAAGTATTCTTTTATGAGTGATAGTGTTATCATTGATAAAAATCTTTAATCAACACTATTTCTGTAGCATGATGGTGCATGAAAACCACACTACAACATCCAAATTGGTAAAATAAAATAAATTACCAATAAATTAAAAATCAATTCGCATTCTAATAAATTACAATTAAATATAAATTTACATTATTAACATTTCAATACATTATAAATACATTGAAACGTAATATTTATTACAAATATTTAATATTTCTAATCAACAAAAACCCAATCTAACAAGTATAAGATTTGGTGGACCTATATTCCCCTATCCTTGGGACCCCCTTTATAGTAAGTCTAGATCACACTACCACTTTTAGAACACAACACCCCCGTCTTAAAGAAAAATAATTTTGTACAAGCATTTACAACCCATCCTAATTTTAATAATGATATATATAAAAAATAAAACATAAATTTGATAAATAATTATACAAATAAAACATAATTTAATAGGAAAACAGTAATGAAATAAATATAATACATTTAAAAAAATAACATAATACATACATTAAGCATCTAACAATGTAGAATTATAGTCCCAATATGTTGGCTCTATTTTGGGTACATGATAAAAGTTTTGTCATACTAGTTACATTACATGTCAGATTGACATGTGGTTAGTTACTACATGTCACAAAATATTAACTAATCATTTTCCCAAAGTATCATGGTTATCAAAATAGTCATTCTCTATTTTCATAATGTGAATCATACTTTGAACTAAAATGTCTGTTTTAAATTGAAAACATGCAATTTCAGTTATACCAGTCACACCATATGTTAAATTGAGTTTTTTAAATTATTACATGTCATGGATGAATAATTTAATATTTTACTAAATAATAACATTATATTTTAGTTTATTTTCTCAGTTTTGAGTATGCGATTCATGTTTTTCAATAAAAACATCACTTTTAAAAATACACTAAACTTTTATTCATATAAAACACATCCTATATTAGATTGATGTGAGGTTAATTTTTACACATCAAAAATAAATTAGTGATTTTTTCCAAAATTATCAATAAAATTTTCTAGAATTTACTCTAATTTAATTTGTGATTTGTGTTTTGAACTAAAATGTCACTTTTAAATGAATATGCACACTTTATGTCATACAAACCAAAAAGTGTTTTTTATTAACACGACATTAACTCCTACATATTATAAATAAATTAATAATATTTTTCTTAAATTATGAACTGAATCCATTTGTATTTTCTCATTTTTGAGTATGTTATGTGTGTTTTGAAATATAGTGGCACATTTAATTAAAAATACACACTTTTAGTTATACATCCCACACCTTATTTCTATTTGAAATAAGGTTAAATAAAAAAAATTCACAAATATATTATCAATATTTTTACTAAAGTTTCCAAACATTATATTTGTTCTTGTATTTTTTTAATTATGTGATGCATGATTTAATAAAAAAACACATTTTCATTCATGCCGAACACACTGTGTGACTAACTGATGTGAGATTATTTACTACACTTTAAAATTGAATTATATATATATATATTTTTTAATGGTTCAAGATAGTCTGGTTAATTTTTTTCTTTGAATATATAGTGAATAATTTGAACTAAAATGACACTTTTCATTGATAGCTCACTCTTTCAGTCACACTTGCCACAACACGTGTCAGATTTATGTGTCATTAAAACCAACACACCAAAAATAAAATATCAATATATTTCTTATATTATTATGAATATTACAATGTGATAACTTGGTATTAATCATGTAATACATGTTTTAAACTAGAATGTCACTTTTAAATGAAAACACACACATTCCATCATTCTGGTGACATTGTGTGTATGATTAATGTATAGTTGATTCATACATGATAGAAATTAATGATTGATAATTTTACAAATTTATCGATACAACTATATTTTTTGGACTTTTTTATGATCACGGTACAATAGTTTTGAAAAAAATGTCTCTTTTGTACTAATAACATGAACTTTTAGTCATTTTCCCACATCATGTGGTAGATTGACATAAGATTAATTCCTAAACATAAAAAATTATTTAATCATAATTTTCATAAAGTATAAATACAATTATATAATTTTTTTATAGATTTGATAATTTTTGAACAATGTTCAACTAAAATATCACTTTTATTCTGAAAACATTCACTTTAATTTATATCTGATATGTTATGTGTCATATTTTCCTTTTATGGGTTCGTAAAAATAAAAAATAATTTAGTGACTTTTCTTCCTACAATATGAAGTAAATTATAAGGGTATTTTTGGCTCTGAGCATGTGATGTATATTTTCAACTATAATTACCTTTTATATGCACCTATACTACTTTTAATAAGTTATTTTTTCATTAATCTTACCATAATAATTATTCCATCACTATGTCTTCTTCTAACATCTCCCTAACAACTTAAACTAGTTTTTGGCATATTCTCACATGTCAGAGCCATTAAAATTTTCTCCTGAACAAATTAATTTCTAATTTTATCCATCTTAGTCTCCCAACAAGTCCATTGTAAAATTTCTATTTCAATTACCATTTTTTTATTCAAGGTATAACATCAAAAGAAAATACTCACTATCATATAGACTAACTACTCTAATGGTATCCATATAAAATTTTACCATCGTTCATTGAATGTTTTTTATCAAAATTCACCATTTAATTATTTATCCATTATTCCATATAGTTTGAATCTATGTGACACAAATAAAATAATATCTCCATAACATTACAAAAATGAGTGTAAATATCATAAATTATCATCCATTGAAGTAAGTTGTTTTTCTAATATTACATTCATAAGTTTACAATATATTAGTTTGATAAAATTAAAATTTTTATATTATTTATTGGTGCACATTAAGACACATTGATTTGGGGGTTAATTAGGGTGTTATCATATTTAAAAAAATTATAATTCTTCCTTTTATTATAGATATTCTTTCCATTTTACAAAGAATAATTATTCATACTGTCACTTCCTTGAATATGTTCACATCATAAATCATGAACATGTACAAAATATAAAAAAGTAACAGAAGACATATTTTACATGGTTTACCTTACTCGGATACTTCCTCAAAGTATACACTTAGTATTGTGTTAGTGTACCAAATTACATTACACCTCAATATTTTTTTGTATAAAACATTTAGTTAAGGATACTCTTCACCATGTCTCACATATTATTCAATATTTAGGGATGTTCACCCATTTCCATGGATTGATGAGTGTTGACTAGTTTATGGATAATATTAATACCACCCAAGGGTCACAATCCTTATCCTCATATATACACTTCTCAAGAAGATATCAATATAATGAATTATAGGTCGCTTCTCTGTTTGATGACATAAATCTTATTGCATGTTATGTTATTCAATTATATATATTTATTTAAAATATAGATTCTTTTGGTTAAATCATGTTCTTCTGAAAAATACCCTACATGATATGATCAACTACTTGTGATAAGTATATAGAATTTTATCATCAATCTATCATCACACTAATATTAAAAATAATGTTATCATAGAGAAAAAATTTATACAAAATAATTCTATTATAGAAATTAATCACATCCTTATCTTTATATAAATGCACCAAAACTAATCCTTGTAGAAATTTATCTACATATAATTTTAGGGATGATCATATAATTTAATAATATACATTTAAATGAATTTATAATTAGAATCAAATTAATTTTACTTTAAATTTTATATTCAGGAAACCCCTTTTATTTATGTCATAATTCATCCTCCTAGGAATACATAATTTTTATCATCACATTTCTCATTATCCTCTTTATATATAATATATTTTTTTTATATTTATTTGATTCAAAATATAAGATTCTAATATAACCTAGATTTTTTAATTTAAAATTTATCAATCAATTATAAAATTAATTTACATGATTTGATCACTAAAATTTAACCACTGAATAATATTCTAAAGAATCATCACTATTGAAGTCTTATTATATTATTAATGTACAACCCATAACTTCTATTCAGATGTAGAGGCTCCAAGACTTCCAATTTTCACATAACTTTTAGGCTATGAAACTCAATTGGGTGTTCATTCTCAAAATCCTTTTTTGGGATATACCTTAGACCAACCATGATGTTGTATTCTGTGTAAAATGGATTAGTGATTCTATAGGTATAACTTCCCTTCAAAAAACCTACTGACGTGATCAATTTCATGTGTTGCATCATCTTAGGAAATTATTCTTTACAACATGCATATATCTATAGTGTAGTGCTCTTTAAGTGATTACATTTAAATTTTCTGTATAAAAATAATAATTTTCTTCAAAACAACCATGATGGGTAGCACAATTTTATATATGGATTTTGTAATCACAGAACACACTCTATTTCTGTCTGTCCACTTTCACCTCTATGTTTAACATTATGATTATTCATTATGGTCTTCCAAACACCAAATGAAACAACTTAAATTCCATTCCCAAATCATTAATTATTCCATGATTTTTTGTTCTAATTCCTATGATCATCTAATTAACATATAATGTACTCAATTTTTCATTTCCCTATGGTAAGTTATCAATCAAAACATTAAACACCTAGGTGTGTTCATATTTTTTGTTCCTTTAAAAAATACTTCCACATTGAATTGGCATAAAAAATTCCCATATCATCTTTGCTCTATCCTTTTTCCGACCCATTAACACATATCAAAATCCAAAATGTTGTGGTGATTGGCATAGTGAAAGCTTCCATTAATAATCATCATCCATTAAACTCAATATAATTTTCCATAAGATCTAAATAATTGAAAATCTATAATAAAATTATCTACAATACAAATTACAAATCAATATTATCCATTAAAAACAATTTCCATGATATTTATAAACATTAAAGTGTCTCTTTTCATTTCAAGAGTATGGATTCCATGTTCACCTCTTCTTCTAAAATCGTCATCTTTGAATTAAATGTCAATTGATATACTAGATATGGTTTTAATAAATCCAACCCTCAATTATTATCAATAAATTATTTTCAACAAATCTAAAAATTTATTATCAATTATCTTAAACCTAAATGATTATCATCTTTTAATTATTATGAAAAAATCAAGCATATAACCTCCAAGATTTAACAATAACCTCATTTAGATTTTTTTTCCAATAATATCATGCAATCTCTCTCATGAAGGTGCATGTATTTTACATACATAATTCCACCCCCATTGTTAATAAAATTTTAAGGTATCCTTCCTCACCCTTTGGATGATCATTGGGTTATTTACACTAACTTAACGTCAAATTGATCAATAACCCTTTTCAGTCTAATTTTATATGAAAAATTAATATCTTTTCATAGTGCCAATAATTTTTTAATAATAAGTGCTAGTATCATATTTTATATTCACTATTAGAGCACTTATAATACCACTTTTAGGAGTATTATAAAAACCAATGAACTTATTTCATTTATCCTTCATTATAACTAGTTTAAAAATACTTTTTTTGAAATATTAATTCTTCTAGAAAAAATTAGTAAGTGGATTTACCACTTTTAAATATTAAATCATTAAATATTATTAGAATACTAAGTCAGAAATAAATATAAAAAAAAGTATATTTTCAAATAACATCAATTTTATCAATAACATACACTATATGTCATCACACACATACATCTTAATAAAATTAATTACTTTGAAAATAAATTTTCTATGATCTAAATCACAATTACAGAAAACAATATGTGGATAAATAGCTAAATACAAGACTATGATATATACCACATCTTCAATCAATTTATAGGACATGTTTATAATAAATTAGTGATTCCACTTGATATTAATGATATTTATTTATTCAAAGAAATCCTCTATTTTCATATGGAAATTAACAATTATAGTTTCCCAAAAAATTATTGGTCATAATAGATTTCTTCTCCACAATATTATAACATCCAAAAAATAAATCAATTGATATTAATTTGTTATGTTATAAATAGATAAAAAACAATTCTCCATGATTATAATTGATGCACTAATAAACCATTCATCATATTTTTCATAGAGTATAATCTCTTGATTACGTTCTAGTACTATTACTTAATTTAAAAAATTAGATTTATATATTATAGAAAATTTATATATGGATTTGAAAAATGTTCAAATCTAATATAGGATTTGTATTATTTCTATCTCAACATCTCAGCATGTATAACCAAATTCAAAATTGATTCTTCATGGCGATTACTTTACATCACTAGTAATATTATATATAGATCATGTTTTGTTCCAAATATTATTTTTCTATTAAATGGTTAACCCTGTAAAAAGTGTGAATATTCCCACTTATTCATTTTTCATCATATGTATCTGTTTTTTTACTATTATTATCATTTGGTTTCATTATATTTCTTATGTGGCAGTATTTTCAATGATTCAACTTAGACATAATTCCCATTTATCATAAAAATAGTTTGTCCACTAGTACTATGAGTATATATATGATATTTTCATTTATCATCTTTCAAAGAAGTATTTAACTTTACATATTTTTTACCATCCTTGAGGACAAAATAATATTTTTTTTGTTTTCAGTAATTTATTATTTTACATCCATTAAGGATATTATACTGTTACAACCCTTGATGTTTTAAATGCATGCTTTTGATATTATGTCTCATATTCTTTCACGATCATTAATCTATTAATAAATGTAATCAATTTTTTTTTTATACGAATTTTATTTCCATAGGTTATACAAGTATTTGTCTTCCTATTTATACCCTCTATTATTCTCACATTACAATACCTTATAAAATGTACATTATAACCACATATACCACATATTCTACTATGTTGATTATTGATTCTTATTCTCATCCAATATTTATATACCATAATAAAAATTCTAGACTTACACATCTAGTGTCCCTGCTTTCTATAATAATAAAAAAATTCTCTAAAGTGTAAGTTTTAATTCCTTTTTCTAGCCATAAACATTATTCTGGATATTTATTTTCTATTTTATCCATAAATGCTACTATTAGAAGGATAATAATTTGAATAATATTAATTCTAATCTCTTTATTATGTAATGAAAGTCTTTTATCATATCTTCCTTTCACATTCATAATTCTACCTAATAAAATCTTTAAAAAAGTGTACTACAAGGCCAGGAATCCCATAATAAAAACATAAATGACCATATTTCTCTCTTGGAATACACCAGTTTGATTGAAGGAGTTTATTCACTTTCTAACTTTTTCACTTGATTTATCATTTTGATAACATATTTTCCCCTTTTTTGTGGTCTACTACATTTTTATTAATTTCCTTCATTCATAATGAATCATACCTCAAATTGTTTACAAATACTAATTGGTCAATGGGATTCAAGGCACTCCAGAGGAATTTGGAATGAATTTTAATATATTCTGTGACTTTTCTTATTTGGTTAAACCAAGTACTCCAATGTTTTAAAATTTAGAGAAATACTCTTGATCTTCATGTTATTATGTTAACATTATTCTAATAAAAATTGTATATTCTTCACATTTCCTCTCAGGGAGCATCACTTGATCCTCGTTTTATTAATTTTAACATTATAGTTACTTAACCCATTTTCCCTTTATATCAAACATTCCATTCATTATGAGAACTATAGTTTTTATTTTTCCTTCCATTAATATTAGTTTTTCTCTAATTTTATGGATTTAACATTTATATATAACTATATTATTCTTAACCATTAACTGATAAGGTAAAACCATTCGTTATAATTTATGGAATGAAAGATAATTAGATAATTATAATATAAATTCATCAGATTATATTGGTTGTTTCACCAGATATTTAATATTTTTAGAGGACTTTATTACTAACCTTCATAAAAATCTTGGAAAGATACAATTCATGAGTGATCTAACCATACATATGTGACTTAGATTAAATATTAAAACCCCAAAAACTTTTACATTCATGTAAATCACCATCTAAGGTATCATTATAAGTATTATTTTATAAACATGAAATATTCTTCATCAAGAGACATAATTATTTCCTTCAATTGTTCAAAATAATATTTGATAATATGGACTATCATTTCGTTATCTTCTACCATTTTATTCTAATCAATATTAGATTTTATTCTTCATGTGTTTCATTCAAATTTTCAATAATTTTTTCTACCTGGATAAATTCAACCTCTAGATTACCAATATATTCATAGGTCTCTCTCTATTGTCTTATACTCTTATAATTATTCATTCATTAAATATCCAGTTTTTTAAGAGAACCCTCTTGGTCTACTGGATGATCTTTAACTTCTTCTGGTTAATTCCCATCTTTAAAAATAGAATATTTGATAAAATGATAATATATATTAATAATGAGAGATAAAAAATTATTTCAATTTTCAATTTTTTTTGTTTAATTAGATATAGAACCATTAATCTCTAATAACCCTTGTTATAACTTGAGCCACCCTGAGGGGGGGGGGGTCAGGGGTAAAACATAGTGTTAGAATATTTACTATTATTATTTTCCATTTAAAAAATTTTCTTCTATATATTGTTCCTTTGTTAAAAGGAACTCATATTCAATATGTCACATCCTTTAATACATTCACATCAGATGTCATGAAAATATAAGAATATAAAAATTATAGAAGGCACATATTTTTTTCACCTTCATTGTGATGTGTACAAGGAGCGTACATTCAAAATTGTATTGGGAAACCAAAAAACATCATAACCCATTGTTTATGTGGATAAAATATTTATGTAAGGTCCCTATTCTCTAAATATAATATCCTATAAAAGATTCTGGTAAATTAACTCCTCAAAAAATATCAATCCATATTAATTAGTGATGGGATAATCTTAATAACTCAAAAGGGTTAATCCATTTATCACCATTAATATAATAATCCAAAAAATATAAATTTATAGAATTGTAGGTATTTTCTCATATTAATGAAATATAGTTCCATTCATGTTCAATACCAGAATTATTCATCATGATTTATGGTGTTTATGATTCACTGTAAATGAAATGTTACTTCAAATGACACAACCTAATATAAAAAATTCCTTGATAGAAGATTTCAAATTGGATATTCAATATTATGCGGATTTTTAAGATTATTCAAAATGGTATAAAAATTTTATATAAACTAATTATATCAAAGGAAATAATCACATCCTAATAATAATATAGATGAAAATTACCTCACTACAATCAAAATTAATCATTAAATATATTTACAAAGATTCTTATACTTCTAGAAATTACATTTCAAGAAAATACCAATAAGTATAAACTTAATTTACCTTTAAATTTTGTATTCAAAAATTACATTTTTTTGTCTTTATTCCAAATTATAAGAACACACAGTTTCTCTCTTATCCCTTCTCCTATTATTCTCTTTCCCCTGCCTATTTTCCTCTATTTTATTCGTTTTCTATAGTAAATTATAACATAAATAGAATTTTTTATCTTAAAATTAAAATCTCAAATAATATTATAACGTTTTCTCCTTTAAATATAATATTTTGATCATCTTAGAAAATAAAAAACACTATTAAAATCAATTTGGATCGTTGAAGTTCAATCTGTCACTACCAAAGAGTTACAGAGTAACAAACTCATAAAATAAATATATAAATTCTAGATATTCATAATCCAAGGAATGTCCCATATCAAAATTCATGTGGATTTCTCAACATTAAATGTACCTTGGTTTAATACATTTTCTATAGTTTAATAGGTATTATACTTGTGTAAGAAACATTTAAAACACTTGCTAATATTATCACTCACCTGTGTTTCTTCATCTTTAGAAAACAACATGCCTACCCCTATAATGTGGATCTATTTATTTTCCCATTTTAAAAATTCTTTCATACCATTTATAATGGGTATAAAAATACTCATGTTGGGTATCTTAGTTTTATACATGGATTTTATGTTCCTCAAATAACCTTTGATAGAACTTTACCACCATATTATACATGTTTCCAATTAGTCTTTATCAAAATAGTCTTCTGAACACCAAGTGAAATTTCATAAATTCCATTTCGAAACCCATAGGTCATCCAAAAAATTTATTATTCCAATTCCTCTAAATCCATATTTATCGAGGCTTGTATTATCCTTCCCATATGAAAAGTTGAAAATTAAAATTCCATCTACAACCACATGTCTATATAGTCTCTTTCATATCGAACTCCTTCCAATTAAAAAGAATAAAATATGAACCAAGCATCATGACTCTATACATTTCCATATACATTAAAGATTATATAGATTCATCAAATTATGGTAAAGGATTTCTTCACCAAACTTCTTCCATTAAACTCCATATAATTCTTTGTACGCTATAACTTTTTCCAAATCCCGAATAACAATATAAAACATATATTTTATCTATATTCCAAATTCTACATACATATTAATCATCGGAAAAAATTATTTTATATTTTTAGATATCAATGTTTCACTTTAAATTTCTCAACTAGTGATCAACTCTTCTTCTAAAATTTCAATCATTGATGTTGATTTCAAATGATGACCCATCATTTTTCTTAAAAAAACTAGTCTCTAGTGATTTTCAAAAAATCCACCATTGATTACATACCATCATTATCCTCAATGATTATCATCATTCAATGATTATAAAAAATACAAGGTAAAAACCTTTTTTACATGTATTATCTCTAGTACAGTATAATACTTTTTTGTCACGACCTGCCTTCACCAAAAAGGAGGGAAGGGTCAGTAGATTTCCAAGCCCTTCCTTCTTTATGTTGAAGGAGAGATAATGACCCCTGAAACACGCCTTTAATAGGTCCCGGAGTGGAGACAAGCATCAAGGTCATGAAACCACACACTAAATGGAAGGCATTACCCTTTTTTTAATAGGATCATGAGATAAGGTAGTGAATCCCACAACACCAAAAGTAAAAGTAAAAGTAAATCCAAAAACCATTCCCAATGCATGTTACAAAAGTAAATCTACAATGTAAAAGGAGACTACAAGGAAATGTACCAAAATAAATAACAAAAATAACTGCAAAGATCTGTCACAAGGTCTGATCTAGTGCGGTCCAGTATGATCCCTGAAGTCCTCCTAGAAACCTGAAAATAGTTTTATATACGTAGGGTGAGTATACAAGTATACCCAGTAGGGAAAACCAAAGACTCTCGTGCACAAGTGGGGAGGCATACTAATGCCCTGTGAGAAAAAAGATAACCAAGCACCTAGAAAGGGAACTAACCACCCAAGCCTCACAATGGCACACTCCCCAAATAACTCAATTCAAGTAATGTATAATAATAGAACATCGATGTTTGGGTACCACGTGCCACTTTACAACTGGTTATTGAAGACATCCTATGCATCGAACCAATCCTGCCATTCTTACTACAGTCCCACTGCCAAAACCTTCCCCCACACACCTGGGCCACAACCTCACCGCAATCCCACTGCCAAACCCCGCACGCACATACATGGGCTATAACCACCACACAAAACCACTCTTGTAAAGACCTAGGCCAGAAAAACCACTGCCATGCCCAAAGACACCTGGGCTAGAAGAACTACTGCCACATCCAAAGACACCTGAGCCTTATCCCGAAGATACTTGGGAAACCACCTACCAGTAAACACCTGGGCCAACCACCGCAACCACCTTCCCAAAGATTCAAGGGCTAATAATGGACCTCAGGCCATCAAATCATGCTCGAAGATTCTTGGGATATCCGGGAAAGGGATCATAAAGGAGCTAATAGCCAACCACTAATAATAGTGTTGGAAAAAACACCCTCCCCCATGAAATGGGGGTGTTAGGCACTAAGTTCTGAACTTCGGTGGGGCGCGAATAAGGAACAAAAAAACTACAAGTATATGTATAGGTAACAAGCACTCACCCAATCTAGGTTTTTCTTCAGCCTTCCTAAAGAACACTGTCCTTACTATTCATTCATAAGAGAATAGAACAAAACCCATGCCCAAGTCACAACTCACACCAAACCAAATCCCCATTTGTCCCATACTTGTTTTCATGTTCAGTAATAATGTTTAAATAATTTTCTGCACCTACTTGGGCAACTAGTAAGCATAAGCACAAATCAAGGAAAGAGTACACCCAACATCAATTTAAACATTCAGACCCGTTTCTGTTGTAAAAGCACAGCAAGTGAGACCCCTCCATGTATTGGAACCAAAGTAGGTTAAAGTGAGATACAGTCCCAAGTTCCCAGAACTATGAATAAGAAGGCTTCACAACAGAATAGGATCCCACCCCAATTCATGATACAAACAGAGTAACCACACATCCTCAGATTCACAACTAGCGAAACTATAACAATAGAGGATCCCATCCCCACCCATATCACCCCAGCAATCTAAGCCCCCATCCAAGAAAACCATAAGGTCACCCACAATCGGCCCATTAAAGAAACATCCAAACCGCTACCACCAACACCAGGTAGGCCCATTCAGGTTTTTTCAGATTTAAAAGATTTAACACACTCCGTGATTTCAATTCCACTGGGCTTAAACCAGGGTTATCATAGAAAAGGAGTTGATCCAGCTACTTCCAATTTATTTAGCCGAATATACGTAATTAACCAATTTCTTTTACACAAAAAATGGTTCAAAACCAAAATAAAAGCCATTTAAATATTACAAGGGGTAATGGTTTCTTATTCCATAGAGAAAGACCACCAACGACCATGATTTTCAGTAGGCGTAAGCCCGCATAATTCAGAAATCATTAATCATGAAAGAGGAGAAAAACAGAGCAGCATCATCGATCACACCCCTACAATTAATTATTTAGAATCTATTTATTATCTTCACTAATGTTTGGTTCATCCAATTCTACAGAATAAGTAGCGTACCCACCCCTCAAGATGAACATAAAGGAGATACGAAGGTGAAAACCCTACTTGATTGATCAAGGATCGACATTTTTCTCCATGTGCCAAGAACAGGGGATGCACGATTTTCAGGGGAGTGACATCAGTAACTCCAAGGACGAGCAGACAACTCGAGCGCAGGTACACCAGAGAGGAGGAGATGAGTTGGCCAAAAGGAAGAATAGAAAGAAGAATTTATTCTGCGATATATAGATAAAATCCTGTTGTTACATGATATGGGGATTTTGAACACCTTGAAAGTCTGATCGTGGTTTTCCATGCGGTTTGGGCGGTTACACATGATGGTATTAAGTAGTTATTTAATATCACCCATCAGGGAAATTTCTTGGGATTTTTAGGTATTAATAATGGGATTTAATAAGGGTAAAAGAATTAATTTACTGTAGGAGAGGGAAGTTCGGGAACTGGAAAATAATGAAGAGGACACGGTGCCACCGTCACGGTGTCACCCTCACGGTGTCACCTTCACAGTGTGACCCTCATGGTGGCACCGTCACGCTGTCACCCTCATGGTGGAACTGTCACAATGTCACCCTCAAGGTGCTACCGTTACGGTGTCACCCTCACGGTGCCACCGTGATGGTGCCATCGTGACCGGTGCCGCCATCACGGTGCCTCTATTTTGGTGGAGCCTCACTTTTGGCAATGTAATGGGCCAGGAGGGTTTGGGAAACTACATTAGATACCTCTCAAACTATTCTCACCCTCGAGAATCAAAACAAACCAGAAGAGAAGAGAGGGTCCGAACAACCACCTCGAAAGATACATCTCCGGAGTGAACCACATCGTCATCTAAAAACTCCTCCCTCTCAAGAACCAAGAAACATACCAGGGTCAAACTGCCGAGTCATATGGGTTCTGGAGTGTCTTTCCCCATGTCAATATACTATCCGCTTTGGGAGGAACTGACTCGCCCGCACGGGTTTAATCGCATCCACCTTAATGCGTCTTGATTAGTGGTCGGGTCCTCCCCTCCCTATAGCTATGACTTTTCACACACATTCAGAGAAAATAAAAACCACATATTTCATATCCAATAAGGTAAAATGCTCCATCACAACAAGTATAAACATAACATCACAAAAATCAAAACAACTCTGGGTACTGGGCACACATATGTGCTTCCCTCTCCCAGGTACTCTCTTCCAGGCCACCATGCCCCCACAACACACGAACCAAGGGGATGGTTCATCCACGAAGCACTTTCTCCTTATGATCCTCTATCTTGATTGGTCGTTCTATGAAGGTCACATCATCTTCGACATCTAACTCTCCCCAATCGATGACGTGGGAGTCATCGTGTAGATATTGATGAAGCTGAGAGACGTGAAAGACATTGGGAACTTTCTCCAACTGAGGTGGCAGCAAAAGCTGATACACCACCTCACCAACTCGTCCCAACACCTCAAAAGGTCCGATGAACCTAGGGGAGAGCTTTCTTCCCTTGCCGACCCTCTGTTGTCCACCCCGAGGGGAGACCTTCAAGAACAAGTGGTCTCCTACCTCAAACACCAAGGGCCTTCTCCTGCTATCAGCATATGAATTTTGTCGGTCCTGATCCACCTTCATCCTTTCTTGAATAAGATGAACCTTCTCTGTCATGCTCTACACCACTTCCGGGCCAAGAACACCTACTTACCTAACCTCAGTCCTGCACACGGGTGAGCGGCATGGCCTCTTGTACTAGGCTTCGAATGGAGCCATGTCAATGGTAGAGTGGTAGCTATTGATGTAGGAGAACTCTACCAGAGGCAAGTGTCACCCCCACAATCCTCCTAAGTCCTGAACACATGCCCGAAACATATCCTCTAAGGTCTGGGTGGTGCGCTCTGTTTTTCCATCTGTCTGGGGATGGAAAGAAGTGCTAAGATGTAGCTGGGTGCCAAAAGCATACTGCAATCCTCTCCAGACTCGTGAGGTAAACCGTGCATCCCTATCTGAGACTATGGACCTCAGAACTCCATGCAACCGCACCACATCATCCATGTACCTTTATTCTAGAGCATCCACTACACTCATCTCCTTAATCGCAAGAAAGTGAGCTGACTTAGTCAAGTGGTCCACTCCTACCTAGATGGCGTCTCAACTCCCTTGCACCTTGGGTAGTCCCGTTATGAAATCCATCGAGATTTCATCCCACTTCCACTCAGGGACATCTAGATACTATAGCAGGCCGCCTGGAACACAGTGTTCAGCCTTCACCTGCTGACACACTAGGCACTTGGCCACAAACTCTACCACTTCTCGCTTTACTCCAGGCCACCAAAACAGTCTCTTCAGACCCATGTACATCTTGGAAACTCCTAGGTGCACTGCTAGGGTTTTTTGTGTGGAATACACTAAGAACTTGGCCGCGCATCGCCTCCGGAACAAACAACTTTCCTTAGAAAAGCAACCGATTTTTACCATCTTCAGTCCATCCTTATGGAGCATTGCCCTGGTCAACTCGGTCATGCATCACTTCGCACTTTGGGTCTCCCCACTAAGACCCCTCCACTTTCCGCAACAGGGAAGACTGCACTGTCATCTGATACATGCAACCTCTATCACTATCCATTCTCACATCCAGGTGCAAGGTAGCTAACTCCTCCATTGCCTTACAAGCGTCTAGCGACTCTTGGACCGCATCCTTCTCCAACCTATTACTCAAAGAATCCGGCACTACATTCCCTTTTCCTGAAGTGTATGAGATCTCGAAGTCGTAATCTTGGAGTAACTCCATCCACCTTCGTTGCCGCAAGTTTAGGTCCTGCTGGAAGATGATATACCTCAAGCTTTTGTGATCTGTGAAGACCACAAAGTGCTCTTTGATGAGGTAATGCCGCCACAACTTCAGTAAGAAATTGACCGCTGCAATATCCAGATTGTGGGTGGAATAATTATGCTCATGAGGGCGTAGCTTCCTAGACTCATAAGAGATCACCCCTTGTCGCTACATAAACACACATCTGAGGCCTTTCCCTGAAGCATCACAGAACACCTCATACGCTTCCCCTTTTTCTGGAAGTCTCAGCACTGGGGAACTAACCAACTTTTCCTTCAGATAGCTAAAGGCTGCCTCACACTGCTCACTCCACATGAAAACCTGGTCCGTCTTGATCAAGGCCGTCAAAGGTGCCACAACTCGAGAGAAGTTGGGTACGAACCTCCGGTAGTAACATGTTAGCCCGAGGAAACTACGAACCTCTTCCACATTCTTGGGTGCTGCCCAAGAAACAACCGCCTCAGCCTTTTATGGTTCCACCGCTACCCCATGCTCGTACACTACGTGCCCAAGGTAGTGCACTTCTTGTGTCCAGAACATGAATTTCAACAACTTCCCATAGAGTTGGTGCTGTTAGAGGACCTCAAAAATCATCCTCAGGTGCTCAGTGTGGTCCTCCTCTGATCTTGAGTAGATCTGGATGTCATCAATGAACACGACTATGAACTGATCTAGATACTCCCAGAAGATAGAGTTCATAAGCCCCATGAACATAGCCGGAGCGTTTGTAACGCCTAATGGCATGACCGCAAACTCGAAGTGCCCATATCTGCACCTGAAGGACGTCTTCGAGATGTCTCCCTCCTTCACCCTCAACTAGTGATATCCATACCAAAGGTTGATCTTCGAGAACCATCCTGCCCCTTTCAGCTGGTCAATGAGATCATCTATCCTCAAAATAGGGTAGCGATTCTTGATCATTACCTGATTCAGCCTCCTGTAGTCAATTCACAACCTGAGACAACCATATGCCTTTTTTGTGAACAAGACTGGAGCACCACACGGTGACGCACTCGTTCGAACAAAACCCTTATTCATCAGATCGTCAATCTAAATCTGAAACTCCCATAGCTCTGAAGGCGCCATCTGGTAGGGAGCCATCGAAATCAGATGGGCACCAGGCTGCAAGTGTATCCCAAACTCGATATCACGTCGAGGGGGTAGATTTCTCACCTCCTTAGGGAAGATGTCCATAAACTCACTGATGATCCCTGTTACTTCCACCATCTCAGCATCCACTGACTTGACTGACAGCTCGACTAACAAGGAGAGGAGGGGTTCCTCTCACCAGCTACCCTTCTGGTCACTATTCTCACTGATGAAAGTAACACGTCGGCCACCCAAGTCTGAGAACACAACCCTTCCTCAGAAGCCGTCGATGATGGCACACATAGAGAACAACCATTCGATGCCTATGATGACATCGTATGGATGTATCTATAGCAATAGTAGATCCCTGACCGACTGATGTGGCCCTATCATCAATCTCCATCCTCTACAGACATATAAAAAGTCGTTCTGACCTCCGACTGGTGTGCTCAGCACCAGGGGCACTGGAAGTCTCTCGGCATCTAGACCGAGAGCACGGGCCAGACCGGGTGCAACAAAGGAGTGAAAAGATCTGGTATCGAACAAGGCGTAATCAAGGGTACTGAACAAACTGATCGTACCTCAAAGAACCTCCGGTCCTGCTGGAACTACTGCCTCTGCGGCGTGAAACTTTCCACGCCCAGATCCTCTGCCCCTCGGCTATCGGCCACCTCCCCGACCATGCCCTGGTCGAGGTACTTGAGGAGTTCCTTGAGTTCGGCCTCCCCCTACAACATATTCCCTCAGAGGAGCGGGAGCTCGCTGCCCTTGCTGCTGCTGCTAAAAGGGCCTAGCTGGAAGCTGCTGCTGAGGCGGGTGTTGGGCTTGTCCACCACCGTCGTACTGTACTCAGTCCGGGCACTGATTCCAGAGATGTCCATGGCTCCCATAGATGAAGCAACTTGGTCCTGGGCCCGAAGGGAAAGGGCGAGGACTGGGGGACCGGAACTGGAACGGTTACGGCCTGCTCCCAGCTGGTCGGAACCTAGAGGGTCCCGATGCTGGAGGTCTGGTGCTGATGGCCTTTCCCTTTGACGAGCCTAGCTGAATCCCCTCTCGTGACACACCTCCTAGCGCATGCATCCTCTCCACCACTTTGGCCTTCTTATGGACCTCTATGTATGTCAGCAAGGTGAAGGGGGTAACAACATATTGGAGGGAGGGTCGGAGCGCCTCCTCTAAACATCTTGCCCGAGACTCTTCATCTAGAAAGAGGTCCGGAGAAAAAAGGAGGAGGGCCTTGAACTTGATTCCCAACTCCCTTACTGAAATACTCCCCTGCTGGAGGGAGAGTAGCTCCTGCCTCTTCTCTGCCTTCATCGTAGAAAAGAGGAATTCCTCTTGTAACTCCTTCTCAAAATCATCCAATGCCACCTCAGCATCTATCCTCTCCTCTAGGTAGAGCATCCACCATTGACGCGCTGCTCCCCGCATTTTGCTGATGGCTAGAGGAACCCAGTACTCAGCCGGAGCCTGGATCAGGCCAAAGGCTATCACCAGATCCTCTAGCCAGCCCTCCGTCTTCATGTCAGAGGTGCTACCCTCATACTTCTTGAGGGTCTATCGCCGGAAGGCTCGAAGCTTCTTCTACCACTGGTCATCCTCCTCTTCTTGATCAGCCCTCTGCTGATTGGCCAAGTCAATCTCCTGGGCCTCGATCACCCATACAACTCGTGGTCATCTCACGGGTGCCATAGTTTTAAGGAAAACAAAGAATTCCTAAGCCCAAGTAGTGTAGAATATTGTTCTTAAGTTTTTCTTAAACATCTTATTTATTTCAAATTCCCAAAACGCCCCAGAAACACGAGAAAACAAGTCATTATGATGCATTCACCTTTCCTAGGGTCTCTACCCTGAAATCAGTGTAGTCTCACTTGGTCGTTCTGTAGGTCCAGAGTCCTTGCATCGGATCACAGGGGGCCCTAAAATCCCATGTCTTAGCTGGTCTTTCCTGGCCTAATTCACTCACCAAGGTCACCCAACACTGTTTCCCTACCATCCCATGAAATCCTCACTCTGCCTAACTACAGACTCCATCTTATCTCTCAACCCTACCTCTGATACCATTCTGTCATGATCCGCCTTCACAAAAAGGAGGGAAGGGTCAGCAGATTTCCATGCCCTTCCTTCTTTAAGTTGAAGGAGAGATAATGAACCCCAAAACCCGCCTTCAATAGGTCCCAGAGTGGAAAACAGAACCAAGGACGTGAAATCACACACAAAATGGAAGGCATTACCCATTTTTTTAATAGAATCGGGAGATAAGGGAGTGAATTCCACAACACCAAAACTGAAAGTAAAAGTAAAGCCAATAACCATTCCCAATGCATGTTACAAAATTAAAATTCACAATGTAAAAGGAGACTACAAGGCAAAGTACCAAAAGAAAGAACAACAACAACTACAATGATCTGTCACAAGGTCTGAGCTAGTGCGGTCCAGCACGATCCATGAAGTCCTCCTGGAAACCTGAAAACATTTTTATATACGTTGGGTGAGTATACAAGTATACCCAGTAGGGGAAACCAAAGACTCTCATGCACAAGTGGGGAGGCATACTAATGCCCTGTGATAAAAGAGACAACCGAGAACCTAGCAAGAGAACTAACCACCCAAGCCTCACCAAGGCACACTCCCCAAATAACGGAAATCAAGTAATGTATAGTAATAGAACATCGATGTTTGGGTAACCCGAACCACTTTACCACTGGTTATTGATGACATCCTATGCATCGAACCAATCCCACCATTCTTACCGTAGTCCCACTGCCAAACCCCGCCCGCACACACCTGGGCCATAACCACCACACACAACCACGCCAGCAATCACCTAGGCTGGAATAACCACTTCCACGCCCGAAGACACCAGGGCAAGAAGAACTACTGCTATGCCCGAAGACACATGGGCCTCATCCCAATGATACTTGGGAAACCACCTGCCCGTAAACACCTGGGCCAACCACCACAACCACCCCGCTCGAAGATTATAGGGATAATAATGGACCTCAGGCCATCACAGTCTGCCCGAAGATACTTGGTCTATCTGGGAAATAGAGCAGAAAGGAGCTAATAACCATCCACTAATAGAAGTGTTGGGGAAAACACCCTCCCCCATGAAATGGGGGTGTTCGGAACTAAGTGCTCAACTTGGGTGGGGCGTGAATGAGAAACACAAAAACTACAAGTATATGTATAGGTAACAAGCACTCACCCAATCTAGGTTTTTCTTCATCCAGCCTAAGAACACTATCCTTACCATTCATTCATAAGAGAAGAGAACAAAACCCATTCCCAAGTCACAAATCACACCAAACCAAATCCCCATTTGTATCATCCTTGTTTTCATGTTCTATAATAATGTTTAAATAAGTTTCTAAACCTACTTGGGCAACTAGTAAGCATAAGCACAGACCAAGGAAAAAGCACACCAAACAATAATTTAAGTATTCACACTCGGTTCTCTTGTAAAATCACATCAAGTGAGACCCCTCCAAGTATTGGAACCAAAGCAGGTCGAAGTGAGATACAGTCCCAAGTTCCCAGAACTATGAATAACAAGGTTTCAAAACAGAATAGGATCCCACCCCAATTCGTGATACAAACAAAGTAACCAAACATCCTCAGATTCACAACCAACTAAAGTATAACAACAGGGGATCCCATCCCCACCCATATCACCCCATCAATCTAAGCCCCCATCCAAGAAAACCATAAGGTCACCCACAATCAGCCCATGAAAGAAACAACCAAACCGTTACCACCATCACCAGGCAGACCCATGCAGGTATTTTCAGATTTAAAAGATTTAACACACTCTGTGATTTCAATTCCACTGGGCTTAAACTGAGGTTCTCATAGAAAAGGAGTTGATCCTGGTGCTTCCAATTTATTTAGCAGAATATATGTAATTAACCAATTTACTTTACACAGAAAAAGGTTCACAACCAAAATACAATCCATTTAAACATCACAAGGGGTAAGGGTTTATTAGTGCACAGAGAAAGACCACCAACAGCCATGATTTTCAGTAGGCGTAATCCCGCACAATTCATAATTCATTAATCATGAAAGAGGAGAAAAACAGTGCAGCATCATCGATCACACCCCTCCCCTTCATTCTTTAGAATCTATTTATTATCTTCATTAATGTTTGTTTCATCGAATTCTACAGAAGCAGTAGCGTACCCACCCCTCAAGATGCACAGAAAGGAGAGACGAAGGTAAAACCCCTACTTGATTGATCAAGGATCGACATTTTTCTCCACACGCCAAGAATAGGGGATGCGCGATTTGCATGGGAGGGACGTCGGGCAGTCCAAGGTCGAGCAGACGACTCGAGCGTAGGCACACTAGGGAGAAAGAGAAGTTTCGTCCAAAAGGAAGAAGAGAAAGAAAAATTTCTTCTGCGATATATAGATAAAATCCCCTTGTTACGGGATATGGGGGTTTTGAATGCCTTGAAAGTCGGATCTTGGTTTCCCACGCGGTTTGGCCGGTTACACAAGATGGTATTAAGTGGTTATTTAATATCCCCCATTCGGGATATTTCTTGGGATTTTTAGGTATTAATAATGGGATTTAATAAGGGTAAAAGAATTAATTTACTGTGGGAGAGGAAAGGTTGGGAACTGGAAAAGAATGAAAAGGACACAATGCCACCCTCACGGTGTCACCGTCACGGTGCCACCCTCACGGTGCCACCGTCACGGTGTCACCCTCACTTTACCACCGTCACGGTGCCACCGTGACTGGTGCCACTGTTTTGGTGGAGCCTCACTTTTGGAAAAGTAATGGGCCAGGAGGGTCTGGGCCATTACATTTTTATTCCACATTCTCTCTCAAAAAATCTACCATGAAATGACGAGGAAATCCACTGAATAACCTATTGGTAAAATTCCTATCCATGATCTCTACAAAATAAAAAAAATACAAGCATGATTAGAAACTAAATTTTAATGGAGCTTCAAATATTATTACACCATGTAAGATAACCAATAATTACAAAACAAATTTTCCACTTTTCAATATGTTTATCATCAGAATTATTAGAAGAATTAGAAAATTCATATAAAATTGTTAATAAATATTTTAAATAAAATTATAATTACTTTTGATAATAACTATATGGATATGATAGTTTTTTTGTTCGAATATGATATATTTGACATGTTTTTCATTTTAATGACAATAATATATGTGGTTACATTATTTCAAAAACTATAGAATCGTTCAAAAATTAATTAATTTGTTTTGATAGATATTTTTATAGTGAAATGTTATTATATATACCCTACTACAAATCTAGTTTCATAAATCTAGTGGCCTTTTGGGGCAATGATTTTTTAGTTCATGGTTTTGATGATAAATAATCACATCCCAATCATAATATAAATATTGTTAAAATATAAAATTGAGTATCAAATTTTATTTATATTTGAAAAATATTGAATATAAAATTTTATAATATCATAATATATATCACGTGTTGTTAATTTTTTTGATATTCATAAATTGTATCCAAAAATAATATAATCAAAGTTTCTAAATTAACTAAAAAATAAGATAGTTATTTTAAATAAAAATATAAATGGATAAGAATTAAAATAAATATTTTATATTATTAATGTTTAGAGTCTTACCCCAATATTGTAGGTATTAGGAATAGGTTGTAATCAATTATTTATTTTCTTATTTTTTTTGATACATGTTGTGCTCTTAAAAATATTTCATTATAACTGATTGATGCTTTTTATATAGAAGTGACATGATGACTAATGAATACAATTATTTAATTATATTTTATTCCCAACACATTGGTGTGATATACATTCTTGTAGATAACATGGTTATCATTAAATTACCTTCCCTATTCCTAGTTTTTATTTTTATTTTTATTTTTGTGTTTACCATTATACCACATTATAACTAAACTACAACACCACTTTCTCTCCTCCCCACTCACAAAAAACATACCAATGCATGCCTAATAATGCCCCTTACCATACAACTAAATTTTTTTCATCCATATATGATTATTTATGATTACTTCATTGTTTTGAATCCTCAACCCACTTCCTTTTCCATTGTTCATTTTTATTTTTTCATCCCTTATTTTGGTGTGGTGTTAGAATAACTCTATGTGAGGTTTTGATCAATTATTTTTGGTTTAAATTCATAGGATGCATGTATTTCTCTATAGATCTTAATTTCATTATATTTGAAGGTTTTGATTTCATCCTCAATTGAAATAGGTAGTTGTTTTAATGCTTTTCAAATTTTCCAAGAAATCCCTTTTATTCTTGGATTTTGTATAAGTGTTTAGAAATGTTATACCTTGATTATTTTATAGTTCATTTATTTTTATGTTTTAAATTTGAACTTACAACTTGGTTTTAAATTTGTATCCAAATTAAATTGTACATAAAATTGGTTTTTAATGGGATTTTGAAGTGTTTTTTCAATAGAATAATGTAGTGTCTTATTCAACAAATTTATTAAAAATGATTTTATAAAAAATGTTATTTTTAAATGGTTTGTGAAATGTGATTTATTAATAGTAATACTATTTTAAAATTACAATGCCTTTTTACCAAATTTTAGAAATGGTTTTTATATATTTAGTTATACCCTTAACTAATCCACATGGAAAAGAATTTAATATGTTCATTTAATGTGATTATATTTTATGTTATGTGAAGAAAAGTGGGTATGTATTAATATAGACGTATGATGGTGGGTTGATTTATGTCATTAGCATGGTTTTTCTTATTGTTTATTATTGATGTGAACCACATATGTCACACAAATTTCTCTAAACCTTACTGCTAGTATCAATGAGATCACAGTCATTTTAGTTATATATGAAGATACAATTTCTATGATATATATTTTTACACATCGACTAGTATCCCTTGGTTATGTGTTATGATCCCTCCATGACGAGTGAAATTAGGGTGGATAAGAATATAAATATGAGTGGATTATATTAGGGATTCATTGATAGGACGATAAACTCATCCACCTATGTACATCTAGGACCATTTAATAGGGTGTTTAAAAGATTCCCAAGATTATATAATCAATATTTTGAATCTTTTAACAATATAATAGATTAAACTTTTACCTTACCATTTTCACATAACATAATTATTACCGTACATGAATACTCATATGAATTATATGAAAATTTATCATTCAAGCTTGTTATTTTCCATTTATTCCAATTTTTTACATTTGTTTTAAATGTATTGTTTATTATTACTTCTTAATTAATATTTTTTTGGTTTATGATTTCATTGGCCATGATTATTTTTTCTATCTATTTATGTACTTTATTTATTCATTAATTTGTGTGACAATGTTATATTTGAGTGTGTTATGTTTTTTCGATAGAATTATCCAAATGATGTATTTGAAGTCATCTTTAAAATTTTATTTTGAAATATTTTTTAAAAAATAGAAAGAAAACTATTTTGTTTAAAATCATTGTAAGTTTTTATAAATAAAATTTATGAATTTGTTTTAGCGTGTTTTCTTATAATATTAGTAAAAAATAATTTTCAAATTTTATATTAACAACTAGTGTTTATAGAATGTTATGAATATAGGAATGAATTTAATATTTGGTGATATATTACATTGTCGTTCACTCAAACCCTACATACAAAAAACTGATGTCTGTAGACAAAATGTGTTTTTCATGATTATGTTTAGGTTATCAAGAATAACCATCATGTGGAATTTCTATTTCTTCATTGATCTTGGATTGGGAGTGTTGTATTGTCACTTTGTATCATGAGGATACATCCAGTTGGTACTTTTGGTTTCTCGGGTATTTTGAATCATTTATGTATCAGTCCAGATTCCCAATATTATATCCCATTTTAGTCGTTATTTTTTTGTATTTATTTACAGTTGTATGTTTATATTTACTGTTCTCTATTTGGTTTTATTTTTATATAGAATTGAAAATTTTATTTTTCATAGATGTCCAATATATGTATGCACTGTGGTGATTTCGTAGTGGAATCCTTATATGTGATAAATATTTTTTATCAATGAGAAATTTCTCCTAAAAGGATCATTTTTATGCCTTAACTCTAGTTTCTAGTTTGTGGGGATTAGAAACACTATTCGATTCATATCAATGGCTGGCTCAGGTTACTATATAAGTGGTGGCCGAAATTTATTTGTGAGAAAATTTTATTATATCACGCTTTGTATTTTGGGAGTTTGGATGTTTGGAGAGAATATCATTGGAGCTCAAAAAGAGTGTAACCAACTCTCATGAAAAAAATAGGTATAATAGGATATTAGGTTTTTAGTCTTGAAGTTTTACATTTATTTATTTATTTATGGTTTATTTTATTATATAATTATGGTGTTTTAAATTAAAATGATTTCATGTATGTTTTTAATGGTTTTATAGATTTCAGAGTGAGAAATAGATTAAAATTACTAGCACAATGTTAGATTTAAAAATATAATAAACCATTAAATTCCAATGTGCGTTGTTCTAAAAAACATATAATGGTGTCATTAGCTATTTGATCATGGTCTAATGAATAGGGCATTTAATCCATGCACACCCACTAACCCCATTATAGTTTTTGATTTTGATTACTTTTTTTCAATTTATTTTTTGATTATATGTTATTGATATTTGAGTTGGAATATGTAGAGATCTATTTCATGTTAATGTTCATTAGTTCAATGTTTTATGATGTTTTATAGTGGGGAAACATAATTTAAAAGTTAAACACTAGATTTTTAATATTTAAAAACAATTTATCAAAATAGATCAATAAAATTGGAAATTTAAAATTGAAAAATACCTTCAACCATGAATGTTTGATTTAAAAACATGTTTTCAATTGAAATGTTATCATTTCATGAATGTATTTAAATATGAACTTCCACAATTTAATTAAGGGTGGTTTTAGTTGAGAATGTTTTTTATTATTTTATTTCATGGGATCTTGAAATAATATGAGTTGGATTTCAAACTTTTTAATCAAGTCTTGTGTTTTATTTTGTTATTTTGGTCAAACCTCCAAACAATTTAGTGATGAAAATTATAAAAATATACCATGGGGTATTACATTACAAGTTTCCTCTTACGAATCATATGTTTTACTTCTATTTGTCGACCCCTCTTAAACTCTAGGTTAAGTGGTAGATCCAACCTCTCTCCAATTGTTTCTCATTGTCCATGGTCAACAAGGACTGTAACATCTATGGGGTAGATAAATAAAATTGAAGGAGTTATTAATTTATTGAAAATTTTAGTTTCCTTGTTGGTGAAAACCATTTTAGACTTATTCAAAAAGACTACATTTAAAATTTTTGATGATAGTCACTCCACAAAAGTTGTAGAATTGTATGTGTTTGGAATTCATTAAGAGCATTTTTATTCATTGTAGTATTCTAAATATAGTGATGGTGGAATGGAATATGGAGATTATAAATCTTTAAAAGGGAGATCTTATATTGATAGTGTATATCATCAATTTAAAACAAAAGATTCCCATGTCTTCTATTTTTTTGAGGAATTATTGATTGTTCAATGGGTTGTACAAACCCAACCCCTCTAGGCCAACATAACTTGACGCAATCAGAGTGGGTTGGGAAACACATATGGCAAGGATAGGTCGAGTTTTTTTGGTTCGTGTGGAGGTCTGGTCATGTTGTGTCATAGGTTAGAAAAATTCTAACACAAACGAAGATAACCAACCCAACTATATGTGAATATATATTTAATAAATACTAAAAAATCTACATTGAATAATAAATATTTAATAATAAATAATTAGTAATAGATTCATAACAATTTATTATAATTAGTAATAATTAATATTTTTTTTAAATTTAACTACCAATAATTAATAATAATTCAAATTAAATAATAAAGTTCTATAACACAAAAGCCATGAAAATATAAAATTTTAATTATATTATATTGAAATTATATTTTTGTTATATATAAATTATATTTACATTATATAAAATTATATTTATATCATATTAAATTATATAATATTATATTAACATAATATAATGTTATATTTATGAAATATAAAATTTGATTTATGGAAATATAACATTATGTAATGTAAATATTCCATTATATTTTCATTATACAATGTTATAAAACATTATATTTATATTATAATAGAGTTATATTTATCAATAAGTATTAATTTTTAGGTAATATTTTATTATTAATTCAATAAATAGTTTTACATTTTATTATTATTATTTACTTTTATTTTACCTTACCCCACATTCACAATACAACCCGACCCATCCCACCATGGTTCAGGATGGGTCCGGTTATTATAGAATAATGAAAGAGGCCTAATCAACACAATCCAACTTATTTTTCTCATATTTAGTCCCAAATCACCACAACCTAACCCAACCTGATCCATGGAAACCCCTAATGGTACCTCTTTTTGTAGAGGGTCTTTGTCCAAAAATAAAATTTAGAATAACTTTATTTAATCATGTTTTTCTTAAGGACATGGTCAGTAATGCCATGGTAGTGGATTTCATCTCTCATGGTTAACCCAATATTAGTGGTAACCCCATATAATTCAGTGTTAGTGAATCTTAAACATCTTATGAGAAGTTGATATAAGATGAACGTATGTTTATAACTTAGAAGGAATTGAGAGAATATTTTTATTCCATCACCATTCATCTAGTAATGAAATGGCCTCCGGATATCCAATAGTGTGTCTATATTGGGGAATCTAAGGCCTCTTTTTTTAGATCCCTAAAGACCTACATAAATTATGGATAGTTGGGTCACCTCTGAAAATTATATGGTTTCATCCATTGGAAAAATAATGAATCAAAATATTAACATAGATCTCAATGTTAGTTCAGCTACTATTTTTCATGGAACCTCTAGGTTCTCTAAATTTCTTTTAGTTTTTCTAGTTTTTCAATTTCTGAATTGGTTCATTGGGTTATTAACTTCCTTGTGATAATTTGGGGAGGCTTATTATTATTTGATGGATATATGGATGGGATGTCATATTTAATAATTAGTTTTAGTTTCCTTAGAAAGATGGATATGAAATTATTTTTGGTTCTTTTATAAGGACCATTGTCTTTATATGATCCATGATAACAATTGAAAAAATTATATGGTGGGGATACCATCTAAAGGTCTTATATTTTCGAATCCATCCATTTGAGCATACCCATTTTTTCCCTTTTTATAGTTGTATGATCATATTGTGGGTATAAACATAATTTGTGTCCTTTCAGTTTTTCTCTTGATCAGTAGAGGTTTCTTATAGTGTTGGATCAGGATTAGTTTGGTGGTTCCATTCTAGTTTTTCCCTTTAATCTATTTTTTATATTATTATTTTGTTTAATTTTATGAATTCAAAGTCATTATATATGACTTTAATTACTTTATAGGGATAAAATGTTTTATAGTGGGAAAATATATCACACCCAAACCTAACATTATTATGTATTTTATTTCATTAATTCTTTTCATGTTTTATATCTTCATTTATTTTTATTTTAGATTTTTTTGGGGTGTTAAAAAATATGTAACAAGTTTCAATACAACCTAGTTTGGTTGAATTGCATCCGGTCCTTATGTAACTACTGGGGTTCTGAGATGGAGGGTCACACAATAATGGGAGTGTCACATCAGGACTAAAACTAGGTAGTAGGACCATAGTTTAGTTTATTCTCAATGTGGTAGATTAATTAATGATGACAAAAAGTAGTTTTATTGGGATTACATGAGGAAGAATGGTCACATCATTAAATGGGTGTCACACTGTGACTTTTACTATGCCATGTTTTTAATTTTTTTTTGTCATTTTACCCACATTAAAATTAACTCAGTGCCCATTTTCCTTTATACCCAATCGTTCGCCACTATCATAGGTATCCCTAAGCACACCCCTAACTTCTCTCTTGATTTATTTACTCTTTATTTTAGATTCTGAACTTTTCCTTTTTGGTATTACCTCATTTCCCTCTTTCTATTAATTTGATCTTTATTATTTGTTTCTCCCTTGATTCAAAGAGTTTTTTTTGATACCCTAAGATGGGTATGTTTCAAATCTGATGAGGTTTTGATTCTTCAGTAGTTAATATTTCTCAATAGACCCTCTACTATTATTATTTGAATGTTTTTCTACATTATCACATGACATAGTTATGTGTTTCAATTATTTTCTATTTTTCATAGAAATACATGTAATCTTTGGGATTTATAAGTTATTTTTCATAAAATTTATATGTTATATATACTCAATTAAATTAAAAAAATCATTTTCTCAATAAAATTGATACTTTAAATGGAGTTTTTAATCAATATATTTGTTTTTGGTGTAATAATGATTGGTTTTCATGGGTTATTGATTGAGACTACTTATTAATGGTATCTTATATGTCTTTTAGATATATACTTCGGTTTTTTATTTATTATACGAGTTTATTATGCTTGAATATTTTTTTAATAAATTTTACGACTTGATGCTCTTATGTTTTATTGATTTTTTTGGTTTTAAAGTGGTACATTAACTTTGGTTTTAAATAGTTTTACAAATTCCATTTGACATCAAGTTGGTTTTCAAAGGAATTTTGATGTTTGGAATCTAATTCATAACCTATGTTACCTTTCAAAAATTTATACTAAGCGTTCATCAAAAAAATTATATTTAACTGGGTGTCAAAGGGAGATTTCAAAATACTGATAGTAGTCTAAAACCCCATATCCATGATGGCCCATTTTATAAATGAATTTCCTAAATTGAGTTATACATTAGACTAATCCACACAAAATTGGATTTAATATGAGTTTAAAATATCATTGATTTTTAGTTTATGTGAATTAAGACGGGGGATTTAGTAAAAAGGTTGTATGATAGGGAGTTAAGGTATGTCATTATCATGATCTCCCTTGTGAATAATATTTTGATATGTGTCATATATGTCACACATACTTTGTCACCCTCTAATAATACTATGAAGGGGATCCATGAATTTTTAGTGAGATATGAGGATACATTATTCATGTTAGTAAATTTTATGCACTTTCTAGTATCCCATAGTTGTGTGTTACTATCAAAACTAAGGGATTTCCATATGTGAGGTTTAAGTTGGTCTTATTCAGGAATGTATTGATAAGTTTGAACACAGTTCCACCTGATTACATATGCGATCATATCACAAGGTTCCTAGAAGTTTCGCATCATTATGTACTTTATATTTTTGATCTATAATTGTTATACTAGAATATTATTTTACCATACATTTTCCACTTAACATATTTATTATTTTAATTAATTATTCTAATTTATTATTTGATTTATTTTCATTCATGGTTCTTATATGTCAAATATTTCAAAATTTTATGGTTGATTTTTTTTTTGGATTTATAAATTTTCATTTATTCTTAACAAAATTTATGACTGCTTTGGCCTTGATTTATTTAGATATCTATTTATTCACTTGACTGTATAATAGTATTTTTTAAGATGTTTTATTTGGTTAATATATGTGGTTTCAATAGATTTATTTTGAATATGATTTCTAAATAGTTTTGTAAAGTTAATTTCAAAATGGTTTTTTAAAAATAGAATGAAAATTAAAGTATTTAAATGAATTAGTGTGTTTTCAAAATTAATTTTATGAAATTCCTATAACAAGTTTTTCCTAAATCATTAAAAAGCATTTATTAAAACATTTTATTTTAAAAAGGTGTCTCAATAATGTTTTGAAAAATTAAAATCATGAAATATTTTATAAAATCCTACTAGTATAGTCTTTTACACCCTAATTACACAACTCTAGGTCTATAGACCAAGTTTTTTTTAGTTTTGGGTTTTGGTTATTGAGATTTATCAGCTTGTGAACTTTCCATTTCTTGAACTCTCTAGGAGTGGGTGTGTCAAATTGTGATCTTTGTTAACATTGAGACTATGTATTATACATTTTTGATTCGTGGTTATTTTTTATTTTGCATATACAGAGAATGCCATAATTTATTATATCCTAGTTTTTATCTGTATATTTTTTAGTTTGAGTTGGATGTTTATTTCATATTTTCTCTGTTTGAATATCTCATTATTCACAAATGGTTGTTTTATATTTTTTTGGAATCTAATATATTGATTCTCTATACAATGTTCTCATTATAATATTACCACAATTTAAATATTATTTATCTTGAATTTTTTTATAATATGTATATTTTGATTCCATGGAACTACATTTTGGCCCATAGGGGTTGGAATTTCTATTTGGTTTTAAAGTGTATTTGAAATTAAATTTTGATTCAAAGTGATTTTCAATGGGATTTTGATGCTTGTATTACAATGAAAAAATAAGTGTCGTTTTAAATACATTCAAATAAAATTGTTTATAAACAAATTTGTATGTAATTTTTTTACGTAAGAATATTTAAAAATGGTAGTGATAATTTAAAATCCCATATCCTAGTTTGAACCTTTCATAAGTGAAATTTCTTAAATTAATATATACCTTTTATTAATCCCAATGGAACCAGATTTAATATCATTGTTGAATTAGATTTATTTTGATGTTATTTCAATTAATGTGTGGGCTTTAGTAAGAATTTTAAACGTGGCTGGGTTGTAGTTTGAAAATTTCATGATTTCCCCTGGAGATTAATATTTATATATGTATCATATGTCACACATCCTTATTCACCATGTAATTCCAATATGATTGGGATCATATGGATTTTAGTTAGAGATGAAGAGATAGTTTCTAATCTTGTAATGATAATGCATGGACTAGTAACTCTTAGTTGTGTATTGTAATCCCTTCTATAGGAGTTACCTAAGTGATTCTAAGACTACTATGTTTAACTTCTTTCGTTAAGGGATTAATCAATATTTTGAAATATGATTCACTTGACTACATCTTGGATTTTTTAATTATATTTCTATAATTTTCCTATTACTATGTAATTTATATTTTAAATCACTTAATATTATAGTAGATTCTTATCCTAACCTACCCTTTTAACTTTAATTCCTTATTATTTTACTTGATGAATCCGTTTCATTATCTATTCTATAATAATATTATATTTTTATATTCAATTTATATAAATTTTAATTTTGGTTAATTTAAATTTATAATTCTTTTATAAATTTTTAGTAATGGTTTCCTTATTTTATAACAATGTTGGACTTGATTTATTTAACTATATATTTTTGTACAATATAGAATCATTTTATTCAAGTGATGATGATTTATTTAGGTTAGTTAGGTGGTTTTGAAGAATTATTCTAAATACGTTTTTAAAATGGTTTTGGAATGTTCATCACCAAATGGGTACTAAAATATGGAATGAAAATTATTTTGTGTTAAATAATTATTTTTTTCGAAATATAATTTATAAATTTATTATGGTCCTTTTTTTATAAATAATTAATGAAAGATAATTATAATTATTTTAATTCATATTGGTACATCTCAAATGTTTCAAAATATTGAAATCGTGAACCCTTTGGTGAAATTATATTCAGATACTAGTTGAAAAACTTCTTATACAACTAGGTTTATATATGCCAGTTAGTTTTTTTTTAGGTTTAGGTTCTCTGGAATACCTATCTTATGGGATTTATCTTTCTTGATTACTCTTGGTGTTTGTGTGTTTTATGGTGACCCATTTTCTCAAGGAAACCATCATTTTTTACTTTTAATTTCTTGGGTATTTTCAATCATTTATGTTTCAACCAAGATTACCATTAATGTATACTGTTTTCATTCCATGTTGTTTATTTCCATTTTGATTTGGATGTAATTTTTTTTTGTTCTTTATTTTGTTTATAATATTCATAAATAATTAATCTATTTTTCATGGTCATTTAATGTGTGAATGAACCAGATAAATTCATTGTTTAATATTAATATGTGTTTAATAATTTTTTATATATGAAATATCATGTATAATAGGTTTATTTTCATTTCTTTAAGCGATTTTATATCCCACGGGGATCAGGAATTCCAATTTTTCCATTTCATGGGCCTGCATGGGTGACACAGATCACGGGTGGAAAAGTCATGTTCATGATAATAAATATAGTAGTGAAATAATTTAGCTAAAGACACTCATGATATTTATTTTTTATATATTATTTTATTCTTAATATTATATTGACTCAAATTTTTATTTCCCCTTAAGTATCTTCATCTATAATAATACATCATTATTTAGACACTACTTAATTAATTATAAAAGTATTTTAATATAAAATAAATTATTAAGGACATGCCTCATTATCATTATATATCCTTAGAATAATAAAAGGCTATTCTATAAAATTTACAATAAGAATTTTGATAATGTAAACATAAAACTTTTAATGGGAATTGGTAACTCAGTTCTCAAATCATGAGAAACATGAATTCTTACTCTCATATTTCATTTTGAACGTTTTTTATTTTGTATAATATCACCTTGGATATTATATGTTGTTCCCCTTGCCTAAAATGATTTAATGGGTGATAATATTTGTAAATAAAAATAAATTTCTCCCAGTAGAATTTAGTATAATAAATTTATTTATAGTTATTAAATTCAAAGTTAGAAAAATATTCATATAAAAAATACATTGGGTGAGATATTCCTATTAGGAAAATGGTTAGCAACAAAACTAGGGGGAGTTGCGGCTCGGGCCCCACTGGGACAGGTTATGACAGAGTGGTATCTGAGGTGGTCGGTTCTACCTTAGGATCGAGAGCCTGTGAGTTGGTTTGGGGAAATAGTGGTAAGTGTTTCGAGTTCGGATCTCAGGCCAGGGACCCCAGTGTTGGTGCGGCGGTCGACGTATCCATACAGCAGGACTATGATAAATTTCTTTTCGACTCGGAACATGAAAACACTAGTTGCATGGGGGAAAATAATGGTACATGCCTCATATAGGAATGGGATGTGGTTTCCATGTCCTTCTTGAGTCAGTTCTACAGATATACTCACTGACTGTGATACATCTTGTTTCTTAAAAAAGATTCCTCTATGACGCGCACCTGCTAGGATCCAGCAGTTCGATCACAAGGATGACCCCCTCAGGGATGAAGCATTGATATAGGGACCAGATACCCCAGTTCTACAACCAGGTGGCAAGTCAGTTATTCCACCAACTGTGGGGAAGTGTTTAGCCCCTGCTGTACCAGTGGAGGAGGGGCGCATGCCGAGCGCACTCCACAAGTTTCAGAGACAGTGACCCCTCAGGTTTCGTGGTGAGCCAGACCCTCAGGCAGCAGAGGACTGGCTTGAGGTGGTGGCCAGAGTCTTCCGTTTGGTCAGGACACCAGCAGACCAGATGGTGATCTTGGCAGCGAGCCTTCTATAGGTCTCAATAAGGTGATGGTGGAGTTTGGTCATCCGGACTCACGATGAGCCGACTCTTGTATGGTCGGAGTTTGAGCATCTCTTCAGAGAGGATCTTTCACTGGTTACCCTAAGATAAGTATGTATACAAGAGGTTCTTAAGCTCCAGCAGGGAACCATGTCAGTGGCCGACTATTCATCTAGGTTTACTGACCTCTCGCGGTACTCGATGGATATGGTCAGAGATCAGTAATTCAGAGCTCAGACTTTTGAGCGGGGCTTGCGCAGAGATAGCCGAACTAGAATCATCCCCATGAGCATTCCTTCTTATGTTGGGGTGATCTAGCGGGTTTTGGTGGTCTAGAGCTTCCTGGAGGAGCAGGGACAACCGACAGTAGTCAGTAGTGGGCGAGCTGGAGTAGAGACCTCAGCGGCAGGGAGCCGACGTCAGGGACCCAGGCGTGGGAGACATTTCCAGAGGAGATCCCAGGATATGGGATCGCCCGTGCAAGGTTCACAGGGTGCATCCACCCAGCCTCGAGAGAGGCAATGTCACTCATGTGATGACAGGGGACATCTCGCTCAAGATTGTCCGACCCGCCGTACTACTGACACGGGAGTAGTGGATGGACCACTAAGGTAGAGGAAACGTGTGGGAAAGACAGATCCGCGAGGTGGCAGATGTGGCAGAGGAGCTGGGAGAGCAGCTAGAGGTGGTCAGCGTTTCGACCCTTGACCACCACCACCCGTAGGAGGTCCGCCCCAGGCTCAGGGAGTTGGTGGACAGAGGTAGGGGCAGCTGTAGGCGGCAGAGGCTTATGACCCAGGTACTCCCAGAATGATTAGAGGTACTATCTGTGTCTTTTCTACTTTGGCTGCCATATTGATAGACATAGGTGCTAGTCATTCCTTTCTGGCTTCTTATCTTGTTCGAGACCTTGAGATTCCAGTTGAGCCGTTGACTCAGCCCTTATGCTTAGAAACACCGACTGGAGAAGATTCAGAGATCACACACCTTTGTAGGAAGTGTGACCCGATCCTTGGAGGTGAGAGTTTCAGTTGGAACCTATTGGTGGTAGCTTCGAGGCCTTACAATGTCATTCTTAGTATGGATTGGCTATCCACAGTTCATGCCCAGATTGATTATTTTAGGTGAAGGGTGCGGTGTGTCCATAGTGATGGGACGAGGTTCTCTTTTCTCGGTGAAAGAGAGACCCAGGCAATGCAGGATGGACTCGCGCATAGAAGGGCACAACCAATTTCACATCAGTTGTCTAGCCTAGCCCTTGGCGCGACAGATTTTACGAGATTCCAGTTTCCAGCAGTGGTGGCTGAGTATAAGGACATCTTTCCGAAGGATGTCCCTGGGCTACCTCCCCATTGGGAGATATATTTCTGCATTGAGTTGCAACCCGGGGCATCCTCGATATTAGCATCATCTTATTGGATGGCTCCTGCAGAGCTTCATGAGCTGAGGATGTAGCTGGATGAGTTTCATAAGAAGGGCTTTGTGAGACCCAGCATTTCACCCTGGGTGGCCCCAGTGCTGTTTTCCAAGAAGTCGGACGGGAGCTTGAGGCTATGTGTGGATTATCGGCGCTTAAATTAGGTGACCATGAAGAACCGGTATCCACTACCATGGATTGATGACCTCTTCAAATAGTTGAGATGGGCACGATGGTTCTCGAAGGTTGATCTATGACCAGGCTATCACCAGTTATGAGTACGGGAGGAGGATATACTGAAGACAGATTTCAGATGTCGTTGTGGTCACTATGAGTTCTTGGTGATGCCCTCCGGCATGACGGATGCCCCGGAAGTGTTCAAGGGACTCATGAACCGGATCTTTCAGCCCTATCTAGACCGGTTTGAAGTGGTCTTCATCGATGATATCCTTGTGTACTCTGCTTCCGAGGAGGAGCACGCGAGACACCTAAGGATGGTTCTGGACACACTCCGAGAGCACCAGTTTTATGGGAAACTGTCGAAGTGTCAGTTCTGTTTGTAGGAGGTCCACTTTCTGGGGCACGTTATCTCATCGGGTGGTGTAGCAGTGGACCCAGCAAAGGTAGAGGCAGTGATAGCATGGGATCTACCCCGAAGCGTGATGGAGGTGCGGAGTTTCCTTGGGTTGGCAGGCTATTATCGGAGATTCATCCATGATTTATCCAGGACTACAGCACCCATGACAGCTTTGACCCAAAACGAACAGCCTTTCGTGTGGAATGAGAGATTCCAGTAGGCTTTCCAACAGTTGAGACAGAGTCTGGCGAGCACCCTGATCTTGAGATTACCGAAGGAGGGTGTCCAGTACGTAGTGTTCTGCGATGCATCAGGAACCAGACTTGGTTGTGTCCTGATGCAGAGGCAAGAAGTGATTTCCTATGGCTCGCGTCAGTTGAGACCACATGAGAAGAACTACGTGACCCATGATCTTGAGTTGGCAGCGTTAGTCTTCGCATTGAAGATGTGGAGACACTACTTGATGGGCGAGAGGTTTACCATCTACTCTTATCACAAGAGTATCAAATATATATTCTCTCAGAAGGATCTAAATTTGAGACAGAGGCGATGGCTTGAGTTCCTCCAGGAATACAACTTTGAGATTGTTTATACACCTGGGAAGGGGTACATGGTGACAGATCCTCTCAGTAGGAAATCCAGTTCACAGTTGCTGGATTAGGTGATAAGGTAGTTGGACTCTTTGCATTTGTCCTTCATGGATGGAGATGAGGGAGATTACCTTCAGTCGATGGTTGTTACCCCCGCTCTTACAGCGAGTCAGGAAAGTACAGTGCGAGGATGCTAGCTGTGAGACTCTACGTGCTCAGATATCCACAGGTGATGCTACTAATGGATATTAAGAAGGTGGGGAGCACATTTTCCTTTTTAGAGGGCGCACGGTAGTACCAGTGATGTTACAGGAGGAGGTTTTGAGGGAGTTTTATACATCCCCTTTAGAAGTAAATCCAGGCCTGGAAAAGATGTATCAGGACTTCCGACATCAGTTCTGGTGGCCAGGAATGAAGAAGAATGTGGCAGAGTTTGTTTCTCGATGCCTTACTTTTCAGCAAGTAAAGGCTGAGCACCGGGTTTCAGTAAGTTTGAATCATCCCCTTGAGGTGCCAGAGTGGAAGTGGGATGAGATATCTATGGACTTCATGACGGGTTTACCACATACTTCCAGGGGGCACGATGCCATCTGGGTGATCGTTGATCGACTCACCAAGTCGGCCCACTTCCTAGCCATACAAGAGCAGAGTTCAGTAGAGAGCTTGGGACTCATCTACATGCAGAAGATAGTTCGAGGAAGGAGACCATGTGTTCCTTCTGGTCTCACCTCGATGGGGATTACAGATATTTGGCTGAGGAGGCAAGCTATCTCCGAGGATTGTTGGTCCTTTTCAGATTCCAAGTTGAGTTGGCAGGTGGCGTATCACTTGGCTCTACCTCCTCAGATGGACTGGGTACACAACGTATTCCATGTGTCGCATCTACGGAGGTACATGCATGAGTACCCAGTGGAGATCGAGGATCGGCAGGAGAAGATCCTTTATGGACGATCTATTCCCTTGGTGCGTGTCTAGTGGCAGCACGTGAATATCCGGGAGAGCACGTGAGAGCGGGAGGCTCAGATTCGCATGCAGTACCCACATATTTTTGAGTATCCCTTATTTTGGCTTTTCGGGGACGTAAAATCCCTAAGGTGGGTGTGATGTAATGTCCCATATTTTTCCATGTATTATTTTAATATTATATGGGAATTATTTCGAGACTAGGCTCTAAGACGACATGCAGTTCCGAGGCTCAGTGAGCCCAGAACAAATGTTTGAATTTAATTTAATAATTAAATTACGCACACGTGGGGTTTTCCTGAAAAATTTGAATAACTACCGAACGGGTGCTCGGATCATAAATCTGAGGGCACCGTTGTGTTCAGAACAATGATTTTACCTAAGGAGAGGGCTAACATCGGCCGGGGCAGGTCAGTGGTGAAATCTGGTTTTCGGACGCAACAGTAATAAAATAATAAAAAAAAATATTTTATTTAATCCATGTTACATCAAATATATCTTATATTTTAAATAGATATTATGCAGGAGATCAGGGTTACAATCCCACTAACCCTGATTTCCCCATGGAGGCTCTGGGAGAGCTCTGGATGAAACCCCCAACGCAGTGGCGACATTCTTGACGGATTTCGTCGGTGACGACGACGTGGAGACCAGATCTTCACCAACGAACGCCGGGATCCAGGTAGGATGTCGTTGTGATTTTATTCTTCCCTGTTTTTAATTTCTATGATGAACACAGACTAATTCATGAACATATTAGCCAGCGGATCGATCGTTCTTGCGGAATGGGATTTTTCAGGGATTTTGGGGATTTGATTCTTGTTATTGTTTGGTTTCGCTCAACCTTCTAATAGTGACGGACCAAGATCGACACGAACATCGATCGAGGTTTGTCCCTCTAGATTTTTGTGTTTCTATTCCACAAATTTATCACGTTCTTCATGAGTGTTCTTCCCGTTCCTCATGGGATGAGGAACAATGGATTGTTGTGCACCCGTTGTGCGATGCAACGGTCCCAAATTGAAGATATGGCATCAGTACGACCCTATGGAGGTGAGGCAACGGTGACGATGGACGGATCGAAGCGGATTGGAAGAAAACGTTCTTCAAACGATTTCTGCACGGGTGACCGGAATCGGATTTTGGAGCTGATTGAAGGCCCGAAACCCATGGATTTGGCATCACGATGACGAGGCAATCCAGAATCTTTAGTTTCACGGCACACAAACGGCTGAATCGAAGTCCGGAGGATCAGCCGAGGCGAGCGGAGGAAGAGGACGTTTCTGGAAAAATCCCGACTACACGGCGTGTAGTATGGGCTACACGACGTGTGTTCGTCGGCGAACGACCTGGCGTGTACTTTGGGAGTACACAGACACGAGAAGGGTACACGGCCAAGGAAACACCGTGTATACCCCTCCCCGGCCAGACCCAGCCAGACACATGGGATACCCCGTGTATTGGTACATGGGCAGGCGACACGGACACGGGCAGAGACCTTGTACGGGCACATGGACAGCATACACGGAGTGAGCCCAGGTGCTCGGACACGGCGTGTGATTCTTCTACACACTGTGTAGTTGATTTCTATCCGACAAGCCGAATGACACGGGCCGGTTACACGGGAAGTACTCGAGGTCAAGGAACATGGCGTGTAATTTTCTACACGCCGTGTAGTTTGGTTTTGTACGGATTGAATGAATTACACGGTCCATCTACACGGGTAGTACCCGAGGTCAAGGAACACGGCCTATAACCATACTACATGCCGTGTAATATTTTTTCTTCATGGCTTGAGCCACTTGTCTTCCATGACTTGGACTAGCCTTCTTAGGGTCCGTACCCTTGGCCTTTCTCCAGAAGGTTTCTGATATCATTTATTAATATACAGTAGATTGATCCCTTCATCAGGACTTCTTGAATAGATTTGTTGGAATCCCCTCTGTGAGACTTAGAGCCGGATCCTCTATTCATTCCTGATACCCTAGGTAGAGTTCTTGGTATCGACGTGACCTACCTTACCTGGGCGCCGATCCTCGGACTAGTGGATTAGCTCAGACTGAGTTGTTGGAATTACCCCATGGATTTGCTGTGATCCTCATCTGAGCATCATGTTCCCAAGGAACTTGTGGAGTGTGTTCTCCCGGAATGAGTACTTCGTGTCTCTCTCTTCAGACCTAGGAGTGTGTTCTCCTGATGGTATGCTTAGTAGAATTTTTGAGCTAGATCCTAGTGGCGGTACCGCGAAGGTAATTTGTGTATGAGTATATTTGGATATTCTTGTTATATGTTCTCTAGACATATACTGTGTAGAGCTTAATGTACCTTTCTTTGTGGTATTTTTCCTCTGTTGTATTTCCTTTGTGCTTTTTGGGGTGTCCTAATGGGTATTGTTATACTCACCCCTACACGGGCTTTGCCCGCACATGTTGTGTCATGTACAGACGAGCGAGCCTTTGACATTATTCTAGGCGGACCAGGACCGAACGATTCTCAGTGAGATCAGATAGGCCGAGGTGTGTTCCTTCGGTGAAGGGTTGCAGTCCCAGTACCTTTATCTATAGGTTGGACTTTATTGCAGATTTTCTTTTGGCGGGCTTGTACTTTTGGCCTAGGGTTTTACCTTATTGTACTTTACTTCCCTGTCATACTCTGTCGGATGGGTTTTAGTGTATGCATGCTTTTTCCATCTTTAATAGTTTTTACTTTTCAGCTTTGTGGGCTTGGAGATGTGTGTGCGTGTGTAAAGGTTTATAGGCAATGCCTCCCATGTTAGTAGCATGCCTACTCGGTGCTAGTCACCAGCCCCTAACCTATTGGAGGCGGGCTTGGGGAGTTGCGGCTTGGGCTCCACCGGGACGGGTTGTGACAAAAGAAACATGGGATGCAACATCGAGAACCTCTGCGAAATCGTCGAGATCTAAGTCTTGATCGCCGACTTCGCCTTCCTCCAACGGGCACTCTCCACCAGCCTCGTCTCCCCGAGAGGATTCATCTGAATCTTTCTGTAGGGGGAAGCGATCCCTCCTCTCAGTAGATGACAGTTGTGGGGGGACTATCTGATCCAGCAGTACCCTCACCTAGTCTGTAATTGGATGTGGGGCACTACTAAAATGTACAAAGTCCTCCAGCTCATCAATATATTGCTCCATCTCTAACGGGGACACTGCGAAACCGGCCCAAACCGGGCCTATAGCTGGAAAATCCATCCCAAGCTGGTTCATGTGTTCCCATATCTCAAGCGGGATGAGGAATTGTCGGTTGACATCCCAAATGTCTCAGGCCTCCGAGAAAACATCATTCTATGACATGTCGATATGGCACAACCAATTCCCCGGAGCCTGAGTGAATATCCTGCAGAATACCCTCGGTGGCCACCCCTCCGGATGGACCTGCTCTCCTGGGACAATCAGATCCACTACCATTGTTGGACCTACCGCTGCTGCCTCACCCTCAGCTGGTGTAGGCCTCACCACCACGGTAGCCCCACTATCACGAGAGGCCCTTGATTCCCTCTTACCATGACCTCCGGATAAGGGAGGCCCACCATCACCAACTAGAGTGGTTGGCTGCTTCAGCATTTCCCCCAGGTAAGCTACCTCCCAGTTGATGGAATACTCCTTCACTAGCCCAAAGGAAGAAGTTGGCGGAGGCAATTAATTTCGCATTTTCCCATCTTCATGTGTGAACATGAGCCACAATTTCCTCATCACACACGGGTGATCCTCTCGGCGCACCTCCCAGTAGACCTACGGGGTCTGCTGCTGCAGGCACCAAAATTTCCTCGCGAACTAGTGTGGGGTGTATGTCTCGTAGAGAGGGTCACGATCCACCCCTTCCACAAGGACTCTACCTCGATAGGCCAGGAGATAGGCCCGATTCTCTTCCGTCCCCTGACCGTCGTCGGTGAGTACCCCCGTCGGCAATAGAAACGGGTGGAAGTTAAACTCATCCTCCTTCCACACTCGGTTCAGTACCATCGGTATGGTTAGTTTTATTGGGAATCTCCCAACAGCATTCAGAATGGATGGACAGAAATTTGAACCCGGTGGAGAGATATGGTTTTTATATTCGTAAACCCCCCTAATGTGCGCCGCGATCCACCCATACAGAAGGTGGAAGGCCCCGCATATCCTCGGCGGATTCTTGCCCTTGCTAACATGCCAGAGCATCTTGTACAATCTGGCAAGAATCAGAAATCCCCAGATGGACCCGCCTTCCTGTGGCCAGAATGGATTCCATGATGAATGAGCTGGGACACACCCCCATGTTGGTATCCCTCACTGGTAGGATCCAACCGTAGATAAGGGTCGCGATAAACGCCGCAAGCCTGACTATCGGCTACTATTTAGTGCTGACACTGAAACCCCAGGTCTTCCATTGGCTATTCTCCAAGAGCCACCAATACGAGTGATCCTTTCCCCATTGAGCCCCCTTCGGAAAAGTTTGAGGCCTCTGGGGAAACTCTCGATCCTTCGGGAAGTTCAGTAACTGCTTGAACCACTTCTTAAAGGGGGCATCTATCACTGCTTCTTTGTCCTCTCCAGGGACCAGTCTCATCAGTGCCAGCACCAGCCGCGACATCTGCTCTAGATCCTCCCACACACTCATGACAGGGAGGAACTCATCATACATATCCACCAAGATTAGGACCCCCCAAGATCTGATGGACATCCCACAGACTGATGCCAACCTCCCCATGGTGCAGGTGAAAGGTTTTCTTCCTAGACGACCATCTGCTCAAGAGCTCCGGCATCAGCTGTTTCGGTTGATAAATGTGGAATTGGGAGGCCCATGTCGCCTCATACAAAACCACTCTTTTCAGATCGTCCCCGAACTCCTCGCATAAGGAACCTACCCAGTAGGACCATGCCCAATCATAGGTTAAGTTTCCGCCTTGGCGCAGGTCCCACTCATCAGACCACTCCTTCGAATCCTTCAAAGTTGCCTTCAGTATGTTGCGGTACATGGGAGGGGACCTCTCCGGTTTCAATGGATTCCTGTCAATGTTGTTCAGATGGTTGTATAGGTAGTCGGCGTTGACAGCTGTGAAGTTATCCTATGCATGACCATCGGCCGCCCTGAACCATTGGTGTTTGCACGATGTGCTTCTAAACCAGCAAGCTGGTTCTTCCCTACTCGCCTTAGGAATGAATACATCATCCCTCAGCCCAAAGCCATACAAGGGTAGCTTCTTGCACAGAGGATAGTTCTTTTGGATCTCTGATAGCAGTTCTATCAAACAATTATGGTCTGAGTGGATTCAGACTAGCTCCCCCAGGCCCAGACAGTTGGCCATCTCTTCCCTCCGGGCAGCGTCTGCAAGCACCCCCTGCGCAGCTTCTTGATGGGCCATTGGGTTTTTGAACTCAGAAAAATTTTAGGTCAGGTCGCGAAGATTGTTCGCAGAGCTTGTTTGAAAAGCCAAGACGCAGAGCCTGTCCCCAGCCTACAAGCACAGGTTCTCTTGGAGGAGTCGCAGAGTCAAAGACTTGCGGTTCGTCGCGAAGCTCGATTTGCGGTGAGCAGTCGCGGAGTACGCGTAGCTTCGCGTATTGAGATCGCAAAACGACAAAGTTACGAAGAAGGGAAAGTACAAAAGAGGGGTCATCCCCCTATTTATAGGCGGCGACCCTCGGAGCTTCACGGCCCGTCCAGCCCGTGCAGAGCTTCACGACGCGTCCAGACCACACGACCCTTGTCCGCCTCGCTCGCCTGCTTCGCGAGACTGCCGATAATTTTGGCGATTTCCCTTAGACTTCAACCCTTGATCCCTCTGCGGCTCTAAGTCTGGGGGGGAATTTATTGGCACCAAAATATTTGAATAAAGGAGAGAATAAAAAGAAGCCCCATGCCCTACCCCGCGATGCCATGACATGGTGCCCCCCCAAGCAACGTGGACGCCACAAAGCCCCAAAGGCGGTACCTCTCCGTGAATGAACTGACTTTTGCAAACCCGCCACGAATCACTGGAGGAGGTACCTCTCCACGAATGTCGTTGACATTCGTGAACCCACCGCGAAGCACCAGAGGAGGTACCTCTCCGAAAATTCCCTTGACGCTCGCGAACCTCCCCGCGAATCCCCTGAGGTGGTACCTCTCTGCGAATGCCCTTGACTTTCACGAACCCACCATGAAGCAAAGGAGGTGGTATCTCTCCACGAACCTGGTTGACGTTCGCAACCCGCCGCTAAGAAACCAAAGCCTCCTTCACACCACGTGAGCTCTACTTCGCGGTGCCTCTTGCCTATAAATAAATACCATGCTCTCCCTGAGCCTCTAAGGATTGAAAATTTGACCTTTCGTCTTCTCATCTCCCAGATCGCAAAGCACTCTTTGCTCTGGGAATCATGAGCTCCGCGAGGTATTTTTACTTCGCGAGAGGCCTCTTCCTTGTCTCGTTTTGATCCCCTCTTCCGAGAGGGATGCCCTTAGCGAAGCCTAAGGGAATTCGTGAAGGAAGGGGATCTCTAAGGGGACCTAGGCAGTCACAGAGTGTAAATGCTTCACGAAACGCCCACCCTATACACGTGATCCACATGCCAGGGCAGGGTCACTGTACTTCGCAAAGCACACTGCTTCACGAAACCATGCTTCGTGAGGCACCTATGCTTCGTGAGGCAGTACTCCGCGAACACCCTTCCACTTCGCGAAGAACCTCCCATTGAAACCTTTTCCCCATGATTAGGCGAAGTCACCCCACTTTGTGAAGCACCCCCTTTCGCAATTTCCCTCTACTACGCAGAGCACCCGAGCTCCACAAGGCCCCTGCCTGTGGGCCCCTCTGCTTGGAAATCCTTCTCTCATGGGACACTCCAGGTTTGCACGATGTGATTTCAAAGTCCCCTGGACAATACCACCCGTATCGTTGCTTCGCCTAATTCTTCTTCGCATATGCACACTAACTACTATTGCTTCTTCACATAGACACGCAAACATGGACCCCTCGATGGTTCGCTCTGTGACCCCCTTCTACACGGCATTGCCAGTACCTTCCCTCCCATAAGGAGCAGAGGGTACCTGTCATGTAAGTCCTAGGCATGCAAAGTAAACCCACCTCGTCTGAGATACAGGACGTTAAACTGCCAAGCACCTCATCCTCAAAATATGACGTTAAACTGTGATACATCCCCGTGCCTCGCGCGTAGGGTCCCCCCGGCTCGGACATTCTTTACGCCCACTGGTCTCCATGGATATAGGATCACCCCTCACAGGGGATGATATCCTCCTTGTTGGGGTGGTGTTTTTCCACGGGGGAAGGGCAGCTATATTTGTGTAAGCCCCTAGTCCTTCTTGCGGAAGGTAGCACCCATGCACCTCCGTACTTCTCCACTGCCAGGGCCAGCGGAGGGCATGATAGGGAATGAGGAACCTCCTTTCTTCGGTCCCAAATCCCCTCTCCTTCTCCACTTTGTCTCCCTCATGCCTCCATAATAGAGAAAGTCCCAATACCATGGGCCTCCTAACGCGTAAGCCCCTATTCACTTCTCACGGACTCACCCTTCGGGACGTGATCGTCAGGTCCCTGCCACCTCTTGTTTCTCAGACCGAGCATGACTCACGTGGGATTAGAGTAAGCATCAACTGTGACACCAACCCTTGTCCCACATGACATTAAAATGTACACCATTTTTATCTACAAGGTCTTTGATCCATGTCAATGCATGGTACATAGGAATCCTTCACGAGGTTCAAGCCCACCGCCCGTTGTTTCTTCACGTCAGGTTCCACCCTCGTCCTGCATGGCGTTAAACTACATCCCAGTCCAGCGGTAATCCATTGTGACTGTCCTGAACTATGAGGACAGTGAGAAATGTCCATGCATGGTATGTAGGAACCCTCAAAAGGTTCAATCCCACCACTCGTTGGTCGTCCCAACCTCCTTCACGTCGGTTCACCGAACTCCACCATGGTCCGCCTCAGAGTGTAAGCCCCAAAGGCCTCGTCCCGCATGACGTTAAAATGCACACCTGAACTACGAGAACTTTGATCCATGTCAAGGCACGGTACATAGGAATCCTCCACGAGGTTCAATCCCACCACCAGTGGACCCCCGGTTTCACCTTCACGTCAGTTCACTGACGAAAACCATACCCGAACTACGAGGACTTTGATCCATGTCAAGGAATGGTATGTAGGAAACCTCACGAGGTTCAAGATCAACATCCATTGGACCAAGGTCCTTCTTCATATTGGTTCACCGACACCACCTAAAATATGTGGCCTTTTCTCTATGTCAAGGCATGGTACGTAGTAATCCTTCCTGAGGTTAGCCCACCATCCATCTGGGCCAAGGTCCTTATTCACGTTGGCTCCCTGACACGCCCCCATTCTGCATGACATTAAACTGCATCCCATCCAGTGGTAAGCTTTTGTGACCCTACCATCCAGTTGCTCCGACACCCCTTCATGTTAGTACGAAAACCCCCTTTTCAACCCAAACTATGAGGACTTTGATCCATGTTAAGGCATGGTACGTAGGAAACCTCACAAGGTTCAAGCCCAACACTCATTGGACCAAGGTCCTTCTTCACGTCGGTTCACTGACGCCTCATCCCGAACTACATGGACTTTGATCCATTTCAAGGAATGGTACGTAGGAAGCCTCTCTGAGGTTCAATCCCATCACACGTTGGTCGTTTTGACCCCCCTTCTCATCAGTTCTCATCAACTGAACTATGCTGACTTTGATTCCCTGCCATGGGGATACGTAGGAAGTCTCTTCAAGACTCAAGCCCATCACTACCATCATCTTCACGATTGTCCCTTCACATTCCTCCTCCACTCCATTCAATTCCCCATCATCCATCCTGAATCTTACCCAGGCTGCCACATCCCAATGAGATCATGCCACCCCATTCCCCTCCACAACATTCGAAAAGCTTCCCACGGGCTGGCTCCGATATCAGTGTTCCCTTAATGGGGGTTCCTCAATCTGATCCACTCTAGCTGGTGTTCTGATCAACCCAATCCATCTCCATTGGATGTTAAACTTGTGGCATACCCTGTGTTAATCATGGGAAGCTGAGGAAAACTTCAGGTACATGCCTATGGATTATGATTCCCCACGCTCGATGAAGGATTCCTCAGGCTTCCGTGCCCTCAAGAATCCCTATAATAAGGGACAAAAGATAGAAAGGCCAATTCCCCAGTGCTCAAATACATTAATGATGCCTCGACATGACTACTCACCCAACAGAAGGTTGCTGCCTTGACCGGACCCTTTGGAATGTCTTGACAGAAGAAGTGTAATTAATCGGCGTCCAAGTAAACATGGCACTAGGAAGAGTTTCACGAACAACGTATTAAATCTATAAGGGAGACCCAGACTAGGTGACGAGTTCTGAGGTGGAATCCACAGATGGAAGAACTGACATCCCATAATCCCGTTTCGATCAAGGAGAAGATGTTCCTGAATAAGGAAAAGATGCCACCCGCATTTGGAAAGCTGGAATGCGGGGCAACAGCCGCGCGTCCTCCACAGATGGATGTGCGCACCCCAGTGAAAGCGTCAGAAACAATATTATAATCATTAGTTTATTATTTTTCCATGAGACAAGAAATAGTGATGATTCCATGACCACGAATAGTAATAAATGAATGAGAGTTCTTGATTTCAGTGCTTACATCACTTATGATGTCAGGAATAGTGGATTTAAATTATAATTTATTTATACGATAAATTAATGTATTTTACTATTAATAAAAAATTCATGTATTTCAGAAAAATCCGAAAAATTCAGTCTAACCATTTTTGGATGTGCAGAATCCAAAAAGTAAATATAATTTTCAAAATTAAGTATCTATTTATTATTAATTTAATATTTAATTAGAATCATAATTTATTCTAAAAAACCGGTTCTAAAACATTTATTTACTTATTCTAAAATATAGGTACATCATACTTTCACTTGAATAATATTTATATACTATCATAGTTATGGTTAATATTTATAATGGTATATCGCTATTCATAAGGGTAAATTACTATTCATAAGGGTAAAATTACTATTTATAAGGGTATGTTACTATTCACCAAAAATAATTTTTTCCTTATCAGATGTCAAACATCTTACTGCTCACAACTGCAAATGTAATATTTTCGAAATTCCAAACACAGATGTGTCAAAATTATGTTTAAAGGTCACATGGTACTTATTAGTTCATTATATTGTGATTTTATGTGATTATATTCCATAATCATAAGAATGAAATTTCCATTAAAGACATTGGTTCGTTATATTTTACCCCCATAAAAAATTTCACCCTTAAAATTTCCTTTTACATTATAGGCCCTAAACAAGTGTGGTTACATTTCCTTCATTCCTCCTCTAGTTCCCATTTTTCCTCTTTGAACTTATGGTTCAACCATAGTACCTTGGCCAACTGATTATTCTTGTTATGTATAACTTTATCTCCATGGTCCAATATCTTCTCTAGCTGCTCCTCATAAGAATGATCATCCTCCAACTGTAAGACCTCTGATGAGAGTACATGTGAAGGGTTTGGTATGTACTTCCATAAGAAGGATACATGAAAACATCGATCACTTTTGACATGGTAGGTGGAAGTTCTGGTGAATAGGTCGTAGCCCCGATACGATCCAGAATCTTGAAGGGGTCAATGTAACTAGGACTTAACTCTCTTTTTTTCCCAAAACACATGACCTTCTTCCATAGAGATATGCGTAGAAATACCATGTCTCCAACTTTGAACTCAAGGTCTCATCAACAAATGTCAGGATAACCATTCTACCGACCTTGGGCTTCCTTGACATGCTTATGAATGATATTCACATTCTCCACCATTTCATCAACCATTTTAGGTCCTAGAAGCTTACACTAACTAACTTCATCTCAACACACCGATGTTCTATACCTTTTCTCATAAAACGATTCATATGGTGCCATTCAAATTCTCAAGTGGAAACTATTATTGTAAGAGAATATAACTAGTGTAAGATGACGATACCATCCTCCTTGGAAGTCTATAGAACATTCTGTCAACATATATTCAAGTGTCTGAATAGTTCTCTCATATTGGCCATATATTTGAGGATGATAGGCTGTACTGAAGTTCGGTTGTGTGCTTAGAGCATGTTGTATACTTTTCCAGAACTTTGAGGTGAATCTAGGATCCGGTTTGGATGCAATAGACAGTGGTACTCCATATAGCATTACCAAATATTTGATGTATATCCATGAAATATGATTCAATGAGAAGTCCTCTAAAATTTTGAGAATGTATGTTTTCTTTATAAGGTGATCCACAACGACCCATATAGTATTATTTCATCTTAATTTCCTTGAACGTACAATGAAAAAATATCATAGTAATGTTCTCCCACTTCCATGTTGGTATGGGTAGTGGTTACATCATCACCTTATACTTTTGTCTTTCATCCTTCACACGTTGAAAAACCAAGCACTTTTATGTATACTCAATAATCTCCACCATCATATTGTCCCACCAAAAGTTCTCTCCAAGATATTTATACATATTTGTGCTCCCTGGGTTAACAGAGATGGTCAAATTATGTGAGTAATTCAAAATATCCTTCTTTATCTCTAGATTAGATGGTATAAATAATTTTTACCCAAATCATACAGCTTTATCCTTATCAATTTTGAAAACATAGGATTTCCCATTTCAGATAGCTAACACCATTTTTATAATTTTCACATCTTTTATTTAAGAATAATTTATTTTCTTCATGAGGGAATGTTGAGATATATTTTGGGAAAGTATTGATGATGTTCCTCCCGTAATGATTACCATGATCATCCCCCGAAAATCTAAAAAGATCAGATCCTTTTAAATTCTCATCATTGATAAAGATGCAAGATCCGTTCAACTTAGATCATCTGGAAACTTATTTTACTTACAAGGATGGTAGTGGATTGAGTAGTCAAAATCATTGATGAGATCAATCCATCTTTTTTGGCACATAATATTCTCCTTTTCTGTGAATATATATTTGAGAATATTGTGATCAATATATATCTCACACTTCTCCCCAAAGAGATAATGATACCAGATTTTTAACACAAATATCACTTCCACCAACTCCAGATCCTGTGTAGGATAGTTTTTCTCATGTATTGTATGTTTCCTTGAGGCATAGGCTATCACATTATCATTTTTCATTAGAAAACAACCTAATCCCTTCATTGAAGCATGACTCTACACCAAAAAAATCTCACCACTAATTGGGAGTGAGTATTGGAATAGTGATAAGACACTTTTTAACTCCTTAAAACAATCATCACATTCCTGGGTCCAAAAAAATATTACTCTATTCTGTGTCATTTTGGTCATTGGGTCTGAAAATCCTGAAAAGTTAATCACAAATTGTTGATAATACCCAGCTAGACCCAAAATGCTACATACCACTGTTAATGATGTTTTCATGGTCCACACTTCAATCACCATTGTATTATAAGGGTTTAAAAATATCCCTTTACTAGTGATAACATGCCACAATAATGATACATCCTCTTTCCATAACTCAAATATAATGTACTGTTCATACAACATCTCCCTTCGCAAAGTCACTAGCACAGTATTCAAATGCTCCTTGTGTTCCTCCTTACTCTTAGAGTATATCAGAATATCGTTGATAAAGACTACCAAAAATATTTCTAGGTAATCTCAAAGGACTCTATTCAATAAATCCTCTAAAATTGATGGAGTATTAGTGAGTCTGAAGGTAATCACTAGTAACTCACAATGTCCATACCTCAATAAAAATGAAATCTTGGTAATATCACCCTTCCTCACCTTTAATTGGTGATATCCCAATAGAAGGTCCACCTTAGAGAAATAATTGGCCCCACAAAGCTAATCGAACAAGTCATCTATATATGGTAGGGGATACTAGTTATTTATCATGATTTTATTGAGCGCATGATAATAAATGTAGAGGTGCATTTATTCATCATTATTTTTGATGAAAATTATTGTTTCAACACATGGGGAAGAACTGTGACGTGTAAATCCTTTCTCTAGATTCTTTTGTAATTGCCTCTTCAACTCCTCTAGCTCTACAGTGTCTATTCTATAAGGTGTCCTTGATATAGGTAGAGATACAAGAATAAGCTCAATTGATAACTCAACCTATCGATCAAGAGGAAAACCAATCAACTCTTTAGGGAATACATCAGTGTAATACCTCATTATGGGCATGTCTTCAAGAATGATTCTCTCCTTTGTCTCATTCATTTGAGATATAAATTCTTTACCATAAGGAATTAATATCCATACAAGAGACAATTATTCTAAATTAGATTCATCGTCTTCCATAAACTTGTAAATAATTGGAGGATGCTTCGAGATGTTAAGAGTGATCTCCATTTCCTGACAGTTGATATTGGCTTTGTATGAAGATAGAATATCCATTTCCAAGATACCATCGAACTCCACTAAAGGAAGTATGATGAGACTTTCAGGGAGGTTCGGCCCACAAACATTAAATAGGAAGGAGTTATAAACCATGAATGCAAAAATTACTCTTTTTGTTGTTCTCAAAGATAATGTATCCTCCATATTTTGAGGTGGTGCTTGAATAGTTCTACATAACTTGCATGGTATGAAGGAATGCCTAGATCTATAATCAAATAGTACATTCTCTATTCTTGAATGAATATATATCGTACCTGTAACCACGTCATTGTCCGACTCCACCTCACCAGTAGTGATAGCATTAGCCCTTCTTTGTTTCCTTGGAGGTTGTTGTTGATTTCCTCTGACAACCCCTATGTTAGGGAAATTTTTTGCAAAATCCCCATGCTCCTTATAGTATTAACACTTCACAACAGGCTGAGTGTTAATATGAACATTACCTTCTTCTTCAACATTAATGATATTATTTAAAATCCTTTGGCAATTTTTGGTCATATGTATCATTATTCTACATTTGAAAGAATTCTCGGTTCCCTTTTGATAATTGCTAAGACGAATCTTCCCTCAACTTTTATATTTGGGATATCCAGGATTCTTTCCATCATGGATTTTTTTGTTGAACCACACATGTTGTTCTCCATTTTTTGATTATTTTCATCAGGCCCAGGAGACCATTGAAATTATTTAATCTTACTTTCAACCATGAGGGAAAAACAGAAAACCTCCTCATAACTGTCGAAGTATTGAATCACCAAAACTTTTCAAATACTCAGCTTTAGGCTGCTAAATAAGTGATCCACCTTAGCTTTAGCTTTCAGGAAAAAACCAGAGGTGTACCTTGATATCATTGTAATGTAATCATTATATGGCCTAATGGACTTGTATACTTTATGATTGATTCATAGGAACTATATTTACATCCTGAAACATAAGTTTAGATGAAAATATTTATCAAAAATTATCCTCTTGAATTCCTCCCAATACATGGAATCAATTTCCTCTGGGGAATTTTTATTCTTGATCAGTGTCCACCACTGATCAGCTTCCCTATCTAAATAACAGACCGCCATAACACATTTCTTTTCTTTAGAGCACTAGAGCATAGATAATATAGTTTCAATTGAGTTATTCCACAGTTCCTTGAAGAGGGGATCAGATGATCTTCTAAACATAAGAGTCCTTTTCCGCATGAAGGATTCAATGACAAATTTATCTTTATTATGAGGAGGAGGGTGTTCCACTTGACTTAATTCATTATTCATTACTTGATCTAGCAGAGCAGGTACTCCCATCGGTTTTTGAGCACACATTCCCATCATATCCGAAATATACTTAGAGAAATATTCATATTCACTATCACATAGATTGTTGTCATGCGTTCTTCTATTTCCATCCATTAACTAAGAAAAAGAACGTAAAATTAGAGGGCTTGAATAATTAGCTATTAAGCATAAAAAATAAATGATGATCATAAGAGGATAAACTTATAAAAGAGGAGTATATCCTAAATTGTGATTTATTAGGTTTAAATATAGGTTATCCATGATCTATTTATTAACATATATTATTATTATATTTCTCTCTTAATAACAGTTTGTACAAAGCTCGTGAATTTAACAAATAATATTAAAAAAAGTGTCAAAACCAGAGTGTAGCAAGACCAATTTTGTTGTACCAGGATACCAAATGTTAGGCCCGAAACTCCTTTTCAGAGTCTTCACTCCTAGGTACATTTGAGCTAGAGTCTCCTCTATATGTTTGTATCTAGATATGGAGTTATTTTCTTGATAAAAATATTACTCTATACTTACCAAAATTTAGGGATGTTTTCTTATAGTTTGTCTCATCCTTAAGGTTCTTACTAAATTCCTATATTCTTAATCTCCCAAAACAACTATACCATCCTATGATACTATCTATAGAGTCCCTAACCTTTTAAAGTAGACATTACATGACTTTAAACATAATTATACATCAGAGTACAAGCCAATGATCATGAAATATAGTATATTTGAATACTAGGTACATAATAAAACATTATAAAAACCAATTTTTATTTAAAATACACTATGAGATCTTATCTTTAAGTGTGCTCATACATATACATAGCATACCACAGGGACCACATGAACAAAGGGACAAGCTAAATAGCCGAGTATGGGAATAACCAAAAGGACAAAGAATTAGCACATGGGATAAAAGGCATGACATGATGACATAAAAAGTAATATAAAATATGGAATAATAACATATAAAAGTTGTATAATATAAACATGGAGTAATATTAATGTTTCAAAAACATAAAAAACGACTTTAGTATGTGTCAAGGCTACCTACAATGATCGTTTTACATAGTAGCACAAGCCATGGTTAACTGCCAAGACCGTCACACATAACATCTCATTAGACTTAACTTTTCCCAATGCATTGGAGAGTTATTTGGGTGCACCCATCTTAACATTTCATGAATATTTTGTCCACATAATTAATCTCACATAATCAATCTTACATAAATATAAGGGTTACCCATGGAAGGAATTGGGTACCATAATCATGTCTTATAGCATAAAAAATGTGCTTATCATAAAAGTTTCCATGAAATAAAGGAACTAAAAAATACATGTAAATTCATAGAGGAAAATAGGAATTTGTCATGGTAAGTTTTTTCAATTATAATTTACCACATGTAATCAAATTATTCAAGAAATTTTAGCATAAAAACATTTTGTAGCAGTTTTAAGGAAAATGCCGAAGAGACTTTAAAATTGAAGAGGAGACAGTCCTTTATAAAAAACCAGAAGTAAACCAGGAAGGTTTTAACAATAAAAATACTTAATTTATAAATGAAATGGGGGATTACAATATAAGATAGATTTCACTTGAAATCAGGTAATAATTTGAGATGTTCTCTCAAAATAGGTTTGCTTATTGGGATGTGTTGAGGAGGGAATCCCTTAAAAACATGTATATTATTGAAAGAGAATGATGAATGGGACTAGATAAATGAGTTTGGAAAAATAAAATAGAATTTATAGGATGATCATAAGAATAATAGATAACCTCATTTAGGCAAAAATAAATATAAAGAAACCCAAAGGAATAGAGGATGTTCAGGTTGGATCCCTTACTGAATATCGGCATGGTATCAGGTGTACTTAAGGGGGAATAGTGAGAGGAAATGGGGTTTCTCATAATTTAAAAGTCATGAAGATAGTATTGGTGGGGTGCATAATCATATCCCATAACTATTATTTACACATAATAGGGCATAACATAGAAGACAATTGTGAATAAAAGTGAAATAGATGGGATCCTTTACCTTAAGTCTGATGGTGTTCTCCAATTGATATTAATTACATAAATAATCAAATTCATTTCATGAACTTATAATTAAAAAACCTATTATATTTTTAAAATATTTAGCACAACCTTTTTAAGTTCATTCATGACAGTTTTCGATGGGTTAGGTGGTTTGATTCATTGTTTGGTTCTGTTTGATTTCGTGGTTTCTATGAACAGTTTACTTATTTTCATGAACGAAAAAACATTTAAGATGAAAGTGGTTGTACAGAATTGATGTTAAATTAATTTATTTAACATTAAATAAATTTTATCGTTGAAAATTTAATTTTTTTACTTATAGTGAAGTCGAATCATTATATAAAACATTAGTGATAACCTTTTGGGTTAATTGGCGGTTTTTGGCCCCAATGAACATGTTTCGTTTTATAAATAAAACCCATATGTGAAAAAGGATTATAGAACCATATATGAGATATAAAACATATATTATGGTCTTTTTTAACCATGAAAATGGTTTCATGACCATAATTGAAGACAATAATTGAAATTGAAAATCCATTGTACTTGAATGTGGTAATTGACACATCTCAGATGGTGTCTTTACTACTGTAATAAAAGAAGAGTAAAGGGGATATGATAATAAATTTACCAATTATGAGAACAAAATTTTAGTACGTTTCAGTTACTGGATTTTCCATAACATTAGGATAAGAATATTTAAGGATAGAAAATAAAAAAGTTGAACTTGAAAAGAAAACCAAATTAAAGAAAAGAGGAATTTACCTCTTGATTCAATCTTGCTTGAGTGCCTCTTAAGGGGAGAGGATTTGATCTTTTTAGGAGAACAAGGGATATTGGGCATTAGGATGGATCTTGGGAAGAGATTTGGTCTGAATTTATGGAAGGCACATGGCATGAGAGGAGTGAAGAGAAGAGGTAAGAAGGGGTGGTATTTATAGTAGAGGAAACAGGGTTTTCATAATATTATAATCATTATTTTATTATTTTTCCATGAGAAAATAAATTATTATGATTCCATGAACAAGAATTGTAATAAATGCATGTGATTTTGAGATTTGGGTTCTTACGTCACTTATGATTTTAGGAACAGTGGATTTAATTTATAATGTAGTTATATGGTAAATTAATGTATTTTACTATTCACCAAATATTAAAGTACTTCAGAAAAACCCCAAAAATTAACCCTAACCATTTTTCAACTAGTTGAATCGAGAAATGAAATCTATTTTTCAAAAATATGTTTCTAAATATTATTAATTTAATAATTAATTATTAATAAAATTTATTATAAAGAAACCATTTTTAAAACATTTATTTACTTGTTCCAAAATATATGTACATCATACTTTCACTTGAATAATATTTATATACTATCATAGGTAAGGTTACTATTCATTATGGTATATAACTATTCATAAAGGTAATATTAATATTAATAAGGGTATGTTACTATTCAACAAAAATTACGTTGGTCCTATTGGACTCCACACATCTCACTGATCACGGCCATGAATGTTAGATTTTCAAAATTCTAAACACATAGTGTCAAAATTATGCTTAAAAGTCACATAGTACTTATAGATAATTGTGTTTTGATTTAATGTGATTATAAGACATAATCATAATATGAAAATTTCCATTAAAAACATTAGGTCATTACATAAAATCTATAAAGATTGATTTTATTATAAAGTAACTTATTTTTATTTAAATAGTTATTTTGAAAAAAAGTCTACTTTTTTTTGAAAAATGTTTTTATTTTCATTTACAATTAACTTCTCAACCAAAAAATAACTATATATATATATTTAAAATATTTTCAAAATTAAATTAAGATTGTTCATAACCACCATTCTAATGGTTAGATGATAAGGTAACATCATAATATTATATTGTCTGAATAAACTCAGTCTTTCGTGAAAACAAATCTATCAAAAGAACTCAAAATTGTGTGTAACACCAGCCAATATTAGCATGGAATATACCCTAATCTAATATGTTGTTTCATGTATCATAATATTATCTCGATATTTCATACAATATAAGAGATTAATGATATTAAAAAAAATCTATCTCATAAAAATCTCAGTTTGTTACTAATATTTTGTTAAATTGATTATTTTTTAGTTCTTTTATATCACATGTTCTGATCCTCCACATATGGGAAACCCTTTGACAAATTATATATGACTTAAAGAAATATTTTGTTATATCATAGGATATATTTATTTCATTGATTTATCATTTTTCTTTTTCATATCATCCTTAATATAATTATTCATCCATTATTCATTTTATTGATTATCACTGATATCTATAGAAGATGTTCCCCATATTGTGGTTCAATCCCCCAATGCTATTTGGAAAACATTTGTTAACATTGAGCGATGAATGGGGCCTTTTAGAGAAATTAATATATCTTTTTGAATAGTGTCTTGGTGTTACACTTTTGGATTGTGAGATCATTTTATCCATTACGATTAATGTATAAATGTCCATTATATAATGAGACCATATATCCCATTAACTGGAGAATATAATTTATTGGTGGTCTCCCTTATTTTAAAAAATTTCTTAAATTATATGATGAAACCTATGGTTTGTAGAAAAAGTTTAAAAACCATTGAAAAATAAAAAAAATAAGGCACTCAAAAATAATAAAATTGAAAACATAAAAAAACATGTAAGTGTCTATAATAATCCATTGAAAAATTTATGTCATAAAATATTATATAAAATAAGTGTTTATTTTGTTATAATTTTATTCAAGAAAACTACTTAATTTCAATTTTTTACTACATGAACTGTTTTGTTTGGGTTATGTAATTACTTTTATAAGCAAAAAACTTATTTTTTTGAAAATTATTTTTTGGAAATTGAATTTTTACTTTATTTTTTTCGATAAAGTGTGAGATATGAATGTATTAGTTGTTAAATAGTGTGATTTTTCCCATTTTTAAGACAATGCTTAATGTGTGATTCTATTTTTTACTAAGAATATAGATCAAATTGTAGATTTTGAACCTATTAGGTCTGTTAGAGTGTGGTATTATATGCCTTAGAGTGATGGTGTTGCTGATATTGAAGATTTTGATCTTGAAATTTAAAAACAAGCATTCATAACACTAGAAATTGTTATAAAAGAAAAAGGAAAACCCCAAAACCATTCTGAAAACATCAACTTGTGCAAACCAAATAATGAGGAAACTCTCATGCAGTTAGCTACTTATGATTTCTTTAGCCAGACCCTTACAATTAAATTTCTTTATTTGACATAAAACATTGAATTTATACCCAGAATGATTCAACTTCTTCTAAAATTTAACTAGTTAGCTCGGGAGGATCCTCACATGTACATGAAATAGTTACATTTCATTTTACCTACCATAAAATCACATGGATTTTATTTGTTTGAAGTCAAACATAGAGCCTTTCATTTTTCCTGTGAAATCTTTTTAGAACATGGATCCATTATTTTCTCCCAGGTTCCATCACTTGTTCGAATAAATTTCATAAATATATTCTAAATTAATACATTATAGACTCTAAGACAATATATTATATGAAAATAGTCATTAGAATTAGGAAATATACCAAATAACTCTTTATTTGTATTAGGAATGATTCAATAGATTGGCATCCTTATGCCTTCATTGTCAAATTCTTGAACAAATTCTCATTCAATACATCGATTAGAGATTGTTACATATGAAAAAAATAAATAAATGATACATCTATGGGTAGAGAAATGTTTGAAAATACATTCACCACTGATGGAGCACTAATCAGTAAAACGGATTCCAACACACAACATTTGTTTTCAAAGGTGCGAAGAGGCACATACCCGACCATAGTGTTCCACGAGGTGTATCAGGAGTATACACCTTTCTAGAAGGTTCCAGGAACAAATGTGGCTAATGACTCTTAAAATTATTTTACTCTTGTGTTGAAAAGTAGAAATGAGAATGGTGATCAAGGATATTGTTCCAAATCAATAGAGGATGTACACGTCATTCAATGTAGTTGGAGTAGGAACAGGCACACTGTGGGGTTAAGGTTTTTAAAAGAGCATTTAATAAAACAATAAAAAACATTCCATACCAGTGTCAAATAAAATATATTAAAAATGGATAAATAGAGACATAAATTGGGGTTCTATAGTCCAAAAACAATTTATAAATTTTTAATAGTTAAATATTCTGTGAAAAACTCCAAAAATAAAGACAACATAGTTCGGAAAATAGATTGGGCATACTCCTTAGTCAAAATAACATTTAATTAATAATAAAAATAATGTCCAAAAAAATATACACACTATAGGGATTGATCATACCATGTCAATGTTAATGAGAGACCAAATGATGATCTAAATAAATTTGATAGATAATTGATGAGGGAAATGAAAATGATCATGAGAAAAAATTCAATGTAATCATCATCTTCATCTAATTCTAATTGAATCTCTTTTATAACTTATTGTTTTCACTATCTATGATTTTTTCTATTCACCCATCTCATCTTTTACCCATCTGTCCATCCAATTTAACATCACTAATTCAATATCAACCACCATGTCAATAACAATATGAACAACCATTCCAACAGTATTTCCAACCACTATTCTAAGCACCTTACCAACACACATTCCAACCTTCCATCCCAATATTTCTTGGTGTTCTTTGTTAATCATGTGACCACCCAACCAATTTTTGTTATTATTTAAAAAACCCATAGAATGAATTATTTTAAATCAAGATATTAATTCTATTTATGACCCCTAAAACAACTATTTTAACAATTAAAATTATGTTCAATTGATCGTACAACCATTTAGGAAATATAAAAAACCTATAAATAACCAATTTTATTGCAATTACAACTATAATTTTAATATTAGGAAAACCCATATCAATTTTACAAAACAATACCTTCCAAATAACAAATATCCAAACTAAATCTATAATTTTCGCAATAATAAAAACATTCAACATATTAACGAAAATAAAATTAAATGATATAATGAAAACCAAAATCATTTATATCATCCTATAGTGAATCAATTCTATAAACACCAACCTTACACAACCCAAACCAAACATAAACCAAAATTTTAAAACAAACCACCATATAACGAGTTTACACTAAATAAATTAAACAGATTAACCGAAATCAAATAAACATTAAACAATGAAATTCTAAAAAATTTAATAGGTAATCCCCATATAGAAAACTATGGAAAAATTCTCTTGAGAATCAAAATTATTTTATTAAAAATATTTTTTGTGATAAAAGCCTTGAAAACTAATTATGATAAATGAATTCCCAATCAAGTCATATAAATCAATTAATTTAAAATTTAAATCAATATTCACTTTCACAACCACTTTTAAATCCTAATGTTAATTAGAATATAACTAAACCTAGGTATCGAAAGATATTAATTCAACCTCAAATATTTGTTGAAAAGGTCTTAATTTAGAAAATTAGATTTCTAAAAATTAAAATTGATAATAATAAGTATTTTATCAATCCCTTGATTAATATTTAGTGGGAAATAATAAATATTCTAAAAAATCACATGGAAGATATATTTATTTCCAGAAACTATTGATTTTCCTTTTAAAAACCATGTTTTTTTTAGTGGAAAACCTGATCATTTCATAAAATTAAAAATGGGAATATTTGTTTTTGTACTAGGTTTTTATTATCTAATTTTATCATAAATTTCTTGAAAAGTTATACAAGAAATATGGATTTGATGAAAGTGGAAATATGGTGTGACAATTTTTTTTCAAAAACTATTTATTCTTTTTGAATGTTTTGAATCCATTGATCCAAATTGGCTTTGGGTGTTTCTGTGTTTCTATTTTTATATTTTAACTATAATTTTGGACTTTTATTTGAAAAAATAAGTTCATTTCAAAGAACTAACATGACTATTATTTTAAAAATCCTTTTACTAAATCTTATATTTTATTAAATTTTTTACATAAATTTTAACATTGTGTAATTTTTTCAATGGATTTTCTAAAGTTTTATGGTGACACAATGTTGAAATTAATGGTAATTTATACAAAACATCATCTGAAATGTTTGGATAGAACTTGATATTTTAATTTGAATATTTTTCTTTAGTTTGATGAGGAATCTTGATGGTATGATCTCTGAGTGTTTGAATATTATTTTATCTAAACTATATATTACTCATATTAAAAGTAATACTTAATAGTGGAAACACCTACTGATGAGATATTAGTTTCTTAGAAAGGTATTCCTTGCATTTTATCTTCTCCCAACATCTAACTTTATCCATTGTAATAATTTATTAGTCATAGATCCTTATGGTAGAACCATGATATGTTATGTTCATTGGTTCCCAACACAAATTATTTGACCCCTAAGGAATTTTGGCAGATCATTCTATTTTCATAAGTGGCAGTATGCAAAAAAATCAATTTTCATTTACTTAAAAGATTATTGTTTAATTTTATGTTCATAATTATATTTCGAACACTAAAATTGGAATTCAATTTTATGGAATGAATGTGGTGGTTGTTGAGTTATCAATTCATTATGATGGCGATGAATATGCATTACAGGGTTAGGCACAAAATTTATTGCTAGATCATTTTTTCTACAAGATTTTATTGCGGACTATGAGTCTTCTTCACCACATTAAAGGTAATACCACTTCATACTTTTTATTTTATTTCCTATTGTAAAGAATTTTCTTCTTTATCTTCTAATGTATTGGACTTTTTATGTCATTGGAAATGTATTTCTGGGTGCCTAGTGACATTATATGTTATTTAGTTTCTGTTGAATTGTAATTTTTCCAAGTATATTGGATTTAAACTGAACAACATTTCTTCTATTTTCATTGAGTTGGTTTATCAATATTAGGAATGATTGAACTTTATTTTGAACTCGATATTCAAAAATTTGTTTGTTGGACGAGCTCATAAGGCTGTGAACCTCATATACATGAGGTGATTCTAATTTTTAGGCTATAAAATAGACAATATATTTATTTAATATTTAGTAAATAAAGTGTGGATGAGTGATCAAAGTATAAATTTAATAATATTTATATGAAATTCATTATTTGTTTCCTTCACAATCCATTAAAATCACTTTTATTACAATATTTTAAAATTTTATAATATTGTCATTGAATAAAATAATTTTTGATTAATTTTTAGGGATAACCTTTTACGTTTTCATTATTTAATTTTGTTTTCATTTATTTACATTCAATTTATGTATACTCTTATAATACAACATTTAATTAGGTGTATATTCCACTACAGATGTCAAAGATGATACTTGGGGTGTTATAGGAGGTAATAATGATCTTGGTGTTCTTGAAGGAGATGATGAGGGTCATTATTGTATTAGTGATACTAATATTAACGTACATTTTATATGTAAATTTTATTCATGGTTGATATAATAAATTTTATCATATAATGTTGTTACGGTATAGTAGATATTGTGGTGTATACTATTTTCATGTTTTGTGGAACTAAATACTAAAGATAATGGATGATAGATGTGGTACCAATTATGTATTTCAGATTTGATATTCTTGTCAAGGATTACATTTTCTTGACCCATCATTTCATTAATAGAGGATTGTGGTTTTTTAGCAGGGTGCAGTAGAGATAGAGGTTTGTTTTTGGATTTGTTGATTTTAGTAGGGTGCAGTGTTCATGGTGTATTATAGATGGTGTGATTTTTTTTATTTTCATGATTTTAATATGTTTTAGGGTGGTTTTGGCATATTTTAGGGTGGTTTTTTAGCAAGGTGACTATGAAGACTTCAAGGGTCATCATCACAGTAGCTAAAACATCTAAAGGAAACTGGATAGAGCTGTATTTCAAGAAATACAAGATGAAACAGAAAAAGGAAATTGAAGGTGATCCCAAGGAAGGGATAATGGACTTGATGAAGGATAATAATGAGAAAGTTGATGAAGAAATGATGTGGAAAATTTTAAAGGCTTGGACCGACATGTGATATGACAGGGGAAATGGTAATGAAATCATGAAGGATTACCACTAATGATACTTCAATTTCAATTGGTGTGAAGGGTATAATTGATGTACATATTATTTATAATCATTTATCAGACATGCATAGAACTCTGATTAGATGATTTTGATGGAGTTTTTTATTTCTTATTTTGATTTAAAAAAATTGTTTTAAGGTAGGGTCCATGTTGTAGTGGAGTTGGTGTTTTTTTCATGAAAGTGGTAGATGTTTCCATATTTGTAAACTGTGACAGTAGAAATTATATTTTTTAGAAAAATGAATGATGTATCCATAGTTTTAAACCATTGTATTAGAACAATTTCAACATTTTGAATCATGGAAATAGATATATAGCCACAGCTTCCGACTATGGAAATATATTATAGCTGAATTATCTATAGCCACAGCTAAAAACATTGTCTATGGGTGTACATCCATTGTATGAGCCATGTTTATTTTTTAAAACCGTTGTTTAAACCATGTATATATAGAGATAGTTTTGTTTTGAAACTCTAGCTATAATCATGTCCATATTTCTATGAAAATAGGATCCACGATTCAACAAAATATGGATATTACCTATAGGAATGGTTCATGGACCTACAAACACAATTTATACATATGGAAATATATTAAATTTCCCATAGTGTGTGATATAATCATCAATTTGGATAGATTTGAGTTTGGATATCGAGATGTGGTATAGATCAGTGTTATGATGCAACACTTGTATTTTATTTATTCTATATATTATTTATTTTTACTTATCATATGAGGTGATCTGTCTTGGATAAATATATGACTTTATACTATTTTGTCTAGAATATCCAGTTTATTATTTATTAATTTTTATTATGATGATATTCATGTTTTTAATATTTCATTTTTTCACAATCATTGATACTCTGATAAATGTGGTACAATATTTCCATGGTACTACCTTAGACCATTACTGTAAATCGATATACTCTGGCATTCAGAGATGCATTCATGAGTTCATGATTTTTCACTATTCCTATTAATATTTATAATTAATTTTTTAGAAAATTACAAATTGGTATTAAATATCTATTCATTTGTTTAACAATTTATTTTTTACAGCAAGGAGATAAAGGAATATGCTGGAGCCTATAATGGATTTTAAACAGAAAAATCATGATGACTTATTCTTGTAAGTAGTCACGGTTATGAGAAACATTTAAATTTAAATTATTTTATTATTCCATTGTAGTTTTCTTATTTCCCCTTGTGTGACACACATTATGATTGAGATTAATGATGATTTTTTTGGATTTATGGCCCTTGGTATTTTAGTAAGAATCTAGTTATTTAATTTAGGCTCTTATCCCATCATTGAAAGAGGAATCTCGTGTATCTTGATTTGGAACGTAGGATTCAAATTACTTGTATTGGAATTTTATTGTGATCATTGATGAATAATATTAAACTTTTTAAAGTTCCAATAACAGTTTATATAGAATCTTCCCGTATATTATTTTTGGTATGTTTCTACTCATCTTGATAGACATGTATGTATAGCTTCTGTATATGGAAGGACCAATGGTTTTTTGGTGATAAATTCATTAAAGAATGATGACGTATTCCCTTGTTGTATGGGAAAATGTGTTACAATATTAGGTTAGTATAGTAAGTTGATTCCTTTAAGTCAAGCCATTGAGTTCAACACAGGCATACGTCCCCTTGGTTTTGAACCCCTTATGAGTGTTATTATTTAGTTTTATTATTTAATGTTTCAATAATAATGTAAATGATGTTTTAACATGAATCATGGAATACAATTCTACTTAACCAAGTTTGTGATTATTGTTCCCATGATATAAATCTTCTAGGATGATGTCATTGGTCATGAATGTGAAGAATGATGAGATAGTGATTCTAAAGTGGAAATCCTATATTTGGATGCCTGATGAGGATCAGTTCCCTAATTGTTTGATGGTGTTGTCTTCAGATATTGGGTGTGATTATTGAGGACCTTAGAGTGGGTGATTTGGAATATTGAATATCATGGTTTTTTCAATATGAGAGTGTGTATAACGCCCCATGAGTTGTGACCCTCAGTGAGACTTGACTTATGAACTATGTGTGAGAACCTAGAAACCCTTGAGATATTACATCATATTCTCATAGAATCACTTAGTAGTTATGTTTAAGGTTGGCCCATAAGAGTGGTGGTCCCATGGTTGTTGGTTCATTTGTGGAGGAAAACAAAGGTATGCGATTTTATGAATACTGATAAAATGGATTTAATATCTTGGTTATTTCTTTGGTATAGTTATTACTTATAATCTTTTGATTATGATCCTCGAGTTCTAGTGATTATTTTTGTCAATAATTATTTAGATGGTTTTACTGTTCATGTTTTTGAACATGGTGTCTCTCAATGTGCTTTTACAACATAGTGAAAGCATGGCTAGAAGCATTTTGATTTGGAATGATGACTTGGTTGTAATATGTTCATGTTATTTTCCACGACTTGTTAATGATGTCATTAATGATGGCAATGAGATCAATAATGGTTTATTTTGAAGATATCGACATGTAATAGGGATTGGATGGAATATTTCATTAGCATAAGCCTAATGGAGTCTTGATCCAAAATTTAGTAGTCGTCAGATAATGTTCCGCACTGTGGTTTTGATCAGATTATCATGACACATGTTGTTCACATGTGGAGCATAGTTAATTTTATGTTAGTGATGGCCATGATATGTTTGAGGGATGATGGGTTTTAGTTAATCACTAGTATTCCTAGTATCCAGAACTTTATTGATCATGGCTCGGATGACGATCCACACATTTAATTATGATATAACTACAAAGGGTTTTTCACTTTATGTAGCATGCGTGAAGTTATATAGTAGGGAGTTCACAAGTGTCATGTTGATTTTGGTGACCTAATTATTGAATAAATTGTAATGGTAGACATGTATAATGTTTATGTGGGTTGTGAAAGGGTGATAAAAAACATTTTATTATAGTTTTAAAGGATATGTTGTTTCATCCATGTCCAATAATTATGTTTGATAACTAATGGAGCTTGGGATATTATAGTTTTGAATTTGGTTCAATAGTGATATAGTGAGGATATTCCCATGGTTGGGATTAGATATCAATCAAGGTTTTAATGGACCTCAATAAAGAAGTTTCGTGGTGGTATAGGTTTAGATGTTTGGTGATCATTTTTTCATTGGGATGTTATTGGGATAATGAAGGAAAAATCGTCTAGATTACTTGGAGAGTTAAAATTATTTATTTTGATGAGATTCCAAAAGGAGTTTGAGCATAAACCTTAGGATTTTGATAAACATGGATTATCCAAGTGTGTTAGGGTAAGATCTATGATGGTTCTTATGTTATGGAATGCCTTGATGTTGTGTCTAGTTGAGGATTCCAACATGTAATTTCAATATAATTTGAGTATAACCTTATGGGAGAATGTTTGAATGGTCAATGAATGCTTCTAGGGTTAAAGAAATTATGATAAGGTTATATTGAAATATATCAATTACTAAAGATAATCGTCTTGGATACAGGTCAACCAAAAGTTTTTTGAATGGCGATTTATTATATAATTGGATGTGGTGGGCCAAAAAACATTAGGTACATCATTTGGGATAATATTTTTCTGACCCCGGAATTGGTTGGTGCATTTGAAGAAAAGTCATATATGTTATTCATATGCTTAGATGGTTAATGGATGTTCATTTTAGATTGGAAATAGAAAGTGATATTGGGTACAAAAATTTTATTGTGGCTCTAATGTGTGTTGGGGTGAAATATGTCAGGGACTATATCGATCATGTCATTGAAATGATGAGATAGTGTTTCAGCAGGAAGTTTGGATGGTGAGAAGATGTCATGGTTCATAATTATCCCTTTTTTTCTATGTCCTATGCGGGGGATCTATACATACATGATGATTATTTGTATGATGACATATTCAAATCTCAGGTAAGATAGTCTCGGGTAAGAATTACCTTAGTGTGTCACAATTGGTTTCATGATTTTTTGGAAATTTATGTCCTTTATGTTGGAGTTTCTCATTAGAGGTAAAATACTATTTCTATGATGGAACACAACCATTATAGGCGAATTAATGACTGAGGTCTGTTTGGATGCATAAGGGGATATCCAATGAGGCTTCCTGAGGACAATAATTGTTATGGTGTGATGTTGTAAAACCCCATGCATATATGAGCTGCTAAAATTCAAGATAATTAGACTTTTTTAATTATTTTGTTAGATAGATTTTTAATCAGGGTTTATAATTCAATTGTGTGATCTCTACCACCTCAAAAAACTTTTTTTTGGATGTGAAATGAAATTTTCATTCATGATTATAGGTTGTTGATATAACATGATCTCTACTGAATCAACATCTATAGCTAGAGGATAGCCAGTGGGCCAGATAGTCATTTGGATAGTAATAGTAATCCATAGGCTATCTGGGGCCTATCTTGTTGAACTCGTGTTATGCGAGTTTTCATTGTCTTGTAGATGTAATATTATTAGATAATAGATGGGTCTTTTGGGGTAGAATTATAATTCTAACCCCTCATGTTTTTAGAGAGAATCTGCCTCTCCTATTTTGTTTGTGTTCCTAAGTAGAAGCCAAATTGCCCCCACCCCTTCTTCTTTAAACACCTTTCAATAATGAGTGGTTTTGAGATATATTCTTCAGGGAATTAAGGTATTAAGGCACTTACAAAATCCTCTATTTATCATACCCTCTCTTCCTTTACAATTTATTTTCTCTATGGCTAGGTTTTATGAATGATTCCACCAAAGGATAACAGAATATTCCCAAGACAATGGGGATTTCATGTGGCTTACCAAGAGGGCATCACAAGATGAAACCTTCATAGTATTCCTCTGTGCTTTGTTGAAGGTATGTATCACCGCCAATATATTTATATTTATTCATTAAAATTAAATTAAAATAATTATTGAAATTGAAACATATGTTTGGGATTTGTATCAACATGATATCGGGGATCTGTAGATTATCATGTATGTTTCTAGAGAATATGAATTGGGTGAATTATTTTTTTAATTAATTATAATGGATATAAATATTATTTGAGAGTTTTTGTTTGAGTTTGATCTTCATGGTAATTTTTAGTGGTCGTATCAGTTTCATTGAGCTTGGTTTAGCCTCAGTGACCATCAGTACATTTTTTGGGCAATGGAATTATTATAGGGGAAGATTTAGATGAGGTAGTTTGTTATTGGAACACTCATTATTCCTTAATGCATATTATTTATTATTCATGTGATGTATAGTCATGATAATTAATGCATTGAATGTTTCAATTGTATAATTGGATTTATTAATTTAATTTAAATGTTACATCATAAATGAACATAGAAGAGTACCAAGGCCATGTTGGCCATTATGCACCGACATTTTGACCTTAACATGAGATTTTCAAGGTTGTAATTAAATAGGGTTTCCTTGACCCTAGTTTTCTTATAAGAGAGGGGTGTGGGTTTACTTGGTTTTGATATCCCCATTTGGCCATATGACGACCATTGGCTTCTGTTTATGACTTTTTTGATAGACTATAGGCTAGATGGACTTGGTTGGTTGCAAGGACCAACCTAGAGTGAACCTGGATATTGAGATGGGCCATGATCCATATCTATAGTCCTTTTTCAATTCATGGAACCCTTAAGAGGCATGATGCGATACCATATATGGTATGGATGAGGAATTTTATTCCCTACAATGATGGGTGTTGACCAAGACTGTAGGTTAATACATAGGAAAAGAAGTGATGTGCCTTCATTTTTATTATGAATTAGAGGACACCTAATAGGGTTCCATTGTTTTGTGAAGACTTATTGGTCCCCCAGAAGGGAGACATTATTTTATGGTGACATAGGGGACCCTGTTTGGCACCCTAGTGATGGACCAACCATGAGCATATATGATGGGATGTGAATATTGATGTTGTGTTTAGGAATTCAACCAATATTTTTTCCCATGTCCTAAACATTTTTATTGTATACACCCTCAAGGTTGGGTTTTTATGAAATGTAAAATAACCATCGAGTAGTGTTTAAATAAATGACTAATGAAAAAACCCATCAAGGTGATCTGTAAAGTCTAAGGAAAACACCGATCAAGGTGGTATATGAATAATTATAAATAAAACACTAATAATTAGTGATCTATTATACAAATAAAATCTCCCATTGTGAGTAGGTTTTTGATTAAAAGGGTTGGGATACTCTGGGTTTGGATCATAGGTTACATTGGATATGCGGAAAAGATAAGTCTTTCCTTGTGCAAGCTATCAGGGCTTGTGGGGCCTTTGGCAGGTGTGGTTGGTTCTCCTGTACTGATGGTACTAAACTTCTAGAACAATTTCATACAAGGATAGAGTGGTCCTTGGGTTTTGATATAGGGATAGATATCATCATTGGTTGTTACACTATAAATAGGTTTCAGTTTATCCTGAGGATCATTATGACAATATAAAATTTTAAAAGTACCATATCTAATTGTTATGTTTCACATAGTCATCATGAAATAATCATAGACACTTCGTCATCGGTCGAAGAAGATATGGTTGATCGAGTTCGTGGACGAGTTGACCTACGATGAGTTTTTACACATTATCTTGGAATGATGATTTATTTACTAATGGAATGTCACATGAAAATATCAATTCATTTATAGGCTATGTGCATGATCGATTCATTGGTTACCAACTGAGTTACGTACTGACACCTTCTTTGGGCCACCACTATAGTTGGGTACCCAAGAGGAGTCTGACATCATTACAGATATATGTTAAACTGAGGCCTAGGATGTGATCATTGAGTATGATAACTCATAGTATATATTTTTGGATGATGTATGTATTATATTTATAGTGGAGTCTTTTATTTTATTTATTTTATTTATTATTTATTTCTAGTTGGCCTACTGGGTGATCTATCTTGGATGCATGTATGAATACATTATAATTTGTTATAGATTGTCTAGTTCATTATGTTTTACTGTGTACTCTAATGAGATGAAAGATTTTGATATTTTATTTATTTTCACTATTATTCATACTTTGATACGGGGGGGGGGGGGGTATAGTCTCACCATAAGAAAAACATAGACCCCTGCATTCAATTTGAAACCTCTGAATATGGGGTGGTGCGCTTGAGGTCACGCTACACCACAAGTTGAGTTAATATTCAAAGTGAGTTAGGTTGTGATGTAACAGTTTACATCTCATGAAATCCATCCCACATTAAATCATTTTAGATATGTTAATTCATTAAACACTTTAATTTTCCCTATTATGCATGAATTACGTTAATGAATCAATATCAATGATTCGTAACCAATAAAAATCCAAGAAATATGTATCAATGATGCATGCATCTGATATAATATATTAAATGATTTCATCATACACTATGATGATATCAAATGATAGTCTATGATATATGAATACTCATGCATATATCACAAGCTTTTGATTTATGAGTATCATTGAATAAAACATCACTATTTTTAGTACATTTTGAATGGTGATAATTGGTTAATTTCCAGATCAAAAATATATTATTCCACAAGATTTGTAGCATCACTTAATTTTGAATACATTATCTACACAAGTATGTAAATACTTAATTTATATTGTATAAATAAATTATTGAACATATAATATTATGAGGGAACACATTGTATATATAAAAAGAAATTATGATAAATTTTAATGGTTCAATGATACCTTTTTCCTATTTAGTGTTTAAAATATTTATCCTGACTATCGAGTATCCAAATTTCCCCATTGTGGTCCCCTTTAAAATAAATGACATCGTATATATTGGGATCACTAAAATATTATTCTTACGTCTAAATAAAGGGTTCACCATCAATGCAACTTCAATTTCATCACGCAATTGTTTCAGTCAACAAACAAATAATTTAGTAATCTTGGATTGAAGGATATGGTGAGAAGAATATGTGTACTAAATATGATTCCATTATGATGGGTTCATAAGTAATTCCATTATTATTAAAACTAACATTCATATCTATTAATTCATAGAATTTGAAAAGAATCTAGATATCATTCAATTTTCATCAAAAAATCATAACATGAAATTTCATATAATCAAGCTCTCATTGTTTTCAATGATTCAAATGAATAACATATTGATGTAAGTTGGATTTTTCATTGATAAAAGATACATGAATTCATCAGGGTATAAGATTATGTTCCATAAATTGAATCATACTACGCTCATCGTTTTACATTTTATAAAATATATATCTATTAATTACATAACTGTTTAAATAAAATATATGTACACATACTCATATATCAATAGACTGATGTCATTCTAAAATTTAATTCATATTTGAAAGTAAATTATTAAAAATATATCATTTAAAACATATTATAAAATATTTATTATGTGAATTTTATATTTGAATTTGATACCTTGATGGATTCAAATTCATATTAAATATTTTTTGAGTTTCAACATATGAATAAATCTATATATTTTTATACAATACATAACTTTGAGCCTAATCAAGAACTGTATTGAAAATTGTGGCGATATCTCTTCAATAATTTCTTTCACCCACAAGGTTCCTCATGTGATTAGATTTTGTGAGAATAATTCTATCCATATCAAATAAATATTTGGTAAATAATTCAATGAAATCCTCAAAATTATATCAGTCTATAATAAAAACTACTGACCGACATTAATTTTTTACATACACATTCAAATTTATTATATTTTATTTAATGGGGTATATCTTTCTATTATTTACATGACCAGATAATTGTATAATAGTAACCAATTGAACCATAAAGTTATCAATTTTATACAAAAATAATTTTGAAAATTGAATCACTAATAGTCTTAATATGATATCAAATTTATTTTCCATTATTTATAACTTCATTGGGCTTATAAATTTACTTCATATAGATTTTAGAAGGAAGTAATTTTTGGTTAATGTGTGTAACATATTTTTCTATAGAATACAATATAAATACACATGCATTAAATCATGTATCCAAATATAAGACTCATATAATTTTAATCAATTAATCTTTAAGTCAATAATAAACAAAATATTTTTATATTTGATGAATATCCCTCTATAATCTTACACCATTAAGGAAGTTTGAAAACATAAATCTCTCTTGTCTATAAAGAGTATAAGCCATTAGAAGAAGATATATGCCATTAACCCTTCTCTGTCACAAACTCTTCCCTTATACCCATATCAATCATGTATATCCATGAATTAATTCATTTACTTTTTACCATATTTATTGAGTAATGTTTTAATGACACCATAAAATTCATTTTTAAATTACATTACATCGATAAGATGTATGATCTACAAAATTCAATATAGTAATTTAAAAAAACTATTCTTTGTAAACAATTCATATTTTACGGCTCTTCAAAAAATACTGAAAATAGTTTCTATATACTTTACTTTCTAAAACAAGTCATCATATGATATAGAAGAATATGGTTTACTTTATCTTAAATTAAAATCAAATAATGTTTCCAAGATAGATATTTATGATATAGTGATAAAAATGTTTGATATTCTATAAGAATTATCTTCAAGAATGCTTCAACATGATTTAGTGTGTATCTTATTAACAAATGCGACTCCTTAACGTTCCTTTAATATTGTATCTTGACAAATTTACAAAAGAAAAAAAATTCAATTATTATTCCTAAAAACATGGCACTCATTTTCAACTCTTTATTTCTATAATCATCATATGACATAACACCTAAATACCACATCAATTTCATATATTCTATCAATATAGGTAAATATACACTAATATCATAATAGGTTTGTTTAGTTTTAATATAAGTAGGGAAAATATAATATACTTTTACTTCATGCATAACCACAATTGAAACTTATATTTTAAAAACATTATCCCCCATGTACTATGAGTGATACTTAGTACCTAATAAGAATTCAATATATGTATGGATAAAACAAGATATATGTTTCTCAACATATTTGAAAATTAAAGACACTCATGACCAATTTTCTTCCAATAAGAAGAGTATAATGGGTTATGATATTTCCCATCTTGAATTCATGTATATTTATGCCAGGTCAATTACTTCATAATCCCCTTACATTCATATAGTTATATAAACCATGAAATGATTAGAATTTACCATATAACATTTTAAGGACATCATTAAAATTTAATATATCAATGCAAACCACAAATAGATAATTTTTTTATTTGATTAAAATCTTTTGAAACATAATATATTCATTTAGATAAGAATTTATTCTTTTAGAAATAATACACATTGTGTATAACATTCATTTAACATAATATGATCGATAAAGAATCATATTATATTCCAATGACATATCATTGAAGAGATAAAGTGGTTCTATAAATCTATTGTTTCTCCATCAATTTATAGAATTATATTATATAACTTTAGTATGGTTGAAAATGTTTAATATATATTATAATAAGTATATAATGGAATATTTGAAAAAAAATATTAACTTCTTAAATAGCATTAAAATTCATGATTGTCATCATCAACAGTCATTGTCATTTCCTTGATACAATTTCCATTATCATTAATACTTTTACTCTTATGAGATGATCCATAAACCATAGTCTTATCTCAATCACTAGATAACTTTAGTTCATCCCTATGTCTTGTAAAATCATTATAACATTTATTTATTATGTCACAAACTATGTGTCCTTCCAACTTGAATGGAAAATTTTCTAGAGTAACAAAAATATAATCATAGAAAAATTATTTTATATAGGTTATTTCCTTTTTATATTACAATCATGTTGAAAGCTTTAACACTATCCTCATACATTTATTGATGTAATTTATTCCCATCAATTTTTGATTCATATTCATCCTATTTGGTTTAAAAATATTGATACATAAAAATATAAATAAATAAATAAAAATAAGTTATTCATATAATGTATCATTTTGAACATGATAAAATCTTATAAAGAATATTTTGAATAATTATAATTATATATTATAATACATTCATGTGGGATATATTTAATATATCTAGCTGAAACAATTAAGGGGATTCGAATGAGTTACCTTTTAATAATATTTTGATACATATTGTTAATGTTTTTTAATGATATTTTACTTGAACTTATGTGATTCTTTTTTATTTTTTACTTTCCTTATTTAAAACCCATATTTTGATCCTGATAAAAAAGTTTGTTTTGGGTAATTTTTTTTAATTTTAACGATAAATTTAACTAAGTAAATTACATTATTTGATAATGGGTTTTTAATCCAGGGATGATATATTTTTTTATTAGGAATGAATAGAGATACTCATATTCGGTTATATGGAACCCCGTTATATAGGATATAGGACCAAGTAAAAGTGTCCCATGAACATGGGCCAAAGGCTCAACATAGATTCTTGCCTATAATATCCTCTCTATGTCACCACCTACGACATAAATCCCCCATGGGGCTTGCTAGGATTTCAACCCTAGACTTTTAGATATAACATTACCGGGTTTTCCACCCTAGTGCCACTCCAGCTGCAGTAACAGTTAATAATGGGTTGATTTTATTTTTTATTTTTTTATGTCAATGCATGTTCGTATATGAGATTTATTATTTTTAAAATAATTATTACTCATTAATAACATGTTTACACTATTATTTTATTATTTGTTTTCTTTTATAACTTCCATTAATCATCTTCTCTTGTTTTTGAATTCCATATTTCATGTATTAAATGTGTTGTTTAATGTTCTTTAATTGCATTCATGGTTCAATGTGTAAATAATGATTAGTTTTTTAGGGCCACCAAGTTTCATTAAATAAGTTTTTAATAAAAAATATAAAATTTTCCAAATACTAATGGTTTTTTCTTAAATAGTGGAGTATGGGATTGGTTTCAAATAATGACTTCAATTTTGTTGTTTCTATTAGGGAATCAAAATCCATGAGAAATTTATTTATTTTAATTTTTCTTTTCAAAACTCATATTCAACCCAAAACTAAATAGATATCCTTTATATAGTAATGTTCTAATGTTTAAAGCTTACAACTCATTAATTATATACAACATGTGTGTACAATAACTTCATATAGAATCCTTTCTTTGTAAAATTTATCCTTTTCTAAATTACATTTCTAATATAAAAAAAATATTTAGATTAGTATATTTTAAATTGATACTAATAAATCATAAACAAGTTTTATTCTAATAATTATCCTTCATTTTGATTGTCATGTGATTTCATTGGTCCCATTAAATTTCATATTAAACACATTAATTGGTTCATTATTACTATGAAAACATCATAATGAATTCCTAATATGGTAATTTGGGAATATTATACATTGTTCGAATGAGAATTATAACTTTCTATTCCATCTGAATCTCAAACTAACATATAACCACAAAATATTATAACAATATTTTAAAATAAACACTTCAATTAATAACATACAATAGAATCACATCATAAATAACCAATAGAGTTATAATCAATTAAATCTAAAAAACCATCCCAAATTTATTATTACACTACTCGATCTATTAATAGTGAAAATAAATTACTTTTGAATTAAAATGAATAAAATAATTAAATTCACAAAATAAAATACCTCTTAACAAAGATAAATAAATATAAAAATAAACATTCAAGTAGAATATTATTCATTCTAAAAAATATATTTTTTTCAAACAATACACCAAAACCATACATAAACTTTTTATATAAAAAAAATCCATCTTAAGAAACTCACATTCAAAAAACACAATACTAACATCCATTTTCAGACCATCTAATATAATCCATGATTATTTCTTTCACAAAATCATTTGAATCTTTTTTAATAGGAATAAGAATTACTCAACACCAACCAACATGTAATTTCATTTAAATATTGACATATAAAACTCTATATGACTTGATTCATGGATGAAAGTAATAAATATCGCTAAAACATTTATAAATTATTTTTAAAATTGGTTACAATTGAGTAATGAATCATTTTATATGAAGTAAAATACATAAAATCTCCCAAAAATATGATTTCAGGATAAATTATACCTTTTATTTTAGAAGATGAATAATTAACAAAATATTTAAAAGGTTGTGGAAACGTATAAAATTCATTGATAGATTCAAAGGAGGGTCTAACTTGTGACATGGTGAGGGTTCACTTTTAAATATAACAACTATTTATTGTCACATAATAAAAATCGTTAATAAAATTTTCATTTACCACTGCTAAAATTATAAGAAATGATAATTTAATATTTTAACAATAATAACTTTATCACTGATAAATCAGAATTTATAAACGATAATGTTATCACTAATAAAAAATACCATTATCAACATTAACTTTGGAGAGGATATTTGTAGATTTATTATATCCAAAATTACCAATGATAAACACCTAATATATGAGAAATGTAAACAACATGTAAGATAATTATGATAAATTAAACCTTTTTGTTTAATAAAAATAAATACTCAATAAATTATGATATTACCTCTCATCATGCTACCTATCTCCAAAATCGATTTTATTTCCAACAACGCCATCCCGGATGAGCTTCTCCCTCATAACATTATTATGATCCAGAAATATTTATTTCGATATAGATATATTATCATATGGATTGAAAATAAAAATAGTCACCTAAACACCATGGAATACTAAAGACTGGAATGTGATGGAGCACTAATTACTGTCATGTGGGTATTGACATTCAAGACTCCCTTAATCTGGACTATATGATAAATGCATCTCTGGAAACTTTAGAGAGGTCTGTTTCCAACCCATGAGAAGCTCAAATGGTTTAGTTTTCATATGTTTTTTGTCTTCAATATTTTTCTAGGATATGTGGAAAGCATATATAATATATTTTTTAACTGCATCCGTTAATCCGAATTTTGGGAATACCCATGTGATTTATTTCCCATCCCATTCTATATGAATTACCAATTTTATAGAATGTTATTTACTGTTATTTCTAGTATCTAGAGAGAGTTGTTTCACAACCCATTAAATGTGTCATAAGCCTCTAAAATCATGTATATCTAGAAAGATTGAAAAATGATTGTTTTTTATAGCTATAAAACCTATCCTTGTTACAACCTGAGTTTTTTTGATATATATATATATATATATTTTTAATTAATTTAATCATTTATTATATTTTTAATTCCACACAACAATGAAAATCATTTATTTTACATTAAGGAACTATGTATGGCCTAAATTATAAGAAACAACATGTTAATCATGTACTAAATGAAAAATAAATTTTAAATGCTTATACATGGATAAATTAGGATAGATTTCATTTATGAAACAATGAATTTCCACAATGTCTTGCATAACATGCAAGACTCAGTTTCACCAAAAAATAATATATTATTAAAATATTTTTATTTAACATAATTTGATACAACCTTATTTCTAAACTATAGGCTATGAAAATTATTAACTAAAGTATTAAAATATATTTTTTACATAAATATAATATGAATTCATTGGATACTATTTAATTATAGAATAAAATATAAGAACAAATTGAATAAAAAGGAAATATTATAATTTTTAGGCTCTCAAAAGTGTTTTGTTTTTAAAAATTAAACTAATTAAAATAACTTAGTTTGATTAATATAATAAATATGTTATATATTAAATATAATATTTTATATATTCTTCTAATAGATTTTATGGACATATGATAAGAACAAACCCAATTTTATGCGTAAAAATTTATATTTTAACAAAGGTAGTTTTAGCAGCTTTTAATTGAGAACCAGTTTTAAATACATTTTTTTTTGGAAATTGATTGATTTAAAATGTCAATATAAAATTAATATTTGATATAGATACATAAAATTGAGGTTATGTTAAATTTGATTTATTTTTCTATGAAGTGTCATTTTTTAATGAATAGAGAAAAATACTGGCTTTTCGTTCAAAATAGCCATTTAATACATTTTATTCCCAAAGTTATGTTAAATTTTTTTTTGGTTTATAAGTTTAATAAGATCAAATTATTATAAATTATTCTCATTTTTTTATTAGAATAAATTTCACATTGAAATTGGTTTTAAAAACATAGATTTTTTTGGTCATTTATAAATAAAAAACTTGTATTGTCGTCACACCTACGGTATTTAATTTAAATAAAAATTACACTTCTGAGATTGGAATATAGAACATTATATTCCATATTTTTAATAATAATAACTTATAATGTTTAATAAGTTCAACTTAATTTTTGATGAAAAATATTAGTGAATGCTTTGAAAATTATTTAAAATGATTAAGGTAAAATTATGCTTAATAAGGGAATAACCATTAATAATAAGCACCTAAATGACCTAGAAACTTATAGAGAACATCCTTTGCGACCATATATCGGCCAAAATTTTTAATTTATTTAGTTTTGGTTTGGTATTACCCTATTTATGTAAAAATGTGGGAAAACCTAACTTGTTTTCCAAAAATGCCATGTGTGTTCTTTCCATTCTATATAAAAGGACACCAACTCTCCCTCTCCTCCACAGATCTAAAACGACTTATGTCGGGCCATTATCTTCCAAATAAACATAAAAAAATCCCTCCCTTCTTCATTAAATCCTTACATTCGTCATAAATCAATCCAAGTAATCCCTTTGGTGAAAACCAAAAGGAGTTAACGAATAAGAGGTAACACCCGCTCTCAAGATACTTTATTTTATTTCCCTTATTCACTCTCTAAACACATATTATTCCGCCCCTGTATATAAAAAATATATACTATATATATAATGAAGTTTTTATGATAATATTTCTACCTAAACATACACAAACATCTATCAAATGGTTAATGAACATGCTTTTTACATGTATGGAGAACTACCGCCTCACAAAATGATAATGCTTAATTTTTCATTTTCCGCCTCTATTGGTAGAAATTATTATTGAAAATATATTTATAGCTGATATATATATCATATATAATAACTATATTCTTATGTATTTTTTATTTATAACATACCCTTCTTTTTTGCATCTTATCTAAATTCGATAACTTCATTTGAGGGAGTATGGACTACTGCCCCGTCAAAGTGACGTTATTCATTCACACACTACATAGAATATATTAAGGATATGTTATGTGAACCTATATTATATATTTTAAATAAAAATTATACTACAATGATGTTATGTAAATATATAAATAAATTTTCTTTCATTCATTCAACACATTAATAAAACGAAAACAACGTACATGCGTACATTGGACCTGCCTTCTCAATGAATGGTGTATTCTATTTCGTACTTACATATTATATATATATTTTTAATTTTAATTTAATTAATATAAATTTTATTTTTATCCCGGTTTACATTATGGAAATTGTCATATAATTATAAGGACCAAATATATAACAAGTCAAGATACATGTGAAAAACAAAGTGAATATTACCTGATGAGACACACTTTCATAGAATTGTTAATAAGAAGGTAATATAAAATAATAATCAAACCATATATGGTATTATATATAATAATATGGTTCTTTGATAGATTTATAATAAACATAGATTTATTTTTCATAATGTATTTATGAGTACAGAGATAATCAAGACACAAGGTAATGGAATTTCATCTTACATTTTTATTTCTGTGAGATACACGATTTATTCACCCTAGATACTTTTGATGTGGTGTTTATAATTATTATGGATTTATTATATTATTATTATGTATTTACATATCTATTTTATAATTTTCTATCATGGGTTCTATGTTCCCATAGCTACCTAATTGATAAAGTGATTTTGTCTCAATTCTCGTTCTTTAAGACACATGCACTGTAAAGAAACTATATTTTTCCATGAGGAGTATATAATACACTTGACATGTTATATCATGAATATTCTTATTTTCATGATATTTTAGGACTCATGAAATTTTATTCTTTTCGTTTTTATATGATCCAAAGTTACCATATTGGTAATTATTTAAATATATAATCTCACCATTTTTTGACATTGTTTATGATTATGCTACCATTGATGAAATATTATTATTAATATATAAATAAACCTTATGAGTTTTCTTACACTCTATTTTTTCAGGTTTTATTCATTTAATTTTGTATTATTTCTACCATAACTTACATAATAGTAATTGGAGAGTGTTTTAAAAAATTATAACTTTACCCTCTCTTCATTTGGAAATCATTGTTCCTTCAAAATCATGTCTTTTGAAAGGTTTAAAAACATATTGTATTTCTATTATATGATCTATCAAAGTATTATTTACCCATGTTTTAATTATTTATAGAAAATGGTTTTTGATAAGGATTATTCTTGTATTTTTTCAGTCAATGCACCTTTTTAAAATTTTTATAATGAAAAAGTAATGTCTGGATTATATTGATTTACTCGCCGTCATGACCAAAATTAAATTTAAGACTCCTTTACATTATTAAAAAGTTATTTTAAAAAAAAATCTTTTGACTAATATTGTATAAATTATTTTTTTCAAAATATTTTAAAATAAATTGGATTTTAAACTATTTTCATGCATCTTGTAATGTTTTAAAGAGAAATATCCATCAAAAAGTTTTAAATATTATTTTATAAGTTTTCAAGTAAAATGGAATTTAGAACATTTTCAATCTTCATTTATAAATTTTCAAGGAAAATGGTTTTCAAAACATTTTCATGTTTCTTTTATAAGTTTTCATGGAATTTTTTTTCAATGCCGTTTCAATATTTCATTATAAGTTTTCTATTTAAATTAATTGAAATAGACTTCAAAATGAATTCATTTTTTATTTATATATTTTCAATTAAAAAAGTTTTAATACTGTTCTAAAATATTTCCATATAATTTTTAAAAGTGTACTTTCAATAAATGAGTTTATAATGTTTTTCTATTTGAAAATTTATTTTCAAAGAAGAATGGATATTTTCTTCAAAAATGTTTTAAATATAACTTTCTTAGTTATTCTCCATCTAAAATGACACTCGTTGATGTTAATCAGGAACTTATATGAAATTAACCAATGTATATATTCATATTCATTGTTCTATAGTTTTCATTTTGGTGGAATGATTATTAGGACTCTCATTTCTCTTCCATGGGCTATACTCTTTTGAAACCCACTTCTTTTCGTAGGTATTTCTTTAATGGAATGATTATGAAGCTTATCTATTTTTCATAGGTTATGATGTGATTAAATGTTAATTATATTGATTTAATTCAATGGGTGGGACCTATATCTTTCTCCAATTCATTGGGTAATTATTTATATCATATGTGATAATGATGAGAATCTAGTCAATAAGATTGATACACTATTGGAACATGGGGAAAATCAATCCAATATTAGAAGATTGAGAAACCCAATCCCTTTATAGGAATGGAAAATGGTTAGGGATGGTGGTGTGTCCCACCTAGTGGGTGTAGTCACCATAAAGATGGGAGATGGTGAAGCCCAATCCACTATGAGTATATGGGGAAACCAAATCTACTATGGGATGGCGGGGAAACAAGATCCAATTTGGGTATATGGGGAAACCCAATCCCTTATAAGGAAAAGACTTCGACAAGGGATGGTGTCTTGTCCCACCCGGTAGGTGTAGTTCCCATGAAGTGCCTTGCTATTTTCTAGCAACATATCTTAACTTATAAGGAATGATATCACATGTTTTTGTATTCCATAATTCCATGTTTGATTCCAAAGTTATGATTTCATGAAATATATTGTTTATCTCATTATGATTCATGTCTTATGAACTTCAAATAATTATTCCATTATTCATTTTTATGATATTTTATATATAGGGTATGATTTTCTAATGTTATGATCATGTTTTCATACCCTTATCAACAAGTTTATTTTTATATGTATCCCTTATTTATCACTAATGATCATATAACCTCACCCCATTTTTTGTTTCCATCCCATGGTTATAAATATATAATTCATGTATGATATGTCTAAGTGGGGTTCTCGACTTGGAGAACCTTGTGGGAGTTAATGTATCTCTCTTATGTATTATTATTTACGTTTCCATATTTCAAAAGGCATTAAACTAATACAGTATTTGGGCATCTGTTTATAAAATATTTTAAGTATTTTGTAAAATTAATGTAAGTAATACGTACATTATGACATGGTTATTATAGTTGGTAGAATAGGTAAGTATTATTAAACCTTCAGAGACATGGATGATAAATCATTAGTGAGATCCCTTGGGATATTTCTAAGGATATGTCTAGGGATGTCTCTAAGGATTAGTGTAAGTATGAGTTAATGTTTAGGAGAACATCCTAAAATTTTGGAAAAGGATAAATTGACTGGTTTCCTAGAAATACATCCAAATATGGATACTAAAAGTGATTGTGTAACATTCACAGATGTACCGAGGAGTAAAAATTCATACAAGGTGTGTCGGGATAGACTCAGCGTAACCCGGTACATTATAACAGGCCTTGCTACACACTTGGTTTGACACTAATAGGGTGTATAGTTTGGAAATTCAAAATCACTTCACAACCCATCATGAATGATTTGAATATTATATGACTATGAATTACCTAGGATAAAAATAAATTGTTGACAAATAAAATATATGTGTTATGATTTAGACAACCTATAAATAATTTTTCATGATTATGTTGTTTTCTTTTGTGATATGTGTTTCTCACCATATTATTTCTAGTTTTAGTCAATGGTGATAACTAGAAGCTACATTGTTAGCATTTAATTTTTTACATGTGGAATGTATGAGAATTATGAAAATTGATTTCCCAAGTGTAAATCTCATAAAGAGAATATATAAGGTAGTATGTGTATTTGTTATACACACCATGATAAAGAGACCGAAAATGACATGTAAAAGGTCTGTGATGTTCTTCTAGAATTGTTTACATGAAAAATAAGATTCATGATTTGATTTAGTTTGAGGAACATTAAGAAAAGATTCGTATTTCATATTCTAAGAAAGAGTAATTAAGGAATAAGTTGATGAACATGATTCAATGGTTCAAGAATATTGTTTGATGAATTAATTATTTATGTTTTGGAATTAAATTATAATGTTATATGAATCATGAAATATATAAGTATTTTTAGTATATGTTTTTCATGAAGGATTGAAAAGGATATGATGAACGGTGATAAATACTTATAAGTGATATTTTGATTAAGGTAAGGTATCCCTTAATGTGTTCAAGATGTTAAGAAAAATGTTTTTAGATTGGATAAAGAGTTGATTGATTTGGATAAAGTAAATTGGATAGATTCAATGTCCATAGAACCAAAAAATGATTTGTCAAAAAGTTGGTCTATGTCAACATGGATTCTGATTAGAAGATCTTGGATTCATGAAATTTATCCAGTAACCTTTAGAATAATTAAGTATACATGTCTTCTAAAAGTCTTTATCATAATTTTGGATATTACAATGTTTTAAGAGGTTTTACAATGAGTCTATTCACATGATTGGAATGTAAAATCCACAAGATACATTTTGATATATTGGGGGCAATGTACAGTCGATTTCATGACTTTATTTATAATGTTTTTGATTTTCTTCTTTCATAAAATATATAAGGTAAACCTTTTATGGAAAGATTATGTTACACATTGAATGTAGCATGTAAGATTGTGGTATGATATCACCAGATGAGGATTTATGAATATTGGATAAACCTTTCTAAAATAATTGTGTTGATGATAAATGATTATAAATTTGATTTCATGTCATGGAGCTCATGATCTATAAGTACTTAAAGAAAGGAAAATTCCCCTTATTTTTTAGAGAAGGATGTAAAATGGATTAAGGAACAACAAAAGGTGAGGTTAGCCTAAAATCATACAAGTATATATTTACTGGAAAATTATTCAACTTTAATAAAAAGGATATTAAAACCAAATAATATTAACCTAGTACCTTCATTTTGGATGAATCAAATGGAACATCAGATCATCATTGAATTATGGATTTGTGATTGTTAACATTATCCTAACCCAGTTTTATATCTCTATCCATCTATATTTGGTAGTAATATTTTTATACAATGTTCATGTTTTCACTTCCCATATTTGTTCTTATATGTGGAAACCTAGTTAAATGTCACATTGTGTAACTGTTATGTTGCTGACATTACTTTTTCAAATGAATCTTTAGTTTTCATTTTTACGATGTGGGTTTCTTCGAAAAGAAATGTCAACTATTGAACTATTAATAACCTAGAAAAATTTTAAGAGAGAAAATAATTTTAAGGGGTATAATGTAACACCCAAAGTTATTTTGAATTTTTTAAAATAATTTAATCCTTTTGATTTTATTCATTTCATGAAAAATTAAAAATTGTTTATTTTATATTAATTTATTTTGTCTAGCATAAGTTTTTTACAAAACCATGTTAATCATGCACTAAAAACAACATATATTTTTTCTTTCTCTACTTGGAACACCGAATTTATCTTTCGTTACACATAAAATTTACTTTCCTTGATGGATTTCCTATCATGTAAGACAGAATTTTATGTAATAATAATATATTATGAAAACAATTTATTTAATATAATAATATATAACCAATGAATTAAATTAGATTCCATGAATAATAATAAATTAATTATGAAAATATATTTTTTACACTAATATAATAGAAAATAGTAGGATTATAATTAATTAAGAATGAAGATATAAGAACCAAATGAATATAAAGAATATATTTTAATTTTTATGCTCTAGAAGATGTTTTTTCATAAAAAAAAATTAATTAAAATTAGTTAGTCGTATTAATGTAATATATTTGTTATATATTCAATAAAATATTTTTGATATTCATCTTAAATATTTTATACGAATAATATAAAATGTATCCAATTTTATGCATAAAAACCAATATTTTTAAAAATATAGTTTTACTACCTTTTAGAAGAGAACCCATTTTAAATATACATTTTGTATATTTTATATATTTAATATATCAAAAAAAAATATTTGAAATAGACACATTAAAAATAGGTTATGTTAATTTTTTATGTGTAGTTTCTTATTTTTAATAGAGGAATATACTGAATTTTTGTTCAAAAATGTTTATTGGCATAATTTAGTTATTAGGGTAAATAGATTTTAAATTGGTTTTAAATTTTAATTAGAACATATTTTTATCAATTAATTCATAGTTAAGTAATATTAATTAATTTCAATTTGAATTTTTTCATAAAACTTTGCCATATTTTGGATGTTTTTTAAAAAACCCAAATTGTCGTCACTTCTACATGATTAAAATAAATAGATTTCTTCCAATTTTGTGATTATAATCTTAAAAATGAATTGAATAATTTGAATTATCATAATTTAAAATTTCTAATAAGTTCAACATTATTTTTTACCAAAAACATCAGTGAATGATGTTAAAATTAATTACAGTTATTATAACACCCCGAGATTTTATTAGATTTTTTTTTCTTTGATGTCTTGTGTTGTACACTACACCAATATTATCTTTCACTATACGCAACACCATATTATCTTTTAGTATATGCCAATACTGTTCTATTATTATGTTACAAGCAAGAGCAACCTTCCTCTATAGCGTGTGTTGTACGCAATGCCGAGTTTTACTAAACAATGATATATTGTTATAATATTATTATGAACTAGCCGTTATGAATAGTACTGACCAAATTTTGAATTTTATAACAATATCATTCATCTGACACATATTCTAGAACATGGTATGAGAACAAAATAAAATTTTCAGGTAAGATAAGTATTTTAAAAAAATGCAGTTTTACCTCCTTTTGATGGCGCACCCACTTTAATTATCTTTTTTGACATGTTTATAAGTTACATTTGATAAAATAAACTTTTTCATTTCAATAAGTATATAAAAATGAACTTTGGATAATTTTTTAATATTTTTCTGTTTACTTTCATATTTTGATGAATAGTAAAAATATGCTAAATTTTAATTAAAAAAAAAAATTTATGAAGATAAATTATATGGTCAAACAATAATATTTAATGGTTCTAAATTATAAATATAATATATTTTTACCATTTAATATTATGTATGTCATTATCATTAATTTTAAATTGAATTCATAGGTAAAAACATTTCAATCTTTGGCAATGTTTTAACATTTAAAACCCGTTTTCTCAATAGTGGGATTCATTTTAAATTAAATAATGAAACTTATATGTTTTGAATTTAGAAATATAGATTCCATATTTGGAATCAGTAGGTCCAAATTATGTTAATAGGATACTTTTTATTTTTAGGCATTATGAATAGTAACAATGGTAAATTTTCTATACTACAGTTAAAGGTAAATCAGCTAATTATGAGTAAAAATAATATTATACAATTATCCTAAAACTTGTATTAATATAATTGGATGATTGTATTTTACCATAAAATATACTTGGGTCTAAATTCTATCTTTTTTAACCCACATGGATGTGGTGAATACCTTTAATTTATTTTATTTAAAGAAAGTGAAATATGCCTCAATCAAACATTAATAATTAAAGTATTTTTAATATAAGGTTATACATAATATAAATTCAATTATAAATTCTCATTTGGAATATAAATTTTTTTTATTCACCTTGGTAATTTATTTGTGATTTTTAAGAAATATATAATTACCTTAATAGTTTAAACATTAATGATGCAAAAATTATTTATTTAGTGAAAAATCAATAATATTGTTTTTATAAAAATACTAATACCCATCAAATGGACTGGAAACTTGACCAAAAATTATTGGTAGAGTATAACTATACCCTAAGCATCCAAGGGTTGACTTGTGGACCATTTGGAACCTTTTAAATTAGATTATGACATTTTTATTTGTTTATTTTAAATGATGTCAATGTTGTCACCTTCATAATTTAATAAATATATCATTCTAAATGATTGGTGTTTTAGAATATAAATTAGACTAAAAGTATTATTATGAAATATATTAGATTTATCTTCATCATAAAATTTTATTATTAATTTTTATGCCACAAATAAGTATATTAAATAATTATAAAAAAATGTTGTAGTAATTATTTTATTAATAAAAATATCAAATAAATGGTTTTAAAAATATTAAAATAAATATTATATGAACTAATTAATGAGTTCCACAAATTTTATAGTTGACTATGAAATATCAGGAATCTATTACATATTTATGTTTGAATATATTCTCGGTTTGGATTTTATTTAAATTCAAATAATTGAAAAATACTAAAATTGACAATATTGATATTTTATAGAATAACATGTTATTAAATTTTTTAAAAATCACAAAGATATTTAAAAATTATAAATTGAAATTTATATCGTCAAAATTTTCATAAGGTATCCAATTATGGACAATTCACAACACACAAGTAAGTATTTATAACCATTTAAAATTTAGAATCTTATTACCACAAATTAAATTAAATAGATTAAATAAGGATAAATCATAATGATAAGGTTTAAAATGAAATAAAAACATGTATAAATTTGATTGGTTGATGATATAACCACAATATCGTACCTCATATCCAATGTTTAGTCACATTGGATGTTTTTATGGGGGCTTTGTGCTTATTATAATTTAATATTTTGGAGGTTTCTAAAAGAGCCCCTCTCGTCTCTTATAAAAGGGAACCTCCTACCTCTTCTATTCACTCCATTTGAAGACTTAAAGCTCGTCCACCCACTGCCAATTCCTCTTCTAAACCTCTCTAGTTATATTATAGTGGTTTTGGTCCTCTCAAAATACCAACTCTAGTGCCCTAAGAGGATGTTTAAAAGAGGCACGTCGAGGAAGAGGTAATCTCTTCTACCGATTCTTTCAAGTTTCTTTATTCTTCTACTTCATATTATTTAGTTGTTTAATTATAAATTACTAAAATCAGTATCACTAATATAGTGATATGTTATTATAAATATAAAACAACCCTATTTCACCTTATATCCATCCTTCGAAAAATGAAATCACCACGCGTGCGTACGTACAGCTTACCACCTCCATGTCGTGGTGTAATCTGTTTTTCCACCACCACCATACATGGATGGATATAACTGAGGGAATAATAACTATATATGGTTATTATAATATCATAATTATTCTGAGATATTATACCATCCTCTTAAATTCCATTCAATAATTATGGGAATGATATAATCGCTCATGCGTACGTATGGATTACCGTCACCACAATGTGATGAGATTCATCCTCCAAGTTAACCATTCATGAATAATTATAAAGTATATATAATAAATAATCCATAAATATATGAAATAATAATGATTCTGTATTTATCTATATATTATTTACTTACATCCATTAAATTTAATACAGAAATCAAAACAACGTTCAGGCGTACGTACGGCCTACCGTCTCCATGAACGGTGTATTTCATTCCATTTATCGATCAATTATATATATATATATATATATATTCTGAATATATTATATATAATTCTTGTTTTACATTTTGGAAGTATGTAATCATGATCTATGTAATCATATGAATAATTACAAGTCAAAACACGTACGACAAATGAAATGATTTTACCCAAAAAACTGCTTTAACATGGAATTAACAAATGAACGGGTAATATAAAGTCGTAAGTTAATCATATATGATATCATAAATATTATTATGGTTCTAATACAATTTAATAATATGTTTAAGCCCACTATAATAGAGTCTCAGACACATATGGAATAAATTGGACATAATTTAAGGGATTATTTCGTCTTACTTTTATATCTGTGAGAGATATGACTTAATCACCATCTATTTCTTATGTATGGTATTTATGATTCCCATGAATGTTTTATGATTTTTTTATGCAGGATATGATATTTAAATATGCATGTAATTTTATTTATTTTATGACATGTTTGATTCCACCGATCATAAAAGTTAAGAGATAATTATTCCAATCTCATTCTTATCCAAGATTGTTTATCTGTAAGTATTTACTGGGGTTATATTTATCATCCATGTCAATTATTATAAAAAAGTATTCATATAGTTGTTACTATTCTTCCATGTATGTTTAAAGTTGTGTCTACCTCTTTTTGACTCTTACTATGTGGTGTGGAACTAATCTTTCTTTTATTTACCATACGAGGTACTTTTTGACTTTTCCGGAAAAAGTATGAGGAGAACATTTTTTTACTTTTACGATATAAAGGGATTTTTACATTCTCATAACGACTTATTTCCATGAAGCTTCTTATATAATATTTCATCATTATTTTTAACAAAAATCCTTTTCTTTTAAAATTGTGAGGAATATTTTGAAAATAAAATGATATTGAAGAAGAAAGAATGTTCTCCTCCAGAATTCATTTCAAGTGTTTTATCAAAACTATTTTCCATCTAAGATGACATTATTTAATATGTTTATGTTTCAAGTATAATTTCTCAATTATTTACATGGTTTGATTTTTCTTATGATTAAATTTTATCCATTTGTTTTATATGGATTATGTTATGATTGGATGATGTTTATGAAACCCATATTAGCCTTTGGGTTATGATGAATGATTTATGTTTATTTTTTGGCACATGAAAGAATGATTTAATTATGAGATGGGTGGGACCTATATCTCCCACCAATTCATTGGGTAAAGATTTATATCTCATGAGATAGACATGGCTGGAATGAGAAGTGAATCCGGTTCAGTAATACAGGGCTTGAACGACATGTAAACCTGGTTCACTAATGAACTTTGTCCACTAAGATGGTCTTGGCAGCAATGACTTGGCCTCTATGGAAATCATAACATGTTCTAAATGGCTTCCACAATTACATGTTTTATTCCCATGTCGTTTTATCATGATTAATGTTCCTTTATGATACATGCCTTACATACTGCCATGTTTTATGCCATTGCTCCAGATTTTGATGTTTAAATTTATGTTCATGTTTTTGAGTTCATATGTTTGTGGATTGTTTTTTTGTTCTCCATGTTTACCCTTACTGATCATTAGAGCTCACCATTTCTATGTTTAATGTTTTCCTTTACCCAGGATATAAAGAAAGGTTTTAGGTAAGAAAACAAAAAAGGGAAGATCTTTATGGGAGATGTTAAAGATCGTTCACCATGATTAGAAGATTGTGTTCCATGTTTCCAAAGACACTAAACTATTACAGTACTTGGGTGTTTGTTTTTGTTATGTATTAAGTATTCCAAAAAAGTAATGTAATGTCCATGTACATCAATATTTGGGTCCCTACAGTTGGTATCAGAGGAATGGTTTAGTTAACCTTTGGAAACTAGGATGCGAAAACTTTAGTGAGATCCCTAAAGATATTTCTAAGGTATGTCTAGGGATGTCTCTATGGTTTAGTATAAATATAGATTACAGTCCTATAATTATGTGGAAGATCATGAATAACCTAGGGTGAACCTAAGGTTTCATGGATTAAAGAATGTGTGATAATTTTGACATCCCATAATTGACTTTTTATTATTATGTGGTTCCTTGTTATTTTAACTGTTTCTTAGACTATGGTTTTTGGTTTTAGTCAATGGAGGGAACGAGAAGGAATTCAGTTAATGTTGATTATAATGGACAAATTGGTGACAATGATCTACAAAATTGTGTAATTCCTAGAAAGAAATATATTATGATTATGCTGAATTATACATTGCGATATATGATTAACAAGGTTAACTTTAGTTGTATTCCTAAGTCATCAAATAAGAGGAAGAATGACTCTTATGCGTGTTCGAATTGTGAGGAACATAGAGGAAGGAAGATTAAGATTTCTATATATCAATAAGAAGGAAATGAGAACCTTGAGTAATACCTAAAATGGAGGGTAAGATTTTATCTGTGTGGGGTAAAGGGGCATAGAGTGAAAGACTGTTATGGAATTCAATGTATTATCTGTGGAGAAAATGGGCATTACCCAACTCAATGCCCTGACCTAAGAGGTTACTTCTAAATCGAGGAAGGACTAATTACATTCCATTCATTTAATATGATGGATTTAAGGGCTTATGTATTGGAATTCAATAATAATGTAGTTGAGGTACTTTTATGGTATATTGAAATATCTATGTATTGGTCCATTGTGGTTTTCCAAAATAATATGGTACCGGTAACCATGAAAAGTTATTGAAATATTTTTGGAAAGTTGATGATATGTGCATAATGAGGGGATAAGGTTAAAATAATATTTTTGATAGTATTAATGATCTCACGACTCATATAAAGACAAAGTGATATCATGGTTTGAGTATATATAAATTTTGGGATTTTGGTATGTGGAAAGAGTTAACTTTTGACAACATTCATGTTTTCTCTAAGTTTCTATGGTAAGTCATGATTCATAAGAATACATGATTAAGGTATTCACATGTTTGGAACATGACCAACAAGATATATCTTATGATATATGGGGGATAAATGATGGTATTCACATGCTTGGTAGGTGAGCTCTCTAGTAATATTTTTTTATATACTATGAGACTGGACAGAAGTATTTTGGATAAGCCTAATGAATGGAATGGATTAAGTTGGACATCAGATAGTATTGTTTAAGGTTAAGACTTATTTTTCTAGAATGTTATAATATTATAGGTTTAGAAAAAGGACAACCCGAAGGATGGGCGACAACTCGGACAAGGTTGCATGAATCGAACCCACAACCGACGTGAGATAGGCCTTTATCTCCTACCAGGGGCCTACAGGAAGTCCCTGGTTTGTAGAAATTAGTTTTATTTTATTAAGCGGTATGCTAGATGAAGTATAAGTCCATTTTTGGAATGATATATGATTATCTCACCATAGATGGACTTATGTATATTTAATATCTTATTCTAACATTTTTTTTGTGATATAGACAGATGGAATGACCTATCATTCTATCGCATAATTTTCTAATACTTCAAGAATGATAAATTCAACTTCATTTTTTTAAATAAGTGATGAAGTGGAATTTGATCATGGAATGACCAACAATGTTTTTACACTGAAATCAAGTAAGTATTTATCCTTAATCAAAAATTCATCACCTTTAGTGAAATGATCTTGAAAACCCAAAATGTTGTTCTAGTACCCTCATATCCGATGAATCAGATGGTACCTTAGATCATCACAAATTTATGGCCTTGTGATTGTTGGATTTTTCATAGCCTTGTTCTCTACCAATCTTCGTTAGAACATGATGGGTAGAGTTCTCTTCCATATCCATATTTTAGCCTGTATTATCCTATGTCGAAATCCATTACTGAGTTACTTTGGGTGACCGTTATGTTTCTAACTTTCCTTTTTAATATTAAGTTTTAGTATTCCACTTTTCGATGTGGGTTTCTATGAAAGAAAATCTCAAGTAGTAAACGATTTATAACCCCGTTGAATTTCGAGGGAGAAATCCATTTTAAGGGTTGTAGAATGTAACACCCCGAGATTTTATAAGAAATAATTTTTTTAATTTCTTTGATGTCTTGTGTTGTATGCTACACCAAGATTATATTTCTCTATACACAACACTATATTATCTTTTAGTATACTCAAACACTATTATTTTCTTGTGTTACACGCTAGAACGACCTTCCTCAATAGCGTGTATTATACGCAATACCGAGTTTAACTAATCAACAATATATTTTTATAATAATATTATGAACTAGACATTATGAATAGTATTAACCACATTTTGAATTTTATAACAATATCGTTCATCTTACAAATATTCCAGAACATGGAATGAGAACAAAATAATATTTTCAGGTAAGATAAGTGTTTTTTAAAAAATTCATTTTTACCGCCTTTTGATGGCGCACCCACATTAAATATAGTTTTTGACATGTCTATAAGTTAAATTTGACTAAATAAACTTATTCATTTCAATAAATATATAAAAATTAACTTTGGATAATTTTTTTAATATTTTTCTCTTACCTTTCATATTTTCATGAATTATAAAAATAAGCTAAATTTTAATTAAATATTTTTTCTCATCATGATAATATATATGGTTAAATTATAATATTAAGTGATTTTAATTTATAAAAATAATTTATTTTTACCATTTAATATTATGTATGTCGTTATCATTAATCTTACATTGAATTATAGGTAAAAACACTTCAATCTTTTGCAATGTTTTAACTTTCAAACCCCGTTTTCTCAACGGTGAGATAAATTTTAAATTAAAAACTGAAAATTATGTGTTTTTAATTTAGAATAATGGATTCCATATTTTGAATAAGTAGGTTAAAATTATGTTAATATGATACTTTTAATTTTTAGGTATTATTAATAGTAACAACGGTAAATTTTATTTACTACAGTTAAAGGTAAATCTGGAAATTAAGGGTAAATATAACATTTTAAAATAACCCTAACAGTTGAATTAATATAATTGGATGATTATATTTTGTCCTAAAATATAATTGGGTCGAAATGGTATCTTTTGGAAACCCCTTCTATGTGATTAATACATTTAATTTATTTTATTTAATGAAAGTGAAATATGTCTCACTCAAACTTTTGTAATTAAAGTATTTTTAATATAAGGTTATATAGAATATAAATTTGATTATAAATACGAATTTGAAATATAAAATGTTTTTCTTCATCATGGTAATTTTTTTGTGATTTTTAATAAATATATAATCACTTTTATAGCTTATACATCAATGATGTTGAAATAAATTATTTAGTGAAAAATCAATAATATAGTTTTTAATAAAATAATAATACCCATCAAAATTACCCAAAACTTGACCAAACCTTTTTGGTCAAGTATATATATACCCTAAGAATCCAAGGGTCGACTTTTCTACCATTTTAATCCTTATAAAATAGATTATGACATTTATAGTATTTTATTTTAAATGATGTCAAAGTTGTCAACTTCATAATTTAATAAACATCTCATTCTAAAAGATGGGTTTTTAGAAGATAAATTAGACTAAAAGTATTATTATGATATATATTAGATTTATATTTATCATAGTATTTTGTTATTAATTTTTATGCTTCAAATAAGTATATTAAATAATTATTCAATAATGTTGTAGTAATAATTTTATTAAGAAAAATATCAAATAAATGGTTTTAAAAATTTTAAAATAAATATTATATGAACTAATTAATGTTCTCAAGAAATTTTATAGATGACTACGACATGTTAGGAATATATTAAATATTTTTTCGACTATATTCTCTGTTTGGAATTTATTTAAATTCAAATAAATGAATAGTGTTAAAATTGACACTATTGATATTTTAAAAAAATAACATGTTATTAAATTATTTAAAAATGACAAAGATATTTAAAAATTATAAATTGAAATTTATATGGTCGAAAATTTTATAAAATATCCAATTATTGACAATTCACCACACATAAGCAAGTATTTATAACCATTTAAAATTTAGAATATTATTACCACAAATAATGTTAAATAGATTAAATAAGGATAAATCAAAATGATTAGGTTTAAAATAAAATACAAACATGTATAAATTTGATTTTTTGAGGGTATTACAACCCTATATTACCTCATATTCTAATTTGAGTCACTTTGGATGTTTTATTGTGGGTTTTATGTTTATTATAAATTAATATTTTGGAGGTTTCCAAAAGAGCCTCTCTCCTCTCTTATAAAAGGGCACCTCCTCCATCTTCTCTTCACTCCATTTTAAGCCTTCAATCTCGTTCAAACACTGCCAATTACACTTAAAAATCTCTCTAGCTATATTATAGAGGTTCTGGTCCTCTCGAAAGACCAACTCTAGTGCCCTAAGAGGAAGTTTAAAAGAGGCATGTCGAGGAAGTGGTAATCTCTTCTACCGATTCTTTCAAGTTTCTGTCTTCTTATACTTCATCTTCTTTAGTTGTTTCATTATAAAGTAAAAAAAATCAATATAAATAATATACTGATATTTTATTATAAATATTAAACAACCATATTTCACCTTATATCCATCCTATGAAAAATGTAATTGTCGCGCGTGTGTACGTACGACTTACCGCCTCCACGCCGTGGTGTAATCTGTTTTTCCACCCCCACCATACTTGGATGGATATAATTGTGGGAATAATAACTATATATTTTTATTATAAAATAATAATGATTCTTAGATATTATATCATCCACTTCAATTCCATTCAATAATTATGGGAATGATATAATCGATTGTGCGTATGTATGGATTACCGGCTCCACGATGCGATGAGATTCATCCTCCATGTTAGCCATTCAAGAATGATTATAAAGTATATATTATAAATAATGATGAAATACATGACATAATAATGATACTGTATTTATCTATATATTATTTAATTACTTCCATTCAATTTAAGACGGAAATAGAAACAACATTCAGGCGTACATACGACCTACCATATCCATGAACGGTGTATTTCATTCCATTTATCGATCTATTATATATATATATGTTATATTCTGAATATATTATATATAAATCTTTTTTTACATCCTGGAAGTAAATATTAATGATCTAAGTAATCATATGAATAATTACAAGTCAAAACACGTACAACAAATGAAACGATTTTACCCAAAACTCTACTTTAACATTGAATTGACAAATGAACAGGTAATATAAAGATGTAAGTGAATCATATATGATATCATAAATATTATTATGGTTCTGATAAAAGTTAATAATATGTTTAAACCCACTATATAGGAGTCTCAGACACATATTTATTAAATTGGACATAAGGTAAGGGATTATTTCATCTCACTTGTATTTCAACGAGACATATGACTTAATAACCATCTATTTCTTTTGTATGGTTTTTGTGGTTCCCATGAATGTTTTATGATTTTTATTATATAGGATATGATATTTACATATGCATGTAATTCTCTTTATTTTATGACATGTTTGATTCCATCGATCATAAAAGGTAAGAGATAATTATTCCAATCTCGTTCTTATCCGAGATTATTTTTCCATAAATATTTACTAGGGTTATATTTATCATCCATGTCCATTATTATAAAAAATGTTTCCATAAAGTTGTTACTATTATTCCATGTATTTTTAAAGTTGTTTCTGCCTTTTTTTTGACTTTTACTATGTGGTATGGAACAAATCTTTCTATTATTTACCATATGAGGTACTTTTTGACCATTCCGGCAAAAGTATTAGGAGAATGTTTTTCCCTTATACGACATGAAGGAATTTTTATGGTTTCATAACGACTTATTTCCATGAAGATCCCTCTATATTATTTCATCATTTTTTTTAACAAATATAATTTTCTTTTAAAATTGCATGGAAGTCTTTTAAACGAAAATGATTTGGAAGAAGAAATGATATTTTCCTCAAGAATTCATTTCAAATGTTTTATCAAAACTATTTTCCATCTAAGAAGAAATTATTTACTATGTTTATGTTTCAAGTATAATGTTTCTATTATTTACATGGTTTGATTTTTCTTATGATGAAATGATATCCATTTTTTTATATGGATTATGTTATGAGTGGATGATGTTTATGAAAACCATATTATTCTTTGGGTTATGATGAATTATTTATGTTTATTTTGTGGCACATGACAGAATTATTTCATTATTAGATGGTTGGGACCTATATCTCCCTTCAATGCATTGGGTAAAGATTTATATCTCACGATATAGACATGGCTGGAACGAAAAGTGAATTTGGTTCAGTAATATAGGGCTGGAACATCATGTAAACCCGTTTTAGTAATTGAATTTGTCCACTAAGATGGTCTTGGTAGCAATGCCTTGGATACAATGGAAATAATAACATGTGATTAATAGTTTCCACAATTAAATGTTTTATTCCCATTCCATTTTATCATGATTAATGTTCCTTTATGATCCATGCCTTACATACTGTCATGTTTTATGTCATTGCTCCATATTTTTATGTTTAAATTTATGTTAATGTTTTTGAGTTCAAATGTTTATGGATTGTTTTATTGTTCTCCATGTTTACCCTTACAGAGAATTTTAGCTCACAAATTATATGTTTTATGTATTAATTTTCCCAGGATATAAAGAAAATTTTTAGCTAAGAAAACAAAAAAAGGAAGATCTTTATGGGAGATGTTGAAGATATTTCACCATAATTAGAAGACTGTGTTCCAAGTTTCCAAAGACACTAAACTATTACAGTCCTTGGGTGTTTGTTTTTGTTATGTATTAAGTATTCCTCCAAAGTAATGTAATGTCCATGTACATAAATATTTGTGTCTCTATAGTTAGTATCAATGGAAAGGTTTTGTTAACCATTGGAAACTAGGATGAGAAAACTTTAGTGAGATCCCTAGAGATATTTTTAAGGTATGTCTAGGGATGTCTCTAAGGTTTAGTATATCTATATATTACAGTCCTAGAATTATGTTGACGGTCATGAATAACCTAGGGAGAACCTAAGGTGTCATGGATTAAAGAATGTCTGATAATTTATACATCCCATTAGTGACTTTTTATGATTATGTGGTTCCTTGTTATTTTAACTATTTTTTACACTATGGTTTCTGGTTTTAGTCAATGGAGGAACGAGAATGAATTAAGTTAACATTGATTCCAATGGACAAAATGGTGACTATGATCTACCAAATTGTGTAATTATTGGAGATAAAGATATTATGATTATGTAGAATTAGTCATCATGATATATGATTAACAAGGTGACCTTTAGTTGTATTTATAAGTCATAAAATAAGAGGAAGATGGACTTTTATGCATGTTCAAATAGTGAGGAACATAGAGGAAGGAAGATTAATATTTATACATACCAAGAAGAAGGTAATAAGAAACTTGAGTAATACCTCAAATGGAGGGGAAGATGTTATCTGTGTGGGGAAAAGGGGCATAGAGTGACAGACATTTATGGAGTTCAATGTCTTATCTGTGGAGAAAATGGGCATTACCCAACTAAATTCCCAGTCCTAAGAGGTTAATTCTAAATCGAGGAAGGACCAATTCCATGCCATTCATTGAAGAGGATGGATTAAAGAGCTTATGTATTTGAATTTAAGAATAATGTTGTTGAGGTAATTTTACGGTATATTGAAATATCTATGTATTTTTCCATTGTGGTTTTCCAAAAGAATATGGTACCGGTAACCATGAAAAGTGATTGATATGTTTTTGGAAAGCAGATGATATGCGCATAATGAAGGGATAAGGTGAAAATAATATGTTTGACAGTATTAATGAGCTCATGACTAATATAAGGATAAAGTGATATCATGGTTTGAGTATATAGAAATTTTGGTGTTTTGGTATGTGGAAAGAGTTAAATTTTGACACCATTCAGGTTTTCTCTAAGGTTTTATGGTATTTCATGTTTCAAGAGAATATATGATTAAGGTTTTCAGATGATTGGAATATGACCAAAAATATATATCTTATGATATATGGGGGATAAATGATAGTATTCACATGCTTGCTAGAAGACCTCTCTAGTAATTTTTTTATATACTGTGAGACTGGACAAAAGGTATTTTGGATAAGCCTAAAGAATGGAATGGATTAAGTTGGAAATCAAATATTATTGTTTAAGGCTAAATTTTTTTTTTCTAGAATTTTATAATAGTATAGTTTTTGAAAAAGGACAACTCGTAGGATGTACGACAACCCAGACAAGGTTGCGGGAATCAAACCCACAACTGAAGTGGGATAGGACTTTATCGCCTACCACTGGCCTACAGGAAGTCCTTGGTTTGTAGAAATTAGTTTTATTTAATTATGCGGTATTGTAGATGACGTATAAGTCCATTTTTGAATGATATATGATTATCTCACCATAGATGGACTTATGTATATTTAATATCTTATGCTAACATTTTTTTGTGATAGAGACAGATGGAATGACCTATCATTCTATCACATTATATGCTAGTACTTCAAGAATGAAAAATTCAACTTAATTTTTTTAAATAAGATATGAAGTGGAAATTGTTAATGCAATGACCAACAACGTTTTTACAGTGAAATCAAGTAAGTATTTATCCTTATGCAAAAATTCATCAACTTTAGAGAAATGATCTAGAAAACAAAAAAATGTTGTCCAAGTACCCTCATATCCGATGAATCAGAAGGGACATTAGATCATCATAAATTTATGGCTTTGTGATTGTTGGATTTTTCATAGCCTTGTTCTCTAACACTCTTCATCAGAACATGATGGTTAGATTTCTCTTCCATATCCATATTTTCACATGTACTCTCCTATGTGGAAACCCAATGTTGAGTAACTTTGGGTGATTGTTATGTATCTAACTCTCGTTTTTAAAATTAAGTTTTAGTATTCCTTTTTTCGATGTGGGTTTCTAAGAAAGAAACACTCAAGTTGTAAAATATTTATAACCCTAAAGAATTTCGAAGACGAAAATCATTTTAAGGGTGGTAGAATGTAACACCCGGATATTTTATGAGAAATATTTTTTTTAATTTCATTGATGTCTTGTGTTTCATGCTACACCAAGATTACATTACACCATACGCAACACCATATTATCTTTTAGTATACGCAAACACTATTATTTTCTTGTGTTACATGCAAGAGAAACCTTTCTCAATAGCGTGTGTTATACGCAATATCGAGTTTCACTAAACAATGATATATTGTTATAATATTTTTATGAACTAGCCGTTATGAATAGTATTAACCACATTTTTAATTTTATAACAATATTGTTCATCTTACACATATTCTATAACATGGTATGAGAAAAAAAAAATATTTTCAGGTAAGATAAGTATTTTCAAAAAAATGCAGTTTTGCCGCCTTTTGATGGTGCACCCACATTGAATATAGTTTTTTTACATGTTTATAAGTTAAATTTGACTAAATAAACTTATTCATTTCAATATGGATATAAAAATTAACTTTTTATAATTTTTTAATATTTTTTCTGTTAACTTTCATATTTTGATGAATAGTAAAAATACACTAAATTTTAATTAAAAAAACTTTTTTCATCATGATAATATAATTGGTTAAATTATAATATTGAATGGTTTTAATTTATAAATAGAATATATTTTTACCATTTAATATTATGTAAGTAATTATCATTACTTTTACATTGAATTATAGGTAAAAACATTTCAATCTTTTGCAATGTTTTAACTTTCGAACCCTGTTTTCTCAACAGTGGGATTAATTTTAAATTAAATACTGAAACTTCTGTTTTTTGAATTTAGAAAAATAAATTCTATATTTGGAATATATCGGTTCAAATTACGTTAATATGATACTTTTTTAGGCATTATTAATAGTAAAAATGGTAAATTTTATTTACTATAGTTAAAGGTAAATCAGCTAATTAAGGAAAAAAATAATATTATAAAATTACCCTAACACTTATATTAATATAATTGGATGATTATATTTCGTCCTAAAATATACCTGGGTCTAAATTGTATCTTTTGGAACCCACTTCTATGCGATTAATACCTTTAATTTATTTTATTAAATGAACATGAAATATGTCTCACTCAAAATTTAATAATTAATGTATTTTTATTATAAGGTTATATAGAATATAATTCAATTATAAAAACTCATTTGAAAGATAAAATATTTTTCTTCATCATGGTAAATTTTTTTTTGATTTTTAAGAAATATATAATTACCTTAAAAGCTTGTACATCAATGATGTAGAAATTAATTATTTAGTGAAAAATAAATAATATAGTTTTTATTAAAATAATAATACCCATAAAAAGGACCAGAAACTTGAACAAACCATATTGGTCGAGTTTATATATACCCTAAGCATCCATGGGTCTACTTCTTGACCATTTGGAACCTTATAAAGCATATTATGATCTTTATATGATTTTATTTTAAATGATGTCCAAGTTGTCAACTTCATAATTTAATAAACATATCATTCTAAAAGATGGGTGTTTTAGAAGATACAGTCGGCTAAAAATATTCTTATGAAATATATTAGATTTATCTTCATCATGGTATTTTATTATTAGTTTCTATGTAACAAATATGTATATTAAATAATTACACAAAAATGTTGTCGTAATTATTTTATTAAGAAAAATATCAAATAAATGGTTTTAAAAATTTTAAACTAAATATTATATAAATAAATTAAGGTGATACAAAATTTTCTAGATTAATATGACATGTTAAGAATCTATTAAATATTTTTGTTCGAATATATCCCTTGTTTGGATTTTATTTAAATTCAAATAAATGAATAGTATCAAAATTGACACAATTGATATTTTATAAAAATAACTTGTTATTAAATTGTTCAAAAATCACAAAGATATTTAAAAATTATAAATTGAAAATTTTATAGTCTAAAATATCATAAATTATCCAATTATAGACAATTAACAACACATAAGTATGTATTTATAACCATTTAAAATATAGAATATTATTACCACAAATAAAATTAAATCCATTAAATAAAGATAAATCAAAATCATAAGGTTTAAAATAAAGTAAAAAAATGTCTAAATTTGATTGGTTGATGATATTAAAACCCAATCATACCTAATATCCAAATTTGAGTCACTATGGAAGTTTTTATGTGTGATTTGAGTTTACTATAAATTAATATTTTGGAGGTTTCCAAAAGAGCCCCTCTCCTCTCTTATAAAAGGCCACCTCCTTCCTCTTATCTTAACTCCATTTTAAGACTTCAAGCTCGGCCAAAACCTGCCAATTTCTATTCTCAACCTCTATAGTTATATTTTAGAGGTTCTGGTCCTCTCAAAGGGTAAACTCTTTTGCCCTAAGAGGAAGTTTAAAAGAAGCATGTCGAGGAAGAGGTAATCTCTTCTACCGATTTTTTCAAGTTTCTTTCTAATTATACATCCTATTATTTAGTTGTTTCATTATAAAGTAATAAAATCATTATCAATAATATACTAATATGTTATTTTAAATATGAAACAACTCTATTTCACCTTATATCCATCGTACAAAAAATGAAATCACCGTGCGTGCGTACGTACGACTTATCATCTCCACGACATGGTGTAATATGTTTATCTACCACCACCATACTTGGATGCATATAATTGTGGTAATAATAAATATATATAATTATTATAACATCATACGGATTCTGAGATATTATATCATCCACTTCAATTCCATTTAATAATTATGGGAACGATATCATCGCTCATGCGTACGTACGGATTACCGTCTCCACGACGCGATGAGATTCATTCTCCAAGTTAACCATTCAAGAATGATTATAAAGTATATATAATAAATAATCATGAACTATATGACATAATAATTATACTGGATTTATGTATATGTTATTTACTTACTTACGTTCAATTTAATACGGAAATGAATACGTACGGCCTACCGTCTCCATGAACAGTGTATTTCATTTCATTTACCGATCTATTATATATATATATATATATTATTATGAATATTATATATATATATATATAAGTTTTTACATTTTGTATGTATGTAATCATGATTTAAGTAATCATAAGAATAATTACAAGTCAAAACATGTACGACAAATGAAACGATTTTACCCAAAACACTGCTTTTACATGGAATTGACAAAAGAACAGGTAATATAAAGTTATAAGTGAATCATATATGATATAATAATTATTATTACGGTTCTTCTACAAGTTAATAATTTGTTTAAAACCACTATATTGGAGTCTCTTACACATATGGAAGAAGTTGAACATAAGGTAAGGGATTATTTCGCCTCACTTTTATTTCTCTGAGACATATGCCTTAATCACCATCTATTTCTTTTGTATGGTATTTATGATTCCCATGACTATTTTATGATTTTTATTATGGTGGATATGATACTTCCATATGAATATAATTCTCTTTATTTTATGGCATGTATGATTCCACCGATCATAAAATGTAAGAGATAATTATTCTAATCTCATTATTATCCGAGATTGTTTATTCGTAAGTATTTACTGGGGTTATATTTTTCATCCAAGTCCTTTATAAAAAAATGTTTTCATAAAGTTTTTACTATTCTTACATGTATATTTAAAGTCATGTCTACCTCATTTTGACTTTTACTATGTGGTATGGAACAAATCATTCTTTTATTTACCATACGAGGTACTTTTTGACTTTTCTAGCAAAAGTATGTGGATAATTCTTTTTTACTTATACGACAAGAACATATTTTTATGGTTTCATAAAGAATTATTTCCATGAAGCTTCCTCTACAAGATTACATGATTATTTCTAAAAAAAATCCTTGTCTTTTAAAATTTCATGGCATTTTTTGATAAGAAAATGATTTTGAAGAAGAAATGATATTTTCCTCAAGAATTTATTTTAAGTGTTTTATCAAAACTATTTTCCATCTAAGATGAAATTATTTAGTATGTTTATGTTTCAAGTATAAAGTATATATTATTTACATGTTTTGATTTTTCTTATGATGAAATGATATCCATTTGTTTTATATGGATTATTTTATGATTTGATTATGTTTATAAAAGCCATATTATTCATTGGGTTATGATGAATGATTTATGTTTATTTTGTGGCACACGAAAGAATGGTTTCATTATGAGATGGGTGGGACCCACATCTCCCTCCAATTAATTGGGTAAATATTTATATATCATTATATAAACATGGATGGAATGACAAGTGAATCAGGTTCAGTAATACAGGGCTGGAACGACAAGTAATCCCCGTTCAGTAATGGAATTTTTCCACTATGATGGTATTGGAAGAAATGCCTTGGCTACTATGGAAATCATAACATGTGATTAATGGTTGCCACAATTACATGTTTTATTCCCATTCCATTTTGGCATGATAAATGTACCTTTATGATCCATTCCATACATACTGCAATGCTTTATGTCATTGCTTCAGATTTTGATGTTTAAATTTATGTTCATTTTTTTAAGTTAAAATGTTTATGGATTGTTTTTTTTGTTCTCCATTTTTACCCTTACCGAGCATTCTAGATCACCCTCTCTATGTTTTATGTTTTCTTTTCCCCAAGATATAATGAAAGGTTTTAGGTAAGAAAACAAAAAAGGGAAGATCTTTATGGGGGATGTTGAAGAACTTTCACCATGATTAGAATATTGTGTTCCAAGTTTCCAAAGACAGTAAAATATTACATTCCTTGGATGTTTATTTTTGTTATGTATTAAGTATTCTGAAAAATTAATGTAATGTCCATGTACATCATTCTTGGGTCTCTACAATTATTAAGATGAAATTAAGTGTAACAATGGAATAATGCTTTAACATAAGGGCCCAAATGACCTATTCAACTGTCCCATACCCATTTTATGACCATATATAGGCCATAAACAGTAAATTCATGATTATTTGTTTTTTATGTCTTTTTATTAGTAAAAACGTTGTTACACCATACTTGTTTTAAGAAAATTCCAAGTGTGTCATCTTCCTTTCCTATAAAAGGAAACCACATATCCCTCTTCATCACACCTCTAAAACTGCATAGGTTTAAAAAATATCTACCAAATAATATTACACACAGACCTCCATTCCTCATTAAATCCTCCCTTTTTTATTAATCAATGCAAGAAATCCCTTTTGTGGAAATCAAAAATGAGTTACTCAAATAAGAGGTAACACCCTCCCTCGGGCTCATTTCATTTACTTCCATTCTCCACTCCCTAGATTAGTATTATTCCATGTATTGTATAAGAAAAAACTTATCCAAAATAAACTATTAATTTTTTATGCTATTTTTTATACCTAATATTGCATATAATTCCATATAATGGTTAACAAACACACCGTTTACATGTGTGACGAACTACTCCCTCACGAAATGATGGTTGTTTATTTTTTACCACCTACTATGGTATACATTATAATTGAAAATATTTTTTTATTTGATATATATGATATATATGATATTTATAAAGTATTTATTCTTATTTAATTTTTTATTTATAACATACCCTTATGCATTCTATCTTTTGTAAATATGATAATTTGGTTTGAGAAAGTGAGGACTATCGCCCCCTCCAAGCAATGTGATTCATTTGAAAACTACACGGAATGTATCAAGGAAATTATTATTGATCCTATATTTTATATATAACATAATAATAATAATTTAATTATATTAAATACTTATATAAATATATTTTATTGTTTTCTTTTTTCCAATAAAATAATAAAATAAAAATAATGATCATGTGTACGTACGACCTACCATCTCCATTAACTATATTTAATAGTTATATATTATATATATTATTATAATTTACATATACTAGATATAAATGATATCTAAATCATGGTTTAAATTATTTAAATAATTAAATAATTATATAGACTAACTATACCAAAAAGCAAGACACATATGAAAAAATAATGTGAATATTACCCGAAGTGAAACCCTAATATAGAATTGCTAATAAGTAGGTAATATAAATTCATAATAAAATCGTATATGGTATTAGATATAATAATATGGTTCCATGATATATTTTTACTGAAATTATATTTATTATATAGAATGTTTTTGTGAGTATAATGAGAGTCAAGACATATGGTAAGGGAATTTCATATCAATTTTTTTTTCTGTGAGTTATAAGATTTCCTCACCAACCATTACTTTTTTGTAGTGGGTGTACTTCGTATAGATTTAATAAATTAATATTATAATTTAATTTATGGGTATTTACATATATATTTTATGATCAATCTTTCATGGGTTATATTTTTCAATAATTACTAAATCGATAAAGTGATTCTTTTCTTAATTTTCATTCTTTAAGACATGTGCCATGTTATGCCCCTATATTTTTTCTATAAAATGAATATACATCCTTTGGAATGTTATATAATGATTATAATTTTTTTAATTTTATTTTGAGCTTCATATAATTTTATTATTTCTAATTTTTTATGATCCAATGTAAGCAAATTGGTAACAAGTTTTAGCTACAATCTCATAATTTATCAAGATTATGTACGATTATGATCCCATTACAGAATAATTATAATCTACATTTCAAGAAATACTATGAAGTTATTTAATATATGGTTATCAATGTTATACCGAAGTTATGATACCATATTCCCACTCTATAGTACATAAGATGATCAGGACAATGTTTTTAAAAAAGTCCAACTTTACCCTCACATGGGTCGAAAATATTGTTTCCTTCAAAAACTTATCTTATAAAAGATATAAAAAAATATTAAATTACTCTAATATGATATTTAAAGGAAATGATAACCAATTTATTAAATTCTTAAATAAAAATGTTTTTAATAAATAATCTCCTTGTCATTTTCCAGTCAAGGCACCTTTTTAAACTTTTTATAGTTGAAAAAGAATATTAGACATGTATATATTTAATAGCTGTCATGACCAATATTCCCTTGAATTCATTACATGATTAAAATGTTATTTTTTTAAACAAAAAATTTCCTAATATTAAATAAATTCATTGTTCCAAATTATTTTCAATGAAATTGTTTTAAAAAATTTTTCAATCTACTTTTTTTATTTTTTAAGTAAAACGGGTTTCAAAATGTTTTCAAGATTCATTTATTATTTTCCCAAGAAAATGGTATTCAAAATGATTTCTATATTATTTTATAAGTTTTTGGGGAAAGAAGATTTCAGATGGTTTTGAAGATTCATTTTTAATTGTTCAAGGGAAAAGTGTTTTTGAAACCATTTCAAAAATTATTTATAAGTATTCAATGTCTTTTCAATGAAATGGTTTTCAAAACACTTTCCATCATAATTTATATGTTTTAAATGAAAAATGTTTTCATAATGATAAAAAATATTTCATTATATATTTTAAAATTTTATTTTTAAAAAATAGATTTCTAAATATTTTAGGTTTTTTAAATCATTTTCAAAGAATAAAGGAAATTTTCCTCAGGAAATATTTTCAAAATAACTTTACAAGTTATAATCCATCTAAGATGAAATTAATTTAAGTTAGTCATTACCTTAAAATATATGTTCAGTTCCATTCATATTCATTCTAAAATGTAGTATTTTTTTGTGGAATGATCCTTATGAAACTCATTTCTCTTCCTTATGTAATATACTTTTGAAGCACACTTATTTTCATGAGTTAAGAATTGGTTAAATGATTAGAAAACATATAAAATTCAAATAGGATATGATGCGAAGATGTTTTAATGATACCAATTTAATTTCATGGGTTATGATTTGAGGTTTATACAACCCATCACATTATATGGGTCATGATATGATGAAGGTTTTATTATCCTATGACACATGTATGCATGACTTTATTTTGATATGGTTGGGACCTATATCTCCCCCAAATGCATTGTGTAATGATTTATATCTTATGAGATAATTATGGGAATCATGTCAATAGGTTTGATCCATCATGGGACGTTGGGGAAACCCAATCCACTATGGGAATATGGGGAAAACTGATCCCTTACATGGAATAGAATGTGACTAGTGATGTTGGTGTGTCCTACACAATAGGTGTAGTCACCATGAAGATAGATTCTGGGGAAACCCTATACAATATGGGAAGATGGGGAAAACCAATCCACTATGGGAATATGGGTAAATATTATCAAATATGTGATGATTGGGAATCCATATCCCATTCAAGGAAAGGGCTGTGACTGGGGATGGTGGTGTGTACCGCCCAGTAGGTTTGGTTGTAATTAAGTTCCTTGATAAGTTTTATAAATGTATCTTGACATTTAGGGAATGATATCACATGTTTATATATTCCACAATTCCATATCCTATTCCTTAGTTATGATTTCATAGCTTATGTTATTTATTTTATTATGATTAATATCATACGAACTGCTATGATTTATTCCATTATTTAGGTTTATGGTCATTGATATATAGGGTATGATGTTCTAATGTTATGATCACGTTATCATACCCATATGATCATGTTTATACTTATATTTCTTTCTTTTTCATCCTTATAGAGCATCTAATCTCATACCTTTTTATGTTTACTTCCCTAGGTTTTGAAGATACTTTTTATGTATGATATTCCTATGAGGGGTTCTAGTCTTGGAGAACCTAGTGGAAGATAATGTATCTCAATAATGTAATAGTGTTTTTTGTTTCTATGTTTCCAACAGTACTAGACAAATATGGTCTTTGTTCATCCATTTGTATAATGTTTTAAATATTACACAAACTTTATGTAATGTCTATGTATATTAAGTCTATGTTGTTATACTACTCATTTTAGCATCATTGACATCCATAGGGTCATCTTTTCCACCTCTAAAGTACAAACATGTTTTATGTGTTAATGTATCTCTTATCTTATTATCTTATAGTTTTATAAAGTTAAGGGTAGGGAAATAAGACCCCTATTTTCAAAATCCACATGTTGGATTCCCCTAATCCATTCCTAGATCATGGTAAATTTTTATAGTGTGGAATTTGGTATCATAATACCCTCATGTTTTGGAGGTTTATTCTCCACACATTGTGTCTTAATAAAATCATATTTCAATCATTAAATTAGGAATGAAACTAAATATGAGGCCTAATTATGGTTCATAATTTAATACATCATTCATTTTTCAACTGTGAATGGATATTTTTATTAATTTATAAATACTAAAAGACTGTAGTTGAATCTTTAAAGACCCGAAGTAGGTATTTCCCATGGAAATTTCTCTCACATTGGATTAGATGTCTTCAAGACACCAAACATCTCAAGATGATTGTGTCATATTTTAATAGGGACACTAATATAGTGGTGGATGCACTATTGAAGAGATCCATTCAATAATTGAACTCGATGCAGTCCTTTAGGATTACTAACAACCGCTAGTCCTTCGATGATGTGGGAATGTGGGGTGATATTCACAATATTATTTGTAAATTCCAATATAATGCATGAACCTCATGTTTCTATTTCTTTTTTAGTAAATTTTTAGGATCAACATTTCCATGATCTGGATCTTTTTAGTTATTAATTAAAAAATAAAGAATTATTTATTTATACATATAATTATTAATTACTAATTACTTACCTACTAAAGATATAATTACAATTTTTTTAATTAATAAATAAATAATAAATAATAATATAATTAACAATTAAAAATTAAAAAATTACTAATTAATATCATAGATAGAATTATAATTATAATTACTTATAAAAAATATTAATTATTGGAATAGGTTATTGTAATATCACCTTTATTAACGAAATCTAAAAAAATAAAACATGAAAGGGATAGGGCCCATCATTGCATACCCTCCCTTATTCCAAAATCCAATGTGAGAATGAAAAATTATACAACAAATAGACTGAGATGAGGTATTTATATTGTGATGAGAGACATGTACACCCTTACCATGAGGGTGTCTACCCATCCCTTATGTTTTTACCCATTTCGAAGGCCCACCTCCATCATCAATAAGATCACCATCAGAAACATTCTTAGAATTTTATTTTTTAGAGACATAAGTATTTTTCTGTCCATTATTCTCACTATTATTAAAGTCAAGTATATCAAAATTGTTTTTTATGTCAACTTTATTCAATCATATATGATGAAGAACACTATGTTTCTTTTCCAAATTTTTACTCAACAACCTTTTAGTTACATAATTTTGGATTGGTTCATTCATATGATCCTTTAACAATGAAATTGGCCCTATCATTTTGAAATTTAGCTTTTAGATTATCATAACCATCAAGGGGGTTATCCTTAAAATTTCTATCCTTGGATACATTATCCAATACTACCTTCCCAATAGAAGGTGTATAAGAAGGTAGAAAGTGTTTATAACATTCATTGTTTCACTAAAACCCTTTGGAAGGAAACTAGTAACATTGGACACTAGCCTCACTCAAATAATATATAAATGAATCCATTTGTGGAGAAATATAGATCAATTTTCTATTATATGTACAAGTTGGATTTATAATTGAGTACTTATCATCATATTTAATGGGAGCCTCTAAATTATCTATAGATATTTCATCATCATGTGAAATAAGTATATTAATGACCTAATTATCATCACTGAAAATCCACAGGACAAGAAATGAGTGCATAGAAATTCACTTCATTAAAGAGGAAAAGGACCGCTTATGTTTACCTTTGTTCCCTATTGACAAAAATATTTTGTGATCATACCAAATTAGTAGTTTAGATTCCTCATATATAGAAAATTAATCCTATTTATTCCCAATATCTTCCTCAAAATTTTAGCCACTTTCAGTGCCCTTTGCCACACCATATATAAAGAAAATTTTTGTATTAGCATTTTGGTCATGACTTATAGGATCATCCCATGACCCCTAACCTCTTATATAATGAGAATAACAAGGTTTTTCCCAAATTCATTCTTATATTCATTAATATTATTTGTAGTTTCATAAGTAGTCACTAACCCTGGTCCATGAGGATATACCAGAACACTGTTCGAAGAGGAAGGGTGTGCTCAATTTTTCGGCCTTTCATGATTTTGTAACATCCTAAGCCTTATAATGATGAATTATTAAGGGAATATAATCAATGTTCCCCAATATAATTTTTTATCGTAAAATATTTATTATCCTGATCTCTCAGAGAATAGAATGATAATATAGTTTTTTATGACAATTAGACTACAAATGACCAATTTATTAGTGTATGGAATAAAAGGAATGACTTATTTAATTTTTTTTAGGATTAATGTCCTTCTCCAAGGTAGATAAAATTTCCCTATCAATTGGAATGGAATGTAGATAAATTTCAACCAATATTCTAGAAATCTACCCAAAATGACTAGCCTCAATTTCGTTATCCATTTTATGGGAATAACAATCACTAAACCCATATCAAAAAGTATTATTGGATGACCAAGTATCCAATTGAATAAAATAATCTAATTCCATAATTGAGGTATAATATTATTATCATTGAATGGATTTAAATGTACTTCACCATCATGGATAGTGAGCTTTAATTCAGCATAAAATTTTAGTTCATCATTCGAAAATAGAATATGAAAACCCACATTACCAGTAAGAATACATCACCAATATAAAATCCCCAAATAAATGTTAGATGTTAATATTGATCGTCAATGATCAGTGTCTTTCTACCAATCAATAAACAAGAGACAAAACAATTCAAAAAACGAGTACTATTGTAGACAATCTATGATCTTATTCTGGTTAGAAACTATATATTCCATCCTTCCTCTTCAAAAAACACACTCTAGGTTTCAATACTTCAGTGTTGAAAAGTGAAACATGCATGCATCCACATATGGATGTACACCAAAATGAGTAGGAGGAAGATCATCTTTATACTTCCTCAAAGGTTCCAGAATATAAGTAGAAGGTGAATAATTCCCTCTATCCTATTGATCATATCCATGATAGTGTAGGACACCAATGACATTAGGGAAAACATAGACACCATGAATATCACCCGAAGCTCACTGCTAGTAATTTCCCATCCTCTCTGATACTAATTATATATATAATATTAGTTTTAAAAATGTATATAATATAAATAACAAATACATGTAATATTTTATATTTATATATAATGAGAAACATATTTGAAATGCAAAAAACTCAAATAACATATACAAATGTATAGAAATAAAATATTTTTATTAAGAATAATATAACTTCTTATATGTTATGAATTTTCTCTCTCTTTAGATGAGGGTTGAAATTCTATTTATAAGAAGTGAAAAGGGGATTGGTGGGGTGGTTATCCCACCCATGTGGAAAGATGCAGTCATAATCAAAGGTTTCCTAACACTCTGCCTTGGGATGAACATCCATACCACTGTCATACATGTTTTGATACTACCTCATTAAAAACCCTTTTCAAGAAAAACACAGTGGCATAAAAACTGGAATATGGAAAAGAGTATAGTAACATTGAATCCCGAGTAATGTTTCATTAAATTACAAAAATTTTCTGTCCATGCATCCCTATATTATGTACGAACATTCTAAAGATAATTGTTCCTAGTGCCTTTGTATGTACATCTACAACTTTGTGGCTTGATCATACTTATAGAATATTGATATCTCTTTTTGTTGTGAACTCTTGTGTCGATGATAAAAATTTGGATGGTATGTGCTTTGTACAATCATTCTTATTGAATCCTTCCTTCAATTGTGTGATTGATTCAATATTTTCTTCAAATAAAATTGATGGTCAACAATCTATAGGCAATCCAATTTCCACTCGAATATGTTGAGTAATAGACCGTAATTAAACAAATTATCAACATGCTTCAAGTAATGCTATCACTGCTGAGTGACTAGATGATGTTGTGATGAGTGTCTTCTTTTTTGATATCCAAGATATGAAAGTACCTCCTACTATGTACACATAACATATTGGTGATCTCACATTATGCCGATTAGATAAATAATATGCATCTAAAAAACACTAAATCTTCCTTTCTAATATTATTGAATATAATAAACCAAAATTTTTAGTTTCGCAAAGATAATGGACATTATGTTTAATACCATTCCATTGTCTTCATGTAGGGGATGTACAAAATCATTCCAATAAATTAGTATAAAATAATATATTGTGATGAGTACAATTAGCAAGATATATTATTTCTTTGATAGCACTGAGGTATGTAATTATAGTCCAACCAACTACTCATTTTCTTCATAGGGTAAAAATTAATCATTCTCAGTATTTAAAGACTGAAAAATAGTCAGAGTACTTAAATGATTTTATTTATCCATATTATAGAGTTCTAAGATTTTTTTGTGTAATTTGACTGATGTAAAAACATTCAAGTATCTTATTCTCAATTTTTAATCTAATATAATACTTGGATTCTACTAGGTGATTAATTTCGATGTCATCGGTTATGTTTTATATTTCTTTGTTGATATGCTATGGAGTTCTGATAATATTCAAATCATCAACATAAATGATAATTATTGAATATATAGATGTTTGTTATTAATAAAAACATATGGGAATATTGGGGTTATTTGGAAACCCTTTATTTAACAAATCATCACTTAAACTATTATACCACATACACCAAGATTGTTTTAAAATATACAGGGTTTTTTGTAATTTGATTGAATAATGGTCCTTGGGTTTTGATTTCAATACTTCAGGTATTTAAAATCCTTCAAGGATTATCACAAATATGCTATTATCAAGTGAACCATATAAATAAGTTGTAACAATATGCACAAGATGTATATTAGCATTCACATCTAGTGTAAGGTATATTAGATATCAAAATCTAATAACATCTATAGCAGGAGAATTTGTCTCATCGTAACCAATTCTTGGTCTTCGAGAAAAAACCTTTGCAATAAAATGAGTTATGTATCTTAAAATATCTTTTTCTCATAACACATATGCACAAAAACCCTTTAATTTTCAAAAGGAATCAATACTTCTAGGTTTTTATGATATGTCCAAAACCTATTTTTTTATTAAGTAAATTTAATTCAACATGCATTATTTTTTCCATTTATACTTATCAGGAAGTTTTTGAAATTCCATAAGATACCTTGGTTCATGGTTTTAATTTTCTATATCATTTGACATAGAATGTGGACATATTTGATCAATATTTTCCATATTAATATGATACCATATATCACATATACTAGTATATTTAAGATAAAATTTCATTATTTATTAAACTATCAGTTTTTTTATATCTAGTGATTTTTTATGACTCTCATCATGTGTTTCTTCATGAACACATAAATTATCTATTTCATCTGGAACAAAGGCATCTATAATTCGTTTTTCAAGAATACTTATCCTTTGTATTTTTCTAAGATTTCTATCATGAGATCCAAATGGTCTTCCACGCTTCAGGCATCAATCCCATATATCACTTATAGTGGTTTAATTATTAGAGATTTCATTATTTTCAAAACCCTCATGATTTTCTATATATTTTGAATTATCTGTATGATTTTCGTCATGTGTTTCTTTAAGAACACTTAAATTAAATGTTTCTTCTCGAACACTTGCCTCTTTAATGGGGGTTTCAATTATACACAACCCTTTTATTTATCTAGGATTTATACCCAAATATTTAATTTTAATTCCACATTTTAGGTGTCTGGTTGAAATTTTTGTAGAATCATTATGTAATTGTGTCTTGGAGATATCAATTATTATAAATTTATTTATAGCTAGTACTTGTGATTTAGTCATTCCCTTTGAATAAGTAAATGTGTCAGGAAATTATTTTTTTAGTTATTGAAAATGTAAAATATTTTTCACTTCTATATCACACTATTGGGTGTGAGTATCATGAAAAGATAACGTTTTCACATTCCTTAAAATATCCTCCATTTGTTTCTTTTCTCCTACTAATGATGAGAATACTTCTTTATTGAAGTAAAAATTACAAATAAAAATTGTTATAAATAAAATACTAGTTTGTGGTTCAAGATATATGATGATGGATGAGGATTTATATCCTTTAGATATTCAAAAACATCTTTGAGAACCTATCATAATAAATTGGATGGGATTGGTGTATATTCCACACAACCACTGATTCTTAGTAGGGAGAAGTCAGGATCTTTTCCAAAATCCAATTGGCGTGGAGAGTGATTATAATATTCTATTTTTATGTGAATTAATACCAATGTATTCCATAATTCACGATCCTATATTGAGCTTGACAACGTAATTCTCATTATTAATGGTATAGAAATAAATTGGAGGTTTTTTGTCAGCTATTCAGCTAAACCATTATGTTTAGACACTTGGGAAATTGGATGCTCCACAGTGATCCTGATTTCCAAAAAATAATCATTGAAATCATGGGAGATAAACTCTATAGAATTATCAATCCTTACTTTATTTATGACATAATCAAAAAATGGTTCTCTATATTTAATTATTTAGGACAAAAAAAATTTGAAAATGCAATATTATTTGTTGAGAGGATACATACATGTGACAATCCACTAGACACATCAATTAATACCTTAAAATATTTAAATGGCCTACATGATGGATGATTTGTTCAATATACATCCCCTTGAGTACATTAAAAAAATTATGGAATTTTCTTTAATTTTAGCAGGATATGGTCTCATGGTCATCATTCCAAGAGAACATGCCAAACATGGAATGTTTCCTAGTGACGAGATCTGTTGGACTATTACTGAATTTCCATGAGAACATTCAATTATTTTTTGTATCATTTATAAAGTTGGATTATCTAATTAAAAATGTAAAAAATTAATGAAATATTAAAATCATAGTAATATTATCATTTAATAATAAATATATAAACTTCCAACCCTAATCAGTTAATAAATATTTCACACGGGGATTTGAAATAAATACATAAATATATCACATTACTCAATTAAAACTTCTAGCATGTATTGATTTCTTAATTATACCATCAATCAGTGAGAGCAGAATAAATACATTTAAACCATATGAATAGGTGGAAAACTAACCAATAAGGTGGTAATTAAAATAAACCACATAAACCATATAATATGGCATTGAATTTTTCATAAAAATAATAAATATTTAGAACCATACAACCTGGTAGTGAGAATAAAAATAAAGACCCACCCCTCTCCATTTTTAACATTATTGTTGGTAACATGTTGAAAAAAAAATTGTAATGAGAAAAGATAGAATATAGGACAAAGATGAATAGAAAGGGAAGATATATATTTTTATGGATTATCACATAACTTCCAAACTGTATGTTGTTTTTTATCTCTTTAGGGGAGGGTTGTAATCTAATTTCAATGTCGTGCAAAGGGGATTAGTGGGGGTGGGAGCCCACCACCATTGAATGATCAAGCCGCAATCTATGTATGCCTAAAAATATATATACTGTTAGCTATATGATATTAATTTTAAATTCTAATAGTGTTAATTACAAATATAAATTAAAAATCATATAAATTACTAACTATTAATAATATGTATATATATATATATAAATTATTGATTATAAAAATTAATAATTACAAATTATATAATTATATATAATTATTAATTATTAAATATATATATATATTTACTATATATTAATTTTTATTTTATTATATTATTAATATAATACAATTTAATTTTTAATATATTTCTAACTAATATTAAATTTATTATCAATTATGTTTTAAATAATACTAAATTATTATTATTTTAATAAATACATATAAATTTGTAATATAATATAATGCTATCTATTACATGAAAAATATAAATGTTTAAATCTTTTTCTGTATATATTATTAATTATAAAAATATAAAAATAAAAGATATAATTTGAATATTTATAATCAAATAAGTTTGAAATTAATAATATATATATTTCTAAATATAAATATAGATCTATATGTTGTATTGTTTTTATTAAAATTCTAGTTAGTTTTAATTCAAAAAAATATTATTATTTATATAAATTAATCAATTTTTTTTTGAATATATAATTAATTATATGAATTTATAATTATATTCTGAATTTATTATATATATACATACAAAAAGGTTCTAAATATAAACATTACCTAAACATTAATATTATTTAATAATTTAATTGACATAATAATAAATAATAAAATTAAATTTTAAAATCACTTGAATTATAAATATCAGTTCATTTTATAATTTAATTTAATGATTTGATGTTTAATTTTTTTTCAATTATTGATTTAAATATAACTACATTTATTCATATATTAATGTGTGTGTGCGTGTGTTTGAAAAAACCTCGAGGAGGTGTGTGTGTGTTGGTGAACTCAACACATATTTGTGAATATCTATGAATATAAAATGCATAAAATATTAATTTTATATTAATTTTAAAACCGAATTAGTAAAATTAATTTCTAATATATACATTTTCTTATATTAATTTTTATTAATATATAAATATTTCTAATTACTAATTATATAAATGTATATATGTAGAGACCCTATTTTCCCTTGTATTACTTTGAAATATTTCTTGATATATTTCAGAGCTAGGCATTGAGGCGATGTGCGATTCTGAGGCCTAGTGTGTCCAAAATTAACATTATGAAAATATTAAATATGTTACATATTACATGCATGCAGTTTCATAATGAAAATGAGGTAAATTATAAATGTAATATCATATCAGAATGATGAGATAATGTTATAGTTTGATAAGTGATGTTTATCCTAGGTGCGACATACCATAGGTCGGCATGGGGAATTCATAAAATATTAGTCATGGGTTGTTGTGTCGAGTTAAATAAATAATTGTATTAATTTATTTAATTTAATTAATTGAAAAAGTTTTTTCTATTCATACGTCATTATGGAAGGATTACCATGGTTAGCTGCATAACCCACAGATCATTGAGGGGTTCTCCTTCCACCCTTCCATTGGCGAATCAAGATTCATCAATGACGAAACAATAGATCAAGGAAGATCGACCCATAGTGAATGCAATGATCCCTCTTCTTCATTGAAGAGTATGTTATTCAACAAAAAATTATCCAATCCATTATAGGACTTGTTAATTTTTTTTATTAAACCCAAATTCATTAAATTATTGGAGTAGTATCATTTTATTTCTTGATCTTCATCCAGTTCAAGACTATACAGGAACTGGTGTTCCTTTTTTAATTTTTATTTCAATTATTTCTCACTCTATATATCCCTAAATGTGTTCATTGTACTATAACTCTTTTCCAACAATTGGAAACATTTGTTTTCAATCCTTTCCCCCTTTAATTATTTTCATTCTTCAGCAATTGGCCTACGGCGTTCCAGTTTGAAATATTTGGGCTAGGCCAAGCCAAATTCAACCACCAAAATCATGACAGGTTCACATGAGAAAAACAGATCAATGAATTAGTGATTGAATCAATGGATTTACGGGCTTCGGGTGAATGATTTGTGTAATTATTCTCTAAACTATAGATATATGGTGACAAGATATGTGTATGGTGTGTGTCGTAAATGATGAATGAAATAAAAATATTGTTTTGGCCTACGGATTTCCAGAAACAAAGAATGATAGATTCTATTTTGAATTTGGAGGTCCTTGAGGAATGATATAAAGTATCATAGCCTGGATCAGGAATTTCAGAACTATATTAGGGATTCTGTGAAAAAACCCTACTACATACCATGTAGTTTGAAGAACACACTCGGTTTAGATCCCCCATTGGATGCGGTGCATGGGTTTTGAGAAATTTAAGGATGACACCACATGTCGTTGGGCCACACACAATTTTTCCCTCCCTTGGTATCCATGTCATGTGGAAAAAATATCTAAATAAACTCATGTGTGAGAAATAATGTGAAAAAAGTACAAAAACATGGGAAAGAGTAAATAGACACGGCTAGTAGAACAGGCAGGACATTGAGTGTCTTAGACACACCATGTTGTCCACCTGCATTCCATGTATTACTACATGGGCAACAAGATATGTTTGAGATGGGACAGTATTATGTAGTGGTATGGGACCACACTCCATGTGGGTCACCTTACATAATATGTACCCTTCTTTCTTTTTTATTAAACATAAATCTCTCATATCTCCTTGGTTTGGACTTAGATTTGGGCCCGTGAGTAGCCTCTCCTTATTGTTTTCTAGGTAGAATGATATGGTGACCATCATAGTGTATTTTGAGATACAATGAAATATTTCATGAACATGATTCTTATTTTTGGATATTATCGATGATGATAGTGACTGGGGAGTATCATCAGAGATATTAGAGTGGTACCCTTCTACTAGGAAGGGCATGGGTCGTCGATCAACTATTAGAGTGACACCCTTTAGCTAAGCTGGGAATGAGTCCTCAACTGACTATTATAGGGAAAATATTATTTTTTGATAAGGAATGGGTCCTCTACCTATCCATTGAGGGTCATCCTTCTATAGAGTCAGGGTATGGTCCCCCAAATACGAGCATGACATTCTCCTACTGGGTAGGGAATGGGTCCTATGTCTACAATCTGGGTGTCACCCTCCTGTTGTATTGGGGCATCGGTCCTTAAATACTAGATTGAAACCCTATATATAGGATAGGAATTGGTCCTCTACTGGCCACTAGTGTGAAAATTGACTACAAGGACAGATCATGGGTCCCCTACCTGTCTGTAAAGTGGAACCCTTATATTGTACTCGGGTTTGGGTCATAGGGTCTACCCATGACTATGTGGCATAGTTGGAAGGTTTTTATTGCATTTGATGTTTCTGCTGCACATATGTGCAACATGGTGGGAATTATTGATGGTCTATTGGAACTGATAACACTTTTTTCCTGAATTTAGCCGTGAGATGAAGTTCCTATTTCTCTCTCATTTAGGCTTTTATTATTTGATAATATATATATATTCATGTAATTATATTTTGTTACTATACTTAATTTGGCTCAACAATATATTCTTATCATGTATCTTACTTATATCTCATCATGTATCATGACATCCTAATATTTGTTTGTATACTCTCCTTAAATGTTCTATTCCCACACATGACGTGTCTTATAAAGACGACATATAGGTCAATGATTACTATTTTGGATCATATGTATTCCTGGTTCATTTGATCGCATATGGTGGTCAAGGCATGGAGATCTGAAGTTGGGATCTATCTTAACATTCCATTATAGATTTTTGGATGGAACATATTTCTATTTGTGCAAGAATTTTTAACCTTTTATTTTTATTTTACAATATAGTACTATTTATACTCCATAGAGGATTCTAATTATTGTTTATTACACCATATTTTGAATATTTTTCTTTTATTCCTCCTTACGTATTCATTGATATGGTCATGTTTCTTTGTATAGGTACAGCTGAAAAATTCCTCTCATGGTACATATTCCTTTCTACACATATCTTCAGTCCCAGGCCTATGGAGGTGGGATTGTGGTAGTTTGGTGTCAATCCCCATTGATTCGTGTCATGAGCGATTTGTATTAATGGTGATTTGAAACTTCGGATGGTTTTTTGATTACCCCCCGTATGAGGATTTGGTTGGAATTTAGGGAAATAGTGAAAATGTTTTTCATGTGTCTCTCTCAAACCAGGGAACCCTGTGTTGGGGTGGTGGTCAATGTATCCCTTCACTATGACCTTGAATACATTCTTGAAGACTTGGAATATGAAAACATTTTTATAAGGATAAATGGATCATTCATAATATAGGATCGAGTCCTTTGATTTTCCTTCTTTCTGTAGAACCCCATTGTATATATATTCTCATCTTATCATGGTACGTATTGATTAAATTTTCATGATGCCTCTATGATGAAATCCATCAAGATTACAAGTTCAGATCATGATGATGATCTGATGAGTGATAATTCCCTAATTCATAGTCAATATACTAATATTCATTATCTCGGTGTATAGGTAGCAACACCCCAACCTATTGAGTAGAGGATCATACAATTAATGAAGGTTGACGAATCCTGTAGATTTATTGCACTATATTAGTTCTAATGGAATTGGATGTTGAGGTATCATGGAGATCCAGATCCCTAGGCAGTGGAGGATTAGATAGAGTTGGTGGTCGATATTTTGAGGATTATCTATACATAGATGGATCATTTAGTTGTGTTAGAAGCTATTATTTTCTATTAAGAAGTTGGACGATAGTGATGTCTTATTGCACAAATGCATGATGAGTCAACCCCCTAATTTCCTAACTCCTAGCAGATATTACATGATGTGAACTACTGCCCCTCCATATGATTGGTTCAGATTAAATATATTCTAGATCTACTATATTGAGGGATTCTAGTTGCAAAGTACGTTGTGAGGTTCACGGAACCTACACGATACTCCCTAGATATGATATATGGCAGCTACTTCTGTGCATGGATGTTTGATTATGGACTCCATAGAGGTATCTATAACATTATGGTACCATTTTGCTTTCCCACCAATGATGGGGTGTTGGGGTGTGTGATGGTGTTAGAGAGATTCCATTCAATGGTACGTTAGGAAGCTGGAGAAGGGATGGGGTGTTATAGAGCTGAGACATCTAAAATAGATATTATGAAGAATTAGATATGATCTTGCTGTAGGAGAACCTACAAGGATCAAAATCGGGAATGTTTTTAGGGGAATCAAAGAGGCCCAGGTGTATCTCATAGAGGGGTTGTGGAATTTTTGTGATGGGTGAGGTAACATGAAACATGATAAACCAACCTAATGTACTGATAAGTGCAATCAAATAGCAGACAAACCACCGTGTTAGAGGCCTAACCCTGACCATGGATCTCCCAGACAAAGAAAGGGTGGACCCTAGTGAGGTGGAGATAATATAGGAGTTGGTGGAACTCTATTATAATGATCTATGGGTGGTGGAATATATTTTTAGATCCTTACACAACCACCACCAGATGTCCTATTTCAGGCTCAAGGAGCTGGCAGTGGGGCACATATAGCTACATGATATGGAGGATTACAACCCAACGACACAAAAGACGATTAGAGATATGATATTTTTTTATTATACACATTACTTTTTATTATAAGGGATTGTTACAAGTCATACCTTCATATCATTACTCATGGGTGGAGATATGAAACTCCACGTTGAGGCTTTCACCTATCATATTTGTCTTAAGGTTCTTACAAGGAACACTCTTTCTGAATATTTATCTCCCAGTATTGTGAGATATATATTTGTAGATATAGATTATTGTGGGACTGTTTTGTTTTCATAATGAAACCCTATGATTTCATCTTAGACATGTATTGGTTTTCTATAGTCTAAGCCCAGATTGAATTTCACCGTAGATGAGTCTGATTAATTTGCACTAATGGGACAAGATTCTGCTTTGTGGTGGAGGGAGATATCATTTATGGATGAGTGGTATTTTTGATTAGGAGGCTGATTTCCTCACCCCTAATTTGTGGAGTATATCCCATAGTATAACAAGCTATTCAAGAGTCATGAATCCTTTAGTCATGGAGAATTTTATGGATGTCTTCATTTATGGTGTTTCAATACAAATTCCATGGTGGGAGATGAAGTTTTATATTAACTTTTATTTCGAGACCACTATTATATATTATTCAGAATATTGAATAGCCATAGCTATGCTTCAAGATTAGTGGTTGTAGATGTAGAGAAATTAAGAGAAGTGTATTATTAGAACTAATGTTTGCCTCTAGGAAGCCCCATTATTGTTTATGAAAAAGGGAGATGAGGGTTTCTAGTATTTTGTAAATATGTTTCACCATAACTACTCCATGATAAAGAACATATACCCCTATATGATGATTTATGACTTCATAGATTGGTTTTTATATGTGATATGGTTCATGAATATCAATATTTAGACTAGCTACCACCAGTTGGAGTTTGCATGGACGATATTCCGAACTTGACATTCTTGTGTAGAAATAGACACTATTAGTTCCTAGTAATTCCCTTTGGTGTGACAAATTACCCTACAATTTTTCTAGATTTTATGAAAAATATCTTATAGCCATACTTGGACCAATTCTTGTTGTCTTCGGTGATGACCTAATAATATACTCTATATCAATGGAGGATAACATAGAATAATTAACTACTGACCATAATTTTTTTAAGAGAACCAGCTTTATGGTTTTCTCTCAAACATACAATTCTCGATTCAAGAGGTTCACATCGTAGGGAAAAGCATTTATTATAATGGTATATATATGGACTTGATGAAGATTCATGCAATTTTTTATTGGGATACTCCCATGAATATGTCATTGGTGCGCTGTTTTCTTCTATAGGTAGTATACTAACATGGTTTTTTTGGAAGAAATCTCTAGAATTGCAGCACCTTTTACTTCTATGACATGTTAAGGGAATCTTGATACCTTAATTGAGTAGTGATATAAATCCTTATAGGATTTGAGGATATGGTTTCTTAGTGCTCCTATTTTGAGACAACCAAATGAGGGCATGGAGTACATATTGTATAGTGATGCCTCGTGAGCTGGGATCGACTATGTGTTGATGCCGAGGTAGGAAGATATAGCATATGGTTTGAGGTATTTTCAACATAATGAGTGCAACTACACGACTCAAGAACTAGAGCGTGCAATAATAGTCTTCACTCTGAGGATGTGGAGTCCTAATATTACGGGATACCACTTTGTGGTTTGCTCAAACAAATTGATTCTTAGATATTTATTCACATAGACATTCTTGAACCTCAAATAGAGGCACTATTTGGAGTTCTTTTTGGACAAGGTTTTCGCGAAAGTCTATACTCCGGGGAAGAGAAATATGGTGGTTGGTTAGTGTGAATTCCCAAACTCATATAGTGTAGGTGGCATCAGAGTTGTTGGATTCCTTGTAGCTGACCCGATTTGAGGAGGAGTGTGTATTTTTTCTTCAGTAGATGGTTTTGAATCCTTTGATCTTCCACAATGTTAGAGATCCCCAATTGGGATACATTACCTATGATGTCTTTCATTATCTAATAACCTTAGGATATTAAACCATTTTATTTTCATAAGAAGTGAATCATGTCATTCATTTCTTGGGAAGGAAGGTTTTCCCAGTTAGGATACGAGAGGATGTGATGCGATATTTTCACAATTATCTTTTGTTTTTATATATTATTGTGGAAAATCTGTATAGATACCCTCAACATAAAATATTTTTTAGCTAACATGAGATTTATTGTCACTGAGTTCATCTAATGGTGCCTCAATTGTCAGCAAGAATAATCTAAGAATGATGTTCTTAATGTTTTGATTCAACCCATTATTACACCGAAGTGAAAATTGGATAACATTTCCATGGACTTTTTGACATGGATTATACAGATATCGAGAGTCCATAACACCATCAAGGAAAATTTTGACTAAATCATGAAGCCGACACACTGCCCTTCCATATGGAATCATAGATCAATGGAGTGTTGGAGGAGTATGTATATACTGATGATTTTCCACCATCATGTGGTTCCCACAACTATTTTATATTACCGTGATATATGGTTCATTTCATGATTATGGGGAGGATAACATGAGACATTATGGGGAAAAATAAGGATGTGTACATCCTTCCACCCCTAGATTTATGGGAAGACCGATTGTACTATCCAGGTGTTCGAGGATACACTAAGGGATTCCCAATAAGGCATTTTTTTCATACCTTGGATGATCACTTTTCACATATAGAATTTGTATACCATAATAGATATCCCTATACTATCTGCAGGTCGTCTTTTGAGGCACATTATGAGAGACCATTAATGTCAACATTGTGATAGATAGAGATTGGTGATGCATCTATTATGCGGATAAATATTTTTTAAGTGATGATGGTGAAGATCCAGTTCATCCATGAGTAGATGATGTTATCTTATAAGAGGTAGAACTCATACAAAAATCAACATCTTAGGCTCTTGGATTTTGAGTAGGGATTCCAATTTTTCGAAAGAGTTTCCCCATGATAAGGATTATAGAAATTCACTTAGGGAGGTAGTCTATCATCAAGGTTCATCTAGATGTTCATGATCTTGTAGAGGGCTGGTGTGGTTTCATACTTCCTTCCCCGACCCCCAGAGTTTGATCGGGTGCATAACATCTTCCATGTGTCAAAGATGAGGATAAAGTTGTATGAACCTATGCATGTTATTGAGTGGGGTGAGTTTTACATTGAGGATGGATTAAATTTTATTGAGAACCTAGTGGTGATCGAATATTTTCATAAAAGAACAATGCATTGAAAAACTATCCCCTTGGTTTGTGTGATGTGGCAGAAAAAAACAATTAGGAGAACTTCTAGTGGTGGGAGAGCCAAATGCAAGATCAGAATCCTATGTTTTTTTGTTTATTCTCTCTTTCCTGACACATAAATATTTAATAATACAATGATTTAGACACCCTATATTTTTCTTTTAATACATTAAAATATTATTTGATATATTTTCAATTCCTAGGGATGAAACAACGAGCGATTATGTGGCTCGATGGGCCCAAAATTAATTTTATAGAAATTTAAAATATATTTTATATTATGAAAACAATTTTTCTTAGTGTAAAATGGATAACTCTAAAACAGAACACTAAATCAGAAATTGAAGACCATGGTTGAGTTAATAATTTGATTTTTCCCTAGTCGGGACCTAGAATAGGTCAGTTTGGGGTGTTTGGATAAAAGCAGACATTGGTTGGTGTGTTGCGTTATATACATAATTAAAATTTTAAAATAATATAATTATTATAAAATAATTTTCTTATTAATACTCTTTTATAGATGGATCAACAGGGTTACCTTTATAACCTGAGAATCATTGAGAGGTCCTCCGTCTACCCTACTATTGGGGAATCAAGATCCAACAGTTAAAAAACTCTCGATCATGGAATATTGATGTGCTACAAACACAATGATTCCTCTTCTTCATTGGTTATCACTTTATTCATTGATGAATGATGAAAACCCTAGAATGACTCATTAATTTTTGTAATATACCCTAAAGGATTAAAAAAATTTATCAAGATTATTCTCTTTTATTTTCTTTGTGAATTTTAGGACTTTACATGTGCCCATGTACCAGAATTAATTACTTATTCAATTTCTTATCCGCATGGATATCCCAGATTGTGTTTTTTGTCCTAGAATTATTGGACAAAGATCATTAAACATTATTTTGGTGACATTCTCTCAATGATTCTTCACATTCACTGATGATTGTCTTATGGGGTCTCAGATCAACATTGTCGAATGAGACTGAGCCCGATTGGACCCCCAGAATCATGATCAATTTTCATTCAACAAACAAAATATATAACTAGGGATGGAATTAGAGGATTTGAAGGTTGAGGGTCACAGATTTTCTGACCCAAAATATAACCTAGATATATAGGTAAATAGGACATGTGCACAATGCAAATGAGAAATGATAAACCAAATGGAAATATGTTTTTGGACAAAAGACAACAAAAAAATGATAATCGAGGGATTGTACTTCAATTTCGGGAGGCTTGGTGGAAAGATACAATGTATAGAAGGCTAGATCTGGAAGTTCAGAAGGGGATATGGGATTCTATGAAAATCCAACGACACACAGTTCAATTGGAAGAACACAATACAGGTAGTTTTTCTTTGGCTACGATGCTAGGGCTTTTAGAATGTTATGGATAAAACATTGTCTGGCTTGGCCACACGTTGTGTCTCCCTCCAAAGGTAGCCAATATGTATGGAAGAGCACGCAGGAAGAACCTCATGCATGATCAAATTCCATATATAGAACTAAATAGACATGAGAAAGAGTACATGGTCAAATCCAGAAGCATGGGTAGGAACGGAATTGGCTCACACATGCCGTGTAGTCCGCCTACACGCCATTTAGTACTACATTGGTAGTAATTTTTGTTCCAACATGGACACATTCAAGAAGTGGTACATGACCACATTTCATTTGGGTCTCCTTACATGCTATGTACAACTTGTTTCCATATTAATGCACTCGAATATATCATATCTCCTTCATTTGTACATGGAATTTGGCCAGTGATTAGATAATCATGAGTTTCGCCTCTAGAATGTGACTGTGGCCTTTACAATGGATTTTGAGATATTATGTGTGATGTTATGTCCATGAATCTTATTTAAGTGATGATCAATAATGATAATGATCATGAATGATCATCTGAGAGATCAGAGTGTCACCCTCCTACTGGGTAGGGAAAGTAACATCTTTCCCCTCCTCATTTTCTTGAGTCAAGGAGGAATTTCTACTTGGCCATAAGAGACATTCCCTAGACACCAAATGCTGGAAATAAATTTTGAGGGCTTAAATAATGAGTGGGGAAAGATTTTCCATTGAAATGAAAATCAATATCCAGATAGGCCATTATCCAAAATTTAGAACATGATTCATTTCAAAATTATTACCCAACACAACAATACCAATGACTATGAAACCATTTCTAAACTATAATTAATGAACTAAACCGAATAATAAAAAACAAAACCTAAGGAATATATCTCATAACTCCATATCTCATCATCAAGCTCCATGCTACAAGATCCTCATGACCACCCAAGAATCATGATTCACCACTATAGAAATGGCATGTCTTACTCTTACTGGTGTCTCAGAATACAACATCTACAAAAGAAACAATGTTCTAAAGAATGGGTGAGTAAAACACTCAGTAGGATCACCTGAAATGAGTTCCCTACCAACTCCAAAAGGACGGAACATGTTAAAATAGTTTATAAAAAAAAATTATATAATGTAAATAAATAATTCCACAATATTTATAAAGCCAAACACAACCTTTCCAAAATCACTTTATCATAAAACACCACAATTACAGGAAAGATAGAAACCAATGAAACCAAAAAATTCATTAACCTTATACTCCTTTTACAATATCATAACCAATTCCATCTAGCATGGCCAAAAGCATATCCTTCCCATGTACCAAAGTTCCACACACACACCCAAGCTTGGTGTTTCCATTGACGGTGTAACTTTATGTCCAAACACAACAAATTTTTATAGTGGTAATTCATGCCCACTTCACATTTATAGTGGTCCTTCATGCCCACTATTCAATCTTTCCCAACTGTGCTTAACGCCATATACCAACCCCTTTCCCACAAAATCCATCTAGTCACCCCAAAAATCAAATTTATTATTGAAATATCATAACAACATTCCAAAAAATAATTGACACATCATATAAACCAAATTTTGTCTACAACAGTTTCAATCCAAAAATTACCATCCAAAAAACCAAACAACCTAAATCCATTCAATAGAATCACCTTTATTAAAGGTTGTATAACGACACACCCATGACCCGCCACATTTCAATAAAACCTAGATTTTGTTGAAAACCATATTCACAACTTATTTTGCACAAAACAAACCTATCAACCGATTTTAAAATCGCTATTTTAAAATCCAACAGAAAATTCCTTTGACAAAAAACCCCATTTTTACAAGTTGACAAAGCAATAAAAAATTGGATCTGACAAACATTATACATCATAATCACAAAATAATTTAAGAAACCCCAATTATTTTAAAATTCAATCCTAATAGTTCTATTAAAGTGGGGATGAGTGTAAAACCACCTACCTTTACTTTTTTTGGGAAATCAACCAATCCATAACCTCACCACATATTCATGTTTAACATTGAAAAAAACACATTATAACTGTTTTAATAGTATAGAAAAATATCAATATCATAATTTTAGGAAACTAAAACCCTATATGTACATGTGGTAGATGAAGATCTATAAAACTGATAGATAGAGGAAAGCAGATCTAGAGATAACCACGAAATGAAAAGGAGAGAGACTTTACAACAACAAAATTCTTTAAAACCACAAACAAAAACCTTCAATTCACTAAAAAAAGGATTGTAAGAGGTTACCTAAACCTAGATAAGTGAAAATACTATGTTGGGTTTGAGTGTGATTAGAAATAGGTGTTTTAGGCAAAATCTTGAGCGACCTTATTTTTAAACCCCTGTTTTTAATCCATGCTTGGTTAGCATGCACAGTTAGATAAACTGTGTGATAACCATAAAAATTATAAAATATCAATGGGGTTCCCTACATGGTTTTCCCAAATGTTTAGTAAAACCATGAACCAACTATGAAAATTCCCATTGTCTGAAGTTGCATTGTTTCCTCAAGATTCTACATGGTTTCCATTTGCCATTCTCAAACCGTGGGCCTATAGATAAGCACCAAAACCTTCTTGAAACCCTTAAAAACTATGATAAACATTACCTAACTAATTTAAAACACAAAAAAACCTAAAATAAAATTCTACATACCTCAAACCGGGGGTGATGCATTCTCCCCACAATTCGCCTCTCCATCCTTACAAAGTAGAAATCTATCATTTTTTTTAAAATAGCTCTAGCCACTGGTGGACAATCTATTTTACCTATTACAATATATCCTCATGAAAATATCCATTTATTAACTCCAACCAAACTAAATAGATTCTTTTTAAAATGAGGGAATTCCTCTTTCCTATCCACAATATTAACTGGCATGTGCACTAATGATGCTTTGGGGTCTAGCTCAACATGATCCAATTAATTCACATGGTCTCAAATAAGTTGATACTTTTTAAACTGTAACACATGAAACACATTGTTCACTATAGTAAACAATGGTGGAAAATCCAACTGATATTACACCTCTCTATCCCACTCAAGTATCTCAAAATAACCAATATTCCTCAAAGTTAACATACCATGCTTCCTCAAATGATGATTTCCAATCCTTGAGATATTTTCAAAAACACATGATTACTCACCCCAAACAATAGTGGTCAAAAATTGTGATCCACATAATATTTCTAATGACTGTGAGTTATCTTCATTCCCTTCATTATCAACATATTCTTCTATGTATTCTATTTTAAAAGGCTCATCAGAACCATAATAACCTCACATGTTTCAACCCATCAAAGTCAAGAATTCAACAGATTCCCATAAAATGCTTCAAAAAATGACATATATATATATTGAGGCATGATAGAAGTTATTGTATAGAAAATTTACCAATCGAAATTTTACCTCCCATTAGCCACCAAAATCCTTCACACATTCTCATGACAAATCTTCCAACATTTGTATCATCATCTCAAATTTCCCATCTGTCCATGGATGATACATTGTACTAATTATCATCTGAATTCTAAGGGCTTACTATAAGGAGTTTCAAAAATGAGACGTTAATATTAGATACCAATCTTATAAAATTGAAATCAGTACATCATTTTTCATTAACAACTCAAATATATAGATTTTGGAAAGATGATTCACTGTTTGTGATTCCAATATCGGGCTGAAATGGGTCGACTTTGTGATATCATCCATAATAACCCATTTGAAATCATATTTCCCGATCATTATTGGTTTACCTGTAATAAAATAAATCCCAATATATTCCCATTTCCACTCTAGTATATGTAATTAATTCAATATAAATGTCAAACATTGATGATTTTCATTGACATTTTGAAAATTCAATCATCTTAATAACAACTAAGCCACTTTAATCCTCATACTCTCCCACCAAATTTCGGCTTTCAATACATTAAAGGAAGTTTAAGGGGTTATGGGGAATGTGAAAATATGGGGGCTCATGCGGGCCCCACCTCTCCTTTATCCTCTTAAGAGAAGTTAGCAACCTAGTGGGTGCCACCCCAAATTTCACACAGAGGTTACAACAACTTAGAAAAGAAATAAAATTGTAACACATATTTTATTTCACTCTTCAATTAAACCACATTTTTTAACAACTCCTCCCTAGAAAATGCTCCTTTGGAAAACTTCCTCTTAAGAAAAAAGTGGCACTACGGTTTCATCGGTGCCCTTAGATTTCAATTCTGAGCACCGGATCAAATGATAGAAAAACCCGCTCGTTCGTTCACTGAACGCACCTGAGCTAAAATTCAGAAAATTATTCTGGACACACCGGGCCCCAGAATCAGGTGCAGTCAGAAACAACGTACTCGTAAAATCTCAAAGAATTTAATAAAAAAATTTCCTTGAAATTTATGGGTCTTTACATTACTCCCACCGCAGGGCTTTACGTCCTCGTAAAGATACATCATAAACTAGAGAAACAAATGAGGTTACTGTGCACACATCTGAGCCTCCCGCTCCCATGTGCTCTCTTAGAGGTTACTATGCTGCCACCTGATCTGCACTAGAGGAATCGACCGTCCATGTTGGACCCGATCCTGTCGATCCTCGATCTCCACCAGGACCTCCGCAAAAGTCGCCCCGTCATCGATGTCCAGCTCCCCATGGTCGATGATATGCGTCGGGTCATGCACGTATCTCCTCATCTGAGATACATGGAAGACGTCGTGCACCTGGTGAAACTAAGGTGGAAGAGCCAGGCGATAATCCAGCTCGCCTATCTTGCTGAGAACATGGTATGGTCCGATGAAGCGTGGAGATAACTTGCCGGCCCGAACAAACCTCCGCAGTCCACGTCAAGGTGAGACACGTAAGAAAATGTGGTCACCATCCTTGAACTCTAGTCGTCTCCGCCTCCTGTCAGCATAGGAATTTTGTCAGCTCTGAGCTGTCCTCATCCACTCCTAGATGACCTGTACCTTCTCCATCGTGGCCTGGATCATCTATGGTCCTATGAGTGCTGACTCCCCAGGGTCAGTCCAGCATAGAGGTGATATGCAAGGTCGGTCGTAAAATGCCTCGTATGGTGCCATCCCGATGGTGGAGTGGTAGCTGTTGTTGTATAAAAACTTCACCAAGGGCAGGTGATCATCCCAGCTGCGAACAAAGTCAAGGACACATGCACGGATCATGTCCTCAAGAGTCTGAATGGTCCTCTCCATTTGACCGTCCTTCTGAGGGTGAACGGTGGTTCTCAGGCATAGCTACGTCCCAAAATCCTCCTACAACCCCTTCCAAATCTGGGAAGTAAAGAGAGCATCTCGATAGGAGACGATAGACGATGGCACACCATGAAGCCATACGATCTCCTGAATGTAGAGGCATCCCAAGCTCTCAACTGATCCCTACTCTCTGATAGGTAAGAAGTGGGCCGACTTGGTATGTTGGTCTACAATCACCCAAATGGAGTTGTGTCCTCTAGAAGTACATGGAATCCCAGTCATGTTATCTATGGATATCCAATCCCACTTCCACTCTGGGACCTCTAGGGGCTGTACCAAGCCTGCTGGTACCTGGTGCTCCGCCTTCACCTACTGGCTTTTGAGGAATTGTGAAACGAACTCTACCACAACCTTCTTCATACCCAGCCACCAGTTCTATCATCTGAGATCCTGGTATATCTTCACCACTCTGGGATGTACCTCTAATGGGGAAGTGTGAAACTCTCTCAGCACCTCCTCCTGTAATGCAACTGGTACCATGGTACGTACTCTGAAAAGGAAGACGTGCTCTCCTCCTATAGAGAATCCATCGGATAGTTGTCCTGAGGATATCTATGCACATCGTGTCTCACAGTCAACATCCCCACGCTGTGCCTCTCTGGCCTGCTGAAGAAGTGGTGGAGTGACTGTGAGCGACTATAGAAAGGCTGCCCCATCTCTATCCAAGAAGGATATCTGCAATGCGGCTAGCTGCTTCATCGCCTCTCCAAGTAGCTGGATGCCCATCCTCCTGCTGGGAGCATTGGCTACTACGTTCTCCTTTCCAGGAGTATAGGTCCTTCTGCGAGAAGATTTACCTGAGACTCTGGTGGTTAGAGTAGACTGTAAAGCGCTCACCCATCAGATAGTGCCACCACATCTTCAAGGTGATGACCACTGTTGCTAAATCCAGGTCATGGGTAGCGTAGTTCTGTTCATGCTGGCTCAATTGTCGTGAACCGTAAGTGATCACTACCTACTACTACATTAGGAGACACCAGAGTCCGGACCCTGATGCATCGCAATAAACTATGTACCCTACTCCCTCCTCCGATAGACTTAATATGGGTTCACTAGTCAATCTCCGTCTCAGCTTCTGGAAGCTCTGTTGACATCTATCTGACCACATGAAGGGTTTCCTCTTCTTCGTCAATGTTCTGCAAAGTTGCCAAGATTTCCCCTTTGCTGAAAAGAGAAATCCAGTCTCATCCCCTGGATGAACCACGTTCCTTTCCTAATACAGTCTATCCTAACATGAACAGTTGTAATTCATGCCATGGATGACATCGTAACGCCTTGACGCTGCTACCAAGAGGTCCAACCATTACTATCGCCTCCAAGGGTTGAGTCACACTATCGGCATCAGTGTGTGGTCACTGGGTCACCTCCAGTAGGAATCTCATATGTGAGGGTCATGTCAATGGTTTTTAACTGGAACCTCTTAGTATTATCATACAAAAGGAAAGAAAGAAAATGTCACCATTGAAAGTGTCTTTTATTACTGCAACATAGAGTACAAAGACACAAAGCAACACCAAGAACGATTTCTATGAAACTAGAAGAATTATGGACAAAGGCATCCATGCCTGGAGCTAGTCCCACTCTTGTCCATCTGCTTCCGGAGCTCCATGATCATAAGCTTCCTATGCCTGAAGCTGTTCTCTCCCTTGTCCACCTCTTCCATGTGGTCGGGGTGGACCTCCTGGTGGTGATGGTGGTAGAGCCTCGAAACGTCAGCCACCACCCGCTGGTCATCCATCTCCTCTGCCATGTCCTCCTGCTCCTAGGATACCACTATGATCGAACCTCTGCCACTGCCCGGGAGGTCTCTCTAGGGTCTGCTGCTCATCTGCAGGGCGGGTCGGGCAATCACGAGCCATGTGGACAAGCCTGCCGCATGCATAGCACTACCTGAATCTCGTATGACTGGCTCTACTGCATGTTCCCACACATCTGAACCAGTATCCTGGGGTTGTCCACCTGATGGCCTGGTCCACTTGGACCTCTGCGACATCTGTCTACTACTGTCTATAGAAGACACTGCTACGGGTTGCCCTGCGGTAGGCCTTGCTACTGGCGTTGGCTCAACAAGAAATCTCTCCATAAGAAGGGCTCGCTCTAGTACTTCTGCCTACGTCGGAATACTGAGGGAGATCATCAATGCCCTGATCTCATGCCTTAGTCCCTGCTCAAAGCTCCGGGCCCGGAAGAATTGGTCTAGTACCATGTCCGTGGAATAGCGTGGGAGATCAGTAAATCTCGCCGAGTACTGGGCTACTGACATGCTGCCCTACCGCAGCTGTAATAACTCCTGGATGTGAACCGCACGGTGGGTGGCTGGATCAAACTCTGAGTGAAAGAGGTTCTCGATGTCTTTCCAAAGTAGAGTTGCCTCATCATGCACCTGGAGCATCAGGCTCCACCATCTACCTGCTGCTGCATGTAGGAGACTCGCCGTAAGGATCCCCATGAAGTCTGCTGGTGTCCCTACCAATTTGAAGACTCGAACAACAGCCTCCTGCCAATCCTCGACTTCCTGAGGATTCGTCTCTCCACGGAACCTAGGTGGCCTCTGACGCTGAAACTCATGCAGTGCACTCAGGTGACGTGCACTCTCAGCTTCTAGGGCTGGTGGCATCGGTTGCTCGGTGGGTAGAGGCACCGTCGGTGCCTCCACAACAATGGGGCCCTACACTAAGTCCTCATCACTTGGTGGGCTGCCATCTCACAGAAATCTCGGAACCCTAGATGGCTTCCTACATCGGGCCATCCTAAAAAGAAACAGGTGCGCCACAGTTAATATAATATACCTGGTGAGATGACACAAAGTAATCAAAAAGAAAACTTTTGAAACACACATGCAATCAATGTTTTCATGCACTGAGTCGGAAATCAGAAGTCAGGGTCCTGGTGTATGGATACGTCGGCCGCCGCCCCAACACTGGACTCCCTGGACTAAAAACGACACCCAATACTCTTTTCACTATTTCTCCCCATAGAAGAAATTATCAGAGTCCGGAGTTCTACGGTAGAACCGACTCCTCTGATACCATTTTGTCATGACCCGTCCTCGGGGCCCGTACCACGACTACCCCAATCCCACCTTACATAGGCCAGGGGATGGAGACTAGCACCAAAGGCGTAAATCCCGATAAAAGGGAAGGAATTTCCTTTATATAAGAAAACAAACATCACAGAGTACGCAAGCTGAAGTAAAATCTAAGTAAACTGAGTAAAAAAGTAAGTGCTGGAAGGTAAATGGGCCAGTATACAAACCCAATTGAAAGTGCAGTACAACTGTGAAAAGTAAAGTACAACAGCTGGTAAGTAAAGCAGCCTCCACTGAAACGTCCTCCGGAAACCCCACCTGAAGGGTGGGTACAGATGGTCCCCTCTGCTCCTCAAATCTGTCTGTCCACACTGTGTACGTCTCGCCTGATAGTCCACCTCCGGGTACTGTCCTGCTCCTCAAGCCTCAACCATGATTAGCGTTGTCCGTCGTCTGCAACCAACATAATATAGTGCAGGAATAGCCCGTGTAGGGGTGAGTATACGATACTCAGTAGGGACCCTGAGACCCTCGAAGGCCTCCAATATCCACAAAGGATAAACCAAAAATGAAAGATAAAAATACGAAGTATCAACCAAAACTACTTAGGTATATGCCCAGATATATACCTAAGTCAAGAATTCCAGTTCGGCTCTAACTTCCGAGCCCAAGTTCAACCCAGTACACATAGTAAAGTTCAACCGAAACCACACAAGAAAGCACATCCCAATCCACACAGGAAAGAAAGTCAAGCATATCATAGATTTTGATTGAAAATCATGACTCAGCTCATACAGGTATACTATTCACGAAGAGGGGTGGAGATGATTGATGTAGCCTCTGAATCTTCTCCTCTACCGAACCCACGTAGGATCCAAGTACAAATGTCGTCACTACCGGACCCACGTAGGATCCATGTACAGTAACCAACGCTGTCGAACCCATGTAGGATCCAAGTACAGTCGTCCTTACTACCAAACCCACATAGAATCCAAGTACAGTCTTCCTCGTTGCCGAACCCACGTAGGATCCATGTACAGTCGTCATCACTGCTGAACCCATGGAGGATCCAAGTACAGTTGTCATCGTCGTCATAGTTGCAGCCAGCTCTAGGGTTCCCGCACACAGCACACTCGATTCTAGAAGGGTCCGCTCCATGAGCCAAGGGGTCGATACATCAACTTTAATAAAGTCCAGATTTGATGTATCACAAAGTTCTGTCTCATCAATAGGAACTCAACGCAACAAACGGCGCGTCAATCAGATGCCTGATCTGAAAGATATTGGATTTTCCGTTCCAGGGGCCCGGTTGGTTTTTAAGCTAAAATAACCCAAAGGTACTCCAACTACATCCAAACCTCGAGAGGAGTAAGTCAAAAGAACCGTCTCACTAAGAGGAATCCAACAAAGTCGACGACAGATCAATCGGACATCCGAATCTCTAGTTATAAGTGTTTCCGATCTGAGAGCCCGGTTGGTTTCGTGTTTGAACCAACCCGAACATACCCAAAGTTCTCCAAAACCATGAGTGTAACAAACCAAAATGACCGTCTTGATACAAGGATCCCAATTCCACTGACGGTGTCTCGATCAGAGGTCTGTAGCCCATGTTATTGGCGTTTGAACAGATCTGTCCGAAAATAGGGGGTTTGGGCCCGGTCCAACCCGGCCCAATACCCCCTGGGTTGGCCCGAACCGGGTCGACCCGACCTGGGTCTAGGTCCGGCCTAGTTGGGCATGGCCCGGCCTGGCGCAAGCGGTCCGACCCAGCGTGGGCGCCGCTTGGCTCGTGGCTGAGCGGGATGCGAAGGGGGCCCCGCTCCCCTTAATTTTCAAAACGGCGGACCCTGTGGAGTCCGCCCTAGAATATTGCAGGGGTTTACGACCCCGGGTCTTCCGAAAAAACGGTCGGCATGGCCGGCCGACCCCTGCTGAATCGCCGCAGCTCCCGTATGACCGGCGCAGCGCGACGGTGCCGCGACCCTCCGTAGTGGCCCGCCCCGGCCATGGCCACTTGAGTCTTCGGCGCGGCGCGACGGCGCCGCGCCCCTCCACCGCGGCATGCTCCGGTCGCGGTTCCTTCGGCTTCACCGGCACGGCGTGACGACGCCGCGCACCTCCGCCGCGGCCCACTTTGGCCGCGGTTCTCTTGTTCCCGTGCGGTGCAACGACACCGCCCCATCTTCACCATAACTCATCTTCAAATTCAACAAGGAGGCGGGGAGGAGAAATCGGCCGTGTTTGTGCGGTCCGAGCTCCTCCCGTTATTTTGGTAACATTCGTCCAATTAAACTACGAAGTATGATTAAATTATACAAGAACGAAGGTACCCCAACCTAAACACAAGTTGTCGAATGATGAGCGTCGCGGGAAACAGTGTCACGGGGTGAGGCTCCGTATACGACGACAGAGAACATCCAAGGAGGAAATGGTGTCTCCCTTCCTTTGATGCGGAGAGAAGATTGAATGGCGTGGCATCGTTGGCGAGTTCCCCGGTCGGTGCCTCCTCCTTTATCATGGAGGAAGAAGAAGACCGAAGAATCCGGGTCACCGAGTCGACAATCCTTGATGAAGTGTTGTCGTTCTTCGTTGAGGATGAAATTCTTCAAGAGAACTTAGAGCTCTCTTCCCAATATCTTCACACAACAAGCCCACCTAATAAAATAGGGCCTCCCCTTATTTTATTCTTTTTACATGCTTTTTAAAAACTCAAAAATTCAAAATTGAATTCACTTAATTAATTAATTTTGAGTTGTCAAATTAAATGGGGTGATATGTTGGCAATATTAATGTGGAAGAGGAAAAGCCACATAATTAATAAAAAAGGGAAGTTAAAAGGGAGTTTAAGGTGTTATGTGGAAGGTGAAAACATGGGGGCTCGTGCGGGCCCCACCTCTCCTTTATCCTCGCAAGAGAAGTTAACAACCTAGTGGGTCCCACCCCAACTTCCACAAATAGGTTATAACCACTTAGAAAAGAAATAAAATTGTAACACATATTTTATTTCACTCTTCAATTAAACCTCATTTTTTAACAACTCCTCCCGAGCAAACGCACCTTTGGAAAAGGTCCTATTAAGAAAAAAAGCGGTGCTACGGTTTCATCGGTGCCCTCAGATTTCAATTCTGAGCACCGGATCAAAAGTTAGAAAAACCTGCTCGTTCGTTCACTGAATGTACCCGAGGTAAACTTCGGAAAATTATTCTGGGCCCACCGGGCCCTGAAATCAGGTGTCGTCAGAAATTGTGTACTCTTAAAATCCCATAGAATTAAAGAAAAAATTTTCCTTGAAATTTACGTGTCTTTACAATTGATGTGTGGTCTATATATATATATAAATCAAAAATAAATAATGAATATTTTTCTTAATGTATCAGGAAAATATGATATATGTTTTCATGGTTTTGACTGTGTGACATTTTTAGTGAGATAAATTGTAACTTTTATATAGAAAATAGGAACTTTGAGTTATATTTCCCAAATCATATATAAAATTGATGTGAGTTTGTTTCTACTTGTCACAAATGATTCAAAGATATTTTTTATATTGTATCAATATAAGGATCCATCCTTAATCATTATATAAAATTTTTTATTATGTCAATCTTTAATTTTCATACATTTGGTGATTTATATAGTTCAGAGTTTTAGATAATTAATCCATCACCCTTATATAAATAAATATTACATCAGAAAGTTTACAATTCCACACAGTGTTCATTTTTTCAAAAATATTTTATGATATAACATGTTTTATTGTCATGATATATACAATTTCCATGATGACCACATCATTACCCCTACTCATAATTAAAATCTAGTGAACAAAAGTTAACACTTGGGCTGAGCACAAATATATTATTAATGGGAATATAAAAATAATTAAATAAACTTTTTAGTTCATGAAAACATATACAAGATTTATTATTTTTCAAAATTAAACATTGGGCTTAAAATAAACATTTTATTACCCATGAAATGAACTTTTTTCTTAAATTATTTAATAAAAAATTTGATAATAAATATAAATTTAAAACATAAAACATATAAAGGTACCTTTACTATTATGAAATTATTTTATATATATATATATACATTTCACTATTACTAAGTGGTATATACTTTCATTTATACATAATATCATAAGTAATCACATGGGATAATAAGATAAATAACACGGTATTATAAGATCATGGAAATATAAAAAATGTAGCAGAAATTCATTACATGACATGTGTATAATTATCAGATAACTTCTCAGACAATATTAAATGGTGTAAAAAGTCCCTTGGGGGATGAGGTGCACTCCAAAAAACAATACATAAAATCTCATGAGAATAAAACATTACCCAATTCATTGAAGAGATATCTGGGTGAACCAATATTAACATGTTTATGATTATGAGTTCCAAAAATAGTAAATCAATCATAATTCATAAACAAAAGAATTACCAATGTAATTAAATTGTGTTTCCAAATCATGCCTTTTATCATAATAAAATTACATTTCTTAAAGAAGGAATTTGAGAAATGTTCATAAGGGATGTATTACCCCTTCAAATTAAGGGATAAATTACTAGTATATATATGTGTTAGATATATATTTAAAATTTAAAAGAATTCCATAATATTAATGTTTTCAAAAAAGGGAGATAATAAGATAAATTTCATAACCTAATGAAAAGGGTGGTATATAAAGATCTATTACATCCATAAGAAATACATTTCTAGATGTCAAAATATCCATTAATTTTAAAATCATCTATGAAAATCCATAGAACAAAGGTATATAAGGTTTTTTTAATAAAATAATGAAGATTATAAAAAATTCCAAATATCAAATAATGGTTGCGGGGGTGTGAAAATTTATTTTTGAAGTTAATTTTAAAATATATCATTCCTTTTTTTCATTTTTAATTAATGTTAAAAAATTATATATAAAATATTGAAAAATAATCTTTTAGGAATCATTTTAGAGAAATTTTTGAGACATAAAATTCAGTTAAAGATTCCATTATTTCTAGAAAAATACATCAATAAAATAATTTTAAAAATATGGACATAGTAGAAAAATATTTAGAAAATAAAACATTAAAATATTTTAAACATTATTCTTAATGTAATGTTTCTCTTACGTAAACCCTTAATAAAATTACTTTTCAAAACCATTGTAAATAATGTCAAATATGGTAAAAAATTTGATATATTATCCATTTAACCATAAATGAATATTTTCCTATAAAATTTATAAGAATATGTATATGGAATAAATGTTTTGGAAGAAAAATATTTAAATATGATTTATATGGAATGCCCTTACCTTTTTCCAGACATGTCGATTATGTTACTTATCATCAATAACAATAAAGTAATGTTAATTAATTTCATTTTTAATAATGTTTTTCGTGTTTTTTATTTCTTTTATTTCACTTATTACCATGTTATATATAATTACATATCTCATATAGGATGTTTTGATGATATTCATATCTTTTGTCTAAAATGACTTCAGTATGTTGAAATAGTAAAACTGGTCATTATTATATCATATAAAGAATAATAATCATGATATAATTATAATTTTTATACAATAGTTTTAATTTTAAATCTATTCATGACAGATGTTTATGATAAATAAATTGTGTTACAATCTTGGAGATGGTATGTCATACATATGAATGAGTAACATTTCCATTTCTCAATGTTCATTATAGAAAGAAGGTAATTATTATTTCATATTTTAGAGTTTTAATAATATAATATATACCATATTATTTATTTTAGTATACATATATATATATATCATCTATATAATTTTTGATAAAAACAATCACATCGCTTTGACGTGATAAACCCTAATTTATTAGTTTTTCATGTTGTTTATCCCATACCTAATGTGAGAAAACAAATTATGAACTATTTAGCAGGTCAATTTTTTAAAATTTCCAACATTATGTTTTTTTAAATGTGCAATGAATCATCTCCTTCAACAGTAGTAACCAGAAATCATTAGTCTTGAAATCATCCTAATTGGAAGAAATATTTTGTAACATAGAATAAAAAAATCCTATAAAATACACCAATTTACATTAATTCATCTCATCTACCAACTACACACAGAAAATAGAATAAGAGGCATTAGAAAAGTTTCCCAAAATCCAGCACAATACACTATACTTTTAACATTCAAAAATACTAAAAACAAAACAAACCTATAAAATGGGTTCCCATTCAATTAGTAAATTCCTCCACTCATCTCCACTATATGACAATTCATCATAAAAAAATATACGAAAATAATACATAAATAATTTTAATTTAATTTTCACTAAGACTTATTTACTATTACAGAAATATTTATAAAGAAATCTAACATTATAAATAATTGTAATTGTCCCAGTTTTAAGTCTTTCAATCATTATTATCAAAACATAATATCCACATTTAGATCCAATTTTTTGTTTATGAGTCTTTTTCAATGAGATTTTAACTCAAAATAACATTTTTAATTAATATATAGAAAATTTAGTTATTGTAAAAGATAATTCACCTTAACGTTTACAAATTTGATATTTTCCCCCTTGTTGTTGATCTTCTTTTTTGTCGCATCTCTAAAGAAATTTCATGAAATGTTTTTAAATGATATGAAAATAATAAATTTTATTAATTATAATATTAATTAAAATTTAAATAAAAAAAATTATGTGTTCAACACATTCTTGATATTTTATTTCATTCTACCTTGAATAGAGCATATCCAATAAAAAGTCGTCTCTCTTAAAAAAACACCCAACATCTAATGACCACTGATATAAAATAAAATTTAATATGATTTGTTAATATTTTAGGTGATATATAACACATTGTGAGAAAATATATTTGATACCTTTCAAGATATGGAATCATCCATCATTGAATAATGCCATTCTTCTAAAATATTTTAGTTATATACATTGTTCTTTCAGCATCGATCATTGTCAAAGATATAGGGGAAATAAAATATTGGTCCATAAATCCGTATATATCTTCCTTATTATGTTCTTTAAAAATTTTATATATATTCCAAATCTAAATAAAACATAATTTGAAATTTTCTATAATTTAATGGAATAAGAGAAATTATGTAGATTTATATATGTGGAAAAAACATGCATCATGATGATTCCTAATTTATCCCTAGCTACAATCTCAGTGATATCCTTCTTTAAAAGGCTCGTAGTCATTTAATACCCACAAATTTACGCTTTAAATGGAATTCGATAAAATACCAATAAAAAATTTGAGTATATTTAATATCAATCCAGACCAGTATAATCTGTATCTGAAGTCATGGAAAGTTTAATTTTTTATTGTCTATACAGTATTTATTTACTTATCAGTAATTTCATAAAATATGATAGAAATATATAATCCGTAAAATGTGTAAAAAATTTTACATAAAATTGAAATTAAATATAACATATATACATACCTCTATAGAAATATATTGATGTAGTCTAGATGGAAAAACCAAAAAATGACTTGTACATTGTCCAATTATACTCACTCAGTATGTAGGACATGGTATTATTGCTGATATATCTACAATATCATGTACAATAAACTTATGATGCTCTATCTCAATCTGGCGATGATGAATGGTATCAATGGTATAATATATCATCCCATATGCAACTATATAATGAGGATCATCAAAAAATAACTCACAATAAATTGGAAGCTATATATGAGGGGGTATTGGGGTTGGATAATAAAAATTAGGGTTTGGAAACACATATGTATGAGTAGGATAATGAGTGGGATCTGCTTGAGGTGGGGGAGGAGTTGGATCAAGAGGATGAAACTATTCTTTAATGTCTACAAACATCTCCTACACCAAAGCTCTGATCCTATCAACCATTTTCACATGTATATCCTGAATTTTGTCTTCTAGTGAATATTTTTTTATAAACAAGCTCCTTTGAATAATAGTTGGAACGAAGAAACACATTTCTTATCGATACACATATTGGGTATCCTCATACATGACTTGGGTTTTTAGGCTTTCATAATACTACCACTGAAATATCCTGTCTACCCTCAGCAATAATGACCCCATATAAGCTCTTCTCCTCTAGAGAATCCTTTATATAATATTTGAAAAAAAATTTAATTATTAAAAATATATAAATATTTGTTTTAATTTCAATATATAAATAAAAATCTTAAAATCTTATTAGATACAACTCTAAACACTTCCGTAATATTTTTTCCAGTTTTTTTATTCAACCCCTCTCTAATTTTTCTTGTCTAGTGGGGGTATGGAGAGGAAACCCCTCCATATCCTGATGATTTAGTTCTCAACTATTGATGTTTTTTTTCTATCAAGTGTTCCTCCAATAATGTATACCCTCCCAAAGATAAAATATTTGGGTATATATTTCTATATTTAATCACATGATGATATCTCCTTGATTGGTGTAAATTAAGAATAAAGAATAAAGATGTCATTAAAATGATCATTAATAATAAAAATATCTAAAAAGTTAAAATTTTACTTACTAAAAATTATTCTCATTATCTAAATTGAAAAAATTAATTCCATCTATATTCATCTATAAATGGATATATATCTCATGGATTTTCATGTTGTCTATTCTCAAAAATGAATTGTGATGTGAGGTATGATCTAAAATCCATTAATCTCTTATCCGCTAATGCTAAACATTTCCTCTAGAATCCTCCAATGTCAGATATATCATATATATTTTGATAATAAGGGGGAAATATAAATTACTATAAAAATATAAAGATTAATAAAATAATAACAAACAAGATTACCAAAATGGTCTCCCACAATAGTGATAGTATCATTTTGTCAATATTTCACCATTTTATTTTTAAAAAACTAACACTGCTTTAAACCAATACTAAAATAAAATTATTGAACTATTATTCATTTTTACCTATTGGAATATAATTATCATCAAATTCCATTGGTATCCCCTATTCATGGCTATAGGAAACTAATAATTTTGTTAAACGTGTGCTGCCACTTTTACAAACCATCAAAATTATTTCCCCATAAGAAAATAGATGTCTCACATAAAGAATAATGAATATGCTCATCAATAAGAGAATGTATAGGTTCCTCCCTTGAAAAATGAGTATGATAATCACCAAAAATATTTTATGGATTAGTGGATTGATATGTCATTATCCTATAAATAACATCAATATCAATTAGTACAAAAACATACAAATCCAAAAAATATATACAATTGTTGATAAAAATTAAAAATTATCAAACAAATATAAAAGTAAACCAAATGTAACCCATTTTAATTCAAATTTTTTATAATTAACTAGAATGATATCAATATTAATGGGGGATGAAATGACACAAACGAATAAAGACAACACATTATTTTGGAGATACTAAATGACAATGTAAAAATTCACCAACATGATATATCATTTTTATAATAAAAACAATTATTTAATAATATACTCATATAAAATATATTTTGTTTTTATTTAAAATAATTGTTTTTAAAAAAAATAAATAAATAGATAATTTATGTAAAAGAAAATATCGAAAACTAGTCAAAAATAAACTAATATAAAACAAACAATTTAACTTATAATATGTGTTTTAATAAATAAAATGAAAATAAAATATCTTACTTAAATTTTTTTTAAAAATAAACCATAATTAAACATATGTTTCTTACAATATTAAGAATTTAATAAATGTTATTTTCCAAAATTCATTCATCAGGATTTTTCCTTATGGAAAAAACCATGTTTTCAATGTTTTCATCGATATAATTTTTTAATTGTTCCATGGATGTAGGGATCTCACAGAAATTAGCATTTTCATTTTTTATCATCACCAACATACTGCTTTTTCCTTGTAAAAAATAGCACAGTGCGTTTCAGATTGATTAAGAACATAGAAAAAAATCACATGTTTACATGATAAAATGATTCTTTGTGTAATTCAATTTTTTTAGATTAACTAGTGTCATTCCAAATTCATCTTTCTACACACTATTGTTTCTGATAATCCATTTACATATAAACAATAAAACATTAAATTTAACGTAACAGATCTCTAATATTTATTCAATGACACCATAATATATGGTTGAGGCAGATATTGGGTTTCTGTCATTGTAACTTGAAAAATGCATTGCTTTTGTGAACACCAAAACACTACTATTATGAACTGTGCTTCTATTATCTTGATATTTCGTATGAAATGTATAGCCATAAATGTCATACCTGGATCATGTTATCAAATTAAAACTTGGTCCACAAACTAATGATTTCAATTTTTTGGATGAATCTACTTTAACAGTCTCTTTAAATCATGGATAAAACGTTATGTTATGCTCATTCAAAATCCATATATCCTTCTTATTTCGATAACTTTGTTTCAACTTATAAATATGAATATATATATATATAGATGAGTATCATCTATGTTATTCAATATTTATATTTGTACCTTTTTTATGAATTCAACTATCAATTATTTGACTTTCAAGCCACAAATTCCCTTTCCCACAAAATTATCTCATTCATGGTGAGATGTAGGAAAACCGATATTCCCCACATCAGAAAAATAGCTTGTACAAAACAATACAAATTCATCATAAATATAATTATCAATGATGAATTATTCATGTCAATATATATTCATAACATACACCTTCAATATCTCAATATACCTTTCAGAAGGGTATATCCAATGTAGATAAACATGTCCACAAAGATTTATTTCTCTCACCAAAAGAACCATTAAATGCACTGTGATATCAAAATGGATGGAGGAAAATACCTTTCCAATTGAAATAGTATTGAAAACTCTTCATTACCCAAAGTGTTCAAAGTATTCATATTAATAAACTTATTACATATTGAATTAAAATAATAACACACCTTCTGGATATTCATTATGAGACAGGTGGTAAAACTTCAATGCAATGAAACTATTAGTAATTCTTTCATCATGAAGTGAATGTCTTGATATTTCATACCTATCAACTTCAAATCCATTAAAGACCAATTTTTTTTACATTTTATGAATATCCATGTGGCACTTTGATATTAGGAATACATTGACAAAATCAAGTTTTCTCCCTCTTGGATAAGGTAATAAAAGTCGGGGGTAGGAATGTTCACCTTCTATGAGGAGTGGGAGCCAACTCAAAACTTATTCCCATTGATAGTAAATCAATTCTTTGACTTAATACATATTTATAATTTCTTTTAACATATGAAAATGTTCCAATAAAAATTTCAATGATATTATTCTCCATGTGCATGATATCACTATTATGTTTCACCTCATGATATCTCCAATATGATATCTCACAAAAAATTGAACGTTTCTTCCAAATATTTCTATCATTACCATATTTATGTATCCTTATGAATGTCACATCATTGTTAATCACCCCCCTCAAAATACTGATCAACAGATAAAGTTTTTAGAGAAATATCAAATTTTTGTGAGCCATTGAAATCCCTTTTCAATCATATATAAGTGTGATCCATAAACAAAAACCTTAAATGAATCATGTATACCATTTTTCTCCCATGATGTAGTTGACAATACGAAGTCTCTTGTGAATACATTGGAATTGATTTATTCCCTTTTACACAGTAACCATATAAATATCCATATATTGGGAAGTAATTTATAGTAAAAAAATCATTACATGCATTTGAAAATATATTATTTTATAAGAATCATACACCCATATACCATCCTATTGTAATAGTTTCAAATCATCAATTATTGGTTAAAAGAAAATGTTAATATCATTTCCAGGTTGTTTTGGTCCACTGAGCATTAAAATTAATATGATATATTTTCGCTTCATAAAAAATTTAGGATAGAAGTTGTAAATTACAAGTAAAATAGGCCATGAACTATGTGATCTACTACGGATTCAGTATAGATTCATTTTATCTGTATATAGTCCATGTCTACGATTTTGAACATCATTTTCAAGTTTATGAAACTGGAGATCCATTTGCTTCCACTATGTGAAAATAGCTAGATGACATATTTTCCCATCACATATCCGCTCATCCATATTGCATCATAATTTTTTTTTCATCACGTGAAGTATAAAATAAATGTCCCAAATGATGAATTATAGGAAGATACCAAAATTATTTTGCAGGGGTCTATGAATGTTTTGAATCAGTATGTGATTTCTCTTTCAACTTATACGGTGATGTTCCACATTTAGGACACTCTGATAGATATTCATATTCATTCCTATATAGCACATAGTCATTCGGTTAGGCATGTATTTTCTTATTCCCCAATACCATCAAGCATTATATGTTATTTTCCATATAATGTCTATATGGAAGATTGTTTTCTTTATGAATAATGTATTTTAAAAATTGTATCAACTCTGTAAAAATCTTTTCAATCCAACCATGTTTCCCCGTTATATTTATCAATCATAACTCCATCGATAAAACTGTATTTTCCATATGACCTAGATACAATGGTGTTTCGGAATCACCATACAAACAATCAATTGTCCGTTGCTTATTAATTTCCTCTACTTCAATATCACAAATCATTTCATCATGTTTATCAGATTTATCATCTTGCAAATCACCATCATCAATATATATGGAATTATTTCAGTTTCACCACGATGAATCAAATGGGTGTATATCAATTTAGAACCATGAAATATTAAATTATCTTCTATATCTATGCTTTTCAACTTCTTAAAATTTATACATTTCATCAACAGACATAAAAAAATGTCATTGTTTGGAACATTGTGTTTAGAGAATCCCAAAAAGCATCGAAACCTTCCTTGTATTCAGAATCTATTCAAGTTGCATTACATTAACCTCGATTCATTATCTACAAAAAACTAGAAAAAAGGAGATAATTTAAAAATTATAAGATTAGAAATGACATTGAAAATATAGAAAACCAAGAATTTAAACATTTGAAGGAAAATTGAAAATTTTGATAAAACAATTCATTCATGCAGAAGTAATTCCAAAATAAAACCCTTTAAAAAACTGTCCCAAGTAAAAATAAATCAATATAACCTTATGAAGTTATTAAAAAATATATGCAATGATATCAATAAATAAATATCGAGAAAAATATCAAATGAGAAAAACTAATTCATAGTTGATTATTTATAATAATATATAATATCTTATATATTGTAATTATAAATATAATGTAATCATAAATTGTGTCTTAGTTTAAAATAACGTCATATTAAATAAAATCAAGAAATAATTAACTCATTATAAAATTAGAAGTAAAATATATAGTCTTAATCGTGTGAGGCATGCATAAATAATTTGACTTTAGCATGTTCCCATAAGCTGCAAACCTAAAAAATAGCTTCAATGTTTGATTTTATTACTATGTTACATTACTATAATGTTAGTTACATATAATTGAATAAATAAACTAGGAAAAAAGGAATTTAAAATTAAAATTTAATTTATATTACACTATCAACAATGTAGGGGATACACTATTATACTGAAATTTTAGAGCCATCATAAATCAAAAGCATATGATCCCAAACCCGGATATGAATTAATCACCTAAATTTATTTACATTTCATTATAATGTTTGATTCAAAAAAAGAAAGATTATAAATATGTAAGAACCTCCTTAATCAATTAAAAACCCTATAAAAGCACCCAAATTTATTTTTAAAATCAATGATCATTCATTTTTTTGGAAACACTAACAACATATAAATATCATATCAGATACTATAACAAAAATTCAGGAACATTATTTTGAAAAATAAATATACTTCAAAGTCTAACACCATTTTACAAAGTCCTGTTTTAATAAAAAAACATTTTTGACTATGACCAAGAAAAAAACTACATCAAGGGAGGAAGGACTACTCCTCTTTACCTCCTCCTTTGGTGACCCACTCTGCAAAAAGTTTTATTAATATGAAGATAGATGAGGGGAAATTGATCCCTCAGGGGCCACAATAACAATGCGATCTATACATGGATTTGATTTTCAGTTTCCTTGATGAAGTGGTTGAGCAGGTCTTATTGCACAATGCTACTGAGTAGGGGCAACTAAATTGAGGGAGAGACCTATAAGAGTGACTCTTAAGGAGGAAAAATAATAATTGATTGAAAAAAAGTCCTAATTCTGGTATGGGGATTTATAAAAGGGCAGATTATCATAATGGAGTACATTCAATACATGGATATACATGCTACTAAGTTTTAAAAGTTGATGATGGAGGTATGAGCCACAAAAGTTTCCACTCAATCCTAGAAATTGTTTAGAGAAGTGGATACTGGGAATCTCAAGTTACTTTTAATGACTCTGTTCACATTTTTGGTATGTGTGTTCAGTTCTCCATTTGATTTTGATTAGATTTTAGTGATTCGCAACCAGCAGTCTACTCAGACCCGCTTTAGATAGGGTTCATAGCATGAAGTCTTCATCAGGAAAAACCATTTGGATTTGGATGATAAGAGGGTAGGTATTTTCCATCGGTTATGTGCCCATGCACATCTGCATGGTACTACTAACAGAGGTTTCATGCTTCGGTGATGGATTTTCATCATGTTACAATGATTGGGGAGGAGTTGATCTTGTAGTTTGTTCGGGGTACCTTTCTGTTTTGGTTGATTTTCAATATTTTATAGACATCTTGGTTTCTCACTTTTTGTTTAAATGTGTTTTGACAATAAAAATGTTTATTTTCAGTCAAACAAGATTCAAGATAATATCCACAAATCATCGTAAAACACCCCAAATCCAAATAAAAACACATAAATAACCTAGAAAATTTTACAACAAATTAAAAATTCAAACCTTTAGGTGTTCTAGTTGGAGATAAGAAGATCTATAATCGAACGCGAAATGATGAAGATGAAAAAACCTGAATGCGGGAATATGGTAATGCGAGAATGAAGAATACCTCTCTAAACCATAAAAAATTAGTTATTTAAAGCCATTGAATGACCTAAAAGTGAGAAACCAAATTATTTTAGGCTTAATTAAGATACGTAACCTGATGTCGACGAAACCTTATGGTTCTATTTAGATCATAAGGTGAGATTTTGACCAAAAAATTAGATAAACTGTAATATTAGGGCTTCATTGATAGAGAAACGAGAGATCTATTAGGAAAACAGAAGCCCGCTTAATGAAACCCTCAATCGATAGATAAATTTTTAAATGGTTATGTACAATGATTATATTACAACTATTGGGAAAAATGCGTAGTCAATATTTTTTACATCAGTTATAGTATTAAAGACATAAAAACACGATCTTTCATGTGAGTTATATTGTATAAATGATGTGAAAGAGTGGCAAAAACATACTTTTTCATAAAGGTTTTGATAAAAACTGATGTGATAGTGTAATATCCCAAATTTTTCATTTTATTCATAAATAACCGACGTGAAAATTATACCGTAAAAAATAGTTCTTCTACTAGTGGGTAGTCCACCATACACACGAAGGGTGGTTCTGTTTCCCATTTGATAAAATGTGAGATGGATCTAGGTAATACCATAATAATTAAAACACCTCAACATATCAATGATAATTTTGAAATAATTTCATAATAATTGACAATGGTTTTAAAGAGATATAATACGAAATAAAATAAAAAGGATTGATTAATAACTATATCTCTTCTTTATAAAACCACTTAGTATTTACACATATATCTTACCTAGGATGGTTTTCTAATAAAAACAGGGGATCAATGACATGGGAAGGGTATTATGTGAGGTATTTGGGAAGGTTTTGGATGAACCAAAAATCTTTTCATGTGTTAGGAAAATATGATATGAGGTTCCCTTTTATAAGTGAGAAGGAATGGCATTTTTTTAAATGCCCAAAAATATTTAACAATGAGAAGTCGCTATCTAACCAAGTGCCACAAAAATTGATAAATAATTGATTATATGGAATATAAAGTCGATTTTCATGAAAAAAATTTAAAAGTAATATTTTAGGTGAATTTGTTATTCTATTTACCTCTATGGTTACTCACTTTTACCTTTTCAATTTTCACCTTAGTAACCAATTTTTTTACAATGTTAATTTATCCTTTAATTATAAAAATAAAATGAACCTTATTATAAAATTTAGACACACTAATTATAAATATCAAATCCAATTTATCATAATGAAAATCATATTTTTGTGTAAAATTAATTTTCACAGAAGCGCATGTGGCACGTAAAACCTTCCATTAACCTTAAATACAGTAATAACAACTTCAATATTGAAGGGTTAATAATGTTATCATAAATATAAAAATGAATCAAAATTGTTCATGGATCATATGTTAAACCATATTTAAATAACTTATAAAAATATAATATTTTTAGGTATTTTATGTTTTTTAATAATATAGTATTTATTATAAAATAACATTAATCACAATTTTGAAAATACTAATTTTATTTGACATTAATAACATCAAGAAAAATATGAAATTATAATCTATTATTTTAATTAATACATAATAAATTATATATTTTTACAAATGTTATAAAACATAATAATTCATTCATTTTTTAAATGACAAGGTAGAATCCTCTTTTTATTATGATATAAGAGATCAATTTTAATTAGTGGTAGGGGAGACCCATTACATTTCTCAAAGGCCCAATTCCAAGCGACCCATGAACATATCCTGACGGCCTAGTGTATCAACATTCATGACTCCTCTGGCCAATGTTAGAAATCCTCAAATGGATTTTAAGGATTTGAACCTTAAACTTTTGGATAAAGGATTACGGGTTTTAGCACCCATTCTACACCAAAACATAAATAATTTAGTTAATTTTTATTATGTTTAATATTTTTAAAATCTTTTTTTTATTTTCCTATTAATTAAATAAATATTCCATCTACATTGCATATGTATTTTATGTAATTATATAATTACTAAAAAATAAAAATTAAATTACCATAATAAAAATAAATCCACTATACTATAGAAAAAATGAATATTCATTCATAAGATGATGTTGTCCCTTTTTGAACAAACAAAGGATATTTAAATACAAGTGAGTGACATTTTTTCTTTTTATTTAATTTTATTTCTATATTTGTTACATTTGTGGAAAAATATCCCATTAATATATAAATATCGATCTTTTGGGGATAAGGGTTGAAATGCCACTATACATTAATTTTGAAGAAGATAAATGATGGCCTTATCACATAGTTTTAACTTAATTTAACCGGATATACCCTTTAAGTAAGTTGATAAATTTTTACTATTTTTAATATTGATCATTAAAAATATTTAAATTGACTTTATTAAATAATATTAATTATTATAATTCGAAATATAAAATACATTTTACCAAATTGGGTATCTATACTTGACATAAGTTCATTTTGTAAAAATCCCCCAGAGAACAATGAGAAAAATTATATTTATGGGAAATGAATTTTTATGGAAATAAGGATTTTACATTAACTATGTATCTAGTAATATTTTTTATAACAAATAAAATTCATTTATATATATATATAACATATAAATAATATTAAATTTATTCATAATTAGGGAAAATTTTAATTACTTAAATGGACAAACATTATTCACTTAATATTAGTTTTCAGCAAAAAATAAGTCTTAAGCATAACAATAGTTTTTTTTCCCAAAATCTTGAAAATTTATGAATAAAATAAATTTTTTATATTATTATAAATAAAATGGATATTTTGTCACTCTAATATGAAATAAAAAAATCCAGAGTATACATATTAATTTATTTATTGAAAATAAATTTATCTTATATAGAAATAAATATTTGCACTATTCGTTAATAAATCAATAATTTTAGAAAGACTATATAGTTTAAACATTTTTATATTTTGATATAATGATTTAAAAAATGATTTTAATTATATAAAATGAATTATATCAATATTCCATAAAATTAATTATAATATTTTCTCATAAAAATTAATATGAATCATTTTCTAAGAAAACATATTTTCGAAGAATGAAATGAAAACTCTAAAATTTGTTTCACTATTTATAAAAAATTTATCTTTTAATTTATATTTATTCTTACCAATATATATATTTCAGAAACCAATTAATCATATTTATACTTTCCAATTTTACACATTGATTATAATGGTCATAATTAAATAATAATATTTCTTGATTCATTTAGGCTCAGCGTTATTTGTTGTATACACTTTCAAAAAATTTGTTCTTTTTTAAAATCATAGGGAGTAAAAAATCAAGAATATATGATCATGGTTTCTCAATATTGATTTTTTATGTGTGTTTTCAACTAAAATTATACTAAGAAAATAATAGATGCATATTCAGTCATATTGACCACACTATTAGTTAGATTTTAATGTGGGTGATTTATACTCATCAAAAATATGTAAAATATTATTATCCTAATGTTTCATGAATAGTAAAGAACATTTTCAAAATTCAATGTTTGTGAAATGTGTTTTAACTAAAATTTCACTTTTAAAAGAAATCATTTACTTTCAATAACACCAGTCTCACCATAATTCATATTGCACTAAAAATAATTATTAAAAATTAAAAATAAACCCCTAATATCTTCCCAAATTTTAAAGATAACATGATCATATTTTATTTTATTGGATCATGAGACCAATGTTTTGGATGAAAAGCCCACTTTCAAATTGAAGAAATAAATTTTCTTTCAAAATGTCTACATCATTTATCTGATTGATGTGATTTTAATTCCTACACATCAAACATGGATTACAATCATTTTTTTAAAGTATCAAGATAATATTAGAATGTTTTATATGCTTTTACTATGTGACATGTTTGATGAAATAAACTATTACTTTTATACAAAAAACCCTAATTTTTTTGTTATACTGGAAATATCCACTACTGGATTAAAATGTGGTTGATTCAGAATTATTTCTCTATTTCATATATCCATTTTGTGTCCCATGAGATGAATGTTCTAGTAAAAGTAGAATCAACAGTTGGACCTATACCCAACTTATATTTTATCAAATTCAATGAATAATTCATAATAATATGTAAAATAGTTTTCATATCAAATTATTATTCTTGATGATGCTGGAAAATTTCCCAGAACCTAGAAAATACGATCTTTATTGTTACATTTTTAATTAATTTAATAATATAAAAATGCATCAATATAGATTTATTTCATCAATGTAGATGTTAATTGACAAACCTCCCTGGATTTGTTTCATTGTTACATTGAGAAGAACCAAATTATAATTTATTTTGTTCTATCACTATGGGATCCAAAATCATTGAGATACATCATTTTAATTCCATGTTCTATCGCATAAAATCCAAACATCTTTCATTATTAGCCTTGATTTCAATATAATCCTTCATATTCAAATTATTTACTCTATTATTATCTTTTTTCTTGATAGGGAATAATAATTTGGAATCTTCTTTTAGTCTTAATATAAACTATAGGGATATTCTACATTCATGGGAGAAAAGTTAATGGAGAATAATTTTTATATATAATAGAACATAATTTACATCCCATTAATTTGTACACACCAAAAATGATATCACATTGGAATATATGTATTGAGGTGTATTATTGAAAATTATACCAATGTTATTTTTTCATTGAGAAATCTACAATATTTCACATAAAAAATAATAATAATCAATATTATTATATCATAAAATTCACTTACCTATGAAAAATAAATATAATTTTAAATAAATAATTCTATTTTTATTTATGATATATTTTTGATTATATAATTTCCATTTTCGAGCCCCTAACTCATATTAATATGATAATTTAATAATTAATATATATACTTATAACCCCAACTGATTAATAAATATTTCAGATGGGGATTTGAAATAAATACATAAATATATCTTATTACTCAATTAAAACTTCTAGCATGTACTGATTTTTTAATTATACCATAAAATTAGTGAGAGTAGAATAAATAAATTTAAACAGTCCGAATAGGAAGAAAACTAACCTATATAGAGGTAATTAAAATAAACCACATAAACCATATAATATGGCATTGAATTAATCATAAAAATAATAAATATTTAGAACCATACAACAAGGTAGTGAGAATAAAAATAAAGACCCACCTCTCTCCATTATCAACATTCGTGTTGGTAACATGTTGAAAAAATAAAAATTGTAATGAGAAAAGATAGAATATAGGATAGATATGAACAGAAAGGGAAGATATATATTTTTATTAATGATCACATAACTTCCAATCTGTCAGCTATTTTTTATCTCTTTAGGGGAGTATTGTACTTCAATTTTAATGTCGTGCAAAGGGGATTGGTAGGGGTGGGCAGCCCACCCCCATTGAATGATCCAGCTGCAATCTGTGCATGCCTAACAATATATATATATATATATATATATATTATTAGCTATATGATATTAATTTTAATCTTAAGAGTGTTAATTAGAGATATAAATTAAAAATCATATAAATTAATAATTATTAATTAATCATATATATATATATATATTATTGGTTACATAAATTTATAATTACCAATTATATAATTATATATAATTACTAATTACTAATTATATATATATATATATATATATTATTTATTATTTATTATTTTATTATATTATTAATATTATACAAATTAATTTTTAATATATTTCTAACTAATATTAAATTTATTATCAATTATGTTTTAAATAATACTAAAATATTATTATTTTAATAAATACATATAAATTAGTAACATAATATAATTTTATCAATTAAATGAAAAATATAAATGTTTAAATATTTTTCTGTATATATTGTTAATTATAAAACTATAAAAATAAAAGATATAATTTGAATATTTATAATCAAATAGGTTTGATATTTCTAATATATATATATTTATATATATAAATATAGATGTATATATTGTATAGTTTTTATAAATATTATAGTTAGTTTTAATTCAAAATAAAAATATTATTATTTATATAAATTAATCAATATTATTTTGGAATATATAATTAATTATATGAATTTATAATTATATTCAGAATTTTTTATATATATACATACAAAAAAGTTCAAAATATAAACATTACATAAATATTAAAATTAATTAATAATTTAATTGTCATAATAATAAATAATAAAATTAATTTTTAAAATCACTTGAATTATAAATATCAGTTCATTTTATAATTTAATTTAATGATTTTATCTTTAATTGTTTTCAATTATTGATTTAAATATTACTACATTTATTCATAAATAAATGTGTGTGTGCATGTGTCTGAAAAAAACCCCAACGAGGTGTTTGTGTGTTGGTGAACTCAACACATGTCTGTGAATATTCATGTATATAAAATTCATAAAATATTAATTTTATATTAATTTTAATACCAAAATTTTAAAATTAATTTCAAATATATGAATTTTCTTATATTAATTTTTATTAATATATAAATATTTCTAATTAATATTTATATAAATGTATATATGTAGAGACCCAATTTTTCCTTGTAAGACTTTAAAATATTTGATGATATATTTTTAGAGCTATGTGTTGAGGCGATGTGCGATTCTGAGGCCCAGTGTGTCCAAAATTAACATTATGAAAATATTAAATATGTTCCATATTACGTGCATGTAGTTTCATAAAGAAAATGAGGAAAATTATAAATGTAATATCAGATAATAATGATAAGATCACATTAGTGTTTGTAATGTGATGTTTATCCTAGGTGCGACATACCATAGGTCGGCATGGGGCATTCATTAAATATTAGTCATGGGTGGTTGTGTCGAGTTAAATAAATAATTATATTAATTTAATTAATTTAATTAACTTAAAATGTTTTTCCTATTCATACTCCATTTCGGAAGGATCTTCATGGTCAGCTGCATGACCCACATATCATTGAGGGGTTCCCCTTCCACCCTTCCATCGGCGAATCAAGATTCATCGATGATGAAATAATAGATCATTGAAGATCGACCCATAGTGAATGCATTGATCCATATTCTTCATTGAAGAGTATGTTATTCATCAAAAAATTATCCAATCCATTGTAGGACTTGTTAATTTGTCTATTAAACACAAATTCATTAAATTATTGGAGTAGTATCATTTTATTTCTTGATCTTCATCCATTTTAAGACTTTACAGGAACTGGTTTTCCTTTTTTAATTTTTAATTCAATTAATTATCACTCTTGATATCCCTAATTGTGTTTGTTATACAATAACTCTTGGCCAATAATTGGAAACATTTGTTTTCAATACTTTCTCCCTATAATTATTTTCATTCTTCTTCAATTGGCCTACAGGGTCCCAGTTTGACATATTTGGGCTAGGCCAAGCCACATTCAACCACCAAAATCATGATAGATTCACATGAGAAAAAGAGCTCCATAAATTAGTGATTGAGTGAATGGATTGACGAGCTCTAGGTGAATGATTAGTGTAAATAGACTCTAAACTATAGATGGATGGTGACAGGATATGTGTGTGGCGTGTGTCATAAATGATGAATGAAATAAAAATATGATTTTGGCCAACGGATTTCCAAAACAAAGAATGATAGTTTATCCTTTGAATTTGGAGGTCCTTGAGGAATGATATGATGTTTCATAGCATGGATCAAGAATTTTAGAACTATATTAGGGATTTTGTAAAAAAACCCAACTACATACCAAGTAGTTTGAAGAACACACTCCATGTAGTTCCCCCTTTGGATACAGTGCATGGTTTTTGAGAAATTTAAGGACGCCACGCCATGTGGTAGGGAAACACATAGTGTTTCCCTCCCTAGGTATCCATGTCATCTGGAGAAAATATGTAAATAACCTCAAGTGTCATAAATAATGTGTAAAAAGTACACAAACATGGTAAAGAGAAAATAGACATGGCTGGTAGAATAGGTAGGACATTGAGTGTCTTAGACACACCATGTTGTCCACCAACATGCCATGTATTACTACATGGGCAGCAAGCTATGTTTGAGAAGGGACATAACAATGTAGTGATATGGTACCACAAACCATGTGGGTCACCTTACAAGATGTGTACCCCTTTTTTCCTTTTTATTAAACATAAATCTTTCATATCTCTTTGGTTTGGACTATGATTTGGGACCGTGAGTAGCCTCTCCTTAGTGTTTTCCATGTAGAATGATATGGTGACCTTCATAGTGTATTTTGATATACAATGAAATATTTCATGAACATGATGCTTATTTTTGGATATAATCGGTGATGATAGTGACTGAGGAGTATCATCAATGATATTAGAGTGGTACCCTTCTACTAGAAAGGGCATGTGTCATCGATCAACTATTAGAGTGACACCCTTTAGCTAAGCTGGGAATGATTCCTCAACTAACTATTATAGGGAAAATATTCTTTTGGGATAAATAATGGGTCCTCTACCAATCCATTGAGGGTCATCCTTCTATAGAGTCAAAGTATGGTCCCCCAACTATGAGCATGACATCCGGCTACTTGGTAGGGCATGAGTCCTATGTCTACTATCTGAGTGTCACCCTCCTGTTGTATTGGGGCATCGATCCTTGAATACTAGATTGGAACCCTATATATAGGATATGCATTGGTCCTCTACTGACCACTAGAGTGAAAATTGACTACTGGGACATATCATGGGTCCCCTACCTATCTATAAAGTGGAACCCCTATATTTTACTCGGGTTTGGGTCATAGGGTCTACCCATGACTATGTGGCATAGTTGGAAGGTTTTTATTGGCTTTGATGTTTCTGCTGCACATATGTACGGCATGTTGGGCATTATTGATGGTCTATTGGAACTGATGACACTTTTTTCCTGAATTCAGCTGTGAGATTAAGTTCCTATTTCACTATCATTTATACTTTTATTGTTTGATAATATATATATATATATATATATATATATTAATGTAATTATATTTTGTTACTCTATTTATTTCGGTTCAATAGTCTTCTATCTATTTTTGTCATGTATCTTACTTCTACCCCTTCATGTATCACGACATCCTAATAGTTTTGAATATACTCTCCTTAAATGTTCTCTTCCCACACATGACGTGTATTATAAAGATGACAGATAGGAGAACAATTAATATAGTCGATCAGATGTATTCCTAGGAAATTTGATCGAATATGGTGGTCAAAGAATGGAGATCTGAATTTGGGATCTATCTTCACTTTTCATTATATAATTTTAGGGTGGAACATATTTCTATTTGGGCATTCATTTTTAACCTTTTAGTTTCATTTTACAATAGAATATTATTTATACTCCATATAGGATTCAAATTATTGTTTATTAAACCATATTTTGAATCTTTTTCTTTTATTCCTCCTTATCTATTCATTAATATGGTCAAGTGTCTTTGTATAAGTATATTAGAAAAATTCCACTCATGGTATATAGTTTTTTCTAAACATATCTTCAGTCTCGGGCCAGTGGAGGTGGGCTTGTGATAGTTTTGTCTCAATCCCCATTGATTCATGTCATGAATATTTTGTATCAGTGGTGATTGGATACTTGGGAAGGTTTTTCTATTATACTCCTTATGAGGATTTTATTGGAATTTAGAGAAATAGTGAAAATATTTTTCATGTGTGTCTCTCAAACCAGGGAAACTTGTTTTGGTGTGGTGGTCGATGTATACCTTCACTATGACCTTGAATACATTCTTGATGACTTGGAATAGCAAAAAAAATTTATAAGTATAAATGGAACATGCATAATATAGGATCGAGTCGTTTGATTTTACTTCTTGTTATAGAACCCCATTGTATATATATTCTCATCTTATCAGGGTACATATTGATTAAATTTTCATGATTCCTCTATGATGAAATCCATCGAGGGTACAATTTTAGATCATGATGATGATCAGATGAGTGATAATTCCCCAATTCATGGTCAATATACTAATATTCATCCTCTTGGTGTATAGGTAGCAACACCCAAACCTATTGAGTAGAGGATCATACCATTAATGAAGGTTGAGGATTCACATAGATTTATTTTTCTCTATGAGTTCTAATGATAGAGGATATTGAGGTATCATGGAGACCCAGATCCCTAGGTAGTGGAGGATTGGATAGAGTTGGTGGTCGATATTTTCAGGATTATCTATACATAGATGGATCCTTTAGTTGTGTTGTAATCTATCCTTTTCTATTGAGAAGCTAGACAATAGTGTTGTCTTGTTGCACAGATGCACGATGAGTCAATGCCCTAATGGCCTGACTCCTAACAGCTATTACAAGTTGAGAACTACCACGCCTCTATATTATTGGTTCAGATTAAAGAGATTCTAGATCTAATATATGGAGGGATTCCAGTTGCAGAGTATGTTGTGTGGTTCACTGAACTTACACGATACTCCCTAGATATGATCTATGATGGTTACTTCTGTGCATGGATGTTTGATTATGGACTCCATAGATGTATCTATAATATTATGGAACCCTTGTGCATTCCCACCAATGATGTGGTGTTGGGGTGCATGATGGTGTTAGAGATATTCCATTCAATAGGACGTCAGGAAGTTGAAGAAGGCATGGGGTGTTATAGATCTGAGAAATCTAAAATAGATAGTAGAAGGCAGTCGATATGATATTACGTTAGGATAACTTACAAGGATCAAGATCAAGAATGTGTTCAGGGGAATCACAGAGGCCTAGGAGTATCTCATAGAGGGGTTGTGAAATTTATGTGATGGGTGAGGTAATAAGGAACATGATAACCCAACCTAATGTGCAGATAAGTGTAGTCAAATTACAGATAGAAAAATATGTTAGAGGCATCACCCTTACCATGGATCTCCCAAACAAAGATACGGTGGACCCAATTAAGGTGGAGCTAATATAGGAGTTGGTGGAACTCTATTATAATGATCTATGGGTTGTGGAATATATTTTTAGATCCTTACACAACCACCACCAGATGTCATATTTCAGTCTTAGGGAGCTGGCAGTGGGGCACATATAGCTACAGGATATAGAGGATTACGACCTGACGACACACAAGAAGATTAGAGGTATGATATTTGTTTATTATACACATTAATTGTTATTATAATGGATATTTAAAAGTCATACCTTCATATCATTACTCATGGTGGGAGATATGAAACTCCAAGTTGAGGCTTTAGCCCATCATATTTGTCTTAAGGTTCCTACAAGGAACACTCTTTCTAAATCTTCATCTCTCTGTATTGTGAGATATATCTTGGTAGATATAGATTATTGTGGGACCTCTTTGTTGTCACAATGAAACCCTATGATTTCATCTTGGACATGTATTGGTTTTCCATAGTCTGAGCCCATATTTATTTTCACCGCATATCACTTTGATTACTTGGCACTGATGGGACAAGATTATCCTTTGTGGTAGAGGGAGATATCATTTAGGTATGAGTGGTATTTTTTATTAGGATGATAATTTCCATCACCCCTAATTTGTTGAGTATATCCCTTGGTATAACAAGCTATTCAAAATTCATGAATCCTTTAGTCATGGAGAATTTTATGGATGTATTCATTTATGGTGTTTTGATACTACCTCCAAGGTGGGAGATGGAGTTCTACATTAACTTGTTTGTCGAGACCACTATAATATCATATACATAATATTGAATAGCCACCACTATGATTTATTATTAGTGGTTGTAGTTTTAGAGATATTAAGAGAAAGGTTTTATTAGAACTAATGTGTGCCTCTAGGAAGACCCATTGTTGTTTATGAAAAAGGACGATGAGGGATTGTGGTCTTTTGTAAATATGTTTCACCATAACTACTCCATGATAAAAAAACATGTACCTCTATATGAAGATTTATGACCTCAGAGATTAGTTTTGAGATGTGGTATGGTTCATGAAGATCAATCTTTAGACAAGATACTACCATTTGGGAGTTTTCAAGGTGGATATTCTGAACCTGACATTCTTGTGTAGAAATAGACACTATTAGTTCCTAGTGATTCTCTTTGGTGCGACAAATTACCCTGCAATTTTTCTAGATTTGATGAACAATATCTTCTAGCCATACTTAGACCAATTATTTTTGTCTTCGGTGATGACTTAAGAGTATACTATATATCAATGGAGGATAACGTAGAATAATTTACAATTGTCCATTATTTTTATAGGAGAGCCAGGTTTATGGTATGCTCTCAGACATACAATTCTTGATTCAAGAGGTTCTCTTCCTCAGGAAAATCATTTCTGGTCAGGGTATATATATGGACTCGATTAAGATTCATGCAATTTTTTATTGGGATACTCCCATTAATATGTCATAGGTGTGCTATTTTCTTCTATTGGTAGTGTACTAAAATGGGTTTTTGGAAGAAATCTGTAGTATTGCAGCCCCATTTACTTCCTTGACCTGTAAATGGAATGTTTTTACCTTAATTGAGTAGTGCTATAAATCCTTATAGGAGTTCAGGATATGGTTGTTGAGCGCTCCTATTTTGAGACAACCAAATGAGGTTATAAAGTACATATTGTATATTAATGCCTTGTGAGATGGGTTCAACTATGTGTTGGTATAAATGTAGGAAGATATATCATATTATTTGAGGTAGTTGCAACAAAATGAGAGGTACTACATGACTCAAGACCTAGAGCATGAAATAATAGTCTTCGCTCTGAGGATGTGGAGTCCCAATCTTACAAGAGACCACATTGTGGGTTTCTCAAACAAATTGATTCATAGATATTTATTCACATAGAGATACTTGAACCTCAAATAGAGGTACCAGTTGGAGTTATTTTAGGATTATGTTTTCATGATAGTCTATACTCAGAGGAAGAGAAATATGGTGGAAGGTTAGTGTGAATTCCCAAACTCATATGGTGCAGGTGTCATCAGTGTAGTTGGATTCCTTGTAGTAGGCCCAAGTTGAGCAGTATTTTGTATCTTTTCTTTAGTAGATGGTGTTTAATCCATTGATCTTCCAAAATGTTAGAGATCCCTAGTTGGGATACATTACCTGTGAGGTCTTTCATTACCAAATATCCTTAAGATATTCAACCATTTCATTTTCCAAAGAAGTGAATCATGTCATTCCTTTATAGGGATGGAAGGTTTTCCCAATTATGATACGAAAGGATGTGATGATATATTTTCACAATTATCTATTGGTTTTATAAATTATTGTGGAAAATTTGTATAGATACCCTCAAAAAAATTATTTTTGGGCCAACATGAGATAGAGTGTCACTGAGTTCATCTCCTGGTGCCTCAATTTCTAGCAAGTAAAATTTAAGAATGATGTTCTTATAGTTTTTTTGCAACCCATTATTACACCTAAGTGAAAATGGGATAACATATCCATGGACATTTTGACATGGATTCCACAGATATCGAGAGTCTATAGAACCATCAAGGAGAATTTTTAATGAATCATGAAGCTGACACACTATATTTCCATATAAAATCATTGATAAGTGGAGAGTATGGGGAATATGTATATACTGAAGATTATTCACCATCATGTGGTACCGAAAACTATTTTATCTAACCGTGATACATGGTTCATGTCATGATTATGGGGAGGATAGCATGAGACATTTGGGGGCCAAATAAATAAGTGTATTTCCTTCCACCCCTAGATTGATGGGAAGACCAAGTGTACTATCAAGGTGTTTGAGGATATACTAAGGGATTCCAGATAAGACATTTTTTTAGACCTTGGAGGATCAATTTTTACATATATAATTTTTATACAAAAATACCTATCCCTCTACTATCAGCAGGTCATCTTTTGAGGAACATTATTGGAGACCATTAATGTCAACATTGTGATAGATAGAGATCATTGAGGAATATATTATGGGGATAAATATTTTTTAAGTGATGATGGCTAAGATCCAGTTCATCCATGAGCAGATGGTGTTTTCTTATAGGAGGTAGAACTCATAAAAAAATCAATGTCGTAAGATCTTGGATTTGGAGTAGGGATACCAATTTTTCATAAGTGTTTCCCCATGATATGGATTATAGAAATTCACCTTTGGAGGCAATCTATCATCAATTTTCATCTAGAAGTTCATGATCTTGTAGAGGGATGGTGAGGTTTCATACTTCCTTCCCTGACCCCCACAGTTGGATCAGTTGCATGACACCTTCCATGTGTCATAGATGAGGAGAAATGTGTATGAACCTATGCACATTATTGAGTGGGGTGAGTTTTACATTGAGGATGGATTCAATTTTCTTGAGAACCTGGTGGTGATCAAATATTGTCATAAGAGAACAATGCATTGAAGGACCATCCCCTTGGTTTGTGTGATGTGGAAGCATAAATGCAAGTAGGAGAACTTCTAATGGTGGGAGAGCCAAATTCAAGATCAGAATCTTATGTTTTTTTGTTTATCTTCTCATTCCAGAAAGATAAATATTGAATAATAAAATGATTTAGACACCCTATATTTTCATTTTAATACATTAAAATATTATTTGATATATTTTCGATTCCTAGAGCTGAAACAACGAGCGATTTTGTTGCTCGATGGGCCCGAAATTAATTTTATATAAATATTAAATATATTTTATATTTTGAAAACAATGTTTCCTAGTGTAAAATGGATTACTCTTAAACGAAATCCTTGATCAGAAATTGATGACCATGTTTGAGTCCAAAATATGATTTTTTCCATAGTCAGGACCCAGAATAGGTCGGTGTGGGGTGTTTGGATAAAACAAGACATAGGTTGGTGTGTTGAGTTATATACATAATTAAAATTTTAAAATAATAAAATTATCCTGAAATAATTTGCCTATTAATAGTCTTTTATATATGGATCAACATGGTTAGATTTATAACATGGGAATCTTTTAGAGGTTCGCCGTCCACCCTTCTATTGGGGATTCATGATCTTATGGTGAAAAAAATCAAGATCTTGGAAGATTGACGTGCTAAAAACACAATGATTCCTCTTCTTCATTGGTTATCACTTTCTTCATTGATGAATGATGAAAACCCTAGTACGACTCACCAATTTGTCTAATATACACTAAAGGATTAAAATGTTCTATCAGTATTATTATCTATTATTTTCTGTGTGAATTTTAGGACTTTACATGTTCCCATGTACAAGAATTAATTATTTATTCAATTTTCTATCACCATTGATATCCCAAATTGTGTTCATTGTCCCAGAATTCTTGGAAAATTATCATTAAACATTATTTTTGTTACATTCTCTCAGTGATTCTTCATATTCTTTGATGATTGTCTTATGGGCTCTCAGATCAACATTGTCGAATGAGACCGAGCCCGATTTTACCCCAAGAATCATGATCAATTTTCATTACACAAACAAAATATAAAATCAGGGGTGGAATAAGAGGATTTGAAGGATTAGGGTCATAGATTTTTTGACCCAAAATATAACCTAGATATGGAGGGAAATAAGATATGTGCACAATGCATTCAGGAAATGATAAACTAAATGGAAATATGTTTTTGGACAAAAGACATCCAAAAAATGATAATCGAGGGATTGTCCTTCAATTTTGGGAGCCTTGGTGGAAAGATCCAATTTATAGAAGGCTAGATCGAGATGTTCAGAAAAGGATATGGGATTTTATTAAAATCCAACGACACACAGTTGAGTAGGAAGAACACAATACATGTTGTTTTCCTTTAGATACGATGCTAGGGATTTTATAATGTTATGGACAAAACATTGTGTGGCTGGGCCACATGGCGTGTCTCCCTCCAAAGGTATCCAAGATGTATGGACGAGCATGCCGGAAGAACCTCGTGCATGACCGAATTCCATATATAGAACTAAATAGACATGGGAAAGTGTACATGGTCAATTCCAGAAGCCTGGGTAGGAACGAAATTGGCTCACACACGCTGTGCAGTCCACCTACATGCCATTTAGTACTACATTGGTAGTAAGTTTTGTTCCAACAGGGACACATTCAAGAATTTGTACCTGACCACATTCCATTTGGGTCCCCTTACAAGCTGAGTACAACTTGTTTCCATTTTAATGCACTTGAATATCTCATATCTCCTTCATTTGGACTTGGAATTTTTCTAGTGATTAGATAATCGTGAGTTTTTCCCCCCTAGAATGTGATTGTGGATTTTACAATGGATTTTGAGATATTATGAGTGATTTTTTGTCCATGAAGCTTATTTAAGTGATTCTCAACACTGATAATTATCAGCAATGATCATCTGAGAGATCAGAGTGTCACCCTAATACTGGGTAGGGAAAGTAACATCTTTCCCCTCCTCATTTTCTTGAGTCAAGGAGGAATTTCTACTAGGCCATAAGAGACATTCCCAAGACACGAATTGTTGGAAATAAATGTTGAGGGCTTAAATAATGAGCGGGTAAAGATTTTCCATAGAAATGAAAATCAACATCCAAACATGCCTTTATCCCAAATTCAGAACATGATTCATTTCAAAATTATTACACAACACAACAATACCAATGACTATGAATCCAATGCTAAACTATAATTAATGAACTAATCTGAAGACTAATAAAAAAACCTAAGGAATCTATGTCATAACTCCACATCTCATCATCATGCTCCGTGATACATTCTCTTCATGACCACCCAAGCATCATGATGCACCACTATAGAAATGGAATGTCTTACCCTTACCGGTGTCTCAGAATGCAACATTTACAAAAGAACCAAAGTGCCAAAGAATGGGTGAGTAAAACACTCAGTAGGATCACCCGAAATGAGTTCCCTACAAAAGAAAAAAGGATGGAACATGTTAATATATATTATAAAAAACAATTATATAATGTAAATAAGTAATCCCATAATATTCATAAATCCAAATACACCCTTAACAAAATCATTTTTCCACAAAAACACCACAATTACAGGAAAGAAAGAAACCAATGCAACCAAAAAATTCATTATCCCAATACCCCTTTTACAATATAATAACCAATTCCATCTAGCATGGCCTAGATCATGTCTTTCCCATGTTCGTAAGTTCGACACACACACCCATGGTTCGTGTTGCCATTAACAGTGTAACTTAATGTCCAAACACAACCACTTTTTATAGTGGTACTTCATGCCCACTTCACATTGATAGTGGTCCTTCATTCCCACTATTCAAACTTTCCCAACCATGATTAACCCCATATACCAACCCCCTTTCCCAAAAAATCCATCAAGTCACCACAAAAATCCAATTTATTATTGAAATATCCTAACAACATTCCAAAAAATAATTAACACGTCATATAAACCAAAAATTGTCAACATCCATGTCAATCCAACAATTACCATCCAAAAAACCAAACAAGGTAAATCCATTAAATAAAATATCCCTTATTAAAGGCTGCATAATGCCACACCCATGCCCTACCACATTTCAATAAAACCGAGATTTTGTTGAAAACTATATTAACTACTTATTTTGCATAAAACAAACCTACCCACCAATTTTAAAATCACTATATTAAAATCAAACAGAAAATTCCATTGATAAAAAACCCCATTTTTTACAAATAGAAAAATAACTAAAGATTTGTATCTGAAAAACAGTACACATCATAATCACAAAATAATTTGAGAAACCCCAATTATTTTAAAATTAAATCTTAATAGTTCTATCAAAGTGGAGATGAGTGTAAAACCACCTACGTTCAGTTTTTTGGGAAATCAACCAATTCACAACCCCACCACATATTCGAGTTTAACCTTGAAAAAGACACATTATAAACCTTTTAATAGTATAAAAAAACCTCAATCTCCTCATTTTAGGAAATAAAAACCCTATATGTACATGTGGTAGATGTAGATCTAGAAAACCGATAGATAAAGGAAATCAGATCTAGAGAGAGCCAATAAATTAAAAGGAGAGAGAGTTTCCAATGATGAAATTCCTTAAAACCACAAAAAACCCTTCAATTCCATCACAAAAGTATTGTAAGTGGTATCCAAAACCTAGATAAATGAAAATCCTAAGTTGGGTTTCAGTGCGAGTAGAAATAGATGTTTTAGGCTAAATCTTGAGTGACCATATTTTTAAACCCCTGTTTTTAATCCATTCTTGGTTAGCATGAACTGTTAGATAAACTATGTGCTAACCAAAAAAATTCTACAATCTCAATGGGGTTCACTACATGGTTTGCCCACATGGATAGAAAAACCGTGAACCGACTATGAAAATTCCCATTGGCTCAAGTTGCATGGTTTCCTCAAAATTCTACATGGTTTCCATTTTCCATTATCAAACTATGGGCCTATAGAATAGCCCAAAAACCTTCTTGAAACCCTTAAAAACTCTCATAAACATTACGCAACTAATTCAAACACATAAAAAAACTAACTAAAATTCTACATACCTCAAACCGGGGGTGCTGCATTCTCCCCACAATTCGCCTTTCCATCCTTATAATGTAGATATCTATCATTTTTTCTAAATAGCTCTAGTCATTGGTGAACAATCTATTTTTCCTATTCCAATATCTCCTCTTGAATATAACTCTTTATTCACTCCACCCAAACTAAATAGATGCTTTTACCATGAGTGAATTCCTCCTTCCTATCCACAATATGTACCGGCATGTGCACTAATGATGCTTCGGGGTCTAGCTCATCATGATCCAATTAATTCACATTGTCATGAATAATATGATACTTTTTAAACTTTAACACATGAAACACATTTTTCACTATAGTAAACTATAGTGTAAAAACCAACTGATATTCCACCTCTCCATCCCACTCAAGTATCTCAAAATAACCAATATTCCTCAAAGTTAACATACCATGATTCCTCAAATGATGATTTCCAATCCTTGAGATATTTTGAAAAACACATGATTACCCACCCCAAATGACAATGGTAATAAAAAGTGATCCACATATTATTTCTACTGACTTTGAGTCAGCTTCATCCCTTTCATGATCAACATAATCTTTTATGTATTCTATTTGACAAGGCTCATCAGAATAATAAAAATATCACATGTTTCAACCGATCAATGTCGAGAATGCAACATATTCCCATAAAATTATTCAAAAAAAGACATATATATAGAGGCATGATAAAAGTTACTGAATGAAAACATACCAATGGAAATTTTACCTCCCATTAGCCACAAAAATATTTCAGACAATCTCTCAACAAATCTTCCATCGTTTGTATCATCATCTCCGATTTCCCATCTGTCCAAGGATGATACATTGTACTAATTATCAGAGGAGTTCTAAGGGCTTACTATAAGGAGTTCCAAAAACGAGACGTGAATATCAGATACCTATCTTATAAAATTGAATTCAGCACATTATGTATCATTAACATCTCACATATATAGATTTCAGACAGATGCTTCACTGTTTGAGATTCCAATATTGGGATGAAATGGGTCGACTTTGTGATCTCATCCATAATAACCCATTTGGAATCAAATTTCCTGATCATTATTGGTTGACCTGTAACAAAATCCATCCCTATATATTCCCATTTCCACACTAGTATGTGTAATGAATACAATATAAATGTCCGACAATGATGATCTTCTTTGACATTTTGAAAATTCAACCATCTTAATACCATCTCAGCCACTTTCATCATCATACTCTCCCACCAAATCTAAGTTTTAAACACTTTATACATTTTCTGAATGCCATGATGGACTTCCCATTAAGAATTATATTAATTAGCAAAAACATCCTCCTAACAAGAAACATATACAACCATAGATTATGAAATCACAACACAGATTTCCCATCTAGTTTTCATCGCCTAATATTCTCCCCTCTATTGAGTTTAGACCTCATAGGCACACTCTATGAATCATAAATATGTTCCTCTCTAATAATTCCAACTAAATAAATAACAAACGAAAATGGAAATAAGCCAAATACATCAACCCTATCTTCAAATTTTAATTGTATGTCGGCTATAACTGACATAAACTACCATTGTTCTAATTCATGTTTCACCAACTGAGCATATCACATTCCCCTTAATGAATTTGTCACCAAATTTCACATACTCAGTGTGTACATCAATTCTAACTCAAACATCTAGATATACTTTATTGATCACCATTTCCTTAAATTTAAATCTATTTTTTCAAAGTATTCTTCGTTCTCTTAAGATTAGTAAACATCATGGATTTCTACCTGAATAGATAATGATTCCATGTTTTCAAATCATACACCACAAAAGCTAAAGATAAATAATTAATTGGGAAGTTATCTCATTAAACTTCAACTATCATGATTCATATGAAAAAAACATGATCTATTTTCTTGATAAAACACCCCAATCCTCTTCTCGATTCATCATAATACACAACATACCCTTTCCATGGTTCTAAAAATCAAGATTGGTGATGATGTAAGGTTACCCTTAAGATCTTCAAAATACTTCTGACACTGATAATTCAATTTAAATGGATCATTATTCCTAGTCAAATTTTCTATCAGTGAAGCTAGTCATGAGAAGTCATGGAAAGAGTATTGATAATACAATGTCAAACTAAGTAATCTTAGTATCTCAAAAACATTCTTCAAAGGCTTCCGATAGATAAAAAACTATATCTTCTCTATATCCACTAAAAACCATTCTATGAAATCACATGGCCATAAAAATGCACCTCTTGTATCCAAAATTCACACTATGACAATTTGGAATACAACTGATTGTGTCCCATGAATCCCAACACTATATCCAATTTTTTAACATGATTAAACATTGTCCTTGAATACACGAGTATATCATCTATGAACACCATCACGAAGGAATTCGTATACCCATGAAATATCCAATTCATCTATTCCATAAGGACCACTCGTGGATTTGTAAGACCAAAGGGAATAAATACTTAATCATAATGGCAATGTCTACTTTTGAAATCTTTTTTTAAATATACTAATTTTGCACCCCAACTGATAATTCCATATTGAATGAAAATTTTGGAGAACCACTAGGATCCCCTTAACTAATAAAATAGGTTATCAATGTGTGGATGTGGATATTGATTCCTTATCAAAAAATAGGTTAAGCTTGTGATCTTCCACACAAAACGAAAGAGTTCCATATTCCCGTTTATAAAAAAATGATTCCCACATGGATGTTCTAGGTCAGAAGAACCCTTTATTTTCTAGAACATCTAAATTGACTTTAAATCTCTTCTATTCTATTAGTTCCATCCAGTAAGATGAAGTGACATAATAATTTTCCCAAGAGGACTTTAATCCCGAACACCACTTCTCTCATGGATGTGAACTGTGCGAATTATTCATGAAATACATCCTAAAAATGGTCAAATATTACTGGAATACTACTTATCCTAACATCTTCCGTTGATTCCAAAAATAATGTTTCCAACCAATGCATGATGGTCTCAACCTCTAGTGCCAACATGCCTATTGATCCCTTCATTACATTTTTTCACCCCTCAAAAGATTATTTCGACTCCCTCAACATCTGTAAAACTAACCATTCCTATATAATAGTCGATCCAGTCCCTAAACATCATCAACCAATCCATACCTAGGATTATATCATCAAACAACCTTCTCTAGCACTAATAATTCTAACATCAACCCAACCCCCATCAAAAGTTTTTCCAAATTCTATAAAAATAAAGGATTGAAAATCTCTTTAACCAAGAGAAGATTGATTTCTTAAAACCAAGGTATCATTTACACATTTAAACCCTAGAAATAAATGTTACTAGGGAAAATGAAAGAATGGGGAACTCCCATTTTAAACAATACTTTGATAAGGATAGAATTCCAAAGAACCGTACCATGCATCATGGATGGTCCCGACTGATCATCCATCACAACCTTCTCATATCCAAATGGATGAATTCACACCACACTCATCTCTTTATTACATTGATGAATCTTCCCCAGATGAGGAGTTGTCATATTACTAGTATAACCATGACTAAATATTCTCTTCTGAGAGCGGTATGCTACTTCCCTTGACTCATTGAGACATAAGAAACATTCATTCCCTAAGGATTGTCATGAACACCTAAACTATAAGAACTATGACAATAGCATTAGAGATATCCCATATGCTTGTATTTATGACACTCTTGAGGTTGTAATGTAAAATATCGCTTCTTGGGACCTGTAGAACCACACTTAAAGCATCATATATTACCCTTGTTATTCATAGAAAGATTAACCTATCCTACTATCATATTATGAACTATACTCACACACAATAAATAAGTGTCCCTCTTCTGGTTTATCACCACTTTAGAGTTCCCACCATTTCTTATGGCTACCAACATGATTCCCCCATCTATAGCCCCCAAGTTATCCCTTTTAGTTACCTTTTCACTATTCTACATTTTTTTGTAATCACTTATCCTTAGAACATAAATTATCAAATGGATTTACACCCTCAATCACACATCAAAAATGCGTGCCTTCATGGGTTCACTATCCACCACCTTATGTGAAAACTTCACTAATTTCATAAGCATTTCTTCATATTCGGTCATCAACATGTTCTCGTATAGCACTATCATGCCATATCTTCAAAATATTACACTGCGAATTACACTTTCAACTCTACTAGTGTTCCTAGAAAATTGAACATATGATTAATTCTATTCAACTATGCTTAAACGCTTTCCAAATCTGAATCAAACCATAAAATGAGTGGATATTGAATCCATAATTGAAATGATTTATCCACATGTCTGAACTCATCTCATTTATTACCACTTTCTACATCCTGGAATTCTTTCACTCTGATATGCACTAGCTTCAAGTTCACTTGGGGCTCATGTGAAACCACATTTTCCACAACATCCTCTGGTTGGTCTCTATGAATCCTACATGGTTCCATTTCTATCAACATATGTACAACTATATGGTTAAATATCGAACAAATAAAGTCTTATAATTTCAAATTTAATCAAATTAGACTATCATATCCTTTATTTCCAAATTTTGAATTCCCATGTTATGTACACATTTAAAATATCTACCATGAATGTCAGGATCATCCCATTGGCTACACCCATGATAATCATATCACACTCAAATAAGTGTCTAACTAACACTTATCCACCCAATTCCCTAGTTACTTGAAGTCAAACATAAATAGATTAGCTATGCCCTATAGTGGTATAAATTTCAAGTTCTGAAAATCCTATGCATTAATACCCCACCAAATAATTGAATAAAAAAAGAATGGGAACCAAATCCAAGACTGAATATCAAATCCAAAGAACCGAACAAAACTACTTCCACATGAATGTAATTGACCACACAAATAGATATCCATTACAACATCTCATACCTCCTCATTGTCTTAAGATGAGGTGGATGTTATACTCATCCTTAATCAACTTTACTAAGGTACCAGAGGCTGTAAATGAATTCTTAGGGATTCAATAAAGTGTGGGGAATGATTTTCCCTTGAAATGAAAATCAATATCCAAAAGGAAATTTATCCATAATTCACTACATGATGAATTTCAAAACTATTACACACAAGAATAATACCAAATACCAATACAACCAAACAATAACTAAACCATAATCAGAGTACTAATAAGAATATAAAACAATAAAACCCATGGAAACAATGAAATTACTATATATATCCCAACACCAAGCTCTATGATCTTTTCATTATAGAAACACCCAAGAATCATAATTCACGACTACAGAAATGAGATGTGTTACCCGTACTAGTGTCATAGAATACAACATCGTCAAAAGAACCAAGGTACCAAAGCAGGGGAGAATAAAATACTCTATAGCATTACCCCAAATAAAATCCATAAACATGCAATGAGGATGGAAAATGTTCACAAAGTTAATATAAAACAATTATATAAAGTCAATAAAAAATTCCCAAATTTTCAGAAAGCCGCTCACACCCTTTCCAAAATCACATTTTCACAAAACGCCACAATTGTAGGAAAGAAACTAACCAATGAAACCAAAAGCATCATTAACCCAAAACACATTTACAAAATCCAAAACCCATTTTAACTTGCATGGACACATGCATGCCCCACCCATGTGCCTAAGTTTTGAACACACACAAGATCTTGGTGTTACCATTGATGGTGTAACATCACATCCTAACTTGTAGACTTTTTATAGTGGTACTTCACACCTAGTTCACTTTGATTGTTGTACTTCACACCCATTATTCATCCTTTCCCAACCATTCTTAACCCCATAAGTCATCCCATATTACAACCACATCCATCAAGTCACTAAATTAAGACAATTTAAAATTTCCAAAACAAAACAACATGCCAACCAATAATTTCTACATCATATAATCCAACACTTGTAAAAAATCATTTTAATCAAAACATTGGCAATAAAAAAACCCTTTAAGATAATACCATTCAATAGAATCACATGTATTTAAAAAATAAAAATGGCACATCCATTCCCTGAATCAATTCAATAAAACACTAATTTTATTAAAACCCATTTTGAAACTCATTTTCTATAAAATAAACTAACCCATAGATTTTAAAATCACAATTTTAAAATCCTATAGAATGAGCATTAAACAACAAGAACCCAATTCCCCCAAATACAAAAGCACCATAAAATGGGTTCCAATAAGATTAACACATTATAATACCAACCAATTTCAATAAAAACCAATTAATTTAATATAATATCCTTCTAGATATATCAAAATAGATATTATATTGAATCCACTAGCCTTAGTGTTTTGAAAAAATAGACCAACGCACAACCTCACAAAAAATATGGGATAAACCTCCTCAAAAACAAAATATAATGGTTTTCCTTACATAAAAAACTCAAAATTATCATTATAGGCAACCAAACCCCTAGATATTCATGGTAAAGATGTTTATCTAGAAAATTGAGAGGGAGGGAAACGTTGATCTATATAAAAAACAAGAAACTCCCAAGAGAAATACTTAAAAAATAAGAACTTATTTAAACCCACAAATAAATCCTTTTGATTTGAATTTAAATTAGTGGAAGAGATCTCTAACCTATGAGATGAAAAAATTCCATGTTGGCATCATGTCGGATAAGAAATTAGTGTTTGGGGGTAAATCCCGAGGGAACATGTTTTTCAAAATCCTTTTTAATCCAGGCACGGTTAGCTCGCATGGTTAGAATAACCATTCACTAATTGTGTGACTACTACTTACCCAGAGGGTTGAACCACACTATTGGATTTAATGGTTTTATAAACCATTCACCGTTTGTGAAAAACCCCACTATGGAATGTTGCATGGTTTCCAAGAGATTTTGCACATTTCCACTAATCAGGATCAAACTGTGGTACCTTAAAAAAGCATAAAAACCATCCCCAAACACTTTAAAACTCTATCAAACATTACACAATCACTTTATACAAATAAAATTCCAAAAAAGCTTGTAAAGACCCGTAAATTTCAAGGAAATGTTTTTTCTTAATTTTCTTTGGAATTTTACAAGAACGCAGTTTCTGACGGCGCCTGATTCCGAGGCCCGGTGTGCCCGGAATCATTTTCTGAAGTTTGGCTCGGGTACGTTCAGTGAACGGACGAGCGGGTTTTCCTAACTTTTGAACCGGTGCCCGGAATCGAATTCTGAGGGCACCGATGAAATTGCAGCGCCGGTATTCGCTTAGAAACGCCTCTTCCGGAGTTGCGTTTGCTCGGGTGTGGTTTTTAATTTTCGGGCTTAAAGTTAAGAAATAAAATAATTTTGCGACAGCTTTATTTTATTTCACTTAAGCCACTTGGAAGCCACTTGAAGCCACTTAAAGGAGGCTTGAACTGAGTTGAATTGAATAGGATACTATCCAGAAATATCCTACCCCCTTGGTAGGATATTTGTGAGGTGGGGCCCGCACGAGCCCCGCCGTTTCTTTCCGCTAAGAAACGCACCCGTGAAAACCCGTCTTAATGAAAGTCAACCGACGCGTTTTCTAAATTCTTAACAGACCATTTAATTGGGCAGTTCATTTCGTGAATTAAATGGGATGTTTCTTTCGTGAATTAAATGGGCTGTTTCTTTCGTGAATTAAATGGGTCGTTTCTTTCGTTGAATTAATTCAACGAATTGATGGATCGTTTTTAACCCGTTTTTCAAATTCGTTGGCGTAATAATAAAATAAGACCAACGCTTAACCTCTGGTTATGTGCACTTGAGAAGATTTGGGAGAACCCTCGAAACTTCTTCTCCCTCGTGAAGAACGCGAAGAACGCGAAGAACGCGAAGAACGCGAAGAACGCGAAGAACGCCGAACCCGGAAATCGACGACGCCTTCGCCCGATACGCTCTTCCGATCTCCGATCTCCGATCTCCGATCACCGACCATTCGACATGAGTGCTTTCGGATTTCCTCTCAAGTTCTTTTCTTTGGTTTTAAACGAAACACAGATTTAAATATTAATAATTTAAATCTGTTGTTCTTGATTCGTTGAGCTCGCCGACTCAACGCCGGAATCCGCGACGACGCGACGCCTCCCCGCGACGACGCGACGATCGATCTCTTCCGCGACGGTCTCTTCCGCGAAGAACGCCCGCGCACGACGATCATCAAGGTAGGGATTCATTTTGGAAAATTACCCCTTTTTAATTTACTCATGAACGTTCTTGAAAATTAAAAAGCCGGTTTTCAATGAACAATTTTATTTTAATTAAAATTGTTGGATCACGTGTTGATCGTTTTTCTCCCGGTTGTTTATCTCTAACGCGGAGGGTGCGGGCCGAACGAACACGGCCCGACGACCCTCCGCCATTCTTCGTTTTGTGCGGATTTGACGGTCGACGAAGGAACGTACCGCATCGGACGGTTGACGATCCCGCAGTAAATAACGGATCCCGGGAGGAGCAACGGCGCAGACGGGAAGGAAAACGGGCCACCGGAGCGACGCCGGCGGCCCGCGGAAGTTGCCGGCGGCGCGGGTCACCGGCGCGGCGGCGCCGGCGACCGGAGGCGGCGGCGCCCCGGCGTGCCGCCGGACGAAATCCGCCGCGGCTGAAGACGCGGCGGCGGCGGCCAAACGGACCCGCGGCGCGCGGGTCCGGTTCATCCGGGCGGACGCGGCTCAGCGCGTCCGCGGCTCGCCAGTGCGGCCCGCACGCGGGCCGCGGTCCTTCCTCAAGCCGCGTGTCAGCGCCCGCGGCTTCCACCCGCGCGGCTCGGCCAGGACGAGCCGGACAAGCCCTGGCCGGGCCGGGCCGGGCCGCCCAGGGGGGGGGGGTCAGGCCGGGTCGGCCCGGGCCCGTACCCCCCATCTTCGGATGTTTTCGTTCAAACGCCCATATCTTGAGCTTCGTGCCTCCAAACGACTCGCCGTCAGCGGAAACGCGATCCTTGGATCGAGACGGTCGTTTCGGTATATTTCACTCACGGTTTCGGAATACTTTGAGTTCGGCCGGGTTGGTTCGTACACGAGACCAACCGGGCCCTCGGAGCGGAAACGCTCATATCTTGAGTTACGGACGTCCGATTGAGGTGCCGTCAGCTTTGTTGAATTCCTCTTAGTGAGAAGGATCTTTTGGCATACTCCGCCCGAGGTTTGGACGCAGGTGGAGTGCGGTCGGGTTGGATTTTCCATAAAAACCAACCGGGCTCCTGGGACGAAAATGTCAATATCTCTCAGACCGGGCGTCCGATTGACGCGCCGTCTGCGACGTTGAGTTCCTGTTGACGATACGGAACATTTGGATACATCAACTTCGGACTTCGTGTCAGTTGATGTATCAGCCTCTCGGCTCGTGGAGCGGACCTTCCCGAACGAGCTTGCTGTGTGCGGGAACCCTAGTGCTGGCTGCGACTGCTACTTCGACAGCGGCGACCGTGCAGAGATCCTCAGTGGACTGCGGCGACGACTGTGCAGAGACCCTCAGCGGACTGCGACGACTACTGCACTCAGCGATCCTACGTGGATCAGTGCTGCCGGTCCTGTGTGGGCCCGATCCTGTGTGGTTCCGATCCTGTGTGGGTCAGCGCTCAGCGGTTCTGTGTGAGCCAGCGCCGACAGGTCCTGCGTGGGCCCGGTCCTGTGTGGGCCCGATCCTGTGTGGGTCATCTCTCAGTGGTTCTGTGTGAGCCAACTTCTACAGGTCCTGCGTGGGCCCGATCCTGTGTGGGTCACTGCAAGGTTAGTACCTATCGATCCTTCGTGGGTCCGACGACTTAGATGGTTCAATGATCATCTTTATCGTCATCCGAAGAAGTATACTTGTGTGAGCCGAATCTTCTATTTTCCTCGATAGAGGTGGTGCGCTTGGTTGTAGTGGCAGATCCGCGATACTGGAGACGAGCGTACGGAGTACGGAGACCGTGTAGCCGGCTGAGACCTGAAGACTTCTTGACCGACTCGACTTGGAGTGAGTCGACTAGCCCAGTGGACGGATCGCCCGGTATTTGGCGGCAGACCCACGGCGGACGGAGCGCCTGGTAGTTGGCAGCAGACCCGCGATACTCGATTGGAGGAGTACCTCTGTAGGCTATTTGGGTGAGCGCCCGGTATTTGGCAGCAGACCCTCAGCGGACGGAGCGCCCGGTAGTTGGAAGTAGACCCGCGGTACTCGACAGGAGGAGTACCTCAGCAGTCATAGGTTAGTGAGAAGTACCTCGGAGTCGTGACATGACCACTGTACACTTCAGAGATGGGGCTCTTCAACAGTTATGTTTTTGATAATGAAAATCCGGGTTTGAGCTGAGTCAATGATCCTTGTGTTTCCTCTTGATTGAGATGGCTTATCTGATAATTTCGATATATGTATGGGCATATACCTATGAGAGTTATCTGTTGAGTTTTCCTGTGTGGATTACGTTTTCCTCTCCTTTGTGGTTTGTGTTGAGTTATCCTGTGTGGATTTACTGTTTACTCTCCTTTGTGGATTGTGTTGTTCTATCCTGCGTGGGTATGCGTTTTGCTTTCCTGTGTGGACTGGGTTGTGCTAGGGCTCGGACGTTGGAGCCGATCGGGGAATTGATGACTTAGGTATATGTATGGGCATATACCTAAGCCGTGTCAGATGTTACTTCGTGATTGTATCTCTCCTTCGTGGCTTATCCTTTGTGGATTTCGGGAGACCTTCGGGGGTCTCGGGGTCCCTACTGAGTAGCTTATACTCACCCCTGCACGGGCTATGCCCGCACTTCATGGTGTTGGTTGCAGACGACAGGCAGTGCTGATGGAGACCAAGTGTTCGAGGACTGGACGGTACTCGGAGGTGGACTACACGACGAGTCAGTACCCGGAGGTGGACTACACGACGAGTCAGTACCTGGAGGTGGACCACTGGGCGAGACGTGCTCGGAGCGGATGGCGGGACCCGAGGAGCATTGGAGCTATCTGTACCCACCCTTCAGGTGGGACTTCCAGAGGACGGCTCGACGCTGCAGTTTTTCCTTTCAGTTGTTGTTTTTCCTTTCAGTTGTACTTTACAGTTGGGCTTGTATTTCCGGCCCCTTTTTCTTTCAGCACAGCTTGTACAGTTTTTACTTAGTGTTTACTTTTCCTCTTGCTTACTCTGTGGTGCTTGTTTACTTTTCAAAGGAAATGTCTTCCATTTTTGTTGGGATTTACGCCTTGGTGCTAGTCTCCAGCCTCTGGCCTATGTAAGGCGGGCTTGGGGTAGTCACGGCACGGGCCCCGAGGACGGGTCGTGACAAATTGGTATCAGAGGTTGTCGGTTCTACCGCAGACTCTGATCTTTCTTCTATGTGAAGCAAAAGTGTTTAGTGTATTGAGTGTGGTTGTCAGTCCAGGGAGTCCAGTGTTGGTGCGGCGGCCGACGTATCCATACACCAGGACCCTGACTTCTGATTCCCGACTTAATGCACGAAAACATTGATTGCTTGTGTGTTCCAAGTTTTCTTTGTGATTACTTGTGTCAGCTCACCAGGTATACTGTTCTGACCGTGGCATACTTGTTTCCTTTTCAGGATGGCACGACGACAGCAGCCATCTAGGGTTCCTAGAGTAGAGCGCGACGACAGCCCGCCGAGCGACGAGGCCTCGGTACAGGGCCCGTTGACAGCAGAGGCACCGGCGGTACCTTTACCCGCCGAGCCCCCGATGCTTCCAGCACTGGCAGCTGACGACGCACGACGCCTCGGAGCTCTGCACGAGTTCCAGCACCAGCGACCACCCAGGTTCCGTGGGGAGTCGGACCCCCAGGCAGCCGAGGACTGGCTGGAGGCGGTCGTCCGAGTTTTCAGGCTAGTGAGGACGCCAGCAGACCTCATGGTGATCCTCGCGGCGAGCCTACTGCACGCAGCAGCCGGACGATGGTGGAGCTTGATGCTCCAGGTACACGATGAGGCCACCCTCATCTGGACGGACTTCGAGAGCCTCTTCCGCTCAGAGTTCGTCCCGGCCACCCTCCGTGCGGTGCGCATCCAGGAGCTTCTTCAGCTGCGGCAGGGCAGCTTGACGGTCGCTCAGTACGCGGCGAGGTTCACCGACCTTTCTCGGTACTCGACAGACATGGTACGGGACCCCTTCTTTCGGTCCCGGACCTTCGAGCAGGGATTGAGACATGAGATCAGGGCATCGCTGATCTCTCTTAACATCCCGACCCAGGCAGGAGTTCTAGAGAGAGCCCTTCGGATCGAGAGCTTCCTGGCTGAGTCCACAGCGAGACCTGCCGCAGGGCGGCAGATAGCGGAGTCATCAGAAGCAGGTAGCCGACGGATGACTCAGGGTTCCAGGCAGACCAGACCTACCGGTGGCCGACTGCACGACTCAGGCTCAGTTGTGCGGGGGAGCCGGGGTGGAGTCAGAGCCAGGCGTGCCGAGAGTGGGCAGTGTTACTCCTGTGGCGGGATTGGTCACATGGCTCGTGACTGTCCGACCCGCCATGCTGATGATCAGCAGTTAAGTGAAGAACCTCCCAGGCAGAGGCAGAGGTTCGACCGTGGCGGTCCGCAGGGAGGAGGCGGACGAGGCAGAGGAGCTGGCCGAGCAGCAGGTGGTGGGCGACGCTTTGAGGCTCTGCCGCCGCCACCACCAGGCGGTCCACCCCGACCGCAGGGGACAGGAGGACATGTGAGAGCTCATCTTCAGGCAGTTAAGGCCTACGATCATGGGGCTCCGGGAGCAGATGGACAGGAGCGGGACTAGCTCCAGACCTGGAGACTTTTGTTCATGTTGCTTCTAGTTTTGTTGATGTATGTTCGTAGATGCTTTGTGTCTTTGTACTTGAGCTGCAGTAATAAAAGACACCTTTTCTTGTGCCATTTACTTCCATGTCCTCTCTTGCGTTGTTACTAAGAGGTTCCAGTTTTGACTGTTGACTTGACCCTCACTTGTGAGACATCTACTGGAGGAGACCCATTTACCACACACTGATTCGACAGTGTGACTCAACCCTGGGAGGCGAGTGTGACGGTTGGATCTCTTGGTAGTAGCGTCGAGGCCTTACGACGTCATCCTTGGTATGGATTAGTATCATCCATGTTGGGATTGACCGTATTAGGCGAAGAACGTGGTTCATCCAGGGGATGAGACCAGATTTCTCTTATCGGCAAGGAAGAAATCATAGCAGCTCTAGTGGGACCAGAGGTGGTCCGGGCCACGACAGAGAAGGTCCAGCTCATCCAGGAGAGGATGAGGACAGCACAGAGCCGGCAGAAGTCATATGCTGACAGGAGGCGGAGGCCACTAGAGTTCGAGGATGGTGACCACGTCTTCTTGCGGGTCTCACCTCGACGTGGTTTGAGGAGATTTGGCCGAGGCGGCAAGTTGTCTCCACGCTTCATCGGGCCTTTCCAGGTCCTCATCAAGATTGGAGAGGTGGCTTATCGCCTGGCTCTGCCACCTCAGTTGCACCGGGTGCACGATGTCTTCCACGTATCCCAGCTGAGGAGATACGTGCACGACCCGACGCACATCATTGACTGTGGGGAGCTAGACGTGGATGATGGAGTGACTTTTACGGAGGTCCCAGTGGAGATAGACGATCGACAAGAGCGGGTCCTACGTGGGCGATCGATTCCTCTTGTGCGCATCAGATGGAAGCACGGGAACCTCCAGGAGAGCACTTGGGAGCGGGAGGCTCAGATGCGTGCTCAGTACCCACATTTGTTTCCCTAGTTTTTGATGTATCTTTACGGGGATGTAAAGTCCTGAGGTGGGAGTAATGTAAAGACCCGTAAATTTCAAGGAAATTTTTTTTCTTAATTTTCTTTGGAATTTTACAAGAACGCAGTTTCTGACGGCGCCTGATTCCGAGGCCCGGTGTGCCCGGAATCATTTTATGAAGTTTGGCTCGGGTACGTTCAGTGAACGGACGAGCGGGTTTTTCTAACTTTTGAACCGGTGCCCGGAATCGAATTCTGAGGGCACCGATGAAATCGCAGCGCCGGTATTCGCTTAGAAACGCCTCTTCCGGAGTTGCGTTTGCTCGGGTGTGGTTTTTAATTTTTTGGCTTAAAGTTAAGAAATAAAATAATTTTGCGACAGCTTTATTTTATTTCACTTAAGCCACTTGGAAGCCACTTGAAGACACTTAAAGGAGGCTTGAGCTGAGTTGAACTGGATAGGATACTATCCAGAAATATCCTACCCCCTTGGTAGGATATTTGTGAGGTGGGGCCCGCACGAGCCCCGCCGTTTCTTTCCGCTAAGAAACGCACCCGTGAAAACCCGTCTTAATGAAAGTCAACCGACGCGTTTTCTAAATTCTTAACAGACCATTTAATTGGGCGGTTTATTTCGTGGATTAAATGGGCTGTTTCTTTCGTGAATTAAATGGGTTGTTTCCTTCGTGAATTAAATGGGTCGTTTCTTTCGTTGAATTAATTCAACGAATTGATGGATCGTTTCTTAACCAGTTTTTCAAATTCGTTGGCGTAATAATAAAATAAGACCAACGCTTAACCTCTGGTTATTTGCGCTTGAGAAGATTTGGGAGAACCCTCGCAACTTCTTCTCCCTCGCGAAGAACGCGAAGAACGCGAAGAACGCGAAGAACGCCGAACCCGGAAATCGACGACGCCTTCGCCCGAGACGCTCTTCCGATCTCCGATCACCGACCATTCGAGGTGAGTGCTTTCGGATTTCCTCTCAAGTTCTTTTCTTTGGTTTTAAACGAAACACAGATTTGAATATTAATAATTTAAATCTGTTGTTCTTGATTCGTTGAGCTCGCCGACTCAACGCCGGAATCCGCGACGACGCGACCCCTCCCCGCGACGACGCGACAATCGATCTCTTCCGCGACGGTCTCTTCCGCGAAGAACGCCCGCGCACGACGATCATCAAGGTAGGGATTCATTTTGGAAAATTACCCCTTTTTAATTTTCTCATGAACGTTCTTGAAAATTAAAAAGCCGGTTTTCAATGAACAATTTTATTTTAATTAAAATTGTTGGATCATGTGTTGATCGTTTTTCTCCCGGTTGTTTATCTCTAACGCGGAGGGTGCGGGCCGAACGAACACGGCCCGACGACCCTCCGCCGTTCTTCGTTTTGTGCGGATTTGACGGTCGACGACGGAACGTGCCGCAGCGGACGGTTGATGATCCCGCAGTAAAGAACGGATCCCAGGAGGAGCAACGGCGCAGACGGGAAGGAAAACGGGCCACCGGAGCGACGCCGGCGGCCCGCGGAAGCTTCCGGCGGTGCGGGTCATCGGCGCGGCGGCGGCGCCCCGGCGCGCCGCCGGACGAAATCCGCCGCGGCTGAAGCCGCGGCGGCGGCGGCCAAACGGACCCGCGGCGCGCGGGTCCGGTTCATCCGGGCGGACGCGGCTCAGCGCGTCCGCGGCTCGCCATCGCGGCCCGCACGCGGGCCGCGGTCCTTCCTCAAGCCGCGGGTCAGCGCCCGCGGCTTCCACCCGCGCGGCTCGGCCAGGCCGAGCTGGCCGAGCCGGACCGGCCCTGGCCGGGCCGGGCCGGGCCGACCCAGGGGGGGGTCGGCCCGGGTCGGCCCGGGCCCGTACCCCCCATCTTCGGACATTTTTGTTCAAACGCCCATATCTTGAGCTTCGTGCCTCCAAACGACTCGCCGTCAGCGGCAACGCGATCCTTGGATCGAGACGGTCGTTTCGGTATATCGCACTCAAGGTTTCGGAATACTTTGAGTTCGGCCGGGTTGGTTCGTACACGAGACCAACCGGGCCCTCGGAGCGGAAACGCTCATATCTTGAGCTACGGACATCCGATTGACGTGCCGTCAGCTTTGTTGAATTCCTCTAAGTGAGACGGATCTTTTGGCATACTCCGCCCGAGGTTTGGACGCAGGTGGAGTGCGGTCAGGTTGGTTTTGCCTTAAAAACCAACCGGGCCCCTAAGACGAAAATGCCAATATCTCTCAGACCGGGCGTCTGATTGACGCGCCGTCTGCGACGTTGAGTTCCTGTTGACGATACGGAACTTTTGGATACATCAACTTCGGATTTCGTGTCAGTTGATGTATCAGCCTCTCGGCTCGTGGAGCGGACCTTCCCGAACGAGCTTGCTGTGTGCGGGAACCCTAGTGCTGGCTGCGACTGCTACTTCGACAGCGACGACCGTGCAGAGATCCTCAGTGGACTGCGGCGACGACTGTGCAGAGATCCTCAGTGGACTGCGGCGACGACTGTGCTCAGCGATCCTACGTGGATCAGTGCTGCCGGTCCTGTGTGGGCCCGATCCTGTGTGGGTCCGATCCTGCGTGGGTCAGCGCTCAGCGGTTCTGTGTGAGCCAGCGCCTACAGGTCCTGCGTGGGCCCGGTCCTGTGTGGGCCCGATCCTGTGTGGGTCATCTCTCAGCGGTTCTGTGTGAGCCAACTTCTACAGGTCCTGCGTGGGCCCGATCCTGTGTGGGTCACTGCAAGGTTAGTACCTATCGATCCTTCGTGGGTCCGACGACTTAGATGGTTCAATGATCATCTTTATCTTCATCCGAAGAAGTATACTTGTGTGAGCTGAATCTTCTATTTTCCTCGATAGAGGTGGTGCGCTTGGTTGTAGCGGCAGATCCGCGATACTGGATACGAGCGTACGGAGTACGGAGACCGTGTAGCCGGCTGAGACCTGAAGACTGCTCGACCGACTCGACTTGGAGTGAGTCGACTAGCCCAGTGGACGGAGCGCCCGGTATTTGGCGGCAGACCCACGGCAGACGGAGCGCCTGGTAGTTGGCAGCAGACCCGCGGTACTCGACTGGAGGAGTACCTTTGTAGGCTATTTGGGTGAGCGCCCGGTATTTGGCAGCAGACCTTCAGCGGACGGAGCGCCCGGTAGTTGGCAGCAGACCCGCGGTACTCGACAGGAGGAGTACCTCAGCAGTCTTAGGTTAGTGAGAAGTACCTCGGAGTCGTGACAGGACCACTGTACACTTCAGAGATGGGGCTCTTCAACAGTTATGTTTTTGATAATGAAAATCCTGGTTTGAGCTGAGTCAATGATCCTTGTGTTTCCTCTTGATTGAGATGGCTTATCTGATAATTTCGATATATGTATGGGCATATACCTATGAGAGTTATCTGTTGAGTTTTCCTGTGTGGATTACGTTTTCCTCTCCTTTGTGGTTTGTGTTGAGTTATCCTGTGTGGATTTACTGTTTACTCTCCTTTGTGGATTGTGTTGTTCTATCCTGCGTGGGTATGCGTTTTGCTTTCCTGTGTGGACTGGGTTGTGCTAGGGCTCGGACGTTGGAGCCGATCGGGGAATTGATGACTTAGGTATATGTATGGGCATATACCTAAGCCGTGTCAGATGTTACTTTATGATTGTATCTCTCCTTCGTGGCTTATCCTTTATGGATTTCGTGAGACCTTCGGGGGTCTCGGGGTCCCTACTAAGTAGCTTATACTCACCCCTGCACGGGCTATGCCCGCACTTCATGGTGTTGGTTGCAGACGACAGGCAGTGCTGATGGAGACCGAGTGTTCGAGGACTGGACGGTACCCGGAGGTGGACTACACGACGAGTTAGTACCTGGAGGTGGACTACACGACGAGTCAGTACCTGGAGGTGGACCACTGGACGAGACGTGCTCGGAGCGGATGGCGGGACCCGAGGAGCATTGGAGCTATCTGTACCCACCCTTCAGGTGGGACTTCCAGAGGACGGCTCGACGCTGCAGTTTTTCCTTTCAGTTGCTGTTTTTCCTTTCAGTTGTACTTTACAGTTGGGCTTGTATTTCCGGCCCCTTATTCTTTCAGCACAGCTTGTACAGTTTTTACTTAGTGTTTACTTTTCCTCTTGCTTACTCTGTGGTGCTTGTTTACTTTTCAAAGGCAATGCCTTCCCCTTTTGTTGGGATTTACGCCTTGGTGCTAGTCTCCAGCCCCTGGCCTATGGAAGGCGGGCTTGGGGTAGTCACGACACGGGCCCCGAGGACGGGTCGTGACAAAGTCAACATACATCAATCCATGGGTTCCAGAAATCATGGGTCCTCAAAGAATTGCATGAGTGGCAACCTCTAGTTGGGCTGGGCATTAGTCCTCTGCCGATTATTAGAGTGGATCCCTCCCTCTAGGATAGAGAATGGGTCCTCTAACTGTCCACCAAGGGGAACCCTAATGTGGATTCAGGTTATGTGTCCTCAAATATAAGATAGGAACCCTTCTTCTAGGTGGATCATGGGTCCTTTATCTTCTATTCAAGTGGAACCCTCCTGTTGTATCAGGGAATAGGTCCTAGACTACTAGTGTGGCACCCTCCAATTAGGTTGGGAATGGGTGATCTATTGAACGTCAGAGTGAAACCCTAATACTGGTACATAAAATGGGTCCTTTATAAATCTACTGAGTGGAACCCTCCTACTTTAGAGGCCTTGGTTCCTCTAAAAAATGATTGTATTCCCATGACAATGTGTCATTATGTCGAGATGTGGCTTGACATGGATGTTTGTTATGGATAGATGCATTAGATATGGGACATTATTTATGGAATCATATAATTTATGGAACATTATTCCTATGAAGGGTTATGAAATGGAGATACCCTTTCACTTTTGTTTGGGATTCTTTGGTTGAGCATATATATAAAAATATATCCATGTAATTGGATTTTGTTACTCTCTTTCTTTGGCTTAGGATATCTTCCATCTTTTCCTATAATGCCTCTTACTACTCCCCCTTCATGTTTTGTTGAATCTTACTAAGAATGTATATAATCACCCTTTTTTGGGTTTTTCTAACACGTGCCATGTCTTATCCAGGGTGTAGACATGTTGACAGTGACTATAAAGGCAATAATGATACCTGGGGTATTTGACCATCGGAGTAAGGAGAACTGAATCTAGGCTCTCTCAGCACTTTACTTAACAATTTTTTCAGTTTGGTATAAAAAACATTTGGGGGATGTAGTGTTTCCCATTTATTTTCAATTTACACTACAATACTCATTTAATTACCTTATGGTTTTTCATGAATGTTAATTACTCTAGTTGTCTCCTCATTTTGTTTTATTCCTATACACTTTTGCATATATATTTTTAGGTTTTTTTATACATGTATATTATTATATGTCCTCCCCTAATATATATTCTCTTCACCGCTTATCGCTAGCCCCTGGCCTATGGATGTTGGCTTGTGGTTGTTGTAGCTTGATCCCCATTGGGTCGGGATATGAAAATATAATGTGGTATTATTATGGATAACAATTATATTCACATATAAATATGTGTGTGTATACACATGGGAACATGTCTTGATAACCCAAGGGTGTGTGTGTGTGTTTGTGTCTAACTATATATAATGTTTAGAGTATTAATTTATTATAATTTATATAAAAAACAATTAGTCATATATAAAAATTATTATATTAACTAAAAATGTCATATAAATATTAATAATTAATAATTACATAAACTAATATAATAATATTATTATATAACAAACAATATTTATAATTATAAATTCAATTTAAATATTTTTAGTTATATTTTCAAAAAAAATTATTATTTATAAAATTGAATGAATATATTACACATAGATAAATTTATAAATATTATCTATATTTTATTTAATATAATATATTTTTAACATATTTTTTAACTAAAATAAATTTTAAATTATTATCAATTGTATGTAAAAAATATATTTTACTCACTATTTTTTATATTTAAATAATAACATTACCAAAATATGTATTTCATATATTGATATATATTTATTATTATAATGAATATATTTATTTAAGATCCACATAATTTTATATGAAAGGACTGTGTTTAAATCTGAATGAGAATGTATTTTTAGAGGTACTTTAGACATAGTGTCTAGGTACCATAATAGTGTTACTATTTACCTGATTTGGCCTTTCAGGCAATAGTTTTAGTCCATTGGTCTTGATGGACTATAGGACATCAAATACAACAGGGCCTCTATGCCTTTATATATTTGCGTTCTGTTTCATAGGAGGACCAAGAGAATGGATCAGTGCAATATATAGATAGTACAACATGGTGACATGCATGCACCATCGGTTGGACAACCTTGAAAGTTAGATGTGAATAATGGAACCTACCAACCGTCCTTTCATCCACATGTGGGAAACATAGGTTCCCTTCCCCGTGACTATATTTCTAATGGGGCCATTCTGATAATGAAATTTTACAAGTATTCAATGTGGCATGGTTCCATGCGGACATTTCCATTTGGGAGGCTCGAAATAGAGATGGGTGTATTGCCACGTTTCATTCCACAAACTTCCCATAAGGATTTTCACTTTTGAAAATGTTCCCCTTAATTTTTATTTGAGGTTTTTTGTTTTTTTATTGAAAAGTATAGTTAACTATAATCTATTGTTTTTTCAAAATGAGCGTTGAAGAAGGTGGTTATGATTCATAGTATTTTCTATATTTTTTGATGTAGAAATATACGGGTGAAGAAGATTCCCATGAGGCTGATTATATAGCTTATGAGGTCCAGTTCATGGACCATGACGATTGTTTATAAAACTAGGAATATATTATAATGATGTGGGAATATGAGGTCAAGAACCAAAAGAATTATGTTGTTCTTTGTATCCAAAATGAGAGTACACGATCATAAGGTTCTATAGATGAGGCTACTACAATGTAAGTATACAGACTATGAAGAGATTTCAAAGCTTCAGTTTCTACTTTGGTATCTTATAATTGAAAGGGGTATGCAAAATATTTTTCAATGAAGTTTAAATATTAATCATGATTAATGGATTTATTAGAGGCCTTTCCCTTTAAATGGACCCCTAATCACTTCATTAAAGTATAATGAATTAAATTATAGATATTCATCACTAAATAAATTCATAAATTTCAGAATGATTTCTAAAAAGTTACAACCATGGGGAAAGATCATGGAGGTGATTTTTTGGTTGTTTTCCTTGAATTTCATATTCATAGAGGTGGTGGTTCATAGAGGTTTTATGAAAACAAAGATTATGTGGGGAATATCACATATGGCATTCCATATAGGTGATGTGTTTGGATATTTTTCATCATGTTACTGTGTGTGGTGAGTTTGTTCTACTAAGTAGAGATTATAGTGAATATAATTACATGAATAAGCATTAACAATGAACAATATTCCATGAATTCAAGTTCATCAAAGTATTATTCATCAAGTAGAAATAATTTTATATAAATAACGAGTATGGGGTAAAGTGTATTTCATCTCTTAGGTGAAAATGAGTTTCATGAAAAACTCAAATATGTGTGCATCAAATTTGAGTTGAAATATACCTTTATATGACCTGGCCTGAATGGCCTAAAGGCCTTCATTTTTATTGATTTTTGATAACCCCCCTTTCAAGGGATGAGGGGAAACTTACAAGGATCGTAGGGTTAGAGATTAGATGGACCGTAGTCTTATGATATTACATAACCCAAAGGTCATAGGGAATTAAACCACACTATCTACAAGGAACTGCCCCTCCCCAGTATCTGCATTCTAATAGTAGCTCTCCACCATTGCATGACCATCTGGTTGGGCCTCCCATGTAAGCACTGGCTGGATCTAATGGCATAGCCATACCCACTCATTATGACAATCCATTGGGCTCTGCTCGGGTGAGTGCACATGCTCTGAATCCTCTTCTGGGGCTGCTCCTTTTTTTCAGTGTGTCTGGGGCCTGCATTAAAGTGGCCTGAAGGCCTTGGGGTGGCCCTAAGGCCTTGAGAATCAACTGGCCCGAAGTCCTTGGGTAGCCCGAAAGCCTTGCAGGACCTGAGGACCAAACTGGTTTCCCGAAGGCCTAGATGGATGAATAGTTCCGGCTGTTACAGTATCGAACAGTGCTTGCCGTAGTACCGCTACAGTACTTCTACAGTACTGCTATAGTACTGTTAGAGTACCCAGAAAAATGCCTCCACTCGGATTTGATCTAGGGTCTCTTGGATGAACCTAGCGAGTCCTCACCAACCGGGTTGAGGCTCATGTGCGACCTTCATAAGAATATTAAATATTTTTAGTACAGTCAATTCACCTGAAAAAAATATTAGATTTCAATGTCTGACTAGTATTACACTAAGGGGGAATGTGTCTCCACTTCAAACATTGTAACAATATCTTACTGTTCAGAATTGTTGTAAATTTTAATATTTACATTTTATTCTCCTGATACTATCATAAACCAAGTAATTTTTTTTGTCATGAGAATGATTATATATATATAAATATATATATATATTAGTTGGAGAACAATAAATAAGGTTATTTTGTTTAAAAATGAAATAATTTCGAAAGACGATTTATTTTAAGCTGTTATACCCCGATTGGCCCCCACTCTCATGGTATTTAACATAGTGGGGAAAAAATTGTATTAGAGATAAGGATTAATTTGATGTTTTTCTCTCTTATTTGAAACAGTTGTTGTATATCATGACAAGGTATTATTATCTTAAATGAAAGAAATATTCAACTAATGATGATTTTTATGCATCACTACTTCTTATCTTTAGAAATGAGTGAGTTTACAATTTATACACATAGTACTATGGAAGTATGTATAGTGGGGCTCTTAGAGAAACCCTTGATGACATAAAAATCTTCAAGGGAATGTAGAGAATATTTACACCCCTGTTCAATTATAATGTCTAGAAGCTAGGGGAAATGATCCCCAACAGATGAAATTTTATAGTTTTCATAGTAATTTTTTTTATAAGATGATAAATGATGATAATGAGTTTTTAGAATATGGAAAATATAATGAGAATTAATTTTGGGACATGAATAAACAAACCATGGAGGATGGTATGAATGGTGAAGAAGATGAGGTAGATGATTTGATTCCATTCCATTCAAATAAATTTATAATGGGGAAAATGAAAATTAATTGTAATATTTCACTCCCAATCTTTTAAGGTGGAAAGGTTATTCACAATACAGTAGAGTTTCATACGATTTTTTTGATTTTGGAGAGGAAAATGAAATTCCAATGAAGAAGTATGCGGTTAATATAAAATGCATGAGAATCACTAAAAATTATATCAACAATAAGCAACAAATTATTTTATAAGAAAACAATTGTTCATATGAATGTGATGTAGAAGAAATATAATACTGAAAATACAAAAATGGAAATGATTTTGTAGTTGTTATGGGAAATTCATGGATGGGGGATGAGAGTGATGTTGATGAGGTTGTAGTTGAAGGAAGCGTTTATCTCAATGTTGAATTAGAGTCCACCATTAAATAGACTGTTGTTTTGGAATAAAAAACAAATAAATACAATAGAGTGGTTCATGATTCCTAACTATATGTGGAGTAATTATAATTGGATTTTTCTGAGCTGAAAGTAGAAGTTGGAAAGATCAAATATGAAAATCTAAAAAACATATAGAATTTAATTGATTAAAAGCTCAATGTTGATGAACATGACATGCTTATCAATGTATGGACTAATATAATGAATGATCAAGCCCAATATATTGAAGATCTATAGGAGGATATTTACAACCTATACTAAAATTTAAATAACCTTTAGATTTTTTAGTAATTATACAACATTGGGAAACAATATCACACATGAGACATAAAAATGAAATTTTGGCATTAATTTCTAGATAAATAAGAAAAATAATTTCATCAATCGCTCTATACATATATTAATAACAAGGCAGTTATGGTGCTTGATCATTAATTGAATACTGCAATGATTGATTGTAGACCACTAGCACCCATGAAAATATTTAGGTTTCTTTGGGTGAGAATCATATTCAAAATATTTTTAGAACCCAAGGGATATCTAGTTCTACTATAATAACATAACTAATGTACCTCATATTTGGTGTTATTACAATGAAAATATGGAATATTCCAAAAATTTTGATCTATAGATAAGAGGTACTAAAGGGAATAAGATAAACAAAGGAAGCCAATAAGGGATTGATATCAAAGGGTCATAATGAAGATTACTATTTATAGTGTGGATTATTTCAATATAAAAGTGGATATTTCTCATCAATAATGAAAGGAGATGATATAATGAAGATTGAAGGTTGTAGTATGCATCATCTAAGGAATTATAAAATGATATGAAAGTGTAAAATCAATATGTATAGTTGAAAAATGATGTCGGTCCATCATACCTTAAATAGAACAAAGCTTGTCAATCAACACCATGTGTGAAACAGAATACATTGATCAAATTGAGAAGTGATGATCATGAAATGGTTGTAAAGATTTCAATGAAAGCATTAAATCATGATTTTGTACAGATGCTAAATAACAAATGCACTACCCATGTGATTGGAAATAAATATCTAATCATAAGCATCAATACCATTAAAGAATTTTTAATCATATTTGATAATGATAAATTCTTAATAATTATTTTCATTTGGAATTCCATGTTTAGGGGTAATGATATGAGACATGGAGATTTAATATTCATTGAATATCTCAATAAAAACTTTCTAAGATTCATTTAGATGCGTGACTATGAACATGAGATACAGATTAATAAGAAGACTTCTATAATTAAGAGGAAGAATGGTATAATTTTTTATGAAAGAAAATTACTCAAAAGTAAATCTCTATCTTTTCAGTATAGAAGAACTTATATAATTTAAATCTATAGATGAAGAAAATAGGTTGTGTCATAAATGTATTATTTCTTTGACACATCCTACCTTGAATGATCTGGTGAAAATTGATAGACCTCATGATCACCCTTTGATATCAGGTGATTTTAGAAACATGTGTGACACCTATAAAAAAGGGAAGATAACTCCAACTACATACAAGGAAAAGGTAAATCATCTAATAATAAATCTTGAAGTAGTGAACATTGATGTATGTAGGTAAGCATCACAAAGATATAGTAATGAGAAGAGATAATATGCTATCTTCATAGATTATAACATCAGGATGGTGTGGATTGAGTTCATCACATATAAGTATAAGAATTTCAGTTTAATAAAACAATATAATAGATACGTTGAAAAAATAGGACATGAAATTTTGAAATTCAAACTGAAAATTGAATTTAGTTCACCAATAGTCATTTAGGATTATCCTAAGAAACATTGGATAAGGAATGAATTCTTAGATGTGATAAATCTTCTGAAAATTGATGTGGTTGAGAGGAGAAATTGGATTATAAACAACAAGGATAGAATGAATATCACTAAAGAAATACCTATACATGAATTTGGAAGGAATGTGTGTTAACATTAGATAATATTTCTAATATATTTTTTTCTAAATTAATAAAATAATTCATATGATCTATGGCGTGGAAATAAGTCAAATCTGAAGTACATTACAAAGTTAAAAGTTAATGTTTCATTCTCAATTAATAAAAACATAAGAATCCTGAATACCATAAAGATGAAGAGTTCTTGATTGGTTACTTTGGGAAAATAAAATTATATAAATTCTTTAATAAGAGGAAAGGAAAGGTATTCAAATGTAATGATGATACTATAATGGAAAATTTCCATAATACTCAATAAAATAGTGAGCAGTTTCTTAATGAATGGGAAAAGAAGATATGTAGCTCAGGGGGATGATCAGTAGGAAATGATAATTATAAAGAAGATAATGACGATGAGTAGAGAAATGTCATTTTTCATATCTACATAGAAGCTAAAGATTCTATATGATGTTGATTGGAATAATATTAATTTTTATCGTAAATTTATTGTTTATACAAGGAGAATAAATTAGTTATAATGAAAATCCTTTCAAAAGTAAAACCAATTTTTTTTTGAAGAATCTATAAAATATAGAAATTTGGTTCATGTGATGAGTGAATAGAAAAATTGATACTAATGATGTATGGTAGATTGTTTCAAGGTTGATATATAAGAACATAATCACAAATGAACGGGGTTTATAAAAAAATATTGATGAAGAAATAATAGTGATTCTGAATAAAGAATAACATGTGTACAAGAGATACTCCCATATCGAAGTAATTTTTGTTGATGAGAATTTTTTACTCATTCTACGGTTAAAGAAAATTTGATTATTTTTAAACATTTTATATACAATTATTTTAATGACATTATTGATAGACATGATGCTAGTATTTCTAGATGTCACTGTAGAAGAATATTTATACATTGAATTTCCTGATGGTTTTCTTTTTCATGAATATGAGAACAAGTTTTTTTTCAGTAAAAGAAGTCTATTTAAGTTATAATGTAGACACCAAGATTGTGGTATTCAATATAGGGGTAATGGTTGAAAAATCATGGTTTCCATTGTTGTGGAGTTTATTAAAATCTCTATGTCAATAATGAGAGTGATCAAAGTATAATGCTCTTGGTGTATGTTGAAAACTAATTTTATGTTGGATTGAATTGAGAATAATGAAAATGGTTTTTAGAGACCATTAATTGATTTTTTGAGATGTTTAGGATTGTTTAACTTAGGTTTTTTTCCTTGGTTTGTGAGAAATACAAGGAATTTAGGGCCCATTTATTTTTCAATATAAATAATTGATGGAGGTTCATTGATGATTTTTTTGGGATATTATAAGGATATTTAAAATATGGTTTCTACTTGGATTAAAATTTCAATGTATGATGATGGAAAATCGATCAATTTCATAAAATATAGAAAATTTATTGGAATAATGTTTTACATAACACTGACCAGAGATAGTTTTAAATTTGACGCATTATAGGAGATAAAATATCAAATTAATCCCAAATAAAAACTACTTGTTTCATTAAAGAAAATAATTAGTAATATCAAAAGCATAGAAGATTACAATTTACTTTACAATACCACATCATAATTTATTTTTTTGGGATATATAGACGCTAGTTGTAAAGAGTTAACATATGAAAAAAGTAAGCATTATGTGGTTCATGATATCTTAGATGAAATGTTATTTCTTAACAATGTATGAAAAATATTTTTAGTTCTATGAACATAATAAAATATGTATATACTATGGACAACCAAACATTCCAAAAATTACTATATATTAGGTAGTAACTTTAATACATGGAAGTTGAAGTGAAACCTTTGATATGAATCTATTATGATAAATCATGTGATATGAATCTTAGAAAAAATATTCTACATCACTTAAGGATAAAGAAAATAGAAATTAAATATCACTATGTTGAGGAGAATGTTAAACATGTGTTACTGGTATTTTAATGTGTGCCAATTAAATTCTATGTAACATAAATTTTAACAATGTCCTTATACAAGGATGATTTTGATAGAAATCGATTGGAACATGGAGATCAGTTGACTCCCTCTACTTTAGTAATGTTTATGTGTGACCCAAACCCCAAAAGTAATTTTTTTAATTTACATATGTTGCGATTTGTGTTATTTTCTTATTGAAAACCAAAATCGATTGACCTTAGGGTTTATAGAATAGTAGGATAAATATTATTTATGAAAGAGATAAAGCACTTCTTCGAGGGATGATATGTTCAGTACTAAATCAGATGTATAAATTCAATAGGGGTACTTTTCAAGATACATAAGATTATAAAAAAACATGGTCATTTATAAAATATCATTAAAGAATATTTTTTGAGTTTTTATGCCATGGATTATAATGTGTGGTTGACTAAGAAGCCTCTTCATCATCCACAAATTGTGAAACATTTTCTTATGGTAACCTACATTAATTTGAATCAGATTAGAAGAAAAATTGTTGTTTGTAAACATTCATCATGTGATATTATTAATTAAGTGATTATTTGAAGAAATTTTCATGTTATTTAAATTTCATAGCCTAAGATATTCTCATATGGGCATAGAGTATTTTTTGAGTAATAATTATAATGTTATCTGGAGTCACAAAGTAAATGTGGTGGTTGAATTATAAGGTGTTTGAGTTTTTTTTAAACCAATTTTTATAATAAGTTTTGATGTATTCTTAACAAACCCAAATTGGGGGATTATTAGGAAAACATCCCTCTAGATATTAAATCATGTTTTTTTGGTTGGTCATTTTTTGAAACTATTGGTTGGAAAATGTCTTCTGTTTTCTCAGAATAGGTTTCATATTATGGGAATGATTACTAATGTTTTCTATATTCTTTGATGTCGAAATCATGGTTTTGGGAGTATTTATATGAGTAAAAGTACATAGCATAAATAGATAAGTTCATGGTACTTGGATGAAGTTAACAAAACTATAATTGAAGTTCACAATAGGCGGACTGGAAGTTCAAGAATGTTGATCTTTACGTAAGACTATATATCCCCATTGGTCAGAAGATGGTATTTCTGGGGTGATATCAATGTGAGTCAGTGGATCATGGAGACAATTCATCAATGATAGTTCTGGTTGGGATATCATGAAGAAAATAATTACATGAAATCCTTTTTTAGAATGTTGAATAATAATTAATATTATGGGATTTATTGAAGGACATTGACTATAAAAGGGTCCCTAATAATAAGTAGTGTGAATTCTATTACAGATCATCATTACTATTGAAATTCATATATATCCAATAGTTTTCCATGAAGTATAAATAGTGAGGGTATTTCATGGATTTTAGTATGTGAAGTTCATGTTCATGGGGGAGGAGGTTCTTGGAGGTTGTTTGGGAAGCATGAATTTTTAAGGCTTATCACATAAGGCAGACCATAAAGGTGAAGTATGTTTAGCTTATCAATGATTTTGGGGTGAGTGTATTGATCTTCATAAAGGGGATATCATATTTAATAGTAGTTCATGAAGGGTTTTTTGCGATGAGATGTGTTACATGATTTCATGTTCAGAGAATATAATTTACTAAGGAAGAAATAGTTTTTAAAAAATAAAGGTCATGTTGTAATGTTAATTTCATATCTTGGATGAAAAGAGTGCATCATGAAACACTCACATATGTGTGATTAAAACATAATCTAATAACAATCATCAAAAGAAGTTTTTTTAAGTAGAGTTGTGGTCACTTCAGTAGAGTGAGTAGATACAGTTCAATGTGTGATGGTTTTCATACCATGGAGGACATTGATTTTTCCCTTAACATTGCAATGACAATGCACCATAGTAAAATCTACTTAATTGTTAGATCTCCTTTATGAACTCCATGAAAAATCATTGTTAGTTGAAAAAATATTTTATTTTTCTGTCTCATTCATGGTTTCATTTTTACACACAAGCACACAAATATATGACTACGAGAAACATAGAGTTTTTTTAATAATGTTATAAGATCAAAAAATGATTTATTTTAATATTTTAGGCTATGATTCACATACCCACATATGTTATTTAACCCAGTGTGGCCAATATTCATTGTGTGGGACAGAGAGGTTCTATTCTACAATGCATCATAGGGAAACATGACATGATAAATATTGAAATGGGTGTGACCCAACTTTCAAAATAGTACACAACATGATGAAATCTGATACTGTGGATGCATGGAATAAATTTTGTGACATCTAATGATGAAATATTCTCTTTCAGTCCTTCGAATAATCTCTTTATGGGGGCTTTCGAGATACACTAATATTGTCCTTGAATCCCAGTAGTGTTTGGTTGAGCAGTTAATACAAGGGTTTCATGTCAACCAAATTAAAAAGTGTTTTATTTTATTTATAAATGGGGCTGGATACTAATCATGTTTCGATATATAATAATAATATTAATAATATTTAAATATTGAAAAATATAAATATGATTAATTTTTAATAATTAATGACCATTTTTTAATTCATTCTATTAAATTAAAGATATAAATTTCTTTATTGTTAAAATATATATTGATAACTATATATATTCTTTCAATATATATAATATACATATATACTATTAATTAAAACAAAATTCATATTATTGTGTGTATATATATGTATATATAGATACATTCACTCACACATATGATAATGAGATATGTTAAATTGAGAATCCAAAACAGTCTCTCTATGTGTTTATCACATATACTCTTTAATTTAATGTCTTAAAATATAAATATTTTTTCCATGAAAAGATTAGCATGGATAATGTTACAGTTTCATAAGAGCTAAATAAATCATGGATAAATTTAAAAATTGATCAATCTTTATTTTTAATGCTAATAAAAGAGAATATTTATTTATTATTACTAAAAAAATGGATAAAATAATATTGATTTATTTCCTTATTTCTATATCACAAAACAAAAATTATAATATTGATACCACAAACCCCTCAATGTGATATTCTGTACCCTTCAATTATACCCATCATGATCGAATACCATATTATGGACCACTCAATTCTTTGAGCTATTTTTTTGTGTCAAACTATTTAATTTTATTTTTGGATAATGAGATATGTTGTTGTTGTTTAAAGAAGGGTGTTAATAATTTTTTGGTATGTTGTGATGGCTACTATTATTATAATGGGTAATAGGTGCGTGAAAATGGCCCAATTATTAGTTTAAGAACATGTATACACATATGCAAAATTACTTCTTATCTAGTATTTGGATTTCTTATTTATATGTAAGTGAAACATTATGAGACTGAGTGTACTCTCTACCATATATAAAATATTCTATAAGATGTGAGAAAGAATATGAATGAACTAAACATCACTAGGTAGCTTGTAAAGTTGCTTGTAAAAGGATTAGAATTATTTCGTGAGAGAAGCTATATTACTGTAGGAAGATCCATCTATGAATTATTCAGTATGTTCGATGAAACCTTTATATATAAACATCAATTAGATGAAGGATGAAATTGTTTATGTTTTAGGTTAGGTTGTTGCGGATAAATTAATACCTTTGGAAGAATCTATTTTGAGTATTTAAATGTTTCAACACATTGGAAATGATCTAGATTAGTTTAGAATAATCCTTACAATTCATATAAAATATTTTAATCCATTCTGAAGTTATTTGAAGAGGATAAAGGGGCTAAAGGTTCATTGAAAAAATCATAAATATATATGAACAAGTTTTTAATTTAGACCTATAGTTGAAGAATGTCAAAGTAATTAAGCCTATTGAACGTTTTTGACATTAAATAAATGTATATGACTTCTATGGGATGACATATAAAATTGTGTCCATGTAATAAATTCACGCTATAACCCGTATGAATTCTTTCATTAGTTATGATAGATATTTTGGGGAAATTTTAAGTCTGTAGGACTTCAGTGGAAGCACACATGACATTAGTCGAGCCCAAAATACTTTTTATAAATCATAATACATTGTGTTTAATAGTAATAATTTTTTAAAACATTGTGGTAATACATTATACTTTGTTGTATATGCGTATAAATTTTCTTCAACCTAGGTATGAATTACATTCTATGTATTAATTTATAATTAGAATTTTTTTGGATTTCAGATGAATGAAAATAATATTTCTTGATTTATAATTCAAAAGAAGAAATTTATTTTGTATGATGTAATAGATATTATTTAATGTTATAAACTTCATGATAATACTATTAGAAATAATTAAATCCTTATTTTTATGTATATCATGTTGATCAACATACTGATAAAGGAAAAATAATTTATTGAGATTTCAAGAATAATGAACATATAAATGACTCAGATCTTGTGTTTTGATTCTAAGAATAAATATCAGAAAATATCCTATGGTTATTTATGAGTTTTGGAAGACTTATTTCTTTTTTAATAAACACAATAGTAGACGATATTGGGTTTAATATTGAGGTGAGTGGTGTTGTGTAATGAAAAAAATAATCAGGTAGTGAAATTTCTTTATAGGTTTAATTTTATTTCATAAATTAATGTAATTTATCATGTTTTTCAATGAAGATAAAAAAATATCATATTTATTTTAATTAGATTTTAATTTGTTGGTTGAGGTGTTTGAGAATCCAAGGTAATTTTTGTAAATCAACATGGTGATGTGCTCCATGTTGAATAACATTTGATGAAAAAAGGTATTATCATGGGGATACCAAAATAAGTAATTCTAGGATCATCATTTGGGATAGAGGATAAAAATTCATAACGATTTTTCATTTAGGGATACAAATGTTGATCTGAGTTATTTAATTCTCATAGATAAAGTGAATATTAAAATATTGTGATTGATAAATGGGATGAGAAATAATAAATAAATAACATCTAAATATATAAAACTCTAAGAAAAATCATCTGAGTAATTGAAAGAAACAATGATGTTATATCTAACCAAGAATAACGATGTTTAAAATCAATGTATCAAAAGAAGAAAATAGGGGACTAAATACAGGAGTTCACTTTCATAAGAAGAAGATCATCACGATGGTGTATTCAATAAAATGAGAAAGAACTAGACCGTTTGAGTTCTAGAGTGTGATATAATTACTATTAGATAAAATAAATAGTTATAGTCATTGATGTTATTCACGAATATTAAATCTGAATATGATCATATTCAGTCTATTTCTAGAGGAACATCATTATTATGTGGTGTAGAAGAAACTAGGATCTGTCATAGGACTTTATTGTTTTAAATAAAAACCATTTTTTATACTATGTGTGCCTACATTATCATTGGGGAATATGGAGTAGAAAAATGGTGGGAATCTATCTTGGTGTGGGATGCGTTCGTAGTTTAGGTTTAAAATAGTAAATTTACATTGTAACTGATAACAAGAGTGTATTAGGGATTACATAGTTGGGTGGAATAACTATCCATGCAAAGGAGTAAGGACATTTTGAGTTAGAGCCTTTTAAATTGTTCTATATATTCCTTTATTTACTTCATAATCCTTGTAAGCACGAGGGACACCAAGGTAGGGAAGATCTTAGGTTTAATCAGACACATTGGTTGATTTTAGAAGAGGAAATTCAGGAAAATATAAGGAATCCCTGATTCACCCCTCTCCCTCTAATTTATCACACTGGTATAAAGGTATATCAAGTGGTATCTAAGAGAAGATCCACTATGATATATCTCATATGAGATTTAGATTATGTATAACAAAAACACTATTAATAGTAAGGTATTAATGACTTTTGCGGATGGAAACTATCATAGATAGAAGAGTTGGGGGTTTTCCAAATTTCATTCTCTTGCCTTGGAAGTGAGAGTTGGGGAAACTGTGGGATTTCCACCCATATCTAAATATTCAATAATTAATATTTTGGATAATAGAAATTTAGAGGTTGATGGAGAATACTAAAATTTAATATTTTATCCTCTATCAGGATACATATACAAAAACATTTGGGGACTTAAAACTACAATGGAGATATATAACAATAATAGAAGTAGTTATGAAAGAAATATCAAAGTAATGGAAGTCCAACTATATGTTTTTATGAATGGTTATAATGACAGTAAAATGGGTGATGATAAAATATTGATGTCTATTTTACTAGAGTGAAAGATATATTCAGTATGATATGAGGGTTTGGTGATTATTTAGATAATTTAAATATCATAAATAATCTACTCAGAAACATTCCATATATATTTGTTCTCATGATTTCAATGTTGGAAGATATGGAGAATCAAAATTTAATAGTATGCATCGAGTAGGAAAATTAGATGAATCGTAGGCCATTGCCTAAACTACTAGTACATAGGCTCATAACCCACTCTATACAACAATGTATAGATATAACAAAAAATAAAAAAATATGAGTTGAAATCAATGAACATAACAACCTATAGAAAATACATGTTATATTGAAATCATAAAAATGATATAAGGAAAAAACACCCAACCAAAAATGATGTCCCAAAATGACAAAAAATGAAAAAAATAATGAGATACTGGATCACAATATCCATGGCTGACCACTGTACATGGTCTGCACTAAGAAAAACTATGCACCACCAAAACAAGTATTACCACTGTCACCCTGATCTTACAGTCATCAGCATAGGACACAATACGTTCACGAATAGACCATGAAGGGGTTATTATATTCATACCTATTTGGACACACTAAAAACTAAAGAGCATAGAAACAAAATAAGATCTTCAGCTCAACCCTTAATGAAATAGGAAACGAAACCCAAAAATTAGATATCCTCAAAATAAACCCAATTAAAAATAGATTGTGTATATTAATCTCCAAAACCTACTAATAAAAAATAGTCTCCATGAATATCCAAATGTACAATATTTTATATTAGTATCACATGTGAACTCTTAATAATATGGAAGACTAACACCTCACCTCTACATACCATAACTGACAGATAATTACTCTAAAGGGTGACCCACACACTACTAAAGATCAATTATGGTTATTCCACTCAATAAATTTAGGACCAAATCCATTTGTAATGTGGGGGATTTCCATATCTACCTATATATAAGATATGAGGGACCTGCACCCAGGAGTGGAAAAAGAGTATCAAACCTGATAACACTCTGATGAACACATTGATCACTACCACCAGCTAAGCATTACTGAATGTGGAGTTACACTATCATAATCTTACATCATATCTATGATACAAAAATGAATTACACCATAATTAATTACATGAAAAAATACTGATGATGGGCTACTTGTGGGCCCATATATATGTCCTAATGTATGTGATATGCCTAGTTGAAAATTTTAAAATAGTATATGTTGTGTATATGGGGTCAGTTGCTGATGGAACTTACCATGGAACATGGCTGTGTCCATACCATGACGTGGTTGGGCCCACCATGTACTACTATATAGTGTGTCCCTCTGGTATACGAGGTGTTTTTCCACCTACGGTTTTGGGAATGTTCCCTCAACACATTGCTTGGCTATCCAAATAGGGCCACACGACATGTGGTCCTAGCCCCATTTTGTGTGATATTTTACTCAGAAAAAATCATAGTCGACCTAAAAATGAAGAATATATGGTGTGTGTTCCTCTAGGATACATAATGTGTAGTCACATATTTTTTAGAAACCAATGTATTTATTCATGCGAATTCTATTCTACCACTTCCATTACTTATACTATTTTTTGAACATCCAATATATGTTTAAAATTATGTCGAAAACATATAATTATATATTGCTGGCCTCTAGTGTCCAAAAATCAGAACTCCAATCTCTATTAAGGTAGTATACATGCCTCCCATCACCCTATGAGGTTTTTGATCCATGATATCATCACCAGAATTCCACACCATGCCTTGATCCATCCACAAAACAGTGATCTCTATATCATTCATTAATCTGTCTTGAATCCAAGGGTTCAATCCTGATCAAATACAGTCCGATAAAGTTGAATCTAGGACACAGGGTCCAATGGTGAAGAACCTAAAGCAAGATGGTAGAAAAATAACAAGAATTGTTTAATATCGTAATTGGATAATGAGATCTCGACCAAAGATTAAAAATCATTGAAAATAATGTTTTGAAATATATGGAAAATGAATTCGAACAATTTTGTTCATGAACTCTGATTAAAACTAGGGTGTAGGGAAGAACATGAATTAAATTAAATATAAGAAGATATAAAATCTAGAATGAAAAATTAACCACGGGAATAAATAAAAAATAATGAGTCCTTCAATAAGAAGGTATTGATCATTATTTATGAATTTTTTTAACTACTAAAGAATGCTAATATCCCACAGTGTTTTTCATCCTTATCATGATTCTCCACAATCATATTGATCCACATTCTCAGTCTATTAATTCCATCTTGACTATCTACATCTTCCTCTTTAAAATCTCAGGGTTATAAATCTAACCAATATGGTTTTTTATAATGATATAAATATATGGGGAGAGGGATTTTGGTCATATATGAAAATTAATTAAATTAATTATTTAATTCACTTAACATACCTTAAAATAGTCCTCTTCACCCAAACACTTAATGCTAACGAACTTTAAGTCATTCCTAGGGTATACCCCCACAGTCCAAAAACAACCACTTTCTCAGATTTCACATCCAAGGTCTACATTAATGGGAAAAAATATTATAATAATATTTGTCTATGTGATTTAGTATATATTAATTATATATATATATATATTAATTTTCAGGTTCTTTGATAGAAAAAACAAAATTCCAACTCTGAGGAAAAATACCAAGAGATATATTGAAATATTTAAATGATCAAACTATAGAAACAAGAGTTGTTACCTAATCCAGTATAATCATAGACGGTGATCATTTTTTTGGGGTAAAAATTAAACTAGGACAGGACAAAGATTATTCTATTAGTAGATCAACACTTTTGGGATGGATAATATGAAGCTGCATTCCCTAATGGGAATCTAAGGATGGAACTTGGTGGGATGTTGTGGTGGTGTGGTATGAACTGATGGGTTTAGATTAAAATATCCCCAATTACTATAATCTTTAGCAATATTATAGAACCGAATCTTTGGTCGGAGGATTAACCATCCACCAAAATGAGTAGGCTTTTTTTGTGACCATAAATTTTAAACTATTATTTCTACTCCATTTTTAATAACATCATTTTGTTAAGATGGCGAGACACCACGACCAAGACAAATGTGGCTATAATCTTCTTAATATGTCAAGTTTAAAAGTATAAATTAATTAAAAGAAAAGTGATAATTTTACCACTCCCCGTCATAGTGATCTCATTGATCTTATTGAACATCACATTTCCTTTATCAAAAGTCCTTTGTCCACACATAGGGCCTAAATGACTTCTTTTTCATTCCATTCCAAATTTTTCATTATTCTTCTTACCCTATATTCAACTTGTGTCACCTCACCATCTCACATCTCTAGTTCACTTCATCCATCACCATCTCATATATCCAATGTCTGAATACTATACTCTTTCCTTGTATCCACCGTGTGTCATGAAATTGGGGCTCCACAGGGTCCCATTTCAAAAAGAAGCCATATTAGTAAAATTGAAATTTGTCTCACTCTAGTATAATTCCAAACTCATGTATTAAATTTATATGAAAATTTCTATAAATTTTTTAGATACATAATATCATTTCATAATAGTGATAATTTATAACATTTAAAATGATTAATAACACATATAAAAACATGGGATTTAAAATAATTTAAAGTATATTATTATTAGTTTTAAAAATGTATTGATAATGTTGATACTAATCAAAGTTGAGTGATTTTATTAGAGATAAAACTTTTATTTGATAAAAACACTATTTATTATTTCTATATCTAGTGATGATAAAGAAGCCTTTTTTCAGGGCTATGTATATTGCTTATAAATGTATTCAACTATAGATTTGTGTTGATTCATGAAAAGAACATTTCAATAAAAAACAAACAAATTTTAAATATATTTACAATAAACAAAAATTAATATTTTAAATGAATTTTCATTATAGACATTTAAATATTTTACAATTACAATGATATATACAATTTATTACAAACTTTTAAAATATCCTAAAAAATTGAAAGACAATTCATATGAAACTCAATCTTCCTATATTTAACTTTTCATGGGATCCCCTTCCACTAGAGATCCATCATGATAGAAGATTTCAAAGACACCACCACTAACTCAATGAAAATTAATGTGTACATATAATACAAAATGAGTATTTTAGTAATATTATAACAAAATAATCAAATAATAAGTATGATAAGATAAATAATTAGAGAAATAAAAATGAAAACATTATTTATTAAACATTATATATAAATAAAATGGATTTCATAATAAATAAATAAAACATACTTCAATGTAATATGACACTCATAGTGGGTGGTCTCTATTTCGAGAAAAGGACGCACTTTTAGTTATTCCAATAACATCATGACTCAGATTGAAATGTATTTAATTCATAAATTTCACAAATGAATCATAAATAATTATACTATGGTATCAATAAAAGAAGAGTTTATTTTCATGGTTTTATGTAAATTACATGAATTTTGAACATAAAAGTTACTTTTATATTAAAACAGAAACACATAGTCATAGAGACCAAAAATGATTACAATTAACTGGTTGTTATTTCAGGCATGTTGAAAAGTAATTAAAAATTACATTCACAATGTATCAAGAGAATTTGAGTGCATTTTATCTATTTTGAATATTTGATGTTCATTTTGAAGTTAAATGTCACTTTCAAAAGAAAACATGAACATTGATTTATACCGGTCACATCATGTGTTGGATTCACTTGTGGTTAATTATTACATTACAAAAATGTGTCATATAATATTTTAATAAGTTATAAATACACTTTTATTTAATTTTATTTTTTTATATATGTAATATGTCCTTTGATCTTAAATGTTATATTTTAATGAATACTAAAACTTTTAGTAGTAACAGCAACATTACTTGTAAGATTGATGTGTTGTTAAAAAATAGTTAATTATTATATGTATAAATGAATCATGAGATTCCTTAATAATGTATCAAGTTAATATTAGAACAATTTCACAATTTTTAGAATGTGACACATGTTTTGAACTATTATTTCACATTAAAATGAAAACAATAAGATTCAATTATACCGATTGCACATTATATTCAAGTTATGTATAATTAATTTATACCCATCAAATATAAATAAATGATAATTTTAATAAATTATAAATGGAAAATTGAGGGTTTTTTATTTTTAGTTTGTGATATGAATTTTGGACTAAAATGTCACTTTAAAATTGTAAAAATGTATTTTATGTCTATATGATCACATTGTGTTTTATATGGACATGTGGTTATTTCTTACATTTCAAAAATGACTCAAAGATTACTTTACTCAATTTTCATGAAAATAAATGTTCATTTTATTGGTTTTGAGAATGTGACAAATGATTTAGACAAAATTTCAATTTACAACTCAAAACATACACTTTCAGTCAATTCAACCAAACTTTGTCTTGGATTCATATGTTGTTAATTACCACACATCAAAACTAAATCATGGAAAATTTTAATAAATTATCAAAACTACATGATCCAGTTTTATCTTTTCTAATTGTGTAACATGTGTTCTGAACTAAAATCTAAATTTGTTGGTATAACATGAAATTTAATTCACATAGTCTAAATAATTTATCAAATTGTTATGATGTTGATTTCCATATTTTAATTGTTATTTCAAGGAAAATTTTCCTTAATTATAAATCTTTTTTATTTTTCTCCCTATTTTAAATATTTAAATTTTGTTTAAAAAAATAACACTTTTAAATGAAAATGTTTAATTTATGTCTTATCGTCCATATCATGTGTTATATTATGTTATGGTTCATTCTTACACATAAAAAAATAATCATATATTACTTTCTAATGTTATAAAGAAAACGTGAGTATGTTTTCATAGTTTTGTTAATGTGATGTTTGTTTTAAACTAAAATGTTACTTTTAATTAATAACATGAACTTTCAGTCACATTGGCTACAATATTGGTAAAATTGACATGATTTTAATACCCAAACATCAAAAATAAAATATAGATATTTTTATTAAAATATAAATACATCATGAATTTGTTTCCCCAAATTAAGTGTGGGATTCATGTTTGGGAGGAAAATGTCACTTTTTAATAGAAAAAATGCAATTTCGTTTAATTAGACCACATTATGTGTCACATTGACATGAGGAAAAATAATATATGTTAAAAATTACTCAATTATTATTTTAGTAAATTTTCAAGACAATCAGAGTAAATTCTCATATTTTTTAGTATATAGAACGTGTTTTAAAATAAAATGTAACCTTTAACCTGAAAAAATTCACTTTGAGTCAGTCCACACATATTGTGTGTCGAATTGATGTGTGGTTAATATATATAAATCAAAAATAAATCATGCATATTTTTATTAATGTATCAGGAAAATATGATATAGGTTTTCATGGTTTCGACTATGTGACATTTTTTGTGAGATAAATTGTAACTTTTATATAGAAAATAGGAAGTTTGAGTTATATTGACCATATCATATATAAAATTGATATGAGGTTGTTTCTACTTGTCACAAAAGATTGAAATATCATTTTTCTATTGTATCAAGATAAGTATCCAACCTTAATCATTATATAAAATTAATTTTTACGTCAATCTTTAATTTTCAAACATTTGGTAATTTTTACATTTCAGAGTTTTAGATAATTAATCCATCACCCATAGATAAATAAATATTACATCAGAAAGTGTAAAATTCTACATATTTTTCGTTTTTTCAAAAATATTTCATGATATATCAAGTTTTATTTTCATGATATATCTTAACAATTTTCACCATGACCACATCATTACCCCTACTCATAATTAAAATCCAGTGAAAAAATTTAACACTTGGGATAAGAACAAATATATTAGTAATGGGAATATAAAAAGAATGAAATAAACTTTTTAGTTCATGAAAACATATACAAGAATTTTTATGTTAAAAATTAATCATTGGGCTTAAAATAAACATTTTATTACCCATGAAATGAACTTTTTTCCTAAATCATTTAATTAAAAATTTGATAATAAATATTAAAGTAAAAAATAAAACATATAAAGGTAAATTTAAAATTATTAAATTATTAGGAAATCATTTTAATATATATATATATATAAATTTCACCATTACTAAGTGGTATATACTTTCATTTATACATAATATCATGATTCATCACAAGGGATAATAAGATAAATGCCACGATATTATAAGATCATAGAAATATAAAAAATGTTGCAAAAAGTCATAACATGACATGTGTATAAGTATAAGATAACTTCTCAGACAATATTACATTGTGTAAAAAGTGTCTTGGTTGATTAGGTATACTCCATAATACAATAAATAACATCTCATGAGACTAAAACTTTACACAATGAATTAGAGAGATATCCGGGTGAACCAATAATAACATGATTATGATTATAAGTTCCAAAAACAGTAAATCAATCATAAGTCATAAACATAATAATTACCCAAGGAATTAAATTGTGTTTCCAAATAATGCCTTATATCATAATAAAATTACATTTCATAAAGAAGGAATTTGAGAAATGATCATAAGGGATGTATTACCCCTTCTAATTAAGGGATAAATTATCGATATATATATATATGTGTTAGATATATATTCAAAATTTAAAATAATTCCATAATATTAATGTTTGAGAGATTGAGATATAATAAGAGAAATTTCATAACCTAATGAAAAGGGTGGTATATAGAGATCTCTTGCATCCATAAGAAAAACATTTGTAGATGTCAAAATATACATTCCTTTTAAAATCGTCTTTGAAAATACATAGAAAAAAGGTATATAGGGTTTTTTAATAAAATAATGAAGATTATAAAAATGTACAAATATCTAATAATGGTTGTGGGTGTGTGAAAATTCATTTTGGATGAAAATTTCAAAATATATCATTCATTTATTTCTTTTTTAATTAACATTAAAAAATTATATATAAAATATTTAAAAATAATCTTTCAAGAATCCTTTTAGAGAAATTTTTGAGAAATAAAATTCCCTTTAAAATTGAGTTATTTCTAGGAAAATACATCCATAATATAATTTTAAAAATATGGACATAGAATAAAAATATTTAAAAATAATACAATAAATTATTTAAAACATTATTCTTAATGTAATGTTTCTCTTAAATAAACCCTTAAAATAATGAAGATTATTCCCTAATGTTAATTATTTTTATTCTTAATAATGTTTTTCTAGTTTTTTATTTATTTTATTTCACTTATTAACATGTTATATATAATTACTTATCTCACAGTGGATGTTTTGATGATATTCGTCTCATTTGTCTAAAATTACATCAATATGTTGAAATAGTCAAACTGGTCATTCTTATATCATATAAAGATTAATAATCATGATATAATTATAATTTTTATACAATGGTTTTAATTTTAATTATAATCATGACAAATTTTTATGACAAATAATTAGTGTTACAATCATAGAGACGGTATGTTATACGTATGAATGAGTAACATTTCCATTTCTCAATATTCATTATAGAAAGAAGGTAATTATTATTTTATTTTTTTAGAGTTGTAATAATATAATATATAACATATTATTTATTTTAATAAACATATATATATATATATATCATTCATATGATGTTCTGATAAAAAAAGAATCACATCGCTTTGTGGAGGCGTTTGTCCACACGTACGCGTGCACGGCGTTGTCAATTTTAAGTGAATAGAATTATAATAGATTAAATAATTTATTCTCTTTTTATAATGATTAAAATTCCATGTATATAATATATATAAATTAAATCCTTCATAAAAACCTTATGTAATTGGATGTAATAGAAAACAAATTACATCAGTTTTCAAGGCGGTCACTAATGCATATAGGGGTTTCAACATTGCGGTTTTATGGTTTTTTGCATCAATTTATAGGCGGAGTGATTATAGGGGGAATATTAAATAATACGTTACATATTTGTTACATAAAACTAACATGATAATAATTTTACATTGTTTTTCTAAATTTTTATTAAATAACCTATGTGAAAAACACTTTGTGAACCATTTATCACGTCGGTTATTTTAAATAACTGATGATATAAACAGTTTTTCATGTTAGTTATTGAATAAACAATGTGAAAAACTCTATTTAATTTGTTTTTAATATCAGTTATTCAATAAATTAAATGAAAAACCAATTATGGACCATTCATTATGTCAGTTGTTTTAAAAAATGATGTGATAAAGGGTTTCTCACACCTGTTATTTTTAATAACTAACACGATAAACCATATTTAATTAGTCTTTCGTGTCTTTTATCCCATAACTAATTTGGAAAAACCAATTATGAATTTTTTATCATGTTAATTATTTAAAATTACTAACATTATTTTTTTAAAATGTGCAATGAATCATCTCCTCCAGTAGTAGTAACCAGAAAACAGTATTCTTGAAATCATCATAATTGGAAGAAAAATCGTGTAACATAGAATAACAAAAAATCCTAAAAAATACAACAATTTACATTAATTCATCTTCTCTACGAATTGCACCCCGAAAATAGAATAGGAGTCATTAGAAAAGTTTCCCAAAATCCAGCCCAATACACCATACTTTTCACATTCAAATAAACTAAAAACCAATCTAAACTATAACATGGGTTCCCATTAAAATTTTAAATTCCTCTACTCATCTCCACTATATGACTGTTTATCATAAAACATATACGAAAATATTATATAAATAATTTTACTTTAATTTTTAATAAGACATATTTACTATTACAATATTATTTATAAAGAAATCTAACCTTATAAAACATTGTAATTGTATGAGTATTAATTATTTCACTCATTAATCTCAAAACATAATATTCACATTTACTTCCATTTTTTTTATGACAGTATTTCAATGAGATTTTAATTCAAAATAAATTTTTAATTAATATATAAGAAATTTAGTAATTATAAAAGAGAATTCACCTTAGCTTTTACAAATTTAATATTTTCCCACTTGTTGTTGATCTTCTTCCTTGTCGTATCTATAATTAAATTTCATGGAATGTTTTTAAATAATATGAATATAATATATTTTTTTAATTAGAATGTTAATAATAATTTAAATAAGCAAAATTATGTGTTCAATACATTCTTGAAATTTTATTTCACTCTACTATGAATAGAGTATAGCCAATAATAAGTCATCTCTCTTAAACAAAAACACCAACACCTGATGAACACTAATATAAAATAAAATTTAATATGATTTGTAAATATGTTATGTGATATATAACACATTGTGAGAAAAAATATTCAATACCATTCAAGATATGGAAACATCCATCATTGAATGATGACATTCTTCTAAAATATTTCAGTTATATAAATTGTTCTTTCAGCATCGATCATTGTCAAAGCCATAGGGGAAATAAAATATTGGTCCATAAATCCATATATATATGGCTTATCATGTTATTTAAAATTTTTATATATATACCAAATTTAAAGAAAACATATTTTGAAATTTTCTATAATTTAAAGGAACGCGAAAAAATATGTAAATTGATATACGTGAACAAAACATGCATCATGATGATTCACAATTGATCCCTAGCTACAATCTCAGTGGTATCCTTTTTCAAAAGGCTCATAGTCATTCAATACCCACAAATAGCCTCTTTAAATTTAATTTCATATAATACCAGTAACAAATTAGAGTATATTGATAATCGATCCAGACTAGTATAATCTGTATCTGAATTCATGGAACATTGAATTTTTTGTTCTCTATACAGTATTTATTTACCTTAAAGTTATTTCTTAAAATATTAAATAAATATATAATCCTTAAAACGTGAAAAAAAAATTAACTAAAAATTGGAATTAAATATAACATTTATACATACCCCTATATAAATATGTTGATGTAGTCCAGATGGATAAACAAATGACTAGTAAATTTTCCAACTGTACTCACATAATCTGTTGAACATGGTATTATTGCTGATATATATAAAATATCATGTAAAATGAACTTATTATGCTCTATCTCAGTCTGGCGATGATGAATGGTATCAGTGGTATAATATATCATCCCATATGCAACTATATAATGAGGATCATCAACAAATAACTCACAATAAATTGGAAGATATAGAGGAGGGGGTATTGGGGTTGGCTAATAAAGAGTGGGGTTTGGAAACACATATGTATGAGTAGGATAATGAGTGGGATCTGATTGAGGTGGTGGAGGAGTCGGATCAGCAGGCTGAAACTATCCATTCATGTCTACAAACATCTCTTATACCGAAGCTCTGATCCTGTCAACCATTTTTACATGAATATCCTTAATTTTGGATTCCAAAGAATATATTTTTTTATAAAAAAGCTCATTTGAATAATATTAGGAACATAGAAACACATTCTTATTGATACACATATTGTGTATCCTCATACATGACCTGGGTTTTTAGGATCTCACAATACTACAGCAAAAATATTCATTCTACCCTTAGCAATAAAGACCACATATATGCTCTACTCCTCCAAAGAATCCTTTATATAATATTTGAATAATTTTATATTGATTAAAAATATATAAAGAGTTAATTTAATTTTAGTATATAAATAAACATCTTACAATATTATTAGCAACAACTCTTGACACTTCTGTATGATATTGTCCATTTTTTCCATTCGATCCCTCTCCAATGTTTCATGTCTAGAGGGGGTATGGGGGGGAACCCCTCCAGATCCTGGTGATTTAGTTATCAACTATTCATGTTTATTTCTATCATGTGTTCTTCCAATAATTTATACCCTCCACAAGATAAAATATGGGGTATACATTTCTAGCTTTAATCACCTAATGACACCTCATTGATTACTATAAATTAATAATAAAGAATACAGACGTCATTAAAATGGTCATTAATATTAAAACCATCTAAAAAAGAAACATTTCACTTACTAAAAATTATTCTCATAATCTAAATTGAAAAAATTAATTCCATTTATCTTCATCTATAAAAGGATATATATTACATGGATTTTCATATTGTCTATTCCCAAAAATGAACTGTGATGTGAGGTATGATTTAAAATCCATCATTATCTTATTCGCTAATGTGAAACATTTCCTCTTGAATCCTCTAATGTCAGATATATCATATATATTTTGATAATAAGGGGGAAATATAAATTACTATAAAAATTTCAAGATGAATAAAATAATAACAAACAAGCTTACCAAAATAGTCTCCCACAATAGTGATAGTATCATTTTGTCAACATTTCACCAATTTTTTTTTAAAAAAGTAACACTACTTTTAGCCTATACTAAAATAAAATTCTTGAACTATTTTTCATTTATACCTATTGGAATATCAATATCATTAAATTATACTGGTTACCTCTATTCATGGCTATGGGAAACTGATAATTTTCGTAAACATGTGCTGCCACATTTACCAACCATCGAAATTATTTCCCCCCATACAAATAGATTTATCACGTAAAGAATAATGAAGAGAATCATCAATAAGAGAATGTATAGTTTCCTCCCTAGGAAAATGAGTATGATCATCACCAAAAATATTTTTGGATTAGTGGATTGATATGTCATTATCGTACAAATAAAAGCAATATCAATTAGAACAAAAATATACATATCCAAAAATTATATACAATTGTAAATAAAAATTTCTAATTATCAAACAATAAGAAAAGTAAACCAAATAGAACAAATTTTTATTCAAATTTTTTATAATTCACCAGAATGATAATAATATTAATTAGGGATGAAATGACATAAACGAATGAATACTACATGATATTCATTTTTATAATAAAAAAAATTCCGTTTTAATATACTCATATACAATATATATTGTTTTTATTTAAAATATTTTTTTCAAAAAAAAGATAATTTATGTAACAGTAAATATTGAATACATGTCAAAACAAAACTAATATAAAACTAAAAATTTAACTTTTAATATGTGTTTTAATAAATAAAATGAAAATAAAATATCTAACTTAAAAATTCTAAAAATATAAACCATAATTAAACACATGTTTCTTACAATATTAAGAATTTAATAAAGACTATTTTCTAAAATTCCTTCATCAAGATTTTTCCATATGGAACAAACCATTTCTTCAATGTGTTCATCAATATAATTTCTTAATCGTTCCATGGATGTAGGGATCTCACAAAAATTTTCATCTTAGTTTTGTTTATCGTTGCAAACATACTTCTTTTTTCCTTGTAAAAAATAGATCAGTTCATTTCAGATTGATCAAGAACATAGAAAAAATATAATGTGTTTCCATGATAAAAGAATTATTAGTGTAATTCAATTTTTTTCTTCAGATTAACTAGTGTCATTCCAAATTCATATTTCTACACTCTGTTGTTACCGATAAACCATTTACACATAAACAATAGAAAGTTAAATTTAATGTAATCAATCTCTAATATTTCTTCAAGGACCCCATAATATTTGGTTGAGGTAGATATTGGGTTCCTCTCATTGTAACATGAAATATGCATTGCTTTTGTGAACACCAACACACTACTATTCTAAACCGCACTTATGTTGTCCTGATATTTCATATGAAACGTATTTCCATAAATGTCATACCCGGATAATGTTATCAAATTTAAACATGGACCACCAACTAACCACTTCAATGTTTTTGATGGATTAACTTTAATAGTCTCTTTAAATCATGGAAGAAAAGTTACGTTATGCTCACTCAAAATCCATATATTGTTGTTATTTTGATAACTTTGTTTCAACTTATTAACATGAAAAGTTATATATGGTTGAGCATCATCTATGTTATTCAACATGTATCTTTGTACCTTTGTTATATATTCAACTATCAATTATTTGACTTTTAAGCCACACATTTCATTTCCCACAAAAGTATCTCGTTCATGGAAAGATGTAGACAACCCAATATTCCTCACATCAGAAAAATATCTTATACCAAACAATACAAACTCATCATAAATATAATTCTCAATGATGAATGATTCATGTCGATATATATTCAAAACATACACCATCAATATCTCTATGTACCTTTCAAAAGGGTACATCCGATTTAGATAAACACGTCCGCAATGCTTTATTTATCTGACAAAATGAAACATTAAATGCACTATGATATCAAAATAGATGGAGGAAAAGACCTTTCCAATTGAAATAGTATTGAAAACACTTCATTCCAAAAAAGTGTTCAAAGTATTCATATCAATCAACTTATTACCAATTGAATTAAAATAATAACACACCTTCATGATATTCATTGTGAAACAGGTGGGAAAACATCAATGCAATGAAACTGTTAGGAATTGTTTCATCATGATGTGGCTGTCATGATATTTCATACGTATCAAATTCAAATCCTTTAAAGCATTTTTTTTACATTTCATGAATATCCATGTTGAACATTGATATCATGAATACATTGGAAAAATCTAGTTTCCCCCCTCTTGGATAAGGTATGAAATGTCGGTGGTTGGAATGTTCACCTTCCATGAGGATTGGGAGCCAACTCCAATCATATTCCCATTGAGAGTAAATCCATTCTTTCATTCAATAAATATTTGGTATTTTCTTTTAACATATAACAATGTTCCAATTAAACCTTCAATGTTATTATTATCCACGTGCTTGATATCGTTGTTATGTTTCACCTCATGATATCTCCAATATGATATCTCACAAAAAATTGAACGTTTATTCTAAATATTTCTATCATTACTATATTTATGTGTCCTTTTGAATGTCACATCAATGTTTGTCACCCCCTCAAAATACTGATCAACAAATAAAGGTTTTACAGAAATATCAAAATACATTGAGACATTGAAATCCTTTTTCAATCTTATATAAGAGTGATCCATAAAAAAAACCTTCAATGACTCATGTATACTATTTTTCTCCCATGATGTAGTTGACAATACGAATTCTCTTGTGAATAAACTGGAAATGATTTATTCCCCTTTATATAGTAACCATATAAATTTCCATATGTTGGGATGTAATTTATAGTTAAAAAATCATTACATTCATTTGAAAATAATTTATTTTATAAGAATCATACACCCATATACCTTCCTATCATAACAGTTTCAAATCATCAATTAATGGTGAAAAGAAAATTTCAATATCATTTCCAGGATGTTTTGGTCCACTGAACATTAAAATAAATATGATATATTTTCGCTTCATAAAAGGTTTAGGAGAGAAGTTGTAAATTACCAGTAAAATAGGCCATTAACTATGTGATCTACTATGGATTCAACATAGATTCATTCCATCTATACAAAGTCCACGTCTAAAATTTTGAACTTCATTTTCATGTTTAAGAAACTGGTGATCAATTTTCTTCCACTATGTGAAAATAGCTAGATGACATATTTTCCCATTACATATCCTCTCATCCATATTCCATCGTAACTTTTTGTTCATCATGTGAATTATTAAATAAATGTCCCAAATGAGGAATTGTAGGAAGATACCAAAATTAGTTTGCAAGGGTCTATGAATGTTTTGAATCAGAATGTGATTTTTCTTTCAACTTATATGGTTATGTTCCACATTTTGGACACTTTAATAGATATTCATATTCATTCCTATATTTCACACAATAATTCGATTAGGCATGTATCTTCTTATTCCCCAATCCCATCAAGCATAAAATTTTATTGTACATATAATGTCAATATGGAAGATTGTTTTCTTTATGACGAGTGTCTTTTAAAAATGGTATCAACTCTGTAAAAATATTGTCAATCCAACCATGTTTCAACGTCAGATTTATCAATCATAACTCCATCGATAAAACTGTATATTCTATATGACCCATATACAATGGTTTTTCGGAATCACTATACAAACAATCATTTGACGGTTGATTCTTAATTTCCTCTACTTCAATATCACAAAACATTTCATCATGTTTATCAGATTTATCATCTTGCAAATCACCATCATCAATATATCTGGAATTCTTTTCAGTTTCACCATGATGAATCCTAGGGGTGTATATCAAATTAACACCATGATAAATTTAATTATCTTGTATCCATATGCTTTTAAACTTCTTAAAATTTAAACATTTCATCAATGGACATAAAAACATGTCATTGTTTGGAACATTTTATTTAGAAAATCCCAAAAAGCATCGACACCTTCCTCATAATCATAATCTATTCGAGGTGAATTAATCCAACTTTGATTCATTATCTACAAAAAAATAAAAACGGAGATAATTTATAAAATATACGATTAGAAATGACATTGAAAATATAGAAAACCATGAATTTTAACATTTGAAACAAAAATTTAAAATTTTGTTAAGAAAATAAAATCATGAAGATGTAATTTAAAATTAAAATACTTTAAAAAATGTCCCAAGTAAAAATAAATCAATATAACCATACGAATTTATTAAAAAATATATACAATGATATCCAAAAAAAATATCTAAAAAAATACAAAATGAGAATAACTAATTCATTGTTGATTATTTATAATAATATAAAATATCTTATATATTGTAATTATAATTATAATGTAATAATAAATTGATTATTAGTTTAAAAAAATGTCATATTAAATAAAATCCGGAAATAATTAACTTATTATAAAATTTGAAGTAAAATATACAGTCTCAATCAGGTGAGGCATGCACAAAGAATTCAACTTTAGCTTGTTCCCACAAGCTGCAAACTTAAAAAATTTCTTCAATGTTTTATTTTATTATTTTGTTATATTATTATAATATTAGTTAATTATAATTGAATAAATCAATTGGGAAAAAACGAATTGAAAAATAATATTTAATTTATATTACACTATCAATAATGTAGGGGATACACTATTATACTAAAACATTAGAGCCATCAGAAATCAAAAGAATATGATCCCAAAACAGGATATGAATTATTCACCAAGATTTATTTAAAATTCATTATCATGTTTGATTCAAACAAATAAAACATTATAAATATGTAAAAACCTCTTTAATCAATTAAAAACATTATAAAAGAACCCAAATTTATTTTTAAAATCAATGATCATTCATTTTTTTGAAACACTAACTACATATACATATCATATCAGATACTATAACACAAATTCAGGAACATTATTTTAAAAAATAACTATACTTCGAAATCCAAAAACATTTAATAAAATCTAGTTTTAATAAAATATTTTTTTTGACTATGACCAAGAAAAAAATTACATCAAGGGACGAAGGACTACTCCTCTTTACCTCCTACATTGGTGACCCACTCTCCCAAAAAGTTTATTGATAAGAAGATAGATGAGTGGAACTTGATCTATCAGGGGCCAGGATACCAAAGTGATCTATCTATGGATTTGATTTTAAGTTTCGTCGATGAAGTGGTTGAGCAGGTCTTATTGCTCAATGCTACTGAGTAGGGGAAACTAAATTGATGTAGAGGCCTATAAGAGTGACTCTTAATGAGGAAAAACAATCATTTCTTGAAAAAAGACCTAATTATGGTAGGTGGATTTAATAAAGTGTTTATTAGCATAAAAGATTACATTCAGTACATGGATCTACTAGAATCTATGTTTGAAAAGTTGATGATGGAGGTATTAGCCACCCAAGTTTCCTCTATGTACAAGAAATTGTTTAGAAAAGTCGATATTGGGAATCTCAAGGTACTTTTAATGACTCTATTCAAATTTGTATTATGTGTTTGTTTAGTTTTCTATTTGATATAGATGATATTTTGGTGATTCGCAACTAGAACTCTACTCAGATCCGCTTAAGACGGGGTTCAGAGCATGAAATCTTTATCTTAGAATACCATTTGGATTTGAATGATAACAGGGTAGGGATTTTCCATTAGTTCTATGCTCATGCACTTCTGCACGGTACTTCTAACTGAAGTTTCATGCTTTGGTGAGGGATTTTCATCATGGTAAAACATCTAGGGAGGAGTTGATCTTCTAGTTTGTTCTGGGTCTGTTTCTGTTTTGGATGATTTTCGCTATTTTATAGACATCTTGGTTTCTCACTTTTTTCATTAAAAGTGTTTAGACAATAAAAATGTTAATTTTCATTCAAACAAGATTCAAGATAATATCCTCAAATCATTATAAAACACCATAAATCCAAATAAAAATACCTAAATAACCTAGAAAAATTTACATCAAATTCAAAATTCAAACCTTTAGGTGTTTTAGTTGGAGACAAGAAGATCTATAATCGAACTTGCAATGATAAAGATGAAAAAACCTGAATGTATGAATATGGTAAGGTGGGAATGAATAATACCTCACTAAACCATAAACAATTAGATATTTGAAGCTAATTAATGACCTAAAAGTGAGAAACCAAATTGTTTGAGGATTAATTCCGATGTGTAACCAGAGATCTACAAAACCTTATGGTTTTATTTAGATCATAATGTGATATTTTGACCAAACAATAAGATAAACAGTAATGTTAGGGCTTAGGTGAGAGAGAAACGAGAGATCTATCATGAAACCGGAAGCCTTATTAATGAAACCCTCGATCGATACAGAAATTTTTAAATGGTCTTTTATAATGATTATATTATAACTTTTGTGAAAAATGCATAGTCAATATTTTTTACGTCAGTTATAGTATTTCCGACATAATAACATGATCTTTCATGTGAGTTATATTGTATAAATGATGTGAAAGAGTGGCAAAAACATACTTTTTCATAACGGTTTTGATAAAAACTGACGTGATAGAGTAATATGCCCAAATTGTCATTTAATTTATAAATAACCGACATGAAAATTGTGCATAAAAAAATAGTTCTTCTACTAGTGGGTAGTCCATCGTACCCATGAATGGTAGTTTTTTTTCCTATTTGATGAAATTTTAGATGGATCTAGGTAATCCCATAATAATGAAAACACCTCAATATATCAATTATAATTTTGTTATATTTTCTAAATGATTGAAAACAGTTTTACGAAGATATAATAAGAAATAAAATAAAAATGATTGATTAATAACTATATCTCTTTTTCAGAAAACAACTTTGTATTAAAAAAAATATCTTTCCTAGTATGGTTTTCTAATAAAAACAAGGTCTCAATGAACTGGGAAGGGTAGTATGTGAGGTATTTGGGAAGGTTTTGGATGAACCAAAAATCTTTTTATGTGTTTTTAGAATATAATATGAGGTTTCCTTTTATAAGTAATAAATAGTGTCATTTTTTAAATACCCAAAAATATTTAATAATGAGAATTAACCCTCAAACCACGTGCCTCAAAAATTAATAAATAATTGATTATATGTAATATAGAGATGATTATCACGAAAAACATTTAAAAGTAATATTTTTGTAAATTTGTTATTCAGTTTACCTCTTTGGTTACTCACTTTAATCATTTCAATTTTCATCATAGTAACCATTTTTTTACAATGTTCATTTATACTTTAATTATAAAATTAAAATGAACCTTATTATATAATTTAGACCCACTGAATATAAATATTAAATCCAATTTATCATAAAGAAAATCCTATTTGTGAGGAAAATTAATTTTCACACAAGCGCATGTGGGGCGTAAAACCGTGAATTAACCTTAACAGCAGTAATAACAACTTCAACCTTGAAGGGTTAATTATGTTATCATAAATATAAAAATGAATCAAAATTGTTCATGGTTCATATGTTAAACCATAATTAAATCACTTTTCTAAAGATAATATTATTAGGTATTTTATGTTGTTTAATAAAATATTGTTGATTATAAAATTACATTAATCACAATTTTGAAACTACTAATTTGATTTGACATTAATAAAATCAAGAAAAAATGAAATTATAATCTATTATTTTAATAAATAAATAATAAATAGTATATTTATATAAATGTTGTAGAACATAATAATTCATTCATTTTTTAAATGACAAGGTAGAATCCTCTATTTAATATGATATAAGAGATCTATTTTAATTGGGTGTAGGGGGATACCCATTAAATTTATCAAAGTCCCAATTCTAAGTGACCCATGAACTTAGCCTGACGGCCTAGTGTATCAACATGAATGCCTCCTCTGACCAATGTTATAAATCCTCAAAGGGATTTTATGAATTTGAACCATAGACTTCTGGATGAAGGATTATGGGTTTTACAACTCAGTCTCCACCCAAACAGTAATAATTTAGTTAATTTATATTTTGTTTAATATTATTAAAATAATTGGTCTTATTTTCCTATTAATTGAATAAATATTCCATCTACAATGCATAAGTATTTTATGTAATTATATTATTACTAAAAATTAAAAAATAAACTACCATCATAAAAATAAAACCACTATACTATGAATACAAAATGAATATTCTTTCATAACATGATATTTTCCCTTTGTTAACACACAAGAGATATTTAAAAGTAAGTGGGGGATATTTTCTTTTTTTCTTTAATTTTATTTCTATATAGGTCAAATTCATGGAAAAATATCCCATAAATAAATAAATATCGATCCTATGGGGATAAGGGTTGAAATCCCACTATCCATTAATTTTGAAGAAGATAATTGGTGGCATTATTGTACATTTTTAATTTATTTAACCTAATTTACCCTTTAACTAAGTAGATAATTTTATTTTCTATTTTTAATATTGATTATTAAAAAAGTTTAAATTGAATTTATTAAATAATATTAATTATTATAATTAGAAATATTTAATACATTTTACCAAAATTGGTATCTATACTTGACATATGTTCATTTTGTAACAATCCTAGAGACCAAAATGAAAAAATGATATTTCTGGGAAATTCATTTTTATGGAAATAAGGATTTTACATTAATAATGTGTCTAGTAATCTTTATTATAAGAATTAAAATTAATTTATATAGATATGTAACATATAAATAATATTTAATGTATTCATTATTAGGGAAAATGTTAATTACTTAAATGGACAAACATTATTCACTTAATAATAGTTTTCAGAAAAAATACGTTTTAGGCATAACAATCGTTTTTTCCCAAAATCATGAAAATTGATGAATAAAATTAAATTTTTTATATTATTCTAAATAAAATGGATCTTTTGTCACTTTAATATGAAATAAAAAAAATAATGAGTATAAATATTAATTTATTTATTGAAAATAAATTTATCATTTAGAGAAATCAACATTTTCACTATTCCCTGAAAAATTAATAATTTTAGAAACATTATATAGTTTAAAACTTTTTAAATTTTTATATAACTATTTAAAAAATGATTTTAATTTTATAAAATGAATCATATCAATATTCCAAAAAATAATTATAAGATTTTCTCACAAAAATAAATATGAATTATTTTCTATGAAAACATATTTTTGAAGAATGAGCTGACATTATTAAAAAAAATTTAAATATTTATAAATAATTTATCGATAAATTTATATTTAGTCATACCATTATATATATTTCATAATTCAATTAATCATATTTATACTTTCAAATTTTACACAAAGATTATAATGGTAATATTTAAATAATAATATTTCATGATTCATTTGGGCTTGGTGTTATGTGTTGTATACTCTTTCAAACATTTTTTTCTTTTTTAAAACCATGGGGAGTTAGAAATCTAGAATATATGATCATGGTTTCTCACGATTGATTTTTATTCATGTTTTGAACTAAAATGCTACTAATAAAATAATAGATTCAAATTCAGTCATATTTACCACACGATCTGTTAGATTTTAATGTGGGTGATTTCTACACATAAAAAATATATAAAAGATATTTATCCTAATGTTTCATGAATAGTAAAGAAAATTTTCAAAATTCCATGCCTCTGAAATGTGTTTTATCTAAAAGTTCTCCTTTTAAATAAATCATTCACTTTTAATAACACCAATCTCACCATAATTCAGATTGCATTGAAAATAATTATTACAAATGAAAAATAAACCCAGAATTTCTTCCCAAATTTTAAAGATAACATGATCTCATTTAATTTTTTTGGAGCATGAGACAAATATTTGGACTAAAAGGTCACTTTAAAATTGAAAAAATACACATTCTTTCAAAATGACTACATCATGTATCAGATTGATGTGATTTTAAATCCTACACATCAAACTTGAATTACAATCATTTTTATAAAGTATTAAGATAATATTTTCATGTTATATATGCTTTTAATATGTGACATGTATGGTGAAATAAACTATTACTTTTATACAAAAAACTCTATTTTTTTTGTTATACTGGGAACATCCACTGGTGGATTAAAATGTGGTTGATTCAGAATTCTTTCTCTTTTTTATATATTCATTTTGTGTCCCATGAGATAAATGTTCTTGTAAAAGTAGAAGAAAAAGTTAGACCTATACCCAAATTATATTTTTTCAAATTCAATGAATAATTTATAATAATATGTGAAGCAGTTTTCATCTCAAATTATTGTTCTTGATGAAGCTAGAAATTTTCCCAGAACCTATAAAACACGATCATTATTTTTATAGTTTTAATTAATTTAATAATTAGAAAATGCATCAATATAGATTTATTTCATAAATATAGATGTTAATTGACAAACCCCAATGGATATGTTTCATTGTTAAATTGAGAGGATCCAAATTATAATTTATTTTGTTCTATCCCTATGTGATCCAATATCATTGAAATACATCATTGTAATTTCATGTTCTATTGCATAAAATCCAAACATCGTTCATTATTATCCTTGATTTTAACATAATCCTTTATATTCAAATTATTTAATGTATTATTCTCATTGTTATTAATAGGGATTAATAATTTGGAATCATCTTTTGGTATTAATAAAAACCGTAGGGGTATTCTCCATTCACGGGAGAAAAATTAAGGGAGTATAATTTTTATATATAATAAAACATAATTCACAGCCCAGTAATTTTTACACACCAGAAATGATATCACATTGGAATATATATAGTTGGGGTTTATTATTGAAAATTATACCAATTTTATTTTTTCATTGAGAAATATAAAATATTTCCCATGCTAAATAATAATAATCACTATTATTATATCATAAAATTCACTTACCTATGAAAAATAAATATTATTTTAAATAGATAATTCTATTATTATTTATGATATATTTTTGATTATATCATTTCCATTGTCGAGCCCCTAAATCATATTAATATTATCATTTAATAATAAATATATATACTTCCAACCATAATCGGTTAATAAATATTTCACATGGGCATTTGAAGTAAATATATAAATATATCTCATTACTAAATTAAAACTTATAGCATGTATTAATTTCTTAATTATACCATCAAATTTGTGAGAGTAGAATAAATACATATAAATTGTCTGAATAGGCAGAAAACTAACCTATATGGCCATAATTAAAATAAACCACATAAACCATATAATATGGCATTGAATTAAGAATAAAAAGAATAAATATTTATAAAAATACAACCTGCTAGTCGGAATAAAAATAAAGACCCACCTCTCTCCATTTTCAACCTTCATGTTGGTAACATGTTGAAAAAAAATGTAATGAGAAAAGGTAGAATAAAATACAAAGATGAACATAAACGGAAGATATTTATTTTTATTGATGATCACATATCTTCCAATCTGTCAGCTATTTTTAATCTCCTTAGGGGAGGGCTGTACTTCAATTTCAATGTCGTGTAAAGGGGATTGGTGGGGGTGGGCAGGCAACCCTCAATGAATGATCCAGCCGCAATCTGTGGATGCCTAACAGTATATATATTATTAGCTATAGGATATTAATTGTAAATTTTAATAGTGTTAATTAAAGATATAAATTAAAAATCATATAAATTATTAATTATTAATTTTATATATATATATATTATTAATTATATAGATTACTATCAACAAATTATATAATTATATATAATTACTAATTATTAATTAATAATATTTATTTACTATTTATTAATTATTAATTTATTATATTATTAATATAATACATTTTAATTTTTAGTATATTTCTAACTAATATTAAATTTATTATCATTTATGTTTTAAATAATACTAATTTATTATTATTTTAATAAATACATATAAATTAGTAATAAAATATAATTTTATCAATTAAATGAAAAATATAAATGTTTAAATCTTTTTCTGTATATATTATTAATTAAAAAACTATAAAAATAAACGACATAATTTGAATATTTATAATCAAATAGGTTAGATATTTCTAACATATATATTTATATATATAAATATAGATGTATATATTGTATTGCTTTTATAAAAATTCTAGTTAGTTTTAATTCAAAATAAAAATATTATTATTTATATAAATTAATCAATATTTTTTTATAATATATAATTAATTATATGAATTTATAATTATATTAAAATTTTAATATATATATATATACATACAAAAAGGTTCAAAATCTAAACATTACATAAATATTAATATGAAGTCCTTTCCTCTTATGAGTATCAAGAAATAGATTGTAAAATACACTCTATTTCCTATCATATGATAAATTTTTACCACTTGACATAAGTTTCAAAATATTTCCCCATCACTTCAAGGCTATCCTCGTAGCTAAAAAATACAATGAACCTTCAATCAATTAGAAACTATAAGATATAATAAAATTAATGTTACACAAAAGTAAAATAAATATGTAATAATATATTTATTTAATATTATATTCTTAGAATATTCAAATAATGAAAATTATAAAATTTATAGTGTTAGGGAACAATTTGCAACAAAATATAACTTTCTATAGAGATAAATACTACCTAATTATTTATTTCTCACTTGTTAAAAACCATTATTTTGAGTTTTTATAAAGCCCCTTGGCCTACTACATTTTATTATTAATATGGATTTCTTTATAACACATGTTTGTAGAAAATATTTTTATTATGACATCCATACCCTATGAAAATTCCAAAAGTAGTGATATCCCAAGTATCCACCTCCTGAACTCGATCTGTAACATCATCGATAATGTCGAGGTCAGTGATGATTAGAAGAAAGATAACACACTTACTAGTATGGTGTATTAAAAAATATAATAAATCATTGTCAAACTTTATCTTATGCTACATCAGAAGCTATAATTCACTCAGTAACTATACATATAGAACCCATTTGCAATAATAATATTTTCATAGATTCTACTACGAAATCACTATGATACTAAATAAAATTGATATAAAGGAAAAATAATGTTATATCATGTAATAAACATTATTATTATTTCACCATTTATTATAAATTCATCCATTATTAGTTTTTTAACAACTATTAAGTAGTTATAACTTCTAGTTAGTATAGTTTTTTAACATTTATTTGATATTTACTTACTATACACCAAGAATAAGTAGTATAAAACATTATAATATATCATAAAATATGTGATATACCCTTAGAACATAAGAATACTAAATTATATTCATAATGGTAATATCATAATATATAAATTCACATTATCCTAGAGAGATTTAATTCCACTCAGATTTTGAAACAATTCAATCCTGATTTTTTCAATTTTCTATTTTCAATATATGGTCAACATATATACTATGGATAAATTTAACAAACCTTATATCTATCTATATAGATCATTTTCCATAAAACTATATTGGATATTTTAAATATTTATTATTTAAATTCATTCTTAATAATTATTAAACACGTAACACTATTTTTCCATATGTTATTAATATATCTTTCTTAGAAAGCATAGTACTCATACTAACATCTTGTAGACATTTGGAGCCCTTCATTACAATAAATATTATATGATATCTATTCTTACTTAAATATATAAAGGGGATTTTGTAATTTACATATCATTATATAATTTGTTGGTGTCATAATTCCTTATAGTTATATCATATAAACATGGCACATACAGTCACCATTAATGAAATCAATATTGACATCCAATTACCTAGAATAAAGACCATTGAATGTTTCTATGATGACTATAATTCCAATATATTTTAGTATGATGATTTTTATAAATATTTCATCATATACTATGCATATAAATTGAATGAAATGTTCGATAAACAATTAATCTTTTTAGCAATAGGTTTCTACCATCCATGTAATATTTATCTCGAACACCCAAAAGTAGCATCATGTCTATGAACAACCAAATTCAAAAGCCCGTACATTTTTGTACATGGAATCTATTCCGGAATTCATACAAACCTTTTAATAATATAATTTTCCCATTTATTTCTTCCCTATATAATGAATTACTCTTAATGAATAATATATCGCTCATCATGGTGAACATAAAATAACCTTATTGGTTTTAACTTCTTACAAAGTATGTGTTTTTTGAACAACAACTCCCACTATGCTTAGTATAGTCGATGTTCTTATTCCAACTGTTGTTCATCTAGATCTTCGACATCATTGAAGTCTATTGTACACAAACTATCTCAAAAGAGTTATTGCACATGAGCCTCAACCTAGTTGGTGAGGTATCCTTACGTGCGTCCACAAGACCCAGGTTAAAATCTAGGTAGAGGCATATTTTCATGGTATTGTAGCAGTAATGTAGCAGTACTATAGCATGCATTGTAGCAGTACTGTACACTATGCAGGTACTATAGCAGAACTGTACACTGTACAGGTACTGTACCAGAACTATAAACTGTGCGGGTACTGTTGCAGGTAATATAGTAGTGACTGTAGCAGGAACTATTCGGTACCGTAGCTGTTGGAACTATTCATTTTCGGCCACTGGTTTGGTCTTGGAGTCCTTTAGGCTTTTGGACCATCCAGGTGTTCGGGTCAGTAGATATTTCCGGTGACCTTTAAGGCCTTCATGCCACCTCAAGTCCTTCAGGCCACATGAAATTTCCCCAAACACTACAAAAAAAGGAGCAGCCCCAGAAGAGGATTCAGAGTAGGTGCACTAACTAGAGAAGAGCCAAATGGATTTTTCAGAATGAAGGGTATGTCTATGCCATCAGGACCAGCCTGTTCTTGCACTGGAAGCCTAGCCAAACGACCATGCAAAGGTGGAGGGTTACTGTCATGATGCATATGCTGAGGAGAGGCAGTTCTTTGTAGATAGTATGTTTTAATTCCCTAACACCTTAAGGTCATGTAATCTCCTATGCCTACGGGCCATGTAATCTTTGGGCCTATGAGTCTTGTAAGGGTTCCCCCTCATCCCTTGAAAGGGGGGTTATCAAAAATCAATAAAACTGAAGGCCTTCAGTCCATTCAAGGGATCGCAAAAGAGTTATTTACAGTAATATATTTGATCTATACTAATATATTCCTATATTAGGTTTTATAATTTTAAGAGTATATATAGGATAATTAAAATAGATTCACATAGTGATTCATCTATGTTCACTTGAATCTAAAACTATATTTTAACAAAGAAAAGTTATCATCCAACCCTTGAAGATATATCTAATGAATTCATTATCATATTATAACTAATTGGATACCCATTAGTCCATATATTTAGTATATGCTCAGTTATTTCACTACTATTTTTGAAACATGTCCTAGTACAAATTAGGAATGATTTGAAAAAATAACAACATTCATAAAAATCGATGAAATATAATCATACTTTTTGTGTATATGGTAATATATGTTTGGGATTTCCTTCACTCTATATATTAATAATCGATGAATACTTGGTTATGATACACTTTTATAAATCCTCCCTGATGATCATATATCATATTCCATGTGTATTCATTTTGTCATTGATCATTACCAAATCTCTTAATGTAATCTTTTTAAGTATATGAACATACCACTTAGCTTCACCCTTATAATAGATCATGTTTTCTTATTAAACAATCACTCTTATATTTGTTGGATGCCTTTATTTTCTATAGGTTTCTATGTCTAAAACATGCTTGAGGGTTTTTATAACACCTAGTGTCTTATCTCAAGAGGAACTAAAATTAATTTATGGATATTGACATGTCAATTAATATTTGATTTATTTGGAAATTAAATTATCTTTCCAAAATTATGTACTATGAGTCTTAGATTTATATTCATCCTTAATTAAAAATGTAGGCTTTCAATGACTCAATAATTAATTAACTATTTCAAATGTTTGAAATATCATAATAAAGTTTATTCAAATAAAAAAACAACATATTAATTGGTCTATATATACATTGAGTATAATGTTTTGGTAGTTACAAAATTTTGAAAAATAGTTAATTGTGATTCCATTAGGAAATCCTGATTTCATGTTCTCCTCCTTAATAATATTGGAATATCCCTTCATCATGTACCTATATAATGAATCTTACATATTTTAATATGTCAATATATGTTCGATTAATGTATTAAAATAAACATGTATAAAACATATTTTATTTTAATACACAATAATTAAAACAAAACTATTACTTATAATGATGAATACTTCTAAATTAGAACTAACTGGTTTCATCTTCCATATTTTATTTCAGTTCATATTCAAGTGTCCTTTCATACCATATGAGAATAAAATATCCTCATATTCATTACACTTCTTCTATCAAAAAATAATTTACCATTGAAATAATTTTATTCATCACTACATACCTAATGTCAGGGAACAATCACAGTATTCCCATGTTTTCCCATTCCTTTTTTATATAAAAGATAATGGAGATTATTAGTACATTATCTTGGATCTCCTGGCTACAATTTAGATCATCGATTGGAAGGAATTTTGTATTATTTTGGTTTCGATGGATGATTTTTTAATGCTTTGAGTAGAAGCCCATGGTTTGTGGGGTGTTGGAGGTTCTCCTTTTTTCACTGGTTGTTGAACACTGATTCTAGTAAATAATGTCCTAGTGTGGTGGTCTCGATCTTGCATCCATGGATCCCTCTTCCCCTAATTAACAAATACCTTTTAAGGGTGATTAGGGATTTTTTGGGATCTTTTTTGTGTGTGGATGTCCAGACGATTCGTATGGTGGAGGAGTCTGCTTTGAGAATCTTTATAGAGTTGGATATTTCTCATCTTCTTCAGATCCACCTCATGATTCAGATTGAATGGATGGTAGATCATTTTCAACATCTAATATACCATGTTGTTCACAGGTTTTGTTCATCTTTCCACATTTCAGGTCACACATGGCAGGTTTGCCGCAAATCTCGACTAGGGGCCTCCAGTTCTCGGGATGTATCAAGGTCTTATGCAAGGGTTTCAGACTCTCAATTCTCTTCAAAACTGTAGGGTTGTGATTAGGGTAAATTTTTGGATTCCTCTAGGTTGATATTCACAGACTCCTCATCCTAGAAATCCTTTAGTTGTGAAGGCTAAGAGTCTCTCAGTCATGACCCAGTTCACTTTAATAATGTTATGGGTAAGGATCTGTCTATTTAGCTTTGGGATAGGGGCCTCCCCTCTATTGTGGCGCTGATAAGAATCAAATCTCTTCGCTATTCTCCTTCTCTTGATCCTTGGGTTCTCTCCCACATTTTCATTTCATATATTCTTCTGATAGGGTCAGGCATCGATGAAATTGAATCGGTGATGCCATCTTCCCCCAGGGAGCTGTCTCTTTAGCCAGTGGTGTCTTCCCCCCCACAGTCGCCTATTCCGAAAGTGAATTCCTCTCCTCCACAATCACCTCTAGTGTCGACAAGTGTTGATAAGAGAAATGTGATCAATCAGTGTTTTGGATCTGTAGAGAGCTTATTAAAGGACATGTACAATTCCACGTGCACTATGGTGTCAGTTCGTTCAAAGGTGAAGTGTGGTATTCACACCGGGTCTAAATTTATAATTGGAGTGAATATCTTCCCGGTTTCATATAATCATGTCAAGGTCCATACGTTTGGGTCCAAATCCAAACATTCTTGTTTTAATGTTTAAAATCCATATATGAAATGATCGTGGTCTAGGGGGTTGGGAGATTTCTGATTTCATAATAAATTAACTCTGTAACAATTACGTATCTATGGTTACGATTCTCAAACCTAAGTAGTGGCACAATAACATTAATGAGTATTCTCTAAGGATAAGAGAACATGGTTTCATGAATGGGGATTCTCTAAAATCTCAAATATGGTTTTTAAGGATCACATCACAGTCGATATGCATAGTGTGTCAGAGCAGTTTTTGGCCACAAAAATTTTTTTTGGGCCTCACTCGTTTTTCTTTTCCTTCATCTATGAAAATCGCAACGATCAAGATAGAGAGATGAGATAGTGGTATTTGGATGGTTTCATATCATATATTATTCCTTGGACTATTGGGGGAGATTTTAACGTCATTGAAAGACTGGATGGGAGACAGAGGGTGGTTCTTTTCCTAGGAATGTTATCCAACTGTTTGTCTCATTTGTGGTGAGATGTGGCATCATGGATGTGGGGTACGGAGGAGAACAATCACCTGGTGTAATAAAAAATTTGGAGTATGTCGGACCTAGTGTCACCTTGATCAATGATTGATTAATTAGGATGCATTATCTATTTTCCCGGATTCTAATATCTCTCATCTATTGCACTGCATTTCAGATCATTCTCTGATTCACCTTTCCTTTGATTCTGTGTTGTCGAGAGAGGAGCAGTCCATGTTTTCTAATACATTGGTTGAGGAACCAGGCTTCAATGATGTGGTTAGGGAGGCCTGGAGCCTCTAACACATGGGAAACACTTGTATCACATTCCATAACAAGATCAGGTGACAAAAACATCTTCTATATCATTGGATGAAGGGGATTCCTATGGGAGATAGGGACTTGGTTGTGACCACCAATGAGGTTGTTCGTATGGAGAAGGGTCTGGAGAAAGAATGAGATGAAAATGTTTTTACTAAATTTATGATTAAAAATATCATCTCTATGATACCCTCATATGTCAGCAACATTTGGATAGATAAGGAGCAATAATTTGCTGGCTTCAAGTAGGGGACCCGAACACTGGTTTTTTACATGCTTGAATTAAGGAGAATCAATGTGTTCCATGACAAAATGTACAATGGGAGGATGATTCTTATTCTACTTATCATGATGAGGAAAAGATTCTTAGACAATGAAATTATCAAATACTTACTAATAATCCCCAATCCTGGCTTGGTTGGTGGGTATCCAAGAGGAAATGCAGAAATTTTTTATGAAAGCATGCACTGTATTTTGGAGGAAGTTGATGAATGTTTGGGGGGAATCTGGAGGAGGTTGATGTGAATGAGGATTTCTAGGCCCTAAATCTCGAGAGAACACTAGGGTTTTATGGAATTCCGGTATCATTTTATTGGTTGGCTTGGGACACTATTAAGGGAGATTTAATACGGGCGGTGAATGACTTCTTCCAGGGAAGGAATTTTCTGCGTATTGCTTATGCTACCAAGATGGTTATGATTCCAATGATATTAAACTCACATTCCATTGATCAGTATCAGCCCCTAAGAATGTGTAATATTCCATAAAAGGTTTAGTCCAGCATTCTCAATAAATGGATGTCCCCTAACGTGAACACCTAGTTGTCTCCTGAACAACATGGATTTATTAAAGGGTGGTCAATTTAGTGGGAGATTGGAGTGGTGAAAGAAATGGTTAGTGAAATTAACAAAAAATATTTTGGGGATAATTTGGTGATAAAATTAGATATGATAAAGGAATATGACAGATTGGAATGGTGTTTCATCTTAAGGCTGCCAGTTTGCTTGGGGTTCTCCAATTGGACTACCAATCTACTTTTCTGTTTCTTCAGTTCAGCCAGGATATCAACCTCATTTCTAGGTAAGCAGTTTGGGTTATTCATGGCCTGGAAAGTTCTTAGGAAAGTATATCCTCTCTCCACCACTCACTTCATCCTCTATACAAATTTCGTTAGCTACTATATAAACCATGGTCTTCTCATAGGGAATTTTCTTCCCTACCAAAATAGGCATCCACCATAGGGTATCTCGCATTTGATGTTCATGGATGAAATAATTTTGTTTATCAATGGCAGTAGGATATCAGTACAGGGGATGAATGGGATTCTAGGTGATTATTTCATGTGGAGTGGGTAGGTGTTGAACATGGGAAAAGTTTGTATTGTACATCCAAGAATATCTTTGAGAGCAGTGTTTAGATCCCTGATGACATCTTGAATATGAATAGGGAATCATTTTCTATGAATTATAATGGTGCAATAGTGAGTCCTTTCTCACATATAATCCATCATTTTTATAATTTGGTTACCATGGTCACATTGCACATCTTTAATTGGAAGAATATATTCTTGTTGTTTGGAGGCCATATTACCCATATGAATAGTGTTCTTGTTTTCTATTACCATGCACGTAATGTAGAACATGAAGATCCCTGGAAATGTTATTTTAAACATGGAGAGGATTATGGGATTCTTCATATGGGATGGGCATATGGAAGGCATGAATCACTGGGCATTGAGAAAGTTCCTTGCAAGACCTCTCTCCCAAGGGGGCATTAATTTAAAGAGTTTTCTATTGACCCTGAAAGTGCCCCATGCTAAACTAGCATGGGAGGACATGGAAGGGAGAAAATTATAAGGAAGGATAATGGAGGATATGTATGGACTGAATTTGAATGAGATTATGAAGTGGCCCTCAAAGATTTGGAACCTGATTTACCCGTACATAAAGTTATTGCTTCAACACTCTAGGTGGATGTTGGGAAGTGGTGATATAAACTTATGGATTCAAGATTAGGGGCCTAGAAGGTTATGGTTATCAGGATTCCCCACACCGACTATTTCATTTGGGGAGGCTCAAGACCACCACAATTTTATTCAGGCCATTCTTGATTATAATCAGGGGACTATTTTCAATAACATTATAACTAATGAAGATTATGATATCCTCATTTTTATAGGTTACCAATTAGATGAGTTTTAATTAAAGGCATTTTCTCATGTGAGGAGGGATTAATCTGATTATGATTCATGGGGGTGACCATGTTGTGCAGGGGAGTTCCCTCAAAATTTGACTTCTTATTGTGTTGTGTGAGGAATCGATCTTTTCCTACTGATGGTAACATTCAGCGCATAGGCCTAAGAATTTCATCTAGGTTCTGGCATTGTCGAGATCCCAAACTAGACAAAGTGGTGAATCTATTTTTTGATAGCGAATGGACTAGATGGATCTGGAAGGATTTTGGTGTTTTCACTAGGTGGAATGAAAAAAGGAGGGATGCATGATACCTTTTTAGTGGGCGATCATGGTCCCGAGAGGAAGGAGAGGGTTGTTATCATATTGGTAGGATGTTGGACCATATGGAAAGAAAGAAATTAAGCACGAAACAAATGCATATGAAGTTCACATGCCATAATTCTATTTAAAATGAAGAAATCATTTCAGGATCTGGCCTAGTTGTGTGTTGATTGCCATGATGCAACATCGGTTAAATCCATCATTCTGAGTCATTTTCTTTCCTATAAGACTAGGGATCTGGGTGAAGGCATTAGGTTTTTTGGCTCCCTATTAGCCTTAGGTTTACGATAAAAATAGATGTATCACTTATAAAGGGAGATGTGAGGTGGAGGCATCATCAGGAACCCGGAAGGCGCTGTTGTAACAACATTCTCTACCTTCTTTGGTAGGGGCGATGTTTTACAGGCTAAAGTGTAGGTGATGATCATGGGTTTGGAGATGTGCGGCCAGTGGGACATCATGATAAAGGCGGTGGATAAAGATTCATTAATTCTCTTCAAAGCCCCAGCTGGTACATGATAGGTTCCATGGAACAGTGTATACTTCATCAGAAAGTGAAAACAGATTCTGGGTAATCACATTGAGATCACCCACACATGGCGGGGGGGGAGTGGAAAATTTATAGGCATCCATGGATTCTCCAAATTAATGTATGCCTTATTTCCTTAGAATAGGATATTTTCCATGTGAGGGGATGAATTTTATGATTAATGATGCTATATGATTTTAATTTTTTCAACCCCCCGATTTCTCTTGTATTCAATGATTCATTTTAAAATCAAAAAAAATGTTATCTTTCATTTAGTCATATAATATTTTTCATCTTATTATTCAACAACTTTTTAAAAATTTACAAATATCCCCTACAATTATAATCAAAATATCCTTCCATATGGACATTGTAGTGGAAGTGATTCATATTTTCCTTATCATAAGACCTACTATAGACCTGAAAATTATAAGAGGGTATTTTGGTAGGTTATCTTGGTAGTAATTGGCTCATAACACATTGATTTATTGAATTCACACCCCAATCATGAAATATTAATATGTATTTCCTCAAAATTGGTCTTTAAATTTTTTTAATATACTATGTTTATTAAATTAAAAACAAGTATGGTTATGTCGACCCATCAACATCGGTCAGACATTATGTTAATTAAAAGTGCCCCAACCATGGCTTAGACAACAAATTAAGAATGGTTCCATATTAAATCATTAAATGTAATATTTTTTCATAATATTTAACTGAAATATTTTTTTATACCTACATTTTATTATTTTCTCCTTTAATTTTCTTTTAATATTATATTAATTTTAAATAATTTATTTACTTAATAATTTGATAAAATAATTTATGAATAATCAATTAATTTAACTTTATCTTTCTTGTTTTTTATCCTTTTCAATTTATTTTCCTTATTTTAATAATCACATAAACATGAATCCACATAAAAAAATAAATAACAATGAACATATCAAAATGAAATAAATAAAAGGAATTGATCATGAGATTTCAGATGGTTTATTTATCATGAATATTCAAAATCAACCTATGACCCTTGGGGAAAAATCCTTCAACTTACCATGGATCAAGGGAAAAAATTACACCATCAAACTCTTTATATATTTGGGTGGTATCACCTTGGAATTAGTTTGTAACCACTTCCACTCCTTGGAGCTACAACTATTACATTTTTATACTCAAATAAAGATGAGGGGAACTAGGGAATTCAAGAATATAAAAAACCATTAACATAGAGGTCCTAAAAAATAAAAGGATGAATCGATGACTTGTATACCATGATATTTTATTTAATAAAACATTATCACATATAAAACCCATTAAATAATATGAAATTAATCCAAAACCCAATACATACATTGGATGGTCATTTTCATGATCAAACCAACACATGAAATGACATTACATTCATTTCAAATTAATCACTTCATGATGATAAATGTTTTTAATTAAAAATTAATGGTATTCTTAATTAATTAGTTATCATATTTAGTAATCCAAGTAGTCTATTAAATATATAACACTCCCATAATAGGTAATTTTTATTAAATTAGATAATCTAATTTCATTTTAAGTCACTCATGTACATGATGTGTATTGAAGGTGACATGAGATGTTTGAATCTGCTTCACTTACACAATGTATAGAACTAGTCATGTACTGTGTACTTACATGAAATGTAATCATACATATTGTGTCACGATATTACACCACATATAGTTCTATGGTTATACCCATGTAGTCAGCAAAGAGTGTTGGACCCTATGGAATGCTTTAATATATATGGTGTTTATAAATGGATTTTATCATGTAACTAACATTGAATGTATGAAATTTATACACTGTGAGTAACTATATAAAATGTTAAGAATATTAATTCAATCATGTATTTCACATAGATATATGAGAATCACATAGCGTGTTGAAAAAACTAGTTACACAACTTGTATGATTGGATACATGTCGTGCATTTCCTTTTTTCTCAACATAATTTTTCTACTTGAATTAACACTCAAAATAGTACTATAAAACAATATTACTTGAATGAGATAACAAGAATTATATGGAATGTGCACTAGATAAACAATGTGTAATTCTATCTATATTACCCATTTAGAAACCTAGTAAAATGAAATGTAATCTGGAAAGGGTAAACCTACATTACACAACATGTATGACTATTTCTCACCATTTATAAAAATCATCCCATATCACTATGCTATAAATAAAAACACACCACATGTATTAATTATATACTCTGTTTATTAATTTCACATTTCATATGTTGATTACATGATCACCATGTTGTGAGGGGTTACATGGGATTTATGTCATTTACAATTTATGTAACCCTAACAATAGTTTTCCAACATGGTTATCCATATTTTATGTAATTATATTATTGGTAATGAAAACACACGCCTCATACAATATTTTGGTGATCTCTAACATCTCATGGTAGAATTTTCATTCATTCTTTATATATTATTATCCATTTTTATACCATATAATAGTGAATAGACTCATGGTCTATACTTGATGGATTATAAAATAAACCCAAAATGAAAATATGATTATATATTGGTGATATAGATCTAAAAAATTAATTAATTATAAATTGCAATGTGACTTCTCTAATACCAGATAAAGGTTCTATGATTAATGGAAGTGTCTCTCAGTCCCATTCCAAACATGGATTTTGTAATATTAAATTAATAATATACAAAAATATAATTATGAATATTCATATCTAATTAATAAACCTAAAGAAACAATAAAAATAATATTTTAACAAAGAATAAAGGATCTCTCATGATTAATTTCCATTTAATATAATACAAAATACATCAGTCTTGAGATCCTTCTTCAAAGTTGATATTGATATATTGAACCACATATTATTTATAGTGTTGTTTCTTTGATAGGATCTAAAGTATAATCCCTCTAGAGATATCCAAAATTACAAAACAATAACTAAATAATGTTGATGGAATATTCAGATGATGGCATATACTATCCAAATGTTGTTCATTATTCTCATTGATAGAAACACAATCCATCATATTCAAATGATTTTCTCTCTTGTTATGTTGATATTATAGGTAGAAAAAGGTGGAATCTTCCCCTAATATTTAGTGATACCATAGTAGACTTCTTTATTCTTGAATCAAAACTATATGGAGATTATATGTTCTCTACAAAAACAATTGGGTTGACAATCCATGCATTTTTAGGCACTATTAATGATATAACATTGGAATATATATAGCTAATGTTTATTATAGAATGTTTCAAAAATTCACTTTATGAAGTAATAATTTCAACATATTCCCCATACTAAAAAATAATAAAATACTATTATTATATCACGACATGTGCCGACTTGCACAAACTAAATATTATTTTAAATAATTATTTTTTAATTTAGTTAAAGGGTATTTTTAATTATATCATTTATATTACAAAGACGATTAATTAATCCCATCCACCTCTATCGACATTTATAAAACACTAAATAATAAATTAATATTATTCATTTAGTAAATAAATATATATAATATTCTTAATATTATGATTAAATATTAATTTTATTATTTACAATACTAAATAGTATTTATTTATTAATATATATTATTTATTACTTTCAAAAAAATAAGATAAAAATATTCTACTCTATGGTATTATGAATAAATACTTATTTTATAGTCAACTAACATATATATTCTAACTCAAAAATAACTCTTCATTTAATAAAAAAAATAAAAACAATTTCAAGTAAAATTATTTCTTAGTCATAAGAATAATATCTATTGTAATATTTATATTAAAAAAGAATTTAATTGATATTGATGTATACAATAATTGTGTGACAACATGAGCCTATTCTTCAGTGGTTTTTGGTGGGATTACCAAAACTCCTAGATCAACATATTGAAATACATTAGGGCACCCCTAGATGAAGAAGTAAATGTCGTAATGTAAATAACCACATAAAATTTATCACTATTTAAAATAATCCATTTTCCTTAATATATATAAATAAATATGGTTTGACACATGAGTCATAAACTAATATACTTTATTTATCATCGATTAGCTATCTGAAATGTGTTGGGGCAAATTTGTGTATAAGTTCTATTTGTTGTCAACTGTGGTCAATAATGATTAAAATGACTAAGGAAATCCAAAGTGATTTTAGATTGGTTAAATAGAAGATGCCTAGAGAATTGTTATGGATTTATAGCATCAGATTCCACGCCAGAGAAATTATCCATGTGGATTAAATCAGAGGATTTTTTCTCTGATCATATGCTCTAAATACATGAATCAAAGGTGATACATATTCAACAAAATTGAAGTTTCATCCAATTATTTATTATTTAAGATCTAAGAATTTTCCATTACAAAAAGAATAAAAGAAAATATGGAAGTGGCATGGGCTTGGAATTTTAAGGTGGTATCCATGCACGAGGTTTATGTTCAACGGATTCCATGAAATTTTACACTACGTGTGTATTTTATATGGTTACATTAAAAATTTGGTAGCTAAATATCCCACTAGGATATCCTCAACCAAGGGTACATGTGGGACTCAAGGTCAATATAGCCCAAGGGATGCCCACAAAGAAACTAGCTGCATGCAAGAGGGGCCATGTGTAGGATCATAGGAGCACACGAGCCAAATCCAATGCATTATTGGGCCACAAACCATGTGGATGGTGGGCATAGAGTAGGCTTGTAGAGAGCATGGTATAGGGAGATACCGTGAAGGGGGAAGGAGTAATCTGGTAGGTTGCTGGGATGAGTTGATTGATAATCCAAGGTAATGTCACATCTCCATTTTGATGTGGGGGAAATGGTAGATGATACTTTTCATCATTAAAAAATGATGAAGGAATTTTGGTCATCTATCTAATCCACTTCAATGATCTAATCGTCGTCGTACATTCCATCCCGCTCCGTATGAGTTTGAACCGAATTCATCCAATGCTCCTGTAGCTGTGACGTCAGCTTCCTCCCACCACTTCCAAACACCACCAAGGGTATTCACAATAGAAGAAGACCAAAATCTTGGTTGACCCACCATGATCAATCACTGTCCATTTAGGGAGTGTCTCTTGATTGAACTGAGATTATGCATGAAATATGCATCTTGTATTCATGTGTATATCTTGAAGAAGTCGTAAGAAAATGGAGTTTTGAGGCCTCATATTTCATCCAAGATTCATGGTTGATTTGAGTATATTGTTGAATGTGATTTTCATGTGATATTTTTTGCATGATCAAGATTTTATAAATGTAAATGAAAAGGCCATGTTCATGGAAAGGAATCACCCACAACTCATGGCATATCTCCACAACATGATTTGAATATTTTGGGAATCAAAGATCTCATGATTTAAAAGATCTAATTTTATGTAATATGGCATGGATATTGTACGAGGGAAGGAATTATTTATCTATTATAAATATATTATCAACAAGTCGAGAAGAAATTACTACCCTCTACATATTCAAGAGTTCCGGTTCAAAAATAGATCACTCCCTGGTTTGATGTTCCACACAAAGGAGCAAGGAGACCCACATGCCATTACATCTTTGTGAAGAGGAGATTATACACGCCTTGAATAAGTTCCAGACACTCTCAAACTGTTTTGCAAAGAGGTTTTGTGCATATCACAAACTAGTTACCAAAAACACATGAATGGTTTTTTCAAACTCTATTTGTACATTGTGATGGACATGTCACTGTGAGCTAGTGTTTGACTCTTACACTTCCACAATTATTTGTGAAGATAGATTAACCGTACATCCCTTTCATGAAGAGGAAGATCTGTGACCACCTTGGTTTTATGAATAAAAATCTCACAAACAGTGTGTAGAAGATCCATGGATCACTCTGCTCACATGAAGGTGAACACCCTCCTATCATTACAATAAGATTGTGCACATTGTTGGTAGGGGTTATTTAAGTATAAGAACACATGCATATGTGTATTCTTACTTCAAAGTGAAGAAGAATTTTTCATAAAGGTGGGTAGTATATATACTCATGCACTCATAATCTAAATACACCTGAACCACGTGAAAAGTAAAGTGAAGGAAGTAGATAATATGTTATGTGGGTGTACAAAGGTCTATACCGATAAGGGTTGATAGACAAAATGAATAAGTTAAATAAATATAGGAGTTCAAAGAAATTTCACATGCATTATCCCAAGCATACTTGAAAAGAAGAAAGGAGAATAAGATGATTCTGATGATTCCAGGTAAGATGATCTTCATTGATTGAATAATCACCAAGGCGATTGTGATTATAGCATATAAGAAGGAAGAATAAGTTCAACTCCAGTTGGTTGTTACACTAAAGAATAAGTAAGAAGAATTAGTTCGGTAAGTTTTTTACTAAGAAGAACAGATAAGAAGAAATGGTAGTTTCTTTCCTACCTATTTTCAAGTAACCAAGTGAAGAGCACTAAAGAATACCAAAAGCATAACCTACGTTTCAAGAAGGAATAAGACTGTCTTCAGTGGTAGTATAAAGAAACCACAAGGAAGTTTCAATTTGGACTAGGTCACCACCATTTTAGGAAGATGATTTTTCCCTTCCCCCTCAAATGTATAAGTAGTCACACTGGACATAGGATTGTTTCCCTAGCCAATCCACTATAATAATATTCACCTTATATTGGAGAATCAATGAACTCATCATTACCATGAATAGAAATAATTTATATGATCTTATTGAGTAGTGAACCTTGTAAAAATATTATGTTCATATTTAAACTGCATTCTGTTATTGCATATGATAGGGAAAAGATAATAAGTGAATAAAGATCCTAACATGTCAAGAGTAATATGGATAAAAAGTTGGAATTTGTTTTAAAATCCCTTAACACGTATCCCCACTCTTTATGTTAAGTATATCATGTACTGGTCCACTCAATTGGTATCCGATCCAGACACACATCTATCGAATTCACTACATTGAAGTTATTCTATTTTGAAGATTTTGGTTTCTTTCCAAATTTATCAATGATTTGTTGTTTTTGTGAGGATTCAGTTATCTCTTAGAAGTAGTCCATATCTCCAAAGACCATGATGAATAAAAAAAATAAGCAGAAAAAAACTAAATAAGAAACCCATCTTATCGAAAGAAGATGATGTATCTATATCCCCACGACCTGCTGTAAATGAAGACATACCATGTTTGGAAAGAAATGATTTAGGGGATTAAGTTTTTTCAAGAAGATGGACAACCTTCCTACCTCAAATCAACACGAGTTATGTGCTAGTACATTTTATAATTATTATCATTATATAAATGCTTGTACAAGTGGTGATGATCAATATACAAATTCACATGAATTATCAGTTGACGGATTAAGAGATTTTATTTATGATATTCCTAAAAAATGTCCATCTCTTGTTTTTGGAGTATTTCAATACATAAAAGAAGATATCACATAGCTAGAATATGAAAATGATGTTTTGGATAAGGTCTTGCTTGAAAAAATTATTAAATGTATAAAGCTCTCTAGAAAAGTTGGACCCTTGGGAGAAACAATGACGAATTTGAAATAATTTCATTCAAATGCCTTAAAGAAGATAAAGAGTAATATTGATTCAATAACACTCTAGAAGGGAAGATTGATTCACTTGAAGATAAGCTAAGGAAGGTAACTAATTTCCATATTTTATACTTTTAAAAAAATTCCATGAAGATTACAGAACACGACTCTTTGTTACTAAACTATGTACTAATGCATGAAGTGGAAGTATACAGTTTAAAGAACACCTGCGAAGAGAATATGATCCTGATTGAAGACCATAATATCATCCTCAATACAAAATATCTAAAATTGGAAGCATAGTGTTCCAAACATGCGAAAACATTTATTGATCCTTCACAAAAAAGGTTATAGTTGCAACTGGTATTCAATTATCATTGGTGGATTATAAGGGTGAACTAACACCAAAATGGGATAAGAATATCATGACATAACTCAATGATCTATCACAAGTTGGTGAGAATTAGCAAGTACCATCTATACCATCTTGTACTAATGTTTCTAAATTTATTTCTACAAAAATTTCAGGGTGGAATAAAATTCATAAAAGGTATTGATGAAAAATGGTGATGAGATACCTACCACTATGTCTAGGGTGGATAAGAAAATGAAGGTGGATGGGGGTTCCCCACAGAGAACAAAAAATCAAGAAGTCTCATCATCCTTATACATAAGATATCAAGAATAGAAAGTTTGTTGGTTAATGTGGGTGTTGTAATAGATTTGGGAATTTTTCATTAAATTATTGGTGCAATCCTTTAAATGTAAAAGCACAGAGAAATCCTATATCAAGGGGGAGGAATATAGAGAAGAAGATGTAAAAACCATAGATCCAGAAGCATTTGTACACTGAAAATAGATTTGAAATGCCAGAAAACATTTGTGATGTGTGCAATGGGAGTAGTCACATGGTTGGTACATGTTTATCCCTATAGGTACCCAAGGCTGATAAGAAAACAAGATCACAGAAGCTGACTAAGAAAGAAGAATAATCCTTGAAAAGAAATTAAAAAATGATACAAAAGAAAATTCTCCCAAGAACAGTTCAAGATGGAAAATGAGAGAAGTACTTGGATTTTGAATCCCATAATTTGAAGGGTTGTGCATCCAAAATAACTCCTAATAATGATGTTACTCATTAGAAGCCATATGGATGATACAATCTTGATGCCTCAAATCATAATGACCAATTGGTTATCTATCCGGAATATTTGTAAAGAATGATAAAAATGGAAGACACACAAGCTATGTCTAGTTCAATAGTAACTATGAATATTCCACATGAAGATAAAGAAGTTATGTGTATGAGGTGAAAATATTCTGGTCATACTATTAGAAATTTCATTGAATTTAGTTCATCTCAAGAAGAATTTGTTAAGATGTTTAATGTTGCACTAGGATATTCTTGTGCTTCGAAATATCTTGAAGAAAGAAGGATCAAACACAATGAAATTGATGAAATTATAATATCCACACAACTGTAATCAAAATTTAATATCAAATGTGAAAGTGTGATGAGTGGATAAAATGAAGCCTCTTGGTTGAGAAAATCATATCAAACTTACAGTTCGTATTGATGAACTAAAGAGAATCAAACTTTTTCCCTTAAATCATTGTTTATTTTATTTTTTCTTTTATTCAGTGAATTTAAGGTTACAGAAGCACTCAGGGGGGAAACATGAGATTCATTGATGCATAGTGTTCTCTTGGGGGAGGGAGACACATGAAGAAATATCCTGATTTATTATTACAATTAATATTAACTTCAGTTGGAATCAAATTCAATTACTATAAAGATTCCATGAAGACCATGCCATTGGAAAATAAATGTTATGTATTAATCTCTTATTATTGGTTTCTCGAAAATAAAGATCATTCCATAAAGGGGAGTAACTGAATTAATCAACGACATAATAAAAATGGATGTTCCCCAAGGTCACTTATCCTTCCCATTACACATGAATAATTTTGATCCATCTATTGATGTGAGTGTAGAAGTTTAATGTTTATTATTTAATCTAAAATTTATTACCCTCAACCTAGAATGAACTTGGATAACCCTTGATGATTGGTATATGAGTTCTCAAATCATGAGGTATCATGATCAGTTCATAATGGACAACCTTGTTGTCTAAATCCAATCCTCTTGTTTTCTACATTAAGCATTTCTCAAGTAGACGTAGATTGAAATGATTTAAGGAACATTTCTTAAGTATGAACTGATACCTTCTCTATCATTAACATTGTATTTATTATAAATAAGGGGTAGAAAATTTAAAAGAATGTTTTCGGGAGAGAAATAAGTGAAGGGGTAAAACATTAATATTATTATATTGTCAGATGCATTTAAATGATCTATAAAGTATTTCCAACAATTAAAAATGGGAAAATTATTAGAAAAAATTTGTGTGTATGTTTTATTTTTTGTTAATAGTTTTCAATAATGGTCAAAATGATGAAGTAACTCCAAAGTGATTGGAGATTGGTTGAGGTGAAGATGTTTGGAGAATAGTTTTGGGTTCATAGTATTTGATGCCACGACTAGGAAATTCTCAGTGTTGATCAAATCAGATGATTTTTGCACTGATAGTGAGTTCTAAATACATGTATCAAGGGAGATAAATTATCTACAACATTGATGGGTCATCCATTTAAGGATTGTTGAATATATTTCCAATTACTATTCCAAAAATAATAAAAGAAATGAAGGAAGTGACACGGGATTGTCATTTGAAAGTGGTTGCCAAATATGAGATTTATGTTCTAATGTGTCCATACAATTTTACACATGGATAGTATTTTTTAAATGGTTTCATAAGTACTCTGGAAGCTAAAAAACCCACCAATATATCCTAGATCATGGGTACATGTGAAACTCTAGGTCAGTTTCACCCAAAAGAATGCCTGCTATTAAATCTGGACAATGCATGAGTGGTTGGGTGTAGGCCCGCAAGAGCACAGGGGAAAACCCCATGCATAGTTGGCCTGAATCCCACGATGAGGGTGGGTGTAGAGAGCACCCACAGAGAACACATTATAGGGTACTACCATGATGGGATAAGGAGTAATCTGGAAGGATGCCAGGACTAGATGATTGATAAACCACAATAGTTCTACGTCTACATTTCAATGTTGGACAAATGGTAGTTGGTACTGTTCATCATTTAAAAATTACAAAAGAAATATTGGTTATACATCTAATATGTGTCTATTTTTTAATCACCTCCATCCATTTTATCTCATGTCGCGTGAGTTTCAACCAAATCCATTCCATGCTCCCACAGCTGCATCGTCATCTTCTTCCCAGCACTACATGACACCACCACTCATATTCAACGGAGAAGAAGACCAGAACCATGGACGATCCAGGAGGATCGATCACTATCCATCAAAGGAGTGTCTCGTGATTGAACTGATACCATGCATGCAATATAGGCCTTACATGCATATAGATATCTTAAAGAAGGCCAAAAAATCAGAGTTGCGGGGCCTCATCTTTTATCCGAGACTCATGGATGATCTCAGCCTTTTGTTGAATTCTATTTTCTTATGATCTTTTTCACATGCATGAGATTTTCTAAATTTAAATGATAATTCCATGTGAATGAAAAAGAAGCACCCGCAACTCTCAGAATTTCATCACAACACGGTGTGAATATTTTAAAGAACCAGAGATCTTTGGCATTCAATGCCCCAATCTAATGCAATATTGAATGGAACTTTGTTTGAGGACATGATGTATTTATCACTTATAAAAAGAAAATCACCGATCCAAGAAGAATTTTCTGCCCTCCTCATATACATATAATAATGATAAAAAACAAAGCACTCCCTAGTTCACTATTCATCGAGGAGAAAAAGACCCATGAGCCTTTACAGATTTTCAAATAGTATATCCTGTAATCCTTAGATAAGTGACACACACTCTCGAATAGATTTGTGAAGAAGTTATTTTCTTTGCACAAACAGTTTACTACAAAATGTATCTAGTTTTCTCAAACCTTCATTGTGCTTTACGAAGGAATGTCACTGTGGGACATTTTTTTAGTATTTTACTCCCACTGCGAATTACGAAGACACCCTAATCGTTCACCCCTTTTGTGAAGAGGAAGATCTGTGACCACCCAGGTTTCATGAAGAAGAATAACACATATAGTGTGTATAAAATCCATGGATCTCACTTCTCACATGAAGGTGAAAACCCTCCTGTCCACACAATATGATTGTACACATTGTTTATTGGGGTTTTTTTGAAGGATAAGAATTCTTGAGAATGTGAATTATATCACCAAAGTGTAGAATATGTTTTCACGAATGTGGGAAGTACATATACCCATGAACTCATACGCTAAATTCACCTAAACCAGGTTTAAAGACAATTGTGGGGATAAGTGAAGACTTCATGTGTGTGTGAAAAGGTCTATACCCATTAAGGTTTACACAAAAGGAAAATATGTAAAATAAAGAGAAGAGTTCAACTAATTTTCACATAGATAACATCTGGAAAACATGAAAAGAAGAAAGGATAAGAAGATGATTCTGATGATGCCAAGTAAGATGATCTTCAGTGATTGAATAATCATAAAGGAATTCGTGATTCTAACAAAGGGGGAGGAAGAATAAATTCTAGTGCAGTTGGTTGTTTCACAAAAATATAAATACAAAGAAGAACTAGTGCTGTTGGTTTTTCACTAACAAGAAGAGAGAAGAAGAAATATTAGTTGCATGCCTACTACATTGAAATTAACCAAGTGAAGAGAACTAATGAAGACCAAGAGAAGAACCTACATTATCATGAAGGAAGAAGACTTTCTTCAGTGGAAGCATAATGAACAAGCAAGGAAGCTGTATGTTGGACTAGGCCATCACCAGTTCATGAAGTGGATTATTTCCCTTCCCCCTCAAAAGTGTAGGGACTCACACTAACCGGAGGATTGTTTCCCTATACCAAACACTATAAGAGTTATCACATTATAGTTGAGTTTCCATGAACGAGACATTCACATGCATGAAAAGGATGAAGATACTCTTATTGAGTAGTGAACCTCATAAAAATATCATGTTCATATTTTTATAGCTTTTAATTATTGCATGCGATAGGGAAAAGAGAATAAGAGAATCAAGATCCTAACAGGTCAAGAGGTATAGGGATAAAAAGTAAAAATTGGCTTAAAAAGACCCCAAATAGATTAAACCCCTCTCAGTGTTAGGTATATACCTAAATGGACCTATCAAAATGGATATTTTATTACACTATGGAAATGGATTTAGTTTTATAGATACATATCAATCAATGGTCCTGAGATATCAACGCCCCTAAATTAGAATGATCAAATATTATACTGAGTTAATTATTAATTCAATATCACTTGTTATTAAACCAACATATCTTAATTCTCTATGATCATATGTTATAAAAATTTTTGGAAGTACATTGAAGTGCATGACTCACGGTATCCATTAATAATAATCTCATATAAAAGAAAAAATGCATACATTATCATATAGGAATATCCAATAAAATGTAAAAATTAGTAATTAATACTGGTGGGATGTCCTCATAATTTCTAATCTTAGATAATACCAATTATGAACTCCATATGCATAATTCTCATCTAATTGTGAGAATAAAGAACAAATAAATCAAACATACTATGTGTCATGTAATAGAATCGTTTCATAACTATAGAATATATGTTTAATAATATTATCAAATCACTTCAGGGTTATCATCATAATAGGAAAATGTAAATACATTTCAATAATATAGGTACTCTAAGCCATTATCAAATTAAATTTATATGTAAGAAAAATCAATATGTGATGATTCATTTATTTAGTTATATAGTATTAGTAATTCATTTGATTAAAATTATAAAATAGTTGGTTATAGGGAAATAAATCCAACATGATAGAAATATCCATTTTTTTCAGTTACATTTTTGATACAAGCCTAAATATAAAAAAATATGAATATTTGAACTAAAATGGTCTCAGAATATCACATCCAAAACATTATTATTCAATTTATTATTAAACAAATCCCAATATATTTAATCTTATTGTTACATAGATTTAATAGTTTTTAAAGTAAAATATTTCTCCATAAATATAACATAAAATAATAAGAAAAGTAACTAAATTTTGTGCACATAAATCAACTCTTAGTGATCTATATGATAGAAAATTTAATTTTCAATGTTATATGAAATATTCTTTTGAAAATTTCAAAAACACATTTTGATACCATGTAATCTACCCACTCATTCCAAAAAAAACATGCATTATATTTTGAATATTTCTATGTAAGACAACCCTATAATTACTATAAAAATATAGAAAAATTGAAATTATATAAATATTTTAAATTAAATTATAATTACTTTCATAAATATAACTTCAATGATACCACTTTATGGATATAATATGGTATATTTCAAAAATTTAGAAAATTTAATAATGAAAAACACTAACATTATTATTTTCCGCCACTAATGCTGCATTGATAAATTTGAGTAATACATACATACATATATATATATATATATTGGTAGTGAAATATTATTATACATACCCAAATATATATCTATTTATAGTAATCCATTTTGTTCCTAAGAACTTTTTATGTCCTCATACCATGGTTTTGAGAATAAATAAAAACCACCAAAGTATAAAAAAAATCCTATTAAAATATAATAAAAAACAAATGATTTAACATTTATTAGTAAATTTTTTAATTTAATATAATACAAATTACTAATATATATCTTTTTTTGATGAATTTATGGATATCCATGTATTGAATCCAGAAAACTATTTCAATATATTTTGTAAATTGATAACAACGAGAATCCAATGATTCCTAAAAAGGATTAAGTAATAGAAAAAAAACATTTTTATATAAAATATATTATAAATTTTTCCCCTAAATTTTAGAATGTAATAAGAGCATGTCTTCTATTATTTTCATTTAATTAATTTTAGATACTTGGTACTCTTTTACTAAAATATCATCTTCTTCCATTGATGTTTTTTTTAATATAAGACACATGGGGATATATGGAACCCAAAAATTTCACATGGTTTTCCCTTTACATTGTAGTGATATATAAGAATGTATAAAATATGAATAATAAATATATACAACTAATAGAGTAGATCTTTTACTGTAAAAATATCTTATGAATATAGTAATTCATGTATAAATTCAAAAAATATGTCCCTAGAAATTAATTATTGATTATTTTATTAATATTATGAAAAAAATAATGATAGTCTTGGATGATATATATATATATTATCATAAAATTAAATGTAAGACATATGTTTTTCTTTAAACATTTTATTTACATGAAAATATAATGCTTATAAACGTGGTTGTTGAATTGGTTGGGTAAAGTTAATCTAGAAAGGTCCTTTAAATATATTATTTATTATGAATTGTATTTTCCATGTAATATTTTCATATAATATAGAATTATTAAGAGTCTTTGAAAATTAACAGTGTGTGATTCTGAGGACCGGTGTGCCTGGAATGAATTTCTAAACTTTTATTAAGGTACATTTAGTAAACGCACAGGTGGAATTTTCTATCTTTTGAACCGGTGCACGTATTAAAAAATCGAGGGCACGGTTGAATCTGCAGCGCCAAGATTTGCTTAAGGGAGGATTCACTTCGACCATAGTAGGTCAGATGAAGAAGTTAATTTTGCGTACTTTTGAAAGATTATTAAAGAACCATGTTATTTTATTTTATTTATTTTATTTTTCTCCACTATATGAGCGGTGGTGGAGGTACCAACAACACGTCAAGACATTAAATGTAACGACTCCCATTTATTATTGTAACTTCACTATTGGAATTTGGAAGGTTCATAAATTAGATGAACCCCATTAATTCCTTGTGTGTTACTCACCCTTCCCCTCCTTTATTTATATGGAGACTAGAGTAGAGTATTCGCACGACTTCACCAAGCCACGAAGCTCTTGAAAAGTACCTTGATTCCATCCACTTTGAGGATGAGACATTTTTGAGCGAGTGGTGACAAGCGCCACATAATCACAAATCGAAGAAAATGATGAAATAGTTCAATCGATCATCATCAGTGCACATCTATTCCTGGTATGGTGTTTGTTTAAAAGTTATCTTCGTCATTTTCCCTTTCTTCCACTTGCAATCACATTAACAGAGAGGGCACACGCCAAATGAATAATACACAGACCCTCCACTTCTTCGCTCATGCTCCATTCTTTGGGGATGGTTTCCTCAGATTGATGGAGACACAAAATACTGGGTCACGCTATGACGGTGGTAGTGCAGGAGAGCCGTAGGCATTGACGACATGAAGAAAGGATGGCCAGAGCACATTTGGTCACCTAAGGAAGAAGTCACCGGCGCACCATGTTCGTGGTGGTGGAAAATATATTCGTGGAAATTGGTCGTGGTTGGTGGAAGGTGGAAAGTGATGGCGCAACGCGGTGACCGAAGGCGGCCGACAAATGCCAACCATGCGGGACAAGGGGCAGCACCTGCAGGTAGGGCGAAGCAGCTATGGCCAATGGGCCAAGGTAGGAAGGAGCGGTGCAGCACCAAGCTGTGTCATGTTGGCGGAACCCAGTCAGCCAAACAGCCGACCATTCATGCAGTTGGGTAGTGCCCCACCAGTGGGCGAAACAGCCCCGCAACCACGGGGCCAGTGGGACACAATGGTCTCCCTTCAGGGGGACTGAGCTGGACCCGAGCCAGCCATGCGGGTCGGACCCACCTAGAGGACCAGACATACAAGTGGGCCTGGCCGGAACTGTCCCACAGCCGAACGAGTGGGCTGAGCCCCAACCAGCGGGTCGAGCCAACCATGGCCCGAGCACGCAAACCGATACGGGCCACCCTAATGGGCCGGACCCTGTGGAACTGGGCCGACCCTTAACAGGTCAGACCCCGGCGAGGTCAGGTAGGCCTTGTGACCCATTGTGTCCAACCAGTCAGACCGAGTCAGACCGAGACCAGACCCAACCAACCTCCAAATAAATAAATTCATGTAACTAACAAACCGGGTTTCCATTCAACACACCATCAGTGGAATTGGGATTCCTTTTAGGAAGCATTCCCTTTGGTATATTCTAGCAGGCCTGGCCGAGATGGGCCAGACTGAGGTGCGATCACCCCCGTTTCTTAGAAAGGTATGTAACTAATAGACCAGACATCAGATTGACTTGTCGTCTATGAAATAAGTACCACTGTGACAAGGTAGTCCTTTGAAGATACTCTAAGGCAGTTTTGAAGGTTTTTTTCATGTGACATGGGATGGATCAGACCTAAATCCAACCAGGACCTTTTTACAAAAGTGCCCATATTCCCTACACCGGGTGCCCGAAGGACGCGTTGTCTATCATATTGGGACCCCTATGATGTGGAAGTCCCTTGGGTATGCTTTTTGTAGGACTTCTTACTAGTTGAACTACGATCGGTGGCTTGAGGTGCGGTTCTCCCAAAATCAAGCGTGATATGAGTGGGAATCCAGTGGATGGTTGTGACATGTAAAAGAAGTGAGAAAAATATAGGTCAACATCAGAAACTCTAGAGTGGGATGATCTAGCTATATGACTAATCACCCCTACCTTTGTGCTAGTGACCCTGTATGGATCAGCATCTAGCAACCCTGTGTGGATCCACAACATAGCGACCTTGTGTGGAACAACATCATGGAAACCCTATGTGGATCTGTATCATGGTGACCCTATGTGGATCAGCATCATAGAGACCTAGTGTGGATCATCATTCTAGAGACCATGTGTGGATCAGCATTTAGCTACCCTATGTGGAATAGCAGTATCATGACCCTACAAGGACCCACTTTACAATGGCCCATCAAGGAACAATGACTTACATTCAAGAGTGGATTGGTAATAATACTACTTCTTGGGGATTAGTTATAGAACATATAAATGGAATAAGACGATCTAGCTTAAGAATAATCATCTATATTCATAATCACTGAGTTGTATACCAGGTGTGATCTATTTTTTTCATTTGTGCTCCATGATTTAGATCATGCTTTTAAAATTACCCCGAGTTATATCTTGTGATGTTTTCCATTGTGGATTACTGCGGGAAATTCATGGTTCTTGGTGTCCCTGACTTGGTATTGTTATACTCACCCTTGAATGGGCATAGCCTGCACATTTTTGTGTCTTGTGAAAACGATTAGTATCTAGGATGCTACTTGATGGACCCAGGACCAGGTGTTATATGAAGGAGACGAGCTAACATGGAGTGTTGTGGAGATGATCTGTACCTACCCTTCTGGTAGGATCGTCGGTGAATGATCCTGGAGCTATTTTCTCTTTTCAGTTGTACTTTTATTTTTTAGTTGGGCTTGTATTCCATCCCCTTTACTTTTAGTACACTATTTACTAAAACAATTTACTCTATGGTTGCTTCTTGTTGTGTTCTTGGATATTGTGTTTGTACAAGTTTAGAGGAAATGACTTCCTGTTATAGGGATATGCCTTTTCTGTAGTAGTCTCCACCCTCTGTCCTTTAAAAGGTAGGCACGGGGTAGTCACGGCACATGCCCTAGGGTATGGGTCAAGAAAAAGTGGTATCAAAGGAGTCGGTTCTACCGAAGAATTATAACTCTGATCTTTAATAGTGCAATATTGTTATGTGTTTTGAGTGTGGTTTTTAGTTCGGGAGTCCAGTGTTTCTACGGAAACAGATGTATCTGTACACCAGGACCTTGAATTTGGATTTCGGCCTCTATGCATGAAAAAAGTGATTGTGTGTGTTTTGGAAATGTTTCTACTTTTATTTCTTTGAGTTATCTCACTAGGTATAACATAATGACCATGGTTCACCTGCTTCTTCTCAGGATGCCACCACATAGATAGCCAACCAGGATTCCTGAAAGAGTACATGATAACAACCCACTAAGTAATGAGACTTCAGTGCATGGGCCTCTTATAATGATAGTACCCTCAGGTGGTGTACGAGCTGCACCACCACCTGTCGGGTAGCTATTGCCACTAGCCCCACCAGCAGATGATGCACGCTGATTGAGTGTGTTGCACGAGTTCCATCGGCAGAGGCCTCCAAGGTTTCGTGGCAAAACAGATCCGCATCTGGATGAGGATTGGCTGGAGAATGTGGAAAGAGTTTTTCGCCTGGTTGGGACACCAGCTCACCATATAGTGATCCTAGCTATTAGTATTTTCCAGGGAGAAATATAGAGATGGTGGAGTTTGACGTTTTAGACACATGATGAGGCGATCGTAAGGTGGGAAGATTTTGAGGGCCTCTTCAGGGCATAGTTCATTCCAGCGACTCTTTGCTCTGGGTGTATATAAGAGGGGAAACACTTATAGCTGGTTAGCCTGACTATGTACCAGTACATGGCGAGGTTCACCGACCTCTCTCGCTACTCCACCAACATAGTGAGGGACCCTTTATTCAGGTTCTAGACCTTCGATCAGGGACTCCAACAGAAGACTTAATCTTTGTTGATATCTCTTAGCATCCCAACACATGCTGGAGTGTGGGAGAGAGAACTCTTGGTGGAGAGATTCCTTGCTGAGTAGACACTTACGGTGAGACCCACCATCGAGTGACACGTAGCAGAGCCATTTGCGTCTGGTAGTGGGTAGATAACACAGAGGTCCAAGCCAACCAGACCATCAGGTGGATGACCCATAGACATAGGGTTCGAGGTGTGAGGCTCACAAGGTAGAGTGGGCCAACAGAGGAGAAGACTATGTTCCATGTGTGGCGGGCAGGGTCACATGGATTGTGACTTCCTGACTAGTCGCACTTATAACTAGTAGACGGTAGAGGGACTGCAGAGGCACAGGTAGATATTCGAGCAAGAATGTCCGTAGGGAGGCGAACATGGCAGAGGAACTAGTCATGCGGCAGGTGGTGGGTGGCTATTCGAGTTTCTGCTATCACCACCTCTAGGTGGTCCACCCCGACCACAAGGAGAAGGTGGACAGGGACGAGCATAGCACCAAGTGGCTAAGGCCTAAAACCACGACACTCCAGATATGATTTGAGTTATGATCTCTATCTACTCCACCTTAGCAGTAGTACTTATTGACAGAGGTTCTAGTCACTCTTTCATTTCCACAACTCGTGTTCAGAGCTCGAAGATTCCAATGGAGTCGTTGGCCTGATCCATGCGATTGAAGACTCCTACAGGATAATATTTGATGATTACACACTTGTGTCAGTAGCATGAGATTACTCTAGGAGGAGAGAGCTTTGACTGGGATTTTTAAGTAGCGGCGTCGAGGCCTTTCGATGTCATCTTGGGTATGGAATGGTTATCCACAGTCCATGCTCATATTGATTGTATTTGGTGAAAAGTGCAGTGTGTTCATGGGGATGGGACCAAGTTTTCATTTACCGGAGATAATGGATCCTTTGATGTATAGGACAGACTTATCCAGAGGAGGGTGCAGCCGATCACACATTCGTGGGCGAGCCTTACCCTTGGAGCAGTTGATGTTGAGAGTCTGAGCAGTCCTATAGTGGTGGAACAGTATACTGATGACTTCCCTGATTATGTTCCAAGACTACCTCCATCTAGAGCGGTGCACTTCTACATCGAATTGTAACCCAGGACATCACTGATATCTACACCATCATATCAGATGGATCTTGTGGAGTTTCATGAGTTACGGGTACAGATGGAGTAGTTTTAGGGGAAGGGGTTCCTAAGGCCCAGTGTTTCTATATGGGAATCCATGATTTTGTTATCCAAGAAGGAAGATGGGAGTTTGAGGCTCTATGTGGATTATCAGTGCCTGAACCAGGTGATCATGAAGAACAAGTATGCAATTATTAGGATTGAGGATCTTTTCTATAAGTTGAAGGGAGCTTGTTGGTTTTTGAAGATTAACCTTAGATAAGGCTATCATCAGCTCATGGTACAAGATGAGGATGTGCAGAAGATGATATTCAGATGTTGATATGGCCACTATGAGTTCTGGGTTTTTCCATTCGGCATGAGAAACACCCCTGCAGAGTTCATGGGACTCACGAACAGGATCTTCCATCCATACCTCTATGGATTTGTTGTGTTCATCATTGACGATATCTTGGTATACTTGATGTTGGAGGAGGATCATGCCTATCATCTTCAGATAATACTGGATACACTCAAAGAGCACATGATTAAAGGTAAACTCTTGAAGTGTCATTTGTAGATATTGAAGGTCCACTTTCTAAGACATGTTATCTCGAAGGCTAGAGTAGTAGTGGATCTGGTGAAGATATAGTCTATGCTTTCTTGGGAGCCAACCAAGAGTGTGATCGAGATGTAGAGTTTCCTAGGGTTTGTTGGGTACTACCAGAGATTCTTACATGAATTTTACATAGTTTTGGAACCCTTGACAGTGTTGATGAAGAAGGGAAAACCCTTTGTAGGGACAGAGAGATGCCTTCAGAGTTTTCCAGAGTTGAGGTAGAGACTCATGAGTGCCCCCATCTTGAGGTTTCCAGAAGAGCATCGGGAACGTAGTCTACTGTGACGCGTCAGGGGCCAGGCTTGTTGTGTCCTGATGCAAGAGCAAGCAGTGATCGCTAATGGTTCAGGATAGCTGAGACATCATTAGTAGAAATACACTACTGATGACTTGGAGTTAGTAGCCGTGGTCATCACTTAGAAGATGTGGTGATTCTACTTGATGGGCGAACATTTTACAATCTACTCTGATCGCAAGGGTCTCAGGTATATCTTGTCACTGTAGCACCTAAACCTGTGACAACAATGATGGATAAAGTTCCTCCAAGTCTATGACTTTGAGATAGTATATACTCCTGGGTAGGGGAACATAGTAGCAGACACACTCAATATGAGGTATGGTCTATAGTTATTGAGTGAGGCGACAGGGCAGCTAGCTGCATTACAGATATCCTTTGTGGATAGGGATGGACCAACTTACCTCCAGTCAATGAATGTCACTATCCCACTTCTTCAGCGAGTTTGGGAGGCATAGCTTGGGGTCATTGACTATGAGTCAAGATGTTCTCATATATCCTCAGGACAGGCACCTAATAGATTTTCTGAAAGTTGGGAGCATATCATCTTGTTCAGAGGATGCACCATGGCCCTGATGGTACTATGAGAGGAGGTGTTGGGGGAGTTCCATACATCCCCTCTGGTGGTACATCCTGGTGTTTCGAAGATGTGCGGGGACCTCCGACGTTAACACTGGTGGCCAGGGATGAAGAAGGCAGTATTAGAGTTTGTTTCACGATACCTCACTTGTCCGCAAGTGAAGGCCGAGCATCATGTTTCAGCAGGATTTTCACAACCACTAGAGGTACCAGAGAGGAAGTGAGATGGATCTCCATGGAAAATGTGATAGGGCTACCACGAACGTCTAGGGGACATGATTCCATCTGTTTGATTTTTGACCGACTCACCAAGTTGGACCACTACCTACCCATCAGATAGTATGGATTAGTAGAGAGATTGGGATGCCTCTACATACATGAGATTGTACGGCTTCATGGGGTGTCATCGAGGATCATATCTAACCATGACACACATTTTACATTCCAGTTTTGGAAGGTATTATTTGAGGATTTCGGGACTCAGCTATGTTTGAGCACCACCTTTCTTCCATAGAAGGTTGGTTAGATGGAGTGGAGCATTCAAACATTGGAGGACATGATTTGTGCTTGCGTCCTAGATTTTGTCCATAGCTGGGAGGATCACTTTACCTTAGTGGAGTTCTCATACAACAACAGATATCACTCCACCCTCGGTGTGGCATCGTTTGAAGCCTTGTATGGTCAAACATGCAGATCACCTCATTGCTGGAAAATCCCAGGGAAGACAACACTTATTTGTCCAAAGTTGGTACGAGCTACCACTAAGAATGTGCAGATCATCCAGGAGCTGATGACGGCTGCACAGATCAAAAAAATGTCTTATGAAAACATGTGACAAATAACATTAATGTTCGAGGTGGGAGAGCATTTATTCCTATGGGTCTCACCTCGACAAGGTTTGTAGTGATTTGGCAAGGGTGACAATCTATCTTCAAGGTTCATCGGACCCTTTCAGGTTCTTAGAAGAGTTGGAAAGGTGGCATATCCCCTAGCTCTTCCCCCACAGAGTCATCAGGAGAATGATGTTTTTCACGTGTCGTAGCTAAAGAATTATGCGCATGATCCATCGCACGTCATCAACTGGGTTAATCTAGACATTGATGATGGAGAAATGTTTACAGAGGTTCTGGTGGAGATTGAGGATCGACAGGAGTAGGTCCATTGTGGAAGATATATCCATCTAGTGCACATTTGATGGAATCATGAGAATCTCAAGGAGAGTACATGGGATTAGGAGGATCAGATTCAGGCTCAGTACCCCAATTTGCTTCCATAGTCTATGTTGTGGCTTTCAGAAATGAAAATCCCTAATGTGTAGAGAATGGAAAGACCCAGATTTTCCATGTAATTTTTTTTAATTATGTGGAATTATTACGAGTGTAAAAAAATTGAAGACACAAGATTTTGAGGACCGGTGTTCCCAGAATGAATTTCTGAACTGTTTTTATTGTACGTTCAGTAAACGCGCAGGCGGCGTTTTTGATCATCCGAACTTGGGATCATATTAAATATTTAAAGGAACTGTTGAATCTGTAGTTCCGAGATTCAATTAAGGGATGATTCACTTCGGTCGTAGTACTTCAGGTGAAAAGTTAATTTTTTTTGCTTTTGAAAGATTAATGAAATAACATATTATGTTATTTTATTTATTTTCTTTTTCTCTAGCGGATGAGTGGAAGTGGAGGGGGCAACGACATGTCAATCAATTAAATTTCTTGACTCACCTTTATTATTGTAACCTAACTATTGGAATTTGGAAGGTTAATTAATTAAATGACCCCCATTAATTCAACATGTATTACTCAACCTTCCACTCTCCTATTAATATGGAGCTTAGGGTTGAGTATTGACACGACTTCACCAAGCAACGAAGCTTTTGAAAAGTACCATGATGCCAGTCTCTTGGAAGATGAGATCGGTTTCAGCGAGCAGTGACGATCGCCACTGAATCACAAATTGATGACAACGACAAAAGAGTTCTGTCGATCATAGTTACTGAATGTCTCTTCAAGGTAGGGGTTTTTTTAAATGTTATTTTTGAGGTTTTACCATTCTTTTGTCGGCAATCACATTAACGCAGAGGGTGTGGGCCAAATGAACACGTTTATGACCCTCTGCCTCTTCAACCATGATCCATTCATCAGGGAAAATTTCCTTAGATTGATGGAATTGAAAAATATTATGTCATGATTTGACGGTGGTAGCTCGAGAGAGACGTAGGTGTAGAAGGAACCAGGAATGGACAACCAGAGCACATTTGGTGACCCGTAGAAGAAATTGTCGGCACACCAGGTTGGCGGTGGCCGACGGTGGCTGGAGGAGACCTGTGGCAATAGGTTGCAGGGGGTGGAAGGTAAAACATGATTCCATGTCGTTGTGGCCGATGGTGTCCTACCTGAGTTGGATGCGTGGGATAAGGGGCAGTGCTCGCAGGTGCCAACGGCGGCGCGAAGCAGCCGCGACAAGCGGGCCACTGCAGGAAGGAGAGGCACGGCCCTGAACCACGCCGCATTGGAAGAACCTGGTCGGCCCAATAGCCGACCATTCACATGGTGGGGCAGTGCCCCACCAACAACTGAAAAATCCTTGAAAATATGGGGCTAGTGGGACACAATGGTCCACCTTTGGGAGGACCATGCCAGATGTTGCCCGAACCTGGCAGCTGGCTAGCTCAGGTGGGCCAAGCTCCACTCGGCGGTCCGAGCCAACTGTGCCCTGGGACCACAAACTGAACCAAGCCGACACTGAAAGACAGGACCCAATGGAACTTGTTCGACCCATATCGGGATGGACCCGGGTGTGCTAAGGTAGGAATCGGGACTCGTTGTGTTGGACAGGTCAGACCGAGTCGAACTAGGCCATGACCAAACTAGCCCTCAAATAAATAAATGATAGCAACTGACAAACTTGGTGTCTGTTCGACATGCTGTAAGTGGCTTTAGGATTCCTTTTGGGAAGGGGCCCCTTTGTCCTATTCTGGCGGCCCGGGCTATGTTGAGTCGGAGCGCAGGAGATACTCTAATTGAGATCTGATAGAGTTTGATTTGAAACCTAAGTTGGATCAGACCTGAATCCAACCAGACCCTTTTTACAAAAGTGCCCATATCACATAGATCGGGCATCCAAATGTCATGCTTTCTATCATGTTGGGACACCTATTATTGGGCCTTCCCTTGGGTATGATTTTTTCAAGACTTAGTACCATTTGAAATACAACTGGTGGCTTGGGGAGCGGTTCTCCCAGAATCAACAATGATATGAGTGCTAATCTAGTGGATATACGTGACATGAAGAAGAAGATCGACCAATGTGGGTCAACATCCAAAACTGCAGAGTTGGATGATCTAGCTATATGACTAATCATCCCTACCCATGTGTTGAAGACCCTGTGTGGATCAGCATCTAGAGACCTCGTGTCGTTCAACAACATAGCAACGCTCTGTGGATCAACATCATGGTGACCCTGTATTGATCATCATCAGGGAGACCCTATGTGGATTATCATCACAATGAGTCTATGTGGATCATCATTCTAGCGACCCTGTGTGGATCTGCATCTAGTGACCCTGAGTGGATCATCAGAAGCATGACCTGATATGGACCCACCTTACAGTGGACCTTCGTGGAACAACTACTTACGTCCAAGAGTGGATTGATAACAGAACAACTTCTTGTGGATTAGTTGTAGAACTTATAAATGGAATAAGATGATATAGCTTAATAATATGTATTTTTATACTCACCCCTGCACGGGCTTTGCCCGTACCATGTTGTGTCTTTTGCAGATGACGAGTAGCTGGGATGAGACTTGAGGGAGCCAGTAATAAGCGGTTCACGGAGGGGATGGGATGACGTGGAATGTTTTGGAGATGATCAATACCTACCCTTATGGTATGATCATCGGTGAATCATCCATTAGATATTTTATATTTTCAATTTTATGTGTACTTTTTAGTTGGGCTTATATTCCGACCCCTTTACTTTCAGTACTCTTTTTACAACAACAGTTTACTTTATGGTTGCTTCTTGTTATGTTCATGGATTGTGTGTGTGTACGGGTTAAAAGTTAATGCCTTCCCATTATAGGGATACACCTTTTCGGTGAAAGTCACCAACCCATGACCTATAGATGAAGGGGATGGGGTTGTCACGACACGAGTCCTAGTGGATGGGTCGTGAGATTATTTGATCCTCTAGATTATGATGAGTTGTACTTTTGTTACCTAATCTATTTATCAATTTTATAATAAATTACCTCAGTTCATAACATTTTTTTAATGATTTTTAATGGATTTTATAGAAAATAAATTGTAAATGACGTGCCTCATTATCATCATGTATATTTATAATATTAAGAATTCCCATTATAAATGTTCCAATAGAGGTTCGTATATCTAGACATTGATATAAATAAGGGGAATTGGTAGCTTGATACTTATATCATTAGATACATGATTCCATAATCCTACAATACCTTCTTGACATTGTTTATTGTATAGATTCTCAACTTGGATATTATACATGATTCCACTTTGAACTAGGTGACTTGTGGGTTCTTAGGGATATAAATCATAATCTATTTTACTATATAAAACTTTAGTAAAAGGTATCAATTTTCTTTCTATTAAAATTAAGTAGAAACTATTATGAAAATATCGATTACATTTGGTATGGTGGCCCATTTTGGAGAATTTATAGCTTCATTGTTTGGGAGGTGTGGTTATTCATGTGGTGTTTATTATTGTGTTATACCTTCTCATTGATTCCATAGATTAAATTTGTCTATCATATTAGAATAAAAAATAATTTTTCCATTAGATACTCAAGATATTCCCACATATTTTTCATTTCATCAATGGTATCCCCTTGTATCATTTTTTTCTCAATGCATTCCGGGGGAGAGACTCTAAAAATTTCACTTATAATTAATACATACTATTTTTGATGATTAAATGATGCTGAAAGTAGTTGTGCGTTGGGTATTACAGATGAAGATTCTTATGTTTCAAAAAGAAAAAATTATACTAAATTTATATTCATTATTATATAATTTTATTTTAATATAAAAAAATCTAATTATTTCATTCTTATACGTTGTTAATATATTTTTCAGTGTTTTCATCCACTATTTATCTATTTCAACTTACAATAGACTACTACCACAACACATCACATGATATGGAATCGAATTGATATTTTGATTTATAAATATAAATAAATATATATATATAAATAGAGGAAAATAATTGTGTTATTATTTCAAATCAAAAAAAATTATTTTATATTTAAAAGGAATACCATTTATTCACTTGAAGTGTATCATATCTTAGATTTTTGGTAAGGGAATGTCGGTTTCGATACACACAATATTTTCTTCACTCTATTGAAATTTGTTAAATTAAAACATATGAATCAAAGTGATTAATAATAAAAATTTTAAATAAAATATTACCAATAATTATCTACTACAAACGATTCATCATCTTTATGTACAATGAAAGAATCATATATTTCCTAGTTTATGATGTTCACTTATATAGCTAGTGGGTGGGGGTTGTATTTCCCATCCCATAAAAAAGTTGATGTTTTGTAAGATGTGTATTAAAGTATCTATAATACTTCTCATAAAACATTAATATGAGTTCCATCCTACAATCATCTTATATAAATGCACTCTAAAAGGGATAATGAAGAGTTAATATACATTTAATAGTTTTATTATTTGGTAAATTGAGGAAATTGTAACGCCCTGACCCCAGTTACCCAGAGTTGGTGCATTACTTCGTAACATTGGCATGATCACAAGAAAGATCAAATCTCGAAAGACCGATTGGTTTAGTAGCCTTGGAAACACTAGATATATTCATAAGTCTTACATTACATCATAAAATGAAAAACTACTACAACAACATAATGTCTCCATAATCCACACTCATATCCCCACATAATATCCCTGCAGGTCATTCATAACTTACTTCTTCACTTCCTGGGAAAAATAAAACATAGAAAAGGGGTGAGCTCAAATGCCCAGTAAGGATAACAATATAGCGGAAACTTTCATAAATAAGAATAAACTTTTAAGGCAATGTATAACTAAAACAAAATCCTTTCAAACATGAACTTTCAACATGGTATGGCATAAATAAAATGAAATAATGCCATTTACTTACTCACATGGATATTCTACTAATCGAATAATCACATGCAAAAATCAATAACCACTTTCATAATGTTGGAATGCATAATGCCAGACTATCCTAACCACATAGTCAAGGCCTCGTGCCAAGACTACAAATAAGATTTTGTCAAGTCCTTGTTCCAAGACACTAGTTTGTCTCATGAGACCTACTGATGCATCGAGGAGCTATAGCAGGCTCCACCCGTCACTTACTAAGTCCAATGCATTCCCATATGAAAAGGTTTAAACATAACATAAACATTCGTATTAAAACTATCATACGAAATGTCAATACTTTAATCAAAAACCATGAATGGTATAAAAATAGAACATCCACAGTCAAACATAACTCATTTGATACAATATGGAAGATTGTATTGTATCACATTAACCTCAATCATGAATAATGAAGGATGTTGACATAGATGAAAATAATCATCAAAACTATTTGAGAGAAATATCCCCCTTTTCTTGAAAACATTTAAAAGTCACACTAGTTGTCAAGAAGCCATTTAAAAGTAGACTTTTGAATCAAAGTGTCCCATACCACTTTGAAACTTTTAAAAGGAATTTTAATTTTAAAACTTTAATGTCTATATAAATAAATCCTTAAAACCATTTTTAAAACATGGACATTAATGAGCAAGATATAGAAAAATAAGTCTTTAAAACATTTTAAAATGGTATTTTGGTTAGAGGTTCTAACCAAAAGAGAGACACTTGAATAAAAATAATTGAGGTAATAAAAACATTTTAATATCATGAGAATAAAAGGATTAATGATATACTATGTCAAGTACATTATATACACCGCATAAAAGTGATTTGGTGTATATCAACAAAGAAGTCTCAGTTCAATGTAAATTGAGATGAAATCTCTCATAAAGGCCGTATCCTTAGGTTAAGGATAAATCAACGACATAATTATGTGTGAAAAATATAAATACACTAAATATGATTGAATATTCAGTGTAAAACAATCAAAGGATATTCACACATATTCTTGTAGAAACAACACCAACGAATAGGATATTTAACTCAACAAATGGAGATTGAGTTAAAATTACTCTTTTCAAGTTCATACCGATCACTTGAGAATTTATCAATGGAGTGATTATGTGTATCAAAATTATATCCACAGAAAGGGGAGTGGAAATTAAGGCATAATCAAATGAATAGCGATTCCACACATAATCTTGGAGTAATATAATCAATGAAATATGTGTAAAGCCAAATGAGTGGAAATTGAAATCTCAAATTCCCTTATCGATTAGGTAACTTACGAAACATACAACCATGAAAGAAGTATCATAACATGATGATGTAAATACCCATAAATTAAAGTATATTACACAATGAATACAATCATGGGTAGTACACCACATGCAATAATTGAGTGGTGAATAATGGAAATCTCACGGAATTGAAAGTGAGATAAGAAAATCCCTTACTTTGTAATTTTTCCTTGGTCGATGGTAGGTTTACCTCCTGTATAATGGTGAAATAATTGTTATTTAATAATACAAGAATCATTTACTTTAATATGATATCATATATGATCTTTTAACATTGATTTGTTAATAATATCTTAGAATTATCGTCATTTCGGGTGTTAACGGGTTCATTTTACTTTATATTCTTTGTTATGTGAGCCATATTCGTTATTAATGGGATGTATATTATTCATATCCAGAATGATATAAAGTCCTTATATACTATTTTTAAATCATCAAATTATAATTATACATGAATGGATATGATGGACAATGAATCTCATCGCGTTCGTGGAGACGGTAGTCCGCATGTACGCACGAACGCTACTTCCATTTAATTTTTCATTTTAAAAGAATTGAATCCAAATGATACATAGGTATATTATTATTCCAGTATAATATAATATTTTATATATTTTACTTAAGTTCATTAACACCATCCTTTATACGTTCCATGTGTGGTATGAACGAGTCATATCTTTTTAAGGGGGCGGTAGTCCGCACTTCCTCAAATGAAATTATCGTATGTATATACCACATGAAACGAATAATGGTATGAAATAAAATGGAATTACAGAAGCTTATATATAAAATATATATCATTAATATCATATTTAATTACAGTGCCATCATAATGGCCACCATGAGAGGCGGTAAGATGTATTTGAACAATCATCGTTTCGTGAGGCGTTAGTTTGCCATCCACAGAAACATTATGTTCATCATCCATTAGATGGAGTTGTGTGTATGTGTAGTTTGAATCCTTCTTATAACAAAATCCTAGTATATTTGAGGATACTGGTGTTGTTACAAAAGAAAGGAAATAAAAAGTGTTTGGGGGTTGGAGAAGCAAAATAAATGAAAATAATTTAAGAGAAATCGTTACCTTTAATTTAGGTAACTCGCTTTGGTTGGAACCAAAGGACTTCTTGAAATGATTTCTGCCTAAGGGGAAGCTTCAAGGAGGAGGAGAGGGATGGGGGGAGCTTATTTGGGCAGGGTTTGGACGAGCCAAGTGGCTTGAGAGGTGTGAGGAATGAGTAGAAGTGGTCCCCTTTTATAAGGGAGAGGAGGGGCTCTTTAGGAAAGAGTGAAAGTATTACTTTATAATATAATTATATTAGGTTTATAATGGTCCAAAAATCATTTAGGTCGAAGATACGATGACTCATTTTCTAAATAACATCAACCAATAAGAATTGGACAGGTTTTAGATAATATTTTAATCATTATAATCTTATTTATTTAAATGATTTATTAATGAGGTAAACATTTCATCACTATTGTGTCATTAATAATTTAACTTATTTGATGTCTAAAAATTATAAATAAAATATAATTATGTAGGAAATCCTTTTAGCTTTCTAATGAATATTTATAATCGAATATCCAACATGTATAACCCTATGTAAAAATTGTTCTTCTAAAAGATGTAAGCTTATGCCATTTTTATTTTTATTTTAACTTTATTAATATAAAGTGTCCCTACCACATACAAGTGGATACAAGGGGTCCCCAAATTGACCCAAGGATGCTCATGGTCGGGTATGTGTCCACCAATAAGGTTAGGACACGTTTTATGGTAATTTTGTATTATTATAATATTATTTTTTAACCCTTATTTACCGGATTTACCCTTAACCATGGTAAATAAAATATTTACCACAGTAATTATTCAAAATGTCTAAAAATAAAAGTTACCTATTTACACAATTTGGACATCCTGATTCCAAATATGGAATCCATTTTTCTAAATTCAAAACACATAAGTGACAGAAATTAATTTAAAATTAATTCCCGCTGTCAAAACAAAAAGCGTGTTTTTAAGAGGTAATAACTATCAAAAGATTGACACTTGTTTATGTTCGGTTTAATTGTAAAATTATGTCCAATGACCAAAATTATATTAAATGGTAAAAATATATTCTAAATATACTTTAAAACCACTCAAATTCACAATTTATCACTATTAATTATTTTGATTAAAAAAGTTGTTTTTAATTAAAATTTAGTAATTTTCACTATTCATCAAAATATAAAAGTTATCCGAAAAGTACCAAAATTTCACCTTAGGCTAAATTCGATATTCCGAATCCAAAAATGAAGTCCATTTTAAAATATAAAATATATATAATTTCAAAATTTAGGTATTACTATTCATAACGGCTAGTTTGATTGGTTGTGGCGTGTGTTAAAACTCAAGGTTGCGTACAACACACGCTACTATTTTATTCAAAGGAAAGCGTACCGTGGAAGCTTGGGATGTTTCATTTTAAATTTTGTTGATGTCCCAATTTATTCAGATAGTTTAAAATATTTTATTTAAAAAGGTTTCACTATTAAATTTGATAAGCGTGCAATACTGAAAATGAATCTGTTCTTGCATTATAACTATGAAACTCATAATAGGGATTCTAAAATTATAAGGATTATATAAAGTTAAAAATGTTGTTAATACTATTCATGACCACTTTTAATTGCTTTTTTTTGTGTACGTCATGGTGTGATTGAACTCAGTGTTGCGTGTAGTGCAAGTTATTGAATTATTTTTAAGAAATAACACACTATGAAATCCTGGGTTGTTACATTCTCCCCTCCTTCAATAAATTGCGTCCTCGCAATTTGAAATTGTTCTTCGAAAATAAAAGGTTGAAAATAGAAAATATCTTTGTGGGAAAACCCACATCGGAAATTAGGTTACTAAAATTTAGTCTTAATATGAGGAAAAGAGAAATGAAAGAGTCACCACCAAATTATGATCTCGATTAGGAGAAAATTGGTGGCAATTAGAGACATATAATTGGAGGAAAAACGTAAATATTTATAGGTAGTGATTGAGATCATCAATCACAAACAAGTGTATAATTGAGGTCCTTAAATTCATCAATCTATGATGATTTGAAATACCATCGGTTCAACAAAACATATGGTATTAGGATAACACATTTTTGACGTTTCGAAATATCTTAGTTGAAATCCCACATCGAAAAATGAATTAATGAGGCCTCTATTTAAAATAAAGAGTGGAAAGTATGAAGATTACCGAAAATAACACATACTAGGGTTCCATATAGAAAAATATGGATATGGAGGAGAAATCTAACCATCAATTATCTGATGGAGAGTGGTAGAGGACATGGCTATGAAAAGGCCAACAATCCCAAATCCATAAATTAGTGATGATTTAAGGTACCATCTAGGAAACCATTTTTGTTCTAAGTTGCTTTTCTTAATGTTGAGGAATTTATTTATGAGATTGGCCAAGATCATAAGGGGATATACTTACTTTATAATTAGAGTTTTATCCATTAACAAATTTCTACCACAAACTCATCTTTCAATCTAAAAGATAATAGAACGTAAAAAAAAATTTCTATTTATACTATTCGTATAGGGTTCCAAAATAAACGAATTTATAATTCATCTACAAGATCTTTTAATAAAAACTAAATTATTTAATCCAGAACATCTCGTGGGCCAGTGCTAGGTGATACACCCTTGTCGCCCTTCGGTTGCGGGTTCAAGTCTCGCAGCCTTGCCGGACGCGACGGGTTGCCGCCCGACCTCCGGGTTGTCCTTTTATGGCAATCCAAAATAATCCAAACTAGAACTATCCAAAATACTTCTATCCAAACTCACAGTCAAACATTTATAAGTAAGGTAAACATAATGTAGAACCTTTTTACCCCGTAATAGCATATGAATACCTTCATCATGTATTCTTTTAATACACCGAAACATCCTGAATTACCATATTCCTTATTGATTACATTCATGCTCCCTTATTCCATATAGAAAGCTGGATATACTTCATTAATCCAAAAATGTTTTAAACCCCAACAATGATGGAATATACAAATCATTAATCAGTTCCAGGGTAGTCAAGAATATCCAATATAATTTATCCAAAACAATCACATATTATTCCAAAATCACTACCTCAGTATCAGAACTATATTATGATTTATCATTCTCTCAACCATATATTTTCCAAAAATTTATCCTGCTATTGAGTCACTTTTCTTTGTTCCACACAATCTCAAGTCCTTAATGAAATAGTACTACAGTACAATCCTTATATAATCCATGATTATTGTAACAAGTACATTGTTGATACAACACTCAATTGACATAATCAACATAAGAACTCTAATCATTCCTCTTCATCTGTGGTAGTATCATAACTTTATTATTATCCAATAGCATCATTTGCGGCATAGTCTGATGACTGGGACATAGGTTCGCGTAGTGTCCAAACTCCTTGCAAATGAAGCATTGTACATTTAAAACCATTTTCTTACCCTTGCAGTCACGTACTTTGTGCCCTTTTCCTCTACACTTATAACAAACTCCCATTCCTTTCAGGAAAGTTCCAGGGTGTTTCTTTCCACAGTTACCACATATGGGAAAATTCTTCTTTTCCCTCTTCCCTTTATCCATCTTTCTCTCTTCCATCCTTTTCTTCTCTTGCTTCCCTTTAAAGCCATAGGACTCAGTAAACTCTTTACTTATCTTATCAACACATGATATTATTTCTTCATATGATGATAATATATGGGAGACTATTTCTCTTATAAATTCTAGCTTAAGACCATGAAAGATATGATCCTTCCTTCTCTTTGGATCATGTGTATTTCTGGAGTTCTCATTCCTTCTACTGGGCGCCATTTCTAAACAATGGCATACACTAGATCAGTTTATGAATCAAAATACATAATCCCATACTTATAAAACACTTAACATAAATTGAACTATTTATGGATATAATCCATAATCATAAAAATGTCTCCTTTGAGAATGTATATACTCATAAACCCTTCATAATGGTTTGTAAAGAAAATTAGAGTTATCCTAAGCATATCCCCCGGGAGTGTCGTAACCAAGAGTGCAGCAAGGCCCGTTACCGTGCACCAGTTCCCGTTCGAGTCTAGCTCAAAGCGGTGTTTTCGGGTTTTACCCCTAGGTACATCTGTGCCAGAGCCGCCTCTACCTGCTCGTATCCAGACATGGATGTATTGCTCGGAAAACTCACAAAAATCTCTACAATACGAAAATTCTAGGAAGTTCTTCTATACTAATCCTCAAAGTTCATCTTAGGTCTACGTGCTCTAATCAGAGTTTATCTAAATCTAGCTTCCAAGGTTTGTACTAAACTTCCTCTGATACCAACTGTAACGCCCCGACCCCAGTTACCCAGAGTCGGTACATTACTTCGTAACATTGGCATGATCACAAGAAAGATCAAATCTCGAAAGACCGATTGGTTTAGTAGCCTTGGAAACACTAGATATATTCATAAGTCTTACATTACATCATAAAATGAAAAACTACTACAACAACATAATGTCTCCATAATCCACACTCATATCCCCACATAATATCCCTGCAGGTCATTCATAACTTACTTCTTCACTTCCTGGGAAAAATAAAACATAGAAAAGGGGTGAGCTCAAATGCCCAGTAAGGATAACAATATAGCGGAAACTTTCATAAATAAGAATAAACTTTTAAGGAAATGTATAACTAAAACAAAAGCCTTTCAAACATGAACTTTCAACATGGTATGGCATAAATAAAATGAAATAATGCCATTTACTTACTCACATGGATATTCTACTAATCGAATAATCACATGCAAAAATCAATAACCACTTTCATAATGTTGGAATGCATAATGCCAGACTATCCTAACCACATAGTCAAGGCCTCGTGCCAAGACTACAAATAAGATTTTGTCAAGGCCTTGTGCCAAGACCCTAGTTTGTCTCATGAGACCTACCGATGCATCGAGGAGCTATAGCGGGCTCCACCCGTCACTTACTAAGTCCAATGCATTCCCATATGAAAAGGTTTAAACATAACATAAACATTCGTATTAAAACTAGCATACGAAATGTCAATACTTTAATCACAAACCATGAATGGTATAAAAATAGAACATCCACAGTCAAACATAACTCATTTGATACAATATGGAAGATTGTATTGTATCACATTAACCTCAATCATGAATAATGAAGGATGTTGACATAGATGAAAATAATCATCAAAACTATTTGAGAGAAATATCCCCCTTTTCTTGAAAACATTTAAAATTCACACTATTTGTCAAGAAGCCATTTAAAAGTAGACTTTGAATCAAAGTGTCTCATACCACTTTGAAACTTTTAAAAGGAATTTTAATTTTAAAACTTTAATGTCTATATAAATAAATCCTTAAAACCATTTTTAAAACATGGACATTAATGAGCAAGATATAGAAGAATAAGTCTTTAAAACATTTTAAAATGGTATTTTGGTTAGAGGTTCTAACCCAAAGAGAGACACTTGAATACAAATAATTGAGGTAATAAAAACTTTGTAATATCATGAGAATAAAGGGATTCATGATATACTATGTCAAGTACATTATATACACCGCATAAAAGTGATTTGGTGTATATCAACAAAGAAGTCTCAGTTCAATGTAAATTGAGATGAAATCTCTCATAAAGGCCGTATCCTTAGGTTAAGGATAAATCAACGACATAATTATGTGTGAAAAATATAAATACACTAAATATGATTGAATATTCAGTGTAAAAAAATCAAAGGATATTCACACATGTTCTTGTAGAAACAACACCAACGAATTGGATATTTAACTCAACAAATGGAGATTGAGTTAAAATTACTCTTATCAAGTTCATACCGATCACTTGAGAATTTATCAATGGAGTGATTATGTGTATCAAAAGTATATCCACAGAAAGGGGAGTGGAAATTAAGGTATAATCAAATGAATAGCGATTCCACACATAATCTTGGAGTAATATAATCAATGAAATATGTGTAAAGCCAAATGAGTGGAAATTGAAATCTCAAATTCCCTTATCGATTAGGTAACTTACGAAACATACACCCATGAAAGAAGTATCATAACATGATGATGTAAATACCCATAATTTAAAGTATATTACACAATGAATACAATCATGGGTAGTACACCACAAGCAATAATTGAGTGGTGAACAATGGAAATCTCACGGAATTGAAAGTGAGATAAGAAAATCCCTTACTTTGTAATTTTTCCTTGGTCGATGGTAGGTTTACCTCATGTATAATGGTGAAATAATTGTTATTGAATAATACAAGAATCATTTACTTTAATATGATATCATATATGATCTTTTAACATTGATTTGTTAATAATATCTTAGAATTATCGTCATTTCGGGTGTTAACGGGTTCATTTTACTTTATATTCTTTGTTATGTGAGCCATATTCATTATTAATGGGATGTATATTATTCATATCCAGAATGATATAAAGTCCTTATATACTCTTTTTAAATCATCAAATTATAATTATACTTGAATGGATATGATGGATAATGAATCTCATCGCGTTCGTGGAGACGGTAGTCCGCACGTACGCACGAACGCTACTTCCATTTAATTTTTCATTTTAAAAGAATTGAATCCAAATGATACATAGGTATATTATTATTCCAGTATAATATAATATTTTATATATGTTACTTAAGTTCATTAACACCATCCTTTATACGTTCCATGTGTGGTATGAACGAGTCATATCATTTTAAGGGGGCGGTAGTCCGCACTTCCTCAAATGAAATTATCGTATGTATATACAACATGAAACGAATAATGGTATGAAATAAAATGGAATTACAGAAGCTTATATATAAAATATATATCATTAATATCATATTTAATTACAGTGCCATCATAATGGCCACCATGAGAGGCGGTAAGATGTATTTGAACAATCATCGTTTCGTGAGGCGTTAGTTTGCCATCCACAGAAACATTATGTTCATCATCCATTAGATGGAGTTGTGTGTATGTGTAGTTTGAATCCTTCTTATAACAAAATCCTAGTATATTTGAGGATACTGGTGTTGTTACAAAAGAAAGGAAATAAAAAGAGTTTGGGGGTTGGAGAAGCAAAATAAATGAAAATAATTTAAGAGAAATCGTTACCTTTAATTTAGGTAACTCGCTTTGGTTGGAACCAAAGGACTTCTTGAAATGATTTCTGCCTAAGGGGAAGCTTCAAGGAGGAGGAGAGGGATGTGGGGAGCTTATTTGGGCATGGTTTGGACGAGCCAAGTGGCTTGCGAGGTGTGAGGAATGAGTAGAAGTGGTCCCCTTTTATAAGGGAGAGGAGGGTCTCTTTAGGAAAGAGTGAAAGTATTACTTTATAATATAATTATATTAGGTTTATAATGGTCCAAAAATCATTGAGGTCGAAGCTAAGATGACTCCTTTTCTAAATAACATCAACCAATAAGAATTGGACAGGTTTTAGATAATATTTTAATCATTATAATCTTATTTATTTAAATGATTTATTAATGAGGTAAACATTGCATCACTATTGTGTCATTAATAATTTAACTTATTTGATGTCTAAAAATTATAAATAAAATATCATTATGTAGGAAATCTTTTTAGCTTTCTAATGAATATTTATAATATAAAATCCAACATGTATAACCCTATGTAAAAATTGTTCTTCTAAAAGATGTAAGCTTATGCCATTTTTATTTTTATTTTAACTTTATTAATATAAAGTGTCCCTACCACATACAAGTGGCTCCAAGGGGTCCCCAAATTGACCCAAGGATGCTCATGGTCGGGTAGGTGTCCACCAATAAGGTTAGGACACGTTTTAGGGTAATTTTGTATTATTATAATATTATTTTTTAACCCTTATTTACCGGATTTACCCTTAACCATGGTAAATAAAATATTTACCACAGTAATTATTCAAAATGTCTAAAAATAAAAGTTACCTATTTACACAATTTGGACATCCTGATTCCAAATATGGAATCCATTTTTCTAAATTCAAAAAACAGAAGTGGCAGAAATTAATTTAAAATTAATTCCCGCTGTCAAAACAAAAAGCGCGTTTTTAAGAGGTAATAACTATCAAAAGATTGACACTTGTTTATGTTCGGTTTAATTGTAAAATTATGTCCAATGACCAACATTATATTAAATGGTAAAAATATATTCTAAATATACTTTAAAACCACTCAAATTCACAATTTATCACTATTAATTATTTTGATTAAAAAAGTTGTTTTTAATTAAAATTTAGTAATTTTCACTATTCATCAAAATATAAAAGTTATCCGAAAAGTACCAAAATTTCACCTTAGGCTAAATTCGATATTCCGAATCCAAAAATGAAGTCCATTTTAAAATATAAAATATATATAATTTCAAAATTTAGGTATTACTATTCATAACGGCTAGTTTGATTGGTTGTGGCGTGTGTTAAAACTCAAGGTTGCGTACAACACACGCTACTATTTTATTCAAAGGAAAGCGTACCGTGGAAGCTTGGGATGTTTCATTTTAAATTTTTTTGATGTCCCAATTTATTCAGATAGTTTAAAATATTTTATTTAAAAAGGTTTCACTATTAAAGTTGATAAACGTGCAATACTGAAAATGAATCTGTTCTTGCATTATGACTAAGAAACTCATAATAGGGATTCTAAAATTATAAGGATTATATAAAGTTCAAAATGTTGTTAATACTATTCATGACCTCTTTTAATGGCTTTTTTTTTGTGTACGTCATGGTGTGATTGAACTCGGTGTTGCGTGTAGTGCAAGTTATTGAATTATTTTTAAGAAATAACACACTATGAAATCCTGGGGTGTCACATTCTCCCCTCCTTCAATAAATTGCGTCCTCGCAATTTGAAATTGTTCTTCGAAAATAAAAGGTTGAAAATAGAAAATATCTTTGTGGGAAAACCCACATCGGAAATTAGGTTACTAAAATTTAGTCTTAATAAGAGGAAAAGAGAAATGAAAGAGTCACCACCAAATTATGATCTCGATTAGGAGAACATTGGTGGCAATTAGAGACATATAATTGGAGGAAAAACATAAATATTTATAGGTAGTGATTGAGATCATCAATCACAAACAAGTGTATAATTGAGGTCCTTAAATTCATCAATCTATGATGATTTGAAATACCATCGGTTCAACAAAACATATGGTATTAGGATAACACATTTTTGACGTTTCGAAATATATTAGTTGAAATCCCACATCGAAAAATGAATTAATGAGGCCTCTATTTAAAATAAAGAGTGGAAAGTATGAAGATTACCGAAAATAACACATACTAGGGTTCCATATAGAAAAATATGGATATGGAGGAGAAATCTAACCATCAATTATCTGATGGAGAGTGGAAGAGGACATGGCTATGAAAAGGCCAACAATCCCAAATCCATAAATTAGTGATGATTTAAGGTACCATCTAGGAAAACATTTTTGTTCTAAGTTTCTTTTCTTAATGTTGAGGAATTTATTTATGAGATTGGCCAAGATCATAAGGGGATATAATTACTTTATAATTAGAGTTTTATCCATTAATAAATTTCTACCACAAACTCATCTTTCAATCTAAAAGATAATAGAATGTAAAAAAATTTTCTATTTATACTATTCGTATAGGGTTCCAAAATAAACGAATTTATAATTCATCTACATGATCTTTTAATAAAAACTAAATTATTTAATCCAGAACATCTCATGGGCCAGTGGTAGGTGATACACCCTTGTCGCCCTTCGGTTGCGGGTTCAAGTCTCGCAGCCTTGCCGGACGCGACGGGTTGCCGCCCGACCTCCGGGTTGTCCTTTTATGGAAATCCAAAATAATCCAAACTAGAACTATCCAAAATATTTCTATCCAAACTCACAGTCCAACATTTATAAGTAAGGTAAACATAATGTAGAACCTTTTTACCCCGTAATAGTATATGAGTACCTTCATCATGTATTCTTTTAATACACCGAAACATCCTGAATTACCATATTCCTTATTGATTACATTCATGCTCCCTTATTCCATATAGAAAGCTGGATATACTTCATTAATCCAAAAATGTTTTAAACCCCAACAATGATGGAATATACAAATCATTAATCAGTTCCAGGGTAGTCAAGAATATCCAATATAATTTATCCAAAACAATCACATATTATTCCAAAATCACTACCTCAGTATCAGAACTATATTATGATTTATCATTCTCTCAACCATATATTTTCCAAAAATTTATCCTGCTATTGAGTCACTTTTCTTTGTTCCACACAATATCAAGTCCTTAATGAAATAGTACTGCAGTACAATCCTTATATACTCCATGATTATTGTAACAAGTACATTGTTGATACAACACTCAATTGACATAATCAACATAAGAACTCTAATCATTCCTCTTCATCTGTGGTAGTATCATAACTTAATTATTATCCAATAGCATCATTTGCGGCATAGTCTGATGACTGGGACATAGGTTCGCGTAGTGTCCAAACTCCTTGCAAATGAAGCATTGTACATTTAAAACCATTTTCTTACCCTTGCAGTCACGTACTTTGTGCCCTTTTCCTCTACACTTATAACAAACTCCCATCCCTTTCAGGCAAGTTCCAGGGTGTTTCTTTCCACAGTTACCACATATGGGAAAATTCTTCTTTTCCCTCTTCCCTTTATCCATCTTTCTCTCTTCCATCCTTTTCTTCTCTTGCTTCCCTTTAAAGCCATAGGACTCAGTAAACTCTTTACTTATCTTATCAACACATGATATTATTTCTTCATATGATGATAATACATGGGAGACTATTTCTCTTATAAATTGTAGCTTAAGACCATGAAAGATATGATCCTTCCTTCTCTTTGGATCATGTGCATTTCTGGAGTTCTCATTCCTTCTACTGGGCGCCATTTCTAAACAATGGCATACACTAGATCAGTTTATGAATCAAAATAAATAATCCCATACTTATAAAACACTTAACATAAATTGAACTATTTATGGATATAATCCATAATCATAAAAATGTCTCCTTTGAGAATGTATATACACATAAACCCTTCATAATGGTTTGTAAAGAAAATGAGAGTTATCCTAAGCATATCCCCCGGGAGTGTCGTAACCAAGAGTGCAGCAAGGCCCGTTGTCGTGCACCAGTTCCCGTTCGAGTCTAGCTCAAAGCGGTGTTTTCGGGTTTTACCCCTAGGTACATCTGTGCCAGAGCCGCCTCTACCTGCTCGTATCCAGACAGGGATGTATTGCTCGGAAAACTCACAAAATCTCTACAATACGAAAATTCTAGGAAGTTCTTCTATACTAATCCTCAAAGTTCATCTTAGGTCTACGTGCTCTAATCAGAGTTTATCTAAATCTAGCTTCCAAGGTTTGTACTAAACTTCCTCTGATACCAACTGTAACGCCCCGACCCCAGTTACCCAGAGTCGGTGCATTACTTCGTAACATTGGCTTGATCACAAGAAAGATCAAATCTCGAAAGACCGATTGGTTTAGTAGCCTTGGAAACACTAGTTATATTCATAAGTCTTACATTACATCATAAAATGAAAAACTACAACAACAACATAATGTCTCCATAATCCACACTCATATCCCCACATAATATCCCTGCAGGTCATTCATAACTTACTTCTTCACTTCTTGGGAAAAATAAAACATAGAAAAGGGGTGAGCTCAAATGCCCAGTAAGGATAACAATATAGCGGAAACTTTCATAAATAAGAATAAACTTTTAAGGCAATGTATAACTAAAACAAAAGCCTTTCAAACATGAACTTTCAACATGGTATGGCATAAATAAAATGAAATAATTCCATTTACTTACTCACATGGATATTCTACTAATCGAATAATCACATGAAAAAATCAATAACCACTTTCATAATGTTGGAATGCATAATGCCAGACTATCATAACCACATAGTCAAGGCCTCGTGCCAAGACTACAAATAAGATTTTGTCAAGGCCTTGTGCCAAGACACTAGTTTGTCTCATGAGACCTACCGATGCATCGAGGAGCTATAGCGGGCTCCACCCGTCACTTACTAAGTCCAATGCATTCCCATATGAAAAGGTTTAAACATAACATAAACATTCGTATTAAAACTAGCATACGAAATGTCAATACTTTAATCACAAACCATGAATGGTATAAAAATAGAACATCCACAGTCAAACATAACTCATTTGATACAATATGGAAGATTGTATTGTATCACATTAACCTCAATCATGAATAATGAAGGATGTTGACATAGATGAAAATAATCATCAAAACTATTTGAGAGAAATATCCCCCTTTTCTTGAAAACATTTAAAAGTCACACTATTTGTCAAGAAGCCATTTAAAAGTAGAATTTTGAATCAAAGTGTCCCATACCACTTTGAAACTTTTAAAAGGAATTTTAATTTTAAAACTTTAATGTCTATATAAATAAATCCTTAAAACCATTTTTAAAACATGGACATTAATGAGCAAGATATAGAAGAATAAGTCTTTAAAACATTTTAAAATGGTATTTTGGTTAGAGGTTCTAACCAAAAGAGAGACACTTGAATACAAATAATTGAGGTAATAAAAACTTTGTAATATCATGAGAATAAAGGGATTCATGATATACTATGTCAAGTACATTATATACACCGCATAAAAGTGATTTGGTGTATATCAACAAAGAAGTCTCAGTTCAATGTAAATTGAGATGAAATCTCTCATAAAGGCTGTATCCTTAGGTTAAGGATAAATCAACGACATAATTATGTGTGAAAAATATAAATACACTAAATATGATTGAATATTCAGTGTAAAACAATCAAAGGATATTCACACATATTCTTGTAGAAACAACACCAACTAATTGGATATTTAACTCAACAAATGGAGATTGAGTTAAAATTACTCTTATCAAGTTCATACCGATCACTTGAGAATTTATCAATGGAGTGATTATGTGTATCAAAAGTATATCCACAGAAAGGGGAGTGGAAATTAAGGCATAATCAAATGAATAGCGATTCCACACATAATCTTGGAGTAATATAATCAATGAAATATGTGTAAAGCCAAATGAGTGGAAATTGAAATCTCAAATTCCCTTATCGATTAGGTAACTTACGAAACATACACCCATGAAAGAAGTATCATAACATGATGATGTAAATACCCATAAATTAAAGTTTATTACACAATGAATACAATCATGGGTAGTACACCACATGCAATAATTGAGTGGTGAACAATGGAAATCTCACGGAATTGAAAGTGAGATAAGAAAATCCCTTACTTTGTAATTTTTCCTTGGTCGATGGTAGGTTTACCTCCTGTATAATGGTGAAATAATTGTTATTGAATAATAAAAGAATCATTTACTTTAATATGATATCATATATGATCTTTTAACATTGATTTGTTAATAATATCTTAGAATTATCGTCATTTCGGGTGTTAACGGGTTCATTTTACTTTATATTCTTTGTTATGTGAGCCATATTCGTTATTAATGGGATGTATATTATTCATATCCAGAATGATATAAAGTCCTTATATACTATTTTTAAATCATCAAATTATAATTATACTTGAATGGATATGATGGACAATGAATCTCATCGCGTTCGTGGAGACGGTAGTCCGCACGTAAGCACGAACGCTACTTCCATTTAATTTTTCATTTTAAAAGAATTGAATCCAAATGATACATAGGTATATTATTATTCCAGTATAATATAATATTTTATATATGTTACTTAAGTTCATTAACACCATCCTTTATACGTTCCATGTGTGGTATGAACGAGTCATATCATTTTAAGGGGGCGGTAGTCCGCACTTCCTCAAATGAAATTATCGTATGTATATACAACATGAAACGAATAATGGTATGAAATAAAATGGAATTACAGAAGCTTATATATAAAATATATATCATTAATATCATATTTAATTACAGTGCCATCATAATGGCCACCATGAGAGGCGGTAAGATGTATTTGAACAATCATCGTTTCGTGAGGCGTTAGTTTGCCATCCACAGAAACATTATGTTCATCATCCATTAGATGGAGTTGTGTGTATGTGTAGTTTGAATCCTTCTTATAACAAAATCCTAGTATATTTGAGGATACTGGTGTTGTTACAAAAGAAAGGAAATAAAAAGAGTTTGGGGGTTGGAGAAGCAAAATAAATGAAAATAATTTAAGAGAAATCGTTACCTTTAATTTAGGTAACTCGCTTTGGTTGGAACCAAAGGACTTCTTGAAATGATTTCTGCCTAAGGGGAAGCTTCAAGGAGGAGGAGAGGGATGTGGGGATCTTATTTGGGCAGGGTTTGGACGAGCCAAGTGGCTTGAGAGGTGTGAGGAATGAGTAGAAGTGGTCCCCTTTTATAAGGGAGATGAGGGGCTCTTTAGGAAAGAGTGAAAGTATTACTTTATAATATAATTATATTAGGTTTATAATGGTCCAAAAATCATTGAGGTCGAAGATAAGATGACTCATTTTCTAAATAACATCAACCAATAAGAATTGGACAGGTTTTAGATAATATTTTAATCATTATAATCTTATTTATTTAAATGATTTATTAATGAGGTAAACATTGCATCACTATTGTGTCATTAATAATTTAACTTATTTGATGTCTAAAAATTATAAATAAAATATCATTATGTAGGAAATCTTTTTATATTTCTAATGAATATTTATAATCGAAAATCCAACATGTATAACCCTATGTAAAAATTGTTCTTCTAAAAGATGTAAGCTTATGCCATTTTTATTTTTATTTTAACTTTATTAATATAAAGTGTCCCTACCACATACAAGTGGCTCCAAGGGGTCCCCAAATTTACCCAAGGATGATCAGGGTCGGGTATGTGTCCACCAATAAGGTTAGGACACGTTTTGGGGTAATTTTGTATTATTATAATATTATTTTTTTACCCTTATTTACCGGAGTTACCCTTAACCATGGTAAATAAAATATTTACCACAGTAATTATTCAAAATGTCTAAAAATAATAGTTACCTATTTACAAAATTTGGACATACTGATTCCAAATATGGAATCCATTTTTCTAAATTCAAAACACAGAAGTGGAAGAAATTAATTTAAAATTAATTCCCGCTGTCAAAACAAAAAGCGTGTTTTTAAGAGGTAATAACTATCAAAAGATTGACACTTGTTTATGTTCGGTTTAATTGTAAAATTATGTCCAATGACCAACATTATATTAAATGGTAAAAATATATTCTAAATATACTTTAAAACCACTCAAATTCACAATTTATCACTATTAATTATTTTGATTAAAAAAGTTGTTTTTAATTAAAATTTAGTAATTTTCACTATTCATCAAAATATAAAAGTTATCCGAAAAGTACCAAAATTTCACCTTAGGCTAAATTCGATATTCCGAATCCAAAAATGAAGTCCATTTTAAAATATAAAATATATATAATTTCAAAATTTAGGTATTACTATTCATAACGGCTAGTTTGATTGGTTGTGGCGTGTGTTAAAACTCAAGGTTGCGTACAACACACGCTACTATTTTATTCAATGGAAAGCGTACCGTGGAAGCTTGGGATGTTTCATTTTAAATTTTTTTGATGTCCCAATTTATTCAGATAGTTTAAAATATTTTATTTAAAAAGGTTTCACTATTAAAGTTGATAAAAGTGCAATACTGAAAATGAATCTGTTCTTGCATTATGACTAAGAAACTCATAATAGGGATTCTAAAATTATAAGGATTATATAAAGTTCAAAATGTTGTTAATACTATTAATGACCTCTTTTAATGGCTTTTTTTGTGTGTACGTCATGGTGTGATTGAACGCGGTGTTGCGTGTAGTGCAAGTTATTGAATTATTTTTAAGAAATAACACACTATGAAATCCTGGGGTGTTACATTCTCCCCTCCTTCAATAAATTGCGTCCTCGCAATTTGAAATTGTTCTTCGAAAATAAAAGGTTGAAAATAGAAAATATCTTTGTGGGAAAACCCACATCGGAAATTAGGTTAGTAAAATTTAGTCTTAATATGAGGAAAAGAGAAATGAAAGAGTCACCACCAAATTATGATCTCGATTAGGAGAACATTGGTGGCAATTAGAGACATATAATTGGAGGAAAAACGTAAATATTTATAGGTAGTGATTGAGATCATCAATCACAAACAAGTGTATAATTGAGGTCCTTAAATTCATCAATCTATGATGATTTGAAATACCATCGGTTCAACAAAACCTATGGTATTAGGATAACACATTTTTGACGTTTCGAAATATCTTAGTTGAAATCCCACATCGAAAAATGAATTAATGAGGCCTCTATTTAAAATAAAGAGTGGAAAGTATGAAGATCACCGAAAATAACACATACTAGGGTTCCATATAGAAAAATATGGATATGGAGGAGAAATCTAACCATCAATTATCTGATGGAGAGTGGTAGAGGACATGGCTATGAAAAGGCCAACAATCCCAAATCCATAAATTAGTGATGATTTAAGGTACCATCTAGGAAAACATTTTTGTTCTAAGTTTCTTTTCTTAATGTTGAGGAATTTATTTATGAGATTGGCCAAGATCATAAGGGGATATACTTACTTTATAATTAGAGTTTTATCCATTAATAAATTTCTACCACAAACTCATCTTTCAATCTAAAAGATAATAGAACGTAAAAAAAATTTCTATTTATACTATTCGTATAGGGTTCCAAAATAAACGAATTTATAATTCATCTACAATATCTTTTAATAAAAACTAAATTATTTAATCCAGAACATCTCGTGGGCCAGTGGTAGGTGATACACCTTGTCGCCCTTCGGTTGCGGGTTCAAGTCTCGCAGCCTTGCCGGACGCGACGGGTTGCCGCCCGACCTCCGGGTTGTCCTTTTATGGCAATCCAAAATAATCCAAACTAGAACTATCCAAAATACTTCTATCCAAACTCACAGTCAAACATTTATAAGTAAGGTAAACATAATGTAGAACCTTTTTACCCCGTAATAGCATATGAATACCTTCATCATGTATTCTTTTAATACACCGAAACATCCTGAATTACCATATTCCTTATTGATTACATTCATGCTCCCTTATTCCATATAGAAAGCTGGATATACTTCATTAATCCAAAAATGTTTTAAACCCCAACAATGATGGAATATACAAATCATTAATCAGTTCCAGGGTAGTCAAGAATATCCAATATAATTTATCCAAAACAATCACATATTATTCCAAAATCACTACCTCAGTATCAGAACTATATTATGATTTATCATTCTCTCAACCATATATTTTCCAAAAATTTATCCTGCTATTGAGTCACTTTTCTTTGTTCCACACAATCTCAAGTCCTTAATGAAATAGTACTGCAGTACAATCCTTATATACTCCATGATTATTGTAACAAGTACATTGTTGATACAACACTCAATTGACATAATCAACATAAGAACTCTAATCATTCCTCTTCATCTGTGGTAGTATCATAACTTGATTATTATCCAATAGCATCATTTGCGGCATAGTCTGATGACTGGGACATAGGTTCGCGTAGTGTCCAAACTCCTTGCAAATGAAGCATTGTACATTTAAAACCATTTTCTTACCCTTGCAGTCACGTACTTTGTGCCCTTTTCCTCTACACTTATAACAAACTCCCATTCCTTTCAGGCAAGTTCCAGGGTGTTTCTTTCCACAGTTACCACATATGGGAAAATTCTTCTTTTCCCTCTTCCCTTTATCCATCTTTCTCTCTTCCATCCTTTTCTTCTCTTGCTTCCCTTTAAAGCCATAGGACTCAGTAAACTCTTTACTTATCTTATCAACACATGATATTATTTCTTCATATGATGATAATACATGGGAGACTATTTCTCTTATAAATTCTAGCTTAAGACCATGAAAGATATGATCCTTCCTTCTCTTTGGATCATGTGCATTTCTGGAGTTCTCATTCCTTCTACTGGGCGCCATTTCTAAACAATGGCATACACTAGATCAGTTTATGAATCAAAATACATAATCCCATACTTATAAAACACTTAACATAAATTGAACTATTTATGGATATAATCCATAATCATAAAAATGTCTCCTTTGAGAATGTATATACTCATAAACCCTTCATAATGGTTTGTAAAGAAAATGAGAGTTATCCTAAGCATATCCCCCGGGAGTGTCGTAACCAAGAGTGCAGCAAGGCCCGTTGTCGTGCACCAGTTCCCGTTCGAGTCTAGCTCAAAGCGGTGTTTTCGGGTTTTACCCCTAGGTACATCTGTGCCAGAGCCGCCTCTACCTGCTCGTATCCAGACAGGGATGTATTGCTCGGAAAACTCACAAAATCTCTACAATATGAAAATTCTAGGAAGTTCTTCTATACTAATCCTCAAAGTTCATCTTAGGTCTACGTGCTCTAATCAGAGTTTATCTAAATCTAGCTTCCAAGGTTTGTACTAAACTTCCTCTGATACCAACTGTAATGCCCCGACCCCAGTTACCCAGAGTCGGTGCATTACTTCGTAACATTGGCATGATCACAAGAAAGATCAAATCTCGAAAGACCGATTGGTTTAGTAGCCTTGGAAACACTAGATATATTCATAAGTCTTACATTACATCATAAAATGAAAAACTACTACAACAACATAATGTCTCCATAATCCACACTCATATCCCCACATAATATCCTTGCAGGTCATTCATAACTTACTTCTTCACTTCCTGGGAAAAATAAAACATAGAAAAGGGGTGAGCTCAAATGCCCAGTAAGGATAACAATATAGCGGAAACTTTCATAAATAAGAATAAACTTTTAAGGCAATGTATAACTAAAACAAAAGCCTTTCAAACATGAACTTTCAACATGGTATGGCATAAATAAAATGAAATAATGCCATTTACTTACTCACATGGATATTCTACTAATCGAATAATCACATGCAAAAATCAATAACCACTTTCATAATGTTGGAATGCATAATGCCAGACTATCCTAACCACATAGTCAAGGCCTCGTGCCAAGACAACAAATAAGATTTTGTCAAGGCCTTGTGCCAAGACACTAGTTTGTCTCATGAGACCAACCGATGCATCGAGGAGCTATAGCGGGCTCCACCCGTCACTTACTAAGTCCAATGCATTCCCATATGAAAAGGTTTAAACATAACATAAACATTCGTATTAAAACTAGCATACGAAATGTCAATACTTTAATCACAAACCATGAATGGTATAAAAATAGAACATCCACAGTCAAACATAACTCATTTGATACAATATGGAAGATTGTATTGTATCACATTAACCTCAATCATGAATAATGAAGGATGTTGACATAGATGAAAATAATCATCAAAACTATTTGAGAGAAATATCCCCCTTTTCTTGAAAACATTTAAAAGTCACACTATTTGGAAACCATTACACCATTAAGAATGTTTCCCAACTTAAATATCTCTTTCTTATAAAGACATTACACCACTAGAAGAAGAAGCATTCATTTTTACCTTTCACTATTACGAACTATGGACATTTTCTCATATCAATCATATATAAAATAGAATTAATTACAGATTTTTCTTTTTCAGGGGAACTTAGTATCATGTCAACGATACTATAACATAAATTTTTCAATGTTCACCCCATCATAAAAATATCTCTTATAAAAACAATGATAATATAATATTTTAAAAAACTAATCAATTTTCCAACCCATTTTTATAAGTATTTTTTATAATGGTTTACCAAAAATAGTGACAAAATCATTTAATGTTTTCAAACTATTGATCACCAATTAATAGAGAAAGTGTTGTATCTTCTTCAGAATTCTATTCAAATAATGAGGTATAATACTGGTATTTAAATAAGTGTGGTAAAATTTTATGATGCTATATAAATTTGACCTTCAAGGAATATATAAACCTAATTGGGAGTATACATTCTTCATAAATGGGATAGTCTAACATACCATTTCTGTTATGTCCAAAAAAATGTCCCCAAGCTTAAAATTTAATGATATTAATAAAGTAAATGTCTCCCACCATGAAATAATTATTTATACGAAAATCACACAACATAACACATGAATTACACATTAATTTTAAATCGTCCTTAAATAGATAGAAATAGTCATCAATATAATTACAATGTTTTCTCCATGATATAAGTAAAGAAAGCATAATGTATTTTCAATTTATTTATAACCATGGTGGAAATTTATAAAATATTGATGTAACTTCCCATGTTCCAGGAGTGATACTTTAAAACTAAAATGATTTATTCTTAAATTTTATTGTGAAAAATTCAGCTTTATCATTCCCTATCCAAATTCTAGATACTGCTGATCAATATACATTCACCGATGATGGATTTTTGAGTGATTATGTTTCTTATCTATAATTATTGTACTTTTATGCCACATTAATTTTATTATAGTTACATCATAATCATATATCCATATTAATTATTTAATTATTATAATATACTATAAAATATTCAAAATAAATTATTTATCATTATTATAATAAGTCGAATCACACTTAGAGTGTTTTTAGTGATTTGTGGTCCTTAAGAAACACATTTAGTCATTTTTTATGGATTATATTCCTTAATAAATTATAATCATTGAACACAACATTTTTTTAGAATCTTATATTTAAAAATAAAGATCGCTATATTTTGGTAATATATCATTCAAGTGATAAAGAGGTTTTGGAACGGTAGTGTCGGCCCATCTATTCACACCATTCAAATTATGTAGATTTAATATGACATAAAATGTTGTATATTTAGTACATTACATAAATAATTGAATATTTTAACAACATTATATATTCTAAAATTGAATTGGAATATTTTGAAGGCCATCTTCGACTACAATCTTCATTTCCTCTATAATATCTCCACAATTGATTATAGTTTTACTCATATCAGAAGATCCAAAAATCTTAACCATGTATTAGTGACTATATATATTCATTAATTCCTCATTTTTGGACAAATATTTACAACATCAATCAATTTCATGATAGGTAAAATGTTATTCCATCTTCTGTTGAAACATTTATCTTGAATTACACCAAGGTAAAGATAGACGATTTAATATGGGTCATTTATACCCATAGCTGTAAACTTGTCAAACTCCTAAACTTTATCATCTTTATATATTGACATACAATTGACTCCCATCAATTTTTAATTAATGTTAATCCTACTTTTTCAATAATATTCACATTTAATAAGAAAATGAATTCAAAGAAGTTGCGCATATAATATATAATTTTTTAAATGTATAAACTATATAAAGTATATCTTTGAAATATAAAATTTTAAATTATAAAACATCCATATAAAAATTAAATAAAATAATAGATATAAATTCAAATTTTAGAATAAAATTCAATATACATAGATATAATAATTTTTTTTAAAATCAAAATTTATAGTATATATATATATATAGAATAAAATTATACTTGGGTTCTTACAGATCAAAATCCGAACAGAACTTTTCATGATTAAATTTCTTTAGTTGCAGGTGACATCAAGAGAGATGTTAGTATTGAATATGAATTTATCCCCCATTTTGTAATCTATTCAACAAATAAATGAAACACTATCTCAAATTGAATAGTTTTCAATAAACATGTTAATACTCTGAACCATGAGAATAATATTCCTTATATAAAGTTTTCTAATATGAGGAATCATGTAATGAAGGTTCACTTAGAAAAAGAGGAATATTCATATATGAAAGAGGATATTTATTTAGAATCATGTCTACCCGTTAAAACTAAAGATTAGGAGAAGGATCCCAAACAAAGTGTTGTGGGAGAGGAAACTAGGTTGGGAACTTCCCCTTCGTCCAGTTCCTTGAATAATGTAGGGTCAATAAAAATGGAATATAATATGGTAAAAAAATAAAAATAGGATAATGATTTGATCACTATAAATTCAGGTATAAATCAACCATAAACAATGAATTTGAAAATAATATTAAAGGGACATTGATTCCCATATGAATCCAAAAAAATATTGGAGGATGTACATGAACATTGTTATAGATAAGTCTTGAAAAATCAGAGTCAGGGATTCTCAATTTAAAAGTGTTAGCTATGAAAAAATAGTTGATAACTAATTTGAGATGACTATTGAAGGTAATGATATAAAAATATCATTTAAGGATATATGTTTTATAAAAAGTTTTTCTACTAATTAGGAGGAATAAGAAATCACTTCTGAATGGTGAAGCTACGAAAATAACATGGAAGATATAGAGTTCGAGTCCATGAAATTACATGAATCTAATTGACATGTTAATAGTAAAAATATAATCAAGAGAGGATCTGGATCAAATGGTCCAAAGTTATTAATTTTTATTGATTTTTGATAACCCCCCTTTCAAGGGATGAGGGGGAACCCTTACTAGGCACATAGGGTCAGAGATTCCATGGCCTGTAGGCTTAGAAGATTACAAGACCCGAAGGTCTTAGGGAATTCAACCAGACTATCAATAAGGAGCGGCCCCTCCCCGGCATCTGCATCATGACAGTAGCTCTCCACCATCACATGGATGTTTGGCTAGGATTCCTGTGAAATCACATGCTTGTCCCGAAGGCATATCCATACCCTCTCATTCGGACAAATCCATTTGGTTTTTCTCTGGTGAGTACACCTTCTCTAAGTCATATTTTGAGGATGCTCTTTTTTTTTGTAGTGTGTCTAGGGAAACTGCATGTGGCTCGAAGGCCTTGAGGTGTCCTAAAGGCCTTAAAGGTTTCCCGAAAGGCCTGCTGAACTGAAGGCTAGGTTGGACAAAAATCCTTAAGGACACAAAGCCCAAACAAGCTGTTACACTACCAAATAGTACATGGAACATAACTGATACAGTGCCGGCTACAGTACTTGCACAATGTACTATTCGGCTATAGTACTCATATAGTGTACAATGCCTGCTATTTTACCACTCAGTGTACAGTACTTCTATAGTGCTACTACAGTACCTGCGACAATACTGCTACAGTACTGGAAAATATGCCTCTACCTTGTTTTGAAACTGGGTATGGTGGATGCACTTAAGGATACCTCACCAACTGGGCAATGGCTCATGCTCATCAATAATGGATATTGAAATACTAAGATATCCTATAAAAAGTGGGATACTAGAGGGGCTAAGAAAAAAATACAATCCAAGAAAATATTAATCTTATGTTTCTGTAATTTGTTAGGGATAGGTAATCCTGATAATTAAAGTACCCTTATAAGATATATTTTAAAGAATAATTATAAAATTATTATTATTTACTAGAGAATAATTTATTTAAATGGTTTAATTATATATATATAACATAAATAGAGGATATCATCTGGATGTAATCTAAAACACCATTGCAGCTTTGAAACTTCAAAGGTGATTTCTCACAACACCCTTTAAAACCAATCCATTCATGATATTTTAAAGAAGATGGACACTTTTTAATTTTATTTTTATGGAAACATTTTTAATTATATTTTTTTCTATGATTTTAATAGTTACAATGATATAAGATCCATTTTATAGGATATCTTAGGGATTAATCCAGTGTTTGATGGGGTATAGATTAATCTTGGGGTAAAAAATGTGGTCTTAGATTCTAAAAATGTTTTGGTTCTATTTCTTCTCATACCTAAAGTAGAGAGTTGAGTGAATTGTTTTTTCTTAATAATATAATAGAGTCATATCTATCTGTGTCCAAGTAAACTTGGTTTAAAAGTAATTATGTAATATCTCTAATATAAAATGGGATTGAGCTTTTTTTGATTTTCTATGTTCTTGAATATTAGGAATATTTTATCTTTTATTTTTTAAAATTTTAATTGTGATCACCATGTAATTTTATGTACTATCAAATATATTCATGCTATGAATCATATCCCTTTATCATTTAAACAACTATATTTTCTACTCATGATGAATATATTAACATTTTTATAAAATATTTGGTGTTTATTAATAGTGGCGATGATGTTTTTTCTTATGTCCAAAATCATAAGGATTTAAAAAGGTATCTCCAAACCTGGATTAATGAGTGTATCATAAAAATGGAATTGGATATTAGCTCTTTGAATAATTATCTTATTAATGTTAAGACTTAAAATATCACTAAATTTTTTGATGATGTTTTAAAAGGATATTGATATTCTATTCAATATTCTCTCCCTTGTTATGTTCAAAGAGGATGTATTGCAATACACCTTCTGGGATAAGTGGTAATCTTAAGGTTAAAAGAATACTACATTCATTAATTATCTCCATATAATAAAGAATGATTGAAGACCAATTTATCAACCCATTATTCGAAATGGTATTGTTTATTATGTGAATAGACCTTAGATATCATATTCTTGATTATTATCACAGTCTTTTAAATGATGAAAATTCTCCAAGAAAAACCATCCATGATTTTATCATTTCATATATTTTATATCATGATGATAAATGATTTTTTTTTATTTAACATCATTCAATAATTGTGACCAGTAATGTTGTTTTTGGCCTCAATCATGATTGTGATTTAGTTCCAGATTATTTACCCATCCCTTTTTATGATATTTTGGAATTGTTCAAACTGATATTGATATACTTTTTAATCCTTTTCTCAATGTGGGGTTCTCCCAAGGGGTATTAATTCTAAATTTATAACATTAATATCTATAGTAGAGAATGGATATGTAATCCATCAATTCACACCTTCTTCTCTTGAAAATTCACATAATAAGATCTTTGGAAATATTTTATCCAATACAATGTTCTTTTTTACTCACATGATTATTCCCTAGAATAAATTTTTCTTTATTAAGGGACGACATGTGTAGCAATGTTTTATGACTGCATTGAATTGTGTCAAACTTTATAAAAAGAATAAATGGATGGTAGAATTTCTCTTAATTTGGATATTGAAAATTATTTTGAATGTAACACCCCAGGATTTCATAGTGTGTTATTTCTTAAAAATAATTCAATAACTTGCACTACACGCAACACCGAGTTCAATCACACCATGACGTACACAAAAAAAAGCCATTAAAAGAGGTCATGAATAGTATTAACAACATTTTGAACTTTATATAATCCTTATAATTTTAGAATCCCTATTATGAGTTTCTTAGTCATAATGCAAGAACAGATTCATTTTCAGTATTGCACTTTTATCAACTTTAATAGTGAAACCTTTTTAAATAAAATATTTTAAACTATCTGAATAAATTGGGACATCAAAAAAATTTAAAATGAAACATCCCAAGATTCCACGGTACGCTTTACTTTGAATAAAATAGTAGCGTGTGTTGTACGCAACCTTGAGTTTTAACACACGCCACAACCAATCAAACTAGCCGTTATGAATAGTAATAACTAAATTTTGAAATTATATATATTTTATATTTTAAAATGGACTTCATTTTTGGATTCGGAATATCGAATTTAGCCTAAGGTGAAATTTTGGTACTTTTCGGATAACTTTTATATTTTGATGAATAGTGAAAATTACTAAATTTTAATTAAAAACAACTTTTTTAATCAAAATAATTAATAGTGATAAATTGTGAATTTGAGTGGTTTTAAAGTATATTTAGAATATATTTTTACCATTTAATATAATGTTGGTCATTGGACATAATTTTACAATTAAACCGAACATAAACAAGTGTCAATCTTTTGATAGTTATTACCTCTTAAAAACACGCTTTTTGTTTTGACAGCGGGAATTAATTTTAAATTAATTTCTGCCACTTCTGTGTTTTGAATTTAGAAAAATGGATTCCATATTTGGAATCAGGATGTCCAAATTGTGTAAATAGGTAACTTTTATTTTTAGACATTTTGAATAATTACTGTGGTAAATATTTTATTTACCATGGTTAAGGGTAAATCCGGTAAATAAGGGTTAAAAAATAATATTATAATAATACAAAATTACCCTAAAACGTGTCCTAACCTTATTGGTGGACACATACCCGACCATGAGCATCCTTGGGTCAATTTGGGGACCCCTCGGAGCCACTTGTATGTGGTAGGGACACTTTATATTAATAAAGTTAAAATAAAAATAAAAATGGCATAAGCTTACATCTTTTAGAAGAACAATTTTTACAAAGGGTTATACATGTTGGAGTTTCGATTATAAATATTAATTATAAATCTAAAAAGATTTCCTACATAATGATATTTTATTTATAATTTTTATACATCAAATAAGTTAAATTATTAATGACACAATAGTGATGCAATGTTTACCTCATTAATAAATCATTTAAATAAATAAGATTATAATGATTAAAATATTATCTAAAACCAGTCCAATTCTTATTCGTTGATGTTATTTAGAAAATGAGTCATCTTATATTCGACCTCAATGATTTTTGGACCATTATAAACCTAATATAATTATATTATAAAGTAATACTTTCACTCTTTCCTAAAGAGCCCCTCCTCTCCCTTATAAAAGGGGACCACTTCTACTCATTCCTCACACCTCTCAAGCCACTTGGCTCGTCCAAACCCTGCCCAAATAAGCTCCCCACATCCCTCTCCTCCTCCTTGAAGCTTCCCCTTAGGCAGAAATCATTTCAAGAAGTCCTTTGGTTCCAACCAAAGCGAGTTACCTAAATTAAAGGTAACGATTTCTCTTAAATTATTTTCATTTATTTTGCTTCTCCAACCCCCAAAATCTTTTTATTTCCTTTCTTTTGTAACAACACCAGTATCCTCAAATATACTAGGATTTTGTTATAAGAAGGATTCAAACTACACATACACACAACTCCATCTAATGGATGATGAACATAATGTTTCTGTGGATGGCAAACTAACGCCTCACGAAACGATGATTGTTCAAATACATCTTACCGCCTCTCATGGTGGCCATTATGATGGCACTGTAATTAAATATGATATTAATGATATATATTTTATATGTAAGCTTCTGTAGTTCCATTTTATTTCATACCATTATTCGTTTCATGTTGTATATACATACGATAATTTCATTTGAGGAAGTGCGGACTACCGCCCCCTTAAAATGATATGACTCGTTCATACCACACATGGAACGTATAAAGGATGGTGTTAATGAACTTAAGTAACATATATAAAATATTATATTATACTGGAATAATAATATACCTATGTATCATTTGGATTCAATTCTTTTAAAATGAAAAATTAAATGGAAGTAGCGTTCGTGCGTACGTGCGGACTACCGTCTCCACGAACGCGATGAGATTCATTGTCCATCATATCCATTCAAGTATAATTATAATTTTATGATTTAAAAATAGTATATAAGGACTTTATATCATTCTGGATATGAATAATATACATCCCATTAATAACGAATATGGCTCACATAACAAAGAATATAAAGTAAAATGAACCCGTTAACACCCGAAATGACGATAATTCTAAGATATTATTAACAAATCAATGTTAAAAGATCATATATGATATCATATTAAAGTAAATGATTCTTGTATTATTCAATAACAATTATTTCACCATTATACAGGAGGTAAACCTACCATTGACCAAGGAAAAATTACAAAGTAAGGGATTTTCTTATCTCACTTTCAATTCTGTGAGATTTCCATTGTTCACCACTCAATTATTGCATGTGGTGTACTACCCATGATTGTATAAATTGTGTAATATACTTTAATTTATGGGTATTTACATCATCATGTTATGATACTTCTTTCATGGGTGTATGTTTCGTAAGTTACCTAATCGATAAGGGAATTTGAGATTTCAATTTCCACTCATTTGGCTTTACACATATTTCATTGATTATATTACTCCAAGATTATGTGTGGAATATATATTCATTTTATTATGCCTTAATTTCCACTCCCCTTTCTGTGGATATACTTTTGATACACATAATCACTCCATTGATAAATTCTCAAGTGATCAGTATGAACTTGATAAGAGTAATTTTAACTCAATCTCCATTTGTTGAGTTAAATATCCAATTCGTTGGTGTTGTTTCTACAAGAATATGTGTGAATATCCTTTGATTGTTTTACATTGAATATTCAATCATATTTAGTGTATTTATATTTTTCACACATAATTATGTCGTTGATTTATCCTTAACCTAAGGATACGGCCTTTATGAGAGATTTCATCTCAATTTACATTGAACTGAGACTTCTTTGTTGATATACACCAAATCACTTTTATGCGGTGTATATAATGTACTTGACATAGTATATCATGAATCCCTTTATTCTCATGATATTACAAAGTTTTTATTACCTCAATTATTTGTATTCAAGTGTCTCTCTTTTGGTTAGAACCTCTAACCAAAATACCATTTTAAAATGTTTTAAAGACTTATTCTTCTATATCTTGCTCATTAATGTCCATGTTTTAAAAATGGTTTTAAGGATTTATTTATATAGACATTAAAGTTTTAAAATTAAAATTCCTTTTAAAAGTTTCAAAGTGGTAGGGGACACTTTGATTCAAAAGTCTACTTTTAAATGGCTTCTTGACAAATAGTGTGACTTTTAAATGTTTTCAAGAAAAGGGGGATATTTCTCTCAAATAGTTTTGATGATTATTTTCATCTATGTCAACATCCTTCATTATTCATGATTGAGGTTAATGTGATACAATACAATCTTCCATATTGTATCAAATGAGTTATGTTTGACTGTGGATGTTCTATTTTTATACCATTCATGGTTTGTGATTAAAGTATTGACATTTCGTATGCTAGTTTTAATACGAATGTTTATGTTATGTTTAAACCTTTTCATATGGGAATGCATTGGACTTAGTAAGTGACGGGTGGAGCCCGCTATATCTCCTCGATGAATCGGTAGGTCTCATGAGACAAACTAGTGTCCTGGTACAAGGCCTTGACAAAATCTTATTTGTAGTCTTGGCACGAGGCCTTGACTATGTGGTTATGATAGTCTGGCATTATGCATTCCAACATTATGAAAGTGGTTATTGATTTTTGCATGTGATTATTCGATTAGTAGAATATCCATGTGAGTAAGTAAATGGCATTATTTCATTTTATTTATGCCATACCATGTTGAAAGTTCATGTTTGAAAGGCTTTTGTTTTAGTTATACATTGCCTTAAAAGTTTATTCTTATTTATGAAAGTTTCCGCTATATTGTTATCCTTACTGGGCATTTGAGCTCACCCCTTTTCTATGTTTTATTTTTCCCAGGAAGTGAAGAAGTAAGTTATGAATGACCTGCAGGGATATTATGTGGGGATATGAGTGTGGATTATGGAGACATTATGTTGTTGTAGTAGTTTTTCATTTTATGATGTAATGTAAGACTTATGAATATATCTAGTGTTTCCAAGGCTACTAAACCAATCGGTCTTTCGAGATTTGATCTTTCTTGTGATCATGCCAATGTTACGAAGTAATGCACCGACTCTGGGTAACTGGGGTCGGGGCGTTACAGTTGGTATCAGAGGAAGTTTAGTACAAACCTTGGAAGCTAGATTTAGATAAACTCTGATTAGAGCACGTAGACCTAAGATGAACTTTGAGGATTAGTATAGAAGAACTTCCTAGAATTTTCGTATTGTAGAGATTTTGTGAGTTTTCCAAGCAATACATCCCTGTCTGGATACGAGCAGGTAGAGGCGGCTCTGGCACAGATGTACCTAGGGGTAAAACCCGAAAACACCGCTTTGAGCTAGACTCGAACGGGAACTGGTGCACGACAACGGGCCTTGCTGCACTCTTGGTTACGACACTCCCGGGGGATATGCTTAGGATAACTCTCATTTTCTTTACAAACCATTATGAAGGGTTTATGAGTATATACATTCTCAAAGGAGACATTTTTATGATTATGGATTATATCCATAAATAGTTCAATTTATGTTAAGTGTTTTCTAAGTATGGGATTATGTATTTTGATTCATAAACTGATCTAGTGTATGCCATTGTTTAGAAATGGCGCCCAGTAGAAGGAATGAGAACTCCAGAAATACACATGATCCAAAGAGAAGGAAGGATCATATCTTTCATGGTCTTAAGCTAGAATTTATAAGAGAAATAGTCTCCCATGTATTATCATCATATGAAGAAATAATATCATGTGTTGATAAGATAAGTAAAGAGTTTACTGAGTCCTATGGCTTTAAAGGGAAGCAAGAGAAGAAAAGGATGGAAGAGAGAAAGATGGATAAAGGGAAGAGGGAAAATAAGAATCTTCCCATATGTGGTAACTGTGGAAAGAAACACCCGGGAACTTGCCTGAAAGGAATGGGAGTTTGTTATAAGTGTAGAGGAAAAGGGCACAAAGTACGTGACTGCAAGGGTAAGAAAATGGTTTTAAATGTACAATGCTTCATTTTCAAGGAGTTTGGACACTACTCGAACCTATGTCCCAGTCATCATACTATGCCGCAAATTATGCTATTGGATAATAATCAAGTTATGATACTACCACAGATGAAGAGGAATGATTAGAGTTCTTATGTTGATTATGTCAATTGAGTGTTGTATCAACAATGTACTTGTTACAATAATCATGGAGTATATAAGGATTGTACTGCAGTACTATTTCATTAAGGACTTGAGATTGTGTGGAACAAAGAAAAGTGACTCAATAGCAGGATAAATTTTTGGAAAATATATGGTTGAGAGAATGATAAATCATAATATAGTTCTGATACTGAGGTAGTGATTTTGGAATAATATGTGATTGTTTTGGATAAATTATATTGGATATTCTTGACTACCCTGGAACTGATTAATGATTTGTATATTCCATCATTTTTGGGGTTTAAAACATTTTTGGATTAATGAAGTATATCCAGCTTTCTATATGGAATAAGGGAGCATGAATGTAATCAATAAGGAATATGGTAATTCAGGATGTTTCGGTGTATTAAAAGAATACATGATGAAGGTATTCATATGCTATTACGGGGTAAAAAGGTTCTACATTATGTTTACCTTACTTATAAATGTTTGACTGTGAGTTTGGATAGAAGTATTTTGGATAGTTTTAGTTTGGATTATTTTGGATTGCCATAAAAGGACAACCCGGAGGTCGGGCGGCAACCCGTCGCGTCCGGCAAGGCTGCGAGACTTGAACCCGCAACCGAAGGGCGGCAAGGGTGTATCACCTACCACTGGCCCACGAGATGTTCTGGATTAAATAATTTAGTTTTTATTAAAAGATCTTGTAGATGAATTATAAATTCGTTTATTTTGGAACCCTATACGAATAGTATAAATAGAAATTTTTTTTACGTTCTATTATCTTTTAGATTGAAAGATGAGTTTGTGGTATAAATTTATGAATGGATAAAACTCTAATTATAAAGTAAGTATATCCCCTTATGATCTTGGCCAATCTCATAAATAAATTCCTCAACATTAAGAAAAGAAACTTAGAACAAAAATGGTTTCCTAGATGGTACCTTAAATCATCACTAATTTATGGATTTGGGATTGTTGGCCTTTTCATAGCCATGTCCTCTACCACTCTCCATCAGATAATTGATGGTTAGATTTCTCCTCCATATCCATATTTTTCTATATGGAACCCTAGTATGTGTTATTTTCGGTAATCTTCATACTTTCCACTCTTTATTTTAAATAGAGGCCTCATTAATTCATTTTTCGATGTGGGATTTCAACTAAGATATTTCGAAACGTCAAAAATGTGTTATCCTAATACCATATGTTTTGTTGAACCGATGGTATTTCAAATCATCATAGATTGATGAATTTAAGGACCTCAATTATACACTTGTTTGTGATTGATGATCTCAATCACTACCTATAAATATTTACGTTTTTCCTCCAATTATATGTCTCTAATTGCCACCAATTTTCTCCTAATCGAGATCATAATTTGGTGGTGACTCTTTCATTTCTCTTTTCCTCATATTAAGACTAAATTTTAGTAACCTAATTCCCGATGTGGGTTTTCCCACAAAGATATTTTCTATTTTCAACCTTTTATTTTCGAAGAACAATTTCAAATTGCGAGGACGCAATTTATTGAAGGAGGGGAGAATGTAACACCCCAGGATTTCATAGTGTGTTATTTCTTAAAAATAATTCAATAACTTGCACTACACGCAACACTGAGTTCAATCACACCATGACGTACACAAAACAAAAGCCATTAAAAGAGGTCATGAATAGTATTAACAACATTTTGAACTTTATATAATCCTTATAATTTTAGAATCCCTATTATGAGTTTCATAGTTATAATGCAAGAACAGATTCATTTTCAGTATTGCACGTTTATCAACTTTAATAGTGAAACCTTTTTAAATAAAATATTTTAAACTATCTGAATAAATTGGGACATCAAAAAAATTTAAAATGAAACATCTCAAGCTTCCACGGTACGCTTTCCTTTGAATAAAATAGTAGCGTGTGTTGTACGCAACCTTGAGTTTTAACACACGCCACAACCAATCAAACTAGCCGTTATGAATAGTAATACCTAAATTTTGAAATTATATATATTTCATATTTTAAAATGGACTTCATTTTTGGATTTGGAATATCGAATTTAGCCTAAGGTGAAATTTTGGTACTTTTCGGATAACTTTTATATTTTGATGAATAGTGAAAATTACTAAATTTTAATTAAAAACAACTTTTTTAATCAAAATAATTAATAGTGATAAATTGTGAATTTGAGTGGTTTTAAAGTATATTTAGAATATAGTTTTACCATTTAATATAATGTTGGTCATTGGACATAATTTTACAATTAAACCGAACATAAACAAGTGTCAATCTTTTGATAGTTATTACCTCTTAAAAACACGCTTTTTGTTTTGACAGCGGGAATTAATTTTAAATTAATTTCTGCCACTTCTGTGTTTTGAATTTAGAAAAATGGATTCCATATTTGTAATCAGGATGTCCAAATTGTGTAAATAGGTAACTTTTATTTTTAGACATTTTGAATAATTATTGTGGTAAATATTTTATTTACCATGGTTAAGGGTAAATCCGGTAAATAAGGGTTAAAAAATAATATTATAATAATACCAAATTACACTAAAACGTGTCCTAACTTTATTGGTGGACACATACCCGACCATGAGCATCCTTGGGTCAATTTGGGGACCCCTTGGAGCCACTTGTATGTGGTAGAGACACTTTATATTAATAAAGTTAAAATAAAAATAAAAATGGCATAAGCTTATATCTTTTAGAAGAACAATTTTTACATAGGGTTATACATGTTGGATTTTCGATTATAAATATTCATTAGAAAGCTAAAACGATTTCCTACATAATGATATTTTATTTATAATTTTTAGACATCAAATAAGTTAAATTATTAATGACACCATAGTGATGCAATGTTTACCTCATTAATAAATCATTTAAATAAATAAGATTATAATGATTAAAATATTATCTAAAACCTGTCCAATTCTTATTGGTTGATGTTATTTAGAAAATCAGTCATCTTATCTTCGACCTCAATGATTTTTGTACCATTATAAACCTAATATAATTATATTATAAAGTAATACTTTCACTCTTTCCTAAAGAGCCCCTCCTCTCCCTTATAAAAGGGGACCACTTCTACTCATTCCTCACACCTCTCAAGCCACTTGGCTCGTCCAAACCCTGCCCAAATAAGCTCCCCACATCCCTCTCCTCCTCCTTGAAGCTTCCCCTTAGGCAGAAATCATTTCAAGAAGTCCTTTGGTTCCAACCAAAGCGAGTTACCTAAATTAAAGGTAACGGTTTCTCTTAAATTATTTTCATTTATTTTGCTTCTCCAACCCCCAAACTCTTTTTATTTACTTTATTTTGTAACAACACAAGTATCCTCAAATATACTAAGATTTTGTTATAAGAAGGATTCAAACTACACATACACACAACTCCATATAATGGATGATGAACATAATGTTTCTGTGGATGGCAAACTAACGCCTCACGAAACGATGATTGTTCAAATACATCTTACCGCCTCTCATGGTGGCCATTATGATGGCACTGTAATTAAATATGATATTAATGATATATATTTTATATATAAGCTTCTGTAATTCCATTTTATTTCATACCATTATTCGTTTCATGTTTTATATACATACGATAATTACATTTGAGGAAGTGCGGACTACCGCCCCCTTAAAATGATATGACTCGTTCATACCACACATGGAACGTATAAAGGATGGTGTTAATGAACATAAGTAACATATATAAAATATTATATTATACTGGAATAATAATATACCTATGTATCATTTGGATTCAATTCTTTTAAAATGAAAAATTAAATGGAAGTACCGTTCGTGCGTACGTGCGGACTACCGTCTCCACGAACGCGATGAGATTCATTGTCCATCATATCCATTCAAGTATAATTATAATTTGATGATTTAAAAATAGTATATAAGGAATTTATATTATTCTTCATATGAATAATATACATCCCATTAATAAAGAATATGGCTCACATAACAAATAATATAAAGTAAAATGAACCCGTTAACACCCGAAATGACGATAATTCTAAGATATTATTAACAAATCAATGTTAAAAGATCATATATGATATCATATTAAAGTAAATGATTCTTGTATTATTCAATAACAATTATTTAACCATTATACAGGAGGTAAACCTACCATCGACCAAGGAAAAATTACAAAGTAAGGGATTTTCTTATCTCACTTTCAATTCCGTGAGATTTCCATTGTTCACCACTCAATTATTGCATGTGGTGTACTACCCATGATTGTATTCATTGTGTAATATACTTTAATTTATGGGTATTTACATCATCATGTTATGATACTTCTTTCATGGGTGTATGTTTCGTAAGTTACCTAATCGATAAGGGAATTTGAGATTTCAATTTCCACTCATTTGGCTTTACACATATTTCATTGATTATATTACTCCAAGATTATGTGTGGAATCGCTATTCATTTGATTATGCCTTAATTTCCACTCCCCTTTCTGTGGATATACTTTTGATACACATAATCACTCCATTGATAAATTCTCAAGTGATCGGTATGAACTTGATAAGAGTAATTTTAACTCAATCTCCATTTGTTGAGTTAAATATCCAATTCGTTGGTGTTGTTTCTACAAGAATATGTGTGAATATACTTTGATTGTTTTACACTGAATATTCAATCATATTTAGTGTATTTATATTTTTCACACATAATTATGTCGTTGATTTATCCTTAACCTAAGGATACGGCCTTTATGAGAGATTTCATCTCAATTTACATTGAACTGAGACTTCTTTGTTGATATACACCAAATCACTTTTATGCGGTGTATATAATGTACTTGACATAGTATATCATGAATCCCTTTATTCTCATGATATTACAAAGTTTTTATTACCTCAATTATTTGTATTCAAGTGTCTCTCTTTTGGTTAGAACCTCTAACCAAAATACCATTTTAAAATGTTTTAAAGACTTATTCTTCTATATCTTGCTCATTAATGTCCATGTTTTAAAAATGGTTTTAAGGATTTATTTATATAGACATTAAAGTTTTAAAATTAAAATTCCTTTTAAAAGTTTCAAAGTGGTATGGGACACTTTGATTCAAAAGTCTACTTTTAAATGGCTTCTTGACAAATAGTGTGACTTTTAAATGTTTTCAAGAAAAGGGGGATATTTCTCTCAAATAGTTTTGATGATTATTTTCATCTATGTCAACATCCTTCACTATTCATGATTGAGGTTAATGTGATACAATAAAATCTTCCATATTGTATCAAATGAGTTATGTTTGACTGTGGATGTTCTATTTTTATACCATTCATGGTTTGTGATTAAAGTATTGACATTTCGTATGCTAGTTTTAATACGAATGTTTATGTTATGTTTAAACCTTTTCATATGGGAATGCATTGGACTTAGTAAGTGACGGGTGGAGCCCGCTATAGCTCCTCGATGCATCGGTAGGTCTCATGAGACAAACTAGTGTCTTGGCACAAGGCCTTGACAAAATCTTATTTGTAGTCTTGGCACGAGGCCTTGACTATGTGGTTATGATAGTCTGGCATTATGCATTCCAACATTATGAAAGTGGTTATTGATTTTTGCATGTGATTATTCGATTAGTAGAATATCCATGTGAGTAAGTAAATGGCATTATTTCATTTTATTTATGCCATACCATGTTGAAAGTTCATGTTTGAAAGGCTTTTGTTTTAGTTATACATTGCCTTAAAAGTTTATTCTTATTTATGAAAGTTTCCGCTATATTGTTATCCTTACTGGGAATTTGAGCTCACCCCTTTTCTATGTTTTATTTTTCCCAGGAAGTGAAGAAGTAAGTTATGAATGACCTGCAGGGATATTATGTGGGGATATGAGTGTGGATTATGGAGACATTATGTTGTTGTAGTAGTTTTCATTTTATGATGTAATGTAAGACTTATGAATATATCTAGTGTTTCCAAGGCTACTAAACCAATCGGTCTTTCGAGATTTGATCTTTCTTGTGATCATGCCAATGTTACGAAGTAATGCACCGACTCTGGGTAACTGGGGTCGGGGCGTTACATTGAAATTGGAAATTGGGAAATCATTTTTCGGGTCTTTTCTTAAATTGGGATTGATTGAAGACTTATTGCAAGGGTTAGTGTCCTCTTTGAATTTGGGAATATTTCTATTCATATCAATGATACTATAAAATTCTATTTCTCTTTCCCTTAATTATTGAGGCAGAGGTATCCCCTCACATCTATAATTTTTAGTAAATTGTTTAAGAATATCATAATCATTTTTTCTTAATTTTTATTTTGAAAAATGAGCATTTAATGTTATTCAAGATAGAAGGGTCCATTATACTCTCTACCATCTTCTCTATGCTGATGATCTTAAAAAAAATTCAAGGGTGGATAAGAAACATTAAATGATTAATTATGATGTTTAAATATTATTTGAAATTTTCATGTTCCAGGATGGGATGGGAGAATCTCATGTTTAATTGGAAAGGGTTTTTTTATATTCTAAGATGAAATATACTCTCAAGTTAATGAGTATTATTGAGTGGGTTTTCCTTTATATAATATTGTGGTGACCCTAATTTTTTTTGAAAAATTTGGTATTCATACTTTAATGATTCTAATTTTCAGGTCAAGAAACAACATTCCCCATGGAATGGCCATTTGGATGGGAGAAATTTTTTTCTGGTTATAGAAATTGTTATAAACAAGCTAGTTTGCTCATTTTTGGTCTATAAGTGGATCATTGAACTTTTGAAAAATATGAACACTATGATTAGGAATTTTTTTGGTGTTATAGTTTATGGGATGAATGGTTTATCAGTATTTCATAGAAAATCTATTCTAAATATGTGAATGATGTTAGATGTTGAAATGGTGTATCCCAATCTATTTGGATGAAATCGGGATTAATGCTAGTGGTCCTCAATATACAACAGGCCACAACTTTTGTAGTTTGACCTCTATGAAGAGGGTACTAGGGGTTATTATGGAAGTAAGCCTATTCTATGGGATTATGGGGACGAATTCCCCCACTAAATTTTTTGGGAAGTATAGAAATACATACATGCTATAGTAGTACTGACTAGTGACACCGACACAACACAACAATATTGTGAACTCTGACATGTCATTGTAGCTGAACTAATAAGGAAACACTGTTGGGGTAATGTCACATCTTAGACTTTGCAGATAGTAGTATTGTCGCTATGTATAATTCATTACACTGATATTTTAGTAGTATGGACATGAGTTCTTACATTACTATAACAATTAAGACATGGGTGGTTATGACATTGTAGAAAAATGGAATTACTATGTGGTTTGTGGAGATGTGAATCATATTCTTTATTTTCACATTCAATATAGGGTTTTTTTGGTGTGTGAAACTTGGATAATATCCATGTAATTATATCTTTAATGTACTGAAGTGATTATGCATATCATTTTGATGTGGGAAATGGAGTTAATTTTGATCATAATATATTTAAATGATGGATCTGGATTCTATGAATTGCCAGCCTTCTCCCTTCAAATATAATTTTAATAATTATTATTTATTATGACATGATGAAAATTTGATTGGGAACCATCCCACTATGATACACATTCTGTAATTCTCTATTAATATTTCCGTCGTGGTGGTTTGAATAATCAATTAAGATTGGTGTTACATTTTTATAAATATTGGATACAAAATTCTAATTTTTTGGATGTTTTGGGGAGTGATGTACAATAGGGATCCCAAATACAATAGACTCTAATTTTTATTATTTCCCATATCTCTATTTTTGTGCTTTCTGACTCAAGAACAGCTGATTCTGATAAAATTTTTATTTAATGTACATTTTCCAAATCCATATGAACTACCTTATTTAATATGTGTGAACTTATTATGTCCTAGTTTATGAGATTTGGTGATTTTCTTATGCATTGTAAAGAAATCCAGTTATACAACCATATTTGGATTTTCATCAATTATTCTTATACTTTGTTTGTGTACATCATTTGAATATTTAGAAATGATGTGATTTATAGTCTAAAGATTCCACTTATTTCAATTGATCCCTATCCTATTATCTGTACTATCAGGAAAACTAATTTTATGAATAGTGGGTGTGTTGAAAACTTCATTCCTAAACATTTTATTCTTCAAAGGGTTGGAATTGGATATTTTTAGAGCCCTTTCAAAGGCACTATGAGCATCATTTTCCAACACTCCGAGATAAATTATACTCAATGGGTGGTCTCTTTGGACTATTTATCTCCCATTTACTTGAAATAAATTCATATATTTCATGAATGTAATTTTATGGATGATAATTTATCTAATAAGGGAGTTTTAAATACTAAATTTAAATGGTTTGATGGTTTGTTAGAGGATTTTTTTTATATCTCAATTAGAGATTCTTATAAAACTCTTATTTCAAATCTCTCCATAATTTCTTATAATCAGTATGGGTCTTGGAGCTCTTTCTATATACCTAAATGTTCATAGTATAGGCATAATAAGTATTATATATAAGATAACATATATATTTGAATCTAGTTTTTAGTATATATAATTGTTTTCTATTTAAAATATAAATATAAATTAAAAATAATTATTAAATATAATATATTTTTTTACTATATAAATTTTTAAATTTTTATAAAAATATACATTTACACACACAGATATAAATAAATACACACACAAAATATATATATATATATATATATATATGAACACACACACACAAACAGACACCAACATATAAAAATAGATGATGAACAAAAATATTTATAAATAAACACCCAAAAACAAATAGACACACACACACAAACATAATAAAAGAAACAAAACACACATAGATATATATACATGCTAACATATGTGTAAGTATATATATACCAATATGTATATATGATTATGTGATACTTAGGGATCAAGTTAATAAAATTTTCTTTATAGAAACTATTATATATGCACTTATATACAGATTGTAATATATAAACAATCCAGGATGTGTACATTTTTAAAACAAGGGAAGAACACTAAAAAAATCAGGATAATATTAATGAAAGATCGGTTGAAAACCCCTAAAAATAAGTTATCAATAATGTACCATTGGTTTGCATGGTTGATTCATCCCAAAGATCAGTAGAGGCCATGGAAAGTTTTGGGTTATATGAATAGATGAATGGAAGAAGAGGAGAATGAGTGTATTAAGCCTCTTTTGAAAAAATGTATATGTTTTATTAGTGCTAACTAAAAACTAATGAAAAAATACCCTTTCTCATCATGAAAACTATATGAAATGATAAATCATAATTTTATCAGTGCTAAAAAACCATTGATAATAACTTGTTTTATATGCGTATATTTTAAAGGACATTTCCTTAAAAAATATGTTCCAAATGAATATTAAAAAATTATTATTACTTTTAATGTTTACAATTAATTACAAATTATTTAAAAATGAATGTTAAAAAACTTGAAAATTAATTTTTAATATAAATCAATAAATATTAAAGAATATTATAAATAAAAATATTAAATAAAATAAGTAGCTAATTACAATTATATAAAATCAATTTTTTTATAAATTATTAATTATATAAATATTAATTTAAATACAAAATACTTAAAATAAATTACACATTTTCAATGAATAAATAAGAATTGTACAAATATTAATATACTAAAATATTAAAATAAAAATTGATAAAATATCAATCATTAATAAAAATTCATTATATAAGTTATTAACATTTATAAGATATTAAAAAACCATAAAAATTAATTTATTATTAAATATTAAAAAGTAATAAATTGAAAAAATATTAATTGAATGAATACTAAAAATTATAAAATTTCTTAAATTAATAAATTTAAAATATAATAAAAATGAAAAAATAATAAAAAATGAATATTATGTATGTTTATATTAAAAATGAATAAAATAAATAGATTAAAAAAATTAAAAAATGAATATATAATATTATTTTTATAAAATATAAAAAAATTAAAATTTATTAATAATAAAAATTACATTTAAATAGGAAATATTTAATTTGTATACTAATTATATGAATGTATATAATAGAAATCTCCATTGGTAGAATGAATTAAAAACTAAAAATAATACACACACACCCATAAACCCTTTAGGGTTAAGACTCATCCCACCACACAATGAATGATCAACACACAATATATATGTTCTATTACTTATTAACGATCTGAATGTGAAAGTTCTTGATGACCTAATTATACAACTAAATATGGCCCAATGGCCCCTGAATGTGATGGTCGGAGGCCCATATGTGTATCCAAGCATAACTCTAAGTCACCAGTGTTTCAATGTCACATCGCCACTCCTGCTAGCACCATCACACAATATTGCTTCAATGAAACATAAAAAATCAACCCTCCATCAAACATCAATGAACTCTTTGGGTAGTGAGCTAGTTAATATTAAATATAATAGTATGTAAATATTTTTAATAGGTGAACTCAACACACATGTGTGTATATCAAACTATGGAAAAAACATATAATGTAGTTCTGTTATAATTTCCATATAAAATTAATAATCAATATTTAAAAATTCTTATAAATCTTAATATTATTATATAACTACTAAGATTAACTAATTATATGTGTCACGACCCCCCCTTGTTGGAAAAACTCCTATGCATGGAACAAATTTGAGAGTGACCAATAAAGACTGGCCCTCTCAAGATCGAGTTAGTCACTAGCACTGAAGGTATGAAACACAGATATGAGAGGCATTCCTCTAAAAAATCATTGGAATAGAAAAATCGGCCACCTATCACCAACAAAAAAATTTCATTCCATAAAATAATTCTATAGAATTAATTGTTACATAAATTTCAAATACACAATATCAATGAAATAAAAAAAGATGATACTAACCACTATGTCCATCCATGCTACCCAAGAAGTAGTTCCTCTCTCTCAAAAACCATCTGGTAAAACAAACTACATGTTCTAGAGGGGTGAGCACTTAGAAGTACTCAGTAGGATCATCCTTCTAAACAATTCTACATCCATGTGCAATAAATAAGCAAGAGTGATAGTGTTGGACATAATCTATGAAAAAATAACTATAGATATAAATATAGCATGCATTAGACATGAAATCATTTAGCCTTGCATTCTCCATCATCTACCACTATTTCCTTACTATTCCATAATATCCTCTACCCATTCCACATACGAGAATCCCATCTATTTCCTAAACCTATTTCCAAGAAATGTCATCAATTCCATACCGTCAACAAAAGAAAAAAAATGAAAAATAGTCTAAAATTTACAAATGATACCATTTGTCAATTTAGAGACTAATCCAACTCAGACCGATAGATAGATGATAGGAAAACCCCTCACTTACAAACATGAGACATGAGAAAGTTAAAACATAAAAAATATATAATCAATTATCACTCCATTCCGTAATAAACAACTGGACCACACAATATCATTCCTCCCCTTCCTAATCATAAAAAAATCCACTACCACATTCCAATATATCCATACCATTTGGCCTCCTCTCCCCAAAATTAATTTGAATGGTAATATAAACACAAAGTACATCAACCTCAAACAACCTTTCATGTGAATCTCCCGCCAATATCTCATCATAACCACCACCTTATCATCATATTAGGGTGTGATGAACTTGTAGGATATCAATGCCCTTAACTCCTCCAACTAGGAAGGACCCCCACCATCTTTCTTCATATCAATACCTCACATGGATTTCTAGTACACCATAGAATACATGTTATAAATTACACTATGATTGTTCAAATTTATCTTGTTCCCTTATAAACCATAATCTTCAACCATATTACCCCTTCATTGCACTACATTCTCAAAATAAATTTACATCATATTAATGTAATAATACAAAAATCACTCATCAAGCACCATTTACTAATATATATAATAAACATTTATACCAAATCTAAAACAAGGGAAAATAATGCTACACCGTAAAAATATTCCACATTCTCTCATCATTTTCCTAATTCAATATTTGATATTTACCAACCTTATTAATGTTATTATTCCATTCATTCCCATTTCAACCTATTTATCAAACTACTTCCATTTTCAAGTTGTTCTTTTATAATTAATCAAATTCATCACAATCATTAATATTTGATAAAATATCCCTATACATATTAAATTTAACATCATTATCATTGTTCCAATATGTGTTCAACTTATCATGTTTTATATCATTCTACCAGAATTCCAATCCCCATTTAAATCCCAAAATTTATCTTTCATTAATAAATATTTTAAATATCAAATAGAAGAAACAACATATATGAACACACCAATTTCATTATTTCCCATCAAAACAACAAACCACCAAGGTTACATATACTACATAAATTGTAAATTGAGTAGGCTCCCTGCAAAAACAACCAATAGTTATCAACAAAAAATTTCATTAATTTCCATTTTTATTAAATATTCCATTATAATAGTTCAATACTTTAATTCGAGTAGTTCCACCACATCATCCAAAACTCACATAATCAATTTTTTACTAAGTTTTATAGTTTTAAATTTTGTGAGAGGTGGTCCCATAACATCTATAAAAGGATCAAAAATTATTCACTATAATGAAAAAACATCCAAAAACAATACCTTTACAAAACATTAATCATAGAAGTAATAACAATAGGATTACTAAAAACACACATCTATTTTCTTCAATCCTATCCCCAATTTAATTTTACCCATATAATTATCTATATTTCACCAATTTGTTCATAAAAGATTTCACAACTATGCAATAAATAATATTATTCTACAAGATAAAAGAAGTTTTTTGAAATTCTTAACCTCAATATGAACCATTCTAGTAAATACTATTCAATAAAATAATAACTAAGAGTGAAACACTTACAAAAATGAATTATACAACTTCAAATATTAACCATGGTATGCCATCCTTATTCCAAACTCATATATTGACAAAAATAGTGAATCATTCCAATAAGAACCTCCAAGAATAAGCATGACAGCGATGAAGAGCAGAAGAGAGGTAGAGAATAACATGAATCAAAGGGATTTATCTAAGTAAACCTAATGGTTTAGAAATTCTTGAAAAATTAATGGGTGGAACTAAAAGTGTATGGGGTTATATTGGATTTGAATAGAAAAAAACCAATGGGGTCCCGACACCCTACATATAGAGAAATATTATCAGGCATTCACCACTGTATGGTGAATCCCACCATTTTTACGGTGCCTCCTACAGTAGTGATATCTAGATTGAAATTCCATATCCTATGAAACGCTTCCTCCTTACTATGGCACATTAATGCCTCTATTGGTTCTACGATAGGAACTATATTGTGATAAAAGAAATTTCAGTAATCAGGATGACCACTAAGTCTTGTCACAATGGTATAGAGGGAATCTTCTCATGGTTTCTCCCCACTATGACCAAAACCACAATTTAGTGAGACAACACCCATGATTTACATCCCCCATGAAAAGATAGACAATATCTTGACTCAACACCAAAAAAATGAAAATAGGTGTGTAATATATCCTTTTTTACTATAAGAAAATCTTCCATGAACTATGCTTTTCACCCCAACCAACCATATTGTGTAGCCTCCTCCACCCCACTCAATGTAAAAAAAACAAAAATCATAATCCTCTACGTAGTACCACACCATTTACCATGATCATGTTAGAAGATATGGTATAATAAGCACCCCAATTGTTGAGATCCACATCAAAAACACCTAAACATGAAATTTTAGGGCTTCTAAAATGCCCACCACCAGAGCATCCAAAACCTATAGGGTCTAAAACTCAACAATAATCCTTCAAAATACCTCCAAAATCCCTCTAGGAACCTATATGATTTGTTAATATTCATAGGAAATGATTTAAAAATCCAATTTAATTTTATCAAATACCTCTCAGACAAATATCATTCTATAGAATCCAAACTGAACCTATAAATGAAAAAAAGTCCACCAAAATCTACCACCAGGAGGTACCTCACAAATTGAACAACCCCAAAAAATAGACCAAATATAAGACCAATTATGTTTTCTCATAACTGAAAACCAATCAGATACTCTATTCACCTCAACAGTTTTTCAAAATAACAATAATTGAAATAAAAACTTATTTAGCTTAAAAAATATATTAAATAGATCAGTGAATTTTTAAATAATAAAAAATTTAAGATTAATTTTAATTTTCAATCAACACATGAATTAAAATGTTTCCAAAATACTCAATAATGGTTTCAGTGAAAGGAATTGGCACCCCAAAACATCCCCACAACTAACTCTCCACCGAAGACTATGAATCATGTTGAACATTTTGGAAGTCATATTGAGTATTCTACAAATAAATTACATTGGAAAAATATTAACTCATAAAACACTAGACCCATATTGCAACTCAAACCCATGGTGTTAATCTACGTTCTAAATCTTAATGATAACCCCACTCTATTTTTTTGTCAACCACATGACCCACAACTAAAGAATTTATATCAACCACTGAAAATTCTTGGTAGGGACTTTACTAGAACCAGACATCACAAATAAAACACATATAAATGGCCTTTACTCTTTCTCTCACAATATCCCAAGACATTTATTGATGTGGCATAGTAGATCATTGAATCTTCATCCTTATGGAGGACTTGAAATACCACACATGTTATCTTTTATCAGGATAGAAATAAAAAATCAAACTAATTAAATAAATGAAATTGTTTCCTGAGTTTTTCAAATCTCATTCACCCACTAAATATTCATTAATATCTCTCGTAGAATTAAAAATCTTCACTTGGCAATATAAATCATTCATAAAGGATTCAACACTTTCCCTCCATGGAATAACTTCCATATTTACATGCTTCATATTCAATCATGTTAAATACTCATGTTGAAAAAAAAATAAAACATAAATGCAACTGTCACGACTCGACCCTACTCGAGCTCAAGCTGTAACTACCCCAGGCCCGCCTCCATAGGCCAGGGGCTGGCGACCAGCGCTGAAGGCACAATAACTCGGGGAGGCCTTTTCCTAAGTACCTGTACACCCACACGCAACACACTCAATGAAAAAGTGCAGAGTAAAAAGAAAAGCAAAGGTCAAATGCTATAAATAAACCACAAGTGTGCATCGACCTCTAAATAGTACAAAGTACAAGCTGAAAAGAAAATGGTCAAAACACGCGCCCAACCAAAAAGTGCCACAACCCGGCAACATGTAAACAAAAAGAAATAGCTGATGGGTCCCCCACCTGGAACCCGACCACCACCACCGCACGCAGTCCAAGCTCCCAAGCTCCTAAACTCCTCGGAATCCACGCTCCACTTGTCTGTCATCTGCAAGGGCACACCAAGTGCGGGAAAAGCCCAAGTAGGGGTGAGTATAAAAAATACTCAGTAGGATACCCCGAAGGCTCGATGGAGAAACAAAGGAGGTGCCGAAGGGTGGGTAGTAGATCAAACAGGCAGTAGAACAGAAGTACAACAGAGAGTGCAGCAAAGAGTCTAGCTCAAACCAACAAAAGGAAAGAAGGTAGAATCGTCCAGACACAAGAAGTTGGAAACGGTGAGAAGACAAACTCCCCGTCAAGTCTTCACTACCTATAGCAGGAGAGTAGACTCGTCCAACCACGAGAAGCTAGAAACGGAAAGCACGTGGCATACCCCACACGTCTTAGCCTCTCCTAGAAGGAGAGTAGCCAAAACCAAGAAGTGGGTTCTGGAACAAGGTATATAGATACATATGCTCTATCAAGAAGCCTGAACAACATTATAATGGGATCTACGTCTCGTAGCTCAGCCCAAGAAAAGAGAGTCACCAACAGTCCCAGAAATAACACCATCGATGCCCAGCATCCCGCACATCTGCCCTGAACTGAAAGCTAAGGGGCTCAATCACCGCACTTTTACACTATCCTCTTTGGGCGGCACTAACTCGCCCGCATGGTTTTAGATCGCGTCACAAGAACGTGTCTCGGTGGGTGAAGTGCCCCTCGTACTTGAGTGTTCTAGGGAAATTCAAACCACACCTCGTCACTGCCCTATAGTCGAGAGGTCTTCTCAAAGTCAAAGTCGTCACAACACTGACCCATATGACCAAGGGTCCCGCTCCGATAATCACGGAGGAAATTCACAGGCTAGCATAGTAGAAAGGACCGAGCCTGGAATGCCAACAGATGACCCACTACCTAGCCCTGATGGAGGGTAATTCATAATATGATATCGGGTGATATACTTCCCAGCCTTGCTGGAAGGTAAACCATAATACATCATCAGGAGACCCACTGCCCAGCCCCGCTGGAGGGCAAACCATAATACATAATCAGGCGACCCACTGCCCAGCCCCGCTGGAGGGCAAACCACAATAAATCATCAGGTGACCCACTGACCAGCCCCGCTGGAAGATAGACCTTAATACATCATCAGGAGACCCACTTCCCAGCCCCACGGGAGGGTAGACCTTAATACATCATCAGGTGACCCACTGCCCAGCCCCGCTGGAGGGTAGACCTTGAATAAGTCAACGGGCGACCCACTGCCCAGCCTGGCTGGAGGGTAGACCTGGAAGTAGACGAAGGGCGACCCACTGCCTAGCCCTGCTGGAGGGTAGACCCTAAGGGGTCGTCGGGTGACCCACTTCCTAGTATCTACTGGAGGGTAGACCCTAAGAGTGTCGGGTGACCCACTGCCCAGTCTCTGCTGGAGGGTAGACCCTAAGAGTGTCGGGTGACCCACTGCCCAGTCTCTGCTAGAGGGTAGACCCTAGAAGCCGATGAGTAACCCACTGCCCTGCCCCACTGGAGGGTAAAACTCAGAACTGCTCTGTCCATATCCACTGGAGGGTACAACACTAGCCAACCGAACACGGAGTGGGTATCGCGAAACCACCCAACTCCAGAATAACTCACCCAAAAGGGGTTCAGCGCCTGCTCCATCACTGGGTGTGACTAGCACCGCTATTGGCTGATCCATCAAGAACAAAACCAGGGGGAGACCACTCAACCCTGCTGGTCAAACAAACAAGCATAGATCCAGGGGAAAAATTCCACCCTGCTAGTCAAACAACGAGCACAGAGGGACCCTCTACATCGCGAGAGGTCAAAGTACGTAAGAAGAACACAACATGCACATGGGGCCCACACAACGTGTGGCCCCAAGTCAATCCCCAACCAAGTGCACAAACAGTCTCAGGTACAAACCACACATACCTCCAAGCACTCCCGTATACTCCCAGAGTATACCTCATTTTCTGCCAAAGGGTTATCGTGCACACGACACCCAATGTCAACAGGAAGGCGTGACGTAACACCTCCAAATTGCGGCCTCAATGACTGGGCATGACCAACCACATCTATTCAAGCATTACTTCACTCACATGGGAGTGCAAGCGATCACATGCCAAGGGTCCGCTACAAACTTTGTAGAAGAACCGCCCCCGAGGCACCTTCACATTTCCACATTTAATAAGATCATGTAAGAGGCTCCTCACAACCAAGCAGATCTCACCATTATAATCCTCGTGGAAAACCATGTGAGATCGAGTACTTACTCACCTCCAACAGATATCCGACGGAAAAGTCACCAACACAGCCTCACCCCCAAACGGCGTCCCGTGATCCCAACCCTCAGCCCCGAAAACAGTCGGGCGCATCGCACCAATGTGATCCCCTTGGGAAAACTTGTCAAAAGCACTGCTCACTTGAGTGCAATGGATATCCAGAGAAAAAGATACGTTCCGGCGCCCCTGCTCTAGCGGTACCACGCGGGACCCGCACCCCGGTCCCAAAACTCAACGAATAGATCGCACCATTGCGATCCTCTCGAAAAAGTACACGAAATGGTCTATTCACTTGTCCAAAACAGACACCCGGTGATACGAATGGAAATCACCATCAACACCCGAAACGGCCCTTACGGGGCCCGCACCATCGTGCGGAATTAGAGCAGGTGGACTACGCTAATGTGATGCCCTCAGAAAAACACCAAACATCGACTGCTCGCACGCCCCGAACGGACGTCCGATGTAAAAGTCGCTAAACGCTACTCGCAGCTCGGAAGACGGGTTGTGGGGCCCATGCCTCAACCTTGGCCTCAACACCCGAAACCACCCTGGAAAGATCCGCCTCGGTGACAGGGTCCCAACGCCACTGACGGCGCTTAAATCGGACGTCGGACGTGTCTGTGCCGTCCAAAACAAGGATCTTGGGAAAACGCTCGTCCACTTAAAGACACATCACGCCTCCGCGACCCCTAGTTTCGGGAATTAAAAATTCCCAAACCACCTCAAAGCATTCCCATCGATGCAAGTTCCTCTTTCCCGCTGACGGCGCACAAAATGGACGCCCCTAGCGAAAGCTACGGGCGACGGAAAACCGAGGGGCAGAGCCCCTTGGGCTGGACCGGCCTGGACCGGCCGGTCCGCCTGGCTTGGGTTGGCCCGCGCCGGCTGGCCCGGCTCGCAGCGCCTGGCCCGCGGCTTGGCCACGCGGATCGGTGGTGGATTCGTTCTACCGCGTGGCTGACCGGCTGAATCTGATCGCCAAGTGAGGACCCGCGCGACGCGGGTCGTTGCCTCCACACAGGGGTCGCGCGCCACGACCCCGCCTCGCCGTCGCGCCAGCCCGCGCCGATGGAGCCTCGCCGCTGTCTCACCCGCGGCCTCCTCCTGACACTGCTCCCTTTCCATTTTCAGCAGCCGCCTCTCGCAGCGACACCCGCAGACGCCGCGGACACCCCCAGCGCCCGCTGCCGCTCGCCGTCGCCCCCATCCCCCGTCGCCGCTGCCGCCGCACCAGAGCTCCCCGGACCACCAAGCTGTCCCGCAAAACCCCAAAACCTGCAAACTTCGTCGGGTGTTTGCGATCATCTCCGAAATCAGATTTTTGATCCTAAATAAGTGATGGAAAGAACAGAAAACGTACTACGCATATAGGTGTGTTGTTCGAAGATTAAACATCAAATCGACACATAAAATTGAATTCAAAGGGCGGTTCGGAAATGAGAATGCAACAAAACCTCCTACCTCACTGGGTTTCGCCCGGAGCTTCGCGTCGATCTTCCGGCATCAACGCAGCTCACCAGAGTCGCCTTGCCGGAGATGGAGGAGGAGAGGGGAGGGGTTTCGTCAGGGGGTTCAATGGGGAGGAAGGGGAGCAGGGGAGAGTTTAAATAAATACTCTTTAATTAAAACATCCGACCCCCAAAACACCCACGCCAAACCTTCTGGTGCGGTCAAGATTAAGCTCCCCCTAGGGTAAACACCATCTCCTGAGCACAATAGTGGTCTCGGAATTTGATTCCGAGCTTCCGTTTGAATGTTATAAAACCGAACGCCCAAATCCGTCAAATTACAAAAACACCCCTGGAGCCATTTTTCACCGACGCCCCACGCCTGTGAAACTTATACCCCTCCTAGGGTAAACGGAATGCTCCAAACTCAACAGTGCCCTCAGTTTCCCAATCCGACCCACTGTTTAAGCGATACTCGAGTTCCAACACTAAACAAATTAATTAATTAATTAATTATTCCATTTAACGTTCCAGAAGCGGGCTAGGGGTCCAAACGTCCCGCGCTGATAAGTTTTATGTCGTTACTAGGGTAAAAACCCCATTCCGGACCCATACGTACCCTCAGATCCTTGATCCGGATCACCGTTGAGGAGTTATCTTATTTATTTGGCGTTTCCAGTGTGAACACACAGAAAATTTAATTCTGGCCACTCCGGGGCTCGGAATCGCACGCCGTCTGAAGGCGCTGCTCTGGAATATCATCAAAAATATTCCAAACTCTTTCACAGAAAAAACCAGGTTCTTATATCATTCCCTTATTCAATCTTTTCATCCCCGAAAAGTAAAACTAGGGAGCAACACAGGGTACTAAGCCCACTCCTGACTTTCCCATACCTAGAAGAACCCACGCACAGCTCTGCATCACCGCACACATACCAAAGGATTGATCTGTTCACGCGAGGTCGGCCCTTGCCGATGTCATGCACCCACTCTAGACATTGGGGTTAGGGCAAGGCAGTAGGGAACAACGCCATCCATTTTCACTGTCTCAAACGGCCCGAAGGCTCTCGGGGGTAGCTCACCTCCCCGATCGAACCTCTACGTCGCATGCTGCGACTGGAATCCATGTCTGCACTTGAAACAAGGCCCGATGATTCCCTCCTTCAGAATATCCATATGGTGAAACACCCAAGGATATCTGGTCACAAAAGATTTCACAGTCGATGTTTCATAGCCAAGGCCCTCTTACACGCTCGTAAGCGAATGATTCAACACCATCGACTAACAGAAAAGGTCCCACGCCTTTTACTTTACCAACACAAGGTTACACCCGACACCCTTCGTCACCCTGGTATCAACTCTATCTTGGAGCGGGGAGAAAAATCACTTCACACACAGATTCTAACAATTCTACTGCAAGAAGTAGAAGATTCAAAAGGGGTACCTCTGATCATCCCATGCTCTACAGGATCGTAGACATCAAGTTCATAGCTATCCGCGGTCCCAACTGTCAGCTCCCGGAGCCTGACGTGGACCGCCTAGTGTTGATGAGAAGACCTTGTAAAGTCATCCCTCACTACCAGATCCTCCCTCTCTTCATCTAGTACCACCTCGCTGGGCGCTACTCCGATCATGACGCTACCTCCGTCATGATGGTGCACCTGCTTCCTGCCCGAGGCTCTCCACATGCCTGGTCGGGTAGTTTCATGCCAAGTGACCTCGCCCGTCACAAGCATAGCACCAACTCTCTCTGAGCTGCAATGGTTCCCTCCGGAGCCATGGTGGTGTACGACCATGCCCCTGAGTCCGGTCATCATGAAGCCACCTGCGTCGAGGTTCTGCTTGCCGACGCCCACTAGCCGCTGAAGACGTCTCGGCTCCAACGTGCCTGCTGTCACCACCAACACTAGAACGTGACAGGAAGCCCTCTGTCACCAGCGCCTGTTCTAGCACCCCAGTATATGTGGAAGTGCCCAAGGGTACTATGACAGCACGAATCTCTCGGTGGAGACCCTGCTCAAACTTCTGTGATCGTAAGTTGTCGTCGTGGACCAAGTCCGGGTAAAAGCGTGCACGGTCTGCGAAACTAGCAGCATACTCGGCCACCGTCATCCCTCCCTGCCGAAACTGCAGGAACTCCTGAATCCGAATGGAGCGCAAGTAGGAGGGGAAAAACTCCTCACGGAACAACAACTGGAAGTCACCCCACGAAAGCGACGACTCATCAAGAAGCTCAGTCACCAGACTCAACCAACACCAAGCCGATCCACGGAAAAAGGCTGGCTGCCAAAGCCACTCTCTAATCTGTCAGCGTCTGCACAAGCCCGAAAAGGCAAACCATTGCCTCGAGCCAAACCTCTACTGCCTGAGGGTCTGGCTCACCACTGAACCTCAGCAGCCTCTGCCACTGGAACTCACGGAGCCCGTTCAACCTGCGCTCAAGCTCAGCCTACTCTGCTGGAACTGTATGCTGCTCAACAGGTGGGGGTGCTACTACCAGCCCACCCGGAGAAAGGGCTCGCATGATGGGTTCTGGACTGTGGCCTCGTAGCTCATAGGGTCGTCGTCACGAACCAAAGCTGGGATCCTGGCTGGCTGTCTTCACGGTGACATCCTGAATATTATCAACGAGTTCTGCGGTCAGATGAGCATATATGTATATACCGATAACAAAAAATATGGGGAGATGACTCAAGAAGGATAGTCAAAGACTCAATCCTATGTGATTCACAAACAAAATTTTCCTCCAACAAGTTTCTCAGCATGCCGAGTCGACAAGCGGGTTATCAAGGTCCTGGTGAATGGATATGTCGGCCACCACACCATCACTGGACTCCCTGGCCTGAGAGCCACTCTCGAGACATGTTAACACTGTTGCCCAAAATCCCAACCAATTCTTCTTTTAGGGACGTCCGAACAGCATCCCAAGGAACAAACCACCTCTGATACCACTTTTTCATGACCCGACCCTACCCGAGCTCGAGCCGCAACTACCCCAGGCCTGCCTCCATAGGCCAGGGGCTGGCGACCAGTGCAGAAGGCACAATAACTCGGGGATGCCTTTGCCTAAGTACCTGTACACCCACACGCAGCACAGTCAATGCAAAAGTGCAGAGTAAAAAAGAAAACCAAAGGGAAACTGCTATAAATAAACCACAATTGTGCATCAACCTCTAAACAGTACAACGTACAAGCTGAAAAGAAAAGGGAAAAAACACGCTCCCAACCAAAAAGTTCCACAACCCGGAAACAGGTAAACAAAAAGAAACAGCTGACAGGTCCCCCACCTGGAACCCGACCACGACCATCGCACGCAGTCCAAGCTCTGAAGCACCTGAACTCCGCGGAAGTCACGGTCCACCTGTCCATCGTTTTCAAGGGAACACCAAGTGCGGGCAAATCCCAAGCAGGGGTGAGTATAAATAATACTCAGTAGGATACCCCGAAGGCTCAAGGGATCAACAAAGGAGGTACCAAAGGGTGAGAAGTAGATCGAACAGGGAGTAGAATAGAAGTACAACAGAGAGTGAAGTAAAGAGTCCAGCTGAACCCAACAAAAGGAAAGAAGGTAGATTCGCCTAGACACAAGGAGTTGGAAACGGTGAGAAGACGAACTTCCCATCGAGTCTTCACTACCTATAGCAGGAGAGTAGACTCGTCCAACCACGAGAAGCTAGACACGGAAAGCACGTTGCATACCCCGTGCGTCTTTGCCTCTCCTAGAATGAGAGTAACCAAACCCAAGAAGTGGGTTCTAGAATAAGGTATATACATCCATATACTCTATCAAGAATCATGAAAAATGTCGTAAGGGGATTTCCGTCCCATAGCTCATCCCGAGAAAAGAGAGTCTCCAACAGTCCCAGAAATAACACCATCGATGCCCAGCATCCCACACATCTGCCTTGAACCACAAGCTAAGGGGATCAATCACCGCACTTTGACACTATCTGCTTTTGGCGACACTGACTCGCACGCACGGTTTTATATCGCGTCACAAGAACGCGTCTCGGTGGGGAAATCACCCCACGTAATTGAGAGTTCTAAGGAAAGTCAAACCACACCTCGTCACTGCCCTGTAGTCGAGAGGTTTTCTCAAAGTCAAAGTCGTCACAACACTGACCCGTATGACCAAGGGTCCCACTCCGGTAATCACAGAGGAAAGTCACATGCTAGCCTAGTAGAAAGGACTGAACCTGGAATGCCAACAGATGACCCACTTCCCAGCCCAGCTGGAGGGTAATTCGTAATATGATATCGGGCGACCCACTGCCCAGCCCTGCTGGAGGGTAAACCATAATACATCATCAGGCAACCCACTGCCGAGCCCCGCTGGAGGTTAAACCATAATACAACATCAGGCGACCCACTACCCAGCCCAGCTGGAGGGTAGACCTTAATACATCATCAGGAGACCCACTGCCCAACCCTGCTGGAGGGTAGAAATTAATACATCATCAGGTGACCCACTGCCCAGCCCCGCTGGACGGTAGACCTGGAATAAGTCGACAGGCGACCCACTGCCCAGCCTTGCTGGATGGTAGACCTAGAACTAGACAATGGGCGACCCACTACCCAGCCCTGCTGGAGGGTAGAACCTAAGGGGTCATTGGGTGACCAATTGCCCAGTCTCTGCTGGAGGGTAGACCCTAAGAGTGTCGGGTGACCAACTGCCCAGTATCTACTGGAGGGTAGACCCTAAGAGTGTCGGGTGACCCACTGCCCAGTCTCTGCTAGAGGGTAGACCCTAGAAGCCTATGATTAACCCACTGCCCAACCCCGCTAGAGGGTAAAACTCAGAACTGCTCTGGCCATATCCACTGGAGGGTATAACACTAGCCAACCGAACACGGAGTGGGTATCGCGCAACCACCCAACACCAGAACAACTCACCCAAAAGGAGATCAGCACCTTCTCCATCATTGGGTGTCACTAGCCCCGCTACCGTCTGATCCATCGAGAACGAAATAAGGGGAGACCACTCAACCCTGCTGGTCAAACAAACGAGCATAGAGCCAGGAAAAAGACTTCACCCTACTAGTCAAACAAACAAGCACAGAGGGACCGTCTACATTGCGAGAGGTCAAAGTATGTAAGCAGAACACATCACGCACATGGGGCCCACACGATATGTGGCCCCAAGTCAATCCCCAACCAAGCGCACAAACAGTCTCAGGTACAAACCACACATACCTCCATGCGTTTTCGTATACTCCCAGAGTATACCTTATTTTCAGCCAAAGGTCTATCGTGCACATGACACCCAACGTCAACGCGAAGGCATGATGTAACACCTCCAACTTTCCACCTCATTGAATTGGAACAGACAACCACATCTATTCAAGCATTACTTCACTCACATGGGAGTTTAGGCGACCACACGCCAAGGGTCCACTACAAACTCAGTAGAAGAACCGCCCCCAAGGCACCTTCACATTTCCACATTTAATAAGATTGCGTAAGAGGCTCCGCAAAACCAATCGGATTGCACCGTTGTAATCCTCGTGGAAAAACACGCGAGATTGACTACTTACTCGCCTCCAATGGATATCCGATGGAAAAGTCACCAACACCGCCTCACACCCGAACGGTGTCCCGTGGTCCTGAGCCTCGACCCCGAAAACAGTCGGGCACATTGCAGCAATGCGATCCCCTTGGGAAAAAACGTCAAAAGCACTGCTCACTTGAGTGCAACGGATCTCCGGAGAAAAAGATATGTTCTGGTGCCTCGCGCTCTAGCGGTACCACATGGGACCCGCACCCTGATCCAGAAACTCAACGAACGGATCGCACCGTTGCGATCCTCTCGAAAATGTACACGAAATGGTCTATTCACTTGTCCAAAACGGACACCCGGTGATAAGGATGGAAATCACCGTCAACACCCAAAACGGCCCTCACGGGGCCCGCACCATCGTGCGGAATTAGATCGGGCGGACTGCGCCAGCACGATGCTCTCAGAAAAACACCAAACATCGACTGCTCGCACGCCCCGAACGGACGTCCGATGAAAAAGTCGTTAAACACTGCTCGCAGCTCGGAAGACGGGCCGTGGGGCCCGCGCCTCAACCTCGGGCTCAACGCCTGAAACCACCCTGGAAAGCTCCGCCTCGGTGCCAGGGTCCCAATCCCACTGATGGCGCTTAAATCGGACGTCGGACGCGTCCGCGCCATCCAAAACAAGGATCTCGGAAAAAACGCTCGTCCACTTAAAGACACGTCGCGCCTCCGTGACCCCTCGTTTCGGGAATTAAAAATCCCCAAAACCATCTCAAAGCATTTCCCTCGACACAAGGTCCGCTCTTCCACTGACAGCGCGTAAAACGGACGCCCGTAGCGAAAGCTACGTGCGATGGAAAACTGAGGGGCAAAGCCCCTTGGGCTGGACCGGCCGGGACTGGCCGGTCCGCCCGGCTTGGGTCGTCCCGTGCCGGCCGGCCCGGCTCGCAGCGCCTGGCCCGCGGCTTGGCCACGCAGGCCGGCGGTGGATTCGGTCCACCGTGTGGCCGACCGGCTGAAGCCGGTTGCCGCGCGACGACCCGCACGACGCGGGTCGTTGCCTCCGCACAGGGGTCGCGCGCCGGGACACCGCCTCACTGTCGCGCTCTCCGGCGCCGACGGCGCCTCACGGCTATCTCGCCCGCGGCCTCCTCCTGACGCCGCTCCCTCACCCTAGCTAGCAGCCGCTTCCCACTGCGACTCCCGCCGATGCCGCGGACACCCCCAGCGCCCGCTACCGCTCGTCGTCGCCCCCAGCGCCCGATGCCGCTGCCGCCGCACCGGAGCTCCCCGGACCACCACGCTGCTGTCGCAAAACCCCAAAACCCGCAAACTTCGTCGGGTGTTTGCGATCTTCTCTGAACTCAGATTTTTGATCTGAAAGAAGTGATGGGAAGAAAAGAAAACGTACTACGCATATACGGTCTTTGTTCAGAGATTTAACATCAAATCGACGCATAAAATTAAATTCAAAGGGCGGTTCAGAAATGAGAACGCAACGAATCCTCCTACCTCGCTGGGCTTCACCCGGAGCTTCGCGTCGATCCACCGACATCACCGCACCTCGCCGGAGTCGCCTCGTCGGAGATGGAGGAGGATAGGGGAGGGGTTTTTCCAGGGGGTTCAATGGGGAGGAAGGGGAGGAGGGGAGAGTTTAAATAAATAAACTCTTTAATTAAAAGGCCCGACCCCAAAACACCCGCATCCAAACCTTCTGGCGTGGTCAAGATTAAGCTCCCCCTAGGGTAAATAACACCTCTCGAGCACAATTGTGGTCTCATAATTTGATTCCGAGCTTCCGTTTGAAAGTAATAAAACCGAACGTCCAAAGCCGTCAAATTACGAAAACGCCCCTGGAGCCATTTTTCACCGACGGCCCACGCCTGCGAAACATATACCCCTCCTAGGGTAAACGGCATGCTCCGAACTCAACGGTGCCCTCGGTTTCCCAATCTGATCCACCGTTTAAGAGATACTCGAGTTCCAACACTAAACGAATTAATTAATTAATTAATTAATCCGTTTAACGTTCCAGAAGCGGGCGAGGGGTCCAAATGTCCCGCGCTGACAAGTTTTATGTCGTTCCTAGGGTAAACACCCCATTCTGAACCCATCCTTACAATCGGATCTCTGATCCGGATCACCGTTTAGGAGTTATCACATTTATTTGGCGTTTCCAGTGTGAACACACTGAAAATTTAATTCTGGCCACTCGGGGGCTCGGAATCGCACGTCGTCTGAAGGCGCTGCTCTGGAATATCATCAAGAATATTCCAAAGTCTTTAATAAAAGATTCAACACTTTCAATCCATGGAATAAATTCTATAATTACATGATTCATATTCAATCATGTTAAATACTCATGTTGAAAAAAAATAAAACAATAATGCAACTCCTAATTTATCTAAAGTCCTCACCAACCAAATTTCATCCCAAGAATATTCTAACCAATATACCACATTAGGGTTAGAGGCTCTACTGAATAAATAATTTACTTCCTACTAATAAAACCACATCAAATCTCTATCAGTTGATTCATTCTTATACTTTTGACACCCAATGTCTTGATGGTGTCTTGATGGCATATATTTCAATAAAAAATATAAATTTATATATAAACCCTAAAAATAATATCTTAGTAATATAAAAATATAGTATTTCATATGAAAACTGTAAAGACCCGACCCCAGTTACCCAGAGTCGGTGCATTATTACGTAACATTGGCATGATCACAAAAGATCAAGTCTCTAAAGACCGATTAGTTTAGTAGCCTTGGAAACACTTGATACATTTATAAAAGATACATTACATCATAAAGTGAAAAACTAAAATAACATGGTCTCCATAGTCCACACTCATATCCCCTTCTGACTACCCCTGTAGGTCATTCATAAAATACTTCTTCACATCCTGGAAAATATTAAAACATTGAAAGGGGTGAGCTCAGATGCTCAGTAAGAATAACAATATCACAGAAGCCCTCATAAATAAACATAAAAATTTAAGGTAATTTATAACTAAAACAAAAGCCTTCTAAACATGAACTTCAATGTAATATGGCAAAAGTAAAATGAAATAATTCCATTTAGTTATTCACATGGATATTCCACTAGTCGAATAATGACATGCAATATCAATATCCACATTCATTATGATGGAATTCATAATTCCAGACAATTATAACCACGTAGCCAAGACCTCGTGCCAAGAATACAAATAATATTTATTCAAGGCCTCGTGCCAAGACACTAGTTTGTCTCATGATACCTACCGATGCATCGAGGATCTATAACAGGCTCCACCCATCACTTATTAAGTCCAATGCATTCCTTATATGAAAAGGTTTAAACATATCATAAACCATAACATAATTGTGTCACCTAAAACATGCGTAAAGGAAACATAACATTTCCACATTTCAATCACAAGATATCAATACAACACAATGATATAAAAAAACACTTTCAAAACCATTTTCAATACCAAAATGAAAGAAAATTAAAACTTTGTAATTATTTTTCATTTAATAAAAGTTATGGCTTGTAGAGGAATCCGAAACTCAAATAATGGTCACGGTGGCGGAGAAGTCGTTGTCGCCACATACGTACGACAAAAAAACATTCCCTTTTGTCATTTAGTATAATTCTTCGTATAAAAAATATTCCTTTTGAATGATCGTAAAAGTCAAAGGGGTTTATACACCGTATAAAAGAATGTTGTGTATAAAACAAAATATGCCTCAATGAAAGGAGATTGAGACGAAGTCCCTTACAAAGATGATTTTTTTTAAATAAAATAAATCTATTATGTGTATTAAATATAAGTACACATGAAAAAAGTACAAATACAAGATAGGACATAATAATATCATGACATAATTTTAAAGTAGGAGATTAACCCAATGAATAGAAATTGGGTTAAGAAGTTCCCTTACCTCGTGTCTGATTTGACTCGATCGTTCTTTAACCTCCTGAATAATAAACTAGAGTTAATTTCTACTTTCTTAATAACCTTTTTCAAGTTCATTATTCCTTTTATATAAATTATTAACATGTTATTAATATTATGTAATTATTTAAGTTAATAAAGGTCGTTTTGTCGATCTTTGGTACTTGAGTTAAAAATAAACTTCTTATAATTACAAGTTGTTCATGTGGTAAAATATCCATTATATCCAGAATTGTATTCATGATGTATATATCATATATATCATATATATCCAGTATATATATGCATTTATAATATTACATAACATTTAGTTGTATGAAATGAAATGCACCGTTCAAGGAGACGGTAAGCCGTATGTACGCATGAATGCTACTTTCATTTCTATTTCATATTTAATGGAATGAAATCATAATGATATAAAGGTATATTATAATTCCAGTATAATATCATATATAATATCATTTAATCCATCCTTTATACATCCCTCATATGGCATTAATGATTCAAATCACTTTGAGGGGGCTCTAGTCCGCACTTCCTAAAATGAAATTATCGCGTTTACCTACAATGGAAATCATAAAGGTATGCCATAAATGAGAAATACAGAAGAATAAGGAAAACATAAACATAATATATATCATATATAAATGTAGTGACATCTTAATGGCCACAATTAGAGGTGTTAAAATAAGATTGAACTATCATCGTTTCTTGAGGAAGAAATTCACCAACCATAGAAACAGTATGTTCTTTAACCATTAGACGAAGGTGTGTGTAAGTGTAAATCAAATCATTCTCATAACAAAATCCTATTATATTGAATATACTTTTTTTAAAAAAAATAAATGAATAAAAATAGTTCAAGGGGTTGGAGAAAAAAAAAACAAAATAACATAAGAGAAGACATTGCCTTAAAATCGGGTAACTCTTTTTGATTTGAGCCAAAGGCTTCCTTGGGAAGAATTATGACCAAAGTGAGGCTTCTAGGAGTAAGAGAGAGAATTTTAGAGTGTATTTGGGCAGAGGTTGGACGATCCAAATGTCTTGGAAGGTGTGAATAAGGTGGTATAGGTGGGGGCCTTTTATAAGAGGAGAGGTGGGGCCCTCTTGGAAGGTAATGAAATATTACATTATTATGAAATGATTTTCGAATTTTAGAGACCCCAAAATTATTTATTTTGAGGATATGGTGATAAGGATTCTATATATACTCATCCAATAGGTTTTTGAGAAGTGTAAGTCTTATATTTTACATTATCTTTTCATTTTATTTAAATCGTTAATTAATGAGGTAATCATTGCATCATCACTGTGTTATAAAACATTTAATTTATTTAATTTTTAAAAATTATAAAAAAACTACCATGATGTAGGAAATATTTTTAGATTTAAAATGAATATTTATAGTCGAAAATTTAACTTATATAACCCCATGTAATAATTGTTTTAGTAAAAAAACACATGTTTGTGACAATTTTATTTTTACTTTAAATAAAAAGTTATTAATGTCATTTTCTAACCCAAGTGGCTCCATGGGGTCCCCAAGTTGACCCATGGATTGTATTGGTCTTCCATGAATCATCCAATAAGGGTAGGACATGTGTCAAGGTAAGTTCATATTATTATAACATCATTTTTACCTTAAAGTTCACAAATTACCTTTAATCGCGATTAATAAAACTGAAAAGTTACTATTCACCAAAAATTATTTTCATCTCATTGAACCACATTTTTCTTCCTAATGAAAACCATGTATTTATGATTTTTGAAATTCAATACACAGAAGTGGTAATGTTTCATTTATATGATAAATTAGTTTTTAAACTACTACTTAGTGGTTTCACTATTCATCAAAAATTGATGTTTTTCAGAATAATACAAAAAATTCAGTCTAAGCTATATTTGATATTAAAAATTCAAAAATGATGTCTATTTTAAAAAATTCAAAACATATAAGTTGAATTAATGTATTTAATAATTAATTCCCGATGTCACAACAAATAGCGTGTTTTTAAGAAACAATATGTATCAGAAGATTGGCAGTTGTTTATGTCCAATTTCAAAGTGAAATTAATTCTAATGACCAACATTGGATAAAATGGTAAAAATATATTCTAATTATACTTTAAAACCACTCAATAGTATAATTTATCACTATAAAGTATTTTTAATTAAAAAAATTTTTGAAGTATTTTCACTATTCATTGAAAATCTGACATTCTCAGAAAGATACAAAAAATTAAACATAGGCTAATTTCGATATTACGAATCCAAAAATGAAGTCCATTTTGAAATATAAAATTTATATAATTTCAGAAAGTGTTTATTACTATTCATAATGGCTACCTTGATTGGTCGCGGTGTATTAGAATCTTGAACTTGGGTACAATGCAAGCTATAGCATTATTGAAAGAGAAGCGTATCGTGGAAGCTTGGGGTGCTACAAAAACAAATCCACCCATACTCTATTCTTCCCAACCAACTCACCCACATGATATTATACATAGCCAAACCACCCCTCCCATCAAGAACAATATTGTACCACCTCAATCATACTACCCACATTACCTCATTCCAACATGGAGACAAATCATAACACCCATAACCCATCACTAAATAAAACACCGCTAAAAGCCAAAAACCATTCACATTACACATAACCAACCATGCCATCCAAATATCACACAAAAAATATCCCATCATCCATAAATATCATTATAATCACCACTAACTCTATTTCATACAAGCAAATCTAACAACACCATCCATTTCTCATCCAATGACAACCCCTAAACCAACCAAAAAAACTCTCTGAAACATCCACATAGGTCCGAAAAGGTAAAAACTAAAATCCAAACAACCCAAAAATATAACACAAAAGCCAATTACTTTTTAATCATTCATTAAATAAAGAAAAAGTGTGGTTATGTATGACATCATCAAAAAATTTAATATTTCCTAAAAACCTATTTCCATGAAAATTTTAAATGAAGAGTATTCAATGGTAGGTGATCCAAACAATATAATCAAAACAACACATAATCATATAAGAAGGAAAAATAATTTAATGAAATCACTTTATAGTGATTGAAAAAAAAATGAAATGGATCATCTGTGAAACAATATATTAGGGGAATAGTTCATATTGACCAGCCATTATCAGGCATATTTTTGGTATAAAAATTAGATCTTATTCTGAAAAACTTCAATACCTTATCGAAATAAATAATCAAATAAAACATTATTCCTCATGAAACATTCCTAATTTTGGTTGTGGATGAAAAAATTTTGATTTACCAAAGTATAATATATTATTTAACTCTATGTAGTATTTGATAGAGGATTTCCCAAAAAAAAATTCAAATTTTTTTAGCTTTATGAAAAAGGTAGGTTTTAGTTAATTTTGAGAAATTGAGAAAGAGAAATATTTTTTTAAGATATTTTTTTAAATAATAATGAAATATGATGATCTGAGGTGGTTTGGCTAGAACTCTTACCATTTTATAATGGTTTGTAAAATTTACTCCTTTTGATTACTGGTAAATGATAGATTCATCTATCGAGTAACATATATCCCTTGGAAAAATAGTTATGATGAAAATATTCTCATATAAAACCTCAAGTTAGTCTTCCGACTTTCCTGTGTGCATAGAGTTACAACATGTTTTACTGATTAATTAGGGCAGTCTCAAACCAAGAATTTTTGTTCCCTAAAAATCCAATATTACAACATAAAATCATGAAAATGTACTGAAAAAAATAAAGAACTCACCACCTAACACTAATATTTTTCTTTATATAGAGAAAATATTTGTTTGGAGGGAGATATGGATCACCTTCTAATTAAACTAAAAATAACTTAATCAAAACAAAACGCAATCACGTTCAGAATATAAAACCAAGTTATGAATTCAAACCTGATACAAAATGATTAAATGATAATATTAATTTGAATAAAAAATAAAAGAAAAGAAATTAGATATATCCTCTCCCTTTTCTGGACACACAATGAAAATACCCCACAATGGATGGTGAAGTCGAGTTGATGCAGGTGTGGTGAGACATCACAAAGTAAATAAAATAAAAAATTATAAATTAGGGAAATAAATCAGCTACATGACATCATCCAGAGATTCAACCACTAATCCTTCCACTTCAATCCATCTATAGTCTCTTATTTATAGGCATGTAAGAGGCTTATAAATATCCTAAAGGTCCATTAATGTCTTTTAGGACATAATGAGTTTTCAATATTTCAAATTTTGGTTCTAGAATCATCCTTTTAAGAATTGTGCATGAAATCCACCCAATGTGACCGAATAAGTGGAAGTTGTAATCTAGAAAGACGTTAATTTTTTTAAATATGAATACAGAATTTCATTTTCATCTGGAATGTGTTGAAGTTGTTATATCCAATTAATATTGAATATTTATTTTGGACTTGCATAATCATGGAATTTCATAAATCAATTTATCATGAATTTATGGACTTCATTTCGATAGAGTATAGTGGGTCCATAGTTATGAAAGTTTTTTCTTAAGATTTTAAATTTATCATTGTATAATTTCAACTTCATTTGGTCATAAATTTACATGATATTGTTTGATCTTAAAAAATATCAAGATATTAGCACACATTTCGTGGCATTAATTGTCTGATTCTTTTGGGCCTTCAGATGATTGATTAAAATTTTGGTGCAGAATAGATAAATATATAAAAATATTTATTTAATCTAGAAAAATTAGAATTTCATTAATTTAACAAGTACATAAAATTTTATGTCCATTGTACTTAAATAAATCAAAACAGTTATATCCCAAAATTGGACCATTTTTTAATTAATCCCAAAATTCTTCTATAACTATAAAATGTGACAATTGAAATTAAAATATCACTTTTGTGGGAGTAACACCATTTAAATTTAATTAAATATATGCCTGAAATTTTATTGCATTAATACACCCACACCTTAAACAATATTTCCCTAATGTCTAAAATCTCACCATTAAAAATCATAGGGCAACAATGTGATCGATATTCAAATTCCAAAGAAACAAATAAAAAAATTAATGTCAAACCGAAATTTTAAAAATCAAAATAAAATATAATTTAATTTCTCAAATTTCAACGAATAAAAATAAACTCATGTATTTTAATTTACCCTATTGAAAATGGGAGAACTTATCTTCTCATTCATTCATGTTCCTCAATTCATTATTATTAAATATGCCAACTGATTACATACCTCACATTTAAATCTTTTTTATCATCACACCAGATAAAATTATAGTGTGGTTATTCTCATATCATGAATACATTATCCTTATCCATAAAATTGTAAAGTATCTTCACTCTCTACATTAAAAATAAAAAACAAATACAAAATCATGAGGACTTTTCAATAAATGTTCAAATGACTCTGAGGCTTATGGATGGTGGGATTTGATGATTTAAAAATTAAGGCTCAATTAGGTGGTTTATATCCTAAATAAAATGCTTGATATCAATAGAAAAATCTCAATGATATTCTCCCCTTCCAATTGTTACAACTACCACTTCCCATACTCAAGTTAATGTCATGATCAATGTAAAGAATGATGAATGATTTGTGAACCCTCTGGAATATGTTTTTCATCTTTTTTTCCATTTTTATTTTTCAACAAAATATTTTTTATATTATAATGTTATTCTTAGAATAAAACTCACATCCAAAACATATACAAATATTATTAAAATCATAGGTCTAGTAATGGTAATTTTTTTATTTTTCAAATCATAAGAAATTTTTCTATATTTGTTTTCATATTCCCTTATTTATTCAAGAGGGTAAAATTTATTATTACAATAATGGAATAAAAAATTTATAAACTTCTAAAAATATCACCCACACACATTTTTGTATAATGTATATCATCCATTTAACCATGACCCCCTAAACCCCCACACTATATCATGAAACTTTCATGAAAATGGTAAGAGGAGGGTAGGATGTGATAGAAATGGCTTGAAACATGGATCATTACTAAAATAGTCATTTATGATTTCTATGTGATAATCATGGATTTATGTAAGGGTTTTATTTAGGGATATAGGATTTTCCAAAGATTCTTTAATCAATTTAAATGATTTTTTAAACAGTCATATATTAGAAAAGTAAAAATTAAAGTCCTCGTTGGTGACATGTCCCATGATAACTCATTAAATGTGATCAATAATAAATTGTTATTACATATTCATTAAATCATAGTAGGAATGGGACATATTATTTTGGAAAATCACTCTATACATGGATAATAATAAAAAATCAATTCATATGAATTTCAAAAAATCAAAGAATGGAAAATGTTATAGATATTTTATTTTCATGAATAAATTACATTCCTAAAATTATGATTCCAAATTTTACTATCCATGATTAAATTTAACAATTAAATTATCCATTTTACTCATTAAATAAGATTATAATTAGAATACAAAATATGTATTCATATGGTTCCAAAGAAGCTCATGTCTCCAAGATAATTTAAATAAAAAATAAATTAATGTGTCTAAATGAAATATTTTTTGAAATTTAAAGAATTTATTTTCAAAAAAAATATACTGAATTCAAATGATATTTAATTTAAAATAAACATCCCTAAAAATAAATCTTCAGTCATGTGTTGGAATTCATGTTCCTTTAATTCTGTTCTACAACACTTTCATGACAGGGGTTATGGTTAGTTTCCCAAATTTTCATCCTTGAATAATCTTCATTAATGGAACTGAAAAATAATTGTAAATTCAAATGATAGTACTAGAATTTTCAGTCAAGATATTAATATGATGTATTTGAAGAGTGGATTAAGGGAAAAAATAAGGTTTTCCTCCTAGAATCCCTTTTGCTTAATGTCATTATCTCGACCTAAAAATTGAAATTCTTTGAAAAATACTTGTCTACATGGTTATATCCCCACACATAATTGATTTAGTTTCATCAATATATGTAACTTTATGTTTCATGTATCAATATTAAAAATGTAATTATAACTTACAATCATATTTAATGGAAATAAAAAAACTGGTATGTGTTTATTGGTAATTAGGGAGAATGATCGGGATATCCTCCACAGGTTCTTGAGGTATGGTCCCATGGAACTTCTGCAACCTCATCCTTTTTAATGTGAATGGGTTTTCTAATATTTTCATTTAAATATACAAAAAAACTTGTTTCTATACATTAAAAATATTAAAGGGGCCTTCCCAATTAGAGTGACATTTACCAGGAAATAGTTTAAGTATGGATTTGTATTACAACACTTGATCTACAAGGTTGAAGGTTCCTAGTTGAATTATCATGTCATGGGAAATACTTGTTCTCTCTTTTTAGATCATTAAATTTTCAAAATATTCCTTATTTATTTCCTCTAACTCATGCGGTGAAAATCACTTATATTTCCTAGGTCATGAGTCATCCCTCTTACCACCCATTATGCATTGTATTCAAAATCCATAGGAAGTTGGTATCTATTTACACAAATAAAACTATATGGGTTCATCCTTATGGGTTCCTTGTAGGCTATTATGTAAGCATGTAAGGTATCATATAAACATTGTCTATATCCTTCCATGTTGGGCTTAGAGGGTTTTCTAGAATCCATTTATTTCTCAATTAGAGACTTCTTATTTGAAATTTGTTTTTGGGTGGTATGGTGTTGATGTTTTATGATGTACCCCATAAATCATCATAAATTCCTCCATTTTTCATGTCAAAGAAATGTTTTCCCACATTTCTGATGATTTCTTATGGCACTCCAAAACTATAGAATATGTTTTCCCAAAAAATTTTACAAAAAATAGCATCAGTTGTCCTAGTGTATTTTTCTTCCAAACTTTTTAAAACATAATATATATCTAAAAGAATATATGAATTTCCAAAAAAATTTGTAAATGTTTTCATGTAGTCTATTACAGATACATAAAAAATTTCATAAAATGTATTTTTTAAAATAATTTATTATCATTTGGAAATATTACCAAAAAATACCATTTTTCACATATATAGAATTTTCACATCTTTTACAAAATTCATCTGAATATTTGAATAATAAAAGGCAATAAATTATAGTTTCTAAAACGTTTTTATCTATACTCAGAGGTCCAAAGTGGCCTCTATAGGATCATTTATGAAAAAACAATATATACATTGATTCAATTTAACTTCTTGGTAAGATTCTTCTGACCTGATCATTAACAATTATCTATAGAAATGGGTCTTCACAAATAAAAAATATTTATTTATATTTAAGATTACATTTTTTATAAATATTTATGTGAGAGGGTCTATGAGATGTAACCGAATAATTAACATGTTTTTCATATGATGATACTTCACCATTGACAAGTTAGAGTTTTTTTATGAAGATCTTCATTGTGTGGGTTTTGGGTTGTAATTTACACTTCAAAAGTGTAGGGTAGTTGACTTAGAAGATCAGCCACCAGATTTGTAGTTCCATTTTTATCATTAACACAGTAATTAAACTATTGTAAGAGTAACATTCATCTCAGTAGTCTTGTATTTTAATTCACCATTTTCATTAAATTCCTAATTGTTTCACGATAAGAAAAAACAACTCTGGAAAAAAGTTGTTTTGATCACTATTTATCTAGTAAATATTTGATGGAAAAGAACTAATTATAGGTGGTGGTTTAATTTATTTTGGTTCCGTAAAAGGTCATTTATTCTTATGATATGATTTGATATTTTTTTTGGTAAATTCTTTGGGATAGAGAAGATACCACTTATTGGTTGGATGCATTGAAAATAAATTCAAAAGGGTACTTCTAGTTGGGTGTTTTCATTATTTGAGATGCAATAAAACATTATTTAATTCTTCAAATTATATTCTAAAAACATAACCAACATTAATTTCAATATCCTTTAGTAGTAATCTTCATAGAGGTAGAAAAATCATGAAAACATATTTGGTGAAACTTATATAAAATATTTCATATCCCAAAAAGGATATAATATGTTTTAAATAAGTTTGATATGGTATATAATTTTTTACTACCTATTTTTATTTATCAACCAGAATCCATTTTTTTAAATTATGTGCCACAAAACTATACAATTTTCAACCATGAAATGAAATTTTTAAAAATTTAAAGAAAGATTATTTTCAATGCATGTTTTCAAAAATATTTTCCATTTTTTCAAAACAATTATCAAATGAATTACCAAAAACTATGAAATAATTAAGGAATACCTTCAGAAAGTCCTCAATATAATCTGAGAAAATACTCACCATACACTGTTGAAATTAACAATGGGAATTAAAAACCATGAAAGGTAACCTTTTGTAGGAGAACATTCCAAAAGGACTGGTGGAGTTCATCGTCTAATGGTCTTTTATAGTGATTGGTACCATGAAGTGTACTATGAATCCATCTAAAAATAGAAATGAGTTTTTTAGCTAAAAATTCTAGCATCTGATCGATGAACAGAATGGGAAAGATGTGTTTTATGGTAACTTAATTTAGCATGCATTATTCCTTACACTCTTTAGCTATTTTATAATCTCATGGGGATCATCACATTTATTTTATTTATTATATGGTTCATGCTAATTTTCTTTGGGGATACATGAATGGCGGTGACCCACTATGAATCAATGATTTCGTAACTAATATAATATGCTTGCAATTTCTCTTTCTCTTTCTCAACAATCTCTTTAATCATGGGATTGAGTCTTGTATAAGGTTTTCTAATTGACGATGAATCACTATATAAAATTACTCATTGAGTGTAAACATTTGGATTGATTCCAGGTATGTCACCTAAACTCTATCCTACAATTTGAAAATTTATTTTGAGAAGGACAATGCTAGTTTTTTATTGTGAATTAAATAGTTTATTTCTAATGATTACCAAATATTTATCTTATACATTATGTAATCATATATAAAAACACTTTTAAGAGGCTTAAGATTCATTTATGAGTTTTTTTAAGGCATGATATTGAATTTATGTTCCCTACCTATAAGTCTAGAATCTCTGCTAGAATCACATTCGCTTTTAATAAATCATCAAAATATTTATATTTTACCTCTTCATCTAAAATTAGTTCATTATTTTCAAGTTCATTTGAATTTTAACATTCAAATTAAAAATGTTATCTTAAAAATAAGAAGAAATAAAACATACCAAAATATTCAATTGGTTCAATACCTTCTTCATGGGAGATCACAAAAAGTGAGTGATTAATGGAAGTATGTTTCATTACATCAAGGATATTGAAGTGCATTTTACAATCTATGATTTCCATTGTGAGTGTTCATTCATGAATATTAATGATAGAACCTGTAGTTTTTAAGAAGGGTGTCTCGTGGATGATGGGAGAGTGGTTTGGTCCTCTATCTTCTTCCATTGTAAGGAATTAAAATTAATCTAAATAGATCAATGATCTAGATCCCATGATTACATACTCTATAACTCCTGCTGGGAAAATGGTAGATAAGTTTACAAATTGTACCACTAATCAAGTTCATTCGAGTTCTAAAATATGTAATGATGAGAATATTGATCAGGGAATAACTTTTTTTGATGGTCCAAGATCACATAGTGAATCCATAGAATTTGTAGACCCAGTGGTTTTGGGAATGAATAATGTCCATGTATCTTGATATTTTGTCTGGTTTCAGTGTTTTGATCAGTTTTGAGACACTTCTTCCTAACATGATTCTATCATTTTATTTCAGATTCCTAATATTTTATGCTCAACTCCTTCAGATAATTTTTCATACATAAGGATTTTTTGGATTGTATTGTTTGGTGGGATGTTTATCTTAACTATTTGGAAGGTTTCCTAAATTTTCCATTAATTTTTCTCTCCATTATCCTTCATTGAATAAACTATTTTAGATGGCAATGATTCTTGGATACCATTTTCTCCATTTCCTGTTTATGAAAAAGTGTTTATTTCCAGTCCTTCCCAAACCTGGTACATTGTTCTTTATTTTTCTGGATCCCTTATTTTGGATGGGTGGGTTGAGATTCAAGAGGATTATCAAAATCATCATCCTCACACTGTTTAGATAGTGTGATCTATTTATTACTATGTGTGGTAATGACATTCATGCTTTATATGGGATTCATAACTATTTGATGTAGGAGTTTCCCATTATTCTTAATCATAATTCCAATAAGGCTGTCAAATTTATAAACCAAATTTTCCACTGCCTTCTTTAGTTCTTCAATATTGATTTCTCAGTGGTTCTTATGTGAATATGTTGAAAGTTGTTCATATAGTTTCTACTATTATGGTTGTATATAGACATTTCGGATTGGAATTGGATTCTGATATTGTTACTACTAAATGGGACAATTATTTGGTATTTATTCAAAAAAAAATTCAATATGGGTTCTATTAGAATCCATATCCTAGCTAGTCTAGTGTTGATAGGGTAGATATGACTGGATTTTCTTTTCTTGATAAGAATTATTAAAACTTTTGGTCCCATGCACTTTCTAGACATTGATTAGGGTAATGGTAAGTAGAAGAGAATAAAACACATTTCTGATTTGGGTCTTGTTGTTCCTTAACATTGTTCACAACATCATTTCTCATCACAATGGTAATTTCATTAAGTGTTTCATTAAGTATAGGTGATGGGGAATCATAATTTCCTACAACATTGAGGCATATAGTTCCTATAGCTTTAGTGCCAAATTGTTGTGAGTTTTATGAAATATTTTCAATTAGTCCCCTAGCATCAGCTGTCGACATGTCTGTCAAGGATCCTCTAGATGAGGTATCTATAAAATTGCAATCTTTATCAATTTTTACTCTCTAGAGGGAAAAATGAAGTGGTGTTCTTCCACAGTCTCATGTGGGCATCTATCACACATCATATAAAATCACTCCGAGTACTCAAAAAGTGTCTCTTTGGTTGATCAGAAAATTACATCGATATCTTTGAAGATATTTGTACTCAAAGATGTAGGAAAAAATCTTTTTATGAATAATCTTTTCAAATATTTCTAGTCATGTACCTCTTCTGAATTCATATTTTACAATCACTCCTTTATCACTCCCACATGTGAGAAGGGGAATACCTTAAACTACACTTATTCTTCTAAACATCCATGGGGTCTACAATTGGAACACACATTTATAAATTATAAAAAATGTCTATTTTCATATTCTAATACAATACCATTGAACACAAGTAGAATTTTAATCATGTTAATATAAAATTGTTAACCATTTTCTAAGGCAGGGATAACTAGTTTATTTTTTTTGGTTACTGAAAAGTGGTGCACAGAGATCAATTAGAGTTTTATTCGGATTACCAGCCATTATTGTTCGTTAAGAGTGATCATTTAAAGTTTCACTTCAATCTATGAGGTGTATTTCCTCAAACCCTATTTGAATATTTTCTCAATTTTTTTATTTTTTTAAATTCCAGGATAAAATTCAATTAAATAGTAATTTTATCTGTGGGTTGTTCAAAGGATTGTTTTTTGTTTTTAAGAATTTCCTACCAAGAAACAGTACCAAATTTGAAACACAACTATCATTTGGTGTGGTAAAAAAAATATTTAAAATACCTAAGAATATTATAGTAATTACCTCTACATAGTCTCTTAAAGAGGAGTGCAAAAAAAATTCTCACCTTTTATTTATTTTCTACAAAATATTGGTTTTAATTAATTTTATGAATGTGAAAGAATGAAACAACTTCATTTAATGGATTTTAAAAAAGATATTAGAAATACAGTGAGCATAATAGGTTTGGATAGACCTAGTTCTGTGTTATCATGGTTTTCATAATGTACACAATCTTCTGCAAGCTGGAAGGAGAGAGATTTATCTACTGAGTCATCACCCCCTTGTCCAAATGGTTATGATGAGAATATTAAGATATGGACACTCATGTTGGTCTAGCATCCTTCACATGTGTGTAGAATTACAGTAGGATGTATTGATTAATAAGGTCAATCCCTGAATAAGAATTTTTATTTCCTGATAAACCAATATACATTCACATAATCTTAGATATTTTTTGATGACTATGGAGAAATCACCTCCCATCACTAATATATTAAACTATATACAGAAAATAATTAGGTGGAGAGAGATACTGATCATTGACCAAAGCAATTAAAATTAATAAAATCAAAACTGAATTCAACCACATTTGAAATTTAAAAATGAATTAAAAATTGAAACCATATGAAAAAATTAATAGAAGGATATTATTATATTGAATCACAAAAACTCAAGTGAATCAAATAGGTCCAACCTCCAACATTATCAATCACTCGAAAAAGCTACCCCTCCATGGATAGGTAAGTCAAGTTGATGTAGGAGTGGGGATACATTGTAGAGTAAAGAAAATAAAATAACAATAAAGCATGGATATAATTCTTCAACATGCAATTATATAGAGCTTTAATTTCCAATAGATCCTCTTAAATCAACCCATATACTGTTATTTATAGGTATGGAAGACGCTTCAGTGCGTCATGATGGCCCATTAATGGGTTTTGGGACATGATGATTTATCAAACTATTCAAATTTTAGATCCAAAATCTTTATTCAATTTTTTTGTGTATGACCATATGTTTTACCAAATCAACAAGAGTAGTCTTCTAAAAATTTCCACCACGTTTAATTTTTCATTCGACCACAACATTAATGGTTCATCCAAAATGTGTTGGAGAAGTTATATCCAATTGACTCTAAACCCTTATTTTGTCTAAGTGGAATCAATGAATTTTACAAATTAGATTTCTCATACATTTATGGACTTGATTTCAGTAGAATAAATTGGGTCCATAGTTATAAAACTTGTATCTAATGATTTTATATTTATCTTTGTTGAATTATAGCTCAATTTGGCTTCCCATTTATGATATATAGTGTTGTGTTAATAAAATATCTAGATCCATGCACATATTTTGTTACCTGAATTGTGAGATTCTACTGGGCCTACAAATGATGGATTAAAATTTAGGTCCCAAAGAATTAAATTCAGAAAAATTTGTATTCAAGACTATATAAATGAATTGGATAAATTATATTAGTATATAAAATATTATAGCCAAAATACACGAATAAATCAAAATAGACAAATCAAAAAATTTGGTCACTTTTCTATTTTGGACCAAAATTATTCTATATCCATAAAATTTGACATTTGATATTAAATTATCAGCCTTATCGAGTTTGATCCAATGAATTGTATTTAAAAATATGAAAGAAAAATGATTAATAAAATATTATATATATTTATATTTATATTATGAAAATAATATTACAATAATTTTTTATTATGAATAATAATTTTAAATATTAATTTTATATGTCAAAATATGTTAATATTTATCTTTATATTTTATAATATACAATAATTTATATAAATATATATATACACACAAAAATAATTTTAAATATATATGTATAGTTTAAATATATATGTGTTTTATAAAATATATGTGTGTTATACAATATATAATGTGAATATATTTATTTAAATTTATATGTTAACTATATTTCTTGTATTTATATATTTATTTTAATATTTTTTTATATATTTATATATTGAGAAGGGGGTGAGGTTAGGGTTTGAGAGATGTTTCTCTAACAATCTCCATGAATATATTGTTCATATTTGTATATTTTACGGGTTTAATCTTGTTATAAAATTAACATTAGATCCTACACTCTATTTCGAGATCCTATTGATGTTTTTTAGTCAGTTGGGGGATGTTGGGGAAACCTAATCATGGTGTGAGTGAGAATCCCTGTGATGTGAAGGTTATATGTGATCTAAACTTATAAATATGGAATCAATATTTGTTTTTAATTTTTTTGGTTGATAATCTTTTGAATATTCATCGAAAATGAAATATTGTGCATGATCCTACAAATCCATATGTGATTTTAAAGTGGATTGATCTCAGAAGGATTTTGATTATTTAGAAATTAATTATTCTAAAATATGTCAGGCCATGGGAACTAGGTTTTAGTTTTGTTTATCATTGAAATATGTATTTTCTAAAAACTTATTTATCCTTATGGGATTTTAATTTTTCCTAATGATTATTCAATAAAAGGAACCTAAAATGGGAGCTTTGGGTTTCAACACCCTTTTCTTTAAGCGTGGTATTTTTTATATTCAAGAATAATATTGTAAATTTAATCCCATAGTGGTTTTTAGAACCTCATTTAAGCTTTGTGTCAATGTTTTTTGTCTTCATTATATTTGTTTCATCCTATAATATTTTATAATATTACATTAGTTATATAGATTCCTTCTAAAATGGATAAAGAAATTGATATAGATTGGTATGGTGATTATTGTCATCTCATTGTTGATATAAATTTGTGTTGTACACTGGTTAAGAAAGCGTTACTATCTACTCAAGATGACTAACATTATTTATGAGTTTAGTATGAAATAATTCATAATTTCTTCTCATAAGGCAAGGTCATTGACCATGATAAACTGAACTATTGAAGGTCTATTATATATAATTTCTATTTTGTTCATGGTCATGAAGAAGGAATTTATTTTTTGATGAAAAACATTAAGTATTCAAATTTTTTTATTAGAAGGAGGAATAATTCCAAGCTGGGTAACTCACACGGTGTTTAATTTTATCTTTTAATTTGTATAGATTCAATTTATTTATTATTATGGTAGGAATATTAGGCTCATACTCATTTTTTTCATCATATTCAGAGGAATTATCTTTATTCAGGTATTTAGTGTTTCAAGGCATATCATTTACTAATAATGTTGGTTCTCAAGATTTTGGATGGAATGACCTTGGTGGATATGGTAGTAGGCTTATTTGCCTTAATGAGTATCCATTGGATGGAAACTAGACTGGGGAATGATTTTTTAAATCTAATCAGGCTTCATATTACAGGGGTGTATCTGTACTATATTTCAAGGAAATTAAGTGGATTTGGTGCATCATGAGATTCATACTCTACAACAAGTCATAAGTATAAGGATTAAATCTTAGAGTCTTATGTTTTTTATAATGATATTGATATTTTTTGTATTTTGGGTTATAATTCCATGGTTAGTGTTGATTTGGCAGTTTTTGGGAATGTTCAAGTTTCTCCAAACTTGGATAGTTTTTATGTGTAAGGGAAAGAAATAGATGTTCAAAAAAAAATTCAGAGAAGGTTGTGGAAGTATCTTCATCCAATTTGGTTGTTACTTCTCATTCCTACCCTTTAGTGGGATATACTGGTTTCATATAGAATCATATAGAAATTCTAATTCTATATTTTTCCTTTGTTCATCCCATTAGGGAGGATTATAGTGTTTATATTCATATAATATCTTTATTAGTTTCTAGTGAGGGGGTGATAAAACATCAAGTATAGTTGTAACTTGATTTGCTATAAAAATATATTATAGATCTTAGAAGTTCTTCCAGAATTGTTAGAAATTATTAAATCATCTCATATTTTTATGAGGTTTATAGAGCTAGAAAGGATCCAAGATGCTTATCAACCTATAGGGATTATTTTCTAAAGGAATAAATAAAAATTAGTTGGTATTCACATCTATTCCAAATAATAGTAATAATAAAACATAACCATATTCTTATTATATAACCACTATACCCAATAGATCTTCTTCAATTGTAAAAGGGATGAATTCTATGGTTAATGTGGTCAGTTCCCATGGTAATGATTCTATCTAGTATTGGGGTATCGGGGATTGTAATCGTCAAGATTATCACTATTTTTTAGTCTATTTATCTTTATTTTCTTCATTGAATAAGGGCAAACCGGTGAAAAATATGGTTTCCCACATTGATTTTTTTGGGATTTTAACATCGAATACCTAGAGACCTTATTACAAGAGAGGATGTAAATATATTTTTCATGTCGATTATTGTTAAGTGACATAAAAAAATGCATTTCATGTTAATTTTTAAAATAAAATTATATAAATCCTTAAAAATATCCATATTGGGTACATGTTTTCTCATTTGATATTATATAACCACAATAAAATCTCCATTATCATATCATTTATTTTTAACAAATGATTTGATGAAATATATTTGATATTGGTTATTATATAACTATCATTAAATATATATTTCATTCAATTTGTCTCGTTTGATATACAATAACAAATTTAAAAATACTTCAAAAAATAAATTCAATTAAAAATTTCATATTATTATAGTCACACAATCAAAACTAGAAAATAACATCACAAATAGGACTATAAAATATCCATTAAAATTAAAATCATTTCAACATTCATTTTGAAATTTAAAAATTAATATATATTTTAAAAATGAACTAATTTCGAATAAAACCTATGAAATAATCTTATGATCTCCTTTTAAGATATTTATATAATTTTTATAATAAATATAGGGTCATCAAAAAGATAAAAATTTAACCGAAATAATTTAAGAAGTATTTTCAATATAATTATAAGATAAATAAAAGGTATTGATAACTTAGAAGTTAACATTATGATATTTTATAACTATCCCTATTTAAATTATTTCAAAAATAAATCATAAAACATAATATCAACCTTATGAGAGTCCTTATTGATGAGGAGAGTTATGTTTTAAATGAATTTTAAAATTTAAAATTACATTATAAGTACATTTAGAAAAAATGTATTAGTTATAAATGGAAATCCATCATTATGCACACATATTTGATCTTTTTTTATTCTTTAATGTTGTATATTTTAATTAATTCAATTCCATGTTTTTTAATCTATAAGTATAATAGAAATTTTAAATTCTTTATAATATATAATTAAAAAAATATTCAAATTTTGGTGTCTGATAAATTGTACAAATTTTCTTTCACTTCACCGTGTATATAACATATCTATTACGTGGTCATCTCTTTGAAAAAAAACACTACTTCCGATGGAAATTAATAAATAAAATATAAAATATGAGTGGTTATTTAGTAAATAAAAACAAATCATTTAGAAATATATATTCCATACCCTTTATGATAAAGAATCACCCAACATTTAATTTCATTATTTAAAAATCATTCAGCAATATGTATTGTTCTCTATTTGTTTTTAATTTTTATCATTATTGGTCAAATAAATTATGGGTCAAAAATTATTTATATCGATGTCCTATCATCTTGAATACAATGTTTATAAATATACCAAATAGAAAACAATCATCAATTATATAAATAATTAATTTAAAATAAATGAAAAAGTATGATGATAAACTTTCATGGGAATGGCTTGCGTCAATTTGATGTGAAAAAAAAATCTATTGTTAAATGATCTATGATAATATTCATTAATATCATCACAGTAATATTATGCCAAAAAACATCAACATCAATTGTAATCTCATAATCATACAAAAATATAGATAAATATGTTGATAATATCTCATGTACATAATATGTAATATCTAATGTAATAATTTCATGTACTTGTTTTTGTTTATAACATATTTATTATATTTAAATTAATCCTCAAAAGATGCAGATAAATATATAAATTTTAATTTTCTTAAATAAATTTAACACCAATATGAAATAATAGATATAATGTACACATACATTAGTGGTAATTTGTCAGACAATATAGATGAAAAAACAAAAAAATTGTTGAAACATTGTCTAACAATAGTGAAGTCAAATATAAGAATTGGTACCCTTCTTCATCAATCTAAAATATCTTGCACCATGACCATAAGATGATCCATATATATAAATTGATGATGAAAGGTATCCCCAATAGAATATATAATCATTTGTGTACCAATATAATGTTTAGGATCATCAACATATAACTCACAATAGATTAAAATTTTTATTGGAGGAGGTGTAAGAGTTGGATAAGCATTAGGAGGTATAAAAGAGGGATACAAAAACAATGTTGGATAAGTGTTATTTGTATCCTTCAACATTCTTTTAATGTCTACAAACATCAACTGTATAGAATCTCTAATATTCTCCTCTATCAGCTCACCCATATCCTAAAAACTAGCATCTAAATATTCTATTTTTTCGAATATATACATCCAACTTTAATGAAGCTCCAAAATTACTAACACTTTTTTGACATATACACCCACCTCATACACACATATGTGACCTGGTTGTTTGGACTTTCTCAACAATATATCTAAAATATCGTTCCTACTCTCATGTATGAAGTTCCCCTATATGATTTTCTCCTCACATGATTCCAATATTGAATATTTAAAAAATTATTTAGTGAATAACTATATATAAAAATAGGAAATATATTGTTTCACAGGCTTGACATACATGGATATTACAAAATTTTAGATGAATATTCTGTACATTACAAAAATAAATGTCGAAGGGCCATAATAGTTTACTGTGCATGGAAACCTGGAATAAATATTCTATCTTGGTGAATGATCATAACCACCTCCCATAGTTATCTATACCTTTAGTACTTCTACGTAAAAGCCTTCCTCATACCCTTGGGAAAGCGAACATAAAAACAGGTGTGCCTAGATGCAATGTAAGGGTAATAAAAAGACACATGTAAGAATAAACATGAACATAGGTGTTTTAGAACATCATTTTATTATTATGAGATCATGAACTTTATATCAAAAATTATGAACATGAGTTATGGGGAAAATCATGGAAGCTGATATGACAAGATTCATGAGGAAATAAACATCATGATCTACGAAATCATAACATAGGAATAAGAAATATGATTTGTGTAATAAATATAATATTATAAATTTTATGTCAAGTATAGCTACCAAGACATTAATAACTTTTTAGTCCTGGGATACACCCAATGTACCTACATTGGTCTTGGGCTAGCATCCCGGTTATCCTCTACTTTTAGGATTGGGCAACAACCCATGAACCTTCTTGTTTTCGGGCATGAACCTTCTTGTTTTCGGGCATGGGATATTAATCATGTAACCTCTATCTCTTAAGTATAGGATGAAACCCATGTACCCTCTTGTTGGAATTCTTAGTCTATAACCCATGTAACCTCATTCTTTTAGTCTTGGGCTGTAACCCATGTACCTTCTTGTTTTCAATCTTGGGCTACAACCTGCATACCCTCATTCTTTTAGAATTGGGATACAACCCATGTTCCTTCTTGTTTTATATATTGGTCTATAACTCATGTACCCTCATTGAGTGCATATTCAATATATCATTACCCAATTCATTGGAGGGAGATATAGGACCCATCCATCTCATAATACAATCATTCATAAATGTGCCAGAAGATAATAAAACATTCATCATATCATGACCCATAAAAAGATTTAGGTTTTATAAACATCAAATAATAACCCATGAAATGAAATGTTTATCATTGACATTGAATCACATCATAAACTATGAAAATACATAGGTTTTATAATCACTTCATGAAATTGAAAACCATGAAAAGAAGTGGATTTTGAAAGCATAAAAACTGTGGAAGTGAAACTGGTGTCTCGAGCATCATTCCATAAAAACATAAACCAATCAAGAAATAATATAAATTGAACCCTTGGGGAGTATTATATAAGTAAATGAGTAACATCAATGAATATTATCATGGATTTAAAATAAATTTTAAGGATATTTCGAAAACATTTCTTGAGGTAAATATTCATTCTTCTTTGAATATTTCTTTATAAAATATAAAACTTTTTGAAAACAATTATCCAAAAACATTTTAAAAGATGTATGAAAAACATTAGAAATACATTTCCTTGAAAACTTATTTTTATAACATTTTATTAAAAATTATCGTATTGTACATGATAATATATCTTCATATAATTTTTGGTAGGTAAATCCATACATGTCATATGAATTAAAAAGAACATTCACTTATCACGATAGAAAAATTCCTTGTTCAAAAAGATAAAATAAGAATAATTTGAAAAAATTGGTAAGATAAAAATGGTGTAAAAATTTATTTTAATTATCATATTATACTAGTGGAATATTCTTGGGAGCACATTTTAGAAAACATGGTTTTAATGGAATACAGATTTCCAACCGAAGAGAGGGTACTGTCTAGGATTCTTAAAAATAGATTCATAACTATATTATGTTCCAATGATTAGAAAATGGTACCAATAAATGGGTATATTATGAATAACTAGGGCATAATACATATCCATAATTTTCTTGAGATATTTATCATAATATTTCATTAATGTAATCATAAAAATAAAGAATCTCGAAAAGTGATGAGATTGTCTTAGTAGACTCTAATAACCTGATAACATGGGATCATACACTCCATGTAACAAATAGAAATTAAAGAAATATTAACATATCCTGAAATAAATAATTTCATTATATAACAATAAAAATGGATTTATATACACCTCAAAAAATAATTTAGGTTCATAACCAAACACAAGTCACAAAGAAGGCAAATTGAGACATAATTATTTTACTAATTTGGTAACTTTTTAAACATAAACCCCATGAAATAAATATAATAAAATGGATATATCAATATCCCTAAATTTATGAATAAGATATATATAATACAATAATTGGTGGTACATACAGAAGAAAAAAGTAAACAGCGGCGAACAAATAATGTATCTCATGGAAATAAAAAGTTACATGAATTCTCCTTACAGTGTGTCTTGACTCCCATCGTACTCATATAAACATCATTTATAATAAATATAAATTTATTATATAAATTTTAAATAATAATATTATTATATTAAATACCATATTTTTTTATTAGGACCATATATTACTCTCTTGTTAGACAATCTCTGTTAATGTTTCACTTTGGATAATATTCACTTTGTTCTTCGCATGTTTCATAATATTTTATATCATTAGTCCTTGTACATATATCATGATTCAATAATTTAATAATAGATATAAATATAATTAATATTATTTATATTTTTATTATAATAATATATAGAATATATAATTATGAAATGGAATACACCATTCATGGAGGTAGTAAGTTGTATGTATGCATGAATGTTGTTTCTGTTTTTATTATCATATTAAAAATTTGAAGAAAAATGATATATATATATATGTACATAATATCATGAAAGTTTCACTATAAAGTTATATATATCTTATAATTTCACTAAACCCATATTTAATTCACTCTATGTCATGTATGAACGAATCAAATCGCTTTGAGGGGCGGTAGAGAGCACTTCCTCAAACGATATTATTATTTTAACCCAATATAAAAATTAAAAAAGATATGGGTTATAAAATTAATAAATAATATTAGAAACATAATAAATATAATATATTATATATAAATAGATTTCAAATCATAATTTCCACCCTGAGAGGTGGTATTGAAAATTGAACAATCCGAATTTTGTGAGGCGAAAGTCCATTGTAAACATAAACACTATGTTCTTTAAACATTAGATGGCAGTGTGTGCATGTCTATCTCAAAACCATAGAATAAAAACTTAATATAATATTGATTATATTGTTTTTATTATAGAATAGTGAAATAAAGAGAGATTATGTGGTGGATAAGGAAAATAATAGAGGGGATCTTGAGAGAAGGCATTACCTCTTAATCGGGTAACTACTTTTGGTTTGTGCCAAAAGGCTTCCTTGGAAGAATTAATTAAAAATGGAGTCTTAAATGAATAATTTAGTGCTTTCTGTTACTTTATTGGGAAGATATTGTCCAAACCTATGTTTTTGAGTGGTTTGATGAAGAGGAAGAGGTGGTGGCCTTTTTATAGGGAATGAGGGTTTTCACTCTTGTAAATAATTGAAGAGATAATCTCCCCAAGTATTTCATGTTGAAAGTGGATCGAATATAGATCCTATGTTTAGAAAAGGGATTATAGGGTTGAACTATGTTTATGAAATTTCATTTGTACATGTGGATACTCCATTTTTCCCTTAATATTTGGGTTTAGTCTCTAATTAGGCTGAATCATTCCCAAATCACTATGAATAATTTTAATCCCTTTTAATAACCATTTTGGTAAAAAAATCAAAATGATCTAATTAGAAAATAAATATTATACTAATTAATTTGTTTTTTTCTATTTTTTTATAAATTCAATTCACAGAAGTATAAAATTTAAGATTAATTTGAACCCCGCAGATGTGATAAAATTACGGGTCTTTAAAATAAAATGAAGTCAAAAAGTTTATTAAGTTATTATATTCAATTTTAAAGTGAAGTCAATTATAATGGCACAAATTGTTTTAAAAGATGTATTATTTTTATTATTTTTCCTTAACCAAATTTAAAATACAATTTATCTCTAATTATTATTTAAATAAAGGAAATTTTTAACCTAAATGTTGTACTTTTCACTTCGCATCTACATATGAGGTTTCTCAGAAAAATATAAAAAATTAACCCTAATATAATTTCTAAATTATAAATTTAAAAATGAAATTTATTTTTTAAAATTCAATTTTATTATGTGTTTAAAATTTATCTTATTGTTGAAATCTATTCATTCAAGAAAACACAATTTTTAAACAGAAAAGGATGTTACCGATAATAAAATCTTTTATAATCAATATATTTTATTTGTATAAAAAATTATAAAACATATTTGAAAAGTAGTTATTACAATTAAAATTATTATGTTTAATGGTGGGTTATAGTTATATCATTCCAAAAATTATAATAAAATGATTCTTCGTAGTAACTCGGTGTTGTGTGTAACATAGACCTAGTCGATGTTTCATGTAGCACAAGACAAGTCGGTATTGTGTATGGCACAAGACTAGTCAGTATTTCATGTAACACATGCCATATCTGTTTCATGTGAAATTAATTTTTCTCTTAGTGTTTAAATATATATATATATATATATATATATATATATATATATGAATAACTATTTACAGTGTCACATGAAATTAAAAATATAAAAAAAAAGAAATTAATTCAAAAAACATTTCACAAAATCTCAGGGTGTTACATTTCATCCCCATTAAAAAATATTTCTTTATCAAAATTATTATATGTTATAAATGCTCTAATAGTTTAATGTTAATTTTATAGAACCCCAAATCGTAAAAATGGATACTAAAACTGACCTTAAAAAGGTAATGTTTGAAACATAACAGTTACACAAAGAAACATATAACTCGGTTTCCACATTGGAGAACATATGCTGGGAGTGAATATTGGACATAGAGGAAATGAATAAATACTTATAGGGATTTATTGAGGTCATCCATAAAAAACAAATGAATTATAAATGAAAAATTCAGGGCTTCATGTTCATAAATAATTGAAAATTTAAAATTACAGTAGTTCTAAAAAAATAAGGTATTTAGACACTATATTTTTTAATCATTATCTTAATTTTGAGTAATTATTTCATCGATGAAGAGTATAAAGAAACATAAATTATTTATACATTTCTATAAAAAATAATTCTTTTTTTGGGATTTTATAACATTCAAATTTATTCATTACTTTGTGAAATGGATATCTAGAAATTAAATTTGATGCCCGAAGTTCTAAAAAACACTTTTAGAAAATCTTAAGGCCCATAAAAAATGAATAGTATAACTATTTATAAATATTCTCAAAAAAATAAATTTGTTTTATATGTAAATCTCTAAACATAAAAGAAACAATACAATTACATCATAAATAGTTATTCATCACCAATAGTTATACATTAACCCAAACATCAAATAGTTCAATGGAAGGCGTGAAACCCTTATCGTCTTTCAGTCATGGGATCAAGACCCGAGGAATTTCCAAATTTGATTAGTTGTCACCCGACATAAATTAAGCCCCTTTCTAGAAAAATACTAATATAATTTACAAAATTTAATGCACATCCTTGAAATAATGCGAATCACTAAATTTCATTTTTATAAGGGTTTTCAATAAAACCCAGTGCATAAATACTTCCTCCAATGCTTGACGTAAAATTTTCAAGAAATGTTAGCCTTATAACCCTTCTCAAAGAAAAAAATAAAAAACTTTAGAAAGGGAGTTCGGAAATAGACTTAATATTTATTCACTATATATCACAATGTAGAACCTCGTTTTAACATTAAAAACAAGTGAATACTGCCTTGGTAAATTATCTTAGAACAAGATAACAACCTAAATTAACATAAATACTTATGGAAAACCTACATTTTTATTTATACCAATGATTACTACATATTTCTTTAAATCCTAGAAGTTGTAAACTTTATCCTTGATATCATATAATGCATTCTCAATAATCAGTTCAAGGGTGATTCATATCATCAAACTTAGTTATTCATATCTAGAATATATTTATCCAAACATCATTATCTCAACGTTGTGAATTAATTAAGGGTTACCTTCCCCCAATTAAAATATCACCTTTACATGAAATCATATTTTTATGTATTCATCACCATTGAAATTGTTGTTTTCAATCCTTATTTAATATTTATATTGAAATTTCATATATAAATAACTATTCATAAAAAAAAATCTCTAAATTACAAAAAAATAACTTATTCATCCAAAATTATTATTAACCCATTACATAAACTTCATCAACATATTACTTAACACATAATTCCAATAATATGAAATTTGAATCATTTATTATGGTTCATCAACCTCGATCTATTCATTCTCTTTATGATCAATGTAAAAAATTATATAATAACATCACATACATTTATCATGTCATTTGCAGTATCTTTATCTTCAAATGTATAACCAATACTTGTACCACCTTAGTGATTTTCATTAAGAGATTTCCACTCAAGAAATAGATTCTCATAATGGCCATACTATCCACATATGAAAATTAAATTTCATACATGTTCCTTAAAATTATCATTATTGACTAAACAAAAAAAGAATAGTGGGAGAAATATATATCTTATTGGGTTACCATATAATCATGACAAATTACATATATGGTCCCTAAATAATTGATCCTACTTCTTAATCTCTGAAACATTGTGTTTTTACTAGGTTATTCATCGTCATCCTCTTTTTAAATCTTTTATGATGGAATGAATAGAGTTTGTTAATTCCCAAAGAATATCCCTCAAGAGTGTGAAACTAGGTGTGCCGCAAGGCCCATTGTCATGTACTATAATACCTAGATTAAGGAAGAGATAATCTTAATAGAGTTGCTACCACTAGGTACATCTATTATAGAGCCACATCCACTTGTAGATTAATGAAAACAATGTATTAATAAGAAACCACTGACTCTATCCATTACCAAAATTCTAGGAAATTTTCCTAATTATGACTCTTTCATATACTTATCCTTAGAGAAATCCAGAGACATATCCTTAGAAATATACCTATGTATCTCACTAAATATTCCACATCATAGTTTTCAAAATTTGACAAAACCTTTCCATTGATACCAACAATAGATTACTAGGATTTAAATACATGGATATTACATTATTTTAGATAAATATTCAATACATTATAAAAATACAAGCCTGAGGGCTTCAATATTTAAATGTCTTTGGAAACCTGGAATTAAAAATTTTATATCTTGGTGAAATATTTTCAACATCTCCCATAATATTATCATCCATGAGTACTTCTACCTAAAACCATTCTTCATAACCTGGGGAATGGAAACCTAATAAGGGGTGATGATAGATTCTCGGTAAGGGTAAAAAAGGATACATGTAAGAATAGAAATGAACTTAGGGGTATGTTAACATGATCATAGAATTTTTAAATCATTAAGAGCAAATCAAAGATCCTAAAAATGAGTTTTGGTATAAATCATGGTATTTCATAAGATATGAATCATAAGTAAATTAATATCGTGAACCATGAAATAATAACCAATGAATAAGACCTAGGATTTGTGTCATACATATAAGAATATAAAAATTTTATTTCAAGGCTACCTATCAAGACCTTTATTATGGGTTGGGCATGGTCTATAACTTGTGGACCTTTTTTAAGGTTGGGGCCGAAGCCTCATTTTTATTATTAAATCAATGAAAATCCCTCTTTTTAACTGGGTTGGGCATGGTCTATAACTTGTGGCCCAGTGGGCTTGTAGCCCATTATATATCCCACAGGCCCCAATATATGGCCCAATTCACATTCTGTGAATAGTAACCCGCATGCTACAGTACCGTACGGTACCGCCACCGCTACAATGTCCTGCCGCAGCTACAACTTGTGGACCTGCTTCGGGCTTGGGCTAGCATATCATGGACCTCTCTTTCTTTTAGGCTTTCTCTACAACCAATATGTGTTCATTTTTTTTGGTCTTGGGATACAAGTTTTCTACCCAAATTTTTATATGATTGGTCTACATATGATTCACTTTATTGGTTTCAAGCATTGGAAACAAACCGTGTTCCCTGTTTCTTTTAGGCTTGGGCAAAAACCAGTGGACCATATGGTTTCTAGGCTTGCGCTACAACCCATGTGCCCTATTTCTCTCAGGATTGCGATAACACCGATGTACCTTTTTGTTTTCGGGCATGGGCTACAACCTGTCTACCTTCTATAAGACCACGTACAATTTATAATTAATAATTTCATTGGAGAGAGATATAGGTCCCACCCATTTCATAATAAAATCATTCATACATCTTCCTAAAGATAATAAAACTATCATCATATCATGAACCATAAAAATAGATAGGTTAAGGAAATGTGTATCATTAAAATTTAATCACGTAAAAATCCATGACAAGATATAGTTTTCATAATCACTTCATGAAAAAATAACCCATAAAAAACCATGTTTCATAAGTAATAAACCCTTGGACGTTAAATGAGTGTCTTAAAAATATTTCCACCAAAACATAAACCAATCATGAAAAAATATTAATAGAACCATAGGATCATTTCATATAAGTTCATGATTAACATCAATATATGGTATTATAGATGGAAAATAACATGGGATAATATTTTGAAAACATTTATTGAGGTAAATATCATTTCTTATTTGAAAAAAGGATCTTTAGATCATAACATTTTTTTAAAAACCATTTCCCTTAAAAACATATATAAAAAGATTGAAAAACTTTTGAAACCCATTTTTGTGAAAATATAATTGATTTTTTATTAAAAATAAATCTTTTAAACATGATGATAAATCTTCAATGAATTTATAGTGGGTAAATCTGTACATGTGGTAGGAGGTAGAAAAAACATTCCATTTACATGTTAGAAAAATGACTTGTTGTGAATGAAAAAAGAATATTAATTTGAAAAAATAGTAAAATGAAAAAGGGTATATTTTAAATGATCATATGTTATAAGGATAAAATTCATGGAAACCCTTTTTTGAAAACCTAATTTTGAAGGAACACAGCTTTCCTTCTGAAATGCAGTTAAAGTTGGTCTTTCTTAAGAACACATTCATAAATATATTATGTATCATTTATTTAAAAAATGGTAAAAATAGATGAATATTTAATTAATAACCCAGGGAGAATAAATTTCATGAAAGTTATTGGTATATGGATCATAATATTTCATCAAAGGAAGAAAAAACTGAAACCATCTAGTAAAGCGATGAGATTGTCTCGATACCCTCTTATAAATTGGAAACATGGGATCATAATCTCGATGTAATAAAGGGAAATAAAGTAATCATAAATTTTTATTAGCAGAAGATATTTTTTAATATAACATATAAAATGGAAATATATACAACTAAAAAAATAATTATGTAACATAACATAATATGAGTCTAAAAAAAAGAAAATTGAAGCACAACAATTTTAATGATTTGGTAACTTTTGAAACATACACCCTATAAAATACATATAATAAAATGGTTATGTGAATACCCTTAAATTTATTTATAATATACATAGAATACAATCATTGGAATTATATACACCACACAAATGTAAGGGTGGTGAACATGGAATGTATCTCACAGATATAAAAAGTGAGATGAATTTCCTTTACCATGTGTCCTGAAACTCAATGTACTCGTTCAAAACATATGTATAACAAATATAGATTTATTAGGATATTATAATATTTAATAACACATATTGTTTAATTATTAACTTATATTACCCTCTTGTTTACCATCCTATGTTAAGGTTTCACTTCAGATAATATTTGTTAGGTTCGTCTCATTTGTCTTACTTAGGTATATCATTGGAACTTATACACATAACATGATTCTAGAATGTAAAAAATGATATAAATATCACTTATATACATTTTATACTTATTATATTAATTTATATAATATGTATGTGTGAAATGAAATACACTGTTCATGGAGATGGTAAGCCGTACGTACACAAAAATGTCGTTTCCATTTTTGTTATCGTATTGAAAGAATGAAAAAAATTATATATATATAAGTATATAATATAATTATTGTACAACTAAGATGTTATATATATAAAAAAATCTCACAAAACCCTTCCTTAATACATTCTGTGTAGTGTGTGGTCAAATCACACCACTTTGAGGGGGCGATTGTCCACACTTCCTCATACTAATTTATCATTTTAACAAGAAATGAAATGTTAAAAGATATGTGTTACAAAAGGAATAAAAAAGAATAAATAAATAATGAAAATAAATATAAACAGATTTTACATCATAATATCTTCTAGGAGAGGTGGTAAAAAAATCAAACAATCATCATTTTTTGAGGCGAATGTTCGCTATACACCTAAATAGTATGTACTTTAACCATTAGATGATAGAGAGTGTAAGTATAGTAAAAACCCTTATCATAAAAAAAATTTGTTCTATTGACGATGCTTTCTTTTATAAAATCACATAATAATGATATATTATGGGTTGTAAAATAAAATAAAAGAGATGGGCTTGAGAGAAGGTGTTACCTATTAATAGGGTATCTTTTTTTGGTTTGTGCCAAAAGGCTTACTTGGAAGACTTTATAAAAGGTGGGGATTAAAATATAAAGTTTGGGATATTAAAAAGTGTGTTGGGTATAAGTTTTATAGCCCTAAGTAGTTTTAATGGTGTTAATAAGAGGGAGAGGTGGTGGCCTATTATCGGGAAGGAGGAGTTACACTCTTGTAAATATTTGAAGAGGGAATTCCACCAGTGTTTTCATGTTGAATGTGGATCACATAAATACCCATAGTCATGAAAAAAGGGCAGGGAAGAAATATTTAGAGAGAGTGAATTTTGGGAAGGATTCTGGGTTTTCTGGGCCTCTAATATTAAGCTTTGGTCCCAAATTTAGCTAATTTGACCATAATCAATGTAACTAGTTTTAATCACTTTTACTAATCATTTTCATAAAAAAATAAACATGATCTAATTAGTCTCTAAATATACACTTATTATAATAGTCTTTAGGTTTTTCATAATTCAATTCACATAAGAACAAAAATTTGATTAATTCTAATCCCACAAATAGGAAAAATTTATTGTTCATTAAAGTAGAAATAAGTTCCAAAGATTTTTACATTTTTATAATCAATTTAAAAGTGAAATTGATTCTTATGACATAAATTGTATTAAGATATGTATAATTTATCTAACTATTCTTTAAAACATATTTTATTTATAATTTAAAAATAATTATTTTTTAAACAAAAATGTAGTTTTTAACATAAAAGCATTATTTTCAACTATTCATCAAAAACAGAAATTTCATAGAAAAATATCAAAAAATTCAGCCTATTATAATTTAGAAAATATAAATTCAAAAATTATGTTTATTTTATCAAATTAAATTTCTATGTTTTTCTAATATTAATCATGTTATTAAAATAAGTTCAATTGGAAAAATTTTATTTTTAAACATAAAAGGGCATTACCAAAAATCATAACTTTTATTATTAATATGTTTTTTATATGAAAATATTATAAACAATATTTGAAGAGTAGTAATTACTATTCATATTACCATGTTTAATGGATAGGTTATAATTATATCATTTCTAAAAATTATTATAAAATTATTCTTCGTCGTAACTCTGTGTTGCATGTAACATACACCATGTCTGTGTTGCGGGTAACGCAATCCATGTTTGTATTACGTGTAGCACGAGATATGTCCGTAATGTGTGTAATGAAAGACAATTGAGTGTCATGTGAATGGAATTTTTGACATAGTGTTTTAATATATATATATATATAAAATAATTTCCAATGTCACTTGGAATTATAATTATAAAAAAGATAAAGTAATTTGAAAAAAATAATTCAAAAAATATCTTGGTGTTACAAAATAACTTAGACGACTCTTAAAAATCCAATTAGCTACATCCATCAAAACATATATAATATATATATCCTTTTTTATCATTCAAAACCACTTCTGTTTATCATTAGAGGCTAGGGGGAAGTAGGGTCAACCTATACAGTGCCATAAAAATTGGACCTATGTTTTTGAAATCTTATGGTCCTTATTTTCACTTCTAATAATGTGTACTCTCCAAGAGATAAATTATGATGATAATTTTTTTAGATTAGAAATCCTTATGAGATTTAATTGGTTGTTATAAATTAAGGGAACAAAAATCAATAATATGACCCTCAATAATAATGAAAATTCTAAATGCTAACATTGAACTTAATGGAAATGGTTCCTATCATCCATATTCAACAAACAGATTCTGTGTATCATCATCTCGAAAAGTATATATATCACCTTGATTTTTATTTTTTGTACCACAATAATAAAATTTTATTTGAGGGTTGATGTTGGATTGTTGTACTGTAATATTATTGGATGATGTTGGGATGAATTCTAGCGGCCCATAATGAACATGAGGACACAAATCTTAGGTTTTCAGCTCTACAGTGAGCTTATTTGAGGTAACAAGCGGAAACATGCCCCTGATCTTTGGGTTTTACGGGATGACAGCCCCCAACCTAAAATTTGGGGAACTATAGCAACTCTATATAACTATAGAATAACTATCCATACTACACCAACATGGAACTGCATTAGTTAAACCATTAGAACATTTAATTTAGAAACTCATATGTTGGAGACAACAATACTCTATCTCTATGGACTTCTTTACGCCAGCTTCATTAACATATTCTACATGGGTGGCTGAAGCACTATAATAGTTAGAACTTCTATCCACTATTCAGTATATAATAGTGGACTTATATTTCTTGTTTAGTGGAATATTGATTCATCTTTATTTATTTTCTCATTCTAGATATGGCTTTTTCATGCGGTTGAATCTTTGATCTCCATGTAATTCTTATCCCAATTATTGTTAATTGATTAAGCCTATATGTGGATGTATGTATTATTACAAAACAATTTAAATAATTATGTTTGTGTTGTTAGTATAAATATTATTTTTTATGAATTTTCTTCATCTAAAAACCTCTATTATGTGACTCTCATCATTTCCACAATAGTTGATTAGAAATCTCTCAATATCCTTGCTTCAAGAGTTTTGTGTTTATTTTTGGATTTTTGGATTCAAGTATATCTTATGTGTCAAGAACCCCTCCCTCAACAGTACCCCTCATGGTCCAAAAATATGATAAGGATGATTGTGACTAATCGAGTCCCGCCTCTAGTAGAAATTGGGTTGGAAACTAGTGGAGTGGGTATAATAAACCTACATATGGGAGGCATTAACCTCTAAGATAAAATAATTAAGATAGAGAGATAAGACCAAGAAAACAATGAAAACCTGATTATAAATATATACTTAAATAAATACCGTGTGAAATTTATTAATTTCATACAATATTATATCAACAGAATGGAAAAATACAAGTATGAAAATGATAAAGACCAAGGTGACCATAAAGCCCAACCAACACCTTGAAAACCACAACTTAGTAATATCCATCTAGACATCCAAGTAATCCTTAATGAACTAAAAATAGTATATATATATAGTAGGAGAGTAACAGTATATTCTGTAGGATCCTCCCCAGATCCTCTCGTGCAAAACATAAAGAAATCATTCTAAATCACAGTGTACCATATTAAACCCTACTCTCACATAAATATGTATAAAAAGTTTTCACCCTCACTATGGCTAACTCACAAAAATTATTTCATACAAGATAGCATATAGTATAAAAATGAAACATCAAGGGTAACCCACTCCTACTTCCCAACTAGTTTTCCTCTCTACCCCAATATCGCACGTCTTGGGATATCACTATCCAAAATAAGACATCCTGAAATGGTTGGGAAAGGAATAAAAACATGCACCTCATGCAACAAACATCACAAAATCCCACAACACATCGTTATATGGTATCCATGTATTTTACAGGAGCCACCATATTCAATATGATGTTAATCATACATCAGGATTTATAAATCAAAACATCACAACCCATACACTGAGTAAGGTACCTCAAGCCATCATAGCTGATACACATCAAACCTATAATAATCATTTAGATAATATATTTGGATCTATATTTCTATGAAATAACAACAATCTATCATATAAATCTTCAAATATATATGGTAATACTAACAATCATTCATTCCAACACATGTAACTACCAGGAGAAGAGAGTGGAGCCATAGGGGTTAGTCAACCATCCATCCTCCCATAAGAGTATTGGGTAAATTGCCCTCCCAGATCCCACTAGGTGTTTCCCACTCTAAATGCAATGGGTAGGGTAGTGTTTGAAATAAAATAATATACTAGATATAATATAGCTTATAATAACACTATAGAGACAACATATTTCTATTCTCAACTGTAGCTGACATCTCTATGATACCAGGTTGAAACTATTGGGGAATAGATATCCTATAATAATAAAAAATTAAATGAGCTACGTTGATTAGTTTTTTCATTTTCATTTTTATTTTTACTGTCAATTGATTCGTTATACATTAATTAACCCTAAACAATATTCAAAATTACATTACATTAATCCTCATAATAAAGTCCATGACCTCAAGGAATATTCCAACCAAATCAATGGATTCTCATGATTAACATAATCAATTTCATTCCAGCAACACCCACCCCTAGGTTAAGAATTATTTATTTATTATTAGCATCATTCGATAATCTAGATACCATAGGAAACCCATCCTAAGAAACTAGTATTATAAAACATGGAACCAAGAACACCCAGCTTCCTCATATAATGGGGAAAGACTCGATATAAAACCAGAAACACAAACATCATCCATAAAATAGATTCATGTTTATCAATATTATAATTCTATCTTATCAATGGGTAAGCCCATCTTCAACCTGTTCCATCTTCTATGGTGTCATACCCAACACCCACATTGATATCTTGATGCATCTCTTCATCACATGTATCAACTATTACAATATATTCTCAGCCACGCCACCCCATTTCACATCATCCATCCCATGATCTGCCGACTCAGTTTCATAAAACACCACATATAGAAAATAACATATAGAGAACATCAAAAATTAGTAAAAAAACATAATAAACCCAGAAATCTAGAACCTAAAACAATTCATCCATCCTTCACGTAATAAGATCTCTCCCTGCTCCAATCATAATGTTATTAACATTCCCATGGAAACATAAAACGCTTTCCCTTGAAAATATATTTTTCACACAAAAAATGCTTATTCCATCATGAATTAACCAATTAATTATTCATATGTTCAAAATTTGGGAATCCAAATACATCTTGATATAATAAGCTACATAAAGATAAACATTATCTTATTATTAAACTGGTTTCAACAAACATAGATATTTTCCATTATCATCTATCTTGCCTTCTCATTTCAATAGTATCTACTAGAATTATCATAATTGAATATATTTATAAATTCTTTTACAATGGAACAATAAATTTAATTAAACATTTGTTTTTTATAAATTTATTATCATAAAATTATATGAAACACTAGATTCATTACCACATGGACTCTTATTTAATTCTTAATGCATTTAATTAATTTATTCTAGGTATATGTTCATTAAAATTTTCAAACAAGAACAACAAGATAATATATAAAATAAAAAACAATTATGGATAGAATAAGATAGATGAAATAATATTTTGAAAATAAATATATAAAGTGAAATCAAGGTAGAAAGAAGAAATATTCAATCACTGAAATGATTTATTTTTTTAATCCAGATCAACAATTATTATGTCAATTACTTCTTAATATAACAGGTTAATCCCTAAAAAATTTAGGAATTCATGTAAATAAATAAGAGAATAAATGAATCCATACCTCAAATGAGTCAATGTTCTTTGCATGAGAATGGACCATTTTCATAAAATCGATAACCCCTCCCACAAGAGTTGCATCCAATTAATTACGTAGTGCCACACCTACTACAAAAAACAATGAAAACTAAGTTAAAATGATGGATAAAAACAATTATCCCATGGAAAAAGAAGAGGGAGCATCTAGAATGAATAACCATATGAGAAAAAGTTATAATAAACCTAGCACCTCCATTGATAAGATTCTAGAAACTAATAATCAATCCTCATTAATGGGTCCCCAAAACACTTTATGAGAGAGCATATGGATACATTGAGTTTGGGAGAAATGTCCTAGGGTTTGAGTATATGGATACTATCCAATGGATTTTCACTATGTGATGCACTTTCACATAATGTGAATATTAGGTTTTATGTCCCGTTGAAAAAATGTATCCTCAGACCATTTTTCCTTGATTTATTTCTCGACCTGGGTCACCCCATGAACTGACATAACATAATTTGTGAAACAAATTGACAATTTGAAACACATACAAATTTTAAATTATATCCACATACATCATTTTAGTATCCTACTCATCCTTATATGTTATAGACTTCCTCTCAGTACCTCAAACATATGAAACGGGAAAAATAGCCAGACAAAAAATATTCAGACCCCTATATTATATTCCACTCAAAACTTTCTAATCCTTGAGAATAAAAAATTAAACCCATAGAGAAAACAAAATGGGTTCATCCTAATATCCACCCTATGAAACAACTTTCAAGGGTCTTTCCATCACAAGATTTCAACTATTTCACTCAGATGAACAAGTTAACACCAACACAATAACAACAAAGATCCCTTAATCACTATCCCGGGGGAGATACCTCTTAAACCTAATTAAATCTATTAAATTTTACAAGAAAAAAATTGATCCCTTAAACTAGAAAGTTCTAAAACAAAAAAAAATGAACAATTTTACAAGATAATAGATTAACATTACGAAAATAAAGATATTGAGTGTACATTTATTACTCACATTCCATGGTATTGGCCTCCATTCTAATGTGCCACAATAAGACACGAAACAAGGGAATTGGACACTTTCACAACACCTTATCTTGGATGTACTAGATATCCATAGTATGCTCCATGAAACCTGAATCATCATCAACATCAATATTACCCCAACCGATGACATGAGAGTCATCATGAAGGTGACGAAAAATATGTAAAACATTAATAATATCATGTATTTGTGTCATGTATAGGGGAATTTATATCCAATATTCTATGGCCCCAATTCAAACCAATACCATAGAAGGCATAACAAATCATGGATTAATATTACTCCCATGACCAAAGCTTCCCTTCCCATGATGAGGATCCACCTTCAAGAACACGTGATCACCAAAATAAAAATATAAATAACTTCTCTTATAACTAGACTAAATTTTCTATAAATCCAATGTTTCCTTCATCCTCTCATGAATTGAATGAACCATATCTATCATGTATTGAACTTGTTATGATCTGGGAGTTTATACCCCTGAGACCATGCTTTAGTATAATGGATAACAATGAACTCGACCGTACAATGCTTCAAACAACGTCGTATCAATAGTGGAGTGGAAACTATTATTATTAGAATACAAAATAGAGTACAGGTTCCAAATCCACTAACCACTAATATCTAGGACTTACGTGCATAAAATTTCATCATGATTCTGGATGGTTCACACTGGATAACGGTCCATATGTGGATGAAAATTAGGGATGAGGCATAACTGAGAGATAAAACCATGTTGGAGACCTCTCCACATAATGTATGTAAAATAAGGATCCTGATCAGAGATAGTTTTCCTCGAGATTCTGTGGAGTCAGACCATCTCCTCCAGATAATGCCTCCACAAAAACATTACTGAGCATGATTCCATAATCAATACAATGTGGATTAATTTTTTTAAATGATCCACTATCACCCATATAACATCTATACTCTTTAAGATCAAGATAAACTGATAAGAATGTACATCAAAATGTCATCCCACATCCACTGGGGAACATTTAATCACTGGATAAAACCATTAAGGACACGATTCTCAACATTTACCTTCTTAAAGAGAAAACATCAACACACAAACTCTACAACTACTCACATCAAATCGACTCATCAAAAATGACCTCTCAGAGGTCAATGCATCTTCTTCATGTCAGGATATACTTACAATGGAATGTAATGGATCACATAGAGAACTATCTCAAAAATTTCTAAAGGGAAGGAAAATATTACCTGGAATAAAACTTTGTGTTTTACATCATGATACCAACCATAAGGAACATTCTTAAAAACATGTCCCCTTTAGGAATCCACCTTATAATCCCCCAACTATGAATCTTCCACCTACTGCGCGAAAGTATATTGGACTATCATCGGGAAAATATATCCTCTACCTCCATCTTCTCCCATATCTATATGCATCATTGATAGTTCTTCAATCACTCTCTATCAGTCTATATATTCATGCATGGCATCACTATGTGACTTCATACTCAGAACACCAGCTACAACAGTTCCCTATAATAGTATATATGAAATCTAGAATATGTAATACTATAATAATCCAACCCATTTATTATTATTCAAGTCATTTCACAATTGGAGATTGATTACCACATGATTTTAGGATTGCTAAAAACCAAAAACCTACATCGATGATTTAATATTACATAAAAATCAAAGAAAAAATATCTTCCACCAACTTAAAACCAAGGGTGAAATAGTGAAAATCATGGGAGCATAACTATCTAGACCCATAAAAACAATTGATCTCAGTAGTATCATAACAGAGACAAAGCTAATAGATGAAGCCTCAGAGAAAACATCAAAATGAACTACCTTTGCTGGATAAAATTGTACTCGAGCACTAACCGACTTCCCCTTCAGGTACTCAAAAGATGCCTTACATTTTTCAGTCTACAAGAATCAATGATATTTTTCAGGTTAAGGCTATCTTATGAATCAAAAACTAACAAAAATTGTATAAATGTTGGAAAAAACCACTCTAGTAATCCTATCTATGTTTTTTGGGTGATTGTGCTTATTGAAAAATCTATATGACTCTAAATTAGTTTGGTTAGTGTTGTCGAAGTAGATGTTTGAGCCATCATAGTTTCCTAGTGATTTCCAAATTTTTGCACCTAAAAATTGTGAGTTTTTTTATGCAAAAGGAATTTTTTATTGAAAATGAGTTCAATAATAATAGTTCATGGACCACAAGGAAGGTATACATGTTAGAAAAAGTAAATATATAGTTGTATGATTTCTACATATCATCACTGTGGGGACCATGAAGGTCTTTACATAGACTGCATAGAGAAAAATATTGTGGGATGATACAAGTTCATGATAAGATCATCAGTTCCTAGGAGGTTTATCGTTTTTTATTTTAGGAAATGATTATGACTACTATAAAGGGATTTGATATGTAGAATACATCAGCTTCAAAAAAGAATCAAGGAACTATGGGACCACGTAGCTGTTCATGATTAATGATGTACCACATTAATGATTCAGGTAATTTAGATTAGCAGGATATTCAAATATACTTACCCATATAAAGACCCCAAATTAGATTAGTAGGTATAGAGATAATTTCATTAGAAAACATAAATAATCATGGAAGAATTCAGCACGGTCTAAAAGTGTTTGTGAGGAAGGATTCCACAAAAGAGAGAGGTCAAATGGAATAAATTCCATGATGGATTTTCTAGGAATTTAGTTCATTGAATGGGTTTTTAGTGAACTATATCCTACAATGGAAAACATTAAGTGAATTTGAAGTGGTCCATGGGAGAAGAGGTTGTTTATGAAAGAAGATATGGTTTGCGAATGATAGGTGAACCATATAATAGGAGGCAGTCCATAGAAGAAGTGCTTGTCTGGAAATCACTTATGCCCATGTGGTGCAAGATAGTTCACGGAGGAATTACTGAAATTCTAAGAGGATTCAATGATATCCAATATATGAAAATATTTTGTGAATGTAATTTATGAAAAATAATATTATGTGGAAATGTGGATATCGTCTTCTTGTGAAAATGTGACTTCAATAGAGAATCTTCCTATAATTGATAATGTATTCATTCCTAAAAATGAAGGGACCTACCAGTCCATACATTGTGTGTGGATACTTTCTAGATAAGTTAGAAATTGCATAAGAATATGGTGATCCTTTCCATGAGTAGTGATATAGAGAAAAAGACTCAGGGAGTGAACTTCGTGAAAGCTGTGACCTGACCCTAAACATTGTAATCCTAGGAAATGAAGTTATCTTGCCCGAATTTTGTAATTTTGTAGTGAGTCATAGTGAATTTCGTACATCATCACATCTTCCTTGTTTTCTCCTTGGATGTAACCCAATGAGGGTGAACCAAGTAAAATTTCTATGTCTTGTACATGATTTCGATTTTATTCATTCATTCATAAGGGAAGGAGATAGAAGAGTGTTTTGGTTAATGACTAAACAATATCCAATGTGGAGAGAGTTTTAATCTACCATACCCTGATTCACCCCTGGGTATTTAACCTAACTATGAGAGCAATTGGTATCAAGTAATTTAATTTTTTATCTTATTTGTTTTATATTACTTGGTTTAATCAATTATTTAAGTTAAATATTTTTTCTTCTCTTATATAGGTGTGTCATAGAAAAGGTAATTACATAAAAGTGGAATAAGAAGTATTGTGGAATTCCATATAGTGGGAGTGCCTACAGAAAAAGCACAACTTTGTTGAAGGGAACAAAAAATGTACTAAATAACGACCCGGATGAATCAGATAGGGAACAACTCACTCATTAAATTAATATAATGAATGAGTGAAGAATATGATGTTTCTAGTGATGTTGGTATAACTGATGATAAAGAAATTTAAATAAGATCAAAAGTGGACGTTGTCAAAAAATCGAGGAATCGAATTAGATACATTCTTAAGAAAATATATCTAAATATATGCAGATCCATGTGAAATAAAATGACATCATCAAGTAAAAAGGATTAAATAAAATTCTTCTATAAGTGGACAAAAATTTAACAAAGAAGAATGACTCCCAAGCTGAAGAACTAAAAAATATTTTTTCAAAGATAGAGAAACTCATAACTGATGATAAAATAAAGAATCTGAACACAAATTGAATTAAGAATCTAAAATCTAGAAATGAGGATCTTGGTACATGTTAATATGGACTATTTATGGAGGACTAAATGCTATAATAGAAGAATAAAAGTTATACTGATTGTCTTTCATAGGAAAAATTTAAAATTAAGAGGTAATGTGACATAGTGGATAATCTCACATGGGAATTATAAGATGGGATGATTAGTGGTATGAATATAAATAGATAAATTAATGATCGACTGAAATCAATAGATATGAAGATTCAAAATTTTTCAGAAGGTCATGAATTAGTAAATAATTAAATGGATAAATTGGTTTCCAATGGAAAGAAAAAATTAAAGGATACATTGCATTTAATATTATATTATCCTTTAGCTGGGGATAATGAAATGAAAATAGAATCTTCTACATTAAAGGGAAAATATGAGAGGATTTTCTCATCCCAAAGGCAATAAAATTTTGGAAAAAATTGGTATTGAATATGATGAATCATCTCCCATGCATTATAGGATGAGAGATATGAACAGTTATATAAAAAAAATTATATAGATACCAGAAACAATATTATAATGTATTTACCAAATTTAATTATCTAATGTTCTATTTTTGTGAGATTCATGGTCAAATATCACATGTGTGTTCAGAGGAATTGGAATATATTTCATGTTTTGATGATAGAAATTTTTATGAATCTAATAATTACACGTGTCGTGAGAAATTTGTAAGAAGATTCTCTCAGAAGAGAGTATCCTTAAAATGCTACTTTTTTGGAATAATGGGACACAAAATGAGTTTGTGTCATGAATCCCATGATCTCAATGTTAGAATAAAATCATGAGTTTTATCAATATCTCAATAATGAAATTATTACATGAGGTTTGTTTCTAAAAGGATATGTTTTATATTGTCTCATCATTGGAATTTGGAATGTGATTATAGGTGGAAGAAATGATGGAAGGAAATAGAACTCAAAAGGAGATCCCCAACATTAGTAGTGTATAACAAGAAAGCATATATTGAATGAAAACATGATAAGTTGCAAATAGGTTCACTTCCTCAAGGGAATCACAATGATTTAAACGAATGACATATTAATAATCTCCTATTTTATACTCATAGAATATCTTATGGGAAGAATTTGAAAACATCTGGATGAAAATGTACCATATGCTTCAGTGGTGATTAAAAAGAATGTAAAATCTGTCGATGACTCAACCCTAACAAGAATGTGGGATGAGAATTAGATAAATAATAAAATAAAAATAATTAATTAATTTATCATCAAACCCTCATATCATTTAATAGGGAGATAAGGGAAGGAAAAAATAACAACAATAGAAGATAATTTAATTAAAAATCTATGTGTCCTTCTGCTTACTTTCCTAGATAACAATTATTCACATGTGACACATTATAATGAGCCATTAAAAAAACTGATAATCAATAGAGTCGAAACGCAGTGTAGGAACTAAGATATAAAGTTAGTCACATCGATACTATATATTAAACAAAATTATTTCCATACATCTCAAGAATCCAAAAAACATTAACTCTAATCAAGCAAATCATCCATTTTTATTTTTCACCTCTGGTAACAGATTTGAATCAGTTTAAATTCGGAAAACATCACCTCACCACTATTCCATTTTGATTCCACTTCACCTTGGATTGTATATCCACTTGAACATGAAACATTTCAACATAAGATAATAGAATTTACGAACATAGTGGGAGGGGTATATCTAGAATCCTAAAGAAGAGGATTTTTATCAATCCTAATAGATCAACACTTTGATGCATTCTTTCAAATCAATGTACTCATTAAATTCTCTTTACAACATCCCAACCAACCTAAACTATTCTATCCATATGACTAAATATTCTTTACCCCCATTATATGTATTCTTATGCTATTTACATTCTTTAGGAAAGTAATTGTTCAAACTTTTGGGTTTATACACACTAGTAGAAATTTCATTCTTCAAGGCTCCACCAATATATCTCCCCCATTGGGTTTGTTGATAACTTTTCCCATGTAGGTAACTTTATAAATATTCTTCTATATACTACCGCCATTTACATCATTTTATTTAGATAGTGATCATGTATTTACTCAACACACACTCTAAGACCAAATGATCCATGATTGGAATGGGAAACAAGAGTTGCATTAAAGTTGATCAATGATTCACTTCATTCAAAATAACTATATTTCTTTCATCACAAACCTCATTTATGGTGATATATAATATTTTATTAATCAATTTTATTTTCTTTAGATTTAATATGTGCCCTACTTCGCTGCTCCCCCTTTTATCTCTCCCCATATCCAGAAAATGCAATTTCTCATATTTTATAGCCACAATTCCACCCCCTTTCACAATGAACCTGTATGTCACTCGATTGAGGTTTTTTTCAAGTGTTGGGAGCTGAATGAACTCCCAGAGTCAATCTAGGTTGTACAAATTCTTCTTTGGGTATGTCATTTGTTATAATTCCATCAACCTATAGTTTTTTACGAACACAATCCATCTTCACGAACCCATACTTCACCTTATACATTATAAATTGATAATTAATTTAAATTTTCATTGTCCTTGATTGATGTAAGTTATTTTTCAATGATTTATAGAACATGAATTGTCCCAAGGTATTCGGATAGGAGACTTCAGGTTACCTCCCATATAATCAATCTACCATATCATCCAAAATAACTGCATGTACGATTATGTTTCCACAAAATAATCTTCATTTTTTGGTTCTCAATGAAATTAAATATTATTTTTTCTTATTCAAGAAATATATAATAAACCATGATAGAATGCACCACCTGATGTTGAATTCCTATCGTCTTCTGATCCTTCCTAATATGCAACTGTATATACGAGTAACTATTACTAAGATTATTCATATTCAACAAACCAAAATTCACTGTCACTTTGATATACCAAAGTATTATTTTCAATACGATCTTGTGATTTTTTTGGAAAATATTTTAAATTTTGTGACATTAACTACATTACCTTCATAATTTCACCATTGTTTCATCCAAGTTGAAAAAAATGTATTCATCTTCTTGGAATTTTCCATTCTAAATCCTCTCAAAAACATTAAGGAATATTTATAATAAGAAATTAAGGTTCCATTATTTCTTTATTTCACCATTAAACCAAGGAAAAATGTTCATTCATCGATCATCAAAATTTAAAATTAACCATTCTTACAGTTTTTGAATTATAGGCACTAAGATTCATCTGATCCACCGAAGATTATGTCATTTACATATACCAGCTCCATCATCCTTTGATTGCTACCATGTTTGGCCAATATTTTACAATAAACTCCAACACTTTAAAAACATGCTTCTTTAGAAACTGATATATTCTTGAATACATTTCATTAGGTTCTTGATTGAACCTATATAACACGTTATTCAAGAAAACAACAATCTTCTCATCTTCATGAATAAGAAAACCATTGGGATTATCAATATAAACGTCTTCTCAAAGAGATCCATTCATAAATTATGACTTAAAATCCATCTATAAAACTTTGAGCTTTCGTTCCATTACTATGGCCAAGAAAAATATAATTGCCTCAAGCCTTACTACCTATGGAAATGTTTAAAAAAAATTGATACCCTCTATATGGGATTACCATTTACCCACTAGTCAATATTTATTTAAAATAACTATGCCATATTATTTCAGCATGTTGTGACAGAACCATTTGGTCCTAATGATACTTTTTTTATCAGTCCCAAAACAATCTCTCATGTAGGATTCTTCTCAATTTGTTCAAGATCTGCATCCATAGCCTGTACCCAATTCATATCTCCGTCTACTTCATAAAAACTTTTATTCTTTACCTATGATAGGAATGTGAAAAATCCTTGAATAAAAAGGGAGTATATTCTGCAGTTGTGATTAAGAATATTGAAAAATTTGTTGAAGACTCAACCCCAACATGAAATGGTGATTTGACTCAAATAACTGATATAAGAAAAATGAATAAATAATATATTGTAAATCCTGCATTTCATGAAATAGGGTGATAAGTGAAGGAAAAATAAAAATATCTCTAAAAGAGAAATATCTAATTAAAAATATGTGTGTGTATATTCTTTCATTCCTATATTACATTCAAGGCATCATCATTAGATATGGGAGGAAACAATTACATAATAATTAACACTTAAGTGAAAAAATTGACCCTTATAATAAAGTGTTCAAGATCTAGTTGGGATGGAATAATAGTGAAAAGAATATATATACCCCAATGCACCCATAGGGTATTTATGAATCTTTTGGACCTAGTAATACAAACATATTTTAATAGATTTTATAACCTGGGAAACATCTCACCATTTCAGTTACATTGGGGTATATCTTAAAACAAACTATTCTATCCTAGAAGGTTCCACAACTACTATTTGTTGTTATACCACATTCCCCTAGAAACAGACATCGCGAGAGTAGAACTAACTGTTCGTAAACTTCCCTGATATACTATCATGAGAAATTTCTCCCAAAATGGAACATAAAATGCTTTTCATGATCCTACTCATACATGGAGTACAAAAAGATTTCATTAATGAAAACCACCATCAACTTATATAGGTACTCTAAGAATGTTGTTTTAATCAAACCCACAAACGCGGGTAGGGAATTGATCACACCAAAAAACATCACAATGTACTCTTAATACCCATGATGACCACAAAATATAGTCTTCTTAATATCCTCATCCATCACCCACGTCTGGTGACAATCTATTCTCAAATTCATTTTGAATAACCAACTTTCCCCCTTTAGAGATAGAATCAATCTTCAATTCATGGACGAGGATAAAAATTCTACACTATCACTTGGTTTAAGTGATGTAAATCAATAAAAATACAAAAAATACCATCAAACTTGTTTATAAACAATCCGGGTTCACCCAAAGGTGAAAACCATGGACAAAAAACATCACTTCAACATATTATTGAGTTGTAATCGTAGATCTTGAAACTCAGAAGGCACCATACTCTTCAGAGACATCATGATAGGATACATTCATGGTTGTATCTTAATACCAAACCAGATCTCATGTTAAGGGGGTAACTCCCCAACCTTTTTAGGAAAGACATCATTCTATAATTTCAAAACCATGGGAAACACTAACTAAAGAACCACTAATGTAATCAGCATCATCTCGGAAAAAAAAAAGATGATAATTCTAGAACATTCCTCTAACTCATTTAAGGGTCTCACTCACTAAGACATGATTCATGTGATCTATCAAAATCATATAACACAACCTAACTCATGAATAAATCCATGATATCTAGCATAGAATAATACAAGTACATATTTAGGATGATTTCATGTGGGTGTATCCATAAATATAATATGACTCCCTTAGATTGATGATTCCCCAGAATGAGATCATAGTCTTCACATACTTCATAAAAGTCAGATCAACTTCCAGTAAGCATAGATAACTTCAAGAGAAATAGAAGCCTCTACCCCTAATGTCACAAAGTATGGATGATGGTAGGTGATATAAAGAAGTTTCTAGTTCTCACATAAAATAATGCATGTAACCATGTAAAAAAGAAGGAAATGGTACATCTAATGGCATCTAGACTTCCCAATGTTGGAAAATCTAATGCATGAAGCTAGAGAAAACCTACTTCATGGATTCCTTGACCCTACTTCAGACCAACTCCATAGAAACCCTTTAATCTGTATAGACAAGCAGCATGTCAAGGATGTAATCTACCTACCCCATGTTCTCTATGTTGATCCAATACGGTAACACAATTCTCCTTTTACATTGGCTGAAACTTCATCAATATAGAACCCTACATATGATCACTTAGCACACACTGACTGGTTAGACGGTTTGAGAACTCTCACCAATGATGAACTCACACTCTATAAGAAAAACACGCCTTTTATCCCATGGTATAGGTCTGATATCTATTTACACCATGGAAACAATATGATGAATGTTAGGACCAACCCATAGCTGATCAAAGGCTCTTTTTTCAAGGAATCTGGGAACCTCAGACCATATATCTACTTCGTGAAGAATCTTGGAGACTCCCCTCCAGTGATGATCATGTTCTAACTACTTTCGTCTTAATAACCTCTTCTCTCCCCATCACCTTTAGATACATCATCTAAATAAATTTGGTGACCTAGAAATAGATCTATGGATGTTGATCCTCCTTGAAATTTATTTCACTGAACTTCTCAATTGATAGTAGTTTTGAATCATATCATATAAGGGTCCAAAAAGGGATCCCAAATTATCACACACTTGAACTCCCCTGATAAAGGGAAACACACCTTTGGAGAATAGAGTCCATTATAGTTAAATAAAGGAACTCTTCTCATAATTTATATTAGAAAATCTCCCATGAAACTATTAAATTATTGGGAACCATGGGGAACAATAACTACTGCTTCCTTTCTACTAAATGCAACATTTTCACCTCCAACACACCATAATGGTCCTTCTATGAATGGATATAACTGAAATTTATATCAACTAACTTCATATAGCTTTATGTTACTACATATAAAATGGATTAATCCTATATATATATACTTTTTAACTAAAAATATTCATGTTTCACCATCCATGTGGCATCATTGTCAACATCCAATATGCGGTGATCTTTTGGAACATCCTATGGAACATCATTGATGAAAACCTAACAAGGACGCCGAATTAAAGCCTTACATAAAAAAATAAAAGAATATTTGAGCTATTAATACAAGAATATAAATTATTTGAAATTAATAAATAAATACATTAGTTCATTGTTACCTTTTCATCCTATCTAAAGGTCTACCAATTTCAAAAATAGTCATATAGAAGAACGATGTGTGGCCATTTCCTAGATCTCTATCCCACAAGAAGTATCACTTCATTTGGTAGGATAAGTAAACATAAATATCCACAGATCAAACAATAGTTGGCCATAAATTCCCATGTATTATTCCTTATCCTATTTTCACATCACTCAGCAAATATATATGAATTAAATTTTCTACCAACCTATGTAATCACACTCATTCCCAACTCCAAACTTCGTCCTATCCCACAAACTGAACCTCTAATACCACTCTTTCATGACCCCCTCCCCCAAATAAGTACTCCTCCTGGGAAGGAAATGTTTGAATAGAGATGGTGACTACCTGAGTCCTACCTCTTCTAGGTCATATGATGGAAAATAACACTGAGGGTATGACAAACTTAGATGTTGGAGTAAATACCCACTACGATAACATGTGGAAGAGAGAGAGAGAGATAATATCGGAAGTCCAATTAACATATTTTTAAATATATATATATATATCCCAAGGGTAAACATGATGTGTCAAATAATACTTTTAAAACATATGGTAAAACTACAAGTAACAAAAAGTTAAAGATGATAGTGACTACGAATACAAAAAAACTCTAAAAAAACCGTGATCTAGTAATTCTCAGGACAATATCCAACCATATCCTATTGACCAAAATATATTTTATATAAGTGTTGGGTGATAATATTAGTATACTTTATAGTATCCTCCATGGATACTATTGTGAAAATGGATATGAAATCAGGATAAATCGTAGTGTATAATAGTGAAACTAACATGTCACCCAAATAGGTATACTAAGTTCCCAAACTCACCACTGGTAACCCTCATAAAGTATCAAAAAATAGAAGGAATATCATATAATAACGAAACATTAAGGGTACCTCATTCTCGCTTCCCGTTTGGGTTTTTTCTCTTCCCCAATGTCACACAACCTAACCCATATATCTCCAAAACATTCTAGGAAAATTATGTAATGTTCCATTACCTGCTTTTAAAATGTTCTCTACACATTACATGTTTTACTCTTTAATTGGGGAAGTCATGGGACTCCGGATGATGGATAATTTTTTTAGTGAAATTTACCTAAGGATGAAGGATGTGTTTCTATTTGAATTATTGGAGTATGATTATAACTTTTCAATTTCTTAGAAGGGTTCGCTCCATGTTCGGAGAACCCCCGAGGTCATTTGGGTTTTCGTGTAAGAATTTTCTATTTTGGTTGTCTGTTGGGAATTTGTAAATTATGTAATGACAGTAACTAAATTTTAATGTTTCTTAGGATCATGTACCGAGGTGAGGACACACCAAAAAATATTCATTACCATTTCATGATTACACACGGCCTATTTTTGAAAATTGGGGGTTTAATAAAAATGTGATTTGTTTTTCAGCATATGAAGGCTTCCTAGATTACATGATGTGTAAACAGGTTACAGACCATGTAAGTTTCGTGTATAGGGATTTTAAGGCATTGTATGAATGACTGTTTTATTCATTAAATGTTAATCCTCCTTGCACTCAACCTAGATATCTCCTTCAATAATTTTGGGGACCTTTGATCTATCCAAATAACTTTTTTCAACAGTTCATCTCTATTTCAGTTGGGTTTTATCTCTCAATATGTGTAATACTTATTTCTTATTCATTTCCTTTGATCATAGTAGCAATGTTTCATTTTTTATCTGATCTATTGATATGAGATGATAATTTATTTTATTCCATTATAAATATATTGTGTGATCATGTTATGAGGGATGATACTTTGTTGGTTATAGTACGACTTGCATGTGTTCTTGAGATATGTTGTAATCTTTCCTCTTTTATAACCCATTTGATAAATTTAATAAATTATAAGACGTTTATATTGACTCTTGGACCTCTATTTTTCTCATTGGGTTCTTTATATTTGTGCATACAATTACGGGCCTATTTTAACCATGTTTTGAGGTGGTCAGTTCTGACTCTAGCATCTGTTGGTGAACTGTGTTGCTCTAGTTTCTCATAAAATATTTTATAAATTAATTGGAATGATTAAATGATTTCATTTTTCTGTGGAAATGGTTCTTTTAAATATAACTATGGGTATCCAATAATTTTTTTAAATTAAATGGGTTTTAAAATAATTTTAGAATGGTTTTCTAAAGTGGTTTTCAAATAACATGTTTGATTATTTTTTTTGGAAAATAGAGCACATGGGAAGCCCTGGGTACTTTAGTGGATGGTTTAGTGATATGTCTTATGTACTTTCAAGGGGTTTCCTCTCAGTGATTTCCACTACTCCATGAGCCTATTTTACTATTGACTTGTTAGACTTATTGGGAGTTTAACATTTTGGGGTGTCCCAATTCTTTATAAAATCGATGAATATGTATAGAATCTTGATGCGTGTGTGATTTACTCTGTATAGGTACAAGTATCCTAGCTATCATGACCTTTTGTGATCTATGGTGGGTTTTTGTCTATTCTTTCCTTTTTCCTTGTACAATTTTAATTTTACGTCCATCAATTTGATATGATATATGATGAAATATTTGGATTTATTTGATATAATAGTTTTGATATATGTATATAAAAAACATTCAAATTGATTTACCTTATTTATTTCGAAATGTTGTAGAAAGGGGAAATTTAAAAAAAATCTAGACTTTTTCAAAAAACAATGATAAACTTTATAAAAAACAATGTTTTCTTAAAATTTTATAAATCTAGAATTATTTTACCAAAACAAGTTATGGAACACCGGGGTGGGACCCTACTGAGCCTCTTAGTTTATACCCCACACACCCTTCTGCATTATGTATACATGGTTATGAATTTTAATATAGAAAATGGTAAGATGAAATCATGAGGAGATGAGGTTTTCTTTCAACTAGATTTGGGTAGTTAGACAGTGGGATGGTGGTAGTTTTCCCAAAATAACATATGGAGACTATTGGATTAGTTGTTTTTTTATCATCCTTTATAGTTGGACTTGTCTCTTGAAGATTGTTTTTATAACTTTATAGTAGTATCGATTCTATTATTCTCTTTCTATTATGAAATATCTATATATTCATATTTTTTATGTTGTTTCTTTCAGTACATGTGTATATGTCATACTATCTACTTGGGTTGGGTGAATTAACTCTGTCTTGTTCCATGGATAAAGACGCTAGCCTGTGGGGACTGGATTCACCCTTTGGGTAGGTGGAAATTCAGGTTGGGTACAAGATAAAGAGGGTATTCAGGGAAGGTTTATCATAGTTTAGCATAAGGGTTGGGTTTTCCTCAAGAACCATGTTTTGTGATACTTGATATACTAGATAAAGGATTGATATAATGATATATATGTTGTGGATAGTTCTTGGATAGCTCTTACTGTGATGATACTCATGTTACAATGGGATGTTTGGATACATGTCTCTTGTTTTGAGTTATTAATGTAGATCTAATATTTTATGATGGTTTTTTAATGTTTGAACTGAGAAAATTTTATCTATGATATTTTCTTTTATTTCATTGTATAGTAGTAGGCCTCCAAGACATGTTATGTTTGTTCCACATTAGGGAACAATGGATGATCTACGAGGGAATCATTTGAAGGATCAAAATTTTATCAAGGATAACATATGGGAAGTTCATGTCGTATATCATAAGTTACCAGAAGATCATAATGTAGTAATTGATGTACAAATAGGATTTTTAGGATATATAGATCGATCAAGAGAGTTCATACATGAGAACCCACCTTTAATTAGAGGTACGAATGTATCTCTACACCTGGAGTACCAATATAAAAAATCATTAAGACATATACTTCATAGATATAAGTGAGAATATAAGTGTGATATGTGTGGATTTAGACATTAGGGTCCTAGAATTTGATGGTGTGATTTTAATATAAAGGAAGATGGGTACATGGGATTGGATTGGAAAGGTTTAAAGACTCCCTTATTCCAGCTGTTTTCTCCAAAGTTATTTATGAAAATGGAGTATCTAGAATTTCTTAGTTTTATCAATGAGATCATTCTCTATATAAATACACTAACATGTTTGTGTAGCTAGATTGTTTTTCATCGTAGTTTATAAATAATTAAAAGCTGAAGTCTTATAACAACTTGTAGGATTTGATACTGGATATCCAAACATAGGTATTAATACTGATGTTTTTTATCCATTCTAAGACATTAGATAGGAATATTATGGTTGAAATGAATATGGTAGGAAAGTTATTATTTTATTCCCCTTCCCCTAAACCTATTGGTATCATCAAAATCACTTTAGTTAAAAAGAGAAATTCTAATGTTCATCATAGGAGTGGTGGATGTGGATCTTAGTAGTAGGCCATCTCAGAACCCCTAGTTGTAGCTAATAGCAAGAAACAGACATTATATTAGTGTGTAAAATTTATACAGGCATGAAATACATGTCCATTACCTAAATATAAGTACAAAAAATGTGGGCTTTTGGTCAACTACATTTTTTCAATCAAACTATGTCAACTCTTTGATATGGTAAGGGATCGTTAGCTCCAAAAGATAAAGTGGTGCAATAAGATGCTTTATCGAATATAGGGATCTATTCTTAGGCATCAATAATTAAGTAACTTCATGTAGTATACAATTTTTAAGTAAATATGGGTCTAGTGATAGTAAGTTTTACCAAAATTAGTTCATTATTAGTTGTGATTACATTATTAAATATTATCAATTCTCACCCATTTATATCTATTTGTATTGTTGATATGTAAAACCTTCCAATGAATCTCATGTAATTTTTTATAGAGTTAGTTAAACTTCTTAAGAAGATGAATGATTAAGGGATTTGGTGTCCTCGTTTACTATCAGTAGCGGATGTAGAGTTAGTATGGTATTTCCCAGTTCTTGGCCTATATCTGTTGGATACCATTATGGAGATATATTGGATTGTTAAAAATCTTGTTGAGGTTTATTTTTATCTTCATTGTTTCTAATTTAGTATAAAAAATGGGATTTCAGAGGTGTTTTAGGTAGAGTGGGATCTAAGGTTTGTTCATCCAGGACCATCCCACACATAGGTTATGTGTTTGTTTGACTACAGTAGTAGTTGATCCTGATGAATTTCCTTCTGTTTTTTATTTTTCCTACTATTATTTGAGATTTTTAGTATGTTTCCCCTATAAGTTTATCTTATAATCATCTAAATAAGTTTGTAGAGTTTAAAATTGACCTTTCTCTATGTACATATCCAATTCTAATACATTTATATCATATGTAACAAGTAAAGATGGGTTATCTAAATATTCTTTTGGGTTATCTAACAGATGAGGGTTTTGTTGAACTTAGTGTTTTGAATTTGGAATTTTTTGTTTTATTTTACAATAAGGATAACTATTAAGTCAAATTGTGTATGGACAATAAAAATTTTAACAATTTAATAGTTAAAAACATGTATATTTATCCTCATGTGGATGATTTGTTCAATCGGTTAATAGGGAAAAATATGTTTTAAATGGTTTATCTTTGGTTCGATTATCATCAGATCATAGTTTGGGAGTCAAATATGTAGGATACAAATTTCAGGAGAACATATTCCCATTAATAATATCATATGATTCCATTTTTATGACTAATGATCAATCATTTTTTTGATTTCATGAATCATATACACTATTAGAATCAGGAAATAGTTTTGGTGGTGTTTATGGATGATATTTGGGTTTATTAGAGATCCAATAGTGAGAATGATAACTATTTGGGGTTGGTTCTGGAAATCCCATGGAGTCAACATTTTTATGTAATGATTTAAAAATGAAACACTGGGATCCATGAAGTGATTTTATTAAGGAATTTTATTTCTAAACATTTCTTACTAATTGATATTGAAAAGGTGAAGGCTTTTATGTCATGGGATGAACTACAGAATGTCTTTGATGTTCAGTCATTTTTTGGTCTTGTTTGATATTATTGATAGTTTTTTAAGTATTTTATAAATTTGTAATCACCTATACTTATTCTTACTAGTAATAGGGAAAAATCATATGGGATGAAAATTTCCATTTTTATTTAGATGATCTAAAAGGAATTCTGACATCAGCTCATATTTTGATCTTAAATGAGCCTAGTAAAGGGTATGTTGTTTTCTATCATTCTCCTAGAACTTTTTTGGGGTTTGTGCTCATATATTATGATAATGTGGTATCTTATGGATCTATGCATCTACATCTACATGAGAAAAATTATCCCATTCAAAATTGAAATATTTTTTCAGTTTTGAATACACTTAAGTGTCTCTGGCACTATCTTTTTGGGTAGATATTTACAGTATTTTCTAACTATAAAATTTTTAGCTATATAATTTCTCGAAAAAAATGGATCATAGGTAGAGGTGATGGGTGGAATAACATTATACACTTGACATTTAAATCACTTAAACCCTAGGTAAGGGAAATGTTTTTGTAGACACTGTCAGTATTATATTACAATCTTAAGTTGTTCATGAATTGAATGAATAGTGGAACCTTATGAAAATTATTTCTCAATTACATATGGATGCTATGGAGGATGTTTAATACATAGGTATGGCCAGTTTTCATGTATCTTCATCTAAAATTGATTATATTATATAGAACAATTATAACGTTGATGAATGAAAATGAATTTAAGATCCCTTTATGGTTAGGATATTGTTTCTTGTTGGTCTCCCTCTTCAAATGGTATTATCAGTTTTGGTGATTGGACTATTGTCCAAACAATAATTAGGAGCATTATTTTCATAGTAATGGATATACCATTCATTTGATAACTATTAATACGTATTATAACAAGATATGATAATTTTCGTGTCCAGGTATGATGAAAATCAAAGCCGATTATGTGTCCCACATGTAAACCTTTCAATAAAAATGAAATGGAACTTGAAACCATCTAGTTTACTCCAATATATTATAGTGTTAGGGTAAAAATTGGATATAGTATTCATGGAATTTATAGTTAGACTACCAAGGAATCCCTAAAGGAGTAATCCAATCTGGGTGGTTATGGGTTGGTTGAAAATTCGTCTGATTTCATGTTGATTGGGGACACTAATAGATTTGAGAATCTAAGAAAGTTTTATATGTGGGAGATTTTGAGGTTACATGGGGGAACATCTACCATTGTTTCAGAAAGGGATCTTAGTATTACCTCCTGGATCTGAATGAGTCTCAATTAGATTATGGGGACTCAGATCTGGTTGATTATTTCATATCATCCTTAGAATCATAATCATTTAGAGTGAACTATTATGATCGTAGAGGATATCCTATGTGAATGTGTCATGGATTTTGGTGGATCATGGGATAAACATATGGGACTGGATGGTTTTTCTTATATAAATAGTTATACGTTGTTGGGAAAAAATCCCTCAAGGCATCATTGAGGCATTTTTGAGGTGATTGTGTTTATTGACAAAGTGGAAACCTGTGTTGTGATTGATGAAAAAGAAAACCATGAAATAAAATGTTATTGAAAAAGGGGATTTCATGGTGTCGTGTTGAGTTCAAGGGATGTGGTTAATGATCCAAGTTGGATTCAAAAATGCCGAAAAGGGAATGGATGATCTGGAGGCGGTACAAAAAGATTAGATACAAGGTGGCGCCGTTTTCTAGTTTTTGCCAAATTTTTGGGCCTGAAAATAAAAAAAATGATAAAAGAAGTTTTGGTAAAGGGACTTGTGTGTTGTTGACTTGAAGGAGATGAAACTTGTGCACCATATGTTTTTCATGATCAGAACATCAAAATATGGCAATGGAAAAATGGGCGCCCAAGTGTTATGGTTGGTCATGCAAGTGACCTGCGCGACAAAGACATTCCCGCCGAAACTTGCGCACTGAGGGTATAATTTCATTCCATCACATAGGGTGCCCCAATGACTATAAATATATGTCGACCCCTCCTAATTCATTGAAGAGTTCAACACTAAGAAAAATAAGATTTCCCGTCCCATAGGTGTGGTGGTCACGCAAGTGGTGTGTGGTCACACAAGTATAAATTGCATGCTACCTGATAGAGGCATGCATAAGGTGGTTTGGGAGAGGAAGAAAGTGAGTCACCCAAGTCTTGAGTTGAAGAAGGGGGTGTCGCGCAAGTTGTTTAGGTGAACTTGTGCGCCAGTTTTGAAGAAACGTGAAAGTTGTTGGTGGCGCACCAATATTGGTTTGGGCGTAAAATGGTGTGAGTCGTGCATGTTTGGTGTTGTATAAGCTTGTGTCGTGCAAGTGGTTGAGGTGGACTTGGGAACTAGTTATAACATGCACGACGGCTTAGAGAAGGGCGCCGGGTATGGTTGATTCACAACTGTGATCCAGGGATGCGTGAAAGCTTTAATATTGCCTGATACCTTCGGTGCAAAGAGAGATTCATCTACGGGGGAAATTTGGACTTCAACCAAGAATCTACATACAATAGAGGATGTATTCATTAGTGATAATAAAAAGACCTAAAGGTCTAAAAACTGTGAGTGGTTACTTTCTAGAGCAGTGAGAAAAGGAAGATGAAGAAGGTGAACCTCTCCACTGGACATGAGCAAGATAGAGGGAAATAGGGAGTGACCCTTAGGAAAGCAGTGAGCTAACCCAAAAAATTGTAAAGGTAGTGAGCCTGGGGATAAAAGTGATCTATACCGAACTTTGTAAACAGCAGTGCGCTTTTAGTGGATTTGGTACATCGGCACCTCGTCGGTGTAAGCTCCTTGGATGTATCCTAGTGAGGGTGACCCAAGTAAAAATTTATGTGTCCAGTGCATGCATTAGTTACTGTTTATAATTTGTTACAGGAAAGAGAGAGAAGAGAGTCTTGCTTAACAGCGAGACAAGATCAATAGGGGCAGTTGTTTTAATCTGTCATACCATGATTCACCCCCCCCCCCTTTCAGGGTATCAAACATAGTGGACCTAACATAAGTATTATATAAAAATAGATCCCTTCAAGGCATTCTATGGTCACCTGTTATAGACAATTGTTTTGGGAAACGGTGGGATATGATTCTTTGATGGGACTGAGTTTGGTTCAGGAGTCATCTGTGAGAATGTGGTATATATGTCGGTGTCTAGTTAAATCATAGATTCAACCAAAATACTATTTGGATAAATGGTTTCATCCTTTAGAGTTTTCCAAAGGCGACATAATTTTATTGAATGTTTCTCTTTAGTGGTGATGGTGACACCAACTCTTTACCAAAATCCATTCTTCTATATGACATCCCAGGGATAAAAGGTTTTATGGTGGGGTGTGTGTAACATCTTGTTACTTGCTTTATGGTAATTCCCTTCTCATTACACATTTCCATATTTAATGATTTTCACCTTGGGACTCCGAAGGATGGAGAACATTTATTCGAAGAAATGATCTAAATTTTATAGATGTAATTTTTTTACTAATGATGTCAAAATAAAAATGTGTAATGACTTAGCTAGGTTCTCCCTGAGTTTGGAAAATTCTTGAAGTGGTTTGGGTTCTAATTCAATGATCATATATTTTAACTATCTAATGTTAATTTACATGACATATAATGAGAGTAAATTTTGTTTAATGTTCTAAAGGCACATTTCATGGGGTGAGTAAACTTCTTAAATGATAATTTTTTATGTAATGTTTACACAATGTGTACTGTTAAAAATTGGTTTAAAAAAGGTTATGGATTTTTTGGAATATGTGGTATTTGTGGATTACAAGATGTTTACAGAGGTTACAATCCATGTAAGTTTCGCGAAAAAGTCATCTAGTGTTACGTAGGGGTGATTTTTTATTTATTCAATTTGTATCATCCTTACTCTCAGCCTATCTCTCTCATTCAGATATTTTGGGGAACTTCAATCGATATGAATCACTTAGTTCAGCAATTGGTCTCCATTGTGGTTGTGTTATATATCTATAGGTTAGTATTCCTTTCCGATTCTCCATTTCTGTTGATTATAGTAGCAATGTTAGGTTGTATTATCTGGTCCATTCATCTTATATGATAATTCCATTTATTCATTTCTAGATCTCTTTTGCGATATTGTTCTAGGGTATGATCCTTTGTTGGTTGTAGTGATATGGGTGTGTGTTCTTGTGATATGTCATGATCTTTCTTCTTTATCAACCATTTCATTAAACTAAATCATCTATGAAATGTATACATTTATTATAGGGCCTCGATTTTTGTTTTTTGGTTATCATTTGTGGTGGAACCCAATACAAGCATGTGCAACCCGATTTTTTAGGTCGATGGTTCTGTATTTAGGCTATGTTAGTGAAATTAATTTCTCTAGTATTTGATAAATTATTTTATAAATTAACATATATGATTGAATGATTTTATTTATGCGTTTATATATGTGTTTTCTTTTGAAGATGGGTTTTCCTTAGTTTTGGAAAATGGAATGGGTTTTCAAATCATTGAGGAGGGGTCTTCTAAAATAATTTTTAAAGTATGATTTTGATGAAAAGGTCTAGAAAATAGAGCGCATGGGAAAACATGGGTATATATGTGGAATGTGTAGTAACAGGACTCATACACCATTTGGGGGTTTTCTATTGGGTCTTTCATTTTCTCCTTATGCCACATGTTCTAGGGACTTGTAAGAAATGGTAGGGGTTGACATTATGGGGTATTACTTTTCACCCTAGACTCAATGGAGATCTCTAGAAGATTGATTCCCATATTATTCAACATGTTTACATACGATTTTCCTTACTATCCTAACATATTGTGATCCTTAGGGTGATGTTACCTATGATTTCCTTTGGGATTGTACTATTTTGGTTATACTAAAATGGATATGATATTATATGTGTTGTATGATTTGGTTTTATTTTATTAAACTATTTTGATATATGAATATTAAATTCATTAAAATAGATTTACCCGCTTTATTTGGAAATGTATAAAGATGGTGAAATTAAATATTCTTCTATGATTTTGTGATAACAACTGATTAAAATGGAATCATGTAATTTTTTATTCATAGTTGAGAATTTTGAGATTATTATAGAAAGACTTATCATGGAACACTAGGGTGGGACCCCATTGAGCATATTATCTCACACCCTATAAACCCCTTTGGTGGTACATGAACCTAGTTATATCAGTAAATAATGGGAATGGCAAGGTGACATAATGCGGTACCATGTTTTTCTGTCAGCCATGTTTGGGTCGTTGGATTATTAGATATTGGGGGTTTTCTAATGCTATTATATGGATACTGTTGTTGTAGTTGATTTGGTTCTTTATCTTTTTTCCTCTCAACATGTCTCTTGGATATTTTTTCTACCTTTTTCATTAGTATCACTTTAATTTTTCACCTTATATCTTGAAAAATATATATATATATATATTGAGGTTTTCTTATAATATTTCCTTTAATACATGTGAATATGTCATGTTTTCTACTTCAGGTGTGGGTAATTCATTCCCTCTATTTTTGATGTTTTAGGGAATCTAGGATCCTTTTTATGGGGATCAGGAAGTCCCTTTGGGTATGTGTAAAATCATTTTAGGCATCAATTTTAGAGGGTATCGAGGTTGGGCCCATTATTATTTGGTATCAGAGGTTGTTTATCATCAAGATTCCTTATGTTAGGATGTTTGATAGATTGTAGATAGGATTGTCAGAACATGAGAAGTATATTATAGTGAATTAATTTCATGATATTTTAATGAAGAGACTCATGTTTCCATGGGATATTAGGATGTTTGTATAATGTTTTTTGTTCCTGATGATAATCTTGGTTTTTTCTATTGTGTTTTCAGTTTTGGGATGAGAATTTTCTATGTCTTCTCGTTTCTTGTATTTTGGTGTATAGCAGTATACCTTTGAAAAGTGTATTGAAGGATATAGAAATGGGTGAAACCAATACTACTCAAGGGAATCCTCTAATGGATTAGAAATTTATTGAGGAAATCTTGTACATTGTTTGTGCCTTTCATCTCAATTTACCTCAAGTTCAAAAGATACTAACTGAGGTACAGGAATGATATATATGCGATAGAGATCGATTATGGTATGTATTTCCTTGGAATCAAAAGTACATTAATTGTATGAAAAGTCCTTATGAGTCGAAGGACTGGATTCATGATATTGATCAAAAATTATACTTCATGGATAAACCTAAGAGTTTCAAGTTTATGTGAACCACATTTAGTCTTGAGGGACCTAGAAAGCAGTGGTATGATTATTGGGTACATGAGGATAGGAATGTGGGATCAGACTAGATAGTTTTTAGGACTATAATATTCACATAGTTTTTAACTATGTCACTAATGATCGATATGTCTCTAATTTACATATATTTGTAGCATGGAAAACATTATACCTTAGTGTTAAAAAATCCATTTTTAGAGATGGTTCATTTTGAACTAGATGTCGTGACGAATTACCAGAAGAATGCTCAGAAGTACATGTATGGTTTTGGACAGTGTATCAGATCCTTGGTATTTATGTTGAAGCATTTACCCTATGTATAGATATTATATAGGGATATGATTTTTGAAATGAATATGGAATAAAGGGTGGAATATTCTTTCAACTCTATTCTGTATGTTTTAGCTTCGGTGGAATGATTGGGAAATGGAGAAAGTGGAAAGTTCATCATAGAAGTAGTGGAGGTGGTTCCTGATAGTATTCCTATTTAGAACGTCCAGATTTATCTATCTGTGTTCCTATGACTTTCTATTAGTGTGTCGATGTTGTAAATACATTATTCTCTTATAGATCACATGAAAATATTTTAAATAGTTGTGGATCCCATGGTCATTTGTAGAGATTCTATCAATATATGAATACCCTTTGATATAGTAAGGGATCATTAGATATAAAGGCTACTATAGTGTAGTCAGATGCTTTAAAGACTACATGGCTCTAACCATGATCCTTAATCCTATAAAAAATTCATGCAATCAATGATTTTTCTGTTGTGGTTGTTGCTCGTCTAGTGACAATGGGAGGTACCATCTTTATTAATTCTGTAGTAGAGATCTTATTTATTTAATGTTTGTTCTTCCCACTCATTTTTATATGGCCATTTGTTTTATATTCATAACCATCCAATATATACTATTTAAATTTTTATGGATTTATATACACCTCTATCGAAGGGTAATGTATATGGGTTTTAGTAGCCTTCTTATGTGATATCATTAGCTTATGTGGAGTTAGTCTAAGATTACCTTGTTCTCGATATGTATTTGTTTGACAACATTGTCGAGATGGATTTTCAAGTTTCTCAACATGTAGTGGATTATTTTAATCAACAACATGTCTTGTTTAAAATGGCTAATGGAAGCATAGGGGTGTTTTAGGGAGAGTTGGATCCATGTTCTGGTCATGTAGGACTATCCAACTCAGAGTTAAAGAGTTTTTTTTTCTAATATAATAGTAGAGTCTGAGGATGCTTCTTATTTGGTTAATCTTCCTATATATTTTTTAGTATTTTTTCTATTTTTCCAGGTTTATTTCTTATGCTTCCCACAGAGAAGGAGTTATATATTACTATTTAACTGGTTCCAACTATGGAGTTTATTTCAATACCTTCCAATTTTATTTCACTAACAGAGTTGAATGATCTCACGAATCAGCTGGAGGATCTAATGGTGAACGGTTTTTTTCAGCTTAGTGATTCTACTTGGATAGATTGAGTTCTATTTTCAATGAGGATAGATGATTCATTCTGATGTTATGTGCATTATCAAAATTTAAACTGGGTTATAATTACGTATAAGTATCTTCTTCATCATGTGGATGATGTGTTTTTTCAGTCAATGTGGAAGATGTGGGGTTTTAAGACACATCTTTGGTTTTCTTAACATTAGCACAGAGTATGAGATTATAATATTGAAAATGGGGATTTCAATAGTAGGTATTATGATTAATATTATCTTTTTAGGACTTTTGTCCTAAATAAATATCCTAGAGTTTTTATGGATTTGATGATTCAAATATTCCATCATTATTTTGGTCATTTTTGTTATCATTCATGGATGATATTGTCATTTATTTGACATCCATTCATGAGAAAGAGAACCATTGGGGTTAGGTTCTAGAAATCAATAGTAGTCACCATTTATATGGATATTTCTGTAAATGAAACTTCATGATTCATGAAGTTATTATATTTAGGCGTGTGAATTGTGATCATGAATTATCAATAGATCTTGAGAAGGTGAATTCTATCTTTTTATGGGAAGAATCACATAATATTGTTGAGAATCATAGAATCCATGGTTTAGTTGGATATTATTGATGGTTCATCAAGGATTTCATAAGGTTGGAATCACCTATGACTACTCTTACAATTATTGTGGTGAAACACATATGGGATTAAAAGTGTCATTCTTTTTTAAAGAGATAAAAAGGCATCTAACATCAGCAAATTTTCAAATGTTTCCTAATACTGATAAAGAGTATTTTATGTTTTGTGATGCCTCTGGAATTGGTTTGTGTTGTGATCCACATTAGATAACCATGTGGATGATTACCCCTCATTTTATCTTTAACCACATTAAAATTATTTTCCCACTAATAATTTAAAATTTTATATGGTTATGAATGTGCTTAAGTGTTTGACAGACTATCTTTTGGGTAGAGGTTTATAGTAATTTCATACCTTATGAGTTTTATCAATATATTTTATTAGAAATAAATGAATCAATGATAATAAAGATGGGTGGAATACCTTCAAAACTCTTACTTGAATATCTAATAAACCTTGGGGGAAGGGGAATGTCGTTGTAGATTATTTCATCAATAATGTACCAACATAGGCAGTTCACGAATCAAGTAATTAGTGGAACCTTATGGTGATTTTTGGTCAATCGTATCTTGATGCTCGGGAGGATTTTTCAGGTATGGTCAAGTACAATGTTTATATTTCATCATATCTTCTTGATTCTATTCCTCTAAGTAAATAACATGATGATTAGTTCAATGGAATTCGTGAAACCCTTAATGGTGTAGATATTTTTTCTAGTTGTTCTCATTTTTTAGATTGTATTCATAGTTTTAGGGATTTTTTATACTACCTAGTTTACGTGAGGAGCTCATATTATTTTTGATATTTATAGTTTTTCATAGGTTATCAAACTTAGAACTACGAATATGTACTATGAAATTAAACAAAAATTCTGTTGGTTTAGTATAAAGTGTGACATTTCTGATTATGGTTCCCATCATTACACCTACATTAAATAAAGGTAGATCCTTTGAGACTTTTTGGTTTTCTACAGCCTCTTATGATTTCGATTTGGAAATGGGATAAGGTATCCATATATTTTTTAGTTTGATTACCGTAGACTCCTTGAGGGAGGAATGCTATCAAGGTGGTGATTGATTAATTGACATAGTCATCTCATTTAATGCTGATCCGAGACACCATTAATGTTTATATATGGATAAGGTATTTGAGAAGGTGGTTGTGAGGGTACATGGGGTTCCTTCTATAATTATTTTAGATAGTGATCCTATGATTAGTTCCTTATTCTTGAGGAGTCCCCAGTAGTTAGAGGGGATGCATTTCAGGTTGATTAAAACTTATCATCCATAGATAGATGGTCAGACATAGAACTCTATTCAGATCATGGAGGATATTCTCTATTCATGTGACTTATATTTTTTCTGATCAAGGGATATCTATGATAGATTGGTTTAGTTTTCTTATATCATTAGTCATCAGTCATTGATCATAATGGATCCCTCCAAGGATTTGTATGGTCTCCCGTATAGGTCCCCTCTTTGGTAAGAAGATGTTGGTGGAGCTTCTTTGATGGGATTATGTTTGGTTGAGGACACTTCAGTGAGGATTTAGTATATATGTTGGTATCTAGTTATAGAGTATAGTTTAAAGATATATTATGTTGATCAAGGACCATGTCCTTGGAATTGTTCTCTTAGTTTTTGGGTTTTCCTGAAATTTTTACTTTTATTGGGCCACTACCTACTTGGAAAACACAGAATGTTGCCACAGAGATATGTTGGACCATTTGAGGTCATTGAGATTCATGGAAAGGTTTCTTATTGGTTGTAATTTATAGTTTAGTAGATTGTAATTCATGTTGATATCCACATAATGAATCTCAATAAATATCATTGTGGTCCCTCTGACATTTTTATGTGGAAAGAGTACGAGTTAAAGAAAGATGTTACTTTTGTAGATCATCCAGTGGAGATTATTGACTCTCAATTGAATGTCTCCCATAGGAAGGAAATTAATTTAGTCAAAGTGTTATAGAAACAAGGTTCAGATCATAATGAGACATAGAAGAATGATTCATTTAAGAGGGATTAGTGTCCTCACCTCTTTACTACAATTAATTCTTCTACTTGAATTATCATGTATGAAAAGTCAAATGGTAGGGTGTTTGAAAGACCTCATTACCTAATTTCTGGTAATTCCTATCTCTATAATTTTTTCCACTTTAATAGGGAGTATTTAGGGACTCCCAATTATGGATAACCATTTTTTGGTGAAATGACTAATGTTCATGGATGTATGTTTGATTTAATTAATGGAGTTGGAGTAAAAATATGTAATGTCATAGAGGGATTCTCCCTATGTTCAAGGATTTACTGAGATGGTTTGGGTTCTCATGTTGGAATTTGTTATTTTTTCTCTCTGATGGGAATTTAAATGTCTTTTAATCTGATTACATGATGTATAATGTTCTCTAGGATCATGTCATGAGCTGAGTAGATAGCATGAATGATTAATCATTTTGTAGAGATTACATTTTATATAATGTTAACAATCAAGTTCTTAATAAATAGGTTGCATGTTTTATGGCATACATAAGTTTCAAGCATTATCTAAAATGTAATTGTGTTGCAATCAAAGTATTTTTTGTGGACATTAATTTAAGGGGGCCTTATGGGTGATTTGTTTATTCATTCAATGTACATCCTCCAATCATTCATCCAAGATCTCCCCACCATTGATTTAGGGGACCTCTGCTCTATTGAAATCACTTAATTTAGTGATTGATCTCGACTGTTCTTGGGTTGTCTCTCTTAGGGTGAGTAATAATTTATCCTTCTTTATTTCCTTTAATCATGGTTGTTTTAATGTGTTGTGTTATCAGATCCATTTATTTTAGATTATAATTTCTTTGACGATTTTCTATATTCATTTTGGGTTCTACATATAGGGAATGATCATTTTTAGTTGTGGTGCAGTGGGTGTGTGTTCCTGAGGTATGTTGTGGCCTTTATACTAAGCCAATGGTTTTGTTAATTTGAACTAATTTTGTGATGGGTAGATTGATTCTAGAGAATCCATTGTCATTACTGAGTTATTTTTATGGTGGATCGCATTAGCAGTGTTTGAAACATGAGTTTTATGGTAAGAGGTTTCATCTCTAGTCAGTGTTTTTGAATTTCATTACACCAGTTTTTATAATTTTTTTTATAAATTAATTGGAATGATAGACTGAATATATTTCTATGTGTCGAAATGAGTTTTTTAATGAATTTTCACATGGTTTTGGTAAATGATAAAGGTTTCCAAAGCATAGTGGAATAGTTATATAAAAATGGGTTTTATGAAATGGGATGAAGAAATTATTTGATTAAATGGTTTCAAAAATATAGTACTTGAGAATCCTAGGGTACTTAGGTGGAAGGGGTAGTGATAGTACTTTTCCACTTTTGATGGGGTTTCTCTTGGGGATTTACTTTGATCCCATGGACTTTTGTTCGAGTGACTTGTTAGACTAGTTAGGGGTCTCAGTTTCTCTAGTATTACTTTTCTCTCTAAAATCAATTCATATATCTCGAGTTTTGATGCATGCACTATTGTATAGGTTTAGATACAAGTTTTCTAGCTATAATAACCAATTGTGATCCTTGGAGTGATGTTACATGTTATTTACTTTTGTCGCATACAGTTTTGGTTATACAACCATGGCTTTGATATGATATGTGATTCATTAATTGGTTTGGTTTGATATTTTTTTTTAATATGTCTATTAATTCATATGAAAATGTTTTCCCTACTTAATTTGGAAATGTCGAATAGCTAGAAATTAAATGGTTTTCCATGCTTTTGTGATAAAAACTACTAATCTTTTTGTCAAGAGTTATTTTATTAAAATTTGATCATGCATGGATTATTATATAGAGACATATTATGAAATATCTGGGTGGGGCCCTAGTAATACTATTATCTAACTCACTATTTAACCCTTCATTAGAGTATACACCTAGTTCTGTATTTTTATGTTGTGAAAGGAATGGAACCATATTGAGATGGTGAGGTTTTCTTTTAGTTGGGAATGGGTAGAAACAGGGTGATATGGTGGGGAATTTCCCAAGTTAGCATATAGAGACTATTTGAGTATAATTGTTTTTTCATCCATGGAAGATGAACTTTAATCTTAGAGATTGTTTTGTTACCTTTTCAGTTGTATCGCTTCATTTTTACCATTATATTATGATATATATACATATATATATATATTCATGTTTTATTCTATTTTTTCTTTTTGTACATGAATATATGTTGTGTTTTATGATTTAGGATGGGATAATTTATTCCATTTATATATTATTTCTTCCTAGGTACTAGATTCTAGCCCATCGTGGATTGGTAATTCCCATTGAGTATGTTGAAATATAGGTTGGCTACTAGTTTAAGAGGGTATCCTCATCAGGTTTGTCACAGAAGTCACATAAAAACATGCATCATAACTTGAAGCATGTGCATAATAGCATCACATTATCCAATATAAAATCTCTATATAGTAACCAAGTAGTTTTCAAGAGCCACCAAAACCCGTATGATTTGTAAAATACAGCAGGTTTTATACCTCAATCGATTATTTATCATACACTGAGTAAGGTGCCTCAAACTATCACCACTTATACATATTATACGTATAGTAATCCTTTTGTTAATATATCTGATGATACATTTGTGTGAAATAATCACAAGCCATCACACCCTTATACACTCAGATATGGTAAAACAAATAAGAATGCATATAAGCATGAGTAACAACCATGATAATTGAGGAGAGATATAGGGTGTAGTTATACATTCATCCTACCATTAGAATGTTATCAAAAACAACTTCCAATAGTCTATTAGGTTTCAGTCACCCTAACCAAAATGGGTCGGGTATAATATGAAATCACTGAATATTTAGGATATAATATTGCTCAGAACCAAACTATGGGAATAACCCAATCCTAATATCAAATGTAGTTGTCATCTCACAAAAAACCAGATGGTACTACTAAGGACTATATATCCAATAGTCACAAAAGAAATTTATGATCGACATTAAATAACAATTATTTTTTATAATATAATTTTTTTAATTAATTCGTCATCTATTTATTAACAATCACCATTATTTTTAATTACATTACATTACTCATCAGAGTTAAGTTTGTTCCCTCTAAAAATATTGAAACTGAGTCCATGGTTTCCCATGAGTAACATATCATTTTCATTAAAATAACATCCACCACATTGGTTAGTAATTATTTATTCATTATTTCCATCATTCCATAATTCAGGTACTCTACAAAAACCATACTATGAAGTAACAAAGAGGAAACATGCAACCAAAAACACCCAATTGCATCATATAGTGGGGAAAGGAATGAGTATAGAACAATAAAATACTACATATACCATTTCATATATTCATATTAAGAAATAATATAGGATTTTCATATCAATGGTTAAGCTCAGTATAAAATCGTTACATCATCCGCAGTGTCATCTCAGAAACTAACATGCATATAATGATGGATCTTACCCTCAAATGCATCATGGGATGCCACATCATCTCGGCCTCCCCGCCCCATATCACATAAACCATATCAGGATTATCCATCCAAGGCTCATATAACTTTACATAGAGAAGCTCATAGCAAATGCACCTAATAGGGAATTAAGAAACTAACATAGTTCATAGGAAAATATTTTCCATAAAAGAAGGTATCTAGTATTCAGACAAAACGATCTATAATAGATCCAATCACAAGGGGGTCTAACTTCCCAATAAAATAGGTAACTCATTCCCTAACAATTTTTTTAATTAAATAATTAGTTTTTAATCCACATTGAATTAACTGACTCATTATTCATTGGTTCCAACTATGGGAAACCTAAGAGACCAAGATATAACAAGATATCAATATCGAAGCATGCTCTTAGAATTAACCATTTAAAAAACATTGAGGAATACCATTCTAATTACAACTCCTTTTCATTTCAATATTCTCAACTAGCTTTATCTGGATTCACTTTATTAATCTATTTCATTATCATGGAAAAACACATTTAATTATCCTTGTGAATTTCTTTCTTTTTATTATCATCTAATTATAAAAACACAAGAGTCATTACATCTTTCCACTTATTTAGTTATTAGTCCAATTAATCAATTAATTTAGGATTTATATTATTTATCATTTTATTACAAGAACAATATGTCTATATATATCATAATAATACATCCTATCAAGAATAACGTAGATAGAAGAATATATAAAAAATGAAGAGACAACTAATTATGATGGTTGAAAGAAACAACATGAAATAACTATAATGAATTCTTTATTCATAAAATTCAATAATTATTCATTTAATTTTATTTAAATACCAGTATCCAAATCATGATATCATTTTTATATCACATAAGTAAATAAGAGAAGCAATTAATCCCATACCTCAAAGCTGTTAATGTTATTTTCCTGAAATGGCCAAATGTCATAGGTCTCAATCACCCCTCTCGTAAGTGCTACATCCCTCCATGGACTTCTTAAAACCATAAAAAATATAAATATAGTGAAAATATGGATTGAATCCTTCTTCACATTGAATTAAGAAGAAGGAGGATCCAAATCGAGGAACCATGAGGTAAAAATGTATAACATTCCTCAGATCACTATAGATTGAACATGGGAAGCTAATAATCGATCCCTATCAAAGGGATCCAAAAAGGTACACATAAATTGATGCTTGAATCCTATTGTTTGGGGGAAAGGTCATATGGTTTCAGAAAACACATGGAATTTTAAAGTATATTAGTTAAATTTCTAGTATATTTTTCTATTGTGAAACACTTATACATTGTGGAATAATCGGGTTTTTAAGTCTTGACAAAAATTTCGTCACCTTAGTTGAGTTGGCCATTATTTATTTCACTTCATGATATACCCCATGAATCGGACTCTCACAACTCCGGAGACACACATTCATGAAATGTACACCATACACAATTTTAATTCTCCACATTTAGAGCTTTTTAGCAGCTAACACCTCTAAACCCAGTCAAAGCCTCTTCTAAGTAACTTGGACATTGTAAAATCAAAAAAGTGTAGACTTGGAAGATCTGGGCCCTCAAAATATGTCATTTGACGAGACAGGAGAAAAACATATATTAGTACAAACATTTCATGATATGTAAAATATAATAAATGATTGTTTAATATTTGATTCCCATAATTGCGATATTGTGTCTTTATAAAGACCTTCCAATCACAAATAAAAATGACTACATTAGAATGATCATGAAATGACATAAATGTCTTAATTTTTTTGAATTATCCCCATTAGGATTATCATTTTCTTCAAACTCAACATATATCATGCTGTCATAACTATAGTAAAATGATAATTATGTTAATAATGTGCTATCATGTTTACCAATTGTGGAGTCATTTTCTTCTCTAATGGATGTAGATGTATCCTTTGAAGAAGGATGAAGTGGATCCTCAGTAGAAGTCTGTTTATGACCCTCCCCATAGCATTTACGTGAGTCAACTATTAGACCTGATAGTATCCTATTAATAAAATGTTCAAACAATTATTAAAAAAAATATTAAAATCCATCTTTAACATATAAATCAAATAAAAAAATAAAAAATAACCATCAAATATTAAGCTAAACTAAATAGAATTTTTTCATTTTTATTAAAATATATCACTCAAATGATTAAAACATTAATGTGAATGGAATTATATAAACTAGAAAAAAATTTATGTAAATGATTATACAAATACTACTATTACATAAAAATTTGACGAAACATGTATAAATGATAGAAAAAACAAAATAATAAAAAATCACTCTTTATCATATTTGTTTGAGTAGATAACAAAAATGATAAAATGAATATAAAAAATATTCATTATCTTATTTTTTACATGTTAACAATATAAGAAAGAATACTTGAAATATTTATGTAATATAAAATGATATATATAAAAACAAGGCTTTTGTAAAAAATTGTAATAATCAAATAGTAATACAGAATGATAAAAAATAAAAAAATTATACAAAAACATGTAAACTATTCTAAAAAAGATGTTTCATATTCTTAATTTTTTTTGTAAAAAAAGTAAAACTAAAATATATAACATTTTATGAAATTTAAATTGGTTAATAGAAAATAAATATATGTTACCTATAATATTATATTATTAAAAACTTATTTTTTCCCTAATTTATTTCCTATGATCAGTCCTTATAGTACAACCCATGTCCATGATGCGATCATCAATTTTTTTCATAATAATTCTAAGAAAGTACGGATCTCACATATATGGGCATATTGATTAAGATTTTAATCACCAAAATAGTATATTTTTTCTATTAAACAATATAACAATACACAATTGATGGATCTACAGCATATATATTTTTTATTTATTTTTATGATAGAATGAACATTTGCGTATTGTACGAAGACCAGGTGTATGGTTGAGCCATGAGTTCTGGAAAAAGTTGAGTTATTGGTTCAGTGGAAGGGCCAATTCTAGAACCAAAACTTCAGAGGAATATTCAATGAATGGATTAACTTAACCATGTATAATTAAATATATTATAAAGCATAAATATTCTAAGAGGATTCATTGGAGTATTCTGGGGATTCATGTTTTAAAATTACATAGGGGGACTATCTTGTGGTCAAATATAGCACATTATTAGGGCTAACCAAATTCCCCAACCATGTTTCTAAATTTTTAATGGTGTATTTAATTAAACCCAGAAAAGGGGTTCCAAAACTCATGATGACATTGTAATATATTACAGAGTAATTTTTCATAGTTTGTTCATGGATTGTTAAATTGTAAAAAATTGTTTGTTCCAAATCACAAGGTTTACCGATTTTTCATATAGTTCAGAAAAATATATGACCCATCCCTATGTCTTATTAATTGTGGTAAAATTATTAGTTCCCTCCTTTAAACTTTTATGGTTTTAACCAAAATTTCCACCTCCATTCTCTAAAGCGCTCTGCACATGCATGTCCACTCCCATTGCCATGGTGGGTTCCCCTCTATGTACATTCTAATTCATCTTTTTTCTCTTGAATTGGAAGAACTTGGGGAGTCTAACTCTCACATTCTTTATATTTTTGGTTTATTTCAATGTTGATATGTTTTCTTCATGAATTTTCACTTATTAAATATTTTTAAGGGATCTATATTGTTTCTCAATTTCACAAAAATTATGTCAAACAAGTGGTTGATACTGGGTGTATGGGACTCTCTAGGAATGAGGAAGGTGGTCCCTAAACTCACAACATAGTATTACTTCATTTCCAAGTGATGCGTTGTGTTTTCATGCGTAACATACCATACATTGAATAATTAAAATTAAATCTCAAATTTTACCTTTTCCTATAATAAATTATATAGTTTATCCACTTGTTACTTAGGAGAAAGTAAATTCTATGTGGAATTCCTTAGATGGATATTTTACCCTTAGTTGGATCATTTAAACAATATGGAATCCATTGAATTAAGTGTTTCAGTTAATCGAGTAAATTTATTATAAATCAATGATTATGAAATGGAATTCCACAATCATTGAGGATAATAAGGTGTAACTTTAGTTTTATGTAAGTTAAACTAATTATGGATTTGGAAAAGTTAACTTATGGAATTTTTTGACTAATGTGGATTTATAACCATTTTTTTTATAAAGACCTATCGAACCATGATTAAAACTCAGGTTTAATAAAATTTCTTGAATTTTTTAAAATTGTGATTCATGTTTGGGAACTTATTTTGGTTATTAAATTGTTTAATGGTGACTATGAATCATGGTTTACATGTTAATGTAATTATTTATGAAGATTTTTTTATTTATGTTAGGAAAAGAAAATACAAAACCGTGGATATGATGTCTAATGATTGGGAATTCATAGATGATCACATATATTAAATATGATATTTGATATTTGGGAATGTATGGACAATTTACAAGGTTCCACGTGATTCTTTAGGATTAGAAATTCCAAGATGAGTACTTTGGATTCCATACATTCTTGATTAGGAATGTAAGGTCAACATATATGATTTCACATCATACCACATGGCTGAAATTGTCAGGATGGATACTTGGAAGTCATGTGAATATTGATATATGGGTAATGTCATCTTGGATATCAAATTCTATGGAAATTCAAGGATTATAACCTAGATTCCATTTGATAATTTTTCATGCTATGAAATTCCATGACGAGAACCTAGATTATTCATGGTAACTTATTAAGGTGAAACCATTACTATGTGTGTTGAGACACCTCAACACTAGAAAAATGTAGTAAGAAAAATTGCATCCATCATTATAGATTCTGGGACATTATATGTTTTTTTAATAATTAAATTTCTAGTACTTGAATAATTTAATTCTCTTTTATAAATTTACTTATAAGTGATAAACTAGTAACCATAAGAATATCCACCATCACATCTATATAATACTGGTTATTTCAAGGTCATCAATGGTGGTGGCCTAGTGAGTTTTTCTCATAACTTACTATATTATCCAATGATCATGGGTAGCCAAGATGATATCATACTTTTTAATATTTTATAGGTTAAGGGAAATGCCTCACATTGATGATAATTATCATTGAATGTTTGTGTGGGTATGGATGATGGGACCATGTAGGACTAGGGACTAGGTTAGGATGTTTTTTTCTATTTTGTGTGGTTATTTTCATATATATGATCCACCCATGGGGGATCTTTGACCTTTATAATATACCCACTAATTTTGAATTTTGTTACTATATTTATTTTTGAACTTTCAATGATTTATCAATGATGTTAACCTATATTGATTTGTTTTGATTATTTTTACATTCATTATTATAGAAACTCTGGAAAAAGGTAATAATCTCCGCATAGTAACTTTATAGGCCCTAAATTTTAGTCGAAAGCCTCTGGTGTATGAGGATATGCACTTGATTCCTTATGGTGCACCATCTTGGACTACTAATGTTGTAGATTCTAAAGTGGGTCATCATAAAGTGATATTAATTTTTTTATGTTGTATTGCTTTATTAGAATGATAGGCATTGGATTATTAATATCTCTAGGATTCATAATGTCCTCGCCTCTATGAGTGATCACCCCATGCAAGGGGAAAAACATAGTTCCTAAATGATGATAAATTTGTTATTTATATTTGTCTGGTTATAGTTGTATTTGATTTTCTCCTTGAGTTAGACATGCGATGTGTAATTATACTTATTTATGGGATGTATACTCTTTGAACAGTATAAAAAGATGGTTTACATTTATTCATGAATTATTTATGGTAGATAGGGATTTGGATGAAATGTATCATGAAAATGACATGAGTTTAGATGTCGATTTCATGTTACTTATAATCTATATTTGTTTGTGATTATATTTTCATAATGACAATAGTTTAATTTATATCTTCTCATGTTTTATATTTCACTAATAATATGGGGGTTTTATGTATAATGTATGTAACTTCATATATAGTGTTTTCCATGTATGGACATGGACTCATATTACTTGAATAATTCTTATAATGACATCCTGATGAAAATGAGATATAAATGGATTTATGATGACAATTATTAAATAAGGTGCCATTGAGAATCATACAAGGTGTTTTCCTATATATTATGGGAATGAGACATTATATAATAAATCCATTTAAATATGAGAATTTTGATAAATATTATAAAGATAAAATGAAAAGCATCGAATTAAGAAGAAATGGAATTCTTGGAAGAAATTAAAAAGACTTGAACCCTAAAATTTCAAATAATGTAAACATATAAAGTGTTAAACATTAATATGGATAGGGTGATTAAGATAATTTATCTGTTATGATTGAGCCTTGTTAGGGTAATTGGGGATAGTGAAAGGTCTAGGTTTTGGAGAACCTTCAGTTGGGTGTTTGACATACAAGATGCCATGTGACTTTGAGACATTGATGGGTGTCATCCTGTGAGATGTGGCTTTAGTGGGAACATAGTTGATGGAAAATGAAGGACATCGAATTGAACCTTGATATTAAATCTTGTTATTGAATCATTTCATTGTTAAATTTTATGGTATCCCATGATATTGATTGGCCTAATCTAGTGTAATACCTTTTTGGTGTAGTTATTAGGTAAATAACATGGTTATACAGTTGGTGCATGTTCGGTGCTATGAAGTGATGTTGTTTCTACAGTTGAACACCCATAAGGCTAGTTCCTTATGTCTAAAACCATTTTTAAAATCATGATAATTCGAATTCCTAGATGTGATATGCTAATGTGGTATTCATGTATATGAGTGATTTTATTTTTGGATGTGGAACCCATAATTAAGGTTACTCATGTGAATATTCCTAAAATAAGTGATTTTAAGGCTGGTTCAATGAGGGCATCTATGATTTTTCAGATTCGTGGTAGAGACATATATTAAGCACGGTTCATTTATTAGTTAGGTGTGTGAGCCTATGATTAGTGATTTCAAACTGATAGGTTGATGAGTTGAGTTCTGAAATTAATGGTTGTGGTAGAGAATACCACCCTTGGGTTTCGATGAGGTTGGATGGTGTGAGAGTGAGAACATGTCATTTAATATGAAACATAGGTGATTCGTGATGTTTGTATCATTACACATGAGGTGTAAAAAGGTGTACTATATTAGTGAAGTGATACATTTAGATTTTTTGAGTGATTAAGTACATGGGGTGTGAATTTATAGTATCAATTTTAGCAAGCAGGGCATGATTATTCAAGTTCCTATGTTGGTTATGTTCAAGTTTTTCTTCCACAAGATTAGTAAAAATGGGGTAGACTCTTAATGTTTTAATGAGGCTAGTTACTGAGTTCTTTTCGATGATAACATATCATAAGTGATGTTTTTTTCATGGAGGGGCACCAAGAATGGATTACTTTTATGTAAGTATAATTAGTGGTTTAGGTGTGTGAAATAGATATAGAGGTGATGTGACTGAGGGGAGAGCGATTTTGGATACATGAATAGTTGTTGTGGGATTGTGGATATATATTAATTCAAGGGACCAAGTCAGTGTATGATGGTGAGCACATTGTCTCCATGATGGGGGGTTATCAAGTGGTTGTGTGTGAGCTGAGAGTCGATGACCTTGAATAGGCATTTCAGGCATAGGGGCCTGAGGTTTTGTGGAAGAGGATAAGACCCTAATAAGGTAACAGTGACATCATGTTTGATATAAATGTTGTGATAAGGTCAATTTAGTGGATAAGTCATGTTCAAGGAGGGACGAGATGACTACCATGTCTCAGGAGGAGCGATGTGTGTGTGGAAAGGGTCGACACTTTGGCAGTAGTGTCATGATAGTGATTTGGTGGGTATCCAACCATACACTATAGTGGACTAACCCTCAGTTAAAGGAAACCTATTTGTAAATAATGATCTAATTATCTTATAAAAATTAATATATTGTTCATTGGTGGGTTTGGAACTTGGGTGTGAGCCAGTTTGATCACATCCACTCCTTATGTCGGGTAATGAATGAGTGTATTTTTTTTGAGGTTTTGGTGTTACCTTAAGGGAAGGATGACAAGGAAAATACTATGATGTGGAACGTCATGATAGTCATGGGAATGTGACCATAATCATCGAAATGGTGTTGATGTACATGAGAAGTATTTGGATGATTCTGATTACACGTGTTTTTTGGGCATTTGTCCTTTCAATGAAATATAGATTAACTATTGAATGAAAATGTTATATATTCGTTTTAATGATTGATTTCTAAGTTGCTTTTTTGGGATCCGAATGAGTTGGTGTCGCCTAATCATGTTTCGGCATGGTGGTATGTGTGTTGTCTATGTTAAACCATGAAATTTCACTAGACTCCTAGGGTGAGACATAAATGTATGAATGGGATGACCCCAGGATACCCCATGAGATAGGGGAATCATGGTATTTAGTTATACATTTGTGACCACATTGGAATATTAGAATTCTTCTGTAGGGTTAGAGAGAGGTGATATGAATAACTATATTTCATGCAATATAATTTTATAGAATTAAAACCACATAGGTCTCCTCATCCGGGACGCAAACAAATTTTTGGGGTGTTAGAAAAAACTTTTCAAGGAATAACCAAAAATTTTACAATTCTCTAAGGAGATAGTGGCATTAAAAATTTGAATTCATAGGTGGATGAGAGATCTGGTATCATCATTGATGGGTGATCTCAAGTTTTATCAGTTATAGTGTTTCGAGAGCCACCTCGAGAAGGTTGGTGGACTACTGGGAACATGATTCAGTGATTAAATTCTGAAAATGAAAGGTTTTAATGATCAGAATAGAAATTGTGTGATAGTTCCTATGGTAGGGAGCACCATAGTTGAGATACTCATATGAGTGACCATTGGATGTACGATTTTGGGTGAATTATACAGATAATTGTCTTTGTTATCGGTGAAAATATGTGCATTGGTTCAGAATCCTGGATACCTTATAACTTCTTTTAGGATATTCATTTTGAAAGTGCGTTTCATGTTTATAACTGAAATTGTTTTCTTTGGATACATTTTCATGACTGACATTTGTAAATTGATACTAGGATGGCCACTAGGTAATCTTGGGGAGGATAAACATTATGGTTGGGAGTTTTTAACACCTTAGTGTACTAAAGAGCCTTAAGGTTTGGGAAAGTTTTAATTTTTTTTACTGGAAGAGGGTTCAATTAATAAATTAGCATTCTGAAGGAATATCCAAAGTATATAAAACCTTTAATGTTCATAATTACATGTGAGATACATCATAAATATAAAAAATATATTTCATGGGAGTGTTTTGTGGGTTTGGGGTTTAAATTTTATGATTTAAGGGAAAGTGTCTGGGATGCACAGTTTATATGAATTAGTTATAATCATTCACCCCAACCAAGTGACATTTTATATACTAATACATGGGTTTTTAATTGTGTATCCATGAAAAATGATGTGATTATAGATAGTAAGGTCTTCATGATTCATGTACATTTTGGAAAACCATGTGAAAAAATTGTTAACATCTTTAATTGTGTGAAAAATAAGAGTTTTATCTCCAACCTTCAATGTTTTTAACCATGTTCCCCTCCTATCTCATCCAGAACACCTCTTTGAATGTCGGAACTATCTATCCTCTTCCCATGGTAAGTTATCCTCCATCTGGTTTTTGTTTCATCACCTGTCACTTTCCATGGAGATTCTATTGTGTTTCTACATCTCCCTTCCTTATCATTTGGTTTTCCTTTTCTGTAGACATTTTCCTCCTAGTTTACCTAATATTAATTATTTTCAAGTTTTCTATCTAGTTTCTAATTTTTTTCAAACAAAGGTCAAACCAATGGTTGATTGTGGGCTTTTGGGATTCACTGACTACGAGGTAGGTGGTCCCTAGACTCAAACCAAAGTCTTACTTAATTTTCCTTATTATGAATCATGTGGTCATACCGGCCTTGCCATACATTTACTAATAAAAATTATATATTTAATTACTCATCATACTAGAAATAAATTCTTTCTTTTAAGTCATTTTTAACTAAGAGAAAGATGATTCAAATTGGAATGAGCCAAATTATTTGTTTACCCATAGTTGTCTCAATAAAATGATTTTGATTCCTTTTAATAATGTGGTAAAGTTAGTTGAGAATCTATGTTTTTAATCCATGATTATAAAATAGAATTTCACAATCATTGATGATCATCAAGAGGAATATTATCCCATGGTAATCTAAACTGATTAATTTTTGGTTAGAAATGTGACCTTATTGTATATCTTTATTAATGTGTATTTTTACCCATTTTTTATAATTATCAAAGGAACCGTGGTGGAATTCATTTTTAATAAAATACATTGTCTTTGAAAAATAGAAATTCTTATTTTGTAACTTTTTTTATAAAAATGTGGAAAAGTGATAATTAATCATGGTGCATGAGTTAAAGTGATCCATTATAAAGTGAAATTATGGATTGCGTTATGTAATGAAAATGATAAACTATTATTGCGACATGTATTTATTAGGAATATTGGGATGATAATCTAGATTCTATATGATGGATTATATTTAGAATTATCTAGATGAGTGCTTAGATTCCATGTGATGTTTTATGATTAAAAATTAAAGGATAAAAAATAGATTCTATTCAGTTCATGATTATGAATACCACGATGAGCTCTAAGTATTAAACATGATTCTTGATGGATGATATTTTCAGGATATGCACCTGGACTTCACATGATACTTGATACCTATGGATTAATAGCATGGGAATTAGATATCAAGGGAATTCTCGGATGATCCCACATATTATATGTGAAACTTTATGATACTATGAAATTCTAGAATGAGTTCCTATATTTGTTGTATTTTAATGGAGGTTTTGTCACCATGATGTGTTTTGATACACCATGACACTGGCCTAATTTCATAGAATCGATATCGGGCATCACCACAGAGTATGGGGAATCAAATTTGGTGATTATTTTTTTACATTGTATCACCTGATTTATTTTATTCCAATATATAAATAGTTTTATAATTTTTAAACTTTTTTCCATAATTACTTTCACATATAATTCTATATTAGACTAGATTATAGGACTCCATTAGTGGTGGCCTACTATGTTTTACTCAAAGCATGCTTATGAAAACATGACACTTTTGTGCCCAATATGATATTACTATTGGGTTGCGGGTTACATGAATTGGGAATTTCTCAATATTGATTATATTTTTCTTAGAATTCTAGAGTGGGAATGTATAATGGGACTAAGAATGACTCTGGATAAGTTTAGGATGAGTTCTTAGTTTCTTATTTTGGGCTAGTTATTTTTTGGTATATGATCTTTTCCTGGGGGATTCTTAACATGTATAAAATACCCACATTTATAGAATTTTTTACTATATTTATTATTTGAAATTTACCTACATTATGTCATATGATTATTTAGGTCGATATATTTATTCTTGTTACTTATACCACTATTGATACTCTAAAATGACAGAATAGTCTCCCCATGGTAATCATAGAGTCCCTCTTAATTAGTCAATAACCCTTGGCATATATATACGTTCACTTGTTTCCTTGTAGTGTGTTATCCTAGGTCACCAGTTCAATACCTTATCGGGTAAGGCAACACATACTGCAATATTTTCAAATTCACAAGTCTTATAACATATTTATATTTTTTGACACTATTTTTACCAATTAATAATTTCAATTAAAAGTGAAAACTCAACATTTAATATAATAAATCTCTAATATTTCATAAATAACTCATCAATATTAACTTGTCATGGAGATGGGGTTTTTTATATATCACTAGAAAAAAGAAATTATTCTTTGAACACCAATACACTTATATTTTTAACTACAGATGTTGTCGTGATCATTGGTATAAAATTTATAGCCATTAATATAACACTCTAACAATATTATAAAATTTAAACATGGGTCTCCCACTAACCATCTCAAGGTTTTGGATTAGTCTGATCTACCATGAATGATATCCTTAAATAATGGAAAAATATTGTTATATTCATTCAATATCCTCATATATTTATTCTATGGTAAACTTTTATTGACATACTAATAGGTGATTTTGGATATGATTACGAATCACATTTTTTATCCAATATGTATAAATATAAATTCTTTATCTATTCACTTGTAAATGATCTAACAATCAATTTATAAATCCCCTAGACCCTAAAACCTTTTAATTAATTGATAGATAAATGTAAAATGATTTTTTCCACTACAAAAATGTACGTTTTACAATACAATCAAACCTCTTTAGAAATATACGTCACAAAAATGTAGACTTCATGGTTAAGACATATTCTTCACATATTACATTAATATCATCATATATCTTCCAAAAAGGATACATACAATTTACATATAAAGTCCTCAATGATTTATTTCTAAAACCAAATGAAATATTAAATGTATCATGATATAAAAGAAGGCCTAGAAAATTTTATTTCAAGTTGACAATGTATTGAAGATACATCATTCTCAGTATTTCACAATGTATTCAGATCAGTCACTTTATTAAAATTTGGATGGAAATAATAACACACTTTCATTATAGTCATTTTAAAATGTATGATAAATATTCCATGTAATTAATTTGGTAGGAGTTATTACATCATGATGTCATAACTATTAGATTTCATACCGATCAACTTGAAATCATTATTAACACGTTCTTAACATTTTAATAATAATCTTGTGGTACTTTAATACAATTGAGAAACTAAAAAAATAATTTATTCTATCATGGATAACGTATAAAAATACTAAAATAGGCATGTTCATCTTCAATTTGGAGTGGGTCCGAATTCAAAATGTATTTCCACTGATAGTAATTCATATATTTCATTCAACCCATATTTAATCATTCCATTTTTCTAAAAACTGTTACAATCATTCTATAATAGATATTTTTTTACACATTCATGACAAAAATGTTTTGTTGGATCCCATGATATCTCTAATATGGATACTCAAAAAATATTGATCATATATTCCAAATAACTTTTTCATTAATTTTTTTTATGTTTGAATGTTGAATCAATGATTTTATCCTCTAATGATATTGATCGATGATAAAGGTTATAGAGAAATATGAAATTTATATTGTCCCTTAAAATCCCTTTTTAATATTTGAAAATATTTACCCACAAACAATCAAAATTCAATGACCCATTTATGCCGTTTTCTCCAATTTTGTAGTTGATAATATGATGTTTTTTATTCCCAAATTAGATATGATCTATACCTCCTAACTAAGTATCTAGATAATGTTCAATATTCTAGGGTGTCATTAAAATATAAATTAATCATTGCATGAAGTAAATTTTTTTTTATAAAAATCATACACTATGGTACCTTCCCCCCATAAAAATCAATTCATAATGATAAGATGACATGAATATCATTTCCAGGATGTTTTGGTCAGTAAATCATTAAAATCAATAGGAAATATTTCTACTTCATAAAAAATTCTAGAGATAAGTTATAAATTAACTATAAAATAGTCCATGAACTGTTATTTCTCCTAAGAATTCAATATGGATTTATTCTATATATTCATAGTTAATGTCAATTATTTATAACACTCTTTATGAATATAAAAAATTATTGATCAATTTTTATTTTTCTATTTATGATTAGATAGATGAAGAATTTTCCATTAGATATTATCTCATTTTCATTCCATATTAATATTTTTTTCATTCTTTTATTTTTCAAATAAAGATATTTAATCGTGGAATGATTGAAGGATATAAATTTCTTTTATGCCGTCATTGTAACTAAAATATCAGCCTTTGATTTTTGTTTCAACCTATACCATGATGTTCCACATTTTTGACAATACGGTATACATCTAAAATCATTCATATATATTACATAGTTTTTTGTTCACACATGTAATATATTGTATCCAAAATCCATTTGGCATAATTGTTTTCACATTATATTATGAATTTGGAATATATTTTTCACTAGGAACAATGTCTTTAAATGGTTGTAGCAACTCTAAAAAAATGATATCACTCTATCAACTATTCTCTATTAATTTATCATTATTAAAATAATTTATAAAATATTGTATTTCTTACAAAATGAATGCCAAGGTTTTTCAGAATTACCAAATAGAAGATCAATTCTTAGTTCAATCCAAATTGCATCTTCTTCAATATCGTTAATCTTTTCTTCAATTTTTTCTGAATTAGCATCTTGAAAATTATCATCATCAACTGAACTTAAATGTTTCCCAAAATCAACATTTCAAATACAAGGATTGTAACTCATATAAAAACCAATAAATATAAAATTTTATTTTATTTTTCTGAATTTTTAATTTTTTATAATTAAATAAATCAAGCATGGATAGAAAAACAACACAATTTTTGAAAAAATCATTTAGAAAATACTAAAAAAGAGTAAATACCTTCATCATATTCTCCACTTATTCACAATGCCATAATACTTGATTAAATCATTATTATATACCAAAAACATAAACAATTGAAAATAAGTAATTATATTTAGAAATTTAATTTCAAATTTAATTTTTAAAATAAAAAAATTAACATAAAATACATCACTAATCAAAGAATGAAAACATATTTGATAAAATGTTTTATCACTCTAAAAATATATAATTTTCATACATTTAGAAAAAATTTAAAAGAAAAATAGAATATAAATAAAAGTATATATTTTAAATGACCGACCTTAAATAATTTTTTTTAAGTAATTTCATAATTATATATTTCTCGTTTTCAAATTAAATACAGAAATATGAAAATTTAAAGGGACAAATATTCTAGAGTTAAAAAAGAGATTACAAAACATGACAAATAATGTTAATACATGCTTACTCTTTTAGAAAAAAATTACATGAATAGATGACAAGAAAAAATTTCTTATTAGGATAAAAAAATAGATTACATATACAAAAATTAAATAAAAATTCATCCATTGTAATAATATATTTTTTTTATAATTAAGAAATTTAGAAATGTGTCTTGTTATTTAATAATGAAAATATTTAAAATGATTTAATTTAAAAATTCATATGTATTCAAGAAATTAAAAATATACACACATAAATTATTAAAATCAATACAATGATCATCCTCTACAATGCTCGAATCTATATAAGGATGTTTAATAAATAATCTACTAAAATATAATTTTATTTATATTAAAAATAAAATCATGCAATCAGTCTTTCATTAGTGACATGATTATGTAGAAGTTAGCATGATTTTTTTATCTCAATATGATCATGAAATCGATGTGATCATCTAAATTTATATTTTATAAATATTCCACATTTAAACACTAATATCCATTATACCTTGAGAACACATTTTTTAAACAAAAAAACTATTTCAGAAACCCGTTAATCAGTAAATATACATTATTTATAATACCAATTCATCAAATAGAAATTTAATGAAACCATAATCTAAAATAATTCATTCATCCACTTAAAAATTACATTAAGGCATGAATAATAGAAATTATAAATAAAAATAAAGAATTTATATCAAAGACAATTAGTGAAAGAGGCCATTCAAGAAAACAACAATCCTCATACAACCTTCATCAAATTATATATACCTTAGATGCTTGAAAAATCCAAAAATATAAATGCAAACCAAAATGAGATATCATATAGAAGAATTAGTATAAGATGACAATGAATGACAAGGTGATAGTGATTGTGATAACCACAGTGAAAGTAGTGGCATGAATGAATATTGAGACCATGATAAACAATGAGAGAAAGTACTGCAAACCAATGTTCAAGAGAGAGGGTCTGGAGATATGTAAATGAATTATAGATTCATAATATGATTATTTTAAAAAAAAATTGTATGTTGGTTTTACAAAACTGAAATTATAAATTATTTTATAATGTAATCTAATTTTATTAATGATATACAAAAACATATTTGATGATAGTTTTGTAATAATTGTTTTCAAATTGATATGAAAATTATTATTTTTTCTGTTAAAAATCAACTGACTTAATTTTTTTTCTAACTTTGGTTTTTGAAAACTAACATTATAACCCCATAATAAAAAATATATTCTCTAATTGTGGAAATTTCACCATTCTATTCCTCATCATAAGTTATCCAATTGGAATATATTTGTTTAATATAATGTCATCTATGAACATCAGCTTGTTTAGATATTTATTAATATTGATGATATAACTATATTTTAAAATAATTTCATGTGTAATTATAAATATATATAATTTTAAATAAAAAGGAATAATGAAAAGTAGATATAATTTAAAAAATGTATATGTTGTAAATATGTATTGTTATATAAATAATATTTCAGATTATATAAATATGTATATATAATACTTATATACAACAAAACATTTATATAAAATTTTCTATATATATAAATAAATATTTGTTGAAAAGTGTACATATATACATTATTACAAATATATATATATATTATAAACACACATATAGAAAAATTAAAAATATTTTTTTTGTAAATTATATAATAGAAAAATAAATATATAGATTTAAATATGAACTATATGTGATGTATTTATATATTTATTTATATATTTTATATTACTATATAATATTGAATTATAATTATGTATGTACGGATATATAATGATAAATAATTATATATTAATAAATATTTTATTTAAATAAATATATATTATTAAATAAATCAACATTAAAAATATAAAAATATGTATACATAAATGAAATTGTACTTGTTAAGCTCTTTCGTCACAAAAAAATGACAATGAAGGGTGACTTTTATCTGTGCTAAGAACATTACTTAGTATAAGTACACTTTTATCAGCCATTTTATTTGTCTCAGATAAAGACTACCCTTGATTTTCATTTTTTAGCACTCACAAATCTCAATCCATAATTTTATCTATTCAACAACAGTGTGATGAGTGATTAATAATAAAAATAATAAATAATAAATAATGATATTAGGAATGAATAAATGCATAGTAGTTAACCCAACTTATTAGTAATATAGATATAAATAAGTAGTTAAATAGAAACAATAATAAGGTTATATATCATATCACTATTTTTCATGTTTATAAAACTAAAATAAAAAAAATAAATAAATATTGATGAGCTATTTGTGTATATCAAATCAATATAGTTTATATTTTATTAAGAAATTATAAAATTCCAATAGACCTAATTTATGTTACTATCATTTCTATTTGACATATTTTCTCTTCTCTCCTTGTGATATAATGGAATTTCCAATGAACATATTAACACATGGGTTTTCATAATTTTTGTAGAAGAGATTTTTATTTTAAATACTTCATTCTATATGTAAAATTAATTCATTAGTTGAATGAATTATTAAAAATTTAATATCAAATAAATACATAAAATCAGCCAATGTTGTTATAAAAAAGTAATAAATAAAAAATAATATCATTAAATAATTATTATAAATTTTTATAGTTTTTTATTTTGTAGATATTTTTTTTGTTTTCTAAAATTTATGTTATAGAGTTTTATTTTTATTGAAAAAAAGACACACACACACACATATATTCTGTGAAAACGTAAATCTTATATTGATTTCAACATGGACTTCTCAGTGGTATATATGTTTGGATGGGATATTACTCTAATCACAAATTGGTTTTAGTATAGAACCCTATAAGGGAATTTGTGATGGTCTTAGAAGATCTATTCTAGAAAAAAAAATCCTAACAACCAGCATGCGATCTGTTGTGTGAACCAAAAGTAATGTTTATATAATATCCCCAAACTAGTTTGAAAACAACAATGTGGATCGATTGACGCTTATGGATCCAAGAAGACTTATTTTAAAATCTTTTTGAAAATAGTGTTCAGGAGGTGAATCTCAATGATGAGAGAAAACATTGATATAAGGTGTTTTGGGATCATGTGGATTATCAGTGAAGAGTTGGACTAAATGAGTTGTCATTTTTTTAGGGGATGATATTTGGGAAAACCCCACAAATTCAACATATGTTTCCAAATTTAATGGTGGATAACTTATAATATTAGATAAGATAATTCCCCAATCCCATATTGTCTTTAGTATAGAACCTAATATGGTATTTTGTAATTATTAATGAAATTATTAGTGGAACCTATTAGAATAAAGTAGCTACCAAATATCATTGACTATTTCTAATAATAAAAACCACCAAATAATTATTTATATATTCCTATTAAAATCAAGAAATAATTCCTCAAATTCCCCTTTTCATATAATGCAATCCCTAATCCTTAAATGTTCTCCCATTCAAATCATTCCCATTGATGTGATTTACCCCCAACAGATCCTTCGTTTTAGGACCTCCTCTATGTTAGTGCACCCCAACACAAAATTGATTTCTCCCCACAATATCATGGTGGATCCCCTTCCAACCTCTATACCTCATCATGGCTCCCCTCCCCCTCCATACCTCACCTCCACTCTACCTCACCACCCATGCTAGCCTTAATACAGGTTAGATGCCCCCATCACTATCACAGTTCATTCCATCTTTGTGCTAAGGTAACCCCCTACCCCCTTATCATGAACTTACCAAGAATATTTTTTTGTGACACTGCATTTTCCTATGGATCTCATTTGTAGATTTTTATAAAATTCAATGCATGAAATAATCCCCTTAATCATTATTTTCATAAATATATATTATTTATTAATTCCTAAAAAATAGGGTTTTGTGAAAAATTAGGGGTTATGTTGTTTAAATTTCCCTCCCATTATTTCTAGTAATGTGTTCATATATTAGGATTATTCTAGACTGTTAAGAATATTATTATAATTTTCATACATAATTAGATATTATTATGTTTTAGGGATGGGTTTGAGTCATTAATTCAAATTAATCTTTTACTAAAACTAATTAGATATTATTTTTATAATTTACCATAGTTTCAATATTGAATGAAATATAATTATATTGAAAGTGTTTATTCTGTTTAATACTAAATTTTTTATTTTTGAATTCATTAATTTTGATTTTTATAATTTTACTGATTTTATGAAATATTTGATTATTATCTTAAATTAACCATTGGGGGACATATCGGTAAAATATATTTATTTTAAAATTTATATTTTTTAATTTCAAAATATATTTTTCAAATATATATTAGTAAAATATATACTAGCTAAATAATTATAATAAAATAGAAGTTCAGTTTATTTGATGAGAATATATTCTATTACGATGTTTTGTAATAAAATGTATATATTCTATATATTCAAGAATGAATATTTTTTTTATTTATTATTTAAATTTTTTTATGTGTGTTTATATATATTATTTGAAAATTATATTTGTAAATTATATATGAGTTACCAATATAATAGTAAAATACATATATATATATATATATTAAAACATTATGTTTACAGCTGAAATAATAAATATAATATATATTATTTCATAATAACAACAAGTATTTTTTTATAAAGATAGATTATCGTGATTATTGATATATTATATATATTTTTTTCTTGTTATACATACAAATAATTAACATTTATAAAATATATAAAAAATATTTTTAAAAATTATTTAATTATCAATTATTTTATTTTTATAAATATAGATATGATCCATGAATCTTATAGTTTTTCATATCACATAGTCAGTATATATAATTTCATTTTTATTTTATTTTACAATAACTGTTTGTTTATATTTTCTCTTATCATATGTAATTTTTTAATAAAAAATAAATTAATGTTTACCATGCTAAAGATTTATGTTTACCTAGATCTGGTATATATTCTTGTAGATACAGGTGTCCTAGAAAGGCATTCAAGTATGGAACATTTCTACTTGACTAAAATAGTTGTTTAATAACATCATTCATCTAGTTGGAGAGGATGTGAGTGTATTGATTCTTCATTCAAAACATATGATACAAGACCCCCACTAATTCTCACTAATGACTCAAGAGTGGAAATCATTCCCCATGGATATTATTGACATATTATGGAATGATATTCTGTTAAAATTACAATTTAATTTTCATGATATTAATTTCATTGTTTTTTAACAAATTTTTAAAAAAACAAGTTAATTTATCATACAATTTATATGAGTTTCAAATAGAGATCATTGCCAAATTTTGAATAGTATAGAATGATTATAGGGGAATAATGAATAGATATCACTAGAAAACATTTCATAGTTTTCCATATGTGGTATTGTAAAGATGGAAATAATGACAAAAATGTTTGTGTAAAAATTAATGAAAACATAAATCCATGTTTTATTATTAAAATAAATTTTGGGTGATTCATTAAAGATATACAGTGTAGTGAAAATAAAAGACATAGACACATATATTTTAGAGAGGTTTATAACACCAAGATTCTAGTTCACTAATCTACATTCTCTACTCTCTGAGGGTATTGGTACCCACTATGAGATGCACTTTTAGTGTTGTGAGAACCTTTTACATACTCTACCTTTTATAAATACCCATAGAAACAACCTATAATTTTTAATAGAGTATTTAACAATGTTTTGGTCTATCACATGTTTAAAAGTCACAAACCTAACTTCCTCTTAGGTAGTGGAGTAACCAAAACAACCATGAAAAAAATATTTTGGGGAAAAAACTAGTCATGAACAATTTATAAATAGAAATGGAAAAGATAAAACATAGAAAAATAAATATAATTAAACTAAGGGAAATGTATGATGATTAGGGTGATGAAATTTCTTGATCATGATCACCAAAATATAACGAGATGGAATGAAAAAAAATCACTTCTTGTTTTTGACAAGGAAATATAAGCCGTAGGGATTCTTGATCAAATGAACTGTAAAAAAGTGTATCGCACCGATGTGTTTAGAAAAATTATTTCAAATGATCTATAAGTAGTAGTTTAATATCCCTTTGACACATATTTAACTGATTAATTTGGAATTATTAAATCAATAATCTCCTCATAGTGTTAGGATATCCAATAAAATCATGCCAATTTTTATTGAATAAAATATATACTATTACCATTACGTGTAATTTTAATGATCATTATTATTAACAAAGAGTTCAATATTTATTCTACTTATGGATGAAACCATTTTAAAAACCTTTTTTATTTAGTCATTCAAATAAAATAAACATATACAATTAATTAAAATGATAAAAATTACTGACACAAACTTTCAATCACTCAATAAATAAAAAATGATAAAAAATAATGCATAAAATATATTAAATGAAAAACATAATTTTTATATGAATTTCCCTGATAATTTTAAATAAAAAAATTATATCTATGTATTTATAATTTATATTGCTTTCCTAGGAATTTAAAAAATTAAACTGATATTAAAATATTTTACTGATTCGTTTTATAAAAAAAATCTAAAAATAGAGCGTTATAATGACACTAATGTATCAATAAAAATATGCAATATGTTGATTTGACCATGTGAGGAACAAGACTCACGGTTGGTGTTTATACCATGCATGAATGGATGGAATAAGCACCTTGAAAGTATTGTAATTTTTTTAAAAATGTATTCCATATAAAAATAGGTGGTCGGTATAAGAAATCAAAAATTTGGTACCTCGTGTGGTTGGTTATGGTGACTTACAAAAAAATTTAACCACTTCAGGGTAACAAAAAAGATACCCAAGATATGTTATCCTCATCCTTCATAGTAACTAACCACGATAATTAACATCTTACATATGATGTATGGTGAAGCCACTCATAGTAGGTAGCTGAGTTAATTCACCAAATCCTCACAGTCAAGCGCATGATTACATCAGGTGATGTGCTTGGTCTCCCTCATGGTAAGATTCTTATGAGCATGGAAGGACTACAATGTAGGTGTGCTGCATGGTTGCATTTTATTATTTCTAGTTAAAAGGTTGAATCCATGGAAATTTGAACTAGTTGATGGTATAGGATCATATGTGATCTTCATTATCACAAAAATAATTTTTGAACCCTTCGATGAATATCAGCTACATAAAATACCGACTACAACTCTTTTTTTAATTAGTAGAGTCTCTAGAGAATTAATAGAATTCATAAATGACGTAGATTGCATTAATGTTTTCTAAAACATCTTATCCTTAATCATTTGATCTTATAATGACTATGGAAACCCTGGTTTGTTCAATAAAGGTTTGATCTCAACTCTGGTGTATAAGTAATGTCAAACAAATCTTAAGTGTTACTGGAGGGGGAAGACAATGAGTTGTCTTGATCGGACAGTCTAGATACACCATTTCAGAGGATCTGTTAAAAAGATAATATTATATAATTTAATATCATATTATAAGTAAAAATAAGATATTAAATAATAATTAGTCATTTAAACAGGTAAATAGGAAATTTTGATGAAAATTGTTATTATTATTTTAGAAAATTTAAAATTAATAAATATAAGGCCCCAGCCTTAAACCTTACTTAATCTTGAGTTATTACAAGATTACACATTGAGGATCTTTTCAGGTTTAGATTTTTAGAGGATTAGATCATAAAACTTGCATTGCATTCCACATTTAAAAAAAGTGGTTACATAAAAGATAGTATTTATTTTTCCCATCAACGGAAACATATTTAAAATAAAACATGGATTCTTTCTTGACACTTCCTTGACACTATCATCATATCATGTACCCTTCCCTTGACTTGTGAAAAACATTTCAAAAACTTGGGATGATCATAAAAAGCTCAGTAAGGGATATAAAAATATGGAAAGGAAACATGAGTACATGTATACATAAGAATGAAATCATACTTAACCCATAAAACATAACAACTTTAACATACCTCATAAAATCATGAATAAATCATAGAAATCATAAGACATAAAGGTAACTTGAGGAATTCATAACATTCTTACGTAGGGAGTAACCCTCTTGGTTACGTTTGGAATACCCATCACAGTATATTCCCTAAATCTCTTCGGAGAAACCTTAATGTTTAACCCCATCACGTTACCCAATGCATTGGAGATCTATATCAGGCTCACACACCCTTAGTTTATCACAGAACCACCCGTCTTCATAATAATTCCCAAGAACCATAACATAATCGTATCACATAAAACATGCATAAAAGAAACATAACATTTCCACTTTTCAATCACAAGATATAAATACAACACATTGATATAAAAACATTATGAAAACCATTTTAAATACCAAAATAAAAGAAAAGTAAAACATGGTATTTATTTTTCTTTTAAATAAAATGTATGTCTTGTAGAGGAAGCTGAAACTCAAATAATCATCACGGCGGCGGAGAAGTCGTTGTCGCCGCATACGTACGACGAAATCATTCCCTTTTGTCGTTTAGTAAAATGCTCTATATAAAAAAGATTCCTTTCGGATAAACTTAAAAGTCAAAGGGGTTTATACACTGTATAAAAGAAGGTTGTGTATAAAACAAAATATGCCTCAATGAAAGGATATTGAGACGAAGTCCCATACAAAGACGGTATCCTTGGATTAAGGATAAATCAATTACATAATTATGTGTGAAAAACTAATACACAAAATATAAGTGGATATTAAGTGTAAAAAAATCAGAGGTTATTCACACATATTCCTAGAACGACATATTCAAGGAGTACAAGATTATCCCTAAGAATCAAAATTAGGTTAATAAGTTCCCTTGCAAAAATTTGACAGCCTAACGGCGTCACTAAAAAATTCAGAAAATGAGTTGATGGGAGATAAAAAGGGTATCTCATCACTTTGACATAAAATTTAAATCACTAAGGATATAGAAGAACATATACCAACATAATTTTATTGGAATTAAAAGACATAACAAAAGAATTCTTTTAAAATAAGGAGGGTGAAAGGTTCCATTACCGACATGGGTATCTTTCGAAACATACACCCCGCGAAAGAAGGACAATAAAACATTGATGTAAATAATCATAAATGAAATTATATTACACAATGAGTAAAATAATGGGCAGTACATACACCACTCAAAGGAAATTTTGGAAAATGTAGCATAAATCCCACGGGAATAAAAGTGAGATGAAAAATCCCTTACGAAAACTCGGCAGCCTAACGGTGCCACTTAAAACATCCAAAAATGGATTGATGAGATCAAATAGGGAATCTCATCATATTAAAGTAAAATGTACAGAAAGAGGAATATAAAAGAACATCCCCCATCATAACAAAGAGGAGATTAAAAGAAGTGACATAAAGGAGAGTATTTAAAATGAAAGAGAGACGTTAGATCTCTTACGAAAATTCGGCAGCCTAACGGCGACACTCAAAACTTCAAAAATGGATTGATGAGAGAGAATAGGGTCTCTCATCATATGAACATAAAAATTACAGTAATAGTAATATAAAATAACATCTGAATCCCACGAAAGATGAGCTTAAAAGGAATTACATAAAAGAGTGTACTTAAAAAGAAAGAGAGGAGTAGGATCCCTTACCTCGGGTCAGACTTGACTCGATCGTTCTTTAACGTCTTGAATAATAAACTTGAGTTAATTTATAATTTCTTAAGAACATTTTTCAAGTTCATTATTCCTTTTATATCACTTATTTACATGTTTTAAACAATATGTAATCATTTAAGTTAATAATGTTTGTTTTTTCGATATTTGGTTCTTAAGTCGAAAGTGGACTTCTTACAATTACATGTTGTTCGTGTGGTCAAAGGTTCATTATATCCAGAATGATATTCATGATTTGGATATCATATATATAATATATATCTATAATATACATGTATTTATAATATTACATAATCATTTAGAAGTAATAAATGAAATGCACCGTTCATGGAGACGGTAAGCCGTACGTACGCATGAATGCTACTTTCATTTCTATGTCATATTAATGGAATTAAAACTAAATGAGAGGTATGTATATTTTAATTACAGAATTATATTCATCATTTATATGTAACATAAATCATATATAATAACTTTAAATACAACCTTTATACATCCCACATATGGCATTAACGAATAAAATCACTTTGAGGGGGCGATAGTCCGCACTTCCTAAAATGCAATTATCGTGTTTACCCACAATGGAAACCATAAAGGTATGCCACAAAAGAAAAATACCGAAGTTTAAGTAAAACATAAACATATTATATATCATATATAAATATAGTGACATTTTAATATCCAACTTTTAAGGTGTTATATGAGTGTTGAACAATCATCATTTCGTGAGGCAGAAATTCACCATCCACAGAAACAGTATGTTCTTTAACCATTTGATGTAGGTGTGTGTAAGTGTAGCTCTAATGATTCTTATAAAAACATCCTAGTATATTGATGATACTGGAGTTTTTACAAAATAAATTAATAAAAAGAGTTTAGCGGGTTGGAGAAGAAAAATAAAACAAAAGAACACAAGAGAGGACACTACCTTTAAATCGGGTAACTCTCTTTGATTTGAGCTCAAAGGCTTCCTTGGAAATGATTATGCCCAAATTGAGGCTTCAATGATGGAGAGAGGGATTTGGAGAGACAAAATGGGCAGGGTTTGGCTGAGCCAAAGGCTTTGGAAGTGTGGGTAAAGAGGTAGAGGTGGGGGCCTTTTATAAGAGGAGAGGAGGGGCACTCTTGGAAAGTAAAGAAATGTTACTTTATTTTAAAATGAGTTTCGGATTTAAAAGGTCCCACATTGAAATAATTCGAGTATAAGGTGATAAAGGTTCTAAATCCACCCATCCAATAGGTTTTTCCCATGTGTAGGTTTTAGTTTTTAGATTATCTTTTCATTTTATTTAAATCGTTAAATAATGAGGTAATCACCGCATCATCATGATGTCATAAATAATTTAATTTATTTAATGTCTAAAAATTATAAAAAAAATACTATAATATAGGAAATATTTTTAGATTTCCAATTACTATTTATAGTGAAATATATGACTTGTATAACCCCATTTGAAAATTGTTTTAGTAAAACAACTCATGTTTGTGTCATTTTTACTTTTACATTAAATAAAAAGTTATTTATGTCATTTCCCAACCAATGTGGCTCCATGGGGTCCCCAAGTTGACCAATGGATTGTCTTGGTCGTCCATGACACATCCAATAAGGTTAGGACATGTGTCAAGCTCATCTCATATTATTAAAACATTAATTTTACCTTAAACTACACTAATTACCACTAATGGCGATTAATAAACTTAAAAGTTACTATTCACCAAAAAAATTATTTTAATTCCATTGAACCACATTTTAATTTTTAATGAAAACCATGTATGTCGGATTTTTTATATTCAAAACACATAGGTGGTAAAATTTCATTTAAACTGAAAATCAGTTTTTATAAGTACCACTTAGTGGTTTCACAGTTCATCAAAAATTGAAGTTCTTCAGAAAAATACCAAAACTTCACCCTAAGCTATATTTGATATTATAAATAAAAAAATGATGTCTATTTTACAAAATTAAAAACATATAAGTTTCATTAATTAATTTAATAATTAATTCCCGCTGTCAGAGCTAATAGCGTGTTTTTATGAATCAATAAGTATCAAAAGATTGACACTAGTTTAAGTCCGATTTCAAAATGAAATTAATTCCAACGACAACTGTTGGATTAAATGGTAAAAATATATTCTAATTTTACTTTGAAACCAATTCAAAAGATAATCTAATAATATAAATAAATTATATTAAAAAGAGGTTTCGAATTAAAATACAACATTTTTCACGATTCATTAAAAAATGAACATTATCGGAAAAATACCAAAAATTTACACATAGAAAATTTTGATGTATCGATTCTAAAAAAGAATTTTATTTTGTCAAATATAACACATAAAGTTGTCAAAAAGTGGATTTAAAAGAGGTTCATCATCAAAAGGCGGTTAATCGACCTTTTAAAGAATATTAGAATGTTTACGCTTAAAAATTGAATTCATTCACATTTTTAATCATCTAACATTAATTGTAAAACGTAAAAATATTTGGCAAACATACATAATCATTTTTTTAGTTAGTTCCATTCTTTCCTGCCAGTATAATGTCTAGGCTTTAATAACCATTTAAAATAATATTATTTTATTATTAGAGTGAAACGTAAGATTTCAAAGGAACTTGTTGTTGCGTATTGGGTACGCCATCGAGAATAGCGTTCCCTTTAAAGTAATATTAATATTATTTCACAAATAGGAATAAATATAAAAATGTCATATTCTTTATTTACTTGGGGTGTTACAATAAATGTGAGGGAGTATGATTATTATTTTTTAGGAAATATAAAATTAGTAAATGTAACAAATTAATTTATCATAACTAAACTTATAAAGTATGAAAACATATTTTCAAAGCCCAAACAACTACCCATTTTTGTATGTTTTAAAACTAGAAATTTATTTGATATTAAAAAAAAATCTCTCTATTTTTGAACGTTATCATAAATTACAATAAAAAATTAATTATTTAAAAAAATTTCCCTCTTTGACAGTATAATATACTTCAAATTAATAGAGTATAATTTCTAATAAAAGTTAATAGTTAGTTATAGTGCCTTAGTAAATAAAAATTTAACATAGACTAGAATTTGAAGAAATTTTTTTATAGATAATAGAAATGTTAAGATTGATGAAAAACCATTTCAAACATCATTTTATCAAATTTGATAGAATATAATGGTCCAGTAAATATATATACCATTTTTTAATATTAGGAAAAAAATTAATATCAAATTTATTTCCATGATCCCATATAAAATGAAATAAAACATCAGTATGATATGTTCATGAGTTATATATAGGGTTTTTAGACATTTAAATATTGCTAAAATTATCACAAAATATTGGATGGTTATCAAAAATAATTTCAAAAAGAAATAATATTTGATTAATCAATATACTTCACAAAAATATCTTGAAAAAATACCATTTTCAGCCTCATCTATAGATAGTGCTACTGATAGTTATTTATTTAAACACCATGAAATTAAGTGGTTACCCATAAATTGAAACATACCAATTGTGTTTTTCTAATAAAGTATACAACCACCAAATTAGAAATTAGAATAGGTAATAAATAAAAATAATTTTAGTTTTAATAAAATAAACTAGTGATTTAAGATCCCATAATATATCTAATTACACTTTTAATAGCTTAAAAATTATATTATTAAGGGTTAGAATGAATTATTTCACATAAAAAGATTAGGATACTTATGTTTGGTCTAGATACTATGAGATAACATAAACTACCTACCATTCCAGCATACAATTTAATATCAATATTTTTTCGAGATTCATCTATGTCCAATTTGTAATTTATACTCTATAGTTTTTTATAATATTAATAGAATAATTCCCAAACCATTAAACATTATCTATAGCATATTTAGCATCATTTAATAAATATAATATTTTCTCTTATTAATTTATAAACCAAGGAAATAAATTTATTCTCCAATTTATATCTTGTCAAATTCACTATTGATAATTTTTTTTAAAATATTAACATTATTATTCACTTGTTGAATGAAATATTTTTTTTCAAAAACATAAATCTCTATAATTATATTTTCATTGAAACTATCTGTATAAAAATATTAGTATTAACCAAACCATTAAAAAATCATTTTGAAATACAAACAATGTAATTATTTTGTACCAATCTCGACGAGATTGATTAAGACCATGTAAAGAATTAGTAAGTTTAAACACAATATTTTTAAATTCATTATATTAAAATACATAGGGATGTTAAAAATAAATATCCTAAAAAAGTATTCCATTTATAAATGAACTTTTTTCATCTAAATAATTTTATATTTTGAGAAAAAAGAAAAGGATAGTTGAATTACAATTGTTTCCATTCTGAAAAAAGGATAAAAATATTCATAGTATTTTCAATATTCCTACGAATAGCCTTGATAAACTAGTCGTGATTTATATTTAACCATGTTTCTAGAATCATCTATCTTATTATGAAAAATAAAATAAGTTTATATTATAAGCTTATCATTTATAAATTAAAACTAATTCCACAATTTATTTCATTAAAATTTATTTAATTCATCATGAATAAAATTAATACTATTGGAATCAATTAGTGAATTATCAATGTTTAAAGGAACAAAATTAGTTACAAAAGTTGAGTTTTCACAGTAAAGTATAAAAATGTTCAACTTTATAGACCAGATTCTACATTTCCAATTACATTTTCAATTTGATGATCATTAAGTGTTTTTTATTCTATAGGATCAGTTTGAGAATATATAATTTCACCCATAAAATATGAATTATAATTTTCAAGTTAATTATATTAATTATAATTAAATTCCCAAAATTCATCATCGTCTTTGATTAAATCAAAAATTAGATTGTTATTATGATGTTAATTTAACAAAACATGAATAAAATCTTCAACAAAAAAGGTTATCTTTTTAATAATATATATGATTCCATAGTATTGTAGTGTTATGAGAATATTCATTCATAAATTTTAGAACAAACTTATGTAAATTTCATTTTTTATTTAAGATGAAAAATTTGAACCAAATACCCTAAAATATCAAACCTTAGGTTTAAACTCTATAAATAGTTCATAAGTAGTCTTATTTAGAAATGAACTTATATATTATCTATTTAAGTCATGACAATATATATTTACAAATTATGCCTAAAAATATCTATGTACATTAAATTAAATAATCATCGAAATCACCATTACTTGTATAGATATATTCTTTCCCATTACCAGACAATTTTGGTGTGGTGTCTTAGGGGTGGTAAATGTAATTTTATGGCCATTTTCTTCACAATCTTATCCAAATTATAAATTAAAAAATTCACCTCCTCTAGAACTTCTGATGGAGTTTTTTAAAATATTTATAATGAAGTTAATAAGAATGCATAAATAAAAAAATTAGTTAAAATTCAATTTTTATATGATATGAAATATTTCTAGATAAATCTACTACAATGATCTATAATTTCAAAAAAGAGACTTCTTATAAAAAAACTAACTGTTTGTACAGGTGAAATAAATGTAATATTTAATAGATATAAAATTATAGAAGTAATAACATCATTTATAGATTTAAATCTTCCTTTTGTGGACTACACCTTAAACTAGAATGACACCTAATGTACTTACTTATATATAATTTTATAAATTTTAGAAAGTTTCCATGCTTTGACAGTTTTTTATGAAATAGGTTTTTTTCCTTCCCAAGCATCATATTCTATAGAATTACATGTTCTTTTAACAAAATTTTTCACTTATCATTTAATATGGTTATACTATAAAAATTAATTGTATAATAATTATGTTATTATTTATAAAAAATAAATCATATTTTTGTTCTGAATTGTACATTATATCTTATTCAAATATAAAATTAAATTCATCACCAAAAAGTTGTGATATACTTATTAAATTGTTTTTTAACACATCTATATATAATAATTTTGAAAAAAATAAGATTTTTAGGAAAACCATATTTACAAATTCCATTTATTTTACCTTTAGTGTTGTCTCAAAATGACAAAAGGACACTATCACATGAATTGATCGATTGAAATTTTGAAATATTACATGGAATGTTCCGGTAGAATCCAATATATAAATACCATCAATATTTGGGACATATAAGGTATATTACCTGAAATTAAACATTAAAATTGATATTTTGGGAATATATTCTATCTTTGGTGAAATTTAACAAGTAGCCAAAAATGGAACAAAACTTGATTTAAACCATTTATTATAGGGATGTTTTAAAAAATAAATCTCTATAAATAAACTTTATAGTACTTCTTAATGATTGTGTAAATCATACTAAACACTCATTAGAATAATTTCCAATAATTCTATAATTAAAACATGTTACCCTAGAAATACTTCCTCTAGTAATTTTAAAAAATATAGTCTTATTCATTCTTGGGGATTACCTTTTATAACTAAAAACATTATGATTATTATTTAGTGTCAATAAAGATATCATTTTATCGTATTATTATTTAACTTTAGAAAATTTAAAAAAATTCTCTTTAAGATTCGAAAATGAATTTTTCATATTCATATTCTATATTTAAATTTTCTCTAAATATTAATAAACAATTTTATTATATCCATAAGAAATATTTCTCAATTTATTAGTTTATTTATTAATTTTCATACAATCCATATCTATGTTTGTTAAATATTCCACAACCAAATGATATCTTATTTCATTATCATTATCTTTATCTATCATAAAGTTTTTATGTATTTAATTTTAATTTTTTACTTTTAACATATTAAAATCAAAATTCCATTTAGATTCTTCTTCCTCAAAACTAGAAGTATTCAAATAATTAAACTACCTTTTTAGTTTCTCATTTAATTTAAACAAATCCTTATTTTTAATTTTTTATATTAGTATACTTTTCAAATATCCTTACCACATCATTTCTAGTTTCATTATTTTAATTATGTAACTGTTTAAATTTGGAATTAATAGAATCATAATCATTACATAAATCAAAATAAATTTAATTTTCATTTGTTGATAATAAATTATGATTTACATTATCTTGGGTAATTAATTGAGGGAAAAATAAATTAGTTACCTCAAATTTTAAGCCCATTTGAAAAAGTTTCCTTATCACCTATTCACTTCTAGAATCACTGATTAATACAAAATTGTCTAAGAATTCCCATCCTCCAAAAAAATATTTATATTCATTTCCAATTTTTTATTGTATTTTTTTGGGATTTTGGAGTTTGGGGAATTATATCTTTATGTTTCCTTTCCTCTATCACTCATAACAGGTTAATTCCGAAACATCATCATCATTATTATAATTACCTTTCTTGTAATCATTTTTGAACATTTTTCTAAACCATCTCTTACCACCTTTTTTTATGAACACGAAAAAATATTTAGAGTGAGAAATATAATATTCACTTTTGTAGAACACAAATTCATATGTTTTTGATATTTCATTAATATTATACATAAAATATTTAACATTTATCTTTTTATAATCCTTATAATAATTGTTTTCCAACTCCAAGTCATACTATAGAAGAGATCCCAATAGCCCATCTAAGGAATACTCTTTAAAATTATTACTCATATTGATTGAGAACTTATTTTAATTCACTATCTTTGTAATATCTCTCAGAGATATTCCAACTTCAGTATTTATTTCCATTACTTCTCTATGATCACTCCCACCATTGATAATACTTATAAACTGATGGAACATTTGGTTTTCTAACTCCTCAAATACCAAATTAAATTCAAGGTATTTATCTTATGATTTACAGAACCATATTGAGTCATCTGATCTATTCTCCATATATCGTGGGGGGTCTTACAAGCTAAAACATGTCTACAAACACTTCTTCATATATAAAAATAAAAAATATTTTCATCTTTATAATTCAAAATATATTTTACCATACTAATTTCAATAAGGGTCACTAGATCAAATTTGGGTTCTCATCTGGGTTCTTCATGATATCCCATTGATCTATAATAAACTATTTCAGGTAGGATTCCCATATAATTTACCAGTATCCATAGTCACTTTCATCAATGAAAGAGAGTTTTTGTGTAATCTAACTATCATTAGAAATAAGAACTTCCATATTTAAAAAATTCATTTACTCCTTACTCTATTAAGTGTAAGGTATTAGGCCAGCACATAGTTGAAATTAAAAAACAATTCAACCAAATACTGTTAATAACCTTTTAAGGAACCATCTAATCTAATAAATATTTTTGGATCATATATGATGGAAATAAATACTAGATGAGGTATTGAATAGTCATTTTAAAAATTAAAGAACAAATATATCATAATTTTATTAATTTAAGAAATTCGTGAATGTTATGTTCAAGATATGTATTGCGGTGGAAATAAAGTTGGTGAACATAGATAATTTATAGTGGTTCAGGTCACCATGATCCTAGTATACTCATCAACCTTATCTACTCTGTGAGAAGATTGGAACCCACCAATAGAATCATTTTAGAGGTGTGATAACATATTATAAACTCTTACTTTTACAAATACATAAAGGAACAAAAAATAATTATTATAGAAACCATTAAAATAGTCTATGACTAGACTTTTTATTAGTATTAGCAACCCAAACATTCTTTTTGGGGGTGGAATGTCCAAAACAAACAGACATACTTCTTCTAGGGAAAATCATAAACAATAAATGATTAATTTAAAAATATATATAGAAAAGGTGACAATAGAAAATCATATAAAATTAAACCAAAAAAAAGATATGATGATGAGTATAATAAAAGTTTATGATCATGATTGTCATAATAATGTAGGATGGTATAGTAAAAGACGCTACATGATCATATAAATAGAATAGAAGTTACAGAGTTAATAGATTGATAGGGTAGTAAGAAATTGTATCACATGTATATTATTGAAAAATTTATTTTGAGTGATCAACATATAGTTGATTTATATACCCTGTGCACAACTACAACTAATTAATCGATAACAATTAAATCAAATATATCCTCTACCATTAAAGTAATCTAATATATACATTCCACTTGGTTGAGAATAACACAATTATAATATAATTGTTACATATAATTTGAAATATGGTTCTCTTTAACAAAATGATCACACAATGTTCTATCTATATAAGAATATTTTTAAAATTTTATTATATAATCATTATAATACTATAAAATTATTATTTTAATTATAATGATAAAAAATAATATCATGAACTAGTTGTAATTCAATATCGTAAAAATGATAAAAAAACATAGCATAAAAGAAATAAAATGAGAATTATAATTTTTTGTTAATTTATATAATTATTTTATGTCATCCAATTATAAATTATCCATTATAATATTTTTTTACAAAGGAATAAATTAAATTAAAAAATCAATAAACTTATACTTATTCGTTTGATAAAAACTACACTATAGATAAAGTGTCATAAAGAATTTCCATAAAAATATGTAAAGTGTTGGTATGACCATGGGAGGAACAAGCCTCATAGTTTGTGCCCTTAATATGTGTGTGTAGTTAGTATACTAACCATGAAACCATGGTCCCTAAAAACATGCGTTCAATATAAAAACATGAGGTCAATTTAAACAATATACAGTCACGTAGAATATTCGGTATTTTTTGGTGTCTTATGGTCATGTGGACACACATCACTATAAAAACAATGTTACCCATAGTATGTTGTCCTCTTCCTTAATATAACAATACATGGTATCTTAACAACCTACATTCATGATAATTTGAATTCCCCCATGAGGGGTAGAATAAATACTTCAGGCGATGATCACAATAGATAGAATAGCTACATCAGCTGATGCTTATGATCACCCTAATGGTATGTTGGTCAATGACATTGTAGGTTCTCAATGCATGTGAGTTTCATCATCATGTTCTGATGAATTCAAGTATTAAGGGAGAATCAATTTTCATTTGATCCATGAGATTTTACCAAATAATATGTGATCTATCCAATAAACAAAAGTGTTCTCGAACCCTATGATTAATATCATCTACATAAAATGTTGATTGTAACTTTATTTTACATAAAAAATATTGGGAAATAAATTTTTTGCATGCATGAAATATAAATATATATTGCATTCATGGATGTTAGAAACCTCTTATACTCAAAACATTTATCTCAAAAAAAATCATGTAATCCATTGTTCGATCCTCAGAGGTTCGACCTAAACTCAGGTATACATGAAAGCAATGATGATTATTGAGTATGTCTAGAGGTGGAAGACAATGGGATATCATGATCAGACAGTCTCGACATGCTAGATCATATGAGTGATAATTATGATTAATTTAATTAAATGAATATCTTAGAAAATCTAAAATGAAGACAATAAAGAATAATTGAAAATTAAATCATATAAGTAATAAATTATGATGATGATTATTATTATTATTTAGAAAATATAAAATTAATAAATTTGATGTAGTAAGATTATTATTTTTTGCAATTTTAAGTTAATAAACGTGAGGTAGTAATTTAACAAAACTAAACAGTCAAAGTATTAAAAGACCAGTTCAAAATGAATCACCAGACATATTATAATGAGTCCATCCGTAAATTCATCCCACCCATTAGTGGGATTTAGTATCAACTTGTATGAGTGAGGATATTATGATAAAATTTATTAGTTTGAATATATTAATGAGTATATTAGTAAATATTTTTAATAACTAAATATGCTGATTTTTTATCGATTATTTCAGTCATTCATGTTATCATGAATCATATGGAATTATATCTAGACAAGGCAAAAAATACATGTCACAACTTTGAAAAAATGTAAGTTTAGAACTATTTTCCTATTTATATGTTTAAGATGATGTAGTATAAAATGAATATAATTATGTAATTAGTGGTCACCATAGATTTAGTTATATATATTATTAGAGAGCATAGATAAAATTTTGATATGTATAAGGACTAATTGGTAGGTGATCCCTATGTTATCAGTGTTATAGTAATTAAATTATTTAATAATTAAGATATTTTTTATAGAGACTATTCATAATTTTTCATTACCGAATTATGAATATTAAACTTCTTCATTCTGATGCTAAGATAGTATATATTCTCGAGGCGCAACAAAAAATTATTATGTTCAGAGATAGGATATTTCAGCATGGTGTGGGTCATTATTTTCAAGGTTACTCAATGAAATATGACACATGTGTCCCATGTAGTGCAATGGATAGAGAGGAGGTGATGGGTAAATCTTGATATGCATGGATACACACGCATTATCTGGTTGATATAGTATTGTAGACTATGAATCACAATATATACGATCTGTTTCTACAACTATGGAATAATATGAGGGAAAATTATCACAGATGTTGGAACATTTATTAGAGTTGATGATGTAGAGTCTCATTGATGAAGGAACCATATCGAAATCACATGTAAAATTGAAAATAAATTATAGTCACATCATTTTTAATCAGATATATATATAATATATACTATTTATATATGTTATATGATCTAAATACATCTATTGAACATTATTGTAGGACCATATTTGATCCATATGTGGATGAACCAGATGCATGATGTATTTTTCATTATATAATTTTATACAAAATTTATTTCTATATGTATATCTAAAATTAATTTCTTATTTATAATGTGGTTATATTAAAGAAAAACATGTTTCTCACACTACAGTTTCATAGTAAAAACATAACAAATCATACCGAATTATCATGAAATCATCTGACAGAGGTTGTAGATTATGTTTTGAAATGTTGGAACTGACACCACATTAATCTGAGTCATGGGTTTCTTGAGATGACCAAAAAATCATTTTTAGCATTTTAAAACTCTAAATCATTGGTATAGGAGTAAAAACCTATAAAACTATATTTTACTGAAATTAAATCATAGAAAACAATCAATGATATATTATTTTGTCAAAAAAGTAACTTTTTTTGTCAATCAGAGGTGAAATGTTATTATAATGACATAATAAGCATTTTTTATGGATTTTAATGCATTAAAAATTATATAAGGGGGTCATAACCAAGGAAAAAACCTAAAAATCATGTAAAATCATAATATAGTAATCATATATTAATTGGTTTAATTATTTGAATTTTCTCCATGTCTATCTGAGTTGATTTTTTCTAAAGATTCATGAAAATGCATTTTTTGTTCTTTAAAACTCAAAAACACATTTGTGATTGTAAAAACCCTAACACAAAGCCTTATAATGATGAGAAATTGTAATATACCATTTTTTATTTTTATTTTATATTTAAATTTGTCTTCAAAATGACTAGTTATGATCTTGAAATGACTAAATAAAAATATTTTAATGATGGAGAAGTCTTTAAAAATACCATTGTAATGACGCAATTTATAATCATTGAATTTAGAATATAATGGATCATTATATGGAATTAAGAGGCATCCAAAAGATTTCAATTTCTGGAAATAAATTTCAAATGATTTCAATAAATCTAGGGGTGATTTAACCTTTATGAAATAAACCATTACCCAAACAACCGTAACCAAACAACCATTATATGATGCATGATAAAAAGGGAAAACTCAATTGTCATCTTTATAACATAACCACATCAAAGGATGTCACGGTGGAAGCTAAACCAAAGACAATTTAAATAGTGGAATAACAACTTCTTTCTCCATGATTACCACAAGACTCCATGCTCCACAACTCCATGCTCCAGCACCACCAAATATCCAACGTATCACGAGGTGGTGCAAAATTTTTCGGATACTTTATCATTTTCCATGTATTGGAATATAACATCTTGAAGAACACCAATGTACCATATAAAGGCTGAGTATAAATCTTATTAGGTTTTCCCAATGAATTCCATACTCACACCATGGGGATATAAATGCTATCAACATTTATATAAAACTATTTAAATAAAACACATTCCTGAAACAGTTCATAACTAAATATAAACCAGTTTCCAAAACCATTTGTTACCAATAGTAAATAAGTTTTATTCTCATAAAATTTTCTAACAATTCACACATCCTAAAATTTAACCAAAAAGGATTTAAAACATATTTCTCAATATCATTTTGGCATACCCATTCCATGGTTCAAAACACACACACCCAGGCATGCATCAATTGACTATCCCATACTCATGATCAGTCTCTCCTCCAATCACCTCATGTCCCAATGACACAATTCCCCGATTTAGGGTCATGCACCTTTTACCAAAATGGAAGACATGCCTTATTCATGGGAAAGTCAAAAATTAACTCAGAAAATCAATATATTCTAAAACCATTCAAATAACCAAATTAAACTATTTCAATAAAATTTAAGTTTTATTAAAAAACATTAAACATACCAATTCCAAAAAATCATTCAATTTAAATAAAACCATTACTTTCACTGAAAACATTATAGTAAAATTATTTTTTACAATTCAAAAAAATCCTATTTTAAAACATCATTTTAAAATCAAGAATCAAACATTTTATTAACATGTACAAATTGTCCAAATTTTCACAACCATCACTAAGAAGTGTTTCAATAAATCATAATGTAGACAATTCATAATCAAATCCACCAAAGAAAATAAACTTGAAACCATTCCATTCTGTTCTACTAAGTAGATTCGAGAGTGAAGCCACCTACCTCATCCATTTTGACGAATCTCATAAAATGATGAAGTATGCTCACAAAACAAGATCGATTCTCCACATAACTACCACAGATCACTTCCCCTAACTACAAAGAGACCAAATCTCAACATATTTGGAAAACAAATCATAGATATACCCATAATGGGCATAGATATAAGAATTTGAGAAGATAGGTGAAGGAGATCTATTTATATCTATGGAAACATGACAAGAACAGTGAAGGAAGACACTACCACTAGAATTGGGATTGAAATCGCCAAGGGAGGACTCCAGAAAGATTCTAATCCTCATAGAAGAGGTTATACTAACATAGACAGAGAATAATATTGAGTTATGGCTATTGAGGAGATAAAATGAGGGAGTTATGTTCAATACATGGGAGATCATGTTTTTGGGATCTAACGTTTACCCTCTGCACGGTTAGTTAGCATAGATAAAAAAACATGTGTTAACTGTGTTTTATGAAATTTATTAATGAAACCCTCCCACAACCTCCTTGAAAATTCCCCCAAACCATGAAAACACTATGCTGAATATTCTTTGTCAAATCATCTATTTGTGGATGGGTTATCTTAGGATTTATAAATGGTTTAGAAAAACCGTGCACATCTCGTTCACATTCCCTTTATCCACAAGAAAACTCATTAAAATAACCCCAAATATCCTAACCTTAACCCATAATATTATAAACATAAAACTAATAGTGTTTGTGTTATATACTAGAAAGTAAGGGTACAACATTCTCCCCACCATTCGTTTTTCTGTCCTTATAAATTCGAAACCCATAGCTTCTCTGAAGTAGTTCCAGCCATTTCTCATTCATTTTTTTCATGTTCCCATGTCTCTCCCTAAATCTGACCATGTTTCCAGAAAAAATTCACTAGACTAATCCTTTTTCCATTCATAAATTTATCTTGTCGTTCCACAATTCGCATTGGGATATGTACCAATGAAGAATTCAGCTCTAAAAATATGTGATCCCATCAAATCACATTATCAGGATCAGGTTGATACTTTATCAACTGAGATACTTGGGACACATTATGTACCAAACTAACTGATAGTGGAAACAAAAACTGATATAACACCTCCCCAACTTATTCCAGTATCTTGAAAGGGCCAATGTATTGAGGAAATAACTTTCCTTACTTCCCAAAATGATGATGTCAATGACTTGGGGAAATATGAAATAATACATGATCACTCAGTGAAAACAATAACTACGTTCAATGATGATCTGCATAAAATTTTTGACAACTCAAATCCATCTCCATCCATTTCTTAATTAACTGAATCTTCTCCAATGTTTCTTGTACAACACAGAGCCTAAAGAGTGAATTCTAACATGTTTCCTCCCAACAATGTGGAGATCGATACATACGTCCATACAATTCTTAAAAAGGATCCATATGTATCAAGTCATAATAGCTGTTATTATAAGAGAACTCCATTAAGTGTATATTCTCTTCCCATGAGCAATGAAAATAAATTACGCAAGCCTATAACATGTATTATAACGTCTGTATCGTTCTTTTCGATTACCCATCTATCTAAGGATGATACACTATACTCGTAGTCAATTTAGTCCCAATGGATTTTTGTAAGGATTTCTTGAAATGATATGTGATCCTTGGACATATATCTGAAACGATAAGAATTGGTATTTTTTATCTCTTTACCACTTCATGGGTATAGATTTTGGATATATCCTCTACTATATGAGTTTCATGAATAGGGATAAACTGAACCTACTTTGCATGCCAATCCACTTTCTCCAATTTGAAATTGTGCATTCAAACCATTCTTGTGAGGCCTATAACAAAATCCATAGTTATATTCTTTCATTACCTCACTAGGATATGTAAATACTACAACATACCTGTATTAATTAATGTGATTACATAACATGCATTCAAGTTAAGACCCTTGAAATGATCTCATCCACTTTCTATTTCATACAAAACCTCCAAAACTATGCTTTTAATGTCTTAAAAATATTAGGTATTACCAGATGAACAAGCCATTTAGAATAGTGGTAATCATGAAGACGTTTCACATGAAAAGACAAAGGTACAACCATCAAATCTATGAACCACAAAACCAAACTCCCATCATGTTTCCATACCTCAATGGTCTTCCAACCATGGATTCTTAAACTCATAAACAAGAATTCTGCATTGGATGATTGTGAATATTTGACTGTATTTACCAAATCAGGAATCATGGAAACTAAAAGAATCTCAACATGAGCACTATTTTCACATTCCACATGCATGTCGGCTAGAACTAACATTAACTTTCACTCATCAGAATCTTCTTTCTCCAACTGTGTATATGACTTTTAGCTTAATGCATCGACCATCGAATTTACATTCCCCAGTGTATACATCAAGTCAAAATCAATCATCTAAAGATAATTCCTCCATATCCTTTTCCTCAGATTCAAATCCCATTGTGAGAAAATGTGTTTCAATCTCTTATGATATGTATACATAGTAAATTTCTCACTAAAGAGATAATTATTCCAATTATTCAAGGCATGGACATTCGTAGCTAATGCCAAATATTGCATTCGGTAATTCTTCTCATGCACACTCAACAACCATTTAACATAAGAAACAATATCATTTCAAATCATGATAACACATCCCAACCTAGATCCCAAAGCATCAGAGTATACCACAAACACCTGTCCTAAATCTCAAAAAATCAAGATAGGTTCTGAGGCAAACAAACTTTAAACTCATGAAAAAACTTATCGCATTCTTCATACCATTTGAATGGGGCATTCAACTTTTTCAATGTTTTCATTTGTGAGGAAAGTCAGGTGAAGTCCAATAAAAAGAGTTGCTAATAACTAGATAGACCATGAAAATATCATATATCAATGAAATTCTTCGTTGGTTTCCAAGAGATAACATCTTCTATATTCTCAGGATCCACTGAATCACCATTTTCAAAAATTACATATCCAAGAAAGCATATCTCTTGTATCCAAAAATCATACTTTGAGAGTTTGGCATACAAATGATGGTCTCTCATGATTTATAACACTATCACATAGTGTTCCTCATGCTCATCCATTTCCCTTGAATACACCAATTTATCATTCATAAACACGACACAAAAATGAATCCAGATATCACAGAAATAACTGATTCATGAGTGACATAAAGACTAGAAGTTCATTTGTATTACCAATATTCATGACTACATATTCGTAGTGGCCATGACTACTAAAAAATCTATTTAGATTATCTTCCTTTCAGACTCACAGTTGATGATATGTAGATTAGATGTAAATTTATGAGATCCACTAAGCTCCCCTCAATTGATAAAATAAATCATCAATTCATGTAATTGGATATCGATTCTTTATTATAACTTGGTTATGATTTTGATAATCCACAAATAGCCTAAGAGTTCCATCTTCTTTCATCACAGACAAGACCGGGGCTACCCACAGAGAAACTCTTGGTTGAATGAAACCATTTCATTACCACAATTCTAACGACACATTTAATTCCATTTGTTCTATTGGTGTAATCCTATAAGATGGAAGGGAAATAGGACTAGTTTCTAAAAGGAGATCAATCAAAAAGTATGCTTCCCTTCTAGGTGGTACCCCAGATAAGTTCTTAGTAACGACATCTGTAAATTCTTCCATAAATTATAGAAAACAACAATACTTGATTTTTATATCGATTCCAATTTCAACTCCAATATCTAGTAAGAGATCATTCACACTGCATGTGCCAATAATTGTATTGTAACTATATTTACAACCCTTTTTCCTATAAAGAGATTCTTGAATCCATCCACAGTTGTGAAACTAATTATTCCACTATAACAGTTGATCTGATATTTGATTTTTGTCAACCAATATATACAATAATTACAGAAAATACATCAATCACCAACACTGAGAAGTCCCACATCATCTCAGCTCCAACTGTAGTTATAGAACATGCTATGCACCTAAAGGATCAACATTCTCTTTTGTTGAGAGGAGTTATAAGATTTAACATTGTGGGAATCATCTCAAGTTGTAAACATATAAAATCAATAGAACAAGAAGAAATGATAGAATTTGATGCACCTGTATCAAACAACACTTGCATAAGGATAAAATTTAATAGCATCATACCTTTCACCATAGATAGTCCAGCCTGATCATCCACAATCACCTCTTCATATCCATATAATTGCATCATTATTGTACTCTTTTCTTTTTTTTCCTTGTTGATATTCTCTGGCTGGTGAGTTATCATGTTCCTAAAATGAACATGGAAGCCTTGTTTTGCTGACGAGGTTGATTCTGTTGGCCTCATCCAGTCAATGAATACGATTATGGTGACACCTTAGAATTATCTCAAGATCTTGACCTCAGAGCACTACACTAATAATGATGAATATTCCTCATCTGGTGGCAGTAATGACCTACTCTAGGTTGTGTCATACACTATTGTTTCATGTGGTGAAGTGAACCTCATTGAAAATATCCCTCTTTGATCTTAGGTCATGGAGGATGGTTCATTGATCCCATCATTTGATTATGTTCCCATATCATTGTAATCTATAATATAGAGGGGTGTGATCTTCGATCAAATCTCCTTCAATAGGCTTCATTTGATGATACGTGCCTTAAATGACTCACTAGACACAACTTCAAGTTCAAAGTGCACTAAATTCATAATATTAGTGGCATAATTAGTGATAAAGAGATTCTCTTTATTCAAGTTGAATAAATTCGTCATTATCTAGATCGTGAATGTGTGAGGATTAATTTTTTTTTTTGAAAAATTATTAAAAATACAACTAACTTAGGACTTGATCCGCTTTAGAATTATACACTAATTTTCACCAGTAGCAAGAAATATCCTCAAGCATATATGTGGAAAGCTTAACATTTAACTCAGCAAGTGTGCTAATGAAATTGAAGATATGATTGATCCTTTTCAGCCACTCCTTCTCATTTTCGGGTTCATAATAAATCTAGAAGATGGGTGAATTCCACTTCATGAATTGGATGGAATGATCTACATTCCATGGTTCATAGCTCTAGTTTCAAATTCCCACAACTTAAAATTCTTGTTTGATATTATGAGTCAACTCATGGTTCACCTATGGTTCAGGTATAACCATATTCTCTACAGCTTCTTCTGGTTGTCCTATACGATGATTAGTGGGTTTCATTTTCTAAAAATACAAAAAAATCTGTAAGTATCACTCTCTAGATAGTAAATTCTTATCATTTGAAAATATATTACATCAACGATCAAACATTATTTTCAAAAAAAAATTCAGTGCTAAACCATTTTTGAATAGTGCAATATAGCTTTTTAAAATTAAACCATTTAAAAAATTTATCAACCATGCTCCTTTAAAAATCATTCATTTTAATAAAATTGAATTTGTTTAAAAACAATTCAACCGTTTAAAAAATTAATTAATCATTAATCAAAATGAAATATGAAATCCTAGTTGGAATTTATCTGTCTATAATTCTTTTCATGCTCATACCATTAGCTAAACCCCTGACAAAGAGATTTCAAAATTCTTATAAGTGTCTCCAAAACACTTATGTACCCAACTCCCTTGTAACCTTAAGATCAACATAAAAAGATTATAAAAGTCTTTTTATGCTCTACATTTCGTGTCCGGAAAACACTACTCCTTTATAAGATCACAACCCAAGGAATATACAAGAATGATTTTCAACTCCAATATCAAGAAAACTTATGACTGCTTATTCTACAAGGAAAGGGACAAGATGATACCACTTATCTCAAACAAGAATTTGGATCAAGGAAACTGATACCATTTTTAATGACCCACTTATTCTCATTAGATTGAGAAAATGTTGAATAACTGCATGGCGTTCAGTGAAATTACGAAGATTCCAAATGTTGGAAATAAATAGCGAATGGTTTTAATTCAAGTGGGGGAATATTTACCCTTAAATAAAGAAACCATTTACTAAACTACCATAACCAAACAACCACTATATGATGCCTGAAAAAAAATTAATTCATCATCTTTACAAAAAAACAAAACCAATGAATGCTTCAGTGTAAGCCAGACAAAAAACAAGGTAAACAATAGAAGAAAAACTAAAGACTCTAAGATGGACAAATGGCTCCATGATCTATAGTTTCATGATCCTACATAACCAGAAATCCAAAGAATCACCAGGTGTTGCTAAATACATGTTATTATTTACCTTTTCCCATGTATCAGATGATAGAATCTAAATGAGAAAAAATTTATAAAATCAGGGGTGCATAGAAAACGTGGTAGGTTTTCCCCAATGAATTCATTTCTCATGATACTAGGATAGAAATGGTAGCACCATTTATATAAAATAGTTTATATAAAAAATTTTCGCAAAAAAGTTTATAACTAAATATACACAAGTTTACAAAACCATTTGAAACTAAGAGTAAATATGTTCTTTTCTCAACCAATTTTCCTGAATGTCACACTTATAGAAAATAAACCAAATAAGGATTTAAAACCTATATCTCAATATCAATGTTGAAAACTCATTCCCTGGTTCCCAACACACAAACCCATTCATGCTTCATTTGATTGTTCCATACTCATGAGTGGTCTCTTTTCTAAAACACTTATGTCCTAATGACACATGCCACCAATCTAGGGTCATGCACCTTCTACCCTGATGGTATACATGGCTTATTCAGGGTTACATCAAACATGTTCTCACAAAATCCACATTTTCCAAAAATCTTCAAAAAACCAAATTCAAACCATTTAAACAAAATAATTATTTTTTGAAAATCCATTGAACAAACCATTTACAATCAACCATTATATTTTAATAAAACCATTACTTTCATTGAAACCAATTTATTCAAATCCTTTTTCAAAATTCCAAAAAAAATCCTATTTTAAAACATCATTTTAAAATAAATAATCGAACACTTTATTCACAAGCACAAATTATCAATATTTCCACAAAAATCATAAAAAAGGGATTCAATCAATCATAAAGTATCCAATTAAAAATAAAATCCATTCAAAGTAATAAATTTAATACCATTCCATTATATTCTACTAATAGGAGTCGTGAGTGAGGCTACATTCCTTAACAATTTTGACGAAAACTGAAAATGAACGATGAACTCTCACGAAACTGGATCGATTATCCATGAATCCACCATTAATCTCTTCGACTAATAAAAAAGAGACCAAATGTCAACATATTTGGAATCCAAAATCTTATATCTACCAATAATATTCATAGATATAAGAATATAATATGATAGGATAAGTTGATCAAAGTATATCTAAGGAAACATGTTAATAATGGTGAAGGTCGACACTAACCCCTAGAATCGGGCATAAAAACACTAATTGATGGCTCTGAATGTATTAAAAATCACTTCGGACAGGTTATCCTACCTTAAATTGAGAATAATACCATGTTAGGAAGGTTTAAGAGCAAATATGAAGTAGTTAGTGTCAAAATGAGTGAGATCCTTTTTTAGGATCCATCTTTGACCTCACACACTGTTAGTTAGCACAGTTAGAAAAATTGTGCGCTGACCATGTGTTAAGTAATACCTTAATGAAATCCTCACATGACCTCTTCACATAATCTCCCTAACTGTGTGCCCTCCATGCCGATTCAACTACCTCAAATATGCTATTGCACATGATTTCCCCAAGGATTTCCGCACAGTTTAGACAGACTGTGCACATCTCGTACACCCTCCCCTTTCCCCCCATACTTTTTAAAACAATCCTAACCCCCCAAACTTTTCCCATAACATTATAAAAATAACAAAGAACAAATTAAGGGTCACATACTAGAAACAAGGGGTACTACATGCATCGAGGGTCACAACTAAAAAAAATCCCTCATATTTCCATAAAATCATAAGAATGATTCAAGAGATGTAATTTTGAAATTTAATAAAGGAAATCACATCAATATAATGTCATATTTTCATGGGATGGTTGAAATTTAATTTTTTTTTTATGTTTTAAATTTTTTAAATGTGTGTTATATTAAAACCCTTGAATGAAACCTTAACATCAAATCATAAAACATGGGATCAAAATTATTTTATATGTTCTTAAATACTTGAAATGAAAATATATTGTGTGGTGTGATATTAATTAATCAATAATATGTTTTCAAAGATATAAATGTCTCAAAACAATTCTATAAGGGGTTCAAAACTAAGGAACTGACCTTTTATTTCCTTGAAATAAATGGATAATAATAAAAAAATGGGTTTTTATTCATGTTGAAATTTACTCCATATCAATCCAAGACATTGTTTCTCAACATGACTAAAAAAATGCATCATACTGACAAAAAATCAACGTAACAAGTGTTATACTAAAAATAATAAAAAAATTAGTTTCATAAGATGCCATAGTCCATAAAAAATGAATTATGCTATCAAACCCCAAAAAAAATCCTATATATTTTTATGAAATCATTGGAAAAACATTGATTTTAATTAAATTTGACCTTTTGAAAAAAAACGATAATCAATATGACATGAAGTGTTCTCCTATTAAGTCAAAATATAGTCCTTAATGATGTAAAAATATATCCATTCATGTGTTAGAGACAAGAAAAAATAAAATGACAACGTATTTTCGTTAAATCATGGAGTAAAAACAACATATTGTTTTTTGAAATTTAGTAAATTATTCCTGAACAAATGTTTTTTGGCTTTCTTGAAATAGATGAAAACAAATATTTACTATTTTAAATCTCAAAAACGTTCATGTAATGGAAAAAACATATAAAAATCTATATAATGATATGAAATAATAGGAAATTATTCATTGAAATAGTTATTATTTGTACAACATTAGAATATTTCAATTCAATATGTGGTTTACTCCGAATAACCAAATATGTAGTTTTAAAAGAAATCAATGTCTTTAAAATTTGCGCTAGGGTGTCAAAACCAAGAAAACCCCAAAAAAATTCAAAACATTTAAGGACACAAGTCTTATTGGGAAATAGAACAGAAGTAATAAAAATCAAACTTGTGATCCTATCATGATGACTATAAACAAATTTTTACTATTTTGAATATCTAAAACATGCGTGAAATAGCCAAACCCTAAAAAACGTCATAATTAAATGAAATCACAGTAAAAGTGTATTTGAAATATTTTTTTTGTAATTGTAGAATACACATTAATCTAACACATTATTTTCATGTAATGACTAAATAAATAGTTTCAAAAGATATCAAAGACTATAAAAATGTGTGTTAGGGGTCAAAAATGGAAAAAATGATCTTCAAATTTTGTGAAATTATAGTAAAAATACAATATACTATTTTTTTACATTGAATAATGTGAAAACCCATGTAAATATACAATAAATCACTCTCATGTTTATTAATATAGTTTTATTCAATATTAAAATTTTAAGTATTTTTTAAATCAAAAAGGAAATTATTTTAATTAAACACATTCTTAAAAAGTTATATTTAAAAGATTAACATAAAAGGATTATAATTTTAAATTTATAATATGATTTAATTTTTTTAAACCATAATATATAAATTTACCATTGGTGAAATGTTGGTATTTCTAGGAAAATATTAAGTTTTTGGTGAATAGTTTAAACATCGATTTAAAAAAACGATTTTCCATTCAACAAATTAAGTAATTTTAATGACCCAAAAATATTTTGAAATTTTTTTTGATAAAATATATATTAATTATTTATAAATAATTTAATAAATTACTTTTTTATTGTCTTTATAGTTTTTTAGTATAAGTTTGTTTTAGGTTTAAAAAAATGGATTTTTCTACGAACTTTTTTAAAATGAATAATATTTATCAATGTTAATTAAATAATATAATTAGTAATATTGAATATTTTTAATTAAATGTATATATTATATAACATAAATTAATAATTTAGTTTCATAAAATGATTATTATTAGTTGTAGTGTTAAAAACAATTCGTCTTTTTCTCAAAAAATACTCTACTAGAAAATCTGCTTTTTCATCATGGATATGGGTTTGATTTTAAATTAAAATATTCTAATTATATTAACAAAAATTTGTAAAACTGATTACATAATTTTACTAAAAATAATTATTATTTAATAATAATTTATAATTAATGATTTTTCAATGTAAATAGTCAAAATAGGAAATATTAATTAATACAATTAAAGTAAAAATAGATTTACATGGGGTTATACCAAAATGATAAGGGATAAATTTTCAAAATAACTTGTATAAAATATATTTAATCTCCGTATTTCTACCATTTAACTTTTATTCTCGATCATGGTCCATTATAAGATCCTCTTAACATGAAAAAATAGGGCTAGAAATCATTTTTTTTCCAAAATTAGTAGTGTGCCCCTCAACTCACTTATAAAAGCCCACACAATCACCACCAACCTTTATACATTTTAAACCAATTGGTTTTCCATATCTACCCTAATAGAAAATATAATTCCCTGATCTCATCATATAAACCATTTTTTATCATAAATCATACCAAGGAAGGTCTTTAGTGAAACCAAAACAGGTTACCTGAAGAATAGGTATTGTTCACTAAGGATCATTTTTATTTTATTTTTTCCACCATCTCCTTAAATTAATACTAAAACATTATATATAATCAAATAATTATATTTCATATACTGATATTTTATTTTTCAATGTAATAATCATAACCATTCCCCTCATCTATCTAATGGCTAACGAAATCATCATTTGTTTGTACGACAGATAACAACCTTTCCAAACAATGCCATATATTTTTCAATTTCCTCCACTCACAATTTGGTATGATGATGGATTTAAAGTATATATATTTTTTTATAAAATAATTATACGTTTTGAGTCATTATATAATATATAACTCTCTACGCTCAATTTGATAGGTGATACAATAAAATCGCTCGTGTGTACAGTGGTTTACTACATCGGAAAGCGATGTGATTTATTTTTCACTAACATGTTACATGGAAGGTAATATGGTTAAATATAATGAATATATTTTATATAATGAAAATTTTTATGATATTAATGATATATTTATCATTATTAAAAATAAATATTTCATTTTATTTCTTAACGTTTCACTTATATAAAATGTTATAACATCATTCATGTACGTGTGGACTGCCACATTCACGAAGCGATATGACTATCCTTTCATCACCATTCCACATAGATGATATATATAACTATGTTAAAATAAATAATATGTTACATATGAAATTATTATTATTATATAATGACAAAATATTACATACATCGTTTTCCATAATGATTGGGGGGAACTAGAAACATTAGTCATATGTATGTACGACCAACCATCTAAATGATCTTAATATCCATAATTTCTCCAAACCAACATTCATAATTTTTATTTAATCTATTATTGATGTATAAATATTTTAATTATTTCATGATTACTATTATGAATGTTTTTAAATAATGAACCCTTTTAACATAGTCAAAATACCGAAGTCATGTTTCACACATCAAGTGAATGTGGTTAAAACACTATATATTATATTAATTGATTAATTAATTTAAAATAAAATTATAATAAGGGAAGTAAAATTAATAGTAATCTTAATAAAGTTTAAAAATAAATTAAATAATTGACATAAATTAATTATTCATATCGTTAGACAAACACAATATAAGTCAGTTTCATGGTAAGGGACTTCATCTTAATTTCCTTTCATTGTGTAATATTTTGATGTTAAGCACCTATATTTCTTTAAGAGGTGTATATAAATATCCTTTTACACTTTATATCCTTATTTTCTAAATTATCATGATATTTAATGTTTTTCTATAAATTTTTATTCTCAGGGATTATGATTCTATATATATAAGGTGATATGGGATTTTTTAAATCCTTTTTTAATGTTTTCCTTCTGAATATTCTTTTCTCACATTCATGTTTTTTAATTTATTTTACAAAAAAATTTATATAGACATAAAAGATTTTATAATTTAAATTTTATGTCACTTTTACTTTATTTTGGTGGTATTTAGAAAGGAATCTTTTTACATGTTTTATATGGATCATTTTGACAAATGACAAAATGAATGTTCTATATTGAGACAAAATATTTTCTACCTCCATAACCCTTAATTTGTTTCTATATTATGTTTTTACCTTTCATTAATTGTTTCAAATAAAACCCCAATTTCTTCTTTCGAAATTGATTTATTGAAAATAGTTTCTCAAAGAAACTTGTGTTTCAGTTTTGACAATTATTTTTCAATGAAATAGGTTTTAAATTACATATTGTGGTTTTTATAAGATTCCTTTGAGAAAAAGTATGTTTTTTTACTGTGATAATGTCTTATTTTATATTATAAAATCCCATTATAGATAAATTTAAAATTGATATGAGTTTTTATTTTTTCACTGGAATAAAATTTTTCATTATTTTTATATCCCTTTCTAAGACTTTTGTGCTCATCCCACATATTTAAAATGTTTGTTCACATGATTTATGGATGGGTAATGGAAAGGAAGAGGTAAAGTTGAAAATCATGATTTTTTTTCATAAAAATAAATAATTTATTCTTATTAATGTTTTATATTGTTGAAAAAATGGATACTGATAGAATGTTTCCACTCTGTATTATATGGTTTTGTTATGTATGTGTTATATCCAAATTCTATTCAACTCCGTAAATAAAAAAGATCCTAAAATGTAAGATAATGAAATATTGACATAAACTAATTATTATATAATTATTAATAATGAGACCTTATATTTTATATTAGATTTCAGTTTATATAACATTATTGTTTGTGAATCTGACAATAGCATACCCTTGAAATATATACTATATGGTTAAGTTGATGAGATATAACATTTAAAGATTACCATGTTGCTACATATAAACTATTTATATTCAAAATGGGTTTTCATTATGGAAATAGCTAAAATGTAGTTTAATGGAACTGAGATGAAAATATCCTTCCAAGTCAACATCCTGATATGGTTGGAATTGGAAAGGGATAGTTTTTCAGTAATGTATTAGTTGACACAATTCATAATTGGTAGTGGTATACATTCTAGATATAAACATGATAAACCATGAAGGAACTTTTCTACTATATATTATGTCATGAGGTAACACCCCCCTTCACTCTGCGGATCATCTGACCCTATCAAAGATGAAGGATGGATCAATTTCTTGGTAGAGATATTTGATATAATAGGTTGTTCTCAATGTCAAAAGAATACTCTTTTCATTTATCATTTTGAAGGTGAAGCTGATTGATGATGGTATTTGGTTAAGAATAAACAAGTGAAGATGATCTTTATTCCATGTCATTGGAAACATTTAAGGATACTTTCATTGAAAAATATAAAGAAATGGTTTTTCGACTCTTGAGGTAAGGCCCCAGCCATTAACATTAAATATTCTTGAATTAAGTTAATAATTCACATTGAGGATCTTTTCAGGTTTAGATCTTTAGAGAATTAGGTAAAAACGTATACAAAACATCTTGAATATTACATATAGACACTTCTACTCAGTATCCATTTTTTTCTTAAAATCAAAAATATTAAAAGAAAAGAAACGTGTTTAATTTCATGTTTTAAATAGCATAACATTTTCATGATCTCATCCTTGAACCTATTCCACCTTATGTCCTGTGAAAAAAAATTCAAAAATTGGGGATGAGCATAAAAACCTCAGTAAAGAATACACAAGTAAGGAAATATGTTATTTTTCAGAAATACACATTAACCATGCATACTTAATCATAATGTAATACTATTCACGTTAAAGAAGTTGAAAAAAAACTTTACTAAATATATCCTCAATTATTACCCTTTGTGTAACAAAATATTACCATAAATACCACAGAAAAAACGTATAACATATAAAGGTAACTTGGGAAATAAACATACTTAAATAGAATAACCATATAGTCGACTTCTACACACATCACTAAATGGTTTTGCAATATGGCCAACATCCATACCCAATTCATTTGAGGTTATAACAGAACCACATATCCTTGGATTATTAGTGTACCACCCATCATTTGGTTTATCAAATAACAACCCGTCAAATGTCCCAGTACCATTATAAAATCAAAATGCATAAAATAATTCAAATATCAATATTTCAATAATAAAATTTCATTTTCAATCAAAAATAATAATTTCAAAATATTGAAATAATCAATCGATTAAAAAAAACCATTTTTAATAACAAAACACCCAAAAAGGGAATAAGGTATTTCTTTTCCTTTTAAATCATTAAGGCTTGTAGAGGAATCCAAATAATGATTACGGAGGTGAAGAGGTCATTTTCAAAACTAACTTAAAAACCATTCCTTTTTTCATTCATTAAAATCTTTTGTAGATAAAATATTTCATTTGAATGACTGTAAAAGTCAAAAGGTTTTTATCCACAATATAAAACCATGTCGTGTATAAATCAAAATATGAATCAAAGAAATAAGATTGATACAATGTCCCTTATAAAGACCATTATTTAAATAAAATAGATTTAATTTGTTTATTTACAATAAGTAAACATAAATAATGAATAAATACAATATACTATATCAAAATTAATTTCACACATAATCATAGAATGTCATAGTGAAGAAGTATAAGATCTACCCAATGAATTGAAATTGGGTTAAGAAGTTCCATTACCTCTTGTCTAACATGACTTGTTCATTCTTTAATTTCTTAAATAGTAAAAATAATTTAATTACCACTTGATTAATAACCTTTTTTATGTTTATTATTCTTTATAAATAACTTATTACCTTGATATTACAATTAGTTAAATATTTGAGTTCATATCAGATATTTTTGTCGATGTACGAAAATTGAGTCAAAAATGAAATTGTTATTATTATAAATTGTCCATGTGGTAAAAATTACATAATATCCATAATGATATTTTTAATTTAGATATAATATATATCATATATATCTAATATATATGTATTTATAATAGCCTAAGGAATTATATATAAGAAATGAAATGTATCGTTCATGGAGATGGTAAGTTGTACGTACGCATGAACGCTACTTTCATTTATTTTTCGATTTTTATGGAAAAAATCAATGATACATAGTTATATTATAATTACAGTATAATATATGTATATTATATGTGTTAAATAAGTTCATTAATTTTATCCTTAATATGTTCCATGTATAGCATGAATGATTCATATCACTTTGAGGGGGCGGTAGTCCGCACTTCTAGAAATGAAATTATCATATTTATACAGCATGAAAAACACGATGGTATGCTCTAAATGATGATTAATGATATGTAGAGATAAAATAAATATCTTAAATATAATATATAATTATAATTCCATCATAATATCCAACATTAGAGGTGGTATGAGAATATTGAACAATCATCGTTCCGTGTGGAAGTAGTTCGCCATCCAGAGAAATAATATGTTCTATACCCATTAGACGAAGGTGTGCATAAGTGTAGTTAGAATACATCCCATAAAAATAACCTAGTATATCCAGGATACTGTCAAATTTATGTATACAATGATTAAGAAGATCATAAGGAGTGGAAAGTAAAAATAATGGAAATAAACTTGACAGAGGATATTACCTAAAATTGGCTAACTTCTCTTGATTGGAGTCAAAGGGCTCTGTCGAATTGACTTCTCGAAAGGGTAAGGCATCTAGAAGGAATATAGGTATTATGGGTGCTTATTTGGGAAACATTTGGATGATCCAAAGGACTTGAGAAATTTGAGAAATGGGTCAGAGGTGAGGGCCTTTTATATAGTGGAGGAGGGGCTCTTTTGGAATGTTTGAAAAATTTATTTTATTATAAAATGATTGTCCATTTCAAAAGGTCCAAAACTCATTAAATTATATTATAATAATACTATTGTTAGAAATAAAATCATCCATTAATAATTGGATATGAATTTTGATATTTTTAAATCCTTATCTTTTTTATTTTACCCTTTTTTACATTACCATTTTATCAAGTATTTAACACTTTGAGAATCAAAATAATTACCAAAAAATGAAAAAAATCCAATTAAATAATTTTTTTTACATTTATGAGAACTATTTATTTGAATATTATATTTTTGGATTTCAAGATATTTGATAACAAAGTTTATATTTTAAAATATGAATTATGACAATTTTGACACTATTCATATCATGAATTTTTAAAAATCCATACTAACTTTATTGATTATAAAAATATTCATTAGTAAAAAGATAACATGTAACTATCAGCTATAAATTTTATGGAATATGTAAACATAACAAAATTACAATTATTTTAACATTTATAATATCATTTATTTGTATCCTTTATTAATGAATCAATCACTGCATCATCACTGTGTCATCATTAATTTTTTTTAATTAATATAAAGATATTATAAATAAAATCCCATGATGTAGTAAATTGTTTTATCCTTATAATGAATATTTATAGATGAATATATCCCTTATATTAACCCATATAAAAAATGTTGTAGTAACAGATATATGTTTATGTTACATTTTCCTTAACTTTAAATTAATTTTTATAAAATTTCATTTTAACTTACAAGTGGATCTATGGGGTCCCAAAATTGAAATAAGGATGACCATGGTCGAACATGTATCATATAATATAGTTAGGATACGTCTTAAAATAATTTATTATTATTATAATATTATTTTCTTCTTATTTACAGGATTTACCTTTTACCATGGTAAATAAAATATTTACGAAAGTTAATATTCATAATGGATAAAAAATGGTAACTATTTTTGAAATTTATACATCCTTATTCCAAATAAGGAATCCATTTTTTAAAATTCAAGACATATAAAATTTTAAAATTAATTTAAAATTAATAATCGTTTTCAATACCATAACATGTGTTTTTAGGAAATAATAACTATCAAAAGATTGACAGGTGTTTATATCCAATTTAACAATGAAAATACATCCAATTACATAAATTAAATTAAATAGTAAAAAAATAATGCAATTACTCTTTAAAAATAATTAATAATGTAATCTGATCATATAAATAAATAAGATGAAAAGTCAGTTTTGACTTAAAACACAGTATTTTTCACTATTCATTAAAATGAAGATTATCCGAAAAATACCAAAAAATTAACCAAAGTAAATTTTGATGCCCCACATCAAAATAATAAGTTTATTTTGTAGAATGGAACATATAAAAGTGACCAAAACTATATTGAAAAGGGTTTTTCCATAGAAAGGTGGTAAAACTACCCTTTAAAAATATTATACTATTTATTTTTAAAATAAGAATAACTCTCATTTTAAGATTCTAAATTTTATTTGATAAATGTAAAATCATTTAACAAAAATTTTTAATCAAAATATGGTTATTGTTTTCATTCTGGCCAATACAAAGTCCAGGCATTTACTACCTTTGAAAAAAATAATATTATTATATTATTTTTCTGTACAACTAAACATTGCGTGAGACTTAAGATTTCAGAAAAATCAGTTGTTGCATGATGAGTTTGCTATTAGACAAAGCATAACCCTTAAAATAAAATTTATATCTTATTCAAATGTATTAATATATATTAAAATTATTATTTTATTAATATTTGGGTCTTTATATCCTTCACCCTTTTGGAAATTGTCTCATCACAATTTTAAAATTGGGCTTGGAAGCTTCATTGAATGCCCAACATTGAAAAAATATTAAACAAAAAAATCAATATTCAAGAATGAAAAATAAGTAAAAAGGTCACCCATGATAAATAATAATAAGATAACATATAATAAAAACATAGATATGGAAGAAAAACTGACCATCATGTTATGATGGAGAGTGATAGAAAACATGACCAGGAGAAAGGTAACCACTATGAAACCACAAACTTGTGATAGGTAAAATTGTTTTTGATTCCCAAGTTGGAAAATTAAATGAACATTTTTTTTTCTGTTTTAGGTTCCCTTTCATAAATTTGGATAATATATTTATTAGATTGAATATGAACATAAGTAAATATACTATCTTTTTTAGTAGAGTATCATACATTAATAAGTTTCTACAAAAAATCCATATTTTCTCCAAATAATGTAAATTCAAGATGAATTAGTAACACCTGAAGCACTAAAATAATTTTCTAGAGAATAACATTACCCAAAAAATGAACCATATATTTTCCCTATCTTTATAAATTATCCAAAACCAAAAAGGATAGTACAAGATTAGATAATACCCAAAAAAGTTAATCTTTTATAAAAAAGAAATACTACTCTTATTCTCCAAAATTGAACAAACAATATGAAAAGATCATCAAAGACCATTCAATGCACAATTGTCCATAAAGATATTCAAAATATTCCTATCTAAATTTGAATCCCAAAATTAAGACGGATTTGATCACATAGTCTTCCAGAAAAATCATATCATTTATCTCCAAATAACATCAGCTACTCCTAAAATTTCATACTGAAAAAGTAATTAAATTAATCACATATTCTACAAGATAGGTTAATCATTTACATTAATAAATTTAATTGATATATGTCCACAATAAAGAGTTATATTCTTCCAAAATAAAATTCTACCATTAATCTTTAAATGAAATACCACAGTATTCTATTTTCCTTAAACATATATTTTTTCCCCAAAAGAGAGAACCTCTTAAAAAATATCAATTATCACATAATGAAAAAAATCATTTTCATATACTAAGGATATCCATTTTAAAAAACAAAAGTTCCCAAAATCATCTTATTCTTGATCCATAAAATAATTTAACTAAAAATAGTTATTCAAACTAATGAGGTACTTCACATAGTCTACTGGCAGGCGATAAATCCCAATTCCACTTTGGTTGTGGGTTCAATTCTATTAGATTTATTTCGACACGATGGGTTGTCACATGTTCTGCATGTTTTCCTTTTTCAAAAACTATATAATTTTATAACATTCCCAAAAATGAGATAAATTCCTAAAAAAAATTATCATAACATAATTTAATAAAAAAAATTATCTCATACCTCACATTTTCATCCCAAAAATTAATAACCTCTAATTACCTCAAAAACCAAAGATCATATAAACCCCAATGTTTATCTGTTATTTCCACACAAGAAAAGATAATTTTTTTCTTGAATAACATTTTCACATATAAACCATCAGCATTACCCATACTAGAAAAAGTATTCCAAAGTAATATCTTTATCAAAATAGCCTTTATACAATTAAGAATTTCATCATCCTAAAATCTAGCATAAAATTAGAATTCCATATATGTAGATTTATTACACATTCAATGTTATTCATGATCCATTAACCATTATTTTCCATCTTTTTCCATAATACTTATTTCCTACAAACAAAATCACGAATCATATTCTAAGATTCAATAATGTGAAAACATCAGCTAATAAATAATCCATACCATACATAGGCCATTGTTAGTTTCCTCATCCTCAATTGGAATGGCAGTAGGTATTGGTAAAAAAATATTTTTATTGTCCTGGTGATTGAATTCCCAAACCTTCTTCATAGGACATCAATTTTTATAATGACCATGCACACCACATTTAAAACATTCAATTGATCTTATATAATGAACATAATTCCAGTTCCTGGATTCAACTAGATGCTTTCTTTTTCTCTGGCATGTTAATTATTTATGACCTTCATTACAACATTTGAAACATCTAAACGTCCCTTTTAATAATTTTCCTAGGTTTTTTCCATATCATTGACACATTGGTTTTTGAATATACTTACCTTATTGATTCTTACCTGAACATGTGTAGGGTTTTGTTTCACGAATATACGATGACTTAAAAAATCACTAAGGTTCATGTGATCAATCATGATTCCAGATAGTTGTTTAGGAATAACCATAATATTTCTCATTTTAACTTTCATTTCATTCATTTTCACCTTCATAAAACCACCAGTGTTTCCTTCACACCCATTGTTACTTTTGTGCCAGCAAGATCCAAACATTTACTAAAACCAAAATGGTCAGTGTCAATATATTAGTAAAATCATCATATACTATCTTATGAGGAGGGTAAACACTAATATATACTTATTCATGTTATATTAAACTCATTTGATTTTTTAAAAATAACTATAACTCTTTATAATATTCTAACCCTTATTATTATGTCACATATGCTTAAATAACACTGTAACCTCTAAAGTTATCAAGACCGACCTCTGATACCAAATATAAGTCCCAAGACATAACCATTAAATAATCTTGAATTAAGATTATAGTTCATATTATGGATCTATTCAGGTTTAGAAATTTTTAGAATTAGGTAATAAATTATACAAAACATCTTTAATATTACAAGTTGACACTTCGACTAAGTATCCAATTTTTCATAAAATAAAAACTCTTAAAAGAAAATAAACATGTATAGTTCCATGTTTTAAACAACATGACATTTCTATGATCCCATCCCAGACCCTGTTCCACATTAAGTCCACTAAAAAACATTTCAAAAACATGGGATGAGCATAAAAAGCTCAGTATGGTATATACAAGGAATGAAAGCTATTAGTTTTCAAAACAACATGTAAACTGTGAAAACTTAATAATAAAGTAATACTTTTCACCATAAATAAGTAGAAAACCCATTCACTGAATATAAGCTCAATTATTACCCTTTTTTACCAATATATTACCATAAATCCCATAGAAAACAATGTATAGCATATAACGATTACATGGGATATAATCAAACATAAATAGAATAACTATATGGTCAACTTCCACACATATCACTAAATATAATAGCCATATAGCTGACTTCCATAGCTGTTTCATTGGATGTTATAATGTAGACACCCATCCTTGTTTATCATGGAACCACCCATCATTTGTTTTATCATGTAACCACCCATCAAATGTCCAATTACAATTATAAAATCATAAAACGTAAAATATCGAAAATATCAATATTTCACCAATAACATTTCATTTTCAATAACAATAAATAATTTCAAGATAATAAAATAATCAATACATTAAAAAAACCATTTTCAATACCAAAACACCCAAAAAGGGAATATGTGATTTCTTTTCCTTTTAAAAACTTTAAGGCTTATAGAGGAAAAAAAATAATTATTATGGTGGTGGAGAGGTCATTGTCACTATAAATGTTAAAAACATTCATTTTATAATTTAGTAAAACTATCCATATATAAATGATTCCCTTTGAGTGAAAGTAAATGTCCAAAGGGGTTTATATACTATATAAAATCAAGTCATGTATAAATCAAAATATGCCTCAAAGAAACAAGATTTAGACAAAGTCCCTTTCAAAGACCATCTTATAAATAAAATAGATCGATTATGTTTATTTACTATAAGTACATTTAAATAATTTATAAATACAAGACAATATACCAAAATTAATTTCTCCCATAATCATAGAAAGACACAGTCAAGAAGTATAAGATCAACCCAAAGAATGGAAATTGGGTTAAGAAGTTCCCTTACCTCGTGTCTGACTTGACTCGTTCATTCTTTATTTTACTAAATAATAAAATTAAGTTAATTTCTAATTTCTTCCTAAACATTTATAATTTTATAATTACTTATATAAAACTTATTAACTTGCTTTAACAATTAGTAAATTATTTAACTTAATATCAGACATTTTGTCAATGGTCGAAACTTGAATAAAAAATGTAATTGTTATAATTATAAATTGTCTATGTGGAAAAAATTATATTATCTCTAGAATGATATTGATGATTGAGATATCATATATATCAAATATATCCAGTATATATTTATTTTATAATATTCCATAGCATTTTTATATAAGAAATGAAATGCATCATTCATGGAGATGGTGAGTTGTACGTATGCCTGAATGCTACTTTAATATCTTTTTCAATTTTAAAGGAAAAAACCGAATTGATACATAGGTATATTGTAATTATAATATATTATATTTTTTATATATGTTACATAAGTTCATTAATTTCATCATTTATTTGTTCCATATATATCATGAACGAGTCATATAACATTGAGTGTGCGGTAGTCATCACTTCCTCAATTGAAATTATCGTACTTATACTACATGAAATGAATAAACGTGTGTTCTAAATGATATTTATAGAAGAACATAGATAAATTAAATACCAAAAATACAATATATAATTAATGTTCCATCATAATGGTCACCAAAGAGGTGGTAGTAGAAGATTAAATCATCCTCGTTTTGTGAAGCAGTAGTTCGCAATCAACAGAAACAATATGTTCTATACCCATTGTGTAAGTGTAGTTTTAATAATTATTCTAAAAACAACCTAGTATATTGGATATACTGGTTTTGTTATGTAAACAGTGAATAATAATAGAATAAAGAGTGTATATGGTAAAATAATGGAATGAAACTTGAGGTAAGACATAACATCAAATTGGGTAACTTCTTTTGATTTGAGCCAAAGGGCTCTCTTGAATTTCCTTCTGCCTAACGGAAGGATTATAGGAGGAAGATAGAAATCTTAGGTAGTTATTTGTGTAGATTTTGGATGATCCAAGGGAGTTGAAAGGTGTGAGTAACGGGTTAGAGGTGAATCCCTTTTATAAGGGGGGAGGGTCTCTTTAGGAAACATTGAAATTAATAATTTATTAGAAAATGATTTTCTATTTAAAAAGGTCCAAAACTAATTAAATTAAAATATAAGTTGAATATTGTTCGAAATAAAATAATCCAATAAAAATTGGACATGTTTTTGATATTTTTAATCCTTATATGTTTTATTTGACCCTTTTTTACTCATACCATTTTATCAAGAATTTAAGACTTTGAGAATCAAAATAGTTCCCAAAACAAAAAAAATATTCAATTAAATAGTTAATAATAATATTTTAGGCTTATTTTTACTATCTGGATGACTTATTGATTTTTTTAATATTTTTAATATTTCATAAAATAGTTTATATTTTAAAATATGGATTATATTAATTTTGAAACTATTTATATCATGACTTTTTAAAAATCCATATCAACTTGATTGATTCAAAAAAAACATCATTAATACAATTATAACATGTAAATATCATCATGATAATTCTTCTATGACATAAAAATAACCAAATTATATTTATTTTAACATTTATTGTATCATTTATTTAAATCTTTTGTTAATGAAGCAATCATTGCATCATCATTGTGTAACAATCAAATTTATTAATTTAATGTCTAAAAATTATAAATAAAATAACATGATGTAGAAATAAATTTTATCATTTAAATTACTATTTATAGTTGAAAAGAAAAATTATATGACCCAATATAAAAAAAATTTAGTAAAAGATATATATTTATGTAACATTTTCCATAACATTAAATTATTTTTTTTAAATTTCATTCTCACTTACAAATGGTTCCACTGGGTCCCAAAATCGACAAAAGGATAACCATGGTGGGTAATTTATCATCCAATAGTGTTAGGACGTGTGTTAAGATAATTAAATATTATTATAATATAATTTTTTAATCCTTATTTAACTGATTTAGCCTTTAACCATGCTTAATAAAATATATACTAAAGTTACTATTCATAATGTATAAAAATAAATGTTACCAATTTAAAAAACGCTGACCTCATAATTAAAAATGTGGAATCTATTTTTCCAAATTCAAAACACCAAAGTTATAGAAAATAATTTAAAATTAATTCTCGTTGTCAAGACAAAAAACGTGTTTTTAAGAAATAATGACAATCAAAAGATTGACATGTGTTTATGTCCAGTTTAAGAATGAAATTACCACCAATGATCAAAATTTGGTTAAATAATAAAAAAATAATCTAATTAAATTTTAAATACAACTAAAAATATAATTTTACTATATAAATAAATAAGGTGAAAATAAATTTTTGACCTAAACTGCAGTATTTTTCACTATTCATTAAAAATGAACTTCATTGGAAAATACCAAATGTAACATCCCAGATAAATAAAAATTGTCACATTTTAATATTTATTAATATTTTTTAATTGAATATAAATTTTAATTTAAAATGGATGATATGTCGAATAGCATACTCAACATGCAACAATAGTTTTATTTGAAATCTTATGTTACACATAATGTTGAGATATACTGAAAAATAATAAAATAATATTATTATTTTAAATGGTACTTAACATATAGGTTTTGTATTAGAGGGATTTAGAATAAAAAACTAAAATATTATTACTCATTTTTTTAAATGTTTTTACATTTATCCAATAAATTATAGAGGCTTAAAATGTGAATGAATCCAATTTTATGCAAAAAAACTTTCATATTCTTTAAAATGTTGATTTACTTCCTTTTGATGGAGAACCATTTTTAAATATAGATTTTATTAATTTTATATGTTATATTTGAAAAAATAAAAATTTTCTTTAGAATTGGGACATCAAAATTTACTTTGGATTAAATTTTGGTATTTTTCTGATAATGTTCATTTTTCAATGAGAAGCGAAAATACCCCATTTTAAATTAAAACTGCATTTTAATCTAATTAATTTATGTGGTTAGTTATCTTTTTTATTGGTTTCAAAATTTAATTGGATTATATTTTTACCATTAAATCCAATGTTTGTCATTATATGTAATATCACTTTGAAATTTTATGTAAACAAGTGTAAATATTTTGATAGTTTTTTCTTCTGAAAAACAATTATTTTTGGGTTTGACAATGGAAAATAATTTAAAAATAATTAATGAAACATCTTGGTTTTTAATTTATTATAATAGAAATATATTTTGAAATCTGAATATCAAAATTATCTTTGGTTTAGTTTTTGGTATTTTTCTGAAAACGATATTTTTTTATAAATAGTGAAAAACACTACATAATAGTTAAAAACCGACATTTTCATATAAACGAAATTTTAACAATTCTATGAATTGAAATCCAAAAATCCGACACACATTGTTGTAATCCATAAGTAATATGTGTTTTAATATGATTAAAATAATCTTTATTGAATGGTAACATTTGCTTTTTCCTTACCATGGTTATAGGTAAATAGGGTAATTCAAGGAAAAAATAATATTACAATAATATAAAATTACTTTAACTTTTTTAAAAACATTATTGGATGTGTATTGTCTGACCAATATAATCCTTCGGTGAGACTTTTGGCCTTACATCGCCACATGGGTAAGATAATGACATTAATAACTTTTTATTTAATATAAATAAATATATAATAAACACGATTCTTTTTACTAAAATGATTTTTATATGGGGTTATATAAGTTATCTTTTCAACGATAAATATTCGTTGAAAATATAAAAATATTTCCAACATCATGGTATTTTTATTATAATTTTTATAAATTAAATAAATAAATTTAATTATGACACATTGGTGATCCATTAATTGCTTCATTAATTAATGAATCAAATAAATTATATTATAAATATTTAAATAAATTTATTTTGAACCATTTTATGTCATATACGAATATTTTAGAGTATGATGACTTTTTATCTTTTCATTGATGAATTATTTTAAATAATCAAGTTGGATTGGATTTTTTAAAAAATTCATGATATGAATAATATAAAAATTGACATAAATGAGTTTTTAAATTAATTAATATTTTTTAAATGATAAAATAGTCCTAAAAATTTAATATTCATAAAATGACATATATGATGTTAAATTGTTTATTAAGGATCCATTTTTCATCGCTTTTCATTTTATAGTAAATATATTAACCATATAGAAAGAATATACAAGAACAAATGGTAAATGTTAAATACGAGGAAAAAAGGGTTAAATTGAAAAGATAAGGATTGAAAAATATGCAACAACTTTCAATTTATTATAATTTTATGTTTTTATATTTACTTATATGAATATTATATAAGAATAAAATGTGTTTTGGACCTTTTGGAATGGAAAATAATTTTATAATAAAATAATTCTTTCAATCTTTCCTAGAGAGCCCCTCCTCCATCTTATAAAAGGCCACCAACTCTAACCCATTAAATAAACCTATCATGCCCATTTTATTGTACATCCCCAACCCAAATAAGCTTCAAAAATACCTATATTCCTTTTATAATCCTTAACAGAGGCTGAAATCACATAAATAAAGCCTTTTGGTTCACACCAAAGGGAGTTACCTGATTTAAAGGTAATGTCTTCCCTCAAGTTCTCTTATTTAATTTTAATAATTCACTCCCTATTTTATTATTATTCTTTTTTACATAAAAAACCCCATTATCCAAAATAAAATATATTCTTGGTAGGAGAAGGATTCATAAAACACTTTCATTCACCTTCATCTAATGGATACAAACATACTGTTTCTATGGACGACGAACTAATACCTCACGAAATGATAGATGTTCAGTCTTCTCCTACAACCTCTTATTGTGGACATTAATATGGGAATGTACATATATGTCTTAAATGTTATATTTATATTTTCTCTATGATTATGTATTCTTCATTTATAGCATACCATTACGGTTTCCATAATGGGTAAATATGTTAATTTTGTTTGAGGAAGGGTGGATTACCACCCCCTCAAAGTGATATGACTCGTTAATTCCATACATGGAATGTATAAAGGATGGTATAAATGAAATTATTTAATGTATATAAAATATTAAATTTTAATATAATAATAATATAAATTTTTATAATTTGGTTTTCATTCCATTAAAAATTAAAAAATGAAATGAAAGTTACATTCATTTGTATGTAAGGCTTACCGTGTCCAAGAACGGTGCATTTCATTTCTTATATCAAAATGATATGGACTATTATAAATACATACATACAAGATATATGATATATATATGATATATAAATCATGAATATAATTCTTGATATAATGTACTTTTGACAACACAGGAAATGTGTAATTATAACAAGTTATTTTTTGACTGAAGTATCGAACATCGAAAAAAAACAATATAAACACGAATAATTTTATTATTATTATAGAAAGGTAGTAATTGATATAAAAGGACTAATAAACATGAAAACTTTTATTACGTATGTATAACTATTGTAGTTTTATTATTCAGAGAGACAAATAATGAACAAGACAAGTCGGACACAAGGTAAGGGGTTTTTATCTCACATTTTATTCCCTTGAGATTCTTACTATATTTGAAAATATTTACTTGCTTTGGTATATGTACTTGCTGTGATTTTAATCCTTGGGTAATATAATTTTATTTTCAGGTATTTACCGCATCAAATTATGATCCTTTTATCACATAGTGTATGTTTCGTAAGCTACCAAATCAGTAAGAGAAACCATTTAACGTCCTATCTTTCTCAAATACTTCATTTATGTTATGTCTTTAAATTTCAATGTTAAAATGTTAGAATATGTTATTATATATACTTATTTTTTTAAATTTAATTTCCATGTTATGATAGTCCATTATCTATCTCTTCGACTCATTTTATGAATTTTTATGTGACGTCGTTAGGCTGCCGAATATTTTTAAGGGAACTTCTTAACCCAATTTCAATTATTTGGGATGAACTTATATTTCTTGAATATGCCATGAAATGAATCTGTGTGAATCACCTATTATGGTTTTAAAATTAATATCCACTTATATTAGGTATATTTATATTTTTCACACATTATTATTTTAATGATTTATCCTTAATCTAATGAAACAATCTTTGTAAGGGACTACATCTACATCTCCTTTCATTGGGGAATATCTTGATATTGTACACTTTATTATCCTATATGGAGTATATACAACCATTTTTAAATTTCATATCATGAATTTCTATATTCTAATTATATTTATAGTTTCCTTTTATTTTATTCATTATTAATTTTTTCTCAATAGATTCTCAAGTGGTAAAAGATTCTTTAATTAAAACATCGTTTTAATTGTTTTATTGATTTAATCTTCTAAAGAATTATAATTCATGTACACATTTCAGAAATTATTCTAGTGATTTATTTATTTGTACATGAGTGTTTTGAAGTGTAAATTACATTTAAAAGTTTCAGATTTGTATGGGACACATTGATTCAAAACAATTGTTTTAGAATGTTTTAAATGAACTAATTGTGTCAAAATATTGAACTAATATCTAGTGAATGCAATGTGGACATGTTATCTTTCCATTGTGTTGGATTTATGTGTTATGAATAAGTTATGGTTCATGGGAAATGTTTATGTATTCAGGTGGTTTCATGAAAAAACAATGGTTGGTGACCCCGAGATAGCTCTCCAATGCATTGGGTAACGTGACAGAGGTAAACATTAATGATTCTCATAATAGATTTAGGTAATATACTTTGATTGGTATTCCAAACGAATCTCCCTATGTATATTTTTTTAGATTCAATGTAAGTATGATATGGATGCGACAAGTTACCTTTATGATTTATGATCTCTATGTTTTATTCATAAATATTATGATTTTGTGAGGTATGTTAAAGATATTATGATTTATGATTGAAATGTATGATTATTTTTATAGTTATTTATTCTAGGTCAAATGTTATATTTCATTATTTTATATCCCTTTGTGAGTGTTTTATGCTCATCCCATGTTTTTAAAATGTTTTCAACATTATATAAAGATGAATAGGGTTTACGATGGGATCATGGAAAATTCATGTAGTCTATAACATATAATAAGAAATGTTTATTTCTTTAATAATTTTTATTTTATGAAAAAATTGATACTGTGTAGATGTTTCTACATATAATATTCACGTTTTTATGTATAATTTATTACCTTGTTCTCTAAATATATGACCTTGAAAAGATCCAAAATGAGAATTTTTAACTTAATTTAAGATTATGTAATGTTCAAGGTCGGGTCCATATAGTTGGTATCAGTGGTCAGTTTAGATAACATTAGAGGTTAGAGTGTTATTTAAGAAAAAATAAAATAACCATAATGGTTATAATGTTAGAAAGAGTCACATTTACTTTAGATAAATCCAATGAGTTTAAAATAACATGAATAAATATATCATAGTGTTTACCCTTCTTATAAGTTAGTATATGTATGATTTTACTGATACCCTACCACTGACCAATTTGGTTTTAATAAATCTATGAATCTAGAAAGAACCTACATAAAAATAGGTGTGAAGTAAACTGTGGTGGTTTTCTTATTGAGAAACTGAATGAAATGGGAGCTTCAATGAGAACTCTTGTGGTTAAAGTTTTTTATAGTAATTTTTGAGTTATTTGTCTCATTTTTTGTGAATTTTATTAAATTATATGGTTTTTGATAAAGGAAACCCCATATGAATGGTGGCAACCCATCATGTCCGAAAAGGTCGTGGGAATCGAACCCAAAACTTAAGGGAGACAAGGGCGCATTGCCTACCAATGACCAACGTGAAGTCCTTGTTTAGTATGACTTATTCTTTTTAGTTAAATAATTTTATGGATAAGGAATAAGTTGATTTTGAGAATTTATGTTTTATCAAATGGATATCCTTATTATATGAAAATGATTTGGTGATTATGTTATTAAGTTTATTTTGGAATACATTCTCTCTTTTTGGAACACTATATGTTAAAATAAAATAAAATACTATGGGATCTCATTTTTACAGTAATGGCTGAAATTTTATTTTTTAAAATTATAGGTTTTTATTGTGGACATATGGTGATTTTGGTTATTTATGGAAATTATTATCCTATCATAGATAATATGGGATTCGTTTAATTACACTTCAGTATGAGACATTAAGAGTAGTTGATTTCATTTGGAGATAAATGATTAGATTTACTGTGGAAGACTATGTGATTAAATTCTACTGATTTTTGAGTTTCAATCATAGTTTGGATTATATTTAAATATTTTAAGGATATTTTTTTATTGAATGATATTTTTTGAGCTTTGGGTATTGTTTGTTTAATTATTTAGATTAAGAGTAGTATTTGTTTTTATAAAGGACTGTTCTTTTTGGGATTATCTGATCTTGTACAAACCATTTTGGTTTTGGTTAATGTATAAAGATGGGGGGATTATATATTTCAATTTTTTTGGATTATGTGGTTCTCTAGAAGTTGATTCTAGAACTTTAGTTGTTACCAAGTCATCTTGAATACTCATCGTTTGCGGAAAAAATGATTTTGTGGTAGAATTTAATTAAAGGATGACATTGTACATGACAAGTAAGTTTGTTTCCTTATGATTTTAGTCTAGGTAGTAATAAAAATTTTCATTTATATATAAATAATATTCAAGAAAAAATTTTATTCTCCATCTTTTATCAATATAATTTTACCCAACCACAAATTGATTGGTATTTTGGTGGCTATCTTTATGTGATCAAGTACTCTATCACACTCTTTTAGTCTATTAGAGTTAGTTTTTCATCCATATCCATGTTTTCCTACAAGGAATCCTAGTATGGGTTATCCCAGGTGACCATTGTACTTCTATTTAATTTTTTTAAAGTATTAGTTTTATTGATTCTTTTTTCGATGTGGGATATTTAATGATGTTTTTGAGCCCAATTTTAAAATTCTGAGGATCAATTCTCAAAAAGGGGGTGGGGAAGGATGTAAAAACCTAGGTAAATAAAGAATATGAAATTTTAATATTAATTAATATTTGTGAATTGAATATTAATTTTTCTTTAAAATGGATGCTATGACAGATAGCATACTCAACACACAACAACATATTTCTATAAGATCTTACATTGCACACAACGTTGAGATATACCAAAAAATGTAATAATAATATTATTTTATCTGGTAGTTAACGTAGAGTCATTGTATTGGATGGAATTAATATAATTAACTATAATATGATTACACAAGTTTGTTAAATGTTTTTACATTTATCCAATAAAATATAAATGCTTAAAAAATAAACGAATCAAATTTTAAGCATAAATAATATAATATCCTTTAAAAGGTCGATTTACCGCCTTTGATGGAAAAACCTTTTTGAATAATATTTTGGTCACTTTTATATATTCTATTTGACAAAATAAAATTATTCTTTCGAATCAGAGCATGAAAATTTACTTTGGACAAAATTTTGATATTTTCCTGATAAAGTTCATTTTTTTAGCGAAAAATACAACATTTTAATTCCAAACTGCCTTCTAATCTAATTTATTTATGTGGATAGATTATATTTTTTATTATTTTTTAAAATTTAATTGGATTATATGTTTACCATTTTAACCAATTATGTTCATTGGAAGTAATATCACTTTGAAATAAGACATAAACAATTGTCAATATTTTGATTGTTACTATTTCATAAAAACATGATTTTTGGTTTTGACAACAGAAATTAATTTCAAATTAATTAATGAAACATCTGTGTTTTGAATTTAGTATAATAGACATCATTTTTTGAATTCAGAATAACAATATAAGCTTTGGGTGATTTTTTTTTATTTTTCTGAAAACATTAAATTTTTTATGAAGAGTGAAAAACACTACATAGTAGTTAAAAACCGACTTTTTCATTTAAAGGAAATTTTAATACTTCAGTGAATTGAATTTCAAAAATATGACATACATGGTTGTGATCAGTAAGTAAAATTTTGTTACAATAATTGAAAATAATATTTGGTGAATTGTAAATGTTAATTTTTATTTACCGCGATTAAAGGAAAATAGGGTAATTCAAGGTAAAAAATAATAATATAATAATATAAAATAACCTTAACATTGTTAATAAACTAATTGGATGAGTAATGGATGACCAAGAAAATCCTTGGGTGAGACTTTTGGTATGTGAATTCCACTTGGGTAAGATAATGACATTAATAACTTTTTATATAAAGTAAACATAAAAATATCATAAACATAAATCGTTTTAATAAAACAATTTTTATATGTGGTTAAATAAGTTATCTCATGGAATATAAATATTATTTGGAAAGATAAAAATATTTCCTACATTACAGTAAATTATTTATAATTTTTAGACATTAAATATGTAAATTAAAGTTTGACACAATGGTGATGCAGCAATTAATACATTAATAAATGTTTCAAATAAATGATATTATAAATGTTAAAATAAATTTATTTTTAACCTTTTTATGCCATCCCAGAATATTATAGATTATTATGAATTGATATATTTTAATTATTTAAGTTTTCTAGAATGAATCTAGTTGGTTTGGAGTTTATAAAATGTCATGATATGAATAGTATTAAAATTTTCCAAAATGAGTTTCTAAATCAATTTATATTTTTTAAATGATAAAATAGTCCTAGAAATCTATGATTCAGAAAAATGACATATATGATTTTACAAAATCCATTAATGATCCATTTTGGGTCTTTTTTAATTTTATAGTAAATATATGAACCATATACTACGAATATACAAGAAGACATGGTAAAAGATAAAAAGAGTAAAAAGGGTTAAATAAAACAAATAAGGATTAAAAAATATCACAATGCTACCCAATTCTTATTGGATGATTATATTTAGACTTATACACACCTTATCTTCGAATAAAATATGTTTTGTACCTTTTGAAACCAAAAATAATTTTACAATAAAATAATACATTCAAACTTTGCAAAAGAGCCCCTCTTCCCTTTTATAAAATGCCACCACCTATAACCCATTAAACACAACTCTCAAGCCCCTTGATTCATTCAAACCCTTATTAAATAATCTCCCTACAACCCTATCTTCCTCTTTTAACTCTTACCTTTGGCATAAGGCCCTTAAAAAACCCTTTTGGTTCACACCAATGGGCGTTCCCCAATTTAAAGGCAATATCATCCCTCATGTTCTGTTGTTTTATTTTACTTCTTCAATCCATATAATCTTCTTATTATTTGATTATATAACAAAAAAATTATCCTCAATATACTAGGTTATTGTTATGAAAAGTATTCTAACTACACTTCCACACACCACCATCTAATGGAAAGAAACATACTGTTTCTATGGCGGGTGAACTACTACCTCACGAAACAATGATTGTTCAATATTCACATACAATGTCTTCTGGTGGCCATTAATATGGAAGTTTATTTTTATGGGATATATATTATATTTATACTTTCTCTATGCTTCTTCATTTTTCATTTATAGCATAGCCTTACTGTTTCCATAATGGGTAAATACGTTAATTTCATTTGAGGATGTGTGGACTATAACCCCCTCAATATGATATGGCCCATTAATACCATACATGGAATGTATAAAGGATGAAATTAATGAAATTATGTAACTTATATAAAATATGATATTATATTTTAATAAAAATATACATATTTATAATTTGGTTTCCATTTCATGGAAAATGAAAAAAATGAAAAGAAAGTATTGTTCATGCGTAAGTAAGGCTCACCGTCCCCATGAATGGTACATTTCATTTATAATATCCAAATTATATGGACTATTATAAATAAAAATATACTATATATATGATATATATTATATCTAAATCATGAATATAATTTTGGAGATAATGGACTGTTGACCACATGGAAAATTTGTAATTATAACAAGTTAATTTTTATTCAAGTACCGAACATCGAAAAAAAACCGATATGAACTTAAATAATTATATGATTATTAATGCAAGGTAATAGGTGATATGAAAGGAACAATAAACTTTAAAAAGGTTCTTACTTAAGTATAATTAACTTATGTTTATTATTTCAGGAGATAAATAATGAACAATACAAGTCAGACACGAGGTATGGGTTTTTCATCTCACTTTTTATTCCCATGAGATTCATGCTATATTTGCAACTATTTCCTTTTGTGTCTTTCATGTACTGCCCATGATTGTATTCCATGTGTAATATGATTTAATTTATGGGTATTTAAATCATTATTTTATATCTGTTCTTTCACATGGTCTATGTGTCATAAGTTACCAAATCGGAATGAGAAACCTTTCACCGTCCTTTTTTAGTCAATGACTTATTTTATGTTATGTATTTAAATTTCGATATTAAAATTTTGCGATATATTATTATTTATCCTTATTGTTTTAAATTCTATGTACATTTTATGATAGACCCTTTTCTCTTTCATCATCTAATTTTCTGAATTTTTATGTGACGTAGTTAGGCTGCCGAATTTTTCTAAGTGAACTTCTTAACCCAATTTCAATTTTTTGGGATAAATTTATACTTATTGATTATGTCATTATATGGATATTTGTGAATGAAATATTTTTGTTTTAAACATAATATCCTCTTATATTGGGTGTATTTATATTTTTCACACATAATTAATTCATTGATTTATCCTTAATCTAATGGTACAATCTTTTTAAGTGACTATGTGTCAATATCCTTTCATTGAGGCATATAATTATATTGTGAACATTTATTATCATATAAGGTGCATATAAAACCATTTTTATATTTAATATAATTAATTTATATATTCCCATAATACTTATAGTTTTTTTATCTTATTCTTTAATTATTTTTATTCATGATTTTATAATGTGATAAATTATTCTTTAATTAAAACATCATTTTAAATGTTTTAAACATTTAATATTTTAAATCATTATCTTTCAAAACCATGTTTTAGAAATGATTCTAATAATTTAATTTAATGGACATGAGTGTTTTAAAGTGTAAATTCCTTTCAAAAGTGTTATTGTGTTATGGGAAACTTTGATTCAAAACTATTCTTTTTTAATGTTTTAAATGAATTGATTATATCAATATATTGAACTAATATATTGTGAAAGAATTATGGAAATGTTATTTTTCATGTATATTTTTTTATTTGTTCTGAATATTTTATGTTTCGTGGGAATTTTTTATGTATACAGGCAGTTCCATGATAAACCTATGGAGGGTGAGCCCGAGATAGATCCCCAATGCATTGGGTAACATTATGTAGGTATACATTAAAGTTTGTCCTATGTGATTTTGGGAATATACTATGATGGGGATTCCAAACAAAACACCCTATGAAGCTCTGATAGATATAATGTAAGAACAATATGGATGCCTCTAGTTACCTTTATGATTTATGATTTCTATGTGTTATTCGTAAATCATATGATTTTTTGTGGTATTTTAATGATATTATGTTTTAATATTGAAAGGTATTATTATTTTGATTTGTATGTATTCATGGTCTAATGTTTTATTTCATTATTTTATATCCCTTACAGATATTTTTATTCTTATCCATTGTTTTTAAAATGTCTTCCACCTGAATTAAAGATTAATAGGGTCAAGGATGGGATCAATGCAAAGTCATGTGGTCTAAAACATGGAACTGGGCATGTTTTTTTTTTTGGAATTTTTATTTTATGAAAAAAAATGGATACTGTGTAGAAGTGTCTGTATTTAATATTCAAGATTTTATGAATATGTTATGACTTAAATATATAAATCTCTATACAAAAAAAGATCCTCAATGTGAATTATTAACTTAATTCAAGATTATGTATTGTTCAAGGTCGGGTCCTTATACCAAATATTTACCCAAAGTGAATTTTCATATCCCGATTCGGAAGAAGATTTTTATTTTTTCAAATAAATATTATAAAAGATAAAAAAATTATTTAAAAGGTATTTTCTATAAAAAGGTGTTAAAACTATCTTCTAAAAATATTAGAGTATTTATGCTTAAAAATTTATTAATTATCAATTTAAACCTCTATTTTTTTGGATAATTGTAAAAATCATTTACAAATATGATTAATCATAATATGGTTAGTTATGCTCATTCCTTACAATACAATGTATAGGAATTAACTAATACTTAAAAAATAATAATATTATATTATTTTTCAGTACATCTCAACTTTGTGTGCAACCTAAGATTTTGAAGAAATCCATTGTTGTTTATAGAGTTTTCTATTGGAAAAAACGTAGCATTTAACATAAAATGAATGTCTTATTCATAACTATTAATAGAATTAAAATTTATTATTCTATAAATTCCCGGGTCATTACACTTGATGGAAAAACAATTCCTATAATTTTTTACAAAAGGTTAAGAATTTATAGACGCATATGAAGAAAACATTATAATTTTACATAGGTATGTGTTGAAATTTATTCGAGACAATAATAGAAAAATTATTATATTTTTTATAGGGCTGATGTAGAGACCCAAAGCTTGACGTACATGGAAATTACATTACTTTTACGGAATACTTAATACATGACAAAAACAGACGCCCAAAGACCGTATTAGTTTAGTGTCTTTGGAAACATGGAACGAAATCTTCTAATCATGGTAAAAGATCTTTAACATCCCCCATAAAGATCTTCCCCTTTTGGTTTCCTTACCTAAAACCTTTATTTATATCCTGGGGAAAAGTAATCATAAAAAGGGTTAGCTCAAATGCTCATTAAGGGTAAACATAGAAAACATAAAACAATCCATAAACATTTGAATGCAAGAACATGAACATAAAATATAAACATCAAAATCTTGAGTAAAGACATAAATCTTGGAAGTACGTAAGGCATATATCATAAAGGAACATCAATCATGATAAAATAGCTTGGAAATAAAACTTGTAATTGTGGAAAAACATTATGCACATGATAGGATTTCCATAGTAGCCAAGGCATTGCTGCCAAGACCATCTTAGTGGACAAGGTCCCTTTCTGAATTGAGTTCACTCCTCGTTTCAGTCCTGTAACACTGAACCGGATTAACTTACCATTCCATCCATTTCTATCTCATGAGATAAAAATCTTTACCTAATTCATTGGAGGGAGATATAGGTCTAACCCATATCATAATGAAATCATTCTTACTTGTGCCACAAAATAAACATACATCATTCATAATAACCCAACGAATAAAATGGGTTTCATAAACATCATCCCATCATCACATAATCTATATAAATTAAATGGATATCATTACATAATAAGAAAACTGAAACCATGTAAATCATAGGGACTTTATACTTGAAACATACACATATGAAATAATGTCATCTTAAATATAAAATGGTTTTGATAAAACACTTGAAATGAATTCTTGAGGAAAATATCATTTATTCTTCAAAATAAATTTCTTTTCACAAAACATAATGCAATTTTAAAAGAAAAATATTTTGTTGAAAATATTCATGAGATCTTTTGGAGGAAGCTTCATGAAAATAAGGCTTTATAAAACCGTAAAAATCCATCCGTGCCGTATAATTTAAAAAAACATTCTTCTCGTACTTTTGTCGGAATAGTCAAAAAGTACCTCATAAAATTAAGATTCCATACATACCATGTAGTAAAATTCAAAAATTGGTAAAAATTACATTACAAATACATGAAACCCTTTTTAGGAAACATGGACATGGATGATAACAATAACCCCAGTAAATACTTACAAATAAACAATCTCGGATAAGAACGAGATTGGAAAACTTATCCCTTACCTTATGTCTGATATGTTTCGTATGTATCTGGACATCCTGTATAATGATTTAAATAATTTCATTGACTTATTATAGAATCATATTCATTGTTTTATATCATATATGGTTCACTTATGTATTTATATTACCCGTTCATTTGTCAATTCCATGTTAAAGTAGTGTTTTGGGTAAAATTGTTTATTTTATCGTACGTGTTTGGACTTGTTGTTCTTGATATTATTATTACTTATATCATGAATTACTTCCATAATGTAAAAAATGATTTATATATCATATATATTCAGTATATATATATAATAGATAGATTCATGAAATGAAACACACCGTTCATGGAGACGGTAGGCTGTACGTACGCATGAATGCTGTTTTCTATTCTTTTTTGACTTGAATGGAAGTAAGTTGATAAAATATATATATATGTATGTATAAATAAATCCAGTAGCTTAATTATTTCATATATTTCATTATTATTATATATACGTTTTAATCATTCTTGAATGGTTAATCGTGTAAAATGAATCTCATCGCGTTCGTGGAGATAGTTGTCCGTACATACGCACGAGTGATAATATCATTCCCGTGATCGTGGAATTGTGTTGAAGTGTATATAAAATATTACAGAATCAATATCACTTTAAAATAACCATATATAGTTATTTATTTACACCATTATACCCATCCATGTAGGGTGGTGGTGGAAAAACTGATTACACCACGGCGTGGAGACTGTATTCCGTACGTACGAACGCGTGGTGATTTCATTTTCGGTAGGATGGATAGAAGATGAAATAGGGTAATTTCATATTCATAATAACATATCATTATATTATTGACAATAATGTTATTACTTTATAATGAAACAACTAAATAAGAAGAAGTTGAAGAAGAAAGAAACTTGAGAGAATCAAAAGAAGAGATTACCTCTTCTTCAACACACCTCCTTTATGCCTTTTCTTAAGGAAGTAGAGTTGGCCTTTTGAGAAGACCATAACCTCCATAATGTTTCTAGGGAAGTGGAGAAGAGAAATGGGCAGGGTTTGGCCGAGCTTCAAGGATCAAAAGGGTGTGAAGAGAAGAGGGAAGGGGTGCCCTTTTTATAAGAGAGGAGAGGGGCACCTTTGGAAAAACTAAACATATTATTTTATTATAAAGTCATATTCGGTTTTTAGTAGCTCCAAATTGATTTATTTAGAATCTAAGGTAGGGATGGGTCAAAATCCCCTCATCCAATATATTTTAGACAAGTTTAGGTTACTATTTTAACCTTATAATTTAGATTTAACTCTAAGTTAAATAATTTTACTTTTACCGTGTCTTCTTGTTTTCTTACACTATAAGGTTAATAAACATGCTATAACAAGCCAAAAGAACCCCAAGTTGTTTATTATTAATATATATAACCTTATCTAAGTCATTTGGCAGAACGTTATATTTTTAGGAATAAAAGAACAATTAATAATATAATATTTGTTTTAAAAAATATTTTATGTCAATTTTGACAATATTTGGTAATTGATTTTTTGAAACTCATAAGAAAATGATTAGTACGAATAAAGTTAAGTAAATCAATAATAATATGTCATATTAACCTATTAAATTAGTTTAATTCATAAAAAGTCTCATATTACGTTTATTTGGGTATTTATAATATCAATTATTTTTATATTTTATTATTTAGGTAATTACTCAATCACCATTGTGTCATTTATAACTTAAATTATTTAATGTCTGAAAATTATAATAAAATACCATTAGTTATGAAATCATTATAGCTTTCTAATGAATATTTATAGTCGAATTTATCTTATGTATAACTCTATATTAAAAATTAATTAGTTATTAAACTTTGATTTTAACTATTTTAACCCTTCATTAAACAACTTAATAATAAATGTCCTAATCTAATCCAAGTGGACCTAAATGGTCATATTTTATTACTAAGGTTGTTTTTGGTCGAATTATACTTATCCAATAGAATTAGTACATGTGTTAGGGAAATATTAATATCATTTTTACCATTAATTACCCTATTTACTTTTAACCGTGGCAAATAAAAATGAAAAGTTACTATTCACCAAAAATTATTTTCATCTCATTGAACCTCATTTTAGTCCTTGATATTAACCGTGTCTCTCAGATTTTCTAAATTCCACTCACAGAAGCTGTAAAATTAAATTTTATGTAATTTGCAAATTCTCTTAAGAGGTGGGTAAAAGACGGTGAAAAGTTCAATAAAATTTTTATATATCTAAAATTATCATAAAATGACTCCAATGAATTGAATTGAACATATATAGGTATTATGTATCAATTTTGAACTAAAATAAATTTAAATAAAATAAATAATTATTTAAATAAAAATTCGGTTTTTTAAATAGTAACCTAGTGTTTTCACTATTCATCAAAAAATGAATGTTTTCAAAAAAATACCAAAATTTCACCCTAGGATAATTTCGATATTCTGAATCCAAAAATAAAGTCCATTTTGAAAAATAAAATTTACAAAATTTCAAAAAGTGGGTATTACTATTCATAAGGGCTAGTTTTAATAATATTTTAATAGTACATCGTCGTTTAGTGAAACTCGATATTGCATATAACGCAAGCTATCGAGGAATTTCGCAATTGTGTGTAATTCAAGAAAATAATAGTGTTGCATATACTGCAAGCTAATTCGGTTTTGCGTATAGTACAAGCTAATCATGGTGTAGTGTATAATAGAAGATCAAAGAAAATAAATATAATATATCTCATAAAATCTCGGGGTGTTACATTCTACCCCCCTTAAAATTAATTTTGTCCTCGAAATTCGTCAGGGTTATAAATTGGTTACTATTCATTGAAACCCACATCGTAAAAAGGAATACTAAAACATAATTTTATAAACTAAAGTATGAAATGTAACGATTACCCAAAGTAACTCATCACTGGGTTTCCATATAGGAGAACATAGGTGAAAATATGGATATGGAAGAAAAATCTAACCATTAAGTTCTAATGGAGAGTGGTAGAGAACATGGCTATGAAAAAGCCGTCAATCAAAAACCCATAAATTTGTGATGATCTAAGATACTATCTGATTCATCGGATATATGAGCACTAGGACAACATTTTTGGTTTTCTATATCATTTCCTTAAAGTTGAAAATTTTGAATTAGAAGAAATACTTCCTTGATTTTGGTACAATCTCACTGTTGTTCATGCTTTGAACAATTTTCACTTCATCTCTTAAAGAAATGAAGTTGAATTTATTATTCGTGATGTGTTAAGAGATCATGTGATATAATGATGGTTCATTCCCTCTGTTTCAAACAAAAGGTTAGAAAAAGTTATCAAATATACATAAGTCCATCTATGGTGAGGTTAATCATATACGATTCAAAAAATGAACTTATACTTCATGTATCATACCGCTTAATAAAACAAAACTAGTTTCTACTAACCAGGGACTTCCTGTGGGCCAGTGGTAGGTGATAAAGGCCAGTCGCACTTCGGTTGTGGGTTCGATTCCCACAGCCTTGTCTGACAAAATGGGTTGTCTCCCATCCTATAGTTTGTCCTTTTTCTAAAACTACATTACTATAACATCCCATAAATAATATCGAAAAAATTTCTATCCGTTAACAATAATAACTTATGTCTAACATAATCCATTCCAATCTTTAGGCTTATCTAAAATACTTCAGTCCAAACTCATAGTATAACGAAAATGATTACTTGAAATGTCACATAACAATAACATGAATGCCATCATTTATCCCCCATATATCATAAGATATATCTTGTTGGTAAAATTACAAACATGAGAATACCTTAATCATGTATTCTATTGAAGAATGAATACCCATTGAACCTTAGTGAAAACATGAATGTTGTTAAATTTTAACACTTTCCACATACCGAAATCCCAATAATTCTATATAATCAAACCATAATATCACTTAGTCCTTATATCAGTCATGAGCTCGTGAATACAATCAAACATCTCATTATCTTATAATCCCTTCATTATGCGCATATCATCTACTTTCAAAAAAATACTTGAATAGACTTTCATGGTTACTGGTACTATTCAACATATACTTTAAAATACTTTAGGAAAAACAATAGTGTAACAATCCATAGATATTTATTTATTCCATAGTACCATTAACTATACAACATAACTCGTGATAAACATACAATCATTCCACTACCTTCTTAAACAACTGACTGAGATTCAACACTTCTTTCATCTCATATATCATTTGTAGTCTCCTCATCATCATCCACATAAATACTACCCATATGACCTTGATGATTCTCTTCATGAGATTTTCCCTTAGGGAATTGGTTTGAATAATTCTCGTACATTCCACATTTAAAACATTTAACCATTGTTTATGTCTTAGAAATACCATTATCCTTGTCCATGGTGTTAACTAAACCTTTTCCTTTGAAATTACTAGCTTTGTGTCCTTCTTTTCCACACCCAAATCATCTTCCAGTTCCTTTGAAACATTATCCCTTATGCCTCTTCCCACATGATTTATGTGAGGGGAATTGATCTTTCTTTCCTCTATGATCATCATGAAACTCCATCTTTATCTTATTATCTAAGTCAGTAAACTTACCAAAGTTGAGATTATTGATCATATTATGAGATTTATGATTAGGCATAATAACGATATGTGGACCTCCAGATCCAATTTCATTTGGTTTCTCATTAAGAATATTATTCCATTGTTCTTCATATCCTCAATTATCGTGAATCTTCCTGTTTCCAGACATTTTCTAAAACCCAAAAAGAATAGTGTGAGAGGAAAAAACCATGCTAGGAAAACAACATAATAAAGGGGGATTAACTTAAATATATAACATCTTATGTTTAATTCTATGATCTTTAGCACAATTCTAGGATTATGACCTATACATATACTTAACCTTAGGGACATCCCTAGACATACCTTAGAAATATCTATAGGGATTTCACTAGAGATTTCGCATCCTATTTTCCAAAGGTTAACTAAACCTTCTCTCTGATACCAGCTGTAGAGACCCAAAGCTTGACGTACATGGACATTACATTACTTTTGCGGAATACTTAATACATGAAAAAAACAGACGCCCAAAGACCGTATTAGTTTAGTGTCTTTGGAAACTCAGAACGAAATCTTCTAATCATGGTAAAAAATCTTCAACATCTCCCATAAAGACCTTCCCCTTTTTGTTTTCTTACCAAAAACCTTTATTTATATCAAGGGGAAAAGAAAACATAAAAAGGGTGAGCTCAAATGCTCAGTAAGGGTAAACATAGAAAACATAAAACAATCCATAAACATCTGAATTCAAGAACTTGAACATAACATATAAACATCAAAATCTTGAGTAAAGACATAAATATTGGAAGTACGTAAGGAATATATCATAATGGAACATAAATCATGATAAAATATCTTGGAAAAAAACTTGTAATTGTGGAAAAACATTAAGCACATGATATGATTTCCATAGTAGCCAAGGCATTGCTACCAAGACCATCTTGGTGGACAATGTCCCTTTCTGAATGGAGTTCACTCCTCGTTTCAGTCCTGTAACACTGAAACAGATTAACTTACTATTCCAGCCATGTCTATCTCATGAGATATAAATCATTACCCAATGAATTGGAGGGAGATATAGGTCCCACCCATCTCATAATGAAATCATTCTTACTTGTGCCACAAAAATCACATACATCATTCATAATAACCCAACGAATAAAATTGGTTTCATAAACATCATCCCATCATCACATAATCCATATAAAAGAAATGGATATCATTTCATAATAAGAAAAGTGAAACCATGTAAATCATAGAGACTTTATACTTGAAACATACAAATATGAAATAATGTCATCTTAGATGGAAAATGGTTTTGATAAAACACTTGAAATGAATTCTTGAGAAAAATATCCATTCTTCATCAAAATCAATTTCATATCACAAAAACAACATGCAATTTTAAAAGAAAAAGATTTTGTTGAAAATAGTCATGAAATATTTGGGAGGAAGCTTCATGAAAATAAGGCTTTATAAAACCGTGAAAATCTGTTCGTGCCGTATAAGTTAAAAAAACATTCCTCTCGTACTTTTGCCAGAAAAGTCAAAAAGTACCTCATAAAAAACAGATTCCATACATACCATGTTGTAAAAGTAAAAAATGGGTTAAAAGGAAATTAAACATACATGAAATGATTTTTAGGAAACATGGACATGGATGAGAACAATAACCCTAGTAAATACTTACGAATAATCAATCTCGGATAAGAACGAGATTGGAAAAGTTATCCCATACCTTATGTATGATATGCTTCGTATTTATCCAGAACTCCGGTATAATGATTTAAATAATTTCATTGACTTATTACAGAATCATATTAATTGTTTTATATCATATATGGTTCACTTTGGTATTTATATTACTCATTCATTTGTCAATTCCATGTTAAAGTAGTGTTTTGGGTAAAATTGTTTCTTTTATCGTACGTGTTTGGACTTGTTGTTCTTGATATTATTATTAATTATATCATGACTTACTTATAGAATGTAAAACATGATTTATATATCATATATATTCAGTATATATATATATATATAATAGATAGATAAATGAAATGAAACACACCGTTCATGGAGACGGTAGGCCGTACGTACACATGAATGTTGTTTTCCTTTCTTTTTTGACAGGAATGGAAGTAAGTAGATGAAATATATATATATATATATATATAAATCTAGTAGCTTAATTATGTCATATATTTAATTATTATTATATATACTTTATAATCATTCTTGAATGGTTAATCATGGAAAATGAATCTCATCGCGTTCGTGGAGACGGTAGTCCGTACGTACGCACGAGCGATGATATCATTACCATGATCGTGGAATTGTATTGAAGTGTATGTATAATATTACATAATCTATATCACTTTACAATAACCATATATAGTTATTTATTTACACCATTATACACATCCATGTAAGGTGGTGGTGGAAAAACTGATTACACCATGGCGTGGAGACGGTATTCTGTACGTACGCACATGTGGTGATTTCATTTTCTGTAGGATGGATAGAAGGTGAAATAGGGTTGTTTCATATTAATAGTAACATATCAGTATATGAGTGATACTGATGTTATTACTTTTTAATGAACCAAATAAATAAGAAGAAGTTGAAGAAGAAAGAAACTTGAGAGAATCGAAAGAAGAGATTACCTCTTCTTCGACGCACCTCCTTTAAGCCTTTTCTTAAGGAAGTAGAGTTGGTATTTTGAGAAGACCAGAACCTCCAGAATGTTTCTAAGTAAGTGGAGAAGAGAAATGGGAAGGTTTTGTCCGAGCTTCAAGGCTCAAAAAGGGTGTGAAGAGAAGAGGGAAGGGGTTCCCTTTTTATAAGGGAGGAGAGGGGCACATTTGGAAAAACTAAAAATATTATTTTATTATAGTCATATTCAGATTTTAATAGCTCCAAATTTATCTATTTCGAAGCTATGGTGGGTATGGGTCGAAATCCTCTCATCCAATAGATTTTAGACATGTTTAGGTTACTATTGTAACCTTATCATTTAGATTTAACTCTAAGTTAAATAATTTTACTTTTACCGTGTCTTCTTGTTTTCTTACACTACAAGATTAATAAACATACAATAACAAGACAAACGAACCCCAAGATGGTTCTTATTAATATATATACCCTTATATAAGTCATTTGGCCGAACCTTAGATTTTTAGGAATAAAATAACAATTAATAATATAATATTTGTTTTAAAAACTATTTTATGTCAATTTTGACACTATTTGGTAATTGATTTTTGTTAAAATCATAAAAGAATGATTAGTTCGAATAAAGTTAATTAAATAAATACTAATATTCCATATTAACCTATAAAATTAGTTTAATTCATGAAATGCCTCATATTACATTTATTTGGATATTTATAATATCAATTAGTTTAATATTTCATTATTTAGGTAATTACTGCATCACCATTGTGTCATAAATAACGTAAATTATTTAATGTCTAAAAATTATAAATAAAATAATATTAGGTAGTAAATACTTTTAGATTTCTAATGAATATTGATAGTATAATTTAAATTATGTATAACCCTATATTAAAAATGAATTAGTTATTAAACTTTGATTTTAACTATTTTAACCCCTCTTTAAATAAATTAATAATAAATGTCCTAATACAATCCAAGTGGACCTAAATGGTCATAATTTATTCCTATGGTTGTTTTTTGTCACATTATACTTATACAATAGAATTGAGACATGTGTTAGGGAAATATTAATATCATTTTTACCATTAATTACCATATTTACTTTTAACCGTGGTAAATAAAAGTGAAGCGTTACTATTCACAAAAAATTATTTTCATCTCATTGAACCATATTTTAGTACTTGATATTAACCGTGTCTCTTGGATTTTTGAAATTCCACTCACAGAAGCGGTAAAATTAAATTTTATGTAAATTTGGAAATTCTCCTAGGAGGTGGGTAAAAGACGGTGAAAAGTTCAATAAAATTTTTATATATCTAAAATTATCATAAGATGACTCCAATGAATTGAATTGAACTTATATAGGAATTATGTATCAATTTTTACATAAAATAAATTTAAATAAAATAAATAATTATTTAAATAAAAATTCGGTTTTTAAATAGTAACCCAGTGTTTTCACTATTCATCAAAAATTGAAAGTTTTCAGAAAAATACCAAAATTTCACCCGAGGCTAATTTTGATATTCCGAATCCAAAAATCAAGTCCATTTTGAAAAATAAAATTTACAAAATTTCAAAAAGCGGTTATTACTATTCATAATGGCTAGCTTTAATAATATTTTAATAGCATATCGTTGTTTAGTGAAACTCAATATTGCATACAATGAAAGCTATCGAGGAAGGTCGCGATTGCGTGTAATGCAAGACAAGAATAGTTTTGCGTATACGGTAAGCTAATTCGGTGTTGCGTATAGTATAATCTAATCTTGGTGTAGTGTATAATATAAGATCAAAGAAATTAAAAATAATATATCTCATAAAATCTCGGGGTGTTACAGTTGAAACCATGTTTATGATGTTAAGTTTCCACAATAGAATTTAAATGATTCAAGAAAGTGGTTCATTATACTATGAATGTCGATATGGAGTTTACCGAAACATATGATCCTCGAGATAAAAAACAATAAAAAAGGATAAGGTGGAAGGAAATAAATAATAAACTTGTTAATAAGTACAAATTTAAGCCCCCAAAATGATCCAGGTATAGAAAATAAAATTTCATGGATTATTTCACAGGATAAGGTAAGTGTTTCTGGTGTGGTCAGATTGGTATTAGGGTTAGTATGTATTGGTTTTCATTTATGTGTTATAATAAATATTGTTGAACTAATAATGTTGGGTAAAATGGTTTCATGCCATTGATAACATACCATGATTACCTGAAATAGATTATAGGTGGAAGTGAAAGATACCTAACTCATATTGTTTATAATAAACTAAATTTCGAAATTTTTGATGTTCCAGTTGTAAATGAAGTCATGGACGTATTAAAAAATGATTTTCCTGGTTGTCTTCTTAATCAGGATGTTGATTTTACTGATGAATTAATAATTGATACTAATCCTATTTCTAAACCCCATTCTCAAGTGAATTTTGTATAACTATAAGAATTTAAAATTAACATAAATGAGATATTAAATATATGTTTCATTTTACCTAAAACATCACTTTGGGGTACTGAAGTTTTTTTGTTAAAAATGAGGATAGTTTACTGAGACTAAGCGTTGATTTTATAGCATTGAATGGCATCAATATTAAGAACAATTATTATTTGCCTCATATCAATGATTTGTTTGATCTGCCCTTGGGAGATCTCTATTTTTTCAAATGATAACCAGATGTAGATTACCATAATTTGAAACTCAAGGAAAGAGACATTATGAATACTATTTATTAGAATAGATATATGAGCATTGATTTTTCCTATAGGTCATTTGGGTTGTCAAATGCACCTAGAATTTTTATGTCCCTTTTGAATAGAGTTTTCTATGAGTTATTATAAATGTTTATATTTTTCTTATTGATGTAATTTTGGTATATGTTAAAATTCATGAACAACATGAAGGACACCTAATGATTTTATTACCAACATTAAAATGAATGTAACTATATGGGAAATTCAGTAACTTTGTATTTTGGTTGAAATACATTAGTTTCCTCGAACATATTTTTTATAAATATGCAATAGTTTTTACCCTGATAAAACATAATCGATTAAATAATGGAAAATAATCAAAAATATCATAGGTACTAATATTTTCATTAGATTATCATTTTACTACTTGTGGTTTGTTCAAATATTTTCCCAATTGTCTATCCCACTAACTATGTAAACATGAAAATGAGTTATATTAATCTAAAAAAATAATATAATGACCATTTTTTGAAAAAAAATGATGATTAGTGAATGATTTAATTTTATACCTTCCTTATTGAAATGGTAAATTTTTCATCTGTAATAATGTTTCATTGAAAGGACTTGGCTGTTTCTTTATGTCAAATGGTCGAGTAAATGATTATGTTTCATGTAAGTTGAAATTTCATATAATTAATTATCCTTAAAGGTAAAATAATCATGTTATTTTATAACTAAATATCACTACATTTTTTAAAATATTATTTAGGTTTATAGTTTTAGGTAATTGGGACAAACTCTTACATATTAAACCCATACATTACAAGTGGACACTTATTCCCCCAATGTAAAACATTTTAAAATAAAAAATTATTTATTATCTTTATAAATACTCAAAATTTAAATCATGAATTCATCCATGTTCCAAATAAACATTTATTCATATAAAAAACATTTTAAAACATAGGACGGTCATAAAAGGATTTGTAATGGATATAAGATAATGGAAATTGTAAGTATAGTGAAAACATGAAAACTTATATAATGTTTTCCTTTATCTTTATAGTTCTTTGAGAATATTAAATAAAATTTTTCTATATTAAAACACACATAGGGTTTTATAAAATAAAATCATTAAAATCCATAATAAAAAATTAATACCACTTTTTGGGACTTAGAGAATCATTACCATAAACCCCTTTTGAATCCCTTTTTATTTATAATAACTGTATGGTCGCATTCCAAAATTCATATAGCCCAATTAAGTTATTACTGGATTAGCTAGTTCTATTCGGGCCACCTCATGTTAATTTTAGAAGGAATTACTCAATTTTATCTAGTCTACATCATGTTAATATAAAATGGTATTTCCCGGTGCTATTTGGGTCGGCCCTTGTAAAGTTATAATGGGATTTAACAGTGCCATTAGGGTCACCCCACATTAAGCTACAACAGGCTTTCCTAGTGCTATCAGGGCCACCCCACATTAAATGTTCAAGTACCAAATAACTAAAAAATTCATTTGTTCAATTTTTTACAATATTTATTTCAAAAATTATTTTAAACACATAATAAAATCACATTTGGATATCAAAATACACTTTCATTTCAAAAAACTACTTTTAAAATAAAATCACTATAGAAATTATAATGAAACCACTAATTTAAAATGATCCATGATAATTTATAAAATAATTATCATGTCATTAAATATTCAGGATTTTATGAAATTCCTCTCATTCCATATAATTCAAAAAAACATTCTTGTGTACCTTTGTAACAAGATAAATTAATATATTATTTTTCAAAAGAAATTCCCTTTTAAATATAATAAAATTGAAGTGAGAAATAATCAAATTAATTGATTTATTATATTAACTATAAATCAAAATAGAACATGATTAAATAAAATATATGATAAATAAAATTCATTTCACTTATAATTTTTTTGAGAGATAACCAATGAAGTTGAAGTTAAACTCAATGTATGGGAATTGAGGTATGAATTCCCTTACCTTGAGTGTTATTTGACATGTATGTCCATTATCTTCCTAAATAATTATCCTCTGGTAATGATTTAATATTTTCAAATAATATTCCATTTATATTATTCCTATTATAATACTTATTACCATGTTATAACAATTATTTAATTATATAAGTTTATGTTGGATGTTTCCATGATATTCAGTACTTGAGTCCAAAATTACATTATTATATAATCTATAGCCAAAGTGGACATTATTCCATCATCTTTAGAGTAATAAAAATGACATAATTTTTATTTTTTGTAAATAAATTATACTTTCAATATATCCATTAAATAGAGATATGAAAAATAAACTATGTTACAATCCAAGAGATGATAAGTTGTATGCATGCATGAGTAACATTTCAATTTTAAATAATAATTATAGAAAGGAGTAAAGTATCCTTTTATATTTCCAGAATGATCATAATATCATTGTAATTAGATTAATAATTTTAATATATTTATATACATCATCCATTTTACGTGTTAAAGAATAATGAATCACCTTGATTCGTGGAGGTAATAATTAATTTGTACGCACGAATGGAATTATTATTTTTATGTACATGGATAGGTAAGAAATTATATGAAATAATATCATTTAAAATTTATTAATATGTTATTAATATCATATATAAAAATAAATTACATAAATATAACCAGTATTAAGAGAAAGTGAAGGAAAATGATTTACATCGGTTCACGAGGTGGTAGTCTGTCATACACACAAACTATTATTTCTTTCCTAATTAGATCAAAGTAGAGATGGATATATGACATGATAATAACACAATAATATCTCAGTATGTTGATAATCCTAGAAGTAATATTTTTTCATTGTTAATTTAGTTTTTATGGGTGTGGAATAGGAAAAAAACCAAAACACGTAATTAAAACCAGTACATCTTCTTTAGACGATCAACTTTTATTTACAACATAACACCACTAAAGATGGAGTTATACCCAAAAAAGACTCTAGAATGTGGTTAAAAATTTTGAGATGGTTTATTATTGTTATTGGACTAAATATATGTATTTGTTTTTATAAAAATGAATAAGTGCTTCCCTTTTCTATCAGGTTAGAGGGGAACTCTTGGAATTCATCATGATATCAAATTAATATAAATTACTTTTCTATTCCAATTGGATGATAATAGATTTATTTATAATATTGGATGATTATGGTTCTATATAAATTTAAAAAATGAAAATTATAAATGTTTTTACCATTTAATAATCCTTAATGTTTGTCTTTAACCCATATTTAACATTTTTATCTCTTAATCTCACAGTATGTACTTTTACTCTTTGAATGTTGATATAGATACTAAAAAATAAAAAATTCCCACAAATGGTTAATTTATGAATTTTAATGATAATCTAAATAATTTTTCTAAATATTATATTTTTAGGAATTTTATATCATTTAATAATTTATTATTTTTTCTAAAATATCATTAAAGTAACTTTTGACAATATTCAATATTTTGAAACATAAAAAAATAAATAGAATAAGATAAATAGAAAAAAATAGTATAAAACATTCCAAATGTTTAAAATATGTCTATAAAATATTTTAAATAATTATTTATCTCATTTTATATTTTATTTTAGTATTTTTTATATCATTTATTTGATATTTTCATTAATTAAACAAATTATTCATCATCATTGTGGAAGCATTTAAGGTAATTATTAATTCCATATGAATTATAAATAAATTACAATGATGAAGATAAATATTGTATATTTCAAAATAATATTGATAGTTAAATATTTCTTCTGAATAACTCTATATTTAGAATTTTTTATTACTAACATAATTATGATATCATTGTCATTTCATTAAAAAAATATAGGGGACTAAATCCATCCATTTATCACTAAAATTTCATATATTTAGACATAGAATGATTTTTTAGACACTCACTCGTCCAATAAAATTATTAAAATATTTAGGTTAATTTCATAATCCTTATCATTATATTTTTACCCTTAATTATCAGATTTACCCTTAACTACAAAAATAAAAATATTAATTTTCACTATTCATATTGTCCAAAAATAAAAGGTAAATAGTTAATAAATTTTTTATTATTGATTCAAAATATTGACTCAATTTTGTAAAATTAAAAACCCATAAGTGGATATAATTATGTTAAAATTTATCTCATAGATGTAGTGTGAAACCTGATTTTAAAGAGAAAATGTTTAAAAGATTGAAATGATTTTATATGAAAATTCAATATGAAAAAGATTCCAGTGACATAAATTGTATTAATATATTTATACATTCTCTAATTTTACTTTTTTTAAAAATTTAAATATATATTAAAATTATAATATATATATATATATTTAATGTCAATGTTCAATTGGAATTTAGTTTTTCTCAATATTCATCAAACAATTAAACTTATCTGAAAAATAAATAAAATCACCCTAAGATAATTTTGACGTTACTCTTTAAAAAATAATTTTTATTAAAAAAATATTTATAAAAGTGCATAAATTTGGCTTTAAAACAAAATTTTCATCAATAGAAACACAACTATTTCATTAATATAATCCAAAAGAAGTGATTTTTTATTTTATTGGTATAAAACACATTTGTGTGAATTGAAATTGATTTTCAGAAAAATATTACCTTTATTTTGACAAGGGATTTAATTTCAATTTTAATTAATTTGGTAAAAAATGAATTCATTATATATACATGCATAGACCATATTTTCATAATTCAGTTAATCTTGTACATACCCACCATTCTAACAGTTATGTTATAATAGAAACATTTAAATAATATTATTTATTTATTTATTTTTTGTTGGATGTGATGTATCTTGTAAGTTATCAAACATAGTATTTCATTTTAAAATCTTGTGACGTTACATTCTCCACCAATAAAATGAATTAATCCACACAATTTGACATTAGTCTTGGTAGATAATGTTTAACAAAAAACACCTTTTTTGAAAACCCACATCGAAAAAACATATAATAAAACATCCACCATAAAAGAAAGAAAGTAAAGTATGATGGTCACCAGATATAACACGTACTATGAATCCATGTTTGAAAACAATGACATAGAAGAGAAATCTAAAAGTCATGTTCTGATGAAGAGTGATAAAGAACATGGACATGAAAAATTTTACCATAAAAAACTATAAATCCGTGAAGGTTTAAAAGACGATTGATCTCTTCAACAGAAATGTAAATTGATACTGTTTTGGTTCCAAATTCTATTTCCTATAGATGATGGGTTATTTAACTATATAAATAAATAAAATAAGTAAACATACTTACTTTAAATGTTTTGTTTTATACATTAATTATTTACCGCCACAAAATCAACTTTTTCTTCAAATTATAAGTATTCAAGATGATTTTTTCGCACATGAGGACAAGAATAAAATTCATTATAATTACATAATCTATTAAAGATTAACTATATATTTTTCATGTCTTTAAAGATTATCCAAAACCAAAAAAATAGTAAAATAAAAGATAATTTTCCCAAAATAATAATCCATTATATAATGAAAAACTACTTCAATCTCCAAAATTCAAAAGTGAAACCAAAAGTTCAATATATAACATTCAATAAAACAATTATCATTAAAATTATTGGAAAATATTCTATAATAATTTTAAATCCAAATAATCAGAATTATTTGATCATAAATCCATCCAAGAAAATTTTTAAAAATTATCTCCAAATAACATCAATTACTCTTTACGCCTCATACAGAAAAGTTAATTTCCCGAAAAATCTTCAAGACACGCTAATAATTTCCATAATTTACCCGAATCACAATAAATAAAAAATAAAAAATATATTTGATTAAAATAAAATTCAACAATTATTCTAGAAATATAATTCCACAATTTTATATTTTCCATATTCATATAGGGTTCCCCAAAGTTTGAACATCTTCTAAAATAACATTAATCACTTAATCAGCAAATCAATTTCCAATCCCATGGTTATCTATTCGATAAAAAATATATTCCAAAAATAAACATAACAACTATAAAAAAGTTAGTTTAATTAAATAAAGACAATTTTATACTAACTAGGACATCATGTTGGGAATTGGTAGGTGATGAAACCTTATCGCACTTCGGGTGTTGTTCAATTCCTTTAGCCTTATCGGACACGATGGGTTATCCACCATCTTACGAGATTTCCTTTTACTAAAAATATATAATAATTATTAAAATTTTAAAATATGATAAAATCATCAAAATTACCCTTAATATGTTTTAACCTTGAAGGATACCTCATACCATTCAATTTTCATCCCATAATTTAATAACTAGTAATTACCTCAAAAAACATATCTCTAAATATATCATTAATCAACTAAAAATTTCCTAACATAAAGTCTCAAAAGTGTTTCTATGAATCTAAATTTATGATTAAACATAAAATAAAAAACCCATGATGACATCCATAACACTTTAGAAAACATAGAAACATTTAGTGTAATCTAAACTCATCTCTAATACCAACTATAAAGACACGACCTTAAACATAACATATTATAATAATTTTTAAACCATAAATAACTTTATTATCTAAAATATATTTTTGGATTATATTATTATTTAATTAAAAAAACATTACGTATTAATCCCAAATATTATAAGTGGACACCTATTCTCAGTATCCATTTTTTCCGCTAAAAGAAATCCTTTTGAAAAAAACATGATTTATATTCAAGATAAATCTTCATGATTTACTTCTTAACCTTGTACATATCAATACACATCCTTTATCCCAGTAAAGAATATATTAAAACATGGGATGAAATAAAACAATTCCACATGAAAGAAACATGCCCATTTATCTCAATTAAAATCTTCAAAACTGATATAATGTAATTATAGCCTATTTTGGTAACATATAGCATCGTATTCACAAACTGATTTCAAAACACTTTTTAATTACAATAACCCAAGGGTCATCTTCCAAAATTTTCATTATCGAATTAATCTAGAACAGGTTTACCTAGTGCTGGATCTCGGATCTATGTGGAGGTTCTTTCTTCTTCCTTTGAGGAGGCATCGGCCTACTTGCGCTGGACTCTGGTAGCGCGCTTTGGTTCTTTGAAGCCTCCCCTTACGATGTTTCTACGCTTCGTGCGCTCTTGGTGCCTCCATATTTCAGTGCAGATCTCCATCATCCACAGGAACACCTTCTGTCTGGTCCTTGCTTCGCTGGCAGAATTTATCCAGGTGTGGTGTATGGCTCCTCGCTCTTGAGGACGTTGGAGTTTTAGCCTATCCAGGTGGTCCATGGATGCTCACTAGGGAAAAGAGAGTACGTCTGTTACGGTGTGGATCAGCCTCCCGGGGCTTCCATTGCCATTCTAGAATGAAGGGTTCCTTATAGCCATTGTGGAATCCCTGGGTGGGTTCCAGTGCTTGGATTCTAGGACCAAGAGCGGCGCGGAAGCTTCAATGTCCCGGATCTGCGTGGAGCTGGATTTTTCCCTCCTGGTTCCAGAAAAGCTTGATCTTCGGGTTCAGGGATCCTTCTACTGGGTTCAAGAGACCTCTTATTCGGTGTTTCTGAGTTTTTTCTCCCACTGCCTTCTCCAGGGTCATTCGCTGTCGGTGTGCCGATGTCAACGACAGGAAGGGAACCATCGCTCGGACCCTGTGAGTGGGGTTATTGATGCTAGTCAGCCTATCCCAAATGAGGCAATTCCAGGCGTGGGTGTAGTGTTTCGTCAGGCTCATGGTGCTTCTTCTGTCCTCTCTCATTCAGCCCAGGCCTCAGATCTTCCCCACTAGTTGGAGGGGCTTGGTGTTCAGGATCCATGCTTGGACTTAGTCCTCTTCGTTCCGAGGTTGATGCCCTGTATCCAGACAGGTGCTGTTCATTCCCTTTTCTCCCTCTTTTTTCCCCTCCTGTCCTGATGGTCCCTCCTCCTATGGACTTAATCCTGGTTTAGAGTACCACTAAGGCGGAGGAGTTTCCTTTAGAGGTTGAGCCTCTAGTCTCCCAACCAGGGGTCACCCCTCCTCAATCTTCACCTGGTCCCCGTGGCTTCCTTAATGAACTCCCCATCTTGGCGGTATGAAGGATCGAGGAGGGGATCCCATGCTTCCCCTAGGTTAAGGGCTAGATAATCCTTTACCCATCAACACCCTGGAACTCCTATGGATGAGTTTCCTCTCAAGGGTACAGCAGTGTACCCAAGGTCTCAGGATAAGAAATTGAATGGAAGAGCAGGTTCCCACTTCGAGAAGGCCACAGATTTTGTGGCCATTCCCAGAATACTCTTTTCCAAATGACTCTTATACTAATCTAGAATTCTCGCATTCTTGGAGGGAGAAAAGAAATGGACTTCTTGGCCCGGGTGATCACTCAATACAAGGGTTTACTAGTGTCCCTCCTCTAAAACAAGCAGCAGTTGAGTAAGATTGGAACCTTTGACAACAAGCTAAAAATACATGGCTTCATGCATGCAAATCCAACCAACATGCACATCTAGATTTTCTAGAACTGAGCATTCACTATTGATTTTGTCCAAGAATGAGATTAGTTCATCACGGTTAAGGTGACCCAAGGAAATGAGCCCTTCTATGTTTAGTTCATTAATGGAAGTTGTGATCCTCAAAAAAGGGAGGCGTTCTGTTGTGATCTTAATATATTCGACCCCGGAAATCTCCCTTGAATAATCAGGGGAGACTTAAACATTGTGGTGGACCCTGAGGAGAAGAAGGGACAAAACCATTTCAATAGGATAACCAACCTTGAGTTCTCTCGGTTCATGGCGGGCACATGACTCATGGATCTTGGATTCGCAGGCGACCAGTTTACATGGTGTAATAACCAGCTAGGATACCGAAGGTCGTAGAGCTGCCTGGATAGATTCTTGGCAAACATGCAGGCATTTTCGTCATTCTACAATACTCAGGTCTGGCATCTGGTGCACGATATATCGGACCACTCCTCGATCCTACTTTCTGTATCTTCTAGGCCGAAGCAACCGTTATGCTTTCATTACTACCAGCACTGGGAAAATATCGATGGCTTTCAGGACTTGGTCAAGGACTCTTGGAATGAATCTGTCCCCGGGAACACATGAACTGGCCTTCATAACAAGTTGTGTCTCCTCAAGCTGAAACTCCAGGATTGGTCGAAGGACGATCCATCCTCTGACACTGTGTTGGAGGCCACCATGCAAGATGTGTATTAGCTTGAGAGGAGTCTCTAAGAGGATGGGAATGAACAAGTTTATGTGGATCTCGCAGGTAGGAAGGAAAAGATGTAGGAAATTCTTTTAAAACAAGAGATTTTAGCCAGAGAGGATGCCATGTTCAAGTGGTAGAAGTAAGGCGATAGGAGAACAACATATTCCCACGTCGGCATCAGGGAATGGGGGAGGTGGGATCTATCGAATATATTGTTGGAGGATGGTACATATTAAAATAACTGGGAGGTCGTGGGCGAGATGGCGCATGATTACATCCGAGATCTACTTGCTGGCGCCAACACCCACCACATGCACGTGTACCCGGGGGACAATTCTGGAACCTTTGAGGTCCTGCATTATGGTTTATCTAAATGGGATAATGAGGCCCTGGGGGCCATCCCCCAAGAGGATGAGATCCACAGTGCCATGTTTCATCCGAACCTTGAAAGCGTTGCGGGGCCGGATGTTTTCCCTGACTCCTACTACAGATCTTCGTGGGCGACAATGAAGAAAGATCATATTGTGGCGATACAGGACTTCTTCAAGGGTGGGAGCTTGTCGCGTATTCAATGTGCCACTATCGTCGTGCTTGTCCACAAGTCCACATCCCCTACTACAATTCATTAGTTTCACCCAATAATCTTGTGTGACGTCCCCTACAAGATCCTTGCCAACATTATCAACATTAGGCTATTCCTTTCTCTTACAAATTGGAATTCTAACGAACAGCATGGACTTGTGAGGGGGTGCTCCATCGAGGGGGCGATAACATTGGCCCAAGAAATGATCAGGGACCTCAAATACAAGACGTGAGGCTCAAATATAGTGATCAAGCTGGATATGAGTAAGGCATATGATCATATGGAATAGAGATTCATCAACAGGGTTCTCATAGGTATGTGTCGTTTGTCTGGGAACATTGACATCATATTTCGTGGTTTTAGCTCTGCATGGCTTAGAATAGCATTCATGGGAAAATCTTTTGGGTTCTTCAAAACTACCTGTGGGTTGAGATAGAGGGACCCAATCTACCCAAACCTCTTCATCAATGCCCAGAATGTCCGTAGTCGGCTCATTCCCCGTTGCATTAGTAAAGGACAGATCCTTCCGTATTGGAGAAGAATGAGATCCCCCTCAGTGTCTCACCTCATGTTTTCAGATGACTCCATTATATTCAGTAATGCGTCCAATAGATCTGTCAATGTACTAATTATGGTTCAGGAGGAGTATAGTCATTGTAGTGGGAAATTTATCAATAATAGTAAGAGTAATTTTTACGTCTCAAGCGGCACGTATTCTAGATGGATTCAAAATACAAGGCATATTATGGGCATGCGACGAGGAGATCTTACCATGCTCTATCTTGATTCCACTCTATCCTCACGATGAATATGTATCTGTGATTTCAATTCCCTTTTTAGTTGGCTTACTGAGCGGGGTTTTAATTGGAATAATAAGAACTTATCCTTTGGAGGAAGATAGCACTGGTGAACGACGTGTTGCTGTCTACTCTGATCCATGCTCTCTTGTCCATTAAAGTTCCTAAAAGAGTCATTAGGAGGATGGATAATATCTTTTCGTGTTTTCATTGGGACCTATTGTGCAAAGGAAAAAGACATTGGGCTTCTTGTCAAAGGATAGCGCGACCTATCGTTGAATGTGGCATCAACATCTAGAGTCTTAACTCCACCCTCTCTTGCATGCATGCGAAGCTAGATTGGGAGGTGCCGGAACGTCGGACCTTATGAGGGATCACCATTCACAACTTCATTTTTATAGAAGAGACTGTAAGGAATGATCATTATTCTTCTTTATGGGCAGAAATCACCTCTCTTGTTAACTTCCTTAGGCCCCACTCTCGATGGATCTTTGGGAAGGGTGAAGTCTCTTTCTGGCACAAAAATTGGAGCAGGGCTATTCATGAGTATTCGGGCTGTCCAGTTACGAACATTCCTTTCAAGGAAGCTCAAGACTACTCGAACATTACCAATTCTATTCTCAATAAGGGGTAGCAGGATCAGCTCCAGCTCATTGAGATTTCCTCCTCCCTAGACAGGTGCTTGTTCACTCCGTCTCCATTGGGCTCCTTCTCGTCCATTGATTACCACCAGGTACTATCTAAGAAAACATCTGAGGATGCCTAGAATGATGTTTTTTGGTCCAAGAGAATCCCCTCAAAAAATAATTTTCTTACCTAGAGAATCCAGAACAAAGCAGTACCTACTGACCAGAACATCAAACGGTGTGGCGTGCTTCTAGCCTCGAGATGTGTTTCTTGCAGGAGGCACCAGGAGGAAACATCGGGGGATCTTTTTTTTTTGAATGTGAATGGGTGTCGAAGGTCTGGAACAATTACGGATCATTCACTGCTTTCTACAGTCGAACCATAGAGGTTCATCCTTTTCTGGGGTGTTGGTTTCATGGTGAATCTGAGGAGGGGCCGGAGAGAAGGTCTCGCGTTTTGTTGTTATATGCAGGCTGCGGGGGTTTGTGGTATGCAAGGAACAAATGGGTTAATAAGGGGGTGTCCTCAACATTCCAATTGATTATTACCCGCATTAACAGTTTGATCCTTGACAAGGGAAGGGCTCTCACTCAATGGAAGGTGGCATCCTCATTATAGAGGTCTAAACATGATCATAATTTCTCCCATCCTTGCAACAATTTACCTTTAGGAAAATGGGTTCTGTGGTCCCCTCCTACTAGGGGTTTAATGAAGAACACCAATGGATACTGCATCTCAAGACTCATATGTGGCAGGGGTGTTGTTCGTGAAAGAAATGGATCAATCAGCATTGCTTTTAACATCCAACTTGGTCATGACACATTCCTCATGGCTGAGGCCAAGACCATGCTCACATGCCTTAAAGTTTGCGGGCAGCAAGGTATGGATATCGTGGAAGAAGAAACGGAGTCATTGATTTTGTGTAAGTCATTGCATGACCTCGGTCCAACTCCCTGGTCGATCGAGTACATCACTAGGAAGTTTCTCTCCATCGTTGAAAACAATATCAAAGTGGTCCAAACCTGGTGAGAGGGACACAAAATAGGTGACTACCTGGCCTCGCTTAACTCTCCAGGTTCGGGGATAGTTCTCTTTCATAACGGTTATAGCTTGAATTGGGAAGGGATTGACATCATTAAAAGGGATTCCCTTGGTCTTCATTACATTAGACCCCCATAGTGGAGTGTATTCGTGACCTTCCCTTGTATCCCATCTTGTATGTTTTCCCTCTGGCTTGAAAATTTTAAATAATGATGACGATGTTGATGATGTTAAGAATTCTCTTAGTTCGAGTCCAATTTTACCCATATGTCCTTTATCTTCTTAAATAATAAACATGATTTAATTATTTAATTTCATTTGACACATTTAAATTTTTATTATTCCGTTTACATCACTTATAACCATGATATAAAAATAACATAATTACTTAATCTTACATTGTATTTTTTGAAGATATTTGGTACTTGAGTCCAAAATAACATTGGTATGATGTCAATAGTCAACATATTTATCAGTCCTTCATTTACATAAAAAAAATATTTAAATAAAAATATTTTTTATACATCTATTATACTTTTAAATCCATCCATTAAATACATATATGAAAAATAAACTATTATTAAATAATGTAGATGATACACCATATGTACATATGAGTAACGTTTCCATTTTTCAAAAATCATTATAGAAAAGTGGTAAGTATAATTTTACCTTACATAATGATAATAATAGCATTAATATCATATTAATTATTTAAATATAATTATATATATAATCCATGTGATGTGGTGATGAAAACGAATCACATCACTTCGTGGAGGTGATAATTCACACGTACATAAGAACGACATTATTATATTTATGTGCATAGAAAGGTATCAATATAAATAATATATTACATTTTAAAAATTATAATTATGTTATTAATATTATATATAAACTTTAATTCTATTATTATAACTATTTTTTAAAGAGAGTGATGGAAAATGAATTACATCGATTTGTGAGGTCGTAGTTCACCGTAATCATGAATAATTAAATATATTCTCATTAGATGGAAGTGAAGATCGATATAGGTCATCATAATAACATAGTAACATCTATATATTTTTTGTATATTGGATTTATTATTTTATCATTTTTGAAGTTGTTTTTAGATATGTGGAAAAATAAAAAAATAGAAACACATAATTAAAAATGATACATCTTCTCATGATAATATGCACTTCTTAACTCCATAAGAACACTATAGATGGTGTTATTCCTAAAATAATGACTCCATAATGTTTGGAGGGACTCTGGGAATGTAATTTTAGGGTATTTTCCAAACCATATATTTTTATGTGGGATGAAATATTAATAATAAGATCCCTATTACAAGTGAAGATTGGGGAACTCTTCAAATTCATCAAAATATTATATCAATATAAATTAATTTTCATTTATAAACATTTAAAAACTTATTTATTTAGATGTTATGATGATTATGGGTCTAAATAAATTCATAAAATGAAAGTTATAATTTTTTTAACTATTTATTAATCCTTATAATCGGTCTTTAACTATTACTTACCCTATTTAACTCTTACTATGACAACATGTTTTTTTACTCCTTCACGGTTAATATAGTTATTATAAAATCCCAAACAACTCATAAATGGATTATTTATAAAACATTAAAAATTATACAAGTAATTTATAAGAATTTAAATTTTTTAATAATTTTATATCATTCAATAAAACATTATTTAATTTAAAATATCATTAATGTAAATTTGGCTATATTTTTTATATAGACATTTTAAAAAAAAATAATAAATATAAATTTAAAAAATATATTTTAAAACATAAATAAAATGTCTAGAAATCTAGAAAATTTTTGTGTGACAAAAATTATATCAAATTATATTTATCTCAATATTTTAAATATCATTTGTTTGATATTTATATTTAATAAACAATTACTATATCATCATTTTTTATGAAATTAAGGTAATTATTTCTTCCATAAAAATCAAAACTAAATTACCATAATTAAGATAAATAATTTTTATTTCCAATTACTCTTTATAGTAGAAGATATCTTCTGAATAACCCTATGTTTTAATTACTATATTTATTAAAAACAGAACAATTCCATCTTTGGCTTTTCTTTAAAATATAATATTATAAGGGGATTAAAGTCATCCAAATGGCTCCAAGAGGTAATAAATTTTTCCCAAGGTTGCTTTTTTTTTTCTAAAAACACTTATAAATTATATATAAGAAAAGATTTAGGGTATTTTTCTACTCATTATCATAATTATGTTTACCCTTAATTACCTGATTTTCACATAACTATGAAAAAACATTACATAGGTGATTATTTATATAGTCCAAAAAAAATTATTAAACAAATTTGAGAAAAATTATTAGAAATTTGGAATCCATTTTTTAAAATTAAAAATACTATAGTTGAAAACAAATAATTTAAAACTAATTTCATTGCGGGGATGCGAAAGCATGTTTTAAAAATGAAAATGTTCAAAATTTTGAATAGTTTTTATATCCAAATTAAAAAAGGGAAAATATTAAAATGGAATAAATTATAGTAATATATGTGAAATTGAACTAATTATTCTTAAAATATTAAAAAATACTTTTACATTATTAATTAATTAGATGTAAAGTCATTTTTTAAATTAAAATGCACTATTTATCAATATTCATGAAAAAATGAAATTTATAATAAAAATAACAAAAAAAATAAACCTAAGATAATATTGACATAAAGCATTTAAAAGTGGTGTTTATTGTTTCAAATAATATTTATAAATATGGATGAAGTTACTTTTAAAATAAGTAGTACTTCAAAAGGAAGCAAAACAACCTTAAGAAAAATATAGCTTTTTATGCCTCCAATTGGATTTTTTATTATATCATGTTTATTAAACACATATAGTTAATGTTAAAAAATAGATTGAATATTATATTTATATATGTATATACATTTCATTAAGATAATATAATAATGTTTTCTTTTTTATTTTATTGGTATAAAACATACTTTTTCACATTTAAATAGTTTTCCATAAAAATATTTCTTTCTACTTTCAAATGGGTTTTATTTTAATATAAAATTTATTTAGTCACTACATAATTAATTATGTACACATTTGTAAATCATATTTTTTTATTTTCGTTAATACCATTCATACCCATCATTTTAATGGCTAGGTTTTAATGGTATATTCTAAATAATAATATTAAGTTGTTCATTTATGCTTGATGTAGTTTATCATGTACACTATCAAGCATAATAATTCCTTTTAATACCAGGTGATGTTTCATATGATGAGTTAAATTACCCTACACATGATTTTAAATTTTCTTCTATGGTTTTGGATTAATAATTTTGGAGGAATCATTTGGATATTTTATAGTGTGAAATATATACTATTATCAAAATATTGAAGTATATATTCACATAGAAAGAATATAACTTGAGAAAGAGAATATGGGTGATTCTGATCATCAATTATCACTGTATGATTCATTACCATCTTAGAAAAGACTACAGAGTGGCAGATGCATTAAGTTAAAAAACAGTGTTTTGCTAACCATGTTATGTTTGGAATATGAACCTTTGGATAATGATTTGATAAATATTGGCTACCAAGAAGTGAAAAAAATGGACATAATTTGTTTTGTTTTAGGATTTAGTATATTCTATTTTTTAAAAAAAAATTAATTAATTAAGCTTATAACAAGGATCAATGTTAATAAGAAATAGTAGAATTAGTGAAGAAGGTTAAATTTTTATATATTAATATTGAAAAGTACTGTTTTTAACATTTTTTAAAATGATTATTTATGCCTTTTGATTCCAAATTAATGAAATATTTGTAGATATAAGCTCATAGATCTCCATATTCCATTTATATAGTTATCACTAAGATGTACAGAGAAATTCAAGAGTATTACTGGTGGGATGGAATCCAAAGAAATATTTTTTACCTTACCATAAAGTGTTAGAATAGTAATCATGTAATATTAGAACTAAAATTACTGAAGGGGATGTTTCAAATGTTGTTAGTTTTGGAGGGGAAAACGAAAAATATGTCAATTAAATTTTTGATAGGGTTTCCAATGAAATTTTAATGTAATTATTTGATTTGGTTTATTGTTGATTTACAGACTAAATCTTCACATTTCATCCTATTAAAGATACAATGCCTTTATATAAGCTCACTCCACAATATTAAAAGGAGACTGTCTAGAGACATGGAGTGTCTCACACTATTATATCATACTATGATCCTTGGTTCACATCTAATTTTTTTAAGAGAATTCAGAAGTCTTTGGGTATTAAATTAAATTATAATATAGATTTTCATCCCCAATATGGTGGATAGTATGGGTAGAAAATTGAAACCATGGAATATATTCTTCTTACTAATTAAATTGATTAACCGAGAAGGTATGACCATTATATTTCAGTGGTTTAGTTTTCTTATAAAAATATATTTTAATCTAATATACAAAATAATCCATTTGAGTCATTATTTGGAAACCAGCGCCAAAAACCAAAATTTTGGGATGATGTAAGAGAAAGGAAGTTTATGGTACTAGATTTATTTGAATAAATAGTGGTAAAGGTGAAATTGATTCAAATAAAAAAATAGAAGAATAGATTTGAGAAAGAAGAAAATTTATTCGGAAAACTAGAGGAAAGATCATTCTTTTAAGGTAGGAGGTCGTGTTTTTCACAAAGTTTCTACATGGAAAAGTGTTTTTTGTGTTGGAAAATTTGGGAAGCTAATTTCACGGTTCATTGGACCATATGATTTCTTATATAAATTTGGATCATTTTCCAACAATGTGGTCTTACCTATGAGTTTACCAATGGTACGCAATATTTTTCATGTCTCAATATTGAGGAAATATGTTTCAGATTCATCTCATTTCTGATCATTGAAAAAATTCAGTTAGAAGAAAATATTTCCTACACATAACATTGATTTTATATTTTATTCCATAAAATGAAATATTTTTGAAATTATGTGATTCAAAAGGTTAATTTTTTGTGAGAAAAACATATTATTGATGAGCCAACACAAGAATTTAAAATTTCTATAAGGGAAATATATCACTAGTTCTATAATTATTGAATAAAATAGCGAGGATATAATTTATAAAATTTGGAATAAATTTAACATCCTAGTTAAATTTATAATAAATCACTCTCATGATTACTAGTAGTGTTATATTTATTATTAAAATTTTAAGTGATTTTGAAATCAAAAAGGAAATAGTTTAATTTAATCAGTTTTCTTATGAGATTTTAGTAAAAAGTTAGATGTATAAATTTGAGAAATTTAATTTTAAGAAACTAATATAATTTTTTAAATAAGTTCATACAATTTTTTCTATGTTAAAATTTCTTGATTTATTTGTAAAATTAATTTTTCAATGAATAGTCAAAAATACCTATTTTTTCTAAAATAGTATTTTCTTTAAAAAAAAATATAAGTCAATTAAATGTCCTACAATGATCTAATTTTTTTAAGTAAAATAATTATTATTTAGTTTTACTTAATATATATAATTACTTTTGAATCAACTTAATATTCAGGTTTATTATATGTTTTTTTGTGTATAAGAAAAGGTTTTTCTAAATACTGATTTAAAATAATTTTTTTTCTCCACTTCAATTAACTAACATAGTTTATAATGGGGAATTATTTTAATGAAATTTATTTATTATATATCATTAAATACTAATTTAGTTTCATAAAATTATTATTAATATTCATATAGTTAGTATATAATCGTCTCTTACTCAAAAAATACTTCGCTAGAAAAACCACTTTTTCATCACATCAGCAGGTTTTGGTTTAAATTTAAATATTCTTATTATTTTAAATAAATTTTATAAAATGCATTCCATATTTTTATTAGGTTAAATATTTATTTTATAATAATTTAAAATTAATTTTTACAAAAATGAATTGTGAAAATAGTAAAAATTACATTACACATTTTAGGTAAAGATAGATTTACAGGGGGTTAAAATAAAAAGATAATGGTTAAAATGACCTATACACTCAAGTGAAATAAATTTTATAGACATATATCGAACTTATATCTTCTATTATTGATATATTTCCACCATTGGTTCCTTATGATATGGAAAAATAATGGGCGTAATTCATTCTTTCCAAAAATTACATGTGGGCCACTCAACACACATGTAAATGTAAATCAAATAGATTCCACACATCACAACTTAAATAAACATTTTTTTGATCAATAAAAACCCAAAAGTATTCTATAATTCTATCATATTATCCTATAATTATTATTTTGGGTATAAATTCAAACATTGAATGTATTTGGTGAAAACTAATAGAATTTACCTGAATAAGAGGCAATGTTCTCCAATGAGAAATTTAATATTATTTCTTTCACCATCTCATTATATTATTGTGAAGACCCATATTTTTCATGTAATTGCTTATAATTATATGGAATTATTATGAGTCTCTAGAAATTGACGGCACATGATTCTGAGGCCCAGTGTGCCAAGAATGAATTTTTGAACTTTTTCTCAGGTATGTACAATAAACGCGTGAGGGAAATTTTCTAGCTTTTGAACCATTTCTCGGATTAAAAATATGAGGGTACTGTTGAATCCAAAACATCGGGATTCGCTTAAGGGAGATGTTACATTGACCGTAGTAGGTTTGGATAAAAATTTATTTTTGGTGACTTTTTTTAAATGAAAAGAAATAAAATAATTTTTTGTAATTTTAATTCATAAACCTCCAACAGACCAATTAAAGGGTGGGGTCGGCAGTGTGTCAAGACATTAAATGGATTGACCTTCCAACCTTATGTAAGGATGATGTTGGTGAAATTAGGAAGCCTTCTAATTTATGAGCCCCATTAACATCCCAAATCATTATTTACTCACCCCTCTACTATAAATATAGAGCTTGGGAGAGGGGTATTAGAAAATATTTTCCAAGAAACGATGTTCTATTGGAGTGTCATAACGCCAAGACCTTAGAGGACGTAGCCGACCCTAGTAAGAGGTGACGTGCGACACCGAAACCCCAAACTGGAGTGTGATGTTCGAGCGGTGGTGTGGAAAACTTTTTATGGGGATGGCGAACAACAAAACTCCCACAAACGTGAGCGCTCTCAGATGTTTCAAGGTAGGGGTTATTTTTCGTTGGTGAGTTTTTCATTCCCTCTTCTCATTCTTGAAATTATATGAAGAATGCGGGTCAACAAACTAATTGGTTGACCCGGGATTCATTATTATTTGGGGGAGGTTATGGCGTGGAATCTTGTGGGGTTAATCTTTTTTTTAATTCACTTGTTATTAAACCCTTAACCCCCCTCATGTTTATGTGCTAACACGGAGGGCATAGTCCTAACAAACCTGACTCAAACCCTCCGCTGTCTTGATATCCTTGAGCCACCGTGAAAGACCACGAGCACGTCAACACACGCCGCAAGTGGAAGGTTGAAGCTCGAATTCCACGACGAATGGAGGAGGATGCCAGAATGACGAACGATTAAGGGAAGGAAGGTGGCACGACCGCTACGCCACTGACGAATGGAAGAAGCATCCAAACCCCCCTCTAGCGGGTTTTGTGGTGACCGAGCAGTGCCCACACGGTGCTGAAACCTCTCCAACCGAACGACCATAAGGTCGTTTGGGGATTCATGAGACCGGGGGATTACACCTCTAACCCCACCTACCCGTGTCAGACCAAACTGGGATTCCACCCTCAAGCTGGGCCGCCGCCCTTGTAGCAGGCTGCCGCCCTCTGACAAGACTGCTGCCCTCACATCGGGCTGCCACCCATAGAGTCGAGCCACTGCCCTCGGAGTGAGATTCCACCATCGAGCTGGGACACTACCCTTGGAGCGAGCCACCGCCCTCAGAGAGGGCCCCCGCCCTTGAGCTGGGTCGCCTCCCTTGGAGTCAGGCCCCCACCCTCGGAGCGGGCGGCCGCCCTCCAAGCGGGCTGCCGCCCTCGAGCCGGGCTACCACCCTCGAGCCGGGCCGCTACCCTCAGAGCGAGCCGCCACACTCATAGTGGACTTCTGCCCTCCCATCGGGTCACTGCCCTCAGATTGGGGTTTTCGCCCTTGGAGCGGGCCTCCACCCTCGCACCCTCCAACCGTGCCGCAACCCTCGAGTCGAGCCGCCGCCCTCGGCATTGGGCTGCCAACCTCAGAGCGGGCCGCCACCCTCGGACCGAGCCGCCGCCCTCAGGCCGAGTCACCGCATTCGAGCCGAGCCACTTCCCTCGTGTCAGGCCACTGCCCTCAAATATGGACCACTGCCTTAGGACCGGGCTGTCGCCCTCGGACAAGGCCTCCTCCGGAGCGGGCCACCACCCCAGTGGGCCGCCACCCCCTAACTGGGCCGCAACCCTAGCAGGACGCCGCCCCACGTGGGTCAGGCCGCCCCTTTGTGGGCCTCTATATTCGGGTCTGTCCTCCCCTCTTTTGGGCCATACTGGACATCAGCCCCACCCATACCGGGTTGGGTTGGGTCGGTCTGATTGGGTCAGACTGGACTAGGGCCAAACCGTGCCCAAAAACAGTGAATGAGGCTATTCATGAGGACCATACCCCCATTTGACAAACTATCTGCAGCATCAGGACCCTTTCAATAAGACATTACCTTTTACTTACTCAATTAGAGTTTCAGAAAAACATGTAATTCAGCTGGGTTGGATCGCACCTGAATCCAACCGGGCCCTCAGCACTGAAATACCAATAACACCCAGACCGGGTGTCTGAAAAACGCGCCATCTGTTGCGTTTTAACCCTTATGACATGGATGATCACCGGGGGTACTTTCTTATGAGACATCGTTCCTGTTGAGATATGACTAATGTCTTGAGGAGTGTTTCTCCCAAGTGCACTACGTACGGAACCCGATGACTAGCTAAGACCTAACAATAAGGGACATTTCATGGATGTGTTCTTATGCAGGAGCGAGTAGTGATCACTTATGGTTCACAACAACAAAGGAAACATGAGATGAACTACACTACCCATGACATGGAGTTTGCAACAATGGACTTTACCTGGGAGATATGGTGGCATTACTTGATGGACGAACGTTTTATAGTCAACACTAATCAAAAGTGTCTCAGATATATCTTCTATAAGAACGACATGAACCTGAGACAATAGTGATAACTAGAATTCCTCCAGGACTATGACTTTGAGATAGTCTATACTCCAGGGAAGAGGAACATGGTAGCAGATACACTCAGCCAGAGATCTAGTCTGTAGTTACTGAGTGAGGCCAAAAAGTCGCTAGCCATGTCGTAGATATCCTTAATGGATGGAGAGGGAGCAACATACCTCTATTCTATGATAGTCACACTCCCACTCCTTCAGCGATCCAGGGAGGCGCAGGTGGGTGAAACTAATTGTGAGCTTCAACGAGCTCAGATATCATCAGGGAAGGCACCTGATGGGTTTTCTGAAGGTGGGGAGCCCGTCATCCTTTTCATAGGATTGACCATATTACCGGTGGCGCTACGGAAGGATGTGTTGAGGGTGTTACAAACGTCCCCTCTTATGGTACAACCTGGTGTGTCGAACATGTACCAGGGCCTATGGCGTTAGCACTGGTGTCTAGATATGAAGAAGGCACTAACAGAGTTTGATTCACGATGCCTCACTTGTGAGCAAAAGGAGGCCGAGCACCAGGTTCTAGCAGACTTTCCTCAGCCACTAGAGGTGTCGGAGTGGAAGTGGGATGAGATCTCCATGGACATCATGACAGGGCTTCCACATACATCCAGGGGACATGATTCCATATGGGTGATTGTGGACCGACACACTATGTCCTCCCACTTCCTACCTATCCAAGAGTAGGGATCAACAGAGGGCTTGGAATGACTCTACGTATAAGAGATAGTGTGACTACTTGGGGTGCCATCATCAATCACATTGGATCATGACACACATTTTATAACCCAGTTGTGAAGGGGTTTCATTAGGCTTTCAGAACTCAGCTATGTTTGAGAACCACCTTTCATCACCAGAGGAATGGTTAGACAGAGCAGACCATTCAGAAGCTAGATAACATGCTTCATGAATACGTCCTAGATTTTTTCCACAATTGAGAGGATAACTTTCCCTTGGTGGAGTTCTCTTATAAAAATAGTTATAACTCCACCATTGGTATGGAACCATTTTAGGCCCTTTACGACCAACCATGCAGATCGCCTCTATGCAGTATAGACCCAGGAGAGTCCGCACTTCTGGGTCCAGAGTTGGTATAGGCTAGCACTGGGAAGGTGCAAATCATCCAGTAGAAGATAAAGACTACATGGAGAAGACATATTTCATATGCTAACAAAAGACAAAGACCTTTGGAGTTCCAGGAGGTAGACCACATTTTCGTGCAAGTATCTCCCCGATGGGGACTATAGAGATTTGGACGAGGTAGAAAGTTATCACCGATGTTTATCGGGCCATTTTTGATACTTTGGAGGATATGCGAGGTGGCATACCGCTTGGCACTTCCACCGTAGTTGGAGAAGGTGCATCACGTCTTCCACGTATCCTGGATGAGGAGATACATACATGAACCATCTCACGTCATCGACCATGGTGAGTTGGACTTAGACTATGGGGTGAAGTTTATGGAGCTTTCAGTAGAGATTGAGGATTGACATGAGAAGGTCCTTCATGGGTGGTCGATTCCTCTAGTGCGTGTTCGTTGGCTGCACGTGACCTCTAGGAGAGAACATGGGAGCGGGAGGCTCAAATTCATTCTCAGTAACCCCATTTGTATCCTTTGTCTATGTTGTGGCTTTTAGGGACCTAAATCCCTAAGGTGGGGAGAATTTAAAGACACATATTTTCCATGTAATTTTTTTTAATTATTTTCAATTATTACAAGTCTTTGAAAATCGATGGAACGTGATTATGATACCTGGTGTTCCTGACCTGAATTTGTATCCATTTTTTCAGGTACATTCAGTAAACGCATGAGTGGAATTTTCTATCTTTTGAACCGTTTCGTGGATTAAAAATCCAAGGGCACCATTGAATCTGCAGCACTGGGATTTGCTTAAGGGAGGATTTATATTGACAGTATTAGGTCCAAAAAAAAAGTTATGTTTTGCGACTTGTTTTAAATGAAATGAAATGAAATAATTTTTTGTTATTTAATTTCAAAATCCTCCAACAGACCAATTAATTGGTGGGGATAGTGGTGTTACATTCCATTAAATGGCCTGACCTTCCAACCTTAAATAATGACGATGTTGGGGAAATTATGAAGCTTCCTAATTTTTAAGCCATATTAACTCTCTGCATCATTACTTACTCTCCCCTGTCCTATAAATATAGAGCCTAGGGGGAGGGGTATTGGAAAATATTCTCTAAGAAATGATGTTCTGTTGAAGTCCCATAATTCATAGACCTTAGAAGATGAAGCTAACCCAAGCAAGAGGTGACATACGACACCAAAACCTGGAACCAGAGTTTGACGTTCGAGCGGCAGTGAGGACATATTTTTTAGGGATGAAGAACAATGTGACTCCCTAAAATTCGAGCACTCTCCAACATTTCAAGGTAGGAGGTTATTTTCTGTTTTGAATTTTTGATTCCCTCTTCCTGTTCTTGAAATTATATAAAGAACACAGGTCAACCATCTAACGAGTTGACCCACGATTCATTCATCTTTGTTGGAGGTTATTGAGGTTAATATTTTGTAGTTAGTCTAGCTGTTCAATTAAATTGTTATTAAACACATAACCCCACTCATGTTTACGAGCTAACGTGGAGGGTTCGGGCCTAACGAACCAGGCCCGAACCCTCCACTATCATGCTATCCTTGTGCCACCTTTTAAGACCATGAGCATGTTGACGCACTCTAAAAGAGGAAGGTTGTGGATCATCATCCACAACGAAAGGAGGAGGCGGTCGGCACGATGGACAGATGGGGTAAGGAAAGAGGCATGACCACCGCACCGCTGGAGAACAGAAGATGCGGATAAAGCCATGGCGGAGTCCGAACCTACCTATGGAAGGTTCCGCAGTGACTGAGTGGTGCCCACGCGGTGCCACCGCCCCGCCAACCGAACCGCCTTCCGGCCGTTTGGGAATTCGGGAGACTGGGGGGTTACACCCCCAACGTCGGACCAAACTGGGCCACCGCCCTCGAGCCGGATTGCCTCCCTTGAGTAGGTACGCCTCTCATAGAGAGGTTGACTGCCCTGGGACCAGGCGACCACCCTCAGACAGGGCCGCCGCCCTCGTACTGGGCCCGCATCCTCAGGGTCGGGCCCCCACCCTCTGAGCGGGAAACCACCCTCAGACTGGGCCCCACCCCTTGAGCTGGGCCACCACCCTCGAGCTCGGCCTCCGCCCTCAGAGCAGGCTTCCACCCTCTATTCGGGCCGCCACCCTTGGAAAGTGAAGTCGCTCTCAGAACGGGCCACCCCTCTTGCGTCGGGCATTGCCCTCAGAGCGGGCCACCTCCCTCGCATAGAGTTGCCACCCTCGGAGCTGGGTCATCACCATCAGATTGGGCTTCCATCCTTGGACAGGGTTGTCTCCCTCGGAGCTGGTCCTTCGCCCTTAGAGTGGGATGCCATCCTCAGATAGGGTCGCCGCCCTCGAGCCGAGCGGCCGCCCTTGATTTGGGTCGCCACCCTCGGAACCAAGCCGCTTCCCTCAGAGCATATCTCCACCCTTGGACCAGGCTTTCGCCCTCGAGCCGGGACACCACCCTCGAGTCACGTCACTGCCCTCAGAGCTGGGCCGCCACCCTCATAGTGGGATGCTCGAATCAGACTGGGTCGCTGCACTAGCGGGCCGCAACCCACGGAACTGTCCTCCACCCTAGCGGGATGCCGCCCCATGCAGGCCGTGCCACCTCTTTTCGTGCTGTCATATTTGGGAACGGCGGACCTTGCGGCCCATCCCTCTTGAGGGCTAGACCGAAAATTGGCCCAGCGTGCCGAGGCCACCTCGGCCCCGCCCAGACTGGTTCAGACCAAACCAGGGCCAAACCGTGCCCAAAAAAACTTAATGGGGATTATCTTGTGGACATGACGCCTATTTGATTAACCGTATGCGGGGTTGGGACCCCTGAAAAAACAAAGTACTATTTCCTTACTCCATTATAGTTTCAGAAGAGCTTGGAGTTTGGCCGAATTCGATCGCACCCGAATCCAACCGGGCCCTCGGCACTGAAATGCCAATAATGCACAGACCGGGAATCCGACTGACATGCCGTCTGTAGCGTTGGAACCCTTATGACTTGGAAAATCATCGGTTTACTTCCTCGTAAGACTCTGTGCTAGTTGAGATATGACAAATGAAATGGGGAGTGGTTATCCCAAACGCACTGCATACGGAACCCCATGACTGGATGAGACATGACGACTATAGACTTTTTGACTGGGAGTGACTCGAAGGACGTGGTACGTGATGAGGAGGAGTACCTTAGCTGACCACGATGTGGGTGGGGTGGTTATGGGTGACCTGGCTAGCCATGGTGGGGAGAATTTGCGGTATGCAATGGGGAGGAGTACCTTAGCAGACCGTGTTGGGGGGGCACTCGGTGACCCGGAAAACCCACATTACGAAATGGGGAGCAGTACTTAAGCAGTTCGTGGTTAGTTGAAAGCACTTATGCGTGATGTGGCATGCCTAATGTACTATATAGAGGAGGATTTATCTAGAATACAAGGCGTTTGATGTTGTGATTGAGGATGTTACTTTTTACTACCTCTATAATAAATCCTCGTGTGAGCTGTCTTTACTTTGTGCTTGTGATTGAGGTAATGCTATGTGGTACATTATCTATGTGGAACTTTAACATTGTGGTGTTACCCAATGGTTTTTATATATAGAATTCTAGGGGACCTTCGAGGTCTTGGGGTTCTTACTAAGTATTGTTATACTCAACCCTGCACAGTTTTCACACACAACATGTTGTGTCTTCTGCAGATGACGTACAACATTGATCGAGGATGGGGGATCCAGGACAAGATGGTGCTCGGAGGTGGACATTCAAGGTGACGTGACGTGGATGAGATGGGTGAAAGTGGAGTAATGTGGCGGAGATCTGTACCTACCCTTCAGGTTGGATCCGTGGTGGATGACCCAGGAGCGGCTGTTCACATTTCAGTTGTTTTTTACTTTTCGGTTTAACTAGTACTTTTCTAGCTGGGCTTGTATTCTGACCACTTTGCTTTTACTAAAGAGGTTTAATTCACTATTTCTTCTTATTGTGTTCTTAGAACATGTGTTTTTTCAGGTTTAAAGTAAATTCCTTCCTTATTTAAGGTAATATTCCTTTCGGTGCTAGTCGTCATCCACTGTTCTATGGAAGGCGAGCTTGGGGTAGTCACGGCACAGGCCCCATGGGACGGTCCGTGACAATTATTTTTAGAAAATTATTATATAATACCCTTAGTATATTCAATATAATTAGATGTTATTATATTAATTTAATAACTAATAATTTCTACTCTTCCATCAAATTTGTTATAAAATCATCATTTGTGTGTACATCAGACAACCGCCTCGCAAACCGAAGTCATTCGTTTATCCATTACCACCTATCACAGTAGTTCAGGATGATGTATATTAGGTATTTAAATTATATTTTTAAAATTATTAATACTTTGTTGTTATTATATCATATATATATATATATATTTTAAAACTAAATTTCATATGAGAAATGATAGCATTGCTCATCTGTACGACAGAATTCCGCCTCATGATGCAAGTTGATTTTTTTGAATAACGATTTACATGGAGGGTAATAGGGTTAATGATAGTTATTATATGTGACATAAATTTAATAATAATTATATTCATGAACTATTTATCATTATTAAAATATGATATATCATTTAATTTCTTATGTTTTCACTCACAGAAAATGTGATAACGTTGTCCGTGTTCATGTGGACTACAACATTCATGAAGCGATGTAACTCTATTTTCTAAAACAAACTACATAGACGATATATATATAAGTAATTTTTTAGATAAAATATGTTATATATGATATTATTATGATTATTTAAAGATAAAATATTACATATATCCTCTCCATTATTATTTTTATGAAATTGAATCGATACTCGTGTGCACGTATGACCTTCTATCTCCATGATCATAACATAGTTCATTTCTCAAAGAAAAACATTCATGATTGGTTTTGAATGTATAATTGATTTATAAATATAATCATTATGTCATAATTATTATTAAGGATATTTTAAAATAAGGACCCCTTTCACCATAGTCAACCTACCAATGAACTTTTGGACACATTAGCTGAATATAGTAAAAAAATCCAACATAAATATAATTGATTAAGAGATTACATATAAAATGGTAATAAGTGAAGTAAAAAGAATAATAAAAATTAAAAAATCTATAAATAAAGAAAATTATTAGAATAATAATATTATTCATGAATATATGGATGTGCATGACATTTCAGACTCAAGGAAAGGGACTTTATCATTATTTCATTTTGTTTAGAACTATTTTGATATTATACAGCTATATTCTATGATGACAAGTATACAAATCCCTTCGAAATGTTATATCCCATGTTCAACTATTTGCATGGAATTTAATTTTTTTAACTTTATTCTTTAGTGGGTCTCATGATGCAAATATTTCGAAGGTCATAATTCAATTTTATTTTAAAATAATCATCTTTAAATGTATTCCTTCCAACCCTTCCAATTCTATGACCATGTTTTTAAAATGATTTTTTTAATAAAAAATCATGGATCTAAAATATTTTACAATATAAATTTTGTACCTCCTTTAAATTATTTCAATGGCTTTCATTAAGAAAAACTTTTATGTGTTTTATATGGAACATTTTGACGAACAAAAAATAGAATGTTCACAATGGTGAAAATGACATTTCGACAACCCTGAACATTAATTTATTTCAAGATTAAATTTTTGGATTTCATGTTTTAAAAAAACCACTTCATTTTTGGGTATTTTTGTTATTGGAAATGGATTTTCAATTTAAATTGTGTTTTGGTGTTGAAAATTATTTTTCAAAGAAATGGGTTTTGAAATGCTTGATATGGTTTTTATGTATTCCTCTGAGAAAATATATATATGTGATTTTCATGCATAAATTTATTATTAAATATGTTCAAATAACATTTACTATAGACATAAATTTTATATGAGTTTTCATTTTTCTACCTAGATTATCAATTTCTATTCATTTTATATCCCTTAAAGATCTTATTGTGCACATACTACATTTAAAAAACATCACAGGATTTAAGTATAGGTAAGAGAAAAGAATTTCGAAAGTTAAAAATCATTAATAACATTAATTAAAGGAAATCATGTTTTTATAAATGTTTTATATGGCCAAGAAAATGGATTCTAATCGGAATTTTCAACTTTGAATTATATGTGTTTGTTATGTATGAGTTATTGAATAATTATATAAATCAAAAAAACCTGAAAATAACCTCAAATGTAATAGAATTATTTCATGAAATAAAGCTCTAGAATATGTAATTTGTATGGAGGGGGCCTTATAAATAACTAATTGCACATCAATATAAGTTGTGGTTTTTACATGATATAAGATATATCAGTATGAGGGTGGAAGGCCTCTGAGAGGAAGCAATTTTTCCTTCTCAATGGGATAGGGATTTCGTCTTTGATTTCATTACCTTCCCTCCTCCAGTGTGGCATGATTTGGATTGGAATCGGTGGCAGCATCCTCAGATCGACGTCGGCATGCCTCTATAAAGCTGGCATGGCTTCTGATCAATATCCCTTTCTCATCAGCTCATTGATGGTTATGGAAAGGCTCTGGCTGTCTTCCTAGAGCATTGGCTTGGGAACGTGTGGATCCGGATTCGTCTTCCATTTTGTCTGAAGCGTTGGCCTAGTGAGGTGCGGATCTGCCTTCGACAACCCTTGCAAAGGCTTCGGAATTCAAGTTGGTTCTCAGCTTGGCGTCAATCGGAAAAGGCCTCTGCAGGGATGGATTTCATTCATCCAAGGCACGATGCTGGTACCTATGTAGCATGGAGGGGGAGGGTCTCTCGGTTCTTGATTCGGGCATCCTGTGGCTTACAATACAGGTTTTCTTTCGGTGATTTTTGTTTATGCTTTTGATTTTGGTAAAGTGGTGGGCTATTGGTTCGCCTGTTTATTGTCTCGGGTGATGTTTGGTTTCTAAAGTTGGATTTTTGTGATCGTATTATGATTTATGTCATGGTGACATTCTGGTGGCCTTGCGGTTCTAGGTTTGAGGGTAGATGAAACTATTCTCTTACAAGGGGTTTCTCTAGATGGGGTTCAGAGTAGTGGTTTTCTTTGGGTCCATGATTTTCTAATTTGGATGTTTGAGAGGGTATTGTTTTTCCATCGGTACCATGCTCGTGCAGTCATGCACGAGTTTCCTTATCGAGTTGTGAGGAGTAGGAGGAAACTAATCTTATTATTTTTATGTTGGGTAGGGGCTCTTGTGTGTATGTTTTAATGATTTTATTGGACTTAAACATTGGTATTGTCGTGGTTTGGTTGTTTTAAGTCGTTGAAGTCTTGTTCGGTTTCTTAATTTTTCCTCAAATGTGTTCAAATAATAAAAAAAGTATTTTTCAGTCAGTCAGTCACATGATATAAAAATTTGTATTTTTTAATTTAAAACTAAAACATGAATATAATAGTTAAATCTATAAATAAGTATCTAGGATTATTGGGTAATTTAATAAAATTATCATTGAATTATTTTTTATGTGTATGATAATAAGAATTGTCATTTTGATTTGTCACATACATGTAATGACTGAATAAACAGTTTTAACGGATTTCAAAATAGTGAAAATTTTCCCCAAGGGATTAAAACTTTGAAAATTACCTTCAAATATAATAAATTCATTTGAAAAAAGTCATGAATTTTTTTAAAATGTAGGAATTAAAACATTTCAATCTCTCATGATGACTAAGAACGAAACTATAGAGTTTTAAAACATTAAAATGATCACATAACATTAAAAACCCTAGAAAATGGTTGTATAATGATGTGAAATAATATAAATACAATTTTTAAGTTATTTGTGATTTGTATGAGTATATTACACCTCAATACATATTTCAGTCTTCTTTTAATGTAAATATAAATATTTTTAAAAGAGATCGAGTTATCAAAAGCTTTCTTCAAGGGCTCAAAAAATGAAAATTATCTCAAATTACCATGAAATTAGGGGACATAGACAATATATTTATTTTTTAAATGTAACAACTGACACAACAACCATCCAAGTTATGGTTTTCCTATGATAGATCTAAAAATATTTTTATTATTTTAATAATCTAAAACATGGGTGAAATAGTCCAAACCCTAAAAAAGATCTTTGAATATTGTGAAACAATAATAAAAAAAAATTTGAATTTTTTTTGATATGTAGGAGAAGATGTCATGTCAATATGATATGTGGTGTTCTTTGAATAAAAAAATAAGTTGTTTTAAAAGTAATATTGGTATTATAAACATACACTCGACATTAATTAAAAATAAAACTACCAAGTATTACAATTAAATCATAGAAAAAAATATGGATTTTTTAAATATAGGAATGTAAATGACATCAATATGAGTATTTGTTGTTTTAGGATGATTGAAAACACATATATAGTGTTTTAAAACTCTAAAAATAATGAAAAATGATTTAAACCATATAAAACAGCCTCAAAATGATGTGAAATCATAAGAAAATTTCATTTGAATTATATCCACCATTTATGAGTACAATACATATCAATATAACTTTTGGTGTTCTTAAATTTACTAAATAAGGAGGTTTTAAATATATCCAAATCTATAAAAAAGAACATCAATGAATCAAAACGAATAAATTGATCATGAATTTATATGAAAACATACGAAAAACCATAGATTAATTATTTAAATAGACGAACTAATTCCACATCAATCTATGTTATAATTTTATTGTGGTAATCAGAAATTAATTTTAATTATTTTAATATTAAAACGTTTATCAAAAGATCAAAATCACAAAAAATGATTTTTTGTTTATGTGAAATAATAAAAAATGAAATTAATTATTTTTTATATGTATAATTATAAGAAATACCATTCTTTTTTGTGTTGTGCTTGGAATGACAGGATAAACATTTTTTTAAATATAGCAGTTTTTAAAAAAAGATCAGTTAGGAGGTCCAAACGTGAAAAAGAACCTCATATTATTTTTAAACAATAGTAAAACTAAAGTAGATTTCTTTATGATTTGTATAAAATAAAGAAATATTTTTTAATTCCATGTTTTCCTGAAATGAAAAAACCCAATTTTTGTGTTTGAAAACATTGAAATGATAATGTAATGATAAAAATAATAGAAAATAGATTAAGAATAATTTTAAATCAGAGAACAAAATCCCTTAAACTATTTTGATATATAAAAATTTATGACTCATTAATCCAATAATTTCTTTGATCAAAATGAAAAATAAACTATAATTAATGATATCAATGTCATCAAAAATGTGTGTCATGGGGTTAAAACAATAGAAACAACTTTAGATTTCTGTAAAATCATAGAAAAATGGAAATATTGTGATTTTTAAATGTAGGAACTAACTCGAAGTCAATTAGAGGCGGGGTTTTGTTTGAAATGAACAAAAGTATAGTTTTAGGGTTTTAATAAATTAAAATGTGTGTATAGTGGTAAACAATATGTAAAATGAATGTGCATTGCAATAAAATACTAGTAAAATTGTATTTTAATTTTTTTTATGTGTAAAGGTTGATGAAATGTCAATTTAATGTGTGATGATCTCCTAAGGACTAAATAAATAGTTTTTTTATATCAATATCGTTAGAAACATGATTCAGATTGTCAAAACCACGAAAAATACCTTGTACAATTTTGAACTCGTAGTAAAGAATCTATAGATTTAGGTTTAAAATATATTAACTGAAATTAAGTAAATCCAAGCAAAGATTTTCTTGAGATGAATAAATATTCCTTTAAGTGTTTTGAAATAAAAAAATGTGTGTATGATGGTCAAATAATAGAAAACTGTCTCAGAATAATGTAAAATCAAAGGACAGACATATTCAAATTATTTTTGTTATATATTAATTGATAGCATGTTGATCCTATTTTTAGGGTACTCATAATGACTCAAAACATAGTGTTTAATGAATAAAATGTTTTTAGTAATGGTTTTAAGGGGGTTAAAACCAATAAAACAGAATTTTATTTCTATAAAACCACAGTGAAATCACCATAAATTGATTTTTTAAATGGTGTAACTAACACAAAATAAACCTAACTTGGGGGTTTCTTATAATGACCATAAACACATTTTTAATGTTTTAAAACTCTAAAACATTTATAAAATTATAAAAACAAATGAAAAAAAACCTATTAATGATGTGAAATTGTAAAAAAACATTTTTTGAATTGTTTTTTCATCGGTATAATATGACTAATTGTCAATACTTCATATGGATTACTTAGAATGATTATATACATTATTTTAAATGATAGAAATATCATTAAAAATGTTCATTATAGTGTTAAAACTGATAAATTAATGTTTTATTTCTATGAAATAATATAACAATAACCATATATTTATTTTTAAAATGATGAAAATGACTTCATAACAATAAGAGTTGGGGTTTTTGAAGGAAGACCAAAAAATCATTTTCAGTTTATTTAAGATATAAGTTGTACATTTGATAGTCAAAATCATCTTATATAACCTAGAAATGATGAAAAAAAAATTATATAGATAAATAAACCCCCCAGGACACTATTCCTAATAATTTATGGGTGAGAAACAAACCTACTTTAACCAGTGATGAAATTTCATGATGTACCCATGGTTTAAAAACACCTTGATAGAGAAAGATCGACCCCCCTTGTCATTTATCCATGTTTCCATATAATTTCCAAACACATGACTTCATAATTAAAAAACCATCACAACAAAGGTTTCCCTAGGTGAATGATACATCACCCTTATGTAGTTTTTTCCAAGATAGGTTTACTACAATAACATAATAGGGGTGAATTGAGTTCATGAATTTCACTACTCTAAAATATTTTAAATTCCCCTCTCTTAAAATGATGCTTAATGAATAAATTTAATGTAATTTAAATTTCTAGTATAATTATGTAAACATAAATAAATAGGGTAGATAGTATGATTTATTGTTGTTTGGTTTTTTAAGAAACATACCCCGCTATACTCTACAAAAACCTTATTATGGTATAATTATTTTTATTAAGATCTTTTAACTAGTGATATCAAAGCCATGTTCAATTAGTTGATATATAGTCCTTTATAAAACTATAAGATATTTTATTATGTTATTTTCTATAGGACCCAACCTTGGCCTTACACATCACACTAAGTACAAGAACTAAGAACTCAAGGAATGTTTATACAATATTTAATCCTTCAATCACAATAGAGGATAGTAGTACTGTTCACAACAAAAATAAGTAGAATATTTTTATAGTTAAAATATTTCCCTAATGTTCAATGATGCTCAAAAATATGTTTCAATGGATTTAGTTCGAATTTAATATTTCTAAACAACTATGAACGCAACAAGGGGTATGTCCTCAAGGCCATCTATCATATATCTTAGTCATTTTTCTGCATCATAAATTAGTTTTTATATTTTTTAGTGTTTTATGTTTTAAAATTTAAAAACATGGATATAATGGTAGTTTTTAGGGTGATTTTCATGAAATAAAAATAAGGATATAAAAACCTACACATGTGATAGTGGGAAAGAGGAATAATCATAAGGTAGCGATGGAGTCATTCAATGTTTTCATATTAGTTTAATTTCTTTTCAAAATCTAACTCAATATCAATCCCATATACTCACCTTCCACAAATATTTAGGAATTCAACACACATGGAATATCACTAATGTATATTAATCCTTAACTCTTACAGAATTCACGGAAACTGAATATCTCAATCGTGAGTGTAACACCCTCAATTCATTTGGATCAATCATATATTATTCAACCCATGACCAAAACCAAATTAATAATTTGATGTGTGGGTTGATAGGATGGTAGAGGAAATGATGGTCGAGAGGGGACAATGAGTTGATCTAATTTTGAAATTATAAGGAAAATCATTAAAACTCTTTCCTATGATCCCACTACCTAATATGACAGTGGATCAAAATATTATGAAAATGAATGCATAAACTATATAATACCACATCTTCACCAAGGATGTAATCCCTTCCTTAATACTCCTCCTTCTAGGATTTGTAAATTATCACAGTGAGTAAAAAAAATATTGACAGGGGATGAATAAAACAACTAATATATTAAAATATTGGAAATTATATTACAAAATAATGTTGTGGAACTCTATGCTAAAATTTTCAAAGATTTGAACTCATTACGAAGGATGAGATTATGTTTAATTATAGGAATAAAATTATATGTTCATATGTAAGTATTTGTTACATGTGCTTCATATTGGGAATGATATTCTTTCATGTCGACTACTTAAGGAAACTTCCTCAGATGATTTTTTATTTCTCGTATTCTCTAGTTACCCTGAACTGAACTGGGTTATATATTTATTATGCAAGAAAAATAAACAAGACAAATCCAATGTCAAGGACATAAAAACAAGGTCCTATGGATGCCTAATGTAGTAGAGCCCTAGTTGATCCCCTCTTATCAAGTTACCCCCCTCGGTACCCAGATGAAGAACATTTGAAAAAAATGATGTGGCAACCCTGGTCATCCATTGTTGTGGAGGCCAAATGATCAGCTACCTTACTGCCCTCATGCCGTTTGTGAAGCATATGGACATTGTTGTTGATGAGGATGGAATTTCATATTTTGAGGATATAAGCAATCAACCATGGAGTGGAGGTCATACCATGTAAGGAATAAGAAATAATCATGGAATCCATTTTCACATAAAAAATCGAGATCCACTTCTGCCTCCATAGCTCCTACCGCATGAATATCACCTTAGCCTCCACCAAAATAGAGCTTCCCCCATATTATGTAGAAAACGCAGTTATAGAACTTTCCAAATGGTCCCAGACCACACTTCTCCCATGCATGATACCTGAAACACATGAACAATCGAAATTCAGCTCAAAACCCATGATAGGCGGTTTCCACAACACCCAGTGGACCCTCGGCCTAGTGTTAATATCATACAACAAGGAAACAATCCCCTAAAGAGCCCTTAAAGAAGGTGAATTACAACAACTATTAAAAACACTGGCCAGATCCACCAGAAGTTATTGGTAATGAGAAATCACTAACCTATCATAGGAAGTGACACCATCAAATCTGTCTTTTTTGTGGGTTTTCCATAGACACCAACAAACAGCACTAAAGATCAACGATCTCACCCTTTGTTCCAGCCTAAGACCAATAACACCATGATTTCATCTGTCCATAAATGAAGACCCGAAATAATCATAGGTAATAAGACAGTTGAAACTGCCAAAAGACATACAGACATCCATTTCCCATTATCCTTCAAAAAAAGAGGTGATCGGAGGACTCCTCTCTTTGAACATTGCAGTAGTGGGACTTATAGCCCATGGTAACCCCCAATTTCATCATGCTTTCATAGCTAGGGACCACATGATTACTAATCCTACTCGTATGAAAATTGAACTTAGTATGGACCCTCTCACACTAGACCGCACTATTCCAATAATCATGCTACTCATGGGGGGGCTAAAATCTAGCGGAAATCCTTCGAGGAAAATTTCCATCCAAAAGAGGTAGTGAAAACACAAAAGTCAGGCTTAGGGGTTATGAAGATAAGGTCCAACACCACTTTCTGCTTCACATTCATAACTGTGCTGGTAGAACAGGGGTATAAACATGCCTCCCAAAATGAGATCATTGTAGCAGAACATCCTAGAAATCCTATGATCAAACCCACCCAGATGTGGTTACAGAAAGTGAGGTATCCCCTCCCTACAATCCAATGGTAATGTGGCGAATAGTTGGGATATTTCTGTTTATCGTAGAACTGAGAAGAGATTTCGGACCACGGTCCTCTACGTTCCCGCTAATCTGGGAGGACATAATTTTCCTCCAAAGCATGTGCTCTTCCATAACATCCCATGCAAGATTTGTATGTAAACAATGAACGAAATCAACCAGGCATTGTATTTTGATCTCATATTCATGAAATGGGCTATACAGCCTCATCCCTGAGGCCCAATGATGCTTACCCTCAGCCCGAGCATCCAAAATAAAATTGGATAGAATCCTATCAATGGATGAGATAACTCCCTTGGGCACATTGGCTACTAAAATCACATAGAATGGAATAGAATAAAGTACATTGTTGACCAGAGTTATCTACCCTCCAAAGAAAATATATTGGTTCCTCTAGAATAATAATAGACTGGTGATATTATTCACAATCCCATCATAGTCATGAACATAGATTTGTCTCGGAGAGGAGTACCAAATTATGAAAAAGTAAACAAACCCATCTGCATACCCAACATAATGTGCATGTAAGTTTCCTATTGATTGTTGTGTCTAGATGAGAGATAAAGATAGATCTTGATTTTTTTGATGATTTATACACTCCAGTGACAGTATTCATCAAGAATTTTGGAAAATCTACCCATCGATCATTTATTGGCATTCGTAAATATGAGAGAGTAATCTGCAAACATTAGGTGGGAGATAAGAACTGACACTTTCACCTATGAAACGACTGAAGCTGCCTAAAGGAAACCATTTTTTTGACAATATGGCTTAGAGAATCATTAAAAATAAAAAAAATTTGGGAAAATATGATCTCCCCATATGAGACCTAGTGACGGCTTAAAAAACCCATGGGTCTTACCTAGGATGGAAATGACCATCCATGAAGAACTGAAGCATCTAAAAATGATATCCATCACCCAGGGGGAGAGGACCATACCTGAAAATTACCTTTTGATGAAGCACCATTCTATCCTATCATAGGTCCTATTAATATGCAATTTAAATACCATATTAGTGGCATGGTTTTTGATATTGATGTCACAAAACATTTCTTGAGCCACAGCCACCACAACTTGAATTGAACAGCCCTTGAAAAAAACCATGTTGCTCTAATGATATCAACCGAGGGACATGAATGGATATCCTTGAATTAACGATGCCTGGAAAAATCTTGTAGGATTATTTACACATACTTACCGTCCTGTAGTCATGGATAAATGATGGGTTTTTGATCATTGGAAATAGAACCAGGGTAGTGGTGCTAGCCACTTGATGTATAATGCAACCTAGAAAGATGCCCCAGATGGCCGATATGATATCAGCTTTGATAATGTCCCCAGAAACCCAATAAAATGATCCTGGGAATTCATCAGGACACGAACCACTCTCCAGGTTGAGGGTCATTAATGCAGAAAAAACCACCTTCTCATCAGGGATTGCTTCCAGTGCCACATTGTCTTCACAGGACATTATGTTAGGGATCCCCTCTAGATGCTCTGATTTTTTTACTTCGGTACCCATTAGACATGGCCTGATTAGGACCTGTAAGATGGTAATAGAAAAATGAAATGTCCATTCCCCAAATGAAATCTATGTCACCTGAGATAGAGCCATTATCAAGAATAATATTGGGTTTCAATGACCTCCTTCTCTCCTTGATGCATGAATTGAAATAAGCTGGGTTTTTGTCCCCTTCTTGGATCCATGTCACCCTATCACTCTCCCAGGAAATAATTTCCTACATCCGAACCAACTCCTCCAGGATAGACTTTTTGTTCAAGATCTCCACAATGACAATGTCATTCTATGAATCCTCAAGGCTTCGGTCTACGTACTCAACCTCCATATCAAGGTTTTCTCGGTCTATATTAGGAGGGGGAATACCCTTGTCCCATGATTGTAAATTTTGTTTGAGACATCTCAATATGTTGTGGAAGGACACTTATGAGATGCTGGGAGACAGATCCCTCCAAATCTCATTAACTAGTTGCTGATAACTAGGGGAGCCAACCCAACAAGCCTGAAAGTGAAAGCGCTCACATCAATCATGAATGAGAGGTAGAGATATCAATAGGGGAGAGTGATTTGAGATAATCCAAGTGAGATGGTCCACATTGGAATTAAAAAATATAGAGATAAAAAGTAAGTTATCCAGACACCTATCTTATTGGCTCCAACATCTTCAGCTCACATTTTTTATTATTAAACTAGGTGAATCAATCTCCAGAATACCCCAAATCCAAAAGACACTTTCCATTAATAAATTGCACAAATCAAGAGATGGTTTCACGAGGGAAGGCACATCTTCCCTTCTTCTCTTAGGGATCCTTGATAACGTTGAAATCTACACCCACACACCAAGGGGAATTCCCCGAGTCAAATCCAAATACATAATTCCACCGTACCTTTCTCTATTTCCATCACAGATCCCATAAACCAAGAAAAAGATTACGTACTACATACCCATAAACACTATTAAATTGATAAACTTATCTCCATCCTGGACTAAATCAATCAACACCTCTTTCTTCCAAAAAATCCGTATATGATGATTGGGTAGATCCACATGCAAGCCCACATTCATCCCAACATTCTGAGTGAACTCACCAAACAATGAAGAGTGTTTTTTGTGCTCCATAACCACATAAATATAGGCCTTGTGTTTTTTGACCTCTATATCTAATTAGTACGACTTCACCTAAGCCCATATGCTACTGGTGTTCTAAATGATGATCTTAATCATTGAAACAGAGAAGTCCTAGTTGTGGACCCAAGGTCAGAGGGCTCATTTATAGAGGAGGATGCAAACTCTCAAAATAATCTAAATTTATCCCCTGTATGGACCCCAAAATACAGATAAGGTGAAAGATTTCATGGAGATACCAAGAGGGAGCATCACCACTATGATAGTCTTCTCACCCTACATAGAGGGGACCACTAATAAGGGGAAATTAAAATTGGAGAAACCAGGCCCTCATTCATTACCCTTATCATAACATCATGTTGATGGAAAGTCCTCTAGGAACTCTAACTTGGATAACTCCCACAATTTACTTCAAACAATAGCTCATTGGGGAATTGGAAAAGCTTGAGGGGAGAAACTATTTCCTATCATCAACCAGAAAGTAACATGGTGAGGTAATAAGACCATGCCCAGGAAATAGCAGCACCTTTGTCTCAAACATAGCATACATCAAGCTCTTAGAGGACCTTGTGCAAGAGAACCTAATAACATGAATGGGAACTGATCCAAACCCAGAGAAGGTAGGTAGAGGAGGAGGAGGAAGAGGAGTATCCGTATTAACTAAGGAAGAACTTTCAGAATCAAAAGTCGTTAGAGAAGTGCAACTGGAAAATAATGAATCATGAACTGAAGCACTCGTGTAGGAATCCATGGGTGGATGACCAAAAAATTATAGAAATCCTCATGATGGGATCTAGCCTGACTGAGGGGAAAGGGAGACCCAGAACAGGATTGGGGAACAACCCCTGCTTCAAGAATTCTAGGGGAAAAATTGGCCTCCCGAACATCCCCTTGCTTGAGTTTCCTGCACACCATCACCGAGTGCCCCTGGAGAGAGTAGTGGGAACAGAATTGAGGGAGAACATGGTAGATGATATCTTGATTTGAGGTCAAGTACTCGCCCACATTCAATGAAATTTTGTATAGGAGAGGTATAGAAAGATTAAGCTCCACACAAATCCATGATACCGATACATCCACACAGCATCGAGTGCTATCATCCACGAACAAGAAACCATCAAGAGAGTCTAAAATAGATTTGACCAGGGTTCCATTTTGAAAAGGAAGTGGGATCCTTAATAGTGATATCCACTCTACCATTAGAGAGAGTTCCTATCTTCTATGAACCTCCAATGACCATCTTGAAAGATTAAACCTCCATTTCCCCATGATCTAGGGGGCCTTACACCCAGCGTGCACAATGTCTTCCTAAGAAACCAAAATTAAGAAGAAAGTGTTTAAATAGATAGCTTAAACCTGTGACAGAGCCTAAAGACCCAAGTAATACACAAATCACATGTATACGTAGATAGGAATTTTCACCAACCCAAAACCGAGCAACAAGGGTCCATCTGAGGTGGACCACCTCTTCCTCGAAATATACAATCAAAAACTCCAAAACCAAGCTAGAATTATCCCATGAAGCCAACACAACAACATGGGAAACCTCCAAGAATCCACCACTCACTTTCCCCCATAAGGGCCTCAATGAACCTCATTGAAGGAGTGTGCCACACGACAACCATCAGAAGGGGGCTTAGGGTAAGAATGAGAAGATCTAATCACCTCATAAGAAAGGGATCAATATATTAGGTTCTGCAAAGAATAAAGATGAGCTCTTATTATTCATGTAAAAGTATAATATCTTAATTTTTCATGGCTAAGAACATATCATGAATGACATTTTATAAAAGATAATACATAAATTGGCCTTTGAAAATATATTAAGTCATCCCATACTAGATGGAATTGTATTTTGTTTCATAGTTTTCTCATGAAGGTACTCAATAACAGTCACCATTGATTGAATTTGTACTATATCAGTCACTAAATAGAAAATAACATACATATTGGCTCATTTCAATTCATTGTAAAAGAAGAATCTCATATTTACCAATCTGAATATCTTATGTATCATATAGAATTTTCCTCCATCCATCTCAGAGAAATGTAAGATACATTCTTTATTCTCTGAACTACCATAGTAAATATTTTTGTATAATGCATAATTTCTACATATATTTTTTTGTATAATCCCTTTTGATCATATATAAGGTTTTCCCCATTACCATAAAAATAATTTTAAACATAATTATAAGTTCATCATTGAAGATTTAAGTACATAATAAATTTTAATAATTAAAATTAAAAAATTATATCATTACAATATTAGTCACATTGTTTAACCTATTTTTCCGCCACAAAGGTGGCTTGTTTTTCGAGCGGTGAGGAAATGGAAAATGAGGATCTTCTCCCATCCATTTTTATATAATTGTGGGATCTCTTTGAATTTACAGTTCCTTTGTTTCAACCCATTCAGTGTTATCATACTTTACTGAATGTTGAATTAAACTAGTGCGAATTGTTGGTCCCAATGGGCAATTTTATGGGGGTCAAGCACTCATCCTATTAGTCCCTATGATATGTAACATGCTTGGATAGTCTCTAATGGGTTTACTCGTGGATCCAAGAATGACCAACAACCCTGGTATCCATGATTCATGGAACTTCTTTCCAAAGGCTGGCACTCGTCGGCTGACAATTTGACCATTGACACTTAAGGACTTCATTGGTCGAGAGGATGGGAGGTCAGGCTCACCGCACCCTTCCAGGGGAGGATTGTTTCCTATTTTGATACTCTCTTATAGATTTAAGTCATGATGATATCTTCAGTAATCCTTGGTTCATTCTCAAAGAGTGGGTCGATGTTCCACTCTTGGATTGCTAAATCATTGTAGGAATGAATAGATTTGATTCTATGGTGGTGATTCTAACTTGATCCATATTATAAGGAGCTCTCGAGATTATTGTCAACTAGGGGGGATATTATAGGAATTGATTTTGGAATCGGGGACACAAGGAGGTATTCATACATATCCTCAGGAGTGGAATCTAAACTTACATAGTTCGGAATGTGTGGGGCTTACACATGGGTTCTGCCCATTCGAGGGGACATTATTGGGTGGAAGATTTATGGACAGGCACCCATTTTCACTCAGGCCTTCCAACATGCATCGTATTTATCTTGTTTTGATTAGGAATCAGAGTTCTAATAGTTCAGATGTGTGGGGCTTACGCATGGGAGCTTCCCATTCAAGGGAATATGTTTGGGTGGACACTTTATGGATGGGCACCCATTTGAGCTCGAGCCTTATTGTTGGAGTCCTAGGTATTCTATTTTAACTAGGAATTATAGTTCTCATAGTTCATATGTTTGTGGATTATGAATGAGACCTGCCCATTTAAGGAGACATGATTGGGTGGACCCTTTTTGGATGGGAACCCATTTGATCTCCGGCCTTCTGGTAGGCGTCCTATGTATCCTGTTTTGACCAAGAATCAATGTTCTCATCGTTTAGAAGTGTGTTGATGTTGTAATCCTCACAAAACTCTAATCCCACTTGTTTCTTGATCAGTGTGAGAAACAAGATGATGTGAAAGATTCAAAAAATGCACATGCCTCCTCCCCTATTTGTGGGGGAGGAAGAGCCCACTGTGGAAGAGGACAGGGTGATGGTGGATGAGGCTGTTGAGCGATGAACCTTTCCATGTGAAATGGAATTAAAGGTCATGTGGCCTGGCCTCAGAATATTGGGAAAATACCTCTATGGGAGGGCCCCAATGCACATTCCAGGAATGGGAGGAGTTTATTCCTCACCAAAGGGGGGAGAAAACATAACCCCTTCGACTGATCACAGTCCACATTGAATGGAAATTCAAGTTATCACCCTTAAAAGTGAGAACATGGTGGTTCATGTTGGAATTATAAGGTTGGACTCTAGGTTACCATTGGAATGTATCCTTATAGGCATTCACAAATCTCACACCTTTGTGGGGATGCCGTTCATGACTCCGCTTATAGTGGGTATGAAGACATAATGGGGCACGCTGATGCACCTGATGGTAAGATCATATGGGTCCAATGGCTTTGAGGGAAGCATTGGCCTAGTTACAGGGGACTGGATAGTGGAGGGACCATGGAGGACTGGATGATAGCTTAGGGGTGAGGTTGGAACCATAGGATCAATACTCCACAAAACCCCATTCCATGTATTGGTTTTCCACGTGGGATGGAGGAGGCTTCACATTCCATAATGGTGTGTGGGTGGAGGGGTCATCCACGTAACACTGTGGAAGGTGGGAACATGTATTTTCCACCGCGTATCACAGTGGCACGTGGCTCACCATACCGCTTTGGGTTGTATCCACTTACTTATGGGGTAAGCGGTGCCGGGTTCAGTATATATAGTAGTACGCTACACGGAGAACCATACTGGAGGAGGGTCTAGGGGATTACCATTCGCGTGAAATTCATCCATGAGAACTCTTTGGTTCTTAGGTCACCAGTTAGGTTCACAGTTCTATTATTATTATTCAATTCCCCCATTTTATGGTTCATTGCCGGCTGTACCTATAGAAGAAGTGGTTTGCGGTTTGTGCTTCGCCAATGAAACAAGACAGAAGCTGGACTGCAACCTTTTAAGTCTCCCTCAATATTTCATTGTTCTCCATTTATCCTCTCCCTCTCACTACCTTTCTACGGTTCTCCTTTTATAGAGCACCAGAGGGATCGTATCTATTGGGAATGCATGACCATTTTCGGAGGCCTATTGAAGAAACATTCTGACCCGTGAAAGACTCGTTCAACCAGGTTTTTTGAAGGATTTAGTTCATTATAATGATTCATGGAACACTTCTCATTCCCTTCAACTGAAAACTGAAGGGTTCTCTGTATGGTACATAGAATGGTTTTATGCCCACAACTCCTTCAGTTGACACGGTTCGCGATTTTCCTTCGATGATGGCCATCGCCTCATGGGCCAACAGTTCGTGGACCCTCACACATACTTGATAGTTTGCGATCCATCATCTCCTCATACCATTCATGTTAATGGAATGCAGGTTACTTAAAAACTAGGAATAATTTAATTCCCTCAAGTTCCTTCAATGAAATTAAACACAATTTGTGTCCCCTTAACTTGATAGACTTGTAAAAGAACATTATTCCATCTTCAATGTGATCATGGGAGGATTTTACCCTCTTGATAGAATTTTCAGAACCATTCAAATGACACCCATCAGAATGGTTTCTGTTCAGAACAAAAATGAGACTATTCTGATGTAGAAGTTGTACCGAAGTGAAATGGATCACGGTAGAACAGGTAGACCCGAAAGGAGGGGACCAACCCTATATAGAGGGGCCCATGTCATTTTTCTATTCCTCACAAAAAAAAATACATTCCTGATTTTTCTTACATCCTTTAATCTCACATACCATGATCCTTGAGAAGATATAGTTCACGAACTACTCTGAATGTTCCGCGAACCGATTTCCCTATCGTTTCTGTGGGGGCCACTCCCAATCTGTGGAGTTTTTTTCAGCGGGAGAAGAAACTTCTGTCGGCAGCCGACTTCGTAGACGTGCAGCTTCTTCCATGGTGGGTAGCCAACTTGGTGGACTGCAACAGGTGGAGGGAGGACTTCTCAAGGGTAGATGAGCTACCCTCCAACAACCGGAGGAGAGGGATGGACTTGGTTCCTCTATAAAACGGGATGAAAATCCCATTGTTTGTAAGGGATAATTTTGCTGTGTACGTGTGGTGTGTGCTGTAATTTTTGGTGTTCCTCCGACGAGACCGGAGAGATAATATAGAGAGGTCATGTTTCTCCCGTGGATGTAGTCAGATCTGCCGAACCACATTAAAAATTCGTGTGTTGCTCCATTCTTGTTCCTGGTTTTGTGTGTTTGAGGTACCACGCACCTCCGCTGCGCCCCAACAAGTGGTATCAGAGGCGAGGGGGAGCGAACGGAGGTGAACCGGCGAGCCGACGTCAAATTTTCCGGTGGCTGGAAAATTGAAAGTGGTCGGAAAATTTTTCCGAGGGCAGATTCGTGAAGAGGACGACGAGACGATTCCAACGGCGCAAACGGCGAGAAAAACGGAGTTGAAACGAAGGAGATATGGCCGGTCAAAGTTCGGTCAAACCCGCGGGTGAACAGTAACCCCGTGCCGGAGAAGAAGGCACTGTTCACGCCGCCGGCGATAATTCCGGCAATATTCCGGCTAGAGCTCCGGCGTGCCACGTCAGCGCCACGTCAGCGCCACAACAATGGGTGATCTGGAGCGTTGAACGTGTTTTGACCATATCTCGGTCAATTGGTGTCCGATTTCGGCGATCCAGGAGTCGATTCTGACTATTTCGACCGTTCCGGACACATCCGTATGGTTAGTTTTTGAAAATTCGCACTATATCAGGTGGTGATTAAAGGGTGTGACATCGACGGTGGTGATCGCGTTTTGCGACGACGACGATGGCTGGTGGCGGAGCACTACCAAAATTTGACATCGAAAAGTTTGATGGTCGAAACAATTTCGGCTTGTGGCAAAGCACGGTGAAGGATCTTTTGGTGCAGCAGGGCCTGATCAGACCGTTGATCGTGAGAAAAGCCCGAGACAACCAGTACCAATGATTGAGAAGAGCTCGAGATGCGGGTCGTCAGCACGATTCGGCTATGTCTGGCGAATGAGGTAAAGTATTCGGTGCTGGACGAGACATCACCGAAGGAGATCTGGAAGAAGTTGGAGCATCGGTATATGGAGAAGTCGCTCACCAACAAGTTGTTCCTGAAGAAGAAACTGTACCAGTTGCGCATGGACGAGGGAGCAAATTTGTTGGATCATACCAATGAATTCAACAAGATCCTGACGCACTTATTGGGGCTCGATGTGAAGGTTGAAGAGGAAGACAAAGCACTTTTGCTTTTGTCATCACTACCAAGCTCATTTGATGGGCTTGTGACTGCATTGCTCGTGGGGAAGGAGACATTGAAGCTGGACGATGTGATGGCGTCACTTCAAGATTCGGAAGCATTTCGAAGACCCACGACGCATTCAGGTGATCAAATCATGGCGATGCGAGATGATCAGCGTGGGAGGAGCCGACATCGACAGTCAGGAGGTAAAGAATGGCGGCCAAAATCCAGGGGACGTGATCCGAGCGAAATCACGTGTTTCTGGTGCGAGAAGAAGGGTCACTATAAAAGTGATTTTGGAGAGCGCAAATGGTACGTTGCTGGGAAGAAGAAATTTGAAGAGGAGGATGTGAACATCACAGGATTATCAGCAGATGATGAAATCTTCGTGACAACGGGAAGCTCATACTCAGATGAGCGAGTTGAACGGGAAGAAGTGCAATGTCATTACTGCAAAAGATTCGAGCACATGAAGCGAGAATGTCGTTTTCTAAAGAGGAAGAACGAGCGGGCTCAAAATCCAAAGGAAGAAGGATGGGTTCTGGATTCAGGGAGCTCAGCACACATATGTACGACGAGAGATACATTTGATACTTTTCAGCAGGTGCGAGACTCGGTGCAACTTGGTGATGCGTCAACATGCGAGGTTCAAGGAGTCGGGACGGTGAAATTGAAGACAACCGATAGAGGAGTTCGTAAACTGGCTGATGTGAAATTCGTTCCGAGGATGAGACGGAACTTGATATCATTGAGTAGGCTCGATGCGAGAGGGTTCAAGATTTCCATAGCAGGTGGAGTTTTGGAAGTCTCACGTGGGGATGCAGTGAAGCTTACTGGGAAGGAGTCTCAAGGGTTGTATCATTTGATGGAGACCGCAGTCAGCCCGAGATCGAATGAAGATGATGTAAGTGTCGCATCATCTGGTGTGAAGAAGCGTGTTCGATTTGCCGATGAAGTTTTCAACACCTGCAAGGAGAATGCAGGTCTGGTTTCTACCCCAAATTGGTCATGAGGGGGAGATTTGTGGGGTCCACTCCCAATCTGTGGAGTTTTTTTCAGCGGGAGAAGAAACTTCTGTCGGCAGCCGACTTCGTAGACGTGCAGCTTCTTCCATGGTGGGCAGCCAACTTGGTGGACTGCAGCAGGTGGAGGGAGGACTTCTCAAGGGTAGATGAGCTACCCTCCAACAACCGGAGGAGAGGGATGGACTTGGTTCCTCTATAAAACGGGATGAAAATCCCATTGTTTGTAAGGGATAATTCTGCTGTGTACGTGTGGTGTGTGCTGTAATTTTTGGTGTTCCTCCGACGAGACCGGAGAGATAATATAGAGAGGTCATGTTTCTCCCGTGGATGTAGTCAGATCTGCCGAACCACGTTAAAAATTCGTGTGTTGCTCCGTTCTTGTTCCTGGTTTTGTGTGTTTGAGGTACCACGCACCTCCGCTGCGCCCCAATAGTTTCTTTATCTGCGAACCATATTTTTGGTTTTACAAACATGAAATTGGAATTTTAAATCTTAAATCTAGATTCCATGTGGAAGAATGCTACGCGACTGCATTATTCTCTCACTGAACATTGATTGGTGAATGAAACATAAAAAATTATTATTACGTTATTTAATTTTAATCGACAACTTTTGAACAGGATCATAACTGAGGCCAAGGTCTATGGACTCTTATATCCGTGGGCTATTCTGTTTGACCGATAATGGTTTGTGGGAAAGTGCCTCGTCGTTATCTCAGGTACTGATGTTTCACGTGGTGAACTGTATCTTCATAGTAAAGCGGCAGGTAGAGTAACTTCTTTCATGTCATGCTATACGTGGAATCCTCCTTCAAAGTAACATTTCTAGGAACAGTACAAAAAGCCTTTTGTGACATGATTTATGTTTTTTAGCCATTTTTTCAAAGCGTTTTCCAAAAAAAATTCGTTGGACTGACAACTCATCGACTTCTGGATTTTCTGGTGCATGCTACAATGGCTGACTCAAAGGCTGCTGATAACATCAATGCTTCTTCTGAGGGTTCTATTTCTACTCCTCTTTCTACTACAGAAGAATTTTCAAAGGATATGGTGGCTTTGGTTGTCGAAAAGACTCTGGTCATTCCGTTTCACAAATCCATCTTGAATCTATTCACAGTGGATCAACGGGAGTACTCGGTCTCACACATGTTTCATTCTTATGGGTTTGGCCTTTTTTCTGACAGAAAGATCCTGATACCAAACCAAATTGATCATCACATATCTTGGATAATTAATAATTCTATTTCAAAGGCCTTTATTTCTTCTGAGCGGTGATATATTTATAGGGATACTACCTTTGGGACTTTGTTGCACTACACACCTCGAACATTAGAGGGGGTGAAAAAGAAGCCTGATCAAATAGTCCACTATTACCAGAGCATCTCGAGGAAGGCTACATTGAATGAGAAGCAAGGTTTTTCATCTCGACTGGACCTTCTCCCTAGAGCCTCATTTGGATTGGACTGGGGGTGGCCCTTTTAGTTACGCCAGGGTTGTGAAGAATTTCGAGTTGAGCTACTACTTGTTGGACTGTACAAGGCCGCATGGGTTTCTCAAATAAACACCAATATTCATGTTGCACTCATCACATCATTTAAGCCGGTAACGTCCAGATACCGATAATTTCTATTTGACTCACAGGGAGGTTGGAATCAACCTTTTGGACATCTAGCTTATTTCAGGAGTCCCTATCAATGGGGACAAGTATGATGAATTTCTCCCTCTCTCCATTGTTTGGGATGATGATGATTGATCCCCCCTTTGGCCACGAAACTCATCATCCATGAAAAGAAGCTATTAAAGTATCTGATCCCATTTTAAAGTTGGACTATCCATTTGAAAACTCGTTTGGTGATTTTTCTTATCGTACTAGTCTCAAGCCTTATCCGTGGAGACCCAGGTCTTGTCCCACAAAATCCACGTGAAGGCGAGTGGGTACTTACTGTCCCACCTTAAAATAGGGGGATTTTTAGAAACGGGGATGGGGTCATCCCAAACATCAAATGGTTATTTTGACTGCCTTCTTTCTTAAACATGTTCCTGAGTGGGTGGCTTCTACCAGTGCCCGAATATGCTGGTGTAAGAGCCTCAACCTTTATCATGGTTGCTCAGTTGGCTACAAGAAAGTTCATAAATTTGGCTATCCCCATGTTTTCCACGATATACCACTTGCTGGGCCTAATTAGAGAAGGGGAGTCACCCAACCAGATGGTTTCCCTTTTAAAATTCATTGGGGATGGATTAGAGCCCCCATTGGTAGTTATTCCTTCATCAATTCCATACCAATCCCGCATTCGACCCTTTGAACATATCTTCAGAGCACTAGCGGGGTCATGCCAGTGGCTTGGGACTCATAGGATATGTAAGAGGAGTATACCAAAAGTAATTTTCATGACATAATGTCTTGCCTCATTATTTATGAACGTTTCTTTTACCACCCTTATGATTCCCCCACTGGTACCATTACAAACAATGAATGTGAATTCATCATCAAACGAGGTTACTTCAATTTTTTTATGAGATACTGTACTAGTTTATTATGTTGGAGGAGAACTTATCTGGGTGGGCTATGAACCCTACATGTTTAGCCAAAAATTCAATTTCATTCATAGGTTATGGCATCCTGCTCTAAACACTGCTCTCCAAGAGAAACATCTTTTGATAGCTCACCAGATATGGATAATGTTCACCCGGGTGGACACCCATAGTGATGAAAATCATCATGATTATATGGATATTGTTCCCTTCCTTACCAAAAATTATGTTGTGGCATGGGTTAACACATATCCCGATTTTTAATTGGCTGACTTTGTGCCCATTGTGGAGATTCCCAGGGAATCCAAGGGGAAGGGAAAGGGGAAGGGAAAGAATGTTTCTAAACACCCTTGACCTGGAAAAGTTCTTCAAATGTCTCTTCACTCCCACCACGAAAATGTTGAGAAAGATGGGGTTATAACCTCATGGGTATCCGAACAAGCTACTGGAGCTGCTGCTGGGAGTCCATCATCCATTCTTTTTAAGGCCAATTTTCTACGGGCCTCAAGGCAATGTGATCTTTTGAAAGGTAATACATATTCTTGTGTCCTATCCTATTGTAATTTATGATGACTCCTCATGACATGGGATGTTTCCCTTACTGTTATTTGTTTTGTGTCAGCACAGACTGCTGTTTTTTTTATGAGGATCCAGAAGAGGTGGGATACTACCTTAAGGACCTCGAGACACTTATTTAATACTGAAGTGGTTGCCGCAGATACTCAAATTGGGTACTAGACATGCTGCGACGAGATACCATAGACGATAATCATGACATCGTTAGTTTACCTAATGAGGACACTATAAAAAAGGTTTCATATTGGCCCCCATTATCTCATAAATGCTCCACTTCTCGAGGTCTTGAATTTGCCGGGTCACCCGGGAATCATTTATGGTTATAAAATCCTATCCCACTTCCCCATATTAATCCTCCATCACTTTCCATCCCAATTAAGGATCCGTTTCCAGATGGCTGGAGTGTTTGGGATGAATTGAGGGTAAGTGCCTCAGATGAAGATATATGGAGGATTCTTCAAATGGAATGCTTCGATCTTTCGTGTTTTTGGGGATCAATTTTTCTACTTGTATTTCAGTTGATGAAGATCCAAACAAGGTGGAAGCTTACTTGATAGGAATGGATAAGTGCCTTCACACTTCCTCAGACATACATTACCGGTCATACCTCATGGAATTGAGGGTATTATTTCCATAGAAGACTAGAGAGGTCGTATCTATAGCCTTTTCCCTTAAATTAATTTATTTCAAATATGCCGAAAGCTTCCCCCTTTTCCATTTAATTTTTCACGGGCCTGTCACGTCTCAAGAGATGGCTTTTTCCCCGACTTATTCTCCCGGAGGTAATGTAGTTGGGGAGTATTCCCCTTCACTGGTAGGGGTACTTCTAAAGGATCTCCCAGAACCCAAGAGCATATAGAGGTGATGATTACAGACCCTTTCAGGGAATTTCTTCCCCCATCTCCTCTTGGTGGTCATATTCAAGAGTCATGTCCCCAACAATCAATGAATCCAAAGAAATCCTCCCACCTATTGAAGCGTATTGAAAGTGGGGTCACAAGTAAGTGCCTGCTAACCTAGAAACTAAACCAAATGTCCTTACCTTTTGGAATTACTGGTACATATAGTGCTTTGACGTAAGTCCAATTGGTGACCAGACATCAACCGCCCAGGAATCAATAGCTCCTATCACATTCGAGGTGGAGGAAGGGTCACCATCTATTATAGTTGATCAAAACGAAGAAGTATGACCTTTTAAATAGACTAGGGGTGCTTCTGTCCCCTCAGATGTGTCGGACCCACTTGAAAAATTTCCGCCCCAACAATGGAATGGAATCGAGAAGTTTCTATATCATTTGATCGTGAAGAGAAAACCTTCATTGAGAGGAACAAGGTGGTCTTTATTTTAGGGGCCAAGCCCAGTGACGTGAATCAGGTTTCTCTTAATCAAGGAGGAGATTCAAATAACGTGGGGCCAATAAATATTGACCGAGGTTATTTTTCCCTTATAGATTGAATTTCTTCAAAATCTAACACTCTTCCTGCTCATGGTAGTTCTGTGGAAGTCACGGTTTTGGATGTTGATGTTTCATCCCCTGAAAAACAAGAGGGTTATCGTGCAATTTTTTACCATTCTGTGAGGGGTTATATTTTATTCTCCCAGTATTCCGAGACCAATATCCTTATCTAGGATGACTATCCACACATGTCTTATACTAAATAGCGACCTTTTAAGGGACATATTGAGAACTACTTCCCTAGATGATCATAGTTCCGGGTCCTCAGTACTCTCTCATATCCATAGAGCGTGGATGATGATTGATGATGTAGCATCACCTATTTTGGAAAGTGACACTACTTTGGGGCTTGGAGATATTTTGGTCTCTTATACATAATTGGAACCATAATCACAAGCTTTGGAGACGACATACGTCCCTACCATTCCAACTATTTTAATTAACAGAGCCGATGTAGTCATAGGGTCAAACCATGCTATAGTTGTCAGACCAAATCCACATCTTTAGACAATCATTCCCGAAAACATTTTATCATCAGAGAGTGATTTCGAGACTGCTCGAGAGGCCATAGAATAATTTCATTCTACTCTGCAAAAAGTGTGGAGGAAAATTTTGGTATTAATCTCCCAGGCTCCATTGGAAGAGATACCAGTAAGATTTCCAAAGTTACACCACCAATTTTTAGTCCTAGGTTTCATCATAATTTACTATCAAGAAATTTATTATATAGTAAGGGAAGTACTTGCTACTCGAGATGCAAAAGGTGCACTTGAGTCTCTTCTATCTGTGGATGTGTCGATAGCTTATCTGGCTGGAACATGACAAATCCTCATTGACAAAGATGCCACTGATGTTGGGACAATGGAAATGTTTCAAAACAAACTCACAAAGAAAGAGTCATTGCTGGAGTAGCTTAACCAGGAAGAGGAGAAATAGATCCAAAAAATGGAACGGCTTAAACAATAGTTATATCTGGCTGTAGGTGTCGTTAAGGAAGGGAGATGGGAAATACATAAGGGAGATATAACTTTACTCCTAGATATGAGGGAAGAGGAGGAGTTGCGAGCGAGTGTAGAAGTTAAGACTACAAATCTATTTATGCTTCATCAAGTCGTTTAGAAATATCACCAATCGTTGAAACAAATTTGCCACTCTACCAAACATCTCTTGTAAAGGTCATCTCTTGTCCACAAGGAGAGGCTCCGGGTTATGGATTCCCATCAAATATTTTCTACAATGTGATTGAATAGAATTCCCTCTAAATTATCTCTCTTTTCCTTTTCCTATCAACATCATTTCAATCAAGTATTGACTTTAAACCATGAATTGGAATCAGTAACCAGAAATAATCAAATCAAGCACAAACTTTTACCAGATATAATGGAATCAACGAGAATCGTTCGACTATTTCTGAGGTTCTATGGAATACCACATGAAATTTTTTTCTTTTTAATTCTTATTACCAGAATTGTTTCCTAATCCTATATGGTATGGTCTTAGCAGGTATAACATGGATTTTTTTACACCGCCCCTTTGCAGGTTTTGGACCTAACAATCTTTATGCCTTTTCGGATGGATCAATGATTTTTTAATTAACTGATACTCAACTTTTTCTATGAGGTTCCTTCTACATATATTCCCTCGGAGGATTATGGTGTCATTTCCATTTTCTGAAAATCCACAGTCCTTCAAATCAAACTTATTAATTATGTTTTAGGTCGAACAACTTTGACCAAACATAACGGGGTGGGGCCCTGACTTGAGGCTATTTGTTGGGAATTTTTTAGTATCCTTTAGATATGGATTAGGATTTTTCATGACCCTTGACTTGTGGACCCTGGTCAGGAATGACTATTGGGAGTCGGTTTTGGCATAATGATGCTAGAAAGGAGACTCCTATAGACAAATTTTCTTTTTATTGACGACCATTTTTATGTGCAATGTATGCAGAGTCACCGAGGAAAAATATGAATAGTCATGTAAAGGTGTCCACCAGACACTAGACATCCATTTCCAATATCCTAGTTGGATTTTAAACATATTGAATTTATTTTGAAATCAGGAGCCATAGTGGGTGGCTGGCCCGAGTAGTGTTTTCTGAAGACATTAGGGACATTCATGTCGACTTTGAGTGGAAACTATTCTGAAACATTTCTTACATGCGTGAGGGAGATATGGTGAATGGTCAGTTCAATTAATATTATTTTTTATGTCAAGTGAACTTGTAAATAAGGAGGTACAGAAGCCTTCAACCCAAAGATTTCAAAATCCAGAGGAGTGACAAGAAATGATAGTCCTTTGAGCATATAGATGCTCGAAATGACTCTCATGGGGACAAATTTTCTTTTTATTAATGGCCATTTTGGTGGGAAACATATTCAGAGCCACCGAGGCATAATGTTCATAGTCAAGAAAATGTGTTCGTAGGACACTGACCTTCAATTTCTGATGGATATTGAGGATTATGGAGACTGGGATTTTTCTGAACACGATGCGTGACCTTCAATGAGGGGTGTACCGAAGCATCGGAAATGGATCATTTTAACTGAGATTCATTGAGGAAACCAAAAAAATTGAGGGAAATCTTCCTTTTCATGCCGATAAACATCACATGTACAGATCAGATATATTTTAAAACCTCAAAAGAGAACAATGATGAACCGGGCCTATATGTCTCGATATATCTAGGATGTGTGAAGAGAGGGAAATGTAAACCACGACATTAAGGGTCATTGAATAAAAAGCGAAGGAATTAGGCTTGGAATCCATTACGCGTACTGAGATAAGAGAGGACCCCCTAGGGATGATTTTTTTAAATTGATGACCATTTTTGTGGGGAACATATGCAGATCCATCGAGGTATGATATGCATAGTCAATCAAAGGTGTCTGCAGGACACTGGCCTTCATACCAAACGGCCTTGGAGAATTTTGGGAATTCAAAATCACTCAAATCAAGGTGATTAGAATATGGAAGGAGCATATCCTAACATATTTGAGACATTTGGGCTGAGTTTTACAAATGAAATGGAATCCCTTAAGTAGAAATTACCTGTACGAAGGGTGATGTATTCATTCTTCCTTTGGGATACCTGATCATTTAACATCACATGACCAGGACACGGGGTTTCTCTTGGGGGATAGAACCATGAAATTCCTTTTAGATTAGTGCTTCTAGAACCAAATTAATATGCCACCTTTCCATAATGTCATTGTGTATCTCTCAATGAAATTTCTAAGATCACGTGAACTACGATCTGTGTGAGAAACAAGGGATTTCAAGGATTATGTTTCAATGCTTAAGAATAGAAATAATTACCATTAGAGGTCACTTTTGGTTATAAAACATTGTCAGGATGTTTAACATTGTGTATTGAGGATGATTATGGCCTTCCTATTTAACATAGTGTTGTGGGGACGATTTTGGCCTTGCTATTTAACGTCATGTAGTGAGTATAATTTTCTTATCATAACAGTGTTCCGAATTATTATGTTAATAACAATCCAGATGCTTCAGTGATCATTAGACATGAACGATGATAGAAGGTGTAAACCATTTCCTCATGGGTGACTTGAATTGGGATGGATGAGATGGGGCTTGAAAGCAATTGGGCATACTAGGATGGGAGAGGACTCTCCAGATGATGAATTTTCCATTAATTGACAGATATTATTTAGGGAAACATATGCAGAGCCACCGGGGCATGATGTGCATAGTTAATCAATGGTGTGTGCAGGACACTGGCCTTCCATAATAGATGGCCTTGGTTGATTACGAGGATGCATGTTTTCCCAAGGTATGGAGTGTGTCAAATGGGAAAGACATGCCTAGGAACATGGGAATACCCAGACCGAGATTATCCGCGAACTATTGGAGCATCCACATAGGTCTGACTTATATGAATAGAGTGATTCATGTTCTTTTGACCTCTCATGAATGAGAGTCGTGTTTAGAATCTCATAATATTGAGGACTGAGCCAAACATAACTCTTGAATAATTTCGCAGTTTTATTGTCATTAAACATGACATTTCAAGGCTATCCGCATACAAGCCTAACGTACATATTGGGGGAAGAGGAATTTTTTTGTAGGTGACTGGGTTAGGATGTTGAATCTGAGTGTCACTACATATCCTGCGAGGGCATGAATCATGCCGCCCATAGTTCTTTATGTTTTTTACAAGTGTTTACTCGATGTGTTAGGGACACTTGATGGTATATTTTTTTATTAGGGCGATGATGATGATGGATGGGTTGGGATTGAAGATCGTTGTGTGATTACGTATCCTACAAGGGCAGGAATGAAGCCACACATAGTTATAAATGTTCTCTGTATCAATTTGGCTCGGTCCATGGATGAGGAAATGTATGGGATTTTTTTCAATTGATACGGGTACCAGACCTACTATATTTTCCTACGATTTATTTTCTTAAAATAATCCTGACCACTGATCCAAAGCTCATGTATGTTATACTCGATGTGAGAAACAAGGAGTGGTCGCATAGTCTCCTTCGAATGTTTTGGGCGATATAGGATATGATTGGGGCATTGATTTTTGGGGCTAGGCCAAGATTGAAGATCGAGGCATTGCTATGTATCCTGCGAGGGCATGAACCACATCATATGTAGTTTTGTGTGTACCTAGTACCTATTTGGATCAATCCAAAGGGTAGGGGCACTATCATTATACCCATCACGGTTTCCAGGTCTGCCATGTTATCCCATATATGATATTCGTAAGAGAATCTCTATCACTACTCCTATGCTCCAAGAAGTTATACTCGATGTGGGAAACAAGGAGCGATAAGATTTTCCTCTACAAATATGGGTATATAGGGTCAGTGATAGGGGCCTTTTTTTACAGGGACTGGGCCAGTATTGACGATCGAGGTATCACTACATATCCTACGAGGGCAAGAATCATGCCACATGTAGTTATATGAGTGATCAAACAACTTATTATCATGCTATTAGGTCATTTTAGGATACGTTTTTTAATGTCTTATGGCAAGGAAATGAGTCATAGCTTAATTACATGTTTCAAGGAAGAGTTCCTTATGGTTTAACGTCATGTGGAGAGGAGGATGACTCATAGCTCAAGGTCTTATATTTTCTACATCATCATTTGGGGCATTTTTACTCATATTTTAGGGTCATAGATCTTGAAACATAGCTCCATGTTGTTTTTTCATTACTCATAGTTTATGGTCTTAGAGATGGACCATAATATAGAGGGAACTTTTTTATGACTCATATTTTAGGGTTATAGAGCTTGGACCTTGATATGGGAGAACATTTAACACATATTTTATGGTCTTAGAGTTTGGAACTCGGCATCGGGACATTTTTATGTCTCATGGTTTAGCATCGTAGAGCTTGGACCATGAAATGGGGAAAATTTATGACTTATAGTTTAGGGTCATGGATCTTGGACCATGATATGGGCCATTTTTTAACTAATAGTTTACGGTCCTAGAGTTTGGAACTCGACAGGGGTAGATTCTTTATGACTCATAGTTTAACTCCGTAGAGCTTGGAACTCATCATTTTGTAATGCGAAGTATTTCTTCAAGATCTTCGCATTTGTAGGAGCTTTAATGAGTTGTACATCTATTGATATCAGGACATATGCTCCATTGGAATAGACCATGTGTATGATGTATTATAACGACCCTGCCTTTTTTAAATTACTATTTTATCATTTTAAATATAAAAACATAATATTATTAACATATATGATACAAAGCTTTATTGTCTTGGGAAAACATGTACATAAAATAACATTTACAACATTGTACATAAACAATTATTTAATTCCAACATCTCTAGGTTGTTATGGGTACTTGACCTATCTTCAGTATATGTAGCCACCTGAGGATATACATCAAAAAGGGGTGAACTAAAATACAATTAAAAGTATTGATAAGATAAATATAAAATGGGCTGAGCATAATCCTAACTTAGCCATAGTCTCATGAACATAACAGGAAGAATTAATAAAAGACATGGAAAGTGGCAATGCATAAAAAATGAAACATCATGTCTTAGTGGTTAACTACCACACATACTTGTGAAAAATTATAGCATAATTTTTACACATAATTTCACTTTTACTCATGATATTCATAACTTTACCCAAGGAATTGGAGGGATGTATAATTCTGGGCTCACCAATCACATTCAAACATTCATATTGCACTATATAATTCTGGGCGCGCCTATCACATCATAATATTAACATTATCATTCATTCCACATTAAAAATAATTGAAACATGAATATAAAATAAACCATGTAATGAAATTGGAATCACATCATACATTCATAAACATTTTTTTTGTAAAAGAAAGTGGAAATTACATACATGATACCAGAACCATCAACTTTGAGTGAGAAGTTAAAGGTGTGTTCTGGAAAGAAGGGTTTTTTTTGGAAAACATTGGGGGTTTAATAAAATAAAGTTGAGGAAATTTATATCCTAGAATAGAAAATATAATTATGAAATAATTATTTTTATTTAGTAACCATACCAAAAATGAAGTGAAAGAGGGAGAATCCGAAGAACGAAAGTTGGGTTCGAAAATTTCCCCTTACATTGTATCTGAATGATTTATTCACTGTAAAGTAATGTATAACCACATTAGATTAAATAAATAAGAATTATATAACCTTTTATACAAGAAATTGGTTCATTATGATTTCATTAGGTTATTTTACGAGCCTTTGGATGAGTTATAGGGTTTAAATCCATTGTTCAAGAATGTTTGTTTTTATGGGTTTCTTGAATGGTTCACTTGTATTCATAAATGGATGTTCTTGTAGAAGAAGTATAAAAATTTTCAACTAATATTACATGATATTAATGATATTATAGGAGTTAAAATGATCTTATATTGAATTATTTTACATACCATTTGGATGAATCAGTAGTTAAAATTTAATGATGATCGTTGGGGTTAATTCGGGAGATATTTCGACGAAAACGAACATGTTTTGTTTAATCATTTAGTAATATGTAAATAATTTAGTTAAAGGAAATTATATAGGATATAATAAATATAATATAATCTGGTTTGACCAATAAAATGGTTTCATGGCCAGATCTGAAGGAATTAACAAAAGTTGAAATCACATCGTCTATGATGTTGGTAATTCGACACATCACAGACAATGTTTTTATTACATAAATAAGTGAGAGGAGGAAAAGAATGATGATGAATTTTACATGAAAATGATAAAATACATAATTAAAAGATTTCTAGAGATTTCATTCCTCTTGAATAATAGGAAAATGAGGAATGAAAAAGAAGAGAAAGGAACTTGAAGAAAACTTGAGAAATATCTTACGGAAAATTTGCAGCCAAATGGCTAAGCATCATAGTTTTAGAAAACATTAAAAAGAGAGGTTAAAAGGGTCACCCATATAGAAATGAATCATAAAAATTTATATATAAAGGATAAAATAAAAATAAAAACATTGTATGGAAAAATTAATGTTATACCACATAAAAAAGAACATGGGTGGAAAAAGAAAGAAGTTCATAAGTCTCTTACCTTGTAGAGTAACCCTAATGACTTGAAGGATTTGACCATGGGGTTATGAGGGAACCTTGGGAGGACTAATAGGGAGGTAAGAAGGACAGATCTTTGTTGATGACTAATTTGGAATTAATGTAATGATGTAATGGGTTGGTATTTATAGAAATTTTGAAGAAATATTTTAATAATTTTAAAGGGACACCTCATTAGTTTTATTTAAAAAACCATGGTATTTCCCTTGGTATTTTCCCATGGTAATTGCCACTTGTTGAACCTCACATATTATTACTCTGTATAAAATTCGACCAGAATTATTACATCCTAAATGATGTCATTAAACCCACAGAAACGCAAAACTCTATTTTTATAATTCATCAAAAATTCAACTGTTTCAGAAAATTCCAAAAAATTCCCCATAACCATTTTTTGATGTGTAGAATTCAAAAATGAAGTGCATTTTTCAAAAATATTTTTTTATATATTACTAGTATAATTTTTAAATAAAATCAAAGTTAATTAAAAAATTACCAATTTTAACACTAGAACTACTTTTATATTAAAATGAAAAACTAATCAAGATGTAATTATCTTAAAGCCTTATGAAAAAATAATGATAAAATTTACTATTCATTAAGGGCATAATACTATTCATATTAATATTCATATGGGTATGTTACTGTTAACCAGAAAAACATGTTGCTTCTTTTAGACTCTAAATAACTTACTCAACACAAATGTAGATGACCGCTTTTCAAAATTCAACACATATATGTGGCTAAATTATGTTTAGTGATCACATAGTATTTAATATCATGATATTTTATTTCATTCTAATGTGATTTTACTATAAGGAATAATTATAATATGGCATTTTCATTGATAAAACTTTGGGTCATTACATTCTTCCCTCCTTGTGAAATTACGACCTCAAAATTTAGTTCTACAAAAACATGTGAGGGTACTTCTCCTTCATCTCCTCCTCTAGTCCCCAAGTATCTTTTTCAAACTTATAGTTACTCCACATCACTTTTAAAAGATGGGTTGTATTGTTGCATGGAACCTTATCTATTTACTCCAGAATCTTTACTAGCTACTCCTCATAAGAGATATCATCTTCCAGCTATACCACCTCTGAGTGCAGTACATGTGAGGATTCTGGTATGTACTTCCTCAAGAGTGATACATGAAAAAAATCATGGACATGAGCCATATTTAGTGTAAGTTCAAGTTGATAGGCCATGAATCTTATGTGGTGAAGGATCTCAAAGGGGACAATGTACCTTGGGCTTATCATCCCCTTCATTCCAAACTTTAAGAATCTCTTCCATGGTGATACTGGAAAAAAGACTTTATCTCCAACGTCACTCTCCTAGTACCATCAACAGTTGTCAGCATAGCTCTTTTTCTGACACTGATTTTCTTTGATTTGTTTCTAGATGACTTTAACCTTCTCTATCATCTCATGTGCAAGATCGGGTCCAAGTAGCTTTCTTTCTCTATCTTCATCCCATCATGTTGGAGTTTTTCATCTCTTTCCATACATAGCCTCATACAGAGCCATCTGAATACTCGAGTGAAAGTTATTATTGTCTGAGAACTCAACCAATGGGAAATGATGATCCCATCCACCTTTGAATTATAGAGAGAAGACTCTTATTAGGTCTTCAAGTGTCTGAATAGTCATTTTATATTGGCCATCAGTTTGGGTGTGATAGGTCGGGTAGAAATTTAATTCAATACTCAAATAACGTTAAAGGATCCCCCATAATTTAGATGTGAAAAATGGATAATTGTTATAGAAAATCAAGAGTGGTACACCATGTAGTCTCACAAAATCCTTCACATATATCCTTGAAATTAATTAAAGCAATATGTTTTCCTTAATAGTAATAAAATGAGTAGCCATGGTGAGTCGGTCAACCAAAAACTATATCACATTATATCCATTCGACGCCTTTGAGAGAGCCGTGACTGTGTCCATAGTGACATTCTCCCATTTTCGCATGGGTTTAAGAAATGGTTTCATCATCCATTTGGAATTTTTTCACTCTTCTTTAACATGTGAACATACAAAGCACCTTGGTATATATTCTGCAATCTCCTTCTTCATGTTATCCCACTAGAAGTGTTCTAGGAGATCATGGTACATTTTGGTGCTACCAAGATTAATATATAATGTTTAGTTAGGTGCATTTTAAAATATATCCTTTTTTATTCTAGGTTATGAAGAAACAAAAATCCGTGCTCAAAATCGAATCACACCTTCATTGTCGATATGGTACTCTTGCAGCTTACCTTCTTTTATTGCATACACATTCTTTTGTAACTCCAGATCATCCTTTTTTTCATCTTTAATCAACTCTTGGATTGGTGGTGGAACAATCATTTGGGAAAGGTATGATGTATCCCTTGCACTTATAATTTCCAAATCCTTCCTTTTCATATCCATGAAGATATGGTTTTTCTCAATCCATTATATGGATAGAGTAGTTGGTTCTTTTTTGCGTAGAGCATCAGCTACCTTATTCTCTTTTCCAGGATGATAGTGAATAGAGAAATCATAATCCTTGATTAGATCTAACCATCACTTTTGACACATGTTGATCTCCTTTTGTGTGAATATATACTTTTGGCTCTTGGGGTAGGTGTATATGTCACATTTCTCACTATAAAGTTAGTGCCTCTATATTTTCAAGGAAAACATCACGGCTGACAGTTCTAGATCATGCGTCGGGTAGTTCTGCTCATGGATCTTTACCTTCTTTGAGGGATATGTTATCAAATTATCATTTTTCATGAGTACACAACCCAAGAATATCATTGAAGAATCATTTTATATCAAAAACATTCACCACTCTTCCTTAATGTGAGTACAGGTGTAGTGATCAAACTACTTTTTAGATCCCCCAAGATTCCCTCACATTCATCATTCCAGATATACTTTACCCCTTTATTTGTTAACATTGTTAGAGGGATTTAAAATCATGAGAAATGTCTCAAAAAACATCAGTAGTATCCAGCTAATCCATGAAAAATATGGATTTATATGATAGTATAGTGCCTGGGACATTCCTCAACCGCCTTTGTTTGTGACGGGTCCCTAGAAATTCGCTCACTTGCGATCACATGTCCCAATAATGTGACCTCTTTCATCCGAAAGTCACACTTGATATAGTGGGCATACAAATTATCCTTTCTCAATGTCTCCAACAAAAGTCTCAGTTTTTCTTCATGTTCCTACCTTCTCTTAGATTATATGAGAATATCATCAATAAACACCACCACAAATTTGATGAGGTAATGCATAAATACTCTATTTATCCAATCCATGAAGATTACATGGGAATTTTCAAGTCTAAAGGGAATCACCAGAATCTCATTGTGTTTATATCTTGTACGAAAGGCAGTCTTCGGAATATCATCCTTCATCAACATTAGCTAATGATATCCAAAAAACAGATCCACTTTTGAGATGTATTGAGCTCCTCTTAACTGATCGAACAAGTCATTATTCCTTAGAAGAGGATACTTTTTCTTAATTGTGATCTTGTTTTTTTCCCAATAATCGATACACAACCGCATTGTTCCGAAATTCTTCTTCACAAAGATCATCAGCGCACCCCAAGGTGATGCAATATGGCATATAACCCCTTTTTCCAGATTCTCTTGTAGAGGTTTCTTTAACTCCTCTAATTAATTAGGTGTTGTTTAATATGGACACTTCGAGATAGGTGTAGCTTCAGGTATGAGTTCTATTGAAAACTCTACCTCACAATCCGGGGGACGTTCGGGAAACTATTCTGGTAATACATCACTGTATTCCCTCACGATGGGAATTTCTGCAATGTTGGCACATTCCTTTGACTCAAACATTTGGGTGAGCTACTCTTCTTTATAAGGAATAAACACCCACACTATTGAAGGATTTTTCAAAGGAAATTCGTGATCTAACTTGCATTTGTAGAGGAGCATGGGATGATTTAGAATATAAAAATATAATTCCTTTTCATGATAGTCGATATGTCTTCTATATAATGAGATCCAATCCAATCCCATTATAGCGTTGAATTCCACGATGGGATGTATTGCAATATTTTCTGGAAGAATCTTCCCACATACTTTAAAAGGAGAAGAGTCAAAAACTTGGGTTGCTGTGATTGCACCACATGGTGTTTTAATAGTTATCTCTACTTCAAGGTTTCAAGGCGTCGATTCTATAGTTATAGAAAACATGAATGATATAATGGAATGCGTAGAACCAGAATCAGATAATACTTATTTCATTATTGAGTGAATATGAAGTTTACCTTGTAAAACTTCATTATCTTTCTCAACTTCCACAGTAGTGATGTCATTAGCCTTCTCTTGATCCTTTGACTTTGGTGGCTGCTGATACTGAATACCCTCGCGAGATCGAGGTTTAGTGCACTACCTTGCATAGCTACCTTGATCCTTATAGTTGTAGAATTGAACCATGGGTGGTTCTATCCTTTCTTACACTACATTCTCCATCCTTTTCAGGTATTTTAGACACTCTTGAGCATGGTGTCTTTCATTCCCACACTTGAAGCAGTTCACCATTCCATTGATGCAGTTCCCATGATGCAAATTCCCACATTTTTGGCATGTGGGTCATTGTTTTTTTTTCACACCATTATCATTAGATCCTCTATCTTGAAACTCCATTTTTCGTTTCTTAACAACAAAGCCATGTGACCATTCTCCAAACTCAATTTCCACTTTGAGAGCACATCAGACAAATTTTTCGTAACTCCCAAATTCTCAAATTGAAAGAGACTTTTGAAGATGTGGTTTCAATCCACTATATAATCTATCATTTTTAATCATTTTTGATAACAAAACCTGATGCTTACCTTGAAATCCTCATGAAATTCGCTTCATTGGTTATGATAAATTCTGCTTCTTTTTTTTTCCGGATCTCTATGAATTATTTCTCCATCATCGTACAAAGAGTACATGGGAAATACATAGTAAGAAACATTATCTTAATGTCTTCCCATTCGATTTCATTAATTTCATCTCTTGGATGTGTGTTCTTTTTAAAAAGATACACTAAACATTGTTAGTCCTTTCTGCATAAAATATTTGATAACTAGTGTCCCACTCTATGGTGAATGAGTAAGTTCCCCATTTTTAGGTTATTTTTTATAACTAGATATAGTTGGGTAAGAATATCTATGATGATATGATATCCACCTCTCATATAATTGGTGATTTCATTCAAGAAGTCATTTCATTGTCCCCCGCATGATTTGTTGGCTTGGTTTCTCCCAGTTCCCACCATTCTCTAAAATAAAAAAGGATAGAACAAAATATAAGTCAACATGTAATGAATAAGTAACTCATTAATTTGTAAATATTAAACTAAAATCATGAATTATGGGATACCTATGTAAAGAATCTTGTGGATATGTTTTTAAATAGTCTCACACCAGAGGTTTTCTTTTGGGTTCACTATTCCTAAATCCAAAATTAACTAAACCTTGCATATTATACCAACTATAATGACCCTTCATTTCCTTACATTAATATTATATCATTTTAAATATAAAAAAATAATAGTATTAGACATTGAAGATCCAAAGTTTTATTGTCATGGGAAAATGAGGATCAAATATATCTTTTACTACATCACACATGAACATTTATTTAATTCTTTCTTCTCAAGATTCTTATTTTCACTTGAACTATCCTTTGAATATTTAGTCACCTGAGGATATAATTCAAAAAAATGGGTGATATAGAATCCCAGTTAGAGGATAGATATTCACAATATAACATGGGGTGAGCATAATCATTACTTATTCATAGGCTTAGAAACATAAGATGAAGAATTAATAAAAGATATGAAATGTGGAAATGCATATAAAATGGAACATCATGTCATAGTGGTTAATTACCACACATACTTGTGAAAAATGATAGAATATTGTTCACAAATCAATTTACTTTTACTCATGAGATTCATCACTTTACCCAATGCATTGGAGAAAAGTATATTTCCGGGTGCACCCGTCACATTCAAACATTCATATTGCAATATATAATTCCAGGCACACCCATCACATCATAATATTAACATTATCATGCATGCCACATAAAAATAATAGAATCAGGAACATAAAATAAATCATGTAATAAAATTGGATTCAAATAGTACATTCAAACACATTTGTTTCCCAAAATAAAGTGGAAATAACATACTCGATACAAGAACCATAAACTTTTAGTGAGAAGTAAAGGTGTGTCCTTGAAAGAATTGTTATTTTGGAAAACATTGGGTTTTTCATAAAATATAGTTAGGAAAATTTATATCCTAGAATATAAACTTTAATGATGAAAAATTTATTTTTAGGGAGTAACTATACAAAAAATAAAGTGAAAGAGGGAGAACATAAAGAAAGAATGTTAAGTTTGATAATTTCCCCTGACCTTGTATCTGAAGGATTTATTCAATTTAATTTCCTTTATAAACACATTAGATTCATTAATTAACAGTTCCAAAACCTTTTATATATAATTGTGCTTAATTATGTTTTCATTAGGTTATTTTATGATCCTTTTGATGAGTTATAGGGTTCAAATCAATTGTTCGGGAATGATTGTTCTTATGGTTTTCTTGAATGGTTCAATTGTATTAAAAAATGGAAGTTCATGTAGAACATGGATAAACATAAAAAATTGATATTAAATGTTATTAATGACATTACAGGAGTTCCAATGATATTATATTGAATTATTTCATATACCATGTGGATGAATCATTATTTAAAATTCAATGATGATCATTTGGGCTAATTCGGGATTTTTTTCGACCATAATGAACTTGTTTTGTTTAATCATTTAGTAATATTGACATTAGAAAGTTCAAGACCATTAAATTGGATATAATAAAAATAATATAATATGTTTTAACAATAAAAATGGTTACATGAACATATCTTAAAGAATTAATGCAAATTGAAATCACATCGTCTATGATGTCGGTAATTCGACACATCACAAACAATGTTTTTATTTCTAGAATATGTAGGAGAGGAGAAGAAGAATGATGAAGAATTTTACATGAACATGAGAAAATTCAGAATATAAATGATTTATTCATCTTTCATTCCTCTTGGTTAAGAGGAATGTGTGGAATGAAATATAAGAGAATGGAACTTGAAGAAATGTTGAGAAATTTCATAAGAAAATTCGGTAGACAAACGACTATGCATAATTGTTTTAGAATCCATTAAAAAGATAAGGAAAAAGGGAAACCCATCCTGAAATGAATCATAAAACATTATAGATAATGGATATAATGAAAATAAGAACATTTTATGTAAACATGAATGTTAAACCACATAATAAATAACCTGGGTGGAGAATGAAAGAAGTTGATAATTCTATTACCTTAAAGAGTAACTCCAAAGTCATGAAGGTTTGGAACCTGGTGGATTGAGGACACCATGTGAGGACAACTATGGAGTAAATATGATCAGAGCTTCATTGAGGAGTAATTTTTAATGAAAATAAGAAGGAATGGGTAGGTATTTATAGAAAAATTGATGGGAATGTTTAATAATTTCTAAGGGACACCTCATTAGTGGTATTTGAAAAACCTTTGTCATTCCAATGTCCTTTTCCCATATTATTATACACTTGGGACACCAAACATATTATTTTACTATAGAAAAGTTTACCATAATCATTACATCAATATTACAACATTAATGATTTCAATTATCATGCCTAAACTCAAAACTGTATTTTTACTATTCACCGAAAATTCAATAGTTTTAGAAAAATTTCAAAAATTCACCCTATCAATTTTCAACGTGTAGAATTAAGAAATGAACTCAATTTTTTGAAAATAAGTTTCTATATATTATTCATTTAATTTTTAAATAAAATCATACATAATTCAAAAATTAACAATTTTAACACAAGAAATGATATTTTATTACATTGAAAAATTAATCAAGATGTCATTATATTAAAGCCTTATGAAAATAAAATAACATTACAAATTAATATTCATTAGGGTAAAATTTCTATTCATATTACTATTCATAAGGGTATGTTAATTTTCAACAAAAATAAATGTTTGTTCCATCAAAATCCAAATAACTTACTGAACACAAATGTTGATGACTGCTTTTCGAAATCCCAAACATAGAACGTATAAAATTATTTTTATAGATCACATAGTATTTAGTATCATGATATGTTACAACTTAATAATGTGATTATACTATAAGGAATAATTATAAGAAGGGATTTTCATTTATAAAACATTGAGCCGTTACACGTATGTTCCTTTCCACATTTGTACAACCTTTGGGGGATTCTTCCCTAGTATCATCATTTTTATAAGGACTAAAAACATTTCTACTTTGAAGGTATATTGAACGAGAACCTTTTTGATAAAGGCTTGTGCATTCCGGTTTTGGTAGATTTCCAAATGGTGTTGAGTTTGGTGCCTTTCATCTATCTGGTCCAATTCATTAAACTGTATTTGGGATTGCACGTTCGTGGATTGTTGATTATAAATGGAAACACGAAGTCGTGGCACTTGGATTTTGATATGAAACACTACCACTACTCCATAGACTATGGAGTACGGGGTTTTCTAGGTGGTGGTGTGGGTCATGGACTGGTAATCCCCCAAAGCATGAAACAACTTATCTAGCCACAATTTCTTATCTTTATCCACTAACTTGTGAAGTTTGTTGGATAGAGTCTTGTTGAAAGACACTATCTACCCATTGGCCACCATGTGGTAACATGACAACTAGTTTTCCTTGATTCTATATTCTAGGAACAGCTTGTCCAGCTTTGCAGAGCAGTTTTGGGGGTCATTGTACATCAATATTGTATGAGGGACACTAAATCTGGTGATGATGTTTTCGTTCACAAATCTGACAATGTCATTTGACCCAACATCCATAAGGGGTATGGATTCATCCCATTTCGAAAAAAATTTGGTCTTTACCATTATGAACATGAATTGACTGACTATAGTGGAAGGATATGGTCCCACAACATCCATCCCCCATGCGATGAATAGCCCTGATTACAGAGCTGTATGAAGTAACTCAGGGGGCATTGTATAAATTTATATTGTACTGGGTAAAAATAAAACTTCATAGTGAATATGGAACAATATTATATCATGGTGGGATAGTAATACCCAATCCTCCCAATTTTGTGAGAGAGTTTGGTAGCTGACTAATGTGCTCTGCAAGCTCCGGTGTGTGCCTATTCTATGACGACAACGGTCTCTTCTCTATCAATACCTGAGAAGGACTCTTTCAAGGTATCATTTTTAGAGAACCTACTCTTTGTTTACTCCATTGTACAAGGTTAAATTGAGTGCCCGTCCCCAGACTTTAGAAACCCAAGCTTGACGTACATGGTCATTACATTACATTTGCGGAATACTTAATACATAACAAAAACAGACACCCAAGGACCGTAATAGTTTAGTGTTTTTGGAAACTCTGAATATAATCTTCTAACAGTGGTGAAAGATCTTCAACATCTCCCTTAGAGATCTTCCGCTATTGTTTTCTAATCTAAAACCTTTCTTTATATCTGGGGGAAAATAAAACATAAAAAGGGTGAGCTAAATTGCTCAGTAAGGGTAAATATAGGGAACATAAAAAAATTCAAAAACATATGAATGTAAAAACTTGAACATAAAATCTAAACATCAAAATTTAGAGCAATGGAATAAATCTGGGAAGTACGTAAGGAATATATCATAATGTAACATCAATCATGATAAAATAGCATGGTAATAAAATATGTAGTTGTGGAAAACCATTAATCACTTGATATGATTTCCATAGTTGCCAAGGCATTGCTTCCAAGACCATCATAGTGGACAAAGTCCCTTACTGAATCGATTTCACTACTCATTCCAGTCCGGTATCACTGAACTGGATTAACTTTCCATTACAGAATTGTCTATCTCATGAGATATAGATCTTTACCAAATTCATTGGAGGGAGATATATGTCCCACCCATCTCATAATTAAATCATTCTTATGTGTGCCACAACATAAACATAAATCATTCATCATAACCCAATGAATAAAATGGGGTTCATAAACATAATCACATCATCAAATAATACATATAAAACAAATGGATATCATTTCACCATAAGAAAATTAAAACCATGTAAATCATAGAGATATTATAATTGAAACATAATTATACTAAATAATGTCATCTTATATATATAATATCATTCACAAAACACTTGCAATGAATTCTGGAGGAAAATATCCTTTCTTCTTCAAAATCATTTTATTTTCACAAAATTCCATGAAATTTTAAAAGAAAAGGATTTTTTTGGAAATAATCATGAAATATTGTGGAGGAAGCTTCATGAAAATAAGGCTTTATGAAACCGTAAAAAATCCGTTCATGTCGTATATGTTAAAAAAACATTCTTCTCGTACTTTTGCTGGAAAACTCAAAAAGTACCTCGTATGGTAAAAAAAGGTTACTTACATACCATGCAATAAAACTAAAAAATGGGTAAAAAGGTATTTAAACATAGATGAAATCATTTTTAGAAAAAAAGGACATGGATGATAAATATAACCCCAATAAATACTTACGTATAAGAAATCTCGGATAAAAATGAGATTGCAAAATTATCCCTTACCTTATGCCCGATATTATTCATATGTATCCGAACCTCTGGTATAATTATTTAAATAATTTCATTGACATATTAAATAATTATATTCATTGTTATGATATCATATATGGTTTACTTATGACTTTATATTACCCGTTCTTTTGTAAATTCAATGTTAAAGCAGCGTTTTGGGTAAAATCGTTTCATTTATCCTACATGTTTCGACTTGTTGTTCTTGATATTATTACTTATATCACGATTTACTTAATTTTAGAATGTAAAACATGATTTATATATAATATATATTCATCATATATATATGATAGATTGATAAATGGAATGAAATACACCGTTCATGGAGACGGTAGGTCGTACATACGCATGAATGTGGTTTTCATTTCCTTATTGAATTGAATAGAATTATGTAAATGAAACATATATGTACATAAACACAGTATCATTATTCTGTAATATCTTTCATTATTATTTATTATATAAACTTTATAATCATACTTGGATGGTTAGTCATGGAAAATGAATCTCATCGCATCGTGGAGACGGTAGTCCGTTCTTACACACGAGTGACAATATCATTATTTTGATATTAAATTAATATATAATTGGATGGTATATCAAATATAAAGAATAATCACAATGTTATATTTATTATTTATATCATTTATACGCATTATTATACCCACTGAAATGATGAAATGTTTGAATAACAAACTACACCACAACATGGAGACGGTAAGCCGTACGTATGCACGTGTGTTGAATTTTTCATTAATAGGATGAATAAAATCACTAAAATGGTTGTACCATTTCTATAATAACATCACAGTATATAGAAGATACTTGATTTATTATTTTAGAATGGAAACAACAAATAAAGAGTAAGTGGAAGAAGAAATAAACTAGAAATATGTGGTGAGATATTTACCTCTTCTTTGTGTTCTTTCTTTTGATTTAATCAAAAGGGAATCATAGGTTGGATTTATGACTATAGGAAGGCCTTTAGAATGAAGGGATAATTTTTGAGAGGGTATTTTGGCTGGGGTTTTCCGAGCCAAATGTCTTGGGAGGAGTGAATGTGAGAGAAGAGGGAGTTCCCTTTTATAAGAGAGGTGAGGGGAACCTTAGGAAAAACTTAAAATATTATTTTATAATAAAATCATATTCGGTTTATAATGGCTCTGAAGTGACTTATTTCGATGATAGGGTGGGGATGGGTCAGAATACACTCAGCCAATATGTTTTAGACATGTCTAGGTTACGATTTTAACCATATCATTTAGATTTAACTCAAAGATAAATAATTTAACTTTTACCGTGTCTTCTTGTATTCTTACACAATATGGTTAATATACGTATTATAAACTGCCATTCTGTAATGCCCCGACCCCAGCTACCCAGATTCGGTGCATTACTTCGTAACATTGGAATGATCACAAAAGATCAAGTCTCGAAAGACCGATTAGTTTAGTAGCCTTGGAAACACTAGATACATTCATAAACATTACATTACATCATAAAAATGAAAACTACAATAACATGGTCTCCCTAGTCCACACTCATATCCTCACTAACTATTCTTGCACGTCAGTAATAAAACACTTCTTCAAATCCTGGGAAAAAATAAAACATTGAAAGGGGTGAGCTCAAATGCTCCGTAAGGATAACAATATAGCAGAAACTTTCATAAGAAAAGAGAAGCATTTAAGGCAATGTATAACTAAAACAAAAGCCTTATTGAACTTGAACTTCAGCATAATATGGCAAAAGTAAAATAAAATAATGCCATTACTTATTCACATGGATATTCTAATAGATGAATAATCACATGAAACATCAATAACCACTTTCATAATGAGGGAATGTATAATGCCAGACATTCTGAAACATTTTGTCAAGGCCTCGGCCAAGACATCTAAAATGATTAAGGCCTCAGCCAAAACCATAAATCAAATTGGGAAAGGGCCTCGGCCAATTCCACATCTAGTTGTCTTATGAGACCTACCGATGCATCGAGGAGCTATAGCGGGCTCCACCTGTCACTTATTAAGTCCAATACATTCCTCATATGAATAGGTTTAAACATATCATAAACCATAACATAATCGTATCACATTAAACATGCATAAAGGAAACACAAAATTTCCACATTTCAGTCACAAGATATCAATAAAACACATTGATATAAAAAAACTCATTAAAAACCATTTTCAATACCAAAATAATAGAAATTTAAAACTTTGTATTTATTTTTCATTAAAAAAAAGATGGCTTGTAGAGGAAGCCGAAACTCAAATAATGGTCACGGCGGCGGAGAAGTCGTTGTCGCCGAATAAGTACGGAAAGAAAAACATTCCCTTTTGTTGTTTAGCAAAACGCTTCATATAAAAAGATTCCTTTTGAATAAACTTAAAAGTCAAAGGGGTTTATACACCGTATAAAAGAAAGTTGTGTATAAAACCAAATATGCCTCAATGAAAGGGGATTGAGACGAAGTCCTTAAAAATATCATTTTTTTTATAAAGTTGGTCTATTATGTGTATTCACTATAAGTACACATAAATAATGTAGAAATACAAGATATTACATAATATTATCATGACATAATTTGAATGTAGGAGATTAACCCAAAGAGTAGAAATTGGGTTAAGAAGTTCCCTTACCTCGTGTCTGACTTGACTCAACCATTATTTAACCTCCTAAATAATAAACTAGAGTTAATATATACCTTATTAAGAACCATTTTTAATTTCATTATCCTTTTTATATCAGTTATTACAATGTTATTAATATTATGTAATTATTTAAGTTAATAACGGTCGTTTTGTCGATCTTTGGTACTTGAGTCAACAATAAACTTCTTATAATTACAAGTTGTTTATGTGGTAGAATATCCATTATCTCCAGAATTATATTCATGATTTAGATGTCATATATATCATATATATCCAGTATATACATTAATTTATAATATTACGTAACATTTAGAGGTAAGAAATGAAATGCACCGTTCATGGAGACGGTAAGCCGTACGTACGCATGAACGCTACTTTCATTTCTATTTCGTATTTAATGGAATGAAATCATAATGATATAAATGTATAATATAATTACAATATAATATAGTGTATAATACCATTTACTCCATCCTTTATACAGCCCACATATGGCATTAACGATTCAAATCACTTTGAGGGGGCGGTAGTCCGCACATCCTAAAATGAAATTATCGCGTTTTACCCATAATGGAAATCATAAAGTATGCCATAAATGAGAAATAAATAAGCATAAGTAAAACATAAACATATTATATATCATATATAAATATAGTGACATCTTAATGTCCACCTTTGAAGGTGTTATATGAGTGTTGAACAATCATCGTTTCGTGAGGCAGAAATTCGCCATCCACAGAAACCATATGTTCTTTAACCATTAGATGTAGGTGTGTGTAAGTGTAGCTCGAATACTTCTTATAACAACATCCTAGTATATTGAGGATACTTGTGTTGTTACAAAAGAAATGAATAAAAATATTTTAGGGGGTTGGAGAAGAAAAATAAAACAAAACAACATTAAAGAAGACATTACCTCAAAATCGGGTAACTCTTTTTGATTTGAGCCAAAGGCTTCCTTGGGAAGATTTCTGCCCAAAGTGAGGCTTCTAGGAGTAAGAGGGGGAATTGGGGAGAGTATTTGGGCAGAGTTTGGCCGAGCCAAATGGCTTGAAAGTGTGAATGAGGTGGTAGAGGTGGGGGCCTTTTATAAGTGGAGAGGAGGGGCACTCTTGGAAAGTAAGGAAAGTTTACATTATTATTCAATGCTTTTCGGATTCTAAAGGTCCCACACTTATATTATTCATTACTAAGGTGATAAGGGTTCTAAATCTACCCATCCAATAGTCTTTGGATAAGTTTAAGCCTAGGATTGTACATTATCTTTTCATTTTATTGAAATCGTTAAATAATGAGGTCATCGCTGCATCATAATGATGTCATAAATAATTTAATTTATTTAATGTCTAAAAATTATAAAAAAATACTATGATGTTTGAAATATTTTTAGCTTTCAAATGACTATTTATAGTCAAAAATATGACTTGTATAACCCCATGTAAAAATTGTTTTAGTAAAACATTTCATGTTTGTGTCATTTTTTTACTTTAACATTAAATAAATATATATTAATGTCATTTTCCAACCAAAGTGGCTCCATGGGGTCCCCAAGTTGACCCATGGGTTGTCTTGGTCGGCCATGACTCATCCAATAGGAGTAGGACAAGTTTCAAGCTCATCTCATATTATTAAAACATTATTTTTACCTCAAACTACATTAATTACCTCTAATCGCGATTAAGAACTTAAAAGTTACTATTCACCAAAAAATTATTTTAATCTCATTGAACCACATTTTACTTCTTAATGACAAACATGTATATCGGATTTTTTAAAATCAAATCACAGAAGTGGTAATATTTCATTTAAATGAAAAATCAGTTATTTAACTACCACTTAGTGGTTTCACTATTCATCAAAAATTGAAGTTTTTCAGAACAATGCCAAAATTTCACCCTATGCTATAATTGATATTCCGAATTCAAAAATGATGTCTATTTTACAAAATTCCAAAAATATAAGTCGCATTAATTAATTTTATAATTAATTCCCGCTGTCACAACAATAGCGTGTTTTTAAGAAACAATTTATATCAAAAGATTGGCAATTATTTATGTCCAATTTCAATGTTAAATTAATTCTAATGACCAATATTAGATAAAATGGTAAAAATATATTATAATTATACTTTAAAACCACTAAATAGTATAATTTATCACTATAAATTTTTTTTATTAAAAAAGTTGTTTTTATGTAATTTTCACTATTCATAAAAAATTGGAAGTTCTCAGAAAATTACAAAAAATTCAGCTTTGGATAATTTCGATATTACGAATACAAAAATGAAGTCCATTTTGAAATATAAAATTTCTATAATTTTAAAAAGTGGTTATTACTATTCATAACGGCTACTTTGATTAGTCGCGGTGTTTTAGAACTCGAAGTTGCGTACAATGCAAGCTATTGCATTATTGAATGAGAAGCGTATCGTGGAAGATTGGGGTGTTACATTCTCCCCTCCTTCAATAAATTGCGTCCTCACAATTTGAAATTTTTCTTTGAAAATAAAAGGTTGAAAAGAGAAAATAACTTTGAGGAAAACCCACATTGGAAATAAGATTAATAAAATTTAGCCTTAATAAGAGGGAAGGGGAAATGAAAAAGTCACCACCCAATTATGATCTCGATTAGAATAACATTAGTGGCAATTAGAGACATATAATTGGAGGAAAAATGTAAATATTTGTAGGGAGTGATTGAGGTCATCAATCACAATCAACTGTCAAATTGAGGGCCTCAAAGCCTTCAATCTATGTTGATTTAAAATATCATCAGTTCAACAAGACATAAGGTATTAGGATAACACATTTTTTTGTTTTAATATCCCTTTAATAAAGTTTAAGAATTAATTTATTCATTGAATAAGAGATAGGTATATATATATTTATGCTTGACAATTAGAGTTTCAACCTTCAACTCATGTTTCACTCAAAAAGATAATAGAACTCAAAAATATTATACTTAAACTAATTGTATAAGGTTCCAAATGTTAACACATACCATTTAGATTAGTAAAATTATTTTGTAATAACCAGGGACTTCCTGTAGGCTAGTGGTAGGAAATAAAGGCATGTCGCACTATGATTGTGGGTTCGATTCCTGCAGCTTTGTCCGACGCGACGAGTTATGCCCCACCCTACAGGTTGTCCTTTTCCTAAAACTATAGTATCATAATATTACAAAACTAATATTCATAAATTTTTTAACCTTAAACAATACTATCCAAAGATCAACTTAATCCACTCCAACCTTTATAGTTATCCAAAATATCTCTGTCCAGACTTTCTCTAAAAGGTCTCTTAATTCCAAAATCAATTTATCAGATTCCCCAAACAAAGTAAAGTTTCTCTTATTGTCACATACTAAAAATATAATTACCTTAATCATATTAAAACCCTACGGAAATCAACAAGTATTGCAGTACAATACTTATATACATATCACATTATTCTAATAACCAGAATATAATCCATGAGTCCAAAAGCACCAATACATTAGTTATTTTGCTTCAATTGTAGTAACAAAATAAGATTGTCCTTGATCCCTTGGCCTTTTCTGAGGTAAGTTTCCCTGACGCTTAGGAAATTCATTTGCATAATGAACCATTTCTCTACAATTGTAGCATTAAACTTTGATAGCCTCTTTCTTTCCCTTGCAATCACGAGCCTGGTGACCCTTTTCTCCACATTTATAACAAACTCCCATTCCTTTTAGGCAAGTACCAGGGTGATTCTTCCCACAATTATCACATAATGGAAAATCCTTCTTTCCCTTTTTCCCTTTATCTGTCTCTTGTTCCACCGTTCTCTTCTTCTCTTGCTTTACTTTGTTGTCATAAGACTTAGAGAATTCCTTTTCTGTCTTGATAGCACACGAGACAATATCTTCGTATGATGAGAAGGATTGTGATACTAAAGCTCGACGGAGAAATGGTTTTAACCCATCAAAGAAATGATCAATCTTACTCCTTGGGTTATGTATATAATCGGCATCATGCCTCGCTAACCTTGTAAAGTTAGCCTCATACTTTGCGACATTCTCATCCTCCTTCTGCCTCAGACTCAGAAATTGCCTTTCCATATCTGCTCGATGGTCACGAGGAAAGTATTTTTCTAAGAAAATCTCTTTGAACTCCCTCCATTCCATATTCGATACGTCATCATCTTCCGTTGTGTTTTGGATCAGCGACCACCACTGATCGACATCTCCAGTAAGGCGGTAAACTGCCATGACAACCTTCTCCCTTTCGCTACTCCCCAAGGCATGGAATATTTTCTCTAAGGAGTTTATCCATTGCTCAGATACTAACGGATTTGTACCCCCATTAAATGTTGGTGTTTGTTTCCTCATGAAGCGGTCTAACATTGATCCTCCACGTTGTGGATCAGGGTGATCCATACGAGTAAGGTTATTATTCATAACTTGAGTGAGTTGTCCCAGTATGGTAATAAGTTGATCAGCACCAGTTGTATCTCCAGATCCACAATAATTATCTTGAGCAGGAGGGCAATCCCTACACGGAGTGCGTGCATTGATACAGTTTCCATTCCTTCCACTAGGCGCCATTTCTAAACAATGGCATAAAATAGATTAGTTTATGAATTAAAATACATAATTCCATATTTGTAAAACACTTTACATAAATTGAACTATTTATGGATATAATCCATACTCATAAAAAGGAATGTTTTCTTTGAGGAAATATATACTCGTAACCCTTCATAGTGGTTTGTAAAGAAAATGGGAATTATCCTAAGCATATCCCCCGGGAGTGTCGTAACCAAGAGTGCAGCAAGGCCCGTTGTCGTGCACCAGTTCCCGTTCGAGTCTAGATCAAAGCGGTGTTTTCGGGTTTTACCCCTAGGTACATCTGTGCCAGAGCCGCCTCTACCTGTTAGTATCCAGACAGGGATGTATTACTCGGAAAACTCACAAAATCTCTACAATACCAAAATTTATGAAGTTCTTCTATACTAATCCTCAAAGTTCATCTTAGGTCTACGTGCTCTAATCAGAGTTTGTCTAAATCTAGCTTCCAAGGTTTGTACTAAACTTCCTCTGATACCAACTGTAACGCCCCGACCCCCGCTACCCAGAGTCGGTGCATTACTTCGTAACATTGGCATGATCACAAAAGATCAAGTCTCTAAAGACCGATTAGTTTAGTAGCCTTGGAAACACTAGATACATTCATATACATTACATTACATCATAAAAATGAAAACTACAATAACATGGTCTCCCTAGTTCACACTCATATCCTCACTGACTATTCTTGCAAGTCAGTCATAAAACACTTCTTCACATCCTGGGAAAAAATAAAACATTGAAAGGGGTGATCTCAAATGCTCCGTAAGGATAACAATATAGCGGAAACTTTCATAAGAAAACAGAAGCATTTAAGGCAATGTATAACTAAAACAAAAGCCTTATTGAACTTGAACTTCAGCATAATATGGAAAAAGTAAAATAAAATAATGCCATTACTTATTCACATGGATATTCTACTAGACAAATAATCACATGAAACATCAATAACCACTTTCATAATGAGGGAATGTATATTGCCAGACATTCTGAAACATTTTGTCAAGGCCTCGCCCAAGACGTCTAAAATGATTAAGGCCTCGGCCAAAACCATAAATCAAATTGGGAAAGGGCCTCGGCTAATTCCACGTCTAGTTGTCTCATGAGACCTACCGATGCATCGAGGAGCTATAGCGGGCTCCACCCATCACTTATTAAGTCCAATACATTCCTCATATGAATAGGTTTAAACATATCATAAACTATAACATAATCGTATCACATAAAACATGCATAAAGGAAACACAACATTTCCACATTTCAATCAAAAGATATCAATACAACACATTGATATAATAAAAACTCATTAAAAACCATTTTCAATACCAAAATAAAAGAAAGTTAAAACTTTGTATTTATTTTTCATTAAAAAAAAGATGTCTTGTAGAGGAAGCCGAAACTCAAATAATGGTCACGGCGGCGGAGAAGTCGTTGTCACCGCATAAGTACAGAAAGAAAAACATTCCCTTTTTCGTTTAGCAAAACGCTTCGTATAAAAATATTCCATTTGAATAAACTTAAAAGTCAAAGGGGTTTATACACCGTATAAAAGAAAGTTGTGTATAAAACCAAATATGCCTCAATGAAAGGGGATTGAGACGAAGTCCTTAAAAAGATCAATTTTTTTTATAAAGTAGGTCTATTATGTGTATTCACTATAATTACACATAAATAATGTAAAAATACAAGATAGGACATAATAATATCATTACATAATTTGAATGTAAGAGATTAACCCAAAGAGTAGAAATTGGGTTAAGAAGTTCCCTTACCTCGTGTCTGACTTGACTCAACTGTTATTTAACCTCCTGAATAATAAACTAGAGTTAATATATACCTTATTAAGAACCATTTTTAATTTCATTATCCTTTTTATATCACTTATTACAATGTTATGAACATTATGTAATTATTTATGTTAATAACGGTCGTTTTGTCGATCTTTGGTACTTGAGTCAACAATAAAATTCTTATAATTACAAGTTGTTTATGTGGTAGAATATCCATTATCTACAGAATTATATTCATGATTTAGATGTCATATATATCATATATATCCAGTATATACATTCATTTATAATATTACGTAACATTTAGAGGTAAGAAATGAAATGCATCGTTCATGGAGACGGTAAGCCGTACGTACGCATGAATGCTACTTTCATTTCTATTTCGTATTTAATGGAATGAAATCAAAATGATATAAATGTATAATATAATTCCAGTATAATATAGTGTATAATACCATTTACTCCATCCTTTATACATCCCTCATATGACATTAACGATTCAAATCACTTTGAGGGGGCGGTAGTCCGCACTTCCTAAAATGAAATTATCGTGTTTTACCCATAATGGAAATCATAAATTATGCCATAAATGAGAAATACAGAAGCATAAGTAAAGCATAAACATATTATATATCATATATAAAAATAGTGACATCTTAATGGACACATTTCAAGGTGTTATATGAGTGTTGAACAATCATCGTTTCGTGAGGCAGAAATTCGCCATCCACAGAAACCGTATGTTCTTTAACCATTAGATGAAGGTGTGTGTAAGTGTAGCTCAAATACTTCTTATAAAAACATCCTAGTATATTTATGATACTGGTGTTTTTACAAAAGAAATGAATAAAAAGAGTTTAGGGGGTTGGAGAAGAACAATAAAACAAAACAACATTAGAGAAGACATTACCTCAAAATCGGGTAACTCTTTTTGATTTGAGCCAAAGGCTTCCTTGGGAAGAGTTCTGCCCAAAGTGAGGCTTCTAGGAGTAAGAGGGAGAATTGGGGAGAGTATTTGGTCAGAGGTTGGCCGAGCCAAATGGCTTGAAAGTGTGAATGATGTGGTAGAGGTGGGGGCCTTTTATAAGTGGAGAGGAGGGGAACTCTTGGAAAGTAAGGAAATTTTACATTATTATTCAATGATTTTCGGATTATAAAGGTCCCACGCTTATATTATTCATATATAAGGTGATAAGGGTTCGAAATCTACCCATCCAATAGTCTTTGGACAAGTGTAAGCCTTGGATTGTACATTATATTTTCATTTTATTAAAATCGTTAAATAATGAGGTCATCACTGCATCATAATGATTTCATAAATAATTTAATTTATTTAATGTCTAAAAATTATAAAAAACATACTATGATGTAGGAAATCTTTTTATCTTCCAAATGACTATTTATAGTAAAAAATATGACTTGTATAACCCCATGTAAAAATTGTTTTAGTAAAACATTTCATGTTTGTGTCATTTTTTTTACTTTAACATTAAATAAATATATATTAATGTCATTTTCCAACCAAAGTGGCTCCATGGGGTCCCCAAGTTGACCCATGGGTTGTCTTGGTCGGCCATGACTCATCCAATAGGAGTAGGACAAGTTTCAAGCTCATCTCATATTATTAAAATATTATTTTTACCTTAAACTACACTAATTACCTCTAATCGCGAATAAGAACTTAAAAGTTACTATTCACCAAAAAATTATTTTAATCTCATTGAACCACATTTTACTTCTTAATGACAACCATGTATGTCTGATTTTTTAAAATCAAATCACAAAAGTGGTAATATTTCATTTAAACGAAAAATCAGTTATTTAACTACAACTTAGTGGTTTCACTATTCATCAAAAATTGAAGTTTTTCAGAACAATGCCAAAATTTCACCCTAAGCTATTATTTATATTCCGAATTAAAAAATTATGTCTATTTTAAAAAATATCAAAAATATAAGTCGCATTAATTAATTTTATAATTAATTCCCGCTGTCACAACAATAGCGTGTTTTTAAGAAACAATTTATATCAAAAGATTGGCAATTGTTTATGTCCAATTTTAATGTTAAATTAATTCTAATGACCACCATTGGATAAAATGGTAAAAATATATTCTAGTTATACTTTAAAACCACTAAATAGTATAATTTATCACTATAAATTATTTTGATTAAAAAATTTGTTTTTAAGTAATTTTCACTCTTCTTAAAAAATTGGAAGTTCTCAGAAAATTACAAAAAATTCAACTTTGGATAATTTCGATATTACGAATAAAAAAATGAAGTCCATTTTGAAATATAAAATTTCTATAATTTTAAAAAGTGGTTATTACTATTCATAACGGCTACTTTGATTAGTCGCGGTGTTTTAGAACTCGAAGTTGCATACAATGCAAGCTATTGCATTATTGAATGAGAAGCGTATCGTGGAAGCTTGGGGTGTTACACATTCGAACCCTAATTGGTTCATTAATGTAATATTTATTATTATATAAGTCTATTGACCAAAACTTAGATTTTTAGGACCATTATATCAATTAATAATATAATATTTGTTTTAAAAACTCTTTTATCTCAATTTTGACACTATTTGGTATTTTTTTTTATAAATTCATCACAGCATTATTATATAGAAAATAATTCATATAATCGACCATAATATGTTATATTAACCTATAAAATTAGAGTAATTCATAAAAAGTCTCAAATTATAATTATTTGGGTATTTATAATATACATTGTGTTAATATTTCATTAATAAGGTAATTACTGTATCATCATTGTGTCATAAATAAACTAAATTATATAATGTATAAAAATTATAAATAAAATACCATTACGTAGGAAATATTTTTATCTTTTTAATTAATATTTATAGTCTAATTTAGCTTATGTATAGCCCTATAATAAAAATGTTTTAGTTATTAAACATTGATTTTAACTATTTTAACTCTTCTTTAAATAAAATAATAATAAGTCTCTTAATCTAATCCATGTAGACCAACGAGGTTCATATTTTATTCTTAAGATTGGTTTTGGTCTAATTATACTTATCCAATAGAACTTGGACATGTATTTGTGTAATATTAATATCATTTTTACCCTTAATTACCCTATTTAATTTTAACCATGGTAAAAAAAGTATTAAGTTACTATTCACCAAAAATTATTTTTATCTTATTGAACCGCATTTTACTCCTTGATATTAACCATGTCTCTCGGATTTTATAAATTTCACTCACATATGTGGTAAAATTAAGTTTAATGTGAATTTGAAAATTCTCCTAAGAGGTGGGTAAAAGACGGCGAAAAGTTCAATAAACTTTATATATATATAAAATTATTTTAAAATATCCCCCAATGAATTACATTGAACTTATATGGTTATTATGTATCTATTTTGTCCTAAAATAAATTTAAATAAAATGAATGGTTATTTAAATAAAAAGTCAGTTTTAACCAATAACTCAGTGTTTTCACTATTCATCAAAAAATGAATGTTTTCAGAAAAATACAAAAAATTCACCCTAAGCTAATTTAGATATTCCGAATCCAAAAATGAAGTACATTTTGAAAGATAAAAATTATATAATTTCAAAAATCCGGTATTAATATTCATAATGGCTAGTTTATATAATATTTTAATAACATATCGTTGATTAGTGAAACCCGATATTGTGTACAACACATGCTATAGAGGAAGGTCATGATTGCGTGAATGCAATCCATGATAGGGATGTGTCTAGTGAAAGCTCCAATTGGTGTTGTTTATAACATAATAAATACTTATTTCATTTATTCATTAAACAAAATCTATACTTAATGTTGCGTAGAATAATTTCCACAAAACGAACATGAAACTGTGTGTAACACAATCCAAGAATAGTGTTGTGTATACTATAAGCTAATACAGATTTGCGTATAGAGCATTATAATCTTGGTTTAGCGTACAACACAAGACATCAAAAAAATTAAAAAAAATATTTCTCATAAAATATCAGGTCTTTACACAGACCTTCTCCCCTTCAGCCCTAACTGGTTGGAGTTACCCGCTCTGAATATAATTTGTAATGCATCTCATCCAATCGGTGGTATGACCATAAATCTCAGGAATGGGGATAATTTCATCAATTTGTTCCATATCAATTTGGATTAATGGTGAAACCATCCAACGATGAGCAATGCTAATGACTATTTCATCCCGGTCGGGATTGACCAAGGCAATGGATGTATTTATTACAGCATCGACTTAAGCATTCTCTGACTGGGGACATGAGTTGATGTTGGTTCTTATGGGAATTATGAAAACAGTGCTTGAACATTGTTCATCCGGGGAACCAATACGTCTTTATTGATAGCATATTCATCATTGTCCAGTTTGATGACTACCTCCAAATCACCCTTTACTCTTATGTTTTTGGCTTGCAATTGGAGTGCCAATTCTGGTGCTGTAATGAGGGCCTAATATTCTGTTTAATTGTTTGTGCATCCTTTCGAAAGTAGGAAAGTGTATTTAAAGGTGTAATTTTCAGGATATATGAGTATAACTCCCATCCCTACATTTTTGAGCTTGGGATCCACCATCGTTTTCCATTTTGGGCTTCGGGAAGCACCTTAAAAGTATATTTCCCACATCTTGGTGATCTCTTGAATGGAAAAAACTTCTTCATCTAGAAGTTCAGCATCAAGGAGTGTTCCTTCTTCCGTGGGGTGGTCAGCCTGAAATTCTGATAACACCTTGCCTTTGATGGCTTTCTATAGCACCTAGCATATGTAAAACTGCTGTAGGATGACCGCCCATCGTGATAGGTGCCCATTTAACAAGGGATGATTGGGGATATACTTGAGAGAGATTCATCTGCAGACTAGGTGGACCTCCTGGTTCTTTAGTTAATTCTTGAGCTTCTGAACTTTGAATATTAGGGATAGAAAGTTATTTTCAATCATTGAATACTATGTTCTGGTATCGATCTTTGTCCGGCTATGGTTGTAGAAGTTTTTCTCGCTGTCGGCATCATTTTTATGGGTGAGGACGGTGCCTAATGACCATTCTAGGGATGTTATGTATAAAATGAGTTATCTACCCTAAACTGATTTCATGAGCATCAGAGGGTTTAAGTGATATATTTTGGGGTTGTCAAATTCTTCTTTGAATTGTTATCCCATTCATACGTAAATCATTTCTTTATGAGCTTAGTGAAAGCTTAAAATTTACCTGCATGGTTGGCTAGGAAGTAATGAATACAGGTGATGTACCCATGGAGACCTCTCAACTCGTTGAGGTTTCATGGTGGGGAAATTTCAATAATGTATTTCATCTTCTTGAGGTCAACTTCGATGCCACGATAGCGTATGACGAAGCTGATGAATTTTCCCGAGGTAACACCAAAGGCGCATATCAGGGGATTCATCATTAAACGGTGCTGTCAAAATTTATTGAAGATAGTTTCAAGGTTAGCCAGGTGGTTTGAATTCTGTTGCAAATTTAACATGAGGTGTTCGACATAACACTCGACGAACATTACCAATAAAGGATGGAAGATGCATTGCATGGTGCACTGATACGTGGAACCAACATTCCATAGACCAAAGGGCATCACATTAGAACAGAACACTCCCTGAGGGACTATAAAAATGGTTTCTTCTTTTTCTCCATGGTCCATCTAGATTAGATTGTATCTAGAATAATCATCCAGGAATGTGGGGGCTTCGTATCTGGCTGTTGCATCGATCTTCAATTCGGTGATCAAGACCAAGAAGTCCATTTTTTGGAAATGCCCATTAAAGTCCTTAAAGCTGATGCACGTTCTAATCTATACATTATTATTTTTGATAGGCACTATTATCGACATCCGGATTGGATATTAGACTTCTTGTATGAAGTTTAATTTTACCATATTTTCAACTTAAGCCTCTATTTTGGCAGCATGCGTCGGGTGGGTCCTTTTGGCTTCCTGCATATACCCCCAATGATCTTATGGTAATCCTAGATGGTGTGTGGCGACCATAGGATCGAGGGCTAAAATCTATGTGTAATTCTGGGCTAACACATCTTGATTCATCTATAAGGAGGTGTATGAATCATGTTCCTCGATAGTCAGGTCAACACTGATAAAAGTTGGACGTGGGTTATTTTCTCTTCCTATATTTATCTCCCTAATTTCATCAATTATGGTGGAAACACTTTCTTCGAATGCAGGGGGTATCTTTGATTTCTTATTTCTCTTCTTCTTCTCCTTCCTTATCTTCATCTTCTTCCACATTTGATGGAGAGATGATTTTTGAGATAACTTCTCCAATATTGGGAGAGAAATCATCTTTTTCTTTAGTGTGTGAGGAAAGGGTAGATTTATGTACCAAGGACGGTCCGAGAGCATATTTGATATGGATATTCCTAACAACATGGGATTCATCCCTCTCTTCTGTGTCTTTGGACTTTGTGGTCATAATAGATACCATGCAGACAGCTGAGTCTCTATTCGTACTTGTACTTAGGATTTCAACTTGGTTGATGAGTAGTATGTACTGTACCCCAAGATGTTGGATGATTTTGGTGGGAGCCATATCCAATCCATTTGGGGAATTGATCCAATTAATTCCATTGGTCGAAATATGATTTTCTTAAGACTCATAGAACCCTACGTCGATATAGTGTGATTCATCGAATTAAAATGTGGACTAATCGGCATACAACATCCCGCTTTTGGCATTACTGTAATACTTGATACACTGATGCTATGAGGATGGAATTTTAGTGTGCTGATACTGCCAAGGCCTCCCTAATAGGATGTTGAAGGACGTACATTATTGAACCACCAGGAATTCAGGATTTTATATGAGATCTCTGAACCATTTTTTATGATTGATTCGTCCCAACATTTTCTATTCACTTTTTTCATATCCCAGCAGAGTTGTAGTGCAGGGTGTCAAGCTATCTTCATAGTAACACATTTGATGAAGCGTTCTCACTATGAGGAGGTTAACTACAGATCCATTGTCGATGAAGATCCTCTGAACATCAATTCCATTTATCTTTCCAAACACATATAAGGATTTAATGTGACCATGCATGATGGAGACATCATCATTATCTATGATGGAGATGACGACATGACATTCTTTAGGACTACTCTCCACCAGGTAGAATTTGGTTGTTGTTATTTCTACCTCAAACTCTTGGGGACTTAGCAATGCTTCGATGAGTCCCTCCCAAATTACTATGGATAGGCTCAATACATCTTGTATTGATAGATTTTCAGGTACTGAAACCATCTATTTTCAAATTTCATACATCTTCTCTAAATGTCGGCACTTCCAAGCTTGGGGTTTCTCTTTTACAAACAATTTAGGCGATCACGAATTGGACGTAGTTGGTTCAACTATGGGGATTGGGGTCAGTTGAACTGTGGCCTGTTTCAGCTTTTTCAGAACTGGTCCACCTGTATACCTTGTCTGGTTTGGTATCTGTGCTTCCCATGATGGGTATTACAAAATAATTGTTCTTTGATTTATTCTGATGTGAGGAAAGGATCAATCCGGTTCTTATAATTTCTATTAAATGGTCCTTCTACGAGTTTCCATGGTGTTAATGGTTTGACTTGTGGTGTGGCCTGGAATTTGAATCCTGTCATGATTATGACTTCTAGGAAACCTACGACATCTACCATCCCTTTCTCTGGCTCTCCTGTTGGGCATGAGGTATTTGGGTTTGTGGGCATAGTCTTCCTCAGAGAATGGGTCCACCAAATGAATGACATTAATGGAGATAAATATCAGTTCATGATCTGATACAATTCTTTCCTGATGGTCTCCTTCAGTTGGTGCTCTTTGGTGGGGTGGTTCCTATTGTACCATTTGGTGAGGTGGTTCCCATTGTACCAAGTCTATTGGAATGAATTCAGAAATCATCAACACTGAATTTGTCTTTGGATTCAGCTCATCTTCTTGCTATTTAATTCTTCCCTTCTATCCTTTATAGGAACGCAGGGACGAGGAGGATGGTTACATTGTATCGGGAGATTTGGGGGTCATTGTAGGTTGATTCAACTGTTTCTGGAGGATTTCATTGACTAGGTTAACGGTCTTCTAGGACGTCCAGTGGTCAATAATTTTCATTTTCATGTTGGTGATTGTTTTTTCACTTCTCTTTCTCTCTTGAGGCCGAGGTGGAAACATACGCCACTTGTACTGGTGGGGCCCCAACTAGACATGCCCGAAATCCACCATATTTTGAAAGATATACTTGAAAAAAAGCATTCCAAGATGGTTTGTTATAATATCTAGTAATTTAGATAGTAATTTGGATGGTCGTCAACACCCAGTTGATCAGGTTGCTTTGGATTTGGAATCTAGAGAAGATTTCAATTCATGGTGGTTATGAAATAGCTGCAAACTTGGTCATCTCGGAATGAATAAACATTATTTATTCATTCTTTGAAATGATTTTTTAGGCACCTCATCACTCATCTTGTCGAGGTGGGGGTGGATGTTGGTGTCCATGGGGCCCATCACGGTTCTGTGGGGGCCTCATAAATGGAGGTGGTGCTGGGGGGATTAACCGTGACAGAATCCTCATTGCCTTTTTCCATTCTTTTCCAAGGGGATGATGCGGCCACTCAGGACACAAGATTGGTCCTTTTCAAGGAGTCTTCTAGACATTGGGAAATTGTTGAGAAGTCTCTAAACCAACTGGTGTACTTTACTGGGATGAGTGGTGTTCGCTAGTCATCCAGAATGTTATTGATTCACATGGAAATCATCTCATCCTGGGGGTGTGGTTAGTTCATGGAATATGTCAGGCCTTTTCATATTGCAATGAAGTCTGAGACTCACTCGTTGTCTCGCTGCATGCAGTCCATGAGATCACTGATCGTCATCTTGGGCAACATCAAACTAAACGGGAAGAGAAACTGTCAACGAAGTTCCTCCCATCCTGTAATAGAATTGGCTAGAAGGCTAGTATACTATATATAAGATGATCCCAACAGGGTTTTTACGACGCACCTATGCTTTAGGGCTTCTTGCTGCTCTGGAGTTCCCATTAGGGGTTCCCATTAAAAGGCATAGTGCATTAAATTCTGTTACAGGTGTAACACCCCGAGATTTTATGAAAAATATTATTTTAATTTCATTAATGTCTTGTGTTTTATTCTACACCATGATTACCTTGCGCTATACGCAACACCGTATTAGCTTGCAGTATACGCAACACTATTCTTGGACCGTGTTACACACAATTTTGATAATAGTTATTCTACGCAACATTGAGTATATATATATATATATATTCAATGTATAAATGAAATATGGTTGGATTCTGTTATACGAAACAACGAAGGATTATTTCACAACACGCAACCCTGACTTGGCTTGCATTACACGCAATCACGACCTTCCTCGATAGCGTGTGTTGTACGCAATACCGGGTTTTAATAAACAATGATATATTATTATAATATTGTCATGAACTAGCCATTATGAATAGTATTAAGTAAATTTTGAATTTTATAACATTATTATTCATCTTACACATTTTCTAGAACATGGTATAAGAACGAAATAAATTTTTCGGGTAAAATAAGTATTTTTCAAAAAATGAAGTTTTGCCGCCTTTTGAGGGTGCACCCACATTAAATATAGTTTTTGACATGCTTATATGTTCAATATGACAAAATAAAATTTTTCTTTTTAATCAGGATGTAAAAATTTACATTAGATAAATTTTTGATATTTTTCCGATAACTTTCATATTTTAATGAATAGTAAAAACACACTATATTTTAATTAAAAACAAATTTTCATCATAATATATTATGTGGTTAAATTATAATATTGAATAGTTTTAAAGTATAAATAGAATATGTTTTTACCATTTAATATAATGTATTTCATTAGCTTTGATTTTACCTTGAATTCGTTGGTTAAATCAATTCAATCTTTTGCAATGTTTTAAACAAAAACCCGTTTTTATTCGACAACGGGATTAATTTTAATTTAATTTCTGCAACGTCTGTGTATTGAATTTTAAAAAATGGATTCCATATTTGGAATCAGTGGGTACAAATTATGTTAATAGGCTACTTTTTATTTTTGGGAATTATGAATAGTAACTACGGTAAATTTTATTTACCATAGTTAAAGGTAAATCGGGTAATTAAGGGTAAATATAACATTATAAAATTACACTAACACATGCCAAAATTCTATTTCATGGCTAAAAGTAAACCAATATCAACTAAGGGTTGGATTAGATTCATTTTATGGACTTTTGACCATGAAAATAATTTAAATTTTATTAAAACCAAAGAAAGTGACAACATGTCACTCTCTTAAATCTTATAAGTATAATAATTTTAACTTAGTGATACACATCATAAAACTTCGAACATGAATAGTATCTAGAAAGATAAAAACATTATCTACATCATGAGAATTTATTTAGAATTTTTTGGGATTAAATATTTATCATTAATTGTGACACAATAGTGATGCAGAAATTATTTATCTAGTGAAAAATCAAGAATATAGTTTTTATTAAACTAATAGTGACCATAAAAGGCACAAAACCCTGACCAAAACTTATTGGTCATGTAAATGGAAACTATAATAATCAAATGGTCGAATATTTGACCATTTTGAGTCTTATACAAGCAATTATGAAACTTATATTATTTTATTTTAAATGATGCCAAAGTTGTCACCTTCAGAATTTAATAAATATAACAATTTAAATATTGGGATTTTTAGATGATAAATTCTAGAAAAAGTATTATTGTGAAAGGTAATATATTTATCTTCATCATAGGATTTTATTTTAAATTTTTATGCAAAAAATAAGTATATTAATAAATTATACAAAAATGATTTAGTAATTATTTTATTAAGAGATAAACCAAATAAATGGTTTTAAAAATAATAAAATAAATATTATATGAACTCTTTAATGTGATCCACTGATTTTATAGACAAATATGTCCTTTTATTAATATATTAAAACTTTTAGTTTGAACATATCTTCGGTATATATTTTATTTAAATTCAAATAAATGAATAGTGTCAAAATTTACACTATTGTTATTTTACAAAAATAACATATTATAAAATTGTTTAAAAATCACAAAAATATTTAAAAATTATAAATTTCCATTTATATGGTCTATAATGTTATAAAGTAAACAATTATGGAAAATTCACAACAAATAAGTAATTATTTGTTCTAATTTAAAATTTATAATTTTATTACCACAAATAAACTTAAATAGATTAAATAAGGATAAATAAAAATGATAAGGTTAAAAATAAGATCCAAACGTGTATAAATTTGATTGGTTTATGAGATTACAACCCTATCTAATATAATATTTGAATATGAGTCATTTTTTGAGGTTTTTAAGTGGGGTTAGATTTATTATAAATTAATATTTTTAAGAATTCCAAAGGTGCCCCTCTCCTCCCTTATAAAAGGGCACCTCCTCCCTCTCTTCCTCACACAACTTTGAGCCTTCAAGCTCGGCCAAACCCTGCCAAATTCTGTTCTCAACTTCCCTAGAAACATCCTAGAGGTTCTGGTCTTCCTCAAAGACCAATTTTAGTTCCCTAAGAGGAGGTCTTAAAAAGGCGCTTCAAAGAAGAGGAAATTTCCGTTACCGATTCTTTCACCTTTATTTTTCTTCCACTTCTTCTTCTTAGGTTGTTTCATTATGAAGTAATAACATCAGTATAACTCATATACTGATATGTTATTATATTTATGAAACAATCCTATTTCACCATCTATCCAACCTACGGAAAACAAAATCACCGCGCGTGCGTACGTACGGAATACCGTCTCCACGCCGTGGTGTAATCTGTTTTTCCACCAACACCTTACATGGATGGGTATTATGGTGTAAAGAATAACTATACATAGTTATTATAACATCATAATTATTCTGATATATTGTATCATCAACTCCAATTCAATTCAATAATTATGGAAATGATATCATCGCTTGTGCGTACGTACGGACTACCGTCTCCACGACGCGATGAGATTCATTCTCCATGTTAACCATTTAAGAATGATTATAAAGTATATATAAGTAATAATAATGAAATATATGACATTATAAAGATACTGGATTTATGTGTATATATATGTATTTCATCTACTTAATTCCACTCAATTCAATAAGGAAACGAAAACAGTGTTCATGCGTACGTACGGCCTACCGTCTCCATGAACGGTGTATTTTTTTCCATTTATCGATCCATTATATATATGTATATTCTGAATATATATTATATATAAATCATGTTTTATATTCTATAATTAAGTAATAATGATCTATGTAATCATATGAATAATTACAAGTTAAAACACGAACGACAAATGAGACGATTTTACCCAAAAAGCTACTTTAACATGAATTTACAAAAGAACGGGTAATATAAAGTCATAAGTGAACCATATATGATATAATAACAATTATTATGATTCTGTAATAAGTCAATGACATTATTTAAATAATTATACAGGAGGTTCGGACACTTACAAAGCAAATCGGACCTAAGGTAAGGGAAATATCACAATCTCATTTTTATCCGAGATTGTTTCTACTTTGGTATTTACTGGGGTGTATTTTATCATCCACATTAATGTTTCCTCAATATGTAATATTATTTCCATACACCTAAATATTTTATATCCAATTTTACCCTTCGGTGAGTTTTTAGTAAAAGATATGAAAGGAATTTTTTTCGTTTTTCGTATGAGGTACTTTTTGACTTTTCCGACAAAAGTACGAAGAATGTTTTTTAACTTATACGGCATGAATGGATTTTTAAAACATTATTTCCAAGAAGCTTACTTTACAAGTTTTCATGTTTATTTTTAATCAACTTATTTTAGTTTAGAATTGTATGACATGTTAAGAAAGGAAAAGTGTTTTTGAAGCAGAAAGGATATTTTCCTCAAGAATGGAGTTCAAGTGTTTTATCAAAATTATTTTCCATCTAAGATAATAAAGTGTTCTGTTTCTATCCCTATTATTACATTGATTTGATTATTTTGTGATGGAATTATTTTTATGAATTCTTTTATCTTATATGAATTGTTTTATGATGTCACGATGTTTAAGATTCCCATTTTTATTACATGGGTTATGCAATGATGTATGATTTAAGATTTTGTGGCACACATAAGAATGATATCATTATGAGATGGGTGGGACCTATATCTCCCTCCAATGCAATGGGTAAAGATTTTATATCTCATGAGATAGACATGGCTGGAATGGTAGGTTATACCGGTTCAGTGAAACAGGACTGAAACGATGGTGACTCAGTTCAGAAAGGGACTTTGTCCACTAAGATAGTCTTGGAAATGAGTCTTGACTAATAAGAAATGATTCCCTATAATTATGTGTGTATGCCACAAAGTTTAATGTTTTATGTTTTGATTATTGTGATTACATTTCACTGCCATGAGTTATCCCAGGTTATGAAATTATGATCTCTTTTACAGGTTAAGATTTCCAAAAGTTATGTGCTTATGTATATGATGTGATTGATATTTCTTTTTTTTTACCCTTAATGAGCATTTGAGCTCACCCTTTTATGTTTTATTTTCCCCAGGATATAAATAAAGGTTTTAGGTATAAAAAAAGGAAGATCTTTATGGGAGATGTTGAAGATCTTTCACCAGGATTAGAAGATTATATTCCGAGTTTCCAAAGACACTAAACTATTACGATCCTTGTGTGTGTGTTTTTGTTATGTACTATGTATTCCGCAAATGTAATGTAATGTTAATATACGTCAGGCTTCGGGTCTCTACAGTTGGTATTAGAGGAAAGGTTTAGTCAACCTTTGGAAACTAGGACGCGAAAACGTTAGTGAGATCCCTAGAGATATTTCTAAGGTATGTCTAGGGATGTCCCTAAGGATAAGTATACATATAGGATATAGTCCTAGAACTACGGTAACGATCTTAGAATTAAACCTAAGATGTTAGATATTGAAGTTACTCCCCCTTTATTATGATTTTTGCCTCTCACACTATTCTTTTTGGGTTTTATAAAATGGCTGGAAACAAGATGATTCACGATAATGGAGGATATGATGGACAATGGAATGATATTATTTATGGGAAACCAAATGAAATGGGATTTGGAAGTCCAAACATCATTATTATGCCGAATCAGCAATCACATAATATGATCAATAAAGTAAAATTTGGTAAGTTTCCTGACTCGGCTAATAAGAGAAAGATGGAGTTTCATGATGATCATAGAGGAAAGAAAGTTCAATTTCCCCTATGTAAATCATGTGGGAAGAGGAATCAAGGAGAATGTTTCAAAGGAACTGGAAGATGATTTGGGTGTGGAAAATAAGGACACAAAGCCAGTAAGTGCAAAGGAAAAGGTTCAGTTAACACCAGGGATGAGGATAATGGCATTGCTACGACATCAACAATGGTTAAATGTTTTAAATGTGGAATGTACGAGCATTATGCAATCAAATTCCCTAAGGTAAAGTCTCATGAAGAGAATCAGTATGGTCGTATGGGTAGTATTTATGTGGATGATGATGAAGATACTACAAATGATATGTGAGATGAAATAATTGTTGAAGCTCGGTCAATGGTTTAAGAAGGTAGTGGAATGATTACATGTTTATCAAGTGTAATGTTGTACTATAGAATAAAAAGACATCTAAGGAATGTTACACTGTTGTCTTTCCTTAAGTTTTGAAAGTTTATGATGAATGGTATGAGTAACAATGAATGGTTATTCAGATATTTTTTTGGAAAGTAGATGATATGCGCATAATGAAGTGATAAAGAGAAAATGAAATGTTTGATAGTATTCATGAGCTCATGATTGATATAAGGACTAAGTGATATCATGGTTTGATTATAAAGAATTTTGAGGATTTTGGTTTGTGGAAAGTGTTAACTTTTAACTGCATTCATGTTTTCACTAAGGCCTTCGAATGATTGGAATGTGACCAACAAGATAGGAATGCAGTATTACGATATATGGGGATCAATGATGGTATTAAATTTTTGGTAATCATTTTCACTATATTACGAGAGTGGACTGCAGTATTATGGATAAGCCTAAAGAATGGAATGGATTATGTTGACCATAAGTTAGTATTGTTTAAGGATAGAACTTTTTTTTATATATTATTCATGTGATGTTATAGTAATGTAGTTTTAGAAAAAGGACAACCTGCAGGACGGGCGACAGTCCATCGCGTCGGACAAGGCTGTGGGGAATCGAACCCACAACCGAAGTGCGACCGGCCTTTATCGCCTACCACTGACCTACAGGAAGACCCTGGTCAGTAGAAACTAGTTTTATTTTATTAAGAGGTATGATATATGAAGTATAAGTTCATTTTTGGAAGCATATACGATTAACCTCACAAAAGACGGACTTATGAATATTTGATAACTATTGCTAACCTTTTGTTTGAAACAGATGGAATGACCCATCATTCTATCACATGATATTTTAACACTTCATTTCTTTAAGAGATGAAGTTGAAACTGTTCAAAGGAGGAACAACAGTGAGATTGTACCAAAATCAAGTATTTATTCTAATTCAAAATTTTCAACTTTAGGGAAATGATATTGAAAACCAAAAATGTTGTCCTAGTGATCTTATATCCGATGAATCAGATGGTACCCTAGATCATCACAAATTTATGGCTTTGTGATTGTTGGATTTTTCATATCCATGTCCTCTACTACTCTCCATCAGAACATGACGGTTAGATTTCTCCTCCATGTCCATATTTTCACCTATGTTCTCCTATGTGGAAACCCAGTGATTAGTTAACATGGGTAACCATTACGTTATATAATTTAGTTTTTAAAGATAAGTTTTGGTATTCCTTTTTACGATGTGGGTTTCTATCAAAGAAACTTTCAAATAGTAAACCATTTATAACCCCGACGAATTTCGAGGGCAAAATTCATTTTAAGGGGGGTAGAATGTAACACCCCGAGATTTTATGAAAAATATTATTTTAATTTCATTAATGTCTTGTGCTGTATTCTACACCAAGATTACCTTGCGCTATACGCAACACCGTATTAGCTTGCAGTATACGCAACACTATTCTTGGACCGTGTTACACACAATTTTGATAATAGTTATTCTACGCAACATTGAGTATATATATATATATATATATTCAATGTATAAATGAAATATGGTTGGATTATGTTATACGAAACAACGAAGGATTCTTTCACAACACGCAACCCTGACTTTGCTTGCATTACACGCAATCACGACCTTCCTCGATAGCGTGTGTTGTACGCAATACCGGGTTTTAATAAACAATGATATATTATTATAATATTGTCATGAACTAGCCATTTTGAATAGTATTAACTAAATTTTGAATTTTATAACATTATTATTAATTTTACACATTTTCTAGAACATGGTATAAGAACAAAATAAATTTTTCGGGTAAAATAAGTATTTTTCAAAAAATGAAGTTTTACCGCCTTTTGATGGCGCACCCACATTAAATATAGTTTTTGAAATGTTTATATGTTCAATTTGACAAAATAAAATTCTTCTTTTGAATCAGGATTTAAAAATTTACATTAGATAAATTTTTGATATTTTTCCGATAACTTTCATATTTTAATGATTAGAAAAAACACGCTATATTTTAATTACAAACAACTTTTTTCATCATAATATCTTATGTGGTTAAATTATAATATTGAATAGTTTTAAAGTATAAATAGAATATATTTTTACCATTTAATATAATGTATGTCATTAGCATTGATTTTACCTTGAATTCGTATGTTAAATCAATTCAATCTTCTGCAATGTTTTAAACAAAAACCCGTTTTTATTCGACAACGGGATTAATTTTAATTTAATTTCTGCAAATTCTGGGTATTGAATTTTAAAAAATGGATTCCATATTTGGAATCTGTGGGTCCAAATTATGTTAATAGGCTACTTTTTATTTTTGGGAATTATGAATAGTAACTACGGTAAATTTTATTTACCATAGTTAACGGTAAATCGGGTAATTAAGGGTAAATATAATATTATAAAATTACACTAACACATGCCAAAATTCTATTTTATGGCTAAAATTAAACCCATATCAACTAAGGGTAGCATTAGATTCATTTTATGGACTTTCGACCATGAAAATAATTTAATTATTATTAAAACCAAAGAAAGTGACAACATGTCACTCTATTAAATCTTATAAGTATAATAATTTTAACTTAGTGATAAACATCATAAAACTTTGAACATGAATAGTATCCAGAAATCTAACAAAATTATCTACATCATGAGAATTTATTTAGAATTTTTTGGGATTAAATAGTTATCATTAATTGTGACACAATAGTGATGCAGAAATTATTTATCTAGTGAAAAATCAAGAATATAGTTTTTATTAAACTAATAGTGACCATAAAAGGCACTAAACCCTGACCAAAACTTATTGGTCATGTAACTGGAAACTATAATCATCCAATGGTCGAATATTTGACCATTTTGAGTCTTATACAAGCAATTATGACACTTATATTATTTTATTTTAAATGATTCTAAAGTTGTCACCTTCATAATTTAATAAATATAAAAATTTATATATTGTGATTTTAAGATGATAAATTCGATTAAAAGTATTATTGTGAAAGGTAATATATTTATCTTCATAATAGGATTTTAGTTTAAATTTTTATGCAACAAATAAGTATATTAAATAATTATAAAAAAATGATGTAGTAATTATTTTATTAAGAGATAAACCAAATAAATGGTTTTAAAAATAATAAAATAAATATTATATGAACTATTTAATGTGATCCACTAATTTTATAGATACATATGAACTTTTATTATTATATTAAAGATTTTAGTTCGAACATATCTTCTGTATATAGTTTATTTAAATTCAAATAAATGAATAGTGTCAAAATTGACACTATTGTTATTTTACAAAAATAACATATTATAAAATTGTTTAAAAATAACAAAAATATTTAAAAATTATAAATTTAAATTTATATGGTCTATAATGTTATAAAGTAAACTATTATGGAAAATTCACAACAAATAAGTAATTATTTGTTATAATTTAAAATTTAGAATTTTATTACCACAAATAAACTTAAATAGATTAAATAAAGATAAATCAAAATGATAAGGTTTAAAATAAGATCCAAACGTGTATAAATTTGATTGGTTGATGAGATTACAACCCTATATCATCTAATATTCGAATATGAGTCATTTTTGGAGGTTTTTAAGTGGGGTTAGATTTATTATATATTAATATTTTTTAGAATTCCAAAGGTGCCCCTCTCCTCCCTTATAAAAGGGAACCTCCTCCCTCTCTTCCTCACACAACTTTGAGCCTTCAAGATCGGCCAAACCCTGAAAAATTTTCTTCTCCACTTCCCTAGCAACATCCTAGAGGTTCTTGTCTTCCTTAAAGACCAATTTTCGTGCCCTAAGAGGAGGTCTCAAAAAGGAGCTTCAAAGAAGAGGTAATTTCCGTTACCGATTCTTTCACCTTTATTTCTTCTTCCACTTCTTCTTCTTAGGTTATTTCATTATGAAGTAATAACATCAGTATCACTCATATACTGATATGTTATTATAAGTATGAAACAATCCTATTTCACCATCGATCCATCCTACGGAAAATGAAATCACCGCGCGTGCGTACGTACGGAATACCGTCTCCACGCCGTGGTGTAATCTGTTTTTCCACCAACACCTTACATGGATGGGTATTATGGTGTAAAGAATAAAAATACATAGTTATTTTAACATCATAATGATTCTGATATATTGTATCATCTACTCCAATTCAATTCAATAATTATGGAAATGATATCATCGCTCGTGCGTACGTACGGACTACCGTCTCCACGACGCGATGAGATTCATTCTCCATGTTAACCATTTAAGAATGATTATAAAGTATATATAAGAAATAATAATGAAATATATGAAATTATAAAGATACTGGATTTATGTGTATATATATGTATGTCATCTACTTAATTCCACTCAATTCAATAAGGAAACGAAAACAGCGTTCATGCGTACGTACGACCTACCGTCTCCACGAACGGTGTATTTCTTTCCATTTATCGATCCATTATATATATGTATATTCTGAATATATATTATATATAAATCATGTTTTATATTCTATAATTAAGTAATAATGATCTAAGTAATCATATGAATAATTACAAGTTAAAACACGAACGACAAATGAGACGATTTTACCCAAAACGCTACTTTAACATGAATTTACAAAAGAACGGGTAATATAAAGTCATAAGTGAACCATATATGATATAATAACAATGAATATGATTCTGTAATAAGTCAATTAAATTATTTAAATCATTATACAGGAGGTTCGGACACTTACGAAGCAAATCGGACCTAAGGTAAGGGAAATATCACAATCTCATTTTTATCCGAGATTGTTTCTACTTTGGTATTTACTGGGGTGTATTTTATCATCCACATTCATGTTTCCTCAATATGTAATATTATTTCCATCCACCTACAATAGTTTATATCCAATTTTACCCTTCGGTGAGTTTTTAGTAAAAGATATGAATGGAATCTTTTGTCGTTTTTCGTACGAGGTACTTTTTGACTTTTCCGACAAAAGTACGAAGAATATTTTTTTAACTTATACGGCATGAATGGATTTTTAAAACATTATTTCCAAGAAGATTACTTTACAAGTTTTCAAGTTTATTTTTAATCAACTTCTTTTAGTTTAGAATTGTATGACATGTTAAGAAAGGAAATGTGTTTTTGAAGCAGAAAGGATATTTTCCTCAAGAATGGAGTTCAAGTGTTTTATCAAAATTATTTTCCATCTAAGGTAATAAAGTGTCCTGTTTCTATCCCTATTATTACATTGATTTGATTATGTTGTGATGGAATTATTTTTATGAATTCCTTTATCTTATATGAATTGTTTTATGATGTCACGATGTTTAAGATTCCCATTTTTATTACATGGGTTATGCAATGATGTATGATTTAAGATTTTGTGGCACACATAAGGATGGTATCATTATGAGATGGGTGGGACCTATATCTCCCTCCAATGCATTGGGTAAAGATTTTATATCTCATGAGATAGACATGGATGGAATGGTAGGTTATATCGGTTCAGTGAAACAGGACTGAAACGACGGTGACTCGGTTCAGAAAGGGACTTTGTCCACTAAGATAGTCTTGGCAATGAGTCTTGACTAATAAGAAATGATTCTCTATGATTATGTGTGTATTCCACAAAGTTTAATGTTTTAAGTTATGATTATTGTGATTACATTTCACTGCCATGATTTATCCCAGGTTATGAAATTATGATCTCTTTTACAGGTTAATATTTTCAAAAGTTATGTGCTTATGTATATGATGTGATTGATATTTCTTTTGTTTACCCTTACTGGGCACTTGAGCTCGCCCTTTTATGTTTTCTTTTCCCCAGGATATAAAGAAAGGTTTTAGGTATAAAAAAAAGGAATATCTTTATGGGAGATTTTGAAGATCTTTCACCAGGATTAGAAGATTATATTCCGAGTTTCCAGAGACACTAAACTATTACGATCCTTGTGTTTGTGTTTTTGTTATGTACTAAGTATTCCGAAAATGTAATGTAATGTCAATGTACGTCAGGCTTCGGGTCTCTACAACAGGTCCCCTAATCCATTGAATATTAGGAATATGAGGTTCGCATAGATTGATGGTGGAAGAATGTAAATCACCCCCTTGGGGTATGTTTTTTGCTCTGATTGTATCGGAATGCATCACCCCTCCATTAATTCGAGTCAAGCTGTTAGCTGCACGACAGTGTTTCAGATCACTTGATTCATGTCCGGATGAACATGAGATTAAGATGGTGTGGTATGGGCCAAGATTGGGCATGCCAGTGTTGCTGGTATTTTAGGTGGATACCCATCTAGGGGCATCTTTAGTGGGTTTACCTAAATATATCATGGTTTTAGTCCATGCTGGGGGAAGTCTTGATGTCCTTTCAAGGCAAGGTTGAATGGTCCTCTAAGTGTGGCTTCATTCACCAGGATGAGTTCATGTGGTATGAGCACCTCCTCTAGGAGCACCTACTGACATTCAGCAGAGGGAACACATCTGGGGAGATAACTCCCTCGACGTAGCTCGACAGTAATTCTCCTGAGATCATTCATTTATTTTTTCTGCCACATGATCCTTTCTTAGAGGGTGAGGGACACATTTTCATTTGGTGGATGAGGCGGTTCATATATGACCACGGATTTTTTGAAGTTTCACGAGGGAGGAAATGTTGGACTGAAAAAGGTGGAACAAAGATTTTGGACTGCACTCTAGTTCCAAGTTTGCACACCATCAGGCATGGTGTGGGATGCCTCTAGGAGGGAACCATATTCCTTTGCATCCTCTCATCTAGAATCATTTTCTGTGAGATCCGTGGGGTAGACATGTACCAAGTTCACTGAGGCATACACAAGAGGGGGTGGTGTACCCGATTTTGAATGGTAAAAAGGCCTCATTCTCCATTTATTAGACTTTCTCTTTCCATTCTATGGTATTATTTAGTCTTCATGATAAATATTTACCCGAAGTGTGCCTTGGACTTACCTTAAAACACACATTTTTCTTCGATGGTGCGAACCACTAGAAGGGGTGGAAAGAGAAACTCCACTATCAATCATTCTTCCTAGACGGTAGAAGACATATGTCCTCCATGAAGGGATTTGAGGTAAGAATTCCCCCATCCCTACAGGCTATGGTTGTTCCCATTCTCATATCTTTGTTCTATGACCTAGATTTTTTGGTCTTACAGGGGAATTTTGATTTAAAAATTCCCACATCTCTGTGGGCTAGGGTTGTTCCCTTATCATGGCGGTATCCACTTCTATTGCCACCCTTTCAATTTTACATGCTTACGCATGGGTGTGAGCAGAGTATGGCATTGGGCATGCGCAGAGTCTATGACCTTTTGAAGACATGGGAATGGCTCGCTGGTTGGAATCTCTAAGACGGGAAGCTTGTGGGATGTTCCTAGTCACCTGACATAGAATTCTTTCGATGGCTTGAACTGTTTGGCCTTGATGCTTTTGAGACTTACTCCAGGTTTGTTTTTGTTGGGTATCCCAAATTTGTTGATTTTTAGTTTCACTTGATTGGTTCCTCAGGGTGATGACATTGCACGGTGTCATTTCCAATGGGGATTGCTGGACAGGATGTGGGGTGAAGTGTAAAGCTCCATGTTTTCCCCATCCCCGAAGGTGGATTCTATCCAGGGAATTTCCAATGAGGTGGCAAAATTTATGTCATGCGTGGAGGCAAGCCAATTCAGGGTTTTTCGTTCTCCTTTCTAATTGTGGCTGATTTTCCAATGGGAGGGATTCCAAGACGATTAGATGGTGAATCTCCCATATCGTGTTCACTTTGACTGCGTACACTTAGTAGTGTTGGAAATTTTCTTTTAGATTTTTAAGTGTTATCCATATATTGATGATAATTTTATACATGAATTCCCTATAAAATTCTCCTGGTATGTCAAAATGAGTATTGGACATAGGCCAACACATCACTAGTATATTATCCCTAGCTATTTGTCTTCTCACAAGCAACATATCATGATTCTGTTCTTCCAGATGTTCATCTACTTGATATGACCATCTCAACAACTTCTTAATAATTTAATTCCACGAAATTAGGATGGTGGGAGACTTATTGATTTTTGGATGTCATGGGGGTGGATTGGAAGATGAGAGAGGTCCCAGAACATCCTTTGGTTGAGAAAGAATATTTCTCATTATAAAGGAAGTTCATGATGTGTCTGAATCCTTTCTGACCTCCTCAGAATTGGAGGGATTTCTCACATCAGTTTCAGAAAGGGTATTACATTCTTGTCAGCGTGTGTTTTTGTTATGAGGAGGACCTTCACAATAACCTTTATATAGAGAGGACTACCATCCTGACAAGATACCTAAATGCAAGGATAATTTCTATAGTGTACATACCGGGGATGGCATTCAGGATGTACTGTAATAAGAGGATAACCTTCTCATTGCTTGATGTTACAATAGGGAGGACCTTCATAGCTACTTTCATTGTGGGGAGGGCCTTCACAATGACACTCATAATGGCGAAGACTACCATCATGACATGATGTCTGAATGAAGGGTAAAGCATATCTATAGTGTACACCCTAGGGAGGAACATCAGGGTGGGTGATAGCAAGGGGAGGAAATTCTAGCTGTCTGATCTTCATGTCAAGGGGAGGGTTACCCTGATGTGCATCAGGAGATATGATCTTATGATCGATCATTCTTGACCCATGGAGTAATCCCCCATGGGTTCTCTATGTATGACATTCGGTGTTGCTGGTAGCGACATTACAGGGTGGAACTTCACAAATACTACTGCCACATCCATAATATGCTAATGGAATGATAGGTTCTTGAGACTTTGTTGATGTATGTTTGGGGGCATGAATAACCCAAGATTCTTGCAGAGTAGGATCATGTAGGTGTACTTCATTTTCAGGATTCCTTTGGTGCTTTTTATTTTTAGGAAATCTCTTGCCGGTGCCCATGGACATATGCTATTGGCAATGGCCTACATATACAAGTCCCTATCATGATGGGTCCTGTGATATCATCAGGATACGCTGAAATGCATGTTTAGTTTTTGTAGGGATATATACCTATCCAGGAGTGACCACCACGTTGGAATGACATCCCCCAGTTGAAATAGGTATTTATTCCCGATATAGTTGTTTGTAGGTCATGGGATATTATCTTTGACCCTCCTGGACTTGAGAACAGATGCATAACTAATCCAAACTGACTAACTCATTTTGAGAGCGAGTCATTCCATTTGAGGAAATTGGGTTGTGGGTCTGATTTCTCGCCTTTTCCACCGATGTTATGATATATTGGCAGGTTTGGATGATATGGTTTGGAATCGATGTCTAATATTCCATCATTTGCAAGATGTGATGAGATGCATCTTTGGATGGATAGGGTATGAAGGCCCATTTTGATGTTAGAGCAGGAGTTTGTGCCTTCTTCGGTTCTCCATGAGTTTCATGTAGATACTGGTAGTTCACCTATGCTGATATACAAAAACGAGTCTGTCACCAATTATCTTCTCTGTCCGACACTGTATATGACTAGTGGTCTTCATATTCATGAGAAGGGATTTTCATCCACTTTCTTACTACTGTATTTTTCTCATGGGCTTTGTATGCATCCACATGAATTTGACTCTACTAATATTTGGTTGTTACCCTATTTGGATGGCGGTCTTGGTATGTATAAGCATGTATTTGTGCCTGTGTGTAGACTGTTGCTGCACTATTTGGATGGTAGGATCCTTGGGTGTCTACAGGTGTTTGTTCCTCTATATAGCTAGTTTCAACCCTATTTTAATGGATGGATTATTGTGTGTCAGTTGATAATTGCATCTTCATATAGCTTTCTGCACTATCTACATGGCGGTACCGATGATCACTAGTATGAATGGGATTGTGATCATATCGTGCCACCCTATTTCAGAGGTGGGATAGAGTGGAGAGGGTAGAGTTTTGTGTTTTCCTCTTGAATGCCGCCGCATTAGTATAGTGGAGCTGCTTCTTAAGAACTATGGTGATAGTGTGTTCCTAGTTAAATATTTTCTTCTTGGATAGCAGTTCGAGGGGCTCAGGTCTCCTTGACTATAAAAGGTTCCCTCGGCATAAGGCCCTCCTCAAGGGGATGAGGATTGGTGATCTGGTGTTGTCAGAGAAGTTCTCCAGTGGGGTCTTGTGGGCAGGACCCCCGTGCAGTTGAGATGAAGTCATCAGCATTGACTACATCTTCCTCACTAAGGTAGAAGAGAAAGTCATTGTCACATTCTGGGGACAGGCTCCCGAAATGGTTCAATATGACCATCAATTCTTAATTATGTTGGGGTACTAGTGGTAGATAAAGAGGCAACTGGAAGTCCTTTGTAGACTAGAGGACTTGTCATGCAGCCTTCAGTGTGGGGAGAGTACGATTTTGGTTATACAATTTGACCAGCACATTGGATACCCAATGTTGAAGATGCTGGGTAGGCGAGGGGGTCCGACTCTTCATTGAGGCCTAGGCCACATGCATGATTTCTAATGTGATCATCTTCATGGATCATGGGGTGTCATTTTTATCAAACACATCTCTGCGGGAACCTACAACATACATTTATGACATACAGACCACAAAACATTTTCAAAGTAGCATTCCATTAAATATATACATATTTGGTGATTCATCCTAGATCATCTTCCCTTTTCTATTGTTGGTGGGAGAATGGTCTTAAGTGGGCTGATAACGCCACATTGGTTCAAGATTAATGATGTGTTCACCATTTTTGTTCCACCTTTGAGGAGGCACATTTTAGGAGCGGTGCAGAAATGTCTAACAAGGATCATCACACATCCCATTTTCTATAGAGGCGGGTTATCATTGAATTTGTTGTTCTTTTGTTTCGACCTGTTCGACGTTATCATCCTTTTAAAAAGATTGAATTTACTATGAGGGAACTGTTGGTCCCAGCGAGTGATTGCATGGTGGTCAAGAATTCATGAAATCTATCCTTCTCGGATGTAAATTCATCAGATGGTCTCCAACGAGTTTATTCGTGGAGCCAAGAATGCCCAAAGACCCTAATATCCTTGATTCATGGACCTTGTTTCCAAAGGCAGACGCTCGTAGGATGACGACTTGACCAAAAACACTTAATGATTCCACTGGTTGAGAGGATGGGAGGCAAGGCTCACCACACTCTTTTGGGGGAGAAATATTTCTATTCCAGGACTCTCTTATAGATTTAAGTCATGTTCATATGTTTGTGAATCCATGGATCATTCCCAAAGTCTGTGTCCATGGGCTACCCATTATTTTGAAAATTGTTGTAAGCATGCATTTATTTGATGCTATGGAGGTGATTCTGACATGAGCCAAAGTATAAGGTTCTCTAGAGTCTATCTTCATCCTGGGGGATGGAAGATGACTTGATTTTGGGATTGGACCCACAAGGAGGGCTTCTTACGTATCCTCGGGAGAGTAATTAGAACCCATGTAGTGTGGAATGTGTGGGGCACACACATGAGAGATGCCCATTTGAGGGGACATGATTGGGAGGAACCTTTTTGGATGAGAACCCATTTGAGATTGTGACTTCTGGTAGGTGTCTTATGTATCCTCTTTCACTCATGAATCAGAGTTCTAGTAGTTCAGAAGTGTGGGGCTTACACATGGCAGCTTCCCATTCAAGGGAACATGATTGTGTGGACCATGTGTGGATAAGCACCTATTTTAACTCAGGCCTTCTGGTAGGCATCCTATATATGCTGTTTTGAATAGGAATCATAGTTCTCATAGTTCATATGTGTTGGGAATATGCATGAGAGTTTCCTATTTGATGGGACATTATTTGGTGGACCCTTTATGGATGGGCACCCATATGATCTTGAACATTATGGTAGGCATCCTACGTATCCCGTTTTCACCATGAATCAGTGTTATCATAGTCCAGAAGTGTGTTGATGTTTTATTCCTCCAAAACCTCTAATCCCATGTGAGTCATGTTCAGTGTGAGAAACACAAGCATGTTAAAGATTCAATAATGCACATGTCTCCTCCCCTACTTGTGGGAGAGGGAGAGACCGTAGAAGAAGAAGTCGGGGTGAAATTGGGAGAGGGTGCATAGTGATGAACCTTACCATGTGAAATGGAATTAAAGGTCATGGGGCCCAGTCTCAAATGAATGGGGACATACCTAAGTGGGAGGGCCCCAGAGTACATTCTGTGAAGGGGAGGTGTTTCATCCTCATCAAAGGAAAGGGGGAGAGAACATAACCCCTTCAACTGATCATTGTCCCAAATTGAATGGAATAGAAAGTGATCACCCTTAATTTCAAAAACATGGATGTTCTTTTCAGAATCCCAAGGTTGGATTCCTGGTTATTGTGGGAATGTAACTTTATAGGAATTCTCAATGCTCGCACCTTTGTGGGGATGGGCTTCGTGACTTCGCTGACTGTGAGTATGTAGACTCAATGGGGCAAGTTGATGCACCATATGGTCTGATTATATGGGTCTAGTGGATTTGTAGGAGGCTTTGACCTAGTTCCAAAGGACTGGTTAGTAGAGGGACCCTAGAGGAATTGACTGTAGTAAAGGGGTGAGGTTGGAACCTGTAGGATCAATACCAGAAAACACCTCAATCTGCGTACTGTGTTTCCACGCGGGATATGGGAGGCTCCGCATTCCATAATGGTATATGGGCAGATGGTCCATCCGTGTACCACTGTGGTACATAGGCATGGGTATCTTCCACTATGTACTAGAGTGGTATGCGGGTCACCTTTCCTCTTTGGGTTGTATCCACATATCAATTTGGTTCTCAGTACTGGTTTCAGTCTGCGTAGCGGTACGCTATGCGGAGAATCATATTGGAGGAGGGTAATGGGAATTTCCATTCACGGGAAATTCATTCACAAGACGTCTTTGGTTTGTAGGTAACTAGTCAGGTTCGTGGTTATATTATTATTTTCCAATTGCCCCAATTTATGGCTCGTAGCCGGCTATACCTATGGAGGAAGTGGTTCGTGGTTTGTGCTTTGTCAATGAAATAAGATGGAAGCAAGAGTGCCAACTTTTATGTCTCCCTCAAGATTTCAACATATGTACTTCCTCCTCTCCCTCTCCATGCCGTTTAAATTTTCTCCATTTACAGAGCATCAGAGCAATTGTATCTATTGTTCACATGACACTATTTGAGGAGGCCCATTGAAGCAACATTCTGTCCCGTGGAAGACTATGTCAACCGAGGTTTTCAGAGGCTTTGGTTCACGATAATAATTTGTGAAACCCTACTCATTCCATTTGTCTATGAACTGATGGGTTCTCAGTATGGTATGCAGAATGGCCTTATGTGAAAAACTCCTTCGGTTGAAGTAGATAGTGGGTTTTCTTTTCTCACTGGCCATCACCTCGCGGGCCAGGGGTTCATGGACCGTGTCACATACCTAGTAGTTCATGATTCATCTTCATTGAATACGTTTCGTGGCGATGGTACATCAGCTACTTAAAAACAATGAAAAAATGAATTCCTTCAAGTTCCTTCAATGAAAGGAAACTCAATTTGAGTCCCCTTGACTTGATAGAATTGTAGAAGCACTTGCTTCCTTCTGTAAAGCGATCATGGAGGGATTATGTCCTCATTGAGGAATTATTATAACCCTACACATATAAAACTAAAAATTATTCATTTTAAATATTTGGATAATATATTTATATTAAAAATACTATTATACATTCTAAAAATATGAAAAAGTATTGATTTATCATATAAGACTGAAAATGTTCAAATTTGAATATAAAATCATAAATAACACACTATAATAACATTTTTATCCATCTTGAACCTCTTAATAATATGGACATTCATCCTTAAAGAGTATAATATTAATAATATAACTAGTAAAATAAATTTAACCAACCATGGTTTTATAATATTATTTTTGTATGTATGTTTTTTGTTTAATAAATGATATATATTTTACTTTAATAGTTGTCGATTAATTATTAAATGCAAGACTATATTTAAAATAATAATTTGAAATCAATATATCTATTAGCTTCCTCGATCTCCTTTTTTAATGTAAAATACTTCACACCCATTATAATATCATTGGGATGCCGTCAAAATATATCAGATTAATCTCAGTCAAAAGTTTTTAAAAAGATCAATCCCTTGATAATAACCCATTTTAAAGTGAATAAATTTCATCTCTAAATTAGAAGAAAAAAGTTTCAAGAAAATATCTCTATATTTATAATATGTAAGAATAATTCTTTCTCTCCATGCATAAGAACAAATTACTTATTGTGAAGCATAAAAAATAACTTCAGATAATACATAAGAATTAATTTAAAACATACTCCATGTATAAGATTTATTACATTGAATATTTTCAATATATATGAAAATCTCAGAATACAACATAAAACATTGTTTATTAAATCGAATATATAATATCACAATAAAATTATCATTCAACTTAAAAATAAACACACAACATTAACTTCATCATATGTAAGAGTGCACATTACATGTGTATTTTATCATAGATTTCACTTTGATAAGTAAGATTAAAATATAAATTTGAATTGAATATTTAAGAAACATTCGATTATAAAATATTAGATAAATAATTGTAAACACCAAATTTAACTATATATGTATGACCTAATACTTTTATATTCTTCAATATATACGATTACCTCCCAAATCTCATCATATATGTAGAATTATACAGTTTTAAAACATTCAAAAACTAAAATATGCATGACAACAATGGTAATAGTAAAATAAGTTCATGTCCTATTAATATTCAAGAATTGTATTTCTTATGGTTTAATTTATTATTAGAAAATTATTTAATTTTTTAGTCAAAGAAAAAATTGTTTTATTCTTATGAAATTAATTCCAATGTATTATAATGTATTATTTAATATATATTCTCCCAAAAATTATAATTATAAATTTAAAAAATTAACTTCTTTTGTTTAATCTTCATTTACAAATTATCTAAGGATAATGTTTTTGTATTTTTCTAAAAACATTTTTTTATCAAAAATTATTGAAAAAATATAGTTTTTATAAATGGAAATTTAATTTTAGTAAATAAAATTATTATAAATTACCATTTTATCATAAAATAATATAAGTATCTTTTAATTAGATATTATTTATCAAATTACATATGAATCATTATTATAGCTGGCTCTGTAAGGAAGTCATTTTTAGCATAAAACACATTTTTCAAAACCCAATTTTTGTTTAATTTTTTATCTATATCATAAATTATTTCATTACACTTATTAAAATTGATTCTATATTTTTAATCAAAATTTTCAAATTTAGTATATATTTTCATTTTATTATATTTTTCATTATAAATAGTAACTATAGAAAATATTTTTCAACTTTATAATGGTAAATTACATAATAAAGGTTAAAAATAATTTGACATAGCATAAAAAAAAATAAAAAATTATGAATGTATTATATATGACATGCTATTTTCAACCATCAACATAATTTTTTTAAATTTTCCATTTCTTATGAAATTTCATTCATAATGACCTTAATAAGATTTTAAATAAATAATAAAGACACAAATTTCATTATGTTTATTTTAATATCAAGAATATTTTTTCATATGGTTAAAAAGAGGTTATATTCGGTTATAAATATTTTATCAAATATAAATGAATTGTTTTTATCATGGAATTTTATTTTTAATTAATAATTAGAAAATAATTATCTTAAAAGGGTATGAATCATAGAATTAGTGCTTGTGAAATCATTAAAAAAATCAAGCAAAGGAATTTAAATAATCTAAATGTAATATTTTTTGGGAGAGCTATAGATTCCCATGATTGTTTTAGATAAATATAATATATTAAGGTTCTTATAAATGTTCAAATTTGATTTACATTTCTATATTAATGTCATTAATGTCAAACGCTTTAAATAGTTATGAAAATGAATATAATGTAAAAATATTTAAATAATATTTTTGTTAATGATTTAAAATTGATAAAAGTATTCTATTTTCCCAATTGAGTGGGATATGGTAAATAATATCAACGAAATTACATTTATCGGTCATTATTCTTTTTATTGTGATTTTATTAACCCATATAGTGTAAAATCCTTTGATATTGCAATAATCCTCAAAATGGTTAACAAACAGTTGATAATAAGATATAAGGGAAACAATATCAACTGATATCATAAAAACATTTTTGTTTGAAAATATTTCAAATAATCTAGATCCTATATTATATTTATATATGTTTTTTATAATTTTTCATAAAATAAATCTATATATAGTACTTTATGAAATTCCAATAGTGCCCCTACCCTCACTTATAAAAGGGATCATCTAGTCCTCTCTTCTTCTCACCTTTGGAGTACACTAGTTCATCCAAGACCTATAATATCAATCCAAAACATCCCTTCTTAATTTCAAGAGTAAAATGTCTTTACAAAATACAAATTCTTAATGCATTAAGGGGTAAGCCAAAGTGGTTATCTGAGCATAATGTATAAGTCCTAACTAAACTATTTTAAGTTTATTTTTTTCTCCAAATCATTAAAATACTCTTAATACATGATAATATAATAACATCTGTTTCTTACATATAATAAAATTTAATTGAGATTATATGGTAACCATTTTTCATCTCTTTTTAATTCCTATAAGAAATGAAAATATCATTCGTGAGTATGTGTGGATTCTAAAACCACAAATAAATGTGTTTTTTCCATCACCACATCTCATGGATTTTTAAAATATGTATTTAATCAATATATTCAATATTAATGACGTTATTACAATTCTATAAATATATTATATTATATATTTTTCCCCTTCCATCTGTTGGAATCTAATAATGTCCTTCATGCGTACTTATGGATTACCTCCTCCACGAAGTGATGGGATTCATTTCCCATGTATTTCATCCACGTATGGTTATAAAATTGTAATTAATTTATGAAAATTATATTTATGTAATTATTATCATTAAATATATGATGACACAATTACCCCTTTCACCAAGGTTATCCTAACACATTTTTTTTCTTATTATGAACAGAACAACCCCAGAAAATCCAACATAAACATATAAAATTATGTGACTAAATGAAATATAGTAATACATGTCATAAAAGGGATAATTAAAATAAAATTAATATTAATTAATTAATTAATTAATTAAATAACTAATATAGAATAGTTATTTAGGAATTTAAGAACTAATGATTTTAGACATATTTAAGGTAAGAGACTTTCTTTTAAAAATCATCTTATAATGTTCAAATTCAAAATCATTTCCTTCAATGTCTATATTCATTAAATTTATGTAATGAAATTCTAATTTAAGATGAAATTGTTGATAATGGTCAACATTGACCATATTGGACCTTTTTTCAATGGTTTAAAAGAAATCATTGTAACTATTTCTGTAAAGGTCAATTTTATCTATATTTACCAAAGTATTCACCAATGTTTTTCGTTGACATATAAAATATGAATAGAATTTCCACCACATAGATTTTTCAATTATATAATGTTTCATTTAAAATATTAGATGGATATTTTCAATGAAATAATTTCTAAAATATTTTTTTAATTTTTAATTTTAAATAGTTTTCAATGGAAATAGGTATTAATTTATATTTTTAGATGAAAATTGAAATTTATATACTTAATGATTAAAAATATTTTTTTTCAATGGATTTTTTAAAAAATTATGAAAGTGTAAAAATATTTTGATTCTGATATAGTACATGAGAATTATATATGACACCGAGCGAACTTGATACAACATATATGCTGGGTGATCATGATATAGCTTACATAAATATCGAGCCTGATAAAAATTTATACTAAGGGTGAACCTAATAATGATCTCTAATGCATTGGGTAATTTTTATTTTCATTGAGGACAAAAATTATGAACATAAGTAGGGTCTTTCTCTTATTGATTTAACAAGGATCTAGTTATTGTTTGACACAAGTTGACATGACAAATGAATATGATGCTCTAGGATGCGTAAAAAGGTTTAAATTTTAGTGTTATGTGTTTTAATGTTTTTCATTGATAAAAACGTGTGTTTTCTATATAGATATTTTTTTATTCTCAATGAATAAACCAGTGAAGGTAAAAAAATATATGGGTTTCCATGTTTCCACTTTGATAATATATTTATTTCTTTTATATCAGCAACTGAGATTTTTCTTCCAATCAAAAGTAGTGACAATGACTTGAGGGTTGAACAAATAAATGAACAAGAAATACAACAAGTTGTTGATCATCAGATTCATCATGAAAGAATGGTAGATTTAGATAACTGAAAGGGTAAAAAGATTATAGAGGTTGTTTCTCCTCACTGCTAAAATTTTTAATGCCCCATCAAAAACTGTCGTGGATAGTGAGGGCTTCAAACTTGTTCCCTAGAAGAAAACAAGATCTTCAGGTGACGTCCAAGTGGTGGTGGAACACCCAATGAAAGGGAATAAGTTCCAGGAAACTCCTCCTAATACTGGACTACTAGAGGTTGAGGGATTGCGAGACACCTCTCTTGAAAAAACCATTGAGGAAAAGGTAGATATCTATGACTCTGATAGCACTGATGTCAAGACCCTATATGAATGGGTTAAAGCTCTTCCGCCAAGTGGGGGGGGGATCTAGAGGTCGGGGTCGCGGACGCAGAAGATCCATTTCTGAATGGAATGAAATGCGAGGGGAGGAAAGAGGACAATGTGAAAGACTGAGGAAAAAGTTAGGTAAATATATTTTTTGCTTCGGACAGTTTTCTTTGTACTCCCACTCCCTATATGGTTCCTTGATTTGTCTGCTTTTTTTTTCAATAAAAGAGGCAATTCTTCCACCTTTTTCAAAAAACAATGTTTTCCATAAGGATTAAGGATAGGTATGGAAAAACTAGAAGTCTTGTAAATATTCATAAATATTTTTCACGAAACTAATAAATAATTTACATTATACGTTTTATATTAATGGAATATTGGATACCAAGATGACATTTACACATTGCAATGAATGTGTTTTGATGTAACATTTATTTAATAAATCTATAAAAAATATATTTAAATGGTATTTAAGAATTCAATAATGTTAATTTTAGTCCAAAGTCACTATATTATGTAATTTTTGTTGTCCAGTTCCACATAGTTGTTATGAGAGAAAAGTTTTATATAACTATAGATGTTAGGATAACATAAATTAAATACAACTGAGAGATTATGATTTCTAGTTATTTTGAAATGAATTAATATTTATAGAATGAAATGTTTCTTTATTTGGTATATGTCAGTTTGGAATGGTTTTATTTGGAGGAAATAGAGAACTAATGTAGGAAGGTATTGGGAGGAAAATATCCTTCCAAATAATTATTTGGGATTGTTATAATTGGAACTAAATTGTTTATTGTAGTGATGGATCAATTTATATAGGTTATAAATTGTTGTGGTATCCATGTATGAGATAAAAAATATTTACCAAAAGGTACATATCAATAGTTGATAATGTTATGCAAAAAAAAACTCTATGTTTTGGTGGAACATCTAATATACTGGTAATTGGAGGATGGATCAATTCTCTGTAAAAGATATTTGAAGTCCATGGATATTCAGAACAATAAAAAGTTAACACTTTCTATTTATCATTTTGAAGGTGAATCTGATCTAGGGTTCTCTTTGGTTTTCTGTAATCGAGATATATATAAGGGCTTTGATTCCATTGAATGGGATTATTTTAAGTGTCTTTTCTTGAATAAGTGTTTTCATAATGTATTTTGACATTGAATGGAGATTAAATCATGGAATTAATGAAAATTGAGGATGAATCAGCAGTCACGTATGAATAAAATTTTATAAGATTGAATAGGTAAGAAATGAATTTTATTTTATACATTGATAGTAAATTTAATATGTCTTACTATAGATTAAAATTATATTTTCAAATAATTTTGGCCGCATATTAATTTAAATGTTAAGAGAATGTTATTCATTTTTTTGTGAATGTTGATAATGGGTTTGCAGAAACTTATAGTCCTCATAATTATATGAGTAATAATAATTCAATATAGAAAGTAATGGACAACAATTAAACTATGAAATAAAGAGTTAATACCCCCAACATGTTCCTTGAATGACAACCCATATCATTAATAATCATTAATTCATTATTTATTATATTAATATACACTTAATACAATACTAAAAGATATTTAGGTCTATTTTATTTGGTTAGTTAGATAAATTGAAAATGAAATTTAAACATGGGTATAATAACATTATTTAAAAACTCTAAAACATTCCCTTATTTTTCATTGAACTTCTTATATTGTGTGGGATAACTTGGGGATGTACATAAGAAATATTTTCTCTATATATCATATTAAGGGAATAATACAAGCATTACATGATGAAAGTAATACATGTGAGTCAATAGGCATACCATGGTTACACACATGGGAGGGAATCATAAGAATAAATATAAAAGCAATATATAATATGCAGCATCAAAGAAACATGGGAATTTGGAAACAACATAAAGCCTGACATCATAGGCATAAGTCAAGGATAACCATTGATGCATAATAACATAGTGTTCTTTGAAAAACCTCTCCTACAACATATAAGGTATCACAAGATATAAAAACATTACCCAATTCATTGGAGGGATATGTAATTTCAAAACCACCTGTCACATTCATATCAAGCACATGCATTAGTATGCCACATAGGTCATACAACCTAATATTGACTTCCATTAATTTAAATTCCCATTACTATGGATTATTTGTTAGATATATGGAATTATAAAATCAATTAAGGATAGTTATATCTAATTGAATACCCTTCAGTAGAAATTGGTATGGTTATTCACTAAAAAAATGTTCAGCTTTGAAAATCAGAGGATACTTTCAGCAACGTAACGAGTGAATAAAAAGATTAATGGAAGTTTTTAATGAGATTTAAAGGTGGTATATAATTACTTGTACATCGTAAGTAAAAAAAATGGTATGTTTAAAAATTCATTCCAACATTATCAATTGGAAATAAAATGAATTAATATAAACAATTTTCATGAGTAAATAGGTCATTGAGACAATCCTATTACCTTGATATGAAACTTTTAAAAGCTTGGGAGGTGATTCTTAAGCGCACATAAACACTTAGGGGGGGATTTATATATGGATAGGGGGATGAAAGTTTTTTAAATGGGTTTTGGGAGACGTGGAGTGGGAGGTTGGTTGGATATTTATATTAAAAGATAGGGTAATTGTTTATTAATTTCTATACTTTGGTTTTGGAAAATATATGATAAATGTTCTGAGAAAAAATCCATATCATGGTTTTTACTCATGGTTTGAAAAACATTGGGTCTAATTTTAATATTTTATAAGCCCAATATCTTAAATATTAATGTAATACCATTAGTGATGGGAAAGTAAGTCTTGTTCATAAAGAATTGATTGAAAACCATTATATATACGATTAGTTTTTTAAGATTAGTTAATGGTATATAAAATTTATAAAATATATTAAAAAATATATTATTATAAATTGTAAATATATATTTATTCTTTTATTCCCATTTTATGATTTATTAAATCAATTTTTGGAAATTTTGATGTAATAATACATATTTTTTATTTATACGGTATTTAATTTTTAAATAAAAAAATGACTATCTCAAAAAAATGAGATATTCAATAGTTTCAAATTTCAAATTTTATTTTTTAGTAATATTATTTAATTTATAAAAATAATATATTATATATATTAGAATTTTCATGTTTAATTAGAATCATTATTTACCAAAAAAAAACTCGGTCTTACGATACTAACCACTTTCTCACCCTTATAAAAATTATACTGGACTTCCTAAAATTACATTAATATTTATATTAAAATAAACATTACGAGAATATTTTATGAAAATAAATTCTAATTTAAATCAACGTTAATTTATGAATATGTTTTTTAATGAATAATTATATATTATACTAATTTATAATATTAGTTCCCTCTTATCAAAATATAATTTTTATCAAACTCCTTATTCAATAATATATATATAGTAATAATAAAAAATGATAAATTTATGAATTATTTTACTTCTATAAAAATATAAAAATTTATACTTCTATTTTCTTAATACCTAACCCCTAATTAAACTATCATACTCCCTAAGGGTAAGGTGTTCAATGATGGAACTTTCTTGGGGTGGTTAGGAAAAAAATGTTTGGGTTATGATCTTGTAAATCTCGAACTTCTCCAAAAAACGTTTTCACTCATGTATCAGTTATTGAATTTTATCATGGGATTGGTCAAGGTAAAATCCCAGTGATAACCACTCCCTCAGAAGTTCTAATAATTGGGATACAAAGGGTAGGATCCTATTGGTCAAGTCCATTACTTCTTCATTCCGTGTTAATTAAACTTTATTATAACCCTTAATATATGTTAGTATTAATGATCATTATACAATGGATATATTATCAATGGTTATATGATAAATACTATTTTAATTCTGAAAAACTACATTTTATAATGATAAAAAATAACTACATTAGTTCATGTATTTTGTATAACTACATTTCATTATAAATAATTTGTTCATTCAAATATGGAATTTTATTTCTATAATTTTGTTTTATTATATTATTACCTGTTCAAAAATTTCAACCTTGAAATTTCATTTACTTCACTAAAACAGATGAGGGTACTTTTTTTCATCACATCTTCCAGTACCAATGTTTCATCATCAAACCCGTGCTTCCACCAAAACACTTTGACCTGTTGAGTTTTCATGTTTTGTAGAAATGTTTCTTGTATGACCTAATATCTTAACAAACATATCTATAAATAAAATATCATTCTACAAGGGTACCTCCTCAGAATATAAAACACATGAGGGGTCTGGTATGTAATTTTTTCTGAAGGATATAAGGAATACATCATGTACATTAGATAGGTTAGGTGGAAGTGACAGTTGATAGGCCACAATATTGTTCTAATCAAGGATCAAAAGGGGCCAATGTACGTTGTAATAATATTTCCCTTCCTGATAAACTTCACAAAATTTTTCTGTAGTGATATATGAATGAACACTTTATCCGTAACCTCAAACTCTATGTCACATTACAGATTAGATGCATTGGGTTTCCATCAATTTTATGTAGTTTTCTTATTACATTGATTAGTTTGAACCTTTTATGTCAAATCTTGGATAAGACTCGGTCCTATAAATTTATTATCTCTAATTTCAACCCATCATATTGGAATATTAGACTTTTTCCCATTAAATGACTCATAATATTCAATTGGAAAAATAGAATGGCAACTGTTATAATTTGATAACACCACTTGGGGAAGGTGCTGATCCATATATCCATAGCAATCCATTTAATATGATATCAGTATATCATAGTCTTTTGGTGGTTCTTTTAGAGTGAAGATATATCTAAGGGTTAAAGGAATTACTTAAACTTATAATATTATATAGTTCTTAGTAAAGTCTTCCGCAGAACCTTCTGCTTAACATGGATATCAATAAAATACAATTAAAATAGTTACTCCATAGATCCTAACCTCCTCCCTTATATATATATTGGTGATTTAATCAACATATAAATCTTCCTTTATAAAAATGAAAAGTGGGGAATTTTTATGGTGATCAATTACCACCCTAATAGTGTTATTTATTTTTGGTGTATCGTTGATTCCTATGATGAAATACCTAGTAATATTTTCCTATTTCCATACCATTATGGGAAATTATTTAATCATAATCCTTGACTTACATCATTTTTCCTTTCAGTTTTGGAATAATATACATCAACATAAAATTTCTACAACATGCCTTATCATGTTATATGACCAGATGATTTTCTTTATATCTCTATACATATTTGGGAATAATGGATTGATATATTAGGATTATCAATGAACATCAACAAGAATATCCCTCTTCAATTATGGTTTTTATGCGACACAAATTAAAGTTCCAAACCATATTATTCAATCTTTATAAAATTTAGACTCTATAATATTTACTATATTTAATTGTATATCATTATCATATTTTTGGGGATCCCCGATCCTATCAAAAATAGATATTTAAAAAGTAATTTGTGAACGGTGGGATGAATATCCTTTTATAATTACTATTTCCATCTTTTCCATGTCCAATAAAGTTATATCTTATTCAATACTTGTCATGGATAGGGATGTAAGATCATTTATACTTGAAACAAATTTCAATTTTTTTTTACCATCACAAGATTTTAATGTGTTAGACAATAAAAAATACTTGATCAGCTATAACAAACTTCGAAGGTGCATATTGAGATCCTTTTATATTATTGAAAAATTTGGGGTTTTATGATTCAGATATATTTTACAACTTTTAACATCATGTTAATGTCTCTAAATCATCAATGAAAATATCATTACAACTAATTCAAGATCATGTTTTGTGTAGATCATCTCATGGATCATTAATTGGAAGCAGGAATGGGCTCTAACATTTTCTTATTTAATGAGTACACAACTCAATCGTTATTTTTAATCCTCACTATAGATAAAAAATCTTTCCCCTCTTATGGATAACATCAGTATAGTTGTATTTATTAGCCAATTATTTTACTCTTAAAATCCCTCCTCAAATAAATAAATCTAGAAAAAAATTCACTCCCTTAAATGTCATCTTTGTTAGTAGGATTGAAAATCATGAGATGATTCTAAAAATTGACTATAGTATCAAGATAAAGGAAGGAAACTATGAATAGGAATCATTGATATTGTTTTAGTCCATCCTTCAATTTCCTATGTCTTCAATAGATCAACATATATTCCATTTCTGGTTATAACATGCCATAAGAATGTCTCTTTCCCTATCCAAAACAAAAAATTTACTTTACAATGTATATAACTTTTACATTTATTAGATCTTAATCATAGAATTAAAATTCCCCTAATGTTCCTTATTTATTATATAGTAGATATGAAGAGAATCTATAAATACTACCAACAAAATTTCAAGGTATTCTCTAATGAAACTTTTCATTATGTCCATTAAGATAGTTTTGAAATCACTCTATCGAAATGTAATCACTATGATATCATAGATCCCATACCTATTATAAAAATTTGACTTGCGAATATCCTCTTTCTTCATCTTTTCATGATAATATCAGTAATGAATATCCACCTAAGTTAGGAACTGGGCTTTACATAGTGAATCAAACTAGTCATCATTATATGGTAGAGAAGACTATTTCTTTATTTTAATATTCATGAGCACATGATAATCAATATAGAGGCACATTTGACCATAATTTTTTCTAAATAAGAGAATTGGTGCACAATATGTTAATGTTATGAGGTAAATAAACCCTTTATCAAGATTATCCAATAGTTAATTTTTCAGCTTTTCATGTTCAATGTGGGTTATTCTATAGGGAGGTTTTTATTTCACTAAATCTCATAGTATAATCTTGATTGAGAACTCTACCTCACATCATGGAGGAAGACCAAAAAAGTATTTGGGAAGAATATCGACATATTTACATATAATTAAAATTTTATCAAGGATGATCTTTTTCTTACTCTCAATCATTTAATCTAAAAATGATCACCCATATGGAAATAATAGCCACTCTTGAGATGATTATTCCAAATTAGATTCATCATTCTTCTTTTAAATAAAAATAATCAATGGGTTATTGACTATACAGAGGGTGATTCCAATCTCTTTTAAATTTATATTTTTGTTTATAAGTAATCCCAATACATATCCAGAATTTCATTGAATTCTACTAAATGGAGTATCATAAGGTTAACTCAGATGTTAATCTATAAAATTCGGATGGGGGAAGTGTGATATATTTATGATGAAATATTTTATCCATTATTCATTTTCCATTATATATACGCTTCCATATTTTGAGGTGTTTCTTTAATAGTTCTACCAATCCAACATGATATGAATGAATGTGTAGAATCACAGTCGCATTTGAAATTTTATGATCATAAACAAAGGATAACACCTCCTTCACTATTTGATTTTGGTTTTAATAATTTACACCATATAATTAGGATTATAATTTTCCAACTATTACAAACCTAAAACAAACTCATATTAACATTGAAAGGATAACTTTCGACAAAGATGCATTCCTTGACCTGTGAATTTATATATTTTAATCATATTTATCCATGGTCTATTTCATAACATAAAATGTTATGGAAGTTTTTGTTCTCATCGTGATGGTTCATAGAGAGATTGTGAATTTAACAAATCATATCCCCCAATAGTGTCAAAATATGTGTGTAACAAGGCCTATTTATCATTCACTATGTGACAATCGAGTTAATACCCAATCGACCCTTTAAGGTTATTACCCCATGGTGAAATTGTATCTATGACACATCAACTTTTAGTATATTGAATGATATTTTATTTCTTGGAAACCACTTAATATATACTTTACCATAATTAAGGGATTTTTACCTAGGTATACCCTTATCCCTAAATATATCACCAAATGTTTATAATAATAATCCCCAAAATAACTAATCCTTACTCAGATTCCATCTATGTCAAACAATTACTTTAATACACCTTAATTCAAAAGATATTATATAAAGATGCACCTAATGAAACCCCAAAAGATCACGAGGTCTATTGTATTTGGGTAATTAAATACATATAATAATAACATTAAAATGGGTATAGCAACATTATTTAAGAATTCCAAAACAATTACTCATATTCCATTAATCTTTTAAAACATCACATGATAACCTGGGGATACACATAATAATGGGGTAATCTATAAAGACTATTATTGGAATAATAAAATCAAAACATGATGAATTAATATATGTGAGTTAAGATAAATATCATGGTGTCATGAGTAGTTTATAATCATAATCATTAATAGTTAATAATTGTATAAGATTATAACATCACAGAAAAATAGAAAAGTTGAATAAAAAAACATGACATCATAAGAATAACTCAAGGATAACAAGAAAGACAATATAATGTGTTATACCTAGGATAACCTCCCGTGAACCATATATAGTATCTAATGAGGTATAAAGATTATCCAAATCATTATAAAACTATATAATTCATATCCCACCAATAAAATTCATATCATGTACATACATTACTGTGCCACGATAATCATACAACATAAGAACATATTTAATCACTTTTCATCCAATGATTAGGGAGTTTGGGTTAGAAATATGAATTTTAAAAAATATATTATGGATAGGTAAATCTAAATGAATAACCTTGAGGGGAAATTAGGATGAGTGTTCTCAAAATAAATTTTTGGTATGGAAAACGACTGGATAATTTCGATAGCATAACATGTGTACATAAAGATTCATGTAAGGGTTTAATGAGTGAGAAATGTGGTCTCTAATTACATGGAAATAATAATTATAATGTGTAAAATTAAATTAAAAGATGAAAAACTATAAATGAAATTGAATAATATAAATAATTTTCCTTAATAAAGTGGAGAGAATCCCCTGACCATGATAGGGTGCTTCTAAAAGATTGATAGGAGGTTCTTAAGAGCTTAGAAACTCCTTAGGAGGTATTTTGACAGGTTTAAGCAAGTAAATTAATGATCACGTCATTTTTAGTGAATATGACTAGAGGATTGGGTGGGTATTTTTAGAAAAATAGATGGGAATTATTTATTAATTTCAAAACAAACTTTTTGGACTAAATGGGATAAAATAAAAAAACCATATACCTTCCCATGCGGTTTCCCATGGTTTCTTCTAAATTTTAGTGGATATAAATATATTTTATTAGTCAAATAACCTAAAAATTTTAAAAAAATATCATTGGTGATGTGAATGTGAGACATGTTCATAAAGTATTTATTTTAAAACCTCAAAATATAATATAGGTTTTGGAGGATTAATTAGAGGTTTATAAAATTAATAGAATAACATAAAACACACAAAATTTTACAGGTGAATATTCTCTTTTTGTCATGGATACAATTTATATAATTTATTACGTAACTTTAGGCCCATTACGATGACATAATATAATTTTATATTTAAACCATATTTAATTTCACCAAAATTCTATAGTCTAAAAATAATATGAAAAATTCACCATAGGATATTTTTGAGCATTAATTTAAAAAAATTTATATATTTTTTCAAAAATAATTTCATAAATATGAGATTTTACACTCTTAAATAAAAATTATTATTTACTATGAAATACCTGATTTATGATACTTACCACTTTATAACCTTTATAAAAATTTTATTGGAAATTATTAAATTATATTATCATTTATAATAATATAATAATTATAAGAAAATTTCATGAAAATAAAATTTATTTCATAAATTCATAGATTTATCACAAATACAATCCATATCAAAACAACATGTTTTCTAAAAGAATTTTTTTATTCAATTGTATCAAAAAATATTTTTTACCAAACTCATTAATCAATCATATAAATATAGTAATAATAAAAAAGGATTTATAAAACAATTATTTTATTCATAATAAAATATAAAAAATTATACCTATATTCTTTAGATACATAATCCCTTATTACACTATCAAATGTTATAAGACTAACGTGTGTGTTGGTCTTACATTCGTATAGAGTATTTTCAAACATGGAGTAGGTCATGATCCTGATTATAATGGAATTATCCTATCAATAATTTCATTCACATTCTGGTTAATTAATATCATCCTGGTATTGGTCAATGAAAAATCCTAGTGACACCATCTACCTCAAAAACTCTGATTATTGTGATTTTTAGGGTACGATACTACTAGTCAAGGCTATTTATTCTTCTATCTATATCAATTATTTGTTATAATCACCATTAATATGTAATAATGTGTATTATATTTGTACAATAACTTTATCATTTTTAATATGTCTAAAAACCATATAAATATACCCATCTATATATGATAATTGACCAAAAGAACCAAAATAGTGGATTTGTTTTTTGTAACTACATTACTGAATAAGGAATTTTTGAATTAAAAAGGAAGATTTATTTTATAAAATTTTTTGTAGTTACCCCATGTTAGGTAATGTATGATATGATCTAGAAAGTTTTATTAGTGTGGTAGGTTGGGTAATAAGTATTGTGACTTCAAATAAAATAGTCCTAAACATTCCAAGAATGGGGAACATATTGTCATCCAATGGTGAGATGTTTTATTTTCAATGTGTTGGGAAATTATATTTCTATGTGACCCAAGTTATTTATAGTGGGTTGAAATCATAAATATAAAATGGAAAAAGGCATGTAAAGTCATTCTCTACTTCTAATATTGATGTTGGGCCATCTAATGAAGGGGTAAAAGATACATTTATTTCTTATTATAATTATTCTTATCCCCAATTTTACATAATATCTTTTCATTCCTTCATTTCTGATAAATTTTCATGTGAAATTGGTATATCATCTCATGAAAAGAATATAGAACTTTTGTTGAAAACACATTTAACAATGAGTAATGAATCCAATAATAATAAGAATCATCCTATTGTTTACAGTGTCATTCCCAACATTTTTTTCAACATAACATATTTTTTATATTAATTTGGCCATAGATTAACTTTAAATTTATTATTCTAATATAGATTTCATAGGTAAGTAATATTTATTAAATTATTTTATACCTTTGATAACATATCAAGAATTTGATATATTTATTAATTACAGTTTTGATATTTTCCCAACTCCTATTGTTTTCATGAAATAAATTTGTTCTGATTATTTAATTTATGGTTGTTGATGAGTAATGTTTTGAAATTAGTTTTCTGATTTTCCTCATCATATTCCTGTTCCAAGAGGTTATGTTTACGATTTACTTAGTTACTAATGAAAATACAATTTCAAAACCCCCTTTACTGAATTACCTAAGTAGAACATTTGGAACTAAAAAATTATTTCCATGAGTGTCTAGATAAATGTCTCGTTCATCTAAGTACATCACCATGATGAACTTATAAATTATTTTTAAAAAATAAATATGTTTTACAGAGGATGTTATTAGATTATAGATCCTTGAGTAATATAACTATTAATTAGATGTATCATTTTCCTTACATTGAGGATTTGTTTGATAAGATCTAGGTATAAAATTATTTTTCAATGATTGATCTCAGGTTTATATACCATCGATTGAAGGTTAATAAATAAGTAATTCCAAAGACATAGTTTCATACTAAATATGGGAAATATGAGTTTTTCTTATTCTATTTGGGTTGTATAATGTAGAAACAACATTCACAGATCTTATGAACATATTATTAAATATCTATTGGGATATTGTTATGGTTATATTTATTAATGATATTTTTTTATTTTCCAAAATTCAAAAGGATCATTAAAAAAACATGATAGTTGTTTTACGAACTATAAAAGAAAAATAGTTATATTGAAAATTCAGAAAATATGAATTTTGATTTTAATATATTTGGTTCCAAGTGAATATTTCTTATAAATATGTAATAAATATTAACCATTTAGAAAATAATGTTGTCGATGAAAGAACAAGAACAACAAATGTCACATAGATTTTTATTTTCTTTAATTATTGGGTTACTACCCTTATTTTGTTGAAAACATTTCTTGGTTTTCAATCACACTATCTATGTCTAATAAAAACATATTTAAATTAATCTAGATCAAGTATTGTGATTACTATTTCTTAGAAATAAATATAATATTAATTAATAATCCAATATTTGAACTACCCTCTAGAAATGTGGGATTTATTATCTAAAAATATTCGTCTTTAAAGGTATATATTTTGTTCTGATGCAGAATGGAAAAGTAATTTCTTTTGTTATTTTTCTAATTGAAACCTCATTAGATAAATTATCCTAAAAATTATATGTAACTATCATCTAGGGTATTTGTTTAAAAATATATAGGAATCATTAATTTTTAGTCAAGTGAAAAATATTTACTGAGAAATTATTTTTAGGTATATAATCACTCGAAAATATTTGATCTTGAGGAAAAAATGTGGTTGGAATAGATAAAGGATTATAATTTTATAATTTTTTACAATCCATAAAAAGAAAACGTGGTAGTTGATGATTTTTTTGAAAATATAATACATAATTAACCTTGATATGTTCGAAATAGGGTCATTTGACAAATTATTTAATGTATGATGGACTAAACATTGTGTATGCATAAAATTATTCTATTTCATTTAATGTTTCCATGTGGGAATAATTATCAGATAGAATTAAGAAATCATAAAATAGAGACCAATATTTTCATATAAAGTTGGAACTTTTATTGAAATGTATGTTAACTAAATTTAACATTGACAAGGAATGTGTTTTGAGATTTTGAGAAATATAGTATATTCCAACAATATCTTTGAAGAGAAAGAGATTATTGAATAAAACTCATGGATCTACCTTTTATTTTGACTCTGATAGTAGTAAGATTTACAAAACATTAGGGATTATTATTGGTGAGATGGAATGAATAATGATATTATAGAGTTTACCATCAAATGTTGGAGTTTTCAATTGTTTAAATCTGAATTATAATTACTGAACGGGATGATTTATATTTTTCCACTAACAGAGTGGAAATGGGGAAATTTATACATGGATTTTTTGGTGATATTACATAATATATATTCATATAATAATGTTGTTTAGGTTATTTTTTATTGATTATCTAAATCTATACATTTTATTATATTTTTAGATACTTGGGAGTTATATCAAAATTATCTACTGTATCTAATGTAGATTGTCTGGTTACATGGAGTTCTGTTATCCATTGAATCTCACCATGATCCCAAGTTTACATTTTTTTGGAAAGTCATTTAGAATTATTTGGTAACTGATTTACATTTTATTATAGTTTTTCATCATTAATAAAATGTGAAATTAGAGTGAACTATTCTTTCTTTGGAAAACATTATTTGAGATTATTCAATGGATGATAATGGATGTTTGGATCAATAAAATTCATTAGTTGAATTATATTAAAAGAATATTTTTAATATAATATATGAGATGGAGCCTTTGAGAAATTATAAATAAAATGGTTTCATAGTACAGATTATTTGGATGAAGTATGTGAAATGAATTTTTTGGTACCTCAGTGTTTTGAGGAAATGGTCGATAATGTAAAGATGATTCATAATCCTAGGAGAGAGGATAAAAGTATAAAAAAGTGTTATGTAGATAATTTTATTTGTAAAATGGATAATTATGTACATGGTTCATTAGACTATATAAATTTATTGAGAATCATGTAACTGTTAATTCTGGATATTCCTCGCTACAGAGTTTATTCCAATTAAAGGATACATTTCATGATTTATTATTGAGGAATTATTTATGGATTAATCTCATGTTTTGAGTGCTAAGGTAGTTATGTTTAAATATAAACATTATTATAAAGAACTACCCATTCAAATTCATGTCCATAGAGACAAGGTTCCGCATAATAAGGCGATTCACTAGGTTAATGTTTTTTGAAAAAAAAATATGACTGGATAATTAAAATTTGAATTAGATAATTAAATGAAAGAAAAATATCCACACCTTTTTATGTAGTGAATAAAATTTTGAGGTTAGAATTTACAAAATGGGGAATATATTAAAAACATAGTTAATAGTAGACCAATTTCATTCCCAATATAATATTCATGAATTGTATATCATATGGTTATATTAATTATAAAACCATTAATTATATTTCAATAAAACAGGAAATAATTTTTTTCTTATTAAATTTATTTTCATATATTATAAGGTTTTGTTTATAAAATTATTTTAAAAATTTTATAATTTTAATTTGTAAATAATTAACTTCATTTTTGGAATCATAAAATCAAAATTTTTATATGGTGATATTTGGAATTTGTTTCTAAAAATATCGATTTTAAATAAATAATGAAAAATTCATATTTTTATAAAATAGTCACTTATTATCATTAAATAAAGTAATATAAATTTATAATTTTAAAATAATGTAATATAAGTCACCATTAATTATAAAATATATAATTAGTTACATATATATCATCATTATACCTAATTTATTTATCAGATCATTTTTTTGTGCATAAAAACTTACTTATCAAAGGATTTATTTTCGTTACATTATGCATTTTTTTAAATTATAAAACTTCAAGAAATTTTATATTAAAAATGGATTCTATATTTGGAATTATTACATTAAAATAAGGAAAATACACTGCATTTACTTTTTGTCATTATTAATAGTAATTGTAGTAATATAAGTTACCAAGGTAAATGTAAATTGGCGAATTGTGGTTTAAAATAATGTTATAAGGCCTAAATATATCTAGAAAACCTGTATTTATTTTATATTATATGTTTAGTTTATCCTTGATCATCATAATTTTTAATATTTTTCAATTCCTTGCTATTTTTTTGATAAATACCTTAAAATGATTTACAATAAAGAAGAAAAATGAATTCCCATTCAGTTTATTCTAATATCCTTAATTTCAAGTCATAGATACAAATAGTAGTTTTTTTTGTTATAAATATTTTTCCAAATATAAATGAATTGTTTTCATCATGTAAATTTATTTTGAACTATTATTGATAAAGTATTTACATTATATTCATACTCAACGGCGACACAGTGCTTGTGCGAGTATTAGAAAAATTTAGTAAATGATTTTAGAATCTCCAAAGGTACACTTTTTTCGATTGAGTAATAGTACCCCATGAAATTTTCTGAAAAATATATATCATTATAGGTAAGTTTTAAAATTTTCTTTTATAATTTCAATACTATATTTATATCATTAAATTTAAACTATTTTAATAGTTCTGAAATTTACTACACAAGTATATTGTGTTGAATGCAATTTTATTTAATGAATTAAAATTCATAAAAAACTATCTTTGGACATGTGAATGGTATAAGGTATATAATAATAAAAAATAGTCCGTTAATGGGACATTTTATCTTTTATTAAAAATTTATTTTCCTAAAATTGTAAAAAAAACTCTTATATTACGGTAACCATCCATCCATCCAATATTACGGTAACCATCAAAAAGGTTAACCGAGGATAAAACTACGAGATAAGGGTGAAAAAATCACCAAAACATATAAAAATAATATTATGTCAGAGTATTTATAAACACATTCATCATATACAATGAGTATATCAATTTTGTTTCACCACTCTATAAAATTATATTAATATTAATTTTATACGTTATGTAATTCCAAGAGTGCCCCCTCCCCTCACTTATAAAAGGGAACCTCCTCACCTGTATTACTCACAAATATTGAGTAATCTAGTTCAGAATATACTAACTCAACTATCTCCTTAAAATATATTCCCACTTACTATAGTCCCACATTTCATAAAAAAAATTAAGACTAGAAAACTTATATAGTATGCCAAAGATGTCATTTGAGGTGAAGGTATAAGTCCTAACTAGAATACGTATAGTTTATGTCTTCTTACACCAAATTCAAATATTCTATAAAAATGACAAAATAAATACATAATTATCTTAAATAAATATAAATTTTATTTTTATTATTCAACAAAACCTTTCAATATCTTTTTCCATCCTATTATAAATGAAATCATTGCATATGTGTAGGTGTGGATTACAACCGCCATGAATTGTGGTGTTTAATTTTACTTCATCACTTCTCATAGATGTTCATAATGAAAAATTTAATATATATATATATATATATATATTAATTACACTATTAAAAAACATTAAACAAAATATTTCATCTATTTGTTACCCATTCATCCATTAGAAAATTTTAATGTCCCTCGTGCATACATTTGGATTACCACCTCAATGATGAAATGCAATTAATTTCACATTTACACCATTCATGGATGGTTATAAAAATAATTTTAAATGTGTGAAAATCAATATTATTTAATTATTATCATTCTATATAATATGTAACAATGATCTATTTCACTACTGTCATCCAATTGAAGCTATTTTGGGATTACGAATTGAACCTCCCCAAACATCTAAGCTAAACATAACCTATTAAGTAACTAAACAAAACATAATAATGACTGACAAAAAACGAATAATTATAATTTAATGAATAGGTAAAATGTTTTTCTTAAATTGAATTATTAATTTTTTTTATTCTATAGTTAAAGAACGTATGATGTTGGATTGTATTTAGGGTAAGAGACTTTATTTTTAAAATCATCATTTACAGATTCCCTTCCAAGAATTTTGTTTCCATGTTCATGTTATTTTAAATGTTTAGAGAAAATTACTATTTATGATTAATTAGTTATTAAATATCAAATTAAATAATATTTTACTTTCTGTATATTTTGATAAAATTGAATCTTTTTAGCGTTTTCCGTACGTGTCACATTTGCCACTTTTTAACAAAGTGTAAAATAATTGTTTTTCTTTATCATATATTGATTGAAAATAATTTCAAACCATAATTAATTTTCGTTATTTATAATATTTATTTAGATATTTTGATGTTATTTTCAAATTAAATAATTTCCCCAATATTTATTAAATTTATAATTTTAAAGAGTTTTCACAAAAAAAGGTATTCATCACAATTTTTATATAAAAAATTAATGTGATTTTCTAATGTGTTCAAAAAAGTATTTGAAGGAATTTTTTATAATAAAGGTTTAAATCATAAAAAAATCAATATAGTACTAGTTTAATATAAATTATTATGGTTGAGATTAATACGTCTTATATGATGGGTGATATAGATACAACTTATTCGATGGGTGATCCTGATATAACATATATGACATGTGAGACTGATATAGATCTCTAATGCATTGGGAAATGTTACTTATCTTAAAAGGAAATAATTAGGCAGTTAATTAGAGAGGTTTATTATATGGATTTATCTAGGCTCTAATTATTTATTACATTAGTTCACATGGGTTTTGATTATGATGCTCTAAGATACCAACATGGGTTTCAAATTTCATACTATGGGTTTTAATAATTTTATTTTAGAATAAAAAAATATTTAAATATTGCTATGATATATTTATTATTCTCAAATAATTACATTTAATACATAAAAATATTATCAGTTATCTGGTTTTCTCTAGATTATTAGTTTTTTTCATATCCACAACATATATTTTTTATCAACGTTTTTCAATTATTTTCCTGATGGATAAGGGTGAGTATGGAAAAAAGAATAAAATTTTAGAGTTAAAATGGGTTTTCTTGAGAAGTAATAATGTTTCAATTTAAGAGTTTTATGTTATGGGAAAATTGGATACTGATTGGAAGTGTCCATTCTATAATGTAAGGTTCTTCAATGTAAACTTTTTCACCCAAAACTATAAAATTATATACCAAAAAATATCATTAGAAATGTATGAAATCATAGTATCATATAAAGATAGTAGATTATATAATTTTTAAAGCCTAGTTCCTTATAATATATAATATGATAATATAACATTACATAGAGAATTATAGTAAATAAATTGATAAATAACACCAAATTCAATTTACATAAAGTCGTCAATATTACAAATAAGATGATTTTGTTTGAATAAAATATTGTAATATATTTTTGAATGTAGAAGAAATCCAATTTTTCCAATAATCTCCCCTTTTATAGATTATAATCCCATAATGGTTAAAAATAAAATTTTATGGGTTTATACCATTATAATAAATGAAAGACTAATTATCATTGAATTAGAGTAAAAAGTGAATTTATGTAAAATTTTGATGTTATTACTAGAATATATAAGATTTTTTATCATAAGGATAGTATATACAAAATTATAACACATTTAATTTTTTATAGTGGATGATAATCTGTAAGAATTTGAAAATGACATGATATTGAATAATATTGTAATTGGTATGATAAATTTTGAACTGAATTATAGTTAAAAATAAGTACAAATAGTAAAACAAAATATTTTTTATTTTTGATATGGATTTTTATTATTACAGGTTTTTTGATTAGTAAGTTTAGGGTAAAGTACAATTGAATCATGTTTGTTTCCTTTGGTAAATAATTGTGTTCAAGAAGAAGAAACATAAATTTCTTCTTTAGCTAAAATAATATAAGGTGTTGTTGTTTTCCATTTATGATTTTTTTAATTATTTATAATGATTCTAAGAAAATTATTCTCTCTTTTATCTGCATATTTTTATTATATAGGTCAAATTTTTATAGGTTCCTTTTATTAACCATAAAATGATTTAGTTTGATATTTAGAGAGTTTTATATCAAGACGATCATCAGAAGGATGTAGGTGGATGCAGGTTTTCTAGTGACACATATATTCTCCTATGAAAATTAAAATCATCCATATATCATTCATGAAAAAATTTATATGGGAAATAAATATTTTTAATGGAGCTCTAAAGGTTGGTAAATATTTTAGATGGAATGTTCCAAGAATTAGTTTTCCTTTGAGTTCATAAAATGAATTTACAAAAATATATTATCCTGAAATAATTTTATCACGATTGAACTAAAGTATAAATTCATAACCACACATCAATGATTCTCCATAAATATTTTTAATTACATTTCCCTAATTAAATTAATTGAGAGCTAACATTACTTTATTTTCTACTTATCAATATGTGTATGAATACTTCTATTCAAATAATCTTCCACTATTTGACACATTTTGATGAAGACCCTTATAAATTTTTTTTCTTTTCAATATCTCTTAAAATCTATTTCAAAATTTCCATGACATTAATAGATTCATCTAGTGTTTTTGAAATTAATCATCTCTATTCCATAATTTCCAAACAATTTATAGTTTTTCTGTCACTATCATTTCATTCTCATATAGTTTCATCTTATTCCATTATATTATCCTAAATTATTTGAAAATACTAATTAAAACTATCCAAAAAGTCAAAATAATTGAGAAATAAATCATGAATTTTTATATTTTTTATCATTCTCCTGAAAAACAAAATTTATATTAACATTTTGATTATATTCATCATTTGAACTTTCATTGTCACCTATAAATTTATATTTTGAAAAAAACATGATGGAAAAATAAATTTCAATTTTCTAACACCAACTTTAAGAATTCAATATTTTATTCACTAAAGGATTGATTTTGTATTATTGTTATTTAAAGTACTTTTAATTCCTTATCACACTATTCCATATTCTTATTAACATGATATACAAAAAAATTTATGATCTATATCTATTTCATTATAATCAAGGAGTGTTAATTATTTAATGATTGAGTAATAACCATTTACACTTGAAAAAGATATTTTTTTTAATTCATGAAACAAGAACCTAGAGAGAACATAATATTTTTACGATATAAATATTCTCATGAATTATATAAACAATAGGAATATAATTTATATAATTCAATTCCCCATGTATTTTTTAACACCACTCTAACAGAATTAGAGAAAATTATATATATAGATTTGTTGTCATTCAATATCTTGGATTGTGCCATCATCAACTATCTAAAATATTTATATAAATATTCATTCATTCCTATCATTATATGCATGGAACTCAACAACATTTTTGTTTTATATTTCAACAATTGATTTAAATCTTCAAAAATAGTTTTAAATTCTATTATAGATTTAATGTTTTCAAATTCATATTTTAAAACTATATTTACATCCATTAATTTATCTCCTCTGAAAAATATGTTAAAATAATTTTTATATTACTGATTTCATCCTAAAACAATTTAAATTCCTAAAATATACCACTATAAAATTGCTTTAAATTATCAAAAACTATTTGTTACATCTCTTCAGTTGTGGGTTATAGAATATGAATACTCACTATAACAATAGATCTTTGTATAGTGGGGATTTCTACACCATCATAAATATTTTTACAGTTAATATTTATATTACGAAACTTTTTTTCACTCTCTATTTTTCTACTATAGGTACCTATTTAACTACCCCAAACCCCACAAAAAAAATTCATAAAACATAGCCATATTCCATTGTTGTTTTCTAAAAATTAAATCTATATTTAACAACATTAATTAATTCAAGCTCAACTCTTGTAGTTTAAATTTCTATATCCACATTTTCATAATTCTCAAAACTTATTCTATCATTGACATTTTTATATTCTTTATTCAATATAATGATCTAATATTTTTATGTTTTGGGTTAAAATTTATCAGAATCATGATTAGTACTAACTTTTATAGTCACTAAAATGTCAATAGGTACTCTTAAAATATGTCCCATTAGTATGAATAGATACATATCTCTCTAATATAGTATCCTATCCCTATGTAGATGTAGAGGATACTACTTCTTATTCTTACACAGCTTCTATAAATATATTTTTTACAATAATTAGTTTATTTAAGGATACATTACAAATGTACCGAATATTTATCATGAATATAGTTCCCATTTTTTATGGTTATGAAACTTTAAAACTTATAATTAATAAAAAATCACTTCTCTTTTATAAAAAAATGCAATAAATATTAAATAAAGAAAAACATTCAACCATTTCCATCCAAGATTGGAATTGTACACAGATCTCAACATATATCCAGGTGGGCAAACATTCCTCTAATTTGAAATAGATATAATTAATTCGGTTCATCATAAAAAACATTCTCAAATTCACCACCATAAATATTTTTATCCTGAAGATTTATAATATGAAACTATTTTCACTTTATTTTTATCTACTAAATGACCCTTTCAACTACCCCAAACTCTACATAAGCATTTTATAACACCTAGCCATATTTATTAGTTTTTTTTATAAAAATTAAATTTATTTTTAACAATATTACCTAATTCAAGCTCAATTCTCGCAGTTTCAATTTCAATATCCACATTTTCATAATTCTCTAAACTTATACCAGTATTGACATTTTTATATTCAATATTCAATGTAATGATATTTTTTTTTTATTTTTTGGGGTTAAAATTTGTCAGAATCATGCTTGGTACTAACTTTTTGAGTTACTAAAAAGTCAATAGGCACTCTTAAAAAACGTACCATAGTAAGAATAGATATATATATCTAATATAATATCCTCTCCATAATTTATAGAAATCACTGCCCCTAGTATTTTAATAACTCCACTCAAAAAAATTAAAAAATATATATATATAGCTTTTTTGTCCTTCAACATCTTGGAATGTGCCATCATTAACTGTATAAAATATTTCTATATATATTCATTCATTCAAGTAATAATAGGACTGGAACTCATGAACATTTTTTTTTATATTTTAACAATTGATTTAAATCTTCAAAAATAGATTTAAAATCCATTACAAAGTTATTGTTTGCAAAATCATATTTCTAAAATAAATTTATATCCATTAATTTATCCCCTCTATGATATTGTTTAAACAAATTTTCATATTACTGGTTTCATCTAGAAACAATTGAAATTCTTAAAAAATACCACTATAATTTGTTTTTAAATTATCAAAAAAATATTTGATACCTCTCTTCAGTTGGGGGTTATAGAATAATAACATTCACTATAACTATATATCTTTGTATATTGGGGATTTCCACACCATCATAACTATTTTTATCCTTAATATTTATATTATGAAACATTTTTCACTTACTATTTATCTATTATATGTATCCATTAAACTACCCCCAACTCCACATAATCATTTCATAAAACATAGCCATATTCATTAGTTCTTTTCTAAAAATTAAATCCATATTTAATAATATTACCTAATTCAAGCTCAATTCCAGTAGTTTCAATTTCAATATCCTCATTTTTGTCATTATCTAATGTTATACTATTATTGACATTTTTATATTCAATATTCAATGTAATGATTTAAAATTTTATTTTTTCATGTCAAAATTTGTCAGAATCATGCTCAATAGTAACTGTTCAAGTCACTAAAATGTCAATAGGTAATCTTAGAAAATGTCCCATAGTACTAATTGATATATATCTATAATATAGTAGCCTATCTTTAAATAAAAGTAGAGGCTACTACTTCTTCTTCATACATAGCTTCTATAAATATATTTTTAACAATCATTAGTTTACATATGGATACATTCCAAATGTACCCAATATTTATCAAAACTCTAGTTCAAATTATTTTATGGTTATGAAATATTATAACTTTGAATTCATAAATATTCACTTCACTTTTATAAAGAAAATGCAATAAATATTACATAAAGATAAAAATTCATCCTTTTCCACCCTTGATTGGAATTGTTCACAAATCTCTACATATATCTTGGTAGGATAACATTCCACTAATTTGAAATAGATTTAATAAATAAGGGTCATCATAAGAAAAATTCTTAAATTCACCATCAATTTTTTTTATAAAACATTGAATAAATTTAGTAAAAGATACTTCCTGAAGTTGTAAATTCTTGATCATATATTAATGAATTATGATTGAATGAAAAAATAAAATAAAACTTACTATATAAGGTACTAATATCATTATCATGACCCATGTATTTGATCATAGGCTCTAAAACCAATTGAATCTTTACTTTATATTAACTTAATATTAAACTACCTAAATGTTAATTAATTTATTTTCACATGTTGATTTTTCATATATATATGATTAATGGTTTCCTTGGATTATCTATCATGTTGAATGGTTATATCAATTCCATGCTATAATGAGAACCAAAAAATTTAATAAAAATACTCTTAAACATATGTCATATGGCCAGAAAAAATCTATCTAATGATACACATAATATTTTGGACTATCTAATGTCAGGATCTCATAAAATAATGAAACATAATCTCATAAACTTTTCATATTGTAATATCCAAGAGATGAGGTTATAAAGAATATAGGATAATACAAATTCCATTTGATATATGAATTTTTTGAAAATAATATCTTAGAATGTGTATATTGGTCCTTATACATGATATTATTATTAATTTATCTCAGGAATCACATATACAATGATGTATTTCTAAAATAAGTGAGGAAATATGTATATGGAAAATTATGATACATTTGTTATGTCATAAGTTGTATGAAAATATTTGAATAATTCCACAATGGATTTGTCTCTTCTTAATTTATAGTGGATGATATATTTTTCCCTTTTTTTAAATGTAATTGTCTCATTAAATCCATATCCATTTATATTTAATGAAGAGTTCATTTTAAGAATTTAATGAAAGAGAAATAATACTTATAGGATGATGACATAAATTATGTATCGTACATGATGAGATATGGTGACAAAGGTATTATATTAAAAAATATGTATTCTTATGATGTTGTTTTCATTTCCAAATTAACTTCTTTATCAATAAGGGACTTAGCATGTTTCAAATCAAGTACATTAGGAAATACCTCTTAATGCCACTAAGAAATAGTCTTAGAGGTAAAGACACATATTATATCCAAATTCTTAGTTAAATTCTATTTTGATTTGAAAATTAAGATAAATATTTTTCTTGGTTTTTGATTAAATAATTATTTAGTAAAAGATGATCACATAAATCTTATCATTAATCATTTGAGTTTATAACATACATGGGTTGAGTATTAAATAAATATTATTTTCACATTATCAAATATATAATATTTATTTATCTCTAATTATTATTTACAAGTTAATAACTAAATGTTTATTAGTTTAGATAAATATTTATTCAGTTAAGTGAAAATTTAAATAAATATTTATTATAATTCATAGTTAATAAAATATTTATTTCATGATTGATTGGATAATTAGAATATATTTTTAAAAATGTATATTTATTCAATTTTTAGTAAATACTGTGTATTATTAACATGTCAAGTAAAGGGTCATATGAAAATTATATATTTTATTTAATATTATTAAAATAAATATTAATTTATTTATTTATGAAATGAAATTTAAGTATTCAGGTGTTAACATATGTTATGGAATATTATAATATAACAATTATTTGACACACATAATATATATTAGATATAATATTTGATGATGTTCCTCGAAAAAATTAACACATATTTTATCCTAACTATATATTCCATATTATTTTATTTTTGTTGTTAATTAAAAGGGTCCTACATAAAATTTACCCTTAAGATAATTCTTTTTAGACTAAGAGAATGCGTCCATAATGAGAGACAATCATCATCCTCACCCTCAAGGTATAGAGAACTAGATAAATAATTATTTAATCTTTAGGGAATTCCTATAGAGATCAATAAATATTGTTGAAATGTTATTTCTACCTTTGAAGTAGCACATGAAATACCAATAGTAAAGTTCTAAAATTTTTGGACCCCATCTGAATCTCACTAGAGAATTTTTAAATCTAATTCTATTGTGTAATAGTGATACATTAAGAGTGTAAACTACATTCACACACAATTAAATGAATTTAAAGGATGTAGAAGTTATTGTATTAAATTAATTATAAAATATATACAAAAATAAATTCTCTATGAATAAATTGGGGTTTCTCCTCAAGTTCAATGGATTATATTAGTTGAAACCAGTGAAAAAAAGTATTATCCATGATTTCATCTTCTTCCGATATGTTATGGTTTCTTTAAGTGGTATCAGAGAATTTACAAAATAATTCAACATTATTTATTATTTTCCTGATAAATTTAAGTATTGTTTTCAAATATTATTTTTATATTTTCATTTTTTAATCCAAAATTTTAGAGAACTAATGTAATTTTTATTTAATATGTGTTTGCTACAACTTTTTTGGAAAATAATACTATTTATAATTCCCAATTGTTCTTTTATTATAGAATTATTAATTCCTTATTTATTCGATCATATTATATAATTTTTTATTTATAAATGTAAATGTGTTTCTTTGGTGCTAAATTGGTGAAATGATATTTGATTTAATTTTTAAACATTTTAAAATGAAATAATTTTGGTTATTTTGCTATTACTCTAACGGAAATAATATTTCAATGTGATTTAGAAATGTTTTTATTTATAAATAATTATATCAAAGATTCATGCCATAATTTTTATTATTCATTAATATAGAATATTATAATTCTTCTGTTTATGTTTGGATGTTCCTTTAGAATTAGAAATGTCCCATTTTCATATGGCATTCCCCATCCTTTTTAGACTTTTTAGCCAATCCCATTTGACTTTATGAAGAAAATATTCAAAGTATAAACCAACATGAAATATTTTTATATTCTATTAGTGTATGAATTTTCAAATTATTAATTTTAATGTTGATATGTAGCAGTGTAAAACATCATACCCATGTATGATAGTTGAAGCAGTGTATTATACATTCCACCCTCGTATGACATACAACTTGAGTTGTAATAATTTTTTCTTACATTGAATATTTTTAAAGTCTAAGAAGCATGGCCAAAGTATACCAATTTTCAATGCCAACCCATCATTTATAGAATAAAATAATTAAAATAGGAGAGATAACTAAAGAATTCTCATGAAATTTAATATTGAGCAACATAATTATGTTTTATAAGGAAGATGGGCTGAAGAGAACCAAGGAAATAAGTTTCTCTATATTAATTAATCTTATAGATGAATCCTAACCCATATGGGAGGACTGAATTTAGTTTAATGGTCTTAACATGAGTAATAATGAGGAGGACAAGTAGAAGTGACCCTCACCACATAGAAACCATAGATATAACATACTATGATGAATCTTATCTTGGTATTGGGAGTTAGAACATAGAATAATTTTGAAAACAAAAACCTATAAATATATAAAGGGATTAATTTAATAAATTATAACGATGCACATTAAAAATGAGAGGTAGAATAGAAGAAGCTATAATTCATGATGTGAGAGATAAATATAGGGAGTATCCCTTATTTCATTCTCTATTTTACTTTTTTCTTCTGTGTATACAAGACATATTTATTGAATAATTTTTTTGTTATTGTGAGCATGTATAGTTAAGATTATTTTTTGAGATTTTAATGAATTTAATTGAATTATAATTTATTTTTCTTATTCATATTTTTATAGTTTTCTATTATTCTTATAAGTCCTTGGTAACTGCCTTCTTTTTTACTTTCTCAAATGAGGTATTTACAAAATAAAATTACACATAGATAATTTCTATATAAATGAAAATTTATTCACTCCTCCCCTAAAATTGAAAATTTTATGTACAGTTTCTTTGAAAGTTCGATGGGGTGTTAGGTTCTTCCGTAGCGCCCATTTTCTATACTCAAGGATCATCATTTTTACATAACTCACAGAACATATATGTGAATAGTTGTGAATATTTAGCCTTAATATCTTCAAAAAAAGTACATAATATGAAAAAGGAGGAGGTTTATATTATATATAATGAATCATTTATAACTTGTGTATAGGATATAAATGTGAGTATTTATTATATTTTTTTAGGGAAGGTTAATCAAAAAATTAAAGTGGGTTATTTCAACTAAACTCTTCATATCTTTGTTGCACCATTATGCTTTATTGCGTCAAGACATCATTGATCTTATTTAAATTTAGTTAATTATATTTTCCCATAATCCATTATTTCCACCCAATATTTTTTTATTACTTTTTTTAAAATAAACTTTTCACTTCAACAACAATTTTATATAACTTTAAACTCACCCAATTATCACCATTCTCCCATTATTGTTTTGTTTTTGTGTTAGTATTTTGTTATCTCATTTTATATTTTATTTTATATTTCAAAAAACTTTAGTTAGATTTAATATTTCTCACCACTATCTAATAGTAAGTGGGTTTCATAAAATTTATTTTATAATAGTAATGGATCTTTAGAAAAAAATTGGAGTATTTTCGAAGGAATGCAGATATAAAAAATAAACACATAAAAAAAATGTAAAATAAAATCTGTAAAAAAATCTAAACTTTTTTGTGAGCACTATTTTATTCATTTTCTAGACACACATTGAATTTTATTTGTTCATGAACACATGATCAAAGATTGATAAATTATATCACATCATACCATAAATAGAAAAACAATGTTCTCTCTTAAAAATAAATACAATGATAAAATAAATAATTTAGAAATAGATAGGGATGAGAACCAAAATTTAACTTTAATCCCCATTCTACCTTGAATCCAAATTGTTTTGAGTCCAATACATAATGATTTTTAATACAAAAATATTACAAAAAACCCTTCATGTATATAGTATAATCCTAGATCAATAAACTAAAAAATGATACAATTGTATCTTTATATGAAACTATCTTGTAATGTACATCCTAATGTGGATTATTTTGATATATTTCAATATTTATATTAGGAATTGTTGAAACTCCATATTTATGGGTAGAGTTTGGAAGAGTTATAGTTGAGATTATTTCCTTTTATTTTGATGGGTATGTCTAGGAACTAGTTAGAATATATTGATTTGGTTATTTTTTATACTTTGCACCAATATTTCAAAGACATTTTAATAAAATTTTACCCCCAAAATAATACTACATTAGTGGGGAAAAATCACTTGTTTTCCCCAAGAGGAGGGTGGGAGTTTTCATGAGGCATATGATAGATTTAGATAACTTGTTTTGGTAATAATCCAACCAAAAAATTTCCACCCATATATTTATATACACATTTTATAACACCCTCACTCCTTACCATCAATCCCTGATATTCCAATCACATAGTGTGTATTTATCCAACATTAAAGTCATGGAGTTAAACAAATTTAGTATAAAATAGCTCAATACTCCCAACATAAATTCGATATGATAATAATTATCCATTGTATTGAGCCATCTACAATGACTGTAAGAATATTTAATGATGGGAAAGATAATACTATTTAGAAGAACCATAATTATATTAAATGTTTTCATACTAGTTATTTTTGGTCCTGAAATTAATTTACCTATAAAAATTTAGTTAATTAAAAAATTTTAAAAATTAGAGATATAAAATAAGGTAATAATGGTTCATTTTCCAATAATTATATCCATGGATATGGGAAATATCCAGAATAGTCAAATAAAGACAAATGATTTTTGAAAAAACACGATTCCCCTACATACCCAAATAAACTATGAAATAATTTTCCCAACATTTATAAACATTATAATTAGGACACTAAATTTTAACGGTTTTGTTAGGGGGTTGATTAATAAGTAAGATTCACAGAATCTAGAATTTATAATATATTAACTAAAATGGGATAAATAGAAAAAAGACCTTGGTGGAAGATAAGAAGAAATAAGTGATCCTAAAAGTGAATATTTGTAAATAATAATGTTTATAAAACTGAAAAACAATGTCAAAACTGTGTTAAATAGAAATTTATCCCTTAAAAAATAAAAATAAAAATATAATATAAAATATGAATTAATTTTGGAAGGGAAGAAGAAATATGGGAATGAATAAAAAGAGGAGGACTAACTTATTTTATGAAAACATTCTCGCCAAATTCCCTTTCCCAAACAATTCAAGAAAATTAATGATAATCCCAAATAAAAAAAATTTCTACAGTGTATGAAATAATTAATTTGAAAATTAGCTTTTATAGTGCTTTAAATAAAAACTTATTTCATATAAATTTTTTGATAATTTTGTTGACCAGTAAATGAAACATGGAAGAAATTATTACCACTAACATAAATAAAGAACACAATGATTTCCTTCAATGGAGGCCAACTACAAAAAAATGGGACCAAAAAATATTTTTCCTACCATATAGAGTAGTATAATGTAAAGAGAAAAAATAATTTTATAACCCCAGTGTTAGATTCAAACATTTTTCTATCTCCATTCTTTTTACAAAAAATGTGTTGGGGAAGTGAAATCCCCATTAGTAAATCATTATTTGGATGATAGGTCTATTACCTAACCCATTGGAAGGGAAGATGTCCTTTTATTTTGGGTAGGGAATCTAATAATCCCAATTGAGATTATAATATTATAAATATAGTGTCATAGGAAGGTCCTAATCATTCTAGGATGGCCATTCCTAGCTATCGATTGTTTTGTTATTAATGTTTCAAAGTATAGGTTGATTATTCTTAATGGTGATTATCAAGAAGTGTTCGATGTAATTAGGGAATCCATATGATATGTGAGATATAATCCAGTTTATGTTGTTTAGATGTGTTTAAGTTTGATTTTATGAAGGATTCACATATCTATTATAAATAAATATTTCAAAACTCAATTGATGAACACTTTACGGTATACATTGTTGAGTAGAAATACACATGGATATTGTGTTCAGTAATTCTCTAAAGTTATTAGTCAACACTCATATCTCTCTCTCTATGGGAAAACACCACTTTTAACAAATCTAGATTCAGTGACTTTACCATCAAGACTAATTGTTTATAACCTGTTTTTCTAGAGTTTTTAGCTAAAAATATGTTTTTCAAGGTATATGAAAAATTTGAGATTATTAATATACCATTAGAAATCGAAAATAAGTTCCCCCACCATTTTAAGTGTGTTATAGATGAAGTTATAGATAGTTTTTTCATATAAGGACAACAATCATATTCCTCGTTATATAATTTAAATTAAGTATTAACATTTTATACCTTATATTAATGAATTATTAGAAGATACAATAGATTATTCCCAATTTAAAATAATAAATAACTTTATGGAAGTGTTATTTTTGGAAATAATGAATAATTTGGTTCAATTAATTCTATTATTTATATGTCATTGGTTACCATTAATAAAGGGAAAATATGTGTAAATATATCCACCCAATATGAGGAACTTTTAGGAAAACTTTTGGTTTCTTTTTGTTATATTTTATATATTTTTTGCACTAATGAATTTGAATATAGTAGAATCATTTCAAAGACCATATATACGATTAAGGAAAAATCATTGATGATGTTTATTAAGAAATTCTAAGAGATCAAGATGGAAATTCCCTACAATACAATGTAGTAATTATCATCAAGAAATCATAACCACAATGTTATCATGGATATAACTATATAGATAAAGTAATAATGATTACTCAAAACATAATACATTATTGGAGGAAATCGAGGTTTTAAATACATCCATTGTTCTTTTCATAACAAATACATTTTTTCACTCTATTCTTGTGAAGTATATATTTTTTCCAAGAGGGAGTAACATACTCCCCTCCCCCCTCTATGAAAATTGACCTATTAATGTCTTTATGCTTTATGGGTACACCCTATACCCTTTTTTATATTCATATTTTTATATTAAATTATTGAATATCATGAAGGAATTTTAATATTATTTTAGGATCCTGAAGTGTGAAAGATGGTGAACATTTTTGTAAAAATTAAAAACACATAAAAACATTATGGGGAGTAAATTTTTTAATAATATTATTATATTATTAAATTTTCTTTCTATTATAAAATTATATCTACTCCTACGATGTGTTTAATTAATTTTATTTTTAATGTCTTGATTTAAAATACAAACAAAATGAAATTTAATTATTTCTAAGGGGGAATTTCTTATTATTATAACTAAATTTATGTTGATTCTATTTTGAACTTATAATTGTTTTTATTTCCTTTTACTATCCTATTGAAATTAATTTTATATTAATCAAACAATTTTTTATTACCATAAAAATTACATTGAATTATTATTTTTAAAAACAAATATGTTTTAAAATGATTATATATTCTAGAATCACTAATAAACATGTTATATTACCTGATCATATTAATAATCCATTTCTTCAACATAAAAACCTATATACTCTAAAAATATGATTGGTATTTTTTTAATTCATTGAAACAAGTTATTTTTAACTTCATTGTCACCCTTGAACAATCTTTAGAGGGAAACATTTGGGGGAAATGTTTGAACTTAATATATTTTAATTATTTCTTCCGACATAGAATTTATATTTGTGGCCATGTTAACAATTTTGTGTAAGGGTGTAGTCTTTAAATGTGATAAAAAAATTTATAGAGTCAAATATTATATACCCTTAAATTTTTTGGTATTTGAATATTTCAATCTTTATTTAAAATTTTTAGCGGTTAAATTGTTTTCTACAAATTTAAGGTTGATTTTTTAATTATAGAGATTAATATTTTCTATTCAAACATGCATTAAATAAAGTAAGATATTTTATATTTCCTCTTTATATTTTTGGTGAAATATTATTATTAATTTGTTTAATTTTATTTAAATTTTTTTCTCATTTGGGATAAAATTAATAACCATTGTTTTCATGTAGTCTATGAAAGAAACTATTAATTATGGTTGAGTTTTTATCTTTTAATCTAAAAAGGTTGGATGAGTTATTTATGATAATTTATAATTACTAAACACACTCATCCATTCACATGTGTACAATTACTAAATTTTCTAATATATGTTTTTAGGTTCAACAAAAATAAAATAAAGGATTTTAAGAACATGTGAAATTAACGATATGTTTGTATAATTTCATTATTGAATTTTTCATATTTGTCAGTATTAATAAAATAGGTACGCAAAAAAAATAAAATTATTTTTTTGAAGATAAATAATATATTTTTACTCAAGATATTCTAATGGGAAAAAATTATAAATCTCTATCAAATAATAATTGATAATAAAATATCAAAACCATTTCAAAATTTATCTTAGAAAAAAAAGTTGTGGCCATATTAAGACTTAGAGGTGTATGCATCCACTCGAAGACATTAATGTACAAAATCATATTGAGTACTTAAATTGAGGATGGAAATCATTCTATTATTATACATTAAATTTGATCCATTGGAACTTCATACCTTTATGGACTAACTCGTTGTTTATTAATCCTTTTTATGTAATTGATTTTCATATTGGAATCCATGGTCTCATGTTACAATTGAAACATTTTTTCCAACATAATAATAATGTGTTTAGACACTTATAGTGTATCATTAAATTATTATAATAGTTTTACAGATCTATTTATTAAATAGATTCACAATTAGGATTATATAATTTTATATCTTTCTTGAGAAGACATCTCGTATTTCAGTTCTTGTTTGGTATGGTGTTACTTTTGTTGTTTTTTTATCAAATTTAGATCTTAGGGTTAATATTGATGATTTAAATTTCTCCACTGTCTAAAAAAATATTTTACCAGACAAGATTCATGTTTTATAACTATTTGATAAATTGTTTCATTATATAGGTACCTTCAAAAATGTCGACCAATTTTGTATAACATAATACCCATTAATAGATGAATATTATAATTCAATATGATTTTTGTTGATTTATCATTTCTCCCATTACATGTATATTTAGTTTGTGAATCATCCAAATCATATAATGTAATAATTTTGGATATTTGTTCTGATAACACTTTATTTGATCCATAATATGGATAAACCAATATCATATTTTCTAGTGAGCAAATCCTTTTACTTTCTCCTGACTAATTGTAAGAAATAATAGCATGAAAAAACTCCTATTCCTATTAGGTTCACCCAATAGTGTTAATTCTCATATAAGATAATATATGGGAACCAAAAATTATCATGAAATAACCTATTAGATGATCAATTTATTAAAATGTGATTCTTTAGAAGGAATATAACACTTTTTAATTGAGGGGTTTTCTATTCTAGTCTACCCAATAAAATATAAATCATATGTATACTAATTTTTTACCTGTTTAATCACATAAAAATATGGTTTATCTGATGTCTTATATCATTTATCAACACATGATTCTAATGATTTAGTTTTATAATCCATATTTTATCCAATATACTAATATTTTCACACCATTTTATTGTGTAACTCTTTAACCAAACTATAATATGTGTTATATATCCAGAAATAAAATAAAAATATATTCTTATATATATGGATGATTCATTTGTATAATTTATATGATCATTTTAGGTAATCGTTTAGGATTATAGAGGATTGACAATCTCTATCTGAGTAAGCATAGAGCCATAGGTAACTAATCTCCAGCTTTTTTAAATCATGCATAAGCCTTCAATATAGTGTGAAATCCAACTAAATATCACACTACCTAAGGATACATTACTAAATATATAATCAAATTCATCAAACTCTAACACTTAATATATACAAAAGCAATTCAAAAATTAATTCAAGTCAATGAAATTAATTTGAAACATAGGTTAAGATAGATGAAAACAAAAATGATAGATGTCATACCTAGCATGTCATACATTGCTCGAAAAATTGAATGAATTAATTTATCACTTGCATTAAAGCATACAAATTATTCACATTTTATAGAAAAATTAATAAATAATAAATTTCAAATGGAATTTAAAAAATAAGAACATTTTAGATATTTTACAAATATTGGACGTATTGTTTATGAAAAATTCAAAAATAAATTATTATAATGATTTTAAATTCATTATGTACATTCCATAATTAGATTAATATAAATTTTTTTATTATCAATATGAACATATTCATGTAATATTTATAAAACATCTACTTTACAATATCATATTACATGAAATATAATCATTTTATATTTCAATATCCTTTATGAAACCATTTTACATAATCTAAATAACACTTATTAATATCATTTAAAATTATGCTCATATTTTTTATCATAACTATTTTGATGTGGTTTAAATATATTTTTAATAAGGACATTTTATTTTTAATATTACAAACAAGTCATTATGAAACTTTTATAATATTTAAATATAAACACATTATATTTGGACTTATTTTGGTTATTTAAAAATATTTTATAAATCAATCAATATTTTCTAAATAAAAAAATTATATCCAAATTATAATTCAGGTCGTATAATATTTTATAAAAATATATTCTATTATTAATTCTTATTATTTAGGGATATTTATTTATAAACGTGACATTAAAGTTATATTAATTAATTTTAAACTCTTTATAGGTATTTAATTTATAAACATATTATAAATAAATAATTTTCTCCAATAAACCATTTATTATTATATAGAAATATTTTATAAACAATAAAATTCAATTCACAATTTATATAAAATCTAAAGGGATCCAATTTTATGATTCATGATTAATTATAGTTTACGATGGATAGGCTATGACATATAGACTCTTTATGTGCTATCAATCATTCCTTATGAATGAATGTCTACTAATAAAATATGATAAGTCACATACATTAAGGATTACCCTTACTTGTAAAATAATATTTTACTACTCAAAATGATATCGTAAGAAAAATAAGATAGTCCATTTTCAAACACATGACAATATATATCATCCAATATAGTATCCAAATGATTATTATGGATGTTCTACCACATAATTGATTCTTAAAATATTCTAAACATTAATTAATGTAGTGAAAGTGAACAACAAACCTTGATCCAAGATCATCTTGCTAGTTTAAATGGAAATCATATGAAACTAAAATGAATAATACTTACCTTTGACATTTGAATGCTTCAATCAATGTTAATACTTTCTTTATTTTTTATTATATTTCTATATAAGGAACAACCAAAAGGTTCTTCCCTTTGAGGGGTATCTATGAGAAGAACTGAATCAGACAAATGATCTTGGGTGGGATCTTCCAACTCATTAATATATGAAATTATGTCAAGAGAAAATTTGAAATAAATAAGAGATCTGGGATATGAGAGTTTCATCTTTAGTATATCAAGGATATACCACTCACAATACCCATGGAAGAAACTCCATTATATTGGATTTGGGGATTCTCTCATTTCTAAGAAACCATGCCTTGAAAATACTCATATATTTCACAATATTTTTACTTGTATCTTAAGAAAAATCACATATAATTCCCATTCATAAATCTCTCTTGCATTATCAATGATTACAGATATTTATAAGGATTATACTATTATCTACATAATGATGGGACCACAAAAATGTTTCATATAAGTTCTAATAACATAGAAACATTTGATAATTATAATTATAACATGATCATATCATGAAATATGATATACAGGTTCAGCCATCATACAATATCTCCATGCCATAAAATAAAATTTTCTTATAATATTAAATTTTGGCCTTTTCAATATTTGTGTCATCCACTATATTTCAATTAATCCTATATCATGATATTCATAGGATTTAGATCGTATTATTTTCAAATAAACCCACTGATATAATTTCATAATAACTTTCATAATAAATATTATACAATAGAAAATTTAATAATATAAAAACATGAACATAAAAATGTGAGACTACTAAAAATAAAAAACATATATACTATGTCATTATGAATAACCACAATATCATATGAGTCATAATAAGTAATATAAGAATAATTTTTCATTTATCATATGCATATTAACAAATATGAATCAAAATAATAACTTCAACATGTCATTAAGGTCCCATATTGTTCACCCCACCCTAGTCCCATCAATTCTCCACCTATAAATCCACTAGATCTCCAAAAAACATATACCAGTCGTATGTTATTTTCCATTTCTAGTGTCACATGATAAATATTTCTTTGTACACTCGAGTTCTATTATTGATTGATGTTATAAACCGACTATGACACCAAAATGGGTTTCCAAAGAAAATATTTATATATATATGGTTGAATTGAAAGAGAAATGTATGGGTAAAAAAATAAATAATTAAACACCACTCATTTCCTAACTTGAGAAGCAATGAGTGAGTTAAATACAAATTTCGTCCAATGTCGGAATGGGATGATATACATGGAGTATAAACACACCCCAAGAGAGAATGATCTATCCCCTCATCTCATAACAAAGGGAATGATTCATTTTCATACCTGTAACTAATCAGTGGATGAATAATCACCACATATTTTTTCTTTTGTGAATGATACATCAGCCCTTCATATATATAGATAATCCCACATATGTTAATAATCTCAAGGAAAAATGATGATTATAATGACCATTTGTTAGCCATAACCAACATGTACACCATATCCCTCCATACATATGATGATATACATGAAAAATATAATCAATAACATCATAAGAGGATATAACTAGAAAATATGATTATCAACACCACCCTTTCCCTTTTGAAAACAATCCCAAGACCTCACCTCCAATATTTTTTCGTAACAGAAAACTTCTATAGTTAGAAAACTATTGATCCACCATTACCTTACCATCCATGAATGATCTGTGACCATCATTTTAACCTATATCACACCATAAAATCACATCACCATACAACAAATAGAATCACAATAATTATAAGAAACCTTATTATTTTCAAATGATTAACCAATCTATCAAATAAAATATTATGGGTAATTATCATAATAACACCAGAAACTCAATTTAACACTCTATATTTCCCTAGAAAACATCCCATGAATCATAAGGACATCATTTAATCTCATTATTTTCCTCTCACTCACCCCCACCTAAGCATGTACACACCATGATACAATAACTCTTTTAAATAGTGTAATTATACAGACACCACCTACCGGGTTTAAAACACGATTGTTTTTTAGATTCCATATCCTATTTGTTCATTGGGAAGAATAAATTGTTAATATAAATAAAATTTCCTTAAATTTTTATTTATAAAAAAACCTCTATAATTAATATAATACAAGATATAGATTAAGGAAGTGGAAAATCCTTTCCCGTGATAAAACCTTAGAATAGACCGCACATTGAAAAAACCAAAATTAAAGAAGTGTAACAACCAAATTTATTAATTTTTTTTAATTTAGGAATAAAATTAATTTTATTTACTTACTATTTATGATGTAAAATCATATAAATATTATGCTAGAAACAACAATGAGTTGGTTTACATTACACACTTGTACTAGTTTATCCCCAAATATATATTAACGTAATTCTGTAATAAAATGTATAACCCAGCGGCTAAATTAATAAGTAATGAATATTATTAAAAAAAATTAATTGAATATATTATATATAATTTCAACATCTATATTTTTTATATTCTAGACATGATATAAGAAAAAATACAATTCTTCAGATAAAACAAGTATTTTTCAAAAAATAGTTTTATTTCATTTTAATGGAGAACCCTTTTTAAATAAATTATTTGAAACTTTTATATATTAAATTCCACAAAATAATATTTTTATTTATAATAGATACATAAAAATTTAGTTTGGAAAATGTTTTTTTCCGATAACATTCATATTTTAATAAATAGTAATAAATATTGCGTTTGAATTCAAAACTGCTTTTTGTATTATTTATTTATATAGATACATTGGAATTTTATTTCGATTTATAGGGTAATAATACTATTATTCTATCATTTAATTCAATTTATTTCATTGGAACCAATTAAAAAGTAATATTGGATATAAAATCTTTGTCAACTTTTGAACATTTCACATTAAAAAACCCGCTTTTAAATTTTGTATGCAAAATTAATTATAAATCTAATTTTACCAACTATGTGAATTGGATTTGAAAGCTTTTTTTTCAAATTTTAAATAAAAAGATCGAAGTTATTTTTTATTCTCATTTTCAATTTTAGTAATAATACATTACCATAAAAAAATTATTTAGCATTGTAAAAGTAATGGTTTTAGAGGGGTTTCAACTATGAGTTAAAAGCTTAACATACCTAAAAACTAAACATTTAATAGTCTCTTGATGTGTTTCTAGTAACTAACTATAATATACAAAATTAATTATAATAAAATTCCTTGAAATTAATAGAAAATCTATATGGTTGGATTTTTATATAAAATAATCAATAAATTAGTCACTTGAACACACCTCTCCTCAAGTATAATTTCCACATCTCAAACCTAACGATTTGGACCCAAAAACCGATTAAGATACTTAAATATCATACCAAACAGTTACTAATAACTATACCCATTTATAATTTCTTCCTTCATCACTAATATAAAATATCCAAGGCCTTCAAGGGTCTTTCAATGAGGTGATATTCAAAAGGTAATTTTCTCAATGTACCTCTCATAATTTCATTTCTTTTTCTACTTTATCCTCACCTCCATAATCCATAAATGAATGATAACTCTATAACCAAGTATATAGTATATATTTATCTTTATAATGGAAAATCCCATATATATATATATTTATATCATTTCACTCCTCCTCCTATTTAATGAAACGAAATTTTTTTCCATGTTATACCGATTAATGGACTCTACAGATATTGTTTTTATTATTTTTCAATTACTAACTTCATGGATGGTCTTAAAAATATTTGTACGGTGAAAGAATATTTTAATAATTTATTTATATTATTTTTCATATTCTTTAAATTTTATATTAAACATAACTTCATTCAATCTATATTATGGATATTCGATATCATCATTTGTTGAAGTGTGGATTAACACTCGCTCAAAGCGATGTGATTAATTCATGCTATACATGGAAAGTATTAATGGTACTTTTAAAAAATATATGTAACATATATAAAATAATAATAATTATTTAATTATAATATACCTATTTATCATTCACTTTTAAATATTTTATTACGAAAAACAACAAAAAGTAGCATTTTTTCCTACATAGAGCTTCCTGTCTCCATGAACATTGCATTTAAATTCTATCACCAAGATTTATGGATTATTATAAATACATATGTACTCAATCTATAAGATAATTAGGTAATGGTTTAAATTATGTATATTATTAAATCAAGATCAATGTAATTTAATAAGCAAATAAATAGTCAAAACATACTTGATAAAACAATACAATTAACACCAGAAATAGTGAAATAATGAATGATTGTTAACAAAAGGGTAATAAAATATCATAAAAAGATGATATATAACATTATGAACATGAATATTATTCTAAAATAATCTAGTAAAATTATTCCAACCCTTATATAGGATGATAAAGGACGATCACCCAAAAAAGGAATCACAAGGTAAGGGGTTCTTTCACAATCTCATTATTATCTGAGATTGTTTATCAGTAAATATATACTGGGACATAATCATAATCATTTACCATATTTCTTATATATGTTTTCAAAATGAATATTTTTAAGGTTTTATGTTATATATTTTTAACTTAAAAATCATTATAAATGTTTCGAAGGTTAATTCTTCTAAATTATTTTCAATCATGTCCATGTTTTCAAAATAGGTTTTATTTATTTATTTATTAAGGCCTGGATATTTTAAAATGTTAATTTTAGAATTTCCATAAAATGTTTCAAAGTGGTATGGGAAACTTTGATTCAAAAATATATTTTTAAATTTCTTCTTATGTAAGTGTGTGGCTATTGAATAAATGGTTTCTGAGTGAAAAGGGTACTTATCTCATTATATTTATAATGGTTTTATTAGATTATATTAATCTATTTCAACATAATTTTGTCGGATATTATTATTGATGGAGTTTGACCTATAGGGATATCGTTTAACATATTTTATTGAATGGTTTCTGATTAGTTTAACTTTGAATGTACTATTTTGATAATATTCTTGGTTTAGGGTGAAAGTTTTCATATTTCATTTAAAATATATTATTTTGAATGATTGGTTGTTTATGATTTACCATTTTCATATGAGGAATATATTGGATTTAGTAAGTTATAGGAGGCTCCCACTATAGCCCCTTGATGCAACAGTAGGTTTCATGAAAAAAAATTAATATAGATTTTGTTGATACCTTACAAATCTATTATATTTTGGGAATGAATGCTTGAAAGTATTAGATTCTTGGAACAAGTCTTGAAAATATTATATTCTTGGCTTGGAGCCTCAATGGTAAGTTTCAAATGTCCATCATTATGTATTCCATCACTATGATATTAGTTATTGAGATTACATGTGATTATTTTACTAGTAGAATTTCAATGTATATGATTAAATGGAATTATTTAATTTATTCTTTCCATATTATGCTGTGTATTATGTTTAAAAGGCTTATATTTATGTTTTATATGTTACCTCACAAGATTATACTTTATTCTAAAAGATTATACTATATTTTTTATCTTTACTGAGCATCTGAGATCACCCCTTTCATATGTTTTATTTTTCGAGATTTCATGAATTATTTTATGATATATATGTACAGTTATGCTAGGAGAATAATGTCATTTTAAAATAATTGAATATGTTTCATGTTATGTTTTTTATTGTAAAGAAAGTTTCATTTATGTAATCTATTTTCCAGGACAGTTAAACTAATCATTACATCATGATTTTTTTCCTTATAATCATGCCAATTTATTAAAATAATGCACCGTCTTTGCGATACTAGGATCGGTGCAATATTGTTGGTATCAAATTATGTTTAACAACAACCTTGAAAACCAGATTTATAAATCCTAGATTAGGGAATATATCCCTAATTTATAATTTTAGGATAAGTATAGAATAACATCATGTAATTTTGGTAATAGAGAGATTATGAAGGTATTACTAGAAAATAAATCCATTTATAGATACTACAAGTGGATGTGGTTATAGAACAGATTTACCTGTGAGTAATAACTCTAAAATGGTGTTCTGGGACTGACTTGGGGTAACCATATACACGAATAGGGTCATTATATTGAACCTAGTTTGACACTCATGGGGGGAATGCTTATAATAATACACATTTTATTTTTTAAAAACATTATATATGATTTTAAAGTAAATATATCCCCAAAAAAACAATATTTATGATTTAGATATTAGTTATACCTAATTTTTTTTATTTAGGTTATGTGATTCACTAGTTCTATGACTATATATTATGTTTCATTTGGTTTGATCTAAACTAGCGTATGACATTCTATAGAAATGGCATGTAGTGAAAGAAATTTAAATTGTATCAACTATCTTGATATATATAGGGGTTTATCTACTCTGTACATAATTGAGTAGGAGTTGTAAATTATTTGAAAATAATTATAACCATATTGGGACAACTAACTCTGGTTATGAATAATAAACGTACCCGTATGGAGCATACTAATCCACAATAAGGAGGAAAGATTTATAAATGATTCATGAGACAACAATATATTACATTTAATGGGACTAAAAATTAGTTTTTAAATGAGGAATGGATAAATTCCATAGTGAAGATATTATTTCATTGGGAGGTAATGAAAGAGAAAAGGTTGTCATGGTAATTTATTGTCTATTTGGAGGTACAGATCAACGATGGTCATTAATTCGAAACAAGAAGTAAGATGAAGAAGTATAAAATATGTAATGAAGGGAGTTTAAAAAACCTTTATTAGAAAAATACTTTCCTCATGAATAGAAAGATTATAGGGAAATGAAATTTATATGTATGAGGAAAAAGTAGGATCATGATGTTACAAAGTATGAGACTAACTTCAAAAGGTTAGAAAGGAATGATTAATAATACATACATAACCCAACAAGAAATATTGATCGGTAATTTATGGGTTTAAACCATTCCTTTGACGAGAACTGGTCTCAAATTCAATTTAATTGTATGAATATATAGTCTCATGTTTCATCAAGATGGAAATGTAATACACTATATCTCAAGACATTATAGTAAAGCATGGGAAGAAGAGAGTTATTGAGCAAGAGATTGATAAAGGGATAAAAATAAAGATGTATTTTACCATATATGATAAATGTGGGAATAAATTTCATGGTACTAGTCTGAATGGAATGTGAGTTTCTTTAAAGTGTTGAGTGAAAGGCCACTAGGATCGTGATATTAAGGGAAAAAAGAAGTAATAACTGTGAAATGATTTAACTGTAATGAGATGGGACATTGTGAAAATTATTTTCCAAATAATAAAGAAAATATATCTCAGTAGAAGAAAAGGTATAAAGGTAATTCTATTGCTACTACAACAGTTGATGTGGAATAATTAATGTATTTTCATTCTTTAGATTCAAGAATTATGTTATTATATTCTATTATAATAATTATACTATAGTAATTTTTCATTTATTAATTGGGAGGATGAAATTTTACATTATAGTTATAATATGATCATGTTAATAATATATTCAGTATTGACAATAATATAACCATTGTTTTGTTTGAGTAAAATATGATGTTAAGATTGATTTTGGAAATTTAGAGACTTTTTTGACTATTAATTTGGATAGAAGTATTTGGGATAAGTCTAAAGGATGGAATGGATTATGTGGAACCTTGGGAATTATTGTTTAAGGTAAAAATAATTTCTTGTGTTATTTTTGGACTAAAAATTAATATAGTTTTAGGAAAAGGACAGCCTACAGGTTGGGCGACAACCCATCACATACGGCAAGGCCGCGAGACTTGAACCTGTAATCGAGGGGCGACAGAGGTGCATCACCTACCAATAGCCAATGGAATGTCCTGGTTGTATAACATGGTCTTATTTATTTAAAAAATATAACATATGATGTATAATTTCATTATTTGGAAACGTAAATGGTTAAGATAAATCAGATATTTTTGAATTTAATTATCTTTTGTAGAGAAATAAGTGTTATTGTTAGAAATCGATTAAAGAATAAAACGTAACTCATTATGAAACTATATTTTCCATATATTCTAATTAAATAACATAAATTAATTCTTCAACTCAAGGGTAATGATCTTCAACCCAAAAATTATATGATAGTACATTTTCCAATGAATCAAATGTTCTCATTGATCAACATTGATTTATGGATTCGTGATTTTTAACTTTACCCTAAACAAGTTCTCTATCAATATCCATTAGAACATGATGGTTAAATTTTTCTTTCATGTCCATATTTTATTACATGTAATCCCAGTATGTGTTATCTTTGGTGAACATCAAAATTTTTATTATTTACTTTCAATTTTGGGTCTCATTAATCTTTTTCTGATGTTGGATTTAAACAAAAATGATTTGAAATTTCAAACCCCTAGTTTTTTATCATGCGATTAAATTCCGAGGAAAATATTTATTGAAGGATGATAGAATTTAACACATTGAAAATTTAAATTATTTTCAATTATGAATAAATTAAATTTTTTTACTTTATTTTTATGCAACACCGTGTCAATCTTATGCTACACACAACAATGGGTTGGCTTGCATTACACACAATGCCTAGTTTTACTAAACAAAATAATATTAATATATATATTGTATAACCTTGCCATTAAATTAGAATTTATGAATAATAACAAGCATATTATTAATTTTTTATATTCCATATATTTTTAACATGCATATTATGTATTTTCCATACATGATGTAATAAATAAATTAAAATTTTCGGATAAAACAAATATTTTTTCTAAAATGTAGCTTTACTAACTTTTAATGAAAACAAATTTTCAAAATAGAATATTTGACAATTTTCAATTTTCAATTTTAAAAAATAATATTCTTCATTATATTTTGTACATAAAAATTTCGTTTGGAAAAATTTATTGTTTTTTTGGATAACATTCATATTTTAATGAATAGTGAAAAATACTGCATTTTAATTCCAAACATCTTTTTCATATAATATATTTATATAGATAGATTACCAAATTATTTAGTTTTATAGTGAAATTATACAATTATTTTATCATTTAATTAAATATAGGTCATTTTAACCAATTTCAAATTGATAATGGATATAACATCTACGTCAACTTTTGAACATTTCACTTTAAAAACACAATTTTTAGTTTTTTCAGTTGAATTAATTTTAAATATAATTTTTCAAATTATGGGTATTCAATTTGGTAAAATTGATTCCATATTTGGAATCATAAGGTAAATATTAATTGTGAATGGCCAATTTCATTTTTTGGTATAAAAATGTTACCAAGGTGGAAAAATTATTTAACGAAGTAAAAGTTAAATTTTAAAATGGGTAAAAATTAAAAGTTAAAATAATACATCCCTATAAACTACAAAATATATTGGTTGTATTAGATGTGGATCATATATAAACAGAATATAAAAAATTATTTACAAAACAATTTCTTTAAATTTAATTTCACCCATATATTGTTGGATTTTCATATAAAATTATTAATAAATTAATCACTTGAACCCACATCTCCTCAAGTATAAATACATCCTCTCCACCACCCTATTTCAGCCAAAAAATCCATGTATCTCCACATATATCTTCTCTAACAAATCATAATCACACTCCCCACGTCCATGTTCTGCTGGTCTCACCAAAATACCAAATCCATTGCCCTCAAAGTTCTTTCCAAGCGGTGATATTGATGATGAAATTTTGTCACAGTACCACTCTTAAATTATTTTCTTTTTCTAATTTATCCTATCATCATTAATCCATAAATGCATGATTACTATATAATATTATATATACCATGTAGTTATGTTTCTATTGAAATATATCATATCCATTTCGTTTTTCACCACCACTTATTCAATGAAACGAAATTGTTTCCCATGTGATTCTGGTTAATCAACTACGTGAATACTGTTTTGTCCTTTTTTACTACCGCCATCATGGTTGGTGTAAAAACTATTTTTTGTGATAAAATATATTTTAATATTAAAATTATATCCTATTTCATATTCTGTAAATTTTATATTAAACACACCTTCATGCTTTCTATATTGTGGATATATGATAACATCAATTGTGGATGTGTGGACTACTTCCCCTTCAATTCAATGGGATTTGTTCACACTATACATAAAAAACTTTTTGTATAACTTTAATAAATATATTCAAAATATATGAAATAGATATTATATTTGCGTTATAATATAAAAATTTATCATTCATCTATCAATATTTTAATATGATAATGAAATGAATGTACTGTTCATGCATATGTATATCTTACCATCCCTGTGAATATTTAATTTCATTTATATCAACAACATGTATGGATTATTATTAATCCAAATGTACAAAATATGTCAAATAATTAAGTCATGGATTACATTCTGAATATGGTTAAATAATCACTTATGTAATATAAGAAGAAAATAACAAGTCAAAACCTACTTAGGAAAACCGGGAAATTAAAACCCAAAATAATGAAATAAGGAAATATTGTTAACAAAGTGGTAATAATATTTTATAAGGACATGATATATTATATAATAAACTTTATTATCATTTTATAATAATCTAGTAATACTATTCGAGCCACTATATAGTTGGCTAAGGATGATCACCAAAAAAGGAATTGCTGGTAAAGGGTTAATTTCAAAATCTCATTATTATCCAAGAATGTTGATGTGTAAGTATTTAATTGGAAATATTTATCCTTATTTTCCATTTTTCACAAATATTTTTTCAAAATAATTTTTTTATTCATTTATGTAAGATCTTTTTGTAAAAAACAACATTTTAATTTTTCAAATATTTATTCTTCTAAATAATTCTCATTCATGTACATGTTTTCAAAATGGGTTTTCTGGATTCATTTATATGGACATTAATATTTTAAAATGTTAATTTTCAATATTAATTCAAAATTTTCAATGTGTGATTGGACAAACTGATTCCAAAATCTTTTTTCAAGTTCCTTCTTTGATAAGCGCATAAATTTTGAATAAAATTTTTTAGTGTAAAAAAAGAGTATTTATCTTAAGATATTTTTAATGATTTTATTATAGTATTTTCATATATTAGATCATCCATTTTTGGATATCATTCTTAGTTGAGGTTTATCTCTAATGATATCATTTACTATATTTTATTAAATGATTTATGATCATATTGACTATAGATGTTCTATTTAGATACCATTATATTATTATGGTTCAAGTATTCACATTTCTTATACTATATTTTAATATAAATGATCATGTGGTTCATATTTCCCTATTTTAATATGATTTATCTATTCGAATTATAAATTTTGGGGGATTTCCTTCTATATCCCCTAATGCCTCGGTAGGTTTTGTGAACAAAATATATATGGTTCTGGCCCAGGCTTAACCCATTTATTAGATTATTATCCTGAATCCTAGAATGTATGAGATTTTTGGCATGAAGCCTTTAAAATTTTAGATTCTTAACATAAATACTCAATGTTTAGTTTTAAATTTATTCCATCATTTTGAGATTAGTTATTGATTTTAAAAATGATTATTCAACTAGAAAAATATATATGTGGGTGATTAAATTGAATAATTTAATTTATTATTTATATATTATTCTAAATATTAGGTTTAAAATGGTTTCATTTCAGTTTTATACTATTCCTCAAAAGTTTATTCTTATTTATTAAATCTTCTACTATATTCTATAACCTTATCTAGCTTCTAAGCTCACCCCTTTGATGTGTTTTATTTTGCCAAGATTCCAAGAAGTATTTTATAATTGATATGAAGGGTTAATAAAGCAAAATAATGGAATTATAAAATAATGGAAACTGTGGAATTTTATGTTTTGAATTGTAATGAATGTTTCATGTATGTAATATATTTTCCAATACTGATATAATGATCTAAACTTCGGTATTTGATTCCCTATAATCATGTCAATGCATTGAAATAATGAATTGGATCTGGGAAACTGGAGATGGGGAGTTACAAGAAGGCACACCATTGAAGAATAGTATAATGAGGGGATGGTAAAGGGGAAGGAAACCTATTACCATGTGTTAAATGAGTGACCCTCATATTATAACAAAATAACCTAGTTAATTAATATTATCAGAAAACATAAAAATAACCTAGATAACCACTAGGAACAATCCCATATTCCACTGGGTGCCTGATACCCAAAGGTACCATTCAAATAGGATAGTGTGGATGGTTTACCTACCAAAGAGACTCCCTTCCACCCTAAGCAATTGAGTACGTAGTATTAGGATATTATATAATTTATTACATCTATCATTTCAGAGTGATATGATATACCATAACTAAATAAAAATTTTCTTACTATCATACTCCACTAAAATCTCAAACACCTTAAATATTATTGATTAAAAATAAACATTCCAAATATATACCAATCATTCCTCACATTAAAACGTGGTCCATCACTACATCTCATATAGAGGTTTATATCATTCTCATATTTTATATATGTGTTTTTCATGTTGTGGGAAAGAAAGGACAATATAAAAAGTTTAATTTTTAAACAAATTCAACTAGATATAAAAATATTATATACTGTGTAATGGAATTAATGGTTAGTTTAAAAAGATGTCAATTACTATAAAGGGTTTTTAGAATTGAAGATTTATAGTTTTAGTACATTCTTAGTTGACACAACATAAAAATTATGAAATAGATTATGTGATATTTTTGTGATTATAATAGAAGTATTATAGACCATGAGCGTGGTTTTAAATATATATATTGGATATTTGTTTGGATAAATGATGAAATTTTTAATTCAAAACACATCATGTTGTATTTTGAAGATATTTAAGTGATTCAACTAGTTGAAATGAGAAATAAGATATGTCCTTGTTTAATTTCATGGTTTATTGAGGAAGCGTGTAATATGTATCGATTTTATAGAAATTTCATGTTGAATTATCAATGGGAGAAAATTAAATTTGTAAATTGAAGGAAGATTTTATATATGGAATCAGAAAAATTCCATTAATTTCATTTCTGGGTTTAACTATTGATAACATGACATGTTTTACAATGAAAAACTATCGTTTTTTAGAAATCATATACAAAATATCAGATACATCCAAAACAAATATAAAATTTGGTCTTTTAACTTCTCAATGAACTTTTAATGGAAAAAATGGTGGCATGGGGGATATTTTTTAGTATTATATTAATCCATTTGAAAAATTCCCACAGGGTTGATCGTATTGAGGCTTCAACGCATTGTTAGTGGAATTTTAAATCTAATTTTTTAAATGGATTATCAAATATAATTCTCTGTTCTTCTTGATAATGGGTATTGGTAGGGATTTTAGTCATTTTACACTATTAAATTAAATTCTTATTTTCTTAAGAGTTTTCCATAGTAGCACAACCTGGCATAAATCACAAGGAGTATGCTTACAACACACAGTCTTTCTATAGTCACTATTATTTTCTATCTAAAATAAAAAAACTTATATAATTTATATGGGAGAGTTTGAAATTTTTGAAATATAAATATATAATAAATATATAAATATATGAAAATAAAAAACACATTGAAAATGTTGAAAAAAAAACAATGGTGTTAGTGGAGGAAAAGCTTTGCTCTTACGGTTCCATGGGGGTGTTATCAATGTTATTCAAAATATTACCTCATTATTTAACTCAATATAGAGACCCATACCATTCATTATACACCCTCTCATTTGAATAGTATTAACCTACACTGAGACAACTTCATATAGTAGTAATATCTTACACATCAACACCTAAGAAAAAATCCACCATTTGATTGACTCATATATCAACTGGAAAGAGAAATGAGTGAATTTGGATGAAGAAAACTATAGTAGGGAAAGTGGGGTGACATTTCATCAAACTCATCTTAACTACTACCAATTCCTAATAATAAATGATGAGAAATCATTAATGTTCAACAAACTCAAATTACTCCACTTCCCCATCTAAAAACAGTGAGGATTAGTTTTCCACAAACATGGATTTGAAAGCACATATAGATAAACACAAAATAAGAAAATAATGGAAATGTAATAATAAGATATATTATGAAGAAAACTAAAATAATGTATATTAAAAATATAATGAACAATTTCAATAACAAAACTTATCCTTATCCACTAGTCATAAAGAAAATTTTAAAGGAAATAAATTAGTTATTTTAACAAAAAAAAGTATAACTCAATTTGGAATTATATTTTAAATGAAAAAACAAAAATACACTTGTGAAAAAAATCTGTTAAAAATACAAAATTATTCCATTTTTCATTTAAACATAAAATAACACAAAAACCAAACAATGTGAAAATTTATTATTATGTAATACTTTTCTAGTATTAAGAAATATTAATTAAATAATAAAATATGTGTGGATATTGGCTTCATTAATCCAATACACTTAACCATTGCACACTTAAGAAAATATCATATATTGATATCAAAATTCAAAAAACATTCAAAATAAGAGGAGACATCAATGGTCTTATCCAAAATAGAATTACCTCATGACTCTTATATGAAATAAAATTCCCATTACATTTCCTTACTCATATTTTTTTTCAACCACATAAATCCACTTATGGCCCAATCAGAACATACCTCACCTTGAATTTTATGTCACTATTTACTCGGGAAAAATTAAATTTGTTGTTATGCTCATACTTGGAAACTGCATGTATCCGCATAGTCTTGAAAAAATAATAATTTCTCAATAGTGTCCAACATGAATATTAATTAAATAATTATGGATTTAATTAAAGGTTAAAATAAAACAATTTATTAGGTTTGGTGGGAAAACGATTGAAAATTTAGGGTGAGTAAGAGGAGGTTGGACTCATCAGTACAATACAAGAATAATCATCTGAAAAAAATGGAAATTCCTCACTCAATACCCTTTTAAAATTTAAAACAAAAAAACCTACACTATTTTATGCCATGATAAATGAGTCAATTAATGATTGAAAAAAATGATATCATCCTTGTTCTGACCTTTTTTTTAAATATCCAAAATGTATAGCTTTATTTTCATTATTTTTCATGGAGAATGAGCTGAAAATTGAATTCAAGTAATGAATGACAATAATTCCCTAGATTTTAGAGAGAGACTAGATCCATGAAATAATGTACAACGAGAAATTAATTCTTATCTCTATTTTCTAGTTTTTCATTTTTTTAATTTCTTTTTTTGGAGAATCAAATGAAATAAATAAAGTATAAAGAAATGTTAACTCAATCACAATTCAAAGCCCATAATGATGACTACCACATAGCACCACCAAAGAAATAAACACATCCTAAATAACTCACACAAAATTCCCTTCATCCATACAAAAACAAGCAATATCAATGAAAAAATTCTAAGAGTGCGGGTAGGTATGGAAAAATCATCCTGTAATGTGGCACAAACTTATAAGGTAATTTATGGAATCTGATGGACAATGAATTATAGATTTAATGTTGGGTCTCAGGTTTATATATTTTTAACCGAATTTATTCCTTAATCAAATTAAAAACATTCAATTAAATCCAAATTTTGTAATTGAAAAATCACATGTTCTGGTTCCCACACAAAATACACGTTTCCCAAAATAAAGAGTGGGTATTGGAAAGAATATTTCAAAGTGGTTTATAATACCTCATAATATCAGAAAAATATTTTGGGTCATTCTTTACAGGACGTGGATTTCTAAATTTGGTCAAACAAAGAAAAATGCTTCAAAATAAAAAATCTTGTAAATAATTACTCATATCAAGAATCATTTAAAATCGATTTTTTCAAAAACAAATTCTCAATTTTCATGAAAATAATTGAAGTGTGAAAAGTGATAAAAATATTCATTAAATCACATGGTTAATAATAATCAAAATAATCAAAATAACACAAAAATACATCTATATGGTTGATACTCATCCCACACAAAATTTAGTACAATTCATTCCATATTATCAAATAAGGAAGGGATGGAAAACTAAAGATAAGGAACGATACAACCTATATTTATTTTCCAATGGAATACATGATTTAAGGTATTATATAATAATATATTACATATAAATTATGAAACAAATAAAAACATAATGAATAATAATTAAAAAGAAATAGAAATGGGGAAGGAGAAAAGATAATGCTTGGTTTGACCCCCAATAGGGTGTTAGGTTTTTATTAACCCTAGTCAGACAGTTGTAGTGGGTTAACCCAAATACAATGGTGAATGAGATTTGATGCATAGAAACCACTACATGTAATTTTTTATAACTTCCATAATTAAATTATAGGAGTGATAACCCCCAAGTAAAATAAAAATATCCCCAACCCCAAGATAAGATGAATGAAATAATTTAAGACCAACAGGGGGGAAAATAATATTGGGGTGATCTCTATTTTTTTAAGATGGAGGAGTTGTGTAAAATTTTGATGAAGTTAGAAGAATAATATTGGTATTATTTCCTAGTTTGGGTTCATAAAATGGAACTTCAAGTATTTCTTCTTTTGGGCCATCATCCTCCAATGTACCAATGCACAACTTGACAAGCTCATCTATTCTCTCCTCAATATGAGAACCTTATTATTCTTCTACTTCCATAGCCTGATGTAGTGTATTGGAGTATACAAAGACATAATAAGGTATTTTAGATTTTAATTCATAATTAATTAAATTTTAATGAAACGGATTCTTAGAAATTAAATCTCTCTAATATATTTATGCTTTGAACTTTTTTCATCAAGTAAAAGACCTATGAAATCATATGTTGGAGAGGGAATTGGGTCATAAAATATGAACTAAACCTCACAAATATCTTCATGAAAGGTATTATTAATAATCATGTAATTACTGTGTTCTTTAATTTTCTCTTGTTTCATATATAATACATTATCCTCTTGACCTTTTACGTCCAACGAAGAAACCATTTTGCTTTATTTTTCATGAAGAAGATAATTTTGTTCCACTTGAATCTAAAATATTTCTTTCTTTCAGGGATCACCATAAAATTATTCATTAGGATAGTAATTTTAGTAATCATTATAAAAATACATCTTTTCAGAATAAATCAATGATATGCAATGAAATACTTTTTTTAGTTTTGTTTTTTTTGAAAATTGATAATTTTTTTGGTTTTTTATGAATCAAAATATGTGAAAGAACATGGAATCACCATAAACATATTCAAATTGATGGTAGATATTTTAGTTTATTTACCCTATTCAATTAAATTCTCATTTTCCTAAGAGTGTTCCATAGTGACACAACCTAAGATCAATCACCAGGAGACTGCTTACAACACACAGTCTTTCAATTGTCACTATTTTTTTCAATCTAATATAAAATTAACATATATAATATAAATCAGAGGGAATGAAATTTTGGAAGTATAAATATAATATAAATATATAAATATATGAAATTAAAAACCCAATTAAAATAGAGAAAATACCAAAATATGTTTGTGTATGAAAATCATTACTCTTGAGGTTTCAACATGGTTTTATCATTGTAATTCCAAATATTTTCTCATTATTTTACTCAATTTATAGATCCAATCCTTTCACTCTTCACACTGTCATTTGAATGGTATTACCTTATACTATGTCCTCTACATATAGGAGTAATGTCTTTCATATCAGGACCTAATCCAAACTCCTCGGTTTGAATTACTCAGATTTCAACTAGAAGGAAAATGAGTGAATGAGGATCAATAAAACAATACTAGGGAAAGTGGGGAGACTTCTTATAAAAATCATTTTAACCACTATTTATTCATTAGAATAAAACATGATAAATAATTAGGGTTTTAATAAACTCAAATTACACCACTTCCTCCCTTAAAAAATGGTGAGGATTAGTTTTCCACGAACATAGAGTTGAAATCACGGTGGGAGAAACACAAAATAAGAAGAAAATAGAAATTAAAGATTAAGATAGATTAAGAAGAAAGATAAACTAATGTATATTAAAAATATAAATACAAATTATAATAAAAAAACTCAACCTTAGAACTCATACCAGATTACACTATTGAAGGAAATACGTAAAGTATTTTAACAAAAAATGAATCACTAAATTTGGGTTTATATTTTAAATGAAATAACCAAAATAAAATTTGGATAAAAATATGTTAAATATCCATAATTTAGTCATTTTTCTATTTAATCTCAAAATAACACAAAAACCTAAAAAAGTGAAAATTTATTATTAAATAATACTATTTGTGATTAAAAACATTGAATTAATGAATAATATAAGAAAAAAAATGTATTCATCAATGGGTCATTTGGATGGATGAATTATGTGGATTCTTGTCATTAATATTAACTTGTGAATTTTTTGTGTGATAGTGGTGAATATTAATAAAATCAATTATATCTTTTTTGAGGTATGGTATTTTATAATTTCAATTTTTTTTCCTTAGTTGATTCATATAATTGAGTTTATGTCGTTGTAGGTAAATTTTATTTTCCATTAATCATTTATATACATAATTTATGGTATATGTGTAGGTATTAGAAATTGAATATGTATTTAAATGTGAATTAAATTTTCATAATGATAATTGTGGAAAAATCACCACGAAATAAGTTTTTAGGATAGTATGACCGAGAATATAAAAAAAAATTATTTATTGAATTAAGGGGGTGAGATGATATTGGTTACTTTTTTCATTAATTTTGATGTGTTGTTATGCATCACATGATCCTTTATATTTTTGTTTGACGATAATAACATTGACAAGTTTTGTGTCATGATTTACTTGATACCATGAAACTAGAATGGGGTTGTGGTGATATGTAAAATGGTGGTGTCATAGAGGTTATGTGTTTCTGTGGTGATCATAATGTTAAAGAAAAATTTTGTTTTTATATGGGTGGTTGGGGTATATAAATACTAATATGAAAATATTTTATTGGAAAATTGGTTCTTTTGATTTTTGGGTTACGATTTGGGTTATATCTATTAGTTTTTGTCTTGATTTAATATATGTGATAAATTATATGTTTCTGAATTTCTATTGTGAATTTTAATGATATTTTTTATTGATAACGTTGTGCTAGTTTTTATTGATTTGGTATTCCCTGATGGCCAGGTAGTATTGTGGTATGTGGTTTTCCCTTTTAACGATCTGATTCTAGAGATATTTTCATTCATTGGATTTCGTATTCCCCCTTTGGAATTTTTTTTATTGTAATTGTATTTATAATGATTTTTATTTAATATTGTTATAGTCAGATTGTAATTGAATAAAATGTTTTTTATTATAGATACAATGAGGGAATTTTATTTCGATATCAATGTACAATTATTAGATGGGTCCATAATGAAATGTTATTGATATTTTGTTGTTGTTTTGGTGATGGGGATGTGGTAACATGGTTGTGTTGGTATAGATTCAGTGAAGTGGTTTTCATGGTGGATGATATGATGTGCATGTTTCCTTATGATGATGCTTCCCTTGATTATTACACATAATTATTTAATATTTATATATTTCTTTCTCTGAAGCTTGATTGTGCATATACACATGACACATGAGAGTTTAGAGTAATAACTTATCAGGTATTCTTTTATACTCATCCTACAACAATTTTGACTTTATGATTTTAACAAATTATTGAGGGTCATGCTGAGTGATGGCAGCACAAGTTCAATTATTTTAGACACATCAAACTAGTTTAAGAAAAAATCTAATATTACTGAGTAGAGGTTAGTTTGTATGTTATTTTCACTATTATTTATTCATGTACAATTTATTTATCTTGTATGTGATATACACATTCCTATTTTCAGTTTGGATGTTATGAAAAATTAGTGATTAATTTTGAACTTGGCTATTGGTATAAATAAATAAGGTTAATTCCTCTAAAATTTAGAATTCATACTCATGGTTTTATTCATCATCATATGGACAATTAGAGGAAGGATTCAAGGGTCACATTGATTCCCTTTGACATCTTAGTAGAAGTATATATAGGCATGTGACATGATGGAGTGGTGTTAGTGATAGTGTTATAGAATAGGGTTTGGAGAAATGATTAGTGGGACCTATATGGGTTAGTGATGATATTTTGTTAAATGAACCTAATATGCGATATTAGACATGAGAAGTATTTCATTGTGTAGAAAACCCCTTTAATTCTAAGTATAAACTTTGATTTTATATAAATAATTACAATGGGAATAGGGTAATTGATTTAAGGTAATAATTCATGTGTAGGTTCATGAATTATATAATATAATATCAATATAATTGTTTCTAATATGGGTAATTTTTTTTGTTTTATTCTAAGGCATTTTAAATAGATTAAAAACTTTTACACAAGTTGGGATGCATTTTTATTATAGTAATGCTCTCTATTATACAAAACTACCATATAGAGAATGTGAGAGTATAAGAGGCACAAGTTTTTGTTCATCATATTGAAGACCCAACAACTTTTAAGGAATTTTCAATTAGCTTATGGGAGCTCCATCTATATAAATTACCAATGTATGAATAATATAGTTCTAAAAAATAGAAGGGAATGGTTGTTATAGGAAGTGTAGATATGTTTTTAACTTATTGAGGTTGTTTAGGAGCATTGGATTCCATTTATTCTGGGAATATTATATGGGGTAACATTTTTATATGAAATAAATATGATTCATGTTTAACAAATATTTTTTGGAGTGGTAACTGTATTTTTTATGTCCAAAAAATCTTTTTAGAATTGAATTATTTAATTGTAATTAATTTGTGCTGAAAAACAATTCATTTAATTAATTAATGAATATCTGTGTCTATGGATCTAAATTGATGAAATGATATTGCTTTTAACATTCATACAATTTATTCCCACATAATTTGGTTCATTTATTGTTTATATCATGGAAAAAAATATTTTAAATTGTTTTGGAATGGGTATGTAATTTTAAATAATTATTTTAATGTTCGACTTTTTAATATGTAATATTCATTGATGTAACATATTATTTTTCTTCTACTTATCTTTTTAAATTACTAAAAAATAGAAAATCCCAATTTATGATGACTTCCCCCATTCCTATAATACATTTTATCCTGCCTTATTTAAAATTTCTAAAAAAATTTATGTATTATCACGTGTATAATATTTTTTTTCAGTTGAGTAGTGTATGAATTTTTTACTTTTCAATGTTTTATATTGAGTAGTAGTGGAATAAAAAATTCCACCCATGTATGATATTTATTGCACCACATGAAACATTCCTCTAGAGTATGAATTTTTGGCTTCCCTTGCAAGATTTTTTTTACTTAATCAAATTCCGATGGATCGAATGTTAGGTCAATCTAGACATATGTGCTACTTTTACCATTCTTTTCTTGAACCAAAATAAAACCAATTGGGAGAGAGCGTTCTCTCATGATCACAAAGACTGACATTATAGAGCTACTAAATCTTACTATAGAATCTAGGAAGAAGTAAACTAAGCTCAGAAGTGTGTATAAATTCATCCTTGCAAGATCCAAATATAGACCCACATTGGAGGAATAGATTCTGTTAGAGGGGTTAAGCTCGAGTCATAATAACAATGAAGATAAATAATTACATGCACTATCTGAAGACCAGTTATTCAACCTGTAGAGATAACTATGAGCTTAGTTATAATAGTTATCATGCCATTTTATTTTAAAAAATTTAACTTTGATACAATTTTAGGGATTTTATAAATGAATTGGAATGAAGAAGATGAAAAATAGGTTCATACCAATAGAAGATAAATATGGATAGAGGGGTTATCACAATAGAGATGCACTATTATTAATTTCTCTATTTTTATTTATTATTATATATTTTTATGATGTCCTTATTGAATGTAATTTATGTAACTTTGATCATATATTGTTAAGAAACATTCAGGGTCTAGAATTAATTGAAAAGAATTATATTTTACTATTCTTTTTTGAAATTTATAGAGTTATTTTCTTCCAGAGGACTTATTCACTTCCTTATTTTCTACATTCCCTAAAAATGTTTTCAAAAATGAAATTATTGATTTATAATTTATTATTAGATTAAAATTAATTAAATAGTACCAAAAAGTTGATAAAAATAGTTTACCATTCATTGTGGGTTCAAAAGTATGTTTTTTTCTTCTAAATTTCACCTTTTCAATTCCTCATGAGAAACATTTCTAAAATATTTCATGAATTAATTGGAAATTTGAAGTGAATATTTTGCTTTTGGATAACGAATATATGTAATTTAATTTAATTTTTTTTTTCATTTTTCTTCTCTATGAATAATCATACTTCTATTGAGTTTTAAAATATATACTATTATATATAATAATTTTTGGGAGAGCCTGATCAAAAATGACCAGTTGGGTGTTTTAGATAACTTATTTATATCTTTTAGAACTAATATTATAATTTATTATTTAATAATAGGGATATTTGTTCAGTTTGGTATAATAATATTTCCTATAATCCATTATTTCTCACCATACATTATTTTTTTATTCTCAAAATAGTTTTTCACTTTTCCATTGCTTTTACATCACATTTAACTGACCCATTATCACCCATATCCTACCTTTTTTGTTTCAATTTCTGTTTAGTTTGTTTCTCTTTTTGTCATGATTTTGGATTTCACACATCTTTTCATCCCTTGGTTTTAGCCCCACACACCACAATCTATTAGTATGTTGGATTTATAAATTTTATTTTTGATAAATCTCAATGATCTCCTATAAAATCAATTTTTTATCTTATATGACATAGAATTATCCACGAATATATGAAGAATTTTTTAATATATCATCAAAAGGTGTAAATGATTCTGAATATAAGTTTTCCTTACAGGGTGTGTAAAAAAAAATAAACATATTTTACATGTTTTAAAGACCCATGTTTTCCGAGTATATTCAATTTGAGTCGATTTTGTTTTGATTTTGGGATCTTATAAATGATAAAATGGCCATTTTACCCTATAATATGATCCCAGATAATTTTTATGACCACTCTGGTTATCCTAGAATCGGTCGTTTACTATAGAATATGATTTTGGTGAAATTACAAGCCATTTAGGTTTTAGAAATATATTTTTAATTTAATTAATTTATTATTAAATTTTTAGTTTGGAAGTTGTGGTTATATCTATTAAAAAGAGTGTTAAATTTAGATTTGAAATTTTCTTTTGATTCTGAAATGAGTTCTTTTTCATAGTAATGGTTTAAAAACACTTCTAGTTTTAGGAATTAGGATGACTATTTAAATAGTGATTTAATTAATTAGTAAAAATAAATAAAAAACCCCCCATTGTATGGTTTCAAACACATGATAAGATGGTGCGGGAGAGTTCCTCCATTTCTTGATTTCTAAAACAGTTGGATAATTGGTAGGATATTCCTACATACATTTTCCATGGAAGAGATTGTGACCATACCAAGGTGAAAGAACTTCCGACAGTAGACTTAGACCTTAAGCATTTTCATTTTCACACGGAGGTAAACTGAATTTAGAAATTTATTCCCTAATACCAATATTTGTTTTATTTTTAATGTAATATTATAACATCTAGGGAACCTATGGTGGTCGATCAGTGCTTATTATTTGAAAATAAGTTGTATTTAGAGGTTTATAGGGCCTTCTCCTTTGGAAATCTCTACCACAAAATGTGTGGGTTTTGAAAAAACACACCATGTGTTCTTCCCATTTGGGGAATATGAATTTTTAGAAATTACATCATTTTTAATAATAATTACACACGTACTAGGCCATGTGAATGAGTACATGGGAACAAAGTGTTTCCAAATGTACACACCATGTACTCTATGTACATGTTGTGTAGTAGAACATGGAAATGTGGCTACGTTCATGGGCAGATAGCCCATGTGAAGGGTACATGGCTATGTAGTAACACAATAGATACCCCATGTATGACTTATCCATGTAGTATTACATAAATAGATCCCATGTCTAATCTTGAAATATATAAGTACAAGGACATGTACATCATGAAGAGTACACATTGGGTACATAGAAGTAAATTTCCTGTACTTTTTTCAACTCTTGGTTTATTATCAGTTTTGTGCCTTAGAATTAGAATCAGACTTTTGAGTAGTCCTTTTAGGGTATTGTACTACATTGATCACAATGGTGGAATCATTTTTCCATATTTATAACATCAATATGGTGTTTTATACTATGATTGATCGGTAATAGGGTTTCATTGAGGCTTGGATTCAGAATCATCCATTAGGTTGGGGGACTGTTTTGAGGCCTGGGTGAAGGTTACAAGCTAGTTGTTGTGTATGGAATGTTGATCTTAAGTTAGTGATTTCATAGGTTCCTAGTCATATATTACAAAATATGATATCATGAAGTATCTCTATGGATATCAAAGACTATACTTGTGTGTCAGGACCAATTTCTCAACGATAGATCATTTATGGTATAGCTACTATGCTAGGCCATTAGAGTTTTTAGAGCATTTGGGCTGGGTTGACACCATGTAATGGTAGTTACAACTAGGTTCAATTGAGTTATTAATATGATTCTCTAGGACTCTTGAGTATGGACTTTTGGGATTATTACAAATCATGTGATATTTGGTTTCCATATTTTATAGTTAAGGATGTCTATGTGGCATGGTAATTCTTGGACTTCCCTCATGGGAGAGTTGATACATAGGTAAGGTTTTTTTGATGGTAAGGTAGGATGAGTTTTTTTATTATGATATTTTCCCTAAAGTTTACCTTATAATTATGATCCCTTTTAGGGAACTTCTTTTGTCCTTATCATGAGGTCTATTAATATCTCAACTATATGGGAGACCGTTCTTTACATACCCCATTGGGAAATTTTTTTATTGAGGATCAATTGGAGGTTTATAAGGGATGTTTGAGGATGTTTCTCACGTTGGGCTTCGATTGAGTCATTAGATGAGATATTAGAACCCCCAAAAGTGTTTCCTACTCTTTTTATGGACATATGAAAATTTTAGGATCTTTTTATGGGTATGGGTGTCCATCTAGGCCCTGTTATTTTTTCTCATTCTTGTGGATGTTAAGACATGGTTAACACTATAGTGATATTGTGATATGGTGTGGCTGCCATGTTTTCTAGAAAGGTTCAATGGTATTGGAATCCATCATTGATAGAGAGAGATAGATATTATGTTCCATAAATATGGTTTTTGATGTTTGGAATGATGCTTTATCAGTGAGGGTTATAAATTTGGACATGATATTTCCCATACATGGATATGAATTCATGAACTAATGCTCTAATTTGAGGTTGGGTAGGTTGGACATGACTCACTATGCATGTATAATATATTATTGGAAATAGAGTTCCATAGAAATCATTATATTGGTAGATATATAATTCCACATATATGATGATATTGGTGTACATGGATTTCAAAAAAAATTATGATAATTGGTACTAATGTTATATACATTGAAAATGATGCAATTCAATAGAGTGGGATGTGGGACCGATGTACCTCATCGTTGTGAAGATCCTAGATCAATTCTATATGAACATATAGAGTGGATTAATATTTATGTGATGGAATTATTCTAAAATCATAATCATTTATGATTCATTGGAAAGATATCAGGACAATGTTCAAGGTTTTGGTAGAATATTAGCATAGAATGGGTTCTGTAGACTAATCCGTCTAGGAACTGAATATGATATAACAAATAATTAACAAATGATTGGTTACCGTGGATATGGTTGTTGTTCAAATTTTTTTGATGCATGTTCATCAGGATGTGATATGAGGCACCTTGGAATTAGATAAATTAGGTATGGTTGATCAGAGTCACAATCCAGGGGTTGACATTCATTTTGATTTAGTTTTCTTTCATTAATTTTTTAGATAGGATGATCATATTGCATGAGAATTAAATAATAGTAACATGTTATAGGTTCACCATTTGGTGGGACCAAATTAGATTAAATTTTCTCCCGTTGTACCTACACCTTAGTGTGTGTGCATATATCATGTCAACTTTCAGGGTGATCATAGTCTCATGATGAAAATGGGGAAGGCCTAGGATTTAATGATTGAGATGGTTGCTCTTGTGGAGTTTGATGATCAAGATTGATCAGATTTATATGGAAATAGAGACTAGATTGGTAACATGTATTGGAATTGTTTATATAGTTTATTGTATTTATTTTTTATATTTTTATTTACAATGTGTTTTCATCCAATTGGTCGATCGATGTTGTATATATGGAATGGTTGTTTGGGCCTTTACAATATTTCTTTTTATTATTGGTCTATTTTATTTTTGTTTAATTATTCATTTAGTGTAATCAAATGTGTGTGATGTGTTTTTATTTACATTTATTTGTGATCTCTAATATCAGGGTATAGTCACCACATTGTTCGATCGTAGACCCTAGTTGTTATTCAGTAGAATTTGGTGAATGATGAGTCATTATTTAGGTCTAATGAAAAACTATCTCAGTAAATAAATTTAGTAGAATCTGAATTAGGATGATATAAATTAGTATCAAAGTATTTCATTTTTTATTTTTCAATTTAAAATATGGTATACTTGAGATATAAAAGTATGTTAGAGCTTTTTATGGACATCAATCTTGTGTGATGTGAACACATATTCTTATAAGAATTTTAGGTTTCTGTGGAATGGGATTGAGGTTCATGGAATTTTATGAGATGATTTTATATGATTTTTTCCTTTGGTGATGCACATGTAGTATGGATTTAATGGTTTATTATGTATTGGTTTTTCTTGGACCATTGTTAAGAGGCCAGTGATCGATTTTAAATCATTGAATATTTAGATAGGAGGCATATCATGCATCATGTTAAGCACATAAGATCCACATTTCATAGGCATTATAGTGTGGGATTTTTTTAATCTCTATTTAATGATAGGTTTTGTGGATATAAAATGAGACACTCGATGATGGGGATTCTCATGTGACCCTCATATAAAATAGCTATAGTTATCCTAGTGGGTTATTATGGAATAAGTATATGATTTTTGGACTGTTGTGTGTGGATTTCTATTAAGGTTGTCTTTGTGTCCTGGACCTCCAAGGATCATAATGATGAAGGGATTCCCAAAGAGCATGTGTTCCATTTTTTTATGGTTGGTTTGGCGGGTGACATCCCATGTATGTGAGACCCTAAATATGGGGTTTTGGTTTATTTATTTCATGTGACATTAGAATGAAATCATGTTGATGCCCTATTAGTAGTGAACTCATGTGAGTTGACATTGATCTAGGTGTTTGGACCTAATGATTTATTATGGAACTTGAATGGTAGGTCTAGGTGAGAGTTCCTAAGGACCTTATTTGATGGTTTTCTACTTTTGGGAGCTCATACCTTGTAACTATTGATGGTTACCCATGAGGGGGCCGGATGGGTTATTTGGGCCTTTAGGTTTTTAAGGAATGGGATGTGGTTTTTGGACTTTTCAAAATGATAAATGAAGTGTGAAAACTACTATGCAGTTTATAGATGTTCGATGCTATTTTATTTTTAATAAGTATAAATTTTCTATTGTCATTCATCCTTGTGTGTTTTAAGAGGGGTGGGTTCATTAAAATTCATAGACCAGGTAATATTTGTGTAGGTGGTTTGTGCCTAGTGGTTAAGAGCTCAATCAGAATCCCAAAAGGTTCTTGGGTTTATGTTTTCGAGATTATGGGTTTATTTTTCATGAGGTATGACTCATTAGAGTTGGGGAATGTTTTAGGTTTGGGTTATGCAAGAGAATGTAATAGTTATGAATTAATGAGATCATGGAGGACCAAGGATAGGATATGCATTGTGCCATTTGGATTTTGGACTGGGTTCTACGAAAGAATATGCTCATGATGCTTGAATTACAGAGAAAGTCATGAGTAGTATGAGAATTGATGTACGTGTGATGAGAGTCATGTGGGAATGGTGACTCGAGGCCCTTGGGATAAAAATCATGATATTCCAGAATAAATGAGTTGTGGAAGAATACATTGAAAAATATTCCCACAGTCATAATACAGATATGATCATACCCAATATCTTGAAACCATCCAGAGAATGCTGGGAGGGATCGAGTATACTCCAGGCTATATTGTTGATTCATGGGAATGATAAAGGGACACATTCGAGGATGAGCTCATGGAATGGTTTATGTGATGTTGTAAGGTGGAAGTACACCATTGACCATCTAGAAATGAAGTATTTATATTGTAATAGATGTCATATAATATAATGGGTATCATTATTGAATGTATCGAATGAGTGATAGTTGATGTTTCATTTTCTCATCATGGTGGGAGTAATATGTTCATGTACATTGTTGATATCTGGAAGTGATTGGCTCAGGGGATGTATAAAAACATGTTTGTTTATAAATAAATAGTAAGGATACTAATATGTTGGGGAGTATAATATTAGTTTTTGTGATGTGACCTTGTGTAGGTATGGTTGAGGATGTAGTGAGGACCACATCGAGAAGGTCAATGGATGGTTATGGATGTGTTTTTGTAGCCAACACTGATGGCAGGATGTTTTTTAGGTTAGAATAGGATATAATGTGAAGAGTTCTATTTTAGGGATCACCATGATCCTATTGATGAGTTGTGGATGATGTTGTGATGTCCAAGTAATATGGGTGTAGTTAGGAACTATCTTATTTGTTGTTAGTGTTGGAATTCAGTCCCTTTTCCTTTTATGGGATGTACACTATATATTTGAAATCACACAGAGGAACCCAGTTTCCATCATAAATTAGATCACAACAATTTAAGAATGATTTTATGACTGGGGTGGGTCAACATGTGTGGTTGGAAGACCATTGATCCCTCTAGTGTATGAGAAGTTTTATGGTGGGGAGCTTGTAGAGATCGTGTTTTTCCTGGATCTTCAATTCGAGTAGAAATTTGAAATTTTGTTTTTAGTTGATCATAGAAGGTAAAATAATCATTTTACCATAGCAAATGATCATGAAATATTTTTCCATCCACTTCATTTGTCACTGAATAGGGATCTTATCCTAAGATAGAATTTTGGGTGAATTCTAAATCATTTAGATTTGGAAAAATATTTATTATTTAATCAATTAAATATATAAATATTTGTGTGGGTTCAGGAGGGGATATATTTTTATTGGAGTGATAAATTTTTATTATGACACCACTATTAAGTCTAAAATTAGGGGTATTTCTTAGGTTATTTATAACCTCCTTTTGGTTTCTTTGACTGAGAATGATGGTTTAAATGTGACTATAATTAATTAATTATAGTATTAAAATTAACCCCCCCCCCATTTTTGGGATTTGTATGCATAAAAGGAGGTGAGAGGGTACCTCCCATGCATAAAGACTGTACCAAGAGGAGAAGGGGGATGATATTCTAGTGGAATTCATCTATAGTAGAGATTCAAACCTAATCAACATGCAGTGGATTCTAGGAGCAGATTTAGACCAAAATCTTGATCATTTTCACCATGTGGTAGGGTGTTTTTTATTTTTACACCACAATCCACATATATGAATTTATTGTATTTTTAAAATCGATATTATGACTGTTCAGTATCCCATGGGGGTCAATTTGTGCTTAATAATTGATAAAAGAAAGTTTCAGGAGTTTTATAGGGTTTTTTCGTTCGAAAATCCTGACCACATAGAGTGGGGTTTTGATAACACATTCCATATGATATTACTATATGGGGAAGTTACATTTTCCGAAATTATATTCCAATTACATATATCTTGAACCACGTCGTAGTACTTAGCTATTTACCTGGCCATGTGATTGAGTACTTGGGTAGATCAAGTATTGGAATATATATGAATATACATTGGGTAAACATTGTTTATGGAACATGTCCATGTGGCCATGTACGTGTTTAGACACCCCATGTGAAGGGAACATGATCTTGTAATAATACATGGGTAGACCCCATGTATTCCATAGCTGTGTAGTATTATATTGATATACCCAATGTCTGTGCTGGTGTTGTAGAAGTACATGGCCTAGTGAAGCTTTGAGACTACACATCATGTACTAAGATGTACACATAATATGATTTTTCTAGTTTTAGTGTTTTTTGGGTTTTTATCCGTGGAATCAAAATTGTATTTGGGAGTAGTACTTTATAATAATTTTCCCACATTGATCATGATGGTTGGATACTTTCAACATTTATAGGCTATCTAGATAGTGTTTTAGACTATGAGAATTCTGTAGGAGGATTAACATGATTTATGGATTAAGAATCCTCTGGTGGGTTGGGTGACAGCTACAAGGCCTGAGGTGGCGTAGTGAATTCTATAGTGGGAATGAATTATATATTCTAGTTCATTGTTATTCGGGGTTTATTCTATTAGATTCTAGAATATGGGATCATGTAGTATCTTTGAGGAGACAATAGTTTATCCTTGTGCGTCCAAAAAAATATCTCAAGGCTATAGAATATATGGTTTAGCTCCTATGATTGAGGATCATATCTATTTTATGATTTTTTATGGTTGACACCATGGGATAAAATGTATAGTCGAGTATCATTGAGATTTTGGGAATAGTCTTAGATGATCTCAAAATTCTTCTTTTGGGTTAGTTATTGATCTATTTATCAGTGGATTTTATAGTTTGTAGTTGATAATGTCCATGTGGAATGGGAATTCTTGGGATTTACTCATAGGTGAGTTGGGACTCTTGAGGTTGTTTCTAATGTTTTTATTGGACTGAGTCCTTGGATGAGATAGAGGAATAACATATAGAGTTTCCTCCCCTTATTATGGATTTTTGGTTATTTTAAGGATCATTCTATGGGAATGGTTTGTTTTGTCACTACTGATTATGTTATATTATTTTGGAATTTGAGATATGGTTTATGCCACTTGGATACTATTATATGGTTGGGATACCATTTTTTGTGTCATGGTTTGATGATATGGGATTCCTTTATTGAGAGAGATATAGGAATGAAATTCCACAGATATGGTTCTAGATATTTGACAGGAATTCCCATGTCTAAGGTTGATATATTTGAATACGACGTTCCCATTCATTGATATGGATTTTAGACATAACACTACACATCTGATGTTGGGTGTTTGGACATTATTCTTCACACCCGTATGATATATTGTGTGACATGGAATTTCATAGATATGCTGATATTGGGGGACACAATATTCTGGGGATATGATGCATTTTTTGGATATCAAATTCCATACGTCTAATTATATTTTGGAATGATGTTCCAAACATGGAATGTGATTTAATTTCATATGGAGTAAATGTAGGATAGTTACTCATCATCCATGGGATGGTTCTAGACTGATTCTCCAGTCACAATCGGTGTGGATGAATAGTTTTATGTTAGAATGATGCTCCTAGAATGCTCATTTATGATTCAGGGAATATATATTACATTGATGTTATTGGGTTTTTAGTACATTATTGTTGAATTATTTCTTAAGACTAAAACCTATAGGTACCGAGTAAGAGATACCAAGTTAAATCATGAGGTTTGGTTAGGGTGGAAATGTCTATAGTTCTTGAATGTTATTTGGGACTCATAGTCATTGAGATGTGCTCAGAGGCACCTCTTTGTTATCCAAATTAGGTATGATGGATCTAACTCATATAACAGTGAATTGATTTTTATTTTATTTGAATTTTATTTCAGTCATGTTTCTGATAGGATGAGCATATTTTAGGGCCATGAACGTATGGTGGGAGATTTTTGGTTCACTATTGGGGTGGCCAACTAAGATTTATTTCTCACCCCCTATATTATCACCCCTCTGTTATTAAAGATATTATATCATCCTTCAAGTTGATAATGAATTCACGATGTATTGGGGGACGGCTTAGGATGTCATGGTTAAACAGGTTGCTCTAGTGAAGTCTGATGATTGGGATAGAGTAGCTCGGTGGGGAACTAAAGACTGGGTATGTTACATGTATCAGAGTTGGAAGAAAAGTGTGATATTTTTTTTTAATTTTTTTTATGTGTGATCATACTAGTGGTTGATTGATTTTGTATGTATGGAATGACTTTTTCAGAATTTAGTCTATTTAAGTTTTTTTACAAAATGCTTCTATTTAAATTAATTTATTCATTATTCATACTCCGATGTGTATGATGTTTGGTTGTTTAATTATTTTTGTGTATAATGATATAGGGGTATATTCTCCTCATATTTCCACCTTAGACCCCCAGAGTGAGTCATCGGCCTCTGGAATATGAGGTGGAATGGTTTACTTTCTGTGGCCAACTGGCTTGGTGAAACAATTTAGTGGAATATTTTTTGGGACGTTAAAAGTTTGTATAAGAGAATTTTCATTCCTTTATATTTTATTATTTATGATATGGTATATTAGAGATGTATGATTGTATCTGAACCTATTATTGGCATTGGAAAAGATCATTGTGAACAACAATTTTGGAACTACTTCTAGGTTATAAGGGCATGTGATTAAGGTGGTTTTTATTTTAATCTATGGTTGCATATGATTTTTTACTTTGAAAATTACCATATTGTTTTGATTTGATGGATTTTAATGAATTTATATATCTTGGACCACTTTAAAGAGGTTAGTGATTGATTTTGACTCTTTTCTTTTTTAGGGGAGTGGTGTCCCATGGATCATGTTAGGAAAATATTATTTACATGTTATAGGCTTTCTAGTGTGTGATTTAATGAATTTCATTATTATTTTAGGTAATGTAGATCTATGGTGAGACACTCAACTATGAGGATCATAATAAAGAATTCATGAAAAATAGGTGTAGTGACCCTTGTTCATTCATATGGAATATGTATATGACCATTTGATTTTGTTTTGGGGATTTTTTGTAAATTTTGTTGTGTGTCATGGTCCTCTAGTGAGTGGTCAGATGTGCAAATTCTCAGTGAGGACAGTTCTCCTAGTTGTGGTAGGTTAGTTTTGAAGGTATAATCCATTGTAAGTGAGACCCTAAAGATGGGTGTTTTTTAATTTAATGTCTTATGATGCTAGGATGTGAGTTTGTTCAAACCCCATGAAAAGTGAACACCTATTAGTCGGATTGTATCTAAGTGGATGATCCTAGAGACCTATTGTGGGACTTTACTGGTATTTTTAGAGGGAGTTCCTACAATCCATCATTGAAGTGACTCTGGTTTAGAATTTTGGTACCTTATGGATTAATATTTTGACATGGAGGGGGGAAACCAAGTTGTGTGTGCCTTTGGAACTGGGAGTAATTGGTGGATGCATTAGGAATTTTCATAATGGTGCACTAATGGTACAACCATGTTTGTGGTTCAGGAACATTGGGTCCATTTCTTTTGATAATGATCACTTGGGAGCTGGCGATTATCCTTGTGGGTTGTTTCGAGAGGGGTAGGTTCATTCAAGTGCTTTTACTAACTAATGGTTTTGTAATTGGGACATTCCTATAGGTTATGAGCTCAATCAGAAGCACAAGATATGCTTGCGGTTTTGTGGTTATGGATTTTGATACGATTCATCATGAGGTATGAATCGCTAGAGTTGGGGATGGTTTTATGTTTTTGTAATTAAAGATAATATAATGGTTAAGTGATAATTATATTCTAAATAGATGAGCTCTAGTGATGCATTGTGTCATTTAGTTCATGGATTGTGTGCTTCAAAAGCCTATGTTCGTGGTGCTTGAATTGAGATGAAAATATTGAATAGATTGAAAACTAATTTGGGTGTAATGAGAGGATTTTGGACCTAGTGTCCTGAGACTCTTAGGAAAAATATGGTTATGTTTTATAATGGATGATTTGTGATGGTATTCATCGGTGACCTATTTTGTACTCTTATTCTAGAGAAAATAATTTCAAATATCTAGACATCATTCATAGAATGACGTGATAGTATTATCTATAAATAATTCTATAGAGTTGATTCATTAGTTCAATAAATCTTCTATTGGGAGGTTGAGATTAGGGAGAAGTTTTTGTGAAGTCATATAGTTGGTGTGTACCATCGACCATTTTGTAAGTGATGGCCTCATAATGGACTAAATATCGATGAATATCCTTGGTTCCATTCTCAAATTTCAATAACTTGTGATATGTGGTGATTTGTTTTACCACGATAGTGGGAGTGGTATCACTATCTATAGTTCTATATTTAGAATAATATTGGGGTAAGGGATAAAGAAAAATGTGTTCGATTATGAGGAAATAGTAAGCATAATTTTTTAGGGGGGATATAATATAAGTTCTAGTCATTACAACCTCATGTGAGTAGTATCAAGGACATAGTGATAACCATATCTAGTGATCCATTAGAATGCTATGGATTTGTTTTTGTAGACGACTCTGATTATGGGAAGTATTGTGCACATGAAGTTTCTATATATAGTACAATCAATTCTATTATGGGGAGCACCATGATCCTAATGAGGAGTTATAGATTATTATGTGATGTTTCAGGATGATGGTTGTGGTTTTTAAATATATTAGTGGTTGTTTTTTATAAATGGTAACGTCTTGGACTTTAATTAGATTTAAGAATTATCATTGACATTATTTAGAGGAATGAATTTGTCATAAAAAATTATAATTAAATGAGTTGAGCACAATTTTAAAACTGATGTGGGTTGAGATGTATGGTTGCAAAACCAGAAATGAATCTCTAGTATCATAGGTTTTATTGTGTGGAGATTGTAATGACTCGGGTTTTACCCGGATAATGAACTTTAGTATATTTGTTTCCATTAAGTTCTCATGGGGGTTAAAATGGCCATTTTACCAACACATATGATCTCAGATAATTTTTATAACCAATTCTTAGTCATAGAATAGGTCATTTACACTAGGACACGAGTTTAGATGAATTATGATATATTTGTGTTTTTAAATAATGTTTATTACTTATTTAAATAAATATTAATTTATTCTAGGGTGTTGGGTGGTGATGTATTTTTAACAGAGCATCAAATTGACATTTCGACTTCATTATTTAGTCCAGAATGAAGGTTTGTTTGGGAGATGTATTGAACAATTTTGGGTTTCGGGACATGGGGTGAGTGTTTAAACAGGAAATAAATAAATTAATTAATTAATGTAAATAAAACATTCTACCCCCTCATTTTGTGGATTATTATGCATGATACGAGTGTGGGAGAGTGACTTCCTAGTGCAATTTCCATGCCAAATGGTGAATGGGGGGTGTTATTCTATCATACATCATCCATTGCAGATATTAAGACCAGATTGATGTGAAATGAATTATATAAGAATATTTGGAACTAAATCGTTGATATTTTTACCACAAGGTAGGATGGTTTATATTTTTATACCATGACTACCATATATGAATTTATATTAAGTTTTCAATCCATATTATGATTTTTATGGACCCCTTAGGTGTCGATCAATGCCTAATAGAAGAAATAAAAGACTCATGTGGTTTGTAGGGGCTTCCCCTTTATAAATCTCAACCCTAAGACATTTGGTTTTGGGAACAAATGTGAGGTTTTGTTATCATTTGGGGAAGATAATGTTTTATAAATTAGACGCCGATTACCTGGAGTACATGTTAAACATTTATACATATACATGTGAATTAATATGTGCTTGAGTACATGGGTAAATAGAGTTTTGGGAAGTACACACCATGTACTATGGGTACACGTCGTGTAGTGGAACATGGCAATGTACAGGAGAAGACACCTTATGTGAGGGGCACATGAATGTTTAATAGTATGCATGAAGACCACATGTATGACTTGGTTGTGTAGTAATGAAAGGCTATACCCCATGTCTGCACTGGAAATTTAACAGTACATGTATAGGTCATCTTTTTGAGTACACTCCATGTACTCATGTGTACATTTCAGGCACTTTTTCCAGTACGGGTTTTTTTTGTTTTGTGTCTCGGAGAAACAATTTGACTAGAGAGTAGTTATTTTTGAGTGGTATTATATGTAAATCCTCATGGTGAAATCATTTTAAAATATAGAGTCCATTTTTATGGGGTTTTAGAATATGATAGTTTATCATGATGATTTTATTTAGGGTTGGATTCAAAATCCTACAATTGGTTGGGAGAGAGTTTTGAGGCATGGGTGAATGTTATGAGATCATTAATGGGAATGGATTCTAGATTCTAGGATGGTGTTGTTAATAGTTATTTTGTAATGACTATAGAAGATGGGATGATTCTGTGTCTAGGAGGAGATCTTAGTGCATCTGTTTGTGTAGGATTGGTTGCTCATGTTTAGAGAAGATATGGATTATCTCATTTGTTTTATGAATAAAGTTGTTGTTTATTTTATACTAGGTTGAATCCATTAAAATTACAGTCACTTCATGGTTCCCATTAGTTTTAAAAAAATTTCATAGGGAATATAAATGATACCCCTTTATTCTATTTAATGATTTAGTGATTAGTGGTTTTCATAGTTGGTAGTAGAGTATGTATGTGTGGAATGGTAATGCATGAGATTCAATTATAGGTGAGTTAGTACTAGAGTAATGGTTAATTTCTTGGCGGTATAGTAGATTTTTGTCTACATTGGATTTTCACTATGGTATCACTTGTGCTGAGGTGCCACTGTAAAGTCATTATTTTGAGGTGGTAATGAGGACAATTGAGTATTTTATTATTGGGAGGCATGTTATTTGGATTCCCCTTTATGTACATTATTTATAGAGGATCACTTGGAGGTTACTGAGTACAACATGAATATTTTTTTGGTGTTAGTCTTGTATGGAGTCCGTGGATGATATAGAATAACCCCCATTAGAGTGTCTTTCTCTTACTATAGCCATTGAGATAGTTGGGGGTATTTACAAGGGGGTGGGTGTTTGACCAGTCCTTGTTATGTTTTCTCTTAGACATGGAAATTGAGACATATGTTTTGAATTGGGATGATGTGATATGGTTGGGATCCCATGTTTTGGACCATGGTTCAATGATATAGGATACAATAATTGAGATAGATCTGTACATGACATTACACATATATTATTTCAAATATCTAATGTCATTATCTACATCTGAGGTTGATAGAGTTTGAAATGACATTAAAAATTCACGGATCTGGGTTTCTGACATGACACTACCCACATGTGGTTGGGTACGTTAGATATGATGCTCCATGTACATATGATATTTTATTGGAAATAGTGATCCATAGATTTGATGAAACTGGTGGACATGGCATTCCACGACATTGATGAGGTTTGTGGACATGGAGTTCCACAGATGTCATGATGTAGGTGGTCGGGGAATTCACAGATATGATGTGATCATTAACTGAAGTTCCAAGAAAAAATAGTGATGTCATACCATATGATGTTGGATATAGGATTGATTCTCTTCATCTTTAGGATGGTTCCAGACTGACCCACTGGTCACTTCATGTGTGGATGCATAGTTAGGTATTGGACTGATGCTCTATGAACAATAAATATTTATTCATGGTATAAAGATAATACTGATTTATGATTTATTCTAGTACTTCATAATGAAATGAGTTCTTAAGACTGATGATTCAAGGTACCATGTAAGAGATAAATAGTAATTTCCTAAGGTTCTGTTTTGGTGGGCATGGTTGTGGTTCCCAAATGTAATTTTTGATTCATGGCCATTGATATGTTCTCAGTGGAACCCTGGTGTTATCCAAAGAATTTAGGGTTTATCAAATTAATAGAACAAAGGATTTAAGTACAATTTTTTTATTTTATTTTAGTTATGTTTCAGAAAGGATGAGTATATATCATGAGTATAAACGTATGGAATAAAGTTAAACATTTAGAGTTGGGGGTGGACTGCTATAATTTATTTCTCACCCCATTTACATGATCCTTGTTGTACAAATAAATCTTATGATTACTTCCAAGTTGAGTAAAGAATCGTGATATATAGGTCGAAGGACCAGGATTGTACGATTGAGTGGGTTTATCTTGTTGAGTATGATGATTAGGATAGAACAATTTTATGGGGTACATGATAATATGTATGTGACATGTCTCAATGTTCGAAATAGATCATGATGTTTTTGTTTTTCGGTTGTTTAATTTGAATTTTGTGTCAGTCCAATGGGTGATCGATGTTGTATGTAAGAAACGTACATTCAAGCCATTACTGTATTTAATTTAATTACAACATTATTCTATTTTAGTTTATTTATTTCATTCACATAATACAATATTTATAATGTTTGGTTAATAAATTTTTGTTATGAAGTATGGTATGGGAGAATAGTGTCCTCTTAGTTCTACCTATACCCTCACTACTAGTCACAAGCCTTGAGAATACAAGGAGGCATTCTTGATGTCTTGTGGTGAACCAGATCAAGGCATCCGTTTAGTGGAATCCTGACCGGGAAGCTATACATGTGGTTAGACACATATGTGTGGGTCATGGTAATCATTGAATTCTATGTGGGTGTCAGTAGAAAGATTCATTTTACACCACATATTGACCGCTAGTTGGAACATAGTTTGATAGGGAGTACATGTCGTGTAACTAGTGTATATGTCATGTGACACAACATTGTTTGGAAAATGTGTGGTCAAATTACATAGTCTGTAATTAATACACATGTTGTATATAGAATTATAGTAAATAAACACGATCCAGAGGTGATTTTAGGTTGTGTATTTGGATGTACATGAAATGCATCATAATATTACTCATGTAGAATATATGTTATGTTCATAGGAATGTTATGAAGGTGGCCATAAATTGAGTACAAAGCATGTAGCATGCTATATACACATTGTAACATGTAATTACTTATAGAAGTAATAAATCAATAGATACATGGTTTGTTAGTCATGATGTGGCAATTAAATTAAATCAATACCCCACTATATAGTGTGTAGTTAGAATGTACACACAATGTGTGAAGGATTTTCCAACATATTACACACAGATTGACTTCAGTAGGCTGTATGGAATAAATTAATTTAATTATTATTTTTCAAGTTCTTATAAAAATACATGATGTATGGTCATCTTACATTCCATATACTTGATGTGAATTTCCAGCAGTACACACCAAATATATTCTAGGCATTCCATGTGGTTCTATATGTTGTGTAGACTATACGGCTTAACTAATGGAACAAAAAATAATTTCATATCATGATATGTTGTTTAGTAATATAACTCATGTAAGAAAAAAATAGATTCATAGAACATACATAGTGTTATTCACACATTTTTTAACTCATAGTAAATTCGATGTATGTGTTAACCACCAGAAATGAGTTTAATCAAAAAAAAATGGGTACACACCATTTCCCCTCTAGAACATGTTGTGTAACTAATAAATTTCATTCTAAATTTAATTTAACCTATAGAAAACACGATATATTTTATGTAACTACACATTTTCTAATAATATATATTAAATGTAAACTAATAATTTATTTTATTAATAAACATTACAAATCATGGGATTATTAAAGACTTATGGGAAATATAATTAAGATAAATAATTACTTTTTTAATTAAAGAAAATATATTTTAATACAAAAACAAATAAAAATGATTATTCACAAGTAGTGATTGCATGTTGTGAATGATTATGATATTTACTAGCCCTTTTTATTTTTTATTTTTTATTTAATGCATTTATTTATTTCATTAGTTTTTGTGATAAGTTTATTATTTAATTAAATATGATGATATGTGTAACATCCCTTCTATATTACATATTTACATTCTTGTGGCTCCAAGGATTATTTTATGTAACCCTTATCCCCCATATCCCCTCACCTACGAGTGACTATGAAAATATAAAGGAAGTTGCTCCCATTTGGAGGATTATTTTCAGAATATGATCCAATGTGAAACCAATTGGGGAGATATATAGTTTAGTGGAGGGATGATTCAACACGATCCATGTATCAGTTTTAGGAGTTTTTTTACTTATGGTTATGGTTGGATTATATTCCACTAAATAATTCATCTAGTAGTTGAAGTCCAATTATCATTTCAGTTATTTATTCAATTATTCAATTTCATGGTTAATTATTTATATGATGGGCGTTTAATTGATGTTTAAATGAAATCACATGGAGAAAATAAATAACAATCAAGCAAGATAAGATAAATTTAATAAATTATTCATTAATATTTTATTCAAATCAATTTGATAATTTTTTTAAAATAATAATAATATTAATAAACATGTAAAAGATTAGAATAAATAATATTTATGGAAAATATAAAAAAAATATGTCAAGGAAGTATTAATTCAATAATCACCTTCCTTTACTTGTATTAAAATAGAACCATAGATCGAAGAGTTTGTATGACCCTCATCAAAACATATTTATTTGTCAAAGAGTTAAAATGAATGTACTTAGATCACTAATCCATTATAAAATGTGTTTTAATGTTAGTATTTTATTTTTAATGCTAGTTAACAATTGAAGCCTTTTATGAGATTTTTTTTAAAAAAATTCACTTCATTTTTCTAATCGATGTGAAAAAACATCCACATTTTTTGTAATAATAATTAAATATATAAACCCTCATAAAATGGAAAATCGAATAAATTTCCATGTTTTCTATACATTAACTGACAAACAACATAGTGTTTAACTTCACTTATTTTATTGATCCAATTTTAAAAACTATATTCCACTTATGTGATTTTATAACCGATTTAAACAATATACCTAAAAACGATAAATAGATATGACACCCAAACCAATAATACAATAAAGATTCAAAAATGAATTCAAAATACAACAATATAAAATCTATTAAATTTATATAACCACTTTTTATATCATAACATTGTTACAATTACAAAAAAATTATTTTTTTATAATTAAAATAAAATATAAATATTAAAATATTATTAAACAAAACTAAAACTGAACAAAAGATTAAAAAAATCAAACCACAATACCTAGAGATGATTTCATTTTTTGGAATTATATGGGTAAGGATCATCAAAATACTAAAAATTTAAAAGAAACTATTCAATATTTATTCTCAATATCATGATATGATAAAAAAATAAAACTAGTAATAAAACCTATTTTTATAAAAATCTATAAGTGTTCCAAGGGTATTTATTCACAAATAAATAAAAAAATACAATACCTGCATTAAAATTCGCCTTGTTTAATATGAAAAATATATATCAAAAGAAGACATAAATTGAAAATTATAATTTATGAATCTTATAAACTATAGTTATTATAAACAAAATAACATTTATTCATATATAATATATCTTTTTTTCCTTCCGACTAATTATTTATAATGATTATATTCACTACTTCAGAATGATATGTATGAACTAAAATAATACGTACAATAATATTTACAAATTTTATTAATCAAACATACATATTAATGGTTCCTCGCACATTACAATGTATATATCATAGACATTATACATTTTATTCATGTGGGAAAAAATAACACAAAATATAATAGACACTATTGATAAAAAACATAATTTGAGATGTTTTATAATAAATAAAAATTGAACTTTTATAATATATTTTTTGTACCCATAAATCAATAGAAGAATCGAACATTTAAAGTTTCTTTCAGAAGTCTTTGAGAAACATCCTATGTTCTTTATTTATCCATCAATGTCATTATTATTAGTGAAATAAATATCCAGACTATGAATCCATAAATGTAAATCATATAATATTTATAAAATGGTTATAAATATACCTATGGAAAAATTAGCATTGTTCGTATGTTAGATCAAATTTACATAATTGAAAAAAATGATATCCAACTTATATGGAAAATATTTTCATCACCAAGAGACCTAATGTATCTACTACTATAAGTCAAACAAGATATTTTATATAAATAATTAGCATATAATCACTTCCACAAGTATCAATATTAATTTCTATGTTATAAAAATTTAAAAATATAAATGAATATGATGATAATTTATAAATTCTTTTAGATAATGTAGTATATGTAGTCATAAGGGCCTCAACATGATAATGATTTATATACAACAAGTATTTAACTATATTGTAATCACAGAATATAATACATCATGTATATATTAATATATTAAAATAAAATTAAAACCAATATTAAATAAATTATTTAATAAATAAATACCCCAATGATAATTTTCCAAATTAGACAACATGGAAAATGTAAAAAATACTAACACCATTTCCAATTTTATAAACTTCATTTGTATAGAACAATACCTTAGTGGATCGATCATTAATATTTGTTATTTTTATATGAAAATGATCCATATCAATCTTATAAATAATTAATGTATCCTGAATAAAATTTATAATCCCATATACTACAATATGATACTCTTGATCTTCAACATACAACTCATACAAGATGGGAAACTGTGGAAGAGTATGTGGAGTGGTGGGACATACTGGTGGAAGTGGAAGGGTAGGATAATTAGGAAGAGGTGGACGTGTGGGATATACAAGATGAAACGATCATTGTATGTATGCAAACATCAATTATACTGATGATTTAATCTCATCCCCAATCATCTCACTGATATTTTGTGATTAAGATTCTAAAAATTATTTTTTCATTATATAAATCCTCACACAAATTTGGATTAGAATTATTGAAAAAAAATTTAATAGACACACTAACCTCATATGTAACGACCCAAAGTTTCATTAATTGAAATCCCTCTTTATCTAATTAAATGTCTATTTATGTTTATATAAAATGTCAACTTCTTTGGTTTTATGTAAATAATTTTTACCGTTGCTAATATATTCGTTGAACGGTGATCACATGATTGGTATAAATATAGGACTTTAACAAATCAAATTTACTCAGACAAAGGAAGCGATGGCATCATCAAGTAGAATTTCCCCATATGAAGCCCATTTTTCAGAGCTCGGAAAAGAAGTGGCGTATTTGGGCTTCACCCTTGACCAAGCCCAAGCTGAGCTTCATCATGTCAAGCTCGAACGTGACTGTCTATGGGAAAAGTGGAAGTTGATTGAAATTACCACTCGAGCGATGTTATCCGAGCCACCCCAAGAGTCTTTTACCATCGCAAACCTTACCCTTAGGTCTTATGCGGCTATTTTAAGGGGTTATTTAACAAATAAGTAGTACTATGTTCATGTACATTATTTTTTTATATAATAATGAATATAAATTCTAGTCATTTTTGATACATTGTAAATAGTTTTTAAAGTACAAATGGTGTTTTTAGTTATTATTTAATTAAGAAATCTATTTTATTAAATTAGAGGATTTTTAAATTAAATAATATTTTAGTAAAATAATATTAATATTATTAAATTAATTTTTATTAAATATAAATGATCTTATAATTTTATGAATGCAATTAAATTTTTTATTAATGTTTGAAATCCATTTCTGTCAAAACCCGAGAATTTTTGATGAATGTCGGTTTGTATTTAAAAAGTGAAAATTAACATATTTAGTAAATTATTTAGATAAAATAAATTTTATTTCTGGAATCAGGATGTCGAAATTATCCAACGGTGAATTTTTCATAATTTTCTGAGACATTCAAATTTTTGGGTACAAATTAAATACCGTTTAAATATATAATGTGTTTTATGACATCATAATGACCCAATAGTGATGTAATAAAATACTATAATATTTATGTTCGGAAAATATATGTTTTACCATTAAAATAATGTGATTTTGGGTTTGTTTAACTTACTTTTGAAATCATTAATGGACACCTCAAGACTTATTCAACACCTTGCATTTTTAAATTAATTTCCGTGGGAGTGTGACTCACCTACACATAATAAACCATAATATTTTAAGAATTTTGGAATTTTGCTTCATAAAATACTGTTTTCCTCTTCCATTTTCCCAAAAACCATGGGATGGTTTGTGGTTTGGATTAATTTAATGTAAGGGGACCCAAACCTAAATAATAAAGAATTGCCCCACCTTTCCTATATAAACCCACCCAAGCTCCCACTTACTCCTCACTCAAATCCCTTTTAGTTCATCCAACCTCTACCCTACTCTCTCTAGAATCCTCCCAGGGTTCCCCAATCCCCCAAGAAGCCCCTCACAAGCCTCTCTCTAGTCTTTGGAATCACACTTCCAAGTAAGGGTTTTTCTTCCTTTCTCATTTTTGTCCAATTTTCATTAAGTTTCTTTTCCCTTTTAATATCAATTATGAATGTTGGGGTATGGTTTCGCACCTCCCTCATACTTCCCTCTTTATATTTGAATGATGGGAGACCCTTTCTCTCTCATTAAATGCCTCACTTGTACACCCGTTACTATGTCGAAATTCTGAAAGGAACTTCTCTCTCCTCTTTTACATTCAAGCAATACTTTTCTATCATGAATCTAAATTCCATTACAATTGTTCGGAAATGTATCTATATTACCTCATTATATGATGAGGAACCCATTTATTTCTCATCAACCTTTTTTTATAAATTCTTATGTCAGGCCGTTACGCTGCTGAAATCACACCGATTTTCTAATCCAATGTCATTGTGTAGTGAATATCATGCCCATTTCTCCATAAAGGGTATTCACCTTTATGCACATTTACTTATTGATTATAAAGTTTCATATATGAATTCCACATTCCTTTATCCTGGAATAAATGGTTATGTTTTATGAATCCATGTTTTATGATCCATGTGGAACACTTATGCATGAACTGAAATGTTTAAGAAGGGTGCACCCTTATAGCGCTCCAATGCATTGGGTAAAGTATAGTATCATGATATGTAATTTTCAATGAGTGTTGAATCATGATAATTTAAGTGAAACAAGGGTTTACTCATGCTTTATGTGCAATGAGGATTTACTCATGCTCCCTGTGCAATGAGCCTTGGCTCATGCTAATTCCATGTTAAGTGTTGTTGCCACTTTTCAATGTTATGATTATCATGATTTATCATTCCTTTATGTTCATGTTTATTTTATACTCTATTTATATGCCTATTGTCTAACATGTATTGTACTCCTCATGTTATTCCATGTGTACTCCCTTACTGGGCTTTATAGCTCACCCTTTTCGTATTCATGTCCTCAGGTTATCCCATGCAATGCTAAGTACGAGGGAATGTAGTGGTCATGTAAAGGAAGTTTTCAATAAAGATGATGTATTTCATGTTTTATGTTTTTATGTATTGATCCTATGCCCCAAATACAGTAAAACTCTTGATATTCTTGTTTTATCAAGTGAAGTTTTATGTAATAAATCATGTTTATGTTTGTAATAAAAGAAGGGTTGTCATAGTTGGTATCAGAGGATAGGTTTAGTTATTTTTGGGATTAGGAAAACCTAGTAAAACCTTAGATACAAGACTAAGTATAATAAAAACATCCCTATGTTTTGGTAAGTACTGAGTAAGTGGTTTATCAAACAAATACATTCCTGTCTGGATATAAGCAGGTAGAGGCGGCTCTGGCACATATGTATCCTAGGGGTAAAACCCGAAAACACCGCTTTGAGCTAGACTCGAACGGGAACTGGTGCACAAAAACGGGCTTTGATGCACTCTTGGTTACGACACTCCCGGGGGATATGTTTTTATAAATTCAAAAGCTTGGTATGAACCCTTATTAAGGGAATTTAAAAAAATACCCCTACGAATATATGTTAGAAAGTAGATCATGAAAAGCCTATATTGAAGCCTATAGACTCTGGAGTAAGGAAATAAAAATTTATTTATAAGTCGTAAAATTTTGTCTTTGGATGACCCTTTATGTGTTACCCCTAACATTCCTTTTATTCTAGACAATGGCCGGTAATAGGAGGACTCATGCTAACAATCGTTGTAAAGATTAGTGTGATGACTGTACTACTGAGATGCCCAATCTAATGGGAGTGGGAATTGCGAACTTTGTCACGCTTCTATCTCAGCTAACTCAAGTTTTTAATAGAAACACAGGTCAAGAGGAACAATAAACCCCCCTAAGAATGAACATGTCACTGTCGAGAGCTTCATGAAAAAAGGCCTCATACTTTTAGTGGATCATCTGAACCCACGATCGCTGAACAATGGATCAACTCCATTGAAAAGATATTCTACATCCTCCAATGTTCTGAATAAGAGAAGGTTCTCCTGGTGGCTTATCGTATGGAGGGTGAAGCTGATAAATGATGGATTTTGATAAAAAATACAAAGCCTGAGGAGGTTATCGAGGCATTGAAATGGAAGGATTCCCGAAATATGTTTTTCGATAAATATTTTCCGCGCACCCTCCGACTTAAGATGGAAAGGGAATTCCTTTCCCTCATGAAAAAAGATGAATAGTCTGTTGGATCGTATGAGGAAAACATCACAAGGCTTGCACAATACGCTTCCGTCATTGTTGTTACCCCCGAATGCAAGGTTGACCACTTCTTTGGTGGGCTGAAGCCTAGCTTGCGGAAAGCATTAGCGATCCGTGACTTCGACACCTATGAGGAAATTGTCTGATGTGCCCTCAAGGTCAAAATGGAGATCAGGGAATCACATGGGTATCAGGGGGACAAGAAGAACAAGGCGGACTTCAATGCCGATGGTCTGATGGATAAATCCAACGGTGCTAAGAAGATCCAGCACCCCACTTTCCAAAAGTGCGGAAAGAAGCACCCTGGAAATTGCCTTAAGGGGATGAGAAAATGCTTCAGGTGTGGAAGAGAAGGGAACCTAGCTGTTAACTGTCGGCAAGAAAGACCCGCAGCTACGACAGAGGATAGGAACTCTCTGTTCGAACCTCAACGCATTGTTCAATGATACAAATGCAAAGAACCAGATCATTTTTCAAATCGGTGCCCTAATCCAAGGGTTTTTGGAGACAACTAACAACCTCCAAGGAAGCAAGGAAGAGCTTTTGCCATCACTTTTGCCGAAGTGAACCCCGAAAACGAAGTGGTGACAGGTACGCTAGTAATTCATTCAAGAATAGTGAACGTAATTTTTGATTCAGGTTCTACGCATTCTATTGTATCTCAAAAGTTTATTAGAACAATCCCAGCACCACCACAAATCATTGAAGTAAAGATGTTGGTGAGTACGGAAAATGGGGCAATAATTGCATCCCATGAATATAAGTCCTCCCCTGTTATAGTTTGTGGATTGAATTTCTTAGAGAACCTCGTCATACTCCCTCTAGTGTAATTTGATGCAATTTTTGGCATGGATTGACTTTTCTTATATAGAGCCAACATAAATTTTCGGGAGAGGGAAATCACACTCCATATAGGGAATCGACCCCAGATTCGTTACAAGTTTCCGGAGGAAGATGAATATCCTTTAGCTCCATCATCTAAAGAATGGATATTACTGCCTTATGAGCATGCATATTTGGCTCAGATGATTGAGTCCAAGGAAGAAACCATCCTTGAAGAAATTCCTATTGTGAGGGATTTCACTAAAGTGTTTTCCGAGGAACTGCCTGGTCATCCTCTTAGAAGAGATGTTGAGTTCTCAATTGAACTTATACCTGGGCCGCTACCAATATCCAAGACTCCATATAGAATGGCTGTTGTAGAGCTTGAAGAGATGAAGAAACAACTACATGAGAATCTGGATAAAGGGTTTATATGCCCAAGTGCTTCACCATGGGGTGCACAAGTCCTCTTCGTCAAGAAGAAGGACGAGTCAATACGGATTTGCACTGATTATCGTGAACTTAACAAAATCATGATAAAGAACAAGTATCCTCTCCCAAGAATCGATGAATTGTTTGATCATCTATTTGGAGCACAATACTTCTCCAAGGTGGATTTGCGGTCGGGATATTATCATGTAAGGGTGAAGAAGGAAGATGTCCCCAATACTACTTTTCGTACAAGATACGGGCACTATGAATTCATAGTAATGCCTTTCGGACTCACCAATGATCTAGAAATATTCATGGACTTGATGAATAGAGTCTTTAGAGATTACCTTGACAAATTTGTGGTAGTCTTTATAGATGATATTACAATATACTTCAAAACCAAGGAGGATCATGAGGAGCATTTAAAAACTGTACTAGAGACTTTGTGCAAGGAGAAGCTCTATGAAAAGTACAGAAATTGTGAGTTCTGGTTGAGGGAGGTCTCATTATTGGGCCATATCATCACAAGAAATGAGATATCTGTGGAACCCTCCAAAACAGATGCAATTGAGGGATGGACGAGGCCAACATCAGTAACAGATATATGTAGCTTTTTGGGGTTATCTGGATATTATCGACGATTTGTGAGAAATTTCTCATGATTGTCCAACCCTTTTACCAAGCTAACTCGAAAAGGAGTAATGTTTGGTTTTAGTGATGAATGTGAAGAAATCATCAAGGAGTTGAAAAGGAGGCTTATCACTGGTCCCGTTCTCACTTTACCCACAAGTGGGGAACTTTGTTTTGTTTTCAGTGATGCTTTAAAGAAGGGAATAGGCTGTGTGCTGATGCAGAATGATAAATTTATATCTTATGCCACAAGGCAGTTGAAAATCAATGAGGGAAACTATCCAACGCATGATCTGGAGTTTGCGGCGGTGATCTTTGCCTTGAAAATCTGGGGGCATTATTTCTATGGAGATAAATGTGAGATATATACTGACAACAAGAGTCTTAAATATATATTCACATAGAAAGAGCTTAATATGCGCCAGAGAATATGGATAGAGCTCATTAAAGATTATGAATGTTCAATACATTACCACCTTGGGAAAGCGAACAAGGTAGAAGATGCCCTAAGTAGAAAGGACCTAGAAATTCTATCAATGATGAGAATTGAGAAGGATCCAATCTTCTTAGACTTGATGATGATGGATGTTGGAATCATAAACAAGGGAACATCATCAATCCTTTCACAAATGATTGCTCAACCATCTCTTTTGGAAAGATTAAAGGATGCTCAAAAGGATGATGTGGGAATTCAGGAAAAAGTGGAAGCTATCAAAAAAGGGAAATCCTCAGATTTTAGTGTTAATGAATAAGGAATTGTGCAGTTTGGGAAAAGACTATGTGGTCTATCATGTATAGAGCTGAAGAAGGAACTTTTGTATGATGGACATAGTTCAAATTTCTCTATTAACCTAGGGAGCACAAAGATGCAACGAGATCTCCGAGAAAACATCTGGTGGGATAATATGAAGAAGGAGATCGCTGAGTATACATCAAAGTGCCTGGTGTGCTAGCAAGTGAAGGCAAAGTGGCAGAAGTCTAAGGGGATGATGCAACCATTGCCCATACCCGAATGGAAATCGGAAAACATCACCATGGACTTTGTCACCTAACTTCCAAGGACATCTAAAATCAACAGTGCAATCTGGGTTGTTGTGGATCGTCTTACAAAGACTACAAAATTCATTTCTATTCGGGAGGATTTCTCTTTGGACCAAATGGAAAAGATATATATCAGGGAAGTGGTAAGGTAGCATGGAGTACCACTATCTATTGTGTCTTACCGAGATATAAGATTCACCTCTATGTTTTGGAAGAGTCTTCAACATGCTCTGAATACTGATCTGAACTTCAGTACGACCTATCATCCTCAAACTGATGGACAATCTGAGCGGACTATACAAACACTTGAGAATATGTTGAGAGCGTGCTCAATGGACTTTAAAGGAGGATGAGATCAACATCTTCCTCTGGTTGAGTTCTATTATAATAATAGTTTCCACTCGAGCATCCAAATGGAACCATATGAAGCCCTGTATGGGAAAAGGTGAATAACACCAGCATATTGGAATGAGGTTGGTGAACGTAAGTAGCTTGGACCAGAAATGGTCGAAGAAATGTTGGAGAAGGTGAAAACCATTCAGCAACATATAAAGGCATCCCAGAGTCGAAAGAAGAGTTTGCAGATAATCATCGATGAGACCTTGAGTTTAAAGTTGGAGACATGGTGTTTCTATGAATATCTCCATGGAAGAAGGTCATGAGGATTGGAAGGAAAGGGAAGTTAAGTCCAAGGTACATCGGCCCCTTCGATATTCTTGATTTTTTCGGGGATGTGGCCTATCGACTAGAACTTCCACCTGCCATGGACAAAGTACATGATGTATTTCATGTATCCCTCTTAAGGAAGTACATACTGGACCCTTCACATGTACTCTCTTCTGAGGTGGTACAATTGGAAGATGATATTTCTTATGAGGAGAAACCAGTAAATATCTTAGACCGTAGAGAAAAAGTTCTACGAAATAAGAAAATGACCCTCATCAAGGTATTATGGAGAAACCAAAAGTTTGAAGTAGCGACTTGGGAATCGGAGGATATGATGAATATGAGTTACCCACATTTGATTTAGAGTGGGAAAAGGAAAATTTCGAGGGCGAAATTTCTTAAGGGGGGAATATTGTAACGACCCAAAGATTCATTAATGGAAATACCTCTACATCTAATTAAATGTCTCTTTATATTTATATAAAATGTCAACTTCTTTGGTTTTATGTTAATAATTTTTACCATTGCTAATATATTTATTGAACAATGATCACATGATTAGTATAAATATAGGACTTTAACAAATCCAATTTACTCAGACAAAGGAAGTGATTGCCTCATCCAATAGAATGGCCCCATACGAAGCCCATTTTTCGGAGCTCGGAAAAGAGGTGGCGTCTTTGGGCTTCACCCTTGACCAAGCCCAAGCTGAGATTTATCATGTCAAGCTCGAACGTGACCGTCTTTGGGAAAAGTGGAAGTTGATTTAAATTACCACTCGAGTGATGTTATCCTAGCCACCCCAAGAGTCTGTTACCATCACACACCTTACTATTAGGTCTTATGTGGCTATTTTAAGGTGTTATTTAACAAATAATTAGTATTATGTTCATGTACATTATTTTTGTATATAATAATGAATATAATTTCTAGTCATTTTTGATACATTGTAAATAGTTTTTAAAGTACAAATGGTGTTTTTAGTTATTATTTAATTAAGAAATCTATTTTATTAAATTAAGGGATTTTTGAATTATATAATATTTTAATAAAATAATAATATTATTATTGAATTAATTTTTATTAAATATAAATGCTCTTATAATTTTATGAATGCGATTAAAATTTTTATTAAGGTTTGAAAGCCATTTCTGTCAAAACCCGTGAATTTTCGATAAATGTTGGTTTTTATTTTAAAAGTTCAAATTAACATATTTATAAAAAATTTTAGATAAAATAAATTTTATTTCTAGAATAAGGATGTTGAAATTTTCCAACGGTGAATTTTTCATAATTTTCTGAGACAATCAAATGTTTGGGTAAAAATTAAATACTGCTTAAATATATAAATTGTTTTATGACATCATAATGACCCAATGGTGACGTAATAAAATACTATAATCTTTATTTTCACCCAATATATGCTTTACCATTAAAATAATGTGATTTTGGGTTTGTTAGACTTACTTTGAAATGCATTAATGGACCCCTCAAGACTTATTCAACACCTTGCCTTTTTAAATTAATTTCCATGGGAGTGTGACTCACCTCCACATAAGCAACCCTAATATTTTAAGAAGTTCTGACATTGTCCTTATAAAATATTACTTTCCTCTTCCCTTTTCCAAAAACCATGGGCAAAAACCATGGTATGGTTTGTGATTTGGATTAATTTAATGTAAGGGGACCCACACCTAAATAATAAAGAATTCCCTCACCTTTCCTATATAAACCCACCCAAGCTCCCACTTCATCCTCACTCAAAGCCCTTGGAGTTCGTCAAAAATCTTCCATACTCTCTCTAGAATCCTCCAAAGGTGCCCCAAACTCCCAAGAAGCCCCTCACAAGCCTCTCTCTAGCCTTTGGAAGCACACTTCCAAGTAAGGGTTTTTCTTCCTTTCTCATTTTTGTCCAATTTTCATTAAGTTGTTTTGGCATTTTAGTTTCAATTATGATTGTTGGGGTATGGTTTTTAACCTCCCTCATATAGCCCTATTTATGTTTGAATGATGGGAGACCCTTTCTCTCTCATTAAATGCCTCACATGTACACCCGTTACTATGCCAAAATCTCAAAAGGAACTTCTCTCTCCTCTTTTACATTCAAGCAATACTTTTGTATCATGAATCTAAATTCCCTTACAATTATTGGGACATATATAAATATGACCTACTTACTTTACATTACATTTAGATATGATTAGGAACCCCTTTTTCTCTCATCATCCTTTTTTTATGAATTCTTATGTCACGTCGTTACGCTGCCGAAATCACACCGATTTTCTAAGCCAATGTCATTGTGTAGTGAATATAATTCCCATTTCTCCATCAAGGGTATTAAACTTTATCCACATTTACTTATTGATTACAAAGTTTCATCTATGAATTCCATATTACTTTATCATGGAATAAATTATTATGTTTTATTAATCCATGTTTTATGATCCATGTGGCACACTTATGCATGAAAGGAAATGTTTAAGAAGTGTGCACCGTTATAGCGCTCCAATGCATTGGGTAAAGTATTGTATCATGATACGTCATGTGAAATGAGTGTTGACTCATGTTAATTTAAGTGCAATGATGGTTTACTCCTGATTTATGTGCAATGATGATTTACTCATGCTCCATGTGCAATGAGCCTTGGCTCATGCTAATTCCATGTTATGTGTTGTTGCCACATTTCAATGTTATGATTATCATGATTTATCATTCCTTTATGTTCATGTTTCTTTTATGATCTATTGATATGACTCTTGTCTAACATGTATTGTAATCCTCATGTTATTCCATGTGTACACCCTTACTGGGATTAATAGATCACCCTTTTCTTATGCATGTCCTCAGGTTATCCCATGCAATGCCATGTATGAGGGAATGTAGTGGTCATGTAAAAGAAGTTTTCAATAAATATGTTGTATTTCATGTTTTATGTTTTTATGTAATGATCCTAAGCCCAAAAGTCAGTAAACCTCTATATATTCTTGTTGTATCAAGTGATGTTTTATGTAATAAATCATGTTTAAGATTGTAATAAAAGCAGGGTTGTCGTATCATATCCCCATATACAGACCAGTTGGTCTATATTTCCAAATATAGTATCCAAAATATTATTCTTACCCTAGTGGATAAAGGTTCCCCATGTGATATACTACTAAATGCATTCTAATAAATAATATTTGAAAATTTTATTTTTTAATTACCTATATTAAATAGTTTAAAATTTATTACATAAATTCTTCCAATATTTTCATCTATACACTTAGATTCTTGTGTAACATGATTTTCATTTTTCATTTCATCTCATTTTCATATCGCATGACCGGTTGGGTTGAGGGTAAGTCTCTATAGATCTTAATGACAAGACTCTCAATTTTTCCAATGTTTAAGGCATCATTTGTACATTGAGTAATAGATAACATCCATAAGATAAATTATAATGGTATATGTTTTCCTTTTCTATCTCATAATGTGATTTCCCCAGCTCATATTAATGAAGGAAGAAAACCATTACAATTATACGGTTTAGTTGTTATAGAAAAAGAGAAACTTCAAACTATTTCCATAGAAGATAATAAAAATTATTTCCACATTATATATTAAAAAATTCCTCTATGTATCATTTTCTATGAAAACATATAATTGAAATGGATTTTAATTTTTTATTCTTCTAAAAATAAAATTGGAAATTATTGTTCATTTAAAATCCCTCTATTTCTATTGAAGATAAGATAAACATCTCATCATAACATATTTAGTATCTTGTAAGTCATATTTAATTTTACGAGAATAAGAAAAAATATATATTATTAAAAATATTTCATGATAAATAAGATAATAATAAATTATCTTATCAAAATAGTCTCGCATAGAAGAGCCATTGTCACATGTCTGGAACTTTTATAATAAGAAAAAAAATCAAATTTAATCACAAGCTTTCATAACAACAAATTTCTTAAATGTATTTAAAGTTGTAAACATAAGATTACACCATCCAAAAATTTGGATAAGAATTTTTTACACCTTTAAATGAAAAAACTATATTTTACATAAATATGTTATATCTTGTTTACTACCATCAGGATCTTTCTCTTACCTTGTTATTATAGGAGGTTTCTATGTAAAGGAATGAGGAGGCACCTTTGTATAATTATTTTAAGGATCATCCTTATAAGATCAGGATTACTAAGTTGTTAGGCATGAAATTATCCTAAAATTAATATTAACAAACAATTTGTATAATATTATTAAAAATGATAAAAAAATGAGTAACAATTAAAGAATGATTCGAACTAAAATAAACATGTAAGGCATCATATTCATTATAGTAGTAAACTAAAATCCTAAAATAATTATACAAAATTTATGAGACATGAACTAATATAGAAAAAATAAAATTAAACATAGTTGAAATTTTATACAAATCAAGCTATTACATATAAATTTGAATGATAATTGGAAAATGATACAAAAATACAGAAGTAAACTAGACACATTTTTTATCATATTGATTCGATTAGTTAACTAAATTGATAGAATTTTATTGATAAAATTTATGAAAAATGAAATGATATAGAAATAATAAAACAAATAATGATTAAAATATTATATAAATATACTTTTTACATATAAAATCGAATAATATTTATAAATGATACAATAAAGAGTAAAATAGACTTAAAAACATTTTATCATTTTCATTTTCCATCTAAAATGCTAAAAAATAGAGATAATATTTATTAGTCCTAAAATGATATAGATAGAACAAAAAACATGAGTAAAAGTAAAAAAAATCACACTTTTAAATATATAATGTAATATAAATGGAAAATAATATAATCAAAAATAAACTTACATATTACCATATTCATTAATTTTTTAACTAAAATGTTAAAAAATACCAATGACATTTATGACATTTTAAATGATATATATAGATTAAAAAAATAAGTAATATTCAAAATGATAAAAATATATAAAAATTAAATATATATATATAGTTTATTATTTAGTACAAAAATATGTATCATATTTATTAAATTATGTGATTTAATGAAATAACACTATTAGAAGTAATTTATCTCATATTTTTCAAAAATTAAAAAGTTAAATAATAAATAAATATATAATACCAATAATATTAATAGATTACAAAATAAGTTTTTCCAATATTTCTTTTTAATTATATTTATGTATGAAGAAAACATTCATATGTCTTAATCATCAATATCCTCTAATACATTTTCTATGCATTTAAGAACATCACATAATATTCATCATCCTCATTAAATTTTATATCAGCAAAATACTAATTTTTACCTAAACAAATGATAAACCATTACACCTTTAATGGATCATGAACATAAAATATTTTATTCGCATGTGTTTTTTGGGTAAAAGGGAATATGTGTATTATAATCTATTCGTATATACTAGCATCGTTATGAATTTATCATGTATAAGATTGTTTTTACCAACAAAACATATATAGTTGAACAAAGTTATAAATTACCATAATTTCCGAGTAATATTTTTATTATTATATGGAATATTTACTAGACCATAGAATTTTATGGTAGGTGATTCCGTGAACCAAAGCCCCCAGAATGATTCGTCGAAAAAATAGTTAACCTTAAAATAGTGTGTCTGTGTCTGTGTAGTTTTCTTGAAAAAATGGAATAACACTTAAATGGTTTCCCAGATCAAAAATATGAGGGCAGCGTTGGGTTCAGGATGGTGGGATTACCCTAGGCGCAACTTTTGTTATGAATGTGCAGGCCTCTAGTGAGAAAACCCCAAAATGGCATAACCGTAAATAAAATAATAAAATAAATTTATTTTATTTTTCATGTACATATAACTCATGAATGGTGACTCAGATTAAAAATCTGAGACCACCACTAAGATCGTTAGGGTATACTTTCTTTAGGACGATCCTATCATAGGCCGACAGGGGCCACAAGTGGAAGTTAGTTTTTGGATGTATATAAAATAATTACGTGACAATTATTTGATTGTAAAATCCTTAACTTCTAAATGGTAACATGGATTGAAAATATAAGAGTACCATTGATCTCATGAGTGTGTGCTCCCCTTTGGAAGAGCCTAACCTCGACCAGCGTGGGTTGAGGGTGACTATTAATAATTTTTTGAACTTTTTTATTGTATGTTCTACAAACGTGCGGGTGGCATTTTCTAACGTTTATCCTGGTGCTCGAAATTGAAATCTGAGGCCACCATTAAATCTAAAGATCAATGTTTTACTTAAGAGAATCTTTACTTCAATAGTAGTAGGTCAGGTGAAAAAGTTAGTTTATGTGGATTTTAATGAAATAATAAAATAACATATAGATTTTTATTTTATTTCTTTTTTACCTACCAGCTGTTGAGCAGTGGTAGAGGTGAGTATGAAGGTAGTCATACATTTAATATGAGATATTAAATTCTCAGTTACAATTTTGTTGTCTAACCACACCTCATGTAATTACTGTGGCACATTAATTACATCAATTAATGAACCTCATTAATTCTTTAGTGTGTTACTCACCCTTTTCCCCCCACTATTTAAATGGGTTATGAGGGTAGAGTTTTTTCATAGATTCATCAAGAGAGGATCCTTGGGAATAGTGACGTGAAACCTTCCATTGACAGAGATGAAATCTAGGGTGACAACAAACTGATATCGACGAATGCTGGAGGATTCATCAAATGTGGAATCTTCTTCCACCACTATGACAGCTCCAAACAATCTCGAGGTAGGGGTTGTCAATTAATTCATGAAATTCACGAAATTCTTCTCCAAATTCTTTAATTTTTTGGTGGTCATTGTAGGGAGATTTAAATAGGTTTTATCATTATTTTAATGTAATTTATAAATTACCGCAACTTGTTATAATGCTAATGCGGAGGGTGAGGTCCAACGAATAAAGATCGGACCCTCCACCGATTGATTTTCGTTGTGTTATTTGGAGAAGTATTGTTTTAACTAGACGGAACCTTGAAACAAGGAGGCATGCGATGACGACGACATCTTGGGAGGACCGTAGGCGCATCTGTAAAGAAGAATGGACCACCATAGCTAACCTCATGGCCTATAGAACTTTCAACAGAGCTCACCAGCTATGGAAGAGGGTGACTTATCATGGCACCGCAGTGGGCCCGGAGGGGCTTCCAGAAACTGGCCAGCCACGTTGGTGTGTGGGCGCACCTTCTGGAACCACGGTGAATGATCCACGACATCAAAGACGCGATAGGAGGGGGACCCGTGCACTGTGGGCCCCATGTATCACATGTTGGTGCCCCATTGTGCAAATAATTGAAGATCCGAACAACTATTCTTGAGCCGTTTGGGGATTTGGTGGCCACCCAACTAGTGTGTCATGCCAGTACAGAGGGTGGTGTTGCCTGACAAGTCGCGCCCAATCAGCGGGCCGGTCCACAGCCCAGCGGGCCGAGCCCGCAACAGCCGTCCTAGCCAGGTCGGACCTAGACCAGGCTGGGTCGACCCAAATAGGGATGGGTGGCCCATGTCAAGTAGGGCTAGGTCAGTCCGAACAGGTTAAATCAGACCCAAACCCATTCAAGCCGAGTTACGCTTAAATTATCGTACCTTGCAAACCAGACGTCCATTTGATGAACCATCTGTGGTGCTAGGATCCTTGGAATGAGATGGTCCATTTGAAATACTTCATGGTTGTTTGTGGAATATAGGTGTATGGACGGGTTGGATCGACTCCAAATCAAACTGGGACCTCTTCACGAAAATTCCAATAACATAGAGACAGGGCGTCTAGTTGACGCACCGTCTTTTGAGTTGTAACCCTTACAATGTGGCAGTTCAATGCGTTATTTCTTCATGGGAATTTAGGTTTGTTGAAATAATACCTATGGGATGAGGAGTGGTTTCTCCCAGAGACAAGAATACTTTGATTCAGAATCCTTTTTCTGGTAGAGACGTGAATAATGAAGAGTGATTCTATGTTATTCACCACAGGGCGATTCTATGTGAATCTTCATCCAGTCATTCTCTATAAATAAGCACACAGTAGTTCTCTATGAATCCTCACCCAGCGATTCTATGTAAATCAGTACCAAGATCTTCAGAATCAGCACCCAGCAATTCTATGTGACTCAGGAAATGTCAATTCAATGTGAATCAACACCCTGCGGTTCTGTGTGAATCAGCACCCATCAATTCTGTATGAATCAGCACCCATCAATTCTGTGTGAATCAGCACCCATCAATTTTGTGTGAGTCGACACCCAATTATTCTGTTTGAATAAGCACCTATCGATCATGTCTGGGTCTTAAGGGGGTTAGTACATATCTATCATATATGGGTCTTTCGGGGGTCAGTACCTATTGATCCTATGTGGGTCAGCAGTATTTTCTCTTGATAGATTAGGAGAATCAAGCGTTACGGCAAATCATTTGTACTGATGTACTCAGTTGTACGTGGTTTGAGATGTGACTTTTTTTTGTGCTTTGTGATTGAGATCATGTTTTTGGTTTTCCATTGTGGAATTCTGAGATACCTTCAGGGGTATCCGGGTCCCAAATGGGGTTTGTTGTACTCACCCCTCCATGGGCTTCACAAGCACCTTCTTGTGTTTTGTTCAGATGATGGGCAGCCATGACTGAGACTCATGGAGGTAGGACATGATATTTGATGGCAGTGACAGTTGAGGTGGAGAGCTGTTGAGACAGGTTGTTCCTACACAACATGTATGATCCTTGGCAGACGATCTCAGGAGCTATTATTTTTCTATTGCAGTTATATCTTTTTAGTTGGGCTTGTATTTTTGTCCCTTTACATTTAGTACATATTATTTCACATAGTTTTGGTTGCACCATACTATTCCATTAGGTTTTAATTTTCCATATTGTATCTTCCTTGTGTGTGTACATGTTTTGATTCAATGAATTCCCAATTTCGAGAAATTCCTTTCCGGTTCTACTTGCCAACCTCTGTCCTATAGAAGTCGGGTATGGGGTAGTCACTACACGACCCCTGGGGGATGGTTTGTGACAAAAGTACCATGAAATTAAATATATTCAATCACCCATATATCTTTAATAAATATATAACATGAACATGATGCAGATATTGGGTTATTAGGATTTGAACTTGAAAAAATGAATTTCATTACTGGTAACTTCTACATCATTCATCTGAAATTAACATATAATATCCTATTATTTGACATAAAATTCATATTAATTAATTATATTCATTTCTAATGTTGTATCATTTAAACATCAGCAACCCACTAACCATCTCAAATTTTTTAATACATCATATCTACCATTTGTGGTCTATTTAAACCACGGAATAATTGTTTTATTTTGATTATTCAATACCCACGTATCATAACACATCAGATAATATTGTTTTAAAATAATAATATGTTTATTTATATACGTTTCACCATCATATTTTTCATCAGAGGTGTATAAATGTAGTTTCATTTTTTTCCAACTATTGACGATTTAGTTTCAAGGAAAAAATCCTCTATCCTCTAAAACCGACATGTATATGGTGTGACATAGGAAAACTAAAATTTCCAAATGTATTGAAGTATTCATTTCAAAAATCATCCAACTCATAATAAATATACATCTCAATTATTTATTTTTTGTCAATATGTATTCATAACATACCCCTTTAATATCTTTATAAAACATTCAATGAATTCAAATTCATCACATTATTACAAATGATATTTGAAAAATAACATACCTTCATGATATTCAATCTAAAAGGGATAGGTTATATTAAATTTAATAAAACTTATAGGGGTGATTTCATCATAACATGATATTCATGATATTTTATTCCTATTTAAGTTAAATCATGTAGTGACAAAAAAATTATAATTGAAAAATTACCCTATGGAACTTCGATGAAATTAAGTCACTAATAAAAATTATTTTTGACCACTTGGATAATGTATGAGAAGTTGGAGGTTATTATATTAATTTTACATTAGGAGTGGGAGTTAACACCAAACATATTCCCATTGATAGTAAGTCCAATATTATATTCAATACATCCTTAGTATTTCCTTTAGTATATAATAATTTTCAAATCCATCATTCACATATAATCTTCTCAAAGTTAATAACATTAATTTTATGTTTGAACTCATGATATCTGTAGCATGGAATATAAAAAAATATTAATATTATATTCTATATATTTCAGTGATTACTAAATATTTATGTCCTTCCAAATATAGAATCATTTTTTACTCTCTCAGTAGACTAATTGGATGGAAAATTATTTAGAGAAATATAAAGTTTTTATGTGATATTGAGTACATTTTTAATAACTGATTATAGTTTTCCATAGATAAAAAAAATTCATGACACATTAACATTATTTATTTCCATTTCTCAGTTTATAACCTGAACTACTTTCTTCCCAAATAAAACAAGATTTATTCCCCCATAACACTATATCTTGAAAATTTTACATATATCTAGAATTATTTTATAGTAAACCTAATAATTGAATGTAATGGAAAATATTTATTTCTTTTATGTATCATACACTATGATACCATCATCCCATAAAAGTTTCAAATCAAAGGTTAGTGGTGAAAAATAAATATCAATTTCATTTCAATGTTCTTTTGGTGTAGAAATCATTAAACTCAACATGAAATATTTAGACATCATACAAAATAAAGTAGATAAGTTGAAAACAAACAATAATAGGCTAGAAAATAGTTTTTCTATTGACTCTCCAATATGGATCCATTCCATCTATGAACAATCCAAGAATAATATTTATAAATGTATTTCCAAATATAAGAAATTGTTGATGAATTTTGATTTTGAACAATTATTAATACAACTCTAGGTTTTATTATAGAACCACTTATTTTCATGAAATTATAATCTTTTTTCCATCATTTTAATTTAAAAAATAATTTCAAATAGATTTGAGTATTGGTACTCAATAACATAGATAAAAAAACTTTTAATTTTTCATTCATCATATACCATGTTTTATCATTGTTTTAAAAGTCTCACATACCTTTTTATTCCATTATATATAACACACAATCATTGGGGTGGACTTGTATCTTCGCAAACCCCAATCACATCTGGAAGAATATATTTTTGTATTATAATCTGAATCGAGATTATTGTTCTCATTAGAAAGTATGTCTTTCAAAAAATATAACAACTATGTATAACTCTTTTCACTCCATACATTATTTTATTTCACTTAAAAAAATATTATAAATTTTGATAAAACCAAAATTTAATATAACATTGATACAATTATTTTTTAGCTTTAGTATATAGGTGATTGATCATTATTGTTATTTTTCAATTTCTTCCACTTTAATATAAAACTAATTTCTTTAATTTCACCAAAATTATCATCCTAAACATCTATATCTTCATTATATCATAAATTATTCTCAATTACACCAAAATAAATCTGAGTAATGTGAATCAAATTATAGACATTACAAATTAAATAAATTTTATTTATATTCTTTTCAATTTTCTTATATTTTAGTATTCCATGAATAGACTATAAATTATGTCATTGTTTGAAACATTTTATTTAGAAAACTAAACAATAACAACCCCTTCTTCTCATTTCTCACTATTTCATCATAAAATAATCCAAATATGATTAATTATAACTAAAAATAAATTTTCAGTACTATATGTATGTTAATGTATTTAAAAATTCAAATTCAAAATTAATTTTACAAATAAAAATAAAAAATATCATTTCATAAAAAATAAATAAGAATAATCATAAAATAAATTAAAAAGATTAATATAAATAATAAATATATCATATTAAGAAAAAATAGAACAAGATTTATATTCTACCAAAATATTTATGAATTATTTAGAAAATATAATAAATGGTACTCCCAAAAGGTGATTATATACCCTGAGAGGGGTTAAATTTGGGCATGAATATTCATTTCAAAATTCATTATTCTCCATGGGATTATAAACTATATATTATAGGGGTCACTAATTTTGATCATTCATGTTTATATTTGTCATATCCTTTCTGACTATATCAGATGTTCATGCATAGAATGTAATGATATAAAGAAATAACTATAAAAAACTGATTTTTTAAATGGTTCACCCATAATGGGATATATCCAAGGATAATACAATGGGAATTGGTAAATGTACTAAATATAATAAATATCATTATTTTTAGAGGATATGTCACTCCTTCTTGGTCTCACAGAACTTACATGGTTCAGAGTAGATAAAATGCCTCCATGGTATCACTTCTCACATATTCTCACTGTTATAGATGGGAATATATTTGGCCCAAAGGACAAAGAACAGTATCGTCTATTATTTATGGTTTTACTGAATATACGATAGGCACATTTTACATTCACATTCTCATTTACATCCTTGATTCAAACATTACCTTGAGCATCACCTTTCCATGTAATATCATGTAAACTTCTCTCTACATTGGAATGTTCTTTAGAGATTCCAAGTATTCCTTCCACTACCTTGGAAGTAGCAAGGAACAAACTCTTAAGAAAAATTAGATGATGAAGATCCATGATCTTCATATTCTTCATTATTTTCAAATATGAAAATGATATAGTTCATAGGGTAACCTCTATGCATATATTCTTAGATAAGGCCCTGACATGTTACCCTTTCGTAAGAAACATTTAAATGAACCCTCCATAATACCCCTCTATGAGACTAATCCCTTAGAATCATGTATGATATTCTTATTCAAGAAACATCGATGAGACATCTCCCTGAGACTCGTTGATTAAATCATTCTGAAAGACCTCATTCTCTTTACATGGACCTTGAGTCACTGTTCTATTTAGGTAAATCGTGTGACACTATTCTATTCTTGTGGATCATGCGACTTTATACTATTCATATTTATTGTGCGATTTTTTTTCATGTGGATCTCATGACTTCAGTGGGTATACCTATTTGCAAGAGACACAAGTGTATACATATCTTCCAAATATATCTTCATGAAACTCATTCATGAGAACCCTTTTGAATAATTCATTCTGTTTACCTAGATTGAGTGACTCCAACACAAGACATGGGTTTTCTCATATGAATTCATTTTCATTTGATCAAAACACTAATGGAAACTTATATTCCACTTAAGGATTGATTAGTGTTCATTTATAAACATAAATCCATTATATTAACTCCACAAATCCCTGATAGCTATCTATTAAACAACCTCAACAAAAATCATTTCTCAACATGTATAATCCCACCATGACATCCAAAGATAATCATGTGGATTTAAATGAAAATTTCCTCATGGGATTCACAAGATCCCATCACGACATCCAAATATAATCATGCATGCATCACATGATCCAATCATGAGATCAAAATAAAATTATGCAGTTAGAGACATTATCTTTCAATGCTTCATGTGATCCAATGAAAATCATGTGGTGATGTAATTTCAAAGTAATGTTATGTATCACCATCATTTCATGAATCTATTCTATCACGTGTAACTCAAGATCTATTTATGAGATCCCTTGAAAATCATCTAGTGACTTCAAGTGATTTTCATGACCTCTTCACAAGATCATAATAAAATCATGTGGTGTATCTAATTGCATCCCATGTACTCATCCAGATATCCCATAATACTCACACTAATCCCATGATTTCATTTATCTCTCACAATTGAAAAGCGATACATTCCCAACATGGCTAGGAAACTCACTCGACATAATCCCTTACGACTTTTATGCTTCTTCATGATCTTATAGAACTGATGTCCTCCATGTAATTCATTAGGACATCCATACATCATATGATTATTTAGTAAATTGTTTCTCTAAATGATCTTTTATTACATTCATCCTCTATGTTATCCTTTACTATATTCATTCTCTATGTTATTTTTCAGGACATTCACACCCACACTTTATGCTTAAATTGATTTCCATCCTTTTTCAACAATTTCAAACAACATCGAAAAAAATAATCAATCTAGAAGCACCATAAAGTGGTATTTTTTACAAAAATATTCCACATTAGGATTGTTAACACCACTTCAAAACTACATTAAAAAACATGTAGAATGTTCACGCACATATGAATCGATTTTCAATATGTTACCACAACTAGTTATCACAGAATTCTCTAACATGTACTCCACGCCCACATGAGTCTACTTCAGTGTGAGAAAAAAGAATAATAAGAAAATATCATCAATGAATCAATTTATTCTCAAACCATTGATTGGAAACCATCTCATCACAAAAATTTAAAATAAGATCAGTCATCGAGATCACTTCTTATGTAAATTGTTCATATCATAAACCCATATTCCTGTAATTTTCCTGATTCCTCTTCCTTTAATGATCAGATTTTCTATCCCCATATTTGTAACATCCTCTATTTCACTACTTCATCTATCAAAATATACTTCATTTAATCCCTTCTATGATCAATTCATTTTTCTACCCCTTCATCAATGGTCCCAAATGTCACAATTTTTTGGTCTATAACAAGGTAATGTAAAAAAATCAACACATAGGGGAAACACACACCATTCCTTAGGGTGAGGGTTCCCAAATCCATACTATTTTAGTATGGTGAGTCAACTAAACTCCAAGAACCAATTTATGTTGTTCAAATGATTCATTTGGTATGTCTTTTTTAGGAGGTATACAACCTGTATTTTAGTTGGCATATAATTCAACCTCACAATTTCATGCTCAACGTTCTTCAAGATAAATTGATATTTGATTTCAATGTTATTTGTTCTTCAGTAATGGTGTATATTTTTTATAAAATATATAGAACTTGAATTATCGCAATGGATACTAATTAGTGGATTCATTTAATTATCCACATTTCACATAAAATTCCATAGATTATTCATTTTTATATAATATTACCCCCCCTTAATCAATGATCTCCATGGATTATATTTTCAATAATCAATAAAATAACGAGAAAAAAATAATATTCTTTAAACTCATTAAATCATGATATAGGGATGTGGCTATCGCCCATTGGTCCTTCACGTAAACATATTCCATAAGACACTATAAGTTATAATAGGAAGGCCACTAGGATATCTCAACGTGTTTCAAATTTTACTTTGACTCTATTTATCAACTTATGATTGAATCTTTACTTCTTTTAGAAACTTACGAGATATGATCTATATTATACTTCATAGTTTCACAATGATTACATATTTTTATAAAGTGAAATTACCAGTTTTAAATGAGTCATTAGAATATCTTATAAGGAAATTGAGTTAACTAATTTGAAGGAAAAAACAGATTAAGTCAATAAATGCCATCATTTTACGTGTCTCACACTTACTTCAATGGTTGTTAATAACATTACATTTTTTATTATTTAGATACACTCATGTTAGATAAGTCTATATAATCTAGAGTTAGTGTCCCCATGTCTCTCTAAAATTCATTATAATTTAACTACTAATGATTATTAATACATATTATTGAGATAAAAACATATCTTGAATTACCCTTCAGAATTGGTATACCACTTGTTGGAAATGTTATTGATTTTTGATAGTATCTTCTCGGTATCCTGAAAGTGGTCAGATGATAATACAATGTTAGAAATGTTTAGGTCCTCATAAAGTACATGAATGTTATTGATTCTCTACTGATATATATTCTATCGATGGAAAAATACCCCTTGAACTAAGGCATGATACCAATGGTTGAATATTCATTGTAACATGGAACCAATTGATCGTTGAATTAAAACATTGATTACTCATCAGTTTCACATTAGTATCTTCATCATATATTCTTCCCTTTGCATTACATGGAATATATATATAAAAATTTTATAAATAGAATTTTTATGTAACACAACTTGTTGTATCTGATACCGTATAAAAAATATAAAGTGTTCGGATTTCTCATGTCTCATGTATCTCTATTCAACTTATACTATTGTGTACATTAATCACACAAACCCTATGGATCATATATCACAATTTATCCTATACCAATTCAAACACATACTATAATGAAATTAAATTTTTTGAGATGGTACTGATTTAATACTTAAGAAGAGTATTGTTGTTGATCTCGATAGACCAACCATTTGATATTTTCTTTCAAATAATTTTACTCATTCTGTGATTGTTCCCACTATCCAACCAACATCAAATATTTTTTCCATATAACTAGACATTATCTACCATCTTTATGAGTATTCTTTATAAATGTAGGATTTATACACTTTCCTTTTTTACAATTTTTTGTTTAAAATGATTATAATTGGTCTCTTTATTTGACGCTTCACCTATAAACAATGTTTTAGGATTATTTCTCTTAGTATGATTATTTCCATTTGTAGACTACTCATGATTTTTCCTACATAGGATGGATATTTCTCTTTGATTAACTCATCCCCTTGTTCCCTAACATGTGAATTTTTCAGGGAATCACTTACTCATTTTTATTTTATTAGATCCCTATGTCATGCAACACTTTCTAATTGAAGGTAAGTATTTCACCAAATGTATATTATTATTTCTTAAAACCGGAGTAGATCCTTCCTATTTCCTCTAGGTTCATTCACATTATTTGCAAGAGATTTATTGAATGTGTAATAGAAGAAGTTCTTGATGCACTATTAATTGACTTCTTTGTGTTTTCTCTAAGACATAAAATTAATCTTTTAATATTGTATTCTATTATAGGACTTCTTGTTCTATACCACCTGAGTAGGGGATAACAATTCGGTTCTTTTTCATTATATTCTTCTATAATATACAATATCATTCATATAGGCCATGATTAGAACATATAAAACATCTCCCTTTAAAACATTTATCAAATCATCATTTCTTTGTTGATTTTTGGATCCATCTGTAGCTATTCTTCTAAAATTGACCCCTTAGGCATCTTATCACATTTTAATGGCGCGTCTCATTTTTAAACAACAATAAAATTTCATGGATACTCTATTCTAAGATGCTTTTTTCCTGACATTTCAACAATCATTTTTTGAATATCATATATATAAATATTTATATCTTTATGGAATGAAATATATTCTAAATCCTCCAAAAACATGAAATATGAACTTAAATCCCACATAAATAGAAAATATTATAATTTAATCCTATAATATTATTTTTAGAATTTTTTCACGTACCTATAAATATTTTATTGTTTTTTGAACAATTCGTGGATCTCTTCGTCTCATTGATGATAGAGGGTTCATCATAAACAATACTAGATTTTTATAAAACTACATGGATTTTTATGAGACAATAAATTCATTTTTTTCCAATGAAATAATATATTTTATATACATTTCATTATTACCTGATTATGTTTAGTAAAATAATAAATTCAAATCATTCTTAAATTTGGTATTACCTTTCGAATTAGATGTATCCACTAATTTATTGAATGATTATTTCCCTTTTCATAATTTTTGTATCTTCTTGACCCTAGATTCATGTTGAGCATTATGTCCCCTCTTTAGAGTCTTCCCACTAGTTTTCTTATATTTCAACTCCAATGAGATATTATCCTCTATTATGATTTTCTCTTTTGTTTTATAATTCATCCGAAAAATAGAATATTTAAATGACACATTATTCTGAAAAAGTTATGATAAGTGTGAGTCATGATAAACATTTCTGAATACTTACTTTTTAATTTCTTTTCAGTTCAAATTTTTTTACTTGATATAAACTTTTAGTATTTCCATGATTTTGGAAATTGGATTCAATTAATCATCATTGGAAAGATTTGTAACACCCCAGGATTTCATAGTGTGTTATTTCTTAAAAATAATTCAATAACTTGCACTACACGCAACACCGAGTTCAATCACACCATGACGTACACAAAAAAAAAGCCATTAAAAGAGGTCATGAATAGTATTAACAACATTTTGAACTTTATATAATCCTTATAATTTTAGAATCCCTATTATGAGTTTCTTAGTCATAATGCAAGAACAGATTCATTTTCAGTATTGCACTTTTATCAACTTTAATAGTGAAACCTTTTTAAATAAAATATTTTAAACTATCTGAATAAATTGGGACATCAAAAAAATTTAAAATGAAACATCCCAAGCTTCCACGGTACGCTTTCCTTTGAATAAAATAGTAGCGTGTGTTGTACGCAACCTTGAGTTTTAACAAACGCCACAACCAATCAAACTAGCCGTTATGAATAGTAATACCTAAATTATGAAATTTTATATATTTTATATTTTAAAATGGACTTCATTTTTGGATTCGGAATATCGAATTTAGCCTAAGGTGAAATTTTGGTACTTTTCGGATAACTTTTATATTTTGATGAATAGTGAAAATTACTAAATTTTAATTAAAAACAACTTTTTTAATCAAAATAACTAATAGTGATAAATTGTGAATTTGAGTGGTTTTAAAGTATATTTAGAATATATTTTTACTATTTAATATAATGTTGGTCATTGGACATAATTTTACAATTAAACCGAACATAAACAAGTGTCAATCTTTTGATAGTTATTACCTCTTAAAAACACGCTTTTTGTTTTGACAGCGGGAATTAATTTTAAATTAATTTCTTCCACTTCTGTGTTTTGAATTTAGAAAAATGTATTCATATTTGGAATCAGGATGTCCAAATTGTGTAAATAGGTAACTTTTATTTTTAGACATTTTGAATAATTACTGTGGTAAATATTTTATTTACCATGGTTAAGGGTAAATTCGGTAAATAAGGGTTAAAAAATAATATTATAATAATACGAAATTACCCTAAAACGTGTCCTAACCTTATTGGTGGACACATACCCGACCATGAGCATCCTTGGGGAAATTTGGGGACTCCTTGGAGCCACTTGTATGTGGTAGGGACACTTTATATTAATAAAGTTAAAATAAAAATAAAAATGGCATAAGCTTACATCTTTTAGAAGAAGAATTTTTACATAGGGTTATACATGTTGGATATTCGATTATAAATATTCATTAGAAAGATAAAAAGATTTCCTACATAATGATATTTTATTTATAATTTTTAGACATCAAATAAGTTAAATTATTAATGACACAATAGTGATGAAATGTTTACCTCATTAATAAATCATTTAAATAAATAAGATTATAATGATTAAAATATTAGCTAAAACCTGTCCAATTCTTATTGGTTGATGTTATTTAGAAAATGAGTCATCTTATCTTCGACCTCAATGATTTTTGGACCATTATAAACATAATATAATTATATTATAAAGTAATACTTTCACTCTTTCCTAAAGAGCCCCTCCTCTCCCTTATAAAAGGGGACCACTTATACTCATTCCTCACACCTCTCAAGCCACTTGGCTCGTTCAAACCCTGCCCAAATAAGCTCCCCACATCCCTCTCCTCCTCCTTGAAGCTTCCCCTTAGGCAGAAATCATTTCCAGAAGTCCTTTGGTTCCAACCAAAGCGAGTTACCTAAATTAAAGGTAACGGTTTCTCTTAAATTATTTTCATTTATTTTTCTTCTCCAACCCCCAAACTCTTTTTATTTCCTTTCTTTTGTAACAACACCAGTATCCTCAAATATACTAGGATTTTGTTATAAGAAGGATTCAAACTACACATACACACAACTCCATCTAATGGATGATGAACATAATGTTTCTGTGGATGGCAAACTAACGCCTCACGAAACGATGATTGTTCAAATACATCTTACCGCCTCTCATGGTGGCCATTATGATGGAACTGTAATTAAATATGATATTAATGATATATATTTTATATATACAATTCTGTAATTCCATTTTATTTCATACCATTATTCGTTTCATGTTGTATATACATACGATAATTTCATTTGAGGAAGTGCGGACTACCGCCCCCTTAAAATGATATGACTCGTTCATACTACACATGGAACGTATAAAGGATGGTGTTAATGAACTTAAGTAACATATATAAAATATTATATTATACTGGAATAATAATATATCTATGTATCATTTGGATTCAATTCTTTTAAAATGAAAAATTAAATGGAAGTAGCGTTCGTGCGTACGTGCGGACTACCGTCTCCACGAACGCGATGAGATTCATTGTCCATCATATCCATTCAAGTATAATTATAATTTGATGATTTAAAAATAGTATATAAGGACTTTATATCATTCTGGATATGAATAATATACATCCCATTAATAACGAATATGGCTCACATAACAAAGAATATAAAGTAAAATGAACCCGTTAACACCCGAAATGACGATAATTCTAAGATATTATTAACAAATCAATGTTAAAAGATCATATATGATATCATATTAAAGTAAATTATTCTTGTATTATTCAATAACAATTAATTCACCATTATACAGGAGGTAAACCTACCATCGACCAAGGAAAAATTACAAAGTAAGGGATTTTCTTATCTCACTTTCAATTCCGTGAGATTTCCATTGTTCACCACTCAATTATTGCATGTGGTGTACTACCCATGATTGTATTCACTGTGTAATATACTTTAATTTATGGGTATTTACATCATCATGTTATGATACTTCTTTCATGGGTGTATGTTTCGTAAGTTACCTAATCGATAAGGGAATTTGAGATTTCAATTTCCACTCATTTGGATTTACACATATTTCATTGATTATATTACTCCAAGATTATGTGTGGAATCGCTATTAATTTGATTATGCCTTAATTTCCACTCCCCTTTCTGTGGATATACTTTTGATACACATAATCACTCCATTGATAAATTCTCAAGTGATCGGTATGAACTTGATAAGAGTAATTTTAACTCAATCTCCATTTGTTGAGTTAAATATCCAATTCGTTGGTGTTGTTTCTACAAGAATATGTGTGAATATCCTTTGATTGTTTTACACTGAATATTCAATCATATTTAGTGTATTTATATTTTTCACACATAATTATGTCGTTGATTTATCCTTAACCTAAGGATGCGGCCTTTATGAGAGATTTCATCTCAATTTACATTGAACTGAGACTTCTTTGTTGATATACACCAAATCAATTTTATGCGGTGTATATAATGTACTTGACATAGTATATCATGAATCCCTTTATTCTCATGATATTACAAAGTTTTTATTACCTCAATTATTTGTATTCAAGTGTCTCTCTTTTGGTTAGAACCTCTAACCAAAATACCATTTTAAAATGTTTTAAAGACTTATTCTTCTATATCTTGCTCATTAATGTCCATGTTTTAAAAAATGGTTTTAAGGATTTATTTATATAGACATTAAAGTTTTAAAATTAAAATTCCTTTTAAAAGTTTCAAAGTGGTATGGGACACTTTGATACAAAAGTCTACTTTTAAATGGCTTCTTGACAAATAGTGTGACTTTTAAATGTTTTCAAGAAAAGGGGGATATTTCTCTCAAATAGTTTTGATTATTATTTTCGTCTATGTCAACATCCTTCATTATTCATGATTGAGGTTAATGTGATACAATACAATCTTCCATATTGTATCAAATGAGTTATGTTTGACTGTGGATGTTCTATTTTTATACCATTCATGGTTTGTGGTTAAAGTATTGACATTTCGTATGCTTGTTTTAATACGAATGTTTATGTAATGTTTAAACCTTTTCATATGGGAATGCATTGGACTTAGTAAGTGACGGGTGGAGCCCGCTATAGCTCCTCGATGCATCGGTAGGTCTCATGAGACAAACTAGTGTCTTGGCACAAGGCCTTGACAAAATCTTATTTGTAGTCTTGGCACGAGGCCTTGACTATGTGGTTATGATAGTCTGGCATTATGCATTCCAACATTATGAAAGTGGTTATTGATTTTTTCATGTGATTATTCGATTAGTAGAATATCCATGTGAGTAAGTAAATGGCATTATTTCATTTTATTTATGCCATACCATGTTTAAAGTTCATGTTTGAAAGGCTTTTGTTTTAGTTATACATTGCCTTAAAAGTTTATTCTTATTTATGAATGTTTCCGCTATATTGTTATCCTTACTGGGCATTTGAGCTCACCCCTTTTCTATGTTTTATTTTTCCCAGGAAGTGAAGAAGTAAGTTATGAATGACCTGCAGGGATATTATGTGGGGATATGAGTGTGGATTATGGAGACATTATGTTGTTGTAGTAGTTTTTCATTTTATGATGTAATGTAAGACTTATGAATATATCTAGTGTTTCCAAGGCTACTAAACCAATCGGTCTTTCGAGATTTGATCTTTCTTGTGATCATGCCAATGTTACGAAGTAATGCACCAACTCTGGGTAACTGGGGTCGGGGCATTACAGTTGGTATCAGAGGAAGTTTAGTACAAACCTTGGAAGTTAGACTTAGATAAACTCTGATTAGAGCACGTAGACCTAAGATGAACTTTGAGGATTAGTATAGAAGAACTTCCTAGAATTTTCGTATTTTAGAGATTTTGTGAGTTTTCCGAGCAATACATCCCTGTCTGGATACGAGCAGGTAGAGGCGGCTCTGGCACAGATGTACCTAGGGGTAAAACCCGAAAACACCGCTTTGAGCTAGACTCGAACGGGAACTAGTGCACGACAACGGGCCTTGCTGCACTCTTGGTTACGACACTCCCGGGGGATATGCTTAGGATAACTCTCATTTTCTTTACAAACCATTATGAAGGGTTTATGAGTATATACATTCTCAAAGGAGACATTTTTATGATTATGGATTATATCCATAAATAGTTCAATTTATGTTAAGTGTTTTATAAGTATGGGATTATGTATTTTGATTCATAAACTGATCTAGTGTATGCCATTGTTTAGAAATGGCGCCCAGTAGAAGGAATGAGAACTCCAGAAATGCACATGATCCAAAGAGAAGGAAGGATCATATCTTTCATGGTCATAAGCTAGAATTTATAAGAGAAATAGTCTCCCATGTATTATCATCATATGAAGAAATAATATCATGTGTTGATAAGATATGTAAAGAGTTTACTGAGTCCTATGGCTTTAAAGGGAAGCAAGAGAAGAAAAGGATGGAAGAGAGAAAGATGGATAAAGGGAAGAGGGAAAAGAAGAATTTTCCCATATGTGGTAACTGTGGAAAGAAACACCCTGGAACTTGCCTGAAAGGAATGGGAGTTTGTTATAAGTGTAGAGGAAAAGGGCACAAAGTACGTGACTGCAAGGGTAAGAAAATGGTTTTAAATGTACAATGCTTTATTTGCAAGGAGTTTGGACACTACGTGAACCTATGTCCCAGTCATCAGACTATGCCGCAAATGATGCTATTGGATAATAATCAAGTTATGATACTACCACAGATGAAGAGGAATGATTAGAGTTCGTATGTTGATTATGTCAATTGAGTGTTGTATCAACAATGTACTTGTTACAATAATCATGGAGTATATACGGATTGTACTGCAGTACTATTTCATTAAGGACTTGAGATTGTGTGGAACAAAGAAAAGTGACTCAATAGCAGGATAAATTTTTGGAAAATATATGGTTGAGAGAATGATAAATCATAATATAGTTCTGATACTGAGGTAGTGATTTTGGAATAATATGTGATTGTTTTGGATAAATTATATTCGATATTCTTGACTACCCTGGAACTGATTAATGATTTGTATATTCCATCATTGTTGGGGTTTAAAACATTTTTGGATTAATGAAGTATATCCAGCTTTCTATATGGAATAAGGGAGCATGAATGTAATCAATAAGGAATATGGTAATTCAGGATGTTTCGGTGTATTAAAAGAATACATGATGAAGGTATTCATATGCTATTACGGGGTAAAAAGGTTCTACATTTTGTTTACCTTACTTATAAATGTTGGACTGTGAGTTTGGATAGAAGTATTTTGGATAGTTCTAGTTTGGATTATTTTGGATTGCCATAAAAGGACAACCCGGAGGTCGGGCGGTAACCCGTCGCGTCCGGCAAGGCTGCGAGACTTGAACCCGCAACCGAAGGGCGACAAGGGTGTATCAACTACCACTGGCCCACGAGATGTTCTGGATTAAATAATTTAGTTTTTATTAAAAGATCTTGTAGATGAATTATAAATTCGTTTATTTTGGAACCCTATACGAATAGTATAAATAGAAATTTTTTTTACGTTCTATTATCTTTTAGATTGAAAGATGAGTTTGTGGTAGAAATTTATTAATGGATAAAACTATAATTATAAAGTAAGTATATCCCCTTATGATCTTGGCCAATCTCATAAATAAATTCCTCAACATTAAGAAAAGCAACTTAGAACAAAAATGTTTTCCTAGATGGTACCTTAAATCATCACTAATTTATGGATTTGGGATTGTTGGCCTTTTCATAGCCATGTCCTCTACCACTCTCCATCAGATAATTGATGGTTATATTTCTCCTCCATATCCATATTTTTCTATATGGAACCCTAGTATGTGTTATTTTCGGTAATCTTCATACTTTCCACTCTTTATTTTAAATAGAGGCCTCATTAATTCATTTTTCGATGTGGGATTTCAACTAAGATATTTCGAAACGTCAAAAATGTGTTATCCTAATACCATATGTTTTGTTGAACCGATGGTATTTCAAATCATCATAGATTGATGAATTTAAGTACCTCAATTATACACTTGTTTTTGATTGATGATCTCAATCACTACCTATAAATATTTACGTTTTTCCTCCAATTATATGTCTCTAATTGCCACCAATGTTCTCCTAATCGAGATCATAATTTGGTGGTGACTCTTTCATTTCTCTTTTCCTCATATTAAGACTAAATTTTAGTAACCTAATTTCCGATGTGGGGTTTCCCACAAAGATATTTTCTATTTTCAACCTTTTATTTTCGAAGAACAATTTCAAATTGCGAGGACGCAATTTATTGAAGGAGGGGAGAATGTAACACCCCAGGATTTCATAGTGTGTTATTTCTTAAAAATAATTCAATAACTTGCACTACACACAACACCGAGTTCAATCACACCATGACGTACACAAAAAAAAATCCATTAAAAGAGGTCATGAATAGTATTAACAACATTTTGAACTTTATATAATCCTTATAATTTTAGAATCCCTATTATGAGTTTCTTAGTCATAATGCAAGAACAGATTCATTTTCAGTATTGCACTTTTATCAACTTTAATAGTGAAACCTTTTTAAATAAAATATTTTAAACTATCTGAATAAATTGGGACATCAAAAAAATTTAAAATGAAACATCCCAAGCTTCCACGGTACGCTTTCCTTTGAATAAAATAGTAGCGTGTGTTGTACGCAACCTTGAGTTTTAACACACGCCACAACCAATCAAACTAGCCATTATGAATAGTAATACCTAAATTATGAAATTATATATATTTTATATTTTATAATGGACTTCATTTTTGGATTCGGAATATCGAATTTAGCCTAAGGTGAAATTTTGGTACTTTTCGGATAACTTTTATATTTTGATGAATAGTGAAAATTACTAAATTTTAATTAAAAACAACTTTTTTAATCAAAATAATTAATAGTGATAAATTGTGAATTTGAGTGGTTTTAAAGTATATTTAAAATATATTTTTACCATTTAATATAATGTTGGTCATTGGACATAATTTTACAATTAAACCGAACATAAACAAGTGTCAATCTTTTGATAGTTATTACCTCTTAAAAACACGCTTTTTGTTTTGACAGCGGGAATTAATTTTAAATTAATTTCTGCCACTTCTGTGTTTTGAATTTAGAAAAATGTATTCCATATTTGGAATCAGGATGTCCAAATTGTGTAAATAGGTAACTTTTATTTTTAGACATTTTGAATAATTATTGTGGTAAATATTTTATTTACCATGGTTAAGGGTAAATCCGGTAAATAAGGGTTAAAAAATAATATTATAATAATACAAAATTACCGTAAAACGTGTCCTAACCTTATTGGTGGACACATACCCGACCATGAGCATCCTTGGGTCAATTTGGGGACCCCTTGGAGCCACTTGTATGTGGTAGGGACACTTTATATTAATAAAGTTAAAATAAAAATAAAAATGGCATAAGCTTACATCTTTTAGAAGAAAAATTTTTACATAGGGTTATACATGTTGGATTTTCGATTATAAATATTCATTAGAAAGCTAAAAAGATTTCATACATAATTATATTTTATTTATAATTTTTAGACATCAAATAAGTTAAATTATTAATGACACAATAGTGATGCAATGTTTACCTCATTAATAAATCATTTAAATAAATAAGATTATAATGATCTAAATATTATCTAAAACCTGTCCAATTCTTATTGGTTGATGTTATTTAGAAAATGAGTCATCGTATCTTCGACCTCAATGATTTTTGGACCATTATAAACCTAATATAATTATATTATAAAGTAATACTTTCACTCTTTCCTAAAGAGCCCCTCCTCTCCCTTATAAAAGGGGACCACTTATACTCATTCCTCACACCTCTCACGCCACTTGGATCGTCCAAACCCTGCCCAAATACGCTCCCCACATCCCTCTCCTCCTCCTTGAAGCTTCCCCTTAGGCAGAAATCATTTCAAGAAGTCCTTTGGTTCCAACCAAAGCGAGTTACCTAAATTAAAGGTAACGATTTCTCTTAAATTATTTTCATTTATTTTGCTTCTCCAACCCCCAAACTCTTTTTATTTCCTTTCTTTTGTAACAACACCAGTATCCTCAAATATACTAGGATTTTGTTATAAGAAGGATTCAAACTACACATACACACAACTCCATCTAATGGATGATGAACATAATGTTTCTGTGGATGGCAAACTAACGCCTCACGAAACGATGATTGTTCAAATACATCTTACCGCCTCTCATGGTGGCCATTATGATGGAACTGTAATTAAATATGATATTAATGATATATATTTTATATATAAGCTTATGTAATTCCATTTTATTTCATACCATTATTCGTTTCATGTTGTATATACATACGATAATTTCATTTGAGGAAGTGCGGACTACCGCCCCCTTAAAATGATATGACTCGTTCATACCACACATGGAACGTATAAAGGATGGTGTTAATGAACTTAAGTAACATATATAAAATATTATATTATACTGGAATAATAATATACCTATGTATCATTTGGATTCAATTCTTTTAAAATGAAAAATTAAATGGAAGTAGCGTTCGTGCGTACGTGCGGACTACCGTCTCCACGAACGCGATGAGATTCATTGTCCATCATATCCATTCAAGTATAATTATAATTTGATGATTTAAAAATAGTATATAAGGACTTTATATCATTCTGGATATGAATAATATACATCCCATTAATAACGAATATGGCTCACATAACAAAGAATATAAAGTAAAATGAACCCGTTAACACCCGAAATGACGATAATTCTAAGATATTATTAACAAATCAATGTTAAAAGATCATATATGATATCATATTAAAGTAAATGATTCTTGTATTATTCAATAACAATTATTTCACCATTATACAGGAGGTAAACCTACCATCGACCAAGGAAAAATTACAAAGTAAGGGATTTTCTTATCTCACTTTCAATTCCGTGAGATTTCCATTGTTCACCACTCAATTATTGAATGTGGTGTACTACCCGTGATTGTATTCATTGTGTAATATACTATAATTTATGGGTATTTACATCATCATGTTATGATACTTCTTTCATGGGTGTATGATTCATAAGTTACCTAATCGATAAGGGAATTTGAGATTTCAATTTCCACTCATTTGGCTTTACACATATTTCATTGATTATATTACTCCAGGATTATGTGTGGAATCGCTATTCATTTGATTATGCCTTAATTTCCACTCCCCTTTCTGTGGATATACTTTTGATACACATAATCACTCCATTGATAAATTCTCAAGTGATCGGTATGAACTTGATAAGAGTAATTTTAACTCAATCTCCATTTGTTGATTTAAATATCCAATTTGTTGGTGTTGTTTCTACAAGAATATGTGTGAATATCCTTTGATTGTTTTACACTGAATATTCAATCATATTTAGTGTATTTATATTTTTCACACATAATTATGTCGTTGATTTATCCTTAACCTAAGGATATGGCCTTTATGAGAGATTTCATCTCAATTTACATTGAACTGAGACTTCTTTGTTGATATACACCAAATCACTTTTATGCGGTGTATATAATGTACTTGACATAGTATATCATGAATCCCTTTATTCTCATGATATTACAAAGTTTTTATTACCTCAATTATTTGTATTCAAGTGTCTCTCTTTTTGTTAGAACCTCTAACCAAAATACCATTTTAAAATGTTTTAAAGACTTATTCTTCTATATCTTGCTCATTAATGTCCATGTTTTAAAAAATGGTTTTAAGGATTTATTTATATAGACATTAAAGTTTTAAAATTAAAATTCCTTTTAAAAGTTTCAAAGTGGTATGTGACACTTTGATTTAAAAGTCTACTTTTAAATGGCTTCTTGACAAATAGTGTGACTTTTAAATGTTTTCAAGAAAAGGGGGATATTTCTCTCAAATAGTTTTGATGATTATTTTCATCTATGTCAACATCCTTCATTATTCATGATTGAGGTTAATGTGATACAATACAATCTTCCATATTGTATCAAATGAGTTATGTTTGACTGTGGATGTTCCATTTTTATACCATTCATGGTTTGTGATTAATGTATTGACATTTCGTATGCTAGTTTTAATACGAATGTTTATGTTATGTTTAAACCTTTTCATATGGGAATGCATTGGACTTAGTAAGTGATGGGTGGAGCCCGCTATTGCTCCTCGATGCATCGGTAGGTCTCATGAGACAAACTAGTGTCTTGGCACAAGGCCTTGACAAAATCTTATTTGTAGTCTTGGCACGAGCCCTTGACTATGTGGTTATGATAGTCTGGCATTATGCATTCCAACATTATGAAAGTGGTTATTGATTTTTGCATGTGATTATTCGATTAGTAGAATATCCATGTGAGTAAGTAAATGGCATTATTTCATTTTATTTATGCCATACCATGTTGAAAGTTCATGTTTGAAAGGATTTTGTTTTAGTTATACATTGCCTTAAAAGTTTATTCTTATTTATGAAAGTTTCCGCTATATTGTTATCCTTACTGGGCATTTGAGCTCACCCCTTTTCTATGATTTATTTTTCCCAGGAAGTGAAGAAGTAAGTTATGAATGACCTGCAGGGATATTATGTGGGGATATGAGTGTGGATTATGGAGACATTATGTTGTTGTAGTAGTTTTTCATTTTATGATGTAATGTAAGACTTATGAATATATCTAGTGTTTCCAAGGCTACTAAACCAATCGGTCTTTCGAGATTTGATCTTTCTTGTGATCATGCCAATGTTACGAAGTAATGCACCGACTCTGGGTAACTGGGGTCGGGGCGTTACAAGATTCTTCTCTCATAGATTAGTATCCACCTTAACAAGTCTCCAATTTAATACTTTTATCCTATTTACATCAATTTAATATGCTTGAATCTTTATATATTGAGATATATTTTATTCATTAATTTTCTTATTAACTTTATTTTACATGTTTCGACTTCAACGTTTTCCCTTTAGTGAATTTATTCATCCACAGTAGTTCCAGCATCACTTGGAATGTTATGTTTTTCACCCTTTTCCGCATAATTATTAAATGAGTAAATAACCACATCACATGATAATTTTTTTATTTTCATTTAACTGAATCACACACTTTGCATAAAAAATTCCTTATTGATGGATTTCACCAAAAATTTTCTTCATTGAATTTCATCCTATTTCCATGGAACACTAGGATAAGAGAAATATGAATCTTTCATTTCAATAGTTGAATAAAAAAAGTGATGAAAAATAATTTAGATAAAAGAAACCTACCCTATGATACAAGCTGTTAGTACCAAAAGGGTCATAGATTAACTCAAAAGGGGGTGAATCAAGGTATGAGTATTCTTTTAAAAATTAATTCATCACCATGAGATATTAACCTCTTTATTATAAACGTCAGTTTTTTCAATTTATTTTATATATTGATATTATCCTTTCTAACTGTTTCTTCAATTAATATATATATATATAAATTATAGAAAAAAAAATGAAAGCACAATGATTGAAAAAATATTCACTCGGTTCACCCTCTTTGTGATACATCCAATGTGCATTTAATGAAAATGATCCAATGTAACAAATCCACTAAAGCACATTGTAGTTGGTTCGTGCTAGGTCGACCCTTCCTATGATCAATTCCCTAAGAATATTTGGGTGATATTTTATGTCTACCCAAGATCACAACCACCACCCATCCCTCTTATTATCACTTCATTAAAAGGAATAAACGATTTTCATGTAGAAAAAATAACAATATCTTCTAATATTGTTATTTTTCCAAAATTTAATATATCTCTCTATTAACATAACATGCTATTTAACAGCCTTGATGTGAACATCCTCTTGAGTATTAATTTTCCATGTGATTTCCAAGAAACTTCTCCTCACTATGATAATTGTTTTGAGAGATAAAAATTATTCATTTCACTACCTTGGATGTAGCAGTGAATAATCTTCTTCTACAAATATTATCAAACATGGAATATCCTTAGGGGTCTTCTTCTACATTTTATTCTTATTCTAATTATGAATTCATATATGATAAATATTCTATTAATAGGCTAGCCTCTGCATATATATCCTTACATGATACCCTAAAATGAATCCCCATAAAAGACCCATTTTCAAGACCCCACTAGAAGAATCCTCTATGGGACTCCTCTACAAGACTCCTCAGTGATACTACTCTGTAAGAATCCTCCATGAGATCCCTCTATGGGACGTTATTATGTTTGTATGGATTTTCAATCTTTCTTTAGGAAGACTACATGACTTTGTTATATTTTTGAAAATCATTGGTCTTTATTCTATTCACATTGAACAAGTAACTTTTTTTAATTTATTTGGATCATATGAATCTAGCGGGTCTTTATATGTGCAAGAGACACCAAGAACATATATCTATTCACATGAAACCTTCACAATACTACTTTATAAGACCCCTGATTATTTTTTAATATATGTAGATCTTTTGAGTCAAGTGAAAATCTTTTGCTTAATTATGTGAAATAATTTTTCATTAGATAAAACAACTGAAGAAAACATCTCTTCTACCTAGGGATAGGTTAAAGGGAATTTTTTGACATATATCCACCTCCTTAACTCTACTAGTCCATGTTATATTTCTTTTATCCCACCATATAAACAAGTATTACATGTTTTATGTGATCTCATTACAATATCTAAATAAAATCATGTTGTGGTTAGTGACATTATCTTACTGTGCTTCACATGATTTCATCACAATATCCAAAGGCAATATTGTAAGATTCACTTGTTCCCATCATGGGATCCAAATACAATTATGTGGCTATTGAAATAGTCCTCCAGATATTCGTGTGAGATATTCATTTTATCTAATTATAATCATGTAGTTTCATGATTTCAAAATATAAAAATATATCTTTATCTATATCAGCCTCACTTCCTTCACAGTCATAATGTGATATCTTCATGAGATCCCTTGAAAATAATGAAATGAATTCAAGTTGTTTGTATGATCTCTTTGTGAGAACTACAAATAATCATGCATTTTCATTATGTGATTTTTAGGAACTTATCGATGGATACTCTTATAAATAAATGGTTTGTGTGTTATGATTGCATGATATCTTTCATCTCTCATGGTCGAAAGTGATACTAGTCCACCTTGGCAAAAAAAAAACCATAGTAAATGTGATCCCATGAGACTTTCAAACCTACACATGATCCGTTTTCACTTACATGCTCTGCATAATCCTTTTGGATATTCATGCTTCATGGGATTCATTAGAATATTAATTCTTCCCATCATACTTTAGGATAATCAATCTCCATGTGTTACTTTAGGAAATTTTTTCTAACTCTTCAGGTGTCATTTGAGAATAAAACATTGTCAAAAACGTCAAACCCAATCCAAAAACACATTCAACCCAAAATCACCTTCATGTTGTATTTTTTTGATAAAAAACTTATTTACAAGAAAACGAATCACAAAATAAAGATATAATATTTAAAAAAAACAGTGAAACATTTTTCATAAAAAATCGTAATCTATTTCAAAAAAAAATATTGAAAAAATAATAGAAAATAATTTTCATAAACACAAATGTGAGAAAAAATAATCAAAAATAAATAAAAAAATAGAAACATTCTCATTTACATGGAAGAGACAAATCAAAACCCTAACATTACAATTAAAAACCTGGAAAAATAATAATAGAAAAACCCAAACATGAACACAATAGATCATAAAAATTCATATTTAAGATCTAGTGAGAAATTAGACATTTATGAAAACATAAATAATAGAAAATAAATAACAAGAGATGGAAGGAACAATAGAGATAATGATTACAATTTTAGTTTTGTAGATGAAGGATGATGGAGAATGGATAATTGTGGAAGATAGCAAAGGTTGTTGGTGGATGAGGATAAATATTGGAGATTTAAGTCTGTTATGATTTAAAATAAGGGTCCTAGGGTTCGGTTTGAGATAGAAATTCAATTTTTGTTTTATGATTAATGAAAACATAATTTTAGGCATGAAATTTCAAATTTATTTTAAGGATTTTTGGTGTTTTATATTACAATAAATGATTTAAAAAATTGGTTTCTCATGTTGGTTATTATATAAAAGTCATAAATAAATAATTTTTCACTTTTTTAATTTTATAATTTATATGTAAAACTTTCGTTGGATGTTTTTCACACTGGTTAATTTATTATCAATGTAAAAAATACAATGTTAGTTATAAATAATCAATATTATAAATGCATCATTTTAAATAGTATTTTACTTGTAATTGTTAGTATTAAGGTTTGTTTCCAATTTAAGAAATGGAGTAACTTGGATGATATAATTGAGAAAATATGACTTTTGTATTTCAGGATTCGGTAGTCTACAAAACTAATTAAGGATCTATGATTTATTATAATTATAAATACCACAATCCTAAATTCCTTTATGTTGTTTTAGAGGAACCCACCTAAAAGTTTTTAGGTGGATATGGATCCTTTACACCATAATATGCAATTGAAAATATATTCCAAATCTAATAGTGCAGAATATCAGTATTTGATAAAATTGTGGGAGACTGAGAAAATGAATTGGTTACTTCACTCGGTAATCAAGACAAATTCATAAAATATGAAATATTTTTATAGAAAATGGATAGTAACACCATTTAAATGTTGTGAACATTTCCAAGAGAAGAACATTGTCTCAAAAAACAAAAAATTCATAGATTGGTATAGTCTCTTTAAAACTACACTAATTTATAGAAATTTATACTATGTGTTTGAATCCTGAATTCCTAATCAGCCATCCCAGGGAGCGAGAGGTAATGAAAAGTATTCCTATATGTTATACATAGATATTGACTCAAATAGTGTTTTCATCATGTTTTCAACTATATTTAGATACAATAAAATAAAACATAAATTATTTAATATATAAACCATGATAACTCACCTCCTAGAACTAGAATGAAATAAAAATATTCTATAAAATTTATATTTCAACTACATTATAAAAGTGTAAACTCGATGATTGCTACCAAGCTAGTGATATTGCATTATAGATGTTGAAGTACATTGACCATTTAGAAATTTTTTTTCTTTCAAATAGATATCCATCACTACCATATTGTTATCCTTACCAGCATGATATTCCCTATTGATAATGATTTAATGAATGATCAATAAAAAAAATTCACTGAGTGACCATTTTACTATGATTATCTACAATGATAAACATTTGTGCTAACTTGATTTCACACCCCTTATGGTTAATGAGGTGGAAGACAAGGTTGAAAACACAATGACAAGTTCATGTTCGATAGATATTTTACGACATCCTTCATAGATTCAAATTATTTGGAGGGAGGGAAATGTATAAGAGGTTATATGCTTCACATTTTGAAAGAAAGGTCAATAGTAGAGGAGTTATAAAAAATTTAAGAATAATAAAAATATATCTTATAATTCATAAAAATTAACCACTACATGTAACATTTTTGTTTCAATTATTAGGTGTTAATTATAATTTATAACACATATATTTGAATCAAAATAAAATATCAAAGAAAACTAGATAAAGTACATGAAGTGTGGTGAATTATATAATTAGTTAAAAGAGGTTCATTCCTATGTTAGTAAAGTGAAGCATGAAACATAATATTTCCAATTGTGTAAATCATAACCCAATATATTACTAAGAAATTGGTATTAATTGTTGTCCTTTAATATATTGGGGATGTTACCTGATCTTAATTTCACCCTCCACATGGCTTAAGATAATTGGTTGTGCATGTATGTTGAAAAAGGAATCAGTCGTGGATGGTTCATTATCTTCTTATGGTATCATGGAGATAGGAAATTTAGAACCTGAAATGTATAGAATAAAAATTTTAATCTAAAAACATTATAATGTACTTCAATTTATCAGTGTGGTTTGGGTTTAAAAATTGTTCTAATACACTTCTAGGTGTGTGTTCATCTCATCATTGTTGGTTAAACCAAAGAGTGTAGTATATATTAAATTAGTATAAAGGATTCCCACTAGACCTATATTATTAACCTTGTGTTAGGTGACATAGGGAATATGGTTAATTTTTTTCCCGACATTTTAGACATAATTATTATATCTTATAGAACATTATAATAGTATAATCCTTATATTTCTAGTAATTATTTACTATGTGATGTTTTTATTTGGCTATTTAAAATTTCATTTGGTCAATGTCAAAGAAATTTGCAAGTAGAGGACCTGCAATGTGTTATTACACAAAATACATAGGTAGACCAAAAATGCGTTCAAATAATTGTTCAGGATTTGGAATCAATTTATAAGGGAAATAAAAATGATAAACCTCAACCAGTGGATCATTCCGTGTTGTTTTTAAATTATAATACACCAACATTTTAGGGTGATTAAGAGCCTAAAAATATGGAAGTACGACTCAATACAATGAACCAAATTTCAAATTTCATGAGAACACCAAATTTTTTAAAAGCTAAATTTATAGTATACATGATAGAGGATCTTTCACACAAATAGTGTGATTTAACTATCCATTATAAAGTTAACCAAGGCCTTACATTGTAGGGATTGTAATAATGGTTCAACAAACAATTAGATCTTTATAGTTTCATGATAAACATAATGATATATATACTCATTATAAAGAAATAGAATTTATCAACGATATATTATGAATATAGTTTTATGAACATAGTTCATTTTTCTCCAGAGGTAATGATTAGTTCATCCTTTAAGGAACATATCATAGAGTCTATAATGTGACCAAGGAGTTTTTAAGATAGTTTTCCTCTATATTATAGACTATATAATGATGTTTAATAGGGATACATTGGAGAAAATAGATATAATAAGGAATAAATATTGAGTAAATATGTTTGTATCTATATGTATAGGTGAAAAATATAATCATAGGGAAAATTGGTAGAGGGACACCTACTTTTAAGGTGGTTCAACATCATAGAATTAGAAAATATGGTTTATTTACTATCTTCCAAAACCTAATACATAGGAGGAAAATTTCCATTATGGTTAATTTGAGAATATTATGAAATATTTTAAGACACCACATATATCATATCTCATCTATATTGATATAATACATCTGTAACATTATTTTTTCGGTTCTCCAATTTCATTAGAAGAAAGTACCTTTAATGTCTCTCAGACTTCTTATGGTTCGATAGGGTGATCTCATCAAGAAACTTTTCATCCTATGAACCAAAAAATATAATGTAATTATAGTAACACAAAAAATACCCACCCAAAGGGATAAAAAAATATCAAGGATAAGTTATTTAAAGATTATATGGTGTTGAGATATTGATCATGGATCATCAATCTGGTCCTTCGACGGTGTGATGTACCATTATCATAACTCTAATCTCATGAAAATATTTTTTGACCCTTGAATATCCAATTCTTTTATTATTTCCTTTTTGATGAATAATATAGGATTTCATGTTGAAATTATTCCATCTGTATTGAAAATTTATACACCTATTTACCAATTAGAGTGTCATTATTTATTCAACAAGGTTTATAATTATCGATGAGGCTAATTTTTCATTGAATTTATTTATTATTTAAATAGTCATTTATGAACTGATTTTGGTAATGGATTGGTCCACATAATTTATTTCTCAAATCAGCTATTATTCATAGGAGGTTAGTTTCTCAAATAGTAATGGTTTGGAGCATCTCATTAAAGGATATTATGATGTAAATGCAAGATTAGAAGGGCCTTTGGTTCTAGGGGTTAGGACTATCACTTACCAGTTGGTTATAATTTCTCTAGAAATATATGATCTAAACTAACATAAATATTTCCCAACCTTATTATACTGATTTTATAATGTATCCCCCCTTATTTAATTGGGATACAAAATAAAATTTAACTAAAATTTATGATTGACCAACTACCAGGGACCAGACCAATTCCACTTTCATCTTTTAGGATGCCAATAATGAAATTAGTAGAATTAATGGTTTAGTTAGAAATTTTCTAAATAATATTCTTTATTCGACCTAGAATGTATCCATAGGTAAAATCAATTATTCTTATAAATAATTATAATGTAAATACTTTTCTTTGTGTGTATTATCAAAATTTTAACTATGTTATGATAAAGAATTAATATCCACTTCAATAATTTGATGACATGTTTGATCAATCTTGTTGGGACCATTATTACTCAATGATTTATTTATGATCATGGAATCACAAAGATCATGTTTAGAAGGATGAAATTTTAAAAAAATATATTAGGTTCTCTTATGGTCATTGTTAATAAGTGTTTATGCGCTATATGACTACGAATTCACCAACACTATTTATTGAATTAATGAATCCATTATTTTAGAGGTTTATTGACTCTTGTTTAGGGGTATTCATTGAGGATAATATAGTGTATTGTAGATCAAATGTCTATCATGAACAACACTTGGGAAAATATTTGTGTATCTTATGAGAACATCACATTTATTTTGAACATTAAATGTTGGATTTATAGATATATAATGCTCATTCTACTGGTCCCATAATTTATAAAATAGGAGTTCTATAGACCCTTAAAATATAAATGTTTTTATATCTTGGAAAAAAATAAGATTATATTTTAGATACATAGATTAATTTTCCTAGCCGGGTATTTCCAACGTTTTGTTTAGGCTTTTATGTAATTCCTCTATGATGATAGGTTTGATGGGTAAAGATATTGCTTTCCAATAGAGTGATGAATTCCATAAATCTTTTCAATTTGTAAAGGTTTTTCTTACATCTAAACCTATCATTACATTTCAAAAAAATTTACAATACTATGTGGTCTATTATGAGGAATATAGATCTAGGATAGGAGGATTTCTCATGGAAGGATATTATTATTTAATATATGGTGTATTATAGTTGTAGGTTCATGAAATGATTTAACCAAAACATGATTTAAAATTATCTGATGTAGTCCATTGTTTAATAAATTGGTGTCTCTATCTCTTTGGTGATAATTTAAAATTTTCCAGGGATAATAATATCTTAAAATACATCTTATTATAATGATATTTTAATATAATAAAAAAATAAGCAAGGAATGCCTTTATATGTTTGTTTTTAAATTGATGTACACAGTAGGTAAAGGGGACTCCATAGAGGATGCAATGATTTTGAAGTCAAACTGTCATATCGCTAAAGAGGATTCATATCAAAAGTAGATAATTATGGTAAGAGATGATATGAATCTTGATTTTTCTAGGAAATGTGATGAAGATTTATTAATTCCTATTTCTCTAGTTTCAGATCATATTGAGCAGCTTAAATATGTACAAATATCAAATCCCAAATGTCTCACTATACGATTGAAAATTAATGGTTGGATGAAAATTTGGGAATAACTAATTAATGGAAAATATTTCAAGAGTTATAGAGTTCTTATTATGGTTCTCCCAACTTATCAACATCAATTCATTTATCCCTAACACAACTCGAGTTAGTGTGTTAATCTTAACATTCATAAGATGTATATGACAATGAGAGCATAGTTTTGGTTGGCTAGAATGAAGAAAAGAGTGGTATAGTATGTCTGGAGGTGCGTCACCTATCAATAGGTCAATGTGGATCACTAATGGCCATTTTATATTTTGTAATAATTACATATACTAATTTGGAAATAGGGATTGACTGTTATGGATTTTTCATATGTCAACAAATAATTGTTTGGAAACCTGGTCCTATATAAGATATTGTGGATTAAAAATCTATATTGTCTCAATTAATCCCTATTCATGAATTTAATATGATGGAAGGATTGTAAAAAATACTCCTAAAGTTTTAGAATTGTATATTTTAATAGTATCATTTGTTTCCAAGCTGTATCTAGGGTTTCATCTCCATTTTGGAAATCCTTGTAGCAATCTGTTGAACCCATTGCACCGTGAGTCATTCTTATCATCCTCCAATAGATATATAACCCAAAAAGTGATAGAATTGTAGGAATAAACACATAGATCTTATATTATATACTTTTGTGTCTATTGGTATGATAAAATACTTTTACTATAGTTTATATGCAATAACATTTTGTAAGATCAATTCATATTTCTCTCTTTGAATATTTGTATGGGTATATTTATCCTAATACAATTTTTTGTGATGAAATGGGTGATAATTCAATTATACGACCTTCATGTTATGAAAAATATTATGAAAAATATAAAGATGATTAGGAAAATAAAGGTGATTTATTAGAGTCATCATAAATGATATGCAAATAATTTGAATAAACCATTATGAATAGATGTTGGTGATCTTGTTTTCTTGAGAGTCTATCTAATGATAGTGAAACATCATTTTAGTAAAGAAAATTTTGTTCTTATTTCATTCTATCATTTTATATACTAAGGAAGATTGTTGAAGTGGATTATCAGTTGGATTTACCCTTAATATTCATCTCTTTGAAAAATGTAGTTCGTATATCTTAGTGAAAGAAGTACCAGGTTGATCATAGTCAATCTATTGGATAATAACATATTAATATTGAGTTTGATGATATGTTCATTCACAGTTTGATATAAATTTATAATATATAAGAGAATATCTTACGTGAGAAATTATCATATAGGTTCAATTCATATTTTTTTCAGATTTGGAAAAATACATGGGAACATTAGAAGGAAATGTTGGAGTAATGGCCCAAGATCATTCAGAACAACACCAAGCTCAAAAATGTTTAGGATATAAAGACTAATTATTGGAATAATTTAAAAAACCTAGTTTCATGTAAATTTCCCTTTTATTATTTATTTTTATGTTATATAATACTTGGGATTATTTTTGGTAGTTTCAAAAATGGTTTTGGAGTGTTTTAAAATCGTTTTTTAGAGGTGAACAGTTAGAGAAATGTTAGTGAAATCTATGTACTATCTATAAGATACAAAGAAAAATAGATTTATAAATCACTAGTTTGGTTTATAATTAACAAAAAAATTTGGTCAAAACATATATATTCATTAGAGAAACCATGAAGGATATGTGTATGTAGACAGTGACATATTCATGGTAACTACATAGTTTTCCAAACCATTTGGAGAAACAGTATGAATTATTAAATAATAGAGAATGTCATGTTCACTGTTGGTTCATGGTTTAAAAAATAGTGATTAACAATTAAACATATCACTTGTTTTTATATAGTATCGTTTCAATGGTTCACACACAATATGACATATTATGTGGCATAATTGTGTGACCTAAATTAAAAAAACATAAAACTACTATTTAACTAAGTATTCACCCAAAAATTATAATTTTTATCCTATTATCCTTGGCTCTAAAACTCTTATCCTCTCTTATAAATATATGGTAATTTGATTTGATCTATCATTAACATTTTTAGTAAAACTTCTATAGATATCTCGATTTTAGGGTATGTTCTCTTTATTTTTCTTTCTCTATAGATATTTTCATATCCTCACTAATATATCTATGTATATATTATAGTATTATTTATTTTTTAATGATATATTTTTCGGATCTATGGATGGAAGAAATATCTAGCCCAAATATATACGTTTCGTCTGTTATTATTCATTTGCATCATTCATTATGAGGATGGTGGCTTCTCTATCATCTCAAATTAATAAAAAATTTGAACTATTGGACTTAATAAAAAAATTTAATGAATAATAAAATCAAATATTTATTTATTTATATAAGAAACCCCTTTTGTGAATTTCTCTTGGAAAATGATATTTTGAATGGCTTTCATAAAAATCCTTCATTTATAATTTTAAATTTGTATTTTATATTATTATCATTGGTGAATACTGAAAATATGTTCTATGAAATTTTTTTTAAGAAATAAATGTTTATTATGGAATTTTTTGAAATTATATTTTGTAATACATAGTATCATGTTATCATATTTTATGATATGAGGTATTATAGATTTGAACATAGTTCCCAATCCCTAATGGTACTCGGTATTATCACCTTATGATGACTTGGTGAAGGATTGATCATTGATCATGATTATTGTGGTTTTCATTCAACAATAATTTCAATGTTAGTGTGGGATTTTCATTGTAATTCCAAGTGTAAATAAAGAATAGAAAAATTCGTCTAATTAAATTTATTTGTTTAAACTATTTTATTATGGTAAATTCATTTTATGGCATTCTCTTTGTGAGAATTTATATTCATAATCTACGAGTCAACATGTTATTATTCTACTAGAACGAGTTAAGATCTCTATTGGGGGAAACCTACTGGGAATGATTACTCACCACCAATATATTCACTTCACTATGAATGCATAAATTATTCTTCGTGACATAGGTAAAAGAAGGTATCATGTTTCTCTAGTAGAGAATGAAAATGAAACTTCATCGGATTGGTGTTTAGAGTATGATGATCTCTCTTGTTATTATGGTAGTGACTCCACATTTTTTTTCTATGTCATGTTTTCTTTTGGTTTTATTTATTTAATGTCTTACTTTTTTGTTGCTACTCTGAAGTAGTTTAGTATTGGGTTTTCTCATGAGTTGTATCATTTTTATTTATATATCATATAGAATGTATAGTATGTATGGATAATTTTATTTTATCTTGTCCTGTTATGTCTGTTATTCACGTAAAATTACCCTAAATTGTATTAATAAGGCCATAGAATATCTTTCTATACTTTGGTGTCTTGGTGATGTCACATGACGTTAGTAAAACCTCTTACCCAATCCAAGACAATGGGTTAGGCAAAGATGTTACAAAGAATTATTTCATTATTGGCATGTTCATATTAATTTAGAGATGGATTCTATGTAAAAAAATTCCTTGTGTTGATAGTTTCTCTTGTCGATTTAAACCCATTGGATGGTATTCATGAAGAAGCTATACATGGATGGTATAAGTTGGTACCAATAAAGATGAATTGGTTATTGAAGACTCTGCTGATGTCTAGGCAGATTCTATTATAAAATGTTGCATCAATGATAATGATAAAATCCATTATAATTATTGTTTTCATTGGAATATTATTTGATCATTATATTTTATAGTTATATTTGAAGGACACCTTCAATGAGGAAATGAATATGGAAAATTGTAATGTGACATGACCAGAAGGGTTAATGATACCACAAAAATCCTATATGGTATGTGATATGTAGATATCCATTTTTAGATTTAATTAAGAAACATGATCATAGAATTTTTATTTAATGAATTCATAAGAGTTTGGTTTATTACTAATATACCTCTCTCATTTTTATTTAATGTATTTCTGGTAGTGATATAGTTTTCCAAGGCATATATGTTCAACACATATCTAAAATATATATTAATTTATATAGTTTTTTTCAGATTAAAGAATGTTATTTCTCCAAGATTAAATTAATGTAGCAACCCATGATCAAGGGAATAAGATTAATATACATAGATCTATGAGGTCTCATAAATCATTTCAAAGTATATAATTGGGATATTTATTATAAAATAAAAGATGTAACAATTCAATAATTAATTGTTACCAACAAAACATGGTTTTAATGTTTTCAAAAATTATTTGTGATAACATAAGATTAGAATATATTGATGAATTTAATTTTATATTCCCAAGATTAAATTGGAATATATCTCATATAAATCATATGTATTGAGATTTAGTATTACTAATGCATAAATCATATTGGAAAAATATAAAATAGTTCTAGAAGAAAATATAGGGTTACAGTCAAAACAATCAAACCATACATGAGAAAATAAAACAGATGATTTATTTATGATTACAGAAGTAAGAATACTAGAAATAATGTGGATATAAAACTAGTATTCCATTAGATCAATTTGATTACATAACATAGTATGGATAAGATAATAATTATGAAAATATTAATTTAGCTGTTGATTCAGATATCTATATTGAAATAGTACATTTCATATTTTGATGCATCTTAAGAAGCAATTTAGTAATGATATGTTCTAGATTTTGGAAATATATATAGATAGTAATGGTTTTATGATAATTTGTATCTTAAAACTATGATATTAGAAAATATTTCTAGAATTATATTGGATAAATGGTAAATACTCATTGATATAACATATTGACGTATTTTCTATGTGGATTGACATAATGGTAAGTAAAATAGCCATGAGGGAATTTCAATATACCATAATCTATAACCATACCTCAATAGAATCGTGTATATCTGGTGAGAGATAAATCGTTAGTTATTATTTGTGTCTAATGAAAGTGAGGTTCTATTGGATTTTGTTCCCTAGATCCAATTGAATGTTTACATTTAAGTACAAGAATATTAAATGTCTTGAATATTAATAAATATCTTATCACATGATGACTTTTCATCTAGGAAACACTAATATTATAATTTCCATGGATTATCTGATTTATCGAATGGTGAGAACAGTTACCCATTATAATTAAAACTATATAATTCATTGAAATATTCACAAATAGATATTTTATGGTCTAGATATCATCTATCTGATGGGACACAAATTATTGTTTACTATAGTATTTTAGAGTATAATAAAACATTTATCATTATTCTAATAAAGTTCACACATGGTAATCTTTAAGGGAGTAGATTATGAGGGAAAAAATACCCATAAAAATTCAAAATGTTATAGGTGAAATTGGATATTCCTAATTTGGTATGTGTATATTAGGCATCAGATGTGAGATTATAATTAATTTATATCATAAATCATGTGCATTAATGTATTGATGAAACCCAAAATGATATAGAATCACTGTGAAGTATAACATTTGGTGGGGGTCGTAAGTGATATTATATGAATTAAATATTTCATGAAATTATTTATCCCTTTTGAGTTATGGAAGATTAAATCATTGTGACTTTCATTAAAATGAATCTATTTTGTAAAATCCATGTCCATGGTAATTTACTGAAAAGTATGTTTCATGTGGTTAAAGAAATATGAATCAATCTTATATGATATTGACCCAATGTATGAATATTTCTTGATTCAATATCAATATAATGAAATCATATTAAAAAGTAATAATTTATTTTATTTTTAAATTGAGACATTAACTTCTTTATCTATGATTTACTTGATGTTATTTTAAACCCAATTCCTGTACTTTGGGGATGATTTCAAAATACCATTGAGAAAGAAGCCTTGTGGTTCATACACCATGTGCATACAAAATATTAGATATATTCCATTTCATTTTAATATTTAAAATAAATATTAATCTCTATATATGGTCTAATAATTATTAAGTTTAAGTGAATCATAAAAATTAAATCACTAGTTATTTATGGTATGAATATATATGAATTGAATATTAAATAAATATTATTTGTAAGTTAGAAAAAATTTATATATTTTTGTTAATTTTTCCTAAAGTAATAAATAAATAAATTTATGAATATTAAAATAAATACATGTTTGGTGAATATAATATTTATTTATTTATTCAATGATTAATAAAAATATATTTAATTATTTAAATAAATATTTATTCTTGGTTCAATAAATGTTTATTAGGATTGTTGGACCAATTTATGGAACAAATGGAAATGATATATTGAATTTTATACTAATTAAATAAGTATTAATTTATTTATTTAATATATGATATTTAGATATTTTAGATTAAGATCCCATCATGAAATGTAATATTTTTTTAGACATGGAGATTATATGTTTAAGAGAAATTTGATGAAGGGCCTTAAAACTATTATCAAATATTTATCAATAACTGTATATTACATCTTATACCATTTATCTAATATATGGGAAGGGCTATGCACAATATTTCTGCTCAAAATAATTCTCTTATGACTAAGAGAACAATTTGAAAAATTCTCTTGAGGATCATAAACAATCATCATTCCCCTTCTTAATACCAAGAAAATATGAGAAATAATTCTTCCAGCTTATGAAAATTCATTTAATGAACAATGATGAATGATGCAGAGTGATTGGTAACTCAATTCTTGAACCCATCATACCAATGTTTATATTGGTATATTTTTAGGCAATGTGATTACCCCATTAAAGTAATTTTACATTAGGGTTTTCTACAAAACAAGGAGATGGAAAGAGGGACAACCAAATTAATTAAAAATTAAAAGAATTATAAATTTGTGGTAAATATTATGCAAAATTATTTATAAATTATATGTGAAAAACCCGCCCTTTAAATAATATGGGATTACTTAGTCAAGAAAAACATATTTTATTTACTAAAACCAATGAAAAAATGTTATTCATGGGCCTAACTACTTTTCTGGAACCCTATAATATTAATATGGTTTGTTGAGACCAAAATTCTCTTTCATGAGGAAAATATAATATGTTTTCCCACTCAATTTTGGTAATAGTTTAAACATTTCCATTTCCCATAAATTTATAGTGTCTATAATATTCTAGAGCATCAAAGGATATTTTAAATAAAACTTCTTAAATTTATTTTCAAACGGAAAATTTTTATAATTATAATAAAAAAATTACATTCTAAAAAAATACCACTATTTTAACACTATGTTTTTAAAATTAATCTAGGATAATTTGATGGCCTTAAAAAGAATAAATCTATTTTCAAGATATTTTCTTGGAATTACATACACTTACAAAAGAAGAACTATTTTCATTCTTATTTTTATTTTACCAGATAAATTAGAATTTTCATGCTCGATGATTTTGGGTCATGGTTTTACATTTTACAGAAAGATTATGAAGTTTCAATCAAATTTATTTTTTTTACCCCAAAAACTAATCATTTTAAATAATTATAGTAAATGCGAAGAATTTAAAACATCGTGTGACATTGCATTGAATGGTAAGAATACATTCATAAAAAATAATATTATTTAAAATCAAAATTAACCATCTTAATGTTAATATTATGTATCCTGAGATTAATATTATATAATAAAATGTCGATAAATTTAAATATTACGTATCATGTTATAGAAAATTAAAAATTTCATAATAACAATATAACGATAAACATATAAGATTTCAAATAAATGTTCATGTAACCATATGATTAAATAATTTGTAAAAAAATACACATAAAAAGAAGAAAAAGAAACCCACAAAAATATACTTACTTAAATTCAATAAAACCCAACTCACTCTTAATAAAATAAAAACATTCAAAATTAAGGGGATTAGTGAATATATCTTTCAAATAATTTTCAATGTAAAATAAATATAGATAAGGATAACCTTTCTGAGTATTATCTTATAAAAATTATCATTTAAATCAATTATTTGTTTCAAGAATGGATTATATGAATTTTCGAAATATAGATAGCACTATTATTATAAAACGTGATAGACACATGTTCGAAATTGATTCCAAAATCCTTTAATGTGTGTTTCATAAACAACACATAAAAATGGATTCCAACTATAAGATATTAAGGGTTAGTTCTAGATTTTACTAATAGAGTAATAAACCAATGATTTTTACCAAAATAACATGTTCCTATGATGGTCTTCTTATTTCCAATAATCCCTCAATGTCAGCATTACAATTTTAGGGTAAATATAATAATTAGAATTTTCGAATTACCAATGTTATAAAAAACCACTAATATACCTTAAAATCAATTTGGTTTCATTAAAATGGGATTCCAAAGGATTAGTTTGATATATAGAATAGTGACACACATAAAAACATGATGTATTATCCACAATAAGTTAGATATGAAAATATTCAAAAAATTCCTCTATATAGAATTATATCAAATGATTTCAATGATTTATCCATATAATTATTAATATTATAACCTATTGAAGTTGTAAAATATTTTAAATTTTGAATAAAAAACTATTCCATTAAGTCTAGAAAGTACTTTTCTGGATTTAATACATTCTCAGGGTATTTCTATAAGATTTTAAAAAAATATGGAAAAATGTTCAACTTACCCATTATACTCATTTAAAAATATTTTAACCTAATTTTAGTAAATTTTACCTGAAACTGTAGTTCTTTGAACCATAAATCACATTATTGACACGTATTAGAACTAAAAAAATAATTACAATATGGAGTTCTCTTTAACAATATGATTAAAAACTCCAATAAAAATCCATTTTTAAAAGAATTTTACTAAGATTCTCATATGACGATCTGGGTGATTATTTAATACCATATAAGTATTTCGTAATATGGAAAATGGAATTTTGAGAAATGTGATTTTATAAACGAAGAGGTTGTTCAATATAATCTTTGATAATAAGAAAACCACATTGAAAAAGAATATTTGAAGTCCATATTGAATAGTTGAAAATTAATATCGTAAGTATGAGGAGGATATTAATAGATTTTAATCCACTAATAAGAGAATATGTATCTTCATAATATATACCTTCTTCTTGATTATAATTTTCAGATACAAAATTAGATTTATTTCTTGTCATCACACCATGATAGTCTTTCTTATTTCTGAAATCCCATTTAGTTCCCAAAATAAAATAATATGAGGGTCACAATAGTAATTCATAAAATGTGATTCTATTAAACTATATGAACTCTATTGTGAATGAAAAAACCAAAACATTAACATTTTCATATTTCTCTATTGTATTATGTTCAATATTTTAAATAAAGAATAAAATAATACTATATTTGCATCACAAACTCTAGTCAAAATAACTTCATCAAAGAAAATAATAAAAAATATATAGAGGATGTTACATCTCATTTCTAGGATTTCTAAGTAATATATTCTCTTGTTTTCTTATTTTAAACTTGTAAACATTGAATTTTAAATTAAATTGTTCAACATTATTATCTCTTTTCATGCTTACATGATTAATAATAGTAATTTAGATAAAATAAACATCAAGATAATAAATGGAATATTTTTGGTGATTAAAAGGATAAAAATCATCAAAATTATTAAGAATTTAATCTTTATATATCATTTATTAATTGTTAAAATATATATAATATTTATAAGTAATAGAATTTCCTCTTATAATTCATTCTACTGGGGTCCATATCATCATGGAATCACGCAGACTATTTCCCTACTTTCTCTCTCTCCAAAGGAGGAAGACATTCATCACTCCTTTAGAGATATGTTCTCCTTGGTCAAAAGAGGGTCATTGGATTTTGGTCCCTCCTTCCATGGATTAATCCTAAAAATTCATCTCTGTGTACTGGAATCCCATATTTATTAAGTTTTTGTTTATGAAACACATTCCTAGATTCATCTCTTTGTGTATTCCGGTTAATTACGCTGCTTCTATGTAAAAATTTCAAAGCGTCTAGTCAGGGAAACAACCTTTAGTCATGAGAGTTATCACGCAGGGAATCAATGGCATGTTTGGTCCCTGAAAAATTGAAACACCTGTATTTTCCCTTGTTATAGGGCTTCTAAATGTTTCCAAAACTAAAGGCTTCCCATATTGATTGTGGGGTGTCTTATACCAGAGGCATGTCTTCAATCTTTTTCTCAGCATCCCATGTTTAACATGGTGTAACCCATGAGTTTAACATCAATAAGAGATGGATCTGACGAACTAGAAATCATATGAGGGTGGATTGGATATGAACATCACTAGAAGGGAGCACCCAAAAGGATTGTTGGATGGGTGGAATAGAATGACGAAAGAGGACAAACCTGACAGTGATGAGTCTCATAAGGAAAAGCTTCACACCATAAAGGCTGATATGGATACCACTAAGGGAAAATCATGGTGGGTTATCCCCAATGATGGGGACACAACATGGTTTTCCATTGGATAGGATTGACCCTCTGGGAGGACTCCTACATACCATTTTTAGAAGATAGGGATCTAATACCACATAGTTTAAAATGGTGATTTAGGGATTATGCCTGGAAAGATCTCCTTTTGCAAGAGGGTTTCTTTTTGTTGGATGGATATGGATTGTGTGGGGATTATGCATGGTTTTCTTCCCAGGTTCTACGAGGTGCAGTGGTGATACAGATGACATGATCTCAACATGATGTGGTAAACCATGTAATAATTAAGTTCTATATGGAGGAAGTGATGATGGAATGGAATTGATGAGATAGAACTGACATGAAGATGATGGTGTTGGAATTTAACTATGTTGAGGATTTCTATTTACCCCATAATTTTGGGAATCAATGTTCACATAATTTTGATGGGGCCTTGAGATACCTAAGGTGGGGACTTGTGAGAATATAGCACAAGAATGGGGACCCAAAGGAACTATAATCTTTGAGTTGGGGAATGATCCTCCTAAGACATAGTGACTCAAGTGAAGGACCATGATTAGAATGGATGGTGGGATTGAACCTCAAAGAGTCTACCTACGTACCCTATGTGAGTGATAAGGATCAAAGACCTCATATTTCTGGAAGATGTCGTCGAGGAATACACATAGCCAGCTTCCCATGTTGAAGGATCAAAATACCTTAGGGAGGTGGATCTTGGGGATGTGTCCCAAAAAGGGTTGATGTCACATCATGAGGGTAGATCCCTATAAGGGAGCACCATGGATTTCACTTTTTTGGGATTGAACCTCTTGGAGGCTTTTTATGTACCCTATTTAGAATACATGGATTAAAACTCACATTGATCGACATTGAGGGGTATGGGACTTTTGTGCTGATGTGGACTATATAAATTCATGGTCACTACTAGTATCTAAGCCCACATGATTCATTATCAATGTGAGAAATAATTGGTAGAAGTACACCTGATGATCAGGTGACAAATGGTGTGTCTATGAGAAGTGATGTAGGGATTACAAAATGAAGCGGCGTAGGGAGCTAGAGGGATTTCTCGAGGAGGGATTCTCAAGGAGGATCTCATTCTACTTGATGAGGATATAACTCCATTCATAGTGGGAAATGTAGATGTCACTCCCATTGAGATGAGTTTGCGTGGAAAATTCCCAAGGTGGGGCACCCCATGTGCATTACATGGGGTGATACTATAGTTTAAAATATTGTGGTAAGGGAAATGTTTCTTCGAAATTTAACGTTGTGTAGCTCCGATGGGGAGGGCTCTCTCCTTACCCCTTCATATTAAATACCTATTTACCACTAAAACATTGGGAAAGTAAGGCATCTTGAATTCCAAGATATAATGAGGTAGAAGAGTGGTTGATAGTGGGGTCTACATTTGCAAGGCTATTCCAAAATGGAAGATCTGTTAGAGTACCTATGAAAAAAATAGAGTGGTAAGGAATTTCAAGAGGGGAAATTGCATGAGGAACTAGAAAATCACTAAAAACTAGGCTATAAGGCCATATGGGGGAGGTGTGTGAAAAATGTGCTTGTTGCACGCAAGAAGTTCATAGAAATGATTTTTCAAATAAAAGATAACCCGTGGAGTACTAAGGAGGAGGTGTGGGAAATATTGGGAACATTTCTGTAAAACTGAGATAAGTGAATGAAATATGGATGTGAACAAGTGAATGATAATTTTAAAAGAAGGAATTATTACATGCACTTGCCTTAAGATATTTTTTTGAACATGAAGTGTCCTTTTCACGCACCTTCCATATGGAAAAATGAAATTGTAGAGGGTAAATCCCTTTTAGGAAGACCTGTTGGGGGATCCAAGGGGAACCTATTATGAAATATCATATACCACGAAGCCATGAAAAGTGAATGGTCATGGAAGGGGCCATATTTCATGCATATAAGTGACAGTTCGACTTCTAGAGAGTTACCCTGAAACTGGAAGGGTGCCATTCTTTTTATAGAAACAATTCTTAATAGTAGAATGTAATAAGGTCTATGTGGAATGGAGATATTGATGGTGCATTCGAGATATAAGGATTTTATGCATTGTTTTCCCAACTTGTGTGCATCCTGGAGAACATACATGCAACTTCCTAGATGTTTTTCTGGAGACTGAGGTGAAATATATCCTTTGACATCACAATGGACCTGAAAGGGCCTTCCCCACATTTTTTTAACTTGTGAAAAAGTGCCCAAACTTATACACATCACTCTTGGAATTCTTAAAATTGTATACTATGTCAAATTTTTTCTTTTTGTTTCTCAAATAGGAATATCTGTGGCCTTTTGTGAAATTTGGGGCCAACAATAACCAAGAAATATCCCTTTATCAAACATTGGTTCAAATTTTCTAATAGTTTCATTATATATCATCATATAAAAATTTCAACCCAAAAAATAAATAGTACCATATGCTTTATTCTATTCTATAATTCACATGGATTTTTATTTAAAATATGAGTCATTTGAACTCAATTTATGATATAGAAGGTTGTATTAATATCTTTTACTCAAAATAAATAATTAAGATATATTTTCATAATAGGGTTCTTTAAATATCTTATATGTTCGTATTTTTCCATTATATAACAAAATTGTATTTATGAATACAATGGTATGAAAATTTAGTTATAATAGCATAATTTAAATAAATAATTTAAAATTATTACTTTAAAATTTCTTACATGGTCACTGTTTAAAGTTGCATTTTCATAATCATTCTTATTTGGAATTGGTTTGTAAATATTATAAAAATAGAAAAAGATTCAGTATTACAAAATGTAATCCCAATTACTTCTAGAAATATAATCATCAAAAACCAACAAAGAATACATTTCTGCAAGGATTTTTTTATCTAGTTAGTCCAAAAACATCCATATGGATAAGTTTTATTGGTCATATATATATAATAACCGAATTTATTGATTTAAATTTTGATATTTTTTTCTTCCCCATTTGAAAATCATCAAAAATATTATTCCCATCAAATTCTAATTTAGGTAAATTTGAAAATAAATTCTTATTAAAAATCCTTCTCAAAGAATAAAAATATCAGGGTTTAAGCCTTATATGTGAGATCCATGATATGTATATCTCAATATTCAATGAGTTTTTATTTAATTTATACATAATGAATCATGATCAAAAGTATGAACATTTTGAGATCTAGGTTCTTTAACTTTATGTGCTTTATCCTAATCAACAAATAATTATAAACAAAACAATTCCAATGACCATCATTAAAAATTAATGAGATAAATATTAATAAGTGATTTATCACTTAAACATATAAAAAATTATTGATGCGAACAGATTGGATAATTATAATATATCAATATCTAATACGTATTACTTCATAATTATCTTTAATTATGGCATGCCAACCTTTTTTTATTAAAAAGTAAAAATTTGAAAAATATTTAATCCTTTTTCATCAGTAGAAACTATCTATATACTATTTAAAATTACTTTTTTAAGGATTATTACGTATAAATATACTATGCATGTATGTTTTTATCTACACATAATATTTTCGGTCAATCTTAATTATCTATTAATTATTTTCTAAAAAAAATATGCTCATTTAGAACTAAATTTATTACCATCACATTGAATGAATTTCTACTTGTATAGTAATTATTAACCCCAAACATTTGAAAAACAATAAAGAAGTGATAATTTTTATATTTCTCTGAAATTATATAATGAAAACAAACAAAAATAGGTCATAATTTTAAATTATAATAAGAAAAAAATAAATTACAATAAATCATTAGTTCATGGAAATTTCTTTTAATTCCTTGTATTCCATTAGAATGATTTGGATTAAAAATGTTTTTTGGTATTCCATTCTAGGAATAAATTTACTCATATCCAACATTAACTTGTAAATGCATATAACAAATCATTAATTATATTATCATGTATAATAAAAGATAATTTAGCTTTATAAAGGATATTTCTTAATCCAAAAAGGGTTTAGGAAAATAATTTTTTAGACTTATAAGATTCATAATATTTTCTAATATATTTATATGTGTCCTTTAAAGAATAATATTTATATTCAATCATATAATTTTATTTTATAAACTCATGAAATGAAAAGTATTCAAATTCTGGTATTAGTGAAAAAAATTAATTTACCTCTTCAATCAATCATGTAATGAAATAATTAGTCTTCTAAATTGGATTCCATGATTTAGGTCCATAATTGGAAAATTCACTATAAATTCCAAAATAACTATAATTATTTTTCATATATAAATTTCCATTCTTCTTATAATTTAATTTCCTCTATTACATTATTTCTAATCTCTTCTTCACTTCGATTCAAGAAATTTGGATTTTTTATGCCATATATTTTTTACATTCCTAACATTTGACCACATTTTAGCTTCAATCACTCTATTTGAACGTGTTAGAAGGATCTATGAATCTTTTTCTTCTCTTATAAAACTTACTCAATCTTAGAGAAATTTTAGAAATTTTATCTCCACAAATGGAACTATATTATTATATTTCATTAAAGGAGTTAAAACATATTTCATTGAACATATTTTAACCTTTTAAATTAGTTACTATTATAGAATCACTATCACTCCTAATTAACATTTTAACAGCATCTACTTCATTCAGTTATTCTTCATACCTCTAATATGTTTGAATAAATATTTAATTTTAAGATCTTTAAAATTTGTGAATGTCTAATAGTAGTAGATATACCACTCTATCTAGATTGTATAAATATTACTACTTTTAAATATTGATCATATTCTACTATAGAAGATCTCAATAAAGTAACATTGTATATAATCTATGTCAATATTCAATTTATTTGAGTGATTCTTTCTCCGTCAAACATTTTGACATTGTTAAATTTATATTTAGTAGTGTTATATCTCAAATTTCTCACTTTGTGACCACATTTAAAGGAAAATGATATTGTTTCCCACATATCATATATATATTATTTATTGAGTATCACAACTAAGTTCAACATGGCCTTTTTGAGACCTGGGTTCTTCTAGGATGAGAACAAACTCAATTTTGAGTTTTAGAGTTTAAGGACCTCCCTTGAGATATAATGATAAATTATCCAATGAAAAAGTCATAAAAATATTTTGATGTATTGTTTGACGCTAGATTGTAGTTTTTAACTATCAGTTGTTTTTTGGATTGTTATTTATCATGTTTAATTATAAGTGGGTTTTAATTAATTTAGTATAGAAATATCTTGGAGGAAAATTCTAACACTGTTGCAATGTTACTAATATTGGTTTTACCCCATGAATGATCTAATCTAATTCCTCAACTGGGTATTTGGATATACACCATCCTATGTGTATTATTAAATTATTTAATTAATTATTTATGTAATTAATTAGAGATCTGTTGACCTGGTAGATGGTTATTAAATCCATATTATGGAACCTCTAGAGAAATAATTTACTTTTTATTAACACAAACCCTGGATTGAGGGAGTCGGAGAGTGACCCCTTCATGAAGGCAATAACATCCGATCAGAAGAAAGACACCATATCTATGACAACCTCGATGACCAAAACATGAAAATACCATGAATGAAACCATGTAAGAAATGTTAGATTAAAGTGGACATTTTTTCTATGTGATGGGGATTCATCCTATGGATTAATTCATAGTTATTTAGGACATTAGATTCATTTAAATCCAACATTATTATTGTTTTTATAGTGAATAGTTATGTATTTTATGTTAATAGACATCATTATAAATTTCATTGGATGAAATTATTCTAAGTATGAAATATCTTTATTATAGTGATTTCTCATTATTCCATCCTCTAATTATCATCACATCTTTCCATATCTATTTTATAATTTATTATGTTCTCAATGATGCATGTTGTATGTGGATTTATAAGAGGCTAGTATCCACCGTATCTATGATTATCCCTCATTTCTCATTGTTCAAGCTAAATATTGATAGAATTTTATTCATTCCTTCATCATGGTCAATGGATCAAAGTTTTGATACAAATTGTGATGATTTGGTAGAAAAAAATGAAATTATGTGTGAAGGGAATAATTATTGTTGTATGAATGAAAAACATCATGTGTCTTCCCAACTCAGATTTGGATTCATGGGTGATCAGACATCTTCAAAATGGTGTGACGAAGATGAAAATATTTCTACGATGGACCATTAATGGTCTTATATAGTGATGGGTGAAACAATTGTGATATTTATGTCGATTGTGGGAATTAATGACATGAAAAAATGAATAATATGATAATCAAAAATTGAACATTACTGAATGATATGTATTTTATAAGAACATACATCATGTATTTCCCTAATACTGACATTAGGGTTTTAGAGTTTATAAAAATAACATGTTTCATTCTAGGGATTCACACATAATGTGGTTTAATTTAGGAGGGTATATACACACCTAGATATGTGATGTGTAATTTTGAAAAATCCAATGAATGGCCTATATGAAACAATAGAGTAGCACTAAACACCAAAGGTACCACCACAAATCACATGTCTTGTGTACATAGAGACACACCACGCAGTTATAGACTACATGACTTGGGAAATTGAGGGAATACCTTAAGTAACTATGCATGTGTCACACATCTTGCACTGCCTTTGAAACACGGTGTACCCCTAAAATCAAGGACCTGTGTATTGGAGATACATTCTAAGTACCCCATTGTACCAAACATATGTAAACTATTGTTCATGTATCATAGGATCACTTTACATTCAATTTGGGTGATATTATATGAATATATGACCAAGGAGGGGATACACACCATGTACCCTAGAGGTAAATATTGTATACCTTTACATTTGTTGTTGATTTTTATATCTCATTACTCGTGACTGAAATTTGACAACATGATAAGTCCATCCTAAGTATTTTTCATGTAAGATTTGATTGAACACTTATATTTATCATAATTTTGGATAAATTATTTGACATATAAAATTATACTCTTTATATAGGTATAAATGATGATGAGGATTGGGTGTAACGATCACAGTGTTATCTATTTTGGTATCCCATTATCAGTAAACTTATGATACAAAATGGGTACCCCACTAGAATACAACTAGGGTTGGTTACCCCCTTCCCCAATATATAATCGGTGTGAAGGTCCCCACTCAATATAGTCATTTACCCCCTCTACCACCTATAAAAGATCTAAAAGTGTGAGGTTCCTCCTCTGGAGTTTACACATCCTTGAAATTCACTTATTTTTAAGAAAACTGAGGGTCCTCCACTACTATTTTAGAGATTCTAAATGGGTTTTATCATGGTCTTGTAGTTAGAATTATAGGTGATTTTCCTCCCATCGAGGATATGTATCCATGGTAGAGGTGTGAGTTCCCTTATGGGTTTTAGAATAGTGAAATGGCGATGATTGATAGTAGGCTGTAGTATCTCCCTAACTGATGTGAAAAACATTTAATGAGGATAGGGTATGACTTATTAGGTTTTGGTAGCATCATAGATGAGTTTATGAGTATATTGGGTTCTTTGAGACTTTTGACTTGTAAGACACGTCATGTTTTCCTTTAAGAATTTTTGTATGATTGATCTATTAAATTTACATTTTTTCGTTTTTAAAACACAAATAATTCAATTTTTTCATTAAGTAAGGCATTTGAGGATTTTATCTAAGAGGAAGTGGTCATTTTTACAACCTTATGAAATATACGGAAAAAATTTATTTGAATATTTTCTAATATTCTAAATAGTCACCCTATCCTAAATGAAATTTTCCGAAAATTGAATGTTTTTTAATTCAATTATAGTTTTTGAGAATAATACTGAGTAAGTTTATACTCTCTATTACATGGGACATTTCCCACACATGTTTTTTCTTTGTAGATGATCCAATGTTTATAGAATTTTTTTTTATGACATGACATGCCTTTATTTCACATTAATTCATGATTTATGACAAAATAATACACATAAAACAACCCATAAGATCAATAATTATAGTTAATTTAAGGAATTTGGTATATTACATAACAAAATTAAACTGAGGATACGTCAACATTATTTAAAATATCTTTTTCATTCTCATAATATTACGTTATTCATAAAACATCATGGAATAACCTGTGGAAAGACATAAGAAATGGGTGAGTTCTAAGGCCCTATTAGGGAATAAAAAATGAATAACTTGAATAAAATATTATATTTTAGAAAATATTAATTTCAATGGGTTATAAAATGGGTGAGAATCAAAAATATGAACAAAGAGGCATGAAATAACAAGATTACATTAAGTCAACATGGGAAAGTGGAAATAACATTAAATACAGAATCAGAAACATTGGTTAGGTATAACCATCAAGATGCCATAAAAAGGATTAAAAATTATTATAAGGATCACTGTCTAATCCCATACATTACATCTCATGAAACTAAAACATTACCCAATACATTATATCACTATATAATCTCGGGTACACCCATCACATTCCTATCATGTACATACATATGTCTGTCACATATATCAAACAATATGAGGATGTCATTCATAACTTTTAAAATAATGATATATTATAGTGGGTTATATATATAGATGTACCAAATATATTAAGGATAGGAACATCTAGGTGAATTTTTTAAAGTGGAAATGTGGTAGGATATTCATTACAAGATTGTTTGGCATGAAAAATCACAGTGAAACGTCAACAACAAAAAAACAAAAATTAAAAATTAAAAAAATGGTATAATTTTTTTTAAATGGGGAGTATCATAATTTGGATGTATAGTGGATAGTAAAATGGATGTGAATAAAACATATCCAGTATAATAATTTGGAAATAGAAAGGCATAAAATAGATAATATTCTTGAATATGGAGGAGAAGGAGGGGGTAGCTTACTAAATTTATGCATAGTAATGGTGTAGGTAAATGTATAATGAGAGTGTATAAATTATTCTTCATTATTATGATATAAATTTAATAGTATAGTGATATTGTTTAGGGTCATTAAAATATAACTAATTGATATTTAAATGGTTAATACAAAGTAAGTGTTCGAATTCAATGAAGAGAGAGATCCCTTTCTAAATTTCTGCATAGTAACGACCTGTGTAAAAGATACAATGGGATGGGATAAATGATCCCCCATTATTAAGATATCAATTTGATAGTATAAGCATCTTTAAAAATTAATTTCAACAAAACCAATTCAGATTCAAAATAAAAAATATAAAGAAGGTGCATGAATTGAAAGAAGAGAGAGTAATAGGTCCATTACTAAGTCTAGACGTATGAATAGATTAGGTAAATTCTATAATGGTAGTGGATAAATGATTTATCTTTATTAGGATGTCAATTATATAATTTAAATATCTTAATAAAGTCTTTAAAACACAACCAATTAAAATTAAAAAGGTTAAATAGAAAAAGGTTCTTTAACTAAAAGAAGAATGAAAGAGAGAGATATTTTACTAAATATTGATAGAGTAATATCAATATAATAAATATCTATGATGATTAATCATAATTCAAATTAGTTAGGATATAATATAAAAAAATTAAGTACATGTGTTTTCTATAACATTAATATGTATTTTAATTCAATCAGAAATGGAATTTTATTTATATTATTTTATGTTGTTATAAACATGGTGGAAATGAAGATGGTGTAGATTTTTCAAAGATAACTACTAGTGATTCAAAGTGATTGATGGTGGATCATGTTGATTAATTTTGGTGATAGTGAGTGTTGAATCTATAGATTGATCCTGGAGTTCAGGTAAGGAGGAGGGGATTGTGAGTTTGTTATTTTCCTTAGATTGAGATTCTTTTTAGATATATTGTTACTTTCTATTTGTCTATGAGGAATTGTAATTATACTTTATTCCTGATAAATTCATTATATAAATTCAATTATATATATATATATATATTACTTGTTATTTTCTTATTATATTCAATGGAGATATGTTTCTATAGTAGGTTGATATTGGTTAAGACCATCTATATTGTTTGATATTTCTACTCTATGTTGTTCACTAGATGATGGAATATTGAAGGTGGTATTTGTGTGGAACACCCATATTACCACAAGATTGGTTGAGGACCCAGTTGGTCAATTCATGACACAATATTATCATAGTTTAATTTTCCAATGGTATACTTTGGAGATAATAGTTTGATGAGTGCTTGTTTCGAAATTTATGTAAGTGATGTTTAGGGGGTCTTGATTTCAGTTCGTAGAATATGGAGATCAACATATGTGTGGTATCTAATGAATCCTTTCTCTAAAATGATTATAATATTTTATTTAATCTACGTCTCAAGGATATATTTCTAGGGTATAATTAATTTCATAAATGAATCATTTAGTAGTCACTTATAATCTTTTTTTTTTCACTGTGAGTTTCATCTCAAACAGATATTCTATAACTATTATGGGTTTATCCTAACAAATATATGGTGTTACCAGTTATTTCTAGGTTATTAAATTTATAATATTTGTGATGAACTCATTACTATAGTTGGAAATATTTCTATTGGTTTGTGAGAAAAAAGATATTTTTTTCCAAGAACCAGTTTACATACATCTTTTCCCATGCTTGAAGGTGGTATATATCACCTTTATAATAAGATTTTATATTCTTATTGAGAATATGGTAGTTTGGACCGAGTTGAATGAGACAACTCAAAGGCTGTATATGCTATATGTGTTTCGGTGATAGAGGCCTCGTGTATTTATGAGGACAACCTAATACTCAGCTAATAGAAGTTTGGATGGAGTTTGATATTCATGTTTCTATCTATCTCATAATTTTATTGATCATATAATTATTCTTACACAAATATACCTATATGACATGGTAAGACATTTGTGAATGATGTTTTAATTGAACTCACTATGGTAATTCTATGTCATAGTTAGTGCTTAATAATTTTCTAGAATAGAGTTTTAACTGAGGATGTTGAAATATTCATAAGGAATATTAACCATATATAAGTATATGATGAGGCCTATATACCACATGTGTTTTTTCCTAGAAGTGTTATGGTGGAGTTTTTTTGCTCAATTATTCATATAGAGATTTTGATGGAATATTTATCAATATTTTTCATTGTTTCATTCAAAAAATACATATATTGAAGACCCTCGGTGAACTTTATCGGATGGTGGATTCTTAATAGCGATGAATCATGGATTAAGAGATTACATGAATTTCTCTTGAACATAGAAAGATTGGTTTAAAAAAATAAGCCTCCATAACAAAGATAGTGTTGAGATTATAGACCCCCTAGGCGTAGTTTCTTATTGAGAAGATATATAGTATATGTGTTGATGGTTCCAGATTATATGAAGATAAACTCCATTTTTTCCCCTCTTATCATCACCACTATTCATTAAATCATATCATTTATGGTGTTTTAACAGTTTGAGTTGTGGGAAGATGCTCACAAAGGATATATATGGTTAGGTGTTAACAGATAAATATGGAATTATGATTTTCATCCACTCTCTATAGACCCTTATACGAAATAGTATAGTTGTCAGTTATTCCATCTCAACCCTATGTTTTGATGTTTAGGATTCCGGTGGAAAATCATTCTTGAAAAGTATTATCTAGTGAGTTTACACAAATAGTGATCATCTTTCGCTCATCCCTTCAGGTAATGTGATTTTTTCCATAGTAGTTGAAGTGATCATTCAAGATATTTCTTCATGTAATAGTTGAAATGGACTGGTACATACCTAAATATAGATGGGTGACCAATTATAGTACTTAACGATGATAGGAAATTATGTAATAATATGAGTCCACCCTAGTAGTGAGTAGGTTCCTCTTAAGTGGGATGAACAGATCCCAACCTCAAGAACTTATGGTAAAATATACATTAGATATTAAGCATGTATTTATGTGATACATTCATGGATGAGAGTTCACATCCTATAACTATGGAGGAATTAATGAATTCCTTTGAAGGAATACCCATTGTTTTACTTCAATGGGATTCTAAGGTATGCATTAGAAAGCATCCAGCGGATGGTGTTGAGGTATTAATGATCAGAATAGTGAACACCAATGTGATATTTATGGGGAATGTGGACCAAATCATATCTTTTATCAGTTCTTGGAGGATCCTATTAGGATTTCAAACGATTTACCTACTCTTACAACTAATTTATTAGTTGTGTGGTAAAATCTTATATAATGAGTCCTATATTCATAGAGTAGATTTTATCATCATGTTGATGAAGTTATTTTGGTTTTTGTGCTCTTTGTGGATTGTTATTTGTGTAGATGCTCACTTTTTTGGTAGGGGACTCTATATCTGAATGATGGAGAAGAAACATGAGTGGGTAACTATGGAGCAAATGGATTCTTTCATGTATAGGATTTTTTCCCTCCAATTGATCATCAATGGTGGCCCTACACACTTCCTTTTTGTGAGAGGGTCCCTTGATTTTGATGGAAACTAAATGCTCCTATATAGAAATATGTTCTCAACAAATGGACCAAAAGGGTTTTCTTGATGGTGATGATAACATAAAAAACACTTTTGAGAGGATAGTTGTTTTAGATTTTTGTTATTATTGGATATTGTAATGGTAATCATGAGAGAGGACCACCCTATAAGAATGATACCCTTAGTGAAGTATATCCAGTGGATTCTTATAGATGTTCCCATCACATAGAAAATCATTCTAGGTGATAAAGTATGATTTTTTTCTTATATGGTTATGGATTTCTATTTCACTAGTTTGGTGGGTCTTGTCCTAGGGCTTAGAGATGATAGAGTAGGGTTATCTGAATAGTACTGATGGTCCACTTTAGATTGTCGAAATTGGGCCACTGAATGGGTAGTGATGTGGTGTTTAGTAGTATGATGAGATTTGTGTAACTATTTATGTAATTTTATATATCTATCTTGAAAGAGTGATGATAACACAACCCAGAAATATTAAACTGTGGGTAAAAAAAATTAAGAGATCGGGATGGGGATTTACGATTCTTACAAATGTTATTTTTTGGGAAAGAAGACGCATGTTTCTTTTATAACATGATCTATTGACATTGTTGTTTAAGCCTTGCAAGTAGGATATATTGAAGTAAATTGTATAGTTTTAGAGGATCAGGATACATTGAAAACCTTTAGGTTCCAATGTGAAATATTTGTGGAGTAATCAGTGATGGAGTTCTTTATATATGGTTTTTTCATGTATGACTAATGTTAATAATTCTATTTAATAGTGAAAATTTGAGTGATTCAATCAAATATGTCCATAAAAAACCATTTCAAGTTGTAAATTTGTGGTTCATAGATTCAATTTATTTCATTCAGTGGGGATATATTTTAATGAGGAAAATATTGTTAGTAAAAGGTCTTGGAAATAATTACAAGGAGTGGATGCATAATTCCTATAATGTCTTACTTCACCATTAGCTGGTGTTGATGACCTTTGTAATGAGAGAGAAAGTTCCCTTCATTGGTGATAGTCAGTAGAGTTTATTTAGAGATTATATATCTATATAAGATTATGTTCATATGAAGTTGGGATTTTTTTCACATGATGACTGATTGAGTGCTTCCTTATAGAAGATCCTATGGTGTTCCCTTTTAAGGATGAAAATGTTTAAATATATAGACAATGTAGTTACTCTGGTTCTTCCCAGTTGCAATATTGTTTAATTTCGAGTTTCAAAATCCTACGACCTCCCCATTGGTAAAATAGAAAATTTTCCCTATCATATGGAATCATATAGATTTTATTTGTTTTTTTGAACCTAAGGTGTAGTGTTTACTACTGTTAATAAATTTGATGAATTTAGAAACATGATTAATTCTTAGATATTTTAAATATTTATTAATTGAATGAACATTTATCCTATGAAATTAAAAAATAATATCATCTAAATGATTGATATAATGGGAATTTGGACTCCATGGATGTGTACGGAATATGGTTTTGAATCTATGAGGGATCTAATCTTATTCTATATAAATGTTCTAAGGTGGATCATGTCCTGGGTTTGTTATTAAATTAATAAATAATTTGTGCAAGTAATTAGTTAGTGATAAATTGACCAAGAACACATCCATTTAAAAAAATTTATTATTGTTCTCTATATTTAGATTATTTGGTCATTTACATTTTCTATAGACTAAGGGAAATGGATATGCCTTATTTCATGATGGAAACGACGGCGAATCAAAGGAACAATACCAAATTCATAGTGACGTCGATGATTTTATCATGCAGTGAAGATGAAAATAGTCATGGTTAAAATGATAGAGTAATGTAACAACTATTATATCCTAATAAAGTGATTATTTGTTTTTATTTATGTCTCATTCTCCATAATAATATATTCATGGAAATCCCATGATATTATTTTTCATTTTCGTTAAATAGTTATGAATTTTTTGTTTATTGACAATGCCATTTTTGTTATTATGATGATCTTCATGTATGTCTATACTATATGTAGTAGAATTATTTCATGTGATTGTATCTTTATATAATCAACATGTCTCTCCCTAGGTATTTTCTCATCAACTTCATTCTTTTAATTTCATGTTTACTAATGATATTTCAGTGTATGTTATCCACATTGACAATGATTCTCCCTCCTACCTCATTATTCTTGATCCATATTGATGGAGTTTACCATTGGTATTAATCATGGTCGATCAATTTAGGTGTTTATAGATATTGATAATGAACTATGGAAGGGGAGTTTATATATCTATAAATGGACAATGATCGATGCATTCAAATAGACCATCATGTTGATTTAGGACTATGATTTTTATTTATGTATGAATGGATGAAATTTCAATGGAATTAAATAGTCAATATAATTATGAGAAGGACCTATGAGGGTACCAAATGGAAATATCTACAATATTGGTGTGAATGGAGATGATTTTAGATAACGACAACATGAAATTCAGAAGAACGTATAAACCTAGTGGAGAATACGAGTACATTAAATATAGATTTGAGGAATGCATGACTTGTACCTACATGGATGTGGTACTAAGGTTTTTTAATTTAAGAATATTACATAGTGTGCTCTAGAGATTCTTGTTCAATGTGGTTTTATTTCGGTGGCTGAGTAAACACCCAGATATGTGATGTGTTATTTGGATTCATTGTATGTATAGCCTATATGACACGACATGGAAGCGATACACTTATATGGTTTCATAATTAAACATAGATCATGTGTCTACTATTAAATTCCATATATTTATGGTCTACATGACTCATGAAGTTGGTGGAAAGTGTTATGTAACCTTCTAAGTTTCACACGTCATGTATCATCTTGGACACAATATGTGTCATATAATAATGGGGACCTCAATATTATAGATACATGTCTGTACCATGTTAGTCCCACATGATTTATACACTATAGTACAAACAATGTAGAATTACATTTCATGATGTATGAGTATACATTCATTACCATAAAACATATAAGGTGTTATACTCCATGTAACCCTAGGGTACATGTCATGAATTTTACAGTCTTGAAGGATTTTTGTATCTCCATTCTCAATACATAGATTTGAGAAAATTAATAGTCCATAAAAAGTGTTTTTCTACATAAGATATGATGGTAAAACGCCCATAAAAATATAGGTTATTTTTGAGGAAATATTTGGAGTTCTTATGTTTAGTTTTATTTGTATGGCCAATGATAGGGATAAGGCGTGACAATCAAAGAGTTCTTAAGGTAGGTACCCCTTTGTCAGTGAGAATATATATATTTGTATGGTAGTGGGTACCCCACCAAGTTACAGATAGTTTAATTTAATCCCACCCCCACACACATAAACATATGAAAGGAAATGGTCCACTATATATGGAATTTGTTGATCCTAAGTATTTGAGATCAAATTGGTTGAGGGTCCTCCGTGTGAGTCTGTTACCCCAAGATAGATAATTTTTCTTCATTAAGGGGTGGTTCATTTACTACAATTATATTGTATTCGATTACCCAATTAACTAATACTTATCCTTAAGAGAGTTGAAGGCCATATATTTTGATTATATATATGTGATGTGGAATTTCTAATAGATGGGAAGTTATGATAGTTGGGGTTAGAACTCATTTTGGAGACATCTATTTATGTTCAAGGTACGAGTTCCCCTAGGGGTTAGAGAATATAGAAAGAGGGTTGATGGATAGTAAGGTATGTTACATCCTTGAATAATGTTCATATATCATTGAGTATTGGGCCCCCTTACTTGTTTCTTGTGTTGGTATATATTGAGTGTTGAATAAGTCATATTCTTTGTGAGTTATGGTGCCACAAAAATACCATTGCTATCCTATATGATGTATTTGATCACAGATATGTTAAATTCCTATTTTGTGGATTTTTTTAAAATTCTATGTATCTATGGTAGTTCTTGAGGTATGATCTTTCCGGATTTCATAGGATATGACTAAGAATTTTTTTCCTCCTTAAGGATTCTAGTGATATAGAATATAAATATTTTTTTCTTATTTTCCAAATGGTTTCCAACACATGTTAAGAGTTGAGAGATGATTAGTTTTTATAACATTACATTTGGTTTTACAAAATCATACAGAGTATGTTTATACATACCCCTACAACATTCAAGTTCCCACACATGTTTTGTTTGTGCTGATGATGCAATGTTTAGAGATGGCCTTGGTAGACATTGAGCTTGTGTGGCTTGGTCAGAGGTGATGAAATGTAATTCTTGATGGTGTATAGTGGAGAATTGTGGTTTCAAATAGTGTAAATGACAATTGATGATTGATATCAGTTAATAATTTCATACTGTCAAGAGGGTTATTTTGATGTCTTCTATCGGTCATAATTAAAGGTTTTTCAAATGTATAGTTATTTTGGTATTTTCTTCTATGGTATTGTACTTGTACATGATGTCTCATTAAATAATTGTACAAAATTAAGTTGTTTATAAATATTTATAATTTTATGAATTATAATTATTTTAGGAAGTGGATATGTGGGTCTTTTATAGATTATTATTTGATAAAGACTCCCTTATTATGTGATAGTACTACCAGGTGCAAGTCACCATCCTTGAGCATATTGGAGGTGGTATTGTGGCGGAACACTTGATCTACTACCAACCCAAATTGGATCCCTGTAGGTCGGGCCATTCCAAATTTAAAACATACATAAAAACATTCATATATTCTAAATTTAAGTGATAGTCATACTCCTTTTCCATCATCAAAAGACTAGTTTCAATAGGTTGTTCATTATATGATTTCATGGATTTCATATAAACATTAAAACCCAAATTCTCGATATATATAATAATAATTGTCTTTCAAATACCATATTTCTCCCCTATTTTCATAATGATATCTAATTATTATCATACCTTATACGAGATAAATCATTATATAAACAAAGGATAAATGATTAATTATCAACTACCAAGTGTGGGTAACATTAAAGTATACCCTAATACTGAGTGTTTTACATATTTAAGTGAATATCAATACTAAAGTGGGGGTTATTTGAGTCCATGTATTTCGAATTTCAAAAAAAACTTAAAAATATCCCAATTCAAAATATTCTTGAAATCATCCCTTTTCATAAAATAATATTTTGACAAAAATTATATATGTTAATGTAATTAAATGAAATTATAGGTTTTTATAGTGGTTTGTGGTTTTAATTAAACTTCTCCAACTCTACTCAAAATACATCCGGTAAGGATATGGTGATTTTTATCAACATAAATTTATTATGAATCTCATAGATGATTATAAATTGTTGACACTTTTTACTTCAAAAAATACAATAATGTATATTTGTATCCTCCTTTCTGGAAGAACTACCCTCATCCTTACACAACTAAAATAAAACAAGAAGTGTAAAATCAAGATAAGTATATTGAATAAATATTGTTCCAATAACTATATCACATGGTTTTCTTATTCATAATTGATATAAGTTTAATCATTCTTGGGAAAAAATAAGTCTCTAAAGTGTAGCTATGAAAAACAATCACAGCTGAATACCAAATCAAAAATAACGAAAAATATAAGAATAATTTTCCTTAACATTATTTTAAATCTACTAAACTTTTAACCATAAAGATATTAAGATGTATAATAGGTCTGATAGAGTAAAAATCAGATATCAGAATAGTAGAACATTATATTAATATATATGTTTTCTTATATAAGTTGTCACATGTGATTTTCTCTGATAGTAGTTACATAATTATTTAGATTTTGGTAATATGTAAAAAAATAATTCAATCTCATCTGAGTAGACAACATCCATGATGTATTCCTTAAATGTAGGAATCACCACACCCATTAGAAAAACATTATTCTTCCTTAAATATATCTCCAACTATTCCTTTCCAATCTCTCTTAAAATTGTAATTTGTTTTTTAAAAAATCATTTCAATGTTTACTAAATTTATCCAATAAATAAACACCCTTAAATATAATAAAAATTATCTAAATTTTTAATATTAGATAACAATTCATTCTCTTTACAAATAAGAATATATTCCTCCTTATGAAGAATATGTAAGAATAATTTCAAATAATATGTAATTCTATATCCAAACAATAAATACATTGGTAATATTTTTTTAATAAATTACTATTTATATATAAGGGTAAAATGAAAAATAATAAAATAAAATACATATTAAAAATACTTTTTATTATCTCACTCAAAATATGATGTAACATAAAATTAACCAACTAATAGTAATTTTCTCACACATAAAATTAAAATTCACTTGTGAAATATCTTATACTCTTTCACATTGACTTGTAAGAGTAAAATTTCAATTTTAACTACATATATAAAAATTTTCACTTCTAAAATATATGATATGTAATATTAAATTGAAAATTTAACTCGATACATAAGATCCCATACTTTGAAATTCTTTAATACGTATGATTGTTTTCTAACTCTCACGGTATATGTGACATTTTTTACGTAGAAAGCATTCTCAAACTCAAACATGACATATTAAGTAATAATTTTACATTGATAAAACTATTATATATATATATATATATTATAAAATGAACTCAATTTAATTTTATTAGTTAAATAATATTTTTTTATTTGAATCAAAACAAAATATATATTTGAGTATGTTTGAAGACAATAACATGCCTAATACTTTTACCCATTGAATCCCACATATGATTAGAAACATTTCCCAAAAATATTGATCCCAATAACTATATAAAACATGTGTACAATGTCAATAGAGTATCCCAAATCCCATTTGATGATGTTCCTCATCACCCAATGCCAAGACATTTATAAATAACCTTGATAGAAAATTTGGTGGGAAACACCCCCATCCCCATGTGAACATGATCCCATTACCTTCTTTCTAATAGTGTTTGAAAATGACCAAATTATTTGGATAAAAACATGATGAACTAATGTTTCTCCATAAACAATGATCAATGTATCATGATCCAAATATATCCCATCACCCATGTGACTCGCGTCGATATCCAACTATGAGTGTTACAACAATTATCAACAAATTCATGATAACCTCGTTGATTATGTCCTCAACTCATCAACTACTACATATAATGGAACTATCATAATAATAAATATAATATCACTTTCACTAACATAACAAACAGTTTCAGAAAAATGTTAGTATAAATCCTTGTTAATACACGGTTATCCCCACATGGATACATAGTTTGGTCCACTAATTCACTTATAAATACGTAATTGAAAATATTAATAAAATTAGAATATTTTGTTTGTTTTCATACATGAAATTATAAATTTGTATTTGGGTTTTTATATTATTTTGTGGGGGTATATGGTTTTATGATATTGGGAAGTGAGTAATGTAATAACAAAAACTAAGGATACTTATTCCAATAAGTGAAGCAATGAAAATTGGGTTTGTGAATGACCCTATGTAGCATTCCAAGTGAATTTAAAATATAAACATGTTAGAAACATAAAATAATCCCTAAGATTTAATCTCATTATATATAGAGACTTATTACTAGAACAAAGAGTTCAAGTTAGGTTGATCATATCATCTAGAAAAAATGGTTAAGTACCCAATATATGATTAATTTTCCACTACATGATTTGGATATATAATACATTAATATGTAGTAACCAATTCCCTGGTACATGGTTATGTTTTTTACAATAATTTACACTCACTTTCCCTAGAATCGATTAATTATTCATGAATATGTAAATGAACTAAACAGAAAATCATAAATAAAAATAATATTGATTTTAGAATGTTATAAAACAGAAGAATCATCTACATACCCTCTCACCCATTGGAATTTATATCCAATCATAATTAATTAAACACAAAAACATGAGATGAATATTATTTAATCATATAGTGATATTCTCAGCATACCCTGATCCTTAGATCTAACTAAAACAACTCCCCTACCATTGGTAGATGGATAAATGTAGGATATGGTTAAAATATAGTGTGGTGAGGGTATTATGGTATGAGAGGAGAAGTTGTTATGTTATGTACATGAAAATGAAATGAATTCCCTCTATCTAAATTGATCCCCCTATAAATTAAGAATTTATTATTCCCTCCAAAATCCTCTAATGCCTTGGGATTTCACTTCATATATTAATTATCATGGATTTGGATTAGATTACAATAGATTATAATGTTTCCCACACTTTTATAGGGGACCAAATTAAATCACCTTTATATTTTTTTTTACATTTGGATCTTCTTCCATGTGTGCTATTTAGAATAGATTATTCTGTTTTGGTAAAAATAATATAAAAATAGTCCTTCCCTATTAAATGTGATCCATGTGTCATTATGATTATATAAATAGCTTGGATTTTATCCGATTTTCCACACTTGAATGATATTTTAGTGACTTTGAGGATACAAATATTGTTCTAGATGTTGGAGCCCATAAAATATTTTGGTTAATTTTATGGATATATAGAATTTGAGAATTTTTGTAGTAGGGGTTTATATTTTATTGGAAGTTGGGATGGAATTAGAGAGGTTTGAGGTTATATTAGAACACATCATGTCATGAGAGATGCTTTATATATTTACGGAGCTCAAGAATATATTTGGATAACATAAGAGTATGATGTCTTCCATGATATGACCCAATAGAAACTTGTAAATATTTTAAATCATTGTTGTAATTTAACATTATAACGCACAAAAGAACTCACAATCCCACGACCCAAATACTTTGTGTATTTCAGGATAGGATACATAAAAACATTAATTCAAATTTATTTTTTTATCATATACCATGAAATATTTCAATATAATACATCCCTTTTTGTGAAATCATTTATACTGTTTCCTTAGGAAATTGGAAATATAAAAAATGATTGAGATCATATTCTTGGAAAGGGAATTCTTAATAATGATTAATAATATCTATTTCATAAAAATTTTGGTAAAAAATAAATATTTGTGATATATAATACTAAAAAGATCATTGTATTTTCAATGATATTCCTAAATAATGATTAAATGGTAAGGATTTTGACATAATAAGATAAGACCATAAAATGGTTATCAAGGAATAATACCAGTTATAACAGGGAATAAAAGATTATATCAACAGTCATGAACCAGGGGAGAGTATAACATAATAATGAATAATATCATTGAAGTGTATAATATCATAAAAAATAAAATAATCATTACAAATGTGGCACAAACATAAGAATAGGAAAACATTGTGAGAAACCCCAATAATGGACAAGATTTTTCAACAAACCCAATCATGTCCACACTTTAAAAATGTGATGAAAATATATTTTCCACACATTTCATGAGATATAAAATCATATGAAATTAATTAGAGGGCTATAGAGGATCCCACTCATCATCATTTATATATATGTGTTCCACATGAAAAAAATCATTCATCATATCATAAAGAACCCATGCAAAGAAAATAGGTTTCTTAACACTTAGAACAATTATTATATAACAATTTTTTCAAAAGTTCAATCAGATGATACAAAAATCCAATCACTCCAAAAGAGAATTTCATAAGAACATTTATATGTGGAGAAAAACAATTATCCATCAAAGAAACATCATAGATAGGAAAAATGATGTGAAATGAGATAATTTTCTCAAATAATTATTAACTGTGTCATTAGAGATGTAATTTGAAGTAACTCTCTATAACATCCCAATAAATTATAAGCTTAGATGTTTTATAAATTTCATAATTTATAAACAAAACAAACATTGATTTATCAATTATGCTAAATATATGAAATTATATAATACGAATTTAAATTATCTCATTCTTTTAGAAAATTTATCTTTTTATTAAATTAATATTTTTTAAATATAAATACTCTTTTTCTAAATGTGATTTTATTTCTTTATAAATATATTTATTTCATTATTTTTTTTAAAAATTTAAAATTCTGTTTTAAAGGATCAAAAACTTATTATAATTAATTATTTTTAATTACGTGAAAATAATAATTAGATGTCATATCGTTTAAATATATATAATAATTAAATTTATAAAAGTATTGATAAATAAAATTTGATTATAAATAATTTTGTGTGTTTAATTCATTAGATTTTATTGTAATATATATATTATTTTTAAAGGATGAATATTGATAAAATTTGTTAAAATTAAAAGAAATATTTTTATATTTTTATAAATTTATTGACATTTAACATTACGAATCATAAGCTAATTATATATATATATGAGTATTATAACAAATTATGAAATTTATGTAATATAATTATTTATAAAATATTTAAATTTAATTATGTTAATTGTTTTTACTAATGTATGTCAATTACATATAAGAAAATAATATTAATGATTATAACCATTTAAAATATGAATTAAAATAAAATTAATAAACAAAAATTGAAAATCGATGAGAAATAATGAATAGAATAATAAAAAAAGAAATCAAAGGATTAGTGAGAAAACTTATATGAGTGTTTTAGCCTTGCTGTTTTTGAGAAAATGAATATTCGAGAGGGAGGGAGGGACGAGTTAGAGTACTCATGTGGAAACAAGTACAAAAAAAGGAGTCAAAGACAAGTGAAAAATTGGGATGAATCTATGCCGATTTCTTTGATTCATTCATGCTGTGTGTTGAAGGGGTATAAAGTCAAGAGAATCTATTTCTGGAAGTTGATAGTTTAAAACCAAATGGGAGATAGATACAATGGGTCATCTCCAATCAATATGGAGTTTGAGATCAGAAAAATTGTGGTCTTTGGATCAATTCGAGTTTGATCGAAGATGAGCTTCGAATGCCAGATTAGTTTCAAGTATGTATTTTTTTGTCTAGATTGATCATAATAAATACCCGAATATTGATTTTTATCCTCATTCACTTTTTGTAGTTGTGTTCATCTTTTCAACATTTTTATCTTCCTTTAATCACTCATAGAACCCCAATTAATTGTTTTTTTCTTCATATAAAATTTCCATACTATTCTCATTAGTGATTTATTACCTGTTTTTAATGTGAATCATTTTTTCTTAAAGATCCCACGTGGATTTTAATCCCTCCATGTGTTGTTGTATATCATAATTTAATCTATCCACCACTGTCATTTTCATTTATCTTACCTTTTTATATCATTAATCAACACAACATCCATATCTTATGCATTTAATCACTTAAAATATATGATCGTGTATCAATCTATGATTACGAAGATTTTTACTTTGTCAATTTTCTCTTTGGTTTGATCCTTCGTAATGAAGGGAAAAAAATGTAATTGTTATATTTCTCAATCAACAAGAGATGACTTTTACGCACATCATATATCTAATAAATTTAAATAAAATTATGAATATAAAATTTATGAAAAATAGGTATATAAAGAGGTCTCGCCTCTCAGCATCCTTTGAATATATTTTGGTGAGGTAGTAGTGTATGTGAGAATATATGAGTGTATGAAGTGGAAAAATAAAAATAATTTTTCTACAAAAAAACAAGAGTATTCAACAAGTAATATGTAAGGGATTTCCTTTCTTGAAAATTTTTCATGTGTAAGAGTTTATTATAATTATTCTATTTAGATAATCAGTCTTTGATATGTAGTTTTTTAAAATTTCATAAGTGATTGATATTGTTTTTTATCATCAATTTTTATTTTTAAGGGTATCACTTATGACTTTTAAATATTTATTTTATCCAATTATTTATTTATTGTAAGATATTTAATTTTACTAAATTTTTTCTATGTTTTTATTAAAAAGGTAATTATTTATTTAACAATTTCTATCTATTTTGAAACTTATTTTGAAAAATGATTAATTATTTATTCAGTTTAACGTAATTGAATTTTATGCTCAATTAATTTGTAAGGAATATTTTTCAATTACTTATTTTCCAGTAATGATATTAATTCTTAATATTAAGTATGGGAAATATTTTTCAATCCATTAATTGAAAACATTTTAACGAATTGAAATATTTATTCTAGAACTATTTATTTTGTAAAAATATTATACTTTTATGATCACATATTTATATTCATAGAAATTATATTGTAATTAATTAATTAATTGTTTTTCAATTATTTATTCAAAATTATACTAAGAAAAGTGATTATTTATTTTATTACATGTTACATGAAGTGAGTTATATTTTTCAAAAATGATTATAATATTTGTTTTTACTGGAATAAATATAATTTCGTAAGGAAATTATTTCATTTAAAAAATTATTCTATTATCATTTAAATTCATGAATGTATACAAATTTCAGACCAAAAATCTATTTTTTAAAATTTTTATTCAATAAATGTTTATATACCATTTTATGATTATAATTTATAGTGAATTTTAAAAATTAAAACTCTAATATTTTTGTGCAAAGTACATGAATGTCATTTATCATGTAATCCATGGCCATAATCATAACTCATTACATATCATGCAATAATACTACGAATATTAGTTTTATTATTCATGTACATGTTTATGTTTTTAATGAATCATTTGTTTATAGGAATTAATTTCCAAGAATATTTTGATTCTATGTTTTATAACTAAAATAAATTGATGAAAATTATTCTAGCATACCATGCTATGTAATATTTTCATGAGATTTGTTAGTTCAAAATATATCAGTTGTGTTCTTGTTAAAGTGCATATATTTATATATACAAGCTAATTAATTTTTTTTCCAATTTTTTTAATTTAAAAATACTCCAATATAAGTATATATATATATATATATCTTAAAATTTTTTTGTTAAAAAATATTTACTTTTACATTTTTTGTATGGTATAAAATTAGGGAGTAAACCCATTACTCATCAAATGGGCCAGCCTAAGACAACCTTCATTGTTTCAACTGGCCATATTGTTTTGTTTTCAAAAGATTTCTTATTATGTTATGTAAAATCACTGGATTATTTTTGAAAAAGTTTTGGACCATATATATTTTAAAATTTTTATAGTATTTGTAAGGAATAAATTATATCAATGATATTTTCAAAGGAATATATAATTTTTTTTTTGGAAAGTATATTCTAAATAATGATGAAATGTATTTCTAAAAATATATTTTCAAAATAGATTCTATTTAAGTTATTTGACTGATTTTAAAATCATTTAATGGGAAATTTAATTCCCATAACATGTTTAAATTATTTTTTTACATGATGTATTCCCTGATTATAACATCTAACATAGTTGGATAAGATTGATCAGAACAATTATGAAGGCGGATCGGATAGGAACATCCCAAGAAATGATCACCTAGAAGGTTTGTCAGATGGTTATATTAGAACTCCCTTTGAGGATGGATATGAGAGTGGTGAGTCCAATAAATAGAATTCTTCACACTATGAAGGCTAATCTGGACACCACTAAGGGAGGATAATGGTGGATGGTTCCCAATTAGGGGTACACACAGAGGTTTACTATTGTATGAGATTGATCATCAGGGAGCCTTATAATGTACCCTTTGTAGAAGACGGGTATAAAAAACCACATAGTTTGAAAGGATTATTTGGGGCATACACAAGGATTGATTCCCATTGCAAAAGGGTTGTTCTTGGTTAGATGAATATGTATTGTGTGTGTAACATCCCAGGTAAAAAAAGAATATTAATTTTTCATATTTATTAATATTTTTGAATAAAATATTAATATTAATTTAAATGGAATGCTATGCTCGATGACATACCCAATATGCAACAACGAGTTTCTTGGAAATCATACGTTGCACTCTAATAATAAAATAATATTATTTTAAATGGTAGTTAACGCCTAGCTGGTGTAATGGTGAGAATGAACAGAACTAACTACAAAATGATTATATATGTTTGTCAAATATTTTTTTAATTTTTTTCCAATAAATGTTAGAGGCTTAAAATGCGAATGAATCCAATTTTAAGCGTAAATATTCTAATACTCTTTAAAAGGTAGATTAACCGCCTTTTGATGGATAACCCTTTTTAAATCCACTTTTGACAATTTCATATGTTATATTGGACAAAATAAAATCCTTCTTTAGAATCGGGACATCAAAATTTTCTTTGTGCATGTTTTTGTTATTTTTTTCGATAAAGTTCATTTTTAATGAATTAGTGAAAAATATTGTTTTCTAATTCAAAACATCATTTTAATATAATTTATATATATGATTAGGTCATCTTTTCAAATGGTTTTAAAGTTCAATTAGAATATATTTGTACCATTTAATCCAATGGTGTTCATTGGAATTAATTTCACTTTGAGATTGGACTTAAACTAGTGTCAATCTTTTAATATATATTATTTCTTAAAAACACGCTATTTGTTTTGACAACAAGAATTAATTATTAAATTAATTAATGTAAAGTATATGTTTTGAATTTTTTAAAATAGACATCATTTCTTAATTCGGAATATCAAATATAGCTTAGGGTGAATTTTTGGTATTTTTCTGAAAAACATCAATTTTTGATGAATAGTGAAACCACTAAGTGGTAGTTAAAAAACAGATTTTTCATTTAAATGAAACTTTACAACTTTTGTGATTTGAATTTAAAAAATCTGACAAACATGGTTGTCATTAGGATGTAAAATGTGGTTCAATGGGATTAAAATTATTTTTTGGTGAATAGTAACTTTTATGTTTTATTAATCGCGATTAAAGGTAATTAGTGTAATTTTAGGTAAAGATAATGTTATAATAATATGAAATTAACTTGAAACATGTCATACCCTTATTGTATGAGTCATGTACGACCATGAAAATTCATGGGACAATTTGGGGACTCCATGGAGCCACTATGGTAGGAAAATGACATTAATAACATTGTATTTAATGTTAAAATTAAAATGTCACAAACTTGTATTGTTTTACTAAAACAATTTTTACATGGGGTTATACAAGTCATATTTTTTTACTATAAATATTCATTAAAAATATAAAAAGATTTCATACATCATGATATTTATTTTATAATTTTTCGACATTAAATAAATTAATTTATTTATAGATACGTGATGATGGAGTGATTACCTCATAAATGAATGATTTAAATTAAATGAGAAGATTGGGTAAACTATAAGTCTTAAACTTATCAAAAACCTATTGGATGGGTGGATTTCTAAACCTTATAACCTTATCCTAGAAATATATCCATTTGGAACCTTTAAAATCCGAAAATAATTTTATAATAAAGTAACATTTTATAACTTTCCATGAGTGCCCCTCCTCTCCTATTATAAAAGGCCCCCAAATCTACCACCTTACCCACACCTCTAAATCCATTGGCTCAGCCAAGCTCGGATCATTTTAACTCTCCACATCCCTCTCCTCATCCTAGAAGACTAACCATAGGAAGAAAGCTCTTCAAGAAACCCGTTTGGTTCAATCCAAGGGGAGTTACTCGATTTAAAGGTAATGTCTTCTCGTATGTTCATTTTTTTATTTTTCTTCTCCAACCCCATAAACTATTTTATTCCTTTATTTTTTAACAATAAATCTATCTTCAATATACTAGGATTTTTTAATGAGAAATATTCGAGCTACACATACACACACCTCCATCTAATGGTTAAAGAACATACTGTTTCTGTAGATGGCGAATTACTGCCTCATGAAATGATGATTGTTCAATATTTTCTTAACACCTTTCGTGGTGGCCATAATTATGTCACTGTATTTTATATATGATATATATGGTATTTATGTTTTCTATATTCTTATTTATTTTATATTTAAATCACACCATTATGCTTTTCATGTTGTGAAAATGCGATAATTTCATACGAGGAAGTGTGGACTGCCGCCCCTCAAGTGATGTGGCTCGTTCATGAAATACATGGAATGTATAAAAATTGAAATTAATAAACTTATTTGACCTATATAACTTATATATTATATTGTAATTATAATATATATATATCTCATTTATTTTTAATTCCATTAATATGAAAAAGAAATGAAAGTAGCGTTCATGCGTGTATGGCCTACCGTCTCCAAGAATGGTGCATTTCATTTATTTTTATCTCCAAATATTGTGGAATAATTATAAAACGAATATATACTATATATATATGATATATAAATCATTAATACTATTCTGGATATGATTTAATTACAACTACATTGACAATGCTTTTCAAACAAGTTCATTTTTGATTCACGTACGAAACATCGACGAAAACGTCTGATATGAACTCACATTATTAACCAATTATTATAACATTATAATATGTTATATGAACTGAATAATAATATTTAAAGGAGGTCCTTAAGAAATTATAAATTGACCAAAGAATATTATTAAGTAATATAAAGAAATGAACAAGACAAGTCGCACTTGAGGTAAGGGATCCTACCACTCTCTTTCTTTTTAAGTACTCCCTTTTATGTCATTTATTTTAAGCTCATATTTATTATGTTTGGGGATGTTCTTTTATATTAATAATTCTATAATTTTTATGTTCATATTATGAGATACCCTATTTGATCTCATAAATCCATATTTGGATGTTTTAAGTGGTGTCGTTAGGCTGCCGAGTTTTCGTAAGGGATTTTTCATCTCACATTTATTCCCGTGAGATTTATGCTAAATTTTCCACCATTTTCTTTTGAGTGGTGTATGTTCTGCCCATTATTATACTATTTGTGTAATATAATTTCATTTATGGGTATTTACATCAATTTTTTATGGTCCTTCTTTCATGGGGTGTACGTTTCGAAAGTTATCCGAATCGGTAAGGGATCCTTTCACCCTCCTCTTTTTAAAAGACTTCTTTTGATGGGTCTTTTAATCTTGATATTGTTATATTGGGATATGTTCTTATATATCTTTAAAGATATAAATTTTATGTCCATGTTATGAGATACCATTTTCTCTCTCATCAAATCATTTCATTAATTTTAATTTGACGTCGTTAGGCTATCAAATTTTTGCATAGGAACTTCTTAACTCAATTTCAATCCTTTGGGTTAAACTTTTACTCCTTGAACATGTCATGCTATTAATATGTGTGAATGAATCTGATTGTTTTACACTTAATATGCACTTTTATTTGGTGTATTTATATTTTTCACACATAAATTATGTAATTGATTTATCCTTAATCAAAGGATACCGTCTTTGTATGGGACTTCGTCTAAATCTTCTTTCATTGAGGCATATTTTTTTCTAATACAATTTATACTCTGTATAAAACCCTTTGACATATACTTTTATTCAAAAGGAATATTTTAAATACGAAGCATCTTACTAAACAACAAAAGGTATGTTTCTTTTTAACGTACGCGGTGACAACGACCTTTTCACCGCCATGAGTATTAATTGGCCTTTAGATTACTCAACAAGATGTAATGTTTTAAAATGAAATAAATACCATATATGATTTTATGTATTGTGGTGTTTAAAATGGTTGTTATAATGGTTTTGTTATGTCAATATATTTAAGTGATATATTGTGATCAAATTGTGGAAATGTTTTCTTTCCGTAATAGTTGTTTTATGTCTTATGATTTTATAATGGTACTTGGACATTTGACTGGTGGTTACGTGATAAACCATATGACGGGGGTTCCATGAACACCAAGACGGGTTGTTACCTTATAACCTCCAATGCATTGGGTATGGAAGTCGGTCGTATAGCTATTCCATTAAGTGATATGTGTTGAACTCGACCGTATGGTTATTCCATTTAAGTATGTTTATGTCCCAAGTTACATTTATATGTTATGTGTTCTTTATATGGGTTTTATGGTAATATTTTGGTTACAAAAGGGTATGTAATTATCTTTTATTCAGTGAATAGTTTTTACTACTTCATTAAGGTAAAAAGTATTACTTTGATAAAGTATTCATGGTTTACTTGTTGTTTTGAAAAACTAATAGTTTTTCTTTTTTGTGTATCCCTTACTGAGCTTTTTATGCTCACCCCAAGTTTTTTTGAAATGTTTTTCACAAGACTTAATGTGCAATAGGGTAAAGGATGGGATCAAGGAAAATTCATGATATCTAAATCATGGAACTGGACATGTTTTTTTAAGAATTTTTATTTCATGGAATCTTAGTTAAAGTGTCTACTTTGTAATCTTTTGAGATGTAATAGTTATGTCCTAATTCTCTAAAACTCTAAACCTGAAAAGATCCTCTATGTAAATTATTCATTTAATTCAATATTAAGTAATGTTTAAGGCCGAGTCCTTATGTTGGTATCAGAGGCCGGTTTAGAAAACTTTAGGGATTAGGAGTTTTCATTTGACACATGGTTAGTCCCTAATCTATTATTTCAGTTAAATCCTTGTTCGATATCTTTTTTTTTCAGGTCAAGAAATTTCGGTTACGAATGGAAAGAGGAGGATCTCAAACGAAATTCCTATATCTTCCTGAGGACATGCTTGCAATAATTATTGAAAAGTCATGTTCAATTGATTGTGAGACTTTTTCTATCATAAAACTCATTTGAAAGCAACTGTTTGAGATATCAAACACCTCCACTATACCTCATTATCATCGTGGATCATGGGTTGTATTTAGAAAAATACTATTTTAACAATACTCTCATATTTTCAACAAAGATAAATATTATCAAGTCATTTTTAAATATTTTACCTTATCACAAGATTTTGAAGCATATTATGATTTTAAAAAAGGTGCTGAAGAAGGAGACCCTTGTGCAACATATTTATATTTTCTTCTACAATATATTCTCTCAGAAAATTCCTATGGTATATTAAAAGGACAATTAATTTAAAGTTTCAACTCAAAATCAGTCCAACTATTTTACAGAAATCATGTTTTATCATATGTCTTGAAATTATATGTCATACATGATTATTTTCCAATACCGTTTTTCTGTGATCTACCATATGAACCATGTTGTAAAAGGTTTATTTGGATGGAGGAATTAAATGATTTTGAAGGATATCTAAATCATTGTTGAAATGCATGGACATTTTACCTGTGAGAATAGGATGGCGATGAAACCAAATGGATACCATGATTAAGGTATGATGTTTTCTTTTTTGGGAATCATTTTATTTTATCTTATGGTGGTGAAATAAGACTTCAAGAATTAAGATGTTGAGATCGTAATGAATTTGGATGAAAATGAGAGGTATAAGGAAACCATTGAGGTTAAAACATGTTAGTGTTATTTTTTGAGTTTTATAAAAAGGAAAACCCGTAGGATGGGTGACAAACCGTCGCATTTGGTAAGGCCGCAAGAATCAAACCCACAAATGAAGGGCGACAAGGGCGTATCGCCTAGCACTGTACTACGTGAAGTCCCGAGTTAGTATGAATTATTCTTTTTAGTTAGATTATTTGATGAATCAAAAATAAGTTGATTTTGGGAAAATATTGACTTATTTGGAGGATATATGACTAGGTTAATTACTTTTCAATATGAGACTTTAAGAGTAACTGATGTTACTTGGAGATAAATGTTAATTTTTACCTTGGAAGACTATGTGATTAAATCCTTGGAATATTTTGGTTTCAATCATAGTTTGGTTTACTTTGAATAATTTTATGGATATATTTTCATTTAATAGTTTTTGTTGAACTTTGGGTTTTTTCTAATAAATTTTGGAGATTAAGAGTAGTTTTTATTTTTGTAAAAAAATTTATCCTTTTTGGGTATTATCTGATCTCATACTAAACTTTTTGGTTCCGTTTTGGTTAAGGTCTAAAGACATGGGAAATATATAGTTCTCTTTTGTGTATTAGGTGATTCTCAAGAAGCTGATTGTAGTACTCTTAATGTGAACAAGTCATCTTAATTACTCGTCTTTTGGAGAAAATATGTGTTTGTGTAAAAAATCTAGTGAAAGTTGAAAGTCAACATGACAAGTAAGTATGTTTCCTTATGATTTAGTTAAGCTCATAAATAAACTACTCAATTAAAAGTAACATAAAAACAAATATTTTGTCTATTAACTTTTCCTACTGGGGAATCAAATACCGTTTAACCCATCACCAGTTTGTGATTTTCTGGTGGTTAACTTTCTCCTAAACATGTTTTCTATCACTCTCTATCAGAACATGGCCCTTTTTTTCTCTTCCATGTCCTTGTTTTCATACATTTAATCCTAGTATGGGTTAACTCAGGTGACATTTTTACTTCCCTTTCTATATATTAAAGTGACAGTTTAATTTACTCCTTTTCCGATGTGGGGCTTTCAATGGAGTTTTCAAGCTCAATTTTAAAATTGCGAAACACAATTACCAAAAGGGGGGAAGGATGTAACATCCCAGGTAAATAAAGAATAATAATTTTTCATACTTATTAATATTTTTGAATAAAATATTAATATTACTTTAAAGGTAACGCTATTCTCGATGGCGTACCCAATACACAGCAATGAGTTTCTTGGAAATCTTACGTTGCACTCTAATAATAAAATAATTTTATTTTAAAAAGTAGTTAACACCTAGACATTGTAATTAGGGGAATGAATATAACTAACTAAAAAATGAGTATATATGTTTTTCAAATATTTTTTTACTTTTTTTCCAATAAATGTTAGAGGCTTAAAATGCGAATGAATCCAATTTTAAGCGTAAATATTCTAATATTCTTTAAAAGGTCGATTAACTGCCTTTTGATGGAGAACCCTTTTTAAAACCACTTTTTTACAATTTCATATGTTATATTGGACCAAATAAAATCCTTCTTTAGAATTAGGACATCAAAATTTTCTTTGCGCAAGTTTTTGTTATTTTTTTCGATAAAGTTCATTTTAATGAATAAGTGAAAAATGTTTTATTTTAATTCAAAACCCCCTTTTAATCTAATTTATTTATATGATTATGTTATATTTTGAATTGGTTTTAAAGTGATATTAGAATATATTTTTTCCATTTAATCCAATGGTGGTCATTGGAATTAATTTAACTTTGAAATTGGACTTAAACTAGTGTCAATCTTTTAATAGATATTGTTTCCTAAAAACACGCTATTTGTTTTGACAGCGGGAATTAATTATTAAATTAATTAATGAAACTTATATGTTTTGAATTTTGTAAAATAGACATCACTTTTGAATTTGTAATATCAAATATATCTTAGGGTGAATTTTTGGTATTTTTCAGAAAAACTTCAATTTTGATGAATAGTGAAACCACTAAGTGGTAGTTAAAAAACAGATTTTTTGTTTAAATGAAACTTTAACACATATGTGATTTGAATTTAGAAAATATTAAATACATGGTTTTCATTAGTATTTAAAATTTGTTTCAATGGGATTAAAATAATATTTTGGTGAATAGTAACTTTATAGTTTTATTAATAGCAATTAAAGGTAATTAGTGAAATCTAAGGTAAAGATAATGTTATAATAATATGAAATGAACTTGAAACATGTCCTAACCTTATTGTATGAGTCATGGCCGACCGAAAAATTAATGGGTAAACTTGGGGACCCCATGGAGCTACTATGGAAGGAAAATGTCATTAATAACTTTTTATTTAATGTTAGAATTAAAATATCACAAACATGTATTGTTTAAATAAAACAATTTTAACATGGGGTTATAAAAGACAATTTTTTTACTATAAATATTAATTATAAATCTAAAAATATTTCCTACATTATGATATTTTTTTTATAATTTTTCGACATTAAATAAATTAATTTACTTATGGCACCGTGATGATGTAGTGATTACCTCATAAATGAACGATTTAAATAAAATGAGAAGATATGGTAAAATCTAAGTCTTAAACTTTTCAAAAACCTATTGTATGGGTGTATTAAGAAACCTTATCACCTTAGCCTTGAAATATATACTTTTTTGACCTTTAAAATCCAAAAATCATTTTATAATAAAGTAACATTTTATAACCTTCCAAGAGTGCCTCTCCTCTCCTCTTATAAAAGGCCCCCACGTCTACCACCTTACCAACACATCTCAAGCCATTGGATCGGCCAAGATCTACTATTTTTATCTCTCCACATCCCTCTCCTCATCCAAGAAGACTAACCTTATATAGAAATCTCTTCAAGAAACCCTTTTGGTTCAAACCAAGGGTAGTTACCCGATTTAAAGGAAATGTCTTCTTTTATGTTCATTTGTTTTATTTTGCTTCTACAACCCCCTAAACTAATTTATTAATTTATTTTGTAACAACACCAGTATCATAAATATACTAGTATGTTGTTATGATAATTATTCTAGCTACACATACACACACCTCCATCTAATGGTTAAAGAACATACTGTTTCTGTGGATGGCGAATTACTGCCTCACGAAACGATGATTGATCAATATTTTCTAAACACCTTTCATGATGGCCATTATGATGTCACTGTATTTTATATATGATATATATGGTATTTATGTTTTCTATATGCTTCTGTATTTTATATTTAAAACCCACCTTTATGTTTTTTATGTTGTGAAAATACGATAATTTCATATGAGGAAGTGTGGACTACCTCCCCCTCAAGTGATGTGACTCGTTCATGCAATACATGGAATGTATAAAGAATGAAATTAATGAACTTATGTGACCTATATAACATATATATTATACTGGAATTATAATATATATATCTCTCTCATTTATTTTTAATTCCATTAATATGACAAAGAAATTAAAGTAGCGTTCATGCGTACGTACAGCCCACCGTCTCCATGACCGGTGCATTTCATTTATTTTTGTCTCCAAATATTATGGAATAAGTATAAAACGATTATATACTGGATATATATGATATTTTACATCATTAATACTATTTTGATATGATTTACTTACAACTTCATTGACAATGCTTTCCAAAAAAGTTCATTTTTGACTCATATACCAAATATCTACGAAAACGTCTTATATGAACTCAAATTATTAACCAATTAATATAACATTATAATATGTTATATGAACTGAATAATAATCTTTAAAGGAGGTCCTTACGAAATTATAAATTGACCAATGTTTATTATTCAGGAATATAAAGAAATGAACAAGACAAGTCGGACTTGACATAAGGGATCTTACCACTCTCTTTATTTTTAAGTACTCCCTTTTATGTCATTTCTTTTAAGCTCATATTACTTATGTTTGGGGATGTTCTTTTATATTACTCATTATGTAATTTTTATGTTCATATTATGAGAGACCCTATTTGATCTCATAAATCCATTTTTTGATGTTTTAAGTGGCGTCGTTAGGCTGCCGAGTTTTCGTAAGGGATTTTTCATCTCACATTTATTCCCGTGAGATTTATGCTACATTTACCACCATTTCCATGGATTGGTGTGTGTTCTATCCATTATTATACTCTTTGTGTAATATAATTTCATTTATTGGTTTTTACATCAATTTTGTACGGTCCTTCTTTTATGGGGTGTATGTTTCGAAAGTTACCCGACTCGGTAAGGGAACCTTTCACCCTCCTCTTTTTAAAAGACTTCTTTTGATGGGTATTTTAATTTACATATTGTTATATTGGTATATGTTATTCTATATCTTTAAGGATGTAATTTTTTTTCCAAGTGATGAGATACCATTTTCTCTCTCATCAAATCATTTCATGAATTTTAATGTGATGTCGTTAGGCTGCCAAATTTTTGCATACGAACTTCTTTACTCAATTTCAATCCTTTGGGATAAACTTGTACTTCTTGAACAAGTCATGATATGAATATGTGTGAATGAATCTGATCTTTTTATATTTAATATCCACCTTTATTGTGTGTATTTATATTATTCACACATAAATTATTTAATAGATTTATCCTTAATCTAAGGATATCGTCTTAGTATGGTACTTCGTCTCAATCTCCTTTCATTGAGGCATATTTTTTTCTAATAAAAAACTTTATTCTATATGATGTATGAACCCCTTTGAATTATACTTTTATTCAAAAGTAATCATTTATATACGAATATTTTTACTAAATGAAAAAAGGTATGTTTCTTTTTAACGTAAGCGGTGACAACGACCTTTCCGTCGCCGCAAGTGTTATTTGGTCTTTGGCTTCCTCAACAAGCCATAATGTTTTAAAATAAAAAAAATACCATATACTCTTTTATGCATTGTGGTTTTGAAAATGGTTTTTTATAATGGATTTGTTATGTATATATATTTAAGTGATATATTGTGATCAAGATGTGGAAATTTTATCTTTCCGTTATATTTGTTTTATGTCTTATGATTTTATAATGGTACTTGGACATTTAACGGGTGGTTACGTGATAAACCATATGACGGGTGGTGCCATGAATACCAGGATGGGTGGTTACGTTATAACCTCCAATGCATTGGGTATGGAATTCGGCCGTATGGCTATTCCATTAAGTGATATGTATGGAAGTCGACCGTATGGTTATTCTATTTAAGTATGTTTATGTCCCACGTTACCTTTATATGTTATGTGTTCTTTATATGAGTTTTATGGTAATATTTTGGTTAGAAAAGGGTAAGTAATGATCTTTTATTCATTGAAGAGTTTTTACTAATTCATAAAGGTGAAAAGTATTACTTTGATAAAGTATTCATGGTTTACTTGTTGTTTTGAAAAAGTAACAGTTTTCCTTCTTTGTGTATCCCTTACTGAGCTTTTTATGCTCACCTCAAGTTTTTTTGAAATGTTTTTCACATGACTTAATGTGGAATAGGGTCTAGGATGGGATCAAGGAAAATTCATGCTATCTAAAACATTGAACAAGGAATGTTTCTTTTTAATAATTTTTATTTTATGGAACCTTAGTAGAAGTTTTTACTTTTTAATCTTTTGAGATGTAATAGTTATGTCGTAATTCTCTAAAATTATAAACCTGAAAAGATCCTCTATGTGTATTATTAATTTAATTCAATATTAATTATTTCTAAGGCTGGGTCCTTATAGTTTGGGTATTATTCATGTTTATATTCTCGGATTCTTCTAGGAGTAGTGGTGACATGGATGGAGTGATCACACCAGGATGTGGGGACTCAGGTAATAATCAAGTTGGATATGAAGGAAGTGATGATGTAATGTAATGGATGATATAGAACCAACATGAATATTAAAATGTATCCCTCTAAATGTAAGAAATTTTCCTATATACCTAAAAAGGTTCAAAATCAATGTCTATAGAGTTATAATGGGGCGTTGAGACACCTATGGAGGTGACTTGTGAGAAGAGAATGCATGGATGGGGTTCCGAAGGAATTTTAACCTCCGAGTTGTGGCATGATCCTCATAACACATAGTGACTCAAGTAAAGGACCATGATTGGAGTGAATTATGTGCTTGAACCACAAAAAATGTTCTTAAATACCGTGTGTCATAGATAGGGATCAATGCCCATGTAGTTCTGGAAGATGGCATCGGGGTTTACACATGGCCTACTACCTAGGTGGATAGATCAAAACACCTCTGGGAGGTGGATCCGAATGATGTGTCCCAAAGATGGAAGGTTGCATATCACGAGGGAATATCCCTTTATGGTAACTCCATCGTTTACCATTGGTTCGGATTGAACCTCAAAGAGGATTCCAATGTAAAATTTTTGGAATTCAGGGATAAAAACCCATGTAGTTTGGCATTGGAGGGTATGAGGATTACATGCTGAGGTTTTACGTATAGATTCATGGTCACTACTAATCTCTAAGACAATTTGAATCATTATCAATGTGAGAAACCATAGGTATAAGTGTACCTAATGATCATGTCTCAAAAAGTGTTACCCTAAGAAATGATGTGGGGATTACGCACTGAAGCGGCCCATGAAGATAATGATTGGTGGTTACTCCATGCGGGATGCCCAAGGAGGAACTTGTTCCACATGAGAGGGATATAATTACTTTCCAGGAGGGTGATGAATATCTCTCTCCCATAGTGATGAGTGGGAGTTGAAAATTCTTGAGGTGGGGAACCCCATGCGAGTTGTATGGGGTGAGGATATAGTTTAACATCATGTGTTGAGGATGTTGGATCTTGGAAATTTAACGACATAAGACTCTGATGGGGAGGGATCTCTCCTTACCCATTGGTATTAAATAACTGATTCCCACCCACACTGGGAGATGTTAATTCATCAGTAATTCCAAGATACAATGGGGGAGATTGGTTGATATTATGGTCCATATTATCATGGATATGCCAAAAACACCGATCCATTAGCATACCTATCCCAAAAAAGCAATAGGTAGGGCATTACATTAGGGAACACTGCACGAGGAACTAGGAAATCACTATGTACTAGCTTATAGGGATTTAGAAATGAGGTGCTCACAAGATGTGGATGTTATGTGTAATAAGTTCCCAAACATGGCGATTTAAGTAAAAGACAACCCATGGAGTCCTAAGGAGGATCTTCATGCATGATTGGGAACTTGTGTGAAAAAAGGATGGGACTGAGTGATATATGGATGTCCACAAGTGAGTGTGGTGCATGAAAGAAGGGTCTTTTATGTGAACATTCCTTAGGTGATTAATGAATGCAAGAAATATCTTTTTTCTCACCTATCTTAGGATTAAAAGGAAATTGGAAAGGGTCAAGCCCTTGTGTGTCCACCCAAAGGGGGGCTATGGGGGACATATCACCCAAGATCCTAGAAGATGATGCCATGACTTTTGCATGATCATGGAATGGATCTTCTTGTGCATAGGGAAGTGAAGGTTCGACCTATAGTGAGTTTCCTTGGAAATGGTGGGGTTCCCTTATATTTATATGAAATTTTCATGGAGGGAGTGTGTAATAAGGCTCATGCATAACGAAGCAGTTAACATCACATTAGGAACGTAAGGGTTTCAAGAAATATTTTCCCATCTTGTGTGTAACCCTGAGAACATATGCATGAATGCCTTGTTGTTTTTAAGAGAATAGGGTGAAATATATATTTTGATGTTGCATTGGGATCATACAGACATTGCCCATTGATTTCCATCATGTGTTCAAGAATTCAAACTCATATACGGCTCCCATGGGGTACTTGGAATTGTCCATTGAGTCAAATTTTTGTTTTAAGATTCTCAATGATTCCTATTTTTTGACACAAGTATAATTCACCCCCCCACATACAATTTGATCTAAAAGGGGACATTAATGTTGGGTTTTGATTGAAACAATGAAGAATATGGCACAATATTTGAGGCACATACAAATAATGACAGTTGATTTAAAAAATTCCTTATAAATGTGAGGAGGACCCGATCCACAAATAAAAATATGTGAAGATTCCCGAGGTATAGTACCTTGACTTTCCATATAAGGAGTGATTATATCTCATGTGGATATATTTTCAATTCAGTGAAAAAGAAATCAGATGCATTATTTTCCATACATGCAACCACATAGCCTTCCTCAAATTTTTCCTAAGTCAGATTTCATGAACATGCCACCAGATCTTGCAATTTCATTTTTTTTACTTTTTTACATTCCAAAATTATTTCATTCATGAAGAAAACCTTTTATTTTCAAGACTTACTTAACATTTCTAATAAATGGGCTGCTACTGAAAGAGAGGCAACCCATACTGCGTGAAGAGCAGAGATGATTGTGATTCCTTGGATTCTTCAGGCCACAAGGGTACTATCATACAATAAAATTCTCTTAGGCAGGTTGACTTGGTCTCAAAAGTATTATGACTTGATTTATAGCCAACCACTATGGAATTTCAGGATTATGGATGAAGTGGATTTCCCAAGATTTTAAACCAATCCGCCATGGTAGTGAGTCATGCATGAAGATAACCTTCAATGGAACAACATCACAAACAATGGTCACCCTAATAGAGATAATTGTGATATGGTCATATATGTACTAAATTTTAAAACCAGGATCTCCATGGAGAGTTAACCAGTGACTGAATAATTTCCCACTCACTATGAAATCACCTTCTAAAACAGCTTCACAGATGAGATAAAGGTCTGGACGTAGGACTCAAACATGAGTTCTGGAAGAAATTTCACAAATTAATGGGCATGGGAATACTAGGTGTTCCCAACATTCTTGGAAATTAGAGAAGAATCTCAAACACATCAGGATCTTTAAAGCTATTTGGATATTGCAATTTCATTTCTACCATAAGTAGAAACTAGGGATAGAGATGTTCATTCAGTGGTACCCCAACATAAATAAGTTTCAAATACATCATTGGGAGGTTAATACCAGTCTCTCAGACAACTACAACATCATGAGAATTCCTCTAGAGGGACTTTAAAAAGATGAGTTTCAACAAACATTGAATATCTATGGACACATAGATCAAACAACACATTCTAACATGGCATCTATGAGATCTGTTGAAGGAGATCATGGGGATTAAATACATTCTAATGGACATACAATAACTGGCATGTATAGGCCTATTTATTTAAGAGGGATAGGTTTTTGAGGGTGGAAGGCCAGGGGAGAAAGTTCCAGAAACAATATGCAAAGAGGCATGGATGGATCATATTGGTTGATCGTGGAAGTAGGAGAATATCAATCATGGGTATTTAGAGTGAATGAGATCTAAGATCTGTTTGTATGATATGATTCATTCCTTGTTTCCTTCCTAAGAAATTGGTCAATTCCGTTGAGGGACACAAGGATGAGGGTCCATCTCAGGATGATGGTAATGGTTGGGATCATGGAACTCTGCAACTATGTTAATCATGGAGTGCCTATATTAGTATGGATGTACAAAATTCTAGAGCGAATTTCATGGGGAGGAATGCCCAAGAATATTTTTGGGCCATTCTAGATCCTCCATGGCTAGATTAAAGATCATTTTAGTGGATATGACTTAACAAATGTCTTCTATCCTCCAGGAGACGACCTACAACTATCTTTGGGAAACATCGTTGGGGTTCAGGCACTAACGCTCAATGAGAAAGCGATAAACATCAATATCATAAATACTGAAAATTCCAATTTCCACCAATTTTCACCTCGGACAACCAGATGGTGGATGACTTGCAGGGTCAACAAAAACAGAGGGAATATCTAGAGAATAGCAGGGGTGGTGTGTTTGTATCTTGGATGAAAGGATTGATCTTTTTCCATCCATACATGCCTTCATGCATTTCCAGATAGTTTAGGTGATAAAAAGGATTCTAAATAAACTATATATAGTGATCTGGGGGAGGTAGAAACCATGTATCCCTTTCTAATTTTTCTTCATATTTACAACTTCTAGATTTAGTGAAACAATCAAACATCCCACCCCCCAATTGATGTTGATGTCATTCTGTCAATGGAATATTCTGTTAACTTGGTTGTGGCATATTCAGAAGAAATTGTATGAATGTATATTAGGTAAACCAAGTAGGAATGTATATTGTTTGGTCAGCGACAAAGCATGCAATCAATTGCTAGGTAAGAAAGACCATAACCAAGATAGATGGTTGGGGCAATACAAGTAGGAAGCTCAACATTATAAAGATCACTAGGTAGGACCACACCCTAACCTTCTATGTCAATTTGGTCTGAAATTCAACCTCGATGACTAGCTAGATAAGCCCCTACGAAATAAATAGGGTATCTTTTGAAGTAAATTCCATATTTCCAAACGTTGTGCCGATTGGGTGGATTTCATGACAATATTTGTCAACTAGGGATTTGGGCCAAAGACTGATGCACACAAGGCTTGTTCTACTGAAAGTCAGGCATATTCGAGTGGCAGATATAGTGGACATTCATCTCCAACAAGTGTACCTAACATCCATGGATGCCAATTCATGCCAAGAGGAGAGATATGTGAAACCACATCTCTAGTTAAAAGTGATTCTTGGTCAAGAGCATGATCCTGAGAAAATGTTGCCTAAGGATGATAGAAATGATGAAGGAAAATAAGAATGTAAGGAGGAGGAGGAGGAAGTGGAAGTGGATGAATAATAGGATGCTGAGGATGAATATAATATAGGTGGGGAATCTCTAGGGACATCATATCATCATGAGACTCCATGGGAGTGTTGAAAGAACACAAGATATGATGAGGAAATTGTCGAACGTCTCGAAGTAAGTCTCCATTTTTTTATCTCATGGTTCCTTCTATTTCCATAACTCATAACTAATAACATAATTTTGATATATTCAGGAACCCATTTGTGTTGATCAAGGGGATACCTATATAGGTGGTGAAAATGGAAAGATGGAAATGGGGGATGTGTCCTTGATCTTTCATTCGAGGCAGATCACGGTGAAGGACCAGTCATGGATGAAGCGTCCCTATGTGATCCAGCTAAATGGAGAAAAGTGACAACCTCATAATTCTATGATATCACCATTTTTTCCAAATGAGGATGTTAGATTCATTGAGATAACAAGATCTTAGAGGTATAAGGTGGTTTAAGTTACCATGGTGACTGGGAACTTGATCTGGTTGCACATAGCTCATTTATGTCCTTAATTTTCAAAGAAGCGCTTCTATTATAAGAGAACCAAGATGACCAAGGTTTCCATTCCACATAGTTCTTGTAAAACTTCAATCTCGTAAAAACATAGAGATTTGGAAATATACCTGTGATATTCTAATGTTTGTACCAATCCATGAGGAACTAGTCATTCATGTTGATTCAAATTTGGCACCGGATGAGTTGGGGGTTGTGGCTATGTGTGATACCACTTCCTATGCAAAGCCTAGAGATAACGAGGGAAAAGATGTTGATTAATGCGGATCATGGTTCACTCATAAGAAATAGATCCTAGGAACTCAAAGGGGATTCCAGAAGAATATCATGCCGCTGAGTTTTTGGCTATATTTCCAGAATATGGACTTGTAGACACTGTGGAGATGGATGACCCTGATTCAGATGCAACTGAGTAGATCTGAATGTCATGGAATATGGCATGGATGTGTATAAAACATATACTTGATTCCCTAGAGGTATAATGGATAATATGAATTGTATAAATCCGAAAAAGGTTGTGTTAACTCTGTTCCAGAGGGTTGGATGCTCTCCATCATCATGTGATGATCCCCCACAATCCTGTTGGGAAGATGTGGGAGATAAATCAACACTGAGATGCTACCTGGTTCAAAAATAAATGTGAAAATATTTATAAGATCCATGATGACGAACATGAAATATAAAACCTTGATGATAAGATGAATGACAATTCGACATTCATCACCAATAAGTAAAAACTCATTAAAAAACTAAAGGTCTAATTGGAAAAAGCCCAGGAGTAGCGATAAAAATAAAGTCATCATCTGGATGAGCTCTGAGCTAAATGGACCCAAATGCAGATCATGGCTAATGAGAATCTCTCTATAGCTATTGGTGAATAGAGTGATATTAGGAAGTTATAGAAGAATATAGAAACCAAACACCAGAATGTGGCAGTATTGAAGTGTTCCATTAAAGGGAAATTTCATAAGTTCCTTGTTTCAGACAAACATATGAAACATAATTTTTTTTCCCAATTTTTTTTGAACTTTTTTCATAAGAATAATTCTTTATTACATCAATCATTACACAAAGATAATATATGTGAACAAAATAATGATCAGTCCCTCAGCTCACATGGGCCACACCAGGTGTGAGAATTAAGGGATGAACACATAATCATTCACTTTTTATAAGAGTGCCATCCAATCATCAAATACATAGGGTCTACTATTCTCGACTGACAACCTAGAGCATTTGGGTTGATAGAGGATTTAGCTGAAGAATATGTCTCTTAGAGATGCCAACCTGACTTTCCAAATGTTCTTTAGTTCATGAATGGGATAATATTATGGTAGGTAGAATGAATACGGATAAAGGGGAATGAATAGTTTGAATCCCAATTCCCAAAAATTGAAACACAATGATGATGGCATATTGATCTGAGATATCTTATTACCATATTTGAAATATATTATCTATGATTCTAGCTATAAATGAGGAAAAACTAATGAGGGTCAACCACAAAAAATATGCAAAACAGAATACTAAACTCTAAATGTCATCCAAAGACCTATATAGTGTTAACCCATAACTGAAGGTGAACCGGAGCAGCATGAGACTAGACACATAGGGGGTCCCTTCATATGTGAAATTGTATAAGGATAATAATAATGGGAATCAAAAGTGCATATGTTGACTAGTGGCATATTAAAAGGGATTCCATAACACTAGAAATTATTCCACTTTGGATTGGAGCTCATTGGTGTAGTTGCATCAGTCTGAATAGATATCAACCCTACCTCCCATGGGAGATTCATCTCGAATGTCGAGCCACAATTGACACTATAATATGCTTTTTAGTTTTGTGTCATGAAAGTGAGGATGATTAATGGGTTAGTTTAATATCATGTGATCAAAACATCCCATAGTTTAATGGCCTATGATCTGGATCTTTTCACGTAGTTCATGGTCATATTGTATAACCATTGACAATAGTTTAAAGTCATCTTTTACAGACTATGATGGTTATTCCTATAATTTTTTCATGCAACCTAGGAGATGAAACCGATGTGACTGGGCCAATGGAGGCATGTCCACCATACAAATACAAAGGAATAGGTGAAAATGAGGAATATGTAATGTGGTGAGGGAAAAAACACAACATTAGTGAAGGTCCAAGAGAACTACTACCACACCACATATCCATATGAGGGACCTAGTTTAAGGTCATAGAGCATGGAATATAATCGGGGCCAATGGGATAAATAAGGTTGATGAAACTATGGATGGGCTCGAGATAAAGTGTTTGGGTGTCACTACTTATGTTGTAAGTAGGGGAATCAAGCCACCCATAGTTCTTGAATATAGTGTAGTTTTGGACCAACATTGGTGGGGTTAGTGCTCTCTAAAGTGGACACTAAATCATCCTAAATTATCCTGGGGTATTCGGAACATTCTCAAGGTATGATTTTAGTTTAACATCATGCATCGAGGATGATGAGTTCTTAGTTCAGTATCATAGAGTTCGGACCATAGAGCTCCGATTTTAAGTTTTTAGTTTCTGGACTATATAGTTTGTGGCTGGGACCAAATACCAAGTGTGTTTGGTACACTACGTATTCCATATGGAGGGGAATAAATCCATACATAATTCTGGAATCCTGTGTAGTTTAATGTAACACAGTAAGGAAAATGTGGTTTGATGTGGAAATGGGTAGTGATGTTGCATCTAGACTCACTATTGATGATTTGAGCATCACTATGTGTCCCATAAGGATGGGAATCTATCCATGAATTGTTACTACATGTAAATTTAATAGTGCTGGTTTTACCCATGCATCGAGAGAAGAGGTATCATCTATTTCTTGTTTTTCCTTTTGTTCTTCTTCTTATTTTTTTAGTTGTTGGACTAGGATGAAAAGTATGGGTGTCACTATAGATATCAATCCATGTATAGGTTTTGACAGGTTCAATTGTGTATTACCAGTACCAAGGGTGATGCCCTCTCAAGTGAAAACAACACAATGTTATTCAATTTTTCATCATTTGGCCATGACGACAGTGACACAATTTAAAGTCATATGATAAGAACTTCCCTAGAATCGTAAAGTCATTTATTATGGATACAATAGTTTAACATCATGTGGGATGGAGGGGCATAGTTTATCATCATGTTTCATGGATGAAAAAGATCTTATTTTTTGGTCATAGAACTAAGACCATGTGTTTTTGAAGTTTAGGTTAGTAAATATAACCCTACCAAGACTCCTAATCCCATTAGAGCCATGCTCGGTGTGGGAAACAAGAAGTGAATTCATGAATCCCTATTATACAAGAGCACACAACAATTTAATGTAAATTTTGGGTAGGAAAATTCCCAATCACATTAACATTCCTACTCGATGTGTGCGGATGCATGGAGGGACAACACCAAGGGTATTGGAGATCCATAAGAACATGAAGGGGTGGAAATGTTGAATCATTACACTCAATATCTGGAAAAAAATGAGGATTGAATGGTGATGGAGGATAAATGCTGAAATTATTCTAAATAAACCATACATATCATATAAACTAGGATGGGAACATACAAATGTGGGCCGTTCGCTGACCATATTTGAAACGCTTGACCATCCTAAAAAAGTACTCAATAATATTCCAGGGAATTCTCCCAGGACGGTAGACAATCCATATAGCCAGACACCATATCATTATGGTATCCCATTAGAATTGGAAAATGATCGATATACAAATATGTAGACATGTTCCATGTGGGAGTGGGGTGATGTAATGTTTGAAAGGATTCCGAAACTCTAAGAATTAAAAAACAATAAACTCAAACATGCCCGTGTGGAACATCTGTATGTGAGATCAGATATATCATCCAGGATATGGTTCCTAAATGGTGTTTCTAATTGTTTGATGGTCATTTTTCTCATACCAAAATCTATAATTTTAAGGTTGTATAGTGTAGACCAATGGTTACCTGTTTAACGTCGTATGTGTACGACGTACCCATGAAATTTAACGTCAGGAAATGAGGATAAAAATTCACATAGTTAAATTTCATGTGATTAGGATATTTGTATCCCATTGGATGAGTTCAGGGACAATCACATTACTCTATGTGAATGGGGATAAAGGAGATCCACAACACACATTACTAATGAGGGAACATAGTCTAGGAAACGGTGAAAGGGTTCATTTTTATTTGGCTAGCCCCAAATCCAAGATATCCATGAATTACTACATATCTCATAGGAATGGGAATCAATACACATGTATTTATAGAATATGTAATGGTATATGTATAGTTCTAATAAGTGGGGGTGATGTTTTATCAAATGATAATATCTTAGTAGTTACATAGTTTATTATAATGGGACTTGGATAATGAAAATATTAGTTTCTGGTTGTAGATTTTGGAATTCAAAGTGCAGAGATGTGCAGTATGGTATGATTAGGCAACCCAATTTGAATGGGTCAAAAGAGGTCCACACCATATATAACACTCCCAAATAAAAACCAGGACTAGGGTGCAAGGGTTGAAATTTATGTTCTATGGCTGGGCCTAAGGAAAAGATGTCCAGGAATCTCTACGTATCCCATATGGATGGGAATCAAGACATATTTAGATATGAAAAATAGTATAAAAGATGGAATTTCAATGTGAAAACATCTTCTTAGGTGAATAAATAGTTGATAAATTTAGTTTATCACCATATATCTTGAATGAAGTACATATAGTTTAATGTCATACGATTAGGATGGGGCGTATTATGAAATTTTCCATTACACAACAAGGATGTTTGGGATCTTAGGTTATGTTCATAGTTCTTAGACCAAAGGAAAAGGCTTCGAAATCCGTAACGTGTCGTTTGAAACCATGAACCAAATTGACTTACATGAGGACCAAGAATATCCACACCACATCACACATTATTTATGGAATATCCACGCATAGTCTGATGTCATTAGTCTTGAACTTGGGTGCTCAGTTTAACATCATGTTCCTGGGAAATAAACACCATGTTTTAGTACATATAGATTGGACCATTGAATTTGTGTGACTCTTCCATGTGAGTAGAAATCCTACCAAGACCCATAAGACCATGTAATCTATGATCAGTGTGCTAAATAGGGGACATGGATGATTCTTATGACATATGGTGACAAATAGTAGTGGAACCAAGAAGTCATGTTAAGGATGCCTCAAAAATGAATATTTACCATCTCAACGTGCAATGGTGCACAGAAGGGTAACATAAAGGTTCCTAATGCACTTTTTATACATAAGGATGTGGGAGGATATGTGAATCAAAGTTTTTGATATTTAGTACACAATATGGTGAACATATGATGTAGGATAACCACTAACCCTATTCGAAACACAACATCCATATTATTTGACCTATAATGGAAAACGTTAAATGATTGATGGCCTCTGACCGTATTCAAAATGTGAGACCAGTCTCAAAATGTTTTTTGAAATCTTACAAGGTGTTAGCCTAGAATGGTAGGTGATCCATATGACAATAAACATTGTCATTTAGGGTCCATTCATACATGAAATATGGTTGGGACCCAACTGAGGACATGTGAATCGTGATGATGGAATCAAAGAACGTCCATATGAGATCCAACACTCTAGTTCCTACAACAAATCACATTTGAGCATGATAAGGAGTAATATTAGATAGAGGGGATCCAAATCCCTTCTTAAGGGAGGAATCTTAAAGAGGGTTCTTATATATGTAAGAGTAATGGACCAATTTCAAATGAAAAGGATGAGAAGGGATATAATAGGGTTATTATACAAAGGGATGGACCCAAATAAAAAATTCCCAAGTTGTATTACATATACAATAATATGTAAATCAATCCACATGTAATTCTCAAATTTCATATAGTTTAACGTCATGCAGTAAGGATGAAGGGGTTATGAATTTTATCCTCATGCCACGAGGATGAATGTTTAACAAAATTTATATTTATGTGGATAGGATTCTAGGGTAGGAGGCATACAAAATAAATATGTATGATGTGACCGTTGTAACATGATGTGAATAAGGACCATAGCGGCCCATCATACCATATGTTTCAAGGGAATGCATAGTTTAAAGTTGTAATTCCTAGACTTGGGCTTCTGGTATAAGTCATAGATCAAGAAATAATGTATGAGGCCTTTTTAATGGATATACATAGCTTGGAGAGGTGATAAAATCGACTGGAATAGGGGCTATGGAGGCCCTTCTCCATACCACATATTCCTATGAAACAATGGGATATTGAACCTAGGATGGACCCAAAGAAAAAATGTTTTGTAATTACTACTTATCCCATAAGGATGAAATCAAGCCAGACATAGTTCTTGAGTTATGTACAATTTAACATAATGAGGTAAGGAAGAAGGTTGTGAAATATTTTATTATCATGCAATAAAAAAATTTGGTGGAATGGTATCCTCAAGGGGATTCTCCCAATATGGAAAAATAAACCCAGGGTGAATGATGGCCATGATAATCCACACAACAATACTCACTCTCATGAGAGATCTCAGTCCAAGGGGATGAAAGGAAGAAATTATGACTGGGCGAAAATAATAATTGTATGGGTGTTTCTAAATATCCTACAAGGATGGGAATAAGGTCATACATAGTTAATGAATTCTGTGTAGCTAAACATCATGTTATATGGATGATGGTGTCAACATGTATATTCATGTGGGAGGTTCTTGGAATGGTTGTTATAACCCTACATTAATGAGAACCAAGGGGGCTCACACACCACGTATCCTCGGGAGAAACCTAGGCAGAGAATTTGAAGAAAATAATGGATAGAATACCAAAAAATGTATCGGCATTCCATCATATCCCATAAGGATATGAATCATGCCAGACGTAGTTCTATAATATGGATTGGAAGATGGATAGTTCCAAGGGTTTATGTATTCTTAAGTTACAATATCTTAAAGATGTACATTATATCAACATTTAGGTATGATGAAGGCTATTGTATAGTTTAACGATATGATACATGGAAAATGTTTTAGTTTAACATTATGTCAGGTGGAGAAGTTTAGTGTATTTCTGGACCAAGGGGTAATTTCCTTTAAGACCATGTATAAAGGTCCTTAAATTTTATACATTTTAATGTCCTTCAGATATGAAGCAGTAGTTTAATGTCATGAGGGATGGGGATGAATTGGTTAACATCATGTTTCTTGGATGAAAGGGAACTTACTTTAGTATCATAGAACCCGGACCATTATATTAAGATACTAATATATGAATGTGATGTGGGGTATCATGAAGAACCCAGATGTCAATGAGGACCAATACGGTCCCAATAATCCACCACACACTCCATCAAAACTCAGACCATGGGGCCAAAATGTTGAATTTCCAGATGGGCCCAAACATGAACAACTTCTGTGCTCCTATGTATCCCATAAAAATGGGAATCCAACCACATGTGGGGTTTGAGTTCTGTGATGTTTGATCTCTGGAGGCAAGGATGATTCGTCATATATTTTATCTTCCTTTGATTAGGATGATAGTGGTATGTATTTTTACATATTGCATCTTGGGAAAAAGGGAGCTTAGTTTAGGGTCATATAGCTCAGACCATAGGGAACACTGTGTAGTTTATCTTCATGTAGGGTGATCGGGATGTCCCATTAAGTTCAAATCATGAGGGAACAAACAATTTAACATTGTGTAGAGTGATACAGATCTTTCTGATGAAAAGTACTATTTAAGGATCTTGGAATTTGGTTGGTGGAGTGACTTCCTCTCCATCCATTGTGACCAAAGAATATGCACAGTTGGGATAGACATTGTGAATGATGTAAATCCCTTTCTATTTTGGATCCTACATCAGTGGATTCTTATCTGGTATCATTGGAATCCTTAGAGAAAAAAATATGTCACCATGATAAAAATATTAGAGACTAATTTCGTATTGAATTCTCTAGCTATCTTGTTCTGGTGTCTATTTATATTGTGCAATTCATAGAGCCTATTCTCATAAAGAGCTTCTTTCTCATCTAAATAGAATTATTCTACTTATTCTGAAGTCTTCTGGTCTTAGATAGCTATACCGATTGATGAAAACATAATCTTGATGGGATGGAATTCATCTATTCCATACACTAGGGAACATGGTGTCAACTGGGTGGAATTTCTAGTTGTCATATGATAACCCCAGTGAGAGTTGGGTAGTTTTTCTAGACAATAATTCTTGTTTTTTCTACCATTATCTTCTAAATTTTAGAGAGGGTATTTCATATTCATTAATCTATGAATTTTATTTTTTCATGGTAATAAGAATTGTGGTTAGATCCAATGTTGTAAATGTAATAAAATTTCTTCTATTGAACTTCTTGGATGATGGTGTCGTTAATGGTGAGAACAATATAAGGGACTCTGAATCGATGGATAATGTTTGAGCTCAAAACTCAATAATAATATAGGCTATGACCTCCATCAGATGGATCAAATCTACCAACATGGAAAAGAAATCTTTTTATGGATAGAATAATCCTACACTAGTGAGCTGTTGTTGGTGGATAAGGTCCCATGACATCGAGTCCCACATTAGAGTGTGCAAAAAATACTTTGTATTATAGAGGGGATCTGGGGGCCTATCCATAAAATTGGAATGGATCTGACATGCATGGAATCTATTGGAGAACTCGACATAATCACTGACCATGGTGGGATTAAAGGAGGCCAAACATTTAATATAGTGAGTATGTTTTGACCCAACCTGATGAGCACCATAGGAACCAGCATGACTTTCCTACATAACCCTGGTAATATCATCTCCATCAATTCAATGAGGGATAATTACATCAATCCCAAATTTTAAGATAATATTATCTTGGATAGAACCACTCTAGAGGGTGAATTTCACCGCACACCGATAAAATTTATCACACATGGCTCTGTCTGTCAGGAGATAACCTTACTGGAGGTACTTGATGAAAGTAATTGTCCAATAGAAGGTTTCTTCGACTACAGAAGTTTTATTTTGTAGTCTTGATATAGATTCACTAGTATTGAGTTTATTTACATGCAAGATTTCTTCATTTTACACACTAACAAGGTTGATGAGCCATAGATTTTACAAATGAATGAATAAATATTCCTAGTCAAGATCTACGAGAGAAGTAGAAAAACCGCCCAGGGAATCAACTTAGTTGTTCTGTGATCGAGGGACATAAGTGACCTTTGGATGAGAAGTGAACTAGGCCATCATTAGGAGGCTAAACTATACAATGAGTATGATCTCTACATTCTTGAAAATGTACTCACTGCTGATACTCTACCTCGTTTTTGGTGATGCATTCTAAACACAATAATGAATAGGTTATGACATCATGTAGAGGCATAGTGAAAACTATTACCAAGCCTACTTTGTTGATCCTGGAATCATTTAGACTTAAATAGGTGGGACTACATGAGGCACCATTGAAATACATCTTCTTGTACATCCTAGCCTGATCAACTGAGAGAATGGCCTTATCCAGAAAATCAAGATCTAGGGAATGCTCTGCGGGGGCCAAATGGGCGTCAAAAAAATCCGCTAGCACTTGACCCTTGAATGCCTTTTGCAGGAAGAACATGATGTATAACTACTGAATTATCACCACCAAATGATTAATATGACCTATCAACAAAGGGATGATCATAATATTCATGAACAGATCCATGCGGGACAGTTTCCATATCTCATGACGTTTCGGATAATGGTGAATATTTTTCACTATGAAAACCAGTGCAAGGAAGAACTTCTCAATAGAATAAAATATGGTCTCATTGTCAAGGATCATAAAAATGATAAAGTATAAACTATTATTTGTTCCTTTATTTATCTTCTGGGAGAGAAGGGTGTTGAGGGATTGTTACAGGTTGGACACATAATGGACCAATGAATTCTCAAAGATAGGTGGCATCAGAATCATAGGCTGCAGCATATACTGCTTAATCTCTTCAAATGTAGTCTGACACTCTTCATCCCCCTGGTATATGGAACCATTCTTTATGAATTTAAAAAAGCACTTACTCTTTTTGTTTATATTTCCAATGATTTTATGTAAATAGGCTATGTGGAATTGAAATCCTTGAATCTCTCAGAGGTTGCATAGAGGAGGCATCTGACTGATAGCCTTGATATTCTTTGTATCAATCTCAATTACTCTATATCTAAATATGAGGCTGAAAAACTTCTAAAAGGTATCTCTTAAGGAATACTTCAAGGGGATAATTTTCAAATGGAGAGATCTAAGGAAGTAGAACTCTTTTTGAAGACTCTAAGATAATCCTAGAACTAGAGGTATTTTACCACCAAATCATACACATATCATTCCACTAGATTCATGAGGATTAGTTTGAATATGATGTTCATGGAATGCCTATAGGTGGAACCTAAATTCTTCAAATTGGAGGGTGCTACCTGATAGCATAAATTCCCATGCCTCTCCATGAAGGTGTCGGACTCCTCACCTTAGGGGTCATCTAGATATAATTATCCCCAGAATATTCATCCATGAAGGAGTCGACCTGAATCCAAGTATTGGAATCCATCAAAAACTCTTCCATAGAAAGGGGTAATCTTCCTTCAGACAGTGGCGATTGAGAACTCAAAAGTCTATGCAGACTCTGATTTATCTATTCTTCTTACAAATATTAACGATGTGGGCTAAACATATTGGGATTTAATAATCTAATCAACATCATCCTTGACCATGGTACCCTGGGAAGGGTACATCTTCTTCAGCAGCTATTTTAATTTGTGATGAATTTCTAGGAGACCAAGGCGATGGATGATTACCTAATAGTCTAACCCAATAAATCCCATCATAACTCCAGGAAAATACATCATAATTCTACATCAGAAAATCCACATACTGATGTTGTTATGTTGTAGACATAGATACTATGATCCGTGTCAGCTTTAGATCTATCATTGCACCAAGATTCACATATACCAACTCATAGATGGTGGGGAATACAACCTCTTCAAATGTGGGAGGAGCATCTTCCAAATCATATTTATCTTCTAAGGAGAGAGGATTATCGTGAGGAGGTAATTCTTCATTGTCTAATGAGCCTGGAGGAATGTTGTTGTTGGGTTCGGAAATGGTGGAATCCATGCCATCAGAATCATGCGGTATTGAAACAACAGAATCCAAAGCCATGAAAAATATTCCCTCAGAAATTGGTCTAAGGGCCCCGTACATGATGATTTTGAAGATATTGTGACATGTTATTCTATTTTGACTTAACATGGCCCAGCAAGACAAACTATTGTGTTGTACTGCAATAGTAATTGGGTGAATTTCTTGATAACAAACATGGTTAAGTGGTTTTGGAATCACCCAAGCCTATCCTATATTGGAGTACAAGTTCATCTTGAGACATTCCTTATACCTGGAAACGTATCTTCCCCCCATCTTGGAGATTACGAAACAATCATCCAATTCTAGTGTTGTAGACTTTATCTAGTGAATCGGGAAGATGAATTTATCATCCAAATCCTTCTATGCGTTGGACACAACACTAGTGTTCTCAATATCATTGGTCAAAACCCATTTTTTCCTTTCTATTGTAATAGTTGTTGTCCAGGTAGTAGTCTTCATAAGCGGAAAAGGGAGATGCATCATCTTTTAGAATTCCCACTCAACTATTAACCGAGTACATGATGCATTAGTTATATGAGGGGGGAAATGCTGTATGAAGATGGAAACAAGATCAACTCATCCCTTCATTGTTGGATGTGTCCTGTGGGACTGCCAAAAATTCAGTGCTAGAAATCAGACCACTGAAATGGGTCTTCAGGTGAGTCATTTAACATGACCTATGCACTGTTTTTTCATAACCCCAGATCTTTTAGTCAGAGGGACACAGATCTACCATACATAGTTCTCTCTTTAGGATTGTCTAGGTTGGGATGAGATTGATATCTAAACCTAAGTCCATGGGATAATTATAGACTTCCACGCAATGGAGTTGTAGTATTCTATATAGTGGGAGAATGTGCTCTTATACAGTGTATCCCTTATCCTCTCGTGAGAATGAGATGATGTCATGGAATTCTGCTCACATGAATTTCAACGTATGAAATGCATATGATGCCTCTACCTCTATTTCAAACTATTTAGGGATTTTCAAAGCCTCAACGAGGGATTCATGCATCTCTAATGATAGTATGAGTGCCTCAAGGAATTATATAATTGCAGGTATGTTAGAAATATTATTAATCACATCATAAACCCATGTTAAGCACACATTTTTGGTGGTTGAAGGCATGATGGGTTTTTCTAGTTGAACCTTGGGATTTTGTAATGTGTTGAGTATGTCCCATTATTCACTATATGAACCATAAATAATTAAATCCCTATAACTATAGGATGACTATGATTTTGAAACATTTGGACATGGAAAATCTAGATGTGGTTGTAGTGGATCATCCTAGTTGATTAAAAAAAATGGTGGAGGTAGTGAATTTCAAAAGATGTGGTAAGAGAACAATGAATCTTGACCCCTATGATGAACTTATTGTATGGCCTTAGTCTCATCACGTCTTAGCAAGTGGCATTATCTTGGTAATTTCAATGATTAACAAATCTTAAGCCTCAATGATGATGGCGCCAGCTAGGAACATTGGAAGGATCTCCCCAATGCTCCTCACTGATGAGAACAACATTGTGGTCCACTAGCTCAACAATATACACTAAGGAATATGATTGATCATAAACTAATGAATCCTCTAACACTTGGTGAATTTTTGGGGAATCTCCCATCTTTTGGGGCAGGAAATCTACATGTGTTCAAGATGTGATTGGCACCAGCAGGCGGGTTTATTTCTCTTGTGCTATCAGTGTCTGATCTTCTAAAAAGTATAAAGTTGAGACGTGGATGTAGAAGCAATATCGATGGGAGGATGAGATAATTACGAATGCCTTATATAATTAAAATATGAACAAACAACACTGTGGTCGTTAGAAAATTCTATATGGACAAATTAGTCATCATATTTTTGAGACCTCAATTAGGAATCTTATTTTTATCAACTTTCACTCTCTTTGTCTATATTTACATAGATACAGACCACTTGTGCCGAGGTAGGACCCAATATGACTTCACTATTATCAATCAGGTTATAGAGCTAGTCCTTAAAACCATAATATCTTTTCATGGTGTGTCCATGGAATTAGTGACAATGTAAGTATCTAGTGATATCAGTGAGATCATCTACACTGACCCTGATTCTCTAACATATCTTATTAAATCATTTTAAACACAAGAAACATAAAATAATAACAAAATGAGGATCCAAAGTATTAGTGTATTAGAAAAATTATGACCATACATAACATTTACAAAACAAAACATACACATTTATTTAATTCCTTCTTATGTAGCTTGTTATAAGCCCTTTATTTCTAAATAGTAGATGGAGTCAACTGAGGATATATAAAAAAAATGGGTGACCTAAAAGCCTAGTAAGAGGATAAATAATAACATGAAATAATAAAACATGGGTTTAAAATAATTAATATCATCATAACATATAAAAATAGTCATAATCATGAGAGGAAACATTAGATAATGGCATGGAATGTGGTAATGTAGGAAAATTAAACATCATGTGTTAGTGGTTCACTACCACACATAGTGTTGAACAGATATACAATCATGTTCATTTATATATTACTTTAATCATATTTTTCATCACATTTCCAAATTAATTGAAGATCTATATCATTTAGGGCACACCCATCGCATGATAACATTTACATTGCACTATATAATTCCAGGTGCAACTGTCACATCACAACATTTACATTATCTTTCATACAACATAGAAAATATATAAATATTGAACATATAACAACCCATCGAGATGAAAGGGTTTCATTTCATAAGAATAAATTCATAAATATTGGGTTACCAAATGAAAAATGGAATAATATACTTGATATAATAATCATAAACCTTATGTGAAGGAAATAATCTTTAGATGTAAAAGGTTTTTTTTAATGAATAATTCTTTGGGAAAACATTAAATTTGTCATAAACTCAAGTAAAAAACTTTTAAATCCCACAAATTGTAAGATAATTATAATGAAATTATTTCAAAGTAATAACCATACTGAAAATGTGGTAAAATATGGAGAACCCTAATGAAAGAGAGTTGGGTTTGAGAATTCCCCTTATCTTAAGTCTGAATGCTTCCTTTGTATTAATATCCCATATAATCACATTAAATTAATTAATTAACAATTATAGAACCTTTTATACATTAATATGATTAATCATGGATTTAATATTTTATTGTATTTTATTTTTGATGAGTTATACACTTTAATTTTATCATTTGAGAACATTTCTTTTCATGGGTTTCATGATCGGTTCACTTGTATACATGAATGGAAGGTTGCATAAAATGAGGAAAAATATCTAGAATTGTAATAATATTCAATTAATTATATAAAAAAGGCGAAATTATCCTAAAAATAATTTTTTTATATACCTTGAGGATGAGTTTTTATAAAAAAAATTAATGATGATCGTTTTAGGTTAATTTTGGCGGTCTTTCAGTCACAACGAAATCATTTTGTGTTATCATTTAGTATTATGAGTAATAGATATTTTCATAACATAAAAAGGATTATAAAAAACATTAAAATATTTTTTAAACCATTTTATATCATTATTAACATATTAGAATGTGTTTAAGGGAAAGGAATGTGAATCACCCACGATGTCAATAAATTGACATATCACGGAAGAGAGTTTAATTTTCAAGAAAATATATATATATATATATATAGGATTTCTGTGATGTATATTCCCTTAACAGGATATAATTAAGGTATATCTATGGTAATGTATTTATAAATCTATTTTTATAATGGTAGTTTAGGATATAATAAGAAAGGAATTAGAAATTGAAAGGGGATTAAATTGAAAGGAGTGAAGATTTACCTCTTGATTTCACCTCTTGAGATCCTCCTCAAGGCACCTAGGATTGGGATTTTGATTAGAAAACTTCAACCGAATGTGGGGGAGGAGATAGATAATAGTATTGGGTGGAATTTTGGAAATGATGGAAGCATGATAAGTGTGAGAATAAAATGGTGTAAGTGGTGGTATTAATAGTGGAGGAGATAGGTATTTTCCAAATATTATACTAATTAGTTGGTTATTTTTTCTCAAGACTATGAATAGTTTGTGAATTGTATCTATATATATTATAATAAGGATTTATGGTTTGACATTAAGAAGCTTACATCATCCATAGATCAATAATGACTATAAAATTCATGGATTTTTCATTTCTAAAAAATTATCATATTTTACTATTCATCAAAATTTCAAGTATTTCAGAAAAATCCAAAAAAAGTAACCCTAATAATTTTTAGATGATTAGAATTAAAAAAGGACCTCCATTTTATGAATGTATTTTTATAAATATGATTAATTTAATTTCAATTTAAAATAATTATTTACATGGAATATACATATTTTAAAATTATAACTGATTTTATAACACTTTGGAAAATTACTTGAGGGCTCATAAAATTATCTTAAAATCATAATAAATAAAAATATTAATTTATGAATAAATTTTATGAAAATAAATGTTATTTTAAATTATTAAATAATTCATAAAATTTTAATTATTTATTTCTGACTTATAAAAATAACAACACTTAAATAATAATTTTAAAAAAATTTATTTACTTAAAATATGATATAATTATACCAAAATTTTACATATAATATGTATGAATTTTATTAATAATTTCATTGGTGTAGTTATTATTCATTTTTTAGGTTTACGATCCATAACGGTCATATTACTGTTTCTAAGGTAAAGTTACTATTTCATTATTATTGGTTCATTAACTTCTATAAATACATTTAATTTTATTAATTTATCATTTTAAAGCATTTAATATGGTCTCTAAATGATTTTATGTGATTTTTAATATCTATGAAATTATTATATAAAGGGATAAATTTTATTAATGATTGTTTAGGTCAATATATTCTTCCCCCCTTTGAAAATTTCACCCTCGAAATATTATTTTACATAAATAGGTGAGGATACTTCTCCTTCATCATCTCCAACAATTCCCAAGTTACTTCTTCATACTTATGATTCTTGCACAAAACATAGATTGTGTGGGTTTTCTTATTGCGTAGAACCATATCTCTCCATTAAATAATCATTACTATATGCTCCTTATAAGAGATGTCATCTTATAGCTATACCACCTCAGATTTAAGTAAATGCGAGGGATCTAGTATACACTTCCTCAAGAGTGATATGCTGAACAAATCATGAACTTCACCCATATTCAGTATAAGCACAAGTTGATAAGTCACATATCCTATGTGATCAAGGATATAAAAGGGGTTAATATACCTTGGGATGGGATTCCATTTCCTTCCAAACCACATTACACTCTTCCATGGTGATATTTGTAGGAATACATTATCTCCAACATCAAACTCGATGTCCCTTAGAATGTTGTCATCATAGCTCTTTTTCTGACTCTAAGTCGATTTACTATATTTTTGGATGGATTGAACCTACTTTGTCATCCGTTATACATGATTGTGTCCATGTATCTTTCTTCCACCAACTTCATCCTAATAGTTTGGAGTTTTACATCACTTTCCATATAAATCTTTATATAGATCCATCTGAATACTCGAATGGAAGCTATTGTTAGATGAGTACTCAAACAATGGGTGATGATGATCCCATCAACAAATCAATTATAAAGAGAACAATATGATCATATCTTTTTGTGTCTTAATATTCCTTTTATATTTTCCATCGGTTTGGGGGTGATAGGTTATGATGAAATATAATTTAGTACTAAAATAATGTTGAAGAGTTTTCCAAAATTTTCATGTGAGCCTTGTATAATGATCAGAGACAATCAAGAGTATAAGCCCATACAGTCTCCCCACTTCTTTCACACATATCCTTTCATTTTTTTTCAAGTGATTGATCTTCCCAAATAGTGATAAAGTGATAAGTCTTGATGATTCATTCCACTATAACCTATATCACATTATTTCCTTTGGATGTCTTGGGGGAGCTGTGGAAAAGTCCATATTGACATTCTCCCATTTCCATGTGGGTATAGGAAATGGTTACATCATCACTTTGTACATTTTTCTCTATAATTTAACTTCTGGACATATCAATAACGTTGATATATATTCTGCAATCTCCTTCTTCATGTTGTCCCACCATTAGTGTTTTAGTAGATCACATCACATCTTGGTACTCTTGAGATGGATAGAGAATGTTGTTCTGTATGCATTGTCTGATAGCTCCTTCTTTATCCTCGGCTATGAAGGCACAAAAATCCATGTTCCAACCAATTTACACAATCATCATCGATATAGAAGTCTTGAATCTTCCATTCCTTTAGAGAATTCACCTTATTTTGTAACGCTCGGTCATCCCCTCGTTCCTCCGTAATCACCTATCAGATAGATGTTTGGAAAATAGTTTTTGTAAGGTAGGTTTTATTCCATAACATTATGACATACAAATCCATTATTTTCAGGTCCATGAAGATATGACCTCTCTCAATCCCAAACTTAGATAGAGTGGCACGTTTATTTCTTCTTAGAGTGTCAGCTACCTTGTTTAACTTGCAGGGATGATTGTGAATAGAGAAATTGTAGTCTTTGATTATCTCTAACCATCTCCTTTGATGGATGTTGAGATAGTTTTATGTGAATATATACTTTATGCTCTTTTGATCAGTATATATGTCACAGTTCTCACTGTTGAGGTAGTGGCACAAGATTTTTAAGGAAAAAATCACAACTGCTAGCTCTAGGTCATGCATCCTATAGTTATGCTCAAGGATATTCAAATGCAATGAGGAGTAGGCTATCACTATATCATTTCTCTTTAGTACACAACCCATAACATTTTTTAAGAATCATTGTATATCAGAAACCTTACTCCACATATCTGAAATACGAGTATTGGTGCAGTGATCAGCCTTATCTTTACCATGATGCATTCCTCACATTCTTCCTTCCAGACATACGTTACCCAATGACTTGTTAACTTAGTTAGAGATCTTTATAATCATGAAAAATTTCTGAAACAACATTGATAGTTCCCATCTAATTTAAAAAAACTATGAATTTTTTTGAAAATAGAGGGTTTGGGGCATTTTTCAATTTCCTTTGTTTTTAAGGGTCTTTAGAAATTCCCTCACTTGTGATCACATGTCCAAAAAATGTGACTTGCGGCATACAAAGGTTAGAGTTTCTAAACCTTTCATACAATGTATCCATCCTAATGTCCCTAACACAAGCCTTTTATGTTCTTCATGATCCTCGTTGATCTTGGAGTAGATGATAATAACATCGATAAACACCAACAATGATTTTTCGAGGTAGTGTATAAAGACTATATTCATAAAATCCATGAATATTTTAGGGGAATTAGTAATTCTGAAGGGAATAGACAAAAACTAATAGTTTCCATAACTTGTTAAAAATTAAGTATTCTGATTATCTATATTCGTAACCTTTAGACGATGATATCCAAAATGTATTTCCACCTTTGAGAATTATTGAGCTCCACTCTTCTGATCGAACAAGTTAAGAACCCTCGTAAGAGGATACATGTTATTTATGGTGATATTTTTAAGCTCCTGACAATCGATAAATAGCTGCAATGATTCATCCTTCCTCTTGACAAAGAGAACTGGAGCACCCCAAGGTGATGAACTAGGACATATAAACCCTTTATCCAAATGCTTTTGCAGCTGGTTTCTTATCTCCTCCAGTTCAATAGGAGCCATCCTATAGGGAAACAAATATATAAAAGTATATTCGGGTATGATTTCTATTGAGAACTCTACCTCACAATCTATGCATAGTCTGGGTAACTTTTATGAAAATCCCACACTATATTCCCTCACAATGGGACATTCTCTTAGGTTGTTACCTTCTATTGACTCAAGCATTTGAGTGGGGTATGCATCTTCACAGGGAATAAACACCAACACCCTTAAATGATTTCTCAAACGACATTCATGGCATTTTTTCATTTATAGAGAATAAAGAGATGGTTCGTCATATGAAAAGATATTTTCTTTTCCCAACTGTTATTATGTGCTCAATATAACGCGATACAATCCATTCCTAGTATACAATTTTATTCCACCATGGGATGTATTACAGAATTCGTTGGAAGAATCATCCCACGTATAAAAAATAGAAGAATAGCTGGGTTGCAATGATTCCACAACTTTTTTTACCGATATATCTACTTCAAGGATTCAAGGCATTAATTAAATAGTTCATGAAAAATTGAAGGTTATAAATGAATGTATAGAAAAAGAATTAAATTATAATTTTTCCATTATTGATTGAATAGGTTGTGTACCTTATAATACATCTTTTGTATTTCTCCACTTCTGAAGTTGTGAAGGCATAATCCATCCCATTCTCATTTGGCTTTTGTGGTTGATGGTGCTGATTAGCATAGAGAACATGAGGTTTAGTGCACTGTCATTCATAGTTCCCTTGCTCCCAGAAATTTTCGCATTGGACCATGAGAGGATATATGCTTTCCTCTACCAAAGTTTCCTTACTTTTCATATCTTTTTGACATTTATGAGCTTGGTGGCCTTCTTTCCCACACTTTAAGAATGCCCCCATTTTTTGGGGCATTTCCAATCATGCTTCGTCCCACATTATGACATGTGGTTAGTAGAGTTTTCTTTCCACTTTTCTCATTAGATACTATGGCTTGAAACTACATCATTTGATTCCTATCACCAGTATCATGGGTAAAATTTAGGCAAGGTTCAAATCTTGATAGGTGTGAGGAGGATAGGGTGTGAGGGGTGGTATTTATAGTGAAGAAGAGGTATCTTTTCTCAGTATTATATTCATTATCTTATTATTTTGCCTCATGAATATGAGTAGTTTTTTCATTATCTATAAATATATCAATATAATGAAGTATTTGTTTCATATTAAGGTGCTTACATTAGCATTATGTTAGCATTGACACCACCAATCATGTATTTTGAATTTTTTGTAAATTATCACATATTACTATTCATAAAAATTCATGTATTATAGAATAAACCCAAAAATTCACCATAACCATTTTTTGATGTGTAGAATTAAAAAACTAACTCCATTTTATGAAATTTTTTTTCTAAATATGTGTAATTTAATTTTTAATTAAAATAATTATTTACTTGAAAAATACATATTTTAAAATTATATATAATTTTATAACACGTTTAAAAATTAATTAAGGTGTCCTAAAATATGTTAAAACTATAAGACATCAAAATATTAATTTATTAATAAATTTTATAAAAATAGATGTTCTTTTAAATTATTAAATTACTCATAAAATTTTACATAATTATTTATGACTAATAAAAATACCAACACTTAATTAATAAATTTTCAAACATTTATTTACTTAAACGATGATATAAATAATTTGATTAATAAGATGCATAAATTTTATTTATAATTTCATGGGAGTGGTTCTTTTTATTTTTTCGGTTTAGTATTCATAAGGGTCATATTTCAATTCATAAGGTCAACTTACTATTTCATTGGTATTGGTTCCTTCACATAATGGAATACATTTTATTTCATTATATTATCATTTATAAAGATTTTACCATGGTCTCTATGAGATTTATGTGATTTATACTATATATGAAATTACTATAATAAGAGTGAAATACCAGTGATGAATGTTTGGGTTGTTACATCATCCTCTTAGGTCTTCCTTCCTTATGGTATCATTGAGTTTTTTTGATCTTAGGAACTTTATAAATAACTGAGGACATAAGATTCATGGAATGAGTATTTCTGGTTTCTTCTTTCTGGGAATGGGACTCTTAGAGCATAGCCATGATGATGGGTTGGACCTGGATAGTCCCGCCTAGGGAGTAGTGTTTGATGAGGTGCTGCTAGATGATTATGTGGTTGGTGATTATGAGCCTGAGGTTAGGTTTAAGGTGGTTTTCCTCAGTGAGGTTGTGGGTGAGGCTCTTCCGCTAACAATTCTAGTGGCCTGGGGGCCTCTACCTATGCATCAAAAACAATATCGGACTAGGAAGCTATTGTTCCAGGAGCTATGGAAGGCAACAAGCATACATTTAAAACTTATTACAAGGCCTCCCATATGTACTGAACCTTGTTGAAAAAACAAGTAATCTATAAAAGAAATTTTGAGTATTTATAGAGGAAAAAAAATCTGTATTAATATTTACCACTCACATCTTCAGTTGTTGTTCTTGACTGAGTGATATATTGAGTGAATATGTGAGGCCCTTCTACATAGTGAAAATGTGTGTGACTAGCTTATATGGTTATTTTTTCACTTTAATAGGTTAGAAATACCGGTCTTTCACATAGTGTAGATAAACTTATTATGACACTACCTACAATGGGATTCCCAACCAAATATGGACTTGATGGGCAACTGACTATAATTCACAAAAGTTGTTCCTTCTAATGTCTACAAAATATCTGTTCTTGGAGGCTTTATGTTATTCTAAAGTTCCCTAAAATGGACAACATCATGAAATACACTTGGCCTGATGTTTCAACATGTCACCCATCCTATTGAAGGGGGAGAATGTAGGATTCTCAAAATTTGAGGATTCAGGAATTTCATCCACCCAATCCGGATACATTGTTCCATTCGGTGGGATCACCACATGGCTCCTCCCAATGGACTTGACGTGGGAGATGGGAGTAGCTATCGGATCCTCCTGATGAGGATTCCGGAATTGGAAAGGATTCATAACTACCATTTCATCAGTGTGTTCCCCAACACTATATGCGGGATCAACGAATCCTTGAGCGGCCTTTGGAACTACTGGAGGAATGAACTATGGAGATTTTGAAGGAATGAACCGTGGAGCTAGGTCCTGAGGATGATTCTCACGCATCTCGGGTTGATGTAGCGATACATGATGTGGTCACCATCCGTATGCTTTGATATCTACCCTATCAGTGTGAATGTTATTATCAAGATTTGTAGGAAGAAAATCACTGATAAGGTCTTATGGATACCCATGATACCTTAATATAGGATAGATGGGACTGTAATGAGGATCACTATAGTCCCGAAGCCATTCTACAAGGCACTCAGCAAGGAGCTTGTCAATGAGATATTCTTCTCTTCATATTGTTGGAGAAATGGAGCCCTATTAGAATCAACATTTATCATCTATGTAAAACAAGATGGGTTATTGGGATTAATGGTTTTAGTAAAAATTTTACCTAGGTTGGTGTTCCAATAGACATGAAATGATGTAGAAGGGATCTATAATGCCACAAAACAATCTCAATTGACTACTGTGCAGACCTACAAGATCCACCAGGGGTTGTGCTACCCCAAGGGGTTGGTCATACTCTTCAGAACCGGCATTAAAACCTCATTCTGGTCATATATTATGAATAAAAATATTTTCCATGAATGTAAATTGAGTCATAACCATATAGATCCAAGTAGGTATGGTTTAGAGAGGATCATATTGAAATGTAGAGAAGCATGCTAACCCCCACCCAGGATCATCACGTATGGAGACACATATTTCATAGTTTTGAAAAGCATCATAATTCTATGAATGAATCTCTTGGGAAGTGTTTGTTGACATTTGAGTGACATAGTGTTCTAAGCCATAGAAAGTGTGTCTTTCTAAACCATACAACACTACGGGCCAATGTCGTCATGATGCTCTGGACATTTTGGATAATCCATGTTATGGTTCCAGATGTGGAAATTCATCACCTAAAGAGTTTGGAGGATTCACATGACTTTTACCTGGGTAGGGGACTCCAGAATTTCTGGGTATTGAGTAATGATCAGCAAGAACATCTCTGATAACTAGTCCACTATGAGAGTTTTCCAAAACAAATCATCATTTAGACGTGGTATCTGACTCTTGGCTACAACACACTTCGATTGGTGAAGCTGACGAACATGAATTTTCACTGATGTAGACTATTGTGGCAGTGGTTCAGCTGGTGGATAGAACGTTGCAAGAAATGAAAGGCTGCATTTGACTAGGTCATCTCATGGGGGTGTTACCTACGTCATCATTATGTCCCAATAAGACATCATGCAAACCACTACCTTGTATTTATGGGAGGTGGTCATTAGTGGAGAGTCCATTTGGTTATGATCATCTACCATTCCATATAATAAATCTTTGTGATATCGTGTCGAGGTAGATAATGAGTATGGTGAAACTCAAGAAGAAAACATAGAAAGACCCTGGGAGGGAGCCAAATCGTCCTCCTCATTAATGTACCAGTGGAGGGTTTTATGGATTTTCTACATCTAACATTCTCGGAGGATGAAACTCATATGTCGGGTTCCAACCCTAGAATCTGATGCAGATGATTTTGGTGAATGCTCCATCATTGAGTCACACAGGCTTTATAATCTGACGAGTAGACAGTATTGATAAAAATCTAGCTCTTCTAAGAGTTTTGTCTTTGGAGGTGATGATTCATCCATTCTCCTTTGGAAGGTTCATCATGGGAGGGTAGATCTTTGGCATGGGGAGTAACTCCATGTGGGTTGGTGTTGGAGTGGGGAGGGACTCCATTTTATCTAGTTGTGACACAAGGAGGACATTCATATTAGCTATAATTAGCTTTGGCATGACCTCCTCTTTCGTGATATGAGGTGCAAGGAGCCCCAGGGCATATTACAAATGGAACACAGGGAGGACCTCCGTGTTTGATGATGAATGAGTGGGGAGGACCTTCGCAGTTGGGAGAGCTAGAGAGAGGAGGACCTTTGCTAGAGATGGTGACATTATTGGAAGTACCTTCATGTCTGTTGGTTATGGTAGCTTGAGGAGGGCCTTTATTCGTATTGAACTGAACATGGGGAGGACATCCATAGTAATGGGTGATGGAGCAAGGAGGACCTTTACTCAACTCGATATTTTAGGGAGTACCTACCCAAGAGTTGGGAGTGGTGTGATGAGGATGTTCATGTAGATGATCTGAGACACGAGGTTGACCTATGTATATGGAATAATTGTAATGGGGAGGACATCAGTGCTAGATGTCATGAAGATAGGGAGGACCTACGATTGGAGCAATGCTGGTGAAATGGAGAGGAAATCCCCAATGATTGTGAGAGTGGGGAGGACCTCTGGTTTTTTTGATGATGGTATATGGAGGACATCAATATAGGATCTCATCATCACGGGTCAGCCCATGATTACTATTGATCAAGCCAGTGACCATAAGAGTCAACCTATCATACCCATGGGGTGACTGAGGTATCAATCCTTATTGGGCATAAGTGGGCTCATGCTCCATGGTAGCATAGGCCTATTAGTATTCCCTAGTGGTTTAAAGGTCTAAAAAAGGTGTAGAAGATGACTCCCTCTAACATTCATCTTTCTGAACCACTATCTGACATTGGTGTTAGTTCATCTGGACTCGGTTCGATGGAGCATAAAAATAAACTTCCTATTCTTCAGCCAAAGGGACCAGTAATTGGTGGCATTAATGTGGTCTAGTGGGATCCCTCCTTAGTATCTCCTAGGTGTTAGTCATAGATGAGATGACTCGTATGTCCCTTACCTCACTGGAATAGTGGAGTGAGTCATATGGATGTTTTGAGGAGATAATATTGAAATGGAATAATATTGGAGTAGGTAGAAGTGGCTCCCTTTTCATCCTTTGGAGGTTGTGGTGATGTTGAAGTTCAAAATCTGCAAGGTTCTGGTGATCTATATACCTCGTGGAAATGGCCCCATCCTTCTTGTATCATCAGACAATAATGTTGATCACCCTCCTCTGAACAATTTCTCATGGTGATATAGTGTGTGGTAGCATGTAAGTTATAGTCATGGATGATGTCACTAAAGAGATGGAATAATTTGGGATTTCCACATTATTCATTCCTCATATCCATACTTTTGTGGGTGAGTAATAATTGTTTCATGTAGTTTGGTTCATTTACGGAAATAACATTCGGCCATTAATATAGATATTATGAAAGAAATTCCCAATTCCCCATAACCATTCTGTCTTGCATGGTTAGAGAGAGAGAGATACATGATGACAATGTCATAGAATGGACTGCCCAATGATTATCTACCCTAAATTCTAGTGAGTTACATGCTAGCCCCACTATTTGTTTTGTGATACCATGCACCGAAAAGATGAATCGGGTTACACACTCATATGCCAATGTCTCGAGTTCTACTAACCCCAAATAGTTAAAGGATATCATGTTCACATTGGGTTACATTTCTATTTATGATGCTTTCTACCAAGGCATGCATCATCGTGGCAACATGCTGACTATTCCCTTGTATTCTTACCTTCCAATGGTGGGAAGAATTTATCAGATATTCATATAATTATTCTCTTTGATACAAATGGTATGATATAATTTTAGTCCCTCCTTTTTGTGGATTCCTCTTCAGAATTCATTCCCTAGTCCTCATCTTCCTTATATATTATTACATTGTTCGTTAAACTCATTCTTTGTTCCATATCTTTTGGGAAGTTATTTAATTACTCTATTTTTATTTGGACATTCCAGAGGTTCTATCAAGGGATGTGACCTTCATTCAATAGAGTAATCATGTTGGGCATCAATGGAACGTATGTATGCTAAAATATTGAAACATGTGTATTCGTCCTTATCAAAGGGCTTCTCAAGGGATCTGAAACCCAAGGCTTCCCATATTGATCATGGGGTATCTTATGTAGAAGGCATGTGTATTATATTTTCCACAAAATCACATGTTTAACATGATGTATTCTTTGAGATTAAAAACAAGCAGAGATAGATCATACTGATTGGAAAACATATGAAGGTGGATTAGATATGCACATCCCTAGAAGGGAGTACCTGAAAGGGTTGATGGATGGGTGGATAAGTACTCCAAATGTGGATGTACCTAATAGTGGTGATTCCCTTAAAAGAAGGATTCACACCATGAAGCCAGACGTAGACACCATTGAGGATATACCAGGGAGGATGATCCCCAATTAGGGGGACACAATAAGGATTACCACTGGCCATGATTTATCCTTGGGGAGGTATCCTGTGTACCTTGTGTAGAAGACATGGATCAAAACCCAAATATTTTAAGGGTTATTTGGGGCTTACACATGGCTAGATTCTATTCTCAGGAGGAACTCTATAGGTTGGATGAATATGGATTGTGTAGGGATTATGAATGGTTAGATGCTCAGATTCTTCTATGTGCAATAGTAATGTCGATGGCATGATCTCATATGGATGTGTGGATTTAGTAAGAATATAGAAGGATATAGAGTAAGTGATGATGGAATGAAATAGATGAGATAAAACCGATGTGAAGATGATGGTGTAACGATTGATCCTCATGGACGTTTCCAATATACCCCCATAGTCTGGGTATCATAGTCTATGTAGTTTCGATAGGGAATTTATCTTCTTAAAGAGGAAACTTGGTAGAATTGATCACATGGATGGGGACTCGATGGAAATATAACATCCAGGTTAGGGAATGATCCTCCTAAGACATAGTGACTAGTGGAAAGATTTAAGATGGGATTGGATGATGGTCTTGAACCTCATAGAGGCTTCCTACATACCATGTGTAGAAGATAGGGATCAATGTCCATGTAGTTCATGAATATAGAATCAGGCTTACACATGGATAGAAACCTAGGTGGAAGGATTAAGATTACATAGGGAGGTATATCCAGGATATGTGACCCATAAATGGAAGATGTCATATCAGGAGGGTACATCTATAGAAGAGAGGACCATGTTTTACCATTGGTGGCTATTAAACCTCGAAGAGGCTTCGTACATGGATTGTTTAGAATACATTGATCAAAACACATGTTGTTCATTATGGAAGGGTATGTGGATTATGCATTGGTGTGGACCATATAGAGTTGCAGTCACTACTAATCTTTAAACCCTTGTGAGAAATTCTTACTGAGAGAAACAATAAGTAGATGGAGACCTGATGATCGTGTCACAAAAGTTTCTACAATGAGAAGTGATGCGGGGCTTACACAATGATGTGTCCCCGAGATATAGAGATTGGGGCCTACTCCAGGAGGGATTCATGAATAGGATCTCATTCTATGTGAGGAGGATATCATTCCCTTCCATATGGATGTAGAATATCTCACTTTTGTGGAGATGAGTGAGCATGGAAAATGCCTGAGGCGGGGTACCCCATGTGTGTTGCATGGGGTAAGGTAGAAATTTAACATCACGTGTAAAGGAAAATAGTTCTTGTAAATTTAATGTCTTATAGATTTGATGGGGAGGGCGCACTCTATACCCCTTGGTATGATATTACTGATTCCCACCCACGCTAGTGGAATGAAAGGCATCCGTAATTCCATGATACAAAGGGGGTTGAGGAGTGGTCGATCGTTAGTGTGGCTATTCCAAAAACATAGATTCATTAGATTTCCTATGAAAAAAATCAATAGGATAAATAATTTCAATAGGGGAAACCACAGGCGGAACTAGGAAATCACTACATACTATCCTAGAGGGTCGTACGAGGTAGTTCTGTGCCAGATGTGGGACTTGCATAAAAGAAGTTATGAGAAATGGTGTTTTAAGGGAAAGACAACCCATCAAGTCATAAAGAGGAGGTGCTCACAAGATTGGTAACATACGCACAAAAGGGGGGAATTGAGTAAAATATGGATGTGCCTAAGTTAATGTGGTGTGTTCTAGAAGGGTCTTCTACATGAACATGCCTTAAGAGATTGATGTATACAAGAATTTCCTTTTATTTGTACCTTCCTTAAGAAAAAATTAAATAAGAAAGGTTTAATCCCTTATGGGATCACCCAATGGGGGGCCCATGAGAGACCTTTCATGAAATATCACGTACCTTGAATCTATGACCTATGTGTGGTCATGGATGGGGTTTTATTCTCCATGTGGGATAGACAGTTCAACTTCTAAAGAGTTATCCAATAAATGGCATGGTTCCCTTATATTTATAGAAAATATTTATTACGAGAGTGCATAAGAAGTCCGAAGAGGAATGGAATGGTTGATGTCACATTGGACGTGTAAGGGTTTCATGGATATTTTTCACATTTTCATGTACTCTTGAGAACTTATGTGTGGCTTCCTTGTTGTTTTTTAGGATACTAGGGTGAAAGATATCCCCAACCATTAAATTGGGTGAATAGGACCTTGCCTTTCAATTTTTATCTTGGGAGAAATTATCCAAACATACCTGAAACTCCCTTAGAGTATTCATAACTATCCGCTGAGTCAAATTGTGGCTTCAAGTGGCAGAAATATTCTTATCTATGTCATCAAGTGTAATTTTTTTCCAACAATAACCAAGAAATATCCCTTTAGAAATCTCTGTATAACATTTTTTAATATTTTCCTTACAAATAACTATAAAAAACATTAATCTAAAAATTAAATGTATCCATAATATTCATCTATTCCATAATTCACAGGGTGTTTAATTTAAAATATGATTTTTAGAATTCAATTTATGACATAGAAAGTGGTATTAGTTGCTTAAAATAAAAATAAGTAATTAAGATATATTTTTATAACATGGTTCTTTAAATTTTTAATAAGGTCATATTTATATTTTATATAACACTATTATATTTAATAAGAAAACTGTCAGAAATTTTATCTGTAATACCATAATTTATAACTATTACTTTAAATTATCCTCCATGGTATCTTTTTAATGATACAATTTCTGAATCTTTTTAATACTTAATTGGTCTATAAAAAATAATAAATGTATAAATTTAGAATATAAATCACCATTACAAAATTTATCCAAAATTACTTCTTGAAATATCATCATCCAAAACCAAAACAAAAGTCATTTCCCCAATGCTTCTTTGTTTTTTCTATTCTATAAAATATCCATATTGATAAATTCTATAGGTATATATATTATAACCAAATTGAATGATTTAAATTATGATATTTTTCTTACCTATTTTACCTTTATCATAAATATTATTCCAATAAAATTTTCATTTAGGTAAATTAGAAAAAAAATATTTTTAAAATTCAGTCCAAAATAATAAAAATATCAATGTCCAAGTATATTATATGAAATACATCATTTATATATCCCAAAATTCAAGGATTGTTTGTTCTTCTTAATGAATCGTGATCTAAGGTATGGACATTTTGAGATCTACGTTCATATAAATTTAAGTGTGTGTTCTTATAAAAAAACAAGTATTGTTAAAAAACATTTTTAATGACTATCATCACAATGTTATGGGATAAATATTAAATAGTAATTTATTCCTTAAACATATAAAATTTATTGATGAGAATAGATTGAATATTTTTAACGTATCCATATCAAATAAATTTTCCTTCGGAATTATCTCCAATTATGGTATGGGCACGTTTTTTTATTATAGAGTAAAAATTTGAATAATATTCACTAATTTATCAGAAGTATCCACTATACATATACTATTTATCATTAATATGTTTAAGGATTTTTACATACAAAAATAAAATACAAGTAGGTGTTTTGGTACACATAATATTTTGGGTCCATTTTAATCATCAAGTAATGTTTTTGGTAACCAAATCAGCTCATTTAGAACTGTATTTCCAGCCATAACATTGAATTAATCTATACTCATAATGGTAATCTTAACAAAAAATTGAATAAATTTAATGTAATGATTATTTTCATATTTTTCAGAAATAATTTAAGGAAAACAGACAAAAAATGGTAATATTTTTCAATTATATTTAGGAAAAAATAAATTAATATAAATATTTAGCCCATGTAAATTGATTTTAATTCCCTATGTAACATTATATTGAGTTTGATTCAAATGGTTTTTGTGGAGGTATTTCTCCCCATGAGAAAATTTACTAGTATCCAATTATAAAATTATAACAACATATAATAAATCATTAGTTATATTATCATGTATAATGAACAATGGTTTATCTTTATAAAGGTTATTTGTTAATTAAATAAGTTTTTTAGGAAATGAATTGTTTTTTGAAATATAAGAATCATCATATTTTATAAAATATTTTTATGTTTCCTTTAAATAATCATTTTTATATTCCGTTATAGAATACTATTAAAAGAGATCTTCAAATGAAAATTAATCAAATTCAGGAATAAGTGAACAAAATAAATTTACCTCTTCAATCTATCCAGTAATGAAAAAAATAGTTTACTGGATTAATTTCCATGATTAATGTCAATAATTGGATATATATTAAGAATTTTCCTAATAACTCTAATTATCATTCATATAATCATTTCCCTTCTTCTTATAAGCCAATTTTCTCTAAGACATTATTTATAAAACTCTACTTCAATTCAGTTCATGAAAATATAATTTGGAATGCCATAGATTTTTTACATTCCTAATATTTTACCACTTTTGAGGTTCCTTCATTCAATTTGAACTTGTTAAAAGGATTTCAGAATACTTTTATTCTCTTATAGAACTTATTGAATCTTTTAGAAATTAGAGAAATTTTATCTCCATAAATGGAACTATGGGGTTCTATTTCATTAAATGTGTTAAAACATATTTATTTGACTGTGTTTTATCCATTTATTGTACTGACTACTATAGAAACACTATCATTCAAAATTATCTTGTGAACAACATCTTCTTCTTTCAGTTCTTCTTTATACGTCATCTATGTAATAATAAAACTTCCATTTTCTGATCTCTAAAATGTGTGAATGTCTAATAGTAGTAGAAAAGACACCCTATCAAGATTTTATAAATATTAATTATATTAAGTATTGAATTTATTCTAGTCCTCAAGCTCTCAATAAAGTAACATTGTTTAAAATATATTTCAATATTCCATTCATTTGAGTGATTCTATATAGAACAAACATCATTGCGAATTTTTGTTATATGACCTTATTCTATGCATGAAATCTATTCTCCATAGTCATTTCTCATGATTCCATCATCTAATTATAATTTCATCTCTCCCTATGGATTTTTTAATTACTTATGTACACTATGTTTCATGTTGTATAAGGATATTTTAGAGGCTTGTATTCACACTAGATATGATTCCCCTCATTTCTCATTCTTCATGGTCAATGTTTATGGAATTTACTTTTTCATTCATCATGGTCAAGGGATCAAGGTTTATATTTAGATTAGGATTAAATGATATCAAAATAAATATTATAGAGAGTGAATGGAAAAATTATTAATATATGAGTGAAAACAATGAGGTGGTTTCCCATCAATTATTTGGATTAAGGGGAAATGAGACAAGTACAATATGGATTTATGAGGTTGGGTAGATTACTGAGAAGGACCATTGATGGCCCTCATTGGTGATAGATTAAACAATAGTGATATTTAAGTTGATTGTGGGAATCGATGACATGAAAATATAAATAATATGAAATTAAAAAAAAACTATATGATGAAATGATATTTATTTTAGATGAACATACATATTGTACCACCCTAGTACTTATAATTGGTTTTTTGAGTTTATACATATCACAATTTTTATTATTTGGATTCACACACAATGTGGTTTTATATAATAGGTTAAGTACACACCCATATGTGTGATCTATAATTCAGATATAGGCCACGTATGGACCACATAAAAAACATATCTGTAGTGCACGCCAAAGGATCCATCACATATCACATAACATGTGACCAAAGAGACACACCATGTACTTATAGAATAAATTACATGGTAATCTGAGGGAATATATTTATTACCTTTGTTGATGTAACACATCATAAACTCCCTTGGAATAATTCTGTACCCATAAACATTAGGGACCTGTGTGTTGGAGATACATTCTAAGTACCCCACTAGTGACAGAACAATGTAAATTATTGTACATGTGGTGTAGTATTACTTTAAATTACTTGTGGGTTATAGTATATCAATGGAACAAAAATTAGGAAAAACACAACATTTACCCTTGAGGTAAATGTTTTATACCTTTCTTGTATTTTATTATTTTAATATCTCTTTACTGAAGACAAAAATTTTAGAATATGGGTAGTCCATTATAAGTATTTTTCATTAAGTATGTGATGAATCACTTATCTTTAGAATCATGTATGAAAAATTATGTGACACATGCAATTATTCTATTTAAAATTGTATAGCTAATTAAGGGTATTATGTGTAATGATCACATAATTTTTTGGTTTGGTAACCCATTGGATATAAACTTATATTGGATAATGGGTCTCCCAATGCGTTGTATATTGGATTTGGTACATCCTCTCCCCAATATATAATCGGGGTGAGGGTCCCCAATTTACAGAGTTAGTTACACCCCCCATGTCTAATGTACCGATAAGGGAGAGGTTCCTCCTCTAGAGTTAGTTAACACCTTGAAATTTACTTATTTTCAAGTTAATTGATGTATCTTCACTACTATTATAGAGGTAATACCTTGGTTTTTTCATGGTTGGGTAGTTAAGATTATTATTGTTTGAACTCCCTTCACTTACTTCTATCCTTGGCCAAGGTGTGAGTTACCTTATAGGTTATAGAATAGTGAAATGTGGATGTGGGATACTAAGGTGCATTATCTTTATAACTTTTTTGAAATCATTTAGTGAGGATGGGGTCCCCCTAATTACTTTCTGGTTGTAGCGTATATGTGTGGTTGAGTGGATAGGATTCTTTGAGAATTTTTACTACTAAAACACTTTTTTTGTTTCAATTAAGATGTTTTGTATGATTGATCTGTTAAAGATAGTCTTTAATAGTTTCTTTTACTCCAAGAATCCAATTTTTCGTGATGCAATACCTTCAATGATTATATCTAAGAGGACTCATTATTTTTTTTACAACATTGCGTCATCTATTGAAAAAATAGTTATGGTTATTTTCTATTATTATAAATAGTTACCCTCTCATTCTAAAACGTTTTAGCTAATGGGATGTTTTTCATTTCTATTATGTTTTTAGAGAATCCTACTAAGTATATATATTCTCTCCCTTTTAAGTGATTTTCCCCTAATTTGTTGTGTTTTTTAGATGATCCAATATTAAGATATGGAATTTAGAACAAAAATACCTTCATTGGACATTGATTCATGATTTATTACATAATAAGACACATAATGAAAACCCAAATATGGAGAAGTATGGTGTATTTGAGTAATTTGGAACATTACATAACCACTCCAAACTGGGGGTAAATCAGTATTATTGAAATTTTCATTCACGTGCTCATAATATTCCATCATGGGATAAACTCAGGACATATATAAGAAATGTGTGAGCTGTAGGGAATAAACCTAGAATAACTTGAAGAAATTATTTCATTTTAGACAATATTAATTTCAATTGGTTATAAAAAGGGTGAGAATAAAAAACTTGAATAAAGAGTCATGATATAGCATGATAATAGTTAATTAACATGGGATAGTGGAAACAACATTAAAAACGACATTATAAACATATGTTGGGGATAACTCCCAAGACATCATAACCTGGTGAAAAAACTACCATAATGGATTAGGTTCACTCCTTAATACCATACATTAAATATTATGAGACTAAAACATTACCCAATGCATTGGAGCACTATATAACCGTGGGTGCATCCATCGCATTCCTACCATGCACATGAATATGTGTGTCACATAGATCAAGGAATATAATAATTTCATTCATAAATTTTAACCCAATGATAAATTATTGTGGGTTATATAAATTGAAGTTCCCAATAAATGAATTATAGGAACATCTAGGTGAATACCCTAGAGTGGAAATGCTTTTGGATATTCATGAAATGAACATTTTGAGTGAAAAATTATAGTGAAATTTCCATATCATAATAACAGTACTTAATGATTAAATAAATGGTTTAATAAGAGATAAAAGGGGTATCTCGTCATTTTAATGGAAAATGGATGGTAATATGGATGTGTAAAAACATATCTAAACATAATTAAATGGAAATAGAAATCCATAAAATAGTTAAAATCCTTGAATAAGGAGGAGACTAAAAGGATCCTATACTAAATTTCTATATAGTAATGCCTTAGGTAAATGAAATAATGATAGGGTATAAATGATCTCTCAATATTACGACACAAATTGGATAGTAGGGTGATATTTTTAAATTCATAAAAATGTAACCAATAAATATTAAAATGGTTAAATACAAATAAAGTTCTTAAATTTAAGTAAGAGAGAGATAGTGAGATCTCTTGATAAATTCTTGCATAGTAACAACGTACGTAGAATATATAATGAGAGGGGATAACTGATCAACCGTTATTAGGACATAAATTAGATAACAGTGGTATCTTTATCAATTAAAGACAATATAACCAATTTACTTCCAAAAGGATAAAAACAAAGAAGTCCCATGAATTGAAAGATGTGCTTGTGAGAGAGAGGCCCATTACTAAACTTCAACATTGGAGCATCGGTTTCAATTGATACAATGAGAGGGGATAAATGATATATCATTATAATGAAATGAATTACATAGTATAGGGATCTTTATAATGTCTTGAATACATAACCAATTGAAATTCAAGAGGCTAAATAAAAAAGGTTCTTCAATTGAAATATGAGAGAGTGACCCCTTAACAAATATCGGTATAGTAACATATATATTTTAAATGGATATGTTTCTTATTCGCCATTTAAATAAAATTTGATATAATAAAACTAAATAAATTTCATGTGTTTTCTATAAACATAATAGGGAATTTAATTGAATCACTAATAGGATTTTATTTATAAAATGTTGTTTTTTTACAGTCTTGGTCAAAATAAAGTTGGTCTGGCTTAGTTGGAGATAATTCCTGGTGATTCATTTTGATGATTGGGACTCTTGTAGCTAGAGACTGAGCTTAGAGTTCCTGTAGAGAGGAGTATCTTTTGAGTGTCTTATTTCTCTTAGATTCAATATTTTGGTAGATATATAGTTACTTTTTTATTAGATTATGTGGAATTATAGTTATACTTTATTCCTGATATATTCATTATGTAGTTATATTATATACATATACATATGGTCTTTATGATTGTTTTATTCATTGGAGATATGTCTTTGTTGTTGGATTATATAGGTAATGGCCACCCATGTTGTTGGATATGCCTACTCGGTGTTGTACACTGGATGTAGGACTATTTAAGGTTGTATTTTTGTGGAACACATTACTTACAATGAGCCTCGGTAAGGACCCTGTGAGATAGTTCATGACACACTGTCATCAAAGTAGTCTTTTCCTAGGGATATAATTTTGTGTTAACAGTTTTGTGAGGACTATTTTGGAAATTTAAGGATGTGATGTTCTAGGGGTCTGGATTTTATTTCATAGAATATGGAGATCATCCTATGTGTGGTAGCTAGGTTATCCTTTCACTAAATCAATTATAATATTTTAGTCAAGCTAGAGCTCTAGGATATATATCTAGGGAACAATTAGGTTGGTAAATGGATCATATAGTAGTAAGTTATAATCATTCATTCCCTTCCTGGGTCATTTTATATAGATATTCTATAACTATTATGGTTTTCTACGAACAAATAAAAAGTTTTACCAATTAATTTCTATGTTATTTATGGTTGAAGTATTATGATTATCCCATGCTTGTATTTGGCCCTATCTCTATTTTTTAGTGATTAAAAAAAATATCCCAGTTTTGGTAAAGGTACATATTTTCCCATGATCTGAGGTGTTATATATCCCCTATGTAATTATTTTGTATTTTCATATAGAGAATATGGTTGTTCTGACATAGTCGAATGATACTACTTAAAAGATGTATATTCTATATATGTTTTGATGATAGAGGAATCATTGCTTTTTGGGGACAACCTAATATTCACCTAATATAGGTTTGGATGTAGTTCAATATTCATGTTTTTATCTAGATCATAATTTTATTGATCTTATAATTATTATTAAACTGATCTACCTACATGGCATGATAATCCATTAGTGGAGGGTGTTTTACTCAAACTCACAATGGGAATTATCTCTTATTTTTAGATATTGATTATTATTTGGGATGGAGTTTTATCCAAGGATGTGGAAATTTTCAAAAATAATCATGACCATATATCACTATACGATGAGTACCATAGACCACATGAGGTGTTCCCTTTATGTTTTGAATTGTGGAATTTTTTGAGATCAACTATTCATATAAATATTTTGGAGGAATATTTATTATGTTTTGGATTTTAATTCATTCAAAAAACATATAATGAATACATTGAGTGATAATTATTATATTGGGGATTATTGGTAGCGATGATCCATGGATAAGGAGATAACTATAATTTCATCTAACCATAGATAGAGTGGTTTCATGATTAGAACTCTAAAATAATGATAGTGTAGAGATCATAGACTTCCTAGGCCATGTTTTTTGTTGAGGAGATATATATTGTATGTGTTGATGGGGCAGGATTAGATTAAGATAAACAACACTACGATCCCCACTAATCGTCATCACCTTTGATTAAATCATATAATTTATGGTTTCATAATAGTTTGATATTTGGGAAGATGTGCACAATGGATTGATATTGTTATGTGTTAACATATGAATATTGAATTGAGATTTTCATCCACTATTTACGGGACCTAGTAATAAATAGTGGAGGTGTGTGTTATTATTTCTTCAACATATGTTAATAAGGTTAGGATTCCAGTGGATCGCCTTTCTTTACCATTATTATCTTGATATTTTCTACTTATGAGGATCATCTTTCTCTCATAACTTCTGGTGATGTGAGTTTTTCCATGGTGGATAAAGTGGTATTGTAATATATTCATTCATATAAGAGATAAAATGGAGTGGTAATTACCTAAATATAGATTGGTTACAAAATCTAGTACTGAATAGTGATCTGTAATTTAGAAATGAGGTCAGATCCACCACTAGTTGTGAGTGGGTTCCCCATAAGTACGGAGAATAGAGACCACCATCAATAAGTTGTGGTCAAATATGCATTAGATGGTCATCATGGATTTATGTGATACATTCAGGGATGAGAGTTCACTTATGAAGAATGTGGAGGAATTGATGAATTATTTTAAAGGAAGACCCATATTTTCTCATCAATGGGATACTGAAGTATGCATTGGCTAGCATCCATGGAATGGTGTTCAAGTATTATTGATCATAATAGTTAACTCCCGAGTCATATTTATGGGGAATGTTGAAAAAATATTTTCTTATTTCAGTTTATGTAGAATCATGTTAGGTGTTGAACTCATTTACCAACTCTTACAATGAGAGTATTGGCTATGTAGTTAAATCATGTAGTGTGAGTCCAAGATTTATGGAGAAGATTTTATATTCATGATGTTGAAGATTTCATCATTGATGTGCTCTTAGTTAATTAGTAGTGGTGTGGTAGCTAACTCTATAAGTAAGGGACTCTATATCTGATTTATCAATGAGGAACATGAGTGGTTGATAGTGGAGCGATTCATTATTCCATTTAGAGGATCTGTTCATCCCTATTTATCAACAATGATATCCCCATCTTTCCTTTTCTGATAGAGTAACATGGTGGAGATTTCAACTTAGTTTTCCCATATATAAATATTTTCTCAAGAAACGGAACCAAAGGGTTTTCTTTATGGCTAGGAGAACATAAAACACTTCCAAAAGAAGATAGTTGATTTCAATTAGTGAAATTATTGGATATTGTGAGGGGAATAATTAGTGGGGACCACCCTAGAAGAATGCTACCATCTGTGAAGTAGGTATAGTGGATCCTTATGGATTTTCCCATTACATAGAAACTAATTATTTGTGATAGATTATGAGGTTTTCTTGGATGGTTATGGTTTTCTTTTTCCCCTTTTCTATGGAAAATATCCTAGTGCCTAGAGCTGATAGAGTTGGGTCATCTTAATAGACAGGATGGTCCACTTCAGATTATAGAAAACTATGCCACATTATTGGTAGTGATGTGGTGTTCTGAAGTTTTATGAGATTAATGTTACTCTTTATGTTCTTTTTTATATCTATCAAGGAAGAGTTATGATTACTCAACCAAGAAATATTCAATTGTGTATATCAATATTTTAGAGATCCTGATGGGGATAAATGATTCCAACAAATGTTATTGTTTGGAAATAATAAACAGGCCTTCTTTCTAACATGACCTAGTGACATTGGTGTTTAATCCTTGAAGGTAGGATATGATAGAAAAACGTTTAATGTTTTGAAGTAGCATTCTACATTTAGACTCTTTAGGTGCCAATGTGAAATATTTTTGGTGTACTCAATGCTATAATACTGTGTATATGGGTGGTTCATATATAACCAATGTCAATAATTCATTTTTATGGTGAGGATTTGAGTTCTTCCACCAAATATAACCCTTGTAAAAAACCATTTAGAGAAAGAAATTTATGGTTCATAGAATCACTTAATCCCATATGGTGGGGAGAGATTTTAATGAGATAAGATTTTTAGTAAGAAGGACTGGAATTACTTAAATGGAGTGGAATTGTATTTACTCTAAGGTCTTACTTCCAGATCAACTCGCGTCGATGAATTTGGTAATGATAGTGTTTGTTTCCTTTTTTAGGTGGTCATCAACTACGTTTATTTAGAGATTGTAGCAATATAAATGAACTTATTTTATATAAAGGTGATATGTTTTTAACATGATGATTTATTATTTTCTTACTTACATAAGATCCCAATGTGTTCCCTTTTAAGGGATGAAAATGTATAAATATAGGGATAATGTAGTGACATTGGTTTCTCCCAGCTATGATATTGATAAATTTTTGAGAATCAAAATCATAGGACCTCCCCACTAGTAAAATGGAATATTTTACCTCGAATATGAACTCATACCTATTTTATTAGTTTTTTTGAACCTATGTTGTAGTGTTTACTCCTAGTAAAAAAATAGTTGAATTTACAAGAATGATGAATTCTTAGATATTTTTAATATTTAATAATTTAAAAATTATTTATCTCATGAAAGTAGAAAATAATATCATCTAAATGATTGTTGGCACCAAAAATACGGCCCGAAAGAAAGGAAGGAAAAAGACAGTCGGCGCACTGCCTCGCGAGGCACAGCCGTGAAGCACAGCCGCGAAGCACCCACGCGAAGCGCCCCGACCCTCGCGGCCTCGCGAAGCACCAGAGGCGGTAATGATCCGTGAACGCATTTGACGTTCGCGAGCCGCCGCGAAGCACCAGAGGCGGTAATGATCTGCGAAGGCATTTGACGTTCGCGAGCCGCCGCGAAGAACCAGAGGCGGTAATGCTCCGCGAACGCATTTGAGGTTCGCGAGCCGCCGCGAAGCACCAGAGGCGGTAATGCTCCGCGAACCCATTTGACGTTCGCGAGCGCGCCGTGAAGCACCGGAGGCGGCGCGCGAGCCCTGCTTCGCGGCGCCCCTTCCCTATAAATACTAGACTCCCCCTGAGTCCCGGGGAGGGATGATCCGACCTTTCGGCTTCTCCTCTCCCAAATCGTGAAGCACTCTTTGCCCGGGAATCATGAGCTCCGCGAGGTATTTCTACTTCGCGAGACGACTCTGCTTTGTCTCGTTTTGAGCCCCTCTTCCGAGAGGGATTCCCTTCGCGACGCTCAAGGGAGTTCGCGAAGGAAGGGGATTCCCAAGGGAACCCGGGCAGCCGCGGAGCGTTTATTCTTCGCGAAACACCCAACCCATGCTAGTAATCCCTATGCCAAGTCAGGATAACTATGCATCGCGAAGCACATTGCTTCGCAAGACCCTGCTTCGCGAGGCACCCCTTCCTCGCGAGGTAGTTCTCCACGAACACTGTTCTACTTCGCGAAGAACCTTCCACTCACACCTATGCCCCATGCTAAGGCCAAGGCACTCCACTTCGCGAAGCACACTCCTCTGCTTAGCGATTCCTCTTCCCGTGCGGCCCTCCAGGTTTGCACGAGGTGATTTCAAAGTCCCATGGACAATACCACCCGTAGCGTTGCTTCGCCTAATGATTCTTCGCATAGGCACGCTAACGGCTATTGCTTCTTCGCATATCCACGCTAACGTGGACCCCTCGATGGTTCGTCCCACAACCCCCTTTACCATGGCCTTACTGGTACCTTCCCTTCCCCAAGGACCAGAGGGTACCGATTATGTAAGTCCTAGGGGTGTGGAGTGAACCCACCTCGTCCGAGCTGCAGGACGTTAAACTGCCAAGCACCACGTCCTCAACACATGACATTAAACTGTGACCCATCCTCGTCTCCCTCACGAAGGGTCCCCCCAGCTCGAACATTTTTTTTACACCACTCGTCTCCACGGGAATGGAACTCTTCCTCAGATGGAATGAGATCCTCCTTGACGGAGTGGCGTATGTTCGTAGGAGAAGGGAGACCCTAGCCCCCCTCAACGGATGGCTGCACCTCTGCATCTCCGTACTTCCCCATTACCAGGGTCAGTGGAGGGCGTGATAGGGAATGAGGCACCTCCCATCGTCGGACCAAGGTCCATCTTTCCCGCGCTTTGTCGCGCCATGGGCCTCCATCCTGGAGTAAGTCCCAACACCATGGGCCGCTTAACGCGTAAGCCCCTCTTCGCTTCTCACGGACGCACCCATCGCGACATGATCGTCAGGACTTTGCAACCTCTTGTTTCTCACACCGAGCATGACTCACGTGGGCTTAGAGTGAGCACCGACCCTGACCCCGAACATCCCTAACCCGAACTACGAGGACTTTGATACATGTCATGGCATGGTACGTAGGAAGCCTCCACGAGGTTCAAGCCCACCCGTCATTCTTCCACGTCGGGTCTCATTCCCATCCAGCATGACGTTAAACTGCGCATTCCCTTGCGAACTACGAGGACTTTGATCCATGTCAAGGCATGGTACGTAGGAAGCGTCTATGAGGTTCAAGCCCACCAATAGTGGACCCCTGGGTCTACTTTCACGTCGGTTCACCGACAGACTCATCCCCGGAACTACGAGGTCTTTGATCCATGTCAAGGCATGGTACGTAGGAAGCCTCCACGAGGTTCAAGCCCACCCGTCTTTCACGTCGGGTTTCACCCCGTCCAGCACGACGTTAAATCGCATTCTGGTCCAGTGGTAAGCCATTGCGACCCATCCCACTTGAACTACGAGGTCTTTGATCCATGTCAAGGCATGGTACGTAGGAAGCCTCTACGAGGTTCAAATCCACCATCCGGTCATCCCGACCTCATTCACGTCGGTTCACCCCCGTCCCGCATGACGTTAAACTGTATTCCCCAATCCGAACTACGAGGAATTTGATCCGTGTCAAGGCATGGTACGTAGGAAGCCTCCCTGAGGTTCAAGACCAACGACAATTGGCCCGGACCGTCTCCTTGTCGGTGTGCCAATCCCCCATCTCCCATTGGACCAAGGTCCCTCATTTACGTCGGTTCACCGACACCCAATGCCCGTCGTTTATTCACGTAAGGGTTCACTATCATCCCGCATGACGCTAAACTGTATTCCCTAATCTGAACTATGAGGACTTTGATCCATGTCAAGGCATGGTACGTAGGAAGCCTTCACAAGGTTCAAGCCCACCATTAGTGGACCCACGGGTATACTCTCACGTCGGTATGCTGACGATCCCCATTGGGCCAAGGTCCACCTTCACGTCAGCTTATTGACGTCATCCCGAACTACGCGGACTATGATTCCCTGCCACGGGGATACGTAGGAAGCCTCGTCAAGGCTCAAGCCTGACTTCACTGTCGCCCCTGCGAGGGTCCCACTTCACTCTCCTTCTACTCTATTCATCAACCTACCGCCCGTTCCGATTCTCGCCCGGACCGTCTAATCCTGGTGAGACCATGTCGGTATGCTATTCTTCACTGTCGCCCACGGGCTGGCCCCAGTATCGATATCCCTTCAAGGAGGATCCTTCAATCCGATCTATCCTAGCTAATGCTCTGGTTGGGTTGATCCGTCTCCGTTGGGCGTTAAACTTGCGACATACCCTGTGTTGAGCACGGGAAGCTGAGGAAAACCTCAGATATGTGTTTACGACATATAATTCTCCGTGCTCGATGTGGGATGCCTCGGGCTTCCATGCCCTCGAGAAGCCTTTTGGTCAAGGATAACAGACAGACATGCCAGGTACCCCAGCATCCAGACACGCTACTGATGCCTCAACGTGACTACTCCCCTGACTGAAGGTTGCTGCCCTGACTGGACCCTTTGGAATGTCCTGACAGAAGCAGTGTAATTAACCGGCGTCCATGGAAACATGGCACTGGGAAGGGTTTCACGAACTACGTATTAAATCTATAAGGGAGACCCTGACTAGGTGACGAGTCCTGAGGAGGAATCCACAGGAGGAAGAACCAACATCCCATCATCCCATTTCGATCAAGGAGCAGACTTCCCTGAATAAGGAGCGTATGCCGCCCGCCTTTGGAAAGCGGGAATGCGGGGCAACAGAAGCACCGCACGTCCTTCCTCACGGACGGACGGGCGTGTGCCCTGGCGAAAGCATCGGAAACAGAAATAGTGAACCCGACGTGAAATTCTTCTCCTCAATATTGAGATTAGTAGAGTCCGAGACACCAGTAGATTGACGTGTCACCGGATCCAGATATCTGGTGCCTGGTCCCGCCAAGCAAATAGCAGGCCTGTCATGAAACTCACCGGAAGTCGGGGCAGTAGAACTTGGGGCACTCCGTTCTGCAGCGTATCGGCGTGGATCCTTCTCACAGACATGGAGAATGGAAGAATGATGGGGCACCGGCCGTCAATCCTTTTCCTCTCAATACTGATTAGTTGATCCCTTCGTTTCTCAGGAACCAGGTTGCTGTTTCAGAGATGCGGTCACCATCTGCTCCTCGCCCACGCAGAGGCAGGGGAAACACCACGACGGCCACCCCATGTAGCGCCGCTACCGCCACGACGGCCACCACATCGCGGAATATGGGGCGCCCACGCCCCCTTTCCCCAACAGAGGTCATCCAGCGAAGGGTGATCAACAACCTCATGCGCCGGTATGAGGAAGAAGGGGTCATCCCAACCCGGGATATGGCCCGCCTGGACCTGGAGGCCTCCAAGCCCCGCCTTCAACGCCGCCCTAACAGGCCGCGCAGGGAGCCTCTTCTCCCCACCCCGACATTCAACCACTTTGGGAGCTTGTCTCCGGAATGCCTTGACGACTCCTCACCTTACGCTGAAGAGGCGGGAGTCGTCCGGCTTAGCCCGCTCAGGGTCCCGACCCAAGGGCCCCAAGCGAGAGCTCCCGCCCGGCTGTGTCAGCGCCGTCGTCCGGTCCTGCAGGAAGAGTAGGCAGACTATGTCCCTGCACCACCTACACCAGCTCGCCTGACCCGACGTCAGCGCCGGGCACGGGCTGAGGACGCTCGCCTAGGCGCGTCAACGTCTACGGCTACAGTGGCCCGAGCCACCACCGACATGCATCGTGAAGCCCCTGCGTACAATGAGCAGGGGCACTCCTTCACCCAACCAGGATTGAGACCCCAACCGCCCCACAGGCAGGCTGGGTTGACTCTCCGGGTTGCAGGCCCAAGTGGCGATCGCCGCGAGCTAACCCGCGGTAATGACACCCCGTACGGAGGTCGTCCCCGTACCACTACTCCACAGAGCGTGGGCCTTCCCCGCTCCGAGGTTCGTCATGGAGGCATGCCTCGTGCTACCCCCATCTTGCCGGAAGACCTGCCCCACAACAATGACGCTCAGCGCAGAAACATTTCCCGCGCCCACTATACAGGGTATGGAGTCCATCCTCCTGCCCCCGACCGCCAACCTGAAGGAACCGTCCATCCGGTCCTTCTCCAACGTGGGGGCCCTCCCTACGTCCTCTCTGCAACCGGCGAAGGTCCTCCTCGCCCCAGTAACTCGAGGAGTGAAGGCCAGCCTCGCTCCACCCTCATCGACCATGGAGGTCCTCCCCATGCTCCTGCCACTTCCAACAGAGGCCCCGCCCACATGGGTATTGTTCATGGAGGTCCTCCCCATGTACCCTTCGACATTTTCCCTGGTGCCCCTCGCACCCCGGCTATCTCGAGTGGGGGCCCTCTCTGCCACGGCACCAGCGCTGCCCCGAGGCTACCTGATAGGGGTCAACCCTATCCCGAAGAGCCACCCCGGGGCAGAAGAGCGGGTCGTCGCCGCCACAAGAAGAATCCCGGGAAGGCCCAGGTGGAGATCAAACCTGCCCGCTTCTCCAACTCGGAAGCAGAATGTGATTCAGTGATGGAAACTTCTCCCCGTTCCTCTGTATCAAGGACTGGGGCAGGAACCAGACGCGTTAGCCTCGTTCTCCCAGAATTTGAGGTCCACCGGATTCCCGTCTCTCTCCGCAGGTACATCCAGGAGGAAGAAATCCTGGGAATTCCGCAGGTCTCGGCCATGCGATCACCGCCTCTGTCACCAGAAGAGCCCTCTACCTCAACGAGAGATCACGTAGAGTTATTTTGGGGGCCAACGACGGAAGAGAGACGACACGACCTGTTGCCGGTAGCCGCGGGTCCTGTTCCGGAAGCTGCGATTATCAGCCCGTCGTATCGTGACATCGTGGCTAGGTCACCTCACTCTTCGGAGGATGGCCCGGAATTTGGCGGCCAATCAGCTCGTTTGCCGTATTCTCCGCCACCGAGATTACTATCCCAAAGGTCTGCCTCGGTACCGCTTCTGGTTCCTCAGCCGCCCCCGGTTGACGAGTGGGGCAACACAGGGCCAGACCCTGAGTCCGAGCCTAGGAGCTTCTGGAGTATCCTTGTAGCGGATTACTTCCCAGAGAAGTTCTGGCCGACGGCAGCAATGAATTTACGCATACCAGAGTCTCTTACCCCTGAAGAAGTGGGGTGCTTTTGTCGAACCCTGTGGGCGACACACTTCCGCCTCCGTTGTGAACGGGTGGTGTACCCCAGAAGTCGTGAGAACTTCGAAGAAATCGGCGAGCAATGCCGCCTGATCGATGCAGCCGCACTTCTTGTGGCCCAACACCCTGAGTCGCCAGGCCACCAGAGCACCCTTCAACGAAAATGCGTTCAGAGTCTTAAAGAAATCCGCAAAATCGTCAGGGAAGCCACCCCCCATGTGCAAGTCCGTGGTTGGGGACACTATGCCGCTCTCCTCTTCGACCCTATCCGACGGCAGCCCAATTCGCTATGAGACATCAAGGATATTCCCTCAAGAGGGGTTGCAGTCTACATGGCTGACGTTGTGGATAAGGAAGATGATCTTGAGTTCCTTGATGGAGACTTACCACCCGAGGGCGTACCGCCACTGCTCGACCCGTCAGGGAGAGTTACCCATCAGCAGAGAAACCTGCTAGGCCTCCTCGTACCCACCGAGTCACTGGTACTCGGTCGAAACACTGGCAAGGGTAAGGAGCACGTCGGAACAGTCAAGCACTCCGACCTGTCCGCCTCTGTGAAGAAAACGGACGAAGATCCTGAGAAGGCCACGTTACGCCAGCAGCTTGCTGAGCAGAAAAGGCTGGTTGACGAACTCTTGGCTGAATGCGCCGCAGAGCGACGACCCGACTATGGTAATCCCAGGCCGGGGCAGCAGGGGCAGGAACAATTCCCCCCCGGCGAGATGCCTCCGGGCCACCCTGATCATGCTACTACCGCAGACAGGGTGGAAGCCGGAACATACGGCAAGAGAGCGCGATATGTCTCACCAAACCCCCCCGAGCGACGGGACAATCTGAAGAATCCAACCCGGGTTCCCCCAGTCGCCCAGCAGGTCGTCCAGCCAGTTGACCCACGAGCGGCCGAAGCCGTCTACCGTATTGAAGAACATGGAAATGCACTTGTGGTTAGGGATCCCCGTCAATACAGGGACCCCCACCCGGAAGACCTTATTGCGGCACTCACATCCCGCCTCGAGGCGTTGGAAACGCGACAGGTGGCGGTCCCACCGGATGGCAAACCTTATCCCGCATGGGTGGATGATATGCCTGCGCCTCCGGGTTTTGGGAACCCCACTTTCTCGCCCTTTAACGGGTCAGGGGATCCGCCCCAACACTTGGCTCATTTTTCTTCCAGGTGTGGCCCCATGCTGGGGACCCCGACTCAGCAAGAAGCCGCCAAGCTCTGATGTTTCGTACAGACGTTGGAAGGTCCGACATTCGTCTGGAATAGACAGATCCCTATCGGATCGGTGACTGGTTGGGAGGATATTCGCCGGCAGTTCTTATACCAGTTCAGCTCCACCACACGAAAGACCAGCATTGCAGACCTCTTCCAGTGCAAGCAAAGGCCTGATGAGCGAGTCGCAGACGTCATCGCCCGGTGGAAGGGACTTACGTATTCCCTCGATATGCCACCGACTTAGGAGAAATTACTGACGATGTGTGTGGGGAACGTCAAGACATAGCTGGTACCCTCCTTGATTACCCAGAACTACCATGGAGGGTTCAGAGATTTCTCGGACAAGGCTCAACGCCTCAAGGAAGCCCTGCAACAGGCCAGTCAGGCACGTTTGTTGCCCCCTATGATCCCATCCAAGAGGACCGCCAGGGCTGAACCCGCCGCGGTGGCTCAAATAGAAGCCCTGAGGCAGCTGGAATTGCTTCCGGCGGCACCACCCCCGCAACCCCGTAGAGGTGCCCCACCTCAAGCACAGGCTCTCGCCCAGCAGCGACCGCCTCAGAACCGACAGGTTCCCCCGCGCAACGCGCCACTGCCACCTAGGCGAGACAATCAGGCGCCACCTCCTCGGCATGCCCCTCCGGCCCCTCGTCATGACCAAGCCCCCAGGGCCCCCTATCCAGAAAGAAGGTACCAGACGTATTCGTTCAATGAAGATCAGGTCCCTGGCTACTTCCGAAGTTCTCTAGAGCAAGGGATTGTGCGTCTGCCTGAGTGCAAAAGGCCGACAGAGGCGCATCTCACCGATCACCCCAACTACTGCCCTTATCATCGGATCCTGGGGCACACCCTAAAGTGATGCTATGTGTTTAAAGACTGGCTTCAGGACCAAGTCAACAACAACATAGTCAATTTGGGCCCACCACCAGCGCAAGTGGCAGGTGTCTTTATAGGATCAGAGATCAGCAGTGACAGTGAAGGTGAGTGCCAGCAGGTCCCTAGCCGCGGATCCCAGAAATATGACGACTGGATGGCTCGAAAAACCGTCGTCCGTGCCCAGGGTATCATCCGGGCGCGCCTGAAGCAGTCGGATCCTTCAGAAGAAGTAGTTGGTGCCTCCGCATCGTCTTTACAGTCGACCTCTTCCCAAAAGGGCAAGCAGCGGCGACGCAAGAAGAAGCAACGTGCACCGCCAGTGACGTTGTCATCCCGCACTCTTGGTGACTTTATGCCCCCCGAAATGGGGATCCCTCCCAGAATCCGCCCAGCGGTGGATGAATCCTCGAGCGATAGCCAAGGGTACGCTTCGGTTAACACTGTGGAGCTGGTAAAGCCCTATATGACTCTCGACGAGGGGGAACCCCAGGCAGACCTCCCCAACGTTTCCAGCCGACGTCAACGTCAAAGGAACCGCAATCGCGCCAGTCATCGAGGCACATCAGCAGGCACCTATGGCCATGCCGTGCACGCTACCGAGACGAGGCAGCAGGCTCAGCGCAGATCTCAGCACGCGCAAACCCATCCAACACCCTCGGCTCTACCTCCACCGCCGTTCGTGCTGCTGGATCGGGGGGAGCTGCCTCGTTCATATCACAACCAGTCTTGCCCGGCTACAGGCCAGCCTCCGTTGTCCGATATTAGCCCGGCGACTACTCTTCAGGCTTCTACCGGTAGGCATCAAGATGTACCCAGTACAAGTTACTCGCCGGTTCAGCCAGCCGGACCCGCTGTGCATCCAAATGCCGAACGACCTCCTATAAGTAGAGGTTCGCGTTTGGCACGAAAGTACGATGTTCTGAAGCACCTGGATGGCATCCCGGCGAGGCTCTTCATCCTTGAGGCCCTTCTCCTGTCATCTGAAATGCGCGAGGCACTTGCCGAGGCCCTAAGGAGCCCCCTCCAGTTCGAGACGGAAGTAGCAGCTGCAGAAGCCTTCCATACCGAGACGATTGAAAACGCCGAATGTCAAACGGTTATCTCATTCTCCGGTGAAGATGAGGACCCTCCTATACAGGGGCACATTCGCCCACTGTATATCACTGGCCACTTCAACGGTGTGGAAGTCCGCCGCTGCCTCGTTGACACAGGTTCTGGAATCAATCTAATTCCGACCCGGACGTTGCGAAAGCTGGGTCTATCCGAAGGTGATTTAACTCCCTCTGACCTTAGGATCCAGGGGTACAACAGGACAGAGCAAACCCCGGTCGGCAAGATCCGCCTGAAGACTCAGTTTGGTGGCTTAATTTCCAGCACCGAGTTCATGGTTGTTTCTCAGGACACCTCCTATAACGCATTGATGGGTAGGCCATGGCTCCATCTGCATGCAGCGGTCCCCTCATCGTATCACCAGTGCCTCAAGTACTCGCTCAACGGTCGAGTAGGCGTGCTCCAAGGAGACGCATCCCCTTTCGCTTCTTGTCAGGCCCGCTATCTGGATGCGGGTTATTACAAAAGTAAGGACAAGAAAATCCTGGTAAGCGAGGATGAGCCCGCCCCGATCACAAGTGATCCCTGGGCAAGCATGGATGACGCCTACATCCTCCCGATCCATCGGTTGGAGGCCACGAACCCCGACATGGGACAATGTTTCGTTGTTTCGGGTACGCAAAGAAGGCATGTTCCCGTGTCCAAGCGACAACGGAAAATCACCTCGTACACCTAAATCAACCAGACTCAAGTCATCCCGGAAACCCCTACCCTTGTACGGTACCAGGACGTCAAGCTCATGACAACGGCGGTGCGCCATACGTCTCTTCCGCCGGGCTGGAATTAACCGACTCAGGCCGACACGTCACCACTGCTTTGATATCATCAAACGTGGCCCTTTAGGCCGGAGGCCAGATGGGATAGGGTCGACTGCCTTCATTGTTATGGTCTCAATGGAAAGCGAGTCTCCCGATGTGATGACCGCTGCTGCCCAAGTCGGCACGAGCTGCCCCTTGGATTTTGATAGCCCAGAAGCCCCCCCCCCATCGCGGGAAGTCCCCCTACGGGTGGGGAGGAAGACTTGGAGGATGCTCCCCCAGCCTTTGAAGAAGGCGTCTCTACCACGGTTGATGAACTGGTACAGGTGAACCTTGGTAGTGAGGTTGATCCGAGACCCACATTGATCAGTGCAGCCATGTCCCTCGAGGAGCGGCAGTAGTACGTAGACTTCCTCAAACAGCACCGTGATGTGTTTGCCTGGAGTTACGATGAGATTCCAGGGCTGGATCCCCAAGTGGCCGTCCACCGTCTGGGCCTCCCGGCAAAACATCGTGGGTTTAAGCAGCCTCCCAGGAAGATGTACCCTTCTCATGGTGCCATGGCTAATCAAAGACAACTTCATTAAGGAGGTCCAGTACCCCAAGTGGCTTGCCAACATTGTGCCAGTTAGGAAGAAGAATGGGAATATCAGAGTCTGTATCGACTTCCGCGATCTTAATCGCCACTGCCCAAAGGATGACTTCCCACTCCCAGTGACAGAGCTGTTGATTGACGCCACGGCCGGGTTCCAAGCCCTCTCTTTCATGGATGGGTATTCCGGGTATAACCAGATCCGGATGGCCCCCGAAGATGAGGAGTCCACTACCTTCAGGGCTCCCCAGGGTACCTTTTGCTACCAGGTAATGCCATTCGGCTTGAAAAATGTAGGTACCACTTATCAGAGGGCCATGCATCGCATATTCAAACTGATCCTCAGGACATTGGGGGAATGATAAGTGGATGACCTTGTAGTCAAATCATGCCAGCGTCGGGACCATCTCAGAGACCTTGAGAAAGTGTTCGGCTTCCTCCGTTCTCGTCACCTGAAGATGAACCCGCTGAAGTGTGCTTTTGGGGTCACCTCCGGGAAGTTTCTGGGTTTTGTTGTCAGATACCGAGGCATCGAGATCGACCCGGAGAAGATCAAGGCCATCAGCCAAATGCCTCCCCCGAGCAACATTCGGGAGATCTGAGGCCTTCAAGGCCACTTAGCCTATATACGCCGATTCATTGCGAATCTGGCCGGCAAGTGTAAGCCCTTTTCCCGGCTCATGAAGAAGGGCACCACCTATGAATGGGATGAGGAGTGTCGGACCGCCTTCGAGGAAATCAAGTAGTATCTGCTCCAACCTCCGGTTTTGATGCCACCCGTCTCCGGAAAGCCGCTGGTCCTTTACGTGACCGCCCTGGAGAGATTCCTCGGTGCGCTGCTCGCCCAGAAGAATAATGAGGGTACTGAGAATAATCTCTACTATCTCAGCCGCATGCTTCTTGATACGGAGGTCATATACTCCCCTATCGAAAAGAGATTCCTTGCACTCGTCTTCGCCGTGCAGAAGTTACGACATTACCTGCAGCACCACGAGGTGAAATTGGTCTCCCGGGTAGACCCACTGAAGTACATCCTGAGTCGTCCCATGCTGACTGGCCGACTAGCACGGTGGGCGGTGATTCTCCAGCAGTTTGATATCAGGTTTATAGCTCAGAAGGCCATTAAGGGACATGCGTTGGTAGAATTTTTAGCTGCCCATCCAACCTCCGCAGATCAATCCCTGGACCTGGACTTCCCTGATGAGACGATCCTCTCAGTCGATCATGCTACCCCGTGTTGGCAAATGCATTTCGACGGCGCCTCCCGGTGCCCCACCGGTAGGAAGCTCAATGATCCCAAGCTCAATAGAGTGGGCCTGGGTGTTGTCTTCATTACCCCGGCGCAAGCCGTCCTGCCATACTCGTTCCTGTTGTCAGAAGGTTGTACGAACAACGAGGAAGAGTACCATGCTCTCATCACCGGCCTCGAGTTGGCCCTTGAGATCCATTTTCCCCATCTACATGTGAAGGTAGATTCCGAGCTGGTAATCAAGCAGGTTAATGGTGACTATGTCGTCAGGAAGCCAGAGCTTGCACCATTGCTGGAGTACACCCTCCTCATAATGGCCCAGTTCTCTTCCCGACCGGAGGTTACCCATGTCCCACGGTCGCAGAACGGCCAAGCGGACTCCCTGGCTGGCTTAGCCGCGTCACTCGCAGAACCCGAGCAAGATGATTTGGTCATACACATGGCCCACCGGAGATTCATTGCCCCCGTCACCCAAGAGGACCGTGATAGCCTGCGGGTAAGTCATCTCACCGCCAGACCCTCCATATCGGGAGTCCCGGGTTCGTCAGACGCAGTGGTTGAAACCACCCCCGACTGGAGAGCACCTTTTGTCGAGTATCTCCAAAATGGTCAGCTCCCGGACGACCGGTCCAAACGCGAGTGAATCCAACGCCACGCGCTGCAATTTACCCTCTGGAGCGGCCCCAGTCTGGAACCGATCCTGTATAAGTGGAGTTTCGATGGTGTCCTCCTCCGTTGCCTCCAAAGAGAGGAGATACCTCAAGTTATGCAAGAGGTTCACGCCGGTTCCTGTGGCACCCATCAAGCTGGGCCGAAACTATCCCATCAAATCCGGAGGTTGGGGTACTTTTGGCCCTCTATGATCCACGATTGTATTGGATATGCCAAGAGATTCCACACGTGCCAAGTACAAGCCAACTTCTTGCATCGGCCACCAGAGCCCCTCCACCCCACCAAGTACTCTTGGCCATTTGAGGTATGGGGACTTGATGTAGTGGGACCGTATCCACCGACAACAGCCCGCCAATGCAGGTTCATCTTGACTGCTACAGATTTCTTCTCCAAGTGGGAAGAAGAAGTTCCGCTCAAAGAGGTCAAGGCCCGTTCCACCGTTTACTTTGTGAGCTCCAACATTATCCACCGGTTTGGATTCCCTCACGCCGTCCTCACCGATAACGGCACCAACTTCCGAGCTGCTGAACTGAAGAAATTGTACGCTAAGTACGACATCCTGTCGAACCATACCTCCCGCTACCACGCGCAGGTGAATGGACAGATCGAGGCGTTCAACAAGATCCTCTCTAACATTCTGCAGAAGATGGTTGGTCAGAACAAGAAGAGTTGGCCGACCAAGCTCCCCAACGCCCTCTGGGCTTACCGGACGACGACTCGCAACTCTACCCAGGTGACCCCATATTCCCTGGTGTATGGAGGTGAGGCCGTCTTACCCATTGAGATCCAGCTTCCGTCGCTACGCACTGCAGTTTATGATCACCAGACATCAGATGAGGTAGCCGAGATCCGTCTAGCTGAATTAGAGGCACTGGACGAGAACCGGCTTCGTGCCCTGCACAATCTGGAAAGGCATCAGGACAAGATAGCGAGAGCCTTTGACAAAAAGGTTCGTCTCCGCTATTTTCTACAGGGTGACCTGGTACTGGCCCTTCGAGCGCCAATGATTCCCGGTAGGAAACCGCCCAAGTTAGAACCCAAATGGGAAGGGCCTTATATCATCCATAAGGTTTACCCAAATGGAGCATACTCCTTGGTGACCACGGATGGAGAGCGTATAACCCCCCCACCAATGCCAAATTCCTCAAACGATACTTTGCCTAGGGAAAAAAGGTCCAGCATGACCCTAAACTGCATGAAGGTCCAGCACGACCCTAAACTGCGTGAAGGTCCAGCACGACCCTAAACTGTGAGATAGTCCCGCATGACCCTAAACTGCATCTCTGTCCTTACCGCAAGACGTTAAACTGCGAGCCAGTAAGGCCTACTTGACTGATACCTGACTTTAGGCCCCCTGGCCTTCTCGGACCTCTCCGCCCACTCTCTTACTCGTGGTGTACGGTGTGGTGTAGGACTACGTCCTCATTCACGTCGGGATCATGTACCATGTCGTACTCCCCCCCTTTACGAGGCTCGGCCTCAGGCCCCTTGGCCTCCTCGGGCCCCCGGCCCCGTCCTTACTGCAAGACGTTAAACTGCAAGCCAGTCAGGTCTTCTTGACCACGGCTCGGCCTCATGCCCATTGGCCTCCTCGGGCCCCCGACCCCGTCCTTACTGCAAGACGTTAAACTGCAAGCCAGTCCGGTCTTCTTGACCGCGGCTCGGCCTCACGCCCCCTGTTTTGTTTCCCCCGACTGACCCTCTTGTGGGATTGTACGGTATGGTGTAGGACTACGTCCTCATTCATGTCGGATTACTTGTCGTACCGTACATATCCCCAAGTGAGGTGCTTCCCATCATACCACATGACGTTAAACTGCACTTCTAGAACTACATGTGGCTTGATTCTCATCCTTATGAGATACGTAGGAACGCTCGGACACCTCTTCTTGAGCACAGCCCCAAACTTTTCCCTTCCACTATCCCCCCTAGGAATAGTTTTCTTGGAGGATCTTTGTGTAGCAGGGAGTAGGCTTTCTTGGTCCCTCTTATGCAACCCCGCTCGCACAAAGATTGTAAGGGTCGCACCATGTGCCCACTCCCGTTCTTCTATCCTCCCACGTCCTCACCGCATGACGCTAAACTGCATGGCCATCAAGAACTACGTATGGCTTGATTCTCATCCTTATGAGATACGTAGGAATGCCCGGACACTTCGTCCGTTGGCCCAGCCCAAAATCCAAAATCTTCCCCTTAGGTCAAGACATGGCAGGGCACACACTTTTGCCCCGACCCACATCGAGAAAGCCTCGACCTGGCTGCACATTCCCCCTGGAGGTGTTTTCCCCTTTCGTGGATGGATACAACTATGCTTCACCCACCCCTTGACTGGGATTCCGTCATTTTTCGCACCAAGAGGGACCCCCAAGAACGGCCTGGATACAACGCCCAAGGGCTCTCCTACTGATACGGGCCAACACCCTCAAGGGTTTTCAAGAAACAAATCAATACAAGTCCCGTGTTGCGAATTTGGTCAGCGGTCGACGCTCATTTGTTGCCCTCATACGGGTCACCATAGGAACACTGTGTTTCGAATATGGTCAACAGTGTTCTGGATTTTCGGGTCCACCCCGAGATGTCCCAGGCATCAAGAACAGTGATTCATTCTGCCCCATCCCGAGGCGACAAACTTCCCCCAGGTGGTGCTAGCGATCGGGCCCACGACCCCGATTCCTCATAGGAGTGTACGGTGTGGTGTAGGAATACGTCCTCATTCACGTCGGGACCATGTACCATGCCGTACGACTCCCCTTACGAGGCCCAGCCTCAGACCCCTTGGCCTTTTCGGGTCCCCGACCCTCGTCCTCATGTAAGACGTTAGACTACAAACCAGTCAGGCATTCCTGACTGATGCCTGACCTTAGGCCCCTTGGTCTTTCCGGGCCACGACCCAGGTCCCCTCTTGCCCAGGGTGTATGGTGTGATGTGGGACTATGTCCTCATTCACGTCGGCTTCTTCACCATACCACACACCTTCTTTGTTTCAGGGTATATTGCTTCCACTTCTCGTCTAGTATGACATTAAACTATGTATAGAGAACTACGTGTGGCTTGATTCCCATCCTAATGGGATACGTAGGACCACCTGGATGTCCAAGATTCGGGTCCAGCCCCATCTCTCAGGAATCCTCATCCCATCCCGGCCCCTTTGCCTATCCTTCATCCATGAGAGGATTATATGGTGTGGTGTGGGATTATGTCCTCATTCACGACGATTTCGTAATGACCACGCCATGCTCCCCCCCCCTACTGAGCTGTTTCGTCGATCCCTTTTTCGGCGGTTCACCAATGTGCTTAAGAGTACTCTGGTTTATTACCTGGAATGCCAAGCTTTACTCGGACACGTCCGCACCCGCTTTCCAGGCTTTGCGTATCCCCTCATCAGGGTTTTCATCATCTTACACACCCGGAGGGACCCCCAAGAATGGCCTGGATACTACGCCCAAGGGCTCTCCTACCGATACGGGCCAATGCCCCCCAGGGTTTCAGACAACAAATCGATAAAATCCCGCATTGCAAATATGGTCAGCGGTCGATGCTCGTTTGGTAGTCCCACCTCAAGCTAACACGATATGGATGCTGTGTTTCCGCCATGGTTAGCGGTTTTCCTCTATCGCCACACCAACCCATTAAGCCCAAATGCCGGGTACACAATTCACACCCTTCATCACTTCATCATGTCCAAGTAGAGTCTCGGAACTCTTGGTACTTTTCCCCCGTGCACGTCTGCGTGTTGGAGGAACAAGCTACATCAAAAGTGTCCTTCAGAACTCTCTGCTAACTCCCCTTTGGTGGACGCCCCAAGTATTGCGATGAGGATACCCCCCTTGTTTCCCACACCGAGTTTATCTCACGTGGGCTTAGGGATTGGGTTGACATCTGTTCTTACTCGGGAGTTGTCACCATCCACGGTCTGAGCTCTAAGACCATAAACTAAGACTCTCATCTAGAACTACGTTCAAGACCCCTTGTCTTTGGGTCCAGCTTGAGTTCAGCATGTTCACCTCTCTCGGGTCCTACCATTGGGACCCCGACCACAGGGCTGCGTGGCGCAGTGAGGGACTACGGCCTCATTCACGCCGGGTTTGTAATAGCTGCACCACGCACGCCCCCATTCTGAGGTTCAGTCCTCCTATTCCCTGTCTTGCATGACATTAAAAGGCACCCTTCAGAACTACGTGTAGCTTGATTCCCATCCTCATGGGATACGTAGGACCACCTGGATGTTTAAGATTCGGGTCCAGCCCCACCTCTTAGTGATCTCCTGATCTTCTGGTCAACTAGGCCACTTGGCCTATCCCTCTCCAGGAGGGGGAGGTGTAGGTATGATACAAGGATTTGGGCACCGTGCCCCCTTCCCCCGGGAACCTGCCATCTCTCGATCACCCTCAAAGTTGAGTCCCTTGACTCCTTGCAGTGGTTCACCCATGTATTAAGAGCACTCTAGTCTAGGACCAAGAGTGTCAGATTCAACTTGATCAAGTTCCTTCCACTTGTCAAGCTTCGTGTTCCCCTCTATTCGGACTTCCATCACCTTTCACACCCAGAGGGACCCACAAGAACGACATGGATACTACGCCCAAGGGCTCTCCTACCGATACAGGCCAACGCCCCCGAGGGTTTTGGACAACAAATCGATAAAATCCCGCGTTGCGAATATGGTCAGCAGTCGATGCTCGTTTGTTAGTCCTCATTTCAGGCTAACGCGACAGGATGCTATGTTGCGAACACGGTCAGCAGTAATCCTCTGTCGTCACGCCAGCCCCTTAAGTCCTTGAATGTTGGTTGCATGATTCACATAATTTTTCCGCCCCATCATGTCCAGGTGGAATCTCGACACTTTTGGCGCTATCCCTCAGTGCACCTTTGCATGCTAGGGGGACAAAGCTACAATCTGGCGTCCTTTGGGGCTCCCATGGTCCGAGCTCTAAGACCATAAACCAAGACCCATTCGGGACTACGTTCAACTTGATTCCCATCCTCATGGGATACGTAGGACCGCCCAGACGCCCTGTCTCCGGGTACAACCCATTCAGGAAGCCAGTCTCTCTCCCTGTTTCACTTCTGTGTAGGCCCCTCGGCCTAAGGTTTCCCTCTCCGGATGGCATACAATTTGATGTGGGATCATGTCTCTTTCAAATGTGTTTTATAACACTGCTCACATTTCCCGCCTAGCATCGTCTCTGCTACGTCTGCGCTGCATGACGATAAAATGCATGCTTGGTCCCATCATACGACCCTAAACTGTGACATTATTGTCCTGGCCGCGCGACGAAAAACGGCACCGCATTGTGGTGACCTCGTTGTAGAGGACATCACGTTTGGTATGGGTTACGTGCCATGCCATTTTTCAACACCCATCACGGCTTGATCCTTGTGGCGACATCACGACCTACTATTCTAGGTCCGTCGCTTCACAAAAAAACCATTCACCTTAAAGAACAAACAAGAGTGATCAAATTCCGCTTCTTTTAGTGAAAGGGCCATGCCCACACTTCCCTTTTCCCCTGGCACTGGTACCTTACCGTGCCACCTTCTAGAACTACGAATGGCTTGATTCTCATCCTTATGAGATACGTAGGAGGGCCCGGGTGCTTCCCCGCGGGCCCAGCCTAACCCTTTGTGTTCGGTCCCTCGACTCGAGCATTTCCACAGAGAATGCATGGTAAGTAGGGCTTAGGTCCTCCTTCACGTCGGGTTTTGATGCCATGCATCCCCTGCTCCCTTTACCCATTTATGGTCTAAGTTCCATCAAGAACTACGTAAGGCTTGATTCTCATCCCTATGAGATACGTAGGAGCGCCCGGGCACTTCCCCGCGGGCCCAGTCTAACTTTTCATGGTCCGAATTCTATGACCATAAACTAAGATCTCCCCAAGGGGAAGGAATCTGCTCCCTCTCTCTAATACGTTTCGTTGCCGTATTCAGATGTGTTTTGACAAAGAGCCCGAAGCGTGGGATTTTCACAGGGACATTCCCCTCATCCCATGACCAAGCTTCGTGAGCTCGCTATTTGGATCCTCATCCTCTTCCACATCCAAAAGGACCCTCAGACGACACGGATACTAAGCTTAAGGGCTCTCCATGAATGCTGGACCTAAGGGCCCTTCAATCGTTTCGGGCCAACGTCCCTACGGATATCTGACAACATTTGTGACATGGTCCCGTGTTTCGAACACGGTCAACAGTCGACCCTCATTTGTTTGTCCGCATTTTAGGCTAACGCGACAGGATGCTATGTTGCGAACATGGTCAGCAGTAATCCTCCATCGTCACGCTGCCACCATCATGATCCGAATCTCGAGTGTCATGTTTCACACATTTCCACTCCCTCATGTTCAAGTGGAACTCCATCATACTTGGCTCTTTCTCTTCACGCATCTAGGTGCGCTAAATGATCGTGTTAATGTCATTGGGCCGGTAGTCACCGAGCGTCCCTTTGCCCTAACCTACCCCTTTTGTGTTAGGAGATTCCCGCCACTACTGCTTGTTTCCCGCACCGAGTACGACTCACGCGGGCTTAGTAGTTTTGGTAGGATGTATGCCAATACAGTCGGGCTATTTCTCATCCTGCATGACGTTAAACTGCACCTTCAGAACTACGTATGGCTTGATTCCCATCGTCATGGGATAAGTAGAGAAACCCAGGCATTTCACCTAGGGTCCATCCCCAGAGATCGCAAAATCCTATTCCTCCCCATTTCCAGCCCTCGCCAGAGAGGCCCTAACTGGAAGAAAGAATGATCCGTGATCAGACCGATGCGCCCATATGGCGTACTCCCACCATGGTGGTGTAACTACCGAAGTGTTGGATTCTGTTTGAACAAACCATCACTCCATATTCCACGCTCTGCGTGCCCCTTATTCGGACCCTCGTCCTCTTTCATGTCTGAAGGAACCCCCTAACGGCCTGGTCTCATGCCGAATCGGCTCACCTACCGTCCTAGGCCAACGTTCCGGAAGACTGGTCATGTTTGGAGGGACCCCCAATAATGTCCTGGATACTACGCCCAAGGGCTCTCCTACCGTTACGGGCCAATGTCCCGAAGGATTGATCGACAACAAATTGATAAAATCCCGCGTTGCGAATATGGTCAGCGGTCGATGCTCATTTGTTGTCCCCATTTCAGGCTAACGCAGTAAGGGTACCGTTTCCCCTCTAAGGTTAGCGGTTGTCCCTTATTGTCACTCCATCCCCAAAGTGTTCTGAATCTTGGGTATCATGATTCACACTTCCCATTTTCATCTGTTTGGACCGATTTCAGCGCCCCTGGCGTTGCCCCGTTCGTGCATAAGAGCACGTTGAAGAAACGGTAATTCGGCTATCCTGGAAGTTCCTCCTCCGATCAAGCCTTCCCCATCTTTCGAGAATCTGGACTGGCTTGGGGAATTTTCGTCAAACGTCCCGCAAACATTGTAGGGATGTGACAAGACAATTCAACAGTGGAAATCGTGCGTGCTACGGAATTCAAAACAAAGGTAAAATTTGGAAGAATGAAAGTACCAATAAAAGGGTTTTGGGTTTGTTACAATACTCGGGGGTTGACTTCCCCCATGGATGGGTTGACCCCGTCAAAAGAGCGTTGCAGCTCCGCCACTCGTTGACTTGCAGCATCCAAGGCTTGCTGCCGCTGAACTAGCTCTCGCTCCTCCTCCGCAGCGGCGGGGCACAGTTCATCAGTCCTGGCTTTGGCCCTCTCCACATCAGCTTGAACGACAACCATCTTTTCAGAGGTCTGCCTCATATGCTCTTTTGCCTCCGCCAGCTGGGCCTTCAACCGTGAGACCAGCTCAGTTTGTGCATCAAGAGAGGCTGAAAGCTCGTCTGCTCGGGTCTGCATCCGTTGAACCTCGCCTTCAGCCTCTTGGAGCTTCTTGATGCTGGTCGCCTTCCTCCGCTGCCAGCCCACGCTGAGCCCACGAACATGCTCCCGGATCTTCTCAGCCATAAGATCTCGGATGAGTGCATGAGGACGTTGGGAATCCACTACCCCATCACACAGTTTGCACAACCGCGAGCGAAGCCTATCCATTTCGGCCAGCCATTGTGCTTGGGGAGTGTCCTTGATAAAGCGTGCGATCAGTTTCCACGATCGGCGGCGAACTATGCTGCTGTCTTCCTCATCGGAGGCCGTTTCGTCCCAGTCTGCGCGATTGACAGGCTCATATGCGGGATACGCCCGCAGGAAATCCTCGGAAGGATCAACATCCGGTGTCGAATCCAGCACGACACCTGGCGCCGAAGCAGGCGCGACAGAGCTGGGACCGACCGGTTGATCCTCTTCCTCGGAGTCCACCTCAATGATTTCGGGTACGACCCTTCTGGAAGACCCGCCATTGATGATGTGCGTCGTAGCTTGAGGAGATGGAGGGATTATTGCCACCATCACTGGCATGCCCCTAGGAGGGATGCCACCAGACATCCCGAACAACCTCGCCGCAGCAGCCCACGCCAGTCGAAAAACTGCACGACAAAGAAGGACATAAACGTTAGTTGGCATGGCCTACATGTGATAACGAGGAGACCGGTGGAGGAGACTTACGAAGATCGACCTCCAACCGCTGCTCCTGAGCCGACACTGATGGGACCCCGAGACGAGTCCCCCCGTATACTGTTGGAAGGTCTGGGGATTCTAGAGGAGCCACCTCGGGCCCCCTGGTCCCACCAGACGTAGAACTGGACGCAGCCGTAGGCGCGAGTTCTGAAGGTCCCACGTCATCACCCGCAAAGGAGCGAGAACGAGGCCTACGAACAATTTCCTCCTGCATGGATCAAACATTGGTGAGAAGTCCATAAGGATCCAAGAACAGATCGTAAGGGGAGAAGTTCGGAATGCTACCTCGAGAGCCTCCGTGAAATCGTCGGATTCTGAGCCTCGGTCTCCGACCTCGACCTCCTCTAGCGGGCTCCCTCCTCCAGCCTCATCCTCCCGAGAGGAGCCCTCTCATTCCTCCGGGAAGGGGAAGCGCTCGCTCAGATCGGCAGCCGATAACTGTGGGGGGACCGTCTGATTCAACAGTACCCTCACCCGGTCTGTCATTGGGCGAGGGACACCACTGGAGTGGACGTAATCCTCCAGCTCTTCCAGGTACTGTTCTGCCTCCGCCGGAGACGCCATGAATCCAAACCGAACTGGGCCTATACCCGGTAATTCCATCCCAAGGCGATTCAGGTGGGCCCATATCTCGGATGGGCTGAGGAATTGCCAGTTGACATCCCAAATGTCCCAAGCCTTCGGGAAGACGGCATCCTCTGCCATGTCAATGTGACGCAGGCGCTTTCCCGGAGCCTGAGTGGATATCCTACGGAATCCCCTCGGTGGTCGCCCCTCCGAATGACCCTTCTCTCCCGGAATCACCGGATCCACCGCTGCTACCATACCCTCGGCCGGTGCGGGTCTCGCCGCCATGGCAACCCCGCTGCCACGAGCGGCCCTAGCTGCCCTCCGACCCCGACCTCGAGATAGAGGAGGCCCACCATCACCAACCCGGATCGTTGGCTGCTTCAGCATCTCCCCCGGATAAGCGGCCTCCCAACTGATGGCGTACTCCTCCACTAATCCGAAGGCGGTGGTGGATGGAGGCAATGCAATCTGCATCTTTCCATCCTCACGTGTGAACATGAGCCACAGCTGCCTCATCGCACACGGGTGCTCCTCGTGACGCACCTCCCAGTATACCTGCGGGGTCAGCCGCTGGAGGCACTGAAACTGCCTCGCAAACCGATACGGAGTGTACGGTTCACAGAGCGGATCACGATCTATTCATGCCACCAAAACTCCACCTCGGAAGGCCAGGAGGTAAGCCCGATGTTCTTCCGTTCCCCGTCCATCATCAGTAAGCCTCCCCGTCGGCAGTGGGAAGGGATGAAAGTTGAACTCGTCCGCCCTCCACACCCTATTCAGCACCATCAGAACGACCAGTTTGAACGGGAAGCTCCCGACCGCGTTCAGGATGGAGGGGCGAAAGTTTGATCCCGGCGGCGAAATGGGGTTTGGATATTCGTAAGTCCCCCTGATATGCGCTGCGATCCACCCATACAGGAGGTGGAAGGTCCCGCATATCCTTGGCGGCTTCTTGACCTCGCTAATATGCCGCAGCATTCTGTACAGTTTGGTGAGCATCGGGATCCCCAGGTTGATCCGCTGCCCCATGGCCAACATCGACGCCATGATAAACAAGCTGGGTCGTACCCCCATGCTTGTATCTCTCACCGGTAGGATCCAACCACAGATGAGAGCTGCGACGAACGCCGCCAGCCTGAATATCGGCTGTTGTTCAGTGCTGACGCTGAAACCCCAAGTTTTCCAATGGCTGTCCTCCAAGACCCGCCAATAAGAGTGTCCCTTGCCCCGTTGGGCCGCCCTTGGACAAGTTCGAGGCCTCGGAGGGAACTCTCGATTATCTGGGATGTTCAGGAATCATTTGAACCACCTCCTGAAGTGGACGTCCCTCACTGCCTCCTTGTCCTCTCTAGGGACAAGAGCCATCAACGCCGATGCCAGTCGCGGCATTTGCTCCGCATCCCCCCACATGCTGGAAACGGGGAGGAACTCTTCATACATGTCCCCCAAGATTGGGACCCCAGAAATCTGGTGGACATCCCACAGGCTGATTCCCACCTCCCCGTGATGCAGGTGAAAAGTGTTGGTCCTAGATGACCATCTACTCATCAACTCTGGAATTAGCTGCTTCGGTTGGTAAATGTGGAATTGGGAGGCCCATGCTGCCTCATACAAACCCACTCTCCTCAACTCGGCCCCGAACTCCTCGCATGAGGCGCCTACCCAGTAGGCCCAGGCCCAGTCATCAGTAAAGTTGCCGCCCTGGCGCAGGTCCCACTCATCGGACCATCCCTTCTTCGAATCTTGCAAGGCCGCCTTCAGCATGGTACGGTAGAGGGGAGGGGAAGTCTCCGGTAGCAATGGCTTCCCGTCGATGTCGTTCACATGGTTGTAGAGACAGTCAGCGATAACGGGTGTGAAGTCCTCCCGTGCGTGACCATCGGCCACCCTGAACCATTGGTGCTGGCACGGTGTGCTCCTGAACCAGCATGCTGGTTCATCCCTACTCGCCTCAGGGATGAAGACGTCATCCCTCAGCCCGAAGCCGTACAACGGCAGTTTCTTGCACTGCGGATAATTTTTCTGACCCTCCGAGAGCATATCCGTCAAGGAAGTGTGGTCCGAGTGGCTCCGGATCATCTCCCCTAAGCCCGTATGGTTGGCCATCTCATCTCGATGAGAAACATCTGCAAGGACCCCCCAAGACAGCTTCTTGATGGGCCATTTTAACTATGGACCTCAGAAAAGGATTCTTCCGGATGGATCACGAAGCTCGACCGCGAAGCTCGATCGCGAAGCCGGATCGCGAAGATCGGTCGCGATACCAAGCCGCGAAGTCCGACCAAGGCCGACAAACAGTGGTTCGCTTGGCACGGACGTAGGGTCGGAGACCCACGGTTCGCCGCGAAGCTCGATTCGTGGAGTGCTGTCGCGGAGTACGCGAAGCTTCGCAAAATCGAGAGCACAAAAAGACAAGGAAGGCACGTGAAGAAAAAAGAGGGCGGACCCCCCTATTTATAGGCGGCGACCCCGGAGCATCGCGGCGCGCCTCACCCGCGCGAAGCATCACGGCGCGTCCGGATCCGCGGCCCCGACGAGCATCGCGGGGCCCCTTCGCGATGCTGCATCGCGAACCACCGACAATTTTGGCGATTTTCCCTCAGACATCGACCCTTCGCCCTCCGCGGCTCCACGTCTGAGGGGGGAATTTGTTGGTGCCAAAAATACGGCCCGAAAGAAAGGAAGGAAAAAGACAGCCGGCGCGCTGCCTCGCGAGGCACAGCCGCGAAGCACAGCCGCGAAGAACCAACGCGAAACGCCCCGACCCTCGCGGCCTCGCGAAGCACCAGAGGCGGTAATGCTCCGCGAACGCATTTGACGTTCGCGAGCCGCCGCGAAGCACCAGAGGCGGTAATGCTCCGCGAACCCATTTGACGTTCGCGAGCGCGCCGTGAAGCACCGGAGGCGGCGCGCGAGCCCTGCTTCGCGGTGCCCCTTCCCTATAAATACTGGACTCCCCCTGAGTCCCAGGGAGGGACGATCCGACCTTTCGGCTTCTCCTCTCCCGAATCGCGAAGCACTCTTTGCACGGGAATCATGAGCTCCGCGAGGTATTTCTACTTCGCGAGACGACTCTTCTTTGTCTCATTTTGAGCCCCTCTTCCGAGAGGGATGCCCTTCGCGAAGCTCAAGGGCGTTCGCGAAGGAAGGTGATTACTAAGGGAACCCAGGCAGCCTCGGAGCGTTTATGCTTCGCGAAACACCCAACCCATGCTAGTAATCCCTATGCCAAGGCAGGATAACTATGCATCGCGAAGCACATTGCTTCGCAGGACCCTACTTCGCGAGGCACCCCTTCCTCGTGAGGTAGTGCTCCACGAACACTGTTATACTTCGCGAAGCACCTTCCACTCACACCTATGCCCCATGCTAAGGCCAAGGCACTCCACTTCGCGAAGCACACTCCTCTACTTAGCGATTCCTCTTCCCGTATGGCCCTCCAGGTTTGCACGATGTGATTTCAAAGTCCCATGGACAATACCACCCATAGCGTTGCTTCGCCTAATGCTTCTTCGCATAGGCACGCTAACGGCTATTGGTTCTTCGCATAGCCACGCTAACGTGGACCCCTCGATGGTTCGTCCCACGACCCCCTTTACCATGGCCTTACCGGTACCTTCCCTTCCCCAAGGACCCGAGGGTACCGGTTATGTAAGTCCTAGGGGTGTGGAGTGAACCCACCTAGTCCAAGATGCTGGACGTTAAACTACCAAGCACCACGTCCTCAACACATGACGTTAAACTGTGACCCAACCTCGTCTCTCTCACGATGGGTCCCCCCAGCTCGAACATTTTTTTACACCACTCGTCTCCACAGGAATGGAACTCTTCCTCACATGGAATGAAATCCTCCTTGACGGAGTAGCGTATGTTCGTAGGAGAAGGGTGACCCTATCCCCCCTCAACGGATGGCTGCACCTCTGCATCTCCATACTTCCCCGCTACCAGGGTCAGTGGAGGGCGTGATAGGGAACGAGGAACCTCCCATCGTTGGACCAAGGTCCATCTTTCCCGCGCTTTGTCGCGCCATGGGCCTCCATCCTGGAGTAAGTCCCAACACCATGGGCCGCTCAATGCGTAAGCCCCTCTTCGCTTCTCACAGACGCACCCGTCGCGACATGATCGTCAGGACTTTGCAACCTATTGTTTCTCACACCGAGCATGACTCACGTGGGCTTAGAGTGAGCACCGACCCTGACCCCGAACATCCCTAACCAGAACTACGAGGACTTTGATCCATGTCAAGGCATGGTACGTAGGAAGACTCCACAAGGTTCAAGCCCACCCGTCGTTCTTCCACGTCGGGTCTCATTCCCGTCCAGCATGACGTTAAACTGCGCATTCCCTTGCGAACTACGAGGACTTTGATCCATGTCAAGGCATGGTACGTAGGAAGCCTCTATGAGGTTCAAGCCCACCAATAGTGGACCCCCGGGTCTACTTTCACGTCGTTTCACCGACGGACTCATCCCCGGAACTACGAGGTCTTTGATCCATGTCAAGGCATGGTACGTAGGAAGCCTCCACGAGGTTTAAGCCCACCCGTCTTTCACGTCGGGTTTCACCCCGTCCAGCATGACGTTAAATAGCATTCCGGTCCAGTGGTAAGACATTGCGACCCATCCCACTTGAACTACGAGGTCTTTGATCCATGTCAAGGCATGGTACGTAGGAAGCCTCTACGAGGTTCAAATCCACCATCCGGTCGTCCCGACCTCATTCACGTCGGTTCACCCCCGTCCCGCATGACGTTAAACTGTATTCCCCAATCCGAACTACGAGGACTTTGATCCGTGTCAAGGCATGGTACGTAGGAAGCCTCCCTGAGGTTCAAGACCAACGAGCATTGGCCTAGACCATCTCCTTGTCGGTGTGCCAAGCCCCCATCTCCCATTGGACCAAGGTCCCTCATTTACGTCGGTTCACCGACACCCAATGCCCGTCGTTTATTCACGTCAGGGTTCACTATCGTCCCACATGACGCTAAACTGTATTCCCTAATCTGAACTACGAGGACTTTGATCCATGTCAAGGCATGGTACGTAGGAAGCCTTCAGGAGGTTCAAGCCCACCATTAGTGGACCCACGGGTCTACTCTCACGTCGGTACGCTGACGATCCCCATTGGGCCAAGGTCCACCTTCACGTCAGCTTGTCGACGTCATCCCAAACTACGCGGACTTTGATTCCCTGCCACGGGGATACGTAGGAAGCCTCATCGAGGCTCAAGCCCGACTTCACTGTCGCCCCTACGATGGTCCCACTTCACTCTCCTTCCACTCCATTCATCATCCTACCGCCCGTTCCGATTCTCGCCCGGACCGTCTTATCATGGTGAGACCATGTCGGTACGCTCTTCTTCACTGTCGCCCACGGGCTGGCCCCGGTATCGATATCCCTTCAAGGAGGATCCTTCAATCCGATCTATCCTAGCTAATTCTCTGGTTGGGTTGATCCATCTCCGCTGGGCGTTAAACTTGCGACATACCCTGTGTTGAGCACAGGAAGCTGAGGAAAACCTCAGATATGTGTTTACGACATATAATTCCCCGCGCTCGATGTGGGATGCCTCGGGCTTCTACGCCCTTGAGAAGCCTTGTGGTCAAGGATAACAGACAGACATGCCTGGTACCCCAGCATCCAGACATGCTACTGATGCCTCAACGTGACTACTCCCCTGACTGAAGGTTTCTGCCCTGACTGGACCCTTTGGAATGTCCCGACAGAAGCAGTGTAATTAACCGGCGTCCATGGAAACATGGCACTGGGAAGGGTTTCACGAACTACGTATTAAATCTATAAGGGAGACCCGGACTAGGTGACGAGTCCTGAGGAGGAATCCACATGAGGAAGAACCAACATCCCATCATCCCGTTTCTATCAAGGATCAGACGTCCCTGAATATGGAGTGAATGCCGCCTGCCATTGGAAAGCGGGAATGCGGGGCAACAGAAGCGCCGCGCGTCCTTCCTCACGGACGGACGGGCGCGCGCCCCGACGAAAGCGTCAGAAACAATGATAGACTTAATGGAACTTTTGACACCATGGCTATGTATAGAATATTGTTTTTACTCTTTGAGTGATCTTATTTTAGTCTATATCAATGTTCTAATATGAACCCCAACATGGGTGTGTAATTAAATGAAAAATTAAGTATTCAATTAATATGTTAGTTGTCCATTGTCCAACATCACATCTATTAAATATATTTAATTATTAACCTCCATTTATAGATTCTTTTTTATTTAAATATTCCATATATAGAGGGAGAGGTATCTCAATTGGTTCATGAATGAAATTACATTGAATCAGAAGAACTAGAGAAAATTTATGGTGACCTTAATGATGTGATCATGTTGTGAAGATGAAGAGAACCATGGTGAAAATAATAGATTAATGTAATGGTTATTATTCCATAAGATATTTATTCATCCTTTGGATTCATGTATCATTCTTTATGACACTAGATTCATTGAAATCCAATGTTATTATTTTTAATTTTCTTTAAGTTGTTATGAATTTTTTCCTAACGGACAATATTGGAAGGGTTATTTAAGGGAACATTATCTATGTCTTTTCAATATATGAGGAATGATTTCATAGGATTACATAATTATACTATCATCTTGTCTCTTCCTATGGTTTTTCTCATCACTTATATTCTTTGGGTTCCAAATTTCATAAGGATATTTGGGTGGATGATATACACAATAACTATGATTTCCCCTGCTTCCTAATTATTATTGATCCCTCATGATGGATTTTAACATTGTTATTCATAATGGTTAATGTATTTATGTGTTAATACATATAGAAATAGAATGATGGAAAGTAGGATGTTATATTGGAAGAAAGGGACAATGATCAGCGCATTCATAGAGACCATAAAGTGTCTTTGTATTATGGAATTTGATTGATGGGTGATGGGATGACTTTTAAATGGTGTGATTTTGTTAGTATGATTTCATATAAGACACTATGAAGTACCTAAATGGATATATATAGGATTGTTGGGTTATTGGAGGTGATTTATGTTAATGAAAACAAGAAAATTGAAAGAACGTATAAATCTAGTGAAGAACAGAACTACATTAAATGTAGTTTGAAAAAACACATGAAATGTACCTCCTTTTATTTAGTACTTCAGTATTAGAATTTAAGAATTAAACATAGTGTATTCTATAGATTCACATTCAATGTGGTTTTATTTGGGTTGTTGAGTAAACACCAAAATATATGATGTGTTGTTTAGATATATTGTTTTTATAGCCTATGTGACCATAAATTTCAACAATACACTTCGAGGGATACACAATGGAACATAGGATGTGTGTTTATAAGATACGCCCTGTAGATAGGGACTACATGACTTGTGAAACTTGTGGAACATGTCAAGTAACCTTGTGAGTTTCACATGCCACATATCAACTTGGACAAAATTTGTACCACATAATGATAAATACCCTATATTATCAATACATGTTGAGTAACATATTGGTCCCACATGTTGTATAAACTATAGTAAAAACCACGTAGCATTAAGTTGCATGAAATATAAGTAAAAATTAATTAGCATAAAATCTATGAAGTGTTATATTCCATGTAACCCTCGGGTACATGTCATGTATTTCAATTTCATTATAGATTTTTGAATCTCCTTTATCGACACTCTAATATGAGAACATGTGTGTTCCATCATTATTGTTTCTCTTCATAAGTTACGTTGGTAAAATACAATTATAAAATATCAGCGAGATGTGAGGAAATATTTATAGTTATTTTTTTAGTTCTATTTGTAGGGATGGTGAGAGGGATTATGTGTGAAAATAAAAGAATTCCAGAGGTATGTAACCACTTAGTAGTGAAAATATGTATGGTATTATGGGTGTGGGTACCCAACCACATTATAGATAGTGTAATTTAACCCCCCCCCCCACATACAGACATGGAAAAAAACATACCCATCGTAATGATCCTCTATCTATAAAGTTTTTTAATCCTCAATATTAGAGATCAAATTGGGTGAGGGTGCCTCACTTGATTGTGTTACCCCTGGATTGATATTTTTTCTTCATTAAGGGGAGGTTCCTATACTTCTATTATATTTTATTTGATTTAACCATTAACTAATACTTATCTTTCAATGAGGTGAGGTCCCTCTATTATGATTCTAGATAGGTTACATGTATTTTATAATGAATGGTAAGTCATGATAGTAGTGTTCAACACTCATTGGGTGACATATATTCTTATTCAAGGTATGAGTTCAACATTGGGTTAGAGTGGACAATGTGCTAACAGGTAGTAAGTATGGTACCTCCCTGAATGATATGCATACATCGGTGAGTATTGAGTCCTACTTACTAGTTTTTGGTGTAGGTATAGATGAAGGGTTGAATAGGTCAGATTATTTATGAGTTGTGGATCCTTTAGAACCCATTTTTGTCCTACATTAAGTAACATATGACTGAGCTATCGAATTCAAACCTTGTAAGAGGTTTTTTGAACTCTATGTATCCTGAGTAGTTCATGATGTATGAACTATCATGATTGGATATAAGATGACCATGAATTTTGTTTCATCCTTATGGATTCTAGATATATAGAATATCAATGTTGTTTCTTCTCTTCCTCCTGTTTAACAACAAGTGACATGAGTTTAGAGATGAATAGTTTCTATATATTTACATTTGGTTTTATGAAATAAATTTTTGTGTGTTTACGCATACCCCTATAAGGGAATTGTTCCCACATATGTTGTGTTTGTGTTGATGATGTAGTGTTTAGAGATGGTCGTGGAAGACATAGAGTTGTTGTAGCTTGGTCAGATATGATGACTTGTGATGCTTGATGCAGTATAGTGGATCATTTTGGTTCATAATATTGTAAATGACCGTTGATGATGGATAAGAATCAAGAATGACATATATTGAAGTGGGACTCTTCTAAATCATTTATCTATCATATTTATGGTATTTTCAAATGTATAATTATTTTTTAATTTTCTAATATGGTATTATTCTTTTACTGGATGTCTCATGCATGAATTGTATAAAATTAAGTGGTTTATAAATATATATAATGTTATAATTTCTAATTATTTTATGCTTTGTAGATTTGTGTCCTTTATAGGTAAATATAGGTTAAGGTCTCACTTATTATGTGATATGCCAACTAAGATCTAGTCTCTCTCCCCTAGCTTATTGGAGGTGGGATTGGGGTGGCACACCTGACATACCACCAACCCAATTTGGGCCCAGCAGGTCAAGTCATTCCAGTCCTAATCTATAGATAATAACTTTTTTAGATTCTTAATTTAATTGATAAAGAGCCTCCTTTTCCATAATCCAAAGATCAGTTTTAACCGCCTGTTCCTTATAAGATTTCATGGCTTTCAAATACACATTGAATCCCATGTTCTTGAGATTTGTTTTAATCCTTGTCTTCCAAATACCACATTTATCCCCCATTGAGGTAACAATATCTAATTATTGGCATACCTTTAACATGATCAACCATTATATAATCACAAAATAAATGTTTAATTATGAACTACCTGTTGTGGAGAACATAAAATTATACACTAATAACATTTTTTTACCGGTTATACTAACTACAAATTCTAATGTGGTGGGTTTTTTGGGTCCATCAATTTTAAAGTTCATAAACATTTTAAAAGATGTCCTTTTGAAATTACTATTGAAGTCTTCCCTTTTTGTTTAATTAGTTTTTATAATATATTATATAATGAAATGTAATGGAATGATAAAGTATGTAGTTATAGTGGTTTAAATGTTTTAGTAAACTTCCCCTACTCCACTTTATAAACATCTAGTCAAGATATAGTGATCTTTATTTCCACCATTATAACACCCAATCACTTTATGGTATGCTTCTCTTAAATACATTCTATTCATAGAACTTATTTCATAAAGCACCATGTTCCATTGAAACACCAATTTTTTATTTAAGAGTTAGTCAAAACCTATCCATTAGTCATAAATTTTCTACTTTTTGGTTTTGAATTTTGAAAAATGGACATCTAGAGTTGTGACTAGTTAGTCATTTGGAGTCTGATAGAACCAACATGATTTTTTGATAAATAGAAACATTACCCTATGAATAGTAATATTAATAGTATTATGACCCTTATAAATAGAAAATATTGATAATATTTTTTTTCTTAAGGTAATAAGATAATGAGATCTTAATTAATTTTTCAATGAGATTTAGAACTAAATATATCTTTAAAATTGATAAATTTTGAATTAACTATGATTTAATTTAAAAATTAAAATATAATTACATAGAAAATTATCTTCAAAGAATGCAGTTCATTTTTTAATTCTACACATCAAAAAATGGTTAGGGTGGCTTTTTTTGGGATTTTTCTAAATTACTTAAAATTTTCATGAATAGTAAAAATAATGTTTTTAGTTTTCAGAAGTTTAATGTTATCATAATGATTTAATAATTAAATATAAAAGGACAGTCAACTTTTGTATAGTTACTTATGACATTAGGTGTCCCATGTGGCAGAAACCATTGACAAATACCATGGGAAAGCCCATGGTTTTTCAAAAACCACTAATGAGGTGTCCTTTTTAATTAATAAAAAAATCTCTCTTAATTACTATCAATACCCACTCACCCCAATTGGTTTTCATTCATTCCAAACTCATTATCCAAAAATATCAGGTATTATTAACACCCTATGAGTCCTCTTAAGGTGTCCTCAAACCCCCAAGATCCAAACCTTCAGGTTTTGGGAGTTACATTACAATGTAAGATAATCAACCACCCGTCTCTTTTCTTAAAGATTTCATTTTTTGTTTTCTATTATATTTTAACTGGATTATGGTGGAATATTTTATTCCATATTTACCTTACTTCCCAGATTATTTATTATGTATGAGATACCCCATTTCTCTCATCAATCTGTTTTATTAAATTTTCTATGACGTCGTTAGGCAGCCGAATTTTTGTAAGATATTTCTCAATTTTTCTTCTATTTTGAGTTCCTTTATTTATACTTATTTCATCATATCCCCTCATCCAAAAGATATTATAATTATAGTACCTTAAATTGACTATAATTATATTATACTAGTGGAATATTTTTCACCATCATCTCTCTTTCCCCCTCCTCTTAAACTAAAAATAAAAACACCATCTGAGATGTGTTACTTTATCACATTCAAGGATGGAGGGTTCTCAATTTAAGTTACCATGATCAATTCTGGTCATGAAACCCTTTTTATGGTTGAAACATATAATAATATAAGTATTTAATCTCATTAATGTTCTTTAATCCCTACAAACTCATAATATGGAATAATAACCCCAAACAAGTTCTTTGTGCACAAAACAACCAAGTTTAATCCAAGCATTTATCAATACCTTTTAACTAATTATTCATCCTCAAGTATAAAACCAAGAATCATTTTAAGATCATTAATATGTATTTAATATCTCTAATAATATATATTATCCATTCTGTATTTTTAACCACATATCAAATGAACATCCATTCATGAATAAAAGTAAACAAATCATGAAATCAAAGAAATAAAATGGTTCCAAAAAAATAAAATTGAACCTCTTAATACCTTATAAAGAGCCATGAATGAACCTAATAAGGTTATAATAAATCAATTAAATGCATAGGTGGTTCAGGAATTATTAATTAATGAAGCTAAATTTTATTATTCAGGACGTTAAAACAAATGAAGAACACACTCGATCAAAAGGTAAGAGGTTTCTTATCTCAGTTTTAATTCTGTGAGATTTCCATTGTTTTTCACATATTTCATGTCTGTTGTATATGCGTACATCCATTTCATATATAATAACATTATTATCTTTATATTCATGGTATTAAATGATTCATTTGATGGTTATTATCTCATGGTCATATGATTCGACCAATTACATTGTGGTAAGGGACTTTGTCTCAACTACCATTTTGTTGTGACTAACTTTGTATTATGAACCTAATAATACTTATGTGGTGTCCCTACTACCCATATAATATCACATTTAATTTGAAATTATATTTCTATTAAATATATATAATCCCATATCATGGATATGTTTAATGTCGATGTTGTATGCCAATTTACATATGGTGTATAATTGGAAAGTTATTTTAACTATGGAAATATTGATGAATATTTATTATCTACTGTATAAGGATATTGATAAGGAATATTTCTCTTATATTAAATCAATGTATAATGAATTATTTGGACTTGCAGTGGTATTTGGGGCCCTCTATATCCTCTCATTGCATTGACATGTCTTATGAGACCAATCAGTTGACGAAAAACCCATTGAGTTTTTTTTCAAAAATCATACGGGTTTCTACCCAAAGAACTAAACTGTTTTAACGGTATTATGGAATCATGTGCTAGATAAATGATGTACAATTAAAAATAATTATCTTTATCCAATATCAGTTATTACTATCCATGTTGTTTTCACTATGAATAAAATCTATGGATGCAGTTTCATTCGGAGCTTATTAATGGTGTGAGTTTTTCATTAATTCATCAGGCCATGTTGATTATGTCAAATTGTTTACAATTCAGTTATTATTGATTCATGCTTCCACAATTTTTATCCCTTACTGAGCATTTGAGCTCACCCCTTCCATTTTTTACCTTTAACATGATATGAATATGAGAAAATTTATTGAGTTTATGTGGATGCAGTTTTAGGTGTTGGTTATGTATTGTATTTGGTATCATTTTCTAATAAAATTTGATTTTCATTTATGTATCTATTTTCTTCCAGAAAACTAAACTGATTTTTCCATAAGGATTTCCATTATTTATAACCATGGCAATATAACAAGTAATGCACCGACTCTAGTCTATAGGGGTCAGGTTGTTACAGTTGGTATCAAATGAATTTGAGTAGAAAAATTTAAAACTAGAGAAGGAAATGTATAGTAGGGAACAAATCCCTAAGTTAGTATTTGAGGACAAATATAAAAGAATTTTCTTTTATCTTTTTAAACAATAGATTATGTGAATACTTGTAGAAAATATATACCTATCTAGATACGGGCATGTAGAGGTGGCTCTGGCATAGATGTACCATGGAGTGAAAGCTCCTATAAAGAGTTTCATGCTTGACCCAAGGTATCCTGGTACACATCAAAGGGCCTTGTTGTACACTTGGTTACAACACTCCTAGGGGATATTATTAGGATAATTCATATTTTTTTACAAGACATTATGAAGGATTGAAGTCTAAATTATTCCTCAACAAAACCATTTTTTTGATTATGGGATTAGCCATGCGTAGGATCTCAATTTATGCTAAGTGTTTTGTTATGTTAATATTAGACATTATGATTCATACCCTAATCTAGTGTGTTTCATTATTTATAAATGTTGTCTAATAGAAGAAGGTGATCCGATACTCGTGAAAAATGTAGGGATCTCCCCACTTAGCAAGTCAACAAAGTCAATGTTGGAGAAGATTAGATCATGACCATATTGGGACAACTTATTCAAGCTATAATGAAAAACAATTCCACACCTGTGTTGGATCGTTTCATGTGGGAGAATCCCCCATCATTCAGCAGGAATACTAATCCAGTGGTTTTAGAGAAATTGGTCAAGTCCCTGGAAAAGATATTCATGGTATTAAGATTCAATGAAAATGAAAAGGTATTACTTGAAGTATATTGTCTCAATGGGAAACATTGATCAAATATCGTCCTTGATTTAGAATACCACGGAGGAAGAAGAAATAAAATATATGGAATGGAGGAATTTTAAGGAAATATTATCTGAAAAAAATTTCCCTCGTGAGAAACAAACCAAAATGTAGAGGAAATTCCTTGGCTTAATGAAACAGGAAGAATCTAGTGTTCCAGATTATGGGTCTACCTTCACAAGGCTAGACAGGTATGCCATAGATTACATATGTGACTCTCCATACAAGATGGATTATTTCTTTGAATGTCTTAATCCATTTCTTTGAAGGGCACTGGTTTCTCTAACCTTTTCTTCATATCATGAAATTGTATCAAGTGCCATCAAAATAGAGAAGAAAATTTCTAGGTTATATTTATTCATTGGAAAACAAGGCAAAAAGAGGTACTCTGAAAACCAATGGAAAGGTGAAGTTCCAAAGAAGAACAAGGGAACAAATAAATTCACATTTTGTGAGAACTATAGAAAGAATCATCTCGGGAAATTCATGAAAGCCAATGGAGTCTTCTATATGTGTCGAGAAAGGGGTCAAATATCTCAATTTAATGAAATTATTTGAGAGGAATAGAACCTAATATATATGGGTGAGGGAATAAATCATCAAATTGAATATGTTAATATAGTGGAAGAATACATTGATGTGTTTCTAGATACTTACCTGGACATCCTCCAGATCAAGAAATTGAGTTTTCCATTGACTAAATTCCGGGTGCAAGACCTATATAAAAGACCCCCTATAGAATGGCCACTGTGGAGTTAGTTGAAATAAAGGAACTACTAGAGGAGTTGAGTGGAAAATGATTTATTCGACCTAGTGTTTCTCCATGGGGAGCCCCCGGTCTTGTTTATCAAGAAGAAAGATGGATCGATGAGTATGTGCATTGGTTACAAGAAAATCAATGCTATTTCAATAAAAAATAAGTTTCCTCTGCCTTGGATTGATGATTTATTTGATCAAATTAATGGAGATAAATACTTGTCAAATATTGACCTTAGATTAGGATATCATCAGCTATGAGTGAGAAAGGAAGATATTCCTAAGAAAACATTTCAAACTTGGTATAGGCATTATGAGTTTACATTTATTCCTTTTGGACTGACTAATGAAACCTATGTTTTCAGTGAATTAATGAATAGAGTTTTCAAGGAATATGTTGATAATGTTTTTGGGGTATTTATCAATGATAACCTGGTATATGAAAAAAAACTATGTTGATAATGGGTATCACTTGCAGATTATTCTAATAACTACTAAAAGAAATGAATTATATGGGATGTTTTGAAAGTAAGAATTCTAGCATCAATCAATTTCTTTTCTAGACCATATTTTCTATAAATATGGAATACAATTTGATCCTGCAAAGTCAAAGGCAATCCAAGATTGGCCCATGTCAACAAATGTAACTGAGGTATCCAGTTTTATTGGTTTAGCATGTTACTATCTGTGTTTCGTTCCGATTTTTTCCCAACTGGATAATTTGTTAAACAAGATAACAAGTAATGGAGTTAAGTTTGTGTAGAAAAATTAATGTATATACTGCTTAGAAGAATTAAAAAGAATATTGGATAATGCTCCAATTTTGAATATTCTATCTGGAAGTGAAGGATTTGTAAGATAAAATGATGCGTCAAATAATGCGCTAGGTTGCATCCTTAAGAAAAATTGAAATGTTATTGCATATGCATCAAGGTAGTTGGAGACTCCTGAGAAAAATTATCCAACACATGATCTTGAGTTAGTATCTATAATCCTTGCTTTGAAAATATGGATACATTAACTTTACGTTGACAAATGTGAGATATACACAGATCACAAGAGTTTGAAATATATTTTTAAACAAAAATAACTCCACCTGAGGAAAAGGATATGGTTTGAGTTAATCAAATATTATGATTGTTCAATACACTACCACCCAGGAAATGAAAATATGGTGGCAGATGCATTAAGTTGGAAATATCATGGACTTCTGACTCAAATGAGGATAGAGAGAGATCATATAGTCATGGAACTATTACATATTGATATGGGAATTATTAAGGAATGGGAAACATCATTCCTTATCAAAATAAAGGCTAAACCATCTTTACTAGAAAAGATAATAATCTCTCAATATGATGATGAAAACCTACACAAGAAAATTATTGATGTTAAGAATGGGATATTGGAAGGCTTTGTGTGAGAGGAAGGAGTTCTGATGTTTTGGAAGAGGTTATGTGTTCCATCATTACACAATCTAAAAAAAGATCTATTAGACGATGCTCATTGCTCCAATTTCTCTATACAGTCGGGTAGCACAATGATGTAGAGAGATCTGAAGGAATATTTTTGGTGGGAAAATATGAAGTGGGAAATTGCTGACTACGTGTCAAGGTGACTAGTTTGTCAAAAAGTGGGGGTAGAGAGACAACATCCTAGAGGAGTGATGAAACATCTACCTATTATTATGTGGAAGTGGGATAATATTATGATGGATTTAATAATTGGACTACCGAGGACACCTATAAGGAATGATACCATATGAGTAATTGTTGATCGTCTCACAAAATCAGCACATTTCCATTCTATAAGAGAGGATTTAACACTTGAGTTCCTGGAAAGAATTTATATTAATAGTGTTGTAAGACTTCATCTTGAACCTCTATTGATTATGTCTGATCAAGATAACTGGTTTACATAAAAATTCTGGAAAGGTATCCAGAAGGATTTGAATACATAGCTTCATACGTGTACTGCTTATCACCCCCAAAATGACATAGAATCTGAAAGGACTATTAAAACTCTAGATGGTATGCTGAGGCCATGCTATCTTGACATCCAAGGTATATGGTATCAATACTTGCCTTTGGTGGAATTTTCCTACAACAATAGTTTCCATTATAGTATGAAAATGAATCTATATGAAGCATTATATGTAAAGAGATGTCGAACTCCAACTTGTTGGGATGAAGTTGGTGAGAGGAAACTTATAGTCCTATAAATTATTGAAAAGACCTAGAAAAAGGTGGAGACGGTACAAGCGCATATTAAAGCATCCCAATGTAGGTAGAAAACTTATGATGGCAATAAGAGAAAGGATTTGAATTTCAAAGTGTGAGATCATGTCTTTCTGAAAGTATCTTCATGGAAGGGTGTCTTAAGGTTTAGTAAGAAAGGGAAACTGAGCCCCAAGTACATCAGACCATTTGAAATTCATGAATGAATCGAAGAAGTAGCTTACTATTTAACAATGCTTCCATGTCTCTCTAATGTCCATGATGTGTTCCATGTGTCATTGGTAAAGAAATGCATGCCAGACCAAATGCATGTACTCACCTATGAAAAATTGATCTTGAACCAGATTTGTGAGACTGTGAAGAGCCTATCTGGATTCATGACAAAAGAGAGAAGGTATTGTGAAATCGAAAATCTCATCTAGTAAAGGTTATTTGGAGAAACCATACTATGGAGGAAGCAACATGGGAACCAGATGATTTCATGAATAAAAAACACCCACATCGTTTTGATGGGCTTTGTACATAAAAATTTGAGGACAAAATTTATGATGGAGGGAATAATCTAACACCCCAAACATTTTTATGTTATGATTCTCTTAAATAAATACTGTTAATAGCCTACATTTTATAAATCATTGTGTTCCTTCAATACAACACTTTTTTATTTTAGATATAGTCAAAACCTAGCTATTAAAAATTAATTTTCTACTTTTAGGTTTTGAATTTCGAAAAACTGTCATCACAAGTTGTGACCAGTAAGTCATTTAGATTCAAATAGAACCAATATGATTTTTTGATGAATAGTAATATACCCCTATTAATTGTAATATTAATGGTAATATGAACCTTATAAATAGTACATAATTATAATATTTTATTTTCTTAAGGTAATAATATAATGAGATTTTAATTAATTGTTTCAATGTGATATAGAACTAATTATATCTTCAAAATTGTCATTTTTCAACTTAACAATGATTTTAATTAAAAATTAAATTATAAATACCTAGAAAATTATTTTCCAAAAATTTATTTCATTTTTTAATTATACACATTGAAAAATGGTTAGGCTGAATTTTTGGGATTTTTCTAAAATAAAAGAATTTTAATGAATAGTAAAAATATCGTTTTCAGTATTCAGTAGATTTTTTACTTCATAATGATGTAATAATTAAATATAAAAGTCTAATCAAATTTTGTACAGTAACCTATTACATTAGTTTTCCCAAGTGGAAAAATCCATGGGAAAATACCATGGGAAAGCCCAAGGTTTTGTAAAAAAACCACTAATGAGGTGTCCTTTTTAATTTAAAAAACTCTCTCCTAATTACTATAAATGTCCACTCACCCCACTTCGTTTTCCTTCATTACAAACTCACTATCCTCGAAGATATGATAGTATTGTCACCCTAGGAGTCCTCCGATGGTTTCCTTAGACCACCAGGGTCCCAACCGTCATGTTTTTGGAGTTACTCTACAAGGTAAGGGAATCAACCACCCTTCTCTGTTCTTAAAGAATTCATTTTATGTTATACCTTTTATTTTAAATTGGATTATGTTGGGATATTTCATTCCATATTTCCCAAAATTCCCATATTATTTAATAGTTATGAAATACCCCTTTCTCTCATCAATATTTTTTATTAAATTTTAAGTGATGTTGTCATGCTGCCAAATTTTCGTAAGAGATTTCTCAATTTTTCTTTTATTTTGAGTTCCTTTATTTTATACTTATTTACTCATATCACCTCATCATAATTATATAATAATTAAATTACCTAACATGAACTATAATAATATTATGCTAATATATTACTTCATTGTCATCTCTCTTTCCCCCTCATCTTAAATTAAAAATTAAAACACAGTCCAAGATGTGTTAATTTATCTCATTCAAGGACGACGAGTTCTCAATTCACATTAACATATTTAATTATAGTCACGATACCATTTTTATGGTTGAACCATATCAGATTATATGAATTTCATCTTATTAATGTTATGTAATCCCTATACACTCATAATAGGGAATAACTATACAAAAAAAGTTCATTGTGCACAAAACCGCCTTGCGTAATCCAACTGTTTACCAATAACATTAAACTAATGATTCATCCTCATGTATATAACCCATAATCATTATAAGATCATTAATAACTACTTAATATCATGAATAATATATATTAATAGTTTGTTATGTTTAGCCACATTTCAAATGAACTTCCCTTCATGAATACAAGTAATCGAATCATGAAAACCAAGGATGAAAATGCTTCCAAAACGATAAAATTGAACCTTTTAAAACCATAAAAGGACCATTAATGATCCCAATAAGGTTATAATAAATCAATTAAATAAAAATGATGTTCTTTAATTATTAATTAATGAATCTAAATTATATATTATTCAAGATATTAAAACAAATGAAGAACACACTCGATCATAAGGTAAGGGGTTTCTTATCTCTCTTTTAATTCTTTGATATTTCCATTGTTTGCCACTTATTTCCCGTATGTGGTATATGTGTACTTACATTTTATATATAATAAAATTAGTCTATTTATGATTGTTGCATTAAATGACTAATTTTATGGTTATTATGTTTCGGTCATATGATTCGACTAATTACATTGTGGTAAGGGACTTTGTCTCAACTTCCATTTGGTAGTGACTAACTTTGTATTGTGCACCTAATAATCCTTATATAGTGTACCAAATGCCCATTTGAGATCACATTTAATTTGAATTTATATTTATATTAATGATCCATTATCTCATAACATGGATATGTTTATTGTCTGAACAGTATACCATTTTACATACGATGTATAATGGGATAGTTATTTTAACTATTGAAATATTGATGGATCTGTATACTATACTCTATATAAATATTGAAAAAACTTATTTATATTGTATTAAATCAATATATAAAGAATTATTAGGACCTTAAGTGGTGGGTGGGGCCCCGTATAGACCCTCTATGCATTGAAGGGTCTTATGATACCAATTAGTTGGCGATAAACCATTCAAGTTTTTTTTTCAAAAAATCAAACAGATTTCTACCCACAGAACTAAACCGTTTTAATAATATTATGATATCATGTTCCAAATACATGACATCCAATTAATAATAATTATCTTCATTCATTATCAGTTATTACTATCCATTTAGTTATCACTATGACAAAATCTATTGATGTAGTTTCATTCTCAGTTTATTAATGGCATTTGTTTTTCATTAATGCACCATTCCATGTTGATTATTTCAGAGTATAGACTCAAGGTGCCAGATGTGTCATCACTCATTTAACAAGAATGAATATTGAGTCACCATGCTCATGGATAAGTTGTTTAGGCTTGATCTTGATTTCCTAACTTTATCATTGGATATGAGGCCCACAAATGATCATGCATGCAAATCACTAAGTGGTCAAGGAAGAAAATTGATGGTAAGATAATCCTTAATGATTTATAGTAAAATGTGAAGGGTGATTTTGAAACCGAATATGGGAAGTTTATTGATCTTACTGGGATTTTTTATGAAATTATAAGTCCTCAAAAAACAACTCGGAAGTAGGAAGTCAAGGATCTGAATGGGAAGCTTAATTCAGTGGATATGAATTGGAAGAGGAAATGATATCATAGAATAGGGTTTGACGAAAATCATGCAAAGTAATAAAATCATTTGATGGTCAGGAATATATTCTTAAGGCTTAAGAAGAAAATACCAAATCCTTCGAGATGAAAAATGATGTTCAGAATTAGTTGCTCAAGCATGTGGAAGAATATCACAATGAGATAAAGAAGTTGAAAACCATCGTAAAGAAGTTAATGTCGAAGGAGAAAGAAGGATAATTTTTTTCCAATACAATATTTTGTTGTATTTTACATTATATTTAAAAATCATTCCTATCATAAAAAAAGTTTTGTTCATAATTTGTTTTTGTTGTATAGTACTAATTTTCCAAGTACCATATTTTTTCCTATTCTCTTTTTTCCTATTTTTAAAATCACAAAGGGGGATAAAGGAGTAATAAAAGGAATAATAAGTAATGAACTGAATTAGCTATGTATGGCGGAGTCTATCTAATGGGGGGGGGGTTCCATAAAATATGTTTTTCTCATTCAGGGAAAATAAAAATATATTTAAGGAAGCCAATAATACGATCCTTGGGGATTTCAAAATCTAGGTGGGTGACCATTGTTTGAGTGACACATGTAAAGGTGTCTCCGAAATTCCAGGAAAAATATGACCATTGGAGGAGGGAGCCAACTATAGGAGAAGTGCCAATAAATAGGAGGTCATTTAAACGAGCTCCATATGTGTTGATCACTCTAGAGATTTCATGCTACTGAAGTGATTTCTAGAGAGAGAGACTTTTATGCCTTGTGTATACTGAACATCTTGTTCAGATTGCTTCATATGACTCTGATTGTTGTTGTGTACAATCAAGGACTTATAGGGATAAAATGACAGAGGTTCCGACTACCTTAAAGTTCAAGGACTTCTATAGATAGGAAGACAGAGGTTCCGACTATATTAATGTTTGATGTCTTGCAGGGATAACAATAAAGATTCTGATATTCCTATCAAGGGTTTACCCTGGTGTGGGTAAGACAGACTTTCGTGAAAGAATAAATCAAGGGACCTTTATCCATGGTTATTAGATACCATTCCCTTTGGGTTAAAATATTTCATAGTTGTTACTTGTATTGTTTCAATTTTACCTCTGCTATATTTTGATAAAGGAAGAATGTATAACCTTCTTATACTTTCTTCTACTTTTGTATACTCTGATAAGTAATATTCAATATGCATTATGGTATAATATTTTTCTTGTAATCTTTTCTTATGTTTCATTTCATGAACCACATTTCAGGAACATAGTATGTTTGTAGAACTAGAAGAGGACTAGTGAATTTACCTTGTTTTACTTTTTCAATCATAGTTTTCCTTATGGATAAAAATGAATGTTTTTAATTTTATTATTCACCCCCTATTGTATTTGATCATCTACATTCATATTTATGTCTTACAAGAAAAACATAAGAATGAATAATATCATAGAAATTTCGAATAACATAAAAATTAGGAAAATACATAGAAATGTGGAACAAATAATATAATAGGAAACAATTAAGAAAAAACATAATCATGGGCATGAATTTTTATCAAATCCAATAACATCCACGCTTTAAATGTGTAAGGAAAAAAATTATCCCACAGATTTCTTTATCTCAACATATATACAATATTACACTAGGAATTAGACCATTTTATTAGACCCCAAACATCATCATCTAAACATATGTGTGGCATACGAAAACAATCATTAATCATATAACAAATAACCCATAGAAATAAAATAGGTTTCTTAAAACTTTCAACTTTAAAATTAAAATTTTTAATTATTAATTATTATTCTTCTAAACAGGGTTTTATTTTTTTATAAATATATTTAATGGACTATTTTCATTTAATAAAAAAATATTATTTGAAAGGATCAAAAAATTATTATAAAAAATTATTTTGAATTAAATGAAATAATAATTATATTTAACATCATTGAAATATATAAAATAAATGAAATTATGTAAATAGTGGTTAATAAATTTTTATTATCCAAAAAAGTGAATATTTAAATTAGTAATTCTTTATAAATTATAATTTTTTAAAGACTGAATTTTGAAAAAATTAATTAAAAATAAAAGAAGAAATTTATAATTTATATAAATTGATTTACATTTAAGAAAATTAATACTAAAATAATTATATATATGTGTGTGTGTGGGTGTATATATATTTGAATTATAAAATATACGTAATATATTTGATTATAAAATATTTAAATTTAATTACATTATCTCTTATATTAATGAAATTAAATTAAATACACACAAATAATAATAATAACAATTTTAAAAATGAATGATAATAAAATAAGTAAACAAAAATTAAAAAATGATGGGAAAAAATGAAAATAACAATAAAAACGAAATGGAAAGATAAGTGTGAAAATATATATGAGGGTTTCAGCCTTGTGTTTTTTAGAAAAATGAGGATTCAAAAAGGATGGAGAGCAGAGTGAAATTACTTAGATAGAACCATGTATTAAAAAGGGAGTCTAACACGAGAATGACATCGAGATCCCACGAATTTGAGGGCCTCGATTCGTTCAAGTGGAGCATGGAAGAGGTCTAGAGTTGAGTTAATCTCTTTCGAGAAGATGATAGGTCAAAACTGAATAAGAGATCGATTCTATTAGTCAACTCCAAGAGATATGGATTCTAATATCAAAAGTACGGTGAGATTTGGATCAATTCATGTTTAATCAAATATGAGTATCAAATGCTATATCTCTTTTAGGTAGGAATTTTTTTTAGATCTATCAAATTAAATATATGAAGATTCATTTTTCTCTTCTATTGTATTTGACAAACTTGCTCATCTTTTCCTCATTTTCTCTTCTTTTCATCACCACCTATATCCTAATTAATTTGTGTTTTTCTTCATCTAAAATGTATTCACTTGTAACTTTAGTGATTTAATACTTGTTTTAAATGAGAAACGTTCTTTTCAATGATATCAGATGGATTTGAATCCTTTCATGTATGGTTGTAGTTGAAAATTAAATCCATCTACCAATATTATTTTATTTTCTATTACATATTTATATCGTTGATCAACACAAATTTATTGTCATATTTATTTAATCGCTTAAAATATAAGAGCGTGTATGAATCGAATATTATGAAGATCGTTAGTTTTCCAAATTTATCTTCAGTTTAATCTTTCGTAGTGAAGGGAAAAATATATAAATGTTATATTTCCCAATCACCATGATATTTCTTGTCCCCATAACATCTATCAAAAAAATTACATATAATTGTGAATATAAAATTTTATAAAAATAGGTATATAATGAGGTCTATCCACTATACACCTTGTGAATAAAGTTTAGTGATGTTGTAGTGTATGAGAGAATATTCGAGTGTCTGAACAGAAAAAATAATAAGACATATTCTTCCAACATAAAATAAAGTGTCTTTTACACATAATATGTAAGGGGTTTACTTTTTATTATTCTATGAAGTTTTAAATGTAAGGGAGTTTATTATAATTATTATTAAATGTAACGGAGTTTATAAAATTTTATAAGGGATTGATATTTATTTTTATCATCAATTATTATTTGTAATTGTATCAAATATGACTTTTAAACATTTATTTAATACAATTATTTCATTACTGTAAGAGATATAATATTATTAATTTATGAATATAGTTTTAGTATGAAAGAGAATTATTTATTTATAAATATTTATTTATTTTTAATCTTTTGTTAAAAGAATTATTTATTTATTCAATTTAAATTTAGATATTTTTCTCTTCAATTTATTTATAACAAATATTTTTCAATTACTTATTTTGAAATATTGATATTAATAGTAAATATTTAGTATGAGAACTATTTTTAAATCCATTAATTTCAACATTTCAAAAGAATTTAAATAATTATTTCAAACTATTTATTTGTAGAGAAATTATATATTTAAAGATAAAATATATATATTCTTTTATATTTTTTTTAATTAAAGAATCAATTATTTTTCAATTATTTTGTCAAAATTATAATAATGAATGATATTATTTATTTTAAAAAATGGTATTTGTATATAGTTATATATTTTGAAAAACGATTATAATACATGTGTTTATTTGAATAAATTTAATTCCCTAAGGAAATTATATCATTTAAAAAATTAATTTACTATGTTTTCAATTCGTAAGAGTATTCATGTAACATCCCAAGTAAGTAATGAATAATAGATATTTTTATCCATGTCTATTAATGATTAATATAGTGTTTTAGAGGCTTAAAATCAAAATAAATACAATCTTATGCATGGAATAAACTAATATTCTTAAAATATTGTTTTACTGCCTTTTGATGGAAGACCATTTTTGAATCTATATTTTGACAATTTTATAACTATGTTTGTCAAAATAAACTTATCATTTATGATTGGGACATCAAAATTTACCTTGTGTGAATTTTTGGTATTTTTCTGACAATGTTCTTTTTTTAATGAATAGTGAAAAATACTGCATTTTACATCAAAACTGCTTTTTAACCTAATTTATTTATATGATTAGATTATGTTTTGAATTGGTTTTGAAGTGAAATTATAATATATTTTTACCATTTTATCCAATGGTGGTCATTGGAATGAATTTCACTTTGAAATTAGACTTAAACTGGTGTCAATCTTTTGATACTTATTGTTTTGTAAAAACACGCTTTTTTGCTCTGGCAGAGGAATTAATTATTAAATTAATTAATGTGACTTATATGATTTGAATTTTTTAAAATAGACTTCATTTTTGAATTCGGAATATCAAATATAGCTTAAGGTGAATTTTTGGTAATTTTCTGAAAAACTTCAATTTTTGATGAATAGTGAAACCACTAAGTGGTAATCAAGCAAACTGATTTTTCAGTTAAATGAAAGTTTACAACTAATGTGTATTGAATTTTAAAAATCTGACATAAATGGTTGTCATTAGTATGTAAAATGTGGTTTAATGAGATTATAATAATTTTTTGGTGAATAGTAACTTATTAAGTTCTTAATCACGATTAGTGGTAATTAGGGTAGTTTAAGGTATAAATAATACTTTAATAAAATGAAATGACCTAGACACATGTCCCAACCTCATTGGTTGTGTCATGGCCGACCATGACATGCCATGGGTAAACTTGGGGACCCCATGGATCCACTTTTGTTGGGAAATGACATAAATTACCTTTTATTTAATGTTAAAGTGAAAATGACACAAACATAATATGTTTTACGAAAACAATTTTTAAGTGAGGTTATACAAGTCCAAATTTTGATTATAAATAGTCATTGGAAAGATAAAAATATTTACTATATCATATTAATTTATTTATAATTTTTAGACATTAAATAAATTAAATTATTTATGACATAATAATGATGCAGCGATGACATCATTATTTGATGATTTAAATAAAATGGAATGATAATGAAAAATATAAAACCTACACATGGCCAAAACCAATTGGATGAGTGGATTTCGAACCCTTATCACCTTATCCACGAATTATATCAATGTGGGACCTTTTAAAACCGAAACACATTTTCAAATAATGTAATATTTCTTTACTTTCCAAAAGTGCCCCTCCTCTCCTCTTATAAAAGGCCCCCACCTCTACCTCATTTCACACACTCCTCAAGCCTTTGGCTCGGCCAACCCCTGCCCCTTTACTCTCTCCACATCCCTCTCCTCATCCTAGAGGATTCCCTTTGGGCAGAATCCTTTCAAAGGAAGCCTTTAGGCTCAAATCAAAAGGAGTTACACTTTTTAAGGTAATTCATTCTCTAATGTTCATTTGTTTTATTTTGCTTCTCCTACCCCCTAAACTCTTTTTATTTACTTATTTTTTAACAACAACAGTATCTTAAATATACTAGGATGTTGTTATATGATTTATTTGAGCTACACTCTCACACAACTACATCAAATGGTTAAAGAACATACGGTTTCCGTGGATGGCGAAATTCTGCCTCCCGAAACGATGATTGTTCAACACTCATTTAACACCTTCAAAGGTGGCCATTATGATGCCACTATTTTTATATATGATATATAATATGTTTATGTTTTCCTTAAGCTTCTGTTTTTTTCATTTTGGGCATACCTTTATGGTTTCCATTATGGGTAAACATGATATCTTCATTTTAGGAAGTGCGGACTACCGCCCCCTAAAAGTGATTTGATTCGTTAATACCATATGTGGGATGTGTAAAGGATAAAGTTAATGATATTATATATGTTATTATACTGGAATTATAATATACTCTTATATCATTATGATTCCATTCCAGAAAATATGAAATAGAAATGGAAGTAGCGTTCATGCGTACGTACGGCTTACCGTCTCCATGAACGGTGTATTTCATTTCTTACCTCTAAATTATGTAATATTATAAATTCATGTATGTACTGGATATATATGACATATATGATATCTAAATCATGAATACCATTCTGGATATAATGAACCTTTGACCAAATTAACAACATGTAAGTGTAAGAAGTCTATTTTTGACTTAAGAACCAAATACTGACAAAATGAACATTATTAACTTAACTGATTACATGATGTTCATAACATGGTATAAAAGAATAATGCACTTGAAAAAGATTCATAATCAAGTAGAGATTAACTCAAGTTTATTATTCATGAGATTAAAGAACGGTCGAGTTACGTCGGATACGAGGTATGGGACTTCGTCTCAATCTCCTTTAGTTGAGGCATATTTTGTTTTATACACAACTTTCTTTTATACGGTGTATAAACCCCTTTGACTTTTACGTTTATTCAAAAGGAATCTTTTTTATACGAAGAGTTTACTAAACGACAAAAGGGAATGTTTTTGTCGTACGTATGCGGCGACAACGACTTCTCCGCCGTCGTGACCGTTATTTGAGTTTCGGCTTCCTCTACAAGCCATACCTTCTTTTTAAAAGAAAAATAAATACCATGTTTTACTTTTCTTTTATTTTAGTATTGAAAATGCTTTTCATAATGTTTTTATATCAATGTGTTGTATTGATATCTCATGATTAAAATGTGGAAATTTTATGTTTCCTTTATGCATGTTTTATGTGATATGATTATGTTATGGTTCTTGGGAATTATTATGAAGACGGGTGGTTCCGTGATAAACTAAGGGCGGGTGAGCCCGTTATAGCTCTCCAATGCATTGGGTAACGCGAAGGAGTGAAACATTAAGGTTTCTCCGAAGAGATTTTAGGGAATATACTGTGATGGGTATTCCAAACGTAACCAAGAGGGTTACTCCCTATGTAAGAATGTTATGAATGCCTCAAGTTACCTTTATGTCTTATGATTTCTATGATTTATTCATGATTTGATGAGGTATGTTAAAGTGATTTTGTTTTATGGGCAAAGTATGATTTCACTCTTATGTATGTATGTACCCATGTTTCCTTTCCATGTTTTTATAACCCATACTAAGTTTTTATGCTCATCCCAAGTTTTTGAAATGTTTTTCACAGGTCAAGGGAAAGGTACATGATAAGATGATAGAGTCAAGGATGTGTCAAGAAATAATCCATGTTTTATTTTAAATGTGTTTCCATTGATGGGAATGAAGAATACTATCTTTATGTAACCACTTTGTTTATATGTGGAATGTAATGCAAGTTTTATGATCTAATTCTTTAAAACTCTAAACCCGAAAAGATCCTCAATGTGTAATCTTGTAATAACTCAAGTTTAAGTAAGGTTTAAGGCTGGGGCCTTATAGTTGGTATCAGAGGTCGGTTTAGATAAGTTTAGGAGTTAGAATTCTATTAAATGATTATCCAAAAACATTTTTTTGAAATGATATAGCATTTAAAGATTACCATGTTGCTTCATCTATGACATGTTTGTTCAGAATGGTTTTCCGCAGAGGAAACAGGGAAGCGGTGCTAGGAAGGCATACAGAAGGAAATAACCTTCTAAATCAGCATCCAGAAATGGTCGGAATTGGAACTGAACAGTTTGTTGCAGTAATGGCGTAGTTGACTCAAGCGATAAATGGCGGTGGTATCCATGCACGAGATGAGCCAGATCAACCGTAGAGGAACATGTCAGTGGTGGAACATTTCATGAGGCAACATCCCCCATCATTCAGAGGATCATCTGACCCTGTGCCAGCTGGAGGGTGGATTAAAGCACTGGAGAAGATTTTTGATGTCATGGGGTGTTCAGACAATCAAAAGGATAGTCTTGCTATTTACCATTTGGAGGGTGAAGCAGATCAGTGGTGGTCTATGGTTAAAAATATCAGGGACGCCGATGAGATTGATGCTCTTGACTAGGATGAATTCAAAGGTATGTTTCTTGAGAAGTATTTTCCTAAGGCTGTTCGACTTAGGATGGAAAAGCAATTCTTGGAATTGAGGCAAGAAGAAGACTCAGTGGCTGCCTATGAAGAAAGGTTCACTCGATTGGCAAGGTATGCTCCAAATTTTATCCGGGACCTTGATAGTAAAATCAATCGTTTTTACTCAGGATTAAAGCCAAAGTATCGAAGGGAATTAGCTTCTCGTGAGTTTAAAAGTTATGAAAAGCTTGTTCGATGTGCTGAGAAGGTGGAAATGGAGTTCACCGATGACCAAGTTTTCTATAACAACCAGCAGAAGAAGAGACCGAGGTGGCAGGAGAAAGGTAAGAATTCTTCAAAAAAGTCTGATGGTAAGAGAACTAAGTTTCTAGTTTGTGATAAATGTGTCAAAAGGCATGCTGGGGAATGTCTTCTGAATTCTGGAAAGTGCTACCGATGTGGTAAGATGGGACATAAGGCTCGTGATTGCACTGAAAAGGATCAAGGTGAAGGTAAGAACAAATTTGACTTGCAGTTAGTGAAATGTTATAAGTGCAATGAGATGGGTCACTATGAAAACGAGTGTCTGACAAGGAGCTTGAGTGATGGGAAGTAGTTAGACTACAAGCAGAAAGGGGTGGTGAAATCCTTTGCAACTACTTCAGCAGATGTCGGTCCATCAAATGAAGTTGTATCAGGTACTTTGTTTGTTTTTTCAGATTATGCCAGTGTGTTGTTTGATTTGGGGTCTACCCATTCTTTCATCTCTGAAACCTATTCTAGTAAAATGGGAATACCATCTCAAGAAATGACTCCTGAACTTTTGGTAAAAACACTTGGGGGAAGTGTCGAGGCAAAAAGAATTTATAAGAATCTTCCTATCCTTATCTGTGGAAAGAACCTACTTGAAAAACTTATTGTTCTACCTCTAGTAGAGTTTGATGTTATCCTAGGTATGGATTGGCTCTCTATTTACCATGCTAAGATTGAATGTAGAGCTAAAGAAGTTTCTTTTCAGAAAGACTTTCAGTTTGTTTACAAGAATGAACCCTTACTTTTGATAACATATCAAGAGGCCGAGAAACTTGTAAAAGATGGAAATGAATGTTACCTTGCCCACGTCGTTGAAAATAAAGGAACTGTTCAGATTAATGATGTGCCAGTGGTAAATGAGTATCCTGATGTTTTTCCTGATGAGTTGCCTGGAATAATACCAGATCGGGAAGTTGAGTTTACTGTTGACTTAGTTCCTGATGCTAAGCCAATTTCAAAACCCCCTTATCGAATGGCACAAATTGAACTTTTAGAGTTGAAGGAGCAATTGCAAGATTTATTAGAGAAAGGTTTCATTAGACCTAGCACATCACCATGGGGTGCTCCGGTTTTATTTGTTAAAAAGAAAGATGGTTCTATGAGACTTTGCATTGATTATAGAGCCTTGAATAATATCACTGTTAAGAACAAATATCCTTTGCCTCATATCGATGATTTGTTTGATCAGCTCCAGAGAGCTCAGTTTTTTTCAAAGATTGACTTGAGATCGGGGTACCATCAGCTGAAGGTCAAGGAGGTAGATATTCCGAAGACCGCGTTACGTGCGAGATATGGCCATTATGAATTTGTAGTAATGCCTTTTGGGCTAACCAATGCACCTGCTGTATTCATGGACTTAATGAATAGAATTTTCCATGAGTTCTTGGATAAGTGTGTGGTGGTTTTCATTGATGATATTTTGGTGTTTTCTAAAAGTAAAGAGGAGCATGAAAAACATTTAAGGGTTATCTTGCAAACCTTAAAATAAAAGAAACTGTATGGGAAATTCAGCAAGTGTGAGTTTTGGTTGCAACAAATTTCTTTCCTTGGTCACATTGTTTCTAAAGATGGAATAACTGTTGATCCTGCAAAAACAAAAGTTGTGGAAGAATGGCCAAGACCCACAAATGTAACCGAGATTCGTAGCTTCCTTGGTTTGGCGGGCTATTACCGAAGGTTTGTTAGAAATTTTTCACGGTTATCTATTCCAATGACTAAGCTAACTCGGAAGGGTGTTAAGTTTATCTGGACAAAATAATGTGATGATTGTTTTCAGGAATTAAAAAGAAGATTGGTGAATGCTCCAGTTTGGGCACTACCTTCCAGGAATGGTGAGTTTGTTATATACAGTGATGCTTCATTGAAAGGACTTGGTTGCGTCCTAATGCAGAATGATCAGGTAATTGCTTATGCTTCACGACAGTTGAAAACTCATGAGGTAAATTACCCTACACATGATTTGGAATTAGCTGCTGTTGTTTTTGCTTTAAAAATTTGGAGGCATCATTTGTATGGAGTAAAGTGTGAAATATATACCGATCACAAAAGTTTAAAGTATATATTCACTCAGAAAGAGTTAAACATGAGACAAAGGAGATGGCTGGAACTAATCAAAGATTATGATTGTACAATTCATTACCATCCGGGAAAAGCAAATAAAGTGGCTGAAGCTTTGAGTCGAAAAAGTAATGCTTCATTAACAATGTTGCGTTTGGAACGTGATCCTTTGGTAAACGATTTGATGAACTTTGGCATAGAAGTTGTTGGTGCAGAAAGTCCTTCTATTTTGTTTCAGGTATCAGTGAGATCAACTCTATCAGATAGAATCAAGCAAGGATAGAAGCAAGACAGTGAGTTGCAGAAAAGGGTAGAGCTGGTTCAGAAAGGTAAGTTGCCTGAATTCAACATTGATAATGATTGCGTTTTGAGATTTGGGAAGAGATTGTGTGTGCCTTGTGATTCACAGTTGAAGAGAGAGTTGTTATGTGAAGCTCATAGTTCTCCGTTTTCAGTTCATCCTGGCAGTACTAAGATGTATAGAGATCTGCGGGAGTATTACTGGTGGGATGGAATGAAAAGAGATATTGCTGATTTTACTGTGAAGTGTTTGACATGTCAACAGGTTAAAGCAGAGCGGCAGTTACCAAAAGGGATGCTTCAGCCTTTACCAGTGCCAGAGTGGAAATGGGAGAATATATCAATGGACTTTGTTGTTGGATTACCGAAGACATCTCGAGGTAATAATGCAATCTGGGTTATTGTTGATCGCTTGACCAAATATGCTCATTTCCTTGCTATACGAGATGCTTTCTCTCTTGATCAACTTTCTTGTTTGTATCTTAAAGAGATAGTCAGGTTACATGGAGTTCCTCTCTCCATTGTATCGGATCGTGATCCCAGGTTTACTTCTAACTTTTGGAAAGGCCTTCAGAAGTCGTTGGGTACTGAATTAAATTTTAGTACAGCTTTTCATCCTCAATCAGATGGGCAGTCAGAACGAACAATTCAGACATTGGAGGATATGCTACAAGCTTGTTCTATTGATTATTAGGGAAGTTGGGACCAACATCTTTCTTTGGTTGAGTTTTCATATAATAACAGTTTTCATTCCAGTATACAGATGGCACCATTTCAGGCATTATATGGGAAGCGGTGTCGAACTCCAGCTTTCTGGGATGAAGTGGGTGAAAGGAAGTTGATGGGACCAGAATTGGTAGAAGAGATGGCAAAAAAAGTTCAGCTGATTCAGAAACACATGAGAACAGCTCAGAGCAGGCAGAAGAGTTATGCTGATAACCGGAGGAAGGATCTATCTTTCGAGGTAGGTGATCATGTTTTTCTCAAGGTTTCTCCTTGGAAACGTGTGATGAGATTTGGTATGAAAGGAAAGTTGAGTCCAAGGTTTATTGGACCATACGAAATTCTGGAGAGAGTTGGATCAGTTGCATACCGAGTGGCTTTACCTCCGAGTTTATCTCATGTACACAATGTTTTTCACGTTTCGATGTTGAGAAAGTATATGCCAGATCCATCTCATGTTTTGAGTCCAGAGGTAGTTCAGCTGGAAGAGAACCTATCTTATGAGGAACAACCGGTCCAGATTTTTTACCACAGGGAGCAAGTGTTACGGAATAAGGTGATTCACCAGGTAAAGGTTTTGTGGAAAAACCACATGATTGAAGAGGCCACATGGGAATCCGAAAATGCAATGAGGGATAAGTACCCTCATTTATTTGATAAGTAAATAAATTGCGGGGACACAATTTTCTAAAGGGGGGAAGGATGTAACATCCCAATTAAGTAATGAATAATAGATATTTTTATCCATGTCTATTAATGATTAAGATAGTGTTTTAGAGGCTTAAAATCAAAATAAATACAATCTTATGTATGGAGTAAACTAATATTCTTAAAAGATTGTTTTACTGCCTTTTGATGGAAAACCATTTTTGAATCTATATTTTGACAATTTTATAAACTATGTTTTTCAAAATAAACTTATCCTTTATGATTGGGACATCAAAATTTACCTTGTGTGAATTTTTGGTATTTTTCTGACAATGTTCATTTTTTAATGAATAGTGAAAAATACTGCATTTAAATCAAAACTGCTTTTTAACCTAATTTATTTATATGATTAGATTATGTTTTGAATTGGTTTTGAAGTGAAATTAGAATATATTTTTACCATTTTATCCAATGGTGGTCATTGGAATCAATTTCACTTTGAAATTATACTTAAACTGGTGTCAATCTTTTGATACTTATTGTTTTGTAAAAACACGCTTTTTGCTCTGGCAGCGGGAATTAATTATTAAATTAATTAATGTGACTTATATGATTTGAATTTTGTAAAATAGACTTCATTTTTGAATTCGGAATATCAAATATAGCTTAGGGTGAATTTTTGGTAATTTTCTGAAAAACTTCAATTTTTGATGAATAGTGAAACCACTAAGTGGTAATCAAGCAAACTGATTTTTCAGTTAAATGAAAGTTTACCACTAATGTGTATTGAATTTTAAAAATCTGACATACATGTTTTTCATTAGTATGTAAAATGTGGTTCAATGAGATTATAATAATTTTTTGGGGAATAGTAACTTATTAAGTTCTTAATCACGATTAGTGGTAATTAGGGTAGTTTAAGGTATAAATAATACTTTAATAAAATGAAATGACCTAGACACATGTCCCAACCTCATTGGTTGTGTCATGGCCGACCATGAAATCCCATGGGTCAACTTGGGGACCCCATGGATCCACTTTTGTTGGGAAATGACATAAATTACTTTTTATTTAATGTTAAAGTGAAAATGACACAAACATAATATGTTTTACGAAAACAATTTTTAAGTGAGGTTATACAAGTCCAAATTTTGATTATAAATAGTCATTGGAAATCTAAAAAGAGTTCCTATATCATATTAGTTTTTTTATAATTTTTAGACATTAAATAAATTAAATTATTTATCACATAATAATGATGCAGCGATGACATCATTATTTGACGATTTAAATAAAATTGAATGATAATGAAAAATCTAAAACCTACACATGGAAAAAACCAATTGGATGAGTGGATTTAGAACCCTTATCACCTTATCCACGAATTATATCAATGTGGGACCTTTTAAAACCGAAAACCATTTTCAAATAATGAAATATTTCTTTACATTCCAAAAGTGCCCCTCCTCTCCTCTTATAAAAGGCCCCCACCTCAACCTCATTTAACACACTCCTAAAGCCTTTTGCTCGGCCAAACCCTGCCCATTTACTCTCTCCACATCCCTCTACTCATCCTAGAGGATTCCCTTTGGGCATAATCCTTTCAAAGGAAGCCTTTAGGCTCAAATCAAAAGGAGTTACACTTTTTAAGGTAATTCATTCTCTAATGTTCATTTGTTTTATTTTGCTTCTCCAACCCCCTAAACTCTTTTTATTTACTTATTTTGTAACAACGCCAGTATCTTAAATATACTAGGATGTTGTTATATGATTTATTTGAGCTACACTCTCACAAAACTAAATCAAATGGTTAAAGAACATACGGTTTCCGTGGATGGCAAAATTCTGCCTCCCGAAACGATGATTGTTCAACACTCATTTAACACCTTCAAAGGTGGCCATTATGATGTCACTATTTTTATATATGATATATAATATGATTATGTTTTCCTTAATCTTCTGTTTTTTTTTCATTTTGGGCATACCTTTATGGTTTCCTTTATGGGTAAACACGATATCTTCATTTTAGGAAGTGCGGACTATCGCCCCCTAAAAGTGATTTGATTCGTTAATACCATATGTGGGATGTGTAAAGGATAAAGTTAATGATATTATATATGTTATTATACTGGAATTATAATATACTCTTATATAATTATGATTCCATTCCAGAAAATATGAAATAGAAATGGAAGTAGCGTTCATGCGTACGTACGGCTTATCGTCTCCATGAACAGTGCATTTCATTTCTTACCTCTAAATTATGTAATATTATAAATGCATGTATTAAATGGATATATATGACATATATGATATCTAAATCATGAATAACATTCTGGATATAATGAAACTTTGACCAAATTAACAACATGTAAGTGTAAGAAGTCTATTTTTGACTTAAGAACCAAATACCGACAAAATGAACATTATTAACTTAACTGATTACATGATGTTCATAACATGGTATAAAAGGAATAATGCACTTGAAAAAGATTCATAATCAAGTAGAGATTAACTCAAGTTTATTATTCAGGAGATTAAAGAACGGTCGAGTCAAGTCGGATACGAGGTATGGGACTTCGTCTCAATCTCCTTTCATTGAGGCATATTTTATTTTATACACAACTTTCTTTTATATGGTGTATAAACCCCTTTGACTTTTACATTTATTCAAAAGGAATCTTTTTTATACGAAGCGTTTACTAAACGAAAAACGGGAATGTTTTTGTCGTACGTATGCGGCGACAACGACTTCTCCGCCGTCGTGACCGTTATTTGAGTTTCGGCTTCCTCTACAAGCCATACCTTCTTTTTAAAAGAAAAATAAATACCATGTTTTACTTTTCTTTTATTTTAGTATTGAAAATGGTTTTCATAATGTTTTTATATCAATGTGTTGTATTGATATCTCATGATTGAAATGTGGAAATTTTATGTTTCCTTTATGCATGTTTTATGTGATATGATTATGTTATGGTTCTTGGGCATTATTCTGAAACGGGTGGTTCCGTGATAAACTAAGGGCGGGTGAGCCCGTTATAGCTCTCCAATGCATTGGGTAACGTGAATGAGTGAAACGTTAAGGTTTCTCCGAAGAGATTTTAGGGAATATACTGTGATGGGTATTCCAAACGTAACCAAGAGGGTTACTCCCTACGTAAGAATGTTATGAATGCCTCAAGTTACCTTTATGACTTATGATTTCTATGATTTATTCATGTTTTGATGAGGTATGTTAAAGTGATTATGTTTTATGGGTAAAGTATGATTTCACTCTTATGTATGTATGTACCCATGTTTCCTTTCCATGTTTTTATAACCCATACTGAGTTTTTATGCTCATCCCATGTTTTTGAAATGTTTTTCATAGGTCAAGGGAAAGGTACATGATAAGATGATAGAGTCAAGGATGTGTCAAGAAATAATCCATGTTTTATTATAAATGTGTTTCCATTGATGGGATTGAAGAATACTATCTTTATGTAACCACTTTGTTTATATGTGGAATGTAATGCAAGTTTTATGATCTAATTCTCTAAAACTCTAAACCCGAAAAGATCCTCAATGTGTAATCTTGTAATAACTCAAGATTAAGTAAGGTTTAAGGCTGGGGCCTTATAATTCAAATTTGGACATAAATTTATGTTTTGTTTTCATTAAGACATTCCAATTTTGAGTTATGGTGTAATGAAAAATTGGGACTTTTGATTTTATTGTTTAACAATAAAATTTAAAAGGAATTTTATTTTAGTAAAATCTATGTTTTAATATTTTTAGGTAACAAAAATTATTATATGACTTTATTATTATGATTTACAGTAAATTTTAATAATTAAAAGACTCCTTTTTGTGTGAAAAGTACACAAATTCCATTTATCATATAATAAATTTCCATTATATAAACACATGAAATATAGTGAAATTATAATACACATATTAGTTTTATAATTCATGTACATGTATATGTTTTGAATGAATCATTCCTTTATAGGTATTAATTTCGATGAATGTTTTGTTTACATGTTTTATAAATGAAATAAAGAATGAAAAATATTATTTTATACCATACTAAGTTAAATTTTCATGAGACATGGTTTTTCTATACCTAGAAGAAGTTTTCATATGGAATTATATATATATATATATATAATTAAATTTGTTTTCATGATTTATTATGTAGAATAAACTCGAGTGTAATTATGTATATAACAAGATTAAAATATATTAATAAAAAAATATGAACATGAAAATTATAAATATGGTTTGTAATTGGGGAGAGAACCCATCCCTCATCAAGTGGGATTTCCCAAGATAACATTCAATTTTTCAATTGGCTCTAAGGTTTTGTTCAAATGTTTACATATTATTTTCAGAAAAATCTATTTATTATTTTTAAAGATTTTTTGGATCATATGTATTTTAAAAGTGTTATAATTTTTTCAAGGATTAAATAATTTCAATAATATAATCAATGTTATATCTAAAAATATTTTTAAAATTATTATCTTAAAAAATTTTCCAAGTACCTATAAAATTAAATTTAAAAAGAGATTTAATAACAGGTATTTCACAGAATATTGAATCCCTTATTGAGAAATATATTTCCCATCTATAGATTAAACTATTTTTCATATTTATCTTAAATGTTCTCTGATGAACATCTTTGGAGTTGGACAATGCGAATAAACTTATTTTACTACTCTGATAAATTTTAAGAAGTTGATTAATACTTCAGAACCTTGACCAAAAAAAGATCTTAGATTGTATTGAGAGTTGTGTAAATTTTAAGTCGCTTTATTTTTTAAAAAAATATTACACATCATTTTTACATACTAATTCCCGAAGCATAGATTTGGTGCATCACATATAGTAGTAGAGTGATGGTCTTCACAAAATTGGAGAGTAGACATTTCCTTTTAAGGAAAATGAAATATTTATGATAGAATTTTCATTATAACTTATATATAATTATGTTCTTTTTGAAGTCTAGTCATTCTAATTATGAAGATGGAAATTTATTATTTTATGAAGTTTTAAAAATGAATTGTGAGGAAATAATTATTTAAAGGTGGAGAATATAATATCCTAGAAAATTATATGCTTAATTTTATCTAAATATTTTAATTTATAAACAAAAAACACATGATATATTATTAAAGTTAATATTTAAAATTATATATTATGAATTTAAAGTATCTCATACATTTTTGAAATTTATCTTCTTATAAAATTAAAATTAATATTTATAAATATATTTTTTCTAAATTTAGTTTTATTTTTTATTACAAATTAATTATTTTTTTATTTTTGTTTCATATGTTAAAATATTAATTGAAAGTATCATTAAATTATTATAAATAATTATTTTGAATTATATAAAAATAATAATTTAATTTAATACCATTTAAATATATAAAATAAATGAAATAATGAAAATATTGATAAATAAAACATTATTGTCCTTAATTATGAACATTTAAATCATTAAATTTTATTTTAAAATATATATCATTCTTGAAGAATGAATATTAAAAATATTTCTAAAAAATAAATAAAATAATTTATAATTCAAATAAATTGATATGGAATTATCATTATGAAACAGAAGATAATTATATATATATGTGAGTATTACATTGATTTATAAATTTTTTTCTGATATGTTTTATTATAAAATATTAAAATTTAATTATGTAACTTTTTATTATTATTAAAATTAATTAAAATAAAATAATAATAATAATAATGGTTTAATAATGAATAATAATAAAATTATTAAATAAGAATTGAAGAATAGTGATAAACAAATGAAAAGAATAAGTAGAAAAATAAATGGAAAAAAATAAGAAAACATATATGAAGGTTTTAGCAATGTTGTATTCATGAATATTGTGATCTGAGAGAGAGGGAGAGCTGATCCAAAGTCCTCGGGTAGAACCATGCATGGAAAAGGGAGTCTATGTCGAGCATGAGATCGTGATAATTTGAACGAATAGGGATTCAATTTGTTTAGGTCGGGCATTGAAGATGTCAAGAATCAATCAAATCTCTTTCGAGAAGTGGATAGGTCAAAACCGAATGAGAGATTGATTCTGTAGGCCATTTCTACGAAAGATGGAGTCCAAAAATAGAAGAAATGAGGGGTTTAGATCAATTCAGTTTTTATCTAAGATGATCATTTAATTTCAGATCTGTTTCAATTAGGTATTTTTGATTCCAGGTCTATCTTATCAAATTCCCAAATGTTTATTTTTCTCTACCATCATTTTTAATAGTCGTGTTCATATTTTATTCATTTCCTTTTCTATTCATCAACAATTTTACCCATATTAGTTGTTGTTTTTCTTTATTTAAAATTACTAGGCAGGTTATAGTAGTGATTAAATGGCCATTTCAAATGAGAATCATCTTTTTCCAATGATTATGTATGGATTTGAATCTTTTCATGTGCAGTTGGAGATCAAAATTAAATCCATTCAATGCCATCATTTGTTTATCTAACCTTTTGATATCGTTTATCAACACAACATCCATATTTTGATCATTTAACAACATAAGGTTTAATATTAGTTATCATTAAAAATTTATAGAGATGCTTAGTTTCTCAATTTTATCTTTGGTTTGATCCTTTATAGTGAAGGAAGAAATAAATATAAATGTAATATCTCTCAATCACCACAAGGCGTCTTATCCATAGTAAATCTATCAAATAAATTTAAATTTAATTCCATGTTTAAAAATTATGAATATTTGGCATATAAATATGTCTAGCCTCTCAGAACCCTATGAAGAGACTTTGGAGAGGCAGTAATATATGAGAGAATATAGGAGCAGCCAATGGGAAGAAATAAAAAAGAAGTATTCTACAAATAATATCTAAGTGATTTAATTTTTTATATTCTTCAAAATTTAAAATGTAAGGGAGTTTCTTATAATTATTTTTTACGGAATCATTGAATGATCTATAGTTTTATAAAATTTTATAAGGGATTAATGTTAATTTTTGAGATAAATTTTTTATGGGGATAACTTATGCCTTTTATATGTTTATTTACTTCAATTATTTCATTATTGCAATAGATTTAATTTTATTAAATTATGAAAATAGTTTTATTATAAACAGAATTATTAATTTTCAAATATTTATTTATATAGAATTTTATATTTGAAAAAGAATACTTGTTTATTTAATTTACCATGGGAAATTTTTAGGATAAATTTATCTGTAAGGAATATTTTTCAATTACATATTTTCAAATAAGGATATTAATTCTCAAAATTTGGAATGGAAACTTTTTTTCAAGACATTAATTTTAAAGAATTTAAAGAATTTAAATAATTATTGGAGAAATATATATTTGTAATGAATTTATTAATTTTATGATCAAATATATATATTCATTAAAAATTTATTATAATTATTGAAATAATAATTTTTTGATTATTTTGATAAAATTATATAATGTAAAGTGATTATTTATTTTAAAATATAGTCTATTAAAATATATTTATTTTTCAAGAACTATTATATATTTGTTTTTATATGGCTGAATTTATCTCTATAAAGGAATTAATTCATTTACAAAATTATTTTATTATGTATTCAATTCATAATAGTGTGAAAAATTCAACCATAAATTTAAGATTTTTCATTATCTAGAATTTATAATTTTTAAATATTTTGTAAATAAAAATCATGGCTTTTCTTGTCATTGTTTAACAATTGAATTTTAAAGTTTATTGATTTTATCAAAATATATATTTTAATATTTTTATGTAAAAAGTTTATTAAATCATTTCATGATTGTAGATTAGAGTAAATTTTAATAATGAAAACTCTTAATTTTTTTGGAAAAGTATATGAATTTCATTTATCATATAATATATTTCAATCATCTTAACTTATGAGATATGAAATTATAATACACACACTAGTTTTATTATTCATGTACATGTGTATGTCTAGAATGAATCATTTCTTTATAGGAATTACATTAAATGAATGGTTTGTTTATATATTTTATAAAATGGAATAAATAGATGTCAAATATTCTTTCATACCATGTTATTTCAAACTGTAATGATATTTTGTTGTTCCAAATATTTAATAAGTGTTATTTTGAAGGTATATATATATATAAATTAAATATGTTGTCATGTTTTTTAAGTAAATAAATCCTATGTAATTATATATATAGAGAGAGAATGTTTAAAATATTTTTAATAAAAATTAGGCACTTCAACATGGTAAATATGGTAGGAGTTGGGGAGTGAATGCATCTATAAGCAAGTAGGTAGGATCAATACAACCTTCAATGTTTCAAGTGTCCCAAATGTTCACTTTTAAAAATCATGCTTATTGTTTATAGATAAATTGTATGAAATTTTTTAATGAAATTTTTTAGCGTACATATTTTCAAAGAGTTATTGTATTTTTCCAGTGTAAATAATTTCAATAATATTTTCAAAGATATTCCTAAAAATACATTCTGATGTATTATCTAATTAATGTTCCCAAGGATTTAAAAAATGTTATTTTAAAAAGATATTTCATAGAAAGTATTTCACTGATTTTAAAACACATTACATTGTCATTTAACTCTCATCTTATATTTATAATATTTTACATATGTATCATAATAGTTTGAAAATGAATGTCTTTAGATTTAGAGGACTTGACACAATTTATTTTACTACTATGATAAATTATAAATACTTTCCCAATTCTCTAAAACCTGGAATGGAAAAGGGTCTTGAATTGTATTATGATTCATGTAAATGTTTGGTTTCTTTTATTCAAAAAATAAAAAACCATTTTTATGAACTAAATTCGGAAGAACAAATTTGCAGTTCCACGTATGGTATTAGTGTGATGGTCTAGAAAAAATTAGATATTAGAAGTTATCTTCTGAGGAAAATAAAATATTCACAATTGATTTTTTTAAAAAATTTCTTCAAAATTAAGTTCCCCTTGAAGTCCAGTCTTTCTAATTCTGAAGATTGAAATTCAGATTGTTCTTAAGACTGACAAATGAATTGCAACCAAACAATTCCTTTAAGTGGGGGATAATGTAACATCCATGAAAATTATAAGAATATTTTTTATTATTGATATTTATAAAAAAATTGATTTATTATTTAAGTTAAATATTTAAAATAATATATCACAATATAAAAAAACTATAATTTAATTAAATTTACCTATTAATTAAATTAATATTTTTAATTATAAATATTCTTTTTCAAAACATGGGTTTATTTTTTATTATATATATTATTTTTTAGAGATTTTTGTTTGAAAAATGAAATTTTATTTGAAAGGTTCATAAATTTTTTATTATGAATTATTTTTAATTACATTAAATTAATAATTAAATGTATTATTTTTTAAATATATATAAAAAATAAAATTATGAAAATATTGATAAATAAAATTTGATTATCCATAATTCTGAATATTTAAATTAGTAATTTTTCTTTAAAGAATATTATATTTTTACTAAATGAATATTAATAAAATTCCATAAAAATAAGGTAAATTATATATAATTTATTTAAATTCATTTAAATTTAGCATTATGAATCATAAGTTAAATATATGTGTGTGTGTGATTATTACTTTAAATTATAAATTTTTGGTAATATATTTGACTATAAAATATTAAAATTAAATTATGTTATTATTTATATTAATGAAATGAAATGAAATGAAATAAAATAATAACAATACTAATAACAATAAAAATTTCCCAAATTGAATAAAAATAAAAGATATAAATAAACATGGTAAAATTGTCACGACCCATCCCCCATGGATCGTTTCGTTACTACCCCAAGCCCGCCTCCCGTAGGCTAGGGGCTGACAACTAGAATCGAAGGTGTAAACCAACAAGTGGGAGGCCTTCGCTCATATACCTGTACGCACACACAAACCCATCCAAATACCAACTCAAAAAATAAAAGAGAGATAGTATACCACTAAGAGGGAAACTGAGTACGGTCACATCTTAAAGTAAGTGGTCCATAATACAAAAACCAAAAGAATGTGCTGAAAGAAGTAATGTACCAGAGTTCTCTAATGGATATCCGTAGAAAACCCCATCTGATTGTAGGAGTATTATAGCTTTTGGATGCCGAAGTAGTACGTCTTGTCTATCGGACCTCAGTGTGGCCCACCTGGTCCAGCTCTACCAATTCTGTTATTAAATTGGTGATTTTATGCACGAGACAGGGAACACACGTGGGCAAGGCCCATGCAGGGGGTTAGTACCACTAAACTCAGTAGGGACCCCCAACATAATAAGGAAATACAGCACATCAATATGGAAGTATAGCACGAAGGAAAAGTACACAAAACAAGTTATGTCACACCAGATATCTCTTTTGGTCAAAGATTGATGGATCCCCAATCATATCATAGAAATCCTCGGCTACTGTAGAACTCCACCACTGATGAGCACCGTTGGTCTGTCGGGTCACATATAACTGCTTCCAACTAACCTTGATTTGTTGTGGTACTCATCCCTGATGGTACCATGGGAATGTCGGGTCACATATTGCATCTTCCCACTGTGGGCCTGCTAAGTCACATAGAGCTGCTTCCCACTAACCTTGGACTGTTGTGGTACAATCTGTGATGGGTACCATGGGCATGCCGGGTCACAAAAAGATGCTTCCCACCGTTGGATGGCTGGGTTAGACCGAACCCCTTCCCATCTGGGTTGGACTGAAGTACACATCTCTGATAGGTACCAAGGTCATGTTGGGTCACAGAGAGCCGCTTCCCTCTGGGATAGTCATTCAGTCGTAAAGAGTCCAAGGTCAACAGTCATCCGATCTCAGTTAGCCTCAGGGTTTCACACATAGTCTTTTTCATAGAAATGATCCTCTAGAAACTAGACCCATCATGATGTCCATGTAAGTCACCATAAATTATTCCAAAAGTTTTGTATCCCTAAGAGAGTCCCAATGCCGCATACGTCTCGTCAATCAGATGCACAGTTTTCAAGATACATGTGTTTTAGTGCCGAGAGGCCTAGTTAGACTCATTTTTGATCCATCCCGGCCATAGCCCAACATTATTTGAAACTCATGTTGAGTATCTCAAAAGGACCTCCTTGTCTTAAAGATCCTGACATTGCAGGCAGTTTGTGATACGAACATCCAGTTTAGATGTTTGGGCATGTTTTCTATAACTAGTTAGTACTGGGTCCGAGTCAGGTGAGCCGCGATCAGATCAGCCCGACCCAGTTCAGCATGGGTTGACCTCGATCATTTTGGTTCAATCCTGCACAACTCGCCTGGGCCGTAGGCCAACCTAACTCGGCTGGGCTGTAGGCCGGCCCGCTGGGCCTCTGGTCGGTATGTTGGGCCGTCCCACTGGGTCACTGGTCGGTCCGTTGGGTCAGCCCGATGATTCCACCTACCTAGCGGCATGAGCCTCCAGGGAAAACCAGACACGACACATCCGGTTAGGGAAGATGTGGCATAGAAACGCATCAGCAGGTCTACCCACATGGGGTTTGACACAACGTGGTGCCATGTTGGGCCACGTGTACCTCCCTGTCGCGGCCAATGGGCTATGGCTTCGCCTTTGGGGCGGGATGTTGGTGCGTGCCCCATCCTACGACATCTGGTCAAACTAGCAGCCCCTACCTCTATTGTGGCCTATTCTGGATGGGGCCCTGCTTCTATGTGGGCGCACCACCGGGGGCACAACCCAACCCTCTTCCTCTGCCGCCATGGGCGGCAGACGGATCTTCTGTCAAGCAGACAGCCGGCGCTGCTGATCGCCCACCGGGGCTCCGTTTTCTATGCCTTTTGCTCCTACGACCTCCTGGGTTCATGTTCTCCACTGTTGTAGGCCTCAATTAAATAGGAATGAAACTTAAAATTGGTCAATCACAATCAAAGGACAAGCATAGGGGATCAGGCCATGTTCGTGGCAGCACACACCCATCACATTAGAGATAAATCTGGGGTTTTTTGGGAAAAGATGTTCAACCCAATTTCAGGCCTTAATTTCAACGCAATACCAAAACAACACACCCTACATTAAATACATCAAATAAATGATCAAATTGTTCATGAGTTGATCCGTTCATATTGTTTTGGAAATGAATTGCGGGGAAAAAATAATTAACATTGTCCCTACCTTGTAAAACCGATGGAGATCATCTGTGCATGAAGAATTCTCGATGTTCATCATTACTGAAACATGCTTCCAACGACACCAATCTTACATTGTTCTTCAGTTCGGGGTTTTGGTGTCACTCTCCATAGCCCGATGGAACTGTCTCCTTCCTCCAAGGGCTTGGTGTCTTGGCAGTCCATCAACACTCTGTTTCTTTGAGAAGTTGTGTCGATACCTTTCCCCAAGCTCTATATAAATAGGAGAGGGGAGGGTACGTAATGGTGTTGGGAACAAATGTGATATCATTAATTAGGAACCCTCATAATTTCCAAAATGTTGATGTTACCCTGATTGAAGGGTCAATCCAATCAATGGCTGGAGACATCACCGGTCCGACCTCCTCTTGCTCATTGGATGATAAGTTAGAAACAAAATAAAATGATAAAGTTATTTTATTTTATTTCTTTGAAAATGTCCTAAACATATCTTTTTCTCCAGACCAACTACAGTAAAATAAAATCCTCCCATAAGCAAGTCCTAGAACTATGGATTAAATGATGTTGTCAAATTTCTATTCAGATAACTAGTAAAAGAGATAGAAAACACTACATGGGCGTTTACTGAATTTACCACAAAAAAGATTAAAAATTAATTCTGGGAACACTAGGCCTTGGAATCACACGCCATCAATTTTCAAAGACTCATAATAATTCCATATAACAAAAAACATTACTTGGAAAATCAGGGACTTTAAATTCTCCCCACCTTAGGGATTTTAATCCCCCAAATCCACAATATAGCTTAAGAAAACAAATGGGGGAACTGAGAACGAATCTGAGCCTCTCGATCCTTTGTGCACTCCTAGAGTTATTTGTACTACCAGAGAACGTGCACTAGAGGTACCGATCACCCATGAAGGACTCTATCATGTCGATCTTCAATCTCCACTGAAACCTCCATAAACGTCTCCCCATTATTGAAGTCCAGCTCGTTATGGTTGATGATGTGAGATGGGTCGTGCACGTACCTCCTCAGTTAGGATACTAGGAAGACATCATGAACCCTCTCCAACTATTTTGGTAGTTCCAAGACTGATCCCACCTCTCCAATCTTCTGAATTATCAGAAATTCTCTGATAAACCACGTTGATAAATTGCCGCCATGGCCAAATCTCTATAGACCCCGTTGAGGAAAGACTCACATGATTTTTTGGTCCCCCTCCTGGAAATTGAATGGTCTCTGTATTCTATCCATAGAAGACTTATGCCATCTCTGTGCAGTCTTCATCCACTCCTACATGATCTACACCTTCTCAATGGTAGCCCGTATGAACTCTGGACCCATAAGTGCTGACTCCCCTAGGTCTGTCTAGCATAGAGGTGATCAGAAATATCAACCGTACAAGGCCTTAAATGGTTCCATATCAATGATGGTGTGATAAATGTTGTTGTATGAAAACTCCACCAAGGTAAAGTGGTCCTTCCAGCTGGGGCCAATATCTAGGATTCAAGCACTAAGCATGTCCTCCCATGTTAGAATGGTCACTCTGTCTGACAATCTGTCTGAGGATAAAAGGTGGCGCTCAAAACTAGATGATTCCCGAACACCTCTTGTGATCCCTTCCAAAAAAAATAAGTAAGACATGAATCAGGGTCATAGATGATCATATATGTCACCACATGGATTCACACAATCTTTTATACATAGATTTATCCCAAACCCTCTACTGGTCCTTGCTCTATGATAGGTAGGAAGTCGGCCGACTTGGTTAGTGGGTCAACAATCTCCCAGACGGAATCATGTCCCATGGAAGTATGTGGATGACCAGTCAAAAATCCTATGGAGATTCCATCCCACATCCAATATGGAACCACCATTGGCTGAGCTAACCCTACTGGAACTTGGTGCTCGACCATCACTTGCTGAAATGTGAGGCATCGAGAAACAAACTCTTCCACTGATTTCTTCATCCCTGGCCACTAGTGCAGACGTCAGAGTTATTGGTACATCTTTATAACCCTAGTATATACCACCATAGGGGGTGTATGGAACTCCCTCAACACCTCCTCTCATAGCGCCACTGGTACCATGGTATATCCTCTGAAGAGGACGACGTGCTCCCCGACTTCATAAAATCCACCATGTTCCTATCTTCAGGATATCTAGTCACGTCGAGGCTCGCAATTAATGACCCAGTGTAGTGCCTCCCAGACTCGTTGAAGGAGTGGGGAGTGACTATCAATGATTGGAGGTAATCTCCTCCATCCCTATCCAAGAATGGAATCTACATCGTGGCTACTTTCTCTGTCACCTCACTCAGTAACTGTAGGAAAGAACTCCTGCAGAGTGCATCTGCTATGACATTTCCCTTTTCAATAGTGTAGACTATCTCAAATTCATATTCCTAGAGGGAATCCAGCCATCACTGATGACTCAGGTTCATGTCCTTCTGAGTGAAGATAAAATTGAGACTCTTGTGATCAGAGTAGACTATAAAACATTCACCCATCAGGTAATATCTCCATAGTTTCAAGGGGAAGACCAATACTGCTAAATCCAGGTCATGGGTAGCGTAGTTCTACTCACATATTCTCAGCTATCGTGATCCTTAAGTGATCACTACTCTCTCCTGCTTCAGGACACACCCAAGTCCATTCCCCGATGCATCATTGTAGACTATGTACCCAACAACCTCTTCAGGTAGCCTCAAGATGTGAGCCCTCATCAGTATCTACCTCAACTACTGAATACTCTATTGACATATCTTTGTCCAAATGAAGGGATATCCCTTCTTCATCAATGCTGAAAGGGGTTCCATACCCCTGGAGAAGTCGGGAACGATTCCTTGATAGTTTTCGGCCAACCCCAGGAAACTCTGCACCTTGGTCAAACACTTGGGTGGAACTCAAGCTAGAAAAAACTCTATCATTTTTGGATCCACCGCAACTCCAACATCTAAGATAACGTGTCCCAGAAAGTGGACCTCTTATATCGATAACTAGAACATCAAGAGTTTACAATAAATTCGGCGCTCTTAGAGTGTATCCAGAACTATTAGTAGATGATATACAATCACCTCCTCTGTCACATAGTATATTAGGATGCCATCGACAAACATTACCACATAGAAATTGAGGTATGGATGGAAGATCCTGTATATGGGTCCCATGAACACTATAGGGGTGTTGGTCATGCCGAATGGAATAGCAAAGAACTCATAGTGTCCATAATGGCATATAAATACCATCTTTTGAACATCTTTATCTCGTACTCCGAGCTAATGAGAGCCTGATCTGAGTTATATCTTCGAAAACTAATGATCTCCCTTCATTTGATTGAAAAGATCATCAATACATGGAAGTGGATACTTATTCTTCATGGTCACCTGGTTCAGGCATCGATAGTTCACACAGAGTCTCAAACTCCCATATTCCTTCTTCTTGAACAAAATCGAGGCTTCCCCTGGAGAAACACTAGGCCTTATGAACCCCTCCCCCTGCATGTCCTCCAACTGTACCTGTAACTCACGAAGCTCCATTAGATCCATCTGATATGTTTCTGTAGATATCAGTGTTGTCTTGGGTTACAAGTCGATGTAGATGTCTTCCTATCTGAGTAGAGGTAGTCCTAGAACGTCATCCAGAAAAACATTGGTATACTAGTCCCCCACTATAGGATAGAACGGACTCTCAACATCAACTACGCCAAGGGTAAGGCTTGGAAATTGATTTGTGATTGAATTCACCCACCTCTCGGTAAGTCTATCCAATTCTATAATAGTTCCCTTCTTTCTATTGAGGGAAAATCTAGTCCCATCCATGCGAAAAAACTGAAATTTTCCCCTAATACAATCAATCTAAGCATGAAACATGGATTAACAGTCCATACCAAAAAGGACATCGTAAGGCCTCGAAGTAGCTACTATAAGATCCCAACCGAAGCTCTCACCTCCTAGAGTTATCTCAAACTATCAGCAGCAATGTGAAATCATCGAATCATCTCTCGTAGATTTTTCTAGTAGTAAAGATTGGGCAAACAGCTCCAAAAAAATCTCTAAGCATCAAATGAGGGTAATGGCAATAAAAGAGTGACTGGAACCTGTGTATTTAAGTACTGCAACTAAGGTTGAGTAGACACAGATCATACATATAATCATCTCTAGAGCATTGTGGTCGTCGAACATAGATTTCTGTAATTGAGCAAGCCTATGTACCCATGCTCTCTATGGTCGGGGTGGACCTCCTAGAGGTGGTGGTGGTAGAACCTCGAATCACCACCCACCAACTACTGCACAACCAACTCCTCTTCCATTTCTACCTACTTCTTGGGGACCCCGCTGATTGAATCTATGCCTCTGCCTTGGTGGTCTATCTACCATCTGATGATCGTCAGTATGGCGGGCCAGGTAGTTGCAATCCATGTGGCCCAACCTGCCGCACGAGTAGCACTGTGTTGCTCCCTGTTGACTTCCTTCACACTGGGAGCCACGTACTACCAACCTGGAGTCCTGGGGTCACACTCTGAAAGACCTAGGCCTCATGGGCCCACACACCGACTGCATGCTGCCTGTCGAAGTCTCTACTGCCTAGGGTCTTCTGGTGGCTTAGGCTACGACACCTTCTCCGTTAGGAAGTTATCTGCATGAAGAGCCAACTACAGCACCCCAGCCTGAGTTGGAATGCTGAGGGTCACCACTGAAGCCCTGGTCTCCCTCATGAGCCCCTACTCAAAGGCTCAATCCCTAAATAAAGGGTCTCACAACATATTCATGTAGTAGTGGGAAAGCACTCTGAGCCTTGTCGAGTACTCATCCCCTCTTATGATGCCCTGCTAAAGGTGAAGCAGCTCCTGAATGTGCGTAGAGTGCAATGTTGTCGAAAAAAACTCCTCCCAAAAAAGCCTCTCGAATTCATCTCAAGTGAGGTTCATCCCATTGTGATCTTAGATGGACATAGTCCACCATCTCCCAGCTGATTCCTGGAGAAGGCTCACATTTAAGATCGACATCTAGTCGAGAAGTATCCCCACTAAGCCGAATTACCACATCACGGCCTCGAGCCAATCTTCAATGACTCGAGGATCTCTCTCTCCCTTGAACATTCGAGGTCTCTGCCATTAGAACACATGTAGGGCACTGTGTCTATGAACCTCCTCCGCCGGAACCGCTGGTAGCAGTGGCTGACAATTAGGAGGTGGTAGAAATTGGGCACTACCTAGTGGGGACATCTGAAACACTATCACCAAGACGAACTCTTCGTCAATGAGAGTTCTGTCCCCACACATCTAGATCCTAGCTGGTCATCCTCGTGGATGGATCTTGAGATAAATCATGATGTGCCACATTTAGAACATTATACTTGGTGATATGACATTCATTCGAAATCTCAAAACAAAAAACGCAACTAGTATTTTCGTGCATTGAAAAAAAAAGTAAGACCCAAGGTTCTAGTATATGTACACATCGGCCGCCACACCAACCCAGGACTCCAAGAACCTTATGGTCGGACTCGCAACACCTATCATTGTTTCTTGAAAAAAAAACACAAACTCTTTGTCTCTGAGGTAGAACCAACCACCTCCGATACCAATTTCTCATGAATCGTCCACTGGGGCAAGTGTCTTGACTATGCCAAGACCACCTCTCGAAGGATATGAGTTGGTGACTAGCACCGAATTCATAAAACAGAAAGTGGGAGGCAGTCGCACAGATATCTGTACGAACATGCAAAACAAACTAAGTACCAAATCTAAAAAAAGAGATAGTTTACCATTAAGAGGAAAACTGAGTATGGTCACTGCTGATAGTATGTGGGCCAAAATACAAACCCAAAAAAGAAAGTAATAAATGTAGTAAATTAAAAGAGTGCTCTAATGACCATCAATAGAAAACCACACCTGTTCGTTGGACTAGTATTGCTACTTGAAGCCGAGTGAGTACATCTCATCTGTCAGATCCCACTCTGGCCTGCCTGGTCCAACGCCACCATGTTCATCATCGAATCATCGATCGTCTACACGGGTCACGTCACACATGTGGGAAGGCCCGTGAAAGGGGTGAGTGACAATAAACTCAGTTGGGACGCCCAAAACTACCACGAAAGGCCACACAAAAATTTGGAAGTATAACACAAAGAAAAAGTACACAACACAAGTCATCTCACACCAGCTATCACTTTAGGTCATGGATAGTTGTATCATCAATCATATTGTCGAAATCCTCAGCTATTGGAGAACACCTCCTCTAATGAGCATCGTGGGCCTGCAGGGTCACATAGTGCCACTTCAAACTAACCTTAGACTGATGTGGAACTCATCCATGATGGTACCATGGGAATGATAGGTCACAAAGAGCCACTTCCCACTGTGGTCCTATTGGGTCACACAGAGCTTCATCCCAATAACCTTGGACTGATGTGGTACACATCTTTGATGGGTATCATGGGAATGTCGGGTCATATATAGTAGCTTCCCACTATGGGCTTGCTGGGTCACACATAGCCACTTACCACCTTGGCCGAACTGACGTACACATACTAGATGGGTACTGTGGGCATGCTGGGTCATGTAGAGCTACTTCCATTGGGCAAGTCGTCGAGTCGTAATGAGTCCAAGGTCAAAAATCTTTATGTCTTATTCACCCATAGGGTTTTGCACCTAGTCTTCTTGGGAGAACCACTCCCCATGCCACACGACACATCTTAGTATCCATGTAAGTAACCAAAAATTATTCCAAAAGATCTGTCTCCTCAAGAGAGTCCCAATACAGCAAATAGCTCATCAATCGGATGCACTATTTGCATGATACGAGCGTTATTGGGTCGAGGGCTAGGTTGGATTCTTGTTTGATACAACCCATCCGTACCCCAAAATTCTCCAAAAATCAAGTGCAGTATCTCAAAAATACCTCCTTGTCAAGAGGATCCTGATGTCGTAGGCGATTTGTTAAATGGATATCCAATTTAGAAGTTAGGTCATATTTTGTGTAATTTGTCGGTATTGGGTCTGAGTCCGGTCAACCTCGGTCAGACCGGCCCATCCCGATTCAGCATGGGCCAACCCAGATCGATCTGGTTAAAATCGGCCCAAACTGGGTCATCCCGGCCTACTAGGCCCAGCCGGACCCTTCTAGGCTGTGGGTCGGCATGCTAGTCTGCGGGTTATTACACTGGGCCAACCCAGTGATTCAACATGCTTGCCAGCACGGGCCACTAGGGACACCTGGATACGGCGCGTCCGGTTAGTACTAACGTGGCACGAAGCCGGGTCACCGGGTCAACCCATAGTGGGTTTGACCTAATGCGGTACCATGTGGCACCATGGGTCCCTCCGGGTCGCGGCCGGCGGGCCGCATCTTCACCGTCGGGCACGACGCTGGTGCACACCCCATCCTCCTACCACCGGTTGAACCGGATGGCCCTGCCTCTGCTGCGGCCAACGTTGGTCCTGGCCCTGATATCATGTGGGCTCACCACCGGGGACACACCCCACCCCTTTTCCATATCCTCTCAGGGTGGCGGCTAGATCTTCTACCAAGCACGTGGCCGGCACCGCCGCTGTCTGCGACCACCGATGGTAGGATATTCGTCGGGCTGCTGGTCACACACCACTAGCCCATTTTCAGCACCATATTTGCCTATCTCCTCCGGGTATGATGTTCTACACTATGGTAGGCCCTGATCCAGCTTGAATTCTACTTCATATTGGGCGATCATAATCCACACACAATCGGAGGGGCTCGAGCCTTGTTCATGTCGGCCCGTGTCCTCCGCATTAGAGATAAATCTGGGGGTTTCAAGGAAATGTTTTCCAACTGGATTTTATGCCTTAATTTCAATACTCAACCCAAAAAAACACACCCTCAGGCATATATATATAATAAAAGATCTACATGTTCATTAGTTAATCTGTTCTTATCATTTAAGAATTGTATTATGGGGAAAAAACTATTAACACTGCCCCTTCCTTGTAAAACCGATGGAGATCATCCGTGCCTAAAGAAGTCTCGATGTTCTTCATTCCCACAACAGTCTTTCAACGACGCCTCTCGTTCATATTTCTTCGGTTTGGGGATTCAGTATCACTCATTACCGCTTGATGGAACCATCTCCGTACTCCAAGGGTTACGCGTCTTGGCACTCCGTCAACACTTAACTAGTTGGCGACGCTCTGTCGATACCTTCCCCAATTCTCTATATAAATATGAAAGGGGAGGGTATGTAACAATTTTGAGAATTAATGGGAGCTCATTAATTATAAAGATTCCTAATTTTCCCAACATTTCAATTACTTAGATTAGAGGGTCATTCCATTCTATGGATTGACACATCGTGGGTCCCACCTCTTCTTGTTCATTGGTGGATAAGTTTGAAACAAAATAATATAATAAATTTATTTTATTTTATGTCTTTTAAAAAGTAAAAACCATATCTTTTCTACATAAATACTATGGTCAAAGTAAATCCTCAATTAATTTAATCCCAGCACTACTAATTCAATGGTGCCCTTGGATTTTTAATAGGAGCACCAGTTCAAATGATAGAAAATTCCACTCGCGCATTTAATGAATGTTCTTTAAAAAAAGATTAAAAATTATTTCTGTGAACACCAGGCCTCAGAATCACACATATTCAATTTTCACAGACTTGTAGTAATTCCATATAATAAAAAAATTACATGGAAAATATATGTCTTTAAAAAATGGTGATAAAAATGAAAGGAATAATAAATAAATAAAAATTGAAGGACAATTGAGAAAATTAAAATGTGTCTTTCAACCATGTGTTTTTCAAGAATATGAGGATTCAGGATAGAGGGATAGTTGATCAAATGTTTTCAAGTGGAACCGAGAATGATAAATGTTGTTGAAGCTGAGAATGAAACCGAGATCAATCAATTTGGAGGGCTTTAATTCACTTTTTTTGAGCGTGGAAGAGGATTAGAGTCGAGAAAATCACCTTCTGAAAGTCGATAGGATGAATCTAAAGGGGAGATTGATTCTATTGGCCCTCACCGAGTGAGATGGAGTCTAAGCTCAGAGAAACCAAGGTGTTTGGATCATGTCTTGTTTGGTCGAAGATGAACATCGAATGCTAGATCTATTTAAGGTAGACAGTTCATTGTTCAGATCGATCATATTAAATACTCGAAGGTAAGCATTTATCTTCCATGTTTTATGAATTTTTTTTCATATTTTCTTCATTTTCCTCATCCATTCATCATTCATTGTACCCTAATTTATTATTGTTTGTATTTGTCTAAATTTTTTACACTGGTGATAGTAGATATTCAATGACTATTTTAAATGTGAAACATTTTTATTAAAGATTCCAGATGGATTTCAATCCTTTCGTGTCTGTTTATAGAACAACATCCATTCCATCAACTAATTTTATTTTATTTTCTCTAACTTTTTGATATCATTGATCAACACAACAACTTTATTCTATAAATTTTATCTCTTAAAATATGAGATCAAGTATCAATCCAAGATTATAAAGATCCTTATTTTTTTCAAATTTCTCATCATTTTTATTCTTCGCAGTAAAGGAAAATTATATACCAATGTAATATTTCTCAGTCACCACAAGGTGTATTATCCACACAGAATATATTTAATTAATTAAAATTAAATTGTGAATATAAAATTTAAGAAAAATGGGTTTATAAAGAGGTATAACCTCTTTGTACCAAGTGAAGAGGGTTTTTCAAGGTAGTAGTGTATGATAAAATATATGAGTACATAAAAGGAAAAAAATAAAAAAAATCCTTCAACAGAAAACATCAAAAATAGGCATCTACAAAATATTATTTAAGGGATTTACTATTGGTCAGAGTATTTTACTAAAGAGGGGAGGGGTGAATTGAGTAACTATAAGAAAATTATGTTAATAGAATATTATTAGAAGAAATGGTTTCCCCAAAAATAGATATAGCCCAGTTAATCAATGTTATACTGTTATTAGAGTTTAACGTTTTTAACAGCTTCTTAGAATGTTGATTAATTATCAGTAATCATAATTTTTATTATTAATATTACTTTTAAAGTTATCCTACAAAGGAAAACTAGTTATAAATTCTTTCCATGACTAACTATCAAAGTGAAATTGGTGATTTCTGAATTATGAAAAAAAGCAGTAAAACAGAGAAGACTAAATTTAAATAGCACAACAGATATTAAACAAGTGGTTCAATCTCAAGCCGAGACCTAATCCCCTCCACTTGGTGATCACCTTCCACGAAGAAATTTATATAAATAAACTTTGATCCAAACCATGGATCGGGGTTAACAACAGTACACAGACTATACAGGACACACAGGGTCCTCTTCCACAGTTTTCATGGGTAAACCAAAATAATAACCAGGCCACACAGGGACCTCTCCCATAGTTTTTGTGGCTAAAAAAAGTATAAATAGTTTTTGTATGGATTGAAGTATCCTCCAGTTCAGCTCAGAATTAAGTGTGTGTCAAAACAGACAGAAGCACACTCTTCTGATAATTTAAATAAAAAGACTATCATAATAAAGAAATAATATAGAGATGTGGTTAGAATGCTCTTTTGTGATTTCAATGCAGCTCTTGACTTATTTTTGATTGAAGAAGATGAAGCTTTGACACCTTCTTTGGATGTTGTGTGAAAAACAGAGTGTCACGATTCAGCTTTTGTTCTTCATGAGTTTTGATAATGCGAAGATGTTCTCTGGATTCCAGTGTACTTCATATGTTCTTCAGCAGAGTCAGATTGCATGCATGTGAAAATGCTTCCTTTTTAAAATCTTGCAATATGTTCTTCGTTGTCATGCTCATAGGCTTGTTCTTCGTTCAGTATCTCTCTATATTGTTCTTGGGCACACTTTGCACGTTATCATAGAATGCATGAGTTTTAGCTGAGAGGTTCCATGTTTTCTACACCTCATACATCATACTATGTCTACATAGAGACATTATTTATATCAGTGCATTAAAGGAATAAAATATGACCATTAGAAATTAAATTGAAAGACAATAAAAAAGATTATGAAACGGTGTCATAGTAAGTTATGAAAATATTGTCTCTTTCACATGATGTCTAGACTGGTCATGGTGTCTGAGTGTCATGATGTCTCATTGACGGTGTCTTGTTCACGGTGTCTTGCTTCATGGTGTCTTGCTTCACGGTGTCAGGTTTACGGTGTCTTTCTTCACGGTGTCCGGTTTACAGAGTCTTCCTTCACGGTGTCTGGTTTACAGTGTCTTGATTCACGATGTATGGTTTACGATGTCTTGCTTCACGGTGTCTGGTTTATGGTGTATTGCATCATGGTTTCTGGTTTACGGTGTCTTTCTTAACGGTGTCTGGTTTATGGTGTCTTGCTTCACGGTGTCTGGTTTACGGTGTCTTGCTTCACAGTGTCTGGTTTACGCTGTATTTCTTCATGGTGTCTGGTATACAATATCTTGTACTTTGGAAAATAACTGAATTCATAATTAAACAGTTATATGCATGAAATGGATGGAGCTTAACCATTATAAAGCTCGAGAGAAATTGAAACATTAATACACATGATCAGATATAATTTATATGAGTTAACTTGGTTGAATAAGATTTGTGATCATTAAAACATGATTATTACATGAAGAGTCCAACAATCTCCCCCTTTTTTATGATCACGAATTATGTACATTTAAAGTGTAAATTGGATGCAACTATAGAGAAAATAACATATATAAACTTCTCCCACTTTGGGGATTATTAAAAGGTTGAAAGAAGAGAGGGAAAATAGTGCACATTCCATTAAGAGTAAACAGATATTAGTACAAAATAAAGTAGAAATAAAAAAACAGTGGCATTCCCATCAAAAAGGATTAAGCACTGGTCTTCTTCAGGGATTGGCCTTCTCTTTTCATTTATCAGTAGCAGAAGAGGAAGCCATAGGGGAAGTGGTTGATGTAGAAGATGGAAGAGAAATGGTAGATAAAGAGGGTAAAGGGATACCTTGAAAGACTGAGGGAGTCAAGGTAAGAGAAGTAGAAGATCTAGGTAGTTTTTTATCAAGAATCACATGCCTGATCTAACTGATAGCTTGGCCAACAGACATGGTATTTGAGTATAAGGAAGAGGTGAAGGTAGGCAGCCCAGGTCTGAGAGGTGCAGCTGCTAGAGCAACGATTGTTGTACTCTAGACATGATGATAACGTCTCAAGAGTTTGATGAAGTCTGCAATAATCTCCCTACCATACTGCATGGATTTTTCAAAGTCATCTTTGTTTTCAATAAACTTGTCCAACAATCAGGTAAACTCAGTTAGCTTCTGGACTTAGGTTTTGAAGGCTTGAGTCACAAGATGAATTCTAAGATTCTCTACAAGGAATTTGAAGTGGTTGTTCGTCTTGGAGAAAATTCAGTTGAAATAGAACCCGACTTTTTTAAAAATCTCAAGCTGGGCATCATTTTAAATCTTGGAGTGAATTTTTACAAGGTCAAGAACTCTATCATTGTTCTTGAAAACATCATATAAACAAGCCACATTAAAGCCACTGAAAACATTCTGATGCTATTCGTTGACTATAGATCTGAGCAAAGTACTATCCAAGGAAGTTGTAGACGATTGACCAGAGGTATTAGAAGCTTTGATGGCTATTTCCAAGGATTTGAGTGTATTTAGTACCTTTTTATGACAACCAGTGTACTCATCAATGAGTTTATTATGGTTCTCCACAAGCTCTCTCATCTCCTTAAACATCTGTTTGTGCCTTTCTGCATCCTTTTCATCAAATGATGCCAAATAATTTGGAATATGAGACACAAAATCTCGATGGATTTTACAAATAGTGGGTGTTAGAGGAGTAGTAACAGGCTCTGATCTCGAATGCATCTCTTTCTGCATGGCTTCAACCATGCTTCTCAAGGTTATGATTTCATTAATGATCAGCTTATTTTCCACTCGTACTTCTTGAATCTCATGGAGCATCATAGGTTGTATTTTCCAAATAATCTTTTCCAATAATAGTGAGGCATATCTCTCACTTAAATTTTTCACAGGATGAGGTTGGGAGTTTATAATTTTCTCAACACCAGATAAGAGAGTATCTCCAAATTCCTTCAAATCATCCTTACTGACAAAGGACGGTTGTTCAGATATAGGTTCAGGTGTAGGAATTGGTAAAGGGCCAGGTTCAGTTTCAGGTTCATTCTCAGGTGAAACATTTGTGAATGATTTCAACTCAAATAGGAAAGAAAGATCAAGCCTGAATGCAGTAACCTTCTGAGATGAATTCACATACTAGAAACTAGGACATTTGTACTGAGTATCAATAGGACTAGACTCAGTTGGATGTAAGGATTCATCAGACACAAGATTTAGGGTTTCCTCCCCCTCAACAGGTGCGTCCTTCTCAGGACTAAGAGGCTTAGGAGATTTGTCTAAATCCACAGACTCAACTATATGTTCCTCATTCATTTCTTGTCTACCCTACTGAAAGTCCACCTCCATCCTTTCTTCATCATCGAGTATGATTTATGGAACAGATTGTTCCATAGGGAGTTCCTCCATATTCGCTTCATAAACAATATGGAGTTCTTCTAGATTCACTTCTTGCACAATAGTGAGTTATTCTATTGTAGGATCTTCCATGGCTTGCTTCTCAGATTCTATGACAACTGATTCTCTTTAAGCCTCTTGTTGGATTTCTAGATTGACATCATCTCTAGGGGCTGGAACTTCATCTTAAAGAGTAACATTAGGAAAAATAGTTATTTATTCCTCAATAATAACTACTTCTTTATGTGGTACTTCAGCCTCTTCTTCCTCTTCTTCTGAATTATCGACAAGTTCATCTGGTTCCAAACTAGGATCAGAAATGTCTTTTGGCCTTAATGGATAATTCTCAGTATTAAACTTCTCATAAACCTTATCATTGTCTTCCACCAATTCCTTTTTCCAAGGATTCCAATTTATCTTCATTCTCATGATTGTGGAGAATGGTGTACTTGCTCAGGTTGATCTTATGTCCATTTTTTATAAGACGAATCAAAAACACATATTGATATTTTAAAAAATCAAAATCACCTTTTCTTGGACTGACCATATTTTGAACAGACATAATCATAATCCTTGTTTCTCCATCTAGTTCAGCAGCGATGGCCATTCTCTTGGTGCCATTTCCGGTTAGGGATTTCAGATCATCTTCTAGATCAAAGAGATCAGTTGAAGGTGGAAGTTCTCTCTGATAATCCTCACATATACCTTCATGAGTTATCCTAAAGCATGAATCCTATAACCTCAAAGAGAAAGAGAATATTTGGCCATTAACCCAGCTTCTTAAAACATAACTTTCAACATAATCAAAAGAAAACTATACGTACTTGTAGAACTGAGCCACTATCTTAAGATAGATGGGTCTATTCTCTCTTGAGAACCACTATAACAATCCTTGTTCTTTTAAAACTTTTAAGACCAGAGATTTTCTAGACATAATCCATTTGGGGAAGATTTGTTTCTTAGGTAGAACACTACGATTTACCAGAACCGGATTTAAAGGTCCTTCAAGTTTCAGCTTAGGTGAAATCTTTTTCTTCTTCAGGCTGTGCTTATCAGGTGTGGATGATGATGGATGTTTCCTTATTGGAATCCACTGAAGGTTCGAGAGAGAGAGAGAGAGAGGGTTGCAAGGTTGAAAGGGTTCGAAACGACTGAATAGGAGATAACCCGAGTGAAGAACCAAGTGAAACTTTTTGTTTTATCATTTTGGTATGCCAAACGCCACAAAAATAAAAAAGAGGGAAATTAAAAGATGTGAAATAATAATTACCGCGATATGAATTTTAAAAAAACATAAAAAAAATTACGGTGAGACCGTGAGTGGTCTTCACGGTGAGACAACGAGTGGTCATCATGGTGAGACAATGAGTGAACTTTTCAGTGTGTGTTACGGTGAGATAGTAAAATGTCAGACTGTAAGTACAATGTGATAACATTCAGACCATAAACATAAGAGACAGTAACTGAGAAACCGTAATCATGAAATAGTAATGTAAAACATAGTAAAATGTCGAACATTAAGACAAGTAAGATATCTATTTGAGATTTATCATGACAGGATCATGTCTGATGTAGTCTATTATCTCAGAATTTAATCGTTTAGTGAATATATCAGCAAGTTGATATTTAGTACCAATGAATTCCAAGGTGATATCATCTCTTTGATAATAATCTCTCTAAAAGTGATTTCTTACATTAATATGTTTCATCCTAGAATGTGAAACAATATTTTTTGAGATATTAATTGCACTTATAGTGTCATAATTTATTAGTAAATGTATGAATTGATATCCATAATCAAGTAATGTGTGTTTTATCCACTAAATTTGTGCACAAAAACTGCCCGCAACTATGTATTCGGCTTCTGCAGTAGAGAATGAAACAAGAATTGTGTTTCTTAATACACTACGATACTAGTGAATTTTCAAAAAGGTGGCATGTTCCAGATGTTCTCTTTCAATCTAACTTACACCCACCAAAGTCAGAATCAGAATAACTAACTAGTTCAAATGATTTTCCATTAGGATAGAACAATCCTAGATTGGGTGTATGGTTGAGGTATTTGAAAATTCTCTTTACAACATTTAAATGAGATTCTCTAGGATTTTCTTGAAAACGAGCACACATACACACAGTAAACATAATGTCCAGACGGCCAGAAGTAAAGTAGAGTAAACATCCAATCATTCCTTTATAAGTAGTTTGATCAATAGATTTTCCATCTTCATCAAGATCCAACTTACAGGTGGTACTCATGGGAGTGTCAATACTTTTAGTGATGTCCAATCCAAAATATTTTAGAAGTTCTCTAGTGTATTTAATTTTAGTTAAAACAATTCCATCAATATTATGAAAGATTTGAAATCCAAGAAAGACTTTTAGTTCACACATTAAACTCATTTCAAATTTGGTTTGCATCATTTTAGAAAAAACAATTCATAATGAATTTTTTGAAGATCCAAAAATAATATCATCTACATATATTTGATCAACTAAAACATCATTAGAAATTTGTTTTATAAACTGGGTAAGATCAGCAATTCCTTTTGTAAATCCTTTGGAAATGAAAAAAGTACTCAATCTATCATACCAAGCTATTGGAGCTTGTTTTAAACCATATATATCTTTTGATAGTTTGAAAATATGATTGGGAAAATGAGGATTTGTAAATAAAAGGGGTTTTCCAACAAAGACATCCTCATCTATATACCCATTTAAGAATGTACTCTTAACATCCATTTGATATAGTTTGAAATTCAGATGTGCAGCATAGGAAAGTAGGATTTTGATGGCTTCAAGTCTCGCTACTGGAGAAAAGGTCTCATCATAGTCAATTCCTTATTCTTGACTATAGCCTTGTGCAACTAATCTAGCCTTATTCCTAACTATATTTCCAGCTTCGTCTACCTTATTTATAAACAACCATATAGTTCCTTTGATTAATGTGTCTTGGGTATTTCAACAAGTTTCCAAACATTGTTTCTTTAAAACTGATTAAGTTCTTATTGCATAGCCATTACCCAAAATTCGTCACAGATGGAATCATCAATGATTTTAGGTTAATGTTGTGACAGGAATGCTAGATGTTCAACCTAATTTCTAAGAGAAGTTCTAGTTTGTGTTCCTTTCTCTAAGTCTCCTATAACAACATCTAATGGATGGTTTTTAAGGGTTCTAACTGTTCTAGAAAAAGGACTAGTGATTTTATGTACATCAATAGATACAGGTTCATTGTGACTCGATTGTAGGGAATTTATAGAATTGGATGTTTTCATAGATTATTTCACTGTGGAATTTGAAGATTTTGAGTTGATGTTCATATTTGATACATCATCCTCACGATTTTCATGGTTGCTTCTAGGATCATGTGGATCTATTTCATCAAACTTGATATGAACAGATTCTTCCACACATTTAGTTCTTTTATTTAATACTCTATAAGAATTACATAATATTGAGTAACCTAGGATAATTTCTTCATAACTTTTGGACGCAAATTTGTCAAGATTATCCTTAGTGTTGAGAATAAAGACTTTTCAACCAAAAACTGTAAAGTAATTAACCTTAGGATTCCTATTGTTCTAGAGTTTATACAGGGTCTTTTTGAGAATTGGCCTAATCAAGGCTCTGTTGATTATGTAGCATGCTGTATAAACTTCTTCAGCGAAAAAGTAAATAGGTATTTCATATTCACTAAGAATTTCTCTAGAAATTTCTTACAGGGTTCTATTTCTTCATTCTACAAAACCATTCTGCAGAGGTGTTCTAGGGGAAAAGAAATCGTGACTATAACCATTTTGTGAGAAAAATGATTAAAACTCTTGATTTTCAAGCTCATGGAAATGATCACTTATTAAAGATTTAATTTTAATGAAACTAATATTTTCTACATACATGTCATACTTATTAATATAAGATCAGGATACACTTTTGTGAGCCATGAAGAAGGTCTAGTTATATCTAGAAAAATCATCTACTAGAACATAAACATGGTGCTTCCCATTTAAACTAGAAACAGTAGATGGTCCAAACAAATCCATGTGAACCAATTCTATAGGTTTATAATTAGAAACTTCTTTCTTTTTTTTAAAAAATAGATTTTGTGTTTTTTTACCTTTTGACTAGTATTACATACTTTATCATGTGGAAACTCCAGTTTGGGTTAGTCGTTAACTAGGTGTTTTCTAGTTATCTTTCTACGGGAGTGAACATTACAGTCCTAATCTCCAATGCCAAATCCATGATTCTTTATGAAATACACATAACCATGAAGCATTTTTAGATTCCAATGAATCTAAATTAACAGAATAAACTTTTTCATTCAATGATGCTGAAAATACTAATTCATATTTATAATTAAAGACATTACAGATATCATTTTCAAATTTAACATGATATCCATCATCATATTATTTTGAGAGAATATGCAGAATATATTTTAATCCATTAAGAAACAGTACATTTGAAATCAAAATTGAATCAGTGTTACCAATCTGGCCTAATCCAATTATTTTTCCTTTAGAATTGTCACCAAATATAACATGTCCTCCATCTACTTTTATCATATTCTTAAAGCATGAGTAGTCTCCTTCCATGTTCCTAGAACATCCACTGTCCAAGTAAAATAGATTTTTGCAGGTTCTCTTTAAGTAGATTTCCAATAACATGATCAACTGAAGACATATTTTGGTACCCATACTCGTTTGGGTCCAGTAACATTTGTAATAAGTGCTTTAGGAACCCATATTTGTCTCATAGGTTTCCTATAAGCATTATGTAAAGTATTTGAAAAATAAATTGTATTCGTTCCAAAAAAACTTGAAATAGTAGAATATGTATCATGAATTGAGATAGTTTAGTTTTCTCTAGAACTGGGAACAAAACTATAGGTTCTAGATTTTGATACAAAATATGTTCTACCAAGGTTTATTTTACCATGTTGATAAACAATTCCAGTATTCTATTTAGGGGAAATTTGTTTTCCTTGCATTTGGGTAAGGGAATTTTCCCATTAGTAATCTTTTCTAATTCACTTTTTAATTTCTCATTAGACATATTTAATTAATTATTTTCTTTTAGAAGTTGTGAATTTTTCTCATTTTCATTAGTAAGTTCAGATTTAAAAATTACAGTGAGAGCATGTTGTTTCTTGAATGATTTATATTTATCTTTTATTTCATTTCATGTATCTTAAAGCATGTTATAGTGTTCAAACATATCTTCATTAGTCATATTTTCGAAGTCACTTTCCTCTTCAGAATAGTATGAATTATGTACAGAAGAGTTCTATGTTACCTCAAGTGTGTTTCTCATAAAACACATATTTTCTATGTTAGTTTGTTCATCATGTGATGTCTCTGAGTCGCTTAAACTATTCTCAGAGGAACTCCAGGTTGCTTTCATTGACATTTTTTACTTCTTTTCCTCATCTTCATATTTCTACTTATACAAGAGCTTTGGACAGTCAACCTTTATATGTCCTTTGTGCTTACATTCATAGCATACAATTTCATCAGTTTTGTCACTTCTTTTCTAGTCCTTTTTCCAGTTTCCTTACAGATCATACCTGCCCATGATGTTAGGATTTCTGAAAAAGTTATTATTTTTGTAAAATCGTTTGAATCTTATGACCATTTGAGCCATCTCCTCATCACTGTTAGATGATGATTGTTCAATGGTGGACCTTTCTACAGAAGCTTCCAGTTTCCCTTTGTCTTTATGCTTCGAGAAGGTGGTCTTGAATGCTACAAATTTCGTCTTTGGTTTTTCCTACTCTTCTTTGTTGAGTTTAATCTCTTCCTCATACATCATCAGTTTCCCAATGAGTTATTTGATAGGTAGATTGCTAATGTTTCACTATTCCCTAATAGAGACAGAGGTTCCCCTCCATCAGTCAGGTAGACATCTAAGGATTCTCATGATCTGTTCTTTGGAAGTGTTTTCTCTTCTAAGAGAAATCATTGTGTTGACAATCTCATTGAACCTGAGATACATGTCATAAATAGGCTCATCAGGTTTCATCTTAAAATTATCATATTTTATATTATAAGTATTAAGTCTCATTTCCTTTACACTATATGTGCCTTCATGTGAGAAAGATAAGGTATCCCAAATTTCATGGGAATTTTTACAAGCAGAAATCCTATTAAATTCTTCATCTCTTAATGAACAGTACAAAGCATTCATGGATTTGAAATTGTTATTGTATGAATTTTTGGTAGGTTCATCCCATGTAATTATATCATTAACATGATGTTTGTACTCATCTATAATGTATTACCAAATTTCAGAACTCAAACTCTCTAGATTCATTTTGATTTTAATTTTCCATTGAGTATAGTTGGTTCCATTAAAGAATGGTGGACTGTTGGGTGTAGCACCATCCAATATATTATCCATACTAGAGTATTAATTTAAAAGTGCTAGAAATTTAGAATTAACTGAAATTTATAGATCTTTAAAGTAAAACTACAATCACAATTGAGTAAGTTTACACAGAGTCATAATAATGCACCCTCTAATACCGAATGTTGGTCGGAGTAGTATACTGAAGAGGGGAGGGGTTAATTGAGTAACTATAAAAACATTCTGTTAAAATAATATTATTAGAAGTAATGGATTCCCCGAAAATTGATACAGCCCAGTTAATCAAGGTTATACTGTAATAAGAATTTGACTTTTTTAAACATATTCTTAGAAGATTGATTAATTCTTCATAATATTAATTTGTATTATTAATATTAATATTTATGTTATCCTACTAAGAAAAACTAGTTATAACTACTTTCCAAGACTAACTATCAATGTGAAATTGGTGATTTCTGAATTATGCAATAAAGCAGTAAAATAGAGAAGACAAAATTTAAACAGCACCGTGGATATGAAACAAGTGGTTCAGTCTCAAACTGAGAACTAATTTACTCCACTTGGTGATCACCTTCCACCAAGCAGTTTATATAAATAAACAGTGATCCACACCCTGGATCGGGTTTAATAATGGTACAAAGGCTGTCCAGGTCACACAGGGACCTCTTCCATAGTTTTTGTGGGTAAAAAAAAAAAACAGGCCACACAGGAACCTCTTCCATAGTTTTCATGGTTAAATAAAAGTATAAAGATTTTGGTGTAAGCAAATTAAATATCCTCCAGTTCAGCTCAGGAGTCAGTGTGTGTGAAAATAGATAAGGGCACACACTGCTCATAATTTAGATAAAAATATGATCGTAGTTGAGCAAGAATATAGAGATGAGGTTAGAATGCGATTGTGTGATGTCAATATAGCTCTGGACATATTTGGATTGAAGTAGGTGAAGATTTGATTCCTTCTTTGAATGTTGTGTGAAAAATAGAGTGTCACGATTCATCTTGTGTTCTTCACGAGTTTTGATAATGTAATGATGTTCTCTGGATTATAGTGTACTCTGTATGTTCTTCAGTAGAGTCGGATTTCATGCATGTGACAATGCTTCATTTTGAAAATCTTTCAATATGTTCTTTGTGTTCGTGATCACAAGCTTATTTTTTGTTCAGTATCGCTATATACTGTTCTTGGGCACACTTCACTCTTTATCGTTGAATGCGTGGGTTTTAGCCTACAGGTTCCATGTGTTCTGCACCTCGTACCTCATAATATGTCTACAAAGAAACATTAATTATGTCAGTGCAGTAAAGGTATCAAATATGACCATAATATATTAAATTGAAAGACGACAAAATAGTTTATGAAACTGTGTCATAGTTAGTTATGAAAATGGTGTATCCTTCACACGGTGTCCAGACTGATCACGGTGTCTGAGTGTCATGGTGTCTCATTGATGGTGTCTTGTTCACGGTGTCTTCCCTCAATGTGTCTTTATTCACGGTCTCTGGTTTACGGTGTCATTATTCACGGTGTCTGGTTTACGATGTCTTACTGCATGGTGTCTGGCTTACGGTGTCTTGCTTCACGGTGTCTGGTTTACAGTGTCTTGCTTCACGGTGTCTGGTTTACGGTGTCTTGCTTCACAGTGTTTGGTTTACTCTGTCTTGCTTCGCGGTGTCTGGTTTAGAGTGTCTTGCTTCACAGTGTCTAGTTTACGGTGTCTTGATTCACGGTGTCTTGTACTAAGGAAAATAACTGAATTTAGACATAAATAGTGATATTCTTGAAATAGATTTAGCTTAACCATTATAAAGCATGAGAGAACTTGAAACATAAATACATATGATTGGATATTATTTGTAGGAGTTAAATAGGTTGAATAAGATTTGTGATAATTAAAACATTATTAATACATGAGGAGTCCAACATTTACATATTCCATTTATTCTATGAAATTTAAAATTAGAGATCATTAGTTATAATTATTTATATAGAGAACTATTATATGATCCATAGTTTCATAATATTTTATAAGGGATTGATATTTACTTTTGTGATATATATTTTTTAGTAAGGGTATCACTTGTGGATTTTAAATAATTATTTACATTAATTATTTAATTAATGTAGTAGATTTAATTTTATTAAATTATGATTATTGTTTTACTGTAAATGAAATTATTAATTTGAAAATATATATTTATTGGGAATATTATTGTTTAAAGTGATTAATTATTTAGTTAATTTAACATAGTTATTTTAATTCTCAATTCATTTTTATAGAATATTTTTCAATTAAGTTTTTTAAATTATGATCTTAATTATCAAAATTAAGTATGGGGACTATTTTTCAAGCCTTAGATTTACGATTTTTTAATTAATTAAATCATTATTTCAGAACTATTTATGAATAATGAATTTCTTACTTTTATGATCAAAGACTTCTATTATTTGAAATTTTATTGAAAATTAGAGAAATAATTATTTGTCAATTATTTCATCAAACTTATAATGTTATAAGTTATTATTTATTTCAAAATATTTTAATTGAAAATTCTTATACTATTTAGAAAATATTATAATATATGTTTTATGTAAATAAATTTAATTATATAGGGGAAGTTTTACATTTTCAAAAAATATTTTATTATGTAATCAATTCCTAAGAGTATTCAAAATTCATAAAAAAGTATTATTTTCAATAATAACATTTAATTTTGAACTCATGAATAATGAGAAATCATGAATTTTCTTATCATTATTTAACCATAAAATTTTGAAGATATTTTATTTTAAAAAAGAATATGTATTATGTACATGTGTATGTTTTTAATGAATCATTCCTTTTTAGAAATTACTTTAAAATAATGTTTTTTATATATGTTTTTTAAAGGAACTAAATGGATTAAAAAAATTATTTCATACCATGCTAAGTCAATTTTTCATGAGATTTGGTTTTCTCAAATGTATCAAAACTGTTCTTTTGAAAGTTTGTGTATATATATATATATACAAATGAATAAAATATGTTTTCATTCTTTTTAAGGAAATAAATATTAGTTAAACTATATACATATATATCATGATTAATATGATTTTATAAAAAATTTGGTACATGAATGTTGTAAATAAGGTTGGGAATTGGGGAGCTAACCCATCCCTCGGCAAGTGGGTTGGCCCAATGTTGCCTCTAATATTTCAAGTTTCTCTAATGTTTTTTTTCAAAGACCTCTAATTTTTTTTGAGAAAAAAATATATTATTTATTATATAAATTTTGAGAGTAGGTATATTAAAAATGTTATACTATTTTAAGGTATAAATAAGTTTTTTAATATATTAAAAGGTGTATCTAAAAATATTTTCAAACTTTTTATCTAAATAATGGTTCAAATTATTTTTAAAATTTTTTTTTGAAAGAATATTTTATAAAAAGTCTTTCACTTATTTCAAAACACCTTACTGGGAAATCTAATACAAAACCCTTGTATAACCTTTTTTCACATGTATCTTGAAATTTCTAAGATGAATGTGTTTGTAGTTAGAGCACACAGGGAAAATTATTTTACAGCTCTGATAATTAGTAAGGAGTTTTTCAATTCTCCCTAACCCTGACCGATAAAAGGTCTTGGATATTATTAAGAGTTTTAAAATGTTCAAAATCATTATTAAAGAAAACATCACGCGTCATTTTTAATTACTATATTTGGAAGCACGAATTTGGGATGTCACACTCTGAAAAATATGTTTTTATGGAAATTAGACATTGAATAAAAAAATATATTCACTAATATAACCATGAAAATACCGAAGGATAGAGCTAACAAATTTATAGTAGAGCATAAAAATGAAGAAATTAAAATAAATTTTGTTTTTAAGGTTTTAAAATGTTTTAAAGAAAACCTAGATTGTAGAAATAGATTAAAATTATTATTTTTTGAAATCAAAGAATGGTATTTAATAAGAATACAAAATATAAGACACATTTGGATTTTAGAGTAGGAAAATAAAACACTCTTGATAAAAATATTGATGTGTATGATAATGATCCATTAAAATGGTTCAGAATTATTCTTAACACTGTCATATTTTTTAACTGAATGAGATCCAAAAAATAATAATTTTTTACAGATATAATCAAACTATAGGAAAATGTGAAATGACCCGTGGAATAGTTAATTAAGTAATAAAATGAGCTTTGACGATCATAGTCAAGGATGATATTTTAAGACTCAATAAAAGGAAACTGAGATGGTAAAAACCTTAGGAGTCTTACTCTTTTAAAATTAAATTAGTGTCAATAAACATCTATTATATAACAAAATTCATAATTTTTAAATTATTTAATAAAATTTTATGTTCATTCATTGAAAAAGTAATTGGTTTTGGCTAATATTAATTTTTTGAAGATAGTGTTTTTAACTATTCATTGTATATTCTGGCATGATGTTTTATGTTTTTTACTTCATGTTTATAATCTCATAATTTATATAATGAAAAAGTTACTATAAATAAATGTTACATAATGATTTAGGAAGTTCCATGTCCATTCAATGGAACATTGATATAGAATTTTTAATGATAAAATTTAAAATAAGATTGCTTGGGTAACTTTGATTGAAAAAAAGTTTCTTTTATATTATTGAGTATAAATTTAATATTAAAATTAAAAACATTAATAAAAGATAAATTTATATTTAAGTATCATATGTTACCTGAAATTATGTTTCTATACCTATCCATGAAAAAAATTCATATCCTCAGTATTTTAGGTTTTTAATCCAACCCAATCAAGAACGTGCAAGAATTAATTAAATGAAGGTAATTATGGTATGTTTTTATATTATTATTATTAAATAAATGTGATATCATATTAAATTTACCAATATTATATATTTTTACCAATTTTTAATAATTTCTTTATCATTCATGATATAATAATTATAAAACTGTTATAACAGACTCAAAAAAGGCATGTTATAATTATAGAATATTTAAGAAATGATAATTTATTGTGAAAATAATACTTTTATAGCATCTTAATGATTTTAAAAAATTAAAATAAAGGGGTAATTAATATTTATTGCGAGGTAAAATAAAAATAAAAGGAATAAAAATAAATGATGGTAAAATAATTTCTGAGAATAATTTAATCATCTCTTGGAACCCTTCTTGATTAAAAAAGGATTTGTTAAATCTATATGTACTAGAAGCTCATGAACATGTTAAATGATTATTTGGGAAAACATTTAGGTAGAGTAAATGCGATAATTATAATTTTATAGTTTCATGGATGTATTCATGGAAGGATGGTTTTATATTTGAGGGGAGTGGCATTATTGTATGTAATTCAAACATAATATCTCAACAATGAAATATTTTGAGGCATGGAGATCCAAAAATTGATTAAGGATGAATAAAATATCTAAGATAAAATTATAAAGTATATTGATATTAGTGAAAATAAATGGAAAAAATATTAAAGTATAATATCTCTTTGGGTGTATAATTTATTTTCTTAGGAATAAAACTTAAATATATAATTTAACATAATTAGAAATTGATTATTTATAATATGAAATAATTTTTAATGGATTAAATTTTTAAATGTTATAATTATGTTTAACATCAGAAATATATAACTCATTAGAAATTTATTATAAAAACATATTTTTTATGAATTAAAATAATTTTAGGATATAATTATACATTTTACTAATATTAATGAAAATAATTGGATTATTATTCACTATAAAAGAGTTAGTTTACTATTAATGAAATCCAAAAACAAATTCAACCATGTTAAAACTTAATTAAAATAAAATGAATATAATATTTATTATGATAATATTTTACATTATTTTCCAAATGCAAATTGTGTGTTTTTAATTTCAACAAAATGTTTTTAAAAGAATTATTTTAACCATTTAGTACATAAATTATCAAAAATAAATAAATTTTTTTGTCACTCTTACATCATCATAATGTTAAAAAATCTAGGTTATAAATAAAAATTTTATTTTCACTATTAACCCAAAAATAAACCATTTTAGAAAAAATTATAAAATACACTCGAAGACAATATTGTCATGATGAATTAAAAAAAATCATTTTAGCAAATTAATATTAATCAATTATAAAAATTATAAAAATTAATTTTTTAAAATGATTTTATAATGTAAAAATTAAATTTAAATAAGCATATTTGTAAGAAAAAAATAATTAAAAAATTATTTGGATAATAAAAATTTATTAAATTAAATTTTCTTATTTATAATGTTATATCACCTATTTAAAAACAACATAAGGACACCTCATAATATTTGATAGTAATATAATCTATTCTGAATTTCATATGGTGGCTCCTCTAGCATGGATCTTGTAGTTATTTCCACAATCATAAAATTCTCTCGAAGATGATTTTCATCATGCCTTACTTGTGAATGTTCAGCTTGGTATTGTTCTTTGGAAAACCCTAGTAATCCAACCTCATTTACAAGGCTAGTAAAAAAATCTTCAAAATGAAAAATATTATTTCTCGATTGCATTGGTTATCCTATATACCTTGTTTTCAAATGAGGATACTACTATTTAAACAATATAATTCAATGTTTATATTATAGTGTTATATTTTATTATTATATTTCATTAAATTTTTCTAGTTTTGTTTTATTTCATTATTTTATTTATATACATCAACTCAGAATATACAATTTTATGTAGAATTATTTAATAGAATTGTGGATCATCATATTACGCCCACCTACACATAAAAATAATATAATTCTCAAGATTTAATTAATTGAATACAAATGGGTAAGGGATATTTATTTTGTTACATACTCATATTCCCACATAATCATAATCATTTTTTTTTTCATTTTCAAAAGGCCGCTTTCAGGGTTTACGGGCAACCTTACATTTCAAAAGTTCACATTTCAAATGATAAAATGATGTTCCAATCCACAAATTGAGATTTAAATAACAACATTCAAGAAAACAAATACCATCATCACCCCACGTGAATCTCGAGTCACGCGCCCTCCTCGATATACACACCTATTGCTCAAAAATAATGTCCAGCATATTCCCACATAGAACCCTCAAATAGTTTATTTCATGATAGTGTTTTCCCATATGGGTGGTTTTTCTCCCCTACAACTTATATCTTTAAACGAGAATCATAACTGGTTGTTCCTCCTATGAGAGATCATGTTCCAAAAGCAAAAATCCTATGTCATATACATATGATGGGTATAATATATATTCCCTAAAAAGGGATACACGAAACATATAATGTAAATGGGATAGTTTTTAAGAGAGTAACAACTGAAAATCCTTGACAACAACACGATCAAGAATATTGAAGGGACCATTGTATTTGGGGCCCAACATCCCCTTTTTCATAAATCGGATAACCAAAATCCAATGGGATATCCATAAAAATAATTTATCACAAAATTAAAACTTTAAATATCATTTATGAAATAAATATTTATTTTCTATTAACATTGGGCCACATTCATGAGTCACTGAATGGTTGGAACATGTCTGTCAATTCATGAACAAGATACTGTCATATCACCTTCCTAGCTTAAAGTTTATCCAAATATGTTAGATCTTAACATGTAGTCCCCCAAAACCCTCATATGGTGAAATATTAATACTATAATGGAAACAATTTTTATATGATAACTCTACTAAATAGACATGTCAATCCCAATATCCTTTAAAATACAATGATTATGATTAAAAAATATACTTAAAAGTTTGAAGGGTCCTTATAGACTAGCAATATTTATAAGGGTTTTAATAATTTCTGAAGCACAAATCACTCCCTGATTGTTTTTAAATTATTTTATGGAACCTTGTGGAAAACCTCAGATTTCAGTCAGATATAATGGATAATGGTACTCCTTCCAGTCTTACTACTTCACTTATATATATCGTGGTGAGTTGGTTAAGTAAAAAATATTCTTTTATGGAGAAAAAATTTGATATATTTTTAAGGTAATTGACTTAAAGGATAATGTAATTAAGACCTTTAGATTTCCAAGGGAGTCCAACGATGAAATTAAAGGTCATGTCTTTCTATTTCCAAATAGATATTTGAAATGTTTGTATTATCCCCATAGTCTACTATCGATTAGATGTAACATGCTAACAAAAAAGTCATAGAGATACGTACTAAAAAATTATATATTCATTTTATGTCATTAAAAATATTTATTTAGATCTCTATGCATATTTGTGTTTCCCGAATGAAAAAAAATGTTGATCTTGGAGCATTATCCCAAAAAACGTTTTAAATTATAGTTATTTGGGAATAAAAATTCATCTTCCAATCCATTTATCATTATATTTATCAAACTTGAACACTAAAATACTCACTAATATTTTTTTAGATCCATATCATCTTTTTAAGCCTCCTTGATCTCCACATGGATATAAATTTGAGTCATAAATTGAATAGTATATGATTTATCCTCATCTCATATGACCTAATGATTCATTATTTATAAATTCATGTCTATTGGATATTTATAAATCTTATTAATGGATAAGTTAGCATGATAATTTATTCTCATATAATAAGACTCCATATTTTCCTACACTTGGTTGAAATGGTTTGATAAATCACAGTTTTTGATCAACTTCAAACATCTCAATTGGAATATGTTTATCTCATTTTGTTTGAATATATATTTTAATATCTTGTGATTAGTATATATATCACACTTCTTAATAGAGAGATATTTCAACAAAATTTTTAATGTATACGTAACTACCGCCAACTCCAAACCAGGCATCATGTAATTTTTTAAGGGATTTTAGTTGACGTGAGGCATAAGAAATATTATTATCATTAAACATTAGGATTTATCCCAAGGAATTCTATAAAGAATCATTGTATATTGCAAGAAATTCCCCATTGCATGCTAAGGTATATAAATATTAACTTAATAACCTCTTATTTAGTAATTTGAAACCTTTTTATATTCTACTTTCTGATGTAATTTCACTTACTTTCATGTTAACATAGTTATTGTATTTTATAGACATGATACATTTCTAAAAAATCATCCTTAGTATCCAACTAATCTAAGAATACAATGTATCTCAGTTAAAGTGGTCAGTATCGTCTATTGTATTATAGATTGCTTCTTTTATGTATCTATATATATTCCCTCACTAGTTTTTATATGACTCCAGAATGATAATTTCTTTATCTAAAATTCACACAAATAAGAATTGGAACACAATTCCTCCTTTCTCAATTTATTGAACATAGTCCCCAAATGATACTAATGCTCCTCATTTCATTTGGAATATATGTGAATACCATCTATAATGACTATAAACAAAAAGATAAAGGTGATCTATAAATACATTATTCATCATATCAAGAAATATCCCTAGAGAAGTTTAACATTCAAATGAAATCATAAGAAATTCATAGTTTCCATACAACATATAGAATGTTTTCTTGGTAATATCTTCCCTTTTAACCCTTAAATGATGATATCTAAGGCTGTAGTGAGTCTTTCAGTCGAATTTAGACCCTTTACTTGTTAATACTATTCATCGATATGAGTTAGAGGATAATTTTTCTTGATCATGATTTTGATAAGCTTGATATAATCAACGAAAAGGCACATTAATCAATAATTATTTTTACAAGGAGGAATGGTGAACCCAAGGGTGTAACACTAGGGTTTATAAAACCTATATTTATTTATTCTTGAAGTATAATGATTAAATCTTCCAATTTAAAGAGGGATATTACAGAAATACTAACTTACATATTTGAAAAACCTAGCATCATTTTAATTGAAAAAAAACCCTTAGGCTCTAAGGGAATAACTAGAGTTTATTCAAAAAAATAAATTGTTATTCACTTATGAAATTTCTGTATCTCTGATGTTGAGATCATCCCCAACAATTTGACCCAAAAAACATAATTATTTGGTATCCAGGCCTATATTATAGAATTCACTTCTAAAATGTGTTAAAACCCATTCTTTTATTGCTATTTTATAATGATATGATTAGGGATATAAAAATATATTTCCTTATCTTAATAATTGATATGATAATTATACAGATAAAACTAAACCACACCCATAATCATACCGAACTTTATCTAGGTAAGAATAACTAGATATTTTGGATGTTTATTCATAAAAATCTAGATTGAAGAATAGATTTAAATATAAAATGCATTCATAGTACCTTTGGTTGGTTTCAAAATTAGTTTAATATATAAAATTAATGTTGGTGAATCTATATTCATAGAAAAAATTCATGATATAAATGGATTTGGAAATGTAAAATTATATAATACATTCATAGAACTTGAGTAAAGAATAAATTTAACTTTCCACAATTCATGATCTACTTATGCTGTAGTGATTTCTTTGAATATTCCTTGTTTCCATGGTCTTGTTGGTTTCTAGTGCCTATTTTCCTCGTTAGATCTACATTCATGGAGTTTATTTTTTTATTTTCAAAACACTTTTTACATAAATAATTGACTGTTAGGTTGTGAATTAGATTGGACCTTCTTCGAATCCATTTCCATCAATAGAGTTTTGATATTACTCTGATAACTGTGTGATTGGTGACCAATTTACCACTTGTAAATGATTTTCTATATTATTTGAGAAAATCTACCAGGTGATTCCTCCCATATTTAAGGAATGTATATTGTTAAAAAATCCTTTATCATTTTTGTTCATATAAAACCTCATTTTCTATTTTTCCCTATGATAATGAGAGATTAAAAATATTATCTTCACTTTAAGAACAAATCAAACAATGTTTCCATATCATCACAATTCTCTTATGGAAAATTCATTTTAAAGCCTCGGTTTTAGGCCACAAAATAATTATCAATATTTATTTTTTAATTCAGTAATAAAAGAAGTGGTATACCTTTAATGTATTGTGAAATTAGACTCATAACTACCCATTGATTGATCAACCTTTTCTCTCAGTATTTGTAGTTCCCATTCTTTTTTCCCATGAATGATTAGGAAAAATATTTGGGGGAAAATATTTTATTGAATTTCTCTCATCTCATAGTGTAAAATTTTGATTTTATATTGTATTGTTAACAATTTTCCACAACTGTTTAGCCACATAATCTCGATAATATGTTATTAGAATAATAATTTCAATTTATGAGAACTAGATAATATAAAATGTTTTTTCAATTTCATTAAAACTTTTCGCAAAAATTTCTGGGTAGAAAGTCCTTCAAATGATGGTTGGGTATTGGCTCATAAAATAGTTGATAGAAATATTCTCGTACCTTGGTGAATTTTAATGATCAACTTGGTTCATATTATTATTCATATATTTATATAGAAGGGTGATTATTTTTATGAGGTTTTTCACCCACTAACTGATCCCATTTGTTAGTTAATTGGGAAAATCACCACATTGTTTTATGAACCCTTTATAAACATAATTCCTTTTGGTTATAAAAAAATACCAAATTATGGGATATTTTGGATGAGAATCTGTAAAAATTTTAAAACAAAAAACAGAGAATAAATAACACATAAATGAAATGCATGCCATAACATATAAATATTCATGTTTCACTCTAGGATAGCCGTGTCCTTTTTTCCTATTTTTTCACTTAAGCTAAATATATTAAAATTAAAAAAATTAATGAGAATGTTAATTAAACAAAGTATATCCCTTGAGATTGTTAAAATATTTGTGAAATAAAGAAATGTTTTTGTTCATTTAGTGAAAAAATAGTTAACAACCTACCATAATTGTTCTAGGTTATTTCCCTAAGGTTAATCAATGTCAGATCCAATATCCACAAGATTATATCTAGAATGTGATGTTATTTCTAAAAAATAAAACACTCTATAAGAAATGAAGATTTTTTTTATAAATTTTTTGAATAACTATAAGAAATGGAAAAAATCATGGGGAAACACAATCATGAACATTCTTTTTGGACAACCACAATCATATCCTCAGTATAAAAATGTTCTAAAACACAATAATTTCCATAAATTTCATTGTTAAATGAGATATAAAATATTTTCAACTACATTGGAGGGTTATATATGACCCTACCAATCATTATCCAAAGATATGTTTCCAATAGAAAACAATCATTCACTATATCATAAATAACCCATCGAATGAAAATGGGGTTTGAAACATTTCCAACAATGATGACTTCAAAATGGTATATGGGATTCGATCGGAAGACACCAAAATAAATTAACCAAAAAAATTTCTTCCTAAGAGGTTAAAGATGGTGACCGTGAAAATTTCTCAAAAAGATAAAGGAAATACTAAGGAAATTTAATGCCAAATGAAAAATTTCATGAAATACATTTAGAATGTTCATAAGAAAGGAAATTACTATTGTGGAAGAGATGTCAGGACCATGGTATCATCCTTGTATCGACATTGACACCAACCCTGAATTAATCAACATATTTTCAAAAATATAATTACACCCAAACCCTAAATTTACACAACCCCACCATGATTTCATATATATTTAGAAATCAATAAATCTGGTGATTTTTATTCATTATTTCTCTTCTTAACATAAAATCAAACCAATTATCCCACCACATTATAAAATTTTAAAAAAATTAAATATTTCGAAAATCTAATCAAACTAATTTTACCATCTATGTGGACTGATCGTGATATACTAATTTACTCATGTCAATTGATTTGTTACATATATTGAGTTTTTATAAATATCTATTTTGTATATACCCATATGGAATTAAGCATTCCCTTTGGTATTTTCAGGACTCAAAGAGTGATAATTAAGTTAGTAAAACTCTAAAATTGGATTTATGATCGGTTAGTTGTTTCCTAATATCTTTTATATTAACTATATACTAATTAAACATCAATTTCACAATAAAAATAATATTAATTTTATTTTTTAATAATATTTTATGTTCATTCATTATATAATTTTTAATGTTTTTTAGTTTATTGCAAGTAGATCAAATTATTGGTCTTTATCATTCATTGTTTGTCTTTGTATAACATCATTGATTATAACACCATATTTATATGTTTTTAAAATTTAAATTAGTAAAGGTACTTTTAATAAAAGTTAATCCTGATATAGGTTGTTATGTAGTCATTAAATGTAATTTTTTGTTATGATTCATAATAATAAAATTTGATTTTGTTTCACTAAATTCTATCTACATTGTTTTAGTAATATCATGTTTAATATGAGTATTTCCATTCCAAAAATAAATAAATAAAATTATATATGTTCATATAATGTATTTCTATAAATTAATTTTCTATAATAATCCATCATATCATAATTCATAGCATCCCTCATATAAGCGTTCAAACAGAAAAAATATGGAACATCATATAATTAATTGGGTGAGTCTCATTATTGAATAATTTTATTATATTTTTATAATCAAATAAGTACTAGAATAACATTATTCATCATTAATATATATTATTTCTATTTATTATATTTATTAATCATTCCTGATATAAACATTATGACACTATTTGGGTTTGTGGTCGAATTGACCCTAACAGGAGCGTGTTATAATGAGTAAAGAATTAATAAATAATTTTTAATAGTGATAATATTAAAATTACATATTTTTAATTATATAAAAAACATTTTAATGTAGTTATAAATAATATTTAAGAATGTGTTGAAGAATTATAAATTGAAGAATTACTATATTTGAGAAAATACTTATGTTAAATAATATAATATTTTTGTATAAACTATATTAATTTAGAAGAGATATATGAAATATATAGAAGAAATCTCAAGAAAGTGGGTGGGTATTTTTTGGTAACAAAATTATGTATATTAGAGGTTATAAGATGACTTTTAATAATAGTTTTCAAGAGGTGGTGGAAGGATCATTTAATAAGTGAGGGGTATGTCATTCTTGTAATTAATTGAAACATAAATACAAAAAGAAAATCAAATTGTGAGGCATGTGGATCCAAATATGATGAATAATGAAGAAACATAGAGAAGAGCTTTGGAATGTGGTCATCCATACATTTTAAGATTTTTTTATGATATTTTTAAAATTTATTAAATTTAATTTTAAATTAATAAATGTGAAACACATTTAAAAAAATCTTTTATATAATAAATTTTTTATCCAAAAAATGAGTGTAAGTACAAATTATGAACGATAACAATATTAATGGAATTTATTGGTTTATTATTAACCATATGAGAATTATTTTTCATTTAAATAAATATAATGTTAAATTAAACTATTTTAATACTTACTTTAAAGAAAAATAATAAAATGAGTTTTATTTGGATAAAATGTTAATTTCGGTTTCATAATTTCAATCATCAGTTTCTAATTAAAGCATTATGTTTTTAAATGAACAATCATAATACATAAATAAATTTTTGGTCAATAATAATTGTTTCAATTTTGTTTTGGTCATGTTTACATCATGATAATTTCATAAAATCTATGGTATTGATAAAAAAAGTATTTTACATATTAATCTAAAAATAATACATCTTTGAAAAAAAAGAATCACTCTAAGAACATTTATCATGTAGAAATAACAAACAAAAATAATTTGATCATGTCGAACTTCTGAATGTTATTAAAATTAATTTTATAACAATAATGAAAAATGTGGAAAATCAATATCATAAAGATTATTTTTATGAATTAAATAAATCAATGTAGAATTTATTAGAAAAATAACAATTTATTATGTTAAAAATATCAGGTTTATATCAAGATAACTCCAAATTAACAAACCCATTAATACCACTAAATATGATCTAATAGTGTGATAACTAATTGTGGTCGTTGCATGTGATAGTTCAGCTAGAGTTCATCTTGTAATGATTTCAATGATCTTAAACTACTCTAATAGATGATTTTACTCAAGAAATTAATGTTGATGATAAACTTGGGCCTAGTACCAGAAATCATTAGTGAAACTACCTCTATTCCATGGTCAAACAAATTAGATTCCAAGGAAATACTCATAATTCTTAATGTCATTACTTCTACTTTCATCCTAGATTTAGAAATGTGGTGTCTACTATTTATAAATTATATTTCAATGATTATTTTTATAATAGTAATTAGTAATAATTATATTATAATAATTTTTCTTGGTTTTAATTTAGTAATATTATGAAAATAGAAGAATACATTGATTAAAATATTTATTAAGGAGAAATATTTAATAAAATCATGAGTCATTACACTGTGAGGATAATTTAGTTGAACCGGTGATTATACCAGATCATGGTATGGAGTTGGAAAAGGAGAGGTATAATTGGCCTATGTGAGTGTTTTAGAGGATCCTAAGGTAATGTCAAGTCCATGTTGCAAATTGAGAAAATCTTACATGACAACCTCCACTATCATTCTTATCTTACACAACATAGTTTACTTCTTCTACTAGTAACATTTATCTCACTCTATGGCATGATTTTACCCTTTATATTTTATTAAAACATAATAGTAAAAAAAGATAGTGTGTCAAAAACTTATCCACATGTGATTATCAATAATGAAAATATTTCCATGTTTTTAATGATAAAAATGTATAAAATTGAGTTCTTATTTAAAAATTAATAAAAAATCTAAAATAAAAAATAGTTTTAAAAATAATATTGAATTTACAAAAAAGTATATGTAAAAATATTATTTTAATTTTAAACAAAATTGAACAACCAATATCCATAGGATTCCTCCTTTCAATCATGTGGATTGTAACTAATCCCTTTTCTAGTTGCTCACACACCCCTTCATATTTCCATAAAACACATGATGGTATAAATCATATAAAAAGTATCAAGGATCATCATTTCTAGTTTTGGAAAGATTATTATTGTTATATTATTTAGGAATTAAGGAATAAGAGATGCCTAATCCAAAGAGATTACCCTAAAAATAAAATTTACATAGAAACCGCTTTAGCAACTATAATTCATGTAATAGATAAATAAAATTTCAAGGTTTTTCCCCAGAAACCAAAATGGATAGGCTAAAAATTGAATAGAATAAAAAAATAAAATAAACCTTTGGTGAAGTGGATAACTATATTGATCGTAAGGATTTAATAGACACGATGTTGGGTAAGAAATTTGAGACCTAATGTTTATAAAAAATAATCTAATTAATTACGTAAAATAATTTTTTTAAAACCACCCAGGTGCCCATTGGAAACATTTAAAACATATATAAGGTATTGGTACCCACTAACTACTCATTCCAAGTGGACTGGTTGGTTGTTATCCCTTTCAAAACCATCCCCTTCCACTAGGATCCCTTAGGTACCCAGTATAAATACATCAGGAACATGATTTCAAATTTCTTCAACGATAGATGTCTCACAGCAAGACCACCTTCCCGATACTGGTCTTCCCACCTATATAAATACATTAAAAAATAAATCATTCCCAATAACATATGACATATCCAACATTGGACCTAAAATACCTCACATAAACACATTGGTAGTCCAAACAACACCATTCTAAAAAAAATTCATCCATGAGCTATCTTTGACCATAACCCAAACCAAGAACAACCATACTCAAATACACCACTTATCATTGTTCCATCCTAATATTATAAAAATGAAAATTCTTTATTATAAATTATAATCACATAAAAAATTTAATAACCCAATACAAACATCTTAAATAAAGAAATAATGAAATAAGATGATTTTTAGAAGTAGAAGAACCTATACAAATATAATAGTAATTTTATCTTTGGAATATTAATATGACCATTATTAGTAGAGAATCAACTAATAAAATTGTAACATCACCTATAAAAATATAAATAAAAATTTTGTATCCTATAAAGAAAAAAATTATATATCTATATATTGGAATAATTGAATTAATGTTTTAGAAATGTTAAATTAAGTGTTGAAATTTTTTTAAGTTATAAATTTATAATTTCAATAATGATTTAAAATAAAAAGTAATTACATAAAATATATTCCTAAATTAATTTTTCTACTTATGATTTTATGATAATTTTATGATACCTTAATTAATTTTTGAAAGTGTTGTAAATTCAGTTACAATTTTAAAATTGGAATTTAATGAATAAATTTTGATTTAATATAGAAATTAAATTTTACATTTTTAGAAAATTATTTTCATAAAATGGAGCCCATTTTGTAATTATAAATTTCAGATAAATTTTATGGTTACTTTTTGATAATTTCATAAAATAATTTACTTGTTTTGTGATTAGTATAATACAAAAAATTATGATAATATTAAAATACATGAATTGTAGAGTAATGGATTATGAATGAATTTTGTATGACAAAAATATATAACTATACATAATTTTTTTAATATATTTGGTAATAATTCTCAAACTATTCATAATATTGAGGCAAAATAATAGTCTAATGATTAAAATAATGACAAAACACCCTACACCTCTAGTATGAATACAACCCTTTACCACCTATTATCCTCAAACCTCCCATGATTTTTGGATTGTACAAATTCTGATAAACTATAATCCCAATCCCCTCCCCCATGTCCAATATACATTTTCATTATCAAAATTACAAAACCAATCCCCAAAGGATGTTATCATGAAGTAGGATTAATGATGTAAAATCCTCATTCTTTTCATTTACTTTCTGTTCATGTTCTTTTTTTATTCTAATTATCTACTCAACTATCCTGATAGAAATGGTATGATAACAACATTACCTCAAATATAATTTAATTTTATAATTATAATTTAATAATGAATCATCATTTCTTCCCCCATTCCTTTTTTATTTAGTCAAATGAAAACATCGTCCATGATTTATTAATTTATCACATTCATGGATGATGAGTTTTCAATTTCCATACCTCTTTTTGGACCAATAATAAAAAAATTTATATGGTTTAAAAAGATTATAATACATGTATTAATAACTATATAATTTTATGAAAATAATCTTTATAAATGATAGTAAATAATGAAACAAATTTTTTTTGATGATCATAGAACCACCAAATTAAACCGATTGATTATCATTAAAGATTTATCTAATTATTCATCTGTATATAATATAATAAGATGAAATACATAAACATTTCATCTTATAGATGTTAATTAATAACAATTAACATCAATTCTGGGTATCTATTCTCATTCTACGTTATCTCTTATACATGTATACAAGTAACCTGTACAGAAACCCAAGGAAACATACTTTCCCAAACAATGAAATTGTTTATCATAACTCATAAAAAGAGAAAAATTAACTTAATAAAATTTTAATAAATAAAAAAATTTAGAAAAGTTTATTAATTAATTAGTTAATGTATTTTATTTTATTATCCAGGTTATTAAGATCAAGTGCATAATACTTTACGACATGAGGTAAGGAATTCTACCCAAACCACATGTTTTTCTTTCAGGTTTCTCTTTATCTCTATTTTCCCCAATGTAATGCTTATTTTTTTTAATTATTCTAAATAATGTTTAAATATTCCAAAATCATGTTTCCATATCATATTATCCTTTTTTTGGGAAATAAATTTTTTTCAAAATGTTCCCATCTCAATTATTCCCCCAAACCAAGCCTGAATAAAGGGAGCTTCCCAATTTGATTATAATTTTCAATTTCACTCCATAATATTTTTTAAGACACCATTATTTTTATAAAATTATGAAGTTTATCATGAAAAAATTACTTACTTCACTTCTAGTTTTATGATGGAAATTATGCATTTTCCTCTTTAAACACTCTTTAATATTTTACTTAAACTCTACTAAAATGTTGAATTCTTAATCTCTCTTAAAGACTCTTTTAAGCGTTTTAACTCCATTTTTTACATCAATTATAAAGATCTATTCTTATTTTATATAACACCCCAAGATTCCATGTTACAGTTCTATTGGAATAATGTAATATCATGTGTTGTACGTAACATCGAGATTCTAACACACCACGACCAATCACACTTGTTGTTATGAATAGTAATACCCACATTTTGAAATTTTATAAATTTTATTTTTCAAAATGGACTTGATATTTGGATTTGGAATATAAAAATTGGTTTAGGGTGAATTTTTGGTACTTTTCTATAAACTTTCAGTTATTTATGAATAGTAAAAAATACAAAATATTAATTGGAAACCACTTTTTTATTTTAAATAATTTATAGTGTAAAATTAAAAATATGAATGGATTTTAAAAATTATTAGATTATATTTTTATCAGTTAATATAATTTAGGTCATTTTATATAATTTCACATATAAACTAGACATAAACAAGTGTCAAACTTTTGATAGTTATTATTTCTTAAAAAACATTTTTTTTAAAACAATAATTAATTTTAAATTAATTTATTCCATTTATATGTTTTGAATTTGGAAAAATTGATTTCATATTTGGAATAAAGAGATACAAATTTTGTAAATATATAACTTTTATTTTTATACATTATGAATATTTATTTCAGTAAATATTTTATTTATCGTGGTTAAATGGTTCAATCCGGTAAAAGGGGTAAAAATTGAATTATAAGAATATTAAATTACCCTAACATGTGTCCTATTAATTTTGGTTGATACATATCAGACGATGGGAATTAATGGGTTGATTTTGGGACCCAATGGAGCCACTTGTGTATGATAATGACACAATATATTAATTAATTTAAAGTAAATTCCAAAATGACATAAACATATATATTTTAGTTAGATAATTTTTACAAGGAGTTGTATTAGTTATCTTTTCAACTTTAAATATTCATTTTAATTCTAAAAATATATCCTACATCACCTAATTTTTTTTAAAATTTTTATACATCAAATAAATACTATTGTTTTTGATACAATAATAATGTAGTGTTTACCTCATTAAAGAATGATTTAAGTAAACGAGATTATAAAAATTAAAAAAATATCCAAAACCAGTAAAATTCATATTGGATGATTTTATTTCAAAAATGAGTCATCATATCTTTTTCATGAATGAGTTTTTCACCTTTAGAAACCGAAAATCATTATATAATAAAATTATATTTTCCGACATTCCTAAAGAGCCCCTCCTCCACCTTATAAAAATCCCTAAACCCTAACCCATTTCTCACACCTCTCAAGACACTTGGATCTTCCAAACTCTACCCAATGTTTCTCCCTACATCCCTATATTCTATTTAGAATACTTACCTTAGTCATAAGTCACTTCAAGGAAGTCCTTTGGTTCAAACCAAATGGTGTTTCCTGATTTAATGGTAACGTCTTCAATTCTTTTCTTTTATTTTACTTTACCAACCACCTAAACTCTATGTATTACTTTCATTTATAACAACAAAAATATCCTCAATATAATATGATTCTTTTATGAGATGTATTTGAACATCACTTACACACACCACCATCTAATATGTATACAACATAATGTTTCTTTGGATGGCGAACATCTGCCTCACGAAACGATGATTGTTCAATCTTCTACTACCACCTCTTATGGTGGAAATTATGATGGAACTATAATTATATATGATATTTATGATATTAATTTTATCTATAATATTTTTTAATTCTCTTTTATATCATACCCTTATTCGTTTAATGTTGTATATATACACGATAATTCCAATTGAGGAAATGCAGACTGCTGCCCCCTCAAAGAGAAACGACTCATTCATATCATACATGGACCATATAAAGGATGGTGTTAATGAAAAAACGTAACATATATAAAATATTATATTATAATGGAATAATAATATACCTATGTATCATTTGGTATTCTTTCCGTAAAAAAATGGAAGTAGTGTTCGTGCGTACGTACATATTACCATCTCCACGAACACGTTGAGATTCATTCCCAATCATAACCATTCAAGAATAATTTTCATTTGATTGTTGAAAATAATATTTAATAATGTAATTTATTTTTTTATATGAATAAAATACATCATATTAATAAAAAACATGACTTAATTGACAAAACATATATATGAAAACGAATCAATTATCACCTTAAACCATGATACTACTAAAATATTATTAACAAAGAAATATTAGAAGATCATATATGATAAAATATTTATGTATGTAGTTCTTGTATAATTTAATTATGATAATTTAATAATTATACAGGAGGTTAATGTAACCTCGGCCAAGGAAAAGTACAATGTAAGGGTTAATTTCACAATATCTATACTATCCAATGTTGTTTTTACGTAAGTATTTAATGGGAACTCTTTCGCATCCACATATATGTTTCATAAAAATGTATTTCAAAATAGTTTTTCACTATTTAAAAGACTATGGTTTAAAGTTATTTATAACCTTTTTCAATTTTTTTAAAATGGATTGAAAGGAATTTTTTCATCATTTTCAAAACATGGTGCTTTATGTCCTTTTCTACAAATTAAGGTATGAATGATTGTTAACTTATATGGTATGTGTGGTTATTCTCCACCGTTATATCACCTTTGAAGCTTCCCGAAAAATATTATTAAAATATTTTTATAATAAATGTTTTATTTTATAATAATGAGACTATTAAATGATTTCAAAATTAAAATATATATTTATCCCAAATAGTTTTGATTTCATCTATATCAACATCCTTTGAAAAAATTTACACTTGTTGGAAGTTGATTTATTATGATACAAGTCACCCATATTGTATTTAATGTTTTGTGATATGTTTGACTTTGGATGCCTTTTTTTATACCATTCATTGTTTATGGTTAATGTATTGACATTTCATATGGTAGTTTAAATACAAATGTTTATGTATTGTTTAATAATTTTCATAAGAGGAATGTATTGGACTTACTAAGTGATGGGTGGAGCCCACAAAAGCTCCTTGGTGCATCGGTAGGTCTCATGAGACAATTAGACATGGAATTGGATGAGCCCTTTCCCAATTTGATATATGGTTTTGTCTGAGGACTTTATCATTTTTAGACATCATGTATGAGTCCTTGAAAAAATGATTCAGAATTTAAGGAATTATAAATTCCCTCATTGTGAAAACAATATTGATATTTCATGTGGTTATTTGACAAGTAGAATACCTCTAAAAATGTTTTATTATGGAATTATTTACTTATATCATATTCCTGCCATAAAGTGTACATGTTTATTATATGTAAAGGCATACAATTATTCACCATGTCTAATGTTTATGTTAACTTAAGCTATATTGCATACTCTTACTGAGCATTTAAACTCACCCCATTGTTATGTTTCATTTTCCCAGGATATGAAGAAGTTATTTATGAGTTACTTGTAGGAAAAATCTAGGAGGCATGGATGTTTCTAATGGAATAAATTTGTGTTTTATTTCTTTTCAAGTCGTAATGTTGAACTTATGTATATGTCCTGTTTCCAATAATACTAAACTGATCGGCCCTTCGGGACATTATTCATTGTATCATGCCATCATTATGTAATAATGCACTGACTTTGGGTAACCAGGGTTGGGGATTTACAGTTGGTATCAGAGGAATTTTAGTACAATACTTGGAAACTAGATTTAGAGAAACTCTCAATAGAGCACATTACCCTAATATAGACTTTGTGGGTAAGTATAGAAGAACTTCCTCGAACTTTGGTAAGGTAGATATTTTTGGTGTTTTCCAAAAAATACATCCCTTTTTGGATATAAGTACGTATAGGTGGCTCTGGCACAGATGTACCTAGTATTAAAAACTCCGAAATAGAGTTCCAGGCTTGACCTAGGGTATCCTGGTACAGAACAACGGGCCTTGCTGCCCTCTTGGTTAGGACACTCTAGGTGGAAATGCTTTGTATAATTCACATTTTCATTAAAAAATATTATGAATGATTTATGAGTGTATACTTCCTCAATGAAAACATTATTTATGATTATGGATTATATGGATAAATTGTTCAATTTATGATAAGTGTTTTACAAGTTTGGAATTACGTATTGCAATTCAAAAACTAATCTACTTTCTGCCATTGTTTAGAAATAGTTCCTAGTGGAAGGAATTGAAACCATATCAATTCACATAATCAATGTAGTACATCCATCCTACTCAAGAAAAATATAGAGGACCTGGTGATACAACTGGTGTTGATCATCTTTTAACCATGCTGGGAAAACTCACTCAGGTTGTGAATAATAATTTTACCAGTATAGAGAACCATGATCCAAAATGTGGAGGATAAATGTTATACCTCTTCATGAGGAAACAACCACCAACAATTAATGGGTATACAAATCCATTTGTTGCTGAGTAATGCTTAAGTTTCTTAGAGAAAATATTTCATGCTTTGGGGAGTAGCGAAATGGAAAAAGTTGATATGGTAGTTTATCGCCTAACGGGAGATGCAGATCTATGGGGGTCATTAATTCAAAACAAAAAGGTGGATGGAGAAGTATCATGTATAGAAAGGAGAGTGTTTAAAGAGATTTTCATAGAAAAATACTTTCCTCTTGACCATCGACCTGAAATGGAAAGGTAATTTTTGAGTCTGGGGAAAAAAGTGGATGATAATGATGGAAAGTATTAAGCTAACATTACATGGTCGTAATGTCATGCTGTAGATTATATATTTATCCTAAAAAGTAGTATTGACCGTTTCTTTGATGGGATAAAACCATTTATCTTTCAATAATTAGTCTCCCAATCCTTCTCATTGTATAAAGATATTTTCTCATGTGTTATCAAGATAGAAAATGAAATCTCAATGTCTCTCTACTTTAAAGCAACTAAATTGAATAAGTGATTTTATGAACACTATATGAATGGAAATATGGAAATATGGAAGAAGGGAAGAGTTTAATTTCCATCCTGTGAAAATTGTGGATGGAAGAACCCAAGTGAATGTCTAAAAGATAAAGGAGTATTCTACAAATGTGGATAGAAAGGCCATCTTGCTGGTGATAGTAAGGGGAAGAAAGAAGATACAAATGTTCAATGATACAATTGCAGGTAGAGGGGACATTATGAAAATGAATATCCTAATCAACAAGTAAACTTACCTCTAAAAGACCAAGGGAGCAGGGAAAAGCTACGCGATCACTACTACCTAGGTTGAACATACGAAAGATGCGGTGGAAGGTAATTTAATGGTTTCCTCAAGTTTAAAAAATGATTTTTTTGATTCTAGATCATCCCATTGTTTCATATCATCCCAGTTTGCTATGAAAATTAGAAATTTCCAATTTTATTTAACAAGGGAGTTGTCAATCAAAACGACTAAGGGAAGTATCATGGCAACAATGTTTTGAGCATCAGTTCCCATTAGGGAATATAAATTTCCTATATCTACTGATCTCATTTTTGTGCCCATGATTTAATTTTATATAATCCTCAGTAGAAATTGTCTTTCGAACCATGATGCAAAAATTTATTGTCAGAGGAAGGAGGATACAATTGTCAATGATTTTAAGGAATACCATATCATTATAGAAGAAAAATCGCCATCTGATTCTTATCTAGATCCACCCTCAGTAGCTCTAAAAAACTCAATTATTGGGGAGGAAGAGAATGAAATAACATTGGGTGAGGAAATGAATGTTCAAATATAGGATGTACCTATTGTTCAAGATTATGTTGATTAATTTCCAGAGAATTTACTAGGACATCCTCTAGAATGAGAAATTGAGTTTTCCATTGACTAAATTTAGAGTTCAAGTCCCATATCAAATACCCCTTATATAATGTACACTGTGGAATTAGTGGAACTAAATAAAAAACTATATGAATTAAGTAATAAGGGATTTATTCACCCCAAGTTTTTCTCCTGGGGGATCCCATGTCAGTTTTGTTAAGAAAAAAGATGGATCAATGAGGTTTTGCATTGACTACAGGGAGATCAATGCTATAACAATAAAGAACTAGTATCTCCTACCTCCCATTGGTGATTTATTCTATCAACTTCATGAATCCAAATATTTTTCAATGAGTGACCTTCGATCTGGATACCATCAGTTGTGCGTGAAGAAAGAAGACATTCCGAAGACAACATTTCAAACTAGGTATGGTCATTATGAGTTTATAATAATGCCTTTTGGGAGGACTAATTCACCCTATGTATTCATGGATCAAATGAATAGAGTTTTCAAGGAATATGATAGTTATTTTTTTTTGGTATTTATCGATGATATCTTGGTATACTCAAAAATCTATGTAGATCATTAAAATCACATGCGCACTATTCTGAAATCCCTAAGAATAAATAAATCATATGAGAAGTTTAGCAGGTGATAATTATGGTGTCAAGAAATTTATTTTCTTGTCCATATTCTCTCTATGGATGGAATCTGTGTTCATCCATCAAATACAAGATCAATCCAATAATGGCCAGCACCAACGAGTATAACTGAAGTACAATGTTTTATTTGTTTAGCAGGTTATTATCAGTGTTTTTTCTATAATTTTTCACAATTAGCTAACCCATTAACCAAGATCACAAGTAATAGGGTTAAATTTGTTTGTACCAATGTCTGTGATAATGTTTTGAAAATTTGAAGAGATGATCATTCAATGCTCTTATCTTGACACTACCATCGAGGAATAATGGGTTAGTTATTTATAATGATGATTCAAAGAAAGGACATGGTTGTGTCCTTATGGTGAATGATCGAGTTATTGCCTATGCATTATGATAGCTAAAAATTAATGAAGAAAACTATCCTACTCATGGTCTTGATTTGGATACTATAATCTTTTCATTAAAGATATAGAGACACTATCCCTATGGTGAAAATGTGAGATATATACCCATCACAAGAGTTTAAAATATATTTTCTCACAGAATGAACTCAACATGGGGAAATGGTGATGGCTAGAACTACTCAAAGATAATGATTTCACTATACAAGACCACCTGGGGAAGGAAAATAAGGTGGTAGATGGTTTGAGCAGAAAGAATCATGGAGTTATCAAGAAGATGTGAGTTAAAAGGGATACTATTTTAATGGATCTAGTAAATATGGATATGTGAATAATTATGTATGGTGAAACATCAATACTTTTTCAACTGGTTGTTAAACCATCTTTACTAAAAATGATAAAATGTTCTCAGACTAATGCAGAGGAGTTTCAAAAGAAAATTATTGTTGTGAATGATGGGATATTTATTGACTTTGTATATGAAGATGGAATTTTGAAATTTGGGAAGAGAGTTTGTGTTAATGATATACCTGATCTAAAAAGGGACCTGTTAAATGATGCTCATAGATCCAAATTCTCTATACACCTTAGTAGCACTGATATGTATAGGGATTTTAAGGAAAAAATTTGGTGGGACAACATGAATAGGGAGATTGCAAATAATGTGTCTAGATGTATGGTTTCTCAACAAGTGAAATATGGGAGAAAAAATCCTAGAGAAGTCATGTAACATCTTCCAATACCTGAGTGGAAATGGAATGATATTATGAAGGAATTTGTCAGGGGACTGCCAAGGACTCCTAGAAGGAATGATGTAATATGGTACATTGTCGATCATCTTATCGAGTTATCACATTTTCATTCAATAAGATAAGATTTACAATTTGAAATTGTAGCATGAATATATATCAATGAAGTTGTAATGATTCATAGAGTACCCCTATTGATTGTATTTTATCGTGATCCCTATTTTAAATTATGAATATGAAATACTCTTCAGAAGTCCCTGGATACTGAAATTCATTTGAGCACTTCCTACCAGCCTAAAATTGATGGACATCAGAACGAACTATTAAAACTTTAGAAGACATATTGAGAACTTACTTAATTGAATTTCAAGGTATGTGGGATAAGTATTTAACTCTGGTATAATTTTTCTATAACAATAGTTTCCATTCAGTTATTCAGATGGCACCATATGAAGCTTTATATAGAAAGAGATGTCACACACCTACTTGTTTGGATGAGGTTGGTGAAAGAAAACAAGTTGGCCCAGAACATGTTGAGGAAACAACAGAATAGTTGAAGATTATCCAAACCCACATCAATGAAACTCAATGTAGGCAAAAGAGCTATGCCGATAATTGAATGATGGATTTCGAAAATTAAGTAGGTGATCATGTTTTTTGAAGGTATATCCATGGTAGGGTGTTATAAGTTTCGGTAAGAATGGTAAATTGAGTCCCATGTACATCAAACCTTTCAAAATTTTAGAACTAATTGATGTTGTAGCTTATTGTTTAGGAATGACGCCATGTCTCTCCAAAGTTCATGATGTGTTCCACGTATCACTATTGAGAAAATACATGACTAAACCAACACATATACTCACCTATGAAAAAATATAACTACAACCATATCCATCTTATTGGGAAGATCATGTCAAGATATTTGATACTAGAGAACATGTTTTGAAAAACCGGACGACTCGTCTGGTGAAAGATTTATATAGAGATCATAACATGGATAAGGCAACATTGGAACCTGAGGAACATACGACGAAGAACCACCATAATATTTTTATTTAGAAGTATTCTAGAAATTTAGAGGACAAAATTATTTGAAAGAGGGAAGAATGTAACACCCCAAGGTTCTGCAGTAAATTTAACTTTGAATAATGCAATATCTTGTGTTGTACGCACCTTCGAGATTCTAACACACCACAACCAATGAAACAAGCAGCTATTAATATTAATACCCCTATTTGAAATTTTTTAAATTTTATTCTTCAAAAAGGAAATCATTATTGGATTTGGAATGTAGAAATTTGATTTTGGAGATTTTAGTAAATTTCTGAAAACATTCGATTTTTTATGAATAGTGAAAAATAATAAATTTTAATTAAAAACAAATTTTTTAATAAAAATATTTTATTTTGTAAAATTATACATTTGAATGGGTTTTATGTATAATTTGACTATATTTTTATCATTTAAAATAATTTTTGTTATTTGATGTAATTTAATGTTTAAACTGGACATAAACAAGTGTCATTATTTTGATAGTTATTATTTCTAAAAAAACATATTTTTTGTTTTGACAATGGGAATTAATTTTTAAATAATTGATGCCCCTTATATGTTTTTAATTTAGGAAATGGATTAATATTTGGAATTAGGTGGTCTAAATTGTGTAAATAAATAGTTTTATTTTTATACATTATGAATATTGACTTCCGTAAATATTTTATTTACCATGGTTAAAGAGGAAATATGGTAAATAAGGGTAAAAAATAATAATAATATTATAATAAATTACCCTAACATATGTCGAATTCCAATTGGTTGAAATATATACGACCATGGGAATCCTTGGGTGGATTTTGGAACCCCATTGAGCCACTTGAGTGCGATAATGACACTTTATATTAATTAATTTAATGTAATGACAAAAATGACAAAAACATATATCTTTTAGTAAGAAAATTTTACAAGGGGTTATATAAGTTATATTTTTGACTATAAATATTAATTGGAAATATAATAACATTTTCTACATCATGGTAATTTTTTTATAAGTTTTAGACATCAAATAAATAAAATTATTTATGATACAACAATGATGAAATGTTTACCTCATTAACGAATGATTTAAATAAATGAGATTATTAAAATTAAAACATTATCCAAAACCAGTCAAATTAATATTTGATTATTTTATTTCGAACATGAGTTATCTTATCTTCGACTTTAATGAGTTTTGGACCTTTAGAAACCCAAAATCATAATTTAATAAAATAATATTTTTAAACATTCCTAAAAAGCCCCTCCCCCCCTTATAAAAACCCATCACCTATAACCCATTTCTCACACCTCTCAAGCCACTTGACTTGTCCAAAATCTATAGAATTAAGCTCCCTACATACATATCTTCCTCTTAGAATCATTACCATAGGCATTAGGCACTTCAAGTAAGCCTTTTGATTCAAACCAAAGGGAGTTACCTGATTTAAAGGTTATATCTCCTCTTAAGTTCTTTTATTTTATTTTACTTCTCCAACCCCCTAAACTCACTTTATTCCATTATTTTATAACAACACCAGTATCCTCAATATACTATGTTGTTGTTATGTGAATTATTTGAACTGCACTTACACACACCTTTTTCTAATGGGTATAAACATAATGTATCTGTGGACGGTGAACTACTACCTCATGAAACTATGATTGTTCAATCCACTACTACCACCTCTTATTTTTGACACTATGATGGAACTGTAATTATATATGATATATATGATATTTATTTTATTTATAATCTTATATAATTATCTTTTATAGCATACCCTTATTCTTTTCATGTTGTATAAAAATAAGTTAATTTCTTTTGAGGAAGTGCAGACTACCGCCCCCTCAAAGTGATATGACTCGTTCATACCATATATGGAACGTATATAGGATAGTGTTAAAAAAAATATGTAACATATATAAAATATTATATTATTCTGGAATAATAATATACCTATGTATCATTTGGATTTCTTTCCTTTAAAAAATAGAAGTTGCATTTGTGCGTACGTACGGATTACCGTCTTCACGAAAGCGATGAGATTCATTCCCAATTGTAACCATTCAAGAATAATATTTTTTATTATTAAAAATAATATTTAATAACATAATATATTTCTGTATATTAATCAAATACATCTTATATAAAACAAACTTGACTTACTTGAAAAACATATAAATGAAAACGAATCAATTAACACCCGAAACAATGATACTACTAAAATATTATTAACAACGGAATATTAGAAGGCCATATATGATATCATGTTTATGTAGGTAGTTCTTTTATAATTTAATAAAAATTATTTAACTATTATACAGGAGGTTATAATACCCTCAACCCTGGAAAAGTACACAGTAAGGGTTCATTTCACAATCTCTTTATTCTCTGAGGTTTTTTTATATATGTACCTACTGGGACCTATTTATCATCCACATCCATGTTTCATAAAAATTTATTTCAAGACATTTTATTACTATTTACTAGAATATGGTTTAAACTCATTTTTACAATTTTTTGACTTTTAGGAAATGGATTGAATGGAATATTTCTGTCATTTTCCAAACTAGGTACTTTATGACCTTTTCAACAAATTAAGGTAAGAATTTTTTTTAACTTATACGAAAGGTGTGGTTATTCTCAGCCATTATATCACCTTTGAAGCTTACCTTACACACTTATATGAATATTTTTTATATAAATGATTTCTTTTATAAAAATTTGACTCTTAAATGATTTCAAAATAGAAAGATGTATTTCACTCAAATAGTTTTGATTTCATCTTTTTCAATAGCCTTTTAAACATTTTAAACTTGTCTAAAGTTGATTTATTATGATACAAATCCTCCATATTGTATTTAATGTTTTGTGTTATGTTTGAACATGGTTTTTTTTATTTTTATACCATTCATTTTTATAGGTAATGTATTGTCATTTTGTATGCTAGTTTTAGTACAAATGTTTATGTTATGTTTCAACATTTTCATTTGAAGAATGTATTGGACTTAGTAAGTGACGGGTGGAGCCTACTATTGCTCCTTAGTGCATCGGTAGGTATCATTTGACAATTAAACATGGAATTAGTCGATGCCTTTCCCAATTTGATATATGGTTTTGTGCGAGGCCTTAATCATATTTAGACGTCTTGGTCGAGGCCTTGAAAAAATGTTTTAGAATGTTTAAAATTATACATTCCCTCATTAGGAAAATTATATTGATGGTTCTTGTGGTTATTCAACTAGTATAATATCCACGACTATGTTTTATTACTGAATAATTTAATCTTCTCATATTCCTTCCATAATGTGTACGTGTTTATTATTTGCAGAAGGCACGTGTTTTCAATTATCCACCATGCCTAATATTTATGTTATCTTCCGCTATATTGTTTACTCTTACTGAGAATTTGAGCTCACCCATTTCGTGTGTTTCATTTTCCTAGGATATGAAGAAGTTAGTTATGAGTGACTTTCAGTCATAATCTATGAGGATTGGATGTTACTAATGGAATAAATTTGTGTTGTATTTATTTTCTAGTTGTAATATTGAACTTATATATATATATATTATTTCCAATAATACTAAACCGATCATTCTTTTAGGAAATGATTTATTGTATCATGCCAATATTATGTAATAATGAACTGACTCTAGGTAACTGGGGTCAGGGCGTTAGATTATCCTTCTTGAATGTCCATGTATGATTTAAATCATTTCATTCATGTACACCATTATGATATCCCATTTAAAAACTAATCCTTGAGACACTTGATACCCCTTAATGACTGAAAAAACTTCAATGTCGTTCATCAACCTAAATTTCATTGTAGAATTATCATCACCCAAATTTATTACTGGGTTGCAATATTGAAAAATCTTAAATTTCAATTTATGATTTAATAACTTCTCATCATTGGTGTTTTTTCATGTGAAGGAAGCTTCAGAAAGAAGATCTCAATGAAACACATGGAATTCCGGGGTATTTGGAGAACCATCCTCCACTAATTGGTTTAGGGGATCTTTTATAACCATTTATGATATCCCCTTTTTATGCCTCTTAACATGATTAAGATACCGAATTAATTCCATTGGTAAACCTTATGTTTATGTTTCATTCCTTATGTATGACTATTAATTTTTCACACATATTCACGAACTTGTAATGATGGGTGAGCCTAGATAGTTCCCCAATGAATAGGGTAATTATTAGTCTCTTGATAAATAATGTTGGGACAAGGAGTGAATTTAATTACTTTATTGGACTTCGTCCACCATGTCTTGGAAGTTATAGTAACTCATGTTTATGTAATGTTATATATTATTTCTACATTCCTATGATGTCATGGTTATATTATTCAATGTTCAAGATGTTATTATTCCTTATTTTTATTATTTTTACATGCCTTTTATGTAATGATTTTATGTCTTATAACCATTATCTATTGTTTATTTATATTCTTATTCCCTTACTAGGATTTTTTGACCATCCCTTTTGTTCATTTATTCTCGAGGTTATCCTATACAAATGTAAGATCCAAAAATTAGTTTAGGATCTCTTCAAGAAGTTTAAATAAAAAAAGTAATTAGTTTTGTTTCATGTTATCAAATTATTTACCTAATCTTCCAAATACACTAGAATATATGATCCATGGCATGTAATTTTATGATTTATTATGATTAAAATCATTTAATGATACGTGAAAAAGTTTGGGTCTATTGAGTAGGTATCTAAGAAGAGTATAATTATTTTCAGAATTTTTTCTAGAGAACTCTAGTGAAATCCTTAGGGATAAGACTAAGTATGATAAAACATACCTAATTTTTTGTTTTTTATAGAGTAAGTAGTTTATCAATAAACTACACCCCTATTTGTATCCTATAAGTTTATGTGGTTCTAGATGATAGGTATCTAGATGTAGAAACTCTGACATGGTGTCCCGAGCCTGACATGAGGTAACCTAGTACACAAAAACATGGATTACTACACACCTGGTTTTACACTCCGGGGGGATCTAATTTGGTATATTTATTATCTCATTATGAACCATTATTAAGGCTAAAAAAGATGAGCATAATAATATATGTCAGGAAACATATCATGGATATCCAATGTTTTAACCTAGGTAATCACAAGTTATGATATACTTTTATTTTACAAGTTTACACTATTGGGTAGAATGTTTCCATTTATTTTTATTATTAGTTAAGTATTCAATTTCCTAATTTCAATTTGTTTTCATTAGTTAATTAATGGAATGAGTATAACCATTTCCAAAAATAAATGATATAGGAAATGTAATTATTTCCCAAATGATATGAAAAATATTATGGGAATTGGAGCTCAAAACATCATGATTGTTCTTGATCAATTGGATCATGTTATGAATAATAACATGAATTACATGGAATTCCCTCATTCTTCTAGTATATATAATTTTTCAGTCAAATACTTAATATTATAAAGGCCTCCCCTGGTTAGTGGATCTTCTAATCCCATCCTCCTAGAATAATTGATTATCCCAATAATTAAGATATTCCCCACCCTCTAGTGCTCAGAAGGAAAGAAAGTAGTGATTGCAGTTTATCGTTTTTATGGGGGAAGATGATCTGTGGTGGAAATTGATCATGAACAAAAATTCCAATGGGAAAATTAATTACATGTAATTTGAAGATTTTATGAAAATATTTTTCAGTAAATATTTTTCTTTGAACACTGCATCTTTATATGTAAAAAGAGTTCATCAAACTAAATAAAAAGGTATATGGGTCAAATGGGGAATATGGATCAAACGTTTTAAGGATTCTATGATACACTTTTGGAATTTTCATGAACACTGAATGCAGGTTGCTTTGATTTTTTATCATATGAAATATGAATATATGAAAAGTGTTAGTGATTCGATACATTGATAGATATGAAGAGACTATTTGTTTTTTCTTTAATATTGAAATAGATATCGGGGACCCTTAGTGGTCTTGTGGGTATACGGAAAAAGCGGAAAATTGAGTTTAGCATGGGTAATAAATTCGATCATGGAAAGAAGACCCTACATCCCACAAGTCAAAATTTTATGAAGAAGAATCCTAGAAACAACATAAAGGGAACAAATAAATACTTCAAATTTAAAAGATAGGGGAATATGGATAATAATATACAAATGGATAGAAGGAATCCCACTAATTTGGATGAAGAATTGAATGTTGAAATCAAAACTTTGCATGTAGTGTAGTGTTTCAACTAAAAGGAGAATGAGATTAATGCAATCCATTTCTCTAATCCAATGATTATTGGAAGCAATCACTAACAAAAAATTTCAAGGCAGCAAGGGAGGGAATATTCATAACTAATAGTAAGGTGGATCCTAACAATTATGTGGGGATTGGTACGCTAGATATTCATTTAATAATAAAAAATGTACTATTTTATTCCTTGTCTAGGTATTCATTCATATGATTAATTTTTAGTAGAACAATTCAAATAAAACATAAATATAAGGAGGTTTTGTTGTCTTTGAGAACAATAAATGGAGAAATTATTGCATCCAATGTATATCATTCACCCCAGTTATTTTTTGTCAACTGAACCACTCAATATATCTCATCATACTTCCTATGGTGGATTTTGATAATGTATTATACAAGGATTGGATATCCTTATAGAAATCCAACATTACCTGTTAGGAAAGGGAGATCACTCTTTACATCCCAATGAATCCTCTAATTCATTACATGTGTAAGGAGGTGGATGGATCTCCTTTGGAATCGTTGTATCAATTGTGGATACTATTTCATTATGATAATGCATATATATATCAACTTATTTAGACAAAGGATATGATCATGCTCGATGATATTCCCAATATGAGGGAATACACTGATGTATTCCCTAAAATATTGTTTGGCCTTCCTCTTAATTGAGAGGTTGAGTTCTCAACTAAACATATAGTTGGATCTATGCTTATATCAAAGAAACCTTATTGAATAGACACTATGGAACATGAAGAACTGAAGAAGCAGTTACATGAGAATATGAACAATGTTTTTATACACATGAGTACCTCACTATGGGGTGTACTAGTAATCTTCCTTAAAAAAATAAGGAAGGAGAAACATTTCTCTATATTTATTATTGTTAGCTCAAAAAATCTTGATAAATAACAAGTATACTCTTCAAAGGAAAAATGACTTGATTGATTAGCTGCGTGGGCCCAATTATTTCACTAAGGTGGACCTTTGGTTGTGATATAACCAATTAAATTGGGGGAAGGAAGATATTCCCAATACTTTATTTTAATGAAAGTATGGACACTATGATTTCATAGTGATTTCCTTCAAACTTACTAATGCACCATAAATTTTCATGGAGTAAATGAATAGATTCTCTATAGAATAACATGAAAAATTTGTGGTAGTTTTTATACATGATATTCTAATATTATATAAAATAAAGGAGGAGGATGTGGAGCATTTTAATACGATGATGATGACTTTTCAAAGGGAGGAAATTTATTCAAATTATAGTAAATGTGAGTTTTGGATGAAAGAAGTATCATTTTTGGGGCATGTAATCACCAGTAAAGGGATATCTTTGGACTCTTCCAAGACAAAGGCAATCAAAGAGCGGCCCGAGACAATAACTATAATGGATATTTATAGTTTCTGTGGTCTAGATATGTATTATTGATGATTTTTGAAGTACTTGTAACATTTTTCAACCCCAGTAACCAAGATTACTCGAAAGGAAGAAAAGCATTTATGGATAAGTAAAAGTGAATGCTGCTTTAAAGATTTGAAGAATAGGATTATCACTACACCATTACAGACTCTTCCATCTATTGGGGAACCCATTGTACTGTACAAAAATTCTTCGAGAAATTATTATGTTGTTTATTGATGATAAGAATATAAATTGATAGTATATTCCTCAAGGGTGTTGAAATTTGATGAGAAAATATACACAATGAATGATTTAGAGTTAGAAGTTGTAATCATTGTGCGGGAAATCTTGTAGAATTGTCTCTATGGGGAGAGTTGTGAGATATATACTAATCATAATGTAATAATATATATATTCACTCATAATGAGAACTGTATGTTCCTTGAAGATGGTTATAGTTCATCAAGGTTTATGACAGCTCAATCCACTACCATCCTGGTAAGGAAAATAAGGTAATGTATACTCTATGTTGATATGATAATGCCAGTTTATCAATGATGATTATTTTAAAGGATCCATTATTATAAAACCTACAAAGGATGATCATGGGAATCATTAAAGAAGGAAAATCATTAATCCGTTCTCAAATGATTTCTAAACTATACCTTATAGAAATAATAAAGGTCACTCAAATAAATTATAAAGAAATTCATAAAAAAGTGAAATCTATCAGAAATGTGAAATTCCTTATGTTCCAATTACATACAGAAGGAATAATCATATTTGGGTCATGACTATTTATATCATCCCATACGGAGGTAAGAAAGAGATTTTTAATGACACACATTGTTTATCCATCCATATTCCCCATATGGGCATAAATATGTATCGAGATTTCCAAGAAAACAACTGTTGGAGGTGGAAGGGAGAGATGCTGGAGGTGGAAGATATTTTGTTTTGTTCCCACTACTACCCCAAGGTGGTCCTCTCTAGGATTAATAAGCTAGTGGAAAATGGGGAGGATATTTGCAAGAAATGGTGGTCTACAACCCATAGGCTTTAGGGGTGATTATAGGTATGATATTTCAATTTTCTAAAATATCTTTAATTTTGATAGACACGTTCTTGAACCACTTATTTCATTCTATATCCTTAGTTTGATTCCTAGTGATTTTGGTTGAGCTGTTGGATTGAACCTTACTCTGGGATACTTCTACCAGATATGATACAGTGATCACACACTTTTGTAAATAGTGTGATCTAACACTTAGGGGAAAGAGTTTCTCAAGTAATGTCTTTATAGAAGTAATGATCAATTATAGAATAATTTTAGGAAATAATTGGATATACATAATTAATGCATATATTGACAATTATAGGAATATGATGTTGTTTTTTTCATGTATATGGGATGATTTTTTTTCCATTATGGGGTATAGGTATACACAAGTGAAGAATCATGGATTTATAAATAAGAGGGTGATGTCGATTTCTCAAAAGTTGGGTAAAATGAATCATATAGTAGTGGATGTTGTGAGATTATATTTCCCTATAACGGTGAAGTATTATGGGGAATTCTTTACTGAGGATTTGTTAGGATTACCTCCCTAGTGAGAAATAGACTTCTATATTGAAATACAACCCAAGATGGCCTTGATAACTATAATTGAATATCGTATGGATCCAATAGAACTTGAAGAGCTAAGAGTGAATTTGGAGGACTTATAGAGGAATTGATTTGTGTGACCCAGTGATTCCCATTAGTCATCCCTAGCGTTGTTCACAATCATGTTAGAATATTGATTTAGGTTATGCATGTATTATCAAAACCTGATCCATGGGACTGTGAAGAATATGTATCCACTCCCCAGGATTGAAGAACTCTTAAATTAGTTAGCAGGGGTATGATGGTTCTTAACATTTGACTTCTGATCAGCCTATCACATTCTATGAGTATGGGGTGAGTATACAATGTAGATATAATTTTCACGGTTCTATAACCACTATGAGTAGTTTTTAATTCCCTTAGGAATAAAAAATTCTCTAATAGTGTTCATGGGACTCATGATCATCATGTAAGGAGGAGAATGCAAGAAACTTGAGGATGGTCCTGTAATTACACTGAGAACATAATAATTATGGGAATCTCCCAAAGTGGAAATTCTGGATTCATAAGGATGACTATCTCATACATGTCATCTCAATAGAGGGAGTAGCAGTTGATCCTATTTTTTTTGAGGCAACGTTATCTTGTGAGCCACTCAAGAGCATGATGGAGGATGACATTTTCCATGAGTTAGTTAGATATTATATGGTATTCAAACATGATTTCTCCATGATATCATTACATATTATTACTTTATCTTGAAGGGTAATACTTTCATCTGGAAGGAGGTGTTTCATTATGATTTTTACTATTTGAAGTACAGGTTGAAAATTCCCACATATTTAGATTACATGTGGTGGATTCACTACTATAATAATAGGCTTTATCAGCGCTCAAAACAGGCTTTAAGAGTGCTCAAAAAGTGATGTAAATCTTAGAGCTGATATAGGGTGGGTCCCTTTTATCAGTGCTCTGAAAAGCACTGATAAAGGCCCCATTATTAGTGCTTTTAAAAAGTGATGATAAAAGTCTAATTTTTAAAAAAAAAATTAAAAAAAAATTATATAATGCGGGGAGTGATTTTAACAATGCCTGACCCCCTCCCCCCATCTATCAGCACTCACTGCCCTTCCCGTGCATCCTCAAACGTGCATGCCCCTTTGCATCCACATGTACTTGAACCCGCGATCTCCCCCCTTTCGTGGATACACCTTTACCAGTATGCGGTTTCATTTTTCCATATTTAATGATATATATATATTGTTATATTTATTCTTATATTGATATAGATTCATATTGATATAAATAAATTCAATCATATATTAGTATATATATATTCAATCGTATATTAATTTATATATATATATATTTTTAGTTCTAATTTTTTATCTGTATATTTATTTGTATATTAATATATACTTATAAGAATAGTTTTAAATACTTTTATAAAATATGTTTTTATGTGTGTTTATAAATAAATAAATATATATATACATACATATATACAACACCCACACACAAAAAGACACACAGACGCACACACACAGACAAACAGATATATATTTACAAATAAATTCATATAGATGTGTATTTGAAAAGCTTTAGAATATTAAAATGGCCATAACATATAACCTAGAAGCCCATTTCAACTCCAAAACTAGTAAAATCGATGAAAATGAAACAATATTAGATATGATATGTGGATCAGGCTTAATGGATATTTGGATCACAAATTAAACTTGTTTGAATGTTACAAATTTTGGTATCCGACTAAAAACTCAGTTTTAGAGGCCTTCTGGGATTTTTGGTCTTGAACAATGTGGCAGAAGCATTGTTTTGGTCACTACTATTTAGAGCTCGTTGCATGCTTTGATTTGATATGCCGTAGAGCTCAAAAGGACACCCAGATCAAAAGTTATGGCCATTTGAGGTTTGAGTTATATTTTCAACATATTTTAGATCATTTATTAATTGTTTTTCATTTTTTTGTCTATAAATTGTTAGTAATCATTTTTAGCCAATAATAATTCGTAAATTATTAATTAATAACATTTTCTAAAATATTTTGAAGTCATTTTCACTAAATTTTTTATATATTAAATGTAATAGTCTATTTATACTTATCTTAAACATATTTAATATATATATATATTATTTATATCAATATAAATCTACTTATATATAAATATTTTATTTTCCATGATTTTTTTATCCTAAAATTTATCACCAGTATGAAAAATCACTGATAAATCCCCCCTTTATTAGGGCTAAAAAAGCGCTTACAAAGGGGAGACTTTAATAGCGCTTTTTTGTAGCGCTGTTAAAAATTCCCCTTTATCAGCGCTTTTTTTAGCGATGATAAAATGGTAGTGCTTCCATTTCCTATTTTTGTAGTAGTGATTTCAATTATGTTGTGTCATAAGATGATTCAGGGATCATACAAGGTTATTTTCTAATGAAGATGAATGTATTAGTGGATTATGAGTCTTGGTATTTAAGACTTCATGATAATAACTACATGGCACACAATATTAATTTGGTAGTGGTAGGCTTCTCACTGGAGATGTGGAAAAACTACCTTATGGTTGAGAAATTTATCATGTACTCTATGTATAAGAGTACCAATTATATCCTCTCTAAAATGGTTCTTGACATTAGATGGATTATATAGATAGAGGTCCTCCATGATTATAACATTTATATACTCTATACTCATGGGAAGTGGAATGTGGTGGTAGATGATATTAGTATGAAATATTTTCATCTTTTGCAGACTAAGGCCTTAGATAGTTAAAAACATTTTATTATCTACCATGGATGAGTATTATTCATCATACATTCATTATATGCATGTTAACCCACTAATGTTATTGTGTTTTTGGGAAGATCAGTAGGGAGATACTGATTATGACATTTTTCTTTCTCAAATATCTAATGGGTGTGCTCCTGATGGATTTTATGATGGTGGGGAACATGTCCTCCTTTTATGATAATTAGTTATGGTACTCGTGGTATTGTGGGAGTAGGTGATGAGGGGTTTTTTTAAATCCCATTTGGATGTATATATAGGTTTATAAAATATGTAATAGGACTTATGGCATCATCTCTAATGGCCAGTCATGAATAAGGGTGTATCATAGTTTGTCTTATGATGCCTCACATGTGAGAAAGTGAAGGCTAAGCCCAATGTTCCAGTGGATTTATCTATACCCATTAATGTATCAGAATCGAGTCTCATTACACACACACACACACACACATATATATATATATATATATATATAATTTTTTATAGGGATTCCATGTCATTATAGAGGATCCAATTCCAACTAGGTGATCATAGACCAGCTCATCATGTCAGACCAATTCCCAGCTATTCAAGAGCATAGTTTTGTAGAGATATTGGGATGTCCTTATATGTAGGTGATGATCCGGCTCCACAGATTTCCCATAATTATCATTTCATTGTATGATAGTTGTTTCTTGTGATTATTATGAAGAAGATTTTAGGAGTTTTTAGGGAATTAGTTGTATTTTTTACGACATTTCACCCCAGACTAATAGTTGGACTGAGAATACCATTCAGGTTCTAGAGAACAAGCTTTAAGATTGCATGTTGGGCTTTGGCCATAGTTGGGTTGATTACCTACCATTAGTAGTTTTTCATAAAATAAATATTACCATTACACCATTGTTATCAAACCATTTGTTGCTCTGTATGGGTACCTTGATAGTCCCCACTATACTGGACTAAACCAAGAGCGTAATCACTTATGGGCCCATAGATGATGCATTCCATGCCAGAACAGGAGCAGGGAATCTTGAATAAGATGAAGACTACACATAGTCATTATAAGTCATATAAAGATTGACGACGGAGCCCCTTGGGGTTTGACAAGGGAGACCATGTGTTCCTTGATGTCTTGTCTAAATTAGGATTATATATATTTGGATAGGGAAAAAGTTATCATTGAGAATCATTTTCCCTTTTTATATACAACATAGAGTTTGTGAGGAGGTGTAACACTTGAACCGACTTCCACTGTTAGATCGAGTACACAATGGCTTCTATCTGTCACAACTTTGGACATATGTGCCTGACCCATCACATGTTATCGATTAAGTAGACATTGAAATTGATGGTGGAGCTACCTTTTCAAAGTAATATATGGATATTTAATATTAGAAAGAGGATATCCTTTGTTATTGAGGGATTCCTTTTGTTCATCTCTAGTGGAAGAAAATGAGTCATTAGGAGAACATAAGGGAGTTGAAGACCCACTCGTGAACATAGACCCTGCATCATTTTTTGACGTTTTTTCACATTATGGGATAAAAATACCTATATTAGGGATAATTAAATGTCACTACTCTTTCATGTAAATCTGTTGAATATATCTACTAATATTTTTGGTTCTAGGAGTTGAGAAGGCGTCAGATTCCATGGCCTGGTGAACATAAAATTAATATTTAAAAAATACTAAAAATATTAATATCACGTGCACAAATATATCTAGAAAAAGTGTAATGAATCTTGAATGGTTTTTTTAGATGAAATATGATACATTGTTGAATATAGATTGTGATTTTTACCTTGGGAATGACAAATCCTTTTTCAGAATCAGACTTTTGAATAAAGTGAACAAATAATAAAATAAATAATTGTATTAAATTTAGCTATTTATTTGTTATTATAGATATCGTGACCTAACCACAACCTATTTAAACCACATTATTACCAGTTAATTGTGTTATGAACATAAACCTTTGAATTTATAAGAGATCTTGGGGGGGAATTGCTAATGATGAGATCATGAATCATTGGTAAGAGTACCGTAAGGATCAATGATGATAACAAAACTTCTGGATCTTCACAATGATGATGATGCTCATTCATTCTTTAAGAGTGATCGATCCAAAAATGAGGTGGGGAATTTATTTGGATTCATGTCATTTAATTTTTTTAATATTGATCATGAATTATTTCCACTAACAATAAATTGATTCGCGAATCAACGATTCATTTAGAGATCAATTTAACATTTGGTTTATTCATTCATCATACTAACAACAATGAAGTGTGGAAAACCCAAATTCATATATGATTCCGTCCTCTCTTGTGTTTCTTGGATTTCTTACCCCACTATTCTATCGTTAGTTGGGAATAATATATTTGCCTTATAGTTTGATGAATGTCTAGTATTCGATCATTGCGCTATGGTTATTTGATGAAATGGATCAATACAACATATATTTTTCATGATAGAGGATAAGATTAATGTGAAATAATAAAATGTGACTATTAGAGGTGAATCAATGAACAACACTTGTGGTCTCTGGGTGTGCGGTGATGACATTGCTATATAGATGATTTTTAGGTGAATTAGAAGCATAAATTCAATCACCATTGATGGTAGGAACCCATAAATACTAGATACATGACTCACATTGTTTTTGGTGTAGATATCCTTGTATATAGTAGTGGAAGAGGTAGACACATGAGGATCTATTTATTATGGAAAATCAAGCTCTACACGACATGTAATCTGAAGATACCAATGGGGTGGGGACCTAGCTAGTGTTCTAGGGATTTCGTGGACCTGAAATTACCACCCACAATGTGACACATATCACACACCATGTGACTCAAAATAGAGACTCACTATGTAACCTATTAAATATGGGAACACCCAAAGTACACGGGCCAACCCATGTACTTGGACACGACCAAGTATACTTGGGAATGAGCTAGTGGACCTCCACATACCATGTACCCCATGAGACACACCATGTACTTCAAGGAACATTTCCTATGAGTTGGAAAGGACATGGTAAAACCACTAGGAATAATGATATTCCATGTACGCCCTAGTAAAAAATATATACATTCTATAAAGAGGTTTCAGGAATCTATTCTCCATAGTATGAACCAAATTATTTAGGGTGAATACCATTGATCCATCCATCTGATGATATAGTTTTGAATTACAACACAGACATCGTATTGTGATCCTCTCCAAGGTATTTTTCCTAAATTGAGATCATGGTGGCCCCTCTTTGTGACCCTGTTAGGGATCCTTTTTTGTATTCTTCCCTAATTTAAATTCTAGGAATCTATGTAGTCAACATACACGAGCATCAATCATATTCTTAGTGAGTTATTCTAGATTTGGTTATTGGTATACCCCATGGCCATGGGTGTAATCCGATATATATTAATCGATCAATTTATAATTCTAGAACACACTTCTTCTTGAAGAGACCTTATGTGGACAACAGCATGGATGGATTCCATCAGTGCTATTAGACTCATGGAGTGAGTTCTTATAGGTGATTTTTTCTAAAAAATATCTACTAGAATCTTAGGCTGGAAATGCAGTTGTGACCATCCCATGATAATTAGTTTCTTACATGAGTATATCTAGATGTGTATATTGCATGTATCGTATTTTTTATCAATATTCTCTTATAATGAGTTAATTACTATCTTGACCCTTTATGATTAGTGATTTCAAGGTGTCCTACCAGGTATTGTTAAACTCACTCATACATGGAATCTACCAACACATTTTAGGACGTATGTAGAATAATATTCATTTGATGTATTTCTTGGTCAACAATTAGTATGTGGATCATAGATTGGGATAGACATACTATAGTTTTTACCAAGAGTCATATTTGACTCCAGTCCCCTATTTTTAGATAGTAGGCATTCTTTGTAATTTTTCATTGGATTTTATTCATCCCAATATGTTTTCCAATATTATTTATCATTCTCTAATTGTGGAATATATAATAGGCATTTATTATAATTAGTTGTGTTATTTTAAATTTCGTTATTTTATGGGATTGAATATGATTGTTTGAATCCATGTACATTAGGATAATTTCTCTCATGTGTGTGATATGCCTACTCGTCACTGGTCACCATACCCTAGCCTATTAGAGGTGGGCCTGGGGTAGTCTCACTCGGTACGTCACTAGCCAAGAAGGCCCTAGGGGTGGGTTGTGACATTATTCCAGGTATCCTAGATCTTTACCATCATCTGACAGGTCCTATCCATGAAATATAAATATTGTATCTCTGTCATCCAAATAATCCATAACCAACAAAATCACTATCTACCTATTTCCTTCATCGACCATCCCACCCACTCAAAATGTGTCACCTCAATCATGTGTAGATGACATGATCTCAAACCTTATGACAAACCATATCTTTATTACACATAAATTCGTAATTTATTAATGAAGAATAAAAATAATAAAACCTATAAGATTGTGTAACCAAATGTATTTGGTTAATTAGGTTCATTGCATTACAACTTAATAAAGGTTAGTACATCATAATTTTTGAAAAAATCCTTAATACACTGACAATATTCCATCACTCTTAAAACTGCATGGGATTGCTTGAGGACATTCATAATAAATGGATGATCTATAAATCCCAGTATGGGAATAAATGAAGAATATCATGAATAAATTATTACATGTTATACATATGGTATTTAAATGGTACAAACAAATGGGTGAGAATCATAATCATGAACAATGACGTGTGATATAGAATGATAACATAATCGCAACATGGGTAAGTGGAAACAACATTAAACATGTTAGGATAAGAATAATTGATGGTTAACAACCAAGACAACATAACATAATGTTCTTTGAATAACCTCCCATGATCCATACATAGAGTATACATGACTAAAACACTACCCAATGAATTAGAGTGATATATGGGTGCACCTATCATAATCATGTCATGAACATGCATAATTGTTCAACATCCATCATACACCACAAGAACATATTACATCACATTTAATACCATGATTAGGGATTATGGGTTACAAAAATGGATGAACCCAATCAATGAATTATAGATGCAAATAGGTGATTAACCTTTATTGGAAATTTTTATGCGTATACACTTCATAAATGTTAATAAAGAAAATCATATCGATATTTTAATAGTGTAATGAATGTACACAAATATTGATGAAATGGATTAATGAGAGAGAAATGATTTTTTTCAAAACTGGGAATCGAAAAATATATTATGAAGGATATATAAGAACATAATACAGGATTAGAAATTGGGAATTTATTGGCCTATGAAAAATAGGCTTCATAAAAAAACTCATCATTGAAAAATTGTCGGATAAATTCTACGGTGTAATGGGGGTATATAATGAATAATGGGAAAGATAAAAAAGCTTGAAAGATGTTAATAATCACATGGGAATAATAAGGTAAGTACTAGTGATGTGTAATATTATATCACATCAATAGTATTGGGAAGAAAATGTGTATTATAGAAATAAGGTTCTTGAAAGAAAGGATAAAGAGAGTATCCATTTCCTTGAGTGGGACATTCCAAAAGATTTGGAGGAGCTTCTTGTGAGATTGGTGAAACCATTGGTGGAATCTAAATAGAGGAGGAATATTAAGAACTTACTCCAAGGTTTTTTTTTGTGAAGAGAAATGGGACCGTGGTCTGTTTATATAGTAAAATATAGGGGGCTTCATTATTATTTTACAAACTTATGTTTTCTAATCTATATTATGAAATAATCAAAACCACATACCGTTTCATGGTTTTCCCCATTGTTACTTCCCAATGGGATTTTTTTTCTATATTTTATAATTTAAAGGTCCAAAATCAACCAACTATTACCATTATTGATATGGAAGTGATTCATTCTTATGAAGAATTATTTTAAAAACATTAATATATAATATAGGTTTTGGAGGATTAGTAAACGATTTATTAAATTAATGAAATAACCTAAAAAAGATTTAGTGAAGGATAAATACATATTTTGTGGTTTTTACACTTTATGGAATTTATTACTGTAACATCCAAGGTAAATAAAGAATATAAAATTTTCATATTTATCAAAATTTGTGAATTAAATATTAATTTTACTTTAAAAGGGATGTTGTGTTCTATGACATACCTAATACACAAAAATGGGTTTTTTTTAAATCTTATGTTGCACACAATGCTAAGTCATACTAAAAAATTAATAATATAATATTATTTCAAATGATAGTTAACGCCTAGCCTTTATATTGGCCGAAATGGACAGAACTATCTAAAATATAAATATACATGTTTGTTAAATGTTTTTACATTTACCCAATAAATTTAGGAGGCTTAAAAAAATATATAATCTGATTTTAAGCATAAATACTCTAATATTCCTTAAAATGTCAATTTACGACATTTTGATGGAGAAACCTTTTCAAATATAGTTTTGGTCACTTTTATGTGTTCTATTTGACAAAATAAAATTCTTTTTTAGAATCTGGAGATCAAAATGTACTTGGGGTAAATAATTGGTACTTTTCTGATAAAATTTATTTTTAATGTAAAGTGAAAATACTGTATTATAATTCAAAACTGCCTTTTAATCTAATTTATTTATAAGGTTATAATATCTATTTAATTGGTTTTTAATTTATATTACATTATTTTTTTACCATTTAATCCAATTTTGGTCATTTTAAGTAATTTCAATTTAAATGTGGACATAAAAAAGTGTAAATCTTTTGATAGTTATTATTTTATAAAAAACATGTTTTTGTTTTGATAGCGGGAAATAATTTTAAGTAAATTTCTGCCACTTTGGGGGTTTTGAATTAGAAAAAATGGACTGCATATTGGGAATCAGGAGGTCCAAATTGTATTAATAGGTAACTTATATTTTCTGACATTATGAATATCATCTTCAGTAAATATTATTTTTACCAGGATTAAAGGGTGAATCTAGTAAATAAGGCTAAAAAATATTGTTATAATAATTTAAAATTACCCTAACATGATACCTAATCCTATTTTTTTATAAATTTCTAAACATTGGCATCCTGAGGTCGATTTTGGGACCCCATAGGGCCACAAGGTAGTGATAATGACACTTTATATTAATTAATTTAAAGTAAAGACAAAAATGACACAAACATATATCATTTAGTAAATAAATTAATAAATGGGGTTATTTAAGTTATCTCTTAGACTATAAATATACATGTAAAAGATAAAAATATTTCATATATCATAATATTTGTTTTATAATTTTTAGACATCAAATAAATAAAATTATTTATGACACAATAATGATGCAGTATTAACCTCATTAATTAATGAATTTAATAAATATGATTATAATGATTAAAAAATATCTTAAACCGATAAAATTATTATTGGATGATTTTATTTTGAACGAAAGGCATCCTATCTACGACTCTAATAATTTTTGGACCTTTAGAATCCAAAAATCATTATATAATAAAATAATATTTTTAAACATTCCTAAAGAGCCCCTCCTCCCCCTTATAAAAATCCCTCACTTCTAACCCATTCCTCACACTTATCAAGACCCTTGGATCATCTAGCCTCTAACAAATTAATATACCTACATACCTCACCTCCTCCTAGATTTAATACCCTAGGAAAAAGACAATTCATTTAATCCTTTTGGTTCCAACCAAATGGACATACCTAATTTAAAGGCAACATCTTCAGTTAAGTTATTTTTCTTTATTTTGCTTCTCCAACCACCTAAAATCTATTTATTCATTCATTTTATAACAAAAACATGTATAATAAATATACTAGGTTTTTTTTTGGATAAATATTCGAAATAAACTTACGCACACCTCTATATAATGGGTAAAAAACATATTATTTCTATGGACGGTGAACTACTGCCTCACGAAACGATGTTTGTTCAGTATTCTCCTACCACCTCTTATGGTGGCCATTAAAATGGAAGTGTATTTATATGTGATATATTTTATATTTATATTTTTACTATTCTTCAGTATTTTTTATTTATATAATACCTTTTCGGTTTCCATAGTGGGTTAATACGATAATTTTATTTGATGAAGTGAGAACTACCGCTCCGTCAATGTGATATGACTCGTTCAGGCCATACATGGAACATATAAAGGATGTAGTTACTAAAATTATATATAAAATTATACTGTATTATAATATACATATTTATCATTAATTTTTCATTCAACTAAATATGAAATGTAAATGAAAGTAGCATTCATGCATATGTACAGATTACCGTCTCTATGAATGATGCATTTCATTTCTTATCTCCAATTGTTATGTACTGTTATATATATATATATATAGTGGATATATATATGATATATATTATATGTAAATATTGAATATAATTTTCTATATAATGAACTTTTGAAGACATTGAAAACTTGTATATATAACAAGATCATTTTTGACTCAACTGCCAAATATCGAAAAATGACCATTATTAACTTAAATGATTGCATAAAGTTTATAACATGGTAATAAGTCATATAAAATGAAAAATAATCTTTAAAATGGTTCTTAAGAAATTAGAATTTAACTTTAGTTGAATATTTAGGAGTCTAAAGAACGAATGTGTGATGTCTGACACGAGGTAAGGTGTTTCTTATCTAACTTTTAATTCCGTGAGATTTACATTGTTCGCAACTTATCCATTTGATGTACTATATTGTGTACTACCATTTGATATATATTATCACAATTCACTTTATATTCATGGTATTATTTGATTCATTTTGTGTTTATTTACTTTTGGTCTTACAACTACATTGATTACAATGTGTAAAAGGGCTTTCATCTCAATTTTTATTCACATGAGATTCATGCAATATATTCCACTGTTTCCTTTGGTGTGGTGTATATACTACCCATGATTGTATTCTTTTTGTAATATAAATTAATTTATGGGTATTTAAATCTTATATTTATGATCCTTCTTTCATGGGGTGTATGTTTCGTAAGTTACCAAATCGTTAAGGGAACCTTTCACACACCTCTTTTTTAAAAGACATAATGTAAGTTATTTCTTTTAATATCCAATTTATTATGTCAGGATATTTTATTAAATATATTTATTTCTTTAAATTTTTTATCCATGGGTTGATAGAGCCATTTATCTCTCATCAAATGATTTTATTAATTTTAAAGTGACGCTATTAGGCTGTCGAATTTTTGTAAGAGAACATCTTTAACCAATTTCAATTAATTTGAATAAACTTATAATTGTTGATTATGTCATTATATGAATATGTGTGAATTTACTCTGATTGTTTTACACTTAATAACCACGTATATTGGGTGTATTCTTATTTTTCACACATAATTATGTCATTGATTTGTCCTTAATATAATGATATGATCTTTTCAAGGCACTATGTCTCAATTTACATTCCATTGAAACATATTTATTGTTATACATTGAATCCCATTTATGTGGGGTATATACTTCCCTTTGATGTATTATATCATTAATAAATCTATTTCCATGATATTATAAGCTTTTATTGATATTATTCCCCATTTTCTTGTACTCAAGTGTCTCTCATTTTGTTACAAACTCTAACTAAAATATCATTTTATTTGTTTTAAAGATTTATTCATAAAAATATTTCACATTAAAATCCATGTTTTAAAAATGGTTTTTAGGATTCATTAATTTGGACATTTATGTTTTAAAATATTAATTTATTTAAAATCTTAAATGTGGTATGGGACACTATGATTAAAAAACATCTTTATTAAATGTTTTTAATGGTTTTCGATGGGATTCTTTTTCTACGAAGCATTTTTGTAAATGAAAAAAGGGAATATTTATTTTTAACGTACGAGGTAAAAAACATTTTCCACCAATGTGATTAGTATTTGATCTATGGCTTCATTAACAAGTCGTAAATATTTTTAAAAGGAAAATAAATACCATATACTATTTTACGTATTTTGGAATTGAAAATGGTTTTGATAATGGATTTGTTATATCAAAATATTTAAATTATACATTTTGATTAAAATGTGGAAATTTTATATTTCCTTTATGATTGATTTATACTTTAAGATTTTTTATGGTCCTTGGGATTTTTTTACTTATACGGGTGGTTCCGTGATAAACCTAGAGCAGGTGAGCTCAAGATATCTCTCCAATGCATTGGGTAACGTGACTGAGGTAAATGTTATTGTTTCTTATAAGAGTTTTAGTCAATATACTATGATGGGTATTCCAACGTTACTCTCTACATATCTATGAAAGATATTATTTATGTTTGATAATGATGCCACATGTTACATTTTTTATTTATAATTTCTATGTGTTATTCATAAATCTTACAATTTCATGAGCTTAGTTATGATTGAAATGTATGGTTTCATTGATTTGTATTTATCTATGGGGTAATTATTCATTTATTTTATAACCCTTACTGATTTTTTACACTCACCACATGTTTTGAAATGTTTTTCACAGGATTAAAGATGAATAGGGTCATTGATGGGGTCAAGTAAAATTCATTTTGTCTAAAACCTAGAACTAGACGTGTTTTGTTAGTGTTTTTTATTTTATGATAAAAATGGATTTGGAATATAAGTTTCTACTTTTTAATTTTTGAAATATAATATAATAGATAAGGAATAATTCTCTAAATCATTAATCTTGAAAAGATATTCAATGTGAATTATCCATTTAATTCAATATTATGTATTGTATTAAGTATGAGTTCTTATAGTTGGTATTAGTGGTCAGTTTAGAAAACTTTAGGGAATATGTGTTTTTTTAAAGACATGTTTAGTACCTAGGTCTATTATTTTAGTTAAATCCTTATTTTATAAATTTTTATGATTATGTAAACTTAGTTATAAATGGAAGGAGGATGATCTCAAATGACATTCCTATCTTTTCATGATGACATGCTAGCAAAAATTATGGAAAAGTCATGTTTAGATGATCGTGATATGTTTTCTAGTATATAACTAACTTCTATGGAGTTGTTTGAGATATCAAACAACTACACTATACCTTGATATTATCATGGATCATGGGTTGTATTTAATCAAATCCTACATTCACAATATTCTCATATTTTCAAGAAATGTAAATGTTATCAAGGTATTTTCAAATATTTTACCTTATAACAAGATTTTGAAGCATAATATGATTTTGAAAAAAGTTGATAAAGAAGGAGGCTCTTTAAAAACCTATTCATATTTTCTTTTACAATATATTCTCTCAGTATATACTTATAGTTTTTTAAAAGGATAATTGATTGAATGTTTCAACTCAAATTTGTTCCAACTGTTTTATAAAAATCATGTTTTATTATAGGTTTTGAATTATATGTCATGCATGATTATTTTCCAAAACTATTTTTCTGCGAACACCCATTTGACCAAAGTTGTACAAGGTGTATTTGGATGAAGGATGAAAATTATTTTTAATGATCTTTAAATTGTTGTTTCAATGCATGGACCATCTACCTACGTGAACAAGATGATGATGAAACCATATGGACACCATGATCAAGGTATGATGTTCATTCTATTTGGAATAGTTTTATTTTATCATATGGTGGTGAAAAAAGGAAATATATAAGATGTTGAGGTATTAATTTATTGGGATAAAAATATAAGGTATAAGAAAACCTTTGAGGTTAAAATATGTTAGGGTTATTGTTTGTGTTTTATAAAATGGAAATACCATAATGTTGGTGAAAACCTGTTGCATCTGGAAAGGCCGCATGAATAAATCCCCCAACCGATGGGTGACAAGGGCGCATCACTTACCACTATCCTACGTGATCTCCCTGGTTAGTATGACATATTATTTTAAGTTAAATGATTTTATGGATCAAGAATATTTTGATTTATGGAACTTATGTTTTATCAAATCGATATTATAAATATAGGAAAATTATTTGTATTTATGTGATAATGGTTGTTTTATAATATTTTTTCTCTTTTGGTAGCATTATATGATTAAGGGAAATAGAATACTATGGGATCTCATTTATGGAGTAATGGTTGAAATTTTATTTTGGATGAATCTATTTTATTATTGTAGACATAAGACGATTTGGATTATTTATGGAAATGATTAACCTATCATGAGGAATATGGGATTAGGTTAATTACTTTTCAGTATGAGACTTTAAGAGTAAATGATGTTATTTGGAGATAAATTTTAAGATTTATATTGGATGACTATGTGATTAAATCCTTTTAATATTTGGTGTTCTATTTTAGATTGGATTACTTTGATGAATTTTAGATAAAGATTTTTATTGAATGGTCTTTGTAGAACATTGGTTATTGTTAGAAAAAATGTGGAGATAAATTTTAGTTTTTTATTTTGTAAAAGATTTACCTTTTGGGGGATTATCTGATCTTGTAAAAACCATTTTGGTTTTTTTTAATTTCTAATGAAATTGAAAAAATATTGTTTATATTTTGTGTATTATGTGATTCCCTAGAAGTTGATTATAGGGATTTCAATGGGAACAAGTCATCTTGAATACTCATCGTTTGGAGAAAAGATGCATTTGTGGAAAAAATCAAGTAATGGATGAAACTTTTCACGAAATTTAAGTGTGTTTATATATGTTCATATTCAATATCTTAAATTAATTCATAAACATTATGAAAAATAACTTCAAACAAAAACTTTTTCTCTTAAAATTTCCTATTGAGGTATCAAAGAACGTTTAACACATCACACGTTTGTGATTTTCTGGTTGTTAACATTCTCATAATCATGTTTTCTACCAATCTCCATCAATACTTGATGGTCTATTTCTCTTCCATATCCATGTTTTCAAAAATGGAATCCTAGTATGGTATATCTCAGGTGACCTTTATATTTATCTTTATTTCTTTTAATGTGATATTTTTATTGACTCTTTCTCTGATATGAGACTTTTAATGAATTTTCCAAGCCAAATGTTAAAATGGCGAGGAGGCAATTCCCAAATGGGGGAAGGATGTAACATCCTAGATAAATAAAGAATATAAAATTTTCATATTTATCAAAATTTTTGAATTATATATTATTTTTATGTTAATAGGGATTTTATGTTCGATGGCATACTCGATATGCAATAATGAGTTTTTTGAAATCTTATGTTTCACACAATGTGGAGTCATACTGAAAAAGGTAATAATAAAATATTATTATAATTGGTAGTTAACACCCAGATGATGTATTGTTAGGAATGGACAGAACTAACTAAAATATGAATATACATGTTTGTTAAATGTTTTTACATTTACCCAATAAATTTTAGAGCCTTAAAATAAGAAAGAATACAATTTTAAGTATAAATACTTAAATATTCATTAGAAGGTCAATTTACCACCTTTTGTTAGAAAACCCTCATTAAATCTAGATTTGGACTATTTTATATTTTATATTGTACAAAATAAAACTCTTTTTTAGAATCAGGACATCAAAATATACATTGGGTATATTTTGGGTTTTTTCTGATAAAATTCATTTTTAATGAATAGTGAAAAATACTATATTTTAATTCAAAACTGCCTTTTAATATAAATTATCTATAAGGATAGATTATATTTTTAATTTGTTTTAAATTTTAACTATATTATATATTTACCATCTCATCCAATTTTTATCATTTTAAGTAATTTAACTTTGAAATTGTACATAAACGAGTGTCAATCTTTTGATAGTTATGATTTCTTAAAAACACACTTTTTGTTTTTATAACGGGAATTAATTTTAATTTAATTTATGCCACTTATGAGTTTGGAATTTGGAAAAATGGATTTATTATTTGGAATCAAGATGTTCAAATTTTGTAAATATTTAACATTTATTTGTATACATTATGATTATTTACTTCAGTTAATATTATATTTTGCATGGTTAAACGGTAAATATAGTTAAAATAAGGGTAAAAAAATATTATTATAATAATATAAAATTACCCTAACTTGTTTCATAATACTATTGGATGATACATTTCTAACCATGAGAATCCTTGGGCCATGTTTGGGACCCCAGAGAGCCACATGGGAGTTATAATGAAAATTTATATTAATTAATTTAAAGGACCAAAATGACACAAACATAAATCTTTTAGTAATTCAATTTTACATGGGATTTTATAACTTTTACCTTCTAATATAATTATTCCTTTGAAAGATAAAATTATTTCCAACAACATGATATTTTTTTTGTAATTTTTATATTTCTAACAAATAATATTATTTATGACCTAATAATGATGCAGTATTTACCTCATTAATGAATGATTTAAATAAATAAGATTATAATGATTAAACAACTATCCAGAACCTGTATAATTCTTATTGGATGATTGTATTTCAATAATTTGGTGTCTTATATTATTCTTTAATATGTTTTGGACCTTTATAAACCAAAAATCATAATATAATAAAAAATATTTTTAAACATTCCTAAAGAGCCCCTCCTCCCCCTTATAAAAAGCCCTCGCTTATAACCCATTCCTCACACTTATAAAGCCCTTGGCTCATCCAAAATCTACCCAGTTAATCTGCCTATATCTCACAAATAATCCTAGAAGCCCTACCCTAGGCATAATGCTATTCAATTAAAACTTTTGGTTCAAACCAAAGAGAGATACACGATTTAAAGGTAACGCCTTCTCTTAAGTACCTTTTTTATTTTACTTCTCCAACCCCCTAATCTCTTTTAATTCGTTTATTTTGCAACAAATCCAGTATCCACAATATACTATATTGTTTTTATGATAAGGATTTTAATTACACTTACACACACTTACACCTAATGGGTAATTAATATACTATTCTTGTGGATGGCGAAGTGCAGCCTCACGAAACGATGATTCTTCAATCTTCTCCTACCACCTTTTATGGTAGACATTAAGATAGAACTATATATATATTTATATATATTATATTCATATTGTTTCTATTCATTTGTATTTTTTATTTATAAAATTCCTTTATGGTTTTCATAGTGGGTAAATACAATAATTTCGTTTGAGAAAATGTGTACTACCACCCCCTCAAAGTGATGTGACTCATTCATGGCATACATGGAATGTATAAAGGATGAAGTTACTGAAGTTATATATGATATTATAATGGAATTATAATATACCTATTTATCATTAATTTTTCATTCAATTAAATATGAAATAGAAATTAAAGTAGCGTTCATGCGTACGTATGGATTACCGTCTCCATAAACGGTGCATTTCATTTCTTATCTTCAAATGTTATATACAATTATATATATATATATATATATAAATATTGGATATATATGATCAATATGATATCTAAATAAAGAATATCATTATGGTGATAATGAAATTTTGACTACATGGACTACATGTAAATATTACAAGTTCATTTTTGACTCAGGTACCAAATATCGACCAAACGACCATTATTAACATAAATGATTGCATAATTTTTTCAACATGGTAATAAGTGTTATAAAAGAAAAAATAATCTTCTAAAAGGTTCTTAAACTATTATAAATTAACATTAGTTTATTATTTAGGTGATTAAATAATGAACGAGTCAAGTCGGACACGAGGTACGGTGATTCTTATCTCACTTTTAATGCCATGAGATTTCTATTGTTCACCACTTATCTATTTCATTTAGTGTAATATGTACTACCATTTTATATATATTATAATAAATGTCTTTATATTAATGGTATTATTTTATTCATTTGGTGGTTATTATCATTTGGTCATAAGAATCGATTGATTACAACATCGTAAAGGGATTTCAACTCACTTTTTATTCCCGTGAGATTCATGCTATATTTTACACTATTTCCTTTTTTGGGGTGTATGTACTAACCATTATTTTAATAATTGTATAATATATTTTAATTTATGTGTATTCACATCTTTCTTGTATTATCCTTCTTTCAGGGGTTGTATGCTTCGTAAGTTTCCAAATCGGTAACGTAACATTTACCCTCCACTGTTTTAAAAGACTTAATTTATGTAATCTATTTTAATGTCAAATTTATTATGTTGGGATATGTTCTTATATATCCATATTTCTGTAAATTTTGTGTCCAAGGAATGATATAACATGTTATCCCTCAAAAACATATTTTCTTACTTTGAAAGTGACGTCATTTGGCAGTCAAAATTATGTAAAAGAACTTCTTAACCCAATTTCAATTATCAGGATTAAAATTTTACTTCATGATTATGTGTTGCTATGAATATGTCTAAATTTAATCAGATTTCTTTACACTTAGTATCCACTTATATTGTTTGTATTCTTATTTTTCACACATAATTATGTCATTGATTTATCTTTAATCTAAGGATATGATCTTTTCAAGGGACTTTGTCCCAATTTAAATTCCATTGTAACTTATTTATTATTATACACCAATTCACTTTTATATGGTGTATATACTACCCTTTAATGTATTATATCATGAATCTCTCTATTCTAATGATATTATATGATTTTATTGATTTTATTTCTCAATTGTTTGTATTCACATGTCTCTAATTTTCTTAAATAATGTTTAACTAAAATATCATTTTAAATGTTTTAATGATTTATTCTTATAAATATTTCTCATTAATTTCCATGTTTTTAAATGGTTTTAAGGGTTTATTTATATGGAAATTAATGTTTAAATGATTTAATTCCTTTAAAATATTCAATGTGGTGTGGGACACTTTGATTAACAAATATCTTTATTAAATGTTTTTAATGGTTTTGAAAAGAAATCTGTTTCTACAAATCATTTTACTAAACGACAAAAGGGAATGTCTCTTTTTAACGAACGTGGGGTAAATTACCTTTTCTGCCACCAAACGTATTATTTGATATATGGATTCCTTAAAAAGTGTTAAATTTTTTAAATGGAAAATAAATACCATATACTATTTTACATATTTTGGTATTGAAAATGGTTTAGATATTAGATTTGTTCTGTCAATATATTTAAATTATATATTTTGATTAAAATGTGGAAATGTTATATTTCATTTATATATGATTTATGTGTTATGGTTAAGTTTTGGTTTGTGGGCTTTGTTTATGTATATGGGTGGTTCTATGATAATCCTAGGGCAGGTGAGCCTGGGATAGCTCTCCAATGCATTGGGTAATGTGACGGAAGTAAACAACAATGTTTCTACTAAAGGATTTAGGTAATATACTGGGATGGGTATTCCAATGTAACCCCCTACGTAGCTGTGATATCTAAAATGTAAGTATTATATGGATACCAATAGTTACCTCTATGATTTATGATATCTAGGTGTTATTAATAAATCCTACGATTTCATGAGGTATGTTATGATTGGAAAGTATGGTTTTATTGATTTTTATTTATTTATGGGTTAATGTTTCCTTTCCTTATTTTATAACCCTTGCTGAGCTTTTTATGCTCACCCCATGTTTTAAAATGTTTTTTACATGACATAAATATGAATAGGGTCAAGGATGGGATCAAAGAAAATTCATGCTGTCTAAAACAAGGAACACGATATGTTTTTCTTTGAGTTCTTTATTTTATTAAAAAATGGATTTTGTGTAGATGTGTCTACTTTGTAATTTTTGACATGTAATATAACAGATATAGCCTAATTATCTAAAACTATAAACCTGAAAAGTTATTCAATGTGAATTATTCTTTTAATTCAAGATTATGTAATGTTTTATGAGAATGTTCTTTTAATTACATCTATTTTGGGTCATTATGGTATCATTATACAAGATGTATATTTATACCATATTTTATTTTTACTCGAAAATTACACTCTCAAACAATTAAGAAAAATATAATAATGTATAATATTGGAAATATTACTTCATTAAATAAAATTTATTGTATAAAAATAGTATCAAAATTTGTGAATCTTAGCTTCTAAATTATTTATAGATATTTATTGATAAATATTGGGTTTTTTGTAATAATCATTTTCAATACCTTATAATAACTATATTTGTCATCATAAAAAATTATTTTGTCATTAATACTTAATAAATATTAATCTATTGAATTATTTTTCTAATATTTCATTTATTTTTAAAATTCATGAATTGATCAAGGAAGAATATCTTAATTGAAACTGCACATTACAAACTAATATAGTTTATGTTGTATCATGTCAAAATCAATATCGCTTACAATGTAACGACAATAAAAATAACATATATTAATTATTCTATAAAATATAAATGATCATATTATTATGATCTTGATAAAAATGAATTTATTTCAACATAAATGACATGATGATAAGGTACGTGATTTTGAGCTTTTTATGGGGTGGTTTAGTGTACTTGGTTTAGTTGGTGATCTCCAAGATCTTGAACTCCTACAATAAATGATTTCACTCATGATTTAGTTCTCGAATATAGTATTCTTCTTGGTCAAGGAAAAATACCATTGATGTTTTAACCCTCAAAATCTTTTATAAATGGGATTCATAGTATACAATACTGCTTATTGAGGCCATTACTAATTTTCTTTGTCTCAATTGGATTTATCAAATCCCTGTATTAATAATAATTATATGATCATAATTCAAAATAAATTATTTTAATATTTAGTATTATTAATTATATTTCTAATATCACAAGATATAATTAAAACAAATAAATTCATGTGTTTTCTATAACCATAAAAGGTAATTTAATTCAATTATAATGAAAATTTTATTTATTAATGTTTAGGCCAATATAATATTACCCCTTCATAAATTTTTCATCAGAAATTTTCATTTCACAAAATAAAATATATAAGGGGAATTCTATTTTATCAATTCCTATGGTTCCCATGATTTATCTTCAAACAAGTGGTTTCTCTATAGAAACTTGACGAGGTGAATTATCTAGTTTCATATTACATTATCTCTATAATCTAAGACCTTCAACAGATTCCCTTCATATGAAATATCATTCTCTAGAGGTACCGCTTATGGATTCATAATATGTATGGGGTCTGGCCTGTACTTCCTCAAGAGGGATATATGGAACACATCATTTACTTGAGAATGTTTAGGTGGGATTTTGAGTTGATTGAACACCACTCTAACGTGGTTATGAATCTACAAGGGACCTATGTATCTGTGATTAATATTTTCTTTCTCCCCAAATCTCATGTCTTTATTCCATAGAGATATATTGAGGAATAACATATCTCCATCCTCAAACTCTAGTTCTCATTGATGATGGTCATCATAGCTCTTCTGTTGACACTATGTATCTCAGATGTGTTGCAAAATAGTCATGACCTTTTTTATATTTCCTCAACCTTTTAAGGAATCATCAGTTTGTGTTCCCCAAATTCATCCCAGCTAGCAGGTGTTCAGAACCTATTCCCATGATGGGATTTATAGGGATCCTTTTAGATTCTTATGTAGATAAAATTATTTGAGATGTCGACAAGAGACAGTTGTTGATACCATAATCCTTTGAATTCGATTAAGCAAGATAACAAAATGTTCTCAAGTGTCTAGTTAGTTTTCTCTGATTAAAAAATAGTTTGACAATGAAATATGTGATGAAGTTTAACTCTGTATTTAGATTATGTTGGATACACTTCCATAAAATTGAGGTAAATATGATATATTCATCAGATACAATCTATATTGTTGTTCCATGAATCCTATTCACATCATTGATGTATATCCTAGAAATTTGGTCAAGGGATAAGACCTCTCACATTGAAAAATGTAGGCATTCTTCGAAAGATGATCCACTACAACCCATGTAGCATTATTTCCACTGGATTTTTTATGAGGACAATGACAAAGTCCATGGTTATATTTTTGCATTTATTTTTAGGTATGGGTAATGGTTACATCATCCACATAGATTTTTTCCATTCATCCTTCACATGTTGGCATTAAATACATCTTTATATATATATTTCAATATCATTCTTCATATTATACAACCAATAGTTCTCTTAGAGATATTGATACAATTTTTTTTTCTTGGATAGATGTATAAGGTAGAGTTATATGCATCATCCGAAAAAAATTTCTTTAACTTTATATTTTATGGTACACATATGCATGACCCAAATCTTACAAATATTCTTTATTAATATTGAATTATGAGTATTTCCTTTTTTATAGCTTTAAACTTTTTCTGAATATCCAACTTTTCTCTTTGATAATCCTATAAATTTTCTAGAAGGGATAGTTTAGAAATCATCTATAAATGTATTTATGGTGTTCCTTTCTTTATGATTTCCATTCCTATACTTTTCAAGTCCATGAAGATAAGATACTTATCAATTCTCATTAATGATAAAATTGTCGGATCCCATCTACTTAGAGTTTCTACCACTTATTATTATTATTTTAATGGTAGTGTATTGAATATTCAAAGTCCTAAGTCATCTCTATCCTTCTTTACTAGAGCTCATTCACTAATTTCTATGTGAATATATATATAGGGATTTTAAGATCTGTAAATATTTCACACTTATCCTCAAAGAGATAATGTTTCTATATTTTCAATATAATGATTACAACATCCAACTCTAGATCATGTATAGGGTATTTCAATTAATGAAATTTCCATTTGATTTATGAATAGTATATCAATTTTTTATTCTTCATTTGTACACATAAAAATCACTTATTAGGAAAATAATTATATACCATGAATGGTCCACCACTTGTTGGTAGCCTAAGTATAGGTGTTGTTATAATCCTCTATTTCAAATATTTTAATCTCTCTTTAGAATTATTATTCTAGATAAACATGATTCCCTTATAAGTTATCTTGTTTATAGGGTTTTAAAATAGGGAGAGTGTTCTCACAAATCTATGATAGTACCAAGCTAATCCAAGGAAACTACATATTTATATCACAATGGTTGTCCATAGACATCCTTTTATTGTCTCTATTTTTAATGTGTCTATATATATCCCTCGTAAAAACTTGACCTATGAATGATAAATTATTAAAATAGAACTCCAATTTTATATACTTTACATAAATATTATCCTTTAATATGTTCATTAACAAGGTTCTCAGATCATCCTCATACTCCTCCTCTATTTAATAGTATATTAGAATATCATCAATAATGACTATGATATTTTTATTTGTGTAATTTCTGAAGAATTTATACATCCTTTCTATGAAGATTTCTATATCATTATTGTTTCTTAATGGAATTAATATGAACACATAGTATTCAAACCCTATGTGGAAATAAGTATTGGTGAAATACTCTTTCTTCACCATTACATGATAATACCCTCACTGAGGATCCACTATGGAGATGTATGGTTCCCCACATATATAATCAATCAATTAATCAATCTATGTAATAGGATACTTGTTTTTTATTGTGATCTTATTGATCTCATTATATTTAACGAAAAGGAACATCCACTCATCCTTCTTCATGATCAAGAGAACAGGAACACTCCTAGGTGAAGCTCATAGATTTATATACCCAATATCAAGATTCTCATGTAGTTGCTTCTTCACATCTTCACGTTCCACAACAACCTTTCTATATATATTATTGGATATTTTAAAATTATAATTTATAATCTTTTCTAAAATTCAATATCTCAACTCGGAGGAATGTGGTGCAGCTCTTTGAGAAGCACATTAGTGTATTTCCTTGCAATGGGCATTTTTTCATTGATGATCTTTTCCATAGACTCGATAATTTGATCTATAAACTACTTCTCAAAGGTAAATAATATCCATGAATGATATTTTGATTCTAAATAAGATTCATCATCTTTGTTACACTTATATATAATCTATGGATTATTTGATATATGGATAGTGATTTCCATCTTGTAGAAATTTGTGTTGGATCTATATAATGAAATATAATTCAAACATAGAACTATATCAAATTAAACTGATGAGAGTAACACAAGGTTCACTGGAAAGGTCATCCCAAAAATATTGATTGGGGAAGAGTTATATATTTGGTATGAAATAATTCCCATATTTTCCATTTTTACCAATAACTATACTTATATGATTTGTAGTGATGTCCAAGTAGTTCTACTAAACATGTGTGATATGAAATATTATGTATAAATAGAATTAAAAAGTATTTTTTTCTATTCATAAATTAATATGTAGTGTACATGTCACCATTTAATTTTAAGGATCCACCTAAATTGTTGTGATGGAATATTATTTCTTTGCTACCTCGGAAGTTGTTGGTGTTTATTTTCTCTAACCAACCATGGCATAGAAAAGTGGCTCACATAGGAATATTTTCCCTTGTAGTTAAAACATTATACAATAGGATGATGTTTTACAATATTAATCTTCTCTTCCAATACATTTTAGGGTTTCTACCACTGGTAATCACTTGTTATGTTCACTTCATTTCCACTACTACAGAATTTCCCCATTCACTTCAACAATTTCTTTGGTGCTTCATCCCACACTTATGAAAAGTGGGATGTTGAAAATTATTACCACTTTTATATTTCTCTATCACATTACCATAACTAGAAACCATTTTATAATTCTTAACCCCATTAGAACCATGATATTCACTAATCAATATTTCAAATTTGAGGTCACATCTGGAAGTTTCCTCTAGTTTTAAAACACCAAAATCGCCAGGTACTTTCATTGACATGATATTATCCAAACAAACAAGTATCCAAATTTTCATTCATGGGTAATGAAAAATTTGGAGGTGTATCGTTATTTTATAGTGATGTTTTTCTCATACAACCCAATGGATTCATATTATTTTTATTGGTGGAAGCAAAATCTCTTTCAATTTTAAATGGGTAATACAAGGAAAATATTTTTCAAAAAACATTTTTTGGAATTCCTTCCATGCCATCACATTAATCACTTCTTCAAGATTCATGCTCTTGCTAAATTACCACCACTTATAAACCTCTCCCTTAATGTGGTAAACAACATATATAACATTTTCTTTGATAGAACATTGAAGTATATTAATGATTGTATCAATAATTTTGATATACTGTTACATGATTTAGGGATCAAATGATCTATTGGTAGTCAGATGCATTTGTCTCATAAAGGTCTCAATTTTATCTTGTTATTTATTACTGGGATTTTTTGAATATCACCTGATTCGTGATTAAATTTAGAACATGAGTCAATTGGGGGAGTATGATCACCAAGTTCATGATTCCTTCTCTCATAGGTTTAGGAAACACATTTGGGTAGTCATTACATTTCCCTTCACATTTGTTATTTACTCGGTTCCTCTTATTTCAAGCCATTGGCTAGAATAAATGGATAATTAAGGAAGTGTATTTTTAAACTATTAAACACATAAAGTGTAATATAATAACATTAAAGGGATAATTTTAAAATAAAATGTGTTTCCTTAAGTATTTAGTTTCAAGGAATCAATATATGTTATCCCTGATCTACTACTTAATATAGACACTAATGGTAATTTTTATTCCCTTAATAATGGTCTATAAATATTTTGTGACACTACTACAGATTCAACCTTTAATAGTTTTATAATTTAATACTTCTAGATAAAAATATAATAAAGTCTCCCATTATCAGCGATAAAAAACACTCATAAAGGACCCTTTTATCATTGCTTTTAAAAAACAAATAAATGACCTCTTTATCATTGCTTATAAAAAGGTGCTGATAAAATCCCCTATCAATGCAAGAAAAAAACCTCATAAAGGACATCCATTATTAGTGCTTCTAAAGAAGCGTTGATATAGGAAATTTATCAACTTTTGATTACAACCTATGATAACGGTCTCCCGTTATCATCATTTATCGTCCAGCACAGATAAAGGGTATATTTCATAAGAAAATATATTTAATTTATTATAATACATTAACATCTAAATATAAATATATTTATATTAATAAAATATATATATATATATATTTAAATATTTTTCAGATAAGTATAAATAGGCAATTACGCATAATATATATGTTATTTACTAAAACTTCATTGTCAAATAATTAAAAATATTATTAATTAATAATATTCTATTTAGAATAGATTAATAGTCATTTAATAATAGTAAGATGACATATAAATTAAATGAATTAATGAACGGTCTAAGATAAGTTGAAAACACGACTTGAACATCAAATGACCATAACTTTTGACCGGATTGTTCATTTTGGGCTCTACAACTTATCAAATTGAATCCAGTGATGAGATCTATTCCCTAGTGATGAGTTAAATCCATTAGTCATGGCTTTTGAGTCTTGAAAAGGACCATAAGTACTCCAAACCAGATTTTTTATTTTGGCTATACCAATTTTTTAACATCTGATAGAATTTTAGCCTCATTTAAGGGAATATTATTGTCTTTTTTGATGGGTATTGAATTTATTCAAAGATATTATATTCATATTGATATTATGGTTTTGAATTTTTATCATTTTTTACAATGTTTTTTTATTTATAATTCAATATATTTATATTCTAACACATTTAATTATAATAAATTACTTACATAAATACATATATAAATATACTTAACAGAAAAGTTATTTTAAAAAATAAGAAATAAAAATTTATTTTTAATTTTATTTAAATCAAAATATTTTTGATTTTTATATTATAAAAATTCATTACTATGTATATATATACACATAAAATTAATTTTTATATTTAAAAATGCATGTGTCAATAAATAAATATATATCTATATGTATATCCTAATATATGTAAATAAGTACATTTTATGTAAATATATGTATGTGTATATGAGAAATATAAATGTAAAATTATGTGTGTTAATATGTATGTTTTTATCAATATTATGTGTATATATCATAAATAAATGTATTTTAATAAATAAATCACTATCATTATTATTAATAATATTATTATCGTTATCATTATAGATATCATTATCATAAAATATAGTGTATAAATATGTTTTATAATAAATATTTCTAAAAAATTTGGAAAAATTCAAATGTACATTTATAATTATATATGAATATGTGAATTCTTAATTATACATTCATATATACATATAATGTATAAAATTTAGATCGAAATATAATATGTATATGTAAACATGTTCTTATTTAAAACAATATCTATCCATTTCATTATATAATATATATATATATACTTATACAAATATATATATATATATATAATGTTTATATATAAAAATATGTGGGTATTAAAATAAATATAAATTTTTAAATTATATTCTTGTATATGTAAATTAATACTAGTATAGAATATATTTAAATAAATATTAGTATATATAAATAACAAATAAACATATATTTTGTAAATTTAATCAAAAATAATAGAATAAATAAAAGAATAAAAAATATTCATGTAAATATTTATATAAACAAACATAAATTCTAAAAAAGATATAATAAAACATGTTGGAGTAGTGGTAAAGGCATTCAAATACTAATGGTCAGGTCCAAGGTTCGAATTTAGGTATCCGCAAGATGGATAAAATTTCGTAAATCTTTATTAAGGGATGGGGGAAGTGCTGTTAAAGGGGAAAATGTTAGTTCATGAAAAGAAATGATAAAGGGGTGAAGCAATATCAGTCGGGAGAGGACTGAAAAATAAATCCCCCCTTAACATAGCTTAAAAATTGTAGATAAAGTGGGCCTTTATTATTTATTTTTAAGCACTCATAAAGGTATACATTATTATTCATTTTTAGAACTGATAAAGAAACTCTTTAACAACACTAAAAAAGTTGATAAAGGCCCCCTTTATCTGTGATTTTTTTAGTGCTGTTAAAGGGTTCCATTATTTGTGTTTTTTCTAAGCACTGATAAAGTTAATCTTTTAACCTTTCTTTTGTAGAAAGTGTGTATCCAACAGTGATAAATCCCAAATCTATTGCACTTACAAGTGTGTTTTGTATTAACATTATTTTAACAATTAATATACCTCAGGATTTTCAACAATTATGTTAATAAAGCCCTATTGTTGTGATGTAGTCGATGATGGAGTCCATCTCATTGCACCATTTTCGAGATGATTACCCCTAGGTCCTCTATTCTAGAGCCACATTCACTTGTAGTATCCAGACATTGATGTATTTTCTTGGAAGATACTTAATCTATACATTACCAAAAATAACTTATGTTTTCTTATTTTTAGTATTTTCTATAAGGTTTTCTCTATAGTTTTCTATTCATAAACCCAATAATTAGTAGACTTTACTTTCATAAAAACTATAAAATTTGTTATCATAATTACACAATAGTTTATGATTTATTAAATAACTATACACATAAAACAACCAATAACATATAGGATCCTAGTTTATATGAGTAATTTGGATCATTACATGAAATCTTAATACATGGGTTAGATCGAAAATATTGAAATCTTCATTTACATGCTCACAATATTACATCGTTCATAAAACTACATGACATCACCTAGGGACATGCATAATAAAAATATGATATATAATGAATATTAAGGTAATAAAATAATAATTACATGATGAATGTATTACATGTGTAAAAATAGGAATTTAAACGGGACAAAAATGGGGTGACAATCATAAAAAAGAACAATCAGGCGTGATATATAATGATAACAAAAAGGAAACCTAAGAAAATTATAAAACATTTAAACATGAAATCAAAAGTATAAGTTATTGTTAACCACCAAGACCTCATAACATAATGTGCTTAGTATGACATCATTTTCACCAATATGGAATCTCATGAGACTAAAACATTACCTATTGCATTGGAGCGCTAAATTTGAACACACATCATAATCATATTGTATACATTCATAAATGTTCCACATTGATCATATAACATATTAAAATATTTCATCACATTAAATCCCATAATTATGTTTTTTGGGTTATATAAATGGTATTTCAAAATTAATTAATTATAGGTACATGTAGCTTATTACCCTTGAGTGGTAATGGGTATGATTATATGCTTCAAAAATGTTCTGCATGGAAAATCATTGTGATATTTCTACAGTGTAATGGAAGTACATGAAGATTTTAAAATATTTTAGTGATAGAGGGAGGGGTCTATCATAAAATGAAATTAAAATTTTAATTAGCAGTTACGTGTAATAAAAAATCCAACATGAAATTTTTTGGAATTAACATGAATAATGAAAGATGGGTTTTCAACTAAAAACATGACATGGAAAAATAATAGGACAAAATTGACATCATAATGAGGATAGATAATGAATCAGAGAAGGGATTAATATGAGTGATATGGTTCACCCATAACTTTTACATCATAAGGTAATTAATAAGTATTTTTAGGTCATATCCGATAAATAGAAATTATAAGAAATATTGCATTACATAAATAAGGTTATTGAAAAATGAGAAGAAAGAGATGATACATTACCTTGAGAGGGTGATTCAAAATGCTTGAGAGAATCATCTTGAGATCTTAGAGAATATTTGGAAGAATTTAGATACGGTAGGGTAGAGTTATGTCATGATATAATATTTTTACTAGGAAAGCTTAGCAAGAGACAACGTCTGTGAACATTTATTATTTCTCAATCGTAGGTTTTGAACTCTATAAAATTAAACAACCAAAACCCCAAACCTTACAAAGGTTTTTCCAATAGATTCCACCGAAGTTTATTTTTTAAAATATTGTATAAGTCTATGTTTTTAACTCAATAAAAAATATTCCCCTTCATTATGTCAAAGAGAAACATGTTTATAATGAATATATTTTAAAACCACAATATATAATATAGGTTTTACTAGATTCATAGATGATTTATAAAATTAAAAAAATAACATCAAAAAATATTTTAAATTAGAAATGTATATTTTTTGTAGGTATAATTTATATAGTTTATTATATTACTTTTTGGTAATTATTATATCATAATAGACAATAAATATTTAAACCGTATTTAATTTTTACCCAAAAATTTGATTGTCTCGGAAAATTATGAAAATTAACTAATGTAAAATTTTAACTTTATTATTCAAAAAATAATACTTATTATATACAAATAAATTTCTAAAATTTTTAATTTCCCTTTTAAAACAAGAATTTTTATTTATTTAGAAATTAATTTTTCAACAATAATAGTTTTCAAGCCCATATAACTAGTACAATTGACTTCATGAAAATTTTATTATCATTTATATTTAATAAATATTACTTAATTTTATTTTTTATTAATATATATTTTATTTTTATGTTTTATGAATTTGTTAAAAAGGAATATCAAGATTGAAACTTAATATAACAAAAAAATTTTGTTTTTTATCATATCAGAATCATAATAAATTACCAAGTAATGATAATAAGATGAAAATATATTCATTGTTATATACAATATAAATATAAGTTTTATTAGTGCCTTGATACATATCACATTATTACAAAAACAAATTACTTGAGTGTATTGTACATGATGGTGATATTTTCATGGGGTTGTTTAGTGTACATGGTTTGGGTGGTGATCTCGATGAGCTTGAATAGCTCTCGTAAATGATTTCAATCATGATTTAGTTGTTGTGTAACATGTTGTTATTGGTCAAGGGAAAATAAAAGTGAGGATATCTCCCTTATAACCTTTGATAAATGGCTTTCAAAGGTAAAAATCCTTTTGAGTGTGGGAATTGTTTCTTTCATTAAATCAAATGAATATATCATAAAACTATATTTATACTAAAAATATGATCACTATTCAATAGATATATTATTAATGATTATGATGATTGATGGTGTTTTAAATCCAATAGTATGTATTAAAATCAAATAAGTGCTTCAACATTCTATAACCATAATTGGGCATTTAATTCAGTTACAATGTTTATTTTCTTTATAATTATCTCAGTCATTACAAACATAATCCTCTAGATATGTAACAACTCTTCCAGTTCACACCGTATGGTTGATAGTGCAACTATAGATTCTCATCATTTTCAAAACCATAAAATGCGTGTTTCAATGAATCCCAACAATTTATCTATTTCATTACCCTTAGTATAACCTCTAAATCATGTTTCTAACATGATTTGTAACCATGGGAAAACAACAAGACGAATTGAAATAGACTCTCCAAATATACCATCTACCTCAAAACATGATACTCCTTTGGTGATCAACTAGAATGGCACAAAATATGTAATTTTTTCCCATTATGATAATATCTTGAAGATAAGATCTCTTTGGTGGAATGGTTGAACCACTTCTCTGAATACCCCTAAGGGTCACCACATACTCATGATTCATGCTACCTTATGCTCTAATACTAACTCCACTTGGTGTTTTTTTAGGGTTCACAACCAATATTAATATTTTACTCTACCATTAATTCCCAGTTAATCACTTTGAAAAATTAAGTCTAACTTAATATGTTCACTGGAACCAATATAGAATATCTATCACCATCCGCAATCAATTAACCTTTTTAGTATCATCATCAATTAATAAAATTTTAAAATTTGAATAAACTAGTGAACCTGAAAATATAATCCTTGACGAACATCCCTCTATATATGAAATTCATGAACTCATGAAAGAACTCCACCATTGAAATATTTTGAATTAAGTACTCACAGAACATAACCTCAAAATAATTTCATGACATCCCCTCATCTATACCAACCTACAACTTCATGTACCACAAGAATTTCACTTGTTCACTGAGGATATACATCATATTTTTCACTCTCCTACCAATTCCCATGTCATGTTGGTAAAAAATGACTAAGATGACTCCGTCCAATACATGGATTCTTTGGGTTTTCCCTCTCTGTAGAACTAATGCAGACACTAAGATCGTAATGCTCAATTAAAATATTTTTGGATGGATCAACACCCTTTGTTCCTCATCCAGTAGACCCAATAGCTCAGAAACAACTTGACGTCAGATAATCAATGAATTATCAACCCAGCTCAAATGACTACTCTGGATACCCTAAAAGAACATCATGTAGAACATGATCATCTTTTAACTTAAGGGGCAATAGGCTCATGCCTAGATGGAATCAAATTGAACCCAAATACTATTATCAATACATATACCTTAGATTAGATATAAAAAATATAGGAAGTTGTAATATGAAGTGAATCCCATTAGACATACACTTCCTTATCTACACCTTGGTCTCTGGTTATTCGAATTTGAATATCCACATGACTATCCTATGGTTAGGATCACCCCACACACACATGAATCGCATACCTGATGGGGTCAAATGATTTAGTTAAGTGTAATTCCACCATGAAACATTGTAGGGAAAAAAATTATATTTTTCTTAACACATTAAATAACTAATAACATTCATGAATGATATAGTCAAACAAGTATAATAACACACATATCATGTAAGTCCTACAAACAAAAAAAAGATGAAATAACACACACCCTATTACATTATAGAATAAGATTCAAACCAATATCCAAATAACCATATAATACACATTACTTTTAAAAATTACCAAACCATAACAGACAAAACACAATGAAGTATCCCAAACCCTAGTAACTTAGGGGTCCACTAAAGAGGATTTAGCTAATAACCTATATAAGGTTTATTTTTAAGTCTCTCCAATTATAAACCATGAGTTTCTATTCAAAAATAACAAAATAATAACATGCTTTGATTCAAAATTATAACATATTCATCTTGGATTACTCAAAAATATCACAATAGAGTAGTGTTATTTGACATTAGATGCAACTTTCATTTTTCAAGGGGTTACAAACTATGTTCATTGTTTTATAGGTTATCATGAAGAGTTTATTTAAAATTTTAATATTATATATTAACCATTAATAAATTAAGTGAAAGTGATCATGAAAATGATAGAAAATATTACTATTCTGGTTTAAATTGAAATCATACGAAACTAAAATGAAGAATGTGTACATTTTCCATTAGATTACATAGGTCAGTGTTTTTGAATTCTATCTATTCTCGATGAAAATAATAAAGGTAGACCATAAATGTTATTCCCTCTTATGTGTATCTATATTAAGTACTAAATCACCCACAATATTTTTTGTTTCATCATTTAATTATTTATTATATTCTAGTATATCAAGAGAAAAGAAGAAAGGAAGATGTGCTTTGGGAGAGGAGATCATCGGGAAAAGGATTCTCATAGAGATTACACCCACAATACTCATGGATAATAAAAAATTATATAATTAGTGGGGATTATTTCTAATACATGAGTTCATCCAATTAAATTACTCAATGTTTTCTTAAATTTATGATCAATAGTTTCAATTGCATCACATCTAACTCTCGGTCAAAAGTTTTTCTTCCCTTATTAATGATAAGTTATGTGTGGAATACATGAAACCTTAAATAATTAACATTTAAATATATAAAATGTATCATGGAAGAGCTGATGTTATTAAAAAATTTGAAACATATCATTTTAATTGAATTATATTATACATTATGATATTTGCTTTGACTATAATGTGGCATCTCTATGTCATTAAATATGAAATGACCCCAATCATTATTGTATGAAATTTTCAATATGTATTTCCAAATCTATGATAAAACTGGTCATATGTTATGATATTAAATGTATTTAGTGATAATTCATTTTAATCTCTTATACTCAGAAATGTACATAAAACATTTATTATATTTATCCTTATACCATATCATATATGATAACATCTGAAATTATATCTAAAATTTTTTATATATATTCCAAAAAAATTGGAATAATACCATTAACTTCACCTTTCATTAACACAATATAAAATACCTTGTGAAAACTACATCAAAAACTCTTACAAATAGAAAACAAAATAAAACTTTTAGTGAAGTTTTTTGAGTCAATATTGATACCCATTAAATCAAAAACAATGTGTAAACACACTTCCATTTTTATTGTTAAAACAAATATGAATAATTAAATCCATATATAAATAAAAAGAGATTATTCTATAAAATAATCAATTCTACTCATGTTGCAATAGGATATAGCTTGATCTCTATCAAAAATATATAACTCCATTCCTATGACTACAAACTCCATCACACGCTATTAGTCAATTTCAATTATTTTCTTTTTTTCAAAAAATTTTGTGACCATGGGACACAGTGTATGTCAATCCAATATAGCACCCTGAAATGTTCTTGAATTTTTATTATAAACATACCAGTTCGGTGAATAAATTGGATATAAATAATTTATAATACAACTACATAACCTAACTCTCATCCAATTAGAAAATACCTCATATATACCTTTTATGTATGACCATGTATTTCCTCAGTTTAATATACACAAGGACTCATATAGTATACAAGTCATATGAGATGGTAAATATCATCTTTATTGATCTGTAACTGATCAAATGATTAGAAATAGACCTAAATACCCCTTATTAGCAATGACTTAAGTCATTAATAATAAATGTATCAATATATATAGCTTACCATGATTGGTATCTCGAGAACATGAGGTAGTGAGGACTCAAATATGAATATTCGATCACCACTATACCAAACACATTATGTATGGAAATAAATTTTCTATACATGAAGGGTTATATAGAAAAAAAAATTTAAACCACATGCGCATATTTTATATCCTGATACTGGAATCATAATATTTTGAAATTTACCATTTTTTCACCGCATATGTTAAACCATGATGAAAATTTGATAGAAATAACTCAATGGTGTACATTTACATGACGATTATTATTAAATTTCATAAAAACTGTGTCTACATATAACTTTATCCTATCAATGTGAAGGAATGATAAAGTATTGAGTAAGGTTTTTATGATACATTTTTTATTTATAAAATATTATAAGAATACTTAACAAAACACTACTTATGCATCTTTATGTCATATCATAAATGATTGACTGATTAACCAACCATATGTTTTTCTGTACATTTTATGGTTTTGTTGACCCATGATATCAGTATGAAATTCCTACCACATATCTCGAATACCATATGATAAAACCCTCCCATTAATCCCTTAATTGAGTAACATCTATTATGTAATCCAATTTGAATAATGTAGTGACATGGGAATAAAATTTCTATTGTTAAAAATATAAAAATTTAAAAATTTCTTTATGATAAAATAGTTAATGTTATAATGTAAATAAATTCCTTTTTTTCCCCATTTTTGATGTTTCCTCAAAATTCTTGGAATCCTTTAAATCAAACATTTTCCTTCAAATCTATATATATATATAATGTAACTAATTACATTTTGTCATATCAAAACCATTTTAGGATATTAATTAACTTTCACATTGTTATTGTAAAAAATGTAAAACTTATATTTTTGATTACCATTATATGATAAACTATTAATTATATAAATTGAAATTAACTCTGAACATTTCACTATCATTATCATTTATTTATTAACTTTGAACATACCAAGTCAAAAAAACCGCACTAGCCTCTTAAAGATTATGTTATTTTTAGAGTATCTTATTATATAACAAAAAAAACTTCCTATTAGAAAAAACTATTATTTCCATTTAGTATGAATGTTTAACAAATATATTGTTTTTCCATATCATATATTAAATTCGATGTGTATGAATGTCTTACTAAAAAGAATACATTATCAAATATTTCATTGTTCATGATGTAATTATGTTCCCACATATTCTTAGATAAAATCTATACCATATATAAAAAATTATTCTATATATATCACTATTTAAATAATGTTATTTTATTTTGAAAAATAAAAAACCATGGGTATCAAAAACATGACCTCATTTATAAAAAAAATTATTCTTTAAAAAAACTTCTCAAGAGATCAAAATGAGACATAAAATTATCATCTACTGAAATTAAATCAATCTTAATGTGTTTCTTATACCTATGTATTCAATTAATTAAAATATTTTCTACATATCTTGAAATAAAATAGAAATATCTATTCACCAATTCTTTATTTACTTATAAACTCGTCAATATTTACAAAAATTAAAACATATAGTTTGTATTTAATATATTTTTGAACAAAATATTGAATTAAATAACCTTAATACCTGTGGTGGACTTTCTAGTTGGGTTATTACAACCATTTAGATATATTGAGTAAATTATTCTCCAATGGATTGTGTAACCATAATTAACACATTTTCCCTCTGACCATTTCTTCAGTTCGATATGTTTTGTGGACTCTATATTGCCTCTATTATTTTCTTTTCAGCCAAAATATCCATGCTTACCCTTCTATACCATGACCATACCACTTCCTCTTGGACCACCCATTTAGTAATCAACAATCATCAACATATTAAGGATATATAGTAATCCTTTACAAAATTCATTCATATTTTAGTTGAAAATAATCTTTGAGAACCTTTTCAATAGTGATTTAAAAATGAAATTCATGCTTGGATCAAGTCTAAGAGGTACACCCAGTATCTCTATGTCCCTGATGTACTAATTCATATTGAGTACATGAGTTGATAATGAGACTCTTTTCACCATTTTATGCTAAAATATAGACTTAAATATTTTATACCTTTCATGGCTATATTTAACTTAATAAATCTTTTTTATGTAATCAATCATCTTAAAGGCATCCATAATATCATATTTCTATTTGAAATTTTCTTCTCTGGTTTCAATAGTGAGAGTAGAGACTTTCAATGAATTTGTTATATTATATATAAAAATCATCTAATTTTATTTATTTAATGACTTCACAAGTTAGTTTTTTTCATGAATAGCTTCATAATCATTTATCTAAAATAAGGAAAATTTAATTTTTTTTCTCTTGAGTTTATTTTAATGAAAAATGGTAGTTTATCATTTCATGATATATCAAATATTTTTTTCCCAATCCTTTTTTTTTGAAACAGTAATTTTTACCTAGGATAGTATTTTGGTGGATTTTTATGTCATTTGAATTTTGTAAGAATATTTTTTATTTAATTAATTAAATATTATTTATTCATGAATGTTTTTGTAGTGATATATCCTGTTTGGAGTTTCAAATAAAATTTCAAACACCTTTATTGAGTCTTTAATGGGGGGTTTTCCAAGGAAGAGAATAATATTACATCGGGTGACAAGGTTGGGTTGATCCCCCTTTCCTTCCATCTACTATTTTTCGTTTTCTTTTATTTTGCCTTCCATTTCTCTTTTTTCTAACTTCATTTCCCATTCTTCCTTTACTGTGTCACATATAACCACCTTTTTGAATTACATAAACGAAGAGATTTCTGAGGGAGAGTAGAGGGGGAGATGGAGATGGAGGCACTATTGTTGAGCCCAGGTCACGTCGTAACACCATGTGACTTCTTTAGAATGTGAATCGGATTGAATATTTTCCAGTTTCCACCCATAGATAAGCCATTAATAATATTTTGACCAAAATAATGAATGTTATTTTTTTTAATCTTTCATTTGGGTTGTTGGGGACCCTTAGAGGGTTTGATCTGGTGGTTATTGGGTTAATTGGTGTTTTATAAGGAATTTAGAGGGATTTTTATGAGGGAAATCCAGATCACATGGCTTGTGGTTTGATGAACACACACACTATGTTTTAATCATATTTAGGTAAGATGATTTTTTTTGTATATGTAATGAACTTTAATCACACATTGTGTTGTAGTACTTGGGTAAGTACCTAGAATATTGTCATGTACATGTGCAAGTGGAGTTCGGAAAGTACACACCGTGGACTCTCGGTACACCCCATGTAATTAGACATGGCCTTGTGGCCATATACTCGGGAAAACACCCCATGTAATCTTATTTGGAAGACCCCATGTGTGACTTGGGAATGTACTTGTACATATCCAGACTTCATGTTTATTCTGACCATTTAAAAGTACATGGCCATGTGTAGCTTTGAGAGTACACATCATCTACATAGAAGTACATGTTGTGTACTTTTCTAGAATATCAGTTTTGTGTGTCTTTGTTCCATGAAGATATAATTGGACATATGAGTATTCCCTTATGATTTTTTTTTTCATGTAAATCTTATTGGAGGGATACTTTTAGTGTTTAGAGGCTATCTAAATGGAGTTTCGGACAGGTAGAGATTTTGTGCGAGGATTCATTTGAAGATGTTGTTATTAGATCCTATTAGGGCACTGATTGCGTTCTATGAGGCCCATGTGATGGTGATCTCTTTTGGAATTGAATATATTGAGAATTCCAGTTGAGTATGTTTGGGGTCATTTGGATTGATTCTTGGAGTCCGGATTGACTATCTTCTTAGAAGGAAAAATTAGTTGGGTTGTTTGAGGTTTAGGAATAGTTTCATGTGGTTGGGACCCATAGTATCCTTCAGGGTAGTTCAACATATTTGGATGTCAAGTATGGTTGGGTTCCACTAAGAATAATTTGAGATAATTTTGAGGGACCTTTTCTAGGGAATTATCTTTTAATAGAGGTGTTTTTGAAGGTTTTCCTTCTGTTTAGGTGTTCTGTGGCATTGAGCTTATAGTGCACCATACTCCCTTTATGTGGGCCTAACACAAGGATTGTTTTTTTCTAGAGGATCCCCTTTTTTGGTCCCCATCAAAAGGGGAGATTTTATGGATTAACCCCTTGTATTTTTTCTTATTGTGATGTGTTTTTGGAAACTATGTTGTATTTCCTATATTTGTTAGCATGTGAGATGCCTAGTGTTGTTTTTAGTATTTTTACTTGGAGGGTGTAGTTATGTAACACTCACACTTTTTATGAGAAATATTTTGTTTTTATGTTATATAAATCATCAAAGGAGTGTTTCACTACACGCAACACTATCTTGGCTTTATTTACACGCAATCACGACCTTCCTTGATAGCTTGCGTTGTACACAATACCGAGTTTCACAAAACAGTGATATGCTATTAAAATATTATTAAACTAGCCATTATGAATAGTAATACCCACTTTTTGAAATTTTATAAATTTGATTTTCCAAAATGGAATTCATTTTTGGATTCAGAATATCGAAATTAGCCTAGGGTAAAATTTTGGTATTTTTCTGAAAACATTCAATTTTTGATGAATAGTGAAAACAGTGGGTTACTATTTAAAAACAGAATTTTTATTTAAATAATTATTTATTTTATTTTAATTTATTTTTGGTCAAAATTGATACATAATACCTATATATGTTCAATGTCATTCATTGGGGTCATTTTATAATAATATTATATATATATATATAAATTTTATCAAACTTTTCACCGTCTTTTACCCACCTCCTAAGAGAGTTTAAAAATTTACATAAAACATAATTTTACCGCTTCTATGAGTGGAATTTTAAAAATCTGAGAGACAGGCTTAATATCAAGGAGTAAAATGTGGTTCAATGAGATGAAAATAATTTTTGGTGGATAGTAACTTTTTACTTTTATTTACCATGGTTAAAAGTAAACAGGGTAATTAATGGTAAAAATGATATTATTATTAACAAAAAACATGTCCTATTTATATTGGATAAATGAAATTCGACCAAAAAAAACCTTAGGAATAAAATATGACCATTTTGGTCCACTTGGATTAGATTAGTACATTTATTATTAATTTATTTAAAGAAGGTTTAAAATAGTTAAAATCAATGTTTAATAACTAAATCATTTTTAATATAGGGTTATTCATAAGATAAATTCGACTATAAAAATTCATTTGAAATCTAAAAATATTTCCTTCAAAATGAAATTTTATTTATAATTTTTAGACATTAAATAGTTTAATTTATATTTGACACAATGATGATGTAGTAATTATCTTATTAATGAAATATTAACATAATTGATGTTATAAATACCCAAATAAATGTAATTTGAGACTTTTTACGGATTGAAATAATTTTCTAGGTTAATATGACATGTTAGTACTGATTTAATTAACTTCGTTCGAACTAATCATGCTGTTATGATTTTCATAAAAATCAATTACCAAATAGTGTCAAAATTGACAAAAAATAGTTTTTTTAAAAAATATTATATTATTAGTTGTTATTTTATTCCTAAAAATCTAAGGATAGGAAAAATGACTTAGATAAGGTTATATATATTAATAGTAAACAACTTAGGGTTAGTTTGGCTTGTTATAGTATGTTTATTAACCATATATTATAAGAAAACAAGAAGACATGGTAAAGGTTAAATTATTTAACATAGATTTAAATCTAAATGATAAGGTCAAAAAAGTAACCTAAACTTGTCTAAAATATTTTGGATTAGAGTATTTAGACCCATACCTACCTTAGCTTTGAAATAAATCAATTTTGAGCAATTAAATACTGAATACGACTTTATAATAAAATAATACTTTAATTTTTTCCTAAGGTGCCCCTCTCATCCTTTATAAAAGGGAACCTCCTCCCTCTCCTCCTCACAGCACTTTGAGCCTTCAAGATCGGCCAACACATGACAATTTCTCTTATCCACTTCGCTAGAAACAGCCTAAAGGTCCTGGTCTTCTTCAAAGACCATCTTTAGTTCCCTAAGAGAAGGTTAAGAAGAGGCGCTTCAAAGAAGAGGTAATGCCCATTACCGATTCTTTCAACTTTATTTATTCTTCTACTTATTCTTCTTTAGTTGTTTCATTATGAAGTAATAACATCAGTGTCACTAATATACTGATATGTTATTATAAATATTAAACAACCCTATTTCCCCTTCTATCCATCCTACGGAAAACGAAATCATCGTGCATGCGTACGTACGGAATACCGTCTCCACGCCGTGGTGTAATCTGTTTTCCACCACCACTATACTCGGATGGGTATAATGGTGTAAATAATAACTATATATGACTATTGAAAAGTGATATTGATTATGAAATATTATACATACACTTCAATACAATTCCATGATCATGGAAACGATATCATCGCTCGTGCGTACGTACGGCCGACCATCTCCACGATGTGATGCGACTCATTTTACATGATCTTCAATGCTTAATGATTATATAAATGAATTGAATGAATAAATATGATATATATTACACTAATACTATTCTGTAAATGAGGTTTCTATGACCTAAATGAAGAATAAGAATTTATTCGAAAAAACACGCATAAGAACAAAATGCAATATACACCCGAATAACAAGTAACACTGAAATATTACTAGTAAAGAGATAAGAATATGACCATATATGATATCATAACAATGAGTACGATTCTGTAATATGTTAATAACATTATTTAAATCATTATACAGGAGGTTCGGACAATTACGAAGCAAATCGGACATAAGGTAAGGGAAAATCTCACAATCTCATTTTTATCAGAGATTGTTTATACTTCAGAAATTACTGGGGAATATTTATCATCCACATCCATGGTTCCACAATATGTAATACTATTTTTATCCTCCTACAATTGTTTAAATCCAATTTTACCCATTGGTGAGTTTTTAAAAGATATGAAAGGAAGATTTTGTCGTTTTTCGTAAGAGGTACTTTTTTACTATTCTGGTCAAAGCACAAGAAGAATGTTTTTTTAACTTATACGGCATGAATGGATTTTGAAAACATTATTTACATGAATCTTCCTTTACAAGTTTTCATGTTTATTTTTAATCAACTTCTTTTAGTTTAAAATTATATGACATGTTAAGAAAGGAAAATGTTTTTTGAAGTAGAAAGGATATTTTCCTCAAGAATGGAGTTCAAGTGTTTTATCCAAATTATTTTCCATCTAAAATAATATAGGGTTCTATTTATATCCCTATTTTTACATTGATTTGATTATGTTATGATGGAATTATTTTTATGATATCCTTTTATCTTATGATGGCATGATGTTTAAGAATTCCATTTTTATTACATGGGTTATGCTATGATGTACGATTTATGATATTGTGGAACACATAAGAATGGTATCATTATTAGATTGGTGAGACCTATATCTCCCTCCAATGCATTTGGTAAAGATTTATATCTCATGATATATGTAACGCCCCGACCCCAGCTACCCAGAGTCGGTTCATTACTTCGTAACATTGGCATGATCACAAAAGATCAAGTCCCGAAAGACCGATTAGTTTAGTAGCCTTGGAAACACTAGATACATTCATAAGTTTTACATTACATCATAAAGTGAAAAACTAATAACAAAGTCTCCATAGTCCACACTCATATCCTCTTCTAACTATCCCCGCAGGTCATTCATAAAATACTTCTTCACATCCTGGAAAATATTAAAACATTGAATGGGGTGAGCTCAGATGCTCAGCAAGGATAACAATAATGCAGAAGCTTTCATAAATAAACATAAAACTTTAAGGCAATGTATAACTAAAACAAAAAACTTTTAAACTTGAACATCAACATAATATGGCAAAAGTAAAATGAGATAATGCCATTCACTTCTTCACATGGATATTCTACTGGTCGAATAATCACATGCAATATCAATAACCACTTTCATAATGATGGAATGCATAATGCCAGACTATCATAACCACGTAGCCAAGGCCTAATGCCAAGACCAAAAATAAGATTTTTCCAAGACCTTGAGCCAAGACACTATTTTGTCTCATGAAACCTGCCGATGCATCGAGGAGCTATAGCGGGCTCGACCCATCACTTATTAAGTCCAATGAATTCCTCATATGAATAGGTTTAAACATATCATAAACCATAACATAATCATACCACATAAAACATGCATAAAGGAAACATAACATTTCCACATTTCAATCACAAGATATCAATACAACACATTGATATAATAAAAATGCTTTCAAAACCATTTTCAATACCAAAATAAAAGAAAGTTAAAACTTTGCATTTATTTTTCATTAAAAAATTATGGCTTGTAGAGGAAGCCGAAACTCAAATAATGGTCACGGCGGCGGAGAAGTCGTTGTCGCCACATACGTACGACAAAAACATTCCCTTTTGTCGTTTAGTAAACGCTTCATATAAAAAAAGATTCCTTTTGAATAAACGTAAAAGTCAAAGGGGTTTATACACCATATAAAAGAAATTTGTGTATAAAACAAAATATGCCTCAATGAAAGGAGATTGAGACGAAGTCCTTAAAAGGTCATTTTTAAAATGAAATAGATATGTTATGTGTATTCACTATATGTACACATAAAGAATGTACTAATACAATATAGGACATAATAATATCATGACATAATTTGAAAGTAGGAGATTAACCCAGAGATTGGAAATTGGGTTAAGAAATTCCCTTACCTTGTGTCCGACTTGATTCGACTGTTCTTTAGCCTCATGAATAATAAAATAGAGTTAATATCTACCATTTTAAATTTCATTATCCTTTTATATCACTTATTACAATGTTATGAACATTATGTAATTATTTAAGTTAATAACGGTCGTTTTGTCGATTTTTGGTACTTGAGTCAACAATAAACTTCTTATAATTACAAGTTGTTTATGTGGTAGAATATCCATTATCTCCAGAATTATATTCATGATTTAGATGTCATATATATCATATATATCCAGTATATATATTCATTTATAATATTACGTAACATTTAGAGGTAAGAAATGAAATGCACCATTCATGGAGACGGTAAGCCGTACGTACGCATGAACGCTACTTTCATTTCTATTTAGTATTTAATGAAATAATAATTATATAAAGTTATATTATAATTCCAGTATAAAATCATATATAATATCATTTACTCCATCCTTTATACATCCCACATGTGGTATTAACGATTCACATCACTTTGAGGGGGCGGTAGTCCGCACTTCCTAAAATGAAATTATCGCATTTACCCATAATGGAAATCATAAAGTATGCCATAAATGAGAAATACAGAAGCATAAGTAAAACATAAACATATTATATATCATTTATAAATAGAGTTACATCTTAATGACCACCTTTGAAGGTGTTTTATGAGTGTTGAACAATCATCGTTTCGTGAGGCAGAAATTCTCCATCCACAGAAACCGTATATTCGTTAACCATTAGATGTAGGTGTGTGTAAGTGTAGCTAGAATACGTCTTATAACAACATCCTAGTATATTGAGGATACTGGTGTTGTTACAAAAGAAATGAATAAAAAGAGTTTAGGGGGTTTGAGAAGGAAAATAAAACAAAACAACATTAGAGAAGACATTACCTCAAAATCGGGTAAATCTTTTTTGATTTAAGCCAAAGGCTTCCTTGGGAAGAGTTCTGCCAAAATTGATGCTTCTAGGAGTAATAGGGGGAAGTTGGGAGAGTATTTGGGCAGAGGTTGGCCGAGCCAAATGGCTTGAAGGTGTGAATAAGGTGGGAGAGGTGGGGGCCTTTTATAAGTGGAGATGAGGGGCTCTTTTGGAAAGATTGAAATGTTACATTATTACAAAATGCATTTCAAATTATAAAGGTCCCACACTTATATAATTTGTGGCTAAGGTGATAAGGGTTCTAAATCTACCCATACAATAGTCTTTGGACAAGTGTAAGCCTTGGATTTTACATTATCTTTTTATTTTATTAAAATTGTTAAATAATGAGGTCATCGCTGCATCATAATGATGTCATAAATAATTTAATTTATTTAATGTCTAAAAATTATAAAAAAAATACTATAATGTAGGAAATCTTTTTATCTCTCTAATTCATATTTATAATCAAAATTTGGACTTCTGTAACCCCACTTAAAATCTGTTTTAGTAAAACAACTCATGTTTGTGTAAATTTAATTTTAACATTAAATAAATATATATTAATGTCATTTTCCAACCAAAGTGGCTCCATGGGGTCCCAAAGTTGACCCATGGGTTGTATTGGTCGGCCATTACTCATCCAATAGGAGTAGGACTAGTGTCAATCTCATATCATATTATTAAAACATTATTTTTACTTTAAACTACACTAATTACCTCTAATAGCGATTAAGAACTTAAATGTTACTATTCACCAAAAAATTATTTTAATCTCATTGAACCACATTTTTCTTCTTAATGACAACCATGTATATCGGATTTTTGAAAATCAAATCACAGAAGTGGTAATATTTCATTTTAACGAAAAATCAGTTTTTAACAACCACTTAGTGGTTTCACTAGTCATCAAAATTTGAAGTTTTTCAGAATAAGGCCAAAATTTCACCCTAAGCTATAATTGATATTCCGAATTCAAAAATGATTTCTATTTTACAAAATTACAATCATATAAGTTGCATTAATTAATTTTATAATTAATTCCCGCTGTTACAACAAATACCGTGTTTTTAAGAAACAATTTATATCAAAAGATTGGCAATTGTTTATGTCCAATTTCAATGTTAGATTAATTTTAATGACCACCATTGGATAAAATGGTAAAAATATATTCTAATTATACTTTAAAACCACTAAATAGTATAATTTATCACTATAAATTATTTTGATTAAAAAAGTTGTTTTTAAGTATTTTTCACTATTCATAAAAAATTAGAAGTTCTCAGAAAAATACCAAAAATTCAACATAGGCTAATTTCGATATTCCGAATCCAAAAAGAAGTCCATTTTGAAATATAAAATTTCTATAATTTTAAAAAGTGGTTATTACTATTCATAACGGCTACTTTGATTAGTCGCGGTGTTTTAGAACTCAAAGTTGCGTACAATGCAAGCCATTGCATTATTGAATGAGAAGTGTATAGTGGAAGCTCGGGGTGTTACATTATCCCCTCCTTCAATAAATTGAGTCCTCGCAATTTGAAATTTTTTCTTTGAAAATAAAAGGTTGAAAAGAGAAAATACATTTTTGGAAAACCCACATCGGAAATAAGATTAATAAAATTTAGCCTTAATAAGAGGGAAATGGAAATAAGAAAGTCACCACCAAATTATGATCTCGATAAGGAGAACATTGGTGGAAATTAGAGACATATAATTGGGGGGAAAACGTAAATATTTGTAGGGAGTGATTGAGGACATCAATCACAATCAACTGTCAAATTGAGGGCCTCAAAGCCTTCAATCTATGTTGATTTAAAATATCATCAGTTCAACAAGACATATGGTATTAGGATAACAAATTTTTTTTGTTTTAATATCCCTTTACTAATGTTTAAGAATTAATTTATTCATTGAATAAGAGATAGGTATATATATATTTATGCTTGACAATTAGAGTTTCAACCTTCAACTCATCTTTCACTCAAAAAGATAATAGAACTCAAAAATATTATACTTATCCTAGTTGTATAAGGTTCCAAATGTTAACACATACCATATAAGTTAGTAAAATTATATTGTATTAACCAGGGACTTCCTGTAGGCTATTGGTAGGAAATAAAGTCCTATCGCACTATGGTTGTGGGTTCGATTCCTACAGCTTTGTCTGACACGACGAGTTATGCCCCACCCTATAGGTTGTCCTTTTCATAAAACTATAGTATTATAGTATTCCAAAAATAATCTTCAAAAATGTTTTAACCTTAAACAATACTATCCAAAGATCAACTTAATCCACTCCAACCTTTATAGTTATCCAAAATACCTCCGCCCAGACTTTTTCTAAAAGGTCTCTATATTCCAAAATCAATTTATCAGATTCCCCAAACAAAGTAAAGTTTCTATTATTGTCCCATACTAAAAATATGATTACCTTCATCATATTAAAACCTTACTGAAACAAAAAGTACTACAGTACAATCCTTATATATATATCACATTATTCTAATAACCAGAATATAATCCATGAGTCCAAAAGCACCAATACATTAATTATTCCGCTTCAACTGTAGTAACAACATAAGATTTTCCTTTATCCCTTGGCCTTTTCTGAGGTACGTTTCCCTGAGGCTTAGGACATTCATTTGCATAATGCCCAATTTCCCTACAATTGTAGCATTCAACATTGATAGCCTCTTTCTTTCCCTTGCAATCACGCGCCTGGTGACCTTTTTCTCCACATTTGTAACAAACTCCCATTCCCTTTAGGCAAGTTCCAGGGTGATTCTTCCCACAATTATCATATAATGGAAAATCCTTCTTTCCCTTTTTCCCTTTATCCGTCTCTTGTTCCACTGTTCTCTTCTTCTATTTCTTTACTTTGTTGTCATAAGACTTAGAGAATTCCTTTTCTGTCTTGATAGCACATGAGACAATGTCTTTGTACGATGAGAAGGTTTGTGAGACTAATGCTCGACGAAGAAATGGTTTTAACCCATCAAAGAAATGATCAATCTTACTTCTTGGGTTACGTATATAATCTGCAGCATGCCTCGCTAACCTTGTAAAGTTGGCCTCATACTTTGTGACATTCTCATCCTCCTTTTGTCTCAGACTCAAAAATTGCCTTTCCATATCCGCTCGATGGTCTCGAGGAAAGTATTTTTCTAAAAACAGATCTTTGAACTCCCTCCATTCCATATTTGATACTTCATCATCTTCCTTCATGTTTTGAATCAATGACCACCATTGATCAGCATCTCCAGTGAGGCGGTAAACTGCCATGATAACTTTTTCCCTTTCACTGCTCCCCAAAGCCTGAAATATTTTCTCTAGGGAATTTATCCATTGCTCGGCTACTAGGTATTTGTACTCCCATTGAACGTTGGTGGTTGTTTCCTCATGAATCTATCTAACATTGATCCTCCACGCTGTGGATCAGGGTGCTCCATATGGGTAAGGTTATTATTCATAACCTGAGTAAGTTGTCCCAGTATGGTTATTAGCTGATCGGCACCAGTTGCATCACTAGCCCCACTATAATTATCTTGAGTAGGAGGGAAATCCCTACATGGAGTGCGTGCATTGATACAGTTTCCATTTCTTCCACTAGGCGCCATTTCTAAACAATGGCATAAACTAGATCAGTTTATGAATCAAAATACATAATCCCATACTTATAAAACACTTAACATAAATTGAACTATTTATGGATATAATCCATAATCATAAAAATGTTTTCTTTGAGGAAGTATATACTCATAAACCCTTTATAATGATTTGTAAAGAAAATGAGAGTTATCCTAATCATATCCCCCGGGAGTGTCGTAACCAAGAGTGCAGCAAGGCCCGTTTTCGTGCACCAGTTCCCGTTCGAGTCTAGCTCAATGCGGTGTTTTCGGGTTTTACCCCTAGGAACATCTGTTCCAGAGCCGCCTCTACCTGCTCGTATCCAGACAGGGATGTATTGCTCAGAAAACTCACAAAATCTCTAAAATACCAAAATTCTAGTAAGTTCTTCTATACTAATCCTCAATGTTCATATTAGGTCTACGTGCTCTAATCAGAGTTTATCTAAATCTAGCTTCCAAGGATAGTACTAAACTGCCTCTGATACCAACTGTAATGCCCCGACCCCAGCTACCCAGATTCGGTGCATTACTTCGTAACATTGGCATGATCACAAAAGATCAAGTCCCGAAAGACCGATTAGTTTAGTAGCCTTGGAAACACTAGATACATTCATAAGTCTTACATTACATCATAAAGTGAAAAACTAATAACAAAGTCTTCATAGTACACACTCATATCCTCTTATAACTATCCCCGCAAGTCATTCATAAAATACTTCTTCACATCCTGGAAAATATTAAAACATTGAAAGGGGTGAGCTCGATGTTCAGTAAGGATAACAATAATGCAGAAGATTTCATAAATAAACATAAAAATTTAAGGCAATGTATAACTAAAACAAAAGCCTTTTAAACTTGAACATCAACATAATATGGCAAAAGTAAAATGAGATAATGCCATTCACTTCTTCACATGGATATTCTACTGGTCGAATAATCACATGCAATATCAATAACCACTTTCATAATGATAGAATGCATAATGCCAGACTATCATAACCACGTATCCAAGGCCTCGTGCCAAGACCACAAATAAGATTTTACCAAGGCCTTGTGCCAAGACACTATTTTGTCTCATGAGACCTGCCGATGCATCGAGGAGCTATAGCGGGCTCCACCCGTCACTTATTAAGTCCAATTCATTCCTCATATGAATAGGTTTAAACATATCATAAACCATAACATAATCGTATCACATAAAACATGCATAAAGGAAACATAACATTTCCACATTTCAATAACAAGATATCAATACTACACATTGATATAATAAAAATGCTTTCAAAACCATTTTCAATACCAAAATAAAAGAAAGTTAAAACTTTGTATTTATTTTTCATTAAAAAATGATGGCTTGTAGAGGAAGCCGAAACTCAAATAATGGTCACGGCGGCGGAGAAGTCTTTGTCGCCACATACGTACGACAAAAACATTCCCTTTTGTTGTTTAGAAAACTCTTCGTATAAAAAAAGATTCCTTTTGAATAAACGTAAAAGTCAAGGGGGTTTATACACCGTATAAAAGAAATTTGTGTATAAAACAAAATATGCCTCAATGAAAGGAGATTGAGATGAAGTCCTTAAAAGATCATTTTTAAAATGAAATAGATCTGTTATGTGTATTCACAATATGTACACATAAAGAAAGTACAAATACAATATAGGACATAATAATATCATGACATAATTTGAAAGTAGGAGATTAACACAGAGATTGGAAATTGGGTTAAGAAATTCCCTTACCTTGTGTCCGACTTAATTCGACCGTTCTTTAGCCTCCTGAATAATAAACTAGAGTTAATATCTACCATTTTAAATTTCATTATCTTTTTTATATCACTTATTACAATGTTATGAACATTATGTAATTATTTAAGTTAATAACGGTCGTTTTGTCGATTTTTGGTACTTGAGTCAACAATAAACTTCTTATAATTACAAGTTGTTTATGTGGTAGAATATCCATTATCTCCAGAATTATATTCATGATTTATATTTCATATATATCATATATATCCAGTATATACATTCATTTATAATATTACGTAACATTTAGAGGTAAGAAATGAAATGCACCGTTCATGGAGACGGTAAGCCGTACGTACGCATGAACGCTACTTTCATTTCTATTTAGTATTTAGTGAAATAATAATTATATAAAGGTATATTATAATTCTAGTATAAAATCATATATAATATCATTTACTCCATCCTTTATACATCCCAAATGTGGTATTAACGATTCACATCACTTTGAGGGGGCGGTAGTCAGCACTTCCTAAAATGAAATTATCGCGTTTACCCATAATGTAAATCATAAAGTATGCCATAAATGAGAAATAAAGAAGCATAAGTAAAACATGAAAATATTATATGTCATTTATAAATAGAGTGACATCTTAATGGCCACCTTTGAAGGTGGTTTATGTGTGTTGAACAATCATCGTTTCGTGAGGTAGAAATTCTCCATCCACAGAAACCGTATGTTCTTTAACCATTAGATGTAGGTGTGTGTAAGTGTATCTCGAATACTTCTTATAACAACATCCTAGAATATTGAGGATACTGGTGTTGTTACAAAGGAAATGAATAAAAAGAGTTTAGGGGGCTTGAGAAGAAAAATAAAACAAAACAACATTAGAGAAGACATTACCTCAAAATCGGGTAAATCTTTTTTGATTTGAGCCAAAGGCTTCCTTGGGAAGCGTTATGCCAAATGTAAGACTTCTAGGAGTAATTGGGGGATGTTGGGAGAGTATTTGGGCAGATTTTGGCCGAGCCAAATGGCTTGAAGGTGTGAATAAGGTGGGGGAGGTGGGGGCCTTTTATAAGTGGAGAGGAGGGGCTCTTTTGGAAAGATTGAAATGTTACATTATTACACAATGATTTTCGGATTCTAAAGGTCCCACACTTATATAATTCGTGGATAAGGTTATAAGGGTTCTAAATCTACCCATCCAATAGTCTTTGGACAAGTGTAAGCCTTGGATTTTACGTTATCTTTTTATTTTATTAAAATCGTTAAATAATGAGGTCATCGCTGCATCATAATGATGTCATAAATAATCTAATTTATTTAATGTCTAAAAATTATAACAAAAATAATATGATGTCGGAAATCTTTTTATCTCTCAAATTAATATTTATAGTCAAAATTTGGACTTGTGTAACCCCACTTAAAATCTGTTTTAGTAAAACAACTCATGTTTGTGTCAATTTAATTTTAACATTAAATAAATATATATTAATGTCATTTTCCAACCAAAGTGGCTCCATGGGGTCCCAAAGTTTACCCATGGGTTGTCTTGGTCGGACATGACTCATCAAATAGGAGTAGGACAAGTGTCGAGCTCATATCATATTATTAAAACATTATTTTTACCTTAAACTACACTAATTACCTCTAATCGCGATTAAGAACTTAAAAGTTACTATTCACCAAAAAATTATTTCATTCTCATTGAACCACATTTTGCTTCTTAATAACAACCATGTATGTCGGATTTTTGAAAATCAAATCACAGAAGTGGTAATATTTCATTTTAACGAAAAATCAGTTTTTAACAACCACTTAGTGGTTTCACTATTCATCAAAAATTGAAGTTTTTCAGAATAAGGCCAAAATTTCACCCTAAGCTATAATTGATATTCAGAATTCAAAAATGATGTCTATTTTACAAAATTCCAAACATATAAGTTGCATTAATTAATTTTATAATTAATTCCCGCTGTTACAACAAATAGCGTGTTTTTAAGAAACAATTTATATCAAAAGATTGGCAATTGCTTATGTCCAATTTCAATGTTAGATTAATTCTAATGACCACCATTGGATAAAATGGTAAAAATATATTCTAATTATACTTTAAAACCACTAAATAGTATAATTTATCACTATAAATTATTTTGATTAAAAAAGTTGTTTTTAAGTATTTTTCACTATTCATAAAAAATTAGAAGTACTCAGAAAAATACCAAAAATTTAACATAGGCTAATTTCGATATTTCCATTTTGAAATATAAAATTTCTATAATTTTAAAAAGTGGTTATTACTATTCATAACGGCTACTTTGATTAGTCGCGGTGTTTTAGAACTCAAAGTTGCGTAAAATGCAAGCCATTGCATTATTGAATGAGAAGCGTATCGTGGAAGCTCGGGGTGTTACAATATAGACATGGCTGGAAGGACAGGTTAAACCGATTCAGTGAAAGAGGAATGAAACAAGGAGTGAACTTGGTTCAGAAATGGAATTTGTCTGCTAATATAGTCTTGGCAATGAGTCTTAACTACTAATAAATGGTTCTCTGTGAATATGTGTTTATGCCACAACGTTTAATGTTTTAAAATATGATTATTGGGATTACATTGCACTACTATGATTTATCCCATGTTATGAAATTATGATCTCTTTTGCAGGTTAAGATTTCCAAAATTATATGTTCTTATGAATATGATGTGATTGATATTTCTTTTATTTACCCTTACTGAGCATTTGAGCTCACCCTTTTGCATGTTTTCTTTCCCTGGGTTAGGAAGAAGGTTATTAGGTAGGATATGCCAAAAGGGACTCTAGATATGATGAAATAAATGGGAGACAACGTAGATGATTTATGAACCAGTTGTTTATGTTTCCCAGTTTCTAAAGACACTATACCTATATGGTCCTTTCATGGTTTTGTTATATGTTATAATAAGCGTGCTTTAATTTTAAAGTATTAAAAATGTATGTAAAGTTTGGGTTTTTATAGTTGGTATCAAAGGAATGGTATAGTCACCCTTTGGAAACTAGGATGTGAAAGTTTTAGTAAGAACCCTATGTATATGTCTAAGCATAGAACATAATCTTAGTGTTTTAAAAATGGCCATGAACAACCTATGATAAGACCTTAAGTGTGAAATTTTATTCTTGATTATGTAGTTTTCCTATAATAATTAAATGTTTCTCACTCTATTCTTCTTGGTTTTAGTCAATGGCTGGAACCCGAAGGAACCGTGTTAACGTGGAATGTGAAGGGAAATGCAATGATTGTCCCCCTGAGCAACCAGACATTATGGGAGCTGGAATGAAAAATCTTGTAGCCATGCTCACACAACTTTCTCAAGCTATGAATCATGCATGACTTCCAAACGAGCAATGGAAGGAGCAACATTATGTTGAATCCTACATGAGGCAGTGTCCACCCTCATTCAGCAGGTATACTGATCCATTAGTGGCTGAACAATGGATCAGTACCACTGAAAAGATATTTTTAGTTCTTCAACGTTCTGAACATGATAAAGTCATCTTAGCAGTTTATTGTTTGCAAGGTGAAGCTGATCAATGGTGGAATATTATCAAGAATACAAGTCCAAGAGATGAAATTGAGTCTATAGAATGGGACGAGTTCAAGAACATATTTTACAATAATTAATTCCCTCATATTCTTCGAACAATGTTTGAGAAGGAGTTTCTCGAACTAAAGCAAAAGGATGATGAATCTGTTGGTACCTACGAAGAAAATTTTACAAGACATGCAAGGTACACTTCTGGTATTATTATCCAACCTGATAGTAAGATCGATCGATTCTTTAGTGGCTTAAAACCAAGTCTTTGAAGGGCATTATCCATAAGGGACTACAATAGCTACGAGGAAATCGTTTGATGTACTCTCAAAGTTTATATGGAGATTAGAGTAAACCATCAGTCATATGTGTTTAATAAGAAGAGGAAAATGGAGTTCAAAGGGAATTCTAAAGGCCACAATGAAAAGACGATGATTTTTACCTTATGCTCAAAGTGTGGAAAGAAACATGGAGGGAGTTTTCTTAAAGGGACAAGTAAATGTTTCAAATGTGGAAAGGAAGGTCATCGGGCATTTGAATGCTACAATGATGGGAATAAGATGTCTAGTGATGCGAACAATGAAAAGGCTACAAAGAGTGCACCTCCTACACTTCAATGTTACAACTGCAAGGAAATGGGGAATTATGCTAATCAATGCCCAAATCCAAGGGTTGTTGATGATGATCGATGTCAAAAAACTCTTAAGGCCAAATAAAAAGGAAAGTAACATGCAATTACTATCAGTGATGTGGAGTACGATAATGAAGTGGTGAAAGGTACACTTACCATCCACTCTAAAGTAGAAAATGTTTTAATTGATTATGGATCCAACCACTCTTTTATTTCTGAATATTTTTCTAAGGGTATCACCGTATTACCTCAACAATCAGATGTTGAGTTAGCTGTGACAACCCATAATGGCAGAACAGTCGCATCAAAAGTTTATAATTCTTCTTCGATTGAAGTTTGTGGGAAAGTGCTTCCTGCGAATCTTGTGATCCTTCCTATAGTGGAATTTAATGTGATTCTTGGCATGGATTGGCATTATTTATATGGATCTCATATCAATTTCCAAATAAAGGAAGTCACATTCCATATTCCAGATCAATCTATGATCGTCTATTGATGCAAGGATGAACATAACCTTCCAGTGGAAATTTCTTCCATCTTATGGGTCTTGATTCCAATAAATGATGGTTATTTATCTCAAATGGTTGGAGAGAAACTCACAATTAAGAATATTCCCATTGCACAAGAGTTTTATGATGTCTTTCAAGAGGAATTGTCAGGTCTTCCACCAAATCGTGAAGTTGAGTTTTCAAAAGAACTCATACCAGGTGCTTTTCCTATTTCAAGACACAATATAGAATGGCCCCCATTGAGTTGTAGGAATTGAACAAGAAACTCCAAGGGAATCTTGATAAGGGATTCATACGCCCTAGTGCGTCACCTTGGGGAGCACCAGTTCTATTTTTTAAGAAGAAATATGGATCAATGAGACTCTGCATTGATTATCAAAAACTTAACAAGATCACTATCAAGACCAAATATCATCTCCCGTGCATTGATGAATTATTTAACCAACTACGCGGAACTCAATACTTTTCCAAGATTGATCTTCATTCAGGGTATCATCAATTAATGGTCAAAAGGGAGGATAAACCAAAGAAGGCTTTCCGTACAAGGTATGGAAACTATGAATTTATAGTGATTCCATTGGGTCTTACTAATTCCCCTACTATCACCATGGATCTGATGAATAGAGTCTTTAGAGACTATCTTGATCAGTTTTTGGTAGTCTTTACAGACGATATTCTTGTCTATTCAAAGAGGAATAAAGAACATGGAGATCACTTGAGAATTGTATTAGGGACTCTGAGAAAGGAGAAGCTTTATGAAAAATTTACCAAGTGTGAATTTTGGCTTCAAAAAGTTTCATTTTTGGGTCACATAATCTCAAAATAGGGGATACCTATTGATCCAGCAAAAACAGAGGTTATCGAAAGATGGTCGAGACCAACAACAGTAACTGAGATACAAATTTTTCTTGGTTTGGCTGGATATTATTGACGTTTTGTAAAAGCTTTTTCACAATTATCTAATCCACTCACAAGGTTTACTTGAAAACGACTTAAGTTCATGTGGACGGAGGAATGTGAAGAAAATTTCAAGGAGTTGAAAAGAAGGTTATCCAGTGCACCTGTGCTCACACTGCCTTGTAGTGGAGGAAGGTTTGTGATCTACAGTGATGCATCCAAGAAGGGGATGGGGTGTGTTCTCATGAAAAATGATATGGTGATAGCTTATGCCTTATGACAGTTGAAAATACATGAGAAAAATTACCCAACTCATGATTTGGAGTTAGCTGTTGTAATCTTTGCATTAAAGATTTGGAGGCATTATCTTTGAGGTGAAAGGTGTGATATTTATATTGATCATAAAAGTCTAAAGTATATTTTCACACAAAAGGAGCTGAATATGCGCCAATGAAGATGGTTGGTGTTGATTAAGAATTACGACTACTCAATTCATTACCACCATGGGAAAGAAAACAAGGTGGAATATGCATTAAGTCGACAAGACCATGCTAGATTACCCATGATGAGGATCACAAATGATCCAAAATTTATGGATTTACAAATGATGGATCTTGGAATTATAATGGAAGTGAAAAAATATTATCTTTCTCAAATGAATGTTCAACCATCTATACATGTGAAGATTAAAGAGGCACAAAAAGAAGGTGTAGAGTTACAAAAGAAGGTGAGAAATGTTACTGAATTCAACCTTGATTGTGATGGGATAATAAAGTTCAGGAATTGGTTTTGTGTTCCTCCCATCCCTAAATTAAAGAAGGAGCTCTTGGATGAGGCTCATAGTTCTTCGTTCTCTATTCATACAGGAAGCACAAAGATGTATAGGGACCTGAAAGAGTACTTCTGGTGGGATGGAATGAAAAGAGATGTTGCTGAATATGTCTCTCGATGCTTGGTTTGTCAGCAAGTTAAAGCTTAGAGACAGAAGTCTAAGGGGATGTTACAACCATTACCCATACCCGAATGGAATTGGGAAAACATCACTATGGACTTTGTCACTAGACTTCTGAAAACATCCAAAAGCAATAATGTTATCTAGGTTATAGTTGATTGTCTTACGAAGTCGGCACACTTCATTTCTATTAGAGAGGATTTCTCTTTGGATCAGCTTTCCAGGATATATGTGAAGGAAGTGGTAAGATTTTATGGAGTACCACTTTCCATTATATCTGATCGGGATCCGAGGTTTACCTCAATGTTCTGGCGAAGTCTTCAGCATAATCTGAATATAGAGTTGAGTTTCAGCACTTCTTATCATCCTCAGACAGATAGTTAGTCTGAGAGAACAATTCAAACTCTATAAGATATGTTAAGAGATTTCTCTATGGATTTCAAAGGCGGTTAGGATCAACACCTACCTTTGGTGGAATTTTCATATAATAATAGATTTAACTCCAGTATTCCGATGGCTTCTTATGAAGCTCTCTATGGAAGGAAATGAAGGACTCAAATTTGCTAGGATGAAGTTGGGGAAAGAAAGCTATTAGGTCCTAATATTTTTGATGATATGGCAGAAAAGGTCAGATATATTCAACAACACATAAGAGCAGATCAGAGTCGACAAAAAAGTTATGCCGATAACCAAAGAAAAGACCTTCTGTTTGATGTGGGTGATAAAGTGTTCTTAAGAATATCTCCAAGGAAGTGAGTAATGAGATTTGGAAAGAAGGGAAAGCTAAGCCCTAGGTATATCGGTCCTTTCGAAATACTGGATCATGTTGGGTAGGTAGCTTACCGATTGGAGCTTCCAAAAAATCTCTCTCAAGTTCACGATGTGTTCCATGTATCTCTCTTGAGAAAGTACATACCTGATCCTTCACATGTACTCAGCTCTGATGTTGTACCGCGGGAGCAAGATCATTCTTATAAAGAATAGCCGATAGAGATTCAGGATCGTAGAGAAAAAGTCCTACGGAACAAGACCACTCACTTGGTGAATGTTTTATGGATGAACCACCAATTATAAGAAGCTACATGGGAGCTTGAGGATATGATGAGGGAGAGGTATCCTCATCTGTTTGTTACAAAGTGACGAGTTTCGACGGTGAAATTATTTTTAAGGGGGGTAGAATGTAACAGCCGAGATTTTTATGAGAAATATTTTGTTTTAATGTTATATACATAATCAAATGAATATTTCACTACACACAACAATAGCTTGGCTTGCTTTACACGCAATCACGACCTTCCTTGGTAGCTTGCGTTGTACGCAATACCGAGTTTCACTAAACAACGATATGCTATTAAAATATTCTTAAAACTAGCTGTTAGGAATAGTAATAACCAATTTTTGAAATTTTATAAATTTTATTTTTCAATATGGACTTCATTTTTGGATTCAGAATATCAAAATTAGCCTTGGGTGAAATTTTGGTATATTTCTGAAAACTTTCATTTTTTGATGAATAGTGAAAACACTGGGTTGATATTTAAAAACCGAATTTTTATTTAAATAATTATGTATTTTAATTTAATTTATTTTATTTTAGGTAAAATTTGATAAATAATACCTATATAAGTTCAATTTAATTCATTTTAGTCATTTTATAATAATTTTAGATACATAAAATTTTATTGAACTTTTCACCGTCTTTTACCCACCTCCTAGGAGAGTTTGAAAATTTACCTAAAAATTAATTTTACCGCTTCTATGAGTGGAATTTTGAAAATCCGAGATAAACGGTTAATATCAAGGACTAAAATGTGGTTCAATGAGACGAAAATAATTTTTGGTGAATAGTAACTTTTTACTTTTATTTACCACGATTAAAAGTAAATATGGTAATTAAGAGTAAAAATGATATTATTATTACATAAAAAACATGTCATAATTCTATTAGATAAGTGTAATTCGACCAAAAACAACCTTAGGAATAAAATATGACCATTTAGGTCCACTTGGATTAGATTATGACATTTATTATTAATTTATTTAAAGAAGGGTCAAAATAGTTATAATCAATGTTTAATGACTAAATAATTTTTAATATAGGATTATACATACGATAAATTCAACTATAAATATTCATTAGAAAGATAAAAGGATTTCCTACATAATGGTATTTTATTTATAATTTTTAGACATTAAATAATTTAATTTATTTATGACACAATGACGATGCAGTAATTATCTTATTAATGAAATATTAACATAATGAATGTTATAAATACCCAAATAATTGTAATTTGAGACTTTTTATGAACTCCAATAATTTTCTAGGTTACTATGACATGTTATTACTTATTTAATTAACGTTTTTCGAACTAATCATGCTTTTATGATTTTCAAAAAAATCAATTACCAAATAGTGTCAAAATTGACATAAAATAGTTATTAAAACAAATATTATATTATTTGTTGTTATTTTATTCCTAAAAATATAAGGTTCGTCCAAATGACTTAGATAAGGATATATATATTAATAATAAAAAACTTGGGGTTATGTTGGATTGTTATAGTAATCTTATTAACCATATAGTGTAAGAAAACAAGAAGACACGATAAAGGTTAAATTTTTTAACTTAGAGTTAAATCTAAATGATAAGGTTAAAGTAGTAACCTAAAATTGTCTAAAATCTATTGGATGAGAGTATTTAGACCCATAAAAACCTTATATTCTAAATAAATTAAATTGGATCTTTTAAAAACCTAATATGACTTTATAATAAAATAATACTTTAAGTTTTTCTTAAGGTGACCCTCTCCTCCCTTATAAAAGGAAACCTCCTCCCTCTCCTCCTCACACCACATTGAGCCATCAATATTGGCCAAAACCTGTAAATTTCACTTCTCCACTTCCCTAGAAACATCCTAGAGGTCCTGGTCTTCTTAAAATACCATCGTTAGTGCCCTATGAGAAGGTTAAGAAGAGGCGCTTCCAAGAAGAGGTAATGTCCGTTACCGATTCTTTCAACTTTATTTCTTATTCTACTTATTATTCTTTAGTTGTTTCATTATGAAGTAATAACATAAATATCACTCATATACTGATATGTTATTATAAATAAGAATCAACCCTATTTCACCTTCTATCCATCATACGGAAAATGAAATCACCGCACGTGCGTACGTACAAAATACCGTCTCCACGCAGTGGTGTAATCTATTTTCCACCACCACCATACTTGGATGGGTATAATGGTGTAAAGAATAACTATATATGATTATTGTAATGTGATATTGATTCTGAAATAGTATACACACACTTCAATACAATTTCAAAATCATGGGAACGATATCATCGCTCGTGCGTACGTACGGCCTACCGTCTCCACGATGTGATGTGGCTCGTTTTACATGATCATCAATGATTAATGATTATATAAATGAATTGAATGAATAAATATGATATATATTACACTAATACCATTATATAAATGAGTTATCTATGACCTAAAAGAAGAATAAGAATTTATTCGATAAAACACGCATAAGAAGAAAAAGCAATAAACACCTGAATATCAAGTAACAACGAAATATTACTAATAAGATGCTTAGAATATGACCATATATGATATCATAACAATGAGTAAGATTCTGGAAGAAGTCAATAACATTATTTAAATCATTATACAAGAGTTTCAGACACGTACGAAGAAAATCAGACCTATGGTAATGGAAAATCTTACAATCTCATTTTTATCCGAGATTGTTTATACTTCCGATATTACTGGGGAATATTTATCATCCACATCCATGTTTCCTCAATACATAATATTATTTCTATCCTCATAAATTTTTTTAAATCCATGTTTACACTTCAGTGAGTTATTAAAAGATAGGAAAGGAATCTTTTGTCATTTTTCGTACGAGGTACTTTTTGACTTTTTCGGCCAAAGTACGAGAAGATTGTTTTTTAAGTTATACGGCATGAATGGATTTTTAGAACATTATTTACATGAAGATTCCTTTACAAGTTTTCATGTTTATTTTTAATCAACTTATTTTAGTTTTAAATTATATGGAATGTTAGGAAAGGAAAATGTTTTTGAAGTAGAAAGGACATTTTCCTCAAGAATGGAGTTCAAGTGTTTTATCAAAATTATATTCCATCTAAGATAATATAGGGTTCTGTTTCTATCCCTATTTTTACATTGATTTGATTATGTTATGATGGAATTATTTTTATGATGTCCTTTTTTCTTATGATGGCATGATGTTTAAGAATCCCATTTTTATTACATGGGTTTTGCTATGATGTATGATTTATGATATTGTGGAACACATAAGAATGGTATCATTATGAGATGGGTGGGACCTATATCTCACTCCAATGCATTGGGTAAAGATTTATATATCATGAGATAGACATGGCTAGAATGGAAGGTTAAACTGGTTCGGTGAAATAGGACTGAAACAAGGAGTGAACTCGGAAAATTTGTCTGGAAAGATAGTCTTTGAAATGAGTCTTGACTACTAAGAAATGATTTTCTATGATATGTGTGTATGCCACAAAGTTTCATGTTTTCTGTTATTATTATTGTGATTACATTTCACTAATATGATTTATCCCATGTTCTGAAATTATGATCTCTTGGGCAGGTTAAGATTTCAAAAATGATATGTTCTTATGAATATTATGTGATTGATATTTCTTTTGTTTACCCTTACGGATCATTTGAGCTCACCCTTTTGTATATTTTCATTCCCCATGTTAGGAATAAGGTTATTAAGTAGGATATTCCAAAAGGGACTCAAGATATGATTAAATAAATGGGAGAAAACGTAGATGATTTATGAACCAGTTGTTTATGTTTCTCTGTTTCTAAAGATACTATACCTATATGGTCCTTTCATGGTTTTGTTATATGTTGTAATAAGCATGCTTCAATTTTGAAGCATCAAAAATGTATGTAATGTTTGGGTCGTTATATGTTATTAGATGAACCTAGTGTTTGATTCACAGATTGGAGGTTTGAGGTTTCTCTTGTTATTCATTTGATGTTAGAGATGAGAGATTTGGGAAATTATTTAACTGGGAGTTTTCCTTGAGATTGATTTGGTTTAACTCCTCCACTAGTTGGTTTGTTTTTGTGAGGTAGGGTTAGAGGGATAATATATTATTTGGATGAGTACAACCCCCTTGAATCGAGTGTTCTCTTAGGGATAAGGTTAGTGGATCATGGAGGCTATTACACTCTCGGGGCCTGATTTATTGGTTTGGGTCCTACATAGGTATCCTAATTATGTGATTATGGGTTTATTCTTCCGTCATTTTCTACAGAGTTTTAGGAATGGTAGTGTACCCTAAAGTTTATTGAGCATCTCTACCTCTAGTTTAGATCATTCATTTGGATTCCAAATGCTTGGTAGATGTGCTTTGGTGTTTTAAAACATTGGATGATATCTTTTGGTCTGACCTTTGTGTCTCCCTTTTTTTTACATTTGTATCTATATCTTGATACGACAATGACACTTGATGGTGTGCCTACATGAGACATGTTTGGAAATTACTCTGGATGGGTCTACTGTGATTATTGTTTTACCTACTGGTGTCAGACAAAAAAGTGAGGTTTTCCATTTTTCTTTTTGGATTCCTTTTTGTTTGTTTTATAAATTTCTTTAACTTTTATGATAGTACTCATATTCAGATAGGTTGGACATGATTTGTGTTTCATGAACATGTTTGGAAAGTATATGTTAAAATCATCATTGGGGGTGGCCTACTAAGATTTGTTTCTCACCCCAGGTTCATAAACATTCGTATATATATTGAATTTATTTATAATATTTTTTGAGAATGATTTAGTTGATTGGTTCAGTTTAGTTATAGAGACTTATTTGTTTATTTTAATTTATTTTATTCCATACTATTGTGGTATAGTGGGTGACTTGTGTATTTATTCTTGTCCTTGATTCATTATACAAAACTATTTTATTATTAGTTCATTTCAGTTATGTATTTATTTATTCACACTCTGATGTATGAGTATATTTGCATGATTAGTTTATTTCCTTAGTTATTAAACCCTGATTTTCGGTCTTATTCTCCCAAATGTATCCTTTTAGGACCATATCTTTATTCATGATCCTTTGGTACAAGTATATATTAACTAAAGGCATTTTTACAAGATAGATCGGGTTATGGATCTAGTAGAATGAGTTTGGTTCATCATGAAGTGGTATCAAATGATTATTTTGTTGTCTTACTATTTGAGGAGTTGGTAGATATGAGATTTAAACATTTTTCGGCGCTTCTGATGGATATTTTCCAAGTGCCTTATGAATACAATTCTGAGTAGGAATTCCATATTACTATGGTTAAGGGATTGTTTACCTTTGTTTATGCTAATACATTTTTGTGATATTCACCATGAGGATGAAATATTATTTATGGATTTTATTATTTCCATGTTTTTTGATCTGGGACTGATAGAAAGAGAAAAATGTTCATGCATCATTCTATATATATGTGATGCATATTCCTATCTATGATTTCTACAAATGATAAAGGTTTTGTTGTTTAATGTTTCATAAATTGGTTATAAATTGTTTTCTCATATAACAATGTTGTGGAATTATACTCAGCTATTTTGTGGGTTCCATTATTTTGATGATAGGTCATGTGGATCCTTTAGCATTTTGTTCTCTGTGAGTGGATATGAATTACCTTCCTTAAGGGATGTGTGGAAACCCATATTGGATAGTGAAAGATTGGGTGTTCTCTAATTATGTTCGTGGTGTTTTTCTTTTTAAATCCAAAGATTCCAAATAGATTCTTAGATAAGGATGAAGTTTCCATAAAGTAATTGTTGGACAAAAATCCCTCAAGGTATCCTTGAAGCGTTTTTGAGTTGATTGTGTTTGTTGACAAAGTGTACATCTGAGTGGTTATTGTTAACAAAGAAAAAAAATGGCATACTACTTTGTTGACAAAGAGGATTTCATGATGGAATGTCGAGTTCATGAGCTGAGGTCAATGATCAATGTTTTATTCAAGAATGTCGACAAAATAGATGGATGATCTGGAGGCGGTACAAAAAGAACAGATACAAGGTGACGTCGTTTTCCAGTGTTTTCCAAATTGTTGGGCCTGAAAATCGTCAAATGAATAAAAGTGGTTTTTGGAAAAGGGACTTGGGCGCCGTGTACTTGAAGCTTGGAAACTTTCACGCCATATGTTTTTCAAGATCAGATCATCAAAATATGGCAAAGGGACAAGTGTCGTGCAAGTATTGGTGGTGTCGCGCAAGTGACTTGCGCGCCGTGAAAGAGACTTGTGCGCCAATGATTTGGAAGATTGAGAACTTGTGCACATGTGGTTTTTCAAGATCAGAAGATCAAAACATGCCAAAGGAAAAAGGTTTGCGCAAGTTTGGAATTAGGTCGTGCAAGTGACTTGCAGGAGAAGAGTCCTGCGCGCAGAGACTTGCACGCTGAGGAGAGACTTGCGCGTCGTCGCGTAGGGGTGACCAAATGACTATAAATATTGGACCACCCCTCTTCATTCTTCACCAGAGTTCTACACTTTGAATATTCAGAGCTTTAGTCATTAAGCTATGGTGGTCGCACAAGTGGTGGTGTGTTGCGTAATTGGGACGTGTGCTCCAGTGTTGGAAGTTGCACGCCAAGTGTTAGTTGTGTGCCTGAGGTGGTTTAGGATAAGAAGGAAGTGAGTCGCGCAGGTTTGGAGTTGTAGAAACTTGAGTCACGCAAGTGGTTTAGGAATACTTGCGCACCAGTTTTGACTTTCACGATGATACTTGTGCGCCCATATTGACTTTTACGCCAAGTAAGGTTTATTTCCAGTAGTGATTTATGGGCTGCATGGAAGCTGGAAGTTTGCCCGATATCTTCGGTGCAAAGAAAGACGAATCTATGGGTGAAAGATTGAACTTCAACAGAGCATATAATTATAGAGGAAGATGTATTCCTTCATGAAAATGTAGATACCTACAGGTCTATAAACTGTGAGTGGATCCTTTCCAATACAGTGAGCAAAAGAAGAGGAAAAAGGTGATCCTCTCCACCGGGAGTGAGCCAGAGAGAGAGAAACAGGGACTGACCCTTGGGAAAGCAATGAGATGACCCTAAATCTTGTAAAGGAAGATAGACTTGGACAGAGTGACTGTACATGAACATTGTAATCCCCATCTAGTAAATAATTATGGAATTCGGTATGACCGAAAACATGTCGGCTTATGCTCCTTGGACGTAGCCCTTAGTGGTGAACCAAGTAAAAATTACTGTGTCCTCTGCATTCTTTACCTTCTATTTATATTGTGCAATAGGAAAGTGAGAGAAGAGTGTTTTTCTTAACAACGATACAAGATCATAATGGGCTTTAATTTTGAATTAGCCATAACCTGATTCACCCCCCCTCAGGGTACTCAGCCAAGTGGACCTAACAATTGGTATCAAAGGGAAATGTTGATATTAGGTCTTCTCTCAATAGAGGTCATTAATCATAAAGGGATTCTGATCTTCAACGGATTTAATTTTCAGATATGGTAGAATAGAATGCAACACTATTTCTGATCCATGGGAATGGATGTGTTTTTAGCAGCTATGCATGGTATCACAGCTGATATTAATAATGGTGCATTATCAGAAACTGAGCATAGAGAGTTGGATGCTGATTCCAAAGCAACCAATGCCTTAGGGGGAGACCTTTCCAATCCCATATAAACGAATGTGATGTCATGAAAAATGTCACATTCCATGTGGGAAATGCTTTTGAATATATATTAAGGGGATACAAAGGCCAGAGAGGCAAAGCTTTAGGTGTTGTGGAACAAATATGAAGATCTGAAAATGAACCCAAATGAGTCTGTTGACACATTCTTTGACAGGGTAAACATTATTGTGGAAGATATGTGAGGTCTTGGAGAAGTCATTGAATACATAAAGATCGTGAAACACATATTGAGGAAACTTACACCTCGGTTCAATCCGAATGTTTATTTACTAGAAGATAATGATCCAAAAGAGCTGACACTAGACAATTTGCATAGTACCTTGGTTGCATATGAAATGAGGAACGATGATAATGAGGCTGTGGAAAAGGGGAAGTTGAAAGAGGTGGCATTTAAGGCCATGAAGAAGCTTACCATTTATGATTCTCAGGAAGAAGAAGAGACAGATGAGGTAATGTCATTCCTCTCCTTAAATATTCAAAGAGGAAAAAGAAATGTTCAAAGGGAAGCTTCCACTTACTTGCTTTAGATGTGGAAAAGTAGGTCATATTGCTGCAAGGTGCCCCAAAAAGTTTCAAGAAGAAAACAATGAAGAAGAAGTTGATATTCCCAAGAAAAACTCTTCATCCTATGTGAAAGGGAAGAAGCAGTTCAAGAGAAATTTCTTTAGGAAGAAAAATCTTTTTTCACAAGAAATAGAATGTTTAGAGGAGTCTAAGGGTAAAGAAATTGAAGAGATAGAAAACTGCAAAGATCGTGGAAAAAATGAAATGGTGGATGTTGTCAGTAGTGCACATGAAAAGAAAGAAACTGAAACTGATGAGGAAGAATAAGAAAGTTAAGGAAGAGTTGACATGGAAGCTTAATTAGAAGAAGTTCTTGAAGAGATAGATGTTTGAAGAGAAAAAACAAAGAAACCCAATAAGGTGGTACATGATGCCAAACTCTACATGCAAGAGAAAGAAGAAGAGAAGTACGATCTAGTGAACGAAATTTAAAATATTAAGTCTTCCAGAACATAGCGCACAGAAAAGGTTGATGAGAATAAGCTCAATATTGAAGAATAGACAAGGGAGATCGATTTCTTGAATAGAAGAGTGAACGATCACATCAAGCGTATCGAAGATCTCGACGAGGAAGTTTTCGGTTTACGGAGAAAAGTTAAATACCAGGGAAAACCTTTGAATCCCAACACAATCTTGGGAAAGCATGTCATTTAAATGACTGAAAAGAAGAAATAAGAGCCTAGTAGTTCAGCAGGAAAGAAGAAGAAATTGAGCTCATAAGTTAAGGCTTATTTAGGGCTTAATCAGAAACAAAAATCTATTGCAGTTGATGTTAGTCCGTAAGCACCCGTCCCGAGATTGAAGGTGGATTTGGGCACAAAGGAGAATCATAATATTCAAAGATCCCAAGGGTATACTCATTGTACTAAATTAACACAAAAGAATGAACCTTATATCAGGTGTTATTGTTGTGGAAATATGGGACATTCACAGTATGTGTGTTCCATAGCCAAAATATACCGAAGGGAACAAGAACAGAGGTGGCATCCAAACAGAGAACCGTTTTCCACAACATATTTCGAAGGACACTGTTTTCGGTACGGAGGATTTGGGCACATGGCTAGGTACTGCACATCAACCATTCAGAGAAATGTGTGAAAGCAGAATCAAAATGTTAGCAATAAGCAGATCGATAAACCAAAAAGTGAGGTAAAAATGAAGAATAGATTTGCGGCTTTTCAAAATGAAGCTGGTCCATCATACACTAAGAAAGAACAGAAGCCTCAATCCATGCTGAGTATGAAAGAAAAAGTATGGACCAAGAAGAGGAAAATTGAGAAGGCTGTGGTGGCAGAGATTTCCCTTAAAGCATCAGATCGCTCTGGTGTGTGGATCCTTGATAGTGGTTGCACATCTCACATGACGGGTAATAAGGATCTTATTACAGGAATAAAATATGACAAAGAAGGAGTTGTAAAATTTTGAAACGATGAAGTCCTGAAGATTGTTGGCTCAGGGAAAGCCATGTTTGGGGGCAAAGAAATGAGACGTGCTGATGTCTTGGTAGTAGAGGGGCTTAGTCATAACTTACTTAGTGTTAGTCAGTTATGTGACTCTGGGAACTCTATCCGATTTACCAAGAAGATGTGTGTTGTGAATGAAAAATATAGAGTAGTTATTCTACAAGGAAAAAGGAAAAATGGAAATCTTTACCTTGTAAGTGGGGAAGATGATATGTGCCTTTTATCCAGAGAGGAAGAAAACCAGTTGTGGTATAAGCGACTTGGTCATCTAAACCAGCAATCTATGGAAGATCTGGTAAAGTGTGATGCTGCTAGAGACGTCCCCAAACTATCACTGGATCGTACTCATACATGTGATGCTTGTCAACAAGGGAAGATCATCAGAAAAACATACAGGCCAAAGGAACAAAAATCATCCAGAATGCTCGAATTGGTACATGTTGATGTATGTGGACCTATTTCACTATGATCTATAAATGGGAAAAGGTACTATGTCCATTTCATTGATTATTATAGTAGAATGGCCTGGGTATTCATCATTACCCATAAGACAAAGGTGTTCAATTGCAGAAAGCAGTATAGGAGGGAATCAGAAAATATGCTTGGGTAGAAAATTCTGAAGTTTTGTACTGATAACGGTATGGAATTCACAAACAGTCAGGTTGAAAACTATCTTGAGAAACATGGGATAAGGCATCAAGTTTCATTAGTAAAAACTCCCCAACAAGATGGAGTTATTGAAAGAAGAAATTGAATCATCAACATCATGGACAGAACGATGCTTATAGATAAAGACCTACCAGTGAAATTTTGGAAGGAAGTAGTTTTGACATCAGTCTATGTTTCCAATACGTCTCTGTTTTGTCCGAAGCAAGGGAAGACTCCATATGAACTGAGGTATGGAAGGAAGCCAATGTTTAAATACTTTCGAATATTTGGAAGTAAGTGTTTCATTATCATCAAAAAATCACAGGAGGTTTGAGGCATGAGGAGATGAGGGGATATTCCTTGGCTACTCAGGGAAATGAAATGCATATAAAAGCTTCAATAAGAGGCTGGGAAAAATTGTTCAGAGCAATGATATCAATGACCTAGTGAACAGAATACTCAACAACCTAGTGAACTGTTTCTAGATGAAAGTGATGATGAGGTAAGCGGATCAAGGGGAGTAGAAGTGGCAGAACCTAACTCAGAAGAAGATACAGATGATGAACAAGAAAGTGTCAAGTCTGTGACTACAAGGAAGCCAAAGAGTCGAGCTGAAATTGATAGGCAGAATATCATTGGTGATCAGACAGATCCAGTTCAGACTCGAAGAATGAATTCATTACAGCAAACATCATTATTATCTCATGTGGAGCCGGAATGTTTTCCCGATGTAGCTAAAGATGAAAACTGGGTTCAGGCTATGAATGAAGAGCTTGATCAAATCGAGAAGAACCAGACATGTGAGATTGTTTCGAGGACAGCAGAGAAGAATATCATCGGGAATAAATGGGTCTATCACAACAAGATGAATGAAGATGAAACTGTGATTCAAAACAATGCATGACTAGTGTGCAAGGGATACTACCAGATAGAGGGAATAGATGTATATGAGACATTTTCACCAGTTGCAAGGCTAGAGACAATCAGATTATTTTTGGCCATAGCAGTGTAAAGAATGTTCAAAGTGTTCAAGATGGATGTCAAATCTGCATTTCTAAATGGGGTTTTGGAAGAAGAGGTGTACATTGAGCAGCCATATGGTTTACTCATTCATTAGGATGGGAACAAATTTTGTAGGATGAAGAAGGCGTTGTATGGGCTGAAACAAGCACCAAGAGCATGGTACTCAAGGCTTGATCAGTACTTGAAGAAGCATGGTTTCCAGTGTGGTGGAGTTGATTACAATATATATTTCAACAAAAATAGTAATCAAAGGATGATGGTGCTGGTCTATGTCGATGACATAATATTTGGTGGATCAGATGAAACTCAGTGCAGACAGTTTTCTGAATTCCTGAAAAATGAGTTTGAAATGTCAATTATTGGAGAGATAACGTTTTCCTTGGTCTACAGGTAACATAAGGAAGGAATGGAACATTCATTTCTCAATCCAAATATTCCAAGGAGGTGTTAAGAAGGTTTGGCATGGAAAATTCCAAGGAGATGAAAACTCTGTTTAATACCCAGATGAAATTATCGAAAGATGAGGATGGAAAGGTAGTTAATATCACAGAATACAGGCAAATTATTTGAAGTTTGTTGTACTTGACTGCGACAAGGCCTGATATTCATTTCACCACTTTCCAAGAAGCGAGATATCAGAGTAATACCAAGGAAAGTCACATGCTCACAGTGAAAAGAATACTTCGGTATATCAAGGGTACGGTGGACTTCGTCTTGACATATAACGACAAATCTCAGACAGAGTTATTGGGATATACAGATGCAGACTGGGCCGGTTCAGTGGATGACAGGAAATCAATATCTAGAGGTGAATTCTATCTTGGAAGACTATGTATTGTTTGGTTAAGCAATAAGAAAGATTGAATTTCATTAAGCACCGTAGAAGCTGAGTTTATTGCGGACACTCAATCAAGCACACAGTTATTATGGATGAAACAATAGCTTGATGATATGGGAGTTGAAGTGAAGTCTCTTATCGGAATCTAGTGTGATAACTCAAGTGCTATCAATCTTAGAAAAAATCTTTTCCATCACTCAAGGACAATGAACATTGAGATTAAATATCATTTCATCACGGAGAAGTTTGAGTAGAGAATTGTGAAGTTGGAGTATGTGCCTAGAGAACTACACGTTGCAGACATTCTGACAAAGTCCTTACCCGAGGAAGCATTTGAACAACATCAACTGGATCTGGGAGTTCAGTCGACTCCCCGCACTTGAAATAGTGTGGATGTGGAACAACCACCTCTCCCTAAGGTATGATGTGTTTTCCCTAATATGCTGATATGTGTTCTCTACTCTGTTACAGACTGCAAAGGAGTGACCATTGGGTTCGTTGACAAAGGGGGAGAAAATAATGATTGTTCAAGGGGGAGACAGTGTGGCAATTTGATAAATTTGATAAATCATGATTGATACGGGGAGAAGCTGATAGGTGGAGCAGCTAGATAGGGGGAGAGAAATGTGAAAGGGGGGGTGTTTTAAATCTGATGATGCTAGATGTGATCGATCAAAGATTCGATATCACGATAGCTGATGATCATGATAAAAGTAGAGAAGTGGTGGAGAAAGGTGGTGTTTGAATGTGGTAAGAATATTTCCAACAATTGGTATTTCCAAAAAATGGTATCAGTGAAGTATCAACAATTGGTATCAATTTTGGAATTGGTATCAGTTTGGTGTCAATAGTGGATGTCAAAGTTGAAGTGATTCATTGATGAACTTTTCATTTACTCTTGTTTCTCACGCCGACCATTGCTCATGTGGGCTTAGAGTATGTGTTGAGTAAATCCTTGATTGCTATCAAAATCGAAATGAGGCGAATGGTGGCTGAAGATTCAAATAACTTTTTTATATTTAATGGAAGAGTTGTCAACAAACCCAAAGGGGGAGATTGTTGGGAAAAAATCCCTCTAGGTATCATTGAAGCATTTTGAGGTGATTGTATTTGTTGACAAAGTGGACATCTGAGCGGTGATTGTTGAAAAAGAAAAACACTGACATACTAATTTTTGGACAAAGAGGATTTCATGATGGAATGTCGATTTCAAGAGCTGAGGTCAATGATCCATGTTTGATTCAAGAACATCGAAAAAAGGGATGCATGGTCTGGAGGCAGCACAAAAATAACAGATTCAAGGTGGCGCTGTTTTCCTGTGTTTGCCAAATTTTTGGGCCAGAAAATCGTCAAATGAAGAAAAGTGGTTTATGGAAAAGGGACTTGCACGCCGTGTACTTGAATGCTTGGAAACATACACTCCATATGTTTTTCAAGATCAGATCATAAAAATATAGAAAAGGGACAAGTGTCATGAAAGTATTGGTGGTGTCGCGCATGTGACTTGCGCATTGTGAAAGAGACTTGCCCGCCAATACCTTGGAAGCTTTAGAAATTGCACGCCTATGGTTTTTCAAGATCCGAAGATCAAAATATGGCAAAGGAAAATGGTTTACGCAAGTTTGGAATTAGTTCGCAAAAGTGACTTGCAGGAGAAGAGACCTGGGTGCAGAGACTTGAGCGCCTAGGAGAGACTTGCACGCCATCGTGTAGGGGTGAAACATTTTCTATAAATGTTGGACCACCCCTCTTCATTCTTTACCGGATTTCAACACATTGAAGATTCAGAGATCTTGTCGTGTAGGTGTGGTGGTTAGGAAAGTGGTGATGTGTCGCGCAACTGGGACTTGTGCTCCAGTGTTGGAACTTGCGCGCCAAGTGTTAGTTGCGTGCATGAGGTTGTTTAGGCGAGAAAGGAAGTGAGTAGCGTAGGTTTGGAGTTGCAGAATCTCGAGTCGCGCAAGTTGCGGAGGAAGAATTGCACACCAGTTGTGAAATGCATGCAGATACTTGCATGCTGAGATTGACTTGCATGCCAAGTATGGTTTATTTCCAGCAGTGATTTTCGAGCTGCGTGGAATCTGGAAGTTTTCCCGATACCTTCAGTGCAAAGAGAGATTCATCTACGGGTGAAATATTGAACATCAACAAAGCATATAATTACAGGGGAAGATGCATTCCTTCATGAAAATGAAGAGACCTATAGGTCTATAAACTGTGACTGGATCCTTTCTGACGTAGTCAGCAAAGGAAGAGGAAGAAGGTGATCTTCTCCACCGGCAGTGAGCCAGATAGGGATAAACATGGAGTGACCCTTGGGAAAGCAGTGAACTGACCCTAAATCTTGTAAAGGCAATGAGCCTTGGACATAGTGACTGTACCTGAACATTGTAATCAACATCTAGTGAAGAATAATTGAATTTGGTATGACAGAAAACTTGTCGGCGTATGCTCCTTGGATGTAGCCCTTAGCGATGAACCAAGTAAAATTTTTTGTGTCCTGTGCATGCCTAACTGTCTGTTTATATTGTGCAACAGGAAAGTGAGAGAAGAGTGTTTTTCTTAACAGTGAAACAAGATCAGAACGGACTTTAATTTTGAATTAGTCATACCCTAATTCACCCCCTCCCACTCAGGGTACTCAGCCTAGTGGACCTAACAGTAATGTTACCCCTAAGAAGTTATATGGTGAGGCTATGTTTTTCTAGGGCTCTTTTGGTGGATCACTTTATTTGATCATGGTTTCTTTGTTTGTTGGATAGCAAAGAGGGAACTTTTTGATGGATTCCCAACCTTGTTTTTTTTGTGATTTTGTTATCATAGTGAGAATTTTTTTTAGATTGATGACCTTGTGGAGGGTGGATTTATAGGTGGATCTTCACATGATGGAGAATAATTGTTTTAGAATAGGAGTGGTGAGGGATCTATGATTTTTTATAACTTTCCTACATGAGGAGTGTGATTGGTAGTTTTAATCATGATTTCCTAGGTTCATTAGGTCATGGCTTGTTTGAGCATGATTTTCGGTAATACATTTTTGATTGATCACTCTACCTTAAGGATTAGAGTAGTGTCATAGTGACTTTTTAGGGGGAATAATTTTTGAGAAGGTATGTTCATTCTATTTAGGAACATTGATGGTTAGGTCGTATGAGTTCAATGAGATTTGTTTCGTTTTTTATGTAGTCTTATGGTTGAGAGTACAGCATAGGCAATTTTTGGTCATTTTCCATGTCTCAATAGATTCGATGTGTGTAGGTGTGTCATTCCAAGGGATCTATGAATGGGTGGTGGTTGGTTTTACATTTTGGGATTCTATTGTGAACGGTTTAGACAATTAACTCCATTATGTCCAGTAGTGGAAGGGGATTGTACTATGAGGTTTGGTTCATGGTTAATGGGAGATTATGAGGATGCTCTTATAGTGTAGATAATCATATAGATCATGGATGAATATCCATAATATTGTGGGTATCATCGACACATTGTGAATGGCCGATGGATAGTCATAGAAGTATTGGAACTATCAATGTTTATGGTAAATCATGGCATATAGTTACCCACTGAGGATTCTCAAGGTAAATAATCATTTATGGTGGGGCTCGTTTCATGAATCGCATCACGACGGTTTATGTAATGTAGTGAAAATATTAATTTTTTCTCTCAAGTGGGTTTTGAGTGGAAAATGGTAATTAATATTATATAAAAATAATGGATAATTTTTCTAACCAATCTGCTTTTCTAGGAAGAGGGTTTTTACCCTATTATAGAAGTTCAGTTGAATTATGAGCTGTTAAAATTTTGGATAAATATTTAATATTGGGTTAATTAAAAACTATTTTTTGGATGTTTATTTGATGATATATCTTATTTAGAGTTTAAAATATAAATTATGACTTATTTTTTGAGTCTATAATGTTGGTTTGTTCCTAGCGGAGCATAGCCTTATACGAGACTCTAGGTATGATTATAGACCCATTTTCTTCTCTCTCCACTTTTTTTCTATTATATTTTATTTTTACCTCTTTTTTCTTATTTTTGTCCTTTCATACCATGGTGTGTTGTTTATTCCACTATTTGGGGTTCCTTCTTCTATGATAATGGAGTGGGAGAGGATAGGGGGAGAGTGAGAAGAAGGTTCCCCCACAAAGTTTAGGTCACATCAGATCATCAAACTGTGGCTACATAATATGGATCAGATCAAAACATAGGTGATTTTCACCCTAAGGTAGGCCCTTTCTATTTTTTTTGTAATAAATATTAATAAAGTTCTTCTTTTATGTCTTAATATTATCTTGGTTATTGTGGACAACAGAAGGGATTATTTTGTGGTTTTTAGGTGAATGAGGGTGTCTCTGGGTATTAAGAGGGATTTCTATTTAATAAATCATGATCTTAAAACTTGTGAATTGATGAAAACATGTTGTGTTTTATTCAGTTTTAGGGAATATAATGTTTTTAGAAATGCACTCCATGTACATCAAGTACACTCCACATAGTATTTCGAGTTCTTGTACCTAGAAAAGTGTCCATGCTCATGAAAAGGAAGGGTTTGGGATGTAATCATCATGTACTTGAGGTACATCCCAAGTAGTAAGACTAATCCATGGGGCTATGTATTTTGAAAGACACCTCAAGTAGTGGTACATATATAGACCCCATGTATGCATTGGTCTTTTACTAGTTTGCATCTAGACCCCTTGTCTACTTTGGCCATTTTAAACTACATGACTAAGTGTATCATTGAGAGTACACATCGAGAACTAGGAAGTACACATCATGTACTTTCCCTAAAAAGGGGTTTTTGTTTTCACTGTTTCCCAGAATCAGATTTGGACATGTGATTGATCGATTCAATGTTTTTCACGTAGATCACATAAGTGGGATCCTTTTGATGTTTATAGGCTATACAGATGGTGTTTTAGACTAGTAGCATTTTTTTGGTTGGATTCATATGAGGATGTTGTTCTTCTATCCTCCTATGGGTTGGGTTTTGTGATTTGAATCCCATGTGTGGCTGTAAAATTGTTTAACACCTTGTCTTTAAGATTTCATGAGAGTCTACTTGAGGTTATTTGGATATATTTGGGGTGTTGGGATTGATTTTATTCTAGGATGGGATCGTTAGTTAGGTTATGGGGTGTCCATGGGTTGGTATGGGTCCGGGTGGGGAGGATTTTGGACCCATACCAATAGAACATTTATGGTTTGGGTTGGGTCCGGTTCGGTCAGGTTGATCAAGTTACCTAATGGAAAATAATAAGATCACTCTATTATAAATAACAAATAAAGTATTTTATAATTTTAAAATAATGTTTTTTAAAGAAGGTATTCATATATTATATTAACATATTTTTAGAATAATGTTTTTGGATTCATTTATGAATAATTTGTGGTAGACACACATTTTCAGATACAATGTGTAATTTATATACAATTTGTACTACAAACATTATGTTGAATACTATTACAACATATTGAAAACCTCATTTTTTTTATTATTTATATAAATATTTATAAAAAACATAAATATATTGTTTGTGATAGTAAATGTATATGTATTTTCAAATATATAAAAAAAGTATTATAGATTATAAAATAACATTGTAATGAATACTACTGGAAAATTTAATTTGGAAAATATAAAATGATAAAAAAAATGGTTTGAAAAAGATACAACTTAGAAAATACAATTTAAAATATGCATATTCATATTCATTTTCCTCAATATAGATTGAAAAATACAATTTGTAAAAATAAATTCATATATATTTTCTTCAATATAAAAAATTTTGTTACAGAATAACAAAAAAACATTGAGTAATAACAAATTTTATACACTGAGACTGTATGAAAAATATATATTATGGATTTTTCCTTGAATTCCTTCTAATAGATTTTTGTATGAGTTTTATTATACATAAAAAAAATAATATTATTGACTAAAGATCTTAAAACATGTTTTAGAAAATTAATACTAATATCAATTAAAATAATATTAAAAAAATAAAATTTTCATAATTCTATTTTAAATTGGTAGTAGTCAATAAGTGAACAATTTTTTAGTTTTTACATTTACATTTACAAAAAAATTATTGGTCAGGGAATTACTTATCATTTTTTTGTTTAAAGATCCAGAACATCTACCCCTATAATAATAATTATAATTATTTTATTCACATTCATCTCTATTACAATATAAATATTCAATTAAAATACTTTATAACTTGTATCAATTTTATAAAATGTATTCACTCTTTCATTAAATTCATACCAATGAGTAAAAATGATTTCCATAATAATCCTCTACAAAAGAGATATACTGATATTAATTCTAGAAAAATTAGTACAACATTCTAATAATTATGGAAATACTAAAAAATGTAAATTGACAAGTGATAAATTTAAAAATTATATTAGAATATGAGAGAAACTCACTTACTTATTGAAGGCTCCAGGGATGGATGATAAGGTATATTCTGCGATATACTCCCAAAAAAAGAGATCTGTGAGTCTCTGGATGCAATAAGAAGTGGAGTTAGAACAACAGTCAATTTATTCAAATTAAAAGGTATGGGGTGGAGGTAGAGGGAATGAGGTATATATGAATTTCTATTAGCTGTATGATTGTGAAAAAATGATATAATAGGGTGAGGGGTGTATATTCCATATTAAGGTTCATTAGAATCGATTTATAGTGGGGAGATATTGAGAATGATAAATAGAACAAAGGAGGGAGAGGCTACGAGTAGGAGGGAGGGAGGGAGGGATGGAAGCGGAAGTAAGGGGAGGGGAGTGATATTGTTAGCATTTGAATGGATTTATGGGTGGGATGGAATGGAAGCGACAAGAATGGAGGGAGGGATATTAGGATTTGGGATCAATGGAATATATTTCTATAGAAAAAGAATAATAAAATGATAGTCGTAGAATATTTTTAGTTACTGACCATCATTGTGTTGGTAGATAGGATTGGTTCATTTGTTTTAAAACGCAAGACCCTACACAAATCATAATAACCCATCCCATCAAAACTAACCCCACCCAAATTTTATGTGTTAAGTGACCCCACTAGCCCAGGTCGGGTTGGGACCATCGGGTTGGGTTGGGTTTGGAAACCCCTAGTTGGGTTGTTTGAAGTACTGTTTTTGTTAACTGATGTTGGGACCCTTAAAATATTTTGACGTGGTTTGACAAATTTTTATGTCATGGAAGGATAAGGATCAATTGATCAGAGTTTGATAGAGTTATAAGGGACCTGTTTTGATGAATTCTATTCCGGGTGAGGTGTTTTTTGGTTTTTCCCTTCTGGGTGGGTGTTTTATTGTCTTTGAGATGTGGGACCAGGCATGTTTCCTTTCAGAGGGCTTGGCTTGAGGTTTGGTTCTACTAGAGGATTCCCTTATAGGGTGTCCATCATGAGTAGATGATTACTAAAGGATAAACTTATAGTGTTTCCTATTATGTTAAGGTTCTATGAATGATGGTGGTTTCCCTGTATTTTTTTTTCTTACGAGGTCGTTGGTGCTAGTTTGAATAGTTTTGGATGGAGGGTTAGGGTGTTAGAGGACCCTAGAGTTGGAGATGTAGATTTGAGGTTTGATTCTATTCTTTTTCGAGACTGGAATTGTGAGATGACACGATTTGAATATTTTTTATAGAACATTTTTGTTAAGATTAATTCTATTTCTATTCGTTGCTGGTAGGATGGTTGTTTTGAGATTGGGTAATGGATCTAGTAGTTGATCTGGATTATTGCAACCTACTTAGATCAATTATTCTTATATGGATTGGCATAGTGTACCGTGGTGTCTATTATTCTCCCAATACCCGATTTAAAAGATTTGGGCAAGATTAGGTAGCCCGATGATGCACCAACAGTTTCTTTCGACCATCATATTCTTCATGACATCTGGTAATGAAAGATTAACCTATGGTCAACAGGGAGTCACTACCACCAGTTCACATTAGTCCATTGGATTCCAAGTGGCCGAAATATAATCATTGGTTCTTTGACACCTATAATGATATCTAAGGGTCTGGAATGTGTTTTTATCTATGCAGCAGAATTTGGAGTTCCTTCATGATCAGGATGACGTGAACACTTTTTGGCTGTATGAACCACATATTATAATTCTTCTAGCTGGGGAAAGTGCAAGGTTAGTTTTACTGTTAGTTTCAGACTAGAACCATTATTTTATTTTATTTTATTTTTTAGCACTTTTTTCACTTCTATATTATATATATTTTCAATTGTTAATCAAGTTTATATAGGCTATAAATGATGTGTGTTTCATTCACATGTTATTAAAATAGATTATAGGACCACCATTGGGGGTGGCCTACTAAGATTTGTCTCTCACCCCTACACATGATCCTCATTGTACATATAGGCCATATATCCATTTTTAGGTTGAGCTTGATGTTGTTGATCATGAATATCCAATGATGCATGTTCAAGAAGGATAACTCATGTGGAGTCTATGTTTCATGCTGGATCTATTCTGCCATCATGGAGACCAGGTATGTGATTCAACTCATAGCAGTAGTAGTGCCTTGTGTATCTTTTTCTTTTATTTTATTCTTTATGTGTCTGACCAGTTGGTGACTAGTGTTTGTATTCTTTTTTTACTTTATATGCGAAACAATCTTTCATTATTTTGTAATATAAATTATTTATTTATTCATATGCACTTTTATGTTTAAGGATGATTAAATTTTTAGTTTATTTCCACTATTATAGTGCTCTTATATGAGATCATAGTCTCCCCACTATATCCTTTTAGGCCCTATCCTCCAGTTAGAAGCCACTAGCATATAGGGAGGTGTGCTTGAGGGCTTATTACATGATAGATCAGGTGATGGTTTGGGCCGACCTGGGACAGTTCATTACATTTTCTTTGGAAGGTTTTCTCCTAACACATAGAATTTTATCTCTTTCTTGAGAATATTTATAATGTTCCAATACTAGTTGAGGAAGTTACAACTATTAAATTTTTATATATCCAATATTGATCTCAAAGTTAATATTGATGATGATAATGAAGAAATTTTCTACAATTTTTTTATGAAATGGGTATCATTTTTTAACCATTTTATAATAAAATTTATTAAATGGATTCCTATTTAAATAATGACCCCTATATAATAAAATTATAACCATTAATGGATAAGGATCCATATATCACTAAGCTTTGGGTAAAATTAGCATTTCACATGTTACTTTGTTATTTAGTAAGGGAATCATCCCAGACATATCATATATGACACTTGGAGAGTTTAGAGGACAAAAAATTATAAAATACATCATATATATGTATATATATCCAACTCTATTTCCCAAGAATCCAAATTTTATTATAGTCTATTAACTAATTGTAACCAAAAGAAAACACTAATAATTGGAACCTAATAATATTTGGGTCACATGTTACTTTCTTTTCATACATAATAAAATATTTGGGAACACATCTTCAGTATGGATTATGTGGTTAGTTGATCAAGTTCTTGACATGTAATATTTTGGAAAGAACCTGAAACATAGCATTTTAAGGGTTTTCTTTTAATGTATTAGCAATTTAATATAAATCATATTCATTTTAAATTAATAATTATTCTATCACATTTAATATTTATTTTCAAATTTTTTAATTCATTCCTATATAAATGATTATATTTATTTAGTTTTGGAATCTATATTCTATCCCACAAATTAATATGTTACCATCATATTAACATATAACTATTTTCATAACCAAATATCCGTTTTATTTATACAAAAATGAAACCCAAACATTTTCATATATATATATATATATATGGTTTGTATGAATAAGGTATATAAACATTTTATGTAATGTTTTTGAATTATATTAAATTGAAAATCATCACATGATTACGCCCGATTCCATAGATATCCAACCCAAACAATTCCTGAGAAAGCCATACTCCTTCAAGCTAGTGGGAAGTTTGACCCGAAGTACCTATACCTAGTGATACTTCACTCATGATAGAATCCAAATCATCATAACAAAAACACTTGATATATAATAAATATATTCAACAACTAAATTCAAGGAAGTATGTTTAATTACAAAATGACTTCAATGTAGAAGAAAACCAAATCTTATGTTGTCGTACCTTGATGATTATGCAAGGATTGATAATTTATGAGAATTAATTTATCATAAACACTAAAGTGTAAATAATATTAAAATTTTATAAACAGATTATAATAAATATGTTCAAAATTAAATAAATAAATAAATATTTCAACTATTTTAAAAATATGACATATATTGTTTTCTGAAAAATTCATAGATAAAATATTATATATAATTTATACTTCATCAAAAAAATTTCATAATTATATAAATATAAATTCATGATATGTAATTTTAAAATAAACTCATCCATATTATTTATTATATGAAATATACTGTAAAATATGATATTTCATGAAATATAAAAATTTATTATTTTAATTTTATTTTGTATACATTTTCAAAAATCTAAATATCATATATTAATATTATATTATTTTTTCATAAAATCATTCATAAAAAATATTTCGATTTGGATTGAATAATTTCATAAAAAATCGATCTTAATTTGACCATTTCAGACTACATATTATGGACAATTCATATTTTATTTAAATAAATACTTTATATTTTTTCTTTTTCTACATTTATAAACCTTTTATAAATTAAACCTTTAATTTATATATTAAAAATACATTTCTAGATTATAATTCATTCCCTGTTATTTTGAATAAAAAATACATTTTAATATTCTTCCTTATTAAAACAGAATATTATTTTATAAATGTGTCATAATTATTTAATTAATGAATTATAAACACTTTATAATGATTTAATTTAATAACACATCATAAATAAGTAATTATTCCCCAAATATCTTTTCTCATTACTTAAAAAAAATATAAATACAAATATTCCATTCATAATTGGAAATATAGAAACAAATTCTAAAGTTATCATATTTTACATTTTAGGGTCAATCATAGAATATGATTAATGAGCCCTAACACATAATATATTTATGTGGTATCAGTCATACTTCATTATTGATAGTCTATTCATAAAATATGATGTTCCTAATACAATATTGGTTACCCTTAAATATCATATTGTATTTTACAATTCCCAAATATGTAATAAAGGTGATACAATACATTTTTTTGATCTTGGGACAATATTTTTCATGAAATATGATTTTTTTATAACTTATTATGTTATGTGTACAAAACCATGGTTCTTATACTAAATCATATTTTATGACATTCAATAAGACCAGCATTACGATATCCAAAAATTCAATTTACAAAATGATTTCATTTAATCCAAATTCATGGAAAGTTTATGATATAACTAAAATTTTTCATGGAATAGATTAAATATCAATTAATGTAGTGAAATTGTTCAGGAAACCTCATACCATGATCCTCATTATAGTTTAAATGGAAAACATATGAAACTAAAATGATGAATATGTATCATTCACCTTCGAATTCTTTTATCTATGCTAAATCTTTTCACCTATTATTGATGATGATCACTATGGAATGTCCAAAATATTCTTCCCTTCATAGTGTATCCATGGGAAGCACCAAACCACCCAAATGAATTTATATGGTTTCTTCAAACAACTAACAATATTCTAGTATTCTAAGAGGAAAATTTGTGGAAAATATTTGGGAGATTATAGATTCATCAAAAAATTTCTTGAGGATATCACAATAAAAATACATATGTCTAAGACTACATTATATAGGTTTTGAGGATTCTACCCAATCCATTAAACAATTATAATAAATTACTCATATGTTACATCTACAAGTATATATTAAATTCATTAATATCACTCATAACAGTCATAAAATACTGTCATATTTTTTTATTGAAAATAGATGATGTGTAAGATAATTTTAATTTTAATCGATTAATATTTTGATAGATATAATTTTTCATGGTTGTTACAAGAATATTAAACCATTTAGTACATAGAGTTGTGATTGGATCATATAATAAAATATGATATGTTGTTTCTTCTAGTATATGACATACCCATTTCATAAAATTTGATACTATCAAAATATTAAATTTAAGACCTTTTCTATATGTATGGAATACCCTACAATACAACTATTAATAAATTATGACATTCAAAGGATTTAAAAAATATTTCATTCAACTATACCCTATAATAGAAAATCATAAATGACAACATACTAAAAATAATTAAAGAATATATTTATAAAAGGAAACATGATCATAAAACTATAATCCTAATATAAATGAACAACATACATATTCTATCACACTGAACATTCAAAGTATTATATGGGTCACAAAAAGTCATATAAGATAAAATGTGGGATGCTCATACACTTCATGACCAATATAAATGAACGTTATATCTCTAATATGTCTTAAAATGCATAAAATACCTCTCATAATAAAATCATCAATTTACCACTAACACTTCTACTAGACCTCTATTTACTATTTATCTATCATAGGGCCTTTTCTATTTATCATGTCATGATTCAAAAAATTGATGTGTGCACTGGGGTTACTGTGATTGGTGTGGGTATAAACTCATTAGGTTACCACCAACTATTTCCTTAGATATTATATACATGTATATTAATGAAAGAAAAGTAAAATTTATAAGTAGAACAAGTAAATAAAAAAATTCCTCATCCAATATTCATTCAAGAATCTAAAGGTTATAGACCTACCTAATTTGACTAATTTCATAATGGGATGATGTACCCATCGGTAGAACTCTCCATGAGGGAGAATTATTCATTGTATTCATCTCATAACTAAAAGAATAAGTAATATCCATAACGATAACACCATCGTGAATGAAGTATCATCACATAGTATTCCATATGTTAATTATAAATCATCCCAATCTATACCAAATTAATCTCACATATAGAGAGAATATCACTCAAAAATATTGATCATAATGTCCTTATGTAACCCCTGTAAATCATATTTGGTCTATTAGTCCTCTTATCTAATGATACATATCTTCACTCTAATATATAGAATCTAATAGGATCAAACTAACAAATATGATCATCAACACCACCCCTCCCTCTTGTGTACATGATCTCGTGACCTCAACACCATCAATGTGTACAAACACCAAGATCTTATGAACATGATGTAATTGAACCGTAATCATCCCATCATCATCGAATGATGCGTCGCCATCATATTAAACCCCATCACCCCACACACTCACATCCTTGTTCAACCATGTTCAGTACAAAAATTATAAGTAAGAATATGATTATCAATGAAATACCTAGACCATTAGCCACACTATAGAATGTATTATTAATTATAATACCAAAAAAATGTACCCCTCATGATAGCCCTAGAACACCTACCTCGAATCCTAAAGACCACCATTGATCAAATTCCTAGCAACTCACACAACCACACCCATACACATAAAATACATGATGCAATGACTCATAAAAAGTGAAAATATCTATGCACCACCCACCTGATTTTTAAGGTGATTATTCATCAAATTACATGGCTTGTTTTGACTTGAGAATGAATAACTCACATATCAAGAGAAAACATAATTAACTGATATTATTTTCTAAACCATTATAAGGAATAAAATTCTAGAAATAGATAAAAGAACGATTTAATACCTTTTCTGGGTGACTCTTTATAATAGATCACGTGACTAACAAACTAAAAATGAAGAATATCTCCATTGGGAGAATTTTTTGATGAGAGATATGGGTAAGGGATCATGATCCCTACTACTATGAGTGAAATGAAAAACTCTGACATTATAAAAAAATTACTTAATTAATTAAATTAAATAAAAAATTAAAAACAACTCTGGTTCCCATCATGTATAACCTATGATTCCACAGGGTTCTTGATACCCTCTATGTACTCACATAAATAGAATTTTTTTCATGGTGTCCCTTCCATAGCTACTTCTTTCTACCTCGAGCAATATCCTAACCAATATTAATACATTAGGATTGTTATCCGATCTATCTTCAAGGAATTATATACCATAATATGGAAACCACTTATAAGGTTGTCTTCCAACACCAAAAACAAATATATGAACTCAAATAGTTTTAATTTAAAGATGTTTATAAAAAAATAGACCTAAAATATTCAACTAAACTCTTGGTCAATCATTTTATCTAATAAATGTTTTAGATATTTTTTATTTTAATTATGGATGTTATGAGGTTTTTTGGAATTGAAAAGAGAAGACAAAAAATTTAATTTTAAATAAATTAAATTAGATATTAAAAACTAAATTTGTTCAGTACGTGACATGCAATAGTTAGTTTTTGAAAAGGGATAATTTCTATAGACTATTTTTTAGATTAGAGGAGATGTAATTTGTAAGGTAATCCACTAAAACAACTTGGGAAACAAGGAACAGTTTATTTGATCTTTTAATGCTTTTTGTGGAAATGTTATTATCTATGGGCATGTGTTTAGCTATAACTACTAGAAATATTGGTGGAAAATATGGATTGTTTTATTTAAAACAAATCATGGAATATTTTGAAGAGATACTGGAGGATTAAGTTATTGAAATGGGAAATGATACATGTCATGGTTTATAAAGGAGGTGTCTTACATGCCATGGTTTATATGAACATTTTTGGTTAAAGGTTGAATGGTTGAATATTTAATTTGGTAGATGATTTAGGATTTTATCTAAGTAAATCGAAACATTCCATTAATTTTATATCATAAATTAATCGATGATCACATGACATGTTTTATGTAGAAACAAGACATTGTTTGAGAAAAAATATTAAAAATAAGAAAAATTTAGGATGCCTTTAAATTTACACTAGTAACATATTTATTACCATAGTAAGGGATAGAAAGTGTCTTGGGGGATATTTTTAAGGAACATGATTATAAATAAATATTTTTAGGGGTGATCAAATTAATTCCTAGAGAGCTACTAAGTTGAATTTTAAATCTAATAATTTTGATTAATTGTTATATTCATTTCTCAATTTATATTTATAATGGTTCTTGTGGATAAATAAATTTTTCGGTATCTTATAAAGAATATGTATGTTTATATTTGAGTTGATAGAGTGATTAATGATCATAAAATTAAATATATCTTTTATTATTCAAGGTATAATATCTTTTATAAGTTGTGTGATTAGTGAATTTGTATTATTGATTGGATGTGGTGTTTAGTAAATTCTATTTTCCTTTTTTAATTAATGATATATAAGAAAGATTTATGGGATTTTTATATAAAATATAAATTTATTTATTATTGAATAATGAATTCAATTTAAAATATGGTAATTGTGCAATAATCATGCAGAAATAAATCAGTATTATAATTCATAAGAGAAGAGAAAACATAGTCATTTATTAAAAGGAGATATGATGAAATTGATTTATTATTTTGATCACTTATAATTGTTTGTTATATATAGATTGATCCTGTATGTTTTTATTTGATGTTTATAACAATGAGAGTTTTTTATAATGAAATATTATTATAAATGAAGTGGAATGGTGTTTTAGTGATGTGCTAAATGGGTGGGGTAATTGATGTTATGTTTTTATGTGGTGAATAGAGAGTAAATAAAAAATGTGTTTTGATTGTGTGTGGTGGGTATGTTTTCTAGTGTCTTATAGAAATCTTTATAAATGAAAATGGTTTCTTTTTATTATATTGTTGTGATTATTTTTTCTTTGTGGTGGTATATGTTTTGATTTTATATATGTTTTTAATTATATCATTTTGACGTTATAGGGTGAATTTTACTAATATTTTTGAAAAGGTATGGTTTTATAGTTTTATAGAGGGTATTTTATTCCCTATTATACATGTGGTATTGTGGGGTGTGTTATTCCCTAATGTTGATGTGATGTAAGGAATTTTTTACTTCACGGGGTATGGTAATCCCCCTTAGGTATAGTTGTTTTTTTACTGTCATTCGACTGTATAATTGTTGTTGTTATTGTTTTGTGGTCCATGCATGCAATTTTTGTTATTATATCTACAAAAGTGTAGTTTTTTGTTATAGCTATATTATTATGGTATATTTTGATAGTGATATATAGTTTTTTTGTTGTGGTTTTGGTTTTATGTATTTGGTAACATGGTTGTGGTGATGTAGATGTAGTGATGTGGTTGACATAGTGGTTGATATAAGGATTATGTTTTCTTATGGTGATGTTTTATTTGATTATAGTTCATAATTTTTTAATATTTATATATTTCATTCATTGAGGCATGATTATACCAATACACATGACAAATGAAATGTTAGGGGAGAATCTTATTGAGTATACATTTATAACCAACCTACTATTGTCTATTTCAATAGAAATTAAATACCTTATTGAGGTTTTATGTAAGGAGATGCAATTTCAAGAACCATGATTTAGCTGCATGATTCTTGTTTAGGCGCAAAATATTTTATCTAGAGTTAGGTTGATTTTTGTGGTAATATCCTTATATTTTGATAGAAGATAATTTATTTATAATGTCGATGATATAATGATGATTGTTGAGTTGGTAAGTTTGGAATAGTAGATATTTAATTATATATGTTGTATTTGGTATAAATAAATATGGTTAAACCCTCTCATATTGAAATTTTATAATCATTGTGTTATCCATCATCATGTATCCTATTGGGGGTTTTTTAATGGGGAAATTTAAACTCATTCATGTCTTAGGAGAAGTTATGTTGGGATTGTGCCATGACTGAATCATATTTGAGTAACTTTCTATAATAGAGTTTGGACCACTCACTAGTGATAATTGCATAGGTCAATAAGGTTATCATGTTAATTGTACCTAATATATTAATTAGGCTATTATAGAAAACTATTTATATATATAGACAGTATGATTTTATTAATATACATTTATTTTCAATATATCAATACAATAGGAATGGTTTAATGTAAATAATGTAATTATTAATCTGTAGGTTCATGCATCATATCGCATTGAGTCACTATAATATTTGGTATTGTGTATTAAATTTTCATTTTAGATTGAACATAAGGGAGTGTTAGTAGATACATATTCATTTTCCTTGGGTTGGGATGTTATTTTATGTGTACTCATCTCCACCCATATGTGTTTAAATCAAAATGCAGAGGACGAGAGAGAGATGGAGGTACCTACTATTTTTAATCATAGAGTATACTTAATGGTCACTGAGGTATGGAGAGTTACATTATGATAGTTTCAACCACATAAATTACCAAATTACATGTCATACATTTTTAATGATGATATATAATGGTTGTTATAGTAATTGGATATTTATTTTTATCATTTCTACGTTGTTGGATAGAAATGGATTCCAATGGTGGTGGGATAAATTAATTATAACTGTAAGGGGTAATGTATTTAATGAGTAAGTAAGGGAATTAACGTGGATAGTGGATAAAACATCATATGAATGATGGTTTTAAATGATTTATTGATATTATTTCATATTCTAAATTAAACAATAAATTTTCAAAACAATTGGAAAAGGGTTTTTGATTTGGAATCAGATGCTCTTTTTTATCGATTATCGGTAAAGTACTCTAGATCACTAAGATATTTATGATAATATGAATCTTATGTAATGAAATATAATAATTACACTGAGATACAAAAAGTATTTCAAAGGAAATATAATATTTTCCTACTAATACTTAATATTTCCTACTGTATACAGAAGATAAATCATGAGTTCGTAGTGAGTTATGACAACATTTTTGTCGTACAGTGATATGAACATTAAGAGATTATATAATATATAAAAATTATTTATAAAAAATTAATTATGTTATTTACTATTTACTCAAATTTTATTAATAATATTTAATATCTATTTTAATATATACAATATGACAATGAAGATGTGAAATATAATTTTGTGTTTTCTAAAGTAATATATAACAATAAATATTTCATATATATTATTTAAATATTTGAGAAATATAATATTTTTTAGATTTAAAAAAATTATTATTTTTCATTATTTAGTGGAAATATATCACGATAACTTCTATGATTATCCATGCTTCAATTTGAGGAAAATGGAGATTATAATTGAGTTGTGTTAAGGATGTTTTTACGGGAAGGTTTTATTGCATTTTTTCATGACGATATGGATTAATAAGAAAGAGGATTTTGTGTAATCATTAAGAATGATATAGGTCAATAATTTCCAAGAATAAATGAGAATAATAATTAATGTATATTAACATTATTAATCTAGATGTTTCAAATATGATTATTGGGAATTCATTTATAAAACAAATGAAGTGTTTTCTAAATAACATCAGTCCTGTATAAATTAGGAATATTTAAGGAGAATTATTGATAAATATTTATAAAATATATGGTGTGATAATTTTTTACCATTCAAAAATTAAGATTTGAAAACAAAATTTGAGGATAAAAAATGGGATATTTTCTAAAATAAATTATTAACTAGTTTTAATTAAGAATATCGCATATTTAAACATCATAAGATTACCAAACTGATGTTTTAGAAACATATAGCCACATCAGAGAGATATGTTTATAGAATGAAGAATATGAGAATATATGTTGTTTTAAAAATAATAAGCCCAATTCCTTTGTGAAATAGAAAATATTAGGCATTAATGATGGAAAACTGGCATAATTCTATTACAGATCGTAGTGGAAAACAAGAAGAAGATGGGAAAGAATAATAACAAAACAGAGGATACTAAAATGAACAATGATTTAGGTAATCTATGATATAGGATCAAATACTTATTTTAAACCATTGTAATATATAAATTTGATTGAAGAGGAAGCATGAAACATGTATTTTGATGTTCCCATACTTACATTGATCATTCTAAATTTGAGAGAATGAGTTTATCTTTCATGTTTCACCTATTAAACATTTAATAACTATCAAAACCTCATATTTAGGTGAAATATAAATCCTATAGATGTTGTGGAATATTGGTTAAAATATGAAAACTTCTACAAATATATTGGGGGGAGAAAAAATATAAACAACCGTGAGCTATTATAGAGAACTAGTAAGCTGACTGTAAAATTTTAGGTGTAAATTTTCCATTCATGCCCAATTATTAGTGAAGTTATAGAATCTAAAACTTATCCAAAAAATAGTATAGAGTATATACCCAAAATGGTATTAATTATTAAATATCATCTATAATGCTCCCCAAAATGATGGAGAACTACCTCTTAGACTTTGTTTCTTTTTTCTGTCCTTCTATTTCATCTACTTCCTTTATGTCTTGCTTTTCCGTTCCTCCTCAGGATCTTCCCTTAAGGTAGAACTATCTCCTTTGGTGACCTTGTTTTCTATCACACTTCATTGATAATGATTGTATCATCTTCTTGTCATACATTCCTATTATGGGCTTGTGTCTCTGGTTTTCGGACATTTCACCCTAGTTATCAGTTTCTCTCCCAACCGATCCTCCATGCTAGAGTCCATTTTTGTTCACGTGTGGAATTTTTTTGGTGGTTTGGGATGTTTTGGGGATCATGGTCAATGTTCCCTACTAATCAATTCCCAATTCTTCCATTCTTCTAATCTCTTTGGGTATTTACCTCATATTTTTTTATTTATCTTCGTCATTATCAATGTCTTCATTTGGTGATGAAAACATTGACCATTCACAATGGTATTTTTACTTATTAGATTTTTTTATCATGGATTTGATTTTATGATATTTTTTTGGTCCTATAATTTCATGTTTTTTATTTTCTAGTTGGATGGGGGTTTTCAGTGTGATGCCGATGTTGGTTCTGAAGATTGTGGTTCTTGGTCTAGTCAAAGGTCAAATCTCTCTCATTAGGCCATCCCTCTTTAAAATATTTTTTGGCCTCATGTTCCTTCTCACTAATCTAGTATAGCCATGTGCATTGGATCTTGGGGAGGTTTTGGGATAGTTCTATTTGAGTTATAGTTGGTATTTGAGGTGGTGTGACCTAGAAGACAGAGGATGCTCCAATGGTGGTCCATTTGTGCACAATGGTGATGATTTAAGTTGTGTGTTTTTTAGGATGATGTTAGTGCTTAATGAGGTTAAATATCGATTCTAGAATTTTCATCACTGGAGATCAATGATGTGTACTGACAATAACAGTGGATTACCAATGCAGATGATGGCTAAAGGCATGAAAAGCGTCCCTGATAACACATGCGGCTCAATGATCGATGCATATGGTTATGTGTTGTTTTTGAATTTCAAAATTTGGAAACATGTAATGTTTTAGTATATTTAAACATTGTATTCCAATATTTTGGTTGTAGTAATTTTTCATCTGTAAATTTGGTTACCGCTTATCTTTAATGCTACTATATTGATATAAATAATTGAATTTTTATTCAATAAACATAGGGAAATATAATTATATAAAATTTGGTTCACACTGATTCACTTCCATGCTCAGTGTGACTAGATGACCCAACTAGTCATGTCACCTTTTATTTTCATAATAATCCCAATAGTTGGATTATGAATATCCTCCTCTTTGAAGAACATTTTTGGTTAGTGAGGTTGGATGGTAGGGGTTGTATCACCATTTTTCTCAAATAAATTATTGATGAGACTTGTTTCATATATTTTATAATGTAATGTGGATTTGAAATATGGAGTGGTTACGAGTTATATGGTTGTGTTAAAATTGTTGGGTTTTTTCTGAACAATATGACCCACAACCGTTTCATTCTCTATCATTAAAATTATATCCTATTATTTTATCATTTCTTACCAATAGGGAGAAAGTAAATCTATCTAATTTTTGGGCCCATATATGGGAGTTCTATATGAGTGGTGACTATCTTTCCTTCCCCTCCATATTTAATGTATCAATCTCCAATTAACTCTAAATTTTGGAGGTTATTACATCCAAAAGTAGATAATTTGAGTTTTCATCAATTGTCTGGACATGTGAGGAAAGGGGTGATGAATGTAGTGGTGTATGGGATTAAATTGTAGTGGTATGGGTTAAGGTATTAAAAGTCTATGGGGGATAAAAATGAGATGTATGTATGTAATACAATGTTTTTATGGGATTTGGGAGGCTCAATGGAAGATCGAGGGATATTATTTGGGTATTATGTCGAATGAGTGGTGGGTTGAGTGAGAACTCAAACCTATTCAAAATATTTTTTTATTGGGATTTGATTTAAACCAAATCATCATCAATAAAGTGGAATTTATAAGTTTAGTGAAATGATAGTGGATGATGATATGATGTGGGGGTAAGTTAGGATATCAGTGTTGTTGTGGGTTGATGATGAAAGGTAGAAGGTGAGTGGTCCTTGTTAGCCTTATCATCTCCCTCGGGGAATGTGTACTCTTTCACTATAATCATACTCATCTCTTTTTCCTCAAATAGGCCCATGATCACCAATACATTTTTCATAATAAACATAACCTTATTGAAATATGTATGTCGTATTGATTGATTAAAGTATATAGGTGATTTGGTATATAATTAATTAAATTATTGCCCATGGTATTCCCCTTTTTTATCAAGACCTTATAGTCATAGGTGAATTACATTTCAATAATCAAGGCTAAAACATTAAAATATAATAAAAACAACACACCCACTTATCCTATGCTAACATATCTAAATATCTTAGCCAACATGAAATTTATAATCACCATTACAAGTATATATGTAATGAACCAGAATTATATCAATGATATTTCCCATCTTATATTTATTTCGTATAGTAAAAATCACATAAAATCACATTGATAAAACATTAAAAACTTTTTTAATAATGAAATCATGAAATGAGATTTATTTCTAGAAGTTATGGAACTTATACAAATGAAATAGTAACATAAACTTAGGAATATTAATATGAATCTTATGAATCTTAGTAAAATGTACAAATGAATAGTAACATCACCCGTGAAAGTATAAATAAAATTTATGAATCTCTTATATGAACAAATGATATAATTAAATCATAGTATAAGTAAAATAATATTTTAAAAATTATTAATTAATTGTCGGTATTTTTATGAGTCAAAAATATTAAATTACAATTTTAAAATTAAAAAATTATTTAAAATAAAATTCATTATCAGAAAATGTATACATAAACCAATATTTGTTGTTTTATTATTTGAAGATAATTTAATGATACCTTAGTTAAATTTTCATAGTGTTAGAAAATTAGTTGTATTTATAAAGCCTATATTTTTCTAGGTAAATGATGATCTTATTTAAAAATAAAATTTATAAAATTTATAAAATTATTTTCATAATATGGAGTTCATTTTTTAATTATAGAAATCATAAAATGGTTCGGATGTTTTTTTTGTAATTTTGAAATTACTTGAACTTTTTCTGAATAGTAATTTATGCTAAATTCTAAATACATGAATTATTAAGTGATTATTAATGTATGAATGATGTAACCCCATCATATCAAACTATTATTCATTATTTTAATATATTTGATGATAATTCTTAACTTATTCATTGTATTGATTAAAAATAAAATAAAATTGAATAAAATATTGAAGAAACACTCGTCTCCTCCACTATAATTATCACTTGTCCCCACCCCTTATCCTTACACCTTAAAATCCATGAGAAATTAAAAATTTTACCCAATCCTCTTACCCAACCCCACCCCATGTATCAGAAATCTTCATCTCATAACAATACCAAACCCTTTTCCCTAATGAGATTCTCATGGAAGATAAAATCAATTGGTAAAAACCTCTTTCATTTTTAATTTGTTTTGAGGCCATTTTATTTTATTATTATCTCCTCACCTCCACTCAAAAAAATTATTCTGAAAACTGAAATACCTTACATATACTATAATTTTATTATTCTAATTGAATAATCCATAATCAATCCCTTCTCCTCTCTCTTTCAATCCAAAAATTGAACAGCTGCCCGGGAGGTGTTGTTTCATCACCTTCATGGACGACATGTTTTCATTTTCCTTCACCATGTAAAATATTGTTCAAAAACCATTTTAATTGTTGAAATTTTTTTAATAAATTATATTTATATTATTTATATGATTTGGAAGTAACATATGACATAATACTAAATGATAATACAAAACGATTTTATTGTGATCTAAAACCACCTAAATTAATCTAATTTTTTTTCATTAACATGTTATCTAATTATTTGTCCTCATATATGGTGAAATATATATTAAACTAATTAAAATTATTTATGTAATATAATAACATATTATTCCAATTATTTATAATTATACCAATTTTACATGAACTCCATTACTTATAAACAAATAAACAAATCATGAAAACTATGAAAACGAAGGCTCCCGAAAGATGAAATTAAACTCTATAATTCATAAATAAGTCCATAAATAAGTGTATTAAAATCATAATTAATCAGATAAATTTATATATGGTGGTTAATTAATTAATTAATGTATTTATTTTAATTATACAAGACATTAATGTCATGTGTAAAACCTATTCAGACATAACGTAAGAGATTCTCCCCAAACATCCATTTTTAATTCAAGTTACTCCTCTATATTTAACCCAATTTAATGACTATTTTTTATATACTTCATATATATTATTTTTATATGTTTCAAAATAATATATTCATATCATATCATCTTTCTTTTATGGGTAAATACATGTTTTACAAGTATCCTTTCTCAATTCTTCCTGATATAAAAACCTATTTAATGAGAACTTCATGATATCTTACCATACATAATCTATTTTAGAACTCAATTATAGCTATAAAATTTATTCATATTTCCTGAAAAACTATGTTTTTCATTTTTAGTTTTATACACACAATTACAAAAAATACAGGTGATATTTCCAAAAGAAGTCTTCTTTCAAAGTAAAAGAGGTGTTTCTCTCAAGAGTTTCATGATAATTTTATTAGTGTATTTTCATTTATTTAAACACCTCTATGGAATTGTATGATTTATAGATATTTATATTTTATGATTATCATGTACCATATATTATTAAATTGTTTATCATCATTTTCACTGTGGATGTTCTATCTGGATACAACTCCCCTTACTACTCATAATCGTTAGTTAATATGTTTACATGGTGGTGATAGTTATTTAAAGTTCTTATGTCTAAGTGTTTTATTTTAAAACCAACTCATATATGGAATTCAATCAACTTAGTAAGTGATGGGTGTCCTGTTATATCCCCTTGATGCATCAGTAGGTCTCATGAGACAAACTACACTAGTTTTGTATCCATAATTTACGGTGTCTTGGTCGAATATTTGATGGTATGTTTATGATGTCCAACATTACGAATTCTATCGTTTTGAAACTAGAAATTGATATTCCATGTCATTATTAGACTAGTATAATATCCATGGTAATGTTTTATTATTTCATTATTTAATCACCTGTTACTCCTACCATTTTCTGCTCAAGATTATGTTTTAGTGTAATGAGTTCTTTTACTTATTCACCAGGCCTTTTTATTTAGGAATTCTCTATATCTATTACCATTACTGGCCATATGATCTCGCCCCTTCTTTATGTTTATTTCTTCCAAGGATGTGAATATGTACATTATGGATGACTAGAAGGGATAATCTCAGTGTTTATGTATGTCTCAGAAGGAGATTCAATGTTTTTTTCATTTCAAGTTGTAATAAAAAGTTCATGTATGTATTTTGGTTCCCAAAAATACTAAGATGATTAATCCCATTGAATTCATATATTGTATCTATGAAAATTTTATAAATAAAGGAACATCCTTTAGGCTACTAGGGTCAGGTTTTTTACAGTTAGTATCAGATCATGTTAAGTAGAATCCATGGAAATAATGTTTAGAAATCATATTTTAGGGAAAATAACCCTAAGATAGAATTCGAGGATAAGAATTGAAGAACATCTTAAAATTACTATAAGGTATAGACTATGTAGATATCATAGTAGTACATATCTGTCTAGATACTCTAAGTGGATGAGATTCTAGAACTAATTTACCTCTGGGTAACTACTCCACTGTATTGTCATAGGCCTGACTCAGGGTAACCCGGTACACGAAAACAGGCCATATAGTGCACCATGTTTGATATTCCTTGGGGGTATATTCTTTATGTTAAGTGTTTTTCTGGTTCGATATTATGTATTACGATTCATAACCAAATTTACTGTATGTCATTATTTAGAAATAATAACCAAGTGGAAAAATGGAAACTATATCAACATGTGTATCCCATATAGGTATTTCCGTTATAGGGTAAATAATGATGTCGGTACAGGATATGAGACTGGTGTTGAGAGACTTATAACTATAATGGGATAGTTGACTCAGGTAATGAAAAATAACCTATCCCCTATAGAGAATCCTAATCCACAATGTGGAGTAGAAATGTAATATTGCTTTATGTGAAAAAAGCCTTCATCATTCAATGGGACTACAAACCAATTTGTATCAGAGTAGTAGTTAAGCTCATTGGGGAAAATATTTCTCTCATTGGAAGGTAATGGACAATAGAAAGTTATCAAGGTTTTTTATCATCCCTTAGGAGGTTCGGATCAGTGGTGGTCATTAATTCAAAACACAAATGAGGAGGAAGAAATCATAAATATGGAATAGAATGACTTTTAGGGAAATTTGTTTCCAAAGATATATCCCTCACTAGTAGTAAGAGGTTATGGAGATTAAATTCTTGAGACTAAGATAGAAAGAGTATTTAAACATTCCAATGTATGAAACTCGATTTTCATGGTAAGCAATGCATGTTGCAAACTACATATGTAATCAAAGGATCAATATAGATCAATTCATTTTCGGTTTAAAACCATTCCTATAAAGGGAATTGGTATCCCAACATTTCTCATCATATGAAGACATAGTCTCACATTATATCTAGATTGAAACATAATTTTCTATGTCTTATGTCTCTAAAATAAAGAAAGAGAAGTAAAGGGTTCCTGAAAACTCAAGAAAAGGATATTAAGGAAAGAAAAATAAGGTAAGAGTTGATTTTCCATCCTGTGATAATTTTGGGAAGAGACACCCAGGTACATTCATGATGAGTATGAGAATTTTTTACATATATAGAGAAGAAATTCACCAAGCACATGATTTCAAGGGTGAAAATTAAGAATACAATGTTCAATGCTACAATAGAAAAGATATGTGACATTATGAAAATGATTGTCCTGAGTGTCAAGGATACATTCCCAAAAGAAGGACAAGGTAGCAGCGCTAACCTTATGTGGTCACTACTGCTGAGGTTTTAGTTTATAATGATGTGATTCTAGGTACTATAATAATTTCCTCAAACATATCCAATGCTTTATTTTATTCTGTATCATTGCATTCATTTATATCTTTCTAGTTTTCTAATAAAATTAGATATTTCCCATTTCAATTAATAAAGGTGTTGTCCATCAAAAATACTAAGGGATGTATCATTGTAACAAATATGTTCCAGTAAGTCACTTTAATTAAACATAAATGTTATTTAGATACTGAAATTATCATAATAAATGTGATTCAATTTGATATAATTCTTATTATGGATTGAATTTCAAAATATGATTTGAAAAAAATTTCAAGAATAAGTAATTAAAAATTTATTCAGAAAATGTGCAATCCCTTATATTTGTAGTAGAAACACCATCATATGGTTCTTCTCCAGATCCACATTCAGTATCTCTTCTAAATGAAATTCTTTGGGATGAAAATAATAAAAATTCTATCAAACTTATTACTAAAGATGTGCCTATTTTTTAAGAATACATTGATGTATTTCTAGAGGATTTACCTAGAAATCCATTAGAGGGGGAAGGTTTGATATCTATTGATTTAAATCCTTGTAAAAGGCCTATTTCAAAGAATCCATATAGAATGGCCACTATAGAATTAGTATAACTAAAGAAACAACAAGATAAATTGAGTGATAAAGGATTTATTCTCCCGAATGATTCTCCATGGGGATCCCATGTAATGTTTTTCAAGAAGAAAGATATATCCATGAGTCAATGCATTGATTTTAGGGAAATAAATGCTTTAAAAATAAAGAACTATAATTCCCTGCCTCACATTGTTTATTTATTTGATCAACTTCATGGATATCAATACGTTTCAAAGATTGACCTTCACTCTAGATATCATCAATTTCATGTGATGATGGAAGATATTCCAAAAATATTATTTTGAACCAGGTATAGAAATTATGAGTGTACAATATTTCCATTTGTATTAACTAATGAACCCTATATTTAAATGGATCTAATGAACATATTTTTCATTAAATATCATGAGGACTTTGTTGTGGTATTTGTTGATGATATATTCATATACTCCAAAATATATTACTTCAATGAGAATCACTTCTAAATTGTTCTCAAGACTTGTAGAAGAAATTAATTATATGGGAAGTTTAGAAAGTGTTGATTTTAGATACAATTGGGTTTTTTATTAGCCATATTGTATATCAGGATGGAATCTCGGTTGGTATTGAAAATAAAAAATGTGGTTTTATAATGGCCAACTTTTATGGGAGTAACCTAGGTATGTAGTTTTTTTGGTTTTATAGGTTATTAGTAGTGTTTCATTCCAAAATTCTCTGGATTAGGTAACACGTTAACCATGCTTACTCATAAATGGGTTATGTTCATATGGGAAACAATATTGCAAAGAATGTTTTTATGAATTTAATAGGAAATCTGTGAGTGCTCCCATCCAAAATCTACTGTCGAGAAATGGTATATTTGTGATTTATAGTGATGTATCAAAGAAACTAATTTGTTCTGTTTTTATGCAGAATGATAGAGTTATTTCCTACGCATCAAGCAGTTAAAAACTCTTGAATAGTACTATCCAAATCATGACCTTGAGTTACTAGTTATAATATTTTCTCTAAAAATATGGAGATACTATCTCTATGGAGATTGATGTGAGATATATAAATATCTTAATATCATGAAATATTTTTTATCATAGAAACAACACAACATGAGGCAAAGGAGATGGCTCTAACTACTCAAGTATTAATATTGTTCAACACACTATCACCCATGGAAGGACAATAAGGTAATAGATTCATTAATAAGGAAATATTGTGGAGTTCTGAACAAAATGAGGATTGAAAAGGACATTGGGTGCATAGATCAAGAAAATATATATTTAGGAATAATCACGGAACGTGAAACGTCATTAATTTTTCAATTTTTTCCCAACTAAATATATTATGAAGGTTTAAAATTTATCTCTATATATAATATAAGAAGAGGGTTATTGGATTATGGTCATAGTTTGAATTTTTATATACACCCAAATTTCACTAATACGTATAAATATTTGAAGGAACATTTGTGGTGGGATAACATATAAGGCCCCAGCCTTAAACCGTACTTAATCTTAAGTTATTTCAAGATTACACATTGAGGATCTTTTCGGGTTTAGAGTTTATAGAATTAGATCATAAAACTTGAATTACATTCCACATATAAGCAAAGTGGATACATAAAGATAGTTTTCTTCTTTCCCATCAATGGAAACATATTTAAAATAAAACATGGATTCTTTCTCGACACTTCCTTGATACTATAATCATATCATGTACCTTTCCCTTGACCTGTGAAAAACATTTCAAAAAAAACTTGGGATGAGCATAAAAATCTCAGTAAGGGATATAGAAAATATGGAAAGGAAACATGGGTACATATATACATATGAATGAAATAATACTTTACCCATAAAACATAAGCACTTTAACATACCTCACCAAATCATGAATAAAGCATAGAAATCATAAGACATAAAGGTAACTTGAGGCATTCATAACATTCTTACGTAGGGAGTAACCCTCTTGGTTTTGTTTGGAATACCCATCACAGTATATTCCCTAAATCTCTTCAGAGAAACCTTAACATTTCACTCCTTTGCGTTACCCAATGCATTGGAGAGTTATATCGGGCTCACCCGCCCTTAGTCTATCACGGAACCACCCATCTTCATAATAATGCCCAAGAACCTCAACATAATCGTATCACATAAAACATGCATAAAGGAAACATAACTTTTACACCTTTAAATCACAAGATATCAATACAAAACATTAATATAAAAACATTATGAAAATAATTTTCAATACCAAAATAAAAGAAAAGTAAAACATGGTATTTATTTTTCTTTTTAAAAGAAAAGGTATGGCTTGTAGAGGAAGCCGAAACTCAAATAATGGTCACGACGGCGGAGAAGTTGTTGTCGCCGCATACATATGAGAAAAACATTTCCTTTTGTCATTTAGTAAACGCTTTTTATAAAAAATATTCCTTTTTAATAAACGTAAAATTCAAAGGGGTTTATACACCGTATAAAGAAGGTTGTGTATAAAACAAAATATGCCTCAATGAAAGGAGATTGAGACAAAGTCCCATACCTCAGGTCCGACTTGACTCAGTCGTTCTTTAATCTCCTGAATAATAAACTTGAGTTAATTTCTACCTGTTTAAGAACCTTTTTCAAGTTCATTATTCCTTTTATATCACTTATTGCCATGTCATGAACACTATGTAATTATTTAAGTTAATAACGGTCGTTTTAACGATCATTGGTACTTGAGTCAAAAATAAGCCCTTTATAATTACAAGTTGTTCATGTATCCCTTATATCAAGAATGATATTCATGATGTATATATCATATATGTCATATATATCCAGTACATGCATGCATTTATAATATTACATAATCATTCAAGGTAAGAAATGAAATGCACCGTTCATGGAGACGGTAAGCCATACGTACGCATGAACGCTACTTTCATTTCTATTTCATATTTTATAGAATATAATCATAATGATTTAAATGTATATTAAAATTAAAGTATAATATAATATATAATATCATAGTTCCATACTTTATACGTCCCACATATGGTATTTAACGAATCAAATCACTTTGAGGGGGCGGTAGTCCGCACTTCCTTAAATGAAGATATCGCGTTTAACCATAATGGAAACCATAAAGGTATGACCAAAATGAAAAATACAGAATATTAAGGAAAACATAAACATATTATATATCATATATAAATATAGTGACATCTTAATGGCCACCTTTGAAGGTGTTAAAATAATGTTGAACAATCATCGTTTCGGGAGGCATAAATTCACCATTCACGGAAACAGTATGTCCTTTAACCATTAGATGTAGGTGTGTGTAAGTGTAGCTCGAATAATTCTTATAACAACATCATAGTATATTTAAGATACTGTATTTGTCACAAAATAAATTAATAAAAAGAGTTTAGGGGGTTGGACAAGCAAAATAAAACAAAAGGACTCAAGTGAAGACATTACCTTAAAATCGGGTAACTCCCTTTGGTTTGAGCTCAAAGGATTCCTTGGGAAGACTTCTGCCCAAATTGAGGCTTCACGGAGTAATAGTGGGAAGTGAAGAGACAAAATGATCAGGGTTTGTCCGAGCCAAAGGCTTTGGAAGTGTGGGTAAGGAGGTAGAGGTGGGGGCCTTTTATAAGAGGAGTGGAGGGGCACTCTTGGAATTTAAAGAAATGTTACATTATTTTAAAATGAGTTTCAGATTAAAAAGGTCCTTCATTGATATAATTCGAGGGTAAGGTGATAAGGGTTCGAAATCCACCCATAAAATTGGTTTTGGACATGTGTAGTTCATAGATTTTACATTTTCATTTCATTTTATTTAAATCCTTTATTAATGAGGTAATCGTTGCATCATCATGATGTCATCAATAATTTAATTTATTTATGGTATAAAAATTATAAAACAAATACTATGATGTGGGAAATATTTTTATCTTTACAATGATTATTTATAATCAAAAATATGACTTGTATAACTTCATGTAAAAATTGTTTTAGTAAAACATCTCTTGTTTGTGTCATTTTTACTTTAACATTAAATAAAAAGTTATTTATGTCATTTCCCAACCAAAGTGGCTCCATGGGGTCCCCAAGTTGACCCATGGATTGTCTTGGTCGGCCATGACACATCCAATAAGGGTATGACATGTGTCAAACTCATCTCGTATTATTAAAACTTTATTTTTTCCTTAAACTACACTAATTACCTCTAATCGCGATTAAGAACTTAAAAGTTACTATTCACCAAAAAATAATTTTAATCTCATTGAACCACATTTTACTTTTTAATGACAACCATGTATGTCGGATTTTTGAAAATCAAATCACAGAAGTGGCAAAGTTTCATTTAAACGAAAAATCAGTTTCTTTAACTACCACTTAGTGGTTTCACTATTCATCAAAAATAGAAGTTTTTCAGAAAGATACCAAAACATCACCCTAAGATATATTTGATATTACGAATTAAAAAATGTTGTCTATTTTACAAAATTCAAAACATGTATGTTGCATTAATTAATTTAATAACTAATTCCTGCTGTCATGACAAATAGCGTGTTTTTATGAAATAATACGTATCAAAAGATTGACACTAGTTCAAGTCCAATTTCAAAGTGAAATTGATTCCAATGACCAACATTGGATAAAATGGTAAAAATATATTCTAATTTAACTTCAAAACCAATTCAAAAGATAATATAATAATATAAATAAATTAGATTAAAAAGAGGTTTTGAATTAAAATACAACATTTTACACTATTCATTAAAAATGAACTTTATCGGAAAAATACCAAAAATTCACACAAAGTAAATTTTGATGTCCCAATCATAAATAATAAGTTTATTTTGACAAACATATCTTATAAAATTGTCAAAAGATATATTTAAAAAGGGTTTTCCATCAAAATGCAGCAAAACAATCTTTTAAGAATATTAGTGTATTCCATGCATAAGATTGTATTTATTTTCATTTTAAGCCTCTAAAACACTAACTTAATCATTAATAGGAATAGATAAAAATATCTATTATTCATTACTTACTTGGGATGTTACATCCTTCCCCGGTTTAGAAAATTTCATCCCTGCAATTTATTTACTTATCGAATAAATGGGGGTACTTATCCCTCATAGCATTTTCAGATTACCATGTTGCCTCTTCCATCATGTGGTTTTTCCACAAAACCTTTACCTGATTAATCACCTTATTCCGTAACACTTGCTCCCTATGGTCAAGAATCTGGACCGGTTGTTCCTCATAAGATAGGTTCTCTTATAGCTGAACTACCTCTGGACTCAAAACATGAGATGGATCTGGCATGTACTTTCTCATCATCGAAACATGAAAAACATTGTGTACCTGAGATAAACTCGAAGGTAAAGTCACTCGATAAGAAATAGATTCAACTCTCTACAGAATTTCATATGGTCCAATGAACCTCGTACTCATCTTTCCTTTCTTACCAAATCGCATCACACTTTTCCATGGTGATACTTTGAGAAAAACATGATCACCTACCTCAAAAGAGAGATCCTTCCTCCTGTTGTCTGCATAACTCTTCTGCCTACTCTGAGATGTTCTCATGTGTTTCTGTATCATCTGAACTTTTTCTGCCAACTCTTCTACCAATTCTGGCCCCATCAACATCCTTTCACCCACTTCATCCCAGAAAGCTGGAGTTCGACACCGCTTCCCATATAATGCCTGAAATGGTGACATCTGTATACTAGAATGAAAACTGTTATTATATGATAACTCAACCAAAGAAAGATGTTGGTTCCAACTTACCTGATAATCCATCGAATAATCTCGTAGAACATCCTACAATTTCTGAATTGTTCGTTCTGACTGCCCATCTGATTGAGGATGAAAAGTTGTACTAAAATTTAATTCAGTACCCAACAAATTCTGAAGGCCTTTCCAAAAGTTAGAAGTGAACCTGAGATCATGATCAGATACAATGGAGAGTGGAACTCCATGTAACCTGACTATCTCTTTAAGATACAAACGAGAATGTTGATCTAGGAAAAAAGTATCTTGTATACCAAGGAAATGAGCAGATTTAGTCAAGCGATCAATAATAACCCAGATTTCATTTTTACCTCGAGATGTCTTCGGTAATCCCACAACAAAGTCCATGGATATATTCTCCCATTTCCACTCTGGCACTGGTAAAGGCTGAAGCATCCCTTTCGGTAACTGCCTCTATGCTTTAACCTGTTGACATGTCAAACACTTCACAGTAAAATCAGCAATATCTCTTTTAATTCCATCCCACCAGTAATACTCCCGCAGATCTCTATACATCTTAGTACTGCCAGGATGAACTGAAAACGGAGAACTATGAGCTTCACATAACAACTCTCTCTAAAACTGTGAATCATAAGGCACACACAATCTCTTCCAAAATCTCAAAACACAATCATTATCAATGTTGAATTCAGGCAACTTACCTTTATGAACCATCTCTACCTTTTTCTGCAACTCACTGTCTTGCTTCTGTGCTTGCTTGATTCTATATGATAGAGATTATATCACTGATACCTGAAACAAAATAGAAGAACTTCCAAAACCAACAACTTCTATTCCAAATTTCATCAAATCCTTAACCAAAGGATCACGTTCCAAACACAACATTGTTAATTAAGCACTACTTTTTCGACTCAAAGCATCAGCCACTTTATTTGCTTTTCCTGGATGGTAATGAATTGTACAATCATAATCCTTGATTAATTCCAGCCATCTCCTATGTCTCATGTTTAACTCTTTCTGAGTGAATATATACTTTAAACTTTTGTGATCAGTATATATTTCACACTTTACTCCATACAAATGATGCCTCCAAATTTTTAAAGCAAAAACAACAGCAGCTAATTCCAAATCATGTGTAGGGTAATTTACCTCATGAGTTTTCAACTGTCGTGAAGCATAAGCAATTACATGATCATTATGCATTAGGACACAACCAAGTCCTTTCAATGAAGCATAACTGTAGATAACAAACTCACCATTCCTGGATGGTAGTGCCAAAACAAGAGCTTTTACCAATCTTCTTTTCAATTCATGAAAACAATCATCACATTATTTTTTCCAGATAAACTTAACACCCTTCCGAGTTAGCTTAGTCATTAGACTAGATAACCATGAAACATTTCTAACAAACCTTCGGTAATAGCCTGCCAAACCAAGGAAGCTATGAATCTCAGTTACATTTGTGGGTCTTGGCCAGTCTTCCACAACTTTTATTTTTGCAGGATCAACAGTTATCCCATCTTTAGAAACAATGTCACCAAGGAAAGAAATTTGTTGCAACCAAAAATCACACTTTCTGAATTTCCCATACAATTTTTTTTTTCATTTAAGGTTTTCAAGGTAACCCTTAAATATCTTTCATGCTTCTCTTTACTTTTAGAAAACACCAAAATATCATCAATGAAAACCACAACAAACTTATCCTAGAACTCATGGAAAATTCTATTAATTAAGTCCATGAATACAGCAGGTGCATTGGTTAGCCCAAAAGGAAATTCTACAAATTCATAATGGCCATATCTTGTATGGAACGCAGTCTTCAGAATATCTTCCTCCTTGACCTTCAGCTGATGGTACCCTGATCTCAAGTCAATCTTTGAAAAATACTGAGCTCCCTGGAGCTGATCAAACAAATCATCGATCTGAGGAAAAGGATATTTGTTCTTAACAATGATGCTATTCAAGGCTCTATAATCAATGCAAAGTCTCATTGAACCATCTTTCTTTTTATCAAATAAAATAGGAGCACCCCATGGTGATGTGCTAGGTCGAATGAAACCTTTCTCTAATAAATCTTGAAATTGCTCCTTCAACTCTAAAAGTTAAATTTGAGCCATTCGATAAGGGGGTTTTGAAATTGGATTAGCATCAGGAACTAAGTCAACAATAAAATCAACTTCCCGATCTGGTATTATTCCAGGAAACTCGTCATGAAAAACATCAGGATACTCATTTACCACTGGTATGTCATTAATCTGAACAGTTTCTTTATTTTCAACAATGTGTGCAAGGTAACATTCATTTCCATCTTTTACAAGTTTATTGGCCTCTTGATATGTTATCTACAGAAAGGGTTCATTCTTGTACACAAACTGACAGTATTTCTGAAAAGAAACTTCTTTAACTCTACAGTCAATCATATCATGGTATATAGAGAGCCAATCCATACCCAGGATAACATCAAACTCTACTAGAGGTAGAACAATAAGGTTTTCAAGTAGGTTCTTTCCACAGATAAGGATAGGAATATTCTTATAAATACTTTTTGCCTCAACATTTCCCCCTAGTGTTTTTATCAAAATTTCAGGAGACATTTCTTGAGATAGTATTCCCATTTTACTAGAAAAGGTTTCAGAGATGAAAGAATGTGTAGACCCCGAATCAAACAACACACTGGCATAATCTGAAAAAACAAACAAAGTACCTGATACAACTTCATTTGATGGCCCAACATATGCTGAAGTAGTTTCAAAGGATTTCACCACCCCTTTCTGCTTGTAGTCTAACTACTTCCCATCACTCAAGCTCTTTGTCAGACACTCGTTTTCATAGTGACCCATCTCATTGCACTTATAACATTTCACTAACTGTAAATCAAATTTGGTCTTACCTTCACCTTGATCCTTTTCAGTGCAATCCCGAGCCTTATGTCCCATCTTACCACATCGGTAGCACTTTCCAGAATTCAGAAGACATTCCCTAGCATGCCTTTTTCCACATTTATCACAAACTGGAAACTTAGTTTTCTTACCATCAGACTTTTTGAATAATTCTTACCTTTCTCCTGCCACCTCGGTCTCTTCTTCTGTTGATTGTTATAGAACACTTGATCATCGACAAACTCCTTTTACACCTTCTCAGCACATCGAACAAGCATTTCAAAACTTTTAAAATCACGAGAAGCTAATGCCCTTCGATATTTTGTCTTTAATCCTGAGTAAAAATGATTGATTTTACTATCAAGGTCTCGGATAAAATTTGGAGCATACCTTGCCAATCGAGTGAACCTTTCCTCATAGGTAGCCACTGAGTCTTCCTCTTGCCTCAGTTCCATGAATTGTTTTTCCATCCTAAGTCGAACAGCCTTAGGAAAATACTTCTCAAGAAACATACCTTTGAATTCATCCCAGTCAAGAGCATCAATCTCATCGACATCCCTGATATTTTTAACCATGGACAACCACTGATCTGCCTCACCCTTCAAACGTTAACTAGCAAGACTAAACTTTTGATTGTCTGAACACCCCATGAAATCAAAAATATTCTCCAGTACTTTAATCAACCCTTCAGCTAGAACAGGGTCAGATGATCCTCTGAATGATGGGGGATGTTGCCTCATGAAATGTTCAACCACTGACATGTTCCTCTGCGGTTGATCTGGCTGGTCTCGTGCATGGATACCACCGCCATATATCGCTTGAGTCAACTGCGCCATTACTGCAACAAACTGTTCAGTTCCAATTCCAACCATCTCAGGATGATGATTCGGAAGGTTATTTCCTTCTGTATGCCTTCCTAGCACTGCTTCCCTGTTTCCTCTACAGAAAACCATTCTGAACAAACATGTCTTAGATGAAGCAACATGGTAATCTTCAAATACTATATCACTTCAATTTGACCATAAAAAAATATTTTTGGATAATCATTAAATAGAATTATAACTCTTAAAGTTATCTAAACATACCTCTGATACCAACTATAAGGCCCCAGCCTTAAACCTTACTTAATATTGAGTTATTACAAGATTACACATTGAGGATATTTTTGGGTTTAGAGTTTTAGAGAATTAGATCATAAAACTTGCATTACATTCCACATATAAACAAAGTGGTTACATAAAGATAGTATTCTTCTTTCCCATCAATGGAAATATATTTAAAATAAAACATGGATTCTTTCTTGACACTTCCTTGACACTATCATCATATCATGTACCTTTCCCTTGACCTGTGAAAAATATTTCAAAAAAAAACTTTGGATGAGCATAAAAAGCTCAGTAAGGGATATAGAAAATATGGAAAGGAAACATGGGTACATATATACATATGAATGAAATCATACTTTACCCATAAAACATAAGCACTTTAACATACCTCATCAAATCATGAATAAAACATAGAAATCATAAAACATAATGGTAACTTGAGGCATTCATAACATTCCTACGTAGGGAGTAACCCTCTTGGTTACGTTTGGAATACCCATCACAGTATATTCCCTAAATCTCTTCGGAGAAACCTTAACGTTTCACTCCTTTGAGTTACCCAATGCATTGGAGAGCTATATCGGGCTCACTCGCCCTTAGTCTATCACGGAACCACTCATATTCATAATAATGCCCAAGAACCTCAACATAACCGTATCACATAAAACATGCATAAAGGAAGCATAACATTTCCACCTTTCAATCACAAGATATCAATACAACACATTGATATAAAAACAGTATGAAAACAATTTTCAATACCAAAATAAAATAAAAGTAAAACATGGTATTTATTTTTCTTTTTAAAATAAATGGTATGGCTTGTAGAGGAAGCCGAAACTCAAATAATGGTCACGGCGGCGGAGAAGTCGTTGTCGCCGCATACGTACGACAAAAACATTCCCTTTTGTCGTTTAGTAAACGCTTTGTATAAAAAATATTCCTTTTGAATAAATGTAAAAGTCAAAGGGGTTTATACACCGTATAAAGAAGGTTGTGTATAAAACAAAATATTCCTCAATGAAAGGAGATTGAGACGAAGTCCCATACCTCGGGTCCGACTTGACTCGGTCATTCCCTAATCTCCTGAATAATAAACTTGAGTTAATTTCTACTTGTTTGAGAACATTTTTCAAGTTCATTATTCCTTTTATATCACTTATTTCCATGTCATGAAGGCTATGTAATTATTTAAGTTAATAACAGTCGTTTTAACGATCATTGGTACTTGAGTAAAAAATAAGACCTTATAATTACAAGTTGTTCATGTATCCATTATATCCAGAATGGTATTCATGATGTATATATCATATATGACATATATATCCAGTACATTCATGCATTAATAATATTACATAATCATTTAGAGGTAAGAAATGAAATGCACCGTTCATGGAGACGGTAAGCCGTACGTACGCATAAACGCTACTTTCATTTCTATTTCATATTTTATAGAATGGAATCATAATGATGTAAAGTTATATTATTATTCCATTATAATATCATATATAATATCATAGTTCCATCCTTTATACATCCCACATATGGTATTTAACGAATCAAATCACTTTGAAGGGGCGGTATTCCGTATTTCCTTAAATGAAGATATCGCGTTTACCCATAGTGGAAACCATAAAGGTATGCCCAAAATTAAAAATACAGAAGCTTAAGGAAAACATAAACATATTATATATCATATATAAATATAGTGACATCTTAATGGCCACCTTTGAAGGTGTTAAAAAAATGTTGAACAATCATCGTTTCGGGAGGCATAAATTCACCATCCACAGAAACAGTATGTCCTTTAACCATTAGATGTAGGTGTGTGTAAGTGTAGCTAGAATCCTTATTATAACAACATCCTAGTATATTTAAGATACTAGAGTTGTTACAAAAGAAATGAATAAAAAGAGTTTAGGGGGATGGAGAAGAAAAATAAAACAAAAGGACTCAAGTGAAGACATTACCTTAAAATCGGGTAACTCCCTTTGGTTTGAGCTCAAAGGCTTCCTTGGGAAGCCTTCTGCCCAAAGTGAGGCATCAAGGAGTAAGAGAGGGAAGTGGAGAGACAAAATGATCAAGGGTTGTCCGAGCCAAAGTCTTTGGAAGTGTGGGTAAGGAGGTAGAGGTGGGGGCCTTTTATAAGAGGACAAGAGGGGCACTCTTGGAAAGTAAAGAAATGTTACATTATTTTAAAATGAGTTTCGTATTCAAAAGGTCCCTCATTGATATAATTCAAGTGTAAGGTGATAAGGGTTTGAAATCCACCTATAAAATAGGTTTTGGACATGTGTAGTTCATATATTTTACATTATCATTTCATTTTATTTAAATCCTTTATTAATGAGGTAATCGCTGCATCATCATGATGTCATAAATAATTTAATTTATTTAAAGTATAAAAATTATAAACAAAATACTATGATGTAGGAAATCGTTTTGGATTTCCAATTACTATTTATAATCAAAACTCTGACGGGTATAACCCCATTTAAAAATTGTTTTAGTAAAACATCTCTTGTTTGTGTCATTTTTACTTTAACATTAAATAAAACGTTATTTATGTCATTTCCCAACCAAAGTGGCTCCATGGGGTCCCCAAGTTGACCCATGTATTTTCTTGGTCGGCCATGACACATCCAATAAAGGTATGACTTGTTTCAAGCTAATCTCATATTATTAAAACATTATTTTTACCTTAAACTACACTAATTACCTCTAATCGTGATTAAGAACCTAAAAGTTACTATTCACCGAAAAATTATTTTAATCTCATTGAACCACATTTTACTTATTAATGACAACCATGTATGTTGGATTTTTGAAAATCAAATCACAGAAGTGGAAAAGTTTCATTTAAACGAAAAATCAGTTTCTTTAACTACCACTTAGTGGTTTCACTATTTATCAAAAATTGACGTTTTTCAGAAAGATACCAAAACATCACCCTAAGCTATATTTGATATTCCGAATTTAAAAATGATTTCTATTTTAAAAAATTCAAAACATGTAAGTTGAATTAATTAATTTAATAACTAATTCCCACTGTCATGACAAATAGCGTGTTTTTATGAAACAATACGTATCAAACGATTGACACTAGTTTAAGTCCAATTTCAAAGTGAAATTGATTCCAATGACCACCATTGGATAAAATGGTAAAATTATATTCTAATTTAACTTCAAAACCAATTCAAAATATAATCTAATAATATAAATAAATTAGATTAAAAAGAGGTTTTGAATTAAAATACAACATTTTTCATTATTCATTAAAAAATGAATTTTATCAGAAAAATACCAAAAATTCACACAAATTAAATTTTGATCTCCCAATCATAAATAATAAGTTTATATTGACAAACATAGCTTATAAAATTTTCAAAAGTTAGATTTAAAAAAGGTTTGCCATCAAAAGGCAGTAAAATAATCTTTTAAGAATATTAGTGTATTCCATGCATAAGATTGTATTAATTTTAATTTTAAGCCTCTAAAACACTATCTTAATCATTAATAGACATAGATAAAAATGTCAATTATTCATTACTTACTTTGGATGTTACATAACATGAGGTTGGAAATTGATGATTATGTATAAAGATTTTTATTCAATCAGAAATAGAAGGAAGAAAGATAACATTCTAGAGGATTCAAGTAGAATATGCCGATTCTTAGATGTAAATGGGATGATAACACCGTGGATTGTTTCCATGAATTAAAAAAAACTATTAGAAAGAATGATGTAATATGGTTAATTGTTTATCGACTAACCAAATATCTACATTTCCTTACTATAAGGGAGGTGAATCCACTAAATAACCTTACATGCCTCTATAGTAATGAATTAGAAAGGCTTCATAGAGCACCACTCTCAATTATTTCTGATCATGAACCATGATTTACATCGAAATTCTGGAAATTTATTCAAAAATATTTAGATAATAATCTTTATTTGAGTACTTCTTATCACCCTTAAACTGAATGACTGTCAAAAAAGATAATACAATCTTTAGAATACATGTTAGGATCCTGATCAGTATATTTTCAAGGATTGTGGGAGAATTATTTACCTTTGGTATAGTTAAACTACTATAATAGTTTCTATTCTAATATTCAAATGGAACTATATGAAGAGTTGAACGGAAATAGACAACATACACCAACATGTTAGGGTAACATTGGTGAAAAGAAGCTTTTAGGTCCATAGCTTATGGAGAAACAATGGAAAAGTTAAAGACTATTAAAACTCATATCAAAACAACTCAATATTAGAAATATAGCTATACTAACAATCAAAGGTAGGATTTGGAATTTCAAGTGGGAGATCATTTTTTCTGGAAAGTATCTCCAGGGAAGGGTGTTATACTATTTAGAAGGAAATGGTAACTATCCCTTAGGTACATTTCTCCTTTCTAAATTATAGAGAGAATTAGAGTTATAGATTATCATTTGGAAATGTCACCTAGCCTTTCTAAAGTACAAAATATTTTCAACATCTCTTTTTTATGAAATTACATTTCATACCCAACACATGTACTCAATTCTAATGGAATATATTTGTTACCTGATTTATCTTAATGTGAATAGCCTATCTGATTTTGAGACCCCAAAATATATATATTGAAGAATTAGACTACTTTTTTGGTAAAGGTACTTTGGAAATATCATAAAATTGAAGATGTGATATGGTATCCTAATGTAAATAAGATAGAGAACAACCCAAATCATTTTATGTGGTGACATTCGGGAAATTTCGAGGACAAAATACTTATAGGAGGGTAGATTTTAACAACATAGAATAATATCAATCAAATTTCCATTCTTATTTTTATTATATATATTATAAATCTTATAAAATCACTCATAGAATACAATTAAAACATTATAGATGAATAATTAATGAAATAAGAGGTATTTCTATAAGTTTAGGAATATATTCCAATGACATAGTTGCTAGACCATAGAAATAGAAATATGACCATTATGAATAGGAAATCGGCCAAATGAATAGTAACATCACCGATGAAAGTTTAAATAAAATTTATGGATTTCATAAATGAATTTATTATATAATTTAATTATATTATAATAAAATGAATATTTTAAAAATTATTAATTATGTTTTTTTGTGAGTTGTAAATATTTAATTTAAATATTTCATTCAATAAAATTATTTAAAAGAAATTATTTTCATAAATGGTATTCATAAATCAATATTTTTATTATAATTTTAGGTTAATTTATTGAGACTTTAGATAATTTTTCAACATTTTATAAAATTTGGTATAATTTTATAAACTGTATTTTTTGAGTAGATGGTGATATTAATTAAAAATAATATTTATAATATTTAGAAAATTATATTCTTAAAATGGTGTTTTTTAATTCTACATATCTAAAAATGGTAAGGGTGAATGTTTGGATTTTTCTAAAATACATGAATATTATTTGAATAGTAAAATTTGACAATTTTCTATAAAAGATAAATACTTGAATTATTTAGTGGTATTTGATGTATGGATAATTTTGGCCCATAATCTCGAACAATAATTTATTATATTAAAATATTTGATGATACTTCTCAAACTATTCATAGTTTTGATCCAAAATAATAAACAGATGAATAAAATATTCAAAAAACACCACTCTCCTCCACTATAAATACCACCCCCACCAACCCCTATCCTTACACCATCAAAGATTTGATACTTGTAAAATTTATACCCAATAATCTTCTAGAAAACCATCCCAATTTCTAGTATCTCTTGGTATTATCAAAATTCTTAAACTGTTTCTCTAAGGATATTCTCAATGAGGATAAAATCAAGAGGTAAAACATCTTTCTTTTTCTTTTAATTTCATCTCAAGTTCATTATTTTTCTTATTCTATCCTCTCCACCCCTCATTAATGTAGCATGAAAACTAAAATACCTTAAATATAGTGTAATATTAATATGGAAATGTAATAATCCATCATTAATACTTTCTCATATCCTTGTATTCTAAAAATGGAAACATAATAAGTGAGGTGTTGTTTCATCTCCTTCAAGGATGACAACATATCATTTTCCTTCACCGTTTTCATGGTTGATCATAAAACAATTTTTTTGGTTGAATAATATTTTATAAATAATATTAAAACCCTTCTTATGTTACGCAATTCACATATTTACATAATACTAAATGATTAAACAAAATAAGATTGTGGGGATCTAAAACCACTTAATTTAATCTAAACGAACATCATGAACATATTTTCTAATAACTCGTTGTCATTTCTAGTAAAACAATAAACCCAATTAAACATATTTATTATCAATAATAATATATAATTATATTTTCATTAAATTTATATTCATTTTACAAGATCTTGATTACTTATAAACAAGAAAACTAATCAAGAAAACCCAAAAAATGAATACTCCTAAACATTGAAATTAAATGCTATAACTCATTAATAATGCCATGAATGTACTTAATAAACCTATAATGAATCAAATAAATATATATAATGTTATTAAATAATTAATTATTTTATTTATTTTTATTACCTAGAACATTATGTTTATGTGAAGAACACATTCAGACAAAAGGTAGGGGATTTTCCCTCAATTTTTATTTTTCATTCAAGATACTCATTCTCTGTCATAACCCTAATTTTATTCTGATTTATTTTTTGTGTAAATCATATATTTTTTAGATGTTCCAGAATCATATAGTTAGATCAGTTAATCTTTCCTTAATTGGTAAATACATATTTTCCAAGGTTCCCTTCTCAATTCTTCCTATTGAGAAAACCCAATTAGAGAGAACATCATGATTTTTATCCATTTTCACATAGAGTAAATAAACTGTTTTAAAACTACATTTTTTTATAAATATTATAATTTATTCATGAAATACTAAATTTTTCACTTCTATTTTTATTCAAAAAATTATGATAAATACAAAAGATTTTTTCAAAATAACTCTTAATTGAAAAGTAAAAGCGGTATTTCTCTCAAGAATTTAGCAATGATTTTATTAGTGTATTTTCATCTATTTAAAAACCTATATTGAATGTCATGATTTATTGATTTTTATATTTTATTTTTATCATATAACATATTTTATTAAATTTATTATCTTCAGTTTGATAGGGGATGTTCTATCTTGATACAATTCACCATACTACTCAAAACAATGAGTGCTTATGTTTAGAGAAGGGGGAATGTTCTTTAAATTTAATTTATATATGTTATTTACATTTAACCATTTTCATATGAAGAATTATGTGTACTTTTTAAATGATGGGTGGTGCCCACTATATCACATAAATTCATCGGTAGGTCTCAGGATACAAACTACAATGGGTTTGTACCCATTATGTAAGGTTTCATGACTGTGTCCTTGACGATATGTTTATGATGTCATGTATTATGGATTACCACATTATGAAACTATAAATTGATTTTCCATGTGATTATTCAATTAATAGAATATCCAGGGTTATATTTTATTATGGAATTAATTAATCAGATGTCATTTCTACTATTTTATACTCAATATTATGTTTTAATGGCCAGGGTTATTTTTGTTTTTCACCATGCCTTATTATTTATACATTCTATATATTTATTACACTTATTGAGAATCTGGGCTCACCCCTTTACTATGTTTTATTTTTCCACAATATGAAAATTTGTTTATTATGAATAACCATCATGTATAATCTATTATTTTAGGGGTTTTTTCAAAGGAGTTGATATGTTTTTCCCTTTTATGTTGTAATTTAAATTAAAAGTATGTATTAAGTTTTCCCAAACTACATAACAAATATGTCCCTTTGTATTCATTTCTTGTATCTATACCAATGTAATAAAAAGGAACTATCTCCATGATACTAGGTGTAGGATATTTGAAATATAAATGACTGGACTCTAAATAGAGTTAATGTTTATCATAGTGTAATAATATGAAATAGTGATATTAAAAGTCATATCCACCCAATTTTATAGTGAAATAATCTTATATGGAACCATTTTCAATTATGCATTGTTATTTTTATTCAAAAATTCATAGTGAATATGACTCGTCTCAACAATTAAATCAACCAATGATAGGTTATAATACTATTTACCATGTTAAAAATGAACATACTCTTAATCATATATAAATCTATCTAGGAATTCAAATTTAATCTCATGATAGGTCTCTTTCTGTACAACTAAAATATGCTTCCATGTGTGCAATTAAGTTCCCATAGAATTGTTTTATATATATAAATCTTGTCCATGTAGACTATATCCCAAAAAAAATTTCCTTCCATTTTTTATAATTTATTTGGGTAGCAGAAGTCACAAATAATGTAAAAAAAATGAACATAAATGGAAACTTTTAATAACATTAGAGATTTACATGGTTCGACAGTGTGCCTATATCCATATAAGAAATTTATCCTCATACAATTAATCTTCTTCAGATGAAATTTTGGAGGACTAAAATCACATGTTCATGATATTGAATCACGATTTAAATATGGGTATATGCTACAATGTCAAGGGTTTATTTGATAACCCTTGTATTTTCCACCACCTTCTTCAGCAACTTCATTTTCAATATGGATGGATTCTGATGATAAAAAGATCAGTCAATAGTTTTGTTCAGAAATGAAACTTCTATAATTAGTTTCCAAAAAATCACTCTGATTTGGGAGTGGTACCAACAAAATAACCCTCATGAAAACTTTTGGATAGAATATAGACTTGTATTCTTTATTAAATATTTGAACTTCTCTTTCAATAAAACCATAATCATGATGTCCTCACAATTATCATTGGTGTATATTTTTTTCAATTTTCAACAATCTTTATTTCGAAATATTCCAGATATAATGACATCACACATTTTGTTTTGGAATATGAAATAAAATATTATGTTCTTTTTAAGTGGATTAACACTCTGATTGTAAAAATATAGAAGATAATTCTCCAAACCTTGTCTCATATCCTATAAACACTTCTTCATCCATAGTATCTCTATGAAAACATCTATGATTTTGATTTTGTCTATTACAGTGGTTGATTGGGTAAAAAACTTTTATGGACATTTTTATAAAAAACATCCCCTCAAAAAAGATACTACGTATCCAAATATGGATATACTTATGTATAAATATCTATATATATCTTCTAATATATATATATATATATCCTTCTAAAATAGGTTTATCATTACCAATATATAAATAATTATTATATTTATGTTGTAGTTGCCTCAATATCCAGTTGACAACTATCTAACACTATTTTCTTGAAATTGAAAAGATCCTTCTCACAATTCCAACTGAAAGATAAATATCTTCAAGGGAACAACAAGGAATTTATTAGACAGTCAACTTTTCACAGATAAAGAATCTTTTATGTCTGAAATTTTTATTTTTCTATCGATGAAATGTAACATGTCTTGGTCTTAGAATGACTCCAACATAGATATGTAACACTAGTAAATATGTGGCCTTTAACAACACTAGTGATAGATATTTAACAATATTATAGAATCTCTAATAATGTGAGTGATATTAATGGTTTGGATTTAATATCACTCGTAAGAACACCTGATAAAGGTAACCTTTATCAATGATTTTTTAGAGTAGTTAATTGGTGCCTTTATCAATGCTAAAAAATTTGTTAATGAAATAATTTATCCATTCATGTTTTTAAACAATGATAATAGAAGAGAAACTATTTTTGTTCAGAACTCTCCCCATCCCAAAGTTTATCAATGCTTTTCACCCACTCACTTGCCCCCCCTTATGAGTAATTTACATAATTTTAGCCTCATGTGCAAGCCTATATTTGTTCCATGTTGATATCCATTGTAACTAAAACAACTTTACCACTACCCCATATTGTTTCATTGTATATTTTATGATATTTCATTATATATATATATATATATTTACTTATATATTTTTTATTCATATATTTACATAATTATTTTTAAATACATCGATAAATACATGTTTGTGTGTGTGACATATATATATATATATATATATATATTTAGATATATTATATATTAATATTCAATTAATTTTACTAGAATATAATATAAATATATATTTATTTTTTAATACACACATACATGTATACATAAACATTATATATATAAGTATATATACATGTATATATTTTTATAATGTAAAAATGGTTATATGTTATTTTAAATACATTTTTATAATTTTTATATAAATATATTGTATATTTAGAAATAAATTTCATAAATTATTACAAATATATTAACATATTAACATATAATTTTATATTTACATATAAATTATTTATAATGTATTTATAAATATTTTCTATAAAATATGTTTATATATAAATTTCATTGATTATGATAATGATTTATTTTTAAAATACAATTATATATGATATATAGGCATAATATATACCCAAACACATATTAACACATTCTAGTATACATTTATATTTCTCACATACACATGAAAATATTTACATAATATTTATATATTTACATATATATGAGTAAACATATATATATATACATATATTATTAACATACACTTGTTTTTATTCAAATATTATTTTTATGGGTATATATATACATATTAATTCATTTTTCTTTTGTACATAAAATGAAAAAGTTTTTATATCAAATAAAATTAATAATAAATATCTAATGTTTATATTTAAAAATACATTTTTTTAAATATTGTTAAATATTTATTTATAACATTGATTGATTATTAGTACATATAAGAAAATATTAATATATTTAATTATAAATAAAACTAAATTTTTAAAAATGGTAAAATTAAATAACAATGATATCTATATGAATGTAAAACCTAGAAATAAATTCACTCTCCACTGAAAAAACAATAATACCTCCTTAAATGAGGTTGAAAATCCATTGACTGTAAAAAATTTGGGATACACAAAATAGAAACACAGTTTTAGAGGCCCTTTGGGATTTTTTGGCATCAAATAGTTTGAGCGGAGTTCCCTCCAATCACATTGGTGTAGATCTTTTCACAGGATTTACTGTCATATGTGGTAGATCACAAAGGTTCACCCAGATCAAAATTTACGACTATTTAAAGTTAGAGTCATGTTTTCAACATATCATACCCCGTTCATTAATTAATCTAATTTTTATGCCATTATTTTTTTATCAAATGTCTATTACTCAATAATAATTAGAAAATTATTAATTAATAATATTTTTTATTATTTTATTATCCATTTTCATTAAATATGTTATATATTAAGTGTAAATGCGTATTTACCCTTATCTAAATCATATTTAAAAATATATATATTATATTAATAATAATATTATTATATTATTATATTATTGTATTAACTTTAATGAAATATAATATTTAATGAAAGATACAATTTATCTACACAAGTAAAAATGCACTTATAATGGGAGGCCTTTATGAGCACTTTTTTACCAGCGCTGATAAAGGCCCCCATTATCACCACTTTTTAATTGGTGATGATAAATGGTCCCCTTAATGAACACTTTATTTAGTGAGGATAATGATTCCACCCCCTATTATCTCTAAAAACAAGTGTGATAAAGGCCCCCTTTATCGTCGTTTTTTCTAGCACTAATAAAGGGGGAATTTTTAGCGAATTTAGCTAGCACTAATAAATACTAGCATAAGATCAACCCAGTTTTGTGGTAGTGTAACTAATTTCCCCTTAGTCATATTGAACCATTCCAGAACCGTCCCAATGTACCATTCTTGAGATAGCTAAATCTTATTTTTTCCCTATTCAAGGGTAATCATCAGGCAATCGATCAGTGTAGATTCTATTAAGTCCTTTATTTCGAAAACATTATACATCTCCTTTGTTAAAAAAACAATATTACTCATATATATAGAAATATTTATTATATTATCAATATAATGTAATAGAATAATAAATTCACCATTAGAAAAAAATTTAATGAAACTGATATTTTGAGAATTTACTCTTTTTTACTCATTTATATATATAAATGAGTCTTACATCTTACCATATTATGTCAATTCCAATTTTAGTCTATATAAATATTTCCAATGTTTTTATACTATATTTTATTAACCTTTCACTTCAAATCCCTCAAAGTGATCCATTTATATCTCCTTATTAATGTCACCTTGTATGAATGAAATTATTTTATCTTATTATGAATCCACTATGTTGAGACTTATTGTTAATTCAATAACTAATCTAGTAGAAGAAAGTTCTACCAAATGGGATAATTTTATTTGAATTCATTAAATATCATTTGACCAAATCCCTTCACATTGATCCTAGATCTATGGAATTATATTGACCTACCGTCTACACCTTTTATTATATACACCCACTTTTCCTTGAATTACTTCTTTCCAAGTGTTAAATTTAGTATATAAAATTTATAATTCTTTAACAATGATCATATATTATCTTTCATGGATTTTCTTTATTCTATCATCTATAGAATGTTGATCACATTATAATAACATTTGGTCGCACTATATTCATTGATCATCACATACTCATGTGGTGTGTATCTATGACTAGGTTTTCATTCTAAAGGGAATCTACTCAAAAAAATTTTATGAGGGATCTTCATAGTTATATGATATGATGGATACATATAATCATATGGAATCATATTACTGGTAGTGATGTATCATCAGTATTTTTAATCTCTCCATTGATATCTTGAATTAATAGTGATGATATTAGTTCTATATTTACTGAAATTTCCACAGACCACAACTTCATTGAATTTTTAAGCTTCACCAAATTTTTAATTTTTGATCTCTAAAGAAAACCGCATATCTACTTCTAAATAATAACTAATTGACAGGATCCCAAAGTTTGAATCCAAAAACCTCAAAATTATATATTTAAATGATATACTACTTTCACATTCTATCCATCCTCACCCTCTCATCTTTTAGAATTCCTTTAAATTCCCTTTATCCAAACACTCTCAAGTGTCTGTATGAAAAATATTTATCTATCCAAACAATTAATGGTATATTATATTTTATCAAAACTGATAAAGAAATGATGAAAGATAAACTATGGTCCTCATTGTCTACCCTCAAAAGTTTTTTAGTGTCTTTTTATTCTAGAGAATACCCATAAATATCTCACAAATATTTATGCTCATCTTCTCATAAACACCATTATTTTAATTTTTCTTTGGTAATTATTTTTCATCCCAATTATATAAATCTTATAGTATTTCTCAAAATAAACCATGCCACTCTCCCATATTTTCTGTATTCATACTCATTAATTTTCCTCATGCTGCTCATTCCACATTCACATGAAAATACATGAAAACATCCTAAACATTATATTTAGTTTTCAAATAAATATATCATACTTATCTAGAATCATAATCATTAAAGGATTCAAAATAAATAGAACGTTCCATCAACATGGTTCATATTATGTAGAAATAACTATGTATTAAATATAAATAACTTTTTTATTGGGACAATAAGTAATCCTAAAATGATACATGGTCCCATTTTCCCATGACGAAATAAATATTTCTATCTAAATGCGTACCTTCGATTCCTAATAACATATCCTTCTTAAAGAGTATTCAAATTCCTCTCCCAGTAATGTGTCCTATGTATCTCTGCTGTAATTCCACATGGAACAAATTTCTAGCGTCTTTGAAATCTACTCCCCAAGGTTTTTCATGTATGAGATGAAGAGATGTATTTATATAACCTTTATCAATAATCATATAAATTTTGGCCGTATTCAATTTTCTATAACTGAAGTAACTAATATAACTAGACTCATCAAAATTTATAGTGGCTATCAAATTGATGTGAATATCTTGATCATGTCTCACATCCATCAATAGTAACATACATTTAATTATATACAACATCCTTCCTTCAAGTAGTGACATGGTATGAGGTTACGAAATCTGTCACCAATGTTCATTCGTGGTTTGGAAGGTTTACAATATCTTCCAAAAAAATAATGATCTCATTAATTGAAATAGAAACATTATTATTTTTGGTTTTACCTTACCAATTCATTTTCATTACCACCATATTCAATGAATCTTAGATAAATTTTCTATGATTTACATAATAAGATAACTTCATGTCATATCATGATCAAGATTTCAATCAAATCCTCAATTAATTACTTTCATTACATTGTTCGTTTCCTCTATTTCATTCCTTCAATTTCTACTTTCCATTAATTTTAGTGAAAAATTGATTTAATTCCATATTATATACATTATCCTTCCTTCAAGACGTTTCATTCTGTGTTCTTCTCTCTACCATTTCAATAGTGATATTTCCATTAGGTGTATAATTACACAATAACATGGCCACTATGTCAGATATCATTGTTAAATAAAAAATATCAAGATGTACTAAATCTCATTATCCATAATTATTTTCATGGAATTTAAATGATCATAAATACCTTGGAACACTCTCGTGTTCTCTGATTCATTGTTCCCATACTTATAATTTAGTTTGAAAAGATGAAATTTTGGTTTTTTTATTTATTTTGTGTGGTTTTACTTTTTAGACATTACATATTTTTTCAATAAAACTAAAGTATCATGTGAATTAATTTTTTTTAAATATACAATCATTATTCCCATAACTAATTTCATCACCAAACTTCATATTAAGAACAAGTAACTCCACATCAACTAGTGGGGTACTTATAGACTTATTCTCAATAGATTAGACAATTTATAAAAATTCATCTAATTACCCAATAATGGATTACTGGTTTAAACTATGGGATTACATTATTATTTAATATACAATATATATATCATTTTTGGTTTACAAATATAATAATTGGGACCATTATGATAAAAAATGTGTTCAATATTTTCCACTATTGATTCTGTGAGAATATCAAAAATATAACTATATGGATGTGTCTATAATGTTTCATGAAGTGGGAATTGACTTTGGGATCATCAAAAATGGACTCTGATTTATATTGATATAGTTAAAATTATATCAATGGTTGAGATATATTGATGGCGTGGTTGTAACATGGGGATAATATATAATTCTTGAGATTCCATTAGAAAATTCATTAAGAATTCATCATTGGATTGAATAGTTTCATCTTCTCGAGTAAGGGGATACTATATGTGAATACCAAAACTCTATTAGATCATATCTGATGGTTACTTTATCATATTTTCATACTATATAAGAAATTTCAACCAAAAATAATAAATATTTTAATAGTCTGATTGAACCATATACATTCATCAATCTCACATTACATGTGGAAACATAAAATACAATATAGTATTTTATGTGAGAACATAATTATTCTCCTTATAATATCTTTTAATATAATAATAGTACACTTTCTGGAATCCTTGGGAAATAAAAACAACTAAGGGTGATATTAGATTCTCAATAAGGGTCACATATTGGGAAAATATATCTTTAGAAAATATAGAATAATAAATATGGAAAAGTAAATAACTGAAAACATATTCCATTTAATTAATATCTTGAGAATGAATACTAATATTGAAGTATAAGTGAAGATCAAATATTTATTTATAAATAATCAAATGATCCTAAAACAAATCAATATATATCATTTCTTTTAAAATAATCAAAAGAATATCAATAAATGATTTTATAAATATGAAATGCATAATTTCAGACATCTTAAACTATCTATCGAGACCTTGTGTCAATACATCTTATTTAAATGGGTAAGGCCTTTTCCAAAATACCCAAATTATATTTGTCTCATGAAACATATGGATACATCCTAGTGATATCTAATTCCATGCCTCACTAATAACATTATAAGTCCAATACATTCTAAAAATGAATAAACAACTTAATCAATATGCCTTAATAATAAATAATCATCCATATTGGGTGAAATAACATTTAGCATGTCAATAACTCCCTAGTTAAACTAATAATAAACCATCCATATAAATATGTTATATGCTATAATTATATTATATCCTCTTTAAATAACAATATTCATTGAACAATAATGATATAGTTGAAAATACTATCAAAATAACATATGACGATTTCTCGTGGAAAATCAAATTTCCATTTAGAAAATAATTATTTAAAATATATAAATATTAAAATATTATGCAAAAAAATTCTTAAAAAATAACTTTGGAAAGGTATAATGGAATATTAAAATCATTTAATGATTTTTATGGCATGGAATTTTTTTCAAGTAGTGTATATTAAAAAAATATTCTTTTCAAATTTTTCGTAAAAAATTGAATTGAATCATTTATAAAATTATTATAAGATTCAATTTTAAATAATTTATATAAAATATATAAATATATATAAATTAATTTATAAAATTAAGGGATAATATTAGAAAATTTGAAAACATTTTTATCAAAAAAGGATAAGAAAGAAAAATGATTTTCGACAGAAGAGTGGAATAATGTCAGTTTTTCTTAAACACACTATTTTATGCTCATGAGTTATTAAAGAGAATAAAATAAAAAAAATTAATTTACATATATAACTGTTGGATAAGAAACTAAACCTTTTTAAATATATAAATATCAAATGATTCCCCCATTGGATACTTAAACATAAACAATCCTGGATAAAAATGATTATGTGAGATAAACCCTTACCTCAAAACTAACTTGAATTAAAATCTCTCATAACTCTTATATTGTAAATTTATATTTTTTATAATTCAATAAATAAATAATATAAATAATTATAATATCATATATTTCCATTTATAAATTTTCAACACTAATTTATTAACAGTTCATTATTTAAATCATTGTTTAATTGTGTTAACTGTTTCGTTTTTCATGGGTGTTTTGATTCGGAAGTTCTGGACCATGAAATTTAATCGTGGTTCCATAATATCTGAAATTATATTCATGATATAAATATCCTATATATAAATTATATACATATTTAGAATCATTCATGAAATATAGAGATATAAAAACGAATGACACTGTTCCCGGAGAAGGTAGGTCATACGTATGCATAAACCCTGTTTTCACTTTTCAACGTATTGAAATAAAGAATGGTAAATAATAATTCACATATTAAAATAATTTTTATATCAAATAAATTATATATATTAATTAAATATTTCTTTATTATAAACCATTTAAAGAGAAAATGAAATCAGATCACATCGTTTCATTGGGGTTGTAATACACATGTAAGCACCAGTGACATTGTCATTTTCTAATAGATAAAAATTTAAGACGTAAGATTTGATATTATCAAAGTTAATAATTAAATAAAAACTATCATATATACATATGAAACTCATCATAAAAACCATCATTGTAAAATGGATTTGGGAAATAAATTATATCATTAGGTGGAGTGTCTTGTCTACATGTGTGCTAAAGCGACAACTGCACTTCTCATTTAATAGAAAAATTGCGAATAATGGTGGTTGAAAATTTATAATAAAATTTTGTTATATTTAATATAAATAATATATTATTTTATGATATATACTTCATATTTATTGGAGATATAAGAATAAATAATTTTAAATATGTTAGATTGGAAGATTACCTCTTCTTCGGTAGGCCTCCATTAGATAACTACTTGAGGACCATTAGAATGGTATTTTAATATGACCATAACCTCTAATTAAAGGATATGTAATATTATAAGATAATTTCATCAGGTTTTGTTAATATAGATATCTCAAATTTCAGAAAATAATTGAGGGTAGTGGTGTCCTTTTATTAGTGTGGGAGAGGCCATACATTAGATTTCTTAAAATATTATAATATTATAATTCTATTTTCATGAAAAATGATCCAAAATGGGTTGGGATTTAATATTATGATATTTTGGGTCCAAATATATACATACAATATGAATTATACAACATTAATTGGAAAATTTACCCTTCCCACTCATTTTAACACCTCTATAAACCTGCTTTAACATTAACCAGAGAGAAAAATATATAATATTTTTACTATTTAATATGAAAAAAATAAATTTTCTTAATTATTTAATTTTAACATTATGATTTAAAATATTTAATCCATTTTAAAAAATGAAATTCATATCATTGGAAAATTTTAATTTAAAACTAATCCTAAAAATTATAGTGGAAAGTTGTTTTCCATTAACATGTTTTCGTATGTATAAAAATATCTATAACTAAAATAAACTTAGAATTAATTAAATTGACCATAATATGATTATTTATAATATAAATGAAAAAAATTATTTTTTAAGAAAAATTAAAAAGAAATTAAAGAATGTAAATTCTTGAGATGGAATAATATTTTTCATTAAAAATTAGTATTTTTCAATCCTCGTTAAAAAAATTAATCTTTTTTGAAAATTATCATAAATGCATCCAATTAATATTGATATAATGATTACAAAAATGAAGTTAATTTTTGGAGATAGATTTTCATGTATTATAATTAATTAATAGTATTATTTTTTAATAAAAATAAATAAAAACAATTTTGAGGAATAATATATTTTTGAAGGATATAAAAACTATACTAAAAATTGATTACATATAAATTAATATGTTTTATTTTTATAAATAATTTTCATAGAAAATGTTTATTATTATTATTATATAAAATTCATATACTATGTTATAATGGTATAAGATATTCTTGTTCATTTAGACTCGGATTTGCGTGTTTCATAAGATATCGAAGAAATTAAATGTATTTGAAGAGAAATATATCATAAACCTTTTGGGTGTTATATTATACAAACATAAAATTACTTATCTATGACACAAAAAATCTGGATAAATATATTTTATCACATACATTGGTTCCATAGTAGCTTCCTTATATTTATTTTTCGACCACAAAACATTGACTAGGTGAGTGAGATTTTTTCAAAGAACTTTATCTCTATGATCCAAAATCAGTAATAGTAGATCCTTATAAGAGATATATTACTAAGATTCATATGACCATTGAGTTTATTACTTGTGAAGGATCAAGACTGTGCTTACTTATGAGAGATACATTAAACACATCATGAGCTTGAGAGAGACTTGGGGTATAATTCAATTGATAATTTTCAATCCTGATATGATAAAAATTTTAAAGGGGACGATATACATAGGGCATTGTTTTTCCTTATTTCCAAATCTCAGAACCATCTTCCAGGGAGATATTCACAGGATTATCTTGTCACCAAAATCAAACTCTAGATCTCACCAACAATTGCCAATATACCTTTTTTATCAACAATGATCTTCCCTTATGTGTTGTTTAAAACCTCTAATTATATCTTCCATTACCTCAGAACGATTATGTTCTGATATCATTCATTATAAAACTACATTCTGGTGTGTTTTAGTTATACACTTCCAACAATGGATGTTTTTATAGGGATATATTTTAATGTTTGAGTGAAATATAGTGTTGTATAGAAATTATATTTAAGAGTGGTGTGGATCCCAAACACCTTTGAAATCCATATATTAATCTCTCGACATGTATTATAGTGTTTTAATGTTTTTCACAAAATGGAAACTTTCTAAGGATGATAATTATTTCTAAAACACGCCACTATATCCATGGAATGTTTAAGACTTTCTAGAACATCAAGGTAAACCTAAGTTTCCGGTCCGATACAATTAAAAGAGCTACACCATGTAATCTTACCAATTCTATAATGTAAATATCTGTCAGTTGATGAGGATAGAAATAATTTCTAATGGAATTAAATTTCAATGATTTCAGAAGGTGATCATGAAAACCCATATATAATAATGGAATTTAAATTTTTTGGGGACTCCAGTGATGAAATCCATGGTAATCTATTCTCATTTTCATTCAGGTATGGGTAATGGTTGAAACATATCCTTTAACTAATATATCTAAAACATAACAAGATTACATATGATGTATAGAGATACATACTCTATCATATTTTAACACCCTGATATTTTAGGAAATATATATTTTCAAATAAATTAAAAAAATCAATATCATGTGATACACGCAACCTTGAGCTTAAATGAACCGTAATATCGTACATCGATATTACCTAGCCATTAAACTCGAGGGAATGAGTAATAATAAAAAAATATGAAAAAGTACTGGTTTAATTTTTTAAAAAAATAATTTCATTTATTATCAATTAATTATTGATACAAATGAAATCATTAGAAAGTAAAATATATTTTTCTCTAAAATAATTTTTTTATGTGTGAAATGTTTTTTTCACTTAATAAATTAAATTATCAACTATTTGAGAATGATTTTAATGAAATTTATTCATTATATTTTCAATTAAATGTTACATATAATATATTTTTAAGTCATGGTACGATAATAAATTTTGTGTTAATCTAAGAGATGTATTTTTCAAGAAATATGTTTTTGTGGCATTTTCATGCATAGTTTAAATTGAATTTTTACCACTTAGAGAATTTAAATCGTAAAAATGGAATCTATTTTTGTAAATGGCATTTCCAAATTTTGTAAATTGGAACCTTTTATTTTTATTCTTTATGAATAGTAACATTAAGACACATTTTCACCTCACAAAAGGGTAAATCAGGTTAAACTAGGTAAAAAATAAATGTTATAGTCAAAATTTTTCATCTTAATTATTATTGGATGAATGTAATTAAACACTTTCAACTATAATCTCTATATTTAACTATTTAAGGGACGTTGTTTCTTCAAAAATGTCCTATATATTATTTAATGAAAATAAAAATACAAAATGTCACTCCCTTAATTTCAAATGTCTCTAATATGTTCACATAGGGAAAAAAGTTTGTTGTGAGTGAATTATAATGTTTATTTTCAGAATAATGAAATTATTTACTTTATTTTAATTTAAATATAATTTTTAGTAATAACATAATTATATTAAATTCTTATTTAATGGTGACTCAATATTTTAAAAACTAATAGAAATTTTAAATTCATGATTTTAAAATTATTATATGTAATATAATTTGAAGTATTTATAATATTAAAATAAATTTTTAGGTTAATATGACATATAATTACTTTCTTAATGTATTATATTATAATTGAATAATTTTTTTGGTTTCGTTAAATTCAATCAAAATTAATATTACCAAAATTGAAATTAATGATATTTCAAAATAAATAATATTTTATTAAATAATTTTAAATTGATAAATTTTTTATATTAATTTCATTTATTTTAATATGGTTGAATATATAATTCATGGTCCATTTATGAGTAAATGTTTCATTTATGATAATATTCATGACCCTTTAATATTGAAATAATTGTTTTCACGGTTAAGGTTAGAATATGTTCACTAATGGTATAAACCAAAAGATATGGTTTAAACCACAACATAAACCAATAAAAATTTTATTTCATGATGGGCTTTAAACAAATAAAAAATTATATTTGAATATATGGAAATTTGAATTCATTTTTCTATATAATTACAATTTTATATTTTAATCTTTTAATAAATTCCTGGAGTATGTCTCCACTTACGTATAAAAGGACACCCTTCATTTCATTTATGAGACCACCTTATGCCTTTTATCTCAACAAAAAACTAATAAATTATCTTTCCAATATCCATTTACACATTATATATCTTTCGTTCTTCCCAAAATACTGATCTTAAGATCATTAATAGGAGATCTAAAGTATTTCATTCGAAGATGAGGCCTAAACTGATCGCATTCTTTTTTTACTCCTTATTTTTAGTCCTATAAATTTATGGTATATCTTATAAAATAATAAGTTAAGTATCATAAATTTATTTAAATGTTATTATGATTATGAGACCACCATTATCCTCCCTCTTTCCCATTAAATGGTAAGTGAAGGTATCACTCGTGTGTACGTATGACTTATAATCACCAAATAGATATACAATTCATTTTCTTTCACTATATTTGATAGATAGGTGTTTTTGTGGAATTTTTTTTTTTGAATTTAAAGAAATAAATATTATTATATAATTATAATTTCACATCTAACTTCTTAAATTAAAATCTATTAGAAAATGATAATGTGGGCCCGGAGTACGTGTGGATTACCACCTCCACAAGGCGATGTGATTCATTTTTCATTTCAGTTTTATATGGATGGAAAAAAAAGATGAATTATATGAATATATATTATTTATATTATATTATAATTATTCTACAAAATTTAATGATTATTTAACATTCCTTCATTCTAGCCATCAAAATTTTAAAAAAATATTTTTTCATACAAACGCCACATTGTTTAAAAGAAAAATATTATTCAATTACCTATTTCAAAATACTGTGCATGACTCTAAATATAAGTAAATAAATAAAATATATTAAATTTATATCATGATTAATCTTATTTATATTTATTTATTATGATCAATGTACAAATATGGGAACTACTGAACAAAAATTCAAATGAAAAAAAGAAATTGTTAACACCAAAAAGCAATGATTTTAATATGGAATTATTAATAAAAGGGTGTGAAAATATTATAGGTAGATAATATATGATATTATAAATACATAAATCATTATGTAATGTAATTAGTCAAAATTAAATTTATTATAAATTAGCTTTTTTTTCTTTCTATGTAATTCAATCTCGAGGTAAGGGTACTATATAACAATCACATTATTTCTCATAATTGTTTATGATTTAGTTTACAATGATTAATTTAATTTTCTAGCTCTCATGGATATCATTAATTTGCTTTACATATGGTTATTTTTGGATAATTTAACATTCCCTTCCATTTTCCTCTCATTAAGATCTAAGGTGGCTGGAATAATGTGTTGATGGAAAAATCAAATTTATTTCCCTCTTCAGTTGAAAATAATTTCTTCTCAATGTATATGTTTTGTAAAAATGTATTCCCAAATATTCTTTATAATCTATTATGATTATTTAAATTAATTTGTATTAGTGTTTTAATTTTTTAAAAAATGGTTTGAAATTAATCATTTTATCATTTTCTAAGAGAGGATCTTTTGACTTATTTCTAAAAATGTGAATGGAGTATTTGTTTAACATACCATGAATGAAAAAAACACTATGTAAAGACAACTCATTGATTTGAAACTTCAATTATAACATTAAAAGTTTTTTTCAAATATATTATCTTTTTAATTAATTCAGAAACATTTATATTTTAAATAAGTGATACCTAAATAAAATAGTTATTTTCCTCCAGAAATATTCTTGTTATCCTTTAATTGTAGTTTCATTTAAGATGAATCATTTAATGTTACTTATTCATTACTGGTGACAAGATACAATGATTAAATCTAGTTTCATTTTTAGGATTGATTTTGATTATAATTATTTAAGGGGTTTTATATGAAACCCGTATCATTCCCATATGTTAATTATGTTATGATGAAACCTTTAAAACACTTTTCATTTTCTATGGGTTTTTCTACAATGTTATGATGAAATATATATGAATATTTTATTTTGTTTCATGAGTTATGATAAGATTAATGTTTAAAATTCATGGATCACAAATTTACATTATATTTATTATGTTATGGGTGTTCCCATAATTATATATCCCTACAATGCATTGGGTAAAGCTATATATCTTTTTTTGATAAACTCGACTAGAATGGGGAGTATACCCAGTTTAGTAATGGAATCATTCCAGTTTGGTAGTCTTAGTAGTGAAACTTGAATTCTACAATTATTGGTGGAGTAAACACAATCCACTATGGTAGTATTGATAGTAATCCATTAAAATTAAATTAATGATTTTATATTCTTACAATTATATAGAAAACTTATTTCTTATTCCAATTTTTTCCTACCATAGATCATGTTCTTTGATTATATTATTATTCATGTCTTATGAATTTCTAAAATGTAGAGAATGATTCAATATTATGATATATGATATAAAGAGTGTGATTTGAAAATATTAATCTCACATTCTTATATCTGAATTCTCATGTTAGGTTTAAGTTATCATTGACATTGTCTTTTTTACCCTTAATGATCATCATATATCACCTTTAAAAATGTTTCTTCCCCCAATGTTATAAATAATTGTATTATGTATTATATAAATAAGAAATGGTATAGTTATGATGAACATATTAAGAGATTATATTTTTCACTTATGAACTAATTATTTATGTAGAAAATTTTTCATAGATATTAAACCTACATGATTTTGGGATGGATCATAATTTTATTAACATACTAAGATGTGTTATCATTGTATGAAAACTATGGGTCACTATTGTTGGTATATGATCAAGTTTTAATTTCGTTAGGAAACTAGGATGATAAATATTTTTTTAATACCCTAGGGATATTTCAATGTATAGGATAACATCATAATATTTCGATAATGATCATAGACAAGATATAAAAAACATAAGGTGTCATAAATTAGAAGTAAGGTGTGAGTATTTTGAAATAATATGAATGGTTTTTCTTGATTAATCAATCGGATTTATATTTCATGATGGTCATGAAATCCATTTTGGTTTTAGTAAAGAATTGGAGAAAAAATTATGATATTTAGGTGGTAATAGATGTGCTCAATAATTGAATTAACCTATTTGGGTTTAGTTATATGAATTCCTTTATATTAATAAAAGTTATAAATAATGTTCCTTCATATCTATATCATATAGATATTTAATTATTAGTGAATATCATTAATGTTATGATGATTACATATCAATTATATGATTCTTAACATGTTTAAATTTGTGGGAATGTGCTTCCTGTAAAAATTTTCATTGTACCGATGGTGGACTTTGATGTTATCTTATAAATGGATTGGTTTTCTCTACCAAAATCCCACATCAATTTCTAAGGAAGGTAAGTCACATTTGATATTTTGAACCAAACTATTATCATATATCAATGGGATGATAAATATAAAATTATGAAATAAATCATATCCTTTTTATTCATCTTGAATAAAATTTTAAAGAAGTTTCTATCTCAGAAAGATGAGAAGAAACTCAACATCGATGATATGTCAATTTTGTGGGAGTTTCTTTATGTCTTTCTAGATGACCTTCCAAGTCTTCCAAAAAATTAGGAATTTGTGTTATCAATAAAACCCATAACTAGTGATTCACCTATTTCAATGACTATATATTTAAGGGCCCTGATTCAGTTATAGGAATTAAACATGAAACAATTTGAGAATCTTGTAAATGGACTCATTCATCCAAGTGAATCACCATTGAGTGCACCTTTTATTTTTATTAATAAGTACGATATATCAGTGAGAATATATACTAATGATTAGGAACTTAATAAGATCATAATAAAAAATATGAATCTATTTCCTTGTATTGATGACTTGTTTGATCAACTATGTCAAGATCAATACATTTCCAAGATTTAATTTCATTCTGAATATCACGAATTGATGGTCAATAATGTGGATAAAACCAATAAAACATCTTATAAAATGTGTGGACACTGTGAATATATAGTGATTCCCATTGGTGTTAGTAATTTTATCCCCTTCATAAATTATTTAATAGAGTAATTAGATATTACCTTGGTAATTTTGTGGTAGTATTTATTGATGATATTCTTATATATTGAAAGTGAATGGAAGAGATTGAATATCAATTACTATTTTTTCAATGACCATAATGAAATATAATTGATATGAAAGTTATATAAAGTGTGAATGTTGGCTAAAAATATTTACATTTATGTGTCATATAATATCAAGAGAGGGTATATGTGTGGATCCATCAATTATGGATGTTATTGAAAAATTACCTTGAAAAACTATTTTGATAGAGATAAAAGGTTTTCTTTATTTGGATGGATATTATCAGTTATGTATATTTATTTTATCAAGGATGTATAATCTATTCACCTTGTTATCTCAAAAGGGTTACGAGTTCCTTTATTGATATGAATGTGAATAAAATTTCATGGGATTGAAATGAATATTTAGAGGGAAGGTAATTTTTCACCTGACTCACATGCTCATTTGGGGAATCCTGTTAATACTATTTCAATTTATGACAGATTAGGTTCCCTCCAAATGGATTTTAGGATGGTGATCCAAGGTGATTAACTAGTCCTATACCACTTTGACCTCCTTAAAGAGGATTTTCGATGTACTCATTTTCAAATTGAATAAAATGTTAAGGTAAAAAAATAATGGTTTATGATCCATAGGGATGCATTAAAGGAGGGTTGGGATGTATTAGAAGGGAGATTTTTATGGTAAGATCAATTTCACACAACAATTGAATGATCAAGAGAATAATAACCCAAATCATGAATTGGAATTATCTATGGTATTTTTTACTTTAATGATATTGAGGAATTATCTTAATAGATATTGGTGTGGTATATATTCTAATTAAAATTTTTAAATTATATATTCAAACAGAAAAGAGATGAATATACCCTAGAGAATAATGTTATAGCTAATTGAATATTATCTCCACTCAAATTTTTATCATCCTGGGAAGGGAAACAATGTGTAAGATGCTCAGTGTTTTAAGGATTAAGATAACTTATCCATGATAAGGATAATAAAAGATCCTATATATTTTGATTTGGAATGGATTGATCTGTAAATATTGAAGTAATGGGGTTACTATTATCTTTCTCAAATGAGTGTTTAACCATCTATTCATATTAATATTAAAGATTTATAAAAGTGAGATGTGGAATTTTAGAGGAATGCAAAAAATATTACTGAGTTAAACCTTGATGATGATAAAATTATAAAGATTAATAAATGTGTTTGTGTTCCATTGATATCTTATTTGAATAAATATGTATTGGAAGAGACTCCAAATTTATCATTATTTATTCATAATGAATGAATGAAGATGTATAAAGACCTAAAAGTGTATTTTTTGGATAGAATGAAGAGAGATACTGCTGAGTATACATCCTAGTGCTTGGTATATTAGTAAATTATATATAAGGAAATGAAGTCTAAGATAATGTTACCACTATTATCCTTACCATAATGGAAATAGGAAAACTAAATCAATAATTTTTTCTTCAAACTCCCCCACCCATCAATGGGATACATCCCCACTTGTGGTTATAGTTGATCACCTTAATGAGTTAGCACACTTCATTGATATCATGGAATATTTATATCCTTGTAATATTTATAGAATTTATATTAATGAAGTTTTAAGGATTCATGGAGTAAAACATTATATTATATTTGATAGGGATCCAAGGTTCATGGTAATGTTCAAGAAATGTCTTCAGTAGAATCTAGATAAAGAGTAGAGTTTAAGTACTTCTTATCATCCTATCATAGATAATCAATCCGAGAGAACCATTCAAGCATTGGAGGATGTGTTCATATCTTGTTCTTTATTTTTCAAAGGTATTTTTATTCAAAACCATAATTTAATTAAGTTTTGATACAATAGTATGTTTCACGTAATCTTTTAGATGGTTCATTATGAATTCATATATGGAAAGAAGTTTAAAACTCCAATATTATGGGATTAAGATAGATAACTAAATATATTGGGAGCTAGGATAGCTTAGTAAATGTTAGAGAATGTTAGATCTATTCATTAACACATCAGTGTAGACTATATTTGATATAAAAGTTTTACTGATAATATTCAGAGAGATAAGGATTTTAATGTTGGTGAGAAGATATTTATATGAATTTCTACACGTAAAAATGAAGTGATATTCCTAAATAATGGAAATTTGAGAACTAGGTATATTGGACCATTACATATTCTTTATCGATTAGAGATGGGGGATTATCACCTGGAACTTCCACTAAAACACTCCCAATTTTTTTATGTGATTCGTGTATCTTTCCAAATGAATTACGTAACTAATTATTCACACATAATGATCAAAGAGTTCATCCAAAAAAATAATGATATTTCTAATGAGGAATGTTCAATTTAAGTCTTCATCCATATATATTATGTTATGTGAAACAAGACTACTCACCTTGTTAATGTTTCTTGGATGAATCCAAAATTCAATGAAGCCACTTGGGATCCCAAGGATGTAATGAAACAAATACATCCTCATTTTTTATTAGAGTGATGGAGCTTTGAGAGTAAAATTCATTATATAGGTAGTATAATGTAATACCTTGATAATTTATTGTATATTTCTCTTCAAATAAATTTAAATTTTTTGATATCTTTTGATACATGAAACCTAGAGCCTAAATGAACTGTAATATATTATATTGCTATTACCTAGACAATTAATTGTTGGGATAAATCATACTAAAAATTATAAAAAGTTTATGGTTTACACATGAATAAAATATTCTCATTGGTTATCAATTGGTTAGAAATAAAATTGAAATCATTTTAAAGTAAAATTGATGTTTTTATAAAAAAACTTATATTAACACAATGTATTTTAATCTTAATAAATTACATTAATCATTATATTTGAATTATGTTAATGATATTGGAATATTATATATTCAATAAAATGTTTTTTTCTTTCATCAAATATATTTTACATGAATGGGGTAAGAATACAAACATTATTATGATAAAAAACTATATTTTCTGAAAATATATTTTAATTTCCTTTTGTATGCATATTTGAAAAAAATTCTACAACTTATAAAAATTATATATTTGAAAATTTATTCCATTTTTGAATTATAATGTCTACATTTGGTAAACAGTAACCTTCTATTTTTATGTATTATAAATAATAATAGTGGGTAAATGGTACGTAATGTTAACCTAGTATAAAACAAAATATTAAAGTCACCATTTTTCATATTATTTATTATTTCATTAAGGTAATTCTACCCTTATCACCTTAGTTTGAAAAGTTAATTGTTTAAGGTGGAGTTTATAATTAAAAGTCCTATAAAATATTTAAATCAATGAAAACAATGTCACTCCATTACATTTAAATATATCATATGTCGTTACATTATGAAAAAATGAATGTTGTGAATGAATATTAATGGAAATTTTGAGAATAAATAATTCAGTAATTTTATTTATTTCCACTGATTTCTAATTTTTGGTAAATATTTATTTACCTAAAATTCATATGCAACTCTGAAACATGTTTTCATTAATTAGTAGAAAAATAATATAAGTGAATTTAAAAATATTAAAAGTAATATAATTTGAGTGATTTATATTGTTCCAAGAATTTTATAGATTTATACGATATATTATTGTTGTGTTAAGGGATTATATTTTAATTACATCTTTGTTTTTGTGTCTTTAAATTCAAACAAAATGAATAGTTCCAAAATTGACTATAATGATATTTTATGACAATTAATATTTTATTAAATGATTTAAAATTTATAAAAATATTATCATATAAACATTTAATGTAATATGGTTGAAAATATCAACCTTGTACTATTGATGATCCACTTTTTCATTTAGAGTGACATCCATAGACATTTAAGATTGAAAATTTTGTTATTTTGGTTAAAGATAAAATATGGTAACTAAAGGGATAAAACAAAAGATAATGTTTGAACCACCACTTAAAAATATATAAATTTTTTTGATCGAAGGGATTTAAAAAAAACTACATTATCTTATAATATATATCTATTTATTTGAATTTTTTTATATAATGAATTATTTATATTTTAGCCTTTTTAGAAATTATAAGAATACCACAGCCCTCACTTATAAAATAAAACCCCTCCATTATCTTATTTACACTAATTTATCTTTAATTATCAAAAAAATAATGGAAAATTATATTATAAAATTACTTAAACACATTTTAGATGATCCAGTCTTCTAAAAAGACCAACTTGAGGATCCTTAAGAATAAATCTAAATCTTTTCATTCAAAGAAGAGGTAATCGCCTTAACCTATCACATTATTTTTTAGTTATTAATTTAACTATTATAAATCTATGATATTTATCCTAAAATAATAAATTTAGTAAAATAAATATATTGAAATGTTATTATGATTATGAAATAAGCAATATCCACCTTCTTTTCCATCAAATGGGAAGTGAATTATCACTCATTCATACGAAACATTTATTATATCAACATAATGACACTATTAATTGTTAATAAATACATTTTATGAATTGATATTATGATGGTTTTAATATTTATATATAATATTTATGACATAAACATGATTATTCAATTATAATATCACATATACCTTCTTATATTCCAATCTTTTGGAAAATGATAATGTTTCTCTTTCGTACATATAGACTACCACATCCACGAAGTGATGTGATTAGTTATTACTTTCATTTTTATATTTATGGTAATAAATATGTATTTTAGGAATATATAAAAATTATATTATAAGATAATAATTCTTTAAATTTTAATTCTTAATTTACTTTATTTATTTCCATCTGTTGAAAAGTGAAATTTGTGTTTATGTGTACGTACAACTTACCGTCTCCCTGAATGATGTAATTCATTTTTCAATATCTAAATTTTATGGATGACTATATATATATATTAAATTTATATTATATTTATATTATTATTAAAATTATTTATATGATTCAACCCTTAGGAAATTATAAAAACTCTATCAAATTAAAAAAAATTACTATGAAAAAATAAAATAGTAAATATGAAAAAAATGACCAGTTTAATGAGGGAATATTAAGAAACTAGTGTTAAAATTATAGGTGGATAATATATGATATTATATGTCTATAAAAGATAAAATTATATGATTTTAATAAATTAAAATTTATTATATATGTGGTTAGGTTGCTTTTTAAGCAAGTCAAACACGGGTAAGGGTTTTATGTTATAATCGCATTGTTTTCTCAAATAGTTTATGGTTAAGTTTACAGAGATGAATTTTATGATATAAATATAAAATAATATCATGATTTTAGTTGTATTATGGTTATTTGTTAAGAATAAATGTTTCCTAATCATTTTCCTCTCTTTAAGAACATATGATACCAAACAAATATTTTTTAAGAAAAATCAACTTTATTTTTCACTTTTATTGAATACACGTATATTCAATGCCCATATTATAAAAAAATGTATTGAATACTGTTTTTAATATTCTTATATGATTTTTAATGTCATTTTTACACATATTTTATTTTTTATACAATTTTATTAAAGGAAACGTTTTGTATTTTCTAAATGAGGATCTTTTGACATTTTATCAAAACTGTGAAATGAATCTATGTTTTAAAATACATGGAAAGAATAGAATTTTACACCATCATGACCATTCGAAGCATGGAATAATCATTTATAGGTTTTCATTATTCTTTTGAAATAATATTGTTTTTAATATTTGGCAAAATTTTGTATTTTAAAGATTTGATTCCTAAATGAACAAGTTATTTTACCCATGAAATATTCAAAATATATTCTAAATGTATTTTCATTTAATATAGAATCCTGTTATATTAATTATGAATTATTTTGTGTAGAAGCCAATTAAAATTTATCAGGAATTTGGAAACCCTTCTTTTGATCATTCTTTGGTTGGGGATGGTCTTGGGTTGTTTTGGGTGATATTATGGAAATATTAGACCTTTTCTAGGTATTTCATAATTGTAATATGATTTTCACAAACCAAAGAACCCTACATTGTGAACCATGTAACCCTGGAAAGTGAGGGATTCAAGGTTGGTGAACGGTTGTAAGAACTATTCACCTACCTATGAGAATATTTTCACCTATGATAGTGAGCCTTGAGAAAGTGCATGGTTAGAGTGTGAGGTTTGTCTAACCGTGAGGCCATGCCCATAAAACCATGCATATAGACTTTTATAATTCTAAAAAAATATTTTAAAATCTAAAACCCCAATCTTGTTACCCCATCTCCACCCTCATTCAACATAACTCAAATTTAATTGTATAAAAGGCACTCAATAAGTGGTTTTGGTTCCCAACACCCTTCTCTTGGTATATTGAAGCATGGTGGATAATGTTTAATCTTTTCAGGTACGTGAATCTTATAATTTTTAATCTTCCCTGATCTATACTTCCTTCCTCCTTAGAATCTGATAGATCATCACGTTTTTTATGGATTTAAACATTATTCGATGGTATCTTGAATCATGGTTTGATTTTTTGATCTATGACAACTTCATTCTTTATTGGTGAATTATGTTGTGGGAGTCCCTTATTAATCCATGATTATGGGTAGATGGTTCCATTTTAGATTTTCCATATAATTAAATCCTTGATTTTATTTATTTATTTGAAAAGTATTTCAAATGATTTATGAAATCCCAATTTCAATATGATTCTAACTTTTTATTTGAAATGACATTGATTTTAGGAAGACCCAAAAATTCTAATAGAAACAATATTTTAATCATATTTCATAAATTTATGGAATTTATGAAATGATTTTAGAATTACTTTATAAAAAATGGACTAAAATGAAATTATGAAAACATGTTATTATTCTTATATTAAAATTGTAAGAAAAGACAAAAACCCAATGCATTGGTGTTGAAAATGAAATGGAATATTGAAACTGAAAATTGGGAAACTGAATTGTAAATGATGATTGATTCTAAATGGGATTATTTGGCCATTTTGGATTGATTTAATGAGCTCATGTGGCCTTACGTAGTTAGTGGATTATTTGGGATAATGAATCTCGGATTCTGATTCCCAATAATTGGATTGATGATTAAAACTCAAACAAAAACCTAGTTTTTCATGCCCTATCTCAGATGGGATGTTGATGAGTCCTATTCTACCTTATATTGAGGGGTATATATACCAATTCTTATTATGGTCAATGATATGAGAAGTTTGAGGATCCTATAACATGAAACTGATGTACTGTATGGTAGATAACCATGGTGTTTATTGATATTTATTATATATATAGATCATTTATTGTTAAACTATTTTACTCATTCAAAATGATTTATATAAATTATATTATATAAAATGTTAAATTAATCCATTATGAAATGTTTTTTATCATATAGAAATGAAGGAATGTTTAGTTTTAAATAAAAAATTCAATTTCCATGCCCTATTTTTTTAAATTGAATGCATGATATGTTTTATTATTATAGAATCTATTATGGAACACTATATGATACCATACTATGATTTGTAGTTCACACACTACCTTTGACTTTAGTCATTTATGTATTTCATTATGCCACGTTCACCAAGGGAATACCGCTAATTAGTGATGGAAAATGTTCTTTATCCTTTATGGCTTAGATTGATGCCTCTTTTGGGATGGTTGAGTTATTGATTCCATTTTTTGATTACTTTTGTGGTGTACCTATTTTGATTTCTTAATAAATGTTTGGTTTCTATTACTTTCACCCTTTGGAGTATTGAGTATGCTATCTTTTAATCTTTATATTCCACTATTTAATAGAAAATTCATTCCCTCTTTTATCTTGTACTATTTCACATGCCTGTCTCAAACCTATGAGGGTTAGGAATTCCCTTTTTTCTATGTTAGGTCCAGCTTAGTTATCACGGTACCAGGGTATCCAAATAGGTTTGAAAAATTGGAATCATGTGTATTGTTTGAGTATCATCTCATCATGTCAGTATACGATTTGGAATTTCTTGTTATAACTAAGCAGGTAGTTGCGAGTGAGTTCCTGGCCATCTCTCTATGTAATGAGCCTAAAGTCACCATGGATGGTTTGGTAAAGGATTATTTAGGAATAATTTGACCTAATTGATATTTTTTCCCAACTTTTTATTTGGATAGATTGAACTCTAATTCGTAATATCTCTTCTAATATGATTAATTTTACCTTTTATCTTGTTTGAGATGTTTATCTGATTAATCTTATGAATTCTTAAATGTTTTTTGCTGATGTTGTCTAGCATCATTCCTCAGAGAATCCATGTGAATAGTACCCAAGAAGAAGTTTTTGGTGAACCATAATGGTTGAATTCTCCCAAGGACGGTAATCTTGTGGAGATTGATGTGATTGTTTTCTTAGCATTATGATAGGTGCAAGCACTTGTTCCTATTGAGGCTCCTCTTGTGGATCCGTGGAGGGTTAAATCTCAGAATTGTGCCCAAGATTTCCTTCTCTAGAATAAACCTATATTCTAAGGATCTAATAATCTTCAAGATCCTATGTATTGGTTTATACAAATATATTTTTTTTTATTTCCTAGAAAACCCAAATTAAATTAAAGTTATATGTGCCACATTAAATCTTGACGGACCAAGAGGGATATATTGGAACTTGGTGGTGATATAAAAAAATCAATAGGGCTTTGAGTGGAAAGAATTTTCATTTACTTTCACTGAAAATTTCTATAACAAGTCTATGTTGTTAGATAAGGCAATGGAGTTTTGAAAACTCGAATAGTTCGATAAGACCATGATGAGGTATACACACTACATTATCAAGCATGTGTAGTTTTCACAAGACATTATATCAAATGAGAAGAAAAATAATAGAATTATTGAGACATGACATTCATTTAATTTTCATTTTCAGGTTTTCTTGGTAAATATCGCTTCTAATACTGGCGTTTTGGATTGGGAACCATTTGTTGAGATTGACCTGTCTGGTATGTTAGGGTTGATAGGAGATTATTTTTATCATATTATATGTTCTATGAGGTCCTTTAAAGAAAAAAGGAATATTTTAGAGTATTTTAGTATATCTCGGTAGTAGGGTTCTTCTAAACCTCCTTCGGTTCCTATCATAAGTATCTTGACTTTATTATATGGTGGTAAGGCTAGTCATTCGAAATGGGGTTTCACTGTGGGACCCAATATCAATATTTCTTGTTGATTCATATGTACTTTATATAAATTATATAATTTATTTTTTACCCAAAATTGTGGAATATGGTCATCAGAGGATAAAAGAATATTTGTTCAATCAAAATCTTCAGGAACGAGGAGGCTCTAACCACAGGAACTCAGAAAAAGCTTATTCACACAGTGGAAGACTGTCCCAAGAAAGCTTATTTTGGTCCAATGACCCTGTTAGTAACCATTAATATAGTTTTATCTTTAGTGAATTCTAAATTTAATACTCATTCATCTCATTAATTTATATCAACTCATATTATAATCTTTATAAATATTCCTTTGGATCTTTTATCAAATTTGGTGTATATTACTACACCCTTAGAACGAAATGATGGAAAGGTATCATTTTTACTCCTTGTGTCTTATCTCTATCTAAGATTTATATCACTTGGGATTTTCTGTTTTTGAATGAAAACGACATTATTTCATATTCTATATTGATTATATCATTTTTATTAAGGCCTGAAATGACTATTTTCTTCATCGGGTCCCCATTAATATGTTCGATGGGGGATTTTGTATCTTTCTAGGAGATTGGTACCAAAGGATGAGTGGATAAATACCTTTTTATCAAGATTAATGGAAATTAATATCGTATTTTTATTTTTAAATGGAGAAGTTATATTTGAGAGTTGATCACCCATGAGTTATCATCGAGTTTTCTGATATGTTTCCTTCAAATTATTCTAGTTTTCCATTGGTAATAGAGGTAGAGTTTTCTATATTTTGTTTTATGGTACTAAAAATTGTCTAATCCTTCTTACAATATAGAAATATCTGATATGAAAGAGTTTAAGTCCTAATTGGATGATCTGTTAGAGAATTACTTTATTCGCCTGAGTGGGTCACATTGGTTGAAACATGATCCATTTTTTATGAAAGTTGATTGAACACTTATCCTCTATGTTAATTACCAAAAAAATAATCGAGTTATGGTAAATGACAAGCATCCTTTTCAATGTATTGATTATCTATTTGACTATTTTAAAGGGTAGAAGAGGTTCTCAGAGATTGATCATCAATCTAGTCTTCACCATTTGAAAATAAAAGAACATGAAATTTAGAAAACAACCTTCCAGAGAATGTATAGCCATTATTTTACTACTGTCATCCTAGACAATGATCTTATAGTATTTATGGGTTTTATGAAGATGATATTTCCTCAAAATATTTATACATTCATGGATATATTTCTGGATGAAATACTATTGTACTTGTAGTCTAAAGAGGATCATGTTTATAATCTGATAACAATTCATGAATTTTTGAGAAATCAATGAATTTTTACAAGTTATTGAAATGTGATTTATGGAATTGGTTTGTGAAATTATTAATACATTTGGTCTTATAACATGGTAACTCATTTTATCTTGAGAAGGTGAAAGTAATTATTTCATGGTAGAAACTGTTTAATGTTTTTGAGATTCGGTGATTCCTGGGTTCAGTGGGGTATTATCATTGGTTCATAAAATATTTCTCCAAGTTGTAATCAATGATGACTTATCTCACTCGGAATGGAGTAAAGATCATTTGGGATCAAATATTTCATAGTTATTTTGTAGATCTGAAATATATTTTTTCTTTCTCATCGGTTTTGAATCTTGTAGAGGTTGGGTACGACTAAATAGTCATTTATGATACATCAAGTTCGGGTTTGTTTTATGTTCACCTGAATGTTGTTCATGAGGTATCCTATAGTTTTCAGTAGCTTAGGCCACAAGAGAAGAATTATCTAACTAATTAACTGGTACTCGGATGCATGATTTATGTGATTATGAGTTATAGGTTTTATATTTTTAGATAACTTTTTATCAATAATTCTAATCAAAAGATCATATGTTATATATTCTCTTGATGAAAAGTTATGTTGAATGAGGAACATTCTTTATAATTGGGTTTCCATGTACCCCTAGAAGGAATAATTTGATATGGGTTCAGATCGATCAACTAAGAAAATTGAATCACATTATACTAATACATTATACAAACAAATTGGTGGAGTTGTTAAATCAATAAGTGAATGTAATTTTTTTTAATTTCATAATGTTATGTCTACTATAGTATCTAACATGTATCCTCGTTATACTTATTTTATCATTGAGTCATCCAGGTTGAACTTGTTTCTCATGTTCATTTGAGAACAACATACCATCTATTGAAAGATATTCTAACAGAGAGGTCTATATAGATTATTGACGATATTGTCCATGCCTTTATCCTAAAATATTTTGGATCTTGGGATTACTATTGGGTAATTTTTACGTTTTCATACATTAATAGTTACCATTCTAAAATCATAATGGATCCTTTTGAGATTGTGTATGGTAGGATAGGTAAATATATATGGTGTTGGTCAAATATTGGTGGATGTTCTTAGGCTGGATAGATATTTTTCCAAGAGATGATATTAATGATTCATTTTATTCTTTATAAAACATTTTTTGAAATATAGATGATAAAAATATTATGATGACCACCGTCAAATACTATTGCAATTATTTCTTGGTGTCCAAGTGTACATGGGATTTTCACCTCGAGTTGGGTCCTCGACGACTTTGGAAGCAAGGAAATATTTTTCTTTCATTTATCTGACATTGTTTGGTTTTTTAGTAAGTGGGTAATGTGGCTTAACATTTGTCACACTCATCGTAGATTATTTAAAAACATAATGTTCTCCATTTATAATAAACATAGAAGTATATTTCTGACATATCTCATGTTTTGATCTAGGAGGATCTTGATTTTGAGCCTAATTTATCCATGATTGAGAATTCAGTCAAAATAGTTAATTTTTAGAAAATGATACTTTGTGGGAGGATAATAACATTGGTTCATATGCTATGTCATCGTGGTTATAATTTTAATGTGATTTGGGATCATGAGGAATTGATGAGAGAGAAGATTCCACATCACTTTGACATGGGTACTTCTTGACATGGTTTCTGATTACAAAAAGATTTATAGTGTTGATTTTGTAACATACTATTACTTTTTTTTGTAGGTATTCATCAATCATTATTTTGATAGTTCATTGGTTGGGTCTTGTATCAGGTTTTATTAGGTGAAATTTAGAAAATTTTGATTATTTTCTAGGTTTTCCGCGGTTGGCGCACAGTTTTCCCACCCACACACCCCTCTAGTGGAAACCATGAAACACTAGATAGTGAGGGATTTCAAGGTTTCTTCATGGTATAAAAACTACGTTCTTACCTAGGAGGAACTATATGCCATATAAAGTGAGTCTATAGGGGGTGTATGGTAAGGGCACATAGTTTTTAAAAATGTGTGGCCCCTCATTAGAAAATGTTCATATCAAATTTTTTAATTATAAAAAACTATTTTAAAATACATAACCCATAGTTTTACCCCTTATAATCAACCATTTTACCTAACTGTAATTACATGTCATAGGAGGCTCTCAGGAATCAGGTTTGAACCCCAAACCCCTTCTGAAGTTGGATAAATGTGTTCTTGATCATGTTTAATATTCTTTGGGTAAGTTAATTTTCTCTCATTTAATCGCATGCATTGCCTCCTTCCTTCCTCCATGAAGTTTTATATATCCTCATGTATTTTATGGATATAAATTCAGTTTTTTGGGATCTTGATTCAAGGATTGATTTCTTGATCATTGACAACTTCATCCTTCATTGGTGAATACCACTACAGGTGTCGATTCTGGATTGGTGATTAAATGTAGATGCTTCTATTGGAGATGTTATATATAATTAAATTATTTATTATCATGATTTGTGGAAAAATATTTCAATTTATTTATGAAAACCCAAATTGATATGATTTGGAATTTGAATTTGAAATGGAATGGATTTTCAATAAAACCATTAATTCCAATGAATTTGGAATTTGGTGTGTTTTTTGAAATTGATGGGATGGATGAAATGATTTGATAATTGTTTGTAAGAAAATGGATTAATGGGAAATTATGAAAATGATTTATTTTTATCATATTGAAATTAAGTGAAATGAATAAAAACCCATGTTTGGGTTATGAAATTGAGTTATCATATTGAAACTTAAAATTGGTCTATTAAATTTTAAGCAATGATTGATTTGAAATGAAAATATTTCCCTATTATTATTTATTGGTTGAGCACTTGTGGGTGTGGGTAGTTTGTGGGTAATTTGGGAAAATCATTTTAGGATGTTAATTCTCTATCGTTGGATTGATGATCAAAAATCTGAAAAACCTTGTTTGGAATATAATATCCATGATGGGATACTGATGGGTCTTATTTAGCCTAAGCCTAAGATATGGGTGTACACATACATTTCATGATCATTGATATGAGAAGTGTTTTAATCTTATAATAAAAAACTGACATACATTATGGTAGATGAACATATTTTTTGTTGTTATTATTTTTTTATATTTATATTTAATTGATTATTGAAATATTTTACTCATTCCAAATGATTCATATAAATTATTATATATTAATCTTTTATTTAATCCATGTTGAAATGATTTACATAATATTGAAATGATATAATATTTTAGTTTAAATTATATAATGTAATTCCATTACGAATTTTATTTAAATTGATATCATGATTTATTTTATTATTATGTCCTATATTTTGGAATATTTGGATAGAAACTACTATTCTTTATATCTAACACAATTCATTTACCTTCTATTATTTGTAGGTTAATTTATGGAAGATTTAGGAAAAGTAAAAGTTCTACATAGAGGTAGAATATATTCTTGATTGTACCAGCTTGGAGTGATGTTTCTTTTGGGATGTTTGATTTTGATAATTATATCTTTGGAGTACTTAGATAATGGAATTCTTTGTGTTTTTTATACCTATTTTTTTTCTATTACTTTATCCCTTTAGAGTATTTTCCATACTAACTTGTAATCTTTATCATCCATTTTTTTGGGGAAAATATTTTCCCTCTATTATAATGTATGATGAAAAGAATTAGTATCTAACCAGGGGAGATTAGGAACCCCTTTGGGATATGACATATTTGGATCAGCTATCAGGGTACAAAGGTATATGGGATGGTCCATGACACTAGAGATATGATCCAATGATAACATCCTATTTCAATATTTGGATGGATTATGGTGATGATCATTAAATAATGATTCTATGAAACTCATTTCTTTATCATAGTTAATTTACGTTATGATAATAACATTATGAAACTCATTTATTTTACAAGGGCTATTGTACTATGCATTGATGAAATGTTTATGAGACCTATTTTTTTGAGTTATGATATAATGAAATTTTTTATGATCTTGGGATAAAAATATGTATGATTTACATTATGTTGAAGGTGGGATTAAAATTATATGTCCCTCGTATGAATTGGGTAAAGATAGATATCTCCTGATATAAATAGAACAAAAATAGGGAGTGAACCCAGTTCAACATGGGAATATATCCTCTATAATAGTATTGGAACTAAACCATTGCTACTAAAATGGTTTTTCGAGTGAATCCAATATCCTATGATTGATTGGGAATTAAAACGTGGCTACTAATGAAATTATTTTCTCAGCTTATTTGAATTCCAAAAAAAAATTATTTTAGGGAAATTTTATGCTCTCATAGATCATGTTCTTTGTTTTCTTTATGATTCTTGTCTTATTAATAATAAATATTTATATCATGATTCATGATTCCAGATTATTATCTATGAAATTCGGTGTATAAATTTTGAATTTTTACTTTATTTTTCTTATACACTAATTCTCATGTATGGTTCGTGGGATCATTTATATCTCCCTTGTTTAATATTTATGATCATCATATACCAACCTTTATTTTTTTTCCTTTACCAATGTTATGATTAATGGTATTCTGTATGATATGTATAACAAGTGTGATAGTTATGAAAAACAAAGTGGTATATGATGTAGTAAACTTATAAACCAATTTTTACACCTCTATATTTCATAATATAATAAACCAATATGACTCTGGAATATATTATAATGTTATTCATCTATTAAGGTGTGATATCTATGTAATAAATGTATGGTTCACTATAAATATCACATTTAATATTACCCAACCAAAAATAGTGTTTCAAATATCAATGAAAAATTAAATATCTATGGTGAATAAGGAATGATAATTAATGAGATTCATCACACATATCCCTTTTTAATTCTAGTATTGATGGATCCATAAATGGGTCTTTAACATTATCATTCCTATATTATCAGAGTTTAACTCATGATGATTACCTAACCTTATCTTGTAATCTCACATCTTCCTTATGAACATATTTAATATTCTTGTGGATGTACATTTGAATATTTATCTAAGAAAGATAAGATCTATCCCTTTTCCTCATGATTTCAAGAATCATATTCTAAAAATACACAAATATTATATCTCTTTTAGTCCTCATCATTCACCATATAGATAATTCCTAAAAATCTTTTTTGTAAAAATTAATTCTACCAGCTCTAAATGATGAGTCAACAATTTTTTCTAATGAATTTTTCATTTTAATGATGCATATTCTGTCACCAAATCATTCAACAAGAGGATTAGTCCCAGTACCTTCTTTGATTCATCACTTCAGATCAAAAACCCTTTTCGACTACATGTTAGTGTAATTACATGCGCTTTGACCAACCTACAGTTCAATTCATTGAAATTTTCTACACATTTATTTATCCCCAAAAAACATAACCCTCTTATGAATCAGCATGATGTTTTTGATTATATAGACATGAAAAATCTCTCACAAGGATTCTATAGTATCCATACAGTCTAATAAAAATATATATCATTGTTACCATGTTTGTTCTATGACATTACTCAATTAATTTTTTATTTGAAGGACTTATTGGCATACACTCACTTGAGATTATATGACCCCTAAATGAAACTTTCTAAATCCAACATTTACACTTGGTAAATTAAGAATAAAATTTCTCTTTCCTTAGGTTCATTTAAAAAATATCATATTTTATTCATAATAATCATTTAACTTTGAATATATAATAATTTCATATATAAAGACTACCAATAATTGGTCAAGGTAGTCTCTGAAGACTCTATTCATTAAATCTAAGAAGATAGTTGGAGAATTAGTAATATTAAATGGAATTGCTATAAATTAATAATGGAAATACTTCATATGTAAGGTTTTCCAAGGTATACCCTCCTTCTTATCCCTTAGTAAATGATATCCAGATCGAAAATAAACATTAGAAAAATATAGATCTCCTTGTAACTAATCGAAAAAAATCATTAATATGAGGTATAGGATAATTATTATTTATTACGATCTTATTATGTCCATTATGATCAATAAAGAGTCACATTTATCTATATTGTTTCCTAAGAAAATGATAGGTACACCCCATAGTGGATCTATTGGACAAATCAATCTCTTATCCAGATTATCCTGGTTATTAAATTCATGTAACTCAATTAAGAAAATTCTATATAATGTCTCTGATATAGGCATATCACCAATAATGATTAATATTGAAAACTAAAATTAACTATTTGTGGGAATAATAATAATGTCCTCATGAAATACATTAATAAAATCCCATAAAATAGGAATATCCTCAATGTAGAGGTTCTCAGCAACCATTTGAGTTAAATATCCAAAACAATATGTATCAAAACAAATATTAGGTAACTAATTTACATTAAGGGTTGAGTTTCATAAACACACAGATATTCATTCATAGGTTGATTTGGAATCTCAAATGTAACTTCCCATCCAGGAATATTAATATGGGCTCTATAAAGATAGTGACAGTCCATTCCCTAAATTAAATCAAATTCACCAAGGGGAAGAATAACATGACTTCCAAGAAGAAAATTCCCATAGAGTTATATTGGAGAATAGCTATATACTTGAGAAATGGTTATCCTACCATTAAAAGTATTCACTACTGACTTAAAAATTTAATCACTAAGGTGGTGGTCTGATACACATTGAAAATTCATTATGTATAAAAGAATGGGTAGAACCCAAGTCAAACAAAAACAATTAATCACAGAGATATTCATAACTGTGCATTTTATTGTGTCTATAAGAAAACCAACTTCAGATATTGTAATTACATAATTTTTTCCCAATCCCTAGGATTGTTTTAGGGTATATTCCCTAGGCATTTCAGGCATAGGTTAGCATAGTGTCCCAAATCATTATAGTTAAAGAATTATACTTTAATATCATCTCCCTTAATCAATCATTCATGATCAGGACGACCACTTTTACCACACTTATAGAAAAAACCTTTTTTTCATTATGAATGTACAATGGTGTTTCCTTCTATAAGTATCACATGTTAGAAAATAACCCTTTATCTTTTTCCAATTATCAATTTTTTTCCAACTATCCTCTTCATCTATAAATTTTCCTCAAAACCATAAGACATAGAGAATTATTTATCTACTTTAATAGCACTTGATAAAATATCTTTATATGATGAGAATGTTTTGTAGAATAGTACCATATGATGGATTTACATTATAGCATCAAAAAATGGTCAATATAAATCGTTGGATTATATATATAGTCTAAAACATGCCTTGACAGCCATATAAATTAATATTCATACTTAGAAACATTCTCATCTTCCAGTTTTCCTAGACATTATAATTTATTCTCCACATCTTCTTGTGTTCCCAAGGAAGATGTTTTTCTAAGAAAATTTCCTTTAAACCCTTCCACTCCATACTCGGTATGTCCCCCTCATTTATAGTGCTTAGAATTTCAGAACTCTGTTTATTTTCATCCCATGTGAGATGATAAACATCAATTAAAACCCTATTATTTTAATTACTAATCAAAGTGAGAAATATATTTTCTATGGAAATTATAAAATTATAATTTATAAATTAATTTACAATTCCTTTTACTGAATGTGGCAATTGAAAAATGAAACTATCTAAAACTATTATACCATGTTTTGGATCTGCATGCTGCTCTATATGGTTAATGTTATAGGTCATAGCCTGATCCATATTCCCAATATAGTAATAATTTTTATACTTCCAGCTCTAGCTTCAAATTTTTTCCAATAATGGAAGTCCCTATATGGATTGCATAAATTGATGTAGTTTACATTCTTTCTACTATACACCATTTCTAAATAATGGAATATACTAGATCGATGCATCATAATGTATATTTATGGAATTAGTGAAAATATTAACATAATATTAAATTTTTTCATAGATAATCTCAAAATCATAATCTTAGTATCACTCATAATATCTTAAATTCATAAAAATATTTTAAAATATTCATAATGGTTTGTGATGATAATGTGAATTATCCCAAGCGTATCCCCTAAGAGTGTGAAACCAGGTGTATAGTATGGTACCATTCATCCTAGATGAGATTTATAGCTAAGATATATTTCACAAACTCATTTTGAACTTATTATCCCTAGATTCATATGTTCCAATACCATATCCACTTACGATATCTTGATAGGGGCGTGTTTCTAGGAAACCACATTGTATCTACCTTACCAAAAAACATTACATTATCATTTTAAAATTAGTGATATACCCAAAGTGTATCATAGGATTATGTTCTCTAATATATGTTTCCATAAATATAATACAATGGTTTCTACAAAACATTCTTTGATACCAATTATAAAGACCCCAGAGTTTTTTGTTAGATTATTACATTTTTGTAAGATATAAATGATAACATCCCAAAGGCTTGAATAGTTTAATAATATTGTTAAACTAGATACATGATTGAATCTCATATTATATTTTAAATAAATACATACTAGTTTTTTATTTTAAAACACCATCATTATCTCTAGAAGATCCTTTAATATCATTAATTATAAATTTCCTAAAATCCTGATGAAATCAAAAAAATAAGGGGGATCTTCAGTACATAGTAATGGTTATGTACAGTTGAATATATCTTGAGTAAATAAGGAATAATCAATATGTAATAGTATATCACTGAAAACACATTTAAGTTAATCAATAATTTTCACATGATGAACAATATGGAGGTAATAAATGATGATAAAATAATGGAATCTATATAGTCACATGTTCTTGAAAATGATCCCTATATATCATATATACTAAAATAATCCCATCGAAATTAATAAATTATTTTATAATAGTGTAATCTATAATGTATTAAATATTAAACATACCATGTAAGCCTCATTCCAAAACACCTTACATAAATGGGTATGTCCTTATCCAAATAACTAACATGTTCTGTCTCAAGATACCCACAGATACATCAATGGGATATTTAATTATGTGATTAACCTATAACTTAATAAATCAAATGCATTCATTATATAAATAAACAAGTTAATCCTAATGATTTATCAATATATAATTGTCTTTATTGGGAGAACTATCATTAATTATGTTAAAAATTTCAAAGTGAAACTAATCATATACTATCTAGGGAAATATATTAGATGGTATGATTATATTATATCCCCATTAAATCATATGATTCATCAATATATTTTTACATAGATAAAAATACCTTAAAAATTTTACTGGAATATTTATTGATAAAAATACACCTTTATTTTGTAAATAACATATTTAAAATTCTAAAATATCTAAACTATTAAGGAAACAATATTTATTAAAAATAAACTCCCAAACATGTAAATAAATATTCATATCATTAAGTGGTGTTTTTTGTAAAAATTTAAAAGTGACACATTATTAAAATGTTAGGATGATTATTTTGTAAAAATATTTTTTAAATGGAAAACCATGGTTAAAAGTTTCTTTTTATAATCATAGGATGATATTTGAAATATTTTGGAAAATATTTTTATAAAACCTGGGTATGGAAGAAAAATTATTCTCAACTGCTGGGAAAAATAAAGTCTATTTTTCTTTAAAAACATTTTTTAGACAATTGATTTCATAGAATGAGTAAAATGAAACTAAAAGTATTAACTTACATAAATAACTAATATAAAATTAAATTATTTTTATGATATAATGACCAAATAATTCCCCTAAGGAAAACATAAACATTAATAATCATAGATAATGATGATATTGTGAAATAAAATCTCCTCTTCGGATTGACTTTCATTAAAATAAATATAACATCCTATATAAAAAATTAAATTAATTATACTAATAAAAAAAATAATTTATTTAATTATAATATCATATAAAATCAACTTTTAACATTTCAATTTCCATCTATTAATAATGTTTTATTAAAATCGTCATTTCTGGGTGTTAACTATTTCATTTATCTGAAGCGTTTTTTGTATAGACATTCTTTTAATTGAACTTCGATCATGGTTCTATCATATATAAATTATAATCATGAAATAAATATCATATATATTCATTATATACATGTTTATAATAATTATTTAAATTTGGGGTTAGAAAAAATAATAACATCATTTATGGAGACAGTAGGCCGTACGTACGCATGAACACAATTTTCCTTTATTGATGGATGGATCGAAAAACTGTTGAATAATAACTCACCATTAAATAATTATTATTATTTCATATATATCAAATATATTTATTAAATATATTATTATTACCATCCATGTTGATAGAAAATTAAAAATAAATTACATCGCTTTGTAGAGGTTGTAATATACACATATTCACGAGTGACTATATTTTTTCCATTGGATAAACAGGTAATATGTAAGATATGATATTATTATTATCAAAGAATAATTATACCATAAAAAACATAAAAATAAACTAAACCCATCATAATAAAAATCCATGAAATATGGTTCTAGAAAATAAATTGTATCGCAATGTGGAGGCGGTAGTCCACACGTACCCACATGTGATACTTTTACTTTACATTTGATGGAAAATGATTAATAATATAGTTTAAATATTCATAATAAAATATTTTTATATTTATAATATTGAATATATAATTTTATTATGAATAACATTGCTTTAGTGGAGTTAGATGAATAAATAATTTGAATGAGGTTGGGTTGGACGATTACCACTTCTTCAGATGGCCTCCTTTAAATCCCTTCTTAACAGAAATTGGAATGGTATTATAATAATATGAGGAAAATAAATAATTTATTTTAAATCTTATATGATAATTTATCAGTTTTTGGCTGAGTTATATGTATAAATGTTCTGTAAAGAATAGATGGGATGGGTTTCCATTTATAAGTGGGGGGAGGGGACACACTTGCGATTTCATAAAATATTAAAATATATTATTTTAATTATCAATAAAAAATTGTAAAAATGGTAAAGTATTAAAATTTAGGGTATTTTGGCTTCAAAATTATTTCAATAAGTTTTATTTACTAAACATTAAGTGGAATATATACCCTTATCTTATTGTTTAACTTCCTTGAAAACCAATTTTAATATTAACTGTGATGATACTGTTTTTCTTTTTTTACATTTATTTATGACCAGATATGAAATTTAAATCATTGTTGTTTTTTGAAATGATTATTAGAAATAACAAATACATTTTATAAAATTCAACTCCTTAAATTGGTAGAATTTAATTAATATTAAACACATAAATTATGGTGAAAATTTATTTTCCAGAAAAAGATTCTTCTTATGTAAAAAAATATTTATTCCAAAATTCACATAAAATTAATTCCAATAACCTTAGTTTTTTTATTAATAATATAAATTAATTAATTATATTTTAAAACCCATTTTTAAAAAAATCCCATTATAATTTCTTGAGACTAAAAGGCAGTTTTCAATAAAATCAGTATTTTCACTATTCATTGAAAAATTACTCCTTTTAGAAACTTATTACCGCCCAACTATTTTTTACATGATAATTTAAAGTATGAAGTTAATTTTCCCAATTTTCTTAGCTGGTAAACTATTAATTTTGTTATTTTTATTGAAAAAAATCATTAAAACTAATTTGGAGGAAAACTGTATTTTTGAAGCATACAAAAAACATAATAAATATTGAATAGTATTTAGTAATATATTTTATTTATCTAAATATTTACTGAAAAAACTTGTTAATGCTATTAATATCACTAATTTAATGGCTCTTTTATAATAGTATGTTTTATTAAAATTAATTTACACTTGGGTTTGCATGTACAACAAGGTATCAAAAATTTTAATTTTTTTTGAAGAGAAAAATGTCATAAAATCTCAAGGTGTTACAATTTCACACCCAGGGGTTGAACCAAACTTTTACTATCTCAATAATATTCACTTTGGATGCATTTTTTATGTATTTTATTCCTTTCTATACATCGCGATGATAAAATTCATAATCTGGGTTTTGAAAACGATTCAATCTAAATTAAATTTTATTTCCATTAGAAAATTACTTTTTATCATCACAATTTTGACCTAGGAGGATCTAATACTACATTTTTAGGGAATTGGAAGTCTTTAATGGAGAAACACACCCAAAAATTGGATTGAAAATTTAAAAAATTGGATAATTACTTTTTTCGGAGCCGTATTAACAACCATAGGATAAAGGGGAAAATTAATTATTCACGCTTCTCTAGATAAAACATTGGACAATTCCAGATAAACATTGATGAAATTTAATCCCAATTTAAAAATGGGGTCACATTGTGATATCAAAATTTTGTTCTATAACACTTTAATTCTTATATATTTGACTACTACATCTCTATGTATATATATTTTGGATTCTAAATATCATGACATCTTTAAATAGCATTTTTCAGAAATAGCTATTATATAATCAACTTTCCAAAAAATCACCCAAAGATTGGAGTGACCCCCACAGAATCCACCTAGATCTATATATCCTAGTTGGGATTGGATTAAAAATATAGGTATGGGTAAATGTGGTAAATGATCTCATCCTCATTATAGAGGGAATGAGAGATATATGTTTACTTAGTAGGTTTGGTTTAGGTATTAATTATAGATTTATGGGATGGTTTAGTATTATTTTTTATTTTATGTTTTCATGAATGAGAATTTTCCCAGGATGTTTATGTGGTTTCTTCTTCTAAATATGAGTGGCCTACAAGTTATTTACCAAGGTTGAGGATGGGTGAGATTAAAAGGGGAGGGAGGGTTTATAAGGGGGTTGATGCTGGTTGTTGGAGGGGTGCGGTTGTTAAAATAAAAATAGTATAATGTTTTGAAATATAATAATTGGGATGTTGATTGGGTATGAATCGGGATGAGAATGGGAAATCCGGGAGTTAAAAAGTGTTACCATAGTAAATATAAGTGGACTAAGTGGGATTGATGTAATAGAGGCCCTCTAGAGAAGAGGAAATGGTAGAGATATAAAGGGTACACCCATAATTAAATTTAGGTTTAACCTCATAAATTATTGTAATAATAATAATTATATACTAATATTCAATCATTATAGTTTGAAATTTTTCTATAGATCCATGGATTTAAAAAAATTTGGCATGACAATCATACCCTAATATTAGTCCATCATGAAACAAATTAGTATTTTTTGAATATAATGTTTATATTCGTATAGTATAATGATATATAATCATGAAATAAAAATCTAATTGCTTAAAAAACATAATAATTTGGGATTACTTTCCTATGGTATAATGGTATATTTTGATTTCTCTACATCTAGACTTTAATGCATTATGGGGTGATATTATGAAATAGTAGTGACCCCATTAATTTTATCGATCCATGATTTCAATTAATCCCATGGTATTATAGATTTATTCATGGTTATGTTTATACTCATTCTTGTTTTTTGATCTATATTGGGTTCAATTATAGTGTGTTATATTCCTTGTAAGTTGTTTTGATACGTATTTTTCCGTATGGTATGAGGAAATGTGATGTTATTTTACATGGTCATTATTTTCAAAAAAAAACTCTATTCATTCTTATGTAAAATTTTAGAGTAATGAGATTTCTCTCAATTTTATTTGTTCCATTATTAATTCCTCAGAACTTATTGTGGGAATTTCATCATCGGGTTAATTATACAAACATTGAAAATTTGAGAAAAATGATTTACGGTGTAATGGTTCATCATTGAATGATGATTTTTTATATCATTAAAACATTATAATTTTTGAAACATTTAATGAAATACAATTTTTTACACATATATATTTTAATTAATACTAAAAAATGAAAATATTTAAATTATTGTTTTCGTAATTTTGTGTAATTTTCACCATTTTCACTAAAAAACTAATCTTTCTCTAAAATTTATGATAAAAATTCCTAAAGTAAATTGTGATTTCATCAATGAATATACTAATAATATACATGACATTTCCCCCAATAATCTCTTTTTAATGATGAAATTTGTATTTAATTAATTATTTTATGTTGAATTTCAAGGATTGGATGCTTTCCACATGAGAGTGTTTAAAATATTACATTAGGAACTTTTTTTCCCATTGAATAAATGATATTCATTTATATAATTCTCTATTTCTCTATGTTTAATGTTTCTGTACACCATGAATGGTCTGAACCATCTTGACATGAGATTACCATGAAAACAAACATAACTATGAGTAGAAAGGAAATACGATGTCACTCTAGTATGGATCCTTTATGTGAATAAGAAAGGCATTCAACCACTTCTTTTTCAAGTGCATGGACAAAATTTTAGATACATTCCTTTTCATCTCATATTTATCATCTTGATCCAACACATTCATCATTTTATCTTCATCATATCCTCAATTCATAGCCTTGATAACCTAATAATACTAGTGGTTGATCTCTAAGAGTTGTTGTAATGATTTCTCATAAACCATGATTAATTTACACAAGCAAAATATTGCATTATAGGTAATTATCTTTTCCAAAAAATCTTAATAGACTATCAAAAACCAAAAATTTATGATGGCGTTCACTATTTTTTCTTTAATTTACTTGATCTCATACTTTAAAAGATATACTTTTCCACTAATTGTATGGTCGTAAGGAGTTGTTTTGTTGTATAAAACTCCATATTCCACCAACAAATCCCAAATTAAAAGGTTATTAAAATGTGTTATTTGATCACAACCCAACAATCTAGGAACTCTGTGTGTTAAAAAAACTCATGAAAAATTTTTTAACAACCTTTTTTTATTAACCCTTGTTAATTTTACTTCAAACCATTATGAAATATAATAAAGACCCAAAAGAATGATTTTTTATTTGAAATAATTAGTAAATGGACCCCTGAAATTGATTCCACATACATTGAATACCAAAACCTATAAAAACCTATTTTGATAAAATATTTTCCTAATATTTTATATTTATAATGAAATAAAATATTTACTATTTTGTGATGATTTATTTCAATACTAATCTTAAGCGTAATTTTTGGTATGTTTGGATGATTCTAATTAATAATGGAATAAATCAAATCATAATTTTTATGATAACATTGTTATCAGTTTAGAAAAAATATATAATAGGAGACTAATATGTTACCATTAATCAGATTATTCTCTTATTCTATAATGAATTTTAAATTAAACTATGTCCAAATAAATAGGAAGTGATCACATCGTAATATAGGTTCTCGCACAAAATCATGCTTCATGTGAAGAAAAAAATGATGCATCGATCATTTCCCAATGGAAGCTGTCACTCAAGACATCCAAAAATAAATAGATTATTTTGAGGACAATGATGTTGGTCCACAACAAAAATAAAGTCCCATCAATAGATATAGATTCATATCTTGGGGTGGTGCTATAAGAAGACATGAGAGGGTCCCACATGGGCGCAAACACCCAAAACACCAAAAAACATACCATACCCACACATATAGGTGTAAGCCTCTATGATATGAATGATTAAGAGTTACCCCTCTCTATGCCATTTTTGATATTGTATGGTGGTATATTTCATTAAAATATTCTAATAGTACAACTACACAATTACACAATGAAGTTGAAATTTTTGGATATTTTGGAAAATCTCTCTATGATTTTCAATATGTATAAAATAATATTTTAAACATATTTTATTCGATCAATTGTTGACTAGGGGATGACTTCTTAATGAAGGCTACCATTAAAAGGTCATATCATATTTGAAACAAGACCACACCATATTGTGAAGAAGTAAAATACAGTTTCTTAGTTTTTCAATATTTTAAAAAATTTATTAACATAAAATTTATATAATCTTCTAAAAAATATGAATTTTTACTAGACATACTAAGAGTATTTTGGAATAACCATTTATGGGTGACTCATAAAGGCATGAATTTGATGAAATCATTCATTATCTATATAGAAAATAATGGATAAAATCATATTGAATGTTAAAACGAATATTTTGGAATTATTTTTATATTAATAATTGGGAATATTTCATTTAATTTGATGGTGGTTTAACATTGACCACTATTATTCTTTGGTCGGGTGGATAGAGGAGAGATAAAATATATATTCATAATTTATGGGTTTGTATTTGAAAAAAAAATTAGGTGAGAAATGATGGAAATACATGTAGATTAATTTGTGTATAATATTTAATGATATAATCATCATGGAATATTTTACATGATACATTTTTAGTTACTCATTTTATATCCGTGGAAAAATGTTAAAGGATGAGCATTAAAACATTTTAAGGGATCAACCATTTCAGGATATTGTAGTTCAAGGTTTTTATTCCCCCATTACAAAATTTATTTTGGATACATGGACAAGTGTAGGGAGGAGGTTGTGATCTATTGATTTAGAAAGGATTTATTGTCCTTATTTTCTATTTAGGAATTTAATAATGTGGTAATTGGATTTATTCTTTGTATATGTCTTCATAATGTCAGTAATTTTCCCATTATATATCACAGTATACATTTTTCATTTAGTTTTAATCCCTCTAATAAGATACTTAGAACACTCATGGTAGATGAACTACCATCTATGAGTGTTTAACTTCAAAGAATGTGGTGGGATTAATGGACAATGATGTGTATGTCATTTATTATTTTCTTATTCACTATTTAGTAAGTCTTATTAATTAATATCATGTTATGATAATAGTTCTTGTATCTTATTCATTATTAAATCACTAAGTGATTATTTTATTAATTAATGAAACTAGAAATGTTATTGGTAATTAATTCATGTGAGTGAATTTGTTTATTAAATTGTTTTTCTGATTGGAACTTAATTCAATTCAATAATATTTATTCTAAATATCATTATGAATTGAAATGTTGATGTATTATTGATTTAAATTGATCATATATATTTCAATTAAATTTATCACCTTAAAAATATTAATTTGATTAATCTGATGAGTCTAGTTTTTTTAATGAGTAAAATACTTTTTTTGTATATTGTTTACCCTCTCTACATTATATTCATTCATAATTAAATCCTTAACTCACTAAAGTATGGTTTATATTAATATAGATTCAAATCCATAGTCATGGACTTGTCTTGAATTATATTAATTTTCTTTTGTATTTTAATTATCTTTTTCTCTATGGTATTGAACTTATACTTCCACTATGTTACCCCTTTGGGGTTATTGTTAGTTTTATAATAATATATTATTATAACTTCCAATTCCGAGTAGTAAAGACAGTCATGGGAGGTAATGTTTTGGGGAACATTTCCTAGGGAAATTTAGTAATATTTATGATAAAATACTAAATTATTAGATCATATTATTTTTATTATTTATTATGGTTTTTCATTATAGAAAATATAATTTTTTTTCTTTTATACATGATCTGCTATTTTTTATGGATATATATTTCAATGAATATGGACAATGTGATCTTGGATATATAATTGTATCATATCAATCAAGAAATAGGTTTACACAAAGAGAGAATACAACATCAAAGATAGGGTACACAGTTATACCATGAAGAATTCTCTAAATAATACCCATGTATTGAAAACAATATCTCACTTTTATAGAAAAACTATTCTAGGATGAGTGTAAACTCTTGGAAGAAGCACCAAAACTATCATGAAAATTAAACTAGTTCCCCAATTATGAATATAAATTCAAGGTAGAAATGAAAGAGATATTATATGGGGGTACTAAATTTAAAGATGAATATAATTATTTTTCTAATGATAAAAATTGATTTTATATTAAATATAGGTAGAAATAAACATCTACAATTATTAGAATAAAAGAAAAGGATGTTCTATTACAAGAAACAAAAGATAATAAGAGATAAGAATTTAATAAATCAAATGTATAGATGAGTAACCTTTAATAATTATAACCAAAACTAGAAAAATTGGTGTATGGGTATTGATAATATTTTTATTTATTCCATGATCTACTTTTAATTATTTTTATTTTTCCTAAATCAGGATTATTACTCCAAGTAAGTGTGAGGAAACCATCAAGAAAAATATAAAGGGTGAACACTCCAGATGATATTAAATTACTATCATGGAATAATATGGATTAGGTAACTTATTTATACTATCGTATTTCATGAAAAAAAATAAGGTAAAATTTTTCTGAAGGACTTTAAATAATGATATTATAGGAGGAAAAAATATTTATTTGTTTGGAATTAGTTTTAGGAATTACTTTACATTTGTTCTTAGTGATCACAAATAAATACATTAAATTTATGACTTTTAATCTAATAAAAATTATATTTTAATATTTTAATTTGTTTTTTTAATTTCTATTGAAGAATGAGGATTAATGAAATAATAATAGAAAAACACTCAAATGAGTGTAAGGACTTCATTGATATTGTAGGAACTAAAATATGTGTGTCATGCAATTTATCTTAGACATCACGAAGTTATATTTATTAAAAGAAATTGATTCGGGGAAAAAAGATATCTACATGAATGAAGAAGATGTATATGGGATCTAAATTTATCTTCCAATTTCTCAAAAAAAAAATTATTTATATTGTATAAAAACATTACCCAATATTTTAATATTGTGGTGAGGAATGGTTTTCAGAAATGTACCACAGATACTATCCAAAATTTAAATAAACATTTTGAGGGCCTTGTGGAAAAACATAAGTTATAAAAAACGTTTTCTAAAAACATACCTAATATCTATGGTCTAACTAATTTTATATTATTTTTTGAATGTTCGTGGACCCAAAATAGACCTAAGGGTTTAATGATATTGTTGTTTTATGTTGAGAAACTTATTACGTTTGGTGAATACTATATACCATGATAATATTATTTGAATTCATAATAATTACATATAACCCCATCAGTTATAGTTCTATGGAACTTCCCCTTTTATGGATGTGAAACAATTACATGAATCTTGGCATCATTTTCAAACTATATATTGGTGTTTCGTATAGCTTCAAGGATCGTATCCAACCCCTTCATCGTCTATGTTGTAAAGGTAGAATACATATATGCTCATCCAGATCTTATACCATTACACTATTATTTATAGTGAAAAAGGTGGAATTACTATATAAACACATGATCATATATGATTACATTATTTTTTATGTGACATAGTTGTGAAAATAATACATTCCTTGAATCTATTCATTATATAGGATTCCAAATTCTATCATTATCTTATAAACATACGCCATAACATTAAATTCATGTTACATAGTAAAATTAAATATCATATTGTATAATAAAAATTACTTCATTTGTGATAAATTACATTTATATATAGTTGTTGGGGATGACTTCTCCTAGGCAGACTCTTAATCCAAATATAAAGAGGGTGTAGAGCCGCCACTAAAAAATCTAGTGACCATGTATCCATTGTAAAAAAAATTATGTTTCTTTCTACATGAAACCCTTTAGGAATGGTCCCATATAAGTATTTAATTAAGGTCAACCCATTATAAAATATCTATATAGTATCTAGCAACAAATTCCAATACCCTTTTTGGAACTCATTTACTCATATATAAAATTCGAAATATTATTCAAATATTTGGCTTCTTATAGAAATTATTGCCATATTCTGAAAAATATGTCTCTCTATAATTTTTGACATAGTGGGACTAGCTTCATGAAAGATCCTTCCCAACGGTGTTCAATACTACTAATGCTACAATATACCTTGCTGGAAACCCATCACTTAAGTCAAAAGCTCAAGAATAAGACTTTATTAAGGAATGATATAATTTCAACCCATTTACATGACTTGATCACTACCAAATTTAATTTTATCGTTTTGATCATTTATTCATTTTATAATGGGAACTAGGTACTTTGTAAAGGGTTATACTCAATTTTTCTCTATAATACCTTAGCCTTTAACCACTAATTTATGTCTTCGATGGTGAGTTACTAGTACTAGAGGCATTCCTCCCCATACGCCAATGGTTGTTGACTACTAATGAGTGTCTAGGGAGTTACAATGAGAAAATTGTACCCTCATGTCAAAGTGAACAACACAGTATAAATAACCAACCATCCTATACAAAATATAAAAAGGGTACATGGAATAAATAATGAATAACCTTGCTAATAGAAAATGGAATATGGTATAATGACCCTTGTTCTTAGAAACATAAAACAATAGACCACCTGCTTTGTGGATTGAATATAAAAAATCAATAAAAAAACTAATACAGTACTTCCATATTAGAGCCTTATCAAATCACATTCTACAAACCCCATCTGATATATCCTTCTTCATTTTGAGAAATGTGGCCTATGCCCAATATAAAACATTGAATTTTTAGATCTTCTCTGGTACTGACGTGTCATGGATGCCTGTACAGGGTATGAGTACAACTTAGTAGGGTGCCAACAATAGGGTCACATCCATATCTAGTATATAAAATTTATTCATATGGTATATTCTTGGAATATATATTAATAAATGATGTGGAAGTTTAAATAAATAACCACCATAAATCCTATGGTTCTACGATGAAAACTAGGACAAACCATACCTCATTATTCTTATGTAAGATTTTATCTATGCACATAAACTAGATAGAAGAAATAATTCCATCCTTAAAAACCATATCAGAATACCTTAACTTAATTAACTAGTTCCATAATATCATTTGATATATAATCTTCCAAGAGGTAAACTCGCCCAGCACAATAACCATATAGAAACCCCTAGGAAAAAACTTGTCTTCATTGAACTATTTATAACACAGTTAGTGACAAATAATTTAACATGGAACATTCATATCCATATGAGGAAAACATAGTTAACCTAGAACCATATTGAAAACTCCCAGGGATAACTTAGTCGACTTGAAATCATGTATCACTCAACCATTACCCTGAGGGAAACCTATCACACCTGGTGTCTACACCCACTATTTACATAACATAAAAAATAATATATATATATATATATATATATCATTCATATAAACCACATAGAAATTGGGTTATTTTCTCCCAAGAAACCTATACCACACACATACATATGTAGGAGTGTATCCTCTATTGAACCTCAAGTAAAACTGGACGGTCGGCCACCTACCTAAACCTACTACAAAAAACTATTTTCAGCCAATCAAGTGAATGAACTATCTCATTACTATAGACAAGTCTGTATTTCTCCATTGATACAAGATTCATGGTGAAACCGATAATCATAACTACTCATTTACCTACTAATCCTCTAAAGGTTTAACATAATTACTAGGACATCCACCATGCTCCCCTTGATCTATTCTGACATAAACATCCAAAAATGGGTTCCCTTATATCAATCTTATCTCTCAATTCAATACGATCACTCAAATGGTATAGTTTCCTCTGACATTATCACCATCACATTTCATCCTCATCAGTCTCACAGTGTAATCCTCACTTGAACAAATACAAGAGGATAGAATACTGAAAATCTTACGACTTAATTCATCTAGTTCAATCCCTACTTGTACAATATAATATAATCTAGATAGGTTCCACATAATTGGTTTATAACACACTAAACAAGATTGAATATTGACCCCACTCAAGAAAAAGTTCACTCAATGTACAAAAGGAATCTCACATGTCCATTATGGCCTACTCGGGCCAAACATCTTAGTTTGACACCATCTTCTACAAGGATGTGTCTAAGGTACCTATACCAGGGCCAATAAATTCATTCATTTCACATAAATTATACCAATAAGGGTTCATACATCTCCAGTAATATATCTCTCTACTCAATCTCTCGACCATCAACGACAAAAGAATCTACCCAATGAATAAGGTTTTTGTTTCTTTTGATATTTTTTCTATTCCATTGTATTCCAAAAATAATTAATTTCAAAATTTAGGAAAAATATTTGAAATTAATTTCAATAAGACTCAGTGGAGAGACCTAATATCACATGAATATAAATAAAATACATTATCCATAAGGGTAAAATCATGGGACCACCTACCACATTCAAGACATTTCCTTTTAACCAAACCCCCAAAACCCTCTCTCAATATTATCCCATTCTTGCACAATATATCGAGAAACTATCTATTGGAAAAAAATAATTACTTAAAAAATACAATTAATTATTAAAATCAATTTTCAAATTTTATAGTAAATTTATAATTTAATTTAGTTGGGAATAATGCCTAAAATTTCATTAGGTATCATCTGTTCACTTAAAATACAAGAAATCGGGTATGGTTCACTCATGACATGTACCAAAACCTAAGACACAAAATTCCACAATTAAATTTCCCAATTAAATATTCACATTATTTTATATTTAAAAACCCGATGAAAATTCATCAGGCAATGTATCATCATTGAAACAACATGTGACAACATAATGGTATTATCTTGGAACATCCTCAAGTTACGCTGAGAAAAAATCCCATCAGATCAAGGTGATTCCAAAATGATCAAGTGGAAACATCACCCTAATATTTAATTTGGTAACACTAAATAAAATAGAAATAAATGAGTAAGGCCCTGGAGAAAGGATGAGGATAAAACAAACCATTAATTTCCAAATAAAAGCCACTAAAAGTTCATGAAAAACTATTTGGAAATGAAAGAGAAAAGAGGAAGGTTAGGGGATTTATCATGTGCATGAGAGATTATAATGATAGGGGTTCTGATTTAAAATATCAAAGGTTAAAATGGTGAATTCAATTTTTCTTATTGAATAAAACAATCTACATTGTTTCTATAAGGTTTTCTAAACCATACGCCAACCATGTGGTTTCATTATCTCGACCTATCACCCTAACACCATATTCCATAACATTTTCCAACCATTTGAATCACCACTAAAGATAAATTATATTTTTTTCATTATTTTTCAATAACCATTAATAAATAAATCACCAATAACCCAAGAGAACCCCATTGTGCATAATTTTCCCACATGGTTTTCTCAATCTGTGTGATAACCGTGCACTAACAAATACTGTCCAAATTCATAATTTTTAGACTAATTCTACCAATACTCACTCATTAACCTCAAATACCTCTCAATACTTGATAAATATTCAAAAAATATACTTTTTATAATATATCTCTCTAAATTCCGTCATGATTATTAGTTCAAAAAATTACTCTCACCCTGTGAGTCAATGTTTATAAATTCTCAGGATTTTAACAACCCCGAATAGAAATAGTATTCTAAACCCTAAATAAATACTTTTATCTTATAAATATATTCAATAAAATATTCAATTTATAATGAGTATCCTTATCCACTATTGACAAGTGGAACTTATCCTAGACCAAGACACTCATCCCAGGCACTCTATAATATGTTTCATAGATATAAAACAACTTATCACCTTTTACATGTATACTTAATTACTTCTACTGGATCCCTTCATGATATGACTTTCCCATATCCTCTCACCTAGCTCTTATCTACCAACTAGGGCCATAAAAATCATGTTTTCATTCATCCTTCCTATTTTTACTGTTACCAAGACTAATCAAATGAATAAAAAGGGCCTTTATCCTAGTGTAGGCCTCAGCCTTCTTTCCCATGGCTATTCTTGTAAGATAAACTAAAATGGGGAACTCATTCATAATACCCACACCAATTCATTATGTAGTTTTTTACCTAATTTATATTCCTCATCACATTAAATGTAACACCCCAAGATTTTATAGTGTGTTATTTCTTCAAAATAATTCAATAACTTTCACTACACGCAACACCAAGTTCAATTGCACCATGACCTACCAAAAAAAAAGCCATTAAAAGAGGTCATGAATAGCATTAACTGCATTTTTAACTTTATATAATCCTTATAATTTTAGAATCCATATTATGAGTTTCTTAGTCATAATGCTAGAACAGATTCATTTTCAGTATTGCACTTTTATCAAATTTTGATAGTGAAACCTTTTTGGATACTATATTTTAAACTTGTTGACTAAATGGGGACATCAAAAATTTAAAATGAAACATCCCAAGCTTCCACGGTACGCTAGCGTGTGTTGTACGCAACACCGAGTTCTAACACACCGTAACCAATCAAACTAGCTGTTATGAATAGTAATACCTACTTTTTGAAGTTATATATATTTTATATTTTAAAATTGACTTCATTTTTGGATTCGGAATATCAAATTTAGCCTAAGGTGAAATTTTGGTACTTTTCGGATAACTTTCATATTTTGATGAATAGTGAAAATTACTAAATTTTAATTAAAAACAACTTTTTTAATCAAAATAATTAATAGTGATAAGTTATGAATTTGAGTGGTTTTAAAGTATATTTAGAATATATTTTTACAATTTAATATAATGTTGGTCATTGGACATAATTTTACAATTAAACCGAACATAAACAAGTGTCAATCTTTTGATAGTTATTATCTCTTAAAAACACGCTTTTTGTTTTGACAGCGGGAATTAATTTTAAATTAATTTCTGTCACTTCTGTGTTTTGAATTTAGGAAAATGGATTCCATATTTGGAATCAGGATGTTCAAATTGTGTAAATAGGTAACTTTTATTTTTAGACATTTTTAATAATTACTGCGGTAAATATTTTATTTACCATTGTTAAGGGTAAATCCGGTAAATAAGGGTTAAAAAATAATATTATAATAATACTAAATTACCCTAAAACGTGTCTTAACCCTATTGGTTGATACATGGTCGACCATGGGCATCTTTGTGTCAATTTTGGGACCCCATGGATCCACTTGTAAGTGATAATGACACTTTATTTTAATTAAGTCAAAATGAATACAAAAATGACACAAGCATATATCTTTTAGACAAACAATTTTTACATAGGGTTATATAAGTTGGATTTTAGATTATAAATATTAATTAGAAATCTAAAAAGATTTCCTACATAATGATATTTTATTTATAATTTTTAGACATTAAATAATTTATTTTATTTATGACACAATGATGATACAGTAATTACTATAATAGTGAAAAATTAAAATAATTGATATTATAAATACCCAAATAAATATAATATGAAACTTTTAATGAATTAAACTAATTTTTTAGGATAATATGATATATTAGGATTGATTTAATTGACTTTTTGCGAAGTAATCAATCTGTTATGAGTTTCAAAAAAATCAACTATTGAATAGTGTCGAAATTGACAAAAAAGAGTTCTTAAAACAAATATTATATTATTAATTGATATTAAATTCCTAAAAATCGAAGGTTTGGCCAAGAGACTTATATCATGATAGGTTCATCATTAATGTACCACTTTGGGGTCTCTTGGATGTATATAGTATGTTTATTAACCATATTATATAAAACTACAAAGAGACATTGTAAAAGTGAAACTAATTAACTTAGAGTTAATACTTAAAGATAAGGTTAATATAAGTACCCAAACCTGTCTAACATATATTGGTTGAGTTGTTTTCGACCTATCACCACCTTAACATTTAAATAATCAACTTTGGAGCCATTAGAAACCGAATAGGAATTTATTATAAATTAATATTTCTAGCTTTTCCAAAGGTTCCCCTCACCCCTCTAATAAAAGGGCACTCCTCCTTCTCATTTCTTCACACCTTCAAAGCCTTTTGGTTCGGCCAAAATCTGCCCAAATACTCTCCCAAAATCCCTCACTACAACCTAGAGGCCTTAGTTTGATCAGAAAGCCAACCTAAGGAGCCCTTTTGATCAAATCAAAAGGAAGAACCCGAAGAAGAGGTAATGATTTCACCACCCTTTTCTAAGTTCATTTCTTCTTCCACTTCTTCTTCCTTTGTTCTTACCATTCTAAAATAATAACTCCAGTATCTCACATATACTTTGATGTTATTATAAATATGGTACAATCATATTCATTATTCTATCCACCCTTTGAATAACATGTCACCATACGTGCGTACGTACGGCTTACCGTCTCCACGTCGTGGTGTAATTGTTATTCAATATAATATTATTTGGATGGGTATAATAATGATGTGTAACTCATCTAAATAATAAATATAACATGTTAATGATTCTGTATATATGATATACCATTCATTTATATATTATTTTAATATCAAAAGAATGATATTGTCGCTCGTGCGTACGTACGGACTACCGTCTCCACAAACGCGATGAGATTCATTCTCCATCGTATCCATTCAAGTATAATTATCATTTGATGATTTAAAAATGATGATTAAGGACTAGATATCATACTGGATATGAATAAGATACAACAACCATGGCTATGTAACAAAACATATAAAAGAAAATGAGTAAGTTAACTCCCGAAACGACGATAATTCTAAGATATTATTAACAAATCAATGTTAAAAGATCATATATGATATCATATTATTATATATGATTCTTGTATAATTTAATAACAACTATTTCACCATTATACAGGAGGTTAACCTACCCCAACCAAGGAAACGTACAAGGTAATGGATTTTCTTATCTCACTTTCAATTCCGTGAGATTTCCATTTTTCGCCACTAAATTATTGAAAGTGGTGTATTGTGTACTGTCATTTGATATATATTCATGATTATATTTATATTCATGTTATTCTGTAAATCATTTGGTGGTTATTAACTTTTGGCCATACGACTCAGTTGATTAACGTGGTAAGGGTTATTTCACAATCTCTTCATTATCCGAGGTTGTATTATACGTAATAATCTACTGGGATCTCTTTATCATCCACATCCATGTTTCTTTGAAATGTATTTCAAAACATTTTTACTATTTACATGAATATGGGTTAAAGTCATTTATACCCTTGTTTTACTTTTTATAAGAGGTTTATAAAGGAATCTTTCCGTCGTTTTCAAAACAAGGTCCTTTTTAACCTTTTCGACAGAATTGAGGTAAGAATGTTTTTTTTAACTTATACGGCGGGTGCGGTTATTTTCCGCCGTTATAAAATCGTCGAAGCTTTCCATACAAGCTTATAAGAATATTTTCAAAGAAAATGTTTTATTTTATATGGACCTTAAATGATTTCAAAATAAAAGGAGATACTTCTTTAAAAAGAATTTTGATTTCATCTATGTCAACATCCTTTGATGGATTTTAAGATTATTTGAAGTTGATTTATTATGATACAAAACATCTATATTGTATTGAAGGTTTTGTGATATGTTTGACTGTGGATGTGCTATTTTTATACCATTCATAGTTTATGGTGAAATTATTGACATTTTGTATGCTAGTTTTAATACGAATGTTTATGTTATGTTTAAACCTTTTCATATGGGAATGCATTGGACTTAATAAGTGACGGGTGGAGCCCGCTATAGCTCCTCGATGCATCGGTAGGTCTCATGAGACAAACTAGTGTCTTGGCACAAGGCCTTGACAAAATCTTATTTGTAGTCTTGGTACGAGGCCTTGGCTATGTGGTTATGATAGTCTGGCATTATGCATTCCAACATTATGAAAGTGGTTATTGATTTTTGCATGTGATTATTCGATTAGTAGAATATCCATGTGAATAAGTAAATGGCATTATTCCATTTTATTTATGCCATACCATGTTGAAAGTTCATGTTTGAAAGGTTTTTGTTTTAGTTATACATTTCCTTAAAAGTTTATTCTTATTTATGAAAGTTTCCGCTATATTGTTATCCTTACTGGGCATTTGAGATCACCCCTTTTCTATGTTTTATTTTTCCCAGGAAGTGAAGAGGTAAGTTATGAATGACCTGCAGGGATATTATGTGGGGATATGAGTGTGGATTATGGAGACAATATGTTGTTGTAGTAGTTTTTCATTTTATGATGTAATGTAAAACCTATGAATATATCTAGTGTTTCCAAGGCTACTAAACCAATCGGTCTTTCGAGATTTGATCTTTCTTGTGATCATGCCAATGTTATGTAATAATGCACCGACTCTGGGTAGCTGGGGTCGGGGCGTTACAGTTGGTATCAGAGGAAGTTTAGTACAAACCTTGGAAGCTAGATTTAGATAAACTCTGATTAGAGCACGTAGACCTAAGATGAACTTTGAGGATTAGTATAGAAGAACTTCCTAGAATTTTGGTATTGTAGAGATTTTGTGAGTTTTCCGAGCAATACATCCCTGTCTGGATACGAGCAGGTAGAGGCGGCTCTGGTACAGATGTACCTAGGGGTAAAACCCGAAAACACCGCTTTGAGCTAGACTCGAACTGGAACTGGTGCACGACAACGGGCCTTGCTGCACTCTTGGTTACGACACTCTCGGGGGATATGCTCAGGATAATTCTCATTTTCTTTACAAACCATTATGAAGGGTTTATGAGTATATACATCCTCAAATGAGACATTTTTATGATTATGGATTATATCCGTAAATAGTTCAATTTATGTTAAGTGTTTTATAAGTATGGGATTATGTATTTTGATTCATAAACTAATCTAGTGTATTCCATTGTTTAGAAATGGCGCCCAGTAGAAGGAATGAGAACTCCAGAAATACACATGATCCAAAGAGAGGAAAGGATCATATCTTTCATGGTCTTAAGCTAGAATTTATAAGAGAAATATTCTCCCATGTATTATCATCAAATGAAGAAATAATATCATGTGTTGATAAGATAAGTAAAGAGTTTACTGAGTCCTATGGATTTGAAGGGAAGCAAGAGAAGAAAAGGATAGAAGAGAGAAAGATGGATAAAGGGAAGAGGGAAAAGAAGAATTTTCCCATATGTGTTAACTGCGGAAAGAAACACCCTGGAACTTGCCTGAAAGGAATGGGAGTTTGTTATAAGTGTGGAGGAAAAGGGCACAAAGTACATGACTGCAAGGTTAAGAAAATGGTTTCAAATGTACAATGCTTCATTTGCAAGGAGTTTGGACACTACGCGAACCTATGTCCCAGTCATCAGACTATGCCGCAAATGATGCTATTGGATAATAATCAAGTTATGATACTACCACAGATTAAGAGGAATGATTAGAGTTATTATGTTGATTATATCAATTGAGTGTTGTATCAACAATGTACTTGTTATAATAATTATGGAGTATATAAGGATTGTACTGCAGTACTATTTCATTAAGGACTTGAGATGGTGTGGAACAAAGAAAAGTGACTCAGTAGCAGGTTAAATGTTTGGAAAATATATGGTTGAGAGAAAGATAAACCATAATATGGTTCAGATACCGAGGTGGTGATTTTAGAATAATACATGATTGATTTGGATAAATTATATTGGATATTATTGACTACCTTGAAGCTGATTAATGATTTGTATATTCCATCATTGTTGGGGTTTAAAACATTTTTGGATTAATGAAGTATATCCTGCATTCTATATGGAATAAAGGAACATGAATGTAATCAATAAGGAATACGGTAATACATGATGAAGGTATTCATATGCTATTACGGGGTAAAAAGGATCTATATTATGTTTACCTTCCTTATAAATGTTGGACTGTGAGTTTGGATAGAAGTATTTTGGATAGTTCTAGTTTGGATTATTTTGGATTTCCATAAAAGGACAACCCAGAGGTCGGGCGGCAACCCGTCGCGTCCGGCAAGGCTGCGAGACTTGAACCCGCAACCGAAGGGCGACAAGGGTGTATCACCTACCACTGGCCCACGATATGTCCTGGATTAAATAATGTAGTTTTTATTAAAAGATCTTTTAGATGAATTATAAATTCGTTTATTTTGGAACCCTATACGAATAGTGTAAATAGAATTTTTTTTACATTCTATTATCATTTAGAGTGAAAGATGAGTATGTGGTAGAAATTTATTAATGGATAAAACTATAATTATAAAGTAAGTATATCTCTATATGATCTTAGCCAATCTCATAAAAAAATTCCTCAATATTAAGAAAAGCAAATTAGAACAAAAATGTTTTCCTAGATGGTACCTTAAATCATCACTAATTTATGGCTTTGGGATTGTTGGCCTTTTCATAGCCATGTTCTCTACCACTCTCCATTAGGTAATTGATGGTTAGATTTTTCTTCCATATCCATATTTTACTACATGGAACCCTAGTATGTGTTATTTTCGGTAATCTTCATACTTTCGACTCTTTATTTTAAATAGAGGCCTCATTAATTCATTTTTCGATGTGGGACTTCAACTAAGATATTTTGAAACGTCAAAATGTGTTATCCCAATACCCTATGTTTTGTTGAACCGATGGTATTTCAAATCATCATAGATTGATGATTTTAAGGACCTGAATTTTATACTTTTTTGTGATTGATGACCTCAATCACTACCTATAAATATTTACGTTTTCATCCAATTATATGTCTCTAATTGCCACCAATGTTCTCCTAATCAAGATCATAATTTGGTGGTGACCCTTTCATTTCTCTTTTGCTCATATTAAGAATAAATTTTAGTAACCCAATTTCCGATGTGGGGTTTCCCACAAATATATTATCTATTTTCAACCTTTTATTTTCGAAGAACAATTTCAAATTGCGAGGACGCAATTTATTGAAGGAGGGGAGAATGTAACACCCCAAGATTTTATAGTGTGTTATTTCTTCAAAATAATTCAATAACATTCACTACACGCAACACCAAGTTCAATTGCACCATGACTTACCCAAAAAAAAGCCATTAAAAGAGGTCATGAATAGCATTAACTACATTTTTAACTTTATATAATCCTTATAATTTTAGAATCCATATTATGAGTTTCTTAGTCATAATGCAAGAACAGATTCATTTTCAGTATTGCACTTTTATCAAATTTTGATAGTGAAACCTTTTTAGATACTATATTTTAAACTTGTTGACTAAATGGGGACATCAAAAATTTAAAATGAAACATCCCAAGCTTCCATGGTACGCTAGCGTGTGTTGTACGCAACACCGAGTTCTAACACACCGTAACCAATCAAACTAGCTGTTATGAATAGTAATACCTACATTTTGAAGTTAAATATATTTTATATTTTAAAATGGACTTCATTTTTGGATTCGGAATATCAAATTTATCCTAAGGTGAAATTTTGGTACTTTTCGGATAACTTTCATATTTTGATGAATAGTGAAAATTACTAAATTTTAATTAAAAACAACTTTTTTAATCAAAATAATTAATAGTGATAAATTATGAATTTGAGTGGTTTTAAAGTATATTTAGAATATATTTTTACTATTTAATATAATGTTGGTCATTGGACATAATTTTACAATTAAACCGAACATAAACAAGTGTCAATCTTTTGATAGTTATTATCTCTTAAAAACACGCTTTTTGTTTTGACAACGGGAATTAATTTTAAATTAATTTCTGCCACTTCTGTGTTTTGAATTTAGGAAAATGGATTCCATATTTGGAATCAGGATGTTCAAATTGTGTAAATAGGTAACTTTTATTTTTAGACATTTTGAATAATTACTGCGGTAAATATTTTATTTACCATGGTTAAGGGTAAATCCGGTAAATAAGGGTTAAAAAATAATATTATAATAATACTAAATTACAATAAAACGTGTCTTAACCATATTGGTTGATACATGGTAGACCATGGGCATATTTGTGTCAATTTGGGGACCCCATGGATCCACTTGTAAGTGATAATGACACTTTATTTTAATTAAGTCAAAATGAATACAAAAATGACACAAGCATATATCTTTTAGAAAAACAATTGTTACATAGGGTTATATAAGTTGGATTTTAGATTATAAATATTCATTAGAAATCTAAAAGGATTTACTACATAATTATATTTTATTTATAATTTTTATACATTAAATAATTTATTTTATTTATGACACAATGATGATACAGTAATTACTATAATAGTGAAAAATTAAAATAATTGATATTATAAATACCCAAATAAATATAATATGAAACTTTTAATGAATTAAACTAATTTTTTAGGATAATATGATATATTAGGATTGATTTAATTGACTTTGTTTGAAGTAATCAATCTGTTATGAGTTTCAAAAAAATCAACTATTGAATAGTGTCAAAATTGACATAAAAGAGTTTTTAAAACAAATATTATATTATTAATTGATATTAAATTCCTAAAAATATAAGGTTCGGCCAAGAGACTTATATCATGATAGGTTCATCATTAATGTACCACTTTGGGGTCGCTTGGATGTATATAGTATGTTTATTAACCATATTATATAAAACTACAAAGAGACATTGTAAAAGTGAAACTAATTAACTTAGAGTTAATACTTAAAGATAAGGTTAACATAAGTACCCAAACCTGTCTAAATTCTATTGGTTGAGTTGTTTTCGACCTATCCCCACCTTAACAATTAAATAATCAACTTTGGAGCCATTAGAAACCGAATATGAATTTATTATAAATTAATATTTCTAGATTTTCCAAAGGTTCCCCTCACCCCTCTTATAAAAGGGCACTCCTCCTTCTCATTTATTCACACCTTCAAAGCCTTTTGGTTCGGCCAAACTCTGCCCAAATACTCTCCCAAAATCCCTCACTACAACCCAGAGGCCTTAGTTTCATCAGAAAGCCAACCTAAGGAGCCCTTTTGATCAAATCAAAAGGAAGAACCCGAAGAAGAGGTAATGATTTCACCACCCTTTTCTAAGTTCATTTCTTCTTCCACTTCTTCTTCCTTTGTTCTTACCATTCTAAAATAATAACTCCAGTATCTCACATATACTGTGATGTTATTATAAATATGGTACAATCATATTCAGTATTCTATCCACCCTTTGAATAACATGTCACCATACGTGCGTACGTACGGCTTACCGTCTCCACGTCGTGGTGTAATTGTTATTCAATATAATATTATTTGGATGGGTATAATAATGATGTGTAACTCATCTAAATAATAAATATAACATGTTAATGATTCTTTATATATGATATACCATTCATTTATATATTATTTTAATATCAAAAGATTGATATTGTCGCTCGTGCGTACGTACGGACTACCGTCTCCACAAACGCGATGAGATTCATTCTCCATCGTATCCATTCAAGTATAATTATCATTTGATGATTTAAAAATGATGTTTAAGGACTAGATATAATTCTGGATATGAATAATATACAACAACCATGGCTTATGTAACAAAACATATAAAAGAAAATGAGTAAGTTAACTCCCGAAACGACGATAATTCTAAGATATTATTAACAAATCAATGTTAAAAGATCATATATGATATCATATTATTATATATGATTCTTGTATAATTTAATAACAACTATTTCACCATTATATAGGAGGTTAACCTGCCCCAACCAAGGAAAAGTACAAGGTAAGGGATTTTCTTATCTCACTTTCAATTCCGTGAGATTTCCATTTTTCGCCACTAAATTATTGAAAGTGGTGTATTGTGTACTGTCATTTGATATATATTCATGATTATATTTATATTCATGTTATTCTGTAAATCATTTGGTGGTTATTATATTTTGGCCATACGACTCAGTTGATTAACGTGGTAAGGGTTATTTCACAATCTCTTCATTATCCGAGGTTGTATTATACGTAATAATCTACTGGGATCTCTTTATCATCCACATCCATGTTTTTTCGAAATGTATTTCAAAACATTTTTAATATTTACAAGAATATGGGTTAAAGTCATTTATACCCTTGTTTGACTTTTTATAAGAGGTTTATAAAGGAATCTTTCCGTCGTTTTCAAAACAAGGTCCTTTTTAACCTTTTCGACAGAATTGAGGTAAGAATGTTTTTTTTAACTTATACGGCGGGTGCGGTTATTTTCCGCCGTTATAAAATCGTCGAAGCTTTCCATACAAGATTATAAGAATATTTTCAAAGAAAATGTTTTATTTTATATGGACCTTAAATGATTTCAAAATAAAAGGAGATACTTCTTTAAAAAGAATTTTGATTTCATCTATGTCAACATCCTTTGATGGATTTTAAGATTATTTGAAGTTGATTTATTATGATACAAAACTTCTATATTGTATTGAAGGTTTTGTGATATGTTTGACTGTGGATGTGCTATTTTTATACCATTCATAGTTTATGGTGAAATTATTGACAATTCGTATGCTTGTTTTAATACGAATGTTTATGTTATGTTTAAACCTTTTCATATAGGAATGCATTGGACTTAATAAGTGACGGGTGGAGCCCGCTATAGCTCCTCGATGCATCTGTAGGTCTCATGAGACAAACTAGTGTCTTGGCACAAGGCCTTGACAAAATATTATTTGTAGTCTTGGCACGAGGCCTTGGCTATGTGGTTATGATAGTCTGGCATTATGCATTCCAACATTATGAAAGTGGTTATTGATTTTTGCATGTGATTATTCGATTAGTAGAATATCCATGTGAATAAGTAAATGGAATTATTTCATTTTATTTATGCCATACCATGTTGAAAGTTCATGTTTGAAAGGTTTTTGTTTTAGTTATACATTTCCTTAAACGTTTATTCTTATTTATGAAAGTTTCCGCTATATTGTTATCCTTACTGGGCATTTGAGCTCACCCCTTTTCTATGTTTTATTTTTCCCAGGAAGTGAAGAGGTAAGTTATGAATGACCTGCAGGGATATTATGTGGGGATATGAGTGTGGATTATGGAGACAATATGTTGTTGTAGTAGTTTTTCATTTTATTATGTAATGTAAAACCTATGAATATATCTAGTGTTTCCAAGGCTACTAAACCAATCGGTGTTTCGAGATTTGATCTTTCTTGTGATCATGCCAATGTTATGTAATAATGCACCGACTCTGGGTAGCTGGGGTCGGGGCGTTACATTAAATATTCCTTAAATGGAATTATTTTTATGGACATAAAAATTAAAATAATTTAGTTTCATTTGCATAACCTAAAAGAAATAATATATCTTATAGATGAATAACCACAAAAGATACATCAGTGGTCCTTAATTAAATTAAATAAAAGGAACATCGATGTAATTTGTTACATGAACATACATGGGAACACTATGGCCCTTATCACTCAACCTTAAAGGGTATGAAATTCCTTATAAAATTTCACCAAAATACATGGGTTTTGATTACCTATATAGTGATACCTAGAAATCTATTTTCATAAGCCCAACTCAAACCTCACATCACATTCTACCTCCAATTATTTTGAAAATTTTCATAATGCATAGCTATGTGGATTTCAATGATGGAATAAATAACCAATTATAGATTAGATAAAGAACCTATTATATGTGTTCTAAATGGATATAATATACTTATTTATCTTATTAGTTATAAGGTTAAATGGTATTATTTGAGGTAATTTTTTGATCAACACATCTTAAATCTATAATAAGGACCATAAATAGATATTGGTACCCTTAAAATGATTTGACCTCCCATATTCTCATTTTCAACATGAAATTTGATGAAATCATTAGATCATTATAACAACTACTCATCTTTAGAGTGAATGTTTTTAAAGAAACAAAATTATATATAAATATGTCCAAATGATAAATCAATTCAATCTAATTTTCATGGGGAAAATGATACATTACATAAGAAAGAATTCAGTTTCATTCTTCCATAGATAAACTATTACTTTCATATACTTTAATTTATAATCACATGAAACTCCCTCTCTATAGATAAACATTAGATAAATTTTTTCATTTAAGTCTAGGGAAGGGATACATGGAACTCACTCTAGGATTTTTCCCTTTGGTAAATCAAGGAGAAATCATCAACTAGGGAATATATTTTAACATTTTGAAATATTTGATTAGTTTTAGATAAAAGTGACTAATTATAATGTCAAAAGGTTTTTTTAAATATATCTAATCTTAATTTAGAGTTATTTTAGATTGATTTATGAAATGTTTATGATTTTTTATTCTAATCCTTATAAATTTTCATTTATCAGACTGGTTATTTTTATCAATACAGTGACTCTATTGGACAATATGTTTTCATTCATATTCCTGAGAGGTAATTTTATCTATTTTTAGATAATTTTCTGTAACATATTTCTTGATATATTATCAAGATATAAAAGGATAATTGAAATTTATTATTCATATTATAGAAATGTAATGATTTTGATCCATATTGAAATGATTGATGATATTTTTTCTTTATTTTCATCCAGTTAACTCTTAAAACCAATACAATAGTTGATCATTGTAAAACCCAAAAATACTATTAATGTAAAAAAAATTACATTAAAAATAATATTTTTTTTCCCTACCCTAAATGTTTTGTATTATTGAATTATTATAATTGAGATTAAAAAATTAGTTAGGTGATTTTAATGAGATGGAAGAAACATTATATTAAATTGGAAAAGTAAATTGTTTTACTCATTATATTTTAAAATAAATGTGAATTGTTGTTATATGATTTAATTACATTTCTTACTCTATTATTTTGAAAACAAATTGATTAAATGTTGAGTGATGTGATTCCTTGGATTGTCCTTTACCTAGCCACATTCCCCTTATTATTCTAACTATTATAAATCTCGATGATAGTAGATTTATGGTGGGGATAACGGTTATTATTGGTTTTACATCAATGTTGGTGGGGATTATGTATTACCTATGGGTTTTTAAATAGAATAAGAATGAAAAATTGAAAGAATAGTAAAATTAATCATTGTTTATGAATATGAAATTGAGATTCTATGTGAAAGAGGAAATATTAATTGGTAATTATGATATTTTCATCGAGAAACTAATTTTTATTAAGAATAGTTTATTATAATCCATTTTAATTTCAGAATTTAGCCTTTTTATCAATAAATTTAATTTTTACATCAGTCATAACAATCCTTTATACTTATAGATATTTGTTCCTTAATGAAAAGTATTTATATTTTTTTATTTAATTTCTAAGAGGGGATATAGATAGCTTCCAATCTTATAGATATAGTGATTATAATTGAGATTTAGAATAAATCCAAAAAAAGGATCTTGAGTAATGAGTGAAATATTTTTTAGGCATGGTAGATCATATGTGCCTGGGTAATAATGAATTGTTGAATACTATTAGTTGAACTCGAGGGGAGTCTTGAATTTAAATTATAGAGGTGACATGATAGAGTAAATTTTGATTAGAGTATTTGTGTGTATTTGATTTTAAAAATTATAAATTAATGTTTATGAGTACGATTAATTGAATGTTTTTCCTATTATAGTGTGACTGTATTTTATATCATGTAACTATTTGTTTAGGGACATGAATATGATAAAGTTTTGGTGAATTTGATAACCTATTTTTATAATATATTTTAATCATTTTTTAATTTATAAATCGATCATATATTTCTTAATTCAATTTGTTTTTAATTATTTATGGAATTATGATCTTGAGGATAATTTTGGGGATGTTTTTATAATTGTGAATTAAGTTATAAAAACACACAATGGAACTATTTGCATCATAATATGATTGGATCTATACAAAGTTGGGTGATATGACTAAAAATAAACCATTGTAAACGTTATAATTTCATACCACAATGTTTTTAAATGGGGTTAATTTTATATAATAAACAATTTATCACACCACAATATAAGACCTCACATGATGCATAATTTAGAGGAACTAAACAACAATTAGGCATGCACTTTTTAATCATAACTATCACTAGATCTAGAAAATTTAAAAAAAAAGTGACATAAAACTCAATGGTGATGATCTATAAAAAATTCAACAATGAAGGTCATAGATTCGTATAATACGATGATAATAAAGGAACACATATAATGAATTCTTATATGTTGCAACACCTAAAGGTATAATAACTAAACACAACTCAAACATCATGTTGCATGCTTTCATGTTGTTGATGAAAAATAATTACACCCCCCATATCATTATTATTTAGCATGAGGTTATATTTATAGAATATATGTCCACGGTGTAAAACAAAAATCATGTATTATGGAAGATACGTAACTTTAAACAATGAGAAGAAAATGGGGACATTGTTTCATAGACATACACAATATTTCACCATGTCCTAGTGTGATAAAACCCCTTGAAGAACTAAGAAGACATTGTTTCAGGAACTACTCTCCATGGTAAATGAATTCATGAAAATATAGAGATTGAATAATTCAACCAACAAATTTTTTTTACCATATTGTTAATGGAGAAACATTATGAGGAAGCTATGGAATTTTTTTGTGACATTGGTTGGGTGAGGACAAATCAGATGCACCATAAAGATATAAATCACACCACAATGAATTTGATCTCTATAGATATTTGGAAGACCATCACATGATTATTAAGAAGTATGAAATAATATTTCATCTATATTTTATGGATCTAAGATTGATTGGATAATTATTGGATAATGGAGGATACCACATTACAGTCATATAGATTTTGGATCATCATCAAGCCAATACAGGGAGAGACATTCCATGATTTCATAATGTATAGATAATTTATAGATTTGAAAATTATAATTATATGTAAATTATGTATTTTTTGGTTCTTGATTAGAGATCTTTGGAGGATTTTTGAATATCCTCTTATTGGTGACTCATGGAAGCTCAACTTAGATAAAATCATATAAAATCACATTAAAAGTTAATTATGATATTTTGGAAATATTTTTCACTCTCAATTTAAATATTTACTAAAATCCAAAATGAGATTAATGAAATCTAAATTAATAGAGAAAAATATCATCTCTTTAGATATCAACATTACATTCTAAAGGAAGGGATATTTTTCTAGATAAATTTTAGTTAGTGGCAACCATACTTTTTTTAAAAGATGAAATATCTATAAGTTGTTTTACTATCACATTATGTGTGATGGAATACCAAGTCACTATGAATGATATTTTATGGATATTAACCACATAATAAGAATACAAATTTAAAATTTGGGAAAACATTAGGTAGTTAATGAGTATATCCAATTCCATTTAATCATCACATAGATTAATATTGTAAATTATGAAATTTTAAAGACCATAAACCAAAATCTAATATTAAAAAGAAGATAATTAACATTTCCATATAAGGCATTGAAATATAAAATGATAGATCCATACACACCTCACATTAATTATCATCATTACATAATATTATGGTAAAATCTCCATCACTATGGAATTTATGATTAGTACCCAACACTTCCCAAGCTACTCAGTGACCTTTCTAAACATTTTTTCCACATGTATGAATGTAATAGGAATTATGTTGGCCTAAAATATAAGAAAAAATGATAATTATCTAAGAAGATAATATTTATCTAAATAATGAAACAAACTATTATGATTTTAATTTACCTGTAGTTTTCGTAAGAGCCCAATTTTATATCCTTATTACATGGCTACCAAATGATACATCAACCAAAAACATTTCATACTTAGTTTATACCCTACATAAGAGTTAGCTACTATATTATCAAAATATTTTTTATGAGCTACTCAAATTATCTTGGAATTCTAGAAATCCCCAATCAAACACTATGAAAATTTCATAAAAATCTATCCCACTCACATTCTATGAATATGATTTTAGTGATCTCATGGTTTTTGTTACTACATCACATGTATTTGGTGACTAATTTAATACATTTAAATTAGATCATTTCATAAATAGTCAAATCCTCATTCCCACTACACCATGTGAGGAACATAATTTTAGAGTAATTATATAAAAAATTAAACTCTTAAACCAGGGCTCCCCCTTTTAGATACATGTATTATCTCTTGGAAGGATCCAGTTTTGAATCTATCTATGAATAAAAGGATTAAATCATGTAACTATTCCTTATTAACCATGATGATAGAGTCCCATAGTTTTTCAATTTTTAATTGAAAATATCATTGAGGAGAGCCAGGAGGTTATTACCATCCCAATACTACATTTCAACACAAGGGAAACCTAGAAAAAAAGATGTCAGTCGACCCAGTTATGACCTAAAAAAGAAATCTCCCCATGAATAATAACCTATCACATGTGGTTATATAAAATCTAGTATCTAACCAGGGGGGAACTCAACAAATAAGACTTTACCTATCTCTTTTACACTAATTATACCTAACATATTTTTATATGATTTTAATATAGGTTTTAAATGAATAATTTCACTATAGATTATGCTATTATAACTTTTATTGTATGTTTGAAAGACATTATTCTATACTTTTTTATATATACAACGACTTCCTAAAATGATTTCACTAGATTTTACTAGCTCGTCCAAGGGACTTGAACTTCCATATGAGATTATCTTAGGAAAGTATTGAGATATTTTTCAATAATCCTGATGACATCCAAGGGAGAATATATGATAGGAAACACGTACATTTAAACCAATGAAAGAAGACTATTGGTGAATGTGATCCTCAATGTGAAGGGTAGATGCCAAATTTTTCAATTGGAGATACATCCATCAATATTATCAACAATACCATCAAAGTGATGATTCCAATATCTCAATTAAGACAACGGTTCTCCTAGGTAGGTCATCTAAAAGTTACCTTTATAAAACACAATCCACCTTTCAATAAGACTGGGTTATCTATATGAGCATCATTTTGAAATGAAAACATATCGATTAGTAGCCTTGAATATTTTTCTACTTCACATATCATATGTTTTGATAATGATAAAAATGGTGTATTAGTAAATTTCATTGATAAATAAGAGTACATTAACCATGTAAAAATGATATGTGATTCTTGATCAGTTGAGACTACCTTTGTAACGACACACTTCTCTATCGAGAATACTTTTTCTAATATTTCTAAAAAAGAATTATTTGGAAAACATAAAGAGTATAGTGGATAAAGGTCCACCTTATTTAATACCATGATATGACATAAATAATTACATTTATTACCCATTAGAGAGATCAAGAACCAAGGAGAAGAATATCTTTGAAAGCGTATGTCACACTCTCACTGTGAGAAACCACATATCATCCTTAACTTTATGATCAATTTCTACCCCATTATATTTTAGACTTTATATATATCAATTTTCTCCATGATATTGGTCTTGGAAGTTTTTATTCAAGATAAAATAACATCTATTTTTACATTAAAATTGATCCATGGGCGTTCCTATACTTGATAAATACATATTATTCTCCTGAAATAATCACATGGAGGAATTGGCAGAGTCTATAATTAGTATTTTAAAAAGACTTTTTAGGAAACATTTCACATGCTGATGGGTCTTTAATATATAATTGAATGAGGATGTTGTTCCTTTGGAATAAAAATAAAAGTTAGAGTATATGTGACCCTTAGAAGACTAAGTCCATTAAAAAAATCTTATACAGTTGCAGCCACATAATTGTTTATTTTATCACATTCACTATTATAAAAAAACATATAAACCTATTATCAATAGGTAAAAATTTAGGATTGAGTTCATGAATGACCCCATTTATATTTCCAATTGATATTATATACTCTATTATAGAATTTTGATGATTACTAATGGGGCATGTAATAATGATAAAAAAAGGGACACTTATGTATCTTTTGGATAGCCAATACATATGTCAAAAGGGGTATTTAAAAGTATATTGTTGAAATTATAAACATTTAGAGTACCCAAAATACTAAATATCATTGGGATGAATCCATCTCCCAGTTGTAGATTGTGGTTTCTATTGGGTTCTCATTGCATTCATTATTCCTTTAACATTTTCACTAATAAAAAAATATGTTTTTTGTCAATAAATTATTTGGGTTATCATATCACTGTTCTTTTTTATCTCCAATAATGTTGGTTGATATCATTTTTTCCAACCCTCTAGACTGTCAGGGAGATCGACTTCCTAGATAACTAGTCTAGAATGTCTTCATTTAGTCATTACATATTTTATTAAATTCCAATAAAATATTTACCTTTCATTATTCCTCTCCCGGAATATTAAATTATATATATGAACATGTTATCTTGATCCCATTATTTGGATAGATAGAATCAGCAAGTTCTCGCCTCATAATTATCCAACATAAGTAAAGAATGGTTTGATAAAGAACTTGGAATGTTGGTGACCAAAGTAGATGTAAAGTTAGAGACCCATTAAAAATTGGATAAGTATCTATCCAGTTGAAACTAGAACCTCTGATGGCCTCATTTTTTATTTCACCATGTTAATTGGTCTCTAGTGTAACCCTAGACTATAGATTGTTCCACATTTGGAAAATATTGAAATCCTACCTAGATATTTTTCAAATGTTAATTTTTTATTGATAATGTTGTCAAAATACCATCCTTTGAAATAGATTCGATTCCCTAGGTCCAAGAATGATAGTTATCTCCAATGTAGATCTCATTCCAGTATATCACATTAAGAGTATATGATAGATAAATACATCAAAGCTTAGTATAATCCCAATTCAATTTGTATAAGTTGTTAATAAGAGGTCATAAATTTCACTAGTAAGGCATCTTTCAAAAAAACTAATATGTTGGTGTCCATCACAATGGCATGCATGAAATTACTAACTTGAAGCTTCATAATGTAATTTTTGATAGTGTCTATCATAGGTTTCTATTTAAGAACTACAATGAGGGTGATGTTATTTATTTTTAATTTATTAGATAAACATTTACAATTTTACAAGGAAAACATTCCACCAATCCATAATTTTATATATATCATTCTGAGACAATGTATTCGTCCTTATGGACTGGGGTAATTATGACTGTGAGAGGGTTTAATTCTTATGGGATAGAAATTGAGTGGAATATATAGTGACTATTCAACCAGAATCACAATGACTCTTCTTAGGGGACCCTGGTTTCCTCTAGGGAGAGTCAGACCTTGGGGATCACCACCATCTAAAACTGATGCATCAAACTGATTAGGGTAATGGAAATAAATAATCCCATGAATTCCAAGAGAAAAAGACATTGTCACAGTAGGTAGGGAAATACCCTCCATGATAGTACCCAATTAGTGTTTTCAACACCACAAACAATAGTAAACAAAGATGGTCTATGAGGTAATATAGTTATGGTGGTTGAAGGTCTAGCATTGTCTAAGTTGACTATCTCACCTATGGGAACATGGATAGGAGGAGAATCAAGCACTCATTCTACAATATGCTACAAGATCCCCATATGAACATTTTTTTCCAAGGGGATCTTGTGCAACATAAGAAAATACTATACAACTTGGGTGTGAAGATTTAAGAATGTCTATACATCAACCTTGGGATATAAGGGAGGTTTTTAGGTCCATATAATCTCAATAGTAATAAAACATACTATCACATTAACTAATTGATCATTAGGAATAGAGAGATTATTTGATTGAGAGATTGGCATCTCCTTAACTGGACTCTAAGATATTCCCATCAATAACTTTTTAGGACCTCTTCCATAGAAATAAATGTTCGAATAACATAAAAGATGATATCTTTTTTATAACACAACTAAAGAGGTGGAGAATATATTATTGAATTTTAGGTAGAAAAAATCTTGCTTTTAGTATCATACGATGAAGGAGAAGGATGGAGAAAATATAGGTTTATTAGATTGGGATATACTTTTGGACAATATTGATTTGGTCGGTTATAGAAATCCATGGTGGTTAATTAAAATGTAATATTTTAATATATATTCATATCAGTAAACTTGACTTGATAACTTTGAAAATAATAATGGATGATTCAAGGAAAAATATAAACGTGGGAGCATGTTTCTTGTAATGTTATTATCAACACAAGGCAATAATTGGGAGGTTTTTTCATCAACTATCATAGAAATCAATATGAATGTATTGACAAGTCAATAGAGGAAGGTTGATATCTATTGATTTAGATAGTATTTTTTTTCTTTTTCTTTAGTATTTTCATTGTGTAATCATGAGATTTATTATTCTGATAATTGTTTTTAATTTAATTTCATTTTATACTATTTCACAATATTTTATTAGTTTCTTAATTATATTCCCTCTTATATGTTTTGTGGATCACTCACAAGTGATGAAAAATCATCTATTAATGGATATAATTGTAGAAGAGTATGGAATATTGAAAAGTATTCTTACATCATTTTATAAATTTAACTTCACTCTTGAGTTTGTTATATTAATTAGTATTTTTTCCAATAACAATAATTTTATCTTATTTAGTAAAAAAATAATTTATTGATGTGATTACTAATGAAGGACACCTAACATAGCAAAATTAATTAAATCATTAGAGTTAATTTGATTATTATTTTTCTTATATGATTGTAATTTAATAAACTTTAATAATTTATTTTCTTGTGATCGTTAAGAGTTAATATGTTGAAGTTGTATTAATAAAAATTTATCATATGGACGTAAATTTCATTTTTTATCATTCGAATATTTTTTTGATTAATCTCACGGGTGATTTTGAATTCTTTTCAATTAAGAAAAAAATTACATTTATTTTCCCCCCTTTTTCCCTTATTTATTAGTTAACAAATTAAATCAATAGTAATGTTTAAATTTGTTTAATTTTGATTCAAATTTACATTTCAATAAAATATTTAATGGTTTAAAAATTGGTTTAGATATTGTAAATTTGATTCCATGTTCTTCATGGGATTGAACTCATACATACTCATTAATTCCCCTTTGGGGTTATTATTAGTATGAGAAAAATTAATTATAAATATTTCAAATTTTGATAAGGAATGATAATAACTTTCCTAAAAACCTTTGCTAACATCATCAGGAAAGATGAGTACAAGTAATGCGCATAATAGATTTATCAGATAAATGTTTTTTATTATCTCTTTATATTTTTGGATTTCATCTTGGGTAAAGTTTTATCATTTTTGTGTTGGTTATATATTTTGTTACATATTACAATGAAAAAGGCCTGATTATTCTTTTCATTATAATTGGATCTCCTTTTTCAACAAACATGTGTACTAAAATGGATAATATACTAAAGAATATGGTGTCCACAGTCATATTGTGAATGAAGTTCTAAATACCTACCATTTATTGAAGAGAACTATATTTCTTTTATGACGAAATAATTGAAAGAAGGGTTTAAAATTCTGGAGGTAGCAACAAAAGAGGCATCTAAATTAGAATAATTCCCCCACTAATAAACCTAAATTCAAGGTAGAACTAGAGGTTGATCTGATGGGGTTTCCATTTCAGACTGAATAAATTTAATTTTAAAATAATAGTGTTTAATTTTAGATTTTATCACAAAAGGAAGATACTTCTAAACATGGTATAATTGAATAAGAGAATGGTGTGTAAGATGAGAAAAAATAATACTAGGTAGAAGCAGAGGACATAGTTGAGGAGTTCAAGATGCAAATTAAAAAATTTGAAGAACTTCACAGAGGTGGACAAGTTTTGTTGGATTACTACACATTTTAGTAAACCCAAGAGTTATTTTTCCATTCATTTAGACATTAAAATCATGGGGTTTATCCTATGATTCAATATAATTTTAATAACGGAAAATATATTGATCACTCCACATGAGATAAAATTCTTATCATGTCAAAATACAAACCATGAAACATTGTTCTATTAACTTATTTCATGACACACAATTACATAAGTTCAATATTAAAGGCTCTACACAATGTTTTTATGAGATTAACCATCAATAACTAAATTATACTCATGACGAACTAGTCATTATAAGATACGATCAATTACATAAGGATAAAGTTATACATTCATATATTATTCGTCTACATATAAACAAAAAACATTGTAACCCATCATTTTTCATATATAGATCAACTCATTGTATTTCTTAATAATAAACATACTCATTTTCATAGGAGTATATTGGAGGGGGATCACCCATTCACAATCATATATGTGGTAGATTATCCTTTCATCCAATTAAATTGAAAAATCCTTACTTACCACTTCATTTATGGTAGGTATCAACCACTATTTTTAGAATTATTTTAGGTTTTATTCCTTATTTTTATCATACTTTGTGTAACGTCCCGATTCTGGAAGCCACCCAGAGGTGCCCCATACTAGGTTGTTCATATGACCTCAAGCGCATTTCCCCGAATGCCAGAGGCTGCTGACTAGAAGTGAGGGCCTTGGGTTTGATAGTGTGGAAACTATGTCCTCATTGGTTGAGTAACACAGTGGTAGAGAAACAATTATACAATAGCAGCAGAAGTAAATATCCAACAACAGTAAACAACAGAAGACTAAAATAATAAACTGGAGCACATATATAAAATGATGCATGATACATATGTCTAAGAAAGAAGCGAAACAAAGCATAATACTGAAATATAGTACTAAGCCAAGTTCAAAAGAATGCAGATAAACACCTCAGCATCGCAAGGCACAGCTTGGTCCCATGCTCTCCTGCTCCACAGCAAATCAATTACCTAAAGTTGAGAGGTTCTTTCCCTTGTCTATACATGTAGCAACATAATCTGTTTATTCCCAATGCATTAACCAAGATGGTTGTGAGACTAAATCTCAGTATTCAAATACACAATGATCTGTGTCTAACAATCAGTGAGTATATGGCAGGGTAAAAGTACAAAAATCAGTAAATAGGAAGTAATCAGCACAAAAATACAATCCACAATTTCAATGTCAATCAGTAGAAGAAACAAGAAGGTAACCTAATAGGATAAATACTCACAGTCATCCCCTATGGTCCAACCTAACAAGTATAAGAAACCCTATGGGAAGAACACTCGGTCTAACCCCTCTGGTTCTGTATATGAAGACTCTCTGAGGAAGCACTCACAGTCAATTTTCCTTATTGTCTAAGGTAGTCAGGAACTCTCTAAGGAAGATCAAACGGTCAATTCCCTTTATGGCCCCAAGGTCAAGGACTCTCTGAGGAAGCTCACTCTGTCAATTCCCTTTATATCCTAGGTCATTCATAGACTCTCTGAGGAAGCACTCACCATCAATTCTCCTTATAGTCTAAACAGTTCAGGAATGGAATCAACGACTCTCTGAGGAAGCTCACACGGTCAATCCACTTATTGTCTAAAGCATCAAGGACTCTCTGAGGAATCTCACTATGTCAATTACCATTATAGCCCCAAGTGGTACTATGCTCTATAATGACGCTCACTCGGTCAATCACCTTTATATCCAGAAGTACTCAAAGACTCTCTGAGGAATCTCACCCGGTCAATTCCCCTTATAGTCTACTACACCAGGTTCTCACAACCATGTGTAGTTCGACAATAAAAGTAGTCTAATATGGCCAAGTAATCCTATATATCTACTTGGATAAACATTATACTGCATAATAAGCATGTCAGAATACAAACTCACAATCTTACAGCAACGGCCAGGGAAAACAGGCAAGGCAGTGAAACTGGCATAACATGACCAAACGGTCGTAAACATAACCGGGAAGGGTAGTAATTCCATAGCATAACTATCATCCCTATTCATATCAAAATTACCTTTACACAAGCATACCACCATGGTGGGAAATCAACAGTGAAAAAATGGTAAACACACAATACCCCATTCAAGGGTATTTGTGGAATTTGCACATAATACTCAAAGACATTGACCAGAACGGCACACACTACTTACCTCTTAGGGTTTGGCGAAATCGACCCTTCACCCAAACTCACTCCAAACTAGGTGAACTCTTCCTCGAAACCACATGAAAAACCCTTACCTAGCATCAAAAAACTCATCCTTTAACACACAAAGGTAACATAACCCTAGATCTACATGTAACACTTGTAGATCTTGGAAACTAAGTGAGGGAGAGGGAAAACCCTAACCAAAACCTCAAAGAACCAAAAGGGGGACTTAACCGAGGAGAACTGCCATCACTCCACAAAGAAAACCCTTGGATTTTCCTCCAAAACGATCCAAGGAGCACCCCCAACCTCTGAAAATCTCAACTCATGTTGAGCCACGAGTGGGAGGAAGAATGGTGGAGGAATGGAAAAATACTGAGTGGTCTGAGACATAAAAATCCTAACTTTAACTGGTCGCACGGTTACCCCGCACGGTTTGAAAAATAGTGCACCAACCGTGCGGTTGCCACTATCTCAGCCATGGACTTCACACATCTTTCCCGCACAGTCTGACAAACCATGTGTAGCCCGTGCGGAGTCCACTGTCAAGGGTTCACGGTTTCCTGGGCTGGCCACACAGTTTGATCAGACTGTGCGCCAACCGTGTACCCCTGCACAACCTCCCAAAAAACTACTTTTTTCTAAAAAAAGACTAGGAAAAGATAACATACCTGAAGATAACGTCCGAGTTCTTAGAAACATCCCCCTAAAAGAAATTTTTTCCCGAATTTCCCTAGCACGACGTAGAAGAAGAATCCCTGAACAGTTCTGGCCACTGTGCTCGTAAATATGCCTCCCTCTCTCAAGTCTTGTCCGGTACCCGCCCGTGCTACCATAGCACTCGTACCAAGGTAGTATACCGGCCATAGTGAACCTTCGTACTACGATCCAAAATCTGGATATGATGATCCTCAAACTATGCATCCAATTTCTAGCTCAACATCCTCGGGTTCAAAGAAATTATACAATTCTGAAATGTAATGTCGAAGCTGTGAAATGGGGTAGACGTCGTGCATATCCCAATACATCTAAGGTAACTGAATCCATTTGTAAATCGGCCCAACACTCTCCAACACCTCAAATGGCCCGACGTACCTCAGTGAAAGCTTACCTTGTCTCCTAATCCTTATGGACCCCAACCTCGCTGTGACACATAGAAAAACCTGATCCCCAGCCTCGAACTCCAGAGGTCGTCTCCGCTGATCAGCATAAGACTTCTTTCAAGACTGTGCAGTAGCCATCCTCTTCCAAATAAACTCTATATTTTCTATGGTCTCCTGAACATGATGAGGTCCCAGCAATGCTGCCTCTCCTACCTCCATCCAACATAACGGTGATCGGCATGGCCTACTGTACGAATAATCATAAGGTTGAAACTGTATAGTTGTTGGAAAACTATTGTTCTTGTAAAACTCCACAATAGGTACATGCTTCTCCAAAGAACCTCCAAAATCTAGGGTGCATGCTCGGATCATGTCCTCAAGAACATGAATAATATTCTTTGGCTAGACATCTGTCTGAGGATGGTAAGACGTAATCAAAAGTACATGTGTACCCAATGCCTTATGAAGCCCCTACCAGACCCGAGAAGTAAAACATGCGTCCCAATATGAAACAATAGAGTGTGGAACTCCCTGAATATATACAATCTCATGGATTACAATAATCCAAGCTCATCAACTCTAAAGATATCCTTGATCGGAAAGAAGTGAACATCCTTTGTAATCTTTTCAATGACAACCCATACTGCATCATTCCCTCAGGGCGACCTTAGCAAACTAGTTTTGAAGTCCATCAGGACGTCATTCCACTTCTACTAGGGAATGAGTAACTACTGTAAAAGCCCTGCTGGTCGCTGATGCTCCACCTTCACCTACTGTCAAGTGGAACACCACATGAAGAAACAAGCAACATCACTCTTCATATATATCCACCATACTGACAGTGTAGATCACAATACATCTTGGTGACGCTAGAATAAACTTCCCCAACCAAGGAATGAAAATCCCGCATCATCTCCTCGCGTATATCTGATAGAACCCACATGCATCCTTGGAAACACAAGATCTCATCATCGCCCATGGTCCAACTAGGAATAGGGTCCTCTTTTGACACACTTTTCCTTAGGACTATGCCTTATAAATCTGATAACTGCCTCATTCGGACTCAATTCATTAGAGTAGATGTAACAGCTACAAAAGAAAGAAATATCTGCCCCTTATTGTCGTGCACCTCCAAATGCATCTCAGAGTACATACCCATGAGTTGGCACTCCCTGCTGTCCTCCAGAACTACCTGAATTTGAGTCCTCCGGCTCAACACATCAGCCACTACGTTTCCTTTCTTAGGCGTATAGGCAAGCTCAATGTCAAAGAAATGTATGTACTCAACCCACTTGCGCTATCTCAAATTCAGATCACACAGCGTGAAGATGTACATAAGACACCTATGGTCTGTGAAAACCAGAAAGTGCTCTCCCAGAAGATAATGTCTCCCCTAGAATAAGGCATGAACAACAGCTGCCAACTCTAGATCCTGTGTCGGATAATTCCTCTTATGTGGCCTCAACTGCCGAGACCCGTACACAATGACTCTGTCTACTTGCTAAAGAAGAGATCCCATCCTGATACCTAGCGCATCACAATAAACAGTATTGCTCTTTCCCAGCATTGGAAAGACTAGTATCAGTGCTGAAGTCAACCTCCCTTTTAGCTTCTGAAAGGCTGACTCACAAGAATCTGACCATAATAACTTCACACCCTTCTTAGTCAAACTTTTCAGTGGTGCTGCTAAGAGTGAAAAGTATTATATAAAATGTCTGCAGTATCCATCCATCCCTAGAAAAATCCGCACCTCATATAAGTTCTTCGACTGCTCTCAGGAGACAACATCTCTCACTTACTCTTGTTCTACTGATACTCGTGCCTCAGAGATAACATGACCCAGAAAGTGAATCTGACCCATCCAAAAGTGGCATTTTGAGAGCATTGCATATAACTGATGCCATCTTAGTGTACTCAAAATTATCTCAAGATGTGTAGCATGGTTGTGTTGAGTGTGAGAGTATACCAAGATATCGTCCATGAAGACCACCATGAAAGAGTCAATGTAGTGATGGAACACTCGGTTCATCAGTGCCATGAAAGATGCAGGTGCCTTCATAAGACCGAATGGCATAACAAAGTACTCATATAGATCATACCTTCTCAAAAATGTTGTAAGAGGTATATCAGATGGTCTAACGTGCCACTGATTGTAACCGGACCTCAAGTTAATCTTCGAGAACACTCTGGATTCTCTATGTTGATCAAATAGATCACCAATCCTAGGAAAGTTATATCAGTTCTTCACCATTAACTGGATCAACTTCCTATAGTCCACACAAATCCTAAGGGTTTTGTCTCCCTTCTTAGGAAATAGGACAGGAGAACCACTAGGAGAATTACTGGGTCGGATGAAACCATTTTCCTCAAACTCCTACAGCCGCTTCTCGAGCTCCTGCAACTCAGGTGTAGCCATCCTATAAGGAGGAATGGACACCGGTGCTGCTCCGGGAATATGCACAATAGAAAATTCCACCTCATGCTCTGGAGTCAAACCTGAAAATCCCTCTAAATGAAATCTCTGAAACGATCCACCATTGGAGGAAAGTCTAATGGTGAAGTCCCCAGGTCATCTACATATGGTCTAGAAATCCAGGCTATAACTCCTCCCAACCCATGATGCTTTGGACCCGCTATACTCGCCTCTATGTTCCACTAGTCCCTATGAAGAAAGGATCCACCTTATGGTTATATGAAACTCACCCTATGGCGATAACAATCGATGTCTACATGGAAGGGAACTAGCCATTTCATTCCGATAATGACATCAAATCCCGTCATCTCTAGGACATAGAGGTCCCATAAAAAGTGACACCCACCAACCTCTAGAGGGAATTCCTTGCACTGACTTACAGTAGCCGTTCTAGTCCCCAAAAGAGTGTCTACTGTCACAATATTAGTAGAAGAAAGGATGAAGAGAAGAAGGATCTCCACAACATCAACAGATATAAAGCTATGTGAGGCCCCAGTATCGAAAAGCGAGGAAGATAAAATTGAGAAATGAGGATCGTACCTCGAGCTAATGAAAGTCTGGGATCCTGCTCTTGTTGGGTCTGCTCCACTGTAAAAGTCTGGCCTTCTCCATGGCCCTATGACCTTGCCTGCCCACTCTGAGCTAATATGACATGATGTCACTGAAAGACAGGTGACTGGACACCACGAACACGACCTCCACCTCGACCTGAATGGATAGAAGAACTCCAATTCACATACTGTGAGTAACCGGTTGCACTACTCCCAAATGTGGATTCATAGAAGAACCCTTGTCACCAGCTGCTGGTCAGAAGAACTGACAATATGTTGAATGTGACTGATCATGCCACAATATCGGCACTCCACTGGGGGTCTCAGGAAACGTGGCATCATATGTCTGCTTCTTCCACACTGGTAACACACCACTTCGGTACCAGAAGATGAATCCCTACTTCTATGATCTCCTCGTGCAGCCTCTCTACAGCGCTTCCTGCTATCAGCTAGAGGAAAACTAACTCTGGATGTCAAACCATCAAGGCTCAAAGCTCTATAATCACTCAGATTACTCTCTGTAATCAGCACCTAGTTGACAATAGAGGATATCGAAGTCATGCTAAAGATGTTCACCTATGATTGGATGTCGTGCCTCGGACCATCCTAAAACATTCGTGCAAGGAACATCTCATCACCTCCTGGGATAGGTCTGAAATGCTACAGATCTGTGAAGTGAGAGGAATACTCCATAACAATAAGAGTACCCTACTCCAGACTCATGAATTCTCGGCCTCGATCATCCCTCAAGGTCTCCGGATAGATGTAATCGTAGAAAATGATCCAAAAATCATCCAAATCCATATTCTGCTAGCGGGCCACCTATGAGATAACATCTGAAAACATCTTTGTGGAGTCTCAGATCATGTCGGTAGGAAGCTTAACCCTCTTCTCCAGAGGTATCTCCAGATGCTTGAAAATTATAAGTGTGGATTCTAGCCATGAATCTATAGCATGGGGTCCTCCATCCCTTAAGAATGTGGGAGGATGCTTCTGCTGAAAGACCCACATCAATTCTTCCATCGATGGGGAAGGAGGTGGCACTACCTAAAAGGTTTGAGTCATCCTCATAAAGCCCTCCCTGAACTGAGCATCAGCTCCCGTGTCAGGTATAACGGCTGGTGCCAAGCCTGGCAGGACAGGAAGATCTACGGGAAGTCCCTGATCAGCCATTTCCGGTGTCTAATTACCCTGGGGAAACTGGCATACAATCGGAGGAAGTCTCGGTTCCATGAAACTAGAAGGTCAAGAACAAACCTTAGATCACTATTATCAAGGACTAAAAAAAGAAGTGTATGGAGGAAACATGATAAATAAGACATTCAATTTTTACAAAACATGATTCCACGATGTGTATAAACCATACAAGGCGCGTCACCATAATTCATTCACATGGGCATGTATTTCTGCCAAAACTGGTCGTGTAACACCTCTAACACATAGTGTGTTCACATAACACGCGACATGTAATTGAATCCCCTTCCCCTACACGAGTACTTCTACACGGTTAAGCTACATGACTCTCCTAAAACCAGACCACATGGCATGTTCAAAATAGGCACAACTTGTATTATGGGTTATTCCGGATAGTAAGCCTCAGAAACTACTCCAGAATCCAGAAAAACACTGAAACAAATATTGAAAGTGAAAAATTTCGATCCATGAGGGCCCATACTCCCGACGAATCAACGATTGGAATCTTACACATGTTTTAAACAAGCAAGGAAAAGACAATGATCCATCATGATCCGGTCCATGAGGGACCATAACCCCTCAGAAACCAATATTTGGCATTAATTATAAACAAAACCATACTCAAACAATAACCTATCAAACAACATGTATTTTTATCAAAGAATCTATCACAACATCATGCATATTCTACACAACACCTATCACAACAACATGAAATTGCTAATGCATCCTAGAAGGTATGGCAAGAATACATGACATGTGATATCTAGCAAGTGCATATTTGATGCATGATATGGAATACCCTCATATCATCGGGTTGAACCATAAATAGAACCTCAATAACATCAAACAACAATAGAACAAATCATTTGAATCACTCAAGGTGAAATCATATCAACTGTAATAATTGCAAAAGAAGAAAAATTACATTTAATGAGGTAGATTGGATTTTCCATGTACACAGGTTAGCTACTCCCGGACACAACTTATTACCAAGTACCTATTCCTTCATATCCCTAGTTGAAGCTCCAATCAATAAATCAAGGGAATATAAAACCTCTGATACGACTCTATAATGTCTTGATTCTGGAAGGCACCTAAGGGCACCCCATACCCTGTTGGTCAAAAGGCCACTAGTGCATTTCCCCGAACACCAGAGGTTGTCGACTAGTAGTGAGGGCCTTGGGAGTGATAGTGGGGAAACTATTCCCTCGTTGGCAGAGTAACACAGCGGAAGAGAAACATTTATTCAATAGTGAAAGCAGTAAATATCCAACAATAATAAATAGAGGAAGACTAAAATAATAAACCGGATCACATATATAAAATGATGCATGATACATATGTCTAGGAAAGCAGCGAAAAAAAGAACAATGCAGAAATATAGTACTAAACGATGTACAAAAGAAAGCAGATAAACTCCTCATTGTCACAATCCACAGCTTGGTCTCATGCTCTCCAGCTCCATAGAAAATCAAGTACCTGAAGTCGAAAGGCTCTTTCCCTTGTCTATACATGCAGTAATATAATCTATTTAGTCCCAAAGCATGACCCAAATAGAGTGTCAGAATAAATACCAGTAGGCAACTACACAAAGATCTATGCCTAACAGTCAGTGAGTATATGACAGGGTATAAGTATAGAAATTAGTAAACAAAAAGTACTCATCAGAAAAACAGAATCCATAGTTTCAATGTCAAACAACAACAGAAATAGGCAGCTAAACACAAGAAAGAAACACTCTCTGAGAAATACTCACAACCATCCACTCTGGTCCTACCTAACAAGTACAAGAAACCCTCTAGGCAGCACACTCGGTCTAACCCCTCTGGTTCGGTATATGAAGACTCACTGAGGACTCACTCACTATTAATTACCCTTATAGTTTAAGGTAGTCAGGAACTCTCTAGGGAAGCTCAAACAGTCAATTTCCGTTATATCCCCATGGTCAAGGACTCTCTGAGGAAGCTCACTCGGTCAATTCCCCTTATAGCCCAGGTCATTTGTAGACTCTCTGAGGAAGTACTCACTATCAATTCCCCTTATAGTAAAAATAGTTCAAGAATAAAATCAAATACTCTCTGTGGAAGCTCATGCGTTCAATCCCCTAATAGCCTAAAACAATCGAGGAATCTCTGAGGAAGCTCACTCGATCAATTCCCCATATATCCCCAAGAGGTTCTAGGATCTCTAAGGATGCTCACTCGGTCAATCCCCCTTATATCCAAAAGTGCTCAAAGAATCTCTAAGGAAGCTCACTCGGTCAATTCCCCTTATAGTCTACTAGACCAGGTTCTCACGGCCCGGTGTAGGTCAACGAGCATAGCAGTGTAATATGGCCATGTAAACCTACAGAACTACTTGGATAAAGAATCTACAACATAACAAGCATGTTAGAATACAAACTCTCCATCCAATATCAACATGTATGGAAAACAGGAAAGGCATCCAAATTGGATAGACGTGACCAAATGGTCGTAAATAGAACATGCTAGGTAAATAGATCCAAAGCATAGCAATCATCCCTATTCATATCCAAATTACCTCTACAAAAGTATACAAGCATGGAAGGAAATCAATAGGGGTAAAATGGTAAACACGCAATACCCTGTTCAAGGGTATTGGTGGAATTTTCACATAATACGCAAAAAAATTGATTCCTTGAAAATAATTTTGTTTAGAAATATAGTGAAGTTATACAAATGTTCGATATATTGTTTTCTATAAATTATATATTGCATATTTATTTTTAATTGATAAAAATGTATTTATATTGAATTTCTAATTTTTCAATACGCATTTGAACATGATATTTTGTATTGTGGTATTTTAAAAAGTTGGTATAAAATCACATAGGATGGGATAGTTGTTTTTTATGATAGAATAATGAAGCCTGTTGCATTTTTCCAATACGAGGAGAAGATATCAAGAGTATTCGATTACTACTACAATTTCAGGTATACCACATTCTTTCATTGAATCATCATGGAGTTGATATAGATTATTATAGTAATCTCATTTATGATTGGGTATTGTCAATACCAAGATATCCCTATCAATACACTATTTTGTTTAAAAGGGGAGCTTAGATAGTGGCTCTTTTGGGGTATTTTTTATATAAATGTTGAGAATAGGTTACCACTACAAAGGTGGATTATGTGATTCTATTCAGTAGTAATATTATATATTTAGACAAGGAAATTTTTTTAGGTACTATGTCTATGTACTTGTGCCTATACACATTAATCTTTGTGTTAAAATTTAGGAGTTACAATGTATATGGATTAAAGAAGGTTTTCTACTTGTTTAAGGATTATTAGTGGGGGACTTAATTTTTCTTGTATTATAGATTTATATGGGTCAAGGGATTCCATATTTTATATTGATAGTTATAGAAAATTTAATAGGGGCTTCCTTGATCTGCTACTTCAAGAAGGATGCATCGATTTTTTCTATAAATTTGAAGTCCTTGTGAAGGGATATGGGTTAGGTTTTCACATATGATTCCACTGAATGTTACCAATAAGTTTTATATATATAAATTATTTGATTTCTTATATTAACGCATAATTTCTAATTTACTTATTCTTGGTTTTATAGGTTAGAGGGTCAGCATTGGCTAGTTTGTGGATGGAAATAAGATCATTATTTGAGTTGTTTTAGGGATAATCTTTCAATCATTGATGGAATTACACGACCATGTTCTAAGGAATCCCTTTACATTTCCAATATTATATTTTAGATCCATATCAAAAATTTCATTCATCCTAATATCCGAACTCAATCCGGTTTCCAAATACATTCCCCTGGAAATAAAATCTACTTAAAATATTACAAATCCCCTACCACTTATCTTCTTCCCAAATTGCATAGCTATACCAAAATTTTCATTCCCAAATTCCAAACCACTAAATACCTAACACTATCATTACGTACATTTCTGAATCCAAATTCTCATCCCCTTAAATATTAGGTGTTATCCTTCACTTAACCAACCCACATCAATAATTCCATGTCCACCTAGTTATACCAAAAAAAATATTAACATCAAATATTCGTTGGAAATTAGTTATTACACTATTAAGGGATAGGTTTTGATGAGAATCCATTACCAGTAGAGGAAATTAATTTTTATTTGTATAAAACACTAGTAAAAAATTTTAGTATCTTCATCCAATTAAATTCTATTGTACATTTTTATAAAAACTGACCCCCCAAAATAATACTCAGTTTTTTATTATATAATTAATTAGGGAATAAAATACCAACTTTTGGGTGTATTTTCTTCTTCAACTTTTTTGTTACTATTTTTTAATAAAATATAAAAATTTCTTTTCTTCATTATTCATGCTATGATATTTTCTTTCACTTTATTCTATATTTCATCCTATTGTGAATTTATTATAATTTATCAATTTATATAGGGGGTTTTATTATTTATTTATTTTTTGTGTTCTTCAAATTTGTTCTAGTTACTTCATTTATTTTCAATCATTTTATATTATCCTAAGTACCATAAACTTGAATATATTATTATAGTGGACTAACACCCTTTTTAGGAAAGCGAGTAAAGTTGTAAATGTTTTTCTACATTAAAAATTATTTAAATTATTCCATTCACATTGATTTTGAGAATGTGATTGATTGAGTGATGAGTGGGGTGAAAAACCACTTGTTTTACACCAATTATTTCTTTTTTCACTTTAATTTTTTACCACATACCATTTTTGAAAATCTAGTTCCATGAAGAAATTTTTGTACATAAATAATTGAACAGGTACTTCATATAAACATTTGATAGATTCCAAAACAATTTTAGAAAGATTCTGGTCCATGTTGAAATTCATTATTTTCGGGTTTGGTTACCTTTATTTAGAATAAAAATGGGTTTTAAATGCAATAGATCACTCATAATATTGGATTGAGTTTTAAGATATTAACAATAAATAGTTTAATGACAATAAACCAAATCCTTTCAGTGGAACTGATTAAGGAATTGATTAGTTCTTATAATTTTATCTTACCCACCACACAACATCCCTCCATTACTTATTAAAATTTAATTTTCCCATTATGAATATTTTCCAAACTTTATTTTGACCTGATATCAAAATAATTAAAAGTAAAAAAATATAAATATTCTAAAAAACAAAAAATGTAATAAAAAGGAGATAACACTATTAGAATTCCTAGGAAAACATCAATGTATTGGATAAGATAGAAAACAATTAACCTGGATAGGTCTGAATTTTTATCATCTAATGATAGAATTATTGGTGTTGGATTTATAGAAAATACATAATTATTTTGGTGTTATGAATTTTTAAACCAATGTTAATCTGATTGGGAAGAAGAGATGATGTTTGATTTACTTTGTAAGAGAAGTATTAATTGTTCATTAATTTGGCCAGAATTCATTTCATGAGAGAATTGGTGATGCTACCAATAAAATAGTCCTAAATGGTATCACTACAGGTTGATTACACCTGGGAAGAGACCTAGAAAATATAGGCATCAGGATATGTTATGATTTTCAGTGTTTCATGCTACATGATATTAGGATATGTCATGAATTCAGGTTCTCGAGGATTTGTAAAATGTACAAAACCCTATAAGATTAATGAATTCTAAAAGCAAAGAGATGTGTAAAATTAGTGGGATTCATAAGATCCTTTAGTGTATTACATGAGAGTATTTAGGTAGTGTGATGGGATTTATACTTTAAATGGGAGGAGGAGAGTGTAAACCGCCATGGTTGTTGATGTCACACCCTAAAGGGGTTAGGGGAATTATTTAAAAATTGAAAAGAAACATTTTAAAGGTAACCATATAGGATACCTAAATTCTCTCTTAAATACCATGTAAGAGAAAGTGATCTGTATGTTTTTATCATTTTATAAATTAAAAGGGAAATAGTTTTTGTATTTTGTAATGTTTTTCCACACTTTGGGTGTATTTGAATGGATCTATCAATTTTAAGGTGTCCATATTACAATTGAGGATCATGTATAAAATACCCAATATAAAATTTATAATCTATTATGAGTCCATTTGTTCATAATATAAAGTATAGGTTTGACTAATAATAAATCAAGGAGTCAAGATGGACTATATGAATGATAGATGATGTATATACATGAAAATTAGAGTAGGACCATGAAGTTAAAGGTCTATGATATTGATATTTGGTTAATCGATTCATTCCATAATGATAACACTTTTTTTATGATACCCTTTTTAAAATAGATACCCTAGAATCTCACCACAACATGTTTCTTGAGAGTGAGTAGTGAAAAATAGAGATATTGGTTACATCATGAAATAGAGACTTTCATGTTTTTGAGATTCATGTTTTGGTAGTATCTTTTAATTAGAAGTTGTGTATCATGAAATGATAGTGTATTTCATTCCATTATGTTTTTGACTTAGCGGTTTTACTTATTTTTCATATCTGGTTTTCATGATTGAGATCAAGGAATTCAATATATTAGTTTGAATGAGATGTAAAGGGTACTTATAGATGAATTTTTCCATCATTCTCATGACTGATTAAAGATATTTAATGATAAAAACATAGAGAAACGATCATGAAATAAAGAGAAGGGAATTATGTAAGAATTTAAATTACAAAGATATCTAATTCAATAAATATTAAAGTCCACTATTATACAAAATTAGGTGGTGTGAAGTTTATTTGATAGATTTAAATCTCTACGAGAGGAATTCTAGAAAATGAGAAGAAATAATATTGAAACTAATTTAATATTATTTGAAAGAATATGAATGATTTTCCATGATGAATCAAGGAAAGGTGATGGTGTTGTTTATGGTTACATCCACAATATGTTCATAAAAGATTAATGTGAATATAAAAGTCACCCATCCATATTAAATTAAACAAAAATAGAGATGTTATTTGGCATTGGTCTATTTTCCGAAGGCTATTTCTTATATCGAGTTGAGAGAAAATAGTATAAGTTAAAAAAGAGACCTTTGAGATGTAGTTAACTGTCCAAAAACTATAAAAAGAGAGTGACCCTAGGAATAACCTAAATCCACCATTGAATAGCGAGTTTAGTGTATTATGGTGAATCATTTAATTATTTAAAACATTCAACATGGATTATCCCATTGTGGGTGAACCATGTAAAATTCATGTGTAATATGAGCATACATTTTTATGTTATACATGATATAAATTAGTGAATGTGGGAAAAATAAATCATTGATTATATCTAGTAAAGGTAAATATGAGTGAGATAATTTTCATGTCCTCATATATAATTATTGAAATTGGGTGACCCTATAAATTATGAGGTGAAAATATACTACGAAAGTGTGAGTATATGGAAAAAATGATTATGTTTAAATAAGTTATATAATACTCTTACTCCAATAACCCCAAAAAAGTTGTTATTTTATTACAATTTAATTGAATACATAGGTCACAATAGATAATTTTAGGGTTTCCTAGGGAAATAGATAATAGTATATTTGGGTGAGATCAGGAACTCACAAAAGGATATTGTATAACATAAGCAATCATATATAATCTTTAAATAAATAACATGACATGAATAAATAAATTCCTTAAAATGGATATTGAGCATAATATATCCATCAATTAAAAAATAAATAATTTCTTGGAAATGAATAATTGAAATCATAGTTATAAAATTCAGAAATCCAAACATAAAAAACATACCAAGAAGGCCACATACAAAGATATCATGCATAAATAGGTAAGTATCATATGAAATACCCAAGTAGTTTGTCTCATGAAACCAAATGATGAATTGATTGGCTATATAATGTTGGGTCCCACTAATATAATAAAACTTCTAATGAAACCAACATATAAAAGTAATAGATAAAAAATACATATCATAGTGTTCCCTATGGAACCTCATACATAATCTTGGATAAGTAATCTTTAAGTATCAATATGTGAATAAAGGATATATGGAATATTAATATTTTCCAAATTAATAGAATAATATTTCTATCTACGTGAATATCCAATAATCATCATAGAAACAATTGAATTTTCACAATGTAATGGAAAATACCTTTATCAATGGAATGATAATGAAATTGTGGTATAAGATACATTAATTATTAGAGGATATAAATTAAAGTTAGTCTGAAATAATATATTACATTGCTTTATTAGGGTTTAAAATGTTCTTTTGAATCATCCAAAGCATTTACCTAGGGAGAGTCATACCATCTGGATTGTTAGGCCCATTTTTTTTCCACAAGTGATGATAGAGTTAATAAAAAATCAAAAAAAATTCTTGTTTATTATCAATAAGTACATTTTATTTATAAAATTTATCTAATTATAGTATCTATATTTGGGATGTAATTTTTTGGAAAAAACACACTACATACATTAACAAATTTTTTTGGATGTTTTAGATTTATCACTTTGTGTTTTATTAATATTTGAAAATTATAATGGATTAAGAAGGTAGTATAATGAAAGGGAATGGTGATATATTATTGATAATATGATAATGAATTCTTAATGATGAATAATAATAGAATTTTATATTGAAAAATAATTGAATTAGAGATTATTAAATTAATAAAGGATAAAAAGTGATTAGGGACACTCATATCAGCAACATAACATATTATTCAAAGGCTATAATGAATGGGATAATTAATATATCAATAAAAATATATCCAATGCATGATAATAGAATATAATTAAAATCATGTTAATATTTGGAAAATAATTTAAATATTATCATATCAAATTATTATAATTTAAATTGAAATGGGTGGGGGATTAAGAACCCTTATGCTAAAAAGTGTCTTTTAAAAGATTTATAAGGTAACAATAAAAGAATAGAAACTACTTGCATAGACTCTATAGTGGGGAAAATATAGGAGATATATGATCACTAATTTTAGAGTGATGATATATGGGAGGTTGGTTGGTTATTTATTATTAATGATGGGGTTTTTTCTATTAATTTCAAAGCATGAACCTTATATCCTTGGTTAAAAAAAGATAACCCTTTACTTTATCAGGATATTATTCCATGGTATCTGAAATGTATGACCTGATTTTTAAATTTCCATTATTTAGAAACTAAAATCCATTAAATAATATTATATTTCCATGGACAAGAATCATATTCCTAAGGAATATTTTTAAAATACTTAAAGAGATACTTTATGTTTTAGAATATTTTTTCTTGGTTAAGGGAATTAATTTTAATACTTTAAAATAAATTATTTTAATTATTATACTCTTTTTTTAACAGAGAATTTTTATTAATCATTAAATTATTTTTGAATATTTAGGATTTCATAATAATAATTTTATATTCCTATAATATTTTTCTTTTTAACCAAAAAATTGAATATCACAAAAAATTATAAAAAATTTACCAATGTATAATTTGATAATTTTTAATCAAAATTTATATTAATATTTATGGAAATTATTCCATATTTATGTGAATTTAAATTAATAATCAAAAAAACACTTATGTATTACAAAATAACACATTTGAGGACAAAAAATAGAAAAGTCGTCTCATTTTTTTTGAGATGTATATGTGTAATTTTATTATTATTCATCAATTTATATATATTATTAGTTAATAATTATATTATTAAAAAATTATTTTTTGGTACCAGTTTTCTATTTTCTTATAAATTTAATTTATTAGATTTTAATATATTATATTGTGTTATACTATTATGATGAAATAATGGAATTTTCATTGATCAATGATTTTTGTGATCAAATTTTTATTTAATACAATAGAAAATTGAGTATTAAATTCTCACCACTAAAATAATTTCGTCTTTTAAATTTGGTGTGTACATCAATACACGAATAAATGAGGGAAATTCTTCCACATTTCATTATTGAGATCCCATGTTCCTTTTCTCAATGTTTGATTTCTTCTGAAAAAACATCAGTTGGGTCATCAGATTATATAAAACTCACTCTCTAGTGTAAATAATCATAAAAGTATCCTCAATATATGATATGTCTAGTTATAACTTTATTTTATCAGTGGTGACTACAAGTGTAGGTTTTGGAATATACATTCTAAACATAAAAATAGAATAAAAAATTTAATTTATGGAGATTGTGTGGAAATGAAAAATTATATGATATAGGTCCAATTCTCATTAAAACATCAGAAGGACCAATTTACTTCAGACATAGCTTCCCTTTCTTAATGAAACTTTCAACCTCTTTAAATAGAGATACTTTATATAATACATTATCCACCCCATGGAATCCCAAGTCATTCCTCTAATTATTAGTAAATTGTTTTGTCTCATCTAAGAAATAAAAATGTGATTCTGGATAGCTCACTCCTAAATATTTTCCTAAATGATTTCTAGACCAACTAGCCTATTTTCATCAACATCTTCCAAATCAGATAGAGTATGAAATTTTTTTCATATATTGCCTTATACGACACCATTTGAATTCTTTCATGTAAACAACTATTATATAAATATTCCATTAAAGATAGGTATTAGTCTTATATTCGATGTTGTCAAGTGAGAATGACCTCAACATATCCTCTGAGGATTGAATGATCCTCGCTGAATACCCATCAATTTGAGGATGATATGTGGTTCTCTACTGTATCTCGATATCTAAATCCTTTTGAAATCCTCTAAAAAATATTGATGTTGATCAATGTTCATGATTAAGTATAATTAATAATGTTGAACCTTGAATTCTTACATCCCCATAGATATTGATTTTTATAATATTTTGTGGGGGTAGATCCAACTTTATTTTTATGAAATGTAAAAATATAATAATTCGATCCCCAATGACCTGTATAGTTTCATTATTCTTAGATTCCTAATAATATTAAGTAACATATTTAATTATGTTGTTTTCACACATATGAGTTTTTATATAGAGAGGTTGCATGATATTCTTTGGAAGTAGTCTCTTAGACCACATTATTTGGCATACCAATTAACATGATACATAGTCTGTTATTTCATACCACATTTTTTTCCATAAAAAGTGAACTTTTGTATCTTTATAGTTCTTGGTATTACTAAAGTGTTTATAGAAGTTTGATCTACGAGCTTAATATAGTAATTAACTGTTTATATCAGTTTCTAATGGTATACATGGTCACTTTCCAAACTCTAACAAACCATCTTCAAAGACGAAATTTATTTGTCCCACATTTTAATGGCCTTGATGTTATTTTTTAAAATATTATCATATTGATGAGACCTATTTATCTTCTCTCGTAAATATGATAGGGTAATTATTTGCAAAAGGAATGATGTTTCCCCTTCTATAGTATTTTCTATATCAAGCTTTACTAAATCCATGAATATATGATCCATTTCCATCTTCATTATGGATAGAACTCTGTGGTACATTGTGATCAATGCATATTCCACTCTGATCACCTTCCCAAAATGTTATTTTATTTCATAGACATAGTGCTTGAGTGGTTCAATACTTCCCTTATGTCTCAAGTAGGTATCTTTATTCGTGAATATATATTTCAAACTTTTATTATTGCTATATGTGTCATATCTTTTCATGTTTAGATAATTCATTCATATTTTCAGTGTAAATATTATGGATTACGGATCAAGATCATGAGTTGGATAGTTTTATTCAATGTTATTTATTTACGTGGATAAATAGTCAAAAACTCAATCATTTTGTATAAGGGAACACCCAAGTCCTTTATTTGATGAATCACTCTATATAAAAATATATTTACTTTTTAGAAGGTAATGTAAATGTTGGTGAAATGATAAATATTTCATTGATTTCCAAAAATAATTCTTCTCATTATATAAACCAAGTGAATGTGACCCATTTATCTATTAACATGGTTAAATAATTAGAAATTTGGATATAATATTCAAAAAATTACCTATAGTATCTATCTAATCCAAGTAAAATATGTATCCTAGTTATAAATTTTTTAGTGCGTGACATTCTTTTAAAATATTTTACTCCATTCAGTTGATTGGTTTTCCATCCATATAGACAATATTCCCAAGAAAATAAACATTATAAAGCTAAAATTCACACATAATGAATTTTTATACATCTCTTTTTAATTTAAAGTGTCATGGAAATTTTTAAAATAGAATTTATAAACATCATATAACATAGTGTATATCAAGATAAAATTAATAAAAATCACAAAATTTATATCAAGATAGTCATTGAACACTCTATTTATTAAATCTAAAAACATTAGAGGTGAAATTTTAAACCCACAAGACATTAATATTTACTCATAATTCCCATACCATATAGGAAAATCAGTGTTTGGTATATAACCCTTCTTGAAATTTAATTCATGATAAACTGAAAAATGTTCAATTCTTGTGAAGTATTAATCCCCTATAATTTTGTAATATACTATCTTTTTCTGGGTATCCCTCTCTCTATAAATCTGAGTACTTTTTTTATCTTTCCTTTTGGTTGTGTTTTCATAATTAAATTATATAATTTTAATAATTGTATTCTTGGGTTACAAAGAAACTTATCGACTATGGAGTATCCATGAGGAGCGATTTATTAGAGAAAATGACCTAAACATCAAGGATATATTGTTTTTTGAATTTATGGTGCCCTAGTAAAATGGTATAAGTGTTTCATTTTTTCATGGTGAATTGAGGTACTTTAAAATATTTTTTATTAGTTTAAATGGAAAATAGTCTACAAAAATAAACTACAATACCTTTTAATTTCATGTAAAGGGGTTACACAATGTGTAATTATGCATGCATTTAAAAAAAATCAAAGGTGATGTATATTTTGGAGAATTCCATTAAAAACATTTACCCAAAGTGAAATCACATTACGCACCATGTAAATTCCTAAACTATTATTTCATAAATGTTTTGTAGCTTATTTATATTCAAATTCGTTATAGCTTCTATCCTCTTGGCCCTAAGGCTTCCTCTAGGGAATTTTCATTTGGGAACATCGCTTCTGGACAACCTATTTATGTGTGTGATTCTTGTTAATTGTTTTTGGTCATGTTTCTTTATTCTCATACATATTCTCTAACCATTTAAGTGAAATTATTTGATTAATTGTATTTTTGCTTTTGATATTAGTCAATTTTGATCTAGAAACCTCATTAAAATCATCCAAACCATCTTCCTCATGCGAATTGGTTGTTGGAATCATTTTTTCATCGTTGGTTATAGGTATGGGGTTTAAATATTAACCATATGGTTAAATAAATTTCATGTTTACACAATATTTTGATTGTTACAACAAAATGTGTTCCCAAATTGAATAAAAAAATGATTATTATGTATATTCCTTTGTTTTTTTTCATTCTACCATGATTATGGCTACCCATTTGGTGAGAAATCCTTTGAATATAATTTAATTGGATAATATATTAAGTATGGTTTTCCTGACATGTTCCCTATAGTGATTTCATGTTATAGAGTCCTTAAATTGTGGCTTATTAGTTATTGATATAACTCTTAATCAATTTTGATATAAGTGAAAGTGGTATTTTAATGATAAATGATAATTTTCATAATTATCCATTGAGATATATGCTGTGATATTGTGATATCTATGATAGATGATAGGGATTGTGTTTTATTTTGTAATTTTTATATACCAAGCTCAGTCTTAGCACATTCACATTTATATGATATAATTATGATATTCAGCAGGCTCAACCTAGTCCCATGATGTAATTTATATAGAGATTCAGATTTTCCCAGTCCCAAGTTGTAATGCTTATAGGGATTTGTCCCAGATGATGTAATGTATATAAATATTTGACCCATATTGTTGTGAATATACCATTGTAATATGGTTATGGTTGGCATGGTCATAAGACATGATTAGAGATATTTTGTCATGGAACTGAAGAAGGTTATATTACATTGGTTATATGGTTGTGGTTGGCATGGTCATAATACATGAAAGATATATTCTATAATGGAACCGAAGTGGGTTTTTATTGTATTTATTAATTGTTGAATTAATTAATACACCTTTTTTATGTCATTATTGCACACAATTACTAAAAGTATGGTTTTGCTTATACAGAATGGTGTCGACCTACTGAGTTATACTCACACCCTATTCAGGATTCCATTTGGTACCTGAGAAGATTATGTTGATGTAGGTTTGGATAATGCCAAAGTACCTAGTTAATCATTTCTTGTTTTCAGATGGGCTAGTGGATGTAGATGGGATTGATAAGGGGTTCGAGACCCAATACATTGAGTATTTTATTTGAGCCTTCTAGTATTTTTCTAGTATTTTACTTGAATTGCATTTAGTTACATTCCCACATGTCATTTCACTATTCCATTTTTATTTATTGGATAATTTGTTTTGATTTTGTTATTGGCTTATGTTATGTATTTAATTTGATTATTTCCATTCCATTCTGAATTTTTATATAGTTATGAAACTTCATACAAATGGTTTAGTCTCCCCACTATACATTTCACACCCCCTATGCTAGTTGTCAGCCTCTGGTGTATGAGGAGGAATGCTTGAGTTCTCATAACCATCATTTCTTGCCTTGTAAGAGAATACCAGATTGGGGGATGTTACAATGTGGCATCGAACGAGAAGGTTTTCTTTTCTTAAACTTTATTATTTTGGAAAGTCATAAAGGATACACGCATGTGTCGGGACATTGTAATGATCATTTTTATGGGAGTATCTAACCCATTTAGGTGGACATAATCAGTATTCCTAGGGATGGGATTGATGTTTTTGAAGTGTTTATGTTACAATTGATGTTATTTCACCTTGGTTGATTTACATTTTGTGTGGGTTTATTATTCTATGATCTTACTATTTCTTAATATTTCTATTTTTAGCCTAATATGGTGTAAGATAAGTATAGATGAATCATAATAGGGATATCAGAATATATTGATAGGATTTTTTCATGACAGGGACATCTCTATTCATTCATGTAATATATACTTGATTGTTGAACTGTAATATGGGATATCAGTTTCATTAGGTAAATGAAATGTGTTAATGTTCCATGATAAAATACTTATAAGCCATGTCTTGAGAGACCAAGAGTTAGTGGTTCTCTATTTTAGCCACCTATAAGGGTTATCCTTTTTACTAGATAGTTCTCTAAGGCGTGTCTTTCATAAAGAAAAAATGTATCCTCATCATATTTAACATGAGTGTCAGGAGTGTGGAAATTATAACATTACTGACACAACTGAACAAGAACTTCCTATATTTCATGAGGATAAAATGGATGTTCAGCTTAATGGTAGCTTCCTGAGGATCATGCAATCCTTACACAGAGAGACTGTTCACAATTCTCCTTCCATGTATGAGCTGAGAATAGATTTTCAGCTTTAGTATCCACCTTTTTTACTAGGGAAGGGGGACCACTGGAAGCCGAGTTTTGGATTGAGTTAGTCAAAACAATCATTAATCATCTCAATAAAACCAAAAATAGGAGGGTTAATCTTTCTTGGTATATACTTCATGGACCTTCCAAGCATTGGTGGGATATTTTGAAGGATGGTGGGAAGCAGTATGAGCTGTCATTGAAGAAAATCCAGACAATGTTCCTAGGAAATTTCTATCATGAGACCTTGTGGGAGGAAAAATCTTGTGATTTCATGCTTTTGGCGTATGAGGCTTTGCTAATGAAATATTATGATATACATTTTACCAACCTATAGTATTTTGTTTCGTCTTTGGAAACTGATGAAATCCACAGGGAGAGATGTTTCTATGACAATATTCATTATAAAGTCATTTCCAAGCTAAATTCTTTACGTTTAAGTAGCTATAAATCCATTCTGAATCATGAACACATCGCGGATGGAAATATGAAACTAGCCTCAAGTAATAGTCTTTTTCTCTAGGAAAATCAAGGAGTTAATATTTGAGTTGTAAGAAGCACCGTTGTGAAAGTTTCTATAAAATAATTAGTCATTAGAATAGGCAGGGAAGTGGAAGACCGTATCAAGATCATGTTTTGTTCTTATGCTATCAGTGTTGAAATTTTTTACACAAGTTCCCACAGTGTCCTTACCCCATTATCAAGTTTTCTATTTGTTGATGTTTGTGTCATATTTAGAGGTTCTATGTGAACTTTTCATAGAGTAATAGTTAAAGATTTTCATGACCAACACCAAACTGGGATGGGGCTCAGCTTCCACTCAGTAGGATTGTAGGTGGATTTCCACGGGGCGTTCAGGATGTTCAGGATGTTTAGGCTAAGGTAGAGGATGTGGTACCCTAGTACATGATAAATATTTCCAAGAATTTTATTTATGTTAGGGAAGTCATAATAGATCCCAAGGGATATGGACAAGTCATTTTCACGCTATGCAGACTACTATGGCTAATTTGGATGCAGGACTGTCTACCATTTAAGGTATGATTCTTGTATCATATACATTATTTTTCATTTTGTTTAATACTGGAGCATAACATTCTTCTTTTTATTCCCTTTTTCAAATGGTTTTGGATTTTATGTGCAAATATTATAGATTTTTTTAACCATTGAGAGAATGTTGTGGGCGGGGTCTGTTAATATCAAACATTTCCAAGCATTTTCCGTAGAGATTGGTGGTTATCATTTCTTTTGGGAACTGTACATATTATAAATGAATGTGGATTACATGATTCATATTATGGATTGTTTAGTTCAATACTACTCTCATATTGACTATTAAAGGAGGATATTTACCTTCGAATATCCAGAAGGATGCAGTTATTCTCACCTGGGTGAGTGGCATCTTCAGGCATGTTGTGCGGGAACAATTTAGTGTAGATTGGATAGTATCGTGACATAGATAGATGGTATTTATTTAGATAATGGTGGAATTAATTAGGAATATTTTCCTCTAGTGGCATACTATTTTATGCATGTCTTTCTTGTTGAGTTCTAGGGATTACTACCCAATCGATATATCAAGTTCAGGCTCAACTTGGTGTCAGGAGCAGATCTTGTTTCTATGTTGCCTTATCGAATAACGCCAGCAGAGGTGTAGAAGATGAAAGATAAATTGGAATATCTAGAATCTAAAGGATTTATATGGATGATTATATATCCTTATGTATCTCTAATTCTATTTTCCCAAAATCCTGATGGATATTTGCACTAATGTGTAGATTATGGGAGGTCGAACTTGATGATGGTCAAGAACCAACATCCTCTTCCATGAATTAGTGATATTTTCAATTAGCGGAATGGTGATTAGACATTATCAAATATTAACATGAGATAAGGATATATTCAGTTATGTTTGAGACCATCAAACATACATATAACATATTTGTGTATCAGGTATGGCTTGTATGAATTCGTAGTGATATCATTTGTTTTGACCAATACATCTGTGGTATTCATGGCCTTAATAAATAGGATCTTTCATCATCTTTGGGAAAAAAAATTGGTTGTTTTTTACAGATATTTTTATGTACTCCCATTAAATAGGTAATCATGGCAAAAATATAAACATCATCATGAGTACAATGAGAGAGCATCAAGTTTATGTCAAGCTAACCAAATACAGTTTATGGATTAATGAAGTGCACTTCTTGGGAAATGTAATTTCATATACAGGAGTGTCCGTGGACCCAAAGAACTTAATAGCAATGATGTCTTGGGAACATCCTAATAATTTCATTGAAATTCAGATCTTTTGAGGATTAAAATGTTATTACATGTGTTTTATCCAATAATTTTACTATTTGGAAGAACCAATGTATGGGTTGAACAAAAATGAGGTGATGTTTCATTTTTTTAATGCTTGCATGATTGATTTTCATGAGATGTATGAAAGGATACCCCGATCACATATTCTTACATTGCCTATTCCATTTAAATCATATATTGTTTTTTATTACGCATCTAGAGTTTTACTCAGAGAAGTTCTGATGCAAGAGGATTGAGTGTTTCTTTAAGGCTCCGGGAATGTGAGACTACATGAGAGGAATTATCCTACTCGTTATCTAGTGCTTTTATTAGTCATACATGCCTTATGATGTTAGAAAAACTATCTAATTAGTTATAGGTTTTTTATATACATGGATCACAAGATCCTGAAGTATATATTTTCATAGTGATGCATGAACCTTTATTAGAAGAGGTGGGTTGAATATCTATAGTCTTCCAATGTTGAATCATCTTATAAACTGGGAAATGGAAATTTATCATCTTAGTTACTGATCTTAAATAAATAGACATAGTTCATATGGCAGTCTTGTGATGAGTGGTTGATAATGTCCCTCTTTACAGACAAGCATCTGAATTTTCGTGAATCTTAGGGCGAATAGCAGTAAATTTGAAATCTTCTAGACACACGCTTTTGGATCAAATTAAGGATCAGAATTCATTTGATCCAAACTATTCAGTTTTAAGATAAATATTATATTTTCAGGAGACACTAGTAGGATGATCTCTCGTTGGTGGTAATTATCTTTTTTGTGGATGAGAATGGGTTCTTATGGGCTTTCCCAATGAGATTATGAGGTAGATTCATGATTCTAGTTGGGTGGTGCATCATGGATTAACAAAGATCTATCATCGTATTCAAAGAAAATACTATTAGTTAGGAATGAAGAACATGGTGGAAAGCTTTATTGCTAAATACTTCACCTTTTAGTAGGTGAAAGCTAAGAATCCAAGGAAAACTAGTCTTTTGCAACCTTTACCCATTCTTGAGTGAAAATTGGATAATATCATGATGTATTTTTTAATAGGAAAAACTAGTATGTCCCATGAGAATGATGTTTTATTGGTTTTTATGGATCAATTGACTAAGGTATCCCACTTCTTACATATTAGGGAAACATTCATAGTTGATGATCTAGGAAATCTTTACATTGATGAGGTGGTTTAGTTGCACGGTGTTTTGAGGTGTATTGCTTCAAATAGAGATCCTCATTTCACATCGCGTTTGTGTAAGGGTTTTCAAAAATCCTGAGGATTGTGAGTTATTTTAAGCACATACTATCATCCACACACTGATGGTTAATCTGAGTGGACTATTTATGTTTTGGAGGATTTTTTCTGAGCTTGGGTTTGAGATTTTGTTGGTTCATGGGTGCAACATATAGAACTCAAGGAGTTTTCATATAATAATAGCTTGGATTCATCGATCCAAAAATCCCATTTAGAGTATATTTATGGTAGTCCATGTCATTCTCTTCTGTGTTGGATGGATAATGGTGAGTCAACACATGTTGGTCCCAGTCTCATTTATGAGACATCAGAATAGGTTCAATTGATCCAATAGTGGTTGGTGACCACATAGAAGATGGAGAAACCATATGATAACCATTGGAGATAACATTGGGAATACATGGTTGGTCCACCATTTTTCTTAATGGGCTTTTAAGGTTGCGGAAATGTCATATCAGTAAACAATGAAAGCTAACACACTAGTTTCTTAGGCAGTTTGAAATAGTGAAAAGGTACGGTCTTCTAGTGTGCTGTTTAGACCATAAAATGTTCTTAAATTACATTAATCACATATTCCATGTGTCACAACTAAGGAGATATTATCTAGGACATTCCCATGTGATATATGTATCAGACATCAAGGTTTTTCATATGCGTCCTTTGAGATCATCTGATACAATTTCTAGATTATAGGGAGAAATATCGTGGGGTAGAATTAAAACAATGGTTCAGGTGCAGTGGCAACAAGGGTGAGTTCAAGAGGTAACCTAGATGTGGGATTCTAATTTGTGAGCACAGTGTCTGAAATTGTTCATTGAAACCTTACAATGATGTGTGGAGAAGCTCGGAGATGAGCACTTACAAGGTAGTGATGTTGTAGATCCTATCCATTTATAGGAATGTCTCTCTCTATGTTTTTCATTAATATTTCTTTTTAGTTATGTTTTCATCATGAACATTTATCAATTAGATAAACATAGTATCTATTTTTAAGGAAACATGAGAATGAATGGGGAGTATCTATAAGTAGATATTTTTCAGATAAAATGACCTATAGTTCAGAGATGTATCAACGTTTTAATTAATGGTATCCATGTATTAATTTTTTACTTTTTCTGTGGGATTTTTGTAAGTTGAGGTACTTTAAAATAGGTTTGTATGGTTTGAGATTAAAAAAAACTAGAAAAATAAAATATAAAACATTTAAATGTCATGTAAAGGGATTAAACATTGGGTAATTTTTCATGTGTTTTACTAAAATATATCTGAGGTGGTGTAGTTTTTAGCGAATTCCATTAAAAACATTTAACCAAAGTGTAATCACCTTACACACCATTTAAATTCCCAACCTTCAAATTTAATATTTTTTGTGGGTTATTGTTTTTCTAATCTATTATAGCTCCCCTCCTCTTGACCCTACGTCTTTCTACATGTGATTAAGGGGTAACAAGTTCCCTGTCAGATGTCATGGTTATGTGAAAGATCCCTAGTATGTTGTTTTGGTCATGTATTTTCCTTATGATACTTCTTATTCAACCGTTATAGAGAATCACTTTGACCAGTCTCATTTTTGGTATTGATCTTGATCAATTTTTATTGAGGAACCTCTTTGTATTCATATAAATAATTATTCATTATGGGTGTTGGTTGTTGGAAGTGTTTTTGGATGTTTCGTTAAAGGTAGGGGGTCTAAATATTAACCATATGGTTTGATAAATTTTAATTTTATAATATAATATGATTTCGCCAACAAAATGTTTTTACAAATTTAATAAATATAAATTTATTATTCCTTGGATTCTTTTGAATGTAATTAGTATATAAATTGTCTTAGGGATACCCATTTGGTGAGAAAACTATGGAATATATTTGAATTGGGAAATTTCATAGTTATTTTTATCATGACATGTGACCTAGGGGGATTTATTATTATAGAATCCATACATAGTGGCTTATTGCTTATTGATATAACATTTAATCAACTATGATATAAATGAAAGTGGTATTTGAAAGATATATGGTAATTCACATAATTAACAATTGATATATATGATGTCATATAGTGAAATACATATTGTATGAAAGGGATTTTGTTCCATGTCGTAACGCATATATATCTATCTCAGCCCTGGAACATACACATTTATATACTAGAATGTTGATATTGAGAAAGCTTAGCATAGTCCCATGATATAATTCTTATAAAGAGAGAGTTATACCCAGTCCCATGTCATAACGCATGTAGGTATTTATACCTGATGTAGAAATGTGAGTAGGGTTTTGAACCGTATTGTCGTGACAATTCTATTGTAATATGGTTTTAGTTGGCATGGTCATAAGACATGATGAGAGATATTTCATCCTAGAGCTATTGTAGGTTATTTTACCTTGGTTATATGGTTGTGGTTGGCATAGTGGTAAGACATGCTTAGAGATATTTTGGCATAGATACGATTCATGTTTTTCTTGTATTTAATAATTTTTGAATTAATTAATACACTTTTTATCACCTTATTACATTCAATTCATACTAGTATGTTTTTTTTAGACACAGTTTTCTCAGCCTACTGATTTATAATCACACACAATTTGAGTTTCCATTTCATACGAAAGGTAGTTTTTTAGACGCAAGTATGAACAAGGGATGAGGACCCCATTATTGATTTGTTTTGTGGATGGACTAGGGTTTGGATATGGAATGGACTTGGGGTTTGGGACTTGGGACTTTGGGTGTTTTATTTGAGTATTCTAGTTTTTTCATGTGTTTTTCTAGTATGAAATTTAGATACATTCAAAAGAATCCTTAAATTTTTCCTTTTTTATTTATTTGATTATTCATTTGAATTTTATTTTAGACTTCTTACATGCCATTTGATTGATTATTTCCCTTATATTATGATTTCTTCTACTACTATGAATCTTTGTAGCATGGGGTATTGTCTTCCTACTATACATTTTACACCCCTGATGTTATTCGGAAGCCTCTAGCATATGGGGAGGCACAATTGAGTTATAGTAACAAACCCTTTACAACCATATAAGAGAGCACCAGATTGTGGGATATTACAAATTTGATTATGTAGATCATCTATGGTAGGTAAATGATAATTTTAATTAAATGTCATGGAATTTATTTCTCTATAATAAATTCATAGCCTCATATTCCCATCCTTCTTTTCCATAAATAATAATGCTTCTCCCACCTTTATCAAACAAATATTGTATTTATTTCTTAAAATAAAATAATTCCATTGGAGATATTATATAAAAAGGCTTATATGTGGGTGCATTAGGGATAAATTCCACTAAGAAATCCACTTTAGCATTATTTAGATATCTAGGTAGTTCCTTAGTAAATATATCCACATAATCCCTTATAATAAAAACATATAATATTATAAGGATATACATTACATTAATTATTTCATTTTCCCTAAAATATTCTTTAATATGAGTTTCTGTAGTTGGTTCAGAACATGACTCAAACACTTAATTCTTTCTTCTAAAAAAGGATTATATTCTACCCTTAAATATTGTAATCTTTTTCTAATTATTATAAATCATTGAATTATATTTTGAATGAAAATCTATATCAAGGATTTTATAAAAAACAACCATTTTTATTACCAGTATGTCTGTAACTAAAGAACTGATATGCATTTAAATAGAGATAAATTAATATACTCCAATTGCAATATGGTTTACACCGGTAGTATTAACGGATAAATCATTAATTAATGTAATTGTGGGTTATTCAATGTTCCTAACTAGAATGAAATGTATAAAATTGCGTGTGATTCCAAAATGAAATAATCTATTATCTATCATGCGGTTTATGATCAAAGTACCCATTATAACATCATATGGGACCTCAAATTCTGTTTTTGGTATTATTTCAGCCTAATCCTTGATCCCTTAGCCTCTATTGTGGTTGGTTTCATTGATTATTTTGATAGTTATTTAATGAGTGTCCTATCTCTATATCTCCGTACAATAAAATAATTAGAAATTAGTGTTATCTTTATTAAACATGCACTCATAATCATTATAAAATTTATATGATCTCTTGTATAAAACACTCATTTCCTTCAATAAATACCAGTAGTGACTCATCCCATAGTTTTTGAATGTATTAAATTACAACATTCCTATATTTTAATTTTCCAAATTCCTATAAACATGGTGCACAACTATCCCTTTCCACATTTTCATTCCATTGAAATTAAAATACTTTTATATTTTCTTATTAGCCTTGATGGAACTTTTCACTATCTCTTAAATTGATGAAACTATTTTAGAGATTAATTCTATTTTAAGTCTTAAGTAAACTCATCAAGGAATATATAATTATTTTTTTCAGACTACATACATAGTTTTTTGTATCACTTTCTATCCATGTAAATTATGGATCATACTCAGTAAAAATGCCCTCTTACTATTGTTGTTAATTCCTGGATTTCCTTTCCATTTTTTCACAATGCTCATGAGAAATGTACTTCGCAAATTATATTACCATAAAATAAATCCATTCAATATTATATATCACCTCTTACTTCATGGTGTTCTGGATCAAAGACTTCCATATATCCATATTTCATTTTAGATTATATATAACTATGATACCCTTCACTATTTCACTATATCCCAGATCAAGGAATAGATTTTCGAGTTACATGGTGTATTATTCAAGTATTAATGGATTCATGGTTCTATTGAAAGAAGGAAGTTTCTACCTTATGAAGTATTCAAACATTATTACACCATATTGTGGACCAGAATGTTATTCTGTATAGCATGTTTATTATTCATATCATGAGTTTACATCCCAAATATATTTGTAAGATACTCCTCTCCGACACTAGACTCGTTGAATTTCTCTAGAATGAAATCTAGTGATTGATTATGTGTGTTGACATAGTTCGTGTTCCTTTAATTATGATCTCTTTCTAAATAATTCTATATACATTATTAGTCCATGAATTAAACTAATAAGTTTAAATCATATTATATTATTCCTATTAATTTATTGTAAATTATTTTCATGAAATCTATTGAATTTTTTTGAATATCTTATGTGATTTTCGAAAAGATATATTATCTAACTATGTTCTTCTAAATCATGTTCCTTTGGATATTACAAAACATACTCTAATATTCACTGTAACACCTTGAAACCATTAACCCAAATCATGTTGTTATTTTATTACAATGGTACATAAGGAATATATTACAATACATAGGATCATGAATTTTTGTAACCTTAGGAAACTAGACACATAAATGAAAATTTTATTACACTAAAAAATTAAGATACATCCCCTGAATGATGGATTTATTTATCTTTAAAATCTATAAGTCACACATAATAATCTTTATGGATTTATAAGTAAATGGGAAATAATATAAATTGTGAGAACATATGCTTATCACAGAGTAGCATAATGTAGAATTTAACTTACATGGTCATGAAATCAAAAATGTGACAAGAATAATTAAATTGCCTAAGAAATATAGTTGTAAGCATAATATATCCATGGACTGTATAATAAATAAATTGTTGGATTAGAATAATATATCTAATGGTGATGTAATATATATGGTTGAACTTCATAAGAAAACCATCTGGGCTATGTGCCAAGATATCAGACGTTAATTGGTAAGGATTATACCAAATACCAAACTAGTTTGTATCATTATACCTAATAATTCATTGAAAGAATATATAATTATGGGGCCCACCCATCACATAAGAATTTCTATAAGTCCATGTTTTAAAGAGAATGGATAAACAATATCTATCAAAATGTTCATTAAAGAACATAAAATATAATCATTTCTATGTATTTAATTAATAACAATGTGAAAATAAATGATATATAAAAAGACAATATCTACGAATTTCATTGAATAATGTGGTTATATTGGTAAATATCAAATAATCAAAATAAAAACTATAGGATATTCACAATATAATAGAATTTAAATGTATTAATGAGATGATAATTAAATAATAGTGTAGGGTATATTCATAGTTTAAGTGTAGCAATAAAAATTAGTATAAATTAATATATTCTAATAGTTTATTATTGATTGTAAAGATCTCATTAATCATACAAATCATATCCCTATGGAGTATCAAAATAAGTGTGTGGTTAAGCTCATTTACTGTGTAATGGGTGAAGATTGAGTTAATACCCAATCAACATATTTTTGTGTTATTACCCATAGGTGAATCAGAGCTTGATCCATCATCAAATTCTAGTATCTAAATAAGGATTTCATTTTTAGGATACCACATAATTGTGATTTTACAAAAAAAATAGGATGGTTTAGATTTACTCCTTGGTTTACTATTATTGTTTGATCATTATAAAATGTTATAAATATATTATAATTAGGGGTAAATGATGATCTATCATTAATTATATGATAAGGAATGCATAAAATAGATTATAATAACATTTATTATTTAAATCAAAATGAATTAGAGTGGATTACATGGATAAAAGATAATGAAAGATTAATGACCCATATATCATTATAGTATTGTCATAGGAGATGTCTATAATGATAAGTAATAAGTAATATTTCATTAATAATAATTCAAATGGATGAAAAACTAGTGTAATTATAGGAAAATATATATATATGAAATGTAATTTAAATTATATCTTAATAAAAGGATTACTATTGAAAAGGAAAAGAGGAGGATTGAGATCCCTTACCTTCATTTGTAATTTCATCATGATTTATAAAATAACCTTATATTATTTATAACTTTTTAGAGATAATCTATAGGGAGAAAAGAAAGTAAATTTTTTCTCACTAATATTTGAGTGAAAATAAATGAGAGAATGGGTTGGTATTTATTATGAAGGAGGGGGATTTGTTTATTAGTTTTACAGTGTGTCCCTTAGAACCCTATATAATAGGAAAGAACTAAAACCAATCACAACTGGAAATATATGATATTCCAATTGTATTAAATTTCTTGTATTGGCTAGAAAACTATTGGCTTTTAAGGTGAGGGGGTAGCACAATACCAAATGTTCCGCATTAACTATTGGCATCAGACACTAGAAGTTACAATATCCCATCGGTTTGAGTAATCCATTAGGATAGATGTTTACCAATGGTTTTATTCCATGGGTATATATCAATATTTAAATATATTCCAATGGTTTATAAAATTTTGGTATAGATTTTTACCAAATTTTTAATAAGAATCGTTGGTATAGATGTGTTTTTCAGATCTATGATAGTAGTTTAGAAACCATTGCTATAGAGTAATCCATTTCCTTACAACGTCATACTGCCTCCCATCTGAATTTTCCTACAATTGGAATTATATTGCAGACAATACTATGTACAAATTTCTAAATAACCCTAATTTAGAAAATATTTAAAATTCCACATTGGGAAACATGAAAAATAAAAATACTCTAAAAACATCTACAAAAACACTATAGGCTAATGATGAATAAAACACTAGAAAAGGGAACTAATAAAACACATGAAAAAACACCACTATATAGAAAACACTACATTGTAAACACACCTGAAAATAAAGACAATACATAATTCAATTATAGGTAAAAATACAACACTGGAAATCATAACATTCTACTTGAATACATTTTAAAAAAAAGATGGTACCACATCAAAAGAAGGATGATAGCCAAACCAAAGTAAACTATTATTAAAGAAAACATGATATATTGAGAAAATTAAATACAACCTTTCTGTGTTTTTATTATTGATTGATGATTTAAGTGTTTAGAACACTTTAATGATGTTTTAGAATATGTTCTTGATGGTAGGTACTGATTTTTATAAGAATAATTAACTCAAGTGTTGTAATGAAAGTTTAGTAGAATGCTTACTCAAAGAGAGGGAACAAACCATCCATCGATTTATGGATGAAGTGATCCATCATCATCACATCGATGGTGTGAGTCCAATCACTTTTGGAAAGTGGGAATGAGCATAGTTAAAAATATTGTCCCTTAATTTAATTCATCAAAACAAAAAGTATTGTATGTTTGCATAACCACACGCCAAATAAGTTCCAATTATTTTATTAATGTTTTCATTTATACTTCTATATAAATATTGGGATATGAAGGGATAGATATGAGTATACTCATGAAAACGAATGGTTTTTTCAAAAAACCCATGGGGGAAGGTTATAAATGTGTTTAAAAATAGGCAATGTGCTGTGAAAGTAAGAATCTTCCCAAATGGATTAAAACTGTCTCATGAAATACCCAACCTCACATTACTCACATCAACAGTAAAATAATGATATTGAGCATCAAATTAATACCATAATAATCCATCTACAGGGTAAACGAACTCGTAATTCTTAATCATTATCTTTAGATCATGCCATGGGATTTTTATTAATATTTCATCAAAAATGGAAATGTTATAGTGTTTAGGGATCAATGGAAAGTGACACATTACTTTCTTTGTCACACTAAATGGTGTTACATCATTTTTTGGCTTCCATTGTGATGTTCCAAATTTTATATCTTTATTTCTATCAACAGTTTCCTCCCAGACGAAGTTGCAATCTTTGGGGCAAGCATGAATTTTGTTTTGATGAAAACCCTTGTTGTTTAACTAACTTCCATTACATATAGTGGTTTGAGGTAATAACTACATCATCTAGAAATAATTCCTTCAAGAAGGTAAGAATTTAATAGATGTAAGTATAAGAAATCCCATACATTATCTTCCCATGAAACAATCAAATTAAAAATTCGAAATTTTACATTTTACAACATTATCGATATACTTGAGTCATAGAAGCATCATTCAATTTTTTCAAAAAATTAATCTCATTATTATCATTGGAGACACCATTTGTGCTCATATTGAAGTATTATTAGGTTAATATTCTTTCATTATTAGGATGACGAAAAAATGGAAACTGGTCGTATAAAAAAATTTCCAATCCGGTCCTCTAATTTGGATCATCAGCATTTTGAGATTCCATTTTCACCCCATTGTGATACCTCACATTGTAGTTTTTTTGACAACCATATTTGGTTATATTATAGGTAACTTATTCGTGGCTCACCAAAGATCTTCCAACACAATTATCACATTGGAGAGTTTATGAACACTATCTAAATCATATTCAAATAAAAAAAAAATAAACCTCTAAAAAGTGTTTTAAAAATTGTTTGAGATCTGATCATTTTCATACATCCAGCATCTATCCATTTTGTAAAAATATTTTAATAAGTCATTTTGTTAAATAAATTCAATAATATTAATGTCTTATCGAAAATATATTTAAGTAAATGATAATTTTTTACTTTATATAAAACCATAACTCGCACACAACAATATATGAGAATCATAAAATGGAAGACAACCAAATATTATATATATATATATAGATATTATAAATAAAAAACGGTGATACTAAATTGAAACATGGTGGATGTGATGTAAAATAAATGTATAAATAATGATCTCTCTAGTATAATTATGAGACAATAGTTGTAATTAAGTCTATATTTACAGAGAACATTTTATTGTATAATTAGTGAATTATTTCTAATCAATGGTTTCAATGTAGTATTGGTGATCAATGATATTTTTTGGAGTGTGTTATTTAAAAGGTAGAAATAATGGTGTCATGAACTAGAAACATGTAGGTGCTCAACAAAAATGCTAAAAAATCAGAAAGATGAGTTATTGAAGGGTTGACATATTTCATGGTATACCCCAATGTGTTTTATTTACCTTACTCCAATACTTTCCTTCAAGGGACTCCCCACTTTTGGTTAAGAACTTTATTTTAACTTTGTGGCCATATATTAGTAATTGTTCTCCCTTATGATAAAAAATGGAACTTATTAGAATGCTTCACATAGTTCAATTGTTTATAGTCATATAATAGGCAATATCATAGTAAAAAATATCCAATATCTCATATATGCATTCATCATCTTATTCATCTAAAATTTAAACTCTGTTCTAATCCATTGGATGTATGGAAGTTGGTATACTAAATTCTATTAGTACGAGTGTAATTATTTTAATGTACTATTGAGAAATGGCTACAATGGTTCAAATTTTGGTTAATTCCATCTCAAATGGGTTTTGTAGCCTTGGACATGAATTTTTAAAATTCATGAATTATTAACAACTGCCTCACATAGGCCACTTCACCCAAGTGCATCTCATATATCAATTCGCCATCAAGCCTCACATAGGACACTTTGCTCATGTGACTCACATGTATAAATTCCTAAAATTACATTTGGAATCAATTCTCATTATATAATCAATAATTTTAATTTATATATAAAGTATTCAATGAAGAGTTATTGTAATATTGTATTTACTTCCCCAAAAACATTTCATCTATAGGTCGGGTCGTTAAAGTAGACATCAAAATTTATAAACATGCTAGTGAACCATGTGTCAATTATAAATGAATTATATTCAAAATAAAATAGTTAAAAAGACATACAAGAGAGTGAATATTGGTAATATCATACAAATTCAAGGGCACTAATTATATTGGTGAATGTGTGGTGACCAATGAAAATGAAAATGAGAAAACAAATTCCAGAAAATCCAAAAAATGTCAACTGGTATTAATACATTAATAATTATTTTCATTTAAAAACATTTACCCATTTTTATTCCATACATGCCTCAATATATAGTAATAAAGCCAAAGGGATTAGTAAAGAAATAAATTTTCTATTTATCTCTTAAAAACAAACAATTTCATAAAACTTTCACTATTTAAGTGTTAAATCTCCATTTTTGAATAAAATAATTAGGTTTCAAGGTAAAATTACTAAAAATATGAAATTGAACATGTCCAATTTGGGGAAATTTATTTCTCATAAAACACTAGTATAGTGTTACATGTGTGGAAAAATTAGATATCATAAGGACATGGCCTTAAACATTACATAATACTAAATTAAATGAGCAATTAACATTAAGGATCTTTTCAGGTTTATAGTTTTAGATAATTAGGCCATAACTAGTACATATAAACATGAATATTACAAGTAGACACTACTAATCAGTATCCATTTTGTAATAAAATAAAAAATAAACATGTCTAGTTCTATGTTTTAGACTACATGACTTTTCCTTGATCCCATCCATGACCGTTATTCATCTTTAATTCCTGTGGAAAAAATTCAAAAACATGGGATGCCTATAAAAAGCTCTGTAATGGATATAAAATAAGTAATGAAAACATTATCCCGTTAATATATGCAAAACAATGAAACCATACTTTTCAATCACAACATACCTTATGAAAGCATAAGATTTTATGAATAACACATAGAAATAATAAATCATAATAGTATTTTATGGAATACATAAAATACTCACATTGTAGCTATCACATCTACATAGGGAGTTACATTGGAATACTCATCGCATTATATTCCCAAATTCTCTTATGAGAAACATTTAAATTTACCTTAGTCATGTTACCCAATGCATTGGAGAGCTATCTCAGGATCACCCATGCTAGGTTTATCACAAAACCACCCTTACAAATAAACAATGCAGAAGAACAATAACATAAACATAACACATAAAACAAACATAATATAAATATAACATTTCCATATTTCTATCACAATAAATTATTTCAAGATATTGACATAATCAATTCTTTATCAAACCATTTTCAAAATCCATTTAAACAAATTAATAATGTGATTTTTGATACAAAGTGTCTCATGACACTTTGAAACATTTAAATAAATTATCATTTGAAAACAATAATGTCCATATAAATAAATCCTTAAAACCTTTTTAAAAATATATATATTAATGAAATTGATTTAGAAGAATAAATATTTAGAATATTTAAAATGATATTTTAGTTAAAGAGTTTTTAACAATATGAGAGACTCTGGAGTACAAATAATTGAGGAATAACATTAAATAAAAAAATTATAATATCATAAGAAAACATAGTTTCATGATGTAATATGTTAAAGGGAAGTATATATTCCATATAAGAGTGAATTGGCACATTACAACAAATAAGTCTTAATGGAATGTAAATTGAGATGAAATACCTTATAAAGACCATATCTTTAAATTAATGATAAATCAATGAAATAATAATATTTGAAAAATAGTAATACATCCAATATAAGTGGATATTAAGTTTAAAAAAATAAGAGTTCATTAACACATATTTATAGAACTATATAATCAAGAAGTATACGTTTAACCCAAGGAATTGAAATTGGGAAAAGAAGATCTCTTACAGAAATTCGACAGTGTAAAGGTGTCACGTTGAAATTCATAATCTGGGTAGATGAGAAAAAAAGGGTATCTCATCATTTGGACATTAAAATTATAGCAATAATCATATAAAATAACATATCCCAAAGTAAGATGAAGTAAATTAAAAGACATTACATTAAAAAGTATTTTAAAAAGAGGAGGGTGAGAAGCTCCCTTACTGATTTGGTAACACACAAATAATACACCACATGAAATGAGAATCATACGATGAAGATGTAAATAACCATTAATGAAATTATATTACACAAATAATACAAAAATGGGCAGTCTATACACCAAAAAAAAGAAAAAGGGCCAAATATAGCATGAATCTCACGAGAATAAAAAGTGAGATTAAAACAACTAACCAGGTTGTAATCATTTGAGTCGTATGAAAAAAAGTTAATAAAAACCAAATGAATCATAAAATAACATGAATATAGAGATAATCATGATAATATATATATAAAATGGTAGTACACATTACACCACATGCTATAAATAAGTGGCGAACAATGGAAATCTCGCGGAATTAAACGTGAGATAAGAAACCCCTTACCTCGTGTCCGACTAAACATGCTTGTTCCTTCTTCTTCCTAAATAATAAACATAATTTTATTTATACTTTATTAAGAACTTTTTCAATCATATTATTACATTAATATAGTTTATTACCATGTTATTAACATTATGTAATCATTTAAGTTAATAATGGTCGTTTTGTCGATATTTGGTACTTCAGTCAAAAATGAACTTCTTATAATTACAATTTGTTCATGTGGTCAAAAGTAATTTGTCTCCTGAATGATATTAATGATTTAGATATCATATATATCATATATATCCAGTATATGTATTTATTTATAATATTACATACCATTTTGAGGTAATAAATGAATGAATTGTTCATGGAGACGGAAATCCATACATACATATGAACTCTACTACCATTTCTATTTCATTTTTAACAGAATGAAAAAAATTATACATAGGTAGATTATAATTATATTATAATATAATATATAATTTCATTAAATCCACCTTTTATACATCACTCATATGGCATGAACGAGTCATATCACTTTGAGGGGGCGATAGTCTGCAATTCCTCAAATTAAATTATCGCATTTACCCATAATGGAAACAATAAAGTTATGTTATAAATGAAAATAAAAATATAATGATAAGAATAAAATATACATTAAATATACATATATCATATATAAATACAATTCCATCATAATGGCCACCATTGGAGGATGTAGGAGATATTTGAACAATCAGCGTTTCGTGAGACTGTTGTTCACCGTCCACAGAAATAATATGTTCATTACCCATTTGATGAAGGTGTGTGTAAGTGTAGTTTGAATACTTATCCTTACATAATTTTAGTATATTAAGAATATTGGTGTTTTTTATAATATCGAAATAAAAACTGTTTAGGGTTTGTAGAAGTAAAACAAATAAAAATAATATAAGAAAAACTATTACGTTTAATTCAGGTAACTACCTTTGGATTGAAGAAAAAGGACTTCTGGAAGTGAATTCTGCCAAAGTAAAGGCTTCTAGAAGGAAGATAGGTATCTTGAGAGCCTATTTGTGAAGGGGTTGGACAATCCATGTGGATTGAGAAGTGTGATGAAAGGGTTAGAGGTGAGGTCTTTTTATAAGGGGGAGGGGCTCTTAAGGAAAGTGTGAAAATATTATTTTATTAAATAATGCTTTTCAGTGTCTAAAGGTCCAAAACAAATTAATGTCGAAAATAAGATGACTCAAGGACGAAATAAAATCATCTAATAATAATGGGACAGGTTTTGGAAATTATTTTAATATTTATAATATTATTTATTTAAATCATTTATAAATGAGCTAAACACTGTATCATTATTGTGTCATAAATAATATTAATTATTTGATATCTAAAAATTATAAAAAAATATACCATTATTTAGGAATTTTTTTTATATTTCCAATGATTATTTATAGTATAAGAGATAATTTATACAAACCTATGTTAAAATTAATTTACTAAAACGAAATTTTTTTTATGTCATTTTGGTTGTTATTTAAATTAATTAAAATAATGTCTCACTTTCACTCATAAGTGGATTAATGGGGTCCCAAAATAGACCCAAGGATGCCCATGGTCGAACATGACTCATCAAATAAGGTTAATAAAAGTTTTAAGGTAATTTTTTATTATTATGATATTCTTTTTACCTTGAATTACCATATTTACCTTTAACTGCTGTAAATAAAAGTCAAAAGTGACTATTCAACAAAAATTATTTTCATCTTATTGAATCAAATTTTACGTACTAATAATAACCATGTATGTTGTATTTTAAAAATTCAATTCATAGAAGCGGTATAATTTCTTTTAAATGAAAAGGTCAATTTTTAACTACTACTTAGTGGTTTCACTATTCATCAAAAAATTATGTTCTTCAAAAAAATACCAAAAAATAAGCCTAAGGTATATTTGATATTCCAAATTAAAAAAACCTGTATATTTTACCAAATTCAAAAAATTAAGATGGATTAATAAATTTAAAATTAATTCCTGTTGTCAAAACAAAAAGTGTCTTTTTATGAAATATTAACTATCCAAAGATTGACACTTGTTTATATCTAATTTCAATGTAAAATTAATTAAAATGACCAACATTTGACTAAATGATAAAAATATAATATAATTGAACTTTAAAAAAAATTAAAAAGATAATCCAACCATATAAATAAATTAGATTAAAATGTATTTTGAATTAAAATATATTATTTTCCAATATTCATTTAAAATTGAATTTTATCATAAAAATACCAATATTTTACCAAAAGTGAATTTTGATGTACTAATTCTAAAGAAAAATTTTATTTGGTAATATAGAACATATAAATTTGACCAAAATTAGATTTAAAGAGGGTTCTCCATCAAAAGGTTGTATATGTGCCTTTTAAATTAAATTATGGTTAAAATTAGATTCTTTCACATTTTAAGCCTCTAACTTTTCTTGGATTAATGTAAAAACATTTAACAAACATGTATAATCATATTTTAGTTACTTCTATTCAATCCTGAAAATACAATTACTTGGCGTTAACTACCATTTAATATAATAATATTATTAGATTATTTTTTAGAATAACTCTGCATTGTTTACAACGTAATATTTCAAAGAAACCTATTGTTGCGTATAAGGTATTCCATCAAGAATAACATCCCCTTTGAAGAAAATTTAATACTTAATTCAAATATATTTATAAATATGAAAATGTTATATTCTTAATTTACCTGTTATGTTACAGCCTTCTCCCGTTTTGGCCGCAAATCTTTTTTTTTCATTTTAAAAAAGCCAGTTTAAGGGTTCTCGGTGCCCAACATACAAAGCCGAAGCAAAAAAAATAGAAAATATCACCAGAAACAAAGAGTAATATATCATAACAACCGTAGTCATCACCGCAACCCAAACTGGATTTCTCTTCCCCTGTGGCTGATTCTCACTCCAGGCTCCCCGAAAAACTCACACTTTGACGATGATTTCTAAGTTGTTCCAGGGGAGCCATGTCTGGTGGAGACTTCTTGGTCCCGCTGCCCTTCCTAACTACAAGAACCACCTGGTTATTCTTTTTTGATGTAGTCCTGTTCTGCATTGGTCGCGGGAGATAGGAATAATCCTTCCTTGATCTCCTTATTGAAGTTTCAACCAATCGCCCCTCACCTGCATTTTCTTTCTGAATACCATTTTGAACAATCTCACTGAAAGAGCGGCCAACCGGGGAACTCAGGTTCTCCTTGCCCTTCCTAGAGTTTTCCTTCCCCACCACAGGCTATTCAACACTACTGCCCCCTTTGGTCTGGCGTTATATTCTCTCTCAAAGGATGTCGTTCCTCCTCCATAAGAAAATTCTCCACCACCGTGATATGTGCCTCCATCCCTGAACCTCCAGCCCGGGGAATTCCATACCTCTGGTCTGCACCTTCCACCAGAGAACCACTCCTGTCCAAGATGGCATTGTTTCCCATGCTTAGGACAACACGATTCTTCCCCAGATCATCCACTGGTTGAATCTCCACAAGCTCCCTACACTTCCTAGCATGTTCATCTCCTAAGGCTTATTCCCGCTGCTTCTCCAAGACCACCATTTCATCCCCCTTCCCTGCTTTATCTTCCACCTCCAATTCTTCATCCAACAAATCCTCAGACAATCCATTGAACCTGTTGCTCAAAGAAATAAAAGGAGTTTCCAAAGGGTCCAAACTTGTAGAAATCATATCACCTGTCATGACAACCACATCTTCTGTATTTGATAACCTTTCAACCCCAGCCTGCTATGAACTCAAATATACCATTAAACCAGAAGAAGCACCAACATTTTGTAAAGCATCCTTGCTGGTCCATGTTTCTTTACACTCCACAACCACACCAGGCACACATGATACCTCCCTTATTTCACTAGGACCTGCCAGGGTCGAGCTCCTGTCCATGTCCATAGCATCCCATACAACTCTACTTATAATATCGACATCTAATCTCACAGGAGCACCTTTCCTACAGTGCCCCTCCCTCAGTCGTGCTGAAAAACCACTACGGAAAACCTCAATCGAGTGTCCCGGCCTCTTGCAAGAGCTACAAAAATTGGAAATTCCATCCTCACAATTTTAAAATTAGGCTTGGAAACTTTATTGAAAGTTACACATTCGAAAAAGAGTCAATAAAATATAACTTTAAAAGAATGAAAGAGAAATAAAATGGTCACCTATGATAGCCCATACTAGGATTACATGTAAAAAACATGCATATGGAAGAGAAAACAAACCATCAAGTTCTAATGGAGAGTGATAGAAATCATGATTGGGAGAATGTTAACCACCAAAAAATCACAATCATTTGATGGGTTAAATGGTCTTTGATTCCCCAGTAGGGAAAGTTAACAGAAAACGTTTTTGAGTTAAGTTAATTTTCATAATGTTGTTTAATTTATTTATGATCTTAACTAAAAAATTAAGGAAACATACTTACTTTTCATTTAGACTTTCATCCTTTTCTAAATTCCTACCACAAATTAATATTTTCTCCAAACAATTAGTATTCAAACTGACTTGGTCACATTACAAGATCTAGAATCAACATCTAGAGTATCTGATAATCCAAAAAAATTGAAATATATATCTCCCATGTCCATAGACATCAACAAAATCCAAAACGTTTAGTACAAGATCCGATAATCCCCAAAAAAGGGAAATACATTATAAAAATAAATACTACTCTTAATCCGCAAAATTCATCAATCAATACCCAAAGAATAGAAAAGGCTAATCATTAAAAAAATGTCCTTAAAATTCATTAAATTAATCTAAACAAATATTGTAACCCGAAACTCATATGGATTTAATTACATAGTCTTCCATAGTAAATCTCAACATTTATCTCCAAATAAAATTGACTACTCTTAAAGTCTCATACTGAAGTGTAATTAACAAAATAACATTTTCTCTATGATAGGTTATTTATTTCTATAAATATCCCAAATCCCCTTATGTATATAATAAAAACATAGATTCTTCCAAATAGAATTCCACCATTACTCGTCAAAAGAAATGATAATAATTCCTTGAATAACATTTTCATATATCAAACATCGGGGTTACACTTACAATAAAAAGTCTTCCTATATAATCTCTTCATCAAAAAGAGACTTAATACTTTTAAGAACTTCATCATCTTAAAATCTATCATAACTCATGAATACCTTATATGTTCACTCCTAACTCATTCAATGTTCTTCATGATCAATTAACCATTCATTACAAACTTATTCCAAAATACTTCTTTCCTACAAACCAAATCACGAATCATATCCTCAGATTCAAAAATATGAAAACATATGATAAGAAAGAATAAATAACTTTCATTGGTCATTGTCAGTTTCTTCATCATTAATTGGAATGGAAGTAGGTATTGTTTTACATATATTTGTATGATCCAGGTGATCCCATTCCCGAACCTTCTCTGTAGGACATCTGTTTGTATAATGACCATGCACACCACATTTGAAACAATCAATTGATACCTTATAAAGTACTTCTTTCCCTTCCCTTGATTCGACTAGTTGCTTCTTTTTTCCATGGGGGGTTCTTACTATATGACCTTCATTCCCACATCTATAAAATCTTCCTTTCCATTTGAATCAATTTCCTATGTGTAACGCCCCGACCCCAGTTACCCAGATTCGGTGCATTATTACATAACATTGGCATGATCACAAGAAAAATAAAATCTCGAAAGACCGATTAGTTTAGTAGCCTTGGAAACACTAGATATATTCATAAAGATTTACATTACATCATAAAAATGAAAACTACATCAACATAGTATCCATAGTCCACACTCTTATCCCCTCATACTATCCCTACAGGTCAGTCATAATTTACTTCTTCACTTCCTTGGAAAAATAAAACATAGAAAAGGGGTGAGCTCAAATGCCTAGTAAGGATAACAATATAGCGGAAAATTTCATAAGTAAGAATAAAAATTTAAGGCAATGTATAACTAAAACAAAAGCCTTTTAAAGTTGAACTTCAACATAGTATGGAAAAAATAAAATGAAATAATTCCATTTACTTATTCACATGGATATTCTACTAATCAAATAATCACATGCAATATCAATAACCACTTTCATAATGATGGAATGCATAATGCCAGACTATCATAACCACATAGCCAAGGCATCGTGCCAAGACTACAAATAATATTTTGTCAAGGCCCTGTGCCAAGACACTAGTTTGTCTCATGAGACCTACCGATGCATCGAGGAGCCATAGAAGGCTCCACCGGACACATATTAAGTCCAATGCATTCCTCATATGAACAGGTTTAAACATAACATAAACATTCGTATTAAAACTAGAATACTAAATTTCAATACATTATCCATAAACCATGAATGGTATAAAAATAAAACATCTACAGTCAAAAAAATCACAAAACCTTCAATACAATATTTAAGTTTTGTATTATAATAATGCAACTTCAAATAAGCTTAAAATCCATCAAAGGATGTTGACATAAAAGAAATCAAAACTATTTGAGAGAAAAATATCTTTTTTTTTGAAATAATTTAAATTTCACATATTATAAAATAAAACATTTACTTTGAAAATTTTCTTATGAGCTTGTAAGGGAAGCTTCAAAGATTTTATAACAGTGGAAAATAGCTGCACCCGTTGTATAAGTTAAAAAAGACATTCTTACCTTAATTTTTTCGAAAAGGTTAAAAAGGACCTTGTTTTGAAAACAACATAAATATTCCTTTATAAACATCTTATAAAAAGTAAAAAAAGGGTGTAAATGACTTTATCCCATATTCTGTAAAATAGTTCGAATATTTTGAAATACATTTTTAAGAAACATGGATGTGGATGATAAAGAGGTCCCAGTAGATAATTACGTACAAACATCCTCAGATAATGAAGAGATTGTGAAATAAACCTTACCCTGTTCTATTCCTTGGTTTGGGTAGGTTAACCTCTTGTATATTTGTTAAATATTTGTTATTAAATTATACCTGAATCATATACATTAATATGATATCATATATGATCTTTTAACATTGATTTGTTAATAATATCTTAGTATTATCGTTGTTTCGGGTGTTAACTTACTCATTTTCTTTTATATGTTTTGTATGTAAGTCGTGTTTATCCTGGATAGGTTGTATCTTAATCATATCCAGAATGATATCAAGTCGTTAGATACTATTATTAATCATCAAATGAAAATTATACTTGAATGGATACGATGGAGTATGAGTCTCATTGCGTTCGTGGAGACAGTAGTCCGTACGTACGCACGAACGACAATATCATTCTTTTGATATTAAAATAATATATAATTGGATGGTATATCATATATAAATAATAATTATCATGTTATATTTATTATTTAAATGAATTACATATCATTATTATACCCATCCAAATAATAATTTATTGAATAACAATTACACTACGACGTGGAGACGGTAAGCCGTACGTATGCATATATGGTGACATGTTATTCAATGGATGGATATAATACTGAATATGGATATACCATATTTATAATAACATCAAAGTATATATAATATAATGGATTTATTATTTTAGAATGGTAATAACAAAGATAGAAGAAGTGGAAGAAGAAAAGAACTTGAAAAGGGGTGGTGAAATCATTACCTCTTCTTCGGGTTCTTATTTTTGATTTGATCAAAAGGGCTCCTTAGGTTGGCTTTTGGACTAAAGTAAGGCCTATAGGATTAAGTTAGGGAAGTTTATAGAGTATTTGGGCAGGGTTTGGCCGAACCAAAAGGCTTTTAATGTGTTAATTAATGAGAAGGGGGAGTGCCCTTTTCTAAGAGGGGTGAGGAGCACCTTTGGAAAAGCAAGAAATATTATTTTATAATAAATTCATATTCGGTTTATAATGGATCAAAAGTGGATTATTTAAAGGTTAAGGTGGGGATGGGTCAAAACCCACTCAACAAATATAATTTATATAGGTTTGGGTCATTATATTGACCTTATAGTTTAGTTTTAACTCTTAGTTAATTAGTTTTACACTTACCATGTCACTTTGTATTTTTATATTATATAGTTAATAAACATACTATATACCTCCAAGAGACCCCCAAGTGGTCCATTAATGATACACCTATCATGATATAAGTCTCTTGGCCGAACCTTATATTTTTTAGAATAGAATATCAATTAATAATATAATATTTGTTTTAAAAACTTATTTATGTCAATTTTGACACTATTTGGAAAATTGATTTTTTTGAAAATCATAACAGAAATATTACTTCGAAAAAAGTTAATTAAATCCTTCCTGACATTCCATATTAACCTATAAAATTTCTTTCATTCATAAAAAGTCTAAAATTATATTTTTGGGGTATTTATAATATCAATTATTTTAATTTTTAACTATTATGGAAATTACTGCATCATCATTAGGTCATAAATAAATTTAATTATTTATTGTCTAAATATTATAAAAAAAATATCATTATGTAGGAAATCTTTTTATATTTCTAATGAATATTTAAAATCGAACTTACCTTATGTATATCCCCATATTAAAAATGTTTTAGTAAATAAACATTGATTTTAACTCTTTTAACTCTTCTTTGAATTAAATAATAATAAATGTCCTAATCTAATCCAAGTGGACCTAAATGATAATATTTTATTCCTAAGGTTGTCTTTGGTCGTGGTACACTGGTCCAATAGAATTAGGACATGTGTTTAGGTAATATTAATATCCTTTTTACCCTTAATTACCCTATTTACTTTTAACCATGGTAAATAAAAGTAAAATGTTACTATTCACCAAAAATTATTTTCATCTCAATAAACCACATTTTACTCCTTGATATTAACTATGTGTCTCGGATTTTCGAAATTCCACTCATAGAAGTGGTAAAATTATGTTTTATGAAAAATTCAAATTTTTTAACTACCACTTAGTGGTTTCACTATTCATCAAAAAATGAAGTTTTTCAGAAATATACCAAAAAATCACCCTAGGATAATTTCGATATTCCGAATCCAAAAATGAAGTCCATTTTGAAAAATAAAATTTATAAATTTCAAAAAGTGGGTATTACTATTCATAACGGCTAGTTTGATTGGTTATAGTGTGTTAGAACTCGATGTTACGTACAACACATGCTATTGAATTATTCAAAGAGAAGTGTACCGTAGAATCTTGGGGTGTTACATTCTCCCCTCCTTCAAATAATATCATCCTCAAAATTTCTATAATACTACCGCATGAAAAGAATCGGGTGGTTCTTCATCATAAGTTCCTCGGGTTCCCACGTTGCCTCTTCCATCTTATGGTTTCTCTACAAGATTTTTACCAGACGAGTCATCCGGTTTCCTAGTACTTATTATCTTGTATCAAGAATCATGATGGGCTCTTCGCAATAAGACATATTAGGTTCCAGTTCGAATTCCTCATAGGTGAGTACATGCGTTGGGTCAGGCAAGTATTTGCTCAACAGTGATACGTGGAACACATCGTCAACATTGGAGAGACTTGGCGGCATTGGAAAACTGTAAACTATAGCCCCAATTCTTTCTAGAATTTTTAGACGTCTGATGTACCTGGGACTCAATTTACCTTTCTTACCAAGATGTATGACTACCTTCCATGGAGATACCTTCAGGAAAACATGACCACTGTCTTGAAATTCCAAATCCTTCCTTCGATTATCAGCATAGCTCTTTTTCTACATTGAGCTGCTTTGATATGGTTTTGGATTACCTTCACCTTTTCCATCGTTTCCTCCACTAGTTCTGGCCCTACAAGTTTTCTTTAACCAACGTCATCCTAACAGGTTGGTGTGTGACATCTCTTTCCGAATAACGCTTCATATGGTACCATCTGAATACTCTAATAGAAGCTATTGTTATAGGAAAATTCTACCAGAGTTAAATATTGATCCCACATACCATGAAAGTCAAGTGAGCAAGATCTCAACATTCCTTCTAAGGTTTGAATAGTTCATTCTGATTGTCAATCTGTTTGAGGGTGGTAGGCAGTGCTCATATGATGTTCAGTATCCATGGATTTCTAAAGACTTTTCCAGAATCTTGAAGTAAAATGGGGATCATGATCAGAAACAATCGATAGGGGTACTCCATGTAGTCTCACCACTTCATTAATATATAGTTTTGCTAGAAGTTCCAGTGGTAGATCTTCTCTTATTGCATGAAAATGTGCTAACTTAGTAATACGGTCAACAATAACCAATATTACATCGTTCCTTCTAGGAGTCGTTGGTAGAACCTTGAAAATTTCCATCGTGATATTATCCCTTTTACCCTATAGTATGGGAAGAGGTTGTAATACCCCACCAAGCTGTTGCCTTCCAGCTTTCACTTGTTGACATACCATAAATCTTGACACAAAATCGGCAATCTCCCTTTTCATGTTGTCCCACAAAAATTGTTCCTTCAAATCTTTATACATTTTGGTGCTCCCAGGGTGTATAGAGAAATTGGAACTATGTGCATCATCCAGAAAATCCCTTTTTAGATCAGGTATATCGAGAACACACAGCCTCTTCCCGAATTTAAAAATTCCTTCTTCATACACAAAGTCTCTCAATCTCCCATCATTCATAGCTTTAATCTTCTTTTTAAATTCTTCATCATCAGTCTGAGAACTCTTAATCCTTTACAGTAGTGATGGTTTGGCATCCATTTGAAAAAGCACTGATGTTTCACCTTCCATGGTTATTCCCATGTCCATCTTCACTAGATCCATGAAAATTGGATCCTTTTCAATTCTCATATTGTTAAAAAATCCATGGTCTTTTCTGATCAAAGCATCTTCAACCTTGTTTGCTTTCCCCGAGTGGTAGTGTATCGTACAATCAGAATCCTTTAGTAATTCAAGCCATCTCCTTTGCCTCATGTTGAGTTCTATTTGTGAGAAAATATACTTCAAACTCTTGTGGTCAGTATAAATCTCACATTTTTCACCATAGAGGTAGTGACTCCATATCTTCAAAGAAAAGATCACAACTGCTAACTCTAGATCATGAGTAGGATAGTTTTGTTCATGAATTTTCAACTGTCGTGATGCATAGGAAATAAGCCTATCATTCTGCATAAGGACACAACCAATTCCTTTCTTCGATGCAACACTATAAATAACAAACCCACCATTCCCCGATGGTAGAGTCAATATAGGATCATTGACTAATCTTCTGTTCAGTTCTTCGAAACATTATTCACCCTCTTTTGTCCAAACAAATTTAACCCCTTTATGTGTGAGCTTCATTAATGGGTTTTCCAATCGGGCAAAATTCTGGACGAAACGTCAATAATAACCTGCCAAACCAATAAAACTGTGTACCTCAGTTATACTCGTAGGTGCTGGCCATTCTTGGATTGCCTTGGTCTTAGAAGGATCAACAGAGATTCCATCATTAGAGACAATATGGCCAAGAAAAGAAATCTCCTGAATCCAAAATTCTCACTTGCTAAACTTCCCATATAATTCATGTCTTCTCAGAGTCTTCAGGATAATGTGCAAGTGATTTTCATGATCTCCGTAGCTTTTCGAGTATACCAAGATATCATCAGTAAATACCACCACAAATTCATCGAGATATTCCTTGAAAAATCTATTCATCGGATCCATGAATACATAGGGTCCATTAATCAATCAAAAAGGCATTATTGTAAACTCGTAATTCCCATACCTGGTTCGAAATGCTGTCTTCAGAATGTCTTCCTTCTTCATACACAACTGATGGTATCCAGATCGAAGGTTAATCTTTCAAAAGTATTGAGCTCCATGCAGTTGGTCAAATAAATAATCAATGTGAGGTAGGGGATACTTGTTCTTTATTGTTATAGCATTGATCTCCCTATAGTCGATACATAAACTCATAGATCCATATTTGTTTTTAACTAAAAGAACATGGGCTCCCCATGGAGAAACACTAGGGAAAATAAATCCCTTATTACTCAATTCCTCTAGTTGTTTCATTAGTTCAACTAATTATATAGTGGCCATTCTATAAGGGGTCTTCAATATAGGCCATGATCCAGTAATTAAATCAATGGAAAACTCAACTTCTCGTTCTAGAGTATGTCCAGGTAAATCTTCCGGAAAAACATCTACATATTCTTTCACAATAGGTACATCCTCTATTTGAAAATTTCTTTCCCCACCCACTGTAATTTCATCCTCTTCCTCCCCAATAATTGAATTTAGTTGAGCTATTGGGGGTGGATCTAGATAAGAATTAGGTGGTGAAAATTCTGCTCTAAAGATAAGGTGTTCCTTATCATCATCATCAAAAATCATAACCTCCTTCTTCTTACAATAAATAATTGCATCATGGTCCGAAATCCAGTCCACACCGACGATTATATCAAACTCAATCATAGGTATGATGATGAGATCAGCAGATAAAGAACATTTACGTGCTCTAATGGGGACTAATTCACAAAACTTTGTTTCAATGATACATCCCTTTGGAGTTTTAACTGACAACTCCCTTGTTAAAACAAATTGGAAATTTCTAATTTTCTTAGCAAACTGGGAAGATATGAAACAATGCGATGATCCAGAATCAAATAATGAATTTTCTAAACTTGAGGAAACCATTAAATTACCCACCCCCCACGTCTTTAGGAGCTTCTACAGCAGTAGTAGTGATAGCATAAGCTTGGCCTTGATCCCTTGGCCTTTTCTGGGGTAAGTCCCCCAGATGCTTAAGAAATTCATTTTCATAATGTCCCATCTCCCTACAGTTTTAGCATTGGACATCAGTACCTTCCTTCTTCCCCTTGCAATCACGAGCTTGGTGGAATTTTTCACCACACTTGTAACAGACTCCCATTTCTTTTAACCAAGTACTGTGGTGTTTCTTCCCACATTTACTGTAGGTTGGATATTCTACATTTCCCTTATTCCCCTTATTTCCATTCCCAGATTAATCAGCATATCTCTTCTTCTCTTACTTTTCTTTAAAGTCATAAGACTTAGAGAATTCCTTTTCTGCCTTGATAGCACATGAGACAATGTCTTCGTACGACGAGAAGGATTGTGAGACTAATTCTCGACGGAGAAATGGTTTTAACCCACCAATGAAATGATCAATTTTACTTATTGGGTTATGTATATAATCTCTATTATACTTTGCTAAACTTGTAAAGTTAGCCTCATACTTTGCGACATTATCATCCACCTTTTGTCTTAGACTTAGAAATTGTATTTCCATATCTGCTCGATGGTTACGAGGAAATTATTTTTCTAAAAACAAATATTTGAACACCCTCCATTCCATATATGATACTTCATCATCTTCCTTCGTGTTTTGAATCAATGACCACCATTGATCAGCATCTCCAGTGAGGAGATAAACTTCCATGATAACTTTTTCCCTTTCACTACTCCCCAAAGCCTGAAATATTTTTTCTAGGGAATTTATCCATTGCTCAGCTACTAAGGGATTTGTACTCCCATTGAACGTTGGTGGTTGTTTCATCATGAAGCGATCTAACATTGATCCCCCACGCTGTTGGCCAGGGTGCTCCATACGGGTAAGGTTATTATTCATAACCTGAGTGAGTTGTCCTAGTATGGTGATTAGTTGATCAACACCAGTTGCATCACTAGCTCCACTATAATTATCTGGAGCCAGAGGGAAATCCCTACACAGAGTGATTTCATTGATACAGTTTCCATTTCTTCCACTAGGCGCCATTTCTAAATAATGGAATAAACTAGATTAGTTTATGAATCAAAGTACATAATTCCATACTTATAAAACACTTAACATAAATTGAACTACTTATGGATATAATTCATAATAATAAAAATGTTTTCTTTGAGGAATTGTATACTCATAAACCCTTCATAATGATTTTTAAAGAAAATGAGAGTTATCCTAGGCATATCCCCCGGGAGTGTCGTAACCAAGAGTGCAGCAAGGACCATTGTCATGCACCAGTTCCCGTTCGAGTCTAGCTAAAAGTAGTGTTTTCGGGTTTTACCCCTAGGTACATCTGTGCCAGAGCTACCTCTACCTGCTCGTATCCAGACAGGGATGTATTTCACAGAAAACTCATAAAATCTTTACAATACCAAAATTATAGGAGGTTCTTCTATACTAATCTTCAATGTCCATCTTAAATCTATGTGCTCTAATCATAGTTTATCTAAATCTAGCTTCTAAGGTTGGTACTAAAATTCCTGTGATACCAACTGTAACGCCCGACCCCTATTACCCAGAGTCGGTGCATTATTACAAAACATTGGCATGATCACAAGAAAGATCAAATCTCAAAAGACCGATTAGTTTAGTAGCCTTGGAAACACTTGATATATTCATAAATTTTACATTACATCATAAAAATGAAAACTAAAACAACATAGTATCCATAGTCCACACTATTATCCCCTCATACTATCCCTGCAGGTCATTCATAATTTACTTTTTCACATCCTGGGAAAAATAAAACATAGAAAATGGGTGAGCTCAAATACCCAGTAAGGATAACAATATAGAAGAAACATTCATAAGTAATAATAAACATTTAAGGAAATGTATAAATAAAACAAAATCCTTTTAAACTTGAACTTGAACATAGTATGGAAAAAATAAAATGAAATAATTACATATAATTATTCACATGAATATTCTACTAATCAAATAATCACATGCAATATCAATAAGCAATTTCATAATGAAGGAATGCATAATGCCAGACTATTATAACCACATAGCCAAGGCCTCATGCAAAGACTACGAATAAGATTTTATCAAGGCCTTGTGCCAAGACAATAGTTTGTCTCATTAGACCTACCGATGCATCGAGGAGCTATACTGGGCTCCACCCGTCACATATTAAGTCCAATGCATTCCTCATATGAATAGGTTTAAACATAACATAAACATTCGTATTAAAACTAGCATACGAAATGTCAATACTTTCTCCATAAACCATGAATGGTATAAAAATAACACATCCACAGTCAAACTAATTACAAAACCTTCAATACAATATGGATGTTTCGTATCGTAATAATTCAACTTCAAATAAGCTTAAAATCCATCAAAAGATGTTGACATAGATGAAATCAAAACTATTTGAGAGAAATATCTCTTTTTTTTAAATCATTTAAAAGCCACATAATATAAAATAAAACATTTACTTTGAAAATTTTCTTATAAGCTTTTAAGGGAAGATTCGAAGATTTTATAACATCGGAAAATATCAACACCCACCGTATAAGTTAAAAAAGACATTCTTACCTAAATTCTGTCGAAAAGGATAAAAAGGACCTTGTTTTGAAAACGACGTAAAGATTCCCTTATAAACAACTTATAAAAAGACAAAAAAGGGTGTAAATGACTTTAACCCATATTCTTTAAAATAGTAAGAATGTTTTGAAATACATTTTTAAGAAACATGGATGTGGAGGATAATGAGGTCCAGGTATATAATTACGTACAAACCACCTCAGATAATGAAGAGATTGTGAAGTAACCCTTACCTTGTACTTTTCCTTTGTTGGGGTAGGTTAAAATCCTGTATAATGGTGAAATAATTGTTATTAAATTATACAAGAATCATATACATTAATATGATATCATATATGATCTTTTAACATTGATTTGTTAATAATATCTTAGTATTATCGTTGTTTCAGGTGTTAACTTACTCATTTTCTTTTATATGTTTTGTTACATAAGCCGTGTTTGTCATGGATAGGTTGTATCTTAGTCATATACAAAATGATATTAAGTCATTAGATACTATTATTAATGATCAAATGAGAATTATACTTGAATGGATACGATGGAGAATGAATCTCGTCGCGTTCATGGAGATGGTAGTCCGTACGTACGCACGAGTGACAATATCATTCTTTTGATAGTAAAATAATATATAATTGGATGGTATATCATATATACAGAATAATTATCATGTTATATTTATTATTTACATTAATAACACATAATTATTATACCCATCTAAATAATAATTTATTGTATAACAATTACACCACGATATGGAGACGGTAAGCCATACATACGCACGTATGGTGACATGTTATTCAAAGGATGGATAGAATATTGAATATGGTTGTACCATATTTAAAATAAAATCAAAGTATATATAATATACTGGATTTATTATTTTATAATGGTAATAACAAAGATAGAAGAAGTGGAATAAGAAAGGAACTTGAAAAGGGGTGGCGAAATTATTACCTCTTCTTCGGGTTCGTCCTTTTGATTTGATCAAAAGGGCTCCTTCGGTTGGATTTATGACTAAATTAAGGCCTCTAGGATTAAGTGAGGGAAGTTGAGAGAGTATTTGGGCATGGGTTGGACGAACCAAAAGGCTTTGAAGGTGTGAATTAATTAGAAGGGGGAGTGCCCTTTTATAAGAGGGGTGAGGAGAACATTTGGAAAAGCTAGAAATATTGTTTTATAATAAATTAATATTCGTTTTCTAATGGATTAAAACGGTATTATTTAAAGTTTAATATGATGATGGGTCTAAAACCACTCAACCAATATAATTTAGATAGGTTTGGGTCATTATATTAACCTTATCGTTTAGTTTTAACTCTTAGTTAATTTGTTTGACACTTACCATGTCACTTTGTATTTTTATATTATATAGTTAATAAACTTACTATATACCTCAAAGAGACCCCCAAGTGGTCCATTAATAATACACCTATCATTATATAAGTCTATTGGCAGAACCTTAGATTTTTAAGAATTTAATATCAATTAATAATATAATATTTGTTTTAAAAACTCTTTTATGTCAATTTTGACACTATTTGGAAAATTGATTTTTGTGAAAATCATAACAGAATGATTACATAGAAAAAATTTTGTTAAATCATTCCTAACATGTCATATTGACCTAGACAATTAGTTTAATTCATAAAAAGACTACAATTATATTTATTTGTGTATTTTTAATATCAATTATTTTAATTTTTTACTATTTTAGTAATTACTGCATCATCATTGGGTCATAAATAAATTAAATTATTTATTGTCTAAAAATTATAAATGAAATATAATTATGTAGGAAATATGTTTAAATTTCTAATTAATATTTAAAAACTAATTTACCTTATGTATAACCCTATATTAAAAATGTTTTAGTAAATAAACTTTGATTTTATCTCTTTTAACTCTTCTTTGAATTAAATAATAATAAATGTCCTAATCTAATCCAAGTGGACCTAAATGATAATATTTTATTCCTAAGGTTGTTTTTGGTCGAGATACACTTGTCCAATAGAATTAGGACCTGTGTTTGGGTAATATAAATATCATTTTTACCCTTAATTACCCTATTTACTTTGAACTGTGGTAAATAAAAGTAAAAAGTTACTATTCACCAAAAATTATTTTCAACTCAATGAACCACATTTTCCTCCTTGATATTAACCGTGTCTCTCAGATTTTTGAAATTCCACTCACATAAGCATTAAAATTAATTTTTATGAAAAATTCAGTTTTTTTACTTCCACTTAGTGGTTTCACTATTCATCAAAAATGAAGTTTTTCAGAAAAATACCAAATATTCACCCTAGGCTAATTTTGATATTCCGAATACAAAAATGATGTCCATTTTGAAAAATAAAATTTATAAATTTCAAAAAGTGGGTATTACTATTCATAACAGCTAGTCTGATTGGTTGTGGTGTGTTAGAGCTCGATGTTGCGTACAACACACGCTATTGCATTATTCAAAGAGAAGTGTACCGTAGAATTTTGGGGTGTTACACTATGTGTTCCTCTCTTCATTCTTGACACATAGTTTCTCAAACAAACTTACCTTTATGATTATTACAAGAACTTCCATAGGGATTTGTTTCTTGCTTATAAGATGCCTTATAAAAATCATCATGCTTCATGTGATCAATCATGAATCCATATAGATGGTTGAGAATAACCCCAAGGGTTCTCATTTTATTTTCCATTTCATTTAGTTCCTTATTCAGAAAACCGTCACAGTTTTCTTCACATCCACAGTTACTTTGGTGCCTACTAGATCCAACCATTTACAAAAACCAAAAAGGTTAGTGAGAGTGTATCAGCAAAATCATCATCTAATATATTATGAGGATTGTAAATACTATTATAGAATTATTCATGTTATCTTAAACTCATTCAATTTATCTAAAATAATTATGGATCTTTCTAATATGCTAATAGTTATAGTTATCTTACTTATTCTTAAATAACACCCTAACCTCTAATATTATCCAAACTGATCTCTGATACCAACTATAAAGGCCCAACCATAAATATTACATAATCCTAAATTAAGTAAATAATTCACATTGAGGATCTTTTTATGTTTAGAGTTTTAGATAATTAGGCCATAACTATTACATATCAAATTGAATATTACAAGTAGACACTACTACTCAGTATAAATGTTTTCATATAATAAAAAAGAAACATGTCTAGTTCCATGTTTTAGATAGCACGACTTTTGCAAGATCTCATCCTTGACCATTATTCATCTTTAATTCCTGTGGAAAAAATTTCAAAATCATGGGATGAGCATAAAAATACCAGTTAGGGATATAAAATAATAAATGAAAACATTAGAACATCAATAAATTCAAAACATTGAAACCATACTTTTCAATCACAACATAAATTTTGAAATCATAAGATTTATGAATAATACATAGAAATAAAAAAAAATGTAACTTATGGCATACATAAAATACATACGTTGTAGCAATCACAGTTATGTAGGGAGTTATGTTGGAATACCCCTAACAATATCTTCCCTAAATATCATAGTAGGAACATTAATGTTTACCTCCATCGCATTACCCAAGGCACTAGAGAGCTATCTCAGGCTCACTAGCCCTAGGTTTATCACGGAACCACTCATTTACATAAAAAATTTTGAAGAACCATAACATTATTATAACACATAAAAAAAGAATAATAGAAAGTTAACATTTCCACATTTCTATCACAATATATTTTTTCATGATGTTGACATAATTAATTCTTTATCAAACCATTTTCAATAACCATTTAAAACATTTAATGAAGATATTTTTGAATCAATGTATCCCATACAACTTTGAAACATTTAAATAATTTATCATTTTAAAACATTAATGACCATATAAATAAATCCTTAAGACCATTTTTAAAACATTGACATTAATGATGAAGATTTTGATGAATAAATATTTAAAACATATAAAATGATATTTTAGTTAACAATTTCTTTACAATATGAGAGACTCTTGAATACCAATAATTTAAGAATAACATTGAATCATAACATTATAATATCATGAGAGTAAAGAGGTTCATGATGTGATGTGTAAAAAGGAAGTATATACACTATATAAGAGTGAATTGGCGCATAAAAAAAATAAGTATCATTGGAATGTAAATTGAGATGAAATACCTTATAAAGACCGTATCTTTAGATTAAGAATAAATCAAAGACATACTTATGTTTGAAAAATAATAATACACCCAATATAAGTGTATATTATGAGTAAAACAATCATAGTTCATTCACACATATTCATAGCATGATATAATCAAGTAGTATAAGTTTAACCCAAAGAATTACAATTGGGTTAAGAATATCTCTTACTGAAATTCGACAACCTAATGAGGTCACGTTAAAATTCATGAACTGAGTTTTTGAGATAGAAAAGGTTATTCATCATTTGGACATAAAATGTGCAGCAACAAGGATATAGAAGAATGTATACCAACTTAAGAATTTGTAAATTAAAAGACATAAAAAAATGAAGACTTTTAATAATATGAGGGTGAAAAGTTCCTTTACCGATTAGATAACATACAAAATATACACCACAAGAAAGAAGGATGATAATAAAGATGTGAATACCCATATATTTAATTATATTACACAAATATTACAATCATGGGAATTCCATACACCACAAAAACGAAATAGGGAAAAATATAGCATGAATATGACGGGAATAAGAAGTGAGATGAAAACCCCGAACCACGTGGTAATCAATTGAGCTGTATGACCAAAAGAGAATAAACCCGAAATGAATCATAGAATACCATGAAAAAAAAGAGAATCATGATAATATATATATATATATCAAATGGTATTACATAATACAACACATGCAATAAATAATAGAGAACAATGGAAAGCCCACATAATTAAAAGGGAGATAAGAAACCCCTTACCTTGTGTTAAACTAGGCTTTTTTGTTCCTTTTTCTTCCTGAATAACAAAATGAAGTTAATTTATACTTGATTAAGAACATTTTTCAAGTTTATTATTCCTTTTATATAACTTATTATAATGTTATAAACATTATGTCATCATTTATGTTAATAATGGTAATTTTGTTGATATTTAGTACTTGAGTAAAAAATGAACTTCTTACAATTACAGGTAGTTCATGTAGTCAAAATTACATTATCTCCAGAATTATATTCATGATTCAGATATGATATATATCATATATATCTAGTATATTTATGTATTTATAATAGTACATAACATTTTGAGCTAATAAATGAAATTCACCATTCATGGAGATGGTAAGTCGTACTTATACATGAACGCAACTTTCATTTCTATTTTGTATTTAACAAAATGAAAAAATATTGATACAATGGTATCTTATAATTCCATTATAAAATAATATATAATTTCATTAACTCGATCGTTTGTACATCCCTCATATTGAATGAAAGAGTCATATCACTTTGAGGGGGCAATAGTCTCCACTTCCTCAAAAGAAATTATCATGTTTACCCATAATGGAAACCATAAAGGTATGATATAAATGAAAAAAATACATAATCATATAGTAAAAATAAACATAATATATATGAAATATAAAAATACAATGCCATCATACTGGCCACCATGAGAGGTGGTAGGAGATATTTGAACAATTATCATTTCGTGATGCAGTAGTTCGTCGTCCACAGAAACATTATGTTCATTACCCATTAGATGGAGGTCTGTGTAAGGGTAGTTTGTATCATTATCATAAAAAAATCCTAGTATATTAATAATACTGTTGTTTTTATAAAAAATATATAAAAATAGTTTTGGTGTCGGAGATGTAAAATAGAAGAAAATAATTTATGAGAAATTGTTACCTTAAATTTGGGTAACTCCTTTTTCATTGAACCAAAAAAAACTTCTTGAAGTTCCTTATGGATAAGTTAAGAGATCTATGAGGAACTGAGGGATCTTGAGAGTTTATTTGGGCAGGGGTTGGATGATCCAAGGGGCTCGAGAAGTGTGAGGAATGGGTTAGAGGTGATGAATATTTATAAGTGGTGGCGGGGCTCATTTGGAAAGTGTGAAAATATTATTTTATTATATAATGTCTTTATATTTATAAAGGTCCAAAACTAATTATAGAAGAAGGAAAGATGAGTCATGGTAGAAATAAAATATTTCAAAAATAATTGGACATGTTTTGGATATTTTATTAATCATTATAATATTATTTATTTAAATCATGTATTAATGAGGTAAATACTGCATCATTATTTTGTCATAAATAATTTTATTTATCCGATGTCTAAAAATTATAAAACAAATACCATGATGTAGGAAATCATTTTATCTTTCCAATTAATATTTATAGTAGAAGAGATAACTTATATAACCCTATCAATAAATTAATTTACTAAAAGATATTTGTTTTTGGAATTTTTGTCTTTTCTTTAAATAAATTAGAATAATGTGTCATTTTCACTCTTATGTGGCTCCCTGGGGTCCCAAAATAGTCCCACGGATTCCCATGGTCTTTAATGACTCATACAATAAGGTTAGGACAAGTTTTATGGTATGTTTGTAATATTATGATATTCTTTTTACCTTGAATTACCATAATTAACTTTAACCTCTATAAATAAAAGTGAAAAGATACTATTCACTAAAATTATTTTCATCTTATTGAACCAAATTTTACAAACTAATAATAACCATGAATGTTTGAATTTCAAAATTCCATCCATTAAAACTGTAAATTTTCATTTAAATGAAAATGCCAGTTTTTAACTTCTACTTATTGGTTTCACTATTCATAAAAAATTTATTTTTTTCATAAAAATAAAAAAGATTAAACATAATCTATATTTGATATTCTGAATATAAAAATGATTTCTTTTGTACCAAATTGAAAACAAAGAGGTTTTATTAAATAATTCAATATTAATTCTTGTTTTCAAAATAAAAACCGTGTTTTTAAGAAATATTAACTATCAAAAGATTAACACTTGTTTATATCCAATTTCAGAGTGAAATTAATTACAATAACCAATATTGGATTAAATGGTAAAAATAAAATCTAATTACTCTTTAAAAAAAATTAAAATTACAATATATCCATATAAATAAATTAGATTAAAAGGCGGGTTTGAATTAAAATATAGTATTTTCAAATATTCACCAAAAATTGAATTTTATCAGAAAAATACCAACATTTTAACCAAAGTAAAATTTGATGCCCCAGTTCCAATTAAAAGTTTTATTTGGTCAAATAAGACTTATAAAAGTGACAAAAACAAGATTTAATGATGGTTCTCCATCAAAAGGTGGTAAATCAACCTTTTAAAGTAAATTGTGTTTAAAATTAGATTCATTCACATTTTAAGGCACTATCCTTTATTGGATAAATATAAAACCTTTAAGAAACATGTATAATCATATTTTAGTTAGTTTTTTTCATTCACTCAAATCCAACAACTAGGCTTTTACTTAATTTAAAATAATAATAATATATTATTATTTTTCATTATAACTCTGCGTTGTGTGCAATGTAAGATTTCAAAGAAACCTGTTTTTGCGTATCAGGTACGCCATCAAACATAGAATTATCTGTAAAGTAAAATAAATATTTAATTCATAAGTATTAATAAATATGAATAAGTTATATTTTTTATTTACCTGGGATGTTACAGAAATGGTGGTTCTATTTCTAGATGGGACATTCATTCTTAATGTGTCGGCTGTAGTATTTAGAACATCCAAATTTCACATTCATGAATAATAAAATGAAAACCCTAAATGATAAATATTGTATCCTTATGGGGAAATAAACATAATATGGTATATAAAAATCCCAAATATATGTACCGTGATGATATTACTCAAACTCAACAATTTGAAGCGGAAGAAACTGAATGATTTAAACTGGGATGGATTTCCTATGAGGAGGAGGAGTTTCCAGCTGGGAAGAGTCAAACACTACTATAGTAGAAAACACAATTAGATCTGGAGTGGTAAGGGGGTCACTGCTATATTTGGGGAAAATATATCCCAACAATTTTTAAAAATCATTGGGATATATGTTCTATACCAAAGTTTGCGAAAACCCATTGGCATTAGACCAGTATATCCCAATGGGTTTCAAAAACTATTGGGAACACCATATATTGATATCCCCTTCCCAATAGTTTTTAAAAACTTTTGGGGAGACGTAGTATAAAATACCCATTACCAATGGTTTTGAGAAAACTATTGGAAAATGAGACTTATCCCTATAGTTTATCTGAATCCTTTAAGATAAAGGAATTAGAATAGATTAGCTTTCCATTGGTGACTTTTATTCCCATGATATTTGAAATGTTGGGACTAGTATTTGGCTTTAAATTTGTTATGAACTGATACACTTTAAAATATATTATTTTGGTTGTGGAAAAGATTCTAATTCATATATAATTATTTTTAAAATCTTTAGAATATACATTACATTTTGGAAGATTATTTAACGGTTTGAAAAATTATTTTTCTCACTTTAAAATAGTTTATTTTAACTAATAAAAATATATTTGGTCAATAAAGATTTTATATTACTCATTAAATAATTTTTAAGTCACCATAATTTCATAATACTTACCATATATTGAAATTATATTATACATTTTACCAAAAAAATCAAATACCTCCGAAAATTATGAAAAGATCCATTTTTCTAATTTTGACATGATGATTACAAATTTAATGTCCTTTTATAAAAATAATTCTCCATATATATATGAAATTCGATTATTATAAAAAATCATGAGCATTTTAAAGGCCCTCCTTTGGTTCCTAAATTCAAAAATACTTCCCATTTCCATTCTTAGTGGTATTTTTTTAATTATATTATTAATCATAAATCCAAATATAATGTTATTTATTTTTTATATTTTTACTATATGACCATATCGAATTTTTTTATCTTTTATTATAAACATAATTTAGTAGTTTTTTCATTTATAATAATGTGTTGTACTTTTATAGTGAAATATTTAAATTTACATTGTACCATACTTTTTTTAAATAATTTTTTATTTACTATATTATAATATATGGTATTAAATATTCCATAACATGATTCTTCCAGTTAGAGTGAATTCATCACTTAATTTCCTTTTCGGCCTTATAAGTGGTAGTAGAGCATAGGGTATTGTTAATGAATTTGTTTCTCTAAATTAATCTGATTGGATGTTCGTGTTGAATTATATTGTTACATTATATTTTTGGTTCCATAGAAAAGGGGAAGAATTTTACGAAAAATATGGTGAAAAAAACTTCTGAGTTCTATATAATGGAATTAATTATTGAAAAATATTGATTTATATTGAGGATTACAAAAAAATTTCAATGAGATGTATGATTGATTCTGATCCTGAATCTATTAATGGTTCTAAGGATAAAATAGGTTTGGATAATGAACCTGATATAAAAAATGAAATTTTATTTACTATGGAAGATGAGATATCAATTTCTATAAATTTAGGAGTGTTCCACATATCTTAAGAGATAGATCATAATATGTATGTGTAAAACTTGAAGTAAAAAGAGAAGTTTATGTCTCAATAGTTTAGGAATGAAGCATTAAATATCGAGGTTGGAAAACTAAATAGCATAAACATAACCAAAGTTAAAGTGGATAATGATATAAGGTAAATTAATGATTCCTAGGCCAAGTAATTTGAGGATATTACTTTAGTAGTAAAAAATATCCAAGAAAATTATAAACACGGGATAAAAAAGAAAAATGATCTAGCAACTAGAAGAGGTGTTTATCACAGTCCAAAGGTATGTGGGCTAATCATGTTCCAAGAGAAATCATATTCAAAATGTAGTTTAAAACATTATATTGTATTATCCTTGTACATATTATAATGATATAAAGAAAGAGTGTTTCAAATCAAAGGAGAATCATGAAATAATTATTATATCAGAATGACCATATTCTATGGGTAAACCCATCCATAACGAGGATGGCACCCCTCTAAGGCCTGATAAAATAGAGATATTTGAGTTTAAAAGGAAAGGTAAAATAATTTCAATGTTGAAAACATATTCAATAGGATACCTATAAGGAGTAAAGACAATAATAATGATTTGTAAAAAATGTTTTGAGACATGTACTTTTACTGTGGAATGAATTGATATATTTCTATCTTTTGTGATAAATAATATTAATATATATATATATATTACAGTGATGTTGACATAATGTCTGAAAAACAGAGTTTCCAAACCCAATAATATAGATTTGTTTATTCTATTTCAATACATCCTACAATGATAATCATGTCTCTGATAGAAATATCAGAAGAACATTAGATAACATAAAAGGATGGAACTTGTGTGAATTTAATGATAAATCAATTATTTTAGGTAGTATACTTTATGGGATTGTTGAATTGGACCATCAATATTAAAGCGGGTTTAAGAGGAGTTCAAAATCATTTATTTAACAAAAAAATTATTTGAAAGAAAAATAAAAAAATAAAAAAAGAAACCAATTCACATGTGGATGAAATAAATAAGGATCATGTGGAGAAGGATATACCAAAGAAAGATCTATGTTAATAAGAAAAACAATTCTATAAGGGAAAAATATAGTAGCATGAATGAATGGAAATTAAAAGTTCAAAAAATTATATCCAAAGAGATCCTTGGTGGTAAAAGTACCCAAGGATGTTATGTTTATGATTCAGACCACATGGAAAAGTATATTCCCAAATAATATGAGAAGAAGATGGATTTTATCAATACCAATATAGAACTAAAGATGGATAACCATGTAAAAAAATATCCACCAAGGGTTAAAAAGATTATGGTGGTACTTTCGGCTATCAAGGAGGATAGACATGAGTCATTCATAAAAATTCTAAACATTACATTTACAGAAAGAGATAAATACATCCATTAGATCTATTTTATGGTAGATAAATCATTATGGTTAATGTTATGAAAAATAATCAAATGAAGATATATGTATAAGTGGGATTAGTCTCATAAAAAGGGTGGAGTCAAAATAGAGAAAGAAGAAGTCCAAAAAAACATCCAAAATAAATTATGTGTAATTATAATCACTAAATGCATAAACACTTGTAAATCATGGAATAAATATGAAATTAATGGTTTGGTTAGACAAGAATATCCCAATCCTCAACATGAAGAAAGTTAAAGTTATCCTCTCTCTCCATGTATTTAAACTCTATTACCATTATTAAGGGTTTTGGGTGTTTTAGGTAAGATATCATCCATAGGGATGTTGCATAACAATAATAAAGCTATATCAAGTAATGATTCAATGATCTAATTGATTGATATGTTTAATTAAACATGATTGGCATCTTACTAAAACTAGCATGAAAGTACATGAGTATAAAAAATCATCGATTAAATTATAAGTTGTATCCCAAAGGGTATCAATGTCATTGTGAAGTGCTGGGGTCGAGAAAATATATTATTAATTGACATTAGAACCTAAATATACAATATGAAACTCTTGATGGGAAATCAATACTACAAAATAATTTTCATGATTTATGAATCTTAATCTAAGTATTTATCTAAAAGGGATGTCATCTAACTATTTTTATGATAACATGATCTTATATAGTTGATGATTTTCATGATAAATACTAATTTATTTTTTAGTGAAAAATATGAGAAATTTAGGGGGGTTTTGGATATATAGATCCAATGATTCTATCCCCATAAACTAACGAAATTCACCTAGTGGGTGAAAGAAAAAATCTGGTATAACTAGTGGAAACTATATTGATAAAGTTGTATCAATTTTGATAGTTTGTATCAACACTTTTGTCTAGATATAATTTTTACAAAAAAAGCTATTGTATGACTCTCACATTATGAAATTAATGTTTATTCACTAACAATCCAATGAATTTTTTGTTCAATTAATAGAAATTATTCCTTTTTCATATATATAATATATGACTACTTGTATCTTATGAAAGTTGGAGAGTGAAATAGAAGAAAGTTGTGGTATTATCTTAATATACTAATTTCAACAAAGTGTTTACTAATTAGTCATATAAGTTTTTTATATATAATTACTAATTGGTTAGTTCACTTAGTAAATTTTAGTAAGGATACATCCATAGCTAAATGAGTATCTTTGGCATGAAATCCAACTCATGAATTATGTTTAAAAATGTTTGGACTGAGATTAATATTGTGGGAGTCTTGATGTGTATTGCAATAGGGTGATCTGTGTATCCCAAATATGATATAATGACTTTTATTAAAAATGGGAATAATATCAATTATTGATTTCTAAATACTGGTTCAATAAAAATGAGAAGACTTTCATCATAATTGTGGTGTTATGGTTAACATGTAATGATACTTTAAAACTTGGAATGTTGTCTCAAGTGATTGGAATCATTGAGTGACATTAACGTCATAAAAATTGGTATGATATCTATAAAATACCAACCAAAAAATAATATTGGAAATTTTGTGGTGAAAATATACCTAGGTGATAACCCTCGAACACCAAATGCTGGAAATAAATTCAGAGGGCCTACTAAATTATTGGGGGGAAATTATTCCGTTAAAATAAACATATCCTATCAAGAACATAATAATAAAAAACAAAAACAAAACCATATGATACATGAAATGTAAAAATTACCACTAAAAACAACACTAATAATAAATAATATCATAGTAGTAGAAATAGTTGAAGAAATACATCCATCAAAAACTAAAAGATATCCTAACAGAGCAACACATATGTGGCACCACTCTAACCACTCCCAAAGAGAACCTCCAAGGTACAATGACAATATTATGAGTTTTTTTTAAAAGGAATGGATATTATTGTTTTTAGTTTAATTAGTTTTTTACATCTCTAATTGAAACCCCTCTGAGGTAATGGGGGTGTTTGGGGTGTCTGGGATTGTTAAGAGTGTGGAACACTATTTTTTGGGAAAAACATTTAGGCCACATGGTAAGTAAAAACAATGAGGGATATGACACATGGTTACTACTAAGTATATGAGGCTAGATAGTGGCCATATATATTCCACATGGTATGAGGAAACCATATTTATGGAGTTTCACTCCCACGTTATTGCCTCTTATGTTTTTGACATTGGTATGAGACATGGTTTTGGCATAGTTGGGAAAATTATTTTCACTAAACAGTTTAGGTGGCCTTTCTTATAGTGAATGGATCATGGTTGGTGTACAGTTTTACCAGACATTAATCCGAACCATGCGGGCCATGAATATTTGAGGAAATTTCTATTTTTTCCTTACCAAATGATAAAACCTAATTTTTTCCTTGTTCTTCTTCAGTTGTAGCAGACGTTGGAGAGCTCCATCTAGAGCCAAATTGTATATATTGATACAATTTCTCCATCTATGATGAGAACTAATAGTTTCTCATCTCAGGGTATCTACATCACTGAGTACTCAATTCCTTTTTGGACATTGTTTGTTCTTCTTGGAATCAACAGAGTTATTTTGGTGCAATTTAATTTTTCTTATTCCCACATTCATCATCGGTTATTTATGTTTCATCTGATCTGATTCTAAATAGAAGTGAATATTGAATTATCACACTACTATATACCTATAGTATGTGTTATATACTTTTCCTGAATGGTTTGTTGGTTTATCAATCTTGTATTAATTGTATCACCCACCAGGGTTTCTGGCACAACCCTAAAAATTAATTGAATAATTGGATTAAATGAAGTGGAACATGTTAGGGATTATCATTAGTTTTTTTTGAGGCATGTTGGAGGTTATTTTCCCATCCATGGTCACCCATGGGGTGTTCCATTTGAATTTAAATTCCTTATATTTTTAAACAACACATGGGGTGGGTTAGAGATTTCCTCGTTATAGGAATCCTCTATATTAAGTAATTGAACCGAATTAGTTGAATTGGAGATGGTTTACCTCATTTTCATGTCGATTGTTTTCATTAAATGGTTTATATAGATTTATGATATGAGTGGTAAGACTTGTGAAATTTAATTCAATATGAATTGTGTTATGAGTGGGTAAACTCATTAATTGGGGATTATAGAATTGATAAATGTATTTAATGTTGAATGATTTATAGGACGTCATGGGTGTTTTTCACCTTGGGTCATGATAGTGGTAGATAATTAATTTTATTTTTATGCTCCTTGGATTCTGATTCCATGGGATTACATGGGACGTTATACCCCTTCAATACAAATTTGTTTGGCTCACATAGTACATGGTATATTGACATGTTCCTTGGACCATAATTAAGGCCTAACCGAGATTCCATAGAGAGGCTATTGGGACTCAATGAGGATTCCTTAGTTCACTTTACCTTGGATATAACCAGTAGGAGTCTGGAATTTTTGATTATATGGAACATCCATTGTAAATGTGACTTGATTGATTATAGTGTTGTGTCATGGTTAATGGGGAACTTCTGGTTATAAGGTGTGGTCATGGTATATTGGATAAATAGGTTATACATAAAGATCATGAGTGATATGAAATATTGTGTATGTCAAATTTCATTGGTGTTTAATTCCATTTGTTTTACTATTACATAGTAATATGATCTAAGAACTTGTTTTGTAGAGAGACTTGTATGGATGTATAAGATCACAATCTTGGTCTCTTTTTTCTTGGTCAGTATATGTGTATTACTGTTATACATGTCATATTATGCACTATGATTTAGATTATATTACACAACAATACCTTTTTAAAGACACCTTGGGTGGTGACCTGCTGGGATTTTATCTCACACCCTATTCAGGTCGTCGTTGGTTACTCGGGAAGACTATTTGGATGCGTGTATGGACTAGGGAAATCGCGCAAAATTAGATCTTGTACTTTGGTCCATGCTTAAAAGTAAGGGAGCACGAGACCTAGTTGAGGATTGTGATGTTATCAGTAGATATTGATTTTTGGTCTTCTTGGTATTTTGATACATGTATTATACTGATTCCATGTATACCTTTTTAGATGATTTGTTGATACATAACATGATCATCACTGTATATGAGTTTAATTTTGGCATTGTTATATATCATTGTCTTTTGGATGCATATATATTATTGGATTGATTTACTACATACACTATGTATTTTTATTATTGTTTCCATTGCGTTACACTCTGGTTAGAGGAAATAGCCTCCCCACAGACAAACTATGGTCCCTCATTATTAGTCGATAGCCTCTAGAATTTGGGGAGATGCGCTTGAGGCCATGTGACCATCCGGGATTAGGGCACCATTCATTGGAATCCACGTGTGGGACAATACAATGGGGTATCATAGGGTTGTTTTATTTCATTATTGAGACCATATAAATGGATATGAAGGAATTTAAATTTGGTTATTATTTGTGCCTTGCCGTAGTTGACCCACGCGTGGGGAAAATACAAAATTACCTCAAATGGAAATTGTTGTTTACTAGAATTTAACTATTATAGTTGATTTGATTCCACATTTGGGTGATTAACATTAATTGTGGTTTTATTAATGATATGAGTTTGGGTTTAATTTTTATTAAACAACGTTGATATGAGGGATTTTAATCTCATGCATCATGTAAGGAACATTATTGGAATCACAATACATGCTTTATTTCATTCCATATAGGATGCATTTCTTATTTGTGTGATGTAGTGATAGGTGTCGTGATAGATATACCTATTGACTAGATTGATATTCTATTCATGGAAGAGGAAAACATTGTTGGTAATTGTTTTGCGTGGAATCCGGGGATGACCTCCTGGACGGGAGATTCAAACGTTCCGATAGGTTTCTAACGGGTTTGTTCGTAGAACCGGAAACATCCAATGATTCCACATCCGTTTGGACCTACTTTCCAAAGGCAGGCGCTCATTAGCTTGTGGGATAATGAGGCTTAGGAATTTGCATTGGTCGAGAGGATGGGAGGTCGGACTCATCACACCTTTTTGAGGGGAATTATTGTCTACTCCGGGACTCTCATTATAGATTTAAGTTAAGTTCGTGAATCCTTATTACATTACCAAGTATAAAATGAGCTTTCCTTTAGTTTTAACAATCAATGATTAAATATGCAAGAAATTTAGAGAATCTTTTATATGTATTCGAGGTTCTTCATCAATATAGAATCATCTATATTTGTTTAGAGATTCTTGGTTAATGGTATCCTTCAAAACATTTATATAAAAGTCTCTTGGTCATTTTGATGACCAGGCTGGTTTTAAAGCCACTCAGTGGGGCACTTGAAGTTTATCGTCATTCAGAAGGACAGAGATTATTTCAATGTTGGGATCGAACCCATGAATGGGCTACCTACGTATCCTTTGTTTTGAAAAAGGAATCAGAACCCACGTAGTTCGAGGAATGGGATATGATGTTTTATGATTGATGGCTCAAAGATGAATGTCATAATTACTTTTACACTCTAAGCTCACGTGAGTCATGCTCGGTGTGAGAAACAAGAGGTATTGGTAAAATTTAGACAATTGTGCCATAAAAGATGCAATCATAAGAATTTGTTTTGGGGCTTATGTATAGATGACTGCCCAGATAGGCGAAGGTTTAGGATTTACTTTTAGGAAGAAAATCCATGAACAGGGTCCACAAAGTTATATGTGCTTCATGGAGATTTGAATACTCTAATCTTGGGGCTTACTCCTAAGGAGGATGCCCAAGTTAGGAGGGGACTTATGATTGGGTTTTATTCCTGAAAAGGAAACCCAAATCAAAGGAAATTTATGACTGGTTAAGATAAATTTTAAGAGACTTGGGGCTTACTCTTAAGAAAGATGCCCAAGATTTATGACTAGGACTTATTCCTGAGAAGGAAGCCTAGGTTAGGGGACTTGGGGCTTACTCCTGAAAAGGAAGCCCAAGGTTATGACTGAGTCTTATTCCTGAAAAGGAGACCCAGGTTAGGGATTAAGGTTTGGGGCTTACTCTTGAGGAGGATGCCCAAGATTAAAGGACTTGATTGGGGCTTATTCTTAAGAAAGATGCCCAAGATTTATGACTAGGACATATTCCTGAGAAGGAAGCCTAGGTTAGGGTACTTGGGGCTTACTCCAGAAAAGGAAGCCCAAGGTTATGACTGAGTCTTATTCCTGAAAAGGAGACCCAGGTTAGGGATTATGGTTTGGGGCTTACTCTTGAGGAGGATGCCCAAGATTAAAGGACTTCATTGGGGCTTATTCTTAAGAAAGATGCCCAAGATTTATGACTAGGACTTATTCCTGAGAAGGAAGCCTAGGTTAGGGGACTTGGGGCTTACTCCTGAAAAGGAAGCCCAAGGTTATGACTGAGTCTTATTCCTGAAAAGGAAACCCAGGTTAGGATTCTCTCATCTTAAAGTATGAGGTTGAATGAATGAACTCTCAATCTTTGGTGACATAAAGATGTTTAAATCACTAGGTTTTGAGAGATATTTCACATAATTCCTTTCAGATAAGGATGTCAAATCAAGAAATCATGCCATAAATGGCTTTGAAGAGTATCTTGAAGACTGAATCTTGAATAGGAAGGGTGAAATGGCTTAAGAGGGGTGAAAAAGGGAAAGATGGGCACCCAAAAAGATAGGGGCGCGCAAGTATTGAAGGTCGCGCAAGTCCTGCGGCGGCGCGCAAGTATTGGTCGCGCAAGTATACTTGCGCGACATAAGGGATACTTGCGCGATTTTCAACCAGAGTTGAATTACTTGAGCGACTCTTTATTAAACCCTTTCCCATCCTCTTGAGGTTCTTCCAGAAGAGGGACGCGCAAGTTATATTGAAGGAATTAAGTCGGCGCGCAAGTGTTTGATAAGTTTCAACACTTAGGCCTTCCTTCTTCCCTTTAGATCTTCCATTCTAGGTAAGAAATTACCTTAGAAGTGTTCTGGAAGCTTTGAGAAGAGACTTGGGCGTCGGGAGCTTTGATCCGAGTTTCTGGGAAGAGATCTTCTCGAATGGGGGGCCCACATGGTCTATTTATAGGCAAAAGAAGACCCCGGGCGGTTACTGAGCGGTTATCAGATCTGTCGCGCAAGTCCCTTGCACGACCATGATGGGTCGCGCAAGTATTGAGGCGGCGCGCAAGTGTACTTGCGCGACCATGATGGAACTTGCGCGATACATGGGCAATGTTCTCCTTTTCCATCCTTTTGTCGATTTTTGATGTTTCTTCAAAGGATTAATCACTTTTTGCTTAGATATTCCCCTTTTCCGATCTTTGGATTCTGTGACGAAAAGGAGCGTCAACAAAAGTCCCCCCTCAGAGTTGGATCCGGAGAGAAATGAGGATTTGACTCTGAGGAAATCGAATTCCTCTAAAGGAAAAGGGTGGCGCGCAAGTCTCCAGTCGGCGCGCAAGTCTTCGTCGCGCAAGCGTTTGAGCGCTCTGGGTGCGGCGCGCAGATAGGCCCTCTGGCCTATAAATATGCTGCTTCCGGCCGTAGATGGTATCTGACCCCGAATTTTCTCGAGCTCTCGCCGCGCAAGTCTTTGTCGCCGCGCAAGTCTCCTATTTTCGCTGTTTCCTCGCTGCCGCGCTACTCTCAAGGTAATAAGGCTTGCGCGGCACACACTTGCGCGACAAATACTTGCGCGACATATGTACCACTTGCGCGACATCTCCATACTTGCGCGCCTTAATGCCTTAGCCATTTTTTTCAGATTTTCTCACAAATTTTATGAAAAAATAAAACCCATTTAAGAGTTTAATTTATTCAACTCCTGTGCAGATTCAATGGCTCTTAGACCTGGATTCCTTGATGAACTGGCTAGCAAGCGGATAGATGATATGATGAATATCATTGGCCCTGATTACTATACTGTCAAAAACAGCACTCTTCCAGATTTGGCTAAGTATCTGAAGAAATATCATCACGACTTTCCTCACTGCACTTATCTACCTTTGTATGGTCATGGTCATCTGCAAGAAGTCATTATTCCAGAAGTAAAGAATTATCTTCCATTTTCTTGGTTTCAGAATTATACCAATTTTTCTTCAGCAAATATCTCAGGCGGAGGAGTATTTCAAACTGCTGGAACAGTAGAGAAGGCGTATGTGATGCATCATAGCCCTTGCACACCAGATCTGAAAAAACATACACCTGAGCTTCAGCCACATTGCCATCCTTCAATCTTCCGAGATGCTCAGATGGATCAGTCCAAAGGCTGGAAGAAAAGTTGGGATTTCCGCCCTGGGGGAGGTGTGAAGCCAACTTGGATGTGGGCATACTGGGTGCGACAGACTTGCGCAGAGTTTATTGAGGATCTGAAGAGAGCTGCAATATATGAAGCTGTTTGGGTTGGGCAGACATATATTTATAGACATGATATCTTCGTGCCAGAGATACTCAGTCACTGGAGTCCAGCGACTAATTCTTTCCACTTGACCCATGGAGAAGTAGGTATCAGTTTGTGGGATGTCCACAAGATTTCAGGAGCTCCAATCTTGGGCGATATGTATGATGAATTCATTCCTCCCAAGGTGACTTGGAATGATCCAGAGAAGACTCCTGTTTTGGCTCGAGAATTATTCAAAATCTTTCATAAGCCCAAGAGTTCAAGGACCTCATTAACTCATTTCATAAAAGATATCCATCCGGAAGAATGGATGAAGGTGTTTCTTACTGAGAAGAAAGGGATGGAGCCAAAGGAAAAAGGATCCAAGAAAAAGAAATCCAAGGATACCCGGCCCAGACGTCCTACCACTTGCCCAAAACCTGAGAAGAGAGGAGCTCCTGGCACATTCTGGCCAACTCTAGAAGCAGGAGAGTTTGAAAAATGGGGCTATGAAGTGAATCAAAGAATTCCAAAGAAAACTCGTCTGGCGGGTTTCTTGGCAATGTGGCTCAGTATTTACCTCTTTCCGGTCAGAGATTCGAAGGGAGGCATTAGGCCAGGGACCTTCGTCATTGCGGCCAAGTTAGCTGAGGGAAAAATGGTTGGGTTAGCTACCCCCATTTTAGCAAAGATTCACAGGAGTTTACTTCATGTCTTCCAGGGTAAATCTCCTTTAAGAATAGTGGGACCATTCCAGGTTTTGTGGGGATGGATTGCCACTCACTTCAGGACTTACAATGTACAGAATGGGTTACAAATTCCTGGAAGCTCCTTCAGACCGTCAGTGCAAGCATTCTCTGGAATTTCTTCATTAGATGTCAATGGTTATGACATAAAAGTAAGACTAAGCATGTATAAGGAATTCAACTTCTTTCCTTATGGAAGTCCGCCATCTGGGCGGTTTGTTGATGATGGGAATGCCCCTTTGGATTTGAGGGCATACATGCTAGCTTGCAGGGATGGCGTATTAGTAGCCAGGGTTGATGGAGAAATCATATGCGAGGCCTATGCTCCATATAGATTTGCACGCCAATTCAAATGTTTACAACAGATTGTTGTATCCCCTCCAGTACACGTCAGGATAGAGCAACATCCGATGGTTGCTCGACAACTATGGTTGCTGACGTCAAGAGAGAAGACTGGAGCAGTATTTGATCTACCAGTTGAAAAAGCGGCACATTATCTGACTACTTTTTATGCCGAACACTGGATAGCATCATACCCTAAAGGGATATTGAATCACCCTGTATATCAAGTGGGAAAGAGGAAGAGGACTGTAGAGAAAGAAACTATTCCTCATGAAGGTGCTGCTTCTCCTCCTGAAATAGGTTCAACAGACTCCTCCTCTAGAACTGATTCCTCGGATTATCATGATGGGGATGATGAGGCACAACCGGCAGCAAAGCGGTTTCGTGCCCGATATAATCCTCCGGCCAGAGTTAAAAGACCCACTCCATCAGCTCCTGGTGAGTTATTTGATTGTAATAACTTCAATCACTGTTACTTTATAAAGTAATAAGTCTCACTTTCTTATTCTCTATCTGTAGTTGCAGGAGTTGGGAAGAAATTAAAATCAAAAATTGTAGGACCTTCCTCACAGCCTTTATATCTAAGACCAGAGGCTGTTCAGCTATGGCAGAGCTTATACTGTGATACTGAAACCGCCAGGCTGGATTTGTGTGAGGGTCTACAACTTCCTGGGATAGGATATCTTCTAGCTTCAAAAGACCTTCAATACGGAGATAACCCCAATGAAGTGCGGGCTTACATCAGAGAGCTGGAAATGCTCATATATGCCACCGATAATTCAACTCCTATCACCAGGCGGGTGAAGGAAATGATTGATCGTGGCACCATTAAGGGGGCTGGTGGTTCTGGAGATGAGGAGTGGCAAGAGTACGTGGCTCCTGAAGATGTAAGTTTTCCTTCCTTATTTGCAACTTGATTTCAGTTGAAGCTTTGTTTCTTAAGAAAGTTATTTTCTTCATCTTGCAGCTTGCAAAGAAAGGGACCGGGGTTCCTTCGCCACAATATAGCCCTGGTGGTACCGCTGTTGGGGCTGCTGCTGATTCTCCTCGCGAACCAGGCGAGATATCTCCAGGCCAGCAGGCCATGAATGAGGCACTGGACATAGCCTTTCATTCGCCAATCCAAGTGCTAATAAAGGAGACAGCTGAAACTCCAAAAAAACAAAAGAAGCCAAGGCAACGAAGGAGGAAATCCTTAGCTAAATGTTTCATTAGCAGTGGTAAGTCCTTCGAACAATCATGAGTTTATACCCATAATCATATGGTTACTCATATTTCTGAGGATTGCAGGGGCTTCTTCAATTTTCCACTTGAGGGAAGGGACTGATCCTTCTTCAAAGGCCGTGGAGGGTGCTGTAGAACAACCACAAACTCAAGCTGACTTGGTAGCTCCTGGAGAAGAGCTGCCATCCATTCCCAGTATGCCTCCCACTACTGAAGATGCTGTCCAGGGTCAGGGGTTGCAGGACATAAGTCAGCAAGAAGACATAGCAAATGCTCCCACTGGTGAGACTAACCAAGATTCTGAAGTATCATTGGATGAAATGATGAATCAAGGAATGACTTTTGAAGAATTTTATGATCATGCTAGATTGTCATGTGATTTAGAAGACCTTGGGCGTGAGTGTTACCCTTCGCCCAAATTTTTCTTTTAAAAGAAAATATTTCTAATCATGATGTAAAATAATATGCAGTTTCTTCCGTAGAAGCTGCTGAACTGCCAATGCCTGAAGAGGGTGTGGACACTGATGTCAACCCTATCATTGCAGAAACATTAGCTCAAGTAGAGCTAAATCCAATAAACTCTCCTGAGACCCATCTTGAAAATCCTGTTGAAACCGGGAAAGATGGGGAGAAGTCTTCTCATGTTGCTGAACCACCATTGGGTAAGGGATAACAATATTTGTGATTGTACTTTATTTGCAAGACAATCCATTCTTTTGTTATTCTTTAAGATTCAACTAAAATCTTTCAATTGATCATGTAGGGCCATCAATTGTAATGGCTAGATCCGGAGATGAGGCTTCAGCCTCTGCCCCAATGGGAATTGAAAGTGAAGAAGCCCAAGTCAGAGGGGAAAGAGCAGAACGAGGCACTTCTTTAAGCATGTTAATTCCAGATTACATACCCCCTTCTGACGAAGATGTTGAGTCAGATCCAGAGATGCTCAAAGCGTTCAGCTTTTCACGACGTAAGGCGTGGAACAATATATGAAACATCATATCGGGGGTGCCCTTAGAAGAGCTACCATCAAAAATTTCCCGATTGTCATCCCAATTTGTTATAATGGGACTTGGTGGTTTTGGGTATGAAAAGATCCATGCTGTAGTGAAACAGATTATCTTCAGGAGGGAGCAAATGCAGACAAGTCGCGAAGATTTGACCAGAGTGAAATTGTCAGTCAACTTAGGCGAATTTGAGGCTGCGATATCCCAGGCTGAAGCTGATTATGTTGTCAAGATGAAGGATCTGAAACAAAAAATCAAAGAAAAGGTCGTCCAGCAGGTGCAACTCCAGCAACAGTTAGATGCTGTTACTGGGGAACTTGATCAGCTTAATGAATCATTGGATGAAACTCATATAAATTGCATGAAAGCCATTGCAGATGCTAAGAAGGCACTTCAGCAAGCTGAAAAGAGTGAAGCTGGTCAAGTGCACGAGCTTCAAGCAACTGTTGATAAGGCTCAGGATGCTATATATCAAATGAAGACTTTTGTTGACAATCTCCTGTAATTTCTTGAAAAAGAGAAGAGATTCCAATCTGTGGATGTCCTTCTAACTCTTGTGTATCAATGAAAAACACTTTTGTCTTCAATCATTTGTACCTGCATTCTTTCATTACCTGCTTCAAATTTACTTAAGCTAATGGGCTTAGTAAGCATAGTTTGATTTTTACTAGGATTATTACAAATAACCCTACAAACTTTGAATCTTTTAATTGCTCAATATTAGCTAAATCATACAAAAAATGTATATTTAGTGAGCTGGAACTTTGACTTTTATTCATAGTTCCTCTGTCTTTTGTGTGGGCAGTTTAAAGTCATGCAAGCCGGACAAAAAGAGGCTAATGTTTAAGTTCGAAATAGATTTGACCGAAAAATGGATTAAAATGGATTCAATTCCTTGATAATTTATCTGAAAACAAATTACCATACTCAAGTATGAGAGAAAATATGTAAACTATGACTTAAGAATATTTGAATCTGAGGAATGATATGAAAAAGAGCTAAATAGCATTAGAAGAAGTAGTTTCCAAGAATGAAGTTACTATTATTTAACAAAACCCGTTAGGGGGTTGAAATATGCAGGGCCACCTATGGGCATTGGCTGCATAGTCAAATAAAATAGCATCTTTTGGCTGACAAGTCTGTTATGTGGACTGTTTATGCAAGGCCACCTATGGGCACGTGCTGCATAGTTAGGCAAAAGAACTCTCAGAAATTTACTTTCCTAGTGCTAAAAGCCAGTGAAAGTTTATGGAGATTCAAATTTTCTAAAGCATAGAGTTTGTTGTATGGAAAGAGGTACTTGAATATGGAGAAGATATTTTCAAACAAGAATATCGAAGAACTGGATGAATATCACTCCTACGAAGGTCTGACCCAAACGTAGGGAAGAAGAATAAACCATAGACTTGAATACTTTCAGATCATGAAAAAGGATATGGGACAAATACGTTAAGGATGGCTATTTTTGCGGATCCCTACATACTGTCGTTTAAGACAAATAAGGACAAAAGAGGCATTCTTCCCAAGAATGAAGTTACTATTATTTAACAAACCCGTTAGGGGGTTGAAATATGCAGGGCCACCTATGGGCATTGGCTGCATAGTCAAATAAATAGCATCTCTTGGCTGACAAGTCTGTTATGTGGACTGTTTATGCAAGGCCACCTATGGGCACGTGCTGCATAGTCAGGCAAAAGAATTCTCAGAAGTTTGACATTTTTGTGACCATAAGTCATGAAAAAGGGTTATGAAGATCTGAAAATATTTAAGGTTAGGATTATAATACATAAAGATGGGTATTTCCCAATGTATATAGAGATACATAGGTCAATGAAAACCATAATCATGTTGTGGCTGGGTCCTGAATTGAAACTTGGACTTCACTACGTATCTCATAAGAATGAGAATCAAGCCATACGTAGTTCTTGAAATGCAGTTTAACGTCGTGCAGGACGAAAGGATAAGTGATCTTAGTTTTTGGGGTCATAGAATTCGGACCATAATAATGAATACACAGTGTGTGTTTTCATGAGGACTTTTCAGCCAAGGGACTGAAAGTGAAATTTGGGGTTAGGCCCAAAAGACTTGGGACTGGATTCGAGGGACACTCGAATGTTCCTACGTATCCCATAAAGATGGGAATCAAGTCCACGTAGTTCTAGAGACTATCCTTTGTACAAATTTGGTTCGTACATGTGAAGGGTGAAAAGGGACTTTAGTGCAATGATGGTTTTAACCTAAGATAAAAAGTTTAGGCATTACCATGTATGTACGTAGTCTTTTTGAAAATGAAAACCATGATTGAAAAAGAATCAATGTTAATAATGGTTCCTTCTCAAATGAGGAAATCAAAGAATATTGTAGTTTATTGTCGTACTGGACAAAAGTGTTGTATAGTTTAACGTCATATAACAAGGACGAAAGTGAATCAATGTAAAGATATTGATTCCAAGGGTGGTTTCACAAATCATCATTATATGAGATTGTGGTGAACCAATGTGAAGAGATTGTTTTTGGGCTTGAACCTTTGGGAGGTTGCCTACATACCCAGCCTGGAGGGCAAGGATCAAAGTCTGTGTAGTTCAATTAAAGAATGAATTAATGATCAAGTTGTTCTTGTGGACAATGATCTAAAAAAAATGTTGTTGGGACTTACACATGGTTAGTGGCCCAAAGGGAGTGTTATGGTTGATGTTCGCTCTAAGCTCACGTGAGTCATACTCGGTGTGAGAAACAAGAGGTAATAACAACCTTAACGATGCACAGTTTAATGTCATGTAGGACATATCAAGGATTTTCTGTACAGTTTAGCGTCATGTAGTTAGGACGATGGGGACAATACAGTTTAACGTCATATTGGACGAAAGGGGGATTGTGCAGTTTTAATGTCATGCTGGACTTTTGATGATTATATAGTTTAACGTCTTTCCGGACGTGAGAGATTTTTATACAATTTAGCGTCATGTAGTTAGGAGGTCACAATTTAACGTCTTGCTGGACATATTTGCAAATAGTTTATGGTCGTATACATGGACCAGGAATGATGCAGTTTTAAGGTCATGCTGGACTGTTTATGGAACTTTTTCACAGTTTTAATGTCGTGTGGGACGAAGTTGCAGTTTAAAGTCATACTGGACCATTGCTGTATAGTTTTAGCGTCATATAGCAAGGACGAACTGATGCTGTATAGTTTAAAGTCATGTAGCTAAGACTAAGGTGAATCAATATGAGGATATCAGTTCTGATCTTTTTACAGTTTATCGTCATGCTGGACGTTGGAAGTGCCACACAGTTTAATGTCATGTTGCTAGGACACAATATAGTTTAATGTCATCTCGGACAGAATACATTTTAGTGTCATGTAGGACAATAAGGGACTTAACACAGTTTAACGTCATGCTGGATGATGAAAGTGCCACACAGTTTAATGTCATGTCGCTAGGACAAAATATAGTTTAATGTCATCTCGGACAAAATATAGGAACTTCTTATACAGTTTATTGTCATGTAGGACAAAATCAGGGACTATGCAGTTTAAAATCTTGCAGTTAGGACTATTGGTGCTGCACAGTTTAATGTTATGTTGCAGGGACAAAATTTAGTTTAATGTCATCTCGGACATTGAAGGTGACACAGTTTAACGTCATGTTGGACGAAGTTATAGTTTAAGGTCATACCGGACCTTGGTGTAGTTTAAGGTCATACCGGACCTTGGTGTAGTTTAAGGTCATATCGGACCTTGGTGTAGTTTAAGGTCATACCGGACCTTGGTGTAGTTTAAGGTCATACCGGACCTTGGTGTAGTTTAAGGTCATACCGGACCTTGGTGTAGTTTAAGGTCATACCAGACCTTGGTGTATGAACCAATTGTAAGTCTTGGTTCTGGGAACAATATTTTGTGTTTATACAAAATACTTCATCAGAAATCTGGCATTAGTTGGAGTCGTGATGTGTTCTCCATCCATTGAGATTAAACAGAACCAAAGATTAACTCTTCGTCTGATAAAGACTCTGCCTGATTAGCCTCTTTAGGCTGTGCCGTTTGATGGGGCGGTGCCCGTGGCTTTGAAGTAGATGGCATGAAATCTGCCAGAGTCAAAGACAATTTAGGCTTTGATACATACTCATCTTCTCCTGATTCCTCTTTCTTCTTTGAATTGCGCTGCCCTTTTGAGGATTTGTCCTTTGATGGAGGCTTTACTGCAACTTTTGTAGGAGACACAATTGGTTTCTTCAATTGTGTTCGCAAAATGGAATGAGTCCGATTGATTGTCTTTCTGACCATCCAATCATCATGTTTTTTCGCAGTTTTGCTTTTGACTTCCTGCCACTCGCCTCCTTCCTCTGGATCTGTAGCGGTAATACATGCTACATGAGCTGAAGAACCCTTCAATTTGACTTGTCCCAAGTCAACCATCTTTTGTAGGAGGTCTTTAAAGACAAAACACTCCTGGATGGGATGTCCCAACATTTGATGAAAGGGAAAATAATTGGGACGGTCTTCATCTCCTTCCTTGTTTGGTCTCTTCGGCACTGGTAATTGAACCAAATTATTTTCCAGAGCTGAAATGAAGTAACCAGGAACTTGCTCACTTCGGAAAGAGTATGTTTTACTCTTCATATCCTCAAATTGTTTTTGTCGTTGATCTTTTTGATCATTTGGACGAAACAGCCTTTGTTGTTGGCGTTCAGGAGGTGGACCCTTCGAGAAGATGAAGGTTTTGAAGTAGAAATAGGTACAGATGCCTGTTTAAGCATAACTGTAGCAGTTTCTACTTTACCCATTCTTCTTCCTGGAGCTGATGGAATTACACGAGATTTAACCTTAGCCTGCATAAGGGAATCTTCAATCTGTTGAGCGATTGAAGTAAGGTCTCGAAACCCTCCTGTGTATTTCACAGGGATCAATGGCGTGCGTAATTCTTCACGCAAATTTGCCACACAGATTGGCAATAATTCCTCCTGAGGGAGTGATAAACTCAAGGAATACGTTAATCCCTTCCAACGAGCAATGAAATCAGAGACTCTTTCATTCTCCCTTTGCTTGCAGTTTGTAAGATCGAAAACTGTCGTTTTTGGCAAAGTTGAGCTGAACTGAAGAAGGAATTTTTGACGAAGATCCTCCCATCCGATGACTGACCGGGATTGCAAGCTTGTATACCAGACAAAAGCTGGTCCTTGCAAGGTTCGCACGAAGCATCTGAGTTTCACTGCTTCTTGTTGTTCTGGAGTTCCCATCATAGGATCACAACAAGACACGTAATGCGTCAAATGTTGTTCAGGGTCGCCTGATCCATTGAAAGTAGGGAAAATAGGGTTTCCAAAACTGGATGGAGGAGAAATTGAATCTACCCATTCAGGGTAAACTTTCTTTTCAGGTTGAACTTGCGCCCGTTTCCCTTCCATAGTTTCTAACCGAGCTGTTAGTGACTCAATAGTAGTTATTAACTTTTGAGAAATGTCAGGTTGAACTTGGTTTTGGGTAGGTGCAATGAATGGAGCTTGGACAGCCGTGGAGGTTGGTGCTGCAACTAATGGTAGTGCTGCCAACCGTTGTTGCGTTTGACCCGTAGGATTAGACCTCTGTGGGTGTACTGATAAAGGAGGATATTCCTGATCCATCTCAGTAGTTACAACAAATTCCATTGGCTGTCGTACTTCAGCATTCTTAAGAAGAAGACTACTCTGAAGTAGTTCTGCATTCAACCTTCTTAATTCTTTCATTTCTTCCTCCTGTTGTGCAAGCCTTTGCTCTAATGAGAGCGATTGACCTCCTTCAAAGGAAGGGTGAGAAGTAACCTGATTCTTTCCTTTCCCCTTATTGGATCCTTTTCGGAGAGGGGGAAGTGGGTTACTTGAAGGAATACCCAAATTTTGGGTAAGCCTTTGATTACGTGTGCGCACACCTTCTTCATTTAGGTCTGTGTGCGCAACTTCTTGAGCAGGAACCTCTTCATCTGATCCCTCTGATTGAGCCTCATCTGGTGAATCAGCAGCAACGGCAGTGATGACATTAATGGATGCATATTTCATAAAATCCTTTCTATCAGCATTTCTATGATATTGTCTCCTTTTATGTCCATGATATGACATGGCATTCCGTTGACTTGACCCCTCAGGAATTTCTTTGTGAACCGTCACTTGGAGAGAATCTCCTGACATCTTGGCTCTTCGTTCCTCTTGAGGCTTATTCCCTAATCGAGAGAATACTGACTTTCTCTGAGGGAGGGATTGAAGATTTGAAAAAGTCCCCAGTCCGGTGGACTGGGGGTGTTCCTGTTGCTTCTGCTCAACTCCTCGAATCCCATTCGTTGATTCTGAGGGTTGGGTTAGAGAAGTCCCCAGTCTGGCAAGCTGGGGTGTCTCTTGACATGCTATGTCTGAGATCTTCTTGAAATCTCTCTTGATCTTGCGGATCTTAGTTCGGAAATTAGCTGGATGCATTAACCTGTATCCACTTTTATCACCTGGTTCAACAGACCGTTGGATGATTTCCGAAACTTCTGTCATTTGATGACGTGTTTGCTCCAGACGAGAGGCTTGCGCAATATTCTCGCCTGCTTGATGTAGGAGCAATTCAACAACCTGTTCTCTATATACTTGATTTTGAGAGGAACTAGTTGAAGCTTGATCTCGAGCAAGATTTTGATTATGAACAAAGCCCATTGACTGTGGCCGGCCATGGGCAATAACATTGCATGAGACCATTTTCGGCGGGCTTTGCTGACCGAAAAGCACTGTGAAATGTAGTGCTCCGTGAATACCCCATCCTCTAATATGAACATTAGATGGAGCATTGGAAATTAACTGACGCAATTTTCTCAGCGCGCCAAGGCATGAACGTTGAAGGGTTCTCTGTTGCTTTTCAGCCTTCGGATACCGAGAGACTGATAGAGATGCCAAATCAATCTGGCGTTGTAACCCTTCTATTATCTTAAGATGATTTTCATATTCATCGTAAGATAATACCTTCTTCTTTAATTGACAAAGAGTTTTCCATATGTTAAGACGAATATCATGGATTCCATCATCCGTCAACATCTTTGGAATGTCATACTGTGAATCAGCCAAAGGCCAAAACATGACTGGTACTTCACCTTTTGCCAGTTTTTTCCTCATGTTCAGCATTTCCTCTTTATCATTAAATGAAGATTCTTCTACCTGTTTGGACCAGAGTTGGTGTTTCCTTGTTGCTTCATCGGATTCAACAAGATTGGTAGAGGAATCACTATTCATGCTGGAAGATGAATGACCTAGGGAAGGTTCGGAGAATAACCTGAACCCCAAGCTATCTTCTGATGGAGAAAGAGTTTCACCTGCCGATAGTAAAACTTCAGACATGACTGGTTTTACGTTTGCAAGTGCCTCGAGATAGGAGGGCTTTCTCGTCACTACATTGCCTTCTGAAGAATTTTCGAGACAATGTGAATCACTACTGCGGAGAGGACTTTCGCAGCGAAGTTCATCACCATGAGGAGGACCTTCATGATGGGTTACAGCAAAAGATGATATCTCTTGCTCCTTGGTCTTCTGACCACACAGAGGGTTCCTGTGGTTCTCATCTGAAGAAGAAACTTCAAGATTGACCGAATTTTCATGAAGCAAGTCTTCATGAGGAAGTGTCTGTTGAAGACCTTCGGGATTAATGTTCCTGTTATTGGGAACTGAGGGAGTAGAATCTTGAATTCCGACAGATAAATGTCTGAGGGCTTCAAGAACTCCAGCATCGAGAAAGGCCTTGTTGTAGATTGGCCTTTGATCTCCTGACTGTGCTGGGTGGATCTTTTTCTTAGATGCCTTCTTACTCGCTTTAGAAATCACTTGATGACGAAAGTGATTGCTCTGAGCAGGTGTATGTGCCTGATCAGGAAAGATGGTCAGGTTAGGCTGACGATCATCGCTCAAATCAGGTGTATGTGCCTGACTTGGTTGTCCATATGATATGGGGGAGTAGGCCCCACAACCCTCTTGGACTGGAACAGATGTGTGTGTCTGTTCCGGAGTGAATTGTTGATGTGTCACTCCACTGCTAGGGATAGATTTATGTGTCTGTCCCTGAGATGATGCTGAAGCTGTTATGATATCCTGGCAAGCATCCAGAATATGAGCAGGAATTTGCTTCTGCTCTTTCACCATTGACAAAATATGTTTGGTGACTTCAGCCGCCGGAACAGGGATATACGTCCATTCCGGGCTTGGAGTAGGTGTATGTGCCTGCTCCTGTCCTCCTTTTCCTGTCAGTGAATCCTGACAGTACTCAAGTGTGGAGGCAGAGAGTTTAGTCTGCCTCCTGTTTGTCGTCGGGACTTTCCGACTGACTTCTCCGTGCGCTACCAAGCGAGTCTGTTGGTAGGCTTGATTAGTATTAGCAGGTGTATGTGCCTGCTGATTATACTTCGCCAAACGCGGTTGACGAGATCCATCATATGTAGTCAGACGAGCCTGCTGACTAACTGCTGATGTATAAGCAGGTGTATTTTCCTGCCTATGGTACTCCGCCGGAATTGCCTGGCGGGATCGGCTTGATGCTGCCAGACGAGTCTGCTGGACAGCTGAATTAAAACGGGTAGGTGTGTGTGCCTGCTCGTTGTTTGCCACCAAGTTAGGTTGGTGGACTTCTCCGGAGATGGCAGGGATGACAACCTGCCTATTATTAACCGGATTCCGTCTCTGGTGATTCATCTTGCCTGCTCGGGTTCGAGGAACCTGAGCTGAATGCCTGGAGCCGGTACCCTCATCATGTTGAGGGTGCACTACCGCACGAGTCTGGCGGCGATTGTTGATGGGAGCCCTTGAGAAGGACTTCTGTCTCTTTGAATTAAGGTCCTGCGGGACCTGCTCATTCACTTCCTCAGAATAAGGGAGTGAATGGAAATTGTGTTCCGGGGATAACGACCCGAAACGGTTGGAGACGGTAGTCAGCACCGCCTGCTTCTTGATTGCTGGTCGCCGTTGTCCGGACGACCAGGTAGAATTGTTAACTTGGAGGGCTTGACGAGCGGCCTCCAGAGTTGGGATAGTACCGTTACGACGGTACTCCTTAACCAGTGCATTTGAAACACAGCGTTGAAGACACTGAGTTGGTGATGTCATCCTCAGAGCGGATGACGTTCCAGCAGGAGTAGCAGCATTGGTTTTCATGGCAGCAGACCTCACAGTAGAGGTGTTCTCAGCAGCAGTATTCACAGGGGTGAATTTAAGGAAAGCCATTTTTTGTAGAAGATCTTGAAAAAAGAGTGCCTGTTCCATATAACAGACATAATCAAGAGGAATCCGGCTACTGCATCTTTTGGATGATCATATGTCAATGATTGCCTTGTTGGCCCAAGGGGCCTAACATCTAAGAAGAAGATCACTTTAACTTGGTTAAGGATTCACGTCGGGTTCACCATTTTTTGTTTCGCGCGGAATCCGGGGATGACCTCCTGGACGGGAGATTCAAACGTTCCGATCGGTTTCTAACGGGTTTGTTCGTAGAACCGGAAACATCCAATGATTCCACATCCGTTTGGACCTACTTTCCAAAGGCAGGCGCTCATTAGCTTGTGGGCTAATGAGGCTTAGGAATTTGCATTGGTCGAGAGGATGGGAGGTCGGACTCATCACACCTTTTTGAGGGGAATTATTGTCTACTCCGGGACTCTCTTTATAGATTTAAGTTAAGTTCGTGAATCCTTATTACATTACCAAGTATAAAATGAGCTTTCCTTTAGTTTTAACAATCAATGATTAAATATGCAAGAAATTTAGAGAATCTTTTATATGTATTCGAGGTTCTTCATCAATATAGAATCATCTATATTTGTTTAGAGATTCTTGGTTAATGGTATCCTTCAAAACATTTATATAAAAGTATCTTGGTCATTTTGATGACCAGGCTGGTTTTAAAGCCACTCAGTGGGGCACTTGAAGTTTATCGTCATTCAGAAGGACAGAGATTATTTCAATGTTGGGATCGAACCCATGAATGGGCTACCTACGTATCCTTTGTTTTGAAAAAGGAATCAGAACCCACGTAGTTCGAGGAATGGGATATGATGTTTTATGATTGATGGCTCAAAGATGAATGTCATAATTACTTTTACACTCTAAGCTCACGTGAGTCATGCTCGGTGTGAGAAACAAGAGGTATTGGTAAAATTTAGACAATTGTGCCATAAAAGATGCAATCATAAGAATTTGTTTTGGGGCTTATGTATAGATGACTGCCCAGATAGGCGAAGGTTTAGGATTTACTTTTAGGAAGAAAATCCATGAACAGGGTCCACAAAGTTATATGTGCTTCATGGAGATTTGAATACTCTAATCTTGGGGCTTACTCCTAAGGAGGATGCCCAAGTTAGGAGGGGACTTATGATTGGGTTTTATTCCTGAAAAGGAAGCCCAAATCAAAGGAAATTTATGACTGGTTAAGAGAAATTTTAAGAGACTTGGGGCTTACTCTTAAGAAAGATGCCCAAGATTTATGACTAGGACTTATTCCTGAGAAGGAAGCCTAGGTTAGGGGACTTGGGGCTTACTCCTGAAAAGGAAGCCCAAGGTTATGACTGAGTCTTATTCCTGAAAAGGAGACCCAGGTTAGGGATTAAGGTTTGGGGCTTACTCTTGAGGAGGATGCCCAAGATTAAAGGACTTGATTGGGGCTTATTCTTAAGAAAGATGCCCAAGATTTATGACTAGGACTTATTCCTGAGAAGGAAGCCTAGGTTAGGGGACTTGGGGCTTACTCCTGAAAAGGAAGCCCAAGGTTATGACTGAGTCTTATTCCTGAAAAGGAGACCCAGGTTAGGGATTAAGTTTTGGGGCTTACTCTTGAGGAGGATGCCCATGATTAAAGGACTTGATTGGGGCTTATTCTTAAGAAAGATACCCAAGATTTATGACAAGGACATATTCCTGAGAAGGAAGCCTAGGTTAGGGGACTTGGGGCTTACTCCTGAAAAGGAAGCCCAAGGTTATGACTGAGTCTTATTCCTGAAAAGGAAACTCAGGTTAGGATTCTCCCATCTTAAAGTATGAGGTTGAATGAATGAACTCTCAATCTTTGGTGACATAAAGATGTTTAAATCACTAGGTTTTGAGAGATATTTCACATAATTCCTTTCAGATAAGGATGTCAAATCAAGAAATCATGCCATAAATGGCTTTGAAGAGTATCTTGAAGACTGAATCTTGAATAGGAAGGGTGAAATGGCTTAAGAGGGGTGAAAAAGGGCAAGATGGGCACCCAAAAAGATAGGGGCGCGCAAGTATTGAAGGTCGCGCAAGTCCTGCGGCGGCGCGCAAGTATTGGTCGCGCAAGTATACTTGCGCGACATAAGGGATACTTGCGCGATTTTCAACCAGAGTTGAATTACTTGAGCGACTCTTTATTAAACCCTTTCCCATCCTCTTGAGGTTCTTCCAGAAGAGGGACGCGCAAGTTATATTGAAGGAATTAAGTCGGCGCGCAAGTGTTTGATAAGTTTCAACACTTAGGCCTTCCTTCTTCCCTTTAGATCTTCCATTCTAGGTAAGAAATTACCTTAGAAGTGTTCTAGAAGCTTTGAGAAGAGACTTGGGCGTCGGGAGCTTTGATCCGAGTTTCTGGGAAGAGATCTTCTCGAATGGGGGGCCCACAGGGTCTATTTATAGGCAAAAGAAGACCCCGGGCGGTTACTGAGCGGTTATCAGATCTGTCGTGCAAGTCCCTTGCACGACCATGATGGGTCGCGCAAGTATTGAGGCGGCGCGCAAGTGTACTTGCGCGACCAAGATGGAACTTGCGCGATACATGGGCAATGTTCTCCTTTTCCATCCTTTTGTCGATTTTTGATGTTTCTTCAAAGGATTAATCACTTTTTGCTTAGATATTCCCCTTTTCCGATCTTTGGATTCTGTGACGAAAAGGAGCGTCAACAGTAATTATAGTGCATATTGTATCCTAAATAGTTTTTTCCTGATTAGGCTATGTTATACACCCTAAGAACCCAATTGGGGCACGTTGAGCCATACACAATGAGTTTCATAGATAGGAAAGTGGATTGGTGTTGATTAGAAGGAAACCAGATTTTAGTTCATGAAGTGTATGGGTCCATAGGGATTAGAATTTGGTGAACCATTTTGTTTGATAATTTAAAACGAACTGCAAAATTATAATGAAATTAAATGTATGTGAAACGTGAAATAGAGAACTCGACCTAAAAGTATAATTTGAGTGGGAAGTAATCAGGGGAAATATTCAATATTACGATTGTTTCAATTTACCATTACAAGGTCTAGGATAGGAATATGTGGTATAACATGGTTACAGGATGGTTTCATCAATTTTTGTACTGTTAGATGTGAAATTTGACATCGTTCTTTTATGAGGCATGTCTTTGTAATTTTAAAGGTATGCCGCCATGATGTTCTCCATTCGTACACCAGGAGGGGGGAGACAAACATTCTATGGAGGCCGTGGGCCATGGCCAACTAGTGGGTCCTCCAATAGTGCCAGGAGATTCATCATCAGTTTTATTGGATGGAGGTCCAGAGGAGTAGTTCTATAAGGGGTATTTCTACTTCATGAAGACTTTTCAAGGAGCATCGTACCCTTCCATGTCTATGGATAAATAGACATGTAAATTCTAATTACAATATCCTCCCATATTTCTAGGGGATGGATGTCCATATACTTTTGAGATATGGATTGATACTATGTGTTTGATCTTGAATCATCTATAGACACCTCTCGAGAGGTGATTGAAGCTCGCAACTTATAAACTTCATCGAGCAACAATGCATTGGTGGGATGTTCTGAAATAGGCTGACAGTCCATGAGATATAAATTGATTAATTTAGAAACTAGGTTTTAAGAATAATTTTACCCTAATAATCTAATGGAAGAGTGGTCTAGTGATTTCATGCTTCTGGAGAAGGGTTCTATGATTGTTTAGGAGTACTCAGCATGATTTATATAGATATAGAGTTTGGCGCTGACATACCGTGATGATTTGTTTTAGAGAGAAAGATTATTTTGGGAATGTCTCGAAGGTTTTGTTATATATCATATCAATTTTTTTAGATTGAACATTATTTCTGAAATTCTGAATCATAAAATAATTATATAGTAGACACTTAAGGAATCCTGGGGCACCAAGTAGAGCAATGTAGCCTCTTGACCCAATGGTTTGACTTTCCTTATATGGAATCAACATGTTGTCTCATCCTGTAAGATGAGTTCCAACTTGACCACTAGTGCTGGTAGTGTTATATTCTATCATCAGTTTGGAAGAGGGGGACACATGAGAGACAAGTGTGATCACTACCTATTCGAGTGTTGACCTTGTGGTAGAATGGGACATTTGATACTGTTTTCATGACATTCCCTATAACAATAAGGGGTAGGGGTCCATTAAAAAATCATGTTGAGGAGCATGTCACATAGGTCTATATCTAGAAGGAAGTTAGAGAAGTACTATTTGATTAGACTGAGGTGTTGGTTGTTAGGGATAAGATATCCAGGCACAATTTACACTAATATAGCAGAGAAAACCTGCTCTGATTAGTGGGGTTGTGTCATATGGATGTGGTATAAGAATGATATTTTCTATATATCCTACCCTAAGGATCATGGCACTAGTTCATCTATGGTGAGAGGCACAATATTATTAACCTCAACTTTTACATATTATCTTTTTGACATATATGCATCCCATAGTTTCATATTTATACCTATTTTCTAGATACTTCGGCTTGTGATTTGGTTTTTAATGGTTTTATAAATCTTGAATCATTTTTGGAGATCATAATAGTGGATTAAAATCAGTGTTGGCAGTTCCCCCTTATGTTTGGTGGATGTCACATCAATTGGGATCTATTCTTCCTTAAGATGACAAGGTTTTACTCATACTCTGCATGGACTGGTCGATGGCTTATCCAAACTAAATTAACTTTTTCGCCATATGGTGAATTTTAATACTCTAGAGAGAATTTTTTATCCTCATATGGGTGAATGGGGTGTTCAGAAGTGATGATCTAGATCACATCACTGTGGGATAAGTGGAATGACAGCCTAGATTGCTAGTTTGTATTAGATTATCATAGAGAAATCCTAGTGGAATTTTATCTAGAGTTTGATATTTTTAGGTTTGTTTTACTAGAATAATTTTGTGTTATAAAACCAAATATATGGGGTAGTTCTCATTCGAGCTAGTGCTGGAGCTACATTGGTAATCATTCCTCCTTATAGGATGTCTATAATGGAGTTGTAGGATCTCAAAAGGCAACTAGAGGATTTCTAGGAAAAGAGTTTTATATAACCCATAACTTATTTATGGGCTTCATTGTTTCTTTTTTAGAAAACGGTAGATAGTAACCATATTTTATGAATGGATAACAACAAATTGAACTAGTTGATAGTTAAGAATTTGTATCCCTTTCTTCATATAGAAGTAGTTTTTATCAGCTTTGAAGAGCTTAGGTATTCTTGAAAATTGATTTGAGATCCGGATGCCATAAATTTCTTTCTTAACCTACATGCATACCTCGTATATAATTTGATATCATGTATGGTCTATACATGTATCTAGTTATGCCTTTTGGTATCAGGAATGAACCATCATTTTTCATGGCGAGGATGAATTGAGTTGTTCATCCTTATCTGGATTTGTTTGTGGTGGTTTTATTATATGATATCATTGTGTATTCTCAAATTTGACATGACCATTCCAAACGTATTGAGATCGTTTTGGATACATTAATAGATAATAAGTTTTATCTTAAAATCATAGAGTAACAATTCTGGATGGATATGGTTCACTTATTGGGTCCTATTGTAATGACCCAATGATTTATCAATGTAATTCCCTTATTATACTTATGTCATATAGTATAATCACATAATATCACATATAGAACACTATAAAATCATTATAAAATAATGAGTGAAAAAAAGGTATCCCTATAAGTTCAAGAACTTATACTGATGAAATAGTAACATGACCTTTAGAATAGTATTGTGACCCTTATGAATAGTTAAATGGACAACGTAATAGTAACCTCTCCAATGAAAGTATTAATAAAATTTATCCATCATATGATAACTCCAATGAATTATATTAATTGTAATGTTATTACAACAATGGAATATTTCATCACCATATCTCTTTTCCCCTCTATTTATACTAGAAATGAAAACACCATCTGAGATGTGTTAATTTAACACATTCAAGGATGATTGGTTTTCAATTTCTATTACCTTCTCTAATTATGGTCATAAAACCATTTTTTTGGTTAATACAGACTATAATATTTGTATAATGTCTTGTGTAATGTTCTTGAATGGTTTTACACATGACAATAATTTATAAAGTAAAATGTGTGCATTATGATCAAAAACCCGCCAATTAACGAAAATGATTATCATTAAAGATTAGTATAATGATTCATCATAAATCCAAATAACCAAATAAATTTTATAACCATGTAATATTTTGTTTTTTAACTAATAATATACAAATTCAATTTCGGACAACCATTCTCATCTTACATGTTTATCCTTAAATGTATATAAGTAAACCAATCATGAAAACCAAGAAAACAACCACTCCCAAACAATAAAATTAAACCTATTAACCCATAGAAAAATGTCACGAATGAACTTAATAAGAATATAATCAGTAAATTAATTAAACAATAGGTTTTGGATGTAATAATTAATAAATTTAATTAGGTTATCCTAGATGTGATGATCAAGTGAAGGAAACCATCAGACATAAGTTAATGGATTCTACCCAAACATCCATTATTAATAAGGTTGATCGTTCTTTATTTTTACCCAAATAATGAAATATATTATTTTATGTACATATTATAAATGTTTGGAAAATTATCTTAAATCATGTATCAAAGAAAATTCATGATTTCATTTTGGGGATATACATGTTTTTAAAAGGTTCCCTCCTCAATACATCCTAATAAGCAAACCTATTTAAGGGAACATCCCAAATTCTTACTTAATTTCAATTCCACTTTAAAATATATTTTAAGACACCATTATTTTATAAAATTATAATTTTTACTATTAGAAACTTCTTGGTTCAATTCTGGTTTTATATAAAATATTATTCCCCTTTCAATTTTAAATGTTATTTGGTATTTTCCTTAAATAATCACTAAAAATTTTTAATTCTAAAATTTCATATATACTCTTTTTACATGTTATCAATTCTATTTTACATTAATTACCATGATATATGCCTTTTTATCTTATTAATTTCCATTAATGTTTTTATTCATTTAATTCCTAGAAACTTGTATGATAAGACCATTTATTATGCTTTATGACATTATTATGATACTCATTCCTTTCCATGGTTACCCTTATGTTTATGTTGGATTGATTATGCATGACTTATTATGTGGAAAACATATTCAAAAACATGTTATGATGTGTGTTCCTTTATAGTGCTCTAATTCATTGGGTATTCTTGAGTCTCAAGAGACATTTTGTGCAACTATCTTGGTAGTTAACCATGACTCATGCTACCATGAGCAACAGTCATGGTGGTTATGCTTGACTTGTGATCATCTATGTTAAATGATCCCTGACTCGTGATAAATTCATGTTTTATGTTTCTATCACATTAATATGACTCCATGATTATATGATCCCATGATAATATGTTATGAATCCATATGTTCCATGCCTTTTTTATCATTATATCATGCCTTGTAACCCATGTTTTAAATATTTGTTCTTATGTTTATTCCCTTACGAGTCTTTTAGCTCATCCCTTTGTTCATTTTATACTTAGGTAATCATATAAATATATATTAGTACAATGGAAGTTAGGAGCTCTTAAGGAATATTATATAAATAATTTTTTTATTTTGCCCAATGTTTTTAGTGTTATGTACCTTGTATTCCAAGACACTAGACACTACGATCCATAGTTGTAATATGATGTTTAATTATACTCAAAATCAGGTAATGTTATGTATAAATGTATAAGGTTGGTGTAGTTGGTATCATTGGATATCCAAGTTATTTTTGTGATTATGAATATAGAACTATTGTAAGAATCTTTGGTATAAGGAAAAGTATAAGGAAATATCCATAAAAATTATTAAGTATAGAGTAAGTGGAATATCAAGAAAATACATCCCTGTATTGATATGAACAAGTGGATGTAGCTCTTGCACAGATGTATCTAGCGGTAAAACCTGAAAAAACCACTTTGATCTAGACTCGAACGGAAACTATAGCATGAAAATGGGCCTTCCTGCACTCCATGATTGATAGTCTCAATGGATATGATTTGGTAAATTCATAATATTAGTTCAAACAATAGTTAAGGGAGTAAAAAAATATCCCATAAGAATATATGTTAAGAAACATTTCAAGGATAATTTAGATTTAAACCTAGGGAATCAGAAGTTAGGATATACATTTCCTTTAAAATTATATCCTTTAATATTCAAATGTTCCTTTATGATTATTAGCTATGTATTCAAGCCCCCCAATTTTACGTTCTTGTTCTTAGTTGAAGGATAGAAATAAAATAACATCTTCCAACAATCATAATTAAGGGAAATGTAGTGATTTACCTATTGATAATCCAAATATGATGGGAATGGGTGCTAAAAACATCGTGACTATACTTTCTCAGCCCTATCAAGTTATGAATAATTACTCAAATCATGTGGAACATCCTCATACTCCATGGAATGAGTATATTTTCATAGAATCCTTCTTGTGGAAAAGTCCTTCCAGGTTTAGTGGATCTTCTCATCCCCTCCTCATGGAAAAATGTATTAACTATATTGAAAAGATATTATCTAACCTCCAATTCTCATATGAATATAAAGTTATGCAGGAGGTCTATCATTTTGATGGGGAAGCTGATTAGTGGTGGACACTGATCAAGAATATAATGTCCCATGAGGAAATTGATTCCATGGATTGTGAGGAATTCATGAAAATGATTTTCAATAAATATTGTCCCTGAAACCCTTCGTCTCAATATGGAATGAGAGATCCTTAGAATTAATTTGAAGGAATGTGATTCCCTCGAGGTGTATGATGAAAACATCACACAACTTGAAATATACTCATTTGGGTTTTTTATGAACACCAAAAACAAGGTGGACCACTTCTTCATAAAAATAACTCTGAGTCTACAAAAAAATTACGAAATTCGTGACTTTGGTAGTTTTAATGATATTTTCTATAGTGCACTCGAGGATGAAATGGATATTGGATATTCTCAATGGTATCATGGTACCGATGAAAAGAAAGTGAAAAATGGATTATAAAATCGGTGGTTTTGAAAATAAATCCCATGATTGAAAGAATATCGGGCATCCCACATATTTTAATTTTGGGAAGAAGCTTCATGGGAACTATCTAAAGGGAACTATGAATTACTTTAAAAGTAGAAGAATTGGACATCTAGAAAAAAATTGCCTATGTGATATGAATAATTCCACTAATGTGGAATAATAAAGGAAGGTTTATATTAATTCTTAGCGAGTAGTGCATTGTTTCAACTACAAGGAACATGGGCATCATGCGAACAATTTCACTAAGCCAATGGTTGTCAGAGGAAATAAAAAACATCCATGGAAACATGGAAAGACTTATGATATCACTACTTATGAGGTGGAGCCAAAAAAAATGTTGTGATAGGTATGCTAGTTATTCATTAAAAAATAGAAAATGAACTATTTGATTCTAGTTCTACTAATTCATTCATATATTTTATGTTTAGTAGAACTATTAAAAAATCACATCAAAATTAGGTGGTTGAGTTTTCTGTGAGAATAGTGAATTGGGAAATTATTACATCCATAATATATAAATCCACCGTAGTAAATGGTTTTGGACTGAACCATCAAGAAAATATTTACATACTTCCCTTAGTGGAGTTTGATGCTATTTTCGTCATGGATTAGTAATCTTTATACAAATCCAACATTTACTGTCAGGAAATAGAGATCACTCTTCACATCCCAGTGTATCCTCTATTCCTATACAAGTGTAATAAGGAATTTGAATCTATTTCAGAATCATTGTTTCAATTGTGTATAACGTGCCCTTTTGAGAAACCATATCCTACTCAAATGATTGAGACAAAGAAGATAATACTTTTTGAAGTTATTCCCATCATAAAGGATTACACTAATATATTCCTTGAATAATAGTCTATTCATCCTCAAAATTGGGAGGTTGATTTCTCAATTAAACTTATTCTAAGATCCCTACAAATATCAAATTCATCTTATAGAATGTCCATTGTTGAGAAGGAAGAGATGAAGAAGCGGTTATAAGAGAATCTGGATAAGGTTTTTATATGCCCGAGTGCTTCACCATGGGGTGTGCCAGTCCTCTTCATCAAGAAGAAGGATGTTTCAATGCGCCTATGAATTGATTATTATGATCTTAATATAATCATTATAAAAATGACTATTCCCTACCTCATATAGATGACTTATTAGATCAGATTCATGGGTCCATTTATTTTTCTAAGGAGGATCTTCGGTCGGTATATCACTAATTAAAGGTGATGAAGGAAGATATTCACAAAATTTACTTTCAAATGAGGTGTGGACACTATGAGTACAAAGTTATGCCCTTTGGACTCAATAATGCTCAATCAATTTCTATAGATCTAATGAAAAGAGTCTTTAGAGATTGCCTCATCCAATTTTTGGTTGTTTTTATCGATGAAGTTTTATATACTCCAAGATCAAGGAGTATCATGAGTACCATTTGAATATTTTACTGGAAGCTTTGTAAAGAGATAATATATATGAAAATTATTTTAAATGAGAGTTTTGGATGAGGTTGTATCATTATTGGAGCATGTTATCACCAGTAAACGGATATCATTAGACACTTATAAGACAAATGCAATTGAAGAGTGGCCTACGACAACATGTGTAACCGAGATCCACAAATTTCTTGATCTAGCTGGGTATGATAGACAATTTTTGAAGAATTCATCATGATTTCAACCCCGATGACCAAGCTAACATGGAATAGAGTGAAGTTTTTCTGGACTCAACAATGTGAGGAATGTTTTAAGGAACATAAAAAGAGGCTTATCACTACACCAGTAATCACACTCCCAATAAGTGGAGAACAATTTAGGGTGTATAGTTATTATTCAAAGAAAGTATTAGGATGATTAATAAAAAAATAAAATGATATCATATGCCTCGGGGAATTTGATAATCCATTAAAAAAACTATCACATACATGATTTGGAGTGGGAAGATATGATATTTGTGTTAAAAATCTCACAACATTACCACAATGGGGTTATGTGTGAGATATATACTAATCAAAATTGTATAAAATATATATTCACACAGAAAAAAGCTGAATAAGAACCATAGACTATGGTTAGAAGTCATCAAGGATTATGACTACTCAACCCACTAAAATATTGGTAAGTTAATTATGGTGGCAGATGGTCTAATTCAGAAAGGATCATGCATCTTTATCAATTATAAGTGTTCAAAATATCAAATTTTATTATATTTGAAGAGGACGTACATGGGAATCATTAATGTTGAAACATCCTCAATAGTTTGTAAAATTATTTCTCAACAATCCATCATGGAGAAAATAAAAGATTCTTAAAGAAATTATGTGGAAATTCCAAAAAGGGTGGATATTATATGAAATGGGAAATCCTATGAGTTCAAGACTGATGGAGAATGATTTTTAATATTTGGGTCATGATTAGGTGTATCATCATATCTAGAGATAAATAATGAGATTTTGAATGATTCAAAAAGATTTAGCTTCTCTATTCACCCAGTGAGAACAAAGATGTATCGAGATCTTTGAGAGAACTTTAGGTGGGAAAATATGATGAAGGAGATTCCTAAATATACATAAAATAACCAAATTAATTTTATAAACATGTAATATTTTGGATGTTAACTAATAACATAAAAATTGATTTCTATACATCCATTATCTTCATAAATGTTTATCCTTATATGTATATAGGTAAACCAATATGGAAAACCAAGGCAATAAACGCTCCCAAACAATGAAATTGAACAAATTACCCCACCAAAAAGGTAATTAATGGACCTAATAAGTATATAATAAATCAATTAATTGAATAATAGGTTCAAGAAATAATAATTAATGAATTCAATTTGGTTATCTATGATTTTATGATCAAGTTAAGGACACCATCGGTCTTAAGGTAAGGGAATCTACCTGAACCTCTATTATTCCATCAGGTTATTGTATCTTTCTTTTTACCAAAATGAAGTAATTTGTTATTTAATGTGCATATTTTAAATGATATTTAGATGCTCCGAAATAATTTATCAAAGTATATACATCATTCTATATCTTGTATATATATGTTTTATATGGTTCCCTCCTCAATACACCTCGATAAGAAAACACATTTAAGGGGACATCCCGAACATTGTCTCTATTTCATGTGAACTCCATAATCTATTTTAATAAACCAATGTTTATTATAAAATCAGTACTTTAATTATGAAAACATTCTAGTTTCACTTGAAGATTTATATAAAATATATTTTCCTTTTCTATATCAAATGCTCTTTGGTATTTTCCTTAAAATGACAACAAAATGTTTCAATACTAAAATTTCTTAAATACTCTTTTGTATATGTTATCACTTATATTTGAAATCATTTACCATTATATATACCTATTTTTTCTTATGAATGTCCATGTATGTTTTTATTCCTTTATTTCGTGGACACTTGTATGATATACTAATTTATTATACTTTATACAGTGATTACGATACCCATTTTTTCCATGGGTACCCTTATATTTATGTATGACTGATTATTTATGATTAGATATTGGAAAAACATGTTCATAAACATTAATAAGAGTGTAACCTGATAGTTATCTAACTCATTGGGTAAATTAGAGTCTCATTGAGATGTTATGTACAATGGTCTTGGACGTTAGCATTGACTCGTGTTGCCATGTGAAACAGTCTTAGTGGTTAACCTTGACATGTGATTATCTATATTCAAAGATACTTGACTCATAAAAAATTAATTTTTAAAGTTTCTTTTACATTATTGTGGCTCCATGTTTATATGTTCCCTTGTTTATATGTTATGAATCCTTATGTTTCATGTCATTTTATATCATTATGGCATTCCTTCTAACCCATTTTCCAAATATCTATTCTTATGTATATTCCCTTAATGGGATTTTAGCTAATCACTTTGTAATTTTATCCTTGGGTTAATCTATAATTATTTATGGGCACTTTGTAAGGTGGGATATCTTTATAAAGATTAAATAATGAAATGTGTTATTTAGCCCCATGTTTTCAGTTTTATGTACCTTGTATTCCAAGACATAAGACTTTATGACCCTTGGCTTGTAATATGATTTTTAATTAATCTTAAAATCATGTAATGATATGTGTAAAAGGATAGGATGTATATACATATTATATTAGTAATAGGTGTGTCAATTGACCTAGAGAATGTGGGATTTGTAGTTTCCTTGGATAATCCCAAGAACGTCTTTGAGATACGGAATTTTTTAGGGATAGTTGGATATTACATACCTTTTATACAAAAATTCTCATGCCTACTAGAACATCTCAATGGCTAGACTAAGATAGTAGTGATGTTTTTATAGATAGATACATGTGAGACTACCCTTTAGGATCTTAAATCGAGATTTGACTTCAGCATGGGTCATGATAATACTACAGCAAGGTAGAAGCTACATTATGTATTATGACACATTAGGTATCAGACTATGAGTGGTTCTGATGTAGGGGTAGATTAATTGTAAATGGGTCTTCATAGTTGAGGCCACATAAGAATATTTACCTGCTGAATAATCTTGAGTTAGCAACTCTTGTTCATCAGTTTCATTTTTGGGAAATTATTAACTGGAGGAAATTGTTTTTTCGTGTACAATTCCCAAATGATCTTCAATTATATATTTAGACAGCATGATTTAAATATAATATAGTGAATTTGGTTAATTACCTATAGTCTTTTAACATTGATCTTTCCTACATTACTAGGAATGGAAATATAGTTGCTTATGCACTAAGAAGGAGGAATAATATATTAAGAGATTAATAGGCCAATATCGAGTGACAAGTCATGTATTTGTTCTCTCAGATGCCCATGGAGGTGAAGAAAAGTCATGGATAGACTTATCTTTTATCCTTAGTTACGACCTATACCCTACTAAATAGAGTGAGGATGAGGTTGTTATAGGATTCTAACGGTTGAGTCCTATGAGAGAGTGGGGTTGGTGAGGACCCACCTCCTGGATGGACAATGGGAAAGGATGATATCATGTGTGTTTGTGGTCATGTATGTGTTCCAATGGACATACGTTAGGTGATGATGTGGGAGTATCGTGTCTCAGTTTGGGTAATTAATCCAAACATTAACAAGATGTATCATGATATATTTTTTCATTATTGGTTTCTGGGGATGAAACATGAGGTATCCATTTTTATTATGAGGTGTTCCACCTATCAGTCGGTGAAGTTAGAACATCAGGAACCATCTAGACTTTTAAAATTGTTACATATTCCCCAATGGAGATTATATGATACCATCATGGATTTCATGACTGGTTTACCAAGGTCGCCTCAAGGCAATGATGCAGTTTCGGGTTTTATTGAGAAAATCATGATGGTTTCTCATTTCTTGTCGATCAAGTAGGCCCTCAGTGTTGATGACATAGGGAGTTTGTATGTCTATGGGATGGTATGACTTCACCGGGTCCCTGGTACTATAATTTCAAATAAGGATTACAAGTTTTAATCTTGTTTATAAGAGATTTTTCATATGGAACTGGGTACATAGTTTCTTCTGAGCACAACATACCACCTTCATATAGATGGCCATTGAGAGTATACAATACAGTTTCTTGGAGATATTTTGTGACCAAGTGTAATGAATTTTGGGGATCTGGGTAGATGGATATTAACCTTATTATTTTTTCCTACAATAATTTCTATCAAGTGATGATATAGATGGAGCTTTATGAGGATTTTTTATGGTAGGCCATATTGATTTCTCTTGTGCTGGTTAAAGGAAGATGATGTAGCTTTAATGGGACCATGTCTCATACAGGAGACTTCTAAGTAGGTCCACAAGATCAGTAAGCGTATTTCTATTACATAGTCTTAAAAACATATTTCATTGATCTCTAAAGACAAACACTGGATTTCAAGGATATAGATCGAGTCTTTTAACATATCTCAACAATGTCGGGATATAGACAAATTTGGATAAAAGGTAAGATTCCAATGAGATATATCAGGTCATTTGGGATTATAGAGAGACTCGAGCTAGTAGCATATCATTTTCAGTTACCTCATAGGTATGATTCTATTCAAAAAATCTTCTATATATATCAGCTGTGTCATTATCATTCACACCTATCACACAATTTGCATCCTGAGTAGGTGGATTTATTTATTTATTCTTTCTTTACGGAGCATCCTATTTATAACCTTGATATGATAATGATGGTTCTATGAGGCCAGTAAATTTCTCTAGTGCATGTGTTATGCCAACACGACCGTTTATAGGATGAGACTTTGAAGTGGGAGGCTAACGTATGCTCTCAGTTGCTAGATTTATTCTTGGATAAATCTTGGATACCCTTGAGAGGGAAATTAATGTATAAATTTCTTTAAAGATGATGATTTTAAGATCCATTGTTTTCATACTACGTTAAAATCTTTTTATTTTTAGTTTAAATGGTTGTTTATGGACTTTTTTTAATACTCGTTGAGGTCATGGGGGTATCTGGGAGGATTGTTCAGATCCCAAAACATAGATTTTTGAGAAAAAAGGCAGGCTTTATAGTTAGTCGAAACTGTGTGGGATAAGCCGCACAGATTCTACATACCATGAGAGTTTAGATATAGGGTAGCTATAGGCCATATGGTTTATAGAAATTGTGCAGATGATGGTTCACACCCATGGGATTGCCTCTTTAGTTCTAGACAATGGGTTGAGGCTTGATTTGTGCAGGATTTATAAAATTGTGTGCACTAATTGTGTTTGGTTCCCCTTCATACAGTGAAGGGAGAACATTTGGATAATGTTTTGGTCAACCGTGTGTCCTAATAGTGGATCCCGAAAATTTGTTTAGTAAAAGATCATTTTTGAACATAATTAATGCTAAAATCTAATTTCCTTTTCTTTCCTCTTATTCATGGAAAATATCCTTTGGAGAGCTCCATTTTGAGAAAAATTATAGGCTTTAATACCATTTCTCTATCTAATAATGTAATCAAGATTTTTTCTTGTTGTTGGATCCACTTTAGTGAGTACTCAATTCCTTTTATGCCATTATTAATTCTAGTTTGTATATACATTGTAAATTAGGTGTAGGATAATATTCCCAATTTTCATTTTCATTATCCATTATTTATTTTTCTTCTGGTCTGAGTCAAATATAAGGCTGGTATTGGATGATCACTCTTCTACGGACCTACAATTGGTGGTATATCTATTTCCTAGGTGGTTTGATGATTTATCAAGTTATTTTTCATTATTCCACCAGTCGGGATTTTCAGCACAACCCTAAAAATTAATTTATTAATTGGTTTCATAGAAATGGAACTTGTTAGGGATTTCATTTAGTTTATTTGAGACATTTTTTCCGTTATTTCCCCAACCAAGTCCACCCATGGGTTATTCCGTGTGAATTTCATTTAATTATTCTATTGATGAACCTCAAATGGGGTGGGTTAGTTCATTATAAGTTAGATGAAGCATTTTAATTCTTGGATTGAATTGAATTAGTTGAATTGGAGTTTGTTTTCATCCTTTTAAAGTTGATTCTTTTAATTAAATGGTTTAATTGAATTTTTTATATGATGAAGTATACTCCTAAAATGAAATTGAATGTGATTTTGTATATGGGTGGGTAAACTCATTACTTATGGATTATGGAACTGATAAATGTTTGGGATATTGAAGTAACACGTATGACGCCATGGGTTTGTTACACCATGGGAAATGATAATGGTAGAGAATGAATTTGATTTATATTTTCTTTGGATTTTGATTCTATGGAATGTCTTGGGCCTTTATACCCCTTGGATCTAGTTTTGATGGGCCCATAGAGGATGTTGTTTGTGGAAATTCTCCTTGGACACTAATTTAGGCATAACTAAGTTTCCATTGAGATGCTCCTAGGAATCAACAAGGATGCCTTGATCCACCGTACCTTGGATCTAGCCCCAATGGGTATGAAATTATTGATTATATGGCATGGACATGGTAACAATGGCAAGATTGATTATACTATTAAACCATGGTAAATGTGAAACTTCTGGTTATACAGTGTGATCATGGTTGATTTGATATACATATTATATGGTATGGTCATGGGCCAAATGAAATATTGTGTATACAACATATATGTGGTGTTTTATCCCATTATTTTACTAATTTTTTATTATATGGTCTTGACAGAGGTTTTTTAGGGATCCTTTTATGGATATACATGATCACTTTCTTGGTCACATTTTACTTTGGAACAATACTTGTATAACTACCATACTTGTAATATTACACACTCTTATTTAGGTTATCTTTCATAAACTGTACTTGGTATCGACATCATGGGTGGTAAACTATTGGGATTGTATCTCACACCTTATTTGGGTCGTTGTTGGGAACCTAGAAGGACTATTTGGATGCTGATTATAATTGAAAAAAATCCCTATAGTTTGACCCTTGACATTAATCCATGCTTAGGATCATAGGAGCATGGGAATTATTTGAGGCTCATAATGATATTAACAGATAGTTATTTCTTGTATTTTTGGTATTTTAATACATGTATTGTACTAATTCCATGTATACATATTTTTACTTATTTATCGATACCTGACATGATCATAATTTTATATGATTTTAACTCTTGTATTGTTTTACATCACTATATTTTAGACGTTTATCTATTATTTGATTTGTTTAATACATTCAATATTAATGTTTATGATTTATTCCAGTATGTTACACTATGTTAAGTGGGAATTTTCTCCCCAAAAGCACACTCTATGCCCTCACGACTATTTGGTACCCTCTTTCATTTATTAAGATTCACTTGAGGCCATGTGACCAACTCTGCTCAGTGAAGGTTCCGAGCGCAGCAGAAGCACGTGGGTGGATGTTCCCACTTGGATTTTTGTCATTAAAAATGATCAATCAAGGAACAATACGACGATAAACGCCGGTCTCCGAGGATTGAATCCCAGAAATATAGAAAATAAATAGAAAGTCTCGGAACCACAAAGTAGGATCGTTAAAAGTTGATTATAATTATTTTAATTAATTGAAAATAAATACTTTTTTCTGTGTTCTTTCTTCATTGATGTTCTTGATCACCTTCTGATGTGATCTTTCGTTGCGTTGCAGAAGCCAAGTGTAGACTTCCTCTAGCGGTGATCCACACGTGTACCTCATATCTCGGGACGTCGCCAAAGGAGTCTCTGGGTGCTAGCGTGGAGAAAACTTTTCTTGTGTTTTCCGCCTTAGATCGTCTTTATCTGATGGAATAGGATCTCTCTTGGTCTTGAGAGCATTCTTGGTGGAAGAAGTTCTTTCGGTATTGAAATAATTCTCCTGTGTGTCTCACACGGGGGGTAGGCAAATAGTTAGGGATGTGAGGATATTTATAATCAGGTTTGAGGTTGTAAAGTTATGACAATAAATAAATGTGTTACACATTTTATTTATTTTATTGACTATTATTTAAAACCCCATATTGAATAATTAATTCCTTGACATGCGACCACACTGATTATAATAAATATCATTTAAAGCAATATTATATCATCAAAATCCCGACTAGATAAACTACGCGGCGCGTATTAATAAATACACTGCATGTACTTGTTTTCATTAAAAACTACACGGTGTGTACATTCAATGTACACGGAGAGTATATGTTGTTTTCATTTATTCATTTCCTTTCCAAAAAGAAAACTACATGGCATGTAATTATTAATACACGGTGTGTACTTGTTTTCCATTAAAAACTACATGGCGTGTAATTTTTAATACATGGAATGTATATCTTGTTTTTCATTTCCTTCTTCTTCCATCATTAAAAATATTTAGGCTTCCTTGAATAATTATTAAACCACTTATGGGAATAATCTTTATTCTACCTAAGATACTTGAATACACTTAGTGTGTGACCCTCCTGGCCTCTTTCTCATTGGCATTAGGCGGGCTTGCCTAAAGTCCAAGATTACTGTCTAGAAACGGGTCAAGGAACCCAAGAGAAAGAAGTTGACGCCGCATTGACATATCACCTCATACGAATGCTTAATGTGTAATTTAATCTCTTTGTCTCAATATCTTATCAATCAGGTTTCATGGTAGTTTCATAAACCTATATGCTTGATCCATCTTTTTTTGACTACCTGAAATAAACTCGTCATTCACACCATGGCCATGGAATTTAATGTGATAGTTCTATTTCAAGCAAAGGGCTGAGATATCGACTTTCATAAATGGAAGGGACAAATCCTTCCTCGACTTATCCATTAACAACATGTCACTCGTGACACACCCAACGTACCATACTTCCCGCCAACTGTCTGCGTGATGGTTTTCGTCAGTAAATCTATGTGTGCGAGTCATTACATGAGTTAATGATAATCTTCCGATATAAGGACCATTGCACACGCTCCTAGATAGCAATGTCCGATGACACCATGACATTTAGAATTGCTACTATAGGGTCGGTTCTCATAATCTCCCATCTTGGAGATTACCAAGTGCAAACTCCATGAGAGAGAGTCTCGTCTTCTTACGAGTACTCACACATAGCGGTCTGTATACTACGTGTCCTATCATAGTATTTCATCCAACCGTAGAACTTTATTTAAGAATATTGTTATAGCATTTCAAGGATCTCATCATAGTAGGGATCTTCCATGACCTCATCAATGCAACAAATATTCCAGGACATTATTATATTATAGTCATGCTGAACAATGAACAATATATAATAAGTGAACATTCATGAAATAAAAATACAAAACAGTTGGTTCTCAGGACACCAACCCTTACAAACTCCCACTTGGACTAGATCCAACTGCCTACAACTTTTAGTCCACTAGACCTCACATGATGATAATATTTCTGCTGAGTCAAGGCTTTAGGCAATGGGTCCTCCGTGTTGTGTTCTGTGGAAATACTGCTCACTACAACTTCACCTCTCTGAGAAAAATCCCTCAAGAGATGATACTTCTGAAGTATGCGATTTGTCTGTTGATGTGATCATGGCTCTTTTTCAAGTGCCACCATTGTAGTATTATCACAATAATGTGTGATAGGATATTTACTTCTCGGTACAACATCCATCTCTAGGACGAAGCTTCGCATCCATACTGCTCCTTTAGCTGCATCGGAAGCTGTGATATACTCAGACTCCGCTGTAGAATCTGCCACCACACCCTACTTTGAGCTCTTCCAGCTCACTGCACCTCCATTCAAACTGAAGATGTATTCATTCTGCGACTTCATGTCATCTTGATCATTCTAGAAACTAGAATCTAAATGTCCTCTGATTACTAGTTCCTCATCTCCTACAAAAACTATGAACATATCCTTAGTACGCCTAATATACTTAAAGATAGTCTTGACTGCCATCCAATGGTGGTTTCTAGGATCAGATTGATTTATACCTACCACACTTAATGCATAAGAAACATCTAGCCTCGTACATAGCATATCATACATGACTGACCCAATCGTGGATGCGTAAGGGATACTTTCCATTCTCTTTCATTCCTCATGTGTCTGAGAACACATTTTCTTGAAAGATGAATTCCATGTGACACTGGAAACAATCCCCTCTTGGGTTGTTCCATAATGAATCTCTTCAGTATCTTGTCAATGTATGTACTTTGACTCAGGCCTAACATTCTCTTGGATCTATCACGATGGATCTTGATCCCAAGAATACATGCTACCTCGCCCAAGTCTTTCATGGAGAAGCATTTATGAATCCATTCCTTAACTGAATGTAAGACAGGTACTTTGTTTCCAATTAGTAATAAGTCATCAACATATACTAATAGGAAGACGACTGCACTCCTACTAAACATCTTTTAGACACAAGGCTCACATTCATTCTTAACAAAGAAAAATTCCGTTACAGATTCATCAAAATGAATTTTCTATGACCTTGATAGTTGCTTTAATCCATAAAAGGATTTCATCAACTTGCATACCTTGTTGGCTTCCTTTGGAGTCACATAACATTTAGGCGGTGTCATGTAGACTTCTTTCTGGAGGTTTCCGTTAAGGAAAGCTATTTTTAAATCCATTTTCAAAATCTCATAGTCATGGTAAGCGGCACTGGCCAATAGGATTCTCTTGGATTTAAGCATTGAAACCGGTGAAAAGGTTTCATCATAGTCAATTCCTTGATGTTGTCTAAAAACTTTTGCAACCAGTCATGCCTTATAGGTGCTGACTTGCCCCTCCATGTCCAGTTTCTTCTTGAATACCCATTTATTACGAATTTTCTTTACATCAACTGGAGGATATACCAAAATTCAGACTTGGTTTTGGTACATGGAATCCATTTCAGAATTCATTACTTCTTGCCACTTGGCAATGTCTGTTCCTTCAACTGATTCCTTGTAGGTAAGAGGTTCATCATTGTCAATCAATAATGAGTCACCATCCTCAGTGACAAGAAATCCATATCTTTCTGGTTCTCTTACCTCTCTCGTTCTCCTACACAGTTCTTGTGTCTCTGGAACAGATTGTTATTCCACGGGGCTTTGTGGAATCTGTTCTTGTACCAACTTGTGTGTATCTTGATCCCTAGACTTCATCTAAGTCTATCTCTCTCCCACTATATCCTTTAGAGATTTTCTCCCTCTCAAGGAATATGGCTTGTATTTCCACTGTAACCTTTTTGTCTGAGGGGTTGTATAGGTAATATCCCCTTGTTTCCTTGGGATATCCTATAAAGATACACTTTGTGCCTCGAGTTGCAAGTTTGTTACTTGAAGAGGCCTTAACAAATTCTTTTCTACCCCACACATGTAAATTCTATAACATGGCTTTGCGTCCACTTGATAACTCGTATGGAATACCATTTATCGATTTAGTTGGTACTTGGTTTAGTATGTGTGCTTCTGTTTGTAATTAATATCCCCAAAAGGATAATGGAAGAGTCGCATGACTCATCATTGATCTCGCCATGTACAAAAGGGTGCGGTTCCTCCTTTCACTTACACCATTACACTAAGGTGTGTAAGGAGGAGTGAGTTGAGATAGAATCCCAAACTCCCGTAAGAAATCAGTGAAGTCCTAATTAAGATATTCTCCTCCTCTGTCTGAGCGGAGTTTCTCAATATTCTTACCAAGATGGTTCTAAACTTCATTCTCGTATTATTTGAACCGATAAACAAATATGACTTATACCTCATTAAGTAGATATATCCATATCTACTAAAATCATTAGTAAAAGTTATAAAGTATGAGAACCCACCCCTTGCCTCAACTAGAAATGGACCACACATATGTGTGTGAACTAATTCTAGAAGTTCTTTAGCTCTTTCACCTTTCCCACTAAATGGGTCTTTGGTCACTTTTCCTTGTAGACATGCATGACATACAAAAAGTGGTTTTAGTTTGAAAGAATCTAAATACCCATCTTGATGTAATTTTGTCAACTGTTTCTCATTGACATGACCTAGCCGGTGATGCCAATGTTGGGTGTCATATGAGTCATGTGACTTAACTTTCTTATCTATTGACATTAGTTGGTTTGTGTAGTCTAACACATAAAGGTTGTTATATAAATGTGCCCAACCAAAAAAATGCTATATTTATAAAAATAGAAACATACACTTCTAGAATTGAAGATGAATCCATCTATATCTAATCTGGATACTGAAAAAATGTATTTGGGTACAGAGGGTACAGAATAACATCCTTTCAAAGCCAAGACTATCCCAATAGGCATTGTGAGGTGGTAGTCCCCAATAGCTACAACAGCAAGTCTGGCTCCGTTGGTTGCTCGTAGATCTACCTCCCCTCGATCAATCTCTATGAATATACTTGGTTCCTGTATTTGGATACAGATGTGAGCACCAAAAGTAGTATCTAATACCCAATTAGTAGAAACAGATAGATTTCATTTGATAACAAATGCACCTGAAGCTTCCCCTTGCATTCTTGGCTGGGTGTAGTTTTTCTTCTAGTGGCCCTTCTTGCAACATGCGAAACAAATATCATCCTATTCCTTTGCCTCCCCTTTGATCTTCCTTTTCTTGGAAGGCCTTGAAGAAACATTATGCTTAAATCTCTTAACCTTCCCTTTCCTTTTATTAACCATAATGACATAAGTTTTTTCACCCTTCATGTCATTATCCACTTGGCGAATAAGAATAAGAAGATCAAATAGAGACTTATCAATGTTTTTCATGTTGATTTTCACAACATAGTTTGAGAAGCTCTAGGAAAGTGATGCAAGAATGAGATCGATACGCAGTTCTTCAGGGAGTTTAAACCCTAGAACCTCTAAGCACTCAATGTAGCCAATGAGCATGACTACATGAGGCCCAGCTAGGGCACCCTCTCCATGATTGTTCTGAAATAGATCCTTAGAGATCTAAAACCTTTCCGGTCTTTCTCTCTTCTGGTATAGACCACAGAGGTGCTCGAGCATTCTATAGGCATCCATGTATTCATGAGACTTCATGAGCTCACTAGACATAGATGATAACATCAAACATTGAACGTCAATAGCGTCGTTCAAATCTTCATCATAGAACAGGAAATATTCATAACTCACCCCTTGGGCAGGAGAATCAGGAAGTGAGGACTCCAGCGCGTAAAAATTTCGTTCATGGTGTAGGATAACCCGAAGGCACCTAAACCATTTCTAAAAGTTACTTCTGGTGGGGATATTGTTTTTATCCAGAATTGATCGCAGAGAGAATGTGGTTGACGAGTTTGACAGTTCAATTCTACAAATTAAATGTGTAGATTTATCAGTACTTTCTTGATTACATTTTATGAAAAACAATAAATGAATTTATTAATTCTTCCACTGTTTAATGTAGTCCCCATGGCCCTCACCATTGAACTCAGAATGTCCAGTTGATTTTACATTCTTGTTGCAAGGATCCATATTCCCCTTCGCATGACCCCAACAAGGGTTGGTCAAGATATTTGAAGGTATTTAGGTAGGATGGTCTTTCCCAACTGTGAGCTTACAGTTCCTTGATCTGTTGAGTGGACTCCCCAATCCTGAAATCCGGACTTGGAATTCTTCAACTCTTGCCTACAATAATACACCAAGTCTAGCAAGGGATACTTCTCTGGATGTAATATGGTTATGACAACCTGAATCCTTTCATAAGGGATTCCTTTATAAAAGTAAGTGTCCCAACAAGGGTTGGTCAAACACATAGTTTTATTGAGTCTTTCCCTTAATCATGTAATGGAAGGCTTGGTCTGACTTAATATGGTATTGAGGTATTTTAGACCTTTATGTGTAGTTTCACATTGTCACATGCTTGTTAATATTAAGTGATGCTTGATTAAGTGATTAACCATGTTCTGATAATGTTTATGCATAGTCCGGTTTTTATTTTATTCCATCTTTGCATGCTTGTTCATTTTATTAATTATGTGATCTCGACAACACATACATAATAAATAAACCATGTAATTAGACCGAAATAAAAGAAGATGGAATGATCATTAGCTTCTATTTTGTTTAGCTTATCTAGTGGTTTTGATAAGCTAACTCTAACCTAGGGAAAAGACCTTGAACCTGATGGTTCATGTTTTTCAGGTCCCACCTGTCCACCTTTGTATCTTGTTGCATCATTTTCACCTCAGTTTTTGGATTTGAACCGTCTCCTCTGGCTTGGGAGATCCTCCATTACATGGGTTTACATTAAAGAAACCATGGGCACGCAGGCCCTACATTTTAATTGAAGAAGGATTGCAGGCCAACAAATTTAAATTAAATAAATTTAAATGAAATCGTACACAAAAAAGGGTCTTCGGTCTAGCTCAGGATAATCCATAGCATGAAACGACATTTAAGCATATTTAGAATTCAAATTCTTTTAATCTTTCTTTCATTTAAGATAAGTCGTGCTAAAATTCAATTAATTATCATCTTATAATTAATCAAATCTTTATCATAAATTCCTTTCTGAATTTCCTTGTGATTCTTTTCATCCATATTCCTTGTATAGGTCTTTGTACTTTTGGAGGAAACCTAGTGAAATTTCTGAAAGTACATGGCATGTAGTTCATATTTACATGGCATGTATTTCTTTTCACCTTTTATCCAAAGTACACATCGGGGGCTTTGGCGTGTTCTCTATACTATGGAAATTTTGGAGTACACGACATATAGATAAATAATACACGGAATGTACTTCCTTGTTACGCAGTAACTGGCCTAGTGATCCCGTGTAAACGGTACGCAGCTTATCTTTGTACATGGTTTCACCTGGGCCGGAATGGACAACACGATGTGTTGCTCCAACATACACATCGTGTATTATGGTTCCACATTCCATTCAATTCTAACCAACAAGGAGTGATTAATACTTATGAATATTCAATTTACAGTGTGTGGTTTGGCGGACCAGTGCCGGTTCGTTGAACTTAAGTACACAGCGTGTAGTTTTAATTACACGTCGTGTAATCCCGTGATGTACAGATAGAAAGAGAGGGTCCTCCAGATGAGTTCATCGTTATTATTTTAATAAAAATCAAAATTAAAAGTTCATTTCTGTGATGTGAATCAAGAAACGAAGGAGGGAGAACAGATCTCGTTTATTCAGATTTTAGAGAACGATTGAATTGAATCAAATATAAATGCATAAATTATCAAAAAAAATTAAATAACTATAATCAATGTTGTAACCTCGCTCTGATACCATTTTAAGGTTCTGAGCGTAGCTGAAGCGCGTGGGTGGATGTTCCTACTTGGATTTTTGTCATTAACAATGATCAATCTGGGATCAATAAGATGATAAACGCCAGTCTCCAAGGATTGAATCACATAAATAGAGAAAAGAAATAGAAATTCTAGGAACCACAAAGTAAGATCATTATAGGTTGATTATAATTAATTTAATTAATTGAAAATAAATACCTTTTGCGGTGTTCTTTAATTGTTGATGTTCTTGATCGTGTTCCGATGTGATCCGTCATTGCATTACAGAAGCCAAGTGTAGACTTCCTCTAGTTGTGATACACATGTGTACCTCGTATATCGGGACGTCGCCAAAGGAGTCTCCAGGTGCTAGCGTGGAGAAACCTTTTCTTGTGTTGTCCTCCTTAGATCGTATTGATCTTATGGAAGAGGATATCTCTTGGTCTTGAGAGAGTTATTGGTGGAAGAAGTTCTTTCAGTCTTGAAATAATTCTCTTATGTGTCTTACACGGGGGTAGGAAAAGAGTTGGGGTTGTGAGGATATTTATAATCAGGTTTTAGGTTGTAGAGTTATGAAAATAAATAAATGCATTACACATTTTATTTATTTCATAGACTCTTATTTAAAACCCCATGTCGAATAATTAATTCCTTGACATGCGCCCATGCTGATTATAAAAAATATCATTTAAAACAATATTATATCCCCAAAATCCTGGCTGAAAAAACTACACGGCATGTATTAATAAATACACGGAGTATACTTGTTTTTCATTGAAAAATACACGGCGTGTAAATTCAATGTACCTGACATGTATATCTTGTTTTCATTTATTCATTTCCTTTTGATAGAGAAAACTACACGGCATGTAATTATTAATACACAGTGTGTACTTGTTTTCCACGAAAAACTATACGACGTGTAATCTTTAATACACAGCGTGTATATATTGTTTTTCATTTCCATATTCCTCCATCAATAAAACAATTTAGGCTTACTTGAATAATTATTAAACCACATACGGGAATAATCATTATTCTACTTGAGATACTTGAATACACTTAGTATATGACCCTCTAGGCCTCTTTCTCGTTGGCTTTAGGCGAGCTTGCCTAAAGTCCAAGATTATTGTCTAGAAACAGGTCATGGAACCCAAGAGAAAGAAGTTGATGCCACATTGACATATCACCTCATATGAACGCTTAAGGTGTAATTTAATATCTTTGTCTCGATATCTAATCAAGCAGGTTTCATGGTAGTTTCATAAGCCTATATTCTTGATCCGTCGTTTTTTGACTACCTGAAATAAACTTGTCGTTCACACAATGGCCATGGAATTTAATGTGACAGTTCTATTTCAATCAAAGAGCTGAGATATCAACTTCCATAAATGTAAGGGACAAATCCTTCCTCGACTTATCCATTAACAACATCTCACTCAGGATGCACCCAACATACCCTACTTTCCGCCAACTGTCTGCGTGACGGTTTTCATCAGTAAATCTAATTGTGTGAGTCATGACATGAGTTAATGATAATCTTCCAATCTAAGGACCATTACACACTCTCCTAGATAGCAATGTCTGATTACACCAAGACATACTGAATTCCTACTGGAGGGTCTGTTCTCATAATCTACCATCTTGGAGATTACCAAGTGCGAACTCCATGAGAGAGAGTCTCGTTTTCTTTTGAGTACTTTCACATGACGATCTGTATACTATGTGTCCTATCATAGTATTTAATCCAACCATAGAACTTTATTTAATAATATTGTTATAGCATTTCAAGGTTCTCATCATAGCGGGGATCTTCCATGACCTCATCAATGCAACAAATATTCTAGGACATTATTATATTATAGTCATGCAGAACAATGAACAATATATAATAAGTGAACATTCATGTAATCAAAGTACAAAACAATTGTTTCTCAGGACACCAACCCTTACACTCAGAGCACCGTTAAGTGGAATCCGGGTCAGGGACTTTACACCAACAACCCTTATAAGAAAGAATCACCATGATTCTCTACTAGATAAATAATATCATTTTACTTTACCAATTTTATGAATTATAATGTCTTCATACACACTAAGTGCATATGTAGGGGGTCACTAATCATACCCATTAGTCAATCCCCAAGAGTCTTCCAAACTCATTCCACTAAGACAATAACAATGTAGAACATATTTAATATATAATTAATACAAATAAGATAAAAAAGAAGAATTTTACAAAATAAATAAAATTAATTTAAATAGTTGAACCATAAATTTAATCCCCCTGGTATACATAATGCCACATCACACACACACATGCATACATCCAACCATAAGTAGTCTTATGTAATGAAAATAATCCTAAACTACAAGTCAATTCATAAAATGGGTTTGAATCAATGTTACCCTAAAGTCACTAACCCCTTTTTTAACCCAACAAGAAGTCTTTCAACACAATATGAATTCATGAATTTTTGTGTGAATTTCAAGGCATAACACCTTTTTATTTATTCAAATCAATTAATCTTTTTAGATATTTAATTAAACATATTTAATGAGTTAAACCCAAAAAATAATTTAAAAATTTATAACAGAATGGGGGGTTTTCAAAACACCATTCAAAATTTAATTTTTAAACTTTATAAACTCAAAGGGTTTTCAAGGAAAAAATATTCAAAGGTCCCTTTTAAATAGAGGCAAAACATTTAAAAAAAATTAGCCTTCATGTTCTAGAACAATTGAGAAAATAGTATAATCCACCTACCTATTACGATTGCCAAAAATAGCCAAGAATGAAGGATCACCCATGGAACCCATTGCACAATGGAGTTGAAATGAAGAATATCCATCATATGGGGGAGAGATCATCCATAATTACCTTGTATAAGCCCTAAATTCAGATCTGATGATATGATGAAGAGAATACACATTAATAAAAAGTAAATTAGATTCAAATTGAATTTAATAACCCCAAAATATCACACGGGATCTCATTTTAAGTACCAAAACTACCTACCACAAAATCAGTGCTCAGATCAGTAATTATTATTTTTACCAATACCATGTCATTGTGTGTCCACCAAGACTATGGTGATCCTCGATCCAAGATCACCACAGTTACCATACTATGTAATTCTACAATAACCAAATCCATTTTAGATCCACCACAACTAGTATAACGATGTGGTTAGGTCTCTCTACTGGTGTTCCACAGCCAGACCCCTAGTACACCACACATAAGGCCACCGAGTGACCACGACCTCACATGGAAATTTTATCATACCCATATTGTACAGGTTTACTCCAAATACACCACTCCCTCCACCATGGAATAAATATACCTATAGTACACCTATAAAATCTCAAACACATCCAACATCATTTAGAAACCTGCAAAAGCACTTAGAAGGCTTTAAAAACATAACATTATGTAAAATATGCCTTAAACTGGATGTGTTTCACTATCATAGAGAGAAACTATAAAAATAAGCATCCCATAGTTCCCCCAAGTAACTTAAATTAAGTATTTGAATGGTAGATTATGGTATATGTCATTAAGATGATACAGAGAGTATGCAAACAAGTGGTGTTTCCTCACAAATAGTGATTTTTACCTTGATCCTCAAGCTAACAGTTTTCCAATAATTTTTCTTATATTACCGTATGATAAAAGAAATTACTTTGTATTTGATGAAAAAGGGGGAGAATAAAGGATCATTAATCATTGAATTAATTCTAGAAGTTTTAAAAGGAGAAAACATCATGAATATGATGATATGATATTAAAGAAATTTGGTATGTATCACAATCATGATTCTCGGTAATGATAGGATTCATGTTATTGATTATAGGAAATCCAAATAGGGGTTATTTCCAATGGTAATGATCATGTTTTGTATTTATTGGATAACAAATCAATGAAGTTAGGTTGTATTTTTAGTATATTAGTTGATTATTCATGTTGGATTTATTGACCACACATGTTAGTGTTGGTGTTTTAGTTGTGGACACTAATTAAAAGAAGTCCCAAAAGAAGAACTGAAGAAGAAATTATTTTATAAGAGAAGTGGAAGTTGTTCTATCTATAGGATATAAGTAAATATGTCAAAGAATATGTCATACAAAAAATAGGATATATTATTATTGTGATTAGTATAGTGGTAAGTTGATAATTTCTTGGAATAAACCTCTAGAATATTTAGATTTTGGCCATGTTATGTTGGTTGGTGTTTCAAATCACCCCATATTAGTTCAATATTTAAATATAGGTTATCATGGATTTGGAAAAGGTAGAACACCCAATATGAATAGTAAATTTTACAAGTATTTATATAATGAAAATTCATGGGATATATAATACATTTTGGGATATTACATATAGGTCATCAATCCATGCGTAAGTATCTATAAATCACCATTTGAGGAAAAAAGTTCATCACGCCATAGAATTTTTTGCTACCTCCTGAAGTGGGGTTGCTTGTTAATTTTTATTTGAAATTCACATGAATAAAAGGTAAAATTTTTGTATGAAAAAAATTCTCTTATTTAAACACCAAAAAAGAATAAAATATATATTATTTTAAACATTATATTTTATTGGTAATGAGTGGTTTAATCTTATAAAATATGGGTAAGATATAAAGGTTTTTTCCATTATCATTTAAATCCTAAGAGTGGTTATATCTTTGAAAATATGGCCACCGTGAAAAGGTTCCATCCTTTAACAAAAAATAGAAAGTAATATATATGGTTTTATACTTTATCCATTATAAGAAAAGAGTGGTTGTGTCCAGGAAAGATATTTCAAAACATAAATGTGATTGGGTGGAATTTAGTGGCTCTGATAGTTTGAATATGTCAAGTCCACAATGGATTATCCTATCGTGAATACCCAAAATTAAAGTGATAATGTTTTTTGGATTCTAGGTGTCGATGTCAAGGATTAGAGGTTTATGTTGTGGTCATTTTTGGAGTCAAAAAGTATCGTAGGAACTTAATAGAAGGTACAAATAAGAAAATAGGAGTACTAGGAATATGAGGGTTTGGGATGTTGATATTTGGTTGATTGGTTCACACCATCAATATGGGAGTCACTCGGTGATATAATGTAACACCCTGAAACACCCTAATATGGGAGAGTTGAATCAAGGTGTCAAATTTTTCTCTAAATAAGATAGATATGGTCCCCACATTGGTAGAAAAGTTTTAAACATATTTGGTAGAATTGTGAAGTTACAAAACACACATTTGAATAAATATAACTACAACACAATAGTTTTAAATGGTTCATTACTGATGTCTAGACTGAGGAGAATATGCCGATAGTAGGTCATTTATACCTAAATCCCCCAATAATCACTTGATATTATGGATTATAATTGATAATACAACGTCACTCTATTCCAATAACACTTACATTACAACAATTTAATAGATGGAACACTTCCCCCCGCACATCACTTCCCCAAACTCCCACATTCTCACTACTTAGGGGAGGTCTTTCTCATTTTAGATACTTGATGTTCACCTCCATATCAAAGAATGTGAGAATAACCTCTTCTGTCATGTAGGTCAACTTATGATTCTTCAATTCATTTAATAAACGTTTCTCAAGTTCAAGTATTCTCGCGTAGTTATATTTCATTAAACACCTTTTTCCAAAAAAAAACCACTTTTTTAATCATTGTTTTCCTTAACGAAAAAATCCATATTCTTGAAACTACTAATATTCATGAAATGACCATATTTCATAATAATCCTTCACTAAAATGCATTAGAATCAATTGTTTCTCCACCATTCTTCTTGGGAATGTTGTGTTCAGATACTGTTCATGATTTTCATTATAATTATGTTCATGTAAAACCATTATGAAATTAGAGATATCATTGCTTCTCTAAAATAGTTATGATCATAATATGATTCTCATCTTCCTAATTATAAGTATAGGTTACAATTTTTCCAACTATATGGATTTCATGAAACTCTATCATGCCCAGAAGACATGTAACCTCGATTCACCAACATTATCATGTCTTTCTAAAAACTATTTATCTTTGAGAAACTTTTGAGAAAATTTACATTTGTGTAACATCTTATAATAACATAACATACCACCCCTTTTTTAATTCATGAAACATCTTATAATAGCATAACTTGCATAATTTTTCATTCATTACTTATTATTCATTTCCAAAAAATTATTTCACAAATCTTTAATCCATTATATCTCCAAACTTTCCAAAAATTCACGCCTTTTCCAAATTTACATGAGGAAATCCTCGAAATACATATTTCATAAAAAACACACTTATTCTATATTTTGGACACCAAATATTTGAAAAACACTAGGAATAGAAACCACCTTCTACAATAAATCCACACACATCATATCATCACTTGGCTAGAAAAACCCCTTTATTAACCTAGTGTGGATTGAAAAAAAAATCTAATCCATTTCTTGTTGTGAATACCCTTGTTTTCAACATAAACCATTAAATAGAAATCCCCAAGGGTTTAACCATAAATTTTTTTTCTCTAAGAGATAGTTATAAAAACATGAATAAAATGATAATATGTTATAATGAAAAATATCACATCATGGATATGTATGGGTTAGTAGTATCATGGAACTGGAAGATTAGGGGATTTTCAAGATAGTGTGTCTCACACTATAAATCTATCGAGTCATAATTTTTCCTAATTCATATTTCTGATCTTTCAGAATGGCAATCATTCTTATCAATTAATGAGTTTGAATTCTATCTAAGGAAGATTTCTAGATGAATTTTTCTTTCTCACACATTTCATATTAGATATATTTATTATGTAAAATATATATAATCTCTAATGATAGAGTGAAAAGGTAATTTTTGAAGAGAAATAATTTTATATATATCTATCTCTATTAATTTTTTTTCCACTATTGTGAAATAGGGTTTGTAATGAATCTAGTTTGATATATTAGGATCGGTGATAGAGTAATTCTAGAATATAATAATAAGGAATCTTTACACTCAAAAAATATATTATAAAAGAAGAATATATATTTTCTATGAAGACTCATGGAAAGGTGTTGCTACTGTTCATGGTGATATTCACAGAATGTATGTGAAAGAGCATCATGTAGATCAATGAAACGCATCCAAAATTAGTCCAACAATAATAGTGATTTTTTAGTAAAATATTTTCTTCCATATGTTGTTTTCTTATCTAAAGAAGTGGATAAAATAAAGTATGTGAAAGGAGTATCCTTTAAGAGAAAATGATCTGACACAAAACCTTGTAAATTGAGTGATTATACAAATAGCCTAAACCCACCACCAAAAAGTGATTTTAGTGGATTTAGGTGCATCGAAACATTTTCAATTTCATTCTCACTAGATTAGGACAACACAGGTGAATCGTGTAAAATAATTAAATATAAATAATAGGTTAATAGTACTGGTTTATTAGAAGAAGTTTTTGAAATGGTTGTTATTATATCAAATATTTATCATCATTTTTTTAAAAACTACCGCTATACATATTTTTTAATTCCATTCCATTCCAATCCCTAGGCCCCCTCTCTCTGCTCCGCCCCACCCTCTCCCATGAGCCCCATCTCCTCGATCCCAGTCCCTAGCCCACCTCATTGTCGCCCATTCTACCCCTCTAATGGAAGTTACACCTTGTTGTCACCATCCATTACACCTCTCCACCACCCATTGAACCACACAACCATCACCTGTTGCACCATGGTGCATCCCACCCAAAAATTCTCCATCTTTTCTCCTCCCCCACTTTCTCTAGGCCCCCCTCTACCATAGCCCAAGCTCTATCACCAAATTCCATTGAACCTTTTCTCCACCCCCTATTTTTTGATTCTTGATCCTTAATTTCTTTATTTTTTTAGTTTCTCAACTTCGATGATTAAATGAGTTAGGGTAATCGAGAGTTCTTCTTATTTAATTATGTGTGAATATTGATTTATAGTGATTTTTCATTCATTTTATTGATGGCTTACTTGATCTAATGAATAATAATATACCATTTTATGAAATTGATCGGAAAAAAGGAAGTTCCCATGTGATTTACAAGATTCAATGTTATTTTTTATATTTATGCTTATTAGTTGATGGTTATTCTTTTAAAAACATTTATTATTTCTTTTATGATGTTATGATCTCCTCTCTTAACAAGTTAATCAATTAAATAAAATAAAAAACTATTTTTTTAGAAATATTAGATTCTGTTGAAATTATTTATTCATCAATGATAGTATAATATGTAAATAATTATTCTAATAGAATGTTTAAAGTGCTTTCCAACTGATTAATTAGTTTTATCACCTATAATAATTGGATAAATAATTAAATTTGGAAATTAATTTGGTTTAATGAAAATATAGATCATTGATTATAATTGATGGTCACTATCAAATAGTTAAATAAGACCAAAAAGTGTCAAGTTATGGTTTTAATTTCATTCCATAGTTAACAGTGTTTCTATAGTTTAACATATTCAACAATGGGGTTCCAAATTGAAAAGGGAATCTTTATTAGATTTTCTTAGTTTATTAAAATGATATTGATTGTTTACTATTTATATCATTATTATAATGAATTGTTTTCCATTTAAGAATTATAAATATGGTATTAATTGACTATAAATATTATATTCAATAATAATTTCAATTTTGAAAACAAAACATAAAACATTTGTGTGAAAATTAAACGTTGTCACTCTCATTTGTATTGTAGAACCACCATATTGACTGATGTTTTTAAGTGTTTTGCAAAGGCTAAACTAAAATGTATTTGATTTAATTAATGTTTTATATTATTATTCACCTATTTTATTAGGGTTAATTTTATAGATCACTTATAATGTAAAATATGGGAATAAAAATGAAAATAATTTGGTTTTGAATAATTTCATTTGAAAAAGTAATGGCTTTTGAAAAGGTCTTGATGAGAGGGAATTCATAATATCTAAATAATAATAGAACCAATGGATGAAAGTAAGATTTAATAATAATAATTAAAATATATAAATGTTTTTGAAATGAGATTATAATAATTATGTTTGAAATAAATGTTTCAGATAAGGAATACATACCATTCTCTTATATAAAACTCTATTAATAATCACATTGAATTCTGGTTTTATAAGTTCTTTGTAATTTGAAGATATAATTTCGGAATTGATTTCACATTTAATTAGTTAATGTGATAATATTGTTGTAGGAAATTGATGTATTTTTTTAAATGTTATTTCAATGTGGCTGACTAGTTATGTAGGTTTTTTGACATCTACGTATCTAAAGAGAGAAATGTGTATATTTAAAATACATTAAATTTTAGTAGTTTTGATGTTATGTTGCTTCATATAAAATCATGATATATTATATAAGAATTATGATATGATTTTAATGATTCATTTCAATATGATTTGTTGGATTAAATGATAACTCGTTATAATTTTGAAAATGTAAAAATTGACCAGAAAAAGGGATATAAGAGAATATTATATATTGTGTTAAATGATTAAAATTCATGGTAAATTGTTTCCTTATTTTTTAAAAATGATGATGAAAAGGTTATTGATTTCCATAAAATAAAAATATTGAAATAAAATTATACTTGATAATTTTTGAATGATATGCGAATATATTATGTTTGGAATTTGTAGCTGAACTTTTTTATTTTTTGGAATTTTAATTATTAGTGTTTTGATTTACATTTCATGCCTTTTTTTCATGAAAATGAAAACATAAAAAATTTAGTGTGCATTTATCATGTTATTGAATTATATTAATTCAATTATGAGAATTAAATGATACCTATAATGAGTTTTTTGATAAATAAGTTATTTTATTTTATAGGTTAATTTGTAAGTACAATATTGTTTGAAATTTTTGATTGGTGTTTGTTGAATTTTTTAAAGTAGTAAAACTATATTTAGTGTATGAGAAAAATATGATATTTTATTGTGAATCATGTTTAAATTATTATATTTTCTATTTTAGATAAACAATTATATCCAAATGATGAAAATTAAAATTAATATCGGTTGTATATGTTCAAAAATAATAATTACATTATTTTTATAATCTAGTTGTGTTGATTACACATAAATAATTATATATTTTTTATGATATTTTATAATTTTTCCATAAAATATTTATAATCATGACATGAAATTTTCTATGTGATTTAATTTTTTTTAAGAATTTGTAGGCACATTGAGATATATATGGATAAAAGTTTGATCACATTACGGGGGATCACACCTCTATATGATAATGGTTTATAAGAGTTTTAGATTTTTCAATTTTCAATAAATCAAATGATGGGACAATAAGATTTCCTTATCCTAAATATAAATTTAAAATATGGTTAATGAATATTATGTTTATGAAAACATGATATTTAAGAATTCACTCTCAATATTTTTGTTGGATTATTCAGGGAGAATTGAACATTACAGAAAGTTTGATCACTAATACCAGTAAAAAAATGATCTCCCAACATCATCAAAAGTAAAAAACAATGTGAAAACCCATATAAAAGATGATTTTGTAATTGAAAGGTAAAATAATCAACATTAGAACATATCAGACCAACAAGATTAGGGTGCTACCAATAATAATGTGGAAGGTGATGTTTTGAGACAATAAGACAACCAGATGAAGATTGTAACATATCATTGGATCCTCCTCATAATTCTATAGATAAAAATGTAAGAGAGAAATTCACTGAACAGACAAATGTGTTTCATTATTTTGTTTATAATGGAAATTAAATTTTTTATGGTGGATGTTTTAAATATTCAAAACCATATTTTCTGCTGAAGTTGTATCATATCAAATGCCTATGCGAAATTAAAAATAAGAGGATGTCCATGATATTGGAATTGTTGCATGATGCATTAATTAAAGATAATATGATTGAGTGTTTTTATGATATAAAAAATTATTTACAAGATTGGTCTGACTTATAGCTAAATATAGGCTCATCATAATGATTGTATTCTTTATTTGGGAGTGGATTCAAACATATAGGATTGAAAAAATATTCTTTTTTAGATAGAATTCAATGATTGATGTTAGAAGTCTGAATCACCATAATATTATGAATAAGATGAAAAATAAAACACCTATAATTGTTTTTCATTACTTCCCTTTAAATCCTCAATTGAAAATATTATTCTTGTCATCGAAAACTATGTAGAAAATGAAGTGGAATTCTATAAATAATACCAATGATGGGACTAATATATATCAAAGAGATTAAAAATTTTGGAATCTATTTGAATAATTACATTTATATTTTTTATCTAGTACTATGAATGTGCGATTAATATTTTCTATCGACGTATTCAAACAATTCTAGAAATTGATCATTAATTATAACATTTACCAAAATTTTTTATCCCTTATAATCTACCTCCATGAATGTGTATAAAATAAACCTCTTTTATCATTTCGATGACTATTTCTCTAAAACGTTGTTTATAAATGATATTGATGTATACTTGTGGAATTTATTTGAATAATTACAGAAGTTATAGAGAAACCGTGTTTTGGTATATGACGCATGTTCTAGAACAATTTTAATAAAAGCATGTCTCTCTAATGTGGACCATTAGCGACATCCCTACACATGGGAACTTATACATTTGAGAAACATACTTTGGTTTTTTATACTATTTATAACTCTAACATTGCGCTCAAATAACTACCCTTTAGTAAAAAATGGTGGTTATTTTATCATTAGAGATTTCTTAATTCATCTCTTAGATTTATGTTCAAAAATTAAAAATTCAACGGTTTTATTGAATGTAGACCACCTCAAATGTTATTGAAATGTTATTAAATTTTAACAGAAATTGTTAATGTTGAAACTAAATTGGGGAACATGCGTCCTTTGAATGACAGTAGGAAATGATTTCAATGTGAGTCATCAGCTGAAATTAAAAAAGTATATTCTTAAAACATCTGTATTGGGGATTTAATTAGTAGTTGAAGACTCATGATGTTATTCATATTAAGAATAATTTTAGTAAGAAATTCATTTTCAAATTTTTTAATGATCGTGGAAAATTGAAGGACCATCTAAATGATTAGATGGAATTATAAGCAATGAAAATAATGTGGGATCTCTGGCCAAATGATAATGGAAAATATACTCTAGAAGTTTTTGAAATAAAAAATACGGACAATGATACCTTATTATATTTTAAAACATTTGAAGGTGTTTGATGTGAATTCAATTGAAATATCAGGATATGTTTAGATAAAGAATCCCAGATTACATGGATTGAAATGTCATGATTCCTATATTTTTTTATTGTAGTTACTACCATTGATATTGCATATATTTTTACCTGAAAAGAATGCAGCTATCATAATGTAATTTGCAAAATTCTCAAGAAAACTATTTGAGAAAACTCTAAAATTATATTCTCTTGAAATCCATCAGGAGATATTTTTATTAACACATTTTCCATTATATATTATCTCTCATCTAACTTTTTTAAATTTTTTGATGAATTTAATTGTGTATTTGGTCGAGGAAACTAAATTAGAAGGCCCTGTAAATTATTGATGGATGTATCTAATTTATTGTAGATTAATTTGTGAATTTTCAATCTTAAGTTAACAATTATTGGAACATCATTAAAAAATAATTATGTTTTATTTAATTTATTTCAAAAATATCATGATCATTTCAAATTATACAAGACCAATAAATCTCATCCGGAATGATCTATCTATGAAGGATATTTGGAAGTGGAGTATGTTAACTTTTTTTCTATAAACTAGGATGATATTGGGATAAAATTAAATCAATTTAAACATTTTAAGACGCACCAAATTAATTTCAACTTCATGGGAAATAAAATATACTTCTTGCTATTGGTCGATCAGTTGAGAGGAGATTAAATGTTACACTAAAAATGATACTATTATAGCCACATAGATTTGTGGTTTGGAATAGTGAAATTGCATAACCATTTATTTAAGAGATCAAGATACAAAAAAGATACAAATTAGAGGTTGAACATGGAATGAGGAAGATATATCCAAAACTGTTAATAATGAGCTTGTAGAATGGTTTGCATATCGTAAAAGTTCATAATTATGGAATTAAATAGGTAAGTTAGGATCAAAAATATATTTTTTAAATATATTAAGGAATATTATTTTTTTAGATCAGTAATACTGATACCTAGGATGATTTTTTAAGATATTTTATGTTTCTTGCTCAGTGTCCTCTAAAACATGCTAGATAGTTCGATGGTTACAATGTGAATAGAATTAAATTTCTTATAGTAAATTAGGTGGTTGGTTGGAAAACACATAATAATGGTATACATATAGTTGAATAATTAGGATACTTTGTAAAATTTACTAATATTATTAAATTAAACTACCAAATTAATTCTTTAGTTATTTTTTTCAAATTCAAGTGGTTCGATATTACCAGAGGTATTAAAATAAATTCTTTTCAATTTACATCTATGAACATCTCAAGGATGATGTTTGTCGGTGATAATGAATTAAATGATTCATATATCTTATAATCACAAGATCAAATATTATTTTATGTGGAATATTTTGTGGACAAATAGTGGAGTGTATTTGTTCGCAGAAAACAATGATATTTGTAAGATATGGGTGATGAAGTGGAATATTTTACCTTGTCTATTGAATCCCATAAACAGTAAGAAACGAACTTATTTTCCAATCATGATATTCCAAAATATTAGTCTTTAATGGGTGGATAATGTTAATGATGTAATGAGGGAGCAGGATAATGACATGATTGAAGTAAAAAAAGATTGTATGTGTAGCCATCCATTAAAATATCAACCACGTATGTTATATGTGCAACCATTCATTAACATAGATATTTATATTTTTTTCATTATAATTCATCTATATTCATTTCTAATTTTTTATGGATGATGTTTTAGAAAAATATGTTCTGAAGTTAATTTTATCTGATTAAATGGTAGAAATTGTATGTAGGAATCTCTTTAATGATCCCAATCGACTCTCATTTGACGTCTCTGTCACCACACTGATAGATAATGATCTATTGTAATCCCTACCTATAGATTCTTGGAAACCATCCATCACCCCTGCATCATCACTCATGACATCCATTCTATCATCATCTGGCACACCCTTTGTTAGTGTACATCTGCATCTAAGACAGCACCTCCCCATTTAGTAGCTTCAGCAGAAAGGGAGCAAGTCATCACTCCTATTTCATAGTTATTATATTAGAGAGTAAAATTTATAGGTACAAACATTAATATGAATATAGTTTGGGAATTTTTTTAAACTACAAAACTATTTTTAAAAAAATATGCATTCATTATTACTATAGAGATTAATATGATCTGTTCAAATGTTTAGAATATGGATAGATTGAAGATAGTTGTCCCATTTTAATATTATAGGGTCTCTATGAATGATGTTGTAGGACTATTTGTCAAAATTTATCACCATATGGCAGCAGTTCTAATTACCCATTTGATTACCTTTGCTGATTGGAGGAATGTACATCAATCTAGGAAAAATGATGTCTCTGATTCATAGTTACTTGTAATTTTAATACATTATTATGTAATTTATTTTCATTATGTTATTATATTCTAATATATTATATATGAACCTCTTTATACAGATGTTATTCCACATTACCATTTTTGATTTATAGCATGAACATTGACATTGAAAAATTTAGGTAATAAATGGGAGGATTTTAAATGGATATTATTGAAATAATTCAAGGATACACAATTAAGAACTCAGTTGTTGTATGTTATGATTCACAAAGGGGTACCTAGAGAGAAATAGACAAATATTATTGATATACATCACTTATAGAATCACGTGGTGTTGAAATATATATTTTTAGACTAATATCATTTTACACATATACATTTATATAAAATGAAGATGAAATTATAAACATTACTGTTAAATTGCATGTTATTTATTGCAAGGAGTTTCAATGAAAACATTTATCATGTCGAGTGAAGAAATCAACCGTCATACTACTAGGTCAATGATTTTTTCTAGAAATATATCAATTTTGATAATAATTTCAATTGTTTCAATATTAATAAGTTAAAATTATATATTCGATATATGAAATTTTCATTTTAAATTTTTTTAATGCTATCAAAGAATTTAGGGTACCAAGTCCCCCAAATAGATTTTTTGGATGTTCATTCAAAATATGATGAGAGTTATGTTAATGGGACTACCACTGAAGTTGGGGAATGAATTCCATTTTCATTATATTAACTTATTATAATTTGTAACTATGTTAATATGTATTTCTTCAAATATTACAAATGTTTTTTTGTAGGTAAAATTAATAAAAACTGTGGAATGAAAACCTTGTGCAGTCCTTCTCGGCCTCCCATGATGATCTTGTTGGTTAAGTCCTTAGGAAGGACCATCCTGGTTTCATGCACATGATGGGTTTGGGACCATTACAATCTAAGGACTTTAAAAGGTCATCAAGGATTATTGTAGATTCTACACCTTTTTCTGATAACGTTTTAACTCTAGATGCTCAATTTGAGTTTTTTGTAATGAAAAAAACATTTTATGAATAGGGGACTCAAATAAATATTCAAGATACAAATTTGATCTCTTTACCGAAATCATTCATTAAATTATTTCAAAATATTATTTCATATATCCTTACTGATATTTCACTGATGGATTTTAGTGAGAATGTAAATCACAAAACTCTAAACTTATTTAGTACAAAAAAGTTAATTCATTAAGTTTAATTTTAAACATACAACTACATTTAATTTTCAACAATATCTTCAGGTTGGTGTCTTAAAGAAAGTAGTGGAGACACAGATTTAGAGGGTGTTAATAAATGATCATCAGGTACTCATTATAGATCGATTTGGATTCAGAGATGATATATAACTAAGCATATATGATCTCATAGTTCGGTGTGGTGAACATGGATATGATTTTAAACGTAATTTTCATTACTATATCACACACGTTGTTACTTTATTGTAATGAGAATATTGGTTGATATAGTTCATAGAATTTCATTAAGCATGTCTAAATATTCTTTTAGGTCATGGTTGTTTCTTTGATAGTCATTATTTTTATTGACTATGTAATATATTTTATTATTATAGTCATCATGAGTAGTCCCATTGGTGAGTATTATATAGACATCATGTTTTTTGGGTGAAATTTTTTTCCACCTTATTTTATTATAGTTTCAGTTGGATTTCATGTAATGATATTGGGATGGTATATGGAGTAGTTAATTTGGAACCCCAATCAATGTGAAACTTGACTGTTTTATATTCATTTTCAGTTGTGGGAGTGTTTACTTAGGTCCATTAATATGTTTTTTTTCTATTATAGGGTTCTATATTCTATATCACTAATGTTTTAAATAAATAAATATTAGAGGCATAAACCACTTCTATATTTGTCTAATCATTGTTTGGTGGTTTTTAAAACCAACACTATTTAATGGATATTTTTCCATGTAATTTTCTGGGTTTTAGTGGCAGTTTCCACCACCAAAAAATGACTCCAATTTAGTGATGGTTTAAACCACTACTAAAATTAACAAAACCACTGTGAAATAAATTTTCAAAAACGTTTTAAAAAATACCATTAAATAGTCATAACCAACGTGGGTAGAATCTTGTCACCAACATTAGCATAATTGTTTTGGAAACCATTAGAGAACCATGTAGCGAAGGTTTATGTTTCCACCAAATCAACAAAAGTTTCCCTCTACTGATTGATTTTTTTCATAGTGGTTGTTTCACACGTTCATGATTTCTTATATTTTGAATGAAATAAATTAGTCAAATTATGTTAAATAAATCATTTGTTATATAATATAAATGAATGTAAAATTGATATAACAATCCTATCATCATCTATTTGATGAGAAAAGGGTGACCATACTAATTATAAGGTTAAGATATATTAGGGATGTGAGAATATGTGGAAAAAGTGATTATGTTTTAATGAGTTTGATTCCTTGATTCATGCCCCCCCCCCACTATAATGTATTTCTCATTTAATTCCAGTGTGGTTATGACAAAAACAGTGATCAATACCAATCCTCCTTGAGTGAATGATCTTGTAGATCATTCGGTGTGCTATTCCCAAGAGTTTATAAATTGATAAACTGTCATGATTATCATTTAAATAGATATATGTGAGAAAATATAGAAAATATTTCTATATATTGGGTTAGTAGGTCAATCCTTGATGTGTGAACATATTCATCTCACTTCTCCCTATTAGATTATTCATTTTTCAATTTTAATGAATATAGTATTTTTATGTAGAACTAAACAATACTTCTTACTATGGGGATATAGACTTTTAATCTATCAAAATGTATTCTAATGGTGAGTGTTTTTGGGGAATATGTAATTAAAAATATCCATTAGACATTAAAACTGTTAAAATAAACAATGAATAACAATTAAACAAATCTATGTTGTTTACTGAAGAATCAATAAATATAGGATTTGAGTTTTAATTGGAAGAAATTGTTTATATTATTAGAGAAGTATTTATTGTGATAAATTGAATACTCTAAAAAAATATTATTTGTTTTCATATAAAACTAGATTAAAAATAATATAGTGGATCGCATCATCGAAATTAAACCCACTATCAGATTGGGGTTAAAACATTGTAACTTTATAGGTGTGGAAATTTTGACTACACCTCTTATTTTGGTGTTCAACCTAAAATTTACCTTCACCATTATATTGTTTTTAAATATTTTTTTGTTTAGAACCATGGAATAATATTTTTAATGTTTTTATGTGTAAGATATAAGCTTTAAAAAATATTCTACACGGTTTGGAAATCGAGAACGTCTAGTTCCCACTATTGAAATAAACAGTTGGGTAACTTTTTCTAGTTAATTTAAAATATTAGTCCTTCATATTTGTTTTCTTCCATGTAGGAGCATGAATTGGGTAACCTCTATGAACTAAAAATATAATACATAAGATTTTTTCCCTTCTATTAGAAATAATCCTAGGTTTTATTTTTCCCCTCGAATATTTCTTCTTGCCTATATTTTCGATAAACAAAAATTTATATTTGATTTATTACATGTATGGTAATGTATAGGTTTATTAGGTACAAGGAAAGGTATCATGTGACATGTTTGGATAGGTTTTTAGTTTTTTAATAATTGTTTTAGGTTTTTTATTGATGTAAAATGAACATAACTACTTTGGTAATTATTTTTGGTTTTTATTTAAAATATTTATAAATAATGATTTCATAATACATATCATATCGGAATTTAAAATTCCCTGCGTTGAAGTTGAAATTTTAAAGAATTGTGGTCACTTGTAAATCCTAAGGTTTTGATCACTACCCCTTTTCAATATCCCATACATGATAGGTTTCTTTGACTTTTATAAAATTCATTCAATTCCCTTCTTTTTGAGAGATCTTCTGTTAAGATTTCTAATAAAAATTTGATTTTATTATATTTTATAGCTATTGGAAAATTGATAATCCATGTCATAATGATTGATCCACCTCTTGGTATTCTCCATTTAAAAATCACTCTATTTTATCATTTATTCACATCTATAAATCATCTCAATCCCCTTAAAAGAAAGGGATATCAATGTATGTAGACAAATTATAATCTTATTTCCTCACTGATAATACTATTGAGAATTTATTTATATTTTCATTATAATTGAGAAGATTTTTCATTAGTTTCATGGGTATTTATTTTTTACCTTGATTAAATATTTTAGTTCATTTCCAAAACTCAATTAGTATGGGTTGCTAATTTTACCATTTAATTATTGGTATTTGAAGTCAAAATTATATACCATTTGTTTTCCCATTTCATTTTCTATGATTAAAGACTTATATATATTGAATTTCCTTGATAGGACCAAATATATATAGTAAAATCACATCCCACCTTCTCTTGTTTAAAATGAATTGTTTATTGTGGGATAATTTTCTGAGGGGGATATAACTTGTTAGGATTTATTTTTATGTAATCTACTATTTGGATGAGTTTTCCCTACTGAATTTAGGCTTGGTCTATGTGTTCCACAATATCATTTAAAATTATTACTCCCTCATAATAAAAGAAATTGCTTTGAAAAAATGTGAAATAATTTTTAAAATAGATTCAAAATACATATCAGTATGAATATTTGATTCTATCAATGTGTAGTGTGTGGGATTCCATAAAATAAAGTAACATGGACTAATAATTGTCTACATTTTGTGGTTTGTTTGAGGAGTGTAAATTCATTATTCTTAAGCAATATAAATTTTCAGTTAACTGAAGAGACTACTTCACTTTTTTAATTCCTTAGTTTATAAAATTTAAACTACCACCCCACTACTCAAGATCTTAACTTGTGAATATATTTTGTTCAATACTACCTTTATCATGTGAGTAAATATTTTTTAATTGTATTAAGCATATATGAAAAAGTTATTTTTCCATTAATTATTGGGAATGGGTGCATGATTTTCATTGAAATTTCAAGTTCCCTATTTTATCATAGAAAAGTAAAAAAAAAATGTGTAATAACTTAGACAAAAAAATAGATAGGGATGATGAATCAATAATTTATATCATTTTTATGTGAGCATCCTTTAAAAAATGTAATGTGTGGTTACATAAATATTATTGTAATGCGAATTAATGTGGGCTAATTTTCATGTGTTTATAATCATGTATTGTGATTTAGATCTTTAACATCTTTTTCCAACATTAAATTTTAATAATTCAACTAACCAACATCACCCCCAAAAAACACTGACAAGACATTATGATTGACCATGAAGAATGATTTATTTATGGATATAAAAGATAACAAGAAAGCTTATTGATGGATTCAAAATCTTGATATTAAGTATAAATTTGAAAAATTATTCATTGAGTGATGATGGAAAACATATTAGGGGAGGTGGGTGATATTATCCAAGATTGGAAAACATGACTAGAATACTTTGAGAGCATTTGAGTACAGGTGAATGGAAATTAAAAGAATAATGATGAATAATCATTTAGAGGAAATGGTTCTTTCTAAAAGTGGTTGGAACTTTTATCTTAGATTTAATGTTTGTTTTTTTTGGGAGTGAACAAATTGGGTGGGGTATTGATTGTATAATATTTTCTAGAATTTTAATTTCATCCTTATTTAAAATAAACCTTCTTCATTTTTAAATCCCAGGAAATAATTATTTTTATTTGTTTTTTTAGTGTATTAGATTAATAATTGAATTTCAAATAGTCATATAGAAATTATTTTTAATATGCATAGAAAATTTATATATTAAGATAAAAATATAATAGATTATTATTCTAAAAATATATGTTCCGTACTTTGAAACTATGTTATTTATTCTTTATACTTTCTTGTGCATGGCTATATTTGTTTTTCATAAATCACAGGGGGAATTTAAAAATATTTTTGGGGTATATTTTTTGAAATGAATTTAAAAAATATAATATCAATGTTTAATATAAAAATAAATGTGGTTATTTCAAAATAAAAATATTTAATCTCAGATTGAAATTTTATAATGTTCCATATAATATTTCTAGAAATTTTGTATATATTTAGGATTTTTAATTACTAAAAATATATTTCATGTGAACTTGAAATTTTAAAAAATTATAGTTGAATACGATTATTATTATAGATGTATTTCTAAATGGAAGTGTAAAATCATATGGGATGGACTTGTTATTTTATTTTCATTAAATCGCTAAATTACATTTTATTTATCCCACATATGAATTGGGTGTTATGGGGATTCCTAAAAAAATTTTGATGCTACATGGAATGAATTTAGAGGATTATAGGTAATGAATTTATAATAAACTTATGTCCAACCCAAGATTACTCTTACAATTCATAGTTTTGTTCATTTGAAGGAGGTTGAGATGCAACATATTGTTGAGATCCTTCGTATGAATGGTCTTAAAAATTTGGTCACTACTACAATGGGGAATCATGTGGAACTATTTTCCCAAAACACTATAGATTTGAAGAACTATTTTTCAATTTTATAGTTACATTTACTAGTGATATTTTAGTACATTCCAAGTGTGACCTAGAAAAGGATTCAAGAATATATAGAATCCAATTAGAATCCCAAACTATAATTACAAATATATCATAGAAAAAAATATGTAAATATACACCCTGATACGCCTCTATACAAGGTCCATCGTCCACCTCCAAATGACCTCCTAGATCCATCAATATCAAAAGCATAAGATGATAAGAAAAATATGCTTTATCCCTAGAAAAGATCACAAATCCTTCAATGATAGAATACAACCTTCATTAATAGTGATAAAAATATCACAAACTACAATTAAATCAACAGAATAACTATTTGCAATATTCAACATACCAAATTTTCCTTCTTTATACAATGAAATTGATTCCCTCTTTGTTGTAATATGTCATGATAATACTGAATCAACCACCCATTCGGTGTATAGATCATACTGATGATAATAAATGTGAAATTAAAGTAAATTACCATCACCTTATATAATACTTACATTTGTACCCTCATAATCTGTGTTGTGCACCTCATTATCCTTTGTAATATTTTCCAAGCATAGTAGTTTCTCTGCACAAGACCCTCTTAATATCAATAAAAAATCAGTTGACCTTTCTTCTTTTCTTCAGCCGGCCTATTTTATTAGAATTTCCATCTTCAACTTTTAGAATTACACTATTACCTAAGGATTCACCATCATTGGTCTTTCACCAAGTCTCATACCTCAAAAATGATAAAATCCCAACATCTAGATTTAGTGTGTCTTTCATAAATAGAAATGTGTTGATGGGATTATCATATTAATCTTGAAAACCCCACAAAAGAAGCAATGATTTAATTTTTTCTTCCATTTCAAGATATTCCACATTAAATTTTTCATCAATCTGGACCGCCACCGAAGACAGCTATATCATATGTTTGGTGAACTCGTCTATATGGTTACCTAAATCTCCATTCTCTGGTGTTCACAAATGATATAAAATTTCTCATATATAATGGATTTTTGGACAATTTTCATTTAAAACACATTAATGATTTACCCAAATCTCATTTGGATCTATCAGATTCATAACTTACCATGGTGTATTATCACCCAAATACATCCAAATTTCACTTGTCTCCAACTCTCTCATATCCCATCAATAACTAATTCTCATTGACTTCAGCTACTTTGATTTTTAATTCAATGACTTTACTATATTCTAATTGAACAAAATATTTTTAACTCAATGCTTTAATAAATTATAATCATTTTCCCACTAAAAATGTCAATGTGGGAAGAAATCACATGGCATGAATCACCCATATCTATTCAGTAAGAAACATAAATAACCTCCTATAATAACCCTTTATTGGGATGGACGAGGATCAGTTATAGGATAATTATCCTATTAAGACAAAATAATTGTCAGAATCACCGAAGAAAATGAAGAAAATAAATAAGAGCAGTAAAAATGTGAGGAAATAGATTTTAACATGGAAAACTATACAATGTGGAGGATTAAAAAACCATCGAAAAACATTGAGAAAATCCACTATGAATCTAGGAGTACTCTAGAGTCCCAATGCATTACGTACATGGACATTACATTACTTTTGAGGAATACTTAATACATACCAAAAAAACGCCCAAGGACCATATAAGTTTAGTGTCTTTGGAAACATGGAACATAATCTTCTAATCACGGTGAAAGATCTTCAACATCTCCCAAAAAATCTTCCACCTTTTTTTTCTTACCTAAAACCTTTCTTTAAATCTTGGGAAAAAGAAAACATATAAAGGGTTAGCTCAAATTCCCAGTAAGGGTAAGCATGGAGAAAATAAATCAAATCATATACATTTTAACTTAAAAAAATTGAACATAAAGTTCAAATATCAAAATCTTGAGTTGTGAGATAAATCTTAGCTGTACTTAGGGCATAGATCATAAAGAAACATTAATCACGATAAAATAACAACGGAATAAAACATGTAATAGTGTCATCCATTAAGCACATGATATTATTTCCATAGTAGCCAATTCATTTCATTGGAGGGAAATATTGGTCCCACCCATATCATAATGAAATCATTCTTACTTGTTCCACAGAATAAACATAAATCATTTATCATAACCCAAAGAATAAAATGGGTTTCATAAACATCATCCCATATTATCGTAATCCATATAAAACAAATGCATATAATTTCATCATAAGAAGAATCAAACCATATAAATAATAGAGAAATTATACTTGAAACATAGTAATACTAAAAAATATCATCTTATATGGAAAAACGTTTTGACAAAACACTTAGAATGAATTCTTGAGGAAAATATCCTTTCTTCTTTAAAATAATTTTCTTTTAACAAAATGCCATTAAATTTTAAAAGAAATGGATTATGTTGAAAAGAATCATGAAATAATGTAGAGGAAGCTTCATGAAAATTTGGCCTTATGAAACTGTGAAAATCTGGTCATGCTGTATAAGTTAAAAAGACATTCTTCTCGTGCTTTTGCCGGAAAAGTAAAATAGTACCTTATATGGTAAACAAAAGAAAGATTCTTTCAATAAATTGTGGTAAAAGTCATCAAAGGGTAAGTATGACTTTAAACATACATGGAATAATAGTAAACATTTTATGAAAACATTTTAATAAAACATGGATATGGATGATAAACCTAACCGCAGTAAATACTTACGAATAAACAATCTCGGATAAGAATGAGATTGGAATAATTATCCCTTACCTTATGTCCAATTTCTTCTATATGTGTCTGAGACTCTTGTATAGTGGGTTTTAACATATTATTAACTTGTAACAGAACAATAATAAAATTTATTTTATCATATATCATTCAATTATTACTTTATATTACCTGTGCATTTGGCAATTCCACGTTAAAGCAGTGGTTTGTTTAAAATTGTATCAGTTATCGTATGTGTTTAGACTTGTTGTTATTTATTTTATTATTACTTATATCATGATATACATACTTCCAAAATGTAAAACATGATTTATATATCGTATATGTTTAGGATATATGTGTATATAATAGATAGATAGATGAAATGAAATACACCGTTTGGGAATACGGTAGACCGTACAAACGCATGAACGATGTTTTCATTTCCTTATTGAATTAAATAAAAGTAAGTAGAGTAAATATATATATATATATATATAGTAGAATTATTATTTCATAAATTTAATCATTATTTATTATATATATAATTTATAATCATTCTGGATTGGTTAACATGGAGAATGAATCTCATCGCGTCGTAGAGACGGTAATCTGTATGTACGCACGAGCGACAATATCATTCCCATAATTTTTGTATGGTATTGGAGTGTATTATATTATCCTATAATTAGTATCATGTTATAATAATCATATATAGTTATTATTTCCACCATTATACCCATCCAAGTAAGGTGGTGGTGGAAAAAAAGATTACACCACGGCGTGGAGATGTGATTTCGTACGTACGCATGCGCAGTGATTTCGTTTTTCATAGGATGGATAGAATGTGAAATAGAGTTGGTTAATATTTATAACAACATATCAGTATATTATTGATACTGATGTTATTTCTTTATTATGAAACAATAAAAGAAGAGGAAGTAGAAGAATAAAGGAATTTGAAAGAATCGGTTAAGGGTATTACCTCTTCTTCGACACACCTCTTCTAAACCTCCTCTTAGGGCACTAAAGATGGTCCTTGAATAATACCAGGACCTCCATTATGTTTCTAGGAAAGTAGAGAAGATAAATGGGAAGGGTTTGGCCAATCTGGAAGGCTCAAAGTTGTGTGAGGAGGAGAGGGAGGAGGTGCCCTTTTATAAGAGAAAAGAGGGTCACTTTTGGAAACCTCTAAAATATTAATTTATAATATACTCAAACCCTACATATTAACATAAAAAATGACTCAGATACTAATATTATATGATATAGGGTTGTAATATATTCATACAATAAGATTTATACTTGTTGGTAATTTATTTTAATCCTTATCAACTTGATTTATCCTTATTTTATATATTTAATTTTATTTGTGGTAATAATATTCTAAATTTTAAATTATTATAAATAATTACTAATGTGTTTTTAATTTTACATAAGTAGATAATTTATGAAATTTGATACCATATAAATTTAAATTTATAATTTTTATAACATTTTGTTATTTTTAAACAATTTAATATTATGTTGTTTTTATAAAATAGCAATAGTGTCAATTTTGGCACTATTCATTTATTTGAATTTAAATAAAATCCACACAAAGGATATATTCAAACCAAAATGTTTAATAGATTTATAACACATGATATTAATCTAAAAAATTCATGGATAACATTGATTTTTTCATATAATATTTATTTTAATATTTTTAAAACCATTTATTTGATATTTCCCTTAATAAAATAATTACTACATCATTTTTGTATAATTATTTAATATAATTATTTTTTCATAAAAATTTAAAAAAATACTATGATGTAGATAAATATAATATCTTCCATAAAAATACTTTTACTAGAATTTATTAACTTAAAATCACAGCATTTAAATTGTTATATTTATTAAATTATGAAGGTGACAACTTTGACATCATTTAAAATTTAATAATATAACTGTCATAATCTCTTTTATAAGGATTAAAATGGTCAAATATTCGACCATTGTATGATTATGGATTACATGTACACTACCAATGAGTTTTTTTCAGGTTTCTGTGCCTTATATGGTCACTATTAGTTTAATAAAAATTGTATTATTGATTTTTCACTAAATAAACAATTTCTGCATCACTATTGTGTCAACATTAATGATAATTATTTAATCCCTAAAAGTTAAAAATAAATTCACATTATGGAGATAATTTTATTTTACTTATCTTGAATATTTACATTCGATGTTTTATGACTTTTTTCACTAAATTAAAATTATTACACTTATAAGATATAAGAGAGTGACATGTTGTCACGTTCTTCAGTTTTAATAATAATTGCATCCTTTTCATTGATAAAAGTCCATAAAATCAATCTATTCCCACCCTTAATAGATATGGATATACTTTTATTAATCCAATAGAATTTTGGCATGTTTTAGGGTAATTTTATAATCTTATTTTTACTCTTAATTACCTGATTTACCTTTAACTGTAGTCAATAAAATTTTCCGTAGTTACTATTCATAATGTGTCAAAATAATTGGTAGCTTATTAACATAACTTGGACCTGAAGATTCCAAATATAGAATCATTTTTTCCAAATTCAAAACACATAAGCGGAAGTATTTAATTTAATATTAATCCCATTGTAAAAAAAATGGGTTTTTGTTGAAAACATTGCAAAAGATTAAAAAGATATAACCAATGATTTCAATGTAAACTTATTGCTAATGAAATACATTATATTAAATGGTAAAAATATATTCTATTTAAACATTAAAACCATTAAATATTATAATTTAACCATATAAATTATCTTGATTAAAAAAGTTGTTTTTATATAAAATTTATCATGTTTTTACTATTCATCAAAATAAGAAACTTATCAGAAAAATATCAACAATTTATTTAAAGAAAATTTTTATATCCTGATTCCAAAACAGAATTTTATTTTGTCAAATTGAAATTATAAACATGTCAAGAACTATATTTAATGTGGGCGTGCCATCTAAAGGCAACAAAACTACAATTTTTTTAAAAATACTTATTTTAGCCAAAAAATTTATTTTGTTCTCATACCATGTTCTATAAAATGTGTAATATGAATTATAATTTCAGGAAATTAAAAATTTAGTTACTAATATTCATAACGGATAGTTCATAATATTATAATAACAATATATTTTGGTTTAGTGAAACTTAGTACTGTGTACAACACATGCTATTGATGAAAGTTTCTCTTGCGTGCAACACAAGCCAAGAATAATGTTTGTGTATAATACAAGCTAATACGGTGTTGCGTATTGCACAAGATAATTTTGGTGTTGTGTACAACACAATACATCAATGAAATTAAAATAATATTTTCCATAAAATCATGGGTTGTTAGATTCTACCCCCTTTAAAATAAATTTCTCCCTCGAAATTCGTCGGGGTTTTAAATGGTTTACTACTTGAAAGTTTATTTAATAGAAACCCACATCGTAGAAAAGAATAGAAAATCATAAATTTAAAAAATAAAACATGAAACCTAATGGTTACCCAAATTAACTAATCACTGGGTTTCCACATAGAAGAACGTAGGTGAAAATATGCATATGGAAGAGAAATCTAACCATCATGTTCTGATGGAGAGTGGTAGAGATCATGGCTATGAAGAATCCAACAATCAAAAAGCCATAAATTTGTAATGATATAAGGTACCATATGATTCATCAGATATGAGGGCAATAAGACAACATTTCTGGTTTTCAAGATCATTTTCCTAATATTGAAGAATTTTTGATTTAAAATAAATACTTACTTGATTTTGGTACAATATCACTGTTGTTCATGCCTTGAACAATTTTCACTTCATCTCTTAAAGAAATGAAGTTGAATTTTTCTTCTGTGAAGTTTTAGCAGATCACGTGATAGAATGATAGGTCATTCCATCTATCTTAAGAATACGGTTAGCAATAGTTACATACATAAGTCCATATATGGTGATATTAATCGTATATGGTACCAAAAATGGACTTGTTCTTCATATATCAAACCACTAAATAAAATAATACTAATTTCTAAAAACCAGGGTCTTCTTGTAGGCCAATGGTAGGTGATAAAGGCATGTCGCACTTCAGTTGTGGGTTCGATTCCCGCAACCTTGTCCGACGCGATGGGTTTTCACACATCCTATGGGTTTACCTTTTTCTAAAACTAAACTATTATAACATTCAGAAATAATATAAAAAAAGGGTGTAGCCTTAAACAATATTATCGTATGTCCAACATAATCCATTCCAATCTTTAATATTATAAAAAATACTTCTGTCCAATCTCATAATATATTGAAAAATATTACTACAGAGTTCTTTTACCAAGCACGAAAATACCATCATTTATCCCCAATATATCATAAAATATATATTGATGGTCACATTCCAGACATGTGAATTCGTTAATTTTCTATTCTCTTAAAACTGGAATAACCATATAATTTTTTTGAAAACATGAATACGATCAAAAGATAACTCTTTCCACATACCAAAATCCCAAAATCTTTGTATTCTCAAACCATGATATCACAATGTCCATATATCAGTCATGAGCTCTTTAATACTATCAAACATCTCATTATCTTCTTATCCCTTCATTATGTGCATATAATCTACTTTCCAAAAATATCGGAATAACCATTCATGGTTACCGGTACCATTCAACATATAATTTCAAATACTTTAGGAAAAACAATAGTGTAACAATCCTTAGATGTTTCTTTATTACATAGTGCCATTAAATTTCCTATACAACATAACTCTTGATAAACATACAATCATTCTACTACCTTCTTAAACCATTGACTGAGGTTCATCATTTTATTCTTCAACACATCTTTCATCTCATATATCATTTGTAGTCTCCTTATCATCAAAAACATAAATACTATTCATATGACCATACTGATTCTCATCATGATATTTTCCCTTTAGGGAATAGGTTTGCATAATGCCCGTACATTCCACATTTAAAACTTTTAACCATTGTTGATGTCTTACAAATACCATTACCCTTGTCCATGGTGTTAACTAAAACTTTTCCATTGTAATTATTGGCTTTGTGTCCTCCTTTTCCACACCTAAAACATATTCCATTTCCTTTGAAACATTTTTCCTGATGCCTCTTTCCACATGATTTACATGGGGGAAATTGAACTTTCTTTCTTCTATGTTCATCATAAAACTCCATATTTCTCTTATTAGTTGATTCATGAAACTTACCAAAGTTGAGATTATTGATCATATTATGAGATTTCTGATTAGGCATAATAATGATGTTTGAACTCCCAAATCCCATTTCACTTGGTTTCTCATGAATAATATCATTTCATTGTCCACCATATCCTCCAGTATTCTGAATATTCCTATTTCTAGCCATTTTATAAAAGCCAAAAATAATAGTTTGAGAGGAAAAAATCATTCTTGGAAAACGACATAATAAATGTGGATTACCTTCAATATCTAACATCTTAAGTTTAATTATAACTTTTTTATCGTAATTCAAGGACTATAACATATAAGAATACTTAACCATAGGGACAACCCTAGACATACCATAGAAATATCTCTAGGGATTTCACTAATGGTTTCACATCCTTGTTTCCAAAGGATAACTAAACCTTTTTTTCTAATAGTAACTATAGAGACCCAAAGCTTGATGTATATGGAAATTACATTACTTTTGCAGAATACTTAATACATAACAAAAAAATCCCATGGACCGTATTAGTTTAGTGTCTTTGGAAACATAGAACATAATCTTTTAATTATGGTGAATGATCATGAACACCTCCCATAAATATCTTCCACTTTATTCTTACCTAAAACCATTCTTCAAATCCTAGGGAAAAGAAAACATTTAAAGGGTGAGATAAAATCCTCATTAAGGGTAAGCATTGATAAAAGAAAAAAATATTATAAATTTGAACATAAAATAATGAACATAAAGTTTAAACAACAAAATCTTGAGTTGTAAAATAAATCTCGGTAGTACGTAAGGCAAAAATCATAAAGGAACATTAATCAAGATAAAATAGCATGGGAATAAAATATTTAATAGTGGAATATATTAATCACATGATTTGTTATCCATAGTTGCCAAGGCATTTCTGCCAAGACCATCAGAGTGGAAAAAGACCATTACTAAACTAGGTTTACTTGTCGTTCCAGCCCTGTATTATTGAACCAGATTCTCATTCCATTCCAGCCATGTCTATATCATGAGATATAAATCTTTACCCAATGAATTGGAGGGATATATAGGTCCCACCCATCTCATAATGAAATCATTCTTACTTGTGCCACAAAATAAACATAAATCATTCATCATAACCCAAAGAAAAAAATGGGTTTCATAAACATCATCCCATATTAATGTAATCCATATAAAAAAAATGGATATCATTACATCATAATAAGAATCAAATGATGTAAATAATAGAGACAGTATACTTGAAACATAATCATACTAAAAAATTTCATCTTAGATGGAAAATAGTTTTGACAAAACACCTGAAATGCATTCTTGAGGAAAATATCTTTTCTTCTTAAAAATAATTTTCTTTTCACAAAATGCCATTCAATTTTAAAAGAAATGGATATTTTTGAAAATAATCGTGAAATATTATAGGGTAAGATTCAAGAAAATTAGGCGTTATGAAACCGTAAAAATCAGTTCATGTTGTATAAGTTAAAAAAATATTCATCTCGTACTTTTGCTGGAAAAGTCAAAAAGCACCATATATGGTAAACAAAGGAAATATTCTTTCAATACAATTAAGTAAAAGTCAAAAAAGGGTAAGAATGAATTTAAACATAGATGTAAGAATAGTAAAAAGTTTATGAAAGCATTTTTAGAAAACATGGACACGGATGATAAACATAACCCCAGTAAATACTTACGAATACACAATCTTCGATAAGAACGAGATTGGAATAATTATCCCTTACCTTTTGTCCAATTTATTCGGTATGTGTTTGAGACTCATATATAGTGGGTTTAAAAATACTATTAACTTTTAACAGAATCATAATAATATTTATGTTATCATATATGATTCACTTATGACTTTATATTACTCGTGCATTTGATAATTCCATGTTAAAGCAGTGTTTTGGGTAAAAGCGTATCAGTTATCATATGTGTTTGGACTTGTTGTTCTTGATTTTATTATTACTTATATCAGGATATATGTACATCCATAATGTGAAACATGATTTATATATCATATATATTCATGATATATATGTATATAATAGATAGATAAATTAAATGAAATACACCGTTCATGGAGACGGTAGACTGTATTTACGCATGTACGCTGTTTCCATTTCCCTATTCAATTAAATGAATATAAGTAGAGTTCAAATATATATATATATATATATATATATATATATATTAATCCAGTAGCATTATTATGTCATAAATTTCATCATTAGTTATTATATATATACTTTATAATCATTCTGGAATGGTTAACATGGAGAATGAATCTCATCGCGTAGTGGAGACGGTAATCTGTATGTACGCATGAGCGATGATATCATTCCCATAATTGTTGAATGGTATTGGAGTGGATTATATAATATCTAAGAATTAGTATAATGTTATAATTATTATATATTGTTATTATTTTCACCATTATACCCATCCAAGTAAGGTGGTGGTGGAAAAACAGATTACACCACTACGTGGAGACGGTATTCCGTACGTACACACGCACTGTGATTTCGTTTTCCGTAGAATGGATAGAAGGTGAAATAGGGTTGGTTCATTTTTATAATAACATATCAGTATATGAGTGATACCGATGTTATTACTTTATTATGAAACAAAAAAATAAGAGGAAGTAGAAGAAGAAATTAATTTGAAAGCATCGGTAAAGGATATTACCTCTTCTTCGATGCGCCTCTTCTAAACCATCACTTAGGGAACTAAAGGTGGTATTTGAAGAATAGAAGGACCTCTAGAATGTTTCTAGGGAAGTGGAAAAGAGAAATGGATAGGGTTTGGCTAAGGTTGAAGTCTCAATGTGGTGTGAGGAGGAGAGGTAGAGGTGCCCTTTTATAAGAGAGGCGAGGGGATCTTTTGGAAACCTCTAAAATATTAATTTATAATAAACTCAAACCCTACATAAAAACCTCCAAAAATAACTCAGATCTGTATATTAGATGTGATAGGGTTGTAATCTCCAAAATAAATAAGATTTAGACATATTGGTAATTTATTTTAAACCTTATCAAAATGATTTTTCCTTATTTAATCTATTTAATTTTATTTGTGGTAATAATATTCTAAATTTTAAATTGTTATATATAATTACATATTTGTTGTGAATTTTCCATAATTGGATACTTTAGGTCATTTTAGACCATATAAATTTCAATTTATAATTTTTAAATATATTTGTGATTTTTGGACAATTTAATAATATGTTATGATTATAAAATAGCAATAGTGTCAATTTTGACACTATTCATTTATTAGAATTTAAATAATATCCAAACAGATGATATATTCAAAAAAAATATATTTAATAGATTCCTAACATGTCATATTAATCTAAAAAATTCATGAATAACATTAATTTGTTCATATAACATTTATTTTAATATTTTTAAAACCATTTATTAGATATTTTCCATAATAGAATATTTACTACAATATTTTTGTATAATTATTTAATATACTTATTTGATGCATAAAAATGAAAAATAAAATACTAAAATATATATAAATATTATATATTCCATTAAAATACATTTACTCTAATTTATCATCTGAAAATCACAACATTTAAATTTTTATATTTATTAAATTATGAAGGTGACAACTTTGACATCATTTAAAATAAAATAATATAAGTGTCATAATCGATTTTATAAGGCTTAAAATAGTCAAATATTGTACAATTGTATGATTATGGATTACATGTACACTAAAAATTGGTTTTGGTCAGGTTTGTGTTCCTTTTATGGTCACTATTAGTTCAATAAAAATTGTATTATTAATTCTTCACTAAATAAACAATTTCTGCAACACTATTGTGACACCATTAATGATAATTATTTAATCCCTAAAAATTATAATTTAATTCACATATTTTATATAATGTTATTATATTTCTGGTTACTATTTAGGTTCGAAGTTTTATGAAGTGTATCACTAAATTAAAATTATTACAGTTATAAGATATAAGAGAGTGTCATGTTGTCAATTTCTTTGGTTTTAATAATATTTACATCCTTTTCATGGTTAAAAGTCCATGAAATGAATATATTCCTACCCTTATGTGATATGAATTGACTTTTACTCATCCAATATAATTTTTGCATGTGTTAGGGTAATTTTATAATCTTATGTTTACTATTAATTACCCAATTTACATTTAACTGTAGTAAATAAAATTTACCATAGTTACTATTCATAATGCCTAAAAATAAAAAGTATCATATTAACATAATTTGGACCTAATGATTCTAAATATGGAATCCACTTTTCCAAATTCAAAACACAGAAGTGACAGTATTTTAATTTAAAATTAATCCTATTGTCGAAAAAATGGGTTTTTGTTTAAACATTGCAAAAGATTGAAATGATTTAACCTATAAATTCAATGTAAATTTAATGCTAATTACATACATTATATTAAATGGTGAAAAAATATTCTGTTTATACTTTAAAACCGTTCAATATTATAATATAACCATATAAATTATCTTGATGAAAAAAGTTGTTTTTATTTAAAATTTGTTGTATTTTTACTATTCATCAAAATAAGAAACTTATCAGAAAAATATCAAAAATTTATTTAAAGTAAATTTTTATACACTGAATCCAAAAAGTAATTTTATTTGATAAATTTGAACTTATAAACATGTCAAAAACTAGATTTAAGGTTGGTGCTCCATCAAAAGGCGGCCAAACTACAATTTTTTGAAAAATACTTATTTTAGACGAAATATTTATTTTGTTCTCATACCATGTTCTATAAAATTTGTAAGATGAATTATAATGTCATGAAACTCAAAATGTAGTTACTACTATTCATAATGTCTAGTTGATAATAATATTATAATAATATATCTCTTTTTAGTGAAACTCAGTATTGCGTACAACACACGCGATTGAGGAATGTTGCTCTTGTGTGCAACACTAGCCAAGAATATTATTTACGTAAAATACAATCTTATAAGGTGTATCGTATATCACAAGATAATTTTGGTGTAGACTACAACCCAATACATCAATGAAATTACAAGAATATGTTTCATAAAATCTTGGGGTGTTACAAGTACAGAGAATCCATGAAGAATACCAAAATTGAATTACAAATATAGTCTTGAAAACTTATGTGAAAACCCACACCCTGATACCCCTATTTTTCCTCTTTGATATTCATCTCATGATAATACGTCACTCTTCAATGATCAAAAACTAAACTCAAGTAATTATTTTAGCACCTCAAATAAATAAATGCACCACTACTTCACTACAAGGTCTCTTGCTTTATGGTGAAGGCTATTTCATGTTGTTTTCCAAAACCAAAATTGGCCACTTCCTAATATGATTGGTTTGTCACTTCACACAACCAACTACATGTCACTCTTAATCATATGTCACTAAGTCACTTCCAAATATCCCTTTTTTAGAACCTCATTCACAACTCCCATATCTTCCCCTTGTCATCATTAAAAAAAAGATATCATGATATCTCTCATATCTCAAAAGTCTTAAAAAAGGAAGACCAATAAACTTGAATTTTCTATTTTAGAATCAAGACATTATCATTTTTCTTAAACCACATTATTTAAATGACAAAAGGTCTTTGTTTTAACATTATAGGTGGCTAGTTCATTCTGGATATACTACTTCTCAGTTTTATAATTTGGAGTGTTTTCTTTAGTTGGTTCATAACCACCAAGGTGAGATTCATTCATGTTGTTTATGGGCTACAGATATGATTCTCGTCGTAATTCCACATTCAAGATTCAAGACATCCTATACCAGGATCAAGCACACATTCAAATTCTACAATAAAAATTTTATCCAACCCAACATCAACATTCCAACCCACCATCAAAACTGTCGCCCCCAATGAACACCTAAAAACCATCAAATCTTCTAACATATACCAACTTCCAAGATTATATCCTTTCACACAACTATTATATCCTCAATAAAATGTCACTAAAAAATCCATCCAAACTCAAATACATATATCCTCTTTTCCACCCTATACTATATCATGCATAATCCAACCCCCAAACCAGCCTATACAATTCAAACACATCTCACTCTACTATAACTTGATAAAAACACCTCTAGATCATATGTGTTCCTCTTGATACACCTAATACTACAAATAGTACTATTAATTATTTTCAAAGTGACATTTGAAAATGCTAAAAAGTAATTTTTGTATTAAGAACAATTAAAAGGGGGGACCACTTTATCTTCATTATTTTTGGCACAGATAAAGGTCAACCTTTATCATCACTTTCCTTGGCTCTCGTAAAGGCCCTATTACTGAATTCTACTATTTAAATTACATCACACTTTATAAAAAACATGTATATGGAAATTTCATAATAATATAGTTTAAATAAAACGTTCAAAAAATACATAAAAAATACTATACAATATACATTTCAAATTATAGATTGAAATATTAAATTAAATAGTGTTATCACAAAAAATCCAAGGTGTCAATATTATATTGTCTTTGGCACCCTAATGCCTCTAAAAAATGCCCAATCATGGTATTAGTATCTAAAAAAACTTCCCCAACCTGAGAAAAATAATCCACCTATATAATAAAAAAAATCTTATGTTAATAATACTATAATGAAATTAATTTAACATTATATGAAAAAATATATGAAAAAAATAATAATTTTAAATAAAATTACACACATATAGTCATATAGATTAGATTGTGCATTGAATTGTGGTGGGGATGATTCTTACACATCACAAATGACATATGGATCTTTTTCTTAAAGTATCAAAACATTCTAAATAAATTTTCTCAGTATTATGTTTGTCACTTGTCTTTTTTTATTAAAATGTAATTTTAAATTGAAAACACACACATGGAATTATACCTGTCACATCGTGTGTCATTTTTATGTGGGTTAGATTCATACATGTAAATATATGACTTCTGAATCATTATTCTAAATTATCAATACACTCTAAGTGTGTTCTCTTGGTTTCCACTGAGTGTAACTTGTTTTAAAATAAAATGTCAATTTTAGACTTATATCTGACACTTTAAGTCATATTTGGCACATTGTGTAACAGATAGAGATACATCTAATATCATATCATCATAAACAACTTAGGGAATATTGTATTAAGGTATCAAAATAATCTAAATGAATTTACTTAGTTTTGAGTATGTCACTTATCTTTTTTACCAAAATGTCATTTTAGAATCAAAATACACACTTTGAATCATACTGGTCTCATTGTGCATCAGATTGAGGTGAGGATAATTAGTACACATAAAATTGGCTTATGGATCATTTCATTAATTTTTTTAAAAAATAATAATGTGATATTTCTGTTTTGAGTATGTCACTGGTGTTATTTACTAAAATGTAATTTAAAAACTAGAAACACGCAATTTGAGTCATACCAGTCACATCATGTGTCAGTTTTAAGTGAGACTAATTATTACACATCAAAAATGACTTATGAATTATTTTCATAAATTATAAATAAAATCAAATCACATTTTATTGGTTTTTAGTGAGTGGAACACATTTTGAACAAATATGTCAATTTTAAACGAATAATGACAATTTGAGTCATACTGGGCACACTATTTATCAAATTGTGACGATTTTGATTCCTACACATTAAAAATGACATATGGATTATTTTAGATAAATATAAAAAATAAATAAACTTACATTCTCTGTTTTGAGTATGTCAATATTCATTTTCACCAAAAATAATGTCAATTTTAAATAAGAAGAAACACATGGAGCCATACAAAGAACATCGTCTATCATATTAAAGTGATAATTCCTACACATCATAAATGACATATTTTTTGTTTTAATAAAGTATCAAAATAATATAAATTCATTTTTTTAGTATTAAGAATGTCACTTGTGTTTTTTAATGATATTCCATTTTAAACTAGAAAAACGAAATTTGAGTTGTATCAGTCATATCATGTGTTAGTTTGATGTGAGAACAATTCCTAAACATTAAAAATTAATTATCAATCTGTTTCCAAAATTTTCAAGATAATCAGATCATGTTTTCTATGTTTTCAGTGAGTGATGAACATTTTGAACTAAATTGTCAATTTTAAACAAATAGATAGCACTTTGATTCTTAATAGGAACATTTTGTATCAAATTTGATGTATGGATAATGACCAAACATGGAAAATGAAATAGGGATCATTTTGGTAAAGTGTAAAAACAACCTTAATGAATTGTTTCAGTTTTTGAGTATGTCACTTGTCCTTTTAACAAAAATAAATTTTAATTTTAAATAAAAAGACAAACTTGGAGTCATACCAATCAAACCATGTGTCTGATGGAGGTGTTTCAGATTATTACATGTCACAAATGAATTATGGATCATTTTCTTAAAGTATCAAAACAATATGAATGTTTTTCTCAATTTTGAGTATGTCACTTGTTTTATTTACTAAAATGAAATTTTAAATTGAAAACAGACACTTCTAGTCATTCCGGTCATAATATGTAATAGTTGGACATGAGAATAATTCGTACATGTAAAAAACAGAACATGAATAATTTTCTTATATTCTCAAGACAATCATAGTGTTTTTTATTTTTTCAGTGATTGACACACATTTTGAACAAAAAGGTCAATTTTAAATTGATAACAGACACATTGAGTCATATCAGGCATACAATGAATTGTATTGATGTGTGTATAATTATTACACATATAAAATGAAATATATATCATTTTTCTAAAGTATAAAAATAATCATAATGTGTTTCCTTAGTTTTCAGTATCTCACTGGTCCTCTTTACTAAAATTAATGTCAACTTTAAATTAAATGACACACATAGAGTCATACCGGTCACAACATGTGTTGGATTGAGGTGAATATGGTTCCTACACATCACAAATGACTAATGTATCATTTTAATAAATTATTAAAATAATATGAGTTATTTTTCCCAGTTCTTGATATGTCACTTTTGTTTTAACAATAAAATTCAATTTTAAACTAGAATGGTGCACATTGATTCATACCCATCACATCCTTTATCAATTAGAAATGATATTAATTAATATAAATCACAAATGAATTATAAATCAATCTACTAAGTTATCAAGAAAATCGGAGTGTGTTTTTTTAGTTAGTGGCATTTTTTTGAACTAAAATGTCAATTTTAAACCGATAATGAATAGTTTGAGTCATACATGGAACAGGGTGAATTAGATTCATGTGCAGATGATTCCAACACATAAAAATGACATATGGATAGTTTTTTTATAGTATCAAAATAATAGGAATGATTTTACTTAGTTTAGAGAATTCCACTTGTCTTTTTTACAAATATTAATGACAATGTTAAATAAAAAAGGCACAATTTGAGTCATATAGGTCACACTGTGTGTCATATTATGATTTGGATGATTCATACACATAAATTGTAATGTATGGATCATTTTAATAGTGTATCCAAACCATAAGAATGATTTTTATTGATTTTTTGTATATGATGTGTGTTTGGAACTAAAATATAAAATATAAAACAAAAACATTCCGTTCAAGTAATACCAAGAACATTGTGTATCACATTGAGGTGAATCTGATTGATTATGTGATGTATGTTTTTCTAGCATCCTTCTAAAATGATATATACATGATAAAATGGTATATTTTGATGGAAGAGGAAACCCCATTCTATCTGAAACACATCATGTTTCAGGAATCAGGGGGTTTCCACTTCCATCCAAAATGAACATGATCTCTATTTTTTGGATTGTTGTGGATAGTTAAATGAAAATAATGAATTCTTAAAAGATCTATGAAAAATGTAAATTACAATAATATATAAATAATAAGGAAATTAATAAAAAAATATAGGAAAAAATGATGGAAAAATTAATTAATTAAATAGAAGTAATTCACATTGTAATGATTTATTTATACATTCTTGATCTATTTCCGTATTGTGATTATCTCAATTGTAGCCTCTTATCCCAATATATCATGAGAATGAGTATATTCCGAAAAACCATGCCAAATCGGGAAAAATAATACTCCTATATGAGAAAACAATTCTTTTTTAGTAATACTGTACAGAAATAAATTAAACATAAATTTGTGATAATACAATAATAAAAAAGTCAATTCCAATAAAAAACCACACTATTTTATTCATATAAGGTACATTGTGTATTGGATTGAGGTATGATTGATTCCATTTTGTTTTTTATACTGTAATGCATTCATCATTTTGGGATCTGAAATAATTTTTTTGATTAATGACATGAAATATTGAATTCATTGGAGAATAAAAAGAAAATTGAATTATAATTAGTGCATCATTTTTGTTGAGTGTATGATAATAGTATATGAGTAAACAATCCTTCTTGATGAATTAATTTATTTATTATCTCTTTTAAATTTTAAAAAATAGGTATTTTTTAAAAATTATAAGTAAAATAACAAAAAACGTATATAAAATGTTGTGGAAATAAACTAAATAAGTAGTATGAAGGATACCTACTTACTATATATGTACATTCTAACACCATTTATTCAACATTATCATATATAAACAAATATATTTCATCTTTTTAACATGAAAACATTATAAAATCATGGTAGTACTGAAAAAATATAAATGCACAAAGGATTAATAAATATTTTAATTGAAATTCTAATTATTTTTGAAAATACCACTTTGGGGATTTTAGTTCGTCGATGTTATATGATATATTTCAAAATTTTAAAAAATAATAACCATAATCTTTTCCATTGGTTTGTTTCAGACACTGGGGAAATATTTAAAATTAATAATTATGTTTTTTTGGTATATAATTTGATAGTGATGTCTTATTATCTCTATCTTAATACTTATTCTATTGTAGAAATTGATGGGCTCCTTGTATGTATGGTTTATCCTTATTCCATGATTTTGATGATGTTTAAGCAATCAACTATCATAATATAGATTCCATTAAAACATAATATAAACTATATAGCATGAATTTTGGTTTTAAGACATTGCATTAGTTTATTATAAATTGAAAAATATCATCATCTGTGGTCGGTTTGTTGGGTATCCATACAGAGAATCTAGAAAATAAATATTTATGAGTTTTAAAATTGACTACAATGTGTAACCAATGCTTCCTAAAAAATAATGAATTAAATGGAAATATATTTGATATTATTAAATTTTAATTTTTACCCCATTATAATTCGTAATAATAATATTATATCATCTTTACGTTTTCTTTAAAACAATGTGGCTAGTTTTTCTACCATTGCAACAATTTGATCAAAATCCAATGATGTTGGTTATGTAGAAGTAATGTGAGGACTAATGATCCGTATTTATGTTCATAAGATTTTTTCTTTTAATAGTATCGATATAAAGTCACGAAAAAAAAAGAATTTTATTTAATCATAATTAACATAATAGATCATCTACTAGAAAAAAAATCAAGAAAACACAACTTTTATGTAAATCTGTAATTGAGACTCCTAGACAGTCATACTTGAAGATTTAATTTATTTTATCATGAGGATTGTAGTTTTTAATAACCATTTCATACATATGTTTATTGAAATCAACTATGAAATTACTACCACATTGTAACCTTGTATCCTCATGAACCTTAAATGTTAAGAATTATATAATTTTGACGGGTGTGGTAAAGGTACACTATGAAGGAATTTTTTATTGGTTCTTTATCCTTTAGATCATTTTGATTCAACCTTTTCTTCCACCCCATCCCATTTTCCTTTTGTAATAAAAATCATTGGTTTCGAACTTTTTCATTAATTGTTGAAAGTTTTTCATGAAAAATAAATTGTATATGAATAGATCCTTTTCGACATTTTTTTCTAATATCTAATAAACAGCTATGAATTTTCCAATAACATTCTCGATCATATTAAAATCTGCATCATTAGGTGGAACATTTGTCTCGACACATAGATCCTGAGCTATGTTAATACACAGTCTCAAATGAACTATTCAAAGTTATCTATTATGTATTGCAGATTCATAGATATTTAACAAGGAATGCCTAACAACAAGGTGATGGGTGGGTGTTGATAAATATACATTACAATCATTTTTACCCTATAAAATATCAGTATAAGAAATGTATCAGTGTATTCCTGATTCACATTTCATATAAAACATTATGAGAATGCCGATTAAATCACCTAAGACAACTCTTTGAGGGGAATGGATTTCCTCAAAGCTGGTTGGGGTGGGTGGTTATCTTCACATAGTGGTTGTTCCTATATTTATTATTATATTTTCCTCCTTCCCATAACATTTTATATAAAATCTGACTACCAATTAATTTTTTCATCCATATCCGATAATCATTCATGAAAATCTTCAATTTTTTAATCATTATGTCTTTAATCATTTATTTTCTCAAAATACATTTAGGGTTAAACACCAAAACCCTCACCTCTATTGAAGAAATACAGTTCTGGTTGATTAAAGTCCACTGATAGTAGTCACTCATCTATTACAGTTAATGAAGATTCCAATGTCTAATTTGGAAAATCAATATAGAAAAATAATTAATCAATTTTTTGTAATACTGAGTTAGTGAAAAAATATTAATTATCTCATAATTACAAATACTTCCCACACTTTTTGTGTGTTTTAATCTATTAGTAACCAATCATTATTTACATGTTCTTAAATAAATAGAACATGAAAGGGATTAATGTGTATTTTGATTTGAATTCATCAATCATCATATAAACAATATAATTTTTTTTTGTTTTTATTTTCAAGTCACATAAAATTATTATGGTAGATTTATAATACATTCCATTTTTTTAAATTGAAGCATACCTCATTCTTTTTTTATGGTAGATGAATGTTGGTTTTGCTACCAGTTTCATATTTTCAGAACCTAATTACTATTTTATAAATTAACAATTCAAAATCAAATTGATAAATGCATATATTGTCAAACAATGTTTTACTAGTCACAATATAACTGAAAATAAGTGTCCTCATAAAGGTCGGAAAGTTAATCTTATGCATCTTTTCTTACCTGGTGTGCATACATATGTGGTGGGTGCAGGTTTATTTTCCCTTCAACATCGTTGAGATGGAACATCATAATAATTGTATTAAAGGCTCTATGATCCTTTCTAGTAAGTATTAATACAGATTTATTTTGGGATGAATCTACAATAAATTCACTCTATAAGGGATCATGAATAGCAAGACAATGTATCATTGTTTTTTTATTTAAATAAATAAATTATATCATAAGGTTTCCCTAGTCTATTCCTTAATCATTTTCTTGATCGTGATGAAAAGATTATTCAATTAATCTTTATCAATCATCATGCATTGTCATGTGGTGATCCCAATGAAAATACAGAACATTGGATTCTTATGGTTAAAACCATATCCCGGTGCATTCCAACCAACCTTACATTTAATTCCTTTTATTCTCCCCTAAATATGTTTTACCACTATTATTCTATTGTGCTACTATTTTTTTAGGAAACTAGTTTTTCATCCTCTACCATTTCATCTAGTTTGACATCTTCAATATATTGTTCCTATGGATTGGTAGCACCGGCATGTGGAGAAGGTTATTGTTCCCCTACATTGGTAGCACCATCATGTTAAGAAACCTAATGTTCCTTAGAATTGGGAGCGTCAACACATGAAGAAGTCATTATCTACAGAAGTGGTTGAATAGATAATTTAGATTACATAAATGAAATAGTGAATAGATAATAATATGGTGAAACTTAATGTATTTTAAAAAATATATATAACCTAATTAATGAACTCTTTTTTAAGGCTGATCCGATTTTATCACTCTATTGAGTATATAGATCCCATCCTTCTAGCATCCTTTAACATACAAGGACATGTCTACTTTGGGATTATTGTGAAATGATTTTGATGTCCTAATGAAAGGATCATACTCAGTTTAATTTTAATCTAAACATTCAATGTTTTTTTTCAATAAGAGAATAATTAACGACATTCAGTTCGAAATATCATGAATATAAAAAACTTGCACTGCCAGTGGTTCTGTTATGAACAATTTTCCTTTATACCCTTACTAACTGAAATCTAATTTCCCGAATCTAAATTCATCTATTCTAGTATAACACCTATTTTCATCCGAACTTAATTGAACTATAGGCACTTGGAATGTTTTATAATACAAATCCCATATTTTCTTATGATTCCAATGTATGAAATATTTGAATAATTTGTATTGATGTCCTTGGTATCAGATGCATGCATTTCTTTATCCATAAGTGTAACCCCATTATTTTTTATGGTATTATATTCATAATGTTTATTTGTATAGAATATATAACCATTAATTATATAACCATTATAAGAATATATAGGGATAATTGGTCCTCTGGATAGCCATTGATTTCATTCTGAAATTGAATCCATATTTTTAGATGACACCTAAAAAATATAGTCTTCAAACTATCCAATAAACTATTGATTATGTGTATTTGATATCCATATTTCAGACCATGATGGAATAAAATTCCTAAAAATTTCATTATGGGTTTAAAAAATGGGTAAGCCTCTAAATTTTATGAAAATGTAAAGTTGGGCATGCTCTCAATCTGTAATTGTGATTGTGAAAACATCTTTTCTAGAGATTCCTTCACCCACAAACATCCCAGTGTAATGAGATTTTGATTGACCAATGATTTCAACACTAGATAGGTAGTCAGTAAAGAAATCAACTGCTCCCTCAACAATATATCTCTCAATAATACAACCTTCTAGCTAATGTTTTTTGACATACGCTTTCAATATCTTCATATACTATTAAATGGGATACATCCGTCTATAATGTACAGGACCATATAGTCATGTCTTTATTACTAATTTAAACATCAAGTGAACCATAATATCAATAAATTATAGTGGGAAGAACATTATTTATTCAAATATATGATGGAATTTTAATTTTCCATAGTTGGGAATTTCATAGGGTCTATAAAATTTATGCATATATCATTTAAAAATAAACAGATCCTAGTTAATATATGATAGTAATTCATGGTAAAAATGATATGTAAAACTCCAAACATTAGATATTGTATAAAAACATTAAATTAAATTAATTTCAGTCCCTTCAATATTAAAATTTTCATTAAAATGATATTCTTGATATTCGATGAATACTCAATTATAACTGTTAAATCATTCATGATGTTTTAAAATAGATATCTCTGTTTTTTAGAAAGAGTTTAGGTTGGTGGAGTATGAAATATATGTTTTCATCAATAATTTTCACCAATACTTCCTGTATAACCATTTCATTAATGCCCAAACTAGATTTAATTTAATAAATGGTTTTTTCAGATGAATTTAGTAATGTTCCAATGACAATATCACAATTTTTTTTTCAGAATACATAACATCAATTAAATGTCTGATGTAAAAACCGTTCTTGTATAGTAATTCAAAATGATAATCTATTTTTTCAACTAGTTTTCATAAGTTTTTTCGAAAAAAAAATACAAAAAATGCCTATAAATTTTAATTTCCCAAATTTATGACCACCTATTAGTGGATATGGTATTATACATTCATCTGAACTCCAATTAAATAATGTCATCTAAGATCAGTACTTATGTCACTGGGGTAGAAATTTTTGAGATATTAGAAACATGGTCTTTTTGGAATATTTCATGCTAATTGACTATATACCTTGTTCAAAAATTTGAAACCCTTCATTTAATTTAATTCTATATCATAATAAATTTATATAAGAATTAAATTAATTAATCTTCCAATAATACATGGATATCAATGTAAATTATTTATTTCAATATGAATCATTTAATGTAATACCAGAATCCCAAAATAATTTCCAATATTCGATACATGGATCCAAATAAACATCAATATCATTGACTAGGTATTTTGGTCCTAGTATAAGAAGAGATAACATAATGTATTATGGTTTCATACATAACCACAATCGGATTTTATAATTTACCAACATATTATTTTATGTGCAATGAGTTATAATTTTCAAAGAAAAATGATTCACTCCATATATAAATAGAAAAAAAGTCTGAAACATTTCCAAATTCAGGATACATGAGATCAATTCCCTTCCACTGAAGATATTCATTCGAGTGATGAGTTTTACCATATTTATTTCTTGTATCTATTTTCCATGTTATTTTCCTTATAGTCTCATCACTTAAATATATTCACCTAAAATATGGAAGGATAGAAAATTACCATATAAATTTCTTAGAACATAATTCTGAATTCTTGAATCGATAATAACTATGCATTGTGCATTCATTAATTGATTTTTGGCCCTTGAGAAACATTTTATAGTAATTTGGATAGCCATGTATTCAATTATAGATCATAATCATTCAACATAGAATTCATTTAAAACAATATGTTCAACTAAGAAGCTCATTATATTCGGGGAAAATATCATTCAATAGAGCAAGTAGTTAAGTAAAATTAGTTCCACTCATTTTGTTTTCAGCTTTAAAATAATACGGCTTTATTACACCTGACAATGCAGTATATTTAGTAAAACTAACATAAAATTGAATCATATCACGACTCTTTAACTTCTAAAAAAATTATTGTAAAATAACAAGGTTCATCTTCAACTATAATTTTCATTTCATCAATACAATTTTCATCATCATTCACACCTGTAATCACATCCATGATATGGCCTTCTTCAGTTTCCACACTTATAATCATATCGAATGATCCATAAAAAATAGCATTATCTTAATCAGTAAATACATTAAGTTATTCGCTGTGTTTAGTCCAACATTTATAACTTCTCTATATTCAGTGATAGATCAAGTATTCTTCCAACACCTCTAGACTAATTAGTCTTCAATAAAATTAATGTAAACATTCAAAATGATTTGAGAAGGTTCATATTCATGATCTTTTGTAAACATGATGAACTATTTCACCCCATATTCATATTCTTCATATGATTATAATCCATCGATTTTTTACTCATATCCATTCGTTTTGAATTGGTAATATTCATATTTAACAAATTAATTAAATACACAAAAGGGTTACTTTTAAATAAGTGGAACGCTCTATTTTAATGTTTAAAATAATTTCATCATGCATTGGAGGAAATATGTAATTGAATTTAAGAAAATAATAACTCTACTGTTCATAGGCGTAGCCATCTATATTCATCAACAATGATCACTGGTACATAGTATGGGATGATTACTGATTACAGTAGTTTTAGAAATATAGCTGCAGGACTAAAAGAGATGATAGATGAGTCTCAATCAACAAAATTCAATAATAACTATTTAGGAGATGAATCTTCTAAGGATTATGGTTTTATCCTTAAATCGAAATGTTCCCAGGCTAGGGATTTGGAAAAGCACGAGATTAAATTTCTTAGTATTCAGTCTAATGTTGAAAAAGAAACAGCAACAGTATGATCCTTACCATGGTCTTCTTGATTTGTGTAATAGTGATATGGATCATATGGATGGTCTTAAAAACACTCATGTTGAGACATCCATTGTAGTTACAACATTAAAATAGATCCATTAATTTCTCAATTAAAAGGTGATGGGTTTTGGAATGAGGTCTGAATTTCAGCAGTGCTTAGCATCCATTGAGGCCAAGGAAATGGGAGTGGATTCATGATGGATTTCATATGGTGATATTATGTGTATCTAGGATGTCCCTAAATGTTAATTTAACATATAATTTTAGATACAACCATTTTTCCTTACACATGTATGCATGTATAGATATATATACCACTCATCCCATTGCATTTATAAATATAAATACCAATCAACTTTTCGGAAAATATTTTAAGGAGTGTTTGGGAAGGAAAATGATATTATAATATGAGTGCATCGATACATTAATCAGTAATAGAGGGTAATTTAAAAGTATTAATATTAAAATAAAAATTGTATCACTTATTTATCACCCAATCATAGTGATAAATTAACAATTCCATATAATCTTATATAAGGGATATTACACATTAAGGTAAGGCTATATGCTCTCTTATAATATTCTTCTTCATTTTTTCTTTTTTAATGTATCCCTATAAATTCCAATTGGGTATTAGGCCATTGAATATTTTTTATCCTTCAATATTCATTAGGTTTGGTTGGATTGGTTGGGTTTTTTTGATGATACCAATGTAATACATTTGTTCCCTTTACTAGTTTCATAATTCATATTAACGGACACCAATCCCTAATATTATGTTAGCTCTTGGATTCTTCTCAACTTAAAGTGGTTGTTCAATTCTCTCCCTTTGAATTCAAAGTGCCCCTCTATAATCCTTTTAGTAGTTATACACCTCTTCCCCCTAATTTTAATTTATAGATAAGTTTAAATCCATATAGTGTTGATTTTATCTAAGAAAATTTTTATATTTTGTTTGTTAGGAATGACTTATTAGTTTATCTTTTGTAGATTTTAAGTGTTATTTAGAAGTCGTTTTGTCTTTATGATCGGTTATATGCAATCATTTGGTATTTTCATGTTTCTTTTCAATGATGGTATCATTGTACATATTCATGCCTTGGAATACCTTATTGTGAAAAGTGTTAGGTAACTAACATTTAGGGAGTTATTTATATGAATCTATTTATTTAATAAAATTTTCATTTAATATTTATATATAGTATTTTATAGTAAGTGATTATTTTTATCAAATTAATATTTTTAATTAAAAATAAAATATATTATAATTAAATTGTTCATTAAAAAAAATAGATTGTAAATATTCAAATATAACAAAAATAATTTTTAATTCAGAAATAAAATAGGATGTTTAGTAATTTAAACCAAAATATTTTATTATAAAGTATTTCTTACTAAAAATTTAAATTTAAAATAAATTATATGTTTTAAAATAATAATTCATCTATATATATTAAGATATTGATTTAAAAAAAATTCCATATTTTTAATCAAAATATTGAAATTCATTAAGATAGTAAACATCATTTATTTGAAAAAAATCAATGTGAGAATAGTAAAATATGTCAATGAATAGTAAATATGATAAAATATAGAAAATGGTAAAAATGACATATATAATTATAAATAAAATTTATCAATATAATTAAATAATTTAATGCCAAGATTCCATTTTTTCAAAATAAATATTAATAAAAAATATTAATTAGAAATAATTATTAATTAATAATTAATTATAAAATTTATATATAAATTATTAATTCACGATTGTTAAATTATGTCTAATTAAATTTATCTATAATAATAATTATTTATAAGTTATTTATAATTTTTTATATACAGATAATCTATAGGAAAAACATACGAATCACCCAAAAACAAATATTTGAGATCGCTTATATTAATTTAACTCCACCAAATTGATGAAATCATGACCTTTCCATCTCTAAAAAATGGTTTTACTGAATAAATAATTGCGGGATATTGAATAGGAACAAATAAGAAGAGACCAAACACTAATTTTGCAGGAACCTCACCCATTGGAAAACCTAAAATTAGTCTAATATGGGACATAGATTTCCATTTTAAATGAATAAGAACACTCATAAAATAAAAAGGAACCCTTAAAAATAATACTAAAAACCAAAACACCATTTATAATATGATAACTTGGTTACAATATCCATTTTTAGAATTTTTCAAATGCATGGTGTGATATGTTATTATAAAACATCTTTTTACCTTGTTTCTAATTTTAGGAATCTATTTAATTGGTATTAAAATCAACTAAAATTTTATTTTCCTTTCAAATTTTCCTCATACGTATTCAATAATATTATTATATATCCAAAACATTTATTTAGAAGAAAATTTATTAAGGTTCTTGAATTCAATGATAATTGTGATGGGAAACCAACATCAATCAAGATCGGTGATGAAAAAACTCACCATTACGGATGAAAAAAGTCTTGAAGAACCCAACACAGGTCCAAACAACATTAATATCTGACAAATTTAGAACCAAACACTAACCTTAGGTTTGGATGGTGTGAAAAAAATATGGGGGAGATGTGGGAACAACCATAAATGAGAGAGAAAGGATAAATAGAAGCGAAATCAACCCTAAACATGACGAACCAGTCTTGAATCGCTAAGAAACCACAAAAAGAGCCATTATGTGTAGAATAATGCAATAGGGGTAATCTACATTTGTTATTAGTAGAGTTCATGTGTTTGGTTGTTCAGTGTCCCACTAATACTGGTTTGAGAATGATGATCATGACTGAAGAGGGAGAAAAAAATCACATACCATAGATATAAGGGATTGATTTTTCAATAAGGCTTGATGAAGAGTAGTGGAAAATAAGGATTAATTTCATGAAAGGATGAAGGAATAAAAGAGGAAAACATTGTTGGGGCTCTATTTAAAACATCAAGGAAGGTTTTTACTAGGGACATTGTAATCCAAGGATTAACAACAATGGTCATGGAAAATTATTTTAAAAAAATTAGACAATCAAAGAGGATGGGGTTGCAGTTAAAGAAGTGTTACAAACACCACCACCAAAAACATAATATGAAAAAAAGTCACCATATTTTTTCCTATATCCCATTCCTTAGAAGACACCACAAATTTAAAATTTCCTTCCTATCTTCCACTTATTTGGAGCATTCCAAGTGTTTTGTCTAATCATCCATACTCAATGATTAATCTTCCTCTACATGAGGATCAATTCCTTCACCTTCATCTCAAAGTGGCCTATGAATTTTGAAAAATTATTCATGAAAAACTTCCCTAGTATTATAACTAATTAATATTCCAAGAAAAGTATGTTTTGTTAATAGGAACCATGGTTTAATGGTGCAGTGACACCTTCAAAGGTTTTCTCCCACTCTACCAGTGTACCAGCTTCATCAGCCTTTTCCATGGTATCCTTCCATGTCATCGCTACCTGATCATCTTTAGCATTGAGAACATTATCTTGTTCATGTACTTCTACATTCACATTAGGATACTACCTAGACACATGTGAATAATTCATAATGTTTATAGGACTGACCAAGTGAAGTCCCTCTTCATCCATTAATTTATCTTTTCATTTTCTTTTAGAAGAAATATGTGATTCCTTCCCAAATTCATGACCTTCTTCCATTTAAACAATAGCCTCACATTCAAACTGTTCCATGAAATCCACATTTTATATGAAACTATAGTTTTATTTAAATGATACACATTAGATGATATATTAATAGTACTACATGCACCTTCACCTCCTCATAAATTTCAATATCAGCACATTTATCCTTCGGTTCGGATGCTGGCCTGCTATCGGCCCCCTTTACACCTTCATTTCCAGTCATTCTAGTAGTGAACTCAATGACTGTATTTTTATTGACATGGATATTTCCCATTTTGGTGTCCAACCACTCAATTCTAGCTTGGAAACCATACCCTCCATGAGAAAAATCTTTCATCTATTGATGTTTATTTTGAGTTGAGTCCCCTACTATAGAATAGGAAGCCTGTCTCAGGACCCCTTTAAATTCATTATCATGTTTTTTAGTTAGGCTAATATTACCTCTATATTGCGGATCATGCCCCATTGGAACACCAGGGTGAACTTGGGTATTAACTGGTGCATTTTCTATTTGGGTCTTCTTTCTAAATTCATACTATAAGTACCCTCTCTAAGAGAAGGCGTCACATTTTAATTATCTAAATCATTTCCCTTAGAAATACCTACAGCTTTACATGTTACACAAAATGGTGGAATTTTTTCATACTCAATTTTCATATTAGTATCATTAAAATGAATAGAAAAGATATCTTGATCAGTGAAAGTGAAACTGAGATCAAAATCATCAAATACCCTTGCAAAGGCCCATACCTGAAAAATTCAGTTTCCCTATCCATTCGAATGGGGACTCCTACTAAAATTGCTATATCATGAAGTTTCATTTGGTGGAATAAGTCCTAATACTACCTATAAATCTTGATCCACTCCTTTGAAATATTTTTTAATAAATAACGAATCAAATCCCAGTGTCCACACATGAATGGAAGGGAAACCCAAATTCAGGAACAAAGACTAGTGACTCCATGCTTTCTATCAGAATTCTTCATAAGGGAAAATGTAGTGGAAGAACCTCAACCAACCAAGATGCATCTCCAGTCAATAAATCCTCAAATTAATGAATCATGACTTTCTAGATCCTATAAATGGTAGGGAAGATCTCCCTTTGGAATAAAAGGCATAGGAATGAAAGAAAACATGGACATTCCTACGCTTTCCAAAACTATATTAGAGTATGAAAACATGATAGCTATTGATCATTTGTTGATGATTTCTATCATTGTCGTGTCTCTGAAGGAAGCTAGGGGTCGAGGACCCATAACCCAAATTTCATCATCATCACCCTTTCCTTAAAGAGTTGCTCATGATTCCAGATCCACTCTAAGAGGAACCCAAATGCATCCCACAAGAACCTCATGAATGTCAAAATACTCATCATGGGGGAGGGGTAAAATAGTAAGCATTGATAAAATTTATCTTTATCAACACATAAAAATGATGATAAAACACATCTTTATTGGCCCTTAAATTTTAGCACGAATAAATAAATGTTTTATCATCACCATTTTATATCTTATAAAGGAAAAATTATTATAATATAATAAATATAATTAATAAATTTTAATTTATATAATTATAAATATATATATATAAAGCAATAAAAAATGTATATATCTATAATTATAAATAAATATATTTTTATTTAAAAATTGTTTTTATAATTTTATAAATTTTTAAATACATATATTTAATTATTTAAGAAATGAGCCTATGCCCATGTGGTAAGGATCATTGGCATCATGGAGATCCTAGGATCAATCCCTATTGGGTGCAGGTACTATTACAGTAATATGAAGGTTGTGGCACATGCATGATGCTGGAAGGCAGTGATGCAGGCATGACGTATGCAGGATGATGTAGGCATGACATAGTACTGGGCTTTTGGGCCATGTAATGGGCTTCATGCACACCTGGCCTATAGTCCGTATACAAAATAAACAAGGCTTGATGGGTGGGATATCCCTTGGGGGGGGGGGGGCTATTCCCCAAATTCCATGAAGGCCTTTTTTTTATTTTATTATGGATAATCCCCCTTTTAAGGGTTGAAGAGGAAACTCATACATGAATCGTAGGTCCAAGGTACAAGACCCGAATGACCCACAATTCATGACCCGAAGTACTAGAGGCAAACCATGCCCATTACATGACCCGTAAGCCCGTCCCACTAGAACTTTCCCTCCCTAGCTTCTATGTCATTGATCACCAAGCTCTACACATTGTATTACAGATCGTCTAGCATTGCCCCGTACAAAGATGCACGGTGCCTGGTACCGATGGTAGTGGCCATACCCTTCCATTCATCCAATCTGGTTAGCTCTGCTTCTGGTAGATGCTTCTATTGTTTCTATGATCCTTTTCTGGGCCTTTTCATTGTGAACTGGGATACTTCATGTACTCTATGGGATATAGGCCCTTTGGCCCGAAGGCCATTGATGACACGAAGTCCCTTGAGACCCGTAGGCCCAAACCGGTGGCCCGATGGGCCAAATTGGATGAATAGTTCTGGCTGCTACAATATCGAACATGAATTTCTATAGTACTACTACATTACTGCTACAGTGCACCAGAAATTCTCCTCCATCTGGTTTTGAACCTGGGACTCTTGGATGCCAAGCAAGAGTAATTACCACTCGGGTATGGGCTCGTTGGCACCTTAGGAGGATATGTCCTACCTTTTTGGCATGTGTATGTGGTGTGTGTGTGTGTATTTAAATGTAATTATTCCCCCATGCACCTAATATATATATATATATATACCTATTTAAAAGAATAATAAAGATAAATATATTAAAAAATATTTATTTATAAGTATTAATATATTTATATATATTCACATTTATATATATTTATATTTATAAATATTTATACATATATATTTTTATATATTTATATAATTATGTACATATATGTTAATATATTAATATATATATAATTACAAATATAATGAATATATTTGATGTAATTTTATTATTATTTAAATATATATTTAATTCTGTAGTTTAAATTTTAAATATATATATTTAAAATATATTTTTATAATTATGTATATTAATATATATTAATATAAATATATATATTAATTTATTTATTAATATATAAATATATATTGTAACACCCCAGGTAAATAAAGAATATGACATTTCATATTTATCCATATTTGTGAATAAAATATTTAAATGACTTTAAAGGGGACGCTATGCTCGATGGCGTACCCAACACGGAACAACGAGTTTCTTGGGAATCTTACGTTGCACTCTAATAATAAAATAATATTATTTTAAATGATAGTTAACATGTAGCCGTTGTATTGGCGGGAATGGATAGAAATAACTAAAATATGATTATATATTTTTTTAAATGTTTTTACTTTTATCCAATAAAATCTAAAGGCTTAAAATATGGAAGAATTCAATTTTAGGCGTATATGCCCTAGTTTTCACTAAAGGTTCACTTATCGCCTTTTAATGGAGAACTGTCATTAAATATAGTTTTGATCACTCTTATACATTCTTTTGGACCAAATAAAACTCTTATTAAGAATCAGGACATCAAATTTTACTTTGTGTAATTTTTTGGTATTTTTTCGATAAAGTTCATTTTTTAATGAATAGTGTAAAATGTTATGTTTTAATTCAAAACCTATTTTTAATATAATTTTTTTATATGACTAGATAATATTTTGAATTGGTTTTAAAGTGAAATTAGAAAATATTTTTACCATTAAATCCAATAGTGGTCGTTGGAATTAATTTCACTTTGAAATCAGACTTAAACTAGTTTCAATCTTTTGATACTTATTGTTTTAAAAAAACACGCTATTTGCTCTGACAGTGGGAATTAATTATTAAGTTAATTAATGTGATTAATAAGTTTTGAATTTTGTAAAACGGACTTCATTTTTGAATTCGTAATATCAAATATAGCTTATGGTGAATTTTTTGGATTTTTCTGAAAAACTTCAATTTTTTATGAATAGTGAAACCACTAAGTGGTAATCAAGCAAACTGATTTTTTCAGTTAAATGAAAGTTTACCACTAATGTGTATTGAATTTTTAAAATCCGACATACATGGTTGTCATTAGTATGTAAAATGCGGTTCAATGGGATGAAAATATTTTTTTGGTGAATAGTAACTTTTTTTCATTAATCGTGATTAGAGGTAATTAGTGTAATTTAAGTTAAAAATGATATTATAAGAATGTGAAAACACAATGACACATGTCCTACACCTATTGGGTGAGTCATGGCCGACCAAGACAAGCCATGGGCCAACTTGGGGACCCCATGGAGCCACTTTAGTTGGAAAATGACAATAATATATTTTTATTAAATGTTAAAATTAAATTGACACAAACATGAGTGGTTTTACTAAAACAGTTTTTAAGTGGGGTTACACAAGTCCAAATATTTATTATAAATAGTAATTTGAAAGATAAAAATATTTCCTACATATTAGTATTTTTTTTATAATTTTTAGACATTAAATAAATTAAATTATTTATGACATAATAATGATGCAGTGATGACATCATTATTTGACGATTTAAATAAAATGGAAAGATAATGTAAAATCTATGAACTACACATGTCCAAAACTTATTGGATGAGTGGATTTAGAAGCCTTATCACATTATACACGAATTATATCAATGTGGGACCTTTTGAAACCGAAACACATTTTCAAATAAAGTAATATTTCTTTACTTTCCAAAAGTGCCCCTCCTCTCCTCTTATAAAAGGCCCCCACCTCTACCTCATTTAACACACTCCTCAAGCCTTTGGCTCGGCCAACCCCTGCACATTTACTCTCTCCACATCCCTCTCCTCATCATAGAGGATTCTCTTTGGGAATAATCCTTTCAAAGTAAGCCTTTAGGCTCAAATCAAAAGGAGTTACACTTTTAAAGGTAATTCATTCTCTCATGTTCATTTGTTTTATTTTGCTTCTCCAACCCCTTAACTCTTTTTATTTACTTCTTTTGTAACAAAACCAGTATCTTCAATATACTAGGATGTTTTTATAATAATTGTTCTAGCTACACTCTCACACAACTACATCAAATGGTTATAGAACATAAGGTTTCCGTGGATGGTGAAATTCTGCCTCCCGAAACGATGATTGTTCAATACTCATTTAACGCCTTCAAAGGTGGCCATTCTGATGTCACTATTTTTATATATGATATATAATATGTTTCTGTTTTACTTATGCTTCTGTATTTTTCATTTTTGTCTTACCTTTATGGCTTCCATTATGGGTATACGCGATATTTTCATTTAAGGAAGTGCGGACTACCGCCCCCTCAAAGTGATTTGATTCGTTAAATACCATATGTGGGACGTATAAAGGATAGAAATATGATATTATATATGATATTATACTGTAATTATAATATACCTTTATATCATTATTATCCATTCTATAAAATATGAAATATAAATGAAAGTAGCGTTCATGCGTACGTACGGCTTACCGTCTCCATGAACGGTGCATTTCATTTCTTACCTCTAAATGATTATGTAATGTTATAAATGCATGAATTTACTGGATATATATGAAATATATGATATCTACATCATGAATACAATTCTGTATATAATAAACATTTGGCCACACGAACAACATGTAATTGTAAGAAGTCCACCTTCGACTTAAGAACCAAATATCGACAAAACAATCATTATTAACTTAATGATTACATAATGTTTATGACATGGTAATAAGTGATATAAAAGGAATAATGAACTTGAAAAAGGTTCTTAAGGATGTAGAAATTAACTCAAGTTTATTATTCATGAGATTAAAGAACGATCGAGTCAAGTCGGACCCGAGGTAAGGGATCTTATTTCTCTCTTTCTTTTTAAGTACACTCTTTTATGTCATTCCTTTTAAGCTCATATTTCTTATGATTGGGATGTTCTTTTATATTACTCATACTTTACTTATTATGTTCATATGATTAGAGACCCTATTTACTCTCATCAATCCATTTTGGATATTTTGAGTGGCGACTTTAGGCTGCCGAATTTTCGTAAGGGATTTTTCATCTCACTTTTATTCCCGTGAGATTTATGCTACATTTGCCAAAATTTCCTTTGAGTGGTGTATGTACTTCCATTATTCTATTATTTTTGTAATATACTGTCTTTTATGAGTATTTACATCAATTATTTATTTTCCTTCTGTCATGGGGTGTATGTTTTGAAAGATACCCAAGTCGGTAAGGGAACCTTTCACCCTCTTTTTTTTAAATGACTTCTTTTGTTGGGTCTTTTAATTTACATATTGTTATGTTGGGATATGTTCTCATATATCCTTATTGATGTAAAATTTATGTCCAAGTGATGAGATACAGTTTTTTATCTCTCATCAACTCATTTTGATGTGATGTCGTTAGGCTGTCAAGGGAACTTTTTAACCCAATTTCGATTTCTTGGGGTACAACATGTATTCATTGAATATGCCATCCATTGAATATGTGTGAATGACCTTTTATTGTTTTACACTTAATATCCACTTATATTGGGTGTATTTATATTTTTCACACATATTTTTGAGATTGATTTGTCTTTAATTTAAGGATACCTTCTTTATAAGGGATTTCATCACATTTGACATTTCTATTGAGGGTTCATTGTTGTTATGCACCAATTCACTCTTATATGGTGTATATACTGTCCTTTGGAGTATTATATCATGAATCCATTTATTCTCATGATATTATAAAGTTCTGACTAAATGTTATTCCTCAATTATTGTATTCAAGTGTCTCTAATTTTGGTAAAACCCCTTTAACCAAAATATCGTTTTAAATGTTTTAATTATTTTTTCATATTAATATCCATGTTTTCAAAATAGTTTTAAGGATTTATTTATATGGATATTAATGGTTTAAAATTTTAAGCTTCAAGGTGGCATGGGACTTCGTCTCAATCTCCTTTCATTGAGGCATATTTTATTTTATACACAACTTTCTTTTATACGGTGTATAAACCCCTTTGGCTTTTACGTTTATTCAAAAGGAATTTTTTTTATACGAAGCATTTACTAAACGACAAAAGGGAATGTTTTTGTCGTACATATGCAGCGAAAACGACTTCTCCGCCGTCATGACCTTTATTTTAGTTTCAGCTTCCTCTACAAGCCATACCTTTTTTTAAAAAATGAAAAATAAATACCATGTTTTACTTTGGTATTGAAAATGGTTTTCATAATGTTTTTATTATATCAATGTTTTGTATTGATATCTCGTGATTGAAATGTGGAAATGTTATGTTTCCTTTATGCATGTTTTATTGATATGATTATGTTATGGTTCTTGGGCATTATTATGAAGATGGGTGGTTCTGTGATAAACTAAGGGCGGGTGAGCCCGATATAGCTCTCCAATGCATTGGGTAACGTGAAGGAGTGAAATGTTAAGGTTTCTCCGAAGAGGTTTTTGGGAATATACTGTGATGGGTATTCCAAACGTAACCATGAGGGTTACTCCCTACGTAAGAATGTTATGAATGCCTCAAGTTACCTTTATGTCTTATGATTTCTATGATTTATTCATGGTTTGAGGAGGTATGTTCAAGTGCCTTTGTTTTATGGGTAAAGTATGATTTCATTCTTATGTATATATGAACTCGTGTTTCCTTTCCATATTTTTATAACCCTTACAGAGCTTTTTATGCACATACCAAGTTTTTAAATGTTTTTCACAGGTCAAGGGAAAGGTACATGATGTGATGATAGTGTCAAGGATGTGTCAAGAAAGAATCCATGTTTTATTTTCAATATGTTACCGTTGATGGGAAGAAAGAATACTGTCTTTTATGTAACCACTTTGTCTAAATGTGGAATGTAATGCAAGTTTCATGATCTAATTCTCTAAAACTCTAAACCTAAAAAGATCCTCAATGTGTAATCTTGTAATAACTCAAGATTATATAAGGTTTAAGGCCGGGCCTTATAGTTGGTATCAATGGTCGGTTTAGATAACTTTAGAGGTTAGGGTATTCTTAAAGCATAAGAGACATTACCATAATGGTTTGGATTTCAGAAAGAGTCCCAGTTTTAGATAAATTGAATGAGTAAGTATATATTAGTGTTTATCTTACTCATTAGTACATGATTGTTTTGTTGATATACTTACACTGACCTTTTTTGTTTTAGCAAATGGCTTGATCTAGCAGGCACCAAAGTAACAGTGGATGTGAAGGAAACTGTGACTGTCTTTTGAGCAAGAAACTGAATGATATGGGAGCCGCAATGAAAACTCTTTTGATTATCCTCAACCAACTATCTGGAGTCATGATTGACCACCTAAACCATGGAGATTTCTCTAAGGCATCATATATGCAAGAAACAAATCCCTACGGAAGTACAGGTAATAATCATAAAGGTAAGTGTGTTCAAAAACCTATGTGTCAAAGATGTGGAAAGAAACACCTAGGAAAATGTTTCAAAGGGACAGAAATATGCTATAGATGTGGAAATGAAGGTCATAAATCAAGAACCTGCCTTGGAAAAATGAAGCATCTAGTTGACTCGAGGAAAGGGAAATAAGTTCTTTCTGAGGGATCAATTGAATGTTTTAAATGTGGTGTGCATGGTCATTATGCAAACACATGTCCTATGAAGAAGTTTCGTGAATGGGGTCACCAAGAGCGTACCAATATTCGTTTACCAATACCTAATTCCATTCCGATTGAGGATGAAGAAACTGACAATGACCAATCAAAGGTATGTACTATTTCATGACTATTGTTTTCCTATTTTGGAATCTTAGGATATGATTCATGATTTTGTTTGTAGGAAAGAGGTATTTCGGAATAAGTTGGAAAGGAATGGATAATGGATCATGAAGAATGTTGAATGAGTAAGATGTCAACATATAAGGGCTTCAAGAGTTATGGTGAAATTCTTAAGAGTGTTAAGTCTCTTTTGATGATGGGGTTACATTAGAAGACTTTTTATATTATGTGTAACCCTGATGTTTAATATAGGCAAATTTTATTCAAGTAATAGTTATCTTTTCTTTTGTGGACATAGTTATAAAGAACCATTTGGGTTTATATGATCCTTACTTTTGAGGTAATTATGGGTTACTATATGTTATGATTGAAGTGAAAGGCATGAGATAAAATTGAGGTTAAATTATGTTATGGTAATTTTTGATGATTTTATACCTTTTTGGAGAATGATTTCAGAATTATATAGTTTTGGAAAAAGGACAACACGTAGACCGTGTGACTACCCGTCGCGTCGGACAAAGATGCGGGAATCGAACCCACAACCAAAGTACGACTGGTATTTATCGCCTACCACTGGACTACGTGAAGTCCCTGGTTAGTTTGACTGATTCTTTTTAGATATATGATTTTATGAATTAAGAGTAAGTTTAATTTGGAGGATATGTGATTAGGATAATTACTTTTCAATGCGAGACTTTAGGAGAGACTAATGTTGTTTGGAGATAAATGTTACGATTTAACTTGGAAGACTATGTGACTAAATCCTTCAAATATTTGGGTTTCAATCTTATATTGGTTTACTTTGAATAATTTTATGGAAAAATTGTTTATCGGATGGTCCTCGTTGAACTTTGGGTTTTGTTGGACAAATTTTGGAGATTAAAAATAGATTTTCTTTTTAACGGGTTATCCTTTTCTGATTATTTGACCTTGTACTAACCTTTTTGGTTTTGGTTTTGGTTAAAGCCTAAAGACATGTGATGTATATAATTATCTTTTGTGGATTAGGTGATTCTATAGAAGTTGATTATAGTACTCTTAATGCAAACAAGTCTCCCTAAATACTCGTCTTTTGAAAAAAAAATATGAGTTTGATTAAGGAATCTAGTAAAAGTTGAAAGTCAACATGATAAGTGATTGTGTTTCATTATGAATAAATTCCTCAATAAAAAGTAACTTAAAACAAAAATGTTGTCTAATAACTTTTCCTACTGGGGAACCCAACACCGTTTAACCCATCAAAAGTTTGTGATTTTCTTATTGTTAACTTTCTCCTAAACATGTTTTCTATCACTCTTCATCAGAACATGACCCTATGTTTTCTCCTCCATGTCCATGTTTTCATACTTGGAATCCTAGTATTGGTTAACTCGGGTGACCTTTGTACTTATCTTTCTTTATTTTAAAGTGATTGTTTTACCGACTCTTCTTCCGATGTGGGACTTTCAAGGATGTTTCCAAGCGCAATTTTAAAATTGCGAGGACGCAATTCCCAAAAGGGGGGAAGGATATAACACCCCAGGTAAATAAAGAATATGACATTTCATATTTATCCATATTTGTGAATAAAATATTTAAATGACTTTAAAGGGGACGCTATGCTCGATGGCGTACCCAACACGCAACAACGAGTTTTTTGGGAATCTTACGTTGCACTCTAATAATAAAATAATATTATTTTAAATGATAGTTAACATGTAGCCGTTGTATTGGCGGGAATGGATAGAAATAACTAAAATATGATTATATATGTTTTTAAATGTTTTTACTTTTATCCAATAAAATCTAAAGGCTTAAAATACGGAAAGAATTCAATTTTAGGCGTATATGCCCTAGTTTTCACTAATGGTTCACTTATCACCTTTTAATGGAGAACTGTCATTAAATTTAGTTTTCATCACTCTTATACATTCTTTTGGACCAAATAAAACTCATATTAAGAATCAGGACATCAAATTTTACTTTGTGTAATTTTTTGGTATTTTTTCGATAAAGTTCATTTTTTAATGAATAGTGTAAAATGTTGTGTTTTAATTCAAAACCTCTTTTTAATATAATTTATCTATATGACTAGATAATATTTTGAATTGGTTTTAAAGTGAAATTAGAAAATATTTTTACCATTAAATCCAATAGTGGTCGTTGGAATTAATTTCACTTTGAAATCAGACTTAAACTAGTGTCAATCTTTTGATACTTATTGTTTTATAAAAACACGCTATTTGCTCTGACAGCGGGAATTAATTATTAAGTTAATTAATGTGATTAATATGTTTTGAATTTTGTAAAACGGACTTCATTTTTGATTTCGGAATATCAAATATAGCTTATGGTGAATTTTTGGGATTTTTCTGAAAAACGTCAATTTTTGATGAATAGTGAAACCACTAAGTGGTAATCAAGCAAACAGATTTTTTCAGTTAAATGAAAGTTTACCACTAATGTGTATTGAATTTTGAAAATCCTACATACATGGTTGTAATTAGTATGTAAAATTCGGTTCAATGGGATGAAAATAATTTTTTGGTGAATAGTAACTTTTTTTCATTAATCACGATTAGAGGTAATTAGTGTAATTTAAGTTAAAAATGATATTATAAGAATGTGAAAACACCATGAAACTTGTCCTACACCTATTGGGTGAGTCATGGAAGACCAAGACAATCCATGGGCCAACTTGGGGACCCCTTGGAGCCACTTTAGATGGAAAATGACAATAATATATTTTTATTTAATGTTAAAATTAAATTGACACAAACATGAGTTGTTTTAATAAAACAGGTTTTAAGTGGGGTTACACAAGTCCAAATTTTGATTATAAATAGTCATTGGAAAGGTAAAACGATTTCCTACTTCATAGTAATTTTTTTTATAATTTTTGGACATTATATAAATTAAATTATTCATGACATAATAATGATGTAGCGATGACATCATTATTTGACGATTTTAATAAAATGGAATGATAATGTAAAATATATGAACTACACATGTCCAAAACTTATTGGATGAGTGTATTTAGAAGCCTTATCACCTTATCCAAGAATTATATCAATGTGGGACCTTTTGAAACCGAAACACATTTTCAAATAAAGTAATATTTCTTTACATTCCAAAAGTGCCCCTCCTCTCCTCTTATAAAAGGCCCCACCTATACCTCATTTAACACACTCCTCAAGCCTTTGGCTCGGCCACCCCCTGCCCATTTACTCTCTCAACATCCCTCTCCTCATCCTAGAGGATTCCCTTTGGGAATATTCCTTTCAAATGAAGCCTTTAGGCTCAAATCAAAAGGATTTACACTTTTAAAGGTAATTCATTCTCTCATGTTCATTTGTTTTATTTTGCTTCTCCAACCCCCTAAACTCTTTTTATTTACTTCTTTTGTGACCACACCAGTATCTTTAATATACTAGGATGTTGTTATAATAATTATTCGTGCTACACTCTCACACAACTACATCAAATGGTTATAGAACATACGGTTTCCGTGGATGGTGAAATTCTGCCTCCCGAAACGATGATTGTTCAATACTCATTTAACACCTTCAAAGGTGGCCATTATGATGTCACTATTTTTATATATGATATATAATATGTTTATGTTTTACTTATGCTTCTGTATTTTTCATTTTTGTCTTACCTTTATGGCTTCCATTATGGGTATACGTGATATCTTCATTTAAGGAAGTGTGGACTACCGCCCCCTCAAAGTGATTTGATTCGTTAAATACCATATGTGGGACGTATAAAGGATGGAAATATGATATTATATATGATATTATACTTGAATTATAATATACATTTATATCATTATTATTCCATTCTATAAAATACGAAATAGAAATGAAAGTAGCGTTCATGCGTACGTACGGCTTACCGTCTTCATGGACGGTGAATTTCATTTCTTACCTCTAAATGATTATGTAATGTTATAAATGCATGAATGTACTGGATATATATGACATATATTATATCTACATCATGAATACAATTCTGTATATAATAAACATTTGGCCACACGAACAACATGTAATTGTAAGAAGTCCACCTTCGACTTAAGAACCAAATATCGACAAAACAATCATTATTAACTTAATGATTACATAATGTTTATGACATGGTAATAAGTGATATAAAAGGAATAATGAACTTGAAAAAGGATTGTAAGGAAGTAGAAATTAACTCATGTTTATTATTCAGGAGATTAAAGAACGATCGAGTCAAGTCGGACCCGAGGTAAGGGATCTTATTTCTCTCTTACTTTTTAAGTACACTCTTTTATGTCATTCCTTTTAAGCTCATATTTCTTATGATTGGGATGTTATTTTATATTAATCCTACTTTACTTATTATGTTCACATGATGAGAGACCCTATTTCCTCTCATCAATCCATTTTGGAAGTTTTGAGTGGCGCCGTTAGGCTGCCGAATTTTCGTAAGGGATTTTTCATCTCACTTTTATTCCCGTGAGATTTATGCTACATTTTCCACAATTTCCTTTGAGTGGTGTATGTACTGCCATTATTCTAGTCTTTGTGTAATATACTGTCTTTTATGAGTATTTACATCAATGATTTATTTTCCTTCTGTCATGGGGTGTATGTTTTGAAAGATACCCAAGTCGGTAAGGGAACCTTTCACCCTCTTTTTTTTAAAAGACTTCTTTTGTTGGGTCTTTTAATTTAAATATTGTTATGTTGGGATATGTTCTCATATATCCTTATTGATGTAAAATTTATGTCCAAGTGATGAGATATAGTTTTTTTATCTCTCATCAACTCATTTTGATGTGATGCCGTTAGGCTGTCAAGGGAACTTTTTAACCCAATTTCGATTTCTTTGGGTACATCATGTAGTCATTGAATATGTCATCCATTGAATATGTGTGAATTATATTTTATTGTTTTACACTTAATATCCACTTATATTGGGTGTATTTATATTTTTCACACATATTTTTTAGATTTATTTGTCTTTAATTTAAGGATACCTTCTTTATAAGGGATTTCATCACATTTGACATTTCTATTGAGGGTTCATTGTTGTTATGCACCAATTCACTCTTATATGGTGTATATACTGTCCTTTGGAGTATTATATCATGAATCCATTTATTCTCATGATATTATAAAGTTCTGACTAAATGTCATTCCTCAATTATTGTATTCAGGTGTCTGTAATTTTGGTAAAACCCCTTTAACCAAAATATCGTTTTAAATGTTCTAATTATTTTGTCTTATTAATATCCATGTTTTCAAAATAGTTTTAAGGATTTATTTATATGGATATTAATGGTTTAAAATTTTAAGCTTCAAGGTGGTATGGGACTTCGTCTCAATCTCCTTTCTTTGAGGCATATTTTATTTTATACACAACTTTCTATTATACGGTGTATAAACCCCTTTGGCTTTTACGTTTATTCAAAAGGTATCTTTTTTATACGAAGCGTTTACTAAACGACAAAAGGGAATGTTTTTGTTGTACGTATGCGGCGACAACGACTTCTCCGCCATCGTGACCTTTATTTGAGTTTCGGCTTCCTCTACAAGCCATACCTTTTTTAAAAAAATGAAAAATAAATACCATGTTTTACTTTGGTATTGAAAATGGTTTTCATAATGCTTTTATTATATCAATGTGTTGTATTGATATCTCGTGATTGCAATGTGGAAATGTTATGTTTCCTTTATGCATGTTTTATGTGATATGATTATGTTATGGTTCTTGGGCATTATTATGAAGATGGGTGGTTCTGTGATAAACTAAGGGCGGGTGAGCCCGATATAGCTCTCCAATGCATTGGGTAACGTGAAGGAGTGAAACGTTAAGGTTTCTCCGAAGAGATTTTAGGGAATATACTGTGATGGGTATTCCAAACGTAACCATGAGGGTTACTCCCTACGTAAGAATTTTATGAATGCCTCAAGTTACCTTTATGTCTTATGATTTCTATGATTTATTCATGGTTTGAGGAGGTATGTTAAAGTGACTTTGTTTTATGGGTAAAGTATGATTTCATTATTATGTATATATGAACTCATGTTTCCTTTCCATATTTTTAAAACCCTTACTGAGCTTTTTATGCTCATACCAAGTTTTGAAATGTTTTTCACAGGTCAAGGGAAAGGTACATGATGTGATGATAGTGTCAAGCATGTGTCAAGAAAGAATCCATGTTTTATTTTCAATATGTTACCGTTGATGGAAAAAATGAATACTGTCTTTTATGTAACCACTTTGTCTAAATGTGGAATGTAATACAAGTTTCATGATCTAAATCTCTAAAATTCTAAACCTAAAAAGATCTTCAATGTGTAATCTTGTAATAACTCAAGATTATGTAAGGTTTAAGGCCGGGGCCTTATATATATAAATAGAAAAAATAATTAATATATTTATAATAATATTATAATTGTTGAAATATATATTTAATTATTTATAACATCATTATAAATGTATATATTTATTAAAATTATACATATAAATATGAATAAATTTATAGAATTATATATATATATATAATCATAAATATTTTAAATATATTTATTATATATAAAAAAATATTCCCAAATAGGTCTGAGTACGAGTTCGCAAGCCAACCCACACCCACTAAGGGGCGGATGGGGTTCAAACCCGGTAGAGCAAAGGCACTTTAACAAAATTGTTGTGGTACTATAGTAGCACAATAGCAGCAGCGAAACTGTAGAAATGATGGAATTGTTGTAGCCATGGGCACTGTACCATGAAAAGTAGTTGAGACAATAATATTGTGTGTACTGTAGCAGCACTATTCATCGATGGGCCTTTGAGTCAAAATTATGGGCCTATGGGCCATGTTATGGGCTTTCATGCCCATGGGGCCTAGGGACCATGTAATGGGCTTCATGACCACTTAGCCTACTAGCCACGTATTGAATAAATATGTCTTGATGGGTGGGTTATCCTCTTGGGGGGGGCTATAGTATACCTTTTCGGCCTGTGTGTGTGGTGTGTATGTGTGTTTAATTGTAATTGTACACCAAAGAACCATATATATATATATATATATATATATATAACAAGAAGTGGAAGGGGAGACATGGTAGTTTTAGAAATGGTCACAAATAAAGAAAACAGGAGCTAAACTCTTACCACTCCCTCTAGATCCCAAATTTCAGGGTACCGACTCGAGTTATTTGGGTGTCGCCCTCTCTGCCATGACCTCACCCATTAAGACGGCATGAACTCATCACTCGACAACAAATATGACGAGTCCTCTAGAATGATATTGCATATGTATTCCCTTGAATGGTCTTTAACATCAATCCTCTGATTATGCCAGCAACATTCTTCAATGTTCTTTGATAATAATTTTTGGACTGACAAATAGTCCATATATCCAAAGAAATATCATTCCATTTTTTCGAAGGTAACTTAATTTTGTAAAACAAACCATTTTAGCATTTCATCTATAAGGACCTAAGGGTACCTTTCACCCTCATAATCAACTAGATTAGCCTTGACATATCTTGTCTTATATCTTCACATTCTAAGAGAAAGGACTTTCCAAATAATTCATATTTATTATAATTTTATAATTATTTTAATATATATTAATTTATTTGTAATTCTAATTATAAATATATATATTTTTAAATGTTTTTAATTATATATATATATATCTAATTATATATATTTATATATTTATATATATTTATATAATAATGTTTTTTGAATGTAGAGATAGGGCACAAAGTCCCAATACAATTTATTAAAAAGAAACAACAAAAAGTACGAAAAGAGAGAGGTGGAGAAGCCCACATCAAAAAGGAATCAAAAGAAATGAAATAAAAAACCTATATAAGTCACTTGAAATATGAAAAATGCCCCACATTATTGACATTATGGCCATTCTTACCCTCCCCACGGGGGGGGGGGGGAGGGGAGTCTTCCACAAGGATGTTGGATTCGTTTCTAAGTCTTCACTCTATTCCAACGGTAGAAATCTCCATCTGAAGAGATTACTCTCTCTAAAGTATAAATATCTATAGTAGAAGAAGTATGGTCACTATCCATTCTTTGAGAACTACTACTAGAATCACCAAGAAGAACACATTTATCAATCATATCAAACCCAGCCTCAAATTTCACCTCCTCAATCTGATGATTAGGATAATCCAAAAAGACATCATGCTAATTAGAAACATTATCATAAGGAGACGTTATTAACCCATCAAATCCAGTTTGAATATATTCACATCCTTGAATGAAAATCATACGATCTATAGTGCAATGAGAATTTATATCAGAAGAATCCAAATTAGTTGAAATCAAATAAGTATCCTTTATAATGGAGGAAACCAAACAACTACTTTCACTACCTAAATTCTATTAAAAACATTAATCAACCACATCATGTGACCTTTCCTTTTAATTCCATATTTTAATATCCTAAAAAATATTTACAGAATCTAAAACACATTATTTAGAAGAATCATCATGCATTGGAAAGGAAATCATATGTACCGAAGAGTTAGTCTATCCAATACATACAACATCCACATATTTTGATTATGTTCCGAAATGACCAATAATAACAGTATGTCCAAAATAATTAATAAATATTTTATTATACCCTTTAGACATACAAGGAATATCATGTTGTGAAACAGGCTAAAACCATGCTGCATTTACTAAAATTGGATAGACCGGAGCCAGAAAAATTTTCATTTTCATCCTTGAAGGAAGAAGAAACGTCAATCACATTCCTAAGTGTTCCTAATTCCTATCAATGCTTCTATGTGGCTTTTATAAAAGAAGGAGTAATATCCCAAAGAAGAATTCTACTATTATCAATTTCAGCATCATTGTTCACATCAACCTCACCCGTTGTTCTATTTACTTCCTTAACCTATCTTATAATTATGGTTTTAAATTTATATTTTTCAAGTACTTGAATAAACTTCATGAAATTAGCACATCTCAGTAATTTTTGGAATTTATAAACATTTCGTCCAATATTGCAACACATATGAAAAAAATTAGGTATTTTTTCCTTGATAATATTTAACTCAAATAGAAAGTCATCCTCAAACATAACAACCATTTCAATGAGTTTTGAACTAATACTAATTTCAAAAACAATTTAAGAATGGTTTCCAAACCATTCTTATTTAGTTTCTTTACCAAATTTAATTTTTATACCAATAGCATAAGCATCATTACATGATATTTGTGGGTGCCAATGGTACCATCTAATTCCATTGATTTCAATCCATACATGATTGTTTGAATTACCAATTGTTCATGGGTTGAAACAAGGATAACAATCTTGAATACAAAGAAAACATGGTTTTAAAAGAACAACACCCATTTCCCATGATCTTACTTTCAAATCAAAAGGAGAGGATATGATGTGAAAGAACCCCTTACCACGAGGGGATATCTTCCAATCACTAGATCCCCAAAATTAAATTAGTCATCTTCATATATCCTAAAATATCCATGAGTTAATTCCTTACCATTTTATAAATCATGCATTTATTTAATGTCTACATTCCGCAATGAGTTGCGATATAATTGAATGATTTTCTACAAAAAAAGGCTAATGAACCATTTCTACAAAATTTACTAGAAGGGAATGAACTAGAACACATATCATCGATGAATCTTGATGTGGAACCACGAGATAGCTTCAATTCATCATGAACCAAAGTAGGGATGCCTTCCCCCACAAGAGTCTCTTTAAAAAAGACATCCCCTTAATCAACATTACCATTAACATAGAGAAATTTCTTACCAAGATCAAATGTATTTGGGGTTGAGAAGATCAAAACCTTTATAAATGAAACACTATATATGTCATCCCTCTTCTATGGACTATTTGAATCATTAATAGGATCAATAAAAGAAATTGAACCATATTCTTCGATAATTCCATGTGAATCGTCGAGAGAAGCTTCGCCGCAACCCATCTTCCAAAAGTACATTAATTCATATTTATTATTTAATTATATATAATTATATAAATATATATAATTATGTAAATATATATCATTAAAAAAATATATTTAATTATATAAATATATATATAAATATATAAATATATTTAAAGTATATATAAAAATCATCAATATTTTTATAAACATTTTTATATATTTATAAATATATTTAAATATATTTATATAAATTTTTATGTAAATATAAGAGGATGTAAGGGGTAATATTATTTATCAACTGGTGGCTCTGACAAATACATGGTGATTTTTTAAGTGATTGAAGTCTTCAACAGATTTTGTTCCCCTACGAAGAGGATTTCGATGTTCTTCCGGTTATTATGGGATGAAAGTGGGCTACTCCTATGAGAGATCTGGAATATAAAGTAGATCTACAAAGAAATGGTGTGAAGTAAGAATTAGGGTTATAGGTCCTTAACCCCTGGCTTCCTATAGAGACTTTGTGATGGGAAGAACCATCTATAAAGAATCAGTAGCTCTTGTGCCTGCAAAATCTGATGTGGTTTCAGAAAACATGGGTATATTAAAGTTTTTATTTATTTCTCATCTTTTTATTCCAAATGGAGTGGCTCTATTCTGATTATAGGACCTAGTATGTTTTGTTTCATCAATTTTTGGATTTACTATCAAGAGATGCATCTCACTTGTTTGAGGGGGTTTCAATGTCTTATTCCCTTTTGAGGAATTACGATTGAGGGAATGGGTTCATGGGTCTTTTTACCTGAAGTCAGGGTCCCTTCTCATTCATGAATTGACACTGGTATTTGATCTCTTCTCCCAGAAAAACTCATTTTTATAGGTGTAGATCATGATTAATGGGGTTTCTTAGGTGTTGTAGAGCCCAAAGATATTTCATGATATATCTATTCCAATTAGAGTCCCCATTTGAATGGATAGTGAAACTAAATTGGTTAGGTATTAGAATTTATCTAGGTTACTATTTAAAATTAATCCCAATTATACTATTATTGATAAGGTTATTTTTTCCACCCATACTAATGATATTATTCTGATAATTGAGTATGCTAAAATGAATCTTCGTTGTGTAAATTTTAATTTTGTTGGGCATTCCAAGGAGAAATATTTTAAATCTATAAAATGTGAAGTAGTATCTTTGAAGTGAATTTTGAAGAAAGACTATAAAATTATTTTTAAAAAAATTGATACCAACATAAATTCTCAGGTTCATCCTGGTCGTCCAATGGGTCATGTTTCATAGTGTAGTGGTAGTTTTGGCATGACTAATATGACTATAGATTACATTAAAGAGTCTAGAATACCGACCTCATAATCTGTGGTAGGAGTCTCTACTCAAAATAAACTTCAGAATATATTATATTATTCTCTTGTAGGGTTGGGTTTCTAAAACAATATTGAGGGGATAGAAATAGACTTGGGCTAGATCCATGTTGAAAAAAACAAAGTCACTCAGTTCACTGATGGATCAGATGACATTGAGGGTGTTATGGAGGTTGTTTGTATCCCCACCCCTCTATCCTAAGATTCCTCAATGAGGGGAGATAGATAATGACCCCCATGTCCCTCCACCAGTAATCCCCAAGTTGGAGACTACCACCGGGTGTATAAAAATATCACGATATGGGAGGCATAACCCTCTATAATAAAAATATGGGCTTGGGAGATAAGATGAATCATGAAAAAAAATCAAACACATAATATAAATTAAATCCAAAACCACCCCACATGCATGTATAAATAGAACAGATACAATAAAAGTATCTAATGTAAATACCCATAAGTAAAGATAATGTAGAGAAATGACTGTTATCAAGGATCTAGGCTAGTAATGTCTTCACGGTTCATATAATCCTCCTAAGAACATGAAAATAGTTTTATATAGATTGGTTTTGAAATCAATTATACTCTATAGAAAAGACAATGACTTTGGTGGACATGTGAAAGAAGCATACAAATGAACCTATGAAAAAATATAAAAACCAAATAACACCTAACAAGGTATATTAACCATCCCAAGAACACCAAGAAGTAGTACCCAAATAAATCAAAATAAGTAATATAATATAATAGAAATCACATTGATAACGGTACCCCACACTACATTACCCCTGGTACACCTCTCTCACACACGACATCCTATATCATGGTTCTCCCATATCTTCCTTATACCACACCTTCCCACAAGCACGATCACACCTCAACTAAAAACCCATGGGCCACAACACAACTACCTCAAGAACTAGAGTATTAGGTTATCATGGAAATGTAGGAAATCAACCTCATTCCCTCATCCTACCAAGAATGACCCCCACAAGAAGCCACCCCATGAAAATTGTCATATCTCACGAGAAATCGCCTAGGACAATACCACACAAGCACAGTCACACCTCACCTAAGCTGAAGAAACATCGGATATCACAAACACCATCTAAATCACTAACATACCTCTGACCATCACAGCAAGTGAAATTACTACCAGACATGTGAGAGAGGATAATAAATAGAGGGTACCCTGCAATTTGACCCCACCGAATTCCAGGAAAACCACCCCCATGTGACTATACGGGTGTCGGCACGTAGTTCTTTATGTGGGTGGGTGAGATTGGAAATAAAAAGAATATACAAGTATATATATATATATAATAAAACACTAAATTACAACCTATGGGTTCACAAATGAACCTCACAAGATCATCACTTTGGTTACCACGTCTAAATGAATAACACCACACAACAACCCACAAACCCCATTTCACATTTCAAACGAATTACATTTATGAATCTCATTATTTTAATTATTTATCATAAAAAAAATTAACAACACAAACCACCATTAAATTATTCATTAACCATTTTCATCCCATTTACCAACTCAAACCATTTCATTCAATAATTATTAATCATTTATTCCATCACTACTTGGAAATATAGAGAAAATCAACCACCACCTCACTTACCCAAAAGAAAGCCCAAAAACCCACCTCACCACCCCAAAATCATGGTCCACAATCCATCTCGCCGCCGCAAAATCACATCCCACAAACCACCTCTCCACCCCAAAATCAAGTCCCAAAAACCAACTTGTCTCCCTAAAAGCACATCCCAAAAAATTACCATCCCCACATGATCTAACCACATATCATCATCTCAAAAGAAAATACACATGTCACAACACATCAATATCTTTTTATAGATTTACAAGGGTGATTTTATTGAATTCTTCTTCATTTTAGTGATGTAAAAACACAAGTCATTATCTCGGGGAAACCATTTTATTATCCAAATATAATTTGTTAGCCAATTTACATTTTTTAGTGATATCATAACAATAAAAACTAAAGTAGTAATCAAAACACGTATATCCGTAACAAACAAATCCCATAACATCAATAATTTTCAGCGGGGTAATATGCCTGTAAAATTCACAATACCACAGTAAAAATAAAGTAGTAAAAATTTGAGAAATAAAACCACATTTACCCCTTTAAATTAAAATTTAACCTATTAATTATCTTTAATTATTACATCAAAACCTTAAACCATAGGTAAAAAAATAAATACACTCTCACGTGATAAAAAAATAATGAGAATCAAGGGATTCCTTACATCAGTGAAGCTTTTCCGACTCATTGTGCACCGCAGGGCGAAGAAGAGGCACCCGCAACCAAAACTACACAACAAGAAATTTTGGATCAACATACAGTGCACCCAAAAACCATCAAAATGTATAAAAGACACACAACCATAAACAAACATCCCCACCATAGAATAAGCATGAAGAATAACAGGATAAAATAATCCAATATGAAGGATAGAATTATCATAGATTTCCAAAAAACAAACACTTGGACAAATGGATCAAAGAAGGATGAATAATGCTAGAAGAACTCCTTGGGGTGCCTAAGAATCGCCTAAAATTAGTAGAATATGAAGCCAAATATAAATGAATGAAAATTATGCTTGAAATAAAATCTTAAACTACATTGCATCGAGTATTTACATGATGTCTAATCTTCGTTCACGTCGTGTAATCTTTAGTGAGCAGTTTCCCAAAAAAAAAACAGTTCTCCTTTTAATTATTTTACCCTGAAAGTCTTTACATCATGAACCAAAATATCACAATATTTTAATGACCATTACATGTCATGTAATACACTTACACATTTTGTGTTTCTTGCAGTAGTTCTGATGCACATCAAACTTTCACCGAAAACTCTCAGAACCTCCCCCAAACAACTCAAAAAAACCAAAAAAATGGAAAAGTAATGGACCGGAAGGGAGAAGACCATTACATAAGATAAATATAAAATTATTCTCACCCTCAGGCTTCCAAAACAAATGCCAGATAAAAATTGGTATGAAGATCCACCTTATGATATAACTGTCAAGTGTCTCGTCGTTCCTCAAAAACTACCACCAGCTAAACACACCAACCCAAATGACTACAAAACACATTAAACAACCATGACACCATAAAAAAGGTCCATCCTCTCATAAAATAATTATAAAACAATTTCAACCAACACAAAACCCAAACCAACAAAAGTTAAAACCAACAAACTGCACCATCCGGAACACATGATCTAGGGAACTCCTTTTCCCTTGTCAGGATATTATCCTCTATGGGAAACACTGACTCACCCGTATGGGTTTAATCACATCCATGTTAATGCATCTCGATTATGAATAAGTTCCTCCCCTTTCCATATATTAGTAATTTATTACACACCACAGACCTCACAAAACTAGGAAAACATCTCATCTCATAAAACAAAAGGATCCAAATATCACATTAAATTGAAGAAAAATAAAAGAATAACTCAAAAAAACTCTAGGTAATAGGTACGCATATATGTATCTCACTCCCTTGTAATTCCTTATAGGTCACCATGTCTCCACGATTCAAAAACCAAAGAAATGTTTTTTCTATGTAGCGCATTATCTTGGTGATCTAGGATCTCTATTGGTCATTCCACAAATGTCACATCTTCTTTAAAATATAGCTCTCTCTATTAAATGACATGGTATTCATCATGAAGATACTGAAGAATATGAGATACATGGATTAAATCATGGATCCTATCCAACCATAGTGGAAATCCCATCCAATACACCACCTTACCAAGTTTACCCAACACCTCAAAGGGCCTAAAAACCTAGGGGAAAGCTTAATAACTTTGAAAAATCTATACTACCCATGTCAATGGTAAACCATCATGAAAACATAGTCCCCAACCATAAACTCAAAGGAAATCCTTTTGTGATTGGAATAATACTTCATTTGGTCATCCACCTCTTTTATCCCCTCATAAATAAGTTGAACTTTATTTATCGTTATATACTCCACATCGGGACCCTGAACTCTTCTCTCCCAAATATCCTTCAAGCTCAATGGTGAATGACACGATGTCACATACGAAGCCTAAAATGGATCAATGTAAATGGAGGAGTGATAGATATTATTTTAGAAAAACACTATCCAATGTAGTTTTCTTAAAAAAGTTCCACAAATTTCCAACATGCACACCCAAAACATATCCTCTAATGTCTGGATAGTCCATTCTCTCTACCCATTTATTTGATAGTGGAAAGCAGTTCTGAGGTGTTACTGAGTTCCAAAATAATTTTTCAATCCTCTACAAAATCATGTGGTAAAATATTCATCCCAATCCAAGCTAATGGACCTTTTATTTTCATGAAATTTCACCACCTCATCCACATACCCCTTAGCCAAAGCACTCATTTCGCCTACATCCTCGATCGCTAAGATGTAGATCGATTTCATCATCCAATCCACAACCACCCAAATATCCCCACAACATCCCTATGACCAGGTTAATCCTATGAATAAATCCATTGATATTTCTTCACATTTACACTTACGAACATCTAAAAGATGCAATAAACCACTAGGAACATGATTCATGACCTTTACCTACTGGAAAACCAATCACGTTTCTACAGAATCAACCACTTCCCATTTCATCCTGAGCCACCAAAGATGCATCTTCAAGCCATGGTACATCATGGAAATCATGGTTTTGGTTCAAAAAGATAGTTATGAAACTCATGGAGGACTCCCCTATGAATTACTACCACAAAAAATTACCTCTCGTGATACAACATCTAATTCAGCCATCCTCTTACCATCCATTTGGAGCATCACCCAGGAAAAATGATCATTTTTAACTTATTACTATAATTGTAACCACAGAAACTCCATCACATACAATATTAAATAAGACCACACCATCATGTAAAATAAATATCATCTACCATAATCCACTCTTTCATCTTAGTTAAATGCTTCCAACTCCTCCATCTCTCTCTAAGGAATTCCATACTCCCGGACAACAGCATTCCATGACTTATTTCTCAAAGGGTTCACCACAAAATCCCCCTTTACTAAGGGTTAGGATGTCAAAAAATCTTTAGCCTAATGAAACACAATCAACCTTTATATTTATAAGTTCAAATCATGCTGGGAAAAGATATACCACAAACTCTTGTGATATGTGAAGACCATAATGTGCTCCCTATTGAGGTAATGTCACCACAAATTTAGTACAAAAACAACCACCAATATCTCTATATCATGGGTGGAATAGTTATGAATGCAAGGATATAACTTTATATACCCATAAGATATCACCAACTGATGTTGCATCCTCACATATCCCAATCCCAGATGGGAAGCATCACATAACACCTCAAACATCACCCCCTCCTCAGGTTAGCAAAGCACCGGAGAACATACCATCTTCCCCTTAATATAACCAAATATTTCCTGATACAGATCACTCCAAACAAAATATTAGTCATTCATTGTCAATGATATCAATAGGGATACATATCAAAACAATTTGAGAACAAACCTCTGATAATATCCTACAAGATTAAGAAAAATATGATAATATTCTATGTTCTTGGGAGCTTCCCAAGAAACAACTGATAAAACCTTTGATGGGTCTACTACCACACTCTAAAGAAACACCATATGCCTAAGGAAATTCACCTCTCATTTCAAGAACTTACACTTGAAAAACATTCCATATAGCTGATGGTGACAATAAACAAGCAATATAGTTCTTAGATGCTCAAAATGATCTTCTAATAACATCGACTAGATTAATTGATAACACCAAATGGCATGAATAAAAACTCAATGTGTCCATAACAACATATTAAAGAAGCATTCAGGATATCTCCCTTCTTCACCATCAACCTGTGATATCCATAACACATATTGATCTTATAAAACCAACTCGCCCTTTTCAACTCAACAATAATATCACCAATCCTTGTAAGAGGGTAAGAGTTTGTGAACATCACCTGATTCAACCTATGGATGTCTATAAACAACCTTATACTACTTTACTCCTTCATGAAAAACAGCACTAGAGCACCTCACAGTGACAAAATAGTTTGGATAAAACCCTTATACATCCGACCATCTATCTGAATCCTCATCTCCAGAATCTCAGAAGGCTCCATTCAATTTGGATTCATCGAAATCAGAGAAGGAATGGGTTACAAATCTATCACGAACTCCATTTTACCTTGAGGGGTAACGTCAAAAACTCATCGCAAAAAAACATAAAGGAACACCACAATGACCCTAGGAACCTCTACCCCCTTATAATCAACTTATTTTACTTAATACAAATCCAATAAGGAAAGAAGGGGCTCCATACATTGACTTCCTACCAGAAAACCCCACTCGCCAACGAAAACCACACATTGACCATACAAATCTAAAAACATGATATTCCTACACAAGTAGTTGATAAAATCTCATATAGAATACAACCGGTGGATGTTTAAGAGGCTATATTTTGGATGAATATGTAGAAAAAAATGATCCCCCTAGGACTGATGTTGACCCATCATCATTATAAATCCCCAAAACACGTCAAACAAGGTGGTATGTCATACGACTAGAGTAGTTAACACTAGGGGAATGGGAATAATCTATAATTCATGTCCCAGATAATGAACTAGAGAGGATTCCTCAATAGAGTGTGAATCAATTAAATCAAAAAAAATGCACAAAAAAGGGTATTAAAAATTGATCATACCTATAATTATCTATATACCCTCCAGAACTACGGCCTCCAATACATGAAACTGTCCTAACACATCTCCTCTACCTTTTTGCGGATAACCACCTCCACATCCACTCTCATATCATTGTACTTGAACCTATCGAACTTCCATCGGTTGGCCTCCACCTGGTTTATCTCCCCTTAGTGAAGCAAAAACCTACTTCCCCTACTAATAAAATGGTCTCATTTGAAACTACTACTAAGGATTGCTCTAAACCTATCCTCCTCCAGCAAACTAAGAACATGGAACCCCTAGGACATAGTTCTAGAAGTTGACATGAATGCCACAATCGAAACAAACTAGTTTAAATCCCCCAGGAAGAGCATGGAAACCACCGGCCCCATAAAGACAAAAAGGAATCTGAGGAGATCGAAAACCTTCCGGTCAAAACATCTAAGGTCTGGGTGCATGCGACATTCCACTGATAACTCTAATCATTGAGGAACCTTGTTGGTTCCCCACCCAAAAAAACCTCCTTACGAGTGCATCTGATTGATCATCTCAAGCATCTTTTGAACCTCCAAATACATCAGCAACATAAAAGTAGTAATTGTGTACTACATATAAAGAAGAAGTGCCTCATCAAGATGTCGCGCATGAGAATCCTCTTCTGGAAAAATATTTAGGGAAAACAATAATGTCCATGAACATGATTTTCATCTCTCACATGAACATTATACCCTACTGATGAGAAATAAACTCTTGATTCTTTACTACCGCCACAGTCAATGAAGTGAATTCTACCCAAAAATCCTTGTAGAAGTTGAACCATAAAACAACTACCTCCTTCCACTCTCACAGATATAGCATCCACTACTGATGTGAATATCCCCACATCTGACGGATTTCTAAAGAGACCATGTACTTTGTTGGGTCCTTGATCAAATTGAAGGTGAAATCGAGATCCTCCATCCAACTCTCTATCACCATATCTGAGAGACAACCATTCTAATTCACTAGAGAATGCAAATAGAATGCATGAAATATCCATTTCCACTAATCATCATCCTTAATCAGATCAAACCAATGATGATCAACCATATCATTCTTCTGAACCTCAACTGCTTGATCCACACATGAATGACAAATAGGAGGCATAGCTAAAAGGAAAACAAGTAAATTCCATACCTCAGTAGTATGTAATTTTATTGAGATTAATTTTAATTGATTTAATTAATTTTTACTTCTCCAAAATGAATCAATACAAATAAGAACATGATTCATCATGATTCATGTACCATTCTTGGGTCACTACACTACAACCAGGTCGACCTCACATGGAAATTAAATAAACTCAAAGTTCGTGCACTAAATCGTTGGGGAGACACTAATCCTATGTCCTATTTAGTATCACTAGCACATGCCATAAACCAAGGTCAACTATCACTATTAATATACAAATACATGCATTCCTCATTGTAACTAACTCTGAACTCCACACTATCCCTCAAACATAATCTTCGATACCACCCTGTATTGACCCCCTCCCTCCAAATATACTATAATGAGGGGATATAGATAATGAACCCTGAGTCCCACCTCTAGTTGGCCCCATGTTGGAAAATAGTACTTAGTGTATAAAAATCTTATGATATGGGAGGCATTACCCTTAATAATAAAAATATGGGATTGGGAGATAAGATGGATCATTCAAAAAAACTGTAAGACATAATATAAAATAAAAAAACCATCACACATCCATGTGTAAATAGAACAGATAATATAAATGTATCCATAGTAAATACACAAAAGATAAGGTAATGTAGTGACACCAAAACTTTCAAGAATCTGAGCTAGTAATGTCTAGAAATGTCCACACAATCCTCCTAGAAACTTGAAAATGGATTAATATACATCGGGTGAGCATACAAGTATACTTAGTAGTAATACAAAATACTCGTGTGCACATGTTAAAGAATCATACTAATGCACTTGTGATAAAAGAGAAGAACCAAACAACACCTATCATGGTTTATTGACCATACCACCATCACCAGGTCATGCTTACCAAATAACTCAAACCATGTAATATAATATATTAAGAATTACATCAATAAGGGTACCTTACACCACTTTACCAATGGAATATCACTCTCCCACCCAACATCGTACTTCATGGAATTCCCATCTCTTCTATATACCGCACTTCCCCACACGCATGGTCACACCTCGCATGAAAACACATGGTCTCACCACCCCAAAAGCATGGACACATCACAACTCACCTGAAAACTCTTGGTACACAAAAAAAATCACTTCTAAAACGATAGTATTCAGGTATCCTGAACAAGTAGTGCATCTACCTCATTCCTTCCTCTTACTATGTGTGCCCCCCACTAAAACCTGCCCCATAAGCATGGTCATATCTCACATGAAAACACCTCAGTCATCACCCCAGAAGAATGGTCACACCTCACCTTACCCAAAGACACCTGGAATATCATAACCACAATATAATTCCCTAATAGAAATATAGAATTCAAAAATTGTGAAATTATAACCTCACTTGTAAGAGAGTGTGTAAAGATTTGGTAACTATCCATTTGAACCTATCACTAGATATCGGAAAAAACAACCCTCATGTGACTATGCAGGTGTAGGAACATAATGCTCGATATGGACGGGGTACGTATGAAAATAAAATTAAAATACATGTATATATATATATATATATTATCAAACACTCAAGAACAACCTATGGTTTCATAAACAATCCAATAAAGTCCCAACAACATCACTTTTGATAACACCACTAAATGCATAACCCCACAGAACAAGACACAACCCTCATTTCTTATTTCCATCCAATTATATTTAATCATCTCATTAATTTCATTATTTAGCATCAAACAATTTTTACCACACAAACCACCAATTGATTATTCATTCATCATTTCCAAACCATTAACTAAATCAACTCAGGTCTTTCTAATCATTATTAATCATTTATTTCATCACTTTTTGGGAATCTAGAACAAAGAAACCACCACCTCACCTCCCAAAATCTTGTTAAAAAAATCACCTTTCCAAACCAATATCATGGCCCATCAACTATCTTACTACCCCAAATGCACAACCCAGAAACCATATCACCGCCCCAAAAGCACACCCACAAACCACCTCACCACCCCAAAATCACGGCCCAAAAACCATCATCCCCACATGATTCAACCACAAATTATTATACCGCAATCATGACCACAAGTCACAACATATCAAGAACATTTTATAGATTTACAAAGGGGTTTTTATCACATTTTACTTTATTTTAGGGATATTATCAAACAATTCATTATCCGGGGGAACCCTTTTTATTAGTCAAATATATGTGGTTAGCCAATTTTCATTTTAGGTTGATATAAAAAAAATCACAGTAAAATAATTAATCAAAACACATATATCCATTAAAAATCCCATAACAGCTATAATTTTAAGGAGGGCCATAATCTCGTACAATTCACTATATAACAAAAATAATCAATCTATTAAAACATATGGAATGAAACTTCATTTACCCATTAAAATTTCAATTTAACCAATTCATTATCTTTAATTAAGAAATCACAACCATAACCCAGATGTAAAAAAATCAAACCCCTCACACAAGATACAAAATAAATAAAAATGAGGGATTATCAACCTCAAATAATCCTTTCTAACTCGTTGCGCACCACACAGTGAAGAAGAAGTGGAAGTGACCACAACTGCACAATAATAAACCGCGGATCCACCTATATCAAACTCAAAAGCCATAAAAACAAATACTGAACACACAACCCAAACAAACTGCACCACCACAGAGAAACCCTATAGAAGAACAAGTGAAAACCATCCAATATGATGGCGTTACAACAGATTTCCAATAAACAACTACAATTACCAATGGATAAAAGAGGTAGGAAGAGGGTGTGAAGAACACCTCAGGGCATCGGGTGATCAACCAAAATGTGATGAACAAGAATCCATGACCCAATTAATGAAAATACATTATAAAATAACATTTAAATGTGCAATAAATTGATGATTTATTTGATGTGTAATCCATTTTCACATCGTGTTATCCTCATGGATTGGTTTTACTGAAAAAGTGTTGCCTTTTTTTATTTAACCCCAAAAATATACACATCGTGAAACAGATATTCACAAGATGTGAACCACCATTACGTGCCTTTTAATACACTTTCACGATATTTATTTCATATATATATATATTCTTTTTCACCTAAAAAGTCCACTAAAAACTCTCAAACCTCTCTTGAACACCTCCATCAACCAAAACAAGAAAAGTAACAAAACATAAGGGAATAGACCATTACAGGTTGTGGATCTTCCCAAGACCCAAGAGCATCATTGGATGATATTTCAATTGATTATGAGGCATATTTTCAGGCATAACATGTTAATTCCCATTTTAAATAGGCTCTTTGAATGAGCATTGTAGTTGCATTTCAGAATGAGGATTTCTCGGAGTAGTCTCAATGCAAGGATGTAGTTCATGTGAAAGTTGATCATGACCTACGGAATGAATTACTTTTTAAACTCAAATTAAAATATTAAATTATTTAGGAATAGATATGTCATTTCTTTACACCTAGAAGTCCCATGACTTCTTCACATGTGTCTAGGATAACTATGAATGAGGAGGTTGATGTACAAGAATCATAGAATGTTCAAAAAACATAATATATTTCGGTAGTGATAGCTATGAAGATTATTTTGGAAACGTTTATTGAAGCTGGTTCATTGGATGGCAAGATGGAAACCCATAATGGTGTCACTCTCCCATCAGACCCTAGTCCAACTAAAAACAAACTCACATTGCTTGTTATATTTAATAGATCGAATAATGGGGAAGTTTATTGGGAGGAATTTGGAAATTCTCAAGGACCTCATCGAGATGAAGGTCTAGACATTTATCATCCTGATGAGGAAGATAGACCATCATGAATGGATGATCAGACCAAAATTTGGAAATCTCTTATGTAGTGGAAAAGTGGCAGACATCAAAGAAGCTGGAGTGGATCCCGAAGATGGGTGAAAGGGAAAAAATAATGTGACTTTTGATGTTTTCATTTTGGTGGTCACATTTATACCATTGTTTCATTATATCCTCTAATCCTCCTCAATTGTGTACTTTCGTTTTAGTAATAATTTTCTAGGACCATGGGTGTTAATTCATGGTTCCTTCCATTTATAGTATATATTTATAGAATTATATAATTATATATGTATATAAATATTAATATAAATGTACATATAATTATAAATACAATAAATATATTTTTTATTTAAATATATTTATTATAATTTTATAATAATTTCAATAATTTTGTTTATTTATAATTTTATAAATACATTTTTAAAACGTTATTTATGTTTATAATTTTATAATTATTAAAGTATATATCACACATATACACATGTACATGTGTTATATATATATTTGTGTGTGTGTGTGTGTGTCCCTCCCAAATAAATCTTCATATATATATATATACTCACACATACAACTGTACACGTACAACACACATATATACATATACACAAAACACACACACACACACACAACAAAATGAATACACATATATTCATATAGAAATTGATATCAATATACAAGTTGAAATGTCACATATTAATAATATATCATATATATTTAAATAATTGTTTGAATTATTAAAATATATATATCAATATATCATATTTATATTAATTATATTCATTCATTTTGTATTTAATGTATATAAATAAACTATTAATGTTTTTTACCAATATAAATTTAATAAATTTTATTATAAAAAATTCTGAAAATTAGATTCGTTTTTTAATTAAATTTTAAAAAAAAATATTTATATATTATATTTACATATATATACTTATTGTAATGTAAATATGGGGCTTCAAAAATTAGAGGTGCATCACACTAGGTAGAGAGTTCTTCCATATTTTTTTCCCTTTAGAGGATTTAAAGATACATGTCTGGGGCTTCAGATCGATCCCCTCAAGATGTGATTTCTAGACATTCAAGAATGGGATAAGTGGTTCAATCCATTAGAGGTTACAAACTCATATATTATATTTTGGGTCAAGTTATATAGTCTCAATTGGATACTTTGGCACTCTAGGATAGTACATGACATTGAAATGGAAATTGAGATTCTAATTAAAATGGATAAAGATACTGAGGTAGTCAGTTTCTGCCATTTTGGGAGTCTTTTTGGTGAAGTATATTTGTGTTATACTTTAGTTGAAAATGTTTTTATTTATAATGATGATGATGAGATTTCTTTGAATATTGAATATGAAAAGTTCCATAAATTTTGTAGGGACTATAAGGTTATAGGATATGATGTATCTAATTTCCTAGGGATAAACATTTGTGATTTTGGTTCTCTAAGAGTCCATGATGTAAATTAGTTCCTTTAAAAATATAGATGCCTAAATTTTAATGGGAAATGGTCTACAAAAACTGCTTGAAAACCACAATTTCGAGAGTAGGTGATCATAGAAGGTGAAGGGAATGCATGTAAGGCTAGTAATAATGGGACTACTACCTTTAATGTTTGGCTTTAATTTTTTATATCTTTTCAGGAAGATAAAATCATCAGGGAATGAATCTTTCTAGAAGGAAGGTGGTGATGCCTATACTACTTCTACCTACCATTCCCATAGTATTAGTCAGGGTTGTGTTGGGACTCATTCCTTTTTCCATTAATACTAGATGTTTCCAATGCATGAGTCATATTCATGTCCATATATCCACATTTCTCTAGTATAGGGGATGTTGTCTCCCGTTATGAAATAGGGATGGGGTTGTCTCCATGTACACCATGGCTTGCATGAATTGGTTCCCCCACAGAAATACCTTGTTAAACCTTGTTCTAAATCTATTTATTATGAAGTTATGTAGCCTATTTAGATAATTATGAAGCCTAAAGGAGACATATTATTGGATTATGTGCCCAATTTTGGAGGATAAACCTCTTCCAATGAGGATTTAGATCATATTTTATGTGGTGCATAATAGTTCCTATTGTTTTCGAAGCATGATAAGGATACCCTTGTAGTTGTCACATGACATGGGATCTCCACTAATGATGACCTGGATGAAACATATTTTATTAAGGTCCCTTCTTCAATCACGGACATAGTAAGGGTTAAAGGGGAGATTACAGGTCAATCTCTCCTATATTGGTTAAAAAGAACATTAAAGAATGTGGAATAATATCCACTTCTATTCTAGGGATACAAACACCATTATAGGAGAGGGTGTATATAATGTAATGTTAAATTAAAGATATCTAATCATCTATTGTAACTACATCCAGAATAAGGAATGATCCCTCATAATAGGGAATGCTAAAGTCTGTCGATGGGTTCGACCATGTGGTTCCTCATGAGGAATTTGGAATTCAAGTGGAAGATCTAAATGTGGAGGTCATTTTTTATCCATGATGAGAATAATGAAAGAGATAAATATCTTATATTTCTTGATATATGGAATAGATCAAAAAGTATCAAGGTTTTACATGATGATTTTGGTCTCACTTGTGGATATTTTCAAGATGAAGATCAATTCTCAAAGAAGTAAGATGATGATTATTTTTTTCTAAAAACTTCTCCACTGGAGGTCAAGAGTCTCTTGATGAGAGATATATTTCCTTGAGATGGTTGTTCATAATAACATATAGAAGGTCCCAATGTAATATAATAGGGAACCAAATCTAAAAGGTTAGGGTAGTTATAATGAAATGGGTGGAAGGCTTCGAAAAAGGTCGTCACTGAATGTTCTTTAATTTTGGTGGAATTTGTGCCATTGTTTCATTGTATCCCTTCATTCCCTTTTATTTTACATTATCATATTTATAAATATTTTGGTCCATGGATTATAAACCATATCTTACACCATTTTTAGTATCTCTGTTAATATATATGTATACTTCAAATGGAATGAACCATGGATAGAATCCATGGCCTCAAAAAATATATTAAAGAAAATCAAGTGCAATATAGAGAAATACAATGAATAAAGGGTACAATGTTTAATATGGTGGTATTACACCAAAACACAGGATCAAAATTCAATCATAATCTTTTATATATGTCACTTCTTTCTTGAGACTTACCCCAACCTCTTGGATGCCTTCCTCGCTTCCTCTATTTTAGAGCCTTCCATGTGGTATCCTTAAAATTAATTCTAGATGATTCATCATTCTCATCAGTAAGAAAAATTTAATTGGTGAAATTTTTAGAATAAGGGTCATCTTCACCAAGTGAATTATCCTAAAAACTATGGATTTCACGTCATCTCAAAGATTTTCAAATTCCTCTTGAAATTCACCTCTGTTGTGTGATCTATTAAGAATTTCAACACTGGTGAGATTTTTTTAAATGATTCCCAATTCTAGTGGATAATTATAACCCTACTAGGATGTTTTCATCCCCTCAATAGTATCACCAAACACACAGTCACTAACGACACATCTAATTCCATCGTATAGTGTAGGAATAGAGGATGTTGAAGCAACTTCCTGAAAAAAAACGATACAAAAACAAGAAAAGAAATATGATCCCCAATGAGAGGTGTTTTCTCATGTCCATTAATATTTAACATCTATTTAGGAAAAAATGTTATAGACTTTGTGGAAAGTACTAACTAGAATCCCTCATTTTCAAAAACATATGCTTTCCCTCATCTTTTGATTATATTAATCTCCTGGTCATGATAAAATGAAACTTGAGGAAATTCCTCATGGTTAGAATGTTCTAAAGATACCTAATTTTCAAATTAATTCTAATTATTCATATATAGAACCTCATTGAAATAGTGATTATCTTGTACTTAAAACACCCGTTTCTTCATTTTTGAGACTCCAATAGGAGGGAATGCCTTCTCAGCATGCGTTTTTGTAGAGTCCTTAAGCCGACTATCTAGAATTATGGATACAATTGAGAAATTATTCACAAAACCTTTCTTGACAACTTCTCCCTGCATTGAAAATACCTAAATCCTATATATATTTTCTAGGTTCCAATCTTCATTTCATTTAATATAGATTGTATTCCTAGGACATGAATCCACATAGTTCCCAATATAATTGCAATACAAAAAATATAGAGGTCACTTTTCATATTCAATTCGTAGATAAATATCATCAACTGGGGTGTAGTGAGTTACTATATCAGTGAGAGAGTTACCTCATTTTCCAATGAAGCATTATTGTTCATACGTAATGGTTTTATCTAAAACTGATAAAGGTAACCCTTTTATTAGTACTTTAGGTTTATCATTGAAAAAAGTTAGTGATGGGTAAGGCCCAATATATTGTAGTGACCTAAGGCTTCCAACTAGAAATGATGTTATAAGGATTAATAGTTGAGAGAATATACCCTTTAAATATAAATATTAATTATAACACAATAGTAATAAAATATTCATTAAAAATCATGCAATAAAAAGACATAATATTTATATAATAATCCAAATATACATCTAAAATTTAACGATAGTCATAAAATAGTAAAAATGATCTCCCATAGGGATATCATATATGTAAAAGCATAGAATTTACCATATTTTGTATCCATTCCTGCATTGAAGAAGAACTTCACCCGTCTACTAAACCAAAATGTTCATCCCATGCATTTTTTCACTTCAATACATACTATTGGGGATGTGGAATTTCTCTAATATGATCCATGAGACATAAAATATGAATGTGTCTAGGAGGATCCATGCAAATTGTGAGTAAGAACTCACCCAGATTCAACTAATGACATCCCTTGATAATATCTATTCCTATAACTATGCAGGTAGAATGTAATTAATGGAAACCAAAACACACAACACAATCTACTCCACTAATGCTCTATCATCCATGAGTGAGTCTTTATTTGTGTAACCTAATGTGTGAGTAGAATAGTGCCTCCAATGTTTATCATATCAAAAGTGCATCCAACCTTCAATCAAATTATTCATCACACAACATCACACACAAAACCATTAATAAGTAACCTTATGAAGCCAACCATGATGCCCCAATGACACGTCCAAAATCTATCTCACAATTTCTATTTTCCTCAGAACCTTATCAATTTCTATCTCAATGGCCCGATGAAAACCCATGATATGACAAAAATAATCTTTTATGAAGCCTGATCCATCATCCCCAATATATCAATCATATATGGTGAGCTTCTCGCTCCCAAACTATGATCTGAACCACCCAAAATATCCAATGGGCATTATGGTGTATCCATATCTATATTTGTGAAACCTGTCATCATCCACCATATCCATCTTAACTACATAGTATATCACCAAGAAACTCGTGGTCAAAATCAACTCATTGAACTTTTCCTATGTACACATGACCCTAAAGGCCATATCCCTGATGCAGAATGGCATCACCAACATCCCAGGACTACTACTCAGTGAACCACTATCACCACCCATAACAATGGTCAAAAATATTATTGCCGCACTAATGAATCTCTGTGGCCACCTTCAAAAATGGTAAACACCACCTGAAACACAATGATATACCTTTATCCCCCCATCACTAATGATCAAAATTACCCTTAACCACAAGGGTTACAACCATAATGTTCCTAAAGACATTATCAACCATTAAATTGCCCTGATCACTTCATTACAACATATGACATCATACACATGAAACCCTCAAACCACGCCATGGTGCAATAAAAAACATACCAAACCAAACCCATCATCTTCCACATGATACTGATCTAAGGAATCTCTTATGAACAACAAAAAGTGAAATTATTTTCATTCACGGTCACCCATATGACCCTACCCTATCCAAACTATCAAATAATGAATCACATATAAAACATAGAAAATATCTTGGATCCACCTAATTGATGTTTTAAGGACTCCAATAATAAGGAAATATAGAAATTCTTTCTCTGATTGAAATAAATTAGATAATTTGAAAAATAATAATGATTTATATCCCAACACAAAAAAACATAAAAATGATCTGAGAAACCAATAATAGACACCCAAGGTCATATATCCTTACCTTTGGATACTCCCCACAATGAATTGAGTGGAATACATACAAAAATAAATTTATATCCCTCGAGAAGGGTGTATGAATAAGAGAGATAGGTTTTTTAGGTCATAACCAATGTTCTGCTAGCCGAAATAGACCACCCCTAATTCAATAATTTAACCAAGTAAATAATTTTTATAATGAAAATAATAAATATTCATCAAACATAATTTTTCAAAGTTTCTAGATTAACCCTTTCACAACAACAAGAACACCCTTACATATCGTCCAAGGTAACACTCATATAAGAACACTTACACATCAACCCTTATGTATAAACCTTTATCAATCAGATGGTAGACCATCAAATATTACGTATAAAATATTACACATCATAGGGTAACCCATAAACCTTTATTTATCAATACATATTCATTATAGGGTAACCAATCAACCATTATTTATTGAACATTAAATTTCATAGGGTTAAACATTACATATCACATAATTTACCATTACTTATACTTTATTTAACCTATTACTTTCACAAATTAGAAGGTTCCTAGTGTGACCTTTACGTATCAACCATTAAATTCTAGGACATTTATTTTTCTAAAAAACTCTAGTGAACCTTACATATCATAGGGTATCATGGATTCAACCATGACTACCACAAATCAGCCCGAGGGAAGCTCTTACTTTTATTAGTTCTAAATAAAAAGTGCTGATAAAAGTCTCACCTTTATCAGTTCGAGCAAAAAGTGATGATAAACATGTATCCTTTATCAGTGATTTTTTAGAACTGATAAATGTTAGCTTTATCCTCACTATTCTTAGTGCTGATTCCTATTTCTAATAAAAATATATTTCCAATATAAATATACAATTAATATATTTATGTTAAAAAATAATTTTTATTTATTTAACCAAAATTCACATTCAAGGATTTGGAAAAAAAATCATTGACTTAAAATTTATTAAACAAAGATAAACAGTGCATTATAGGACATGGGGAATACATGTAAAAAGTTCTCACATCCTAAAAGAGTGGGAAAAGGTAATAAAAGACACTAACGAAAGTCCCCTGAGAACCCAAATTCCTGGTGTATTTCCCTCTTCCCTTCAGATTTCATCCTCTCCAATATGTCTTCTTTGTAAAGACATCATCTTCTATATTTTATGATTTATATTATCTGTAATGAGTTTCAATAATCTATAATTTCAATATAAATCTCAATAATCCATATTTGGATCAAATAGGAATCCATCTTTGATGTTAATTTAAAACAATCCTTAGATTCTATATAAGCATTAAAGTCAAAAACCTTTGGATCCATCATGGAATAAATATATTCAATAAATGAAAAATAATAATCATATGCTTCCATTATTGGGCCTCGAGTGGATATTTTAATTTCCAGATCATCGGGGGTAGAATACAAGAGTTCCTTGAACGTGCACTGTCATATTCCTTATTCGAAGTCTTACCTAAAGAGGCATATTTATATTTCATTAATTCATTGATGTATGTTGGGTAATGCACCCAATGCATTATAATCATCCATTTGATGTAAAACCTACAATGATGAAGCATGCAAAGAAATACTCACTCGAGGGTCATTTGACTTGGGTTTATAAGGAGTGACATGTTTGAAATCTTCCTTATCCGCAAAAATGTTCTTACCTATATGATTCCTTGATGAGCCAACCGTACCTATCTCACTACCTATGTATGTATCAGGGGTTTTCCCATGTTTCGGAACTATAATAATTCCACACCCACCCATCATGTGTTTTTCTTTAGTATTTCATCCACTAGTGGCATCTAAAGAATAAATGATGGTATCTGATACATTTTTTTGATCCATCTCCACTATATTGCGATGAATTTTGTGTATTTGATCACCATTTTTATTCCTTGATTGTATAGAGGTGAATAAATATAGTTTTGTCTTACCATTATAGGACATTGTGGAAGTGAGTTTTTCTTTTTTTTTCACTGTTAGTTATCTATCTATTATGCAATCATTTCATGAGATGATATATCCTCCACACCCTCCCTAGAGGACTGAGCCCTTTAAGATATGATCCCTCCCATATATTTTTCTCCACTCTTGAGATCCTTCACAATTTCCTGTGTATTCTCTACATTATGTGAGGATTTAAGTCCTAAATTTTTATCAGTTCCCAATATTTGTGTCGGTTCATTATCACATAATAGGATCTGACCATACCTTTGTAAAGTTGGTTTAATAGGAAAATATGCTTCACTTATTTTTACTTATTCAACCAACTCAGCCCAAAACATTCTCAAGTGTTGTAGATTAATATTCCTTGGTCACAAACAATAGGCTTTGATACCACTCCCATCTTCTAGCCTGATTCAGAGCCAATATTCTTGTACAGTAAGGGCACCTAAGTGGAAAATGCCTCATAATGAGGCAAATTCTGACCAACATTACTTGGAGAGTTTGATTTCCTATGTTTCCTATTTTTAAACACACACTTTCATAACCCATGAAAAAATAAGTACAAATAATGTTCCTCCACCAAGTTGATATATTATAGCCTATTACATTACAATTTAGAAATAACCTTGGAATTTTTTCACATTTGACTCTAAATTTGATCTCATCTTCATCAATAGAAAGAAAACCTTTCTCAACTAGTGTAGAACACCAATAAACTTCCACAAAAAACCAAGAAACATGCCTGAATCTAGTTTCCTCTGTTTCACTATCAAATTTTATGGGAACATCAATGGGAATATAAATATAATATAGATTATTAGGATGAATAGAGATCTAGTTTAAGCCATTTATATTGAACCATATATCCTAAAAAGAGTTTCCATCTTCCAAAGGGTTCAAGAACTTGTCCCATTCTAGAATATTAAAAATCATAAGCTTTAAAAATATTAAACTGAAAACCCAATCACACATTTTCATTTCTTATAAAGCGATGATAATGATAAAAAAATCCATGGCCTTGAGAAATAAGATTCAATTTGTTCAGTATGAAAATCAATGACTCCAAATTTATTTTTAAAAAAGATAACATACAAGAGAGAGAATGAGTCATAAGATATAAATTCCTATATCAAAATGATATATCTTGAATAGGGAGTCAATTCATGTAAGTCTCTATGGTTCACATGTTCCTGGGATGTCATCCTCTTCACATAGGGTGTCTAACCCTCTGCCACATCATGTCCCATTGTGGGTTTCATCTTCATAATCAAATGAAAATTTATAAGAGATCTCTGTAATGGTGGTGATCCTAAATTTCCATGAAGGATCTTGAATGTATATATTAGGATTTTATTGGAAGCAATATTCAATATTGATTGATAAAAATTTCATTACTTTAAAATATTTTTTGAAGCTAAATACTTCTGGATCAATTATAGAGACAGTGACTTCAAGTTGCGAGTAGTACGAGACAATCACTTTTTATCAACAAATTAAATGGGTATTTCACATTCTTTGCCTTCTATAGTTATGATGTTGATATTGTTTCCTCATGATAAATCAAAATATTCAATAGATGTATTTCAAAAAATTTCATAATCACTTTTTATTAAATTAGTAAAACTAGATGGAAAAGACCACTCTACATTCATAGTGTTCGGATTCACCATCAATGGAGAAAAAAACATGTAAAGGCATGCTAACAAGGTCATCCTATACTATTGGTGATGCATTTGGTTAAAATGGATATTGAGACACAAATGATTATTATTTTCAAGGGACAAAAAATAATTGGCCATATTTATCCATCATTATTTTTTCACCCTTGGGAAAAGACTCATGTTGAACTCATTTTCATCTACTTTGGACTCCTCCAACCTGAAGTCCAATAAAACAGTCTCAAAGTCATTGGGATTCTTGTTTGTCTTTGCAACATCAACCCATTCCAATGTTGGGGATGATTATTTTGACTTTGAGTGTAAACAAACATCTACATCCATTTTATTTTTGCCTTTACAGTATCTAGATGAAATTATTTATTCTTCGAGGAGTTGTTAATCAGCACCTTCTTGAGTGATTGCTTCATTATGTGAATCCAAAATGTCATCCCATGATCTATTAATTTTCTACTCCTTAAAATCACTCACATTGTCTACTATAGACCCACTATATAGCCTTGAAGCATCTAGTGAAATTTCACATTCAACTCTATCACCCATATTCTTGGGTCTTTCACCATAATATTCAGTAGATTCAGTAATTAGAAAATATTCAAGTTCATTCAAGCAGAAAGGTTGCAGACTAGGCTCAAAAGCTTTATCCAACTCCTATGACTAGACATATCAAGAGATGGAAGGACCTCCAAGAGTAGTGGGATTTGAAATCATGGCTTTCATAAATCCTTCTTTTTTCTTGTTCCCACAAATATAGAAAAAATCATAGAAAATATATCTCTTACAACTTAGAAAATTTTCACCAATGAGCTTAAAATCCTTATAAAATCTAGTTACTTTTTCATATTCATTGTTAAACTCAATCTCACCATCATCAGTAGAAAGAATGACTTTATCCACAAAGGTAGAATAAAAATTGACCTCTAAGAGGAAATGAGAAAAATAGAAAAATCATTCTTGTTTTTCTTATCTAACTAATTTTATTAGAATCTCTATAACTAATGAAATATAAAATAAGTTCTTAGGGTGAAAAATAACCCAATTCAATGCTTACACCCATACCGGTAATTGAACTGATGTTTTACTTACCTTCAAAGGTTTGAAACTCTAGTCCTAATCACTTATGTGAAAATCACTAGGCTTGATATAAATTGTGCTAATGACCCCAAACTCTAATTTTCAGGTCTTTACTGGTGAGTAAAATGTGGCATAATCCATTACCCAACAAGACACACTTTTAGTTTGAGAAGTCATAGATGTCTGAGAGCTTTGCAGTTACGTCCTAGATTTTCCACAACTTTGAACCCCACAAAGAGTATTGACATGAAAAAATTGTGTGATTACCAATCTCAAAAAATTCCGAGAAATCATTTGGATCATTCTTAACATGGGTGATATTCTCATTCCATTAAAATCCACTAGTGGTCGATATTTTAAAGGGAGAGGAAGACTATCGACTGGCCTCTTCAGAAACAGTCACTTCGAGCCATCCATGAGAAACTTTTTATGACTCTAATCCGGTACAAGAAGCCTTTTGGGTGTTTAAATGACATTCAGTAATAAAGGATTCATCCAAACAATGTGTATCATAGGATGCCATAATGAGAGAATCCTAATCGCTATATGAGTTAGAGTGATAAAATCTTGCAGACCACATCCTCCCCCATTAATATATATATATTTAAATAATTATTAAATTATGATAAATGTATTTAAATAATAAATATTGATATTATATTTACAATTACATATATTTATATATTGATAAAAATATATATAATTATATAAATATTACAAAGCAGTGCAGACCATGAGGTATAATTATGTATTGATCTTACAACGGGGCTCCAACGCATGTTTTCTATTTGGGATTTGGGAAGGTTTGGTGGACCTAATGGGTTGTTCAATTTTGGGGTTCGTGGGTCTCATTTTTTTGGGTCCCTCATTGTACACTTTTCTGTTTGTGGGTCATGGTTTTACCCCATTGTTGTTTCATTGTACATTAATTTCTTAATAAATTTTTGGACCATGAGAAAAAACAAATGTTCTACAACAATTTTTTAAGAAATATATTTAAATATATTTATAATTATATAGAAATATTTTAAGATATTTTTATTTATAATTATAATTATATATATTTATATGTTTTTAAATTATAATTAAATTATAATAAATAAATACTATTTTTATAAACTTATAAATATTTATAATTATATAATAATAGTAATATATAAATATAGTAATAGCTAGATACCATTACTTTTAAATATTTTTATTTATAATTATAATTATAATTTTACATATAATTAAAAATATGTATGCATATATATATATAATTATAAAATTATAATAAATATATTTATTATATGTATAATTATATAAAAATATTTAATAATATATTTATTTATAAGTATAATTATAGATAAATATATATATATATATATATATATATATTTGTATATAATTATATATATGTGTGTGTCTGTGTGTGTAGAATTATCAAAATTATATTATTCAACAAGTTTAGTAGTTTAATTCTATACTCAAACTATTTAGACATGAATTTGGAAGACCAAATATATGAACCCAAAATTTGTTAATAAAAAAGAGAATAAAATATAGATAAGATGCAAGTAACCCATACATACAATTTTTATAATAAGGAAACAATTAAACAGTTCATTCTGACTATTTTGGATCCCAAATTCCTCAAATGTTTCCATATACATTTTGGGTGTCAACCACGCCACCCTGTATTGACCCTTTGATGTCATACCCATGCATCATCTGAGGATGTTTTAGATGAGTCCTACAAAAAGGAGAATATCATGAATTTCTATGAAAAATCTCAAAATTCAATTTTAGTATTAGAGAAGTTTCCATCTTCAAACTTAATAAAAGATAACTATTTATGCATGACCAAAATGTAACATCAAGCTGTAAGAAGTGCCAATTTTTTTCTTCTTTACTGATGCCCATAGTGGGTCTTCCACCTTCTCGATCTTCATGGTCTATTAAACTTGAATTCTTTACCATGCAGTAGAACATTCCTCACCAGAGACCCTACCAAATAATATTTATGCACATTTCATTAAATTAGTAAAGTGGGATGGGAAATTCCACTCCACATTCTCAAAACGATAATCATTCCATCTCGTGGGAGTAGAAATTGGATGCTAAACCTATAAAGAAACATCCAATGACTAATCTGTTGGCCTATTGGTCACATTAAAAGGGCATCCCATAGAGTCGTTAGTTTTCAGCTCTATACAAACATCATTGAGCACCACATTATGCATAGTCTCCTCTTCATACTAAGCAAGAGATAAAATTGAATGAACCCTCTACTTTCAAGGCATAAAAAGTGGAAACCATCATCCATACCAACTTTACCTTCCACTTTCTTCTAGCATAAATCAATGAATCTAGCCTCATTTCAACATTCACTTCTTCTTGAATAGATTCATCACAACAAGAATACTTTTACTCAACATCAATAGCCACATCAAATCAAAATTTATTAAGACCGTTTGTACCCACATTTTATCCATCATCAGTCCTACTAAAGGTCATAACACCCCCACAACTGCCAGATATTCTATAATCGATGGTTTTAGGAACATCTGTTGGAGTACCATGAGTTTTGTGATGAGAATAAAACATGTGGGCCTACATAGGAATATCACAAGAGGCATACACACTATAAATAACCTCTAATACTTTTTAAAAAATCTCATCAAATGAGGAAATCCCTATATAACTAGTGTAAACCCCATCCTTCATCCTAAAAATGATCTTAAATCTCTTATAGTCATAAATAATTTGTTTCCCCTGACACTAATCAATGAAATGTACTCAATTTTTTAGAGAGAGTATTGAATATTCCTACAAAATTTCACAAAATAGTTCACTATGAATAGGCAGGTGACATAGAAATTAGGTGTCCACTTAAATTAAACAGATAATTATAAATTCAAAATGCCTACTACTAAAAAACTATTTCAATGAGATCTTGAAAATGGTTAGTATCAACCAGTATACATGAGAAATTCATATACCTATATCTTTGAATCTCCTTTTCAACATTGATCAGAGTCCCACCAACGAATGCAACTTCCCACAGTATCAACCAAATCCAAAAATAATAGCTTAAAACCCTTATTCTAATATTGTTTTACATATAGCAGCTCCTTACCATGAAATTATTTGAGACAAGATCCCATTGTTGGAGCGTAAGATACCAAGGATTTAGATGTATCCACCCAAAACTCATGGAAATGTTTTTGAATATATTTCGATGGAATAATAATGTGATAAGAACCTTTACCAATGGTGATCAACCTTAAATCACCAAATCCCCTACACTTATGAATTTGAAGCCTCAAACCATCTATATTCCATGGGGAATCCCTCCAAGACCTAAGATCTGAGCAAGAACGTAGATTCTGCACTTTGTGATAGCCTTCAATGATCAGGGGATTCACTTCTAAAATGGTAATAGAGCCATTTTTTGTGATTATCTTATTCAAGTATGTTGATGCATCTTGAGATTTATAAAAAACATGTTGCTTGAAATAAAATTTTCAATACATTGAGGTTCCTCGTAGGGTTCCATGATTCATTCTTCACCACATCATTTTGATCTGAAGAATCCTTCACCTAAACTTCACTACCACCCATAGACACCACCATTGAGGGAGGAATTAAAACCTCATTGGGATTAAAATTTTAGTCCAACGGATTCTCCAGGGATCCTTATCTTCAATCACTATATATTTTCCAGGAGGTCGCTGAATGAGACTCCCTCAAAAATGCCCAATATCAATTGGGTTTAAAATAATAATTATAAATTAATAAATAATTACTAAAATAATTATAAAATTAAAAATATATTTATTTAAATAATAAATATATTCATTATATTTATAATTATATATTTATAAATATATATAAATACGTTTTAACATATTTATTTATAATTATAAATATAAATATATATATATATATATAATTATAAATATATATATATATATATATAATTATAAATATTTATTTATTTATTTATTATATATCTTATTTCTTAAATATATATAATAATATAAATAAAGTATTACAATTTGACATTTATTATTGTTTTTCACTATTGGTAAAGATACCCATTTAATAGTTCTAAAACAGGTCTTTATCAGTGTTGAATTTTATCACTAATAAAGACACATTTTATCAGTTCTTTTTTAACACTGATAAAGAGTTATCCTTATTAGTGTAAAAATAGATGATAATGGTAATTTTTATCAGCTCCTCCTTTTTTAGCACTAATAAAACTTACCATGATTATTTATTTACTAGAAATCATTGATAAAATTCTTATGGGTTCACAAAAATTGAACCATAACAAAACCATGTAGTCACTCCTACCTAAAGATTTTGTGGAACCAGAGCTTTGTTATTTCTATCGCTGGACCCTACTATTGTTGTTGTTCTACATTCTCAAAGAATCTGTCTCTCTAAATCTATGTTATGTGTTTATTTATCTTGTTACCACCTCCAACAAAAATATATATTTATTCAGTCATAGCTCAGTTGTGTGTGTATTCACTTCTTCTCGACAAACTGAACAAATAACACCTATCCTTATTGAGTCTGGATTGATTGAGAGTCTCTTATACACCTCCTTCTCTTAATATCACTTTTTGGTCACCCAATGTACAGATACAATTGGAATTTTATCACTCATGTCTCTAGTTTGGGGTCAAAGTCATCAAAACTGATATATGGTACCATCTCCACTTAAGATCGAGTTTTATTTATCTTAAATCTATTACTACACGTTTTTAATCTATTATTTACTTTAAAATGTGAAGATATTCTTATCTTTGAGGAATCATGTCATGATAAGTATCCCTCTAGACAGAAAGCTCAGACTTTCACAACACATCCTCAGAACAATAATTCCCTAAACTAGTCCTAAAATTTTATTTTTTGGTCGGTTCACTTGTTCAGATCACTTCTCCTTAAAGCTAATTAAACCAAAGATATTGAATTGTATCCTAGAATTTGAAAGAACTACTTATGAAGTGATTTTAACCTTTTGACCATTATTTATTATCAATCTATTTTTTCTTATGTGATGTTTTATTATTTTCATATCTGAATATATCCAATAATTCCATATTAGTGATATATAAGTAATTAATACCATTTTTATGTTTTCTTAAATTTATTCATTCATTTTCAAATCATATTAAAGAATTTCTCTGTCTAATTTTATTGATTTAAATAGACAGTACTAGTATGTAATGTTTGGTGAATATGTAGTGTGTGTGACATTAATAAAATCTCTTCATGGGTCTGATATAACATCCCCATGACATAGTATCACAAATTAAATTTTCATAATATTCTAATTAATATATATATATATATATATGAAATTGATAGTGATTTATAATAGAAAATTTCCTCGTACATGTATTTTCAAAGGATAATAGATTCTTTTATTATAAATATTCTGATAATGAGAAATGACAGAAATATATCTCACATAATTTTAATGACAAATTATTAAATTTTAAATATTTCTAAAAAAGTTATTTCATTAATTATTAGAAATAATGGGAGTTTTAAAATTTAAATATATCTCATAGGGCCAATAAAATTAAATATTAAATTTCAATAATGATAATCATTAAAAATATAATTTATATTTTAATTTATAATGCACCAGTGTAGTTTCTATAGTTCATTAAAAATATCTCTCTATCTCAAAAAGATTAATTTATATAGATATATTGAGGGAAGTAAATTCAATATATTTAGTAATACTATTTAATAATTTTTTTATTAATGATATAATGTTGGATTACAATGAATATATTTTCATTATCCATAATTTATATAAAACTAATTTTATAGTTAACGAAGTAATTTTTCACAAAAACCAGTTTTCTATTAAGGTATTTTATATCCATTTAATAAGGAAAATCATTAATAATTAGTCTAGGGATAGTATATCTGATTTTTTTATAAAAAACTTATAGGATGAACTGAAAATGCATTGTATGAAAATGTATTTTGACATATTCAATGTGTTTCAAGTTTATAATATTATTGTTCTATATGATTTTAAATTTATATACTTTTATAACTAATATTTTATATTGTATTATATGAATATAATACAATAATAATTTTTTATTAAATATTTATATTATTTTTTTACTAAATTATAAATTTATATAATTTTTTATAATTTATAATATATCATAATTACCTATATAGTTTAAATATAAAATTTCGTTATTTCTTTAAAAACATTAGTATAATATATTCATATATTAATATACAATTATAGTTTTATTCATTATAAATTATTATACTTTTATACTTTCATACGTATTACTTTTATATATTATAATATTATACTTTTATAAATATTTAAAACTATATACCTTTACAAATTATGTATAATTTTATAACATATATGTACTTTAATATAGTTTTACAAATTTATATACATTTATAAATTATATATATTACTTTAAGATATATATTTTTTTATAAATTATATATAGTTTTATACTTCTATATATTTCTATAATTTTATATACTGAAATTAATATATATCAATTTGTAAATTATACTTTTATACATGTATAAAATTTTCAATTTATCAATAGTTTAATACTTTTATACTTTCATAAAAAAAATTCTATAAATGATATTTTTAGTTTTTTTTAATTATGTTAATATTATTATTATCCTTTAAAAAAATCATTTAGATAATTATGATAAATATTACTATGAACAATATTTTTTGTTTTAAATCATAATGGAAAAAAGTTGGGTTTATTCTTTTAATTAAGTCTTGAATGGGTTTTAAAATTAGAATTTTTTTTGGATTTCGTGTTCAACAATGTATCTAAGGGGGAACATATTAGATTCCATTTTATAATTGCATTGTTAGCCCATGTTTTAGTCATAAAGGGTGTTATATATATTTATATCATCATAATAACATTAAAAGACCTCTTTAACACACATAATCTAACCTCATAAATTATATATATTGATAATAACACCATGGGAAGGTCATTTTACTAACTCTGTTCAACCCATAAGATATCCATAAAAACCACACTCCCAAAAAAGGTGAATTAATTGTTAACCACATTGCAACTCCTAAAACTAATTTTTATCCAAAATCACTAGCATGGTTTAAATTATGGGAGTCCTATACAACTACATCTTCTCTATGATTTTGTGTAAACTTCTAAGGGGATGAGTCTCAAGCAACAAAATGAAATAGTAAATATCGTTCTCATTAGCTTCATCTCCTAGATAATTATTATTGATTTTTCCCCTGATACTCATCCCCCATATCTTCAAGATGAATTCAAATAAGAAAACCTACACACAGTGGATTAATTATTATCTTAAATTCAATCAATAATTTCTTTCTTTGATGATGAAATAATTTGAAACATTAAAATGTTGGGTTCCACATTTTGAGAGGCCCATTTTTTTGTATTTATTTTTTAAAATTTTAATATTACTGAATAAAATAGGGTGGATATGAATTATGAATGGATGGATTCTAATCATATGAAAAAGAGTTTGAATATGGGGTGAACCAGTCTAACAATTTTTTGTAATATCATCCATATGATCCATCTCAAATCCTTTATCTATGTTTATAATGTCATTATTCAAGATGTATTAGTCTAGATGATTTGGAATAATAATTGATCTGTCATAGAATAGATCAAAATTATAAATATTGGAATAAATAAGGGAAAAATCAAATGTTGTAAGTGACTTGGATAACATTTCATTATTTGAATCATCTGAGAGTAGAATTCACACATATATCATGAAGATGTTAATTCCATAAAAGTAATGGTTTGTTTCATAATTAAGTTTAATTTATTTCTTTTTTGTATTACTCACATTATAATTGTTTTCTTATATAGCTGGATTCTATTTTTTTGGAGTTGGAGTGGTTTGTTTGAAGCTGCTCATTCTCATGAAATACTGGACTTCATGAATGTTGTTGAGATAATGACTACAATGAAATGGATCATGCATGACTACAAAAATTATGAAAAGTTTAAGTCCTACTACTTTTTTAATTATTTTAGTCATCATTTTATCTTATATTTGTATGAAAATGTCCATATAATATTAATATATTACTTTTTTGGTTTTTTTCCCAGATCTTTTTGGAATACATGTTTTTCTGTCAACTATTTTTGACAAGCCCCAAAAGAGATAACATGTTTATTTCTACCATTGTTACCATGAGTTTCATTTCCTTTCTATGTCAAAATTCCAACACTGTATATTGAGTCGATGTTCTTTGTAACGACCCAATTTTTTTCATGGGAAATTACCTTCTTATAAATATCTCATAAAATTATATGAAAGCACAAAATAATTAATTACTATGTGTAAAGTGACCTTTAAACATAATTTTGTCACTTCTGGGTTTGTAATTTCAAAAATCTGACATAGACGGTTGTTTTCAAGATGAATATTGGGGTCTAATAAGAAAAACAAAATTTTTTGTGAATAGTAACTGAGCATTATGAACAGTATCTTAAACTTATTAATATTAACCTACTATTATTAATATTATTACAACCATTGTGAATATAAAGTCATCCAAAATAATAGTAACCTTACGAATGATTAATTTAATAAAATTTAGACATCATAGAAAGTGACAATTTGACCATAGTAAATGATTTGGTATTTTTGTATATCATAAATTATTAATTATAAATAATTAATTAATTTAAACGAAAACTAATTTTCTTAAGTTTTTTCCATAAATTAACAAATATATGTCTTCTAGTTTTTAGATAATTTTATAGGACCCTCCGTAATTTTTGAAAGCATTATAAAATTAGTTATAATTTTAAAAACTGTATTTTTTCAAGTAAATTTTTATTTCAATTAAATAGTAAATTAATCATATTTAGAAAATATTTTTTGAAAAATGGACTTCATTTATGGATTTTACACGTCCAAAAATACTGGGGGTGAAATTTTGAGATTTTTTTGAAATACATGATTTTTTAATAAATAGTGAAATACCACAATTTTAAAAATAAGTTAATTAAGTTAATTAATGAGTCATGTATGATGTTCTGTTGATGTAAGCCCACTTGGTTCAGGATTAAATTATAAAATTACTATTCTTGGTCCTCAAAGTCTGACTATTCCTTGTCTTGTGTAGGAATAATAAATTGATGAATTTTGTATTTAGAAAACCACTCTCCCCTCCACTATAAAATCCACCCTTCACACCCTCATTCCCTCACACGTCTCAAACATCAATAATTTTCTTAAATCTACCCAATAATCTTCCCTATCCCCTCCCCCACGTCCAAGAGCTTACGTTCTCATCAAAAGACCAAGCCTAGGCCCATTAAGGAGAATCTCAAGAGGAGGATTCAAGAGGTAATTTCTCTCCCTCTTCTCCTTTAATTCCATTTCAATTCCAAGTTCTTTTCTTATTCTCTCCCCACCGATATGTGTCCAAATGTTATGGTAACACTATTATAAAACATATCATTTAATTTTATTATACTAATGGGATATTATATCATCCAACCGCCTTTATCCTCTGGTTTTTATTTTATAAAAGAAAACGTTGTTCGTAAGGTGTTAATCTATCACCTTCAAGAATGACATGTTTTCTTATTCGATTTCTACAATCAGATATGGTCATGAAACAATTTTCATGGTTGAACCAGAATATTATATTTTTATTTTATCCTATTTATTTTCATTAACTAAATTTTGTACATATTACTAAATGTGTAAACAAAACTAGTTCGTTGTGGTCGAAAATCCACCCAAATTAACCAAAATGATCACCATTAAATCCCTATCTAATGATTCATCCACATGGTATATAACATAATTCAATATAATATGATTAAAACTCCTGTAATATCATTAATAACATTTAATATTAGTTCTGTATGTTTACCATTGTTCTACATGAACTTTTATTTAAGAATACAAGTGAACCACTCAAGAAAACCAAAACAATGAACATTCACAAAAAATGTTTTTAAACTCTATAACTCATCCAAAGGCCTAAAATATAAGTTAATGAAACCATAATGAACCATATTCAAGTACACAAGGTTCTTGAATTGTCAATTAATGAATCTAATGTGGTTATACAGGACATTAAACGGAAGAAAGCATTCAGATACTAGGTAAGGGGAAATTCTCGAACCGAATTTTATCCTTCGGGTTCTCCCTATTTCACTACTTTTGATATGGTTACTCCATAAAAACAATTTTATATCATTATATTTCTATTTTTTCGATATACATGTTTTTCACTATTATTTATGTCCAACCAAATGTTTTCCATAATAACTCTTCTTTTAAGAACACACCTTTTACATCTCATTCAATATTGACGGTTCTTGTAACATGTATGTTATTACCTCTTTCTTTTGGGAACCAAATGTTTATGAATAATTTCTTATGAGATGAAACTCATTCCTTTTCATGTGTTAGTTATGTTAATTTTTTGTTATATGTTCATTGTGTCATTCATGATAAATGATTATGTTACGATGTGACGGGTGCACACAGAATTATATAGCGCAATATGAATGTTTCAACGTGACGGGTGCACCCATAATTATAAAGAGATCCAATGCATTAGGTAAAGTGATAAATCTCATGAGTGAATGTGAAATTCTTCAATAAAATGATTCTATCTTTTTCCACAAGTATGTGTGGTAGTTAACCACTAAGACATGATGTTTCATTTTTATGCATTGCCACATTTCAAGTCTCTTATTAATGCTTCCTCCCATGTTCATAATCCTTTGTCTATGTTATGGTTATGCTCACCCCTTTGTAATATTTTTCATAAATAACATTTTAATAGAATTTTATCTCACCCCTTTTTGATGTATATCCTCATGTAACTACATGTACTATGGATAAGTCAAGTTCCAGTAAGAATCTAGAGAAGAAGAAATTGAATAAATTTTTATGCTTGATATTGTAATTATTATGTATGGTCTTAGTTTTCTCAAGACACTAAACTATTGGATCCTCTATGTGTAGTAATATTATGTTATTTATCTTTAAAATGATGTAACAGTAATGTAAGAAAAGGTTGGGTGGCTATAGTTGGTATCAGAGGAATGGTTTTGTTAATTTGGGAATTAGGATTAGTGAACCCGGGAGAAAACCTCTAGTATGAGACTAAGTAAAAAATATTCATAAAAGAAGATTTATATAGGGATCTCGTATGTTATTATTTTAGTATAAATTTTGAAAAATAATATTTTATTTATTAATTACTAGTTTACTTATTTTTTGTTATAACCTTTTCTATTTTAGAAAATGGTGGGAACCAGGAGAAACCAGGCCAACAACTCGTGCGAGGGACAATGCAATGATTGCCCGAAGGACATCCCCAATGATTTGGGATGTGGTGTTCAAAACAATAAGGTGATTCTTAACCAATTATCTCAGGATAGGAACAATAACCATAATAATGGGGAATGTCCTCCTTCACAAAATAGAAGTAACTGGATATCGAATGTTATATGTGGCAACAACCACCGACATTTAGTGGATCTTATGATACACTAGTTACAGAAGAGTGGGTCAACTCCATGGAGAAGATATTTTCTGTTCTTCCCTATTATGATAAGTTGAAGGTGACACTAGCTGTTTATCATCTATATGGAGAGACTGATCAATGGTGGTCTTTGATTAAGAACATCAAGCCAATGGAGAAAATTGAAATGATGGAATGGGAAGACTTTAAGATCATGTTCCTTGATAAGTATTTTCCACAAACTCTTTGAAAAATTATGGAGAGAGAATTAATAGGTCTTGAGAAAAAATAAGGATAATATTTCACAACCTATGAAGTGAATTTCACAAGACATTCAAGGTACGCTTCAGGTTTTGTTATCAACAATGATAGCAAAATTGATAGATTCATTAAGGGATTAAAACCACACCTATGAAAGGCTCTTGAAATTCAAGACATTAGGAGTTTTGAAAAATCTTTTTGGTGTGATCTCAATGTGGGGATGGTGTTTTGAGAATATTCCCATGGATATGGTGATATTAAACATAATATGGAGTTTCAAGCTGGTGGATGTAATGAAAAAGGATGAAAAACAACTCAATGACCTACATACCAAAAATGTGAAAAGTTGCATCATGGGAACTGCCTCCAAGGGATGGGTAAGTGCTTAAAGTGTGGGAAAGAAAGACATAACGCTCATGAGTGTCAAAAAGACACAAAAATGAAGTAGAATGTGGTGGATGAAAGGATAGAACAACCCATGGTTCAATGATACAACTATAGGGAGATAGGGAAATATGAAATCCAGTGCACTAAATCTTGAGTTATCGAGTGTAATCAGCATCAGTAGCCACCAAATCCAATGGAACAAGGGAAGGCTTATTCCATCAATACTACAGAAGTGGTGCAAGATAATGAAGTCGTATAAGGTACACTTCCTATTCACTCAAGAATGGAAAAAGTCTTATTTGATTCTGGTTCTACGCATTACTTTATATCTTCCAAGTTTGCGGGAACTATAGAATCGAAGGCTCAAAACCTTGAAGTAGAGATATCTGTAAAAACACAAAGTGGTGCAATCATTATAACCCAAGTGTTTGAATCTTCACTTTTTTTTTATGTGGAATTATTCTTCCAACAAATATCGTAATACATTCCTTGGTGGAATTTGATGCTATAATAGAAATGGATTGGCTCTCATTATATAGAGCACATATCAACTATCGATAAATGGAAATATCATTTTATATTCTGAACCATCCCATGCTCCTCTACAAATTCACGAAGATCGTTAATGTCCTTTGAAAAATCCTTCAAAGGTGTTGGTATGGATTCCCTTTGAAAGAAGCATACCTATCCCTAATGGTTGACTCAAAGGAAACATCCAACCTTGAGGAAATTCCCATCATGAGAGAATAAAATGATGTGTTTCCCAAAGAGTCACTCACTATTACCCCAGATCATGAGGTAGATTTCATAATAGAACTCATACCTTGAGCTACTCCTATTTCAATGTGTCCATATAGGATAGATCCTATCGAACTGGAGGAGTTAATGAAGCAGCTGCAAGAGCATCTAGAAAAAGGATTCATATTGCCATAGTGCATCACCTTGGTGTGCTCTTGTGCTCTTCGTGAAGAATAAGGATAGAGCAATGGAGCTGTGTATCAATTATAGGGAACTCAAAAAAATCACCATAAAGAACAAGTATCCTCTTCCAAGGATTGAATACTTTTTCGATCACTTAAGAGGAGCTCAATACTTCTCAAAGGTGGATCTTCGTTCCGGATATCATCTTCTAAAGGTGAAGAAGGAAGATATTTATAAGACTACCTTCTGTACATGTTATGGGCACTATGAGTTTTGGGTTATTCCCTTAGGAATTACTAATTCCCCAGTAATCATCATGGATTTGATGAATAAAGTCTTTAGACATGACCTCGACAAATTTATGGTAGTTTTTATTGATGATATTGTCATATACTATAATTACAAGGAGGAAAATGAATAATATCTTTGACATGTCCTGGTGACATTGATAAAGGAGAAGTTGTATGCGAAGTTCAACAAGTCTGGTTTTTGGATAAAGCAAGTCACCTTCTTGGGACATGTGATCACAAGTGAAGGAATTCTTGTAGATCCTTAAAAAAAGGAGATTGAGGAATGTCCTAGGACCTCTAGTGTCATAGAAATCCATAGTTTTCTTGGATTAGCTAGGTACTACTGACATTTTTTTGAGGAAATTCTCATGATCTTCAAACCTGCTAACTAAATTTACAAGGATTTGGGTAATATATTTCTTGATAGAAGAATGTGAGAAAATCATCAAGGAGCTAAAGAGAGAGATGATCATTCCACCTATACTCACACTACCGAGAAGTAGAGAAGGTTTTGTGATATATAGTGATGGTTCAAAGAAAGTCTTGGGTTTTATACTCATGAAAAATTATAATGTGATATCCTATTCCTCACAACAATTGAAGGTCCATGAGCAGAACTTCTCGACACATGGTCTAGATCTAGCAGCACTAATTGTTTCCATGAAAATATGGAGGCACAACCTTTATAGCGAGAAGTGTGACATATACACCGACCACAAGAGCCTAAAATATATATTCACATAAAAGGATCTCAACATGTGTCAAAGGAGATGGTTAATGAAAATCTAGGATTATGATTGCTCTATTCACTACCATCCGGGAAAGGCGAACAAGGTAGCTGATGCTCAATGGCGAAAAGAACCTGCTACTCTATCCATGTTATGGATTGAGAAAGACTCTATCTTCTTGGATATGCAAATAATGGATTAAAAATTCATCAGGGTTGGGGATACATCAAACCTTCCGAAATGATTGTGCAACCATCCATCCAAGAGAAGATTAAGGAAGAACAAATGGATGACGTGAAGATACAAAAGAGGATGAATGCAGTAATGGAAGTTAAACTTCATGAGTTCCATATCGATGATGATGGTGGGATTCGGTTTTGAACGCGGATTTGTGTGCCTTCATCACCTGGGATAAAGAATGAACTATTGGACAATGCACATAGGTCAGCATTCTTTATCCATCCTAGTAGCACCAAGATGTACCGTGATCTATGAGAACACTTCTTGTGGGATAACGTGAAGAAGGAGATTGCAGAATATATCTCAAGGTGCTTGGTATGTCAGCAAGTTAAAGAAGAGTGAAAAAAGTCAAAAGGGTTTATTCATCCATTTCCTATACCCATGTGGAAATTGAAAATTGTTACAATGGAATTTTTCATGGGTCTCCCGAAGACGTTGAAGGGAAATAATGCGATATGGGTTGTGGTTGACCGACTCACCAAGAATGCGGATTTTATCACTATTCGGGAAGATCTCTTTCTTGAAAAACTTTCAAAGATATATGTGAAGGATGTGGTGAGAATCTATGGTGTTCCACTCTAATTTTCCTCTGACCGTGATCCGAGGTTCACATCTAAATTCTGGAAGATCCTTTAACATGCTTGGAGTACTAAATTAAATTTCAGCATGACCAATATCTTCCAAATCGATGGCCAATGTAAAGGACTATTCAGGCCCTTGAATATATTCTAAGAGCCTGCTCTCTAGAATTGGAAGGTGGATGAGATTAGTATCTCCCATTGGTTGAGTTTTCATATAACAATAGCTTCCACTCGAGTATTCAGATGGCTCCATACGATGTTCTGTATGCAAAGCGATGTAGAAATACAACCTGTTAGGATGAAGTTGGAGAAATAAAGCTACTTAGACCTGATATTATACAAGAGATGATAGAGAAAGTTCAAGTCATCCATAAACACCTCAATGATGCACAGAGTCAGAAATTGAGCTATGATGTCAACCGTCGAAGGGACTTGGAGTTCGACGTTGGAGATAAAGTCTTCCTTTGAATATCACCATGGAATAGTGTCATACAATTAAGGAAGAAAGGGAAGCTATGCCCAAGGAACATTGTGGGGGTAGAATGTAACGACACAAAGTTTTTGGGGGTGATATTTCAGGGCAAGAAATTTCATAGTGGGGGTAGAATGTAACGACACAAAGTTCTTCAATGGAAATACCCTTCTTATAAATATGTCATAAAATTACATAAACACACAACATAATGAACTACTAAGTGATAATTGACCTTTATACATAAGTTTGTCACTTCCATGTTTGGAATTACAAAAATCTGACATACACGGTTGTGTTCAAGATTCTTTTTGGGGTCCAATAAGAAAAACATATTTTGTTTAGTGAATAGTAACCTACCCTTATGAATAGTAACCTAGCCTTATGAATAGTAACCTACCATTATAAATAGAAGTACGACCCTTATGAATAAAAAGTCAACCAAAATAAGTGTAACCTTACCCATGAATTATTAAATAATATTTTGGCATCTTAGAAAGTGACAATTTGACCATAGTAAAGGTTTTGGTATTTTTGTAAGTCATAAATAAATAATTATAATTAATTAATTAATTTAAAAGAAAATTTATTTTTTAAAAATGTGTTCATAAATTAAAAAATCTGTGTCTTCCTGTTTTTAGATTAATTTATAAGACCCTATTTTGTTTTTTAAAGCATTATAAAATGTGTTTTAACTTTAAAAACTGTATTTTTTCATGTAAATTATGATTTTAATTAAATTTTAAAATAATCATATTTAGAAAATTATTTTTGAAAAATAGAATTCATTTTTTATTCTACATGTTTAAAAATGGTTGGTGTGAAATTTTTGGATTTTTCTAAAATACATCAATTTTTTATAAATAGTGAAATACCATAATTTGCCAAATAAGATAAATAAGTTAATTATAGAGTCATGTATGATGTTCTTCTGATTTAATCCCACTTGGTTAGGTATTAAATTATAAAATTAATATTCTTGGTCATGTATGACTCACTATTCTATGCCTTGAGGAGAAATAATAAATTAATGAATTTTATATTAAGAAAAATCCTCTCCCCACCACTATAAAACCCCCCCTTCCCACCCTCATTCCCACACACCTCTCAAGATTCATTCCTTGTCTAAAATCTACCCAATAATATTCCCTATCCCCTCCCCCACTTCCATGAGCTTTTGGTCTCATCAAAATACCAATCCTAGGCCCCATGTGGGGGATCTCAAGAGGATGATTCAAGAGGTAATTTCTCTCCCTCTTCCCCATTAATTCTCTTTCAAATTCAAGTCCTTTTCTTATTCTCTCCCCACATATATTTGTCTAAATGTTCTGGTAACACTAGTATCATACATATACAGGAATTTTATGATACTAATGTGATATTATATCATCAAACCACCTTTATACTATTCTTTTTATTTTATAAAATAAAACATTGTTCGTATGGTGTTAATCTATCACCTTCAAGAACAACATGTTTTCTTTTTTCAATTTCTACCTTCCAATCTGGTCATGAAACCGTTTTTATGGTTGAACCAGAATATTATATATGTATTACAATCTATTTTATGTTCTGGAACTAACTTATGTATATAATACTAAACGAGTAAACAAAACTAGTTCGTTGTGGTCGAAAACCGCACAAATTAACCCAAAAAATCATCATTAAATTCCTATCAAATGATTCATCCACATGGTATATATCATAATTCATTATAAGATCATTCAATATATATTAATATAATTAATATCTTTTAATATAATTTCTGTATGTTTATTCATGTTCTACATGAACTTTCATTTAAGAATAAAAGGGAACCACCCAAAAAAACCATAAAAATGAACATTCCCGAACAATGTTTTTAAACACTATAACTCATCCAAAGGACTATAAAATAAATTAATGAAACCATAATAAACCATATACATGTAAAAAAGGTTTTTCAATTGTAAATTAATAAATATAATGTTGTTATATAAGACATTAATGTGAAGAAAGCGTTCAGATACAAGGTAAGGGGAAATTCTCGAACCTAATTTCATCCTTCGGGTTCTCCCTCTTTTACTCTTTTTGATATGGTTACTCCATAAAAATATTTTTTTCATCATTTTATTTCATTTTCTAGGATATACATGTTTTTCAATGGTATTTATGTAAAACCAAATGTTTTTCAAATGAACTCTTCTTTTATGAACATGCCTTTTACTACTCATTAAAGATTGACGTTTATTGTAACTTGTATGTTATTCCGTATTTCTTTTTGGAACGCAATGTTTATGAATGTGTTATTATGAGATTAAAGAAATTACATTTCATGGGTTAGTTATGTTCATTTTTTGTTATATTTTCATTGTGGCATTCAGGACAAATGATAATGTTATGATGTGACATGTGCACCTAGAATTATATAGCGCAATATGAATGATTCAATGTGATGGGCGCGCCCAGAATTGTACATCACTCCAATGCATTGGGTAGATTGATTAATCTCATGGGTAAATGTGAAATTATATGTGAACAAGATTCTATCTTTGTTCACAATTATGTGTGGTAGTTAACCACTAAGACATGATGTTTCATTTTTTTGCATTGCCACATTTCAAGTATCTAATTAATGCTTCCTCTCATGTTCATGATCCTTGGTCTATGTTATGGCTATTCTCACCACTTTGTTATATTTCTCTTATATATCCTCTTATAGGGATTTTAGATCACCCATTTTGATGTATATCATCAGATGATTACATCTACTAAGGAGAGGTCAAGTTCAAGTAAGGATCTAGAGAAGAAGAAATTGAATAAATATTTCTGATCTATATTTTAATTATTTTGTATAATCCTAGTTTTCCCAAGATAATAAACCATTGGATCCTACATGTGTAATAACATTATGTTATTTATCTTTAAAATGATGTAATAGTAAAGTATGAAAGGCTGGGTCACTATATTCTTAGTTGAAACAACTTTCTCACTATTGAAAAGAAGAAGATTAGAGGAATGTTTTTAGGTTATGAACATCGGCACAGTATGCGATGTTGGAATTTTGACAAAGAATGGAAATTTAAATCGTGGTACCATTGGCTATTTGAATTATATTTATATTTTTGGAAAATTATCCAAAATTAATTTTTGACATGTATAAACTAGCTGAATCTCACTCTGATGCAATGTGTGGCCAGTATGGCTCGAGTCTCATATTTTAATATAAAACTGACATTGATTTTAGTAAAAAATAAAATTCACATACTCAAAACTAAGAAAATTAATTTGGATTGTTTTCATACTTTTTGAAAACAATCTATAAGTTAGTTATGATGTTTATTTATCAACTGAACCTCAATCGGTGTCATGGTGTGGCTGAAATGACTCAAAGTGTGTATTTTTATTTTAAATTTAAATTAATTTTAGTAAATAGAACAAGTGACATTCTCAAAATTGAGAAAAAAATTTATAGATTATTTTTATACTTTAGGAAAATTATCCGAATGAAAGTTGTGATGTTTCAGAATCAATTGAACCTTAATATTATGAATAGTGTGAACGGTATGACTCCAATTTTGTCTTTTTTATTTAAATTTGACATTAATTATAGTAAAAGGAACACAAGATATAATGAAAATTGTGCATACACATTAATATTTTTTTGATACCCTAGTAAAATGATCCAAGATTCATTTGTGCTGTGTATTAATCAATTACACCTCAATCCGACATACAGTGTGACTGGTATGACTCAATTTGTGACTTATTATATAAAATTGACATTAATTTTAGTAAAAATAACAGGTGTAGTATTGATAACTAATAAAACTCATTTGGATTCTTTTGATACTTTAGGTAAATCCTCTATAAGTCATTTGTGATTATAAGGAATCAACTGAACCTCAATCCAATACCTGGTGAAACTGGTATGACTCATAGTGTCCATTATCAGTTTAAAATTATTATTTTAGGTCAAAACATGTGTCACTCACTAAAAATAAACAAAACACATTATGATCATCTTGATAATTGAAGGAAATTATTCATAAGACACTGTTTACATGTAATAAGTAGTCTCACGTCAATCCAACACATGATGTGACCAATGTAGCACCCCCCCTCAGATGAAACTCAATGGTGCTATAAGATAGTCGACCAAAAGACCAAAAGTGTGCCTCCCAAAACATGAGAGGTTATCGACTATCAATGAAGTCCTTGGATAAAACTGTGGGGAGACTATTCCCTCACTGATTAGAGTAGTGCATTGTAATAGATATATATGTAATAACAGAAATAAGGAAAATATCCAGATAGCAACAAATACCAAAATCATAATCTTGCAAGAGAAATAAAAAATGTGAGGAATATGAATAAATAAACAGATTAATAAGAAGATGATAATATGATATGTGGCCATACAAAATTTTAAAAGAAGGGGAAGGGGATACAAGTATATATGACATGCTGATGAAACATTATATTATTTCCCCTAGAACATGTGTTCTGGTTAAGAATCAATATATCCAAATATTTTCCTTTAGATTTATTTATGGAACCGAAAACCCCCAATGGTTCTATATCCAATGGGACCAACATTTCAAAGTCATGCAAGCATTATGTTTTTTTACCTATGATACCTAAGAACTCATATTGGTTGAGAGGATGGGAGGTCGGGCTCATCACACCGTTTTTGGGGGGAATTATTTCCTACTCCAAGACTCTCTTATTGATTTATGATATGTTCATAAATCTTATTTAATTTACCAAGCATAATGTATATTTCCCAATAAATTTTAAATAAATTAATAGCATGTGTGGAATTTAGAAGCAACCATATATATTAGAAGATCTTCATTAATGGAGATATCTATATCTATTCAATGTTCTCCATCAATGGTATCATCTCATATACTAATTAGATATTATTTAGTCATTGTTACGATGATGCAGGTTTTTAAGCCACTTAGTGGGGAACTCTAGAATTTTCGGTCATCCTGGTAGACAAAAGTTCTTTTCATGTTGGGATCATACCCATAATTGGTTACGAACTTATCATCGTTAAAGGAATCGAAACCCTCATAGATAGATACAAAAAAATGGGACACATCAAACCTTTTATGTTCTTGTAATATGTAACTAACCATATAGTTTAATATCGTGTAGTAAGGATATCAAATAGGAAGGTACCCAATCAAATATTGGTGATGGACTTATGCCTAAGAATACCAAGGAATGTAGAAATGATATAATTTACCAAGATGGAATATATCCTGCTAGGAATGTGGACTAGGAAGTACGTGGTTGATTTTAGAGTTTTGGTACAAACCTTAGGGTGGCTTCCTACATATCCCACTTTTATTGGAATCAAATCCCACATAGTTTGGTAAGTCCCACAAAGGGTTATAGAACTTTTAGAGAAATAGATTAGGGATTACTCGTAAATAGGATTCCCTTGTAATAGTGTCCTTGAGATATTTTATAAATCATGGAGACTCATGTGGGACATAATTCGAGGATTATTCCTAAGGAGAATGACCAAACTAAGGGTATTAGGGTTGGATTATTGAAGAGGATGTCTATTAATTTCTTTCCTTTTTTGAAGGCATCCCACATATCCCAATTAAGGTGGGAATTAGTGTTCTCATAGTTCACAAAATAGTGCTGGGTTTGATCCTCAAGGAGGCTTCCTACATATCCCAATTGGAGGGGAATCAAATCCCATGTAGTTCGGTACGTCTCACAGAGGGGTATTGATTTTTGAGAGAAATAGATCGGGGCTAACTCCACAATAGGATTCTTTTATAACATGACCCACGAGATATTTCTTAACTTATGTAGATTTAAGTGGGAATTAATTTGGTTCTTCTTCCTATGTAAAAATTCTTAACTAAGGTAATTTGGGTTGGACTCCAAAGAATATTTCAATCTAGCTTGGTCTCTGGATGATGGATTTCTATATTTCCCAATTATGTTTGGAATCAGAGTTTTCATAGTTAAAGATGTAAGGTGGATTGTGTAGAGGTGTTATCATCACTAATATCTAATCCCACGTGAGTCATGCTTCGTGTGAGAAATAAGAGGATGTGAAAGATTCTATAAACCACATGATTTGTCATCCACTGATGGAAGACACCATGTCTATGGTGAAAAACGCCAAGGTGAATGTGGAAGAGGGCGCAGAGCAATGAACCAATCAATGTGGAATGAAAGTGAAGGTCATTTGCTCTAGCCCAAGAGGTTAGTGGTTTATTCTAGGATGGATTCCTGAAGATTATTCCTATAATGGAAAGAGGATATCATTTAATGTGTCAAAAGGAAATGAATGTGTGAATCATACCTTCCCTACCATGGACTTGAGGTTCGGAGTCTTAGAGATGAGAAGGGGGGATTGACCCAAACCCTAATCCTCCAAAATTGAAACTTCCCATCATTATATTTTGGTTAAGTATCTATGTGACTATAGATATAAAAACCTACAGAAACCCTCAGGATTATGAATCCCTTATATAAAAAAATGTTGGAAACCTCTTACTGTATAAATACAAACCCAAATGGGATACATGCTAATGTATCTATCCCAACGGTTTGGTAAGAAATGAGGATTTAGTGGAGGTTTTAACTCATTCCATTTTAAAACAAGGAGCCATGGAAAGAGAGTCGCATCATTAATATGTGGATTATAAGAGGCCTTCAAAGGTGGATCACGCAGGTAGTCCACACAGGTCTTCAATGTAGGTATGTCGCGTAGGTGTACTGTGTAGGTGTATCATGTAAGTGTACTGTGGAGGTCCTAGGAAGAACTAACAAATTCATAACACAGGATGTATAACCCTATGAGAGATTGATATGCCATAGACACTAAACTGGGGAAAAGAACACTTGTATGAGGTTTTAACTTAATCACATTGGTTGTCCCTTGATGTCCTTAGAAGCATCCCACATAGGTCCTTTATTAAGGAAAGGACCATGCGTAGATGACTTCATTCTATAAAAGGTGCGTCCTTAATCATATGTTTTTTTATAAAAAATTCTATATGGATCAGGAAATCTTCTATCCTCTCTAACTCACTCTTTACTCATGTTTTTAAAGAGCTACCTGAGTAAATATGGGGGACATGGGAAAAAGAGCTATGTAATGGGAGATTCAGGAGTTCTTATAACTTTTTTTTGTTACAAAATTGGGATCCCAAGGGCCCTATTAATAGGAAAGGAGGGGATAGTCAAAAGGAATTTTTTTGCATAGGTATTTTTCATACATCCAGCGAGTAGGTTCCCAGCACATGTGTGTAGAAATTATTCTTCCATGCTGGTCCTCTCCATAGCTCTACATTGTCGGTCCACTACGTAGGTGTTGCGCATTAGGCTGCACAGGCAGAACTTGGAAATGTCTTCTTGATGCGTAGGTGTACCTTGTAACTCTCTTGAACTATATTTCTTTAATTAATTTTACTTTTTTTGATACTTTGAAACATACAAGTTGCTTCTTCATAATCATTCTACCTTCCTAAGTATTTTAATAAAATCCATCCACATGATTGGATCTGAAAGAAAAGAAGGTCTAATCCCGAGGAAAGATTATGGAGGGGAAAAGATTATGGAGAGTTAATTTTGGACTTTGATGGTCTACTGCATTTCCAAGTTTCATAGGTCAGTGGTGTAGGTATTCAATTCCTATAAATACTCCCATTCCATTTTAATTTTCTTCACCCACATTCTTGGATTTTTGCTCTCGGTGTATAGATAGTTGGATTAGATCTCCCACATTGTGCTATCACGTAGGTCCCTTGAAAATATATCAAGGTATAACCATTTGAGAAATAGAGATACATGAAGTTAATTAATTGAATGAGCTTCATAGAAGGAATTTTTTTAATGACTTTTTCTAGGTACCTTGTCGATGGACCTATACGAGTGACATCATCAAAAGAGATACATGAAACTTTTCCTTTGAAAAATTTTGGAATTCCTAGAGTAAAAATTTGAAATTCCCTAATTAAATATTCTAATTTAATGAGGAAGATTTTTTAATTATCCTTGTAGAAAATGGATCACTTGATTACTTCTACTAAGGAACATAATGTTCATTAAACCTAAATGATAAATATTGTTGGACCGGATTATTACGATGTTGTTGAAAGTACCCATCCTAAGTTAGAGAAAGGATTGATTCCATACAATTGTGAATATCCACAAAGCTATTATTTTCCTCTCTATGGACATGGGATTTTGAAAGATTCCCACATTCTGACTCATAAGAAATAATTTCCAAATACTGGGTTTGTTCAACACATCCACTATCATTGTATGAATATTATTGTGAAGGTTATATAAGTTAATGAGGTAAAAGACTCTATTGGATGAATCATAAATCATAGTGGTTTTGATACAGGTATGAAGAATCATGTTGTAGAGACAAGGATGTATTGATTTGATTCAACCTTTCATGCTTCAAAAAAATATCAGTCTAATTGATAGAAGGAAGATCGACGCCTTCATTCTAGAGGAGGAGTCAAACCTGAATGGATATAGGAATTTTGGTTACCCTGGACTTTTGCATAGTTTATGAAAGAACAGATGAATGTTCACATTTATGTAGCTGTCGGGATAAGGAAAAATTATTTTTATAAAAATAAATTCTTTACTAAATTACTATGTCGATGGAGTCCACAAAAAAGTCTTTTAACATGATTCACGGTGACGTTGGAATGAGTCTATGGGATATTTAAAAAATATCTAGGGCTCATAATATCATGGAAATGCATGATGAATTCATTCCACTAATGACTACATTGGGTGATGCTTAAATGACTCCACCATTGGCACATGAATTATTCAAAATAGAAAGTATATTTCTGAAGTAAATGAATGATCTTCACACTAGGGATGATATTCATGAAAGAGTGAATGCTACTACATACTGATGTCCTACGATTTTCCCAACAGTGGATAATTTTAGTGCTTCACGCATGTATTGGACCCCATCGGATAAAGGTGACAACAAGCATCGGGGTTATAAGGTCTTGTATGATATTGATTCAAAGGTACCCTAAGCCGGATTCCTTACCATATGGCCAAGAATATATTTGCTTCCAGTCTTTGAGTCCAACAGATGTGTAAGACCAAGGACTTTTTTTATTATATCCATGTTGGTTGAGGGGAAATATATTTGGTTGGATACACCTGTATTAGCAAGAATATATCACATAATGTTTCATTTATACAAAGGAAATAATATATTTAGATTGGAAAGACCTTTCAAGTGTTGTGGTGCTGGATTGAGACACACTTTTTTCCATATTCAGCGTAAAATTTAGTTAGTGTACCCAATGTTAGATTTACCCAATTTTTATAGAAATTATATGGGATTCGGCCTTTGAACATAAGACTGATGAATTTCTATAGACAATAAATGCATCGGGAGAATTATGCTACTTTTCTTTTGGTAACCTACCAACTGGAAATTTTATTGATGAAGATAAGGAAGAAAATTTCAAGATGAGGGAATATATGATGTGATTTAGGGATATAATGTTATCAATTAGGATTGATGGGGAAATCAACTATGTGGATTATTTCCCTTATAAGTTTTCCCATCAATTAAAATGTCTTCACCAATTGAGAACTTTTCCTCCCACATTTTCAAGGAATTAGAATCTTCTAATGGTAGCCTAGAAATTATGGATTCATATGGCTTTAGAGACATCCAAAATTTCAATTATGCAACCTTCATCAGATGTATCAATTGAATTAAAGGTTGTATATTCTAAATGTTGGGCTTCTTTATACCCTCAAAAGGATTTAAAAAATAGAACATATCAGGTAAAGGCCACAAAAACAATTGTCTCTAACTACTGTGGTAAAATTTCTAAATCCAAATATGATATAGAGTATTTAGGACCCTCAGAACCTTCAAAACAACCTCACAGAAAATATACCAAGAAGACTAAGGCCAGGGAAAAAATGCCTTCATCCCCAAGGTGATCTAGTCACAATCATAAAAATGATATTATTGTCCCATCTATTGATTATTCTAATGAATAAGGGATTCATGAAGAATCCTTCCAATCATAGGGTGTTGAATTTTCTCTAAAACCAATTATATCAAAGAAGAATTATGTGTGGCCCTTATCAATCCAATACTAGGAAAGCCTAACATGTGAAATCTGGTATTCATAGGTATTTCTCTAATATGGACATCGAATACCCAATGCGTGTGATATTAAATTACCTTCTAATTGTCATCTATAACATAATTTGGCTAAAGTAAGAGATTAAATTTCATAAATGGAGACATTCGTAGATGCAACCGATGACTAAATCCCATACTCGAAATGAGTATCCAATATGATGGATCGATGGATGTGAGAAGCGGTAACTATTAACCCAGAATAGGAATGAGATATTTATGTTATTACTGATAATGAATTTTCCATTTCTTTTTTTCAATTTGGATTCCTCATCCACCATCATTAATCTTGATGGGGTTTTATTTTGCGGCTTGAAATTATAGAAGGAACCTCAGGAAAGGTTCTTGAGTCACCCAAATAAGGAACCACAGAAACCCCCATTGACACATTATATGAAACCCTCATGTCACCAAAAAAATTATCTGGGTGTGAAGACCATGATAGAGGTAATGGAGATAGAAAATCCTCATTGGTTACCACAGGTCACTCCTTCTAAGAAGAGTATTTTAATATCTCTATTGTCTTATGAAAAAACACAATAGAGCATTGATATTGATATGAAGTGTACCTAAAACAAGTGAGTATTCTCACTATCCTATAGAATTATGATTTTCTTGATACACCTTCGTGACCATGTTCATATTTTAATAGAATATGCATCACTTTATTCTCTTAAGGGATTAAAAATTGGTCCTTCTTGGACTAAGAAATAAAATCTAGGGGATGTAGAAATTCATTCTAATGAATATGTTACCCTAACAGATGAAGTGTCAATGGATGTGGCTGCATCGGCTCTTGTTTATGAAAATATTGAAATGGGTCATGGAAATATCATAATCATTTATTATGGGTATCAATTGTTGTTTCTAACATTATTTTTGACATAATATTTCAGATCCATTTCATGTGGTAGAGGACAATGAAATTATAATTTTTTTTATTCTTGTGTCTCCAAAAGGATGGAGGGAGGATGACCGAAAAACTAAGGCAGGAATGGTGCTGATCCGGATTCAGAAAAGCTAGATAACATTATACCATCTGAAGAGATGACAAAATAAAATTTCAATGGAGCAAAACTGGGCATCAATCAACATTTCTTAGATACAATAAATTGTGAGGATGTTATAACATTCAAAGTCATATACACTAAAATGATGGATGCTCTTAATACAGACATGAATATTCTAGGTTCCATCAAGGAGTTTGGGGAATTCAATGAGGAAATGAAATGACGTAAGTTCTCATTCTGGAATTTACCATACATATTTGTTATTTTATCTGAGATTCCATATTAATTCCCAATTCATACAGCTTTGTCTGCATATAACATTGTAAAGGCCCTTCAAGAATGGGGCATCACATGTCATCCTTCTTTTATTGATGTCGGAGAGTTTCCAATTGGGAATCCTGCATTGGGGGATGCTCTTGATACAATGTTTATGATGATTGGGAAATATTTGAAGAATGATCCTCCCCCTGAAGTACTTGTTCAAACTACTGAAGCTAGGAATATTGTGGAGGAATCTAATAAAGTACCCAACTTATTACTGAGTATTTGTCATTGAATGTCTTGGACATGATTTTTTCTTTCTATAATTTTAGAGCTAACAATCATTCTAATTCACCATTTTGGGTTATTGGCTTCCACTCCAAGGTTAAAAGGAGAGAACCCTATATTGTCTCAACCAACAATAGAAGATGGAGCACCTGATACTTCGAAAGCAGTAGAGCCAAGCACCTCCTTGAGTTATTTGACTACAAAGTATGGTCCCCATCATCGTAGTCATTTTCATCCAGGCTTATAGATTTAGTTTTCCCTTAGTATTACATGGAAGAAAATATCGATAACTATTTGGGATATAATCTCTGAAAATCCTTCAGATTAGTTGCCTTCATATTTTGGCCGACTAACAGCACTCTTTAGTATACTATGATTTTTTAGATTTGATTATCTTGTAGTTTAGGATGTGTTGAAAGAGATCATATGCCTGCTGGAGTAAGCACAAAAATTACAGCAAGATCTTACAAAGGAAAAACTGCTCACCGAGGATTAGATTTTCTGAGCTGCAGTATCCAAGGAATGAGCCAACCATAGAAAAGGTTTTTGAAATTCAGTCAAAACATTAAAGATTCAATGAAAGAAATGACACATCATAACCAAAAAAAATGTATTTTTCTCAAAATAGGATTAGCCAAATGAACCAGCCATTATGATAACCCCAATTAAAAGGTGTAACTATCATTTAAACCGCTAGTGACGCACCTTATTATGTTGAGGGTGCAGAAGATTCTCAATTGACCAATATTTATCAAGCAATTGATAGGTCTGAGGAGGCTATTTAACAAGTAAAGAGTCAAGATAAAAACCTTTTGTAATATATCAGAGAGAGACTCCATTCTATGGATGTTCCACCAATTTTCCCGTATAAATGAAAAATATTTTTTCTCCGGTTATATATATGTATTCATTCCTTCTATATTTTGGTAATTATAATATCAATGTTGATTTTCACATCATGGTATCTTCATGTTTGACTATCATAATTACACTGAAAGGGGTGAGGGAAAGATAAATTTTACCTATTACATGAAACATAGTAAGCACAATTTCACTAGTTATACGGTCATATGGACAACCCTACAAACATTATGTCGTTTGTATTTTTATTGGTCGATATTTCCCCAACCATATAGACAATTGATCAAGTGAGATGAGAATCGAATTTTATGCAGAATAAAATTTATAGGTTTTCAATCCAGTGAGTATAATGTCTTTTTTGGTAGGTAGTTTAATTTCAATAATGTTAGACAAATAAAGCTAGTGTTTTAGATCAAATAGATTTGACCATAGATTTGGAAATTAGAACATAAAAATTTATTGAAGGATAGGAATGTCTGAATATTTTCTGAGATACTTCCAAGGGGAATCTGGATTAATGATTTTTTTTATATGATCACCAAATATAAAATAGAATGTATGAGAACAGAGGATGTCTTATCTAAGAACAATTCTACCACTATTTGACAAACCTAATATGGGTGATGTATTATGTTGGTCCAACTAGATAATGTTATGCATATCCAAACAGTTACATCTTTTGACTGACATGTTCGTTGTGTGAGAGACTCATGAAAGGCCACATAGAGGAATGTAATGCATTTTCAAGAAGAATATATCTTGAGAATTATGAAATATATTATTTATAAAAAAAGTAAGATTAAAATTTGGATGTGTCTAGAGCACAATAGGTGAATTTTCCAAGGAAATGTATTTGAGAATAAAAGGTCCATCTTTGAAGCTGTATACTTATAAATGAGAAACCATTCCTACAAGATTCTGATGTGTGATAGAAGGTATGTATTTCAGAAAGGGTATTATTGATATTTTGGTGTGCAGTTTTATGTCATGTAGCAAGGAAATTATGTTGTGTAGTTTTATGTCATGTATCAAGGACATTTTGCTTTGTAGATTAATTTCATTTAACAAGGAAATTATATGTATTAAATTTAATGTATTTATCATTGACCAATGTTTATGGCTCACCAATTTCTGGGTAAGTTTTATGGAAATGTGTCATCATATTCACGTATGGAATGGAAAAATTATAATTAATGATTTGGGAATTTCAGGATTTGGAGAATGAAATGGGAATAGGGATAAGGGCATTAAAAGAGGATTCTCCCAATAACCATGTTACCTCTATTTGACAAACCCATTATGGGGGTTTTATTATTTAGGGACAACTGAGGCATATGATGCATTGCCAAACAATGACTTATTTTGACCTATGGGCCTGTTATGTATGCAACTTTTGTAAGGCCACCTATGGGAACATACTACATAGTCAAGAAAAATAGTACATAGGTATCATAAATTTTAATTTCTAATGCTGGTGAAATGTGATGGAGATTCATATTTTCCCAAGAACAGAGTTTGGTTTATGAAAAAAAGTACCATAACATAGAAAGAGTATTTCTAGTCATGATTTCCCAAGAATCGGGGGAATTTTCAATCTAAGAAGGTCTGATCCAAATATAGTAAGTATGGTATCTATGGTTTTATGTCATACGACTAGGACTATAAAATTATGAAAAATGCCGATGACATGTGGTCAAATGATTCCAGGTTATTTTAGTATGCATTGAACAACTCAAGGGGAAATGTGTAAACCATAGTCTTAGAGACCATCATATTAGAAAAAATGGTATGGGACAAATATTATATGGATGGGAACATTAAAATATGGGTTCCTTCATACTATCATCAAAGCATAAAATTACAAAATAGTATTCTCCTAAGAACGAAGTTATTATTATTTGATAAACCCGTTATTAGGGTTTTATTATGCAGGGCCAACTGGGACATATACTGCATAGCCAAATGGTGGAATCTTTTAGCTGACATGGCTTATATGTGAGTGACTTGTGCAAGGCCACCAAAGGGCATGCACTGCATAGTCTAGAAATAGATTTCGTAGGTAATATACATTCTGTGACCACAAATTGAAGAAATATTATGAATATATAAAAGTATTCAAGATGATGAGTATGATATGTGATAGTGGTAATTTACAATGCACAAGAGAAATACTTCGATCAATATTGTCCATGATTTAGAAGTCCCATTACATAGATATGATTCATATGTTTGATGGAGATATCGTTTTTTCCTTGATGGGATTTCTGGGGAGAATACCCAAAATAAGGTCTCATAGATAGATATTAAAATATATGTGGGAGAGGGAAAATTTTCATTCATCATGTGGTTGGGACTAATGTTTAAGTTCTAGATTTCTCTATGTATCTTAATGGGATAAAAATCAAGTCTCACATAGTTCTTGTAGGACTTTTCAGTTTATCATCATGTGGTGAAGATGAAAAGTGATTCCGGCATGAAAAGGAATAGTGTAGATAGACTAGAGGATATTACCCAAGTGTCAGTACATATCTTTCTAGGGTCAGAATCAAGCCACATGTATTTCTTGAAACATTCCTTATGGAAGTTCAATTCATACACACAGGGAATGAAGGGCCTTTTTAACTACGGTTGGACACGAGATAAGAGATCCAAGAGGCATTATGTATCTCAATAAAATTGGAATCAATCCATATATAGTTCTTGGATAATGGTATTACATAAGTAGATCTAACTCATAAACCCAAGGAATAGGGAATTTTTATTTTATTGTTTATGGGCCCAAAATTTAAGATATGGGAACCACTATGTATCTCATTGAAATGAGAATCAATCCATGTATAGTTCTTTGAAGAACCATGTAGTTTAACGTCTTTCAGTGACGACGTAAGCCGCCAAATTTTAAGTAAACGTTACTGATTGAGTAGGGGATAAGACCTAGGTGTCACAATTTATATTGCTAGAGGAAAGAATCATGCCACACATAGTTATTAAAAATGAGCCACTATGAAGATCAGATTCAATCATTATGTGAAATGGGGCTCATGTTCCACTAAGGAGTAGCAATGATGTGAGTTATTCTTGAGCATGGAAGTTTCACATTTTATTAAAGAACCACATGTAAGTCAAATTGGTGGTATCTTGGGGATTTCTAAATTTCAAATGGAGGAGATATTAACCATACAGTTTAATGTCATGTAGTGAAGACTAATGATGTTGTTTGGTTTAACGTTATACAACAAGGACAAATATGCTACACATTTAAACGTCTTATAGAATGGACTTATATGGTTTCTATGTAGTTTAATGTCTTGCTACCTGGACATAACTATGTGTTATTACAAAAAGTATTTCTTAAAGAATCTTGCATTGGTAAGAGTCGTCATAAGTAATAAATCCATTTAGATTAGAGAATAATATCTATTAGAGTGGACCTTATGTATGGAATAAGGTCCTTCTCACATTGTATCATGTTTTAGAGGCTTATTTCCTAGTATCAATGGAGCCCTAAGAACTAATACCAATTTTCCTTGTAGAAATGATTGGAGGTGAAGTTTCTTGTTAAAATCATGTGTTATTCTATTTTGAAAGACTTCCAACAGATGCAAGGTATGAAATCTATTTTCATATAATCGGTTTATCTCATTAAATCACTTCGAATATTGTTCATATATAGATAATTGGTCATGGATGGCCACTCGGACTGAAGGCAATTGAACATCAATAGGTCAAACTGCTGTTGTCTCATACACCAATGAATACAAGGTTGATCGTGTTATAGTAAGATGAGTAGTCTGATAATCCAAAAAGAATAAAAGATCTTATTAATCCATGAATTTTTATCTTTATCAACCATATTTTGGAGTATATTTTATTGGGTTGTATTTAAATCCTCTATCTATTCGTTGGCCACTTCATGGTAGTGATAAGAATGGTATGATTTGATATTGTGCTCCTGATATAGCTTCCTTTATTCAACATAACAGAAATTGGTGTTATTTTCCATAAATATGGTTTGAGGGACACTAAATTTTGTAATGATATTATCTTTGACAAAGCTAACAATTCTTTTTCCCCAGACGTCCATGAGAGGTATTTCCTCAGGCCATTTGGAGAAGAAATAGATAGTAATAGGAATATACTTGTACATCATAGCTGTAGTAGGATGATATGGTTCTAATACATCCACTCCCTATGTAGAAAATGGACAGGTGAATTTAGATATATGTATAAACTCTAGGGTTTGATGAATGTAGTTGGCATGCATCTTGAAGGGATGACACTTTTTAGTGAACTATGTGCAATCATACATTATCAAAGGTCAAAAGTATCCAAGCCTTGGGATTTGATCAGAAATCCTATGACCATACTCATTACTGCCCGAGACATCTACATGTACTTCTTTCATGATAGATGCAGTTTCATCCCCATAAATGAATCTGATAAGAATTTCATTAAGGCCACATGTATAAAGGATCTTCTAGTGATCTGGGCTGTCATAAAGAGTAAACTTTACTACTCGTCGTTAGATTTATTATCTTTTAATTCTATTGAGTGGAAGTGCCCCATTTTTGATATATTCCATGATGGGTTCCATCCATCCTATGGTAGGACCACAGGGCTCAGAAATGGGGCTGATTTCATTTATTTATATTGTTATGATTTGAGAAAAAGGTGAAACTACTCAACTATGAGCAATTCTAATGATCATTTTATCCTAATTTAGATCTTCCAAGGATTTGGATGCATTTTCCAATGCATTATATTTGAAATTTTGTAACCATGGGATGTAAGACAATGTTCTCTTTTAGAAAAATTATGCCATTAACCCTCAACCATAATCACAATCGGGGGATTATTTCTTATTTTCTAATGGCATAATCCTCATTGATTTTGTTATTACCACCTATGAATCACTTTTCACCTATAGGAAATCCACTGGTACTTAGAGTGATAATTCCATGCCTATAATTAGAGCTAGATATTCTTCCTCATTATTGGTACCACTTTCTGTTAACAGAAACCAATATGGTAAATCTGAATTTTCTAAGGAGATAATCATAATTCATAACCCGACATTTTTGAATTTAGGGTTTTTTCATGCTCTTCCCTTTTTGAATTCTTGAAGCACAACTAAAATTAATTTCCTATATTCAGAGTATTTCTTGAATAGAGAATATTTATTCTTCATGAAATTTAGTATTCGATGATATCTCTTCTGTAGATGGGTGCTCAGAAAGATGTATTCTAATTCTTGGACTTTTACTTCTTCGTGAGGCACAAAATGTAGGTCAAAATATTACTGAATAACCTACCATCATTCTAGACATCTTGTAATCATAGGACAATTGAGGATAAATTTGGGTTGTTTATTTTAAGATACCATGTGGACCCTTTGATTTTGCAAGTAGTGTCTCAATTTTTGAACTGCAAAGATTAAGTCTATGTATCTTTTCTTATTATTTAAATATTGAGTCTCTGCATCGATAATGGTTTAACTGAGATGGTAATGTTTGTTTTCATTCCCATTATTGATCTTTTGTGAAAGGAAGGTACCCAATGATCTCTCCAAATCTATCACATAAAGAATAAGTGTTTTCCTTCAATAAGTGTCATAAATACTAGTGGTCTCAATATGTATTTCATGAGGGTATCAATTCATTGTTTGTAGTAATTGGTCCCCTGATATGTGACACCGTTATTTATCAATTTAGTGAAGGGAAAACACTTTCCTACTAAATTGGTTATGAAGTTCCAGATACTGTTCAAGTGTCCATAAATTTCTCTCAAATCATTCAAGTTTCGAGGAGTGGAAATGACAAGGATATCTTTAGTATTATTAGTATCCCCTTCGATGCCACGATGGAATAATACAATAAAACTTTTAAATTTTCCCAATGTTACCCTGAAAGAACATTTCAAGGTTTTCATCTTCAAATTATGTTGCCTAAGATTTCTGAATATAGTCTCTATATCATCTAAGTGATTCGAACATTTTATGTACATGCCCACAAAATCATCAACATAAAATTCAATGAATTTTCCCAGAAAGGTTTGAAAATATAATGCATTACACGTTGATATATCGTATCAGCATTCTTCAAGCTAAATGGAATTACCTCATTGAGAAATATTCTTTTAGGGACTCTAAAATATATATATTCATCATCTTCTAGGGCCATTCAGATTTTGTTATACCTAGTGTATCCATCCATGAAGGATTGATCTTTATAACAATCTATTGCATCAATAAAAGTTACTGTAATTGGAACCAAAATTTCATTTTTGAGACAATGATAGTTGATATCTCTGAAGTCAATGAAAACCCTATTTTTTTCATTTTAATTTCTCACTATGACAATTCTGGCCAGTTTTTTTTGGGATATTGCACCCCCCTGATAAAGTCATCATTGATAGTCTTGTTGACTTCAGCCTCATCTTTGGAGGTATCAGTAAGGTGTGTTCAACAGGTTGACTTCTTAAATCCTCAATTCTATTCTGGAAATCCAAAATGATGGGTGGACACATTGGGATCAAGGCCTATCATTTTTTATACTTCCTAGAAAAAAGATATTGATGTTTCTTTAAAATTTTGTATAAACTACTTTCTCTTTAGATGTAATGGCTGCACTATTCAAAGTAGGACATGGATATTATTCTATACCCAGAATAATTCCTCTATGTTCATCCACAATAGTGGAGATGCCTTCCTCAAATGCAGGTGGGGAATCCTTGAGATCTTCATATTCTACCTCTTCTATGTGCTTCATTTAATCTATTTATTATTGAACGTATTGAGATAAAGCATTACACAAAACAATATGGGGGAATTAGTATTTGAACATCCTGAAGAAGAGGAGACCATTTCTAACCCTACTAATGATAAAAGGTCTTCCTGGAGTATTAAATGGAAAATGATGGGTTGGGAATCAACATCTATGTTTTCCCTATTAATGATAAAACTTATTCTAGCCTAGATGATGTAGAAAATAATTATTTAAATTTGATGGATGGAATGAAGATATCAGTGTTAAATCTTTCACCATTTTTTGTAAATCAACAGTTTCTTCCATAATATCATACTCAATTACAACAACCGAAATTATGGAATTCATTGAATGGGTTCTTGGTTTTGGGTATACCCTTTCAATTTTATTGATAGTAAGCATGTAATCTACACTGAGATTCTTGAATGGGTTGGCTGGAATCTTTTCTAGACCATTCAGGGCATATATTCTTGTTATATATTTTTTCATAAACTTTGGTCCTATTGTGTGATAGAACTCTGCCACAATATACTAATATTCACATGTTTTTAATGGGTCCTTGTCGTTGTGAAATGTCCCAATTTTACCATTGAAGAAATACGGGAAGACATTGGTGTTAGGATAAAGGGATTGCCTCATGTTGATGTATCAAGGGCCTTCCAAGAAGAATGTTGAAAGTTGGGTCTTACAAGAAAACTATGAAATATGAATTAGATACAAGATCCACAAATTGAATTTTGAGTGTAATCTCCCTTAGAGGTTCTTGTTCATTCTTGTCATAACATTTCTACATCATATTGGGGGAGACAAGTTAGATTTTGTGAGACCCAACTGATGAAGTGTATATAAGGGAATGAGGTTAACTCATAAACCATTATCAATGAAGGATCACCAGATATCTGTATCTTTATCCTTACTGGATAAATACAAGGGCCTGATATATCCATGTACAACGTCATCCACATCATGGTCCATGATATATATAACTGCATAACATTCTTCACTATTATTCTCTATACAGTATACCTCAGCCGCATAATCCATAGTTTTGAACTCTTGAGTACTTGAGAAAGCCTCAATAAGTGGTTCCAAAAGTTATTTTGATAGATTAAAATCTTCCTTTATTGATAACATGGCTCGTACATGTTCTAGTTGCTTCAATAAATCAAACTTCTTGTCCAAAGGTCTACATTTTTCAGCATGAAGATTTTTTTTCAGGTGTCTTGGAAGTTGTTTCTCATGCTGTATATGGATCATGTGTCAAGGTAAATGTTGGAAATACTTCTAATCTTGGTGTATTAGTCTAAATTGGTCTATATATCTACTGAGAGAGTGGTGGTATATCCTCTAATAGGTCATTCAAGATGATCATGTTGGTGATGATCCTGTCATGTGTGGGAGAGATCCTTTGTTCTTACTGAGCCTACTGAAGGGCTCTCCCATGAGTTTATACTACATAAATAGTTATTTTAGTTATTTTATTAAAATAGTGGATTCTAGAATACCCATTTCTTCCCCTGTATCCTCAACCATGAATTCTTACCCTATTTAGCTAATTAAGTACTAGGAATTTAGGTTCCTAACCAGAATCATCATTCGTACAGGGGTCCATTAAGTTGATAACATTAACAGAACCGAAAATAAACTCCTCGTCTGATGAAGATTTTGTTTGAAAGGTCTATTATAATTTTTCCATCTGGTTGGTTTGATTCCTCTTCTTTTGAGACATATGGAATGAAATATACCAAATTCAAGAACAACTTAGGCCTTAACGCAAGCTCATATTCATCTGACTGCTCTTTACCATTCTGATCATGTTGATTCATTGAGGACTAGCCTTTAGAGAACTAATCTTTTGATGATGATGGATTGTATACAATGGTAGTGTAACAAGGCATAGTAGTTTGGTTTAACTATTCATAGAACGATACGAGTTGGAATGATCCATTTCCTGACCATCCAATCATCAAAATTTTATGTATTATTTCTATTGACTTTTGACCATTAACCTTCATACTATGGATTGGTAATGGTAACACTTTCAATCCAAGATGATGAAATTTTTTTTTCCTTGTCCAGAGTCACCAATATGTTTCTAGATAAATTTACAAACAAAACACTCCTAAATTGGGTGTCCCAAAATTTGATGGAAGTGAAAATAGTTTGGGAGGTCATCATCTCTTTCTTTTTTCTGTTTTTTGGGCATTTGTAACTTGAATAAGTTGTTTTACAAGGAAGAAATAAAGTAACCGGGAACCCATTCATTCAAAATAATGTAAATATTGTTCTTTAACTCCTCAAACAAACTTTTCTTGATCTTTTCGACCAACTTGATGACGCAGTCATTTTTGCAGTTGCTTGGTTGGAGGATATCTACGGTATGATGATGGATTTGAAGTAGTAATGGTAATAGGTTCTTGATTGAGTGTAACTATGGAATCCTCTTCTATTCATATCCTCATTCCCTGAGCTAATGGGATTACATGATACTTCATCATCAAATTTATTTTTATTAAAAGGAAACAAGACATCCAATATAAGAAGTAGAAGCCAAGAATTCTAAGGAGGTCTAAAATGGTGAAGGCTGAGGGAATACCCTTTAATCAAATTGACCCCATCAGGTTTCAAAGGGAGGATATCATTGAGAATAAAGAGATCATTTCCAGTTACTTCAACTTATCCCAGGTAATCCGCCACTTTGATACCTTTATGCCATGAATGAATAATTTTGATGTTGTTTTTGATCATGCCTTTGCACATTCTGGTGATATAGATGATAGACCATGGAGGAGGGAAAAATCAACCAGGGCATCAAATAGAATCTTTGAGTCCGTTTCATCTTCGGATAATGTTAAACCCTACTGGTGGGAACTGTTGACACCCTTGATCATAGCCTTGTCTTTGGCCTAAAGAGAGGAACCATAGCCCATGTAGGAGAAAAAATCAAAGAGGACCGAATCCCTGGAGTCTCGGACAGCCCCTCCCCCCCGAAAAATACTCTCAAATAGTATGAATCCTCAATGATGAGTTTATGTACCCTAGAGGTAGGATTTCATTGCACCTGGAGGTTGTGGGAGCTATTGTCAGTTGCATGTGCAATGTGTGAAGCATTGAACATCCACCGTAAGGAGGGGGAATCCCTCCAGTTTCCAGATAGCTGAGCCAAATAACAGAGGGAGTTCTTAGTCTTAATAATGGTATACTTTCTAGTAGGATAGAACACTTAGGTCTAAACTTCTTTCTAGCTTACCAAATAGACTATCACCCCTAGAAAGATCACCGCACACGCCATCTTCTCTGGTCCTCTATCACCTGACCCATGTAACCACCTATCCGTGAATGGAAGCTCCACCAGGTTAATTTCATGAAGGCCTTTGAACTATCCAAATTCATTCCACACATTATATTCCCGTCCTCCCTAGAATAATAGGTTATCAACACTTTCCTCCTTGAAGTCTTTACATCATGGACACCGAGAAGTAAGAGGGATTCCACGACGATTAATATTTTTGTCTTTGGGGATAGCCTAATACCTAAACCTCTATAACAGAAATGTGTATTTGGATAGAACCACCTTTGGTCGAATGATGTCATTTCATCTATCTTGCTCCTATATAATGACCCAACACGGATGATAATATTGATTGGAGAAATTCCCCGATGAAGATGTAGTAAAAATACAGTGGTCAAGTTCCTAGGACAAGGAAATGAGATTTAAAAAATCATATTGCGCCTCGTCTAGAAAAACCTTAATGAAATCTGGGTGAATACTACCCTCTCTAAAAGAAATGGTGAGAAAAGGGCACCCCAGGAAGCTGAGCACAGACCCAACCCAATTTAGGTGCCATAAAGAAATGTCCCCCCGCTTGATGATCCACTGAGGGTGAAAAAGAATCTATGAAAACAGGTTAGCAATAGTAGGTCGTAATGAAGAAACTCATACCTCTATTGGGGAGTGATTAATAAACAAGGGAAGCATAATTTTCCCCCACAGCGTACTCTGTTCCAGCACTTCCCAAGACAACCGTACATGCATGAAACTAAGTGAGTCATTTAATTTGTGTATATTAATACCACCCTCCTTATCTGGCCTCCCAACCTTACACCATGATGCCCAATGCTTCATCCTTTCTGCAAGATTATCCTAGAGAAAGCGGTCCCAGAGATTCTCAATCTTAGAAATTACACCCTTCGGTTCCTTGACAACAGAGAGGGCGTGGATTGGAGTTTCCAATAGAAAACAATTAATGAGAGCCATGGGTCCTCCAAAGAACATAAACCTGTTTTTCCAGTTCTTTATGTCGTCCACAATATTTCTAGAAAGAATGTCAAAATACTAAATCCATATTCTACCAGGGTTGATGGGATCCCCAAGGTATTTCAAGGTAAAACACCCCATTTTCATAGAATGGGTGAGATGAATATCATAAGACCTTCTGAGTGAGAATTTGTTTGGGATTAAGAAGGGGATCTTCTATTTATTGATATGTTGGACACTCTAGTGGCAGTAATCCTCCAAAATGTTTTTCAGGCCACAGATATATTTTACCCCATTGATAATGACCATGGAATCATCCACAAACATTAAGTGAGAGATGGTCGTGGCCCTCATTCTCCTTCTATAAGTCAGAATATCTCCATTATTGATGCTCGTATGAATGAGTAAACTGAGAACCTCTTGTGTTATGATGAAATTACTAGGGGACAAAGGGTAAAACTATCTTAGCCCATGAATGGATTTCAATAACCCAAAGGAATTCCTTTGGAATGAGACCTCCATCCCCATGGAGATGAAACATCTGATAACAATGTCCATAGTCCATGAAGAAATACCCATACATTCCATCACCTTATTGATGAATCCCCATACCAACAGATCATAAGAATAATTCATATCTAGCTTGGGAGTCACATTACATCCATGGGTTTTGAAGTTCATATCTCTAATAATTTCTTGGTAAAGCGCAATAGCAACTTGGATGGACCTAACCCTCAGAAAACAATGTTGCATGCATGGAAATCCACCATGGAAGAAGTATGGAGAGCCTGGAATTCATAAAACATTCAAACACTTTATAATAAATGTTTAACATAGACATTGGTCTATAGTGCATGATAGATTACAGATTCCTATTCTTTAGAATGAGAATAAGAGTAGTGGTTCATGAAATCATCTGCAAAATACCACCCCTGAAGAAGTCTCAGATGGCTATAATGAGGTCCCCCCTCCCCACATCCCATGATGTGATATAGAAGGATCCCTAGAACCCATATGGTCCTGAGGCATAGTCCAGGTGACGATTTATCATGGAATTATAAATCAAATTTTCATCTAGAAGAGATCTCATCCATTTATTGTTCAGGTTTGATACAGAATGGGAAATAACCCCCAAAACCCCTTTATGATATCTTGTATAACCAACGGGAATACGACTATTTGGATCTCCTAGAAAATCATAGAAATAGGAGGGGTATATACATCTAATGATATCCATATCTTCCATGAAAGAGCCATCGTCTAGAAGAATGTCCAGTTTGATAGATCTCTTACACTCTTTAATACATGCATTCAAAAACATGTGTTTTTATCACTTTTCCAGAGACACTTGATTCTCATAGTTTCATTGGCCAAATTATCCCAAGCCATGATTATAATAGCTAGAGCTTCATTCCGGATAGCATGCTGCTCAAAAGTTTGGTCGCCCCACTCCTCTTTTATCTGAGCTTCAGGCCTCTCAACCGCCTGTAAGGAATCATTTGTCTCATTGTCCATAAGAGGGAGGTCTTTCTCCCACGAATAGAGTCGAGACGTGAGGCGATGCAATTTATCATGAATGGAAACCCATGGGCCTCTCTGTCCAGGATAATTACAAAGACCACAAACCACAGCCTTATATCCCAGTTTACTGACCCATTTTTTGAGGAAATGGAACCTATCCCAATGATCCAGCTTGGGAAAAAACAGAACCTGCAGAGGGGAGTGATCAAATATTCTGAAAAGTATATGTCTCACCATAGTGTTGGAGAACTTGTAGATGGATTCCATATTGTCCAGACATATATCCAATAATCTCCACGAATGGTGATGGCCCATTCGGTTGTTGCACCATGTAAATCAGTCACCTGAGAACCCAAAATCAATAAGGCTACTCCACACCATTAATTGTGTAAACTACCTACTGAACCTCCATTAAAGAGTCTCACATCCTTTCCTTTCCACTGGATTGGCGATGATATTAAAATCCCTGACGAAAAACCATGGCTGATTGCATGGGAGAAAAGCATTAAGATCACACTAAATCATGGTCTGTTGGAGGGGATCACAGTTCCCATACACAACAGACAATATGTATGAGAAATTACCTATAATCACTTGAGTAGTGATGAATTAGTCACCTTCTTGGACAATATCCACTAAGGTACTCTTATTATATAAAATCCATATATGGTTGTTAGAAGGTTCAACATTAAAATAACCATGCATCTTAAATATCCATGTGAATTCCTGAATTATAGAAGGGGATTTCCTATGATTGATGATGGAAAAAAATGTATTTATGTTTTCATAATACAGAGGAGACAAAATCATATTTAACAAAAGCCCCAAGTCCATGGTCATTCTAGATGGGTGTAGAAATAATGCGAAGGACAAGGCTCTGGAAATGTCCCCAGAGCTAGTATCCACCTTGAAGTGGGAGATTAATCCGTCCTTACAGATCCTTGAATGTGAGTGAGTTAAAAATCCCTCCAGAAAAGGAACCTTTCTACCAGATGAAGAAATGAACTCTTTAGTATAGATATTAGATGGGCCTCAATCCTTGAGGACAGGTGGGCGTGTGCTCTCTGAATCTGGGTGGATAGAAAACGTGTGTACAATCTGAAACTCCTGACAAAACCTAGGGGAATCTAACCTAGGGTGTACATTATTTCTGTGAAGATTCATTATAGAAAAGACACCTTGAGGCTTGGGGGTAAACTCTAGAAGGACAGAGGGAAAGTACGGTAGGGCCAGATGTTCTGAAGAGAAGGTCCTTAACCCATAAAAATACACTTCCATGCACACATCTTTCAAAAAATATGAAAGGAGAGGGGGAAAGTCCATACCATCCTGACAATTGGAGGCACCTTTGAGCTCAAAAGGAACTATCGCCTTTCAGTACACCGAAAATTCATTGAGAAAGGATCCTAAAGACAAAACTAGATCCAAAACCTTAGAGGAAAGATCTTGCACTGGGAGGTCATTAGTGGCCCAGGATTCCCGCGGCAAAACCTAGGTGGGGGAGAGGATGGTGGAATCTGATGGCCTACCCCTTCTTGATGAGGCCTTGGGAAGAAGATTCCCATATCCTTTCTATCATCTTTGACATACCTGGTGGGAGTTTCCCTAGAGGAGGCATTGAGAGAAGAAATGGGGAAACACCGGGTAGAGAATATCCTGGTTCCATGAAATACTATCTTGTATACAAAGATATAACTTGTTTAGAGGGGGAAGATAAGTTTTCATACCCACATAAAGATGCACCATCTGTACATCCTCCCTGCTTGTAGTCTTGACATCCGAGAATTGGAAATCCACCAAGAGCATCACTAATTGCATTCAGAAATCCTCCATTCTGGAAGGGAAGAGGAAGACCTAGGAGGTGAATCCATACGACATAAAGGGTGTTCTCTTTTCCCTTGTGGGAATCCAGAGACCAACAAGAAAGGTTGAATCGTTATCATGTAAAAGCCTGAGGGGCCATACACCAATCATAAATGAAATATTATTCTATGTACCTAACATATCTGAAGGAATTCTTGTGGAAATCTACGATCTGGACAGGGGATTGAAGGCCACAAGAGTTGAAAAAACGTTGTAACACCTCTAAGGCAAGATTTTCAGTGAAAAAACTCATAACCAGTGTATATTTTAGGCATGCCTCTACCTCTGTAAATTCCAACAATTGGAAATACAGGGATAGACCCCCGTCATCGCACAAGAACAATGAGGAAGAGATACAGACATCCAGAAAAAAGGAACGATAGGCAGCAAGAAGTAACCTGCAAAGAGAATTCATAAAATATCCACTCCTATGAGGCACAGAAGAGTGAGCGCTAGCTTGAGAGGCTGGATTGAGAGCTGGCTAGAAAAAGAAGATGTCTGGAGGGTGAGTATAAGGCGAACCCACAGGCTGAAAATTTGAAACTCTCTATGGCACGTAGGTTATGATCTTTGGAGACATTTTCCACTACATGATTCTTATCTTTGGTTTCTACGATGGAATTCTCCACTTGAAGGTATATTTAAGTAAGGATTCAAAACCCTCCTATGTATTTCATATGGATTAGTGGTGTGAAAAACTCATCACTGAGATTTTAAACATAGATTAGTAATAACTCTTCTTGAGGAAGTGGAAAGATTAAGGAATATGTTAGTCTTTTCCTTCAAGCAATGATACTGGAAAATCTTCAATTAACCATTTGTTTTAATTTTTTATGATAAAAAATGGGTGACTTCTATAGAATTGAGCTAAATTGGAAATGAAATTTTTGTGGAGGTATTTCCATCCAATAATTTATTGAGACTACAAATTTTTATATTAAAAAAGGTTGACCTTACAATTATTGAACAAAACATATGATTTTTAATGTTTCATGTTGTTGAGGGGTCCACATAATAGGATCACATGTAGAAATAAAATGTGTTAAGTTCTTTTCTGAATCTCCAAAAATGTTAAATATTGGATATGTGGTATTCACAAAGTTCAGTGGGGGAGGTATGGGATCTACCCATTCTGGGTAATCCTTCTTTACTAGTTTTATTGATGTGCTTCATCTTTCCATAGCTTCTAATCGATTCATTAATGACTCAATAGTATTTATAAACATTTGAGGAATATCTGGATGAGATGGGACCTATATAGGTATAGAAACTAGGGCAAGAACTGGTGTCGCAACTACAAAGACCATCAGTGGTGGTGATACTGGTATTTTTCTTGGATAACCTAGGGGAAATTGCCCTATGGATGTGATTGACACTGTTCTATTTTTGTATTTGATGGAGGGAATTATTTATCAACATTATTAGTTGCAATAACCCCTCTTTTCTAAAGAGATCCTACTGGAATCACAAGATAAGGATTGTATTGTGGAACATGTTTCGCAGAAATACTATTTCAAAGGAAATCAGAATCAGAATTTTCAGATCCTGCAACTCCTCATCTTGTTGGGAAAATAATTCTTTGAGAGAAATAGATTGTTATTATCTATTAAAATAGTGATATAGGATATGATCATTATACTTCAACTTTTTTAGTTCCTTTATAAGTGGAGGAATTTTATTATTTAAGGGGTTAAATAAATTTTGGGTAATCCTCTGATTTCGGGTACACACACCTCCATTTGATTCGGTGTGTACCACATTAGGAATAAGAAATTCATCCCATGACTCCCCTAAACTGTACTCATTTTATAGAGGATTATCCATAATGTCATTAATGACATTTACTGACACATAATGCAATAATGAAATTCTATTTGTGTCATTGTAAGATCCCCTTCTTCTTCATCATCCATGAGACTTTGTTCTCATATTTGTTGTTTCCCCATAGAATGTTTGATGGACCTTAATCGGGAGGGAATCCATAGATAACTTAGTAGAGCATTCACATTGTGGATTCATCCCTAATCGGTAATGATTGAGGAGGACATTGTATATGTGAAAAATCCCCCAGCCCTGTTGGCTGGGGCTCCTCTAGTTCTTATTCCTCAACCCTTTAGGCTCTATTTGTTGAATCCAAATGTTGGATTAAAAATATCCCCCAACACTACTTGATGGGGTGGTTTTGAAGTTTCTATTACCGATATCAGCGTAACTACTCTTCTAATTTTATGAATTCTAGTCCAAAAATTTGTCGGGTGCATTATTAGGAACCCACTTAAAATCGCCTATTTCAGAATATTGTTATACTATTTCAGACATTTGTGTGATCTGATGGATGACATCCTCTAATAAGGAATCCTACTTATGTTTTTCAAACGCTTTATGCAGAAGTATCTCTATATCTATCTCTCTTTGTGCCTAAATTTGGTGAAAACCAATTGAGGCCTTCTCTTACTGGGAATTTCATTGGTCATTATAAGAATTTATTTGTTGTAGCTATCCTGGGTAAATAAAATTTCATGAGACTAATTTTGGAGGGATTTTCTGATTTTAGAGTGTAGTGAAATGCAATGCTCCATGTGCACCCCATCCTCTGATATGAACACTATATGTGGTTTCTGTGACTTATTGTCACAACCTCCGTAATGAATTGAAGAATGCACATCAAAGGGCCTCTTATTGATTATCGATCTTTGGTGATGGGAAACCAGAAGAGATTCCAAGTCTATTTGGTGCTAAAACACTTCTACAACCTTCACCTGACTTTGAAATCCATCATATGGTAATAATTTTATTTTCATATGATGAAGAGTCTTCAATATATTGAGGCTGATATCATGAATTAAATCTTCTACCATTGTTTCAAGATTTTTTTGTTGAGATTTTTCCAAAGGACAAAACATGATTGGCATTTCACCCTTATCCAGTTGTTTTCTCATATTCAACATATCATCAACATCTTTTTATATAGGATTATCAACTTCATCCAACAATAGTGGATGCTTGTTGATTATTTTACTATAAGCAATGTAATCAATTGGGATTTCCTCTACAGTAATAGAAGGAAAATGAACCATGGGAGGTTTGGGGAATGACTATTTCTGTGGTATGACTTTTGGCTAAGAAATTATTTCAGCTAGAAGTAACAAGGAATCAAACAATACTAGACATACATTTTCAAGTGCCTTGAGATAAGAGGGTTTTATCATTACTACATTATCAATTAGAGAAGTTTCTTGACAATGAGAAACACTTCTATTAAGAGAACCTTTTCAGCGAATTCAATCATGTGGAGGACCACCATGGTGGATTGAAGAAAGGGATAAATCCCTATTATCCTTGGTCTTTTGGCCATACAGAGGATTTTTGTGGCTCTCATCTAGATATAGGTTCTCTAAATTGACGAAATTACCCTAAAGCAATCCTTCACGATGAAGTATCTGATGAGGAACTTAAGAATTACTACTTTTACTCCCATAATTTGGTAATGGGTGGGTAATATATTGATCTTCAATAGATAAATGTCAAAGGGCTTCAAGAACACCAACATTAAGAGGAACCAAATCATAGATCGACTCATGATTCTCCATCTTTTCTTGGGGAGACTTATTATTAGATGATCTATTACATGTAGTTGGGGACACTTCCTAGGAAAAGTGGTAATCTAGAGCATGTATGTGTGCCTTATTTAGAGTAGCTATTAGAAAAGACTAATTATTTCCAATTGGAATGGGTGTATGTGTCTTATCAAGTTGTCTGTATGATATAGTGGAGTATGCCCCATAACCCCCCTAGACTGAAATAAAGGTTTGTATCTACTCTGGTATGGATTGTTGATGAGTCATCCTGGGTGTGGGGACAGAATTATGTGTTCATCCCTCAGTTACTACTAAAGAAACCACTATGATATTCTAGAAAGTTTCCAGGATATGAGCATAAAATTGTTTCTTCCTTTTTAGCATTGCAAAAATGTGTTTATTAACATCAGAAGGTGGAAGGAAATATATTCCCATTACGTATTCCGAGTAGGTGTATATTCATACTTCTGTCCTACCATTACATTCAATGGATCCTAAAAATACTAGTGTGGGGGTAGAGAGATGAGTCAACCCCATGCCTACAGTTAGAGCTTTCCGACTGACATCTCTGAGTGCTTCCAAATGATACTATTGACAGGCTTGATGAATGCTGGCAGATTTATGTGTCTGCTAGCTATTTTCCACCAATCATGGTTGATGGAATTATTTAAATTTATCATATGAGACTACTGAAAGTCTTGATGAGTGCATATAGGTGTATTTTCTTGCTCACAAGTTTCCGCTAAACTTGGTTAATGGGATTCCTAGAATATGTCCCGATGACTGTACTTGCTGGTGAAGTTATGGAGGACAAGTGTCTATGACCATTCAATGTTTTCCAATAAACAAGGTTGATGTACATCTCTGAAGGGTTCAAAGGTTTAAACATGTTCCTTGTTGGCCCATTGTTGTCCCCAGAGGTTCGTCTTGCATGCTAGGGTTAGAGGGACCTAGGTTGGACAACCAAAGATAACACCCTCATCATGTTGAGGTTATTATATCATGCAGTGTTGGTAGTGCGGATTGTTGGTAGGATCCTTCAGGAAGGACCGATGTGTCTTTGGGAAGAGGTCATCGGTGGCCTCTTGGAAAGCCTCCCTTGAACAATGGAAGAATATGTGATTACATTCTAGGAATAAAACTTCCAACATAGTTAAAGACGGTGGTCGGAACCATCTACTTTTGGACCACCGATCGCCATTAACTGGATGGTCGAGGGTTATTCATGATTTGGATGGACTATCAGGTATCCTCAAAGGATATTATTGTGCCATTTTGATGGTACTCTAGTACCAATTCATTGGAGACCATGTGTTGAAGATGCTGAATCAGGGATGACATCCTTCGAATGGACATGGATACAACATGAGCAGCAGTTGGTGGATTCATGGGTACAAACATGAAGGATGACATTTGGATTGAAGGGAGTTCCTAGAAATAAAGTACATGAATATTTGAAAAATATAAACAATGAACACTAGAAAAGAATCATCTTTTAGATGAAAACATTTATGATTGATTCCCTTGTCTATCCCTCATTTATCAATTGATAGGGGCCTAACATATGGGTAACACCATCATCCATGTTATGAATTCACATTGGGCTCGCCATTTTTTTGTTTCCCTGGGAATGTGTGTTCTAGTTAGGAATCATTACTTTTGGATGGTTTCCATTAGATTTACTTATGGATATAGAAACACCCAATGGTTCTGTATCCAATGGGACCATATTTCCAAAGGTAGGAATATATAAGGTTTGTTGACCTACGATACTTACGAACCCACATTGGTCAAGAGGATGGGAGGTTCGTCTCATCACACCCTTTTTGGGAGGAATTATTTCCTACTATGAGACTCTCTTGTAGATCAGAGTTATGTTCATGAATCCTAGTTAATTTACCAAGCATAATATAAGTTTTCTTTGAAATTTGTGGTCAATTATTATCATGTGTGGATATTTATAATCATCAGTTTGTATTCTAGGTTCTTCATTAGTGAAGATATCTGTATATATTAGTGGTTATCCAACAATGGTATCCTCTCATATACTATATAGATATTCTTTACTTATTGTTACAGTGATTCTGGTTTTTAAGCCACTTTGTGGGGAACTATGAAATTTATGTTCATCCAGGAAAGCCAAAAGTTTTTTTTTGATTTTGGGATCATATCTATAAATGGGCTACATACGTATCCTCATTAAAGGAATCAGAACCCTCATAATTCATTGATGCTTAATGGGAATCATTATACCATATATGGTCATGTGGTAAGGACCTAAACATATAGTTTAATGTCATGTGGTAAGGACATCTAAGAGGAAGGTACCTAGTCAATGAATAGTGTGGGACTTATGCCTAAGCAGCCCAAGGAATCTAAAAAATATATAAGTTTCCACGTTGGATTAGACCTTGTTGAGAATGTGGCCCAAGAAGAACAGAGTTGATTTTGGATTTTTGGGTTTGAACCTCAAAGTGGCTTCCTTCATATCACACTTGGATGGGAATGAAAGCCCACATAGTTTGGTAAGTCTCGCTGAGAGGTATGGCCCTTTGAGAGAAATAGATTTGGGCTTACTTATAAAGAGGATTCCATTGTAACAGTGTCCATGATAGATATCTTAACTCATGAATATTCAAGGGGGACATAAATTGTGGTTTATTATTAATGGAATGCCTGAACTAAGGGAATTATGTTTGGACTCTTGAGGAGGATGTCCCTTGAGCTCGGGCCCTAGATGAAGGCTTCCTACATATCCCAATTATGGTGGGAATCGTAGTTATCATAGTTAAAGATGGATTGTTGGGTTTAAAACTTATGGAGACTTCCTACACATCCAACTTGGATGGGAATCAAAGACTATAGAGTTCGGTAAGTCTCACAGAGGGGTATGACCCTTTTAGATAAATAGATTGGAGCTTACTTCTAAAAATGATTCCCTTATAATAGGTTCCATGAGATATGTCTTAACTCATGGAGATTCGAGGGTGAATTAATTCAAGGATCATTTTTAATGATAATTATTGAACTAAGGGAATTCGGGTTGGACTGCTGAGGAGGATCTCCATTGAGCATGGGCCCTAGATAAAGGATTCATACGTATCCCAATTAAGGTAGGAATTGGAGTTCTCATAGTTCAAGATGTTAGATGGATTGTGAGGATATGTGATCATAACTAATATACATTCCCATGTGAGTCATGCTGAGTGTGCGAAACAAGAGGATGCAAAAAATTCAGAAAACCTCACCTTTTATCCTCTACTGATGGAAGAGGCCAGACCTACAGTGAAAGAATCCAAGGTGACAGTGGACAATGGTGTGGAGTAATGAACCTTTCAATTTCTAAGGAATGTAAATGGAATAATGTTCAGTACGAAATGATCGGGGTATACTCCATGAGGGATTCTCTAAAATTGATCTTGTAGTGGAATGAGGATATCCTTCCCTTCGTCAAAAGGAAGTACAAGTATGAACTGTACCTTCCATACCAGGGACCTGAGGTACTGAGTCTTAGAGATGAGATGGTTGGACATGTCCTGATCCCTAATCCTCAAAAATGGGAACTTCCCAACAGTATCTATTGGGTAAGGGTATATATGACTATAGATATACAATCCTACAGACTCCCCAAGGATCCTGACACCTATATAGGAAAAGTGTTTGAAAACTCTTATTATAGAAATACAAACACAAAAGGGAGACATGATGATGTGTATTTACAAAATATTTGTAATGTCTGGAGGTTTTGGTGGAGGTTTAAACATGGTCCCTTTAAGACAATGGAGGAAAATAAAGATATGCCCCTCCTCCATTGGTGTATTAGTGGAGTCCTTCAAATATGGCTTGCTTAAGTGGTATGAATTGGGCTATAGGGGAAGATCTCAAACTGGTCTTCTTAATGGGTAGGTGTACTTGGTATCTCCTTTGATCTATATTTATTTACTTCCTTTAAATTTTTTTGATGCTTTGAAACTTCCAAAGTGCTTAATCATAATCATTTTTTCGTTTCTAAGGAGTGTCAACACATACCAAATCCGAAAAATGATACAACAATAATCTTTAGCCTAGGCTCAGTCTTATACCTTTAACTATATGCTAGAAAGGTAAATCATGAATTGGAAGTTTCATGCTTCCCTTTATCATTACCTAAAATCAGAAAGTCTACTCCAGTACCAAAGGTTCCCTAGCATATTGTGAGATATAATCTAAGTAGGCTGACACCCACGTTGTCTAGTCCTTTTCATTTTGTGAAATAAAAAATATGTAGTTTTCCATAATTTATTTAAATGAAATAATAAATAAATAAATAAATAAATAATTCATTGGAGTAGGTTCTCGTTGCTGACCAACCCACTTGACCTTCTTTGACCAAAGCTGGTCAGTCTAAATTGAAGGAACCTGCAATGGTAAAGTGATATAGATATGGTGTTTGGTGGTGGACTTTACCCAAGCTTGTTATTGGTCTTGGAGAACACATAACTACATTTATTTCAAAATCATGGACCATTCTCATTTTAAAATCATTCATTTTACATTTTAAATTTAAATTAAAACCACTTTATAATATGTAATAAGACTCCATGATCCTGTCCATGGTAATCTATATGGACTTTCCATGTATCACTCGAGGGGATCAGTTCATGACCAATGCTAAGGAGATAGTCCATGGTGACCCATGAATGATGTCTTATGTGTCACTCCAAGGATTTTGTGAAAAATATCATTTCAATCCTACAAGTCTATACATGGTATCACAAATAGGATCCCGAGCTTCTCTCGAGGAATGGTTCAACCAATCGTGCCTTCAAGACAATCCAATGGGTATCCTCTAGGAAACTGGTGTCACTCCTATCGATTTGGAAATAGAAAACACTCGATAATCCCAACACATGAAAATTTGATTCCACCCCTAGTGTATGTATACAACATTAAACTTTCTAACCACACAGATTGGGAGTCCATCCAAGGGATCCTTAAGTTAGAACCCCATGTTTCACCCTCGGCATTAAGGCACCAGTAACTAAACAACCAATTATTATATAAATAATGTCTATTAATAGGCCCTTTAATTTTAATCCAATCTATTAGATCAAACATGTAACATTGTTCAAATCATTTCATTGTTCAATTCCACTTAAATCATATGGAATAATGCATATGCACTAAGCCAAATCAATTTAAGTTCAACCATATATAAGTGGAATCGTGGAAAGTATAGTAACTAGTTTTATCTCCATAAAAATTCAACTTATAGATCATGGTATTAAATATGAATGAAGACCCATTTAGAATTTTCAACAACCCATATAAAAATATATAATTAAATGACATAGGTATATCACACCCAATTGGATGGCAGAACTCTTGGTGGTCAAACAAGTAGGTGATTCGCCGCTAACTAGGATACCAATACACATGTGGATCCGCTTCAAATTATTTAGTTTGTATTTCAGAGGAATCACTGTAATTTTCTGGAGAGTAGCACAATGGAAAAAATTAGGAAATGTTATTAAATTAAGGTTAAAGGTCGTGACCATCTAACTTAGCCTCGTATAGATTCCCTTGTCCAGTCGTGACCTTTGATTCGAGCTAGGTTGGGAGAAATTGACAAAGACGTAAAATTTCTTGAAAATGGGGGAAATTATATTACACATAAATATTAAAAAGGATGGGATGAAGAACATGAAATAGATTATATAGTATTAAAAATCAGACGTCTCTATCTTTATTGGATTCAATGGTGAACGAATCAGAGCATGTGTGGAGTTTTTGCACGAAATCCTAGGTTGGAGGAAAATGGGGTTTCAATGAGAGGGTGTGGATATCTGATGATAGAGAATGGTGGAGAGGAAGAAATAATTTATTAAATTATTTAATATATGTATTATAGAAATTTCACCCATTTTTAACACTAAACATAGTTTGGACGCATGGTTTGGCCATTGGTTTAAGAAAACTGTGTGCCAACCATGTTCCAGTCACTACTATAAGGGGCACTTCACACAGTTAGGCACACATTTTGACTAACAATTAACAAACCATGTATAATATATCTACCCAAATCCTCTGAAATCTCACATGGTCGTAAACCTCGAGTTTCATGGTTTCAGACAAACCATGGGGCCCTTGATGCTCTATTAACAGAAGCCGCATGAGTTTGAGAAACCATACTGGTGGGGTTGTATAGTTTTCTCAAACTGTGTGGCCGAGTATTCCCCTTCCCATTTGGGGGATATGGGCTTCTAACGAGCCTCAGATGCACCCTAGACCTCTTCTATTTAACTAGGCATCATTATTGGGGCAATTTAAATGAATTAGAAAAAAAATCAGCAGTATGTACCTTAGAGAAAAATAGGTACGTTACAACTTATCCTCCTTAAGACAACTTGGCCTCGAGTTTCCCTTCTGAGGGTAGTAGAACATTATATGAGAAGAGTTCAATACACTAGGCACATACATCAGATTCCCACACCTAGGTATTATTTGGAATGAGTACATGCTTCCATTTTACCTAGACCAGTGAAACTGAACTACCTCATAGATCCTTCATGCTTCAATCAATGACATGTATAAGATTCCCCTCGAAAGATGCATCTGCTTCTAGCTCAATATCCTCATGGTTAGATGGACGAGATAGATCGTCAAGATACTATCAAAGATGTGATATGTGGAAGACGTCATACATGGCATGGTACCTCTAAGGTAACCACAAATGATAGGATACTATCCCATCTCTCTAAACTATCTCGAAATGCTTGAAGTCTCCTAAACAAGATGAGGATATAGTAGAGTTGCCTCACCTACCACTATCCACCATAGAGGTAAACAACATGATATACCATAGAGGGCCACATACAAAGCAATTTGAATCATTTCCTAAAAACTATTGTTGTTGGAAATATCATCCATAGTGTATTATTATACCATAAACCTCCAAAATCAAGGATAAAAGCCCTTATCATATCCTATAACACTTGTATGGTCCACTCAGACAGCCCATCAGTATGAGGGTGATATGTAGTACCCAAGACCACCGATGAACCAGGTTCCTTCTACAAACCATTCAATAACAATGAATTAAACTAGGAATCAACGTCTTATATGATATAATGGGGTACACAAAGATGTCTCACTATCTCCCAGATGTAAAGTCATCCAATCTCCTCAATAGATAAGGTTTCTCAAATAGGTAGAAATTATGAAACCGTGGTCAGCCTGTCGATGATCTCTCATGCCGTAACACTACCTCAATGAGATCTCATAAATCCAATCACGAAATCCATGGTGATGTCATTACATTTCCATTCCATAATGGGTAGAGGCTGTAGAAGTCTATCAGGCTGCGGGTGCTCTACCTTAATCTGAGGATAGGCATCACACTGAGTGATAAAGTCTACTATATTACTCTTTATAAATGGAAACAAATACTAAAGGTGGATGTCTTGGTACATATTTGTAAGACGAGGATGAACATCCCAAACTGAGGCATGTAATTACCTCATCACCTCTTCCCATATTTCGGAAGGCCCCATACTCCGAAACAAAATATCATGGTCTCACTGCCAACACTCACCCAACCAAGAAGTGGGTTATCTCAGTCAATGCTCTCCCCCAAGATGATAAAATCATAATTAGACACCTACCTTGTCAGTACCCACTCCATAAAATAGGATGTCATTACTAGAGATCCTAGAATAGAGTTCTCGTGTCGTTCATGAACCTCAAGTATAATTTTAGAAAACAAGGCCATCCACTTGAACTCATCGCTAACCGCCATGATAGCTGAGGACTGAGTCTTTCGGGTCATGGTTTCAACCACTTAATTACCCTTTCTAGGTGTGTAAGCAAGCTCAATGTCGAATACTTTTAGGTATTACACCCTCTTGTGCTACCTCAAATTTATTTCACACAGATTAGGGATGTATTTGAGACATTTATAGTCCATGTAAATGATGAACCACTCACCCAAAAAGTAGTTTCTCAAATAGTGTAGATTATGAACAACAACTACTAGCTCGAGGTTTTGTGTAAGTTAATTCCACTTGTATGACCTTATTAGTAATGATCTATACACTAAAAACCTGACCACCTTGTATCAGAACAACACCCAATGCAATCCTAGAAACATCACAATAGACTGTATACCTTCTACCTGGCTCAAGTAGAATTAGAATCAGAGTTGAAGTGAGTATTCCCTCGAACTCCTAAATATTTTTCTTTCACACTTCATTAATGTATAATTTCACACCTTTATTGGTTAAGTTTGTATGCAACACTACTAGGCATGAAAAGTTTTAGATGAATCACTTGAAATGTCTAACTAACCCGAAGAAGGTGTGTATTCCAAAAACATTATTTGGCTAATCATAGAAAACCCTAGTGATCCCCTTTTCTAGGACAATTTATATGACACCTTCATATATTATATGACCCAATAAGTGAAATTTTCAAATCCATAAGGGATATTTACGGAACATCACGTACAGTTGTTTATCTTTCATTGTACTCATCAAAACTTTAATATGGTTGGAATAGTAATTTATGGTTGGAGAATAAACTATGATTTCTTCTATAAGGAATAATAAAAAGGAGTCAAGATACAGGTGAAAAAATATATTCATCAGGTTTATGAATATTATCAGTGTGTTCTTCATACCAAATAGTATAGCCATGAACTTATACAAGTCGTACCTACTTTGGAACATTTTTTTTGGTATCTTTGATGGCCTACCATGATATTTATGATATCCTGACCTCAAATATAGATTAGAGAGAATAGTTTCTCCTCAACACTATTCATAGAGGTCTTCTATATGAGTAATTTTATGCTTGTTATTTATAGTAAGATGGTTCAGTCAGCGGAAATTCATGCACAATATATGGTTACCATCCTCCTTCTTGGAAAAATGTATGGGTGAACCCCATGAAGATGTACCGGTTTCTTTGAAAAACATATCCTCTAAGTCATTAAGTTTTTTCTTATTTTCATAGAGCTCTATAGGTGTCATCCTATATGGGGGAATGGACATTGTTGCCACACCAAGCAGAGGATCAATAGTGAAAAAATCTCTCTCTTAGTAGGTAATAAATAGAAATAATCTATAAATATATACTTGAAATGATCCATAGAATGAGGGAATTATACTAATTTAATTCAAGGGATTCTCATAATGAGACTGGAAATTAGGTCTTTAACACATCCCATCCTAGTATGCTTGATTCCACATTGAATAGTTTGGATATCCCCTTCCCCCATAAGAATATACACATTTTCCTCAAGTGATGTAAAAGACACTCGATGGTAATAAAAATGCACCTGGGATAAATAAGTTACAAGATAATCCATACCAATAATGATGTCCAAGTGAGTCATCATGAGAAAAATCCATAGAAAATGGTACCCACTGTAATTTCAAGGGTCAAAACACCATAAGAGTATTTGATTACTAAACCTAGACTTCATATGGTGGTAGCATATAAAATGGAATGTGATTCACCTATACTGAATATGGAAGATATTAAAGCGGAGGATTCTATAATAGTACCTCTAACTGTAGATGGCCTCGGACACTGCACTTATGGTGTAGTCTAAACAGCATATATATAGATTGAACCACGACCCTAATATGCAGCCTATGTAGCTTAGGCTAGCCCACTCTGCTAACAATGGAACTCTGAAACTTGACTACCTTGGATATGACCACCTTATTTGTAAGATTGACCTGTAGAAAAACAATGTCCTATTTTTCAAGGTTTCACTAACCCTAGACATAAAGGTGGTGTTGTTAAATAACCACACTTGGTTGAAACTGAAGGAAAATATCAATAGAAACATTGGAGGTGACCCATCTTGATGGAATCCCAACACTTGAATGGGTTCTTAGTACACTACTGTTTTTGTTCCCTAGACGTTTTCACTACTAACACACCTCAAATCATTCAGTGTGTGCCACATGGTTGGTATTTCCCATTAATTATTGCTCAATGAATCAGTTCATACTTCTAGAGAAACCATTGCTATTAATGGAATCCAAATTTCCCTACTTCACATCACCTAATTTCCTCTGTTTCTTCTCAATGATGAGGGTCTAATTTACTAAATCTAAAATAATGGTCATTCAAAATACATTCACCTATTAGAAGATGGAATAAGCAATAACATCCTCAAATTGCTTCATAGTAGTCGTCCCATCACCTGTCAATGTTGGTCAGAAATGATGTAATTCAGTGATGAAAGTTGACTATTCCATCACTGACATTTCATCTTTACCAAGGTGTTTGAATTCCAAAACATGAGTAGTTATCAAGGTTATAGGGAAGCAGTATACAAAGAAGGATTCTTGGATGTTCATCGAGATCATACCCGGATGTTGACTAGAGTAATTCAGAACATCCCACCACTGTTTAGAGGCATTTCATAGCATGTAGGTTGATATATTGACCCTATACTAAAAAGGTGTCTCAATATGATCAAAGATTGACACCATATACTCTAAGCATGATAATTAGCTTGAGGTATGTCATCTCTTGAGATAGTACGAGGATGTTGCTGTGGAAACTATGTGGCCATCTATACCATCAATGGGGAATGTTGTGGGGCACCATGAACTGATTGCATGAAGTGTAAGATGTTATCCTGAAACTAGGAATAAACACCTAGTGGAAGATCTAAAAGAGTTTCATTAGGTGTAACTATAGTAGATGTCTTGGGTGGATCAGGTAGAAACACCTAATGAGTATGCTCATCGCAACTCTGTTAGCATATAGTATGAGGTCTCCATCATTGAATAAATCTCAAATACCAATCACATGCCTTAGTCATGATTTGTAACTGATTAGGAAAGTGGTAATAAATGATATGCACAAATATATCCTACTAAAGAAACACACCCCTTTTCCTACTCTAGGAGAGAGGTCTGTGTAATATAAACGAGTCAAAAAAGAATGCATATGACAGACAGCTTATTTCCCACTACCTAGATAAAACAGGATCAAGGTCTCAAATATAAGGTTACCATTTCATTTAAGGGATCATATTAATTTTAAACTTTTTAGATTCTCTATAATTTAAATAGTTATTAGAATAAGGATCTATTTAATTGTTTCACCAATTCAAATTCATAAGGTCTCATAGAACTCATAAATTTCAATTGGTGTATCTACTAAATGCATCATGGACTTTACACCAAACAACAGATGTAATAGGCCAAGGTTTAATCAGATGAATTTTCATTGGAAGTCACCCAAAAGACTAACTAATGTGAAATTTTTGGTCAATTAAACCAATTTTTCTATTATTTTGAATACTAGCACATTATAAGAAACAATAAATAGGGATCAAATAGAAATTGCTTGCAATACATGAAATGAACATAGAAAGTAAATATGTCTTGGCTAAATGCATGAAAAATTTATAACATAAGAATCCTAATATGATGCATGATTATAACAAGCCCTCATATCATCAGGCTAAAATAATAATTATCTCATCAAGGCAGTAAGAAATTAATGTTGGTTTTTTACCCTATGGTGAAATCTATGAAACTGTAATAGTGGAATCAATAACATCATTTACCCAAACCAAGATATTTTGGTTTCCACTATACATTGGGTTGCTACTCCATAGAACAAGATATTAACCTAATTCTTATATCCTAATGTCTTGTCTAAATCCAAACTATTTGAAAAAAATGAAAACATTCAATAATACAAAATTGTAGCATCCCAACCCAGATTCCACTCACTCGTGCTCCAAGATAGTTTTCCACAAGACCTCAAGTGTGTCTCCCCAAACACAATAGGTGGTCGACTACTAGTGTTTTCCTTGGGTAAAACAACTGGGAGTCTATTCCCTCCTTGATCGGAGTAGAGATAATGAATTGATATTAATAAAATACTAGAAACAATGAAAATATCCCTAGAGTAGTTTAAACTAAAAGCATAATCATGCACGGAAATGAAATAAAGTTTGGAATCAAAATAAATAAATAGAAGCATCTGATGATGATAATATGACATGTTTCTATACAAAAATGAAAAAGAAGAGGCTAGGGATTCAAGAATATACAACATTCTTACAAAACATACAAAATCCAAAAACAACACCAATTAGTATCTCAAGATTCGGCTTAGTCCTCTACTTCCAACTCCATATTATAAAGTTAAATAAAGTATTGGAAGCAATATTATTCCCTTCATCATCACATGAAATCTTATGGTCTACTCAGGTACCGAAGGCACCAAAGCGTGGTGTGAGACACAATCTCAGTTGGAAAATACCCACGGTGTCTAGGACTTCCATGTCATGCATTAATAAATAATAAGTTTTCTATAATTTATTTAAATTAAAAACACAATCAATAAAAAAATGCATTAGACCGGGATCTAGTTGGAGACCCATCCACTCAACATACCTCAGCCTAAGATGGTGTGTCTCAATTGAAGGAACTTGTAATGGTAATGTGAGATGGATAAGTTGTTGGGTTTTGGGATATCCCCAAGAGTTTTCTTCATCATGGAGTACACGTCCCTATATTGCTTTCAAAAACAAGGACCATTCTCAATTTAAAATAATTGGTTTTACCTTTTAAATTTAAATCAAATCCTCTTTTAAAATGTAATGAGATACCATAATCACATTGATGGGAATCCATAGGGACTTTCCAGTATCAATCAAGGGGAAATATTTAGAAACAATGGTAATGATTCTATGAATGGTGACCCAAGAATGAAGTCCCATGTGTCTCTCAAAGGATGTTCTGAAAAGGACATGTGCTAAAATCTGATTCTATTCCGGGTATTGCAAATAGGGGCCCGAGTCTGTCTTCTGGAATGGTTCAACCAACCATTCCATTGAGCCTATCCTAGCGGTATCCCCTTGGGAATCATTTTCACTTGTCTAAAGGTGAAAATAGATAACGCTCAGTGAGTCTATCTCAGACATAACAAATGGAACCCCTAGAGTATTTACAAAGTGTTAATAGTTCTAACATCATATCATAGTATTCTATCTAATATGTTCTTATGTAGGAACCCCTTGTCTCACTCTATGCACTAAGGCAACAGTAATTAAACTAGTAGTGAATATATATATATATAGCTTGTATATTAAGAGTAAATTTCATTTTAATTCAAGAAACATTTTCTATCATGGCATATTGGACAAAGCATGTCATTAGGAAATTTCACTTTAGTCGTATGAAAAAATACATAGGTACTTTCCCAACTCATTTTAAGCCCAACCATTCATAAGTGCCATGTGGTAATGTCTAGTCACAAGGTTCATCACCCTTACCAATTCAATGCCTAGATCAAGGGAATTAATATAAAGAAATACCCATTTAGAATTCTCAACAAGACAAGAAAAAATTTACATTTACGCAACATAGGTATAGAATGCCCACTTGGATGGAAAACCTAATGTCGATTGACCGAGGAGGTGATTAACCACTATGTAGGATCACAATACACATGTGAATCAGATTGGGACAATTTAGTTTTTTATTTTCGAGGCATCGGTGAAATGGACCGGTGGGCAGCACAATGGTGAAAATTATAAAACACCAAAAAATGATGACAAAAGGTCTTCACAACCTACATCATCCTCGTAGAGATTCCCACATCCAGTCTCAACCTTTGATTGGATCTAGGTTGGAAAAAATCAACGAAACCATCATATTCCCTAAAAACCTGGGAAATGATCTTGTACCCAAATAGAACAAAGGATGGCATGAAGAACATGAATTATATAAGAGAGGATTATATATTATACCTTGAGCTTACCATTGGAACTCACGATGAACGAATCAGATCTCATATATAAAATTTGTATGAAATCCAAGGTTGGAGGTGAAAAGGGATATCAACATAAGTGAGGGGATATCAACTGCAAGAAACTTTGGGGAGGAAGAAATAATTTTTTATGTCATTTAAGAAGGTTATTTTAGTAATTTATCTGATTTTCAACACTGAACATGGTTTGGCCACATTGTTGGTCAAAATGTGGGCCAAGCACTTCTATAAGGGGAACTTCTCAATTTTAAGAGCACCTTTTGACTAACCATTCACAAGCCATGAAAAAGATATATGCCCAAAACATATGCAATCCCAAACATTGTGCACCATTGGTTGCATGGTTTCAGACAAACCGCGTGGCCCCTGATACTAGATTGTGTACAACCACACTATTTAGTTAAACTGTGTGGTCTGGGCTGCATGGGTTTCTCTAACAATGCGGCCCAGTCGTCCCCTTCACATTTCGGGGCTTCGGGATCCAAAATTATCCCCAGGCACACCTAAGAACTCTCACACATAACTAGGAATCATTATTAGGGTTGTTTAAATGAATTAGAAAAAAAATTAATGGTATGTACCATATAGAATGGCTGGCACATTACAACCAATATGACTCAAAGTGTGTGTTTCCAATTTCAAATGACCTCTTAGTAAAAAGAACAAGTTACATACTGATAAACTAGAAAACCATTAAGACATGTTTTGAAACATTTGAACAATTATTCATATAGAATTTATGAAATGTACGTATCAACCCCACCACAATATGATGCACAATGTGACCAGTATAACTTTAAGTGTGTCTTTTTATTTAAAATTGTAATTAATTTTAGTAAAAAGAACAACATACATACAAAAAACAATGAAAATGAATTCTAATTGTATGGATAATTTTGTGCAATGATCTAAGTCATTTGTTGGCATATAAGACTTAACTACCCCTCAATATGACACAAAATGTGATCAGTATGACTCAAAATATTCATTATTAGATTAAAATTGATATTTTATTTCAAAAATTATCACTCACTAAAAACATAGAAAAAACACTTGGATTATCTTAACAGTTTTGTACAAGAATTCATATGTTATTTGTGATGTATTGTAAGAAGTCTCACATAAAATTGACATACGATGAGAAAACGATCCATAATTCATTTTGGATGTGTAGGAATCAGCCACACATCAATTTGATGCACTTCGTGACTTATATAATTCCAAGTGTGTCTATTTATTGAAAATTTGAAATTAATTTTTGTAAAAATAACAAATTACGAACTGAAAACTATAAAAGAACGTTCATATTCTTTTCATACTTCAAGAAAATGATCCATTGGTCATTTTTGACATGTATGAATCAACCGGATGACAATATGATTCACGGTGTGACCGGTATAACTCTAAGTGTGTATTTTTATTTGAAATTGACATTATTTTTTGTCAAAAGAATAAGTGAAATACTAAGAATTAATAAAAAAATATTCGTATTATTTTTTTAATTACGGAAAATGATCCATATAACATTTTGGATATCTAAGAATCTACCACGCCTCAATCTAACACACGGTGTATCCGGTATTAATCAAGATGTCCATTATCAATTTAAAATTTACATTTTTTTCAAAATATATCACACACTAAAATTTAAGAAAACAAGCTCAGATTTTCTTGATAACATTGGAAAACGATTTATATGTCAGATGTGACGTGTAGGAAGTAGTCTCATGTCAAACTGATACATGATGAGATCAATATTACTCAATATATTTATTCCTAGTTTCCAATGAAATTTTAATAAAAAACACATGTGACATTCACAAAATTTAGAAAAAAATATTTCTTCCATACTTTAGTAAAATGACCCCTAAATCATTTGTGACAAGTAGGAATCATCTTCACCACAATGCAATGCACGGTGTGACTGGTATAATTTCATTTGTGTCTATTAATTAAAATTGACAATAATTTTAGTAAAAAGAAAAACTGACATTCTGAGAAATGATAAAATATGTTTGGATAGTATTGATACTTTAGGGAAACTATCGTTATGTTATTTGTGATGTGTATGAGTTAGTTTAACCTCAATTTGATGCACGATGTGGCCATTATAACTCCAATTGTTCCATTTTATTTATCTTTGACATTAATTTTTGTAAAAAACCAAGTTAAATTTTTAATACTGATCAGAAATAAAAATATTATTTTGATAATTTAGGACAATGATCCATGATTCATTTTTAATTTTTTGAAATCAATTAATCCTCAATTCCACATATGGTGTAACCAATATGACTACTCATGTGTCTTATTTTTTAAAATTGACATAAATTTTAGTAAAAATAAGAAGTGACATATTGAAATTTAAGAAAACATATTTGGATGGTTTTGATACTTCAGGAAAATGATCCATATGTCATTTGTGATGTGTAGGAACCCATTTTACCTAAATCTGATGCACGGTGAGGCTAGTATGACTCAAAGTGTCTATTATCAGTGTAAAATTTATATTTTAGTTCAAAACATATATCACTCATTAAAAACCATAATACTTACTCTGATTGTCTTGATAATTTAGGATAATGATCTATAATTCATTTGTGACAAGTAGGAAGCAGTCTCAAATCAAACCAAAAAATGATATGACTGGTATGACTCAAAGTGTGTGTTTCCACTTTGAAAAGATATTTTATTAAAAAAAACCAGTGACACATTGAAAACATAGAAAACACATTTATATTGTTTTGAAAACATAGGGAAATGAACCATATATAATTTGTGACGTGTACGAATTAGCTGCACCTCAATCTGATGAATTGTGTGACTAGCGCTACTCCATGTGTCTATTTATTTAAAATTGACATTAATTTCAGTAAAAAGAATAGTTGACATGCATAAAAATAAACAAGATCATTTGGATTGTTTTGATACATTATGACAATGATCAATAACTCATTTGTGACCTCTAGCAATCAACCACACCTCAATACTATGTATAATGTGATCGTTATAGCTCAAAATGTGACATTTTATTTAAAATTGACAATGTATTTTGGTATTCTATCACATTATTGTTTAATTTATATCAATATAGTATTATTAATAATAGATTTATTTTCTTGTGTAGGTGGATTCATTTTCTTGGGTTGAGGTGATTTTTTTTGGCAATTGATACCATGGGTGAACATTTTTAATAGAAGATAATGGGTGTCAAAGTTGATGAAATATTACTTTTTTTAATGTTTGTTGAAAGTAATTGTAAATTTAATTGTACAAAATTTTGTTTGAAATTTATATAGATGGGTTTTTTATTCATGACATAAAATTTATTGTAATTAAATTAAATATTTTTTATAAAAGTTACAAGTATATGGTGAAGTGTTGTGTTATAAAAATAGCACACTTTTTCAGGATGGACCTTTATCAATGTTTTTCTAGCACAGATAAAGTGGACCCCCATCAACTACGTTGAGGACAACGTTGTATTTTATCACTCTTAAAGGCCTTCTTGTGTGATTCTAAAGATCATATCTATAGTATTATGTTATTTATATTAATACTAAACCTTAAGTAATGTGGACTTTCTCATATATATCTCAGAGGTTTCCCTTACATATCACAGGGTGACTTCGGTACATTAAAAAATCTCAAACCTTTGGAGTACTATTACATATCAATTAGAGTACCCTTACATATTTCATTTATCATAAAGGAACCTTTATATTCCCAAAAAAACCTTAGATTGACTATTATGCATTGTTCTAACACTCTGCATCATAGTGGATTCCAACACCTAACCAATTTTTGGAACAATTTTTGAACCATTTCACTAGAGTAATACCCATATATAAGTATAAACTTACAACCAAATGACTTTTAATACAAATACTTTACTATTTATTCCCCCTAGTTTAATAGAACACAAAATATTTTATAGATTCTTCCCAACCTTCTCAAACCACAGCCTCCTCCAATTTAATGTTTTTGTATAAAAGGTCAATTTTAAGGGTAAACTTAGATCCCTCATAAAATTACAATAAAAAACACCATTCAACACAAAATCATCACACACAGTATCCCTTTAAATGGAAACACTCAAAGAAACATAGAAATAAGAAATCAAATCACCCTATGAAAATTAAAATTTTAATTTCAGAATACCCATGTCTACTTTCAAGCCTTGAATCAGTAGGAAACACCGACCACCACCACCATCAACATCACCGCTATTTAGGTCACTGAACCTCCATCACCATCAGCAACAAACCACCAGAGAAACCCCCAACATCAATAGAAAATCGAATCCCACTTATTACGTTGAATCATATAAAACTAGATCTACTAAAAATCGACACCTTTGTCCAAACCACCCACATAAAACTAGAAACCACACAAACACCACCACCAGGAACTTATACATCACCAGCACTGAAATCATCATCATAAAACAAAAAACAGAACTACCACAGAATGATATCAAGATCCCCCTTTCGATCATCCACTAGGGGGAATCCCTAGTTCAAGAAAAAATGAATCGGGAATCCCCTAATAGGAATAAGAATAGATTATTATCAAAATATCTTCAACCAATCCCATAGAAAAATATAATCAACAACAAATTAAACCTTTTAATCATTTACAACATGACTTACAACCAACCCAATAACTCACTCCTTTTTCATCACCTTACCATTCCATGTTTTCCTATATCACTATATAGTTTTTATATATATTATTAAATACCATACCCAATATTTCCATCCTTACATCTCCCCAAGAAAGAGCCAACTCCCAAACCTGATTCCTAGACTAATCCAACACCCCTGACACCTCTACAATCTGCCATAAAATATAGTTGATCTAATATCCAACCAAAATTTAAATTCCTAAATACCTAGTCCATTATAACCATACCACCATATGACTTATCATCCCAAGGGTACCTCAATTATCACACTGAATAATCCTTACAAAACCCCAAACATCCCACTGAATAAATTTTTGAAACATCCTGATAATGTCATGAAAATCTGTCTAATCCTAAGTATCCTAGTTAACTAACGCAAACTAGCTGATTATTTTTGTTGGAACTCCCGCTATAGGAATCATATGTTTTGTTACATTATAACTAAACTAAACTATTTCAAAATGGTATAATACCCATCCATCATCTAGAAAAACACACTCATTTTTTTCATACAACTTTATCACACATTATACAGATTCCCACAATCATATCATATCATACTCACTTCCTTATATTTTACCAAATGGAAATACCCACCAAGTTATCACATATCTTATATGATGCCCTTCAATCAACAAAAATTTATTCATTCCATTTAAAACATGAACACAATTCACACCAATACCCTTCACACAACAAAAAAAACCCAGACACTCACACCACACCAGTAACTATCAATGGATCCCTATCCTTTTCTAAACATGACATCATGATCACATGAAGCTTACCAAAATCATGATTGACTAACACCTTTCCTCCCAAAATATACAAACTCACTATCTACTACTACCCCCAACTGATGGATATCATGTCCACTACATCAACTAGTGAGTGTAGATAAATCCAAAAGATAGGCTCCCAATACCACTATTGATCTTATCTTAGATGTATAAGTCTGGACTAATCCGTGAACCCTATGTAACTATGATTCAATTTGAAAATATCACTCTAGATGTATTATCTGGATACATTCATAACACTCTTTTAGTGATCGATCACATCGGGCAAAAAACACCATGTCTTACCATATTGGAAATACCTCATTGATGAACCACTCCACACTGGCATCATTGAACATCTACTCTGACTGCCCTATTGGGTTTCCTCATATACTTGCTTTATGATACTCAAATATCCACTACCTACCTCTCATAATACCACTATCCAACTCGATATACTTTTATCCTCCAAGTTTTAGTATTCAATAAAAACCTAGCTCACTAGATCTAAAAATGAGGTTAATATTATTTTGTTTATCAACACCTTAATATAATGTTTTAAACCATATTTGAATAATTTAAATTTGTTGATTTAATATTCTACTAGATTTTTCAAAAAAATGTTACAATTTTTTGAAATTAGTACCATATCAGTCATGGAATATTCCTTATTACCAAAGACTTTTTGTACACCACTTCAATGTATTCATTGTAACCATCTTCATGAAATGTATTGGGAAAGAATTTATTGATGAACCTCACCTCAATTTCCTTCTACACCATCCTCTCATGTCTACATGCCTACCTACGAACCTCTATATGTGGATCATGCTCACCTCCACCCTTAGGGGCCTCATCAAGTGAATGCCTTAATGGCACCATATGTCCACCCTCTCAATTCTTCCATTGAGTCGACCGAGGTATCATCTCACTAAGAACAAGATACCATAATAAATATAAATATAACATTCTAGATATCATAAACATGGAAAGTTATAATAGGAATCACATCCCATTAGATCTTACACAACCCTATTATACCCAAGTCTCATACCATTTGGTCTCACAACCAAACATACCCATTTTAGAGCAAGTTACCGCACACACCATATACATGTAAGATCCACATAATTAATGACACCATGTAACACATCCCCATTATTGTTGACTTGAATTAAACTAAGAAGATATATTGTAAAACACCATATAGGTTGTTGTTGATACGTTATATAGCTGAACCGCTTTCTACCCCAGATCCTAAATGGAAATCATAAGTGTCATACTCATTTCATGTGATCCCCAAATTCCTAAAATGATGTATGATTATTGCCTCTTCCTTCTTAAAGAAAAGACTCCCAAATTTAAACGAATAAAATAAAAAACCAATCTATCCAAATAAAATAACTCACTTATAATAATGAAAACTAAAAACTCTATCCTAGTTTTCCACATATCATAGAATTAATTATATACATATTATTTCTAAGAACACAACTTGAAATCCATTCTTGGTTCAATTTCACGAGGTATCGAAACACATTTCTTATGTCCAAAATCTATAATAACCCAAAAAACCAAAAAAAAATACACTAATAGAACATTACAAAATCCTCAAACAGATCATAGTATAATAGAAAAATAAGAGTGGCTCTATACCTTATGGGTTCCTCCTTATATACCAATGTCTACCAATTAGAAGCAAGGGCCTAATGGGGGGCATTATATATACTATACCCTCTAAAGATAAATAATAATTACCTTTAAACAAAAACGAATTAAACTTTAAATAATATTAAACAAAATGATAGATCAAATATATGATAAGTAAAGTAAAATTCTATAATTCCATGTCTATAATATAAATGTGAAAAGGATCCATGATAAGATAAACCCATACATAAAAGCACAGAAGTAACCAAAATAAATTGATAATCATTCACTAAGGAACCAAAATATCAACATAATAACCCACAATGTACAACTTCTGAACCATATTCACTTCCATGTCTACTAGAATCCTATGGATGATCACTTACCCTTACCTTTTCCATGATACATAAAGTTCGATTGCATTCTTGAGGGCTTGTGAAGTGTGTGAGTGTGAACACAGTGTTTCACCATAATTGGTGTCACTAACTAATATCGTTGCATATATTAGTGTATGAAAATATTAACAATTGGATAGTAAACCATTGAACATAATTTGACCGACACATTCTCTACCAACCAAAAGTGAGACTTTATCTACCCTTACTAGTGTCATTGTGGAAATAATCATCCATATGTTTTCATATTAGAAGTACCATCATCCTCCCAAAAATTTCTACATCACATTACATCACAAACTACCCTATAAATAATCATATAGATCTAACCATGATGCCCCAAATGGTGAATCCACAATCCATATAAAAACTCCCATGATCATCCAAACCCTTTTTTATTTTTAGGAATAATAACGCAATGAGAATCCATTGCACAGTGGAACCAATCCTTTATAAAGGCTAACCCATCCACCCAATATATCCAACATGTATTTTGAGAATCCCACTCCTAATGGGTGATCTCAATCACCCATATGATCTCATGGCCATCTATGATATATCCTACTCTTTATTTATTAACCTCCTCCTCAACCAATGTATAAATCTTAACAATGGAGGATACCACCAATAAAACTTTTGTTTTAATCACCTAATGGTCCCTATCATGTGTGTATACTACCCCGATGACCTCAACCCCAATGGTGAGTATAATATCTAATGTCCTACAAACAAAAATCAATGGACCTATATCCCAAATAGCTACAATGGTCAATAACTACAACATCACACAAAAAAACCTTTGTGACCTCCCATGAAATGGTGAACACCATCCAAAATTCACTAGAGAACCAACATTACCCTCATCACTAGTGATAAACATCACCCTTGGCCACACGAGTCACACCCATTACATTTCCAAAGAACCATATCAACCATTAATTTTGAGGAATCATTTCCTTATATAAATAATTCTGTCATATCCATCAAACCCTCAAACCATGCCACCAAGGAATTTAATCTATACTGGGCCTAACCCGTGACCCTACACTTGAGACCACTGTAGGAATTTCTTACGAATAATGGAAACAAAAAATGGTTCTTTTCCTAATAACTCAATTGAACCTACCCTATCCCATTTATTACATGATGTATATCCCATATATAACTTAGGAAATAGATTTGAACCAACTACATGGAGAAAGTTGGAGTCCACTAGCCTATATAATCTGGAAAATCATGGTCTGATCATATGAAGTTATATAATCTGTAAAAAATCATGATTTATGGAACAACTAATAAAAAATAAGGCAACATGATAGAAACCAAGGCTAGCTATTCATACCTATGAATAATCCCAATAATTAATGACATGAAAGACAGGAAAAATCAATGAAGATCATCCATGAGGGAAGGAAAAACAAGAGAGATAGTGAGATGAGTTAGGTAATACCCATTCTACTACAGACTAAAATGGGAAACCCTCCTTAAATACTTAATTTAAGCAATTATCTATTAAAAAAATTATAACTAAATAAAATATTTCACACTTACATTCTTATAAATATAGATCAACCCTTACACACTATATTAACAACCCTTTTATATCATCCATCGTAACACTTATATATAAACCCTTATAGATCAATCATTGTGTATCAACAATTATGTGTTATAGGGTAACTCATCAACCCTTATGTATAAAGTGTTACACATCATAGGGTAACCCAAAACCCCTTATATATTGACCCTTGTGATTTATAAGTAAACCCATAAACCCTAACATATTTTTTGGATCTACCAGTACATATCCCATACTATACCATTTCATAAAATCTAATCCATCTCTTACTTTTATGTATTACAGGGTCCCTAGGTTGATCCCTATGTATCGAACATTATATTCTAATACTACCATTCTCTAACCAATTAAAGTAACCATTATGTATCATAAGGTAACCCAGAGTTAACCTTTTTATATCTTAGAGTTAACCCTTATATACCGTAAGGTAAAACCCTTCCATATCTAAGAGTTTTCCTTTACACATCACTGGGTAACTCAAATAATTTTCTAAATATCACTACATTCTTAGTAATATTATACATCTTTAAGGATAACCTTACATATTCCATATACCATAAGGAAACCCTAATGTACTTATAAAAACATCCAAGTGACTCTTACATATCACCCTACGACTCTCATGAATCATAGTGGCTTACAACACATTACAACTTTTCAAAAATAAATTGTGAACCCTTATACAAGAAGACAACCCATAGGTGAGCATACCATGGAACATAAGGAATCTTAAAAATGTTTACATTACCATTTTATTCACCTAGTTATGAAAAATACCAAATATTTTCCAATTTCATCCCAACCACTTGCAAACTTCCAAATGAAAAAACATTTTTCATCTTAATCATGTTCGGTGTGACCTAAAACTATCTCAAAAATTCATTTCATTTGTATCCACTCACTGCACCATGTTTCCATATTCCAAAGTGGAGTTTTACCACTTATTATATCATATTATACCCAATATATCATTCCTTATACAACCTCAATCTAGAGATAAATCTTAAACACAATTATTATGATTTATTAACACATTAGATACCACAACAGGGTCCAAAGAAACTTATTAGATCTGGGATCTAACTTGAACTACCATTACCAATTACTGAATCCATTCCCACTTCAAATATTCCAATTCCACACAAGAATACCCAAGTAACCCCATAATCATTCAAAAATAGACATGTGTTAGTCTGTCATTAATATAGAGGTTTTTATTAGAATATATTCTCCAATAATTTTCGTAAAATTAATTCTTCCAGATCCATTTAAATGATGAATCATTGATCACTCAATATATTACATGAACTTATATAAAGTTTTATTAGTTATATTTATATGCATTTTTATCTTCTAAATGGAATGTTCCTGAAAATATGATTATGATCCATGTGCTTTTAAAACATCAAGATGTCACTTTTACTTTTGAATGAATAAAATAACTTATATGAGATTTTGAGGATGTTATAAGTAATAGTTTTTCCAGAAGAATTTTGAGATTACCTTTGTGTGTTAGTTATGCTAAATTCAGATAAATATAAGACTAAGTCTTCGAGGAATAAATGTTGAATCATAATAAAGTGTTATCTTTGAATAAATATTTACAATATTAGTAACTAGATGGATCCCAATTGTTTTAAATTTTAATTTGTTTGTAGTGAATCTATTCATGTATGGTTTCTTATAAAAACTATAATTTTCCTTATATATTCATTTTATTTAGTGGATTGTGATTGAATTGTTTAGGGGATAAGAACAAATTCATCTGAATAATTTTGTTTAAAAAATATGTATGGATAAATTCTTATCTGATTCTAATCATATAATCAAATAGGATATCTAGGGTAAGATTTATCTACTACCAACATTATTTTAATGTATAGTGATTAGACTTTGGTTTCCCGTGATTTTAATCAGAAAAGTTATAGGGTTTATTAACATGTATCCTTTGGATCTAGTTATTAATCCTGCCCCCTATTTTGATTAAAAAAATAAAATTCAGTTTTTTTAACTGTTATATCCTTCAAAAAATTTATAGGTATACATATTGTTCTTCAAAACCTCATTTCATTTTTACATTATATGTTTTTCTTATACAATTTACATTATTATATTTAGCTACATTTTATCGTATTAATGGTTTTATTAGACTCAAACCTATATTTTTTGTTATATTTATTATTGATCAATTTATGTTGTTGTATAAAAGATGTATTGGTATATTATTAGGTCATTTCTGGAGGTTGTTAAATATTTGAGATCATTGTGTGGAGAAATCCGAAGAGATCCTTGATTTATCAATATATTTAAAAATAAGATTGTTGTTTGAGAAGCATGAAATGTGATATTGAAATTTTTTCAATTTCCAATGATTTCAAAAAAGGGATAAAAATATAGAGTAGTGTAATTCAAACAACATAAGTGATAAAGATTCATCCCATCGCAAAAACATATATTAATCTTACAATCACATTAGCTCGTATAGATCACATGATTAGGTTTCATATTAATCATGTATAAAAATACATGTTAGATATGTTTAATGGGATTCCAAGGTATGTTGATGTGATAAAGTCAAACTTTATATGTGTGAAGGAATCAATCTATTGTGCTTGATGAATTTGGTGGAGAAGTCGTATGGACGACATAATCATGAAACAGTCATGTGGTCAATTAAGAGAGAGTTAAAATGTGAGATCGCATATGCATGAAAAAGACATGTGATCATGTAATCATGGAAATATCTTATGATCGTGAAGGAAAAAATACACTAGAATTGATGGATGTTTTGTCCATTCACTTGATCCTAAGTTCTATTTAGTTTTACGATGGGGGGTCTTGAGTGAGAGGTCGTGTAGATCACTCATGATATCAATGTAATAATATTGTTTTCATACAGATGAGGTTATTGAATATATCATGTGATTTAATATGGTAAGTTTGGGTGACACTAAAATACATGGGGTGGTGTAATGGATAGACAACTACACTTTTTGTATTTAATTTATGTGCTCAATAATTACACATTGTATTGGTAAAAAATCAAACAAGGTTCCATATTAGTGTTATTAGGGTGATTTTTTGGTTGAAAAATCTAGATGACCCATTTTTTGTATCTTCTGTGTTTCTGAAGTAGATTTTTATCGTGAAATTTTTTCTATATGTTTGAGAAATTTTTTGGAATCAAATTTGGGATTTTTTTAATGGAAAATGTTTATTTTCCAAAAAGAGTTCACATATCATAGTTTGTGGACCACGAAGTGTGGATTTCATGGACCACATAGTAGCATAACTGAACTTTGTGGGAAAAAAAGGTGATACATTGATCGAAGAAGGAAAATTAGAAAAGGAATAGTTTCTACATATCAATGCTATGTGGGTCGTGAAGCAAACTACGGGAACCACATAACGAAATCAGTTAATGGGAGTCACATCATTCATGGTTGGCTCGTTATATGTGTAATTGAGGCTATTATTAAAGGATACACAAATTGTTTTTGTTTTTTGGATGAAATTGGCCACAGTAAAGGATTATGTCAATATACAGACTATATAACAGTTCACCGTGAAGATTCTACCACATTAGAGTTTTGGGTGTTTTTGATTAGCGAGTTTTTCGGGTTTTATTTTCCTATATAAAAGAACTTAATCACATTATTAAAGAGAGAAAATTTCATTATAGAAGATAATCATAAGAATAATTCTGGAAAGTATGAAGTAGTTTGCGAGGGAGGGTTTTTTTAAGGAGGAATTAGTTCACGAGGATCAATTCTATAAAGGAGATAGTTCATTGGGATAGTTCATGAAAGGGTTTTTCTGGGATCGATATCTAGAAAAAGAAAAGGGACCAGGTAGAATAGGTGGACCATGTGGAATCATTCTTCCACGAAGCATGGGTGGTCCTAAAAAAAGTTTACCGTGAAGAAATCATGTCATGCAGTGCAACACAATTCTCAGAGGATATAAGAGAGTTAACAGAGGAAGAAATGATGTTCGTGAAGGGAGTAAAACATTTTGAAAAAGATATTTCCCCAAGATAATATTATGTATAAAAGTTTATTTTATCTACCAGGAGAAAATAGAAATTCAACAGAGCATCTATTTAAAATTGATGATTTATTCATTATTGTTAATGAAGGGGCCTACATGTCCATAAACAATGTGTAGATCCTTTCTAGAGAAGTGAGAAAGGGAAGAGGTAGAACATGTTCATTTCCACCGGTAGTGAGCTATCAAAATAGATTTATGAAGTGACCCCTATGAAAGTAGTGAAATGAACCTAAATATTGTAAAAGTAGTGAGCATGGGCATTAAAGTGATCTAGTATGAACCTTTTATTTTGGTAGTGATCCATTGTAGATTTTTGTAAATCATAACATTAAGGTTGTATGCTCCATAAACGTAGACCAATGAGGGTGAACCAAGTAAAATTCATGTTCCTCATATATGATTTAATTTTTGTTCATACATTGTTATGGGATAAGGATTGAAGAGTGTTTATTTTATCAATGGAATAAAAACTTAAGGGGTTGTTATTTTAATCTATCATTCCAGGATCCCCCCCCCCAGTGTATTTTAACTAGTTTCGATAATATTTGGTATCACAGTGAAAAGTTGTAAGTTAGTGGTTATCTTTCAGTAGAATAAATGGAGGTTTTCAATCACAAATAGATTCCAATCTTCGATGGAATGAATTTTCAATTATGGAAGATTCAGATTCAACACAACTTCTAATATTTTGGAATGGATGTCTTTACAGAAGTGATGCATTGAATTTTAGCTCGTATCAAACGTGGTTCTTTATCATAATCTAAAAGAATATAATTGGTTGATCATGCAAAAGGAATCAATACTTTTGGGTATACCTATCCAATGAAATATATATTAAGGAGTTTTCATGTAGGTCATCATTTTCTATGAAGGAAATGTTTCTAAATATTTATGAGTGTAACTAAAAATTTAGATAAGTAAAGTTGTAGGTTATATGGAACAAGTATAAGGATCTAAGAATACAACCAATTGAGTATTTTGAGATATTATTTGACAGGGTAAATGCTATTATTGAAGGCATGAATGGTATTAGAATAATTATTGATGATATAAAGTCTGTTAAGCATATATTATGAAAATTTCCACCTTGGGTCAATCCTAATGTTTATATATTAGAAGATAATTATCTAAAAGAGATAACATTAGATAGCTTGCAAAATACTCTTATAACATGTGATATTCAAAATGATGATAAATTTGTTTTGGAAAAGGGGAAGTCTAAAGAGGTGGAATTCAAGTCCATGAAGAATCATACCATTGAAGATGTATAATAAGAGGAAGAGACATATGAGTTTATTCCATTCCATTACTCAAATCATCAAATAGAAAAATAAAATTTCAAAGAGAAACTCCCACATTCATTATTTTGATATGGGAATGTGGGACATCATTCAAAAAAGTTCTCAATGATGTTTAATGAAGATGATGAGGATAAAGTACAACTTCCCATGAAGTAGTATTTGGCCTATGTTAATAGTGAGAAATGGTTCAAGGTAAATTTATTCAGAAAGAAGAATCTTCTTTCCAAAGAAGATGACAGTTTAAAAGAATATTAGGTTGGTGGGTTAGAGAAATACATGGATCATGAAGCATATTATATAGTGGCAGTTGTTAGAAATTGACAAAAATTGAAGAAATCGATGGTGAAAAAAAAGAAGTTGAAGAATGATTTTACCTTTAGGTAAAATTGTAAGCTTCACTTGAAGATATATACATTTTATGAAACAAAACAAATAAATCCAGTGTGGTAGTTTGAGATTAAAAACTCTTTATGCATGAGCATGAAAAAGAGAAGTCATATCTAATAGATAAAATTGAAAAACCACCATCTTAAATGATAGAGAACTCATATAAAATCAATGGGTACAAGATCAAATTTGAAGAACAGAAAAGGGTGATGGATGGATAGAATAATATAGTAAAATATCACAAAAAAATCATCTAAATGCTTGAGGAGGATCTTGTTATCCTATGAAGGAAAGTGAAGGATCATGAGAAAATATTAACATCAGTAAAGCATATCTCAAAGGTAATTGAAAATGGAAAATTTGAGAGCAAAGATCTGGTGAAACTAAAAATGGAATGTTATGAGAATAAAATGATAGATATGAACATTATCGATGGTATGGGTCTTGATCGAAAATAGAAAGCAGTAATGGTTGAAGTTAGACCATAAGAACACACTCTAAAATTGGAGATTTGTTAGAGTATGAATCAAAACCAAAATATTTAATGAACACATGGGAAAATAAGTAGTGCAGTAGTTACATGGAGAAATTCCCTCCCCACTAGTTTCTATTGTTGTAGAATTATGAGACACTCATAATATGCCTATTCCATAGACAAAAGGTATCGAAGGGAACATGACTAATATAGTAAACCATACCAAACTAAATCTTCTAGGATATTTTTTAATGGTTATTATTTTAGGTGTAGAGGAGTTGGACACATGGTAAGATATTTCTTATAAATAATGGAAAGGAATGTTCCAAAGAAGACTGAATATCTTCATAAATAGTCATTGAAAGTATCATAAAATAAGATGAAAATGAAAAATCTATTTGTAGCTCTACAAGATGAAGTTCATAATCATACTCTAATGAAGAACTAGATTATCAATCCATACCGGTTATTAATTAAAAAACAAGTATCAAAGGGATATGAGATGAACTTGTAGTGGTCGAAGTGATTCCTTTTGAATCATCATATCACATTGGAATATGGATCATTGATAGTGGATTCACCTCCCATATGATAAGAAATATGGAACTTGTGGTAGGAATTAGATATGAAATGGAATGTATTGTAATATTGGGTAATGATGAGGGATTGAAAATTATCTGCTCAGGAAACAAAAATCATGGTGGAAAAGACATAAGATGTGTTGATGTATTGGTTGGTGAATGTATTAGTCACAAAACACTAATTTTTAGTAAATTTTGTGAATTAGGACATTTCATAAGATTATTTAAGAAATTATGTGTCCTCAAGGAAAAATATGGTGCATTTATTTGTAGGGAAACAGTACAAAAAAGAACCACTACCTTTTATATAGAGAAAAAGATATGTTCCTTTTGTCTATGGAATAAAAAAACAAGTTATGGAATAAACACATTTTTCATTTGAGGGAAAATTAATTGGAAGATATGGTGAAATTTGATTCTTATAGAGAACTCCATATATTATCACATGATCATACCCTTAATTGTGATGCTTAGTGACAAGGAAAGATCATTCAAAATAAATATAAGGCAAAAAAGCATAGGTCCACAAAATTGCTTGAGTTAGTGAATATTAATGTGTGTAGACCTATTTAAGAAACATCTACTGATATTAGGAGATACCACATTCTCATTATTGATTATTTTAGAATAATTGAATGAGTTTCTATCATCATTCACAATTTTGGGGTGTTCAGTTTCAAAACAAAAGTTATCAAAGGGAAGTTTTAAAGATGATAGGTAAAAAATATAGACAATACAAACTAATAATGGAACATATTTCAAAAATTTCCAAGTGGTGGATTATCTTGAGAAACATGGGATAAGTTACCAATTTTTAATAGTAATAACTCCACATAAAAATAGAGTACTTTAGAGAAGAAATCAAATTATCAACAACAAGGATAGAACAATGCCCATTCAGAAAGACCTTCTAGAGAATTTTTAGAAATAAGTAGTGATTACATCTGTCTTGATATAAAATAGATAATTATTATGTCCCAAATAAGATAATAATCTATATTATCTATGGTATGGAATGAATGCAACGTTGAATTACTTTTGATGTTTCATAAGTACATGTTTCATTCCAAAAAAAATTAAACATAGGAAATTGGAATCCCAAGGAGATAAAGGGATATTATAATTAACCACTAAAATAAGCTAATATTAGTTGATTATATCTTCATATTAATGTGTTCCAAAGTCCATAAACATCATTTTAGTGCATTATATAAATTGAACTTCATTTCTCATCTTAAGTGAAATTCAATTTTAAAAGGAAAAATTGGACTCAATCAATAATATATTTGTGGAGAAACGTATATTATTTTTATGAATTATATATTTGGGGATATGATTGACCCCATTTTTTGGAATTTTTTATCTTTTAGGATTGATGGATGAATCCTAACGGAAAATGGTGATTTTTTGGCATGAATGCATAAATTTTCTGGACAATGAATAATGGGCCTAAGGTTCATCAAACAAATGTGGAGTACACAACTAAACCTAATGATGATATAATTTTTACTGTAGAAATATAAAAATATGGGAATCATTTCATTGAACTATGGGCAGATCAAAGTATGAAGTTTTCATAGAGATAAAGGGATTTTAAGTTGACATTTAAATGGTGGACCTGATCTGAATGCCCATAAAGTATGACAAAACTTTCAAGAATTATATCTTAATGGCTGAACCAAATGACTTAAACGTTTAACCAATGTTATAGGACACATGGAAGTTGTTATTTTATTCCTATGATCTCTTCAGATTTGGATATCTTCAGTTATAAATTCACACCTCAACAAGGGGGATAAATCTGGATGATTTTCCTGATCAACATCGAAACGTCAAGTTCCCTTGGGTTTCTCACCCTCCTTTTGACTCTCTAAATTTATGGAGATTGGTTTCATCCAAATTTACCCTAAAGGTATGCATTCATTTTAGTACAGGTAGGGGTCGAATCCATAGAGACCGAAGAAGAAACCTTGAGACACTTTGATTAGATGCGGGATTGGCTATGAAGTGGCCAACTATGGTGTTGATTGATTTGAAGAAATATTGATTTAATTTAAAGAAAAAAACCAATAAAATTACTTGAATTAAAACAAATAATTAAGGTGAGTTGATTCTAGGTTGTCTCTTGGGCTTTATTGAATGTATTTGTTTTTTATTTGATTTTCTGTTCATCGGTTCAAGTGGTATCCATTAAATGAAATAATCCCTCAATATCATTATCCGATTTAATCCATACACAATTTAAAGTATAATCACCATTTCAATTAGAGGATAAATTAAATGAGCACTCTAAGTAGTTGGATCATACTAGCACTCAAAATGTGTCATCGTTAAAGTCGGTGAAGACAAAGAAGAAGATAAATCAAAGAAAGGAACTCTTAAAATAAAGAACAAATTTAAGAATTTAAGAACATCAAATAACATTAAATACAACTCATGAAACTCCCTAGGATCAACCCATAAAATTTTATCTCTCCAATTATGCTATTCTATTAATAGAAGCGGGTAATTAACTTAATGAAGCGGGATTGAAGAAGAGAAAACATTAATCAAAATGAACACCCCACCGTTGAGTGATGAATTCACAAGTGCAGGTGTGAATAAATTCACACATCGATTCAACGATATCAACATTTGAAGAAAAGGAAAATAAAAAGTGAATAAGAATAATTTTTTTTGAAATACTAAATGTGAATGAAAAACTTACATTAGAGAAATTGACGATGCCATTACAAAATGAAAGTGGGAAATTACAAATGAAAGAAAAACATGGATTCAATGGAAAATGTTATATTATAATTCCCTTCACCACCATATCCTTATATAGGCATATTAGGAGTCTTAGGTCCACCCCCCAAAATCAGTTCACCCCCACCAATTAATAGTGTCAAAACGAGGGTGAATAATCAAAAGAAAATTGAAGTTTCAAAGTTGACCCGGAAAACTGTCCAGATTCGTCCACCATTTTGGAATTCGAAATTTTAATTGATGGAGGCCGAATCGTGAGAAGTAGTAGTAGAAACATATCTGCGTCCATGTGTCCTCTATTATCTGTAACTATTTCAGGACATTTGGCCCCTCTGTTTGGATGTTATGGTCGAAATAGTGGTACGACTTTAGGTGCATTAATGTAGGGTCCACCATTTAAATCTCAGCATCATATCCCTTTATCATCATGAAAACTTCAGAATTAGCTCTGGCCAGAGTTGAATAAAATTATCCTCATCTTTTTATATTTCTACTGTATAAATTTGAGCGCCATTGGGCTTGGTTTGTGGGCCCCATATTTTTTATGGGCCTTAGGGCCATTATGCTTTCTCCAACAAATTTCTGCATTCGGATGCAAAATTCTCCGTCTTCCTTTGGGATTCATCCATCGGACGTAAAAGATAAAATGTTCCAAACAAAGTGATAACTTATATCCCAAAATATCAAATTCAAAAAATTAATATAATTCAATCCACAAATAGATGAATTATTGGGCCCAAATTTTCATTTTAAACATGAAATGCATTTTAGATGAGAAGTGAAGTTCTATTTAAGAAATGCACTAAAAACAATGTTTATGGACTTTGGAACAATTAATATAAAGATATTAAAAATTAATATTATCCACTTTTAGTGACTAATCAGGGACCGAATTGATTGTTGTGGGTATATATATGGATATTAATATTCCTTTATAAGGATTTGGTGGTGAAGTGAATTAGGACGAATATTTTTCCATTCTATCAAAGTATTTCTTTCAATTTTAATTTCTCACAATAATTTTGTAATCTCATCGTCATTTTTTCATGTAGATTTTTTAATAATTTTAGTTTCAAAATAATATGTGTTCTTATTCTTCACTTTTTTTTCTTCACACATTTATCTCATTAAATCAATGTGTGAATTTATTGACACCAACACTTTTGAATTCATCACACAACATTGGTGTGTTCATTTTTCAATATTTTTTTTTTCAATCCTTCTTTTTTAAGACGAATACCTACTTCCATTGATAGAATAACATTAATGGAGGGGAAAATGTTTATTGTTTGATCCTATAATGTTTCATGAGGGAGGGATTCAATTTTATTTTATTTTAATAAATTCTTAAATCTTTTCTCCATTTTATGAGTTTATTTCATTGATTGATCTTCTTCTTTGCCTTCACAGACACTAACGATGGAACATTTGTACTACTAGTATGATTCAATTCCTTAGATTAATCATTTAAGTGATCCTTTAAGTAAATTCATTATTATCCTTGAAATTTTTTATTGATTAAATTTGAGAATGATATTGTGGAATTTTTTCATTTAACGGAAACCACTTGAACCAATGAACGAAAAATCTGAAGAAACAAATACATCTATCAAGACCTAAAGAAAACCTAGGATCAAGTAGTAATAATTTATTTTTATAATTGAAGTCATTTTTTGAATTTTTTAGTTATTTAAATCAAATCATTATTTCTAAAAATCAATTAAAACCAAAGTTGGAAACATCATAGCCCAATCACCTCCATAAAACTTGTGTTTCTAAAGGCTACTTCTTTGGTCCATGTGGATTAGATAACCCAAGTTGTACTATAAGTGAATGATTTTACCATATTTATTGTGTACATTTAGGAGAAACCAAATTTTTTCACCATTTCCGAGGACCTAAGTAAGTTCCTTAGACACTCATCTTCTTTTTTCACCCCAAATTGTCTATTCTCACATTAATTTCTCATCTCTATCCCCCTTTCTATTTCTGTGTGCCCAAAGAATCCCAAAATAAAATTTCAATCAACTCCAGTGGATCATCATCCACAATAAACCTTCATAAACCCATGCATTAATCAACTGAGAAATAAATATTTGGAATCAACTCACATAGGGAATTCCATTTACCAATCCTTGATTGAATACACCACACCCAATGAGATGTACAATCAATGGGATGATGACTTCTTAAAGGTTTAATTTCCATCCCCCTAGGGGATGATTGAAGAGAAAAAAACTTAATGAATTTTTTGATGTACAAACTCTTATCAAGCCTAATCCTCATTAACTCCTTCAATATTTGTGTGAACAAATGGATATAATGGATTCAGATGTTTCAACATTGAGATTATATGTACAATGCCTTAAGACTTTTTAGGAACACGGTCTCACTCAGGATGTCCTTTCCTCATCATTGATAGATGGATATTTTATCCCAAAAACTTCTCATAAATTTAAAAAACAACTAACCATTGGATATGGGATAAATTAATATGGTCAAGAAAATGTAAAAGGGTATTTAAATAAGGAGGAAATTAATTTTTTGGATTCACAAGGGGAAAATTTATCTCAATGGATTTAGTGTCCGGAATATGGCTCCAAGAATGACTTATTAGAATCACTGATAATCATACCATTGGGAGAGATAAAAAAATATCGATTCTATATCCTCTAACTAAATTCATATGGAAAATACTGGGGACGAATCATATTTTCAAATAGAACCAATTCTTTCAAATCTTTTTGGAAAAGAAACAAAATTTGATTCAAATTTCCATTATTCTTTTTGAAATTTCAATAAAACTAAACTCAATGTTATGATACTTATTTCCCCACTAATGTATCTATACATTTATGATATCTAATACCATTCAATTATCATTAATTTTAATCAAGAATCCCACAAAAGAGGAATAACCCTTGAAATCTTATGAAAGACTACGAAACAAATTAGATCAACCATTACTAAAAGTTCATTGATTTTAAAAATTCTTATTGGAGATGGGTTTTCAAATAAAAAAAATCTAAAAAAATAATAAATAGAAATCATATTTAAGTGGATAATTATGGGGTCTTAAAATTTTTAAATTTGGTATTGGATAATATGGGGGGTCTAAGTTGACTTAACAACTATAAATTAAACGCTATCTGGGAGACAGCTCGACTTCAGCATCTTTTTTATTTTTATTTTTTTTCTCAAAGGGTCACCTTTGGGTTTTCAATGTGATCTAATGTATCTTGGTTTTAATATTTATGTGTTTATTCATTTTAGTGTTTCATAATAAAACCCATTCCATCCAGAGTTCGGACCCAAACTTTAATCACTCCCGAGGAGTCTATATGTTACGTGAAGCCCAATTGATCAATTTCTTTTTGATGGGTCATAAACTATAAACTAGATGGTTTTATTGCATGATTTAATTTCAAATCACATCTCCCCCTATTTCTTCCCAATTCTAATATCTTTATTCTCTTCTCTTTAAAAACTGAGGGCGGTTTCATTCTATGTCAGGGGGAGTGAAAATCTAGGATTTCAAAAATGAAATTTTGATTTTATGGAAAAAAATTAATTCATAAAATCAGTTCATTATCCTTCAATGAATTAATGTATACTTTTAAAAATGAAAAATTATTTTCTAATGATTTTTGAATGCCTTTATTTTGATTTTAATGGATGTCTGTGTTTATGATCATAGTTTTTTGAAAGTTCGGTTTTTCGATTTGATAATTCAAAGTTTATATTTGCATCCCATTAATCAAAATTCCACAATGAACATCCATTGGATCATGGGTGTAAATTTTAGTACTTATGTCCCTTTCATCATAGCATAGGTTTCGAGGCCACTTTTATTTTAATTTTAGTTTCAAAAAAATAGACAAATGATTATATAGAGCTATGTTTTGTCAAAATGTGTGGGGTAGACACTTCATGATCAGGAATCCATAGTTGTATTTCCCAGAGTAAGGCTTTATATCTCTATTATAGTGCATGGAATTGACAATATGTGTTGTGTCTGGCACTTGAGGACTGTGACTCCGTATTTGTCTTTCCCAGATTTTGTATAGACCTAAGATTGATATACACATACATTAAATTACTTTTTCTGAATACTTAGTACTTAACAAAAACAGACACCCAAGGACCGTAATAGTTTAGTTTCTTTGGAAACTCAAGATATAATCTTATAATCATGGTGAAAGATCTTCAACACCTCCCATAGAGATCTTCCCCTTTTGTTTTCTTACCTAAAACTTTTATTTATATCCTGGTGAAAATAAAACATAAAAATGGTGAGCTCAAATTCTCAGTAAGGGTAAACATAGGGAACATCAACCAATTCATAAATATTTTAAAGCAAAAACTTGAACAAAAAATGTAAACATCAAAATCTTGAGCCATGACATAAATCTTGGAAGTACGTAAGGAATATATCATAAAGGAAAATCAATCATGATAAAATATCATGGGAATAAAAAATGTAATTTTGGAAAACCATCAAACACTCGATATGATTTCCATAGTAGCCGAGTAATTGTTGCTAAGACCATCATAGTGGACACAGTCCCTTACTGAATAGAGTTCACTCCTCATTCTGGTCCTGTATCACTGAACCGGATTAACTTACTGTTCCGCCCTTGTCTATCTCGTGGGATTTAAATCATTACCCAATGCATTATAGAGAGATATAGGTCCCACCCATCACATAATTAAATCATTCTTATGTGTTCCATAACATAAACATAAATAATTCATCATAACCCAAAGAATACAATGGATTTATAAAACATCATCCCATTATAACATAATCCCTATAAAAAAATTTATATCATTTCATCATAATAATAATGAAACCATGTAAATAATAGAGACATTATTCTTGAAACATAATCATACTAAATAATGTCATCTTATATGGAAAATATTTTTGAAGAAACACTTGAAATGAATTCTTGAAGAAAATATCATTTCTTCTTCAAAATCATTTTCATTTCACAAAATTCCATTAAATTTTAAAAGTAAAGGATTCTGTTGAAAATAATCCTGAAATATTATGGAGGAAGATTCATGAAAATAAGGCTTTATGAAACCATAAATAATCCGGTCATGCCGTATAAGTTAAAAAAACATTCTTCTCGTACTTTTTTCGGAAAAGTCAAAAAGTACCTCATATGATAAAAAAAGAAACATTTCTTAAATACCATTTAGTAAAAGTCATAAATGGGTAAAAATGAATTTAAACATACATGAAACAATTTTTAGAAGACATGGACATGGTTGATAAAAATAACCCCAGTAAATACTTTCGTATAAGCAATCTTGGATAAAATTGACATCGAAAAATTATCACATACCTTATGTCTGATATGCTTCGTATGTATCTGAACCTCGTGTATAATGATTTAAATAAGTCATTGACTTATTACAGAATCATATTAATTTTTATGATATCATATATGGTTCACTTATGACTTTATACTTGTTCTTTTGTAAATTCAATGTTAAAGCAGTGTTTTGGGTAAAATCGTTTCATTTATCATACATGTTTTGACTTGTTGTTCATGATACTATTACATATATAATGATTTACACATTTCCAGAATATAATAAATGATTTATATATAATGTATATTCAGAATATAAATATGATATATCGATAAATGGAATGAAATACATCGTTCATGGAGACGGTAGGCCGTACGTACGCTTGAACGTGGTTTTGATTTCCTTATCGAATTTAATGGAATTAAGTAAATGAAACCTATATGTACATAAATATAGTATCATTATTTGGTAATATCTTTCATGATTATTTATTGTATATACTTTTTAATCATACTTGGATGGTTATTCATGGACAATGAATCGCATCGCTTCTTGTAGATGGTAGTCCGTACGTACGCACGAGGGACAATATCATTATTATGATATTAAAATAGTATATAATTGGATGTTATATAATATATAAAGAATCATCATAATGTTATATTTATTATTTATATCATTTATACTCATTATTATACCCACCGAAATGATGAAATGTTTGAATAACAAACTACACCACGATGTGGAGACGGTAAGCCGTACATATGCACATGTGGTGAATTTTTCATTAATAGGATGGATGAAATAACTAATATGGTTGTACCATTTCTATAATAACATCACAGTATAAAGAATATATTGGGGTTGTTATTTTATAATAATAACACCCCGAGATTTTATGAAAAATATTCTTTTAATTTCATTAATGTCTTGTGTTGTATGCTACACCAAGATTACCTTGCGCTATACGCAACACCGTATTAGCTTGCAGTATACGCAACACTATTAATGGATCGTGTTACACACAATTTTGATAATATTTATTCTACTCAACATTGAGTGTATATATATATACATATATTCAATTTATAAATAAAATATGGTTGGATTATGTTATACGAATCAACGGAGGATTCTTGCACAGCACACAACCCTGACTTGACTTGCATTACACGCAATCGTGACCTTCCTCGATAGCGTGTGTTGTACGCAATACTGGGTTTTACTAAACAATGATATATTATTATAATATTGTTATGAACTAGCCGTTATGAATAGTTTTAACTAAATTTTTAATTTTATAACATTATTATTCATCTTACACATTTCTAGAACATGGTATAAGAACAAAATAATTTTTTCGTGTAAAATAAGTATTTTTCAAAAAATGCAGTTTTTCCGCCTTTTGATGGCGTACCCACTTTAAATCTAGTTTTTGACATGTTTATAAGTTTAATTTGACAAAATAAAATTCTTCTTTTGAATCAGGATATAAAAATTTACATTAGATAATGTTTTGATATTTTTCCGATAACTTTCATATTTTAAGGAATAGTAAAAACACGCTATATTTTAATTAAAAACAACTTTTTTAATTGTAATATATTATTTGGTTAAATTATAATATTGAATGGTTTTAAAGTATAAATAGAATATATTTTTTCCATTTAATATAATGTATGTCATTAGCATTGATTTTACCTTAAATTCGTAGGTTAAATCAATTCAATCTTTTGAAATGTTTTAAAGAAAAACCCGTTTTCTTTCGACAACGGGATTAATTTTAATTTAATTTCTGAACCTTTTGTGTATTGAATTTGGATAAATGGATTCCATATTTGGAATCAGTGGATCCAAATTATGTTAATAAGCTACTTTTTATTTTTGGGAATTTTGAATAGTAACTACGGTAAATTTTATTTACCATAGTTAAAGGTAAATTGTGTAATTAAGGGTAAATATAATATTTTAAAATTACCCTAAAAATGTCAAAATCCTATTGGATGACTAAAAGTCGACCCATATCACCTAAGAGTAAGATTAGATTCATTTAATTAAAAATTTTCAATGAAAATAATTTAACTATTATTAAAACCAAAGAATGTGACAACATGTCACTTTCTTAAATCTTATAAGTATAATAATTTTAATCTAGTGATACACTTCATGAAACTTCGAACATAAAAATTCTCCAGAAATCCAATACAAATAGATACATCATAGTAATTTATTTTGAATTTTTAGAGATTAAATAATTATCATTTATTATGACACAAAGATGATGCAGTAATTGCCTTATTAATGGAATATTGACATAATTGATGTTATAAATGTCCAAATAAATGTAATTTGGGACCTTTTATGACTTGCACTAATTTTATAAGTTAATATGACATGTTATTGTTGATATACATAACTTTTTTCGAACTTATCATTCTTTTATGAATTTCATAAAAATCATGTACCAAATAGTGTCAAAATTGACATAAATTAGTTTTTAAAACAAATATTTTATTATTAATTGTTATTTTATTCCTAAAAATATACGGTTCAGCCAAATGACTTATATAAGGTTTTATATATTAATAATAAACAAATTTGGGTTCTTTTGGCTTGCCATAGTATGTTTATTAACCATATAGTGTAAGAAAAGAAAAAGACACGGTAAAAGTTAAATTATTTAACTTAGAGTTAAATCTAATTGATAAGGTTACAATAATAACCTAAACTTGTCCAAATCCTATTTGATGAGATTATTTCGACCCATCCCCACTTTATCTTCAAAATAAGACCCTTTGGAACCATTATAAACCAAATTTGACTTTAATATAAAATAATATTTTGAGATTTTCCAAAGGTGCCCCTCTCCTCCCTTATAAAAGGGCACCTCCTCCCTCTCCTCCTCACACCAATTTGAGAATTCAAGCTCGTCCAACCCCTGAAAAAATCTCTTCTACACTTCCCTAGTATCATCCTAGAGGTCCTGGTATTCTTCAAATATCATCCTTAGTTCATTAAGTGGAGGTTAAGTGAAGGCGCGTCAAAAAGGGGTAATATCCATTACCGATCTTTTTCAATTTATTTCTTCTTCAACTTCTTCTTATTTAGTTGTTTCATGATAAAGTAATAACATAAGTATTTATTATATACATATATGCTATTATAAATATTAAACAACTCTAATTAACCTTCTATCCATCCTTTGGAAAAAGGAAATCACCGCGCGTGCGTACGTACGGAATACCGTTTCCACGCCGTGGTGTAATCTATTTTCTGCCACCACATTAATTGGATGGGTATAATGGTGTAATGAGTAACTATATATGATTATTATAAATTGATATTGATACTGAAATAGTATACATACACTTCAACACAAGTTCACGATCATGAGAACGATATCATCGCTCGTGCGTACTTACGGACTACCGTCTCCACGACGCGATGAGATTCATTCTCCACATTAACCATTCATAAATGATTATAAATTATATATAATGAATAATAATGAAATATATGACATGTTAAATATATTGGATTTATGTATATATATATATATCTATGTCATCTACTTACTTCCATTCAATACAACAAGGAAAGGAAAACAGCGTTCATGCGTACGTACGGACTACCGTCTCCATGAATGGTGTGTTTCATTTCATTTATCTATCTATTATATATATATATATATACTGAATATATATGATATATAAATCATGTTTTATATTCTGGAAGTATGTAAATCATGATATAATTAATAATAATCTCAAGAACAACAAGTCCAAACACCTACGATAAATGAAATGAATTTACCCAAAACGCTTCTTTAACATGGAATTTACAAAAGAACGGGTAATATAAAGTCATAAGTGAACCATATATGATATCATAACAATGAATATGATTCTTTAATAAGTTAATGAAATAATTTAAATTATTATACAGGAGTTTCGGATACGTACAAAGCATATCGGACATAAGGTAAGGGAAATATCACAATCTCATTTTTATCCAAGATTGTTTATACTTTGGTATTTACTGGGGTGTATTTTGTCATCCACATCCATGTTTACTCAATATATAATATTATTTCCATCCACCTACACTTTGCTTAAATCCAATTTTACCCTTAGGTGAGTTTTTAGTAAAAGATATGAAAGTAATCTTTTGTCGTTTTTCGTGTGAGGTACTTTTTTGACTTTTCTGACAAAAGTACGAGAAGAATGTTTTTTTACTTATAAGGCATGAATGGATTTTTAAAACATTATTTCCATGAAGCTTCCTTTACAAGTTTTCACATTTATTTATAATCAACTATTTTTAGTTTGTAATTGTATGACATGTTAAGAAAGGAAAAGTGTTTTTGAAGTAGAAAGGATATTTTCCTCAAGAATGTTGTTCAAGTGTTTTATCAAAATTATTTTACATCTAAGATAATATAGGGTTTTGTTTCTATCCCTATTATTTCATGGATTTGATTATGTTGTGATGGAAATATTTTTATTCATTTATCTTATATGAATTGTTTTATGATGTCATGTTGTTTAAGAATCCCATTTTTACTACATGGGTTATGCAATGATGTATGATTTATGGTTTTGTGGCACACATAATAATGGTATCATTATGAGATGGGTGGGACCTATATCTCCCTCCAATGCATTGGGTAAAGATTTTATATCTCATGAGATAGACATGGTTGGAATGGTAGGTTATACCGGTTCAGTGAAGCAGGACTGAAACGCGGGTAACTCGGTTCAGAAATGGACTTTGTCCACTAAAATAGTATTGGCAATGAGTCTTGACTAATAAGAAATGATTCTTTATGATTATGAGTGTATGCCACAAAGTTTCATGTTTTAAGTTATGATTATTGGGATTACATTTCACTTATATGATTTATCCCATGTTATGATATTATGATCTCTTTTGCAGGTTAAGATTTCGAAAAGTTATGTTCTTATGTATATGATGTGATTAACATTTCTTTTTTTTACCCTTACTAAGAATTTGAGCTCAGCCTTTTGTATGTTTTATTTTCGCCAGGATATAAAGAATGGTTTTAGGTAAGAAAAAAAGGGGAAGTTCTTTATTGGATATGTTGAAGATCTTTCACCATGATTAGAAGATTACATTACGAGTTTCCAAAGACACTAAACTATTATGGTCCTTGGGTGTGTGTTTTTGTTATGTAATAAGTATTCCGTAAAAGTAATGTAATGTCCTTGTACGTCAGGCTTCGGGTCTCTACAGTTGGTATTAGAGTAAAGGTTTAGTCAACCTTTGGAAACTAGTATGTGAAAACGTTAGTGAGATCCCTAGATATAGTACTAAGGTATGTCTAGGGATGTCCCTAAGGATAAGTATACGAATAGGATATAGTCCTAGAACTACGGTAGCGATCTTAGAATTTAACCTAAGATGTTAGATATTAAGGGTACTCCACCTTTACTATGTTGTTTTCCCTAGAATTATTTTTTCCTCTCACACCATTATTTTTGGGTTTTAGGCTATGGCTGGAACCCGAAGGAACCGTGTTGATCACTGTAATGGACAATGCAATGATTGTCCTCCTGAACAAACAAGTGTTATGGGAGATGGAGTGAAAAATCTTATTGCTATACTTACACAAGCTATGAATCATTCTGGACTTCCAAATGAGCAGAGAAGGGAACAATATTCTATTGAGTCCTTCATGAGGCAACTTCCACCTTCTTTCAGTGGGTCTTCTGATCCACTTGTTGCTGAACAATGGATCAGTACCACTGAAAAGATAATTTCAGTTCTTCAATGTTCTGAACATGATAAATTCATCTTAGCAGTATATCGTTTGGAAGGTGAAGCTGATCAATGGTGGAATATTATCAAGAATACGAGGCCAAGAGATGAAATTGAGTCCATGGAATGGGACGAGTTCAAGAACTTGTTTTTCAGTAAGTAATTCCCTCGTATTCTTCGAACAAATATGGAAAAGGAGTTTCTTGAGTTGAAGCAGAAGGATGATGAATCTGTTGGTATATACGAAGAGAATTTTACAAGACTTTCAAGGTATTCATCTGGCATTATCATCCAACCTGAAAGTAAAGTTGATCGATTTTTCAGTGGCTTAAAACCAAGTCTTCGAAGGGAATTAGCTCTAAGAGACTTCAGAAGCTATGAAGAAATTGTGCGTTGTGCTATCAAGGTTGAAATGGAAGTTGGTGTTACATATCCATCTCATGGTTTTTACAAGAAACGAAAGATGGAGTTCAATGATAAATCTCATAATAATGGTGAAAAGAAGATGAATGCTTCCTTATGCACAAAGTGTGGAAAGAAGCATGGTGGAGATTGTCTTAAAGGGACTAGAAAATGTTTTATGTATGGAAAAGAAGGTCATAGAGTAGCTGAGTGTCGAAGTAATGGAAAAAGGGTTTCTAATGATGTGAATAAAGCAAACACTGCAGAGAACGCACCACCAACACTTCAATGCTTCAAGTGCAAGGAAATGGGGAATTATGCTAATAAATTCCCTAATCAAAGTGTTAGTGATGATCGACATGAGCAACCAAATAAGGAAAAGGACAAAGGGAAGTCACATGCAATCACCATTGGCAATGTTGATTATGATAACAATGTGGTTGAATGATTAAGTGTTTATGTAATGGGATTATAAAATAATGTTGTATATAGTATCGTGGAATATTGGAATATTTATGTATTAGTCTACTGTGGTTTTCAATAATTTTATGGTACCGATAACCATGGAATGTGATTGAGATATTTTTGGAAAAAATATGATATGCACATAATGAAGGGAAAACAAGAAAATGAAATATTTGACAGTATTCATGAGCTCATGATTGATATAAGTACTAAGTGATATCATGGTTTGAGTACATATAATTTTGAGGATTTTGGTATGTGGAAAGTGTTATCTTTTAACTGCATTCATGTTTTCACTAAGGTTCAATGGGTATTCAAGAGAATACATGATTAAGGCCTTTGAATGTTTGGAATGTGACCAACAAAACCTATCTTATGATATATGGGGATCAATGATGGTATTAAATATCTAGTAATAGTTTTCACTATATTATTAGAGTGGACTGCAGTATTATGGATAAGCCGAAAGATTGGAATGGATTATGTTGGACATAAGTTAGTATTGTTTAAGGATAGAAGTTTTTTTCGATATTATTGATGGGATGTTATTGTAATATAGTTTTAGAAAAAGGATAACCTGCAGGACGGGCGACATCCCATCATGTCGGACAAGGCTGTGGGAATCGAACCCACAACCAAAGTGCGGCTGGCTTTTATTGCCTACCACTGGCCTAAAGGAAGTCCCTGGTTAGTATAAACTAGTTTTATTTTATTAAGAGGTATGGTATATGAAGTATAAGTTCATTTTTGGAACCATATACGATTAATCTAACAATAAGATGGACTTATAACTTTTTCTAACCTTTTGTTTGAAAGAGATGGAATGACCCATCATTCTATCACATGATCTGCTAACACATCACGAATAACAAATTCAACTTCATTTCTTTAAGGTATGAAGTAGAAATTGTTCAATTCACGAACAATAGTGAGATTGTACCAAAATCATGAAAGTATTTCTTTTAATTCATCAAATTTAGGGAAATGCTCTTGAAAACCAAAAATGTTTTCCTAGTTCCCTTATATTCGATTAATCAGATGGTACCATAGATCATCACAAATCAATAGCTTTGTGACTGTTGTCTTTTTCATAGCCATGTTCTCTACCACTCTCCATCAGAACTTGATGGTTATATTTTTATTCCATATCCATATTTTCACCTATGTTATTCTACGTGGAAACCCCGTGATGAGTTAATTTGGGTAACCATTACATTTCATACTTTAGTTTTTAAAATCCATGTTTTGGTATTCCTTTTTACGATGTGGGTTTCTATTAAACAAACTTTCGAGTAGTAAACCATTTATAACCCCGACGAATTTCGATGGCGAAATTCATTTTAAGGGGGGTAGAATGTAACACCCCAAGATTTTATGAAAAATATTCTTTTAATTTCATTAATATCTTGTGTTGTATGCTACACCAAGATTACCTTGCGCTATACGCAACACCGTATTAGCTTGCAGTATACGCAACACTATTCTTGGATCGTGTTACACACAATTTTGATAATAGTTATTCTACGCAACATTGAGTATATATATATATATATATTCAATGTATAAATGAAATATGGTTGGATTATGTTATATGAAACAACGAAAGATTCTTGCACAACATGCAACCCTGACTTGGCTTGCATTACACGCAATTGCGACCTTCCTCAATAGCGTGTGTTGTACGCAATACCGGGTTTTACTAAACAACGATATATTATTATAATATTGTTATGAACTAGCTGTTATGAATAGTGTTAACTAAAGTTTGAATTTTATAACATTATTATTCATCTTACACATTTCTAGAACATGGTATAAGAACAAAATAAATTTTTCGGGTAAAATAAGTATTTTTCAAAAAATGCAGTTTTGCCGCCTTTTGATGGCGCACCCACATTAAATATAGTTTTTGACATGTTTATAAGTTTAATTTGACAAAATAAAATTCTTATTTTGAATCAGGATATAAAAATTTACATTAGATAAATTTTTGATATTTTTCCGATAACTTTCATATTTAAATGAATAGTAAAAACACGCTATATTTTAATTAAAAACAACTTTTTTCATCGTAATATATTATATGGTTAAATTATAATATTTAATGGTTTTAAAGTATAAATAGAATATATTTTTACCATTTATTATAATTTATGTCATTAGCATTGATTTTACCTCGAATTCGTAGGTTAAATCAATTCAATCTTTTGTAATGTTTTAAAGAAAAACTCGTTTTCATTCGACAACAGGATTAATTTTAATTTAATTTCTACTACTTCTGTGTATTGAATTTGGAAAAATGGATTCCATATTTGGAATCAGTGGATCCAAATTATGTTAATAAGCTACTTTTTATTTTTGGGAATTATGAATAGTAACTACGGTAAATTTTATTTACCATAGTTAAAGGTAAATCGGGTAATTAAGGGTAAATATAATATTTTAAAATTACCCTAAAAAATGTAAAAATACTATTGGATGACTAAAAGTAGACCCATATCACCTAACGGTCGGATTAGATTCATTTAATTAAATATTTTCAATGAAAATAATTTAATTATTATTAAAACCAAAGAATGTGACAACATGTCACTTTCTTAAATCTTATAAGTATAATAATTTTAATCTAGTGATAAAATTAATGAAACTTCTAACATTAATAGTCTCCAGAAATATAATACAATTATATACATCATAGGAATTTATTTAGAATTTTTAGGGATTAAATAAGTATCATTTATTATGTCCCAAAGATGATGTAGTAATTGTCTTATTAATGAAATATTGACATAATTGAGGTTATAAATGCCCAAATAAATGTAATTTGAGACTTTTTATGACTTAAACTAATTTTATAGGTTACTATGAAATGTTATTGTAGATTTAAGTAACTTGGTTATAACTTATCATTCTGTTATGAATTTCATAAAAATCATATACCAAATAGTGTCAAAATTGAAATAAATTAGTTTTTAAAACAAATATTTTATTATTTATTGTTATTGTATTCCTAAAAATATAAGGATAGGCCAAATTACTTAAATAAGGTTATATATATTAATTCTAAACAACTTGGGGTTCTTTTGGCTTGATATAGTATGTTTATTAACCATATAGTGTAAGAAAACAAAAAGACACGGTAAAAGTTAAATTATTTAACTCGGAGTTAAATCTAATTGATAAGGTTAAAATAATAACCAAAACTTGTCTAAATCATATTGGATGAGAGGCTTTAGACCCATCCCCACTTTAGATTCGAAATAAGACCCTTTGGAACTATTATAAACCGAATTTGACCTTAATATAAAATAATATTTTGATATTTTCCTAAGGTGACCCTCTCCTCCCTTATAAAAGGGCACCTCCTCCCTCTACTCCTCACACCAATTTGAGAATTAAGGCTCGGACAACCCCTGACAAAATCTCTTCTCCGCTTCCCTAGTATCATCCTAGAGGTCTTGGTATTCTTCAAAGACCATCCTTAGTTTTTTAAGTGGAGGTTAAGTGAAGGCGCATCAAAAAGATGTAATATCAATTACCGATATTTTTCAATTTCTTTCTTCTTCAACTTCTTATTCTTTAGTTGTTTCATGATAAAGTAATAACATAATTGTTTATTATATACTGATATGTTATTATAAATATGAAACAACTATAATTAACCTTCTATCCATCCTATGGAAAAAGGAAATCACCGCACATGCGTACGTACGGAATACCGTCTCCACTCCGTGGTGTAATCTATATTTCGCCACCACCTTAATTGTATGGGTATAATGGTATAATGAGTAACTATATATTATTATTATAAAGTGATATTGATACTGAAATAGTATACATACACCTCAACACAAGTTCACGATCATGAGAATGATATCATCGCTCGTGCGTACGTACGGACTACCGTCTCCACGACGCGATGAGATTCATTCTCCACATTAACCATTCATGAATGATTATAAAGTATATATAATGAATAATAATGAAATATATGACATGTTAAATCTACTGGATTTATTTATATATATATATATGTATGTCATCTACTTACTTCCATTCAAGACAATAAGGAAAGGAAAACAACGTTCATGCGTACGTACGGACTACCGTCTCCATGAACGGTGTGTTTCATTTCATTTATCTATCTATTATATATATATATATACTGAATATATATGATATATAAATCATGTTTTATATTCTAGAAGTATGTAAATAATTATATCAGTAATAATAATGTCAAGAACAACAAGTCCAAACACCTATGATAAATGAAACGAATTTACCCAAAACGCTTCTTTAACATGGAATTTACAAAAGAACGGGTAATATAAAGTCATAAGTGAACCATATATGATATCATAAAAATGAATATGATTCTGTAATAAGTTAATGACAATATTTAAATCATTATATCGGAGGATCGGATACGTACAAAGCATATCGGACATAAGGTAAGGGAAATATCACAATCTCATTTTTATCCGAGATTGTTTATACTTTGGTATTTACTGGGGGTGTATTTTATCATCCACATACATGTTTCCTCAATATGTAATATTATTTCCATCCACCTACACTTGTTTAAGTCCAATTTTACCATTCGGTGAGTTTTTAGTAAATGATATGAAAGGAATCTTTTGTCGTTTTTCGTACGAGGTACTTTTTTTGACTTTTCTGACAAAAGTATGAGAAGAATGTTTTTTTACTTATACGGCATGAATGGATTTTTAAAACATTATTTCCAAGAAACTTCCTTTACAAGTTTTCAAGTTTATTTTTAATCAACTTCTTTTAGTTTGTAATTGTATGAAATGTTTTGAAAGGAAAAGTGTTTTTGAAGTAGAAATGATATTTTCCTCAAAAATGGAGTTCAAGTGTTTTATCAAAATTATTTTCCATCTAAGATAATATAGGGTTCTATTTCTATCCCTATTATTACATGGATTTTATTATGTTGTGATGGAAATATTTTTATTCCTTTATCTTATATGAATTGTTTTATGATGTCATGTTGTTTAAGAATCCCATTTTTACTACATGGGTTATGCAATGATGTATGATTTATGGTTTTGTGGCACACATAAGAATGGTATCATTATGAGATCATTGGGACCTATATCTCCATACAATGCATTGTGTAATGATTTTATATATCATGAGATAGGAATGGCTAGAACGGTAGGTTATACCGGTTTAGTGAAGCCGGACTTAAACGAGGGTAACTCGGTTCAGAAATGGACTTTGTCCACTAAGATAGTCTTGGCAATGAGTCTTGACTAATTAGAAATGATTCTATATGATTATGTGTATATTCCAAAAAGTTTCATGTTTTAAGTTATGATTATTGGGATTACATTTCACTTCTATGATTTATCCCATGTTTTGATATTATGATCTCTTTTGCAGGTTAAGATTTCCAAAAGTTATGTTCTTATGTATACGATGTGATTGATATTTCTTTTGTTTACCCTTACTGAGAATTTGAGCTCACCCTTTTGTATGTTTTATTTTCCCCAGGATATAAAGAAAGGTTTTAGGTAAGAAAAAATGGGAAGATCTTTATGGGAGATGTTGAATATCTTTCACCATGATTAGAAGATTACGTTCCGAGTTTCCAAAGACACTAAACTATTACGGTCCTTGTGTGTGTGTTTTTGTTATGTAATAAGTATTCCGCAAAAGTAATGTAATGTCCTTTTACGTCAGTATTCTGGTCTCTACAATAATGGAAAACCAAAGATGGAGGAAGTGGAAGAAGAAAGAAACTTGAAATAGGTTGTGAGATATTTACCTCTTCTTCGTGTTCTTCCTTTTGATTTGATCAAAAGGGCTTCATAGGTTGCCTTTATGACTAAATTAAGGCCTCTAGAATGAAGGGAGGATATTTTAGAGGGTATTTGGGAAGGTTTTGACCGAGACAAATGGCTTGGGGGGAGTGATTGTGATAGAATAGGGAGTTCCCTTTTATAAGAGGGGTGAGGGGAACCTTAGGAAAAACATAAAATATTATCTTATAATAAATTCATATTCGTTTAATAATAACTCCAAAGTGACTTATTTATAGTATTTGGTGGTTATGGGTATAAATACGTTCATCCAATAGTTTTTAGTGAAGTTTAGGTTACCATTTTAACCTTATAATTTAGATTTAACTCTAAGTTAAATATTTTAACTTGTACAGTGTCTTCTTGTATTCATAAACTATATGGTTAATAAACTTACTATAAACTTCAAATAGAACCCCAATAGGTTCCCTAATGTCTTATATATTATTATATAAGTCTCCTTTCTGAGCATTAGATTTTTAGGGCCATTATATCAACATTAATATTATTTTTATTTTAAAAACTCTTTTATGTCAATTTTAAAACTATTTGGTATTTTGTTTCTTATAAATTCATACCAGCATTATTAAATATAAAAAAATCATCTAAACAACCCTAATATGTTATAGTATCCTATTAAATTAGTTTAATTCATAAAAGGTCTCAAATTACATTTATTTGGGTATTTATAATATCAATTATGTTAATATTTCATTAATAATGTAATTACTGCATCATCATTGTTTCATATATAAATTAAATTATTTAATTTATAAAAATTATAAATAAAATACCATTATGTAGGATATATGTTTATATTTCTAATGAATATTTATAGTCTAATTTATCTTTTGTATAACCCTATAATAAAAATGTATTATTTATTACACTTTGATTTTAACTATTTTAATTCTTCTTTAAATAAAATAATAATAACTGTCCTAATCTAATCCAAGTGGACCAAAGAGGTTCATATTTTGTTACAAAGGTTTTTTTAGGTCGAATTAAACTTATCCAATAGAATTAGGACATGTATTAGGGTAATAAAAATATCCTTTTTACCCTTAATTACCCTATTTACTTTTAACCATGGTAAAAAAAGTAAAAAGTTACTTTTCGCCAAAAATTATTTTCATCTTATTGAACCACATTTTACTCCATGATATTAACCGGGTCTCTCAAAATTTTGAAATTCCACTCACAGATGCGGTAAAATTCAGTTTAATGTGAATTTGCAAATTCTCCAAGGAGGTGGGTAACAGACGGTTAAAAGTTCAATAAAATTTTTATATATCAAAATTTTTTATAAAATGGCCCCAATGAATTAAATTGAACTTATATAGGTATTATTTATCTATTTTGACCTAAAATAAATTTAAATAAAATAAATTATTACTTAAATAAAAGGTCGGTTTTAACCAATTACTCAATGTTTTCACTATTCATTAAAAATTGAATGTTTTCAGAAAAATACCCAAACATTAACATAGGCTAATTTCGATATTCCGAATCTAAAAATGAAGTCCATTTTGAAGGATAAAAATTTAAAAATTTAAAAAAATGTGGGTTTTACTATTCGTAACGGCTAGTTTATACAATATTTTAATAACATATCGTTGTTTAGTGAAACCTGATGTTTTGTACTACACACGTTATCGAGGAAGGTCACGATTATGTGTAATGTATGCCATGTCAGGGCTGTGTGTAGTGCAATCTCCCTCTGGTGTTTCATATAATATAATCAAGACTTATTTCATTTATACATTAAAAAAATCTATACATAATGTTGCGTAGAATAATTTCCACAAAACAAACTTGAAATTGTGTGTAACACGAGCCAAGAATAGTGTTTCATATACTATAAGCTAATACGGTGTTGCATATAGTGCAAGATAATCATGGTGTAGCATAAAAAACAAGACATCAAATAAATTAAAAATAATATTTCTCATAAAATCTTGGGTTGTTACATTCTACCCCACTTAAAATGAATTTCTCCCTCGAAATTCATCGGGGTTATAAATGGTTTACTATATGAAGGTTTCTTTCATCGAAACTGACAGCGTAAAAAGTAATACTAAAACTTAATTTTAAAAATTGAAGTATGAAACATAACTGTTACCTAAATTAACTCATCACTAGGTTTCCACATAAGAGATCATAAGGGAAAATATGGATATGTAATAGAAATCAAACCATTAAGTTATGATGGACAGTGGTAGAGAACATGGCTATGAAAAATCCAACAATCGTAAATCCATAAATTTGTGGTGATTTAAGGTACCATCTAATTTATCGGATATGAGGACACTAGGACAACATTTTTGGTTTTCAAGATCATTTCGCTAATGTTGAAGAATTTAAATTAGACGAAATACATACTTTATTTTGGTACAATCTCACCGTTGTTCATTCCTTGAACAATTTCCACTTATTCTCTTAAAGAAATGAAGTTGAATTTGTCATTCTTGAAGTGTTAGTAGATCATACGATAGAAAGCTGGATCCTTCCATCTATCTTTAACAAAAGGTTAGTAAAAGTTATTAAATATTCATAAGTACATATATGGTGCGGTTAATCATATATGATTCCAAAAATTGACTTATAATTCATCTATCATAACGCTTAATAAAATAAAACTAGTTTCTTCGAACCAAGGCCATCTTGTAGGCCAGTGGTAGGTGATAAAGGCATGTCGCACTTCATTTGTGGGTTCGATTCTCGCAAGCTTGTCTAATGTGATGGGTTGTCACCCGTCCTACAGGTTCTCCTTTTTCTAAAACTACATTATAATAATATCCCATCAATAATATAGAAAAACGTTCTATCCTTAACCAATAATAACTTCTTTCCAACATAATCCATTCTAATCATTAGGATTATCCAAAATACTTATGTCCAAGCTCATAGTATAAACAAAACAATTACTTGAAATGACATATATCAAGCATGGCAATACCAACATTTATCCCCCATATATCATACAATATATCTTTTTTGTCAAATTCCAAACATGTGAATACCTTAATCATGTATTCTCTTGAAAAATGAATACCCATTGAACCTTTGTTAAAACATGAATGCTGTCAATAGTTATCTCTTTCCACATACCGAAATCCCAAAATTTTTATATACTGAAACCATGATATAACTTTGTCCTTATATCAATCATTATCTTATTTCATTTTCTATTTATCCCTTCATTATGTGCATATCATATTATTTCCAAAAATATTTGAATCACTTTTCATGTTTACCGGTACCATATAATTATAGAAAACCAATTCATCAATATTCCAAAATTCCACGATACCATAAATTAGATTCCATGATACTATTTTTAAATCCCATTACATAAACACTTAATCATTCCAAAACATAATTTTCATTTGAAACATCACAAATAGTGATTGCATGTGACTTCCCTTTATCCTTTCCCTTAAGAGGTTGCTCACGTCGATCATCATGAACCCTTGGATTAGGGCATTGATTAGCATAATTCCCCCATTTCCTTGTACATGAAGCATAGAAGTGTTGGTGGAGCATTCTCTATAGTATTTTCTATATTCTAATCATTAGCTACCTTTTTCTCATTACTTTGACACTCAACTGCTCGATGACCTTCGTTTCCACACATAAAATATTTTTTAGTACCTATTAGACAATCTCCACCAGGCATCTTTTCACACTTTGAGCATAAAGAAACATTCATCTTCTTTTCACCATTGTTTTGAGATTTATCCTTGAACTCCTTTTTTTTCAAACCCATGAGATGGATATGTAACACCAACTTACAGTTCTACCTTGATAGCACAACACACAATTTCTTCATAGCTACTGAAGTCTCTTATAGCTAGTGCCCTTCTAAGACTTGGTTTTAAGCCTTTGAAGAACCGATCAAAATTACTTTCAGGTTGGATGATAAACTTTGATTCATAGCTTGCATGCCTTTTAAAATTAACATCATATATACCAAAATATTCATCATCCTTTTTTAAGCTCAATGAACTCATTTTCCTTCTTTGTTCGAAGAATACGAGGGAAGTACTTATTGAAAAACAAGTTCTTGAACTCATCCCATTCCATTGATTCAATTTAATCTTGGGGACTTTGATTCTTAATTAGAGTCCACCACTGGCCAGGTTCACCTTATAAATGGTAAACAGCCAGAATGACTTTTTCATGTTCTAAACAGCGAAGTATAGAAAATATCTTTTCAATGGTACTGATCCATTGTTCCGTAACTAGTGGATTAGAAGACCCACTAAAAGAAGGTGGATGTTGCCTCATGAAGGACTCAATAGAATATTGTACCTTTTTATAATCATTTGGAAGACCAGAATGATTCATAGCATGTATAAGTATAGAAATAAGATTTTTCACTTCATCTCCTATAACTTTGGTTGTTAATAAGGACAGTCATTGCATTGTCCATTACATTGACCAACACGGTTCCTTCGGGTTCCTGCCATCATCTAAAACCCTAAATGAATAGTGTGAGAGGAAAAAATCATGCTAGGGAAAACAACATAATAAATGGGGAGTACCTTCAATATCTAACATCCTAGGTTTAATTCTATGATCATCACCATAATCCTAAGACTATAACCATTACTTATTCTTAACCTTTGGGACATCCCTAGACATACCTTAGAAATATCTCTCGGGATTTCACTAAAGTTTTGGCATCCTAGTTTCAAAAGGCTAACTAAACCTTTCCTCTGATACCAACTGTAGAGACCCAAGCTTGATGTACATGGAAATTAAATTACTTTTTCGGATTATTTAATAAATAACAAAAATAGACACTTAAGGACCGTAATAGTTTAGTGTCTTTGGAAACTCGAAACATAATCTTCTAATCGTGGTGAAATATCTTCAACATCTCCCATAGAGATCTTACCCCTTTGTTTTCTTACCTAAAACCATTCTTTAGATCATGGATAAAAGAAAATATAAAAAGGGTGAGCTCAAATACTCAGTATGGGTAAACATAGGAAACATAAAATAATTCATAAACATTTTAATGCAAGAACATGAATATAAAATATAAACATCAAAATCATGTGCAATGAAATAAATCATGGAAGTACATAAGTAATATATCATAAAGGCACATAAATCATGATAAAATAGCATGGGAATAAAACATGTAAATTTGGAAAATAATTAAGCAATTGATATGATTTCCATAGTAGCCAAGGCATTGTTTCCCAGACCATCATAGTGGACATAGTCCCTTACTAAATCAAGTTCACTACTCGTTCCAGTCATGTATCACTTAACCGGATAAACTTGTCGTTCCAGCCTTTTATATATAATGAGATATAAATCATTACACAATTCATTTGAGGGAGTTATAGGTCCCACCCATCTCATAATGAAATCATTCTTACGTGTGACACAACATAAACATAAATCATTCATCATAACCCAAAGAATAAAATGGGTTTCGTAAACATCATCCCATGATAACATAATACATATAAAACAAATGTATATCATTTCATCATAAGAAATGTGAAACCATGTAAATCATAGAGACATTATACATGAAACATAATCACACTAAATAATGTCATCTAAGATGGAAAATAGTTTTACAAAACACTTGAAATTAATTCTTGAGAAAAATATCATTTCTTCTTCAAAATCATTTTATTTTCACTAAATGACATGCCATTTAAAGAGAAAAGGATTTTTTTAAAATAATATTGAAATTTTGTGGAGAAATCATCATGAAAATAAGGCTTTATGAAACCATAAAAAACTATTCATGCCATATAAGTTAAAAAGACAACCTTCCCGTACATTGGCTAGAAAAGTAAAAAAGTACCTTGTATGGTAAACAAAAGAAAGATTCCTTACATACCATGTAGTAAAAGTCAAAAATGGTTAAAAAGGACTTTAAACATATCTGAACCCATTTTTAGAAAATATGGACATGGATGATAAATATAACCCCAGTAAATACTTATGTATAAGCAATCTCGGAAAAAAATAGGATTCCAAAATTATCCCTTACCTTATGTCCGATATGTTTCATATGTATCTGAACCTCAAGTATAATGATTTAAATAATTTCATTGACTTATTACAGAATCATATTCATTGTTATGATATCATATAAGGTTTACTTATGACTTTATATTACCTGTTCTTGTGTAAATTCCATGTTAAAGCGACATTTTGGGTAAAATCGTTTCATATATCGTACATGTTTCGACTTGTTGTTCTTGATATTATTACTTATATCATGATTTACATATTTCCATATTGTAAAAAATTATTCATGTATAATATATATTCATCATATATATATGATAGATCGATAAATGTAATGAAATACACCGTTCATCGAGATGGTAGGCCGTACGTATGCATGAACGTTGTTTTTGTTTCCTTGTTGAATTGAATGGAATTAAGTAAATGAAACATATATTTACATAAATATAGTATCATTATTATGTAATATCTTTCATTATTATTTATAATATATACATTATAATCATACTTGGATGGTTAATCATGGAAAATGAATCTCATCGCATTGTGGAGACGGTATTCTGTACGTACGCACGAGAAACAATATCATTGTTTTTATATTATAATAGTATATAATTGGATGGTATAACATTTATAAAAAATAATAATAGTATTATATTTTTATTTATATCATTTATACTCATTATTATACCCACCAAAATGATTATATGTTTGATAACAAACTACACCACGACGTGGAGACAATAAGTCGTACATACACACGTGTGGTGACTTTTCCATTAATAGGATGGATAAAATAACTAATATTGTTGTACCATTTCTATAATGACATGAATTTATGTATAATATACTGGATTTATTATTTTATAATGGAAACAACAAAGAAGTAGGAAGTGGAAGAAGAAAGAAACTTGAAATATGTGGTGAGATATTTACATCTTCTTCGTGTTCTTAATTTTGATTGGATCAAAAGGGATCCATAGGATGGATTTATGACTCAAGGAAGGACTATATAATAAAGGGAGGATATTTGATAGAGAATTTGGCCAGGTTTTGGCTGAGAAAAATGTATTTTGAGGAGTGAATGTGAGAGAAGAGGGAGTTCCCTTTTATAAGAGGGATGGGGGGCACCTTAAGAAAAACATAAAATATTATTTTATAATAAATTAATGTTTGATTTATAATGGCTCCAAAGTGACTTATTTTAAATCTAGGGTGGTTATGGGTAGAAACACTCTCAAACAATCGGTTTTATACAAGCTCAGGTTACCATTTTAACCTTATAATTTAAATTTAACTCTAAGTTAAATAATTTAACTTTTACCGTGTCTTCTTGTATTCTAACACTATATGGTTAATAAACATACTATAAACTATCAATAGAACTGACATTTGTTAATTAATGTCATATATATTATTATATATTTCTTTTAGACAAATCATAGATTTTTAGGACCATCAGATCAATTAATAATATAATATTTGTTTTAAAAAACCTTTTATGTCAATTTTTACACTATTTGGTATGTTTTTTTTTACAAATTCATAACAGCATTATTACATCTATAAAAATTCATCTAACCAACACTAATATGTTATATTAACCTATAAAATTATTCTAATTCCTAAAACGTCTCAAATTAAATTTATTTGTGTATTTATAATATCAATTTTTTTAATATTTCATTAATAAGGTAATTACTACATCAACATTGTGTCATAAAAAAATAAATTAGTTTATGTCTAAACATTATAAATAAAATACCATTATGTAGGAAGTCTTTTTATATTTCTAATGAATATTTATATCCGAATTTATCTTATGTATAACTCTATAATATAAATGTTTTAGTTATTAATCTTTGATTTTAACTATTTCAACTCTTCTTTAAATAAAAAAATAATATGTGTCCAAATCTAATCCAAGTGGACCAAAGGGATTCATATTTAATTCCTAAGGTTTTTTTGGTAGAATTAAACTTATCCAATATAATTTGGACAAGTATTAGGGTAATAATATTATAATTTTTACCCTTAATTACCCTATTTACTTTTAACCGTGGTAAAGAAATTCAAAAGTTACTATACACCAAAAATTATTTTTATCTTATTGAACCAAATATTACTCCTTGATATTAATCATGTCTCTTGGATTTTCAAAATTCCACTCACATTAGCGGTAAAATTAAATTTAATGTGAATTTGCTAATTCTCCTAGGAGGTGGGTAAAAGATGGTATAAAGTTCAATAAAATTTTTATATATTTAAAATTATTATAAAATGACCCCAATGAATTTCATTGAGCTTATATAGGAATTATGAATCTATTTTTACCCTAAAAAATCTAAATAAAATAAATTTTTATTTAAATAAAAAGTCGGCTATAACCAATAACTCAGTGTTTTCACTATTCATAAAAAATTGAATGTTTTCAAAAAAATACCAAAAATTCACCCTAGCCTAATTTCAATATTCCGAATCCAAAAATGAATTCCATTTTGAATGATAAAATTTATAAAATTTTATAAAAGTGGGTATTACTATTCAAAACTGCTAGTTTATATAATATTTTAATAACATATCGTTGTTTAGTGAAACCTGATATTGCGTACTACACGCACTATCGAGGAAGGTCGCGATTGCATGTAATGAAAGCCATGTCAGGACTGCATGTAGTGAAATCTCCCTTTGGTGTAGCATATAACATACTGAAAACTTATATCATTTATAAATTATACAAAATCTATACTTAATGTTGCATAAAATAGTTTTCACAAAACGATCATAAAATTGTGTGTAACGCGAGCCAAGAATAGTATTGTGTATACTATAAGATAATATGGTGTTGCGTATTGCACAAGATATTCTTGGTGTAGTGTACAACACAAGACATCAAAGAAATTAAAAATAATATATCTCATAAAATCTCGGGTTGTTACAGATTTAGTCTTTTCATATCTATTGTTGTTCAAAAAACAACATAAATTTGAAGACAAAAAAATAAAAAACAAAAAAAGAAGAAGAAAACAACAAAAATGGATACTCATATCAAGGTTTAATGTGACTCCCCCCTAGCGCATCCATGTTTCCCCCTTGAATAATAAAGTGGGCCTCATGTCTTTTGTGATGCACAACACAGTCAAATCACTATTTCTTCAAATCAATTAAAACCCATGTTGAAAACATCATATCCAATTCACATCCAAAGAACAAGTGTTTCTAAATGTTACTTCTTCGGTCCCTGTGGATTTGATAACACAATTTTTACTATAAGTGACAGCTTTTACCATATTTTTGGGGTAAATTTGGGCACATCCAAATTAAGGAATTCAATGAAACCTCACACAAACTTTTCATGTCTGCTATATTTCCTAATGAGAACCTCTATTACGTGAGTGATTTCTCATGGTACGCTGACATAAAAAACTAATTGGTCATGGGGGACATTAAAACTAATTCTTAGGTATCAATATAAGAGTAAATTCCCCTTTAATGTCAAACTCATTGTGTTTCATGATCCAGACCTCTTCATGTTCAGTCTGGATCAAGTCATTATGAGATTTGTTCCTGAGTCTGAGAAAGAGTCCATTATTAAATATTGTCATGAAGAGGCATGTGGTGGCCACATTTCCACAAAGAAAAAAATTGTAATGATCCTCCCAAGTGATATATTTTGGCCTAACATCACTATGGATTCCTACAAATTCTACCAATTTTTTCTTCGATGTCATCAATTATGATCCCTAACCAAAATAAATCAAATGCACCTAACACCCATTCTGGTTGTTGAAATCTTTGACAGTTAGGGAATTGATTTCATGGGATCCTTCCCAATCTCTATGGTATATCTCTACATCCTCTTGGTAGATGATAATATCTCTAGATGGGTTCAATACATTACCACAATGTCAAATGACCATAATGTAGTGATCTTATTTCTGAAAGAACACCTATTTTCTTCATATGGAATTCCTAGGTCTATTAGTAGTGACCATGGAACAAATTTCTGCAACCACCCCTTTTCATCACTCTAGTATAAGTATGGGATTTATTACAATTATTCCACTTTTTCCCATTCTCAAACCAATGGTCAAGATGATTTGGAAAATCGGTTAATTAAGCAAATTCTTGAAAAATAGTAAATCTATCATGAAAAGATTATTCTTGGAAACTCTTTGATGCACTTGGTCATATCGTACTGCATTCAAAACCATCCTAGCAAAATCACCATATAGGTTGGTATATGGAAACTGTTTCCATTTATTTTTTGAAATTGAATATAAGGCCTTTTGGGCACTCAAAAATTGAACTTTGACATTTCCTTGGCCGAAACAAAGAGAAAATTAGACATCAACAAACTTGAATAACTTAGGATAGAGGCTTATGAAAATTCATAATCAATAAAGATATACATAAAGCCTACCAATCTTGTAATATCAATGTCAAACATGTTAAACCTGGAAAATTTTTGCTCTTATATAGTTCCAAACTTCATTTACACGAAGGAATGTTAAGGTCAATATGGTCAGGTCCCTACATAGTGCATCATATATACCCACATGGAGAAGAAGAGATTCTACACCACACCAATTGTGAGATCTTAAAAATAAATGGTTATAGGTTAAAACCGTTCACTGAAACATTCAATAAACAAGAAATATATGAGTAGATTATTGAGCCAACCTATGAACTAGAAAATTGTTTTTAGAATTAGTGTCTATGACGAGCTAATGACATTAAATAACATCATTCTTAGTTGAAATTGGATGAAACTTGGTGTGGAATTTTAACAAGGAAATGTGCTCAGTCTAGGGATATGTTCATGAACCTAGCATGTATGAAATTATTTTGATACTTTTTAGGATTTTTTGTCATGATGTATTTTTATGAGCAATTTATGTAAAAATGTTTTTGAAAAATGGAATTAAATTTCATATTTTGGGGATACTTTTTGATCGGGAATCGCAAAACTCAAGTCTGAGGGTGTGATTATCCACTAAAAGGGGATAATATTCATTAATTATATCTTAATATTCATATTTAACAACGTTCAAGAACATCATTTTCAGTTCAATATATAAATTGAACTTCATTTCTCATCACAAATGCTATTCTTGGTAAAAATGAAAATTTGGGCCCAATAATTCATCTATTTATGGAGAATATTAATTACATTTTATGAAATTAATATTTTCATATATTATTGATCAATTTTATTGGAACATTTTATCTTTTAGGATCTATGGATGAATCCTAATGGAAGATGGTTATTTTTTGGCATGAATGTAGATATTTTTTTTACAAAGCATAATGGGCCTAACGCCCATCCAACAAATGTGGGGCCCAAAACCTAAGCCCAATGAAACTAAAATTTCAACCATAGAAATATAAAAAAATGGGATTGTTTAATTCAACTGTGGCCATAGATTATTATGATGTTTTCATGGAGAAAAAGGGATCTCAAGTTGATATTAATATTGTGGGACCAATCTGCATTCCTATAAAGTATGCCCACCATTGAGAGCATAACATCCAAACTGATGAACCAAATTGTCTAAAATTTTGAAAGATGTTAGAGGAACCTTGGAAGAATATATTTTCTTTCTATGACCCCTTATTATTCAGCAACTATCCATTAAAAATTCACACGTGAACAAGGGATATGAATTAGAATGATTTTCCCAGTCAACATGGAAACATCCAATTCCCTTGATTTTCTCACCCTCCATTTGAATATCTAAATTAATGAGGATGGAATTAATTTTCATTAGGTGTATCTAAGGCTCATAATATTCCTAAATAATTATTTGGTGGTTAAGATAATTAGGATGAATATTTTACCTTCCTACCAAAGTCTTTATTTCAATTGCAATTTCCCACTTTTATTTTGTAATCGCTTCGTCATTTTTTCTATGTATGTTTTTCTATAATTTTAGTTTAAAAATAAAAGTTTTTCTTCTACTTAAATTATTATTTTCCTTTTATTTACAAATATACACAATTGAATCATTGTGTGAATTGAATAACACCAGATCTTGTGAATTCATAAAACAACGGTGGAGTGTTCATTTTTCAATATTTTTCTTTGTAAATAGTGCTTCTTTAAGTCGACTACTCGCTTCCATTGATTGAATAAAATAAATGAAGGGATAAACTTTTAGGAAATGATCCTAGGGAGTTGAATGGTTTGTATTGAATTTTATTTAGTATTCTTAAATTCCTAAATCTCTTTTCCATTTTAAGAGTTCCTTTCTTTGATTTATCTTCTTCATTTTCTTCACTTAAATTAACGAATACACGTTTGGAGTGAATGTATTATCTAATTCCTTGGAGTGATAATTTAAGTGATCCTATAAGTTAATTAGTGATTATCATTGAAATTATGTATGGATTAAATCCAATAATGATATTGACGAATTATTTCATTTAATGGAAACCTCTGAAACCAATGAAAGAAAAATCCGAAGAAAACAAATACATCCTATCAAGACCTAAAGACAACCTAGGATCGATGCATCATAAATAATATTTTTAATTCATGCCATTTTGCATTTTTTATTGGTTATTTAAATCAAATCATTATTTATTAAAATAAATTCAAACCCAAGTTTGCAACTTCATTTCCAAATCACCTCCATTGAACATGTGTTTTTAAAGGTTACTCCATTTGTCCCAATGGATTCGATAACCCTAGATATACATCAATTGACTGATTTTACTATATTTTACTTTGGTAAATTTGGATGCAACCTTATTCATTGGCTAATAAAAAATAATAATAGCATAAAATTATTTAATAAGAGGATAGGAAAGGTGGTTGAAAGCAATGATGTTACTATAGTATAGAATAAGGATAATATGTAACAAATACATGATCACTACCAGAAGGATAGTGATAAATATATTAGAAAAGTAGGGGATGATCCAGTTCTAGAAGATAATTTATAAAAATATTTAGATAATTAAAATTATTATAATAAAAAAGAATCCGCCAAATGATAAAATATATGAGTCAAAATTTATAGAAAGAAAATAATTAGCGATTATAAAATGAAAATTAAATATATGAGAATGAAGACTATACGAAAAGAATCATTATTATCACTGGTAGAGAGTAAAAGTTTTGAGGAAGAAGCTAAAGAAAAAAAATTACCTCAGCCTATAATTGATGACATTGACCAAATAGGGAAGAATCAAATATGGGAGATTATTTTAAAGGCCAACAAATAATAATTTTATCATGACTAAATGGGTCAGTATAAATAAGATGAATGAAGACAATGTAGTGATTAGAAACAAATCATGACTTGTGTTCAAAGTTTAATCCCAAATTGAAGGTCTCGGTGTTGATGAAACATTTTCACATGTTTCAATGCTAGAGACTATCAGATTATTCCTAGACATAGTAGTTCAATTAAGTTTCATATTTTTCATATGGAATTCAAGTCATAATTTCTGAATGGGGTTCAAGAATAAGAAGATTATATTGAGAATCCATATGTTTTTATCATTCATGATGATTCGATCATTGTTTTTCGACTAAGAAAGGAACTATATATCAGTTTAATAAATAAACAAGAGTATGGTATTCCAATCATGATTAGTTTTGGAAGAAGATATATTTTCACCATGGTGGAGTTGATTATAATCTACAAGTCAAAATGAAAAATTTAAATGAATTATGGTTCTATTTTTTGTCGCTAACATAATATTTGGTGGATCAAATTAAGTACATTGCATACAGTTCGAAGAATTCATGAAAAGTGTATTTGAAATGTCAATGATTAGTGAACTGACATTTTTCCTTAGTTTACAGGTGACACAAGGAAAGAATGGAGCACTCATTTCTCAATAGAAATATTCCAATGAGGTTTTAAGAATATTTTTAATGGATAATTCCTATGAGATGGAAAATTAGGTGGATACCTATAATAAATGAAAATGGGATGATGAGGGAAATATTGTTAATGTCACATAATATAGAAAACTTATCGGCAGTCTTTTGTACTTGATCGTGACAAGACCTGATATTCTTTTCCACATGAAAATAATTAATATATCAATGAAATACGGAGGAAACCCAATTTATTGTAGTGAAAATAATACTTCAGTATATGAAGGGCATGGTGTATTTATTTTTGCATTTCAATGACAAATCACAATAATAGATATTGGGCTATATAGTCAAACATTGGGTCAGATTAGTTGGTGATATAAAATAAGCATTAGTAGGTTCATTCTATCTTGGAAAATTTTATGTTTCTTGGATAATGAAGAAATAGGATTTCATTTCATTCAGCAATATAGAAACTAAATATATATATGATACTCTAGTGTTAACATAATTATTGTAGAAAAAGATACAACTTGGTGACACGGTTGTTAAAGTTAAGTCTCTAATTAGAATCCATTATGATAATTAAAGTTACATACATATCAACAAAAAACTTAACCATCAATCAAGGAAAAATAAAATTTAAATAAAATATAATTTTATCAAAGATAATTTGAAGAAAGAGCTTGTGAAGATGGAGTATGTTCCCACATAACTATAGGTTGTGGACATTCTGAATAATGTCTTAACCAAATAATAATTTTTATGACATAGATTGGATATGGGAGTTCAGTCGACTCCCCACAATTGAAAAATTGTGGATATGGGACCCACATTCCCCAAAGTATGATTTCTTTTTCCCTGATATATTGATCTATGTTCTTTACCCTGTAGAGTTCCACATCAATGTGACCATGGGATTATTAACAAAGGGGGATAAATTATGGCCGTAATAGGGGAGAAAATATCATAATTAATGTAAGAGCGAAGATGATAGGGGGAAAGTGAAGGAATATTGTTGGAAATTTCATGATTAAAAATATGATCGATCCAATGTTATATATCCTGATAGATGTAGATTGTGATGAATGAAGTTGAGTTATTTTGGAATGAAGTGTTTCATTGATGTAATTTCCAAGATACTCTTGTTTTCTCACTCCGAGCTTGGATTATGTTGGCATAGATTTTGTATTGAGTAAATATATCATCACTATATAAATAAGTAGAAGTGTGTTTTGGTAGAATAGGGGAAAAAAATTTATGATATATCAAATTGTAATGAGTTTTCAAAAATCACAAAGGGGTAGGTTATTGGGAAAAACCCCATCATGGTATTGTTTTTTGTGTTTTCAGGGTGATTGTGTTTGTTGAAAAATCCAGATGACCACAACGTGTAGATTTTTCTAATTGTTTAGTAGCATAGTTGGACTGTGTAGAGCACAAAGTATGCATGAAAAATGGTGAAGGAAAATTTTAAAAGGATTATTTTGGCCATAATAGAACTATATAGATCAAAAAGTGTGCTACATGGACTTCATAGATAAATCAGTTCACAAGAGGGACACCATTAATTGTAGGATCACCGTTTATGGAATTGAGGTTGTGATTTAAGTAGACTCAATGGGTTTTTTTGGATAACATCGGCCACCACAAAGATTAAGGTGTTATGTGGACCACATAGATGTTTGTGGTGAAGTTTATACCACATCAGAGTTTTGGGTATTTTCGATTATCATGTTTTTATGGATTTATTTTCCTATATAAAGAACCATAATCACATTATTAATGAGAGATAATTTCATTTGAGAGGATCATCACTAGAATAATCTGGGGAAGTCTAAAGTAGTTCATGAGGGAGTATTATGTAAAGGAGGAATTGTTTCATGGGTATCAATTCCTTGGAGGAGGTAGTACATAAGGATTGTTCAAAAATGAAGTTTACTGGGATCACTAGCTCAAAAAGGACAAGGGAACTCATAGAAGAGGCAATCCATAAGGCATTAGTAATTCACAAAGTAAGGGTGATTCACAGAGAATAAGTTCACAAAACAACACTCATTCCATACGGTGCAACGTCGTTCAAAAAGGATTCAACGCAGTTCCTAGAGAATGTAAGATAGTTATTTGAGGGATAAATGAATTTCATAAAGGTACTAAAATTCTTCATGAAATATATTTACACAAGATAATATTACTTAGAAAGTGGATTTAATCTATCAGATGAAAACATGAATTCAATATAGCATCTATCTATAACTAAGGAAGTATTTATTGTTGATAATGAAGGGACCCACTTTTCCATAAACGTTGTGTTGATCCATTCTAGAATAGTGTGTGAAGGAAGATTATCAAGGTGATCCATTACATTGGTAGTGATCCACTGAAAGAGAGTTTGGGAGTGACCCTTGGGAATGGAGTGAGATGACAGAAAATATTGAAAAGGCATTGATCCTAGGTAAATGAGTGATCTAGCCTAAACCTTTTATTTTTGCAGTGAGTCTTAGTGGATTTGGTACATCGGTAAATTTCCATTGTATGCTTCTTAGACGTATCCCAGTGATGGTGTTCCAAGTAAAATTGTTGTGTCTCGTGCATGATTTAATTTTTGTTCATACATTTCTACAGGAAAAGAAGAGAATAGTTTTTTGTTTAACAATGAAACAATATTATATGGGGGAATTATTTCAATTTTTCATACTTAAATTCACCCCCACCCCCTCAGGGTATTTTACTTAGTTGGGAAAACAACATGATAGTCACAAATATATTATTAGGAGCATAGGAGTCTCAAATATTGATGTCTTTTTATAACCAGTGTCACACTCATATTTATGATCATGGATTTATGAACCAAATAATACATATTAAGAGTCTCTTGACTAATGTGTATAGTATCGGGGATACATTCTTGGAGTTAAGCAGTGTGGTTACGTGCTTGGTGTTATGTGATGGAGTTTATGTGACATAGTTTTGTATTGAATAGTGCCCAATCATGAAATAATCATAATTCGTGGTTATAATTTAATTGTAAGAATATGAATTCTCTATATAGTGAATAAAGAATCATGACTACATACATCAATCCTCTAGGTGATGAAAATAAGGAAAGAAATAGGAACAGTCTATTGTGGAATTATCCTCATCTAGAGAAGAATTATATTGTAGATGGTGTTGTGGAAGACAAAGACACAATCCTTTAATTGAGGAGTTTATATCATCTAGAATAGAAGTATAGAATAATAAAGAAGAAGAGAAACATATCATAAAATCTGAATTTATAATGCAAATAGAGTCTCATGCTGAATAGAGAAAAAATAATATGTTTCTTATATATTAAGGAGACTTATATATATATATATTATGGTAGAACTTCTGGGAGGTAGTGTGTGGAAGTGAATAAGTGGTAGTGCACCATGATTGGGGAGTGAACTACCATTAAAAGTTTTATAGGTAGTGCACCTAGAAAAATGTGACTAGGGAAGAAATATTGTATCTATAGAACTGGTGATACCTAATAGATTTTTGAACACCAACACATTATTTTTTTCTCTTTTGATGTATCCCATTGAGGTAAACCAAGTAAAATCTCTCTGTTCTATGTGTGATTTACATTCCTACATATCTGTGATTATTTTTGGAATTTCCCAATCAAGTAATATATGTTAAATATTGTTCCTTACAATATTGGAACAATATCCTAAAATAATGATAAACAAGTTAAATAGAAAGTCTAATTTTAACATAACCTTGATAACCTCCCTTATTAGAGTGTATAAGGTTATTACAAGTGTTATCATAGGGTAAGAGATTAGTATCAGTGGTCTACCTTAGAATTATAGTTTAGATTTGTGCACATTAATTGTAGGATAAAGTGACTATTTTTATATAAGTGAATTTTATGGATGGTAGAATAAAAATTTGTATGTTACTGCAGGCTAGTAGTGAATAGGTTATGAAGTACATAAATTAGGATGATAACATGCGAAAGAAAAATGAACTAATTAAAAATTTAGATATAGAAAATATCTTGAATATAAATTTATTTGATGAGTTCTATCATAAAAACGTTCATTTTTCTATTATTTTTGAAATATTTAACACCTATTATATTATTTACTAAAAAAGAACCAAGGTTAAGGAGGTATTGAATTAAAACTCAAAATAATATTATAAAAGTGGTCAAGATGTGAAATCATTAAACAAATTTGTTAAAAAAATCCTAATGAAACAGGGTAAGAATAAAAAGATAAATAAGAAGAATTATTTTGAAAATAACCTCTCCAATTAAGGTAGATAACAATGAATCTATAATTTAAACAAACAATTTTCTGGAGGACTCTAGAAAATATGAAATCCCCAAATCACTTCTTTAATTACTAATAAATATTAATCCCATATAATAAGTGAAAAAATCTCCCTCACATTGAATATAAATAAAATGTGATATAAAATTTCAAAGAATAGATTGAAAAATTAAAAAAAAATAACTGAGTCTATACAGGATAAAATCCTTGATAGGATACTTTTTAAAGATCTAGTTTAAGATGATTATTTTGAGATGAAACTTTTTAGAGTCTATAGTGTTGTAGATAAACAACTCAGGTATAATGAGAACTGTGATAATTAAGAAATGACTCTGAAGTGTGGTTATCAATTCAATGATAGTGTGTGGAAATATCAAGAAGTGGACCAATCCTTACTATATTAGAAGGATCTGTGGGAGATCATATATGTATTAGAAAATGAAATCATCAATGAACTATACATATAAAAAAGGAAGCTTAAAAGAGAATAGGTGTTCCTAAATGTTGACATATAGAATATGGGTTCTAAGATGAAAGAAAAAATTGATATACTTAGAGAAATGTCACAGAAAAATAATAAATAATACAATCATAGAGAAGAATATGGAAAAAAGAATATTAATTCTCAAGAAACATCTATAAGAGAGAATAAAATATAGAAAAAAAAGCTAGTTCCAGCTTAAAGGATATCGAAACATAGAAAAAGTAGAAATTCCAAAATGTTAGGGAGCTTGAGACATAGAATTTATTTTCCTAAGGGAAAGGAAAAGGGGACTTTTCCCACCCAAGTGGCATATACAAGTGGATTATGGAAGGGTTAAAATAAAATATATGAAAATAGGAGGAAATTATTTATAAATCTAAAAATAGGTATAATATATTATAAAAATATAAAACTTGAGTCTCTCATAAGAAAGTAGCTAAGAATTGATACTATTGTGGAAGACTGGGACATAATATGAGAAGGTTTCTAGAATTACAAGGGATTCATTTTATAAGAAGAGTGTCACTTTCAGCAATATCTCAACAAATAAATTATAACATGATGCATGTTTTTAGAAGGAGATGTTTTATATGTGTCAATCATGGACACTTGAAAAGATATTGTAGTTTGAAGAAAGCAGAGAATGAAACATAAATCCATAAAGAGGTTCCCAAATCATATGGTATATAATGGGATATTAAATAATGGAATACAACATTTTAAGATAGAAAATATTTTACAATATTGATGTAAAAAAAAGGACCCCAATGAAATGTGTACCAAGAACCTACTAGGATACACTCATAATAAGAATCCTGATGAAAAAAATCAAAACAAATATATAAGTAATCAAGAGAATATATATTGGTTGTGAGTATGTTATAAAGGCGACGATAGGATCACCATGATAGTAAAAGGTTGAGGTGGGTATTATGGATGCATGAAATGAGAGACATGAAGTAATACATGATGGTTTCCAAAACTAATCTATGGTGGATAAGTAAATGGAAGAAAAAGAGCATTCCATTATATGTGGAAGAGTGAGTAGAAGGATGGTGGTGCTTCATGGAATAAAATTTATACTCATGGGATTAATCCAAAAATCCTGAAGAAGAATAATAAGCCTGTGAAACATATACATAAAAATAAGGATGAGCATGCGTGGAAATAATGATTAATAATATGTCCATATCATCTATATTTGGATAGAATGATATAAGAGGTAGGAAAATTAATTTTCCATTCATGCAATTGAGAATCATCCTAAGAAAAAAAAGTAATATGTAAATAAGTCATTGATATTGAAATTTATTTTTGTAATACCATGAAAAATAGTGCCACAATAATGGTTTGGAGAAAAGATGGAAGTAATGGTTTGGTCTATCAAGGCAAACCACAACCCACTATTTGGAAATTATATAGGTACACCATTCCCTATACATTTAATTGTTTCAAATATTTATTGTAGATGTTATATGATCATGGGGGGATACGATCTATGGGGTGTGTGTACTGATAGGGAAATTAGATTTAAGATGAATGTAGATCCATTTGATAAGAAGATTCAAAATTCTTATGATTCAGATGTGATTCCATACTCAAAAATTAGTGTTAGACAACCACTCTAGTTTTCAATGATGTATCTAGAAGATGCTTACTATAAAAAATGGAATATCATATGATGAATAACCAAATATGAGTTGAAATATTTTCTATGCTATTTTTGATTTTTCCAGTAGTTCCAAGTCACGTTGAATATTAAACTACTTATATTATGACTCAGTTCAAGTGGTGTTGAACTAACAAGAGGAGATATATTAGTGAAGTGGTATAAACATTATTGTATAAAATTTTTAACTATTTTTGTTTTAAAAATTTTGTATTAAATAAAAAAATCTAGGATACCAAAAATCATCCAAAAAATTGATAACATTCTAAAAAAGGGTCGGACCATTCTAAGGATTTATTCAAAATTAGGATATATCTCAACATTTAATATCATTTTTTTGTATCATTCTTATTATGGATATTTAAGGACATTTAGTGATAAGCACTCTAGTTTGTTTATCCTCATTTGATGAAGGATTTATATATTGAATTGAAGATCATGCATTCCATATGGTACCATGAGGTTATCTTAAATAATTAGTACCATTTGGATCATTATGTGGCATGTCTCCCCCAATTGTGTTTGATTACTAATTCATTAATTTCCTAGTGTTAGTGTGATTGAGTTTACAATATGATTTTACAAAATAGAGAAAGTCATGATACATTCATCTATGGAAGTAATGAGTGACATGGAAAACATTGGTGTTTATTGACTTAAAATATTATTTCCAATAATGAGTTGCAACATAGTTGTCTTAGATGATTTATAGACGACTCAATTACAATTGGAAATTTCACTCACTGAAAATATATCAATAGTATGCAACAATAAAGTAAAACGAAAATCTTAGATATTATGGTAGTAAGAAGGGGAATGTTTCAAGCATAAATTGATAGATATAGTTGAATCTAAAAGATGGAACACAAAGGGGTAGAACAATCAATATATATTTGGATTTCAATAGTTGAAAGAGAAATGATCTCTCACAGTTGTTTTCTAAGATTCATTGAATATATTATAAATGAAGATTATTCATTAAGGGTGAGTAGAGCTATAAATTAAGTAACACCTATGATATTCTATGTGAAAGGAGGAGTTAACCTAAATGGAATAGTTTATAATACCCTAAGGGGTATAAAAACTGTTGAAAGGTCATTTTTAATCTCAAATTGGGAGGAAATAAAGTTATCATGAATACATATCCATATAACATTATCGATACCTTGTATACCTAACTTGTATATATATGGAATTATGGATTTATGATAATATTAAAAAAGTAAAAGGGGTTTAATGTTGGACCAAAACCTATGTTTGGCATTTTATTTTTTGTCAATTAAAGTATGGTATTTTATGTCTGGAGTATTGGTAGATTATGGAGTCATTGTCAGAGGTTGTGAAAGGTATGAAAATTGTTGTGGATAAATGAAAAATAATTCCTGATATATCTATATATTAAAACCATGTATTTTAGTTTAAGAAGCTTGAATCATAAATATAAAATGTAATCACTTTTTTTTGTTACAAAATTTTTTACTTTAAAGTTAGGTGGAAATGATATCAAATGACATAAGTGGTAAAGGATCATGAAATCACATAAAATTATATGAATCATGTGACTTCACAAGATAATATGGATTGAAAAATCCGGTTTTAGATCTATCATGCATACAAATATAAATGATTGTGATATAGAGGATTGTTATGTTGACTTATGTGATAATGGAAGACAACGTAGATGTGAAGGAATCAAACAACTCTTCTTGATGAAATATGAAACAAATTCATGCGAAGAACATTACACTAAATATATCACATGATTGATGATGTGAAATTGAAATATAAAGAAAATATATGTATGAATAATTCAATTGATTGGGTAAGCATGATGGGAACCTACGATTGTGATAAGAAAATTAGACCATAAATGAAATAAAATTGATAACTCGATCTCGAGTTCGGTTGATTTTTTGATTTGTGGGGGGGGTATTGCAACATAGTTCAGAATGGAAATTTAATAATTTTGGTAGCATGAGGCTAAATATGTGGAATGTTTTATGTCATCAGAGATGGTAAGGTCAGGAAACATGAAAATACCTGAAGTAGTTGAATGGATGGATGGCCACACTTTTCTAAGTTAAATCATTGAAATTTTATAATAAATATTTCCCTACTCATAGAATTAAAAATTTAGATCATGATTAAGTGATTTATTTAAAATCAAAATTCTTTGGGAAATATAGGATTAATTAGCGGTGTTGGGTTAATGAATAATGTCACAAATGTCTAGCGTATAAGTAGTCTTTCACAAGGATATCTATGCTTGGGATTTACATGAGGATTGTCTCACACATAGTACTACATGAACATTTTTATTAGTTTTAGGGGTTTTTCCCTTAGTTTTCTTACACTTTTAGTTATTCTCTAGGAGTCTTGTGCTAGAGGTTACATGCCATGAGTCTTTAGGCCAAGATTTATTCACTTGAGGTATCACACTTGGGGTAGTATATGCAGGGTTACAAAATCCAGGTTATATGATTGAGGTTATGTTACATAGTTCTGTTGTTAATTTTTCTAAATTATAAAATATTCATAAAATGTATTTATGCACAAATTGGAAGAATTTAACATCCATATATAGTGAATACTACTTCTTAACTATGTCTGTGACACATCTGGGTGTATAAGTGAAGGAAATATTTGAAGCTATTAAATTGTGGAATTATCCTCATCAAGAGGAGAATTTCAGATTATATTATTTTGTTGAATACAAATACATAAATCTATAACTTCAAGGAGTTAATCTCATCTATAATAGAATAATATCACAATGGATTAGTCAAGAAAATAAATAAATATGATGTTTTGATTCTTGTAGTGTCTCATGTTTAATTGAGTTTTATCGGCATGTTTCTCAGTTGTTTAGGTGACATATATTTCCATAAACTACATATAATCTTTTTTGGAGGTAGTTCCTAGAAGGGAAGAATATAATGTTCATGTTGGGTGAGGAGTGACCAAACCCTAAACCTTTTTAAGGCATTTCACCTGATAGTAAGTGAAACTAGACAAAACATTGTATCCATAAAACTATTTAAGATTAGTAAATTTTGGGACATCAAAACATCATTGATGTATTCTCTATATATATGTCCATTTTTGGTAAGCCATGGAAAATAATTGTGTTCTATTTGTTTTATATTTTCAGACATAATTTTTATTGTTTTGCTGATTTTGTTATCATGTAATACAGGTTAAGCATAATTTCTTTCAATTTGGGAATATGATCCTGTATGAAAGATCAATTTATTAAATAAAATTTTAATTAAACCATCATAGTGATTTACCCACCCACTCTGGGTGTCTCTTGTGGTAATAAGTTTATTTTATACTATGATGACATTCCACTATATTTATTATCTATTATTAGTATGATATTGTGATCTAATAACATCCGGACAATACGTTATTGAGAGTGCGAAAAAAAATTTGTTTGTAAAAACATTAATTCACCTCTACCCCCTCCCAATGCTTCCCCTTTAGTACACTATTTGTTACCGATATTGAAATAAAATTCTTCCACATTCACAAAATAGGTATCCAATTTAATTTTCTACCTCCCTTTAAATTTTTTTAGGTTCTTTCATAAAGACCATTCTTCTCTCCAAGGAAGACACAACAACTTCTTGTTTCTTTCATATTGGAATAAAATACCCACTTTGATGGTTTGTTTGTTTTTTATTCTTTATTAACTTGAATTATAATTATTGATATTAATTTATTTATATCAATTCTTTTGACATATCCTTTCCGAACATAATTTTTTGTAATTTATTACCATTTCATCTTCTATATAATATGTTTATTATAATTTTTTTATGTTATTAACTTTTCATCATGTTTATTTATTTTATTTATGAAATTTAAAATTATCCTATGTGTTATAAACTAGAATATCATATAATGGAGAGCTAACCAAATTCTATTGGATTATGGAGAAAATACAGAAATGTTGGTTTGACATTAAAATATATTTCTTTACTTTATTAAATACTAATTATAAGAATTTAATGGAAGGAGTGATGTGTTTTGGGATTACCCACTTATTTACATACACTAATTTCTTATTTTTAGATATAATATTTTTTTCTTCTCTTCATTAAAAATCTAGAATGATAGAAAATATTGTGACATGACGAAGTTATTTTTTAAGGATACATTAGAATATTTCCTCAATTATTATAAGAATAGAATATGTATGTTGAAATACACTTAAATAATGAGTTTTTAACTTTATTTAGCGTGAAAATGTTTTATCAATGTAAGACATCAATCCCTTGATTGGATTAGTTTGTTAGAGAGAAATAACCAACAATATAACAAGGTTAAAAGAAAATTATTTTTGTGGAAGGTCCTAAGGACTATAATTGTTATTATAATTACATTTCATCGACCACACAACTTCCCTCATCCATGGCCTATAATTTTAATTATTTATTTAAAATATTTTATAACATTGATTGCCCATTTTATTCAAAATATTTTAAAAAATACAAATATATATATTCTAAAATTTATAAAAAAAAGAAACATAAGAGAGTAGTATAATCAATACCTCAACCCCTTTTAGAGATTGATCACCAAGTTCAACCACTATGCTACCCCTTAGGTTTTTATACATTTCAAAATTGATGATTTTCACTTAAATAAGGCCTCTATTCAATCAGTAATCACTGATTTCTTATAGAATGGGTGGAAACTTATTTATTATTCCTTCTCTGACAACAACAACAAGAATGTCTTAAGAATGTGGTTTAAATCCAAAATAAAAGATTTCAAATTTCATCCCAAGGTAAAATATTCATATTTTTTATTTAAATTTTTAATTCAATTCTGTAAATCATCCATCTTTTAGGGTGGTAAGTACTTCTATATATATTTTTTTACAAGATCATCCTATGTAGTTAATGATCCAGATGATAGTCCTTTTAACCAATAATTTCCTATATAATTTAGCTAAAAGATAAATAATTTTAACTTTATTAAATTATTTGAAACACCATTATTCTTAAATATATCATAAATTTATAAAATGTTTGCGATGTGCCCATACAGATCCTTACTTTTCATTCCAAGAAACTAACGAAACATTTAAATCATTTATATGATGTGTGATTTTAAATCAAAATTATTCTCAAGGATTAATTTTTGTATAATAATTTGGGTAGATCACTAAATCATTGGATGTATATATTCGATTTTATTCACGTATAACTACATTGTTAGAACTTTATTTGGGTTTTTTCCAACTTCATACTCATTTATTCCAGGGAAATTTCAATCTACCCACACTAACCATCGGGGAATGGAAATATATCTCTCAACATCATTATTAAAGTCTAAATATTAAAAAGTTTCAACCCTTCTAGATCGAGATACAATATTTCATCCCATTCATATATGAATAGTGAGATAAAAACTAAAATGGACTCATAGAAATAATAATGTATTGAAATTTAAAACATAAATGGTAAGAAAAACATGAGTCAATCAACTAAAAAATTTCTATTATGTCTAATTTTATTGTTTTTTTCCCATGAATGATGAAAAAACCTTAATCGATCCATGGAAATCATCAAATCTCAAGTAAATATATCAATGATAGAAATTTATATTCCCTACCTCCAAAAACATTACTAATAAATCATAGTATAATTTAATGTTATGGTTTGATCCTTGGAGGATTATGTATCTATAGATCCCAAGCTATAGTACTTTTTCCAATGTTAAGCAAACAATTTTAAAATTTTTAAATTTAATTTTTAAACAAAATATTAAATTTATCGATGATTTACTTTTATGGTAAAGTAGTTACAATAAATTAATTGTAAGGGACTGTTTTAAAAAATAATTATCTCACTTCCAAGTGTATAAAATTATATTAATATGTTGCAATATTATTTTGTAATTAAAAACCCTGGAAAAAAAACAATCAATGATATCCCAATCATTTAAATGTTATATTTATAATATAATATACTCAAAAAAAATTCATTAATATAAAATCTCAAAAAAATATAAGTATCACAGTTAGTTTCATAAAAAAAATTCATATCTTTAATATTGGGTTTCTTCCCATAAAAACACTTTTTTGAATAATTAACTTGGTAATAAGATAAGAAATTTAATCCCAATATAAAACTAAATAACACACAATTTATATATAATTAACTCCATATTCAATGTATTTTTAACATCCTACTCTTAATCAGTTATCGCTTAAGGAATCTAGTCACTAATAAATGATATAAAATCAATTATTTGTGGATAAATAATCTCAATATATTTATAAAAATAGTAAAGAAGTAATAAAGAGTAAGAATAAAACTCATGGGAATTTTAAGAATTAAATCATTATAAAACTTCAATATAAATCCTCCTCAAACATCTTTCAAATGTTTTTGCTCTATCTATAGTGGTTAACATTATTAATAATTTCTAACATTCCTATAAAAATAAAAAAACATTTATACTATTTAAGAAATCAAAGAATAATGATAATTATATCAACATAATTTTAAGAACCCGGACCTTCTTTTTGGGTGCGTCTTCCTTTTCAATTTTTATACGAGAAAATGAGGAAATTTATGAAGGTTATGAAGGGGCGCACAGTTGGCGCACTGTTTAAGCAAACCATTCGGACAAGTCATCCGAAGCCCCTGGTTGAGACAGTAGGCTCCTCACGAGCTGCGCAAGGTTTGTCAAACCGTGCGGGAAAGCCGTACGAAGTCCCTGGGCGAGACAGTGGCAACCACACGGTTGGCGCACGGTCTGCCAAACTGTGTGGGGAAATCATGCGGCCACGTAAAGTTGGGGTTTTTATGTCCCGAGCCACTCAGGATTTTCCTTTACTCCACCATTCCTCCTCCCATTCATGGCTCACGCGGGAGCTGCAAATTTCAAATGTTGGGAGAGCTCCTTGGCTCGTTTTGGAGGCAAATCGAAGGGGTTTCTTGGTGGATCGAAGGCGGATCTTCTCGACTAAGTTCCTACTCTTTATTTCTCCTTGGTCATCCCTAGCTTTCTATTCCCTCTCTCTAGGGTTTCTAAATCTACATTTGTTGCATGTAGATCTAGTGTTGGTTTTTCCTTGAGTGTTGATTCTAGGGCTTGTGGATGATAGGGAAGGAGTTTTACAGTGGTCTTCCGTATAACAGTTTTCGGTTTTGTGGGTGTGGTTGAATGCGGATCACATTTCCAAAACCCTAAAGGTACGTGGTTTGTGCCTTTAGGTTTAAGGACATTGAATATTTTGTGTAATTGTGACAATACCCTTGAACGTGGTATCATGTGTTTACCATCATATCCCTGTGTTTTTTCTTCCATCTTTATTTGCTTTTGTAGATGTTAATTGGATGTAAGTAGAATTTATTGTTGTTCTTGGATTTTTTTTCCAATGCCTTGTTCTGTTTATGACCTTTATGTCTTGTTAGTCTTTGGCTGTTATACTTGTTTTCCATGCCTTGTGACTATGGGATGGAATGATAATTTTGACATGCTTGTTTTGTTGTTGAATGGTTATCCAAGTACCTCTGTAGGTTAACTTTGGCCTTATAGCATTATTATGCACTGAATGGCACGAGACCATGAGTGCCTGGTGCTATAGACTATAAGGGATATATAGAGTGAGCTTCCCATAGAGCCTTGGATATTATAGACTACAGGTGGGTAGATTGAGTGATATTCCTCCAAGAGTCTTGGACATTATAGACTTCAGGGGATAGACCGAATGTGCTTCCCAGAGAGTCATTGTAATTATAGACTACAGAAGGGTAGACCGCGTGATATTCCTTAGAGAGTCTTCACTTTGTTTGAATTTCTTAAATCCTTTCCGGGCTAGAGAAGGAATTGACTGAGTGAGCTTCCTTAGAGAGTCTGTGATAGACCTGAGACTATAAGAGGATTGACCGAGTGAGCTCCTCATATAGTTTCTAGAACTTGGGGCTACAAGAGGGTTAGACCGTGTGAACGTCCTCTGAGAGTCCCTGGCTACACTAGAATATAAGTGGAATTGACCGAGCGAGCTTCCCCAGAGAGTCTTATAATTATGTATGACCAAACCAGGGTGTTAGGCTAGGTGCACTGCCCATAGGCTTGTTGGTACATCTTGGATAGGATCATATGGGATGGATGCGAGTACTTCCCATAGGGGTTCGTGTTGTGTTTGGATGTTTTCTTTAATACTGCTCGTTGTTCTTTGGATTGATTACTATTGTATATCATCCTGTTACTACTTACTGATCACTTCTTACTGTACTATTACCTGCCATGTACTCACTGACGGTTAGGCACAGATCTTCGGGTGGTTACCTACTAGTATTTAGTCTCACACCCTATTTGGGCCATTCTTTTGGGCCCAAACATACTATGTTGTTGCAGGTATAGACAAGGGAAAGCGCCCTTTGACTTAGGGCCCTTGGTTGCTTTCACGTAGGAGAGCATGGGACCAAGCATAGGCTTGCGATGCTACGGAGCTGACTATCTTTTCTTTTGTACTTGTTTCGGTACTATTTGTATTTCCGTCATTGTGACCAGTTTGGTTGCTTTCCTAGATAGGTATCATGCATCATTTCATATATACATATGTCTCCAGTTGCTTATTATTAGTCTTCTTCAGTTATTGTTGTTGTGTATTTATTGCTTCCTCTATTGCATGTTTTTTTACATATGTTGTGTAATATTCTAATGAGGGAATAATTTCCCCACTATTACACCCAAGGCCCTCACTGCTAGTCGGCAGCCTCTGGCATTTGGGGAAATGCGCTTGAGTCCATGTGACCAACCGGGTACGGGGCACCTCTGGATGGCTTCCGAAACCGGGATGATACAAAGTGTAATCAAAGGATTTGTTTTCTATTGATTTACTATTTGGAGTTGTTAGCTAGGGATAAGATAGATTCAGTACTTGGTAAAAAGATGTGCCCGGTAGTTTCTAACCCATGTATAGGGAAAATCCAATATACCTCGTTATTTTAGTTTTCTGGTTTGAGATTTTACAGTTGATATTATATAACCTAGAGTGATTCATATGCCTTATGTAATTGTTGTTGCTATTGAGGTTCTATTTCTGTCACAACTCGTTTAGATGAGGGTATGCCATCTCATGAATCATAAAGTCACTTGTTAGAAATCACATTCCATGCATTCTTTCCATGCCATATAGGGTGCATTAGTGATTGCATGTTGTTGTGATAGACGTTGTGTAGATTATGCATGTTGTTGTGATAGATGATTGATAGAATCTCTTCTATTTAATAGAAAATTTTATTGTTCTGTACCTTACTTAAATGAACGCCGAATTTTGGTTCATGAGGTGTTATGGGCCCTCATGATCAGAACTTGGTGATTTTTTTATTTGTTTTTCCTTATATATGACGTTGAACGATGCCAAGCATTGATTCGTGGGGATTATGGGCCCTCACAGATTAGAATTTGGAACTTTCAATGTTTTTTTGGTGTTCTATAGTTTCTATAGTAGTTTCTTGAGGCGTACTGCATAGAAAAACCCAAAATGCAAGATGAGTTGTTTTGACTACATTTCAGGTGTTCTTCTGTTTGAGAAGAAAAATTCTTTCATGAATACATGTCGTGTACTCCTTTATTTCAGTTCCTATTAATCTTGATCTGAGGTGAGTATACGACCATGCAGAGTCATGCCACCAAGACATTCTCTTGTTGTACTCCAACCACAAGGCGGTGATCAGACACCGGATACGGCTGATCAGGGACCTCCAGCAGATCCTCCTGATGTGCCAGTCTTGGCAGCAGCAGTTATACCTGGCCTTGGTGCTGATGCACATTTTAGGGAGGGTTTTCTTAGGATGATGCAAACCTTCCATGGAGCATAGCGTCCTGCCTCATCAATTGCCGATTTGACGTGGGTTTTCTAGCATCAGAATCCTCCAACCTTCTTAGGGGAAGGAGGACCTCAGGCTGCAGAGTCGTGGCTCAAATCCACGCTGACGATCATCAAGAATCTCGAGGTACCACCAGAGAGGAGGGTGAAACTTGCGACCTATACACTCCTAAAATCTTCCAAGAGGTGGTGGGATGCCATCTCTCAGGTGGGACACCATTAGAATATGGCTTGGGAGGAGTTTTAGCGTATTTTCTATGATTACTTCTACCTGGAGACCCTGAGGTCCGACCGATCCTAGGAGTTCATGAGTTTAGATCAGGGTACCCTTTCGGTGATGGAGTATTCCTATCGTTTCACTGAGCTACATAATTTCATGCTTATCCCAGCATGTGATGAGTTGTTCCTGCTAAAAAGTTTGAAGACGATCTCAGGCAAGAGATCCATTACCAGGTGAAAATTTTCAGGATGATTTCAATATCATCAATCGTCAACCAGGCACTAATCGCTGAGCGCAATCTGAGGGATTCTGGAGGAATTATCCAAGGGATTTCGACATTCAGAGATAGTGTTCTTTCTTTTGATAGCATAAAGCACCGCAAGGAGCTTCTTTGCGGAGGCCAGAGTAGGCGAGAGGCATCATCTAGTAGCCAGGTGGTGTCCTACTAGTGCGGAATAAGTGGGCATACTAGACCGCAATGCCAGAGAGACACGATGGAGTGCCAATCTTGTGGAAAGATGTGCCATCTGCATCGTTTTTTTTTTCAGATCATCTCACCTACAGATGGTGGTAGGGTTTCTTCTATGACCCTGAGTTCAGTGGATGCATCGCTAGTTTCTTACTAGTCTAGGAACTGGAGTTTTTTCGGCCATTCGTGCCGAGGTGGAGGTCGCAGCCGTGGTGGTCAGTCACTAGGTTACTAGAGACATCAGAGTGGACATGCTCAGAATGGTCAGCTAGGGTCACAGGGCCGCATTACAGGCCAGAATTTCGTTGTGGAGCAGAACCATCAGGAGTAGGACCCCGGGCCTTCCACAGTTCGAGGTGTGATCTTAGTAGACTTAGTTTTATCTTCATCTCTTTTCTATACTGGTGCTACGCACAACATTATATCTGTTTCTATCTTGGAGAGCCTTGGGCTATGTATCCTTTCTTCTGTTGATGTCTTGACAATAGATACTCCGTTTGGGACTAGAACGTCTAGTGTACGCTAGTGCAAGGAGTTCCCTCTCGAGGTTGGTGGGTGTCACTTCCATTGGGATCTTTGCGTTCTGGAGATTACTGGATATGATGTTATTCTTGGAATGGACTGGCAAGTTCCCTTCCAGGAAATCATCGACTGCTATCGCCAAAGGGTTAGTATTATATCACATGAGGGTGGATCTCTTAATCATAAGGGTGATTGGGATGTCTAGGCGAGCAGAGCGGGGCCAGAGCATCATGGGTTAGGAACAGTTAGAGCCCAGGTTTCTAGTATTTACCGGGATGACCATGGAACATCATAGTTAGACTTTCCTCCAGGGGTGGATCGTTTCAGGGATGTCTTTCAAGAGGACTTTTCAGGTTTGCCTCCGAAGCATGATGTAGACTTTTCTATTCAGCTCGTTTCAGGAGCGGCACCGGTGTCCATTACTCCTAATAGGATGGCTACACCTGAGTTACAATAGCTCAAGAAACAATTAGAAGAGTAGTAGGCCAAGGGTTTCATCTGACCCAGTACTTCTCCTTGGGGTTCGCCTGTCCTGTTTGCAAAGAAGGAAGACGTCACCCTTAGGCTTTGTGTGGATTATCGGAAGTTGAACCAATTGATGATCAAGAACCGATATCCCTTGTCGAGGATCGATGACCTATTTGATCAGCTTAGAGGAGATCGGGTGTTCTCGAAGATCGATTTGAGGACCGGTTATCATCAGTTGTGCATTAGGCCATCAGATATACCTCTAACAGCCGTCAAGAGCAGGTATGGTCTATACGATTATACATTCATTCCATTCGGTCTCACAAATGCACCATAAGTTTTCCTGGAATTTGAGAACAGAGTGTTCCATCCATACTTGGATTTCTTCGTGGTGGTTTTCATTGACTACATCCTGTAGTACTCTCACACTCGACATGACCATGCTACCCATCTTGAGATCGTTATGATTACACTAAGAGAGCATCAGTTATTTGTTATGCTCTCGAAATGCCACTTTTGGATGGATCAGATTCACTTCTTGGGTCACGTTATCTCAGAGACAGGAGTATAAGTAGACCAAGAGAAACTGATAGATGTAGATTCCTGGGACCAGTCGAAGAATGTCTTTGAGGTGGGGAGTTTTATAGGGATGGTTGGATGCTATAAGTGTTTCATACAAGACTTTTCATGCCTAGTAGCACCGCTGAAAGGTCTGACCAAGAAAGGGGTGAAGTTCTTGTGGTTGAATTCTTGTGAGACATCCTTTCAGGAGCTGAAAGGGATGTTGACATCATCACCGATACTAGTCTTGCCAGAGCATGGAATGATCTATATAGTCTACTGTGATGCTTTAGGTGTTAGACTGGGAGCTGTGCTTATGCAGGGAGATGGATTCATTGCGTACAGGTCTCAGCAGTTGAGGCCACACGAGTGGAACTCCCCAACGTATGATCTGGAGTTAGTAGCTATTGTTCATGCCTTATGTTTTTGGAGAAATTACCTTCTTGGAGAGCACTTTGTGGTTTTCACTAACCACAAGAGTCTCAAGTAAATCTTCACTTAGCATTATCTGAATCTGAGACAGGGTAGGTGGGTCGAGTATCTTCAGTCCTTCTACGTTGATCTTGCCTATACGTCGGGAAAGGGAAATGTGATGGCTGATGCGTTGAGTAGGAGAACTCAGATTTAGGTAGTTCGGGAGTCCAATAGTGAGATGCAGCTTTTGGTTGTGTTCTCTGAGATGCATTAGTTGGTGCACGACATCCATTGGTAGAGTTTTCTATCTTCTATAGTTGTTACCTATACCCTTCTTGATCAGGTATAGATGAGGTAGCTATCATACTCATAAGGCCTAGTCTTGTGGGAGAGTGTGTCAGGAGAGGACCCTCTTCCTAGATGGACACTGAGCGAGGATGAGATCTTGCACTTCCAGGGAAGCGTATGTGTGCTAGTAGACATACGCGAGGAGCTGATGCAGGATTTTCATTCTTCATTTTGGGAAGTTCATCCTGGCGTCACCAATATGTATCATGATCTACACTGCCAGTACTGGTGGCCAGGTATGAAGAGAGATGTTTCTCGGTTCGTTATGAGATGTTCAACTTGTCATCAGGTGAAAGCGGATCATCAATGACCAGCCGGTCTTTTACAGTAGTTTCCCATTCTCGAGTGGAAGTGGAATGATGTCGCGATGGACTTCGTAACCGGGTTACCGAGGTCACCTCAATGGAGTGGTGCTGTTTGGGTTGTCGTTGACAAGCTAACGAAGGTTTCTCACTTCTTGCCGATCACGGAGACCATTAGTGTTGATGAGCTGGGGCGGTTGTAAATCTGAGAGATTGTACGTCTACATGGAGTTCCACACTCCATTGTTTCGGACAGGGATGCACATTTTACTTATCGGTTCTAGTAGGGGCCTCATAAGGCTTTGGGTACACAAGTAATTTTGAGTACAACATACCATACCCAGACAGATGGCCAGTCTGATCGTACAATCCAGGTGATTGAGGATATGCTCTGATCTTGTATTCTATAATTTGGTGGTTCGTAGGAGAAGCATTTTCCTATTTTGGTGTTTGCCTATAACAACAGTTTTTAGGCGACTATTCATATGGCACCTTACGAGGCTTGGAACGGTAGGCCATGCCGATCACCTTTATGATGGCTAGAGGTAGGGGAGGCAGCTTTGTTGGTCCTCATCTTATTCAGATGACCTCATAGAAGATATATTTGATTCAGAAGAGGATGGAAACATCACAGACTTTACAGAAGTCTTATGCTGATCAGTAGAGACGACATCTTGAATTTGAGGTTGGGGATCAGGTTTTCCTGCGCGTCGCACTGAGGATGGGACACAAGAGTATTTGGAGATAGGGTAAGCTTTCACCACAGTACGTCGGGCTATTTGAGGTGTTGGAGAGAGTTTGGCTGGTTTCCTATCGATTGCAGTTACCTCAGAGGTACCGAGAAATGCACGACGTCTTCCACGTTTCACAACCTTGACATTACTTTTCAGACTCGCCTCATGTCTTTCAAACCGAGAGGTGAGCTTGAACCATATGAGTCGTTTGAGGATAATTCGATCCATATTGTTGATCACAGTATGAAGGTTCTATGTGGCTAGTCTGCTCCCCTGGTATAGGTGCTATGGCAGCACGGGCGAGTACAGGACGAGACCGGGGAGAGGGAGGCCGATGTACGATCGTAGTGGCAGGAGCTGTTTGAGGTTTCTTCTTCTATGACTCGCTAGTGAAATTTGGGGATGATTTTTAAGGGGGGATGTTTGTAGGAACCAGAACCTTCTTTTCAGGCATGTTTTGCATTTCTTGTCATTTTTGAGAAAAAGAGGAAATTTCTGGAGGTTGTGTAGGGGCGCACGGTTTAAGAAAACCCTACGGGGAAGTAATCTGAAGCCCCTTGTCAGGATAGTTGGCTCTGCACGGTCTATTCCTGGCTTGTCAACCCATGTGGGTTAGACATGAGAAGTCCCTGGGCGAGATAGTGGCAACCACACGGTTTTCCAAACTGTGCGGGGAAACAGTGCTGCCACATAATGTTGGGGTTTTTAAGTCCTGAGCCACTCGGGATTTTCCATTCCTCCCCCATTCCACCTCCCACTCATGGTTCATGTGGTTTCTGGGATTTCTAGAGGTTGGGATAGCTCCTTGGCTCGTTTTGTATGCAAATCGAAGTGGTTTATTGGTGGATCGAAGGCAGTTCTTCTCGGGTAAGTCTCTACTCTTGATTTCTCCTTGGTCATCCCTAGTTTTCTCTCCCCTCTCTCTAGGGTTTTTATATATACATCCATTTCATGTAGATCTAGTGTTGTTTTTTCCTTGAGTGTTGATTCTAGGGCTTGTGGATGATAGGGAATGAGTTTTAGAGCGGTATTCTGTGAAGCAGTTTCCGGTTTTGTGGTTTTGGTTGATTGCAGATAGTTTCTCTGGAACCCTAAAGGTAGGTGGTTTGTGCCTTTCGGTTTAAGGTCTTTGAATATTTTGTGCAATTTCGACAATACCCTTGAATGGGGTGTCCTGCGTATATCGTCTTATCCCTGGGTTTTTCATACCATGGTTGTATGATTGTGTAGAGGTTAATTCGATGTAAATAGAATTGATTGTTGTAGTTGGATGTTTTTCCCATGCCTTGTTTTGTTTACAACTATTGGGGCTTGTAATCCTTCGGCCGTTATACCTTTTTTCCATTCCTTGTGACTGTAGGATGGAATGATAATTTTGACATGCTTGTTTTGTTGTCGACTGGTTTTCGAAGTAGCTCTGTAGGTGTACTTTGGCCTAATAGTATTATTATGCACTGAATGGCATGATTCTATGAGAACCTGGTGCAATATACTATAAGGGATAGACTGAGTGAGCTTCCCAGAGAGCCTTGGATATTATAGACTACATGAGGGTAGACCGAGTGAGCTTCCTCCGAGAGTATTGGACATTATATACTATAGGGGATAGACCGTGTGAGATTCCCAAAGAGTCTTGGATATTATAGACTACAAGAGGGTAGGCCGCATGAGCTTCCTCAGAGAGTCTTCACTTTGTTTTAATTTCATAAAACCTTTCCCGGAAAGAGAAGACATTGACTAAGTAGGATTCCTTAGAGATTCTGTGATAGACCAGATATTATAAGAGGATTTACCGAGTGAGCTCCTCAGAGAGTTTCTAGAAATTAGGTCTATAAGTGGGTTAGACGACGTGATCTTTCTCTTAGAGTCCCTAACTACCCAAGACTATAAGAAGAATTTACCAAGCGAGCTTCCCCAGAGAGTCTTATAATTATGTATGACCAAACCAGAGGGGTTAGGCTGAGTGCACTATCCAAAGGGTTTTTGGTACTTCTTGGATATGACCATAGGGGATGGTTGCGAGTACTTCCCAGAGGGGTTCCTATTGTGTTTGGATGTTTTCTTTACTACTTCTTGTTGTTTTGTGGATTGATTACTGTTTTATATCATCCTGTTGCTGTTTACTGCTTACTATACTATTACATGCCATGTACTCAGAGACTGTTAGGCACAGATTATCATGTGGTTTCCTACTGGGATTTAGTCTCACACACTATTTGGGCCATTATTTTGGTCCCAAACAAACAATTTTGTTGTTGTTATAGACAAGGGAAAGCACCCTTCAACTTCAGGCACTTGATTTATTTGGAGCAGGAGAGAATGGTACCAAGCTTAGGCTTTCGATGCGGCGGAGCTGTTTATCTTTTCTTTTATACTTGTTTTTGTACTGTTTGTATTTCTAGCATTATGACCTGTTTGGATTCATTCCTAGATATGTATCATGCACCATTTCATATATACATATGTGCTCCAATTGCTTATTGTTAGTCTTCTGCTGTTATTGTTTTTGGATATTTATTGCTTCCTCTATTGCATGTTTTGTTTACTTATACTGTGTACTCTGCCAATGAGGGATATTTTTCCCCACTATTACACCCAAGGCCCATGCTGCTAGTTGGAAGCCTATGAAATTTAGGGAAATTTTCTTGATACCATGTGACCAACCAGGTACGGGGCGCCTCTAGATGGCTTCCGGAACCAGGACGTTACAATAATTGTTTTCTTTTTTTACACCTTTTATAATTTCTCCCCTTAAATTCCATTATCATCTCATTTGAATTTCATTTTCTCTCTTATTATGACACATTTGTCTATAGTTGAATCATAATATTTAGAAGTCATTAAATTTATGTTAAAATATCCTTAAATTATATCATAGTCATCAAATATTTTCAATCATAACTCAAATTTTAAATCTATATATATATATATATATGATTACTTCACAATATTCATGGTATCAATGTGTAATAAATTTAGTGATACACATTCCATTCTTCCCTTTCAATAGAACCATGATCCGCTTCATCACATTTTCACTTATAATGTTATAAATGACTCATATCACAATTGGCCCTCCTTAATATTAGAATTTATACTCTTAAAATATATTAAATGGTTGGTCATCTATAAAAATTGTGATATCTTATTATTTATTTCACTATAATAAGTTCATAATTTACAACCTAAAAGTTTCAAAAATAACAACATAACATTTTGAATTACTGAATGATTTTATCATTTCATATAAATACTCTTATAAGAATATAAAAAATAAAAATAATTATTTATTATAATATATAAATATAATTGGAATTTGGTATCATTAAAATAATTTAATAATAAAATTTGTGACAAAATGATATATGGTTTAGTGTTATCACATAACTAGTGTAAAAAATGTAACTGATTTGCATATGTTTCTCAGTTTGTCTAGATATTATTATAGGTTTATAGATGTTTTCTCTTTATTTTCATAATCCTTATAACTCTAAGCATGAAGGGTCATTTATTTATTTGATTATCATAGTGTATGTTTATATTTTAATGTCTGAAGGTGAAGATGACTGGTGATCATATTCTTCATTTTCTAGAAGAATGGATTCTATTTAATGTTTAATATGATCCTTCATATCATAGAATTGGTATGTGCATGACACCATCATCTTTTGAAACATTTCGAAGATTAAAAATTTCTAATCATATAGTTACTGTTGTATAGTGGTTTGTAGGGTCGAACCCACAGGGAATATAGTGTATCCAAAATTTTAAAAAACAATACCCACAGTAAAATGTGGGTTGAAATTTTTTTTTACATTATTTTATTATTTTTTACTATTTCTATGGAAGATAGTATTGATGATAATTTTATTTATATAACGAATTTGATGGTGGAGTTATGAGGAAGCAACATAGATAAACAATGAAAGAGAAATAAGAAATGTGATTGAGGAAAACGAACAAGAAGGATGCATGGGGTTAATAATACTAACTTGGATAAAAATGTCATTTTAATAATAAATTTTCATTAATTTCACAATCATGGAAAAATATTAGATCAATCTCCCTTTCCAAGAGATAAATAACTTATAAAGATAAAATCTTGGATTTATCTTGTAGACAAATCATTAAAATGAAATGAAAATTGAAAAGAAATGACATTGGAATAAGTATCATTGTTAGATTATATCATTGGAAAAATACGTTCGTAGAAATTCATCCATGATCATTTTTTATGAATGATCATGGAGTTATAAAATCAAGAATAAGAGTCAGGAAACAATTTTAAATTAAATTAGTGTTGATCCAACCAAAATATTATAACATGTTGGAGAAATGATGTGAAAAGTGAATTAAACTAATCCTAGTGCTATAAAAACCCCGAGCAAATATTTAATCCATGAATCATTGAAAATATCATGTATAATGAAAATATTATATTACATATTATGAGATAAATAAGGAATAAGAATTCCACCTTTAGAATAGCCATCATCAAAGATTGATTCTTTCTCCTATGGGTCTGCTTCATTCCCCAAGTTCTGTTACAATCTCTCGGTATTTCTCCCTTATCCATCTCTTAGAATGAATGTCCCCTGCAGATGAGAATGATTGAATGAGATTTCACCCATCTATTGTCATCCTCCCATTTGATATAATTTTTTCTCTCTCAGTTAATCACCCACCACAATTGTCGGATCAACTCTGTCTTTATTTATGTCACTAAACGTGAGGCTTCCTTTACTATAATTTATGTGTATTTAGCAAAACCTCTCTAACTGAATACAAGTAGTTGGAAAAAGTGAACCTAGATGAGAACCTGATTGGGTTCTGTATCTATAAAAAAACATAGAAAATAAATAAGTAGATGTTACTTTATTAAAACTAATACATTTATAAATAAATATTAATTTATTTATTAATTTATTATTATAATAATTAGATTAAGGTAAATGTTAAATTATTAATTTATATTTATTTATAATAATTTTTAATTTTAGTTAATATTAATTTACTAATTATTATTTAGATTAATAACATTAATTACATTATTTCATTCAAATATATTATTTATCATTATTATTATTAATTAAATTATTAAATTATTTTTATTGTTAATATTTTTATATCTATAAAAATCATAATCCATTGAATTATTTTTTAATGATTATTAAATGATATTATTTTATAATGTTAGTAAATTTCTAATTATTATGTATTATTATTATGTAATTTTAATTATAATTATTTACAAATAAAAAATTAAATCAAATTATTTAATAAATTATTAATTTCTTTAAATTATTATTATGATTATCATTATTATTATTATGTTTTATTGTTTTAATTTATTATTGTTTTTATTTTTTAATATATTTGTTTGTTTCTCCTTGTCAAAGAGTCATGTGAAGGGGGTCTGCTTTCTCTAAGTGTTCGGCTCAACCTCCTCCATCCACAATGAGCAGTAGTGGTGATATCATTTGTTAGCAGTGGTGACCAGCCAACTCCTCCCTCCATAGTGGCAGTTTCATAGAGAGATGACCAGCGGCGGTCTGACTTCAACTTGGGTGACATCTCCTTCATCTGGAATTAGAGAGCCAAATTGCTGTTGGACTTCTTTGGTTACGGGAATCTTCAGTCAGCGGTAGTAGATCTGGGGGTGGTAGAGGAATGGCACGGCTCCTCCATCTGCGATGGTGATAGACCAACAAAATAAATAAAAAAAGATGAATTTATAAATAAATGCAACAAACATAAAATTAATAAACTAGAAGAATCAAAATTTAAAATTAATAAAGTAAAATAAAAAAGAAAAACAACTACAGAAAAAAATTATTAATTTTAGTATCTAAAAATTCAAAATTAGTTATAAATAATTCATTAATTAATTAAATAAACTATGAAATTATAAAAGTGAAATTAATTAACAAAATCACAAAAATAATTAATTAACTGATTAAATACATAAATAAAATATGTGGAAAATAAATATATTTAAAGGCCACGTCAAATTCAACCATACTTTACATTATACACAAAAGAAAAAAGTTATGGTTTTGAAAAAAATGGAAATGATACTTGAGAGTTAGACTTTTCAAAGGAATTATTCATATGAGGTCATGCCTAATGTCCAACTCTCTATGTGTGTATCACCTTCATCTAGCTTTAAAAATTCCCCTTACAATAATGAATTCATTTTTGACAACTTGACACTTTATTTATTTATGTTTTTGAATTTTTTTAAAATTTTACCCTTCCATGTATCTTATGCAAAGAACTGTTTATATGTACTTATTATAAAATTACAGAGGGCTTACACACACACACACACACACTATGATTTGAATCTCAGATGTTCACTGTGGGTTCCCATTTTCCCATTTTACTCCGTATTCAAAAAACTTATACGATATTTTTATGCGTTTTTTTTAATTTTTTAATGTGTGTGGGTTGAAAACATTTTTTAATCTATGCGTGAATGGTAAAAAACCCACTCTCACCATTCAATTACGTTGAACGGTGGTAGGGGTCCTGCCACTTTTTAGAAAAAATAAAAAAATTATTCAATAATATGTTATTATGTTTATAAATATATATATTTTTTTATTATGATATATATATATATATATTGTGTTTATTTTTTTGATTATAATTATTTAATTAACATTTGAAAGTGAAAATGTTATATTCCTAAGAAATTTTCTTTTGTGGTGCACGAATTTGTAGTCAAATACAAAAACCATGTATATTCTAAAAGATAACATAAGGGTAAGAAGATTTACATGTTGTTAATGAACGGTGTTTGGTTGTTATATCCATTGGATCCCACCACCACATATTGCTATCATGGATTATTTTTGTTTCAAAGAACTATTATTATATTCTCAATTTTACCAAGAACATCATATTCATTTCTTTCTATGACATGGAATGATTTATTTTCCAATTTTAGAATAAATAATGCTATTTTTGTAACAATAACACTTTTAATTATATATTACAACTCAATAATTGTGTTTATATAATAACTTATGACAACCAAGTATTTACTCTTTATGATAAATCCAGTTTTCATGACTCATTTGAGACCCAATTGTGGCATCACGATATTGGTTATGTATATAATAATCATTTGATAATGTTTTATGAAAATCATTACTTAGTAATTTTTAAGCTAAAACTAAATGAAAATTTTCAGGCTTTTTTACAAAGAAAAATAACCATACTACTATATGGTGGACAAAGTAAAATGGCTATAGGGCTAATATAATTGATACAAATTGATGTCAATGATGAGTCATGAAAATATTACATTATCCTTTATAAGATATTCAATATAAATTTGAACATACACACTAATCCTTGTGCCAACCAATGTTCCAAATTGTATCCCATACCAATTATATATGGATTAGGAAGGATTTTTTTTCAAATATGCATGAACGTGTATTTGATATAATTTTTAAGGACTTAACATGATTCAAAAATATTCCTCGAAGTAATAAAGTGTACCTTTATAGGATATCCTAATAAAACTAAAATATATTATGTACACAACACTTTAGATCAAAGAATTATGCTCACCAAATATGGTGACTGGTTATTGGTTGAAAATAAGGACCATATTTCCTATAAGGAGACAATAGATTGCTCATAAGATGCAATATAGAAAGAATCCATGAATTGAAAAATGGATTCTATATATCACGAACTCTGTATGGGTTTTGGTTGATATTCATGTTGATATAAATATCATTGGATAAAAATGGCCTTTTAATAGAAAAATGGCCTTGGAAGTTGAAGTGATTACACATAAATAATGGCTAGTAATTTTAGGTTTTAATCCATAATAATGCATTTGATATAATGAAATCTTCTCTCTAGATTTCTTGTTTAAATCCCTCATAATTCTACTTTCCATAGAATGTATTCATGTTAGTAGGATTCAATATCTTGGGATATTTTAAATCTATAAATTTTCAACTTCGTCAATATTTTTTAAAAAATAAATTATTGTATTGTGTTAATCCATTAAAATGGTATTTATAATATTATTTTACATTCCTTTCATTTCATTTATTTATTATATTTATGAAATTAATTTTATTTTCCGCAACTTTTAAGATATTTAGGATATTTTTTAAATTTTATTTAAATTATTTTTATAACGTATATTTTATAATCATTTAAAATAACATACTTGAAATTTAATATGTTTTCCTATGTTTCAAGTAGTATACTTAAAAATATTAGGAAATATAAACTTTGAAATAAATATAAATGAAATCTGAAACACTTGATAAAAAAGTGAAAATGGCTTAGAGTAATAAAAATATCTTCATGTGGATTAATATAAAACACATACATGAACAAGTATAATCAATTTCCTCGGGGAGGATATTCTATCCCACATGGTGGTCTGTGAAGGGTACTCTCGTATCGAGATCTTCAAACTTCGTAATGGGGTGGAGTCTAATGACCTCGTGAGGGCTGATCCTTGGGCACTAAATAGTAACCATCACATGGCCCACCTGTGTGTTAGTGGGAGAAGGTTCCCAATCCATGTCATACTATACCCTTGATCCTTCTTCCACAAGGTTATTATAAGGACCATACATCATTGCATCGGGGAACTAAATTTGTGGAAAACAAACTGGAAATAACTATAGATATCCTATCAAGAAAGACGGAACCCATGTCGCCTAATGCACATCCACAGTAAGTTTATGCTAGACTGCTAGAGGGATGTCCTCTTCCTATAAAATAGGTGAGGGCTCACGTATATGATGATGCGGTCTACGTTATCTTCATCATGACTCTTCAGCATTAGCCACTTCTAAAGGATGTTTTTGAGAAGAAACTTCTACTCCTTGGTCTGGAATATCCATTCTCTCGGATAGACTCTCGAAGAATCTCTCACGAATCACATGATAAGATTACCTCACCTAAAATTCTGCAGCATGAAATACAGACTGACTAAGGACCCCATCCTCTGCTATAAATCTCATGAAAATAATATACTTTGAGTTAGTACATTGTAAAGAGATTCAAAATGAATTTTAAATAGTTCGTTGAACTAACTATTGGAAATTTCATGACTTACAATATTATGAAGTGGTCTTTTTTGTTGGGTAAGAAATAATATAGACTTCATTCTATACCATAGATCATACTCGACAAACTCTGAAAGATAGAATCACATCGTAGGTACACCCTAGATACAAAGCTCCACACGTCTTCCCCATAGGCCGAGATAGTCGGCATGTACTCAGCGCAAGTCTTCATCCTGCCTCCCTGTTAACTTCAAGCGATGAATATGAATTGTATATCTTAGTGTAATGGATTTGGATAAACATAGACAATTTATCACATTACACTATCATCCTACCTCAACTCAATCAGGTTGAAGTTAATGGTAGGAACTATAACCATAGAATCATGAAGTCCAACAATAAATTATGCTAGAAACTGATCTTGTATAGCCCAGTATAGCATCCATGTAATAAAAAATGACATGTGAACTTTTTTAAAAAAGGTCCATCCTAAAAACCAAATTGGTGCTATTTTTTTACAGTGATAGATTGTATATACATACATGGTTTGGTAAGAGACTATCTAACTCGAGGCGGTATGCACCCAAATAGTGTGTCAAAACTCTGATGAACGTGTATCTCTGACTCCTCCTATAAAATAAAATATCTAAAGCAATAAATAATAAGAAATTAAATTAAATAACTCTTAATAGCATGAAAACCAATAGATATGATTGATCATACTAGCATCCACATGAGGCATCATTCAGCACCTCTTCTGGAAATGGAGGACAAGAAACCACAAGTTAGAATGGAAGGATGTGCTCCCATGCCAACATCTATAGAAGGATGAAACATCCCCTGATATCTATGAGGTTTCTACTTCATACCATGAATAATGATTTATTTGTGTTTACCAAGCAGACTAATCCCCATCCATACATCTCATCTCGATCTTCGTCCTCCAGTAGGCGTAGATATATAACATGCATGTGTATCCCCAAGTGATCATCATACAAGGTCCCTCCAATTAGATGTAATATATAAGAATGACATAACGCATGATAGATTTGTTATTAGTGACATCTGGTATATGTGAAAACTGATCTTCCAACTAGGTCATAGATATCGATCCACCATCTATAACCCTGTGGTCTTCCAAAATGTTGATGCCTAACAATCACTAAACAAGGTCCGACCAACATTCATGGGTGGTTCCAACAACAGCTTCAACCTGGATAGGAGGACCAAGAAGCACTGTAGCATCCTCATGGTTGATGGTCATCTCTCCCTCGAGCTGGTGGAATGTGTGTGTCTCTGGTCTCCACCTCTCCACAAAGGCTACAAGCATGTGATAGTCAACAAATGTGAAATTTGATACTACAATGTCGTTGAAGCTGACACATTGTAGGTATGGTATGATGGTAGGTGGAGGAAACGTGTGATAAAAATGGTTCACTCGATGCCCCCTGATCTCTAGTACATCATCATCGTCAAGCATGACCTATGAACCATTCCTATCCTTCTCAGTGAGTATTATGGTATCATCCATCTATATGTAAAAAATTGTACTGAGTCATAAGTGTAAGATGTAAGTATAATGTTATGGTCAACAGAATGTTATGACTTGTATAATGTAAGATATGATATGTCGTTTCACATTGTTTTAAAAATTAATTTCTTTCTAATAGAAAAGGGTATTCCTTCATGTTTTTCAAAGCATATTACTAAAGTTGTTTTGAGATAAGGTTTTACCTGCAAAATGGGGTTTTGTAAGATATGGTATTATATATTTATATATATAACCATTTTGTATTAATTATATAAAATTTAACTTGAAAATATTGTTCTTTTTAATTTCTGTTTGACTTTTAATATGATGGTATGTTTCATGATTAATGGATCAAATGTTTTAATTTTTGTTTAGCCATGGACAAATTGATTAGGCGCTAATGTCACCACAAATGCACTTTTCGTATTCATTTTAAGGTGAATATGAAAGGATTGTTATTATTTGACAGTAAATATATTTTTAATGTTAGATAATTTGAAAAAATTAAGAATCTTATATTAAAACAATATAATTAACAATATTATATGATCACATAAGAAACAATACATCATTGTGGTAGAGAGTGTGAACTCGATCCAGAAATGTTAGGGAATCACATCCAGTTATGTCCTTCTTGATGACGTGTAACACCTTGAGATTTTATGAGAAATATTTTTTTTATGTCATTTGTTATACGCAACACCAGAGGAATATTTCATAGCACGCAATACGGACTTGGCTTGCATTACACTCAATCGCGACCTTCCTCGATAGCTTGCGTCATACGCAATACCGGGTTTCACTAAACAACAATATATTATTATGGGCAAGCCGTTATGAATATTATTAACTAAATTTTTAATTTTATAACATTATTATTCATCTTACACATTTTCTAGAATATGGTAAGAGAACAAAATAAATTTTTCATGTAAAATAAGAATTTTTCAAAAAATGCAGTTTTGCTGCCTTTTGATGGCGCACCCACATTAAATCTAGTTTTTGACAAATTTATAAGTTAAATTTGACAAAATAAAATTCTTATTTTGAATCAGGATATAAAAATTTACTTTGGATAAATTTTTGATATTTTTTCTGATAACTTTTATATTTTGATGAATAGTAAAAATACGCTAATTTTTAATTAAAAACAACTTTTTCCATTGAGATAATTTATATGGTTAAATTATAATATTGAATTGTTTTAAAGTATAAATAGAATGTATTTTTATCGTTTAATATAATATATGTAATTAGCATTAATTTCACATTGAATTCATAGGTAAAAACATTTTAATTTTTGACAATGTTTTAACTTCTAAAACCTGTTTTCTTAACAACGGGATTTATTTTATATTAATTATTGCAACTTATGTGTTTTGAATTTTGAAAAATGGATTCCATATTTAGAATCATTGGGACCAAATTATGTTAATAGGCTACTTTTTATTTTTTTGGGCATTATGAATAGTAACTACGGTAAATTTTATTTACCATAGTTAAAGGTAAATCGTTTAATTAAGGGTAAATATAAGATTATAAAATTACCCTAACACCTACCAAAATCCTATTGGATGACTAAAAGTCGACCCATATCAGCTAAGGGTCGGATTAGATTCATTTAATGGACTTTGTTCCATGAAAATAATAATATTATTATTAAAACCAAAGAATGTTACAACATGTCACTTTCTTAAAGCTTATAATTATAATATTTTTAATTTATTGATAAACTTAATAAAACATCAAAAATTAATAGTCTCCAAAAATATAATACAATTATCTACATCATATAAATTTATTTAGAATTTTTTTGGATTAAATAATTATCATTAATTATGACACAATAGTGATGTTGAAATTATTTTATTAATTAAAATATCAAATAAATGGTTTTAAAAATATTAAAATAAATATTATATGAACTATTTAATTTTCTCCACTAATTTTGTAGATACATATGACATTTTATGGATCTATTAAAGCTTTTAGATTGAACATATCTTCAGTATATAGTTTATTTAAATTCAAATAAATGAATACTATCAAAATTGACACTATTGTAATTTTATAAAAATAACATATTATAAAATTGTTTAAAAATAAAAAAAATATTTAAAAATTACAAATTAAAATTTATATGGTGTAAAATGTAATAAAGTGTAAAATTATGGAAAATTCACAACACATATGTAATTATTTATAATAATTTAAAATTTAGAATATTATTACCACAAATAAAATTAAATTGATAAATAAGGATAAATCAAGTTGATAATGTTTAAACTAAATTCCTATCATGTATAAATTTTATTGGTTGATGATATTACAACCCTATCTCATATAATCTTCGGTTATGAGTCATTTTGGAAGTTTTTATGTCGGTTGGGATTTAATATAAACTAACATTTCTTATATTTTCAAAGGTGCCCCGCTCCTCCCTTATAAAAGGTCACCTCCTCCCCATCCTCCTCACACCAATTTGAGCCTTAAGGCTCGGATACTACCTACCTATTTCACTTCCCCACTTCCCTGGAAACATCCTAGAGGTCCTGGTCTTCTTCAAAAACCAATTGTAGTGCCCTAAGGGGAGGTCTCAAAGAGGCGCTTCAAAGAAGAGGTAATGTTCGTTACCGATTCTTTCAACTTTATTTCTTCTTCCACATCATATTATTTAGTTTTTTGATTATGAAGTAATAAAATCAGTATCACTCATATACTGGTATGTTATTATATGTATGAAAGAACCCTATTTCACCATCTATCCATCCTACAGAAAACGAAATCACCACGCGTGCGTACGTAAGGAATACCGTCTCCACGCCGTGGTGTAATCTATTTTCCACCACCACCTTACTTGGATGGGTATAATGGTGTATATAATAACTATATATGATTATTTTAAAGTGATATTTATTCTGAAATAGTATACATACACTCCAATACAATTCCATGATCATGGGAACGATATCATCGCTCGTGCGTACGTACGGAATACCGTCTCCATGATGTGATGCGACTCGTTCTACATGATCTTAATTTCATAATGATTATATAAATGAATTGAATGAATTAATATTATATATATTACACTAATAACATTTTGTAAATTAGGTATCTATAACCTAATGAGAAGAATAAGAATTTATTCGATAAAACACACATAAGAACAAAAAGTAATAAACACCCGAATAACAAGTAGCAATGAAATATTACTAATAATAAGTTAAGATAATGGCCATATATGATATCATAACAATGAGTATTATTCTGTAATAAGTCAATTACATTATTTAAATCATTATACAGGAGGTTCGGACACTTACGAAGCAAATCAGAACTAAGGTAAGGGAAAATATCACAATCTCATTTTTATCCGAGATTGTTTATACTTTGGTATTTACTGGGGTGTATTTTATCATCCACATCAATTTTCCCCCAATATTTATTATTGTTTCCATACAGATACAATTTTTTAAATCCAATTTTATCCTTCGGTGAGTTTTTAGTAAATGATATGAAAGGAATCTTTTGTTGTTTTTCGTACGAAGTACTTTTTGTCTTTTCCGACAAAAGTACGAGAAGAATGTTTTTTTAACTTATACAGTATGAATGGATTTTTAAAACATTATTTCCAAGAAGATTCCTTTACAATTTTTCACGTTTTTTTAATCAACTTCTTTTTGTTCAAAATTATATGACATGTTAAGAAAGGAAAATGTTTTTGAAGTAGAAATGATATATTCCTCAAGAATGGAGTTCAAGTGTTTTATCAAAATTATTTTCCATCTAAGATAATATAGGGTTCTATTTCTATCCCTATTATTAAATTCATTTGATTCTGTTGTGATGGAAATATTTTTATGAATTCCTTTATCTTATATGAATTGTTTTATGATGTCACAATGTTTAAGATTCCCATTTTTATTACATGGGTTATGCTATGATGTATGGTTTATGATTTTGTGGTACACATAAGAATGGTATCATTCTGAGATGGGTGGGATCTATATCTCCCTCCAATGCATTAGGAAAATATTTTATATCTAATGAGATAGACATGGAAGGAATGGAAGGTTAAACCAGTTTAGTGAAATAGGACTGAAACGAGGAGTGAACTCGGTTCAGAAATGGACTTTGTCCACTAAGATAGTCTTGGAAATGAGTCTTGACTAATAAGAAATGATTCTCTATGATTATGTGTGTATTCCACAAAGTTTCAAGTTTTATGTTATGATTATTGGGATTACATTTCACTACTATGATTTATCCCATGTTATGAAATTATGATCTCTTTTGCAGGTTAAGATTTCTAAAATGTTATGTTCTTATGAATATGATGTAATTTATATTTATTTTGTTTACCCTTACTGAGCATTTTAGCTCAACCTTTTGTATGTTCCCTTTCCCTAGTTCAGGAAGAAGGTTATTAAGTAGGATATGCAAAAAGGGACGCTAGATATGATGAAATAAATGGGAGACAGTGTAGATGCTTTATGAACTAGTTGTTTATGTTTTTCAGTTTCTAAAGACACTATACCAATATGGTCCTTTCTTGGATTTGTTATATGTTGTAATAAGTGTACTTCAATTTTGAATTACTAACAATGTACGTAAAGTATGGGTCGTTATATTTGGTATCAAAGTAAAGGTATAGTCAACCTTTGGAAACTAGGATGTGAAAGCCTTAGTAAGAACCCTAAGGATATGTCTAAGCATAGAACCCAATCTTAGTGTTTTAGAAATGGCCATGAACAACCTATGATAAGACCTTAAGTGTGAAATTTTATTCTTGATTATGTTTTTTGCTATTATAATTAGTGTTTCTCACACTATTCTTCTTGGGTTTAGTCAATGTCTGGAACCCGAAGGAACTGTGTTAATGCGGAATGCGACGGGCAATGCAATGATTGTCCCCCTGAGAAACCAAATGTTATAGGAGCTGGAATGAAAAATCATTTAGCCATGCTCACACAACATTATCAAGATATGAATCATGTAGGACTTCCAAATGAGCAAAGTAATGAGCAACATTCTGTTGAATCCTTCATGAGGCAGCATCCACCTTCATTCAGCGGGTCTTCTGAACCATTAGTGGCTGAACAATGGATCAATACCACTGAAAAGATATTTTCAGTTCTTCAATGTTCTAAACATGATAAAGTCATCTTAGCAGTGTATCATTTGGAAGGTGATGTTGATCAATGGTGGAATCTTATTAAGAATACGAGGAAAAGGGATGAAATTGAGTCCATGGAATGGGATGAGTTCAAGAACTTATTTTTCAATAAGTATTTCCCTCGTATTCTTCGAACAAATATGGAAAAGGATTTTCTTGAACTGAATCAAAAGGATGATTAATCCGTTGGTACCTATGAAGAAAATTTTACAAGTCTTTCAAGGTACGCTTCCGGAATTATTATCCAACCTGAGAGTGAGATCGATCGATTATTTAGTGGCTTAAAATCAAGTCTTCGAAGGGAGTTAGCCATAAGGGACTTCAATAGCTACAAGGAAATTGTTTGATGTTCTCTCAAGGTTGAGATGGAGATTGGTGTAACCCATCAGTCACATGGGTTTGATAAGAAGAGTAAAATGGAATTCAAAGGAAAATCTAAAGACCACACTGAAAAGAAGATGAATTTTCCCTTATGCTCAATGTGTGGAAAAAAACATCGAGGAAATTGTCTTAAGGGGAAAAGAAAATGTTATAAGTGTGGAAAAGAAGGTCATAGGGCAATTGAATGTCGAAATAATGGGAAGAAGATGTCTAATTAAGTAAACAAAGGAAGGGATACATAGAATGCACCTACTACACTTCAATGTTTTAAGTGCAAGGAGATGGGGTATTATGCCAATCAATGCCCAAATCCAAGGGTTGATAACGATGATCAACGTCAACAAACTCTTTAGGCCAAAGACAAAGGAAAGTCACATGCAATTACTATCGGTGATGTGGAGTATTAAATCGAAGTGGTGAGAGGTACACTTACCATCCACTCTAAAGTAGAAAATGTTTTATTTGATTCTGGATCCACCCACTCTTTTATTTCTGAATAATTTTCTAAGGGTATCACTGTATTACCTCAACAATTAGATGTTGAGTAAGCTGTGACAACCCCTAATGGCACAACAGTCGCATCGAAAGTTTATAATTCTTCTCCGATTGAAGTTTGTGGGAAAGTGCTTCCGGAAAATCTTGTGGTCCTTCCTATAGTGTAATTTGATGTGATTCATGGCATGGATTAGCTTTCTTTACATAGATATCATATCAATTTCCAAAGGAGGGAAGTCACATTTCATATTCCAGATCAATCTATGATCATCAATCGATTCAAGGATGAACATAACCTTCCAGTGGAAATTTCTTCCATCTTAAGGGTCTTGATTCCACTAAATGATGGATATTTATCTCAAATGGTTAGAGAGAAACTCACGATTAATAATATCCCCATTGTACGGGAATTTGATGATGTCTTTCCGGAGGAATTTCCAGGTCTTCCACCAAATCGTGAAGTTGAGTTTTCAATAGAACTCGTACCGGGTGCTTTGCCTATTTCAAAGATACCTTATAGAATGGCCCCAATTGAGTTACCGGAATTGAAGAAGAAAATCCAAGAGAATCTTGATAAAGGATTCATATTCCCTAGTGTGTCACCTTGGGGAGAACCTGTTCTTTTTGTTAAGAAGAAATATAGATCAATGGGACTCTTCATTGATTATCGATAACTTAAAAAGATCACTATCAAGAAAAAATATCCTCTCCCACGCATTGATGAACTATTTGACCAACTATGCGGAGCTTAATAATTTTCCAAGATTGATCTTCATTCAGGGTATCATCAATTAAGGGTCAAAAGGGAGGATATACCAAAGACGTCTTTCCATAAAAGGTATGGACACTATGAATTTATAGTGATGCCATTTGGTCTTACTAATGCCCCTTCTATCTTAATGGATCTGATGAATAGAGTCTTTAGAGACTATCTTGATCAGTTTTTGGTAGTCTTTATAGATGATATTCTTGTCTATTCAAAGAGCAAGGAAGAAAATGAAGATCACTTGAGAATTGTATTAAAGATCCTAAGAAAGGAGAAGCTTTATGCCAAATTTACCAAGTGTGAATTTTTTCTTCAAGAAGTTGAATTTTTGGGTCACATAATCTCAAAAGAGGGGACATTTATGGATATAGCAAAAACAGTGGTTATCGAAAGATGGTCGAGACCAACAACAGTAACTGAGATCCGAAGTTTTCTTGGTTTGGCTGGATATTACCGACGTTTTGTGAAGGATTTTTCAAGGATATCTAACCCAATCACCATGTTGACTCAAAAAGGAGTTAAGTTTGTTTGGACGGAGGAAAGTGAAGAAACTTTCAAAGAGCTAAAAAGAATGTTAGCCAGTGCACCTGTGCTCACACTACCTTGCAGTGGAGAAAGGTTTGTGATCTACTGTGATGCATCCAAGAAGGGACTGGGATGTGTTCTCATGCAAAATGATATGGTGATATCTTATGCCTCACGATATTTGAAAATCCATGAGCAAAATTACCCAACACATGATTTGGAGTTGGCTGCGGTAATCTTTGCATTAATGATTTGGAGGCATTAGCTTTATGGTGAAAGGTGTGATATTTATACTGATCATAAAAGTTTAAAGTATATTTTCACACAAAAGGAGTTGAATACGCGTCAAAGAAGATGGTTGGAGCTGATTAAGGATTACGACTACTCAATCCATTACCACCCTGGGAAAGCAAACAAGGTAGCAGACGCATTATGTCGACAAGAACATGCTAGCTTATCCACGATGAGGATCACAAAAGATCCAATATTTATGGATTTACAAATGATGGATCTTGGAATTTTAATGGAAGGGGAGAAATCTTATCTTTCTCAAATGAATGTTCAAACATCTATACATGTGAAGATTCAAGAGGCACAGAAAGAAGATGTCGAGTTACAAAAGAAGGTGAGAAATGTTCCTGAATTCAACCTTGATTGTGATGGGATAAAAATGTTATGGAATCAGGTTTGTGTTCCTCCCATCCCCGAATTAAAGAAGGATTTGCTGGATGAGGCTCATAGTTCTTCATTCTCTATTCATCTTGGAAGCATGAAGATGTATAGGGACCTGAAAGAGTACTTCTGGTGGGATGCCATGGAAAGAGATGTTGCTGAATATGTCTCTCGATGCTTGGTTTGTCAGCAAGTTAAAGATGAGAGAGAAAAGTCTAAGGGGATGTTACAACCGTTACCCATACCAAAATAGAAATGGGAAAACATCACTATGGACTTTGTCACTAGACTTCCTAAAACATCCAAATGCCATAATGCTATCTGGGTCATAGTTGATCATCATACAAAGTCTACACACTAAATTGCTATTAGAGAGGATTTCTCTCTAGATCAGCTTTCCAGGATATACGTAATGGAAGTGGTAAGATTTCATGGAGTAAAACTTTCCATTATATTTGATCGGGATCCGAGATTTACCTCGAATTTCTGGCGAAGTCTTCAGCATACTCTGGATATAGAGTTGAGTTTCAGCACTACTTATCATCCTCAGACAGACGGTCAGTCTGAGAGGACAATTCAAACTCTAGAATATATGTTGAGAGCTTGCTCTATAGATTTTAAAGTTGGTTGGGATCAACACCTACCTTTGGTGAAACTTTCTTATAATAATAGCTTTCACTCCAGTATTCAGATGGATCTTTATGAAGCTCTCTATGGAAAGAAATGCAGGACTCCAACTTTCTAGGATGAAGTTGGGGAAAGAAATCTATTAGGACCAGATCTCATTGATGAAATGGCAGAAAAGGTCAGATCTATTCAAAAACACATAAGAGCATCTCAGAGTCGACAGAAAAGTTATGCCGACAACCGAAGAAAAGACTTAGAGTTTGAAGTGGGTGATAAAGTGTTCTTACGAATATCTCCCTAGAAGAGGGTCATGAGATTTAGAAAGAAGGGAAAGTTGACCCCTATATATATCGGTCCTTTTGAAATTATGGATCGTGTTGGGAAGATTGCTTACCTATTGGAGCTTCCACCGAATCACTCTCAAGTACACGATGTTTTCCATGTATCTCTCCTAAGAATGTACATACCTGATCCTTCACATATACTCAGCTCAGAATTTGTACCGCTGGAGTAAGATCTTTCTTATGAAGAACAGGCAATAGAGATTCTAGATCATAGAGAAAAAGTCCTACGGAACAAGACCACTCGCTTGGTGAATATTTTATGGAGGAACCACAAATTAGAATAAGCTACATGGGAACTTGAGGATATGCTGAGGGGTAGGTATCCTCATCTGTTTGTAATGAAGTGACGAATTTCAAGGGCGAAATTCATTTTAAGGGGGGTAGAATGTAACACCCTGAGATTTTATGAGAAATATTTTTTTATGTCTTATGTTATATGCAACACCAAAGGAATCTTTCACAGCACACAATACAGACTTGTCTTGCATTACACGTAACCGCGACCTTCCTCAATAGCTTGCGTCATACGCAATACCAGGTTTCAATAAACAACAATATACTATTATGGACTAGCCATCATGAATATTATTAACTAAATTTTGAATTTTATAACATTATTATTCATATTACACATTTTCTAGAATATGGTAAGAGAACAAAATAAATATTTCGGGTAAAATAAGTATTTTTAAAAAAATGCAGTTTTTCCTCCTTTTGATGGCGCACCCACATTAAATCTAGTTTTTGACACATTTATAAGTTCAATTTGACAAAATAAAATTCTTCTTTTGAATCAGGATATAAAAATTTACTTTGGATAAATTTTTGATATTTTTTCTCATTACTTTCATATTTTGATGAATAGTAAAAATACGCTAATATTTAATTAAAAACAAATTTTTCCATTGAGATAATTTATATGGATAAATTATAATATTGAATGGTTTTAAAGTATAAATAGAATATATTTTTACCATTTAATATAATTTATTTAATTAGCATTAATTTCACATTGAATTCATAGGTAAAAACATTTCAATCTTTGACAATGTTTTAACTTCTAAAACTCGTTTTCTTAACAACGAGATTTATTTTAAATTAATTAATGTAACTTATGTGTTTTGAATTTTGAAAAATGGATTCCATATTCTGAATCATTGGGTCCAAATTATGTTAATAGGATAATTTTTATTTTTTGGGCAATATGAATAGTAACTACGATAAATTTTATTTACCTTAGTTAAAGGTAAATCGGGCAATTAAGGGTAAATATAAGATTATAAAATTACCCTAACACCTTCCAAAATCATATTGGATTACTAAACGTCGACCCATATCACCAAAGGGTCGGTGTAGATTCATTTAATGGACTTTTTCCCATGAAAATAATTTAATTATTATTAAAACCAAAGAATGTGACAACATGTCACTTTCTTAAATCTTATAAGTATAACAATTTTACATTAGTGATAAACATAATAAAACTTCGAACATAAATTGTCTACAGTAATATAATAAAATTATATACATCATAGAAATTTATTTATAATTTTTAGGGATTAAATAATTATCATTAATTATGACACAATAGTGATGTTGAAATTATTTTATTAATTAAAATATCAAAAAAATGGTTTTAAAAATATAAAAATAAATATTATATGAACTATTTAATTTTCTCCACTAATTTTCAAGATACATATGACATTTTATGGATATATTAAAGGTTTTTTTGAACATATCTTCTTTATATATTTTATCTATGTTCCAATAAATGAATATTGTCAAAATTGACACTGTTGTTATTTTATAAAAATAACATATTATAAAATTGTTTGAAAATCAGAAAAAATTTTAAAATTTATAAATTAAAATTTATATGGTCTAAAATTTCATAAAGTTTCAAATTATGAAAATTCATAACACATATGTAATTATTTATAATAATTTAAAATTTAGAATATTATTACCACACATAAAATTAAATTGATAAATAAGGATAAATCAAGTTGATAATGTTTAAAATAAATTCCTAACATGCCTAAATTTTATTTTTTGATTATATTACAACCCTATCTCATCTAATATTCAGATATGAGTCATTTTAGAAGTTTTTAAGTGGGTTTGGGATTTAATATAAACTAATATTTCTTATATTTCCAAAGGTTCCCCTCTCCTCCCTTATAAAAGGGCACCTCCTCCCTATCCACCTCACACCAATTTTATCCTTCAATCACGGCCAATACCTGCCCTTTTAACTTCCCCATTTCTCTAGAATCATCCTAGAGGTCCTGGTATTCTTCAAAAACCAATTATAGTGCCCTAAGAGGAGGTCTCAAAGAGGCGCTTCAAAGAAGAGGTAATGTCCGTTACCGATTCTTTCAACTTTATTTCTTCTTCCACATCATATTATTTATTTTTTCAATTATGAAGTAATAAAATCAGTATCACTCATATATTTTTATGTTATTATAAGTATTAAACAACCCTATTTCACCATCTATCCATACTACAAAAAATGAAATCAGCGCGCCTGCGTACGTACGGAATATCGTCTCCACGCCGTGGTGTAATCTATTTTCCACCACCACCTTACTTGGATGGGTATAATGGTGTAAATAATAACTATATATGATTATCGTAATTTGATATTGATTCTGAAATAGTATAAATACACTCCAATAAAATTCCATGATCATGGGAACGATATCATCGCTCGTGCGTACGTACGGAATACCGTCTCCACGATGTGATGCGACTCGTTCTACATGATATTCATTGCATAATGATTTTATAAATGAATTGAATGAATGAATATGATATATATTACACTAATACCATTATGGAAATGAGGTATCTATAACCTAAAGATAAGAATAAGAATTTATTCAACAAAAGACGCATAAGAACAAAAAGTAATAAACACCTGAATAACAAGTAGCAATGAAATATTACTAATAAGAAGCGAAGAATATGGCCATATATGATATCATAACAATGAGTATTATTCTAGAATAAGTCAATGACATTATGTAAATCATTATACAGGAGGATAGGACACTTACGAAACAAATCGGAACTAAGGTAAGAGAAAATATCACAATCTCATTTTTATCCGAGATTTTCTATACTTTGGTATTTACTAGGGTGTTTTTTATCATCCACATCCATGTTCCCTCAATATTTAATATTGTTTCCATCCACCTACAATTGTTTAAATCCAATTTTACCCTTCGTTGAGTTTTTAGTAAAGGATATGAAAGGAATCTTTTGTCGTTTTTCGTACGAAGTACTTTTTGACTTTTCTGAAAAAAGTACGAGAAGAATGTTACGGCATGACTGGATTTTTAAAACATTATTTCCAAGAATCTTCTTTTATAAGTTTTCAGGTTTATTTTTAATCAACTTGTTTTAGTTCAAAATTATATGACATGTTAAGAAAGGAAAATGTTTTTGAAGTAGAAAGTATATTTTCCTCAAGAATGGAGTTCAAGTGTTTTATAAAAATTATTTTCCATCTAAGATAATATAGGGTTCTGTTTCTATCCATATTATTACATTGATTTGATTATATTGTGATGGAAATATTTTTATGAATTAGTTTATCTTATATGAATTGTTCTATGATGTCATGATGTTCAAGATTCCCATTTTTATTATATGGGTTATTCTATGATGTATGGTTTATGATTTTGTGGAACATATAAGAATGGTATAATTATAAGATGGGTGGGACCTATATATCCCTCCAATGCATTGGGTAAAATGTTATATCTCATGAGATAGACATGGCCGGAACGGAAGGTTAAACCGGTTTAGTGAAATAGGACTGAAACGAGGAGTGAACTCGGATCAGAAATGGAATTTTTCCACTAAGATAGTCTTGGCAATGAGTCTTGACTAATAAGAAATGATTCTCTATGATTATGTGTGTATGCCACAAAGTTTCATGTTTTATGTTATGATTATTGGGTTTAATTTCACTACTATGATTTATCCCATGTTATGAAATTATGATCTCTTTTGCAAGTTAATATTTCCAAAATGTTATGTTCTTATGAATATGATGTAATTTATATTTATTTTGTTTACCCTTACTGAGAATTTGAGCTCACCCTTTTGTATGTTTCTTTACCCAGGTCAGGAAGAAGGTTATTAAGTAGGATACGCCAAAAGGGACGCTATATATGATGAAATAAATGGGAGACAATGTATATTATTTATGAACCAATTGTTTATGTTTCCCAGTTTCTAAAGACACTATACCTATAAGGTCCTTTCTTGGTTTTGTTATATGTTGTAATAAGTGTACTTAAATTTTGAAGTACTGACAATGTATGTAAAGTATGGGTCGTTATATGATGTATAGTGCATCTCAATATTTTCCGTTGTTCTTTAGGCCATTCCATATCATTTCACTTCCTACTGGACTTCGGTCTCCATCATTTACACAACCTATTGATGTTAGCTATCACTATCGGCTGGCATTTAGGCATCGGTAAATATAAAAAATCCCCAAAGAGCATCCATGGTGTAGCATAAATATTTAAAATGGTGTTTATATGGTATATTGGATCAACATATGATTCCCAGGATATTTTCACAGATGAACATGTTGTGATGGTGTGTGCACATGGAAACCATAAGGTATGTAAGTTTCCATATTGTCTTTGCCTCGCTTCTAGTAATTCCACCATTTTTCACTGATGCTATTTATGATGGGGTCCAAATTCTATTGAACTTAAAATATAGAGTCTTATTGGGGGGAAATGATGAAATTATAACCAGAATCTTCTTCAATGTTCTTTTCAATATCCCGTTGAAACTTCCTTTTGTACCTTATGTACCTTATCCCCTACTAAATTCTATCAGAGGCTAGTTTTTTTCTATCAAATGATCATATCAATAAATGGGATAGTGTCTCTTGAACCAAGGTAGTTATTTGTAACGTGTGGAGCACCTTGAAAACACAATTTATTCACTCCATAATGATTGTGTTCATGTGACTATACATCTTATCCCTATCTTATGTGAATGCACATTTTTCATTTGGAATTTACATCATATAATCTTAAACATCTTGATTAGACTTATAGATTTTTTTTATATTTTATTTAAAACATTGTGGATCCAGCTCATATACTACACATAAGTGACCATATTTCACATAAATTGATTTTATATTAACACTGAAATAGTAACAAATAACAATGACATTTCATACCTATCCAAATGATTTTTTTCTTTATAGGTTTGTGGTGGAATGATTAGCTCATTTTGCTAGAAATATGTCCAATGTAGTACTGATGATGTGCATTTGGGCTCTCCTAGTATTTGGTTCCACATTGATTTCCTCATTGATCTCATGATCCTAATCAGATATCAAATAAACATTCTTAATTCTAGAAAAACAGTTGATGTCATATTCCAAAAACTAACTCCATGATTCCTAGTTTTCCTTCTCCACAATGGAAAAGGAATGAGGAAGTGGTGAACAATTTATCTCCTGTGTTTTCATAATCAATAGTAGTCCCTTCAATTTTCTTTATTGAAATGTTCCGTCAATCTGAATAAATTTTTTTGCTGAAATGAAATGGTGAGATACAAGGGAGGAATGCCCTAACAACTATTGAAATTTAACACAAGATGGATCAAGTCTGTTATCTTGAGACACATGTTCATTCTTATGAAGATAGAATAAAACCTGGTTTTTGAGTCTTAGTATGGCTATCAATTATGGAAACACATGATACATGTCATGCCAATCACCATAGACATTAAAAATTTCCTTTTGCTTCACCATCCATGCCTTATTATAGGAAATATTATAACCAAATGTTTGTTGTATCCTCTCTTGAAAATAGGGCATATGAATATCTTGGAATTTCCTAATCATCTCGACGAAAATGGATGACAAAAATTCAGTATCCAATGAGCTATGATCTCGGGTTAGGTTTGGTTGAACACAAGAATGAGCTGCCTCAATCCTAGAGATTTTTCAACCTCCAAATTCAATGTCTAGAATCGTAGTCAATAATAACTACAATTATCCAAATACTTTTCACACCATATAAGTTATTTATTACGACTTAATTCCTAAACAATATAAATTCATTTCTTACCAATGTGAAATATCTTTACTTTGAGTATAATGCATATTTACATGGAAAATCCCTTCTACCCTATAAGTTTTTTTATATCTTAATGGCTATATATGGCACAACTATAGGAAACTCAGTTGCATGTGTCAGAACATTGCATTGAAAGTATGCCCAAGAGTCATTGCTTCTGACCAAGATGAAAAGAGTGTTTGATGATTTATTGTTGGTCTAGGAAACTATAGAACTAATTTATTTCTAGAGACTTCCTCTACATATTTCCCTACTCCCTCCTCAACAGCATTGTTGTCACCATGTGTTCCATCATTACAGAAATCCTCATTGGAAGTTTTATTTACATGTATATCCAGGTGATTAACTAAGCTTTCCTCTTCAACAACATATGGAATGACTATAGTTTTTTGGGGAGGACTTTCTTCAACCACTCTTGTTAGGCTATGTCTTTGTAGAATTTAATCTTGTTGTTGTAAAGTAGAAACATAAACATATAAATAAATCATGGTACCCTCTGACCGCTTTGAAAATTAATTTATTATCTAGACCCATTGGTCATTGACAACCAAAGGACAAGCTAGATTCCACAGTGTAGTGGGGAATTGTAAATTTCTATATCCCAAATAATTGATCTATTGACCAGGTCCCAAATTTATTGAACCACAAATTTTTTCTTTATGTTCACTTTGGGTAACACAATCAGTTGTGCTAACACATTTTTTCCATTTTTTAATATAATAATTTCTTTTCTCATTTTGAATAACCTCCTCATAGTAGTATACATAGGAAAACATGACATTATGTAATAAAATGTGTTTCGATCATCATTCTGATAGTCAAAATAAAATTTACAATAATGGTTAACCATATAATTTTTATTATAGTGCAATTTTAGATTGTATTTTTATACCCTCAAATATGATAATAATGTTTCATTATATAGACTTTCATTAGAATAAGTCACATAATGTTTTGGAACCAAAGGTAAAAAAGAAGAGAACAAAAAATCAGTTTAATTATCATTGCTAAAATAAAAAATATGATCATATATAGTGAAATATATAAGAAAAAACAAATTAAATAACAAATTAATTCTTTACAACATATAAAAAATAGGTTAATTTTTTTTTATTGAACATGGTTTGGATGAGGTGCGCCTCCCTTCGAAACTAAAGTAAAATCCATCTCATTTTGAATTAGTATCATAATAAAATTTATGAAAGGGATGGACTTAACATTTGAATTGTCAAATGCTTTCATCCTTATAATGAAATATATTAGATGTTATATTATATTTCATTACAATTCCAAAAATATTTTAGATTTAAAATTTGATTACATCCCTTTAAAATATGTTATTAAGATAATAATTAAAAAAGATAGATTTTACCTCAATTCCAATGTGAATTTCAACTCATCCAAACCATTCTCTATTAAAAAATATCAAGGTGCTTATTATTTGTTGTAAATCATTCATTTATTATTTAATGTTTTTTTTCTTATCCATTTCATTTTTATGATCATAATTTCTATTTTATAAATGATAAATAATGATTTTAGTGTTCTCCTCTTTTTACCTCAGTTTCCAAAACATTCTACAAGTACTATTCACTATATAGTTTTACCATATAATATTTATGATTTTAAAATTTTAAAAACATCTTATTGTGTCATAGAGTTAGATACCAATTTTTCATAGTAAAAATTTTAATCATTCTAAAGGTATTTTAGTAGTTTATAAAGAAAAAATGAATCATATAAAGCATATACCTTAGCAGTGTCAAACTGGGATGAAACAATGCCTATTTTTATGGACTAGGTCACCTCAAGTTAGTAAAAGGACACCTTTCTGGATTTGTTACTCCAACGTACATTTGTTACAGAGCCACATCAACTTGTTCGAATCCTAATTGGGATGTGATTTCTTATATAACCACATAATCTTTATGATACCAAAATTTTAGAACACTTTCTTATATTCTAAAAGATGAAATTAATTGTTACTTAAACATTTCTTAATAATTAGTTAACCATTAGTTTATCATGAATTAACCAGTTATTCAACGTTATTTAATCATTATTTAATCATATCTTAAAAATTTGTTAAACATTGTAAAATAATTCATTATTCATTCATTATTCATCCTTTAATTAACCATTAATCTCCCTTTAATCAATTATTTAACATCCATTAATCAATCATTAATCATCTCTTAATAATTATTTAATCATTACATAATCATTCCTTAATCATCACTTAATCATTATTTAATTATTACTTAATAATTTTTTAATCACTACCTAATTACTTTTTATTCATTACATGATTAATAGATAATCCTTACTTCTTTATTCATTACTTAATCAATCTTTAAACATTACACAATCATAACATAATCCCAATTTAATCAATAACTAAGCAGTCATTAATCCTTACATAATAAAAACATAAAAACACTTTAATATATACTTAATCATTAATAATAATAACTATTATATCAAAATAATATATAACTAGCTAATTTAATAACTAAATAACATATATTAAACTAACTAACAATAGTTTAACTAAATTAATAAAAACTTTATATTAAATAAAAATAGAATACATGTAAATGATGCTTCACAAATAATTGAGGCTTCTCTTAGGCCATAGGTTCCACTACACACAATGAATGCTTCTTCTAGAGAGGGAGAGTTAGGAATGTAGAGAGAAGGGTCGATTTTGAAGTGAGGGGGATGGGGGCGGCTACAGTTTTATAGGGAATTAAGTGAAAGGGGGCATGTGGGGTGCCGCCTTTCTCTTTTACCATAAGTGAAAGACCCCCTCCCCCCAGCCACATTTCACTTTCAATATAGGAAAAAGGTCCCCCTGTTTTCTTTTCCACATCACCAATCAGAGGCAAGGCGGCTGGGGGGGTGAAAGGCGCACCACCGACCGCCTTTCAAGTATAATTTTTTTAAAAATTACCAACACAAATTTAATAAAAAAAATAAAAAAACCCATAAAAATCTTTATAATACTACTATTTCTATATCCCCCTAAAGAGATTATTTTTATTTAATTTTAAAAAATGTGATTCCCCTAGTTTATGTTCCAACTTCAAGTTTCCTAAAGTTATGATCATAACTCCACAAAAAGATATCCTACATCACTCTTATTCTTAGTTCTTAAATAGAATTTTGAAAAAAGCAGTAAATATATTGACTCATCAATCATTATTCTTGAAAAATCTCAGATTTAAAGAAACCCTCAACAACCATTAAGTTTTATCCATTAGAAAATACTGAAATAAAGTACATAATGAATCCTAAATAACTTCAAATTGAGAAAGAAAATTTGAAAAACCCCATTTTTTATAAAAACAATAGGGGAATTTGATAGGCTTACATTAAATCACAAATTATATCAAATTAAGAAGAACCTATCTCCCACACTTAAAACCAAAAATTGTCCCCAAAGTTGAATTCAAATGTGGATAAAGTACAATTTGACTTTAAAAGATCAAAAGAGATATTCATTTCAGTAGATTGAAGACATATACATGGGTTATAGTAAAAATCAAATAGTCGGTATTCCACAAAAATATTCTGCAACATAATCACAATAAAATTATGCACTATCAGAAAGTCCAGTGATAAGAATTTTTTAATTAAGGTCAAAAGGTATAATGTGAAAAATGAGTACATAGTGAATTTGGTGTTAGCCATTGGAAAGATTATATTCGATTAAAATTTTAAACATAATAGAAATATTGAATGTTGAAAACCCTAAAAATTGAAGAAAAAACATTTCAATACATAGAAAATGGGTTATTACTCCCCAACTCTTAATTTCAAAATAAAATGAAAAGATTGAAAAGTAATGAAGAAAAATTCTAGTAGCAAAGAACAAGCAGTAAATTCTCGAGCACTGGAAAGAATCAAAAAATATGATAATTAGAAGGGAAAAATATCGATATTAAAATAAGAATCTTACCTGATTAAATTCTATCTAGTGAGGCTCTACCAATACTCTCCTTTAGATTTAAAAAGAAAAGGGGAACTCTGCTCTTTATTTAAATTAGTAATAACCTTTTTTAAAAACAAAATATTTGGAAGACCAAGAAAATAAAACTAGTAGGAACCAAAAAAAAGACCGATTAAGAAGAACATTATTCAAAAATGACTAATGTAATAAAACAATGAAACCCCATGGGTTCATTCCCCAGAAGTATTGAATTTAAAGTCTTTAGTTACAATTATTATGATTCAAAAAAATTAAAAACAATTATTGAATGGAAAAAAGTTATTTTGTTGAAAGAAATAAAATCTTGGATTTCCTCCCATGTAGTGTTAGTTTTAATGTCCCCAGACAAACTATCCTAGAAACCAACCAAGTCACTAGGAGTTTTTGGTTTCCTAAGAAGGAACCACAACATGTGTATATACCATTTTTTTCTTAAATAAAAATGAAATTTGTGTGCAATTATACTTATAAGGGATAACATGCCTCCATTAATAATTGAAAATATCACTTGATACCATCAATTATTAGTTGTGTCCAGGTTTCTTTCCACATCTGGATTCAATTGAATTTTAAAACTTTTAATGTTCTCTTGAAGGGATAAGAGAGAAGTAGATTTTCCAAGGGGTGTATCATTATTTGAAAAGCTATCAAGTTCTTTAACAGTCTCAAGAAGATCAAAATTAGGGGTTCTAGGGTATGGGTTCTAAATAATAGAGCCATAAAGAGGGTTTCAAAATATCCATATGAAGTTACCAAATTAACACTCAAAATGGATACTCTTCTAATCCACTCAAAGTCCTATAGAAAGGTTCAGCACTCAACACAATTTAGGGAGACATAGAAAAAGAGGGAAGAGTTAATTTTTGTTCACCTAAAACCTCTATTTAAAAATTTCCTCATCAGACAATAAAAATTTAACATCAACTGCTTGGGTATAATTAATTCTTCTTGAATGAAAAAGTGTGTGTTCATCCTATCCTCCAAGTTCACGTACAAAAAGTTAATTTTCTAAAATAATTCTAGTTGGTTGAAGACATTTAGTTTTAAGGGAATAATTTTTTTAGTTCAACTTTAATAAATTGAGATTCTATAATTTTTGAATTTAAATAATTCTCCCAACACTGGCCATTACTATTTTCTATTTTATTAAACCACGATTCAGAAAAATGATTAATCTTATAATGGGGATGTGAAATTTCACCATCTAATAATTCTTTAAATAAAATTCCATCATCGTCATTGAAGTCATTCATTTCAATAATTGTTGGTTTTACACTTTTAAAAGAAGGTATATCACATTTATTAATTGTTTCAAAAATGTCCCGATCCATGATTTTAGGTTTATATACCCAATTTCATTTTCATTTTCATCATTCCATATTTTTGAAAAGTTGTGTGATGGTTTTTTAACATTAAAGATCTTATTTTTCTAGTTTCTCCATACCCCGAGAAATCTCATTTTCAATGATCTTGTAATAATGATCATTTTCAAAGGTAGAAACCATGTATAAAATGGGGTAATCCTCTTCAATCACTATTAGTTCTTTCTCAAAATTTTCTAACTCAACCCCCTTTATGTTCATGAAATATTCATCAAAATTGTTTTAATCATTTAGTGATTTAGTTATTTCCATATTTAGTTCTTCATCAATTTTATATTCTTCAAAATAAAAAGTTTTTTTCTCAGTTTTATCCATACCCTCCTTCAAAATTTCAGTATTAAATTATCTAATGTCTTTTTCCTCATAATTAAATTCACATTATATTTTATATTTTAAATTTTATATTGATTTTGATGTTTCATTTTGTAATTTTTTTCATTCTTTCATTGTGTGATTTATCAAATTCATCAAATTTTCCAAGAATTTATATCATAATTAGTTCAAATTTTGAATAATCTTTGTGTTCAGGTTAATGGTATTAAATTATTTATTCATATTTTTTGTGTGGTTGGGGATCATTATAGACACAATACCATGATGTGTACCCATGGTAACCAAAATAGACACAAAAAAGTTCACTATATTGATTCTAATCCCTTGGATATACCATTTTTAAACAGAAATCAAAAACGAAAATAATGAAAATATCACAACATAATAATGAATAACATCACTCAAACAACTTAAATGTAGTTAATCAAATCATACAAAAACATTCAAACAAAATAAGAAGATTTTTTTTAAATTGAGCTCATGCAGCATATTCATTAAAAATATTTTTTTTGAATTTAAAATTTTAAAAGAGGAATTTAATTTTTTGATTTTTTTAATGTTTTAGAAAATAGGTGCGTGGATCCTTCCCCATAAACCATGCCGAAAAAATTGGTACGACCATTGTCGAAAGCATATTGATGTTTAAAAATTTATAAACTTATACTTAATATCGTATTACAGTTTTTAGTGTTGAACCTAGAGGGAAGGTAGTGTAACCTATATTTTCAAAAACAAGACCCACTGTAAATAGTGGGTTGATTTTTTTTAAACATTTTTTCTTATATTTTACTATTTTGACAGAAGATAGTAATGATGAGACAATTATTTTTTATTGAACTAAGATGAAGTGGAGATATGATAAAGCAACACATATAGAAAATTAATGAGAAACACTAATAGGCATACAGGAAAATGAACATGAAGGATGCATGAGAGGAAATAATACTAACTGGGTTAAAAGTATGACCTTTTCAACATAAATGATAATTAATTCTAAAACCTTGAAAAATATTTTGGATCCATCTCCCACACCAGGAGATTAATTACTCATAATGAAGAAATCTTGGAGTAAACCACTCTTAGAATCATCAAAATGAAATGAAAATAGAAAAAAATTACATAAGACTAAGTTTTGCTAAAACATTCAAACATTTGACAAATAATTTTGAAGAAATGCATCCATGATCAATATCACCGAATGACCATGGAGTTATGAAATCCAGAATAAGATGTGAGAAACAATTTTAAATTAAATTTGTATTGATCCTGCCAATCGATTTTGATTCATTAGAGGCATGTTGTGCAAAATTGATTAAAAAAATCCTCATAGTATTAAACCCCATAAAAAACAATTATCCATGAATCGTTGAAAAAATCAAGTATAAAGAACAAATTGTATTATAGATTATGAGTGAAATAAGGGAGATGAATTTCCCATTTAGAATAATATCCATTAAAGAATGTTGTTTTTCCTCCATGCTGGCATTGGTCCCCAAGTTCTGTCACAATCTCATAGTTTGGTTCCCCTTCTCATCTCCTGGAATGAATTTCTCCCCCAGATGAGAATGAATGAATGAGATGTCCCCTAGTTGTTGTCTACCTCCCATTTTCAATCTTATGTTCACTCTCTGTTAATCATCCACAACAAATGCTGGATCAAATCTATCTTTCTCCAAGTAACTTAACGCATGGTTTCATTTACAGTAATCTCTATGTCTTTAGCATACCCTCTCTATCCATATACAATCAGCTGAAAAAAGATAACACGGATGAGAACCTAGTTGGATTCTGTATTTGTACAATAACAACATGTAAATTAAATAATCATATGTTATATTGTTAAAAATATTACTTTTATAAATAAATATTTAATTGATTAATTAATTAATATTATAATTAATGGATTAATGAAAGTATTAACATATTAACTTGTAATTATTTGTTTTTTAATTAATAGAGTTTATTAATTAATATTTTGATTAAATACTTTAACTATTATATTTTATTTAAATATTCAATTAATAAAAATTATTAATTTAAATATTTAATTATTATTATTTTTAATATTTTTATATCTTCAAAAAATATAATCAATTTAAATATTTTTTATAGATTATTAAATGCTATTATTTTATTATGTTCATAAATTTCTAATTATTATCTTTTTAATTGTTAATTAGAATTATTTACAAATGAATAATTAATTTAAATTACTTATTGAATTATTATTTTTTTTAAATTATTATTATTATTATTATTATGTTTTGTTATTTTAATTTATATATTATTTTATTTATTTTATTTTTATTTGTTGATGTTTTTTTGTATTTCTCCATATCAAACGATCATGCGAGGGGGTCGAATTTTTCCAAAGGGTGGGCTCAGCCTCCTCTATCCACGGTGAGAAGTGATGGGGACATTGTCTGTAGGTAGTGGTGATCATCCAGCTTAGCCCTCCACAGTGGTGGCTCCTCACGGCGGTGACCAGCGGTGGTCCGACTTCAACATAGGCTATATCCCCTTCATCAGTCATCGGTGAGTCGGATAGTGGAGTGATTTCTCTATCTTTTTGAAACTTTGGAAGGTGTTGGTGGATCTGGTTGCAGTGGTGAAGTGGTATGACTCCTCCATTAGTGAAAGATGGTGGTGAGGATTGATGGGGTTCTCTGGTGGCTTCAGCAAGACTTAGGTGAGATGATTTTCAATTTTGAATCTTCTCGGATTTTAGTTTTGTTTCAATTTGGAAAAATCTAACTATGTGGTGACAGTTTTCAAATGAAGCGATGATTATTGGTGTTGTATTATTTAAATAATTGGAGACATTAATTATTTGGAGGATACTTTTTGATCATCAATGACCCCAAAAGATTATGATATTTATTCTCATAAAGTGATTTGAACATTTTTAGTTATTATGGTGGAGTTCCTTTATGATTCTAGGTTTAAGATTTTATATACTATATGAAAAGGTGATTTGTTGTTGATTCATTAAGCTAGAAAACCTATAGTAAGGCTTTTTTCTAAGTAAGAGATGAATGATGGACAAGTGGATGCCTTTCTATTTTAACATGGATGAGGTTAGTATGGTAGATTATTTATATCAAATGATGGTGTATTATCACATTTTTCAATATGTGGAAGGGTCTTTGCTTGTAGACCTTTAATTTTGGGTGTAGATTGATTTAATATCCAATCTTAGGGCTCCTGATGTTTGTATAATGGATGAAGACCCTCAGGTATTGTTTTAGAGGAAGTTGTACATTCCTTAGAGCATATAGGAAACTATTTTTTGTGAGTTTCGTAGCCTTACTAGAGCAATTCATTAGGGTATTGGGAGGATTCATCAAACATTGTAGAATAATTTTTGGTTTCTATGAATGAATAATTCTATTGTTGATTTTATATCCCGGTATCATACATACTAGTAAGGTAAGGTTGAACATCATGTTTTGGATGGGGTTTTCAACCCTTGAATAGTCTATAGTTGATTTGCAGGGTTGTCTCTAGGAATTTTATAAATGAATTTCCTTATATTTTAGGATGTAATTATTTTCTATGAGTAATTATTGGTATATGAAATAATTTAACTCATTTATTATCAACTGGTGAACCAATATCAATAGGCAACATATAAATTCTTTACATGGTGAAGATTATAATGTATCATGCTGTTCCAACGATGATTATTTATAACTATGACCCTTAGATTACATCATGGATGTAGAGGGGATTATATTTTGCCATTGGTTCCCATGTTTTCCTTAACACCATATTTCACCCATCAAATAATGGTAAAACTAAGAGGATAATTCATACATTTGAGGATATGTGGAGCACATATATTCTGGATTTTAGAAGATCTTGAACAGATTTTGTTTTCCAATTTTGGAGGGGAAAACACTTATCCTTACACAAAAAACATATTTTTCCCGTAGGATCCATTCATTCATTTGGATTGAAATAAATAAATAATTATTTAATTAGTTAATTAATGATATACCGTTTACTCTATTAATCCATCCTATCCAAGATCCATGACATGAGATTGGAATGATCAACAAAAAGAAGCCAATAGGCACATTATTTCCTAGGTATCCAAAGTTAGGATGAATCTTCAGTCACTTAGGAAGGCTCACAACTTATTTATGATCTTTTAGAACCTTGATGTTAAAGGATTATAAGAATGATAAATACAAACCTTCTACCTAAGAAGTTTCATAATATTTGAATACATAAAATCACAAACTATGAGCCTCTTTATATTTCCATCCAAGTCCACTTTTTATAGTCAAAAATGTTCCCAAAATTATGGTTATTTGGGATATATTTCACAAAATATTTCATATCAACTCATTATTGTGATTCACTAACACATAAACAATGGAGTTGTTCAGTAAAAATCCTATAAATTTTTACTAAACTATAAAAAACTAATCATAATAGCTTAGAGTGGGAGAATAATGATGAACCATGCATTATCAAATAAAACATAAACTATCACACAGAAAACCATAATGTGGTGGCATCCACCAAGACAAGATTTATACTAGCATAGAACATGATGAGGGCTAAACTACATTGTCATAATTTTTTTAGTATATATTTCCTACAATCTCCCCTTAATCTAAATCCTCATAGAATTAGAATATTTAGATATTATTTCAGATCATATGTTACATGTTGTAAAACCATATACAAAACACCTTTTGGATATGTTTTAAAAAATCATTTTTGAAATGTTATTATTCATTTTCACCACAGGGCTCATCATATGAAATAACTTGTGAAAATCCATCCGAGAATTATTCCAGATATCATTAAATACACTTGTGGGTTATCTCCCAAATTTTTATACAAATAATTTGTAACAAAACTAAATCTTTATTTATGAAAAAAAATTTGTGACCCCATATGACATTATAGAATTGACAAAAATTAAGAATTTGAAAATACAAAAACAATGAATTACCTATATAAATGTTTTAATGGTTTTTATGCTATTAAGGGTTCCAGTGTGATCTATTTCAAACATATGTATCTCTATATTAGTAACCACCAGTAATATCACATACAATTATAAATTATCATATAATACCTTTTTCAAAGACATAAAGTGGGCATTGAATATATAATATGTAAATCCCATATAAACTACTTATATGTTCTCAATTCTACTAGTATAAAGTAACTAGATGGATAAAAACATCACATTCCATTCACCGAAGAAAACGATCACATCACATGACCCTTATCTAAATGGTTACCAAATAAATAATTTCTTATATTTGTATGGTCATACACTTGCCTAAAAAATCTCAGTCAATGGCCCAAATTTCATACTTATCATACAAGATGACATATCTCATATTGGTTAAACCTTAAATGGTTACATGATCAACAAAATACCTAACCAGCCCTTGATTAGTTCAAACCTCAAGGATTGTGTGTGAATCTTATCAAAGTATGAAGTTTTTCATCCTAGGTATTTTATTAAATTCTTGTATAAGGATTCGATATGAGACATTCACCCCTAATATAAAATAAATAAAGTGCATGGAAATTTATATGGTATATATGTGGGTCATTGAGCATGTAATAATCATTTTGGGTCCCCGGATCACATCTTATATCTCTATACAAAACCCTACCCCACAGTAACCTTAACATTTATTCACAACCAATGATACTCTATGTCATGTATTAGTTAAAGAAAAACTAAAGGAATACATCGATACATAAATAATTATTTTAATTAATGAATATATACAAATAACATGAAAAAATTATAATATTGAAATTTCATTAATATAATATGATATATTTTATATAATTAAACTCCATTAATAATACTACAAAAACCATACAAAAGTGTCTGTCTGTAACAACCCAGATCCCAATAGCCCGAAGTAGATGCCTCTATTTATTAAATTTTTATAGATACAATGGTTCAATTCACGGAGGATCAATTAGTTTAATAGTTTTGGGGAACTAAATAAATATATGATACCCATTTTATTAAGTTAATTGATTATAAAACATAATACATAACAACATCTAATAAACCGCTTCCTTGAAAAATCATTCAGGGATCTCTTCCTCATAACCTGGGGATAAGGGACAAAACAAGGGTGATCTTGAACCCTCAGTAAGGGTAAAGTGTAGTGGAATATATCCCGAATCTATAATCCTAATCAATATGGTAGTGTAAATAACTGAAACACATTCCATTTAAATAATAACTTATGCATAATATGGAAGGATTAAAATATGAACAAATAATTCCATATAAATAATCACATAGAAAAAAAGATGACCATGGTTATTCTAACTGGTTGACTTATCAAATGGAATAAAAATAATGAGGGAATGAAAAATATCATACATCTTAACTATCATGATCTATCATCAACATAGTTACTATCAATATATATCCTCCAGACGGTTTGTGTTTGGGAGTAAAAACCTGTCTGATTTGGCCAATTGATTCATCACATGAGACTATCGATGCATCGAGGGGCTTGAATTTACTTTACCCCAACCTGTTTATTGCATTTACAAAACATTACTCATATATAGAATAATTTATTTAATTCGTATACAATGTGCATTATCAAATATTTATATTGATTAAAGGATACAAATTTTTCAATATTTCCATAGTTAATCAAAAAACATTCAATGTAAATGCCATATGTAATAATGCTATATAGTTATGGAAATAATAATATTCATCACAAAAGAAAATTTATATTTAATATAGATTTAATTTAAAATGAAAACTTTTTACAAGAAAGAGATAGTTTTAAGAGAAAGTTATCTGTCACAAAAGGAAGTGAGATTTTAAAATAACTTTTACCAGTTGGTAATTTTCAAGTAAAATCCCATTGGATATGATAATTTATAGTAAAACATAAAATACCAGGAATTATGAATGGATCATGATATTTAAATTTAAATATTTAGTTTAAATACCACATAAAAGTTAATTGGTGCATAAAATAAAAAAATTCATAATTGAATGTAAATTGAGGTGAAATCTATTAACTCACATTACCTTTTCGGTTAGCATGCATTAGCCTACTGTATAATGGTTTTAAATGTGAAATTAACTTATAAAAGAACTATTTTACTATTTATTATATCATATATTACCCTTTTATAACATATCACCACCTTTTTGTTAATAATCATTCATTATTTTCATTGTTTCAGGTGTTAATGGCCATGTTTTCTCATTCAAGGATTATTTTGAAAGATCATATTGTTCCGAATATTATATTGTTTTATCAACACCAGAATAAGAATAATGAAATAATTATCACATTTAGTCATTAATTATACCCTTTTAACCAGTCATTAATGATGGATATGAAAAATGAAGTATGTTATGATCTTGGACATGGTAGGTCATACACATACATGAGTAACATTTCAATTTATCAATGATCATTACAGAAAATAAGTAATTAATATTTTAACATAATATAATTATAATAGTATCATTAATACCATATTATATAATTATTTATTCCATCCATATAGTGTGGAGATATAAATAGAGCCACAATGATTCTTGAAGGCAGAAGTCCACACGTACACAGATAATGTTATCATCTTTTTGTGAGTGAAACGTAAAGAAAGAAAATATATATATATATATATATATTAAATTTACATAACTATAAATATGTCATGAATTTAATAATTATTTCATTTATATATAATATAATCATAAACTTTATCTTTATCACCTTCTATGTTAAGAATTTTGAAAATACGAATCACATCACTTGGATAGGCGGTAGTCTACCGTAATCACATGCAATGTTATCATATCTTCTACAGAATGGATTGTAACCAGACATATATGAAATAATTAGTAAATAGGTATAAATATTTTTTTAATATAAAATATATATTTATATATATTTATATATATTTACTTTTTATACATCATCATACCAAACTGTGAAATATGGTAATGGGAAAACGAATGACGTCATTTTACGAGGCGATAGTCCACTGTACACACGAACAATTATTCCACAAAACATTTGATAGAAGTGGATATTGTTTTAGGTCATGAAATTATTATAAATATATCCCAGTATATGTAATATAATTATATTATTATATCTTTATTGTATAATAAAAATTGAAGGAGGTGGAGAAAGAACTTAAATAAAGACTCTCATTGAAGAATATTACCTACTATTCAGGTATCCTCCTAATGTTTACCCTTAAGATATCATAGGATAGATGTATTCTAAAAATAAGGATTCTAGGACCAAGGGAGGGAATTTTTGAATTTATTTCGGTACATATTGAAAAAACCAAAATAGGTTTGATGGTGTAAATAAGAGAGGGAGTGAGTTTTATTTTAAAGTTGAGGAGTAGTGACATTCTAGTAAATACTAAAACGTATTCACTATTAGGTAGTTAATATTACCTAAATTGGATATAATATTTACAATTAATTGATTTTAGGGATTATATTTCTGATTCAAACCCCCACTACAAAAATAAACACATTTTTGAACATTTGTTTTTCAAAACTTCTTAGGTTCCTTATTTTTTGGATTTTTGTTTTTCACTATAGTAACTAGTTTTTTAACCTAGGTAATTTACCCTCTAAGAATAAATTAAAGTTATAGATATTAAATATATTATTAAAAATGATTATAAATATTAAATCTAATTTATAAAATAAAACAATATGTGAGTTTTTATTTTATTTTAAAAAAAGTGCATGATCATGAAAAAATGACACTTTAACCTTAACTACTCAAACAATGTTTTTACTATTTTGAGGTCAATATTTTTCATATAAAAGAAAAATTGGCCCATAAATGAAAAATATTTAATATATATTATAATTTATAAATCACTTGGAATAATAAATGTTTTTTATTTATTTTAAATCATTTAATAAAATATAATTTATCATTAAATAATGAAAATGACAATTCTGAAAATATTCAATTAAATTGAATTTTAAAATTTGAAGAAAATAATGTAATTAGAATATATTATGTTCAAACCTATGTAACATGATATATTCATATTAAAAATAATGTAACACAATAATTCATTCAATTTATTTCACTGTTAATATTTTTACTATCATTTATTTAATTTATTATTAACTAAATAATTACTCCATTGAAGTTTCTTATACTTTTAAAGTAATTATTGCCAATCCAAAAAAATAAAATAAATTATCATGAGGAAAAACTAAATTATATTTCAAAATAATAATTATAACTTAATATAGGTTTTTTTCATCCCTCTCCCAAATAATTATATATATTAAATGGAAGAAAGTTATCTTTTTTTCATTTTTTACTTAACTGATCATATAGGTCATATTCAATGGAAAGTGGCCTATAATTTCAATATTCTAGATATTTTTATGGAATAGTTTGAACCTAAATCATAAAATAAAATTAATATGTTATTTTCTTTCATTTTCATTCTTATCTAATTATTTTAATCTCACAGTACACTCATTTTTTTAGTTTAAATGTCATAAATAGTTTTTAATGTTGGTACTATTCATTTTGGTCAAAAATTAAGTTGAACATATTTTAGATAATAAATTATTCTAATTAAAAATGTGGAATCTGTTTTAAAATATTGAATTCATATTATTGGACAACTTTAATTTTAAATTAATCCCACAGACGGGGCCATAAAATACACTATTTAAAAAGAAAATGTTTAATAGTTTATAATGTTTTTATATCTAAATAAAAAAACGAAAATGTTTAAAATGTACTAAATTATATTACTTGATATAAAAATGAACTAATAATAATTTAAATCTAATTAAAAATATAAATTAGATTTACAAATTAATTAAAAGAAAAGTAAATTTTCTATTATAATTCAATATTTTTTATTATTAACCTAAAAATGAAGTATTTACAAAAAATCCAAAATATTCATGCTAAGATAATTTTGAAAATATGATTTCAAAATTGAATTTTATTTTTTCATATAAATTCTATAAATTTTATAAAAATTAATTTCTTGTTATGTGTGAAATAAACGACTATTTCATCTTTTAGAAAAATAATATTTTTTGAAAAAATTACTTTTCCTATAAATAATTTTTATTTTAATACTAATAAATAAATAATAATATTTTTTTAATATTTAGTTAGTACTATTCATAACCTAAAATTTAATTGATATATTAAAACTATTATAATAGTATTTTAATAATGTCTCACATTTTGTTTAAATTCGGTGTTTCGTGTAACACAAGAAAAACCCAGTATTGCCTATAAAAAAATATGGATCTGCATTTTTTGTGATGAAATATAAAATATTATTGACTATAACATACGATAAAAAGTATAATTTTAATCTTTTATAGTTTTTGGGTGTAAAATTATCCCCACTATAAATAAATTATTTCCTCTTAATTTAAAATTGATCTTGTCAATCATGGTTGTGATATTTGGAAATACCATTATTGAAAAACTCAAATCATAAAAAAGGGTTAATACAATATCCTATTAATAATATTTAAAATTAAGTAAGAAGGTCATTTGGAATAAAAAATAACTAGGATTTCATATAGAATAAATTATGTGGGAAATGAAAACATAGACATGTAAGAAAAACAAAAATAACTATAGTGAGTAGTTAAGGTTACTTACCATAGGAAAGTGATTGATCGATGGAAAGTTAAGGGCCAAAAACCCATAAATATTTGATTATCTAAAAGCCTATATTATTAATGAAGTATGAAGGTAATGTGATAACATTTTTCATTCAATATCATTTTCTTAATGTTGAGTTATTCTTTTAGTATCTATGAATATAAGGAAATATACTTACGTGATTAATTTCTAATTTATATTCACTATTTCATTCTTTAGTTGTGCTTCGGTCAATTTCCAATTCATCCCTTACTCTATGAAATTAATATCTAGAAATGAATTTTTTATGCATAAATCATTAAAATTCACATTTAACAGATCGTAATATATATAAAGGTGTGGAGCCTGCAATGGTCGTCCAGTGGTCTCGGTTTCGTCCATGGAATTCTCTGAAGGTTCGATGCTTATTTCTACGTCTCTGGTTGCTAATTTCACTTGTCACAGACCCCCGGATGAGGTTTTCGAGAGGTACGTGAATCAGGATTGGGGTTTAAGCCGTCAGGCGGTCGTTGGTTTCCTTGGTCCGTGGCAGATTCTGGTGTGTCTAGCTGATGAAGACGACTTGGCCTTGGCCTGGTCTCGTGCTAGTAGGTCATTTAGAAGGTTTCCTTTTCATCTTCATATTTGGACATTTGATTTGCATATGGGTCGTGACTCCTCTACTTCGGAAATCTGGATTCATCTTCCAGGGTTTCCGCTACCTTTTCAGAATCCAGTGCTCCTCCGTTCTATCGGTAATTCTCTGGGCCGTTTTCTCTGTGCAGATTGGAAGACCGATTCAATGGTACATCCAATTGTTGCGTGTATCTACGTTGAAATGGAGATCTGTCGTCCCCCACCGGATAAGGTCTGGATTGTGACTAAGGAGCAATACAGGTACGTGAAAAACGTATTTTATGAATCCTGGTCCATGTTCTGTTCGTTCTGTCATAGACAGGGACACCATGTTGAGGAGTGTCGCAAAAGGGCTTCGACGACTATGGTTGACATGCCTTTACTGAGCAAGAGTGACCCAGTTCATGTTGAGGTCGGGGGAACTGGTCCTGGCATTGGCTCCGAGCCTGGGGCGGGCAAGCTGAAGTCAAATGAGGGCACTCATGATACCCGTGGTCTTGTGGAGGCTATTCGGGGTGTTCAGGTGCAGGGGTCTCCTGGCCAACCTCGGGTGGAGTTTATGAGTCCCCCCATTGCTTTAGAAGGGGATCCTTCTGGCTCGGGGCAGGCGGCGTCTATAGATACAGCTCTAAAGGAGGATTCAATGGTTATGGAGCCTCAGGGTCTTGCAGATGGAGCTTTAGTGAGGTCTTCTCTTCACACAGGGGTAGCTGCTAGTCTTGATTCCACTGGCGGTACAGGCAGAGGCTGGGTGGACCAGAATCCCCAGCCTCAATTTGTGGTCAGGGGTTTCGAGCAACCTGCTCTTCAGGAGGGTTCAAGGGAGGGGGAAACTTGTGTCTTGGGGAAGGCCCAGACCAACCGGGGTGATCCAAGGGGTTCGGGTTCTTCCTGTTTGTCAGGGGCTACCTCTCTAGTCCGGACCCCAGTAGTCTTCAAGAATAGGTTTGGAATGCTGACTGAGGAGGAATCCAAAGTTGAATCACCTTCCTTGGCTGAGGAGGATGAGGACAACTGGAGAAACCCCGATGTTTTACTTTTGGAAGGCCGGATCTTGGGGAAGGCTTATCCAGAGTGTGAGGAGGGTGGAGGGGAAGCTGAAACTGATGTGACCACCAGAAGCTTATCAGAAGCAGAAACCGATTATAGGAGTAACCGGAGTAAGATAAGGAAAAGGGGTCGGAAGGATTTTTCCTCTTTACCTCCTCCTATGAAGACACGGTCATCAAAAAAGCTAATGTTGGAGAAGCTGGACAAGGAGAACAGGTGTAGCCCAAAGTCACCTGGACATCATGATCTCTCCTCGAATTAGTTTTTAAGTTTGGGTGATGTGGTGATCGAGCAGGTGTTATTTCTCAACGCCTCGGAAGAGGAGGCATCCAAGTGGATGGGCCAAAGTCTTGAAGTGGTTCTCAATGAAGAACAGTATAGTTGGGTCGACAAGGAGGATGATATTTTGGTCGGAGGTTTCAATAAGGGGCTGATTAGTCTCGAGGAGTATTTGCAGGTATGGAATAAACTGTTCTCTTCCCTTGAAGACCTGGTAAGGGGGGATCCCCTGTTGTAGGTATCTAAGTTATCCTAGAAGTTATTTAGAGACACAGTTTCTGGTATAGTTCAACTGATTTACAATGACTCTTTTTTTCTTATTTCATAGCTTTGCTTTGTTGAGTCACTGTCTTGGTTGTGTGAGGAACTGTTGGAGGGTCAGCTTGACCAGTTGGGCTAGAGCATGCTGTTTTTCCCTCTGCAGGTCATTTGGTATGTGGTGGATACAGAGGGGTGGCTTGCCATCGAGAGGGACCATGCTTGCATGGGATCGTCGAGTGGCCTTTTTTGGGGTGAACAGTAGCTGCTTATGCTTGGAAGAGGTTTTTTTCTGATTTTATGTTTTTTGCTATTTGGTAAGTGTTGTAACGTTTGGTTTCTCACTTTTACCTTAAAAGTTCATTTTAATAAAAAATAATTTTCAGTGCAATTTCTAAAATTATATTTTCATTAATATATCAATAACGTATAGTATCTATTAATTTTCACATACCAAACTAGTGAATACCTTCACCATGTATTCTCTTAATCCATGGTCATAACCTGAATTACCATACAACCGTATTTAAAACATGAATGCTTCCTTATTATTTTTTCAAAACTCATATTATTGTAAATATTCCAAAAATCCAAAAATGTTGTTAACTAAATCATTGATTTCATAAACCACTATGTCAAAAACACATTAATCAATTCTAAGGTAGTGAGAAATATCCAATTTAAATTATCTATATCAATTATTTCTTTATCCCAACATCATTATCTCAACATCAAGAATATATTAAGTGTACCCAATCATGTGTTTTACCCAAATTTCAAATTTCCCCTAACTCATTTTTCATGGTAATTAGTACCATTCAACACACACTTTAAAATCCATTATGAAAAAGTAATTAAATACAACACATTTATATTACATAATTCTTATAACTGGGACATCTTTGATAAAATAATCAAAGGATATAATTCTTCAATAAAAACATAAGAACATTAATTATTCCTCTTAATCTTGTTTAACTAAATAATCTTGACCATGATCTATAATATTCTCTTAAGGTATATTCCTTTGACTCTTGAGACATTGATTTTTATAGTTCCTCATCTTCATATAGTTGAAACGTTATACATAGAAATTTTTTTTCTCACCCTTTCAATAACAAGTAATATGAACATTATCTCCACACTTATATCAAGCTCCGATTTGTTTATGAAAGTAAAGAGGTTTTTATTTACATAATTATCACATGTGGAAAAAATACTTCTTTCCATTCATCCCTTTATTCTTCTTTTTTCTAAACATACACATCTTCTTTTACTTCCCTTCAAATAAATAATACTTAGAAAATTATTTTTATATCTTTTTATCACATGATACATTATCCTTAAATGATGAGAATTTTTTGGAGACTAATTCCAACTGAAATATTGGATTAATCCTATCAAAGAACAAATATTAATCTTATTTGGATTAAATAAATTGATGTGGTTCACATTCATTCTACTAAGTTCAATTTATAATTGATGAATTACACAAGATTATATCATATAATTATGATATATAATTTATAACCCCAAACCTAGTAAAATAATATTCATAAATTAAAAAATTAATCATATCTAATATCTTAATCATAAATATAATTTTTTGGGGATATCATTATATTCAAATCCTTAGTTTATAAAGAAAATGATAATTATCCTAAGAATATCCTATAGGAGTATCAAACCTGGTTCATTTAAAGTCCCATTTTAATGCACTAGGTGATGACTAGGTCAAGTAAAATTTCCACTTTGTAGAGTTATTACCCCTAGGTACATCTGTTCGAGAACCATATCAACTTTTTTTATCCATACATATATGTATTACAAGGAAACACCACAAAATATCTACCTGAAAAAATATTTATGACCTTCTTATATACATACCCTCATATTAAATCATAGGGTTATGTTCCATAATCTAATTTTTCCCCAAATCAATTTCCTAAGGTTTCTACTAAACTTCCTTTTATACCTTTTATAACAACTCAAACCCAAAAAGCCTAAAGTTGGTTACTTACTTTATGGAATTGGTATAGATACAGTGGTTTGAATCCCCAAATATAAAAAAATTTAGCAGTATTGTATAATTATATATATATATATATAATACCCATTTTATATTATTAATTTAAAAATTAAACATAATTAATAACAAAATCTAATGAACTGTATCCTTGAAAACTCATTCAAGGGTATCTTCTTCATAACCCAGGGAAAGGAAATTAAATAAAGGTGAGATAAAATGACCAGTAATGGTTAATTACATAGGAATCTATAATGAATAAATAATCATAATCAACATGTAAATCTAAATAAAAAACACTTTCCATTTAATCAATAACTTGATCATAATATGGTATGAATGAAATGTGATCAACAAATTCGATATAAATAATTACATGGGATTGAAACATGAACCTGGATATTCTAACAGATCGAATAATCACATGGAATATCAATAATTATGGAATGTGTAATTTCAGACATCTTGAATATTCTGATCTATCCATAATATAGTTACCATCTAGGTCTATCCTCAAGACAGATCAAGTGTATTGGTAGAAACCCATCTGATTTGGCCAACTAATTCATCTCAGAAGACTACTAATATATTAAATGGATTATATTTAATGTTACCTGACCTTTTTAATTAATATAAAAATAATTACTAATATATTAAATAAAAAATTTAATATTTAAACAATTTTCCCTATCAAATATTTGTATTGAGTACAGAATATGGAATTATCAACATTTCCCTAGTTAATCAAATAAATTTCAAAGTAAACACCATATTTAAAAATGGTTTATGGTGTATGAAATAATTGTATCCATCCAAAAATAATATTTATATTTAAATGAAATTTAATTTTCAATTAAAAAATATTACAAGAAAGTGATTGTTTTATGACAAAGTTTACTATCACAAAAGAATGTGAGACTGTACAATAACTTTTACCACTTGGTAATTTTCAAGTTATTTCCCCTTGAATGATATAATTCAAATTTAATCTTAAAATATCATTTATTATGAAAGAGTCATGATAGTAAATGTAAAATAGGTAGTATATAAACCACATAAAAGTGAATTGGTGCATAAAAATAATAATTCTCAATGTAATGTATATTGAGACGAAATCCCTTACCTCATATTTCATTTTGGGACAACATGTTTTAACCTTATGTGCAGTTTTCCTAACATGTTATTAACTTTTAGCATAAAAATATTATTATTTAAGATATCATATATTACAATTTCATAACATCTCATCACTCATTCCTTAATAATAATTCATTATTTTAATTGTTTTATGCGTTAATTGGATTGTTTTCTCTTTCATGCATTATTATCAACGTTCTGGTTCTTGTTCATGTTATATAATTTTATCATCTACAAATTAATAATAATGATGATATAATTAACATATTTATATATTAATTATACTTTTAAAACCAGTCATTAATTGTTGTTTTGAAAAATTAAGTATGTTACGATCTTGAAGACAATATGTTGTATGTTCGCATGAGTATCATTTCCATTTTCATGGATCAGTATAAAAATGAGGTAAGTGGTATTTTACATTTCACAATGATAATAATATTATTAATAATATATTATATATTTATATATTCCATCCATGTGGTTTGGGGATCAAAAAAGTGTCACATTGCTTCATGAAGGTGGTAGTCCACACGTACACAAACGATGTTATCATTAATATGTGTGTCAAAAATTATGAAAGAAAATTATATATTTATATCTGTATAAATATTTTTGTTGAAATTGAAAAAATTATAAATATTTCATGAATGTACTAATTATTTCAGGTATATAAAATATAATCATTATCTTTGCCTTTATCACCTTCCATGTGAAGCATTAGTGAAAAATGGATCACATTGCTTCGCGAGGCGGTACTCATCCATACACACGAGCGACGTTATCATATCTCATTCAAAAAAGAATTTAACAAGATATATATATTATTTAATAACTTCATAGTTATAAATAGGATATAAATATCATATATATTCTTTATATGTATCATTATTTCCAACTGTGAATGGTTGTAATGATAGAATTAATTACATCAGTTCACTTAGAGGTAGTGTGCCATGATCACAAACGATGAATTCATAACCCTATTTAAATAAGTGGATATGGTTTTAGGTCATTAAGGTTTTATAAAAATATCATATTATACGTAAAATACGATGGTTATTATTTCTTTATGTTCTAATAATAATAGAAGGAGGTGGAGATAGAAGTAAAATAAAGACTCTCATTAAAGACCATTACCTATTCTTCTAGCATCCTCTGTAGTTTTCCACTAAGGACATAATATGAAATATTTATGACCAAATAAGGATTATTTTATTATTTTAAGGAAGTTATTAAATGATTTTAATAGGTATTGGTCTAAAAAATAGTTTTGAAGGTGTAAAGATCTTTTGGGAGTGAGTGCCCTTTTATAGTTGAGAAGGAGTAACATTCTTGTAAATACCCAAATGTATTCACTATCGGGTGAACAATATTAGATAAAGTGGATAAAATATTGATATATAAAGTTATTTATGGATGATATGGTTGACCCAATCCTCAGCAACAAAATTAAACACTTTTTTTTAAACATTGTTTCCCTTAATTGATAAGTTTACAAATTTGACCATTTTGTTTTTCACTATGGTAAAAAGTTTTCTAACCAATGTAATTTATCCATTAACACTAAATTAAAGTGATAATTATTATATAATATATATGAAATGATATTAAATATTAAATATAATTTATAAAATAATAATTATCTATGTTTTGATAATTTATTTTTCTACAAGTGTATGATCATGCAAATACACCGCTTTAACCATAATTGTGCAAATAATGTTTTTATTATTTAGGGATAAAAATATTAATTATAAAAAAAATATTGGTTCATCAATGGATAATATTTTATATTTAATATCATTTAAAAATGACTTAGAAGAATAAATTATTTTTTGTCATTTTTAATCACCTATTAAAATATATTTTCTTATAAAGTTACATTAATGTCAATTTTTACATTATTAATTTATGTTGAATATAAAAATATCAAGAAAATTATGGAAGTATAATTTATTTTTTTAACACTTATTTAATATTATATATTAATCTTAAAAAATAATTTAATATAATAATTAATTTAATTTACATCACTTTTAATATTTTAGTGTCATTTATTTTATTTATTTAGTAACTAAATAATAACTTAATTGAAATTTCGTAGGATTTTAAATTAATTATTTCATTTCAAAATAATAAAATAAATTATTAAGATAAAATGTTTATTTATATTTTAAAATAATACTTATAATCAAACATTGTTTTTTCCCTATCCCAATTATTTAATGATTTGAAAAGTGAGAAAAGTTTTTTTTGTCTTTTTCATTACTTAACTAATTATATTGATCATATTCAAAGTGAAGTGGGATGTGATTTCCATATTTTAGAGACTATTATGTCCACAGTAAAAATAAAATCATTGAATAAAAACATGATAATATTTCAGGTATTTTTCACTCTTATCTTATCAGTTTAATCTCATAGTAAACTCATTTTTACCTTAACCATGGAAAATAATTTTTACTATCTTTAATATTTATTTTGGTCAAAAATTAAGTCTAAATTATTTTAAATTATAAATTATTCTATTTAAAAATATGGAATCCATTTTTTCTAAATTAAATTTACATAACAAAAAAAATTACTGTAAAATTAATTACATAGACATGATGAGAAATTGAGTTTTTAATGTAAAAATATTCAAAATTTTACAAAGTTTTTATATCTAAATTAAATATCAAAATAATTATAATGAACTAAATTGGGTTACATGATATTAAAGATAACTAATTTTACAATAAAACTAATTCAAAATATAATTTAACAATATAAATTATTTAAATTAAATCGATGTTTTCAATTAAAATTAATTAATTTTCACTTTTTATTGGAAATTCTAATACTTCAGAAGAATCCATAAAATTCACCCTAAGATAATTGTGATATTAATATTTCAAAAATTAATTTAATTTTTTCATATAATTTTTCTTAAAATGGTAAAAATTAATTTTATGTTATGTGCACAATGAAGAACGAATCATTGTTTTTGAAAAATACAATTTTTCAAAAAACATTTCTTTTTTTCAATTGATTTTTATTTTATTGAAAATAAATTGATAACCATATTTTTCATAATTTAATTAGTACTATTAATGAACTCCTATCTAATTTATATCTTATAACTATTATAATAATTTTATAATGACATCCCACATTTGGTTTAAATTCGGTGTTGCATATAACACAAGATTAACTTGGTGTTGTGAGTGATAGAAACTAAACAAAGAATTGTGTGTAATGAAATATAATTTAGTATTTCATGAAACATACACTATAAAATAATATAGTATTCTTTCATAATTTTCTATCCGTTACAATGTCCAATATCATCCCTTATCACAGACCTCCAAAGAAGATATTTTTTTTCACTTTTAGGGTTTTGTTAAACCTATTTTATTCCTTTGTAATTCTTTTCAAATTTATATATGTCACCATAAAAATCCTCATAAAAATCATTAATAATGGTAAAAATATATAAATAATATTTTTAGAATAATGGTGAGATTGGACCCTAATGATCAACACCATTAATAATGTATTCAAACATTTTTATTTTACAATATCTTATTAAATGATTTTGTCAAATTATAATTCTTTATAAGTTCTTAATCATCAACTAAGAAATTTTTTATTCAAACTATTCTTTAATAATATTGGTTATCTAATTGAAATTTATGTTTTTATATTTGAGATAATTATTTACCTACATACCCCAAATTCTTTTTGAATTTAAATTGATTCTCCTTATATATTTGACAAGTATAATATTTTATATATTATGACTTGATCTTATCTACGAATAAATAAAATCTCACTAACCTGTTAGGAATTATATTTTCATAAAAATATAAATCTTAAACATAAACACATTTTTTTAAAAAATAAAACCTATTTCCATTTTCATGAATTTAAAATTATTAAACTATTAACACATATATCTTTTGTGGAATGTTATGTGCTAAAATAAATATTTTAAAATAAATATTTTACTCTTTAAAATATGCCACTATTGGGTTATGGGAACTATTTCTATCACATAATATCAAATACCTTTGATAAACTATTTAAAACAAGATAAAAATATTTTATCATTATATTTATTTCAATCTATTTATAGAATTTAATGAATCACCAACCATGTGCATCAAACCCATCATATCATTCTATTAATAACAAAAAAATTCTATAAATTAATTCCCTTATAACATAAGATAAAATAAGATGAAAATAAACATCCATTATCTAAGAACATAGTATATTCACTCAGGTATAGATCCTTTAATTTTTGGTCTAAATAATTATGTTGGACCTAATATGGATGTATAATGAGTTAGTAAAGGTTTAGAGGGTGTTTGAGGCTTGTTTGGAGCCCATAACCCATATTTTGTAGAAAATGGATTGGTGCACAGTTTATAGTAAACCATGCAGAAATTATTCACAATTTGGAAAACTGTACGGATTGTGTTTTTCGGACAGAGCCACCTCACACGATTGGTGCACAACTGTGCGGCCTAGCCATGTGAATGACCCTTTTTCCTAGGTACTGATTGACGTATTACTCATGGTTTGATCAAATCGTATGGAAGATGATGATTCAAGAAAAATCATCTCACATGGTTTGTGCACGGTTTGAAAAAACCATGCAGACAAACCGTGGATAGGATAAAAGCCTATGTAAAATTCCCAAAACTCCCTTAATGATCTATTTACTCCCATCTTCTTCCCTAATCCAAGAACTAGTGGGATTAATCCATTTTCCTCTAATTTAGGAGCTTTTTAGGCTAAAGATAGGGATTAAGAGAACTTCATTATTTGACATCTGATCGATCTTCCCTTTGTCAGGATAGATGCCCAACGGTAAGTACTCAAGTTCTCTTCATCTATTTTTATTCACTTTTACTATCAACTAGATATATTCATGTGATAATGTTTCAGTTTTTCATATATCTACTCTGATCTGAGGAAAATCAATGCTGGATACTTGAGGAGGAGAGTCATACAACCCAATGGTGGGTGGCCTATAACTCATCCCTAATGTTTACTGATTTTGGAATATTTTTTTGGGGAACTCTAATTTCATTAGAAGTTGTTTCGTAAATTTACATGTCTTGATTAGACTTGTTAGAATCGTATGGTTATGCACTTTCCAAATATGTGATTAGTTGATTGTGGTTACACCTACAACTCAATTCTCCCCATGTCAAAGGTTATTCCATAATTGGGTTTAGTGATTCGGCATGTTTGAGCCACCTTTCGGCTGTAGATTTTCTTGATCTTTCTAAAGTTGAGACATCCTATAAAAGTGGATTTTTATTAATTAGAATTGCATAATGGATTGTACTATGTTTTATCACCACTTGACCCCCTAGGTTAAGTGCTTCAATTGATTATTAAATACGAAATGTGAAATGGAATGTATACTAAGTATATAAATTAGCCTTAAAGAATAATTTTGAATAAAGGTACATGTCTGTATCACTCCTTTTCATGTTGAGGGAAGGGAGGAGAGTGAACCTCAATAATCTAATATTCCTTAAGAGTTAATTATGACTTTATTTAATGGTTGAAATGATACTTATACTATTAACACTAATGGATGACAAGCCTTGAACATAATGAATGAATACATGATTACAATATCAAATAGGAATAGACTGACTCGAGATTGCCTGGAATTATGAGATGATAATACCATGAGTATCCAGAACTCCATTCTGATTCAAGGATGCAATTTTCATAGGTTGATACCCACCTTTACTCGAATGACATAGGTCATGGTTGCAGCACCGTCTTCCCTCTTCGGCCCCTCTAGGCTGGGATGGGAAGTAGAAGATCTTTCACATTCGTTCCCCTCTCGCATCCCTTATTTTCCCCCTTTTACAGATCTTTTATCCCTTCCTTTCTTTCCCACTATCAAATTGAGCCCTGGTGTTTAGTCCTGCGTGAATGATGATCTTTCTATTCTGATTTCTTCTCTGGAGATTATTGAATCCTCAGTGCTACTGGACCATACGTTGGTTTCTCGTTTAGGGAAGAAGAGGTCCTCTGTTGATGCCTTCGAAAAGTTTGTCTTCTCATCATGGCATTTACAGGATCGAGCGGTTGTTGGTCTTCTGCATTCAAGGCATATTATGATTTTTTTCAAATGAAGTGGATATGAGAAATTCATTGGAAAATTCTCCATGAGTCATTGATGGTTTTTTCTTCAACCAAATTCGTTGGTCCTTTTAATTTCACATATTACACGACTCTCCGGTTACGACGATCTACATTTCTCTCCCCAGTCTTTCGATACCATTATAGAATCCAGGTATTCTTCAGTTGATTAGTAAAATGACGGGTCAATACATTTGTTCTGATGTTTGTACCCTATCGGGTTTCCATCCAATTTCTCATATAATTTTCATTGAAGTTGATGCCTCAATGTGTCCAGTGGAGTTCATAATGATCAAGGTTAAAGGAGAACTAGACTGGCACAAGAAGGTATGCTACGATTCATGGGTTCATTTCTTTTTAGGATGTAATTTCTTTCATCATGAAGTTTTCATTTTTTACAATCTCTTCCCAATTTCCTTAGAGAGATCCCTCTAAGGATATCCGGGATACTAATTATATTGTAGTGCGTAAGGCCTCAGAGATGGATCAGCTGGCTACTGGAGGAACTAGAATTTCTTCGATCACATGAGAAAAAAGTTAATTGTTGATTCCAGAGTAGAGAGTAGTGGCAGTTTAGGGTGATAAAGTATATATGTGTGGGGTTGTACCATAGGTGTTGGAGGTCATTGGACAACATTTCTCTCCAATTGTGGAGGCCATTCGGATGCCAGCTATGGTTCCTCTATGCGACCCTACTGTTTCTTGGATTTTTATTAAACTGAAAGCTGATTGGAGTGTTGGATTTTCTTCAAAGGCGACATGTGTTTTTGGAAGTGATGGGGTCATTAGGACTACTTGATTGGTAAAAGAAAAAGAATCATGTCTTTAGGAGAGGTATCAACTCTTGAATTCTGAGATGTTACAACAACTGTATTCAATTTTAGAATGTTGTTCTATCGTGAGTGATGCAACGTGTGTGTATCAAGAAACTAGTAGAGCGACCTCTTTCTAGTATCAACACATGGGATGTGGCTTTATCCAACCAAGGGGTCCAGATATGGATGTAATGGTCATGCAGGCACAACCTTATTATTCCAAGAAGGTTAAAACTGGTGGCATGCTAAAAAATTCCACGAACCGGTTTGAAGTTTTGCGAGAAGAAGACTATCAGATTCTTGGTGACGGAATTGAGATGGATGATAAACAATAAGAGGACCATTCTCAGGTATCGGGGCTACCCAAGAGAAGGTAGATCCTTTCATAGACTCACCAGTTGATCCTATAAAAGTGGGCTTGGAAGAGTAATACCTTTGATCCTCTTCAAAGAAGGGAAAAAATACACTTATTGATTGGGAAGGCTTTATCATGCATAACCAAAGAAAGAGAGGGATGAAATACTACTCTAACTTACATTTTCCTCCTGTTATGAGGTCCCTAGTAATGGTAAACTCCTGCTGATTTGTACAAATAATGAAAATTGAAATTACACAAGAAATAGGAAAGGATCTAATGAGCTTGTAGATGGTAAGAAAGTAGGTGGCGCACAGTCCAATGATCGGGTGTCTGAAAAACATTTGGATGTTACAAGGGCATTTGATCTGTAGGGAGAATTGAAAAATAAATCTGATGAGGTGATTTGAGAAATGGAGGATGATCTTCAGTATCCTGAGGATGGGACTCTTGTTGGTTGGCACTGCTTTTGGGATATTTATTCAGATAAAAAAATTGATCTACTCATGCACTCAGGTGAGGAAATGAAGGAGGATGCCCTGGTGATTAAGGCGAAAGGGAAGACATTGATAAAATGGTGAGTATATTTCTTTAATAGGAAGGTAACTAGGAGTAGTGGTAGTATATTTACATGAAATAACATATATTAGTTAGAGGATTAAACATGGGGAAAATTGGAAAAGAAGAGTACATGCAAGCCTAGGAGAGCCAGGCTACCTATTATTAAGCACTCCATGAAGATTATCTAGGCTGCCAGGTAAATTCTTTTCCCTAGAAACAATCAAAGTAATTTTACTCTAATAATCTCAATCTAGTGTTTAACATATCTGTAGTCTATTTTCATGTATTATCTGCGGAACTGTGAAGGTTCTCACTTCCCCCCTTAAAAGTGTTGGAAAATAAAAAAGTAAATTTAGAGGATACCCACCTAGACTCTGGTTCTGGTGTATTCCCCAGATTCCCAGTATACTACCATAGGGTCCTTTACATATTTACATGATACCTCAGATACACTTCTTGGATATAGCATTGACTAGTAGGTGTCATGGAGAAATACCATATGGCCATGTGCTTTCATAGCCCCATTTTACTTTGGGTGATCACATTGGAATCGGTTGGTACCTTAATGTGGAATTACTTGTATTACGATCTTTGTATTACATTCTTAGTGCTTGGATAGACTTAGATACTACTGATTTAGTGTTCCATGAAATCTATGTTACCTTGGTTATTACCCATGAACTCCCTCCCCAGATATAATTGTCAGGCTACCATGTAATTTCATGGGACCTTCACTACTTATACTATCACAAGGTGATTCCAGTGCTGGCTATGCCTCACGTGACCTATTAACATTAAATATTTATTAAATAATTAATGAACTGGTCACATGTTCAGTCACCAATCAAGGGTGGAAGTAGGTATTGGGTATTTAGTTATATTGTACTGCTTACTTTATGTTATATACGTTTGCATGCACACTATTATAATCCATTACATAGGCTGTAGGTTATAGACCTTGTTGGTGGTGTCCCACTAAGATATATCGTACACCCTCTCCAGGTGTTGTTTGGTACCTTTAGTAGATTACATGAGTGCAGGTGTTGAAAAAGGGAAGCATAGAGCTTCAGACACTTGATGGCTTGCAAAGTGGATGGAGATTAATAGCAAATGATCAAGTTGGATCTCAAGATTCATTGAGTAGTCATTGTTTTCTCTACTTTGTGGAACATGTTATGATTATTGTCTTGTATCTGTGTTTTCTAGTTTTCTAGTCACAAGAAATTACATCATCATTGTTTCAGTTGATATAGTTTTTTTTTATTCTAGTTTATCTGTTTCATCAGTTATCTTCCTCTATTTAATTACATTTCATTCTCTATTCACTATTCATTTATATTCTATCCCCTATGATACACTCTACGAATTTTGGAATTGTCTCCCCATGGACACACCCTAGTCCCACACTACTAGTCAGTAGCATCTGGCTTTTTGGGAGATGTGGTTAAGGCCAAGTCGCCCACCGGGCTCTGGGCACCCATTAAGCGGCATCTGGGTCCGAGATGTCCCAAAGTGGTATCATAGGTTGTTTTTTCTTACATAACTATTTGGATACAATATATTTGAGAATATGAATCCTTGGAAATTGGTTATAAGTTGTGATTCGGCATTGCGAACCCATGTTCAGGGTAAAAACAATGTTGCCTAAATTATAATTGATATTCTCCTTTTCCCTATTACAATTGATGTTATTTCACCCTTGGGTGACACACATGTTGTGTGGTGTTTTTGATCATTACTCTGTTTGTGAATTTATTTCATCTTTAACCCAATGATATGAGGGCAAGGAGAATTGTTACCATCATCATTATAGGAACCTATAGTTCACATGTGATGCATATTGACATTCTATATAGGTGCATTCCAGTGATTTTCATTGGTTGATATTTTACTGATTGTTGAGTGATGTTGTGATAGTTTACTTTTACTTGTGTTACTTTTTTTGTAGATTTAGTGATTTCCTATCTCAATTCATAAGATTTAGGGGCCCTCATAGGTTGGGACAAGTAATTTACCAACTCGAGCCATTATGCTATAATTAAATGGGTATCGTTTCTAGATATAGGTGTATGGGAACTGATTCCTATGAAATTGATATCCATTATACGGTGATTCATGAGATCTAAAATGAATTGGTTCCACATCTGTATCCTTCATTTTCAAGTCTATGAAAGTTAAAGGATTGAACCATGAATTTTACTGCAAATTGACATGAAACATATAGTTAAGAACTTACTGATACATGGATGTATAAGCGGGTAGTTTGGGGGTAGTACGCCTTGGGTAGTCAGTTTTCTTATTTTCAGTTTCTTCTAGTGTTGTTATCTTATGCTTCTAATCTTTTTTTAAGGTGTGTGGTCGGAAATTGTAGACTAATGCCGCCATGACGTCCTTGGATCGTTTCCCATGAGGGTGGTGATGACCGTGATCCAGACATGGTGGGCCCTGAGCTGACAGTCTTACCTTCAAGAGGGAGACTTGAGGCACCGCCTGTTGTACCTAATATGGGCACTGATACCCAAGTCTATGATAGTTTCCTTCGTCGGATACAGTCTATATTGTGTGCTCCAAAGGTTGCACCTACAATGGTTGATCTGACCAGCGAGTTCCAGTAGCAGCATCCTCCTACTTTTTCTGGGGATGGTGGCTCTCAGGATATTGAGTCTTACCTAAAGGCCATACTATCTATCATTGATAATATGTAAACACCTCTATAGTGGATAGTCAAGATTGATACATACATGATTTGGGATTATTCCAAGCATTGGTGGGATGTGGTTACCCATGCCAGTCGTCATCTAGGAATGTTATGGGGTGATTTCTAGACTACCTTCGATGATCAGTTCTTTCCTCACGCACTAAGAGATGACAGAGCCATAGAGTTCATGAATTTCTAGTGTGGTTCTATTCCATTTATGGAATATTTCACTTGTTTCACTAATTTATATCTCTTTTCACCACTTCTATATGGTGATGATATTTTGTGTTCTAGATGCTTTGAGTATGGGCTGCAATACGCAATCCGAATGTGGGTGATTGTATTGCTACATCCTACAATCCTTACAATATTTGATCAGGACCGTATTACTGAGCGTTACCTGGGCGATGATAGGAGTACTGGGTTTGATGGATCAGTGCCGCTTAATACCAGTAGTTTTTTTGATGGCCGGAAACGTTCCCTAGACCTTTCTTGTCATAGATGTGGTAGCCATAGTATCTAGTTTAATAGCTCTATGGTGTGTCATAAGTTTGAACACCAGGGCATACGAATCCCCAATGAGACAGAGACACTATGGAGTGTCAGGATTTCATCCATATGGGTCATCATTAGCATTTCTGGAGGACCTTTCCACTAGCTTCGATCAGAAAAGGATCAACATCAGCTCTGCTTTTGGGAGAGAGTTTTTTTGCACCACATTAGGCAGGGAGTTTGAATAGCACCGATAGGTCTGGCTGAGTTGGAGGTTCTTGTTGTGGTAGTCTGACCCCTGGTCACCGACAGATCCAGAAGATCAATCATGATCGTTGTAGTGCATCTATTATACAAGGATGTGGACCGATCTATTTCATGATTTATAGTTGATACCTGAGGATCAGGCTACGAGACCATCTATAGTACAAGGTGTTATTCTAGTAGCCTCTGCCATTGTATCTTCTTTGTTCGATATAGGTGCTTCAAAATACTTTATTTCTCTATCTATTTTGTAAATTATCTGACTAGTTTTATATTATCACTATGTTGTAACGTCCCTCAATACACCGTTGAGAATATGGATGGACGACATACTCCTGTGTAGGGTTTTCCCCCTTGAGGTAGGAAATTACTATTTCCTGTTGAATATTTGTATTCTATAGACGATGGGCTTCGATGAAATTATTAGGAAAACTAGTTAGTCCATTATCACACCATTGTAGAATACTATCTATATTGGGTTACTTTTCCATCACCAGAATGCAGCAGTTATCTTTTCAATGGTGAGTGGGATATCCATTCTAGGAGAAATGTATTTAACCATCAATGGAAAGGTGTAGTGACCACCCATATGGAAAATGTTTCCATGGAGGATCGGGATTTGATTCAAACTAATTTCCCTCTTGTAGTTGATCGTTTTAGGGATTTCTTTCCCAGTGACTTTTCTAGATTACCAACTAAGAGAGTGGTAGAGTTCACAGTTGAGCTTTTTATAGGAGCAGAACCCGTTTCCATTCCTCCATAATGGATGACACCAACTATGCATCAGGAACTAAAGAGGCTGATAGAGGACCTTGAGACCAATGGATTTATATGGCCTAGTACATTCTCTTGGGGTTCAACCATTCTTTTTCCCAGAAGGCGGATAGAACCATATGTCTATACATGTATTAGAAAAGTTTGAACTGTCTAGATATCAAGAATCAGTATCTACTTCCTCAAATTGATGATCTTTTTTACCAGCTCAGAGGTGAAAAGTTTTTCCCTAAGATCGACTTTAGATTGGGTTATCATCAGGTTCGAGTCATAAAATCAGACATACCTCGTACAAATTTTGGTTGAAGGTATAGTATGTATGAGTATCATGTTATCTCATTTGGTCTTACGAACGTGCCTATAATTTTCATGGATTTAAATAGTAGGGTTTCCACCCCTATTTGGACTCTTTTATCGCGGTCTTTGTGGAAAACATCTTGGGGTATTCTCGCACTTGTAAGGACCATGCCAAACTTCTTGAGATCATTATGAGTACACTAAGAGAGCATCATCTGTATGCCATGATTTCTAATAGAGACTTCTAGATCAACAATGTCCACTTCTTGGGTTATATTATCTCATAATTAAGAGTTTATATTTTCCACAAAAGGGTTAGTGCTGTAGTTTTCTGGGATCATCCCAAGAATTTTTTTGATATCATGAGTTTCTTAGTGATTGCTGGATATTATAGGAATATCATACAGGATTTCTCATGTCATTCTTCACCTCTTACTGGACTTACAAAGAAGGTTGTTATGTTACTGTTGTCATAACCATGCGAGAAATCCTTTTAGAAACTGAAAGTGATACTTTTCTTGGCACCGATTCTAATTATTCCCGAGAAAGGTAAAGGTTATATCATCTTTTATTATGCATCAGGCATTGGCCTAGTATTAGTGTTGATGCAATACGAAAATGTAGTGGAATATAGAACATGGTAGTGGAGACCTCATTAGAAAAATTACCCAATGCACAACCTCGAGCTAGCAGTACTTATCCATGCCTTACTTTGCTAGAAAAATTATATGTTGGGTTAGTGATTTGTGGTGTATACATATCACAAGAGCCTCAAGTATATATTTTCTCAGTGTGAATTGAACATCAGATATAGGATATATGTAAAATATCTACAATACTATAATTTTTAGCTTGAATATACGTATGGAAAAACAAATATGGACACAGATGCACTGAATCGAAAAACTGATGGCAAGACATATAGGAATCCAGTGACGAATCAATGAAAATTGGCCTCTTTTTTGAACATCATCTGATGTTTCATGGAAGTCCCAACCAGTCTTACCTCTCAGCCTTAACCTTTACCTATTCCCTCCTGGAGAAGGTGTAGTGTTTTCAATTTTCAAATCATGATGTCTTGTTTCTCTGTGAGAGTATATCAAATGATAAACCACTTCTTGATTAGTCTATGGACATAGACGGTGTCCTATGTCTATGTGTACATAGTTGGGTTGCTTCATATTTGAGAGAGGAGTTGATGAAAGAGTCCCACTCTTCTCATTCGTTAGTTCATTCAGGAATCTAGAAGATGTATCGAGATTTGAGATAGCAGTATGTGTGTCCTGGTATGAAACAACAGATTACAGGCTACATCCCTAGGTGGTCCACCTATCTACAGGTGAAGGTGGATCACCAAAGACCAGTTGGCTTACTATAGCTGCTTCCAGTCCCAGAATGGAAATGGGAAGAATTTACTATGGATTTCGTTAACATATTACCTAGGTTTTCAGGGAGTAGAAATGCTATATGGGTTTTCATTGACTAAATAACAAAATCATCCCACTTCATTCATATATGGGGGACTTTCTCAGTTGATGAGTTTAGAAGATGGTATGTCTATGTGATAATATAACTACATGGGGTTCTACATACTATAATTTCATATATGGATGATCATTCCAATTCATGTTTCTAAAAAGGTTTAAATAAATCTAAGGGGACTCAGGTAATTTTATGCAGAACATTTTGCCCTTAGACGGACAGACAAACAGAACGAACAATACAAGTTCTAGAAGATTTTCTCTGAGCATGTGTCCTTGATTTCGGCGGTTCTTGGGTGAAGCATACCCCTCTCATTGAGTTATCTTATAATAAATTTTTTCAGGAGATTATTTAGATGGATCATTTTTAGGCCTTATATAGTAGTCCATACCATTCACCATAGTGCTGGCTAGAGGCAGGTTTGGCAGCCCTATTAGGACCTCATCTTGTTCAAGAGACTTCAGAATAGGTTCAGCTGATCAGAAAATGGTTGATTACTTCTTAGTGTAGACCGAAATCTTAGGATTACCGCATTCGAAAACCTCAAGAGTTTGAGGTTGGAGATCGTGTTTTTATTCAAGTATTACCTATGCTAGGTTATAGATGGTTAAGGAAGACGAGAAATCCGTCCCCTCGTTATGTCAGATTGTTTGAAATTACAGAGATATTTGGGCTGGTAGTCTATTAGTTTCTACTACCTTAGATATATCATGACATGCACAATTTCATTCACATATCATAACCTATCCAATATCAGACCGACCCATCACATAAATTTGATCCCAAGGAATTTGATCTAGATGGTGATGATACCTTTGAAGAATATCTAGTACGCATCATTGAACGATGCACAGAGGATCTCTGAGGAAAGTATATCACTCTGGTATGAGTTCTATAGTAGCAGAACCATGTGCATGATGAGACTTGGGAAAGGGAAGATGATGTACATTTCCAATGGATTGATTTGTTCTTAGATAGTGCTTCTTTACCCTTGTAAGGAGAACTCAAGGGCGAGTTCGTTTAATGGGGGAAGACTGTAAGAACCTGATTTTCCACTCAGGTATGGATCCTTTAATATTTGTTCTAAATATTTACTTTAGACATAATATGGATTCCAAAAGAGTTATTAATTTATCCAAGGGTGTTTGGGATTGTTCAGAGCCCATAAACCTTCTTTGTGAGGAAAAATGGCTTGGCACATGGTTTATAGTAAACTGTGTAAGAATTCCGCACGGTTTGGAAAACTTTCCGGATTTTGTTTTTTTATCAGATAGAGACACCTCGCATAGTTGTCACATGGATGTGCATCCTAACTATGTGAATGCACCTTTTTCCTAGGTACCAGTGCATGGCTTGTGCACAGTTTGATCAAACCGTTTAGAAGATTTTAATTTGGGAAAAACCATCTTGCACGGTTTGCGCACGTTTTGAAAAACCCTACACACAAACTGTGTATAGGATAAAATACAAGGTAAAATGTCCAAAATGATCTTAATGGTCTATTTACTCACTTCATCTTTCCTAATCTGAGAACGTGCGGGATTAAACCCTTTTCCTCCCATTTTGCAGCGTTATGAAGGCCAAATATAGGGATCTAAAGATATCATTTTTCATGCATCTAATCGAGCTTCCATTTTTAATTTTGGATTCCCAATGGTATGTAATCGAGTTATCTTGAGCCGTTCATCTTCTCTTTCCCACTCGACCATGATATCGTTATGTGAGAATTTTTCAATTTTTCTTAGATCTTCTCCGATCTTTGGAAAATAAATGGATGATACCAGAGGAGGAGAGTCATATAACCCTATGGTGGGTGGTCTATAACTCATCCCTAATGTTCAATGACTTTGGAATATTCATTTGGGGACCACCAATATCATCGGATATTGTTTCTTAAATTTACATTCCATGATTATAGATGTTAGAATCATATAGTTATGCTCTTTCCAAATATGTGATTATTTGTAAGTGGTTACACCCCCAACTCAATTCGTCCCATATTGAAGGTTATTCCATAATTGGGTTTAGTGTTTTGACATGTCTGATCCACTATTCGGGTGTGACTTTTCTTGACCTTCCAAAAGGAAATCCTTCATATAATAAATGGATTATTATTAATGAGAATTTCATAAAGACATGTAACATGTGTGCTCACCACTTGACCCACCTATGGTTAGTGCTTCAATTGATTATTAAATGAGAAATATAAAATTGAAATTATACTATGTATATAACATGTCCTTAATAAATAATATTGAATAAAGGATACATGTCTCTGGAAACTCGTGCCATATTGAAGGAAGGTAGCGGACTGAACCTCAATAATTTAATATTATTTAATGGTTAATTAAGAATTGATTAAATGGTAACAACACTAATTGAACTATATACACTAATGTATGACAAGGATTGAACCTAATTAATGATTACATGATTAAAATATAAAATCAGAATGGACAGACTCCAGATCGCCTTGGATTCAGAGAGGAAAATACCTTGGGGCTTGGGAACCCCATTCCAATTCATGGATGTGGTTTGCTTAGGTTGATGCCCACCTAGATTTTGGTTCTTCTCTATTACTTATATGAACAGTATACTACCATATGGTCCTTTTCATTATTATATGATACCTCAAATACACTCCTTGGATCAAGCATTAACTAGTAGGTTCCATGGTGAAATCCCATAGGGACTTGTTGGTGATTAGCCCCATTTTACCATGGTTGATCACCTTGGACTTGGTAGGAACCTTATTGTGGAATTACATGAAATATGATACTTGTATTAAACTCTTACACCATATCTAGACTCAGATACTACTGAGTTTGTGTTTTGTGAGATCTAAATTACCTTGGTTATTACATTGGAACTCCCTCACCAGATATCTTTGTTAGGATTCCTTATTATGTCTTGAAACCTTCAATGCCTGTACTATCACGAGGTTATGTCAGTGTTGTCTATTCCTAATGTGACCTATTATCATTAAATGTTGATTAAATAATTAATGACCTGGTTATATGTCGAGACACTAGCCGAGGGATGAAGAAGGTATTGGGTACTTAGTTATATTGTAGTGATTTCTTTACTTTATATGTGTATTCCTGCATAATACTATATTCTATTACACGGGATGAATATTATAGACACCATTGGTGGTGTTCCACTGAGATATATCGTACACCCTCTCCGAGCACTATTTGGTACCTAGAGTATATTACATGACTGCAGGTGTTGACAAAGGGAAGCACAGGGCTACGAACTCTTGATGCCTTATTGAGAGGATGTAGCTTGATATCATATGACTGAGTTGGATCATGGGATTATTGGAGTAGTATTTTTTTTCTTTACATTGTGGAACATGTTATCCCTATTGTATTTTATCTTTGTCTTTTATTTTTATAGTGACATGACATTACATCATCATTGATTCAGTTGATACAATTATTTTTATTCATGTTTATAAATTGCTTTAGTATGCTTCCTCTATTTAATTACACTGCTTCTGATGTTCAATATTAATTGTTATTCCTTCCACTATGCTACACTCTACTAATGAGGGAATATTATCCCCCCAAACAAACCCTATTCCCTCACTTATAGTCGCTATCCTCTGGAGTTAGGGGAGATACGCTTGAGTCTATGTGGCCCACCTGGCTCGGGGCACCCGTTAAGTGGCATTCGGGTCCGGGAAGTCACACATTATATAGATCTATTTAAGCATTAAATATTCCTATGTATTTAAATACATGATTTAAAAAAATTACATCATCACTTGATTAAAAATTAAATATTTATAAATTGTTTCCTTAATTTTTAAATCTTATATATTTATAGTATTAAAAAAATATACCTTTCATATTAAATAGCTTTTAAAATAAAATAATTAATTTCATAAATATTAATATCTGATGTAGAATCTTTACAATGTTTCTTAAACTCCTTCAGGTGTTATGAATAATTCAATCCAATATAATTAATACCAATATTTCTTAACACTTATTTTAGGGTTCAATAGAAAATGATGATAATTTTACCACAAAATATTCTTCATTTAGATTAATCTTTTATCCATTTCTACTATAATCACCTCACCAAAGCCTAGATATCTTGTGACTAAGCCATTTATTCTCAATACATTAAAAAAATTAGTAAAACTTTATTAAAATTATTCATATTTTTGAAACCTTTCCAATAATAAAAACAGAATAAATTTTATAGCTAGATAAATCCTTAAAGGAAACCTTCAGTCTCTCCATGTAATTAACCTAAATAATCATATTTAGTATATGAGTATAAGTTTGACTTATTTTACATAAATTTAATTTAGAAAATGCATCTAAAAATATTATTTTAATCGTACTTATACTTCTCATATATATAATGTATTTATTTTCAAATTACATTAACATGTGTTTTCTCATTAAAAAGATTCTCTAATATATAAAATTTTCCCTCTTACATAATAAAAATTATTATGTTCTTTTACTATTCTAAATAATGTATTCAATTAATCTTTACATTAACTAGTATTGATATCAATGTCATGTTTAATTATGAAGATGTAAGTTTGTCTATAAACGAAGCTTTTTTTGAGGAGTAACATTTTTTATATTTATATAACAAAGATTTCATCCAATATTTTCCAACAAGAATAATAACCTATTTTAAATACATTATATCCATTAGTATGTCAAAATTTATATTTCGTTAAGTACTGATTTTGATTTATATTTTCTCCCATATCATAGATAGTTAGGTATAATCTCATGTTTATTATATTATATATGAATTTATGATAATTGGGTGGAAAAATATTTGTATAATCCTTCCTATGAATTATCTCAACTATATTCTTTTGTTATCCTAACCAGTCTTTTCCCACCTAAGTGTAACCCAAATTTTACACCAAATACAAGAAACAAATCTTATTAGGGTTTCCTATTACATACTCTCCTAACCTAGGAAAATACAATTGTACCCATATTTGGTGTGGCCTATTTATTTGGATGCTCGTGGTATACAAAAGTTACAACTGTAAAGGAATATAATTCTTCATATTTGATATTGGGTTTTAAATATCTCCCCTAATTGTTTCATATATTTAATTAACATATGAATTTTTATAAAGATTAATTTTCTGAATCCCTATTACTTCCACCAATTGTTTTTTAAAACAATATTATTGTGTAGCACTGTACACAACTCAAGCCTTATGTTACAAAACAAAAATAAAATCATACACTGTTCAAACATATTCAAATGCATTAAATGGGTAAGGTATATGAAACCATTTAATGAAATGGATTAGAACAATATTAATCCAAAAATCCCAATATGAGTAATTAGGGTTCTATAGGTAACCAACCACTACTTTTCTAGAATGAGCCTCAAATCCCATGATTGCGTGCAGTTCAACCTAAAGTGTAAATAAACATGGATTAATACTCAAGAGAGACCTTAATTCCATTAAACATTCTGCACATAATATTTATAAAATATAGAAAACCTTTAAATTAATGATCATAACTCATTAACAAGACTATGTTAATGTATAATAAAACCAAATCAATTATAGTACCTATCAAGTTACTCCTTACATATATTTAATTAAAATTAAATTTGATATTTAAACTTAATTAATCAAAAGCATGAAGGATTTATGGAGAAGCATACGTGATCATGGAGATACCCAATAATGGGATTTTCGTCATTTTCAATGGGTAATATTTAAATAATTTAATAACGAAACCTCATAATCTTATAATATAGGATCTTCCCCATTTAATTTATTTTTTTTTTAAATTATAAAGGGATCGAATTATGAAATTTGGTTTGATCAATTCAGTTGTTTCTATTATAGATTCATCATTATGATAGAGATCCCAAACTAGGATTCCTTTTTTATATCCACACATACTCCACAGTTCAATGAATATCGCTCTTCGTATTCTGGGTGCTAGCAGAGAGGAACCAAGTATCTTTTTCTGTTTACCAATGATCAAAATAAGAAATATATTGTGTTCTCATGAGTTCTTGAGTGAGGTAGAGAAGGGTTTCTCTCTCAGTATTAAGATAATTCTCAAATATCGCTATTGAGCACAACTACTCTAATACTCTAAAATTGAATATTCATGAATTTATACTTAGGGGTAAATAATTAACAATTACACAAATTCTATTTATCTAATTTTTTATTCTAAACAAACACCATGTAAATTAATAATAATAATATTATTATTATTATTATATACTCATGATATGTTCTATACTCATATATTAATAAATAATTTCCATCAAGCCCTAAACTATACCCGTCAGACCTCCTTAAAATTTATCAATATCTGAATAATAAAATATTTATCCCAATAAATATTTTTTTAAAAATTAAATAAATAATATTTCAACTAAACTATTGAATAAATATTTATTCAATAAATATTATATTCTCTAAAATTTCGAATGATTTTTTTAATATTCATGTAACTAAATAAATATTTATATAAATATATTCTTTAAAATATAGAATATATAAATAAATAAATATTATATTATGAATAAAATATAAAAGATTAAATAAATATTATATTCACTAAACGGGAGAAAAAATATTTATTTTATTACTCAACCCATATATTATATACTCCAATATCTTTGTATTGAGATGATGAAATCAAAGAAACTTGAATAATTATAATTCCAAAAGATGATAATAACACATATTCTTAATATTAGATTCCAAATACAATTTAATAAGATTATGTATAAAATTATCATTTTACCTCCTAAGACACTTTATCGATAGAATTAGAAAAACAATCCTAAATTCTAAATTCATCACCTAGGAACATGTCAAGGAACCCATAAAGAAATATTTAATTTTTGTAACAACAATACCCTATTCCAAATAATTAGTGTATAATATATAACCTTTTTAAATCTAATAAATCAAGTTTCATTCTTATTTCAATAATCTATATACTTGATTTATATTTCATTGAATATATAAAAAAATCATCATTACACTTTCATGTCTTTGGATATTATCTGAAATATTCATTTCAATCAAAGGCAAATAGGTATCATTTTCCATTAACCCAAAAGGGAAAAATAAATTTCTTGACTTATTCAATTAATATTATATAACTTATGAATCACCAAATTTATATTGCCTCAATTAGAGAAAACTCTATCATGGATTTCATTTATACATTAAATTATGTGATTCATTTTATGAATTAATAATAATATCAAATATACGGATGAGTAGGCACTCCAATGGATTGGAATATACAATGACACATATAACATATAGCATTCCTATTGGAATTTGTGTTCTCATAACCCCATATTCTAGAGATTACCAAGTGTGAATATCGTAAGAAAAAGAATTAAAATTTTATGAACCTCTAAGATATGATAGCCAAACATCATTTATTCCATGTCATATTGATGTTATCTAGACCATAGTATATATGTTAAATTATATTTTTAACACATTTCATGGTTCTCATAACTGTTGGTTAATTAAATAACCATTAAATGTGATGAATACTATAAGGACTTTAAAATATTAATGATACAGAGAAGAATAATTATCATGTGATAATATATTTATTATTATTATATTAAACAGATGTGCAATGTGATTTGGTTATGGGAAACAAACTCCCTCAAACTACCACTTTATCTTGATCCACCAACTAACTCTCAACTTATAATCTCTAACATGCTAAACATGCTTCTACTTAGGTATAATTATAGTTATTAAGACAAATATGTTCTCCCATGTATATTCTAATTACTTTGACTTCACTCCTTTGAGAAAACCTAATATAAAGTCCCATAAATGAGTATTTACCTTTTTACCTTTTTCATAAACATGAAATATTGGGTTATACAATTGTCTTAATATTATCATTATATATATATATATATATTATGATAATGCATTACTCTCTTATTAAAATTACAAAATCTAGAAGAAATTGTTTCTTCTGCTATATCAAAATCCCCAATGTACATGGTCTATATAGATTTGGAAACCCCAAACTTAGTTATTATTCAATTTCTTATTATCTTATCCTTACTGTGATACTAGATAAAATTTCACTAAAGTAACACTAGTATTGTATCCCATTGATAACTAATATTCCAATTACTATAATTACCTTGTAATCATATTTTGTAGTTTCCCTGGTACTTTTAGATAGCTTCGATTGCTACCCTGAGAAATTATCTTGGTCATGTTAGATGTTTTTAAAAATATTTTTTATGTATATGAAATATCAAACACTTGTAAATATAATGGTATTTGAGATAGATTCATAACAACTCAAGTGTATGTAATTATTATTTATCACAATAATATCCTTATATTCATTCACACATAAACAATGAGATATTCATTTCCATTGGACATTGGAAACAATTATATCTTGAATAATACTATATTTTATATTTAAATACCTTTTTAATTTATTTACTATGAAAAGACCTAAGAAACCCCATATATCTGTTATGAAAGATCTTTTTCCCTAGTAATTGGGTCACAATATTAATTTATTCATGGATAAATATTTTTTACATAGTCTTAAAAAACAATAATAATTAATATCCATTTTCCATATGTTATCAACATACACAACATTAAAAACCATTATACTCCCAATATCCACTTTATACACATGGCTTAATTATTTTCTTTAACAATGTAAAACTATCTTATGGATTCATCAAAATGAATATTCAATGATCTTAATGCATTATTCAATCCATAAATGGATCACTGCAACTTACACACATTATTATCATTCTATAATGTCACTATACCTACTTAATATTTCATATATAAATTGTATATATACTATCCATAATTTAATAATGTTTTGACATCTTTTTTCCCAATATTATGATCATATAAGGTTACAATGAAAAGTATAATTCTAATAAATTTTAGAATGATATATGGTAAAAGGATGCATCGAACACTATGTATATATTCCACACGAAACCTTCAATAATTAATATAGACTTATTTTTATAACTTATACCTTACATATCTAGTTTATTCTTGAATACCAACTAACATATTTACATCAATAAAGAAACTAAGAAACTGAAAACATCGATTATTTTACATGGAATCCATCACTGAATTCAAATAAACTTTCAATCATATCTTGTAACCAGTTATATCTTCCTTATAGGATTCATCATTCATATATAATAATATATCACCTAACTTGGTGAATACAAGACCAAAAGTTTTTTTAACATTCCTATGCATTATATGTCTCTTGAATAAATCTTCCCACTTATTATTGTTTATTTTAGTGTTCCTATGCCAACTCATGTGCATCTTGGGCCATGACTTCATTGAAATCTAGATTTCCCCCACTATCTTGAAAGAGAGTTTCTTCCCTAAAATGGAAACATAATTGATCACTTGAATAATTGCATTATATCTTTGGGATTGTAATACATTGAGTAGAATAAGGATATTTAACTGATATACGCTTAGTGTTTTCTTTTATGTATTTTTTTTCTAAAAATAGATTTTGCAAATAGTAATCTTAAAATATATGAAGTTGTGACCTAATATATTTCCATCATATTTCAAATCATATGATATCCATGAGTCACCATAGTTGTCATATGGTTAGCTATTACGTTTCAATTTATGAAACATGTTATTAAATGTATTATGGAAGATTTTCAGTACATATAAGGCTCATCATCGGTCATACATTTACAACTATCACACTCTGATGTGTATATGGTAATGTGAGTTTTGGAATATCTCCACTCTACATTTAAATTGTCAATTAATTATTGGTTAAAATATTATCTAACTACCCCACTAATAGGATCTTATATCTGTTACAATTTTAATTTAGAATTTCCACATAATATTCCTAAAATATCTAAAAGGAATATGGTGAAGTATATGAATTTACCTCTAGCATCACCTTAGAATAGTTCATAAGTATATTATTACACTAAATCAATAATATTTGGGAAAAACATTTATTGCTAAATGTTTTGTTCTTTTAAAACATAATAAATAGGTAAAATTCCTAAGAGTTTTATCTCTAATGAGTATATACAATCTTTTTTGTATATATTTGATAATTACCTTTAGTTTTACATGACCAAGAATTATTTTTCTAGAACAGAGAATTATATGAGTCTTATAGTTTATATTCATTAATATTTTTAGATAATTCATATATTTTATTCAAGTACTACTAAATTATTAATTTTATATGATATAACATAATAAAATTCATTCCAAATATGAATAAATAAATCATTATATCTAAAAATATTCATTAATTTAAATATTGGTGTAACACTCAATGTACAAAAATAAATTATAAAAATTAATCAAGTAAGAAATGTGAAGTTGTGTCCCTCACTTATTTGACTTGGGAATCAATATGTCTTGTTAACATAAAAAATATCCTTACTTCTTATAGTCTTGATGAACTTCCTTGGATCCTATAGTTCGATACAAATATGTAAATTTTATATTACATTTAATACCCAAGAATTAAAATAAAAATTTTATTTTCAATGATTAATTTACCTAAAGTAAAAAAAAATTAATTACTTATTCATTAATTAATTATATCCCTCTTCCATTGACATTTATTACCATATGTGATGTAGATAAATTTTTATTCATTGTTCTCCCTCTAAATATTTTTTCCTTTGAATCCACTAAATTTAATCCTTTCATGGAATTTTCTAACTCAAATTTCTATTTAATATTAATAAGTGGTGATCAACCAAGTTCCCACTAATCTATATTTTATTGGTAAATAATAGTCAATATTTTCTTGACTATATTATCAATACAATCCATTCTATAATTCATAATTAAAATGAATAATATTTTTGGTATGGATGATAATATGAGATAAATAGAAAGTTTCATATCTATATGGAAGATGAAATTTTCAAACCGATCAATGTATAACTACATTTTGAAGACAATATTGTAATATTATGACCATTTAAAAAGATGTATCAATCTCATTTACATGTACTATTTATCCTTGTTTTGAGTATATCTTGTTCGGGTATTACTTTTGAAAGATTTCACGTGAAATTGAAAGCTTTTGGAGAGTTTTTAGGCATTGCAAGTTCAGCACATGGTTTTACCCAATTGTGCACCCAACCCCAGCAATCTGTGCAACCTCAGATAAAGTGGGATTTCAGGTTTGGTGCATATTTTGTTAAACCATGTGCCCACATAGAATAAAATGTTCTCCCCTAAAGGGAGGCTCACAGTTAAGGCGCATGGTTTGGGAAAACCATGTGTCTCATAAAGAAAACCATGTATATGATATTTTAATCACTAAAATATTTTAAAAAACCCAAAACAACCCATTATTAATCCCTATTCTCCCCCAATCTAAACTAAAATCATTATTACATTTTTTGAAGCCCTTGGATGGATTATTAGGCCATCTTAACATCATTCTTTACAAATTGAAGATCAAATTACCAAATTTGAACCTCTCTCAGAAATAAATATCTTCCTTTGTATTTTACATTCGCTCCTATCGCTCTTTATAGATCAAGAGTATTTTTTAATCCTTTTTCGTTGGATTAGATCTAGGTTATGATAGATATATCTTCATTGACCTTAGATCTATTTTTTGGTTCTAGATCTCATTGTTCATTCTAAAATTGAATGTTCATCATCAATTTATGGATTTATGGTATGGTGAATGATCTTAAATGGTCTTGAGGTAGGTGTTATAAATTAGAAATCCTATAGTCTTGAATTAATTCAATTGTATGTAGTTTTTCAATTTAAATTTCCATGATTGAAAATTGTATTTGGAAATTAAATTAATTAAATTGAATTACTATGAGATAAATATTTGTGATAATCTTGGAAAAATTTAAATGGGTGGGATTAATTATTACATCTATCAATTAATATGTTTATTAATTAATTGATAATTGGAATTATGTGATGGTTTTATTAACATTTAGGGTAAATGAACAAGGTGATTAAATATTGAAAAATGGTTTAATGGTGAATTGTTCATATTATTCCATGTGATTTAAAGTGTAGAACCATTATTGTTTTGATAATTTAAATGGGATAACATGAAGTTAAATTTTTATTAGAGGGTTAAAGATGATTGACCTTATTAAATGTGATATATGTGATGTTATGATTTTATGTGATAAAGAGTGCGAGATAAGAATAGATGCTCCAAATACCCATAGGTGATTAACTTATTTATGAGTGTGGGACCCAAACTAATGATCCAAATACCAATATGTAATTGATTAATAAATAAGGTCTGGTAAAGTGATTGATGCTCAAAATACCCACTAGGTGCTGGACATGATGATCTACGCCCATGATTTTGGCATTGGACTATGGTTCTAAGTGGTCATGTTATGAAATTGAAATGAATTGATCAATGAAAACCCAGGTGAAGTGAAGAATTGTTATTATACATGTGATATCCCTTTGGGATATTTTAGACAATGTCAAGGACTGAAACATGTATTGATGGTGTAGGTTTTATTATGAACAAGGGGTAAATGGAGTTAAATAAAAAATAATTGAAAATAGGAATTTTTTTATTTATTGATTGTGATTTATTCATTAAAAAACAGATTAAACTATTATTGAATGGATATTTTTTAGACCTTATTGGTGGTGGCCTTCAATGTTTTACTCACTCCTTACTCAAGTGTCCTGATCGATACCTGAATAGTCTCCATGTTTTTGTGGTAGGATAAGGGCAAGTCCCCTATATCATATGGCTGATTCGGGGTGGATAATGGATGACTGGATGATACATAGCTTTGAGAACCTCTTGGGAGTTGGTAGGGTCTTTATTTATGGGTTTTTTATTTGAAACATGACGCATATATGGAATAACATATCTACTAGTTTATTTTTGGGATTTTTTTATTATGTTTCATCATGTGACACTGGTATGGCATGGTCATGTAATTATTTTTTTAGTTCTTTAATATCCGTTGATTATTGATTATTTAGTCTCTAATATTGAAATTCTTCAATATAAAATGTTTAATATATCCATGTTATATATATTTTATCCTTTTTTTAGTCGGATACCTCTAGCATATGGGTAGGTATTCTTGAGGACATGTGGCGAACCAATTATGGGCATCAGTGTGTTGCAGCTGGGATGGGACATAAAAAAGTGGTATCGAAGTTCATGTTTTCTTTTAATTTCATTTTTCATACTATTTGGGAAAGGTATATATGAGATTAGCATGATCCCATCCTTTTTCAGGATCTCGTGCATGGGAGTAGCTAACCCATGTACGTGGGAAGAACCAAGTACCTGACCAGGTATTGTTTTTATTATTGTGTATTGTTACATTTGGATATTATTTCTAATCGAGTGATGCAATTTTTGTGTGTTGTAATTAATTTTTTGATATTTTAGGATATTTAAATCATGTCATAGTAAGGTAGGAAAGTTATGTAGGCATGGATCATTATAGGCCCTCAGGATTTATTGTGATGTGGATCATTACAGGGACACATGAAAAATTAGGTTTTGGGTGTTTTTTTAGAGGAAAATGATTTTTATGTGTAATTTTAATAATGAATGTACCTAGTAGGAAATTGAAAATATTAAAATGACGAAAAAATTGTAAAATGGGTGTCTACTGTGAATCTTGGATATTGAGAAACTGTTTAACCTTTGTTAATAAAGACCAAGATGAGCGATGGTTAAGGGCAGTGACAGTGCATCTGTTTTGACCATGTGATGAGTATAGGGGGATTAATTGTTATGGATTTATGTGAATCCCCATAAGTTCGATAATAATGCTAATAGTGTGTTATGTGTCCTAAGGTTTTTGTTTGGAATTATAGAGATATGCCTCCATGACAAAGCTTATTGGGAGGGTGACAATAGGATATAGCTAGAAATGATCCACCAATAGTGGAACCTGAGGCTTTGGTAGTTTTGGGTGGGGATTCTGGATAGTAGTTATATGAGAAATTTTCTCACTTTATGTAATTTATGAAAAGAGAACCCGGGTGGGTTATGAAGAGTATGCATGATTTGACATAGATATTTTGTTTAATCACCAACCAAATTTAATTGTAGATGGTGTATCAGAGATAGATAATTTTTGGATTGAGTCTATCCAGATGATTCTTGACCACATAGAGACTTCTATTGAGAAAAGAGTCAAATTGGAATCTTATTTGTTGAGATGATGAACAAATCGATGGTTGGATATTTAGGCTCGTAGTGAGCAGTTGAGAAACATGGCATGGAAGGACTTCCAAGAGAAGTTCCTAGATAACTTTTATCAATATACAATATGAAAGGAGATGGAGGAAGAGTATATGAGGTTATCCTAGGGGAGTACAACCATTATGGACTATGATGGTTGTTTTACTTGCTTATAGTGTGTTTCTCCACCACCGGAAGAGGATGTGATAGCTACAATAATACATTTTCAGGATTTTCTTAAATATGCTATTATATCCTAGGATAACATATTTCAGTTAAAAATGATTGTTGAGGTAGTAGATTATGATCTTATATTTGAGGATAACATAATAAAGATTCCAATGGATGATAGGTGGTTTTTTTGGCCAGGAGGTACATATGTTGAGAGTTGGAAGTATATCTATGAGAATAATTATCAGAGTAGTGGAAAATAGAGTGGAAAGGTTAAAGGATCAGTTACTTAGGATCTTACTCAATTTATCTTCCATCAATTAGGTAGGCTAGGTCAATTTTTTAAATAGTTCCCCAAACTTCCGGTTTAGTTTCAAGCTTACAATGTAATGATTCTACATTAAGTGATGAAATATGGGTAATGATAGAGGAGAAAGGTAAAATCAGGTTGATGGAAGGGGGTCTCCTACACCATATAAGTCTGGAAGTTGATGTTCTACTATTCTTTGTGGTTAAAGCAGTGGACCATGTGATTCAGGGAAAGAGAACCCATATTTAAAGAGTTATCTAACTCAGGGAACTCAAACTATAGGGTAGAGAATTGGGGTAGGATAGTTTCATGCAGTTCATCCTACACTTGTCGACAGTGAGGTAGGACCATCGATAGTTATAGGTAATAGTCATGTAGGTTCTACACTTTCTAGTTCCTTATTTGATACTGCTACCTCTCATTATATTATACCATCACAACATTATAATGGGTTGATTATGGCAGTGGGGTTTGTGAGTGGTGATATGATGATTGATACATAGTTGGGTTTATAATGAAGAGAAATATGTTTTTTCAAGGGGTTTTCTCTTGAGGTTATGGAGTATTGTTTCCTTTAGGGACTCTACATTCGAGATATGCTGGGCTCTGACATGATTTTGGGTATGGGTTGGTTTATAGAATATTGAGCTGACAAAGATTTTTATCAAATGAGAGTGACCTTTCAATATCATGAAGGTGAAAATAACCTTCATCATGGGGAGTATGATATTATGGAAGGTTGTATAGGGCCAATTCATCAGCAACTGGGGGAGATCACCACCTAGGTTTCTAGTAATTTACTGGTTGATGGGGGGTGTGAATCAATATGTACTTCCACCCATAGTGGTCCGGTTGTAGGATGGGTTTCTTGAGGTCTTCTCAGGCCTACCACTTGAGATAGATGTTGAATTTAATATTTATATCATGGCTAAAACTAATCCAGTCTCAATTCCATATTATAGAATGTCACCAACGAAGATTCAATATATCAAGACTCGACTGGAATAGATAATGGATAAGGGTTTTATCCATCCGAGTACATCTCCATGTGGTTCTTATGTCTAGTTTTCTATAATTTAAATGTAGATTACTAGAAGATGAACCGAATCATAGTGATGAACTGGTATCCTCTCCTACATATTGATAACCTCTTTGAATATTTGAAGGGAGATTTTGAATTTTCATTGATTGAATTGAGATTGGGGTATCATCATTTTAGATTCTAACATTCTAATATACCTCGAACAATTTTAAAAAGTAGGTCTGTCTTTTATGTGTTCATCATGATGTCGTTTGGGTTGATGAACACTGAAGCTGTGTTTATGGCCTTAATAAATGGAATCTTACACCAAATCCTAGATTAGTTTGTGGATGAAATCATGGTGTACTCAAGGACTCATGATGATCATTTCCAATATCTTGACATATTCATGAGTACATTGAGATAGAATCGACTATACGCCAAGATATATAAGGGTCAACTCTAGATTGATGTGGTACACTTATTGTGTCACATCATCATAGAGGAATGGGTATCAGTAGACCCAAAGAATGTACTTGTAGACGTTTCATAGTACTACACCAATCATTTCTTTAATATCCATAGTTTTTTGGGATTGAAATCTAATTAAAAGAGGTTCATCCATGACTTTTACTATTGGTAACACAACTTTTGGGATTGAAAATTAAGGTGTTAAAGTTTGAATGTTCGGGAAAAAATAATAATTCATTACAAGAGCTAATGAAGTGATTGAATATCACATCGATACATATCATATCTGAACAATGAGAGGGGTATACAGTGTTTTGTGACACATTGGGTTTCAGGCATGGAGCTTGTTGATGTAAGAGGATTGTGTTGGGCTATAAGGATCATGAGAGTTGAGGCCACATGAATGGAACTACTCTACACATGAAATCGAGTTACAAATAGATGTTTTTGACATTGAGTGTTGGTGGAATTATCTATTAGGTGAAAACTTTACACTTTATAATGATCACAATAGAATAAAGTATATCATTTCATAATGATATTTTAATATCGGACAATATTGGTTGGTTAATTTTTTGGATTCATTTGATTTTGAGCTAGTATATACGCCCAAAAATGGAAAGAGTGTTGCTGACACTTTCAGTAGGAATACAAAAACTTATAAAGTTCAGGAGACTAGTTCTAAGTGAATATAGATGAATTTTTTTTGGCTAAGATGCATATTTTTGTTTAGGAGGACAAGAAGTAGATGTCTCTCATATATGTATAAATACAGTCAAAAATGTGTGTCGGATCATGAAATGGAAATATGAGTATCTAGATTGTTTGGCCTTGAGGGAAATCCTTAATGGTGGGGATTCACCTTCCCATTGGATCATATATTTGGATGATATCATCTATTTCTAGGGGCGTATTGTTGTTCCTATGTGTATGCGATTAGAGATAATGCACAAGTTTCACGAATTGAAGTGGTTGGTTCCTCCAGGTTTGATTGAAATGTATAGTGACCTATGTCGGAAATATTGGAGGTTAGGCATGAAAAAGGATAATGTAGAGTTTGTGACATGATTATAAACCAGTCAACAGGAGAATATTGGGAATAAATGACCTGGTGGTTTAATATACCCATATTCTATTCTGTAATGTAAGTGGGATGACGTTACCATAGACTTTGTGGTCGGCCTCCAAAGGATACCTTGGAACAATGACACTATTTGGGTGGTTGTAGAAAGGATGAATAAAGTAGTTCATTTCATTCTTATATAATATACTCTCTCAGTGGACCATCTGGGATACTTTTACATTCTGGATATAGTCTATTTGTACGGGGTTCCATGGAGTATAGTTTCAGACTATGACTCATGTTTTAATTCTCACTTCTGGAAGGGTTGGAAGAAGGCTCTTGATATATAGGTATTATTGACTATGAAAATACACGCACAGACATATGGGTAGTCAGAATGTACTATTCATGAACTAGGGGATATACCATGGGAATGAGTTTTTGACTCTTATGGGTGTTGGGACAAGAACATAACACCTGTTGAGTTGACCTATAATAATAGTTATAATGAAAATATTCAGATGGAACCACATGAGGAACTATATGGTATTCCATATAGATCACACCTATGATGGATATAGGTTGATGATTTATAGTTTTGGAACCGAGTCACATGCAAGAGAAATTAGAGCAGGTCGGATTGATTCATAAATGTATGGATATGGCTCAGAGACGGAATAAGTCATATTCTGATCGACATTGATGATTCCTTGAGTTTTGTGTGTATGATCATCCATTCCTTAAGGTGTTACCTAGATTGGGTAATAATATGATTCAATGGATGGGAAAGTGTGCACCCACTTTTAGCAGAACCTTTTAGGCTGTGAAGAGAATTGGGCTGGTCTTGCATCGATTGGATCTTTCATAGAGGAATAGTGTTATTTGTGATGTCTTTAATGTGTCAGAACTTAAAAGGTATCACCTCAACCCATATCATGCGATTTGTAACACCCCAAGCTTCTACGGTACACTTCTCCTTTAATAATTCAATAGCATGTGTTGTACGAAACATCGAGTTCTAACACACCACATCCAATCAAACTAGCTGTTATGAATAGTAATACCCACTTTTTGAAATTTATAAATTATATTTTTCGAAATGTACTTCATTTTTGGATTTGGAATATCGAAATTAGCCTAGGGTGACTTTTTTATATTTTTCTGAAAATCTTTATTTTTTGATGAATAGTGAAACCACTATGTGGTAGTTAAAAAAACTGAATTTTTCATAAAACTTAATTTTACCACTTCTGTGAGTGGAATTTCGAAAATATAAGAGACACTGTTAATATCACGGAGTAAAATGTGGTTCATTGAGATGAAAATAAATTTTGGTTAATAGTAACTTTTTAATTTTATTTACCACGGTTAAAAGTAAATAGGGTAATTAAGGGTAAAAATAATATTAATATTACACTAACACATGTTCTAATTCTATTGTACAAGTGTATCTCGACCAAAAACAACCTTAGGAATAAAATATTATCATTTAGGTCCACTTGGATTAGATTAGGACATTTAGTATTATTTAATTCAAAGAAGAGTTAAAAGAGTTAAAATCAATGTTTATTTACTAAAACAATTTTAATATTGGGTAATACATAAGGAACATTCGATTGTAAATATTCATTAGAAAGATAAAAATATTTCATACATAATTATATTTTATTTATAATTTTTAGACAATAAATAATTTAATTTATTCATGACCCAATGATGATGCAGTAATAACCATAATAGTGAAACATTAAAATAATTGATATTATAAATACCCAAATAAATATAATTTGAGACTTTTTATGAATGACACTGATTTTATAGGTTAATATGACATGTTAGGAAATATTTAATTAACTTTTTTTGAAGTAATCATTCTGTTATGATTTTCACAAAAATCAATTTTCTAAATAGTGTCAAAATTTACATAAAAGAGTTTTTAAAACAAATATTATATAATTAATTGATATTAAATTCCTATAAATCTATGGTTCGGCCAAGAGACTTATATAATGATATTTTTATCATTAAAGGATCACTTGGGGGTCTCTTGGACGTATATAGTATGTTTATTAACTATATAATATAAAAATACAAAGTGACATGTTATGTGTCAAACTAATTAACTAAGAGTTAAAACTAAATGATAAGGTTAATATAATGACCCAAACCCGTCTAAATTCTATTGTTGGAGTGGTTTTAGACCCATCCCCACCTTAACCATTAAATAATCCACTTTTTATTCATTAGAAACCAAATATGAATTTATTATAAAATAATATTTTTAGCTTTTCCAAAGGTGCCTCTCACCCCTCTTATAAAAGGGAACTCCCCCTTCTCATTAATTCACACCTTCAAAGACTTTTGGTTAGGCCGAAACCTGCCCAAATACTCTCTCAACTTCCCTAAATTAATCCTAGAGGCCTTACTTTAGTCATAAAGCCAACCTATGGAGCCCTTTTGATCAAATCAAAAGAAAGAACCCGAAGAAGAGGTAATGATTTCACAACCCCTTTTCGAGTTCCTTTCTTTTTCCACTTCTTCTATCTTTGTTATTACCATTATAAAATAATAAATCCAGTATATTATATATAATTTGATGTTATTATAAATATGGTACAACCATATTCAGTATTCTATCCATCCTTTGAATAACATGTCACCATACATGCGTACGTACGGCTTAACGTCTCCACGTCGTGGTGTAATTGTTATTCAAAAAATTATTATTTGGATGGGTATAATAATGATGTGTAATTTATGTAAATAATAAATATAACATGATTATGATTATGTATATATATTATATACCATCCAATTATATATTATTTTAATATCAAAAGAATGATATTGTCGCTCGTGCGTACGTACGGACTACCATCTCCACGAACGCGATGAGATTCATTCTCCATCGTATCCATTAAAGTATAATTCTCATTTGATGATTAATAATAGTATCTAAGGACTTGATATCATTCTGTATATAATTAATATACCACCTATCCATGACAAACACGACTTACAAAACAAAACATATAAAAGAAAACGAGTAAGTTAACACCTAGAACAACGAAAATACTAAGATATTATTAACAAATCAATGTTAAAAGATCATATATGATATCATATTAATGTATATGATTCATGTATAATTTAATAACAATTATTTCACCATCATATAGGAGGTTAACCTACCCCAACCAAGGAAAAGTACAAGCTAAGGGTTATTTCACAATCTCTTCATTTTCCGAGGTTTTTTACGTAATTGTCTACTGGGATCTCTTTATCATCCACATCCATGTTTCTTATAAAAGTATTTCAAAACATTATTAATATTTTATAGAATATGTGTTAAATTCATTTACACCCTTATTTGACTTTTTATAAGATGTTTATAAAGGAATCATTACGTCGTTTTCAAAACAAGGTCCTTTTTAACCTTTTCGACAGAATTAAGGTAAGAATTTTTTTAACTTATACGGTTGGTGTGGGATTTTCTACTGTTATAAAATCTTTGAAGCTTCCCTTAAAATCATATATGAAAATTTTCAAAGTAAATGTTTTATTTTATATTATGTGACTTTTAAATGATTTAAAAAAAAGAGATATTTCTCTCAAATAGTTTTGATTTCATCTATGTCAACATCCTTTGATGGATTTTAAAATTATTTGAAGTTGAATTATTATTATACATAACTTCCATATTTTATTGAAGGTTTTGTGATTTGTTTGACTGTGGATGTGTTATTTTTATACCATTCATGGTTTATGGAGAAATTATTGACATTTCGTATGCTAGTTTTAATAAGAATGTTTATGTTATGTTTAAACCTGTTCATATGAGGAATGCATTGGACTTAATATGTTACGGGTGGATCCCGCTATAGCTCATCGATGCATCGGTAGGTCTCATGAGACAAACTAGTGTCTTGGCACAAGGCCTTGACAAAATCTTATTTTTAGTATTGGCACGAGGCCTTGGCTATGTGTTATCATAGTCTGGAATTATGCATTCCTTCATTATGAAAGTGGTTATTGATATTGCATCTGATTATTCGATTACTAGAATCTCCATGTGAATAAGTAAATGGAATTATTTCATTTTATTTTTTCCATACTATGTTGAAGATCAATTTTAAAAGGCTTTTGTTTTATTTATACATTGCCTTAAATGTTTATTCTTACTTATGAAAGTTTCCGCTATATTTTTATCCTTACTGGGCATTTGAGCTCACATCTTTTCTATGTTTTATTTTTCCCAGGATGTGAAGAAGTAAATTATGAATGACTTGCAGGGATAGTATGAGGGTATAAGAGTGTGGACTATAGAGACTATGTTGTTATAGTTTTAATTTTTATGATGTAATGTAAAACATTATGAATATATCTAGTGTTTCCAAGGGTACTAAACTAATCGGTCTTTCGAGATTTGATCTTTATTGTGATCATGCCAATGTTATGTAATAATGCACTGACTCTGGATAACTAGGGTCAGGGCGTTATAGTTGGTATCAGAGGAAGTTTAGTACAAACCTTAGAATCTAGATTTAGATAAACTCTGATTAGAGCACATAGATTTAAGATGGACATTGAATATTAGTATAGAGGAACTTCCTATAATTTTGGTATTGTAGAGATTTTGTGAGTATTCCAAGCAATACATCCCTGTCTGGATACGAGCAGGTAGAGGCATCTCTGGCACACATGTACCTAGGGGTACAACCCAAAAACAACGCTTTGAGCTAGACTCGAACGGGAACTGGTGCACGACAATGGGCCTTGCTGCATTCTTGGTTACGACACTCCTAGGGGATATGCTTAAGATAACTCTCATTTTCATTACAAATCATTATGAAAAGTTTATGAGTATATACTTCCTCAAAGAAAACATTTTTATGATTATGGATTATATCCATAAATAGTTCAATTTATGTTAAGTGTTTTATAAGTATGGAATTATGTATTTTGATTTATAAACTGATCTAGTTTATGCCATTGTTTAGAAATGGTGCCTAGTGGAAGAAATGGAAATTGTATCAATGCACGCACTCCATGTAGGGATTTCCCTCCTGCTCAAGATAATTATAGTGGAGCTAGTGATGCAACTGGTGCTGATCCACTAATCACCATTCTGGGACAACTCACTCAGGTTATTAATAATAACCTTACCCGTATGGAGCACCCTGACCCAAAGCGTGGAGGGTCAATTTTAGATCTCTTCATGAGGCAACAACCACCAACGTTCAATGGGAGTACAGATCCCTTAGTAGCTGAGCAATGGATAAATTCTCTAGAAAAAATATTTCAGGCTTTGGGGAGTAGTGAAAGGGAAAAAGTTATCATGGGAGTTTACCACCTCACTGGAGATGCTGATCAATGGTGGTCATTGATTCAAAACACGAAGGAAGATGATGAAGTATCAAATATGGAATGGTGGGAGTTAAAATATCTATTTTTAGAAAAATACATTCCTCGTGACCATCGAGCAGATATGGAAAGACAATTTCTAAGTCTAAGAAAAAGGAGGATGAGAATGTCGCAATGTATGATGCTAACTTTACAAGGTTAGCAATGTATGCTGGAGATTATATAAGTAACCCAAGAAGTAAGATTTATCGTTTCTTTATTGGTTAAAACCATTTCCCCATCGATCATTAGTCTCAAAATCCTTCTCGTCAAACGAAGACACTGTCTCATGTGCTATCAATACAGAAAATGAATTCTCTAAGTCTTATAACTTTAAAGAAAAGAAAGAGAATAAGAGATCTTTTGTTCAATCTAGGAATGGAAATAAGGGGGAGAAGGGAAAAGGTTAATATCCAACCTGAAGTAAATGAGGTAAGAAACACCCCGCTACTTTCTTAAAAGGAATGGGTGTCTGTTACAAGTGTGGTGAAAAATGCCACCAAGCTCGTGATTGCAAGGGAAAGAAGGAAGCTACCGATTTCCAATGATACAATTGCAGGGATATGGGACATTATGAAAATGAATGTCCTAAGCATTAGGGGAACATACACCAGAATAGGCCAAGGGATCAAGTCCAAGATTATGCTATCACTACTGCTGAGGTAGAAGCTCCGAAAGACGTGGTGGTAGGTAATTTAATGGTTTCCTCAAGTTTATGTAATGCATTATTTGATTCTGGATCATCGCATTGTTTCATATCTTCCCAGTTTTCTAAGAAAATTAGATATTTCCAATTTTATTTAAAAAGGAGTTGTCAGTTAAACCTCCTAAGGGAAGTATCATTGCAACAATGTTTTGTGAATTAGTCCCCATTAGAGCACATAAATGTTCTTTATCTGCTGATCTCATCATCATACCTATTATTTAGTTTGATATACTCCTTGGTATGGACTGGATTTCGGACCATGATGTGAATATTTATTGTATGAAGAAGGAGGTTATGATTTTTGATGATGATGATAAGGAACACCATATCTTTAGTGCAGAATCGTCACCACCTAATTCTTATCTAGATCAACCCCCTGTAGCTCAACTAAATTCAATTATTGGGGAGGAAGAGGATGAAATTATATAGGGTGAGGAAAGGAATGTTCAAATAGAGGATGCACCTATTGTGAAAGAATATGTAGATGTGTTTCTGGAAGATTTACCTGGACATCCTCCAGAACAAGTAGATGAGTTTTCCATTGATTTAATTCCTAGATCAAGGCTTATATCGAAGACCCCTTATAGAATGACCACTGTATAATTAGTTTAACTAAAGAAACAACTAGAGGAATTGAGTTATAAGGGATTTATTCTCCCTAGTGTTTCTCCATGGGGAGCCCCTGTTCTTTTTGTTAAAAAGAAAGATGGATCTATGAGGTTATGTATCAACTACAGGGAAACCAATGTTATAACAATAAAGAACAAGTATCCCCTACCTCACATTAATGATTTATTTGACCAACCGCATTGAGTTAAATACTTTTCAAAGATTGACCTTCGATCTGGATACCATCGGTTTTGTGTGAAGAGGGAAGACATTCCGAAGGCAACATTTCAAACTGGGTACGAGCATTATGAGTTTACAGTAATGCCTTTTGGATTGACTAATGCACCCTCTGTATTCATGGATCTGATGAATAGCGCATTCAAGGAATATATTGATGAATTTGTGGTGGTATTTATTGAGGATATCTTGGTATAATCCAAAAGCTACGAAGATCATGAAAATTACTTGCGCATTATCCTGAAGACTCTGAGAAGACATGAATTATATGGAAAGTTTAGAAAGTGTAAATTCTGGCTTCAGAAGATTTCTTTTTGTGGCCATATTGTCTCTAAATATAGAATCTCTGTTTATCCTTCTAAGACCAATGCAATCCAAGAATGTCCAGCACCTACGAGTATAACTGAGGTGAACAGTTTTATTGGTTTGGAAGGTTATTATTGATGTTTCTTCCAGAATTTTTCCCGATTGGCAAACCCATTAAAGAAGCTCACACGTAAAGGGGTTAAATTTGTTTGGATAAAAGAGTGTGAATAATGTATCTAATAACTTAAGAGAAGATTAGTCAATGATCTTATATTGACTCTACCATCGGGGAATTATGGGTTCGTTATTTATAGTGATGCATAGAAGAAAGGACTTGGTTGTGTCTTTATGCAGAATGATAGGGTTATCGCCTATGAATCATCACAGTTTAGAATTCATGAACAGAACTATCCTACTCATTATCTCGAGTTAGAAGCTATGATCTTTGCTTTGAAGATATGGAGGCACTACCTCTATGGTGAAAAATGTGAGATTTATAATGACCACAAGAGGTTGAAGTATATTTTCTCACAAAAATAACTCAACATGAGGCAAACGATATGGCTTGAATTACTCAAGGATTATGATTGTATGATACACTACCATCCGGGGAAAGCAAACAAGGTGGCAGATGCTTTGAGCAGAAAATACCATGGAGTTTTGAACAATATGAGAATTGAAAAGGATCCAATTTTCGTGGATCTAGTTAAGGTGGACATGGAAATAACCATGGAAGGTGAGACATCCATGCTTTTTAAAATGGTTTCCAAACCATCTTTACTAGAAAGGATTAAGAGTTCTCAGACTGATGATGAAGAATTTCAAAAGAAAATTAAAGCTGTGAATGATGGGAGATTGAGAGACTTTGTGTATGAAGAAGGAATTTTGAAATTTGGGAAGAGGCTTTGTGTTCCCGATATAACTGATCTAAAAAGGGAATTTCTGGATGATTCTCATAGTTCCAATTTCTCTATACACCCTGGGAGCACCAAAATGTATAGAGATTTGAAGGAACATTTTTGGTGGGACAACATGAAGAGGGAGATTTCCGATTTTGTGTCAATATATATGGTTCTTCCACAAGTGAAATATGGAAGGCAACAACCTGGTGGAGTATTGAAACCTCTTCCCATACCTGAGTGTAAATGGGATAATATCACGATGGACTTTGTCATGGGACTACTAAAGACTCCTAGAAGGAACGATGCAATATGGGTTATTGTTGATCGTCTTACCAAGTCAGCACATTTTCTTTCTATAAGAGACGATCTACCACTAGAACATCTAGCAAGACTATATATTAATGAAGTGGTGAGACTTCATGGAGTACCCCTATCCATTTTTTATGATCGTGATCCCCATTTTACTTCAAGATTCTGGAAAAGTCTTCAGAAAGCCTTAGATACTGAAATTCATTTGAGCACTGTCTACCACCATCAAATAGATAGAAAATTAGAACGAACTATTCAATCCTTAGAAGACATGTTGAGATCCTGCTCACTTGACTTTCAGGGTATGTGCGATCAATATTTACCTCTAGTAGAATTTTCCTATAATAATAGCTTCCATTCGATTATTCAGATGACACCATATGAAGCGTTATACAGAAAGAGATGTCGCACACCAACTTGTTGAGATGACGTTGGTGAAAGAAAACTTGTAGGCCTATAACTGGTGGAGGAAACGACAGAAAAGGTGAAGGTAATCCAAATCCATATCAAAGCAGCTCAAAGGAGGCATAAGAGCTATGCCGAAAATCGAAGGAAGGATTTGGAATTTCAAGTCAGTGATCATGTTTTCCTGAAGGTATCTCCATGGAAGGGAGTCATACGTTTTGGTAAGAAAGGTAAAGTGAGTCCCAGGGACATCGTACCTTTCGAAATTCTAGAACGAATTGGGGTAGTAGCTTACCGTTTGGAAATGTCACCAAGTCTTTCCAAAGTTCATGATGTGTTCCATGTATCACTGTTGTGGAAATACATGCCTGAACTAACGCATGTACTCACCTATGAGGAATTAGAACTGGAACCCAATCTATCTTATTGCGAAGAGCCCTTCAAGATTCTTGATATGAGAGAACAAGTACTGAGAAACCAAATGACTCGTCTGGTAAAAATCTTGAGGAGAAACCATAAGATGGAAGAGGCAACGTGGGAACCCGAGGAACTTATGATGAAGAACCACCCGAGTCTTTTCATGTAGTATAATTCTAGAAATTTCAATGATGAAATTATTTGAAGGAGGTGAGAATGTAACACCCCAAGCTTCTACGGTACACTTCTCATTGAATAATGCAATAGCTTTTGTTCTACGCAACATCGAGTTCTAACACACCACAACCAATCAAACTAGCCGTTATGAATAGTAATATCCACTTTTTGAAATTTATAAATTTTATTTTTCAAAATGGGCTTCATTTTTGGATTCAGAATATTTAAATTAGCCTATGGTGAAATTTTGGTATTTTTCTGAAAAAAATCATTTTTTGATGAATAGTGAAACCACTAAGTGGTAGTTAAAAAAACTGAATTTTTCATAGGACTTAATTTTACCACTTCTGTGAGTGGAATTTCGAAACTCCAAGAGACATGGTTAATATCCAGGAGTAAAATGTGAATCATTGAGATGAAAATAATTTTTGGTGAATAGTAACTTTTTACTTTTATTTACCACGGTTAAAAGTAAATAGGGTAATTAAGGGTAAAAATGATATTAATATTACCCTAACACATTTCGTAATTCTATTGTACAAGTGTATCTCGACCAAAAACAACCTTAGGAATAAAATATTATCATTTTGGTCCGCTTGGATTAGATTTGGATATTTATTATTATTTAATTCAATGAAGAGTTAAAAGAGTTAAAATCATAGTTTATTTACTAAAAAAATATAATATAGGGTAATACATAAGGTAAATTCGATTGTAAATATTCATTATAAATATAAAAAGATTTCCTACATAATGATAGTTTATTTATAATTTTTATACAATAAATAATTTAATTTATTTATGACCCAATGATGATGCAGTAATTACCATAGTATTGAAACATTAAAATAATTGATATTATAAATACCCCAATAAATTTAATTTGAGACTTTATATGAATTAAAATAATTTTATAGGTTAATATGACATGTTAGTAATGATTTAATTAAATTTTTTCGAAGTAATAATTCTGTTATGATTTTAACAAAAATCAATTTTCCAAATAGTGTCAAAATTGACATAAAAGAGTTTTTAAAACAAATAATATATTATTAATTGATATTCAATTCTTAAAAATCTAAGGATTGGATAAGAGACTTATATCATGAAAGGTGTATCATTAATGGACCACTTGGGGGTCTCATGGAGGTATATAGTACGTTTATTAACTATATAATATAAACATACAAAGTGACATGGTAAGTGTCAAACTAATTAAATAAGAGTTAAAACTAATAGATACGGTCGATATAATGGCCCAAACATGTCTAAATTCTATTGGTTGAGTGTTTTTATACCCATAACTACCTTAAACATTAAATAATCCACTTTGGAGCCAATAGAAACCGAATATGAATTTATTATAAAATAATATTTCTAGCTTTTCCAAAGGTGCTCCTCACCCCTCTTATAAAAGGGCACTCCCCCTTCTCATTAATTAACATATTCAAAGCCTTTTGGTTCGGCCAAAACCTACCAAAATACTCTCTCAACATCCCTCACTTAATCCAAGAAGCCTTACTTTATTCATAAAGCCATCCTAAGGATCCCTTTTGATCAAATCAAAAGGAAGAACCCGAGGAAGAGGTAATGACTTCACCACCCCTTTTCAAGTTCCTTTCTTCTACAACTTATTCTATCTCTATTATTTCCATTATAAAATAATAACTCCAATATATAATATATACATTGATGTTATTATAAATATGGTACAACCATATTCAGTATTCTATTTATCCTTTGAATAACATGTCACCATACATGCGTACGTACGGCTCACCGTCTCCACGTCGTGGTGTAATTGTTATCCAATAAATTATTATTTGGATCGGTATAATAATTATGTGAAATTCATGTAAATAATAAATATAACATGATAATTATTCTGTATATCTGATATACCATCCTATTATATATTATTTTAATATCAAAATAATGATATTTTCGCTCGTGTGTACGTACGGACTACCGTCTCCACGAACGTGATGAGGTTCATTCTCCATCGTATCCATTCAAGTATAATTCTCATTTGATGATTAATAATAGTATCTAAGATCTTGATATCATTCTGTATATGATTATGATACAACCTATCCATGAAAAACATGGATTACGTAACAAAACATATAAAAGAAAACTAGTAAGTTAACACATGAAAGCACGATAATACTAAGATATTATTAACAAATCAATGTTAAAAGATCATATATGATATCATATTAATGTATATGATTATTTTATAATTTAATAAAAATTATTTCAACATTATTCAAGAGGATTATCTACCCCAACCAAGGAAAAGTACAAGGTAAGGGTTATTTCACAATCTCTTCATTATCCGAGGTTGTTTGTACGTAATTATCTACTAGGACCTATTTATCATCCACATCCATGTTTCTCAAAAATTTATTTCAAAACATTCTTACTATTTTATAGAGTATGGGTTAAAGTCATTTACACCCTTGCTTGACTTTTTATAAGATTTTTATAAAGAAATCTTTACTTCGTTTTTAAAACAAGGTCCTTTTAACCTTTTCAGCCGAATTAAGGTAAGAATGTCTTTTTTAACTTATACGACCGGTGTGGCTATTTTACGCTGTTATAAAATCTTCGAAGCTTCCCTTACAATATTATATGAAATTTTTCAAATTAAATGTTTTATTTTATATTATGTGACTTTTAAATGATTTAAAAAAAAGAGATATTTCTCTCAAATAGTTTTGATTTCATCTATGTCAACATCCTTTGATGGATTATAAGCTTATTTGAAGTTGAATTATTATGATACAAAACATACATATTGTATTGAAGGTTTTGTGATTTGTTTGACTGTGGATGTGTTATTTTAATACCATTCATGGTTTAATGAGAAAGTATTGACATTTTGTATTCTAGTTTTAATATGAATGTTTATGTTGTGTTTAAACCTGTTCATATGGGGAATGCATTGGAATTAATATGTGATGGGTGGAGCCCACTCTAGCTCCTTGATGCATCGGTAGGTCTCATGAGACAAAATAGTGTCTTGAAACAAGCCCTTGACAAAATCTTATTTGTATTGTTGTCACGAGGCCTTGGCTATGTGGTTATGATAGTCTGGCATTATGCAATCCTTCATTATGAAAGTGGTTATTGATATTGCATGTGATTATTCGATTAGTAGAATATCCATGTGAATAAGTAAATAGTGTTATTTCATTTTATTTTTCCATACTATGTTGGAGTTCAAGTTTAAAAGGCTTTTGTTTTAGTTATACATTTCCTTAAATGATTATTATTACTTATGAAAGTTTCCTCTATATTGTTATCCTTACTGGGCATTTGAGCTCACCCATTTTCTATGTTTTATTTTTCCTAGGAAGTGACGAAGTAAATTATGAATGACCTGCAGGGATAATATGTGGGGATAATAGTGTGGAATATGGATACTATGTTGTTGTAGTTTTAATTTTTATGATTTAATGTAAAACTTAATGAATATATCTAGTGTTTCCAAGGAAAATAAAGTAATCGGTATTTCGAGATTTGATCTTTCTTGTGATCATGCCAATGTTATATAATAATGCACCGACTCTGGGTAGCTGGGGTCAGGGCGTTACACGATTGATTTTTTTGATGTTGAGATTATGACATATGCATCCTTTGAGGAACATATGGTACGTGTGTTGGATCACAATGAGAAATTTATATAGGGAAATATTATGCTAATTGTTTGATTACTGTGGAAACATGTGATTTTTTGAGAGGAAACATGCGAGAGGGAAGTTTATATATGGTCTCAATGGCTAGACCATTTTACATCATAATCTCAGAGATGGTTGGGAGTATAACTCGAGGATGAGGTATTATAAATCAGGGATATTATCAAATCCTAAATTTTTTGGATATGTATTGGGCTCACTTAAAGGTATTACAATCCCTTTTTTTGATTATATAGTTTTTTGAGTTTAACTTTGAAGATATTTAAAGTAAAACTGGGCACTTTTGGAGGTTTTTTTGGCATTACATGGTTGGAACTCAGTTTTCCCAAATTGAGCAACTTTCCCCAGCAAATCATATAACCATAGACATAGGGGGATTTCAATGTTGTTTCATGGTTTATCAAACCATGAAACCTATTATTATAAACCTTGAATACCTATGGGGAGGTTCACGATTAAGCCATACAATTTTGGAAAACTGTTCACCCTGTATAAGAAAATGTGCACATATTCTTTTAATCCACCAAAACATTAGATGAAAAATAATGAACGCATCAGTATTAATCCCTAATCACCCCCAATCTAACCTAAACTCATTCTTGTGTTTTTTAATATCCCTAAAAGATTATTAGGACGTCATAAGAGTGTTCTTGATAGATCAAATTTCGAAGTGATGAATATGCACCTCTCCTATTAATAAATCTCTTTAAATGTGGTTCCTATCTTTATTGTATCTCTTTTTGAATTAATTGGAGGGTTTTTTCTTTTTTGCGATATATTAGATTTATGTTATTAAATATATAACTATGTTGATCTTGGAACTAGGTTTGGGTTCAAGATATCATTAGTAGTTCGGTAATTGAACATTTCACTTAAATTTAGTGATTTTTGGTTAGGTGAACACTTGTCAATGGTCTTGAGGTAGGTTTTCAAAATTGAAAATCCAATAGTCTTGAATTACAGTTTTCGTATTTCATTGTTCAATTAAAATTTTCAAGATTGAGAAATTGTATCTAGAAATTAAATTGACTACATTTAATTACTGTGTGATAATTATTTGGTTTAATCTTGGGGAAATTGAAAAAGGTGGAATACAAATTATGAAATTGGTCAAATAATGTGTTTAGGAATTAATTGATAATTGGAATTCTTTGATGGTTGGATTAACATGAAGGAAAAATGAGGTATGTAATTAAATAAAAAATTGTTTAATAGTGAATTGTTCTTATTATTCTCTATGATTTAATGTTTTTAACAGTGATTGTTTTGATAATTAAATGGGGATACCATGAGGTCAAATATTTATTAGAGGGTTAATGATGGTTGACATTGTTAAATTTGACATATCTAATATTGTGATTTTATATGATAACGAGTGTGAGACAGTGATTTATGCTCTAAATACCCGTATGTGATTAAATAATATATGAGTTTTGGACACAAACTGATGCTCCGAATAAAAATATTTGATTGATATATAAATGAGGAGTGGGACATGGAATGATGCTCCAAATACCCATGGGGTGATATACATGATGATCTATGCCCATGATTTTGGTATTGGACTATGGGTTGAAGTGTCCACGTTATGAAATTGAAATAAATTGATAAATGAAAACCCATATGATGTGGTGAATTGTGATTCTCAATGTTATATACCATGGGGATAGTTCAAACATAGGAACAGGCAGAAGTAGGTATTGATGGTGGGGGGGGGTGGGGTAATTGTGAACCTAGCATAAATGTGGTTAAATAAAGAAAAATTGAATATGAGAATTGTTTACTTTATTGATTATGTTTATTCTTTATAAAACTGCTTATACTATTATTGAATAGATATTGTTTTAGATTCTATTGGTGGTGGCCTACTGAGTTATACTCACACCCAATGCTGACTACCTGATTTGTACTTAAGTCAACTTCATATTTAAAGGATATGATAAGGGAAAGATTCCTATGATAGATGGCTGATTCGGCAGGGGGCATAGATGAGGCAACCAGATATGCTATGGGGCCCCTTGGGTGTTGTTAGTGTCTTTATTTTTTGTGTTTTTCATATGACACATGAAACATATATGGAATCACTTATCTACTTCTTTAGTTAAGGATATTTTTTCATGTTTTTGTTCATCATGTGACATTGGTTTTTTCAGGTTATAGTATTATTCTGGATTTCTTTTATTATCATTTGGTTATTGATTATTTATTTTCTATTTTTGAGCTGGTTTTATATAGAGGGTATAGTCTTTCCATGTAATATATATATATTAATTTCACTACAAGTTGGTAGCCTCTGGTATATGGGAAGGTGCACCAGGTCATCTGTGACACCCAGACCAAGACGTCACAAATATCACTATCTAGGTACCCATCTTCCACATTACACACATATAGTGTAGTTACTATCAAATTTATCTTTATCATTTCATTCACCTTTTCCAGTTCTCGGATATGATATACCATGGGTGTATGAATCAATTTATTAATGTTACATTTTTATCTATCTAGACATAGCTGATAACATGATGCAATAAACATTTGAGGCATCCTCCATGTATCTCTGATATGCATCCTTTTCACCATTGCTTAGTTTCTATGTTGGGTTATCTGGAATGGAGGACACCTACACATAATATAAATTTACTTATAGAACCACAGTATATAAGTTACTATACTAGTATTGCAAACATGTCCTGGTATGAACAAGTTATTGGTCAATTAATGGACATAGTGTTTCTATATTTTTTCTTTCCATTTTCTATATTATTTTTCTATTTTAGTACATCATCTTGATTGTTGATGGTGTTGTAATAAATTAATATTTATTAGTCTCCAATTACATTATCAAATCCCAAAAATCATCTCCATTTGATTCTGAATATCACATCACTTTTATAATTTAGTGTGCAATATCTATATTGTCCTTATAATAACCTAAACTATGGTCGTACAAATTACTCAAATGTATTCAGAAATTCAATTATTACCAAATGGATTAACTCAGAGTTCCTGGATATATTGAGTGAACTCCCCAATCATAAAAAAAAATTATTATTTCCTCATTGCATTCCTCAAAATTGTATGGTATAGACTATGGTCATTACTATTGATAATAATTTTTTAATCTAATCCATTATCCTTAATATGACTCTTCAATAATTGAGAATCACCCCCAACTATAGTATTACCATCACATTAACTATAGATTCTATATACTGATTAAAATGGAAGGTGATTACTAACATAAGGTTTTATTTTGGATATTTTGTTGAAATTATGCATAAATATTATTTATTTATCTTCTTCTCATGTTTATTAATATTATCCAGACATTATAAAAATTAAATAACCATGCCTGATAAAATAATTTACACATAAAATAATTTTTTATGTTATCGTATCATTATTTTTTATTTTATCTACTTCATGTTATTGAATTTAATCCTCAAATATACCTAGAATCGTATAAATTAATAAATAACCATGCAATGATAAATAAATTAAATAAGTGACATGATCACGAACTTTTATTTATAGGTTTGTTTATTGGGAAGTGATAAACAACCATAACCGTAGAAAAAATAACTCTCTAATACAAAAAATATGTATAAGAGAACTAGTATATATCATTTCTAGAAAAAAGTGATGATCAAAGACATCTTTATTAGTGCTAAAAAATAGCTAATAAATTTATCCCTTTATTAGTGATTTTTTTAGTGCTGATAATGTGTCCCTTTATCTATGCTTTATTTTTAGTGCTGATAAATGGTACCCTTTATCAGTACTAAATTTTTAGAACCTTTAAATGTCCGAATACATAAAATGAAATAACTAAATAAATAAATAAAATAAAAAATTGACTTTATTAAAAACAATATTATGAATACAATTAATTAAATAATTTATGATAAAAATTTATAAATTTATTAATCTATAAATACTAATAAATATTATATATTTAATATATAAGTATATGAAAAATTAAAATTAAAAAAATTAATTAAAAAAATGTAAATTGAGAAAATTATAAAACATTTTATTAATTAGATGATTATTGATATTGTTAATAAATAGTATACATTAAATATATATATATATATTAATGTATATAAATATAATTTATATAATATACAATATTATTTATTCTTTACATTAAATTGTATTGTATTTTATGAATAGTGGTTTAAAATTAAAAACTAATAAGAATTAAAAATAATGACTTATTATAACGAGTAATGGAAAAATATGAATGTCATTTAATTTTTCAATTTATAACATAGATCAAATATATTATATTGATTTTAAATATATGTTTTTTATACCTACGCACACACACAAATATATTTTTTGAATTTAATCAATTTATATTATATATATATATGTACTATGTTATAATATTTTCAAAATGTAATCGCCTTTATTTCAACAAATCTCCCATTTTTAATGATTCGTATTTATCAATCTTATCAAAATTTTCAATATACTGTACTCATTTTAATTAATAAATTTTACTCATTTTAACATGCATGATATAAATATAAAATATTCCTTAAAATTGTTAAATATATGTTTTTTAAATAATATTTATAAATAAATATATTTATAATGGAATATTTATTGTTTTTATACATTTATAATTAAAAATATATAAATCATATTTTTTAAAAAGTATTTATAAAATTATAAATAAATAACTATAGAATTATAATAAATATATTCAAATAATGAATATATTTATTGTGTATATATATAATTATATAATTATATATAATTTTAAAAAATATTTTTTAAAATAAAGTATTAATATAATTATAAATAAATAATTATATATCCAAAGAATTTTAAAATTGTTATTTTATAAAAAATAATATTATAAGTATTAATTTTTTTAATTATTATAATTTTTTTAAAATGTAATAATTTTTTTAAAATGTATTGTAAGTATTTATCAGCGCTAAATAAATTCAAAATGACAATTCATGTTATCATCCCTTATTAACTTTGCACTGGTAAAAAGTATCATTATTCGTGCTTTTTTTAAGCACTAATATTAGTGTCACATTCTATTTTAAGAACTATAAGGATAGTGAATAGTTTTACAATATCTAATGCTCTTTGAGGAAGTGACCTACTATCGATGATGATTTTTATCAAATCTAAGATTGAATCTAGGCCAAAATCCAGGCTCCAACTATTATAAGGCTCAAATCCAAGTCTTGAGGGATTTATGTGATGAACACAACGATAGATCGAATGAAATTTGGGTTTTTGATATATCTAATTTCCCTTGGTTATCCACTGAACCTTATCATTTCACATTTTTTTATCCCAAAAAGACTATTTGCACTATCCTATAATAAAAAAACCCAAAATTCACTAGTTTTTAGAAATATTGAAGTATCATCTTCCTTGATATCATGTGGGTCTCCGTGGGACAATATTGGTACTGTGCGACTTAAAATTTTTCAAATCCAATGTTGGTTCATGTTGTTGTGAGCTATAATAGTCTCCCAATACCAATTTTCCATCATACTAACATATTTTCAATTGTCAACATTCAAAAATTTCATCCATATTGTGGTTAATTTTGTCATTGGTTTTGAATATAACATTGAAAATCAAATGGATAATGAAATATCAAACATCATTGGGGTCTTATATTATTTCATTCAATAATTGTCATTTAGAGGGTTGGGTGAGGAGTAACTAAAATATATGGTTATCCCCTTCTATTTGAAAGGAAATTTTAGATGTTGTTTCCAAAAAATTAGGATAAAAAATGTGACACATGGGAACAACTATATAATGATTTTTTAATAATTTTTTTCCTAGGATAATGAGCCTAGAAATATGTCATGAAATTAATGGATTTATTTAGGATAACTTTTAACTATTTCATGAGGCTTGGGATAGATTTAAGGGTCACCTATGAAATGTTATAATTAAATGATTTTTGTAAAATCAGATAAGAAAAAACATTATATAGGATTGACATGAATTCTTATTTATTTAAATACTTATTAAACAATATAATGTTTGTAGTTTTTATTTATTAAAAATTTCAATTTAAATTTAAATAATATGACTACAGTTCTATTTAAACAAAAATCAAAGAGTTTTAAGGTTCTATAATCCTTGGACTATTTTATATAGGAAAAAATAATTTTGAGATAAAATTTAATTGATATTTTGATTTTGGTTGTTGAAATTTAGTCAGAAAATTAATAATTGGAATGAGTCATTTTCCGTAAAAAACATCAGCATCATGGTGATTTAAGAAGGAAAATATTGGTTCATTACATGGTGCTGAAGAAGAGTACATTTTTTATAGAATTTACTGTTCTCAATAATATAGGATTGACCAAAATTTTTATAAAATTTATAATTTATTTGAAAATTAACTTATTTATCGAGAAATATTTTCTATTATTTAAATTTTAAATAATATTTTAAATAATTAAAAAAATTATTATACCACTATATTAAATAATTTTGTTGAATTAAAATATTAACACTGATTGATTTAAAGATAATAAATAAGTTTCAAGTGAATTTATTTTGTTTAAATAAAAATAATTTTTCCTAGATAAATTCATTACAACCTTAGAATCCCACTTCAAGTCAACTTTATTAATTTGGATTTAATAATTTCACAACATGCTATGTTCTCTATTTATTTTTAATTATTTTGAATTTTATGGTTTATTGAAATAAACATAAATGAATTTTTATGTCCTTTTAGTGGTAATATGATTCCCCACAGATGTGACTATCTCAATTATGTGACATAAATTGTTTTTATTATAATACATTACCATGAATTTTTTTGGAAACAATATTATATAATTAGGAAAAAATTAACTAAAAAACTTGAGTATTTTTAAACTAATGTATATTTTTTGGAACAATATATGCAAAAACGTGATCCATAAGAATAATCCATTTATATTACTCAGATCAAGATCCACATGTCCCATTATTCTTATTTGGATCAAGCTCTTCATGCATGGATTTGATCCAACAATCAACCTCATCATCCTCTCAAAATTATTTAGGCTCTACTTGGGTATGAAATGAGGTTTTTTGTAGATTAATAGTCCCTTGAATTTTCACTAAAACTTTCTGATGACTAGTGAAATTTTATTCATTTATTTCAACCCTGATTTTATTTCTTTCTATTGATAAAAATATAGACATATTGGAAATGATAACCCAATAATTAATACATATTAAAAATCAATTCATTTTTTTCGTCACACATATAATAAACACTATGAATGTTTTACTTTAATCCATAAAAAAACATATCATTCTTCAGCATTTCCTTTTGGTTACACCAATAGGAATCTCTAATTACTATCCATGTAATTCTCAAAAATTGGAGGCATTCACCTTTGATAATTAATATCTTATATATATATATATATTATAAAAATGAATATTTTAAGAACCCAATAGGATAACATTAATTTTTCTATGATGATTCAATTCTTCAAACCAATGTATCTTTTTTTCTCCCCATCCTCCTTGCTTGTTGAATATTTGGCAAGATCTATTTTGTGTTTTTTGTCATAATTATTTATTTAACATCCACATATCCAAATGGTCAAAAAAAGTGACATTAAACTCATTATCTATAGAAATAATATATTATTTCATATTATATTTAGTTTATTATTTTTAATTATTACTCATATAATAATTATTTTCTTATACTAGTGGATTATTTTGTTTGAGTTGTGGTGGTTTGTTCAAAGATACTCATACCCTGATGGGATTGAACTTCGAACCTACAACTGAGATAATAGAAATAGGAAAATGTGTCAATAATTCATACAACAATTAGGAAATGTTGAATTCATACTAATTCATTAATTAATTTTATTATCATTTTATCTACTATTTTTAAGTCAATTTCCTTATAATTTTTATCTAATACTTATTTAGTTTTTTCAAATATATTTAGGGAATTTATATTTTAAAATTAACAATTTTAAATAATCCATAAAAGAGAAAAAAAAGATTCTTTTTGACAATGTTTCCTTGTTTTCCATATTCATTAACTTTGATTGTCGAACTACCAACCATACATATTGATTTCATGTTCTTATCTAAAAAAACTTTCTTATTGTTGAAAACTATGAGAGTAAAGTATGATCATGTACTTATTATGGTGAATTATCATGATATAATGGGCACATGAGCTTCTTCTTCTATTCTGATTTTCAACAAGTAAAAAAATATGTTAAGAACATAGATTCAATATGTTATGTTCGATGTTTTTCCTATAAAGATAGTCGAAATGTCATTACCTTAGTATTTGGGAATTTTTTGAGACTTTGGGATGCATAAGAATCACCCACACCTCAATCTGACACATAGTGTGATAGGTATGGATCCAAGTACTTCTTTTTTTAAAAAATTTTCTTAAATGTTAGTAAAAAAGACTACTCACATAATCAAAACTAAAAAAACATATTTTTATTATTTTGATACTTTTTGGAAATGATCTATAAGTCATTTGGGACATATTGAAATCAACCACACCTCAATATGATACATGGTGTGACTGCTATTATTCAATGTGTTCATTATAATATTAAAATCAATAATTTAATTCAAAAAATATCACTCACTACAAATAAAGAAAACATGCTCATATTTTATTGATTATTTAAGACATTGATTTATAATTAATTTTTGACTTTAATGAGACATTCTTATATAGAACAGATATACTATATAATTAGTATAGGTGAAAGTTCTTATTCCCAATTAAAAATTATATTTTAGTAAAAAAAAGTGACATACTAAAAAATGATAAAAAACATTTTGATTATTTTAGTATTTTTGGAAAATGAACCATACTTCATTTAAGACATGTAGAATTCAGCCACACCTCAATCTGACACGTGGGGTGATTGGTTTGACTCGATGTGCATCTTTTTTAAAAATGACATCAATTTTAATATAAACGAAATCTAACCTACTCCAAAGTGAGAAAAAAATTATGATTATTTTGATAATTTAGGAAAATGATCCATAATTAATTTGGGACATATATATATTATCCTCATCTCAGTCTAATGCATTGTGTGACCAATATTACTCCAAGTGCCTCTTTTTATTTAAAATTGACATCAATTTTAATTGAAAGGACAACTGACCTACTAAAAAATAAGAAAAAAATATTCATATAGATCAGATAACTTAGGGAAATGATCTGTAAGTCATTTTTGATATGTATTAATTAGCCTCACTTAAATCTGATACAAAATGTGTTCAGCATGACTCAATGCCTCCATTATTAGTTTTTTTTTAAAATGTCACTCACTGAAACCCAAAAATAACCAATTAATATTTTTTTGATAAATGAAAAAATTGATTTATAAGTAATTTTTGACATGTATGAATTATTCTCACATAAAAAGTATACACAATATCAATTTTATGAGTCAATGTTCATATTTCCAGTTTAAAAAGAAATTTTAGTAAAAATGACAAGAGACATATTCAAAACCAAGTAAACACATTCATAGTATTTTGATTATTTAGTAAAATGATCTATAATCCATTTGTGGAATGTTAGAATTATCTGTACCTCAATCTTACACACAGTTTGACCGATATAACTCTAAGTATGTATTTTTGATTAATATTAGTATCAATTTTTGTAAAAAGGAAAACTAGCCTACTTAAAACCGGTCAAACACATCTAGATTGTTTCAATACTTAAGGAAAATAATATATAAGTCATTTTTGACAATTAGAAATCAGCCTCACCTGAATCTGATAAATGATGTGCATGATATAACTCAGGATGTCCGTTATAATTTAAAATAGATAGTTTTGTTCAAAAGATGTCACTCATCAAAAATTGTATAAACATGATCAGATTTTATTTATAATTAAATAACCTTATTCATAATTCATTTTTGATATGTAGGAATATGTATCATGTAAAACTATTGCATGATGTGATTCGTATGAGTCAAAGGGTGTGTTTCCAGTTTAGAATGACATTTTAGTAAAAAAGATAAGTGACTTACTCAAATCTGAGTAAACACATTCTAATAGTTTTAATAATTTATGAAAATGATTCATATTCCATTTGGGACAAGTAAGAATGTGATTTACCTCAATCTGACACATAGTGTGACCGATATGACTCCACGTTCTCCTTTTTATTTAACATTGACTGTAAATTTAATTAAAAGGATAACTCACCTACTCAAAACTGAGCCAGGAAATTCGGAATGTTTTTATAATTTAAGAAAATGATCCATATGTTATTTTTGATATACATGAATCATCCTAAAGTCAATCTGATATACGATGTGTCTGGTATGACTCAATGTGTGTTATTAGTTTAAAATTGATATTTTATTTCAAAAAGTGTCACTCACAATGAACCAATAAAACACAATTGAATAATATTAATAATTTAGGAAAACCATTCATAAGTCATATTTGATGTGTATGAATATTTATCACATCAAACATCCATTGGATGTGACCAGTATGATTCAAAGTGTGAGTTTACAATTTAAAATGACATTTTACTTAAAATAGACAAGAGGAATACTCAAAACTGAGAAAAAACATTTGAATTATTCTGATACTTTAGGGAAATGATCCATAAGTCATTTAAGATGTGTAATAATCAGTCTCCCCTCAATCAATCTCATGGTGTGACCGGTATGACTCCAAGGGTGTTTTTTCAATATATAAGTATCATTTGAGTTTAAAACCCACATCACATCTCCAAAACCATGAAAACAATCCTATATTGTTTTTTATTCATTTATATTCTATATGCATACTGAATTTTTCTAAATTCATATTGTTTTTGGTGTTGTGGTGTGTTGTTATAGCTTACTGCGCTAGTTCTGCAGAGTGATGTAACAACACACCGCACTATTGATATAGTGTGCTGTAATAGTGAAGTACAGTATGCCCCTTTATCAGTTATTTTTTAGCACTAATAAAATGCTATGGATTTTAATCTTTCTCCTGTAGTCAGTGATTTTATAACACTGATAAATGCCACTTTTGGCACTGTTAAAGGATAATTTTTTTTGTGACTCCTTGAGCTGATTTCTGGCATAAGATGCAATTTTGAAACATTAACATATATATCCTAGGTTTTTTTTAACTTCACTCCGTTCCTGAACCATATCCCCTTTCTTGGAGCTCCATATTTAATATATGATTACTTAATCTTAGATTAGGGGCATCAAGGGTTAAAGGTTGCGTAAAATAATTCTTGGACATTCAGGCCTATACATAAGAAAGGTGGTGTCGATGATACATAAATAATTATATTTAATTTAATAATAAATTTATCACACAACTCATGTAATAATTAACTAAATTAAATAAAAAATCCAATAAATACAAAAGTATATCAACATCACAGTCAATAACATCATACAATGACCACATATTTAAACTTTCTAGCATTCATTTCAATTCATTCCCATTATTAAGATAAGTTTTAAGGAATTAATAAATTATTATTACTTGATTTATTAATTCATTATCTAAATTAACAGTCAAAACAATCCTTGAGATACATATTGTCTTCATTGTATATAATTTTGTTTAAATTAAACAAAGTTAATCTTAATTATAGTTAATTATTTACATTCCATGTATTGATGGAATCATAGGGAATGTACTATATTTTTTAGTTGCAATTTTGTTTTGTGAAGTTATATATATTAAATATACATAAGATTGAAAAATGTGAACCCATATTCATCTCAATAAACCTATATATATAGTGTAATTCTTACATTGAATGTTTTGTCACCCAAAAAATTTGAAACATATTATATCCATAGTCTTTGCTGTGCATTATGAACATACATGTAATGTTGTGGTATATGGGATATCATAGACCCATACACTTGGGTCTAGTTAAAAAAACATAGTTTACAAAATATCTCTGATAACAAATGAGAAATCCAAGATAATCATCCTTATATTTTATTATAATTCTATAATCTGAACGTTACATCTTATAAATACTCACAACACACTAAAACATAAAGGTTTAGTATCTTTGGATATTTTCTATATAAAAATAGCATTAAACCAAATTATAATCATTTCACTATAATTTCACAACACTAAATCTTATTTCAAACATATTCTATGTTATAACCATCTTCATAACATAATAGATGGAAAATATTAAAGGTGTTTGCAAAAATTCTCAAAGGGAATAATTAGCAACATGTCATCCTGGGTTATATAATAACATAGAATAAAACATGAGCATGAGAGAAATATCCCATGAAAAATGACATATAACAATAATATTTTTTTCATAACACATAATATAAGGACATATAACCTCTAATTATTTGACTTATACCATGTAATATTATTGAAGAATCATGAGACAATGATCATGATCCATAGTGCATAACACATGTTTATAGAATAAAAATTAGGAAAACCTAGAAATGAATCCTAATAAATAAAAATATATCACATACATATGAATAGTAACACATTAAAAAATAGAAGTGGTATCACAATCCTATGACCCATTATATAGTGGTTGAAGAATAATAAACCTATAGATCCTTATTGTCTTAGTCATTACAAACCTACAACCGATTTGGGGCTTAGGTTTCACAAACCTACATCCCATTATTATCCCAAAAGACACATACTCATAAATAAGGAATTGTATTGGGATATAGTTACCCACCCATTAATATACATACGTAGTTATTCCATTTGATGTCAATCATATAACACATCATGAAAGCCCCATGATAAGAAAATGGGATTCATAACATTTCCAAATTGTATCACATAAAATGACATAAAAAAAGATAAGTGGATATAAAAATTTCAATAACCCACAAATATTGTATTATAAAAGGATTTCGAAGGTTATTCCTAAAACATAACTTCATATGTTATAGATATATTGGATTGAAAGATGAATATTGAAGTAAATTTCATAAATTTCCTTCAAAAAAAATTTCAAAACATCATCTTATTAATATGAATCTTCGATTGACATTCAAGAAGATTGTTTTTAGAATTTGAGAAGATAAAATTTTCAAACACTCTTTATAGGGAAATAAAAATAAATTATCACATAAAATATATAAAGGCTAACCAAAATAAATAATTATTTTAAGATAAAATGTACAATTGTTAAAAGAATAACCTTTTAATTATTTTAAATAATATCTTTATCAAAACCCACACCATAAAAATGATATTTTTAAAAAAAATTGATACAAGGAATATATAGATAAAAAGTGTCACAAAATATTTTAATTTAAAAATAATAATGTAATAAAATTTTTGGAAATAAATAATATGTACATGGAAGAGAAAGAGATTATTAGAGATGATGAGAATTATTCTTGACAACATTATACTATTGTTAGAAGGAAATTAATCAAGGAAGAATATTTGAATAAAAAAATTCATTTTACTCATATATAATGTAAAGTTACCATATAATAATGTCTTAGGGTTTAATAAATCAAAAATGTAATAAATAAATTTAAGAGGAAACATTATAACTCAAAGAAATTTGTTTTGAGTTTACAGAATCCCTTTCAGTTTTACTAACAATTGAAACAAAAAACACATAAAAATAGAACATGTGATAGATTTTTTAATCACATAAATTTCAATAATTTTAATATAAATACAATCCATAGGTATGTCTATACACTACAAAATGACAAAACATGTGATGAATTTGTCATATGTCTCAAAGAGAGAACATCAAGATGAGAAAAATCCTTACCTTTACTCTCAACACCCCTGAAAAAACATTAAATTCATGTATAATTAAATTATATTAGAACCTTTTACATATATAATATATTTTTTACACATTAATTATAAATATTAATTATATATTTTATGTTGCTTATTATTTATTTTCATCATCCTATGTTAGTGATTTTAATTGTTTTGAACATGATTTTTGATATTAATGATGATACCCATACTATGATAGATTTTTCATCATCCAAAGATTATTAAAGTTTTTATAGTGTTTTATAATCTTCTAATATCATTACATGAGAGTTTGAACTAGGATATATGAATATGGAATTAGTGATGAGCATATTTATGTGAATATTGACCAATATATGTTGGGGATATGTATGGATAATTTTTATTTTATGTACACATCATAAATGTCCTAGAAATCCAAGAAAAATAATCATTCATAACTCATGTAAGAATGAATCTTCTTTTTTATAACCATGATGCAACCATGTATATCCATAATCCATAACATTATTTCATCATAAGAATCAAAATATTCCCAAAAATGTTTGTGTATACATGGTATAATCCAAATATACCTTAGAATAAGTATCTTGAAGTCCAAGGAAATTTCTTCAGGGGACTCATCAACACTTCAATCAAAGGCCTTGGGAATCATGTCTATATATATGTGATTAATAAAAGGAACCCACATGGATCTAAACATGAAAAATATTTCAATCAACGCTAAATAAGGGAGGATATTTATTTTTTGGAAAATTGTTTTCCAATGCTTTCAGTTGGGGTGCACATCATATTGTTTTTTCCTTGTGTTGTTGATTTCCAAAGGTAAGAATCCTCCGCCTCCATGGTTGGTGATATTTAATTCTTAATAAAAATAGGATGATGGGATGTTAGTTCCTCCAACCCTTGAATCATCCATGGATATTATCGCTTAGTTTTGGTCCCCCCAAAATATTTTATCCATGTTCATGAAACTTGTTCCCCAAACTATATAGAGGTGGACACATGTTAATTACATTGCTTCTATCTCAATAGGGCAGAAACATTCAGTTGGATTAGTTGGTAACTTAAAGAATGTATGATAATTTTTAGATATTGGGTGTATTTAGAAGATTTATTGTCTTCCCCTATTTGAGTTAATATCATATGTGAGGAATACTAGGATTGGAATCCACGGAATACCATGTTGGTCATGAGGTTGTTGATACTAGGGGCCTAAGGAATATAATGATTTTTTCCCAAGGAGTCCCATGTTTTTTGTCTTGGTAGAGGCTTACAGGGGGAAAATTATTCAACATTGTATGGGGATAGGTAGGTCATTGGTTTAAAATATTTTTGGGATATATTAGTCTCATGTTCAAAGACCTGTGAGGACATATTGTTCATATGTTTAACATCATGTTGGTATATGTTGGTCATAGGTTTAACATCTTGTAGGGACAGTTTGGTCATAGATTTAATGTCTTATGGGGACAGGAAGATCACACATTTAACATCTTATGGGGATAGGTTGGTCATATGGTCAATGTATTTTGTGGACATAAAGGTTCATTTTTGTTTCTTCCCATGGGGAAGATGAACACACTTTGGAGTTACCATGTTCCATGGAGGAGACATGAAGACATCATGGGAATATTGGGGAATTGAGATAAAATATTAGGGAGGTACCTCATATGTGCTAGGATATAAATATTTAACTTTATTGAGGCATCCTACGTACCCTATTACAAGATATGGATCAAAACGCTTGTAGTTCAATGCTACAGTTTAAGGTCATTCAACAGGAGCAGTTTATTCAGTTTAACATTATGTGGTAAGGATGATCATGTCACAGAAGTAGCATCAACAATGGATGTTGTGGGGATTATAGATAAAGGATGATTGGGAATGTGATCACATCCAATATTTACGAAGGGTATTGTGGGGTATACACATATAGGATTATTAGGAAGGGAGTCATATCTTTTGGTTGGGGGAGGGTGTCATCCTATGCATTCCATGCACGAGGCATCTTTTGTTTTTTACATAGGTTAATACTATAATTTAATGTCATGTGTCGAGGATGTTGACATGAATTTTAACATCATATAGCTATAACACTAGGCTAGGCAGTTTTATGTCATGTAGCTTAGATGTGGGATGGGCCTGCACCTTGGAAGATCATTTCCTAGTAGGAGAAAAGGATCCAATAGTAGGTCTCCTCATAAGTAAAGATGGAAAATTTTCCTTCATTATTCCATGTTTATGGATTTTGTGTCTACTACTCAAACACCTCTAGGTGGGGCATGCTATGAGAACTAAACTTGAGGAGTTTCAATCAAGGGTCCTAACATTTGGTTACCTATACTTAGGAGAAAGAGGAATTAGGGTTCCTATGATTTTGAGAAAAAACTTATTCAACCATCTAAATCATGCATATGGGATGTAAATTATGGTAAATGATACCATCCATGGATGATATTGAGGTTATGGTCGACCCGGTTAGAGTAGGTACAGGTAACATGAGCACTAAACTTGCACACAAATGTGTTTGGTAGAATGTGGAATAGGGTCAGTGACCAGAAGGTTTTCATGATAAAATCTATGATTTTGGGACAAGTACAATTTCTTGAACTATAGGTTCTAGAATAAGTACATTCTATGGATATAGGGTTCATAGTTGTGCACAACTTCTAGATTCACATGAATCATGGGGTTGCATGAAGGAAGATCATCTTGCCCACCCCCATTTATCCGTTAAGGGAAGTTGAGTGATGATATCTCAAGCATTAACCAGTATATATTGGGACCCATATGAGGTTAGTCATGAAATTTTTATACCTTTGGAGTTACATAAATTTTAGAGATTCATGGTCATTTTAGAAGTCAAGGCTACATGAGTGAGATATGTCCCATCAACTTGTAAAGAAACCACTCAAATAGAGGGTTTGATACATTATTTATAGTTGAAATGGTTATCTTCATCTATAAAAATCTATCTATGTTGCAAAAATATATTTGTGTGATTTTAATTCCTTTTACACTAGGAGAGAATTGCAAAAGGATTCGGTTCATCAACATATTTCTTGCAAAAATGGTTTCCATGAATTTAAAGTTTATAGTAGATGGTCCAAATTTCATTAAAACCCCTTTGTAGAATATTTGGCCCTCTAGGGAACCTATTAAACATTACCTATTCGATGGTTTATTTTTCCTGCATGTCAGTCACGGGAAAATAAGGGTTTGCACACAATAGCCTGAAGTTTCATGTGGTGTCCTGAGATGATTCAAAATGAATCCTTAAGGAATGTGATGTATTTGGTTTAAGGAAAAAAACATCATCTAGGGAAAAAATATTTTTGGAATCTGAAAATACACCCTTTGAATTGGATGTAATAGGGAACTTTTAGGTTTAGTTATGAGGAAATCACTGGGTCTCTAGTGAGTCTCTGACTTGTCAAGCAATGTTTATATTTTTTCACAGAAATATTTTTCTCTAGCACACAACTAGGGGGTCCCATGATTATAATTAGGGTGAGGGATCACTTTTATAGTCATTTAATGTTCACACTCAATAATCTTTCTCTCATGAACAAAAATACAACCCTCTATGTGAACACCCGGTCTCTTTTTCCATAACATTCATGCTAGTAAGGATCACATGATATATATTTTTATGAACATGTTGTACTTTTTCCCAATAAGAGGTCGATTTGTGATAAAATGAACTATTTTCATGAAAATATAGATATTAATGATCCATCATTACCAAATTCACAAAATCAATTGAAGATAACCGATCAAGATGAACACATTATTGTCTCCACTGCTACTCGAAAGGAATAGATGGTCAAAATCCTAAAATTCTTCAAGTAGGGATTATAAATTCGAAAAGTTCATAACTATTTGGGTGGTTGAGGGAGTCCTAGAGAGTATGTCAATTTATTGGTGGAGTATCTCTCTACAAATTCAAACTACTAGATGAAATGGTTATTCCAACCATGGTAGTGAAAATTCCACGAATCTAGTTTTCCCACCACGAAAATACTAACCATATGAAAATTACTTTTGTTTGGCACCTAGTTAGGGAATATGATGTTTCAACTATCTACACAATAAATGGGTAGATGAGAATGGTGATTGGATAATATCCTTTGACTAAATAGTTCCCATCGCATTATTTAAATATCATTTAGGATAGAATCCGAAACAAATACTAGGGTTGGGATAAATATTGATATTTTTTAGCAAGGGGGGACTACATAAATGAATGGGAATGGGTGTACTAGGTATGATTACCCTATGAAATGTAAAAGGATAAACTGTTCTATATAGGTCCATATAAGGAATTTTGGATGTCCGAATTCTACATATATGTCAACTGATGTTGTTTCCAAAATTTCTCAGTTGGTGGTTCCTATATACAAACACATCCCCCTATATCATAGGGAGGTGGTTATATTCTTATGGGATCTAAATAATCTTGGTGGTATTCCAATTACTAGGTTTTAGTATAAAAAATTTCCCTAGCATCCAATTCTTAGGATAAAATAGAGATGACTCCAATCACAGTGGTGACCCTCCTAGATCAGTTGGAAGCGGTATTGAGTTATATGCATGTGTTCCAAAAAGAAATATCATTAAATATATTGTAGGTCATGTTATTAAACATTAAAATTTATAATATTCAAGATAATCCAAAGCATTGTCCCATGAAAGTCATAAGAGGAGGTCAGGATCTTACTGGTTGATGTTGGAGGAAAGAAGATGCGAGGAGTACATTGTGATAGACTGGCTTCTAGTGGTTATGTAAATAGAGTTCATTGAAAATCTTCGTAGTGGTTGGATACTCCCAGTTAGAGACGCACTGATGGGTCTGTGATCAAGAACATTTGTGATGGAACTGATCCTAGTGTTAGTGAATCACATAAACTTGGGTGTCCAAATACTACCCAGACACTACCACCAACCAGGACACATTGTAAGGGGGGATTCCTAGGAACATAAGTATACCATTATAATTTATACATGTATGGATCATATCTCACTTCAGGGGGTATGGACTTTCAAATAATATTATTCCCTGAACCCCAGACTACACCATTCACTCTTAAACATTCCCAGAGTCATACTGGTGATACTCAATGACGTTTGGGTGACCATGATCATTAGAAACACTAGAATCATTAATTTCAAGCTATTCTAAAACCCAATTGGTGAGATGTTTGAAAAATCAGAGGGGTCATTAGTGAATATGTAGTTCATTTAATCCATCATAGTTTGAGTATTGGTCACAAGGATCGACAAAAATACATACAGTAAGGACCACACTCCATCCCGATTCACTTTCAATTATGATGCATAAAATAGTCAAAAATGTGAATATACAAGGGGTTCCATGAAGAAAGGAATCCTAATAATCTTTATAGTATCTAGTGTATGATTGTGTCAGAAGGTACCATGGAATTAATCATGTTTCCTATTGTCTCTCCTGACATCGAACTCATATAGACCTATTCCAGAAAGTAGGTAGCATCATATCCTCACATGATTTTACGCCAGTGTATGGGAAAGATGGTACCATTAGACACGCCACTGTAGTAATAGGAAGGAGGGATGGATGCACTTAATGGAACATGAAAACAACTTTATTTATCACAGAACATTTATGATACTAGGAGTTTGTGATACTATAATGCCTCTATCCTCCAACAGTGAAGGTAACCTTTAGAAGAAACTGAAAGAGCAAGAAAAAATATCACATACAAGATAAAATAGATTTGGTGAGGATTTACGGAAGAAATTGTTCAATATGATTTATCCAGAAAATGATGCTTAATTCCCCAATCTTTAGAAGATATCATGAAAATTAGGACTATATCAGATTGAATAGAAAGAGTGAAAAAATATTACCTAATAGGTGATCCATATTCCAAATTTTGAGATTGTAAGAATTCATTCTTGGTTGATATTATAGGAAAGGGATAACTACCTGAACAAAGTGGAAACCTTCTCACACATTTAAGGGGTGGTTGATTCATTTACTACTCAAGTACATGTATTGTTTGGTATGGGACCTGAGGAATTTTTTTTCCAGAATTATAACTCTCAAAGGGTCATTTTATTGTTTTGAAACATTGATCTCTAGAGGAGAGGATTCTAGAAGTTTTGATATGGAATAATAAACCCATTGAGAGATAGAGGAGAGGTCACTCCAAAGGAGGATGGCATAAATGGGATTCTATCTATTGAGGTAATATTTTGACCAATCAACTCATCAAAGTAATTTCTCATCCATTTATATGATATTCTCTATCCCATGATTTTAATCATACATGGATTTGATGAGGAGGGATATGGTCCCATTTAATATAAATAATGTATCTCCACGAGTAATAGGGATTCCACATAAGAATCTATTTATGAGTCCTCAATGAGAGAGGAGTTTATAGAGGAGGATAGATGGGATGGTCATGATTCAATGTCACAAACCTTTATTTATGGGGGGCCTCACCTTGGAATCCCCAAGATGGATCCTATAAGTGGTATGGAAATCCTCATGTGGTGGCTCATCATTGATATACATTTACCCACTCAAAGTAAGGCCTCAAGTCCCATTCATAATGATTTTTCAAGCTATTTGATTAATCTATACTAAAATTTTTATCAATATATTTACGATAATTTCTATATATTGCTAAGGGATGTCGTGGATGTTATTTATGTGCCAACCAACATTAAGGGTCTTTAATGGTGGAATTTACATTTAAAATCTTGGATGTAGATATCACTCTAGCCTTTTCCCCATGTAATCCTTTTATATTTCATATTTTATGTGTAATAAAATATTGTTATAGGTTGAGATAATTGTGCTTCCCTTGTCTAAAACCATAATCGTGGTAGTGCATCCTCAATAATTAGGAATGGTTGAGGGAGCTAGGATGATTTCTCTAATAATTAATTCATTCCTCAAGGATCATTCTGTTCTGGTTGAGATGACCTTGATCCCGTAAGATAAACCCTTGGTATATGATGATATGTTTCTGATGGGTAAAAAACTAAAATCAGGTTAATATGCAACCTCTAGTAATGATTTGGACCAAGTAATATCTCCTCTCAACTTGGAGCTCATCCCATCAAAGAGGATACCCTAAGAGGTCCCTTTTGTAGATGTTCACATAGATTTAACTATGTATGAGCATTAGTTTCCCAAAGATATAGAATATTTTGGATTGGATTTCACCAAATAGAATCTTGTGGTCCAGTGTAGGGCATGGATAAGCATGCACACTTTCATCACCAACACCACAGAGGCATATCTTGTGTGAAGGATAGGGTCCCTCCAAAACTGCATGATGAAACATGGAACTATAGGGGTCGATGTTCATCCTCTCCATGTGATATACCATGAATATCATGAAGATAATTTGAAAATAGATCATCAATATTTTGATACTACTTGATACAAGGATAATTCTAAAGGTACCATGATACTCTAGGCTTCAGAATAGAAAATTGTGCAGCTAGAGGAGCATGCGTAAAATCTCGAGGCCATTGTCAGTAGTGAACCAAAGACAATCAACCTTCTAAGGGAAAATTTGAAAAAGGTTGAGGCTAGGGTCTTGGGGGTAGAATATCTGGAGGAAAAGGGATAGGTTGGGTAGGTTTGGTAATAAATTCAGGGTTATGAGGTCCATTCCATGTCTGAGGGGGGAGCGGTTAGGTTGTCCAAGCAGCAATAGATAGGTGACCAAGACATAATGCTTAAGTTCTGGAGTTGAGCCATAGGGAGTTCTATTTCAGTTTGAAAAAAATGAAATGCTCTAATATGTGGATAAACCACACCAATTTTTTTAAATTATTATTTTTTGAATACAAAAAATTCATAAGTGTTTTTTGTTTTCTCCCAATCATATTAGTGATACAACCAAAAATAGATCCCTAAGCCCATTTGAGTCATGATTTGTATGGGGAATAAGGAACAAACAAAATATTTACTGCTTATTTGATATTTCTGGTGAGAGTTCCCAAAACATAAGGTCATAACTATTTAATGGACACCCAAATTTTCTCAATTAGGAATGGTTTGGATTGAGGGTAGGACACTTTTCACAACTGACTTTCTTTATAAACATGCACAGGTTCCAAGATGGGATAACACCGGGATCGTTGAATTTTTGCTAAAAAAGGGGAGTGATGGAGATATTGAATCTGGATGTTAATGTTCTACAACAAAAATGGGGTGTTAAGGAGATATAGGATGACTACTAACCATGTTCAAAACATATTTTCCACTATCATTCCATCAATGGTGGAGAAAAAAATACAGGTATTTCATCGAACATGTTCAAAACACTGGACCATTAAAAGTGTTTTCAATAGTCCTTTAGAGAATGTGACAAGGGAATTTGGTTAGGGAGTGTGGAAAGACACCATTTATAATAGGGTGTCCATTCAGATATAGAATTTATGAGGATCAAAATCAAGTATGTTGTGAATCATGGGGATGAAATATGGGAATGTTTAAATGGAGTTCAATTCCATTAGGGTTGTACAACCATGTTTTTTAGAGAATATTGGATTAGTGAAAGATTCAAAATGAAGGGAAGAATCGCCTTCCAAGGGGATCATCATCTTGGATTCAAAGAAATGGCCAATGACCTTGCATGGTGTAGTAGGTGACTGACATCAAAGGGGAAAATGGGGTTTTATGGTAAGGTCTGTAGACACTTTTCTATTTTATAATTTTTAATGAGGATGATGGATGTGTAGTTTAATGTATTATTGAAAGGAAATTTAACATGTATTTTAGCATCATAAAGTGAGGGATATGATTTATAATATTTAACATCATGTTAAAAGGATGTTTATAGAACACATTATTGTCTTATGACAAGGTCATGGGGACTTATGTGAATAAATCCCACCCAGTCATGGTAGTCGGATGCCTGAAAAAGTGACGTAATCGTAGGAACTTCATGAAAGAAATAAAAAAGAAAAGGGATCCAAGATTTGTATCAACATTTTACAAAAATCTTATCGGGTCTATTAAGTGTATTTTTTATTTTTCAGGGTTCATAAATGAGTCTTTCAGGCTTTGTGCATTTTTCATTCATGCATTTACTTTTTAAAAAAATGAATGGGAAACATGGAAGGTGAGAGTTTGATTTTTTATCAGGATTCCCCTATGAGTTCTCAAGATAAAAGATGTATTAACATATTTCCTAGGTTATGTTAATATCATGAAGATTATATTAATAAGTTTTAATGATTTTGAGGTCACAATGATTGTACCATGTTCGGATACTCCATTGAGACTTGGATGGTATGAGGGTGTTGAAGACCAAACCTTAAAGGAGGGATATGTAGGACATAAACCATAAAAATCATTCTAGAAGCTAGTTTTCTATGTTAAAATGGGGTGGCTAACTATTAACAAAGATGGCCTCAACTAATAAGGACTTTTCTTCAATTCCTAAAAAAATGTTCTTGGAATCACTACATATCCAATGGGAAAGGAATCAAACCACACGTAGTTCTGGAATTCAATGTAGTGGTAGACCAAAATTGGAAGGGGGAAATCTTGTCAAGTAAGAATGAGGTGATATTATGGGGAAATATTTTTCTGAGACACTAATAGTTAGGTAAATTAATTTTTAATTGGGGGACAGAGGTGGCCAATTGGTCATAGTTTATGGTCATGATGCTTAGACTGAGCATTCATGTAGACTCAGGTCATGTAGATTGGACCAATGGTGGGAAAGTAGCATTCCAAAGATGTTTATAAAAAATAAAAAGAAACGAAACCCTTCTTGGAGAGAGATCAAAGGGGACTTATTGCCACACGAATTTCCTCTAAGTTAACTCATACAAAATTTAATTTAATGATTTGTGGACCAATATTACTGCCTGTTTTTTGTAATAAATCCTGGACTATGGGGTTCACATCCCAATTGACTATAAATAGATAAATTAATTGTAAACCATTCGGAATTAATGTTTAAAGAGGCCTAATTCCATATAAAACATCTCAAATATAGTTTTCATATAAATTATGGTCATGATGATTGGGCTATGATAACTTTCATCATTAGTTTATAAAGCTAAGGCCCAGGAGGAAGGTGTTCCACTTAAGTTGCTCCCTTACCTATCAACCATTCTCAGGGAAATTACATCATACATCCTAATCCAACATGATCCATGATTAGTGTGAGAAATAAGGAGAATCATGAAATTCCCAGTATTCTAAGGGAGAGGAAATAAGTGGAATAGAATCCAACTTGTGGAAATCCAATAAATGTTTAGTAAACTTGTCACCATACATGGGTGCATAGGGGGATATCACCCAAGTTTTACATGTTCCTACTAGAGAAATGGAAGGTGTGATGGTTCGTAACCTATTAATTCAAAGATCTAGATAAAATAATGGGGTGGAAGATGGGGACGAATCACTATATCCCATGTTCAAAACATAGGTTCCCCAACCATGATGTTGATTTATTGAATGTGAAAATGAGGGTTTAACATTGACCTTGATCAAAACATGGTGACTTTCAAATGTTGAAAAATATTATTCATTGTGTGTGACCAATATGGTAGGTATGCCAATATGGCCAAGCATTATTGTCATTGCGGGGGGGGGGGGGGATTCTAGAATAAGGAGGGGTGATGAGGATTCAATTAGAAGGAGGAACAAAGTTTTCAAGTGAAAGTGGAGGATTTCCCAGGGAAAATGTCCCTGGGGATCACTCCACCCTATGATAAAACACATTGTATGAATGTATTGGTAAGAAATTAATTTTCTTGAAACTATGGGATATGACCTTATAATTGGTTTTTGGTGGGACTCGACCCATGATATGAGATCTATGCATCACTATGTATCTAATGAAAATTGGAATCAAGCCATAAGTAGTTATGGAATGAGACTTGGTAGGTGACCAATACAGGACGAGTGGTGTCCTATTTGATGAGAGTTGTGAATAATATCATAGTTATCATATGAGGCGTCATATGTTTATTACATAGTAAAAGACTATAGTTTAATATCATGTGATGTGGTCATTTGTTTTTTCCATTTCACATTTGTCATTTTAGGCATCCTATATTCACCACATCATATAAGGCTAAGGTTAAATGTCATGTTTTGAGGACATTGGTTTCAATCCTCTCAAATTTGTTATATGAGGTGTCCCATGTTTATCACATGGGATAAGATCATCATTTAGCAACATGTTATAAGGATGTAAATTTTGGTCATTTCACATTTCAGGTATGAGGAATCCCAAGTTTCTTTAGAAGGTTAATCCTACAGTATGTCATCATGTATTGATGGAATTGGTTTTGTTTATCTGTAATTTTTCATATGATTCATCATATGTTATCCAAATAGGGTAAGTATATTGTTTAATGGCATCTTCTGAGAAGGTGTGTGGGTCTTATGCATTGATCTTCCAATAATTTCTTTCTCATGTTTGGTTATGAGTCTATATTGGTTTTATAATGGTATAATGGATATGATTGTTCTAAAACCTAATGAGGAGGCTCGTGAAAGTCCGTAGACTATACTGAGATCAATAATAACAAATGTAACCTTTCATTATAAGAGATGACATACAGATGGTCCAAAAGACAAAAGGTATACACATCACTATGTATACCCTAGATAGGGAATCAGGACCAATGTTGTTTTATAATGCTATATGGTAGGAGACCATTTTCAGGGGGATAATGACATCCACTCTGGAGAGGACCCATGGTATCATTATGATTTACATCATATGTTGAGGATATGGAAACATCTAAAGTTTAAATTGTGAGTCATCTTATGTTCATCTCATAGTTCAATTATACAATTTAACATCTTGTGATGAGGATATTGGTATATCCTAATTTTTAATATGATGAATCCTATGTTCATAACAAAGGGTAACACTGTATATTTACATCGTGTGGTGATGATATTGGTTTTGGTCATCTCATATTTTCCATAAAAGTCATATTATGTTCATTATATATGGTAAGTCATTAGTTTAACATCATGTGATGACAACATTAGTCATTATAGTTTAATGTCATATAGCTCGGACTATGGATTCTACTAGTTTAAGGTCACATAGATCAGAGCAATGTCGTATAGTTTATGTTCATGATTCTTGGACATATAATCCTAGTTTAATTTCATCGAGTTCATACTGAGGATAGTTTACATGAATTACTACTTTAGGTACTATCATTTGGGGGGTGTTTTGATACACTCGCCATCCAAATTTATTAATGAGTAAGAACCTTTAGAGTATACCTTATGGAAAATTTAAGTTTCTTTCCACGTGAGTTGTAGATTTTTTGGTTGTTTTCAATGTATCATCAGTTCCATGAGAGACCGTACCTGTCACCTTGAAGTAATAATCTCATGCTACCCATTTCCATTACCTCTCCAAGTTTTGTAGCGTGTGAAGATTGTTTTCCCTCAAGGGACCCCAACTCCGCTAGACAAACTTATAATATTATTTATGGTATCTTCTCACAATAAATGGTCATTCATAGTGATGGTAACTGAACCTCTATAGGTAATACTAACTCAGTTCTATAAACCAAGGAGTAGGGGGTCACATGAGTGTAATTTTGGGTTGTCATCTAATACGACTATAGAGCATTAAAGAGTTTATCAGGAAAAATATTCATATTAGGGCCCACTATCTACAACATAATGATAGAGTCGTTTTTTAATGCATTGTTTTTTTTTGTTTTATTATGCATTATATCGAGAATTGTGGTCAGACAAAATGTTTTGTTTTTCCTAAAATATCTTTATTACAACCATACAGAAGTTCATAACATTATCTACAAGAATAGGGTGAGAAACCATAAACTGATAAATGATTTTGGAGTTCAGTCAATATGGTGGGTGAGTCTTCATATCAACACCTGAATCTAGGGGAGTGGTGCTTTATGCCCATCGCCCAAATAGTGTCAATGTTGTGAACATCATTCTCAAAACCTATCATAAATGAGCATGAAATTTCATTCCCAACAGAAGACTTATCCTAATTCAATAGATTATAACAAATGCCAAATCATATTTATATTAATACCCTTAAATAATTACTTCTCATGAGTTTTACTATTCAAGACCAAATATCAAAAAAATTATAATTCAAATAAAAAAATTAATAATTCATGAAATTAATAGTTTGGACTTTATACCAATTATAATTAATTTCAATTATACATTTTTTTTTCAAAGAACGAAAACCACCATGCACAAGTTGTTCAATTCAATAAACCCATTTAATTAACCAAAAAAATGGAAATTTCTTTTATATGGATAAATTAGAAACTCAAAAGGTTCGATTTCCATTTAGGAAACTACATATATGAGAAATTAATTCTATAAGTTATGCCAAGAACTTATGAGGAACATTAGGTTCAATCAACATCTATATAAAAGAGGTAAATTCACTTTACATCCCAAGCTGAATACTTAAGAGGAGTTCTTAGTATTTAATAAACTAATTATATGGGAAAAATCAATCTGGAACACCTAATGGGTGTCCATGATCATGTCTGAAATCCTCAAATGTCTAAACAAAGATCTAAATGAGTATAACAGAATTTGTATTCCAATTTAAGATGTAGAAATCATTTTCGAGTGATGCGCAGTGAAGGTCGGCGTGCCGTAAAATGGTGTGGCTATGGAAACAATATTTTTTTTGGTAAAATGATGATTCCACCTACCTTAGATCCATTTAAAACTATTAGTCTGAGGGTGGCCTTAGATTCAAATTATTTTTGGAGAAATCAAGGAAATGGGTCAACACCCAAAAAATAGGAAAAATAGCATGAACCTAAATAGCACAAAGGTTCAGAATATAAAATTATAATGGAATGAATTTGAATCTAGAACATCCCTATATCCATCCATTTCCTTTACAGATCTTGATTTTTTATCCAAACATAAGAGATATCAAGGAGCCTAGGATGAGGAAGAAGGGAAATAAAGATATGAGGAAATGAGGGACTCCATTGAAAATAGTATGAGGCAAAAGGAAATGGGTTTTAAGGTCCATTAAATAAAAAAATGACATTTCAACAATAAAAATGGGGGGAAAGTTTTATAAAACTATGAAAAAACCATGATTAAGATTCTTCCAAAGGATATACCCCTCATAGTTAATGTGCACGGTTTCCCTAATCTTATGAAAACCACCCAAAAAAGCCTATTTCCAACCTATACTGTTATTTTTCCAAGGTGTGCACCATAGGTCACATGGTTGTAGACAAACCGTGAATCCCCTAGTTCTCACATGGTTCCCTTCAGGGTTACCCTGCACGATCAGTACTAATTGTGAGGTAACCGTGCAACCAAGCCTATTTGCCAATTTTTAGAGCTCACAGCTTCTAAAAAGCCCCAGTTTCTACGAAAAAAATCCTTTGTCCTTAGAGAATATTTGATTTTATTTATCTCAGGATTTTAACTAAAAAATTAATGATTTTTACCATATTGAATAATAATATCGTTACAACCTCCCCTCCTTAAAGAAACTCAACCCCGAGTTGGCGTTATGAGGAGTAAAGATGTATCATCTACGAATAATTTCTGCCACTAACTTCCCTTAGAGTGTCTTGATGAGATGATCCACAATAGGAATAGGATATTACTCAATTAAAAATCCACAACTAACTCAACCTCATCTGGCTAAAAGGAATGTGATGGGTCTACATATTATTGATGAAGCCCATATACGTGAATGAAATCACGCATAGACCGGTATTTATGAAGAAGTGATATCTGGTAAGCCACGAGTCAGATCCATTTTGCAACATCGATGGGTCCAATTATAACATCCCATGTTTTTTAAAGGAGACACTGTGTTCGATAGCATACATGATACTTCACGTAGATCATAAGACAAAAACTAAATATTATTATTTAAATGTTATCATTATAACCTAGATTTTAGATTAGATGGAATGAAAATTATTAACTAAAAAATGAAAATAGGGTTTAAACTTGTTTATATAATGATTCATTGGATACCAAATTAATTATAAATAGAAATAAAAACCAATTGAATATTAAGGATGAGTTTTTGTGACAAACTATTTAAATATGCACAAGTATATTTTATCCTTATATGTAAATACATAAATAGTTATGGATTTTATTAATGAATTATGTATGTAATATATTTAATATAATGTTTAAAATTCATCTTATATTTTTTCTATACATGAAATTATAAAAAAAATTAAATTTTATGCATAAAAATGAGTATTTTTCAAAAAACACATTTTTACAACCTTTTGATGGATAACACGTTTTAAATATACATTTTATCAATTTTGAAAATTATAATTGAATAAATTAACTACTTATTTATAATACTTCAATCAATATTTACTTAGGAATATTTCTTTTTTATTTTTCTGAAAATATTCATTTTTTAATGAATAGTGAAAAATATTGTATTTTAATTCAAAAATGCTTTTTCATCTAATTTATTTATATATTTATGTTATCCTTTTAATTGGTTTTAAATTATAAATAACTAATTTTTTTATCTTTTAATTCAATTTAGGTAATTATAATCAATTTCAAACTGTAATTGGATATAAAAACATTGTGAACTTTTTAATATTTTTAATTTAAATAGTTATTTCCTTGATATATCAGAACGAATAATTTTAAATTAATTTTATTCATTTAAATAAATTCAATTTTGAAAACAGGATATACAAGGTTTTAATAAGTGTGAAAATTTTGGTTTAATTGGATCAACATAATTTTTGATGAATATTAACTTTTCGATTTTATTTACAACTGTTAAGGGTGAATCGGGCAATTAAAGATAAAAATAATAATATAATATTGTAAAATGACCCTAACACTTATACTAATTTCATTGGATGAGTGGGTTCCAACTAAAATCAACTTTATCCAGAAATTATAACCTTTTTTCACTAGGGTAAGAATATGACATTTATTATATTTAATTTTAAAACAAGTTAAAAATATAATACTTATATTTTAAATAAGAAAATAATTCTTAATATATGGTTATATATAATATATATTGGATTATAAATATTAAATTTAAATATAAATTTTTATCTAAATAATGTTAATTTATTTATAGTTTTGAGGCATTAAATAATTAAATTTCATTGCGACACACTTATGAAGAAATAATTGATTTATTAATATAATATTGAAATGAATGATATTATTAATATTAGAATAAATATAATTTAAAAATATTTATTCCATCCATGAATTTTATCAATATATTTGACATGTCAGGTATATTTTAATGTAGTTTGTTCGAAGGAATCATGTTTCCTGATATTTATGAATACTTAACTGTGAATAGTGTTGAAAATGATATTTTGATATTTTAAAATAAATAATATTTTATTAAACGATATCAAATTCATAAAAATAAATCCATCAACCAAAAGATTCGATTATTTCTAAATATTTCATTAATAACTCATTTTTTCATTTTTTATTTTATTGTAATTATATTTACTCTCAAAGTATAAATTTTATAATGTCACAATAAGAATTAATAAGGAAAAAAATAAAATGATAAGCACTAAAAACAACATTTTTAAAATTTTAATTGGATGAATGGATTTAGACCTAATATAATCCTATATTTTATATAATTTATTTTATAGAAATTTTTAATAGAAAAAGTATTTATATTAATTTAATGTTATTAATAATTCCACTAGTGTTCATCCCCACTCTTATAAAAGGAAACTCATTCATCTCTAATTGTTACTCTTAAAAAACCATTTAGTTCAGACATGATATTCCCAAAACTCTTTCTATAACACCTCAGCACATTCTAGATGATTTATTTTATGAATAAGACCCATCTTAGAGGTGTTAAGTTGTTAATCAAATGTGATCGTCCAAATGAAAGATAACGTTTTTAATTAAGTGTTTCTATTTTATTTCTTCTTCATCTTATTTGAAATCTTCTTGAACCAAGATAAAATAATAAATCCTATATTATCAATATAATAAGAAGTTATTATATTAATATCACCACCTAAATCCATCTTGGATTCCATCAAATGTGAAATGAATCAATCATTTGTGTGTACATGTGAATGATCAACTCCACGAACTGATATAATTCATTTTTCATAACCATCTATAAAAAAATGTTATAATGATAAAATTAATGTTAATATGTTATATTAATGACTTATGTTTCATTATAATAGAATAATATATCAATTAAATTCTTACATTCCGTGCACATAAAAATAATAACGCCATTTGTGCGTATATGTAAACTATCACCTCCACAGAGCGATGCAATTAATTTTTTATCACCACAACACTTGGATAATATATATAAGTATATTTAAATTATTTATATTATATTAATTATATTATTATCATTATGGTAAGAAAAAATAATAATTACGTACTTTCCAAAATGATCATTGAAAAATGGACATGTTACTCTGGCCTACGTACGGCCTACTATCTCCATGGTTATATCATAGTTTATTTTTCATAACCATAATTAATGGATTGATTTGAAAGTATAATTGATGTCTAAATTTGATTATTAGTTCATGAATATTATTCTTGAGATGATGGACTAATGACAACTCTTATTGTTGATATCATACCAATGAAAATTTAGAGTCATGTACCGAATAACGTCGAAGCGTCCGACATGAACACAAATAATTAAGTAATTATTATAACATGATATAAAGGGATATTAAAAAAATAGTAAAAACTAAAAAAGATTTAAATAAAGTAAATAATTATCCAAAATTTTTTATTCATGAAGTTAAATATTGTATGTGACGATTCAGACTCAAAGGTAAGAGATTGTTTCATTAAAACCTCATTTTAAATATTTTAAATATGTATCCTTCTAAATAATTCTCATCAATGTTTGTGTTTTCAAAAGGATTTTAAGTATTTATTTTTATATAAATGTATATTCTAAAATGTTAATTCCTTTCAAATTTTTTAAAGTTGTATGATATAGTTTAATACAAAAGTATTCTTTTTTAAATGTTTTAATTTTTTTTGAAAAATGAATTTATTATTTCAATAACTTAGAATGTTTTTTTAAAATATACATATTGAACTGAATTTATCCCTTATATAATTATTTAATCTTTTTTGTATTCATTTAAAAGTTTATCATTTTATATTCAAAATATTTTTTTTTATGAGTGAATGAATTTGTAAAAAAGAAATGTGATTTAAAAGTGGATAAGTTATTTTTCCATTATTCTTATTTAATTATTTATGATTATATTATGGTTCTTGAGAATTATTTTCGAATATAGTTGGTTACGTGATAAACCTAGGGAGGGTAATCCTGTGATAGCTCTCCCAATAACTGGGTAATGATACAAAGTTAAATAGTAGGGTTTCTTCTAAGAGATTTATGGATTATAACATCATGGGTATTCCAAATGTAACCATGAAGTTTATACCCTATGCAGCCATGAAACATACTATGTAATAATTTTTTGGAATCCAAGTTACCATTATTTTCATGTTTATTGTGAATATTTTATAGGAAACATATTAATTCATGAGGAAATCTAAATACATTATGTTTATGGCGAAACATATATCTATATGAAAATGTTTTCATGGGTTTAAATTATTCAAGGACTAACGATTTCATTCATTATTTTTTATGTCCCCTACTAAGCTCTTTGTGATCATACTAATTTTTAAAATGTTTTTTCACAGTTCATAATATTGTTAAAGAAAAATAGGATGTCTTGATGATAGTATCATAAATGTGTCTTGAAAAGTAATCATGTTTTATTTTCAAAGGGATTCCTTTAGTGGAAAAAGTGGATACTGAGTATAAGTGTCCACTTGTAATGTATGAGTTTTATTTGAAAGATTTTTTCCTAATTCTCTAAAAATATAAAATAAAAAAGATACTTGAATGTATATTCTTGTTCATAAACAAGAGAATATGTTATGTTTAAGGATGGGTCATTACAGTTGGTATCAAAAGATGGTTTATACAACTTTAGAGATTACGATTTCTCTAAGAGTTAGGGATATCCTCATGAGTTTATAATTTTATGGTTTCTTATAAGTTTAATGTCTTAAAATAACTCTTTAGGATTTATGTTATGTAATTTTAAGTGGACTAACAGTATTTTTAGAGACTCTCACCTTGGAGGTAATTATGAGTTATTACTTTTTTTATGAAAAATTAAAAGTATAAGACAAACATTGAGGGCATAAAAATTTTAGTTTTTTTAATATATTTAACAGATCTTTTTAATTACATAGTTTTACAAAAAGTACATCTCGTTGGATGGGTAACAACCTGTTGCATCTGGAAAGGCTGTAGGAATAGAACCCACATCCGAAGGGTGATATGGGTGCATCTCCTACCACTAGCGTATGTGAAGTCCTAGGGTAATATGAATTTTTTTTTAGTTAAACGAGTTGATTGATTTAGAAAAATTTTGTTATGATAACCTATATTTTATTGAATATATAACCTTGGTATTAGGAAATGATTTTTTGATTGAGAGATTAATGTTTTTTGGTATATGTTCACTATTGTTGGAACATTATATGATTAATGTAAATAGAATACTATCGTATTTTAATTTAGGAGTAATGGTTGAATTATATTTTATAATAATCTATGATCTAATTGTGTAAATATTTTGATTCATGTTATTTATGGAAATATTTATAATATCTTAGAGATTATTTGATTTATGAAATTACATTTTTGGTATGAGACATTAAGAGTGATTGATTTTATTTGGAGATAGTTCTTAAAATTTATCTTGAAAAATTATGTCATCAAATACTTTTGATTTTTGGGTTTCAAACTAAGTAAAGAATATATTTTTTTTGATTGTAAGGATAGTCATTTGTTAAATGGTTTATGTAGATATTTGGGTATTATTGTTTAATTTTGGATATTAAAATTAACAGTTCTTTATTTAAAGGATTATTATTTTTAGGAAATTATTTGATCATATCCTAACCATTTTTTGTTAATGTCTAAAGATTTTAGAAAAAGATATTTATTCTTGTATAGATTATGTGATTCTCTATAAGTTGATTCTAGTGCTCTAGGTGTGAAAACTTCATCGTAAATACTCTTCGTTTAGAGAATATATGAGTTTGTTGTGGAAATTTATTAATGGATAAAGCTCTACGAGTAAAAAAAGTTTAGTTACTTATATTCTTATTTCAAGTATTAAAATAATTCCACAACACATTAAATATGATTTTAAAACAAAAATATTATCTAGAGACCCAAATCTTGATATATATAGACCTTACATTACTTTTCTGGAATACTTAATACATAAAAGAAACAGACGCCCAAAGACCATATTAGCTTAGTGTCTTTGGAAACTCACAACGTAATCTTCTATTCATGGTGAAAGATATTCAACATCATTCATAAAGAGCTTCCCCTTTTTCTTACCTAAAACCATTATTTATATCTTGGGGAAAAGAAAACATAAAAAGGGTGACCTCTAATTCTTAGTAAGGGTAATCATGGGGAACATAAAACAATCCATAAACATTTGAACGTAAAAACATTACATAAAACATGAGTAATGACATAAATCTTGGCAGTACATAAGGAATTGATCACAAAAGAGCACTAATCATGTTAAAATAGAATGTGAATAAAACATGTAATTGTGTCAAACCATTAAGCACATGATATGATTCCCATAGTAGCCAAAGAATTTCTTCCAAGACCATCATAGTGGATAATGTCCATTATAGAACCAGGTTTACTTGTCATTCGAGAACTGTATTACTGAACTGAATTTACTTGACATTCCAGCCATGTATATATCATGAGATATAAATCTTTACCTAATGCATTGTTAGTAGATATAGGTCCCACCAATCTTATAATGAAATCATTCTTTTGTGTGCCACAAAATAAACATAAATCATTCATAATAACCCAAAGAATAATATGATTTTCATAAAGATCATCCCATCATAACATAATCCATATAAAACAAATTGATATCCTTTTATCATAAGAAAAATCAAACCATGTAAATAATAGAGAAATTATACATGAAACATACACATACTAAATAATGTCATCTTAGATGGGAACTAGATTTTACAGAATACTTGAAAATAATTATTGAGGAGAATATTCTTTCTTCTTCAAAATAATTTTATTTTCACAAAATTCTATTCAATTTTAAAATAAAAGGATATTTGTAGAATATAATCTTGAAATCATGTAGAGGAAGATTCATGAAAATAAGGTGTTATAAAACCATAAAAATCTGTTCATGTTGTATATGTTAAAAAAACATTTTTCTTGTACTTTTTCTAGAAAAGTCAAAAAGTACCTTGTATAGTAAAAAAAAAGAAAGATTACTTCCATACCATGTTGTATAAAAAGGGTAAAAATAACATTAAACATACACGGAAGAATAATAAACAATTGATGAAAACATTTTGAGAAAACATGGACATGGATGATAAACATAACCCTAGTAAATACTTACGAATAAACAATCTCGGATAAGAATGAGATTGGAATAATTTTACCTTACCTTAGGTCCAATTTCTTCATTACATGTCTGAAACACTTGTATAGTGGGTTTAAACATATTATTAACTTCTAACAGAACCGTTATAATATTTATGATATGATATATGATTCACATATGACTTTATATTACTCTATTGGAAAACATACTTTTACAAACACTTATATAGCAATGGTTCTTTTGAACCGTTGGTATCAGTGATAATTACCAACGGTTTGCATAAACCATCGGTAACGATATGTAAAAATTGAGTTTCCCCAATGGTTTGATGAAACAACTGGGAAAGATGGGTAAAAATTGATTTTTCCCAACAATTTCATCAAACTGTTGGGAAAGATGGGGAAAATGAGTTTTCACAATGGTTTAATGAAATCATTGGGAAAGATGGAGTTTTACCAACGGTTTTTAAAAACCATTGGGACAAAGATGCCCCAAATTCACCTAAGTCAGGTAGCCCCCTCCCCACGATTCCAGAAGCAGTACAAGGCTCTCCCAGAAGTGATTCTGACTCATAGAAGACCTTGAGAATTCCCAACACAGGTGCACCTCTTCCATCGGATCTGCTGCCAGGTTAGACTCCTTCCACCTTTTCTCATTGATATCCTTCCACCTCTTCTCAAGGATATCCTTCTATTCTTTTTTATTCCCAATTTTTAGGGTTTTTGGAAAATTTTATGATCCACTACTCCATGAATTGTGTTCTAAAATCACGAAATTAGTGTACAGATTGTCCAATTAATGTTTTCATTACACATATACATTTATAAGGGCATGATGTCTCTTAATAGTATTCCAATTTTAATGATTCATAGTTTTTTTTTATCTCAATGCTTCAAATATTACAGCTTCATCTATATGAACTCATTACAAATTGTTTGTAATATTTATTCATAATATTTCATGAAAATCACTCCTTTCATTAAGATCATATCAAACATGAAGATCTTGTTCATCTTAATTTTTGTACACTATGTGTATTACATAACAAGTATGTGTCATGTTTCTATCAAAATCTATATATATATAAAATGACACACTGTTCACTTATACTTTGTACAATAGAACATATGGGGAATCTTCCTGAACTTTTCAAAATAATATGTGGTCCCTAATTAGTACTTCTTCCTTCTTCATGAAACTAATTCACAGAATGTCAAATTTGAAATATTAGTAAATATTAGTTTTCCTAATATAACCATTAATCATTCTGCCTTCAACATCATACATGTGTTATTCAATCACCTTTTTAAAACAAAAAGTCCATTTTCACTGATTTGGGGTTCCTCAAAATACTTGGGAAAATAAAAAAAACACGAGTATTGAATCGTGTTTCTCATATGGTTTCATGGATACAAGTTCATCTCGAAAATCATGACTACGTGGTTCAAATGTCATGGGGACCATGCGATTATTATTCTTTACACAAATGAAGTTGTTTTCTGCAACTATGTGTTTCTGTTTCCACTTTTGATTTTTCCGAAAGGTGATCTTTGTGTTCATTAATCATGGTTGTGGGTGGTCATTTAGGATGAAAGATAGTATGACTTCATTTTACTTGATATATCAAATATTATTATTGAATTATACTCAATTTGATTATCTTTGACAAGTGATGTTGTTTAATAAGTTGTTATTAATGGTTGTAATAATGAAGATATTGTATAAGGGTTCACATGGTGTGTATAAGGGTTTGCATGGTGTGTATAATGGTTGACATGGTGTCTAAGTGGGGTGATGGTAAGGCTTTTTAGGTGGGGTGGTGGTGGGTTTTCCATGTGGGGTGGGGGTAGGGCTGTCTAAGTGGGGGGGGATGGGTTGTCCAAGTGGGGTGGGGGTAGGGCTGTCCAAGTGGGGTGGGGAGGGTGTGTAGATGGGTGATGCTCATAACTATAAACTCTCTATAAATTCTGGAAGTAAGAAAATGTATATGGAAATTCGTGATCATTTTTTGGTGGGATAAGATAAAAAGTGTTTTATGTTTTTAGTCCTTTTTTTATTTGGAGTTTCTTTTGATGCTGATGTTTCTTATTGATACCTATGATGGGAATTTATTTTAGTTTCTAAATCAGCTGAGAATCCCCAACCATGCACAGTGTTTGCAACCTCTACCCTTATTTATTCATTCTATTTACACAGCCTATGCAACCTCGACCCTCATTTAATCAGTGAACTCAAGTCATTAATTCAAGACTTCATTCTCACTAGCATGTAAGAAATTGAATGACGTAAACCCATCCTCGCATGATTTCTTGCCTTATATGGTGTCCAACATATAAAATACGATATTTTTAATTTATTAGTTAACCTGGATCATATATTCCATTTCCCCCAAGATGATTTTACTAATATAACTTTAGGGTAAAATAAATATGGTACTCATTGTACGTTGTATATTATGTGTCCTTCTTGGCCTTTTATGAGGGTGGGGTTATTTTCACTACCCATGCTGGAATGTGTATACATCCATAAAAATGTTAGATAAGTCACAAGTTTAATTCAGTAATGTTGTTATCTTTGACATACTTTATTATTACTCTCATATTTAAAAATAAATTTTTTTGACTATAGTTAATGAAATTAAATCTTTTTACAAGCCATGAACTACCTACTAGTATAGAAGCCTATGATTTATTCACCCATGGGGTGAGCTTGACTAGGGGAAGTAATTGGGTAATGAATGGTATGACCGTAGAGGTGCCAATAAATAGTTATTGAACATGAGTGGATGATTTGGGATGCCTATACCACATGATGGGACATGAGGCAGGTGCCTCTTATAGACCTAATGAAAATGAATATAAATAAATTTTAATTTAATTTATGAGTACTTGTTCATTACATTATTTTAATAGTTCACTACATCGACTAGAAACTTCTTCCTTTATCATTTACTTAAATGTGTTTTCTATTAAAGTTCAGTCCTATTGAATTGTTTATGACAAAATGACTTATATAAATTCTTTTTACACAATGGAAAAAAGTTGGATGTATGAAACTGATCAGATCTCAAGTGATTTTGAAAATAATTTGGATAGCTTTATAGATTTTACATTTCACAATGCTTTAGATAGTGGTCGCATACACTGCCAATGTTACAATTGTGTTGGGATAACTTCATTGAGACGTGAAGAAGTCAGCTACCACATAACCAATAATGGATTTCAAGAAAACTATTTTGTGTGGTATCATAACGGGGATAAAATGAAATCTCAAATTGGTGATGATCGAAATGAAAGGACTGGAATTGAGAATTTGTTAGTTGATCAGTTTCCTTTTATTCCTCATCATGAAAAAGAAAGGATTTCGACTCAAGGAGACTTCGATATGAGGACAGCTGATGCATCTAGTGAAATTGATGATATTGATAGGGTGAAGAAATTGAATGATGCTTTCATGACTCCAGTATATTGACAATGCGATAAAATGAAAAAGCGGGAATTTTTAATCCGATTGTTTCATGGGAAAACTATATATGGAATTTATAATAGAGAAATAGATTACATTCTTACTCTATTGAAGTATTTACTTATAGATGATGCTGATATTCCCTCAAACCACTATATGGCATGGAAGTTAGTTGAGGAACTTGGGTTTTTAGGAAACAAAATTCATGCTTTCCTGAAATATTGCAGTTTATTCTGGGATGAAACCGATGAACAAAATGATTGTATAAAATGTGGAACATCCCTCTAGAAGTCAAAATCTGATGGAACACCATCACACATTCCACAGAAAGTAATGTGGCACTTTCCATTGATCCCCGGACTCCAGAATATTTTTATGTATGATGACATATCAATAAAAATGAGATGGCATGATACCGAGATAAAGAAGACTAATGATGAGATGGTTCATCCTATAGATGGATTTTCATGGAATAGATTTGATGCTCGACATCTTGATTTTGTAGCTGACGTCCGTAATGTGAGGCTGGGTTTTTCATGCGACGGTTTTATTCTGTTTGGGCAGATGCTTACTTTGCCCAGCACATGGCCAGTTTTCATACACATTTATAATCTTCCCCCATGGTTGTGTATGAAAAACCCTTTCAATATCATGAGTATACTCATATTTGGTCCTTCTGATCCCGACATTGATATTGATGTATAAATTCCATTGTTAATAAAAGAGTTGAAACTTCATTGGGATGTGGGTGTGCGCACATACGATGCATGTTCGAAAGACATATTTCAGATGCATGTTATGCTTATGTGTATGATCAATGATTTTCTGACTTATGCAATGATGTATGGATGGAGCACGAAGGGAAAACATTCATGCCCATTTTTTATGAAGAACACACGATCTAGAAGACTGAAACATCGTTGTAGTTTCAGATTTATGGGAAATCGCCGATTCTTTCCAAATAATCATCCATATAGAATGAATCGTCGAAGATTTCATAATACTATAGAGACTGATGATCCACATCAGTGTATGTCAGGAACTGATGTGCTTGATGAATTGAAATATTTCAGTTTTTCATTCTGGAAGGTTCAAATGAAATCTGTAAAGAGAAAGAATATTTCCACTAAAACCTGTTACAATTGGAGGAAGAGGGGTATCTTTTTTGATTTACCTTATTGTTAAACCAATTTTTTATGTCATTTCTTAGTCATAATGCATATTGAAAAGAATATATCTGAAATGTTGCTTTCAATTCATCTAAATGTCAAGGGGAAGAAAAAAGATGATTTATGATCTCGACATGACTTGGTGGATTGGGGCATCAGACCAGAATGGCATCTTGTGCGTATCAGTGAAAATAAATGGCAACTTCCATGTGCTTCTTATGTGATGAAACCTATGAAAAAAAAAATTTCTGGAAGTATTAGAGACTATTATAGTTCTTTATGGCTATTCTAGCAACATATCTAAACGGGTCAACAGAAGGGAGTTGAAGCTAAAATCTTTGAAGACTCATGATTATCAATTTCTACTACATGAGTTTCTTCCAGTAGAAATCTTTCATCTTTTATCCAATAATGTAAGGGTTAATGTTATTTGGTTGTACCATTTGTTTATAGATCTTTGTTCTAAGAAGTTGTCCAAGTCTTTCTTGCAAAAAATGTTGACAGATTCCCCATTAATTTTGTGTGAGTTGGAGAAAATATTTCCACCATCATTTTTCACATGCATGTTGCATATGACTGTCCATATTCCCACTGAAATACATATTGGAGGACATGTTTTTTTTCGTTGGATGTATCCAACTGAAAGAAAGATGTACACATTAAATTCTTATGTCTGAAACAGGAATCATCCCGAAGGTTCTATCATGAACAGTTACTTGGCTCAAGAATGTATGGATTTCTGCTCAATGTATTTGTCTGATCTTACTTCAAGAATGAACAGACCAATGAGAAATGAAGAAGAATGGTATGAGAAAATTGAACCAATTTTTTCATCGATTCCTCAAACAGGAGGAATTCCTGGATTATATACATTGAAGACATTAAGCCATGAAGAGCGGGAGATGGCACATCGCACGGTTTTGTTCAACTGTGATTTTTTTGATGACTATATCATGTAACTAAATTGAATATGTATATCTTACATATATATCTGTTAAACTATTCATATTCTTTATCTATAGGGAACATAAAACAATGATAAATAGGAAGCATCTTTCTTTATCTTTGAGAAAGAGAGAGGCTTTTCATAGCAAAGAGTTTTCTTCTTGGTTAAAATTTAAGGTAAAAATATTACTGTTTAAAATATTTATAACAATATTTAATTAAGTTTAATAGTCATTTATATTGTAGGTATTGAGTTTGTATGCTGACTCTGTCTCTGAGGAAATAAGAGCTTTGGGTTTTGGTCCTAATACTGTGGTTCGTGACTGTAAATTAATTGTTATTAATGGGTACAAATTTATTATCACTGAATGAGCAAAGAACATGAGAACACAACATGATGGTGTTATGGTTACTGCCACAATAGATTTTTATGCCAGTGCATCAGATAGTAGACCGCGACTTGAAAATGTGGGTTATTATGGACTCGTTGAGAAAATAATAATGTTGGATTATTACTCTCATGGACAAGTAAAAATAATGAAATGATATTAGTTTGATTCGATGACGAGACATGGGACATTTATTGATGATTTTGGATTTTGAGTAATTAATATTACTCGCACTCTTACTACCAAAGAACCATATGTGTTGTCATCAATGGCTAAACTAGTTTTTTATGTCCAAGACCAACTTTGACCTGAATTTGGTGTCATAGATTAAGTAATTCCAAGACATATTTTTGATGATGGTTATTATGTAATTGACACTATCCCTAGTGCCATTGGAACCAATCCATTTATTTCTTTTGATGACACAAATAGCTCAATTTTCAGAGTTGATTGTGAACCTCAAGTTGTGGTTGAAAATATATAGAATCATTCATTCATCTTCTCAATTCTTTTGGTTTACCTTGAGTTGGGTTGTTAAGGTTGGTAATATTCAAATAGATTTAGTATTGATCACAAATATGTTTTATCTGAATTGACCGTTATGTGAATTTTCAATTTTTATTGGTTGTAGTTTTATTTGAATTTCATTTTCTAATTTGGAATTGAACAGTATTCAAACCTTGTCATACAATATTTCTAACTTGGGGAACATTACAAATTGTATGATTTATTAAATCCATTCAAGCTCTTATAAAACAATTGATAACTAAATTACCAATGAATCCCCCTATTCCCTCATATATTGAGTTTTTTGGGTTACACATTAGTTTCCTTTTTTAAATTAATTACATATTTGTTTTCAATAGCAGGAAATGCAGCCAGTTGAAGAGAGACGAAGGAAAAAATGATGGAGAACAATCGTCAAATGGAGGAGATGGGTATTCCACCATTAGTGCCCATAGTGAGTACTTTTTTTCAAATATATATATTTAAACAATATATAATATCATGTGATTAATATTTTTGTAAACATTTTTGTAGGATCCACCTATACGTCGACAGTTATTCGATGAGGAGCCTAGTACTGGTCCTAGTACCCAGGTCGGTGGTATGAGGAGGGTTCGTACCAGAGGTGGACGAACACATGCGCGTACCCGACTAGGCCCTTCCCCTCCCACTTACATGTCATCCTTCCCACATTCTAATCCCGGTGTGTCGTTAGGGACACACGGGATATTTAGGCCTCCCATGTTTTCTCCACCTTTGGCATCTTTTGGCCAATCATTTTCTTATCCCATGATGATTCCCTCTCCCCAGTCAGAATTTGGTCATACAACAGTCCCATCTTTTTTTCCTTCTACTTCTGTCTCTCCGAGCTTCTATATTCCATCGTCTTCGACTCCTATTCCACCACAGGGTGTTCCATCAGTTTTTGTGGATCCAACGGCGCTCAGTGATCAAACATGTTCTATTATATTAATAGAACCCTAACAAATTTTTATAACAATTTTTATTTTTATTATAAAATGTTTTGATAAAATATTTGTTTTACTTTCATGACAGATACATCTACCGACAGGAGGTGGGGGTGGGGGTGTACACGCATGTGTTCGGTGTGGAACATCCACACACAGGTTATGGTGGATTACAATGAAGACAACCAAATGGTTGAGAAAATGGGGCAACAATGTCAGAGTTTTTTGGCGACGCTTGCCAAATACTCCGACATCATTCCTGTCAGCCCAATATCGTGGAGACATTTTCCACATGAGGTCGTGGATAGTTCTTGGGAAGAGATATGGGTAAAAAATATGTTTTATTTAATTCCATGAATTATTTTTATATTTTTATGAATTAATATTTTGATGTCAGCTTCGATTTAATTTTCCCAATGGTGAGGGTGCACGACCGAAACGTCTAAAGGATTTATGCGAGATCTGGAGAGCCTACAAGAATGAGTTATATATTGGATGGTGTGCTAGAGTTGGCAATGAGTTAGAGGTGGTACTAGTCATGGATGATTGTCCTATAGAGCAGTACCGTCAGATGATTATTCATTGGACGACTACCCAATTTAATGTATGAATTACATTTGAGGTATTTTAATAATAACTTTCATGTTTTGCATTAATATTATCCTTTTCATTATTGAATTTTATTTAGGAATCATCTAGAAAAAATAAAAAAACAATTGATGAAAAAAAATACCTCCACACACTAGGACGTACTACGATGTCAGATCATGAGAGGAAGTAGGTATGACAATTGTTTTGAAGTTTTCATTACAACTTAAACATTATTTTTTTACTCCATTATTTAATTTTTTTCTAAGGTTTTCACTTAACTTTAGTTTTCAATGTCATCGCAGAGGAAAATACAGAATATTGAAGGATGTGTGCCTCGAGCAAAACTGTTTTGCTTGAGTAGACGGAAAAAGGATGGAAGTGCCATCAACGAAGCGACTTAGCAGCAGATTGTAAGTTTTAATCTGTTGATTTTATATGTTAATATCTATTTTATAACTTAATAATATATTTATATTTGTAATAGGATTATTTAGGTTCCCTCGATGCCCAGGAACCAGATAATTTTGGGCCAACTGATCACTTAGATCATGTGTTGGGAGAGGAGCATCCTGGCAGAGTTCACTGCAGACCTAGGATAGTCCCGATGTGGTATTGGCTTTCCTTAGGTATGAGTTGTAGTTTCATCGAGCTGTAGAAAGTTAGGGCATAGGCATAACAGGCTGAGAAAAGGGCCACATATGTGGTAGAACAGTCTGATGGGGCAAACCGTGCAATTATGAATGTCTTGGAAAACTTATTACCTCATTCTCATCAAATGCATGTGATGGAATAATTTAATTTGAATAAAAAGTCTTGTTGTACATTCTCTATGTTATGTGAATTATTCCTTGTTAGATTTGGTTTACTTGTCAATTGTTACGATAAAACATGGGTTATATGTTAAGGACTCATGGATGGAATCTCCATGCTCAGGGAATTTAGACTTGAAATTCCTATATGTATGCTTTGGTTTCTAGGTTAGGGCTACCAGGATAGTTTCTATTACTCATTTGTGATGTGTACGAGTCAACCTGCCTCAATCCGAGGCCCGGTGTGGCCGACACCACTCAAAGTGACTCAGGTTTATTTGAAATGGACAACATTTTATGTGAAAATAACAACTAGCATAAGAAAAACCAAACAAATGGATTCTGATTGTGTTTATACTTTATAACAACGATCCATGGGTCATATGTGACGTGTACGAGTCAACTCTGCCTCAATCTGAGGCCCGGTGTGGCCGAAACCACTCAAAGTGTCTCAGGATAATTTGAAATAGACAGCATTATAAGTAAAAACAACAACTAGCATACGGAAAACCGACCAAATGGATTCTGATTGTGTTGATACAATATAACAATGCTCCATGGGTCATATTTGACATGTACGAGTCAAACCTGCCTCAATACGAGGTGTAGTGGGACCGACACCATTCAATGTGTCTCCCTATTGTTTAAAATGGACATGATTTTAAGTGAAAACAACAACTGACATACGGAAAACTGACCAAACAAATTCGGAATGTGTTGATGCTTTAGGATAACGTTCTACGAGTCTTATGTGTCGTGTATGAGTCAACCTCGTCCCAATACGAGGCGCGATGTGTCCAGCACCATTCGAATTGTCTCATTTTTTTGTTTAAGTGGATAACATTTTAAGTGAAAAGTAAAACTGACATACGGAAAACCAACCAAACACATTCGGATTTTTTTGAAACTTTAGGACAACAATCCATGGGTAATATGTGATGTGTATGGGTCAACCACACCTTAATCCAAGTTGTAGCATGACTGGGATCACTCTAAGTGTCTCTCTTTTGTTTAAAATGGACAACATTTTTAGTACAAACAGATAACCGAACAAACAGATTCTGATTGTGTCAATACTTTAGCACAATGATCCATGGGTCATATGTGATGTTTACGAGTCATCCCCACCTCAATCCGAGTCGTGGTGTGGCCTCCACCATTCATAGAGTCTCTCTTTTGTTTAAAATGGACATCATTTTAATTGAAAACAACAACTGACATACGAAAAACTGACCAAACGCATTCGAAATGTGTAGATGTGTTAGAAAAATGATCCATGGGTCATATGTGACATGTACAAGTCAACCCCGCCTCAATCTGATGTGCAGTGTGGCCGGAACCACTCTATGGGTCTCTATTTTGTTTCAAAAGGATATCGTTTTAAGTCAAAACATCAACTAGTATATGGAAAACCGAAAAAACGCATTCGAATTGTGTTGATACATTCGGAAAATGATCCATGGGTCATTTGAGATGTGTACGAGTCAACCCTATCTAAATCTGCGGCACGGTGTGGCCGGTACCACTCTAACTGTGTCTCTTTTGTTTAAAATGGACAAGATTATAAGTGAAAAGAACAACTGGCGAATGGAAAACTGAGCATACGCATTCGGATTCTGTTGATAATTTATCACAACGATCCATGGGTCATATGTGACGTTTATGAGCCAACCCAGGCTCAATCTGAGTCATGGTGTGGCCAGGATCACTCTAAGTGTCTCTCTTTTGTTTAAAATGGACAACATTTTAAGTACATACGGAAAACTGACCAAATGCATTCGGTTTCCGTTGAAACATTAGGATAATAATCCATGTGTCATATGTGACGTGTACGAGTTAACCTCGCTTAAATCCAAGGCGCGGTGTGGCCGACTCCACTCAAAGTGTCTCTCTTTTGTTTAAAATGAACTTAATTTTAAGTGAAAACAACAACTAGCATACGGAAAATCGACCAAACGGATTCTGATTGTGTCTATGCTTTATAATAATGATCCATGGGTCATTTGTGATGTGTATGAGTCAACCCCACCTCAATCCGAGGAACGGTGTGGATGAAACCATTCTTAGTGTCTCTCTTTTGTTTAAAATGGACATCATTTAAGTGAAAACAACAACTGACATACGAAAACCTGACCAAACGCATTCAAAATGTGTTATGCTTTAGGAAAATGATCCATGGGTCATATGTTACATGTACGAGTCAACCACATCTCAATCCTAGGCGCAGTGTGGTTGGCATCACTCTAAGTGTCACTCATTTGATTAAAATGGACAACATTTGAAGTACCAACAGAAAACTGACCAAATGGATTCTGATTGAGGTGATACTTTATAAAAACGCTCAATGGGTCATATGTGACGTGTACGAACCAACCCCGCCTCAATCTGAGGCACGGTGTTTCCGACACCACTCAAAGTGTCTCTCTTTTGTTTCAAAAGGTTATCATTTTAAGTGAAAACATCAACTGACATACGAAAAACCGACCAAACACATTCGGATTGTGTTGATACTTTAGCAAAATGATCCATGGGTCATTTGAGATGTGTATGAGTCAACTCTGTCTAAATCCAAGATGTGTTGTGGCCGGTACCACTCTAACTATGTCTCCTTTGTTTTAAATGGACAAGATTATAAGTGAAAAGAACAACTGGAAAATGAAAAACCTACCAAATGCATTCGGAATCTTTTGAAACTTTAGGAAAACGATCCATGGGTCATATGTTATGTGTAAGAGTCAACAATGCCTCAATCCTAGTCGCGGTGTGGTCGGTACCACCCAGAGTGTCTCTCTAATGTTTAAAATGGATAACATTTTAAGTTCATAAAGAAAACCAACCAAACAGATTCTGATTGAGTTTATATTTTAGCAAAATGATTCATGGTTCATTTGTGATGTGTACGTTTCAACCCCACCTCAATCTGAGCTGTGGTGTGGCCGACACCACTCAAAGTGCCTCTCTTTTATTTAAAAACAGTTCATTTTAAGTGAAAACAACAATTGACATATGAAAAACCGACCAAACGCTTTCGGGATATGTTGATACATTCGGAAAACGATCCATGGGTCATTTTTGACTTGTAAGAGTGAACCTCACCTCAATATGAGGCACGGTGTGGGCGGTACCACTCTAATTGTGTCACTTCTGTTTAAAATGGATAGGATTAGAAGTGAAAAGAAGAACTGGCCTATGGAAAACTGACCAAATGCATTCAGATTTTGTTGATAATTTATCACAATGATCTATGGGTCATATTTGATGTTTACGTTCAAACTCGGGCTCAATTCGAGTCGCAGTGTGGCTGGGATCACTCTAAGTGTCGCACTTTTGTTTAAAATGGAAAACATTTTAAGTACCTATGGAAAACCGACCAAATTCTTTAGGTTTCCATTGAAACGTTAGGAGAACGATCCATGGGTCATATGTGACATGTACGAGTCAACTTAGCCTCAATTAGAGGCATGGTGTGGCCGACACCACTCAAAGTATCTCTCTTTTGTTTAAAATGGACTTCATTTTAATTGAAAACAACAACTAGCATCTGGAAAACTGACCAAACGGATTCTGATTTTGTCGTTACTATAGCACAATGATCCATGTGTCATATGTGACGTGTACGAGTCAACCGAGCCTCAATCTAAGGCATAGTGTGGCCGACACCATTCATAGTGCCTCTCTTTTGTTTAAAATGGACATCATTTTAAATGAAAAAAACAATTGACATATGAAAAACTGACCAAATTCATTCAAAATGGGTTGATGCTTTAGGAAAATGATCCATGTGTCATATGTGACGTGTATGAGTCAACTCTGCCTCAATCCAAGGCATGGTGTGGCCGTCACCACTCTAAGTGTCTCTCTTTTATTTAAAATGGACTACATTTTATGTACATATGGAAAACATACCAAACAGATTCTGATTGTGTTGATACATTATCACAATGTTCCATGGGTCATATGTGACGTGTACGAATCAACCCCACCTCAATCTGAGGTATGGTGTGGCCGACACCACTCAATGTGTCTCTCTTTTGTTTCAAAAGGACATCATTTTAAGTGAAAACATCAACTTACATATGTAAAACCTTTCAAACGCATTCGGATTTTGTTGATAATTTAGGACAATGATCCTTGGGTCATTTGAGACGTGTAAGAGTCAGCCCTATATAAATATGAGACGTGGTGTGGATGGTACCACTCTAACTGTGTCTCTTTTGTTTAAAATGGACAAGATTAAAAGTGAAAAGAACAACTGGCATACGAAAAACTGACAAATTCCTTAGGAATCAGTTGAAACATTATGGCAATGATCCATGGGTCATATGCTACGTGTATGAGTCCACCGCGCCTCAATCCAAGTCGCGGTGTGGCTGGCACCATCCAAAGTGTCTCTCTTATGTTTAAAATGGACAACATTTTAAGTAAATATGGAAAACTGACCAAACGGATTCTGATTGTGTTGATATTTTAGCACAATGATCTGTGGGCCATTTGTGACAGTTACTAATCAACTCTACCTCAATCTGAGGCGCGGTGTGGCCGGACCCACTCTAAGTGTCTCTATTTTGTTTCAAAAGGATATCATTTTAAGTGAAAACATCAACTGGCATTCGGAAAACAGACCAAACGAATTAGGATTATGTTGATACTTTAGTACAGTGATCCATGGGTCATTTAAGACGTGTACGAGTCAACCCCGTCTAAATCTGAGTCATGGTGTGGCCGGTACCACTCTAACTGTGTCTCTTCTGTTTTAAATGAACAGGATTATAAGTGAAAAGAACAACTGGAATACGGAAAACTGACCAAACACATTCGAATTCTATTGATAATTTGTCACAATGATCCATGGGTCATATTTGATGTGTTCAATCCAGCCTGGGCTCAATACGAGTCTCGGTGTGGCCGGGATCACTCTAAGTGTCTCCCATTTGTTTAAAATGGACAACATTTTAAGTACATATGGAAAACTGACCAAACACATTTGGTTTCCATTGAAACATTAGGATAATGATTCATGGGTCATATGTGACATTTACGAGAAAACCTATCCTCAATCCAAGGCGTGGTGTGGCTGACACCACTCAATGTGTCTCTCTTTTGTTTAAAATGGACTTCATTTTAAGTGGAAACAGCAACTAGCATACGGAAAATAGACCAAACAGATTCTGATTGTGTCCATACTTTATAACAACGATCCATGGGTCATATGTGACATGTAGGAGTCAACCCGGCCTCAATCCGAGGCACGGTGTGGCAGAAACCATTCATAGTGTCTCTCTTTTGTTTAAAATGGACATCATTTTAAGTGAAAACAACAGCTTACATACGAAAAACTGACCAAACACATTCAAAATGTGTTGATTCTTAGGAAAACGATCTATGGGTCATATGTGATGTGTACGAGTCAACCGCGCCTCAATATGAGGTGCGGTGAGTCCAGAAACACTCTAAGTGTCTCTCTTTTGTTTAAAATGGGCAACATTTTATGTACATATGGAAAACTGAACAAATGGATTCTGATTGTGTTGATACTTTAGAACAACAATCCATGGGTCATATGTGACTGGTACGAATCAACCCCGCCTCAATTTGAGGCATGGTGTGGCCGATACCACTCACAGTGTCTCTCTTTTGTTACAAAATGACATCATTTTAAGTGAAAACATCAACTAATATATAGAAAACCGACCAGACGCATTCAGATTGTGTTTATACTTTAGGAAAATGATCCATGGGTCATTTGAGACGTGTATGAGTCAACCCTATCTAAATCTGAGACGTGGTGTTGCCGGTACCACTCTAACTGTGTCTCTTTTGTTTAAAATGGACATGATTATAAGTGAAAAGAACAAGTGGCATATGAAAAACTGACCAAACGCATTCGGAATCTATTGAAACTTTAGGAAAATGATCCATGGGTCATATGTTATGTGTACGAATCAACCGAACCTCAATCAAATTTGCGGTGTGGCCGGAACCACCCAATGTTTCTATCTTATGTATAAAATGGACAACATTTTATGTACATATGGAAAACCGACCAAACAGATTCTAATTGTGTTGATATTTTATCACAACAATCCATGGGTCATTTTTGATGTGTATGAGTAAACCCCGCCTCAATCTGAGGTGCGGTGTGGCCGGAACCACTCAATGTGTCTCTCTTTTATTTAAAAAGAACTTCATTTTAAGTGAAAACAACAACTAACATACAAAAAACTGACCAAATGCTTCCGGAATATGTTGATACTTTAGGAAAACAATCCATGGGTCATTTGTGACGTGTACGAGTGAACCTCGCATCAATATGAGGCACGGTGTGGCCGGTACCACTCCAGGGGTATGTATTTTGTTTAAAATGGACATCATTTCTAGTAAAAACATATGGTATAAGAAAAACCGATCAAATTATGAATTAAATTCTGGATTCCACATATTATGGTCATCTAAATTTTAAATTGAATTATAAATGAAATATGTATGTTTATAATTATGTTATGAATTCTGATTTAATTATGGATGTATATAGTTTTAGGATGCATTATATGTTAAATCTGTATGAATTTGTTCTCTATATGTATGTGTTAGTTGGTTATTGCAGGTAAAATAATTGTGTATGTATGTGTTAGTTTATTTCAGGTACAATAATTGGAAATTATCAAAAATTAGAGGGAATGGACTGCATTTTGTGAAAATTGCAGGCTGCTGTGCAATTTGCACAGCAAAGCCTATGCCAACGGTTTGAAACTGTTGGCATAGAATTCTGGTTATTTATTTTACCAATGGTTCATAGAACTGTTGGTAAAAATATTTTCCCAACGGTTTAGAAACTGTTGGGAAAGATGTCCTCTACTTGGTTTTCCCAATGGTTTGTCACAACCATTGGGATAGGTTCATTTTTTCTAACCTACCCCAACGGTTCAGTGTAAACCGTTGGGAAAAGATTTCCCAATGGTTTACATCACTACAGTAATATATACCAATGGTTCTACAGCCTTTCCCAATGGTTCAAGACGGTAGGGAAAGCCTGCATTTCCAGTAGTATTACTCGTTCTTTTGTCAAATTCATGTTGAAGCAGCGTTTTGGGTAAAATCATTTCATTTATCATATGTGTTTAGACTTTTTGTTCTTCATATCATTACATATATCATGATTTACTTACTTCAATAATGTAAAACATGATTTATATATAATATATATTCATAATATAATATATATATAATAGATCGATAAATGGAATTAAATACACTGTTCATGGAGACGGTAGGCCATACGTACGCATGAACGTTGTATTCGCTTCCATATTAAATTGAATGAAAGTATTTAAATAAAATATATATAAATATATTATCATTATTATGTCATATATTTCATGATTATTTATTATATATACTTTATAATCATTCTAGATTGGTTAACCTGGAGAATGAATCTCATTGCGTCGTGGAGACGGTAATCTATACGTACGCACGAGCGATGATATCTTTCCCATAATAATTCAATTGAATTGGAGTGGATAATATCTTATAATCAGTATGATGTTATAATAATCATATATAGTTACTATTTCCACCATTATACCCATCCAAGTGTGGTGGTGGTGGAAAAACATATTAAACCACGGCATGTAGACAGTAAGCTGTACGTACGCACACGTGGTGATTTCATTTTTTGTAGGCTGGATATAAGGTGAAATAAGGTAGTTTCATATTTAAAATAAAATATCAATATATTTTTGATACTGATGATATTACTTTATAATAAAACAACTAAATAAGAGGAAGTAGAAGAAGAAATAAACATGAAATAATTGGTAGAAGAGATAACCTCTTCTTCGGCGTGCCTCTTTTAAACAACTTCTTAGGGCACTTGAGTTTGTATTTTGAGAGGACCAGAACCTCTATAATATAACATGAGAGGCTAAGAAAAGTAATTGGTAGGGTTTGGCCGATCTTGATGTCTTAAAATGGTGTTAAGAGAAGAGGGAGGAGGTTCTATTTTATAATAGATGAGAGGGGCACTTTGGGAATCCTCAAAAAAATTAATTTATAATAAACTCAAACAACACCTAAAAACAACCAAAATGACCGAATTAAAAGATTTGATGATATAGGGTTGTATTCGCATCAAAAAATAAAATTTATACATGTTGGAAAATTAATTTAAACCTTATCAATTTTATTTGTCCTTATTTAATCTATTTAATAAAATTTGTGGTAATAATATTATAAATTTTAAATTGTTATAAATACTTACAAATTTGTTGTTAATTGTTCATAATTGGATACTTTATGAAATTGTAGACCATATAAATTTCAATTTATAATATTTAAATTATTTTTTATTTTTAAACAATTTAATAACATTTTATTTTTATAAAATATCAATAGTGTCAATTTTGACACTATTCATTTATCTGAATTTAAATAAAATCCAAACAGAGGATATATTGGAACCAAAATATTTAATATTTTCATAACATTTCATATTAATCTAGAAAATTTGTGGATCACATTAATCAGTTCATATAATATTTATTTTAATATTTGTAAAACCATTTAACTCATATTTCATTTAATAAAATAATTACTACAACATTATGGTATAATTATTTAATATACATATTTGTTGCATAAAAATTAAAAATAAAATTTGATAATGAAGGTAAATATATGATATTTCATAAAAAAAAAATTAGTATAATTTATCTTCTAAAACACCCAACTTTTAAAATGATAGGTTTATTAAATTATGAAGGTGACAAATTTGACATCATTTAAAATTAAATAATATATATGTCATAATCTGTTTTATAAGGCTCCAAATGGTCCACCAGTCGACCCCGGTATTATTAGGGTATACAGATACTCGACCAAAAATGTTTGGCCATGTTTTAGGTCCTTTTGATGGGTATTAGTATTTTAATAAATACTATATTATGGATTTTTCACTAAATAAATAATTTCTGCATCATTAATGTATAAGATATTAAGGTAATTAAATATTTATTAAAATTCATTAATAAATTACAATGATGAAGAAAAACATTTTATCATTCAAATGATTATTTATAATAGAATTTATATTTTGTATAACGTTATATTAAAAATACATTTATTATTAAAGTTTGATTGATATATATTTCACTTTCTATAATAAAATAATCTAAAGGTCTTAATCACATCCATGTGGGTTCCAAAAGATATCATTTCGACCCAAGTATATTTTAGGACCAAATATAATCATCCAATTATATTATTACATATGTTAGGAAAATTTTATAATATTATTTTTATCCTTAGTTACCTGATTTACATTTAACTCTTGTAAATAAAATTTACCGTAGTTATTATTTATAATGCCTAAAAATAAAAGGTGTCCTATTGACATAATTTGGACCTACTAATTCAAAATATGGAATCCTTTTATCCAAATTAAAAACACATAAGTGGGAGTGTTTAATTTAAAATTAATCCCTCTTTTGAGAAAAGATGTTTTAAAAGTTAAAACATTACAAAAGATTGAAATGTTTTTACCTTTGAATTCAATTTAAAATTAATTCCAATGACATACATTATATTATATGGTAAAAATATATTCTATTTATACTTTAAAATCACTCAATAATATATTTTAACCATATAAATTATTTTTATGAAAAAAGTTGTTTTCAATTTAAATTTTGTGTATTTTTAATATTCATCAAAATAAGAAACTTATCAGAAAAATATACCAAATTTATCCAAAGTAAATTTTAATTTCATGATTCCAAGTAAGAAGTTTAATTTGTCAAATTGAACTTATAAACATTTCAAAACTATCTTTAATGTGGGTGCGCCATCAAATGGTGACAAAACTACATTTTTTTAAAAATACATATTTTACGCAAAAATATAATTTTGTTCTCATACCATGTTCTAGAATATATGTAAGATGAATGATAATGTTATAAAATTAAAAATATGGTCAATACTATTCATAACGGCTAGTTCATAATAATATTATTACAATATATCGTTGTTTAGTGATACTTAGTATTGTGTACAACACAAGCTATTGAGTAATGTCGCTCTTGCGTGGAACACAAGCCAAGAATAGTGTTTGTGTACACTAAAAGCTAATACAGTTTTTCATATAGCGCAAGATATTCCTGGTGTATCATACAACATAAGACTTCAAAGAAATTAAAAATATTATTTCTCATAAAATATCAGGGTGTTACATTCCACCCCCTTAAAATGAATTTCTCCCTTGAAATTCTTCGGGGTTATAAATTGTTTACTACATGAAAGTTTCTTTCATAGAAACTGACATTGTAAAAAGGAATACTAAAACATAATTTTCAAAAGTGAAGTAAGTAATGTAATGGTTTCCCAAATGAACTCATCACTGGGTTTCCACATATAAGAACATAGGAGAAAACATGGATATGGAAAAGAAATATGAACATCATGTTCAAATGAAGTGTTGTAGAAAACATGGAAATGAAAAATCCAATAATCACAAAGCCTTAAATTTGTGATAATCTCAGGTACCATCTGATTCATCATATAATAGGATACTCAGACAACATTTTTGGTTTTCAAGATCATTTCCCTAAAGTTGATGAATGTTTTCATAAGGATAAATACATACTTGGTTTTAGTGTAATGTCGTTGGGGGTCATTTCATGAACATTTTCCAAATCAGGTCTTCTTTAATGAAATGAAGTTTAATTTATCATTCTTGAAGTGTTAGTAGATCATTCAATATAATGATAGGTCATTCCATATGTCTCTATCACAAAAAAGGTATGCATAAGATATTAAATAAACATAAGTCCATTTATGGTGAGGTTAATCGTATATGGTTTCAAAAATGGATTATATTTCATCTATCATACCGATTAATAAAATAAAACTAATTTCCACTAACAAGGGACTTCATGTAGGCTAGTGGTAGGTGATAAATTCCTGTCGCACTTCCGTTGTGGGTTCGATTCCTGCATCCTTGTCCGACGCGATAGGTTTTCTCTCATCCAACGGGTTGTCCGTCATCTAAAACTACACTTTTACAACATTCTAGAAAAAAATTAGCCTTAAAAAATACCATACGATGTCCAACTTAATCCATTCCAAAATTTAGGTTTATCTAAAATACTTATGTCCAATATCAAAGTATAAAGAAAACAATTACTAGAAAGGTCATCTACCAAGAATTGAATACCATAATTTATCCCCCGTATATGATAAGATATATCTTGTTGGTCAAATTTCTAACATCTGAATTCCTGAATCAAGTTTTCTATTGAACTATAAATTAATCTAGAATCTTTGCGAAAACATGAATGATGTCAAAAGTTAACTCTATCGACATACCAAAATCCCAAAATTTCTATATACTCAAACCATTATGTCACTTTGTCCTTATATCTGTCATGAGCTCATTAGTACTTTCAAACATATTATTTTCTCTTTATCCCTTCATTATGCACATATCATATGCTTTCCAAAAACATTTCAATTACCGTTCTTGGTTACCGGTATCATTCATAATATACTTTCAAATACTCAAGGAAAAACAATTGTTTAACAATCCTTTGATTTTTCATTATTCCATAGTACCATACATTATTCTTGATAAACATGCAATCATTCCACTACCATCCTAAACCATTGAATGAGCTTCATCATTTTGTTCCTCAACACTTCTTTCATATCATATATCATTTGTATCCTCTTCATCATCATCAACATAAATACAACCCATAAGACCATGCTGATTCTCTTCATGATATTTTCCCTTAGGGAATTAGTTTGCATAATGCTCGTACATTCCACATATAAATCATTTTACCTTTGTTTATGTCTTAGCAATACCATTATCCTTGTCCATTGTGTTAATTGAACATTTTCCTTTGCAATTACTGGCTTGGTGTCCTTATTTTCCACACTAAAATCATCTCCCAATTCCTTTGAAACATTCTCCTTGATTCTTCTTCCCAAATTATTTACATGAGGTAAATTGAACTTTCGTTCCTCTATGATCAACATTAAACTCTATCTTTCTCTTATTAGCTGAGTTTGGAAACATACCAATGATGATATTATTGATCATATTATGATATTGATAATTAGGCATAATAAAGATGTTTTACCTTCCTGTTCCCATTTCATTTGGTTTCTCATGATTAATATCATTCCATTGTCCATCATATTCTCTTTTAACATGAATCTTCCTATTTCCATCAATTTTCTAAAAACCAAAAAGAATAGAATGTGAGGAAAAAATCATACTAGGAAAAACAATAATCAAGGGGGATTACTTACAATCTCTAAAATCTTATGTTTAATCCTAGGTTATTCATGATCGTTGCCATAATTCTAGGATTTTAACCTATATATTATACTTAACATAACAGACATGCCTAGACGTAGCTTTAAAATATATCTAGGTATCAAACTAAATTTTTCACATCCTAGATTCCAATGGTTAACTAAAACTTCACTTTGATACCAACTGTAGAGAACCAAATATTGACGTACATAGGCCTTACATTACTTTTGCGGAAGACTTAATACATAGAAAAAAAGACGCCCAAAGACAGTATTAGTTTAGTATCTTTGGAAACTCAGAACATTATCTTCTAATCATGGTGAAAGATCATCAACATCTCCCATAAAGATCTTCGGTTTTCATTCTTACCTGAAACAATTCTTTATATCTTGTGGAAAAGAAAACATAAAAAGGGTGAGCTCAAATTCTAAGTAAGGGTAAACATGGAGAACAAAAAACAATCCATAAACATTGGAACCTAAAAAATTCCCATAAAAGATGAGTAATGACATAAATCTTGGGAGTACATAAGGCATTTATAACAAAGTAACATTAATCAAGATAAAATATCATGGGAATAAAACATATAATTGTGGAAAACCATTAAGCACATTATTTGATTTCCATAGTAACCAAGGAATTTCTGCCAAGACCATCATAGTGGACAATGTCCATTACTGAATCGGGTATACTTGTCGTTCCATCCCTGTATTACTGAACCTGATTTACTTACCATTCCATTCATGTATATATCATGAGATCTAAATATTTAACCAATAAATTGGAGGTATATATAGGTCCCAACCATCTCATAATTAAATAATTCTTTTGTGTTCCACAAAATAAACATAAATCATTCATCATAACACAAAGAATAATATTGGTTTCATAAACATCATCCCATCATAACATAATCAATAAAAAACAAATAGATATCATTTTATAATAAGAAAAATCAAAAAATGTTAATAATATATACATTATACATGAAACATAAATATACTAAATAATGTTATCTTAGATGGAAAATAGTTTTGATAAAACACTTGAAATGAATTATTGAGGAAAATATCCCTTTATCTTCAAAATAATTTTCTTTTCATGAAATGCCAGAAATCATAAAAGAAAAGGATTTTTGTTTAAAATAATCATGAAATATTATAGAGGAAGCTTCATGAAAATAAGGGTTTACGAAACCATAAAAATCTGTTCATTTTGTATAAGTTAAAAAAACATTCTTCTTGTACTTTTGCCGGAAAAGTAAAAAAGTACCTCGTATCGTAATCAAAAGAAAGATTTATTCCATACCATGTAGTAAAAAATGTTTAAAATGACTTTAAACATACATGGAATAATATTAAACATTTTATGAAAACATTTACATGGATGATAAACATAATCCCAGTAAATACATACGAATAAACAATATCAGATAAAAACGAGATAGGAATAATTATCCCTTACCTTAGGTCCAATTATTTCTATACATGTCTGAAACCCCAGTATAGTGGGTTTGGAAATATTATTAACTTGTAACTAATCCATAATAAAATTTGTGATATCATATATGATTCACATATGGCTTTATATTACCTGTTCTTTTGTCAATTCCATGTTAAAGCTACATTTTTTGTAAAATTGTTTCACTTATCGTATGTGTTTAGAGTTGTTGTTCTTGATATCATTAATTATATCATGATTTAATTACTTCATGAATGTGAAAAATGATTTATATATAATATATATTCCTAATATAATATATATAATAGATCGATAAATGGAATGAAATACACAGTTCATGGAGATGGTAGGTCGTACGTACGCATGAACACCGTATTAGTTTCCTTATTAAATTGAATGGAAGTAAGTAAATAACATATACATAAATCCAGTATCATTATTATGTAATATATTTCACAGTTATTTATTATATATACTTTAAAAAAATTCTAGAATGGTTAACATGGAGAATGAATCTCATCGCGTTGTGGAGATGGTAATCCGTACGTACTCACGAGAGATGATATCATTCGCATAATTATTTAATGGAATTGGATTGGATAATATCTCATAATCTTTATGATGTTATAATAATCATATATAGTTATTATTTCCACCATTACAACCATCCAAGTATGGTGGTGGTGGAAAAACACATTACACCATGGCGTGGAGACGGTAAGCCATACATACGCACGCGCGGTGATTTCATTTTTCATAGGTTGGATATAAGGTGAAATAGGAATGTTTCATATTTATAATAACATATAAGTATATTAGTGATTCTTATGTTATTACTTTATAATTAACCAACTAAATAATAGGAATTATAAGAAGAAAGAAACTTGGAATAATCGGTTGAAGAGATTACCTCTTCCTCGACGTGCCTCTTTTAAACTTTCTCTTAGGGCACTAGAGTTTGTCTTTTGAGAGGATCATAAACTCTTTAATATAACTATAGAGGTTGATAATATGAATTTTCAGGGGTTTTCTGAGCTTGAAGGCTTAAAATGGAGTTAATAGAAGAGGGAGGAGGTGCCCTTTTATAAAAGAGGGGAGGGTTACTTTTGGAAACCTCAAAAATATTAATTTAAAATAAACTCAAACCCCACCTATAACCCTAAAAAATGACTCCAATTCAAAGATAATATGAAATAGGGTTGTAATCACATCATTCAATAAAATTTAGATATGTTTTGAAATTAATTTAAACCATATCAATTTGATTTATCCTTATTTAATCTATTTAATCTTATTTGTGGTAATAATATACTAAATTTTAAATTGATATAAATACTTACATATGTGTTGTTAATTGTCTATAATTGGATATTTTATGAAATTATAGACCATATAAATTTCTATTTATAATTTTTAAATATTTTTTTGATTTTTAAAAAGTTTAATAACATGTTATTTTTAAAAAATATCAATAGTGTCAATTTTGACACTATTTATTTATTTGAAATTAAATAAAATCCAAATAGATTATATATTCAAAAAAATTTAATATATTTATAACATTTAATATTCATCTAGAAAGTTGTGGAGTACATTAATTATTTCATATACTATTTATTTTAATATGTTTAAAAGCATTTATGGGATATTTCTCTTAATAAAATAACTACTACAACATTATCGTATAATTATTTAATATAATTAAATTTGCATAAAAATTTAAAATAAAATACTTTGATGAAGGTAAGTATATTATATTTCATAATAATACTTTTAGTATACTTTATCTTCTAAAAATCCTAACTTTTAAAATGATATGTTTATTAAATTATGAAGGTTACAACTTTGATTTCATTTAAAATAAAATAATATATATGTCATAATCTGTTTTTAAGGCTCACAATGATCCACAAGTAGACCCAAAGATGATTAGGGTATATATATTCTCTACCAATAAGGTTTGGTCAAGTCTAGGGTTCTCTTTGAGGGGTATTATTACTTTAATAAAAACTATATTATTTATTTTTCACTAAATAAATAATTTCTGCATCATTAATGTATAAGCTATTCAGGTAAATATTTATTTCTTAAAAATCACAAATAAATTTACATGATGAAGAAAAACATTTTATCATCCATATGAATATTTACAATCTAATTTATATTATATATAACCCTATATTAAAAATACGTTAATTATTAAAGTTTGAGTGTGACATATTTCACTTTCTTTAAATAAATTAAACTAAAGGTCTTAATCACATCCAAGTAAGTTCCAAAAGATACCATTTCTACCCAAATATATTTTAGGATAAAATATAATGATACAATTATTATAATAAAGGTTTTAAGGTAATTTTATAATATTATTTTTACCCTTAATTACCTGATTTACCTTTAACTATAGTAAATAAAATTTACCGTAGTAACTATACATAATTCCTAAAAATAAAAATTATCATATTAACATAATTTGGACCTACTAATTCCGAATATGGAATAAATTTTTCCAAATTAAAAACTTATATGTTGCAGTATTTAATTCAAAATTAATCCATTTGTTGTGAAAATGGGTTTTAAAAGTTAAAACATTGCAAAAGATTGATATTTTTTTACCTATAAATTCAATGTAAAATTAATGATAATGACATAAATTATATTAAATGGTAAAAATATATTATATTTATACTTTAAAACCATTTAATAATATATTTTAACCATATAAATTATTTTAATGAAACAAGTTGTTTTCAATTAAAATTTACCATATTTTTACTATTCATTAAAATAAGAAACTTATTATAAAAATATCAAAAATTTATCCAAAGTAAATTTTTTCATTCATGAATCTAAGTAAGAAGTTTAATTTGTCAAATTTAACTTATAAAAATGTTAAAAACATTCTTTAAAGTGGGTGCGCCATCAAATGGTGGTAAAACTCCATTTTTTTTAAACATACTTATTTTACCCAAAACAATTTATTTTGTTCTCATACCATGTTCTAGAATATGTGTAAGATGAATGATGATGTTATAAAAATAAAACTTTGGTTAATAATATTCATAATGGCTAGTTTATAATAATATTATAACAATATATCGTTGTTTAGTGAAACTCGGTATTGCGTACAACACAAGATATTGAAGAAGGTCGCTCTTGCGTGCAACACAAGCCATGAATGGTGTTTGTGTATACTACAAGATTATACAGTGTTGTGAATAGTGCAAGATAATCTCGGTGTAGCATACAAAACAAGACATCAAAGGAATTAAAAATATTTTTTCTCATAAAATCACAGGGTGCTACACATTATCTGTTTACTTTTTTTACTAAGTAACAAATATCTTTTTAACCAATCACATATTTATGGTTTTGTGATTGTTAATTTTCTCTTGACCATGTTATCTATAACTCTCCATCAAAACATGATGATTATTTTTATATTCCAAGACTTTACTTTCCTATATGGGAACAAAGTTTCTATTATCTCAGGTGACCATTCTATTACCTTTTATTTCTTTTAAAGTAGAAGTCTTATTAGTCATTCTCCTAGAGTGGGATTTCTATAATGGTATATTCAAAATTAAAACACTATTTTTCAATACCATTTTCAAATTTTAAGGATAAAATTTATTAAAGGAAGGATAATGTAACATCCAAGGTTATTTGAAGAAAAATTATCTTCAATAGTGTACATGATACACCACACTGAGTTTAAGCGAAAAACTAAATATTATAATTTAAATGTTATCATTATAACATTGTAACACCCGAGACTTTTATGAGAAATATTTTTCTTTATGTTATCAAAGGAATCTTCCACTACACACAACACTATCTTGACTTTTTTTACACACAATTGCGACCTTCCTCGATAGCTTGCGTCATACGCAATATCGGGTTTCACTAAACAACGATATGCTATTAAAATATTATTAAAACTAGCCGTTATGAATATTAATAACCACTTTTTGAAATTTTTTAAATTTTATTTTTCAAAATTTACTTCATTTTTGGATTAGGAACATTTAAATTAGCCTAGGGTGAAATTTTGGTATTTTTCTGAAAACTTTCAATTTTTGATGAATAGTGAAAACAGTGGGTTACTATTTAAAAACCGAATTTTTATTTATATAATTATTTATTTTATTTAAATTTATTTTAGTTCAAAATTCATACATAATACCTATATAAGATCAATGTAATTCATTGGAGTCATTTTATAATAATAATAGATATATAAAAATTTTATTGAACTTTTCACCGTCTTTTACCCACCTCCTAAGGGAATTTGAAAATTTACATAAAACATAATTTTACCACTTCTGTGAGTGGAATTTAGAAAATCCAAAAGACACGGTTAATATCAAGGACTATAATGTGGTTCAATGTGATGAAAATAATTTTTGGTGAATAGTAACTTTTAAATTTTTTTCCCACGGTTAAAAGTAAATAGGGTAATTAAGGGTAAAAATGTTATTATTATTACCCTAAAACATGTACTAATTATATTGTATGAGTTTAATTCGACCTAAAAAAACCATAGGAATAAAATTTGACCATTTAGGCCCACTTGGATTAGATTAGGACATTTATTATTAATTTATTTAAAGAAGGGTTAAAATAGTTAAAATCAAAGTTTAGTAACTAATACATTTTTAATATAGAGTTATACATATGATAAATTAGACTATAAATATTAATTACAAAGCTAAAACTATTTAATAAATAATGGTATTTTATTTATAATTTTTAGACATTATATAATGTAATTTATTTATGACACAATGATGATGCAGCAATTATCTTATTAATCAAATATTAACATAAATGAAGTTATAAATACCCAAATAAATGTAATTTGAGACTTTTTATGAAATAAAATAATTTTCTAGGTTAATATTACATCTTATTACTGATTTAATTAACCTTTTTTGAACTAATATTTCTATTATGATTTTCAGAAAAATCACTTACCAAATAGTTTCAAAATTGACATAAAATAGTTTTTAAAACAAATATTATATTATTAATTGTTATTTTATTCCTAAAAATCTATGTTTTGGCCAAATAACTTAGATAAGATTATATATATTAATAATATACAAATTGGGGTTCGTTTGTCTTGTTATTGTAAGTTTATTAACCTTATAGTGTAAGAAAACAAGAAGACACGGTAAAAGTTAAATTATCTAACTTAAAGTTAAATCTAAATGATAAGGTTAAAATAGAACCATAAACTTTTCTAAATCCTATTTGATGAGATTATTTCGACCCATCCCCGCCTTATCTTCGAAATAAATCAATTTGGAGCTATTAAAAACCGAAGATGACTTTATAATAAAATAATATTTTTCATTTTTCCAAAGGTGCCCCTCTCCTCCCTTATAAAAGGGAACCTCCTCCCTCTCTTCCTCACACCACTTTGAGCCTTCAATCATGGAAAAACCCTACCAAATTCTCTTCTAAACTTACCTAGAAACATCCTAGAGGTCCTGGAGTTTTTCAAAGACCTATTTTAGTGCCCTAAGAGGAGGTCTCAAAGAGGCGCTTCAAAGAATAGGTAATGTCCGTTACCGATTCATTCAACTTTATTTCGTCTTCCACTTATTCTTCTTTAGTTGTTTAATTATGAAGTAAAAACATAAGTATCACTCATATACTGATATGTTATTATAATTATGAAACAACCCTATTTCACCATCTATCCATCCTATGGAAAATGAAATCACCGCGCGTGCATACGTACGGAATACCGTCTCCACACCGTGGTGTAATCTATTTTCCACCACCACCTTACATGGATGGGTATAATGGTGAAAATAAGTAACTATATATTATTATTGTAAAGTGGTATTGATTCTGAAATATTATACATACACTCCAATACAATTCCACGATCATGGGAACGATATCATCGCTCGTGCGTACGTACGGAATACCGTCTCCACGATGTGATGACACTCGTTCTACATGATATTCATTGAATAATGATTATACAGATGAATTTAATGAATAAATATTATATATATTACACTAATCCCATTCTGGAAATTAGATATATATAACCTAAAAAGAATAATAGGAATTTATTTGACAAAACATGCATAAGAACAAAAAGTAATAAACACCCGAATAACAAGTAGCAATGAAATATTACTAATAAGAAGCTATAAATATGACCATATATGATATCATAACAATGAGTATTATTCTGTAATAAGTCAATTACATTATTTAAATCATTATACAGGAGGTTCGGACACTTACGAAGAAAATCGGACCTAAGGTAAGGGAAAATATCACAATCTCATTTTTATCCGAGATTGTTTATACTTTGGTATTTACTGGGGTGTATTTTATCATCCACATCCATGTTTCCTCATTATGTAATATTATTTCCATCGACCTAAAATTTTTTAAATCAAATTTTACCCTTCGATGAGTTTTTAGTAAAAGATATGAAAGGAATCGTTTGTCATTTTTCGTACGCGGTACTTTTTGACTTTTTCGATAAAATTACGAGAAGAATGTTCTTTTAACATATACGGAATGAATTGATTTTTAAAACATTATTTCCAAGAATCTTCCTTTACAATTTCTCATTTTTATTTTTAATCAGCTTATTTTAGTTTAAAATTTTATGACATGTTAAGAATTGAAAAAAAATTGAAGTAGAAAGGATATTTTCCTCATGAATAGAATTCAAGTGTTTTATCAAAATTATTTTCCATCTAAGATAATATAGGGTTCTGTTTCTATCCCTATTATTACATTGATTTGAATATGTTGTTATGGAATTATTTTTATGAATTTCATTTATCTTATATGAATTGTTTTATGATGTCATGATGTTTAAGAATCCCATTTTTATTACATGGGTTATGCAATGATGTATGATTTATGATTTTGTGGCACACATAAGAATGGTATCATTATGAGATGGGTGGGACCTATATATCCCTCCAATGTAGTGGGTAAATATTTATATGTCATGAGATAGACATGGATGGATCGGTAGGTTAAACCGGTTCAGTGAAACGGGACTGAAATGAGGAGTGAACTCGGTTCAGAAATGGACATTGTCCACTAAGATAGTCTTGGATATGAGTCTTGACTACTAAGAAATGATTCTCTATGATTATTTGTGTACACCACAGGGTTTCATGTTTTATGTTACGATTATTGGGATTACATTTCACTACTATGATTTATCCCATGTTATGAAATTATGATCTCTTTTGCAGGTTAAGATTTCAAAAATGTTATGTTCTTATGAATATGATGTGATTGATATTTCTTTTGTATACGCTTGATGAGTATTTGAACTCACCTTTTCATATGTTTTCATTCCCTAGGTCAGGAAGAAGGTTATTAAGTAGGATATGCCAAAAGGGACTCTAGATATGATGAAATAAATGGGAGACAATGTAGATGCTTTATGAACCAGTTGTTTATGTTTCCCAGTTTCTAAAGAAACTATACCTATACATTCCTTTCCTAGTTTCATTATATGTTGTAATAAGTGTGCTTCAATTTTGAAGTATTAACAATGTATGTAAGGTATGGGTCGTTATAGTTGGCATCGGAGGAAAGTTATAGTCAACCTTTAGAAGCTAGGATGTGAAAGCCTTAGTAAGAACCCTGAGGATAAGTATAAGAATAGAACACAATCTTAGTGTTTTAGAAATGGCCATGAACATCCTATGATAAGACCTTAAGCATAAAATTTTATTCTTGATTATGTGTTTTTTCTATTATAATTAGTGTTTCTCACACTATTCTTCTTGGTTTTAGTCAATGGCTGGAACCCGATGGAACTGTGTTAATGCAGAATGTGACGGGCAATGCAATGATTGTCCCCCTGAGAAACCAAACGTTAGGGGAGATGGAATTGAAAATCTTTTAGCCATGCTCAGAAAAATTTCTCAAGATTTGAATCATGTAGGACTTACAAACGAGCAAAGGAAAGAGAAACATTCTATTGAATCCTTCATGAGGCAGCGTCCACCTTCATTCAGCGGGTCTCCTGATACATTGGTGGATGAACAATGGATCAGTACCACTGAAAAGATATTTTCAGTTCATCAATGTTCTGAACATGATAAAGTCATCTTAGCAGTTTATCATTTGGAAGGTGATGCTGATCAATGGTGTAATCTTATTAAGAGTACAAGGCAAAGGGATGAAATTGAATCCATGGAATGGGAAGAGTTCAAGAACTTATTTTTCAATAAGTACTTCCCTCATATTCTCCGAAAAAATATGAACAAGTAATTTCATGAACTAAAGCAAAAGGATGATGAATCTGTTAGTACCTACGAAGCAAATTTTACAAGACTTGCAAGGTACGCTTCTGGTATTATTATCCAACCTAAGAGTAAGATCGATCGATTCTTTAGTGGCTTAAAACCAATTCTTTGAAGGGTGTTATCCATAAGGGACTTCAATAGCTATGAGGAAATCATTCGATTTTCTCTCAAGGTTGAGATGGATATTGGAGTGACCCGTCAGTCATATGGGTTTGATAAGAAGAGAAAAAATGGAATTCAAAGGAAAATCTAAAGAGCACACTGAAAAGAAGATGATGTTTCCCTTATGATCAAAGTGTGGAAAGAAACATAGAGGAAATTGTCTTAAGGGGACAAGAAAATGTTATAATTTTTGAAAAGAAGGTCATCGGGAAATTTAATGTCGAAATAATGGGAAGAAGATGTCTAATGATGCAAAAAAAAGGATGGGGTACACAGAATGAACCTACTACACTTCAATGTTTCAAGTGCAAGGAAATGGGTCATTATGCCAATAAATGCCCTAATCCAAGGAATGATGATGATGATCGATGTCAACAAACTCTTAAGGCCAAAGATAAAGGAATGTCACATGCAATTTCTATCAGCGAGGTGGAGTACGGTAACGAAGTGGTGAAAGGTACACTTACCATCCACTCTAAAGTAGAAAATGTTTTATTTGATTCTGGATCCACCCACTCTTTTATTTCTAAATAATTTTCTAAGGGTATCACCGTATTACCTCAACAATTAGATGTTGAGTTAGCTGTGACTACCCCAAATGGAACAACAGTCGCATCAAAATTTTATAATTCTTCTCCGTTTGAAGTTTGTGGGAAAGTGCTTCCTAAAAATCTTGTGATCCTTCCTATAGTGTAATTTGATGTGATTCTTGGCATGGATTGTCTTTCTCTATATGGATCTCATATCAATTTCCAAAAAAGGGAAGTCACATTTCATATTCTAGATCAATCTATGATCATCTATCGATGCAACGATGAACATAACCTTCTAGTGGAAATTTCTTCCATATTATGGGTTTTGATTCCACTAAATGAAGGTTATTTATCTCAAATGGTTGGTGAGAAACTCACGATTAAGAATATTCCCATTGTACGAGAGTTTGATGACATATTTCTAGAGGAATTGCTGGGTCTTCCACCAAATCGTGAAGTAAATTTTTCAATAGAACTCGTACCGGGTGATTTTCCTATTTCAAAGACACCTTATAGAATGCCCCCAATTGAGTTGCAGGAATTGAAGAAGCAACTCCAAGAGAATATTGATAAGGGATTCATACGCCCTAGTGTGTCACCTTGGGGAGCACTTGTTCTGTTTGTTAAGAAGAAATATGGATCAATGAGACTCTGCATTGATTATCGAGAAGTTAACAAGATCACTATCATGAACAAATATCCTCTCCCACGCATTGATGACTTATTTTACCAACTACGCGGTGCTCAATACATTTCCAAGATTGATCGTCGTTCAGGGTATCATCAATTAAGGTTCAAAAGGGAGGATATACCAAAGATGGCTTTTCGTACAAGGTATGAACACTATAAATTTTTAGTGATGCCATTTGGTCTTACTAATGGCCCATCTATCATCATGGATATGATTAATAGAGTCTTTAGAGGCTATCATGATCAGTTTGTGGTAGTCTTTATAGATGATATTCTTGTCTATTCAAAGAGTAAGAAAGAACATAATGATTATTTGAGAATTATATTGAAGACCCTGAGAAAGGAGAAGCTTTATGGAAAATTTACCAAGTGTGAATTTTGGATTCAAAAAGTTTCAATTTTTGGTCACATAATCTCAAAAGAGGGGATATCTATGGATCCAACAAATACAGTGGTTATCGAATGATGGTCGACACCAACAACAGTAACCTAGATCTGAAGTTTTATTGGTTTGGATGGATATTATCGACGTTTTGTAAAATATTTTTCACGAATATCTAATCCACTCACCTTGTTGACTCAAAAAGGAGTTAAGTTCGTGTGGACGGAGGAATGTAAAGAGAATTTCAAGGAGTTGAAAAAAAGGTTATCTAGTGCACCTGTACTCACACTTCCTTGTAGTGGAGAAAGGTTTGTGATCTATAGTAATGCATCCAAGAAGGGGCTGGGGTGTGTTCTTATGAAAAACGATATGGTGATATCTTATGTCTCACGACAGTTTTAAATCCATGAGAAAAATTACCCAACTCATGATTTGGAGTTAGCTGCGGTAATCTTTGCATTAAAGATTTGGAGGAATTATCTTTATGGAGAAAGGTGTGATATTTATACTGATCAAAAAAGTTTAAAGTATATTTTCACACAAAAGGATCTTAATATGCGCCAAAGAAGATGGTTAGAGCTGATTAAGGATTACGAATGCTCAATTCATTACCACCCTGGGAAAGAAAACAAGGTGGCAGATGCATTAAGTCGACAAGACCATGCTAGATTATCCATGATGAGGATCACAAAAGATCCAATATTTATGGATTTACAATGGATGGATCTTGGAATTATAATGGAAGGGGAAAATCGTATCTTTCTCAATTTAATGTTCAACCATCTATACATGTGATGATTAAAGAGGCGCAGAAATAAGATGTAGAGTTACAAAAGAAGGTGAGAAATATTCCTGATTTCAACCTTGATTGTGATGGGATAATAAAGTTCAGGAATCAGGTTTCTGTTCCTCCCATGCCAGGATTAAAGAAGGAGCTGTTGGATGAGGCTCATAGTTCTTCATTCTCTATTCATCCTTGAATCATGAAGATGTATAGGGACCTGAAAGAGTACTTCTGGTGGGATGGCATGAAAATAGATGTTGCAGAATATGTCTCTCAATGCTTGGTTTGTCAGTATGTTACAGCTGAGAGACAGAAGTCTAAGTGGATGTTACAACCATTACCCATACTCGAATGAAAATGGGAAAACATCACTATGGACTTTGTCAGTGGACATCCTAAAACATCCAAAGGCAATAAATCTATCTAGGTCATAGTTGATCGTCTTACAAAGTTGGCACACTTCATTGCTATTAGAGAGGATTTCTCACTGGATCAGATTTCCAGGATATATGTAAAGTAAGTGGTAAGATTGCATGGAGTACCACTTTCTATTATATCTGATCGGGATCTGAGATTTACCTCGATGTTCTGGAGAAGTCTTCAGCATACTCTGGATATAGAGTTGAGTTTCAGCACTGCTTATCATCCTCAGACAGATGGTCGGTCTGAGAGAACAATTCAAACTCTAGAAGATATGTTGAGAGCATTCTCTATGGATTTAAAAGGTGGTTGGGATCAACACCTACAGTTGGTGGAATTTTCTTATAATAATAGCTTCCACTCCAGAATTCAGATGGCTCCTTGTGAAGCTCCTTATGGAAAGAAATGTAGGACTCCAACTTGCTGGGATGAAGTTGGGGAAAGAAAGCTATTAGGACCTGATCTTGTTAATGAGATGGCAGAAAAGGTCAGATCTATTCAAAAACACATAAGAGCAGCTCAGATTCGACAAAAAAGTTATGTTGATAACCAAAGAAAAGGCCTAGAATTTGAAGTTGGTGATAAAGTGTTCTTATGAATATCTCCCTGGAAGAGGGTCATGAGATTTGGAATGAAGGGAAAGTTGAGCCCTAGATATATCGGTCCTTTTGAAATTCTGGATCATGTTGGGAAGGTAGCTTACCAATTGGCGCTTCCACTGAATCTCTCCCAAGTTCATGATGTGTTCCATGTATCTCTCCTGAGAATGTACATACCCGATCCTTCACATGTACTCAGCTCAAGCGTTGTACCGCTAGAACAAGATCTTTCATATGAAGAACAGCCGATAGAGATTCTCGATTGTAGCGAAAAAGTCCTAAAGAAAAAGACCACTCGCTTGGTCAAAGTTTTATGGAGGAACCACTAATTAGAAGTATCCACATGGGAGCTTGATGATATGATGAGGGAAAGGTATCCTCGTCTGTTTGTTACAAAGTGACGAATTTCGAGGGAGAAATTCATTTTAAGGGGGGTAGAATGTAACACCCGAGACTTTTATGAGAAATATTTTGTTTTTATGTTATCAAAGGAATCTTTCACTACACACAACTCTATATTGACTTTCTTTACACGCAATCGCGACCTTCCTTGATAGCTTGCGTCATACGCAATACCGAGTTTCACTAAACAACGATATGCTATTAAAATATTATTAAAACTAGCCGTTAGGAATAGTAATAACCACTTTTTTAAATTTTGTAAATTTTATTTTTCAAAATGGACTTCATTTTTGAATTTGGAATATCGAAATTAGCTTAGGGTGAAATTTTGGTATTTTTCTGAAAACTTTCAATTTTTGATGAATAGTGAAAACACTGGGTTACTATTTAAAAACCGACTTTTTATTTAAATAATTATTTATTTCATTTAAATTTATTTTAGGTAAAATTTGATACATAATACCTATATAAGATCAATGCAATTCATTGGAGTCATTTTATAATAATTTTAGATATATAAGAATTTTATTTAACTTTTCACCGTCTTTTACCCACCTCCTAGAAGAATTTTCAAATTTACATAAAACTTTATTTTACCACTTCTGTGAGTGGAATTTTGAAAATCCGAGAGACACAGTTAATATCAAGGACTAAAATGTTGTTCAATGAGATGTAAATAATTTTTGGTGAATAGTAACTTTTTACTTTTTTTTACCATGGTTAAAAGTAAATAGGGTAATTAAGGGTAAAAATGTTATTATTATTACCCTAACACATGTCCTAATTCTATTGGATAAGTTTAATTTGACGAAAAACAACCTTAGGAATAAAATATGACCATTTAGGCCCACTTTGATTAGATTAGGACATTTATTATTAATTTATTTAAAGAAGGGTTAAAATAGTTCAAATCAAAGTTTAATAACTAATGAATTTTTAATATAGGGTTATACATAAGATAAATTCAACTATAAATATTAATTAGAAATATAAAACTATTTCCTACATAATGGTATTTTATTTGTAATTTTTAGACATTAAATAATTTTATTTATTTCTGACAGAATGATGATGTGGTAATTATCTTATTAATGAAATATTGACATAATTGATGTTATAAATAACCAAATAAATGTAATTTGAGACTTTTTATGAATTACAATAATTTTATATGTTAATATTACATATTATTACTGATTTAATTAACATTTTTCGAACTAATATTTCCGTTATGAGTTTCACAAAAATCACTTACCAAATAGTGTCAAAATTGACATAAAATAGCTTTTAAAACAAATATTATATTATTAATTGTTATTTTATTCCTAAAAATCTAAGTTTCGGCTAAATAACATAGATACGGTTATATATATAAATAATAAACAACTTGGGGTTCGTTTGGATTGTTATAGTAAGTTTATTAACCTTCTAGTGTAAGTAAACAAGAAGACACGGTAAAAGTTAAATTATCCAACTTAAAGTTAAATCTAAATGATAAGGTTAAAATAGAACCCTAAACTTGTCTTAATTATATTGGATGAGTTTAATTTTACCCATCCCTACCTTATCTTCGAAATAAATCAATTTTGAGCTATTAAAAACCGAATATGACTTTATAATAAAATAATATTTTTAGTTTTTCCAAAGGTTCCCCTCTCCTCCCTTATAAAAGGGAACCTCTTCCCTCTCTTCCTCACACCACTTTGAGCCTTCAAGCTCGGCCAAACCCTACCAAATTCTTTTATCCACTTCCCTAGAAACATCCTAGAGGTCCTGGTCTTCTTCAAAGTCCAATTTTAGTGCCCTAAGAGGATGTCTCAAAGAGGCGCTTCAAAGAAGTGATAATGTCCGTTACCGATTCTTTCAACTTTATTTCTTCTTCCACTTCTTCTTATTTAGTTGTTTAATTATGAAGTATTAAAATCAGTATCACTCATATACTGCTATGTTATTATAAGTATGAAACAACCCTATTTCACCATCAATCTATCCTACGGAAAATGAAATCACCGCGCGTGCGTACGTACGGAATATCGTCTCCACGCCGCGGTGTAATCTATTTTCCACCACCACCTTACTTGGATGGGTATAATGGTGCACGTAAATAACTATATATGTATATTGTAAAGTGTTATTGATTCTGAAATAGTATACATACACTCCAATACAATTCCACGATCATGGGAACGATATCATTGCTCGAGCGTATGTACGGAATACCGTCTCCACGATATGATGCGACTCGTTCTACATGATCTTCATTGCATAATGATTATATAAATGAATTGAATGAATAAATATGATATATAGTACACTAATACCATTATGGATATGAGGTATATATAACCTAAAGAGAAGAATATGGATTTATTCGACAAAACACGTATAAGAACAAAAAGTAATAAACACCCGAATAACAAATAGCAATGAAATATTACTAATAAGAAACTAACAATATGACCATATATGATATCATAACAATGCGTATGATTCTGGAATAAGTCAATGAAATTATTTAAATCATTATACAGGAGGTTTGGACACTTACGAAGCAAATCAGACCTAAGGTAAGGGAAAATATCACAATCTCATTTTTATCCGAGATTGTTTGTACTTTGGTATTTACTGGGGTGTATTTTATCATCCACATCCATGTTTCCTAATTATGTAATATTATTTCCATCGACCTAAAATTGTTTAAATCCAATTTTACCCTTCGGTGAGTTTTTAGTAAAAGATATGAAAGGAATCGTTTGTCGTTTTTCGTACGAGGTACTTTTTGACTTTTCCGACAAAAGTACGAGAAGAATGTTTTTTTAACTTATACGGCATGAATGGATTTTTAAAACATTATTTCCAAGAAGCTTACTTTACAAGTTTTCAATTTTATTTTAAATCAACTTCTTTTAGTTTAAAATTGTATGACATGTTAAGAATTGAAAAATGTTTTTGAAGTAGAAATGATATTTTCCTCAAGAATGGAATTCAAGTGTTTTATCAAAATTATTTTCCATCTAGATAATATAGGGTTCTGTTACTATCCCTATTATTACATTGATTTGATTATATTGTGATGGAATTATTTTTATAAATTCCTTTATCTTATATGAATTGTTTTATGATTTCATGATGTTTAAAAATCCGATTTTTATTACATGGGTTATGCAATGATGTATGATTTTTGATTTTGTGGCATATATAAGAATGGTATCATTATGAGATGGGTGGGACCTATATCTCCCTCCAATTCATTGGGTAAAGATTTATATCTCATGAGATAGACATGGCTGGAACGGTAGGTTAAACCGGTTCAGTGAAACAGGACTGAAATGAAGAGAGAACTTGGTTCAGAAATGGACTTTTTTCCACTAAGATAGTCTTGGCTATGAGTCTGGACTACTAAGAAATGATTCTCTATGATTACGTGTGTATGCCAAAAAGTTTCATGTTTTAAGTTATGATTGTTGGTATTACATTTCACTACTATGATTTATCCCATGTTATGACATTATGAACTCTTTTTTAGGTTAAGATTTCCAATATGTTATGTTCTTATGAATATGATGTGATTGATATTTCTTTTGTATACCCTTATTGAGCATTTGAGCTCACCCTTTTGTGTGTTTTCTTTCCCCAGGCCAGGAAGAAGGTTATTAAGTAGAATATGCCAAAAGGGACTCTAGATATGATCAAATTAATGGGAGACAATGTAGATTCTTTAGGAACCAGTTTTTTATGTTTACCAGTTTCTAAACACACTATACCTATACAGTCCTTTCCTGGTTTTGTTATATGTTGTAATAAGTGTGCTTCAATTTTGAAGTATTAACAATGTATGTAAGGTTTGGGTCGTTATAAACATAGCCGCTAGAATGGGGGGAATGAAAGGTTTTAACTAAATAATGAAAATAGGGTTTAAAAATATTTATATAATTGTTAATTGGCTACAAAATTAATTATTAATGGAAACAAATCTAATTGAATATAAAGAATTTGTTTTTTTAAAAACTATTTAAATGTGCAGAAGTATGTTTTATATCAATAACATTATTAATAAATCTCTATTTATTTTATTAATGAAATATATATGTAATATATAATATATAATTTTGAAAATTCATCTTATATGTTTTCTGGAAATGAAATAAGAAGAAGTTCAATTTTAGGTGTAAAATATTTTTTTTCCAAAAAATGTAGTTTTATTGTCTTTTGATCGATAACCCATATTAAATCTATTTTTTGTAAATTTTATAAATTTATATTGAAAAAATAACCTTCTTTTATTGAACTCAAATTTCAAATTCTACTTTCATTGATGTTTTGTTATTTTTTGGATAATATTCATTTTTTATGAATAGTGAAAATACTGCCTTTTAATTCAAAACTTCTATTTCATGTAATTTATTTATATAGATAGATTTTCCATTAAAATTATTTTAAAGTATAATTAAATGAATATTTTTTTCATTTAATTGAATGTAGTTCATTTAAATCAATTTCAAATAGATATTGGATATAAAAACATGGTGAACATTAGAACATTTTTACGTTAAAAACTAGTTTCCTTGATTCGTCAATGGGATTATTTTTAAATTAATTTTAGAAACTTTTGTGAATTTAATTTTAAAAAATGGACATATATATTTGTAATTAATACTCAAATTTTTCATCGAATTGGTTAAACTTAATTTTTGGGGAATAATAACGTTAGTATTTTATTTACCATGGTTAAGGGTAAATATGTAATTAAAGGTAAAAATAATATTATAAAATTATAAAATTACCATAACACATGTCCTAAATTAATTGGATGAGTTTATTTTGACCAAAATAAACCTTAGGCCGAAATTTTAACCATTTTAAGCCACATGGGTAAGAACATGACATTAATTAAATATCATTTAAATATATGTTAAAATTTTCATTGTTATATTTTTAATAAAGAAGTCATTTTTAATATACAGTTATAGAGAAGATAAATTCGACTATTAATAATAATTTTAAATCTATATTTTTACCTACTTTAATATAATTTAATTATAATTGTTTGACATTAAATAATTAAATTTAATTATGACACAATGATGATGAAGTAATTGATTTATTAAAGGTAGAATCAAATAAATGATATTAATAATATCAGAATAAATATAATTTAAAAAATTTAAGTCAATAAAAAACATTTATGAATTAATTTGACATTTTAGGGGTATGTTAAAATTGTTTGTTCAATGGAATCAAGTAGTTATGGTACTTTTGAAAATTCAATTATGAATAGTTTGGAAATTTACATTTATAAAATTTTAAAATAAATAATATTTTTTTAAATGAAATAAAATTCATTAAAATAAATACATTTGTAAAATTATTATGTTTTAATCTAAATATTTCATTAATGACTCTTTTTTGGTTGTTTGGAATGTTTTTGTAATTATATTTACTCTCCAAATTTTAATTACATAATTTCAAGGTAAGATTTAATATGGATTAAAAAATGACAAGGTTTAAAAAATAAACAATAATTGTATAATTTAAATTTAATTAATGGATTTAAAACCATGATCATCTTACATTATAAATAATTTAGTTTTGATTCATTAGGAATAAAAAACTGAATTTATAATAATTTAATATTTTTTAATAATTTCAAGAGTTTCCTCCCCTCCCTTATAAACGGTCACCGGTTAATCTCTATTTCATACACATAAAACCCCATTTTTCATCCAAGATCCTCCCAAACCCTTTCCTAAACTACCTACCCATATTATAGATGCCTTATTTTAGGCATAACACCATCCTTATAGGTTTTAAGGTGTTAATCAAAGGTGATCGTCGAAATGAAAGGTAACGTTTTTAATTAATTGTTTGTTTATTTCTTCTTCAAGTTTATTCAAATATTCATCAACTATTGTAGGGTCCAGAAAAATCCACAGAAGGAATTTTACCCAAATTCTCTTATGAATTGGGCAAAATAATCAATTAAGAGACACAAACAGGACCGGTCCATGAACCGGTCCCGTTGAAGCGCAATGTGGTCAGGCACCGCGAGGCACCCCCTCCGCGAACCATTGTCGTTCGCGAAATGGAGGCAAAGAGCCTCCGCGGTCATGAGGCAGGATGGGTGCCAGTCCAGATCACCGTCATGAACCGCCCCAACTGCGGACCATGTCGACCAGTTCAAGCCACACCCACTGTCGTTCACGGAATAGAGGCGGAACCCTCCGCAGCTGCGGAGCACTCCCTGAGTTCGCCTCGTGGAAGGGGGGGAAGCGTTCAATACCCACCGCGAATAGTAGATTCACCAATTCACAAGTGAACCGGGTATTTGGTTATGAGCCTCCGCAAAAGGTGTCGCATGGCCATAGATACATCCCTTTCCCCACTCTATTAAATGAAACCAAGGGGGAAAGAAAAAGGTATCAGAGAACTGGAATCGGATTCGGAGAGATTGGAGATTCGGAAGGAGATCGGTTGAAGGAAGGCTTAAAATTTCGCAAAATAGCAAAATCCCCATCTGCGAACCACAGAAGGTATACAAATTAACAAGGAATTGGAAAAATCATAATAATATGGTGAACCGCGAACCTAAAATAAAGAAAAAGGTGAACCGTGAACCATACCCCCTCCGCGGATGTTTTCCCCGTGGACCAGGGAGTTTATGCCTCCTTTTCCATCCATCTTACCGCGTAGAACTCTCTTACGTGGGCGAAGACCCGACTGATGAGCCTCTAATTGGTGCCGCCCTTGGCCACCGCCGCCCGCCTAGAACCCTCCATGAATCACCCTGGTTCGCAGATTGAACTCGAAGCCGCGAACCACCCTGGTTCGCGGATTGAACCCGAAGCCACGAACCACCCCGGTTCGCAGACGGCTTCTCCAGTCATGTGTCACATTTCCACGCGAAGGGCGCCACCACCCATACCTCTCGGTAGCTCGCCAAATACTTCGACATTCTCATTTCCAGAGCCAGGTAAAATCCTTCCAATCCGACCCAGTCCTCCACGTCCCCCTCATTGTCCTATTCATCGACCCCAAGCCAAATCCTCTGCCAGAGTCACTGGATCTGCGTGGTGTAACTTTTAGGAACATCAGCGCGCCATTTTGAGTTCACATACCCATGGTAAACAGGGTCATAGGGGATGCCCGACCCTTGAACAGATTCCCAAGGCATTCATGGGTTCACATTCACACCGTAATGTGGAGTCTGAGCTCAGAAATCCCCTTTCTGCCCCTCCACTTGTTGAGGGTTCCTTGAAGATGGTAAAATATCCATTAGAAGGAAGTCCTTGTGCACTTCAAGAGAGGAGATGGGCACTGGAGCACCCCCTTTCCCTCTCCCGCTGGGCTTTGTCGCCTTGGGCCTCCTCAGAGTGTAATCCCTAATTCATCACCTTCTGGGCGTCCATCTCAGAGTAAGCCCCTACCTTATGGGCCTCCTCAGAGTGTAATCCCCAATCCATCGCCATGGGAATCCATCCAGGAGTAAGCCCCGATCTCATGGGCCGCCCTCATGTGTAAGCCCTACTCCGCTTATCACAGACGAACCTTTCGCGTCATGATCCTCTGGTCCCTACTGCCTCTTATTTCTCACATTGAGCATGACTCATGTGGGCTTAGAGTAAGCATCGACCATGAAATCCTCTTATGGGCCTCCTCAGAGTGTAAGCCCCAATCCATCATTCTGGGCCTCCTCAGTGTATAAGCCTAAATCCATCATTCTAGGCTGCCCCAGAGTGTAAGCCCCAAGCCATAAGAGAACTACGGGGACATTGATCCATACCAAAGCATGGTACGTTGGAAGCCTCCATGAGGTTCAAGACCACCACTCGGTCGTTTCTTCACATCGAGTTCCACCCTCTTCCAGCATGACGTTAATATGTGTATAAGAACTATGTGAACTTTGATCCCTGCCTCCAAGACAGGGTACGTAGGAAGCCTCCATGAGGTTCAAGCCCGCCACCCATCGGACCACCCGATATCTCTTCATGTCAGTTCCTCTACACATATTCGAACTATGTGTACTTTGATCCCTACTTCCTAAGTAGGGTATGTAGGAAGCCTCCCTGAGGTTCAAGCCCAACAATCGGTCGATCCAATCATCTCCACACCAGTTCACCCTGCCGCTCCTAGTGCCGCCTCAAGCGAGTTCTAAAACTTTGGGGTCATTAATCCTGCGAGGGATGGTAAGCCTCAGGCATAAATGATTCTGAACCCCTACGTCCAGTTGACCATTTCCCACTAAGGTTAAATTTTTGGATACTATGTTTGGGTATAAACCAATGATTCGCGAAAATATGAATACGTCTTAAATCTATAAGAGAGTCCCGAAACATGCAATAATTCCCCCCCCCCAAAGGGTTTGATGAGCCCGACATCCCATCCTCTCGACCAATGTGAGTTCTTAAGGGTCGCTGGTCAGACCATCTGGAGAACGACTACCTTTGGAAATTAGGTCCATCAGTCATTGGATACGAAGCCATTCGGTGTTTCGTGGCTGAAAACTAGAACGAAACAAAAAATGGTGAACCCGACGTGAATCATTAACCAAACATGACAGATTTAACCTAATCTCACCCAGTGCCCCCCTTATTCTCTAAAGGAGGGCCAAGCAAGGTCACTAATTACGCCTGGGATTATGAGATGCTACTTTGACGGGTTTTCTGCTTGTAGTTGCTAAAATGTTTTACAGGTACCTTCAGAACTCCCTTCGATCCAATGGAATCACAAAGGAAATCACAAGTGAACGCTTCCAACAACAGAAGGACAAGACTTCTTCAAAAATGGAGGACCCCATCACCCACCCAGCGTCTTCAAAGCTGTGTTTCGAATGCGATGATCTGATAGTACCACGTGAATGGTACTCTCCCTTCGGTGGAGACAACCATGCATGCCCTACAATCCGTCAAGATTCCCCGGTCGCCTACCTAGCAACGACCACAAAGGCAGATCCAGACATCCCCTGTCACTGTCTCCAACTGTTTCGATAGCCTATCCCCAGAACGGGACAATGCGTACCTCCCTTATCTTAGGGAGGCGGACGAGGTCGACATTGAGGATTTCATCCCTGTCGAACAGGGATTCCGTTCCAAGGCCCCCGCCGGAAGGCATCATTATGGTTACACCATGACTCGACATCCTCGCATTGAGGAGGATGTTTCCCCAAGGATTCAGGCCCACGCTCCCTGAGCTCTGGCCCCTTGGACCGCCCGACGAGGGTGACAGACATACAATAAGGGACCGGTCGTCACCCTGGTCCCTGAGGAGGACATCTGCTGCCCAGCCACTGAGACGTACCATGAACAGGCACCCACACCTATTCACTCCTCCCGAGCCCATCTCCAGATTTGGAAGCGTCATACGAGTCGGTGTGCATCCCTGCCGAGCTCCATCAAGCCCATCACTCACGTAGGACATTATCTACTCGGCAGGAACCTCTTCCTGCCCAGGGTTGTGAAGCCCAACAGCTTGACGCGGTGGCGACCCAGCGTCTGCAGGACCAGCTCCTTGCAGATACATCTGATTCCCTCCATCCTGACATGGTGGTGATCAACAAATCCTGCCACCCAGATGTGGCGGCAACTCATAGACGGGCAGTTCTCCCCACCAACAATGGACACTAACTCAATACTGTGGGAAACCGATATATGCAGGGCCATCTCCCTACGGATGCAAGTAAATTCGGCCACCCCGATGTGGCTGTGAACAGAGAGACAAACCGGTGTATCCAGGTGCAAGGGAAGATTCGTTCACCTGCCCCAATACAACAGAATTGTCAGTAGCCACTGACCACTGGAGGAATGTAGTAGGATATTCTTACTCCGATACCGGAATGGGACTTCATACCCGTTCCATCCAAAGATGTCTCTCTACATATCATGGAAATGATGGAGGCGCAGGTATCAATCCCAAATCATAACTTGCAGACTTTCCATAATGTAATTGCATTGGCAGAAACAATAAGGACTCGGGCCCGTGAGCCCATATCCCCAACTGAGGCGACTCATCTAAGAGACGAGATATCTGCAACGGAGTAGATCTACATCCCTACGTCAGCCCAGAAGGGTCGCCGGTGATATTCCGTGATGCAAGGGTAACCGGATCGAGTAGCTTCACTTGTTCCAACTGGGGGACACCCGTCCATCATGTTGGATGCTCCATAGCAGGCATATATCCCTACTAAAAGTCAAGATGTTTGTCGGCATATCCCAGCAACATCACGGGACCCAATTAGACATGGACCCAAAGGTGAAGGACGTTGTCAGTAGCAGACGGCCCCGCTATCCGCAAAATGGAGCCCTGAACGCGCCGAAGGCAGCCGAAAAATAAAGAATGGGTTCATGACTCTGCTATGCTGGAAACTGGGGTTTCTGATGCCACTAATCATGCATCAAAGGCTCGAAACCCTACCACCCATTACCATATTATGGGAGCGACAGTATCAGTTGCGAAGGTCCACCCCGTAATGGCGCTACCAGCAGCTCTGAAGGTCCTCCCTATATCACCTGTGGGGGCCTCCCCCATGGGCATATAACGATTGGTCACAAGAGCTTCTCTCTTGATGCGAGTCACAGAAACCCTCCACGTGACCAGAAGGTCGAGCAGCAAGAAGGTCCTCCACTTGTTGCGGTCCACCCTGAAGGTCCTCCCTAGGGTATACACTACAATCACTCTCCATGCAGTGGGACCATAGATTGTGATGGTAGTCCTCGCTATCATAGTCACAACTATGGTTGTCCTCCCCGTAGTGACGTCTCATCATGACAAGAAGGCCCTCCCCTTGTCATGGCCTACCCTAAAGGTCCTACCTAGGGGTTATGCTGCAACAGAACTCCACGCAGCCAGCATCAGGTCCAGTGGTAATCCTCGCCACCCTGATAACGGAGGTCCTCCCCGTAGAGACATCAAGAAACGAGAAGTCCCTCCCCTCGTTACGGTACATTCTGTAGGCCCTTTCCAGGATGTATCCCGCAGATATTCTCCCTGCAGCATCAGTTATGGTAGTCCTCGCCTTTGCCACAGCTGTGATGGTAGTCCTCGCCACCACGGCCGCCATTGCGAAGGTCCTACCCGCATTGTCCCCAAGAAACAAAGAGGTCATCCCCTTGTCGCGGTGTGTCCTGAAGGTATTCCCCAGGATGCACGTTGAAAATCAAGTCATGATGGTCATCCACACCATGATGGCAGTTGTTGCGATGTTCCTCCCCACACTGGTTCTACGAGCAACTCTAAAGGTCCTCCCCCGAGAACCCATGGGGGCCTCCCCGAGGGCATATAACGATCGGTCACGAGAGCTTCTCTCTTGAAACGAGTCATGGAAACCCTCCACGTGACCAGAAGGTCACGTAGCAAGATGTTCCTCCACTTGTTGTAGTCCACCCTGAAGGTCCTCCCCGGGGTATACACTGCAATCACTCACTGTGCAGTGGGAACACAAATTGTGATGGTAGTCCTCGCTATCATAGTCGCAACTACAGAGGTCCTCCCGGTAGTGACGTCTCATCACGACAAGAAGGCCCTCCCCTTGTCGTGGCCTGCCCTGAACGTCCTCCCCAGGGGTTACGCTGCAACAGAACTCCATGCAGTCAGGCATCAGTTCTTGGTGGTAATCCTCGCCACCCTGATAACGGAGGTCCTCCTCGTAGAGACGTCGAGCAACGAGAATTCCCTCCCCTCGTTGTTGTACATTCTAGAGGCCCTACCCAGGATGTATCCCGCAGATATTCTCCCTGTGGCTGCAGTAATGGTATTCCTCACCATTTCTGTAGTTGCGATGGTAGTCCTCCCCACCACAGCTACCATTGCGAAGGTCCTCCCCATATTGGCCCCAAGCAACAAGGAGGTCCTCCCCTTGTTGGGGTGTGTCCTAAAGGTCCTCCCTGGGATGGGCATCGAACGTCAAGCCATGATGGTCATCCTCACCATGATGACAGTTGTTGTGAAGGTCCTCCCCGTAACGACACTATGTAGCCAGAAGGTCCTCCCCTTGCTGTGACATTCCTTGGAGGTCCTCCCCAGGGTGTGCACTGAAAAATTCCTCTATGCAGTGAAGCATCAAGCAGTAATTGTAGTCCTCGCCATTACGGCCGCCATTGCGGTGGTCCTACCCATGATGACATATTATTTAGACACGAAGTCCCTCCCCCTGTCAAGTCACGCACCGAAGGCCCTTGTATGCCGAGGCACTCAGAAGGATGGGATCGAGCATGTCAGATTCCCATCTTGTCGCAAGCGGCACCCTTCGCCGATCAGGAGTCGTTCCAGGGCCGCGTTCATCTTCTGAACCACCTCGGAATCGCCCACAAGATAATTAGATACCTACCGGTCTCACTGCCTCCGACTATAGTGAGAGCCTTATTTGGGCTGACCAAGTAGAGGAATCACTACCAGAGGAGTATACTGATATGTTGCACCTAAGGAAACGACTGACCATGAATGATATACTAGTTATCTTTTGGCCCACGGCCACCTCTCAGTATGACATACCCAGAGATTTGTCATAAGAACGCATGCCCGGTATCCACCATAATATATGGACGACCCTCCGCCGGCTGAAATTAAGCTTCTTGCCCTATGACGGGTATGTAGACCACATTAAGAAGGTAGGGGGCCTCTTGCGTCACATCGACATGGAGGCCCTTTCCTCAACACGACGACAACGCCCCGAAAGGCGCAAAGGGAATATGGAGGCAGCTTGCCTCCACACACTGCACCATCTGCGCCGCCTCGTCAATGACGCTCTGACGGGAGTCCATATCAGAAGATTGTGGCAAGACAAAGCTCTTCATTTCATTCCGCTCCCCACCAAAAAAAAACTCTTCGTCATGGTGTCTTTCAACGTCATCACATCGAGACAGCAATCGAGTGGTTCCCCTGTGCAGGAAAGGAAACACACCCAACAAAGTCAGGCCTTGAGTAAGTCCCAGAAGAGTCAGGTCCTGGGGGAAAAGCCATTCAAAAACTCCTGAATCAGGCTACCAAGAGCATACAACAGGCCACTCGCCTAAGAGAGGCCAGTCAGCGATCTTTTCCCGCCTCCCCATAAGGGAATGATCCACAGGTGAATTCTGCAGCAAACCCGGTTCACCCCCAAATGGGGGCACACGTGATCAGGCAGGTCATGATAGCCGCAGCCTCTACTGCCATTCCGGGTAAACCCCAGCCTGTAGGGATAGGGGAATTTTTAACAAAAACTTCCCCCATAAGACCAATAAAACCAGGAAGAGTCTCAATGTCCAGGGAACGGAGCCAACCCCAGCCCTCGGGGATGGGGGAATTATTACCCCCTCAACAACAACCTCACCCACAAGAGTCGGTATTCTCTCATCTAGGGAGGACATTTAGAAGAAGAGTTTCCCGTCTTATCCCATAAAATGAATCATCATCCCCTCTGAGAGGAAGGCGCACCGTAACGTCGCATCAAAGAACTCTATGCGTCATCCTTCGTCCAGAAGCCCAAAGGCAATCCCAGGTCATGAAAGGGAAGGCCAATAGAAGACGTGGGAGATCTTCTTCTTATTTGGAAGATGACGTCCCCTCTACCCCGCAATATCCATTCATAAATTCCATAGAGGCTAACCCCGCGGGTGACACTAGAGAAAATGAAAATTTGGACGGATCAGGAGACGACGGTTCCGGTCAGGCTGTGACTCACAATGAACACCCAGGTGTGCACACCCGGAACCAGAGTGCCGCTTTAAATATGGCCGCCCCTTAAGCTAACCTTCCTCCGCCTGCCTAGTGAGTTTCCAAAAATTACAATAAAAAGGGAATAGTTACCCTTAACCCATCCCCTTCCCTCGATAAAAACGATCCACTCACGCTTGAAGGGAGGTTCGCTCGACAGGAAGAAGAGATGAAATAATTGAGGCGGCTTAATGTCGAGCTACTCCAGAGGAACCGCCTTAGTGAAAGTGCATCCCATGAAGAGCCATGTCATGCACTCCCAACAAGTGCACCTCAAATGCTAAGGCTTGCCCAGGCAAACGAAGCACGATTAGGGCTCCTACCCAATGAGGTGCCTGGTTCGTCCAACTACCTAAAAGTGGATGATGAATACCAAGATTTCCCTCCACTTAGGAGGAAACCAGAGAAAGTACGCCTGAACCTCATGAGGGTACTCCGAATGGAATATGTACCCTTGGTGCCGGCCAATCTAGATCCTCAGGCAATGCCTCGGGCTACGCCTGCCCAGGACCGGGCCCAACAGGATGTAAACCAGGGACTCACCAACACCATCGATTCACTAACAGCTCGATTGGAAGCAATGGAAGGTCGAAGCGCTCCAATACAGCCGGAGCGGAAACCCTACACAGATTGGGTGACCAACACACCACCTCCACCCAAATTTGGGAGCCCTGTATTCCCCATCTTCAGTGGATCAGGTGATCTAGAGCAGCATTTGATGCATTGCGCGTCCTATTGCGACCCTATGATGGGGACTCTGGAACAACAAGAAGCAGTGAAACTCAGATGCTTCATACGGACCTTGCAAGGATCCGCCTTTTTCTGGTATACGAGTCTACCGGCCTAGTCGATAAAGAGTTGGGAGGACCTTCGGTAGCAGTTCATGTTCCACTTCATCTCAACGCTGCCTAAAACAACGGTCAGCGATCTCATGAACTGCAAGCATAAGGAGAACGAGAGGGTCTCAGATTTCATTTCCAGATGGAAAGGTTTGACCTATTCTATGAACATGCCAATGCCTCAAGATGAGATGTTATCCATATGCATTGATAATCTTAGAAATGAGCTACGAACACTGCTCATAGTAGTGGAGTGCACCACTGGCTTCCTCCATCTCTCGGCCATATCCAAGAGAATTGAGGATCCCTGCAGTGGACAAATCCAATGTCCCGAATAGCCTCACATGATCCTGCAAAAAGAGACCCTAGAGATGAAGCTTCTGCTGTCACACTCAAGCTGTCCCCTGTGCCCGCTCCACTGCTCAGGCCTCCACCAAATCGTCAAGGGACCCCCTACATATCAGCGGCCGCCCTTGCCTAAACGGGATGATCAGAGAGGACCGAAGTGGAACCGGTTTGAGAAATGAAGAAAAAAATCATACTCATTTCGGGATGATAAAGTTCACAGCTACATCATTTCCACCATAAACTGCAACATTCTCCACCTCCCGGAGCTGAGGAGACCTAAAGAAGTCGGCCGTGATGACAGGCCAGATTAATGCCCCTACCATCAGATGTTGGGGCACAGTATCTGAGAGTTCATCGTCATCAACGACCTCTTGCATAGGATGGTAGATTCTAGGAAAGTCAAGCCGGAACCACTCCCAGCACATGTGTCATGTATCTCTACCACCGACTCCAATAAAGTGGAGGGGTGGAAGAAAGTCAACAGTAAGCAGGGGTAGAAATTTGACAACTAGGTGACTCAGAAGACTATTAACCGATCTCACGGCATACTCCGAGCTCAACTACAGCAGTCGGTGCTTCAACCAGCAGCCCATGGAGCCTCAAATCCGACCACATCAGCCTCACAACCCTCCACAAGCCAATCATCCGGATGGAGTCAAAGGAGAAACAATCACAAGAGGAGCAGTCCGCAACGGGGCCAAAGTTAGTCTTGACCCGGGCAGATTTCTTGCCCTCGAATTTGGCACCACGGGCACCGACCCACCAAACGGCACCATCAGAGACAACCGACTAGGTTGACCTGTCAGAGGATGAAGAGCCCATATTTGGTTCTATCGAAGTCATCCATCTCATGGAATCATTCCCAAAAAAAGGGTATGATTACGAACCCGAGTTCCCTGCATGAGGAGCTGGGAGGAGGAATCGCAGAGGCATAGGATACTAGGGGAGGCGCAGCTGCGGCCGAAACCAACCCTACGGGTGGACTACGGCCCAGACTGTCAATATTGGGGAAACCCATAGGAGAGACCTTCAAAAGACTCAGCAGGAGAGGGAATTCCCCTCCACTTATACAAATAGCCACTCTGGCCCTGTTGTTCTGCGATACCCACTAGAGGAGGAGCAAGTGTCTAATCGCCTAGTGCGCACAAACATATCAGCTGGTCCAAGTCCTAAAAACACAAAAACACCATCGACATCCGTCCCCGTGGCTGGTCCCTCCTCGTAAAATGCTCCAGCTCCCAATGTACTTGCTAGGACTCTCCGCAAACGGAGAATACTCGAACACTGGAGAAAAAATATGACATATTTAAGAAACTGGCGTCAGTACTGACCATGTTTTCAATCCTGGATGCCCTAAGTTTTCCATACGACCTTAGGGAGGCGCTTATTGAAGCTTTGATCAGCCCCCAGGAATTTCAAGCCGAGGTGGCTACCACCGAGATTTACCGGACAGAGACTGACCCGGTTGAATGTAATGAGGTGATTTCCTTCACCGATCAGGATGATGATTACATCATGCAAGGACACATCAGACCTCTATATGTGTCCGGAACACTGAATGGTATTGACATCCGAAAATTATTTATAGACAATGGCTCTGGAGTTAACCTCCTTCCCCTACGGACACTCCGTAAGTTGGTCTACAGTGAGGACGATCTAATTCCCTCAGCCACAACTTTGTTAGGTTACGACAAGAGTGAGAAGAATCCAATGGGAGAGATTAAGCTAAAGACCCATTTTGGTGACCTGGTAGCCTACACGGAATTTCTGGTAGTCCGGCAGAGCACAACATTCAATGCCCCGCTGGGAAGGCCATGGCTCCATAAGCACATGGTCATTCCTTCATCCTACCACAAGTTTATCAAGTACTGCTTCAATTGAAAAAGAGGGACGTTGCACGCCGAAAAGGCCCCTTTAGAGCTCTCCGAGTCACACTACATCGATTCCAGGTTCTATGAGAAAAATAAGAAGAATCCTTTGGTCGACGGTGTCGACTGGATCCCCGCTCCAAATGGCCTGGAAATGGTCCCCGATGACCCCCTCAGGTAGCTCGGCGGAGATTATGTCCTGCCCATCAACTGTGTTGAGAGTAGGAGATCAAGAATGGACATGCATTCAGATGTCCTCATGACTTCATCCACGATGGCCGAGCAAGACAATGCGGGAACGTCTACCAACCCTCAATTTATGGATGAATACTCAAGCAGGGATGCCCACGATGCCTCTCCCTCAAACCCTCGAAGGCTCAGACTGGAAACTCTCTCCTCATCAGATCAAGAAGATGAGGACTTGGGAGAGGAAGAGGGGGAAGATCTTAGAGATGCACCTCCCGCATTTTAGGAGGGTATCTCTACCACTTTGGACGAGCTTAGGGAAATAAAACTAGGCACCAAAGAACACCTGAGGCCCACTCTCATTAGCAGGGCCATGTCTCCCGATGAACACGAGGTATATACATCCTTCCTAAGGCAACATCGGGATTCCTTTGCATGGAATTACACAGATATACCAGGACCCGATCCTGAGGTAGCGATGCATCACCAGGGTCTTCCAGAAGACCACCGGGGTTACAAATAGGCCGCTAGAAGGACACACCCCTCACATGCTGCCAAGATAGAGGCATAAGTCGATAATCTCATTAAAGAAAGCTTCATAAGGAAGGTCCAGTACCCCATTTGATTGGCCAACATCGTCCCTGTCAAGAAAAAGAATGGGCAAATCTGTGTCTACATTGACTTCAGAGACCTTAATCGGCATTGTCCGAAAGATGACTTCCCGGTTCCAATCACCGAGTTGTTAATTTATGCAACGACCGTGTATGAGGCTCTATCCTTCATGGATAGCTATTCTGGATATAATAAAATTTTTATGGACCAAGAGGACAAAGAAGCCACTACCTTCAAGGCCCCTCAAGGGGTATTCTGTTACAGGGTCATGCCCTTTGGCCTCAAGAATGCTGGTGCCACGTATCAGTGTGCCATGACTCGGATCATTAAACCGTTCTTGGGGAAATTCGTTGAATGTTACGTGGATGACCTAGTGGTCAAGTCCAGATAGCGTTCAGATCACCTCTCGGACCATGAGACAGTATTCAACTAGCTCTGATAGCATAGCTTGAAGATGAACCCCTTGAAATGCGCCTTTGGGGTTACCTCAGGGAAATTCCTTGGCTTCGCCGTACGCCATCACGGCATCGAAGTCGACCCTGAGAAGAAGAAGGATATCCTAATCCAGACACCTCCTCGAAATCTCACTGAGCTAAGGGGATTCCAAGGACACCAAGTCTATATTAGTCAGTTCATATCCAACCTGGAAGGAAAATATTTGCCCTTCACCAGGTTGATGAAGAAGGGGGTCATGTACCAATGGATGAATGACTTCCAAGAGGCATTCGACAACTTGAAGAAGTACCTCTTAAACCCACCAGTGCTCATGCCACTGGTTGAAGGAATGCCTCTCATTATATATGTTATTTCCCTAGAATGGTCATTGGGAGCCTTCCTCGCACAGAAGAACGACGCCAGCAGCGAAAATAGTCTCTATTACCTCAGTCGAACCATGATTGATGCTGAGACTCGATACTCAAATATCAAGAAGAGCTGTCTGGCCTTGGTCTTCATGGTTCAAAAGATGGAACATTATCTGCAGCATCATGAGGTCCATTTTATCTCGCAGAGTAACCCGATCAAGTACATCCATAGTCGCTCGATGCAAATTGGACGCCTATCCCGATGGGCGGTCATCCTGCAACTGTTCGACATCCGGTTCGTGCCACAAAAAGCCATCAAGGGACAGGAATTAGAAGACTTTGTGGAAGAGCACCCTTCAACAGGGACCACTACACCGGACGCTGAACTACCTGATGAAGATATCTTCTTAGTTCAAGAAGAGTTCCCAACATGGTAAATGTACATTGATGGCGCATCCAGAAGCCCCACTGAGAAGAGGATGGAGGATCCCAGATTCAACAATGTGGGTCTAGGGATAATACTCGTGTCCCCAGAAAAGGAACTCTTGCCGTATTCCTTCCTCCTATAAGAGGGATGTACAAACAATGAATCAGAATATCAATCTCTCAGTGCAGGCCTCGAGCTCGCACTCTAGGCACAAGCACAACACCTTAATGTAAAAGGTGACTCGAAGCTGGTCATCAAGCAAGTAAATGGTGACTATGCTATTAAAAATGAGGAGTTTATCCCCTTGTATGACCATGTTCGATGGCTAATGGACGAGTTCTCTATAGAACCAACATTTACATATATTCCCTGGTCCCAGAATTCTCAGGCTAATGCATTAGTCACTGCGGAATCAGCCCTAGCAGATCCAGACTGGGATGAAACGGTAATCAGCATTGCTCACAGTCAAATGGTATTACCATTTGTTCAAGCTAAGAGGGAAGAGATCCACAAAGACAATCCTGTCCCCGAGCCATATGCTCCTGCCACCGGCTGAATGATCCCCATTGTGAACAACCTTCAACGGGAGATCTTCCATCAGAAAGGGCTGAACGAGAGAAAGTACGGAGAAGGGCAATCAATTTTGTCCTATATGGAAGCACAGGTCAGCAAGAGGTCCTCTAAAAACGAGGCCTCGATGGATTGCTCCTCAGATGCATTGATGGAGAAGAAACTGATGTCGTCATAACTGAAGTACATGCAGAAGCATGTGGAGCACATCAACTGGGGACCAAGATTTCCCATCAGGATCTAAGGCTTCGGTACTACTGGTCTACAGTGGCATGAGACTGCGAACGTTTTACCGCAAAATGCCACTCATTCTAGATTCATGCCAACTTCATACACCAGCCCCCGGAGTTACTTCACCAAGATAAGTACTCATGGTCGTTTTCCATCTGGGGGATGGACGTCGTGGGACCATATCCTCCCGCCGTGGCCAGACAACTAAAGTATATCCTCATGGAAAACGACTTCTTTTCCATATGGGAAGAAGCCATAACCCTCAAGGAAGTCGGTGCAAGAAATATTGTCAGCTTCGTGAAGGCCAATATCATCACCAGATCTAGTGTCCCTCATACTATACTGATGGAAAACGGCGCCAATTTCTGCTGTGCTGAGTTGGAAAATCTATACCACGAGAATGGTATCAAGGATAACCACTCATACCGCTACCATGCAGCAGACAACGGACAGAAAGAAGCTTTCAACGAGACCCCTACAACATCCTCTATAAAATTGTGTACAAAGACAAGATTTCATGTATGGATAAACCCCTCCTTGCATTGTGGGATTATCAAACCACAATCTGCACCGCTACTTGATCTACCCTGTACTCATTGGTGTACAGCACAGAGGTGGTCCTGCCCATTGAACTCCAACTTCCCTCAATCTGTGTCTCCATATGTGTTCAATTATCCGATGATGAGGAGTCAGAAAAGCGGCTATGTGAATTGGAACAGCTGGACGAGAAGCGGCTGCATGCTCTTCACCACCTGGAAGTGTACCAGAACCGGAGCATATGAGCCTTCAACAAAAAGGTCTGCCTTCGGTCTTTCTTGGAAAGAGAACTAGTGCTAGTCCTCCGGACCACAATGATACCTAGCAAGAAGCCCCCAAATCTGGTGCCCAAGTGGGAGGGACCATATGTTGAACACAAGGTCTACCCCAATGGAGAATTTTCCCTGATCTCTATGGATGGGAATTCACCATGGATCCTACCAATGTGAGATTCCTAAAGAAGTATTTCGCATAGAAAACAAGAAGCATTCTCATCCTAACCACATGACGTTAAACTACATGGATTACATCCCCACCGCATGATGTTAAACTGCATGGAGTACATCCTCATTGCATGACGTTAAACTGCATGGAGTATGTCCTCCCAGCATGACGTTAAACTGCATGTAGTCCGTCCTCACCGCATGACGCTAAATTGCATGGATTCCGTCCTCACCGCATGATGCTAAACTTCATGGAGTCCATCCTCACTGCATGACGTTAAACTACATGGATTTCGACCTCATCGCATGACGCTAAAATGAATGGATTCCGTCCTTACCTCATGACGTTAAACGGCTTGGAGTCCGTCCTCACCGCATGACGTTAAAATGAACGAACTAGGTGATTTAAAAACGCCTTCTTCCCCTGTGTATGGACCAGATCTGCACAAGGTGTATCTTCTTTCAGAGAACTACGTGAGGCTTGATTTCTACCCTCACATGATACGTAGTGATGCCATAATTCCACACCCTAGCCCAGCCACCTCAAAAAGAAAAAAAATGCCCATTCCCCCATGTACGGACAGGACTTGCACATGGTGTATATTCACGTCCTCACCGCATGACGTTAAACTATATGGAGTCCGTCCTAACCACATTACGTTAAACTATATGGACTTTGTCCTCACCGCATGCTGTTAAACTGCACGGATTCTAGAGAACTACGTACAGCTTGATTCATTCCCTCACAGGATACGTAGCAACGCCAGGATCCCCAATCTTGGCCCGACCCCCTGAATAAAAGATAAAAAATTCCTTCTTTACCCTGTGTATGGACCAAACCTACACGGTGTGTACTTATTCCAGAGAACTATGTACGGCTTGATTCCTGCCCTCGCAGGATACGTAGTGACGCCAGGATCCCCAGTCCTGGCCCAACCCCTTGAAAAAAATGCCCTTTCCCCCTATGTGAGAACCAGACCGACACGGGGTGTACTTCTCGTCCTTACCACATGATGTTAAACAGCACAGATAGTGATGTTAAAAATTCCCCCTTCCCCCAAGTATGGACCTGAACTACACGGGGTGTATATCTTCTTCCTTACCGCATGAAAATAAACTGCACGAACTTTGTCCTCACCGCATGACGCTAAACTGCACGGACATCGTCGCGACCCACCCAAGACACATGGCTATACAAGATGGAGATAATCCTTGCACATTTGGATGTATCCTCTTTGTACATCAGACTCCATGACCCAGATAATTATGGATCTTCATAACCACTCATGGCCATCAGAAGTGGAAAGTCATCGACCCATGGACACCTTTTCATGACTATCCATACCATGCCCTCATCAGATCTTCATATTGATATCCCCTATCCCATCTACCAAAGGCATGATTTCCACAGGCAACACTCTTCCTAGCTCCGTACGCTTACCGGCCTCAGAGTCCCCATACCATACCTCCTGATCCAGAAGTTTATGGCGAGGTGGTTTACATGATCAATCTCCTTTTTACATCCAAATGTGTTGTCAGGGTATCCCTATTTGGATATCCTATGTGTCTTTCAGTGTTCCACATAGCAACCTGCATCAACATACATCAAGCCAGGACTTGGCTACTTTGACTCAATGGACAATTGCGGTGAAGATTTTTCTTGTATACCCGGACACCATTATCCCCACATGTAGAACTTTGCACTATGATAAATCGAGGATCTTCATGACCACTCACAGCCATCAGATGTGGAAAGTCATCGACCCATGGAAAACTTTGTACGACTATGCATACCATGTCCTCAGCGGCTCTGCGTAATGATAGCCTCTGGCTTATCCGTCAAAGACAATATTTTCTCGGGTGGTACTCCTCCTAGCTCTGTACACCTACCGGCCTCAGAGCCCCCACGCCATACCTCCTGATCCAGGAAAGCTCAATGTTGCAATTTAAAACCTTCATCCATGACCTTGTTCCTAGCATATCATAACATGTTGACTCAGTTATCCTTCGAGTGACTGCAGTAATATCCACCCAATGGTCCTAGCTCTATGACAGATAAACTAGGAGTACCTCATCCTTACCTCATGACGTAAAACTGCATGGAATGAAGGCACATCCCTACTCACAAAAAAAGAAAGATCAACACAGGGGGCTCTTTGCAACTCAAAAAGCAACTAGGGATGGATATTCCCGACATGTCCAGACATTCCCCTGCCCAATGACAGACTTCGTGGCCCAGAAAATTGTGGATCCTCATAACCATTCATGGCCATCAGAAGTGGAAATTGATCGACCCATGGACACCTTTGTACGACTATGCATACCATGACCTCGGTGGCTCTTCATAATGATAGCCCCTGGATCGTCCATCAAAGGCAAGATTTCCACAGGCGATGCTCTTCCTATCTCCGTACGCATACCGGCCTCAGAGCCCCCATATCACCTTTCCTGATCCAAGAATACCCGGAACCATGATTTACACCAATCAACCCCCCACCACGTCTAGGGCATGTTGAGGTATTCAAGCCCAGTTACATTCTGATAAAGAGTGGACTTTGCAAAAGTACCCACCGTCCTCGCTGCATGACGTTAAACTACATAGAAACCTTCAAAAAAAAAAAGAGTCCATGTCCTCACTGCATGACGTTAAACTACATAGAAACCTTCAAAAATACCTCTTGTCCTTGTTTCATGATGCTAAACTGCACAGATTATGTCCCAACCACATGACTATAAACTACACGGTCATACTCATCATGGGTTCAATGAGAAAAAAAGGATTTAATCCATCTTTCAGTGCACGGGTCAGACCTGCACGAACCACCGCCTCACACCAGCATGAGAAAGAATTACATCACCCATTATCAGGAAGTTTAGTCTTGATATTTCCCCCGTATTCAGGCACACTCTCATCATAAACCATAGTCCGTACTCAAGAAAATCCGAACTCTCATAATCCACCCCTAGTGGTCCGAAATCTCAACTTCTCTGAAGTTACTCGGCTATCGGAAGTGGATAGTCTTTGACTTAAGGACACCTTTGTATGACTATGAATACCATGCACTCAGTGGATCTGCATATTGATCGCACCTAGCCCATCTACCAAAGGAAATATTTACTTAGGAAATGCTTTTATCTATATTCCTCTTGGCCTCTGAGCCCCCATGTCTATCCCGAGATTCGACAACCCTCTGAGCTAAAGTTTACCAACCTCTTCCACAATCCTACCTGAATGCGGAAGAACATCTTTGATGAGATTACCGAGAACCAGGAAAAATCTTTCCATTTCAGATGATGTCCTAGTTGTATGACTTTAAACTACGTCAATCCCCAACCATCCTTTACGCTAAATAAATGCATAGGACGTGAACCTTGCTTCCACACTCCTAATTAATACCGATGTTCTCAAAACCTTCCAAACATCACATACCCTTTCCGAGCCACCCCCGGTGGTTTCGATTGTTTTTCAAACCACCCATGGTGGTTTCCATGAGCTGGGATTCCATGAAGTCCCCTAGCCATCAGAAATGGATAAGTCTTTGACTTAGGGACAGCTTTGTACGACTATGCATGCCATGCCCTCAGCGGCTCTTCATATTGATCACCCCTGGCCCGTCTACCAAAGACAAGTTTTCCTTAGTCAATGCTCTTCCTAACTATGTACGCCGACATGGCTCCCATGCCTTGAGACATGCCCTGCATGCCGTTCAAATTCAAACATGTTTCCCCCACAAGTGTGTCAGAAAAGTATTGAGACGTCTCTTAATCATTTGAAACCCATCGGGGCCCTCGCCCCACCATATTTGGTCAAATTTGTTCGACCTAAAATATTAGTAGTGATAGTCTTGACGGTGGGACTTCAAACCGCTCACAAATGAAAGAGGCACAAAGCCTGTTAGGCCGAAAACCCGAAAAGGGTGACCTAAGAAAAAGCCGTGTTATACCTGATGAGTCCCCACTAAATGGGCCCAGGCCAAATTAGGGAACTAAAAGAAAAAAAAGAGACAAAAAATTTTTGCGGCGTTTTCCTACAAAACCCTAGAAATAGTCAGACTATGCTCGCTGGACCCGATGGTCCAGGTAAATATTAGAGCTTGTTTTCCTGAGTGATGAATAGTTCTGATTCAGTGAATTGTTAGTTTCACAACAATTGTTCTAAGTAACAATCAAATTCCACATGAACGAGTGATTGACATAGACATTGTTTCGTTTGAACAAAAAAGGGAGGACGTCCACAAGACGAGGTCTCTCCTTCACACAAAAAAAAAAGAAAAAAAGGGGGGCAGAGGGGTACGTAAAACAGGGGATACGAAAGTAGCTCTGACGGTTATAAAAGATCCTGACTTTCTCCCCCCACCAGATCAGCAACCACGTGGCGAAGTTCATTGCAGGATTGTTCCAAAACTGCCTTCTCCATGGATTCATCCTCGGCCACTGGACGGATACGCTCCACTGTGGTTTGGAGGTCGTTGATCCCTTTTCTGGTAACTTCAAGATGACCAGTCATAGTCGATAACTGATCCCTCAGCATCGCGGCCCGTTCATTCGCATTCATGCAACTTATAGGATAGGATGGCTTCCTGATCTCGAGAGATCACCTCCCGTCCTATCAGTTGATGGAGATTTTTTGTGGTTTCCTCAAAGGTTAGGGCCCCAGAATGAGTGGTCTTGAAGTGAGAAAGATTTCATTCATTAGAGACAGCTTCCCCACGGGACATGAAAACATGGAAAGCAAGATAATGGAGCTACCGATAGTCAAAGCCACCCGACCCCAACCCCAGGAAGATCTGACTAAGAGCTTCGGTTTTAGTTGTCATTTTGGCTAAGGGGGTTTCGGTGATGATTTCATAGATCTGTGGTCAGGCCCACCTGCGCACTACCCGATGGTCCTCCATGGTACAAGGATCTTTGGTATCATCACTGGGAGACACGAGAACAAAGTCTGGCATGGTAGCCCGCGTGGACGTGTGCTCACTAGAAGTTGACACCGAAGATGTAAAGTCTGGAGCCTCTAGCCCGAGTTCAGGCTTGGGGACCAAGTTTCTAAGCTCGGTATCGACTGAAGGAACCTCTGGGATGGTCTCGATGGGACCTAAAACCACAGGGTCATACTCATTCATGCACAAGAAGGATGAATTTGTCTGAACTACGGCCACTGCAGGGTTAGTAGAGGAAAGTTAACTGAGTCGCTTTGATCTACGAGCCATTAGTCGGTCCTCTCTTAAAATTGATGAGGAAGGTGTAGTGGATGCAACAGCTACCATACCTCCTGATTTGGGAACCTGCCTGACAGCCTTCCCAAGGATCCCATCATGATATTATTTTAGCCATGTTTTTGCATACTGCATGGAAAGGCCAGCAGCCACCCCCGTATCAGGTAGGGGAATGCTTAAGTCAGATCCTTCCCACGTCAACATCAGCCACCACTGATTAAGTATGGTTGGATGCAGTCCTTGAACCCATGAGGGGGGAAGGGAAACATGGACTTGCATGCACCCAAACCGGCAAGAAAATCAATACGGGACATACAGATCACATAGAGAAAACTCGTCGATCTGTGCGGACAGAAACCCATCCCGCAGGGAGATCATGTAAGAGTGCTCCTCCAGGATCCCCCGGCGGTTGCCAACTAAGACTCTAGATGGGGTGGGGTTGGGAGTGAAGATGAACTAAGAGAAGTCGCTCAGAAGCTCGAGGACATCACTAGAGTTGAGAGATTTCAAGTGAACTCCGTCTATATCTATTAGGGTAGGCCGAAAGGTAGGAAGCAGGATGACCGTGGTGTGACGATATTCATAATAGCAACAATGTTCTTCCACCTAGCCGTAGAAAAATTGAAATGGTCCTCTTAGACAGTAGGGTGACCCGCCCACCTGCATGTGGCTCAGTAGCTCATAGATACAGGCTAAAGTGGGAACAGGTAAATTCACTAAGTGGCCCTCTTCTAATTCAGACACCATTATCAAAGTGCAGGCTGAGAAACCTAGGTTAACATCCTGTGAAAGAAATATCCATCCCCTAAAAAACATAGAAAACAGACCGGACAACTGGAGTATAGGTGACACACCAGGGCGCACCTCGTAACCACATGAAAGGTAGTCTCCTGCTTCCAGAACCACCCAGTAGGAGCCTTTAATGGTTTGTGACTGTTGGTAATGATGATTCCTGTGACGCTTAATCTTCGGCATAGAACCAATGGTGTTCAGAAATAACCCTATCCAAGTGCTATAAGTAATAAGCGAGCGGGCATGCAAGGCCTGACCCAGTGACTGCTCCGCCATTGCCAGCAGTTCCTTCGACAATAAAGGCACATGTTCAGCATCGTCCCATGCATCGAGAGTGGGAAAAAATTCATCATACATCTCGCCAGAAATCGGCAGTCCTCCCATCTGGTAGATGTCCCACGGACTAATTCCAACTTCACCATGGGCAAGGTGGAATGTATTAGTACTTGAACACTAGCGGCTGAATAGGTTGGGACGGATCAAAGGTGGTGGGTAAACAGTAAATTGGGAAGCCCACACTGCGGAGTATAGGTTGACCACTTCCAGTGAATTGGGAGACTCCCATCAATGATGATGGACCCAGAAAGCCCAAGCCCAATCATTTGAGAAGAGCCCGTCGGACCGAAGATCCCACCTGGGAACCCACCCCGCATAAGGATCCCTTCGAGCAAGGTTGATAATAGAAGGGTAGCCCTTAAGGACATCTTGCTGAGAAATTTCTTGAGTGCACTGATCGCTTTGGGTCCATACAGAGCCCCTCAGAATAAATGTGTCTTTCAGACCAAAATCAGATATTATCTCCCCGGATTGGGTATGGTTTGCTTGAATTCACTTTGACGGCGCTTCCAGGAAAGGAGAAGGGAGACCTGAAAAGTTAGGGGGAATAGGGACGTCATCCTGAAGACCAAATCCATAGAACGGAATCCAGTTTGATAATGGATAACTCATATGCTCAAGAGGGAGAAGGTTATTCAATACACCATCAACTGGAATGATGGACCGACTAGGATCTTCTTTGACACCCTCCGCTCTGTGAATCATAGTCGAATGTCTCCCTGAGCTGGTTAAGAGGGGCTATGCTGTAGGCCTCGGTACAGAACGTGGGGGAACCATATTTTATCCTTTCATAATGAGATCCAAAAAGTGGTTAGTCCCGAATAAAAGTTAGGATAGAAAAAACCAAATTAATTTTTAATGAGCCTTCATAATAAAAATCCGCAAGGAGGCCTTGGAGGATGGTTCGTGATGACATCATCCCGCGAACCAGCCCTCTGCGAAATCAGTTCTCCGAGCCCTGGCCCACAGATCATTGGCCAGGAAACCATGAACCAAGTCGCTCTGCGGAATTTTAATCCCGAGTTTATTTAGAAGACTCAGATACTTTTTAAGGTTCAAGAGATTTTTATTCCACGAAGCAAGTTCCTCTGTAGACCGTCATCACTTACTTTTTAATTAGTTAAGAGTAATCGTTCACAATTTGGAAGTTGGTTCGTGGGTAAAGGCGACTGCGAAGAAGTAATGGTTCACGGAGGATTGTTGCCGGTTTGCGGACAAGGCAATTCGCGAAGGAGCGAACACACGGAGGCGAAGGAGCTCTGGTTTCGCGAAGAATTCGGTAAAGGATAAGTGAAGGGCTCCCCATATTTATAGGAATGATCCCCTACTGGGTCCACCTTTCTACCACACACCATCTCAGTTTCAGGACCAATTTGCATCGGAATGGCCTCCTCTTCGTTCTGATCGGACCCCATTCCGATGGGGGCATTTGTAGGGTCCTGAAAAATCCACAAAGGATATTTTACCCAAATTCCCCTATGAATTGGGGAAAATAATCAATGAAGAGATACAAAACATGACCGGTCTGTGAACAGGTCCCATTTAAGCGCAATGTGGTCAGGCACCGTGAGGCACCCCCACCACGAACCATTGTCGTTCGTGAAATGGAGGCAGAATGCATCCGCGGTCACGAGTCAGGATGGGCGCCAGTCCAGTTCACCATCACGAACCGCCCCAACTGTGGACCGCGTAAACCGATTCAAGTCACACCCGATGTCGTTCACGGAATAGAGGCGGAACCCTCCGGAGCCGTTGAGCACTCCCTGAGTTTGCCTCGCAGAAAGAAGGGGGAGTGTTCAACACCCCCCGCGAATCGTGGATTGACCAAGTCAGCTGTGAACCGGTTATTTGGTTATGAACCTCTGCAAAAGGTGCCGCATTGCCACAGATACATCCCTTTCCCCACTCTATAAATGGAGACCAAAGGGGGAAAGAAAAAGGGATTGGAGAAATGGAATCAGATTCAAAGGGACTGTAGATTCATAAGGAGATCGGTTGAAGGAAGGATTCAGATTTCGTAAAAGAGCGAAATCCCCATCTGCGAACCACAGTAGGTATACGAATTAACAAGTAATTGGATAACACATAATAATTTGGTGAACCGTGAACGTAAAATAATGAAAAAGGAGAACTGCGAACCATACCACCTCCATGGTTAGTCCCCCACAGACCAGGGAGTTTATGCCTCCTTTTCCATCCATCGTACCATGTAGCACTCTCCTATACGGGAGAAGCCCTGACCGAAGAGCCCCCGATCGGCGCCGCCCTTGGCCACCGCTGGCTGCCTGGAACCCTCTGTGAATCACCCTGGTTCGCGGATTGAACCCGAAGCCACGAACCACCCTGGTTCACGGGATGCCAATTAGTCTGCGGACCACCCTGGTTTACGGACGGCTTCTCCAGCCGCTTGGCACTTCCCCACGCGAAGGGAACCACTACCCATACCTCTCAGTGGCTCGCCAAATACTTCAGCATTCTCATTTCTAGATCCAGGTAAAATCCTTCTAATCCAGTCCAGTTCTCTGTGAATCCCTCATGGGCCTATTCATCGGCCCCGAGCCGAATCCTCCACCAGAGCCATCGGATCTGCATAGTGTAACTTTCAGGTGCATCAGCGCGCCATTTTGATTTCACATACCCACGGTAAACAGGGGAAAAGGGGTCGCCCCGACCCTTGAGTAGATTCCCGAGGCATTCATGGGTTCACATTCCCACAGTAATGTGAAGTCTGAGCTTGGGAATCCCCTTTCTTCCCCTCTACTTGTTGAGGGTTCCTCGAAGATGGTAATATATCCATCATAAGGAAGCCCTCGTGCACTTCAAGAGAAGAGATGGGCACAGGAGCACCCCCTTTCCCTCTCCCGCTGGGCACTGTCTCACTGGGCCTCCTCAGAGTGTAAGCCCCAATTCATCACCTTTCGGGTGTCCATCTCGGAGTAAGACCCGACCTTATGGGCCTCCTCAGAGTGTAAACCCCAATCCATCACCACGGGAATCCATCCAGGAGTAATCCTCGATCTCATGGGCCGCCCTCATGTGTAAGCCCCACTCTGCTTCTCACGGACGCACCTTTCGTGACGTGATCCTCTGGTCCCTGTTGCCTCTTCTTTCTCACACCGAGCATGACTCATGTGGGCTTAGAGTAAGCATCGACCATGAAATCCTACTATGGGTCTCCTCAAGGTGTAATCCCCAATACATCATTCTGGGCCTCCTCAGAGTATAAGCCCCAATCCATCATTCTGGGCTGCCCCAGAGCATAATCCCCAAGCCGTTAGCGAACTAAGGGAACTTTGATCCAGGACAAAGCATGCTACGTAGGAAGCCTCCATGAGGTTCAAGCCCACCACTTGGCCGTTTCTTCACATCGAGTTCCACCCTCATCCAGCATGATGTTAAACTGTATATACGAACTACGTGGACTTTGATCCCTGCCTCCAAGACAGGGTACGTAGGAAGCCTCCATGAGGTTCAAGCCCACCACCCATCGGACCACCCAGTCTCTCTTCACGTCGGTTCCCTGACACTTATCTGAACTACGTGGGCTTTGATCCCTACTTCCTAAGTAGGGTACATAGGCAGCCTCCCTGAGGTTCAAGCCTAACAACCGGTCGATCCGATCATCTCCACATCAGTTCACCGCGCCGCTCCTAGTTCCGCCTCAAGCAAGTTCCAACCCTTCATGGTCATTAATCCAACGAGGGATGGTAAACCTCAGGCATAAATGATTTTGAACCCCTGTGTCCAGTTATCCATTTCCCACTAATGTTAAATCCATGGATACTATGTTTGGGTATAAAACAAAGATTCATAAACATATGAATACGTCTTAAATCAATAAGAGAGTCCCGGAACAGGTAATAATTTCCCCCCAAAAAGGGTGTGATGAGTCCGACTTCCCATCCTCTCGGCCAATGTGAGTTCTTAAGAGTCGCTGGTCAGACCGTCCAGCGAATGCTTGCCTTTGGAAAGCAGGTCCATCAATCATTGGATACGGAGCCATTTGGCATTTCGTGGCCGAAAACCAGAACGAAAAAACTATGTTAAAATAATATATCTCATATCATCAATATACTATGATGTTATTATTTTAATATCATCACATAAACCCACCTCTTATTCCATAAAATGGGAATTGAATTAATCGTTTGTGCGTACGTGTGAATTATCACCTCCACGAATCAATATAATTTTTTTTCCATAACAATATCTCATGACTGGTTATAATGATATAATTAATTTTCACATGTGATGTTAATGAAATATTTATCCTTATAATGGAATTATATATCAATTTCATTCTTAAAATCCATGCACATAAATATGGTAACATCTTTTATTCGTACAGGTGAGCTATCACCTCGACGAAGCAATGAGATTCGTTTTAAATCACAAAATCACTTGGATATTATATATAAGTATATTTAAAAAATTAATATTATATAAATGATATTATTATAATTACAGGTAGATAAAATAATACTTACCTTCTTTCCAAAATGATTATTGAAAAATGGAAACGTTACTCTGGCATATATACGACCTACGTCTCCAGGATTATATCATTGTTCATTTGACATAAACATAATTAATATTTAAATTTAAATATATAAATTATGTATAAAATTTATTATTATTTCATTAATATCACTATGGAGTTTATGTAGTAATTACCACTTTGAAAATTGACATCATACCAAATACATTATGGACGCACGTACCGAATAACGTCATGATGTCTGGAATGAGCTTAAATAATTAAGTAATTGTTATAAAATAATAATAAAGAATATAAAATGAATAGTAAAACATAAAAATATTATAACTGAAGTAAATAATTATCCAAATTTTATTATTCAAGAAGATAAATATTGTACATGATGAGTCAGACTCAAAGGTAAGGGACTCTAAACATCATTTTAAATGTTTAAATGATTTATTATTCTAAATCCTTATCATTAATGTCCATGTTTTCAAAATGGTTCTTAGGATTTATTTATATAGACATGAAAGTTTTAAAATTTTAATTACTTTAAAAAATTTCAAAGTGGTATGGGATACTTTGATTCAAAAATCCACTTTTAAAATGTTTTTATTTAGTTTTTAAAATGGTTAGATTATTCCACTAACTTACTATTTTTTTAACATATAATTAATGTACTGAATTTCTCACTTTTATATTTCCATAATCTTTTTATTATTCTTTTATAATTTTATGATTTTATTTTAAAATAAAGTTTTTTCAATTATGAGTGCATGACTTTATAAACATGAAATGTTATTTGAATGTCAAAAAGTTATTTTTCCTTTATTCTTGTTTTATGTGTTGTTATTATGTTATTGTTCATGGGAATGGTTTATGAATATGGGTGATTCCATGATAAACCGAGGGAAGGTGAGCCTGTGATATCTCTACAATACATTGGGCAATGAGACAGAGTTCCATGGTCTGGTTTCAACAAAGGGATTCAGAGAATATACCACGATGGGTATTCCAAATGTAACCAAGAAGATTACTCCCTATGTACCCATGAATGTTACAATGAAAGAATGATTTGGATTCATAGTTACATTTATGTTTTTGGTATTGTTTTGGGTTTTTACAGGAAACATATTATTTCATGATTTAAGCTAAATAGATTATGTTTTATGGAAAAAATTATATCATTGGGAAAATGTTTTCATGGGTTTAATGTATTCATAGACTAACTATTTATTTCTTTATGTCCTATAATGATATGTGTGTGATCATTCTATGTTATAAAAAAATCACAGGTCTATGTAATTATAAGGAAATATTGGATATTGTGATGAAAGTATCAAATATGTGTCTTGAAAAGAAATAATGTTTTATTTTAAAAGGGTTTCTTTTGGTTGAAAAAATGGATACTTAGTATAAGTGTCCACTTGTAATGTATGGGTTTAATTTGTAAGATTTTTTCCTAAATCTATAAAACTATAAACTGAAAATATCATTTAATATAACTTCTAGTTCAAAAAACTAGTAGATGTTATTTTTATGGTTGGGTCCTTACACCAATGAACCTTTGTAAGAGCTTACCCTATATATAAATACATCAATGAACCAATCCTTGGAGAGAATCACTATAAAACCTGGTCTCCAACCGTGAAATTGATTGTTCAACAATGTAGGTGGGCATATGACTGCTATAAAAAATGAGTTATCTTCATGTTATTTCAGATAAACTGGTCCTATTCTATTGTCTCCTGAACAAGACATTGTCCAAGAAAAGTTACCTCCCCTTTCTCTAGCCATAATATAGGTAGATGACAAGGCCTACCATATAAGGATTCATAAGGATCCATCTCGATAGTATCCTAGAAGCTATTATTATAAGTGAAATCAAAAATCGGGATGTGTATCTCCCCGGAACCCTCAACTTCAAGGAAAAATACATAGATCATGTACAATAAAACATAGATCCTATTCTCTTTATATCCATCAGTCTGAGGGTGATAGGGCATGCACAAAATCACCTGTATACCAAATGCCTTCTACACCCCTTACCATAAATGTGACATAAAGAGACCATTTTCATCAGAAATGATAGAATAAGGAGTTCCATGAAGACATAAATCAACCATGACCTATAGTCTCCTTATCTCATGTACCGAGAAGTTATCTTGTACAGGTAAGAAATGTGAAACCTTCATCAAACAATAAATTAAAATCCACACTACAACATTTCCATAAGTTAATCTAGGTAAACTAGTCAAGAAATCCATTAAATCATTATACCATTTCCACTATGTAATGGAAAATGCAAATTAAAGCCCTACCAGTTACTAATGTTATTAATTGTCCTTATGGTAAATGTAACACTAATTGATGGATCCAAAAATACCCCATTTTATACCATGCCACCAATATCGGTGCCATGGATCCTGATACATATTGGTGACACCAATATGAACTTATCTAGATGAGGCATGAAAATACTGCCTCATAAACTTTCTGATGTATGATAGAAGCTATACACACCGGTGGAATAGTTGATTATCATCCCCATCAAAGGTCGAACCTAAATATGTATCATTATATGGGATGCATTCACTTAGGAAAATCCCTCAGGCTTATATAGTTTACTTATTATTACTCATTCTAGAATATTATAATTAATTGTTAACGGTGTGAGGATAATCTAACCATAACTATCCTAAACCTCAGCATGCCTCTTTGAGAATAAGGCCTTGAGTTTCCATTTTCCACTGGCCTCCTGAATTGCCCGTATTTTATTCTCAATATCATATCATCATCTACTTAATTTCCGTTACCATGAATATAAACAATCTTGAAATAAAAATGATGTAGGTACTCAACCCAGTCGTGCTTCCTGAGATTGAGATCCCACTATTTAAAGATATACTTTATTATTTTTTGATCATTAAACACAAAAAAATTATCTCCATGTAGATAGTGTCTCCAATGGTGTAGATGAGGAACTACATCTGCTAGCCCAAGGTCATATCTTAGGAAATTATACTTATGAGACCTCAACTAACCACCCTCATATGTGATGACTCTTTTGTCTAGCATTAGAATAGATCCATGTTCGATACTTGATGAGACACTATAAAATTTATAACTCATTATCTCAAGATAAATTAATACAGACACTGAATTCAATCTTCCCTTCAACTCTTGAAAGCACACTTCACAATATTCTGAATATAAAAATATCACATCTTTCGTTGGTAAGCCCCAATATGGAACTACAATACATGAGTAGTATTGGAGGTAGAATATATAATACCAAGATTTCCCCAAGCAACTACAGATGTTAAATATATTTTTGGGCTACTCCTAGGAAACTACAGATCTCACTTTCTTAAGGTCTACTGATACTTCTGAATCTGATATAATGTGACCATGTAAGTTGACTTTTATGATCCAATAGTATAATTTAATGCGTGTAGCATAAAGATGATTCTCTCTTAGTGTCTTCATCATTATCTCAAGATAGTTGGAATGATCATGTTTGGATTGTGAATACACTAAAATAACATCAACAAAGACTACAAAGAATGAATCCAGATACTGGTGGAAAAAATAATTCATAAGAACAAACAAACTTTAGGTGCTATAATGAGACCGAATGACATGACTAGGTACTCGTATAGACATTAACTACTCGTGAATGTTTTCTGAGGTTTGTTTGAAGACCTAAAAACAATTGATGATAGACAAACCTCATATATATCATTAAAAATCTCTTTCTTATTGCATATCATCAACGAGGTCATCCATTAATTGCAATGGATACTAATTCTTTACCATGAGCTAGTTTAATCAATGATAATCCAGGAAAATTCTAATTGTATTGTCCTCATTCTTAGAAAAAGGGACCAATGAACCCCAAGGAGATGTTTTGAGGAATATAAATCATGTAATATCAAGATACTTTAATTGCTTCTTGATATCCATAAGCTCTATAGGTTATATGCTATAAGGATGAATGATCAATCTTACTTCTCCATGAACAAGATCAATAGTGAACTCTTGATATCACACAAGTGGTATTATAAAGATTTATTCATGAAATATGTCCCTATAACACTCAACTACAGGTAGAAAAAATATCAGGTCACAAACCTTTGTCATCCAAGAAAAAATAGTGGTCTGAGTTGTCACACTTTCATGCCTATGATGATCAGGTCCTAGTTGCATAGCTGGCATATCCCATTCTCCCTTATGTATATGTATACCACCCTATGGTAATGTAAATGTTACCCTTCAATGATGAAATTAAATATAGTCATGATAAGTAATTTTCTAATCCATACCAATGATTGCATAAAATCCCTTTATGTCGAGGATGAAAATATTTCATATGAAGAGGTGTCCACCTATCTCAAGGTAAAATTCCTTACAATATAAAATGCCTTATGATCGGATACCTAACAGTGTATCAAACATCATAATTCCATAGAAGTTTTTGATTTTGAGACACATACTCTATATTGTTTCCTTATATATGTGGGTGATATACACCAATGTCAAATATAAAAGACACTTTAGTGGAGGCTACTATAATTGTACCCAGAAATATCGAAGGCATAGTGCTCTTCTCCTCTGGCATAGGTTGAAAAACATGTAAAAGGCATATACCAAGACCATGAGTCATTGTCAGACAACCTTTAGTTAGTCCACTATATTAGTGCTTATAATCATGAGTGTGACTACACCTTCCACGTCCGGCACCTTGGCTTGAGTAGCCAGTGGTATTATAGTTGCCTTCCTAGCATGATCCTACCAGGCTCTCTATGGAATGTGGGGATGGATTAGATCCCTTCTCACTAGGAACTAATGGAAAGATCCCACAAAAGCATTGGATATTCCCCATCATTATTTATCTCTTATATTATACTAGATCTTGTAAACATTGTGGTTTCTTATCTCCTCACTTCCCACATTAGTGACATAGAAATAAACTTCCTGCACAAGGAGCTTGATTTCTACTTCCCAACAAGGAACCATGATGTGACATATTCTTCTTCCAAAAAAAATTAAATTATTTTGGTGTTGAAACACTATAATTTTTATAGTTTTATTCTGTAAAATATCACTCTGTAATAAGGTATTGGTTAGTATTTTCAGATATGGTTGTTAACTAGAAGACATTGACCAACAACTTGATGCAGTATACCAGACCATCCTAGAATCTGCTGTTATTCAAAAGATTATCACCTATTAGAGTAGTGGTGAACTACTATAACTCAAAAAAGTAAAAAAATAATCCATTACATACATATCTCCTTGATGAACCTACAAAAACTCTATAACATTTTCATCACTCTGAGTCAGGAGAAATAAGTATTTGTAGAATGTATTTTGGAAATATTCCCAAACCATATTACCGTTTTGATATACCTGTGTAATAACATCCCACTATTTATTTGAAGTATCTCATATTATATAATTGGTATTCTTGACCCTCCACTCAAAATGCATTTCTAGATGCTCGAATATAGAGAGGATAGTGTCAAGCCGAGTCTTGGAATCATGACATCCTCCATCACCTAAAAAGGTGGTAAGATACTGCTATTGGAACTCCTATTTAAAATATTACATAGTTGGTGTAGGTCAAGAAAATCTGTTCACAAATTACATCATGAAAAATAATCCCTCATGAAACAGGGATTCAGTACCCATATTAGGGATAGGAAGAGATTTCACATGTGTCAATATAGGAGTAATCACTGGTGGACTAGGCCCCACCACCACTATTGTATGGTTTTCACAACCTTTATGGCGTACACCTAGAGGATTTCATGGTGTAATTGTAATATAATTCCAAAAAATATCTCATAAGAGATCATAACAATTGAAAATATTTTAGAAAGAAAACTAGGAAAGGTTCATAGCCTTCCTTTAGATAAATCATACCCATAACCTACTTCCAAATCTAGTACTAGTTAATATAGAAAAATTAGAGCATGCCATAAGGATATAAGAGACACCCCAACTACCCACTACTAAGGGTGGGTTTGGGTCTAGGTATTTGTTCCAAATGTATAATAATAATATTATCACATTAAAATTATTATTCATTTTTAATTAATAATTATTAAAATAATTAAAAATAATTAAATGGTTGAATTGAACTGATTACCATTTCCAATAAATAAGAGACCATTCACCATATGAACCAAAATATGTCTTCCTCTTAACCCATACCATTACAAAATCTAAAACATGTGACCAATGGTCCGTGGATCAACATGCAATAACTGTCTTCTTATGGTGTTTACTTTAACCTATGAGGGAAAACAAAATTAGCTTATGGTAGACACTTTAACTGGTAATTATGTTTTCCAATCCCCTACAAGATATTTTAGCACATTTTAATACATAATAATTAAGTCACTAATAATATGAAATTAGAATATATAAACTGAAAATAGGCATGAAATGAAAAAATGCATACCATATTAGTCATAATTTTCCTATAATATATGAATGTAGAAAAATTACCCTCAATTAATTGTGTCTAGGTTGAAGTAAATCATTATTTAATTAATACCAATATAAATATAACCGTAAGATAAGTGTGTTACCCAATGGTGACGTTGAAACTCCAATAACAGTCATAATCAATAATTATAATTTCCCATCCCATGTAATTTGGTCTTCCACTGTACATGGGTTAGACACACCTTGGAACATGGTCTTTTCCAAATTACATTAACTCATTGTATCCAATATAATACCAAAATAGTAAAACAAATGAAAACAAATACTATTCTACCACTTTGTAACATCCCAACCTGGGGTCCACTTAACCCATTCCCCAAGCCAGAGGGGTACATGGCCTCATGCTCGCCTCCATGTCAGCCAGAAACTACTGGCTAGAATCCAGGGTATAATGGTGGTACGATGGGGAGAGTATACCATTATATATGACTAGAATAATGGATACAATATATAAGAAACAATAGTACATTCATATATATATATAAGGACACAATAATGAATAGACCAGAAAAAACTTTTTCATAAATATGAATATAACATATATAGTAAATAGGTGTAAAAGTGTAAATAACTGAAAAAATGTATAATAATATCAAAAGCCTATGCACAATGTCGTATAAATGAATTCATGGCATAATGATGTACAAAACGGAAACAAAGAACATATATATACAATCATGCTATAAAAAACCTACAAAAAAATCTACTCCACCAGAATCCTGAGCATATCCTCGATCCTTTTATCTTATGATCCAACTATAGGTGAACTGTATCAAGAGAATATATCAAGGTGATTTCCCTTAACCATACCTATATAAAAGTAATCTACTCGGGTTCCAAAGGTGTCCTATGTAGGGTGTGAGATAAAATCTTTGTAGTCCACCACTAACAGTGTCTAAAAGTAATCCAAGAGGTGTTTATAGAAACAATATTGTGCTTGAATAAATTAATTAATAGACAAAGTAGAATAAATAAACACCAGCCTACCTAGGTTCCTAAAGGACACTTGGAAAATCTAACTACATCAACTCATGGACAGAATGAGTGTCAGATTAGAAAATATATATATAGTAATAATAATAATATATATATAGTTATATATTTCACCCACCTATTTGAACCAAGTATGTATAGACATAAGTGACATATACCGTGTATAATTGGTGCCGACTAGAATAGGGTGTAATCCCAACATCCCTAACCAATCTGAATGAGCCTATAATTTCATGAAATAGAGTACATGTTCTATTTCCCTTGATGAATGAGAGAAATAATGATCTTCACTTGAGTTGATGGGTGATTCATCATTTCAACACCCAAAACTAGGAAAGTGGTGTGTCATGACCACCGTCCAAAGAGTTTTAATGGCATGAGACGTCATGCTCAACACCCGATGTAAGGGAGAGTGAATCATGATTTCTAATAGAACCCTTACCATAGTTCCACAACCAATATTAATGGAGTATTCAAACATATTTTAATATCCATGGATAATTACTTGTCATTCATTTTATTAGTCAAGGCCAAATACAAGAGAGGAATCACAATTCATATAAAGCATTTTATAAAGCATGAAACAATCAGCATGGCCTTACCACCATTTATAATTAATTTATATTAAACCATTTAATTATTTTAATTAGGCTAACCACCATGAATATGAATTTCAATTTAATTAATCCATTGAATTAACCAAAAAAAATTCCTTTTTTAAGGCTAAATGAGTCACTTAGAAGGTGTTGTTGTCATTTAGGAAACCACCAAAATGGGAAATTCCTTTTATAAGACAATATAAGAACATAATAGGTTCCTCATGTTCAATTAACATCTATATAAAAATGGAAATTCACTTCAAAACCTAAAATTAGTACTTTGGATGTGTTTTGGGAATTTAATCAACTAATTACAAAGGGGAAAATAAAGCTGGAAAACCCCAGGGGTTCCGTGATCGAGTTTGGAATCCTAAAAAAACTAAACAAATATCTAAAAATTGTATGACAAGGTGTGTATACCAATTTTAAATGAAGACATAAATTTTAGGGCAACCCGTGGTGAAGGTATACATGCCACACAATGGAATAATAATAAAAACAGCAAAATTTTAGGGAAAATGATGAGACCGTCATCCTTAGTACTATTGACACATCCTTGTCTGATGGACACCTCAGATTCAATGTATATTGGTAGAAATAAAAGAAATGATCTAACAAAATGAAAATAGTATAAAATATCTTTCCCCTAAATAGGGAAATATATCCAAAGATAAACATAGAATTGAATGTATAAGAATGGATATCATACCTCTATTTATCCAATGCCTTCAACAAATTTTGATTTACTATCCAAACAAAAGAGATATCAATGATCCTGGGTTCAAGAATATTGGAGCTCATAGGAGTATGAAATAAAGGAGTCCACTAGAAATTAGAGGAGGAAATAATCAAATTGGTTTAATGGGATTTTAAGGGAAAAAATGAAATTTCACACTCAAAATACGGGGAACATGGTTGGGACACACAGTTTTCTGATCAATGAGCAATACATGCTTAGGAAACTGCACAAGGAGTGACCCAATATGGTTAAGGAACACAGTTACCCTAACCATTCACAAACTGTGGAAAAAGATAGTATCCAACCTCTTCAGTTTTTTCATGGGAATGCACCTTGGGTTTCACGGTTTCAGACAAGTCATGTGGCGTATAATACTAACAAGGTTCCTTGCACCGTAACCCAGCATAAGTATAAATAATCATGCAGTAACCATGTGGCCTAGGATTTTCACCCATTTTTCCAACCTCCAAGATCTGAACAAGACCTAGATGCTCCAGAAACGATATTTATGTTAGAGCACAAGTTTACCAATATTAATCTAAGGATTTAGACTAAAAACATAAGTTGTACCTTAATGTTAAGATGGGTCATTAGAGAAACCCTATGTATAAGGAAAAAATATTCCGTTAATCATTCCTACTTTTTTTAATCAACCATATGTTTTAAACCATACTTTTTACGTTTATCAATATATAGATAAACCCTTTGATTGACATGGTCAGATATATAGTTTCAATTTATGGATTATATCCATTTTTTCTACAATGGTCTTCCCAGAATTAGATATCTCTTTAAATATATTTAATTAATGATTCAATCTCATATTCAATATATAAAATCATTCCAATTTATAAGGATTGTTAACAATTTCATTGAAGGTTTTCAATTCTTATAATCATGATTTATCATAAAATATTTTAATATAGATTTATTTTGAAGGAATTAGACCATCATGTTAACTACTAATAGTTTCTTCTTCTAAATATATAAACCCATGTTCCAAAATAATAATGTGTCTTTGCCTATAGAGATAAATTTTTTAGATAAACATGTTTTGATTATTATCTGTTTGATCAACTCGACAATTAATACTATTGTATTTCTCTATTAATATTTTGTTTTAGTTCAACAATTCACTTATTAGAGCTAAACTATAGAGACATACATGAATGACAATATTCATGGAGTTTATCCAATACAGTTTAATGGAATATTATTAATATATGAAGAATAGTTTTCTATTATGCATTATTAATGATCATTTACATCTGTTAGTTGTTGCGGCAACTATTAGGTGAACTATTATTCAAGGAATTCCTCTGAATCTATTTACTATTGAAGTGTCTAATATTCATAAATATTCATGGTGGATTATTAAATTCTCATTCTAATATGTGGATATATTTTTTAACTATAGAATAACTAAAAATACATGTAAAATATATGTTTTAAAGTTGATAAATGCCTAGACTAAATTGTCGATTTCTCTACATAAGAGGGCATGTTTGTGAAAATCACAAAGCCCGTGGAGTAGAGTGTTGGTGGAGTAGATTAAGTGATTCATGTACCTCAATTCATTACACATAACTTATTTTTATTCATTTAAATATTTATTTTACACTATTCATTCTTATTTTAGAGAAAATAAAATAATCTACTTAATTTAATGTGAGAAATTTTGAATTTTTCAAGTCTTTAATGGAATAAAATTCATGCCTTATTATGTATTGGTTCTCCCTTCCCCACCCAACAAAAAGCATCACCTTGTAGCATAAATTCCCATGGGGTGCTCTCAATGAAGTGGACTCCTCATCCTTGGGTGGAAATAAAATCTGATTATACCTATAATATCCATCCATGAAGGAGATGGCATGGAAACTAGTGGTATAATGGATTAGAAGCTCTGTCATGGGAAGGAGGAAATAATCCTTCGATAAATAGTGATTGAGGTCCCTAAAGATAATGATGACTCTCATATTCCCTTTCTTCTTCCCAACTCTAACAATGATAGCCAACCTACTGGGGTATTGGACAACTCTAATGATGTAGTCCTTATTGATATTGTTAACTTCATCCCCGGCCATGGCATAGTGGGAGGAGTTCATATTTCGGGGAGTCTATTTGGAATGTCCATAACCCACTCAGAGGACAATAATATGAAAAAAAACATGGTGATAAAGTTCTAATATCTCATTATAGCTCTAGGGAAACACATCATATTGTTGTTTCAAGAAGTCCATAGACTCTTCTACCCCATTGGCAGTATAGCCTCACTGATCAAAATCAACTTTATATCATCACCAATATCAAGTTTTACATATGTAAAAGCATCAATAGTGGTGGAAACATCCTATTAAAATTTAGGAGAGGGATTATCTATACCCTATTCATCACCTACTATAGGGGGATTGTATGGAGGAGGAAACCCTTTTAGATAAGTTGACCTAGGGGTAGAGCTAACATCTTCTCCGATGGATGTGAGATCAATTTTACCATATAATGTTTGAAAAAAATAGACTATTCCACATGATTTCTGATTTTGAGTCCAACTTTTGATATCAAAACTCTGATGTAGGGTAGACTCCCACTGAGTTCACCATGTATTTAGAAACATATTGTGGTAGCATGTGTCAGTGTCCATGGGGTGGATCCCATGGTATACAATAGTATTATGGTTATCAGGTGTTTTCTGGGCATTTCCTATTTAGGAGTATAAGGGAATCTATGAAAAACCTTTCTTCTTGGAGACAACGAAAGAACACCCTAGGTCTAGGGTCAATGGTTCTAATATGTGGTTTGGGAGGATGGCACAATCTTTCATATTAATCCAAATATTTGTAGTAGTGGCTATTATATCATTAGGGGTATTGATATGATTAACCCTATTAGTTTGGATCATTTCATCTTCCCTTTTATATTACACAACATCCATATCGTGTGACTCGCAAGAGTTTAAGGGGGAAACATAACTTAAAAGTTCCCCAACAAGACTATCAAGTGGGTATTTCAGTATATAATGGATTGAAGAGGGAACCAATACATGCATATGAAGATACGTCCTTACCAGTATGGTTTTATAGGAAGTATCCTTTTAAACTTCCACAAATTCAGTTCTTGCAACCAGGCCACTGAATTATGTCTTTAGCTAAATCATTCCATGTGGTTTCTACTCTCTCTTATTGAACCACAAAATTTTCAGATTATAGGGAGTCAGTTTTATGTCTGTAAGACCCAGTTTGTGGATCATTTGGGTTGGGATGATATTGATCCAAGACTAAGTATCCGATATATAGGTTTATGTTTCCAAGCCATTAAACTGGCCTGTGATATATAATGATAAAATTTTCACTTGTATTGTAGCACAGACAGATTCTTCCGAGAATGAAATGATTGATTAACACTCTTCCTCCTCGATTTCATTTGTATGATTGATATTAGAAGAAGCTAACTCAGTCTCAAACTGAAGGGGTATATTCAAGTATTCCAAAAAGGACTCACACATATCCTTTTAAAGGTGTAATTCCTTAAGGATCTATATCCTTACTAGTATGCTCGAAGGGTGTTTCGACACATCATATTTCTGTTCAAGGGGTATACTGTTAATTGAAGAGGGTTGTTCATTAGAAGGAGGCATTTCAGACACTATTAGATAAGGTTTTGGGCCCTAGATAGTTCTATATTTACTCTTATTTTTGTTATATAGTCTAATCTAATCAGCTGATGACTGGAACAAGACGGTTGAATTCATATGCTATATATGTGTGAATGATCATGGTGTGGTCACAACTGAGTCGTGATAGCAACTAATAGAGTTGGTTGTGGAGGAATGGATGATGGATTGGCTTGTGAAGTCTCTTCTTTCTAACCCATACATGAGTCCTATTTTTGGAGTCATTATAATGAATATTTCATTTTAAAATGTTGTCTTGTTAATTTTTTCTACTAGCATGTCCTTTATCACTCTTTTAGCATCGTCAAGTAGAGGTTCTAAAGGGGTTCGTATAGAATTTCTCATCATTGAGAATCACATAATGATCCACAAGTTCAACATAATTCATATTGGTATACTATTTATCATATTCTTGGAAATATTCTTGGACAAGATGAACTATGGGAACATATCCAAACTCAAGAGGATTTAAGTCACAAAGGGAACATACTAGTTTTGGCACCATTGGTTTCTTAGAGCCACCTTACACTATTGATGTCTATTCATCTGAGACATATAAAACTATGACATAGTTTTGGACATGAAAACTGCCGATGGTTCGGGATTTCTCAAGTGGTCACGTATGATATAATGGGATAGAGTGACAATCTTCAGAGCTAACCAATCATTGTAATTTTTTGTTTCATGGTTGGGGTCTTGAAGCCACTCATCAGAGTCTTCTTTGTCACTATTAGGGTCAATGTAGACATGTTCTACCTATGTTAGGATACCAAACAATTATACTAAGACATGATCTTCTTGGTCCTGGAGTGAATATTTGAAGATGAATAATTCATTGATGGCGTGCCATGAGATCCATCAGTATGGACAGTGATTGGCGTGATCGGAAAGTTTAACCTCATAGGGTATCTTTCATTCTATGAATTTCAAGATACCCTTTTCTAGGGCACAAATGAAAAACCTAAGGACCTATTCCAACATAAATTAATAATTAATGATATTCTTTTCCATGAAAGTAACCCTATATGATTAGACCCGATGAAGGTAGTAGAAATGTTTTTTTGGCATAGTTGTTCCTGACAAGGTTGCACATGGAAATGATTATCTTTGAGAGGCTAGTATTTGAGAAGCTCCTCCGATAAAGGGAGATTCATGTGAACCGGATCATGAGGCTCTACATGTCTGTCAATGGTTGTGTATACTTTCACATGACTTCACATGAGGGTTGGAAGGGGTAATGGGTGTGTCCATTTCTTGGTCCGCTAAACAACTTATTCCAAACATAGGCCTTTTTAGATGATGTCCCAAAATCTGACTTCATATTTTAGGGAGATCAGTGTATGGAAGAAGAAATCTTTGCAAATATCTAAAAATGTTATTAGAATCTAATCATGGGAAAGATGTATATCAAGAGACTATGTAAGACCCTTCCATTTGAAAATGGTGTCATAAAATCTCTCATCCAGCATATGTGTGCACTTTGATAGGTCTTTAATACTGGTCTTATACAAAGAAAAACTAAACTAGTAGTGTAACATTATGAAAGGATCCTCCCAAATGAAAATAGATACTGGGGGAAGCTAGTTGTACCAAATGAGTGTGAGTCCCTTCAATGTTTTGAATGAAACATTGGAGCTTTGTGACTTCCTTCTACTCTAGAGAGACCAATATTGGTCCACACCATGAGTGGAAGTGGGATAGATGTTGAAACAAATAACCCATACCATTAAATGGGGTAAAGAACAGATTTTCAAATTTTGGTGGTGGGTGTATTTGGTCTACCCATGCTAGAAATAGATTTCATTTTAGTATATTTCCTCTAATATCATTTCTATAACAACAATGTGGATGAAGGTAGAATATATAATGTCATACTAGTGGGGATTTATGGTCACCATTATTTTTTATGGATCATAAGATTTGAAGGATTAGAAACCTCATTCTTTATAAGGGTAGTCACACTACTCAGTCGGAGTGGGAAAATTATATCTTGTCGGCTTGTCATAGCCCCCTGTTTTTTCCCTGAATCAGATGCATGGGGCCACCTATTTCAGATATGGGAACCTAGAAGAAAGGGATCAGATGTACAACTGGAGGAGATAAAGGGCCCCTTTTGACATTTTCATGACCCGTTCACTGATTGGAGATAAACCCAGTGGTATGCCTATTTTAGCCTTTATGGTCTTAGTTAAAAGTGACCATCATGGAGCATGACTCTATTTCAGGTGATACCTTAGATAGACCAATGGACTTAGAGTAACTCATTCCTTTTTTGATATATCAGTAGGAAATCTGAAAATTCCCAAGAGGGACTCCCACGGAATAGATCCAGTCTTTACGGATGACTGTGAGTGCCTATTAGGGGATCCTCCAAGTACTATGCCACTATTTGTTTGGCGGGTTCTCTCTGATGTGTCTTGTGTTAGCAGTAAAATTTGTATATTCCTTGTAATATTTAATAGTGACAACATTTATTGAAATGGTGGTCAGTGAAGGAGATTCACCTACATTATTCAACTTGGACTAATGGTCCTATTGTTTTCATGGGATATGGTTAAAATGGATGGTAGTGTACCTCCCCTAGCCTCTGATCTAAACATGATGAGTTGAATCTTCCATGAGTCAGCATATAACTATAAATATATTAACATAGTTTCACTATAAATTCTATAGGTAACCATATAATAATGGGTGATGAGTTACTAAGAGAATTTCAATGCCAACCCTCCTACACTACTGGCTGATGTAATCAAGATGTTTATGGATCCCAAGTTAAATTAGTTGCTGATCACAAATGTAGTTGAGCATCTTCTAAATATTCTGGTAGAATAATGCCACTAGTTTCTCAATAAGGGACCAACAGATGATAAAATTAAGGGTTGTGAGTGGCCAAAATGAGACATGTCAGGGGTCGGCGGATAAGATCCCCCAAAGATTCTCTTATTCATTATCTGGAGGAAAATCGTTTTCTTGATTGGCCAAAATTTTGATTGGTAATGTCTACAAAAATAGTAGTGGAATAGATATAGACCTTCGTTTCTATAGGCTTTCTAGTAAAGGGGTGTCCCATGGGCCAATTTTGTACTAGTTACTTGAATTTTCATTATAGAGGGACCAAATTCAGGATCATGTCTATGTAATATTTGGTGTCCACATCTTACTAATGAGTGATAGTGGAAACATATCTCTAGAGATCAACATAATTCCCCCCATTATTTGAGGTCATTAATCCATACCCCGATGTATCTCCCACTTATAGTTTGTTGGTAGAGAGGAGGTAAGCTTACACCAACATATATAGATGAACTGTGAGTCCTAGGAAAGATTCCAGAACATCCTCTGCCGGAAATTGATAGGAGAGGTTTTTAGAGATTTTTTGGACAATGAATTTAGAGATCCATGGCATTAGTTAGTGCACCAATTCCCCCCATCTCTTGAATCAGAGGTAAATAATACCTTATTTAGATATCTGTTGTCTTGGAGGTTGAGATATTAATGGTGAAAAATAATTTTCTATGGTTCTTACTCTGACAATATAATAGTTAACTAAGTGCACATTTTTGGGAATAACATAGACTTCTTCAAAAGGAACTGTGACCTCCACCATGGGCATGACCCTCATGGGGGATTCTTTTTCTTTTTCCCTAGTATGAATCATTGGACCCCTAAATATCTGTGACATTGTTTAGACCAATACACCTTATTGTGGTAGTGTGGGGAGGACCTCCATATATAAATTGTTTATCACGGGATGACCCGTGATGATTTCAAGTGGCTCCCATGATTTGAAGAGTCAACCCGACCAGCATAAAAAGTCATCTGGGGTCATTATCTCTATAAGGTGAATACTATTCCCCAAAAAGTGGTTTTATATGGGGGTAGGATGTGCCGGTAGTGCAGTAGTAGAAAATCGGTTTTTAACGTCGGTAGTTTAACGTTGGTTCTTAGAGACCGATGCTAAAGCTCCTTTGATGGCATTAGTTTTTAAAATTACTGACATTAAAAATAATGTGATAGTTTTTGATAATTTTTCGAGGTTCGATTTGACAGGTTGTGGAGAAACAACGGACATACGAATCAAAATTTATGGACGTCGGAAGTTGAACAATATAAAACATGTTTTTTGGCGTCGGTTATTTCCAATAAATGACGTTAAATGTTCTTTTTTTGGCCTCAATTTTTCTAATAACTGACATTAATAATAAAACATACGATTTAAATAATTTTACAAGCTTCTATTTGACAGGTCATGGAGAAAAAATGGCCAAACGAATCAAAATTTATGAACATCGGAAGTTGAATAATATAAAACATGATTTTTGGCGTCATTGTTTTCCAATAACCGATGTTAAAAGTTCTTTTTTGCTGTTGTTTTTTCAAATAACCATCATTAAAAATAACAAAAATAGTTTTATATATTTACTCAATCTTTTATTTGACTGGTTGTGGAGAACAAACAGACATACAGATCAATATTTATCGACGTCGGAAGTTGAACAATATAAAACCTGATTTTTGGCATCGGTTTCTTCAAATAACTGACTTTAAAAGTCCTTCTTTGGCATCAGTTTTTCAAATAACTGATGTTAAAAATAAAACAAAATTATTAGATAATTTATCGATCTTGTATTTCACAGGTTTTGTGGAAAAAACTGACTTACGGATCAAACATTATGGACGTCGGAAGTTGAACAATATAAAACATTATTCTTAGCGTTGGTTTTTTACAATAACATTCATTAAAAGTACTCTTTTGGAATCGGTTTTTGAAATAACCGACTTTAGAAATAAAAATAAATTACTAAATAATTTTCCAATATTTTATTTGACAGGTCGTGGAGAAAAAATAGACTTACAGATCAAAAGTTATGGTCGTCGGAAGTTGAATATTATAAAAATTGATTTTTTGTGTTAGTTTTTTCCAATAATTGATGTTAAAAGTCCTATTTTGGCATTGTTTTTTCAAATAACCGATGATAAAATTAAAACAAAAGTTTTATATAACTTTTCAAGATTTTATTTGATAGGTCATAGAGAAAAAATTTACATACGGATCAAAAGTAATGGATATTAGAATTTCACCATTAGAAGAGATTATTTTTAATGTCGGTTTTTTTTTCAATAACTGACGTTAAAGGTCCCTTTTTGGCATTCTTTTTTCTAATAAAAAATGTAAAAAATCACATGTTGGCTTCGTTTTTTTTTATCCGATGTTAAAACCAAAACATAAGATTTTTTTAACATCGGTTATAAATTTAACTGACGTTAAATGTAAAATTTCAAATACGCGGGTTTGGTATTTCAATTCTTTCACAATGCAAATTTCAATTTTCAAAATCCCACCAAAATTATAATGCATCAACACCAATAAAATTTTCATTTAAAATATATAGAACATCATCCCCTTTCTTTAAATATTTTCTACATCTTCCATACCATCAATATTTCAACAATTCTTCCATCAACGATTTGTACAAGGTATTTCATTTCATCAAATAATTTCATTATTCTAGTTTTCCTTACCACTAAATATATTAATATATTAATTATTGTGATGAAATATTATTCCGATTGAGACACAAAGATGAATCTTCGACATGAGATTTATTAGCTGAGGTGAAAATATCTTTATCAATCACCCTTTTCATTACCACATGAGTTCTTTATTAAAAGAGGTAAAATAACAACAAACATGATATCGATTCGAGTGAAACAAGTAAAATAATTAAAATTAGTTTGAATATTTATGTATATTATTTTATGTGTTCATTTGGTGCATATATTTTCCCATATTTTTGTGGAATCAATTTGTATCTATTGAAACTTAAAGAGCTACAACTTACTACGATAATAACCATTGATTCGTAAGTCCGTTTTAACTCCATAAGCTGTCAAATCAATGCCTGAGAAATAATATATATTCCAATATAAATAGTTTCAATATTTTAACATTGGGTTTTACCAAATAAAATGATGAAACCCCTGTAAAAGATGAATTTTGTCGTCGGTTTTCTAAAAAACTGATGCCGAAGACTATCGAGGCCTCTTTTTGGGATCAGTTTATATGAAAACTGATGCTAAATATCATCAGTTCCTAAATTTTGATGTCAGTTTTCAAAAACACGGATTCCAAATAACCACAGGGACTTACCTTTCGCATCGGTTTATATGAAAATTGACGCTGAAGACCATCGGTGCCTACATTTCGACGTCGTTATATATGAAAACAGACGTTGAAGACCATCAGTTCCTAACTTTCAGCATCATTTTTCTAAAAAAATGACGCTGAAAAACTATGGGGCTTGACCTTTGGCATCGGTGTATATGAAAACTGATTCTGAAGACCATCGGTGCATACCTTTCAGTGTCGATTTATAGGAAAACCGACATTGAAGACTCACAAGGATCGATTTTTGACGTTAGTTTATAAAAACTGACACTGAAGCTTACATTTATTACGTTGCCTTTGTTGACGTCATTTAAAGACCGACGTAAATTTTAAAAACAAAACTAACGTGGAAATACATTTTTCCACTAGTGGTGGCTGGGTCCAAAGGAGTTGGAGAAGAGGCCTCTTGACATGGTGGATTTATAGTCTTCTCCCGGCATTAGTGCCAACTGTTCTTGACCAAGGCTGATAGAGAAGGTATGAGATATACCTACTCTTTGACATATATGGATAACTGGCATCGTCGACATGGCCAGGTGGTATCCCTTATAGGTGGATCTTGGGTGGTGTTCATTGTGGATGCAACCCCTATGTCCCCTAATTTAGTGGTGTAGGGGTTGTGTTTTTCATAGTGTTTTGTAGATAGGATCATGAAAATTTTCATTTTCATGATTTGGGGTATTTTCACTATCGTGGCTCTCAAGGTTGGTGGTTCTAGAGTGGTTCCATGGTTTGCTGATATTGTCGAACCATTACCCTAAGTAGGATGAACCCTTATATCATGTATTGATGAAAAAGAGAATTGATGACCCCATATGGTTAATCTCAAAAGGTGAGACAAGGAGGGGTTGCTCGATACTCATGGAAGATTTGTCTATCATGGTGGGAATATAGTGGTGCAATATTTCCTCACTATTGGACACCCTTCACCCATGCTTGTTATCTATAGGTCACTATGCATACATTGTGTCTTCAAACTAATCTAAACATATGGATCCCAACACCATTAAATACACCGTGAGTGATATGATCAATGTTACCAACATTATTTCAACTTCCACAAGGTGGAGGGATGATCCATATAAATTACTCCTCAGGCCATGGATTCCCAATGACCATCACATGACCCACTTGTTAGAGAAGAGTTCTTCACTAGTCCCACCCTCTATTTATTAGGGACATGGTTCTAGATATCTAGATCTAGTCATGCTCAAATTTATTTGTTTTATCATTACTGATCTATTCACTATTGTAGGAGAATAATTTCACAACGGGTTCACTATTTTTTTACACTGATTTTTGTTGGGGTGAACATCATGTTGGTTTTACTTGAATTACCTATTTACAAATGTAGGTATAATATTCCACCATTGTAGGTGAAGTTAGATCCTTGATCAAAATGGAATGAGGGTATATTGGTTCCTCCATCCATCGATTCCTTCTTAGATCTCATAGCTTAGTCCGGAGATCCCTCAAATATTTGAGTTGTGTTTATGAAACCCATTTTTTACTCCATCTTGAGGTGAAAACTGGTTAATTACACTACTTGGACCACAATAGAGTAGTAACATGTTGTCAGAGTATGTAGTAATGTTGATAACATATTATCATTTTTATACTTAAACTATTTTGGGAACATATATTGTATTCCTCTATTAAAGGTAATATCATGTGTTAGGTATGTTAAGAATAGAACACAAGGAAACATCTGTTTGTCATATGGTAGTTGATGTTATGTTCATAATGCATATGATTATTTTTACCCCTATAATTCCATGTTTATTATATAGAGTAGATTCTTTGGTTGGGGAATAGGTTTATTATCTTGTGGATCCAGATGGGTCACAGGTTTAAGGCATTGCAGGGATAGGTTGCTCAGAAGTTTAAAGTATTGTGGGGATAGGTTATTCATAGGTCTAACACCTTCTAGGGATAGGTTGGTCTAAGGTTTAATGTCATGTGCAGATGGACTGGTCACATGTTTAATGCCTTGTGGGATATGTAAATCACTATTTTAAAATCTTGTGCGAACATGTTTCTCATAGGTTTAACATCTTGTGGGGAATGGAAGGTGGATTTTAGCATGTCCCCATGTGGAATATGATCACACATTGGAGTTTCCAAATTATATTGAGGAGGAATGAATAATTTATTTGAATGTTGGGGCATTAGGATCAGACCTCAGGGAGGTACACAATAAGTTTTAAGATGTTGTGATTAAACCTCACTAAGGTTTCCTACATACCCTGTTACGATACGGGGATAAAATCCCTTGTAGTTCAATGCCATTATTTAAGGTCATGTGATGGGATCAGTCCATTCAGTTTAATGTCATGTTGTAAGGATTCTTTTATCATGGAAGGAGGATCAATGAGGGGTCAAGTGAGGATTATGCATAGAGGTTTCCTAGTATGAGAGTCACATCCAATGGTGGGGAAGGATGGTATGGGGATTATGTGTAAAATATGTTAAGGATGGGAGTCACCTCTAATGGTTGGAGGGGGAGGGTTTCATTTGATATGTTCCATGAATGGTGTGCATAGTTTTTGTTGCATAAGTTAATACTAAAATTTAATTTCATATATTGATTATGTTGTCATGTAGTTTACCGTCATGCAACTAGGATGTTGGTCTATGTAATTTTATGTCATGAAACATAGATATGGGACGATCCTACACCTAGATAGATCATTTTGAAGTAGAAGAGAAGGATCCTTCACTAGGACACCTCATGAGAATGTATGAGAAGTTTCCTTTGATGATTTCTCATTTAGGGCTTACACGTCAACTGAAGATGAACCTTAAGGTAAAGTATGGTGTAAAAACTAGCATGGAGGAGTGAAAATTAGTGGTCACAATGTTAGGGTGCCTATGACTAGAAGAATGATTTATTAGGGTGCCTATAATTATGAGAAAAAGGTGGTTTAACCATCTAGAATGTACAAAGATGTAGACATGAAGGTTAATTATACCGATTTTGAAAATAGATTGAAGCACCGGTAGACTCGGTTGTAGTACATGCAGGAAAAATGATCATTCAGCTTGCACAAAACCATGTTTGGTTGAAGGAATCATTAGTTCAAGGACCCAAAGGTCATTCAAAACATCTATACAGTTGTTCTTACATGTAGGTTCGTGTGAACTATTTTTTCATGTACAATTACATTCCATGAATATAGGGGGCACATGTGTGTGAAACTATTGGATTCATGCTATGTTTGGGGTTGCGCAAAGGTACGACATCTTTCACGCACCATTTTATCATTTAAGGAAAGTCACATGAGGGTGTTTTAAATAGGATCCAAGGAAATTTGGGGCCCATTTGTGGTTATTAGTGTTATTTCTCTACATATGGGGTTCCATGATGTTTGGTTTTGTGGGATCATTGGGAAGTTTGGGTTTCTTTTGAATGATCTAACACGTCAAATTTCAGAGAGATCCCTCAAATGGTGGTGGGGTGAGGTAATGAATTATTTATTCCCAAAATGGGTGGATTTGTGGGAAAATATTTTATTATTCCATGAAAATATTTTTTCACGATGTTCATGCCTTTGACATCGTGAAAGAATTATTTAAGGGTTTGGTTCATCAGTACCTTTTTCATGTAAATGGTTTTCATTAATTTCAATGATTCACTCAATGGTCCAATCTTGCATACCATCCCACTTATGGTATATTGGGACCTCTAGGGTTCCCTTGAAACATGGTCTCTTCAATAAGGCCATGTATACTCAATTAAGTTGTGTGACAAACAGAGATTTTTCGATCAATAACCTAATGTATTTGAAATACTTTCTACGAGGAATTAAAATGATTCCTTAGGGAAGGCTATGTATTTGTTTTAAGTAAAAAATCAACTTCTATGGATAAGAACTCATTTTCAGAATCCATAAAAATAAAATCATGATAGATATTTGTATTCGATAGAATAAAAAGATATAGAATATTTTAGAGTGAAGATTATGTGGGTTTTACTAGCCAAAAAGGATGGAGTATACATATTTATAATAAAGAAAAATATATTATGAGAAAATAAATTCCATGGACTATTTTGTGAGTGACTTCTAGCTCCCCAACCCAAATGTTCACATGAACTGTGAAATGATCCAAGTGACAATAGGCCTTAAACATGCCTCCCAATATGGTAAAGGCTTCCAACTAGTAGTCACGGTGTAAATAGTTGTTTTTGGGGTGACTATACCCTCTTTTGATGATAAAATAAAGGTCTAAATAGATATAGTATCAAAAGAAAACACCAAACAAACTCTACACCAGTAACCCGATCATAGCGAAAGAAAAAGAATCAATAATAATAACTAAAAAAATTAAAATAAACCATTTATTGAATTAAACACCCATATAAAAAGTAAGAGAACAGATACATAACAGGTCATACAGAAAATAAGTATAAGGGTCACCAAAGGGTGACTTCAGTACTTATATATAATATTATGCTATTATAATAATAAAAACTCATAAGGAAGCATTAGTTGAGGAAAGAACCCATGGTCCTTTTCCTTTCATCCCATGAAATTATTCCAACCCATGAAACTCAATCGCTAATATCCATCTACTAAGCCCAAACCTTTACTCTAACTCGAATCAGTAAAGTCTACACGCATCCCGAAGGGCCCAAGTAGGGTGTGAGAAATAATATCAGTAGGACACCAACACTATATTTCTATATTATCTTAGTGTTTAAGCTGGTGTTTCTAAATAAAAAATTTAATATCACAGCACAAATTCATCAGAATAACCCACTCCCCTTGTTCTTAGAATCCATAAGCGAACAATCACTTTTTTGGCCATCGTTGGGATACCATAGTGAAGAGGATCCTTATCCTAAGATGAAGGAATCCCCTGACATCAATCAGTCTAGGTGAAACCTCAGGTTCCACCTCTAATAAAATCACCTAAAACCTTATTCCAACTAACACACCATTTCCAACAAAAAACTAGCATGTGGTAGGAATTCAACAAAAATCAAATACCTTGTCCGTCGTATCTCATATCATAATAAACTGTATCATCTCAAATTATGATGTATAAAAAAGAGAAATACCATCCCTCCAAATGATATATTTGTCGTCTCAACAGAAAACGACCTGAGAAATGGTGAAGTCTGTCCTCCCAAATAGTATTTCCCTAATAGTCATGAGCATGATGTGCCTCATCCCCCAACTTACTATCTCAACATGGTCAACTGATGGCTTCTCACCATTCCCATGTATTTTTTTGAATGAACCTCCAACCATTTCCATATGCTACATATAATGGGGGCTTTTACTTGTATGAGTGGTTAATAACACCTCATCATATGAGTCCTACTATGTGCACATGACTCCAAACGACACATTGGACAACATGGGTGAAACTTAATCACCAAATAAATTACTAAGATGCAACATATAGAACCTCATATCCCTAAGATTGTATCGATCAAACTGATGGTCATCACCGTCCAATATCACAGGACACTCACTCCCAGTCTGACGACTGCTCCACCCCAATCAAATGACCGAGTCACCCAACCATTGATAGACATCACCCAAATATATATATCCTATATCATTCCCATTCTGACATTCATATCACCACTGTCCAGATGGACAATTCCATCTCAATCTTCTGTTGGAGCCCATCAGGTTACCTCAGAACTAAGAAATTCTATATAATTAAATTAAAAAACACAATTTAATAAAATAACACACTCAACCTAACCACCCATGTGGTCTCAATCGCAATACCTTTCTTGGTAATGGAATTTTTTGGAAAGGGAATGCTTAGAGGCATCCCATATGGTCTCATTTTTAATTTAAAGGCAAGGCATGAAATAATTTGTGTCTCTATCAACCTAACCAATGGTGCTCTTAAATGTACACCCCCAAAACAACTACAAAATAATGGAGAAAGATAAGAATAACCTACTTCATGTTGGTAGATTCTCACACATCCAATCATATCCTCTAACTCGATCTGATTTGGATAAAATTAGATTTTTAGAACAACTCCCAAAAAATAGGTTAATTACACTCATAAAAATTTAGAACTCCACAAGGAGAGAGAAATGGAACAAAGAAGAGAGAGGATTCAAGGGCTCACCAATATAGATCAAATGAGGTAGATATATCAAAGAACGAGGACTAGACAGAGGAGATGGGTGAAAACCTAGCCGGATGGAAAATGGAGAGCTCCCCGGAAGCTATGCGCGACCAAGGTAGAAGAAAGAAGGGTGGGGAATATAAGTGTGGTAGGGTGGAAATACAAAATTTTCACACTTTTAATGGGACACATGGTTATCCCACATATCTTGGGAAACTGAGCATCGATCTTGTGGTACCCACTGCTCAAGCACTAGGATCGCAGAGTTCATATGAATAGTTTGCTAAACCATGTACAAACCATGTGCGATACCTCTATCAAAAATTGTAGACATGGCCACAAGACTGTTCAACCCCTCCTATATAGTTTGAAGAAATATGTATAGAAAAATTTGAGGGCTACATGGTTTCTCATGGGAGGCCACACAGTTTTTCCAAACTGTATGCCTTAGTCTATGCACTTTGAAAACTTGGATTTTCACCCTCCAATGGACCCAAAAAGCAACCAAACCTTTGAGACAATTGAATATAATCAAGAATCATCCAAAAAAAGATCTTGAGTCAATATAAAACTCATAATTAAGTTATTTGGATTTAGAAAGTAGTTTTTATACCCACCAGCATAAGAAAATTCAAAATTTGTGAGGAATTGTTCACCGCTCCAAAAACTCGGGACATTATAATCCCCCTACTTTAACATATATCAACCCCAAGCTATCAATAATAAATAAAATATGGTAAAAAATATACAAATAAATTTAAAATTAACTTTTACTACCTATTTATAAAGGGTACATGTCAATTACCTCAAGGGATCCCCACCTTAAGAGTTACCTTCCCCTATCGCATTACGACCCTAAAACCCAAATAAAACTGATGTTCCAACAACCATCCTCAGACTGAAAGGTCCTCCTATGAAACATATTTAATAATACACCTCATTATGTTCCCCAATGTCAATCCTGAAACCCATCACATCTCGCATCTAAACAGATTCCATCATTGTGTCCATATCGAAGAAAAAACCTATGCAGTCCCACATCTCATCAGATGCTCAAATCAATCCCAGTGCCTCACACCTCAAAAAATCCCACATCACATCAATTACAATATACTAATGAACCTCAAAATCCACACATCGAATTATTCTCATAGAATCTACTGTCTCCACTCACCCCTTATATATAATTCATCCAAGACAATACCAACATACTAACCATCATCTGGTTAGTCCATAGATACATCATATGCAACTCATGCACCCAAAACAGACATGCATACAACAGGGCCATGCCAAAATAAAATAAAATAACTCTACCCACTCACACAACATACCTATAACCATGACCAGCACTGCATCCCCCTCCACAGTTGAATGATGCACTACATGCATCAGACCTGAAGCATGACTACGAGAGGCATAACCTTCCTATGTTGCTACACCAGCCACTGGCCATTGACCCATCTTCTGGGTCCCATTGTCACATCCACAACCACTGGGTGAAACAAAAATTTGACCACCATCACTTGGTACCACTCCCATTTTGATCTTAGAACCCCATCTCTTTCCTAGTCCCAAACTACAAGCTATATGAGAATGATTCTTGTAGAACAACTTGAGATACCCAACCATACCACATACTTGGAACTCCTTAGGTGCCCAAGAACATTGTGTCCAAACATTCCCCGACAACCCACACTAGAATCACATCATAGAAAACCCACTCTGAGGTATTCTACTCAATTATATAGCCTAAAAAACTAATAATATTCCTCTCGACCCCACTTCCTATTATCTAAATCATCATTGTCATTCTCACCTAATGTCATCTGTTGGATTTAATAACATTGATCTATCAAATTTCTATTATCTATTTGTTCATGACTCACCACCCCTAAGAATTAGTCCAACATGAATATGTTTACCTGCTTCTAAATGGAATGTTGTAATCCATCCTAGAAATGAGTCAACCTCGAGGTGTCTTCTCCCACCATACTGGGTTTGAAATGAGACAACTTGATGAATGTATCTTCATAGTCCATAACAGACATGTCTCCCTATTTCAAGATCATGAACTCCCATAATCATTCTCCCATCATCTTCTCCAATATTAATTTCTTGAATAACCAGACCTAAAATTTTTATCCATGAATGTCCCTTAGGTCTACCCACTTAAACCTGCACGTCCCAATAGTACATATATGGTCCCCTGATCATGTACATATCTAGCTTCACCCCCTTACATGGGGGTATCTCAAGATGATAAAATATCATAACAATCGAATTGATCCAGTTCTTATTCGCTTGTAGTCTACCTTCACCCAAGAATAGTGGTGGGTGCTGTGAATGAAACTTCTGAGTCCAATACATCATATAAGGCTCTAATTCATGATCCCCCTTATTGATACAATGGATGACATATTCCATGATCTCCCTAAGATTATCATCAAGCCATGGCCCGAAGGATGAAAATATAGAGGCTTCCCCACCTACACTTAATCATTTACCTAAGCTAGTATGTGTGGATCATTCCCTACCTGGACCTCTAGAGCCTCATCCCCACCCTCAGGGGTCTCAACCTATGCGTGCTCCTACAACACCACATCACCACACACCTGATTCTCTATTGGATCACATCGATTTAGCATACCACTGAATACCAATAAAATATTTATATATCCCATAATATATATATATATAATGCATATAGGGAAAGTAGTAATAGGAAGAAAATTCTTACTACCCTTACTCTCCGCTGTCGTAATTATGTCACACAACATTTGGAATCTTAGCCCCTTTACCTTCCCATATCAGATTCAAGCATCACATATAAATCTATTCTCATGGTACCTTTCCTACACACATCAGAGTCAAGAATCATATGTCAATCCAAGGTAGCTGATTAAGATTCCACTAAATAAGGCCAGGTAGTAAAACACGACTTATCTTGCTTTGTTTTCATTTTCAACAGATCACACCAATATACCTCAGTCCATACCCATACTAATGAACCTTGTCTCATGAATCTAATGATATTTTCACCCTACCTGGTGATCAACGTCACCCCATGATACCATACCTTATTGTTTCTATATGATCTAAGAAAATTTATTTTCCATTTTTATATCACATATCACATACATATTTCTTTGGTTCCACTTTCCCTGGTTGGTTGAGTAAGATGATGTCAATAAGAGGCTAGGTAGGAAAATATGGCTTAGCTTCCTTTGTGGGAACTTTAAACTACCCAATCCCTCTTAGAACAATCCAAGACCCCAATTAAAATCATAATAACTTTATCACGTCACAAACACACATATATATATACACACACATAAAGCATCCTTTGTGCATATAAAAATCATAAAAAACATCCCATTTCCATACCAAGACAAGGGTCGATATCCTCCCTTTCCATACTAGTCCAATGATCACATGTCGTAATAGATAATGGTTACACCCCAATGCACTACTCATGGGGGAAATCATATCAACTATAAAAAGAAAAAGGGAGAGCAGTAATTCACACCCCTGGAAAATTGGTTCATCAACCACGCATAAGAATAGAAGCATCCAATAATGAGTTCTAAAACAAGTTCCAATAACATTCTAATCTATAGTCTACCATAGTGGAGTGATTAATACCCAAAAGTGGTAAAAAAACCCTTCAATATTATTTGTACCTCCCTGGTCCAAATTTTCACCTGAATATTGCAATGAACTGAGTGCCAAAAGGCCTAAAGTGCTCCTCCCTTAACTCCAAAAGATTACAACTAGAATAAAGGGTGTAAATATGTGATATTATGGGGATTATACTCTTTGTTGATGACATAATAATTGTCCAAATAGTTATATATAATGAAGGAAAAGACAAAGAGACACGTGACTAATAACCTACTTATGGAGGAAGCAAAAGTAACAACATAAATAACTAATATATTGTTAAAAATAAACCATTTTCAGAATTATACATAAAAAGAATCTACTTGAAGAGAAATAATACAAAACAAGTCATATAGACAATAAATATATAGGTCACTAAAGGCCAACCTCAGTATGTACATACAATAGCATGTTGTTTAGAATGAAAAAACTCATAAAGAACCACCAGCTGGGGAAAGTACCCATGGTCCATTCCCTTCCATCCCATGAAAATCAATCACTAAGATCTAGATACGGATCCCAAACCTTTACCTGAATGAAAATCAATAAATTCTACATGTGTCACGAAGGACCCATGTAGGCTATGGGAAGGAATCTCAGTAGTCCACCACCAACGTGTACATATCTTTCATCTGTGATTAAGAATGTGTGTCCGAATAGAAAATATAACAACACAACACACAAGAATAAAAATAATCCACCCCCTTGTATCCATTATTCACAAGGGGTGATTACCTACTTCATCCAATGTTGGGATACTATAGTGGAGAGGATACATAGGCTAAGCCCAAGTCATCCCCTGATATCAATAAATCCTAGTGAAACCTTAGGTTCCACTCTATTAAAATTACCAAGCACCTCATGATTATTGACAGTTCATGTACAAACAAAAACCAATATCCCAAAGTCACACTCCAACGACCAAATAAATTGTCCCAAAAACATCTTATAATATGAAACTATATTGTCTCAAATCATTACATGTGAGTAATAACTAATATTATTATCCTAATGATATCACTTCCATCTCAACAGCCAACGTCCCAAGGAGTGGAAATGTATACCCTATCAAATAGTACTATCCCAATGTCCTTCTTTATGGAAATACTCAGCCCCAAACTTATTGTCTCAACACTATCAACTGATGGTTCTTCACCATCCTCATGGATTTCTATTGAAAAAACCTCCAACCATTTCACTATGCCACATCTAATGAAGGCCTCAACCAACATAAGTGTCCAATAAAACCTCATCACTTGATTATAACTATGTGCACATAAATCAAAAAAGTGCATTAGAGAAAATGGGTGTCCCATAGTCAAAAAATAAATCCCTAAGACACATCATCTGGAATCTCATTCCCTTATGAACATATAACTCAAACTGATGTCCATCACAATCCAAAATCACACGAGCCTTGCCCGTATCTTGATATCCTGGAGGCCTCAATCTGATGATCGAGTCACGTAACCTCTGATCAATATCACCCAAATTTATATACATCAGCCCATACCCAATCTTACGTTCATATAATCTTAGTCTATATGGACATATCTATATCAATCCTTGGGCTGAAATTGTCATGTTCCCATAGCACATTGTAATTCAGTATAATTAAATTAAAAAAATTAATTAATTAAATGAACACACCTGGCCTAACTGCCCATGTGGTCTTAATCTCCATACGCATCCTTGTCATGGAATAATATAAAAGGGAAAATATTTGAGGTACCCCATATGGTATCATTTTTAATATAAATTAATGTCATGAATTAATTTATGTTTTTTCAACCTACCTAATGGTGCACTCAATGTATCACCTCCAGAAACAACTAAAAATCATGACGAAAGATAAGAAACACCTTCCTCATGTTGTTATAAACCCAATTTTCCGATATTATCCTTTAACTTGAGCTGATATAGATGAAATTGACATTTTAGATGAACAAAATAAAAATTGGGTAAATTGGCCTGCAATGATTTAGTTCTCTGTATAGTGAGAGTAAAGATAAAAAGAGAGGTGAGATGATTCAAGGGCTCACCAATATGGATCCAATACCATAGATAGATAAAATAATAAATCATAGATAAAGAATATGGATCAAATATTAATTGGAAGGAAAATAGAGAGATCCCCAACTACTATAGACATCCAAGGAAGATGAAAGATTGGGGAGAAATGAAATAAGGTATGAGGTAAAAATAGAATTTTCATAATTTTAATGGGATGCATGTTTTGATCACATTATTTGGAAAACCATTCGCCAACCACATGACACCCACTGTTCAAGAACCAAAATAACATGGTTCATGTTCATGGTTTTCCAAACCGTGTGTGATCCCTCTATCAAAAATTGTAGACATGGTTACACGACCATGAAAACCCTCTAGTGTAGTTTGAAAAAACATGTCTTGTCCACTTGGAGATCCATAAATATTTTTATAGGAGGCCACATGGTTTTTCCAAACCCTGCTACATAGTCTTCACACTTTGAAAACATGCATTTTCCACCTCCGATTGACCCAAAACCTAATCAAACCCCCCATATCACATTCCAGGCATCATGAATCATCCAAAAAAAGTTCTTAGGTGAAGGATAGAGTCGTAATAATGTTCCATTGATAAAAAAATTTATTCTACCCACCAACCTTTGAATGTTCAAAATAGGTAAGGAATTCAACTCACTATAAAAAATAAAGTATGATGCACGATTTCTAGAGATATTTATGATTTAATTATTATTTATTTTCATGTAGTTTTTTATTAGTTATTATTTTATTTTCATTTATTTTATAATATTCATGGAGTGTTACACATTGAATGGCTTGTAAAGGTATGTATAAAGATTTATTGATTCTTTATTTTGTGTAATTTATGGAATAAAATTATTTCTCTATTGAGTTAATCTATTTTTGATATTCCAATATCATATTTTATAGTCAACTGAGATTATATTTGATTTATATTACGTTTATTGAATATTTCTTTGTCTGATTATCTTTATCTCCGTCCATATAGTTTCGGTTTTTATACAATATAAAAACCTAGAGCTAAGTGGTGAATTTATTGATGATTGTCAACATATATGGAATTGGTAGTGGAAACTCTTGATTGTTTGGGAAGAATAATATTTGATTATGAATTTCTTATGTCAATAAAGATGATTGACTACAACACATGGGAACATGAGATGAAGGGTAGATCAACCTACATCTTAGTTTGGTATATTATCCACATCACCATTCAGTCAAAGGAGGTACAGTGAGGAAAAAATTGTGTATTATCTTTTTTTCTAGCTTAGTAAAAGATGAATGGTTAACTTCCAGACTAGCATAACATTGAAATTGTTAATTTATCCTTAACAAATAACTATTTCATTAGTATTTGTTTTCAAATAATTGGTTTATAGAATTCAAAATTTTAAGATAACTTATGGGTAACAAGAATACAACATTTATAGTTTGTAATACATTTCATCTTCCATACCCCGAGATCGGTGTGCATCAAAATGTAGAAACATTTTCAGGGATAAAGTTCAAAATATGACCCTTAAAATTTCAGGACTATGATTTCTAACAAGCATATGATTCCCCTAGATCCTAAAATTGAAAAAACTATAATAACGATACTGAAAAAAATTATTTCACATTATGATTTTGAAGAAATTAATCTTAAAGACTTAAGTGAAACTCAATGTGTTCTCTATAAGGCATCTATTATAGATAAAAACCCCCAACCAAACCCTATGAGACCCATCTGAACAACAATTTTTTATTGAGCACAACCAAATTTCATTTCCATTGTGGAACAACAATTTTAAATTGAAAAATAGACTAATTAAACTACTTTCTGAATTCCATGAGCTATTATGAGAAGAACCAATTTGATATATCAAAAGGATCAGCCATGCTTTCTCTAACTTGAAGTTGAGTGTAATATATTAGGAGGAATTCTAGATGAGGGTGTTCCCATTATCACATAAAAAGGAATCCAATTTTATGAAATCCAAGATAAATATAAATTTATTTTACATTTATTCCATAAGATAAACATTATAACTCATAAATCATCTCTCAATCCCAAGAATAAAAGATTTAGTGACTTTTAGGAATATCTATATATGAATTTTATCCTACAGTCCTTTTGAACATTCTTATATAATTAAGAAACACTAGACTTCTTATAGGCATCTCTTATGTTCTAATCATCTTCATATCCTAAAGAAAGAAAATTTATGAAATTGGTGATCTTAAATGATTATAAACGGAAACTATTTCCAATATATCATCAAGTAATAGATTGTAAAAAAAACATAACTAAGGGATAAATATCTTATTAAAATAATAAAAAGGTAAAAGATATTTCCTTAAATTATGATAGGAGGAGATAAAATCTCAAATGAATAAACTTACACCCTGGAAAAAGAGTTTAGAATAATGAGATAATGAAAATGAACCTTATATCATAATCATTATCATGTGGCATGGAAATATAATATTCTCTCGTGACATATCAAAACAATGAAATTGTGAATATATATAACACATGGTATCATCATATTGTGAGCATATCTAAGAAGAAAACAATTTATATTTCAAGCATAATCCAAGAAGTATCACCAATTAATTAGTGATAATATCAATGAATCTCATTCTACATTATATCATGAGATTTAGAACATTAATCGATGCATTGGATGGAGTTATAAGACCCCATCTGTCATTATCCATATATATGAGAGATACTTGAAATTAATAATTCATTATATCACAAAGAACCCGTTTAAACAAACGGGGTCCATAACCTTTTAAAATGAAATCATGTAATGAAAATATTCACAATTACATCAATAAACATGATAAAGTCATGAAATAATAATTACACTCCAATGACACTAAATAAATTCATTGGTATACACCATTCAATGAAGTATATGGTACTTATACTGTATAGGTAAATCGTATATGTTTTAGTCAATAATTAACCAAATCAATTGATTTTTTGAATCTATGTTAACACTATTAAATAAAAAAATATAAAATAGAGTATTCATAAAATAAAGACTATTTATTCCCTCCATACAAACATTGTAAAATTGGAAATGGTATAACACCCAAAAAATCACTCCTTGATGAAAATATACATTAGAAAAAAATTCATATTACATTATTGGATCACATGACCATTTAAGGGGTGTGTGATTGGGAAACATGAGTTAGATTACCCTTAAATGGACATGTGATTTTGTGATCCCTATCCCACTCATGCAATTCCTCTAAGATAAATGTATGGGGGAGATGTCCTAAATGTTTCCTTTAATAAAATGTTAGTTTTAGGCAATGAACTTGACCCATATACATATAAACCCAAGGATTTAGAAAAAAAGGCTTTCCATGATAGGCCCTTGTCACTTATGTTGTTCTTTATGTGACATCCCCTTCATGTATTTTTAATTCCTCATAACAACAAGATAGTGCAAGTAACTCTAGGTTGAAGTTTTATATGTTGGACCCTTGTTATGATCATTGTTTTTGATGTTATGCATTGAGGACATCACCTATGATATATGACCCATCCATGTATGTCGAATGAGACACCACTAACATTCACTGTCAACATTATGAGGACTTAAGACAAAGAATTTGACCAGATTACTATGTGAAGCCTCATAGATAAAAGAGGATTTATACTTATAAAACCACCAAAAACTGAAAGAGGGTTATTTTCTGGTAGGGTGAGATACATGGAGATGAAAAAACATGTGAAGAGTCAAAAAGTGAATCAAAAGGCTCTAAAGAATTCCATTAGAGATATTATAAGTAAATATTGAAATAATTTAGTAGAAATGAGTTCCTTCTTCTAGAATTCATGAACTTATCATGAAAGTATTTATCATGTGACCACTTTTCAAAGACCTTATCACATGGTGATCCATTAGTCTTTTGATTTTGTAATCAACTATTGGTTAAGTAATACAATGATAATCACATAATTTTTTGATTAGGTTGTGTGATGTCTCAACCACAATATGATTACATGATTGTATATCCCTCATGCTTGTGCTTACTCACATGACCCTCATTTTTTTCCTTCACAAAAATCATGTTACCCCTAATTTTATCATGTGAATCATGGGACCCCATATCCTTTATGAAATCACCTAACTCTTAGGGGTGTCACTCAACCCCCTAAGATCCCAATTTTCTTATGATCTCATAATTTTATACCCATAAATCTTATTTACAATATCCCTCAACTAATTGAAAATTTTAACAATGGTTCCATATCCATTAGCTATTAATGAACATAAAAACTATGAGGACTCTGATTCCAATTATAAATAGGATACACAAGATGTATTTTCAAGTCTCAAAACCCATATAAAATATCATAATTTACTCATATATTTTCATGTTATGACTATTGAAGTGGCTATATTCCTTATAGAGTCTGTCATTAGTTCCATATATTACCCAAATCCCATATTTATATATCCCATGTGGATGCTAAAATCCATAATGCACAATATTAAACTGCATGATTAATGTATTCATATTATAATATTCCATGTTAAGGATAATATAATTTCACTTGGATTCATATTTTTCACATGACTTATAACACTGTTTCCTTGAGGTCATCCACAGAGTGAAATCCTAAAACAATAATGATATGTGTTTGATTTTCATCTATCTCTTATTTCTCACACTGAGTATGAATCACGTGGGTTTAGATATTGTCATTGACCAATATATCAATGAAAAACAATTCTGCCATCATGGTAATCTTTCATATGTGTAAACCTTGAACAAATTTCCTTTTTTTCAAACGTGCATACTCTTAATGAATCATTTCAAGGTATCCCCAATGTGTAAAACCTAGAACATTTTATCCTGTTTAAAAATATGATTTATTTTATTTTGTGAAATATATTGTTTCCATATCAAGAATGAATCACATGGGCATAGAGATTCATGGTTATCATGCAAAAAACCATGATAAAAATGCCCCAAACACTGTTATCCTCCTTGGGTGTATTTTTCAAAAATAAATTTTTCTCTTTCAAACGTTCATACTCCTAATGAAATTACTACTACAAAATATCTGATTCGTCCCTTTGAACGATACCTATGATGCCTCTCCAAGGTTTGGGACCTATATATCTCATATTCATATGTCCCCACATAAATTCTTAATGCATGATGTTAAACTATTAAGTATTTTCCTTTGACATGACATTAATATGTGTCACTCAAACTACAAGGAATTTAATTCATGTTTTATAGAGATCCATAGAATATATCCCCAAGGTTAGAACACAATATCAATGACCTTTAATTATCATAATCATTAGTATATATTTCTTATGATATTTTTTAGGTTCATATCTCATCTACATATTCTCCTATGAGTCCATACGTTTCATTCATTAGGGCCACATTCCCTTTGGACTACACATTATCGTTCTATATTCCCATTAAAATTTTACGCTAGTCAGAGTACTATATTCTTTTAGAGACCCACTATATCATCTTTATAGGGCTAAAATCCCTTTGAAAACAATCTACCCTTACTAGTCCATACTCCTAGAAGGGTTCATATTTTAAGTACATGCTCCCTATGAAATAAATCTACCTCCACAAGGCCATAATCTAGGTGGGGATCGTTTTCATAGGGTCATACTTTCTTTGACAACAATCTATCTTCACTAGGTTTTACTCATGGTGGGGATCATTTTCACAAGTCCATACTCCTTGTAGAAACAATATATCCTCATTGGTCTGTATCCCTGATAGGGTAAAACATAATGAAGCCATATTCCTTTTAAATAAAACTTGTCTTCATTGTAATATATTCTATTTATAACCAACCATATATGGTTTCTCATGCGTAATCCCCACGCTGAACATTTATAATCATCTTTAAACTAGTCATATTTATCATATGAAATTAAAATACAAGGATCAATAATTTCCACGTTATTGTTAAATGTTATGATATTCTCCAATCACTAAACTATGTGGGTTCTGATTCCTTTAATAATGATACATAGGAAGACACTTCATGGGATTGATCCCAACATAAAATACACATACCACCTTCCTAGGTAATGATAAACTCTAGAGAACCCATCTATATGGATTTAAAACATGGAAATACTCAATGCATAATTATTATGTAACAATGGGTAACAGGATCAAGAAAACATGATAAATAAAGATAGTTTCACAAGTTGGATAATCTTTATGTTTATTAGACATTCACATAAGTGGAGGCAAATCAATGACTCTAAATTTTATGGTCACTAGTCTTGTATATTGATCTAACAAAATATTAAAAATCATATATTAATTCTATAAGACATTACAATAGTAGGAAATAATTCCTCTAAAAATTATGTGATAAGACCTAAATCTAATATTCTTGACCAATGGAATTCCTAAGCATCATTGCTGTCATATCTCAATGATCATCTGCCATTGGAATGTAGGAATGCAGGTCAATACATTTGGTGGAACTATCGGTTGTTTCTAGTTCTATGAAGAACCCATGTTGAAAATTATCAATCAAAGGAGATAACATCTAAAAATGGTGAGCTTTATGAAAAATATTGTGGAACCACACTCAAATCAACCACAGTCAAGAACCAACCCATAATTCATCAACCACCATGACATGAGACGAAACCAAAATGGTGAACGTGGTGTGAATAATTAAATAATTAAAAGTAATCAGGTTTTCCACACATTGGGACATTTAAATTTATACCTTCTATGTAAACAATATGATATAACCGATATGAATATACCATCATTGGGAATAAACAACCGTGTGACCCATGCATAGTAAATTGAGAAATATTTTACCAATGATGCTACATTGATTAGTGTCCTTATTTATTGTTGGATTTGTGACTATATACACATTTTTAAAAATTTACACCCAGACCAAAGGAAATGGTATCCACATGAAAATGCTCATACACTACAATTATCAAAATATTTTTTTTCCCTATTCCAACTAATAGATGATTCTACCCACTCAATGCCAATAAAATCAATTGTAAAATAGAATGTCCAAGGAGTACCACTAACATAGTATTATAAAAACCCCAATGGATACTGGTAGGTTCTTTAGTCTCTAAATCTTATAAGTGCACCTTATCCTAGGGAGGCTATAATGAAATCAGAAATGCCTATCACCACTACCAACTATTTCCAGATCCTATCCCTAAAGCTTCACAATCAGCACATTACATATCTTATGAAGGCTATTTAGGGAGTCTACTATGACTCCATGCTGTTTTAGAGGTCACCTAGGAGGGATATTTATAAAATTTCTCCATCATCATTTTGTAATTACATTTTATTCACATGTTTAGTTTTCTACCAAATAGGCCGACATTCTAGATAATTTGACTTAAGAACCAGGGAAATATCACCGAGTGCAACATGCTGTAAATCATAGGTAGTGGGGCTCTATCCCAACTGACATTGATGAATTTTTATAGTATATTAAGGAATTAACAAGTGAGATGTATTATATCCCTAAACTCCCATATCAATCCTACAAACATATTTTGGTAACAAAAATGGGACATGCATAAATCCCTGTCCTCACACATGGAGCCCGCAGACCTATTTTGATGGAATTAGTAGCACATGAGTGGTCATATATTCCCACTTAAATCAATGATTTGTACCATGATATCCTAGAAATAGAGAATGTGGATGAATATATTTTGAATCCTACCCTTATAAAGTTCCATTATATGGTGGTAGTGATCGAGTAGATTCACCATCCTATTCTAAAAATCATAGGAGTACATGCATATAATCCCATTCCGACAGCCAGAGTTGTATATCAACATGCCTAATTTGACCAGATAGATACGCTAGAGTAAGATCATATTTATTTCATGTCCATATGGATTATCATCATATCTTAGTAATGGATAAGGTATTGGATTTAGATCATATCCTCGTTACACTGGGGTTCATCAACATAACTTGACAGTCACCTTAGGGTGGAACATATTTCTATCAAACAAGGATGATGACATATAACACGGAAAATTAGAATCAATCCCATAATCATACTCTAAATAAATTTTGTCAGTATATTTTAGTAGTTACCTCAAGTCATAGTCATATAGCATCCAAAAATCTAGAATTTACCATGAATATTCCAGTTTTTGATAAGATCCAGTTTCATATTCATATATTCTCCAATAAAGGACTACATATGCATCCTTAATGTTAATATAGGATGAGGCACATGTACCATATCCCATCATGGAGTTTAGTTAGAATATTCTAGTGGGACATGTATACGTGAATCAATGCCTTGTTACTAATTATAAGATGGTAGTTCATAATTTTCTATCTACAACATCGGATGCGACACATATTCCTATCCTACTCAATGATTACATCCTTTAGGCCATAAAAATCACATCGGAAGTATCTCAAGGACCCATCAATTCTTCATCCTAAGAATAAGGAAATACCAAACATGAAAATCCTACTCAAGATAGTATAGAGATTTGTTATAGGGATCCTAACCATAAATTCAACTATATAAAACCTCCTCCTGGAGATATCTCACCCAGATAGAGGCATCCTACTATTTTTAAGAAAACCTTGTATATAGAGGTACTTAAAACACCAAGGATATCTCTTATATAGTTCCTTGTCAACTAGATGAAACACCTCACCTTGGTCAACAATCATCCTAAAGCGGTGGCCGCCACCCTTGCTTCCAAAAACCACAATTCATTGTATATAGAAAATATACATATGTGGTTTGACCAGGTCGAGGATTATTCCACCAATGAGAAAAAATAAAGAATGTTTGTGTGTAAATAGTTAACTGAGAAAAATCTCTTAAATATTTTGTATCATATTATTACTTCTGACTAGGATGTCTCAAATGAGTTAAAGGGTGAGTTGTCACCTTACCTATTCCACAACAAGTGGGTCAATTTTCACTTGATAAAATCTAAGAACCTCCATTATCAAGAATATGAGAATCATCTCCAGGTTATGAACATGCTCTTCTTATAGATAGACCTCAACAATTTCTCTGTGGATTGGGAATTTTGGTCAAAAAATTCTCATATAATCTTTATATGTGCATTCTCTCACAGCCTCGAGGCCCTCCATAAAATAATTTTCAAAAACAAATAGGATGTATTCATTTAAGGAAGGGGAGATTATGGGTTATTTCACTTCACCTCATCCTCAAAGACAATAGATTTCCTTGAATATGGAATACTATAATGTCATTATTACAGGAGGGGCTATTGGTATGATCAAAATTTGTGCAATATATCAATCCAACTAAGTATTCCCAACTATAAGACACACAATTTTGGTGAATAGAGAGAGTTAGATCCCATAAAACTCAAAACATATACTACTAAATATGTCAGGAAATCACCTCAAATGTGGAAATCAAAACCTTATGTAATTAAAAGAATCAATATGGTAGGAAATTTGAAGTCTTTGAAAGTTATACACATGTATTTTACTTGAGTAAAAATCCATTAGATAAAAAAAATTAGTGGAATCCACCCTGATATCCATCTATGAGAAAAACCATCCCATAATGTTGGCAAGATTTCTACGACCACCTCCACTACATGGGACATCAAATCCCAAATCAATTCTTAATAAATTGGTGATGAATCCAAATCAATCTGAGCCCATTTGGTCTGGGGTAGTTTGGTCATGACCATAACCAAAAAAAATTATAAATTCCCCAACAGGTTCAAAATTCACCAGTGATCAACCAATATTAGCCCTATCACTTATGTTTATGGGAATTATTATAATTATCCTCAAGGAGGTTGGAATTCTCTATACTAGGCCATAGATACCAATAATTGGAACCCCATTCATCCCTACCACAACATGACATACCGATTTCAATTAGAGACCACTTGGAAAGGGTGGTCAAGGATTGCCTCAAGGTCACTTTTTAGAGATTAAGACTATCATAATGACAGATAAAAAATTTCCAATGATTTAGGGGTCATAACAAAAAATATCCCAATGATAGGAAGGGTCAGGGAAGAGATGCTAATCTAACTCTGTGGGGGTGTGTGAGATGCGAGATGTACATAATCACTATATTATCCATGGAATGAGGTAGTGATACCTGAAACTTAATATTACTCAACAAACGTCATCATCATCAATCAAAATCTGGATGTACATTGATATGTGTAAGTTGAGTCACCCAATTAAAAATTAACACCCTAATAGGTGGGTGACACTAATAAACAAATTGAGGTCAAACGCCTAAAGAATCATACGAGGAGGAAAAATATGGAACCTCCAAGTGAATGTCATCCACCTAATTGATGAAATTATTATAGGGATAAGGATAATATAATGGATATATCCCACTCAACACCAAGCAATATTTGACTTGCTTTTTTGGAATTTTTTTCACATTATGGGGTGTATGTACATAATCTTTGATGACTCAATGAGGAATTTACTAAGGGAAATTTTAAAATTGGGCAATTGTATCAAGAGGAATCACACATTCTTCATTTCACCCATCTAGAGAGAGATAATTTTAATGAAATATTGTCTTGTAAACATTAGGTAGAATCTATATCTAGAAAAATGGTTTACCTAAATGAAGGAATTAAGGAAGACCAATACCCCCACCTCACAGCAACAACCTTTTTTAGGTCAGGAAAATCAACTTGTCCTAAACTGTACATGTAATAAACAACCAAAGAGTTTAGGGTGACTATGTTAAGACATGATTGAACCTCCCTATTTGGAGGTGTCCTAAGTTACAATCCCCATAACAATTCTCCACAGCATTGAGTCTGTTTACACTCAAATGGAAGTCATGGATGGGTGGAGAGTGAAAAAACGTATGGAGAAGAATCCAAATCTTGAATGGTTAGATGAAAATATTCACCCATAAAATTTTTAGAATACCATATTCTAACCATTTATTATATAGGATATTTGAATCATATTCCCACACACTCTGTGTCTTGGAGTGGCCCTATGATGGGCCCACAATACTAATATGAAAAATGAAGAATAAATGATTTATGTAGACTCTAGTGGGGAAAAAACATTATCTACTATAATATCCTCCCAACATGATCCTTTATAAGATAAAAATTAATTCTCCATCCTTTAATTTATCAATTAGACTCCACACGATAGAATACGATTATCATTGACCTCACAAAAATGAAATTACTTGAAAATGAGAGAGTCAATGACTTTATTGTTAGCTATAAATTACTTCCACACTCACTCAGTATTCAAATACCATTGGATTAGTTGTTATAAATCTATCCATAGAACCTCCTAGATGTGCTATAGAAACTATTGATTTTAATGAAATATTATTGTTGATTCTGAGAGTTCAAAAAGATGATACTGATCATACAAGATTCCATTCGAAGAGCCATAGAAAAATAATCCTGCATTCCTATGGCACAAGCGAAAGGTTATAGGGAGAATGAAACTTCCACTTTTACACTTAAACTAGTTTGAGTTCCTATATGAGCATCTATGAAGTCTCTCCTTCACCTAAAAATGCCAATTGAGGGACAACAATAGAAAACCCACCCCTATCTGGAGACGTAGATAGATCAATTACACCATGGATTTGAAAATTATAAAAAGCCCTATTATTTCTAAAATGAATTGGTTTCTAGTAAATTACTCAAAGAAATTGATAAAAATATCTTTAATATATATAATCCAATAAAACCCAGTGAGACCGAACACTATTCTCATCCTGACTATTTTTCTTACCACTATTTGTTATCCCAAACCATCCATGATTGTTTCCTCTTTAAATACATCCTATAGGGAATGGTTGACTCTGGCCACGTGATACTACGTAACCCCTTCGCATAAGTGGTCCCATATATCCACCACCTAATCAAATGAAGATAAAGATTGGTAAATATTATTTATTATGAAGGAGTGAAAGTTTGATGATTGGATGATGAAAAAGATAGTTGACTGGCCCCAAACCATTCTCAGATCACATCTTCATCAACACATCATGGATCTAAAACCTCTTATATCATATGAAGAGACACTTATAGAATCATCCATTATATCTAAATATAATTTCCAGTAAAAAATCAGGGAACATGAAGAAGAGACTCACCTATCCTCTATGTTAGCCTTGACTCTGGTATAATTAGTCCTTCATCATCCAAAATATGGGCACATACCCAATAAACGAAACCCCCATTATATGAAGAAATTATTTTCTTCTTTTTAACCATTTTTCTCTTAGAATAAACCTTATATACTTTCCACTATATATATGAAACCATGTTTCTATAACTGATCGAGTGGCTGGAGGTATAGGATTATAAAGATGAAGAAAAGGGGAAGAATCTATTGTGGATAAGCCTGATATCATAGACATATCCCTACCAATTCAATATATGAGGCTAAAACTCAAGTTCAGGAACTTGATTGAGAAAAACATAAACATGGAGACACCATGGGAACCCTAATACTCTACCAAAACAAACTATTTTGGAAGATTGTTTAGTGGGTGAGGAACTTTCTGATTAACCGAGACACATGGGAATACCATCTCAGCTCAGTTAACCAGTGTACTGAATTCCCTCAAATTCCATTCAAGCATCATATTTTTCCACTTAAATTACTTCATCCCTTTGGTAAAATTGAAAGTTACAACACCCTGTTGTGAGGTGTAGACCTATACTGCTTAAATATGAAATTTTGAAATAGTTAATAACTGTCCTAATGAATCTTCTAATCCTAGAATCCATCCATATTAATCAATTACTAATGGATAAAAATTTTAAATACTTATTGAGTCCTTATATGTTTGAGAAATAATTCTCCATGGTCGAAGTATATTATATATAAACTATGTTGTTTGAATGTCATGCCACCATATTATTCACATATAGAGATCAAGAGAATTAAATTTAAGAGAATATCAGATATCTTCACATCCTAAGAAAGATAAATAAAGTTGATATTGACATCTAATTGTTAACGGTTCTAAGAACAATTTTATCCTTGTCTAAACAATTTAGTTTCTGAGATCAAGTGAGGATTATTTTTATCTTATAATGATAACAATTTAACGGTATGATAAGAGTGAGAAAAATATCCAAGGGATGAACAAGGTCAAGTACCGATTTAAGGATATGGTCTATAATAATGGGTTTATGGCAATCCAATAGGACACAACCTGAAATGTTATACTCAATATACCGTGGATTCATTACCATGTAGTGGTTCCATAAACATTTCATCGATGATTAAGCTACCATATCAGTAGAAAGTATGGCATATTATATAATGATAACACCACTTTTAAATATTGATAATCCCAGTATGTTTTGGCGTGTTTCTATAAGAGATTATTAAAAAATAGATAACATAGGGAGATATGTTGGAGGATGATTCCTAGGGTCTAGGGGAAACCCCTATAAACCCCCTTATCATTCCCACGAATGAATATGTACTCACTATAAACCTAATGGATGATGTATCCCCATCAAAAGATAATGAGATCAATGCATAAATAGGAAAAAATGATCCCCTATTCCGCCAATGTAAATAAAATATTCCCCTTCGAAATCACTTGGAACATGGGATGTACATATATTTTCATCCCCTAATAATAGTAGTGAGGAAAAAATAATCTCTAAAAGAATAAAGGTTATAACAAACAATATTTGGAACTACCGGGGCCTAGGGGTGTCCTATTATCCCTCATCAGGGTAATAGATGATTCCATGTTTTCTACAAGTCTTGAGCATGATTTCGATGATAGGGAAAAGGGAGACGAATAGGATGAACTTAGATACACCCCTAAACCATTCAAGGAAGGAATCTCTATGACTATTGATGAGCTCAAGTAGGTAAATCTTGGAATTAAGGAGCACCCATTTCCTACATTGATCAGTGCCCAGAAACCTCTAGAAGAACATGAGACAAATATTTCATTCCTCAATAATTACCATTATTTTTTCCTATAATTATTTAGAGATTCTAGACTTAGAACGCAACAAGGATACATATAACCCAGACCTGCTAGATGGCCATTGGGGTTTCAAAACGTATTCCAGAAGAATACATCCCTCACATGCCTCCAACTTGGAATCTAAATATGACAAGATCCTCAAAGATAACTTCCTCCAATAGGTAAAGAACCCAAGATAGCTAACCAACATCATCCCCATTAATAATAATATCATGGATATTAGGGTATCTATAAATTCTTGGGATATAAACTAACATTTTTCTAAGGATGATTATAATCTTCCAATAATAGAACTTCTTATCAACGAAACTATATGTTTCCGAGACCCTTCTTTTATAGATGAGTATTTAGGGCATAACCAAAATAATATGATCCTAATGATGAAAAATTCTCCAATTTTAATGAAACACAAGCGATGTTGTGCTATCAGGTTATGCCATTCAATTTGAATAATGTTGGTTTCAAATATTAACTCACTATAAATAACATATTTAAGCCTTTACTAAGAAGAAGATCAAATTTCTATGTTGATGAATAGGAAGATAAATCCTGATAGTGTAGTGATTATCTCACCGACCATTGAACAATATTCAATAAGTTATTTTACAAATTGAAGATGAACCCTTTAAAGTGTGACTTCATGGTAACATTAGTAATGTTATTGGACTTCCTAGTATACCATCGTGGTACGAACTTCCCCCCGAGAAGGCCAATACAATCCTCAAAATGCAACATCTTATAAACCTCAAAGAGTTAATAGGGATTTTGTTTTGAATATATTATATTTTTATTTTCATAACTACCCTAGTTTTAAATCCTGATTTAATGAAGATGATGTAGAAGGAAGTTTAATACCAATTGGATGCAAATTTCCTAGAATCCTTTTAGAAACTAATTCAATACTTTCTACACCACCGATAAAAATTCCACTTGTAGAAGGTAATCTATTCATTTTATAAGATCCTTCCATGGATTAATCAATAAATTCCCTTATGAAATATAATAATAATGTAAGGAATGATAATTGTATATAATAAATCATTCAACCAACGCTAGATATTGAGTCCTTATATTCAAATATATATAATTACTTAATTTCACTCATCTTTGTAGTAAAAAAAGGTTGAAGCATTACTTGCAGTACCATAAAGTCCACTTAGTCTCACATGAATACCCATTCAAATATATCCCCATATGACCTATATAGAATGGGTGTCAATACTGATAGGTAATAATTCTACAATAAAAATAAATATAATTTATCTTGAAGAAGTCAATCAAATGGAATGTTCTAGTTGATTCCCTCATAGAACATCCCACCTTGAAAATCATGTTTGTAAACATTGATTTCCATGAAGAATAATTTTTCTATAATCATGAAACTCCCCAAACATAGGAGATATATTTTGATAAGGAAACTCAGTGTCTGACCAGGAAAACAATGGAAATCCCAAAGATCAAATGTGTTGGTATGTGGGTTGACTTTATTTCCCCTGCTAAAGAAAATTTTCCATTTTCCTTGATTCAATATTAAGGCTGAAAAAGAAATGTTCTAGAATACTAAGACCTAATTTTAGACATAAAATTATCCTTGGAGTATAAAATAGTATATATGAATGTAAAGGAACACTTTGATATAGTGATTATGTAGATCAACGGTAAATATTTCATCATGAAATATGAGGACACCCCTCCCATTATGTATATTAAGGGGTTCATAGAAGAATTACCTTTTGAACCAACACTGCATCATGTCCCTCATTCAAAAAATACCTATCTTGATACATTATAAAATGAATCCATGATCCTAGATGATATTGAATAAGATGATACAATCTTTCTCATTAGACACTGATGGGTTGTCGCCCTATTATTCATACACTACATGGAGGAGATCAATTCGAACATCAATTCTCTAGGACATGGGGAGCTAGAATAAATTATTTTATGGATTGTCCATACAATTAACTACCTCTGAAATGGAATTCTCCCATCAGACTTATCTAGAAAGGAATATATCTAATTTCAAGAATAAAACTTCACACTTTGTGATGGATATAATGAATATAAATTATTCTATATATGAGGCTTTGATAAATTGTTACTTTGATGCATTGTCGAGGGACATAACTCAGTCATAATTTAGGAAGTCTATGATAGATTTTGTGGTGACCACAATTCTATAACCTGACTATCACAAAAATTTATGAGGCTTTGTTATATATGGAGAATGATGATACAAGCCTACGTGAGATTCACTAGGAAGTTTCATACATTCCAAATACATGAACAATTCATCCATAATACCCTAAAGTGGTTGCGTACATCTAATTTTTTTTCCATTTTACATATGGGGAATTGAGGTCATGGATTTGTGTCCCCTACCCACCATAAAGAAGTTAAAGTAGATACATACTACCACCAACTTATTCTGTATATGAGGTGAGGCCAAACACCTCTAGGATGTTAAGAATAAAAACATCATCCTCTTCATGAAGTCTAGAATTGTAAACATATTTTTTATCTATCATATAATATTGATGGACAATGGAACCAAATTCAATTATTTTTAGTATAAAAGGATGTACCAGGATTATAACATTGAATATAACCATTATCCTTGATACCATGTGACATAAAATCAGACTATAGAGGATTTAAATAAGAATTTTTGAAATGTAATCTTGAAAATGGTAGAAATGGATAAGAAAACTCTGCTAGAAAAACTCTTGCATGAGTCTTGGACCAATCCAACCACAACTCGCACTACTACAGAAGCAGACCCATATTATATTATCTATTCTCGAATGGCCTGAAGGCTGTCTTTTTTATTTTATTATGGTTAATCCCCATTTTAACGGTTGAAGGGGAACCCATACATGACCCGTATGACCAAGTTACAATGACCGACTGACCCGAAATACATGACTTGAAGGCCCAGAGGCATACCATGCTCATAACATGACCCATAGGCCCAACCCACCGGAACTACCCCTCCCATGCTTCTACGTCATTGATCAGCTAGCTCCCCATATTGCATTGATGAACGGTGAGAATTTCTTCATACAAATCTGCACGGTACCTGGTCCGAATGGTGGCTAAAATACCCTCTCATTCTTCCAATCTAGTTTGCTCCGCTTCTGGTGGCTATTACTCTTGTTGCTCTGATCCTATTTTGGGGGTTTCCCTAGGGGAACTGGGCTACTCCATGGTCTCTGTGGCCCGAAGGCCCTGTGGTCCGAAGGCCTTTTATGTCTTCAAGGCCCTTGAGACCCGTAGGCCCAAACCGGTGGCCCAAAGGGACAAATCAGGTGAATAATTATTGAGAAGATGATGAATACATTTCACACCATGGATTTCCATCAGAATCATATTGTGATATCCTTAAATAATAAGGTATTCCTTCTTTCAATCCTACACGGATAGTTAGTGATGGTTTTTAGAGACATAATGATACCAGTGAAGAAAACGCTAAAGTTTGAACCAAAATGGTAAGTACATTACAGAGAAGAAAATGTATATTATAATGGATATTACTCCTTAAAAAATGTAATAGGAATAAATAATTCCCCCACAAAATAAATATTTCTCCAGAAATAATTAGTATAATTCATTTGTCATCATAAGTCAAAGTTTGACCGAACTAAACCTTTAAACATAAGTCTTGTTATACATAATTTAAACTGTGTAACACCTTGGTCCAATAGGTAATACATTAAAATACACAAAATCAATTCACTTTTCAAAGGATGACAATCTTTATGAAATTTGGTCCATCCTGAAATACCCAAAAATTCTCAGATAAGGTCATCCTATGAGACTCGTGACCCGATTTTTCAGATTTCTGTATACCTTTTCATACATATTAAGGAGTATAAAAATAATATTTTAATGAAATACCTATTTTTTGGGATAAAATGCTTTATTTTTATGTTCATGGTGATTTTCAGGCATTTTCCATCCAAATTCCAAAATTTGGAATGATCTAGATAAAAATATAAATGTTCATGGATTGTACTCTATAAAAACAAGTCATGTACCTTATCCAGACAAGGATTTGCCAGACAGAGTACACACCCATTTTGTTGACCAGATACCACATGGTGTGTACTACCCACTTACATGACATGTACATCCTACTGGAAGTGGTTGGTGGTTGAAATGGACTCTACATGCCAAGTGGGGTGTAGTTACATGTCGTGTACCCCCACCAACAAACCCTCGATGTCTTCCAAGTCAAGGGTCACCTCGGTGAATCCCCTATTGAGGGAGAAAACCAAGACATTTCAAATTGACTTTAATATATGTCTTTTATTGTATGGTACATTCTGTTTACTATCATTTTTTATAAAATGAGGGCAGACCATCCATTTTTGTGGTTGGAAACTCTAATGGGAGGTGTTTTACCAATGTATTTCGACCTCCCTCAGATCCAAATATTAGTCTTCTTTATAGTTTTCATTTTAATTGTTTGTGTAATCCCCCTCCCATATCCATGGAAGGGATTGAGTTACTACTCAATCCACACATTGTGACCAATGTAATAAGAAATTGGTGTTATTGTGTTACAGTTTTAATAAATTTTAGGTGTTTTTTTATTTAACTCCTGAATTGTTTATTTTATTATGATTTATATTTTACAATTCCATTAATTAATTCAATTTTAAAATCATCATTCGTGTCGTATCGAACCATGAATGACACCAATGGTCGTGACTAAAGGATTTTCATTAGGTACTCCATGACCATTGGGTGAGCTTGTTGACACTATTTTAGGGGTAAAAGTACATAATGTTAATTTTAATACTCAAATACCAGACCAATGAATTGATTTTTAAATTCAAAATTACCATTTATCAGACCAAGAAACAGTAATAAGATTGAATCCTCGTCGTAAACTATTTTAATAAATTATTTTAATACTAATGAATGATTATTTCAATAAACCTAAATTGAATTACCATGTTGAAATAATAGTTTTTTATTTGTTATTTCAACTCATTTGTTTATTTTAAATTTTTCAAATAGTTTCACTTATTAATTTTTTCCCTTAAATTTCATTGTTTCGATGGTAAACTTAGACTCATCAGACTTGTGCAGATTTAATATATTTTCTATTTTCCTAATGGTATTGACCCTAACTACAAATAACTACTCAGTTAGTCATTTTTGAAGAGACTTTTTTTTTCTAATTTGGATGATACCATTAAATTGGATCAGTGCAAAATTTTAGCATCGTTATTGGAAAATAAAAATGGAAAGAAACAAAGTGAGTCTGAGTCAAAGGTTGGTTTACCCAATTTTCATTATTTCCTACTTCTTGATTGATTTTTTTCATAACCTAAACCCCAAATACCATGTATTATTATCTAACTTGGGAGTGGTACAATCCCACTTGAGGGTATTTTTATCCACATGATTGAGATTTTTTGTACTCATACTAGGATGATTATTATCCATATATAGATGATGGGTTCCAATATGAGGAAAATACATGTACATTATTTACCTCACCCTTCACTTCATATACTGTAGAACAAAATTTGGATAATACTGAATGGTTATTATCAATTGTATAGGAATTTACCAAATTCTTGTTGGACCGAACAAAATGTTTTGGATGACTAGGAAATATGGTAGAATATCTCTCTGAGATAATTTCCAATTTGTATACTCTAGTTGAGTTTAAGGTTGGGTGTTCTGATTCTTTATCAGCTGATGATGCAAGTTATGATATAGAACCCACATTTTAAAAATTATAAATGTTTTCAAATAGTATTCAAAACAAAAAATTTAAATTTGGGACCACGTCAAAACCTTTCAATACAGTATTTTATTACACATTTAACTAAGAGCCCTTAGTTGTTTACAAACCTTCTTCAGAGAACTCATGTGATTTGTTTTATATTTTCAGTATTTCCAAGTAGAAATCGGAGGGTATAAAATACATAGATGATCAAATTAATAAACACATCCACTTTTTTCATTTACTGGCCATGGAGCAAGGCTAATGCAATCCACTACCAAGACCACCTAAAGGTATAGAACCATGAATAAATTAAAAAGGCACCAGATTGATGTGGTGGTTTGCACAGAAAAATCCACATCTGTATTTATATTATGGGTAAGTACCCCTAACACTGGTCAATCCAAATACCAAAACCAAAGGTGATTGCTGGTAGGAAACCCAAAATGTCTATCCTATCTAAATTACTATTTTTAATAAAAACACAACATTTACTTCATCTACACATGTCGTGTGAAACTTATTTATTATATAAAACTATTTGAATAAGATAAAACTGATCATACATGTCATGTGAACTCAACTACATGGTTTCTACCATTCTTTTTAATGTATATTGTAATATCACTTTCAGTATAAATAAATATTAAGTAACTTAATAATTATGAAAGATGCCTATAAAAATGGAAAGGTCATTAGAGTGCATCCGACCCGTCACTGGTTTAAATCTACCCACACAAGCCTTTGGTATAGTGTTAATTAATTTTGAACCAATTTTTTAATTAAAATACATGTGATATGTTTTTCTAAATAAAATAAAACCATTTAAAAAAATAAAAACCATTGTGGGGCTGAATTGGTTGGTAGGGTCGTCCCCACAGATCCAAAAGACCTGGATTCATGTCCTATCAACCGGTTTAATTCCATTATTTTTTCACATTAACAAAACCACACATGTGTATTTTGGTAGAATTAGTATCCTCCATGTTTTTATTAATACCTTAAAATTATTTCAAAATTAATAAATCACCCAGGGGTAATATAGGTCGATCGGCAGAGTTGAAGACCATAGTTCAAAAGATTGAGGTTTGATCTTGGTTAATCACCATGCTTCATCCCAATATTTCTATAATTAAAACCGAAAATCTTGCGCTTTCTTGTCCCCATGTAGTGTGGCAACTATACTTCTAAAATATAATTTTAACAAAAACTTCAAGAACTAAAATCTTCACTCTAGTGGTTGAGGGTTTGTGTTTAGAACTGTCGGTTGCTGGTTTGAACTGTGCCTCGAGCACCAAACTGAAGGTTATAGTTCTCTTTTTCAAATTTTATAACAAAAAACTTGTATGTCTCTAATACATTACATGTATAGGATTATTTTTCATTTGTAAATAATATATTTTAATATTTATTTTTAAATTATAAATAATAATTATTTTATCCTCTATTAAAATAACCATACTTTTAATAATAATAATAATAAATGATATATATTGTGTGTTTGCTAATACACAATTTGTGTATCTCGACTATAAATTTTTGGAACTTTATGCAGGCATATCTCATGTTGCGACCCCCTCGCCTCTTCCCATTTTCTTCTCCCAAAGCTTCTCCCATATGCCTTCTCACCTCCCTCCCTCCAATCTATAATTTCACTTAGTTTCAAGCCACCAAATCACCCTCATTTTGATCCTTGGTCCAGGTATGTGCTTCTTCACCATTTATTTCCTTTATTTACAAGCATATAGGTTATTTTCTGGATCGGGTGACCATTCGAGTCCATCATGCAGTACACGGGTTCAACATAGAGAACATGTTGTGTACTCTAAGTACATAATCATGAACTCTGATTTTTGAATTTCAAAAACAAATGGAATGTATATTCAATACACATCGTGTATAAAACTACCACTCAACCTTTATGATAGACATGTGCACTGAGACCAAATCGATATACCCCATGTTTACAAACACAACAAGTATGATCGGTGCATACCATTTACCTTATTAATCTGGAGTAGTCCATGTAATGGGTGTTCATGCATTGGAATCCATATTCACACAACACACTATGAAGGACCTTCACAGAGAAGGTATGATATTGTATGAACCATATAGGATGAGTTTGTGTATGGGAACTTACATGAACAACATCCCCATGATATCACACATGGAGTGAAAACCTTACTACATGCCATGTACGTGCTATTTCCTGAACACATGCCCAATCAGCATGTTTATCCAGAGTACAATGGGTTGGAAAATAATCACACTACATGTCATATACCCTGGATCAACATGACATGTACTTTTGTTATTATGTTTTCTCACTTTTCTTCTTTCTTTTTCATCTCCTTTTATTTTTTCCCTTTTTTTTCTTTTTCAGCTATGGAATATAAAGATCGAGCGATCGGGAAGCATCCCACAAGAAAAACTGATGTGGATAGACCTTCACACCATACGATTCAACTTAGGACTCTAGTGGAACCCTCAAAGACTGAGATTCTCCTAGTCTCCCAACCACCAACATTGGTGATGCTGCTTCCTCTACATCTGACACCCAAACCTTTGACCTCTACCAGTTCAGTTAACACTATGGAACCATCTTCGGTATCTAATGCTCTAGTTTCTTCCATATACACCCCATCCATATATATTGAGGGCCATAGTATGAAATATCTCACTTTCAGAATGGTACCTTTGGAGCCTTCCACAACTTCAGAGAACCCTACCATGCTTGCACCACCATCAAGTTCATTCATGACCTCAAGTCCAGCTCTGGCATCAGATACTCCACTCACTACCACCATAGTAGGACCCTCCACTTTAATAGATGCTCCCCCCCACAACCTATTCTGGTAGCTACCAGACCACAACCACACCACTACCTAATCTTTTCTAAGAGACATCATGTGGTAGAAATACTAAAATTTCATTCACCATGCATGATCTGTTTGAGCTGTAGATACTTGGACCATACTATTCCTAAGTGTCTAAGAGGTGATCAAGGAGATTTTAGGGAATACTCGCCTACTCGACACAATTTAGGTTTGTAATCTGACATTTATAAATTCTTTTTTTGAGATTTTAGTGACTTTCAAGTTTGATGTGTATAACTACCACCAGGTGCCTAATGTTATAGAAACTCCTATTCGATTTAGGCTAGGTGAACATCATTTATCATTGACCATGCCCAATTTTGGATGAGGGTGTGGCTTCTACCCCCATCCTACCACCTCACCCCCTATTACGGCCCTCACCCGAACTCAGATCTCTAACCTCATTTCCATGTGGCAAGAGATTGTTGGTCCTAAACACACATATAACCCCACTTCTTAGAAGAGAAATCTCATCATATCTTCTATTCATTTCATCAATCAGTGATTTAGTGCATCCATTTTCCACCCTATGAGGGCATGGGTTTCATGTATGGATGAGACATGAATCTTATCCCTTGTATTTTATGGCATGAATATCCTAGACTCTATTTTCTTGAGGATTTTTATTTCCACTCCATGATCTATGGTCGTCTCGAAAACATGAACAACAGTTTCTATTCCACCATATTTGCACTCTATCTGGGGGTGATTGATCCATATCTACCCCACAATCACTTGGTATCTCCCCAATATATGGAATTCATCATTCTAATACTCATGAGTGTGTTAGAGTGATGGGGATATGTCTTTGGGATCATGCATGATGCCCTAACTCCTTCTGAGATGATAGATGACCCACCTTCCCCCTCTGGTGATACTGATCTGGTACCACCCACTCCAATAGTGGATCCTTATTCTTCCTCCCTTACATCATACTCCAACATCCCATCTTCTCTTCACATATCCACATCCCCACATCTACCCACACCCAAACCTGATATCCATATGTCCCTCTTCCTGGCCACAATGAACCTTGGTCTGGACCTCCTTGAACACTACTAGGATACCATCACCCAGACATAGGTATGACTCGAGCAGATGTCAGACCTTTTTCTTCAACTTTATGGAATTCAGCTACCCCAACACCTTCTCCTCCATTTGATCCTCACCCTCCTATAGAGCTACCTCAGTTCACCACTATTTCCATAGATTTAGTTCTCCTATCGACTATTGGGAAAGCTTCCACTACTACTACTTCCACAATAGATGTACCTACTAATTCCATGATGTAGAGCATAGACCCGGTGCCAGAAATTTCCATTATATATGATCATCTTCTTTATCCCCCTATTTCTGATAGTGCTTCCAATAGGGAGACATTGTGATTGGTTTTTCACACTTGTTTCATTATATATATATATATCTTTTGTTATATTCTGGTGTTTTGATGGGTTTTTCTTTCATAATTATTTTTTCTATTACATCGACACTCATAGGTACTCTAGTGAAACATGGGAATATCCTTTCAACTAATTTTCATCATTTTGAGTTGGCCCTGAGGAGAGTATTGTTTTTGTTGTTTATTTTCATTCCTATTCTGTTTGAATTAATTCTTTCAGTTTTTACCATCGTCCTTGCCCGCTTGTGTTTTCCCATGTCCTCTTCTCTTCCTTCATCTTACACTTGGAGGACCACGTGCTATATTAAGTGTGGTGGAGAGTATTTTATTACGCTATTATTTTCTCTTGAAATGGTCTATGAGACATCGTTAATAGATTAAATATTTTAAAATGTGGATTTTTTGGATTAATTATAATTATAAATGATAAATACATAATAGAGAAATTTAAAAGTTACAAGATTATTTTAAATTTTGTATTATTTTAAAATTATTGTTGATGGTGCTTGATTTTTTATTTAAATTATTGTAAATTTACTATTTTTAGACTGATCTTTTTTGTTCATGTCATGACCTGATTGAACCATTTTTATCTTCATTCCCAAGATGTAGTATACACATTTGGACATATTCTTTATTAAACCTCCAATCATGAGAGATTCTTGGGATAAAAATAACTACTTGAACTTGTGTGTTTTTATGTTACAAAAATAAATACATTGAATCACATTAAAATTATTGAATCATTTGATTAATATTTTCAGCCCCTTTGAACTTGGGACCTACCCTACATCTAACCTTCGTGAAACCCATTAAAACCATGAACTACCTTGATAGGAAGACACATTACAAGCCTATTTATTCTTCCAACCATAATTATATGATCATATTTCATGATTATTAATTTATTCTTTTGAGAGGGAGTTTCGAATTTCGGGTTATATTTTGGTGAGAAACCATGAAATTAATTGTGGTGGAGAGTGCCACTTTTTCATTTTGACAGAAGGGTTCCAAAACCACTATTCATTTCATTCTTAGTGGTACATAAAAAATCATGTGTGTTGTAAAATTAAAAAGTGGACCTGATTCATTCATTACACTTTATTGATGGTTTATGGACCCATGTTGGAAAGGGACTGTCATGGTGATGATGAAATTTTGAGAGATCTTGTTGAGGATGCATTTTGATAAGATCTATTTTTGAATATCAGGCATTGATATTTAAAATTTTCACCTTCTCTTTTATGCCTCTGAGATTATTTCTCACATAATTACCTACATACATGTTTCCTCAGAATCATTTGAACCTTATTGAAAGACCTCATGATTTTTATGATTTGATTTCTAAAGTAGAGAATGAGAATACTTAAAAGATTATGGATAGAATTAATATACTTTATATTGATCATGACTCTGAAAAAATGATCATGAGTGATTCATGTGTAATTTTCCTAGTGAGATAAATCATCCAGTGCCATGTGTGTTTATGAAACGTTGAATAATGTGAATAAAAAATGATGAAAATATATAATTGATTTATAAATGATGAATGATTAGAGTATATTTTAAATTGAAATATGTTTTGTGACTTTTAAAATAAAGTTATATAGATATGGTATTTATAAGTATAGTTAGTTTAATTCTTACCTTATTATACTTTAGACTATATTAATTATATGTTGAGATCTTTATTTAGGCCATGAAAATGACCAATTGTGGAGGAAATTCATGTGCTTGATTTTTATATTCCATTTAATAAATATTATCGAATATAAAAACATGGTTTCAAAAAATACCTATTATTTTTTAGATAAAATTATTTATTTGGTGTTCATGGGGATTTTCATGTGTTTTCCAGCCAAAGTCACAGATCGAGAATAACCTGAACAAAAATTGAAATGAATACATTGTGTACATTATAAACACATTCCATATACTGTATCCTTGACACAGATCATCCAGACTGATTACACACCAATGTACCCGACTAGATACCACAAGTCATGTACTTCCCACCTACATGTTATCTATTCCCAAATAGAAGTGGCTGGTGGCTAAAATGGACTCTACATTCTATGTGGAGTGGAGTTACACACCGTGTATCCCTACCAACCGACCACTGATGTGATCAAATTCAAGGGGTGACACGGTGGCTCACCTATCAGTGGAGAACCCCAAGACAAGTCAAATTGACTTTAATACACGAAGTGTACTATATGGTACATTCCATGTATTATAAATTTATATAAATATGAGGGAATCCCCCATATTTTCATGGATTTACATAATTGGGAAAGGTGTTGTTGCTCTGTCATTGGACCTCCCTCATATCCAAATTTTCTTTTTATATCCTGTTATCATTTTAATTTTAGTGAAATTATTTATTCACCCCCTCTCATATCCATGGTATGGATTGAGTTTATTCTCAATACACACACTATGACCATGGTCATAAGAGGGTAGTTATCATGTATTAGGGTTGTTATAAATTATGTGTGCTTTGTGATTTAAATATTGTAGTTTTGTTTTTATTATTATTTCTATATTAAAATTATTTTATTGAATTCAATTCCAAAATCCCCATTGGGGTTGTATAAAACTAGGAATGACACAAATAGTGAAAAATAAAGGAGTTTCAATAGGTACTCAACTGGGCATTGGGTGAGCATATTTCCACTATTTTATGGGTAAAATAACTTAGTGTGTATTTGAATATTCAATTACCAAACCAAGGAATTAACATTTAAATGCATGATTGCCAGTTATCATACCAAGAAACACAAATAAAAAAATCCCCATGGTAAACTACATTCATAAATTATTCTAATATTAAGGAATGATTATTTCACAAAATCCTAATTAAATTAATACCCCAAAATTCTTGATTTATATTTGTTCTATCAACTATTTTGAATTAATTTAATTTTCACTAATAGTTTCACATGGTAATTTTTCCCTTCAGCTGTATTGTCTGGATCATCAAATTAGGCTCATATGAATCATTATGATTTCATTGAATTTCTATTTTTTCATGTGGGATAGACCCTGACATCCACTAACTACATAGTTAGTTGGTTCACAAGAATGTTTTTTTCCAAATTTAGACCATACCTTATGACCGGAGCGGTGCCATGACATGCATAAGATCCAGATTCATGTTAAAAAAATTCCCTCTCCCTATATAAAATCATAATCTATTCCATGGACCATTCTATCAAATAATTATTCATGGATTGATTCCCATAACTTTGGGATTCATAGTGATGTCTAGATCCTATACTCTAGACACATATTCATATTATGAAGTGTAAATGTGATAATATTCTCTCTTTTCACATCATAATTATGAAATATCCTTACATTTTCCTAATTATTGACCACTTACTCAATCATTTTAGGGATTTACCTAGCAGAGAGATTGGTCTCTTACATTTCACATGTATATTAGACCCATGAAAATTCAATCATATGTTATGGTGGAAAGACTTTTAATAGCATAACACCAATTTTCTCGTCACATGATGTAAAAATGTATGGTCCCCATCACTACCTCATGACATTAAAATGTGATGTGGATATACACCTTTAATTACATTAATCTTATTATAGTGGAACATCATTTATGTATCATTTATCCCATATATAAGAGGGAGATCTACGTAGAAATCTTTGCCCAAGGATGACTTGTTCCGTTGAATATTAATTCCATTATTCCTTACATAAGATGTAGATCTATGTAAGGAATCATCCTTAAAATATTATATATTAAAGATTGATTCAAATTCCTATGTGGTATGTATTTATAACTAGGTACTCTACCATGGTCCTAGCCATGATTCTCAAAATAAAAATATGAACATACCTCTTCCATGTGTATTAGCTAGATCCATGTAAGAGATCTCGATATAGGTCATCTGATTTATGAAACCATTATAAAAATAAAATGTGTAACATGTTGAGATTTTGGAACATATTTCTCTTTTAATAATTTTATTTCATTAATATCATGGGTTACAAGAAACCCCAAGTTTAAACAAACTACAATATACAATTAAAATATTGTCATGTAACAGTTATCGCATATCTATTATTTTATTGGGTTGAAATAAGAATAACTAAATTATTAAAAATATATGTTTAAATATTAATAAAATTAATTCAATTATAATCTGTTAATTATAAATTAAAGTAATAATCCTTTTAAAATTAAAAAATCTATTTATGAAAAATCAATTTTTTATGTGTGTGTTGTATTTTTATCTTAATTGTTTAAATGAAAAACTATTATTAAATTATTTTAATTATAAATCAATATTATATTTTTAATAATGAAATATATCATTAATGTAATATAATTTAGGAATGGGAAGAGAATAAACCCTGTTTTTCTCTTAAAAATATATGTTTCTAAAAACTGATTTTCATTATTTTTTGCATGTATGTTTTTTAATTAATTTCTCAAAATTATTTGTATTGAATTTGGGTAAAATGGAATAAATGTATTTATTTAGGATATTAAATTTTTTAAATAGACTCCTTTAATTTTTAGTCATTACAAATAGAAACCATGGTAAAATTTATCACTTTGCGAAAGGGTAAGTTAGGTTAATCTTTGTTAAAACTAGGTGATAAATACATATTTTATTCTCCTTATTACTATTTTCATATAAGAATTTTTACATATCATATTATTCATGAAATATCTATGTTTAAAATAAATGTTTCAATCTTCTCTTTAATATTTAATGCATTGAAAGTTACAAAATTTTACTCTCTTAGATTTAAATATCTATTATTCATCCACATAGGTGAAAAACTATGTTATGAGAAAATAAATATGTTTATTTTTTTATAATTAATATATATTATGGTAAATTATTTATAATTTTTAGCGTTTAAAAAATTACATTAAATGTATTTAAAATACTAATACAAAATTTTTCATTAAACATAATAATTAAATAAACGATTTTAAAATATTAAAAGTAATATTATTTGAGGGATTTATAGTGTTACATTAATTTTTTCGATAAATATAACATATTAGTAATGTTTAAAATTATTATACTCTATTAAAAATTTCTATTAATGCCTTTTATGTCTAATTAAATGATTAGTGTCAAAATTAATAATAATGAAAATTTATCAAAATACTATGTTATTAAATTATTTAAAAATAATAAAAATAATAACATAGGACAAGGTGGATAATATATATTCTAAAATTTTATCAATTCTACATTTATGAAATAATTTTTACCCTATAATTAAAATTTTATCCCTTTATGATTAAAAAAATATGTTAACATGGTTAAGGTTAAAATTGGATAACCAAGATGTTAATAAAAGGATAAGGTTTAAAATGGCACTAAAACATGTCCACATTTTATTCATTGATGGGATTACCAAAAAATAAAACCATATTTTCGAATACCTATCCATTTGGAAACATTTATCTATAGAATAAATTAAATATAATTTAATATTTTATGAAATTCCAAAAGTTCCCCTCCACTTAATTATAAAAGGTAACCCCTCATTTCTCTTATCCACACCACCTTATTACACATATATTGTCCGTAATCTTACAAAATAACTTCTCAAACTATTATCTAAATAATATAGGTGATTTTATTCCCATAATACAAACCTGTGGATCCTTAATAGGATATATATTGGTGTTCTTTTAAAGAAGAGGCAATCCCCTCAATTAGTCACTTTCTTTTTTAATTATTATTTACCTTCTATAAATCTATGTTGTTTATAATTAAATAAAAAATTAAGATTAAAAAATTTACTAAAATTATATTATGATTATGAAACAACCATTATCTACAATCCTTACCATAAAATTAGATATAAAAGTATCACTGGTCCATACATACGGTTTACCATCTCTGCATAGTGATTCAAATCATTTTCCACGACCATATTTAAAAGATGATATTTATGATGGGTTTAGGGATTATATAATATTATTATGACATAATTATACTTCTATAATTATAATATCTCATTTTAATTCTTACTTTTCAATTTTTTGGACAACAATAATATCACTTGTGCATATTTGTGGACTACCACCTCCATGAAGCGATGTGATTTTTTAAATTTACATTTCACTTGGATGGAAATATAGATACATTTATGAAATATAAATTATTTTTATGATAAATGAGGATTTTTATAATTTTAATTATTATTTACCATTCTTTAGTTTCATCTCTCAAAAAGTGAAAACAATGTCCAAGCGTACATGTGGCCTACTATCTCTGTGAATGGTTTAATTCATTTTTATATATCAATATTAAATCAATGATTATAAATATATATATATTTATATAATGAATATATATTATATTTATGTCATGATTAACATTATAGACATGTTTTTACTATTTTCAATGTATAAGGAACAGAAATTCTGAAATGGTATTCTCATGAAAAATGAAACATTTAACACCCAAAAATGATGATTTAAATATGTAAATATTGATAAATATGGGTTGAAATGTTATAAAGGGGTCATATATGATATTATAAATGTTGTGAACTAACCCTAGATAGCCCAAGAGTCACTGTTTGATACTATTACACTGTCTTAATTACAAGTAATCAAATCCTAAAGGATCGAGAGTTTAGTAGTCTTGGTAAATGAGATACATAAATGAGTCTTGTATTAAAATTGATTACGCCAAATAAAACATAATTTTTTTCTTTTTTATAAATAAAAAACATCAATCATAACTCTAATATGTCTATTAAATACCTTCGTATCTTTCATAGTATTATTACTTGACTCCTGGGTAAAAAAACATAATAAGGGTGAGATTAAATTCTCAGTAATGAAAAAATATAGTGAAGAAATATAAAATCAATGAGAACATTCAATAAGAAAAGGTATATAACTAAAATATCCTTCCATAAAAATAACTAGATAAGGAAAAATAAGTAGGGAAATTTAATAAACTGAAACACATTACATCTAAATAACTAAAAATGAAATGTATATATAGATATGTCAATGCAAAGATATCATGGATGAATAATAACAAAAACTAATATGATATAAATTATTGATTATTGGATTCCATGTTTCTTACGTACATCGTACATTTACTATCAAGACCATTCACAATATGATTTAGAAAATGTAGACTAAAAACCTATATAATGTGGTTATCCAAATGAATCATCCCATGAGACTATCGATGTATCGAGGGGCTATCTATAATCGGGATCCACCCCTATCGTACCAGTCCAAAACATTCTTCATATATCAAATAATAAATTTAATAATGTGACCTATCAGATATCCATTTGAACTAAAAGATACAAATTTCTCAATATTTCCACAAATAATTAAATAACTTTAAAAGTATACAGTATATGAAAAATGGTATACAGTTTAGGAAATGCTCATATCCATAAAAAATTATATGGATATATAGGGAGAATTAAATGTCATATGATAAGAGGAAATGGAATATTTCAAGGTGACTAAAAGAGATTAAGGAAGTGAATGTGAATACTATCCTTGTACGAATCAATCAATAACCATCTAGATGATGGATAAGGATGGTATCAACATAATATGTCCCAATTGAAGTTAAAAGATAGGTTTGTTTCCATTGATGAAATAAAAGAAGAACTTATAAAATATTTATGAGGAAAATAAACTTTTGTTTTGAAAACCCATTTGAAAATACTATTATTTTTAAAATACTTTTTTAAAAACATTATCATTAATAATAATCCTATTAAACATTACAAGGAATATTCAAAGAAATAATGATAGATAAATCTATACATGTCATACAAGGTAAAAAGAAACATTCCTTTTGCAATGTAAAAAGGGTTAGAAAAGTCCCTTATCTAGAAAGAAAAAAGAATATTCATTTGAAAACATTGGTAAAATAAAAAAAGTGGTAAAAATTTATTTATGAAATAATTTTGAAAATAATTTCTAATTTTTATAGTAATCCATTGTTTTTAGAGGAAATTTTGTTCTCTGTCTAAAGAGATAAATGATGTGGGGTTTTTTTAAAAACATTTTTAAAACATTCTGATTACCAAAGAGTTGAAAATTGTACTAATGCATGAAAAATGTCCTGAATTACTAGAGTATAGAAACATGAATTGTTTTTTTAACAATGTTGATATTATTTATTCATATGTAAATACCCTAGAAATATCATTAAAGTTATTTTCAAGGAAAATAATCATTAAACATTCCAAAGTGTCCCATACAACTTTGAAAAAATTAAATAGAAAACCGCATGAAGGTAGAATATTATATGAAATTATCAAATACCATTAAGATAAAGCAATTCATGATATAATATAAAAAAAATTAGTTTATACACCACAAAAATATGTAAGTGGTGAATATTACATTTATCTCATAGATGTAAAAAGTTTGACGAGAATCTCTTACATTGAGTATCCTTTCGGGTGAACGTACATTAAATTAATGTATAATAAAATTATTTTCGTTATATAAATTATTAAGATCCTTTTTAATTTTTATCATTACTTTTAATCCACTTATTACCATTTTATATACCACTACTCAATCAATTATGTTTATGTTGGGTGTTTTGACCAATATCAGTTTATGGGTTAAAAACATATTTATGTCAACTATGGTCAAAGGGGGTCATTATATAATATATTAAGAATAATAATCATAAAATAATTATCATATTTATAAATCAATTATACCTTTAAAAACAATCATTAAATATTATTCTGAAAAATTAATCAATGTTACTATCATGGAGACAGTAGGTTATACGTACGCATGAGTAACGTTCTCATTTTTCTCTGATCATAATAGAAAGAAGGTAAGTAATAATATATAATTCCATAATTAAACTTATATCATAAATATCATATAATTTAATCATATATACTTATATATATAATTCTTGTGATGTAAAAGGAATCTGGTTATGTTGAGGATGTTGTAATCCATGTGCCCACGAATGACGTTACCAATTTATGGGTGAAAGCGTAATTATGAAATATATATATATATATATATATATATATATTATTTCAAAAAATAAAATATTGTCATAAATATAAAACATATTATTTTTATGCACTATTTTTTTTAATTATAACCACATTTTATACATTCTATGTATTGTGTGAACGAATCACTTTGCTTTGAAGGGGCTATAGTCCACACTTCCTCAAATGATGTTATTGTGTTAATGTAAATTGCAAAGTGTTAAAGGTATGTGTAATGAAATGATTAAATAAGTATAAATAAATTATTAATATCATATATATCATATGTAAATATATTTTCCATCATAATGGCCACCTTGAGAGGTGGTATGTGAAAAATGAATAATCATCATTTCTTGAGGTTGTAGTTCATCATACACAGAAACAATATGTTCGATACCCATTTGATGGAAGTGTGGGTAATTTTAGGCCTAACCCTCTGAATTAAAACATACTAGTATATTTATTAAACTTTTTTTTTTGTAAAAAATATAATAATAATAGTTTAGGGGTTGGATAATAGAAATGAAACTGTAGATCTTGAGTGAAGATGTTACCTCTTAATCAGGTAACCTCTTTTTGTTTTTGCCAAAAGTATTACTTGGAAGGTTTTATTCCCAATGAAAGGAATCAAGGTCTAGGATAGGGATGTCTCGAAGATATATGGGTATATATTTTCTGAAACTAAGTGGTTTGATAGGTGTGAGTAAGGGGGATGTGGTGGCCTTTTATTGTCGAGGAAAAGACTCACATACTATTTTTGAAAAGAAGTTAAGTGTACCCCCGTTTTTACCTACAAAATGTCTTAAAAACAAACCAAAGTCAATAATGAAAGTTTTGTGGAAGAAATATTGAAAACTAATTGGTTTCCTAAAGTATTCTAAGTCATTTGGTCCACTATGTTACAGGTTTTTTCCTTTATTAAGCTCATTCTTCCTTAATAAATGTAATTAATTTTAATAACTTTCACTAATCCTTTTGTTAAAAAAATTTCGTCTTATTAGATATAATAATTTATTAATATTTAAAATATGGAATAAAAATTTTCAAATTCTTATCTTATAAGAGGAAGCATTTGTTTTAAATTTAATTCAGCAGGCGGGATGAAAATGAGGATTTTTATATTTAAAAAGTTTGAAAATTTGCTACGTTCTTACAATAAATTTCAAAGAGAAATTTATTTCAAATACATAAATTGAATTAATTGATAAAAATATCATCTAATTAAACTTGTAATACAATTAAAATATAATTTATCCATATAAAAATTAGATGAAAAAAAAGATTTTAAGGGAAATTCAGTTGTTTTTTACTATTCATTAAAAAATGAGATGTTTCAGAAAAATATAAAACATTCACCCTAACCTAATTATTATATTTTTAATTAACATATAAAGAATATTTTTACATATTAAATCAATTAATGTTTCAAAATTTAGAGTTAACATGGGTTTTCTATTAAATGGAAGTAAAATGCCTTTAAAAAAGAATAGGTTCTTATGTGTAAAATAGATTTTGTTATTATATTATGACTATCAAACCTAATGGATGAATATAAATAATATTTTAATGAATATAATATATATATATAAGTTAATATAACCCACTAATTGTAATTATTTTAATATAATAGCGTAAAACGGCTTTTTAGCATAAAAATAGGTTTATATAAAAATATTCACTTTATATTCAATTGATTCTTATATTAATTTTGAATTAGTTATTAACTAATTAATTAATTACATATTATTTAAACTGTAATTTTCATAAGTTTTTAATACTATTCATAACTAATAATTTATTTTCTAGTTTATATCTCATTATAATTTAATAATATATTATAGTTCGATAAAACTCGGTCTTGTGTGTAACTCAAGCCATTGAAGAAGGCCACTCTTCCATGTAACACATGATAAATCAGTGTTGCATGAATTGAAATATATATAATATAATCTAAATATTAAATATATTATAATTATCTGGATATTATATTACCTTATGTGCTTGGTTTCATGTGTCAGACACACTATCGAATATAAGGATCTTACTTTAGATTTTTGGGGTGTAACATTCTCCACACCTTATTTAAATTGTGTCCTTGAAATTTAAACTCAATGATGGTTAAATATTGTTTGATAATTCCAATGTTTTAAATCCCAAATCGGGAGAAGTTTTCATAAGTCATCCTCTATAAAAGAGAGAATAAAAAGTACAAAGGTCACATGGACTTCCATGTAACTAAGTCTCTATGTATGAGAACATCAGTGGTAAGTAGAGATACATACTTGGATAAAAATAATAAATATTTATATTGTGTGAGTGAGGGCATCAATAGAAAACAATTTAAAGATAAATATAAATTTGACGGCCTCGAAGCCATAAAATCTTGATGATTTAGAAGACCAACGGTTCAATTGAAATTAAGTTATTAAGAAAAAAATTTATTTCTATGTCATTTTACTGATGTTCGATAATTCTTTTACTACCTAAGAATATATGGAAATATTTTTTATTTATAGGTTTCAATATCATGTAAAAAATGTTAACATTTAGTTGGGATTGTATCAAATTCTAATTCATCCCTCTTCTCTATGAAATTAATTAATAATAATGATTTTTATGCATAAGACACTAAAAGAAACGTTTAAAGGATCCTAATGCCTATAAAAGAGTGAAAGGTATACCTATTTGTCTTTAAATATGTTTAAAAAACAATATGGCTAAATGATTAATCTCTAATCCTCAAAATTTATAATATCGGATCATCATTAACATTTAATTGTAAATTTGTTTGACTAAAAACAACGAATAATTAACCCAAACATTATGTAGTTCAATGGTTTGTGCCAAAACCTTATCATCCATTGTTCATGGGTTCCAGTCCCGATACCTTTATAGATTTTATTGGCTCTCACCTGACTAATAGGTAATACTTTTCTAAAACCATAATAATATAATTTCAAAAATGAATATGATGGAGATCTTTGAAATATAGTTAATCACTAAATAGAATATTAACAATGGTTTTAAATACAACACTAAAATATAAATACTTCATCAAATTATTTCTACATAGATCGATCCTTATTCAATCGTTTATCCTATAGAAGAAGGTACTAATTTGGGGATTATCCAGGATCTCCACACTTAAGAAAATTATCTATAATGTATTTCTTAGGATGATCTTCATTTCCTCCCATCGTACTCTTCATTTTTTTCTCTACAATCCTTTTCTTAATGTACTTCGTCCCTACAAATAAATCATTTTCAGGTTCCATTTAAAAAATTTCCTTGTTTTATCATTCCACACTTCTCATATGTTAGAAATAATGCCTTCTTTTCATTACGGTCTCCACCACTCTAGCTCATAGAAACATCCACCCTTCTCTTCTTTGGTGTTTTCAGGAGTTGGTAAAAGTATATATTATTGATCATATTTCTTGAAAAATTATTTTTCCAAAATACGATATTCCTCAATCCTTTAAACACCATATTTTGTTTCTCATTTTCACCACCTTTTCCATCATATTTGATTTTAAATTGAATCATTTGGGTTCCTTACATTAAATAAATTTAAAAATAATAGTGTGAGAAACAACTATCAAAATAAGAAAAGTGTATAATTATCTATAATATATCTAAATCATGACACATTATTTTTTAATATAAAACACCTTAGGTTTAAACATGACTATTTATTATCATTACCCATTCAAATTATTCACAATGGATTGTAAATAAAAACTGCATTATCTTATGCATATCCTCTGGGAGTGTCAACCCAGATGCATAGTAAAGACCATTTTCATTTACCCTATTACCCTTAGTCGGGATCAGAACACTTTTTTAGAGATATTAATCCTAGGTACATCAGTTCCAGAACCATGTTCAATTATTTTATCTATAAATTTTTGTATTTATAGAAATACCCATATAATCTCTACCATCACAAAATGTTCCTATGTTCTTCTATAATTATCCTCAAATTATACATTAATGTTATGTTCCCTAAATTAAATTTTCAGAAATATAGTTCCCAATGTCAGTAATAAACTTCTTCTAATTCCAACATTAGTTACCCGGCCCCATAAATCCCAGAGTCTATGTCTAATACTATTACATTGGGATGATAATAAGGAATGAAATCTCGAATAATGGATAGTTTATGAGTCTTGGTAAACTGGATACATAAATGAGTCTTGTATTCCAAATGACACCACTAATTAAAACCTACATTTTTCTACTTTTTAATTAAATAACATGAAGGATAAATATAATCTATATATTAAATCTGTACATATCATTCTTACTATGCTTCATGGATTCATGGGAAAAACATAATAAGGGTGAGATAAAATGCTTATTAATGGAAAAATTTTGCCTAACCAATTAATAATCAATTAGAATAGTAAATATGTTAAAGTAAATAACTGAGAACACATTCCATCCAAATAATTAGATAAGGTAAAATAAACAAGTCAAGGTAAAAAACTAAACACATTCCATAAGAATAACTGAAAATGAAATGTAACTATTGATATGTCAATGCAAAATCTTCTGGATAAATACAACTAAAACTAATATGAGGGAAATTCATGATTATTAGATGCTATGTTTCCTAGGTACACAGTACTATTACCCAAAAGAACCTTCACAAGACATCTTGAAAGATATCATGTAAAAATCATCAAAGGTATCCTGCCAAACAACTCATCGCATGAGACTACCGATGCATCGATGAGATATCAACAACTGACCCCACCCATGTCATACTAGTCCAAAACATTATTCATATATCTAATAATCTATTTAAAAATGTTCCTTGTCAAATATCAATATGAAATAGAATAAAAAAATTATGAATATTTCCCAAAATAATTAAATATCATCCATGTAAATACCGTATGAAAATTTGTATACGATTTTGGAAATGATCATATCCATGAAAAATGATATTGACACTAAAGGGTATATTCAACGTCAAATGGTCATATGAAATTGAATATTGTAAGGATAATAAATGGGGTCAATTAAGTTAATATTAATACTATCTTAGACAAAATAAATCAAAAACCATCCATAGGATGAATAAGGATGACATAAACACAACATATCCCAAGTGGAGTCAAAATATAGTGTTTTTATTTTTGACAAAATAAAAGAATATCTTCAAAAATATTCTTGAAAAAAATATCCTTTTGTATTTGAAAACCAATTTAAAAATAATTTTACTTTTAAAATATATTTTTTAAAAAAATCCAATAAAATTAATACTTTTAATCTTTCTAGAGTAGTATTAGAGAAATTATGGTGTAGAAATTCGTACATTTCATATGAGGTAAAAAGAAACATTCATTTTCTAAGGTAAAAATGGTTAAAAAGTGTCTTGTTTGGAAATAGGATAGAAGATTCTCTTAACAACATTGGTAACAGATAAAAGGGGGAAATTTTCATTGTGAAATCATTTTAAAAACATATTTTTTTTATTAAGACGTGGTTTTTATAAGAAAATAGGTTCTCCAAATAAAAAGATAAATGAATTTGGGTTTTCCTTAAAATATTTTTTTAAAGATTTTGAGTACCAAAGTGTGAAAAAATAGTACTAATGCATGAAAAAGTTCATAAATTACCCTATGAGATGAAACTCAAATGGTTTATTTAATAATTGAAATATAATTTCACAAACATAAATACCATTAAAAAGTAATTAATATTTTTTTGAGGAATATAATCTTTAAACATCCCAAATTGTCTCAGGCCACTTCGAAAAAAATTCAATAAAAAACATAGTAAAAGGAATAATATTAGATGAAAGTATTAAATAGAATAAATATAAAATAATAAATGGTATAATACATATAATTTGGTAGTATATACACAACACAAAAGATGTAAGTGGTGAACATGACATTTATCAGACAAATGTAAAAAGTGAGATGAGAATACCATACATTGAGTTTCCTTTTGAGTGAATGTCCATTAAATTAATTTATAATAAATTTATTTTAATTATATACATTATTTTTAACATTTTTTATGTCTATAATTACTTTTAATTCACTTATTATAATGATATACACAACTACTTAATCATTTACATTAACATCAGGTGTTTTGACCAAATTCAATTTATGTGACAAAAAAACTTGAGTAGGTCAACAATGGTCAATGTTGGTCATTATATAACAGATCCCAAATAATAATAATGAAATAATTTTCATATTTATATATCAATTATACCTTTAACACCAATCATTAAATATGGTTATGAAAAGTGAATCAACATTAGAGTCATGGAGACGGTAGGTCGTATGTACGTTTGAGTAACATTCGCATTCTTCAATGATCATTATGGAAAGAATGTAAGTAATATTATATCTTTCTAGAATGATTACTATATAATAAATAAAATATTATTTATCAATATATACTTATATATATATTTCTTGTGATTTAAAAGGAACCACATCATGTCGAGGAGGCGGTAATCCACACGTCCATGAATGATGTTACCACTTTATGTGTGAAAAGTGTAATAATGAAATAGATATTTATTTCGTGAATATAAAATATATTATTTTTATATCGGATATATTTTATTAATACCATATTTTATATATTCCATGTATCGTGTGAACAAATCACATCACTTTGAGGAGCGGTAGTACCCACATCCTCAAACGATGTTATCGTATTAACGTAAAATGGAAAGTATTAAAGGTATACATAATAAAATTATTAAATATTTATAATGAAATAATAAACATAACATATAAATATATTTCCCATAATAATGGACACCATGAGAAGTGTTATTGGAAAAATGAACAATCATCGTTTCGTGATACAATAGATCTCGATACAAAGAAACAATATCTTCGTTACCCATTAGATAGAAGTGTGTGTAATTTTAGGTCAAACTCTTATCATAAAAACATAGTAGTATAATAAGGATATTTTTTTTATAAAATAAAATAATTAGAAGAGTCGTTGTGTTGGCTAATTGAAATGATAATAGAGAGCTTGGGAGAAGACGTTACCTCTTAATGAGGTGACATTTTTTGTTGTGTACCAAAAGGCTTCCTTGGAATAATTTATTAAAAAAAGGTGAATTCAAGTTATAAAGAATAGGTTTTGGTAAGCTATATAGAAATATATTTTCTTATCCTAAGTTGTTTGAGAGGTATGAGTAAGGGCAGTGGTGGTGGACTTTTATAGTGGAGGAAAAGGCCCACTTGGTATTTTTGAAAATAAGTTAGGTGTACAAACCTTTTTACATAAAAAAGTATTTACAAATCAAATAAACTAAATAATGGTTGGTTAATGGATGAATAATGGTCATAAAATGGGTTCTTTAAAATTAGATACCTCATTGAGTCCCCTATGATAAAGGTTTAGTCCTTTATTAAGCATAAATTTTCTTTTTTAATTGTAACTAATTTTGATTACTTTCACTAAAAAGTTTTGTCAAAAACAAGTCCGGTACAATTATACAATATTAAAAATTATTATTCAAAAAATTTAATCAATTTTTTCAAATTCTATTCATATAATTAATATAATTTTTTAATATTTAATCCCATAGGCGGGACAACAATGATAGTTTTACAAGTAAAAAATGTTGAATGTTTTTTGTGTTTCTATAATCAATTTCAAAATGAAATTGATTAAAAATATAGAAATTATATTAACTGATAAATATATTATCTAATAAAAATTTTAAAAGAATTAAAATTATAAATTAACCTTATAAATATATTATATGAAAGAATAATTTTTGAACTAAAATTCGGTATTTTTAACCCCTCATTAAAAATGAATTGTTTCAGAAAAATATTAAAAATGCAACCTAACAAAATTATTATGTTTCAATTTCAAATATGAATTATATTTTGACACATTAAATCAGTTAATGATTCATATTTCATATTTAAATTTTTTTCCTTTAAAAGGTTGTAAAATTTCTTTTATAAATATTTGGGTTTTTACGTGTAAAATAGAGTCAATTCTTATCTTATACCTATAAATCCTAATGCATGAAAATAAAAATTAATTGATTCAGAATATATATATATATATATATATTATATTCATAACTCCCACTAATTGTAATTAATTTAATCTATTAGCGTAAAACAACTTTTTAAGAATATAAATAATTTTATATAAAAATATTCACTTTTTATTTTATTGCATCTTATATTCATTTATAATTAATTTTTTAACAAATTAATTCATTATGTATTTTTAAAAACCCGAATTTTCATGTGTTATTTATTATTATTCATAACTACTAATTTTACATCTAGTTTATATCTCATTATATATAATATGATATTATTTTTTGATAAAACTCATTATTGCGTCTAATTCAACTCATCGAAGAAGGCTGCTCTTGCATGTAGCACATGATAACTCAATGTTAAATGCATTTAAATATATAGATTTAATTTTAAATAGTAAATATATTATAAGGTATCTTGGTATTATATTACCTTACGCACTTGGTGTCACGTTTCATACACGCTATCAAATACAAAGTTCTTACTTTATATTTTTGGGGAATCATTATAAATATGTAAATGATTATGATATATATGTATAAAAACTTTAAATATATTATATATGTGTTTAGATTGATTTCAAAGCATGTGGAACTCAAGGAATGGATTTATCATCTCAAATTATCTTCTTTGGGACATTTTTTAAGTCATGAAATTATCTTGTTTTATTAGGTGTATATACTGACCTTTAACATGTTATATCATTATTATCCTTATTATGATGACATTTAATGTTTCATTTATTGTTATTATTTCTTGGGGATTATGAAACAAATTTTACCAAAGTGGTATGGTTTTATATTAAAATCTCTTTATTTATTCGGATTGTATATGATTTTGTTTCAAATAATGAAATTTCATGATATATCTCCCAATAAACTCATGAATTTTATCATCTTATGCTTATTTATTGAGAAAACAAATTTACATTAATTTTTCTCTCATTAGGTACTCAAGAGTTCGAAATATATTTTTAAGAAAAAATAAACTTTATTACACTCTTCGGTCTATACACCTTCATTATTGATATCCATGTTTTAAAAAAACTAGTTAATAATGTTTTTCCTATTATCTTATGATTAATTAAATTCATTTCTACCAATTTTTGACTATATAAAAAAATTGTTTAAAAGGAATATTCTTGTCATTTTTCAAACAATGTAATTTTTTACTTTTTCTATATAAGTTTGAAAGAAATATTTTATTTTAGTGAATAATTAATGAATGGAATTTGGTGCCATCATCACTAATAAACTATTTAAATATTCCAATATAATTTTCCCAAAAAATTCAATGAAAATTTTTTCCATAATATTATGGAAATTTTTATGTTTTAAAAAGGTTATTTCAAATTTGAAAGGATATTTTCCTCAAAAAAATTTCCAAAGATCCTGTAAAATAATTTTTCATATATGATAACATCCATTGATATTAATTAATCTTTTTTGGTGATATTATCCAATGATATTATCCTTATTAAATCCAAGGGTATTTTATAATTATAATGATGAGATGATTAAAAAACTCATTTATTTTCCATGGGTTATGTTATAATTTTTATTATTTATGATATTATGGAATCAATAAGAATTAAAAATGATTATTTAATGGGTTTTTACATTAAATAACTCTAATATATTGGGTAATGTTAGATAAATCAATAGGTAAATATATTATACATGAACCCAATTTAATTTTAATAATTTTATATAAGGACCTCTATTTCATGTCCAAAAAGCTATGTTTGTACCTTGTTTTCGTGTCCATATATTTATTCATGGACTTTGATTTCATTTCCATAAGATTAATTGTTTACCTGGTTTTATGACCAAATGATTATACATGGGACTGATTTCATGTCCTCAAATTAATGAGTGAACCTCTTTCTATGTATACAGGTTCAAAAAGTTATAAGCCCAAGTGTATGCTAAAAAAATGTCCTAAACCAATTTTAAGCTCTCATGGATTATTTTTTTGTTATTTAATGATTCATTTTTAATGATCTTCCATGATTTATACAATGACGCAAGATTATGATCTTTGATATACAGGTTATGTTTTTCAAATGCTAAACTCTTGTTCTTATACCCTTATGAACATGTTGTGAAAAATTAATCATTGATATGTCCCTTATTTATCCTTATTGTGCATCCATGATCACCCTTAATTAGGCTTCCCTTTCACAAAGTTATTAATAAATGTTTTAAGTAGGGTATTTCTAAGAAGATTACTATGAGGGATGATCATGATTGTATATATTGAAGATCATTCAAGAATAAATGTTTTAGGTGTTTAATATCAATCTTCACTAAAGCTTAATGGTTATGGTGTGGATATTATTTTTACATATTTAAAAATATTCTAAAAAGATGTAAAATTTATGTATGAAAAAATTAGGTCACTATAATTGGTATTAGACTAGCATTTAGTTAATATTTGAATATTATGATTTGAGAAATTTAGTGAAAACACCGTGGATAATTCAATGAATATGATCACATCATAAAGTCTTGGTAAAGAAAATATTATGTGGTCTTTTATTTAAAAATCCATTTCTATATATGGAAATTGAATGTGGGTTTAGAGCAGATTCATCTAGCAGTAATAACCCCAACAATAGATGGTCGATTATATCTTGACCATTATTCAGGTATATGGTCAATGTTCTCTAACTGTGCACCTAGTTTTACACTCCTAATGTTTGTGATTATGTTATAATATATTTTCCTTATGAACCATTATGAAGTAATTAAATATATAATGACCATGAATGGCCCGAGTGACATAATTTAGGACAAATCAAGAATTATATTTAGGAATATATGATTTTTAACACTTATTTTTATAGCATGACGATCACAACATTTTTTTGGTTTTATTTAATTGATAGAACAAAAAGAAATTATGTTCAAAATGAATGTGATGACTAATGAAATGAAAATACTCATGAGAAACCAAGTGGATTATGATTTGGGATAAAATATCATATCCCTATTATCACTCAAATCTCATAACATATCAGTGGTAACATGGTTTATATTGAAATTACAAGTGAACCATGGAGGGAGAAAAGTGTTATTTAATATATTTTGCAACAAATTCCACCCGCCTTCCATGGTTCTTAGTATTCAATGGTTGCTAATCAATAGATCAATGCAATGGAAAAGATATTATCTATTCATTAGTGATCAGATAATGAAAAAGTTGTCCAATTGATTTGTTACTTATAAGGTGAATTATATTAATTGTGGAATATTATTATGAATACAAGGAAAGAGGATGAAATTAAATCCATGGAATGGGATGTGTTTTATATGATATTTTTTAATAAGTAATTCCATTTTATTCTACGAGCAAAAAATAGAGAAAGAATTCCTCAAGGTTAAATCAAATGACCATGAATACATTTGTACATATGATGAAATCACTAAAAGTAAACTTAATTTATTTTTTATTGGTTTGTAGACATGTTTATGAAATATATTACCCAAAAAGGACTTTAGAATTTACAAAAAACAAATTTGATGACTACTCAAAGTGGAAGTGGAAGATGAAAGTACTCATGTTTTTGGATACAAGATAATTAATATTGTGTTTCTTAGAACCTCCTAAGGTAGGTCACATGGAGGTAAATAATTTTTAACCTCATAATTTCCAAAAATGTGGGAAGGACCAATCAGAGGAATTACAAAATTGAATAAGAAAATGTTTCAAGTGTTGGAAGCCTTGACATTGAGCAAAAGAAAGTAGATGTGATGTCAATAAGATTGTCAATGAAATGAATGGATATATAAATAAATACAATAAAACTCTTACACTTCAGTTCTATATATGAAATAAGTTTGGGAATTTAAAAAATAAATGCACTAATACAAGGGATAATGAGAATAATAATCCACAATAACATATGCAGTTAAAGGACAAATAGAAAGTCTATGTAATCATAAAAACGTAATTGAATCAGGGTAGTCTAACCTAGATTTAGGGATTCCATATTGAATATATTTGGAATAATCCCTATCAAAACCTAATCCCACTTTGTAATTTCATGTGATTTTGATTATTGAATATCACCCTCTATAGAGATCCCATATACATTTGTGGAATAAAAAATCATATTTAATATTCTGATATCAACCTATAATCATCTATCAGTGAATGTATGAACCCAATGGAATTATGTTTGGTAAATATAAGTTCTTATTTAACAATTAAATATTGAATTATATAATATAATTATATATGATTTTGCAATGACTTTATTTTGGGAAATGATTAGGGTAAATACATTTTTGTACGTGCCTTTATGAGTGATTGAAATAATTTCAATATAATTGTTAAATTGATAATGAAAGGATATCAGTTTTATTAATACTAGTTTCTAGGTATCAAATTTAGACAAATTTTTTTTTTCATGATCCTTATGGTTAACTATTTATGGAATGGATTAAGATGAACTTTTGGTGTTGTTGATGAGGTTTTTGAAATTAATGTGTTTTATTGATCTATATTGGATAAACTATGTGAACGATTTTGGTTTTGGTAAATATTCATAGGTAGAAGGACTGAATTATGAATCATATGATTTGATAAAAAAATATTAGTGCTATAGAAATAAAAAAAATTCTTGAATAGTCATTAGTTAGAGTCACAGGTGAGATTATGGTGGAATTTAACTAAAGGAATAAATTCAGCTTCTCATGTAAGTAAATTCCCTTATGTTTTTACTCTATACTCGAAAGGAATTATTTAACTAGGGGAAACAGATTTCTAAAAAAAATGTTTTCATATAACCTCCAATTATGGTGAATTGATTGTATTTTTTACACCTCATCGATATATGGTTTTGTGGTCATTAACATTGTCACGATCATTCACTGTCTTATGATTAATGCTCTCTATCACTCTCTATAATTGTATGGACATTAATTTTTTCTTCAATGTATATAGTTTCACATACCACTAATTTTCACCTTTCTGGTAACCTAGATTTTCTTAATTCTAGACAACCTTCAAATTTCTCTTTCTCTCCTTTCAAGATGATATTTTATTAATTATTTTTATGATGTGAGTTTTCAACAAAATTAATTTTCAAATATCAAACAAGTGATTATCAATAATGAGTTTAAATTTGTAGGATGAAATTTATTAAATGGGTAGAATGTAATAACCCAAGATTTTTGAATATATGTCTCTTTAAATAAATTTATTTTTTTTAAATCTTATATTATACGCAATATTGAGTTTAAACTAACCATGATATACTATTAAAATATTATTATATGATAGTTATCACCTAGACATTTTATAGGTGGATATGAATAGAAATAACTAAATTATGAAAAAATGTATGGTTTCATATCTATAAAATTAATTTACTGGTTATAAATTAAATAAAAAAAAATTATTTGAAAAAAAATTATCTAAACCACTGTTTTTATGCGTAAAATGAATTTTTATATTAATAAAATAAATAAATAACTATTAGTGAATTATTTCAATTAAATTCATATACTACATGTTCAGTACAATATTTTAACATTATTTTAATATTTTCTAGCATTTGGATAATAATAAACAATGTTTTCTATCAAACATGTATTTTACTAAAAAGCTGATTCCAACACAATTTTCATGTTTATTTTTAAATTAATTTCTTTAACACTAGTGTATTTATTTTTATAAAATATATTACTTATTTAGAATCAGAAATTTAATATTTCATAGAAATACCTCTATTATTTTTAGGCATTATTAATATTAATAATGGTAATATTTATCAATGTGATAAATGATAAATCTGGTTAATCCCAATTAAAAATACGTGGTAAGGCCATAAAGATTCATCATAATACTTATTATATGAATATAATTAAACACAAATCAACTAAAGGACAAATTTTTTTTGTTTAGTGAGGACATTTTTATGAATATTATAATTATAATATTTAAAGCAACGAAAGTTTTGAAGGGTCACACTCTAAGTTCTAAATATCTATTTTGTGCCAACATTTGGAAAAAAAAGTTATAAATGAATGTAAATATCTATTTTGTGAATGATTAAATTATATAAACTATTTATGTTAATTTATAATGTTTAATTATTAAATAATTACCTTAAATTCCTGTGTAATTCTAATGTAGTATTTATTGAATTAATAGAAAAATAAAATAAATGATTTTACAAATATTATACTGAAAATAAATTGAGTGGGTTATAGTATTAGAAAAACTTTATAGATATATATAACTTGTTATTTATGTTTTAAACGATTATATTGTCATAAAAACTCTACATTTATGTCTTTTAAGTCAAATTTAATGAGTAGTTTCAAAATTGACATTAACAATAATTTATCAAAATAATATATTACTAAATTATTTAAAAAACATAAAAACCATGAAACAGAATAATTTTGGTAAGATATGGTATAAAGTTTATCTATTTTATATTTATGAACCATTTTGACCTTATAAGTAAAATTATAATCCTTTAATATTAAAAAATATGTTACCTCAGTTATGGTTAAAATAGGTTAACCAAGTGGTTAATAAAAAAGATAAGTATTAAAATGAAATAAAAAAATATAATAACCTTATTAGTTAATTGTATTTTAACACAATACTATATTATCTCTGAAAAACAACCAAATTGGAAACAATTAAAAATATAATGGATTTATTATAATTTAATCTTATAAGAAATTCAAAAGGTTCCCCTCCCCTCAATTTCAAAAGTGTTCCCCTCCTTTCCCATATTGAAACCCCATTGAGCATTATATATTGTACCTCAACTACCAAAATACATTATAATATTTTATAAACATATTATATAGGTTCTGAATGTCTTAAAAACCAACCCTAAGATCCTTAATAAGAGTTCTAAGGGATTTCTTTCATAGAAGAGGATATCACCTTAATTAATCACTTTCTTTTTTTTAAATCTAATTTTACTCTTATAAACATCTGTTATTTATCATTAAATTAAAATTTATTTATCCAAAATATACTGAGTTATTATTATTATTATTATTAAATCACTATTTTCCACCCCATTTCATATTAAATAGCAAGTTAATGTCTTGTTTGAGCGTACATACTGCTTATCGTCTCAACATAGTGATGCAATTCATTTTCCGCCACAATATTTCATGGATTGTTATAATGATATTTTTAATGCTTATATATAATACATATGAAATTATTATACTTCTTGAATTATAATACCACCTCAACCATTGTAATTTTAGATCTATTAAAAAAACAATGTAGATTGAGCATGTGTGTGGACTACCACCTCCACGAAGTGACATGGTTTGTTTTTTATTTCCATTTTTATTGGATTGTAATAAAGAAATATTTAATTAATATAAATTATTTTCTGTGATATTATAATGATTCTATAAAGTTGAATTATTATTTACAGTAATTTTGTTCCAGTTTTTGAAAAGTGAAAACATTGTTCACACGTACATATGGCATACCATATCCATTAATGTTGTAAATCATTTATATATATATATTTAACAAATGATTATAAATATATATATATATATATAATTATATATATGATATTTATATCATGATTAAAAAATTTTAATTATAGAACCATGATCAACAGACAAGGATTAGAAATACTAAACCAAAATTCTCATGAAAGACCAAACTGTTAACACCTTGAAATGATGAAATTAAAAAATATTTTTTTATAAATGGATGTTGAAATGTTATAAAGGAATAATTTTTGATATTATGAGTAAATAAATTATTATTTTATATATGAATAATAAATTTATATTTATTATACAATATGTTAGAGTTCTATCAAACCTATTGAATCTCAATGTAAGGGTTTATTATCTAAAATTATCTTATTTGAGACATATGGAATTTCATGAAATTATCTTATTTCATGTGGTTTATATAGTTCCCTTTGAAATTTTATTTCATTATTATAGTTATTATAATTATATTTAATGTTTAATTTTTAGTTATTCTTTCATGGGTTTATGATTAACATTTTACAAAAGCAGTAATGGTTTAAAATTACAATCTCATTGTTTCTCAAGATTTTTTATGATTATGTTTCCAATGAGGAAGTTTCCTGATATATCTACCTGTAAACTCATTAATTTTCTTATCCTATGATTATTTTTTGATAATCATACTTTAATTTCATTTTAATCTTTTTAAAAACTCAAGAGACTAAATTAATATTTTATGGAAAAACAATTATTTTTCTCTCTTTGGTCGAAAATAATTTCTCTTCCATGTCCCTGTTTTTTTAAAATGTTTTCAAGAATGTTTCTAGTGTAATCCTATTAATTTTTAAATTAAAATTTACACATTTTTTAAAAATAAATAGTTTATAAGATATATTATATTCATTTTCTGAATAGGGTAATTTTTTACATTTTCTAAAAAAGTGTAAAAGGATTTTTTTCATTTAACATATAACAAAATAACTATAATTTCCCATTGTCATGATTGATCAATTATTTTAAGCTTACATTACAAGATTTTGAGGTTACTATCAAAGAATGTTTTTATTAATATTTCGTAAATATTTATCTTTTTAAAATTTTATTTCAATGTGGAATGGATATTTTCATCCTGAAGTTTTCAAGTGATCCTTTAATAGAACTTTCCATATATGATAAAATCATTTAACGTTACTTATTCATTACTAGGGACATTATGCAGATATACAATTATTATTATCTCTCTCAGTGGTTTATTATTATGTGGGTGATATTATTAGGAAACACTTTTATTTTCCATTGGGAATTCTATAATGTTATTATCTATGATCCTATGGAATTTATATGTTTGAATTATGATAATGTTACAATTGGTTTTGTTAAATCCCTCCAATTCATTGGCTAAATTTAAATAACTCAGGAGGTAAATATGTTATGTGTAAACCTGATTTCATGTTCATAATTTTATTCATGAACATGGATTTCATGTCCAAAATATTATGCATGGATGTGGGATTCATGGTCATATGTTTATGTGTGTACAATGATTTCATGTCCATAAGATTATGCATGGATCAGGTTTTTTGTCCATAAGTTTATATGGGGGGATTAATTCATGTACATAACCTAATAAGTTAACATGATTCTATTTATACATATTCAAGAAGTTATAAGATTATGTGTATTCCCAAAACTCATATCTTTTTCCAATATTATTATCTAATGGATTATGTTCCCTGATTCCTTCTTGATTCATGTATTTTAACCTTCCATGATTTATGCCATGAATGAATATTATTATATTTAATATACAAGGTATGATTTTAAAAATTAAATTCATGTTATCAAACCCTTATGCTCTTTTTATGGCTATGTGATCATTGATATCTCCCTTATTTACCCTTACTAAGATTCTAAGATAACCCTTTCTTATGTTTCATTTTCTATAGTTTATAAATAAATATTTTAAATAGGGTATTTATTAGAATCATATTATGTGGAAATATATTTTCTCATATATGTTAAATAAATTTAATAAATATGATATTTATGTATCTAGTATATGAAGAAAATAAAACTTTATAGTTTTAGTTTGGATTTTAATGAAATGTATTTAATATTCAACTAAAAAGAGGTAAAATTTTTGTATGAAATGTTCAGGTTGGAGAACATTGTCCATTCCTATCCATACGTGTCATATCTATATATGAGACCTTTATTACTAATAAATATATGTTTCTTAATTCCTATTAACACCAGATATGTTGTGATGCCCAAATCTACTATTCTTGGCCCGAGCCACAACATCCAAAATAATAATTCCTCTTTTCTCTTACCAATTTATATTAGATCCTTCCTTAGTAAATATTTTATCCTCTAGAAGAGGGCATTGATTTGGGTAATGTCCAAGATCTTAACACTTACAATAATTATCTCTAAAGGATTTCTTATGATGAGATTTACTTCCTTCCATTGTACTCTTCATTTACCCTCAAAAATCCTTTTCTTTATGTCCTTCTTTCCCAAACATTAAGAATTTAATCTTTTAATTATGAAACATTACATGGTTTTTCTTCCACACTTCTCACACGTAAGAAATAAGGCCATCTTATCATTACTATGTCCACGACTTGATCTCTTAGAAAACTCCATCCTTATTTTCTTTAGGTTGTTTGGGAGTTGGTAAAGTTATATATTATTGAATATATTTTGTGAAAACTTATGTTTCATAAACACTATATCCCTCACTACTATAAACACCTCATTTAGTTGCTCATTTTCAACAAAGTTTCCTTCATCTTAAAGGATAACTTGAATCCTTTGGGTTCCAACAATTATCTAAAACCAAAAATAATAGTGTCAGAAACAATATTCATATTGAAAAAAGTGTATAATTATATATAAGATATCTAAATCATGACACCTTGTTTTTAAATATAAATCACCTTAGGTTTATCATTGATTATTCAATGTCATTATCCCTTAAAATTCTTAACCATGGTTTGAAAATAAAAAATGGATTATATTTTTCATATCCCCCAGGAGTGTCAAACTATATTTGCAGTAAGGACCATTTTCATGTACCCGGTTACCCTGACTTAGGATCAAAACACCTTTTTTGCATTCTTAATCTGAGGTGAATCTGTGCCAGAACCAGTTTCAATTTTTTTCTTAGTAAGGATTTATTTATTACAAGACCAAAATAATCTCAACCTTGACACAAATTTTAGAATTTTTTATACTTATCCTAAAATTATACCTTAGTTTTATGTTCTCCAATTTATTCTTTACTAAATTATTGTTCCCAATGTCATTAATAAACTTTTTCTGAAACCAACTTAATTTACCCAAACTCATAATTCCTAGATTTGGTGCCCATATCCATTATATTATCCTGATTACCAGGAAGAAAAAAACCAACGGAGTGATAGTTTTTGAGTCTTGGTAAACTAGATACATAAATGAGTCTTTTATTCCAAATAACTCCACTAATTACAACATAATTTTTATATTTTTTTAATAGTAAATAATATAGAGGATAACTCTAATACATATAGTAAATACCTATATATATTTCATATTATTATTTTTGGAGTCATGGGGGATGAAACATAATAATGGTGAGCTAAAATTCATTGTAAAAAAAATATAGTAGAAGAAATAAATAATAAATGAGAATAGTCAATATGAAAAGTTATATAACTAAAAACACATACTTCCAAATAACAATATAAGGAAAAATAAACATGTAAAGGTAAGAAAATTAAACACATTTCATCTGAAAAACTATAAATTATACATATATATTGATATACCCATGAAAATTTTAGGGATGAATATAAATGAAACTAATATGAGGGAAATTATTGATTATTGGATGCTATATTTCATAGGTACATGGTAGCCTTACCTTCAAGAAATTTCACAAGAGGGTTCAAAATATATTATGAAAAAAACCATCAATGGTGACTAGCTACATGACTCATCCCATGAGATTACTGATGCATTGAGGTACTATATATAACTGGGACCCACCCATGTCGTACTAGTCTAAAACATTCCTCATATATTGAATAATAAATTTAATAATGTTCCTTATCAAATATCCATATGAAATATAAGAAACAATAAATATTTCCCAAAATAATTAAATAAATTTGAAAGTAAATACCATATGGAAAAATGGTATACGATTTGGGAAATTATCATATCCATTAAATATTATATGGATACTTATGTTAAATTCAAAGTCAAATGATATCACAAAATTCAATATTTAAAGGGGAATAAAAGGGGTCCATGAAGTGAATGTTTATATTATCCTTGACGAAATCAATCAAAAATCATCCAGAGGATGGATAAGGATATAATTAAAACAAGATATCCTAAGTGGAGGAAAAATATTAGGTTTTCATTATTGGCAAAATAAAATAATATCATCAAAAATACTCTTGAGGAAAATAACCTTTTTTATTTAATAACCGTTTAAAAATGATTTTATTTTTAAAAAAAATTTTATAAAAAAATTCATTAAAATTATTCCATTTATACTTTCGAGATAAGAATTAGTGAAATGATTACAGATAAATCTATACATGTCGTACAGGGTAAAAAGACACATTCATTTTGCATGTAAAAAGTGTTAAAAAATGTGTCTTATTCGGAAAGAGAAAATCGGATTACTTTGAAAACATTGGTAAAAGAAAAAAAGGGGTAAATTTTTTTACCATATAATTTTGAAAATAATTTTTAGTTTTTTTAAAACATGTTTTTATAATAAAAAATAGTTTCTCTGACTAAATACATAAATGAAGGTGGGTTTTCATTAAAAAATTAAAACATTTTGAGTACCAAAGAGTTGGAAAATGGTAATAATTATTGAAAAGGGTCACAAATTACTAGAGGATATGAACATGAAAGAGTTTATTGAATAATTGTAATATAATTTACTCAAATTGAAATAACATTAAAATATCATTAAAGTTATTGTGAGGAAAATAATCTTTAAATATCCCAAATTTTCCCATACCACTTTGAAACATTTTAAATCACAATCCTCCGGAAGGAATAATATAAGATTAAAATATTAGATACCATAAATATAGAATAATTAATTATATAATATATTTAAATGTGTATTATATACACCACACAAAAGATGTAAGGGGTTAAGATGACATTTATCTCACAGATGTAAAAAGTGAGGTTAGAATCCCTTTCCTTGAGTTTCCTTTCAAGTGAATGTCCTTTAAATTCATTTATAATAAAATTATTTATATTATATACTTTATTTTGATCCATTTTCATGTTTATAATTATTTTTAGTTCAATCATTTACTTTTTATATAAAACTACTTAATCAATTATGATTACATCAGGTGTTTTGAGCAGATTTGGTTTATTTGTCGAAAACAACTTGGGTAGGTCAACTTTGGTCAAAGGGGGTCATTATATAACATCTAAAGAATAATAATAATGAAATAATTATCATATTTATACATAAGGTATAACTTTAACAACAATTATTAAATATGGTTATGAAAAATGAATCAACATTGCAATCATTAAGATGGTAGGCCGTATGTACGTATGAGTAATGTTCTCTTTTTTCAAAGATCATTTCAGAAAAAAATGTATGCACTACTTTATCTTTCTATAATTAAAATTATATCATAAATCCCATATTATGTAACCATATATAATAATATATATAATTCAAGTTATGTAAAAGGAACCACATCATGTTGAAGAGGTGGTAATCCATAGGTCCACGAACGATGTTATCACATTGTGTGTGAAATATTAATAAAGAAAAGGATATATATGTATATATTATTTCTAGAAAGGTATTTATTTATTTAATATAAAATATATTATGTATATATATCATATTTTTAATTAAAACCGTCCTTTATTTATTCCATGTATCGTGTGAACGAATCACATCACTTTGAGGGGGCGGTAGCCCACACTTCCTCAAACGATGTTATCAAATTTATTTAAAATGGAACGTTTTAATGGTATGCATAATAAAATGATTAAATATGTATAATGAAATAATTAATATCACATATAAATATATTTCCCATCATAATGGCTACCATTAGAGATATTATGGTAATAATGAATAATCATCGTTTCGTGAGGCAATAGTTCTCCATACATAGGAATAGTATGTTCATTAACCATTAGAAGGAAGTGTGTGTAATTTTTTATAAAACCATATCATAAAAACATAATAGTATACTGAGGATATTTTGTTTTATAATGTCATATAATAATAAGTGTTTATGGTTAGGATAATGTAAATGATACTAAAGAGCTTGAGAGAAGATGTTACCTCTTAATCAAGTAACTTCTTTTGTTTTGTACAAGAGTCATCCTTGGAATTATTTATTCCAAAATGCGGTTTTCAAGTTATAGGGAATATATTTTGGTTATATATGTGGAAATATATTTTCTATCCTATTTAGTTTGAGAGGTGTGAGTAAGGACATAGGTGGTGGCCTTTTATAGAGGAGGAAAGGACTCACATGGAATTTTTGAAAATAAGTAAGGTATACCAACGTTTTTACTTCCAAAAATTATTTAAAAACCAAATAAAGTAAATGATATAAGTTTAATGGATTAATTATTGATAGAAAATGGTTTTTTTTAAAGTTTTATACCTTATTGAGGCCACTATGTTAAAGGTTTATTCCTTTATTAAGTTTAAATTTTCTTTTATAATAGTAATTAATTTTAATTACTTTCACAGAATATTTCTCTAAAAAACAATGTTGGTACTATTATAAATTATAAAAAATTATTATTCCTATTATTTAATCCATTTTTCTAAATTTTAATCATATATTTGATATAAATGTTCTAATATTTTATCTCGTAGGTAGGACAACAATACTGGGTTTAAAAGTAAAAATGATTGAATGTTTGCTATGTTTTTATAATAACTTTCAAAGTGAAAATGATTAAAATTAAATAAATTAAATTAAATGAAAAATATATAATCTAATTAAACTTAGAAACCTATTAAAATTATAATTTGACATTTAAAATAAATTATATGAAAAAAGCAATTTTGAACTGAAATTCAGTATTTTTAACTCTTCATTAAAAATGAAATTTTTTAGAAAAATATAAATAAATCTCCCTAACATAATTATTAAGTTTTAATTTCGAATAAGAATTTAATTTCCACATATCAAATCTATTAATGTTTCAAAAATTCATATTTAAAATTTTTTTCCATTAAAAGGTGGTAAAATTGAATTTATAAAAATATACGTTTTTATGTGTAAAAGAGGGTTTATTCTTATATTATTCCCATAAAACCTAATGAAAGAATATCAAAAATATTTGAATCAATAATATATATATAAATATATCATTAATACCACCCACTAATTATAATTAATTTAATCTATTACTGTAAAACAACTTTTTTAGACTAAAAATAGATTTCTATAAAAATATTCACTTTATATTCTATGGATTCTTGTATTCATTTATAATTATTATTTTTTTACCAATTAATTAAATTTTTATTTTTATAAACCATAATTTTCATAATTTAGTTATTACTATTCGTATCTACTAATTTAAACACAAGTTTATATTTCATTATATTTTAATAAAGTATTATTGTTCAATGAAACATGCTCTTTTGGGTAAAAAATGCACTGAAGAAGGCTGCTCTTTGGTGTAACACAAGCTAACTCAATGTTGAATGCATTGAAATAAATAAAATATATTTTAAATAGTAAATATATTATAATATATCTAGATATTATATTACTTTATGAGATTGGTGTTTTTTCTCACACACACTATCAAATATATTGTTCTTACATTTGATTTTTGGGGAATCATAATAAATATGTAAATGATTCTAATATATATGTATAATAAACTTTAAAATTATTATACTTGAGTTTAAATTTATTTTGAAGCATATAGAACTCGAGGAATGGGTTTTTCATCTCAAATTATATTTTATGGGACATTTGTTATGTCATGCACTTATTGTTGAGAAAAGTATTGTTTTCAACAATACTTAAAAATGTTGTTTAAAGGAGAATATTATTGAATACAATACTCTATCTTTTATTATGATTTTGATGCTCAAAAATACCCTTATTTATTTTTTAATGATTTTATTTAGTATTTTGCAGGAATTTATTAATTTATTTTACTCTTGAAATAATGAGAATTTATTACTTGTGTGGAATATGCCTTAGCGCATCCTGGAATAACTGTTCATACCTTACGTGGATAAATGTAGTGTGGAATCTGCTTTAGTGCTTCCTAGAATCACTGTTCATACCGTATGTGGATAAATGTTGTGTGGAATCTGCTTTAGCGCGTTCTGGAATCACTGTTCATACCCTACGTGGATAAACGTAGCGTAAGGATGAAAAGCGTGTATACTTTTTCATATAAGAGAAAAGTATGGTTAAACAACCATACTTTATCAGCAAATTATAGAAGGAGAACCGTACGTAAGTACTAAATGTTATGATTTGTTTCTCAAAAGTATGGTTAATCAACCTTACTTTTGTGAACAACCATACGTTCTTGGAAATGTATGGATCATGTAAAAGTATGGATCTTTTACCATACATTTGAGAGTTGAAGGAAAACTCATGGATGATCAACCTTACGTTTGGTGGCCATGATTCAACCTTACGTTTTCAACCTTACGTTTGAAGTCTATGTAATTAATCCTACGTTTGGAGGCCACGTCATCAAACTTACATTTGGCGTCGGAAATTTCGAAATACGATATTTTTATGCAGTGGTCAGCAAGTTGATTTTTGGGCGGATTTCAAGATGAATTTAAAGTCGGTTTTATAATACGACTTTGACTGATTCAAATCCGTTTTATCAATGGATTTAAGATCTTATTAAAAGGTGATTTTTATGCCGAGTATTAAGGGATGTTACTACTTCTCTGTAAATTCAAATCTTTGAATATCGTGAATAAAAAGGTGACTTTTATGGATCTAAATGTGTAAGAGATATGCTCATTTTTATTATATAAGTTCTCTATGAAACACCAGGTAAAATCGTGTATGGTGATCAATCTTTTATGAAAATGTGGAAAACAGAGACCGCAAAAAGCATCCAGTTCTGCTGATTCAAAATGAGCGTCAAAGCTCTGTTTACTTAAGAATAAATAACTCGATAGAAGATTCACTTGTTCTACATTGAATATCTACTGTAGATCTACTGTTGCTGATGTTGTGATCTTCAAATCAATATCTATTGCAACTGGATCAACTCAGAACTGCTTCGACTTGAAAATCAAAATTTCTAGAGACTTCGATCCATCTGATGTCAATTGCTTTCTATTTGCAATTGTGAAGATCAACTGAAAAGCTTTTGTTAAAATTCTTTTTATATTGAGTGACCAGATTCTTGTACTAAGCTATGTAGGTTTGTGTTTGAACCAGATGGCTTTTATTACCCTGAAGATTGTAAAGGCGTAAACTGCATGTACTCAGTTGTGAACCGGTCTATGGAAAAGTGGACCATATAGTGAAAATCACTAAGCTCGTGGAGTTGAGTGTTGGTGGAGTGGACTAAGGGCCTTCTTTTCACCGAACCACTATACATCATTATGTTCTTTTTTTACTTTTTCCGATGTATGATCAAATCTGATAAAGTATAGAGGACAAAACTCATTCAATCAAAGAGTTACCGAATAATTGAAAAAGACACAATTCACCCCCCTCTTGTGTATAATCTGTAGATTAGGATCCAACAATTTGTATCAGAGGTGGAGCTTTTGATAGAGCCTTAGCAAGTTAGAAGAATTTAAATATTATACAACAGAGCATCATGACTGATACAAGAGAAGGGATGTCAATGGTCAGAGCACCATATTTTAATGGACACAACTATGGCTGTTGGAAATTGCGCATGATAATATTTCTGAAAAATCTCAGATATAAAGTCTATTCAAAGATTCTAACTCTTAATGAAATTCCTGAAAATCCTGAGACATGGAGAGGCAGAGTAAGATATGAATTAGAAGGCTATGAATTCAATTATCTGCAGTCTAGGACCAGATGAATTTAATATAGTATCTCAGTGCCCCACAGCATATGAGATGTGGCAAACAATATTCGTGGCATATGAAGGAACAGATAATGTGAGACAAATGAGATATGCAACTTCCAAAATGAAATTTGATACTTTCGTAATGTTTGAAGGTGAAAGAATTACCGAAATGAATGTGAGATTGATAGAAGTTGTCAATAATATAACAGCTCTAGGAGAACCTATCAAGCAGTCTGATCAATAATTAAAAGTACTGAGGGTACTTCCTACAAGACGGAATGGTATCTCTGCTGCAATCAGACAATCAACACCTGTCAAAGATATAACCATGAGAGAGTTGATTGGTACACTGATGATGTATGAAGCTGAAATGAAAGATGAGGAAAATAAACATAAGGTCTATATGGAAAAGGAAGATACTGGCTTGAAGTTAACTTCACAACAAAAGGATAGAAATATGAAGAACAGAGAAGTCAGAGCTAAATCAGAGAGCTCTGACTCATCAAACTCAGATGAAGAACTGGCTCAGCTATCCATAAAATTTAGAAAATTCTACAGAAAGAAGCGAGGCTTTAAAAAATTCTTCAAGGGAGATAATAAAGAAGTAAGATGTTATGAATGTAAGAAGATGGGGAATATCATACTAGATTTCCCACAATTGAAAGATAAAAATAAGAAGAAGAAATTTTTCAAAATAAATGACTTTGAGTAGAAAGACAAGAAAGCTATGAAAGTTACCTGGAGTGTATCTGAAGACTCCAGTAGCTCTCCTGAATCAAGATCAGAGAAAAAAAAGAATACAATCTAAAAGAAAACAAATGTTTTTAATGGCAGGAACTGATTAGGTACACTGATATTAGTCCTCTGACTCAAACAATGAATCAAATTCTGAATCAAGATATACAAATGAAAAACATACAGCCTACTGCAATATGCTTGAAGAAAGATATGACTCACTATTTAAGAAACCTAAGTCACTAAAGAACATACATAAAGTTATTTCAGATGAAATAGATACACTACTAAAACAACATATGGAACTAACTGATAAATTCAATTCTGTTAAAACAATCTATATTAATTCTGAATCAAGAATAAAAACACTGCAGAATGAAGTATAATCTTACAAATAGGCAGCATTTGTTTTTACAAAAGGAGAGACTTCTTTAAAATAAATTCTTGGAAAATCTATCATTAAAAGGGAAAGATTTGGAATTGGAATAAAGGAGAAAATTCTAATGTATACATATTTTTTTTGTTCCTAGCTCTAAAAGGGTTATTTGTAACTTCTGTGGAACAAAGGGACATATAGCTAAAAAATGTTTCTTAATACAACCTCAAATTTATGGTATTAAGAAATAATATGTTTTAAAAGACTTATATGATTCAGTTGATTTTAAAAGAACAAAGAAAATCTGGATACCCAGATCATTGCTAGCTAACACACCTGGACCCAACAGAATATGGGTACAAAAGCAATTTGTTTGAATGTCTTTGAAGGTAGTAGGCCACCAAAGTATATAAGACATATGGTACATTGACAATGGCTACTCAAGAAATATGAGTGGAAACTCATTGAATTTTTTATCACTCACTCAAAAGGAAGGAGGTCTAGTCACATTTGGTGAAAATTACAAGGGAAAAATCATTGGCATTGGAACTGTTAGAGATCCAAAAACAGTCTAAATCAATAAATTACTTTATGTACAAGGATTAAAACACAACCTGATAAGTATCTCTCATCTTTGTGATGAAGGATATATTGTTTATTTTACTAAAAATTGTTGTACTGTTTATAAAGATAAACTGTTTAAATTTAAAGCACCAAGAACTGATAATGTTTATACATTGGATTAAATTCCATGTGTAAACAGCAAGTAAACTATTTGACTGTTAAAGTAAGTGAATCCTAGATCTGGCATAGGATACTTGGAAATTTCAATATATATGTTTTACATAAATTATCTAACAAACGTTTAGTTTCTGATTTACCTAGTCTCAATTTTGAAAGTGACAGATTCTATGATGCATTTCAACTTGGAAAGCAACACCAATCATCCTTCAAATATGTTAACAAAATTGCTACATCTAAACCTCTAGAGCGTATTCATATGGATCTGTTTTGACCTTCCAGAGTAGCAAGCTTGGCGGGAAATTATATGTATATGTTTTCGTTGATGACTACTCTAGATTTACATGGATTTTCTTTTTAAAATTTAAAAATGAAGGTTTTACCTTATTTGAAAGTTTTTGTAAATCTGTTCAAAATGAAAAAGGTTTAAATGTAATTTCATTAAGAAGTGATCATGGTGGAGAATTTGAGAATCAGGAATTTAATTCCTTCTTCTCAAGTATAGATATTAAACACACCTTCTCTACACCAAGAACACCTCAACAGAATGGGATTGTAGAAAGAAGAAATAGAACTATTCAAGAAATTTCTAGGACTATGCTAAATAAATACAGTCTTCCTACCTACTTTTGGGCAGAAGCTGTAAGCACAGCTGGCTATATAATGAATAGAGTTTTAATTAGACCTATTTTGAAAAATACACCCTATAAACTATGGAATAACAAAAAACCTAAAGGTAACTATTTTAATACTTTTGGATGCAAGGTTTACATCTTAAACACCAATGATAATCTTGGTAAGTTCAATCCAAAATATGATGAAGGTATTTTCTTAGGATATTCTGCTACCTCCAAATCTTATAGAGTTTATAATAAGAAGTCAATGATTGTTGAAGAATCAGTTCATGTGAAATTTAATTAATCTAATATCTTTGAGAAAAGGACATATCAAATGGATGAACTTGACTCTAATGATAACAAGAGACTTCAGAACTTAAGGAATGATTTTGAAAATGATATAAAAGAAACTCAGTCCAGTTCAGAGGAACATGATACTGAAAAACCTTTAAATATATTACCTAGACAGTCTAGAACCCTAAATAATCACCCTTTAGAAACTGTAATAGGTGACCTAGAAACTGGTGTTCAAACTAGATGAAACATAGGAAATCTAGTGGAATTCTCTGCCTTCCTATCTCAACAAGAACCCAAGTCTATAGAAGAAGCTTTAGATAATGAAATCTGGGTAATAGTAATGCAAGATGAACTAAACCAGTTTAAAATAAATGAAGTTTGGAAATTAGTGGAAAGACCTAAGAATTATCATGTAATAGGAACCAAATGGGTCTTTAGAAACAAACAAGATGACCAAGGAACAATAACTAGAAATAATGAAATATTAGTAGCTAAAGGATATAATCAAGAAGAATGAATAGATTATGATGAGACTTTTGCACCTGTAGCTAGGTTAGAAGCCATTATAATCTTTTTATCCTATGCATCTTATATGAATTTTAAATTATTTTTGATGGATGTAAAATCTGCCTTTTTAAATGGTTATTTAATGGATGAAGTTTATGTTGAGAAACCTCCTGGTTTTGAAAACTCTCAAAAACCTGATTCTCATTTTAAACTTACTAAAGATTTTTATGGCCTTAAACAAGCACCTAGAGCTTGGTATGAAAGATTAAGTTCTTTTCTTTTGAAAAATGATTTTGCTGTTGGAATGGAAGACCTGACACTCTTTAAGATAATTGTATAAAATAATGTTTTATTGGTTCAAATTTTATGTTGATGATGTAATATTTGGATCAACTAATAAAACTCTTTGTCGTGAATTTTCAAAATTAATGCAAGAAGAATTTGAAATGAGTATGAGGGGAGAATTAAATTTATGTTTAGGTATTCAAATATTTCAAAAAGATTTTGGAAATGTTTTAAATAAAAGAAAATACATTACTGATTTACTTAAGAAATTTGGACTTGAACACAGAAAGACATTTACAACTCCTATGTATACTAATATAAAACTTGATTTAGATGAAACTGGAAAATCAGTTGACAATAAGTTATATAGAGGTATGATTGGTAGTTTTCTATATCTTACTACTAGCTGGCCAGATATAATGTATTCTGTATGTCTTTGTGCTAGATTTCAATCAAATCATAAAAAATCTCATCTAACTGCTGTTACAACAATTTTTAGATATTTAAAAGGAACTATTTTTCAATCACTTTTTTATCCTAAAACTTATGATTTCAATTTGATTTCATATTCCGATGCGGACTTTAGAAGTGGTAGATTAGATGGAAAAATCACATCAAGAACATGTCACTTTTTAGGAAAGTCATTAGTATCATGGTCTAGCAAGAAACAACATTCAGTTGCTCTGTCAACAGCTGAGCCAGAATAGGTTTCTGCTGGTAGTTGTTGTGCACATGTTTTGTGGATGAAAAACACTCTTATGGACTTCAGATTGAATTTTAATAATACACCTATTTTATGTGATAATACAAGTGCAGTTAATATTTCATAAAATCCTATTAGTCATTCTAGAACTAAGCACATTTATATAAGGAATCACTTTTTAAGAGATCATGTTATTAAAAAGGATATATTTTTAGAATGTATCAATACTGAAATTCAATTAGCAGATATTTTTACTAAACCACTTCCCACTGCAAGGTTTGATTTTATTAAGGGGGGCTTGGTTTATTTAATTTTAAATAATTTATTTTTATTTACTTTTATATATTTTTGTAAATTTTATTTTGTTTATTCAATACTATTTACGATTTTTTTATTTCTCCTTATGAAAATTTTATTTGTTTTAAATATATGTAATGATTAGTGATTGCACAAGAATCAAGGCTGTCAAAGCCCTTCCAACTTCTAAACTGTTTCACTTCTATCGAAACCCTTTCGAAATCCGAAAATCGCACTTCTACTCCTAAAACCTAATCTTCAAACCTCTAAAACCCTAATATTCAAACCTTCAAAGATTCTCGCAAATATGGTAAGAAATAAAAGAGCTAGTGAAGACGAGCCAAGAAATGCCAAGAGACAATGCTTTGAGGGAAGAAAAATCTTATAGGGAAAGGAAATTGATCTCGACTGGTTATTTCAGACAAATCTTATATTGAATCAAGCGCTATCATTTCAAAATATTGAACATATATTCAACAGTGAAAATACAGAATTTCTGTATGTATTAGAACTTAGATACTTCAAATCTATACAGTTAGTCTGGGAGATACAGAGGACAATATGTTGGCTAAGATAGAGGGTAGGGATTTCTCAATCTCATCAGTAGAGATTGGTCAGATTCTCAACTGCCCTCAAGAGGGAGTTTTTCATTTCGATTTAAAAAATATAGGAGATTTTGTGCATAAATTCGAGGACATCATGTCTTTTATTTTTGGTAGTATGAATATAAAGAAAATGTTTTTCAAGGATTTGAATCCTTCTTAGAAACTTTTGGTCAAATTTATTCAGACTAGAATAGCTCCAAGAATGGCATAAATGGAAAAGATTTTGTACCCTTATATGTATATAATGTTTCTTCTGTAAGGAGATATTAAGTTAAACTTCCCATGATACATGATCAGGTATCTCAATTTCTACTGTCAAAGTTATGCCCAGATGAATTTCTACCCTTTCGGTCGATTTATTTCTAAACTGCTGTTTAAGAAAGAAATGGTAAGATTAGTGGATGCCCGAGTAAACTGTCATCACAGTAATACATTTAATGCTAGATCATTAAGAAAGGTTGGATATTTCTGGAGCACCATTAAAGAAAAACTTTTTCCAGTAGGAGCTGAGGAAGAATCAGAGAGTGATCAGGCTCAACCTGCTAAGTCCAAGGAGGGACAAGCTGAATCAAGAGTCAGCAATGTAGCAAAAAGGATTCACTTTGAAGTGGAAGATGTTGAGGAAGACAAAAGTCAGGAGGGACATCAATCAAAAAGAAAGAGACCTATCAATGAGGAAATTACCTCCCCTGCATTGGGAGCCACAGAAGCTTTTTTTATTATAATTTTGAAATATAGGCTATTATTGATAAGACCATTTAAGATGTTTGTGAAAGAACAACACTAGTAGATGGATCAGGAGTTCCAGAAGAAGCTCAAAGGGAGACTCAGAAACAAATTCTAGCTGATGTTGAAGTTGCACTTCAACAGGAACAAGAGACGGAGACAGTTCCTGGTGAAGAAGTTGCCAGACCTCAGGAAACTACTAAAGATATTGTTCTTGAAATTCCAGTGGAAGGAAAATATTTAGATGAATGTGATGAGCATGCTTCTGAACCTCAAACAGAGGTACATCAAGTGGATTTTTCTGTGGATGAGTTTGAAAACTCTAAGGAAAAATATGCGGACCAACCTTCTCAGGATAGAGAAAAATAAAAATATGATGTTGAATCATTACCTTTGGTACTACTGCATCAACCAGAACATGTGAATATGAATCTAGCACAGGGTGCATCTGATTCAAGGAAAGAATAAATTGAAGAACTGTACATAAAAGTATCTCAGTTGGAATCTGAGAATGACATTCTGAGAAATGCCTTAGACCTAGAGCATTTGAGGATTCAAAAGCTGAAGGAGTGTACAGTCTCAAGCCAAGAAATTGAAATGTTTAAAGAAGATATGATGAATTTAGTTGAACAATTGAAAACTGAAATGGTTATGAAGTCAGATTTATCAGATCTAAAGTTGTTTATGGAGAACCAATTTGAATCAGTTGCGAATAATGTTGTTTGTGGATCAGGTACTTCACCAGATTGAATCAGAAGGTTTCATGATATCACAACTATGATGAGAAACATGAATGACAGGTTACAAGATCATCAATGTAACAGTGCTCCTTTGTCAGTGTTACTGGACAATAAGAATTTTTTAGTAGATCAGCTGACATCTAGTGATCCATCAATCAGAATCCTGTTAAATCAATTGTCAGAGAAGCTGTCAGTGTTTGTTGTAAAAAAGGAAAGGATGCATGAGTTTTTAAGGGTCAATTTAGTCGAGGATATTCATATAACTCAAGAGAATAGAGAGCTCGCTATCAAACAGGGAATGGGGTGATGAAGAGACTTTGAGAATAGTTTATAGAAATCAATTCTGCAATCCAGAGGAGATAGAACCTGTTACCTATCTTACCCAAACCTTGATTCCTGTGTATATCATTTTCATGTATATACTACTATTTTTGAATGAAAATTTCCTTCATTTTTTATTTGTTTCTTTCTCTATTTTTTTATTACTGTTTTAAGTTAACATATGCCAGTATATCATATACATTTACTATTAAATAGTTTATAATATCATTTACTAATAGTTCAGTTCAATATTAAAAGTGTTAAAATCCATGATTTTTCATTCTTTTTTATATCAAAAAAGGGGAGAATTTGGATAAACACAACATCAAAACATCAACATTTTATTTAGGGGGAGAATTAAATGAGAAATTTTGGAACAATAAAATTTTCAAAACTATATGTAATTAATTTTGTAAAGTTGATTTCATTAATTATTTTATGGGTTTTCTGGTCATCAAAAAGGGGAAGATTGTTGAGCAAATTATTGTTTTCAACAATACATAAAAATGTTATTTAAAGGAGGAGATTATTTAATACAATACTCTTTCTTTTTATGATGATTTCGATGATCAAAAATACCATTAGTTATTTTCTAATGATTTTATTTATTATTTTACAGGAATTTATTAATTTATTTTACTCTTGAAATAACAAGAATTTATTACTTGTGCGGAATCTACTTTAGCACATCCTGGAATCACTGTTCATACATTACGTGGATAAATTTACTATGGAATATGCTTTAGCACATTCTGGATTCACTGTTCATACCCTACGTGGATAAACATAGCATAAGGATGAAAAGCTTGTATAGTTTTTCATATAAGAGAAAAGTATGGTTAAACAACCATAAATTATCAGAAAAGTATGGAAGGAGAACCGTATTTAAGTACAAAATGTTACGATTTGTTTCTCAAAAGTATGGTTCATCAACCTTACTTTTGTGAACAACCATAAGTTCTTTGAAAAGTATGGATCAAGTAAAAGTATGGATCTTTTACAATAAGTTTGAGAGTTGAAGGAAAACGTATGGATGATCAACCTTAAGTTTGGAGGTCATGATTCAACCTTACGTTGTCAACCTTATGTTTGAAGACTATGTCATCAACCCTACGTTTGGAGGCCACGTCATTAACCTTACGTTTGGCGTCGGAAATTTTGAAAGACGATATTTTTATGCTGCGGTCAGCAAGCTGATTTTTGGGCGGATTTCATGCTGGATTTAAAGTCTTTTTTAAAATACGACTTTGACTAATTCAAAGACGTTTTATCAATGGATTTAAGATTGAATTAAAAGGATCTTTTTATGCCGAGTCTTATGGGAAGATACAACTTCTCTGTAAATTCAAATCTTTGAATATCACGAATAAAAAAGCAACTTTTATGGATCTAAATGTGGAGGAGAAATGCTCAGCTATATTATATATGTTATCTCTGAAACACTAGGTACAACCGTGTATGGTGATCAATCTTTTATAAAAATGAGGAAAACAGAGACTGCAAAAAGCATCCAGTTCTGCTGATTCAAAAGGAGTGCCGAATCTCTGTTTTCTTAAGAAGAAAGAACTCGATAGAAGATTCACTTGTTCTATATTGAATATCTACTGTGGATCTACTACTACTGATGTTGTGATCTTCAAATCCATATCTATTGCAACCGGATCAACTCATAACTACATCGACTTGAAAATAAATATTTCTAGAGACTTCGATCCATCTGTTGTCAATTGCTTTCTGTTGCAATTGTGAAGATAAATTGAAAATGTTTTGTTAAAATTCTTCTTATCTTGAGTGACCAGCTTCTTGTACTAAGCTGTGTAGGTTCATTTTTGAACCAGAAGGCTTTGATTATCTTGATGATTGTAAAGGTGTCAACTTCCTGTACTCAGTTGTGAACTGTTCTATGGAAAAGAGTACCAAATAGTGAAAATAACCACGCTCGTGGAGTTGAGCATTAGTGGAGTGGACAATGGGCCTTCTGTTCCCCGAACCACTATACATATTTGTGTTCTTGTTTTTACTTTTTCTGCTGGACGATCAAATCTGATAATGTATAGAGGAGAGAACTCGTTCAATCAAATAGTTACAGAAAAATTGAAAAAGACACAATTCACCCCCCTCCTGTGTATAATCTGTAGATTCAGATCCAACACATATCTTGTTTTATGAGGTGTATATAATGACATTTAACATGTTATATCATGATTTTGCTTATAATTATGGCATTTCATGTTTTATTTAAAGTCATTATTTCATGGGGATTATGATAAAAATTTCAACAAAGTGTTATTTTTTTATATTACAGTATCTTAATTTATTAAGATAGTATATGATTTGGTTTCCAATGTTCAAATTTATTGATATGTCTCTCAATAAACTCATGAATTTTATCGTCCTGATTTTATTTATTGAGAAACAAATATTTCCTCTAATTTTCATTTCTTTATGTATTCAAGAGTTCAAAATAATGTTTTTTGAAAAAAATCAACTTTATTGAACTCTTCAGTCGAAAAAATATTATCTTCGATGTCCATGTTTTAAAAGAAACCTATAAATAATATTTTTACTATTATCTTATGATTATTTAAAATCATTTTTACGCATGTTTTACTAAATAAAAAATTATTTAAATGTAATAGTATTTTCACATTCCAAATAACTTAATTTTTAAATTATTCTACAAATGTTTTAAAAAAATGTTTTATTTTTAATTTATATGGAATGTATGGAATTTCACACGATCATTACAGGTTAATTCCATAAATTTTTCATTATAATTTTCTAGAAAAAATCAAATAAAATTGTTTCCTTAATGTTATGGAAATTTTTATTTTTTTCAAAGGTTATTTTAAATTTGGAAGGATATTTTCTTGAAAAAAAATTTCCAATGATCTTGAAAAAGAATTTTTCCTAAATGATAACATCCATTGATATTAATTTCTCTTTATTGGGGATATTATCCAATGTTACCATCCTTATTTAATCTATGGGTAGTTTATGATTACGATGATGAGTGATTAAAAAACACATTTATTTTCCATGGGTTATGTTATAATTTTATGATTTATGATCATATAGAATTTATGAGAATTAATAATTATTATTTTATGGTTGGGTATATTAAATCCCTCTAATAAATTAGGTAAATATAGATAACTCAAGAGGTAAATATGTTATGCATGAACCTGATTTCATGTTCATAATGTTATATGTACACATGTATTTCATGTCCAAAAAAATAAGTATGGACCTTGTTTTCATATCCATAATTTTAGTTATGTACTATAATTTCATGTCCATAAGATTAAGTATTGACCTGGTTTCATGTCCATATTCTTATACAAGGGACTGATTTCAAGTCCTTAAATTAATAATTGAATCAATTTCTATGTATACATGTTCAAAAAGTTATAATCATATGTTTACGCAAAAAAAATATATCTTAAAACAATTTTATGCTCTCATGTATTATGTTATTTTATTATTTAATGATTCATTTCTTATGATCTTCCATGGTTAATACCATGACTCTGGAGTATGATCTTTGATATGAAAGTTATGTTTTTAAAATTGTAAACTCATGTCATCATACCCTTATGATCATGTTATGCCAAATTAATCATTGATATGTCCCTTATTTAACCTTATTGAGTATCTATTCTCACCCTTTAATTTTTTTCCTTTCCCTTAGGTTATAAATAAATTTTTTATGTAGGGTATGTATGAGATGAGTATTATGTGGGTTGATCATTATTTGAAACATTAAAGATCATTCATGAATATATTTATTATACATCTAGTATCCAAATAAACTAAAACATAATCGTTATGGAATATATATTAATGTTATGTATTGAACAATCTTCTAAAATGATGTAAAATTTATGTAGGAATATTTCTAGTCACTATAGTTGGTATCATAGTAGAGTTTATTTAATATTTGAATATTAGGATTAGAGAACATTGGTGAAAATCTGTGGATAACTCTAAGTATATGATAACATCCTAAAGTCTGGGTAAAAAATATTTTATGTGGTGCTATTAGTAAAAAATACATGACTAGATATGGAATGTTGATGTGGGTTTAGAGAAGATTCATCTAGCAGTAATAACCCTGAAAAGAGCTGGTCGAGTATATCTTTACCATCATTCTGGTGCATGGTCAATGTTCCCTTACTGTGCACCCATTTTGAAACTTTTTAAGTATTTTATTATGTTAAATTATTTTTTTTATAAACCATTATGATGTATTTAAATAGATAATGACCACAAATGACCTAGGTGACATAATTTAGAAAAATAAAGTATGATATTCCTGAATATATAATTGTTAACTCTTATTTTTATACCTTGATGATTACATCATTTTTTTGGTTTTTGGTTAATGGATTGAACCCAAATAAATCCTGAAAATAATTAATGTGATGACTAATGAAATGTAAATACTTATAAGAAACTACCTATATTATGATTTGGGATGAAATATCTTATCACTATTCTCACTCAACTATCTTAAAATATTAGTGGGAACATTGTTCATATTGAAATTACATGGGAACCGAGGAGGGTGAAACTTGTTATTGAATCTTTGATGAAACAACTTCCACCTTCCTTCTATGGTTCTTATAATCTTCTGGTGACTAAGAAATTGATCAATTTAATGTAATAGATATTTTCTTTTATTTAGTGATCAGACAATAGAAAAGTTGTCCAATCCATTTATTATTTAGAAGGTGAAGTAGATAAATAGTGGAATATTATTAAGAATACAATTAAAGAGGGTGAAATTAAATCTAAGTAATTGGATGAGTTTAATAGGATATTTTTCAATAAGTAATTCCCTTTTATTCTACGTGCAAAAAGAGAGAAGGAATTTCGTGAGATTAAATCGAAGGATGACGAATCCATTGGTACACATGAGGGAAAAATTATAGGATTTGTGATGTATGATTCTAGTTTAATGATCATCCCTAAAATTAAACTTTATTGATTCTTTACTTGTTTGAAATCATGTTTATGAAATCCAGTACCAATAAAGGAGTTTAGAATCTACAGACAAATCGTTTGATGTGCACTCAAAGTGGAAATTAAAGATGGAAACCCTCATGGTTCTGGTGACAGGAAAATGAATAATGACTTGTATAGAGTCTCCCAAGGTACGTCACATGGAGGGAAAAAAGTGTCAACCTCATAATATCCAAAAATGTGGGATGAGAAAATTAGATGATTTCCTGTATGGAATAAGAAAATGTTTCCAGTGTGTGAAGCATGTCCATTGAGAAAAAGAATGTAGAAGTGACATGAATAGGATAGTAAATGAAATGAATAGATATATAACTCAAGATAACACAACTATCACACCTCAATTTTATATATTCAAGGATTTTGGGCATTAAAAAATCATTTCACAAATACAAGGGATAATGAGAATAATAATATACAACAACCTCTGAAGTTGAAGGACAAATGGAAAGCCTATGTAATAAATAAAACTGATGTAAATCATGATAGATAGGGTAACATTACTCTCTAACATAGATTTGGGGATTCCATGTTGATGATATTAGGAATAATCCCTCTCTAAACCTTATCCCACTTTGGAATTTGATGTCATTTTGTGTGTTGAATATCTCCCTCTACATAGATCACATATACATTTGTGGAATAATGAAATCAAATTTTATATTCTTAAATCAACATCTAATAATCTTTTTCTGCACGGATGAATCCAATGGAATTATTTTTGGTTAATATAAGAGCTTATTAAAGGATTAAAGGTTGAATTATATTTTAGAAGCATATATGATTTTAATGTGACTTTATTTTGGGAAATTATTACGGTAAATATATTTTAGTATGTGCCTTTGTGAGTGATTAAAATCATTTCAATATAATTATTAAATTTTAAATGTAAGGATATGAGTTATTTTAATTATAGTATTTGGGTTTCAAATTTAGAAAAAAAATATTTTTCAGGATCCTTAATGTTAACTATTTATGGAATGGATTAAGATAAACTTTTGGTTTTATTGATGAGGTTTTTGAATGTAATGTATTGAAATGATCTATATTGGATAACAATTGTGAGCCGTTTTGGTTTTCCTAAATATTTAGAAGTAGAAGGATTGAATAATAAATATTACAATTTAAAAAAAATTAATTTGAGTGCTTCAAGACTAAAAACATTTTCTTAAATATTCATCAGTTGGAGTGATAGGTGAGATTGTGGTGGAATTTGGTTAATGGAAGAAATTATACTTTACATGTAACTATATTCCCTTATGTTATTACTCTATATGATAAAGTATTTATTTAAATTTGATGAAAAGGATTTATAAACAAATTTGTTTTCATATTACCTTCAATTATAATGAATTGATGGTATTTTTTCACACCTCACTGATCTATGGTTTTGTAGTCATTAACATTATCATGATCATTCACATTCTTATGATTAATGATCTCTATCACTCTCTATAATATTATGGACATTAATTTATTCTTCTATGTCTATAGTTTTACTTACCACTGATGTTCAGCTTTCTAGAAACCCAGATATTTGTTATTCTTGATAAACATAAAATTTTTATTTTCCTCCTTTTAAGAGGATGTTTTATTAATATTCTTTTTGACGTGAGTTTTAAAAAAATTAATTTTCAAATATCAGACACTTTATTATCAATAATAAGTTTAAATTTCAATGAATAAAATTATTAAGTGTGATAATGTAACAAACAAAGATTTTGGAAGATATTTCTCTTTAAATAAATTGATTTATTTAAAATCACATATTACAATAAACATCTAGTTTAAATGAACTGTGATATATTATTAAAAAATTATTATGTGATAGTTATCACCTTGACATTTTATAGGTGGATATTAATAGGAATAAGTGAATTATGAAAAAAAATGTACGGTTACATATCTATAAAATTAATTCATTGCTTATAAATTTATTATAAATGAAAATAAAAAATATTTGAAAAAATTTGTAAAAAACTATTTCTATGCGTAAAATTCATTTTTATATTAATAAATTAAATAAAGAACTATTGAGGAATTATTTTAATTAAATTTATATATTACATGTTTAATAAAATATATTAACTTTGTTTTAATATTTTCTATAATTTGGATATTTATAAACCAAGTTTTATGCCAAAAGATAATTTTTTCTAAAAAGTGGGTTTCATCACAATTTTCATGTTTATTTTTAAATTAATTTAAATAAGAGAAATGTATTTAATTTTATAAAATATATTACATATTTAGAATCAAGGATTTCATATTTGGTAAATTTATGTCCATTATTTTTAGGAATTATGAATACTAATCATAGTAATATTTATCACTTTGGTAAAGGGTATATCATGTTAATATCAATTAATAATATGTGGAAAGGCCAAATTTTTTTTATAATTCTTATTATATGAATCCAATTAGACATGTATCAACTAAGGATCAAGATATATTTTTTTAATAGTTACATTTTTATGATAATTTTATATATAATATTTTAAGCAATGAAAGTTGCAAAGTGTAACTCTCTAAGTTCTAAATATCTATTATGTTCCCACAAAAGGACAAAACAAGCTATGAATGAATGTAAATATCAATTGTGTGAATAATTAAATAATATAAATTATTTTTAATAATTTTTAATTTATATTTAATAAATAATTACCTTAAATTCTTGTGTTATTATAATTTAATATTTATTGAATTAATATAAAAATAAAATAAAAGATTGTAAATTATTAAAATTAATAGAATTTGAGTGACTTATAATGATCCAAGAATTTTTTAGATATATGTAACATATTATTGAGGTTTAAAAGTATCATACTATCCTAAAAACTCTACATTTATGTCTTTTATGTCTAATTAAATGGGTAGTTCCAAAATCGACATTAACAATAATTTATCAAAATAATATTTTATTAAATTATTTAAAAATCATAAAAACCATGAAATAAGAAAAGGTGGGTAAGATATGGTATAAATTTCTTTCTCTTTTCCATTTATAAACAATTTTTACCTTATATGTAAAATTATAATATTTTAATATTAAAAACGATGTTACCTCCGTTAAGGTTAAAGTAAGTTAACCAAGAGGTTAACAAAAAAGATAAGTTTTAAAATGAAATAAAAACATATAAAAACCTTATTAGTTTATGGTATTTCAATATAATACTATATTATCTCCAAATAACAATCCATATGGAAACATTTAATTATATAATGAATTTATTATAACTTTGTCTTATAAGAAATTCCAAAAGTTATCCTCCCCTTAATGACAAAAATGTTCCCCTTTTTCCCCTTATTCGAGTAACATTGATCCTTATATCATGGAACTAACCTACCAAAATACATTATAAAATTTCATATAAACATTATATAGGTTCTGATCTTCCCAAAAACCAACCATAGGATCCTTAATATGAGATCTAAAAGAGTTCTTTCATAGAATAGGAAATCACTATAATTGATCACTTTATTTTTTTACTTCTTATTTTACTCTTATAAATATATGGAATTTTTCATTAAATAAAATTTTCATTTTCCAACATATACTAATATTTTATCATTATTATTAAATCACCATTTTACACCAACCTTTCCCATAAAATGGGAAGAAAAGGTATTACTCGGGCATACAAACTACTCACCTTATCAACATGTGCAATTCATTTTCTGCCACCATATTTAGTGGATGGTTATTATGATGTGTTTAATGATTATATATTATACATATGAAATAATTATACTTCTTGAATTATAATTTCACACCAACCTTCTTAATTTTAGATCCATTGTAAAACAAAAATGTCAGTCGTGCGTGCGTGTGGACTACCACCTCCAAAAAGTGATATGATTTTTTTCATTTATATTTTATTGGAAGGTAATATGGATATATTTAATTAATATAAATTTTTTTTATTTGATAATGATTCTATAAAGTTTAATTATTATTTACATTAATTTTGTTCCATCTGTTGTAAAGTGGAAACATTGTTCATGCGTACATATGGCTTACCATATCCATTATCATTGTAAATCAATTTCATATCTCTACCTTTTATAAATGATTATAAATATAAATATAAATATATATAATGAATATATATGATATATATATCATGAGTAAAATTTTTTAATGATAAAACCATGGCCAAAGTATAGGTATCAGAAATACTAAACTAAAATTCTCATGAAAGACCCAATAATTTACATATAGAAATGATTATTTTAATAAGGAATTATTGATAAATTGATGTTGAAATGTTATAAAGGAATAATATATGATATTATAACTCTATTAATTATTATATTTATTGTTATAATAAATTTGAATTTATTATATAGTATGTTAGAGTTCTGTCAAATCAATTGGAACTCGAGGTAAGGGTTTATTATCCCAAATTATATTATTTGAGACATATGTTATGTCATGAAATTATCTTATTTTATGTGGTGTATATAGTTCCCTTATACATGTTATATCATTATTATACTTATTATAATTATATTTATAGTTTGAGTTGATGTTATTTTTTCATATTTCTTAAGATTAACATTTTACCAAAGTGTTAGGGGTTTTATATTACAATCTAATTATTTATCAGAATTGTTTATGATTATGTTTCTAATGATAATATTTCATGATATATCTATCAATAAACTCATTAATTTTCTTATAATACGGTTATTTTTGGTTAATACATACATTAATTTCAATTTACTCTTTTTAACTACTTAGGAGACTAAAATAAATTTTAAGGAAAATCGACAATTTTAATATCTTCGTTTGAAAATAATTTCTCTTCCATGTCCCTATTTTTTTAAAATAATTTCAATATTTTTCAATTATTATACTTATATTTTTTAAATTAATTTTTACTCGTGTTTTTCATAAATAATTGTTTTAAAAGGAATATTATTTTCATTTTCTAAATAAGGTAATTTTTTAAATTTTCTACAAATGTGTAAAATGAATGTTTTGTTTTAACATATGAAAAATAATTAGAATTTCCTTCTTTCATAAATGATCAATTATTTGAAGATTACATTACTAATTTTCATGTTTATTTTTAAATAATTATTTCATTAATATTTTTCAAATATTTATCTTTTAGAAATTTTATTTCAAAGTGAAATAGATATTTTCATAATGAAATTTTTATGTGATCCATTAATAGAACATTACATGTAAGATAAAATTCTTTGATGATACTTATACATTATTCGGGATATGATCTAACAACACTGTTGTTATCAATTCTCTATGTGGATTATTATTATGTTAGTGATATTATTACAAAACCCATTTATTTTAAATTTTTAATTTTATAATGTTATTATTTACGATAATGTGGAGTTAATACGCATGAATTATGATTATGTGATAGTTGCTTTTATTAAATCCCTCCAATGCATTAGGTAAATTTGGATAACTCGTGAGGTAAATGTGTTATGTATGAACTTTATTTCATGTTCACAATTTTAATCATATACCTGGATTTCATGTTCAAAATATAATGCACGAATTTGGTTTTCATGTTCATATGTTTATGTATATACTATGATTTTAGGTCCATAAGATTATGCATGGATCTGGTTTCATTTCCATAAGTTTTTGTGTAGGCCTAATATCATGTACATAACATAATAAGGGAACATGTTTCTATTTATACATATTCATGAAGATATAATCTTATGTGTTTTCCCCATACTTGTGTATTATGCTGACATTATTCTTTCATGGATTATGTTCTTTTATTCCTGCATGATTCATGTCTTATGACCATCCATGATTTATGTCATGAATCAAGATTATGATATTTAATATGTAGGTTATGATTAAAAAATTTTAAGTCATGTTCTCAAACCCTTATTCTCTTTTTATGTCTAAGTGATCGTTGATATATCCCTTGTTTACCATTACTAATAATCTGAGCTCAACCTTCCTTATGTTTCATTTTCTCTAGTTTATGAAGAAATATTTTATGTGGTGTATGTATAAGAAGAGTATTATGTGCAAATATATTTATGAGATATGTTTAAGTTATTTCATGAATAATATATTTATGTATCTATTATGTAAAGACACTAAAACTTTATAGTTTTAATGTGAATTTTAATGTAATGTATTGAATATTAAACTAGAAAGAAGTAATATTTATGTATGAAATGTTCTTTTAACAAACAAATTCCCTTCATATCTATAACAACCCATACTTTACATACATTGTTATGACTTTATAATTGAAGCACACTTATTACAAAATATAAAAAACCATGAGAGGACCGTATAGATATAGTGTCTTTAGAAACTGGGAAACATAAACAACTGGTTCATAAAACATCTACATTGTCTCCATTTTATTTTATCATATTTAGAGTCTGATTTGGAATATCTTACTTAATATATTTCTTCCTGACCCGGGGATAAGAAAACATGCAAAAGGGTGAGCTCAAATTATTATTAAGGGTAAAAAAAGAAATATCAATCACATCATATTCATAATAACATAACATTTTAGAAATCTTAACCTGCAAAAGAGATCATAATTTCATAACATGGGATAAATCATTGTAGTGAAATGTAATCCCAATAATCATAACATAAAACATGAAACATTGTGTAATAAACAAATAATCATATATAATCATTTCTTATTAGTAAAGACTCATTTCCAAGACTGTATTAGAGGACAAAGTCCATTTCTAAACTGAGTTCACTCCTCATTTCAGTCCTATTTCACTGAAATAGTTTAACCTGCCGGTCCAGCCATGTCTATCTCATGAGATTGAAATATTTACTCAATGAATTGGAGGGAGATATAGGTCCCACTCATCTCATAATAAAACCATTCTTATGTCTTCCAAAAAAATCATAATTCATACATCATAGCATAACCCATGTAATAAAAATGGGATTCTTAAATATCATGCCTTCATAACATAATCCATATAAGATAAAAGGACATCATAAAAATAATTCCATCATAACATAATCAAATAAATGTAAAAATAGAGATCGAAATAGAACCCTATATTATCTTAGATGGAAAATAATTTTGATAAAATTCATGAACTCTATTATTGAGAAAAATATCCTTTCTACTTCAAATACATTTTTCCTTTCTTAATATGTCATCAAATTTTAAACTAAAAGAAGTTGATTAAAAATAAAATTGAAAACATGTAAAGGAAGCATCATGGAAATAATGTTCTAAAAATACGTTCATGAATTATAAGTTAAAGAAAAACATTCTTCTCGTACTTTTCCGAAAAGTCAAAAAAGTACATTGTACTAAAAACCATAAAAGATTCCTTTCATATCTTTTACTAAAAACTCACCAATGGGTAAAATTGGATTTAAAAAATTATAGGTGGATAGAAATAATATTAAATATTGAGGAAACATGGATATGGATAATAAATATTCCTTAGTAAATTATGATGTATAAACAATCTCATATAAAAATGAGATTGTGAGATTTTCCCTTACCTTAGGTCTGATTTGCTTCGTACATGTCCGAACCTCCTCTTCTTTGAAGTGCCTCTTCTTAACCTTCTCTTAGGGCACTAAATGTGGTCTTTGAATAAGACCAATACCTCTAGGATATTTCTAGGGAAGTGGAGAAGATAAATTGGTAGGGTTTGGTCGAGCTTGAAGGCTCAAAGTGGTGTGAGGAGGAGAGGGAGGAGGTGCCCTTTTATAAGGGAGGAGAGGGGCACCTTAAGAAAAACATAAAATATTATTTTATTATAAAGTCATATTAAGTTTTTAATAGCTCCAAATTGATTTATTTCTAAGCTAATGTGGGGATTTGTCGAAATGATCTCATCCAATAGATTTTAGACATGTTTAGGTAACTTTTTTAACCTTATCATTTAGATTTAACTCTAAGTTAAATAATTTAACTTTTACCGTGTCTTCTTGTTTTCTTACACTATATGGTTAATAAAATTACTATAACAAGCCAAACGAACCCCAAGTTGTTTATTATTAATATATATAACCTTATCTAAGTCATTTGGCTGAACCTTAGATTTTTAGGAATAAAATAACAATTAATAATATAATATTTATTTTAAAAACTATTTTATGTCAATTTTGACACTATTTGGTAATTTATTTTTGTGAAAATCATAACAGCATGATTAGTTCTAAAACGTTAATTAAATCAATAATAACATGTCATATTAACCTAGAAAATTATTGTAATTCATAAAAAGTCTCAAATTACATTTATTTGGGTATTTATAATGTCAATTATGTTAATATTTCATTAATAAGATAATTACTGCATCATCATTGTGTCATAAATAAATTAAATTAGTTAATGCCTAAAAATTATAAATAAACTACCATTATGTATTAAATATTAGTATATTTCTAAAAAATATTCATAGTCTAATTTATCTTATGTATGACCCTATATTAAAAATGATTTAGTTATTAAACATTGATTTTTAATATTTTAACCCTTCTTTAAATAAATTAATAATAAATATCCTAATCTAATCCAAGTGGACCTAAATGGTCATATCTTATTTCTACGGTTGTTTTGGGTCGAATTACACTTATCCAATAGAATTAGGACATGTTTTAGGGTAACAATAATATCATGTTTTACCCTTAATTACCCTATCTACTTTTAACGGTTGTAAATAAAAGTAAAAAGTTACTATTCACCAAAAATTATTTTCATCTCATTGAACCACGTTTTAGTCCTTGATATTAACCGTGTCTCTTGTATTTTTGGAATTACACTCACAGAAGTGGAAAAATTTAGTTTTGTATAAATTTTCAAACTCTCCAAGGAGGTGGGTAAAAGACGGTGAAAAGTTCAATAAAATTATATATATATATATAATTATTATAAAATGACTTCAATAAATTATATTGAACATATATCGGTATTATGTATCAATTTTGACCTAAAATAAATTTAAATTAAATAAATAATTATTTAAATAAAAATTCGGTTTTTAAATAGTAACCCAGTGTTTTCACTATTCATCAAAAAATTAAAGTTTTCAGAAAAATACCAAAATTTCACACTAGGATAATTTCGATATTATGAATCCAAAAATTAAGTCCATTTTGAAAGTTAAAATTTATAAAATTTCAAAAACTGGGTATTACTATTCATAATGGCTAGTTTAAATAATATTTTAATTGCATAACGTTGTTTAGTGAAACTCAGTATTGCATACAACACAAGCTATCAAGGAAGGTCACGACTGCGTGTAAAGAAAGTCGAGCTAGTGTTGTGTGTATTGAAAGATTCATTTGATGATATATATAACAGAAAAACAAAATATTTCTCATAAAAATCTCGGGTGTTACAATCTACCCCCCTTAAAAGAATTTCTCCCTCGAAATTCGTCACTTTGTAACAAACAGATGAAAATACCTCTCCCTCATCATATACTCAAGCTCCCATGTATCGTCTTCTAATTGGTGGTTCCTCCATAAAACATTCACCAAGCGAGTGGTCTTGTTCCGTAGGACTTTTTCACTACGATCCAGAATCTCTATCGGCTATTCTTCATAAGAATGATCTTTCTCAAGCAGTACAACTTCTTAGCTGAGTACATGTAAAGGATCAGGTATTTACTTTCTCAGGAGAGATACATGGAACACATCGTGAACTTGAGAGATATCTGGTGGAAGCGCCAATCAATAATCGACCATCCCAACACGATCCAGTATTTCGAATGGACCGATATACCTAGGGCTCAGCTTTCCCTTCTTTCCAAATATCATTACTCTTTTCCAAGGAGATATTCGTAAGAACACTTTATCACCCACTTCAAACTCAAGGTATTTTCTTCGGTTATCGGCATAACTTTTTTGTCGACTCTGAGCTTCTCTAATGTGGTGTTGAATAGATCAAACCTTTTCTGTCATCTCATCGACAAGATTAAGTCCTAATAGCTTTCTTTCCCCATCTTCATCCAAGAAAGTTGGAGTCCTGCATTTCTTTCCATAGAGAGCTATATAAGGATCCATCTAAATACTGGAGTGAAAGATATTATTATATGAAAATTCCACCAAAGGTAGGTGTTGATCCCAACCACCTTTCAAATCCATAGTGCAGGCTCTTAACAAATCTTCTAGAGTTTGAATTGTTCTCTCAGACTGACCGTCTGTTTGAGGATGATAAGCAGTGCTAAAACTCAACTCTATATCCAGAGTATGCTGAAGACTTCGCCAGAACATTGAGGTAAACCTCAAATCCTGATCAGATATAATGGAAAGTGGTACTCCATGAAATCTTACAACTTCCTTCACATATATCCTGGCAATCTGATCCAAAGAGAAATCCTCTCTAATAGCAATGAATTTTTCCGACTTTGTAAGAGGTTAAACTATAACCCAGATATCATTATTTCCTTTGGAAGGTTTAGGATGTCTGGTGAAAAAGTCCATAGTGATGTTTTACCATTTCCATTCGGGTATGGGTAATGGTTGTAACATCCCCTTAGAATTCTGTCTCTCACCTTTAACTTGCTGAAAAACCAAGCATCGAGAGACATATTTAGAAACAAATCTTTTCATGCCATCCCACCATAAGTACTATTTCAGTTCCCTATAAATCTTCGTGCTTCCAGGATGAATAGATAATAAAGAACTATGAGCCTAATCCAGCAGCTCATTCTTTAATTCGGGGATGGGAGGAACACAAACCCGATTCCTGGCCTTTATTATCCCATCACAATCAAGGTTGAATTCAGGAACATTTCTCACATTTTTTTGTAACTATACATCTTCTTTATGTGCCTCTTTAATCATCACATGTATAGATGGTTGAAAATTCATTTGAGAAAGATAAGATCATTCCCCTTCCATTATAATTCCAAGGTCCATCCTTTGTAAATTCATAAATATTGGATCTTTTGTGATCCTCATCATGGATAAGCTATCATGGTCTTGTCGACTTAATGCATCTTCCACCTTGTTTGCTTTCCCAGGGTGGTAATGAATTGAGCATTTGTAATCTTTAATCATCTCCAACCATCTTCTTTGGCACATATTCAGCTCCTTTTGTGTGAAAATATACTTTAACCTTTTATGATCAGTATAAATATCACACCTTTCACCATAAAGATAACGCCTACAAATCTATAATGAAAATATTACCACAACTAACTCCAAATCATGAGTTGGGAAATTTTTCTCATGAAGTTTCAAATATCGTGAGGTATAAGCTATCACCATATCATTTTACATGAGAACACACCCCAGCCCATTCTTGGATGCATCATTGTAGATCAGAAACCTTTCTCCACTACAAGGCAGTGTGAGCACAGGTGCACTGGATAACCTTATTTTCAAATACATGAAATTATCTTCACATTCCTCCGTCCACACGAACCTAACTCCTTTTTGAGTCAGCCTGGTGATTGGATTAGATAATCCTAAAAACTCTTTCACAAAACATCGATAATATCCAGCCAAACCAATAAAACTTCGGATCTCAATTATTGGTGTTGGTCTCAACCATCTTTCGATAACCTTTGTTTTTGCTGGATCCACATATATCCCCTCTTTTGAGATTATGTGACCCAAAAATGAAACTTTATGAAGTCAAAATTCACACTTGGTAAATTTGACATAATGCTTCTCCTTTCTCAGGGTCTCCAATACAATTCTCAAGTGATCTTCTTGTTCTTCCTTGCTATTTGAGTAGAAAAGAATACCGTCTATAAAGACTACCACAAACTGATCAAGATAGTCTCTAAGGACTATATTCATCAGATCCATGAAGATAGCGTGGGCATTAGTAAGACCAAATGGAATCACTATAAATTCATAGTGTCCATACCTTGTACATAAATCCGTCTTTGGTATATTCTCCCATTTGACCCTTAATTGATGATACCCAGAATGAAGACCAATCATGAAAAGTATTTATCTCTGCATAGTTGGTCAAATAAGTCATCAATGCATGGGAGAGGATATTTTTTCTTGATAGTGATCTTGTTATGTTCTCGATAATCAATTCAGAGTCTCATTGATCCATCTTTCTTCTTAACAAATAGAACAGGTGCTCCCCAAGGTGATGCACTAGGGCGTATGAATCCCTTATAAAGATTATCTTGGAGATGATTCTTCAATTCCTGTAACTCAATTGGGGCCATTCTATAAGGTGTCTTTGAAATAGGCAAAGAACCCAGTACGAGTTCTATTGAAAACTCAACTGCACAATTTGGTGGAAGACCCAACAATTCCTCCGGAAAGACATCATAAAACTCTAGTACAATGGGCATATTCTAAATTCTGAGTTTCTCACCAACCATTTGTGATAAATAACATTCATTTAGTAGAATCACGATCCATAATATGGAATAAATTTCCACTGGAAGGTTATGTTCATCCTTGCATCGATAGGAAATCAAAGATTGATCTGGAATATGGAATGTGACATCCCTTCCTTGGAAATTGATATGAGCTCCATATAAAGAAATCCAATACATTCCATGAATAACATCAAATTATACTATAGGAAGGATCACAAGATTTTCATGAAGCATTTTCCCACAAACTTCAATCGGATAAGAATTATAAACTTTTGATGCGATTGTTGTGCCATTAGGGTTTGTCATAGCTAACTCAAAGTCTAATTGTTGAGGTAATATGGCGATACCCTTAGAAAATTCTTCATAAATAAATGCGTGGGTGGATCCAGAATCAAATAAAACATTTCCTACTTTAGAGTGGATGGTAAGTGTACCTTTCACTACTTTGTTATTCTACTCCACATTGCTGATAGAAAATGCATGTGAATTTCTTTTTCCTTTATCCTTAAGAGTTTGTTGATGTTGATCATCGTCAACAACCCTTAGAGTAGGGAATTGATTATCGTAATGACCCATTTCCTTGCACTTGTATCACTGAAGTGTAAAAGGTGCACTCTGTGTAGCCTTTTCTTTGTTCACATCTCTAGACATCTTCTTCCCATCATTGCGGCATTCAAAGGCCCGATGAACTTCCTTTCCACATTTGAAACATTTACTTTTCCCTTTAAGACAACTCCATCCATGTTTCTTTCCACACTTTGAGAATAAGGGAAAACTCATCTTCTTTTCAGTGTGCTCTTTAGATTTTCCTTTGAATTTCATTTCACTCTTATTATCAAACACATATGACTGATGGGTTACTCCAATCTCTATCTAAACCTTGAGAGCACATAGAATAATTTCCTCATAGCTTTTGAAGTCCCTTATGGCTAACTCCCTTCGAAGACTTGGTTTTAAGCCACTAAAGAATCGATCGATCTTACTCTCAGGTTGGATAATAATACCAGAAGCGTACCTTGAAAGTCTTGTAAAAATTTCTCCGTAGTTACCAACATATTTATCATACTTTTTCTTTAGTTCAAGTAAATCCTTATCCATCATTTTTTGAAGAATACGAGGGATGTACTTTTTGAAAAATAAGTTCTTGAACTTGTCCCATTCCATGGACTCGATTTAATCTCTTGGACTCATATTCTCGATAAGATTCCACAATTGATAAGCTTCACCTTCCAAAAGATATACTCCTAACATGACTTTATCTTGTTCAGAACATTGAAGAACTGAAAATAACTTTTCAGTGGTACTAATCCATTGTTCAGCCACTAATGGATCAATAGAACCACTGAATGTGGGTGGACGCTGCGTCATGAAGGATTCAAGAGAAAGTTGCTCCTTATTTTTCTCGTTTGGAAGTCCTGCATGATTCATAGCTTGAGAAAGTTGTGTGAGCGTGGCTACAAGATTTTTCATTCCAGCTCCCATAACATTTGGTTGCTCAGGGGGACAATCATTGCATTGCCCTTCGCATTTCGCATTAACACGGTTCCTTCGGGTTCTAGTCATTGACTAAAACCAAGAATAATAGTGTGAGGAACACTAATTATAATAGGAAAACCACATAATAAAGAATAAAATATCACACTTAAGGTCTTATAATAGGATGTTCATGGCCATTTTTAAAACACTAAGATTGTGTTCTATCCTTAGACGTATCCTTAGGGTTCTTACTAAGGCTTTCACATCCTAGTTTCCAAAGGTTGACTATACCTTTCCTCTGATACCAACTATAACAACCCATACTTTACATACATTGTTGTTACTTCCGAATTGAATCACACTTATTACAATATATAACAAAACCATGAAAGGACCGTATAGGTATAGTTTCTTTAGAAACTAGGAAACATAAACAACTGGACCATAAAACATCTACATTGTCTCCCATTTATTTTATCGTATCTAGAGTCCCTTTTGGAATATCTTACTTAATATCCTTATTCCTGACCTGGGGAAAAGAAAACATACAAATGGGTGAGCTCAAATGATCAGTAATGGTAAACAAAATAAATATCAATCACATCATATTCATAATAACATAACATTTTCTAAATCTTAACCTGTGAAAGAGATCATAATTTCATAACATGGGATAAATCATAGTAGTGAAATGTAATCCCAATAATCATAACATAAAACATGAAACATTGTGTCATACACACATAATCATAGAGAATCATTTATTAGTAGTCAAGACTCATTTCTAGGACTATCTTAGAGGACAAAGTCCATTTCTGAACTGAGTTCACTCCACGTTTCAGTCCTGTTTCACTGAACCGGTTTAACCTGTCGTTCTAGCCAAGTCGATCTCATGAGATATAAATATTTACCCAATGCATTGGAGGGAGATATAGGTCTCACCCATCTCATAATGAAACCATTATTATGTGTGCCACAAATTCATAAATCATACATCATAACATAACCCGTGTAATAAAAATGGGATTCTTAAACATCATGCCATCATAACATAATCCATATAAGATAAAAGGACATCATAAAAATAATTCCATCATAAAATAATCAAATAAATGTAAAAATAGGGATATAAATAGAACCCTATATTATCTTATATGGACAATAATTTTGATAAAATGCTTGAACTCCATTCTTGAGGAAAATATCCTTTCTACTTCAAAAACATTTTTCCTTTCTTATCGTGTCATAAAATTTTAAACTAAAAGAAGTTGATTAAAAATAAACTTGAAAACATGTAAAGTAAGCTTCATGGAAATAATGTTCTAAAAATCCGTTCATGCCGTAAAAGTTAACGAAAAACATTCTTCTCATACTTTGGCCGGAATAGTAAAAAAAGTACCTCGTACTAAAAACGACAAAAGATTGCTTTCATATATTTTACTAAAAAATCACCCATGGGTAAAATTGGATTTAAACAAATGTATGTGGATGGAAATAATATTACATAATGAGGAAACATGGATGTGGATGATAAATATTCCCCAGTAAATTATGATGTATAAATAATCTCAGATAAAAATCAGATTGTGAGATTTTCCCTTACCTTAGGTATGATTTCCTTCGTACGTGTTCGAACCTCCTCTTCTTTGAAGCGCCTCTTCTTAACCTTATCTTAGGGCACTAAATATGCTCTTTGAAGAAGACCAGGGCCTCTAGGATATTTCTAGGGAAGTGGAGAAGAAAAACTGGCCGGGGTTGGCTGAGCTTGAAGGCTTAAAGTGGTGTGAAGAGGAGAGGGAGGAGGTTCCCTTTTATAAGGGATGAGAGGGGCACCTTAGGAAATACTTAAAATATTATTTTATTATAAAGTCATATTTGGTTTTTAATAAATAAAAATTGATTTATTTAGAATCTAAGGTGGGGATGGGTCTAAATACTCTCATCCAATAGATTTTAGACGAGTTTAGGTTACTATTTTAACCTTATCATTTAGATTTAACTCTAAGTTAAATAATTTAACTTTTACCGTGTCTTCTTGTTTTCTTACACTATATGGTTAATAAAAATACTATAACAAGACAAAAGAACCCCAAGTTGTTTATTATCAATATATATAACCTTATATAAGTCATGTTTCCAAACCATATATTTTTAGGAATAAAATAACAATTAATAATATAATATTTGTTTTAAAAACTATTTTATGCCAATTTTGACACTATTTGGTAATTGATATTTGTGAAAATCATAACAGCATGATTAGTTAGAAACAAGTTAATTAAATTAATACTAACATGTCATATTAACCTAGAAAATTATTTTAATTCATAAAAAGTCTCAAATTACATTTTTTATGTATTTATAATAGAAATTATGTTAATATTTCATTAAAAAGATAATTACTTCATCCTCATTGTGTCATAAATAAATTAAAATATATAATGTCTAAAAATTATAAATAAAATACAATTATTTACGAAATCGTTTTAGATTTCTATTTAATATTTATAGTTGAATTTATCTTATGTATAACCCTATATTAAAAATGATTTAGTTATTAAAATTTGATTTTAACTATTTTAACACATCTTTAAATAAATTAATAATAAATGTCCTAATCTAATCCAGCTGGACCTAAATGGTCCTATTTTATTCCTAAGGTTATTTTTAGTTGAATTACACTTATAAAATAGAATTAGGACATGTGTTAGGGTAATAATAATATCATTTTTTACCCTTAATTACCCTATCTACTTTAAAACATGGTAAATTAAAGTAAAAAAGTTACTATTCACCAAAAATTATATTCATCTCATTGAACCACATTTTAGTCATTGATATTAACCGTGTCTCTCAGATTTTTGAAATTTCACTCACAGAAGTGGTAAAATTAAGTTTTATATAATTTTCAAACTATCCTAGGAGGTGGGTAAAAGACGGTGAAAAGTTCAATAAAATTTTATATATCTAAAATTATTATAAAATGACTCAAATGAATTAAATTGAACTCATATAGGTATTAGGTATCAATTTTGACCTAAAATATATTTAAATAAAATCAATAATTGTTTAAATAAAAAGTCGTTTTTTAAATAGTTACCCTTTGTTTTCACTATTCATCAAAAATTGAAAGTTTTCAGAAAAATTCCAAAATTTCACCCTAGGCTAATTTCGATATTCTGAATCCAAAAATGAAGTCCATTTTGAAAGATAAAATTTATAAAATTTCAAAAAGTGGGTGTTACTATTCATAATGTATAGTTTTAATAATATTTTAATAGAATATCGTTGTTTAGTGAAACTCGGTATTGCGCACAACGCAAGCTATCAAGGAAGGTTACGACTGTGCGTAAAGAAAGCCAAGCTAGTGTTGTGTGTAGTGAAATTTTCCTTTGACAATGTATATAACATAAAAAAAATATTTCTCATAAAAATATCGGGTGATACAATATCCATACGAGTTAGACCTATATGTGGGACATTTATTTCGAAGAACTAACTGTTTTTTTGTTTACTATTAACACATGGTATATAGTAATGCTCTAATCTACTAATCTTGGGCCCAGTCACAACATCAATAATAATAATTCCTCTTTCTCTTACTAATTTTTATCAATTATATCCATAAAGGGGACCCATTTTTTGTCATGAACTATGTGTGTCCTTATTCCTATCCATATAGGATATTAAGTGATTTTAGTATCCCACATACAAGGTCCAACGACAATACGATAAAAATATCCTATCTCTATGAAAGGGCTCGATCTCTGTAGAGAAATTCATTTTCAATAAAAATTTATGGCTTGATTCCTATTTTTATAGAATCTATATTATTACATATAAATTTTTCCTCAGACCCAATAAATGTTTTAAAAATAATAATTTTCCCATTTTCCCTACTTATGATTTAGATATTTTCAAGGGACTATAGCTTGATTCTTATGGTTGCACATGTCATCATCATAAATACTATGTAATAAAATTCCCCTTTAATCTTGATATGTTAGCCTCCACTTCATTACTAAATTTCCATGATATAAGGTGAAATCTATTCCTTTTCCCCTTGAATATACATTAGATATTTGCAAGAGACATCTCTTGGAATTTTGTGTAGGATACGTACTAGAATTTAAATATCTTACTCTAGGCCCAACCAAAAAATTTAGAAAGGATAAGTCACCCCTTTTTCATTAAAAATTTTCCGAATTCCCTCACCTTTCGTTGAAATTTTACACTTCACTCATTTATGTTGGGTCCATACTTTACCCAGCACCAAGATAAGGTTTATATACATCAGATGTGGGGACATACCATAGTGAAACTAATGTCAAGTGCTGAAAACATTATTTATACTTCATAGCATTGACATCTTAATAAAATGATGTTAAACTACATGACAATGTCCTTGTGAAATTAGGTTAAATAGTACAACATGTAGCCCTAACTACATGACTTTAAACTCCTCATGGTGGCCCTGATATTGTATCCTATGTTAGGTCCACAAGGATGAATACCCTGAGAGGGGGGTGAATCAGGTTATGAATAATTGAAAATTAACGCCCGTTCTGATCTTGTTTCTCTATAAAGCAAAACACTCTTCTCTCTCTTTCCTGTTGCACAATATAAATAGAATGTAAAGAATGCACATGACACATCAATTTTTACTTGGTTCACCCTCACTGGGCTATGTCCAAGGAGCATACACATGTAAATGTGCTGAGGTACCAAATCCACTAGAACCACACTGCTGCTTACAAGGATCGGGATAGATCACTTCTATTCCCATCCTCACCGCCTTTACAATGTTTAGGGTCAGCTCACTGTTTTTCCAAGGTTCACACCTTGTTTCTCTCTCTTTGGCTCACTCCCGGTGGAGAGGATCACCTTCTTCCTTGTAACGCCCGAGACATTTATGAGAAATATTTTGTTTTTATCATATGAATCTTTCACTACACACAACACTAGCTTGGCTTTCTTTACACGCAACCGTGTCCTTCCTCAATAGCTTGCGTCGTACGCAATACCGAGTTTCACTAAACAACGATATGCTATTAAAATATTATTAAAACTAGCCGTTATGAATAGTAATAACCACTTTTTAAAATTTTATAAATATTATTTTTCAAAATGGACGTCATTTTTGGATTCGGAATATCGAAATTATCCTAAGGTGAAATTTTGATATTTTTCTGAAAACTTTCAATTTTTGAGGAATAGTGAAACCACTAAGTGGTAGTTAAAAAAACTTAATTTTTCATAAAACTTATTTTTACCACTTTCTGTGAGTGGAATGTCGAGAATCCGAGAGACACGGTTAATATGAAGGACTAAAATGTGGTTCAATGAGATGCAAATAATTTTTGGTGAATAGTAACTTTATACTTTTTTTACCACGGTTAAAAGTAAATAGGGTAATTAAGGATAAAAGTGTTATTAGTATTACCCTAAAACATGTCCTAATTCTATTGTATAAGTTTAATTCGACAAAAAACAACCTTATAAATAAAATATGACCATTTAGGCCCACTTGGATTAGATTAGGACATTTATTATTAATTTATTTAAATAAGGGTTAAAATAGTTAAAATCAAAGTTTAATAAGTAAATCATTTTTAATATGGGATTATACATAAGATAAATTCTACTATAAATAGTAATTAGAAAGATAACAACATTTCCTACATAATGGTATTTTATTTATAATTTTTAGACATTAAATAATATAATTTATTTATGACACAACGATGATGCAGTAATTATCTTATTAATGAAATATTGACATAATTGATGTTATAAATACCCAAACAAATTTAATTTGAGACTTTTTATGAATTAAAATAATTTTATATGTTAATATGACATGTTACTATTGATTTATTTAACTTGGTTTGAACTAATCATTCTGTTATGATTTTCACAAAAATCAATTACTAAATAGTGTCAAAATTGACATAAAATAGTTTTTAAAACAAATATTATATTATTAATTGTTATTTTATTCCTAAAAATAAAACGTTCGGAAATATGACTTATATAGGGTTATATATATTAATAATAAACAAATTGGGGTTCGTTTGGCTTGATATTGTAAGTTTACTAACCTTATAGTGTATGAAAACAAGAAGACACGGTAAAAGTTAAATTATCTAACTTAAAGTTAAATCTAAATGGTAAGGTTACAATTGATACCTAAACTTTCCTAAATTCTATTGGATGAGAGGATTTAGTCCCATACCCACCTTAGATTTAAAATATATCAATTTGGAGCTACTAAAACCCGAATTTGACTTTATAATAAAATAATATTTGTAGTTATTCTAAAGGTTCCCCTCTCCTCCCTTATAAAAGGGCACCTACTCCCTCTATTCCTCACACCCCTTTGAGCCTTCAATATCGGCCAACCCCTGCCAATTTATTCTCTAAACTTCCCTAGAGACATTCTAGAGGTCCTGGTCTTATTCAAAGACCAATTTTAGATCCCTAAAAAGAGGTCTCAAAGAAGCGCTTCAAAGAAGAGGTAATGTCTGTTACCGATTCTTTCATCTTTATTTCTTCTTCCACTTGTTCTTCTTTAGTTGTTTCCTTATTAAGTAATAACATAAGTATCACTCATATAATTATATGTTATTATAAGTATTAGAAAACCCTATTTCACCATATATCCATCCTACGGAAAACGAAATCACCGCGCGTGCGTACGTACGGAATATCGTCTCCACAGTGTGGTGTAATCTATTTTCCACCACCACCGTACTTGGATGAGTATAATGGTGTAAAGAATTACTATATATGATTATTGTAATGTGATATTGATTCTGGAATAGTATATATACACTCCAATACAATTCCCCAATCATGGGAATGATATCATCGCTCGTGCGTACGTACGGAATACCGTCTCCACGATGTGATGCGACTCGTTCTACATGATCTTCATTGCATAATGATTATATAAATGAATTGAATGAATTAATATGATATATATTAAACTAATACCATTATGTAAATGAGGTATCTATAACCTAAGAATAAAAATAAGAATTTATTCGACAAAACACGCATAAGAACAAAAAGTAATAAACACCCGAATAACAAGTAGTAATGAAATATTACTAATAAGAAGCTAAGAACATGACCATATATGATATCATAAAAATATTAATGATTCTGTAATAAGTCAATAACATTATTTAAATCATTATATAGGAGGTTCAGACACTTATGAAGCAAATTGGACCTAAGGTAAAGGAAATATCACAATCTCATTTTTATCTGAGATTGTTTGTACTTTGGAATTTACTGGGATGTATTTTATCATCCACATCCATTTTTCCTCAATATGTAATATTATTTCCATCCACATACAATTTTTTAAATCCAATTTTACCCTTCGGTGAGTTTTTAGTAAAAGATATGAAAGGAATCTTTTGTTGTTTTTCGTACGAGGTACTTTTTGACTTTTCCGACAAAAGTACGAGAAGATTGTTTTTTTAACTTATATGGAATGAATGGATTTTAAAAACATTATTTCCAAGAAGCTCCCTTTACAAGATTTCAAGTTTTTTTTTAGTCAAATACGTTTAGTTTAAAATTGTATGACATGTTAAGAAAGGAAAATGTTTTTGAAGTAGAAAGGATATTTTCCTCATGAATGGACTTCAAGTGTTTTATCAAAATCATTTTACATCTAAGATAATATAGGGTTCTGTTTCTATCCCTATTATAACATTGATTTGATTATGTTGTGATGGAATTACTTTTATAAATTCCTTTATCTTATATGAATTGTTTTATGATGTCATGTTGTTTAAGAATCCCATTTTTATTACCTGGGTTATGCAATGATGTATGATTTATGATTTTGTGGCACACATAAGAATGGTATCATTATGAGATGGGTGGGACCTATATCTCCCTCAAATGCAATGGTTAAAGATTATATATCTCATGATATAGACATGGCTGGAACGACAGGTTAAACAGGTTCAGTAAAATAGGACTAAAATGAGGAGTGAACTCTGTTCAGAAATGGACTTTTTCCACTAAGATAGTCTTGGCAATGAGTCTTGATTAATAAGAAACGATTCTCTATGATTATGTGTGCATGCCACAAGGTTTCATGTTTTATTATATGACTATTGGGATTACATTTCACTACCATTATTTATCCCATGTTATGAAATTATGATCTCTTTTGTAGGGTAAGATTTCTAAAATGTTATGTTTTTATTTTAATGTGATTGATATTTCTTTTGTTTACCCTTACTGAGCATTTGAGCTCACCCTTATGAATTTTTTCTTTCCCCAGGTCAGGAAGAAGGTTATTAAGTAATATATGCCAAAAGGGACTATAGATATGATGAAATAAATGAGATATAGTGTAGACGCTTTATGATCCAGTTGTTTATGTTTCCCAGTTTCTAAAGACACTATACCTATACCGTCCTTTCCTGGTTTTGTTATATGTGGTAATAAGTGTGCTTAAATTCTGAAGTAATAACAATGTATGTAAAGTATGGGTCATTATAGTTGGTATCAGAGGAAAGGTATAGTCACCGTTTGGAAACTAGGATGTGAAAGCATTAGTAAGAACCCTAAAGATAAGTCTAAGCATAGAACACAATCTTAGTGTTTTAGAAATGGCCATGAATAACCTAGGATAAGACCTTAAGTGTGAAATTTTATTCTTTATTGTGTGGTTTTCCTATTATAATTAGTGTTTCTCACACTATTCTTCTTAGTTTTAGTCAATTGCCGGAACCTGAAGGAACCGTGTTAATGCGGAATGCGACGTGAAATGAAATGATTGTCCCCCTGAGCCACCAAAAGTTATGGGAGCTGGAATGAAAAATCTTGTAGCCATGCTCACACATCTTTATCAAGCTATGAATCATGCCGGACTTCCAAACGAGCAAAGGAAGGAGAAATATTCTGTTGAATCCTTCATGAGACAACGTCCACCCTCATTCAGCGGGTCTACTGATCCATTAGTTGCTGAACAATGGATCAGTACCACTGAAAAGATATTTTCAGTTCTTCAATGTTCTGAAGATGATAAAGTCATCTTAGAAGTGTATTGTTTGGAAGGTGATGCTGATCAATGGTGGAATATTATTAAGAATATGAGGTAAAGGGATGAAATTGAGTCCATGGAATGGGACGAGTTCAAGAACTTATTTTTCAATAAGTAATTTCCTCGTATTCTCCGAACAAAGATGGAGAAAGAGTTTCTTGAACTGAAGCAAAAGGATGATGAATCTGTTGGTACATATGAAGAAAATTTTACAAGACTTTCATGGTACGCTTCTGGTATTATTATCCAACTTGAGAGTAAGATCGATCAATTCTTTAGTGGCTTAAAACCAAGTCTTCGAAGGGCGTTAGACATAAGGGACTTTAATAGCTACGAGGAAATCGTTCGATGTGCTCTCAAAGTTGAGATGGAGATTGGAGTAACCCATCAGTCATATGGGGTTGATAAGAAGAGGAAAATGTAATTCAAAGGAAAATCTAAAGAGCACAATGAAATTAAGATGATCTTTCCCTTATGCTCAACGTGTGGAAAGAAACATGGAGGGAGTTGTCTTAAAGGGACAAGTAAATGTTTCAAATGTGGAAAGGAAGGTCATCGGGCATTTGAATGCTGCAATGATGGGAAGAAGATATATAATGATTCAAAAAAAGGAAGGGATACACAGAATGAACCTACTACACTTCAATTTTTCAAGTGCAAGGAGATGGGGAATTATGCCAATAAATTCCCTAATCCAAGGGTTGTTGATGATAATCGACACCAACAAAATCTTAAGGATAAAGACAAAAGAAATTCACATTCAATTTCTATCAGTGATGTGGACTACGATAATGATGTGGTGAAAGGTACACTTACCATCCACTCTAAAGTAGAAAATGTTTTATTTGATTCTGGATCCACCCACTCTTTTATTTCTGAAGATTTTTCTAAGGATATCACCGTATTACCTCAACAATTAGATGTTGAGTTACCTATGACAATCCCTAGTGGCACAACAGTCACATCAAAAGTTTATAATTATTCTCCGATTGAATTTTGTGGGAAAGTGCTTCTTGAAAATCTTGTGATCCTTCCTATAGTGGAATTTAATGTGATTCTTGTCATGGATTGGCTTTCTTAATATGGATCTCATATAAATTTCCAAAGAAGGGAAGTCACATTTCATATTCCATATCAATCTATGATCGTCTATCGATGCAAGGATGAACATAACCTTCCAGTGGAAATTTATTCCATCTTATGGGTCTTGATTCCACTAAATGAAGGTTATTTATCTCAAATGGTTGGTGAGAAACTCATGATTAAGAATATGCCAATTTTACGGGAGTTTGACGATGTCTTTTTGGAGTAATTGTTGGGTCTTCCACCAAATCGTGAAGTTGAGTTTTCAATAGAACTCGTACCGGGTGCTTTGCCTATTTCAAATACACCTTATAGAATGGCCCCAATTGAGTTGCAGGAATTGAAGAAGCAACTCCAAGAGAATCTTGATAAGGGATTCATACGCCCTAGTGCATCACCTTGGGGAGCACCTGTTCTATTTTTTAATAAGAAAGATGGATCAATGAGACTCTACATTTATTATCAAGAACATAACAAGATCACTATCAAGAACAAATATCATCTCCCGCACATTGATGACTTATTTGACCAACTACGTGGAGCTCAATACTTTTCCAAGATTGATCTTCGTTCAGGGTATCATCAATTAAGGGTCAAAAGGGAGGATATACCAAAGACGACTGTCCGTACAAGGTATGGACACTGTGAATTTATAGTTATTCCATTTTGTCTTACTAACACCCCTACTATCTTCATGGATCTGATGAATAGTGTCTTTAGAGACAATCTTGATCAATTTGTGGTAGTCTTTATAGACGATATTCTTGTCTATTCAAAGAGCAAGGAAGAACAAGAAGATCGCTTGAGAATTATATTGAAGCCCCTAAGAAAGGATAAGCTTTATGCCAAATTTACCAAGTGTGAATTTTGGCTTCAAAGAGTTTAATTTTTGGGTCACATAATCTCAAAAGAGGGGATATCTGTGGATCCAGCAAAAACAGAGGTTATCGAAAGATGGTCAAGACCAACAATAGTAACTGAGATCCAACGTTTTCTTGGTTTGGCTGGATATTATCGACGTTTTGTGAAACAAAATTCATGATTATCTAATCCACTCACCAGGTTGACTCAAAAAGAAGTTAAGTTTGTTTGGACGGAGAATGTGAAGAGAATTTCAAGGAGTTGAAAAGAATGTTATCTAGTGCACCTATGCTCACACTGCCTTGTAGTGGAGAAAGGTTTGTGATCTACAGTGATGAATCCAAGAAGGGGTTGGGGTGTGTTCTTATGCAAAGATGATATGGTGATAGCTTATGCCTCACAACAGTTGAAAATCCATTAGCAAAATTACCCAACACATGATTTGGAGTTAGCTGCAGTAATCTTTGCATTAATGATTTGGAGGCATTATCATTATGGAGAAAGGTGTGACATTTATACTGATAATAAAAGTTTAAAGTATATTTTCACACAAAAGGAGATGAATATGCATCAAAGAAGATGATTAGAGCTGATTAAGGATTATGACTGCTCCATTCATTACCACCCTGGGAAAGCAAACAAGGTGGCCGATGCATTAAGTCGACAAGACGATGCCAGTTTATCCATGATGAGGATCACAAGAGATCCAATATTTATGGATTTACAAAGGATGGATCTTGGAATTATAATGGAATGGGGAAAATTGTATCTTTCTCAAATGAATGTTCAACCATCTATACATGTGAAGATTAAAGAGGCGCAGAAATAAGATGTAGAGTTACAAAACAAGGTGAGAAATATTCTTGAATTAAACCTTGATTGTGATGGGATAATAAAGTTCCAGAATCGGGTTTGTGTTCCTCCCATCCCCAAATTAAAGAAGGAGCTGTTGGATGAGGCTCATAGTTCTTCATTCTCTATTCATCCTGGAAGCACTAAGATGTATAAGGACCTGAAAGAGTACTTCTGGTGGGATGACATAAAAAGAGATGTTGCTAAATATGTCTCTCGATGCTTGGTTTGTCAGTATGTTAAATCTGAGAGACAAAAGTCTAAGGGGATGATACAACCATTACCCATACCCAAATGGAAATGGGAAAACAACACTATGGACTTTGTCATAGGACTTCCTAAAACAGCCAAAGGCAATAATGCTATCTGGGTCATAGTTTATCTTCTTACAAAGTCTGCACACTTCATTGCTATTAGAGAGGATTTCTCTCTGGATCAGCTTGCCAGGATATATGTAAAGGAATTGGTAAGATTGCATGGAGTACCACTTTCTATTATATCTGATTGGGATCTGAGGTTTACCTCAAAGTTCTGGCGAAGTATTCAGCATACTCTTGATACAGAGTTGAGTTTCAGCACTACTTATCATCCTCAGACAGACGGTCAGTCTGAGAGAACAATTCAAACTCTAGAAGATATATTGAGAGCTTGCTCTATGGATATTAAAGGTGGTTGGGATCAACACCTACCTTTGGTAGAATTTTCATATAATAATAGATTTCACTCCAGTATTCAGATGGATCCTTATGAAGCTCTCTATGGAAAGAAATGCAGGACTCCAACTTGCTGGGATAAAGTTGGGGAAAGAAAGCTATTAGGACCTGATCTTGTTGATGAGATGGCAGAAAAGGTATGATCTATTCAACAACACATAAGAGAAGCTCAGAGTCAACAGAAAAGTTATGCCGACAACTGAAGAAAAGACCTAGAGTTTGAATTGGATGATAAAGTGTTCTTACGAATATCTCCCTGGAAGAGGGTCATGTGATTTGGAAAGAAGGGGATGTTGAGCCCTAGATATATCAGTCCTTTCGAAATATTGGATCATGTTGGAAAAGTAGCTTACTGATTGGCGCTTCCACCGAATCTCTCTCAAGTTCACGATGTGTTCCATGTATCTCTCCTGAGAAAATACATACCTGATCCTTCACATGTACTCATCTCAGAAGTTGTACCGCTGGAGCAAGATCTTTCTTATGAAGAACAGCCAATAGAGATTCTGGATCGTAGCGAAAAAGTCCTACGAAACCAGACCACTCGATTGGTGAAAGTTTTATGGAGGAACCACCAATTAGAAGAAGCTACATGGGATCTTGAGGATATGATGAGGGAGAGGTATCCTCATCTTTTTGTTACAAAGTGACGAATTTCGAGTGCGAAATTCATTTTAAGGGGGGTAGAATATAATGCTCGAGACTTTTGTGAGAAATATTTTGTTTTTATCAAAGGAATATTTCACTACACACAACACTAGCTTGGCTTGCTTTACACTCAACTGCGGCCTTCCTCAATAGCTTGTGTCATACGCAATACTGAGTTTCACTAAACAACGATATGCTATTAAAATATTATTAAAACTAGCTGTTATGAATAGTAATTACCACTTTATGAAATTTTAGAAATTTTATTTTTCAAAATGGACTTTATTTTTGGATTTGGAATATCGAAATTATCCTAGGGTGAAATTTTGGTATTTTTCTGAAAACTTTCAATTTTTGATGAATAGTGAAACCACTAAGTGGTAGTTAAAAATACTGAATTTTTCATAAAACTTAATTTTACCACTTCTGTGAGTTGAATTTCAAAAATCCGAGAGACACAGTTAATATCAAGGACTAAAATGTGGTTCAATGAGATGAAAATAATTTTTGGTGAATAGTAACTTTTTACTTTTTTTACCATGGTTACAAGTAAATAGGGTAATTAAGGGTAAAAGTGTTATTATTATTACCCTAAAACATGTCCTAATTCTATTGGATAAGTATAATTCGACCAAAAAAACCTTAGGAATAAAATCGGACCATTTAGGCCCACTTGGATTAGATTAGGACATTTATTATTAGTTTATTTAAAGAAGGGTTAAAATAGTTAAAATCAATGTTTAATAAGTAAATCATTTTTAATATGGGGATATACATTAGATAAATTCGACTATAAATATTCATTAGAAATCTAAAAACATTTCCTACATAATGATATTTTATTTATAATTTTTAGGCATTAAATAATGTAATTTATTTATGACACAACGATGATGTAGTAATTATATTATTAATGAAATATTGACATAATTGATGTTATAAATACCCAAATAAATGTAATTTGAGACTTTTTATGAATTAAAATAATTTTATAGGTTAATATGACATATTAGTAGTGATTTCATTAACTTGTTTTGAACTAATCATTCTGTTATGATTTTCACAAAAATCAATTACTAAATAGTGTCAAAATTGACATAAAATAGTTTTTTTAAAAACTATTATATTATTAATTGTTATTTTATTCCTAAAAATCTAGGGTTCGGCCAAACGAAATATATAAGGTTATATATATTAATAATAAACAACTTTGTGTTCGTTTGTCTTGATATAGTATGTTTATTAACCTTATAGTGTAAGAAAACAAGAAGACACGGTAAAGTTAAATTATCTAACATAAAGTTAAATCTAAATGATAAGGATAAAATTGATACCTAAACATGTCTAAATTATATTTGATGAGAGTATTTAGACCCATACCCACCTTATCTTCGAAATATATCAATTTTGAGCTATTAAAAACCGAATTTGACTTTATAATAAAATAATAGTTTTTGTTATTCCAAAGGTGCCCCTCTCCTCCCTTATAAAAGGGCACCTCCTCCCTCTCTTCCTCACACCACTTTGAGCATTCAAGATATTCCAACCCCTACCAATTTATTCTCTCCACTTCCCTATAGATATCCTAGAGGTACTGTTCTTCTTGAAAGACCAATTTTAGTGCCCTAAAAAGAGGTCTCAAAGAAGCGCTTCAAAGAAGAGGTAATGTCTGTTACCGATTCTTTCATCTTTATTTATTATTCCACTTCTTCTTGTTTAGTTGTTTCATTATGAAGTAATAAAATCATTATAAATCATATACTGATATGTTATTATAAGTATGAAACAACCCTATTTCACCATCTATCCATCCTATGGAAAACGAAATCACTGCGCGTGCGTACGTATGGAATACCGTCTCCACGCCGTGGTGTAATCTATTTTCCACCACCACCATACTTGGATGGGTATAATTGTGTAAATAATGACTATATATGATTATTGTAAAGTGATATTGATTCTGGAATAGTATATATACACTCCAATACAATTACACAATCATGGGAATGATATCATTGCTCGTGCGTACGTACGGAATACCGTCTCCACGATTTGATGTGACTTGTTCTACATGATCTTCATTGCATAAGGATTATATAAATGAATTGAATGAATTAATAAGATATATATTACACTAATACCATTCTGGAAATTAGGTATCTATAACCTAAAAATAAAAATAAAATTTATTCGACAAAACACGCATAAGAACAAAAAGTAATAAACATCTGAATAAAAAGTTGTAATGAAATATTACTAATAAGAAGCTAAGAATATGACCATATATGATATCATAAAAATAAGTATGATTCTGGAATATGTCAATAACATTATTTAAATCATTATACAGGATGTTCGGACACGTACGAAGCAAATTGGACCTAAGGTAAGGGAAATATCACAATCTCATTTTTATGTGAGATTGTTTGTACTTTGGAATTTACTAGGATGTATTTTATCATCCACATCCATGTTTCCTCAATATGTAATATTATTTCCATCCACCTAAAATTGTTTAAATCCAATTTTACCCTTCGGTGAGTTTTTAGTAAAAGATATGAAATGAATCTTTTGTCATTTTTCGTACGAGGTACTTTTTGACTTTTCTGACAAAAGTACGAGAAGAATGTTTTTTTAACTTATATGGCATGAATGGATTTTTAAAACATTATTTCCAAGAAGCTTATTTTATAAGTTTTAATGTTTATTTTTAATAAACTTCTTTTAGTTTAAAATTGTATGACATGTTAAGAAAGGAAAATGTTTTTGAAGTAGAAATGATATTTTCCTCAAGAATGGAGTTCAAGTGTTATATCAAAATTATTTTCCATCTAAGATAATATAGGGTTCTGTTTCTATTCCTATTATTACATTGATTTGATTATGTTGTGATGGAATTATTTTTATGAATTCCTTTATCTTATATGAATTGTTTTATGATGTCATGTTGTTTAAGAATCCCATTTTTATTACATGGGTTATTCAATGATGTATGATTTATGATTTTGTGGCACACATAAGAATGGTATCATTATGAGATGGGTGGGACCTAGATCTCCCTCCAATGCATTGGGTAAAGATTTTATATCTCATGAGATAGACATGGCTGGAACAGTAGGTTAAACTGGTTCAGTAAAATAGGACTGAAACGAGGAGTGAACTCGGTTCAGAAATGGACTTTTTCCACTAAGATAGTTTTGGAAATGAGTCTTGACTAATAAGAAATGATTCTATATGATTATGTGTTCATGCCACAAAGTTTCATGTTTTATGTTATGACTATTGGTATTAAGTTTCATTGCCATGATTTATCCCATGTTATGAAATTATGATCTCTTCTGCAGGGTATGATTTCCAAAATGTTATGTTTTAATTTTGATGTGATTGATATTTCTTTTGTTTACCCTTACTGAGCATTTGAGCTCACCCTTTTGAATTTTTTCATTCCCCAGGTCAGGAAGAAGGTTATTAATTAAGATATGCCAAAAGGGACTAAATATATGATGAAATAAATGGGAGACAGTGTAGACTCTTTATGAACCAGTTGTTTATGTTTCCCAGTTTCAAAAGACACTATACCTATATGGTCCTTTCCTGGTTTTGTTATATGTTGTAATAAGTGTGCTTCTATTCTGAAGTAATAAAAATGTATGTAATGTATGGGTCACTATATTCCTCTTCCTTTTCTCACTGCTCTGGAAAGGATCCACTCACAGTTTATAGACATGTAGGTCTCTTCATTATCACTAATGAATGAATCCTCTGTTGTATGTAGATGCTCTGTGGAAGCCCAACTTTCACTCGTAGATGAATCTCACTTTTAACCGAAGGTATAGGGCAATATTCCATATTCCACACAGCCTTGAATCACTGCCGTGAATCACCCTTACATCGGTCCCTTCTCTAAGATGGCACGCAAGTCTCGGCGCACAAGTCAAAACTGGCATGCAAGTCCATCTCAATCACCTACGCGACACAAGATTCTACTACTCTAAACTTGCGTGACTCACTTCCTTCCTTGCCAAAACCACCTCAGGCATGCAACTATCACTTGGCACGCAACTTATACTTGTGCGACCACACACCACTTGCGTGAACACCACACCTGCACTACGGGAGCTCTTATTTTTCTAAGTGTTGAACTCTTCTCCGAATGAGGAGGGGTCGACCTGTATTTACAGGCATTTGGACACCCTTCGTGATGGCGCGCATGTCTCCCCTCATCGCGCAAGTCTCTCCCACGCAAACCACTTGCGCGACCAAACCCTAAACTTGCGTGACCCTTATCCCGTTTCCATAATTTTGATGTTATAATCTTGAAAAACATATGGAACACAAGTTTCCAAACCTTCAAGACCTCGGTGTGCAAGTCCCTTTACCAAAAACTCTTTTCCCCATTTGTTGATTTCCAGACCCCAAATATTTGGTAAAACACTAGAAAACATCACCACCTTGTATCTGCTCTTTTTTTACCACCTCTAGATTATCCATTCCTTTGTTGACGTTCTTGAATCGAACATGGTTCGTTAACCACATCCCTTGAGCTCGACATGCCACCATTAAATCCCCTTTGTCAACAAATTTTTATGTTATGGTTTTTTTGTCATCAAACACAACACAGATTTCCACTTTGTCAACAAACACAATCACCTCAAAAATGCTTCAACGACACCTTGGGGGATTTTTTTCCCAACAATCACCCCCTTTGGGTTTGTTGACAACTCTTTCATAAAAAGATACATCATTAATTCGTCATCCACCATTCGCCTATTGAGATTCTGATAGCAATCAAGGATTTAATCAACACATATTCTAAGCCCACATGAGAAATGCTCAGTGTGGGAAACAAGAGTAAATGAAAAGTTCATCGATGAATAACTTCAACTTTGACACCCACTATTGACACTAAACTGATACCAATTTTTGGAAATATTCTTACTAAATTCCAACACAACTTTTCTGTTTTTATCATGATCCTCAGCTATCGTGATATCTGTTCTTTGATCGATCACTTCTAGCATCATCAGATTTAAAACACACCCCCTATCAACACACAGCTTTAACACTCGTTAATTGCAAATACTATTTAGCACATCTTCATCTCCCCCAATCTGGCTACTCCACCTGTCAGCTTCTCCCCATATCTATCATGATTTTCAAATAGCCACACTGTCTCCCCTTGAACAATCACTATTTTCTCCTCCTTGGTCAATGAACCCAAAGGTCACTCCTTTGCTATCTGTAACAGAGTAGAGAACACATATCCGCACATTTAGGAAAAAACACACCATACCTCAGGGAGAGGGGGGGTGTTCCACATCGACACTCTTTCAAGTGTGGGGAGTCGAATAAACTCCAAGATCCAGTCGATGTCTCTCAAAAGATTCCTTGTGTAAGGCCTTTGTTAGAATGTCTGCAACCTATAGTTCTATAGGCACATACTCCAACTTCACGATTCCCCGCTCAACCTTCTCCATGATAAAATGATACTTGATCTTAATGTGCTTTTTCCTTGAATTATGGACGGTATTTATACTAATATTCATAGCACTTGAGTTATCACTCTAGATTCCAATCGGAGACTTCACTTCAACTCCCATATCCTCAAGCTGCTACTTCATCCATAATAACTGTGTGCAGCTTTATTGTATGCAATATACTCTACTTCTATGGTTCTTAATGAAATGCAATATTGCATCATGATTATCCAAGAAATACAAAATACACCAAGATAGAATGCATCTCCTGACGTTGATTTTCTGTCATCTGCTGATCCGGCATAATCTGCATCTGTTTAACCCAATAACATGGATTGAGATTTGTCATTATACGTCAGACCGAAATCCACAGTTCCTTTGATGTACCGAAGTATTCTTTTCAGAATGAGAATGTGGCTTTCTTTTAGATTGCTTTGGTAATGTGTTTCTTGGCATGTGGTGAAAACAATATCAGGTCTTGTTGCTGTTAGATATAGTAAACTGCCAATTATTTGCCTATATTCCGTGATATTAACCTCCCTGCCATGATCATCTTTTGATAATTTCATCCAGGTAGCAACTGGAGTCTTCATCTCCTTGGAATTCTACATTCTAAACCTTTTAAAAACCACCTTAGAATATTTAGATTGAGAAATGAATGTTCCATTCCTTCCATGTGTCACCTGTAGACCAAGGAAAAACGTTATCTCTCCAATCAGTGACATCTCAAACTCATTTATCATGAATTTGTAAGACTGTCTGCACTAAGCTTCAGCTGATCCGCCAAATAGTATGTCATCAACATAAACCAACACCGTCATCCTTTTATTACAACTATTTTTGAGGTAGATATTGTAATAAACTCCTCCACGTTGAAACCAAAACTTATTCAAATACTGCTCTACCCTTGAGTAACATGCTCTTGGTGCTTTCATTAACCCATCTAGTTCGTTCTTTAATCGACAAACAATATTATCATCTTCATGGATGAGAAAACCATCTGGATGCTCAATTTACAACTCTTCTTCTAGAACCCCATTGAGTAATGCAGATTTGACGTCCATCTGGAACACTTTGAACTTTGTTTGCACTGTTATGGAAAAAAATAATCTGATTGTATCCAGCCTTGAAAGCGGTGCAAATGTATCATCATCATCAATGGCCTCTATTTGGGAGTATCCTTTACACACCAGTCGTGCTTTGTTTCGAATCACTATGCCATCTTCATTCATCTTGTTGTGAAAAAGCTCATTTAGTCATGATGACATTCTTATCTGCTGGCGTTGAAAAAATCTCCCACATATGATTTTTCTCAATCTGTTCCAATTCTTCATTCATAGCCTGAACCCAGTACTCATCTTCAGATGCATCGGAAAAACATTTCAGCTCCACCTGAGATAAAAATGATGTTTACTGTAATAATTTCATTCTCTGAGTCTGAACTGGAGATGTATGATCACCAATGATATCTTTCCTATCAATTTCAGCTTGACTCTTTGGCTTCTTAGAAGATTAAGATTTTGTTTCCTCTTCCTCATCGTCAGTATCTTCTTCTGAGTCATCCGCTGCCACTTCTACTCCCCATGCGTTTCTTACCACATCATCACTTTCATCCAGAAACTGTTCACTAGGTCACTGAGTATTCTGTTCATTTTCAACTATAGTGACATCATTGCTCTCAACAATTTTTCCCAGCCTTTTTTTGAAGCATTTATATGATTTTCGTTTCCATGAGTAGCCAAGGAATATCCCCTCATCTCCTCGTGACTCAAAATTCATGTGATTTTCATTGTTGAGAATGAAACACTTACTCCCAATGATTCGGAAGTATTTAAATGTTCGATTCTTTCCGTTCCACATTTAATATGGAGTCTTCCCTTCCTTCGGACATAATAGAGACCTGTTAAAAATATAGAACGATGTCAAAACTTCTTCCTTCCAAAATTTCTCTGGTAGGTCCTTTTCAATAAGCATCGTTCTGACCATGTTTTTGATGATCCAATTTCTCCTCTCAACCACTCCATTCTATTGGGGAGTTCTAACTGATGAAACTTGATTCCTTATCCCGTGTTTCATGAGATAGTATTAAACTTGATTGTATTTTAATTTTTTACCGATATCAGTATGAAACTTCAGAATTTTCTTCCCAAGAAACCTTTCTGAATCTCTCCTATACTGCTTTATGCCACTGAACAATTCTCTCTTATGGGTAATGACAAATAACCAGGCCATTCTTCTATAGTCATCAATGAAAAGAACATAGTACATTTTCCAATTTATAGATCTCGGTGAGGTAGGTCCACATACATCAACATGCACCAATTCGAGCACTCTAGTTGATTTATATTCCTTTGGAATGTATGCCTTTCTGATGATCTTCCCTTGTTGGTAAGCATCACACATATGAGTGTGATCACGTGATAGTTTGGGAAGGTCTCTAGCAGCATCACAGTTTACCAGATCTTCCATGGATGTTTGGCATAGATGACCAAGTTGTTTATGCCACAGCTGGTTTTCTTCCTCTCTGAATAAAAGGCACGTATCTTCATCCCCTCCCACAAGGTAAATATTTTCTTTTTTCTTTTTTTCCCTGTAGAACAACTACTCCATCTTTTCCATTCATAACACACATCTTCTAGGTAAATCGGATAGAGTGCCAAAAATCACATAGTTGACTGACACTGGGAAAGTTATGAATAACACCCTCTACAACCAAGACATCTACAGGTCTCATTTCTTGGCCCCCAAACTTGGATTTTCCTAAGCCAACAATATTCAGGGCTTCATCATTTCAAAATTTGGCAACTCCTTCTTTGTCATATTTTATGCCTGTAACAAGATCCTTATTACCGGTCATATGAGATGTGAAACCACTACCAAGGATCCATACACCAGAGTGATCTGATGCCTTAAGGTAAATTTTTTCCACCAAAGCCTTCTCATTTTTCTTATACTTGGTCCATAATTGTTCCCTCACACTCGGCAAGGATTGTGAATTCTGTTTTTTCTCAGAGTATGATGGACCAACTTCATCTTGAAAAGATGTAAATCTATTCTGCATTTTTAACTCACCTGTTGGTTTATTGATCGGCTGCTTGCGAATTTTTTTATTCTAATTTGGCACATTTCTCTGTATGGTCGATGTGCAGTACCTAACCATGTGCCCAAATCCTCTACACCAGAAATAGTTTCCTTCGAAATATTTTCTGGAAAACCGTTTTCTGTTTGGATACCACATCTGTTCTTGTTCCCATCGATATCTCTTGGCAATGGAACACACATACTGTGAATGTCCCATCTTTCCACAACAATAACACCTGATATAAGGTGCATTCCTTCATGTTACTTCAGCACTATGAGTTTATCCTTGGGATGTCTGAATATTCTGATTCTGCTTTGTGCCCAAATCAATCTTTAATCTCAGGACGGGTGCTTGCGGTCTGACTTCAATTGCCATAGATTTTTTCTTCTTATCAAGCCCTAAATCAACATTGACGTCTGAGTTCAATTGTTGGTTCTTCCCTGATAAACTACTAGGCTCCTAATTCATCTTTTCAGTCTTTGGAATGACCTTATATCCCAAGAATGTTTATGGAATCAAGGGTTTTTCCTAGTCATTAACTTTTCTCCACAGACAGACAACTTCTTCTTCAAGCTCTTCAATATGCTTGATGTGATCTTTCACTTTTCTATTCAATCCATCAATATCCCTTTTCTGTTCTTCAATTTTGAGCATATACTCACTAACTGATTCTGAGTTCTCTAGTGATGATAACCCGCGTTTCTAATTTTCTTCCATTAACTCAGACTTCTCATCTTCCTACTGCTGCATATAGAGTTTTTCATCACAAACAACTTTGTTGGATTTCATTTTTTTGTCACTCCAAACATCTATCTCCTCAAGAGCAGCCTCTAACTTAGCTTGCATATCTATTCTTCCTTCCACTTCTTCTTCTTCATCATCACCTTCAGTTTCATTCTTCTTTTGACAAATACCGACGACTTCCACCATAGCATTTTCTCCCCGATCATTGCCATTTTCAATCTCCTCCACCTGTTCAACCTCAAACTCATCTGAACTGTCTATTTCTTGTGAAAGAATATTCTTCTTCTTGAAGAAATTTCTCTTGAACTGCTTATTCCCTTTCACATAGGCTGAAGATCTATTCTTGGGAATTTCAACTTCATCTTCATCATTTTCTTCTTGAAACTTTTTGGGGCACCTCACGGCAAGATGAAAAACTTTTCCACATCTAAAGCAAGCAAGTGGAAGTTTCCCTTTGAACTTTCCTTATCCTCTTTGAAGATTTGAGGAGAGGAAGGACATTACCTCATCTGTTTCTTCATCCTCCTGAGAATCTTCAATGGTGAGCTTATTCATGGCCTTAAATGCCACCTCTTCGGATTTTCCATTTTCCAAAGCATCATTATCATCATTTATCATTTCATATGAAACAATGGTGATATCCAGGTTATCCAATGTCATCTCTTTGGTGTCTTTATCTTCCAAAACAGAAACTTCCTGATTGAAACAAGGTGTAAGTTTTCTCAGGATGCGCTTCACAATTTTTATATCTTCAATAACTTCTCCAAGACCACTCATGTCCTCCACTGCAATATTTACCCCGTCGAAGAATGCATCAACATATTCACTTGGGTTCATTCTCAGATCTTCATACTTGTTCCACAACACTTGAATCTTTGCCTCGCTGACCTTTGTATCCCCTTAATATATATTCAATAACCTTTCCCACATGGCATGTGACATTTTTCACGACATCACCTTTGTATATATAGGGTTTGATAGGGCTCCTCCTAAGGAATTGATTGCTTTGGCATCAGTATCCAACTCTCTATGATCAGCTTCTGATAATGCACTACTATTAATATCAGCTATTATGCCATGCATTGGTTATGTGAATACATCCATTCCCAAAGATCGGATGTAGTTTTGAATCCAGTTCTTCCATAGATGAAAATTGTTCCCGTCGAAGATCGGAATCCCTTTATGATTAGTGACCTCCATTTAGAGAATAACTAATATCAACTTTTCCCTCTGATACCAATTGTTAGGTCCACAAGGTTGAATACCCTGAGTGGAGGGGTGAATCACGGTATGACTAATTGAAAATTAAATCTCGTTCTAATCTTGTTTCACTGTTAAGAAAAACACTCTTCTCTCTCTATCCCATTACACAATATAAATAGAAAGTAAAGCATGCACAGGACATAGAAATTTTTACTTGGTTCACCCTCACTGGGCTACGTCCAAACAGCATACACCGACAATGTGTCGATGTACCAAATCCACTAGAAGCACACTAATGTTTACAAGGTTCGGGACTGATCACTTCTATTACCATGCTCACTTCCTTTACAATTTTTAGGGTCATCTCACTGCTTTCCCAAAGGTCACTCCCTGTTTCTTTCTCTCTGGATCCCTGCCAGTGGAGTGCATCAGCTTCTTCCTCTTCCTTTGATCACTACTCTGGAATGGTTCCACTCACAGTGTATAGACCTATAGGTCTCTTCATTATCACTAATTAATTCATCCTCAATTTTATGTAGATGCTCTTTGGAAGTCCAACTTTCACCCGTAGATGAATCTCACTTTGCACTGAAGTTATCAGACAATCTTCCAGCTTTCACGCAGCCCTGAATCACTGCCATGAATCACCCTTACTTGGTGCCCTTCTCTAAGCCGGCGCGCAAGTCTCGACGTGCTAGTCAAAACTGGCATGCAAGTCCATCTCCATCACTTGCGCGACACAAGCTTATGCACCTCCAAACTTTCACGACTCTCTTCCTTCCTCACCAAAACCACCTCAGGCGTGAAACTATCACTTGGTGCGCAACTTCTACTTGCACGACCATACACCACTTGTGCGACAACCACACCTGCGCGACGAGAGCTATGGTTTTTCTAAGTGTTGAGCTCTACCCCGAATGAGGAGGGGTCGACCTGTATTTATTGGCATTTGGGCACCCTGCACGACGGTACACAAGTCTCCCCTCGTCGCGCAAGTCTCAGCGTGCAAATCTCTGCCACGCAAACCACTTGAGTGACCAAAACCAAATCTTACGCGACCCTTCTCCATTTTCCATATTTTGATGTTATGATCTTGAAAAACATATGGAATACAAGTTTCCAGGACTCCAAGACCTCAGCGCACAAGTTCCTTGACCAAAAACACTTTTCCCCATTTGTCGATTTTCAGGCCCAAATATTTGGCAAACACTGGAAAATGGTGCCACCTTGTATCTGCTCTTTTTCTACCACCTCCAGATCATTCATTCCCTTGTCGAAGTTTTGAAATCAAACATGGATCATTAACCACTGTCCTTTAACTTGACATGCCACCATGAAATCCCCTTTGTCAACAAATTTGTATCTCATGGTTTTCTTTGTCAATAAACACAACACAAATGTACACGTTTTCAACAAACACAATCACCTCAAAAATGATTCAATGATACCTTGAGGGATTTTCTCCAACATCTTATTACTCCCCTACATGGGGGCTAGATATATATAGATACCATACGCAAATAGTTACCCTTTTCCGTAGATCACCAATCCCCCTTTCCTTACATATGAGATATATTTGTTTAGAAGAGCATTATTTGCAAATAATTATGTGTGTCCAGATTCTAATCTGTACAGGATACATAGAAATTCTCAGATCCCACATTACGAGCCCCCATAAAATGTCAAAAATACCCTCTCCAATTATATGGGTCTATTTTTAAGGGAATTATCTTCACAAATAACTATACGTGGAATGCTTCATGTCTATAAAGGATTCATAGTTACTCAAAAATACCATATCCTAAGACCATCCACAATATCAAAAATCGAATCTCCCTACATATGGTTCATAACTATGGATGCAATTTTCATTACCAAAACTATGTGTGGATTTATTTTTATCCATATTAGATACATGGTGATTCGTAGATCAAACATCCTGGGCCCTACTACATGTGGCTTGATTCCTATCTATATAATATATGTAATGACATAGAGGACCCCTTTATTAGGTCCAACTATAACATCCTGGAAAAAAAGTAATTCTCTGTCTCTATATATGATCCATGTATATTCATAGAACTTATTATATAATAATAATATGTGGTTTTATTATTGACCTATCATGATATGTAACAATTCAGTAGAATGTTATCCTAAGTACAATCACAGGTTATCCACAATCAAAGCCGCCCCTAGTACTTGATCCCTATCAAAATATGTCACCCGTTTTTTCTGTATTAAAATGAATATTACCTCACCAATTAAAGCCTCACCCAAAATAAGAACCCTTAAACTTCATGATATAGTCATCAATTAGTGATGATGAATTAAATTAATAAGGGATACATTCTCTTTTGAGGATTATCATTCCCCTCTCTCTAACATACATGTCAAATCTGTGTAGGGACCTTCACCATAAGAACTATGAATAGATTTATTCCAATTGGTACATGGTATGTACTTATTCTTAGATTTCATATCCTAGGACCATCCATTGATTTCAATAATTCCTTACCCTAAATTTTTATTGGATCCTTTATAGTGACACATCAATTCCTCTATAGACCTACACTAAGAAAGGCTTCAATTTTCCTTCACTATAAATGAACCAAATATGTGTGGAGTAAGACTCATAAATAGCATGTATATTTTGATAAAATTACACATACCTTATATATGAGTTCAATCTATGTTTGGAGCCTTATAAGAGCTATTCGCGGCATGAATCCTATATAAACAAGATGCAAAATGATGCAGAGAGTCCATTCGTAGTGCCAATATGAGATTATTTTATATCAATCATGATTCAAATTAATATATAATAATAAAATGAGAATGTAAATCCTCCAACATATGATTTGGATCTCTATAGAAGTCTTTATAATGGGTCCTATCAGTTATAAACCCATGTCAGGGTATGTTAACCCCTAGATTTATTTTCTTTATTGGTTATGCACCCATATCCTATATAGTAGGGGTTATTCTTTTCCCACCCCTTGTTTCTAAAAATGAGAAATATTCATCTAATATTAGATGTTTTGGGAAATTTCACAATTGGGAGTGTCAAGAGTAAAGATGAGAGATATCAATGGTCCACCTTGAAGAACCTTAAACTGCTTAGGATTGGTCAATACATAAAGGCTCATTTCACATGAATTTGAGTAAGATCTATGAAAAGGGTCACCAAAAAATATTTATTTACATATAATATTATGAAACTATGAAAAACCTCCCACATTTTACTTCCCCCAACCAATTCAGTGTGTCTTTAAATATATTTTTCATAATTTCCCCATCAGTTCATGAAATCCGAGGAACATGAAGTTAAATTGTATGACATTTTCCCTATTTGTAAAATGATAAAATTTGTGTAATAGGGTCGTCATTTAAAGATCATACACTATAGAACATTTGATTCATAGTCATGTGATGTAAAACTACACAATAGTTGTGTCCTCATTGTGAGATTTTAAACTTCATAGACCATTATATATTATCAATCCATATCAAAGGACTAAACTTTTCAGGCCATGATCAACCGAGGCTCAGCGTGCTTCCATCATATTTTTGATCACATTGATCCATAAACCACATTTTTCTTGAATTTCTCATATTTATGATAACCATCCGTGAATATTGGTGAGGAGTATGCCCATCTTTTATGGACCCTATGCTTGACTATGTATATAATACCTTAGAACATTTATAATCATACCTTATCTAGTCAACCAGATGTTCCTTATCCTAGAAAATATTAATCCAATGCCTATGATACCTGACAACATGAAAACAAAATTTGACTCCCTATAGTGATTTAGGGTCATCACTTACATTTTTATCCCATACCATTCCTCATGAATCAATAACATAAATCCACAATTTTTAAATTCTCCAATTCTATTCAAAAGTTTATTAGAGTATTCTCGATGTTGGGAATCCTAATTAAGTTGATTTTTCAAACATATCCATCATATATGGTCCATTATTCATCCCCTTAAATTTTATGCACTTTGCTCAAATCTATATTATATTAACCATCGTCCTAATATGGTGCAAAATATATGATCTTAACCTTCTAGTGGAAGATACATTAAACTTATTAGAACAAAACCCAATAATGTTTGATCTAAACAAATCCAAGTCTTTATAAACTAATATATTTATATAATGATCTTAATAAAATTTTACAGTGTTCAAAAAATAGGTTCAGTGTTCGTAGGGTCTACCAAATAACCCTAGGTAAAGTAGACATGCTTGTTGGACCCTTCTAGTCAAGATAATGTAAAATAAATTATTTATCAAATATTTTTTCCTTAATAATTTATTTACATGATAATACAAATTTTAGAGTTCTTGGAACCTCCTTGGATAGATCTATTCTTTAGAGCCTACATCATTGATCAAGTGTTTGAGTCTTCTCAAATCTTTCATGGACATTATAAAGAAGAATTTCTACTTTCAATGAAACTCTATATGAATATGCATGTTAGTCCCTAAAATATGAATATAAGCCCCTCACTTTTCTGAAAATTATGTTTTCCATGAAAAGGTCCCTCTGATACCTATGAGTCCAGTAAGTTTGCAGAGGTACTCATCACCCCATAGTGATTCATGATCATCCTCAGTGTGCCTTCTCAATTTCAACATCCTCAATTCAAACAATTTGAGTCATGATATACACAACCCAAAATATTATTATTCATGTGGTTTTTAACCTATATGTTTTTTCACAATATACCATAAACTATTTCGAAGCATGGGTATAGTATTTCATTCTTGATTCTATTGGTGGTCATCATTATGTGGCCTTAAACAACATGATATATTTTTGAAGCATCATGACCATAAAAAAATTCCCATTTGGAGGTTGTCCACTAACTATCTATAGGGTTATAGAATCCTCCCTGAATATACATTTATCTAAATAATATAGTATCATTCAAGTGTTTGGATATTTGAAAATATTACATGGACCTTATAGAGTATCATGACCAATTTTAGTGGACACTATATTTTAATATTAATGTTATCCCTTGGTACGTAAATATGTTCTATTGGGTTATCATATTGATGAACTATTTCCATTAAAAAGGGTTCTCTGATATCTATGATCCCTATAAACATCACAATGGAATCCTTGGACCTAGTGTGGCTCATGAACATACTTGACATGAATTCCTCATCTCATCATCCATAATTCAAACTCTTTTACCCATGATTTACACAACCCATAATCCAATTATCCAAGGGGAATAAATATACTTGAAACCATGTCACCATCTACCAGGCCTATTTTTTTAAACAAGGAAATGTTCCAAAACCCTTCATTAATACTCATCTATACAAAAAAGATATAGGGTTCCATGACCATTTTTTAAATATAATTCCTCTATGACCCACTTTCTGTCTCAACTGCCTAAATTCCACATAAAATATTCCATGGAACTTTTAATGGAGAAAATTTTTTCTCAAGGGACCCTATACTTGAATTTGAATGTAATTACCTATAACCTATATAAAAGTGCAGTATTACCAACTACATGAATATTTTTCATGAAAAAGACCTATGATACCTATAATACTTGATAACATTATAGTGGAGCTCATCAACCGTGTGTTATTCAAGATTATCTTTGAAATAACTTTCCAATTCATCACCATGATAAAATCTCTTTGAGATTGATTCCTCTGTTCCATGAGTATATCTTTAAATAAATGGTGTTTTGTCGTATTAATTTAATTTTGATGCTTTATGACTCTAAACCAAAAAAACATAAGTTCAAAAATATATGCCTCTAAACTAGATAAATATTACATCCAACGTATATGACACAAAACTAAAGTAATATAAGGTTCTAATCTATAAAACCCTGAAATAAATCTATAGAAGCTACATGAAATATGACTCTAAACTATATAAATATATGGTCCATGTATTATGACAATAAAATGTTATAATTATTGGGTAAAAGATATTCATCCTTAAACATCAGCTATTTTGTTCCAACATAAATTTCCTTTATATACCTATTAAAAAGGAATAAGGGCCATAAGATTGAAAACCTATAAAGGTAATTTGTAAAAAAGTTGAATCTCTACAAATTAGACACACCTGGTGTGATATAGAAAGAATTGATAACATGGGAATAAATGATGCATGAGATTAATTGGTCAAAACCTTAAAAAGGAAAAAAATCCACGTTCTTTTCCTCTAAGCCTTCCTTATAATGAGACTAAAAAGAAGAAAGGGGTGATGGAAAAAGAAACACTAATCTTGTGAGAACTATTATATGAACCACCAAATTGTCAAACTATGATTTCTAGTACATGTACTATGTAAAAGTTAGAGCAATGTATCCCATTTTTTCATATTCACCCATTCCATCACTTTGAAAAATATTATTCTTAAATTACTATCCCTAATATATCAACGATGGTTTTTACATAAATGTTTGACCATGAGAAATTCTTATGAGGAATCTGTTATGGCTCAAAGGTTTGAGTTTAGGCTTGGATTAACTTAGTGTATCATGATAATCTATATGGTACATAGTCGTCAAGATGTCCTGAATATGGTGGACGGAGATGAATAATACAAAAAACATTGAATTTAAAACTCCTTTTATTAATCATTCAAAAAAATGGATAAGAATATATATAATTTAGAGTCTCTCCAATATCCCGTAAATATAAAAAGTCATCCATAAACAAAAAGTTTCTGAAAATGAACACAACAATACCATAGAAAAATTTTATATGATAAGTTTTCTAGATCAATCAGAGCCTGATGGGATGCGTCAATGGGATGTTGAAGTTTAACTTACTTAGTTTCCACCACCATCTCTAAAAAAATAATATCCTCAGTTCAATATGATTATTCATGGACTTTTTTTTGAGTGTCGTATAGAAAATATGTTTGTTTTGAAAGATCAAACTTCATGCAAGCTATTAATGCTTAATGTACTTCTATTTGAGTTGATCAGTTGACCATTTTATCATGAATCTGGGTGGATAAATGATATTTTAGTTCCAACACCATAGAGGCCACACCCATTTATTTGAGTATAAAACATTTTTAATAAAATAAATATAGGTATCTCTCATGACTATAGTTCTTTTTGGGTTTGGAGGATCCACTAAATGATTTTATCTAGTCTCTAGTAATTGAAGCTGTCATCCCTCAAGTGGTGGAAGAGTTGATCAAGGCACTACACATAGCCATATATTTTTATTAAAGTAGTTTCAGTAATTAAAACACAAATGTGGTTTCACGAATTATCACTTTATCACCCTTATTTTAGTAATAATTTGAAAGAGAATGAATGCATTAGGAGTGGTGGTTGAAATGTATTTGAGAATCAATATTACATAGTTAAGGTCAAACCTTGATGATGTGGGAAAAAGGAAGTTTCCAAGGTTACTCTCACTCTTCTAATAATATACTATATCCCCCGCTTGGTTGGTACATCACCCACTATTGGGAAGAAGGGTCTAGTTTCCAAATCATACTCTACCACTTTTTCATAATACTCTTATTCATAACAAGGGTACTTTCATAGTGGGATCTTAGAATCATAAATCCCTTCCACCAAAGCTATACAAGATGGTTTAAAAATATTATGTTTTTCATACTCTCTAAACTAGTTGGATTAGTGTACCAGTTAGGTAAGATTCCATCCAGGCTTGGTCAAAATCTTATGATTGATGAAAAGGAGAATAATTAGGTGGAAGTGAAATTATAGTAATATTATCCACAAAATTTATCATCAACCAAAGTGGAAAGACGAGTATTTCATGTCATTTTCCACATACTCTATCAAAAGGTACAGAGGAGACCCCGGGGTATAGTTAAATAGGTGTGTGAATCTATAAGCGGATAATATAACACAAATTATTAATTCATCCAAAAAATCTCCAAGAAACCCATACTAGAGTGAGATTAAGTATGACATAATTTCAAATGGGGCACTACAATCATAAAAAATCATCCTAGAAGGTATGATGCATAGAAGAAAATTGACATTTAGAGGTCACATAACATATCGGTGACCTTGTTGATGTTGAGTGGCATAAAATCAACACCAAATACATTAATTATTTAGGGGAGAAACAAATATTGACATATTTTAGTGTTGTTTTTATACTTATAACATTAGATATTATTTTCTATCCAACCAAATAGTAACTATAGTGGCCCAATAATATTATAAGGGGTGTCACCCTATTGAATGTGGGTAAAGATTCAATAAGGACATTCTAGGGTTGGTACTTCTATATTTAGAGATATCCCTTCCTCTAATTAGGAATCCATCACCAGTGTTCTTATCCAAATACCAAACATTCATCCTTGGATAAGAAGATCATTCGACTCAAAAACTTGTTCTTAAATCTCACTAACTGAAGACTTGGAGGCATACCCGACATCACCTGGTATCCCCATGTTGCATAATCCTCAGACAATAGAATTTCCCAATAATATCCCTCACGATATCAAAACATTTGAGAGGGAAAATGGTGGGGGTGTATCTAATTTTTCTTAAACCCCATTCAATAGATGAAATTTATTATACATTCTTTGAAAGAGATAATTGAACGTAAGACTAGATCCTTCTTCAACTTCAACCATGGGATGAAAATAATATCCTACGTTAAGGAGGTAGTTTGTTCAGGGTACTACCAAATGATTACATAAATAAGGAACTCATCGTATATATTATAAATATGTGGTATCACTCTAATCTGGTAGATGTCTCATAGGTTGATCACTAACATTCCAAGGGGTAGATGGAAGGAGTTGGTGTAATGACACCAGCTGCAAATGAATTCCTAAAGTAGCTCCACCTTTATATACATGATGAAATTTTAGATTCAAGATGCATTATATATAGAGAAAAAATTAAGTTTATCAATACATTATACACTTCTCTAGTTAACCCAGAATGGCCATGACAATTCATTAAAGAAATTGTTGTTAGGGTAAAATCCCCACTTCGAACTTTAGTTGTCCTTCATATTTTAAAATAAAGGAGAAAGAGTGGTTAACTAAATATTATTAATGGGTTTATGAGTGATTTACATACCATATCAGTACAAGGGATAGTTATTTAGTATGTTGGATAATCCCTAAGTTGGATCCAGGTCCATTGACTACTCTCAAAACCATCACCTAAATACATTTTTAGGAAGATGAAAACCAGGATAATAGAAGGTTATTGTTTGGAGAAGGAATGGAAGCATCTCCAAGAGACCAAATCTATGTATATTTATTCTCTTTTATTTAGGATAGTCTTTAATATCTTATAAAAGAATAAATTTTAGAATCTCATTATTAGATTTAACTTGGTACTGGGGACCAGTATTGTGATTCCTAGAAATCATAGCTCTTTGGATAGTTGTGTTAGAATAAGTCTGTGATATTGAAGCCACTCATGCCTAAAACATTTAATAATTAAGTTGGGTAACTATATTTTGTTTGTAAAAAATTATAAAAATAGTAGTGCATGGCATAGGAAACATCATGTGGAGTGAGTGACCTATACAAAGTCACATGATCACATGACCATATGATGTCGTACAAATTGCATAATCTTTGAAGCATTATGAGATAATTCCATAGGCATCCAATCATGAAAATAAATTTATAATTTATAAAACACATGACACATAGTTTAGACTAATTAAAGTACCATGGATTAACTAGTTATTAATTCATGTGTCCAATTTACCCAATATTTTCTCATGATCCATTCATGTGGTGGGTTTACAGAAGAGGGATTATGTGATCTATTCAAGAGATTATAATAAAATATAGAGATATTTAAATTTTATGCAGGTTACAAGATTTAACAACATTATACTATTTATAAAGAGATTCATGGAATTCCACAAGTCACCTAGAAGACCAATAGACTAATGGAATCCCAAGAGGCTTAACCGAGCATTCACTTCTTCATAACTGAGTCCTTATTTATCCTTTGGACTTCAATTTTGAGGGGGGTTAATTTTTTGACACTCACTAGATGAACATAGTTAAATTGGAATTCGTAGAACACCCAAAATACAAGTCCCATCAATATTATAAAATCTTTTAGAAGAGAATGCATATTCCAATATTAGAGTACATGACTATTTATGGGTTATGAGATCAGGTCATGCAAATTGCATAACCCTCAAGCGGATATGAAATCGCATGATCTTAACAGAATGAAAAAATAAACAAAATAAAAATTGGGGGATCTATCTATAACTTGGTATTCCAGTGAATTTTTGTTTTTAGGTGATTCCCTAGGTGCAAAACCATATAAACCCAAGGATAGAGTGAACAAGGATTTCTATGATTGACCCTTCATATGTATACTATTCTCTATGTGACACCCCATGAATTCATATGATTGCTTCAGGATAGACATACCAAGATACCAACTGTAGGATTAGGGTATATATGTTGGTCCCTTCCCAAGATTTTATTTTCATGTGATGTTCTATGGACATCACCAATGATATATAACCTAGCCACACATAGTGCATCAGACACCACCAACCTTGAATAAACAATTTTCCCCCACCTTAAGCCAGGGTATGTGGATTTATTACCATGTGAATTGGTATAGATAAAATATAGTCGATGTAATGAACCTGACCCCAGTAACCCATAGTTGGAGCATTATTTTATTACATTATCATCAATACAAGACTCAAATCCCAAAGGACCGATCACTTTAGAAGTTTTGGAAGCCAGATTATAAACATTATCCTTACATTTCAACGTAAAACATAAAATAAAATATAAAAAACCCATTGAAAATTTAATTATTATTTTAAAATAACCCTGAATATTATTCATAAAATACTTCTTGGTATCCTAGGTAAAATAAAACATAAGAAAGGGGTGATATAATATGTTTAGTAAGGGTATAAATGCAGAGGAAGATATCAAAACATGTATAAACAATTATGGAAAGGTGATTAGTTGATACCCAATCCATTAAATCAATAACCATAAAATAGTATGGAAGGAACAAAATATAATCAAATAATTCCATATAAATAACAACCTGAGAATTAAACTTAACCATATATATTCTACTAGACAAATAATCATATGGAAAATCAATAACTAATCTCATAATGTGGGAATGCATAATGTCAAACATCATAAACATACCATCAAGGATTCAGACAAGAAACTATACATTAATGGAAAAAACCCAAACTAATTTTTTCACGAGACATACCTATTCATCAAGGGGCTATAGAGGGCCCTACGTGTCATTTACTAAATCCAATGCATTCCTCATATGAATGGGGTGATGAAACATAATCCACATAAAATATTTGTATTAAAAATGCATTGGAAATGTGAATAATTAAACCATAAACAATTAATGGTAACAATATATCACATCCATAGTAAAAATAAATCCTAAAACATTCAGTGAAATATGGTAAAAGATATCATAACAGATCAACCTCAATCAATAATTCTATCCATCAAAGGATGTCAACATGTATAAAAATATCCATAGTAAAACTAATTAATTGACCACTCAATGAAATATGGTAAATTATATCTTAAGAGATCAACCTCAATCCAAAATAATATCCAAAAAATGAAGTTAACACTGATGAACAGTTTATAATAAAATAATTAAAAAACCTCTTGAGAGAAATACACCATTTTTCATTGAAATAATTTATTTAAAATATGTTAAATTATAAAATAAAACATTTTATTTAAAAATCACCTTGTAATATTGTAAGGGATGCTTCAAAACGTTATAGCGTCATGATGGTAGAAAAAATTTCTCACACTACATAAGTAAAAAACCAAACATTCATTTCAATAAAAAATATATAAATTACATATGGAAAATGACAAAATTATTCTTTTTTAACCATGTTATAAAAAGAAAAACTTTGGTAAAAGACATTAAACATTTTTAGGACAATAGTTTAAATAATATGGAATTTTTTTAACAAAACATGGACATGGATTATAAATATCCCCCAGTAGATATATACGTATAGAAAATCCTAGATAATAATGAGATTGTGATGTTAAATATTACCATAGGTCGGAATCCCTTTTTAGGTTTCTGAAAATCCTTTATAGTGGTTTTAAACATAATATTAACTTATACCAAAATTATAAAAATATTTATTATATCATATATGATTCATTTATGACATTATATTTGTAGACACCCAAGATTGACGTACATGGAAATTAAATTAATTTTTCTGAATACATAATACATAACAAAAACAAACACCCAAGGAACATAATAGTTTAGCGTCTTTGGAAACATTGAACACAATATTATAATCATGGTGAAAGATTTTCAACATCTCTCATTAAGATATTCCCTTTTTTGTTTTCTTACCTAAAACCATTATTTATATCCTGGGGAAAGGAAAACATATTACATAGAAAGGGTGATCTCAAATGCTCAGTAACGGTAAACATGGAGAACAAAAAAACAATCTATAAACATTTGAACTTAAAAAATGAACATAAATTTAAACATCAAAATCTTGAGCAATGACATAAAACATGGTATTATGTAAGTCATAAATCATAATGGGACATTAATCATGATAAAATGGAATGGGAACAAAACATGTAATTTTGGAAACTATTAATCACAATTTATGATTTCCATAGTATCCAAGGCATTGCTTCCAAGACCATCATAGTAGACAAAGTCCATTACTGAACTGAGTTTACATTCCGTTCCAGCCCTGTATTCCTGAACCAGATTCACTTTCCATTCCATCTAAGTCTATATCATGAGAAATAAATATTTACCCAATGTATTGGAGGGAGATATAGTTCCCACACATCTCAAAAGGAATCATTATTTTGTGTGCCACAAAATAAACCTAAATCATTTATCATAACCAAATGAATAATATGGGTTAACATAATCCATATAAAACAAATGGTTATCATTTCATCATAAGAAAAATCAAACCTTGTAAATAATAGAGACATTATATTTGAAACATAAACATACTAAATAATGTCATCTTAGATGGAAAATAGGTTCGATAAAACACTTGAAATGAATTATTGAAGAAAATATCCTTTCTTCTTCAAAATCATTTTCTATTCAAAAAATGCCATGATATTTTAAAAGAAATTGATTTTTGTTAAAATTAATCATGAAATAGTGTAGAGGATGATTCATGTAAATAATGTGTTATGAAATTGTAAAAATTTGTTCATGCTGTATAAATAAAAAAATGATCTCCTCGTAATGTTGCTGTAAAAGTCAAAAAGTTCCAAGTATGGTAAATAAAAGAAAGACTCATTCCATAACACATATTAAAAGTCAAAAATAGGTAGGAATGACTTTAAACATACATGGAAGAATAGTAACAACATTAAGAAAACATTTTTTATAATAATGGATATGGATGACAAATATAACCCCAGAAAATACATATGAATAAACAATCTCGGATAAGAATGAGATTGGAATAATTATCCCTTACCTTTTCTGATAGGTGGAATCATACATGTCATAAAATAAAGAGAATTACATGAAAATGTAAATATTATATCCTCAATAATAAAAATAATAAAATATTCATGGGAATCATTATCACCATACAAAAGAAATATATGGTGATTAACACATATGTCTCACAGAAATAAACGTGAGATGAAATAATCCCATACCTTATGTCCAATTTATTCCATATGGGTTTGAGACTCCTATATATTGGGTTTAAACATATTATTAACTTGTAGAAGAACCATAATAATATTTATGATATCATATATGATTCACTTATGACTTTATATAACCTGTTTATTTGTTAATTTCATGTTAAAGTAGTGTTTTGGGTAAAATAGTTTCATTTGTCGTACGTGTTTTGAATAGTAATTATTCATATGATTGCATAGATCATGATTACTTAAATTCATAATGTAAAACATGATTTATGTATAATATATTCAGAATATCATATTTATATATATATAATAGATCGATAAATGGAATGAAATACACTGTTCATGGAGACGGTAGGTCATACGTACCCATGAACGTTGTTTTCGTTTACGTATTAAATTGAACGAAAGTAAGTAAATTAAATATATCTAAATCAAGTATCATTATTGTGTCATATATTTCATTATTATTTGTTATATATACTTTATATTCATTCTTGAATGGTTAACTTGGAGAATGAATCTCATCGCGTCATGGAGACCGTAATCTGTATGTATGCACGAGCGATGATATCGTTACCATAAATAATGAATGTAATTCGAGTGGATGATATAATATCTCTGAATAATTATGATGTTATAATAATAATTTAGATTTATTATTCACACAATTTTATCCATCCAAGTATGGTGGTGGTGGAAAAATATATTACACCACGGCGTGGAGACGGTAAGTCGTACGTACGCACGCACGGTTATTTTGTTTTTCGTAGGATGGATATGAGATGAAATTGGGGTTTTTCATATTTATAATAACATATCAGTATATTATTTAAACTGATTTTATTACTTTATAATGAAACAACTAAATAAAAGGAAGTAGTTGAAGAAAGTAACATGAAATAATCGACAGAAGATATTACATCTTCCTCGACGTGCCTCTTTTAAACTACATCATAGGGTACTAGAGATGGTCTATTAAGAGGACCAGAACCTCTATAATATAACTATAGAGGTTTATAAGAGGAATTGTCAGGGTTTTTCTGAGCTTGAAGGCTGAAAATGGAGTGAAGGGAAGAGGGAGGAGGAGCACTTTTATATTAGAGGAGAGGGGCTCTTTTGGAATCCTCTAAAATATTAATTTAAAATAAACTCGAACCCCACTTATAAACTTCCAAAGTGACTAAAATTATGATATGAGTTGATATAGGGTTGTAATATCATCATCCAATAAAATTTATACATGTTTTTATTGTATTTGAAACCTTATAATTTTGATTTATCCTTATTTAATCTATTTAATTTTAGTTGTGGTGATAATATTCTAAAATTTAAATGGTTATAAATACATACATATGTGTTATGAATTGTCTATAATTGGATACATTATGACATTGTCGACCATATAAATTTCAATTTATAATTTTGAAATATCTTCGTGAGTTTTTAAACAATTTAATAACATGGTATTTTTATAAAATATCAATAGTGTAAATTTTGATACTATTCATTTATTTGAATTTAAAATAATCCAAATAGAGGATATATTTGAACCAAAATATTTACGAGATTCTTAACATTTAATATTCTTCTAGAAAATTTGCAGATCACATTAATTAGATCATATAATATTTATTTTTATATTTTTAAAACCATTTATTTGATATTTTTCTTAATAAAATAATCACTACAACATTTGTGTATAATTATTTAATATACTTATTTGTTGAAAAAAATTAATAATAAAATACTATGATGAATATCAATCTTATAGATTTAATAATAATTCTTTTAGTCGAATTTCTATTCTAAAAAACACATCTTTTAGAATGACGTGTTTATTAAATTATGAAGGTGATGACTTTGACTTCATTTAAAATAAAATAATATAAATGTCATAATATGTTTTATAAGGTTCCAAATGGTCCAAAAGTCGACCCTTGGATGCATAGGGTATAGATATACTCGACCAATAAGGTTTGGTCACGTTTCAGGGCCTTTTGATGGGTATTATTATTTTAATAAAAATTATATTATTGATTTTCACTAAATAAATAATTTCAGCATCAATAATGTATAAGCTATTAAGGTAATCATATATTTCTTAAAAATCACAAATAAATTACCATGATGAAGGAAAAAAAATTATATTTAAAATGAGTATTTATAATCTAATTTATATTCTGAAAAACCTTATATTATAAATAAATTAAATTACTAATGTTTGAGTGAGACATATTTCAATTTCTTTAAATAAAATAAATTAAAGGTTTTAATCTCATCCAAGTGGGTTTTAAAAGATACCATTCGATAGAAGAATATTTTAATATGAAATTTAATCATTCAATTATGTTAATACAAGTGTTAGGGTAATTTTATAATATTTTGTTTACCCATAATTACCTTATTTACCTTTAACTGTAGTAAATAAAATTTACCATTGTTACTATTCATATTGATTAAATAAAAATTATCCTATTAAAATAATTTGGACCTACTTATTCCAATCTTGTAATCCATCTTTCCAAATTCAAAACATAGAAGTTGCAGTATTTAATTTAAAATTAATCCTGCTATTGAAAAAATGGGATTTGAAAGTAAAAACATTGCAAAAGATTGAAATGTTTTTACCTATGAATTCAATATAAAATTAATGATAATGACATACATAATTTTTAATGGTAAAACTATATTCTATTTATAATTTTAAAACCATTCAATACAATAATTTATCCCTATAAATTATATTGATGAAAAATTTGTTTCTAATTAAAATTTAGCTTATTTTTATTATTCATCAAAATATGAAATATAATGACCCATACATTACATACATTATTGTTACATCATAATTGAAGAACACTTATTAAAACATTTAACAAAACCATGAAAGGACCATATAGGTATAGTGTCTTTAAAAACTGGGAAACATAAACAACTAGTTCATAAATCCTCTACACTGTCTCCCTTTTATTTTATCATATCTAGAGTCCCTTTTAGCATTTCTTACTAAATATCCTTCTTCCTGACCTAGGTAAAAGAAAACATACAAAAGGGTGAGCTAAAATTCTTAGTAAGGGTAAACAAATGAAATATCAATCACAACATATTCATAAGAACATATCATTTTGGAAATCTTAACCTGCAAAAGAGATCATAATTTCATAACATGGGATAAATCATAGTAGTGAAATGTAATCCCAATAACCATAAATTAAAACATGAAACTTTGTGGCATACACACATAATCCTAGAGAATCATTTCTTAGTAGTCAAGACTCATTTCCAAGACTATCTTAGTGGACAAAGTCCATTTTTGAACCGAGTTCACTCGTTGTTTCAGTCATGTTTCACTGAACCTGTTTAACCTGCCGTTCCAGCCATATCTATCTCATGAGATATAAATCTTTACCCAACGCATTGGAGGGAGATATAGGTCCCACCCAACTCATAATTAAACCATTCTTATTTGTGCCACAAGATCATAAATCATACATCATAGCATAACCCATGTAATAAAAATGGGATTCTTAAACATCATGTCATCATAAGATAAAAGGACATCATAAAAATAATTACATCATAACATAATCAAATCAATGTAAAAATAGGTATCGAAATAGAACCCTATATTATCTCAGATGGAAAATAATTTTGCTAAAACACTTGAACTCCATTCTTGAGGAAAATATCCTTTCTACTACAAAAAAACATTTTCCTTTCATAACATGTCATATAATTTTAAACTAAAATAAGTCGATTAAAAATAAACTTGAAAACTTGTAAATGAATATTCATGGAAATACTGTTCTAAAAATCCATTCATGCCGTATAAGTTAAAAAAAATTCTTCTCGAACTTTGGCTGGAAAAGTCAAAAAGTACCTCGTACAAAAAATGGCAAAAGATTCCTTTCATATCTTTTACTAAAAACTCACCGAAGGGTAAAATTGGATTTAAAAAATTATAGTAGGATAGATATAATATTACATATTGAGAAAACATGGATGTGGATGATAAATATTCCCCAGTAATTTCTGAAGTATAAACAATCTCGGATAAAAATGAGATTGTGAGATTTTCCCTTACCTTAGGTCTGATTTGCTTCGTACGTGTCCGAACCTCCTGTATAATGATTTAAATAATGTTATTGACTTATTACAGAATCTTAATCATTGTTATGAAATCATATATGGTAATATTCTTAGCTTCTTATTATTAATATTTCATTGTTACTTGTTATTCGGGTGTTTACTGCTTTTTGGTCTTATGCGTGTTTTGTCGAATAAATTCTTATTATTATTTTAGGTCATAGATACCTCATTTACATAATTTTATTAGTGTAATATACATCATATTTATTCATTAAATTCATTTATATAATCATTAATCATTGAATATCATGTAAAACGAGTCGCATCACATCGTGGAGACGGTAGGCCGTACGTACGCACGAGCGATGATATCGTTCCCCTGATCGTGGAATTATATTGAAGTGTATGTATACTATTTCAGAATCAATAACAAATTAAAATAATCTTATATAGTTATTCTTTACACCATTATACCCATCCATGTATGGTGGTGGTGGAAAACAGATTACACCACCGCGTGGAGACGGTATTCCGTACGTACGCACGCACGGTGATTTCATTTTCCGTAGGATGGATGGAAGGTAAAATAGGGTTGTTTCATATTTATAATAACATATAATTATGTGAGTTATACTGATTTTATTACTTCATAATGAAGAAACTAATGAATAATATTTAGAATATGAAATAAAGTTGAAATAATTGGTAACAGACATTACCTCTACTTTGAAGCGCCTCTTATTAACGTTCTCTTAGGGCACTAAAGATGGTCTTTGAAGAAGACCAGATCCTCTAGGATATTTCTAGGGAAGTGGAGAAGAGAAATTTGCAGAGGTTATCCTGGCTTGAAGGCTCAAGGTGGTGTGAGGAGGAGAGGGAGGAAGTGCCCTTTTATAAGGGAGGTGAGGGGCACCTTAGGAAAAACTTAAAGTATTATTTTATTATAAAGTCATATTCCGGTTTTAATAGCTCCAAATTGATTTATTTAGAAGCTGTGGGGGGGGGGGGATGTGTCGAAATCCTCTCATCCAATATATTTTAGACAAGTTTAGGTTACTATATTAATATTATCATTTAGATTTAACTCTAAGTTAAATAATTTAACTTTGACCGTGTCTTCTTGTTTTCTTTCACTATATGGTTAATAAACATACTATAACAAGTCAAAAGAACCCAAAGTTGTTTATAATTAATATATATAACCTTATCTAAGTCATTTTTCTGAACCTTATATTTTTAGGAATAAAATAAAAACTAATAATATAATATTTTTTAAAAAACTATTTTATGTCAATTTTGACACTATTTGGTAATTTATTTTTTTGAAACTCATAACAACATGATTAGTTTGCGAAAAGTTAATTAAATCAGTACTAACATGTCATATTAACCTATAAAATTATTGGAATTCATAAAAATTCTCAAATTACGTTTATTTGTGTATTTATAACATCAATTATGTTAATATTTCATTAATAAGATAGTTACTGCATCATCATTGTGTCATAATTAAATAAAATTATTTAATGTCTAAAAATTATAAATAAAATACCATTATGTAATAAATATATTTATCTTTCTAATGAATATTAGTAGTGGAATTTATCTTATGTATATCACTATATTAAAAATTATTTAGTTATTAAACTTTGATTTTAACTATTTTAACCCTTCTTTAAATAAATTAATAATAAATGTCCTAATCTAATCCAAATAGACCTAAATGGTCATATTGTTTTCCTAAGGTTGTTTTTGGTCGAATTACACTTATCTAATATAATTATTACATGTGTTAGGGTAATAATAATTTCATTTTTACCCTTAATTTCCTTATTTACTTTTAGCCGTGGTAAATAAAAGTTAAAAGTTACTATTCACCAAAAATTATTTTCATCTCATTGAACCACATTTTAATCCATGATATTAACCGTGTCTCTTGGATTTTAGAAATTCCACTCAAAGAAGCGGTAAAGTTATGTTTTATGTAAATTTTCAAACTCTCCTAGGAGGTGGGTAAAAGACGGTGAAAAGTTCAATAAAATTTTTATATATCTAAAATTATTATAAAATAACTCCAATGAATTACATTGAACTTATATAAGTATTATGTATCAATTTTTACCTAAAATAAATTAAAATAAAATAGATAATTATTTAATTAAAAAGTTTGTTTTTTAAATAGTAACCTAGTGTTTTCACTATTCATCAAAAATTGAATGTTTTCAGAAAAATACCAAAATTTCACCCTAGGATAATTTTGATTTTCTGAATCCAAAAGTGAAGTCCATTTTGAAAATAAAATTTATAAAATTTAAAAAAGTGGGTATTACTTTCATAATGGCTAGTTGTAATAATATTTTATTAGCATATCGTTGTTTAGTGAAACTCGGTATTGCATACAACGCAAGCTATCAAGGAAGGTCACGATTGCGTGTAAAGAAAGCCAAGCTAGTGTTGTGTGTAGTGAAAGATTCCTTTTATGGTGTATATAACACAAAAAGAAAATATTTCTCATAAAAATCTCGGTTGTTACATTCTACCCCCCATAAAAAATATTTCACCCTCGACATTCGTCACTTTGTAAAAAACAGATGAGGATACCTCTCCCTCATCATAAGCTCAAGCTCCCATGTAGCTTCTTCTAATTGGTGGTTCCTCCATAAAACTTTTACCATGCGAGTGGTCTTTTTCCGTAGGAATTTTTCGCTACGATCCAGAAAATCTATCGGATGTTCTTCATAAGAAAGTTCTTGCTCTAGTGGTACAACTTCTGAGCTGAGTACATGTGAAGGATCAGGTATGTACTTTCTCAGGAGAGATTAATGGAACACATCGTGAACTTGAGAGAGATTCGGTGGAAGCGACAATCGGTAAGCTACCTTCCCAACATGATCAAGTATTCTGAAAGGACTGATATACCTAGGGCTCAACTTTCCCTTCTTTCCAAATCTCATTACTCTCTTCCAAGAATATATTCATAAGAACACTTTATCACCCACTTCAAACTCAAGGTCTTCTCTTCGATTATCGACATAACTTTTATTTCGACTCTGAGCTGCTCTTATGTGTTTTTGAATAGATCGGACCTTTTCTGCCATCTCATCAACAAGATCAGGTCCTAATAGCTTTCTTTACCCAACTTCATCCCAACAAGTTGGAGTCCTACATTTCTTTCCATAGGGAGATTCATAAGGAGCTATCTGAATACTGGAGTGAAAGTTATTATTATATGAAAATTCCACCAAAGGTAGGTGTTGATCCCAACCACCTTTGAAATCCATAGAGCAGGCTCTTAACATATCTTCTAGAGTTTGAATTGTTTTCTCAGACTGACCGTATGTCTGAGGATGATAAGCAGTGCTTAAACTCAACTCTGTATCCAGAGTATTCTGAATACTTCACCAGAACATTGAGGTAAACCTCGGATCCTGATCAGATATAATGGAAAGTGGTACTCCATGAAATCTTACCACTTCCTTCACATATATCCTGGAAAGCTGATCCAGGGATAAATCTTCTCTAATAGCAATGAAGTGTGCTGACTTCGTAAGACAATCAACTATAACACAGATTGCATTATTGCTTTTGGATGTTTTAGGAAGTCCAGTGACAAAGTCCATAGTGATGTTTTCCCATTTCCATTTGGGTATGGGTAATGGTTATAACATCCCCTTATACTTCTATATCCCAGCTTTAACTTACTGACAAACCAAACATAGAGAGACATATTCAGAAACATCTCTTTTCATGCCATCCCACCAGAAGTACTCTTTCGGGTCCCTATACATCTTTGTGCTTCTAGGATTAATAGAGAATGTAGAACTATGAGACTCATCCAGCAACTCCTTCTTTAATTTGGGGATGGGAGGAACACAAACCTGAATCCTGATCATTATTATCCCATCACAATCAAGGTTGAATTCAAGAACATTTTCACCTTCTATTGTAACTCTACATCTTCTTTATGTGCCTATTTAATCTTTACATGTACAGATGGTTGAACATTCATTTGAGAATGATATTATTTTTCCCCTTCCATTATAATTCCAAGATCCATCCTTTGTAAATCCATAAATATTGGATCTTTTGTGATCCTCATCAGGGATAAGCTATCATGGTCTTGTTAACTTAATGCATCTGCAACCTTGTTTGCTTTCCCAGGGTGGTAATGAATTGAGTAGTTGTAATCCTTAATCAACTCCAACCATCTTATTTGGCGCATATTCATATCCTTTTGTGTGAAAATATACTTTAAACTTTTATGATCAGTATAAATATCACACCTTTCACCATAAAGATAATGCCTCTAAATCTTTAATGCAAAGATTACTTTAGCTAACTCTAAATCATGATTTGGGTAATTTTTCTCATGGATTTTCAACTGTTGTGAGGCATAATCTATCACCATATCATTTTGCATGAGAAAACACCCCAACCCCTTCTTGGATGCATCTCTGTAGATCACAAACCTTTCTCCACTACAAGGCAGTGTGAGCATAGGTGCACTGGATAACCTTCTTTTCAACTCCATGAAATTCTCTTCACATTCCTCCATCCACATGAACTTAACTCCTTTTCGTGCAAACCTGGTGAGTGTATTAGATAATCGTGAGAAATATTTCACAAAACGTCGATAATATCTAACCAAACCAAGAAAAAATACGATCTCAGTTACTGTTGTTGGTCTCAACCATCTTTCGATAACTTCTATTTTTTCTAGATCAACAGATATCCCCTCTTTTGAGATTATGTGACCCAAAAATGAAACTTTTTGAAGCCAAAATTCACACTTGGTAAATTTGGAATAATGCTTCTCCTTTCTCAGGGTCTTCAATACAATTCTCAAGTGATCTTCATGTTCTTCCTTGGTCTTTGAATAGACAAGAATATCGTCTATAATGACTACCACAATCTGATCAGGATTGTCTCTAAAGACTCTATTCATCAGATCCATGATGATAGCAGGGGAATTAGTAAGACCAACTGGCATCACAATAAATTCATAGTGTTCATACCTTGTACGGAAAGTCGTCTTTGGTATATCCTCCCTTTTGACCCTTAATTGATGATACCTTGAATGAAGATCAATCTTGGAAAAGTATTGAGCTCTGTTTAGTTGGTCAAATAATTCATCAATGCATGGGAGAGGATATTTGTTCTTGATAGTGATCTTGTTAAGTTCTCGATAATCAATGCAGAGTCTCATTGATTCATATTTCTTCTTAACAAACAAAACAGGTGCTCCCCAAGGTGATGGAATAGGGCATATGACTCCCTTATCAAGATTCTCTTGGAGTTGCTTCTTCAATTCCTACAACTCAATTGGGTCCATTATATAAGGTGTCTTTTAAATAGGAAAAGCACCTGGTACGAGTTCTATTGAAAACTCAACTTCACGATTTGGTGGAAGACCCAGCAATTCCTCCGGAAAGACATCATCAAACTCCCGTACAATGGGAATATTCTTAATCGTGAGTTTCTCACCAACCATTTGTGATAAATAACCTTCATTTTGTGGAATCAAGACCCATAAGATGGAAGAAATATCCACTAGAAGGCTATGTTCATCCTTGCATTGATAGATGATCATAGATTGATCTAGAATATGGAATGTGACTTCCCTTCTTTGGCAATTGATATGAGCTACATATAAAGAAAGCCAATCCATGCCATGAATCACATCAAATTCCACTATAAGAAGGATCATAAGATTCATAGGAAGCACTTTCCCACAAACATCAATTGAAGAAGAATTATAAACTTTTGATGCGATTGTTGTGCCATTAGGGGTTGTCACAGCTAACTTAACATCTAATTGTTGATGTAATACGACGATACCCTTAGAAAATTCTTCAGAAATAAAAGAGTGGCTGGATCCAGAATCAAATAAAACATTTTTTAATTTAGATTGGATGGTAAGTGTACCTTTCACTACTTCGTTATCATACTCCACATCGCTGATAGTAATTGCATGTGACTTTCCTTTGTCTTTGGACTTAAGTGTTTGTTGACGTCGATCATCATCATCAACCCTTGGATTTGGTCATTGATTAGCATAATGCACCATTTCCTTGCACTTGTACCATTGAATTGTATGAGGTGCACTCTGTGTAGCCTTTTCATTGTTCGCATCAGTAGACATCTTCTTCCCATCTTGCGGCATTCAAATTCCCAATGACCTTCCTTTCCACATTTGAAAGATTTACTTGTCCCTTTAAGAAAAATACCTCCATGTTTCTTTCCACACTTTGAGCATAAGGGAAAAATAATCTTCTTTTCATTGTGGTCTTTAGATTTCCCTTTGAACTACATTTTCCTTTTCTTATTAAACCCATATGACTGATGGGTTACTCCAATCTCCGTCTCAAATTTGAGAGCACATAAAACGATTTCCTCTTATCTATTGAAGTCCCTTATGGATAACACCGTTCGAAGACTTGGTTTTAAGCCACTAAAGAATCAATCGATCTTACTCGCAGGTTGGATAATAATACTAGAAGCATACCTTTCAAGTCTTGTAAATTTTTCTTCATAGGTACCAAAATATTCATCATCATTTTTCTTTAGTTCAAGAAACTCCTTCTCCATCTTTGTTCGAAGAATATGAGGGAAGTACTTATTGAAAAATATGTTCTTGAACTCGTCCCATTCCATGGACTCAATTTAATCTATTGGCCTCATATTCATGATAAGATTCCACCATTGATCAGCTTCACCTTCCAAATGATAAAATGCTCTAACGAATTTATCATGTTCAAAACATTGAAGAAATGAAAATATATTTTCAGTGGTATTGATCCTTTGTTATGCCACTAATGGATCAGTAGACCCGCTGAATGAGGGTGGACACTGCCTCATGAGGGATTCACCAGAATGCTTCTCATTCCTTTGGTCGTTTGGAAGTCCGACATGATTCATCGCTTAAGAAATTTGTGTGAGCATGGCTACAAGATTTCCCATTCCATCTCCCATAACGTTTCGTTGCTTAGGGGGACAATCATTGCATTGACCGTCACATTCCGCGTTAACACAGTTACTTCAGGTTCCAAACATTGACTAAAACCAAGAAGAACAGTGTGAGCAACACTAATTATAATAGGAAAACCACATAATCAACAATAAAATTTCACTCTTAAGGTCTTATCATAGGTTATTCATGGAAATTTTTAAAACACTAAGATTGTGTTCTATGCTTAGACTTATCCTTAGGGTTCTTACTAAGGATTTCACATCCTTGTTTCCAAAGGTTGACTATACCTTTCCTCTGATACCAAAAATAAAGACCCATATTTTATATACATTATTATTAAATCATAATTGAATCACACTTATTATAACATATAACAAAACCATGAAAGGACCGTATAGGTATAGTGTCTTTAGAAACTTGGAAACATAAACAACTGGTTCATAAATCATCTACACTGTCTCCCTTTTATTTTATCATATCTAGAGTCCCATTTGGAATATCATACTTAATATCCTTCTTCCTGACCTGGGGAAAAGAAAACATACAAAAGGGTGAGCTCAAATGCTCAGTAAGGGTAAAAAAATTAATATCAATCACATCATATTCATAAGAACATATCATTTTGGAAGTCTTAACCTGCAAAAAAGATCATAATTTCATAACATGGGATAAATCATAGTAGTGAAATGTAATCCCAATAATCATAACATAAAACATGAAACTTTATGGCAAACAAACATAATCATATAGAATAATTTCTTAGTAGTCAAGACTCATTGTCAGGACTTTCTTAGCGGACAAAGTCTATTTCTGAACCGATTTCACTCCTCATTTCATTTTTTTTTCACTGAACCGGTTTAACCTGCCGTTCCAGTAATGTCTATCTCATGAGATTTAAATCATTACCCAATGCATTGGAGGGAGATATAGGTCTCTCCCATTTCATAATGATACCATTCTTAGGTGTTCCACAAGATCATAAATCATACATCACATCATAACCCACGTAATAAAAATGGGATTCTTAAAAATAATGCCATCATAAGATAAAATAACATCATAAAAATAATTCCATCATAACATAATCAAATAAATGTAAAAATATGGATAGAAACAGTACCCTATATTATCATAGATGGAAAATAATTTTGATAAAACACTTGAACTCCATTCATGAGGAAAGTATCCTTTCTACTTCAAATTTTTTTCCCTTTCTTAACATGTCATATAATTTTAAACTAAAAGAAGTTGATTAAAAATGAACTTGAAAACCTGTAAAGGAAGCTTCATGGAAATAATTTTCTAAAAATCCATTAATTCCATATAATTTGAAAAACACATTCTTCTCGTACTTTGGCCGGAAAAGTCAAAAAGTACCTCATACAAAAAATGACAAAATATTCCTTTCAAATATTTTACTAAAAACTCACCAAAGGGTAAAATTGGATTTAAACAATTGTAGGAGGATAGAAATAATATTACATATTGAGGAAACATGTATATGGATGATAAATATTCCCCAGTAATTTCTGAAGTATAAACAATATCGGATAAAAATGAGATTGGGAGATTTTCACTTACCTTAGGACCGATTTTCTTTGTACGTGTCTGAAACTCCTATATAATGATTTAAATAATGTTATTGACTTATTACATAATCATAATCATTTTTATGATGTCATATATGTTCATATTCTTAGCTTCTTATTAGTAATATTTCATTGTTACTTGTAGTTCGGGTGTTTATTGCTTTTTCTTATTATGCGTGTTTTGTCGAATAAACTCTTATTCTTCTTTTAGGTTATAGATACCTTATTTCTAGAATGGTATTAGTGTAATATATATCATATTTATTCATTAAATTCATTTATATAATCATTAATCATTGAAGATCATGTAAAATGAGTCGCATCACATTGTGGAGACGGTAGGCCGTACGTACGCACCAGTGATGATATCGTTCCCACGATCATGGAATTGTATTGAAGTGTATGTATACTATTTCATAATCAATATCACTTTACAATAATCATATATAGTTATTCTTTACACCATTATACCCATCCATGTATTGTGGTGGTGGAAAACAGATTACACCACGACGTGGAGACGGTATTCTGTACGTACGCACGCGCAGTGATTTCATTTTCCATAGGATGGATAGAAGGTGAAATAGGTTTGTTTCATATTTATAATAAAATATCAGTATATTAGTGATACTGATGTTATTACATCATAATGAAAAAACTAAATAAGAATAATTAGAAGAAGAAATAAAGTTGAAAGAATCGGTAACAGACATTACCTCTTCTTTGAAGCGCCTCTTCTTAACCTTCCCTTAGGGCACTAAATATGGTCTTTGAAGAAGATCAGGACCTCTAGGATATTTCTTCAAAAGTGAAGAAGATAAATTGGAATGGTTTGGAAGAGCTTTAAGGCTCAATGTGGTGTGATGAGGAGAGGGAGGAGGTGCCCTTTTATAAGGGAGGAGGGGGGAACCTTAGAAAAAACTTAAAGTATTATTTTATTATAAAGTCATATTCTGTTTTTAGTAGCTCCAAATTAATTTTTTTAGAAGATAAGGTGGGGATGGGTAGAAATAATCTCATAAAAAAGATTTTATACAAGTTTAGGTTACTATTTTAACCTTATAATTTAGATTTAACTCTAAGTTAAATAATTTAACCTTTACCGTGTCTTCCTGTTTTCTTACACTACATGGTTAATAAACTTACTATAACAAGCCAAAGGAACCCCAAGTTGTTTATTATTAATATATATAACCTTGTATAAGTCATTTGGCTGAACCATATATTTTTAGGAATAAAATAACAACTCATAATATAGTATTTTGTTTAAAAAAACTATTTTATGTCAATTTTGACACTATTTGGTAATTGATTTTTGTGAAACTCATAACAGTATGATTAGTTCCAAAAAGGATAATTAAATCAGTACTAACATGTCATATTAACCTATAAAATTATTGGAATTCATAACAAGTCTCAAATTACATTTATTTGGGTATTTATAACATCAATTATGTTAATATTTCATTAATAAGATAATTACTACATCGTCATTGTGTCATAAATAAATTACATTATTTAATGTCTAAAAAATATAAATTAAATACCATTATTTAGGAAATATTTTTTTATTTCTAATTAATATTTATAGTCTAAATTATCTTATGTATAAACATATATTAAAAATGATTTAGTTTTTAAACATTGATTTTAACTATTTTAACCCATCTTTAAATAAATTAATAATAAATGTCCTAATATAATCCAAGTGGACCTAAATATTCATATTTTATTTCTAAGGTTGTTTTTGGTCGAATTACACTTATCCAATTGAATCAGGACATGTTTTAGGGTAATAATAATATCATTTTTACCCTTAATTACCCTGTTTACTTTTAACCGTGGTAAATAAAAGTAAAAAGTTACTATTCACCAAAATTTGTTTTCATCTCATTGAACCACATCATAGTCCTTGATATTAACCGTGTCTCTTGGATTTTTGAAATTCCACACACAGAAGTGGTAAAATTATGTTTTATGTAAATTTTCAAACTCTCCTAGGAGGTGGGTAAAAGACTGTGAAAAGTTCAATAACATTTTTTATATCTAAAATTATTATAAAATGACTCCAATGAATTAAATTTAACATATATTGGTATTATGTATCAATTTTGACCTAAAATAAATTCCTATAAAATAATTTATTATTTAAATAAAAATTCGGTTTTTAAATAGTAACCCAGTGTTTTCACTATTCATCAAAAATTGAAAGTTTTCAGAAAAATACCAAAATTTCACCCTAGGCTAATTTCGATATTCTGAATCCAAAAATGAAGGCCATTTTGAAAAATAAAATTTATAAAATTTCAAAAAGTGAGTATTACTATTCATAACGGCTAGTTTTAATAATATTTTAATAACATATCGCTGTTTAGTGAAACTCGATATTGCGTACAACGCAAGCTATCAAGGACGGTCGCGATTTCATGTAAAGCCAGCCCAGATAGTGTTGTGTGTAGTGAAAGATTATTTTGATGATGTATATAACATAAAAACAAAGTATTTCTCATAAAAATCTCGGGTGTAACATGAAAGATAACAGAAAAATATTAAAATATTATCCAAAGTTAATTTTTATATCATTATTGAAATGAATAATTTGATTTAGTCAAATTTAACTTATAAATGTGTCAAAAAAATATTTAAAGTGAGTTCATCATCAAAAGGTGGAGAAACTGAATTTTTTTAAAAATTATTATCTTACCTGAAAATTTTATTTTGTTCTCATACCATTTTCGAGAATATGTGTAAGATGAATGATATTGTTATAAAATTAAAAATGTGGTTATACTATTCATAAAGGCTAGTTCATAATAATATTATAACAATATATTGTTGTTTAGTGAAACTCGGTATTGCATACAACACACGCTATTGAGGAAGGTCACCCTTGTGTGTAACACAAGAAAAAAATAATTTTTGCATATACTACAAGATAATATGGTGTTGCGTAAAGTGTAATATAATCATGGTTTATCATACAACACAAGACATCAAATAAATTAAAAAATTTATTTATCATAAAATCTCAGGGTGTTACATTCTACCCCCCTTAAAATGAATTTCTCCCTCAAAATTCATCGGGGTTATCAATAGTTTAATACATGAGAGTTTCTCCCATAGAAACCCCCATCCTAAAAAGGAATACTAAAACTTAATTTTAAAAAGTAAAGTTAGAAACCTAACAATCGCCCAAATTAACTCACCATTGGGTTTCCAAAACGAAGAATACAGGTAAAAATTTGGATATGGAAGAGAAATCTAACCATCATGTTCTAATGAAGAGTGGTAGAGAAAATGGCTATTAAAAATCCAACAATCACCAAGCTATAAATTTTGGATGATCAAAGGTACCATCAGATTCATCGGATTTGAGGTTACTAGGACATCATTTTTTGTTTTCAAGATCATTTCCCTAATGTTGATGAATTTTTGCATAAGGATAAATACTTACTTGATTTCAGTGTAAAATCATCGTTGGTCATTCCATGAACAGTTTCCACTTCATCTCTTATTTAAAAAAAATGAAGTTGAATTTTTCATTCTTGATGCATTAGCAGATTATTCCATAGAATGATAGGTCATTCCATCTATCTCTATCACAAAAAAAATGTTAGCATAAGATATTAAATATACATAAGTCAGTCTATGGTGAGGTTAATCATATATTATTCACAAATTGACTTATAAATCATCTAGCACACCGATTAATATAATAAAACTAATTTCTACCAACCAGATACTCCTTGTTGACCAGTGGTAGGTGATAATGGCCTATCGCACTTCGGTTGTGGGTTTGATTCCCGCAAACCTTTTTGAGTTGTCGCACGTCCTACGGGTTGTCCTTTTTCTAAAACTATACTATTATAACATTCTAGAAAAAATGTTTTATCCTTAAACAATACTATCTGATGTCCAAGTTAATCCATTCTATTCTTTAGGCTTATCCAAAATACCTATGTTCAATCTCATAGTATATAAAAAAAGATTACTAGAGAGTTCATCTACGAAGCATGTGAATACCATCATTTATCCCCCATATATCATAAGATATATCTTGTTGGTCATATTCCAAATATGTGAATACCTTAATCATGTATTCTCTTGAAACATGAATTACCATAAAACCTTAGTGAAAACATGAATTCTGTGAAAAGTTAACTCTTTCCACATACCAAAATCCCGAAATTTATATGTACTCAAACCATGATATCACTTTTTACTTATATCAGTCATGAGCTCATTAATACTATCAAACTTATTATTTTTCCTTATCCCTTCAATATGTCTATATCATCTGCTATACAAAAATATTTCAATTAATTTTCATGGTTACCGTACCATATTCTTATGGAAAACCACAATGGACCAATACATTGATATTTCAATATACCGTAAAAGTACCTCAACAACAGTATTCATGAATTACAATACATAAGACCTTCAATTCACCCTCTTCAATGAATTGCATGGAATTTTTCCTTCCTCAATTTTGAAGTAACCTTTTAGGTCAGGGAATTGAGTTGGGTAAGGCCCATGTTCTCCATAGATAATACATCGAACATCATAATTTTCGGTCACTCTATGCCCCTTTTCCCCACACAGATACCATCTTCCCCTCCATTTGAGGTATTCCTCAAGATTCTTCTTCCCTTCATCCTGATATGTATAATGACTAATCTTCCTTCCTGTATGTTCCTCGCTATTAAAAAATTAATAAAAGTCCATATTCCTCTTATTTAATGACTTAGGAATAAAACTAAAGTTCACCTTGTTAATCATATATCGGGATGACTGATTCATAATAATAATAATATCTTTCTCTCCAGGAGTTACACAATTTATTAGATCATAGTCACCAATTTGTCCATTGGAATCATTGTTAACTGAATTCCTTCTCATTCCCTCCATTGACTAAAAAAGAAACCACAGTGTAAGAAACAGTTAAAATAACGAGGAACCACATAATCATAAAAAGTCACTTACGGGATGTCTAACTTATCACACATTCTTTAATCCATGGCAACATAGTTTCACCCTAGGTTATTCATGATCGTCAACATAATTCTAGGACTGTAACTTATAGTTATACTAAACCTTAGGGACATCCTTAGACATACCTTAGAAATATATCTAGGGATCTCACTAAAGTTTTCGCATCGTAGTTTCTAATGGTTAACTAAACCATTCCTCTGATACCAACTATAGAGACCTAAGATTAACGTACATGGAAATTACATTAGTTTGCGGAATACTTAATACATAACAAAAACAAACACCCAAGGACCGTAATAGTTTAGTGTCTTTGGAAACTTGGAACACAATATTCTAATCATGGTGAAAGATCATCAACCTCTCCCATAAAGATCTTCATTTTTTGTTTTCATACCTAAAACCTTTCTTTATATCCTCAGGAAAGTAAAGCATAAAAAATAGAAAGTGTGATCTCGAATGCTCAGTAAGGGTAATCATGGAGAACAAATAAACAATCCATTAATATTTGAACTTAAAAACATGAACATAAATTTAAACATCAAAATCCTGAGCAATGACAAAAAACACGGCAGTATATAAGGCATGAATCATAAAGGAATATTAATCATGATAAAATGGTATGGGAATAAAACTTGTAAATTTTCCAACCATTAAGCACATGTTATGAATTTTATAGAATTCAATGCATTGTTTCCAAGACCATCTTAGTGGATAAAGTCCATTACTGAACCGGGTTTACGTGTCGTTCCATCCTTGAAATACTGAAACAGATTCACTTGTCATTCCATCTATGTCTATCTCGTGAGATATAAATCTTTACCCAATGCATTTGAGGGAGATATAGGTCCCACCCATCTCATAATGAAATCATTCTTTCATGTGCCACAAAATAAACCTAAATCATTCATCATAACCCAAAAAATATTATGGGTTTCATAAACATCATCCAATCATAACATAATCCATATAGAAAATGGATATAATTTCATCTTAAGAAAAATAAAACCATATAAATAATAATTAAATTATACTTGAAACCTAAACATACTAAATAATGTATTCTTATATGGAAATTAGTTTGGATAAAACTCTTTAAATGAATTCCTAAGGAAAATATCCTTTCTTCTTGAAAAGCATTTTTTTCAAACAATTCCATGCAATTTTTAAAGAAAATGATTTTTGTTAAAAATAATCATGAAATATTGTAGTTTAAGCTTCATGGAAATAATTCGTTATGAAAACGTAGAAATCTGTTCATTCCGTATAATGACAAAAAACATTCTCCTCATACTTTTTCCTAAAAAGTCAAAAAGTTCTTCGTATGGTAAATAAAATAAAGATTTGTTCCATACCACATAGTAAAAGTCAAAAACTAGTAGACATGACATTAAACATACTTGGAAGAATAGTAACAACTTTTTGAAAACATTTTTTATAATAATGGACATGGATGATAAATATAACCCTGGTAAATACTTACGAATAAACAATATCAGATAAAAATGGGATTGGAATAATTATCCCTTACCTTTTATGATCAGTGGAATCATACATGTCATAAAATAATGATAATTACCTGCATATTTACATATTATATCCTCCATAAAAAAAATCATAAAATATTCATGGGATTCATAAACACCATACAAAATAAATAGATGGTGATTAAGGCATATGTCTCACAGAAATAAAAGTGAGACGAAATAATCCCTTACTTTTAGTCCAACTTCTTCTGTATGTGACCGAGACTCTTGTATAGTGGGTTTACACATATTATTAACATGAATAAAAACCATAATAATATTTATGATATCATATATGATTCACTTAAGACTTTATATTACCTGTTCATTTTTCAATTCCATATTTTGCAGTGTTTTGGGTAAAATCGTTTCATTTGTCGTACGTGTTTTGACTATTAATTATTAATATGACTACATATATCATGATTACATAATTACGGAATGTAAAACATGATTTATATATTATATATTCAGAATAATATATATATATATATATATATATAACAGATCGATAAATGGAATGAAATGCACCATTCATGGAGACGGTAGACTGTATTTATGCATGAACGCTGTTTTCATTTCTCTATTAAATTTAATGGAAGTAAGTAAATAACATATACATAAATACAGTATCATTATTATGTCATATATTTAATTATTATTTATTATATATACTTTATAATCATTCTTTAATGGTTAACTTAGAGAATGAATCTCATCGCGTCGTGGAGATGGTAATCATTACGTACGCACGAGCGATGATATCGTTCTCATAATTATTGAATGGAATTAGAGTGGATGATATAATATCTCAAAATCAGTATGATTTTATAATAATCATAAATAGTTATTATTCCCACAATAATATTAATCCATGTATGATGGTGGTGCAAAACAGATTACACCACGACGTGGAGATGGTATGCCGTACGTACGCACGTGCGATAATTTCAATTTTCGTAGGATGGATATAAGGTGAAATAGGGTTTTTTCATATTTATAATAACATAAAATTATATTATTGATACTGATGTTATTACTTTATAATGAAACAACTAATTAGTAGGAAGTAGAGAAGAAAGAAACTTGAAAAAATGGGTATAATAGATTACATTTTCCTCGACGTGCCTCTTTTAAACATCCTCTTAGGGAACTAGAGATGGTATTTTTAGGGGAAAATAACCTATATAATGTAAATATATGGGTTTATAAGAGGAATTTTCATGTTTTTAATGATATTTAAGGCTTAAAATGGAGTGAAGAGAAGAGGGAGGAGGTTCCCTTTTTGTAAGAGAGGAGAGGGGCTTTTTTGGAAACCTCCAGAATATTAATTTATAACTAACTCAAACCCCACATAAAAACTTCCAAAGTGGATATAATTTGGATATGAGGTAATATAGGGTCGTAATGCCATCAAAAAATTAAATTTATACATTTTTTTATTTTATTTTAAACTTTATCATTTTGATTTATAAGTATTTAATCTATTTAATTTTATTTGTGGTAATAATATTAAAATTTTTAAATGGTTATAAGTACTGACTTATGTGTTCTAAAATGTCCATAATTGTATAGGGTATGAAATTTAGACTATATAAATTTAAATTTATAATTTTTAAATAACTTTTTGATTTTTAAACAATTTAATAACATGTTATTTTTATAAAATATCAATACTGTCATTTTTGACACTATTCATTTATTTGATTTTAAATAAAATCCAAATCGAGGATATATTCGAAAAAAATATTTAATAGATTCCTAACATGTAATATTCATCTATAAAATTTGTGGAGGAAATTAATTTGTTAATATAATATTTATTTTAATATTTTCAAACCATTTATTTGATATTTTTCTTAATAAAACAATTACTACAACATTTTTGTATAATAATTTAATATACATATTTGTTGAACAAAAATTAATAATAAAATAATATGATGATGATAAATCTAATAGTTTTAATAAGAATACTTTCAGTGGAATTTTGCTTCTAAAACACCCATCTTTTAGAATGATTTGTTTATTAAATTATGAAGGTGACAACTTTGACATCATTTAAAATAAAATAATATAAATTCCATAATATATTTTAAGAAGTTAAAAATGCTCCACAATTCAAACCTTCGATTCTTAGTGTGTATATGAACTCTACCAATAAGTTTTTGTCACGTTTATGATCCTTTGTTGGGTATTAGTATTTTAATAAAAACTATATTATTGATTTTTCATTAAAAAAATAATATCTCCATCATTAATGTATAAGCACTAACGGTAATTATATATTTCTTAAAAATCACAAATAAATTACCATGATGAATAAAAACATTTTATCTTTCAAAAAAATATTCATAATCTATTTTATATTCTATATAAACTTATGTTAAAAATAATTTATTTATTAATGTTTGTGTGAGACATATTTCACTTTCATTAAATAAAATAAATTAAAGTTCTTAACCACATCCAAGTGGGTTCCAAAAGATACCATTTAGACCCAAGTATATTTTAGGACTCAATATAATCATCAAATTATATTAATACAAGTGTTTGGGTAATTTTATGATATTAGTTTTACTCTTAATTACCTGATTTACCTTTAACTATCGTAAATAAAATTTACCGTTGTTACTATTCATAATGTCTAAAAATAAAAAATATCCTATTAAAATAATTTGGAACTAATTATTACAAATATTGAATCCATTTTTCAAAATTCTAATCATAGAATTTTCAGTACTTAATTTAAAATTATTCCCGCTGTTAGGAAAAGAGGTTTTAAAAGTTAAAACATTGTAAAAGATTGAAATGTTTTTACCTATGAATTAAATGTAAAATTTATGATAATGACATAGATAATATTAAATGGTAAAATATATTCCATTTATAATTTAAAATTATTAAATATTATAGTTTAACCATATAAATTATCTTGATGAAAAAAAGTTTTTTTAATTAAAATATAGAGTATTTTTACTATTCATCAAAATATGAAAGTTAATAGAAAAATATTAAAAGCATTATCCGAAGTTAATTTTTATATATTCTTATTGATATTAATAAGTTCATTTTATAATATTTAACTTATAAATGTGTCAAAAACTATATTTGAAATGGGTGTGCCATCAAAAGGCGACAAAACTGCATTTTTTGAAAAATACTTATCTTACTTGAAAATTTTCTTTTGTTCTCATACCATCTTCTAGAATATGTGTAAGATGAATTATATTATTATAAAATTAAAAATTTGGTTAATAGTATTCATAATGGCTAGTTCATAATAATATTATAAGAATATATCACTGTTTAGTGAAACTCGGTATTGCGTACAACACACGCTATTGAGGAAGGTCTCTTTTGCATGTAACACAAGAAATGAATAGTATTTCCATATACTACAAGATTATACAGTTTTGCGTATAGCGCTAGATAATTTTGGTGTAGTGTAAAACAAAAGACCTAAAATAAATTAAAAAAAATTATTTCTCATAAAATCTTGTGGTGTTACAATATTGCATGTTTATCAACAATTTCAATTTAAATCAAAATTTTGGGTAATAACTAATTTGTTTATCGGACATGTTTTGACTTTTTATTATTTATCCTACTACATATATCGTTATTTAATTACTTCTATAATGTAAAATATTATTTTTATATCACACATATATATATATATATATGAAATAGAATAAACCGTTCATGGAGATGGTAAGTCATATGTACGCATGAACGCGGTTACCATTTTCTAATCGTACTAAATAGAAAAAGGTAAATGACACACACACACACATATATATATATATTATTCCACTAGAATTATTAAGTCATATATTTCATATTTATTCATTATATACTTTTTTATAATCACTCTTGAATGGTTAACATGGAAGACGAATCTAATCGTATTATGGAGACAGTATGCCATACGAACACACGAGAGACGATACCATTACCTCAATGGTAAAAGGGTAAGTAATTAGATATTATATGAATTATAAAGAATAAATATCATGTAATAGTTATTTTACATCTATTATATTCATTATTATACCCATCCAAATAAAGTGGTGATGAAAAATAGATTACACCACGATATGGAGACAGTAGGTCGTACGTATGCACACATGGTGATTTATATTTTCATAGGATGGATAAAAGGTGGAATATGGTTGTTACATAATCATAATAACATCTTATAATATAGTTTATATTGTATTTATTACTTTATAGTGTAAAAAATAAATGGATAGGATGTATAAAAAGAAATTAAATTGAAGGACATGGTAAAGATGATTATCACTTCTTTAGCGAACCTTATTTGGATATACTCTTATGGATTCTATGATTGGTATTTTGAGATGAATATAACCTATATAATGGGGATATGGAAGTTTAAAAGGTAAATGGGTAGGTTTTGGTCTAGATATAAAAATCAATGTGGTGTATGGAAGTGAGGGTGGAGGACCCAATTTATAATTGAGGTGAGAGGCACTTTAGGAATCTCTCAAAAACATCCATTAATATAAATATATTTTAAATTAAAAATGCCTCATAGGTGATTTATTTATAAGATAAGTTGATTATGGGTTTAAATACTCTTAAACAATAATTTTTAAAAATGTTTATATCTTAATATTAATCTTATATTTTGGATTTAACCCTTAATTATACCCTTTAACTCTTACTGTGAAAACATGGATTTTTACTCTTTACGGTTAATATAGTTACCATAAAATAAAAATACATCCCAATATTGTCCATTGAATACATATTTTACTCTATTGAACTTATTTTTACTAATTTTATTTTTTTAATAATTTTATATCATTTAATTAAATTTTATTTATTTTAAAGTATAATATATGTAAATTTCGATACCATTCAATATTTGTCTTTTTAAAAATATCCTAGAAATATGATAAATTTAAACCAACAATTCTAATATATCATTAAAATTTATATAGTATCCATAATTTTAATTTTGTCATTAATTATGTAAAATGGTATTTATTTTAATATTTTTAAAATCATTTTTTTGATATTTCTATTACATAAGCAATTATAGAATCATTATTATGAAATATTTATGTTAAATTACATCTTCTAAAAAAAATAAAAAAAATATTATCATGATGAAAATAAATTTAGTATCTTTCAAATTACTATTTCTAGTCAAATTTATATTCTCTATAACCATGTATTAAAAATGTAATACTTATTAAAAACGTGGGCATCACATTTTTAACTTATCATTAAATAAAATATAATAACTATCGTATTCATACAAAATTGGATTAAAGATAGTATAATTTTGGCCCAAGGATTATTTCTATCAAAAAAAAATCAATTCAATGAAATTATGATAAGTGTTCGGGAAATTCAATAATATTATTTTGACGAATAATTACCTCATTTACCCTTAACTTTGGTAATTAAAATATTACTAATATTTACTATTCACATTCCCTAAACTAAAATTATCCACATTAAATAATTAGGACACATTTATTCCAAATATATAATCCCTGATTAACAATTCACAACATATAAGTTTCAGTAAATAGTTTAAAATTAATCCCTTCAAAGGGGTGAGAAAGCATGTTATTAAAGTTTAAACATGAAAAGATTGAATCATTTTTATATCTAAATTAAATGTAAAATTTATGTCAATGATCTAAATTTAATTAAATAATAAAAAATAATCTATTTATACTTTAAAACCATAATATAATATAATTTTACACTATAAATTGTTTTGATGAAAAAATATTTTTCAGTTAAATTTTTTTAACTTTCACCATTCATGAAAACATGAAACTTATCTGAAAAGTACCAAAAAATTAACTTAATTAAATTTTATATTATTATTTTAAAAAATAAATTTTCTTTTTCAATTATAAAGAAAAACTTTTCAAAAAATTATATTTTAAATAGGTTCTCCATTAAAAGACGATAAAAATTTTTATATAAAAATAATATAGGTTTTTATGTTTAATATAGAGTTTGTTCATATATTATGCATCAAAAATTTATTATATGATCATAAAAAGTATATTGTTTAATATTTACATATATATTTCATTAATATAATTCTAAAATTTTTATTAATTTAATTTTTTATGCTAAAAGGGCTTTGTGAGCAAAAAAATAGTTCTTTAAAAATGTTTCTTATATATTCAGCTGGTTGTTATATTTCTTTATAATTAATTTGTAACCAATTAATTCAACCATATGTTTTCCTTATTTATTTAATAATATTAATAACTACCAACATAATGGATAGGTTATATATTATTATATCAAATAATAGTATTTTAATAGAATATAATTTTTTGGTAAAACACAACCTTGCGTGTAAGGAAATCCAATTGTGAGTAGTGTAAGGTTATCATGGTGTTTCATTCACAATAATCTGTTAAAGAAATTGAACTTATTTAAGAAGATATATACTTTAAAATCTTGTGGATTTAAATTGTCCACTCATTCAATAAATTTAGTCCTCGCAATTAGAACTTGGGATCAACAACTAGGCTTTTGAGTTTTCAAATTTCATTTTTGAAATCCCACTATAGAAAAGGGATTAATGAGACCTCCACTTAAAAATAATGAAATATAAGTATGAAGGTCACCAAAGATGTAATTCCCCGACCCTAGAAGCCTGGATCCGGTGCATTATTTTAATACATTGGCATGATTACAAGGAATCAAGTCCCGAAGGACCAGTCAGTTTAGCAGTCTTGTAAAATAGATTACATACATGAACATTACGTTACACATTAGAAAAATAAATCACAACATAATTGATCCTTTGAGAACACCATTAATCCCATAGATTAACCCTACTTATCCATCATAATTCACTCCTTGGAATCCTGGGAAAATAAAACATAAGAATGGGGTGAGCTCAAACGCTCAGTAAGGGTAAGCAATACAGTGGAAGATAACATAAACATTAGACATAGTGAATAATATACATTCCTTTAAAAATAGAAAACATGAACACTTTATGGGAGAAATGTGAGATGAGTAAATAGTTTCCTAATAAAACAAATCCATTGGTATTCTACTAGTAAAATAACCACATGAACCATCAATAATAGTTTTAGAATGAGGGAATGTATAATGCCAGGCATTCTGAAGCATTTTGTCAAGACCTCGGCCAAGACGTCTAAAAATGATTAAGGTTGCGGCCAAAAACATATATAAACTTGGGAAAGGCCTTCTTAATTCCATGTCTAATTGGCTAATGAGACCAACAGATGCATCAGAGAGAAATAGTGGGCTCCACCCGTCACTTACTATGTCCAATACATTCCTCATATGAAAAGGTTGAAGCAAAACATAAACATTTTTATTAAAACTTGCATACAAAATATCAATACATTATAGATAAACCATGAATAGTCTAAAAATAACACATCCACATTCAAACATATCACAAAACCTTCAATACAATATGGAATATTTTGTGTCCTAATAAATAAACTCAAAACAAGTTTAAAATCCATCATAGGATGTTCACATAGATGAAAATGATTTGTAAAACTCTGTGAAAGAAATATTCCTTTTTCATGAAAACATTTAAAAGTCACTCAATTTAGAAGTAAGAAATTTAAAAACATTTTTGAGTCAAACTATCCCATAGCACTTTGAGACTTTTGAATGGAATTAACATTTGAAAAACATTCTGGTCCACATAAGTAAATACTTAAAACCCCATTTTAAAAACATGGAAATTAATGAGAATGATTTAAAAGAATAAATATTTAAAAAAATTTAAAATAATATTTTAATAAAAGAGTCCATTAAAAATAATCCCTTTGAAAATTATTTTTTGAAACATGGATATGGATGATAAATATGTCCCTCTAAAAAGATACCCATAAAAAATGTAGAATAATAATTAGATTGAGGAATTAACCCTTACCTTGCACTTTCCATTGGTTGAGGGTACGTTTGACCTCCTAGATGATGACCATAGTATGTTATTAATTTATAATAGAACAATATTAATATTTATTATATCATATAAGATTAATTTATGACTCTATACTACCCATTTAATAATGATTTCCATGTTAAATTAACATTTTGGGTAATATTTGCTATCTTTATCATACATGTTTTAACTTTTTATTCTTAATCATATCATTTTGATCATCATTTAAATACTTCCAAAATATAAAATTTGATTTATATATCATATATATTTAGAATATAAATATTTATAACAGCTATATATATGAAATGGAAGGCACAGTTTATGGATACGGTAGGACGTACATAGGCATAAACGTTGTTTCCGTTTTCATATCATATTTAACTGAAGTAAGTGAATAAGATAAATGTATTTACATAAATATATAAATATATATATATCCATTAGAATTAATATGTCATATATTACATACATTTTAATAATATATATTTTTATAATCATCGTCGAATGGTGAACGTGGGAATGAATGTCATCGCATCATGGAGATGATAATCCGTACGTACGCACGAGCAACAATATCACTATATTGATGGTGAAATTGTATGTAATTGGATGTTATATCATTTATAAATAATCATTGACATGTTATATTTATTATTTACCTCAGTTATATGAATTATTATACCCATACAAATAATGAAGTGTTTGAATAACAAACTACACCACGACGTGGAGACGGTAAGTTGTACGTACGCATGTATGGTGACATTGTCATTTATATGATGGATAGAATGACGAATATGGTTGTACCATATTTATAGTAACATCAAAGTATTTATTAGGTACTGGAGTTATTATTTTGGTATGAAAAAAAAAGAATGAGGAAGTGGAAGATGAAAATAACATGAAAGAGTGTTGTGAAATTATTTCCTCTTCTTCGTGTGTTTCCATTTGAGTTGACCCAATGCGCCCCTTAAGATGGATTTCAGATAAAATTAGGTACTCTGGGTTAATTTTAGGAAAGTTGGGAGGATATTTGGGTAGTTTTTGGCCAATCAAAATGGATTTGGAGGTGTGAGTTTTGGAGAAGGGGAAGTGCCCTTTTATAAGAGAGTTGAGGGTCACTTTAGGAAAAGATTGAAATATTATTTTATAATAAAATAATTTTCGGTTTATAATGGCTAAAAATGCATTATTTATTGTATTAGGTGGTTATCGGTCTAAATAATCTCATCTAATAGGTTTTAGATAAGTTTAGGTTTCCATTTTAACCTTATCCTTTACATTTAACTCATAGTTAAATAGTTTAACTTTAACTGTGTCTTCTTGTATTCTTTCACTATATGGTTTATAAACATACACTAAAAATCCAAGAGAACCTCATGAGGTTAATTAATGACATTAATAATATTATTTAATCCCTTTTTCGGATCGTTATATTTTTAGGAATATTAAATCAACCAATAATATATTATTTCTTTTAAAAATAAATTTATTTCAATTTTGACACTATTTGGTAATTGGTTTTTTTGAAAGTCATCAGAAATTTATTTCTTGGAAAATGATATATTGAACCAACCCTAACATGTCATATTCACCATTAAAATTCGTGTATGTCATAAAAACATTGAAATTATATTTATTTTATTATTTATAATACTATTTATTTTATTATTTCACTAAAAGGGTAATTACTGCATCATCATTGTTTAACAAATAAATTTAATAATTTAATGTATAATGTTTATAAATAAAATTCCATGGTGTAGGAAATAATTTTAGATTTTTAATTAATACTTATAGTTGAATTTATCTTATGTATAACCCTATATTTATAATGGTTTAGTTATTAAACATTGAATTTAACACTTTTAACTCTTCTTTAAATAAAATTATAATAAATGTTCAAATATAATCCCAGTGGAACTGAAGGATCATATTTTATTGATAAGGTTGTTTTTAGTCGAATGAAACGTATTCAAAAGAATTGGGAAATGTGTTAGGGAAATTATAATATCATTTTTACCCTTAATTACTCAATTTACATTTAAACATTGTAAAACAAGGTCAAAAGCTAATATTCAGTATAAATTATTTTTATCTTGTTGAACCACAATTTACATACTGATGTCATCCATGTCTCTCAGAAGTTTGATATTCAACTCACAGAATCGGTAAAATTATGTTTTATGCAAATTTTCAAATGCTCTAAGAATGTGGGTAAAAAACGTTAAAAAGTTCAGTAAAAATTTATACATCTAATTTTATTATAAAATGATACCAGTGAATTAAATTGAACTTATATAGGTATTATATATCTATTTTGACTTAAAATAAATTGAAATAAAATATATAATTATTTAAATAAAAATTCAGTTTTAAATAATAACGTAGTGTTTTTCACTATTCATCAAAAATTAATAGTTTTCAGAAAAATACAAATATTTTACCATAATATAATTTTGATATTCAGAATTCAAAAATTAATAAAATTTTACTAAATAAAAAACATATAAGATGAATTTAGTAATTTTGAAATTATTTTTCATTGTCAAATCAAAAGGCGAGTTTTAAAAAAGTAAAAACTATCAAGAGATTGACATGTGTTTATGTCAAATTTAAATGTGAAATTACTTATAATGACATACATTGTATTAAATGATAAAAATATTACTAATTATACTTCAAAACCTTTCAAATTCATAATTTAACCCTATAAATTATTTCGATTAAAAAAGTTATTTTCAATAAAAACATATTATTTTTCAATATTCGTCAAAATATGATAGTTATCAGAAAAGTACCCAAAATTTATCCAAACTAACTTTTTATGTCCCTATTCTAAATATGAATTTAATTTCATTAAATTATATATATATAAGTGTCAAATATTGGTTTTAAAAAAGGATCTCCATTAAAAGGCGGTAAAGTTACATTTTTTGATAAATAATTCTTTTATTGGAAAAATGTATTTGTTCTTATATTATGTCTAAGAAACACGTAATATGGATGTTAATCTTATATAGAGTATATAAGATTCAAAATTAATTTAATACTATTCATAACTACCTTTTTAACAACTTGTCTCGTAAGTGGAGGTCTTCTCAAACTCAGTGTTGCGTGTTGTATAAGCAATGGAATTACTTTAATAAGATAACGTACTATAAAATATTGGGGTGTAGCATTCTACCCTACATTAATAAATTTCATTCTCAAAATTTGATATTTTTCGTTGAAAATAAAAAGTTAAAAATAGAAAAAATACCTTTGGGGAAAACCGACATCAGCAACTTTCTAAATAAAACATAGTCTTAAAAAGTGGGAAGGGAAATGAAAAATTTTCCACCAAATTATGATCTTGATTAGAAGTACATTGGTGGAAATTAGAGACACATAATTAGAGGAAAAACATAAATATTTATATGGAGTGATTGAGGTCATTAATCAAAAACATGTTTAAAATTGAGTGTCTCAAAGCCATCAATCTATGACGATTTTAAATATCGTTAGTTCATAAAAACATAAGGTATTAATATAACATATTTTTTTAGTTTTAATATCTCTTCCCTAATGTTTATGAAATAATTTATTAATATAATAAGAGGGAAATAATATATTGGACAAGTAGAGTTTCATCCTTCAACTAATTCCTACCACAAACTCATCTTTGACTTCAGAATAAAATAGAATTCAAAAAATCTATTTATCTTAATTGTATAGGGTACCAAAAATAATTAATTAATAATTCGTTTGTTAAAATATTTAAAAAAGTAAACATTATATAAACCAAGACATCACGTATGCCAGTGGTAGGTGATCCACCCTTGTCGCCCTTCGGTTGCGGGTTCAAGTCTCGCAACCTTGCCTGACACGACAGGTTGTCGCTCGACCTCCAGGTTTTCCTGTTTAAGACAATCCAAAAATAATCAAAAGAAATGATTTGACATTAAAAAACATAATCTATTCCAACCTTTATACTTATTGAAAATACTTCTGTCCAAACTCACAGTGCAAAATTTATAAGGAAGTTGAACACAATAAAGATCCTTTTGGCCATATAATAACATGTGAATACCTTTATCATATGGTCTTTTAAAATATTTTAACACCATGAATAACCATAAAACCTTATTGATTACAATCATTCTCCGTAATGTTTTATATAATACTGGATATACTCTTTCTATCAAAAAATGTTGTAAACTCCAGCAATGATGGAATATACAATCATTAATTAATTTCAAGGTAGTCAAGAATATCCAATATAATTTATCCAAATCAATCATATATTATTCCAAAATTGCTACCTCAATATCATAACCATATTATGGTTTATATTTCTCTCAACCATATATTTTCCAAAAAAATTAAACTACTATTGAGTCACTTTTCTTGGTTCCACACAATCTCAAGTCCTTAATGAAATAATATTTTAGTACAATCATTTTATACTCTATAATTCATTTAACTTGTACATAATTAATAAAATACTCAAAGGGCATAGTACTTTAACAACAACATAAGAAATCTAATCATTCCACTACATCTTTAGTAGTATCAAAACTTGATTATTGTCCAATAGTAGCATTTGAAATATACTCTGATGATTTAGACATTGCTTCATGTAGTGTCCCAACTCCTTTCAGATGAAGTATTGTACATTTGATACCTTTTTCTTACCCTTGAAATCACGTACTTGAGGTCCTTTTTCTCCACACTTATAAAAAACTCTCATTCCTTTCATGCATTTACCAAGGGGATTCTTTCCACAGTTATCACATGTGGGAAATTTCTTCTTTCCCGTATTCTATTTAATCTTCTTTCTCTCCTCCATCCTTTTCTTCTATTGCTTCCCTTCAAGGCCATAGGTCTCAAGGAATTCATTACTTATCTTATTAACACATGATACTATTTATTCATATAATGAGAATATGTTTGAGACTATTTCCCCTCTAAATATTGTCTTAATACAAAGAAAGATATGATCCTTCTTAATCTTTCAATCTTGTGTATTGCTGGAATTATCATTCCTTCTACTAGGAGCCATTTCTAAACATTGGCATACACTAGGTTAGTTTATGAATCACAATTCACAATTCCAAACTTGTAAAATACTTAACGTATATTGAAAATATTATACAAATATTCTATAATAATTTTTTTTCTTTGATAAAGTATTAACTTATAAATACTTCATAATGGAATGTAATAAAAATGTGAATTATCCTAAGCATATCCACCAGGTGTGTCGTAACCAAGAGTACAGAAAGGCCCATTTTCATGTACCAGGATACCACAGGTCAAGCTTGAAACTCCTTGCCGGAGTTTTCACTCCTAGTAACATCAGTGCCAGAACCGCCTCTACCAGCTCGTATCCTGACAGGGATTTATTTCTTGAAAAATACACAAAATCTATGTATTACCAAAATTCTTGGAAGTTCTTCTATACTAATCCTCAAAGCCTATTATAGGGTAATGTTATTTAATCAGAGTTTATCTAAATCTATTTCCAAGTTTTTTGTTAAACTTCATCTAATACCAAATGTAATGCCTCGATCCTAGAAGCCCAGAGCCGGTGCATTATTTTAATACATTGGAATCATAACAAGGAATCAAGTCTCTAAGGACCGATCAATTTAGCAGTCTTGGAAAATAGATTACATACATGAATGGTATGTTGTACATTATAAAAATAAAATAAAACATAAATGATCCTTTGAGAATTCAATTAATCCCCTAGAATATCCCTTCTTATCAATAATAATAAACTTCTTGGAATCCTGGGAAAATAAAATATAAGAATGGGGTGAGCTCAAACACTCAGTAAGGGTAAGAAATACAGTGGAAGATAACATAAACATTTGGCATGGTGAATAATTTAAAACACATGCCTTTACAAATAATAAAAATGAACAATTTATGGCAGGAATATGAGATGAGTTAATAATTCCATTATAAAACATAGCCATGGGTATTCTACTAGTCAAATAACCACATGAATCATCAATAATATTTTCCAAATGAGTGAACGTATAATGCAAGACATTCTGAAACATTTTTTCAAGGCCTCGACCAAGACATTTAAAAATGATTAAGTCCTCAGCCAAAACCATATATCAAATTGGTAAATTGATTGCCCAATTCCATGTATAATTGTCTCATTAGACCTACTGCTGCATCGAGGATCTATAGTGGGATCCAACCGTCACTTACTTCATCGAATACATTCCTCATATGAAAAGGTTGAAACATAACATTAACATTCGTATTAAAACTATCATATGAAATGTAAATACTTTATCCATACACCATAAATGGTATAAAAATAAGACATCCACAGTCAAACATATCAGAAAACATTAATTAAAATATTTATTATCTGTATCATAATCAATCAACTCGAAACAAGTTTAAAATCCATCAAAGGATGTTGACATAGATGAAAAAGATTTGTAAAACTCTTTAAGAGAAATGTCCCTTTTTCATGAAAACATTTAAAAGTCACGAAATTTAGAAGGAATAAATGTAAAGATATTTTTGAATCAAAGTGTCCCATACAACTTTGAATCTTTGGAATGGAATTAACATTTTAAAACATTCTTATCCGTATAAATTAATCCATAAAAAACCATATTTGAAAACATAGACATTAATGAGAATGATTTAGAAGAATAAATATTTAAAACATTTAAAATTATTTTTTAATAAAAGAATACCTTAAAATAATCCATTTAAAAACCATTTTATGAAACATGTACAAGGATAATAAATATGTCCCATTAAAAACTTACCCATAAACAATCTCGAATAATAATGAGATTGAGGAATTGAACCTTACCTTGCACTTTCCTTTGGTCGAGGATATGTTTAACCTCCTGTATAATGACCATAGTATGTTATTAAAATATATTAGAACCATATTCATATTTATTTTATCATATATGATTCATTTATGACTTTATATTACCCATTTAATAATTATTTCCATGTTAAATTTACATTTTGGGTAATAATTTCTTTCTTTATCATACGTATTTTAACTTGTTAATCTTGATCATATAATTTAGATCATGATTTAAATACATCAAGAATATAAACCTTGATTCATATATCATATATATTTAGAATATAAAAATTTATAATAGATAGATATATGTAATTAAATTCACTATTTATGGAGACAGTACGCCATAGGTACGCATAAACATTATTTCTGTTTTCATATCATATAGAACGGAAGTAAGTGAACAAGATATATGTGAGTAGATACATACATACATAATTACATATAAATATATATATATATATATCTCCAGTGGAATTATTATTTCATATATTACATACTTATTATTAATATATTTTTTTATAATAATCGTTGAATGATGAACGTGGGAATGAATCTCTTATCATCATGGAGACGGTAATCCGTACGTATGCACGAGTGACAATATCATTATATTGATGGTAAAATCGTATCTAATTGGATAGTATATCATATATAAAAAATCATTAAAATGTTATATTCATTATTTACATCAGTTATACTCATTATTATACCCATCCAAATGATGAAGTGTTTGAATAACAAACTACACCATGATGTGGAGACGGTAAGTCGTACGTACGCACGTATGGTGACATTGTCATTTATAGGATGGATATAATAATGAATGTGGTTGTATCATATTTATAGTAACATCACAGTATTTAGGCATTACTGTAATTATTATTTTGGTAAGGAAACAAAACAAATGAGGAAGTGGAAGAATAAAAGAACCTAGAAGAGGGTGGTGAAATTATTACCTCTTCTTCGGGTGTTTCCTTTTGAGTTAATCAAAAAGGATCCGTTGGTTTTATTTCTGATCAAAGTAGGGAGTCTAGGTTGATTTGAGGAATGTGGGGAGGATATTTGGGATGGTTTTGCCGAGCCAAATGGCTTTGGAGGTGTGATATTTAGATAAGGGGAAGTGCCCTTTTACTAGAGAGGTGAGGGTCACTTTAGGAAAATCTTGAAATATTATTTTATAATGAAATAATTTTCGGTTTCCAATGTCTTAAAAATAATTTATTCCGATGATATGGTGGTTATGGGTCAAATTAATCTAAACCAATTGGTTTTAGACAATTTTAGTGTAGAGACCTGTATCTTGACGTACATGGACATTACATTACTTTTGCGGAATACGTAGTACATAACAAAAACACACACACAAGGATCGTAATAGTTTAGTGTCTTTGGAAACTCGGAATATAATCTTCTAATCGTGGTGAATGATCTTCAACATATCCCATAAAGATATTCCCCTTTTTTTTACCTAAAACCTTTCTTTATATCCTGGGGAAAAGAAAACATAAAAGGGTGAGCTCAAATGCTTTGTAAGGGTAAACAAAAGAAATATCAATCACATCATATTCATAAAAACAATACATTTTGGAAATCTTAACCTGCAAAAGAGAGCATAATTTCATAACATGGGATAAATCATGGCAGTGAAATGTAATCACAATAATCATAACATAAAACATGAAACTTTGTGGAATACACACATAATCATAGAGAATCATTTCTTGTTAGTCAAGACTCATTTCCAAGACTATCTTAGTGGACAAAGTCCCTTTCTAAACCGAGTCACCCTCGTTTCAGTCTTGTTTCACTGAACCGGTATAACCTACCATTCCAGCCATGTCTATCTCATGAGATATAAAATCTTTACCCAATGCATTGGAGGGAGATATAGGTCCCACCCCTCTCATAATGATACCATTCTTATGTGTGCCACAAAATCATAAATCATACATCATTACATAACCCATGTAATAAAAATGGGAATCTTAAACATCATGACATCATAAAACAATTCATATACGATAAAGGAATTCATAAAAATAATTCCATTACAACATAATAAAATCAATTTAATAATAGGGATAAAAATAGAACCCTTTATTTTCTTAGATGGAAAATAATTTTGATAAAACACTTGAACTTCATTCTTGAAGAAAAATATCCTTTCTACTTCAAAAACACTTTTCCTTTCTTAACATGTCATACAATTTTAAACTAAAAGAATTTGATTAAAAATAAACGTGAAAACATGTAAGGGAAGCTTCTTTGAAATAATGTTTTAAAAATCCATTCATGCCATATAATTTAAAAGAAACATTATTCTCGTACTTTTGTCGGAAAGTCAAAAAGTACCTCGTACGAAAAACGACAAAAGATTCCTTTCATATCTTTTACTAAAATCTCACCGAAGGGTAAAATTGGATTTTAAAACTTGTAGGTGGATGCAAATAATATTACATATTGAAGAAACATGGATGTGGATGATAAAATACACCCCAGTAAATACCAAAGTATAAACAATCTCGGATAATAATGAGATTGTGATATTTCCCTTACATTAGGTCCGATTTGCTTCGTAAGTGTCCGAACCTCCTGTATAATGATTTAAATAATTTCATTGACTTATTCCAGAATCATACTCATTGTTATTATATCATATATGGTTCACTTATGACTTTATTTTAACCGTTCTTTTGTAAATTCCATGTTAAAGAGTGTTTTGGGTAAAATCGATTCATTTGTCGTAGGTGTTTGGACTTGTTGTTCTTGACATTATTATTACTTATATCATGATTTACTTACTTCCAGAATATAAAACATGATTTATATATCATATATATTCAGTATATATATATATAATAGATAGATAAATGAAATGAAACACATCGTTCATGGAGACGGTAGTCCGTACGTACGCATGAACGCTGTTTTCGTTTCCTTATTGAGTTGAACGGAATTAAGTAGATGACATTCATATATATACACATAAATCCAGTATCATTATTATGTCATATATTTCATTATTACTTATTATATATACTTTATACTCATTCATGATTGGTTAAAGTGGAGAATGAATCTCATCGCGTCGTGGAGACGGTATTCCGTACGTACGCACGAGCGATGATATCATTCTCATGATCGTGAACTTGTGTTTAAGGGTATGTATACTATTACAGTATAAATATAAATTTATAATAATCATATATAGTTACTCATTACACCATTATACCCATCCAATTAAGGTGGTGGCGGAAAATAGATTACACCACGGGGTGGAGACGGTATTCCGTACGTACGCACGCGCAATGATATCCTTTTTCTGTAGGATGGATAGAAGGTTAATTAGAGTTGTTTCATATTTATAATAACATATCAGTATATAAGAAATACTAATGTTATTACTTTATAATGAAACAACTAAATAAGAAGAAGTTGAAGAAGAAAGAAATTGAAAAAGATCGGTAATGGATATTACATCATTTTGACGCGTCTTTTCTTAACCTCCACCTAAAAGAACTAAGGATGGTCTTTTAAGAAGACTAGGACCTCTATGATGATACTAGGGAAGTGGAGAAGAGATTTTGGCAGGGTTTGGCCGAGTTTTATGGCACAAAGTGGTGTGAGGAAGAGGGGGAGGAGGTGTCCTTTTATAAGGGAGGAGAGGGGCACCTTTGGAATAACTAAAACTATTTTTTTATTATAATGTCAAGTTCGGTTTTAAATAGCTCCAAATTGATATATTTAGAAGATAAGTTGGGGATGGCTCTAAATCCCCTCATAAAATAGAATTTAGACAAGTTTAGGTTCCTAGTTTAACCTTATCATTTAGATTTAACATTAAGTTAAATAATGTAACTTTTACCATGTCTTCTTGTGTTCTTATACTATAAGGTTAATAAACTTTACTATAAGCAGCAAAACGAACCCCAAGTTGTTTATTATTAATATATATAGCCGTATCTAAGTCACTTGGCCGAACCTTAGATTTTTAGGAATAACATAACAATTACCAATATAATATTTGTTTTGAAAACTATTTTATGTCAATTTTGACACTATTTAGTAATTGATTTTTGTGAAAATCATAACAGAATTATTAGTTCGAACCAGGTTAATTAAATCAATACTAACATGTCATATTAAACTAGAAAATTATTTATATTCATAAAAAGTCTCAAATTACATTTATTTTGGTGTTTATAACATCACTTTTGTCAATATTTCATTAATAAGATAATTATTGCATCATCATTGTGTCATCAATAAATTAAATTATTTAATGTCTAAAAATTACAAATAAAATACAATTATGTAGGAAATCTTTTTATCTTTCTAATGAATACTTATATTTGAATTTATCTTATGTATAACCCCATATTAAAAATTCTTTACTTATTAAACTTTGATTTTAACTATTTTAACCCTCTTTAAATAAATTAATAATAAATGTCCTAATCTAATCCATGTGGTCCTAAATGGTCATATTTTGTTCCTAAGATTGTTTTTGGTCGAATTACACTTATCCAATAGAATTAGGACATGTTTTAGGGTAATAATAATATCATCTTTACCCTTAATTACCCTATTTAATTTTAACCGTGGTAAAAAAAGGACAAAGTTACTATTCACCAAAAAATTAATTTCATCTCATTGAACCACATTTTACTTACTGACATCAACTGTGTCTCTTGGATTTTTGAAATTCCACTCACAGAAGCGGTAAAATTAAGTTTTATGAAAAATTCAGTTTTTTAACTACCACTTAGTGGTTTCACTATTCATCAAAAATTGAAAGTTTTCAGAAAAATACCAAAATTTAGGCCTAATCTATATTTGATATTATGAACTCAAAAATGATGTCTATTTTACCAAATTCAAAACATATCAGTTGCATTAACTAATTTAAAAATTAATTCCCGTCGTCAAAACAAATAGCGTGTTTTTAAGAGAAAATAACTATCAAAAGATTGAAACTTTTTTATAACTGGTTTAAATGTGAAATTACATCCAATGACCATCATTGTATTAAATTGTAAAAATATATTCTAAATATACTTTAAAAACCACTCAAATTAATAATTTATCACTATTTATTATTTCGATTGAAAAAGTTGTTTTTAATTAAGATTTAGTAATTTTCACTATTCAACAAAATATGATAGTTATCCGAAAATCACCAAAATTTCACCCTAAGCTAATTTCGATATTACGAATCCAAAATTGAAGTCCATTTTGAAAAATAAAATTTTTAAAATTTCAAAAAGTTGTTATTACTATTCATAACGGCTAGTTTAAATAATATTTTAATAGCATATCGTTGTTTAGTGAAACTCGGTATTGCGTACTACACACGCTATCAAGGAAGGTCGCGATTGCGTGTAATGAAACGCAAGTCAAGGATGCGTGTTGTGCAAGCTCCTTTTGGTGTAGCGTACAACACAAGATATTAGTGAAATTAAAAAGAATATTTTTCATAAAATCTTGGGCTGTTACATTCTACCCCCCTTAAAATGAATTTCGCCCTCGAAATTCGTCGGGGTTATAAATGGTTTACTATTCTAAAGTTTCTTTAATAGATACCCACATCGTAAAATGGAATACCAAAACCAATCTTTAAAAACGAAAGTATGAAACGTAACGGTTACCCAAATAAACTAATCACTGGGTTTCCACAAAGGTGAAAATATGGATATGGAAGAAAAATCTAACCATCATGTTCTGATGGATAGTGGTAGAGAACATGGCTATGGAAAAGCCAACAATCAAAAATCCATAAATTTGTGACGATCTAAGGTACCATCTGATTAATCATAGATAAGATCACTAGGACAACATTTTTGGTTTTCAAGATTGTTTCCCTAAAGTTGAAGAATTTGAATTAGAATAAATACTTACTTTATTTTGATACAATCTCACTGTTGTTTGTGCCTTGAACAATTTCCACTTCATCTATTAAATAAATGAAGTTGAATTTGTTATTCGTGAAGTGTTAGCAGATCATGTGATAGAATGACGAGTCGTTCCATCTGTCTCAAACAAAAGGTTAGCAAAAGTTATTAAATATACATAAGTCATTCTATAGTGAGATTAAGCATATATAGTTTCTAAAATGGACTTATACTTCATATATCATACTGATTAATATAATAAATCTAGTCTCTACTAAACAGGGACTTCCTGTATGCCAGTGGTAGGCGATAAAGGCCAGTCGCACTTCGGTTGTGGGTTCGATTCCCACAGCCTTGTCCGATGCGATGGGCTGTTGCCCGTCCTGCAGGTTGTCATTTTTCTAAAGCTATATTACTATAACATCCCATCAATAATATCGAAAAATGTTTTATCCTAACTTATGTCCAACATAATCAATTCTAATATTTAGGCTTATCTAAAATACTTCGGTCCAGGCTCATAGTATAAAGAAAATAATTACTTGAAATGTCACAGAATAATCCCGTGAATGCCATCATTTATCCCCCATATATCATAAGATATATCTTGTTGGTCAAATTACAAACATGTGAATACCTTAATCATGTATTCTCTTGAAGAATGAATACCCATTGAACCTTAGTGAAAACATGAATGCAGTTAAAAGTTAACACTTTCCACATACCAAAATCCTCAAAATTCTATATACTCAAACCATGATATCACTTAGTCCTTATATCAGTCATGAGCTCATGAATACTATCAAACATTTAATTTTCTCCTTATCCCTTCATTATGCGCATATCATCTACATTCCAAAAATATCTGAATAACCTTTCATGGATACTGGTATCATTAATCATATACTTTGAAAACTCAAGGAAAGACAACAGTGTAACAATCCTTAGATGTATCTTTATTCCATATTACCATGAGATTACTTATACAACATTACACATGATAAACATGTAATCATTCCACTACATTCTTAAACCATTGACCGAGCGTCAACAATTCTTTCATCACACATATCATTTGTACTCTCTTCATCATCATACACATAAATACTACCCATACGACCATACTGATTCTCTTCATGAGACTTTCCATTAGGGAATTGGTTTGCATAATACTCGTACATTCCACATTTAAAAAATTTAACCATTGTTGATGTCATAGCAATACCATTATCCTCATCCCTGGTGTTAACTGAACCTTTTCCTTTACACTTACTAGCTTTGTGTCCTTCTTTTCCACACCGAAAGCATCTTCCAGTTCCTTTGAAACATTCTCCTTGATGCCTCTTCCCACATGATTTACATAGGGGAAATTGAACTTTCTTTCCTCTATGATCATCATGAAACTCCATCTTTCTCTTATTAGTCGAGTCAGGAAAATTACCAAATTTTACTTTATTGATCATATTATGAGATTGTTGATTCGGCATAATAATGATGTTTGGACTTCCAAATCCCATTTCATATGGTTTCTCAGGAAGAATATCATTCCATTGTCCATCATATCCTCCATTATCGTGAATCAACTTGTTTCCATCCATTTCCTAAAACCCGAAAAGAATAGTGTGAGAGGAAAAAATCATAATAAAGGAGGAGTAAATTCAATATCTAACATCTTTGGTCTAATATAATATTGTTACCATAGTTCTAGGACTATATCCTATACGTATACTTATTCTTAGGGACATCCCTAGACATACCTTAGAAATATCTCTAGAGATCTCACTAATGTTTTCACATCCTAGTTTCCAAAGGTTGACTAAACTTTTCCTCTCATACCAACTGTAGAGACTCGTATCTTGACTTACATGGACATTACATTACTTTTGCGGAATACTTAGTACATAACAAAAACACACACACAAGGATCGTAATAGTTTAGTGTCTTTGGAAACTCGGAATACAATCTTCTAATCGTGGTGAAAGATCTTCAACATCTCCCATAAAGATCTTCCCCTTTTATACCTAAAACCTTTCTTTATATCCTGGGGAAAAGAAAACATAAAAGGGTGATCTCAAATTCTCAGTAAGGGTAAACAAAAGAAATATCAATCACATCATATTCATAAGAACATAACATTTTCGAAATCTTAACCTACAAAAGAGAGAATAATTTCATAACATGGGATAAATCATGGCAGTGAAATGTAATCACAATAATCATAGTTTAAAACATGAAACTTTGTGGAATACACACATAATAATAGAGAATCATTTCTTGTTAGTCAAGACTCATTTCCAAGACTATCTTAGTGGACAAAGTCCCTTTCTGAACCGAGTCACCCTCGTTTCAGTCCTGTTTCACTAAACCGGTATAACCTACCATTCCAGCCATGTCTATCTCATGAGATATAAAATCTTGACCCAATGCATTGGAGGGAGATATAGGTCCCACCCATCTCATAATGATACCATTCTTATGTGTGCCACAAAATCATAAATCATACATCATTACATAACCCATGTAATAAAAATGGGAATCTTAAACATCATGACATCATAAAACAATTTATATACGATAAAGGAATTCATAAAAATAATTCCATCACAACATAATCAAATCAATGTAATAATAGGGATAAAAATATAACCCTTTATTATCTTAGATGGAAAATAATTTTGATAAAACACTTGAACTTCATTCTTGAGGAAAATATCCTTTCTACTTCAAAAACACTTTTCCTTTCTTAACATGTCATAAAATTTTAAACTAATAGAATTTGATTAAAAATAAACTTGAAAACTTGTAAGGTAAACTTCTTGGAAATAATGTTTTAAAAATCCATTCATGCCGTATAAGTTAAAAAAACATTCGTCTCGTACTTTTGTCGGAAAGTCAAAAAGTACCTCGTATGAAAAATGACAAAAGATTCCTTTCATATCTTTTACTAAAATCTCACCGAAGGGTAAAATTGGATTTAAACAATTGTAGGTGGATGGAAATAATATTACATATTGAAGAAACATGGATGTGGATGATAAAATACACCCCAGTAAATACCAAAGTATAAACAATCTCGGATAAAAATGAGATTGTGATATTTCCCTTACCTTAGGTCCGATTTGCTTCGTAAGTGTCCGAACCTCCTGTATAATGATTTAAATAAAGTCATTCACTTATTCCATAATCATACTCGTTGTTATTATATCATATATGGTTCACTTATGACTTTATTTTAACCGTTCTTTTGTAAATTCCATGTTAAAGAGTGTTTTGGGTAAAATCGATTCATTTGTCGTAGCTGTTTAGACTTGTTTTTCTTGACATTATTATTACTTATATCATTATTTACTTACTTACAGAATATAAAACATGATTTATATATCATATATATACATTATATATATATTTATATATAATAGATAGATAAATGAAATGAAACACACCGTTCATGGAGACGGTAGTCCGTACGTACGCATGAACGCTGTTTTCGTTTCCTTATTGAGTTGAACGGAATTAAGTAGATGACATTCATATATATACACATAAATCCAGTATCATTATTATGTCATATATTTCCTTATTACTTATTATATATACTTTATAATCATTCATGAATGGTTAAAGTGTAGAATGAATCTCATCGCGTCGTGGAGATGGTATTCTGTACGTACGCACGAGCGATGATATCGTTATCATGATCGTGAACTTGTGTTGAAGTGTATGTATAATATTTTAGTATCAATATCACTTTATATTAATCATATATAGTTACTAATTACACCATTATACCCATCCAATTAATGTGGTGGCGGAAAATAGATTACACCACGGCGTGGAGACGGTATTCCGTACGTACGCACACGCGGTGATTTCCTTTTTTCGTAGGATGGATATAAGTTTAATTAGAGTTGTTTCATATTTATAATAACATATCAGTCTATCTGAAATACTGATGTTATTACTTTATCATGAAACAACTAAATAAGAAGAAGTTGAAGAAGAACGAAATTGAAAAAGATCGGTAATGGATATTACCTCTTTTTGACGCGCCTTTTCTTAACCTCCAATTAAAGAACTAGGGTTGGTCTTTGAAGAATCCTAGGACCTCTAGGATGATACTAGGGAAGTGGAGAAGAGGTTTTGGCAGGGGTTGGCCGAGCTTGAAGGCTCAAAGTGGTGTGAGGAAGAGGGGGAGGAGGTGTCCTTTTATAAGGGAGGAGAGGGGCACCTTTGGAATAACTAAAACTATTATTTTAATATAAAGTCAAGTTCGGTTTTAAATAGCTCCAAATTGATATATTTCGAAGCTAAGGTGGGGATGGGTCGAAATCCTCTCATCCAATAGAATTTATACAAGTTTAGGTTCCTATTTTAACATTATCATTTAGATTTATCATTAAGTTAAATAATGTCACTTTTACCATGTCTTCTTGTGTTCTTATACTATAAGGTTAATAAATATACTATAAGCAGCCAAACTAACCCCAAGTTGTTTATTATTAATATATATAACCTTATCTAAGTCACTTGGCTAACCCTTAGATTTTTAGGAATAAAATAACAATTACCAATATAATATTTGTTTTAAAAACTATTTTATGTCAATTTTGACACTATTAAGTAATTGATTTTTTTAAAAATCATAACATAATTATTAGTTCAAACCAAGTAAATTAAATCAATACTAACATGTCATATTAACCTATAAAATTAGGTATATTCATAAAAAGTCTCAAATTACATTTATTTTGTTGTTTATAACATCAATTATGTCAATATTTCATTAATAAGATAATTACTGCATCATCATTGTGTCATCAATAAATTAAATTATTCAATGTCTAAAAATTACAAATAAAATACCATTATGTAGGAAATCTTTTTATCTTTCTAATGAATATTTATAGTCGAATTTATATTAAGTATAACCCCATATTAAAAATTATTTACATATTAAACATTGATTTTAACTATTTTAACCCTTCTTTAAATAAATTAATAATAAATGCCCTAATCTAATCCAAGTGGGCCTAAATGGTCATATTTTATTCCTAAGTTTGTTTTTGGTCGAATTACACTTATCCAATAGAATTAGGACAAGTGTTATGGTAATAATAATATCATCTTTACCCTTAATTACCCTATTTACTTTTAACCGTGGTAAAAAAAGTAAAAAGTTACTATTCAGCAAACAATTATTTTCATCTCATTGAACCACATTTTAATTACTGACATCAACCGTGTCTCTCGGATTTTTGAAATTCCACTCACAGAAGCTGTAAAATTAAGTTTTATGAAAAATTCAGTTTTTTAACTACCACTTAGTGGTTTCACTATTCATCAAAAATTGAAAGTTTTCAAAAAAATACCAAAATTTAGGCCTAAGCTATATTTGATATTATGAACTCAAAAATGATGTCTATTTTACCAAATTCAAAACATATCAGTTGCATTAAATAATTTAAAAATTAATTCCTGTCGTCAAAACAAATAGCGTGTTTTTAAGAGATAATAACTATCAAAAGATTGAAACATGTTTATAACTGGTTTAAATGTGAAATTACATCCAATAACCATCATTGTATTAAATTTTAAAAATATATTCTAAATATACTTTAAAAACCACTAAAATTAATAATTTATCACTATTAATTATTTCTATTGAAAAAGTTGTTTTTAATTAAAATTTAGTAATTTTCACTATTCATCAAAATATGAAAGTTATCCGAAAATCACCAAAATTTCACCCTAAGCTAATTTTGATATTACGAATCCAAAAATAAAGTCCATTTTGAAAATTAAAATTTACAAAATTTCAAAAAGTGGTTATTACTATTCATAACGGCTATTTTTAATAATATTTTAATAGCATTTTGTTGTTTAGTGAAACTCGGTATTGCGTACTACACACGCTATCAAGTAAGGTCGTGATTGCATGTAATGAAAGGCAAGTCAAGGATGCGTGTTGTGCAAGATCATTTTGGTGTAGTGTACAACACAAGACATTAGTGAAATTAAAAAGAATATTTTTCATAAAATCTTGGGCTGTTACATTTAGTATACCATTCTAACCTTATCTTTTATATTTAACTCTTAGTTATATAGTTTAACTTTTACCGTGTCTTCTTGTATTCATACACTATATGGTGGATAATCTTACTCTAAACTTCCAAGAGAACATAATGTGGTTCATTAATTACATATATAAAAAATTTAATCCCTTTGGACGAACCATATTTTTTGAGGAATATTATATCAACCAATAATATAGTATTTGTTTTAAAAATTAATTTATGTCAATTTTGACACTATATGGTTTTTGGTTTTTGTGAAATTCATCACAAATTTATTACATTTAACAAGATACAATGAATCAACCCTAAAATTTCATATTAACCTATAAAATTCGTGGATTTCATAAAAACTTTTAAATTATATTTAGTTTAATTTTTATAATACCATTTATTTGATTATTTCATTAATAAGGTAATTACTGCATCCTCATTGTGTCATAAATAAATTTAATTATTTAATATCTAAAAATTATAAATAAAATACCAAGGTGTAGGAATTATTCTTAGATTTATAATTAATATTTATAGTCAAATTTATCATACGTATAGCCCAATATTAAAAATGGTCTAGTTATTAAACTTTAAATTTAACACTTTTAACTCTTCATTAAATAATATTATAATAAATGTCCTAATATAGTCCAAGTGGACCTAAGGATCATATTTTATTCCTAACGTTGTTTCTAGTCAAATTACCCTTATCCAATAGAATTAGGACATGTGTTAGGGTGATTATAATATCATTTTTACCCTTAATTACCCTATTTACTTTTAAAGCAGTAAAAAAAGTCAAAAGTTACTATTCACCAAAAATTATTTTTTAATCTTATTGAACCTCATTTTAAATATTGATGTCAATTTTGTCTGTCAGAGTTCTGAAATTCATATCACAGAGCCGGTAAAATTATGTTTTATGCAAATTTGCAAATGCTCCTAAAATGTGGGTAAAAAATGTTAAAAAGTTCAATAAATTTTATACATCTAATTTTATTATAAAATGACTCCAATGAATTACATTGCACTTATATAGGTATTATATATCTATTTTTAGTTAAAATAAATTTAAACAAAAAATATAATTATTTAAATAAAAATTCGGTTTTAAATAATAACGTAGTGTTTTTCACTATTCATCAAAAATAGAACGTTTTCAGAAAAATACCAAAAAATTACCCTAAGATAATTTTGAAATTATGAAATAAAAAATGAAGACTATTTTACCAAATTAAAAACATAGAAGTTTCATTTATTAATATAAAATCAATTCCTATTGTCAAAACCCAAAACAGGTTTTAAAAAAATAAAAACTTTTAAAAGATTGACATCTGTTTATATAAAATTTAAATGTGATATTACTTATAATAACCTAAATTGTATTAAAGGATAAATGGTATAATCTAATTATACTTCAAGACCTTTCAAATGAAAAATTTAACACTATAAATTATTTCGATTAAAAAAGTTGTTTCCAGTTAAAACATAATATTTTTCACTATTCGTCAAAATGTGAATGTTATTAGAAAAGTACCAAAAATTTATCCAAACAAAATTTTTATGCCCCGCTTCTAAAGAAGAATTTTATTTCATTAAATTTATATTTATAAGTGTCAAATATTGGTTTTAAAAATGGTTCTCCATTAAAAGGAGGTAAAGTTTCATTTTTTGATAAATACTTCTTTCATTTGAAAAAAGGAATTTGTTCTTATATTACGTCTAGGAAACCTAGAATATGGATGTTAAAATTATATAGACTATATAAGATTCAAAAGGCAGTTAATAATATTTATAACAGCTTTTTGAATGACTAGTTTGGTAAGTTGTGGTGTGCTCAAACTCAGTGTTGTGTGTAGAGTAAGGTGTTGAATTACTTTAATGAGATAACGTAGTTTGAAATTGTGGGGTGTTACATTCTCCCCTCCTTCAATAAATTGTGTCCTAATAATTTTAAAATTTCCTTCGAATATAAAAGGTTAAAAATATAAAAAATACCCTTGTGGAAAATCCATGTCGGAAATTGGGTAAATAAAATTTCGTCTTAATAAGAGGGAAAGGGAATGAAAAGGATACCCTCAAATTTTGATCTCTATTAGGAGAAAATTGGTGGAAATTAAAGACACATAATTGGATAAAAAAATAAATATGTATAGGGAGTGATTGAGGTTATCAATCACAAACAAGTGTAAAATTGAGGGTCTCAAAGCCATAAATCTATGATGTTTTAAAATATCGTTAGTTCAACAAAATGTAAAGTATTTGGATAACACCATTTTTTAGTTTCAACATCCCTTCCCTAATGTTTTAGAAATAATTTATTTATAGAATAAGGGGAAAAATTATACTTTACATGTAGAGATTCAACCTCCAACTAATTCATACCACAAAATCATCTTTCAATTCAAAAGATAATAAAATTCAAAAAAATATTATATTTATCATAATTGTATAGGATTCCAAAAATAATGAATTTATAATTCATTTTTCTGTCTATTTAAAAAATTCTACATTGTACGAACCAAGACATCATGTATTCCTGTTGTAGGTGATCCAACCTTTTCACCCTTTGGTTTCGGGGCCAAGTCTCACAGCCTTGCCAGACGTGATGGGTTGTCGCCCGACCTCCGGGTTGTTCTTTTTATGAAAATCCAAAAATAATATCAAGAAATGATTTAACCGTAAAAAAACTTAATCGATTCCAACCTTTAGACTTATCCAAAATACTTCTATCCAAACTCACAGTCCAAAATATATAAGGCATGTGAACACAATAAAGATCATTTTTTCCATGTAATAACATGTGAATACCTTCATAATCTATTCTTTTAAAAAACTATAACACCCTAAATTACCATAAAACCTTTTTGATTACATTCATGCTCCCTTATTCCTTATAAAATAATGGATATACTCTATCTATCAAAAAATGTTGTAAACTCCACCAATGATGGAATATTCAAATCATTATTCAGTTTCAAGGTAGTCAAGAATATCCAATATAATTTATCCAAATCAATCATATATTATTCCAAAATCACTACCTCAATATCAGAAACATATTATGGTTTATCTTTCTGCCAACCATATATTTTCCAAAACAATTAACCTGATATTGAGTAACTTTTCTTTGTTCCACACAATCTCAAGTCCTTAATGAAATAATACTACAATACAATCATTTTATACTCTATAATTCTTATAACATGTACATCATTGATACAATACTCAAATGAAATAACACTTTAATAACAACATAAGAAATCTAATCATTACACTTCATCTTCAGTAGTATCATAACATGATTATTATCCAATAGCAGCATTTTTGGTATACTCTAATGATTTGGACGTTATTTCATATAGTGTCCCAAATCCTTGATGATAAAGCATTATACATTTTATACCTTTTTCTTACCCTTTTCAATCACGTACTAGGTGTCCTTTTCCTCTACACTTATAAAAAACTATATTTCCTTTCAGGAATTTACCAGGGTGATTCTTTCCATTGTTATCACATATGGGAAAATCTTTATTTCCCCTCTTCCATTTTTCCATCTTACTCTCTATCATCCTTTTCTTCTCTTGTTTCCCTTCATAGCCATAGGACTCAGATAATTATTTACTTATCTAATTAACAGATGATATTATTTCTTCATATGATGAGAATATGTGGGAGACTATTTCCTTTAACATTTAGGATTGATATAATGAAATATACGATCCTTATAAATCTTTCGATCCTGATAATTGTTGGAATTCAAATTCCTTCTACTAGGTGCCAATTCTAAACAATGGCATACACCATGTTAGTTAATGAATCACAATGCACATTTCCAAACTTTTAAAATACCTAACGTAAATTTAAAATATTATGTATATAATCTATAATCATAAAATGTTTTCTTTAAGGAAGTTTTTACTCTTAAATACTTCATAATGGCTTGTAAATAAAATTTGAATTATCTTAAGCATATCCTCCAGGAGTGTCGTAACCAAGAGTGCATCAAGGCTCGATGTCATGTACCAGGATACCCCGGGTCAAGCCCGAAACTCCTTTTCATAGTTTTCACTCCTAGGTACATTTGTTCCAAATCCGCCTCTACCTGCTTGTTTTCAGACAGAGATATATTTCTATGAAAATACACAAAATCTCTACATTACCAAAATTATAGGAAGTTCTTCTATACTAATCCTCAAAGTCTATTTTAGGTTAATGTTATCTAATCAGAGTTTATCTAAATCTATTTCCAAGGTTGTTGAAAAACTTTCTCTGATACCAACTGTAACACCCCGACCCAAGAACCCTAGAGCCGGTGCAATATTTTAATACATTGTTATGATAACAAGGAGTCTAGTCTTGAAGGTCCGATCTATTTATCAGTCTTGGAAAATAGATCACATACATGAACGTAACGTTACACATTAGAAAAATAAAACACAAAATAAATGATCCTTTGAGAATTCCATTAGTCCCCTATCTCAACCCTTCTTATCAATCATAATAAACTTCTTGGAATCCTGGGAACATAAAACATATGAATGGGGTGAGCTCAAACACTCAGTAAGGGTAAAAAATATATCGGAACATAACATAAACATTAGGAATTGTGAATAAATTAAAACACATGCCTTGACAAATAATAAACATGAACAATTTATGGAAGGAATATGAGATGAGTAAATAATTTCATAATAAAACAAACCCATGGGTATTATACTAGTAGAATAACCACATGAACTATCTATAATATTTTCATAATTAGGGAATGTATAATTCCAGACATTCTGACACATTTGGTCAAGGCCTAGGCCAATATGTCTAAATATGATTAAAGCCTCAGACAAAACTATATATCAAATTGGGAAAATCCATGGCCAATTCCATTTCTAATTGTCTCATGCGAGCTATCGAAGCATCTAGGACCTATGGCAGGCTCCACCAGTCCCTTATTATGTCCAATACATTCCTCATATGAAAAGGTTGAAACATTACATAAACATTAGTACTAAAAATAGCATATGAAATGCCAATACTTTATCCCTAAACCATGAATGGTATAAAAATAACACATCCATAGTCAAACATATCAAAAAAAATTCAATAAAAATATTACAGATTAGTATCATAATAAATCAACTCCAAACAAGTTTAAAATCCATCAATGGATGTTGACATAGATGAAAATGATTCGTAAAACTCTTTGAGAGAAATATCCATTTTTCATGAAAACATTTAAATGTCACACAATTTAGAAGGAATAAATTTAAAGGCAATTTTTAATCAAATTTTCCCACAACAAATTAAAACTTTTTAATGGAATTAATATTTTAAAAACATTCATGTCCATATAAATAAATCCTCTAAACCCCATTTTGAAAACAAGGACATTAATGAAAATGATTTATAAGACTAAATATTTAAAACATTTAAAATGATGTTTTAATAAAAGCGTACCTTAAAAATAATCTCTTTAGAAACTCTTTTATGAAACATGTACATTATAATAAATATGTCCCAGTAAAAACTTACCCATAAACAATCTCGAATAAAAATGGGATTGAGGAATTAACCCTTACCTTGCAATTTCCTTTGGCCAAGGGTACGTTTAACCTCCTTTATAATGACCATATTATGTTATTAAATTATACCATAACCATATTCATATTTATCATATCATATATGATTCATTTATGACTTTATAGTACCCATTTAATAATGATTTCCATGTTAAATTAACATTTTGGGTAATAATCGCATTCTTTTTCGTATGTGTTTTAACTTATTATTCTTGATCATTTCATTTAGATAATAGTTTAAATACTTCCAGAATATAAACCTTGATTTAAATATCATATATATTTAGAATATAAATATTTATAATAGATAGATATATAAAATGGGAGGCACCATTTATGTAGATGTTAGGTAGTACATATGCATAAACATTGTTTCCGTTTTCGAGGATAAGGTGGTTAGGGGTCTAAATATTCTCAACCAATATGTTTTAGACATGTTTAGGTTACCATTGTAACCTTATCTTTTAGATTTAACTCTTAGTTAAATAGTTTAACTTTTACCGTGTATTCTTGTATTCATACATTATATGGATAATAAACTTACTCTCAACTTCCAAGAGAACCTCAAGTGGTTCATTAATGACATATGTAATAATATTTAAGTCTTTTTTCCAAAACATAGATTTTTATAAATATTATATCAACCAATAATATAGTATTTGTTTTAAAAATTAATTTATGTCAATTTGGACACTATTTTGTATTTGGTTTTTGTTAAAGTCGTAACAACTTGATTACATCAAAAACAATACATTTAATAAACCCTAATATGTCATATTAGCCTATAAAATTATTTTATGTCCTAAAAACGTTGAAATTATAATTATTATAATATTTATAATACCATTTGTTTGATTATTTCATTAATAAGGGAATTATAGCATCATCATTGTGTCATCAATAAATTTGATTAGTTAATGTCTAAAAATTATAAAAAAAATACCATGGTGTAGGAAATAGTTTTAGCTTTCTAATTAATAATTATATTTGAATTTAACTTATGTATAGCCATATATTAAAAATGGTTTAGTTATTAAACTTTGAATTTAACACTTTTAACTCTTCTTTAAATAAAATAATAATAAAAGCCCTAATCGAATCCAAGTGGAATTAAAGGATCATATTTTATTCATAAGGTTTTTTTAGTAGAATTACACATATCCAATTGAATTAGGACATGTGTTATCGTAATTATAATATCATTTTTACCCATAATTACCCTATTAACTTTTTATCGCAGTAAAAAAAGTCAAAAGTTACTATTCTCCAAAAATTATTTTCATCTTATTGAACCACATTTTACTTATTTATGTCAACTGTGTCTCTAAGAGTTTTGAAATTCATATCGCATAAGTGGTAAAATTAATTTTATGCCAATTTGAAAATGCTCTTAGAAGGTGGGTAAAAAACGTTAAAAGGTTCAATAAAATTTTATACATCTAATTTTATTATAAAATGACTCTAATAAATTACATTGAATTTATATAGGTATTATATATTTATTTTGACTTAAAATAAATGTAAATGAATTATAAAATTATTTAAATAAAAATTTGGTTTTAAATAATAATGAAGTATTTTCTACTATTCATCAAAAATTGACATTTTTTAGAAAAATATTGAAAATTTACCCTAAGATAATTTTAATATTACAAATTCAAAAATGAACTATATTTTACCAAATTCAAAACATAGAAAAATAATTTATTAATTTAAAATTAATTCCCATTGTCAAAACCAAAAAGTGGGTTTTTAAAAAGTAAAAACTATAAAAAGATTGACCTGGGTTTAGGTCAAATTTAAATGTGAAATTACATATATTGACCTAAATTGTATTAAATTATAAAAATACAGTCTAATTATTCTTCAAAACCTTTCATATTTTTAATTTAACACTATAAATTATTTTGATTAAAAAAGGTGTTTTCAATTAAAACATGTATTTTTCACTATTCGTTAAAATATAAAAGTTATGAGAAAAGTTTCAAAAAATTATCTAAACTAAATATTTATTTCCTTATTCTAAATACGAAATTAAATTAATTAAAATTTATATATATAAGTGTTAAATCATGGTTTTAAAAAGGGTTCACCATTAAAAGGTGGAAAAGTTTCATTTTTTGAAAAATACTTCTTTTATCTAAAAAATTGAATTTGTTCTTATATTATTTCTAAGAAACACATAATATGGATGTTAAAATTATTTAGTGTTTATAATACTCAAAATGCAGTTAATAATATTCATAACCATTTTTTGATCGGCTAGTTTGGTAAGTTATTGTGCACTCGAACTCAATGTTTTGTGTAGTATAAGCTATTGAATTACTTTAATGAGATAATGTACTATGAAATCTTGGGGTGTTACAAAATAGAACACATAATAAGGTTCCATATTGGAAAACATGAACATGTAAGAGAAATATAACTGTCGTGTTTTGATGGAGAGTGATAGAGAATATGGTCTGGAGAAAGTTAACAATCACAATGTTATAAATCAGGGATGATCTAAGGGACAATTTGATTGGTTAAAAAATAAGGTACTTGGATAAAAATTTGGGGTTTAAGATATTTTCCCTATAGTTGAAGAATTTGTTTACTTCATAGACAAATGAAATAAGTAAACTTACTTTCTAGCTCAGTAGAGTTTCATCCTTTATCAATTGCTACCACAAACTCATCATTTCCTAAAAAAATGGGTAATTAAGATAATTTTTTCACACCAGAAGCACTAGAATCAAATTAAAGAGAATCACATAATCAATAAAATATTTACTATTTATTTCTTATTTCATGACACATTAAGAAAAACTAAAATATTTAGGTTATTATTAGAAAAATATCCAATAATAATAAACCTTTATATGAAAAAAAAATCTTGTCATAAATATTAAACAGCACTACCCAATGATCAACATATATCATTCAAAAAATAACTATCCATACACAAAAATGTTCAAATCTATTATTGATACCCAAAAAATAAGAATTATTTGATCACAACCTTCCAAATAACATCAATAACACTTAATGTATCATAACAAAAATTAATTCCCTAAATTAATTAAACTCCATGATATGTTAACCATTTTCATTAATATCATCAATCTCCATAAGTCCAAAATAAAATCATGGTTTACTCCAAAATATAATTAAAATTTCATTCCTAAAAATATTATATTAACTATAATATTGATAGATTTAATAAAATAGTAAATGCCTTCTGAAATTACATTAATCACTTAATAACGAATTTTTTTTCCAATTCCTTGGTTATCTATATGATAAAAAAAAGTCTTTAAAATGAAAATACATATTATCTGTTAGATATTTTAACAATCTAAAAAATCATGCTAACTAGGGCTTCACATAGGCTAGTGGTAGGCATTGCACCCTTGTTTCCCTTCACTTGTGGGTTAATTCCCAGCAGCCTTGTTGGATACAATGGGGTTTCACCCAGTTTTCCATTTTCCATTTTTATAAAACTATATTAATATTACTCTCAAAATAAATATAATTTACATACATGAAATAAGGTCAATCACTAAATGGCATTTTAGAAAAGGCTTTCTAGACCACCCCAATACATAAATACATCATCCATTTATTTCCACATAAGTCCTTCCTTGGCATAAATTTTATTCTATAGAAGAGAACATTGACACAACTAATGACTAGTCCCCCCACATTTAAAGTAGTGAACTTAAAATGGATTCTTAGGATGATCTTTATTTACTTTAATTATAACCTTCATTTTTTCTCATCAATTCTTTAATTTATATCCTTAATGACCACAACTAAATAATTTATTCATCACATTGAGACACATTAATGGGTGTCTCATTCCAAATTTCTTGAATGATGGAAATAGATCCTTCTTTTCTCTATAGTCTCGACCAATAAAGCTCTTATAATGCTCCATCATTCCATTCATTGATGATTTCAGACGTTGGTTAAGGTATATGTTTTTAATCAAATTTTGAGAACACTAATTATGAATGAGAATGATATATTTAAATCCAATCAACATTCTAATTTGTTTATCATAACTACTACCATGTCCATTAAGTTCAATATTAACACGACTCCTTTAGGTTCCAAACATTGACAAAAATTAGAAATCATAGTGTGCATAATATTAATAGTCAGGGTGAGAAACCAAAATAATCACTTATAGAATATTAAGAAACCTTATATTAAATCTAAAACACCATAGATTTAACCTATTTTATTCATTTTCATCATATATTTAAATCCTTCATAATGGATTTTATGGAAAATGTTAATTACCCTTATTATATCCCCCATGAGGGTCTAACAATGTGCATAGTAAGGCCCATTATCAGGTTCCAGGTTACACTAATTTAGGACTAATGCAACTTGAAGAAGTTGTTAATTTTAGGTATATCAATTCCAGAATCGCGCCCACTTGTATTATCTATATAGGGATTTTTTTCTAGGAATTCCCACATAATATCTACCATACCAAAATTCTAGGATGTTATTCTATACTACTCCTCAAAGTCTATGATAAGGTTATGTTCCCTAATCTATATATTATAAATCTATTTTACATGGTTTCTACTAAACAACCTATGATACAAACTATAACAACCTCGACCCCAGTACCCTAGAGCTGGTGCCTTATTTTATTACATTGGCATAGATACAAGTCACAAATCCCAAATGATCTATCAGTTTAGTAGTTTTGCGAGACATATTACATTCATTAACCTTATATTACAAGTTAAGATGTAAAATAAAAAATAGAAAATCCATTGATAAAATTATTATTATCCTTTAATAACACTTTATTTCATTCATAAAAATCATCTTGGTATGTGGGTACAAATAAAACCTTAGAATGGGGTTAGATGAGATTCTCAATAATGGTATACATAGAAAAAAATCAATAGAAAGTATAAAAATTTATGAAAAGGTGATTAACTAAATCACATTCCATTTAATCAATAACCTGATCATAATATGGTAGGAATCAAAGTTAATCAAATTGTACAGTATAAATAACCACATGAGAATGAAACTTAACCATAAATATTATACTAGTCAAAAAATCACATGGAAAATAAACAACAAAAATCAAAATGGTGGAATGAATAATGTTAGACATCATAAACATATTGTGAAGGATTTATCCAAGAATACATAAATAAATGGGTAAAAACCCAAACTAGTTTGTCTAATGAGACCTACCAATGCATAAAGTGCCTAAAGAGGGACAAGCTCATCACTTATTAAGTCCAATTCATTCCTCAAATGAAATGGGTGATGAAACAAAATCAACAAAAACATTCATATTAAAAACAACATACGAAATGTGAATACATAAACCACAAACCATGAATGATAACAAAATAGTAGATCTATAGTCATGGAAAATTATAAAATATTTAATCAAATATATTAAATTTTCTCATAAGATATCAACCTCAATCCAGCATCAGATCCAACAAAGGGTGATGAAATATATAAAAATATCCACAATAAAATTAAATCATAAAACGTTCAATGAAATATGGTAAATGAAATCATTAGATATCAATATCAATAAATCATAAGATCAAAAAAATAATGTCGACATAGAGTAAAATATTCGAATAAAATCATATTAAAATTTCATGAGATTAATACCCCTTTTTTACTTTTAAATCATTTATTTAAAAGTCATTCAATTATAAAAGAAAGAAATTATTTTTAAAATAACCTCATAAGAAAGAAATAGATTCTTAATAATGTTAAGAAATCATGATGATTTAAAAATAAACTCACGCAACATATGTTAAAAACATATATTCATTCCGTCAAAAAAACCACAAATTACATTGTTTGGAAAATAAAAAATGATTCACTTTAAACCATTTTATTAAAATTAAAACATGGGTAAAAGAATTTAAAAAAAATTATGATAGATGTAAAAAATATTTCAGAAATTGATTTAAATTTTTTTGACATGGATAATAAATATTCTCCAACTGATACTTATGTATAAACAATCCTTAATAATAATGAGATTGTGAAGTTAACCATTAACTTAGGTATCATTCCCTCTATATGAGTATGAAACTCTGGTTATTAGTTTTAAACATATTATTAACTTATACCATAATAATAATAATTTTAATAATATCATATAAAATTCATTTATGACTTTATATTAACTATTTATTAACAATTCCAATTTAATTCAATTTTTTGGGTAATAACTGCTCTGTTTACCGTACATGTTTTGATAAGTTATTCTTGATCCTATTATATATATCATGGTTTATTTACTAAAATAATTTCAATTTTTTATATACCATATATATTTAGTATATAAATATATATAAAATATAAATATATGAAATTAAATACACCGTTCATGAAGAAAGTAATCTATATGTACGCAAGAACGTTGTTTACATTTTTTTTACATACTGAATGGAAGATTATAAATGACACACACACATGCATATAAATTATTAAATTATCATTATTAATCCATGTATTTAATATTTATTCATTATATACATATTTATAATCATTCTTGAATGGTTAACGTGGAAGATGAATCTTATCGCATCCTGGAGAATGTAGGTCATACATATGCATGAGAGATGATATCATTCCCTCAAGGCTAAAAGGGTATGGAATTAGATGGATATTATTTATAAATAATCAATATCTTGTCTTATTAATTTTATACCTATTATATTCACTATTATACCCATCCAAATAATGTGTTGAGGAAAAATAGATTACACCACGGTGTGGAGGTGGTAGGTCGTACATACACACGTTTGGTGATTTCATTTTTCATAGGATGGATAAAAGGTGGAATATGTTTTTTTTAATAATAATAATAATATCTCAGAATATAGTTGATACTTTATTATTTTAAATTATAATGTAAGAAAAACATGTATAGGAATTATAAAAATAAATGAACTTAAAGGATTTGGTAAATACAATTACTTTTTCTTTAGCAAACCTCCTTTGGATATTCTCTTAGGGACACAAGGGTTGGACTTTTGAGAGGAAAGGAACATATATAATGTGATAATGGAATTTTATAATGGAAATGGTATGTTTTATGTCTAGATATAAGGATCTATGTTGTGTGACGAAGTGAGGGAGGAGGTTTCCTTTTATAATTGAGGTTATGAGGACTTTACGAAACTCTCAAAATATTAAATTAATAAAACTGAATTTTCAATTAAAAATGGTTCGAAAGTGAGTTATTTAAAATATAATATGTGTTTTGGTAGAAATAATCTCAAAAAATAATTTTTATACATTTTTAGGACACAGTATTATCCTTATATTTTGTTTTTAACCCTTAGTTAAACCCTTTAACTCTTGTCGTGACAACTTTGTTTTTTACACTTTAGTGTCAATATAGTTACTATAAAATGAAGAAACAAATGCCAAATGGATAATTTATGACATATTTAACCATATTATATCTAGTTTTTATAAGTTTATATTTTTATTGTTTTTATATCATTTAATAAAATATTATTTATTTTAAAGTTCATTTTTTGTAAATTTGGATACTATTAAATATTTGTATTTTTAAAAATATCCTTACAACATAAAAAATTCATTAAAAAAATTCTAATATAACACTAACATGTATTAATTATCTTTAAAAATAATGGATGTCATTAATTATATAAAATTTCATTTATTTTAATATTTTAGATAACATTTATTTAATATTACTATTAATTAGACAATTACAACATCAATAGGATGAAATCCATTAACTAAATTATTTATTTACTATAAATTAAAAATAAATTATCATGGTTAATATAAATTTATTATATTTCAAAAAAAATTTATAGTGTTTTTATCTTCTCTATTACCATGTATTAAAAATTTAATACTTATTAAAAACATGACAATGACATTTTTAACTTATCTTTGAATAAAATATAACAAATGTTTTATTCTCATCCAAGTGGAATAAAAATGGTATAATTTCAGCCCAAGGATTAGTTTTGTCTAATAACAGTCATACAATGGAATTAAGACTAGTGTTAGGGTAATTTTATAATATTATTTTTACATATAATTACATGATTTACCCTTAACTATGGTAATTAAAATAATACTAAATTTACTATTCATATTCCCAAAAATAAAAGAAAAATATGTACATAATTTGGAACCACTGTCTCAAAATGTGGAATCCATTTTTCAAAATTCAAAACATACATATTTTTGTAATTATTTTAAAATTAATCTCTTTTATTGTGTGAGAAAACAGGTTATTAATGTTTAAACATGCCAAATGATTAAATTTTTTTCTATCTAAATTCAATGAACGTTTTATTCCAATGAACCAAATTAGATTAAATGATAAAAAATAATTGATTTATACTTTAAACCATTAAATGATATAATTTAACAATATAAATTATTTTGATGAAAAAGATTTTTTCCATTAAAATTTAGTATTTCTTACTATTCATCACACATTAAAATTTTCAGAAAAATAACAAACATATTACCAAATTAAAAATTTATATTAATATTTAAAATAATAAGTTTATTTTTTCAAATATAATGTATAAAATTATCCAAAACTGGATTTAAATTAGGTTCTCAATTAAAAGGCGGTAAACTATTTTTATAAACAAATATAGGATTTTATGTGTAATATTGAGTTTGTTCTTATCTTTTTCGTGTGAAATATATTATATGATTATAAAAAATATTTTATCAAATATAAAAAATATATATTTCATTAATATCATTCTCTATTCGTAATTAATTTAATTTATTAGGATAAAATGACTTTGTGAGTATAAAAATGGTTCTTAAAAAACATTTCTTATATATTCAATCGCTTCCTATATTCATTTCTAATTAATTTGTAACCAATAAATTAAACCACATATTTTTATAATTTAGTTATACTATTCATAACTAATGACTAAACATCTAGGTTATATCTTATTATATCAAATAATAATATTTTAATAATATATTATTGTTTGGTAAGACATGGCTTTGCGTGTAAAATAAACCAACTCATTATTGTGTGTCATGTAATATTGTCATGGTGTTGTGTACAATGAAAGAAATCAAGTAAATTGAATTTATTTAAGAAGAGACATATTGTAACATATCGGGGTGTTAGATTCAATCATATAAACCCACATGACACTGAAAGGGGAAATTTTTATGAGGACAATGATATGTTTAGAGGAATTGATATGTGAAGAGTGCTACATAGAATCATGAAACCCCAATTCCACCCAATAGAAATATATTAGGTAGATATTGAAATAATTTATGATAAATGCCATCTTTTTTCATAATACACGAGTTTATCATGTGAGGGCCGATCACTAGACCACTTCTGCAAGACCTGATTGCATGTGGATTCATTAGTCAAACAATCATATAAGGAACTATCAATCACATGATATAATGATTCCCTTTTGGTAGAGAGATTGTGTTATGTGATGTAACAACCACAATAAAGTTTATGAGATTTCAAAATCCTCATGCCTATGTTCACTCATGTTTCCCTCCTTTTCCCTCACAAAAATCAGGTCAACCCCCCCCCCCCCTCTTCCTTCATGCGAATCATAAGAAACCATGTCCTTTTCACAGTCACCTAACACTCAAGGGTGTCACTAAAACCACCTAATATCCTGCTTTTTTCACTGACATAATTAAAAAAACATTAATATTCTTTTTAATATCCATCAATTCATGGGAAATATCCATATTATTGTAACTAAACTTACTCATCCACTTGTAAGTGATGAACTTATAAAATATGAGGACCCCAATTCCTACTAAAAATAGAATAGATAGAATTTCATTTAAGGTCCTTTTCCATATATAAAATATTATAATTCCCTCATATATATTCATGGAATGTTTATCCAAATGGCCATATTCCTTTAGGACACAATCATTCCTTCCATAAATTACAATACTTATATATTTTCTTGTCTCTTATGAAAGTTAACATCATTACCACATGATGTTAAACATCCCGGTAAACATTATTGAATTAAAATATTCGCTTTAAAATTCCATATATTTTCTAATGGAGCTATATCCTCCATGCGATTCACAACCATGTTTCTCTTAGGGAGGTATCAGTGTGTAAGCCCCATACCTTTGTGTGTTGTTTTTAATCTTATGTTACCTCTTTTTTATCACACTCAGTATGACACACATGGTTTTTCAGATTTCTAATAATAATTTCATCAAAATAAAAAAAATTCCAGCATAATGTACATCCTCTTTATGTGTAACCCTTGAACACATTTACTTTTCTTAACTGGGTATTACTCCTAATGACGAATTTAAGGACAACTTCAACAGGTATTCCTGGTGAAAAATCAATCATGTATCCATATGTGATGTGTATGATATCATGTTATATATTTCTTCTCACATAAACCACGAATAACATGGGAATAGAAATTAAATTTTACCCTATGAATAACATGATACAAATTCCTCCAACCTAGGATTTCTCTTTGGTTGTATGTCCTAATATACCTTATTCAATTTTATATGTCTATACTCCTAATGAAATAAAAACAACAGAAGATTTAATTACTACCTTCACAAGATACTTAGGAAACCTATTTGAGGCCTAATCCATCTATATTTTATATTCATATGTCCCCCAAAAAATACTTAACTCATTATATTAAATTTAATGGTATGTTCTTATCATAGAAACTTAGACTATGTCACTCAAGCTACGTTGGCTTTGATTTTCTACTTATCATGATACGTAGAATGACTCCCCAAGGTTCCAACCCCAAACAATAAACATAAATTTTGATCCTCTTTAAGATATATTCCTCATGGTATTTTTTTTATGTTCATACCTCATCTAACTATGCTCCCACTAGTACAGTATTTTTTTCAATAAGCTCGATATTCCCTACGGAGCAAATTTTGTCATTACATATTCCCGATAAAATCATACCTTTCCTAGAGGGATATATTCCTAGTAGGAACCACTATATTATCTTCATAGGTCCATACTCCCCAAGAAAACAATCTATCCTGACTATGCTATATTCCAGTGGGGATCATCATCATATGTACATAATCTATGTGAAAGAAATATACCCTCACTAGTTCATACTCCTGTTGGGGATCATTTTCATTCAGAAATACTCCATGTGATAGAAATATACCCCCACTAGGCCATTCCCCTTATGGGAATCATTTTCATAGGGCCATACTCATTATGGAAGTATTCTAACCTCATTAGTATGTATTCCCAATGTGTTTTATCCTTACTGATACATATTCCTTATGAAACCAACTTATCATCATTTTTCTATATCCCCTTTAAATCTATCCAGATAGGACCACTCGGGCGTAATCCCCACACCAATCATTAATAGGATTATTTAACCTAGTTTTCCTAAACCCATGATATTAAATTTCAAGGATTAGTACTTTCCACAGAACCCTTAAAAGGTGTGATGCACCTCAATCACTAAACTACATGGGATATAAATCCTTTCACAAGGATATGTAGGAAGCCCATTCATGATCTTTATCCTAACAACATGAACAACTTCTTCAATCCTAGAGATTAAAAAACTCTAGATAACCCAACTGCATAGATTTAAATCGTGGTAATCCTAAAACCAGAATTACCAAGTAATAATGGATAAAAGGATGGTGAACCTTTGATCATTGTGAGTTCCAAACTATCATTAGTGTTAGCTATCAATGATATTATAACTTTCTAAAATAGTATTGTATCTCAATAGAGACATTTGAATCATTGGGTGTTTCCAGTTCCATGAATAAACCTTTTTGGAAACCATCCAAGAATAGAAATGTGACCAAAAAATTGACAAATCTCTATGAATGATTTTTCAACCAAACATGAATCCTATAAAATAAACATTCGATGCATATTACTTTAAACTCTACATCTTGGTTATAAGTAAATATATTTAAATAATATTTATCTTTATATACAATGGATGTTTAGGCAAGATAAAGGCATTGAAAGTTTACTCCTATAATAGAAAATAATATTTCATAAGTCATATTGAAAAAAAATCATGGATGATTAAAAATAAAAAATATTCGTAATTCATAATAAATTATTTTAGAATATATTGATGTAGGTGAAAAACACTTTTTAGGAGAATTAGAGAAATCACTTTGGAAATAGAGAATATCAATGACCTTTTAGAAAAATTATTTCCGAAAATAAATAATTTAGAAAACATGGAGGATAAAAACTTATTTTAGAATATAATAAATTTATTGGGGATGTTTTATTGAAAAAAATGGTTGAATTTTTTGTTTACATGGAAAATGAGGAAAATATATTCTTTTCACACATGGATTAAAATGAGCCATCTAAAAAATGTTAAAAATATATTTATTTTTTTTATAAATGTAAATGTTTGGGAAAATGACCATTAATACATTATAGAGGCCTAAATATGGATATTTGAAAAACAATATAATGAATAAGGGTATATAAAATGGGATGATCCCAGCCGAAACAAATATATGGGGTTGGTTTTATTTATTTTTTAATGAAAAATACCATTTATAGAAATTCAAGAGATTACGAAATAATTCGGAATAAGAAAAAAATACACTCAGATAAAAATTTGTGAAAAAATGATCATGACTCAGATCTCCTAAAAGTAGAAATATATTTATCATCCTAATTCCCCACTCTTTTAACATATGATAAAATAGAGAAATAAAAACATGAGGCTAATACAATTCATGTAAAATACAAGTTAATGGGAAACTATAAAGGGACATGTCAAACCATATGAATTGCATGAATATAGTAAAATAAGTTTATTAGATAGTAATAATACAATATAAAATATATCATGTTGCACAATATGAAATATGTCTTATGAAATTAAATTTGAGACAAAAAAATCCATTTCTACAATTCATTACTTCCTTTAAAGATCCTGAATATCATGTATGAAAAAAATAATTTTCTTAATCAAATATTTAACATCATTATTCACACTTATAACCTTTTATAAACTTCATTTATAATTTTTCTCTACAATTATATTAGTTAGTTATTATCTCATTTCCAAATCTGATCTGTGTAATCTAGATAATTTTGAAATAGTGTTGTAATAGTGGTGTTACTCTTCATTATTATCACAAATATCATCACTCCTAGATCATATAAGGTATTGGAATTTATGATTTATAATTTTTTACAATGTTATAATTTTATTATATGGGAGTTTTTTATTATTTATAATGATGAAATTGATGATGAATATATTTCAGGGATTTGTAACAAATAAACATTAAAATCTTAATTAATGAGTTTAATATTGATATTTCCAATAAAGAATAAAAAAATAATTATTTAATTATATTGACGCTCCTTTTCGTCACAGATTCCAAAGGAATGTAAAGTGAAAATGACTTAGAACAAATTGATTCAGCCTTTGAAGAAAACATCAAAAATCGAAAAAGGGACGAACAAAGAGAATATTGCACATAGCTCGCACAAGTTCCCTCATAGTCGCACAATTCCACTTGGGCAACGCATAATGGTCATGCAAGTGACTTGCGCGACCTATGTAATAACCACCCGGGGTCTTCTCCTGCCTATAAATAGACCATGTGGGCCCCACATTCAGGGAGAGGAATTTTTCCAAAAATTCATATTTGAGCTCCTGACGCCCTAGTCTCTTCTCAAAGAATCCAAAATACATCTAAGGTAATTTCCTACCTAGAACGGAATATCTAAAGAGGGTGAGGAAGACCTAAGTGTTGAAACTCATCAACACTTGCGCGCCTGAGTGGCCAGTACTTAAGGGAAAAGTCCACACTTGCGTGATGCCTTACTCCTTCAATAGAACTTGTGCGCCACTCTTCTGAAAGAACCTCAAGAGGATTCTAAAGGTTTTAACCAATAGTCCCTCAAGTATTAACCTTCTGGTTAACAATCGTGAAAATACCCATATGTCGCGCAGGTATACCTGCACGACCAGGACTTTCCCGCACACGCAGTACTTGCGTGCCTGCCAAGACTTGCGTATATCTGCCTCCATGGGTGCCCTTCTTGCCCATTTAACCCCTCTTATTTCATTCCACCTCTCCTATTCAAGATTAAATATTCAAGACACTCTTCAAAGCCATTTATGGCATGGTTTCATGGTTTGGCATCCTTATCTGAAAGGAATTCTGTGGAATAACTCTCAAAATCTAGTGATTTACACATCTTCATGTCACAAAATATTGAGATTTCATATATTCAACCTCATTATTTATGATGAGTGAACTCATTAACCTGGGCCTCCTTTTCAGGAATAAGCCCCAGTCATAATTCTCAAATCTGGGCATCCTCCTTAGGAGTAATCTTCAAGTCCTCATTAACCTGGTCCTCCTTTTTAGAAATAAGCCCCAGTCATAAGTCTCAAATCTGGGCATCCTCTTTAGGAGTAATCCCTAAGTCCTCATTAACATGTGCCTCCTTTCTAGGAATAAGCCCCAGTCATAATTCTCAAATCTGGACATCCTCCTTAGGAGTAAGCCCCAAGTCCTCATTAACCTGGGCCTCCTTTTTAGGAATAAGCCCTAGTCATAATTCTCAAATCTGGGCATCCTCCTTAGGAGTAAGCCCCAAGTCCTCATTAACCTGGGCCTCCTTTTCAGGAATAAGCCCCAGTAATAATTCTCAAATCTGGGCATCCTCCTTAGGAGTAAGCCACAAGTCCTCATTAACCTAGGCCTACTTTTTAGGAATAAGCCCCAGTTATAATTCTCAAATCTGGGCATCCTCCTTAGGAGTATGCCCAAAGTCCACATTAACCTAGGCCTCCATTTAAAGAATAAGCCCCAGTCATAATTCTCAATTATGGGCATCCTCCTCGAGAGTAAGTCCCAACCATAATTCTCTTAACCTGGGCCTCCTTTTCAGGAGTAATCCCCAGTCTCGAATATGGGCATCCTCTTCAGGAGTAAGCCCCAAGTCCCTTAATTTTTCAAGTCTCTTAACCTGGGACTCCTTTTCAGGAGTAATCCCCAGTCTTAATTTCTCTTAACCAGTCCTAATTTACCATTGATCTGGGATTCCTTTTTACGATTAAAACCCAATCATAAGTCCTCTCCTAATTTGGTCCTTCTTTTTAGGATTAAGCCCCAAGATAGAGTGTTCAAAATCTCCATAAAGCACATATACCTTTATGGACCCTATTTCTGGATTTCTTCCCTAAATTAAATCATAACCTTCATTTATCTAGGAAATCATACATACATAAGCCCCACATTATTTCTTATGATTGCATCTTTCATGAAACAATTTTCTGATTTTTACCAATACCTCTTCTTTCACACACCGAGCATGACTCACATGAGCTTAGAGTTTAAAAGTAATTATGACATATTTCTTTGAGCCGTCAATCGTAAACATCATACTCCCTTAATCGAACTATGTGGGTTCTGATTCCTTTTATAAACAAAGGATACGTAGGTAGCCCATCTGCGGGTTCGATCCCAAATCTGAAATAATTCATGTCCTTCTGAATGACAACAAACTTCAAGTGCCCCACTGAGTGGATTTTAAACTAGTATGGTCATCATAATGACCAAGAGACTTTTATGTATAAAAGGATACCATTGAAAAAGAATCTCAACAAATAAGGATGATTCTTTATCAGTGAAGAGCCTCGAATACATATAAAAGATTCTCTAAATTTCCTACATATCGATCTATGATTGTCAGATCTAAAGGAAAACTCATTTTATATTTGGTAATGTAATAAGGATTCACAAACATAACTTAAATGTATAAAGAGAGTCCCGGAGTAGACAATAATTTCCCTCAAAAAGGTGTGATGAGTCCGACCTCCCATCCTCTCGACCAATGCAAATTCTTAAGCCTCATCATTCCATAAACTAATGAACACCTACCTTTGGAAAGTAGGTCCGAATGGATGTGGAATCATTGGATGTTTCCGGTTCTACGAACAAACCCGTTAGAAACCGATCGGAATGTCTAAACCTCCGATCAAAGGTGGTCATCCCCGAAGTCCGAGGGAAACAAAAATGGTGAACCCGATGTGAATCCTTAACCAAGTTAAACTGATGTTTTACCTATTTTTTAGGCCCCTATTTAAAACTCAATAAGAGGTCCAACAAAAAAAATCAATGACATATGTGCTCATAAAAAATACGTAGTGGCTGAATTTATCTTTATTACGTCTGTTATATAAAACAGGCACTCTTTTCCAAGATCTTATGCATTTCTAGAATGGCTGCTCTCACGTTCACACTTGTGAATACTGCTACTGCAAATGCTACTGCTGCTACTCTTACTGGATCATTGTCCACTCTGAGGACGATATCACCTACCCAGCGTCTTCAACGCTGGGTATCAAACACACATGTTAAGGAGTACTGTCAACACGGTACCATCCCAACTCTAGAGGCTTCCTAAAAAACCCTCCAGGTGAACAACTCACACCAGTCATCCGGACACCAACGACCAGTGATCAAGAAGCAGGCGGTGCTGACTACCATCTCCAACCGTTTCGGGTCGTTATCCCCAGAATGCAATCACCATTCGCTCCCTTATTCTGGGGAGGTGAATGAGCTTCAAGCAAACAGGAGTCCTTACTGAGGGCTCCCACCAACAATCGCCGCTAGACTCGTGCGGTAGTGCGCCCTCAACATGATGAGGGTACCGACTCCAGGCGTTCGGCTAAGGTTCCTTGAACCTGAGCAGGAAAGACGAATCTCCAGAGGCGAAGTCCGGTTAATAGTGAGCAGGTTCTCATCTCTGCCATCTCTGGAGAAGTCCACCAACCTAACTTGGTGGCAAGCAACGAGCGGGCACACACACCTTCCCATTTTAATTCTGCTGTCTAGCAAACTCGTCTGGAAGCATCATGCCAATCCCGCCAGGCAATTCCGGCAAAGTACTATAGGCAGGAACATACACCTGTTTATACATCATCAGCTAGTCAGCAAGCTCATCTGACTACATATGACGGATCTCATAAACTTCGTTCGGTGAAGTTTAATCAGCAGGCACATACACCTTCTAGTACTAATCAAGCCTACCAACAGTCTCACTTGGTAGCATTCAGAGAAGTTATTCAGAAATCCCTGACAACAAATAGGAGGCAGACTCAACTCTCTTCCCCCACACTTGAGTACTGTCAGGATTCACTGATAGGAAAATGAGGACAGGAGCAGGCACATACACCTACTCCAAGCACAAAATGGACGTATATTCCCATTCCGTTAGCTGAATTCACCAAGCATATTCTATAAATGGTGAAAGAGAAGAAGAAAATCCCTACTCATATTCTGGATGCCTGCCAGGATATTATAACAACTTCAGCAGCATCTCAGGGAAAGACAAATAAATCTATCCTTACCAGTGGAGTGAGACATCAACAATTCACTCCGGAACAGACACACACCTCTGTTCCAGTCCAAGAGGGTTGTGGGGAATACTCCCCCATATCATAAGGACAACCAAGTCAGGAACATACACCTGATTTGAGTGGATATCGTTAGCTTAACCTAACCATATTCCCTGATCAGGCACATACACCTTCTCAGAGCATCCACTTTCGTCAACAAGTGGTTTCCAAAGCGAGTAAGAAGGTGTCTAAGAAAAGGACCCGCCCAGCACAGTCAGGAGATCAGGAGAAAATCTGTAACAAGGCTATGCTCGATGATGGAGTTCTTGAAGCCCTCAGACAATTATCTATTGAAATTCAAGATTCTAGTCCCTCATTTCCCAATTGTGGGAACATTAATTCCGAAGGTCTTCAACAGACACTTCCTCATGAAGGCTTACTTCATTACAATTCGGTCGATCTTGAAGTTTCATCTTCAGATGAGAACCACAGGAACCCTCTATGTGGTCAGAAGACCAAGGAGCAAGAGATCTCATCTTTTGTTGTAACCCATTATGGTGGCCATCCCCATTATGATGAATTTCACTGCGAACGTCCTCTCCGCAGTAGTGATGCACATTGCCCAGAAAATGCTCTAGTGGACAATGTAGTGCCAAGAAATCCCTCTTATCATGAGGCACATGAAAATGCGAAACCAGTCATGTATGAAGCTTCATCGCTAGCATGTGAAATACTTTCTCAATCAGAAGATAGCCCAGGGTGTAGGTAATTCTCCGAACCACCCCTAAGTCATGCATCTTCTAGTTTGATCAATTATTTCTCTACCAATCCTGTTGAATCCAATGAAGCAACAAGGAAACGCCAACTCTGGTAAAATCAGGTAAAATAATCTTCATAAAATGATAAAGATGAAATGTTGAACATGAGAAAACAACTGGAGAAAGGTGAAGTGCCAGTCATGTTTTGGCCTCTAGCTGACTCTTAGTATGACATTCCAGAAATGTTGACGGAAAATGAAATTCATGATATTCGTCTCAACATATGGAAAACTATTTTTCAGTTGAAAAAGAAAGTATTATCTTATGATGAATATGAAAATAATCTTAAGATAATACAAGGGTTACAACGTCAAATTGATTTGGCGTCTCTATCATTCTCTCGATAATCGAAGGCTGAAAAGCAGCAAAGATCCCTTCAACATTCATGCTTTGGCGCACTAAGAAGATTGTGTCAGTTAATTTCCAATGCCCCCATATGGTTTTTGTATCAGAGGATTGGGTGTTCATGGAGAACTTAATTTCACAGTGATCTCTAGTCAACAAACCCCAGCCGAAAATGGTCTCATGCAATGTTATTGCACATGGCCAGCCACAGTCAATAGGCTTTGTTTGTAATCAAAAGCTTTCCCAAGAACAGGCTTCAACTAGTTCCTCTCAAAATCATGAATACATAGAACAATTTGTTGAATTACTATTGCATCAAGAAAACGATAATATTAAACATGCCTCTCATTTGGAGTAAGCACGTCACCAAGTGACAGAAGTTCCAGAAATCATCCAACGGTCTTTTGAACCAGGTGATAAAAGTGCATACAGGTTAATTCATCCAGCTAATTTCCAGACTAAGGTTCGCAAGATCAGGAGATATTTTAAGAAAGTCTCAGTCATATCATGTCAAGAGCCACCCAACTCACCAGACTGGGGAATCTTTTAAAACAACCCTCGGAATCAACAAATAATATTTGAGGAGTTGAGAAGGAACATCCCCAGTCCACTAGACTGGGGATTTTTTCAAATCATCAATCCCCTCCTCATAGAAATTCGGTCTTTTATCAATTGGGGAAGATGCTTCAAGAGGAAAGAATAATCAAATTATCAGGAGTTTCCTTCCAAATTACGGTTCGTCAAGAAGTTCCAGAGGGATCGAATCAACAAAAGGAAAATTCTCATCAAAGACATGGAAGAAGACAATATCATAGAAATGCTGATAGAAGGGATTGGATTAGTTATGCATCAATCAATGTCATCAATGTCGTGGTTGTTGATCCACCAGATGAGGCTCACTCAGGGGACTCAGATGAAGAGGTTCCTACTCAAGAAGATGTACGCACCGACACAAATGAAGAAGGTGTGCATACACGAAGTTAAAAGATTACTCAAAACCTAGGTAATCCTTCAAGAAACCCACTTCCCCCTCTCCAAAAAGGATCCAACAAAGGGAAGGTAAAGAACCAGGTTACATATCCTTCCTCTAGAGAAGGTCAATCACTCTCACTAGAGAAAAGGTTTTCACAACAGGAGGAAGAAATGAATGAATTAAGAAGGATGAATGTAGAACTACTTTAGATTAGTCTTCTTCATAAGCATGCTGGAGTCAGTCAACCAAAGGAATTTGTTGCAGCTACTGAGATGGATCAAGAATATCCTCCTCTATCAGTACACCCTCACAGGACTAATCCTACGGGTCATGTGAAACAATAGTTGGGAGTGCTACCCTCAGTTGCAGCACCAACCACCACATCTGTCCAAGCTCCAGTCATTGCACCTACCCAAGTCCATGTTCAACCGGATGTTTCTAAAAAGTTAATAACTACTATTGAGTCATTAACAGCTCGGTTAGAAACTATGGAAGGGAAAAATGTGCAAGTTCAACTAGAAAATAAAGTTTACCCTGAATCGATAGATTCAATCTCTCCTCCATCCAGTTTTGGGAACCCTGTATTCCCTATTTTCAATGGATCAGGCGATCCTGAACAGCATTTGACGCATTACTTGTCTTGTTGAGATCCTATGATGGGAAATCCAGAGCAGCAAGAAGCAGTGAAACTCAGATGCTTCGTGACAACCTTGCAAGGACCTGCCTTTGACTGGTATACAAGCTTGCAATCCCGATCAATTACCGGATGGGAGGATCTTCACCAAAAATTCCTCCTTCAGTTCAACTCAACTTTGACAAAGACAACAGTTTTCGATCATACAAATTGTAAGAAAAGGTAGAATGAAACGGTCTCTGATTTCATTGCTTGATGGAAGGGATTAACATATTTCTTGAGCTTAGCACTCCCTCAAGAAGAATTGTTTCCAATCTGTGTAGCAAATCTGCTTGACGAATTACGCACGCCATTAATCCCAGTGAAATACACAGGAGGATTTCGAGACCTTACTTCAATCGCTCAGCTGATTGAAGATTCCCGTATACAGGCTAAGGATAAATCTCGTATAATTCCATAAGATCCATGAAGGAGAATGGGTAAAGAAGAAACTGCTACAGTTATTCTTAAACAAGCACCTGTACCTGTTTCTACCTCAAAACCTTCATCTTCTCGAAGGGCTCCACCTCCTGAGCGCTAACAACAAAGGCCATTTCATCCAGACGATCAAAGAGATCAAAGACGAAAACAATTTGAGGATCTGAAGAACAAAACATACTCTTTCCAAAATGAAAAAGTTCTTGGTTATTTCATTTCGGTTCTGGAAAAAATTTTGGTTCAATTGCCAATGACCAAGAGGCCAAACAAGAAAAGAGATGAAGACCATCCCGATTATTGCCCTTTTCCACAAATGTTGGGGCATCCCATCCAAGATTGTTTTGTCTTAAAAGACCTCCTGAAAAAGATGGTCAAATCAGGATAAGTCAAACTGAAAGGCTCTTCATCTCAGGTAGCATGTGTTACTGCTACAGTTACAGAGGAGAAAGACGAATGGAAAGAAGTCAAAAGCAAAAAATGCACAGAAGTATGATGATTGGATTGTTAGAAAGATAATCAATTGAACTCATTATATTTTGCGAACACAATTAAAGAAACCAATTGTGTCTTCTTCCATGAATGTTGTGGAAAAACCCTCTTCATCAGAGGGAAAGTCTTCAAAGAAACAGCATGATTCAAAGAAATAAAAATAATTAGAATAATATTAGTATGTGTCAAAGCCTAAGTTGTCTTTGACTTTGGCGGACTTCATTCCATCTACTTCAAAGCCACGGGCACCGCCCCACCAAACGGACCAGCCTAAATAGGCTAATCATGTAGAGCCTTCATCAGACAAAGAGTTAATCTTTGGTTCTTCTAATATGATTCAATTAACAGATCCATATTCTAGTCGCAGTTTCTATTTCAATGAGCCTGAATTCCCTATATCAAACAGGGGAATTAGAGGAAGTTCCAGGGGCTCAGAATACAGGGAAGATGTGGATATTTCAAAATACACTATTCCAATTCTACCCCTGGTAGAACTATGTACGCAGCAGAAACTCGTGGTAGAGCCCTTCAGCGAGCTAAGCAAGAACAATCAAGTTCTTCTACCAATAGAAAATTCAGTCCTGGCATAGTTATTGTGGAATACCGGTTTAAGGTTCCATATTCTTCCACTTAGCAAGTAAATGCGTCTAATTGGTTTAATCTTCCAAAACCAGGAATATTTCCAACTCCTATCCCGATACAAGATGCATCAACTTCCAAAGCATCTGCTTCCAAGGTATCTTCTAAACCACATATTCCTATTGGGAAACGCATACCTCTGGATCAAAAGTATGATATATTGAAACAATTTGCCCATGTACTATCCATGTTATCAATTCTGGATGCTCTGAATCTGTCAAAAGATCTTCGGGAAGCACTCATCGAGGCTTTGTCAAGTCCTCAAGAGTTTGAAACTGAAATTGCTGCAGCTAAGGTCTATCACATAGAGAATAATCCTACAAATGCCAGGCAATAATATCTTTTACTGATGAAGATTAAGATGATGTTGTTCATGGACATATTAGACCATTGTACTTGTCTTGAAATATCAATGGCATATACGTCTGAAGAACTTTCATTGGCAATGGTTCAAGAGTCAACCTCATGCCCATTCATAGACTTCGTCAATTGGGCCTCACAGAATCTGATTTAACTCCTTCTACCATGATGTTACAAGGATATGATAAAAATGAACAAGAACCACTGGGTGAAGTTACACTTAGAACTCAGTTTGGAGATCTTGTATCCAATTCAGATTTCATGGTTGTTGATCAAGACTCAGCCTTCAGCATCTTACTTGGAAGACCCTGGTTACATCAACATGCGGCTATCCCTTCATCATACCATCAATGTCTCAAAAATTATTTTGATTTTCAAGTAGGGACATTGTATGGTGATAAGGCCCTGTTCAAGACATGTGATTCTCAATACATTGAGACGGAATTCTATCACATGAAGGGAAAGGAGAAATCCACAACAAAGGAGATTACCAAAGTTAATGCTCCATATGGTTTGGAGAAAATTTCAGTAAATCCATTTACACATGTGAGTACAGATTATGTGTTGCCTATCAGTAAAATTGACAAGATAGACCCAAATAAAAATACTCTTATGGAATGATCCATAATGTCAATTATGGCAATCGAGCCAGACAACATGGGAGAAATTGGTAATCTACCAAGCAGTGATGAAAACACAAATGGTGACATCTTCATTTCATCTGCTGAAATCCAACAAGTCTATGCTTTGCCAATTAGGCAAGAAGAAGTTATAGCAACATTGAAGGTGAAAAATGATGTCAATTATCTATCCATAATCTCCTCTTTATTACCCAAAGAAGACCCTTTATCATCAATCGGGTCAGAAATGGAATCTTCTTCTTCAAGATATGAAAATTTTGACATCACTTCTGATCATGAAAATTATACTTCATCATCTACTATGCAAGTCGAAACGGAAGAAATAATACATGATAATGCAGAAGAGGAAAATCTCAGAGATGCTCCTCCAGCATTTGAAGAGGGTATCTCTACCACTGTGGATGAACTCAGAGAAATAAATCTGGGTACAAAAGAAGATCCACACCCCACTTTAATCAGTGCGGCCATGACTATTGAAGAGAAAGAGATGTATATTTCTTTTCTAAAGAAAAATAGAGATATATTTTCCTGGAACTATATAGAAATTCCTGAGCTTGATCCTGATGTTGCTACTCATCATTTGGGTTTACCAGAAGAACATCGAGGATTTAAGCAAGCTGCGATAAGAACACACCCAATGTATGCTTCCAAAATTGAAGCTCAAGTGGATAATCTTATCAAAGATAACATTGTCAGAGAAGTTCAATATCCCAAATGGTTGGCTAATATTGTCCCTGTAAAGAAGAAGAATGGACAAATTAGAGTTTTCATCGATTTCATAGATCTTAATCGGCATTGTCCTAAGGATGATTTCCTAGTTCCGATTACAGAACTATTAATTGATTCAATAGCTGGCTATGAAGTACTTTCCTTCATGGGAGGATATTCCGGATATAGTCAAATCTGAATGACCCTAGAAGAAAAGGAATCTACAGACTTTAGAGCCCCTCAGGGTTTGTTTTTCTACTGGGTAATGCCCTTTGGCTTAAAGAATGCAGGTGCAACTTATCAGTGTTCCATGCATCGTATCTTCAAACCCTTCTTAGGGAAGTTTGTTGAATTCTATATAGATGATTTGGTAGTTAAATACAAACGGTGTTCTAATCACTTGGCTGATTTGGAAGTCATATTCTGCATGCTTCGACAACATAATTTGTAGATGAACCCCTTAAAATGTGCTTTTGGGGTAACCTCAGGAAAATTTCTCGGCTTTGTTGTATGCCATTGTGGTATTGAAGTCGATCCTAAGAAGACCCAGTCAATCCTTGGTATGTCACCTCCACAAAATTTAGAACAATTAAGAGGACTTCATGGACACTTAGCCAATATTCGGCGTCTCATTGTCAATTTAGCAGGCAAAAGTTTACCCTTCACCAAATTGATGAAGAAGGGCGTCACTTACCAGTGGACTGAAGAATGTCAAGAAGCATTCGATATTCTCAAGAAATACCTCTTGAGTCCACCAGTACTCATGCCACCTGTTGAAGGAAGACCATTTATCCTCTACGTGACAGCTCTAGAGTGATCATTGGGTGCCTTTAATTCTCAAAAGAATGATGTTGGGAATGAGAACAGCCTATACTATCTCAGTCGAACTATGCTTGAAGCAGAAACCTGGTATTCAAGTATTGAGAAGTGCTGCCTGGCATTAATCTTTACAGTTCAGAAGTTGAGACACTATCTGCAACATCACGAGGTCCAATTGGTATCTCGCAATAACCCTTTCAAATTCATCCTTAGTCTTCCAATGCTTACCGGATGTCTGGAAAGGTGGGTAGTTATTTTGCAGCAATTCGACATCCAGTATGTGTCTCAAAAGGCAGTAAAGGTCCAAGTTTTGGCTGATTTACTGGCTGAACACCCTTCAATGGAAGACACATCTTCAGATATTGAACTCCCTGATGAGGATGTCTTATCTATTCAAGAAAGTCCTCAGGCATGGGAAATGTATTCTGATGGTGCTTCCAGAAGTCCAGCAGGGAGGAAAATGGAAAATCCTAAATTCCACAAAGTTGGCTTAGGAATTGTGCTCATTTCTCCAGAAAAGGCAGTGTTAGCTTATTCCTTCTTATTGTGGGAAGGTGGTACTAATAATGAATCATAATACCAAGCTCTCATCGAAGCTTTGTAATTATCACTTCAAGCACAAGTGAATCACTTAAAGGTGAAAGGTGATTCAGACCTGGTAATCAAACAAGTCAATAGGGATTATTCCATCAGAAAAGAAGAATTAATCCCTTTTTAGGATTACGTCAGAGATTTAATGGCAGAATTACCTTTGGAACCGACATTTTCTTAAGTCCCACGATCACAAAATGTTCTAGCTGATGCACTGGCTAATATAGCCACAACTCTGGAAGATCCAAATCGGGACGAGACAACCATCAGTATTGCCCACCGTCGTGCAATTTCACCTTATGTTCAAATCAGAACAGATGAAATTAATGAAATTAGTCCCATTCCTGAACCGTATGGTCATACTACAGGATGGATGTCGCCTACAAGGAAATACCTTCAAAATGGAACACTTCCACCTGATAGAGCTTAGAAAGAAAAAATCTGGCGACGTGTGGTCAATTTTACTCTTTATGATAGCCCATATCACCTAGAGAAAATTCTCTACAAACGTGGTTTTGATGGATTTGTCTTCAGATGCATTGATGGTTAAGAGACAATGGCTGTCATAAAGGAAGTGCATGCAGGAGTTTGTGGTGCCCACCAGTCTGGACATAGACTGTCTGATCAGATTCAAAGACTTGGATACTTTTGGCCTTCAATGATACAAGATTGTGCCGATTTCACAAAGAAGTTTCATTCATTCCAAGTACATGACAACATAATTCATCAACCTCTAGAGTTGCTTCATACAGCTAAATACTCATGGCCATTTGCCACATGGGGAATGGATGTGGTGGGAACTTACCCTTAGGCTAAAGCCAAGCAGTTTAAGTACATTCATACTGCTACTGACTTCTTTTCCAAATGGGCAGAGGCAATACCTATCAAGGAAGTCAGTTCTAAATGTGTTGTTAGCTTCATCAAGTCTAACATCATTACCAGATTTGGTGTCCCTCATACCATATTGACAGACAATGGCACCAACTTCTGTTCATCTGAAGTGAAGAAGTTGAACACAAAATACAACATCAAATCCAACCATTCATCTCGGTATCATGCAACGGACAACAGCCAGATAGAAGCCTTTAACAATACTCTTTCAAATATACTGCAAAATATGGTGGATAAAGATAATAGCTCATGGCCTGATAAACTATTTCATGCTTTATGGGCTTATCGGACTTCCACCCGCACTGAAACTCGGTCAACTCCATATTCATTGGTATATGGAACGGAATCCATCTTTCCCATTGAAGTTCAACTACCCTCGCTCAGAGATGCCATTTGTGATCAATCATCTACAGATAAAAAATCTCAAAAGCAATTGAATGAATTGGAACAGTTAGATGAGAAAAGATTGTGCACTTTGCACCACTTGGAAGTCTATCAGAATCGAATAGCATGAGCTTTTAACAAAAAAGTTCATCTTCGTTCATTCACTTAGGGAGAATTGGTATTAGTCCTCAAAACTCCAATGATACCAGGAAACAAACCTCCCAAGCTTGATCCAAAATGGGAAGGACCTTATTCAATACATAGGGTCTACTCCAATGGAGCTTATTCATTAATCTCGATGGATGGAGAACTCATAACTACTCCAACCAATGCCAGATTTTTGAAGATGTATTTTTTATTAACACAAAACCTCCATTTTTTTCTATATGACGTTAAACTATATGGAAATGGTCCATATATATGACCTTAAAATATTTTTATTACTTTCATCCCACATGACGTTAAACTGTGAAAAAGTTCCCTTAATGGTCTAGTATGACCTTAAACTGCAACTAGGTCCTCTATGACCTTAAACTGCATCATCAACGGTCCATGCATATGACCCTAAACTATTTGTGAGTCCCTTAAGTCCAGAAAGATGTTAAACTGTGATGTCCTATCTACATGACGCCAAACTGTATAGAAGTCCCTTACGTCCAGAAAGACGTTAAACTACTTAATCATAAAAGGTACTGTATGACCTTAAATTACACTTTTGTCCAGCATGACATTAAACAAAACCATCCACGGTCCATGAATATGACCTTAAACTATTCTCACTTTCATCCAACATGACGCTAAACTGGGGAAAAAAAACCCCAATGCGTCCAACATGACGTTAAATGGTGTACTCTTTTGTCCTCACTGCATGACATTAACCTGCACAGTCCCCCTTTCGTCCAACATGACATTAAACTATATTTTCCCCATCGTCATATCTACATAACGCTAAACTGTACAGAAAGTCCTTGATATGTCCTACATGACATTAAAATGTACTTTATCCCTGCTACATGACATTAAACTGTGCAGCACCAATAGTCCTAACTGCAAGACATTAAACTGCACAGTCCCTTTATATGTCCTACATGACATTAAACTATGCATCGTTAAGGTTTTTGTTACCTCTTGTTTCTCACACTGAGTATGACTCACGTGACCTTAGAGAAAACCTCAACCATAACACTCTATTTGGGCTACTAACCATGTGTATGTCCCAACAACATCATTTTTTTAGGTCGTTGTCCCCATGAACAACATGATCATTAATTCATTCTTTAATTGAACTACACAGACTTTGATCCTTGCCTTCCAGGCTGGGTATGTAGGCAACCTCCCAAGGTTCAAGCCCAAAACCAATCTATTCACATCGGTTCACCTCCATCTCATACAATGTTGATTCGTGAAACCGCCACTAGAATCAATATCTTTACATTGGTTCACATTCATCCTTGTTATAGGACGTTAAACTATACAACACTTTTGTCCAGTATGACAATAAACTACAACTTTTTTTTGATACTCTCACCTGAGAGGGAATCATTATTTACATTGATTTTTCAATCATGATTCATTTCAAAGACTATGTGCATACATGGAAACGCCCAAACCTTTTATCTTGGGTTAAACCATAATTATACTAAAATTCCCTTTCACCCTTCACATGTACGAACCAAATTTGTACAGAGGGTATTCCTAGAACTATGTGGGCTTGATTCCCATCCATATGGGATACGTAGGAACATTCAAGTGTCCCTCGAATCCATCCCCAAGTCTTTGGGCCTAAACCCAAATTCCACTTTCAGTTCCCTGGCTGAAAAGTCCCTATGAGAACACACACTGTGTATTTCTTACAATGGTCCAAGATCTATGACCCTAAACTATGATCTCTAATCCTTTTGTCCCACATGACGTTAAACTGTAGTTTATGAACTACGTATGGCTTGATTACCATCCTTATGGGATACGTAGTGAAGTCCAACATTTCAATTCAGGATCCAGCCATAACATGATTATGGTTAGCATTGATCTGTGTATCTCTGTATACATTGAACAATACCCATCTTTAAGTGTCATAATCCTAACCTTAAATATTTTCAGATCTTCATAACCCTTTTTTTGACTTCTAGTTGCAAAAATTTTAAACTTCCAAGAATTATTTTTCCTGAGTATGCAGCACGTGCACATAGGTGGCCTTGCATAAACAGTCTACATAACAGACTTTTTAGCCAAAAGATACAATTATCTGACTATGTAGCCAATGCCCTTAGGTGGCCCTGCATAATTCAACTCCCTAACGGGTTTGTCGGATAGTGGTAACTTAATTCTTGGGATGAATGCCTCTTTTGTCCTTATTTGTCTTAAATGACAGTATGTAAGGATCCACAAAAACAGTCATCCTTAACATATTTTTCCCATATCCTTTTTTATGATCTGAAAGTATTCAAGTATATGGTATATATTCTCCTTCCCTACATTTGGGTCAGACCTTCGTATGAGTGATATCCATCCAGTTCATCGATAATCTTGTTTGGAAATATCTTTTCCATATTCAAGTACTTCTTTCCATACAGCAAACTCTATACTTTAGAAAATTTGAATCTACATAAACATTCACTAGCTTTTAGCACTAGGAAAGTAAATTTCTGAGAGTTCTTTTGCCTGACTATGAAGCACATGCCCATAAGCGGCCTTGCATAAACAGTCTACAAAACAGAATTGTTATCCAAAAGATACTATTTATTTAACTATGCATCCAATTCCCTTAGGTGACCCTGCATATTTCAACCCCCTAACGGGTTTCTCAAATAATGGTAACTTCATTCTTGAGAACTACTTCTTCTAATGACATTTAGCTCTTTTTCATATCATTTCTCAGATTCATATATTATTAAGTCATAGTTTACATTTTTTACCTCATACTTAAGTATGGTACATTGTTTTCAAATGAATTGTCAAGGAATTGAGTCAATTTTAATTCATTTCGGTCAATGATATTTCGACCTTAAACATTAGCCTCTTTATGTCTGACGTGCATCACTTTAAACTACCCACAAAAGACAAGGGAACACTGAATAAAAGTCAAGTTCCAGCTCACTAAACATACATTTTGTATGATTTAGATAATATTGAGCAATTAAAAGGTTCAAAGTTTGTAGGGTTATTTTCATTAATCCTAGTAAAAATAAAAATATGCTTACTAGGACCATTGGCTTAGGTAAAATTTAAAGCAGGTAGCAAGAAAATGCAGGTACAAATGATTGAAGGTGAAAGTGTTTTTCATTGATGCACAAGAGTTAGAAGGACATCCATAGACTAGAGTCTCTTCTCTTTTTTCAGGAATTACAAAATAATTTCAACTTAACACTTCATTTGGTTTACGGAATACCGAGCTTCATCAGCAGTTACCTTGAATTTATTCATTCAACTGGATACCATAAGAGATGCAATGATACCAACACTTCATGGAACAATTTTAAAAGAATGTAATTGAGTAAGGTTTGAGAAAATTCTCTACTGATCAAACAGTGACTCTGTTTCTGTCCAAGAGATTTGGAAGATGGATACATGGATTTTAGAATGGAGCATTGTAAGTAAAGATCCATTTGGGGAAAGTACTCTTTTCAGATATTTCTCTAATACCATGTTTGTCTTCTCTTCACCAACTGGCAGTGGAAAACATTTCAGCCCATGGGTTTTCCATTTTCATATCTGTAAGGAAATGACATGGAGGAAGAATTTGAAAGTTCACACCATTGTTGTTGCTCTTAATGAACAGCATAACCGAAATAGAGGAGTAGCAATGGAGCTACATTTCAGGCGTATAGTTCTTTGCATTTGAAACATTGATTCCTTGCAGATGACCAAAACCATACAGGGACAGGTAGATTCTCTGTGGGAAATTAAGATGATATTTCTTCAAATACTTTGCCAAATCTGGGAGAGTGCTGTCGCAGATATCATAGTAATAATGGCCAAAAATGATTATCATGTCATCAATCCACTTGCTAGCCAGTTCATCAGCCGTTCCGATACTCATGAGAGCCATTGAATCTGCACAAAAGTTGAATAAACTAACTCTTAAATGGGTTTATTTTTTCATATAATTTGTGAAGGAATTCAGAAAAATGGATAAGTCATTAAGGAGCACAAGTCTAAACTTGGCGCGCAAGTATGGATGTGCCGCGCAAGTATTTGGCGTGCAAGTATCATCGTGTAGGTCCAGATACCTTGACAGCAGTGCGACATCAAGGAAACAGCGGGAAACAGAGCAACTTGCGCGGAAACTACAACTTGCGCGGAGAGAGCTTGAAAGTTTCAAATCCATATCCTTGTATGGAAGTGAGGCCCTCTATTTATAAACAAGGTCGTAACCCTGCGCGACCAAAGGCCCTACTCTGCGTGCCAAATCCTACATGCCCGAAGCTCATTTGCACGCCCTACCCTGCGTGCCCCAATTTACTTTTGAATCTCAATTTCCTCAGAGTCAAATCCTATTTTCTCTTCGGATCCAACTCTGAGGGGGGAATTTTGTTGACGCTCCATTTAGTCACAGAGTCCAAAGAAATGTAAAGGGAAAATAAATTGGCACAAATTGATTCAAACTTTTAAGAAAACATCAAAAATCGACAAAGGGACAAACAAAGAGAATATTGCCCATAGGTCACACAAGTTCCCTCTTAGTTTTGTAAGTCCACTTGTGCGACGCAAAATGGTCGCGCAAGTGACTTGCGCGACCTAAGTAATAACAACCCGGGGTCTTCTCCTGACTATAAATAGACCTTTTGGGCCCCCATTCTGGGAGAGGAATTTTTCCAGAAACTCAGATTTGAGCTCCCGGTGCCCTAGTCTCTTCTAAATGCTTCTGAAACACTTATAAGGTAATTTCTTACCTAGAACGGAAGTTCTAAAGAGGGGGAGGAAGGAATAAGTATTGAAACTCATCAATACTTGCACGCCCAAGTGGCCATCCCTTAAGGGAAAAGGCCACACTTGCACGTCGTCTTACTCCTTCAATAGAACTTGCGTGCCCCTCTTCTGAAAGAACCTCAAGAGGATTCTAAAGGCTTTAACCAAGAGTCACTCAAGTATTACCCTACAGGTTAACTATCACGCAAATACCCATGTGTCGCGCAGGTACACCTACGCGACTGTGACATGCGCGCCCACGCAGTACTTGCACGCCTTCCAAGACCTGCGCACCTCTGCCTCCATGGGTGCCCTTCTTTCCCATTTCACCCCTCTTATTTCATTCCACCTCTCCTATTCAATATTCAGTATTCAAGAAACTCTTCAAAGACATTTATGTCATGATTTTTTCATTTGAAATCCTTATCTGCAAGGAATTATGTGGAATAACTCTCAAAATCTAGTGATTTACACGTCTTCATGTCACTAAAGATTGAGATTTCATTCATTCAACCTCATCCTTTACGATGAGAGAACTCATTAACCCAGGCCTCCTTTTCAGGAATAAGCCCTAGTCATAATTCTCAAATCTGGGAATCCTCCTTAGGAGTAATCCCCAAGTCCTCATTAACCTGGGCCTCCTTTTTAGAAATAAGCCCCAGTCATAATTCTCAAATATGGGCATCCTCGTTAGGAGTAAGCCCCAAGTCCTCATTAACCTGGGCCTCTTTTTCAGGAATAATCCCCAGTCATTATTCTCAAATCTAGGAATCCTCCTTAGGAGTAATACCCATGTCCTCATTAACCTGGGCCTCCTTTTTAGGAATATTCTCCAGTCATAATTCTCAAATCTAGGCATCATACTTAGGAGTAAGCACCAAGTTCTCATTAACCTGGGATTCCTTTTCAGGAATTATCCCCAGTCATAATTCTCAAATCTGGGCATCCTTCTTAGGAGTAATCCCCAAGTCCTCATTAACATGGGCCTCCTTTTTAGGAATAATCCTCAGTCATAATTCTCAAATCTGGGCATCCTCCATAGGAGTAAGCCCCAAGTCCTCATTAACCTGGGCCTCCATTTCAGGAATAAGCCCCAGTCATAATTCTCAAATATGGGCATCCTCCTCAGGAGTAAGTCCCAACCATAATTCTCTTAACCTGGGCCTCCTTTTCAGAAGTAAGTCCCAATCTCAAATATGGGCATCCTCTTCAGGAATAAGCCCCAAGTCCCTTAATTTTTCAAGTCTCTTAACATGGGCCTCCTTTTCAAGAGTAAACCCCAGTCTTAATTTCTCTTAACCAGTCCTAATTTACCTTTGATCTGGGATTCCTTTTCAGGAGTAAAACCCAATCATAAGTCCTCTCCTAATTTGGGCCTCCTTTTCAGGTGTAAGCCCCAAGTTAGAGTATTCAAAATCTCCATGAAGCACATATACCTTTATGGACCCTGTTCCTGGATTTCTTCCCTAAAGTAAATCCTAACCTTCATTTTTCTGGGAAATCATACATACATAAGCCCCACATTATTTCTTTTGACTGCATCTTTCATGGAACAATTGTCTGATATTTACCAATGCCTCCTGTTTCTCACACCGAGCATGACTCACGTGAGCATAGAGTGTAAAAGTAATTATGACATCCTTCTTTGAGCCATCAATCATAAACATCATACTCCCTTACTCGAACTACGTGGGTTCAGATTAATTTTATAAACAAAGGATACGTAGGTAGCCCATCTGTGGGTTCGATCCCAACTCTGAAATAATTCATGTCCTTCTGAATGACAATAAACTTCAAGTGCCCCACTGAGTGTCTTTAAAACCAGTATGGTCATCATAAGGACCAAGAGACTTTTACATATCAAAGGATACCATTGACTAAGAATCTCTAACAAATACAGATGATTGTTTATCAGTTAAGAACCTCGAATACATATAAAAGATTCTCTAAATTTTCTACAAATCGATCAGTGATTTTCAGATCCAAAGGAAATCTCATTTTATATTTGGTAATGTAATAAGGATTCACGAACATAACTTAAATCTATAAAGAGAGTCCCAGAGTAGACAATAATTTCCCTCAAAAAGGTGTGATGAGTCCGACCTCCCATCCTCTCGACCAATGACAATTCATAAGCCTCATCATTCCATACACTAATGAGCACCTACCTTTGGAAAGTAGGTCCGAATGGATGTGGAATCATTGGTTGTTTCCGGTTCTACGAACAAACCCGTTAGAAACCGATTAGAATGTTTGAACTTCCCATCAAAGGAGGTCATCCCCGAAGTCTGAGGGAAACAAATTATTTAAATCATATATTATCTTCAAAAAATCTACCATATTCATCCATGGAATTATTATATGGCATTTTTCATGTTGGTCGATATACCAACCTAAATATGAACATTCCATAATTAATTAATGAGTATAGTTATAAAACTGGGTTCTTTTATAATAATTTCATAATTATAGGATATTAATTGAATTATTCATATATTTTTATGTTTTTGAATAATAATTTAATAGATTTTGATAAATAATAATGAAACTGGATGAAATATGTGATACATTGCTTCATGATGGTGGAAGTTCACACGAACACACACAGGACATTTTCGTTTTCTTCATTGGAGAAGGGGAAGGTGGTTAATGGTTATTAATATAATATAACAAAATTAAATATTCTATAAAAAATTATTTTAACACCTAATATATGGAAAATTGTATTTTAAATGGAAATATAGAAAAGAAACATTGTTAAGGAAAATTGGGCACTTTTGATGGAACATTGAGATTCCCTTGGAGGATTTCTTAGAAAGGGATGAATTAATCAAAAATATTGAAACTATATTATAATAAAAGTAGTAAAAGATTAGATTGGAAATAAAAATATCATATTATGAAGTGGAAATTGTAATTTAGGGTGTAGTTTAATGTATGGTGAGTAGCCACTTTAATAAGTGTTGATAATGACATTCTTGTAAATATTTCAACTTAATATAAAGAGAGCACATGATTCACATGTAATGAAGAGTAAAAAATAAAAAAATAATGGAGTTTGAATTTTTTTTTTCTCAATATAAATCTCAACCACTCAATTAAAATCATGTTTTTTTAACACCCCATGATTTCATAGTACGTTATTTCTTCAAAGTAATTCAATAACTTGCACTACATGAAACACCGAGATCTAGCACAACATGACATACCAAACTAGTCGTTCAAAACAGGTTATGAATAGTATTAACTGAATTTTGAACTATATATCATCCTTATAATTTTAGAATCAATATTATGAGTTTCTTAGACATAATGTAAGAACAAATTTATTTTTTTGTGATAAAATATGTATTTTCAAAAAATGCAATTTTACCGCCTTTTAATGGAGAACTTTTTTAAATAAAATATTTGAAACTTTTATATATTAAAATTTAAAAAATAAACTTCTTCTTTTTAATTGTGACATAATAATTTAGTTTCAATAAATGTTTGGTGTTTTTCTGATAACTATCAAATTTGAGTGAATAGTGAAAATACTATATTTTAACTAAAAACAAATTTTTTAATCAAAAAAATTTATAGTGATAAATTATAAATTTTAATGGTTTTGAAGTATAAATAGATTATATTTTTACCATTTGATTCAATTATATTCATTTTATATAATTTCACATTTAAACTATACATAAGCAAGTGTCAATCTTTTGATAGTTATTATTTCTAAAAAACACGCTTTTTGTTTTGACAATGAGAATTTATTTTAAATTAATTTATCCCACTTCTATGTATTTTACTTAGAAAAATGGATTCCATATTTGTAATAAGGATGTAAAAATTGTGTATATAAGTAACTTTTATTTTTAGACATTTTGAATAATTACAAAGGTAAAAATTTTATTTACCATGGTTAAAGGTTAAATCCGGTAAATAAGGGTAAAAAATAAAATTATAATAATATTAAATTACCCTAACGCATGAACTAACTCTATTTTATGATACATTTCTTACCAGGGGCATATTTGGGTCGATTTTGGGCCTTCATGGAGCCACTTGTAAGTGATAATGACACTTTATATTAATTAAGTTAAAGTAAATACAAAAATGACATAAGCATATAGCTTTTACTAAAACAATGTTTCCATAGGGTTATACCTGTTATATCTTAGACTATAAATATTAATTAGAAATATAAAAATATTTAATACATAATGGTATTTTATTTATAATTTTTATACATTTAATAATTAAATTTATTTATGACACAATGATGATGCAATATTTTCTTAATTAATAATAGAATCAAATAAATGTTAATATAAATGTTAAAATAAATATATTTTGAGAGTTTTGATGACATCCACGAATTTTATAGGTTAATATGACATGTTAGGATTTATTACTAAATTTATTTCGAATTGATAATGTTTTTAGGACTTTAACAGAAATAAATTATTAAATATTGTCAAAATTAACACAAAAGGGTTTTTAAAACAAATATTATATTATTAATTGATATTCTATTCATAAAAATCTGAGGTTCATCCAAAGGACTTATATAATAATAGGTGTATCATTAATTAACCAGTTTGGGTTCTCTTGAAGTATATAGTAAGTTTATTAATCATATAATATAAAAATAAAAAGATACATGGTAAATGTGAAACTATTTAACTAAGAGTTAAATCTAAAAGATAAAGTTAATAAAGTGACCCAAACCTGTCTAAGAACTATTGGTTGAGTTTTTTTCGACCCATCCCCACTTAGACATTAAATAATCCATTTTTATTCCATTATAATCCGAATATTATTTTATTGTAAAATAACATTTCTAGCTTTTCCTAAGGTTCCCCTCACCCCTGTTATAAAAGGGCACTCCCCCTTCTCTCTAATTCACACCTTCAAAGCCATTTGGATCGGCCAACCTCTACCAAAATACCCTCTCCACTATCCTACCATAATCCTAGAGGCCTTCATATATTATGAAAGCCAACTTCAGGATCCCTATTGATCAAATCAAAAGAAAGAACCCGAAGAAGAGGTAAATATTTCATAACCTCTTTCAAGTCCCTTTCTTCTTCCACTTCCTTTTTATTTGTTGTTTCCATTCTAAAATAAATACTCCAATATATTATATATAATGTAATATTATTATAAATATTTTACAACCAAATTCATTATTCTATTTATCCTTTTATTGACATGTCACCATAGGTGTGTACGTACGGCTTACCATCTCTACGTCGTGGTGTAATTGTTAATCAACACATTATTATTTGGATGGGTAAAATAATGAATTGTAATTTATTTAAATAATATATATATATAATGATAATGATTCTTTATATAATATATACCATCCAATTCCACACCTTTAAGGAAATTATATTATCGCTCGTGCATATGTACAGATTACCATCTCCACAACGCGATGAGATTCATTTCCAAGTTCACCATTCATCGGCGATTGTAAAAAATATATATTTCTGATAAATATGCAATATACGAAATAATAATGCTAATGGAGATATATATATACATATATATATATATATGAAAATTTATGTATTTAATTACTTACATATATCTTATTCACTTACTTCTGTTCAATACGATATGAAAATAGAAACAACGTTTATGCATACGTATGGCCTACTGTCTCCATAAATGGTGTTTTCAATTTCATATATCTATCTATTATAAATATTTATATTCTAAATATTTATTATTTATAAATCAAGGTTTATATTCTGGAATTATTTAAATCATGATCTTAATTATACGATCAATAATAACAAGTTAAAATATGTACGATAAAGAAAGAGATTATTACCCGAAATGTTAATTTAACAGGAAAATCATTTTTAAATAGGTACTATAAAGTAATAAATGAATCATTTATGATATAATAAATATTAATAAGGGTTTTTTATAACATAATAACATTCAATGTTCATTATACAAGAGGTTAAATGTACCCTCGACCAATGAAAAGTGAAAGATAAGGGTTAATTTCACAATATCTTTATTATCAGAGGTTATTTTTAATTAAGTATCTACTGGGGCATATTTATTATCCATTTCCATGTTTCATGAAAGAGTGTTCAAAGGGATTCTTTTAAGGTACTTTTTTACACAAACATCATCTTAAATGTTTTAAATATTTATTCTTCTAAATCTTTCTCATTAATGTTCATGTATTCAAAATGGTTATTAAGGATTTATTTTTATGGACAAGAATGCTTTTAAAATGTTAATTCCATTCAAAAGTTTCAAAGTTGTATGGGGAACTTTGATTCAAAAATTTCTTTATATATCTTTCTTTCTAAATTGTGTGACTTTTAAATGTTTTCATGAAAAAGGGATATTTCTCTGAAAGAGTTTTTCAAATCATTTTCACCTATGTCAACATCCTTTGATGGATTTTAATCTTATTTGAAGATGATTTATTATGATACAAATCTTCCATATTGTATTGAAGGTTTTGTGATATGTTTTATTGTGGATGTTTTATTTTTATACCATTCATGGTTTAGGGATAAAGTATTTACATTTTGTATGCTAGTTTTAATATGAATGTTTATGTTATGTTTAAAACTTTTCATATGTGGAATGCATTGGACTTAGTAAGTGACGGGTGGTGCTCACTATAGCTCATTCATGAATCAGTAGGTCTAATGAGACAAACTAGTGTCTTGGAACAAGTCCTGGACAAAAACTTATCTGTAGTCTTGGCATAAGGCCTTGACTTTGTGTTTATGATAGTCTAGCATTATGCATTCCATCATTATGAAAGTGGCTATTGATGTTGCTTGTGATTATTTGACTATTAGAGAACCCATGTGAGTAAGTAAATTGAATTAGTTTGATTTATATTTTCCAAATTATGATGAAGTTTATGTTGAAAAGTCTTTTGTTTTAAATTTATGCATTGTCTTAAATTTTTATGCTTATTTATGAATGTTCCCACTGTATTGATTACCCTTACTAGGCATTGGAGCTCACCCCTTTCTATTTTTTATTTCTTCTAGGATGTGAAGAAGTATTTTATGACTGACATGTATGGATAGTGTGAGGGGATATGAGTGTGGAATATGGGGACTATGTTGTTTTAGTTTTTCTCTATATCATGTAATGTAAGACTTATGAATGTATCTAGTGTTTCCAAGGCTACTAAACTAATCATTGTTTCATGACTCGACCTTTCGTGATCATGCCAATGTTATTTATTAATTCACCGACTCTGGTTAAATGTGGTCGGGGCGTTACAGTTGGTATCAGAGGAATTTTAGTACAATCCTTGGAAACTATATTTAGATAAACTTTGATTTGAGCAGATATACTTAAGATGGACTTTGAAAATTAGTATAGAAAAACTTCTATAATTTTGGTATTGTAGAGATTTTGTGGTTTTTTCGAGCAGTACATCCATGTCTAGATACGAGCAGGTAGAGGCGGCTTTGGAACATATGTACCTAGGGGTAAAACCTGAAAACACCCCTTTGAGCTAGACTTGAACGGGAACATAGGCATGATAATGGGTCTTGCTGCACTCTTGGTTACGAAACTCCAAAGGGATATGCTTAGGATAATTATCATTTTCTTTACATATCATTATGAAGGATGTACAATTGTATACCTCCTCAAAGAAAATATTGTTATGATTATGGATTATATCCATAAACTGTTCGATTTAAGTTATGTATTTTATAAGTTTGGAATTGTAATTTGTAATTTATAAACTGACCTAGTGTATTCCATTGTATATAAATGGTGCCCTGTAGATGGAATGTGAACTCCAGAAATACGTATGATCCAAAGAGTAAGAAGGATCATATATTTCATGATATTAATCCAACATTTAGAAGGGAAATAGTCTCCCATATATTATAAACATATGAAGAAATTGTATCATGTGTTAATAATATAATTAATGAATTCTCTGAGTTCTATGTCATTTAAGGGAAGAAAGATAAGAAATTGATGGAAGAGAGAAAGATTGATAAATGAAGAGAAAAGAAGATTTTTCCAATATGTGATAAGAGTGGGAGGAAACACCCTGGAACTTGCCTGAAGGGAATGAGCATTTGTTATAAGTGTTGAGAGAAAGATGGATAAATGGAAGGGAAAAAAAATATTTTCCCATATGTGATAATAGTGGGAAGAAACACCCTGGGAACATGCCTGAAGGGAATGAGAGTTTTTTATAAGTGCGGAGAAAAAGGACACCAAGTACGTGACTATAAGGGTAATAAATGGTTTCAAGTGTTCAATGCTTCATCTGCAAGGAGTTGGGACACTACGCGAACCAATGTCCAAATCATCAAAGTATTCCCCAAATTATGCTATTGGATAATAATCATGATATGATACAACAACAGATGAGGAGGAATGATTAAGAGTTCTTATATTGTTATTAAAATATTGTGTCATTTGAGTGTTATATCAACTATGTACTGGTTATATGAATTATGGAAATAAATAAGGATTGTATTATAGTACTATTTCATTGGGAATTTGAGATTATATCATCCTGATACTAAGGTAGTAATTTTTGAATAAGAGATGGTTGATTTGGATAAATTATATTTGATATTCTTGAATTCCTTTGAATTGATTAATAGTATTTTTATTATTGTTGGAATATTCAATATTTTTGGATATAAGTAAAATATCCAGTATTATATAAAGGATAAGGCAGAATGAATGTAATCAATAAGGTTTTATGGTAATTCAGGGTGTTACCATGTTTTAAAATAATACATGATGAAGGTGTTCACATGTTATTATGTCGAAAAAGGATATTCATTATGTTTACATTCCTTATAAATTATGGACAGTGAGTTTGGATAGAATTATTTTGGATAACTCTAGTTTGAGATTATTTTTGGATTTCCATAAAATAGAAAACCTTGCGGTCGGGCGGCAACCTTACGTGTTCGGCAAGGCCTCGAGACCTGAACCCGCAACCGAAGGGTGAAAAGGGTTTATCACCTACCACTGGCCCACATGATTTCCTAGATTGAATAATGTAGTTTTTTTAATGGTCTGGTAGATGAATTATAATTTTATTTTCTTTGTAACAATATACGAATAGGATAAATAGAATATTTTTTTATGTTCTATTATCTTTTAGAGTAAAGATGAGTTTGTGGTAGAAATTAGTTAATGGATGGAACTGTACTTGTCCGGTATATATTTTTCTTCTAATCTTATTCTATGAAGAAATTAATTATTAAACTTTAGTGAAGGTATCTTAAAACCAAAAATGTGTTAACCTAATACCTTTTGTTTTGTTGAACCGATGGTATTTTAAATTATCATAGATTGATGGATTTGAGGCCCTCAAATATTTGCACTTGTTTATGATTGATGACCTCAATCAGTCCCTATAAATATTTACGTTTTCCCACCAAATATGTGTCTCTAATTTCCACCAATTTTATCCTAATCGATAACATAATTTAGTGGTGACCCTTTCATTTCCCTTTTTTTATTATTAAGACTATATTTTATTAACCTAATTTCCGATGTGGTTTTTCCCAATGGTCTTTTCTATTTTCTACCTTTTTTCCGAAAAACAATTTCAAATTGTGAGGACGCAATTTGTTGACGGAGTGAAGAATGCAACACCCCACAATTTCATAGTACATTATTTCTTCAAAGTAATTCAATAACTTACATTACACGCAACACCAAGTTCTAGTGCACCATGACTTACCAAACTAGCCGTTCAAAAGCGGTTATGAATAGTATTAACTGAATTTTTAACTATATATAATCGTTATAATTTTAGAATCAATATTATGAGTTTCTTAGACATAATTTAAGAACAAATTCATTTTTTCAGATAAAAGAAGTATTGTTCAAAATATACAATTTAACCGCCTTTTAATGGAAATCCTTTTTTAAATACCACATTTGAAACTTTTATATATTAAATTTTAAAAAATTAACTTCTTCATTAGAATTGGGACATAAGAATTTAGTTTCAATAAATTTTTGGTTTTTTCTGATAACTTTACTATTTGGGGGAATAGTGAAAAATACTATCTTTTAACTGAAAACAAATTTTTTAATCAAAATAATTTATAGTGATAAATTATAAATTTTAATGGTTTGGGAGTATAAATAGATTATATTTTTACCATTTAATCTCATTCTAGTCATTTTACATAATTTCACATTTAATCTAGACATAATAAAGTGTCAATCTTTTGATAGTAATTATTTCTTAAAAACAAAATTTTTGTTTTGACAATGGGAATTAATTTTAAATTAATTTCTGCCACTTATGTGTTTTAAATAAATAAAAATGGATTCCATATTTGGAATCAGGAGGTCCAAATTGTGTAAATAGGTAACTATTTTTTTAGACATTTTGAATAATTATATCGGTAAATATAACGACCCATACTTTACATACATTTTTAATACATCAAAATTGAAGCACACTTATTTCAACATATAACAAAACCATGAAAGGACCGTATAGGTATAGGGACTTTAGAAACTGGGAAACAAAAACAATTGGTTCATAAAGCATCTGCATTGTCTCCCATTTATTTCATCATATCTAGAGTCCCTTTTGGCATATCCTACTTAATAACCTTCTTCCTGACCTTGGGGAAAGAAAACATACAAAAGGGTGAGCTCAAATGCTTAGTAAGGGTGAACAGAATAAAAATCAATCACATCATATTCATAAGAACATAACATTTTGGAAATCTTAACATGCAAAAGAAATCATAATTTCATATCATGGGATAAATCATAGAAGTGAAATGTAATCCCAATAAGCATAACTTAAAACATGAAACTTTGTGGAAAACACACATAATCATAGAAAAGCATTTCTTAGTAGTCAAGACTCATATCCAAGACTATCTTAGCCGACAAATTCCATTTATGAACCGAGTTCACTCCTCATTTCAGCCCTATTTCACTGAACCGGATTAACCTGCCGTTCTTGCCATGTCTATCTCATGAGATATAAATCTTTACCCAATTCATTGGAGTGAGATATAGGTCCCACCCATCTCATAATGATACCATTCTTATGTGTTCCACAAAATCATAAATCATACATCATTGCATAACCCATGTAATAAAAATGGGATTCTTAAACATCATGACATCACAAAACAATTCATATGAGATAAAGGAATTCATAAAAATAATTCCATCACAGTATAATCAAATCAATGTAATAATAGGGATATAAACAGAACCCTATATTATCTTAGATGGAAAATAATTTTGATAAAACACTTGAACTCCATTCTTGAGGAAAATATCCTTTCTACTTCAAATACATTTTCCTTTCTTAACATGTCCTACGATTTTAAACTAAAAGAAGTTGATTAAAAATAAACTTGAAAACTTGTAAAGGAAGCTTCTTGGAAATAATGTTTTAGAAATCCATTCATGCTGTATAAGTTAAAAAAACATTATTCTCGTACTTTTGTCGGAAAAGTCAAAAAGTACCTCATATGAAAAACGACAAAAGATTCCTTTCATATCTTTTACTAAAAACTCACCGAAGGGTAAAATTGGATTTAAACAATTGTAGGTGGATGGAAATAATATTACATATTGAGGAAACATGGATGTGGATGATAAAATACACCCCAGTAAATACCAATGTATAAACAATCTTGGATAAAAATGAGATTGTGATATTTTCCCTTACCTTAGGTCTGATTTGCTTCGTAATTGTCTGAACCTCCTGTATAATGATTTAAATAATGTCATTGACTTATTCCAGAATCATACTCATTGTTATGATATCATATATGGCCATATTCTTAGCTTCTTATTAGTAATATTTCATTGCTTCTTGTTATTTGGGTATTTATTACTTTTTGTTCTTATGCGTGTTTTGTCAAATAAATTCTTATTATTCTATTTAGGTTATAGATACCTCATTTCCAGTATGGTATTAGTGTAATATATATCATATTCATTCATTCAATTCATTTATATAATCATTATTCAATGAAGATCTTGTAGAACGAGTCGCATCACATCGTGGAGACGGTATTCCATACGTACGCACGAGTGATGATATCATTCCCATGATCGTGGAATTGTATTGAAGTGTATGTATAATATTGCATAATCAATATCACTTTAAAATAATCATATATAGTTATTATTTACACCATTATACCCATCCATGTAAGGTGGTGGTGGAAAATAGATTACACCACGGTGTGGAAACGGTATTCCGTACGTACGCACGCGCGGCGATTTCATTTTCCATGGGATGTATAAGAGGTGAAATAGGGTTGTTTCATATTTATAATAACATATCGGTATATGATGGATACTGATGTTATTACCTCATAATGAAACAACTAAAGAAGAGGGAGTTGAAGAAGAATGGAACTTGAAGAAAACGGTAGAAGGTAATACCTCTTTCTCGAAGTGCCTCATTTAAACTTTCTCTTAAGGAACTAGAGTTGGTATTTTGAGAAGACCAGTACCTCTAGTAGGTTTCTAACTAAGTGGAGAAGTAAAATGGGCAGGGGTTGGCAGAGCTTGAAGGCTTAAATTGGTGTGAGGAAGAGAGGTAGGAGGTTCCCTTTTATAAGGGAGGAGAGGCGCACCTTTGGAAAAACTAAAAATATTATTTTATTTTAAAGTCATATTCGGTTATTAATAGCTCCAAATTTATTTACATAGAAGCTAAGGTGGGTATGGGTATAAATCCTCTAATCCAATATAATTTAGAAAAGTTTAGGTCATTATATAAACCTTATCTTTTAGTTTTAACTCTTAGTTAATTAGATTGACATTTACCATGTCACTTTGTATTTTTATATTATATAGTTAGTAAACTTACCATATACATCCAAACGACCCCCAAGTGGTCTATTAATGATACACCTATCATGATATAAGTATCGTTTCCCATCCTCAGTTTTTTAGGAATATAATAACAATTAATAATATAATATTTGTTTAAAAACTATTTTATGTCAATTTTGTCACTATTTGGTAATTGATTTTTGTGAAAATCATAACAGAATGATTATTTCAAAAAAATTTAATTAAATAAATACTAACATGTCATATTAACATAGAAAATTATTGGAATTCATAAAAATTATCAAATTACATTATTTGGGTATTTATAACATCAAGTATGTCAATATTTCATTAATAAGATAATTACTGCATCATCATTGTGTCATAAATAAATTAAATTATTTGTTGTCTAAAAAATAAAAATAAAATACCATTATGTAGGAAACTTTTTAGCTTTATAATGAATATTTATAGTCGAAAATATAATTTTTATAACCCCTTATATGAATTAATTACTAAAAGATTTTTGTTATTGTCAAATTTGTCTTTACATTAAATTAATTAATCCAAATTGACATTGTCACTACCAAGTGGCTCAATGGGGTCCCAAAATCGACCCAAGGATGCCCATGTTCGGCCACTACTCATCCAATAAGTTTAGGAAAAGTGTCAAGGGAATTTTGAATTATTATAATATTTTTTTAACATTGAATTACCCTATTTACCTTTATCCGTAGTAAATAAAAATTACCGTAGTTACTATTCATAATATCAAAAAAAATAAAAGTAACATGTTAACATAATTTGGACCCACTGATTGTAAATATGGAATCCATTTTTCAAAATTCAAAACACAGAAGTTTCAGTAATTAATTTAAAATTAATCCCATTGTTAAGCAAACAGGTTTTAAAAGTTAAAACATTGCCAAAGATTGAAATGTTTGTACCTATGAATTCAATGTAAAATTAATGATAATGACATAGATTATATTAAATGGTAAAAATATATTATATTTATACTTTAAAAACATTCTATATTATAATTTAACCATATAAAGTATTGCGATTAAAAATGTTGTTTGTAATTAAAATATAGCGTGTTTTTACTATTCATTAAAATATGAAAGTTATCAGAACAATAGGAAACTTTTATCCAAAGTAAATTTTTATATCATGATTCTAAGGAATAATTTTATTTTGTCAAATTTAACTTATAAACTTGTCAAAAACTATATTAAAATTGGGTGCGCCATCAAAAGGTGGTAAAACTGCATTTTTTTAAAAATACTTCTTTTATCCAAAAAACTGATTTTGATTTTATACCTCATTCTATAAAATGTATAATATGAATTATAATGTTATAAAATTCAAAATTCAGTTAATACTATTTATAACGGCTAGTTTATAATATTATAATATATCGTTGTTTATTGAAACTCGGTATTGCGTACTACACACGCTATCGAGGAAGGTCGTGATTGCGTGTAACGCAAGACAAGATAGTGTTGTGTGTAGCGTAATATTCCTTTCCATATAGAATATTACATAAAAAAAATATACTTCTCATAAAATATCAGGGTGTTACAATAAATATTCTATTTACCATGATTAATGTGTAAATCCGGTAAATAAGGGTAACAAATAATATTATAATAATATTAAATTACCCTAACACGTGTCCTAACCATATTGTATGATACATGTATGAACATTGGAATCTTTGGGTCGATTTGGGGTCCCCATGGAGCCACTTGAAAGTGATAATTTCACATTATATTAATTAAGTTAAAGTAAATACAAAAATGAAAAAAGTATATATCTTTTAGTAAAAAAACTTTTACATAGGGTTATACATGTTATATCTTCGACTAAAAATATTAATTATAAAGCTAAAAATATTTTATACATAAGGGTATTTTATTTATAATTTTTATACGTTGAATAATTAAATTTATTTGTGACGCAATGGTGATGTAGTATTTTCCTTATTAATGAAGGAATCAATTAAAATGTATTATAAATGTTAAGATAAATATAATTTGAATGTTTTAATTACATACTTGAATTTTATAGGTTAATATGACATTTTATTATTGATTAAATGAATTTATTTAGATTTAATAAAGTTTATAGGACTTTAACAAAAATCAATTATTAAATATTATCAAAATTGACTTAAAAGAGTTTTTAAAACAAATATTATATTATTAATTGATATTCTATTCCTAAAAATCTAATGTTCGGCCAAAGGACATATATAATGATAGGTGTATCATTACATAACCACTTTGGGTTCGTATTGAAGTATATATTATGTTCTTTAAACATATATTATAAAAATACAAAGAGACATGGTAAATGTCAAACTATTTAACTTAGACATAAATCTAAATGATAATGTTAATATAGTGACCCGAACATATCTAAAACTTATTGCCTCAGTAGTTTTCGACCCATACAAACCTTATACTTTAAATAATCCATTTTAGAGACATTATAAACCGAAAATTATTTTATTATATAATAATATTTATAGCTTTTTCTAAGGTGCCCCTTACCCCTCTTAAAAAAGGGCACTCCCCATTCTCTCTAATTCACACCTTCAGAGAAATTTGGCTCAGACAAACATTGCCCAAAAACCCTCTCAAATATCCTCCCTTAATCCTAGAGGCCTTAATTTAGTATTAAATCCAACTTAAAGAGCCCTTTTCATCAAATAAAAAGGTAGAACCCGAAGAGGAGGTAAATATTTCATCACCTCTTTCAAGTCCCTTTCTTCTTCCACTTTCTTTTTCTTTGTTATTTCCATTCTAAAATAATAACTCCAGTATATTCTATATACTATGATGTTATTATAAATATGTTACAACCAAATTAATTATTCTATCCATCCTTTTAATGACATGTTACCATACTTGAGTATGTACAGCTTACCGTCTCCACTTCGTGGTGTAATTGTTATTCAATACATTATTATTTCGATGGGTATAATAATGATGTATAATTGATGTAAATAATAAATATATCATGATAATGATTCTGTATATATGATATAACATCCAATTTTACACCTTTAAACAAATTATATTGTTGCTCATGCGTACGTATGGATTACCGTCTCCACGATGCGATGAAATTCATTTCCAAGTTCACCATTCATCGATGATTATAAAAATATATATTAATAATAAATATGTAATATATGACATAATAATGCTACTGGATATATATATATATATATATATATATTTAAGTACTTATATATATCTTATTCACTTACTTCTGTTCTATACGATATGAAAATAAAAAGAACGTTTATGTGTACGTACGTCCTACCGTCTCCATAAACGTTGTTTTCCATTTCATATATCTATCTATTATAAATATTTATATTCTAAATATGTATGATTTACATATCAAGGATTATATTTTTGATGTATTTAAATCTTGATCTAAATGATACAATCAAGAATTACAAGTTAAAATATGTACGATAAGGAAAGAGATTATTACCCGAAATGTTAATTTGACATTAAAATCATTATAAAATGGGTAATATAAAGTTATAAATGAATAATGTATGATATAATTAAAATTAATATAGTTTTGGTATAACCTAATAACATTAAATGGTCATTATAATGGTCGTTAAACGTTCCCTCGACCAAAAGAAAGTGCACGGTAAGGGTTAATTTCACAATCTCTTTATTATCCGAGGTTATTTTTACGTAAGTATCTACTGGGACATATTTATTATCCATGTCCATGTTTCATGAAATAGTTTTTCAAAGGTATTATTTTAAGGAACTTTTTTTACAAAAAACTTCATTTTAAATGTTTCAAATATTTATTCTTCTCAATCTTTCTCATTAATGTCCATGTCATCAAAATGGTTTTTAAGGATTTATTTATATGAACATGAATGTTTTTAAAATGTTAATACCTTTCAAAAGTTTCAAAGTGGTATGAGACACTGTGATTCAAAAATTTCTTCAAATGTCTTCCTTTCTAAATTATTTGACTTTTAAATGTTTTCATGAAAAAAGGATATTTCTCTCAAAGATTTTTACAAATCATTTTCATCTATGTCAACATCCTTTGATGGATTTTATACATGTTTGAAGATGATTTATTATGATACAAATATTCCATATTGTATTGAAGGTTTTGTGATATGTTTGACTGTGGATGTGTTATTTTTATACCACTCATGATTTAGGGATAATGTATTGACATTTCAAATGCTAGTTTTAATAAGAATGTTTATGTTATGTTTAAACCGTTCCATATGAGGAATGAATTGGACTTAGTAAGTGACGGGTGGGGCCCGCAATATCTCCTAAGTGCATTGGTAAATCTCATGAGACAAACTAGTGTATTGTCAAAATGCCTTGACCAAATCTTATTTGTAGTCTTGGCACAAGGCCTTGATTATGCAGTTATGATAGTCTGGCATTATGCATTCCATCGTTATGAAAGTGGCCATTGATATTGCATGTGATTATTTGACTAGCAGAGTATCTATGTGATTAAGTAAATGGAATTATTTTGATTTATATTTTCTATAGTATTATTAATTTTATGTTGAAAAGGATTTTGTTTTATTTTTATACGTTGCATTAAATGTTTATGCATATTTATGAAAGTATCCACTATATTGCTTACCCTTGTTGAGCATTTGAGTTCACCCCTTTCTATGTTTTATTTTTCCCAGTATGTGAAGAAGTATTTTATGACTGACCTGTAGTGATAGTATAAGGGTATTTGATTGTGGACTATGGAGACTATGTTATTTTAGTTTTTTATTGTATCATGTAATGTCAGACTTTTGATTGTATCTAGTGTTTCCAAGGCTACTAAACTAATCATTCCTTCGAGACTTTATCCTTCATGATTATGCCAATGTTATGTAATAACGCACTGAATCTGGGTAACTGGGGTCAGGGCATTACACGTTTAAATTTTTGGCCTTTTACCCCTTTTTGTTAAGTCATTTCACCCTTTTAACTTTTAACCATCGTAACTGGTTTTTAACTAAGTAATTTAGTTTTTTATGCCTAAAAATAAAATGAACATTATTAAAAAATATATAGCTTATAATTAATAACTATTAATCTATTTTTATATATACACTTTCATAAAGAGATAAAAATTTATTTTAAAAAAATAAATGTATAATGTATTAAAAATAGTTTTAGTTAATAGTGTAACTTACATTCTAAAATATAAAACATTGGTTTATAATCTAAAATTAATATTTTTAAATATAAAATATCTTCTCTGAAATTCATTTTTTTGAATATATTATTATTTCATAATTTTCCATTTGATCCTTATATACTAATAATATCATTAAAGACATGATATTTGTATAAATAGTATTTTGTTCCATTATCCTCAAAGTATTTTTCTCTGAAAAACAAAAAAAATATTAAGATAATATGAACCAGAGAAATCCAAAATGGATGTTAATTTTATAAAATTAAAATATTAAAATTTATATATTATATTTTAAGTGGAAGTCAAAATATAATGAAAAATAACTTTTATTGATGAATGGTACTTTGAAACATTAAATAATATTCATATTATTTTATAACAATTTAAAATTTAAATAACTTTAATATATTAGTTTATATATAATAATATAATAATTTTGGTCAATTTAATTTATTAGGATAAAATATACGACATAAAAAAACAATTCATTGAATAATATAAATTTTGAATAATCATTACCAAATACAATAAAATTAATTATTTATATTCTATAATTTTAATGTTACAAATCCATAGATATTAATATATTTATTTTAATTTTATAAATATATAATAACCTCATTATATATAATAATTTTAATAATAATGTCTAATTATTATTTAAACAAATGTCATATTTTAATATTATATTTTTATATAATTATTTATTATTCATGAATTATATAATTTAAAAATGACTATTAATAATAAAAAATATCAATATATATATTATATTCTTGTATATCCATTGTATATATTTCAAATAACCATATTACTAAACTCATTCACTTCATTTGTACTTCTTATGTCACATTTCCTATTTCCATATCTTTCATCTTAGATCTCACTATTTTGATTCCTCACTCATGATGTTCTCCCAAATTATAGGATTCCTTTTTCTATCGGCAATCGTCAAGGGTGAAGATAATCCAAGAGATATCCTAGTGTTGAGGATTTTTTCCATTCTACTTGTTATCCCATTTTAATTTATGAAAATTTATTGGTTGTAATAATCCAGAGTGATACTAATCCATAGTGTGTAATAATTAGTTTCAGGATTTTTGTAGTAATGTTTTCATATGAACAAATAATGTATTTTTAGTTCAATTCTTATATTTTATGAATTATTTCCTAATATATTTCATTTTATTTGAAAATTTTAAAAATGGTTTTGAATTATAAACATATACATTAAATAAAGAATATTCTTTCTAAAAACCAAAGTTGTGTAATTCCCCACTATATAAGTTGTATGTTCACAATTTTAATTAACACTCCTTAATGAAAATAGATAAAGATATCTAAAATAAAGACATGAACCGAGATATAATTTCTAGAGTTATATAAACTTGACAAACAAAGTAAACAAATCCTTTATCTTAGAATAGGTCAATTAGAATATTGGGGTTCTCTATTCATTTCAGTTAAACATCCATCATGATTAGGTATCCTAACATATAGTTGAATTAGTTTCCTAAGATAACTAATACAAAATTGAGTTATTGAAATAGACTTATACCCATGGAAAATCATTTTCCTTGGTACTGGTCTTGAAACCTATTTTTACCTTGTATGACATTGAAATATTTATGTGAATATTTCCATAGATATTCGCAGAAACGACATTAAATCCTAATGCCTGGTATGCCCGAGAGTTGTTTTTTAAAAAATATTAAATATATTTTACATTACATGAATATGGTTTTTTTAGAAATAATGATATGTCTATTAAAAAAAGGCTCTAATTAGAAATATGGGACCTGAGTGGATTTTACAAAGTGATATTTACCCTAAGAATGACCAAAAATAGGTCAGCATAGGGCATTAAGATAAAGTAACTATAGGAGGGTGCAATTAATTATGATAAAAAATTAATTTCTTAATTATTTCTCTAAATGGCCTAGAACCAGATCTCTCAATAAATATGTTTCTATGGAGGATCTACAGTGTCAGTCGTATAACCCCCAAACCCATGAGAGGATGATTCATCCACCCTCTATTGGAGAACCTAGGTCAGAGGACATTGAGGAATTGCATCAAGGAGAATTGAAGTATGATGAACATAACAGATCTTCCTCCATCATTGGTGAGCATGTTCTCCATTGGTTTAAAATTTAATATTGATGTTGTACCAATTATTTTTTTTGTATTTATCATACTTTGGTTTTTACCGTGATGAACTTGAATCAATGTCAAAAAAATTATTTTGTGGTCCAATCATTCGATAGAGGTATTGATAATTGGAATGAAAATTATTTCTATTATTGATTTGAAAACATGAAAATTGGACCTCTTTAATGATATCCAAACAAAAAAATTCTTTGATTGAGGTCTGATTTTGGATTTTATTTTATCATTTTCCTGATTGTTCATCATGTTACCACCACCAGACATCAATCTATTCAGGGGTTCGATCAGGGATGGACCAGTTGGTGAAATTTAACCATGGGTTGATTACAATGATAATTAATAAGTATTAGGGAGGAAGAAATTTGAAGCAATCAATGATGGATGTGCTAGTTGAAGGTACGATAGATCCCATATATAGTCATCTCATCAAGATCTTCCAATCAAGGCAGAGACACGTCAGCTCATCAGAGAGGTTGTTAGAGGGTGTGATATGTGAATCATGTTCTTCATTGTGTGTCGTTTCTCACAGGGCATGGAGGTTTGGTTTTTAGATGTGGGGGAGGGGGAGAATTTTGGTTAAAGAATATATAAATAAAAATAAATAAACAAAATAATAAAAAATCTGATGGGGGGATGTGCGCACATGGAGACAACGTGGGGTGGTGTGGCCCTCTCTCTACTTTTCATTTTTTATTTAAATATAATTCTTAATATGTAAAAATTATAATAATATTAATAGTATTATTTTTATTAACAAATTTTTTCCCATCATAACTCCCTCAAAGGGATTATGATTGATGTGTTGTCTATGTTAGCATGACCCTGACTTTTACATGGCCATTTTAAGACTAATGATGGATAATTAATTCATGAACATATATTAGGTGCATAAAATTCCTAAGAATAGTAATGTAATTTTTATTTTTGTTGTTTTCATAGTAGTTGTTGTTGATTTTGTTGTTGTGAAATATTGTATCTTGTATATCTTCTTTATACGACGCCAAAAACATGAACTATCAGTGGCATCATAATCTTGATTTCATGGTCAATGTCTTAAGAAAAATATCGGTTTTCTAATTCAAACTCATGGGTGGGATCCATGAATCATCTTTTGTGCATTATATGTTGAAAACATATTTTTCACTGAGTGTCCGAATTGGGAATGTAAATAGTCGATCCTAAGTGTTTTTTCAAATAGAATGTGATGGTGACCACCATAGTGGACTCCGAGATAAGATATAATATATTCCAAGTGTCATGATACTTTAGGTGGAAATCTATGATGATAATGATTTGAAAATATCATCAATGTTTAGATAGAGGTGCTACTCCCATATATCACTAAGGTCTCAGGACCTCTATTCATGGAGACGATACTCCACTATTGTATCATTTTGAAGTTCATCCATATATGGCATGAAGATATAGATATGGAACTCCACTGTCGTAATAGAATGATGGTCATCTATTCATGTATATGGAACTCCACTATCATACCAGTGTCTGGGTCCTTAAAACTTGTTATCATGGACATGGTACTCCCCTGTCATACCAGGGTGCGAGTACTCCATGCTAGTGATTCTGATGGAGATGGTACTTCCATTTTGAATTAGGGTGGGGTTCTTCCATAATATTTCTTCAGATATGTGTGTTAGATGATGGGAATTGTTGATAGAATTTTGTATTTGTTGGATACTCTTCTTCTTGTTATAAGAAATTATATGGATATCCTATTACACTATTATTTGGGATTCTTATACAAATCATCTATATATAATTTATTCGGTATCCATCCCGTGGATTTGGTCACTCTCCTTCTAGGATAGGTGAAGACCCGTGATGTATGGAATATTCTTTCTATTTCTAGCGTCTTATGGTTAGATGAGTCTAATCTCCTTACATAGGTGGTGAATATTCTACATGTATTTCATCTATACACTGTGTTGAATCCCATATGCATAGAGGAGGTTACGTCAACTCTTAGTTTAGGTTACGATATTCACTTTGACTAAACTTTGTGTCATATACTATCTTTATATTCCTATTGTATCTATTACTTATAATCTTTCATCTTTCTAGGTGTCCTATTGGGTATGTATATACTCACCCCTGTATGGGTTTTTCATGTATGGGTCGTGTCTTATACATATGATGTATAGGTCGACCTTGACAATACAGTAACATAAGAATAATTGGTGCATGGTCCATGTATAGTGTTCATAGATTCGGTACTAAGAGATAGGCTCTCTTTTAGTTATTTAATTTTCTAGTATTAATAGGATGGATCATCTTTCTGGTGGGGAATGTATCATTCCCCTTTATATAGGATCATGCATGATTGGTTCATGCATGATTGGTTCATGCATGATTGGTTTACTTCATAGTAGTGTTGCATATTTTAATCTTTCTCCATCACATGTTCAACAATATTGTTGTATTTGTGTCTAAATTATGATAGTAAAAGTCCTCCTTGAGTTAGTTAGTCCATAAACACTGGTATCCACCCCTTGCCTATGGAGTTTGGATTTGGGTAGTTGCAGCTTAATCCCCAGTTTGGGTCGGGTCCTGACATATTGGTATCAAAGAATGTTCATTACTTGGGATTTTTTCATCACGTATCTTCTTTAAAGGATTTTCTTTGGGTTTAGGGAAGTAGTGTCAAAGTGTCTTGACTGTGACTCTCAGACCAGGGATTCAATTTATGGTGTGATGGACGACGTATCCATTGACTGGGACATGGACCACCTTCTTATCGACTCGGAATGCCAAGACATTTGTTGCATGGATTAATGGTACATTCAATATATATGATTGAGTATTTGATTTCCCTTATTTAGTTATCTTCCAATTGTTGTTATATATATATATAAACTTTCAATGATGAAAGCCAACCAGCATACCATATTTGGTTCATGATGATGATTATATGGCCAATGATGCCTCAGTTCAGGTTCTATCTTGTAATTCCATTCCTCCGGGTGGCCTGGTAGCAATGCCACCACTTATTGATCAAAATATCATTCTAGTAGAACAATTTGGGGATGTGAGCAGGCTTATCGCACTCCATGGGTTCTAGTTCTAGAGTCTACTAATCTTCTGCACCAAGATAGATCCTTAGGTAGAATGTGATTGGCTGGAGTTTGCGTCCCGCATATTCAAGCATTTTTGGATCCCGATTAATCATATAGTTTCTCAAGAAACAATTTTTTATTATATAAGGGATTCTATAGCACTATAAACATCAGTATAGTACCCCCCATGAATTCAGACATATGATGGATTGTTAGAGATGTTTCTATTGATATAGAGATTACTATATAAGGGATGTTATACTACTGGAAAAGTCAGTAGACATCCCTAGGTTGTATCAATGGGCAGGTGACAAGAGATGAGGCATATGAAGATTACTCATGATCTTACATAGGTACATGGTCATGTAGTTCACAGACTATGTAGAGGACCAGGGTTTCCTAGAAAGGGGTGGTGTTATTCCTATGATGGGCAATGTAACATGGTGTGAGACTGCCAGGAAAGTCATGTAGAGGAGTGCAGACAAATTGGTGATGGACCACCACAGTCGAGGACTCCCTTTGATCCGAGACCTCCAATGAGAGGGAAGTGTGGTCCCTAGGGAGGAATATATAGCAAAGGAATATGATGAGCTATTGGTGGTTGATTCAATGATGAAATAATTCTTCTACTACCAATAGTTATCCTACTTCAGGCATAGGGAGCTGGTGGTTACGGCCATAGATAGCTATTGGATTTTGAGGCTTATGACCCTAGAGAATATGAGATTATTTGAGGAATGATCTTTGTGTTTTATACTCTTATTCCATTATTGATAAACATAGGTTTCAATCATTTCTTCATCTCTATACTCTTTGTCTGAGAGATATTTCTCCCCTTTGATGAGCTTGCTCAGCAACTTCGTCTTGAGGTTTCCATAGGGAACACTTATTTTATATCATCCATATTTCGATAGTTCAAGTCATCTCTAAGTGGGTTGAAGTTCACTTGGGACATTTTGGTCATCACAATGAAACCCTATGATGTCATCTTGGGTGTGTATTGGTAGTCTATGGTTTGAGCCTAGATTGATTATCACCACAGACAAGTCAGATGCCTACACACATAAGAGATGAGATTATACTTTTATGGTTAGAGGGATATCATGGAAAAATACTAAAAAATACTTTAACAGTAATTTAATAGGCCTTTATCAGTGTTAAAAATCTCTATTAAAATGTTCCATTAACAATTATTTTTTAGCACTATTAAAGGGGGGATTTTACAACACTATTAAAGGGGGTAAAAAACCTTTCAGATGTACATGAGTTTCTAAACCCTTCATCATCACTTCCATGATGCCTTCAATAGCACTCCACTCCCACCCCAACTACTTTATCTGCACTTTTCAAATTTTCCAGCCCCATGCATGCGCGCCAAGATTTGAACCACACCCCTCTTCTTCAAAAATGGAATGTCATTACCACTACACCATGTTCTCTTTCTGTCTATTTAATGATATATTTATTTACTTATATATATATTTACATATATTTATATAATTATTTATAAACACATTTTTAAAATATATCTGTGTGTGTGATATATATACTTATATTTATTTAAATATATATTAAATTACAAATAACAAACAATTAAAAACAGATAATATATAAATAAATAATAATTAATTAATATTTAATAAATAAGTAATAAGTAATTAATAAATTAATAATTAATAAATAAATAAACCCTGAAAAGTCAAGAAAATATAAAAACCCTAAAAACCCCAAATGGCCATAAAATTTGATCTAAGGTTCCTTTTTAGCACAAAAACCAGTCAAATAAAATATCATAACATGATATTGAATTTGATATTTGGTACTAGGAAAAAGTACATATGGATCAGAAGATATAACCATTTGAATTTTAAGAAAGAGGGGTTGGTGACTAAAAACTCTATTTCAGATGCCTTATGGGCCATTCTAGGGGAAAAATGTAAAATTATCAAAGTGATGGTCTTATATGTACATGTCATAGATATCTTTACAATCTTTTATTTAGTATGTGGTAGAGCCAAAACAGACACCCTAATCAAATGTTATGTCTGTTTGAAGACTGAGTTACATTTTCAACTTATTTTAGATTTTTTAATTATTTTTTAATTTGTCATCATTAATTTTATATTAAATGACTATTACATGGTAATAATAATAAAATAATTAATTAGTTTTTTTAATTATTTTATAATCCATTTTCACTAAATATCATATATATTAAGTTTAAATACCAATTTACCTTATCTAAAACATATTTTTAAAAATATATATTATATTTCTATCAGTTAAATATATTTATATATGAATATATTATTTTTAATGATATATTTCTTTAGTATACATTTATCAGCGCTTGTAAAAAATGGTGCTAAAGGGGGGGTCATTATCTATGCTTCTAAAAAAGTGCGGAAACCCCCCCCCCCGAATTCTTCATTTAAACAAATAATAAAGGGTGCGACTTTATCAGCACTTATAAAAAAGTGTTGATAAAGTTCCCCCTTTAATAGTGCTTTTTAAGCCCTATTAAAGAACCCTTAACAATGCTAAAAAATGGATTGTTAAAGGCCCCCTTTAATAACACTTTTTTAGAGCTAAGAAAGGGGATATTTGATAGTTTTTTTAGCTAGTGTTGTTAAAGCCATAGCATTGGATAAACCTAGTTTTTCAGTTTTGTAAGGGCGATTGGGTGTTACAAGAAAGAGGTTTCATCCCATCACTCATTAGTCAGAGAGTGTATCCCTTGGTGCAGTAGACTCTTTAGGAATATGGATTCCATCATTCATGGAGGATTATAGGGACTCATTCCCCAATGTCATTATGAGACTACCTTTGTGATAGTAGATAGAGTTTTGTATCAACATTCATCTTCGGACCACTCTGATATCTTATGTTGATTATCGGATGGCTCCTAATAATCTCTAGGAGAAAAAAATATTGTTGTATGACATTTAATAGATGGGTTTCGTCAGAACCAGTGTGTCCCCCTGGGCGACTCCAGTGTTGTTTTTGAAAAAGGAAGAAATGATATTACAACATTGCTTTATTACTATGGACCAAATCGGGCCATATTTATTAAAAAGTACCCCTTACCTAGGATTGATGACTTATTTGACATATTTTGTGGTATGAGATTATTCTCTATGATTGATCTCAAATTCAGATACCACTAGTTACATGTTTTGGAGGAAAATATTCCAAATCTAGAATTCTGATGTCGCAATGGGCACTATGAGTTCCTAGTGATGCCTTTTGGTGTGATTAATTCCCTCACCATTTTTGTGGATTTAAAGAACCAGGTCTTCCACCCATACTAAGACATTTTTTAAATTTTCTTCATTGAAGACATACTAATCCACTCTACATTAGAAAATAAGAATCCATAGGAATTTAGCTTGCTTCTAGATTTTCATTGAGAGCAGAAACTTTATGAAATTCTATCGATGTGCCAGTTCTGGATCCCTAAAGTGAACTTTCTAGGGTATATCAATTCATAGTGTGGTTTATCCATTTACCTTGTGAATATCAATAGAATTATTACTTGGGCTCTACCCAAGATCTTGTCATAGGTGAATAGATTTCTTGTCTTCGCGGAGTACTACATGAAGTTTGTAGAAGACATCTCTGGGATTAAAACCCCTTTGACCACCCTAATGAAAAAAGGGAATCCATTTACCTTGTTTGAGCAGTTCCAGAGGGCCTATGAGATTTTTAGGTTGAGGATGATGATTTCCACATTATTGAGACTTCTAGAGGAGGTCGTGGAGTATGTGGTGTATTATGATGCCTACGGAGGTAGGCTCGATAGTGTAATAATGAAGCGATATGATGTTATTGAATATGGGTCAAGGAAGCTAACACCCAATGAGTAGAACTATGAAACTCATTAACTAGATCTATCAATGATAGTCATATCCTTTTGGATGTTAAGGTACTAATTTCTTGAAGAGCACTTCTTGGTTTACTCAGATAATCAAAGTCTCAGTTACCTCTTCACTTAGAGAGCCTAAAAACTGAGATAATAGTACTAGTTAGAGTTCCTATAGGACTGGGACATCATGATAGTATATACTCTAGGGAGGGTAAATGTTGTAATAGATTCCACAAGAATAAATTCGGAAGTTTGTTTAGTGTAGGAGGCTTTGGAGCGGTTAGCTTCCCGACAAATGACCCTAGTAGAATAGGAGGGTACAACTTGTCTTTAATCGATGGTGTTGAATCCTTCTCTTCTCTAGTGTGAGAGAGAGTCTAAGTTGTGAGAAATCAATTGTGAGGTTTACCATGACCAAATATTCATAGGTGAATCACCAAATTGATATTTTAAAGGAGTTAATCGTGTCATCTTATTCCATCGGTGGACAATGGTTCTTGTCATGATGTAGGGGGAGGTGATGGGAGAGTTGCACAAATCTCCCCCTAGTTGTATACCCCGGTGGGGGGAAGATGTACAAACACCTTCAGTAGTAATTTTGGAGGTCTATCAAGAGACAAGGAAGTACTGATTTTATATCATGGTGCCTCGCATTTTAGTATGTGAAGTCTCAACACCATGTTTCGGTATGTTGGTTTCATCAACTTGTGATCTTGGAGTGGATGTAGGATAACATATCCATAAACTACACCATAGGGATTCAGTGCATAATTAATAGCCATAATTCTATCTGGTTAATAGTGGGCATGCTCACAAAGTCAATGCACATTATCTCTACTAGGAAGAGGAGTTCTATGGAGATTCTGGGGAAGGTCTACGTATGAGAGATCACTCACCTTCATAGGGTTCCCTCGATAATCATTTCTGATCATGACGTGTTGTTTACATCTTGATTGTGTGAAGTCCTGCATGAATAATTTAGGACCTAGATGAGGATGGTTATGACCATTCATCCCAATACCGATGGGTAGACTGAGTACACTATCTAGGTGTTATAGGATATGTTGAAGGCCGGGATGTTATAATTTTTCCGAGATGGGAGGATCACATTATCTTTGCGGAGTTTTCATAAAACAACATCCACCACTCTACCATCAGCATCAAAACTTTTTAGGCCCTATACAAGAAACCCTATAGGTCACCCTTGTGTTTGATAGTGATCAGTGAAACTTCTATTTTGGTTCTAGAGTTAGTGTTGGCAACAATGGGGAAGGTCCATTTCTTCTATGAGTTGATAAATATTTCATAGAGTAGGAATAAATATTACACAGATCATCATCATAGGCCCTTGAAGTTTGATGAGGGAGACAACATTTTCCTGAGAGCCTCCTCTGGAAGGGGATAGTAGTGGTGAGACTGGGGAGGCAAGCTATGCTGAAGGTTCATCGGGTCATTCAAGATCATATAAAGGGTTAGTGATGTTGCTTACTACCTCACCCTACCCCCATAGATGGAGCAGGTGCATGAATTCTTCCACTTGTTATAGCTAAGGAGATACGTGCATGACCCCAGACACATCATTGACTGGGGAGATATGAACATTGAGGATGGAGAAATATTTTCGGATCACTTGGTGGAGATTAAGGATTAACAAGAGAGGACTATGCTTTGATGGACCATCCCCTTGGTTCGCATGTTGTGACAACATGAGGACATGAAAGAGAGTTCCTAGTATAGTGAAAGATATATGTAGGCTTAGAATCCTCTATTTTTTGTTATGTTTTGATTTTTGGGGATAAAAATAATGAAGGAGGGAATGATATAGAGACCCAATTTTCCCTTTATAAGACATGGAAATATTCTTATGTATATTTCCATAGCTAGGCGCTCAGACGACATGGAATTCCTAGACATAGTGTCCTCGGAATTGTTTTTATAAAACTATTAGATATATTTTATATTACAAATATTTGGGTTTTCTGAAATTTTGAGATCTCACTTAAACATAATCTTGTATTAGAAATCTCAGACCAATGTTGAGTTAATAACGTGATGTTTATCATATGAAGGACCTAAAATAGGTTAGTACAGGGAATTCAGATAAGGTGACCATAGGAGGGTGTGTTTAATTAATATAAAAAATTATTTTCTAATTATTTTAATAATGAAATAGACCTATATACCTCTATAAATATGATGTTAAAGGAAGATCGTTGTGGTTATCTCCATAACCATGGAACTATTGAGGGGAGGTCTCTTCCACCCTATGTTGGAGAACCGAGATAAAATGATAATGAGAAATTGGATCAAGGTAAATTGAAGCATGATTAATGCAACATATATTCCTATTTAATTAGAGAGATTGTTCTCTATCATTGAATGATACAATCGTGAGGTATGATATTTTCTTTGTGTTGATTTATCCTGCATTTGTTTTCCCCATGATGAACATGAATCTATATCAAACAAATTAATTAGTGGTTCAATCGTTAGATATGGGTATTGATAATTGGAATCAAAAATATTTTTATTATTGATATGAAAAACAAAATATTGGATCTCGTCGATGATGAAAAAATGATCAAGGTCTTCTATCACGGTCTGAATCTTGATTTTCTTTTATCTTTTTCTCCATCATTCATCATGTTACCACCACCTGACTTCAATCTGATCAGTTGTTCGACCAAGGATAGATCAGTTCGATAAATAAAACCCTTGGTTGATTACAATGATGAAGAATAAGTATTTGGGATAAAGCAACATTATGTGATCAATTATGGTCTTTTAGGAGTAAGATACAAGAGATGCCACATATTGTTGGCTTGCCGGGTTGATCCAGTCAAGGAGGAGGCATGGTGGCTCTCTAGAGAGGATGCAGGATAGTGCGATCGATGAGACATGTTCTTCGGTGTGTTTCATATATATAGGGGCATGGAGGATACATTTTAAGGAATGGAGGGTATAGGTTAGGATGAATAACATAGAAATAAAGTCAAATGAAATGAAAAAAAAGATAGAGGGAGGGAAACTATGTTTTCATGGAGATAGTGGAGGGGGTGGCCCTCTCTCCATTGATGTTTTAATTAAATATAATTATAAATTTATAATAAAAATAATAATATTATTATTACATTTACTATTAATAATATTGTTATTACAAAATGTTTTTTCTATAATGACCCCTCATATGAGATCTAATTGACGTGCAATTTGCATCAATGTGACCCTGAATTTGAGACGATCATTTGAAGGCCAATGCTAAATACTTAATTCAAGATCATGGATCATGTGTATGATATTCCTATGAAAGTTTTTTTTATTATTATTGTTTTGGTTGTTTTGAAATATGTTATATCACATATATTCTTCATACGATGTTAGAAAGATAAACCGTCACTGGCATCATGATCCTAATTTAGGGGCTGATGTTTTAACACTAATATCTGGTTTTTAATTTAGACTCATGGGTGGGGTCCATGATGTTCATTTTTTTTGTGTCATATGGTGAAACATGTATTTCTCACCGATCATATGAATTAGGCTAGAAAATATTCTATCCTAAGTGTTTTTTCACACAAAACATAATGGTGACCACTATATTGGTCTTATAAATATGATGCAAGATGTTCTGAGTGTTACACTCCTTTAGGTGGCACTCGATGATGATAATGATTCGATTAGATCATTAGGGCTCATATTGAGGTGGTACGTCCATTTGGAACTAGGGAAAGATTCCTCTATTCATGGATATGGTACTCTGCTATAGTATAAGTGTTTAGGTACTCCATACTTGGCGTGAAGATATAGAGATGGTACTCCGCTATTGTAATAGAAAGAAAATACTCTATTCATAGATATGGTACTCCACTATCATAGTAGTGTGTAGGTCTTGTATACTTCTTATCATGGAGATGGTAATCTCTCATCGTAATAGGGTATGTGTCCTCTATGATCATGATTCAGATGGAGACGATGCTCCCCTATCGCACAATATTGTGGGACCTCCATACGACTTCTTTAGAGAGGAACATGGGATGATGGGCATCATTTATATACTTTTGGATATGTTGGATACTATTGTTTTTCAATTGAGCGGTGATATAGAGATCCCCTTACTCTATCATTTTGGATTACTTAACTGAGAACATATATATAACTTCTAATGTAACCACCCCTTGGATTTTGTTACACTCCTTCCATGAGAGATGAAGACGCAGGGGTATGCCACATGATTTTTGTGTTTAATCTACAAAAAATGACCTTTACCAACATAAAATTACCAAAATATAATATATATGTTGGTACAAATATTTAATTATAATAGATATTAAATTCTGTTGATATTAACTATAGGTACCCACAATTGTTTTACCAACATATATATATTTTTATATTAATATTTCAATACCAACAAAACTTTTACCAACATTTATATCTTTTGACTTATCATAATAATACAAACAATTGATTTACTGATAAATGAATATGTCATTTTTAGTTACTGTTACCAAAAAATCTTTTACCATTACAAAATTATATTACTAATAAATTATTTAAAAATATAAAATATTTTACCAAAAATGGAATATATAGATATATAAATTCATATAAATATAAATATATATATATATTACCCATTAGAAGAATATAATTTTAAAAATAAATACATTTTATTAAATAAAATTTTCATAATTTATTAATAATTATTGTTTATATATATATAAAAAAAATCCTTATACTATATATATTTTTTATATAAATTCATAAAATTCAATTATATATATATATATATTCAAAAATAATAACCCTAATACACCCCCACCTTATCTTGTGACCCCCTCTCCCACCCCTACCCCCCTCACCGTCTCACAGGACCCTACCGCCCTCCAATGTCTCCCATGACCATGATCCACCTCCCCTAACCCCACCTCCATCTACCGTATCACAAGACCCCTTTCCCCAATCCTACCTCCATGTCCCTCTTCGGCGTTCCTCAAAAACCTTGTCACAGGAACCCCCTCATCGTCCCCGACCGGCATCCCACTCTAACTACCATCCTACTCAATTGTCTTCCATGCTCGACTGTTGTCCCTACTCGACTACCATCCTCACTGCTTGATTTCCTTCATCCACAACATTTTAGATCGGCGTCCCAATGTGACCCCTCCCCAGGTTCCCTATTTTTTCAAATTTGTAAACATATATTTCCCTTTTTTTTCTTCAATTAAATTTGAACATATTTTTTCATATTTTTTAATACATGTTCAAATTTATTCATTTCTTTTCACGTTACTTCATATATATTAAAAAACTAATAGATTTCAATTGAATATATTGGTTCATGTTTTTTCATTATTATATTACAATATTCATTATATTTAAATTTTATTGAGGTTCATACTTGTTTTTTATTGTATGAATAGGTTCATACTATGGATGAAGAAACTAAAACACTTTCTATGGTGTAACTGTAACTGTGTAATCTAGGAAGCATTCACAGAACAGATGAGATCTTTCTTGAATGGAAACTCACAGTCAAACATGACTTTAGCTATGTAACTTGTTTGCAAAAAACATCATAGTAGTAATCTATTTGTAATATCAATGGTCCATTAATCATCAATAATATAAAATAAAATATTATTTATTTGATTGGATCTTTTTTAAATAATGTCATGTAGATTCTGTAAGTGTCACTATAAGCCTTCATGGGATAAAATATGTTCAATCCCAGAATTTCATTGAAAGAAAAATTCATATCCAAATTATTTATTTCGTAAAAACATTTATTATATATTATCTATAACCAATGGTTATACACATGATTATTCGTATTCATTGTTTTTAGTTCTACCACACAAACAACTTACTTTTGTATGCTATTCATATTTTTAATACAAGTTCACATTTACTTATAATGGTTGATATCTTTTTTAATAAAAGTTCAAATTGTTTCATATTTTTTTAATAAAATATCATATTTTTTCATATTTGGATTGCAGTATTGTGAGAAAGTACGACACAATGATGAACCTTTGATTATTGAGACAAATGTATTTTATTTTATTATAATTTTTGGGATTTTTCTTTTTCTTTGTATTCATTTTTTCACCTGTTAAGTATGTAATACTTTGTACATTTTTGAAATGATGTGTTTTCAATTTTCAATGATAGATGTATCACTTGGGTATTCATTTTTTGGGAATTTTTCATTTTAATTTCCTTCACCTGATAATTATGATATACTTTTTATATTTCAAACCCATTCTTTGTTGTTTGCAGCAGTGGGTAAATCACGTGGGCATGCTTTTGTTGAGCCTGAGAATTATAGATCATTGAGATGTGTTTGTAGTGTAATTACATATTGTTTTAATTAACTTTGAAATATTAGGTTTTTCTATGTATTAGGACTTCTGGACAAGAATGAATAAGTTCCACAACACACATTATTTTTTAGAGTTAATTTATATGGACTACCAATGCAATGTTGTATTTTTTTGTCATTAATATAATGTCTCTATAATTTCATGATTATTGAATTTTTAGGGCACAATAACAGATATGGTGAACAAATTAACAAATCTGACTGTATGGATTATTTGAAAATATAATTATAGTTTTATATTTATGCATACCATGTGTAATGCAAGGGTAATTATACTATTGGGACTTGATTTCATTTCATTTGAAGTTATTATTCAAAATAAGGTTTCTAAAGAAGATTTAATAAGTATTGTTATAGTTCTTTTTATTTATTTTTGTTATTTGGGTTTTTTTATATTGATATATATATATATATATCTTTTATTAAAAGTTTTTAATGTTCCTTTTTCGTTGATTATGTTTATTCAATATGATAAAAATTAAACGATTACTAAAAATTATGTCTTTTACTATATCTGATGCTCAGTGATCTGATTTTATGTAATAAGAAATATGCATGTAATTATATAGTTTCAACACAAATGAATACTTATGCAGTTTCAGCATTCATTTTATTTTCATGTAGTTTCAACATGCATTCACTCTACATACTTCTTTATACTGAGAACATGTTGAAAAAAATGAACAAGTTAAGAGATAGAGGGTCGCCAGGTCATAGACCTCAAATGAATTTATGGAACCCATATGATCAACCAATATGACAAATTGAAAACTATGTCAATGAGATGTATCAAAAAGAATGATCTGAAAAGCGTGTTCACTTTTATCTCTTAGCCAATTTTGGATTCCCTTCCACCACTTTCCATTAAAATAATTAAAAAAACCATGATCTCTAATCTTCACAAGTCCCTTACAAAGACAACCTACCCACTACCTCACCATTATCAATTTCCAAACCAATCCACCCACCTTTATAATGACAGCCTAGCTATACTGATACCCATGTACCAATCCACCTCCTCCTCGATGGGCCATTAAATTCCCTATAATCCTACCAAACCATCCGTCACCATCCACATAACCTCACCAATACCAAACTTCACCCTTAACCTTTTAAACCCTCCAAATAAAATTCCTCCCCATTAAGTGTGGCTTTCCATAGACCCAATAAAAATCCACTTCTAAATCCCAGACTAGCCCTCATTAAACTAGGCCTGCAAGTAGCCTATCCAAAAAATTCAATTAGAAAAATAATTTCTTAACCCACTTATCTCTAATTTGAAGCATCTATCCCAAATTATCAGACCAAAAAAACCCAAATCCATTACCACTTAAACCAAGATCAATTCCTTAACCTATTAGCCCACTTGTACAACCTACTAGATTTTGAAGCCCAACTACCTCCTATAGCTTGGAAACTCAGTAGCCTACCAGGGAAAAATGATATGGGAGATTATTCTATAAAAATGTCCACACATACTTTACAAGTGACTAATTTCTCCCTCTCCTTTTCTTCAAATTTTGAATTTTACTCTAGGTGGATGTTCTACTCGACTGCTACTACATTCTTTTGCAGAAATAAAATCTCCCTAAAGGTACTGTTCTTCTGAGTGTTCATATTACTTCTTTTCATAAATTTCTACTTCTTTATCTTCAATTTTTACTTGATATCATTATGCAAACAAATATTTTAGTATTTTTAATATCTTATTTCATTGTTATTATTGTGGGTTTCATAAATCCAGGTTTATTTTTTTGTTATTAAAATGAGATGTTAGGTCACCACTTGCAACTCATTTGACTTCTTCGATCCTGATTCTATTGTTCAAAGTAAACTCTTGGTTCCTAATAATTATGTCACTTCCATGAAGGTGGTTGTGGATTAAAATATATAAGATGTATCAATTGAGATAGACTCAGATGATCAAGGAAATCAGTGGAAACAAGTCAAATCTTGGAGGAGAGGATGATCCCTCCATGGTTAGGGAGGTTATGGGGCCCATCACCACAAGAGCAAATATTCAAAAAATACACTATTATGATTATGCTTGTTCAATGGCCTTCTTATTTTGGTGTGCTATATTTTGGATGTCTTTTCCCATGCAAGGATGTTTTTCTAAGGATAGTGAGAAACATCCCCACTTTAATGTCTTGAAATTGTTTTTTCATCTGTTTGGGGATCCTGCATACATTTTTGTTGGGACAATATTTTCCTCTATTTTTTTCATCTGGTAGTCTTTTGAGGTTCTATTCCATGTTTCTGTTGTGAGGTAGCAATATATTTTTTGGCTGGGATGAAGGATATATTTCTGGACACAATTTTTGAAGCCCTTTTCGCTAGTCGTTATGGCTTGGGCTCTAGCATGCTCATTATGTGCACATTACTTTTGAAGAACATCAAACTACATTTGTGATCGCTTGTGATTTCCTTCTGTTGTTTCCTTTTTCAGTCCAATTTTTTTGGATTTTTTTGCTGTTAGCAGGAATACTCGCAGTTGTACACCTGGTGTTTTAGGTTTTTTCCCAATGGTCTTTTGTTGATTTCAATTTTTATGGTGTCATGATGAAAACATGATACGTGTGATTTGAAGATTATATTAAGGGTTCAGTTATGAATTGAGGATGGTTGTGTTGTTTTTATGTTGAGAAGATTTGTGGTTTAGTCATATCCAATATTTTTTGTCTTCATTTATTGTTGATGATGGGTTTGTTGTCTACATGATCGTGTTTTGTACATTTTTTATGGTTATAGGCAGTGGATTTATTTTTAACTGGTTTTTTTCATGGATGGGTGTTGATTGATACCTAAATTCATTATATTCAATATATTACAATAATTATTTAGTGTACTATTGAATTTTATATTGAGAGTACACTTATTTAACTCTTTATAATGTTTTCCATATGTTTATAGATTTAATTTGTTGAAATAAATTTAATAGTTGATATATATATATATATTGAATTTTATTTATATTTTGAACATCATAATGATATTTTTGGGATTATAAACTAGTGGTGCTTCATGTTAAGGAATTATACTTTATTTCAGTATTTAAAATTAATTATAAGATATGTTATTTGAATGTTAACTTCTCTGTTAATATCCAATTATGATTTTTTATTAATTGTTGAGAAACTTTACACTAATTACCACTTAGAAAAACATCATTTTATACTCAACATACATTATTTTATTTATTAATTTATACTTTTGAATTTTTATTAATTATAGAGCAACATTTTACTCTTTCTCTCTAATCAGTTTCTACTCACCTTGCAGATTTTCTTGTGTCATTGAGGTGAACATTTATGAAGATAAAACTATACTATCTATTTCATTCTCAAAATTGTTTATTTTATTTTTTGTAACTTTTTTCCTTGATGTTTTTGTAATTTATTTCAGATGTAAAGCTATGGAGATAGATGGTATAGGAGTGTTTGATAGCCTTGTGATGATAAGAATGGAAGGAAGATACTGGCAGTTCAATATGATGTTCCTAGTGGGGGGTAGTGATTCTATCACAGTGTTACAGTGTCCTATAATTGGAAAGAATCCAGCTCTAGTTCCCTACACTCAACTTGGTTAGCATCACATTCTTAATTCTAGCATATTTTTGTTATCTATCACTTTTTTTTTATCATATTTTTTCTTATAAAAAATACTTTACATTATAAATATTGTTTCTCTTGTGGCAGAGTCAGTTGCACTAGCAGTTATTGCAACACTTAAAAAAATATAAGTCTTCTTTCATATAATCGCCTATAATTTATTTTAAATTAAATTAAATTTTGATTTAATGATGATATCCCATTAGTATACTGATGTCTTCAATTGGCCAGTGTGAAGGTAATGTTCCTAGAAGCATGAGAGAAATCAATTTAATATGTAAATAACTGTAGTTAAAGTCGATGTTGGAAGACCATGGATTGATTCTAGAAGAGTATGAGATGAAATTTTGGTTTCTCTTGTTTTAAAAGGTTGATTTTATGTTTCAAATTTACATTTTTAAGTTCTGTAAGAGTTTATTTCTTTAGTTGTTTTGATTATAAGTTGTGGAAATATTTATTTTTGGTAACATTATTAATGAATTAGGTTGAAATTGGAACACCATGGATGGATTTTAGAGCATTATAGCATGAATTTTGGTCCTTCTAGTCAAAGTTAAACTTTCTTTTATCTGGATATGGTCACTCAAGCTAGAGGTGACTAGATGGAATGGTTGGGGAATTGGCGAAGGAGCTGACTAGATGGCATTGATGGGTTTCTGGCATGGTTGGGGCATTAGAGGTGGAACTGACTAGATGGAATGGATGGGTCACTGGCGTGGTTGGGGCATTAGAGATGACTAGATGGCAAGGATGGGACCAAGGTAGGGATGGGTCTCCTGGGGTGGGATTGTGGGATCTAACTTTTTATATAAAATATTTCATTATTAATATAATTAATTATTTTATATATTTGAACTACTGTTAAATTAATATTCTATGTATTATATATAATAAAATAATAAATATAATTTGTAATTTTACCTGCAATAAAATTTTTTAATTTTTATTTAAATATAATTTTTAAAAATAAATATATTATATATTGGTAAGATTATTACCAATAGATAAATTTGTCACCAAAACCTATTACTAAACACTTTAACCAGCATATATATTATCTATTGGTATAATTTTAATTGCAACAGAACTATTTTATCAATCATAAAAACATTTAGTGACAGAGTATTTAGCAATAGTTTAGTGAAAGGTAAATATATGTTGTTAAATCATTTTACCAATAGAAAATGTTCTTTCACCAACAAATGTCTTTGTTGAAAAAAGTGAATTATTTTGTAGTGTTAAAATCCAATGGTAGTACGAGTCTACTCTTCTACTACAGGTAGAAAATACTTGACATGTATTTTATACAAACACACACCATGTTGATCTCCTTGTTCTTGGATGAGGTTACTTCAATGCTTGATTTTGTCGAGCTGTTCTCTTTCATTGTACCTTATGCTATCTGTCGTCTCTATATTCCTATTTTTTCTCTTACTGCTTCTCTTTCAACTATCGAGGTTTCCAACTAGGTATGTATATAATCACCCATACAAGGGCTTTTCTGGAACATATCTTGGGTTATACAGATAATGGATAGGTCGAAAATGACTATAGAGGAGCTTAAGGATATTGGGTGTTTGGGCCGCGTATGGTGGCCAGGGCTTGAAATCCCTGATATGGGTTATCATTAGGTTATTTAAATTTCTAGTTTTGTTATCTTAGAACATTTCTTTGGTTGGAAATGTATCTTTCTCCTCTACCTTCTGTTTACACTATCGTACATTTTTACTTTTTAGAGGTTTATGCCCAATTGGTTTACTTTATCAAAGTGTTTCATCTTTTGCTTTTTTTCAATACACTTTTTTATCGAGATGCTTGGTTGTGTGTATAGGTACGTAGGAAAACGAAGACTTGAGCTAGTTATTCATTCAGCGATTTCCACCACCCCATGGTCACTAGAGGTAGGCTTTGTGTAGTTATGTCTCAAGCCCCGGGATGGATTGGGTCATTATAATAGGTCACCTATAGCAACCATCCAAAATTTCATATAGTTATAGGGTCTTATACGAATGTAAAAAATACAAGAATATGGAAATGAATTCAAAAAATACACATAAAGTGACCCTATTACCATAGACATAGATACTTGTGGCTATATGTAGGCTTTATCCATGGGAATTTAATGTCCATGGCTATATGGTAAAGGTTCAAAGGCTATAAACACATACATTTAATTCTTGTCTAAATAAGGTATTATTTCAGAGGATATACCTATGGGAATTAAATTCCCATAGATATATTTGTATAATGATAATTTCTTATATCTGTATATATAAAAAAATTATACAAATAAAGAACATATCTTTCTTACTGTTGTAGAATATTTTTCAGGAGATTATTTCTGGGTCTCATATTCAAATCATAACATACATTTTATTTTTCTTACCATGTTATATATATAACCATTTTAAAAATTATTTTTACTATATTATATTGGTTGTGATTTCTTATTACCAGTTCAAAAGCACACGTTTTAATTAATCTTTAAATTTCTTTTGGATTCGTTACCAGAAGATGATATATATTTATATAAATATTTATACATATATATTATAGAAATATCATATAGAAAATTAGTAGGTATTGCAAACCCATAATTCCTCATACATTGGTCCAATTCTTGAAAAAATTAATTTTGAAATCTATTTACACATATTTCTATTGTCACATAACTATGGAAATTGGTGTCCCACATGGACAGACTATAGAAAACAAATAATTTCTTATGGATATAGGTATGTATTAGACTAGGTACCAAGATAGACCAGCTATAGCCATGGTAAATTCTAGTGGTTGTAGCTAGAACACCAAATCCATGGATATATGGGCCACGACTATAACTTATAGGCACAAACATTTGGGGTATATCCTTTATTGTTGACTATGGCTATAATATATTATCCTACATGTATAGAGATCATTTTCATCCTTAACCTGATTTATGACTATAGGTTAGTAATTGATATTTTGTTTATTCAGTGAGAGAAATAAATTTCTAGAATCACATAAAATTCATCTAAAGGAAGACTTAATAAGACATCGGTGAAGCATAAACCCATAAACCTGAAAGGTGATTCATAGACCTTGGATATAATAATTATACCCTTAAGTTTTTTTATTTTTTATTTAATATTTAATGGTTTGAGAAAACAAACAAGATATAATAAATCTATAAATATATAGGTAAGAACACCTAACACCCCTTAATTATCACTAATAACTTTTATGGTATTTATTTCTTATAATATTCATTTTTTCCCATGGTCTAGGAGGTTGATGGTGTTTATTGTTTTCTTAATAATTTGGATTAGTGTAATGGTTTCCATTGTTCCTAAATTCATCACTTCTAAAACATTGAATTTCTAGTGGATCTATAGGAAGAACATTATTTTTCCCCACCATGTTAACCTTCAACATATCTTTCCTTAGTAGCTTATTTCTAGATGTCCTCCTTTATAAAAAATAAAACAACTTTATATTCTTTTATAATAAACCCCTTGGAGACTCCTCCCATGTATTTTACTTGAATTAAATTGAATCTTGTTTTGTTCATAATATTAATAACCAAAAATTCTGTGAGACTCATTCATTATATTATTTGGTGTTTTCAGAAAGTCAACTAAGTTCACCTTGTTAATCATAATTCTTGGTTTTTATTTGATAAATACTCAATATATCTTTCTCTAGCTCTTATCCCATTGGGTTTCTCAATTTTAAAATCTTTATATTATAATTTTAATCCAAATATAACTTTGTTCCTTTTGGATTCATCCATTACTAAAACCAAAAGGGGTTAACCTGAGTGATGAATAAACAACATAATAACATAATTATGATGACTTATTTTATGAAAAATCAGCCACAAAATATATTACTCTTTAAAACCATCCCATTTAATTTTAATTCAACCTAAATAAATTTAAATTAAATTTAGGTTCCATTGGGTCGGGATTCTCATACTCTTTAACCGAACTACATTACATAATATATCCATTATAATGGATCATAAGGAGAATGTGATTCACAAGAGAATATCCCCTGAGTCTGTCTATCTAAGTGAGTAGTCTTAAGCCCACTCATCATGAACTATAAACAATAATGAGTTGATAATAAACCATCCTTTTTAGGATGATTCCCCATAGGTGTAACATTTACACAACTGTATCCACACTCCAGTACCCAGATTTTTATTCAATAGTTATGAAAACCATATACTCAAAACTTTCTAATAATCCTATGATACGGTCTTACACTTAATCATATCACTATAGTTTTCATTAAAATTATCTAATCATAATCCATAAATATAACTAAACTAGTCCAAAAAAATAATCAAACCTTACACTAAAACCAACTAAAGAAAACTTATATAAACATATATCTTTTTTAAATCATTACTATAAGACAAAAAATTACAACTCATAAATTATCACACAATTTTAAGAAAAATGTTTTATTGTCTTTGAGGAATATTTATATAAAACATTACTCTACATCACTTTTGAATATTCCTATATCGTTTAGAAATACTATACTTATTTATAGACACATCATTATCTATAATCATCTTCATAACCTCATTATTGGAAACAAAAGAATATGATGAGATCTAACACCGACTAAGGGAAACAATTATCAATATTTCATCAATGGTATGATAATAATCAATAGGAAAAAATTTATCAGGGTAGAAATATTTTATTAAAAGAACATGAAACCATAATAGTGGTTATTAAATCATTATATAAGGATATTCATTATCAAATGAAAAACATATACCATGGCAAAATAGTTAAAATCAAGAGAAATAAACTTTATCCATGGATTATAATCGTATAAATTTGGACAGAAAATATAAAATTACCCTAATACAAAGTTTACCAAATAATTTACAATAAACATAAGCTCTTGGTATCCTTATATTATGAGAATATCCAAGAATGGATTCTATTAATGTTTTGAGTAAAATCTAATAAGGCACAACCATTAATTTGGGAGTATATCTAAGAAGGCCAAGCCTATATTATTTCATTAGATATAAGACATTATCTTGTCTATTAGAGCTTGATATAGGACCCCACCCATAATCATACACACACATGAGTGACACTTGAAATAAATCATTCATCATATCACAATGAAATAATGGAGTGAAAATTTTGTTAATATCCATTTCAAACAGAATCACATAAGTAAATCATTCATAACTGCATTACAATATATGATAAAACATCATAATATAAATGGAAATACATATATATTAAAAATATTAAAGTTATATACCATTTAATGATTTATATAGTATTTGACCCATATAAATAAAGGCTATATAGTTTAGTCAATAATTTATATAATTATTCAATTTATGGAATCTTGGAGAAGACCCTTCAATTATAGAAATAGAAATAATATATTCACAAAGGAAACACATCGGAATAAAATTTATTTTTATTCACAATGGATGGTTAGGAAGGAAAAAAGAAGTTATGGATAACATATACATTATAAGAAAATATTTCATAAGTCATCCATATAAAAAATGTGGTTGGTAACATTTGAATAATACCATTAATCTAGAAGAACCTATGTCAATAAATTTTTATGTATTTGAAAAACACTTTTTAAAAGAATTAGGCGACTCAATTTGGAAATAAGGTATATACATACCTTTTAAAAATATAAATTTTTTAAAAAAATTATAAATCAATGATAATTAGAATCTATTTTAGAAACTATTAATGTATATTGAGGAAGCATCTTAAGAAAATAGAATGCTGCAGAATGATATGTTCACATAGAAAATGTTAAGAAGATATTATTTTAAAACATTGATGAAAGTGAACCATATAGAAAATATTAATATTTATTTAAATATTTTTAATAAAATAAAATATTATAAAATTTTAATCTTAAAAAATTGTTGAATCATAAATTAGTACATTCATAAAAACATCCAATGGATACAAACAAGTAAAAGGGAGTTTCCCAATCGAAAAAATGAGTTGGGTTGGTTTCACTTACAAGAACCTCTTCTGCTAAAATGTAAGTCAAGGTAAAATGAAAATTTGAGGGGAAATTAAAAACTCCCTCAATGATATTAATATTGAAAAATAGATTATTCATCTAGTTAAAACACTATATCAAATATATCATAGTTAACAATATCAAATACTTATCAAGAAATTAAATTTGTGACAAAGAACCCCTTTCCTAATTTTTGACTTACACTAAAACGTAAGAATATAATATATAAATAAAATAAAATTTTTATTAAAATATTTTATAACCATTTTCATATCTATAACCATTTATAAAATTTATTCATAATTATTCTCCACATGCACTTCAGGTAGTTATTATAGTTTTTTTAATGTTGGGTGTGAGTAATTATGATCATTCTTAAGTAGTTTCACAATATCAGAATCACAATATATTGTTATACTAAATTTCATCATCAAATTAACATACCAGGTAATTAAATTGATGATTAACAGTTATTTTCAATTTTATAATTTAATTCTATAGGTTTTTTAGTTTCAATCCTTGAATATTAAATCAAATATGATCTTATTTAAGATACTTTTAACGAACGGGCATTAGTATCTCAATTGATGAGTTTAAAATTAATTTTACAATTTAAAAATTAAAATATAATCATTTTTTACTTATGTATATCATATAATGTTATTAATTATGTTTTCATAGTCATATATAATATAATTTCATACGATTTTTTATGTAGGTGGTTAGACTAACCAGAACATGAAAAGACCATAATTAATGGATGAGCATGTTTATAAGAGTGGTTTATTTTGATATAAGATCATTATTATATAAGAATAATGAAATAATTTAGATATTTTTTTTATTTTTTAACAAAATTTGAATCAATTCATTAGATAATATTTATTCTTTATGTAGAAACTCATAAAGCCTCCCTCCTTGATTAACACCTTTAAATGAGGGTCCCTCCCTTTTTGCAAGAAAAAAATCATTTTCTATTCTCAATCTTTTTCAAAAAATGAAATGTAATTAGAGATGGAAATAAATGAGAATAATTAAAGGGGTTATGGGAGAGAATAAACTCCCAAAAACACTATCAAGTGTAATATGGAATCATTATTTGATGGAAACAATGAGATATTCATGACTTTCTCCTTGGTTGAAATATACTCAAATAAATGATCAAAATGATCTAACATATTCTTGATGAAGTTTTAATTAATATTAATATTTCTTAACCTTTAATGTTTATCTGGATTCTTTGTATTATTGTGTTTACTTTGATTGTCATGTCCAATTATCAATAGATATGTGATATTTACCCTGATATCTTCATGTTATAAAATCATCCACTTAATTTTGGTTGTGGATGTGTAACGACAATATATATCCATTTCATTTTTCTCAATTTTATATAATTTTTTTCATGGGTTATCATGAAATGAATATTTATTTAATAAATAATGCACCACCAAAATAATACTTCTGATCACCAAAATCTCTAGCCTAATTAGCATATTAATAAAAATAAATTAGAAATGATTTTTTATTTTTATACTTTAAACCAAAACCAAGAGTCCCATTGATATAATATAATATGCATTTCCCTAATAAAAAAAGTAAAACATTTGAGGATTTCTTTGTAATAATACACCTGAAGTAACTATAAACATGATATCTGATCTAGATTCTATTATGAAAATTTGGTTACTAATTATACTTCAGATTACTATTTTACCCACACACATTCCTTTTAATCAATGGACAACATATTATTATTATTAATATGATTAAATACTTATATATATAATTTTATTCCAAAATTATTCATCAACGCATGATCATACATTTCTTAAGACATATAGATCGATTATATTTTGTTTTTGACATAAAATCTGATGGAGAATGTCGTAACACTGATCACTGACATATAAAAAGTTTCTTCATTTTTATATTGAAGTCCTCATAAATCCCAATTTAATTTCTATCAAAAATTATTTCATTAGCATATACAATCACTTTAAGATATTTTTTCTCATCTTTCTATACATTGTTATTATAATTGAATTTTTATTTTTCTTAAGTTCATGACCTTTACGTTGTTATTCATCTTAGAATAACTTACCTATGTTTCTTTTTTATCCAAAATAAATCCTTATTTACCTTAAAAAATTGATTACAATCACTATAAAGGAAAAAATGGTTCATTTGTTTAATATTTACCACTTCTTTAAGTTATCCATTTAGTTATACTAACTTCCATACATTTGGAAAACTTTATATTTCCATTGAGCATAAATTATAAGAAATGTTATTATAATTTTAATCCATGAAAGTATAGAAAATGTCTCAAAAAACCAGTAACCTCAATTTAAGAGTACCCTTTTGAAACTAGAATATATTTATTCCAAACTATCTCACCTTTATAATTGAGATTATTCCAAAAAAAATATTTTATCTTGATCATATTCTTGTATTTATGACAGGAAACACATTTTAATGTGTTATTATTTTCAAATTGATCTAACTCTTATCTCATTATTGTTATCCGGAAATCTTGTAGAAATGATTATTCAACACTTGTTGGGTTAACGTCAAAATAAATATGGTTTCATTATAATTCCTTAAGACCCACTTGGTTTTTATACACAAATATCTATCTATAATGATGTTCTCAACCTCTACAAACATTATTTGTATTTAAACATAGTTTTTAGTTTACTATAGATTTATTTTCACTAGATTATTTTTAATTATTATGAGAGTTTTGTAAATATAATTGTAAATCTATAATACTCCCATATTTTCCAATGTCATGCCAAGATATTATTCAAGATAATCATTAATATGAAGTAATATTGGTAAAATATTTTCATTTTACAACACAATTTCATAAAATCTATTAAGGATATTCTAAAAATTCTTATTGTGAGACATGTGACTCCTTTCACTCGGTGTGTATCCAAGAAATATTTCTACATCATCTCTCTTATAAAAAATGTCAATGTTTTTACCTTTATCCTTGATATAATAAGTGATTTAGAATAAGTTCAATATTCTCAATCATAACATGTTTATTGAATTTGGTCGAAGTAAGATTCAATAATGAATATTGACATCCACAATTTCGGCTCGTATCAAAAATAATTTTTGTGTTTCAGGCTCTAAGAGAATGGTTCTCCATATAACCACTAATCTCAGATTCTTCCTCTCATATACCATATTTTATCTAGGTGTGTATAGATCACCAAATTCATTATGTTTATAATTATTATCAGGATATTCCTTAATTTTTTTTTGTATTTCGATCCATTATCAGATCAAAATATTTTAATACAACATCTAAATCAATTCATAATATTCCTTTAAAAGTGTTTGAATCTCTCAATATCATGTGACTTATTCGATATAAAATATACATAAGTCGTATGAGTAAAATCATCAATAAAGTGTATGAAATACATTTCTAAATTAGTTCAGTTCAAGATCATTGTTTTTCACATATTTGATTTCACCAACTCAGTAGGTTTCATTACTGTTATATCTACTACCTTATAGAACTTTTCTACACTTTTTACATTATGAAAGGTTTCATAAATATTGAGACGTTGATGATATAGATTCAGTAAATTATGTGTAACCTTATGTTTAATAATATTATCCTATTCTTTTCCCCTAATAGTCTATTTTGTTATTCCAAAATCAATTTTCCTCCACCATAATCTTGAAACACGAACTTTAATCATTCTGAACATGAAAAATATTGTTTCTTGTTCATTATACGTTAATCATGACTATTTCATCCATAAGATTCATTTTTAAAAATCATTCATTATGAAATATCAACACATTCTCATTGTCACAAATTTAAGAGGCCAAATATATACTATTCTTTATCCCATAAAAAAATAAAGTTAATGTATTTATTTTTAACTATCTTGGTGAATCCATGTCTTTTAATATTGATTGATCCATATTTTCCAAAAGTTACAGCTCCTCCTCATACCATTAGATGTATTTTAAAATATTCATATTTTCAAATATGAGTAATATACAACCATTTTTAACTATATAAGTATTATATTATTTTTCTTAAATTGAAATCAACCCCATCCACTATTTCTATCTCATACATATTCCTCTTCTTAATATATTTATAACTACTCATTTTATTCAATTTACCTTATTAAATTATTAGAAACTTGTTAGTATTGTGTCTGAGTTTATCACACCTTCCATAAGTTTCCTTAAAAGAATCATAAGTAAAATATAATTTTGCATCCTTATTTGGAAGTTCCCTTGGTTAAAATCTAGAAATTTGTGGTTGAGTTCCCCTCAATTAAACACATCTCTCTTATTTAGTGTTTGAGATATTGTACAAGAACAAGTATTATTTTTTACTATAGACTCTACCACACCTATATCTTCTATAATAGTGAAATATCCTTATATAATAAATAAAATAAATGAAATATTATCACACTTGTTATTTTTTATTTGAATGTCATTATTTATTTTCAAATATTTTCATTCCCCATAAAATTGGTCTTAGTATTTTCCTAAGCATTATTAGTTTTTCACAACACATTTATATTTGAATTTTTAGAGCCACTAATAGATTTAAAATTGGTTGGGTTCACCTTCTAGGGTGACATGAAAACATTATCCTTCCATTTTACCTATCGTTACCATTTATCTTATTATCATTATTTTCCAATATTATAGTTTTATGAATCAAAGGATAATATCCATTATTATTTGTGGAAACAGAAACCATTTCAATTTAATTTGATATAACATTGATTACATTAATATTTTATTCACATACTTCCTAAGTGTTCCACAAATAATTTCTGGTATCAACCAAATTTTACTCAAGATATTTTTACTTCTTTGTAATAATAAATGAGATATAGTGTTGTCATCACAAACATATTTTCTATAGATACAAGATTTACATTGAGATATCTTATCTTTCAAGTGAATTTCACTTGTATTTCTACAATATCTTTGTATTTTGACTCATAAAGATATTTCCCTAAGGAATTCTTCTTATATTTCAATAATTTCTTTCTTTCTAAATCTTTATATTTTTCATTAAATGTAATGACCCAATGTTTATTAGTAATAATTTTTTCGGAATAAATGATAATTTTACTATATTATAAATATTATACACCTAAAAATATATATATAATGCATAAAACAAACATCATCTAATTAATAAATATCATTAAATTTGTCATTGGAATAATAACCTCACCATTGGGAATAGTATAGGACTGTTTGGAATAGTATATGATTATTGGGAATAGTAACCTGACTCTTGGAATCATAATTTGACATAAAAACAATATATTTTAATACAAATAATATTTATTAAGAATATTTTATGTAAAAAATAATAATATAATGTCAAAATTTTAATATCATGATTAATAAACTCAATGAAAATATAATTACCTTTTTAATGAATAGTATTTTAAAGTATTTTGTAAAAATCATAATTTTTAAATTAAATACTAAAATTACCTATGATATAAATATATTATGAAAAAATTAATACCATTTTTTAAATAATAACATATAAATTTTCCAATGGTTATTTTTTTAATTTTGTGAAATACATCGATTTTCAGGTGAATAGAAAAAATTCAATTTTTCTTATAACTAGTGTATCTAAAATTTAATCATTTATGATTTCATAATAATATAATAATTTATAAAAAAAATTTGGAAAAAAATGTATTTAATTTCATAAATTATACATTATAATAAAATAAACATAATTTCCAATCCCAAAAATCGTTTTCTAAATCCTAAAGTCACAAGTGTTATATGAAAATAACCACTTTTCATTTTTTTTCATTTTCCATTTTAATAAACTAAGTGAATTAAAATTATAAATTTGTATAAAGTACTAAAATCATTATATTACATTTATATAAGATTTACATTTCCCAAAAAATTACTGTAACAAGTTTTACCTTTGATATAATATTTTAATTATTATTTAATTATAAAAATACCCCTCACATAAAGATTTAATTAACCATCTCAATCCCCTTGGAAAACCACTCATATCATACCTTTATAACTAATATTTCTTCCCAAATCCTGTCTCTTAATCTATTATCAACCTTATGGAATTTCTAGAGTGAACAAACTCTATTCATCAAGTTATTTTTAGTGTCGTACAAGAGAAGCTACATCGAGGAAAGTGTAGGTCTCTATACACACATCACAATTTTTCTTATTCTCCTCCTCTTATTCCCAATTACTTTGAAAAAAATATAATAAAATTAATTAGAAAGTTTTATAAAATAGTATTAGTTATTTAAACCTACTTTAAGTATTGTATGTATGATATATATAAATTTTAAACTCCCATTTCCCTCTATTTTAACAATGTCCTATCAATTGTCACTTAATCACTAATGAGGAAATTTCCAAAACTTTTCTTTTTACCAAACCTGTTTCTATTTAAGATAAAAATTTAATTATATATATAAGTATAATTATTTTTAATATTTTGGAATTTATTGTAATTATGTGTAAATTACCTTGAAAAAATTTGTGAAATTGAAAAAAATGGGAAATGTTTATGGAAAATATAATATAAAAACAATTCTATTTAATCAATATAAATTAAGAAATTTATACCAGTGATTATAATTGATAAAAAGTGATATAAATTAATATAATTAACTTCTATTTAAATGTTTTAATAATTCTATGTTTATTATTATGTAGGTGTAAAAGGAACGAAACAAAGTAAGAATTTAGGTAAGGGTATTCTTGAAGAAAACTCATTCTATTTAGGTTATCCCTCTTTTATTTAAATTTTAGAATGGATATTCCCATACTGTTTATTAAAAACACTTTCAATATTCTCCTCTTTTATTTTTTCGATACACATGTTTCCATCTCGATTTATAATAAAAATAAAAATATTTTCCAAAAAGACTTTTATTTACAAAAAATATTTCTCCTATTGAGTTATTTATTATTCACATAATAATGATGATGTTTGTTCCAAATATGTTTTCTAGTGAAGTAGAGATTTTTTTAAAACACCTGGTGGTGTCATCAATTTAACTCAAGTGTTGGAATATTGTCCTATTAGAATACCTAAGAAGATTCTTCTAGAGAATCCCATAATAATTTCCTTAATGGAGTTTGACGACATAATGTGTAGGTATTAGGTGTCATTGAATATAGAACACATCAATTGTTGGGAGAAGAAAATATATTTTCATATTCTGAACAAACCCATTCTCTAATACAAATTCAAGGAAGATCTAGAATCTTATTTAAAAAATGCCTCAATGGTGTGGGTGTTGATACCCTATAAAAAATCATTCCATTCCCAAATGTTTAAGTCAAAGTAATGTATCAACCTAGAGTAAATTCCCATTGTGAGGGAATACATTGATGTATTTCCCACAGAGTTACCCAGATTTCCCCTAGACTGCTGGGTAGAGTTATCAATAGAACTTATACGTAGAAGAACTCCTATATCTAAATGCCCCAATATGATGGCCCATATTGAAGTGGTGGATTTAAATAAATAGATTCATGAACATTTTTAAAAATTATATAGATTCCCTAGTACATCACCTTGGGGTGCACTGATGATCTTTTTGAAGAAGAATAATAGATCAATGCGGTTGTGTATCGATTTCTGGGAGCTCAAAATGACCACCATAGAGAGAAAGTATCCATTACCTAGGATTTATGACTTTTTTAAAAATGATGTGGATCTCATTACTACTCAAAGGTGGATCTTCATTATTTATATAATCATCTTAATGTAAAGAAGGGGTATATTTAAAATATTTCTTTCTATAAAAGGTATAGAATCTATGAGTTCATAGTGATACCCTTCCAACTTACTAATTACTAATAGATCATTTAGAGAATACCAATACAAATTTTTTATAGTATTTATTGTTGATAATATAATTTTCTAAACTAAAAATGGGGAACATGAAGATTATATAAGGATTGTACTGGAAATGTTAAGGAAGGATAAAATGTATGGAATGTTCATAAAGTGTAAATGTTTCATGTAGTAAGTCGCATTCTTAGGAAATGTGATCACAAGTGAGGGAATTTCTACAGACCCTTCAAATAAAAAATTATTTTAGGAATTCTCTAAACCCACTAGTACCATGAAAATTAATAGTTTTCATAGATTAGAAGAGAAATGTTGGCATTTTCTGAGAAATTTATCGTCATTTTATATCCCACTAACTAAGTCATCATGAAAATGGGTAAATTATGAATGGACAGAAGAATGTAAAGAAATCATTGAGGATCTCAAGAAGAGGCTAGTCACTAGACCTGTACTGACACTACTAACATGTGGATAAGGTTTTGCGATATAAAATAATTATTTAATTAAAGGATTTGGCTGTGTACACATGTAGAATGATAAAGTGATATATTTGGCCTCATGATATTTCAAGATCGATGAGAAAAAATTCATGATTCATGATATAGAGTTATCAGTTGTAATATTTTCACTAAAAATTGGGCCTCACTACCTCTATGGTGATAAGTGTGACAAATATTCTGATCATAAGATTATAAAGTATATATTCACAAAAAAAGGATATCAATATGAATCATAGAGTATAGTTATAGCTAATCAATAACTATGATTTCACTATTCACTATCATCTATGATAGGAGAACAAGGTAGGTGATTCGCATACCATAAAAGAACCTGATACATTATTATTGATGTAGATTGAGAAATAAACTATCTTCACGGATATAAAAATGATGGATCCGGAAATTATAATATAAGGGAATTCATTCTTCCTTGATCATATTATTCCACTACCATGTATCCAAGATATGTTGAAGGAGGCATAAACGGATAATTTGGATGTTTAAGAGAAGGTGAAATCAATAATATATGGAAAGCTACATGGTTTTCACATCAATGAGGATAGTTTCACTCAATTTGGAACTAGAATTTGTTTTTTTGGATCACCTGAGATAAATAATGAGTTATTGGATAATGCACATAGCACATATTTATCTATTCATCCAAGAAGTACCAAGATGTACCATGATCTTAGAGATCACTTTTGGTGGGATAACATGATGACGCATATTGTGGAGTATATCTCAATGTTCATGGTATGTAATCATTTTGAAATATAGTGAAATAAGTCCAAAGAGATTATGAAACCATTTCCTATACCCAAGTGGAAAAAGGGGGAAATCACAATTGACTTTTTCCCTTGTATCTTGAAGACATCCAATAAGTACAATGTGATATTGGTTGTGGTGTATTGACTCACCACGATTGCCCACATAATTTCCTTTCGAAAAGATTTATCACTGGAACAACATACCAAGATATAAATCAAGGAAGTGGTGGGATGGAATGTGGTTCTAATTTTGATCAACTCTGATCAAGATCCATGATTCACATCTAAATTCCTGTGAAATATTCAACATGGTCTATATACTGAATATAATTTTAGAACATCTTATCACCCCAAAACTAAAAACCAATTTGAAATGAAAATATATACACTTGAGGAAATGTTGAGAGCCTACTCGTTGGAAGTCCAAGGTAGATAGGATCAACATCTCTCATTAGATGAGTTCTCATATGAAAAAAGATTCCACGCAATTATTCAAATGGATACATTTGAAGATATGTATCAAAAGTGATGTAGGAATCAAACGTAATGGGGTGAAGTTATAGAATGAAAGCTACTTAGACCTGAACTTGTGCAAGAGATGAAAGATCCAAAAACATATAAAAGATAATTCGAGTTGGAAAAATATCTATGATGAAAACTTTATATGGGACTTAGAGTTTTAAGTTTTAGAAAACGTTTTCCATTGAATATACACATGGAAGAGAGTCCTATGGTTTGGAACGAAGTGGAAGCTTGACCCTAGGTACATTGTCCCATTTACGATCCTTGATCACATGGGAGTAACAGTCTATTAACATTAACTTCCCAAAAAAATGTCTCATGTTTAGGATTTATTCCATTTATCTCTCTTACATAAGAACATACCTGACCCATCACATGTACTGAATCCAAATGTTGTGAAACTAGAGAATAACCACCCTTATATGAAGCAGTTGGTGATGATCTTGGACCATAGAGAAAAAGTTCAACATAATTAAACGACTAAATATGTCAAAGTTCATTATAGGAAACATAAGTTTTAATTGGAGATGTGGGAACTAGAGGAAATAATGAAACATAAGCACCCTCATTAGTTTTAAACCAAGAATATGAGTTGAAATTTTGGGGATAATATTTCTAAAGGGGTGAAGAATTTAACGACCTAGTGTTTATTAGTAATATATTCTTCCTAAATAAATGTTTGTTGTATAATATTATATAATATAATATGCATAAAAATTATAGAGAAACCAGATAAACTTTTAGCAAAAATAAATATCATTACATTAGTCTTCTACAAAACTAATGAAAATTTTCGATATTATAAATTGATAAAAATTTAAAAATATAAAAGTTGAAATGGGAAAACAGGGATTTCTCCAGTCTTCTATAATAATATAACCCATGAATAATACACTAGAAAAGAAATAAAAAATTTATAAACCAATCTAAATATTAGAAAATAAAAATATATATCTGTGGGAGGAAGTTTATTGAATATTGATTGAAGTAATGATGATGTATTTATAGAAGGTAATGTGACCATTGGAATTGTAATGTGAAAATTTGAACAGTAACATGCACATTGTGAACAATAACCTGACCATTGGTATAGTAGTTCAAACTCAAAATAATAAATTGTGTTATAAATAATATATATCATGAGTAATTTAAGTAAATATAAATATTATAATGTCAATAAGTAAATATCATGTTTAAAAAACTCAAATAAATTTAAGAATATTTTTAATAAACTCTATTTTATAGTATTGTAAGAAATAATAATTTTAATATTAAAAATTAAAATTATAAATTTTGAAATATATTCTGATAAAATAAATGTCATTTTTGGAGTCATCAGGAAAATATTTTCCAAGATATTTTTGGTAATTTTCGGAAATACATTAATTTTCTTCTGAATAATAATTTTTTTTCTCATAACTATATTATGTTATATTACATAATTAATGATGTAATAATTACCTAATATATTTGTGTAATATATGTTAATTAAAATATATTTAATTTCATAAACTATTCATTAAAATACAATGCTTTTAATTTCAAAAACTAAAAATCATTTTCCAATGCCTTGTGTCAAATGTGTTCCCTTAAAATAACATTTTTCCCATTTTACTACTTTCATTTTTAATTAACTAAGTGAATTCCAATTATAAATGTGTTTAAAGACCTAAAACCATTCTTTTATATTGATATATTATTTAAATACATATAATGTTCACTATTATGGGTTTTACATTTGATATAATATTTAAATTAATATTTTATTCAAAAAATACCCCACTCCTCATGTATAAATGACCCACCTCTCTCCCCTTGGAAAACCACTCATCTCACACATTAAAAAAACAACTTTATTTCCAATATCTCTTAATTAATCCCTTATACACCATATGTAAATAATTTTAGTAAAATAATTCCATTCATAAATGGTGTTTTGTGTTTCAAAAGAGAATATAGTTGAGGAAAGAGTAAGTTTCTATAAACTTTTCTCTCATTGTCTTCTTCACTTCTTATTCATCCCAATTTTGTTGTAAAGTAATATTATGAAAATAATTAAGAAGTGTTTTAAAATTATATCAGTAATTTTATCCTAATGTATGTATCATATTTATTACATATAAAAATTTCAAACTTCCATTTCATTCCCTTTCGATAATGTCCTACAAATGGTCAGTTAATCGACAACGAGGAAATTTCCAAACATTTTCTTATCATTGAAACTATAGAAAGTTAAAATAAATTATTTATTATATAAAAATGTATAAATATATTTATTTTTATATTCTTTAACTTATTATACTTATATATAATTTTCTTTGAAAAATATAGCAGAATCGAAGAAAAACAACAAATATTTAAAGAAAACATGATATCAGAACGACTCAGTTTTGTCAATTGAAATTAATAAATATAATCCAATGATTATAATTTAAAAATAGTGAAATAAATTAATATAATTAACTGTTTTTAAATGTTTTAGTAAATCTATGTTTATTATTTTTTAGGCGTAAAATTTATTACATAAAGTGAAAGTTAAGGTAATGGGATTCTATAACCGCACTCCTTTTCTTTGGGTTATACATCTTCCATATAAATGTTTATATGGATGTTAATATAATGTTCATTAAAAATAGTTTCACTATTCTTCATTTTAAATTTTTGGATATATATGTTACCATCTTGATTTATAATCTAAATACCATGTTTTTTGAAAATGGAATTTCTTTCAAAAACTAATAGTTTACTCATCTTGAGCATTTTTCTTCCTCACTCAAGAATGATGATGTTTATTCTAATTAAATTTCCCCAACTCATTTTTGAACCCTTAGTTTATTCATGAAACCATGATTTATGAAATCCTTATGAAACCAATTCCATTACATAGTTTATTTCAAGACTATAACTATTATATATTTTATGTTTCATGTATGATTATGTAAATATTATTATTTGACAGGTGGGCCTGAAAATATATATACTTATAATGCATTGGGTAATGTGATTTATATTATGGGATAATGTGTAATTTTCATAAAAAATAATACTATATTAGTTCACAGTGCTGATGTTATGATTGTGTACATATGTTATGCATGAATAGGATGCACGATTTTCTCAAAAATATTTTTGGTATTGGACTAGTATAACATGGTGTTTCATTTTTATGCATTTCCAAATTCTATACATTTATCAAATGTTTCCATATTTATGTTAATGATCATACTTTGGCTATGATATGATAATGATTATCATTATCACCCATGTTATATTGATTCATGTCCCTTATTCAACATCTTACTAGGATTCTAGCTCACCTCATTATTTGATGTATATCCTTTGGTGACTATATGTACTAAGGATAACTTGAGAGGTTCTATGTGGATAAAGAATAAATATTTTCATAATGTTTTTGTTTTATTGTTAAAAAGTGATGCATGATCCTAATTTTTTCAAGATACTAAACCCTTTCATCCTTGAATTATTATCTAATATGTTTTTAATCATTAAGAATGATGTGATAGTTATTTAAGACAAATTCATATCGATGCATTAAACATACCAAAATCATAATTCTTAACTAAAATTTCATTGGGTTTTCCTTAATATTATGTTATTCTTATAAACTAGTCCCAATTATTATCCACTCATGGGATCTTTGTGTTGAATTTATTTATACAAAAAAACTCATTCTCCCATCATCCTTAAATAATTATAACTCTCTTTCAATTTATTTATCGCAAGATATGGCACATTGTTCTGAGAATAAGTTATTATTTTTTATTGTATCATCCAACCCATCTCCTTAAAAACATTTCTTCAATTTAGAAAATTTACCACCTTGTTTCTTATTATTCATAATATTAAATATTGAACATCATATTCTTTTTATTCCATTTTAGGGAAATTTATTGAATAGTGTTCAATATTTTCACAATTAAATCACATAAATGGAATGTTGCCCTTATATTTACCTTTCCTTTTAGTATACCATTACATAAAATATTGATAAATTTATTAAAATATCGGGATTTATATTTTTATTCATGTTAATTATTTTTACAATTCTCTATCTCAAGATGTTACAAGCCTTTTGAAGTTCTAAATATTGTCTCCTTATCTGATTTTTCATTTCTCCTAATGGTTGCCCACTTCTCATCTCATTGAAAATGAAAACATATTTTGGTTATTGAATGGTAAACTCATAAAAGTCTTGATAATTGAGGGAGAAATATTTTAATTAAATTTATCTTGGAGGATTATCTTCAACTTTTTCACAATGGTAGAATCTTAAAAAACATGTCCATTGTTATGAATCGAGCTTACAATGTTTTCAATAAAACAAATAACTCATCCACCTGAATAAAGTACTCATCCACCATTTCATATTCTCCCAGTTTTATATATTCATATTGGTCCCGATATGAGTGTAAATACGAATCCTTTACCATTATAAATGTAATTACATGACCCCAGAATCTTGGATTCTATGCATTATTTTATTATGTTGAAATTATTACAAAGAATCAAATCCCAAATGACCAATCATTTTAATAGTCGTAGAAAGCCATATTACATAAATGATAACCGTAATAAATTGGTAAATAGGAAATAAAAACATGATACATAATAAAAAGAAATAATTATTATACATTAAACCCATTCAAAGGATTCCTATTCATAACATGGGGAAATAATCATAATAATTGTGGGCTTGGATTCTTAGTAAAGGTAAGTACAATGGAATAAATAATAAATATATTAATATAGAATGGTAAGTAACTGAACAAATTTCTTTTAAAAAACTAGATAATGAATAATAAGTATGGAAATGTAAATAACTGAAACGCATTCCATTTAATTAATATAGTAACAATGAAATACATCCATAGATACATTGATGCAAAATCTCAAGGATAAATAACAACTGGGTCTTAATAAAAAAATGCATAATTATTGGACGTCATGTCTGAGACGCATGAAAACCAATACCATCAAGACCTTTCACAAGATGGTTTAAAACTATGGATAGAAACCCATTTATTTTTTCCAACTTATTTTTCTCTTGATAACATGTTGTTTCATCAAGGTGATATATAAAGTGCAGGCCCCACCCATCATTATTAGTTCAAAGCATTCCTCATATCGAATAATCAAAATTAATAATATACCATATCAAGTAATATTATTGAGTAAATAATGTGAATTTATCAATAATTACTTAGTGGATGCTAATTAAAAATAAGGTTAGTTAATTTTGAAGAATGTAAAAACCATTTAATGTTCATTAAAACATTTTTGAGGAAAATAGTTTTTAAACATTCCAAAGTGTCCCATACCACATTGAAACATTTGAATTATAATTCCCAGTTAGGGATAATATTTAATTTAACATATAATATCACAAAAATAAAGAGATTCATGATAAAAAATTTCATGTTAATTAAATACACCATATAAATTAGACTGTGTACATAATATTACAATATGCCTTAATTAAATGAAATTGAGACAAAATCCTTTACATACCATTTTCTTTTTCGGTGGCTATCCCTTAAACTCTGGTATAATGATTTTAATACTGATAATAACTTATAAAAACACCATATTAATATTTATGATATAATATATCTTCATCATATAATATATTATTACCCATTTTTTAACATTTATTCATTATTTTCACAGTTTCAGGTGTTAATTGCCAAGTTTCTCGAGTATGTTTTGGCATGTTATATGTTATTCCTTTATATACATCATGATTTAATAATATCCATAATATAAAAGATGATTTAATTATCATATAAATTCTTTATATATATTTTTATCATAATCCAAAATATTTGGACATATGAAATGAAATGCACCGTTCATTGAGATGGTAGGTTATATGTACGCATGAGAACTACTTTCATTTCTTTGTCATATTAAAATAATGACAATTAAATAATATATATGTATGTTATAATTATAGTATCATATTCATGTCATATATATCACATATTTCAATTAAATCCATCTTTTATATGTTCTATATATAGTATAAACGAATTACATCACTCTGAGGATGTGATAGTGCACAATTCCACAAATGAGGTTATTGTATTTATAAAAAACAGATAGAATAAAGGTATTTTTTATGAAATAATTACAGAATAATAAAGACATTAAAATACAAAATATATCATATGAAAACACTATTCCCATCATAATTCCCAACTATGAAATGTGGTAAAAAATCATCAATCATCATTTTGAGAGACGGTAGTTCGCCCTAAATTGAAACAGTATGTTCGTTACCGATTTGATGGAATTGTGTGTATGTTTAGAATGAATCGTGGATATAAAAATTTCTTAGTATATTGATTATATTTTGGTAATTATATAAACATTAAATAATAAAAATTTATGGACTGGTGAAGGAAATAACACTTAAGTGATCGTTGAAGAACGTTAAATTATTTTTGGGTAACTCCTTATACTTTATACCAAAAGGATTCCCTGTATGGATTTATAACTAATGTTTGAATTATAAGATTATTATAAGAAATCATTTAGTTAAAATGGGTAGGTATTGTTCCAACCAAATAGGTTTTGATGTGTGAATAATGAAAAATAATGGGTTCCCTTTTATATGAGGGGGTCCCTTAAAGAAACTCCCCAAATATTAAACTAATATAAATTAATTTCAAATTCTAAATGGCTCCAAAGTGATTTATTTATAATATAGTATTTGTATGGGTATATATACTCTCCAAAAATTATTTTTAGACAAGTTTTGGTCATATTATTACCCTCATCTTTTGAATTTAACCCCTAGTTAAACTCTTTACCACTTACCATGAAAAGTTGTCTTTTTAATCGTTAATAGTTTAAATAGCTCCACAAAATTTCTAAATGACACATAAATGGATCATTTATGGAATATTTCACTTTATCCCAATAAGTTTTCCTTAATTTTATATTTTTATGAACTTTATATCATTTCATAAAATATTGTTTATTTTAAAATATCATTTGTGTCAATTTTGACAGTATTCATTACTTGACTATTTTCAAATATCATAAAAATATGAAATATTCAAAAAAATTAAATAATCCATAATATTTAAAATTAATAATTATTATTCATCTATGACATTAAGGTTGTTAAATTATATTTATTTTAATATTTTTAATACAATTTATTTGATATGCCTTGTAATTGAATGATTATTGCATTATCATTATGCTAGAATTTAATTAATTAATTTATTCCCTAAAATTTAAAAATAAATAATTATTATTAATATAAAATTATAAATTTACAATGACTATTTACATACAAATATATCTTTTTAATAACTAGATATAAAAAATGTTATACTTATTAGAAACTTGACTAACATATATTGGACATTCGATAGAATAAAATACTATAAAATCCTTAATTTCATAAAACTAAATTCTTGGGGCCATAAAATTTTACCAAGGATTAATTTCGTCTAAATACACTCATCCAATGAAATCAAGACAAGGTATTCGGTAATTTTATGGGTTTTGTAATATTATTTTTACACATAATTACCGGATGAACCCTTAACATGGTATTTAAAATATTACTAAATTTTATATTCATATTCCCAACAAAATATATTTACATAATTTGGATCCACTGATTTCAAATATTTAATCCATTTTTTAAAATTAAAAACAACGAAATTGCAGAAATTAATTGAAAATTAATCCTGCTGATGGGGTGAGAAGATGTGTTTAAGGTTTAAAACATGAAAATGATTGAAATGTGTTTATATCTAAATTCATTGTAAAATTGATTTAAATGGCCTAAATTGTATTAAATGATAATAAAATGATCTAATTATACTTTAAACCCACTCAAATACATAACTTATGACTATAAATAAATTTGATGAAAATTTTATTTTCAATTAAAATCCAATATTTTATCATTATTCGTCATAACATGAAACCTATTAGAAAGATCCCAAAATTTTAACCAAAATAAATTTTAATATTAATATTTAAAATAATAATTTTAATTTTTCAACTAGAATATATAAATTTTAAAAATTTTATTTAAAATAGGTTCTCCATTAAAAGGTGGTAAAACTTCTTTCATAAAAATATATGTTTCTATGCATCATATTGTGTGTATTTTTATCTTATAAATATAAAATTTGTTAGATGAATGTCAAAATATTTAATTCTATATATAATATATAAATTCATTATATATATTCTATATAATTGTTATAATATAATTTACCAAGAAAAACGTGATGAAGTAGTGTTTTGTTCAAACCTAGTGATGCGTGTATTAAAAGCAATCAACAAAATTATATTTATTAAAAAAGGAAAATATGATATAGTATTTGGGTGATGAATTATTCCCTTATAAAAAATATATGTCCTCGAAATTTTAGGGGTATTATCTTCAATAAAATATGTGGGTTGTTATTCTTCATAGAATCATCTGGTTCCCATTTTCCATCATCTATTTTGTGATTTTTCCAGAGTACCATTACTAGACGAGTCATTCGATTCATGATTCCTTTCTCTCTAGTATCAAGAATTTGAATAGTTTATTCCTAGTATGAAAGTTTAGAATCCAAATGTATTTCATTAGAAGTGATCACATGTGTTGGGTATGGCATGTACTTTCTTTACAGAGATATATGAAACACATCATGTAATTTTGAGAGATTTATAAATTTTTCAAAATGATAATCAATAACTCAAAACATTTCAAGAATTTCAATCTGTCTGATATATTTGGGACTTAATTGCACGCACATCTCCCATATTGCATACACACATCCCCTATTGCATTCAATCCTTCCCCCTTGCACATGAATCCTTCCCTATTGCATGTCAACATTCCCTACTATGCGCAACAGTTCCACAATGTCCAATATTTCGTGCACCTGTGTTGCACAGAGAAATATTGCATACAGCCTCTCCTACATGTAGCGCATTTTAAGCACAATAGTGTCTTGTCTGTGCACTACAATCTTTTTAGGCCAGGATGTCAGCATTTTCCATTGTGCCTTTATGTGCACCCACCTTCCACCTCTGTAATACCATTATTTTAGATTCTCCTCCACACACCATGAAACACATAAGTTGACATATTCCTCTTGGTTTTTTTCCCATGTCATGAGTTGAGTGTCTCATCATCAATTCGTCGAGCACCTTGTGTTGAACAATTCCTCAAGAAACCCCTCAAAACCATAACACTTAGCTCATATGCCACGTTGAACCAGAAAGTTCCACTCTGGCGTAAGTCCCAACACCATCCATTTCTAGGGGCCATATGCCTAATAGTTATATCTATATGAGTATAAATTGTATTACACCATATATATCAAACATAGGATGCCTTTTTCTCTAAACAATAGATTCATTATGCTCCAAGCATAAGATGTTAATAGTCTTATCTATATGAATATAAACTATAGTACACCCAATATAAAAAATATAGGATGCCTCTTGTTCCACATAATAGATTACTTATGCTCTAGGAATAAGATTCCAACCATCCTTTCTATATGTCTATAAACAATAGGACACCCTATATATCAAACATAGGAAGCCTCTTGCTCCAAACACAAGATACCTTATTCTCCAAGAATAAGATGTTAATAGTCATATCTATATGACTATAAACAGTAGTACTCCCTATGTGAAAAACATAGGATGCCTCTTGCCCCAAACAAGAGATGCCTTATGCTCCAAGCATAAGATTCCAATAGTCATATCTATATGACGTTAAATGGTTAAACACCTTATGTTACAAACTTAGGATGCCTCTTCCCCAAACAAGAGATTCCTTATGCGCTAAGCATGAGATGCCAATATTCCTCTCTACGTTACTATAAACTGTAGTACTTCCCATGTGACAAACATAGGATGCCTCTTGCCTCAAATAAGATATGCCTTTTGCTACAAGCATAAGAAGCCAACAATCCTATCTATATGACATTAAACTATAGTACACCTTAGGTTCTAAACATAGGATGCCTATTGCTCGGAAGTAGAGATGCCTAATGTGCCAAGCATAAGATGCCAATAGTCTTCCCTACATGACTTTAAATTGTAGCGTTCCCTATAATTAAATAATGGGATGACTCTTGTTCAAAATAAGAGATGGCTTATGTGAAAACAATCAGATACCACATTCCATGATTACAGTGGTATAATATCAAGAGCGTTGGAGTCCTTTTAAACATTCCATCACTCCTCCTCATGCATTGCATGCACTTAATTCAGATCTTTATCCTCTTCCATGTCTGATGGGATCCCCTAACGGCATGTTCCCATGCCGCATCAGCTCACCTACTGCCCTGGGCCAACACCCCATAATAATTTGGACAACACTTTGAGTCAGGTCTAGTGTTTCGAACACGGTAAATAGTCGAACCTCATTTGTTTTCCCCCATTTCAGGCTAATGTGATATGGATGTTGTGTTTGGAAAATGGTCAACAGTTATCCTCCATCGCCACACCACCCTCATTGCACTCCAAATGTCCAACATGTGATTCACACTTTCCATATCCCTTTGTTCTGAGATATTCCAACACCCCTTGGTGTTATCCCACATGTGCACATGTGCATAGGTGTTGGACCCAATTATATAACTCAACCCACCATTGGGTTGGGATTCCCTCATATCCACACATGAGGAGTACATTACGGGCAAATTCCTTGCATAAGCCACATTCACCATTTTCACTCCATAGCGACACCCGTGTAGCTTCCTTGCGTAAACCCCATCCACCATTGTCGCTCCATAGTGGATCCCAGGCTGCATTCTTGTGTAATCACCATGCACTGTTGCCACTCCATAACGACACCTGGGATGCTTCCTTGCATAATCCTCATGCACCGTTTTCACTCCATAGCAGCACCTGGTCATCTCCCTTGTGTGAGCCCCATTCACCACCCTTCGTGGATGCAGCTTTGCGTTATGGTCGCCAGGTCCTTACAGCCTCTTGTTTATCACACCAAGCACGACTTACGTGGGCTTAGATTAAGCATCCAACATGAAATCCTCTTTGGTAAACCTAGAGTGTAATCCCTAAAAACAATCCCCAACTACATATAATTTGATCCTTTTCAAGGAAAGGTATGTAGGAATCCTCCGTGAGGTTCAAGTCCAACACTCATTGGTCCCAACCGTCTTCATGTCATCACACGAAACACCATACCAAACTACATAGAATTTGATCATTGACATGGAAAGGTACATTGGAAGCCTTACTAAGGTTCAATCCCAACACCCATTGGTCCTGACCATCTTCATGCTGGTCCACCACCCTCCGGAACTATGTGGACTTTGATCATTTCCAAGGCAAGGTATGTAGGAAGCCTCTCTGTAGTTCAAGACCAAAAACCATTGGTTCCAACCCCCTTCATGCCAGTTCCCACCATCCCAAACTATGCGAACTTTGATCCTTGTCAAGGAAAGATACATAAGAATCCTCCTTGAGGTTCATGCCTAACTCAAATAGGCCCCGATGACTCCACGTCGGTCCACCCTCTTCCATCGTGATATTAAAATGTATGCCCCTTTATCACCCACATGACACTAAACTATCCCCTATCCAGTGGTAAGTCGTTGCCAATCCCATATCCAGTGGTAATCCATTTTCAATACCATCTAGCGGTAAGCCTTTTTCAACCCCATTCAGCGGTAAGTCATTGTCAACCTCATTCGGATGTAAGTCATTGATTTCCCCAATCGATGGTAAGTCATCATCTGATGGACTATGTGGACTTTGATTCCCTACCACGGGGATATGTAGGAAGCCTCCATGAGGTTCAATCCCATAACCCATGTCTCATACTGATATATCTCTTGATCCCATGTGATCTAGGAGGATCACACCCCAACCTGGTGGTTCTATTTCCTCCAGATCCTATCCATGTGTCCATTCTCATGGGTCACCTCCTCAGGTGCCCCATCTTCCCACCGAATTACGAGGACTTTGATTTCTTTCCACGGGGATATGTAGGAAGTGTCTTCAAGGCTCAAGCCCAACACTAGTGTCACCTTCAAGATGAATCCATCTCATTCTCCATCTACTTCATTAAACTCTCCATAATCCATCCTGATTCTTACCTGGGCCGCCACATCCTGGTGAGATCAATCCATTCATCCCAGCACCACTCCTTGCGGAACTCGGGCAGTTAACCATGCATAATCCCCACACAACATCTATAACCATCCAAAAAAGAGTATCTCTCTTCAGAAGATCCACCATTCATTCATAATCTCCACAGTGTATCCGTGTCGTTGACTTTGTGTACCCCCCGATTCATCACCCCATCGAACTACGTGGGTTTTGATCTTTGTCGTCTACACATGGTACGTGGGAAGCCTCCATTACGTTCAATCCTAGCCAATGGAAAACCTTGGTGCTCCCCAATTCTACATTGTAAACTCCCTGATCTGCACTCAGTGGTGTCTAGATCAGCCTTCATGACGTGACATCTTTGCTTTATGGGAAACACCATCATGGGTCTTCTCTTATTGAGTGTTTTGATCCATCTACCTAATAAACACTTCTGGAGATCCCTCCTAGGGATGTACCAATATGATATTTCTCTATGGGGTGTTCTTATCACCCTCATTCCATATTCTCAATATGTTAAACTCATGACCTACCTCGTGTTAAACAAGAGATGTCTGAGGAAAACCTCATAAGACACGCATTTGGTGTAACTGTCTCCGCCAGATGATAAACTCGCAGCATACCCCATGTTAAAAAATGGAAGATGAGGAAAACCTAAAAGAAATGCCTCTGACATAGGATACCCCACGACTGATGTGGGATGCCCCGGGTTCTTGCACAATTGAGATGCCCCATTATGAGGAAGAATACATATTCCCCAGTGTCCGTGCATCCAGAGATGCCCTGACATGCATGATGTCGTCATCTACTTTTACCGAAGGTTTCTACTATGTCAGGACACCATGGAATGTCCTGATGAATGTAGTGTAATTAACTAGTGTCCAAAAAGATATGGCACTAGGAACGAGATTCAAAAACCACGATTTAATCTTTAAGGGAGACCCAGACAAGGTAACGAGTTTAAGGAGGAATCCACGGAAGGATGAACCGACATCCCATCATCCCATTTCAATCAAGGAGAAAACAACCCTAACTATGGAATGGATGACCCCACCTTTGGAAAGCAGGAATGTAGGGAAATAGTTACTTTCCCTCCACAGACAGATGTGTGCGCCCCAGAGAAAGAATCAGAAACAATATTTACAATATTTTTTATATATAAATCATTTTTCCAACAATCCATGAGTTTTAACAAATTTCATTCCCTAATTTCTAAATCTATAAAGAACAATGTAACGATATTTAAATATAAACATACATGTGAACCAACATCCATGGAATAAAATATCATGTAATAAACAACTAGAAACAATAACACACGTACTAGACATGCTTTATCATATGGGACATATATATTAGACACTCACAAGACAAACAAGGAATAAGGTTTGATCCAACTAACATAGATTCCTTCAACAGACCATTCCTATAAAATAATTTACCTACTATTGGTGTCAAACCCACTAAGGATACTAGTGTCTCTTTATCGATGTACCCAAGGCAATACCATTTTCATGGAAAAAACAACTTTAAACCACGAACCCAAGCCCTTTTCCATTTAAGCATAAGAAATTCCATTCCAAATATAATGTAATAAATATATACAATAATCTATTAAATAAAATTAAACAATGGAATAGATCCACCTACCTCAAGAGTGTTGGAAACATAAATGTCATAGTTAATGGGGTTTGGAAACCACAAGAACTTCCTTCATAAGACTAGGCCTGTCCAAATGATGAAAAGGATTGATCAAAAACACAATCCAATTTGTAATCCCTACATCAAATGGTTCCACAACTATAAATGATAGGGAAACATGTAGTAAGGTGTACACAGAGAGGCAAAGTTCTTAACTATACTGATCAATCACTGAATTAATCCATCCGAATGGAAGGAAGACACCCAAAATCGCCTAGGGAAAGAGATATGGATGATATGAGATGGATTTAAAAATTAATGATCCCTCAAATACCCGCACGACACCCCAAATATCGAATCCATGGTAATTACATGATGTGAAATCATTTACAAATTGAAACTCCCTTTTATTTCAAGTTATGTTAAAAAAAATCCTTTTTAATTAAAACCCATATTTTCGTATTACACAACGTGTAAACCTCACATGACATGTAAATTATCAAACTATGAATTCAACTCATTGGAAGAGTATGGAATGTATTACATGTTGTGAAACCCTATTACACCTTATGTAGGTACCCAATGAACTTCCAAAAACCCAAAGAAATGCTGAAAGTCCAAAAAATATGTGACATCCCAATTACAGGTATCCTCCAAATTCGGGGTTAAAAATACTCTCCCAATAAAAAAGGGAAACCCAAAAACCAATATCTGGACAAACTGACAGAAACGAAATGTGATGTTACAATATACACACTATGAAATCCTTTTATCCCAATAAAGTCCTCAAGATCATGGTTCCATAAATAGATTTAGTCACTACTGCCTCATCAATGACTTATACACCCACGTCTTATGGAAATCATGCATGCACAGCCACAATACCTAGAGTAGGGAAATTGTTTTCCTCAAAAAACCTTATCCTAACGATCCATAATCTGAACTGAATGCTCAACCAAAGTGGAAACGGGCTCTAGAACTATATCCTCCCATATAATAACATGGGAAGGATGTGATATATTCCTTATAAACTATGAAATAAGAGAACAATACTGTATATAATTCAAGACAAATGGTTAGAGTAACCGATAGGCCACCCTCTTTAGTATCTCAATGATCTCATACTGGACTACAAACCCCTGTTCCAACTTACCCAACATACCCTACTAAATATTTCCCAAGCGATGTAAAACATTGAGAAAGACCTGATCACCAACCCCAAACTACAATGGCTAGAGAAGATGGTCCAAAAAATATTTTTCATGAATTTTTGTGAGGAACAAATGCCTCTAGATCAAGTACACCACCTCTATCATCTATTAAATAATGCTCATACCGACCTAAGACTACTCTCCATACTCTTCCCAATACAAGGGATATCAACATGAAAACCCATAGAAAGCCTCAAAGGATTCCTTCTTAATCAAATCTTGATGACTATTAATATAGGAAAACTTGAAAAAATAAAAATATTTGTCCCATGATCCACTGAAATTAAGCACATATTCCTAGATCATATCCTCAAGAAACTGGATATCCTTCTCTATATATCCATAATTTATTGGATAATAAGTCATCTTCAATTTCAAATTGAATCCCATTTCCTCATTCAATCATTTCTAAAATAAAATGTGAACCTCTAGTCCCTATGAGAAACAACTGTAGAGGGAACCCCGTGAATCATCATAATCTCTAGGACACACTAGTCCCCCAATACATTCCATTATCATCACCTCCTTTATTGAAAAGAAATTTTTTGATTTAGTGAGTCTTTAAAAAATCACCCAAATCGCATCATTCCAACTAGGATTCCATGGTATAATAATGGATAAATCCATCTTAATATTATCCCACTTCCATAATAGAATGGTTTAATTCAAAAATAGACCTACAAGTCTCTAGTGTTCCGCCATAACACTATGACAAGTGAGACACTAGAATAAAATATCTACAACTGAACACCTCGTTCCTAGCCACCAATATCAACGTATCGAATCATATCACATCTTTGTATCCCCATAGTGAAAAGACCCGAAAGAGTGAATTCCACTAACTAGAAACTCCTACCTCAAGGAAAATATAACAACCAACCTGATAATGAAGCACAAATCTACATTCAGAGACTGAGACAACTCGAATGAGGCCTCCCCACCATTTAGTATTTATCTTAATTGTTAGCTATCTATGACTATCATCTAATTGAGTGGAACTCACTCATCCAAATATGATTCAACATTTATTGAATCCAAGAACACTTTTCCACGAATATCCTTCACCCCCAATATCATCTTAGCAAGCCAAATCATTACAGACCACTGTTCAACCAATTCATTCACATTTTTTGTCAGTAATTTCTTCTAAACACATCGGCCACCACATTCCTTTTTGTAGGGTTATATTCAATTTCAAAATCAAATTTATGTATATACTCAACCCAAAATCTCTATCACAAGTTCAGATCCCATAGATTAAAGACATACTTCGGGATTTTTTGATCAAAATATACCCTAAACTACTCATGAATGAGATAGTGATGCCATGTTTTGATCACATGCATAACATATACCAACTAAAGATCATGGTTAGTGTGGTTATTCTAGTAAGGGCATAACTACTGTGAGGTATAATCCACAAAATATTTTCCATGCATTAAGACACATCCCAAACCTACCCCAAAAGCATTGCATAAGACATCATAAACTGAAACTAGTTCTATAAGAGTCAAAAAAGGTGTTTAATTCATCATTATAATTATATTCTCAAAAGATCTCTGAAATAATTTGTTCCATTCAAACATTACATCCTGATGGCTTAAAATTATCATCATGGATACGCGATTAGAGATTTCTTAAACAAACTGTCTATAGGAACCTTCCAAACACAAGAATCTTTGGAGATCAAGAACATTTATGGGATTCTCCTGGGATATAAATACCTTAACCATTTTAGGATAAAATGAGATACCCCTCTCAGATATCACAGGCCCCATAATCTTTTTTTCATTGATTGAAAACTCACACTGGGAAAGCATAGTATACAGAAGATGCTACTTCAAAGTTATAAGAATGATATCCAAAAAGTATTTTTCTCCAACTCTAATATGGTGTACAACAAGATATCATCCATGAACACAACAACATAAGAGTCCAAGAACCAATGAAAAATTAGGTTCATCAATTCCACGAATACTATAGGAATGTTAGTGATTATAAATGGCATAATAAGATACATGAAATTCCCATATCAACTATGAATCATTGTCTTGGGTATACCCTATTCTCACACTCTCAACTAGTTATACCCTAACTATAGGTCAATCATGGAAAACCAATGAACCCCCATAGGCTGATAAAATAGATCATCAACTCTAGGTTAAGTATAGTTGTTCTTAATGATCACCAGATTTAACGTGGGATAGTCAATAAAAATTCTATAACTTCTATTACCATTATTATAAAAGAGTACATGAGATGGCCATGGTGACATGCTTGGATGAATAAATCTTTTCGCCTTCAGGTCCTCAATTTGGAATTCAAGTTCCACCCACTCAGTAAGTGACATTCGATAGGATCACATACAAATGGGTATTGTTCCATGTAAAAAGTCAACAGTAAATTCAACCTATCACTATGTGGAAAAGCTAGAAAATCATCCGGAAATACCTCATGATATGTACAAACAATAGTAGTTAGCTGACTGTCGAAGTTCAGTTCAACTTTATTGAGAAATATTTCAAATAATTATCAAGAGATTAAACTGGCATAAGGAATAATCATCTCGAACCTTCCCGGTCTATAGTCCCACTCACCATGAGAATTAAGAGTGGCCTAATCGGTAGATAAGAATTGTACTTGTTATATATGACAATATATTTGGTCCTTTATGCTAAGAATACTATCGATGTTGATGATCGAGTCCAAGATGTTTAGATAAAGCACTAAGAATTCCCAAACCACCTCAAAGTCGCCTAACTCCACCTAAAACGCCAATATTTTAAAACCTTCTTTGAAACTTTTTTCTGGTGGTGTGGAAAGATCCAACAATAATGGAATAAGATCCAAATGCAAACCCAACATGTCAACTAAAATTAAAGATATAAAATAATGAGTAGAACCTATATCAAACAACGATAATACCATTATTGACACAATAAACATCATACCTCTAAAAGTAGATAAAACAGCTTCATAAACCTCTGGTTCACACTGGGCTACGTAAATCCATCAGAACATACCCACTTCAACATCCTCCTTTTCCTTAGAATTAGAATTTCCACCCTTAGAAGAATCAACCTGTACTTATGACCTATTGGTGAAAGTTGATCCAACCTTACTTCCTCGTGACATTTTATCACAGAAACTCTTTAGATGGCCAAGTCATCCACAAAGATGATAATTTATATGATCATCAGAACATTGAGTCCTAGTACAAACATTCACCCAACACTGGTAGAAATCAACCTATTATTTCCTTATAGAATCCCCTACAAGTGGTCTTGTATAAAACTGACCACTCCAGGACATTTTTTACCTAATGAAGAAGCCTAAAAAACTGTTGTAACTACTTAATATCCTCCCAATCCTTGAATTATAGATATGTATGACTCAACTAAGTCTTATATATACACTACAACTATAATATTTTCAATGTTAAAACAAACTATCATCTACCGAACATCAGCCCCCAACCCCATCTCAAATATCCAAGACATCATGTAATCATTGGTGAAAATCTCATGTACCAGAAGAACTATCTAAGAAAAGTGATTACAGTACCTCAGAATAGTATTATCCCCTTGCTCCAATGTTATAAACTCCCTGGTCTTTTCTGCACATAATATCTTAGGATTAAACTACATATTGAAGATCTTCTTGAACATAACCCAGGTAAAAACTTCATGCAACCTATCTTGAACTATATAATACCACCATATTCATCCTGGTTCCCCGAGAATATATGTATAAAAAACCACCTAAGAATCCTCAAGATTCTATAAAAAAGTTGAATATCCTTTCAATATGTTAAATCCACTATTACAACTCTTAAGGTCCTTTGTCACCATAGAATCCATGTAGATATTGTTTGGTAAATTTTGATCCATGATCCACATCATGTCCTAGCTTCCCGACAACCACTGACCATAGATTCAGGATTGTATAGATCATTACTTAGACCAAAGAAGGGTCCACTGGAGGATCCTCCTGTGGAACCTGCCTTATGGATTCCCCTCTTGAATTTTGAAGAGATCTTATAGGATGAATTATCTGTAAAACATGAGAAAAAACCCAATCATCCATGATAAAATTATAAAACCATTGAACTAATTATAGGAATCCAAAACAATGTGGTAAAATAATAAGAATTTGAAGACCACCCCAAGTACACACCAAAAGTGCTCAGACATTGTATTTTGGTTGATTTTAATAAACATCTTATACAATTTATTCAAAAGAAATTAAATACTAATTCTTGGACTTATTATGTATTTTTCTTACCACCCATGGAAACTTGGATTTTTTTAATGGGAGTGAGATCGCCTGAACCCTTTTCTAAACCAAAAGTCTAAATCTTGAAATTTATAATACATTCTACCCAAGACATCTAACAAGATTAGGTAGTGATGAAACACTTTATGTTGACTGACCCCTTTGATTTCAGGTTATAATAGACTGACTTGGCCCAACTAGACCAGTCACCCAAGTGAGTCCATTACATGGTGGGGTAAAATATAGGTAAAAATAAACTCATAAATAAGAAAAACAAGAAAACAAATAGAGTAAAAAAGAATATATAATGGGATATAAAACTAAGAAAAATAGGTTAAACCAAAAAGAAAGAAATTTCTAGACATTAGGTCTCCATGTGATTAAATGTCACTGCCAAACTATCCCAAAAAGAAGCAGCACTATAAAGATAATCCAATCTGCAACAAAACCCTTTTTTCCTATTCCTCAATCCAAAAAAATTTCTATAGAATTGAAAAATAAAAATTAATGTGGGAGAAATAGTTCTTAGTAGGATACCACCAAAATATCTATACATGTTTTAATAACATGAATGAACAATTCCAAGCATTGAAACAAAACATTTTAAAAATAATTTTTATAAATAAGCAATTTATATAAATAAATATTTTTTCCAACAATCTGTGAGTTTTCCAAAATTTCATTGCATAATTTATATATCTAGAAACAACCAAGAAAAGATATCTAAATATAAATATACTTGTGGGCCAACTTTAATGAAATAAAATATCATGTAATAAAAAACCAATAGCAACAATACACCTACCAGCCGAGCTCTAGCCTTTTGAAGAATTCATACAAGACACTCACAAGCCCAAAAAGGCATAAGGTCATATTCAACAAACATTAAGGCATACCATATAACACTGAAATACAAGATGTTGCCTCCTTCTATTTTCACAAACATTAAGGCTACATGTGTCTCTATCTCAATGTACCTAAGGTTCCCACTGTGTAATGTTAATCAATTTATATTTTAAAAATCATGCCCGTATTTTTATAAAACTATTTCAAATACAAGACAAAATGATATAGGGTTTGAAAATATGTTTTCCATTTAAAATTAAAGAAATACAATTTTTAAGGACAAACTGTGTTTGAAACATGAACCTTATCCTTTACAATTTCAACACATGTAATTCTATTTCAAATCTCAAGAAATCAATAAGAACTATGAGAAATGCCATAAATTAGAGTGATTGAATAGATCCACCTACCACAAGAGCATATAAAACCTAAATAACATTGAAAAAAGGGATTTGAATCCATGATACCTACCTTCATTAGATGTTTCAGGACCAAATACTGTTAAGGATTGATCGAAAACACAATCCAATTTCTAATACCAACTTTAAACGATGCTGCAATGACAAATGATAGGGAAACCAAGAGGAAGGCTTACCCAGAGAGATGAAGTGTCTCACCCAACTGATCAATATTTGAATGGATCAATCCATATAGAAGTAATAAAAACTAAATATCCTAGGTTAAGAGCTATGTCCGAGTGGAGAATGATGCAAAAAAGGAATGCTCTCTCAAACACCCATATGACACCCTAAAAATTGTAACTGATGGAATTTATTCAGGTGTAATTTTTTACAAGTCCTGAATCCATTTTATTTCAATTTACACCAAATAACATGTCACCTTATTAATTAAAAACAATATTATCACATTACATGATGTGTAACCCTTACATGATGTGTAAATTCTCAATTTTTGAATTCAACTCATGGGATGAGTTCATCCAACATTACATGTCGTGAAACCCCATTACACATCATATAACTACCTAATGAACTATAGAAAAACTAAGGAAAATTTGAAAATCCAAAAAATATTTGAATTCACCATTACAAGTATCCTCTCAATCAGGTCCAAAAATACTCGCCTAATGAAATAGGGAAACCGAAAAAAAATATTAGAACACACCTGACAGAAAGGTGATGGAGTGTTACAAAATATTATCATTTATCCTTTATAAGTTCTAATTATTTTATTATAGACTATATTTACGGAGTTTTAATATTTAATTACAATTTTACCTCTCCTTGGTACATAGATCAAGAAATGTAATGTCTAAAAGAAAAATAAAATTTATTTCTCTTTAAATTAGATATATTTCTCTTCCACCTACATGTTTTCAAAAATCATTTAAAAAAGTCCTTTATTTACTATAATTATTAACTAAAAAAACTTTAGTTACTGTTTACATTTATAAAGGGTTTTAAGGGAATCATTCTATAATTTTTTAAAAATGGGTGTTTTTAATAAAAAGTCTAAAGAAATATTTTTTAACATGTACAATGATAACATACTTCCCAACCATTGTAACAATTTTTGTTAATGTATATTCTTTAACACATTTTCAATGGTTTTAAATGGAAAAATATTTAATGAATGTTTATTTTAATATCTTACTATATTATCTTCATCATTCCAAAGGAAATTATTTTCTTTCAAAAACCTCTATTCTCAAGGAAACGATGGTCACCTATCATTTCATGATTAATGTTTTGATTATTTATTTTCTATTGATACAATCACTTTATTATTATACTTTTTCATTTGAAATTACTTTTTATAAAATAAATACATAATTCATATCATGGATATGATTATTTTATAAACCATACATCATTTGTACATAAATTTTTTTCTTTGAATTTTTTTGATTTATTTGGAAAATATTGGTAAATATGTATTCTTTACTCATTATGTATATTTGTTGATATTACATAATTTTTATTAATTTAATAAAAAAACATCTATAAAATTGGATTTATCTAGCACTAGGTCTTTAACAGTGCTATCTAAAAGTAATTTTAATGACTTCCTTTATTATCGCTATAAAATATTTGTTAAAGGTGGTCATTACCATCACTAAAAAATTCATTGTTGAAGGGGGACCTTTATTAGTGCTTGTAAAATAATGTTGATAAATCCCCACTTTTCCTAGTTTGTAAAAAATCACTAATAAAGGGGGTTATTTATTAGTCCGAAAAAAGTATTGATAAATGGGGTCTTTATCAGCACTTGTAAAAAATGATGATAAAGGTCATCATTTTGAGCGCTTTTTTAGAAGCACTAAGAAAGACCCCCCATTATCCGAGTTTTTTAATAATATGGATAAAGGGTATAGTTTAATATATATATATATATATATATCATTAAAAATCATATATTAATATATATATATATATATTGATATAATATAATATATATTTTTTTGATTTGTTTTACATAAGGCTAAATTTGAATTTACACGTAACATAAAATATATTTTGGGAAATAGATTATTAAATAAGAATAAAAATATTTTTAATTTATAATTTGATAATTTTTATTGATTAATAGTTATTAAATAACAATTTTAAGACATAAAAAATCAAATAATTAATAAAATATCTAAAATACTTTAAAAACATAACTTGAAATTTAGATGACCATCGCTTTTGATTTGGTTGTCTTCTTGGGCTATATCACATATCAAATTGAATATTGCGATGATCTATACTTCTTTGTGGCCTCGGGGGGCCCTTCTGATATTTTTTAGGACAAACAATTCCTAGAAAGCTTACAAAAATGACTTTTTAATAGGGGTAACCCATCTTTTTAACATTAAATGAAATTTCACACTCATTTAAGGGTTTTATTTTCCCATTTTCTGTAAGGAAAGAATTTATTCCCTTGTATTACATTCATATTGATATTATTCTTTTAAAATTTTATTATTTTTTCCTAATGAAGTATTATTTATAATTAAACATATACATATTTTGTTATATTTACTTATAATAAATCACTTGTATAAATACATATATCAATATATTTACGTAAAAATGTTTTTTTAAATATGAAAAATAAATATTTATGATTCATTTTATTTGAATTAAAAAAATTCCATTTTATTTACCTTATAAAAATGGTATAGTATTTATATATAATTTGTATATATACATATGTTTGTGTATTAATAAACATATTTATATATTACGATATATATATATATGAATATTAATATATTATATATTTAAATAAATATAATTTTATCTGTAAATATATATAACATTTCAACATATATACTAATACATATAAATTTCGTTAAATATATGATAAAAAATGACATAGTGGTAAAGATAATCAGTCTCATAAAGGAGGTCCTAACATCAAATCCAGGGATGCGCAGGTATTTGGTGATTCCTTCTAGCACTGAGGAAGGGGTAGGGTCCATAATGGTTAATGAGTAGTGAAAATTTCAAAGAAAGGGTGTTCTAGGTGCTGATAAAGGGAGCTCATTTGGGTGTATGAAAAAATAATTTGTTTTCAAAATTTTTAACAGATCTTTTTAGCACTGTTAAAGGTATAATTTTAACATTTCTCGCTAAATCAGTTCTTTAAAAAAACTAATAAAACCCTTTTACTAGCACTGTAAAAGGACTAATTTGTAGTAGTGATCATCTGATATATTAATAATTCTTTGGACATGATGTTATGGGTGGGTCCTATAATTATATAGCCCCTTGATGCATCAGTGGGTCTCATGAGAAAAATAAATGGGAAAATTTAAATGGGTTTTTAACAATAGTTTTAAACTAAATTCTAAAATTCCTTTACTGCGTATATATCATGATATCCAAAATTAATCCTTTCACTTAATTATTAATTTTTTAAATATTATCCATGTGTTTATTTAATTAATGTTATCCATGGATTTATTTAATGATCAATTTAATGATTAAATGGAAAAAATCATTTATTTTCCATGTCATATTGATTATGTATTATCTAATTATGATAATCAATTTATTAATTAAATGGAATGTGTGTTAATATATTTAACTTTATTTATTGATTATTCATTATTGAATCATGATACCTTCAATTGTAAGTAACCCTTAGTGTTCATTTGAAATTATTGTTCTTTTATTTACTTTCACCAAGATATGAAGAATAATTCTTTAAAAGAGTTCAAGGATGCTAAAAATTTTCCATTACTATGTTTTATATATAATCTCAAATGTAAAATTGGAATCGTGTATATATTTGGATCTCCAAGACTACTAAACTGATCGGTCCTTTAGGATCTAACTCCTTGTATCTATTCCATTGTTATAAAGTAAACTCTAACTCTTGATTTCTTAATTCGCGGTTGGTATAGATATCATAAAGATTCCTTCATATTCCATTAATTATTTTTTACCCTATAATTTTTTTAAATATTAATTTTATAGGGATGAGTGTAACACATTTTATTCTCTCATTTGAGCTTCAATATTCTTTTGTCCAAAAATTTATATGTTATCCATACTATAGGAATATATAATTAGTTCTCAATGATTTCAAGAAGATACAAGATGAGTGATAAAAGAAATGTATCCATCCATTATCTCCATAAAATGAATCCATTTCCATGGAACATAAGAAACTCATTTGTTATTGATATTGTACATATAATCTGTAGATATTGTTAATTAAATGTATTAGTATTGAAAAAAACTCATATCAAAGGGAAAATGTTTAGTATTTGTTTGATAAAAACACAAATATAGACAATAGAGATTCGAAATTGGAATAACTATGGTCCTATCTAATTAAATTGAAAGTTAATATTTTATAATTGATGAATATAATACTTGTCATAACTTTCTCTATTACAAAGTATAAGGCATGCGTGAGAGTGAAACCCCAGTAAAAGGGAGTGAATCTGTGATTAAAAAATGTATAAAATCTCACCTCCCTTTCCCATGATAGTTAGTTACAAAATAAACTCTATTTCACTGATATGGTGATCAAAAAAATATTGTGAAAGAACACGAATGACATAAAGGTTAATACAAGGTTACCCAACTCTTCTTATCATGTATAAAAGACCCAGGGTTCTATGATTATGATCCCACAACCCACATTCCCATTTAATTATACTTAAGAAATTGGAATAGAGTGTAGATATAGAAGTAAAATTTAATTTATATGATAGATCAAAAATATTCAACATGTCAATCGATCTACACTTTCCAGAGCTCAAGTACCTATAGAATTTGGATCTCATAGGGACCCTTTTTTAACTCCTCAGATCTGAACTAAACCCTTCGAGGAATTATCCATAGAATAAATAGTATTCTATATCAATGTTTTTCACAATCGCCAATTGAATTATTATAGATTATTCACCCATATATTTATATAAGAAACATGTGTTGCGACATGACAACTTCCATTATAGAAGGATTCTCAAATTCAAAAGATAAGAAAATTGAATCATAGCAATCTGTAACAACCAATATATTATGAGGAATTAAATTCCCCCATGATAACCATTTATTTTAATATAAATATGTGTCTAAAAAAAACATGTTAGGTCATAACCATAGTGATTTCTATACAACAACATTGAATTCTTGTTGGACTCATAAATATAAAAATTTAGCCACTATGGCATGATCCCGTCCTTTGGGGCATGAGTCTATCCATTGTAAAGGGATACCATTTAACATCTAAACTAGCATAGAAACTATTTTTCATATGATAGTATTCACGATGAAATTATGTCCTCATAATATATTATATACATCCTTCGCGATGTAATGTATCATATCATGGCATGAAACTCCAACATCTCAGATGCTTCTTTTTGAAATGAAACTAGATATGGTGTGTGGCTCTACATCAGAGTGAAATGCTTCAACAAAAATACTCCCATCATGTAATAACTACATCCTTTATGTCATTAGTCACTTTTACTTAGAAAAAAATAATTTTCATCAGCACTCAACTCCAAATATCCTCTTATCCATGATCATATTGCCAATAAATTCAACAAAAACTCTTACACAACCCATGAATGAACTGTCTCAAGAAACTATTTATATCATACTTCTTATGTAAAGGTTATATACACACCCAAGTTTAATATTTAATGTATTTTTTTAGAGTAATATAACTCTAAGTGTTTCATAATTCTACATTAACAATGTCTCATTTGAGATCAATTCATAGCACCACATTGTCAATTCACTATATGAGGGTCTTCACCAAACTCAGTATCTTCCCACAATTATAAAATATTCTTCAATATACCTAAGGACCTTAAGGATGAAGCATTTATATCAAAATCTTAAAAGGCTAATGTTGTACTTAGAAGGTTTGGTATGGACGGGGGAAACCTCTTACCAATTCCAGTTCTAACCTGAATAATAATTTAAAATAAAGATAAAGGGAAATTGGTTAATATCAAGGACTACAGAAAAATAATTAGAATCTTGTTATAATTAATAATTTCAAAACATGATATTTTATTTACCACATAAAAATTCACAAAATACTAAAGTAATTTCTAATAAAGTTGCATGCTATAACTGAAAACGATACCTTGGTATATAATGGAAATAATAGATTTTATATTTTTTATAATGTAATAAAGAATCATCTGTTGTGGGAAATTTTATTTTTTTTGGGAATATTCAATAATGAACTATACCTGATCAACCTACCACATCACCTAAACTATCTCAATCCAGTTCCTAAAGGGAGTACCCATTCACCCCTGGAAATATATTAGTTCCAAATAAGAAAATATACAATGTCTGAATAGTTTTTACATTTATTTTTAAAATATAGGGACATTATTTTAATGTTCCAAATACAAAGTTCCCATTATTGGTTATTCAAGTTAAAAAATTAAAAAAAATAATTTGAAATCACCACAAAGAATGCCATTAGAATAAATAAAAATTACAAATCATAAAAAAAATAAACTAATATTATGATACCAAATTAATATTTCACATGAAACATAATATAAAAATATAAAAATACATTAAAAAGTAGAATATAGAATAGGGGGAAAATAGAATGGGAAACTGATGAGTCTATCTATGAGGTACCAAAAGAAATAAATCATTTCTTACCAATGTCCTCATGAAAGAGGGAAACTCTTATCTTGTCACCTTCACTAAAAGCTAAAAAATGGAACAAGAATCTATTGTTTTATAATAGTTCATTTTCCTAACCTGTATCAGTCAAAACATGGTTTGTATACACTTTAAGGGTATATTTTTTGTTTGATAATAACAAGCCCTGTTGTATTTCACCACATACTCTAAATATCACCATTTTTAAACAAACCCTTTCTAGGTAGTTTTGAAATATACATAGAAACATAAAATTTAATTTTATGTAAAAGAAATAGTTTCATGATATATCTTTTAAATCAAATATGAAAATAAAATAAGTTAAATTTTATAATTAAAAGGGTATACAAGAGGAAACATAAACAAGTATAGAAAAAACCTACGTTAATAAATATAAACTATGCATTATGAGAAGAACCAAAGGACTATATTTAGGGTAGAATTATGATCCTTATACTAAAATATATTCTTTTCAGTGTGCATGTAAATCCACCAGGTAAAAATGAATTAAACATTTGTGTGAGGATCATGAGATAATCAATTAATATCTATTGTTTATGATTTTACCATGAACAAAAAATGACTCATGATGGAAATTATAAGTTATAATCCACTATATTTGGTGTTCCCATAATTCTGATTTGATACTTTTTCCAATCTCCCACATAAGTGACCAATATATCTCATGAGGCATCACATTTGAAAAAAAAATTAATAATTAAAACCATACAATATCAAATGGATTTATTTTATAAAATAGTAAAGAAAATCCATTCAAACTTATAATCAAACATTTATATTAACATTTCAAAATAATTTAATAAAAAAATAAATATTAGAATTTTATAAAACATTTAAAGTGAATCATACATTCCAAAATAAAAAATTATTTTTTTTCATAGAAAAAACCTTCTCATAATATTTTAAATACAAAATAAAAATAAGATAATAAATTATAATAGTCATCAAAGGAATCATAATACTTCACTTTTTAGTATAAATGACCATAAAAATCATCAATAATTCATATATCATTCAGAAAGACTAGAAAAATAGAATCATCTACTAGAAAAATAGAAAATCCATTGTGAAACATGTTATTCCATCAATATAGAAGATAAATACATATGAGATCACTAGAATCCCTTACAATGAAAACCCTGAACATGAAATTTTAAACCATAGGCTACATTTTGGTTCGGTGAATGAAAAATGGAATAGGAGAGTAAAAAATGAAAATATAACAGTTATCGAGTCACTCACATTAATAGGTCTCCAACATTTGAGAAGATTCCATAAATAAATTGAATGGGAAGGAGAGGATATGGGTCAACTTATGAGGAGGTGTTAGAGGTTATTCTTTTTTGTGGAAGAAAAATAAGGTTCATTATACTTGAATTAATAATCCAAAAAACCACTTTTAAGATTTAATTGGGGATATAAGCAAGGGGAGGGAGCCAGAGTGCACTAACTATGAAACTCTATTCCTCAAAATAACCATCAAACATTTTACTATTCCCTATGAATCCTTATGTTAAGGCATTAACCCTATACAATAATGCTGGGAAAACACTCTAAAAAGTCAAATTTTATCCATAAAACACATCCATAAATACAAAATATAATTGATTAAATTTTATTATAAGTGTCGTATTTATACCCAATATATCACTTTATCACCCTAGAAATTATATATAAATATTTTTATATATGAAATGGTTAGTCCATTTCTCCCTCAAATGTTACTCATGATCTATTGTTGCATGAGATTCCTTCCTATGATACAAAAACTCTCAAATAGGTGTGATAAAGTTTCCTCAAAATACATTAATAAAGAAATAAATAATTCAGATAGTTTCATCAATTACTAAAATGATAGAATCCAATTATAAATTATTATATTCTACCACATGTTTTAGATAAGGATAAAATTTTCTTAATTGGGAAGAAACTAATACATCATGAATATATTTTAATTAGGTGATAAGATTAATCTAGTATGTGAGTATCCAAAGATATTAAATGATCACAAATAGACTAACACATATAGGTATAATATTTCATATTTTTCCAATCATTGATGTCTTGTTTAAATAGAAACATTAAAAATTAAATATCATTAACTAATAATTAAAATTAACTATAATAGAGGTCGATGTATGACTTCAAACTACATTGACCTAGCAATAGATATTTAAAAATGAGCTAAATAGTTTTTTTATTTATTTAACAATTTTTATTTCTAACAATGAGGATTCTCCAATTATACAAAAAAAAATGGATACCGGTAAGGTTTTACATAAAATTCTTTAAAGGAATGAATTTTAAAAAAAAATATTGGTAATTTCTATTATATGAAAACCCAATTAACACCCACTGGACATCCTATGATCCTCTAAAATATAGAACATAAGAACAAAACATATCTTATATAATTTTAATTTTCCTATTATATTTAAAATAGTTTTAAGGTTTAAAGGTCATTTTAATCTTTACATAACTTCTCATAGCCTCATTAAGTCCTTTATAGAACCTTGATGTGAATTTGGGATGTTTATTAAATTATCATGGAAGAAAACCAATGTATTTTTATTATTTTATTACATACATCCTCCCAAAATCATGAACTTTATAACTATACATGATTATAAGATAATATATAGATTTTTTTAGTTGATAAATAACTACATAGATAGAATTCTATCACTGAGGGGAACATGGTAACTCAATTTTTAATTCCAATACTATCTAATCGCATTTATGTATAGGGATATAAAATTGTAAAATAATATTTGGGGGATTTTTGTGTTCTTATTTAACAAGTATACATTTGAATAATCGAGACATATAACCCTCCATTTCTATTCTCATACCGAGACACCAATATTGTATTTTTATGTTATGATACAACATAGTATATCCTACATGAAGAACCCATAAAAAATAATGAAAATATTATATAACTTGATTTCTAAACAACCCTAGGAATACATGGATTTAGTAAAAATAGATATCATCATTCAAAGAAATACATCAGTCACTGATGGTCTCTCCAACATTTATAAATCCATTTATAAACTATAATTTGACCTCTTTTGATTACTCTTGATGAATCCATTCATGAAAAGTGGGTGTAATTTGAATACTAGATAAATACATCACCCCTTTCTCACCCTTAATATTTAGGTTAATTTTGATAAAAGGACACATAAAAATTCAATAATTGGTAAATTCATTAAAACTTGTCAATGAAAATTACCTAATAAGGGAATAATTAAAAAAAATTAACTTCCCAAATGTATAGATGTGACTGAAATAAAATTATTTAACTTATTACACTGATTAACTCTACCTACAATTGAAATAATTTTTGGGGAAAATGTAACTTGGTATTTTTGGGTAGGTATACAACATAAATACTACAATAAATAAGTTGTCATACCAAAATTTTAAGGAATGCTTTATAGCCACTAATTCAAGATCATGGGTTCGGTAGTTATTTTCTTGAGGATGCAGCTGGAACGATCCATGGGCTACTACATGACGATATTTTATGTGGAAACATCCCAAACACAGACTCAATATATCAAAATATAACGCATAAAAATTCCATGGATCTAAAAGATTAAAAACTAGATACACTGTCAACTTTTCCTTCTGTTAATCATTCGATTCTTGATATTTAAAAATCCATTCAAATTTCACTATTTCAAAAGCTATGTGAGTAAAATCATTTAAAATCATCGATAAATACTTCCAAAACCATATGTTGCATCCTGTTAAACCCAAAATCATTCATATCTAAACAATTACATAGATCTTCCACGACATAATAGATTCCACCATCTTATGGTCTACTGAAATTCCCTGTTTAAACACACCATATCACAAGAACCTAACTTCTAAAGTCCAAATGTGTCACATTGATAGTTTGGTATAAATGTGATGATATTTTAAAAATTTGTACACTATATTTAGGTAATTCTCTAATTAATATACTATATTTTAGTATCATATAATTTCATATTTTATCAAAGTGATAAAATAGTTAAGGTATCAGAAAAATATTACGTTAATAAGAGATATAAATATTTTAGGATCATTAGTTAGGCTAAATGGAATAACAATGAATTCATGTTAACAATATATACTCTTGAATGAGTTATGTTTTATTTCTATTTCCTTATCTATAAGTTAATTATACCTATATCTTATATTAATTTTATAAAACCATTTTCAGTCTCTCAACTAGCCCAAGAGATCATTGGAAAGATAAAACGGGTAATTTTTTATGTTCACTTAATTAAAATTTCTATAGTCAATGCATAAGAATAAGCTTTTGTTTTCCTTTTTAGTGAAGAGTACTATATCCCTCCAGAGAGTTAAATAAGGATTAATAAACCCTTTCACTTTGATCTCATCCAGCTAAATCATTAACTCCTTTAATTTAGTAGGTTCCATATTTTTGGATGGAAGAGATATATGTTGAATCCTAGAGACATGGTAAACATAGAGTTTTACTTGTCACTGCAAATAAAACCTTTAAAATTGATCTTCATATACATTAGTGAATTCACTTAAAACTGAAGAAAACAAGATTCAAGAAATCTATAAATCCACCTCTTTCATGTGAGAAGATATCTGACATGAAATTTTTTTAATCTTATGAAGTAAATGTCCACATATACTCGACCTTAGGTCCCATTCACCAAAAAATGAGGGAGAAACTCCATAAAATTAAATAATGGTTACTATAATGTGATATCAATTAATTTCATCCCTAGTAAGGACCATCTAGTCAATCACTATAATATGTTTAAAAATATCCATCCCTATAATAAGAAAGCTCTAATATCTCTCCACCTCAAATATATAAATAAGGAAATATGAATGATGAAACATATTTTCCTTCTTTTTCCAAACATGAGTTATTATCTATATCACATATATAATAGGCTCATTTGGAAGATTCAAAAGTTCTACAACACAAGTAGATATAACTAAAAATAAGGCACCTATATCAAGTAAATAACCCAATATATGTAATGTTATAAGTAGGGTACCTCACACTATCCTTTGCACTACGTCATATTCTATTGATATCTTAATAAAATAATATATAGTTAACTGGATTCTAGTTGAGTCATAGATATCCCTTTGACTTAAGTTTTACCCCTCAATTTATTTTCAAATAAAAATAGACACATTTTCCAAAACACTACTATTATTAGGTTCTATAGCCTTTGAATCACCAGAAATCAAAATCTGAGATCATTTTGAAGTTGGAGAACTAATAACACTCCTTTGGGATAATTTTACTCGATTGAACCTTTAACAGTGACCCACATTTCCCGAGGAAATAAAATTCTTGGGATCCTTCTTAAAAGATTATTTTAGGATTCCCATCATTCTATACTATTCACATATCAAGAATCTAACCATTATTAGAGTTAAGGTAGAGTATTGAGTTGGATCCTCAAACTATCATCACCATCCCTTATAAATTCATCTCACTTCCCCTTATTTTTTATAATCCCGCGTTCATTTCCATCACAAACAAGGGAAGTACCAACCACCGTCATCTATATAGTTTAATCCTTCTTCATCATTAGAGCTTTATCAAACACCTCAGCATATTATAGAAATTCAAACATGAAAAATTTATACTTAATATCATGTAAAATTACCTTCAAATAAAAGTTATATTAATATTTCATTTATAAACATTTATAGTGAAAATATCAATGCATCAACATCTTGGTCTATGTATTCCATAATAGGATAGTTACCTAGTTGATGGAAAAAATCTCTAGAAACTTTTATATTTAAATCATCATGGGATAGAATTTATGAGAGAATAATAAATTTAATGTCTTTAAAATTACCATATCACATAATTTTCCATTCACAATAGACTCCCACTAATACCACATGGATTCCATAAACATAAACATTGTGTATTTTACTTTTTATACCTTGATAGTTCTCAATAATTTAAATATTCGCTATATTTTTTCAATGAGTTACACATTTCATGGAGACTATTACCAACTCATATAGAAAGAGGGTCATGATAAATAACTATTAAACATAATCCTTAGATTGATCAAAACTAAGGTTAATTTCTCATTAAATATCCCAAACCATCTTAACTGCTATATTAATGGGATTATTATCAACATGATTGTTTCTTAAGGAATGTAATTGGTTTCATTCACTAGATGGTTCACTAAGACACTTCTTATCAGCATGGTACTATAATAAATCCAATAAACAAAATGAAGTTTATAAGAACATTGAAATACACATAAAAAACATAATAAACACCATGTTAGATCAAAATTAATCTATAAATAATAAAAAAAATTATTTCGAAGACAATTCACAATAAAACGATAAATTTTACATGTTGTATAGAATTTGTCTATGGTCTAAATCCTATTAACATTACATATGTATCTATATTGTTATGCTTATTTCTCTCCATTTTGAGATTAAATTTCATTGTAATAAACAATATGACAAACCCAAACTAAAATTACAATTTCTAGAGAACCCTTGGTAGCTCATATCTTGTAAATAGAAGTGTTGGAAAGACACTTAAACATAACATACCCCATGAGATATAATTAACTTATATTTTAGATACCATAACATTCCCAAATATCATAATCTAAAAATACCATGTAATTAAATTTTAAAATAAAATAAACTTGATAAACCAACAATGTCACCTGAGACATCCCAATACAAGGCCTGAGGTGTATTCTATATTTCCCTGGGGTAGAAACTGGAGCCCAGGAATAAAATATACTCAATTGGAAAACATTATCTAATTATTTTCAAAATCATATAAACGGTTTGTTAGAGGAATCTAACATTAGATTCTCATTTGTTGGTTACTCAAGTAAATAAATTAAAATGTTTTGAAATAAAAAACAAAACAATATTTTACATAATAATAAGTTATAATCCCAAATCATAAAAAACATAAAGTCACCATAAGAAACCAAATTCATATTTAACATCAAACATAATATAAAACCATTAACATATATTAATAATCTAGATCCAAAATAGGTAGAAAAAATAATAAAAAATAAATGTGGTTATATACAAGATACCCACAAAAAGACATTTGTTGCAACCCATAGTCATGTGAAAAAAGTGTAACTACCATATTTTCACCTCCACTAAATCCTGATAAAAAATAACAAGAATCTGTTGGATCATAAAATATCCATTCCCAATATATATCATCCAAAAAAAGTTCTACATACTCTTGGATAGTTAATGTTTGGTGTGTGTAAAAATTACTGAGAAGGATTCCACCACATAAAATATGTGAATGCTTGAATAGATAAACCACTACTAGCAAGTTTTAATTAAAATTATTATTATTCATTTTAAATTAAAAAAAAAAATATAACAATTATATGAAATTTAAAACGAGGCATAAAATATAATAAGTTAGGAAATTTAATTACATTTTTATATAAGTAGTAATTAAAAAAAGTATATAAAAATAATACTTTCATAAAAACCAAACAAGCATAATGGGAAGAACCAATGAACTAAGGTCATATTAGAACTAGGATCCTCATACTAAAATATAATCATCCCAGTTCACAAATCAATATTATATGAAAATACATATTATACACTATTGTGAGCATCTAGGTCTAATCAAATGATTTCAATTAACCACTATTTTATTCTGCACTAACATTGACTCATGATGGATAGTAGATGATATCATCCACTCAATTGGGTGTCCTGATAATCCATGTGTGTCACGTGTCCTATGATCCAACCGAAGAAACTATGGTATCCAATGAGGCATCACCCAACCAAAAGATTTTATAATTAAATAACAATTTATCACTAAGATTTGATTCTTAATAATCCCATTATTCATTTTATCATACAATCCTATGATTTCATAAAACATTTCCTAATAATTTAAAAAAAATCAATAGGTTCATTTCATTAAACAACTTAGGTGCATAATATATTCCAAAACCAAAAGTATATTTTATAATCAAACCCCTTTATATAAAAATAAAAACAAAAACAAATAATATAATAAGTTATAAAAGTAATCAAAGGGATCTTAATACATCACTTTATATCGAAATAACCTTTAAATCATCAATTATTCATGGTTGATGGTAAAAATTGTTAGACATAGTGTAACATATAATAAAAATTATTAATAAGTGGATAAATTATTTTATTATATAAATAGATACGAGAAGAAGGTTCTTTGAGATAATTGGATGCCCTAAACATGAAAAATAGAAATAAAATTTATGAAATTTGAAGTCCTTGTCCACCACAGCCATTGGGTGAAATAAAAAGATAAGATAAGGATAGAAAATATAGAGAATAGAGAAAAATAACCATTTACATGGAAAAGTTTCCCACCATGGGGAATATTTCATGAAGAAATTGAAGTTTTCAAAGAGAGCTTTGTGGGGGGTCAATAAGTAAGGAGGTGTCACCGATTCTAGAGGTTTGAGGAAATAATAGGGGGGTTCCACTTAAATTTAAATCCTAAAAAACACTTTTATAATGTCCATAGGATTTGAACACATGAAAGGAGCCCATGAATAGTGATCATGAAACTCTCTAATTTAAAACTCCCAACACCAATACACTATTTATTTCATAGTATCAAACATAAGAATGCTATATTATCATTAATGATAGAAAAACCCTTTAAAAATTCAAATTTTATCCTCAAACATCAAAAATAAAATAAAAAAAATACAAAAAGAAGAAATTAAATATTTAAAAAATAAAATGTGGTAATCATAGGTTAAGGGGATGAAGTAATTTTAACATTGATAATTGCATTTTTTTTCTTATAAATTAATGTATTTCATTGTTGAGCGATATTAATGATTTCATACCATTGTGTTTTACAGAATATGAATATATTGATACTACTCAATCTTGTACATGGTTCATTAGGTGAAATAATAACCTGAGAACATTATTATTGATATAAATTATCGTATTATTATTAAATGTTATAGAATAAATACCATCAATTTTTGCAAAACAATATTGCATCATTCAAGGATACATCACATTGAGATAAATTATTTCTTTATGGAGGATAAAGGAGAACCAGGGATAGATAAATTAGATTATGTTTCTTCACAATATCAAGTTGAATAAATTATAAAGAATAAATCATCTAAGGAGTATTTTGAGAAACATTGGTCCACTATTGGAGTTAAAATGTCTTAATCAACTTGATGTATTAGATATGGGACCTAGACTCCCCATAAAGTTTTTTCATTCTATTTTTCTCGAAAAATGATATCATTAAGTGGTTTAGAACTAGGTATTATTATATAGAGTGTTTATTGAATTAGTTACTGATTCCTTATAAAAAAACTAAAGAAATACTCTTTTTGTTCTTTAAAAATATGGGTAAATACTAATATTCAATGATAACAAGATAAGTATTTTCACATAAATTTAACAAGAGAGAAAAACTCATGTCTTTATTATCAATGTTTTTTCTTAAAATAATTTGAACATATTAATTATAAATTGATTTAGGGTAGATCTTATGAATGTTTCATTAAGTAGAAAATATTATTAATATGTGACATTCATAAATTTTATAAAAAACATGAGTTTAGTGATGCTTTTAACTAAATAAATCATTTTAATATAGTTTTTCACAACTGACTTCACTCAATTTATCCTAAATTTAATGATTAATGAATTATTAGAAACCTTATTAAGAAGATAATTATCTTATTAGGGTAACTATCAAAGGATTTTAGATATATAGAAACATTTCTTTAAAAAAAATATTATTAAAACCCCAAATAGGGGTAATTATTAGTAAAAATGAATGTAATTATTTGTTAAGTTGTATTTAATGAGAAATACTAACATTAGTTCAATATAAAACATATATTTTGATGGATATTAAATCATATTTTGTGTTGATAGGTTTTTAATATGTTTGAAGGATCTCTTATTAAACACTAAAACCATGTCACGGTGAATCATTTTATATCATTCTTTGTGAATATTTATTTTTAAAAATGATTAAATTATATGTAGTGTTTAGTATAAAAGTATTTTAGGATCCTAATATCCACTATGACTTTAAACATTGTGAAAATTTTCCTTGTGGTTTCTATATTAGATTGAAAAATATGAAGATAGAGGATAACAAAATGTAACACATGATCATGGTGAGATTGTTTTTGTGAATTTGTTGATTTAACTATAGTATAAAAGAAAAATTGGTTTGGAATGGGGAATGTTTTATAGGTAAATGGAAAGATTCATTATAATTTCAGTCATTGTATTGATCATGGTACTAAATATATATTTTTACACGATTTTCACTAAGTGCAACAAAACTGAATCATGATTTAAGTTATTGTTATGAAAAGATTGGGGGAGTTTTGTGGTTTCAAAGGAGGTTTTGGGGATTTGTCTTTGATTAAAAAATCATGCAACGGGCATGAATAAATCACATCACATATTGAAAGTAAGACATGAAATTAAAATTTTGGAAATTACTAGATTTCGTGGATATTATGATATATTGAATATGGTTTTGTAGTCAATATTTTGACAAAAAACTATATCATGGTTTTTGTAAACATATTTCAGTTTAGTGTAGTTCTATAAACCTTTTTATTTTTTGAGAGGCGGAATGGTTTTCTTGGGATCTCGCGCAACGCTCCTCAACGGGCGAACCAAAACCCTAGTTATCACTGCCGTTTCCCCCTAAATCTTCGTTGATGGCTGGTTTCGATCCGGCGTGGGAACTCCCATCTCCTGCTTCTGCTACTCTGGTATCTAATCCGTCAAAAATTGAAGTGGGTAATCTCGATGTACCTCTTCGGCTTCTTCCGGTCTCTTTCCGCGATGCGATTCAAGGAACTGATATCGGCTGTGCAACAGTTGACAAACAACAATACTTCAAAAAGCTCGATGATGGGAGTTTCATTGTTAATGCGGATCCGGAAGCTCTGAAGTAGCGTGAACAACTCTGTAAATTCTCGATTCTTGGTCGGGTCTCCTATAGCACAGGCGATCGGCCATGGTCTTCTACTGATTTAAAGAACCGACTTGCAAATTGCTGGGGTTCAAGTAGATGGAAGATGGTGCCAATTGGTAAAGGCTATTATCATATCGTTTTCAACTCGCAAAGTGATTTAGACCAGGTATGGAAAATCGGTAATCTTAAACTAAAGCCTGGATTTCTTAGAATCATGGATTGGGATGCTGCTTTTAATCCATTCACACACAAAAATCACTTGGCACATGTTTGGGTTCGGGTGCATGGACTTAATTGGTATTACTGGCACCCCAAAATTCTTAATGACATTGCCTCCTGCATAGGGTCCCCTATTAAAATTGATCACAGGACTTTGAATGGTGAGCTTGGCCTATATGCTAGAATAATGGTGGAAGTTAATCTGGCCACTGAACCTCCACTTTGTATTGGTTTTAATGCTCCTGACCATAAAACTGAACTTAGAATAGAATATGAAAAGAAACCACCCTTTTGTGAGGTATGCAAACTAGTTGGACATTACCTCTCAAATTGTAGAGTGGTTAGAAAACAAATGGAACCCCCAATCTCTAATGACTGGAAGGTTGTCAATTATGGTAAAATAGGGCAATCCAACTTGGATAAACCTGATCTACCCAAAAAGACACAAAATATTTGGATCAAAAAATCCTATGTTCCTGCATCTCTAGAGGGTAAAACTTGGGGGGAACTAGTTGATGAAGAAAAGCCTTTACAAAAACCTGAAATCATTGACACTGGAAAAAGTATTTTAGTTGCAGAAGGTATAGATAATCATGCCTCTACCTCTGGTACAGCTAACCTACAGGTTTCTAATGATTTAGAGTGTCCTTCTTTGGTTCCTTTGGAGCTGAAAGACCCCGCTGCTGCTGACATGGTTCCACATGATGTAATGGAAATAGCACCAAAAGAAGGTCTCTCTCTTGACCCTTGTCTGCCTGTTTTAATTAATAATGTTGTGACTCTTGTTAGTGCTGCTGAGAATGATGCTCACAACACTGCACACACTAAAGTCCAGCCGTTTGCAACTTCCAGCAAAGGAGACTCCACTACTGTCATGGTCCACAAAAATTCTGCTATGACCCTTCCAACACCTGCTATTCTTCTTTCCAACACTGCTGAAATTATCCCTCCTATTTCGTCTGAAAATCCTGCAAATGCTGCCCCCCTTGGCACTGTTTGCACCATAGCCACTGCATCTTCAACCTCTGCTCCTTCTACTCCCACTTTAAGCCAGGAACAACACTCACCCAGAACAGAGGACCTGGACAAGTCCCTGCCCTCAGTCCAACTGCCTGTTCTTATTTCTGAACAAGGCCATCCTCTGGACAGCTCTTCTCATACTACTCCAGTTTCTGACCACAATTCCAAACAAAAACCTCATATCACACCTATGGTCACTCGTGCCCAAGGGAAGAAAGGTTCTGGAAAATCTAAAAAAAAGAAGGGTGCTAACCCAAAACATAAATAATGATGAATTTTCTCTTCTGGAACTGCCAAGGTTTGGCCAATAACGATACTTATACAACTCTTAAGAGATTTATAAGCACTCATAAGCCTCATCTCTTTGCTATCTCTGAACCTAAAGTCAACTATAAGACGAACTTCATGAGATTTGGTTCCCTTAATTATAGTTTTCTAAGCTCCTGTAAAAATGCCTCTCAAACTGACTCTATGTGGTTTTTTTATCACAATTCTCTTCAAAATATCAACATTTTTAAAATCACTGACCAGCAACTCACATGCGATTTCTTATGGAATAGTCATCATACCTATTGCACCATGGTTTATGCTAATAATAGGTATCAAGAAAGAAGAACTCTATGGCAGGACCTTCTTGATATGGCTCCCTCCATTCATGACCCTTGGGTTGTGATGGGAGATTTTAATGCCATTCTTAATTCGGGTGAGAAAATAGGTCCCTCTCACCTCTCTATATCCTCTAGGGAATTCAGATCTACTATCGAAGACTGTGACCTCATTGAATTAAATCTTACTGGTGCCAAATATACTTGGTACAGAAAGAATTATAATAAAACGGTTGCTAGTAAGCTTGACAGGGCTTTTGTCAACATGAAGGCTCTTGATACTTGGGATTGCATCTCCAGTACTACTCTACCTCGTCTCAACTCTGACCATCACCCCATCCTCCTCAGTTTCAGTATGAATAGTCGCAAGCTTGCCCTTCCTTTTAAATTTAATAATGCTTGGTCTTCTACACCCGACTGTGTCTCCTTTATTCATAACACATGGACCTCCATGAATTACCACAAGGATTCCTTTGCCTGTATGTACAAATTGAAAACCTTAAAGAAGGCCCTGAAAGGATGGTGTAAAACTGCTAGCTCTCAAATTGACCTTGATATTTCCTCTCTTGAAGAGGAGCTGCACCAGGTCCAAACCCAAAGTACCTCATCTGATTTTAATATGGACCCTCAATTATAAGCTAATCTCTCTCTCAAACTAAATAATTTGCTTACCCTCAAAGAAAACATCTGCAAGCAAATGTTTAAGACTAAATGGCTCACTGATGGCGATCGCAATACTAAATTTTATAACTCCATTCAAAGAGTCAGAAAGGCTAACCGCCCTCTCTCTAAGCTTACTTATCAAGACTTGATCCTTGAATCTGAAGAGGCAATAGCGGATCATGTCATCTCGTACTTTCATAATATTTTTAATGGTACGAAGACTAGTGCTGATCTCAGATCTGGCATTATTCCTTCCTTGGTTAATGAAAAGGAAAATGAATCTCTCCTATGTACTCCTTTAGATCATGAAATTAAAAATACTGTCTTTGGTCTAAATCCAGACAGCGCGCCCGGTCCGGATGGGTCCAATAATGGTTTTTTTCAAAAACACTGGGATATTATCCACAATGATGTTTGTAACACTGTTAAGAATTTCTTTATACATGGTTCGCTTCCTCATGGAATAAATTCCCAATTCCTAACTCTAATTCCCAAGGTTGAAAATGCCTCGGAGATCCATCAATTCAGACCAATTGCCCTGCTCAATACTCTCTATAAAATCATTACCAAAATAATTGCGAACAGACTCATGCCCATTTGAAACAAAATTGTCTCGTGGAATCAATTCGGTTTTATTAAGGGTAGGTCCATCCAGGATTGTATTTGCCTTGCCTCCGAATGTACTAATTGTCTTAACAAAAGTTCTAGAGGGGGATGTGTGGCCATCAAACTTGATATCAGGAAGGCTTTCGAAACCATTGACTGGAACTTTATTTTCAATGTTCTCTCGTCTTTTGGCTTTCATGATGCTTTCATCTTAAAGATTAAAACTTTATTTAACTCAGCTCTTATTTCTGTTCTGATCAATGGTTCCCCTAGAGGCTTCTTCAGATGTTCTAAGGGTGTCAGACAAGGTGACCCTCTCTCCGCTATCCTTTTTGTTATCGCTGAAGACTACTTAAGTAGACTCCTCATTCACCTGGTTGATCAAGGCAAGCTCAGACCTATTCAAGCTGCCAGGAATCTCACTACTCCTACTCACCTTTTCTATGCTGATGATATTATCCTTTTTCTCAAAGGTGATCAGAAAAATATACATGTTCTAAAACAAGCCCTTAATCATTATGAAGAGGTTTCTGGTCAAGAGATTTCCTGGGATAAATCTTATATTTTATTTGGCAAAAGCTTCCCTGTTAGAAGAAAACCTAGCATCACTGTTTCTCTTGGTATCAAAGAGGGCCTCCTCCCTTTCAATTATTTAGGCGTCCCTCTATTTTGGGGTCGTCCTAAAGCCTGTTATTTCACTAACATTACTGATCAAATTATTAAACAACTCTCCACTTGGAAAGGGAAATTACTCTCCATGGCCGGCAGGATATGTCTGGTCAAATCAACCATTGTTTCCAAAATGGTCTACTCGCTCATGATCTACAATTGGCCTTCCGGAATTTTTAAAAAGATTAATACCTATATCAAAAATTTTATTTGGACAGGGAGCACTTTAGAAAGGAAGCTTGTCACTATTCCTTGGAATTCTTGTTGTAAACCTCTTGATAAAGGCGGCATTGGTATAAAAAATTTAAAGCTTTTCAATAATGCTCTCCAATCCTGCCTTACTTGGCGCATCATTAATGGTTCCTCTAAAGCTTCGGAGTTCTTGAAGCATAGGTTTTTTCCTAAACTCGTAAAAGGGAATTTTTGTCACATCAACTCCTCGATCTGGCCCGCCATCAGAGACTCGTATCACTCTATCATGAAGAATTCTAGATGGATGGTCAGTGCGGACTCCTCTATTAATTTTTGGTGTGACAATTGGCGCGGTAACCCCTTGATTTCCCTGCTTTCTACGAATACCTCTCCTGGAGATACTAGTCTTTCCATAAAGGAAGTCATGCGATCCCATCGTCACACCCTCCCAGATAATATTGCTCAGATCATTGATAATCATCCTTTCTCCCCTGGCGGCGATTTTCTGGTGTGGGAACCTGCTCCAAATGGCATCCTCGATTCTAAAACCTTCTATAATCACTGCTTCTCTTGAGAGGATCCCAATTATCAATGGATGAGTTTTTTTAATAAGCCTTGGATAAAACCCTCTAGACTCACCCTCATTTGGCGTCTAGCTCACAATAGAATTCCCACTGATGCTTGTCTTCAAATCTTTAGCATTCAACTTTGCTCTAAATGTCGCATGTGTAATCAACATAGGGAGGATGCCAACCACCTCTTTTTGTCCTGTGCGACAGCCTCTGCTTTATGGAAATATGTTCTGGATCTCTTTAATTGCAGATGGCCAACTTTTGATTCCATTTGTATGTTTCTTAAATATTGCATCAGATATGATGCCTCTTTGCAGATAAAGAATATCTTCCTTGCAGCAGTAGCGGAGCTCCTGCATGTGATCTGGTACGCCCGTAATGATTTTATTCATAACAACCACTCATTTAGTCTCAATGCAGGTAAAGCTCGGATCCTTATTGCGATTCATGAAGCCGCTTCAATCCAAAAAGCTTCTTGCAATAACTCGGCTAACGATTTAGTTATTCTTCGCCGCCTCGGTGTCCCGGGCATCTATCCAAAACCCAAGCGTTTCTTTGAAGTTTTCTGGCAAGCACCGATGTCAGGATGGATTAAAGTGAACGTTGACGGCGCTTCCAAAGGCAACCCTGGTCCTGCTAGTTGTGGTGCCATCTTCAGAGACTCATCTGGTCACTGTCAAGGCTGTTTTTATGCTGGCTGTGGTCTTTCTTCTTCGCTCGAGGCTGAGATGCTTGGTGTCATCCATGCTGTTGATTTTGCCATTCAAAGAGGCTGGAGAAAGCTCTGGATTGAAAGTGACTCCACAACCATCGTTCAGGCCATATGGAACGGCGACACTCACCTTGCTTGGCCGCTTACCACTCTCTGGATGAAGTGTCTGAACTCGCTTCACAGGCTAGATTATATTGCTACTCATGCTTACCGTGAAGCGAATTCTATTGCTGATGCTCTCGCCAACAAAGGTATTCAGCAGATCATGACTTGGCTTGACAATCTTCCAGCTGACTTATTGCCGCTCTTTGAGAGAGACTGTAACAAAATCCCATCTTTCCGAACTTTGTAATCCTCTTGCTTTCTTATATATCTTGTGCTTTGGTCTTTTGACCGAAGCATTACCTTTTGAAAAAAAAATAAACCTTTTATATTTGAATATCCATTCAATAAAAAAAATATATAAGTCTCCATGTGAAGATATTATAATTAATACTCTAGTTCTAAATGGTTGGTTTTTTCAATAATTAATTTAAATATGGAGGACTTTTGTTTTTTAGAAGATATGGAATATCTATTGAATACTAAATAAATTATTGAAGGAAATGAATAAAGTGATGAATCAGAATGATGTTTTTTAGAGAAATATATTCAAAAAACAACAAAGGAGGTTTTTCTCTCAATGATTGATCATACTATAAAAGAAAAATAAGAGGGTCAGTAATATAACAAATATGATGTTTATTGCTACATAAAAAAATATGTAACTCTTATTATTTTTTATTTGGGAAGATAAAACTTGTGTACTTGATTGAAATTGATTTATTCTTGTGTAACAAATTAGTTGGATTTTAAATTTATATAGCCATAAACAAATAGGTACAATGTTCCAACTCTAAATTTTTTACTATTAGTAAATTTTAGTAAATTTTTACACATAGACACATTATCATTGTTATCTCTTTATACATTACGAGGTATGAGTAAACCAAGTAATAATAATTATGTTGTGTGATTTCATATCTTTCATATCTTGTAAGTAAGAGAGGTGAAATCCTAATAATAATGAAACAATATTGTTGAAGGGTATATTTTAATTTGGTGTACTGTAAATCACCCCTCCCCCTCCCTAAGAAAATTATTCCTTAAGGGAATAATAAATATTCAATTAAATTTATTTCTATTACATGAACCTCTCTCTTATCTTGTTATCCCTATTATCATTTCAATCCAATTAATTTCTCCATGATTTACCATAATTTCACAATTCATTATTCCATGTTGACTAGATTTACACATTAAAATATATATAATCCATTATGTAAACATACCATTAAATATGTATAAAACATATCATTCACTAACCATAACCTAAACCAAATTATATAAATTCACTAAACACATTAAAGGAGAAGTTAAAATCCATTAATTCATCAATGATTGAATCTTTTGATAAATAGTCCTCAATATCATTATCTAATTTGTAAATTCATTATTCATGATAAGAATATTAATAATCTAGAAATCCATAAATACCATGCTGGAGAGAAATATTTCTAAAGAATTGTTGACCAATTCATCATAATCAACAGAACGAACATTTTATTTTTCATTTATCCACGCTTCAATTTAGTCATTCCCATTATGAAATTAATAATTATGTGTCTAGGATTCTTTGAAATGTCCCTCCTGTATCACCATAATATTCTCTAGGTTCAAAGATAATTAACAAGATAAATGTTATGTTTTTATGTGGTTTGCCTTAATTTTACTCTAGTTTATCAAAAACCTAGGATCCACACACCTCAATATTTGTGAGTTTTCAAAAAAGAAGTCATGGTCATAAAATTAAGACAAGATTTATATCTCTATCATAAAATTCACAATCATTTAAGAAGTTTAACTCATTAATGTGTGACTATAAAAACAATGTATCTATATAGATTAACATGAATTTCACAATTACTCCATGAACTAGAGAATAAAACTATGACATGTTCACTTCATCATATAGACCATTCAAAAGAACCAATATTTAAACACAATCAACCATGATTTATTTTTAATAAAGAACATCATGTTTCTTTTTCCCTAAATTATAGTGCTTGTACTTATTGTGATTTCAAACCATGCCTTATAACCCTTATATTTCTAACTAAACCCTGATAAAACCACATAACTATCAAATTTTTCCTAATTAACTTCAAAACGTAGCTATATAAATCTACATCCCTACTAATCCACAAACACATTACTATATGAATCCTCTTATAGAACTAAAAATGGAAGTTATCCTTCTCAAAAAATAGTGTTTATTATCATGTTGAATTTCTATATAGACATTACTTTTATTTTTTATTTCCCCTCTGACACCTCCAAAAATAAAAATAAAAAATAATAATAAATCTGGAATCTCTAAATTGGATACCTCTCAAATAAATTCTTAAATAATTTAAAATATAAAAAAAATAAATTAATCACCTAAAATTCCAAACCATCATAGAATTACTACCCATATCCAACGTATCAAAGTAGGAATATCCCAAACCCTATTAAAAAATTACGTTGATCTCTTAAATTTTACAATTTTTGATTTCATAAATGAATTCTTTATAAAACTGTAATCTTTTTTTGTGACATCATTTGACATCCCATGTTTTTCGATCTCTAAAATCCCCATTTCACTCACATAGAATAACCTCCTTTGTCAAAACAACATTTGGTTTTTAAGAATTATATAACCGCATGTTTATATTAAAGGTAGGTACTCCCCATTACGATATAAAAACCATTTTAATTTATACATTTATAATATGATGTGGGAATTTAATGTTTTTATTTTTTTTTCAAACTCTAACAAAAATTATAATGAAATTTTATTAATAATTCTTAAACAGGTTAAATTTATATTCAAATTAATCACTTATCTTGTCACATGTATACTTTTTATTAAACAATCATGAATTAATATTTTAATTTATTTTAACCTAGTAATTTTAAAATTCATAATATTTTCTAAAATTAGATGTCCCTCACTTAATATTTTCATATATATAAATCATTAATTAAAAAGAAAACATGAGAAAACAATAACCCAAGTCTATCATTAATTTATTGTATATATTTAAATTGACTAAACATAAAACATCACTACTTTGATATCCATTTTAAATAGATTAATATAAATCAATATTAGTTTTTTATTAAGATTTTAAAATAAACACATTTATATAGTTTCTTTTCAATTCCCCCTATTTTTGATATAGGATACACTTCGAGGGAAAACTTTTTAATTTTTATTTTCTTGTTTTATTACGATGATTAAAATTTAAATAAAACCCCTTTTTCTTACTCATATTAATTTTCTACTGATTTTTACAAAACCAATTCACTCTATTCGAAATTTATATCTTTAATATAGTCTCTCTACAATTTAAGGTTCATTGAAGATATACTAAGTTATGGTTTACTTACCATACACTATTATTTATTTTAGAGATATATTTTATTAATAATGATATGAATGAATGATTATCGTTAAATTATCATATTTCAATTTGAAAATTATGCATCATAATGAAGTTTTACATTACTAAATTCTTTTAGGTGACTTTATTATTGTTCTTGGATTCATCTTAAATGAATATAATGTTTATCAAAGAGAGACTTGGTTATATATAATGATTAAAGTGTAATTCCTAGAAGTGAAAACATAGGGTTTACATAGAACTAGTCCTTAGATTTTATCCCTATTAACCCCAGAAATTTATGCTAAATATGTATACAATTAATTCTTTAAATTTTTATATTTTTAATTATAAATAATTGGAATTACAGATATATGGTTATTTTAAGGTAATCATTTTTTCAAGTTATCATGATGGGTTTGAACCTGAGGGTGGGGTTAGACCTAATATCCTTAAATAGACCATGGGATAGTTATTTGAGGTGTCATATTATTAAAACAAAGGTTTTTTTGTCTAAATGTCAGTCAAAGAATGTAATGACTGTTCGTTAAAAATAAATTAGCATTTGTGCTCTTACTGTTACAAGGACACAGTTGTGAAGATTTTAATAGGCGAAATACCTTATTTCTTTAAACAATAACTTATGATTAAAAATGGAGATCCCCTTTACATTTTGTTTCATCTATCTCATGTTATGATTTTCCCACACCCAATCTAGGGTGGATTTTTATGAAACTAAAGGTTTGAACTTAGATCTTACTTCTCTAACTTTTCTTATTCATTTTTCTTGATTTTACTAGAATAACATTTAAAATTATATTTATCATAAAGGAGGGTTCAATAAAATAAATTATATATTTAGGTATTCTTCTTGTAATATTGGTATCCATTTATAGGTCAGACCTTTACTACTCGAATACAAGTTATGTATATTTCATCAAGGTGGGTAAGCTCAATATTCTATCATGTTTGGTAAAATTATATAATACAAATATATTTCTCTTTTTTCTTGAACTTTTTGGTATTCATGAAACATATTGATATTTGGTTGGAAATAACTTACATATAAAATTAATAATATAATAATTCCCTAAAGAATTGAAAAATATAATTGAATATAAACCAAACATAATAAATAAAACCATCAGAGGTTATGGGATAAAATATAACGAAGGGGTGCATGTTCCTTATGAATATGAATAGAATGGGTTCACAGTTTGATTCTTTTCTTTTCTTTAAACCCAGATAATTATTTAATTGTCCATTATTTTATGTTAAACATATTCACACTAAATTTTGAAGAACCCATGATTTTTTTGTGAGGAGATCATTGTCTTATGAATTTACTAATATTGTTTATTTTATAAATACATCATTAAAAGACATCGTATATAAAATAAATACATTATTTTAATATTATAATAAAATAGATATTATTTATAATGAAAACCCAAAGTTGTGTAAATTAAGGTGAACAAAAACTGAATAATTATTGTTTTTATAGAGACATCTTTATATATTTAATTAATATTTAAATAGTGAATGTCTGAAATTGATTAAAAAATGTTACTAGATCTATTTAATTAAATTGGTTAATCATTTTAAAGTTCTAATGTATGGAAATAAATATATTTATATAATTTTTACTAAAATTTAGATCCAACTTTTCAATAAAACATAATTCTAAATTGTTTGGTTGATGTTTATCAAAAATTTAAACAGCATGGAGTTAATATTGAAATGTGTGTATACTCTAAGAGCATGTTGGTTGTGACAACACTAAAAGTTTTAAATAAAAATATCCAAGGTTTGGATAGATACGATATAAATATTCTAAAAATTAGAGTGATCATATACTGAAAAACTATAATTGAATCATCAGCAGGTAAAATTCTTTTTGATAAAATTAATTTTTCAAAAAAAAATTAAATGTAATAATTTTTATATAATTTTATACACAAATCCATAATAATATCCAATTTAATGTAAGTTCATCCATAAGACAATTGAATATTTTTTTATTCAAATTAATCAGTATAATAAAAAAGATTATTGTAATTCAAGGTAGGTAATTGATTATTGTGTTTTAATAATGATACCTTCACTCTAACATTATAAATATATTTGTTATAGAATTCATATAATTTTAGTGAAATATGATACCATGAAAAATAAATATGTAAACTTAAATATTAGTGGATGATACCTATAAAAACATTTTTTTCTTTTATAGTTTATTTCTTAAATAACAGGCTTTTTGAGTCAAAAATACATCTTAATGAATATCCATTCACTTTCACTAGTGAAATGTTAATTTTTCTTAAATGAAAAAGACATTAATTAACCTCACATCTCAGTGTTTCTTCAAAAAATTATTTGGTACCATAATTGGTGATAGAAAATTCGGGTCCTATCTATTATTTAATAAATATATATCAAATATATATGTGGTTTGATTATCTTAAAAATATATTTGTTAATAACTTTAAAATATCATAGATAACATGAATTCCGTAAATAGTATAGGAATCATAAAATTTTATAGAAACATTTATCATATATAGAAGAATAAAATTACACCCAATATTAATCCTCATATCATGGAGGTTCTTGGTGATTCTATGATTGGATTTAAACTTCTTGAGAAAAGATCTCTCATGAATCCACTAATAAGAGGATCATTCAGAGTAATAAGAACGCTAGGAATACAATTCTTTTTTCTCTTTCTAAAAAATATATTAAAAATAATGAGATTCAAGATATAAAATGGATTTAGAATAAAATTAAAAAATTAAATGAGCGAAATATTAAAGTAAATAAGGAATAATTTAAAACATAGATACGAAAATTTGAAAAATTTATAATGATTAAAATGTTGAATATTTATTCACTTGGATTGGGGAAATTATAACAAAAATTAGAGCTTTTTGGTCAAAATATAAGGAGTAAACTATGGTCAAGATAATATTTAGGATTATCTCTATTAGAATTAATTATAAATAGTACCTATTTGATAAAAAATATTTGGAAAAAAAATCTCATTATGAATTGCATAGTATTCGCATTTATTATGTAATATGTAAGAATTTAATTTTAAAAATGAATTTAAATAAAAAAATAAGATAACATTTGAGTCCTCGAAAAAACTGTAACATATGCATAACGATGATAATTTATCAAATTACTAACCTGAAGATAGATAAAAGGATGTAGAATATGAAAAAAATGTATCGCAGCTAAAATAATTTTTAAAAAAGGAATTGAAAATTTTAAATTAAAATAATATTTGGAAATTTTTAGTTATGGGGTTATTGGGAACATTTATAATAAATTCCTAATTAAAATAATTTTATTAAATAAGGATAGTGATCAATAAGAAATAAATATACGGATAAAATTCAACACAGTGCATAATTTAAAAAGTGGTAAGTAAATAGATTATGAAAAATTATTTTTAAAATACAAAAGGAGACTCGAGCAAGGAATATAAAGAGGAAAAAATATCTACTAATGAGATCCAATATTAAAAATGAAAGCTAATGAAAAAAAGTTAAAACTCAATGTTCAAGTGGAAAATTGTAAAATATCCCTTGGTTAAGATGAATTTATTGGTTAAGAAGAATAAATATACGTTGAACAAATATTGAAGTTCTAATTAGTGGATTTTCTCATTTAAAATGAAAAATACGTTAAAGAAGATTAATATTTTGAATAAGGTGGTTGAGTAATTCAATCTAAATGGATATTAATTTCAAAATAAAGTGGATAAATATATTAAAAAACTATAATTCTGAATGTTCAGGTGGATCAACTTAATATAATTATTAGAACCAGGGTTAATCAAGTGAGGAGAATAATGGAATGGGCTTCAAAATTGGGTGTGTTTATTGAAAATTGTTCATATTTGATGAAATATATCTATTAAAAATCATATATAATGTTTAAGTAAATTATTAGGATCTTCCAAGACGATTTGGTGGAAAAAAACAAACCGTAATTATTATAGTCATGTTATGATGATATTTAGATAATTTTTATAGAATAGTGAAAGAATTAATAAGTCATAAAGAATAAATATTATTTCGTAATGTGAGACACCTAAGGTTAAAGGATGAGGATTTGGTGAATTATTATTGTTTCTGACATAAAAACTATTCCAAAATCAAATACTATGATTTTGATCATTATAAATCATGTAGCCATAAAAAATCCTGATCGTATAGAATTAGTATCCAAGAAAAATTGTGCTTAAATATAAATTATTTTCTAGATATTAGGATGCAATTAATTTGTATAATTTGGAAAGTATTTATAGATTACACCATAATATACTTCATTGAATTATAATATAAATATCAATAGAATATTTTATATTTTAAATATTATGATTTTGGGGATATAAAATAAATATCATGCTTTGATCTTCAAAGATATGTGGTATTTTGAATCCATTATTTTAAAATCTAAATGGTTATGATTTTATTTTTTTAGATAATTACATATTTTGGGAGTTTTATCTTTTTCATTATGCAAATTTGTCTTCATTAATTGTACATTTAACTCAACCATTATTAATTAATTTGAGAGATAATCAGGATATGAAATGTGGAATAACATGTTAATTCTTTTTTATGATGAAACCAAAAGTTTTATTTTGAATGTTTAATGGAGGGATAATAGAACATATAGAAAACATAGAAATATAGGTGTAACATCTATCAATCCAAAATTCTAGGGAGTTTCTGTCTTCTAACTGAAGAAATTTCATGCTATTAAATATATAGATTCACTTATCAATATATAGTAGATGAGAAACAAAAATGATTAATTATTATATTAATTCTTTGTTAGATAATTCATTATAAAAACCCATGATTCGTCTTCTTCATTTACCTGTCTTAAAATAAAGAGTGTCGATATTGAAAGAGGAAGTAGACCATAGAGTTGGTAGTTATTTGATTCTAATATTTTTAACCATGCATTAATGAGTTAGTGTTTTTGGTATTTTGGAACATCATTAGTGTATCCTCCTTGTTAATATTCATTTATGGTGGAACCAAGAAAAATCCTTATATCCTTTCACATAGAATTTATATTTGGAAAATATAATTTGTTAATTTGGATTAGAAAATTTTAGTATTCTTGTTAAAAAGAGAACAATATACATTTTGTGAAGAAATACTAATTCTCTAAATCAACCCCTTCTTATGGTGTTTGGGGCCTTTTCATTTCAATAATCAGTAATAAATATGAAAGGTTGTCATCTAATTAATCCAATATATTTTACAGGAAAAAACTCATTCAACTCAATTGTATTTTTAGTGTTAAATGATTTCAATTATCATATTTTTAAGTACCATGTGAAATCTCATATTGTTTCTATTAGGATGGATGATTTTCATATTTCTTTGAATCAAATTAAAGTTAGTTATCCCTTTAATTGGTCATTGAATTAAATAGATAAGATTCATCAAAACACTACTATCGAGGAAAAACATTATTTATTTGGAGAACTCTTTAATAAAATATATATATGAAGGTAATGAAAATCACATATTCAATAAAATATAGGAAAAACTGTACAATATTCATAAAATAGATATAAATTTAAATTAAGTCAATCGTCAATTTTTAGATAATAATTTTGAGGATTTAAAGATGTGTTAGAATTAAAATGTTAATTATTTCTTCAATCGTATCATTGAGGTTTTGGGATCCATTTGTGGAATTTGTGAAGAAATGTCAGATATTAATTTTATAAAGAAAATATTAACCAGGATTTGACCTTTATAAAATCCAAAGATTTCAATACACAATCAAGGGAATTTGTAGGAAATTTAAAATGTTGATTTTCATTGTAGATTAGTAGCTTATGATATACATGTGATGTCAGGATGATGTGTCAACAATATAAAGAAATTGAATTCCAGGAAATGGGAAATATTTATCTCATCCTTAATAAAAATCTAAAAATATGAGTGTTGAATTAATCTCACTTATAGTCAGAATTTTAAAACATGGTAAAGGTAGGATTGAGGGAAAACTACTAAGTTTATTCCATGTTTGGTAAGGTTGTCCACATAAAAAATAGGTATTTAATATGGAAATATTATTATGATAAAAAGTTTAAATTATTAGAAAACTATAAATAGAATCTTTTACTGGATTAAATTTTAATTGTGAAAGTAAGTTTCAAGGGAAGAGTCTTGTGATAACGGAGAACTAAAATGAAGTTTTTTTTATAAAGGTTAAACTAAATTCAAATCTTCTTGACAGTATTCCATGAAGATGACAGTAGAAAAGATCCAATCATAAAACAACTATAAATACCAGCTAGAAGGATTTATTTACCTCAAAGTTTAAGATAAGGGAACAACATAAGATATGGTTATTCAACGGAAAAATAATATTAGTATTAATATATTTTTAAATTATTCCTCAAAATATTATCACTAACATAATGTTGAAATCCCTTGGTTAGATATTTTTATTAGAAAATCCTATATATTTATAAGAACTTTATAAAGAACCAGTTCACTTAAAGTGAAAATTAGAGGAACAATATTAAGTGACCAATGATATTAATGATTTTATTGAAACGTTAGGGAAAAGAATAAAATAACTTAAAGAATAATTTAGAAACTAATTTGAAATATGGATACTAAAAGAAAATTATATAGTTTAAAATCTTTTCAATTAAATAAGTCCATAAAATAACTTAAATATGAAAAAGAGACATTTATATTTTCTTAAATGACCAAGTGTCAACTAAAATGGTAAATATTAATCACGTATATGAGGTTGGATCATTGAAGACCCGAAAGGAAGCCTCAATGGTGAATGGAAATAAAAGGTTATAGGAATTTATCAAAATCATTCAACAAGGGTTATATAAAAACATGAAGTTTATTCAAATGCTACAAAGGTTTTGAGTGAAAATGAGAAGATATTCTCATAGAGGAGAACAAAATCCAATAAATGAGGTTGAGAATGTATCATGTATAATAAAAAACAAAATTATTTTTTGGATATTTCTTTCACGTCTATAAATTTATACAAAAGGTTTTTCATTGTACACAATCCTATGTATAATGGGAAAACTAATAAGAAATACAATCCCATTGGATAATAAATACTCTTCATTAGGTAAATAATACAAATTTATTAATATATATACTGAAAAGAATTAGAAGAGCACATATTATATCTTAACTCAATTCTAAATATCTTAGAGTGAAAATAATAAGAATTAAAAGTTTTTTTTATATGAAAGTACAATCATGGAAGTAAATAATAGTAGAAAAAAGTATTTTTACTGTGGATTTTCAACCCACGTGATGGGCAATGAAAGTTTGTTAATGAAGATATAGAATCATGTGGATGGAATTGATTTATTTGTTAATGATAAATATTTAGACATCAAAGGTAGTTATAAGTCGAGATAACATGAAGATGAGCAAAAAAATGATGTGATCAATGTTCATTTCCTTTAAAACAACCTCATTACTATGAGTCAATCACAAGGGTTTTCTAATAATAGGAATGGATAGTGATTAATTGATGTGATTATTGAGGAAAAATTGAAGTATTGATCATGATTACAATAATATGAACTAATGTTTGCTTATAGTGGAATTGAAAATTATTTTATGACATTGGATTCTTGGACACATTCATCAATAATGCATAAAAATCACTCAAATATTAAATCAATGATAGATATTCCCATTATAATTAGAGGTAGAAAAAATATGATGATTTTATGTGAGGTAAGAGAGTTTTAAATCCTTATATAATAATGAATAAAATAGCTTCACACATTCTCATTTTGGTTTACCTTAATATATATAATCCCATGAAATATGTAGGAACAATGGGAGAAAATTATTTCATCTTGGTTTTTCGATGATTACAGTGTAATGAGTTTTATAATTATAGAGGAAATGAAATTAAAGTAGGTATAGTGTATCAAAAGGGACCAGTGATCCGTTAAAAAAACTTGAAGGAAAAAAAAAATTTTATGATCAGATAATGGCCTAAAATGCATTTACATTGAATTTAAAGTCAATATTGAGAATTTTTGAATCAAACATGGGGTGTCATAAATGATAATTTTTTTAAAAACCAGATTCATAGAAATGCATAACTATATATTGAATAATATGAGTAATAAAATACTTATCAAAAGTGGTATCTTGATTTACTATTGTTAGGGGAAATCCAAATCGGGGTTTATAAATCGTTTTTTTTTTGTTAAGTCCCAAAGAGAATATGATTTCATTTGAGATGTATCATAGAAAACATTCTACCCTAAAATGAATTAGTATATTCAAAAGTAAATTCTTTATTAAAAATAGACAATTCACTCAAGGTAAATATTTTTTAATGTAGATGAATGGGTATTCCTTATTTCTTAAACTAAGAGTAATTCATATAAGTTATTTAACAAAAGGATCAACAAGATTGTTCAAAGAAATGTTTTTAAAGGTATTGAGGTGAAATCAAGAAATAAATGTAGAACCTCAAACGTTTTTAATAATATGTTTCTCATGAAATAGTTTCTAGACAATTCCATGGAAAAACATGTGTGTAAGACACTAATTTTGAATTGAAATAGTAAATTGCTGATAATGTAAGTCAATTAATGAATCAAGGAAGGAAGAGATGATCCAAAATTTATGAATCCAACACTATTGGTCTTATACAAACTTAACAAATGAAGAATATCAATAAAGCCATTATTTATCAAAAGTGTAGATTACTTCATTTGAAAAAGTAATAAAGTATAAATTATAGGATAATTTCATAAAATAATAACTGGATAAAATAGTGTAGAATAAAACATGGGAGTTTGTTACTATATCAGAAAACATGAATCTCGCTCTCAAGACGTCAATGGTGGAAGAAATAATAGAATATCAGATGGCACTAAATAATGGCATTTATAAGTAAGACACAAAACATGGTATAACATAAGAATTCGGAATGAAACTAATGATAAATAGAATAGAAATATTTTTTGAACTCACACGTCGACACTAACACACAAGTAATTTAACATGGTTAATAAAAACCTCTATATAAATAGAGAAACACTATAATCCACTAAAAATGGGAAAATAAATACTCTAGTGTTTCTAGTGATGGAACTAATCACTCCTTAAAGAATTAATTACAAGACATGAATATCAATATACAAAAAACATATTTATAAGATCACCTAAAACCCTTAGGCTAGTCATTTTACAAGACATGGATCAAATATTTTCCCCATATTCATTTAAAATTGAATAAATATTCAACTCATTTCATAAATATTCTATTTGATAATATGGACACCATTATCCCATATAACAACTACTCTGTGTGATTAATTAGACCACCCTCTAGTTCCATTTATATTTTTGTATGAATAGGTCACTTCCCATGATTTCTCCACCATCGCTTCTAAATAAACCCATTGATGCCTCTTGAACACTGTTGGAGCTGAGAAACTATCATCACAACTAAAATATCTCTCACTTGATCCTATAATATAAATATGATAAGATAGTGTATTTTTATTTTCAATTTTCAAAACCATTTTTAAATGTTTCATTTTAATATTGTCATGTAGTTAGGGTATTTATTGAGTTTTAAATAATACTCATAATATTGCATGAAACATGAGTAAAAAATAATGTGGGATTTTAATATGTGGTATTAAAACGGTACTGTAAAAACGTAGCAGTATGGGTAAAATAGAAAGTAATATAGTGGGGGTCCAATATCAATGATACTATTTATACTAAATAGGATTTTGGGCTAAAACAATTAGGCCATTAGGCTACTGGGCCTCCATTCTATTTGAAAAAGAACACCTCTACACTTAGTGGAGTGTAAGACAATACAATGGTAGTAACATAAAATTTCGGATATACACATGGATTTAACCAAGAATGCTACAGTGGTGCGACTAGTTGCTGAAAGCAGTGAATATATTTTAGAACCCAAAACATGTCATAGTAGCAATGGAGATGCCTCAGATGTAATATTAGGGTGATATTTGATATAGATGGATGATAACAAAGGACGATGGGGTTATTTTAGTTTGTGGCATTAGGTCACCTGTAAAGGCCTTTGTTCCTTCACGCCTTCAGGCCATGTATTCTTTAATTTCGTTCCAAATATGGGTTCAAACTCAACAAAATTAAAAGTTGGTTTATCCAAAAAATAAAAAATCGAATCCATCAGGTCCAGGGATATAGGTTTGTATCTATTTAATAAATATATATGTATAAACTGATATATATACATAGATATATATAAATATATATAAGTACATATTAATATTAATATATTAATATATATTAAATTATAGATTTTTTAATTAGATATATTTATATATTTTAATAAATTTTTTATTTATATTTATATTTATTTCTATTTTTTATATATTTATATGTATTTATTTATATGTATTTATTTATATTTATTTATTTATACGTATTTATTTATATGTATTTAAATATATATGTATTTATATATATTTAGTTTTTTAATAGTTATATATATATTTATATATTTATTTTTATTGACATATAATCGTAATTATATGTATAAATATATTTATTTACATGTATTTAGATTTACATATATAAATATATTATAGTTTTTTTAACTAACAAACAGAGGACTTCGTAGAGATGTAATGGATTTGAAGAATACCCTAGTGGTGGTTGGTTAATATCATACCCCAAATGATATAAATAATTAAGTTTTCATGGTGGTTTGAGAAAGGGAGGTCAAGTGGGTAAACAGATCTGGTTGATCAGGAATGATAGGTTGTTCGAGTCATACCAGGTGGGTTAAACGAGTATGTAAGTGGTGGAGTGGGATGGGGTGGTAGGTGATTTATTAGGAAAGATCAGGTCAGGTCGAGTGGGCATTTGGGTAGTTCGGTTAGATTGGGTTGGGTCGAATAAGGGTAGGTTATATAATAAAAATTCATTCAATTATGTGTATATATATGAACCACTTCAAAAAATAACCCTGTGAAGAAAGAATCATGAAATTATTCCTTACACAGTTATCTATAACAATTTTTAAAAAGTGTCCCAAATCATTTAGTGTCATTTTAAACTACCACTAATTTATCTTTTTCTTTTAGTGTGAATAATTATTCCATGTATTCAGTTTAATCAAATTCAAAACATATCTCCCCAACATCCTCTATAGTAGTGATCTTTTGATTAATATTTATCCCTCAAAGTCCCATTGACCCATGGTACCTCCCTACACCTCACTTTACTATGATCTTGGTCAAAAAATTTATTGGATTTTCACTCTTAATTACCTTCCATTGTTTCATAAATATATTTTATAGAAGACTCACTTTGAACTGATACTTTAGCTAAATTTTCTCACTCTTTGAGTGAAAAACTAGATTCTTAGAAAGATGGATTTCATTATGACTATCATAGAATAAAATTATATTATCAAAATTCCTTATGATTTCCCCTAAGAGAAACTTTAACCATATCAACTACTTCTAGCCTCTACTACTACAATATACTCTTCTTTTGTGGTTGACAGTGAAAATATCAGTTATAGTCAAGACATCAAGAATATTTTTATAACTCTATAGGTAAACACATAGCCTGTGGTATAAGGCCTTGACCTTAAACATTACTTAATATTGAATTAAATTAATAATTCACAATGAGGATCTTTTCAGGTTTAGAGTTTTAGAGAATTAGATCATAACTATTACATCTCAAAAGATTACACAGTAGACACTTCTACAAAGTTTCCCTTTTTTACAAAACATGAACTCTTAAAAAAAGATTCATGTCTAGTTCCATGTTTAAGATAGCATGAATTTTCCTTGATCCCATCCTTGACCTTATTCCACATTATGTCCTGTGAAAAACATTTCAAAAAAAACTTGGGATGAGCATAAAAAGCTCAGTAAGGGATACACAAAGAAGGAAAACTGTTAGTTTTTCAAAACAATAGGTAAACCATGACTACTTATCAAAGTAATACTTTTCACCTTTATGAAGTAGTAAAAACTCTTCACTGAATAAAAGATCATTACTTACCCTTTTTATCAAAAATATTACAAAAAAACCCATATAAAGAACACATAACATATAAAGGTAACTTGGGACATAAACATACTTAAATGGAATAACAATACGGTCGACTTTTACACATATCACTTAATGAAATATCCATACGGCCGACTTTCATACCCAATGCATTGGATTTTATAACGTAACCACCTATCCTGGTATTCATGGCACCACTCGTCATATGGTTTATCACATAACCACCTGTCAAATGTCCAAGTACTATTATAAAATCATAAGAAATAAATCAAATATAATGGAAAGAAAACATTCCCACATTTTGATCACAATATACCAATTAAATATATTGACATAAAAAATACATTTTCAATGCCATTTTCAATAACAAAATACATAAAATAGTATATGGTATTTATTTCTTTTTAAAAACATTACGGCTTGTTGAGGAAGCCAAAGATCAAATAATACTCACTGCGGCGGAAAGGTCGTTGTCACTGTGTACGTTAAAAAGAAACATACATTTTGTCATTTAGTAAAATTCTTCGTATATAAAATATTCCTTTTGAATTAAAGTAGAATTCAAAGGGGTTTATACACCATATAAAAAAAGTTGTGTAAAAAACAAAATATGCCTCAATGAAAGGAGATTGAGACGTTGTCCCTTACCTCATGTTCGACGTGACTCGATTGCTCTTTAATCACCTGACTAATAAACTAAAGTTAATTTCTACTTTCTTAAGAACCTTTTTCAAGTTAATTATTCCTTTTATATAAATTATTTCCATGTTATAAACATTATGTAATCATTTAAGTTAATAATGTTCGTTTTTTCGATATTTGGTACTTAAGTCAAAAATGGACTTCTTACAATTACATGTTGTTCATGTGGTCAAAGGTTCATTATATCTAGAATGATATTAATGATTTTGATATCATATATATCCAGCATATACATGTATTTATAATGGTACATAACATTTAGAGGTAAGAAATGAAATGCACCGTTCATGGAGACGGTAAGCCGTACGTACGCATGAACGCTACTTTCATTTATATTTCGTATTTAATGGAGTAAAATCATAATGATATAATAGTATATTATACTTAAAGTATAATATCATATATATTATCATTTAATTCATCCTTTATATGTCACACATATGGCATGAATGAATCAAATCACTTTGAGGGGGTGGTACTCCGCACTTCCTAAAATGAAATTATCGTGTTTACCCATAATGAAAACCCTAAAGGTATGCCATAAATGAAAAATACAGAAGCATAAGAAAGAAATAAACATAATATATATCATATATAAATAGAGTGAAATATTAATGGCCACCATGAAAGGTGTTAAAAGAAGATTGAACAATCATCATTTTGTGAGGCAGAAATTCGCCAACAACAGAAATAGTATGTTCTTTAACCATTAGACGGAGGTGTGTGTAAGTGTAGCTCGAATAAATATAATAAAAAAATCCAAGTATATTTAAGATACTATTTTTGTTACAAACTAAAGGAATAAAAAGAGTTTAGGGGGTTGGAGAAGCAACATAAAACATAAGAACACAAGAGAAGATATTACCTTTAAATCGGCTAACTCCCTTTGGTTTGAACCAAAAGGGTTTCTTGAAGAGCTTCCTACCTAAGGTAATGCTTTTAGGATGAGGAGAGGGATGTGTAGAGATAAAAGGATCAGAGCATGGATGATCCAATGTCTTGAGAGGTTTGGGTAAGGTGGTAGAGGTGGGGGCCTTTTATAAGAGGAGAGGAGGGGCACCCTTGGAAAGTTATAAAATGTTAATTTATTATATAATGAGTTTCTGTTTTTAAAGGTCCGAAAATTATATATTTCAAGTATAAGGTGATAAGAGTTCTAATTAAACCCATAAAATAGGTTTTTGACAAGTTTAGGTCTTAGATTTTACATTATTATTTCATTTTATTTAAGTTGTTAAATAATGAGGTAATCGATGCATCATCATGGTGTCATAAATAAGTTAATTTATTTAATGTCACAAAATTATAAAAAAAATATAATGATGTAGGAAATATTTTTATCTATTCAAGTAATATTTATAGTCAAAATTATTCCTTGTATAACCCCATGTAAAAATTGTTTTAGAAAATTAATACATGTTTGTGACATTTTTATTTTAACTTTAAATAAAATGTTATTAGTGTCCTTTTCTTACCCAAGTGGCTCCATGGGGTACCCAAGTTTACCCATGTATTTTTTGGGTCGGACATGACACATAAAATAAGGGTAGGACATGTGTCAAGGTAATTTCATATTATTATAACATTATTTTTACCTTAAATTACAGTAATTACCTTTAATCGTGATTAACAACACATAAAAGTTACTATTCACCAAAACATTATTTTAATCCCATTGAACCACATTTTAATTCAAAATGACAACCATGTATGTATGATTTTTGAAATTCAATTAATAAAAGTGGTAAAGTTTCATTTAAATGAAAAATCAGTTTTTAAACTACCACTTTGTGGTTTCACTATTCATCAAAAATTGAAGTTTCTCAGAAAAATACCAAAAAATTACCCTAAGATATATTTAATATTCCGAATTAAGAAATGATGTATATTTTACAAAATTAAAAACATATAAGTTGAATTAACTAATTTAATAATTAATTCCCGTTGTCAAAACAAATAGCGTGTTTTTATGAAACAATATATATCATAAGATTGAGACTAGTTTAAGTCCAATTTCAATGTGAAATTAATTCCAATGACCACCACTGGATTAAATGGTAAAAATATATTCTAATTTTACTTTAAAACCAATTCAAAAGATAATCTAATCATATAAATCAATTAGATTAAAAATAGGTTTGGAATTAAAATACAACATTTTTCACTATTCATTAAAAAATGAACTTTATCGAAAAAATACCAAAAATTCACACAAAGTAAATTTTCATGTCCTGATTCTAAAAAGAGTTTTATTTGGTCCAATATAATGCATAAGAGTGACCATAACTATATTTAAAGAGGGTTCTCCATCAAAAGGCGATAATTCGACCTTTTAGTGAATATTAGAGTATCTATGCCTAAAATTGAATTCTTTCCATATTTTGAGGCTGAATATTTTATTGGATAGATGTAAAAACATTTAACAAAAATATATAGTCATATTTTTGTAATTTCTATTCATTCCCTCCAATAAAACAGCTACATGTTAACTACCATTTAAAGTAATGTTATTATATTACTAGTGTGTAACGTAAGATTTAAAAGAAACCCTTTGTTGAGTATCTGGTATTATATCGAACATAGAAACCCCTTTAAAGTAAAATTAATATTTAATTCGAATATATTAATAAATATGAAAATGTATTATTCTTTATTTACCTGGGATGTTACATACTTCCCCCCTTTTGGGAATTGCGTCCTTGTAATTTTATTCACTTATCAAAATATGTGGTGGTATTTATCCCTCATAGCATTTTCAGATTCCCATATAGCCTCTTAAACCATATGGTTTTTCCAAAAAACCTTTACCTGGTGAATTAACTTATTCCGCAACACTTGCTCTCTACGATCAAGAATCTAGACTGTTTGTTCTTCATAAGAGAGATTCTCTTCCAACTGAACTACCTCTGGGCTCAAAACATGAGATGGATCTGGCATGTACTTTCTTAACATCGAAACATGAAAAACATTGTGTACCTAAGATAAACTCGGAGGTAAAGCCACTCGGTAAGCAACTGATCCAACTCTCTCCAGAATTTCATATGGTTCAATGAACCTTGGACATAGCTTTCCTTTCTTACCAAATCGCATCACACTTTTCCATCGTGAAACTTAGAGAAAAACATGATCACCTACCTTGAAAGATAGATCCTTCCTCCGGTTATCCGCATAACTTTTCTATCTGCTCTAAGCTGTTCTCATGTGTTTCTAAATCAACTAAACTTTTTCTGCCATCTCTTCTACCAATTCTGGTCCCATCAACTTCCTTTCCCCTACTTCATCCCAAAAAGTTGGAGTTCGACACTGTTTACCATATAATGCTTCAAATGGATCCATCTGTATACTGGAATGAAAACTGTTATTATATGAAAATTAAACCAAAGAAATATGTTGGTCCCAAATTCCCTAATAATCCATCGAACAAGCACGTAGCATATCCTCCAAAGTCTGAATTATTCGCTATGACTTCCCATATGACTGAGGATGAAAAGCTATACTAAAATTTAATTCAATACCCAATGACTTCTGAAGGCCTTTCCAAATGTTAGAAGTAAACCTAGGATCATGATCAGATACAATGGAGAGGGGAACTCCATGAAACCTGACTGTCTCTTTAAGATACAATAGAGAAAGTTGATCTAGAGATAATGTATCTTGAATAGGAAGGAAATGAGTAGATTTAGTCAATCGATCAACTATAACACATATTGCATTATTACCTCGAGATTTCTTTGGTAATCCCACAACGAAGTCCATGGATATATTTTCCCATTTCCACTCTGGCACCGGTAATGACTGCAGCATCCCTATCGGTAACTGCCACTCTGCTTTAACCTGCCTACAAGTCAAACACTTCATAGTAAAATTGGCAATAACTCTTTTCATTCCATCCCACCAGTAATACTCATGCATATCTCTGTACATCTTAGTACTACCAGGATGAACTGAAAACAGGGAACTATGAGCCTCTCATAAGAACTCATTCTTCAACTGTGAATCACAAGGCACGCATAATCTCTTCCCAAAACTCAAAAAACAATCATTATCAATGTTAAATTCAGGCAACGTACCCTTCTGAACCAGCTCTACATTTTTCTGTAACCCACTTTCTTTCGTCTATGCTTTCTTAATTCTGTATGATTGAGATGATCTCACTGACACCTCAAACAAAATAGAAGAACTTCCTTCACCCACAAATTCTATTCCAAAGTTCATCAAATCAAAAACCAAAGGATCTCTTTCCAAACGTACCATGGTTAATGAAGCATTACTTTTTCAACTCAAAGCATCAGCCACTTTATTTGCTTTTCCCGGATGGTAATTAATTGTACAATCATAATCCATGATTAATTATAGCCATCTCCTCTGTCTCATGTTCAATTATTTCGGAGTGAATATATACTTTTAACATTTGTGATCAGTATATATTTCACACTTTACTCCATACAAATGATGCCTCCAAATTTTTAGAGCAAAAACAACAGCAGCTAATTCCAAATCATGTGTAGGGTAATTTAACTCATGAGTTTTCAACTGACGTGAAGAATATGCAATTACCTGATCATTATACATAAGGACAAAACCAAGTCCCTTCAACGAAGCATCACTGTAGATAACAAACTCACCATTTCTAGAAGGAGGTGCCAAAACTGTAGCATTCCCCAATCTTCTTTTCAATTCCTGAAAACAATCATCACATTCTTTTGTCCAGATAAACTTAACACCTTTCTGAGTTAGCTTAGTCATTGGAATAGATAACCATGACAAATATTCAACAAAACTTCGGTAGTAACCTACCAATCCAAGAAAACTACGGATCTCGATTACATTTGTAGGTCTTGGCCATTCTTCAAAAACTTTTGTTTTATCAGGATCAACAGTTATTCCATTTTTTGAAACAATGTGACCAAGGAACGAAATTTGTTGTAACCAAAACTCACACTTGCTGAATTTTCCAAACAGTTTATTTTCTTTTAAGCTTTGAAAGATAACCCTTAAATGACTTTCATGATCCTCTTTACTTTTAGAAAACACCAAAATATCATCAATGAAAACAACCAAAAAATTATCCAGGAACTCATGGAAATTTCTATTCATAAGGTTCATGAATACAGCAGGTGCATTGGTTAACCCAAAAAGAATAACTACAAATTCATAATGTCCATATCTAGTATGGAATTCAGTCACGGAATGTCTGCTTCTTTTACATTCAACTGATGGTACCCCGACCTCAAGTCAATATTCGAAAAAATATGAGCTCCCTGGAGCTGATCAAATAAATCATCGATATGAGGCGAAGGACACTTGTTCTTAACAGTGATGTTATTCAAGGCTCTATAATCAATGAAAAGTCTCATTTAACCATCTTTCATTTTAACAAACAAGATAGGATCACCCCATGGTGGTGTACTAGGTCAAATGAATCCTTTATCTAATAACTCTTGCAATTTCTTCTTTAACTCTAAAAGTTCATCTTTACCCATTCGATAAGGGGGTTTTGAAATTGGCTTAGAATCGAGAACTAAGTCAACAGTAAATTCAACTTCCCGATCATGAATAATACCAGGCAACTCATTAGGAAAAACATCAAGATACTCATTTACCACTGGCACATCATTAATCTGAACAGTTCCTTTATTTTCAACAATATGTGCAAGGTAACATTCATTTACATCTTTTACTAGTTTCTCAACTTGATGATATATTATCAAAAGAAATGGTTCATTCTTGTACAAAAAATGAAAATCTTTCTGAAAAGAAACCATTTTACCTCTATAGTCAATCTTACCATGATAAACAGAAAGCCAATCCATGCCCAAAATAACATCAATGTCTACTAGAGGAAACACAGTAAGGTTTTCAGGTAGATTCTTTCCTTACACAAGGATAGGAAGGTTCTTATAATTTATTTTTCTCTCAACGTTCCATCCGGGTGTTTTTACCATAAGTTCAGGATTCGTATCTTGAGATGGAATTCCCAATTTACTAGAAAAATTCTCAGAAATGATAGAATATGTAGACCCTGAATCAAATAGCACATTGGAATAATCTGAACAAACAAACAGTGTACATGATACTACTTCATTCGATGGCCCAACATCAGCTAAAGTAGTTGCAAAGTATTTCACCACCCCATTCTGCTTGTAGTCTGGATGCTTTCCCTCAGTTGAATTCTTAGTTAGACACTAATTTTCATAATGACCCATTTCATTACACTTAAATCATCTTACCAATGGATTTTCATTTCCTGCTTGATCATCTTACTTATAGTTATGAGCAATATGACCAGACATACCTCAACGAAAGCACTTTCAAGACTTGGATAAAAATTCTCCAGGATGCATTTTACCACACTTCTCACAGGATGGATATTTGGTTTTCTTACCTCCTTGATTCTTTGATGAATTCTTCCCCTTTGCCTACCAAATGGACTTCTTATTCTATTGTTTTTTAAAGAACACCTGATCATCGGCAAACTCCATTTCCACCTTCTCCGCACATCGAACAAGTTTTTCATAACTTTTGAACTCACAAGAAGCTAAATCCCTTCGATACTTTGGCTTTAACCCTGAGTAAAAAATGGATGATTTTACTATCAAGATCTCGTATGAAATTTGGAGTATACCTTGCCAGTCGAGTGAACTTTTCTTCATAAGCAGCCACTGAGTCATCCTCACTGATTCATCCTCCTGCCTCAATTCTAGGAATTGTTTTTCCATCCTATGATGAACCACCTTAGGAAAATATTTCTCAAGAAACATACCTCTGAATTCGTCCCAGTGAAGATCATCAATCTCATCACTATCCCTGATATTTTTCACCATCGACCACCACTGATCAGCTTCACCTTCAAAACGGTAAATAGAAAGACTAACCTTTTGATGTTCTGAACACCCCATGACATCAAAAGTCTTCTCCAATGCTTTAATCCACCCTTTAGATAGCACAGGGTCAGATGATCCTCTGAACGATGGGGGATGTTGGCTCATTAAATGTTACACCACTAACATGTTCCTCTATGGTTGATCTGGTTGATCTCATGCATGGATATCACCCCCATTTATCGCTTGAGTCAACTGTGCCATTACTGCAACAAACGGTTCAGTTCCATTTCCGACCATCTCAGGATGATGATTCGAAATGTCATTTCCTTCTGTATGCCTTCCTTGCACTTCTTCCCTATTTCCTCTATGGAAAACCATTCTGAACAAACATGTCTTAGATGATGCAACATGGTAATCTTGAAATTCTATATCATTTCAATTTGACCATCAAAAAATATTTTTGGATAATCATTTATTATAATTCTTACTCCTAATGTTATCTAAACCGACCTCTGATACCAACTATAAGGCCCCGACCTTAAACATTACTTAATATTGAATTAAATGAATAATTCACATTGAGGATATTTTCAGATTTATAGTTTTATAGAATTAGATCCTAACTATTACATCTCAAAATATTACACAATAGAAACTTCTACAGTGTTTCCCTTTTTTTACAAAACATGAACTCTTAAAAAAAGAGTCATGTATAGTTCCATGTTTAAGAGAGCATGACTTTTCCTTTATCCCATACTTGACCTTATTCCACATTATGTCACATGAAAAAACATTTCAAAAAAAACTTTGGATGAGCATAAAAATCTCAATAAGGGATGCACAATGAAGGAAAACTGTTAGTTTTTCAAAACAACAGGTAAACCATGAATACTTTATCAAAGTAATACTTTTCACCTTTATGAAGTAGTAAAAACTCTTCACTGAATAAAATATCATTACTTGCCCTTTTTTAACCAAAATATTACCATAAAACCCATATAAATAACACATAACCTATAAAGGTAACTTGGGACATAAACATACTTAAATGGAATAACCATACGGTCGACTTCCACACATATCACTTAATGGAATAGCCATACGGCTGACTTCCATACCCAATTAATTGGAGGTTATAACGTAACCACCCATCCTAGTATTCACAGAACCACCTGTCATATGTTTTATCACGTAAGCACCCGTCAAATGTCCAAGTACCATTATAAAATCATAAGACATAAAACAAATATAATGGAAAGAAAAAATTTCCACATTTCGATCACAATATATTACTTAAATATATTGACATAAAAAATCCATTATAAAAACCATTTTCAATACCAAAATACCTAAAATAGAATATGGTATTTATTTTGTTTTAAAAACATTACGACTTGTTGAGGAAACCAAAGATCAAATAACACTCGTGGCGGTGGAAAGGTCGTTGTCACCACGTACGTTAAAAAGAAGCATGCCTTTTGTCATTTAGTAAAACGCTTCGTATATAAAAGATTCATTTTTAATGAAAGTAGAAGTCAAAGGGGTTTATACACCGTATAAAAGAAAGTTGTGTATAAAACAAAATATGCCTTAATGAAAGGAGATTGCGACGAAGTCCCTTACCTCGTGTCCGGCGTGACTCGATTTCTCTTTAATCTCATGAATAATAAACTATGGTTAATTTATACTTTCTTAAGAAACTTTTTCAAGTTTATTATTTCTTTTTATATAACTTATTTCCATGTTGTAAACATTATGTAATCATTTAAGTTAAAAATGTCCATTTTGTCGATATTTGGTACTTAAGTCAAAAATGGACTTCTTACAATTACATGTTGTTCATGTGGTCAAATGTTCATTATATCCAGAATGATATTCATGATTTGGATATCATATATATCATATATATCCAGCATATACATGTATTTATATTAGTACATAACATTTAGAGGTATGAAATGAAATGCACCGTTCATGGAGACAGTAAGCCGTACGTACGCGTGAACGCTACTTTCATTTCTATTTCGTATTTAATGGAGTGAAATCATAATGATATAAAGGTATATTATAATTCCAGTATAATTTCATATATATTATCATTAACTTCATCCTTTATATTTCCCACATATGGTATTAACAAATCAAATCACTCAGAGGGGGCGGTAGTCCGCACTTCCTAAAATAAAATTATCGTGTTTAGCAATAATGGAAACCATTAAGGTATGCCATAAATGAAAAATATAGAAGCATAATGAAAAACATAAACATAATATATATCATATATAAATATATTGACATATTGATGGCCACCATGAAAGGTGTTAAAAAAATATTGAACAATCATCGTTTCGTGAGGTAGAAATTCACCAACCACAGAAAGAGTATGTTATTTAACCATTAAACGGAGTTGTGTGTAAGTGTAGCTCGAATCCTTCTCATAAAAACATCCTAGTATATTTAAGATATTGTTTTTGTTACAAAATAAAGGAATAAAAAGAGTTAGGGGGTTGTATAAGAAAAATAAAACATAAGAAGACAAGAGAAGACATTACCTTTAAATCGGATAACTCCCTTTGGTTTGAACCAAAAGGGTTTCTTGAAGAGCTTCCTGCCTAAGGTCAGGCTTCTTGGATGAGGAGAGGGATGTGGAGAGATAAAAGGAGTATATCTTGGCTGATCCAATGGCTTGAGAGTTGTGGGTAAGGTGGTAGAGGTGGGGGCCTTTTATAAGAGGAGAGGAGGGGAACTCTTGGAATGTTTTAAAATGTTACTTTATTATATAATGAGTTTCGGTTTTTAAAGGTCCCACAATTATATATTTCTTGGATAAGGTGATGAGAGTTAAAAATCCACCCATACAATAGGGTTTTCACAAATTTAGGTCTTACATTGTACATTATCTTTTCATTTTATTTAAAAAGTTAAATAATGAGGTAATCGCTGCATCATCCTATTGTCTTAAATAATTTATTTTATTTAATGTCTAAAAATTATCCAAAATATATCATGATTTAGGAAATCATTTTATCTTTAAAAAAATTATATCCAAAATTATGACTTGTATAACCCCAGGTAAAAATGGTTTTAGCAAAACAATACATGTTTGTGACATTTTTATTTTAACTTTAAATAAAAATTTATTAATGTCATTTTCTTACCCAAGTGGCTCCATGGGGTCCCCAAGATTACCCATGGATTTTTTTGGTCATCCATGAAACATAAAATAAGGTTAGGACATGTTTCAAGGTAATTTTATATTATTATAACATTATTTTTACCTTAAATTACACTAATTACCTTTAATCGCGATTAACAAAACTTAAAAGTTACTATTCCCCAAAAAATTATTTTAATCCCATTGAACCAAATTTTACGTCATAATGACAACCATTTATGTAGGATTTTTTAAATTCAATTTATAAAAGTGGTAAAAATTCATTTAAACAAAAAATCAGTTTTTAAACTACCACTTAGTGGTTTCACTATTCATCAAAAATTGAAGTATCTCAGGAAAATACCAAAAAATCCCCCTAAGCTATATTTAATATTCCAAATTCAAAAATGCTGAATGAAAACCCTGATTTTATTACAAACATAAACATGATTTATTACATAAAACTTCACTTGATACAACAAAGAAGATTGAATGGTTTAGTGTGTTTGGGGCTTAGCATCATTACATAAAAACTTAAAACATGAAATACAGTATCTTTATTGAAAACTTCCATTACATGAACACTACATTCCCACTTACTTAGCATTGCATGGGATAACCTGAGGACATGCATAAGAAAATGGTTAGCTATAAAGCCCAGAAAGGTAATACATATGGAATAACATGAGGAGTACAATACATGTTAGACAATAGTCATATCAATAGAGCATGAAAGAAACATGAACATAAAGGAATGATAAAGAATGATAATCATAACACGGAAATGTGGAAACAACACTTAACATGGAATTAGCATGAGCCAAGGCTCATTGCACAAGGAGAATGAGTAAATCCTCATTGCACGTAAATAACGAGTAAACCCTCATTGCACTTGAATTATCATGAGTCAACACTCATTGCACATGACGTATCATGATACTATACATTACCCAATGCATTGGAGTGCTATAAGGGCGCACCATTCTTAAACATTTATTTTCATGCATAAGTGTGCCACATGGATCATAACACATTGATTCTTAAAACATAATCATGTATTCCATGATAAAGGAATGTGGAATTCATACATGAAAAATTATAACCAATAAGTAAATGTGCATAAAGGTGAATACCCTTGATGGAGAAATGGGCATGGTATTCACTACACAAAGGCATTGGCTTAGAAAATCGGTGTGATTTCGACAGCGTAACGGTGTGACATAAGAATTCATAAAAATGGTTGATGAGAGAGAAAGGGGTTCCTCATCATATTTACATGTGATGGAAAGTACGGAGATACATGTGCCGAAAATTTTAATGGAATTTAGATTCATGATACAAAATTATTGCTTGAATGTAAAAGAAGAGAGAGAAGTTCCTTTAGGAATTTCAGAATAGTAACGGGTGTAAATGGGAGGCGTTTAATGAGAGATAAATGGGTCTCCCATCATTAAAACAATAAGAGTGCAGTATGGGGGAGGTGTGAAACCATACCCCCAACGACGTGTAGACGGTAAGCCGTATGTGCGCACGTATGGTAACTTTGTCATTTTTATGATGGATAGAATAACGAATATGGTTGTTCCATATTAATAATATCATCACATTATGTATAAGGTACTAGATTTATTATTTTATAATGGAAACATCAAAGAAATAGGAAGTGGAAGAAGAAAAGAACCTGAAATAGGTGATGAAATATTTACCCCTTCTTCGTGTTCTTCCTTTTGATTTGATCAAAAGGAATCCTTAGGTTCGATTTATGATCAAATTAAGGACATTAGGTTGATCTTAGATAATTTTTTAGGAGATTTTTCAAATGTTTGGGCGATCCAAATTGCTTTTGAGGTGTGATTTTGAGAGAAGGATAAGTTCCCTTTTATAAGAGAGGTGAGGGTCACTTTAGGAAAAGCTTGAAATATTATTTTATAATAAAGTAATTATCGGTTTTAAATGGCTCAAAAATGAATTATTTCGATTATAAGGTAGGTATGGGTGGAAAACCTCTCAACCAATAGGTTTTATAGAGGTTTTAGTTCATCACATTAACATTATCGTTTATATTTAACTCTTAGTTAAATAGTTTGACATTTACCATTTATCTTTTTATTTTTATATAATATGGTTAATAAACATACTATAATAAGTCAAGTGAACACCATGTGGTTTATTATTAATATATATAACTTTATAGTAGTCGTTTTTCGTAAACTTATATTTTTAAAAATATTATATCAATTAATAATAGAGTATTTGTTTTAAAAACTCAATTATGTCAATTTTGACATTATTAAGTATTTGATTATTTTAAAAGCAATAAAAACTTTATAACTTTGAATAAAATTTATTTAACCAACCCTAACTTTTCATATTAATTTATAATTTTTTTTAATTCATCAGAAGTTTCAATTTACATTTATTTGGATATTTATAATATCAATTATTTTAATATTTCATTAATAAGTTAATTACTACGTCATCATCATGTCATAAGTAAATTAAATTATTTAAGGTCTAAAAATTATAAATAAACTACCATTATTTAGGAAATATGTTAATCTTTATAATTAATATTTATAGTCTAATTTATATTGTGTGTAACCCTATATTAAAAATTGTTTAGTTATTAAACATTGAATTTAACTCTTTTTACTCTTCTTTAAATAAAATTTTAATAAATATCCTAATATAATCCAACTGGAAAAAATAGGATCATAATTTATTCATAAGGTTGGTTTTGGTGTAATGATACTTATATAATAGAATTGGGACATGTTTTAGGATAATTATGATATCATTTTTACCCTTAATTACCCTATTTACTTTTAACCGTGGTAAATAAAAGTCAAAAGATACTATTCAAAAAACATTATTTTTATCTTATTGAACCACATTATACATGCTGATATTAACCATGTTTCTCGGATTTTATAAATTCAACTCACCGAAGCAGTAAAATTATGTTTTATGCAAATTTGCTAACGTGCCAAGAAGGTGGGTAAAAGAGGTTAAAAATTTCAATAAAATTTTATACATTTAATTTTATTATAAAATGACTCCAATGAATTACATTGAACATATATAGGTATTATATATCTATTTTGACATAAAATAAATTTAAATAAAATAAATAATTTTTTAAATAAAAAGTCAGTTTTAAATAATAACCCATTGTTTTTCACTACTCATCAAAAATTGAATGTTTTCAGAAAAATTAAAAAGATCATCCTAAGATAATTTTGATAATATGAATTCAAAAATGAAGTCTATTTTTTAAAATTAAAAACATAGTAGTTTAATTTATTAATCTAAAATTAATTCCCATTTTAAAATCCAAAAAGCGAGTTTTTAAATAGTAAAAACTATCAAAAGTTGACATGTGTTTATGTCAAATTTAAATGAGAAATTACTTATAATGACATTAATTGTATTAAATGATAAAAATATAATATAATTACAATTAAAAACCTTTCAAATTCATAATTTGACACTATAAATTATTTCGATTAAAAAGTTGTTTTCAATTAAAACATAGTATTTTTTACTATTCATCAAAATATAAAAGTTATCAGAAAAGTTCCAAAAATTTATCCAAACTAAATTATTTTGTCCTTACTATAAATAAGAATTTTATTTCATTAAATTGAATATATAGAAGATTCAAATATTTATTTTAGAAAAGGTTCGCCATTAAAAGGTTGTAAAATTGCATTTTTTTGAAAAATACTTCTTTTATCTGAAAAAATAAATGTGTTATTATATTATGTATAAGAAAAACTAATATGGATGTTCAAATTATATAGAGTATATAAGATTTAAAATTCAGTTAATACTATTCATAGCCACTTTTTGAATGGCTAGTATGGTTAGTTATGGTGCGCTCAAACTCGGTGTTGAGTGTAGCAGAAGTTATTGAATTACTTTAATGAGATAACGTAATATGAAATATTGGATTAAATATACTAATGTAAAATTTTTAAATAAAAATGTATAAGTTTTAAGGATCTTTGTGGTTTGTTTAATTAAAAATGAAAAACCATGTTTTATTTATTATGGACATGAAGCAACGATTTTTTATGAATTTTTATTAAATGGTTAACTAAATATCATGTTATGTAGAATAATTATTATATCATGATATGTTTCATGTAACATTGATTTTTGAATACTTATTTTGTGGTTTATAGTTGTGATTTATATATTATGTCATAATTAAATACCACAATTTAATTATTTAAAAAACACACTATGATGGAAGGTCGTGAGGTGTGCAGAAGATGTTTTCAAGAAAGTGTGTTGGTATTTGAAATAAATTCTAAATATTATATTATAAATGAAGGTTGTAATTCAACAATAAGTTTTCTCATATTTCAAAAAATTGTTCACTATTTCATCACAGATTTAACAATAGAATATCTAATACTTTGAATGTTTTTATTTTTGAGATGTAAAATAACTATCAGGCCACAATTGTTAGAGAGATATGGTATTTGGAATTAATTAAAAAATAATAGAGTTTGTTATGCCCTGATTTGATATATAATAACATTTTGTGAATGCTTGAATATATTTTAAATTAATAAATTTGTAATTGATTAATGTGAGATTTAACTAGACTTTTGGTCCCCAAAAAGGCTTAATCCTTGAGAGGGGGTGTGTACCAGGGTGTGACAATTTGAATTTTACCTTTCTAGTGTTCTTTTTCCATTATTAGTTGGAACACTTCTCTCGTGATTCCTCACAATGACAATGTAGTGAAAATAAGGTACACATGTGATTTTATTGGTTTACCAAAATGGTCTAATACAATTATAATACATATTAATATGTATATATATTGGATAAATTAAATATCCCTACTTTTGTTTTTACACAATAGAGTGTTCAAACTAACCATATAGGTTTAAAATCATACACTTTAAGGCTCATAAAACATGCACACCATAATTAATGCAATTAAAGTCTTCACTAGATGGTTTACACTACTCATTTTGTGTCAATATTCTTATCTAAGATATGATAATAAAAATATAACAGTTTGTTGTAGCATTTTAGAACTATCTAGATGATATTTATTTGAGAATATCTCACAGAAAACCACATGTTCTAGTCTTATTTTAAATTTTATGATTCAAGACATGGAACTAACTTTTTATTTTTGATATTTTTATTTTTCTCATCATTATATACTAGGTTTTTTCACTTGACTTCATCTCATTCAAAAACATATCTCACACAAAAAAATCAAGAAGTCCCCTATCTCTACCTATTCCGATAATGTCTTCAAAACCTCTACTTTCAACTCTCAAGATGAAAATTTTATTTCATCTCTAATTTTTCCTTTTTCTCAGGTCAAATATCTCCACATTCCAAATAATTCAACACACTCCTTACACAAAGAAATATTGATCCAATAATCTCCTCTAACAACTTCTAACCAATCAGGGAATTAAAAACATACCCATCATGAAGCTTTTATACCATTCACATTATTGTTTGTATAGCCCATGAGTAATTTATCTTGGTAAAATTTATTGTACAAAACTTTCTAGTAACTCCTTTAAAAAATCAAAAAAAAATAGTGAGGTTTCTTAATTCATTTCCCTGATTCATTATTGCAATGATGATAAATGAAATTTATCTCTACAAACTGCTCATAAAATTTTGTCGGTAGATTCATATGAAATTCCAAAGTCTCAGATGACATATAAATATGGATAAAATAAAACCAACACATCTATAATTCATAGATAAAAAAATATGATGTTATATATTTTTCACTATTTTGACACATACACTACTCAAAAAACATATATGGTGAGCCCATACAAGTGTATATTCAGCCAAAACACACATACATTGATCCTTAACACACTTGTGAAGATCCCATGGGTTTTATAGAATCATAACTCCTAGAGATAACGATGCATGTGTTGATATACATGACACATATGTTCAAGTTATATGAAACTTATTCTGAGAAGACTTAATAAAATTTCCAAAACCTACTACTCAACCAAAATTTTCATAATTTCTTTAAACCACACCAAATATGATCCAACCATCTTCCAGACGTCAACAAATAAATCCTATAATATTTTATAGGCCACATTGAAGATTAATTCAACCTATTTTTCAAAAAAAAACACAACCAAAATCAAATAATAAGGTGATTTGTCCAAAAAAATCCCCCTTTAGGTTTTTTTCAATTTCAAATAGATTTATAACTTAGGCATTCCAGAAATTTCAAAAACTCACATAATATGATATCAAACACATTCCAAGAAACTTCATTTTAAGAGTGTATGGATGATTCAATCAACATCAACTCTAATAAAAATTGACCCAATATCAGTGTGATAAACAAGATATAAATTAAAATATCATTTGGAATATACCTCAGAGAAACTTCATACTCTCAACACTTCCCTAAATCTTATCCATGAAACTAATCCCCCTTTCCAACACAACATATCACCAATAATGATCCATTATGATACTCTCCCTATTCCTTAAAAAAATAATTTATCCCATTTTCAAAGTAGATGTAGTGAACGTTGCTCCCCCTTTATCAATAAACACCATAAATGATGCTCTAAAAGACAATAATATAGAATTATAATTTCACACATTAAACACATTTGAAATATCATACGTTAATAGAAAATAGAGTCTCATGAGAGAGTGGGGTTATGAAATCCAACTCATCTAGTGGGATAGATTCATCGAGACTCTAAGAGATAATAAATGACATTAAAGTATGATTTGGGTAGTTGCTATATCATAATATTAGCAACTTCATCTTTAGTGGGCATATACACTAACCTAAAAATTCTTTTTTAGATCTTCTCCTTAAAAATAATATATGGTCTTAATGATTTAAGTCCTCCAATAGAAAATTGGATATTTTATAATATTTATAGCAATAGAGTATTCACACTTGATGGGTATAGGATAATTGACTTATATCCCAATGTTTTCAAGATTTCGGTGCATCCATATCAACAAGGTCATTCTAGAGTCACTGTTATATATTCATCCTTCACCATGTTTAAATAGATTCACTCATACTTATTGCTTAGAAAAGAGATACAAAAACAACAACAATATAATACGCCTCCATAAGATTATTTTATTTCATTCACAAAATCATTCCAATCCATATCTAAATAACCCAAAAACTACTATTATGAACTACTACAATAAAATATCCCAAACTCCACTATGAAGTTAATGTAAAAAAAGTATTCTCTTTATAAATTTAATATGGATCTATTTGGGATAACATTGTTTGCTGGTGACTTGGAAAGTGTAAAACATGATATTTGGTTGAGTGTAAATTAAGTATTGAAAATTCCCAATGATATATATATATATATAATTTATCACATAAAAACCATTCTATATCCATCTTTGTTAGTTTAATCTGGGTCCCCACTTTAGTTTTCATGGTCATGGAATCTAACATTTCAATATTTCTGAGAAACTTTTTGAAATATTATTTTTGAGAAATGAATATTCCTTTATTACCTTAAACTATATGTAATCCAAATAAGAATATTATATCACTAGTCACAAACATCTTTATTCACTTCCCTTGTGATCTAAAAATATATTAAATTGTTATTTATTTGAGCCTCTAAAAATTATTCCATCCATATAAATAAGCACAGGAATCCATTAGTTATTCTCCTCCTTGATGTATATATTATGATCAAATACACCTATCTAAAATATGAGTGTATTTATATATTTATCAAGTCTTGTGTACCAAGAATGTGGTGTTTCATTTAAAAAATACAAGGACTTCTTCAACTAACACACTTTTTCTCTTCTTTATATATTAAAAATCATATGGTTTCTCTATGTAAACCAACTATTCATATAATCCATTCAAAAGTTACAATTTGACACTCATTCGGTTTAATTTAAAGCCTTATTACATTCTCATATCCAAAAACATATTAGACCCCAATCGTCCCATCGACATAAATATTTCATCCACATTAATGACTTCTGTTGGGGAATATTTATTTCAATCTAATTTTTCATTTTCCTTTGTTACCATGATGTCCTTATTGAATTTTTTTGGAATACCTATTTGGTTTTGATGAAATGTTTATGTTTTCTCCTTAGAATAACTTCCCATGTTTGTTTCTTTTAAATGTTTTTAAATATTTTCCTACATAGCTTTGATGAAAATATAACCTCTATAAGCCTCTTAAATTTTATTATTGAAATTAAGAAATAAATTTTGTTTAATTATCCTTTTTTATTTTTGTATTTAATCATGGTTTTCTGTTCACCAATAATATTTTTTACTAATTTATTCCATGATGGATTTTTATTTGGAGTAGTTGTTGCTACAGAATTTTCTTAATCATTACTACTCTTGTTTAAGTTATCTAAATCCACTTGAACTTCCCCTAAGCCACTAACTTCACTGTCACTTTCCTCATCTATTTAGTTTCTTTTCTAATGGAAAATCCCATCACCAATTTTAAAATTTTATTTATTTTAAAAAATATTTACATATTTCATTTCCCTAATTTACTCAATCCATTTGTTATATAATTTATAGGAATTTATTATTTATGATTATCTAATGTTAATACCTTTACTCCCAAGATAATCAAAATTTATATTCTTAACCTTATCAAGAATAAAACATTTACCTTCAAACCCTTGAATGTAATAGTGCGTGGGATTCTTTTCATATCATATTTCATATGGGTTTTGTCTTCATTTGGAAAAAAAAAACTAAAGGAATATGTACTCTGAGGTGATATCGTATCATTTCAAAAAAATTATCGGTGGCCTCTTTTATTTAATAATTTTCATAACTATGTTGTTTACGATTTTCTTCCTCCTCTTAATGACTCTATTTTTTTAGGAGTTCTCACTATTATAACTTTATGTTGAATCTCACGCTTCTCTATGTATTCTTTTATATGATGGTTTATAAATTATATACCATTTTTGGTGTATATATTTTTCATCTTACATCAATAATATTTTCAACATTCCTTATAAATAGACTGATACATTTTAATACCTCAGTTTTTTGGTCAATTTCTATAATCCATTCCATTCTATGAGTGTTTTCAATGAAAAAGATAAAGTAATTATTTTTTCTAAACACTTCTGGTGTCATTTTCAACAAAAAATCGACATTAATGTATTTTTGTAAGCTTAATGATTTTCATATCTTCTTTTCCTAGGGATTTCATATAATCCCACCCTTTTTACATGATTCACGTGTATGATTTGTATCACATGTGAGTTTGGGAAGGTCTCGATCACCATCATTTTTGAACAAATTTTTTGGAGCTTTTTGGATCATGTGACCAATTTTACTATGCCACAATGTTTTTAATATTATTTGTATATCATGACCCCCCCCCCCTCATTCTTATTATATTTTATTTTAGTGATGAGCAATTTATTCTCATCATGTGTGAAGTATAACCATTATCCTAAATCTATGTTATAAACCATTCTATATCACTTAATTATATTTTAGAAACATTTTCATTCTCAGATCTTTCCTTACTGATCCATGACTACTGTTTTTTTTACTTGATGAAGGGAAAAGTGTCTTCTTCTCTTGATCCTCATTTTCTTCCTCATCATGAAAAAACCCAAAAAACTTTGAGTATTCATATTACTTTAAGACCCTTATAAATATTTTTACAACTTATAATATACACTTTGGGTATGTTTCTTTATTCTAATGGTTTATAGTTCACTATTGTGTGCCTAAAATCTTCAAAAAATAGCAGTTTCCATTAAAACCATACCAAGAGTATAGAATACTACTTTTCCATTACTATCATTATTGAAACCTAAATATCCATTTTTAAATGGATAATACATAGGTGGTGTGTCCTAACATCAAGAAATATTAACAGCATACCCTTCGTGTCTTCTTTTCATCATTTATAGCACTAATAGTAGATCTATGAGTATCTTGCAACTCAATATTCTTCAGGGTGTAGGTTCTTGCAGTTTCTAATTTACTAACACTACCTTATTTTTATAACCATATACCATTAATGACTTTAATTTATCAAAAATACACTACACTCATGTAATAATAAAAAATTATTCAATAGACACCTCATGAGCTTCTTCAATAGTTGATTCACTTGCACCCACAAATGCTAAATAAGGATTGAAGTGTCTTTCATGATCTTCATATATATATATTCATGTGATAATTTCTTATTCATGTTAATTAGTTCATTTAACCCTTTATTTCATATAATTAGTCTTCCCATAAATTATCATGTCTTTATCTTTAACCATGATCTTCCACATAACTTTTATTTCTAAGCTACTGGAATTTCCAAATTTATATTTATCAATTTCCATTTTTAAACCTATCTTCTACTATTTGTTGTTGGTGAATGTTAATATGAGAGTCATTTAAAACACCATTTAATTTCTTTATATAAGCTTTCTAGTATTCAATTTATTACTATGATTCTTCATGTTAATCATTTATATTTATTTTTCCCCCAATTCATACATTTTCATAATCTTTGTCCTCTTTTTATTTGTTATCTACAATAGCCATGATTACTTATTCACTTAGGTATTTACAGTGCACTACCTCATCCAATTTTATTTCCTCAGATTCCTTATATTCATTAGATATAATTTCCTTTTATTAAATAATTCATACTTTAGTTTCCCTCCTATTACCATATTTAAAAGGATTCAGTTTGGGTTCCTCTTCGTCATCAAAATCATATAAATTCGTGGGACAACTAGAAGCAAAGTTACTAACTTTATCCTATAAAAAATTGAGTAGAATCATAACTTTGAACATACCTTTTCCATTTTATATATTAGAGGAATTAAATGAAAACATTTCATTTACTTATTCATTATTGGGGTATTCTTTTATTGTGATATTATTTATAGCCTTGAATGATATCTTATGAGACACTTTTTTTCATTGATTCATTTCTATTGATCCTCGTATCATATAAAAAAATAGTTCTATATAGGCTTTCCAATGTTACCACCCTTGGGTATTTATCTCCAAGAACCCAAACTGTTAGATAGAACCATGAGGGAAATCTCTTCAGGATTATTTTAACAATTTTTATACCTTAAATTATTATCCCAAAACAATGAATATCTTCTATAAGATTGTTCATCAGATAAAAAAATAAAATATCTCATATTGAGTCTTCTTTTAATCTTCATATTTATTCCATGGGACTTTTTTATTTTCTTCTTTAATTTCGAAATAAATTCATAAATATTTAAAAAAATATCCACATTTCATGAGATATCTTTCATGGAATCACCTTAGTATAGATATGGTTTTCAAATGATTCCCCTAAAGAATTTATTCACTTAGAATCATCATTCAACTCTTTTTGACCTATTAACATCAATACTCTACTATCCATACATGAATATATTCCATGAATTGAATATATATATATATATATTCCCAGTGAACAAAAATAATTTTTAATATGATATTTCAATATCTGAAAATTTTTTGTTCCAAAATAGGGATTCCCTTTTTATTCATCACTTCCTCTATCACGCATCATAGAGAGAGAAAGAAAAACAAAGGAAATATTTTTATATGATTTAAATTTTTCCCCTAATAAGGGTTACAATATAAGAGGGTGTGAATCAAGGTGTGAAAATTGAAATTTATCTTATCAATGATAGTGTAATATAATGAGTAGGAACAATTATATATATAATCTTAAGGTAAATAACATATTAAAAATAGAGGATGTGGTGGATTTTACATAGTACACCCAAATAGAATGATATAAGGAGTATACATAGTAATTATATTATACACTAGAAACATTAAAGATAACTTTTTTGAGGTTTCACAATGGATTGGTCTCACTAACCCTCTAGGTTTACAAAAATACACTTGAAGGCTCACTTCCCCCACACAACTTGAGGAAGGAACTTATCCTATTTGAAATATTTTACTCACGGATCCTGTCATGTTGATTTTATTCTACACATGATTATATTAAAAATACACTGTGTTTGTGTAGCACTTCAGAAATATCTAAGTGAGATTACATTGGGAACATCCCCTAGAAACCCACATGTGCTCATCTTGTTAATCATTACATATAAAAGACCTATGAATCTTTTTAGTCTTATATTCACTAAGAACTATGGTTTCCAAATATGATTTACCTTTTATATACACATATTACGAACAAAAATTCAAGGAGCAACCAATCTCAACTTTTCTGATAATCTCTAAAAAACCTATACTATCAACTATAAAACTAAAAAAATAATTTTGACTATGATTTTTCATTTGTCTATTTCATGTAAATTGGGATAACCTTTAGTATCAAGAAACATAATCCTTTTATGAGTAAATTTCAATCTCATAACCATATCCACCAACTTCCGACCAATTGGGTTATTAAAACCACACCCATCATAAATCTCTTACACCTTCCACATAGATGTACACACAATCCATGAATTAGTGATATTGGTCAAAAAAGATCCAAAAAAACGAAAATAATTCCCTTAAAATAATAAAAATAATATATTGTGAGGGTTTATAGATTGTTGTATTGATCAATTCATTCAAATATGGTCAATGAAAATGTTCTCCATGTACAAATCATAAAATGTTATTGGATAATTTAGTATAAATTTCTACATCCAAGATGACACATATGTAGGCTTGGAATAATAAATATTCCACCATCATTCACACACACACTGATCATTTGACACATATATTGCTCTAGGATGACACCTATGCTGCTCTAAACACATATACACAAAGCTCACACATGCATACATTGGGTCAAAACACACATTTTCTAATCCAAAACACACCAATACAGATCCCATTCCTCTTCCAAAATACCAAATACCATAAAAAAGGACACCTACACTACTTTACATGACATGTAGTCTTGATCAAGATAAAACTTACACTCAAAAAACTTTAGAAAATTCACACAACTTCTGCTCAACCAGATTTTCCAAAGTTCTTTCAAACCACAATAGAGTTGATCCAAAACTATCCTAACCATTATAAAATGGACTCCAAAATACATAATTTTCATCATTGTATATTCCTTCAACTTCATTGTCAATAAACACTAACCATGTCACACACCAATTTTATTTTATCCAATATAAACTATTATAGATGGTTTTGAAGGCCAATCCGAAAACAAATGTGGTATAACATGTTAAAAAATGTAATGATGAAAATAAAGGATTATTTTGAAGATCAAAAAAGAAAGAATGAATAAAATACAGTGATAACACAACAAAATAACTGAATTCTATATCAATATGTAATTCTAGAGAGTTTTTTTGTGTTGTTACTAAATAACCTAAACACTATTAAACATCAAGATTCACTTAAAAATATAGATATAAATAAAAACATGCATAATCAATTGTTGTATTGATTATTTATTGGATATTTAATTATAAATTTCATATTATTAATACTCTTCCCAAACCTATCTTAAAATATTGAGTTGATAAATAATAATAGGTAATTAAATCCATGTGTCATTGAAAAATACATTCATATTTTATTTTTATTCATTGTTTAATTAACTTTGTGGATTAGAGTGTCCTTCCCAACATTATAATAAAGTCTATTTTTGTAAAGGATATTTATAAACATAATTTACCCCCCCCCCCCAATATCATATTTTTTTATGTATCTATGATTAAAATAGTAATCTATGAATATATTTATACTAAGTATGTTTCCAATAATAATTATTTTTTTCAGTTTAATAAAATTTACTTGATTCTTAAAATACCTCAAAGAAGTTAAGGTATGGATTCAATGATGTAAATGAGATTCGAACTAAATATTTATAATAAGAAAAAATAACTAGATACCAAGAAATTACAGTGTCACAAATTTCAAGTAAATCACTATAAAATCAAGAATGACATTATATATTTCAAAGACATGTCTCTATAGGAATCTATAATAAAGTAAAACTTGTATCAGAAAATTCCGAAAAAAATGAAAAAATTATACTAATAGTGAATTTTTTGGAATAATTATATGAATTTTTATAGGAAAAAAAGTGAATCCTATACATTAATACGAAATAAGAAAATAAATTCGATTAGAAAATTTATCTCTTTGAGGATTGTAAGGAATGATTCATTTTATTCCTAAAAAGACATATAAAATTCATAATAACCCACACAATATTACATGGAATAAAATGCATGATAAAAGAAATGAAAATGAAGGGATACTGTTGTTGTATTGTAACATATAGTCAAAATTAAAAAAATATTTTTAAAGTATTTTATTCTTAAGAAGATATATAAGGACCTAAATTATATGTATTTATACAAATGAAAATCTAAACCAAGTTATTGAGGTAAGACTTATTTTCCTTATAAAAACTATATGTAATTTTATTTGTAAAGCTTGTGGAATATGTAAACAAGTTAGTAATTGTGTTTTATAGTGGTTAAATATACCCCCAAAAAAATTAGGGAAGCTTTTTAAAGTAAAAAACCTAAAATAAATGAAAAAAAATTTAAAATTATAAAATTATAGAAGTTTATTTGTAATCTAGAAAAAATAACAAGACTTTGATCATGGATAATGGATATTATTAACATACGAAATGTGATAAAAATATCTTGAATAATATTTAAAATCATAGAAGTGTATTGATGAAATTATACAATGATATTGTTTTTAAAATTGAAGGAGTGGTAAGAACAAAAATTCATACTAAAAAATTAAAATCAATATGTGTTTCATTTAATAATAGGTTTAATAAACAAATATATTCCCAAATATTTATGATGGGAGTAAATTAATTTTTAGAATAAATGATTTCACCATTAATAGATGAAATTATGGAAGAATTTTCACATAAGAAATGCGAAAAATGGAACTTTATTCCAAAATTTCAATTCTCAAAATTATTATTATTACAATAAAATTGAGGAAAATAAATTATATCAAAGAATACTTAGCCACCATCTCTAAAGAAAATTGATAAAAATAAAAATAAATATGGTTATGATATATTTTCTAAAATTAAATATATAAAGTGATGTTGTCGATGAAATAAGTCAAAAAGGGATGATGGTCTAATGAATTTGTAAAAGAAACGAAATTTAGTCTGAAATGTTGAAAATATTAATTAATTCTGATTTATATAGACATATGAGACATCAATAAACAAAGGGGGTATTTTATTTCATTATATTCATTAATGATTACACTAAAATGAAAAATGTGATCTTTATGAAACACAAACTAGAAGTTATAGAGAAATTAAAAATTTCAAGATGGGATACTAAGAAGGAGTTAAAAATATCCTTCAAAAACAAAGGTATGGGTAATTAAAATGAATAAAGATCTAATTAATATCATTTTTATTTATAAAAACATGAAATTAAACATGATTGAAACACTTTAAACAAACATCATCAAAATATAGTGGTTGAAGGAAAAAATATAATCCTTATTTTGATAGTAAGAACTTTACTATATAAATTGAAAACATCAAAATTATTTTGTAAAGAATTTTTATGTATAATTATTCATATCTAAAATAGATTCTTATTGATTATTTATTTATATATAAAAAACATTTTAATTTAAGTACAAGAATAAACTACCAGTATGATATTTTAGAGCGATTTCAATCCCATGTTTTATTAAAATTTAAAAATCAAATTTCATCAAATTTGATGAGAAATAGGATGAAAGAACATTTATGGTTTATTTATCAAATAAAATTGTTGATGGATGTTTTAACAAGAATATTTATAAAATATTTAATTTTTATGACATGAAAATAATTGAAAAATCCATTATGAGAACCTTTAACAAAGAAGATAGTGAGAAAATAAAGAAAATTTAAATTGAAAATACTAAAAAATATGATTAAAGATAATATGAAGATAAGAAACCAAATGTAAAGAATTATTATTGTTGCACCAAAAATGATAAAAAAACCCTTTTGTTTTTAGGTTTAAAAATAAGTATATTTAGGGAAAATGTATGTTGACATTAATTATATTATTGTAGATAATCGTGTCATGTTCAAAGAAGAATTATTTTCAATTTTACTAATGAATGAAAATTAATTTCTTAAACTGAATAAAAAATAATAATGGGGATATTTAGAAAAAAATAATGGATATATAATACAAATGAAGAGTTTGGTAAAATTTTAAAAAAATAATATAGGATCTTTTCCCTATGCTAAAATAGAACAATGCAGCTATATCAAAGTGTGTATTTAGTAATAAATTGAGTAATATAGGATAATTAGTGAGAAATAAATCGAGGTTGGTTTATAATGGATATTCTAATACTGAGGGGATTAATTCTGAAGAAACATTTTCTTATATAGTATGGCTAGAATTTGTTTGAAAATTTATAGTTATTGTTGGGAAAATAAAATATAAATTTTATCAAATTGATATGGATTATTCATTTTTTATCAATGAACTGAAAGAAGTTTATATTGAGAAAGTTGAGGGTTTAATTCTAGAAAAATATTATACAGAATTGGAAAAATTGAAAAATCCCCTCACCGGTTTAAAGAAAGCTCCAAGTACATGGTATCCGAAGTAAGATGATTTTATATAATATAGTAATTTCAAGAAAGGGACAATAGAAAATAGTATTTATATGAATGAGATAAGTATATGTACTCTAATTGTTATTTTGTATATTGATATCATTAATTTTTCAATTGATAAGGAGTATAATTTAATGAAAATTACAGAGAAAATGAATAAAAATATTTAAATGCATATGTTTAGAAAAATAAAATTCTTTTTAATACTACATTTTGAATAATAGAAAATTTATATTTTTTTAGTATAAATATATCGGGGAACTGTTAAAGAAATTTTTAATGAGACAATTCTAAGAATTATTCACACCTATCATTGTTTGGGAGAAATAAAATAAAGACGGGCTAGCATAGAGATGAATCAAAATGATTTCAAAAAGATAGTTGTAAGATTCTTATATCTTATCGTATGAAAAAATGATATAGTCTTCATTTTAAATATGTAAAATATTTCAAAGTAATACTAATGAATTACTTATAAAGTTTTTTAGAATAATTATTTAACATATTAAATTATCACTTTATTATCAAACTTTTTACATAATAGAAAATGAGAATGAGTTTATCAACTATACAGATATTTATTTGGTTGGAAATCTAGATGATAGATGTTCTACCTTATGTAGAAATTTCTTTCGTGGAGTAAATTATGTAAGTGAAAACTGTAAAAAATAAATATTTTAGGATATTAAATGTAATATATATTGGGTATGCGGTTGTTATATAGGCTTCTGAAAGAGCGCTGTCGTGGGAACCTTCAAATGATTAGTTTGATTTCGGCATACTTAGGTGCAGCAGAGTGGCTGACCAAGGTCATCTCTCAAATGAGGAATTGAATTAAAACAACCTTCTATACGTATTCTAAAAATAATATATAATATAATTAAAACACTACTTGAATGTATGGGGGTGGTTGTTTATCATTTATAAAACATGAAGAAGTTTTCTGGAATAAGATTTCTTTTTTTTTTGTTTTTAATTTTGAAATAAAGTTTGATTAAAAAGACACAACAAGAATATGTTTTGTATAGAAAATATTTTAAAAGGAATAATCGATCTAACTCTACCTATTCATTTAATAATTAATCATTATCATTTAAATAAATATTAAATTAATTATGATCCCCTAATTTGTTATCCATCGAACCCTAAGAGAGTTAACTTAACCACGAAAATGAAATTACTTAAACCCTAGGCTAGCTTCGGAACACGTCATCACAACACCCTGCATTGATTATTGTTATATGGTTAGCTTATGTTCAGTGGTTAATTAGAGAACATATCAATTTTGAAAATTAGTATGAATTGTGTTTAGGGATAATATTTTAACTGTAAAAATTTATCTCGTGTGGTCTTGTATTACTGATTAAGATCGCGCTCTCACAATTTACACAAAATCCCAACCTCACGTGTTTTTTTGTTAATTGTTCAATTGCTTGCTTAGATTCTTACAATTTAAAAACACAATTCATGGATCATATTAAGTAAATTATAGTGCCTCAATGATTCAAAATAATTAAATGAAGATGGTAAAAGATAGTTTGATCAGTAAAAAACTACTCTTCCATGGGTGGTGTGGTCATCGAGGAGACGTTTTGCATGAGAAAAGGATTGAAAGGGTAGAACCCAATATCCTCTCAACTCTTGATTCCAAACCAATTAGGAAGAATAATAGAAGAAGAAAATATAATAACACAAATGATTATTTGAAGATAAATTCAAGATACAAGCATGAAAGAAAATAAATACAAAGAGGAGGTGGGAGAGGAGAGCCTTTTTGGAAGAGAGGTTTGCACAAAGCATTACTTCTTCCAAGAGTTGTGAGGGGCTCCCAAGAGATACCCTTTCGGCCACACCTTTCCAAAGCCTTTACCATACCTATAAAAGAGTTAAAAACCCCTTTAGATAGATTTTTTGAGGGCTAGGGTTACATAACTTTTTAAGTGTGAAATGAAAAACTCGGCCAAATATTTAATTCCAAGTTGCACTGCATAGTTGTCCTCCAAAACGAGTGAATTGGCCAGCCTTCTAGAAGGATTATTTTTTTAAATCATATCCCCGATTGTTCCTAAAATTTTAGTCTCAATCCAGGCCTGGATGAAGAATATACGGCCCAAATGGTGAGGTAATGTCCAATCTGGATGGTTATGTCCACCTTTGTCTTCATGGCCCATTTAATCCCCTCAAATGCACGATCCAGCTCCCATGTCCTAAATAAAATTTGTATCCCATTAAGCTAGAAACACAGTTACAAGATTTTATGTCAAAATATTTTACATAACAATATTTATGCCCAAAATACTACAGTGAATTTTAAAAGGGTAAAACTGGATTTTTCATCAAATTTGCAAATGACTGATCTAATCCCCAATATTTTATAATTGATCATATTTAGCATAATTTGAAGAATTTATATCATTTATTATCAATAAAATATTCAACAAAGTAATTTTTTATCAACTCCCCCACACTTACCTTTTTTCACTCTCGGGAAAAACCTCATATCAAGTAAACATCAATATCAAATCAAAACCAATTTTAAAACACATATCCTTGAGATCAAACAATCACACACCAAGAAACAAAAGATATAATGCCTCATAAAAAACCATTCTTTCAAGTTCATAATTTATATCATTCAATATACTTCCACTTTATTTATCCTCCCATGTGCAAAAGACTTACCTCACTTGAATTTTCTCTTATCACACAAATGTCAAAAAAATTGCAATGTCTTTCTCATCCAAATTCATACAAGAGTCACCAAAGGCTTCATAAATTCCTACATTGCTACCCAATGTGATTTAAGGACATAATTTTATCATGAGGACTTTTTAGGGTTGTTCTATGGATTTTGGTTGGTAGGATTTAGATGTGAAAAATTATGAGGCTGAATGAGGAGGGCTTGACTCTTTTTGAAGAAAAATTACATTAATCTAATTTTTACTTAAATACGGTCATCTCCTCAATCCCCATAGTATCAATTCAGCTCCCTCATCATGAAAAATAATGGAATTTTCACACCATTCAACATTTCCTCAGTAAAAATGTCAATATACTCGAACATTATTTTCTTAAAAGCTCCAGATATGCACAACATTCCCCCTCTATTAGAAGCTCCAGAAAGGCACAGCTTCTTTTATCATGAAAGCTCCAGAAAGGCACAACTTTCAATATAATTTTTTTCTTCATCATCAAAAACATCTCTTCATAATTTAATTTTTCATCCGAAGTATCACAAAATGTGGTATCACAACACAAGATAGCTTCCCCCACACTTAAGATCAACTAGATTATGCAATTTCACTTCAAGAGTTGGTTGGATATGGAAAATTGGCTTGTAATGTGGCTAACCTAATAGGATATGCATGGCATATAAGGGATACAAGGATAAAATTTTCAAGGTATTCCATTATAGAAAAGTATTCTTTGAAATAGGGGCTTTAATACCAAACAAATGCCTCAATCATTTAAACATAATTACCTCAAACCCTCATGTTTTGACAGGAATAAATCAAATTATGGTTAAATCAAGCTTGGTTTGGTTCTCTCAAAAAGTGAGGTGAATGTAAAGAATATGAAAATAATGGTTCAGAAGCCTCACAGAAAAGTGGTTTCAAATATAAAGACAGTAAGATGTGGCATGTGATTCAAAATTCAATGTACTTTTCATGAAATTACTAAATATTTGAACTTGAAACAAAGTCATTTTCCACATTCATTTAATCTTAGTTTCATGGGATAAATTGTTTCACTCATTGATATGCACTTCAAAATTTTGATGAGAATTATTTCGGCTCAAATATTTCAAAAACACAAAGAAAATTGAAAAATAAAAACACACAATTTGAAAAACACACAATTTTTTTTTGTTTTGTTTTTTTAAACAGGAAAACAATTGAAATTACTAAACTAAAAGGTTCCCTCCCCCCCCAATTAAAATATTGAATTGTCACCAACGTGAACACATGAGATGATATATGCACATGAAATGTATAATTTTAAATAGGACAAAGAATAACAAAGTTAAATGGTTAGGAACATCCGGATGTGCTCAAATGATTATGGTGTCATGCAGTGTGATAAAATCCATTGCATCAGTAGGAAGTCCCTCAATGTATCTCTTCGAACGTTTCACATGGACTGTAAAGCTCCTTCCTAGGTCCTCTTGTCTGATCACTAATGCACCATAAGGAAAAACATTAGTCACAATATAAGGACCTAACCATCTAGAATGAAACTTACCAGGCATCATCTTCAGTCATGAACTATAGAGAAGGACTTTCTCTCCAACATGAAACTCCCTTTGTTGGATCATTTTCTCATGATATTCTTTTGATCTTTCCAAGTAGAGCCTTGAGTTTTCATATGAATACAATCGAATCACCTCACACTCTTGAATTTGCAGCTTCCTTTGGATTCCATCTTGGGCCAAATCCATGTTGCATTTCTTTATAGCCCAATAATCATGATGCTCAACTTCCACTGGGAGATGACAGGCTTTCCCAAAAACAATCCGAAATGGTGACACACCAATGGGGGTCTTGTATGATGTCCTATAAGCCCACAATGCATCATTCTAGTGCTTTCTCCAATCCTTCCTATTTGGATGCACGGTTTTCTCCAAAATTTGTTTCAATTCCCTATTTGAAACCTCAGCCTGGCCATTTGTTTGATGGTGGCATGGTGTTGATGTTTTTTGTGTCACCCCATACTTTTGAAGAGGGGAAGAAAAATTACGATTGCAGAAGATTGTCCCTTGGTCACGGATGATGGCCTTCGGTACTCCAAACCTGCAAAAAAAATTGTCATTTGACAAAGTCCACAACAACATGAGAATCATCAGTCCTGGTGGCCTTAGCCTCCAACCATTTACTCACATAATCAACAGAAACCAAAATATATAGAAATATAAATTAACTAGGAAAATGAACCACAAAATAAATTCCCCATACATCAAAAATCTCACAGAATAGTATGGGTTTCTGGGGTATCACGTGTCTCCTAGAAATGTTCCTAGTGTGTTGGCAATGAGAGTATGACTTACAAAACACATGGGAATCATGTAAAAAGATAGGACAATATAATCCAGAGTCTAAAACTTTCATAGCTATCTGTTGGGGTCCAAAGTGTCCACCACAAGCAATTGTATGACAAAAATGTAAAACAGACTCCAACTCATTATCAGGAACACACCTCTTAATAACTTGATCACTACACATGCGCCAGAGGTATGGATCAACCCAAACATAATACCAAGACTCACTTTTTAATTTTTGGACATGATTTTTCATTAAATTTTCAGGGATTTCAAAGGCCACAAGGTAGTTAACTAAATCTGCATACCAAGGATGCGTACCTGAGATGGAATAAATATGCTCATCAGGGAAATTGTACCGAAGTGGTACCTGGTCCAATGTGTAATCCTCTAGTGTGTGAGTAAGCCTACTCATATGGTCCACCACCAAGTTTTTTTACCCCTTTTTTTCCTTTATCTCAATATCAAGTTCCTGAAGTAGGAGAATCCATCGGATCAGCCTGGGATTTTCATTTGGCTTCTTCAAGAGGTACCTCAGAGCTGCATGATCAGAAAAAACAACTAATTTAGATCCAAATAAGTATAAAACAAATTTATCAAAAGAAAATATTACGGAAAGAAACTCATTTTCCATGGTTGTGTAATTTGATTGGGTTGAATCAAGTGTCCTTGATGCATAGGTGATCACATGTGAACTTCCCTGCACTCTCTAAGATAAGACAGCTCCAACCACGAAGTTGGAGGTGTCACACATAAGCTCAAAAGGAATCTCCCACTGTGCGGGATGTATGATTAATGGAGTGGTCAGACACTTCTTTAGCTCATCAAAGGAAGTCATGCAAGAATCATCAAACACAAAATCATAATCCTTTGGGAATAATCGTGACATAGGAAGAGCAATCTTACTAAAATGTTTGATGAAGCACCGATAAAATCCTACATGCCCTAGGAAATATCTAACATCATACACTCATGAAGGATATGGTACGGATGAAATAATATCTACCTTAGATCTATCAACCTCTATCTCATTTTTTGACACTACATGCCCTAAGACAATGACATTCTCTACCATGAAATGACACTTTTCAAAGTTCAAGATCATATTCTTCTCAATACAACGATTCAATACCTTTCCCAAACTATTTAAACATTCAACAAATGAGGGTCTATACACTGTAAAATCTTCCATAAATACCTCCATGAAGGTCTCAATAAAATCAGAAAAAATACTCACCATGCATCTCTGGAAGGTACCTGGGGTGTTGCAAAGTCCAAATGGCATCCTCTAGTAGGAAAATGTGCCAAAGGGATAGGTGAATGTAGTCTTCTCCTGATCCTCTGTAGTTATAGGAACCTAAAAATATCCATAAAATCCAACCAAGAAACAATAATGTGTCTTACCAGCTAGTCTCTCAAGCATCTGATCAATAAATGGGAGGGGGGAATGGTCTTTGCGAGTGGAATGATTTAGTTTCCTATAATCAATACACACATGCCAACTGTTTTGTACCCTCATTGGAACTAACTCATCTTTCTCGTTTTTAACAATAGTAACACCACTTTTCTTAGGCACAACCTGAATAGGACTTACCCCCTGAGAATCTGAAATGGGATAGATTATACCTACCTCGAGCAATTTTTCAACCTCTTTTTTAACAACCTCCAGAAGGTTTGTATTGAGTCTCCTTTTTGTTTTCCTCACAGGTTTAGCCCCATTCTCCAAAATAATCTTATACATGCAAATAGAGGGGCTAATACCTGATATATCAGCCATGGTCCACTCGATTTCCCTGATGTTCTCCCTCAAAAGTTTCAAATGTTATTCTTCATGTTCAAAATGGAGATTGTTATCAATGATAACAAGTAATTTCTCACCAATTAACAAGTATGAGTATTTGATATTTGGTGGTAATGTCTTGAGTTGTTGTTTAGGGGGGTGGTGTATGGATGGGGTCATAGAATGAACTGAAATATGTGCACGAAGAGCATCAGTATCAGAATATACATCATTAAAATCAGAGAATAAAGCATCCAATCCAACAGCATACTCAATGGCCTTGTTATAATTAGAGTTTACATGATCAAAATTATAATATGATTCCATTTCAAAATCAAATCTTAGAGATTCTTGTTCCTTAGAAACGGTTGGGGAAGTACTCTTAGACGTCTAACTAGAACCAATACTTATAATCTCCCTAAGCATCGGACAATCCAATTCCATGGTGTTTTTACTTGGTGGTTCAAAATGGGAGATACCAAATGCAGAATGATCCTCTAAGGGATACGTCATGGAATCCATAACATTAAATATCACAACTTCATCCCCAAATTCCATGGAAAGTGTAACCTCATTGACATTTAGGATAGTTTTTGAAGTTTTGAGGAAGGTTCTACCTAAGATAATGGGGGCATGATAACTTACCTGATCATCCTCCATGTTAAGCAAGTAGAACTCTGGTCGAACAATCATGTCTCTTACCCAGACAAGTACATCCTCAAGGACTCCCACTGGATATGATGTAGCTCTATTCACCAACTGCACCACTAATCATTCCGGCTTCAACTAACCAACTTGTAAACAAGAGAATACAGAGTGAGGCATCACATTTATTGAAGCTCCTAAATCACAAAGTGCATCAGAAAGGTGTAAATCCCCTATGGTGCATGGGATAGGGAATGTCCCATGATCCTTTCACTTTTTGGCATTGCTAGAGTTGGTTTAATGAGTGCTGACACATTCCTTCCAAGATTGATCCTTTCATTTCCCTTGAGCCCTCTTCAATTGGTGCAGAGTTCTTTTAAGAATTTGGCATAGCTTGGGATTTGTTTGATGGCTTCAAGTAGAGGGATGTTGATCTCAACATGATTTAATGTGTCCAAACCCACTTTTTTCATCGCTTCTTCAGCCATCTTTTGGTTTGAACAACCCTGTTTGGAAAAGGAAGGAGTTTAGGAGGAACATCATCAATCTTTTTATTACCTTTATCTTTCTCATTGGATTTCCCATTAGTTGGTTTGGAATGCATATTCTCGGGAGTTGAGGTGAATCCCGGTGGAATCGTAGGTGGAGAAGCATCAGTTGTTTTCTTCCCACTTCTCAATGTGATGGCACTGACATTCCCCTTTGGATTTGGAGTGGATTGGGAATATAGATTTCCGTAATTCTTACTTACATGTTCATGGAGGGCATTATCAATATGGCTCATTTGAGTCTTCAACTCCCTCAGCTCCAAACCTTGACTCTTTAGCTCATTCTGTTTCATAAGAGAAATTTTCTTCAAAAGGACATTAGTATTAGAATCTACCTTTGGAGGGGGATTCCCTTGTTGCTGGCTTGTTGATGCTTGAGATTCAAATCTCTTTTGGGGTTTTTGGAATCCATGCTGGTAAGGTGGAGGTTTTTAGATGTTTTGTTGAAAAGGGGGCCTTTGTTGTTGTCCAGAGCCATACCTCATGTCCATTTGATCCTTCCACCCTTGGATGTATGTTGGAGAAAATGAATCAAACTTCTTTTGGGGGTATGTCTTCTGTTTCTGCTGATATGGTCTCCATGTGAATACCGCTGCGCAATCCACTGTCTCTTGTAGTTGTGGGAAATAGTCAGTTGGGCGGCTTGTCTCAGTGCAAATGCCACAAGGCCAAGAAGGAGGGGTTGGGATTTATTTTGATCCAATGAAATGTACCTCACCATAGTGGTCAATTATTCCAACTTGGTATCAATCAAAATACTTTCAAGAGAAGATATACTTACCTAATGTACTCCCCTGACATGTGGTGTACCTCAATTGCCATATTGTTGGGAGTTTTGGGCCACTTTGTCGATCAATGCACATGTAGCTACTGGTGTCTTGTCCACTAATGCTCCTCTAGCTGTAGCATCCACCATTCTCCTCTCCATAGGTGTGAGTCCTTCGTAAAATTATTGGATGAGGAGTTGCTCACTAATTTGGCAATGTGGGCAGCTTTCACACAACTTCTTGAATCATTCCCAGTACTCATACATTGACTCCCATTGGGATTGCTTAATCACAAATATATCCTTACGAATGGAAGTGGTCCTTGATGCTGGAAAAAATATCTACATGAAAAGATGTTTTAAATCATTCCAACAAGTTACATCTTCAGGTTGTAAATAGTACATTCAATCCTTTGCAGCTCCATCAAGTGAAAATGGGAATGCTCTTAATTTTATTTGATCGTCAGAGAAATTTCTTGGTTTTATGGTTAAGAAAACCACATTAAATTCTTTAAGGTGTTTATTGGGATCCTCACCAAAGAGGCCATGAATCTTTGGAAGTAAGTGAATTAACCCAGATCTTAGTTCAAAGTCCAATTTGAGATTTGGGTATGCAATACAATTTGGTTGATAGTTAATTGTTGTTGCAGCCAATGCTCAAATGGTTCTATTAAGTTCATTTCCATTATTATTAGCCATTGGTTCTTGTTTTATGGTTGAATTTGAATTGGTTCCAATTTAAATGTTCTGGTATTGGAGTAATTCTCCAACTGGTTGAATGTTGAAATTTCATGTAGACTGAGAATGTCTGATTTGAGCCCTAAGGCTACGTTCAATCTCAGGGTCAAGATCTAATAGATATTCTGGATTAGTTCATGTCATAAATCCAATAAAAATGAAAGGAAATAAATTGGACCATAGTAAAATAAAAATAATAAGTTTGAGTTGATGGTCCAAAAAGAAGTAGAAGAAAATAAAAGAAGAAGAAAAAAACAGATTGGGTAAAGAAGGAAGAAAGAAGATAGGAAGAGAATAAAATTTAAAATAAAATAAATACCTCTAATCGGTTGAAATAATTACTTGCCTCCCCGGAAATAGCACCAATTTGAAATAGAATTATCTTGGGTGCCCTCAAATGATTAGTGTGATTTTGGGGTACTTAGTTGCAGCAGAGTGGCTGACCAAGGTCATCTCTCAAAGGAGGAAGTGAATTAAAACAACTTTCTAGAGGTATTCTAAAAATAAAATATAATAGAATTAAAACACTACTTGAAATGATAGGTGTGGTTGTTTATCTTTTATAAAACTTGAATAAGTTTGCTGGAAGAAGATTTTATTTTTTTTGTTTTTAATTTTGAAATGAAGTTTGATTAAAAAGACACAACAAGAATATTTTTTTTAGAAAATATTTTAAAAGTCGTAATCGATCTAACTCTAAGTATTCATTTACTTATTAATAATTATCAATTAAATCAATATTAAATTATTTATGATCCCCTAATTTGTTAACCCTCGAACCCTATGAGAGTTAACTTAATCACAAAGATGAAATTACTTAAACCCTAGGCTAGCTTCGGAACACGCAATCGCAGCACCCTGCATTGATTGTTGTTATAAGGTAAGCTTATGGTCAGTGGTTAATTAGAGTACATATAAATTCTATAAATGAGTATTAATTGTGTTTAGGGAATATATCTGAACTCTACAAATTTATCCTGTGTGGTCTTGTATTACCGATTAAGATCGTGCTCTCACAATTTACACAAAATCTCAACCTCATGTGTTTTTTTGTTAATTGTTCAATTTCTTGATTAGTTTCATAAAATTTAAAAACACAATTCATGGATCATATTAAGTTAATTAAATTATCTCAATGATTTAAAATAATTAAATGAAGAGGGTAGAAGATATATTCATCACTAAAAAACTACTCTTCCATGGGTAGTGTGGTCATCGAGGAGACGTTTTGCATGAGAAAAGGATTGAAAGGATAAAACACAAACTCATATCCACTATTTATTCCAACCCAATTAGAAAGATTAAGATAGGAAGAAAAAGGAAGAATACAGAAGATTATTTGAAGAAAAATTCAAGATATAAACATGAATGAAAAGAAATACAAAGAGGAGGAGGGAGAGGAGAGCCTTTTTGGAAGAGAGGTTTGCACAAAGCATTACTTCTTCCAAGAGTTGTGAGGGGCTCCCAATAGACAAATTTTTGTTCACACCTTCCCAAAGCCTCAAACAGCCCTATCAAAGAGTGAAAACCTCATTTAAATAGAGTTTGTGAGGGCTAGGGTTACATAACTTTTAATGTGTGAAATGAAAAACTCGGAATCATATTTTCTTCCAAGTTACACCGCATAGTTGACCTCCGAAACGCATGAATTGGCCATCCTTCTAGAAGGATTATTTGCTCCAAATCTTATCCCCGAGTTTTCCTCAAAACTTTGGGCTCAATCAAAGCCCTGATGTAGAGTATACGGCCCAAATGGTGAGGTAATGTCCAATCTGGATGGTTCAGTCCACCTTTGTCTTCATGGCCCATTTACGCGCCTCAAATTCACGATCCAACACCCATGTCCTAAATAACATTTTTAGGAAATCACGTCAGGAACACATTAACAAGATTTTAGGTCAAAATATTTTACCTAAAAATATTTATGTCTGAATAACTATAGTGAAGTTTAAAAGGGTAAAACTGGATTTTTCATCAAATTTTCAGATGAATGATCTAATCCCAAATATTTCATAATTGATCATATTTACCATAATTTGAGGAATTTATATCATTTATTATCAATAAAATATTCAAAAAAATAGTGTTTTATCAGCTTCACACCAAATGTTTTGGATTAAGTGGTGACTTAAAGATATAAAGGAAAATATTGAATTTTCAATTAATAATTGGCTATAATTACCAATGTGAAAACATTATAGATAAGAATTATATGAAACACATATGATCAAAACAAATTCAAATTAAGTATCATTTTTTCCAATGTAAATGTTTTAATCGGTATGGTGAATCTTGAGTGTTTTCCTACTAAAGAAAAAATTATTAAAATTTTCACCAAATGAAAACAAAAGTAATATTATAATAATTATGACTAATGGTGAATATTTATCCAACCCCACTTATGAATTAATCTATAATAATTTGACACCCCTTCCATAAATTTTTGTTTGTATATTGTTGTTTGGGGGAAGCCAAAAAAATTAACCAACCTTATATGATTTAATTTTGAAAAAAAACATGAGAGTTTAAATTAAATATTAGAGGGGTTACATAAATACTGAGAAAAAGTATTGAGTTATTACTTTGAAACAAAATTTAAATTTTTAAAGATTTAATATAGTGATAATAAATCTAATGGTAGGGATTAAATAATACATGGTTTTATAGTGGAGTGATTGAAGTCCTGTCAATTTATTTATCTTGTATTTTTTAAAACATATCTTTACAATACATCATATATCATTTGAAGGAATTGTGAGAAGTTTTGAATAAAAAATATTTATTTGTGACATTTACCATAAATTAATGTTGGGAAAAAATCCATCAAGGTATCATTGAAGCATTTTTGAGATGATTGTGTTGGCTGACAATGCAGGGCTCCATGTTATGTTTGTTGACAAAGCGAGTCTCAATGACTCAAACTATTGATAAAGGGAGTTTTCATGGAGAATGGGGAAAAGTGTTTTTTGAAAAGGGAGTGGTGATCTTATGTTAAGGAGTTTTCTAATTTTGTATTCAAAGAATTTTTCAAATTTAGAACATCAAAAATTTGGTAAAGGAAAGGTGGCGCACAGGACCAAAAGTGGCGCCTAGGTGTTCGGCGCATAGGTGTTTGGCACGCAGGTGATTGGTGTGCAGGTGTTTGGTGCATAGGTCCTCAAAATTCTTATAAATAGACGACTACCCTCCTCATTTCATTATGATCTCAACACTTAGAGAAAATCTGAGCTCTGAGGGCACTAGCATAAGTTTTGGCGCGCAGGTGTAGGCGCACAGGTGTTGGCGCACATGTTTGGGCGCGCAGGTGGTGGTGCACAGGTTACAGACAGTAGGTTGTGGCTCCCAGGTTACGGAAAGTAGGTTGTGGTGCACAGGTTACGAACAGCAGGTTTTGGCATGCAGGTTACGGACAGCAGGATGTGGCTAGCAGGTTACGGACAGAAGGTTGTGGCCAGTAGGTTTCGGCCAGCAGGTTTCGGCTAGAAGGTTGTGGCCAGTGGGTTTTGGCCAGCAGGTTTGGGCGAGTAGGTTTCGGCCAGTAGGTTGTGGCCAGCAGCTTACAGAAAGTAGTTTTGACCAGCAGGTTTGGGCCACTAGGTTTCGGCTAGCTGGTTATGGCCAGCAGGTTTTGGCCAGCTGGTTTGGGCCAACAAGTTTCGGCCAGCATTTTGTGGCCCGCAGGTTTTGGCCAGCAGGTTTTGGCTAGCAGGTTTGGTGCGCAGGTTGTTTTTTCCGCAACAAAGGCAGAGGTTGTTCACTGGTTAATAACAAGTCAACCTGGGGTTGCGTGAAAGTTAGAATTTGAACAGAACATCTGTGGTAAAGCAGTATTCATTAGTGGATGAACATTGAAATTCAACCGAGCATATATCAACAATTGAGGATGCATTCTTTCATGAAAATGAAGTGACCTATAAGTCTATAAACTATGAGTGGATCCTTTCCGAAGTAGTGAGCAAAGGAAAATGAAGTAGGTGATACTCTCCACCGGCAGGGATCTAGAGAGAGAGAAATAGGGAGTGACCCTTGGGAAAGCAGTGAGCTGACCCTAAACATTGTAAAGGGAGTGAGCCTGGGACAGAGTGACTGTGCCTGAACCTTATAAATCCATATCTAGTGAATTTTAGTGGAATTTGGTGCGACCAACAACTTGTTAGTGTATGATCCTTGGATGTAGCCCTTAGCGGTGAACTAAGAAAAAAATTTTGTGTCATGTGCATGCTTTACTTTCTGTTTATATTTTGCAATAGGAAAGAGAGATAAGGGTGTTTTTCTTAACAGTGAAACAAGATCAAAACGGGCTTTACTTTTAAATTAGTCATACCCTAATTCATCCCCCCCTCTCAGGGTATTCAACCTTGTGGACCAAACAATTGGTATCAGAGGGAAAGGTTGATATTTTCTCTTCTCTCAATGGAGGCCCCTAATCATAAAGGTATTTAGATCTTAGAATGATGTAATTTTTAGATATGGAAGAATCGAATCCAACACTATTTCTAATCATTGGGAATGGATGTGTTTTCAGCAGCGATGCATGGTATCACAGATGATATTAATAGTGCTGCATTATCAGAAGCTGAGCACATAGAGATGGATGTTGATGCCAAAGAAATCAATGAATTTGGGGGATCCCTTTCCAATCCCATCTATATGAAGGTGATTTCTTGAAAAACGTCACATGCTATGTGGGAAAAGCTTTTGAATATATATGAAGGGGATACAAATGTCAAAGAGGCAAAGCTACAAGTTCCTTGGAACAAGTATGAAGATATGAGAATGAGCTTGAATGAATTTGATGATGTATTTTTTGAAAGGGTAAATGTTGTTGTGGAATACATGCGTGGTCTTGGTGAAATTATTGAAGAAATAAAAATGGTTAAGCACGTATTGAGAAAACAACCACCTCAGTTCAATCCGAAAGTTTCTGTTTTGGAAGATAAAGACCCGAAAGAGCTGACATTTGATAACAGGAACAACTCACTTATTGCATATGAAATGAGAAATGATGATAACAACGCTGTTAAAAAGGGGAAATACAAAGATGTGGCATTTAAGGTCATGAAGAAGCTCACCATTGAAGATTCTCAGGAGGAAGAAGAGACAGATGAGGTGATGCCATTCCTTTCTTCAAATCTACAAATAGGAAAAGGAAAGTTTAAAGGGATAATTTCACTAGATTTCTTTCGATGTGTAAAGGTTTTTCATCTTGTGGAAAGGTGCCCCAAAAAGTTTCAAGATAATGATAATGATAATAACGAAGTCGAAATTCCCATGAAGAAGTCTTCAGCCTATGTGAAAGGGAAGAATCATTTCAAGAGAAATTTCTTCAAGAAGAAAAATCTTCCTTCACAAGAAATAGTCAGTTCATATGGGTCTGGGGTTGAAGAGGTAGAGGACATTGAAAATTTCAAAGATCATGCAGAAAATGCTATGGTGGAGGTCGTCAGTAGATCTCAGGAAAAGGACGAAACTGACACTAGATAAGAAGAAGAAGAAGCTGAAGGAAGAGTTGATATGGAAGCCGAATTGGAAACAGCTCTTGAGGAGATAGATGTTTGGAGAGCCAAAATGAATAAATCCAATAAGCTGGTTCGTGATTCCAAACACTATATGCAAAAATAGGATGATTAAAATTTTGAACTGTTAGAAGAAATTGAAAGACAAAAATCCTCAACACCAGAGAGCTCAGAAAATATCGTTGAGTGTAAGCTTAAAATTGAGTAACAAAAGAATAAAATCTATTGTTTGACTAACATAGGAAAGGAGAAGGTAAAACGTATCAAAGAGCTTGAAGAAGAAGTGGTCAGTCTGCGAGGAAAAATGAAGGATCAAGAAAAACTCTTGACCTCTAATGTGATATCAAGAAAGCAGGTTATTCCAATGACATAAAAAAGGAAAGAGGAGCCTAGAATTTCAGTAGAAAACAAGCAGCAATTGAACTTAGATGATAAGGCTGATTCAGGGCCTGATCAGAAGCAAAAATCTGTGGCAATTGAAGTCATACCACAAGCACCCGTCTTGAGATTGAAGGTTGATTTGGGAAAAAAGAAGAATCAGAATATTCATAGATCCCAAGTGGAAACTCATAGTGCTGATGTAAAACGAAGGAATACAACTTATATCAGGTGTTATTGTTGTGGAAAGATGATACATTCACAGTATGTGTGTTCCATATCCAAGAGATATCGAAGGGAACAAGAACAGAGGTGGAATCCAAACAGAGAATGGTTTTCCAGAATATATTTCGAAGGACACTATTTTTGGTACGGAGGATTTGGGCACATGGAAAGGTATTAAACATAGACCATACAGAGAAATGTTCCAAAGAATAATCAAAACTTTCGCAAGCAGTAGATCAATAAACCAACAGGTGAGTTAAAAATGCAGAATAGATTTGCAGCTTTGCAAGATGAAGCTGGTCCATCATAATCTGAGAAAGAACAGAAGTCTCAATCTATGCCGAGTGTGAAGGAAAAAGTATGGACCATGAAAAATAAAAATGAGAAGGTTGTGGTGGTAGAAATTACCCTTAAGGCATCAGATCGCTCTAGTGTATGGATCCTTGATAGTGGTTGGACTTCTCACATGACAGGTAATAAGGATCTTATCACAGGCATAAAATATGACAAAGAAGGAGTTTTCAAATTTTAAAATGATTAAGGCCTAAAGATTGTTGGCTCAGGAAAATCCATGTTTGGGGGAAAAGAAATTAGATTTACTGATGTCTTGGTAGTAGAGGGCCTCAGTCATAACTTTCTCAGTGTGAGTCAGCTATGTGACTCTGGGCACTCTATCTGATTTACCAAGAAGATGTGTGTTGTGAAAGGAAAAGATGGAGCAGTTGTTCTACAAGGAAAAAGTACAAAGAGAAATATTTACCTTATAGGTGGGGAAGAAGACTCCTGATTTTTATCAAGAGAGTAAGAAAACCAACTATGACATAAACAACTTGGTCATCTATTCCAACCATCCATGGAAGATCTGGTAAAGTGTGATGCTGCTAGAGACCTTCCCAAACTATCATGTGATCGCACTCATATGTGTGATGATTTCAATCAAGGGAAGATCATTAGAAAGATATATAGGCCAAAGGAACAGAAATCAACTCGAGTGCTCGAATTGGTGCATGCTGATGTATGTGGACCTATCTCACCAAAAGCTATAAATGGGTAATGGTACTATGTTCTTTTCATTGATGATTATAGAAAAATGGCCTGGGTATTTGTCATTACCCATCAGATCGAAGTGTTCAGTTGTATTAAGTAGTATAGGGGGAATCAGAAAGGATTCTTGGGCATAATATTCTGAAGTTTCGTACTGATAATGGTACAAAATTCACAAGATGTCATGTAGAAGACTATCTTGAGAAACACGAGATAAGGCATCAAGTTTCATCAGTGAGAACTCCCCAATAGAATGGAGTGGTTGAAAAGAGAAATCATATCATCAACAACATTTCCAGAACCATGCTTATTGAAAAGTACCTACTAGAGAAATTTTGGAAAGAAGCAGTTTTTACATCGGTCTATATTTCGAACAGGTCTATGTTGTGTCCGAAGGAAGGGAAGACTCCTTATGAAATGTGGTACGGAAAGAATACAATGTTTAAATACTTTCGAATATTTGGGAGTAAGTGTTTCATACTCAACAAAGAAAACCACATGAAGTTTGAGTCGTGAGGAGATTAGGGGATATTCCTTGGATACTCAGGGAGAAGAAAAGTATATAAATGCTTCAACAAAAGGCTGGGAAAAATTGTTGAGACCAATGATGTCACTATAGTTGAAAATGAACAGAATGGTCAACGACCCAGTGAATAGTTTCTGGGTTAAAGTGATGATGAGGTAAGAAACACAGGGGGAGTAGAAGTGGCAGAGGCTGACTCAGAGGAAGATACTGATGATGAACAAGAAAGTGTCAAGTCTGTGTGTGCAAGGAAGCCAAAGAGTCGAGATGAAATTGATAGTCAAAATATCATTGGTGATCAGACAGCTCCGATTCAGACTCGAAGAATGAAATCATTACAGAAAACATCATTTTTATCTCAGGTAGAGTCGATATGTTTTTATGATGCAGCTGATGATGAAAACTGGTTTCAGGCTATGAATGAAGAGCTTGATCAGATTGAGAAGAACCAAACATGGGAGATTGTTTCGAGGCCAGCAGATAAGAATGTCATCGGGACTAAATGGGTCTATCGCAACAAGATGAATGAAGTTGTCATAGGGATTCAGAACAAAGCATGACTAGTGTGCATGAGATACTCCTAGATAGAGGGAATTGATGTTGATGAGACATTTTTACGGGTTGCAAGGCTGGAGACAATCTGATTTTTTTTCACCACAGCAGTGCAAATAAAGTTCAAACTGTTCTAGATGGATGTTAAATCTGCATTCTTGAATGGAGTTCTGGAAGATAAGGTGTATATTGAGCATCCAGATGGTTTTCTCATTCATGAGGATGAGTAAAAAGTTTGCATGCTGAAGAAGGTGTTGTATGGGCTGAAACAAGCACCAAGAGCAAGATACTCAAGGCTTGATTAGTACTTGAAGAATCTTGGTTTCGAGCATGGGGGAGTTTATTACAATATCTATTTCAGCAACGACAATAACCAAAGGATGATGGTGTTGTTTTATGTCGATGACATAATATTTGGCGGATCAGATGAAGCTCAGTGCAGACTGTTTTCCAAATTCATGAAAAATCAGTTTGAAATTTCAATGATTGGTGAGATAACGTTTTTCCTTGGTCTACAGGTGACAAAAGGTAGGAATCGAACCTTCATTTCTCAATCCAAATATGCCAAGGAGGTTTTAAGAAGGTTTGGAATGGAGAATTCAAAGGAGATGAAGACTCTGGTTGCTACCCGGATGAAATTATCAAATGATGAGGATTGCAAGGTAGTTAACATCACAGAATATAGTCAAATAATTGGAAGTTTGTTGTACTTGACCACAACAAGGCCTAATATTGTTTTCCCCACATGCCAAGCATCGAGATATCAGAGTAATCCCAAGTAAAGCCACATGCTTTCAATAAAAAGAATACTTAGGTATATCAGAGGCACTGTGGATTTCGGTCTGATGTATAATGACAAATCTCAAACAGTGTTTTTGGGTTACATAGATGCGGATTGGGATGGATCAGCAGATGACAGAAAATCAATGTCAGGAGGTGCATTCTATATTGGTGGATTGTGTATTTCTTGGCTAATAAAGATGCAAGATTGCATCTCATTGAGAACCATAGAGGCTGAATATATTGTGGCCACTCAAGAATGCACATAGTTATTGTGGATGAAGCAACATCTCGAAGATATGGGAGTTGAAGTGACATCTCCGATCAGAATCAAGTGCGATAACTCAAGTGCTATCAATCTTAGCAAAAATCCCATCCATCACTCAAGGACCAAGAACATTGAGATCAAATATCATTTCATCAAGGAGAATGTTGAGAAAGGAATTGTGAAATTGGAGTATGTGCCTACAGAACTATAGGTTGTAGACATTATGACAAAGGCCTTACCCAAGGAAGCGTTTGATAGGCATCGACTGGCTCTGGGAGTTTATCCGACTCCCCGCACTTAAAAGTGTGTGGATGTGGAACCAGCCCTCTCCCCAAGGTATGATGTGTTTTTCCCTAATGTGCAGATATGTGTTCTCTACTCTGTTACAGACTGCAAAGGAGTGACCATTGGGTTCGTTGACAAAAGGGGGGTAATAGTGATTGTTCAAGGGGGACACAATGTGGCAATTTGAGTAGTCATGATTGATATGTGGAGAAGCTGATAGGTGGAGCAGCGAGATAGGGTGAGAGGAATGAGATAGGGGGAGAATATTAAATCTGACGATGCTAGAAGTGATCGATCAATGAATAGATATCACGACAGCTGAGGATCATGATAAAAGTAGATGAGTGGTGTTGGAATGAGGAATGAATATTTCCCAAAATTGGTATCAATTTGGTGTCAAAAATGGGTGTCAAAGTTGAAGTGATTCATTGATGAAATTTTCATTTACTCTTTTTTCTCACGCCGAGCATTACTCATGTGGGCTTAGAGTATGTGTTGAGTAAATCTTTGATCGCTATCTATATCACAAGAGGCGAATGGTGGTTGAAGACGAATGAAGCATTAATGAGGTATCAAAGAATGAATAATTGTTATCTGAAGAGTTTTCAACAAACCCAAAGGGGGATATTGTTAGGCAAAAATCCTACAAGGTATCATTGAAGCATTTTTTAGATGATCATGTTTGTTGTTAATACAGGGATCCATGTTGTGTTTGTTGAAAAAACGAGTCTCAATGACTCAAACTTTTGACAAAGGGAGTTTTCTTGGAGAATGGGGAAAAGTGTTTTTGGAAAAGGGAGTTGTTCTCTTATGTTAAGGAGGTTACTAATGTTGTACGCCAGAAATTTTTCAAATTTAGAACATCAAAATTTTGGAAAAGGAAAGGTGGTGTGTAGGTCCAAAAGTGGCGCGGAGGTGTTTGGCGTGCAGGTTGTTTGGCGCGCGGGTGGTTTGGCACATAGGTATTTGGCGCGCAGGTGATTGGCGCGTAGGTGTTTGACGCGCAGGTGTTTGGTGCGCAGGTGTTTAGCGCGCACGTCCTCAAAATTCCTATAAATATACGACTACCCTCCACATTTCTTTATGAGATCCACACTTAGAGAAAAGCCAAGCTCTGAGTGTGTAAGTGGAAGTTTTGGTGCACAGGTGTTGGCGCGCAGGTGTTGGCGTGCAGGTGTTGGCGCGCAGGTGGTGGCGCATAGGTTACAGAAAGCAGGTTGTGGTGCGCAGGTTATAGACAGCAGGTTGTGGGGCGCAGGTTACGGATAGAAGGTAGTGGCACGCAGGTTACAGACAGCAGGTTGTGGCAAGCAGGTTGTGACCAGCATGTTTGGGCCAGCAGGTTTCACCCAGCAGGTTATGGTCATCATGTTTTGGCCAACAGGTTTGGGCCAGTAGGTTTCGGCCAAAAGGTTGTGGCCAGCAGGTTGTGTCCATCAGGTTTGGGCCAGTAGGTTTGGGCCAGGAGGTTTCTCCCAGCAGGTTGTGGCCAGCAGGTTTTGGCCAGTAGGTTTTGGCCAGCATGTTCTAGCCAACAGGTGTGGTGCGCAGGTTGGTTTTTCTGCAATGAAGGCAGAGGTTATGCACTGTTTAAAGACAAGTCACCCTATGGTTGCGTGAAAGTTAGAATTTTCCCAGAACATATGTGGTAAAGCGGTATTCATCAGTGGATGAACATTGAACTTCAACAGAGCATCTATCAACAATTGAGGATGTATTCTTTCATACAAATAAAGAGACCTACAAGTCTATAAACATTGAGTAGATCCTTTCCGGAGTAGTGAGAAAAGGAATAGGAAGAAGGTGATCCTCTCCACCGGTAGTGAGCCAGATAGAGAGAAATAGGGAGTGACCCTTGGGAAAGCAGTGAGCTGACCCTAATCATTGTAAAGGCAGTGAGCCTGGGACAAAGTGACTGTCCCCGAACCTTGTAAATCCACAGCTAGTGAAGTTTAGTGAAATTTGGTACGACCAAAAACTTGTCAGTGTATGCTCCTTGGACGTATCCCTTAGCGGTGAACCAAGTAAAAATTGTTGTTTCATGTGCATGATTAACATTCGGTTTATATTGTGCAATGGGAAAGAGTGAGAAGAGTGTGTTTCTAAACAGCGAACTAAAATCAGAACAGGATTTAATTTTAAATTAGTCATACCTTGATTCACCCCCCCCCCCTCTCAGGGTATTCAGCCTTGTGGACCTAACAATTAATAAATTAAATTTCTCCTCTAATTGAATATATTTTCCATTTAGTATTTTAGAACACATTCACTATATAATGAAAATTAACAACACTTTATTATTGTTATAAAATAAATATATAGTAGGACTATTGGGATATATGACCGTATAATATTGAAATCATTATTAATATAGACATTATAAATTGACCATTAAGAGTAGTACAAATAAATAAACGATAATTGATGTATTGAGAAGAATATATGATATTAACTAATTAAATAGACCCTTATTAATCCCAATTATCAATGCCTTAAAGGGAGAAGACATCACCAGGGTTCACCATTCACCAATCCCAAGAGGAGATTCAATAATTAAGACTTGATAAGAATAAATTACGAGATATGTTCAAGCTTATAGAAGTCACATCCTAATCAATTCTCATAAAACCACCCCATGAATCTATAACCATCATACACCTTACTTTATGGGAATATGTTTCTATAATAAGGGCTTCTGTATTGATACTATATTAGTATAAAGTTATAAAATTTCTTATTATAAAATGAGTAGTGTTTACTTTGATCTTATTTTCATTATTATACACGTGAATATCATATGAAAATGATAAATATATTTTTTGGTACAAATAAAATTATATTAAATTTTCGGAAAACATATGATTATAATTAAAATACTCTTTTATGATAAATTATATAATTTTAATTAAAATTTATTTTAATTAAATGGACTTATAAAAAACTAATTATTTGAACATAAATCATAAAATATTTTTATAATCTCCCAAGTAATTTTTATAAGGTTTAGAAAGATGAAATCATCATAAAAACTAGTATTTTTCAATAAATAAATATTTATTTAAAAATTATATTTCACATATTTAGAAAAAGAAATTGAAAAATAGGTGTCCTTTTTAAAATGTTTAAATTATCAAATGGTGATATTTTTATAATTTTTTTGATGTAGTAAACTTATTAGCTAAAAATTAAATATGGTGTGAATATATTGTAAGTGTTATGACATCATAATTAATTAAAAGTGATATAATAAATACTATAAAGAACATTCATCGAAAAAAATAAGTGTTGTTCAAAAAAATAATGTATTTTAATGTGATAGGATTAATTTTTCAAACCTATAATGAATCTTCCAAAACCAAACGTATATTTCAAACTTTTGAAAAAATTTATTAAATAAAATGAATCATTTCCAACTATAAAATATTATTAATGAAATAATGTTAGTACTTAAGCTATTAAAATAATATAAACCACCCGCCTTGGAAAATACCATTGTAAAAACATTAGGAAAAATATTTTTTCATTTATATTAACTAGATGTCTAAGGCTGGAGTTTATAATTTAATAAATAATCCCCCCTCTTTTTATATAAATGCACACACATTCTCTCATTTTTCATCAATATAAATTTTTTAATCATGAATTTCGTCTCATTTTCTCTCTCAATATACCTTATAATGATTTTCTATGTTTCTAATGATCTCCTCCTAAGATTTAAGAAGAAACATCCCAAGGTAAGGAGTTATCTCCCTCTAATTTGTCAATTCAAGAACTTCATTTATAATAATCCTTTTGATTATCAATTTACTATATTCTCTTTTGTTTATTAACATTACTTTATTATCAAAACAATTCCTATATAATTAGATGATACCTTACTCTCTTATTAATCTCTTTCATAAGCTTTTATGTATGCCGATTATGCTGCTAAAATTATGTCTTGATTTTCTATGGCATAACATTTGGGTTTTTAAGACCCAAAAAAATCTCCATTCATGGGTATTAACCTAGATATAACTATCTTTAATTGTTTAGATACTATCATTTATGAACTCCTCAATCCTTAATCATGGGATTGAAATGATGAAATGCATTCTTATGATATTTGATCAATGTGGAAGAAATAAAAAAATGATATTTCGACCATGATAGAACTCTAATTCAATGGAAAATTTATTCATCTCATGATATACCATATATGTCTCAAGGGTGGTCAAATTATGTGTACAATTTTATGATTTTTTAGTGGTTAGCCTCAACTTATTCTTATGAAATCAAATTTTATGTTGTTGTCAAATTCCTATGATTCCTTTATCTTATGATATCATCCTCTCAATCCATCATTAAATGTTTATTTATATGATCCTCACCCTTTTAAATTCATTATGATATGCCACTTTACCTACATGGGTTACTTTTCATCCCGACATGCTTGATTATTTCCTTACTGGGTTTACAACAAACCCCTTTTTATGTTTGCCCCCATGTTATCTTATGTAGTATTAAGTGTTCAAAAAAACTAGGATCCTATTAGGGATATTTTAAATCATTTTTTCATTTTTATTTTATGTTAATGGTTTATATATTTAATTTCTAAAATACACTAGGCCTCTTGATTCCCTGGGATTGTATTATATGGATATTTATGTTAAAATAATTAAATAAAATGTATAAAAGATATGGGATGTAATAGTTAATATCAAATAACATTATATATATTTTGGGAAATTAGTATTGATAAAACATTACACAAAACCCTCAGGTTATTTTTGAAAAATCCCAAATGTTTAAATAATCTATAGAGTATAATATCCCTAAACCCTCACTCCCAGATCCGATGCTAAAAACATATTTAAATTTACAGATTTTGATACGAATAAACATGAATCAATTTTAGACATTAAATACATACAACAGAAAACCTAAATATTGGATTACATACATACTCATTGAAATTTTTAGGTTTAGAGTTTTCACATAATTAGGAAAAACTATTACATAATAAAACCCATGTCTTCAAGTTATAATATTTTCATTATTCCCCTTATTTTTATATTTCACATTACACCTTCAACATTTCCCATAAAATTCCTCACACATGAAGCCTTTCTAGAAATAATCACTTTAACATAATTATCCATAAAATAGGTAAATGGATTCTATAATAAGGGTGATCTAAAATGCTCATTAAGGTTAAACATAATAATTAACAGTTGAATGTCATTGGTGAATATAAAATGAGTATAAGGATATAATGGAATAAATAAATTTCATGATCATGGAATATGATAATTCAAACCCATCAAAACCTAGATCATTAAACATTTTACTTGTAATAGTTATTTAACAAATGAAAAAGTCATAGGCATAAATTATCACTATTCTTGTGATGTGAATCATGATCAAAGGTACCCTAAAAACTCATAGAAATCATAAAGAAAATGTTTTTGTATGATGGAATGTCAATATCATATCACACTTTCAATAACTCGTACAAATGGAAAAAAATACTTGGTAAATTTTAATAATATTTTTAGAGAAACTTATAACTTGTTAAACCAGTCCTTTTACCCAATTAATTGGAGATCTATATCAAGATCATTTATCCTTGGTTTATAATAAAACCACCCATATTTTATTTTATAATGAAAATACCCATCACTAAAAAATTCCAATATCTATAATATTACTAAAGTATATAGAGCTCTCATTTAATCGGAAAACTTATATAAACAACCATTATTCCTTTCATAAATTGAGTAAATCATGGAAAACAAATGGGTTCCATGAAAATATCTTGAAAATAATAATAATCCATCCAGAGGAAGAATTAATATTTTATCATTACAATATATCCTCAGGGGTGCATACTGAAGGGGGTTAGTTATGTTTTACCTTGTAATGAGGCCACACCCTATAAGTGTAATTGGTGTAGGATTGAGTCTTGTAACAATCGAATTTATTTGGGGGTAAGTTGTGTGCTGGTGGTGGGTTTGGCCTAAGATAGGCAAGGTGTGGAACACATCTATACCTAGTAACTCAATAAAATTCTGTAAATTAGGGGTTTTACTAAGTAGTAAAGTCACCCAATAACTCTACATCAGATCCTGATTCAAATTATGAAAGGTGTTGGTACTATTATACTACTATATCGGTGATGATATAGATGATTATGCAAGCATGATGCAAGTAGTCGGTGATACATGAATTTTTCAAGCCTAGAGACACATGTAGGATAATGTAGTAATTGAACTACACTAGTATTTCAGGACATGTTTGGGATTCATTCCCACTAGACCTATGAGCCATATACAAAATAAATAAGTCTTACTGGGTGGGTTATCCCCAGAGGGATATGTCCTGCCTTTCCGGCCAGTGTGTGTGGTGTGTGTATTTGTGTGTTTAAATGTAATTATATCCCCATGTAGCTAATATATATATATATATCCCTCATGTAACGTAAGTAAAATCTATTCCTTTTATCATTAATGATTATAAATTCCATTAAAAGATAATATATATCATTCTTGTGGGAAATACACTTTATACTTTCAAAATAAATTTTAAAAAACTAAAATTTCACTAAATATTGTGAAATTACCTTTATTTAAAAATAAACTTGGAAAATTATAAATTATCATCAAATAAAATAATGTTCTTCATTATGTGAAATTAAATCCATGACTTAAACATTAAAAATAAATAGTCTTTTTAAACATTTGTAACGAGAGTCAAGAGTGAGCCATTTTGAAAAAGATAAAATATTTATGATTAAACCCTTTTAAAATGATTAATGATTCTATAAAATAACTTTATTAAATAATTTATTTTTTTAAAAAAAATTATTGAAATATTTTATAAAAAAGAATATAGAGGAGAAAGACTCTCGATTGAAAAGAAGATACAAGATCGGTATCATTTAAAAAATACTTTCCTTATGTTTCTTTAATCAATAAGATAAAAATAGACACAAAACATGTTAAAAACTTTCATTAAACATTAGATTAAAAGATATGTGGTTTAAAAAAATAATCTATTATTTTTTCCCCCAAATTAACCTTGAATATAGATAATCTCTAAATAAGATTAGGTTGTATCCTAAAAATCCATACCATTTTGGTAACTTTTGTATCTTAAACATGGGAAAACATTGATTAAAACAAATTTAAATATGATGAATATACATTAAATGTTATGAATATAAGGATATAAATAATATAAAATGAAAAGGGCCATTATATAATCCTCATAAAAAATATAGGATCATAACACAAACATATGTCCCAAAGAAAAAAATTGAGATTAGTAACCCTTACAAAGATCATATCATTGAATTTTAGAATTTATTGGTGGATAGATTTTTTAAAAAAATCAGAGTATAAAAACAATAAATAAAACATAAATATATCTAAATTTCATTTCACATATAATCATGGCATAATATAATTGATAAAGAAGTGAAATAACCCTATGAAAGGAAACTAAGTTAAGTAACTCATTAACACTTGGTAAATTTTAAGTCAAATACATTTGGATGAAATAATTTGAATTGTAACTTATAATACCATGAATTTTGATTTATCAATGATATAAAATTTAAAAAATTATTATATTAATGATATAAAATAAATTATACAAATAACATTAAAACAAGCCTCCATTAAGTGAACTTAAGATGAAATCGGTTAGCTCGAGTCCAAACATGATATGTTTTTCCATTAGCTACTATATAAATAATTGTATCAACTATTTAATTATATAATAATATTTTATAGATTTTCTAATTTTTAATTAAACCATTTTTTCATTTATAACATTTTAATATTCAATTACTTAATTGGTTATGTTTACATTGAACATTTTGAAGGTGTTCAATTCATATTTACAAATCAACATTTGTATGTTGGACATAGTAAAAAAGGTAATTATTAATTAATATATAGAATAATAATAATGAAATATTTATCATATTTATATAGTAATTATACTTTTAAATCAACCATGAATGATGTTTATGATAAATTAATTACGTTACAATCATGGAGATTGTGGGGCACATGTATGTATGAGCTATGTTTCCATTTTTCAAAGAACATGTGGGAACTAGGTGTTATTTTAACATTAAGAAATGATGAATTTATCATAAATATAATTTTATATATTTAAATACACTTATATATACCATCCATGTGTGGATATGATAAAAAAACTAATTACATCACTTTTTGGAGGTGGTAATCTATACGTATGCATGAACGACATTATCATTTTTCAATGGATTGAATGGTAAGAAAATAGATGATATATTATATTTATTGAATATTAATTATATAATAAATATAATATATAAATTAAAATTATCATTATAACCCTCTGTGATATATGGTGATGGAAAATAAATTACATCAGTTCGCATAGCGGTAATCCTCTCTACACACGAACAATGGTTCATTTCCCATTTGATTGAAGAAGGGGATATATTAATGTTGATAAATTAAAATAATAAAATCTCATTATATGGTTTATACTAATTTTATTATATAACAATGGATAAAATCCTTTTTAAGGAGTAATTGGGAGAAATAAAACTAAAACATTCAGTTAAAGGTTATACCTCTTCTTCAGAAAACCACTTTCTTTACACCTTAATCCCTCTAAGGTTAGTATTAGAGCCAAAATAATACCTATAAAACAAGTTAAATAATGTTAGGAAGTTATTTTGGATGTTATTATCTGAAATAGAGTGATAAAAATGTTTTATGAAGAGATGATAGGAGGGTAAATTCTATAAGTGAGGGGTAGGGCACTCTTAGAATAACATAAGGTATGAATGAATATAAATTAAATATCAAGAAAAAGTGGAAGATATTTAAATATATATATATATATATATAATATTTATGAGTATTATTCTAAATCCACTCATCTAATAAAATTTGTACACGTTTAGGTGATTTTTTCATCCTTATCTGTTTGTCTTAACCCACCCTATAAACCCTTGTGACAAGAACCCTAATATTTAAAAAAATATTTACAAGTTAAAAAATTAACTATATAAGGGAATTTGAATCATAAATGGACCATGGTTGATATTATCATTCATATCCCATTCAATTTGATGAAATTATGATTTTTATTTATTTTAAAATATTTTATAAAATATTTGTTATGATAAAATATCATTAATGTCATTTTTTGATCTATTCATTTAATTTGAATTTAAAGTCCTAAATATAAAAATGTAATAAAAATATATGCATTTGAATCAACCCAAATATGTTATATATATCTATAAAATTCATGGGATTAATTAACTAAACAAAAAAAATTACTTGTAGTGTTTTTATAATCATTTTCTAGATTTTTTCTACTACTTGCACAAGTACAATATCGATGTTGCATAATAATTTAATGTAATTGTTTCATCACTAAAAATTAAAAAGAAAAATTATATTCTTAAAAAAATTATTCATTCCAAAAATAACCTTTAATAATCAATCATGATTATTTATCCTTTTGCGAACATATAATAGATATTTAAAAGCAAGAGAGTAACATTTTTCACTTTTTCTTTATTTAAAATAATATATTTGTCATTTTCAAACTAAAAAAACAAATTGTTTCCATAAATTATAATATTTTATGATTATGATATATACCCACTGATAAATTTTAGTAAATCCTTGTTTTTGGGTTTTATTTAGGCCTTATCTCATTATTTGTAACCTTAATTGCTCAATTTAGCCTTATCGATGTAACATTTATTTACTACGATTACTATTAATAATAAAAAAATAAAAAATAAATATTTAAATATTATGAATAATATGATTAAAAATATGTAATCAATTTTTAAGAATTCAAACTCTATATGTGGGGGGGAATTTAGTTAAGATAAAAATGCAAATCTTAACAAAAATTGGTTTTAGAGAAATGTGTTTTTAAGCACCAAAATGAACGTTTACTGAAATAAAGTATAGTGATTATTAAAATGTAAATAATTAAATTATGTATAATTAAATTAAACATATTCTACTTTTATATCAAATTCATAGAATAATAGGAATGTTTAATGAAAATAAAAGACAAGTTTATAAAAATTACTATTTTCCTCAAATCACAGAAAAAAACAACTTTTTATGAAAAAACGAATAAATTAACCCTAATATATTTTTTTATATTATTATTTAAAAATTTAAATACTTTTATAATATAAAATTTCTAAAATTTTAATATTTTAATTATAATATTTTCTCAAAAAAATCTATTAAAATAATTTTTAAGGAAAAAGTATTTTTCATGCATTAACAGACTTTACTAAAAATTGAGTTTATATTTCTTAATAATTAATCAAAACATTAATATGGAAAAGGTCCTTTATATGTACTTTTTTTCTCCTACTAATAACCTTTAATTGAATGGAATTTTTATAATATCCATAAAATATTAATATTTTGTGCTTCAAATAAGCTCTGTGTTGTGTGTCCTATATTCTATCAAAAATAGTGTAATTTTTAAATATAAAGGTATAATGTTATCCCCCATTTAATAAATTATTTCCTTTTAATTTTAACCTGATCTTAATAATCAATGGTTTAACATTTGAAAATATATTTGTTGAAAACACACATCATAAAAAGGGGTTCATAAAAATTCCTCCTTAAAAGAGGGAAAGGGAAATATGAAGGTCATTTAGAAAGAAATGTTACTTGGTTTCAAAATAAGATAAAATTAGTTGAATTTAAAAATATAGACATGGAAGAAAAGGTTAATATCCAAATAATTATGGTGATTATATAGAACTTTGATCAAAATAAATTTAACTATCGTGAGATATTTAGTGACCACAAAACCATAAATAAATGAGGTGTGAAAACAACAATTGATTCAAAAACAATAAAGGTAAATGGATAATTTTATTGTATCAAAATCCTTTTCCTTGAGAAAATGGATTAATTTACCATCTATAATAAGAGAATAAGTAAATATTCTTTCTAAATTTTATTCAAATTCCTAAATTCAATTTCTTCCTTTGGTTTCATGTTTCAATTTTTTTCCACCATTATCTCATTATTTACTCTAAATGATAAGTATTCAAGATTTATTTTTCATTATTGAATAACTAAAATCAACTTTTAATGGATCATATAATCCATAAAATGATAATACGTTATTCATCATATCAATATATATTAGATAAAAATAAAATGGTTAGCACTGGGTAATAAAATTTCTAAATATTCGTATAAATAAATAATAAATTATTATTTAAAATTAAATAATAACACCAAAGTATCAACATTGACCATTCCAAAAATAAATAACCCTATGTCCTAGTTAACCTCAAAACTGAATAGTTTTTTAGGATCCAATGTTTTCTCATACCTTTCATCTTGCATCCTTATAAATATAATATAATTATTCCTAAATAATATATCATGTTAAAACTAATGGTTAAATATACCTAAACCTGATAAAACATGTCCCAAATTATCATTTATCAACTTAAAATCATATTACTTAAAATCTAAAAATGGGTGTTTGGACATTTTAACTTATGATTAACCTTAAACATATAAACCTATGATTATGTCACGACACGCCTTCACCAAAAAGGGGGAAGGGACAGCAGATTGTCAGGACCTTCCTTCTTTAAGATGAAGGAGAGATAATGACCCCTGAAACCCGCCTTTAATAGGTTCTGGAGTGGTGACCAGCCCCAATGGTATAGAATCTCACACAAAATGGAAGGCATTACCCTTTTTATTTTTATACGATCGAGAGATAGGATAGAAACCACAAAAATACCAAAGAGGAAAGTAAATGTAAACCTAAAAGTAACCCATTCCCATATGCATGTTCAACGGTAAATGATACATTCCACAAAAACTCCAAAGGTAAATTACCAAGAAAAAGGAAAACGAAAACAGATACTACCCCAAGGTCCAAGCTAGTATGGTCCTGCACGATCCCTGAAGTCCTCCTGGAAACCTGAATAAAGTTTAATATACATATGGTGAGCAAACAAGTATACTCAGTTGGGAAAACCAAATGCTCTCATGCACAAGTGGGGAAGCATTCTAATGCCCTATGAGAAAAGAGAAACCAAAGCACCTAGCAAGGAAAACTATCCACCCAAGTCTCACCAAGGCACACTCCCCAAATAATTCAAGGAAAGTAAAGTATAGTAATAACACATCAATATTTGGGTACCCTGTGCCACTTTCCCACTAGTTATTAAAGACATCCTATGCATCGAACCAATCCTGCCATTCCCACCGCAGTCCCACTGCCAAAACCCACCCGCACACACCTGGGCCATAACCTCACCGCTGTCCCATTGACAAACCCCGCCCGCACACACCTGGTCCATAACCACCATCCCGCCTGCAGACACCTGGGCCATAATTGCCACATGTTACCACACCCAAAAACACCTGGGTTAGAACAACTACTGTCATGCCCGAAGACACCTGGTGCTCATCCCAAAGACACTTGGTGAACAACCTGCCCACGAACTCCTAGGCCAACCACCACAAATACACTGCCCGAAGATTCTTGGGCTAATAATGGACTTCAGGACATCAGAGCCTGTCCAAAGAGTCTTAGGATATTTGGGAAGGGGAGCAGAATGGAGCTAATAACCAACCCTCATAGGAGTGTTGGTAAAAACACCCTCCCCCATGAAATGGGGGTGTTCGGCACTAAAGTACTCAACTTGGGTGGGGCACGAATAAGAAACATAAACGCAACAGATATATGTATAGGTAATAAGCAATCATCTCATAATAGGGTTTCTAAATCCAACCCAAGAACAATCATTCTCATTACTACTCATTTTTAGATGAAGGCACAATACTCACGACCAAGTCACAACTCATTCCCAAAACTGAATCCTCAATTAAATCATTCTTGTTTCATGTTCGATCAAACCTATTTAAGTGAATTTTACACTACTGGGAAACTATCAAGCATAACCACAAGTCAAGGGAAGAGAAACAGACAAATAACAACTTAAGCATTCACATCTGGTTCTCTTGTGAAGTTACAACAACAAAGGGGATCAGTGAGATCCCTCAATGTACTGGAACAAAAGAAAATCCCATAAAAGGATAAGTGAGATCCCTCATAGTACTGGAAACAATAAAAACCTCAAGACATATCCCCATGTCCCCAAAACCAAGAACCAATGATTTCTCAACAATAGAGGATTCCACCCGAGTTCGTGTCACATTAGAGAAACCACACAGCTTAAGATTCAAAACCAACAACCGTACCACAACGAAGGATCCCATCTTCACCCACATTCCCCCATAAGAATCTAGCAGGAAACACACCCACTACTGAAAAATAATATGGGAAACATCTAGGTTCAAGAACATAATTCATTAGTTTCTTCTTTCTCTTGATTAACCGTGGTGACCACACAAGGGTTGATGTTCACTGGGCATCTATTTAACCAGCCGAGTTCAATTGATTAACCGATTTACATGTTACATTAATTTAATCATCTCAGAAGACATGGTTCATTAGTGTTTAAGTAAATACCCCAAATATCCATGATTTTTAGTGAGCATAGGCCCACACAATTCACAACACATATCAATATAAAATAGTATAGCAGAACATCGATCACACCCCCTTCATTCTTTAAATGTTCGTTCATTATCTTTATTAGGTTTGGTTTCATCAGTCCTCATAGAAACAAAATCATACCCCCCCCCCATGATACACAACAAAGAGAGATGAAGTAAAAACCCTACCTGATTGATCAAAGATCCAAGTTCTTCTCCTCGCACCAAGAACAGGGGAAAGCACGACTTGCATGGGAGGGACGTTGGGAACTCCAAGAACGAGTAGAAAGACTCCAACATAGGTACACCATAAGCCTAGAAAAGGAGGGACTCCAAGCACACCAAGGAGAAGAAATAAATCAAGCCAACGAGGGGATGGAAGAATCTCTAGTGGGAGATATAAAGATAAGATCCTATTGTTACGGGATATGGAATTTTGAACGCCTTGGATGTTGGATCGTGGATTCCCACGTGGTTGGGCTATTACGCACGATGATACTAAGTTTTTATTTAATATCCCCCATTCGGGAGGTTTCTCGGGTTGTTTTGGGTATTAATTATGGGATTTAAATAGCCTTGAACCACTTAAAAAGGGTTAAAAAGGCCTAAAAGAGGTGTTACAGGAAAAACTGTAGAAGAGAAACCCAACAGGGCTGGGTGACACTGATCGGTCGCGCTGATTGGTCGCACCAATCGGTCGCCGGATTGGTCGCACACCGAAATGATGTCCTACCACCGAGATGCCACCCTTAGGGTCCGGAAATTTGAAAAGGGATGGACCATGAGGGTATGGGTCATCACATCAGATACCTTTCAAATCATTCTCACCCTTGAGAATTTAAAACCATACCTAAAAAAGGAGGGGTTCCGAACAACCACCCTGGAAGATACCTCTCAGGAGTGAACCTCTTCGACATATAGGAACACCTTCCATCCTTAAGAAACCATTCAACATTTAAGGTTCAAGTTTTCCAACCGTACTAGTTAGGGAGTTCCTTCCTCCATGTCAAGATATTATCTTCTTTGGGTGGCACTGACTTGCCCGCACAGGTTTAATAACATCCACCTTAATGCATCTTGATTGGGGATCAAGTTCTCCCCTCCCCGTATTTAGGATTTTTCACACTCATCTAGGGAATAAGGAAAACCATACATTCCATAGTTAACAATGTAAAGTGTTCCATCACAACCAAGTACAACAAACAGAACTACTCAAAATAGCTCTGGGTACTGGGCATGCATCTGCGTCTCCCATTCCCAAGTACTTTCCTCAAGACCACCATGCATCCACAACACAGGAACCAGAGGAATGGTTCTTCCATGGAGCAGCTTCTCCTCACAATCCTCGATCATCACTGGTTGCTCCACGAACATTGCATCGTCTTCGATATCTAGCTCTCCCCAGTCAAGGACGTGTGAGTCGTCATGCATAAACCAACAAATATGTGACACATGGAAGACATCGTTCAACCTTTGTAGCTGTGGTGGAAACGCAAGCTGGTAAGACACCTCGCCGACCCACTGCAATACCTCGAAGGGTCCGAAGAACCTAAGAGAAAGCTTACCTCCCCTACTGAACCTCCCCTGCCCATGTCGAGGGGAGACATTCTAGAACACATGGTTGCTGACCTCAAACTCCAAGGGTCTCCTTTTATCATCGGTATACAACTTCTTCTGGTCCTGATCTGCCTTCATCCTCTCTCGTATAATTTTCACCTTCGTCGTCGTGCTCTGCACCCCTCCGGGCCAAGGACGCCCGCCTCTCCGAATTCTGTCTAGCACACGGGTGAGGGACATGGCCTCTCGTACAAGGCTTCGAACGAAGCCATACCAATGGTAGAGTGGTTGCAGTTATTGTAGGATAACTCTATCAGAGGCAAGTGTAACACCCACGATCCCCCAAAGTCGAGAACGCATGCTCGCATCATATATTCCAAGGTCTGGATGGTGTGTTATGTCTGTCCATCTGTCTGGGGGTGGAAGGTAATGCTAAGTCATAGCTGGGTGCCAAAAGCCTGTTGCAATCCCCTTCAAAATCGTGAGGTAAACTGTGCATCCCTATCCAAGACTATGGACCTCAGAACTCCATGTAACCGCACCACCTCATTCACATAGCTCCATGCTAAGGCATCCACTGCGCCCGACTCCTTGATCACCAGGAAGTGAGAGGATTTCGTCAACCAGTCCACCATTACCCAGATAACGTCATAGCCTCATGGAACCCTGGGTATCCCCGTGATGAAATCCATACAGATGTCATCCCACTTCCACTCGGGGAAATCCAAAGGCTACAACAAGCCTCCTGGAACATGGTGTTCAACCTTCACCTACTTACACACTAGGTACTTTTCTACGAACTCTACTATTTCCCATTTTACCCTGGACCACCAAAACTATCTCCTTAGGCCCTGGTACCTCTTGGAAACTCCTAGGTGCACTACTAGGGGTGATTTGTGGAACTCACCAAAACTCTCTCGCACATCACCTCCGGAACGAACGAATTCCCTCGGAAAAGCATCTGATTCTGACCATCCTCCGTCCACCCTTCAAGAGCATCGCCTTAGCTAACCCGGTCACGCATCACTTTACACTCTGAGTCTCCCCATTGAGACTCCTCTACCTTCCATAATAGAGAAGACTATACTGTCATATGATACAGGAAACCTCTACCACCATCCATCCATGCATCTAGGTGTAGGGCAGCCAACTCTTCCATCGCCTTCCAAGCATTTGCTGACTCCTGAACCGCATCTTTCTGTGATTTTCTGCTCAAGGAATTAGCTACCACATTCCCTTTCCCAAAGGTGTAGGAAATCTTTAAGTCGTAGTCTTGAATTAATTCCATCCACCTTCGCTACCGTAAGTTCTGGTTCCGCTGGGAGAAGACATACTTCAAGCTCTTGTGATCGGTGAAGACCACGAAGCGCTCCTCGATGAGGTAGGGCCGCCACAACATTAGTGCGAACACGACCTCTGCAAGATCTAGATCATGGGTGGCATAGTTACTCTCATGGGGACGTAACTACCTAGACCCATAAGAGATCACCCCTTTCCGCTGCATCAACACACATCTGAGGCCTTGCCCTGAAGCATCACAGAACACCTCATAAGTTTCCCCTTCTTCTGGAAACCTCAGCACTGGGGCACTAACCAAGTTCTCCTTCAGATAGTTAAAGGATGCCTTGAACTGCCCATCCCATACGAAAGATTGATCCTTCTTCATCAAAGCTTTCAAAGGTGATGCAATTCGGGAGAAGTTGGGAACGAATCTCCGTTAGTAGCCTTCTAGCTCGAGGAAACTACAAACCTCCTCCATGTTCTTGGGTGCTTCCCAATAAACAATAGCCTCGACCATCGATGGTTCCACTATTATCCCCTGCTCGGACACCACGTTCCCATGTAAGTGAACTTCTCACCTCTAGAACTTTCACTTGGACAACATTTCATAGAGTTAGTGTCGTTGGAGGACCTCTAAAACCGTTCTCAAGTGCTTAGCGTGGTCCTCCATTGATCTTGACTAGATCAAGATGTCATCAATAAATATGACTACAAACTGATCAAGGTACTCCTGGAAGACAGTTTTCATGATCCCCATGAACACAGCTGGAGCATTCACGATGCCGAACGGCATGACCACAAACTCAAAGTGCCCATATCTACACCTGAAGGCCATATTTGAGATGTCGCACTCCTTCACACTCAACTGGTAATATCCAGATCATAGATCGATCCTAGAGAATCATCATTCCCCCTTCAACTGGTCAAAGAGATCATCTATCCTTGGAAGAAGGTAGCAATTATTGAATGTTACCTGATTCAGTCTCCTATAGTCTATGAATAGCCTGATACCACCATCTGCCTTCCTCGTGAACAAGACTAGAGCACCCCACAATGAAACACTTGGTCGAACAAAACCCTTCTTCATCAGATCATCAATCTGAATCCACAACTCTCATAGCACCAAAGGTGCCATCCGGTAGGGAGCCATCGATATAGGATGAGCACCAGGTCGCAAGACTATCCCAAACTTAATGTCGCATCGAGGGGGTAGAGTCGTCACCTCCTCAGGGAAGACGTCCATAAACTCACTGATGACCCTTGGAACATCCACAATCTCTGTATCCACTGACTCCACTGATAGCTCAGCTAACAAAGAGAGGAGGGGTTCCCCTCACTTGCTGCTTCCCTGGAAACTCCACTCGCCGATGAAAGTCACCCTTCGGCCGCCCAAGTCTGAAAACACAACCCTTCCTCCGAAGAAGTCAATGACGACACATACAGAGAACATCCAATCAATGCCTATGATGACATCGTAAGTCTATATCTGCAATAGTATAGAATCCCTGACTGACTATTGTGGCCCTATCATCAGTCTCCATCCTCGACAAACATACAACAAGTCAGTCTGACCTCTGACTGGTGTGCTCAGCACCAGTGGCACTAGAACTCTATCATCATTTAAACCCAGAGCACGGGCCATACTGGGTGTAAAAAATGAGTGAGAAGCTCCTGTATCGAACAAGTCATATTCAAGGGTACTAAACAAGCTGATCGTACCTCGAATGACCTCTGGATCTGTTCGAACTGCTGCCTCTACGGCGTGCAACTGCCCACATCACCTCAGTCTCCCTCTTCTCCCCAAGATAAAGCATCCACCACTGACGTGCAGCTCCACACATCTAGATTTAATCCAGAGGAACCAAGTACTCTGTCGGAGCCCGGATCAAGCTGAAGGCTATCACCAGCTCCTCTAGCCAGCTCATTGTCTCCACGTCTGAGATGCTTCCCTCGTACTTCTTGAGGGTCTATCACTGAAAGGCTCGAAGCGTCGTCTGCTACTGATCCTCCTCCTCCTCTCGGTCGGTCCTCTGCCAATCGCCGAAGTCAACCTCTTGGGCCTCGATCGCCCGTACTAATTGTGGTCGCCTCCCAGGTGCCATAGCGACAAGGTAAATAAGGAATGCCTAAGCCCGAGCAGTGTATAATATTGTTCTTAAATTTTCTTAGACTTATTTATATATTTTGAATCCCCAAGACACCCATGAAACATAAGAACACAAGTCATTATGATGCATGTACCTTTCCTAGGGTCTCTACCCGGCAATCAGTGTAGCCTCATTGGTCATTCGGTATGTCCAGAGTCCTTGCATAGGATCACGGGGGGGCCTAAAATCACGTGTCCTAGCCGGTCTTTCCTGGCCAAATTCATGCACCAAGGTCACCCAACATTGTTGCCCTACCACCCCATGAAATCCTCACTGTGCCTAACTCTAGACTCCATCATATCTCTCAACCTCCTCTGATACAATTCTGTCATGACCCGCCTTCACCAAAAAGAGGGAAGGGACAGAAAATTGCCAGGCCCTTCCTTCTTTAAGTTGAAGGAGAGATAATGACCCCCGAAACCTGCCTTCAATAGGTCCCAGAGTGGCGACTAGCAGCAAGGGTATAAATTCTCACACAAAATGGAAGGAATTACCCTTTTTATTTTTATAGGATCGAGAGATAAGATATCAACCCCAACAATACCAAAGTTGAAAGTAAAGGTAAATCCAAAAGCTACCCATTCCCATATGCATGTTCAACGGTAAATGATACAAGCCACAAAAACTAAAATGGTAAAGTACCATGAAAAAGGAAAATGACAATAGAAACTACCCCAAGGTCTGAGCTTGTATGGTCTCGCATGATCCCTAAAATCCTCCTGGAAACCTGAAAACAATTTTATATACATAGGGTGAGCATACAACTGTAACACCCCGAGATTTTATGAAAAATATTCTTTTTAATTTCATTAATGTATTGTGATATATGCTACACCAAAAGGAGCTTGCACAACACGCATCCTTGACTTTCCTTGCATTACACACAATCACGACCTGCCAAGATAGCGTGTGTAGTACGCAAAACCGAGTTTCACTAAACAACGATATGCTATTATTAAAACTAGCCATTATGAATAGTAATAACCCCTTTTTGAAATTTTGTAATTTTTTATTTTTCAAAATGGACTTCATTTTTGGATTTTGAATATCAAAATTAGCTTATGGTAAAATTTTGGTGATTTTCGAATAACTTTCATATTTTGATGAATAGTGAAAATTACTAAATTTTAATTAAAAACAACTTTTTTTAATCGAAATAATTAATAGTGATAAATTATTAATTTGAGTGGTTTTAAAGTATATTTAGAATATATTTTTACAATTTAATACACTGTTGGTCATTGGATATAATTTCACATTTAAAACAGTTATAAACAAGTGTCAATCTTTTGATAGTTATTATCTCTTAAAAACACGCTATTTGTTTTGACGACAGGAATTAATTTTTAAATTAGTTAATGTAACTGATATGTTTTGAATTTGTTAAAATAGACATCATTTTTGAGTTCATAATATCAAATATAGCTTAGGCCTAATTTTTGGTATTTTTCTGAAAACTTTCAATTTTTGATTAATAGTGAAACCACTAAGTGGTCGTTAAAAAAAACTTAATTTTTCATAAAACTTAATTTTACCGCTTCTGTGAGTGGAATTTCGAAAAATTCAAGAGACACGGTTGATGTCAGTAATTAAAATGTGGTTCAATGAGATGAAAATAATTTTTTGGTGAATAGTAACTTTTTACTTTTTTTACCACGGTTAAAAGTAAATAGGGTAATTAAGGGTACAAATGATATTATTATTACCCTAACACATGTCCTAATTCTATTGGACAAGTGTAATTCGACCAAAAACAACCTTAGGAATACAATATGACCATTTAGGCCCACTTGGATTAGATTAGGACATTTATTATTAATTTATTTAAAGAAGGGTTAAAATAGTTAAAATCAAAGTTTAATAAGTAAACTATTTTTAATATAGGGTTATACATAAGATAAATTGGACTATAAATATTCCTTAGAAATATAAAAAGATTTCCTATATAATGGTATTTTATTTGTAATTTTTAGACATTAAATAATTTAATTTATTAATGACACAATGATGATGCAATAATTATCTTATTAATAAAATATTGACATAATTGATCTTATAAATACCAAAATAAATATAATTTGAGACTTTTTATGAATTACAATAATTTTCTAGGTTAATAGTAAATTTTAGTATTGATTTAAGTAACTTTTTTCGAACTAATAATTCTGTTATGATTTTCGCAAAAATCAATTACTAAATAGTGTCAAAATTGACATAAAATAGTTTTTAAAACAAATATTATATTATTAATTGTTATTTTATTCCTAAAAATCTAAGGTTCGGCCAAATGACTTAGATAAGGTTATATATATTAATAATAAGCAACTTGGGGTTCGTTTGGCTTCTTATAGTAAGTTTATTAACCTTATAGTATAAGAACACAAGAAGACACGGTAAAAGTAAAATTATTTAACTTAATGTTAAATCTAAATGCTAAGGTTAAAATAGGAACCTAAACTTGTCTAAATTCTATTGGATGAGAGGATTTCGACCCATCCCCACCTTAGCCGCGAAATAAATCAATTTGGAGCTATTTAAAACCGAACTTGACTTTATAATAAAATAATATTTTTGGTTATTCCAAAGGTGCCCCTCTCCTCCCTTATAAAAGGGCACCTCCTCCCTCTCTTCCTCACACAACTTTGAGCCTTCAAGCTCGGCCAACCCCTACCAAATTCTCTTCTCCACTTCCCTAGAAACATCTTAGAGGTTCTGGACTTCTTCAAAGACCCATTTTAGTGCCCTAAAGGAGGTCTCAAAGAATCACTTCAAAGAAGAGGTAATGTCCGTTACCGATTCTTTCATCTTTATTTTTTCTTCCACTTCTTCTTCTTAGGTTGTTTCATTATGAAGTAATAGCATCAGTATCACTAATATACTGATATGTTATTATAAGTATGAAACAAACCTATTTCACCATCTATCCATCCTACGGAAAAAGAAATCACCGCGCGTGCGTACGTACGGAATACCGTCTCCACGCCGTGGTGTAATCTATTTTCCACCACCACCTTACATGGATGGGTATAATGGTGTAAAGAATAACTATACATAGTTATTAGAAAATCATATTGATTCTGATATATTGTATCATCCACTCCAATTCAATTCAATAATTATGGAAATGATATCATCGCTCATGCGTACGTACGGACTACCGTCTCCACGACGCGATGAGATTCATTCTCCATGTTAACCATTTAAGAATGATTATAAAGTATATATAAGAAATAATAATGAAATATATGACATTATAAATATACTGGATTTATGTATATATATATGTGTATGTCATCTACTTACTTCTATTCAAGACAATAAGGAAACGAAAACAGCGTTCATGCGTACGTACGGACTACCGTCTCCATGAACGGTGTGTTTCATTTCATTTATCCATCTATTATATATATATATATATACTGAATATATATGATATTTAAATCATATTTTATATTCTGGAAGTAATTAAATCATGATATAAGTAATAATAATGTCAAGAACAACAAGTCCAAACACCTACGATAAATGAAACGATTTTACCCAAAACGCTTCTTTAACATGGAATTTACAAAAGAAAGGGTAATATAAAGTCATAAGTGAACCATATATGATATCATAACAATGAATATGATTATTTAATAAGTAAATGACATTATTTAAATTATTATACAGGAGGTTCGGACACATACGAAGCAAATCAGACCTAAGGTAAGGGAAATATCACAATCTCATTTTTATCCGAGATTGTTTATACTTTGGTATTTACTGGGGTGTATTTTATCATCCACATCCATGTTCCCTCAATATGTAATATTATTTCTATACACCTACAATTTTTTAAAACCTATTTTACCCTTTGGTGATTTTTTAGTAAAAGATAGGAAAGGAATCTTTTGTCGTTTTTCGTACGAGGTACTTTTTGACTTTTCCGACAAAAGTACGAGAAGAATGTTTTTTTAACTTATAAGAAATGAATGGATTTTTAAAACATTATTTCCAAGAATCTTCCTTTACATGTTTTCAAGTTTATTTCTAATCAACTTCATTTAGTTTAAAATTTTATGACAAGTTAAGAAAGAAAAACGTTTTTGAAGTAGAAAGGATATTTTCCTCAAGAATGGAGTTCAAGTGTTTTATCAAAATTATTTTCCATCTAAGATAATATAGGGTTATTTTTCTATCCCTATTATTACATTGATTTGATTATGTTGTGATGGAATTATTTTTATGAAATCCTTTATCTTATATGAATTGTTTATGGTGTCATGTTGTTTAAGAATCCCATTTTTATTACATGGGTTATGCTATGATGTATGGTTTATGATTTTGTGTCACACATAAGAATGGTATCATTAAGAGATGGGTGGGACCTATATCTCCCTCCAATTCATTGGGTAAAGATTTTATATCTCATGAGATAGACATGGCTGGAATGGTAGGTTATACCGGTTCAGTGAAACAGGACTGAAATGAGGGTGACTCGGTTCAGAAATGGACTTTGTCCACTAAGATAGTCTTGGAAATGAGTATTGACTAATAAGATATGATTCTCTATGATTATGTGTGTATGCCACAAAGTTTCATGTTTTAAGTTATGATTATTGGGATTTCATTTCACTACTATGATTTATCCCATGTTATGAAATTATGCTCTCTTTTGCAGCTTAAGATTTCCAAAATGTTATGTTCTTATGAATACGATGTGATTGATATTTATTTTGTTTACCCTTACTGAGCATTTGAGCTCACCCTTTTATGTTTTATTTTCCCCAGGATATAAATAAAGGTTTTAGGTAAAAAAAAGGAAGATCTTTATGGGAGATGTTGAAGGTCTTTCACCACGATTAGAAGATTATATTCCGAGTTTCCAAAGATACTAAACTATTACAGTCCTTGTGTGTGTGTTTTTGTTATGTACTACGTATTCCGCAAAAGTAATGTAATGTCCATGTACGTCAAGCTTCGGGTATCTACAGTTGGTATCAGAGGAAAGGTTTAGTCAACCTTTGGAAACTAGGATGCGAAAACGTTAGTGAGATCCCTAGAGATATTTCTAAGGTATGTCTAGGGATGTCTCTAAGGTTAAGTATACGTATAGGTTATAGTCCTAAAATTGCGCTAACGATCTTAGAATTTAACCTAAGATGTTAGATATTGAGGGTACTCCCCCTTTACTATGTTTTTTTCTCTAGCATGATTTTTGCCTCTCATAGAATTCTTTTTGTGTTTTAGTAAACGGAGGGAACTAGAAGGAATTCGGTTAACATTGAATCCAATGAACAAATTGGTGACTATGAGCAACAAAATTGTGTAATTCCTAGAGAGAAAGATATTGTGATTATGCTGAATCAGTCATCGCGTTATATGATTAACAAGTTGAAATTTAGTGGTATTCCTAATTCATCAAAGAAGAGGAAGATAAACTATTATGCATGTTCGCATGTTGAGGAGCATAAAGAAAGGAAGATTGAGATTTCTAAAGAAGGGAAGAAGAACCCTGAGGAATACCTCAAATGGAGGGACCAATGTTATCTGTGTGGAGAAAAGGGTCATAGAGTGACAGACTATTATAGAGTTCAATGTCTTATTTGTGGAGAACATGGGCATTACCCAACTCAATGCCCTGGCTTAAAAAGTTACTTCTAAATCAAGGAAGGACTTATTCCAGGACAATCATTGAAGTGGATGGACTGAAGTGTTTATGTTTTGGTATTCAAGAATAATGTTTTTAAGGTACTTTTATGGTGTATAGGAATATTTATGTATTGGTCTATTGTGGTTTTCAATAATTTTAAGGTACCGGTAACCATGAAAAGTGATTCAAATATTTTTGAAAGTAGATGATATGCGCATAATGAAGGGATAAGGAGAAAATGAAATGTTTGACAGTATTCATGAGCTCATGATTGATATAAGGACTAAGTGATATCATGGTTTGAGTATATAGAATTTTGAGGATTTTGGTATGTGGAAGATGTTAACTTTTAACTACATTCATGTTTTCACTATGGTTCAATGGGTATTGAAGAGAATACATGATTAAGGCCTTTGAATGTTTGGAATGTGAACAACAAGACATATCTTATGATATATGGGGATCAATGATGGTATTAAATCTCTGGTAATCATTTTCACTATATTATGAGAGTGGAATGCAGTATTATGGATAAGCCTAAAGATTGGAATGGATTATGTTGGACAGAAGTTAGTATTGTTAAAGGATAGAAGTTTTTTTTGATATTATTGATGGGATGTTATAGTAATATAGTTTTAGAAAAAGGACAACCTGCAGGACGGGCGACAGCCCATCGATTCAGACAAGGCTGTGGGAATCGAACCCACAATCGAAGTGCGACTAGCCTTTATCGCCTACCACTGGCCTACAGGAAGTCCCTGTTTAGTAGAAACTAGTTTTATTATATTAAGCAGTATGATATATGAAGTATAAGTCCATTTTAGGAACCATATATGATTAATCTCACTATAGATCGACATATGTATATTTAATAACTTTTGATATCCTTTTTTTTAGACAGATGGAAGGACTCGTCATTCTATCACATGATCTGTTAACACTTCACGAATAACAAATTCAGCTTCATTTATTTAAGAGATAAAGTGGAAATTGTTCAAGGCACGAACAACAGTGAGATTGAACCAAAATAAAGTAAGTATTTATTCTAATTCAAATTCTTCAACTTTAGGGAAATGATCTTGAAAACCAAAAATGTTGTCCTAGTGCCCTTATATCCGATGAATCAGATGGTTCCCTAGATCGTCACAAATTTATGGCTTTGTGATTTCTGGCTTTTCCATAGCCATGTTCTCTACCACTCTCTATCAGAACATGATGGTTAGATTTCTCTTCCATATCCATATTTTCACCTATGTGGAAACCCAGTGATTAGTTTATTTGGGTAACCGTTACATTTCATAATTTTTTTTTAAAGATTGGTTTTGGTATTCCTTTTTATGATGTGGGTTTATATTAAAGAAACTTTTGAATAGTAAACCATTTATAACCCCGACGAATTTTCAGGGCGAAATTCATTTTAAGGGGGGTAGAATGTAACACCCTGAGATTTTATGAAAAATATTATTTTTAATTTCATTAATGTCTTGTGTTGTACGCTACATCAAAAGAGGATTGCACAACACGCATCCTTGACTTTCCTTGCATTACACGCAATGACGACCTTCCTCGATAGCGTGTGTAGTACGCAAAACCGTGTTTCACTAAACAACGATATGCTATTATTAAAACTAGCCGTTAGGAATAGTAATAACCATTTTATAAAATTTTGTAAATTTTATTTTTCAAAATGGACTTCATTTTAAGATTTGGAATATCGAAATTAGCTTAGGGTGAAATTTTTGTGATTTTCGGATAACTTTCATATTTTGATGAATGGTGAAATTTACTAAATTTTAATTAAAAACAACTTTTTTTAATCGAAATAATTAATAGTGATAAATTATTAATTTGAGTGGTTTTAAACTATATTTAGAATATATTTTTACAATTTAATACAATGTTGGTCATTGGATGTAATTTCACATTTAAAACAGTTATAAACAAGTGTCAATCTTTTGATAGTTATTATCTCTTAAAAACACGCTATTTGTTTTGACGACGGGAATTAATTTTTAAATTAGTTAATGTAACTGATATGTTTTGAATTTGGTAAAATAGACATCATTTTTGAGTTCATAATATCAAATATAGCTTAGGCCTAATTTTTGGTATTTTTCTGAAAACTTTCAATTTTTGATGAATAGTGAAACCACTAAGTGGTAGTTAAAAAAACTGAATTTTTCATAAAACTTAATTTTACTGCTTCTGTGAGTGCAATTTTGAAAATCCGAGAGACACGGTTGATGTCAGTAAATAAAATGTGGTTCAATGAGATGAAAATAATATTTTGGTGAATAGTAACTTTTTACCTTTTTTTTACCACGGTTAAAAGTAAATAGGGTAATTAAGCGTAAAAATGATATTATTATTACCATAACACATGTCCTAATTCTATTGTACAAGTGTAATTCGACCAAAAACAACCTTAGGAATAAAATATGACCATTTTGGCCCACTTGGATTAGATTAGGACATTTATTTATTAAGTTATTTAAAGAAGGGTTAAAATAGTTAAAATCAAAGTTTAATAAGTAAGGCATTTTTAATATAGGGTTATACATAATATAAATTCGACTATAAATATTCATTAGAAAGATAAAACGATTTCCTACATAATGGTATTTTATTTGTAATTTTTAGACATTAAATAATTTAATTTATTTATGACACAACGATGATGCAGTAATTATCTTATTAATGAAATATTGACATAATTGATCTTATAAATACCCAAATAAATATAATTTGAGACTTTTTATGAATTCCACTAATTTTCTAGGTTACTATTAAATGGTATTATTGATTTAAGTAACGTTTTTTGAACTAATCATTCTTTTATCATTTTCCCAAAAATCAATTACTAAATTGTGTCAAAATTGACATAAAATAGTTTTTAAAACAAATATTATATTATTAATTGTTATTTTATTCTTAAAAATCTAAGGTTCGGCCAAATTACTTAGATAAGGTTATATATATTAATAATAAGCAACTTGGGGTTCGTTTGGCTTCTTATAGTAGGTTTATTAACCTTATAGTATAGAACAGAAGAAGACACGGTAAAAGTAAAATTATTTAACTTAATGTTAAATCTAAATTATAAGGTTAAAATAGGAACCTAAACTTGTCTAAATTCTATTGGATGAGAGGATTTCGACCCATCCCCACCATAGCTTCGAAATAAATCAATTTGGAGCTATTTAAAACCGAACTTGACTTTATAATAAAATAATATGTTTTGTTATTCCAAAGGTGCCCCTCTCCTCCCTTATAAAAGGGCACATCCTCCCTCTCTTCCTCACACAACTTTGAGCCTTCAAGATCGGCAAACCCCTGCCAAATTCTCTTCTCCACTTCCCTAGAAACATCCTAGAGGTTCTGGTCTTCTTCAAAGACCCATTTTAGTGCCCTAAAAGGAGGTCTCAAAGAAGCACTTCAAAGAAGAGGTAATGTCTGTTACCGATTCTTTCATCTTTATTTCTTCTTCAACTTCTTCTTCTTAGGTTGTTTCATTATGAAGTAACAACATCAGTATAACTCATATACTGATATGTTATTATAAGTATTAAACAACCCTATTTCACCATCTATCCATCCTACAGAAAAAGAAATCACCGCGCGTGCGTACGTACGGAATATCGTCTCCACGCCGTGGTGTAATCTATTTTCCACCACCACCTTACATGGATGGTTATAATGGTGTAAAGAATAACTATACATAGTTATTAGAACATAATATTGATTTTTATATATTTTATCATCCACTCCAATTCAATTCAATAATTATGGAAATGATATCATCGCTCGTGCGTACGTACGGACTACCGTCTCCACGACGCGATGAGATTCATTCTCCATGTTAACCATTTAAGAATGATTATAAAGTATATATAAGAAATAATAATGAAATATATGACATTATAAATCTACTGTATTTATGTATATATATATATGTATGTCATCTACTTACTTCCATTCAAGACAATAAGGAAAGGAAAACAGCGTTCATGCGTACGTACGGACTACCGTCTCCATGAACGGTGTGTTTCATTTCATTTATCTATCAATTATAATTATATATATATACTGAATATATATGATATATAAATCTTATTTTATATTCTGGAAGTAATTAAATCATGATATAAGTAATAATAATGTCAAGAACAACAAGTCCAAACACCTACGATAAATGAAACGATTTTACCCAAAATGCTTCTTTAACATGGAATTTACAAAAGAACGGGTAATATAAAGTCATAAGTGAACCATATATGATATCGTAACAATGAATATGATTCTGTAATAAGTCAATGACATTATTTAAATCATTATACAGGAGGTTCAGACACATATGAAGCAAATCAGACCTATGGTAAGGGAAATATCACAATCTCATTTTTATCCGAGATTGTTTATACTTTGGTATTTACTGGGGTGTATTTTATCATCCACATCCATGTTCCCTCAATATTTATTATTATTTCCATCCACCTACAATTTTTTAAAACCTATTTTACCCTTTGGTGAGTTTTTAGTAAAAGATAAGAAAGGAATCTTTTGTCGTTTTTCGTACGAGGTACTTTTTGACTTTTCCGACAAAAGTACGAGAAGATTGTTTTTTTAACTTATACGGCATGAATGGATTTTTAAAACATTATTTCAAAGAAGCTTCCTTTACATGTTTTCAAGTTTATTTTTAATCAACTTCTTTTAGTTTAAAATTTTATTACAAGTTAAGAAAGGAAAACGTTTTTGAAGTAGAAAAGATATTTTCCTCAAGAATGGAGTTCAAGTGTTTTATCAAAATTATTTTCCATCTAAGATAATATAGGGTTCTGTTTCTATCCCTATTATTACATTTATTTGATTATGTTTTGATGGAATTATTTTTATGAAATCCTTTCTCTTATATGAATTGTTTTATGATGTCATGTTGTTTAAGAATCCCATTTTTATTACATGGGTTATGCTATGATGTATGGTTTATGATTTTGTGGCACACATAAGAATGGTATCATTAAGAGATGGGTGGGACCTATATATCCCTCAAATGCATTGGGTAAAGATTTTATATCTCATGAGATAGACATGGCTGGAATGGTAGGTTATACTGGTTCAGTGAAACAGGACTGAAACGAGGGTGACTCGGTTCAGAAATGGACTTTGTCCACTAAGATAGTCTCGGCAATGAGTCTTGACTAATAAGATATGATTCTCTATGATTATGTGTGTATGCCACAAAGTTTCATGTTTTAAGTTATGATTATTGGGATTTAATTTAACTACTATGATTTATCCCATGTTATGAAATTATGCTCTCTTTTGCAGGTTAATATTTCCAAAATGTTATGTTCTTATGAATATGATGTGATTGATATTTATTTTTTTTACCCTTACTGATCATTTGAGCTCACCCTTTTATGTTTTATTTTCCTCAAGATATAAATAAAGGTTTTAGGTAAAAAAAAGGAAGATCTTTATGGGAGATGTTGAAGATCTTTCACCACGATTAGAAGATTATATTCCGAGTTTCCAATGACACTAAACTATTACGGTCCTTGTGTGTGTGTTTTTGTTATGTACTAAGTATTCTGAAAAAGTAATGTAATGTCCATGTACGTCAAGCTCCAGGTCTCTACAACAAGTATACCCACTAGGGAAAACCAAAATCTCTCATGCACAAGTGGGTAAGCATTCTAATTCCCTCTGAGAAAAGAGAAACCAAAGCTCCTAGCAAGGAAAACTATCCACCCAAGCCTCACCAAGTCGCACTCCCTAAATAAAACAAGGAAAGTAAAGTATAGTAATAGCACATAGATATTTGGGTACCCCACGCCACTTTCCCACTAGTTATTGAAGACATCCTATGCATCGAACCAATCTTGCCATTCTCACCGCTGTCCAACAGCCAAACCCCGCCCGCACACACCTGGGCCATAACCGACATCCCGCCCGTAGACACCTGAGCCACAATCACCACGCATAACCACACCCGAAAACATCTGGGTTAGAACAACTACCACCACGCCCGAAGACACCTGGGCCTCATCCCGAAGACACTTGGGAAACAACTTGCCCGCAAACACCTGGCCCAACCACCACAACTACCCTGCCCAAAGATTCGTGGGCTAATAATGGACTTCAGGCCATCACAGCCTGCCTGAAGAGTCTTGAATATTTGGGAAAGGGAGAATAAAAAAGCTAATAACCAGCCACACATAAGAGTGTTTGAAAAAACACCCTCCCTCATGAAATGGGGGTGTTCGGCACGAAAGTAGTCAACTTGGGTGGGACACGAATAAGAAACATAAAAGCTAAAGATATATGTACAGGTAACAAGCACTCATCCCAACCTAGGGTTTCCAAAGCCAACATATGCACAAAAATTCTCGTTACTACTCATTCATAGAGGAAAGCACAGTACTCACAACCAAGTCACAACTCATTCCCAAAACCAACTCCTCATTTAAATCATTCTTGTTTCATGTTCACTCAAACCCATTTAAGTGAATTCTACACTACTGGGAAACTAACAGGCATAACCACAAATCATGGGAAGAGAAACAAACAAACAACAACTTAAGCATTCACACCCAGTTCTCTTGTGAAGTTACAACAACAAAGGGGATCAGTGAGATCCTTCAATGTACTAAAACAAAAGACAATCCCACAAAAGGGATAAGTGAGATCAATCGAAGTAATGGAAACAAGGGAGACCTCGAGACACTGCCCCATGTCCCAAAAACTAGGAACCAATTATTTCTCAACAATAGAGGATTCTACCCGAGTTCGTGTCACAGTAGAGCAACCACACGGCTTCATATTCACAACCAAAAATCGTACCACAACGGAGGATCCCATCCTCACCCACTTCCCCCCATAAGCATCTAGCATAAAACACACCCACTACTAAAACAGAATAGGGAAAATTCCAGGTTCAAGCACATAATTCATTAGTTTCTTCTTTCTTTTGATTAACCAAGGTGACCACACAAGGGTTGATGTTCAATGGGAATCCATTTAACCTGCCGAGTTCAAGTGATTAACTGATTTCCATGTTACATCCATTTAATCATCACAGAATACATGGTTCATTAGTGCGCAAGGAAAGACGGCCAACAGCCATGATTTTCAGTGATCATAGGCCCACACAATTCCCAACACATATCAACATAAAAGAGTAAAGAAGAACATCGATCACACCCCCTTAATTATTTAAAGGTATGTTCATTATCTTCATTATGTTTTGTTTCATCAATCCCCACAGAAACAAAAGCATACCCTCCCCGCGTGATACACAGTAAGGAGAGATGAAGGAAAAACCCTACCTGATTGATCAAAGATTGAAGTTCTTCTCCTCACGCCAAGAATAGGGGAAAGTGCGACTTGCAGGGGAGGGATGTTGGGAACTCCAAGAACGGGAAGAAAGACTCCAGCATAGGCGCACCACAAGCCTAGGAAAGGAGGGACTCCAGGCGCACCAGGGAGAAGAATTAAATCCAGCCGAAGAGGGGAAGGAAGAAGCTCTAGTGGGAGATATAAAGATGAGATCCTATTGTTACGGGATATGGAATTTTGAACTCCTTGGAAGTCAGATTGTGGTTTCCCACGTGGTTGGGCTATTACACATGGTGATATTAAGCTGTTATTTAATATCCCCCATTGGGGAGGTTTCTCGGGATTTTTTGGGTACTAATTATGGGCTTTAAATGGATTTGAACCACATAAAAAGGGTTAAAAAGGCCTAAAAGAGGCATTACGGGAATAAATGTAGAAGATAAACCCCACAAGTCTGGGTGACACTGATCGGTCGCGTCGATCGGTCGCACCGATCAGTCGCACCGATCGGTCGCGCTGATCGGTCACCGGATCGGTCACACACTGAAATGACGTCCTACCACTGAGACGCCACCCGTAGGATCCGGAAATTGGCAAAGGGATAGACCATGAGGGTCGGGGTCATCACAGATTGTATCCATAACTCTTAATTTAACCTCATGTTATAATAACATAATCTCCAAGTTTATCAAAACCATCCTCTTATACTAACTATAACGTCCCCAAACCCACAATCTTGGATCTGGTGATAAAAACATAATCCTTATATTTGTGTCTTTGATACTCCAAAACAAGAATTAATTTTAAATATTTAAAACATATAACTTTAAATAGAAATATTGCATCAATTACATAACCATGGTCCATTTAGGTTTAGAGTTTATTGAATTAGAAAAAACTCTTAAATAAAAATATCTATTCATTAAGTTATAATTTTCCCATTATTCCCCACTTTTCTAATTTCACATTATTCCCTCATAATTTCCCATAAAATTCCTCACACATGAATATTTCATGACATAATTCTTTAAACATCGTTCTTCATAACATAGGTAAATGGAAAAAATAATAAAGGTGAGCTCAAAATCTCGGTAATTGTAAACATAATCATTAATAATTGAATGTAATTAGTGATAATTACATGAGAATAATGGTATAATGACATAAAAAAAATTCACGAGAATAACATAAGATAATTCATACCCATAAAATCCTTGATTATTAAACATGTGACATGGAATAAATATTTAACAATGGAAATGTTAATAAGAATGAATAATTTTAAAGCTTGTTATGTTAATCTTGATTAATGGAACCTTTAAAATATCTTAGAAAGTATAAAGAAATTTTTTTGGTATCATGGAACATCATTATCATATCACTATTATAATCTCTCTTACTAATAGAATAACCTACCCGGTAAATTGCAATAATATATAAAGAGTAACCTATAATCTGTTGAATATATATATATATTTTTCCAATGAATTGTAGACCTATATTGGGATCACCAATCCTTGATTTATAATAGAACTACACATCCTTCATTTATAATAGAAAAACATGTCATCATAAACAATATCCAGGAACAATAACACGAATATATAAAATAGATCTTAAATTTCATCCTAAAACTTATAGAAACTATTATTATTCCTCCCATAACCTTATTAACCCTTATAAATGAAATGGATTCCATAAAAATATATTTAAAAATAATCATAACCAATTCATAGAAAGATTTAGGATGGTATTAATAAAACATATCCTTAATATATAACAAGTAACATAAATTTTTAGTGCCTTTGGTGAATAGAAATTTCATTAAAGGATCCTTGAAACACTCTTGAGGAAAGTACCCATTACACTTTGAAAATCACTTTTTAATAGCTAAAAAATCACAAAATATTGTCAAAATCCTTTTCATTAAAAAAAGAAAAATATTGAGGATGGTTAAAAAAAATATTATTCATGATTAAGGTAAAATCTATTCATTATGTTAGTGTTAAAAATAAAAATTCTTTTCAAACTTTTGAATAGAGAATGAAATGTTACCAATGTGGAAAATGTTAAGAAATTTCATTTTAAAAACTTTTAAAATAAGTTCAATGTTATTGTAAAATAACTTTAGAAAAATAATTTATGTTTATAAATATCATTCCAGTAATATTTATAAAACATTGACACGGAAGAGAAATATTTCTAATCTAAAAAATATATAAGATCGATATCGCTTACAAGCAACATTATTGATTTTTCTTTATTAAATAAGGGTGTAAATGGAATCTAAACATGTAAACCAAAGTAATTACCAGAGGACAAGAAAATATATGTCCCTCAATAAAATAATAGTATATGATTTCCCCCAATAGAAACATGAACATAGATAATAATGAAATAAATTAAGATTGTATAATTAAAATCCATACTATTTTGGTAGATTTCAATTATTAATCCTATAAAAGAAATATATTAACATAAGAATATGAATACCAAAAATATTAGTAAAATTAAGATATAAAACAATAAATTTGTATTATATACACCACATAAAATAATATAGGTCCATAATGTAAACTTATATGTAAAAGAAAGAAAATTTGAGACGAATAACCCTTATAAATATCATATCGTTGAATTTGAGAATTAAGAAATATAGAGATTAGGTGTAAAAAAGGTAAATACATAAAAAAAAAGTGTAAATACAACATACATACACCCAAATTTAAATTCACTCAAAAACAATGCATAATTTAATCAATGAATAAGGGATATAACCCAATGGAAGGAAATTTAGTTAAGAAAACCATTATCACTTAGTAAGTTTACAGTCAAATCAATTTGGATGAAAATATGGATTGAAACTAAAAATAACATGAAGTATAGAAGATTAATGATATAAAATGTATAAGTTTAATATATACTCTATGTAACATAAATTAGGTGTAAAACAATAAAATATACCTTAAATGAAGTAAAGCTGAGATGAAATCTTGTACCTCGAATCTAGACTTTCCATGTATGTCCATTTAATCCTATATAATAATCTTATAAAAATTATTTAATTGTTTAATAAAATTTTATAGGTTTATTATTTTATTATTTAACAATTTTTTTCATTTATTTCATTGAAATATTTAATTACTAATGTTGACCTCACCTATTTTGATAATCTCAATTATGTTTTAATATGCTTTGAAAATCCCAAATAATGTTCATTCATATATTAATTAATTTTTCTTCCTACTATTGAGTTGATAAGAATATCAAAATGATCTTTGGAATATTTTAATCAACGTCTATCTATGTTTATATATACTTTGAAACAATTCTAACTCAATCTGCATATGTGTTGCATAGAACAGATAAGTGTTATGTGTTGCATTGAGCAGATAACTGTTAAGTCCACTAGTATGCACGTAGATACTATTTCAGACAAACAGACACTAGGTGTTCGGTACAGAACAGAGCTACTGGTATGTATAAGTCTACCTTTATGAAATTCTACCATTATATAAAGGTCACCGATACAAAGAGTTACTAGTATGTATAAGTCCACCGGTAATAAAATGCCACAGATATATCAAGTCTACCGATACAGACAAGCTACCAATATAAAGTCCACCGACAAAGTGCTACTGATACAAAGTCTACCGATAAGTTTAGTTACCGATACAGACAATCACCGATATGAGCAGCTACTGGTACAAGAGAGTTACTCATAGACAATAAGAGCTACCGACAGACAGCTACCAATACAAGTCTGCTGATATGGACAAACATCTACTGGTATAAGAAGAGCTACTGATAAAAGGTGTTACTGATATGCAAATCTACTGTTACATTGAGTAACTATTACCATTACAAGTCCACCGATAGAGAGATACTGATGGAAGATGATTATTAACCAGTCACTGTTACTCAAAATCTATACTTTGTCAATATTATTAAAATAATACTAACGGTCATATTTGATGATTTTAATACAATTAATGTTATTTAATGATAGTTGTTGGCATGTCAGGGAACCGTACCTCGTACCTGTCAAAGGTAATCATTCCCGTTGTATCAACTCAAGGAATAAAAGGGGATAACAAGATACTGGAGAAAAAGATAAAAAAAGATGAACACACATAGAAAGGAAGAGAATATACACACGTACATGCAAAGAAGAACACACGGAGAACTAGAAGAACTCCCATACTCATCAAGAACAGAAGTTCAAAGAACAAGATTAAGTGCTACAAAGAATAATCACCTACTAAATCTGAACGCCTACACTATAAGTGAAGGAACAGAACTACGACACTCTATTTTTCTTGACAAAAACCAGAGAAAGACTCAAAGCTTCAACTGCTTCAAACCAAGGAGTCCAAAGATTCACTCATAACACATAGATCATTCTAAACTCATATTTATTTGTTTAGATCCGTTGTGTTACATTCATTCACATTTTGAGTAGTGTGTGTACTCTGTATATTTTATACACACACTGTCGCATGTGCTAAACTGGAGGATTTCTAAATCCTCACACTAAACTTCTTAAACTCTTGTGTATCCCACTATAGATAGTGGTAGAGGTCAAGTGTGACCAGGATATCCTAAGTGCTATTATTCTTGTTCCCACGAACAATTGTGGTAGAGGTCTTAGTACCTAGATAGTCTATGTATTATTGTTTACCCCGATCCAGGGTGTGGATCAAAATTTATATAAATTGTTTTAGAGGACTAAGTCTTGGATTGTGAATGAACATATTGTTTTAAAACTGATGTGCTTACTTATTTTGGTCTTAACCTATATTGAATATTCCACTGCTAATTACTTTGAAATATAAAAATTGTTTTAAAGTTACTTTGATAGTTAATCTAGCAAGTGTTTGTGACTATTTTAAATCAGTAGGTTAGTTTCAAAAGTTAATTTAATCTTCTGATTAAATTAACTGAGACCTAATCAATATTTTGAGAACCTAATCGAATCCTTACAGTTTTATATATTCACTAAAGTTTAAATTATTTTTTAATTGGGGGATTTTAATAGAAATATTTATAATAGAAGTTTTTTACTGGAACACAATTCACCCCCCTCTTGAGTATCCACTCTGACCAAAATTTCATATCAGAGGTTTTTTGTTATTTATAAAGGGTTTCCAAATACTCTATTATTCAATTGTGATTTTAGTTGTACCTTAAATATCTTAAATTTCTGTTAGTTCTAAATTTTATCTCTTTAAATATATTTTCTAAAATATTATTATGGATAATTGATTAGAAGGTGTTGCTACCAACAGGCCACCCTTCTTTAATGGTGTTAAATATTCTCAGTGGAACATTAAAATTAAAATTCATTTAGAGAGTATGGGATTTGACATATGGACTGCTTTAGAGACTCAATATAAGATTCCAGAAACTGAAAATACCACTTGGGATGAACCTAATAAAACTGCTTACAATTATAATTGTAAAGAAATGAATGCTTTATACTATGCTTTAGGTGATGAATAATTTAATAAAATATCTGCTTGTAAAACTTATTATGAAATCTGGGACACTTTGGTTATTTCCCTTGAAGGAACAACCAATGTTAAATAAATGAGACTAAACACCTATACTATTAAGTATGATAATTTTAAAATGAAGTCTGATGAACCTATTTCTGACATGTATCTTAGGTTCAATGATATTTTCATCACTATTAGCTCACTTGGAAAATCAGTTCCTGCAAAGGAGCAGATTATGAGAATACTACGATGTTTTCCAAAAATATGGAGAGGAACATCTATTTCAATAAGTGAATTGTGTGATATAAGTTCACTTCCTGTTAAAGAGTTAATTGGTAAGTTGATAATGTATGAAGAAGAGCTGAAAGTAAACAAGGAAGAAGATGATGAACCAAAGAGGCAGTCAGTAGCATTTAAATCTACTACCTCAAAGATCAAGGACAAGGAGAAAGTTCACATACCTACTCAAAGCTCAACAAGTGAAGGTTCAGATTCTGATAGTGATGAAGAGATGGATCAAATATCCAGATGGTTCAAAAAGTTCTACAGGAAGAATAAATTCTTTAGAAAACCAAATTATAAAAAAATATATGACAACAAAGGTCATTAGAAGAAAGATGATTACGATGATGAGATAGTATGTTATGAATACAAAAAGAAAGGACACATTAAGGCATACTAGCCAAAGTTAAATTTCAAGAAGAAATATGACTAGAAGGACAGAAAATATAAGAAATCCATGAAGGAAACCTGGAGTGCTTCAGAAGACAGCACAAGTGAGTCTGAAGTTTCTAATTCTGAATAGAATCATGCAAACATGTGTTTTATGACTAATACTTCTGAGGTACCTTTTTCCCCTATGCTGAATGATTATTATTATGGGAATGAATGTAGTGATGATAATATGTCTAAATATGATTTTTTTGAATACTGTAATATGCTAGAAGAAACTTGTAATGAATTGAAGGACATGTATAAGACCATGAAGAAACAGCATGCTTTGAACAGCTCTGTTAAATCTGCACTTCATATAGACAAGGAAAAGAATTCTCAATTACATAAGGAAAATACTTAACTCAAATTTTCCAATGAGAAATTAGAGAAGGACTTAGAGAAATTCATAAATGGAAAGAATACTCTAACTCAAATTTTTGGAAAACAAGTGGAACCATAATATACCACTGGAATAGGCTATCATCCTAGACAGAGACAAATTACTAAAAATAGATTTATTCCTAAATCTGGACAGAATCCTGCTAGTTATAGTTCTGGAAATACATATGCTTAAACTATTTATTCACATGGTTATAGATCAAATAAAGATTTTCTTTCAAAATATTTTGAATCTATTGATTTTATGAGACCCATTAGACAAATTTGGGTACCAAAAATTTTTCATGCTAACCTGTCTGGACACAAGAAAATCTAGGTACCAAAATCATTTTCTTTTTAAACCTGTTTTGTAGGAAACTTGCTTGAAAAGTTCCCATAATAAGGCATGGTACTTGGAAAGTTGATGTTAAAGGCATATGACTAGAGATTAATCGTGCTTAAAGAGATTAATCAAAGTTTATGGAGGCCATGTCACCTTTAGTGATAACCCTAAATGAAAAATCATCGGCATAGGCCAGATTGGTAGCATTAATTCCGTTTTAATTTCCAAAGTTTTATTTGTTGATAGACTTAAGTATAACCTGTTATGTATTTCTTAGTTGTGTGAGGATGGTTTCAATGTAAAATTTGAAAATCATTCTTGTAATGTTTTTAATTCTAATAATATTTTAGTATTTTCTTCATTGAGAAATGAAAGTGTTTATGCTGTTGATTCGAATTACTTGGCTAAACAAAACATTAATTGCTTGAATTCCTTTCATAAATAGTCATGGCTATGGTAGAGAAGATTAGGACACTGCAATGTTCATTCACTTATAAAACTGACTAGGAAAAACTTAGTTAAAGACCTACCTAAACATGAATTCCCAGCTGTTGAAGTTTGTAATTCATTCCTAAAGGGAAAGAAACATAAAGTTTCTTTTAAATCAATGAAAGAAGTTTCAACTCCTCAACCTCTTCAGTTGGTTCACATGGACTTGTTTGGAACCTCTAGAGTTTCTAGTTTAAATGGGAAGCACTATGTCTATGTCTTAGTAGATAATTATTCTAGGAACACTTGGTTATACTTATTATATTAAAAAAGTGAAGCTTGTTCTTACTTTATTAAATACTCCAAGTTTGTAGAGAACCTTAGTGGACTTAAGATTAAGACTTTGAGAAGTGATCATGGTCGTGAGTTTGAAAATCATGAGTTTGAATCTTATTGCTCACACAATGGCTATAGTCACAACTTTTCTGCCCCTAGGACACCTCAACTGAATGGTGTAGTAGAAATAAGAAACTGAACCCTTCAAGAGATTGCAAGAACTATGCTTAATGAGTAGGACCTGCCAATTTACTTTTGGACTGATGATATAAATAAAGCTTGTTATATTATTAATAGAGTCCTGATTAGACCTATTCTCAAAAATACCCCTTATGAGTTGTGGAACCATAGGAAATCTAAGGTTAATTACTTTAAAGTTTTTGGTTGCAAAGTCTTTATTCTCAATAAAAATGATAATCTTGACAAGTTTTCATCCAAGAGTGATGAAGGAATTTTCTTAGGTTATTCAATTACTAGAAATGCTTATAGAGTTTTTAATAAAAGAACCAAATGTGTGGAAGAATTTGTTCACATCAAGTTTGATGAAACTGATCCACATAAACCCAAATATGTCATTGAAAATATTGAAGAAGATTTGTCTGTTCTGAACCTTAATGATAAAATCAATGAACCTGTTGTAAAGACATCCAGTTCTGGAAACTTTCTAGAACATGTTTTTGTAGAGCATGAATCTAGAGAGGAACCTGAAATTTCTTGTCCTGCATTTACTAGATCAACTAGGATTCTAAAGAATCATCCTTTAGATGTTGTTGTTGGTAATATTGATAGAGCGACACAAACTAGAGCTTATCTAAGAAACCAGGATGAACATAAAGCCTTTCATTCATAGTTAGAACCTAAATATGTCAATGATGCAATCAATGATGAATTTTGGGTAATGGATATGCAAGAAAAATTAAATCAATTTGAAATAAACAAATTCTGGGAATTAGTTGACATACCTAAGGACACTCTGACCATAGGAACTAAATGGGTTTTTAGAAACAATGATGATGAATCAGTAAATATAGTTACAAAAAAAGCTAGGTTAGTTGCACAAGGATATAGTCAAGAGGAAGGAGTAGAATATGAGGAAACCTTTGCACGTGTAGCTCGATTAGAAGCTATTAGGATTATATTTGGCTATGCAGCTCATCTATATTTCAAGTTAAATCAAATGAATGTTAAGAGTTCTTTTCTAAATGGTTTTATAGTTAAAGACGTTTTTGTTGAAAAAACACCAGGATTTACTAATCCTTATTTTCCAAATAATGTTTTCAAGCTCTCTAAAGCTTTATATGGTTTAAAACAAGCTCTACGATCTTAGTATGATTGACTTAGTAATTTTCTTATTTCAAAAGGTGTTTCTAAAGGGATTGCTGATCCAACTCTTTTTATTAAATGAATTTAAAAAGATGTTTTGATAGTAAAAATCTAAGTTGATGATATTGTTTTTGGATCTTCTAATCATTCTTTATGTACTGATTTTTCATAGAGTATGAAAAATAAATTTGAAATCAGCTTAATGGGAGAACTCAAATATTTTCTTGGATTTCAAGTTTTTCAAAAGGAAAATGGTAATATTTTTAAATCAAAGTAAATATACAGAGGATCTTTTAAAACGTTTTGTTTTTGATAGTATTAAGGAATTTGATACACCTATGAGTAATGTTTTTGAGTTTGATACTGATGAAACTGGAAAACCAATGGATCAAACCAACTATAGAGGTATGATTGGAATTCTACTTTACCTTACTACTAGTCGACCAGACATTATGTTTAGTGTGTGTATGTGTGCAAGATTTTAAGCTAATCCTAAAGAATCTCATCTACATGTTGTTAAAAGAATTTTTAAATATCTTAAACATTTAGCTAACTTAGGATTTTTTTATCCAAAAGGACAGTCTTTTGACATAATGAGTTATTCAGATGCTGACATTGCTGGTTGCAATTTGGATAGGAAAAGCACATCTAGAACATGTCATTTATTGGGAAAATCCTTAGTATCTTGGTTGATTAAGAAACAGAATTCAGTTGCTTTGTCTACTACTGAAGCAGAGTATATAGCTTATAGTAGTTGTTGTGAGAAAATTTTGTGGATGAACCACACTCTTTTGGACTATGGATATCAATTTAGACATGTATCTATTAACTGTGATAACACTATTGCGATTAACATTTCCAAGAACCCTGTATCTCAGTCTAGGACCAAACACATTGATGTAAGGCACCACTTTTTTAGAGATCATTACCAAAAAGGTTATATTACTCTTGAATTTATAGGTACTGAACATCAATTAGCTGACATATTCCCCAAACCTTTAAGTTCGGATAGGTTAAGTTAAATTAGACATTAGTTAGGAATGATTAACCTTGACAATTAAAAACCTCACCATTTTACCTCACTGGTATGAACCTCACCGTTATACCACACTGGTATGATCCTCACCATTATACCTCACTGGTATGAACCTCACCGTTATACCTCACTGTTAGTGGACCTCACTGTTAGGAATTCTCACTGGTATACCCTACCATTAGTATGCACTGTTTTAAACTTCTGTCTTTTTTCTCCGGAATCTGTATCATCTATATTATACATATTATGTTTTATTTATTTATTTTATGATTCTTAAATGATAAAAATTATGTCTTAGTTACTTTTCAATACATCGAACTCTCCTCTCTCAAACCCAACTCCTTGAATCCCTGAATCTCACGAGAACCCTAACTTCTTCAATCCAGAAATGGAATAAATGAAACTTCTGACTGTCAGAGAAGACTTTGATAAGCCGAATGTGAAGAAGCAGAAGACAAGGCCTGAAGCCAGTAGTAGTGTTAGTCGAACAAGGTCGGGGAGGTGTCCAGTGAACCCTCATTTACAAAATAGAGATATTTTAATTGAGAAAGAGCTATGCGTAGTATGGATGATGTCAAGTAAATCGTTAGTTCTAGAGGTGCTGGAAGATCAGAAATGGGTAGAATGCTTCTCGAATAACATTGGCCCCTATTATCTAAAGATAGTAAAATAGTTCTATGATTTTGTGAGTTTTGAGAAATCTTATGAGGAAAATAGAATGGTTTCATGGATAAATGGAAAAGAAATAGCTTTTCCATCTATTGAGTGGGATGAGTACCTGTGATTACAACATGAAGGAGTTTTTGGATATTCATCGAAGAAAGTACCACCTACAGGTGACACATTTGATTATGAGACTGCCTTAGAGTAGCTCAATGGTAGTGTCAAGCCGAGAAAGGTGGTGGCTACTGAAATGGATGGAGAAAACATATTGTTGTTCAAATTTGTGCAACATGTGATAAGTCCAAGAAGAGGGGACATTTAAAATTTGAGATATCAAGATATCTATCTGTTATATCTCTTGATACATGGTGTATAGGTGAATCTGTGCAGGCTGCTAATGAATCAAATGGAGGATATGACGAGGCCCAAATCAAAGACCAATGCTTTATTCTTTTCCAAGTTGATTTCGGTTATGATTAAATTAAATGGAGTATATGTGTCTCATGGTGATACAGTGGTGGTAAGAAACAACTTTTGTATCACAAGAATAATGTGTAAGTACATGAAGATAAGCTGGAACCCATGGAGAGGGGAGTGGGTTACTGATGATAAGAAGTTATATGATAAGTTTAATCCTATGGATCATCCTTCAAGGCCTAAGGATGTGAGGGATCTAGGTCTAGGACCTGATGAGGAGGATCCACAGTATAGTGATGATTCGGAAGAGGAGGATTCCTCTATATCAGATGGAGGAGATCCGGACTTGCCTCCTAGGCAAACTCTTGAAATTTTATCACAAGAAAAGGGAAGTGCGTATTTGAACCCACCTAGTACAGGAACTATTTTTGGTGGAAGAAATGAAGAGGAACCTGTGGATGAGGGAGACTAGTAGAGATTAGATCAGGAAGGGGCTACCCTAGAGAATGAGGAAGAAGAAAGAGAATCTGAAACTGAAGCATCTGATTCTGCCACCTTGAATTTGAGTCCCCTGATTGGAAGTTCTTCTATGCCTTTAGAGGCTGTTCTTGTTGAAGATGATAGACCTGCTCCTATTCCTGAGGATCTTCCTGCTGTTGGAGAAATGGAGATGGTTGTGAAAGATTATTCTGAGGAAGAATAAGCAACTGAGGGTGCTATTGCTGTATAGGAGAATGCACCAGTTAAGGGGGAGAATCCAACCAGATTTGGCAGTGTTTCAGTGGTTGTTGAGATTGAAGGCTGCGCAGAGGACCTAGGGTTTGTAGTTTGTGGATTTGATTACCCAGATTATGATAATGAGACATCCCTCAGTCGACCAAAAGTTAATTATGATATTTTGTCTGAGATATTACCTGATATTGTGATAAGAAAAGATGATCTGGATCACTTGAATTCTGATCTTAAGGCATGTTTTGTGTAAGAGATAATAAAAATGGAAGCATCCTTAGTGTCATCCATTCAATCGATTATGAATGACTCAGTGGCCAGTATTGTGTGTGAAAGAGCACCTGTTTTTTTGCCTGCAAATATAGTCCCCAGGGATGACTTAGAATCTTTGAAGGCTGAGATGAAAGAGTTTTTTAGTGCTTCTTTTGCCGAGTTAAAGAGTCTCTTTGTTGAAGAGATAAGCAATATGGAAAATTATTTTGAACTATCTCTTGGTTGTAATGTGTCAAACTTTGAGGCAGAGATAGTGGATGAAATCACAGCTTTCCAAAATCAGGTTTCTAGCTTGGTAGAGGATGTTGAAGTTCTAAAGAGATCAGTTGTCTCTCTGGAATCCTATATGAGTTCTATATCTCAAGCAGACAAGGATTTGGCTTATATTAAGAGTGGAGTCAGTCAAATGGTCTCAGTTTTTGAGGAGTTTAAGCATTCCATAACAAATCATGTTAGCACCCAAGATTCTACAGTGAAAAATCTTATTATTGGGCTAACTAAGAGTTTCAATGAAACTATGACTTTTTCTATTGGTTCTATTGCTTCGAGACCTTTAATAGAATTGCATCAGATTAGAGCTTTGATGAAGGAGGAGCTTGGTTCAGCTTCAACCAGTAGCTCTGTGGACTCATCATCCATGGCCCAAGTAGTGTCTACCACTAGAGATATAATGAATATTGTCCAAGATTATGTAAGAGAAGCTTCTTCTTCTCAGAAAGAAGTGAAAGACAAGGTAGATTTCTATTTCCAAAGGGTCTACACCATGCATCAGCTCAACAACCATTTCAATCTTATGTTAGAGAACATGAAGCTACCTCTAGTCACTCAAGATTTCAAAGATAAAGTCAGCAAGATGGGGGATTTGACTCCATCTTTGGACAAATTTATTTAAAATAAGGATGATTTCATTTCTACTATGGAGAGAGGAGGAGGAATCATTATGGATTTCAGAAATCTCTTATTTCCCTTCTTGCATGTTGATGCTCGGCCAGTGATTGTACCTCAAACTTTACCGGCATGTACCTCTATTACTTCTCCAGCTCAGATGACACCAGCCCAAGCCATCTGCAGCCTTACTCCTATGATCATTCAGAGAGCTACACATTACAGGCCAGAAACAGTTTCAGTAGCTCAGCCTCCTCTGATCATTTTTTGTGTTCTTAACCCTCTACCTGCATCCACATAGTCTAACTCTACCTCAGAACCCAAAGGAAAATCCCACGTGGACATTCAAAAGGTGGATTGAATAGTGGCTAAGAAATTTGATATGAATCACTTGTATTCCTTTTGTTTCCTTATTGTATTTCTTTGTATCTATTTTCACCATGAAATACAAATGATCTTATTCACTTTGCCATTCTGTTATTTCTCTCTTTGTTTGTTTCCTTCTTTTTTCTAATCCCAAAGGGGGATAACAGACATGATATGACAAAATATGGAAGGACAAAGGGGGAGAAATATAATTTTACCTTTTGAGAAATATAATTTTACCTTTTAATACCTCTAATACATTTTTTTTATAATTCTAGTACTTTGTTTTTATTTTTTCTATCATTATATCGGATACAATTGGATTTAATTCTATATCCTCTGATACATTACTAATTATTTTGGGATTATACTGTCATAATTTGTGATTATCAAAAAGGGGGAGATTGTTGACCTCACCTGTTTTGATAATTTCAATTATGTTTTAATATGCTTTAAAAATCCCAAATAATGTTCATTCATATATTAATTACTTTTTATTCATACTATTGAGTTGATAAGAATATCAAAATGATATTTGGAATATGTTAATCAATGTTTATCTATGTTTACATGTACATTGAAATAATTCTAACTCAATCTGCATATGTGTTGCATAGAAAAGATAAGTGTTATTTGTTGCATTTAACAGATAAGTGTTAAGTCCACTGGTATGCACATAGCTACTGTTACAGACAAACAGACACTTGGTATTTGGTACAGAACATAGCTACCGGTATGTATAAGTCTACCGGTATGCAAGACTATCATTATAGAAAGGTCACCAATACACAAAGCTACTGGTATGTATAAGTCCACCGGTAAGAAAATTCCACTGATAGGTCAAGTCTACCGATACAGACAATCTACCAATACGAATTCCACTGATAAAGAGTTGCTGATACAATGTCTAACGATACAGATAGTCACCGATATGAGAATCTACTGGTACAAGAGAGTTACTGATAGATAAGAAGAGCTACCGACAGACAGCTACCAATACAAGTCTGTTGATATAGAAAAACAGCTACTGATACAATAAGAGCTACAGATAGAAGGTGTTATTGATACGCAAAGCTACTGTTACACTGAGTAACTATTACCGTTACAAGTCCACAGACAGAGAGATACTTATGAAATATGATTGTTAACCAGTCACTGTTACTCAAACTCTATACTTTGTCAATATTATTAGAATAATGCTAACGGTCATATTTGATGATATTAATGCAATTGACGTTATTTAATGACAGTTTTTGGCATGTTAGGGAACCGTACCTCATACCTTTCAAAGGTAATCATTCCCATTGTCTGGCCTCAAGGAATAAAAGGGGATATCAAGCTACTAGAGAAAAAGATAAAAAGGATGAACACACATAGAAAGGAAGAGAATATACACACATACATGCAAAGAAGAACACACGGATAATTAGAAGAACTCTCATACTCATCAAGAACAGAAGTTCAAAGAATAATCTTAAGTGATACAAAGAATACTCTCCTACTCAAGATGAACACCTACACTGGAAGTGAAGGAAAAGAACTACGACACTCGGTTTTTCTTGAAAAAAAACTAGAGAAGGACTCAAAGCTTCAACTGCTTCAAACCAAGGAGTCCAGAGCTTCACTCACAACACATAGATCATTCTAAACACATATTTTTTTGTTTATCTCTATTATATTTCATTAGTTCACATTTTGAGTAGTGTGTGTACTCTGTATATTCCATACACACACTTTCTCCTGTACTAAATTGGAGTATTTATAAATCATCACATTAATCTTCTTTAACTCTCTTGTATCCCAATGTGGATAGTGGTAGAGGTCAATTATGACCGGGATAGCCTAAGTGTTATTTTTCTTGTTCCCATGAAGAACTGTGGTAGTGGTCTTAGTACCTAGACAGTCTATGTACTGTGGTTTACCCCGATCCAGGGTGTGGATCAAAATTTATATAAATTTTTTGAGAGGACTAAGTCTAGGCTTGATACTAAACCTCTTGTTTTAAAACTATTATGATTAATTATTTTGGTTTTAACCTATATGGAATATTCCGCTGCTAATTACTTTGATATATAAAATTATATTAAAGTTACTTTGATAGTTAATCTAGTAAGTGTTTGTAACTATTTTACATCAATAGTTTAGTTTCAAAAGCTAATTTAATATTCTAATTAAATTAACTGAGACCTAATCAATCTTTTGAGAACCTAATCAAACCCTTACAATTTTACAAATTCACTATAGTTTAACTTAGTTTTTAATTGGGGGATTTTAATAGAAATATTTTTAAAAGAAATTTTTTATTGGAACTCAATTCACCCCCCTCTTGAGTATACACTCCGAATAACAACTTATATGGTTATAATTAAAATTGATTTTTTTGAGTATGTTTTGTTCATAGTGTAAAAACGACTTCATAATGTTGATCGTGGTCAAAAAAATAATTATACAACAATCTCTAGAATAATAATCATGAACTAATTATAATTTTGTTTAAATCAATTATACTTTTTTAAACCAACTATAAATTATTTTTATGATAAATTAATTGTGTTACAGCCATGAAGATGACAGGTTGTACATACGCATGAGTAACATTTCCATTTTTCAATGAACTTGAGGTAAAGATAGTAAGTATTATTTTATATTTCCAAGATAATAATTCTATCATAAATAAAATATTATATCTTTAAATACACTTATATATACAATCCATGTGAATAATTCATGAAAAATGAATCACATTCTTCATGGAGGTGGTAATCCCCAAGTACGTACAAATTATGTTATCATACTTCAATGGATTGAATGGTAAAAAAAATAAAAGATATATTAAATTTATATTTTAATAATTACTTCATTAAAATAATGTGTGAGTGTGTGTGTTTGTATTAAATACATCACTACAACCAACTATAAGAGGTGGTTATGGTAAACAAATTACATCAGATCATGAGGCGGTAGTCTACCATACACACAAACAATGGATGCATTTCCAATTTGATAGAATAATGAAATGAATTGTGGTTAATAAATTAAAATAATATGGTTAGTGGTGTAATTAAAGTGTTTTTACAAGTATTTTCCTAGATATATCGCTCCAAATGTGTGAGGAAGATAGGTGAGGAGGGTTCCTTTTATAAGTGAAGGGATAGACACTCTTAGAATTTTATAAAGGATTAAATTAATAAAAAATAATTTTCCCGGAAAAGTGGGAAAAATTATATATTTTTAATATATTATAAATATTATTTTCAATTATCTTATATAAAAATATTGGGAACATTTTAGATAATGTTTTCACCCTTATCTCTTTGCTTTGACCCATGTTAACCCTTTCAAATATTACCACTATATTAATGTTTTTTACAATTTAGAGGTCATGAAAGTTAATATAAGAGGAATCTTACCAATAAATGGAACAAATTTAAAATTTTAAACCACATTACATTATGTTTTCGAAATATTGGATTTGTATACATTTTAAATCATTTAATAAAATATCTCTAATTATAAAATATCAATAATTTCATTTTTAGAACTATTAATTTTTTTGGAATTTAAATTAAACAAGATAATAATGGAATTAAAATATATTATTTTAACACATAACCAATAAATTATATATTTAAATAAAAACAATTGGATACTATAAATCATCCAAAAAATACATATAGAGTTCTTAAAATCATTAACTTGATATTCTACTGCTTGCACAAGCATTGTGTTGGCATTTTGTAGGAATTTAAGGTAATTATTTCAAAACAAAAAATTAAAACAATTACCATTATAAATATGTCTTCATTATACAAAGAAATAATTTTAATATTAATTCACACCTTATTATATCGGTCTGTGAACATATAAGAGAAATTTAAAAGCAAGAGAGTGATAATTTGTATTTTTATTTACTTAAAATAATATATAATTCATTTTCAAAGAAAAATGGCACAAAATTTACATAACATAAAATATTTAATTATTATTATGTAACCCCACTATTTAAATATATTAATGTTATTTTTTATTGTTATTTTTATCATGTATCATGTTATCTTTAACCTTAATTACCTTGTTTTCCCATACCGTGGTGATAAATATTTACTACGGTTTCTATTAATAACAACCAAATATAAAAGAGAACTATTTAAAATATATTAACATTATGATTCTAAATATGGAATCTATTTTTTAATATCCAAGCTCTATAAGTGGAATAAATTAAAATAAGATAAAAATGAAAAAAGGAACGAAAACATTTTTTTTAAATGTGTTTTTAAGACCAAAAATTAACTTATTGGAAAATCAGGTGTAATGATGATTTAAATTTAATTAATATTATTATATATAATTAAATAATAATTATGTTACTTTGAGATGAAATCAAAATCATAATCGAAATTTTTAAAGAAAATAATAGTGATTTTTACAAATAATCAAAAAAAATTACTATTCCCCGAAAAATGAATCATTTCAGAAAAATTCAAAACATACAACTTAATATATTGTTGTTATACTCCTTCAAAAAATAATATATATTTTTTAAAATAAACTTTATAAAAGGGTAATAAATTAATTATAATATTTTCTCAAAAAATCAAGGAAAATCATTTTTAAAGAAAAGATATTTTTGAATTATAAATGACTTTTCCAAAAATTGAGTTCTTATTTACTATAAATTAATGAATACATTTGTATTGAGTAGGACCTTTATATATAAATCATAATATAATAATTTTTATTCTTACACCCTAATTCAATAATTATTTTATAGTGGTAATAAAATAATAATATCCCGTGGTTCGTTTCAATTCGATGTTTATAACACCTCGAGTTTTAAAAAAAAGACTTTTTATGATAGCTTATATGACACACAATACTGATCCTAAATGAATGTTGAAATACTATTTAAACATGAACATTAAAACCTCATAGTTAAATTTGGTGGTATGTATAAGAATAACCAATTTTTGAAAATTATGCATAAATATTTTAGTGAGAGAAAATATATAGGTATATAAGAACTCAATTTTTTCTAAAGCCTTTAAATGATTTTAAAATATATTATGTGAAAAAAAATTAATTGCATTTTGTTAGAAGATAATATAATTAATTTAGGCCAGTTTAAGAAAAAATAGAATAAAAATCAACTTTATTTCTGAAATAATAATGTCAAAATTAACTTAGAGATAGTTTTTGGGATTTTTATGAAAATAGTGATTTTCAATGAACAATTAAAAATACCACTTTTTATAAAACTATCATTTAATTTCAATAAATTAAGTAATTTAAAATTATAATTATGCTTTAAATTTTATTTCAAGGTAATATAATTATTATTTAGTTATATTTAATCTAATTAATTATACTTGAATCATATTTGTACTGGATTTTGATATAATTTTATTTTTAAAATTAGAAACACATTTTTTTAAAAACACTTTTTAATTATATATTGTTTCACTATTATAATTAATTAAAATAACACATAATTTGGATTAATTTAAATTAATTTTATAACTTTTGTATCTATATTTATTTAACTAAAATTTATATAATGACTATTACTAGACATATATTTAATATAAGTTCATATTATGCTTGAAAAATGAATTCTTTAAAAAATAATCTTTTTCATCCTGAATACAGGTTTAATTTAAAATTAAAATATTTAAATTTAGTTAAATAAATTTGATAAAATGGATTACATATTTTTATCTATAATTATTAACATTGGATATTAATATCAAATTATTTTTTTGTTATAGTTAATAGTAGAAATAGTAAAAATTAATTACCACGATTATGGTTAAAATGTGTTTTTGTGTGTTACATGTGCTTATGTTAAAATTATTTTTCCTCACAAATATAATTTGTGTTTGAAAAATTTTATTTCATATATATTGTAATTGGTTCAAAATTGTATAATAATTCATATTTTATTTTAGTCTTAATAGATAAATTACCTATTTTAAAATAAGTTATTGTGGAGAAAACAAAAATGGTAAAAGTGTGTAACCTCGTAGGTTTGGGGAATAAATTTTTTAAAAGGTTTATTTTTAGTTTTTGAGGTGTGGATCGAACCCATATTCCAAATGTCAATCCTCCTCAATTATAAAAGGGAACCACATACCCTCACATATTTACACCTCATAAGATATTTATCTTCACCAAAATATCAACCCTAGTGTCACTAATAATATATCTAAAGAAGGATTTTATAATTATTGATAATAATCTTCACCAACATCATTCTTTTCACTTATTGTTTATTTGGCATCAAGTATGTCATTAAAATTATAATATAACAACAGAAATATAACCATTTTACTGATATGCTATTATTTTCATGGAATATTATTTATTTATATCCTTCTCTATCTAATGGTAAATAAAGTCATCACTTATGGGTATTGTGGACTACGACCTTGCGAATCGATGTCAATTTGTTTCCACCACCAACTCACATAGATAATCATAATGATGGAAATAATAAATATAAATGATATTTATGTAATGATATTTATTTTTCAAAATTAATATTTCATATAATTATATACCTTTCCACCTATATAGGAAATGATAATGTCTCTCATGCATAGGTATGACATGTCGTCTTCACAAAGTGATTTAATCCATTTTACATGTATTATTTACCATAATTATTATAAAAATGTTTCTAATATATAAATAAGATATTTATAAAATGGTAATATATCATATTAATAATAATGATAAATTTCATGAAAAAATCCGGAAAAAAGAAGTTGCCACCCAAAGTATTGGTAGTAATAAAACATTATTAATGACAGTGTGAGAAGAAGTTATAAGAAGATCATACATAATATTATAAATATAAATATGGTTCCGGTATAGATTAGTAAAATGTTTAAAACATTATAAAAGACATTAAATAATGTTCAAATAAATGGAATCATGTTTAAAACATTTTATCTTTGATGGGTCACAATTTAAAATTTACTAAATATGTTAGAATTTATTTTACAATCTCACTTTTGTTCATGATTGTTGATATTTTTATTGAAGTAATATTATCATTTAACCTTCATGAGCTCAAATAATTTTTTATCCTCTATATATTTAATAAATTTTAATATTTCTTTCTATATTTTCTTATCTTTGGCACTTGAATCAAGAAATGAAATTTTTAGAAGAAAACCCAATTTGAATTCTCAATTAATCAGGTATTTTTTTTTCTATATCCATATTTTTAAAAATTGTTTTACAAAATTTCAGTATTTAATTAAATTTTTTATTATGTATATTTTAAGTTATCTTTTATTTTTTAAAATTTTTAATGGAATATTTATAATGTTTTCCAAAATGGAATTTATAAATAAAAATTCAAAAAATGTCTTTTTTAATCCATACAACATTATTGATTTTTTCCACTACCATAAACATTTTACAATATTTATCTTGCTCTTAAATTTTTCAATTGTTTTACAAATAAAAGTATTAAATTAAGTTTAATTTTAATATTTCTATTTCATTGCATTTATTTCTCAAAGGAACGTGATAATATTTCAAAACCTATATTTCCCATGAATCATTGGTCAACTCTTATTTCTTATTAATTTTTTGGTTGTTATATTTATCTTGAAACTATAACATTATTATGATCATTGGACATTACATTTAACTTGAATAAAAATATTTGTTTTCAGAGATATGATTATTTCTTAAACAATATATCATTACTACAGAAAGTGTTTTACTTTGAAAGTTATTTGATTGACTGGGGAAATATATATATTTAATATTATCTATTCAATTTAAAAATTTATTGATAATTAATATTTTTATGAATTTAATTCGTCATTAAATATATGGAGAATAAATTGGAAATACAATGATGGGTGGGTCTCAGTAATATATATCCCCTTGAGGCACTAATATTCTTCTGAGAATAATTAGTTGACCATCCAAATTAAATTAATTATTTGTGTATACCTACACATCAATTAAATGTACATGAGTCTCAGCCCAGTTGGTGAGGACTCGCTAGGTCCATCCAAGAGACCCGAGATCAAATCCTGGTGGAGGTGTATTTCTGGGGTCTATAGGAGTACTGTAGTAGGCACTATTCTGTACTGTATCATCCGGAATTATTCATCCATCTGGGCCTTCGGGCCACCGGTTTGGTCCTCGGGTCCTTCAAGGCTTTCAGGACACCCAAGGCCTTCAGGCCAGTTGATTCTCAAGGCCTTCAAGCCACCTTAAGGCCTTAGGGAAACCCCAAGGCCTTCGGGCCACATGAATTTAGTCCCCATACACACTACAAAAATGGAGCAGCCCTAGAAGAGGATTTAGAGTAGGTTCACTCACCAGAGCAGAGCCAAATGGATTGTCAGAATGAGAGGGTACGACTATGCCATCGGTACCAGCCTGTGCTTTCACGGGAAGCCAAGCGAGACTATCATTCAAAGGTGGAGAGCTACTATCAGGATACAGATGCTGGGGAGGGGCAGTTCCTTGTAGATACTTTGGATGAATTCCCTAAGTCCATCATGTCATGTAATCTTATAAGCCCGTGTTCCATGTAATATCTGAGAATACGGGCCTTGTAATGGTACCCTTTCATCGCTTGAAAGAGGGGTAATCAAAAATCAATAAAAATAAAGTCCTTAGGTCCATTCAGGCATATATATACACATCAATTAAAATATCTTGGTGCAAGGTCTTGAATGTATAGATATCATGATATTCAATATCATAGCATCCAATAGTATTTTTTTCTTCAATTAGAATTTAGTTCTTATTTTCCATGATATTACTAAATTGATATTACCCACTGATGCATTTGTTTCTCAAGTTATTGATTAATTTTCATGTGTTTTTATTTTATTTACATTAGCCTATTTGTTATGGATAATTTATTCTAGTTCATAAACTCATTATATCTTCCACTATATGTAACCCTTACTGAGGATCTAATCTTACCATTATTTTGTTTCCATTCCCCCGGATATGAAGAAGGAATCTTGGAATGAATTCAAGGATACAAAATATTCACTTTCACTATGTTTTATGTGATATATTTTCAAATGTAGTGTGAGATTCATGGGTCTAGCTTATAAATGATAATAAACTATTTGGTCATTTGGGATACAATCTCTTGCATTTAGTGCTAATTTAATAAATTAACTACCAGATATTAGCTACTAGGGTCGGTGTATTTACAGTTATAATTAGACAAATTATAGTGGGAACTATGAGAAACAAATTTAGAAAAACATATATTTGGGAACATAAACCTATAAATGTCTTTTAGGATAAATCAATGTATAAGATACCATCTCCAAATTTTGATAAGATAGATATTATTTGGTTTACCTAGAAATACATAACTATCTAGATACTAAAAGTGGATGTGGTTTTTCCCCAATTAATTTGAGGGTAATAAACCCAAAAAGAGTAAGTTGAGTGTATCTTGGACCACATTATGGGGAACAATTATTGTTTCTTTACTACAAACCTGGTTTGACACTCTTGGGGGATATTCTTGAGTGAATTCACATTTTATCTATGAAAAATTGTAAAGTATTCAGTAATAGAACCTATGGGAACCTATTATATGAAATAATGATATGGGATAAACCTAAAGTTTCTTGGGATGACAAGTCTGTGGTTGATCACATGTAAAAATCAAAGATACCCCATTTGAGAATTTTTTTTATTAAAATATAACATGATTAAGGATATTATTGGGGAAAAATTTATAGGAATGAAACCATTTTTTAGTATGTATTTTAGTTAAAATGTTATTTGAGGAATAATTATTTTACATTTTAGGGAAATACACTTACCTTTATTTATATCCTTTGGGGATAATATGATCATTGATGTTAAAGTAATAAAATGCAATTAATATTATTTTTTTTGGGAAAAAATAACCTTTTTTTGGAAGATGTGAGGAAAATAAACTATATTAAATCGAAAACTAAAACATGAAAGAGGATAGAAATGGGGCTAAACAAGACAATAACCCTCATTTAAGAACAAAAAATATCCAAAACATTTTAAACAATGTAAAGAGGATTATAATCATTATAATCCCAATCAGATTAATATTCCAAATGACTAAAAGTATAACCTCAAACCATTATCCCACCTGAGATGGATCTAGTCATCATTGTGGGCTTCATATGTGAGTAATCCTTCCATGGCCTTGACTTCTTCATTAAGGCCTATGAGAATCCTACATTATCTATTATATTAACTTTTTAAGCTGCATCTTGATATAAGGATTTCTTTCATGATTCATTATTCTATATGTATTTTCATTTTCACCCAATTTTCATTGAACTCCACTTCTTGTTAAGATTTTCTATAATATGTAAATTGGTTCCAACCACTATATTATGTTATGGCCCGGTTAATATGAAATTACATAAATGATTTTATGGATAAATAATATGTTGTTTTCAGAAAATTTTCATTGTATTGAGGTATATAAAACCCTTAGGTCTAGCATGTGATTTAACATGAAATGTTATTTGGGAGGATCACAAATAACGTTTTTCATGTTGAGGTTAATTGGGAAGTAGGGTTATTTATTTATAGAATTATTTAAGTTAAACTTTAGATTTGGAAATTAATATTATAGTGTATTCATTTTGGTAATTATATTACCTTATGCTAACCACTTTTGGTTTTGGTTATTATCTAAATGTATATTGGACATCTGGATATCATTTTATAGAATTATATGACCTTCTATAAATTCATTTTAGTTCTTAAGGAATGAAATATTTATCCCAAATAGTCATCATTTGGAGCAATATATGAGATAATAGTGGAAATTTATTAAAGGATGATATTTTACATGACAAGTAAGTATATTTATTTATGGTCATATTCTAGATGTAAAATAAATTATGCAACTCTAAGAAAATAATCTTTAAAAATGTTATCCTATTACAATCATTTTTTATGAATATAATTTATTTCCACCCATCAAATATTTTTTCTTTTGTGGAGGTTAAATTTCTCCTGACCAACTTCCCTATTACACCCTATTAGACCTTTGGCATTATTTTTATCTTCCATGTTCATATTTTTACTTCCCACTAATGTTCCATAATTTGGAAACAAAGTTTTTTAATGACCTTTATATTTTTATTTCCACTTATTTTCAGAAGAAGTTTTGTTAACCCTCTTAAAAAGTGGGTTTTCCAAAAAATAATTTTCACATGTAAAATCCTTGTTTTTTTACCAGATAATGTTTAAATGTTTCAGACATAATATATTTATAGTGGGTAGAATGTAACACCCCAAGTTCTTTTTTAAATATATTCGATATCATATAGGACATATGACACAAATCCAAAACGAACTGTAAGATACTATTTAAATATATCCATTATGGACTGCATAGTAAAATTGGAGGTATTAATAAGAATAATCATTTTTTAAAAATTATATATTAATATTTTAGATTAATAAAATAAATTGTTAAATAATGACTCAATTTTTAGTAAAGTCTTTACATGCTACGAAAATAATTTTTTCATCAAATATGTTTTTATTTCATTTTTTGAGTAGATAATATAATTAATTTATTAAAATTTTAGAAATTTTATTGTAAAAAATTAACGTCATTTTTTAAATAGTAACGTAAAAATTAATCTATGTTGAAAATGTAGTGTTTATAAAAATAGTGATTTTTCAGTGAATATTGAAAATACAAATTTCTGTAAAATATTCATTTCTTTTAAAACAAATAAGTAATTTAAAAGTCCCTTTATTCTATGAATATTATTTTAATTTAAATCAATTATTATTAAGTTTTATTTAATTTAATTAATTACATTGGAATCATATTTTTACCATATTTTGTAATGAGTTTATTTTTAAGAATAAATACACATTTTTCAAAAAACTATTTTCAAGTGCATAATATTTATAAATTTTAATTAAATAAAATAACCCATAATTAGGAATTATTTTAATTAAATTTTTATATTATATATCTATATATGTAAATTTTAATTCATATAATGATGATTACTACCCATATAGTTATTGTAAGATCATCTTATGCTTGAGAAACCTTTCTTTTCGTCAAAATTATGGGTTTATTTTTAAATTAAATTATTCCATTTATATGAATTAAATTTGATAAAATTCATTCCATATTTTTAATCTTCATATTCAAAATTAGTTAATATGGTCAACTTTTTTTCAGAATTAATAGTAAAGAAAATAAAAATTAATTATTGTGGTTAAGATTAAAATGGTGTTTTTCATGTTACATGAAATTGTGTAAAAATAAATTTTCCACAAGTGTAAAACATTAATTTGATAAATTTGATTTCATATTTAGAATAAATTGGTCCAAATTAAATAATAAGATAGATTTATTTTTGGTCTTAAGTAATAAATTGTCTAGGTTTAAACTTAGTTACCCTAGTGAAAACAAAAAAAGGTAAACATGAGTAACCATAAAGGTGAAAGGGATATCATGTATAAAACATGTTTAGTATTAGTTTTTTGATATTTTATTGGCCACATATTCATTAAAACCCCATTTTTTTATTATCAATTTTGGAGGCTCTTGGGTTGAGGGTGACTTCCCATTAATGATCAGTTTTGGATATTTAAAAAAATTCCACTCCTCTTCAATTATAAAAGGAAACCCGTCCCCTAATTTATCCACAAAAATTTATCCATATAGCTCAAAAATGTAATGACCCAAACTTTTTTAATGGAAATTACTCTTGATATAACTAAATTTCTCATTATGAAAAATGTTTATATAAAATGTGAACTTAATTGGTTTTATGTGTTTTTATTTTGAAATATCATTAATAATTGCGACCATTGCTAATATAGCTATTGAATAGTGATCACATGATTAGTATAAATATAGGGCTTTGACAAATCCAATTCGCTCAGAAAATGGAAGTGATGGTCTCATCTAGTATACTTGCCCCGTATGAAGCCTATTTGTTAGAGCTTGTAATGGAGTTGGCGTCATTCAGACTCTCTCTTTAGCTAGCCCAAGCTGAGCTTCAACATGTTAAGCTTGAACAGAATCGCCTATGAGAGAAGTAGATGTTGATATAGATTACCACCTGAGCAATGTTATTTGAGCCACCGCAAGAGTTTTTCACCATCGCACACCTTACTCTTTGGTCTTATGTGGGTGTTATAAGGGGTTATGTAAAAAAACCTTAGCACTATGATTATGTGCATTATTTTTGTATATAATAATGAATATACATTCATTTTAGTATTGTTACATTGTAAATACTTTTTAAAGTGAAAATAGTATTTTTAGTTAATATTCAACCAAGAAATATATTTTTCTGAATTAATGGATTTTTGTATTAAATAATATTTTAATAAAATATTATTATTATTATTATTAAATTACTTTTTATTCAATATAAATGATCGTATAATTTTATGAATGCAATTGTAATTTTTGTTAAGGTTTGAAAGTAGTTTTTTTCAAAACCTGTGAATTTTCAATAATTGTTGGTTTTTATTTTAAATATAAAAATTCACATATTTATACTTTTATTTATATAAAACGAATATTATTTTTGGAATCAGTACATAGAAATTATCCAGCGGTGAATGTTTCATAATTTTCTAAGACTGTCGAAATTTTGGGTAGAAATTAAATACCGTTTAAATTTATAATGTGTTTTATGACATTATAATGACCCAATAGTGATGTAATAAAATAATATAAACATTGTTTTCATCAATTATATGTATTACAATTAAAATAATGTGATTTTTGTCTTGTTTAATTTATTTTACAAATCTTTAGTGGACCCTTCAAGGCTTATAAAACATTTTGTCTTTTTAAATTGTTTTCATTGACAGTGTGACTCGCCTCCACATAATAAACCCTATTATTTTAAGAAGTTCGGCCATTGGCCTTATAAAATATTTTTTTCCACTCCCCTTTGGAAAAAACCATGGGCAAAAACCATGTTCTGGTTTGTGGTTTTTATTAGTTTAATGTGATGTGTCCCAGACCTAAATAATAAAGAATTCCATCTCCTTTCCTATATAAACCCACCAAAGCTCCCACTTCCTCTTCAATAAATGCCTTTGGAGTTTGACCAACCCCTTCCCTCCTCTCTCTAGAATCCACCCAATGTGCCCCAAGCACCCAATAAGACTCTCCCATGTTGTGGGGATCACACTTCCATGTAAGGGATTCATACCATTCTCGTTTTATCCAATATTCTTAATATTGTTATGCCCTTTTATATTAAATTACAAATGTTGGGGTATGATTTCTCACCATCCCCATAATTCCCTATTTATTTTTGGATAATGGGAGACCCCTTTCTCTCTCATTAATTCCTCCCATGTACACCTGTTACAATGTTGAAATTCTGTGAGGGATTTCTCTCTCCTCTTTTACATCAAAGTAATCCTTTTGTATTGTGCTTCTAAAATCTCTTATGTTTTTTGGGACATGTATCTATATGACCCGTGTACATTCCATTTCATGTACATATGATGATAAAACCATTTCTCTCTCATCAACCATTTCATGAATCCTTATGTCACGCCATTATGCTGCCGAAATTGCACCACATTTTCATTCAAGCCAAAGTCATTGTGTAGTGAATACCGTAACGATTTCTTTATCAAGGATATTCATGTTTATTTACATTTACTTATTGATTATAGAGTTTATTTTATGAATTAAACATTACTTTATCGTGGAATAAATTATTATTTTTAATGAATCCATGATTTATGATCCATGTGGCAGACTTATGCATGAAAAGAAATGTTTAAAGTGGGTGTGTCTTGATAGCGCTCCAATGAATTGGGTAAAGTATAGTATCATGATATGTCATTTTCAATGGGTGTTGACTCATTCTAATTCAAGTGAAACGAGGGTTTACTCATGATTCATGTGTAATGAGGGTTTACTCATGCACCTTGTGCAATGAGCCTTTGATCATGCTAATTCCATGTTAAGTTTAGTTTCCACATTTCCATGAAATGATTAACATGCTTTATCATGCCTTTATGTTTCTCTTGTGCTCCATTGATATGCCTATTGTCTAACACGTACTGTATTACTCATGTTATTCCATGTTTATTCCCTTATTGGGCTTTATATTTCACGATTTTCTTATGCATGTCCTCAGGTTATCTTATGAATTTCTAAGTATGAGGGAATATAAGGGTAATGTGAAGGAATTTTTCAATAAAGACATTTTATATCATGTTTTAAGTTGTTATGTAATGGTTCTAATCCCCAAAGACACTAGACCTCTCAATATTTTAAGTTGAATCAAGTGAATTTTATGTAATAAATCATGTTTTTGTGTGTAATAAAGCTCAGGGATGTTATAGTTGTTATCAAAGGACAGTTTTAGTTATTTTTTGGGATTAGGATTAGAAAACCCTAGTAAAGCCATAGAGACAAGGCTATGTATAATAAAAACATCCCTATGTTTTGGTGAGTATTGATTAAGTGGTTTATCAAGGTAATGCATCCTTGTCTGGATACAAGCAGGTAGAGGCCGCTCAGGCACAGATATACCTATGGGTGAAAACCTTGACAAGGATTTTTGGGCATGACCCAGGATATCCTAGTACACAACAACGGGCCTTGCTGCAATCTTGGTTATGACACTCTCGAGGGATATGCTTTGGTAAATTCACAAGAATAGTATGAACCCTTATTAAGGGAATTAAAAATAATGCCCCTAAGAATATATGTTAGAATGTATATCATGAATAACATAGATTGAAGCTTATGGATTCATAAGGTAAGGAAATAAAAGTTATTTACAAGTCATCAGTTGTATCCTTGGATTACCCATTTTGTGTTACCCAAAAATTTCCTTTTATTCTATCCAATGGCCGGTAATAGGGGGACTCATCCTAACAATCGATTCGAAGATCAATGTGATGACTATGGTAATGAGATGCCCAATCCGATGGGAGCAGGAATCACGAACATTATCACGCTTCTCTCTTAGTTAACTCATGATTTGAATAAAAACATGGGTCAAGAGGAACGTTAAACCCCCCCCCCCCCCAAAGAAATAACTAGTCAATATCAAGAGCTTCATGAGGAAAAGGCCTCCTAATTTTAATGGATCCTATGATCCCTCAATCATCGAATAATGGATCAACTCTATTAAAAAGATCTTCTCCAACCTTCAATGCTATAAATAAGAGAAAGTTCACCTAGCTTATTATCGTATGGTGGGTGAATCTAATCAATGGTGGTTGTTGATCGAAAATATGAATCCTTTTGAGGATATTGGGGCATTGGAATGGAAGTATTTCCAAGATATGTTTTTTTGATAAATATTTTATGTGCACCCTCTGACTTAAGATGGAAAGGGACTTCCTTGACCTCAAGAAAAAAGACGAAAAATCTATCAGAGCGTACAAGGAAAAATTCACAAGGCTTGCACGATATGCCTCCAGATTTGTTGTTACCCCTGAATGAAAGGTAGACCGCTTCATTGGTCGGCTGAAACCTAGCCTGAAGAAAGCACTGGCGATCTGTGACTTTGACAGCTATGAAGAAATTTTCTGATGATCCCTCTAAGTTGAAATGGAGATCGGAGAATCTCATGGGTATCATGTGGAGAAGAAGCATAATGTGGACTTCAATGCTAGAAGTCTGATGGATAAATCCAACGGAGCTAGTAAGATCCATCACCCCACTTTCCAAAGGTGCGGAATGAAGCACCCAAGAAATTGACTTAAGGGGATGAGGAAATGCTTTAGGTGTGGAAGAGAGGGGAACCTGGCTATTAACTATTGGTAAGAAAAACTTGCAGTTGTGATAGAAGAGAGGAATACTCTGCTCGAACCTCAACACATTGTTCATTGCTTTAACTATAATGAAACAAGTCACTTTTCATATCAGTTCCCTAAGACAAGGGTTTTTTGAGGCAACCAACTACTTCCATGGCAGCAAGGGTGATATTTTTCCATTACTACTGCTGATGTGAACACTAACAATGAGGTGGTGACAAGTATGCTATTTATTCATTCAATAATAGCGAACATACTTTTTGATTCTGGTTCTACGCATTCTTTTATATCCTGAATGTTTAGTATAACAATCCTAAAACCACAAAAAATCATGGATGTAAAGATGTTGTTGAGTACGGTAAATGGGGAAATCATTACATCCCATGAATATAACTCCTCCCCGGTCGCAATCTGTGGACTGAAATTCTAGGAGAACCTTGTCATACTACCTCTAATGGAATTTTATGCAATTCTCGGCATGGATTGGATTTACTTCTTTAAATCCAATATAAATTTTTGTGAGAGAGAAATAACTCTCTATGTGCAGAATCAACCCCTGATTCTATACAAGTGCAAGGAGGAATATGAATCTTCTTTAGCTCGAACATCTCAAGCATAGATATTACAACCCATTGAGCATGCGTATTTGGCTTAGATGATTGAGTCAAAGGAAGCAACCATCCATGAAGACATGTCTATTGTGTGGGAATTCACTGAAGTGTTTCCCGAGGAACGGTCCGGTCTTCCTCCAAGAAGTGATGTTGAATTCTCAATTGACCTTATACCTGGGGCATTGCCAATATCCATGACTCTATATAGAATGGATGTTGTAGCGAATGAGGATCTAAAGAAACAACTTTAGGAGAATCTAGATAAAGGATTTATACACCCAAGTGTTTCACCATGGGGTTCACCAGTCCTCTTCATCAAGAAGAAGGATCGATCAATGCGCATTTGCATCGATTATCATGAGCTTAACAAAATCACAATAAAGAACAAGTATCCTCTCCCACGAATTGATGACTTGTTTGATCGGTTGTGTGTAGCACAATATTTCTCCATGGTGGATTTTCGGTCAGGATATTATCATGTGAGGGTGAAGAAGGAATATATCCCCAAGACTACATTTCGTACAAGATACGAGAACTATGAATTCATAGTAATGCCTTTCAGACTCACTAACACTCCAGAAATTTTCATGGACTTGATGAATAGATTCTTTATAGATTACCTCAACTAGTTGGGGGTAGTATTTATATATGATATTATAATATACTCCAATACCAAGGAGGATCATTAAGAGCATCTAAGAACTGTACTAAAGACCTTACAGAAGTAGAATCTCTATGCCAAGTACATAAATTGTGAGTTCTGGTTGAAGGAGGTCTCATTCTTGGGCCATATCATCACAACCAATGGGATATCTATGGATCCCTACAAAAAACTAAAATTGAGGGATGGCTAAGGCCAACATCGATAACGGATATCCATATCTTCTTGGGGTTAGCTGGATATTATCAATGATTTGTGAGAAATTTCTCATGATTTTCCAACCCTCTTACAAAGCTAACTCGGAAGTGAGTAAAGTTTTCTTGAAGTGAAGAATGCAAAGAAATATTCATGGAGTTAAAAAGGATTATTATCAATGCACCCATGCTCACATTACCCACATGTGGTGAATGTTTTTTTTTATTAAGTGATTCTTCAAAGAAGGGCCTGGGATGTGTGTTGATGCAAAATGAAAAAGTCATTTCCTTTTCTTCAAGGCAATTGAAAGTTCATGAGCATAATTATCTTACACATGATCTAGAGTTGGATGTTGTGATCATCAATTTAAACATTTGGCTACATTATCTCTTTGTGGAGAAGTCTGAAATATATATGGACCACAAAATCCTCAAGTATATATTCACATAGAAAGAGTTGAACATGCACCAATGAAGATGGTTTGAGCTAATCAAAGACTATGACAGCTCGATCCATTAACACCATGAGAAAGAGAACAAGGTGGAGGGTGTATAAAATAGAAAGGACCTAGAGATTCTATCACTGATGATAATGTAGAAGGATCCATTCTTCTTAGATTTGATGATGATAGACATGAGAATCATATAGAAGGGAACATCATCAATCCTTTCACAAATGATTTCTCAACCATCTCTTTTTGGAAAGTTTAAAGGATGCTCAAAAGGATGATGTGGGAATTTAGAAGAAAATGGAAGCTATCAAGAAGTGGGAAATCCTTAGAGTTCAATTTTAATAAATAAGGAATTGTGAGATTTGGGAAAAGACTATGTGTTCTATCATGTTCAGATTTGAACAAGGAACTTTTGGATGATGCACATAGTTCAAATTTCTCTATTCACCCAAGAAACACAAAGATGTATCAAGATATACAACAGAGTTATTGGTGGGATAATATGAAGAATGAGATATCTGAATTTACATCAAATTTCCTGGTGTGTCAGTAAGTGAAGGCTGAGAGACAGAAGTCTAAGTGGATAATGCAACCATTACCCATACCAGTATATTAATGGGAGAACATCACCATGGGCTATTTCATCGGAATTCTGAAGACATCCAAAGGAAATAATTAAATCTGGGATGTTGTGGATTGTATTACAAAGTATGCACACTTTATTGCAATTTGGGAGGATTTCTCATTAGATCAACTGGCACAGATATATATCAGGGAAGTGGTAAGGCTGCATGGAGTACCACAATATATTTTATCAAATAGAGATCCAAGATTACACTATATGTTTTGGAAGATTCTTCAACATGCTCTATGTACTGAACTAAACTTCAGTATGGCCTATAATCCTCAAAATGATGTCCAATATGATTATACTATCAAAACACTTAAGGACATGTTGAGATCATGCTCAATGGACTTTAAAGGAGGATGGGATCAACATCTTCCTCTGGTTGAATTCTCCTATAATAATTGTTTCCACTCGAGCATCCAAATGGCACCATATGAAGAAATTTATGGTAAAAGGTGTAGAACACTGTCTTGTTGGGATGAAGTCGGTGAGCGTAAGATATTAGGACCAGAAATGGTTGAATAAATGGTGGAGAAGGTGAAAACCATTCAGCAGCATATCAAGGCTACCCAGAGTCGCACTAGTAGAAAAATCATTTTTAACATCGTCAATTTCACGTCGGTTTATTATAAACCGACGTAAAATATTTTTGCGGATATGTTTGGGCGTCGGTTTTTTAAAAACCGACGTCGAAAACTAAAAAAAATTAGTTTTGGCGTCGGTTTTTAAAAAAACCGACGTGAAAAAATAATGAAAAAAATGATTTGGCGTCGGTTTTTTTAAAAACCGACGTGAAAAAATAAAAAAAAAGTTATGACGTCGGTTTTTTGAAAACCGATCCCAAAAAATAAAAAAAAAATTAGTTTTGGCGTCGGTTTTTCAAAAAACCGACGCAAAAAAATAATGAAAAAAATGATTTGGCGTCGGTTTTTTTAAAAACCGACGTGAAAAAATAAAAAAAAAGTTTTGACGTCGGTTTTTATGAAAACAGATGCCAAAAATGTAAAAAAAAATTACAGTCCTATAGATAATTCCCTAAGCTTTGATTTGACTGGTCATGGAGCAAAAACGGAGTTACGGATTAAAAGTTATGGATGTTGGAAGTTGAACTTCTCTAAAAGAAGTGTTAATTAAGTCCAACTTTCAAAGGCCATAACTTTTAATCCATAACTCCGTTCTAGCTCCACGACCAGTCAAATCGAAGCTTAAGAAATTTTCTAACACATGGTAAAATGTTTTTTTATGTTTTGACGTCGGTTTTCATAAAAACCGACGCCAAAAAAAACTTTTTTGTTTTTCGCGTCGGTTTTTAGAAATACCGACGCCAAAAAAAAAATTTTACTTTTCACGTCGGTTTTCATAAAAACCGACGCCAAAACTGTTTTTTTGTTTTTCGCGTCGGTTTATTTAAAAACCGACGCCAAATAGTATTCACTAATACGCGGGATCAAAATTTCAATTTTTTTCACAACGCGCGTTTAACTTTTTAAAATCCCGCCTATATTTTCATACAACTCAATCGAAAATATTTTCATTTACTATATATAAATCTGTTTGTCCTTAATTTATCATTTTCAACCTCTTCGATTCAATCAAGTTTTCAATGTGGCATCAATCATTAATTTGATTACGGTACGTATTATATTCATTCATTTTCATTATTATTAATGTCCTTCATTTATAAACAACTCGACTAGATTTCAAATAATGATGATTTACTTTTTTTATTGTGTTAAAAATATAACATGTTCGGATGACATTTACCAAGATTGGTGTAAGTTTAATTATTGATCGTCGTTTTTATTATCACATGAGATCTACGCTAAATATAAGAGATATGATGATAAACAACATATCATTTCAATGGAAGATCGAAAAATAATCGAAATGTGTTTGAAGTATTATGTATATTTTATATCATTTGGTGTGCATGATTTTAACTTGTGTTTATCTTGTTTTCTTTAAAACATATTGTATCAATCGATACTTTGACATGTTCAACTTCTGACGGCCATAACTTTTGATCTGTAACTCCGTTTTAGCTCCACGACCAGTCAAATCGAAGATTAAGAAATGCTCTAAAACATCGAACAATAAAAATTGCTTTTTGGCGTCGGTTCTTGTAAAAACCGACGCCAAAAATAAGTTATTTCCATTTACGGCGTCGGTTTTTTTCAAGAACCGACGCCGAAACTATTTTTTAAACTTTTTGGCGTCGGTTTTTAGGGAAACCGATGCCAAAAATGACGCGGATGAGTTTATTTGGCGTAAGGTTTTTACAAAACCGATGCAAAAAAGCAATTGAAATTTGTTTTTGGCATCGGTTTACAAAAACCGACGTAAAAAGTCATATTTTTTACGTCGGTGACTTCAACGTCGGTTAAAAACCGACGTAAAAAATAAAAAAACCGACGTTAAAGACCTTTTTTCTACTAGTGTCGACATAAGAGTTATGAAGATAACCATCAATGAGGCCTTGAGTTTAATTTTGAATACATGGTATTTCTACGTATATTCTCGTGGAATAAGTTTATAAGGATTGTAAAGGAAGAGAACTTATTTCCTAGGTACATCAGCCCCTTTGAGATTATTGATCGTGTCGGGGATTTGGCCTATTAACTAGCACTTCCACCTACCATGGCCAAAGTACATGATGCCTTTCATGTATCCTTCTTAAATAAGTACATACTAGACCATATACATGTACTCTCTTCATAGATGGTACAGTTAGAGGATGATCTTTCTTATGAGGAGAAACTAGTGAAGATCTTAGATCGTAGAGAAAAAGTTCTACGAAATAAGACAATTCCCCTCGTCAAGGTGTTGTGGTGAAACCACATGTTTGAAGAAGAGACGTGGGAATCGATGGAAATGATGAAGCACAGTTACCCACATTTGTTTTAGTGTGGGAAAAAGAAAATTTCGGGGGTGAAATTTCTTAAGGGGGGAAGATTGTAACGACCCAAACTTTCATTAATGTAAATTACTCTTGATCTAATTTATTTTCCCATTCTGTAAAATGTTTATATAAAATGTGAACTTCATTGGTTTTATGTGTTTGGATTTTAAAATACCATTAAGAATTGTGACCATTGCTAATATAGTCATTGAAAATTGATCACATGATTAGTATAAATATCTATCTTTAAAAAACCCAATTTACTTGGACAAAGGAACCGATGGCCTCATCCAGTAGACTTTCCCCATATGAAGCCCATTTTTCAAAGATCAGAAAGGAGGTGGAATCATTGGGATTCGCTCTTGACAAAGCCCTAGCCAAGAATCAACGTGTTATGCTCGATCAGAATCTCCTATGAGAGAAGTAGAAGTTGATAGAGATTACCTGAGAGGACCAGTTTGGGATATACCTAACACTGAGAGGGGGGTGAATCTGTGATGGGGACATTTTAAACCAATTACAACTTTTATCCTTGTACCTCTTGACCTATTAGGATCTTGATTATCTTATTATCTTTTCCCTGTCACATGTAATAATAGAAAGCAGTAAAAATATGCACACGATATTTTTACAAGGTTCACCACTCATTAAGAGTAGAAATGTCCTTGACATGCATGGATATGACCAGTGCATGGATTCTCCACTATGATGTGATATGAAATTACAGTGGAGTGGCTAGGAAAACAATCCTCTAGCTAGTGTGAGTCCCTACACTTTAGAGGAGGGTGGGAAACAATCCTTTTCCCTGGACTGGTGATAGCCTAGTCCAACTTGCAGCTTCCAGATGGTTCTTTATACTTCCAATAGAGATAGTCTTCTTCTTCCTTGATAAGGTAGGTTCTGCTCTTGGTCTTCTTTAGTGCTCTTGACTTGATTACATTCAAAGCAGTAGGAAAAAAATTCTTCCCTCTTTCCTTCTCTTCTTTTTAGTGCAACACCAAATGCACTAGACTTCTTATTTATTCTTCTTAGTGCAACAACCAACTGCACTAAAACTTATTCTCTCTCCTTGGCTGGAATCACATACACAAATGTGATTAATCAGGTAGTGAAGATTGGTTCACTTGGAATCATCTGAATCAAACTGCCCTGAATAATTTTCGGCCTTCATTTGGGCATACTCTGTTCTTATCCTTCTTCTTATTCTTTTCTTTGTCTTTGACATAGTATAATTACAGTGACATAATATCTTTCTTCAATTATCAATACCAACACAAGAGTGTATCGGTATACTAACTTCTTCGTTTGTGCAGATATGAATTCAGTTTCACATCTTGTTCTTCTTCACTTCACAAATCTCAACGAGAGTGTTAAACACCAGTCATGAGAGTGTGGATCTACATCTCTTCATGATACTGAATGGTTCACGGTACTTCCTTCTTCACAAAGTCACTTCGAGAGTGTTAGGCACCTGTTGAAGACCTGCGGGACCCTCAAATATTTCGTGCAACCTTCTAGGTGGCTTGCGCGTAAAATTCAAGACTTTCCTGTAAAAACACCTTTTGGCGCGAAAAAACTCTTTCTGTGTGACTCTTCTTTTTCGCGCAGAACTCCCCTTTTTCGCGCAACAATTCCTTTTCGTGCTACACTTATTCTTTTCGCACAATACTCTATACTTAAATTTTTTTCCGTGCGTCAAAGCTTGAGATTTGTCTAAGTGTTGAGTCTCTCTAAATGAGAGGGGGACACCTCATATTTATAGGAATTTTTGACCCTACGTGTAAAACCCCTTCCTGCGCGTAATACTCCTTCCATCGCGTAAAAATGTCTCTCACTTCTTTAATTACACGCACCTTCCTTTATTTTCACGCACCACCTGGATTTTTCGTGCACCTCTTGACTTTTCCATTTTCCATCATTCTAAGCATGAAGCACCAATTTCGCGCAAAATTCCACACTGCGTTCCATATTTCTCGCAAACCGAATCTTTACACGACATCATATTTCGTGAACTGCTCAAACCTTTCGCGCATTTCATGCCTTTTCCAATTTTTTAGCTTATGATCTCAAAACACCTTTTTCGTGTAAACTTCATTCCTTTATTTCGCGCACTGCGCCAATATTTCGTGCAACCTTCATTTTTCGCGTAGCCCACTAATATTACGCGCACAACTTTTTTTTTCGCACATCCTGCTGATACTTCGCGCATCACGCTGATATTTCGCCCACCTCTTTATTTTTTCGCGAAACTCGCCAAGGTTTCTGCACACTCCATGCCTTTATCATTTTTCAATGTTCTGACCTTGAATAATTCCTTACATACAGAAATCTATAACATCTTCAATCTTGCGTGCAATATCCATTTCCAAGCACATTTCTTCATCTCCCAATTTTCAGGTCCTAAAAGTTGGCAAACACTGGAAAACGGCGCCACCATAAACTGTGCTTTTATGCCGCCCCCAAATTGTCCATCGCTTTGTCATTTCTCTCTTCACTGCTTCTCATAACCATTCATCGGCTTTGATCATGAACTCCACTATTTTGATAGGTATCATTTGATAGATCAGATTTAGAAACGTCAAAATTACAATGGGAAGTAATGAAACTTCCCTATCTTCCAGCAGCATCACTCCTTCAATCAAAACTGTATATGTCTGGCATCATCATTTCTCCCCCTTTCCATCATAAGTCTTGCATCACAAGTTCTCCTGACTTATGATATTTGTGAAATACATATCAGTAAAGCATCATCTGATTTGGATATAATTCAAAATGCATGGATACCTTATAATTACAAGCCCTTCCACATTCTCTCTTCTTCTTCAACCATCATTCTACACTTCATGTAAATCATATGATTTAATTCTTCAAGTAATCTCTTGCTTGGATTTCTATCCTGGAGAGTTTCATGGTCTTCTTAAAATCCTCATTCTTCTTCAATCATCCTCAGATGGATTATACTTCTCAATTCTTCATTGTTGTAAACAATGTGTCACCTTTGACACAAGTTATTTGAACTTAGGATCATCTCAGCAATCGTCTGAATTTACTTCATGCAGAATTCCCTAAGCATGAAATTAAATGCTATGATTTCATAACAATTCTACAGGCATCCGCAATTCAGCCAATCTCCATTCACTTTAGAGTCCCACTTCATCTTCGTCTTCATTTTGACCAATATTGACAACTATTGACAACAAATACAATCTTTATACACAAAGTGGTCCCAACATTACCACCCGAGCAATGTTATCCGAGCCACCCCAAGAGTCTGTCACAATCGAACACCTTACTCTTCGGTCTTATACGAGTGTTATAAGGGGTTATGTAATAAGATCTTAGCACTATGATTATGTACATTATTGTTTTATATAATAATGAATATACTTTCATTTTATTATTGTTACTTTGTAAATTGTTTTTAAACTACAAATAGTATTTTTAGTTATTATTCAACCAAGAAATCTATATTGATGAATTAATAGATTTTTAAATTAAATAATATTTTAATAAAATATTATAAATATTATTAAATTACTTTTTATTAAATATAAATTATCATATCATTTTATGAATGCAATTGTAATTTTTATTATGGTTTGAAATCAGTTTTTGTCAAAACCCATGAATTTTCAATAAATGTCAGTTTTTATTTTAAAATGAAAAATTCCAATATTTAATAATTTATTTATATAAAATGAATATTATTTTTGGAATCAGGATGTAAAAATTATCCAATGGTGGATTTTTCATAATTTTCTAAGATAGTCAAATTTTTGGGAAAAAATTTAATACCCTTTAAATATATAATGTGTTCTATGGCATCATAATGACCCAATAGTGATGTAATAAAATACTATAAACATTATGTTTGTCCAATATATGTTTTACCACTAAAATAATGTGATTTTTTGTTTTTTTAATTTATTTTACAAAGCTTTAGTGGACTCTTCAAGGCTTATAAAACATCTTGTCTTTTTAAATTGGTTTCCTTGAGAGTGTGACTCACCTCCACATAAACAACCCTATTATTTTAAGACGTTAGGCCACTTGCCTTATAAAATGTTGTTTCCAATCCCCTTTGGAAAAAACCAAGGTAAAAAACCATGGCCGGGTTTGGGTTTTTGATTATTTTAATGTGAGGTTTCCCAAACCTAAATAATAAAGAATTCCCTCTCATTTCCTATATAAACCCACCCAAGATCCCACTTCCTCATCACTCAATGCCTTTGGAGTTCAAAAAACCCATTCCATACTCTCTCTATAATCCTCTTATGGTTCCCCAAGCTCCGAATAAGCCTCTCTCAATCCTCTCCCAATACTTTTGGATCGTACTTCCAAGTAAGGTATTTTTACCTTTCTCTTTTTATCCATGTTTCTTAATATTTTTATACCCTTTTATTTTCAATTAAAATTGTTGGGGTATGATTTATCACTATCCAAATACTTCCCTATTTATGTTTGGATAATGGGATACCCCTTTCTCACTAATTAATTCCTCCCATGTACACCTGTTACCATACTGAAATTATGTGAGAGATTTATCTCTCCTCTTTTACATCCAAGTAATCCTTTTGTATTATGCATATAAATTCCATTATGTTTGTTGGGAATTGTATCTATATGAACCCCTTAATGTCCATTTAATGTACGTATTTTGAGATACCCATTTCTATCTCATCAACCATATTCATGAATCCTTATGTCACGCCGTTATGCTGCAGAAATTTCACCACATTGCTTTTCAAACCAAAGTCATTGTGTAGTGAATACCATGTCCATTTCTTTATCAAGGTTATTCACCATTATGAACATTTAATTATTGATTAAAAAGTTTCATATATGAATTCCACATTCCTTTATCATGGAATAAATTATTATTTTTAATGTATCCATGTTTTATGATCCTTGTGGCGCACTTATGCATGAAATGAAATGTTTAAAGAGGGTGTGCCTTGATAGTGCTCCAACGCATTGGGTAAAGTATAATATCATGAATTATTATGTGAAATGAGTGTCGACTCATGATAATTCAATTGCAATGAGGGTTTACTCATGCTTCATATCCAATAAGAATTTACTCATGCTCCATGTGCAATGATCCTTGGCTCAAGCTAATTCCATGTTAAGTGTTGTTAACACATTTCCATGTTATGATTATCATTATTTATCATGAATTTTTGTTTCTATTGTGCTCTATTGATATTAATATAGTCTAACACGAACTTTATACCTCATTTATTCCTTGTTTACTCCCTTACTGGTCTTTATAGCTCACCCTTTTCTTCTGCATGTTCTTAGGTTATCCTATGCAATGCTAAGTACGAAGGAATGTAGCGGTATTGTAAAGGATGTTTTCAATAAAGATATTTTATTTCATATTTTAAGATGTTATGTAATGGTACTAAGCCATAAATACACTATACATCTCGATCTTCTATGTTGTATCAAGTGAAGTTTATGTAATAAATCATATTTAAGTGTGTAATAAAGCGCTGGGTTGTTATAAAAAACCCTGAAAATATCTCCCTAAAATTATTATCCATGTTTTATAGGTGTTGTTAGTCCTAGAACACCAACCCTATGGTCCCTAATAATTGATTCAACGGAGGTCTTTCTAAGTGAACATAACTTTCCTCCCAAAGCTCCTTCTTTTTACTTATTATTTTTTATCATTAAATTGTGTCTTAATAATTTCAATAAGATAAAAAAAATTATATAACATATAATGGGATGTTATTATGTTTATGAAATAATATTTATCCATCTCCATCTCCATCAAGTGGGAACTAAGGGCGTCGCTAATGTGTACAGTATACTACCACCTTTGAAACTAATGTAATTTTTTTTCCACAACCTTCTCGCATGGATAGTCATAATTATGGAAATAATGAATGTATATGTAAATTATGAAATGATATCGGTTCATTAAAATTGAAATATTATCATGTTGCAATCTCATTCACATATTATGGAAATGATAACATTGCTCATGTGTACGTACGACATATTATCTCTGTGAAGTAAAGTGATTAATTTTCCATATCCAAATTTCAAGAATGATTATAAAAATGTATCCAATGAAAAAATATGAAATATATAACATTAATATAATTTTCTATATGATTTAATTATAACATATACATAGGAAATTGAATTTTTTTAATAAAACAAGCCTGAGAAATGTAACACCCTGACCTTAGATACCTAGATTCGGTGAATTATTACATAAAATTGGCATGATTACAAGGAATCAAGTACCCAAGGGCCGATCAGTTTACCAGTCTGGAAAAATATATTACATATATGAAATTCACATTACAATTTCTAACTTAAAATACAACATAGACAATCCTTTGATAATTCCATTATTATCCTAGATTTAACCTATATATAAAACATAGTACACTTCTTAGCATCCTGATAAAATAAAACAAAATAAAGGGGTGAGCTCAGATGCTCAGTAAGGATAAAAAATATAGCAGAAAATTTTATAAATAAGCATAAACATTTATGCCAATGTATAAGACAAAAACATAATCCTTTTAATCTTAAAATTTAGCATAATATTGAAAAGATAAATCAAATAGTGCCATTTACTTATTCACATGGATATTCTACTAGTCAAATGATCACATGTAAAATCAATAGCTAATTTTATAATGATGGAATGCATAATTTCCTACATCATATCTACATAGTCAACGCCTTGTGCCAGGACTACAAATAATAATTTTGGCAAGACCTTTTTCTAAGATACTAGTTTGTCTCATGATACCTACTGATGCATTTAGGAGATATAGTAGGGTCCACCCATCACTTACTAAGTCCAATGAATTCCTCATATGAAAAGGTAGAAACATAATCTAAACATTCATATTAAAACTAGCATACGAAATGTCAGTATTTTAACCACAAACCATGAATGGTATAAAAATAGCAGATCCACAGTCAAACACAACACATTTAATACAATATAGAACATTTTATTATAAAAAAACACCCTTAATCACAAATAATCAAGGATATTTACATAGATGAAAATAATCAGTAAAACTATTTCAGAGAAATATCCACTTTTTCTTGAAAACATTTAAAAGTATCACTATTTATCAAGAAGCTGATAAAATAGATTTTTGAATCAAAGTGTCCCATACCACTTTGAAACTTTTAAAAGGGATTTTAATTGTAAAAAATTCATGCCTATATAAATAAATCCTTAATACCATTTTTAAAACAAGGACATTAATGAGAATGATTTAGAAGAATAAATATTTAAAACATTTAAAATGATATTTTAGTTATATTTCCTAAAAAAATGAGAGACTCTTGAATATAGATAATTGAGGTAATTAAAACGTAATAATATCATGAGAATAATGGTATTCATGATATACTATGTCAAAGTATAGTATGTACACCATAAAAAAGTGAATTAAAGGACAACAACAAATAAGTCTCAATAGAATATAAATTGGGATGAAATCCCATACTGTATCCTTAGGTTAAGGATAAATAAATTACATAATTATGTGTGAAAAATATAAATACACTCAATATGATTGGATATTCAGTGTAAATAAATCAGAGGTAATTCACACATATTCTTGTAAAAACAACACGAATGACTTGGATATTTAACTAAATGGATGAAAATTGATTTAAGATTACTCTTATCAAGTTCATATCAATGATATAAGAATTTATCAATGGAGTGATTATGTGTATCAAAAGTATCTCCACACAAATGGGAGTGGAAATTACTACATAAATAAATAAGTAGTGGTTTCACACATAATCTTGGAGTAAAAAAATCAAATTCAGTTTGCGTAAAACCCAATGAGTAAAAATCAAAATTTAAAATTCCCTTACTGATTTGGTAACTTATGAAACATATACCCCTTGAAAGAAGGATCATACAATGAAGATGTAAATACCAATAAATTAAATTATATTAAACAAAAAATATAATCATGGGTAGTATATACACTTCACCAAAGGAAATAGTGGCAATATAGCATGAATCTCATAGGAATAAGAAGTTGGATGAAAACCCCTTACCTTATACTTTCCATTAGTCGAGGGTATGTTTAGCCTCATGTATAATGGTTAAATTATTTTAATCAAATTATAAAAGAACCACATACATAAAAAAATGATATCATATATGATCTTCTAATATTACTTTGTTAATAATATATCAGTAGTATCATTGTTTCAGGTGTTAACTGATACGTTTTCCTTTATATTTTTTGTTAGATAAGTCATGTTAGTTATGGGTAGGTTGTATTTGATTTACATACAGAATCATATTAAGTTATAAATCATTATTTGAAATCCCAAAATGAAAATTATTCTAGAATTATTTCTATGGGTAAATGAATCTCATCCCATTCGTGGAAATAGTAATCTGTACATACGCACGAGCAATAATATCATTCTATTTATGGTGAAATCGTATTTAATTGAATGCTATAACATATATACAAAATCATTAACATGTTATATTTATAATTTATATCAATTATACTCATTATTATACCCATCCAAACAATGAAGTGTTGAATAACAAACTACAACATGACATAGAGATGGTAAATCATACGTATGCATGTATGGTGACTTTGTCATTCATAGGATGGATAGAATAATGAATATGGTTCTACCATATTTATAATAACATCATATTATGAAAAAGGTACTGGAGTTTTTATTTGGTTTTTTTGAAAGTCATAACAATCTGATTTCTTCGAAATAAATAAATTAAATCAAATCTAAAATGTCATATTAACCTAGAAAATTAGTGGAATGCATCAAAAGTTTTAATTTACATTTATTTTAATATTTATAACATCAATTATTTTAGTCCTTCATTAATAAGATAACTAATGAATCATTATTGAGCCATAAATAAATTTAATTATATAATGTCTAAAAATTTTAAATAAAATACAATTATGTAGTAAATATTTTTATTATTATAATGAAATTTTAAAGTAGAATTTATCTTATGTGTAACCCTATATTAAAAATGTTTTAGTTATTTAAATTTGAATTTAACACTTTTAACTCTTCTATAAATAAAATATAATAAATGTCCTAATCTAATCTAAGTGGATAAAAAAGGATCATATTTTTTCCTATGGTTGATTTTGGTTGAAATACACTTATCCAATAGAATTATTTCATGTGTTAGGGTAATTAAAATATCATTTTTACATTCAATTACCCTATTTACTTTTAACCGTGGTAAATAAAATTCAAATAATTACAATTAAAAAAAATTATTTTCATCCTATTGAACCACATTTTACCTAGAAATGTCAACCGTGTCTCCCAATTTTTTTAAATTCAATTCACAGAAGCGGTAAAATTATGTTTTACTCAAATTTCCAAATGTGTCGAGAAGGTGCGTAAAAGACGGTAAAAAGTTCAATAAAATTTTATATATCTAATATTATTATAAAATAACTTCAATGAATTAAATTTTAATAATATAGGTATTGCGTATATATTTTTACTTTAAAATAAATTTAAATTAAAAATAATTATTTAAATAAAAATTCAACTTTAAACAATAACGTAGTGTTTTTCACTATTCATCAAAAATTTAAAGATTTTTGAAAAATACCAAAAAATAACCCAAAGATTGTTTTGAAATCCAAATTCAAAAATTATTTCTATTTTAGCAAATTTAAAACATTTAAGTTTTATTAATTAATTTAAAAATAATACACGTTGTCAAAACCAGAAAGCGGGTTTTTTAGATGCTAAAACAATCAAAAGATTTATATGTGTTTATATCCACTTTAAATGTAAAATTACTTCCAATGACCAAAATTGGATTAAATGATAAAAATATAATCTAATTATACTTCAAAACTATTCGAATTTATAATTTAACACTCTAAATTATTTTGATTGAAAATTTTGTTTTCAATTAAAATATATTGTTTTTCACTATTTATCAAAATATAAAAGTTATCAGAAAAGCACCGAAAATTTATCCAAACAATTTTTTTTTGTTCCAATTCTAAATTATAATTTTATCTTGTCAAATTGAATATATAAAAGTTTCAAATATTGGATTTAAAAAGGTTTCTCCATTAAAACGTGGTAAAATTGGGTTTTTTGACAAATACTTCTATTATCTGAAAATTTTAAATTGTTATTATATTATGTCTAATAAACACACAATATAGATTTTCTTATAATAAGGAGTATATAAAAATCAAAATTCAGTTAATACTATTCATAACCACTTTTTGAACGACTAGTTTGTTAAGTCGTGGTGTGCTCGAACTCGGTGTTGTGTGTAGCGCAAGCTATTGAATTACTTTAAAGAAAATAACTTAACATGAAATAATAGGGTGTTAAATTCCCCCCCCCCCCCTATAAATTGTGTCCTTGAAATTTTCAAATTGGGCTTGGGAACTTCATTGAATGTCCTACATCGAAGCAATAGTCAATAAAACTATCACTTTAAAAGAAAGAAAGAGAATTATAAAGGTCACCTGAGATAACCCATACTAGGATTTCGTGTAAGAAAACATGGATATGGAAGATAAAATAAGTGTTATGTTCTGATGGATATTAATAGAAAACATGATCAGGATAATGTTAATAATAATAAAACCACAAACTTGTGATGGGTTAAATGGTCATTAGTTTCCCAGGTACTGTAGCATTAATGTAGCAGTGGCGGCACTATAGCAATAGCGGACACTGTAGTGGTGGCAGGGCACTATAGTAGTGGCATGGTACTATAGAAGTGGTGGGTACTATGTGGCACTGTAGTAGTGTGGGTACTATAGCAATACTATTCACAGAATGGGTCTTGGGCCAAAAATGGGCTTACTGGCCATGTAATGGGTTAAATGCCCATTAGGCCTTCATGATATGTAATGGGTCTCCCTCTACCCAGTTAAAGACATATTTACTTTTCTTAAATAATAAAAATGAGGCTTCAACCCAAACCTTTAAAAAAAGATTATCATCCTTTATAAAATTTCTACCACTAACTCACCTTTTCTCCAAACAATGAGTATTCAAGATGACTTGGTGACACCTGAAGCGCTAGAATCAACTTTTGTAGAATCACATAATCCAAAAAGGATGAACTATATATTTCACTTGTGTTTATATATTAACCAAAATCAAAATGGTTAATAAAATATCAGATGTTCCCCAAAAAATAATCCATTAAAGAAATAAATATTAATCTTAATTTCTAAAATTAAACAAACAATACCCAAATTTATATAAAGACCATTCAATAAACAATTGTCCTTAAAATCCATTAATATAATCCAAACTAAGATTGAAACCCAAAACATAGAAGAATTTAATCACATAGTCTTTCATAATAAATCATAGCATTTATCCCCAAATAACATCAACTACTCTTAAAGTCTCACACTGAAGTATAATTAACCAAATCACATATTCTCTATGATAGGTTAATCATTTAAATTAACAACTTCTGTCTCCATAAGTCCACAATAGAAAAAATATTCTTCCAAAATAAAAAATCCACCATTACTCCTCAAATGAAATCCCTTAGTGTTCTATTTTCCTTAGACATATAGTGTTCCCAATAGGGGGAACGTCTTCCAAAATTACATTTATCACATAATAACCAAATCAGTTTCCTTTACTTAGGATATCCATTTGATAGAACCTAAAATCCCATATCAATTTTTCATTGATCAATAAAATCATTTAACTAAAAAGAATTAGTCACACTAACTAGGTACTTCACATAGTCCAGTGGTGGGCAATAAATCTCAGTCACACTTTGGTTGTGGGTTCGATTCTAGTAGCTTTGTCCGACGCAGCGGGTTGTCACATGGTCAATGTGTTGTCTATTTTCAAAAACTATATTTTATAACATTCCCAAAATAAGACAAATTCATCAAAATAACCATAGCATAATTTAACCACAAATGTTTTCACATACCTCTCATTTTCCTCCCAAAAATTAATAACCACTAATTTTATCAAATTCAAGGAGCATATAAAACCAAATGGTTCGTTATAAATATATCCACAAAAGATAAGATAATTCTTCCCTAAATATCATCTTCACATATCAAACTGCAGGGTTACACATACAAGACAAAATTCTCCCAATGTAATCCCATCAACAAAGAGAATTAATACTTTTAGACATTTCTCCATCCATTTATTTCCACATAGGTTCTTCCTTGATATGGTGGTTATCTTGTAGAATAGGGAATTGACTTGGGTAATTCCCAGGTCTCTTACATTTATGGAAAATGACTTTAAATGGATTCTTCGGAACATTTTTATTTTCTTCCATAGTACTCTTCATTTTTCCTCATAAATTCTTAACTTTATTTCCTTCTTTCCCACACATAAAGCATTTATTTTTTCCATTGAGACACTTTCTTGGCTGTCTCCTTCCACATTTCCTACATGAGGGAAATTGAGATTTCTGTTATCCATGGTCTCCACTACTGGAGCTATTATCATTCTCTTCCTTTATCTTCTTTGTTGAGTTTGGGAGTTGGTTAATGTATATGTTGTTGATCATATTTTCAGAAACCTGTTTCGGCATGAACACTATATCTTTTAGGCCTATCAACATTCCATTTAGTTTCTCATTTCAACCATCATTCCCACCTTGTACATATTGTTGAACGTTATTATGACTTCCATGGTATCCATCCATTGACTAAAACAAGAAATCATAGTGTGAGTAACAACAGTCATGAAATCATTTAGAAAATATTGTGACACATTATTTTCAATATAAAAAAGCTTAGGATTAACAATGGTCATTTATTCTCGTCTTATATTAAAATCCTTCAAATTAGTTTGTAAATAAAATGTGAATTATCATAATAATATCTCTGAGGAGTGTCATAACCAAGAGTGTAGTAAGTGTCACGACCTGTCCTCGGGGCTCGTGTCATGAATACCCCAAGCCTGCCTACCATAGGCCAGGGGTTGGCGACTAGCACCAAAAGCGTAAATCCCGATAAAAGGGAATGCATTGCCTTTATAAAAGAAAACAAACACCACAGAGTACGCAAACTGAAGTAAACACAAAGTAATTTGTAAAACAAACATGTTGAAGTAGAAGGGGCCAGAAATAAAAGCCCAAAAGAGAGGTACAGCTACAACTGAAAGTAAAGTACAACTTAAGGACAACATTTGAAAGGTGACAAGACGCTCATCGATCGTCCTTCGGTTTCCTACCTGAACGGTAGGTACAGATCTCTTCCTCAGTACTCCACATCCGTCCATATCCACCGGGTACTAACTCGTCATGAAATCCACCTCCGGGCACCAACTTGATGTGATATCCACCTTCGGGCAGTGACTCGTCGTGAGATCCTCCTCCGGGTATCGTCTAGCTCTACAAGCCTCAACCACGATCAGTGATGTCCGTCGTTTGTAACCAACACAACGTATTGCGGGCGAAGCCCGTGCAGGGGTGAGTATACGATACTCAGTAGGGACCCTGATACCCTCGAAGGCCTCCCTAAATCCACAAAGGATAAACCACAAAGAAAAGATGAAATCACGAAGTATCATCCAACACTACTTAGGTATATGCCCATACATATACCTAAGTCATAAAATCTCGTTCATCTCCAACTCGCATTCTCAAGTACAATCCAGTCCACTAAGGAAAGTAAAACATAATCCACATAGGAAAGTACGACCCAATCCACATAGGGAAGCATAATCCAATCCACACAGGATATCAAGTCAATCACATCGAAGATAATGATTGAAAGTCAAGACTCAGCTCAAAGCAGGATTTTATTCATGATGTCGAAACCATATCTACTAGGGAACTCCTCCTCTATCGAGTACAGCGGGCCTGCCGCTACAACCAAGAACTTCCCACTAACCTTGGACTACTGTAGTACTCCACCTGTCGAGTATTGTGGGTCTACTGCTACAACCAAGCGCTTCCCACTATGGGTCTGCCGCTACAACCAAACACTCCCCCTCATAGCCTACAGAGGTACTCCTTCTGTTGAGTACCGCGGGTTTGCCGCTACAACCAAGCACTCCTCCACTGTGGGTCTGCCGCTACAACCAAGCGCTCCCCACTGGGCTATCCGAAACACTCCGAGTTGATCGATTAGCAGTCGTCAAGTCTCAGCCAGCTCTAGGGTTCCCGCACACAGCACGCTCGTTCCGGGAGGGTCCGCTCCACAAGCCGAGAGGTCGATTCATAAACTGTCATGTAGACTAGAGTTGATGTATCTCAAAGTTCTGTCACGTCAATAGGAACACAACGTGACAGACGACGCGTCAATCGGAAACCCGGTCTGAGAGTTATTGGCTTTTTCGTCACAGGGGCCCAGTTGGTTTTTTATGTCAAAACCAACCCGACCATAATCCAACTGCAGACAAACCTCGAGCGGAGTAAGCCAAAAGGACCATCTCACTAAGAGGAAACCAACAAAGACGACGACACGTCAATCGGACGTCCGGAGCTCAAGTTATAAGTGTTACCGCTCCGAGGGCCCGGTTGGTTTCGTGTTCGAACCAACCCAGCTGTAGCCATAGTTCTCCGAAACCCTAAGTGTAATATACCAAAACGACCGTCTCGATCCAAGGATCACATCTCAGCTGACGGTGCATCGATCAGAGGTTCGTATCCCATGTTATGTGAATTTGAACGAAGATGTCCATTTTTATGGGGTTTTGGGCCCGGACCGACCCGGCCCAAGACCCCCTGGGTCGGCCCGAACCGTGTTGACCCAACCCGGGTCCGGGTCCAGCCCACATGGGCGTGGCGTGGCCCAGCGGGTGCCTCGGCCCGGTTCGGCTGGGCGCCCAGGCCCTGCGCGAGCGGCCCGGCTCGGCTCGGCGCTCAGTCCGTGACCGAGCGGCGTGAGGGGGGGGGGGGGGTGATACCCCCCTTGATTGAATTAAACACCCCCCCCCCCCCACATGGAGGGGGGCCACCCTGTCTGCCACCGGGGGTTATGACCCCCAGCCTCCCGAACGGCCGGCCCGGTTGGCCGGCCGGTGTCGCCACCGCGGGACCCCACGGTCCCGCCCCTCCAAAGCGCTGGCGGATCCGGCCGCCCTCAGGTCTTCCGTCGTGGACAAAAGGGTCACACCTCTTGATGCTCTAGCGGCTGGGAAGTCCGACTGCCCCCTATTGGTGACCACCGCGGCCTTAGGCCATGACCCTTCTTCGACCGGCGCGGCCTGTCTGTCACTGTGCCCCTCCGTCGCGGCCCACTTTGGCTGTGTCCTTCCCTCAAGTTCTCCGGCGCGGCGCGATAGCACCACGCACCACCTTCGCAGCTCTCTTCAATCCCACACGCAATGCACCGCGCCACCTTCGTTCGAGCCACATAATATTCAACAACAAAAGGGGAGTAGGTTCGGCCGTGTTCGTGCAGTCCGACCTCCTTTCGTTATCTTGATAACATGTGGCTTTATAATTTACAAGGAACGCCAAAATAAACATGAACCTAAATCAAAAACCTACCTCAAGAAGTTGTCGTAGAAAGATCGTCGTGGGAAAACGGCGTCACGAGGGTGGTTCGATGACGGCATTGGTGAGCATCCGAGAAGAGGATTTCGTCTCACACCATCTTCAGAGAAGGGAGAGATCGGCATGTCGTCTCTCCTTAGTGCTCTGACGTTCTTCGCGTTCCTCAATGAGGAAGAAGATGTTCTTCAAGACCGCAAGAGTTCTCTCCTCTATTCCACACAACAAATCAACCAACAATAAAATAAGACCTTGTCTTATTTTATTCACACACACACATGCCAACATTAATTTAAAATTAAAAAGATCTCATCCAATTAATTAACTTTATTGACGAGAATTTAACAATCAAATTAATTGCGAGGGTTGACATGTCATAAAGAGGGGAAGAGGGTGTGTTACACAATTAATTGCTAGAGAGGGGGTTTAATGGGGTATTGGGAAAATTGGAGGTGGGGGATCGTGTGGGCCCCACCCCAACGTCCTCACATCTTCCCTTCCCATAACACTTAAACCATCTGCAGTGAAATAAAAATATAATTGTATAACAACTATATTTTTATTCTTCACATTTTTAACAACTCCTCCTGAGAAAACGCACCATCAGAAAAGGTGTTCCTAAGAAATTACTGAAGCTTTGGTTTCATTGGTGCCCTCTGATTTTGATTACGAGCACTGGTTCAAAAGTTAAAAAAACCCGCTCATTCATTCACTGAACATACCCGAGCTAAACTTTAGAAATTGATTCTGGGCACACCGGGCCTCGGAATCAGGTGCCGTCAGAAACTACGTACTCGTAGAATCCCAAAGAAAATAAAGAAATAAAAAATTCCCTTGAAATTTAAGGGTCTTTACATTTCTCCCACCTCAGGGCTTTACGTCCCCGTAAAGCTACATCCAAAACTAGGAAAACAAAGGGGGTATTGTGCATGAATCTGATCCTCATGCTCCCATGTGCCCTCCTGGAGGTTCCCGTGTTCCCATCTGATGCACACTAGAGGAATAGACCATCCATGTAGGACCCACTCCTTTCGATCCTTCATATCCACCGGAACCTCCACAATAGTCACCCCATCATCGATGTTCAGCTCCCCATGGTCGATGATATGTGTCGGGTCGTGCACGTATCTCCTCAGCTGAGATACGTGGAAAACGTCGTGCACCCAGTGCAATTGAGGTGGATGGGTCAAGCGGTAAACCACCTCGCCTATCCTGTTGAGGACCTAGAAGGGTCCGATGAACCTCGGAGATAACTTACCACTCGAGCCAAATATTTATAATCAACATTGAGGTGAGACCCATAAGAAAATGTGGTCGCCAACCTCAAACTCTAGTGGTCTCTCTCTCCTATCAGCTTAGAACTTCTATCTGTACTATGTAGTCTTCATCCACTCCGGGATGAACTGCTCTTTCCCTGTCGTAGTCTGAACCATCTCTGGTCCTACAAGATCTTCTAAGATTTCTCTTTTTCCGATAAGATAAATTTGGTCTCATCCCCTGGATAAACCGCATTATTTGCCTAATACAGTCAATCCTGACATGAATGATACTAATCCATGCCATGGATGATGTCGTAAGGCCTCAACGCTACTACCAAGAGATCCAACCATTACTCTTGCCTCCAAGGGTTGAGTCACTCTGTCGGCATCAGTGTGTGGTCACTGGGTCTCCTCTAGTAGGTATCTTAAAAGTGAGGGTCAAGTCAATAGTTTTAACCGGAACCTCTTAGTACACAAAAAGGAAGGAAGAAAATGTCACAAGTACAAGTGTCTTTTATTACTGCAGCTCGAAGTACTAAGCCACACAACAATGACAACAAGGAAACTAGAAGCACCAAGATCAAAGGTACCATGACTGGAACTAGTCCTGCTCTTGTCCGCCAGCTTCCGGAGCCCCATAGTCATATGCTTCAGCTTCCTGAAGCAGATCTCTCCCATGTCCACCTGTTCCCTATGGTCAAGGTGGACCTCCTAGTGGTGGTGGTGGAAACACCTCGAAGCGTCTTCCACCTCCATCTGCATGACCAGCTCCCCTGCCTCGGTCTCCTACTCCTTGCGATCCGCCCAGATCGAACCTCTGCCTCTGCCTGGGAGGTCCTTTGTTTATCTGATGGTCATCTGTATGACGGGTTGGAAAGTCAAGTGTCATGTGACCAACCCCGCCACAGAAGTAACATTGTCCACTCCTGGTAAGTCGTTCTCCACCATGGGTGCCTCATACACACGATCTTGTGTCATGCGGTCGACCACATATAGGTCTGGTCCTCTTGGAACTCTGCGTCATCTGTCTACTGCCCGCTGTAGAAGACTCTACCGCATGCCGTCTAGTGGTGGGTCCTACTGTTGGAGACTGCTCAGCAAGGAAACTCTCCACTAAGAGGGCTCGCTCCAACAACCATGTCTGCGTCGGGATGCTGTGAGAAACAACTGAAGCTCTAATCTCTCGCCTGAGCCCCTACTCGAAGGTTCGGGCCCTGAAGAATAGGTCTCGTACCATATCTGTGGAGTAGCGCGAGATATCGGTGAACCTCACTGAATATTGTGCCACTATAATTCTACCCTGCTGAAGATGAAGTAGCTCTAGTATGCGCACCACTCGAAGGGTGGCTGGTACAGACTCTTCCCGGAACAGGCTCTCAAATTCTGCCCACAGAAGTGATGCCTCCTCGTGCACCTAGAGCATCATGCTCCACCATCTGCCTGCTGCTGCCTGAAGGAGGCTGGCAGCAAGGATCACTATGAAGCCTTACGGCATCCCTACCAATCTAAAAACTTGAACTACAGCCTCCAGCCAATCCCCAGCTGCCTGAGGGTCCATCTCCTTGCAGAACATGGGCGGTCTCTGATGCTGAAACTCATGCAGTGCACTAAGGAAACGTGTACTCTCAGCGGCTGAGGCTGGGGGCATCGGTGGCTCAGCGGGTAGAGGTACCTCTGGTGCCTCTGCTGTAATGGGGCCCTGCACCGAGGCATCATCGCTCGGTGGGCTGTCATCTCGCACAAAGCTCTGAACCCTAGCTGGCTGCCGTCGTGGGGCCATCCTGAAAAGAGACAGGTGTGCCACTGTCAAACGGTATACCTGTTGAGATGGCACAATAAATCACAAAGAAAACATTGAAAGACACAAGAAATCAATGTTTTCATGTATTGAGTCGGAAATCAGAAGTCAGCGTCCTGGTGTATGGATACGTCGGCCGCCGCACCAACACTGGACTCCCTGGACTAATAACCACACTCAATACCATTAACACTATTTCTCTACATAGAAGAACGATCTGAGTCTTGAGTTCTATGATAGAACTGAACTCCTCTGATACCAATTTGTCACGACCCATCCTCGGGGCCCATGCCGTGACTACCCCAAGCCCGACTTCCATAGGCCAGGGGCTGGCGACTAGCACCAAAGGTGTAAATCCCGATAAAAGGGAAGGCATTTCCTTTATAAAAGAAAACAAACACCACATAGTATGAAAACTGAAGTAAACACTAAGTAATCTGTAAAACAAACATGTTGAAGTACAAGGGGCCAGGAATACATGCCCAAAAGAAAGGTACAGCTACAACTGAAAGTAAAGGACAACTCAAGGACAACAGCTGAACGGTGACAAGCCGCTCTTGGATCATCCTCTGGTTTCCTACCTGAAGGGTAGGTACAAATCTCCTCCTCATCACTCCACGTCCGTCAGTCTCCTCCGGGTAACGACTCATCGTGAAATCCACCGCTGATCACCGACTCGATGTGATATCCACCTCTGGGCACCAACTCGTCGTGAGATCCTCCTCTAGGTACCGTCCAGCTCTAAAAGCCTCAACCACGATTAGTGATGTCCATCGTCTGCAACCAACACAATGTAGTGCAGGTGAAGCCCATGTAGGGGTGTGTATACGATACTCAGTAGGGACCCCGTGACCCCCGAAAGTCTCCCTGAATCCACAAAGGATAAACCACAAAGAAAATATACAATCACGAAGTATCATCCAACACTACTTTGGTATATTCCCATACATATACCTCAGTCATCAAATCCAGTTCATCTCCAACTCACAAGCTCAAGTACAATCCAGTCCACTCAGGAAAGTAAAACATAATCCACACAGGAAAGTACGACCCAATGCACACAAGAAAGAATAATCCAATCCACACATGATATCAAGTCAATCACATTGAAGATAATGATTGAAAGTCAATTCTCAGCTCAAGCCAGAATTTTATTCATGATGTCGAAACCATAGCTGTTGGGGAACTCCTCCTCTATCGAGTACAGTGGGCCTCCCCCTCTAACCAAGCGCTTCTCACTAACCTTGGACTGTTGTAGTACTCCACCGGTCGAGTACTGTGGGCCTGCTGCTACAACCAAGCGCTTCCCACTATGGGTCTGCCGCTACAACCAAGCGCTCCCCCTCATAGCCTACAGAGGTACTCCTTCTATTGAGTACCGCGGGTCTGCCGATAAAACCAAGTGCTCCTATGTCGTGGGTCTTCCGCTACAACCAAGCGCTCCCCACTGGGCTATCCAAAACACTCCGAGTCGACCCATCAGCTGTCGTCAAGTCTCATCCAGCTCTAGGGTTCCCGCACACAGCACGCTCATTCTGGGTGGGTCCGCTCCACGAGCCGAGAGGTCGATACATCAAATGTCATGTAGAACAGATTTGATGTATCTCAAAGTTCCTTCATGTAAATATAAACACAACGTGACAGACGACGCGTCAATCGGACGCCCGGTCTGAGAATTATTGTCTTTTTCGTTACAGGGGACCGGTTGGTTTTTTAAGTCAAAACCAACCCGACCATACTCCAACTACGTACAAACCTCAAGCGGAGTAAGGAAAAAGTACCGTCTCACAAATAGGAAACCAACAAAGTCGACGGATCATCAATCAGACGTCCGAAGCTCAAGTTATAAGTGTTACCGCTCCGAGGGCCCGGTTGGTTTCGTGTTCGAAACAACCCAGCTGTAAAAAAAGTTCTCTGAACCCCTGATTGTAATATACCAAAAATGTCATCTTGATCCAAGGATGGCATCTCAACTAACGGTGCATCGATCGGAGGTCTGTAGCCCAAGTTATGGGACTTTGAACGAATTTGTCCGTTTTAGGGGGTTTTGGGCCCGGACCGACCCGGCCCAAGACACCCAGGGTCGGCCTGAACTGGGTCGACCCAACCCGGGTCCGGGTCCTGCCCCCATGGGCGCGGCCTGGCCTAGCGGCGCGGCCCACCCCAGCGGGCGCTGCCCGGCCCCGCGGCTCGCCCGTCCTGGTTCGGTGGGGCACCCCGGCCGAGCGCGAGTGGCCCGGATCAGCTGGGTGCTCGGTCCATGAACGAGCGGCGCGAAGGGGGGGGGGACTACCCCCCTTGATTGAAGAAAATGGACCCCCCACGTGGAGGGGAGCCACCCTGTCTACCACAGGGGGTAACAACGCCGGGCCTCCAGAACGGCCGGCCCGGTTGGCCGGCTGGTACCACCGCCGCGGGACCCCGCGGTCCCTCCCCTCTGAAGAGCCGGTGGTCGGCGGATCCGGCCACCCTCAAGTCTTCCTCCGTGTCCAAAAGAGCCACGGCTCTTGATGCTCCGGCCGCCGGGAAGTCCAGACGCCCCCTGTTGGTGACCGATGCGGCCTTAGGCCGCAGCCCTTCTTCGACCGGCGCGGCGCGTCGGTCGCCACACCCCTCTGTCGCGGCCTGCTTCAGCCGCGGCATTCCCTCGAGTTCTCTGGCACAACGCGATGGTTCCGTGCACCACCTCCGTATCTCTCTTCAATCCTGCACAAAATACACCACACCACCTTTATTCGAGCCAAATAATATTCAACAACACAAGGGGATGAGGTTCAGTCGTGTTCGTGCGGTCCGACCTCATCTCGTTATCTTGATAACAAGTGGGTTTATATTTAACAAGGAACGCCAAAATAAACACGAACTTAAATCAAACCCCTACCTCAAGAAGTTTTCGTACAAAGATCGTCGCGGGAAATTGGCGTCGCAAGGGTGGTTCGATGACGGCGTTGGTGAGTGCCTGAGAAGAGGATGTCGTCTCACACTGGCTGTAGAGAAAGGAGAGATCGGCACGTCATCTCTCCTTGGTGCTCCAGCGTTCTTCACGTTCCTCAATGAGGAAGAAGATGTTCTTCAAGACCGTAAGAGTTCTTTCCTCTCTTCCACACAACAAATCAACCAACAATAAAATAAGACCTTGTCTTATTTTATTCACACACACAAATACCAACATTAATTTGAAATTCAAAAGATCTCATTCAATTAATTTACTTAATTGAAGATAATTTAACAATCAAATTAATTGCGAGGGTTGACATGTCATAAAGAGGGGAAGAGGGTGTGTTACACAATTAATTACTAGAGTGGGGGTTTAATGGGGTGTTGGGAAAATTGAAGGAGGTGGGGGCTCATGTGGGCCCCACCCCAACTTCCTCACATCTTCCCTTCCAATAACACTTAAACCATCTGCAATGAAATAAAAATATAATTGTATAACAACTATATTTTTATTCTTCACATTTTTAACAACTCCTCCCGAGAAAACACACCATCAGAAAAGGTGTTCTTAAGAAATTACTAGCGCTACGGTTTTATCGGTGCCCTCGGATTTCAATTCCGAGCACCGGTTCAAAAGTTAGGAAAACCTACTCATTCGTTCACTGAACGTACCCGAGCTAAACTTCAAAAATTGATTCCGGACACACCGGGCCTCGGAATCAGGTGCCGTCAGAAACTGCGTACTCGTAGAATCCCAAATAAAATTAAGAGAGAAAAAAAATTCCCTTGAAATTTACGAGTCTTTACGGTAATTCCCGTTGTCGTGCACCAATTCCCGTTCAAGTATAACTCAAAGCTGTGTTTTCAGGTTTTACCATAAGATACATTTGTGTCAGAGCAACCTCAACCTGCTCGTATCCAGACAGGGATGTATTTCATAGAAAATTCACAAAATATCTACATTACAAAAATTCTAGGAAGTTCTTCTATACTAATCCTCAAAGTCTATCTTAGGGTAGTGTTCTCTGATCATAGTTTTTTTAAATCTAGTTTCCAAGGTTGGTACTAAACTTCCTATTCTACCAATTGTAACACTAAAAAACATGTTACCTAGAGTTGGTGCATTATTACATAACATTGGCATGATTACAAGGAATCAAGTCCTAAAGAGCTAATCAATTTAACAGTATTGGAAAATATATAACATACATGAACTTCACATTACAATTTCTATCTTAAAATATAACATAGATAATCCTTTGAGAGTTCCATTATTCCCCTGGATTAAACCAACATATAAAACCTAATACACTTCTTGGTATCCTGAGAAAATAAAACATAAGAAAGTGGTGAGCTCAGATACTCAGTAAGGATAAAAAATATAGTAGAAACATTCATAAATGAGCATAAACTTTAAAGGTAATGTATAAGACTAAAACCCAAGACTTTTAAACATAAACCATAGCATAATATGGAAAATATAAATCAAATAATTCCATTTACTTATTCACATGGATATCTTACTAGTCGAATAATCACATGTAAAATCAATAGATAATTTCATAATGATGGAATGCATAATGTCGGACATCATAACCACATAGTCCAGGCCTCATGCAAAGACTACAGATAATAATTTTGTCATGGCCTTGTTCCAAAACACTAGTTTGTCTCAGGAGTCCTACTAATGCATCGATGATCTATAGTGGGCACCACCTTTCACATACTAAGTCCAATGCAGTCCTTATATGAAAAGGTTGAAACATAATCTAAACATTCGTATTAAAACTAGCATATGAAATTTTTATATTTTAACCACAAACCATGAATGGTATAAAAATAGCACTTCAAAAATAAAACATAACTCAATCAAAACAATGTGGAATATTTTATTATAATAAATCAACATCAATAAAGAATAATCAAGAATATTGACACAAATGAAGATAATCAGTAAAAATATTTTTGAGAAATATCCACTTTTTTTTAAAACATTTAAAAGTCTCACTATTTATCAAGAAGCTGTTAAAAATTGATTTTTGAATCCAAGTGTCCCATAACACATTGTAACTTTTAGAAGTAATTTTAATTTTAAAAAATTCATATACATATAAATAAATCATTAACACCATTTCTAAACATGGACATTAATGGGAAATATTTTGAAGAATAAATCTTTAAAACATTTAAAATGATATTTTAGTTAGAGTTTCTAAAAAATGAGAGATGCTTGAATACATATAATTGAGGTAATAAAAACATTATAATATCATGAAAATAAATGGATTCATGTTATACTATGTCTAATTACAGTATGTACACCATAAAATATTGAATTGGCATATAATAACAAATTAGTCTCAATAGAATGTAATTTGAGAAGAAATCCCTTAAACAGACTATATACTTAGGTTAAGGATAAATCAGTGACATAATTATGTGTGAAAAATATAAATACACTAAATTTGATTGTATATTAGTAGTAAATAAATCATAGGGCAGTCACGCATATTCTTGTAAAAACAACACCAACGACTTGGATGTTTAACTCAAGGGATGGAAATTGAGTTAAGATTTCTCTTATCAAGTTCATATTGATAACTTCAGAATTTTTAAATGGAGTGATTATGTGTATAAAAAGTATATATGCACAAAAGAGAGTGTAAATTACTACATATATAATTAAATATTGATTTCACCCATAATCTTTGAGTAAAATAATCAAAGAAGTTTGCGTAAATCCCAATGAGTGGAAATCGAAATTAGAAATTCCTTTACAGATTTGGTAACTTACAAAACATACACCCCATGAAAGAAGGATCATAAAATGAATATTTAAATACCCATAAATTAAATTATATTACTTAAATAATACAATCATGGGAAGTACATACACCGCACAAAAGGAAATAGTGGTAATATGGCATGAATCTCATAGGAATAAGAAGTGACATGAAAATACCTTACCTTATACTTTCCTTTAGTCGAGGGTAAGTTTAACCTCTTTTATAATGGTTAAATAATTGTTATTAAATTATAAAATAACCAAATACATAATTATTATATCATATATGATCTTCTAATATTCCATTGTAAATAATATTTCTGTAGTATCATTGTTCCAGCTGTTAACTAGGTCAGTTTCCATTATATGTTTTGTTATATAAGTCTTGTCTATTTTGGATCGGATGTATTTTATTCATATAAATAATGATAATAAGTTCTTAAATGTTATTTTAAATCATAAAATGAAAATTATTCTTGAATTGTTATGATGGGAAATGAATCTCATCGCATTCATGGAGATGGTAATCTGTACATATGCATGAGCAACAATATCATTCTATTGATGATGAAATAGTATGTAATTGGATGGAATAACATATATAAAAAATAATTAAAATGTTATAAGGTGATTATGGGTTGAAATATTCTCAACCAAAAGGTTTTAGATATGTTTAGTTCATCATATTAACCTTATCTTTTAGATTTAATTCTTAGTTAAATAGTTTAACTTTTACCATGTCTTCTAGTATCTTTATATTACATGGTTAATAAACTTACAATAAAACTCCAAGAGAACAAAAATTGGTTAATTTTAGACATATATATAATTATATAAGTCCTTTGGATGAACCATATATTTTTTGGAAAATTATATAATTTAATAAAATGGTATTTATTTTAAAAACTCATTAATGTCAATTTTGACACTATTTAGTATTTGTTTTTTTTTAAAGTCATAACAGTCTGATTTCATAGAAAATAATACATCATATCAACCCTAACATTTCATATTAACCTATATAATTATTGAAATTCATCAAAAGTTTTAATTTACATTTATTTTAATATTTATAACGGCAATTATTTTAGTTTTTCATTAATAAGGTTATTACTGTATCATAATTGTGTCATAAATAAATTTAATTATTTAATGTCTAAAAATTATAAATAATATACAATTATTTATTAAATCTTTTTATCTTACTAATGAATATTTATAGTTGAATTTATCTAATGTGTAACCCTATATTAAAATTTGTTTAGTTATTTAACTTTGAATTTATCACTTTTAACTCTTCTTTAAATTAAATATAATAAATATCCTAATCTAATCCAAGTGGATAAAAAAGGATCATGTTTCTTAATATGGTTGATTTTGGTCAAAATATAATTATCCAATATATTTAGGACACGTGTTAGGGTAATTATAATAATATTTTTACCTTTAATTACCCTATTTACTTTTAACCATTGTAAATGAAATTTGAAATTTACTATTCACCAAAAATTATTTGTATCCTATTTAAAAACATTTTACATACTGATTCTAACGTCTCTCAGATTTTTGAAATTCAATTCACATAATCTGTAAAATTATGTTTTATATAAATTTGCAAATGTGCCTAGAAGGTGGGTAAAAGACTGTAAAAAGTTCAATAAAATTTTATATATCTAATCTTATTATAAAATTACTTAAATGAATTACATTGTAATAATATAGGTATTATGTATCTATTTTTACTTTAAAATAAATTTAAATTAAAAATAACTACTTAAAAAAAAGCCGTCTTTAAACAATAATGCAGTGTTTTTTAGTATTCACCAAAAATTGAATGTTTTTTTGAAAAATCCTAAAAACTCACCCAAAGGTAATTTTGATATTCCAAATTAAAAAATTATTCCTATTTTTCAAAATTAAAAACATATAAGTTCTATTATTTAATTTAAAAATAATTCTCATTATTAAAACCAGAAAGCGGGTTTTTGAGAAGTAAAAACCCTCAAAAGATTGATATGTTTGTACGTCCAATTTAAATATAAAATTACTTCTAAGGACCAAAATAGTATTAAATGATAAAAAAATCTAATTATAATTCAAAACCATTAAAATTTATAATTTAACACTATAAATTATTTATATTGAAAAAGTTTTTTTTAATTAAAATTTAGTATTTTCATTATTCATCAAAATATGAAATTTATCTGAAAAGTACTGAATATTTATCCAAACAAAATTTTTATGTCCTACTTATAAATAAGAAGTTTATTTTGTCAAATTTAATATATAAAAGTATCAAATATTGGATTTAAAAAGGGTTCTCTATTAAAAGCCGGTAAAATTTCTATTTAAAAAAATACATCTTTTATCTAAAAAATTGAATTTGTTATTATATTTTGTCTAAGAAACACATAAATCAGATTTTAGAATTATATGGAGTATATAAAATTCCAAATTTAGTTAACATTATTCATAACTGAATTTTGATTATCTTGTTTGGTTAGTCGTGGTGCGCTCAAACTCGGTGTTGCGTGTAGTGAAAGCTATTGAATTACTTCAAATAAAATAATTTACTTTGAAATATTGGGGTGTTAAAAAAACAATGCAGTTAACACCTAAAACAATGCTAATAATAATATATTATTTATGAATGCAAAATAATATTTTATAAAAAGATCATAAATGAGATTATAAATATTAATATGGTTATTTTATAAAATAAAAACAAGTTTCAAATCATTATATAGGATTTCAAACACGTTCAACTAAAGGGAAATGTGAGGTAAGGGTTTTTATCTTAAAACTTATTTCTTCAAGACACATGTACTCTTATGGACATTATTTATTTATAAATGGTTTATATACTTATAATTTAATATTTAGACCCATTTATTATTCTTATTCATGGTATTTGAACTTAAACTTCAATCTCTCCCTCTTTAAATTTGATTTTATTAATATGGTTCTTAAACTATAAGGGATTTCATCTCAATTTCCATTCTATTGAGACATATTTATTAATATTCAATTTATCAAATTAATGTGGTTTATGTTTTATCCAATTTATATATTTAACATGAATGTATATTGTAACACCCTATGTTTTTAAAATTTAATATTATTCTTGATAGTGTATGTGACACGCAACAACGAGCCTAATTGAACCTTGATTATTTATGATCTTTTCAAACTATTTGTTCAATTTCATGGTATGAATAGTATAAAATATTTTATGATATATATATATATTTCCTAATTTAAATAAATTTATTGAAAAGTTTTCAAGAAATAAGCACTCAATTCTTTATAAAGACATATTATTCTTCAAAATTATGTTTCCTTGAAAAATGTTTTTCATTTCTTTTTGTGAGAAAAAATTATAACTAAGATATTATATGTTTAGAAATGTTTTTTTAAAAAATGAAAATAATTTTTAAAATTTTGATATCAAAATTAACATAGGCTTAAATTTTGGTATTTTTCTTAAATGGTTGACTTTTCATTGAATAATAAATATTACTAATTTTTCAAATATAGTCATTTCTTTTCATTAAATAATGTTATTTAAAATTTACATTATATTTTTGATTTATTATTAAAATGAAATATTTCCCATTTAATTTATAATAATATAATTAATTTCTTTTTAATTATCAATTTTTAATAATTCGGTATAAGATTATTTTAGGGTTAAGAATGCAGTTTACTATAAACCCATTTTAAGATAATAAAGTTTATCCATTTAAATTAATTAAAATAAACCCTATGAAATAAATATTTAAACTAAATGAGTAAATTATATATCTATTAATATGAATTTAAATTCATATAATGATTATTTTAATTTATATAATTAATATAAGATCATTTATCACTTGAAAAATCTATTTCTTGAAAGAATATTTTTATCACATTTTACAGGATTAAATTTAAATTTAGTTATATAACTTTGGTTATTTTAATTTGATAAAATAGATTCCATATTTTAAATTACATTAATTAATATTATGTAATAAGTTCAACTTAAGTTTTTAATCAAATTGAATAGTAAAAATAAAAGAAAAAAACAATTTACCATGGGCGGAAATTAAAATAGTAAACGGGAGTAACCTTTTAAGAAAATAAAATAGCACATTTAAATAATATCTAATTTTGAATGTTGGATGTTTTTATTGACCATATAACCCCTAAAATCAAATATTTATAAATTTTGGAGGAACTTAGCTTTAGAGTGACTTCTCATTATTGAATAGTTTTTGTTATTTAAAAAAATGTTACTCCCTATCATATAGAAAAGTTCCCCTAAAATCATCTAATTTTCACACATTAAAATCCTTTTGGTTCATAAATACTTACCCAAATACATTCCAAAATTCCATTCCCATTTTATAGAGTCATATTTTTTGTTATAAAATCCTTCATTGAAGGATTTTTGTGCAAACCTAAAGAGATTGTCTGAAGAAGAGGTATCGCTCTTGACCAATCATTTTATTTTATAATTTCTTCCAATTTTTTTAAATATTTTTAAATCGTTATAATTTAAAAACATATGCATTGTCTTTAATGGCACAAAATTTTTCAAGTTCTCCTCTCTACTCTTGACTCCTCTTCTCCCACTTGGGTTTAGGAGCGCCTTCTTGGTGGTGATGGTTATCCCCTCTTCTCCAGATTCTAATTTATTCCCCCTTCCATCTTCTTCTCTACTATAGTGATTAATATTGTGGGTCTCCTTCTATAGTTCATTTGGTCTTCCATATAAGTTTGTTTGTTTTGGGATCCCTTGGTTTCCCTAACCCTGCTCTTGCCTCTGGTTCCTCTATGCCTCTATGAGTACGAACTGGTGTGGTGGTTACCAATAGGCTTTGGGTATGTCGGTCAGTAGATGACAGGTTTCCAGCCCCTACCAGAGTCGGTTCACTTTTGGTTTTCTTCTTCTTTAGTGATGGTAGGGTTTGGAGCCCTCAGATTATCAAATCTCTACTCTGACCTTGTGTTCCTCGTTGCCTCTCCCAATCGGATATAGTGTAGTTATATCTATGTGGTTTTGGGATTTCTGGTTCAGCAATAGTTGGGGCTCCCAGCGCAACCTAAGTTAGTATGCTGCTATAAAGATGGTTATTATATGTGAGATATAATCAATATTTCTTATTTTAAGCTGTTGGTGACGTTATTTGTGGTATTTTGTGAGTTCTTATTTTATGAATGATCGGTGAAGTAGTTCTAGTATGGGTATTACTGTTTATGGTGTGGAATTATAGTCAACATCGACTGTGATGATGAGGGTGAAGTGATTTTGGTTTCTTTGATTTAGTTTGTGATGGTTGAAGTTGTTTTTGGTGACTACAAAGAAGGTGTTTTGTGGTCTAGGAGGCTGTGTTTCCGAAAATAGGGAGGACGGTCTCTGGCGGGCAGTTCTCGATGGTGCAGTCGATGATGATGGGTAGTTGGGGACTTCAGTCTATGGCTTGAAGTCAAATCATGGTTGACCAACCCAAGGCGATGGCATCTTGGTTGCCTAATAGATCATGGTTTTTTGGTCCTGAGGCTATGGTGTGTCTTTAAATTTCAATTTTTAGTTTTTCTCGATAGGAATATGACTTTATGGATATAAATCAAGTGTTTTTGTTGTGTTTGAATTGATTATTTGACACTGTGCGGTTCCCACTTAGGCATAATGCGGTTTTGAAAAAAATATAAAAAATAAAGATTAGTATTGAACATAATCATTTCACATATAATAATAATTTATTATGTTGATGTAATAACTTAAATCCATCACCACTTCTATCAAATGTGAAATGAAAAAATCATTCATGTGTATGGTGGACTGCCACCTCAAAAACTAATGAAATTTTTTTTCCATCATCTACTCTCAAAATTGTTCATTATTATGGATTTAAAGTTTCTATATAATATTCATGAAATATTAATCCTCTGGTAAATTAATATATCATATGCCTTATTACCTTATCATCCATTGAAAAATGATATTGTAGTTTGTGTGTAGGTAAGACTATCACCTCACGAAGCAATGTGATTCATTTTTTATTAACACATCATATGGATGGTATATGTATGTTTATTTAATAAATAATAATATATTTAAGATATAATAATAATTTTGGAAATTTAAAATAAAACTAAACTTTTTTCCATCATAATTGCTGAAAAATTGAAACGGTGCACAAGCGTATGAGTGGAAAACCATTTTATTGACTGTAACAGGATTCGTTTTTCAAAAACAATTATTTCATTGTTGGTTTTAAAAGTATAATTTATGTATAAAAGTAAAAATTATTTCATGATTATAATTTTCTAGATTATTAATTAATAATATCTTTGACCATTATTAACTTACCAAATTCATTTTGGACATATAAGTCGAAAATCGTCAAAATGTTCGACTTGAACCTAAAGGTTTAAGTAATTGAATATAGCATGATAATAAATAAAATAAAATAAATAATAAACATTGAAAATTTTATAAATAATGTAAATAATAAAAATAATTTTATTATTTAATATGATAAATAAGGTACGTGATGAATCGTGCTTGATGTAAGGGATCTCTCAAAACCACCCTTTTCGTTAAGTTATGACCATTCTCAATCTAACTTAGTTTATCTCTCTATTTAATGTTATGGAATGATTATAAATTTTATATATATGTCTCACACATATACATATATCTTATTATACATTCCCTTGAAGGTTTAATACATTCCTTATGTTCATTTCTCAAATAACAACATTATGTAACTTCTTTAGACTATGATATTATGCGAGATTGTGAAACTCATTTTCATCTTGTGGGTAATTATTATGTTTATGAATTATGATTGATTTAATTTCTTTAGAATACATAAGTCATAAAAATGTTTTGAGGGGTTCACCCAGATAGTTATCTAATGCATTGGATAATTATTTAGTCTCATGAGATGTTATGTACGATATTTGGGAGTAAACGTAATCCATTATGGGACTTTTTAGACCAAGTGATATTGTCTATGCATTTATCCTAGACTCATGTTTATTTCATGTTATATGTTTTTTTCCAAATTATCTACTATTAAATGATCTTATTACATTATGTTATTTATTTTATGATCATATTTCATTACTCTTGAGCCTTCTCTTTTATAATATCATGTTATACATTACACTCAGAAGTTATGCTTCCTAATCACGTGTATTCCCTTGCAAAGATTTTTATCTCACCTATTTATTTTATGTATTCACCATTTTATCCTATATATTTTTAGGAGACTAAATGTATTTAGGATCTCATTATGTAGAAAAAAATAGTATTTCATGCATTAAGTTTCCTTTTTATGTATCATGAACCTAGTCTTCCAAAGAAACTAAGGCTCACAGTCTTTAGGGTTGTACTTACTAGATTTTTATGTTTAAAAATCATGAAAAAATATGTGCAAAAGGATTGGGTAAATATATTTTATATAATAGAAAAGTCCAGTTATTTTTTGGTATCATGATTAGAAAACTATAGTGAAATCCTTATGGATAAGTCTAAACATAAGAAAACATCACTAAATTTTGCTAAAGTATAGATTAAGTGTTTTCATGAAAATATATATCTATCTGGTTACTATAAGTGGATGTGGCACTGTTATAGTTTTACCTAGTGGTAAAAATCATGAATAAGGAACATTGATTTGGATTCAATCATCACCTTGTGCATGACAATGGGCTTTTCTGCACACCTGGTTTGATACTTTTAGGGGATATTCATTGTAAGTTCACAAAACATTTTACAAACCATTATGAAAGAATCTAAAGTAATTTGGTTAAAAAATATAATTGGAAACATTAAAATGGATAACCTATATTGAAACATATAGAATCATAATTCATGAGATTCATGTCATTTATAAGTTATTCCTCCCAAATATATAATTTTTCCTTTCATAAGTTTATTATTTAATGTATTCACATTTGTTTTCCTTCTTTTAGTTAATAGTGTGAAATATGAGAAATTGTGCCAAAAACCCACATGATAAGAAATGTTATGATTGAACCAATGATAAACTTAACCTTATTATATGATGAGCTAATAACTTCATGGTAGTATTTTCTCAACTAGAACGAGTGATGATTAATAACATAAATCATGTAGAATTCACTCCTCCTCCTGTGAAAGATCAAGTTGTTGAAGACTATTTTATATAACAAAGGAATGTTACCTTTATTAGATCTTAGAGTCTCCTTATTATATAATAATGTATTAATACCATTGATAAGATATTCTCTATCCTCAAAATATTAAAGAAAGAGAAAGTTGCGCTTGTCATTTATCTCATTGAGGAAGAAGTCGATCAGCTGTGGACACTGGTTAAGAACACAAATTCCAAAGAGGATATTTATTCCATGGAATGATAAGGATTTTAGAGAATAATTTTCAATAATATTTTCACCAAAATATCCATCTTAAAATGGGGAGGGATTTTCTTAATCTAAAATAAAAGGATGATTGCTCTATTAGGTTATATAAAGATAACTTCACAAGGATTTCATGGTATGCGTCCATCTTTTTTATCAACGCTAAAAGTAATGTGGGTTATTTATTTAGTGGGTCAAATATGAGACTATAAAAAGAATTTTTGATTTATAAATTTGAAATTTATGAAGAGATTATCTATTGTGCACTCAATGTTGAGATGGATGTCGTTGAATCTCAATGATCTTATGGGATTAGAGACAAAAAATGTAAAATAGAGATTTATTTTGGGGTATCAATAGATAAGTCTCATGATGGAATGAAAATAAAACATCCCACTTGTATGAAGTGTAGGATGAAGCATCATAGAATATATCTGATGGGCACCAAGACATGTTTAAAATTTGAAAAGATGGGCATCATGCTAATTATTGTCATAGGGAAATGAGGAAACCCACTAATGTGAAAGAATAAAATAAGGTTTGTATCAAAACTAAGCATGTGTTTTAGTTTTTCAACTGCAATGAAAATGGGAATTAGTCAATCCAATTACCTAATCCAAGTATTTTCATAGAAAAACAATGATAATAACATCTAATCCCTAGATAGAAAGGAAGGGAATATGATATAACTACTATTGAGGTGGATCCCAACAAAAATGTGGTGAGAGTTACTATAGTTATTAATTTAATAATAGTGATAGTGCTAATTAATTCTGATTCTGTGAATTATTTCATATCTAGAAAATTTAGTAGAACTATTCCTGAACCACCTCAAAACCTAGGGTTAAACTATCTTTGAGAATAGAAAACGGAGCAATGGTTTCATCCCAATTATATAACTCCTCCCCAATCAATACTTATGGACTAAGTAATCCAAAAAATATCATCATAATTGATTTAGTATATTTTGATGATATATTGGGCATGGATTGTATTTCCTTATATAAATCCAACATCAATTTGATGAGAGAGGTAGATCGTTATGAATTTCCTAAGTCACCCTCAGATTCTATACAAGTTTAAGGAGGGAGATTAATCTCTCTTATAATCTTATGATCAATAATGGATATTGTTACCCTATGAAAAATCATATCTAGACCAAATGATCCTAAAAAAGGAAACAATTTTTCTTGAAGGCATTCACATTGTGAGGGATTATACATAGGTATTCTTGAAATAATTTTATAGTATTCCTCTTAAAAAAGATGTTGAGTTCTCAATTTAACTTATAAATAGATCTCTAACCATATCGAATAATCTTTATATAATGGTTATTTTTGAGTTGGAAGAGGAAAACAAATTACATGAGAATCTATAAAATAGTTTTATATTCTTAATTGCTTCACTATAGGGTGTGTCAGTCCCCTTGGTCAAGAAGAATGATGGGTAAATATGATTATATATTGATTATCATGAACAAGAAAACAATGATAAATAAAAATTATCCCTCCAAAGGATAGTAAAATTATTGGATAGAATATGTGGATCCCAGTATTTCACTAAGGTTTTCCTTTGATCGAGATATTACCAATTAATGGTGATTAAGGAAGATATTTTCAAAGCTGCCTTAGAGACATGGTATGAACAATATGAGTTCATAGTGATGCCTTTAGGACTCAGTAATTCTATAGAAATATTTATGAACTTAATAAATATAGTCTTTATATATTACCTTGAAAAGAGTGTTGTTGTATTTTCAGATAATATTATGATTTACTCCAAAAATATGGAGGTGTGTGAGTAGTAATTGAATACTATGATAAAGGATTTCAGAAAGAATAATTTATATTCAATGTAAAACAAATGGGACTTCTTGATGACTGAAACATCATTATTAGGGCATATTATCACTAGAAAAGAGAAATATATATACCCTTATAAGATTAATGCAATTGGATACTGGCCCAGACTAGCATTTGTATTAGAGATCTATAGTTCCAATGAACTAGCTGGGTATTACCCATGATTTTTGAGAAAGATCTCATGATTTTCAAACTCACTAACCAACCTAACACAAAAGTTAATAAAGTTTGACCATACTAATGAAAGAAAATATAGCTTTAAGGAGCTGAAAAAAGAGTCTTATCACTACACCAGTCATCATGCTTCTCCCAAGTGTGGAACATTTTGGGTATATATAGATGCTTAAAAGAATGTGTTGGGTTGTGCACTGATGAATAATGATAATGTAAAAGCCTATGTCTTAAGAAGGGTCAATGTTCATGAGAATAATTACCCCATACAAGATCTGGGGTTGGTTGTAGTAATCTTTGCATTGTAAATCTAGGGACATTATCTCTATGCAAAGAAGTGTGAAATATATATTGACCATAATATCCAAAAATATAAATTCACATAGATGGATATTAATATGCGCTAGTGAATATGGTTAGATATGATCAAGTACTATCATTTCTCAATCTAATACCATCATGTAAAAGAAAACAAAAGGGAATATTCTCTGAGTAGAAAGCATCTAACAACCTTATCTCTAATGACAATTGATGAGGATACAATATTCTTAGAATTTAAAAGGATGAAAATGGTAATATTAAAGGAAGGAAAATCATCATTCCTTTCTAAAATTATTTCTCAACTATCCTTCCGATAGAAGATAAAGTATGCTCACAAAAATGATGTGAAATTTTGAATAAGGTGGAAGCATTCAGAAAAAGTAAATTATCAGTGTTCAAAATTGATGAAGAAGGATTTTTAGGATTTGGATCAAGACTATGTATACCATAAAATTAGGTGATAAAGATATATATTATTAATGTTTTAAAAGGCATAACTATCTCCATTTACCTAGGGAGCATGAAGATATATAAAGATATCTGAGAGGACTATTGGTGGGACAATATGAAGAAGAAGATCGATGAATATAAATCCAAGTGTCTGGAATGTTATCAAATGAAGTAACAAAGTCAAAACTCAAATGGGACAATGAAACAATTACATACATCTATATGAAAATTCTAAAACATCACCATTTACTTTGTCACTGGTCCTCTAAAGGAATCAAGAGAAAAAAATTCCATATCGGTTGTAGTGAATACTCTTACAAAGACTACTCACTTCATTGAAATTAGAGAGGACTTATCACATTATCAACTTGCAAGGATATATGTTAAATAAATGGTGATGTGGTATGTAACACCATTGTCAATTGTTTCTGACCAAGATCCAAGATTTAACTCCAAGTTATGGAATATCCTCTAACATTATATAAATACTAAGTTGAAATTCAATATGTATTTTCACCTCCAAACTAATGGAAAATATATGAAAAACTATCTAGATAGTATAAGACTAGTTAATAGAATCATTTATATGATTTGAAGGACGATGGGATTAGTATTTTCCATTGGTCGATTTCTTATACAATAATAGTTTCCACTAAATAATCCAAATGGCTCAATTTTGAATCCCTTTATATGAAGAGTTATAGACCACCTATGTGTTGGGATGATATTAGTGAATTCATGGTGTTAGGACCTGAAATGTTTGAGGATATGGTAAACAATTTCAATACCATTGAGTAACGCATTAGAACTACTCAGAGTTGATAGAAGAGTTATACTGACAATGGTCGATGATACCTAGTGTTTTAAGTCCAGGATATAGTGTTTCCATATATATCTCTATAGAATAGAGTTTTGAGATTTTGGGATAAGTGGTATATAATACCTAGGTACACTATCCCCTTTGATATTCTCAAACACATCAGAGTTGTTTCTTATCAACTAACACTCTCACCATCCCATTATCAAGTACATGACATATTCCACATATCCATCTTGGGGAAGTACCTACCAGATCCCTCACATGTACTGGATTCATAGGTGTTACCATAGGAAAGTTATCTATCTTATGAGAAGCATCTCATAAAGATATTGGACAATTGATATAGATTTCTATGAAACAATACCACTCAACTGGTAAAAGTGTTATGGAGAAACCATAAATAAAAATAGGAAAATAGGGAACCAAAAGAATCCACTAAGTAGAAGTACCCACACTAGTTTTCACATTAGAATATAATATAAAATTTCTAGGTAAAATTACTCTATGGGGGGAGAATATAACACCCTATGTTTTTAAAAAATAAAAATATTCTTGATTCCATATCAAACACACAACATCAAGCCTAAACAAACCATGATTATTTTTTACCATTATTGCATTGCTGTTAAATTAGTAGGTATGAATTATATTAAAAAATTTATGAAATATATATATAAATATTCTAATTAATATAAATTTATTGATAAATTATCAGGAAATAAGAACTCAATTTTAAATAATGACATTTTATTTTCCAAAAATACATTTCCTTAAAAACAATTATTTCCTTTTTAAGGAAAATATTCTAATTAATTTATGGAAATTTTAGAAACATTTTTCTAAAAAATTAACAGAATTTTATAAATAGAATGATAAAAATTAAATTAATGTTAAAATACATGGAATTTTTCTAAAATGGTTGTTTTTTTAGTGAATAGTAAAAAATTAACAATCTCTCAAATACTATATTTTATTTTCATTAAATAAATTAATTTAAAAGTTCAATTATATTTTAAATTTTTTCTTCAAGTGAAAATGAACCATTATATTTATAATAATAAAATTAATTTCTTTTTAATCATAAATTTTCATTATTTTGGTATAATTTTATTTTTACGCTTAAAACACTTTTTTCTACAAATTGTTTTAAGTACCTAAAGTTTAAACATTTTAATTAATTAAAATAATCCATATTAAAGAAATTTTTATAACAAATTATTATATTATAAATTTATTTATATTAATTTAAATTCATATAATGACAATTTCTAGTTATACAGTATATATAACATCATCTATTTTTTGAAAAAAAATCATTTCTTCAAAAACTATTTTTCACATATTTTTCATGTTTATGTTTAAATTGAATTCATATGCCTATGTGATGTGATTTTTATAAAAGGGATTAAATATTTTTAATCTTCATAATTAATATTATTTAATAATTTAAAGTTAAGTATTTTGTTAATAAATAGTGAAAACATTAAGAAAACTAGATACAGTGGGGAAAAATGAAAATGGTAAAAGTGAGTAACCTTAGAGGAAAATAGAATAAATTTTTATAAAAATTTTTAATTATGAATGTTGTAGGTTTTATAGACCATATAACCCCAACAATCCAGTATTTTTTAATTTTGGAGTAACATTTCTTGAGGGATACTACCCATTATTGAATGGTTTTTGGTATTTACAAAAATTCCACTCCCTCTAACTTATAAAGGGAACCTTCTATCCTCTCACTTCGTATATAAAAAAAGATTTATTCATTTAATAACTATAAAAATTCCATCTTAAAATCCCTTACCACATCTTATAGGCCTTCTTTTCATTATAACACCATCCATGGAATGCTTTTAGGGAAAACCTAAAGAGAAAGTCTGAATAAGGGGTATTATTCTTCAAAAAGTGTTATGTTTTATTTCTTCTAGCACTTCATTAAAATATTACTGAATCATTCTGATAAAATAACATCAATATATCCCATATAATAAAATTTTACTGTGTTAATGTAATAAAATAAATCTATCTCCACTTACATCTAATGGGAAACAAAACAATCATTTATGTGTACAGCGGACTGCAACTTTGTGAAACTATGTAATTCGTTTTCCATCATTGCCTATCACAGATCTTCATGATGATGGATTTGTTTATTATATAAGATATTCATGACATATTAATCATTCTATAAAATTAATATATCATATGAATTATTACCTTTCCATCCATTTAAACATAATAACATTCTTCATGTGTATGGCATACTACCACCACACGAAGAAATGCATTTATTTTTTTTATTAATGTTTCTCATAGATTATATAGGTAAGTTTATTTAAATAAATAATTTATTATTTATTATTTAATGATAATTATATAAAGTTAAGATAATAATTACATTCTCTCCACCGTGATCATTAAAAATGGAAAATGTTACTCATGCATACGTACAACCTACCGTCTCCATGATTGTAACATGGTTAACTTTCCATAGCCATATTTCAAGGATGGTTTTGAAATTATAATTTATATATATAAATTATAATTATTCCTTTCATATGCAGGTTATGGTGCTATATACAGGACTTGACAGCTTCCTGTTTGAACTTACAGTCAATTGAAGGGCTCTAATCCTCCACAGTTGATATTAGATGCAGTGATCAGGTGAGGAACATCCTTCTGGTTGTTGTTGCTGCAATGGTTGGCTTTATATGGAAGGCTCGAAAGAACCAAATTTTTGAGAGCATCCAACCCTCTTTTCAGTCAGGTGTTAAAGAAATCCATCGTGTGGTATGTACTGCCTCTAAGATGCAGTTGGGATGTATGAACAATAATGATAATGATTTATCATTTTGAGGAATTTTGGCTTATCTGGAAAAACAAGAAAACCGATGGTCATGAAGTACATAAGGTGGATTCCACCTATTCTCTCCTGGTTTAAAATTAACGTTGATGGGGCAGCTACAGGTGCACCTGGGCCATCAGGCTGTGGTGGTGTCTTTCGTACCTATCGGGGCTTCGTTAAGCACTGTTTCTACCATTATATTTGGCAGGGTTCTGCCATTAAGGCAGAGTTATGGGTGATGATAAAATAAATTTCTTATGCAGTTAAATATGGTTGGCGATTTCTTTGGCTGGAATCAGACTCGATGGTTGCTGTTGAAATCATTAAGAGATGGTCATGGAATGTCCCTTGGGTGCTTTTGCCTTACTGGATTGAATGCCTTTAACTCCTTGATGGTATTATCTTGGACGTATCTCATGTTTATAGGGAGGCCAATCAGGTTGCTGATTCATTATGTATGAAGGATATTGTGGAATCTAACTTTGTATGGTTATTTATGGCTTTTGATGTTGTGTGCCCCTTGTGGATGAAGATGCATGTGGCACTATATTTACTAGGCTTTGTAAACCCTCTTTTTGATGCCTTTTTCTCTTATTTATTTTTCAATAAAATTTGGTAGGGGCGTGTTTTAACCTTCCCTTAGGGATTTTGGGTATAATTATTCCTTTATAATTATTCTGGATAAGATGAATTGATAATATATTTCACCTTATTTGAATTACCAAATTTATTTTGGACATATGTGATAAACATTATCAAAAGTATCAATTAAACTTAAATGATTATGTGATTGAATATAACAAGATAGGAAATTAAATATTAGGAATAATAAACATTAAAAAAATTAATTGAGTAAATTATTTACATAAATTTATTATCCAGGAAGATAAATAATACATGTGACGACTTGGGCTCAAGGTAAGGGATCTCCCTAAACTAGCCTTTTCTTTTAGTTGATTATCATTATCTCTCTAACTATATTCCTCTATCTCTTTAATGTTTTGGAATTCTTATAAATTATATATATATAATATATATATATATAACTATCTTATTCAACCTTACTTTAAGCGGGTAATACATTCCTTATGTTCATTTCCCAAATTCCTTCATTATGATATTTCTAGGGATTATTATATGAGGGAAGATTATGTTACCCATTTTCTTTCCATGGATAATTATTATGTTTATAAATTATGATTAATTTCCTTTTTTTCAAAACTAAATAATTATTATGTTATGATGGGTGCTCCCAGATATCTCACTAATGCATTGGGTAAATCATTATTCTCATGAGATGTCATATATAAGATGAGAGAGTAAACTGAATCCATTATCAAAAAATTTCCACCATTTGATTTATTCTAGGAAGTTATCCTTTAATCAAGTTTATGTCAAGTTATATATTTATACTATAACAACCTATATTTTCATAGAGGTTTGTTTTATTTTAGTTTCTCTGGAGCCCTTATTAAGTTCTCTTTTTGGATTAAGATAGGGAAATTGTGCCCTTAGGCCAGTTTGTTTTCTTTAGGAATGAGAGGTTATAGGTTGGGTAGAGGCTAGAAGTAGGCGAAATACATGTAATTTATTAAATACATGGTTTTTATCTATTATATACAGTGTGTATTATAAAAAAATGTTTAATGGATTGAGCAGGGCCCTTACATGTGAAGAATTGGGTTTTCCCTAAAAGTGAAACTACCAAACATCTACATGTCTTGTAAAGTTTACACACTGAATAAATATGTTGTACCATTTGTTTTTAAAGAGGAAAGGGATACTTTTTTGAACCCCCCCCCCCCACCTTCTCTAGAAGGTACCTCATGATAGATACTCCTCCATGTATAAGCTAGGTTCTACATGATATCATCCACATGAGCTCCAATTGTTTCATTGTTGGGAGTGATTGATCTAAAACAGTAATCTCTCTACTCTTCTTACTTAATTCCATTATTTATCTTTCCATATTTTGTGCTATTTATGTGCGATATCATATTCCCTAATTCTATTTATTTTTTATAATCTTCTAATTTCTTTGGTTCCAGCTCGATTCAAGGGTCGACACAAGATGAGGAGAGTTCAACAAGCTTAAGGTTGGTGGCCTTGTTATGATTTCCGAAGTCTAAATGATCTTATATTATGAGTAGTTATACCATGTGCCTGAATTCTCTGATGAAGACTGCCTAATTCATAGTAAAATTTATTTAAATGGTTTTTCTTTCCTAATACGGTCTCAGATAATGGAGAATTATCACCTTAGTTTATATCCTTAACAATATCCACCCCATGGGTGTTCCCTCTCTTAAAGGCCTAAAATCCCTTTTCTTTAAATCGTCTAATCACCTTTTGAGTGGTGTGTTTCCTTATAATAAATAATACTTTTAAAATGTGAAATATGAAATAAACTAAGGAAAAATGATAGTCTAGGAGTTAGTCCCATATTCTTATTGGCCTAGTTCATGATGATTGAATTAAATAATTTGGACAAATTTATTGAAGTATTATGATTGTAATTTCTTGATGGAATGGTATGAGATCCTAATAGTTGAACCATGCCTTATTCTCATGCTGAGTCAGATAATTTGGATTCCATTTATGGATCACCATGGATGGGATCATCATGTTGTATAATTAAATTTTTTTAATGAATACTAAATATACTGGGAGTGATACTTATAATGCCTTGGATGGGATTACTCTATGGATTCTCTAGCTCCTAATGAGTGATATTGATTCCCTAGGGGAGTAATTATGGATGGTATCAGTATAGTTATGGTTATACTATTACACAATAAATAATTGTTCCCCTATTTGAGATACTAGGGATGGGATTAAAGGTTATTGTATTCACATCACAATGGGAGTGATACTTAGAATTTTGTTTATGGAACACCTTTGATGAACTCGTATGGTGTTGAGTGGTTATTTTTTCCTAGTATGATAAATGGGTTCCTTGATATGGTTATCATTGGATAGGTATAAGATACTTTTATCTAAATTATAGAGATGCCTTTGATCTAATTCCGTGAATGAAATTTTATTAAATTAAACTATGAGTTGGAAAAGAAAAATCAATTTCTTGAGCTTGGTCCAATCTTGATAATTTATATATGATGACCCATTTATACACTATATCATACTTGTACTGGTCGTCTTGATTTTGAGACATATTTCTTAGGCCAAATTAGGTAGTTTCGGTTGGGTACCGCAAGAGGAAACCGCTCAAATGTGTTTATTTATTTATTGCCTCGCATTTATTATTATTAGAACACTATTAATTTTATATGCATAGACTGGATTGTTATATATTCCATTAGTGGTGGCCTACTAAGTTTATCTCCCACCCTGCTCGGGCCTCCCATGGTACCCAAAAATATTTCATGATTGGAAGTATATATAAATGTAATCGTCCAAATTCCAATGATTGATTTTTAGAACTAAAATGGATTACGGTTGTAAAAGACTGAGCCTATGCTAATGATACTAGTATTAACAGCTTTTGGTATTTTTTCATTTTTTGTATTGAGTGTGTTATATTCCTAATTTCCCTATATCTTGTGTACCTCATTTTTTCGATATCAACATGACATCATCGTCCTTATTTTGTATCTATTTATGATTCATATTCTGCCAATTTTTTATTGGATGTTTATTTATTATTTAATTCCTTCTTGTTTATTACTTATTCCAATCTTTCTCATTCATTATTTACTAATGTGCTAAAATATGACTCATTAGATAAATTTATCCCCATATAAACACTCTAGGACATCGCTACTATTCAAAGAACTCTGTAATATAGGGAGGCGTGCTTGACGTCATGTGGAAACCCGTCTAGGGGCACCGCTATGTGGCTTCTAGGGAAGGATGTAACAAAGTGGTATGAGAGACCTTTTTTAATTTTTTATTACTTTTTGGTTATTACCCATGAGACATAGATGTATCAAAATTTTGTAATGACATTGTTCCTACGAGTATCTAACCCACATATAGGGGAAACCTAAATTACATGGGATGCGTTACTTTGGTTGTTAGTTTATTCTTGTTATAGTTGTACTAATTTCACCATTTGGTGATGCACATGTTTTATGACATCATTATTGTTGATATTAATATGGATTTAATATTTACTTAGCCTGATTAGGTATGGTTATATAATCCCATGCATCATCATAAATAATTTATGATTTGTATTAATATTCCATGCATTTGTTCATCGCATAATTATGTTACTAATTATATTTCATGTGCTGCATGTGATTCTCATGAATTCCTTGACTACTATGTATGTAAATGTGTTAATGTTTCTTATAGGGATAACATAATTGGATTAATTAATGTATCTTAATAAATATATATAGTGTTTTACTACTTATATTTATGATGATTCCTTAATTAACCAATTATACTATATTGGAGTCATGAACCATTGGTTATATGGAATGAAACGTTAGATAATTTTGATTACATGAATTTCAATTGTAATTTATGAAGAATTTACTTACATAAATTGGGAAGGGTAATTAATTTAATCAAATCATTTTACATGATGTTTTATCTCCTGATAGTGGACGTAAAGGTCGGTATGTAGTTACTTAATGTTCCAATTGAAATTTATAAATAGAATGGGACTTTATAAGTTCAAAATGGTGATGCATTTAAATAAACTATGATATTTATCCATATAAATGATTATGAATTTAAATAAATTTAATTTTTAAAATGAAATGGTTACTGCTAAATAGGTATTCCTGTTGAAAAGTAAAGTACATTTTCCTTTATGACTTGCAATAGACACTCTGTTTTGGTTATCTCTTTTCTTATCTACTATTAAATATTATTGGAGTTTTGTTTGGAAATTTTAGAGCTATTCCAGAATGACTATAGTGAATAATATATTTTTTACATGACTATTAAAACATTTTAAAGATAAACAACATAATCGTGTTATAAATCTAGGATCTAAAAGTTTAGTATCTTGGGAAACTTAGAACCATACATAACTTTTATATAATAAAACATGAAAAATTTATTTAATTCTTTCCACTCTATATTTTTATTACCCCCCGTGTTCTCCTTAATACAAACATTCACCTAAGGTTATACTTCAAAATAATGGGTGAGATAAAATCCTAGTAATAGGACGAATAAGAGATATAAAACAAGGATGGGCATAACCATCGTCATATCATAAGAAAAGTATCATAATCATAACATTTATATTATCAGGCATGTGACATAGAATGTATATCAATATTGGACATAAAATAAACCAGGGAAATGAATGGTTTTAATTTCATAAAGATTACATTAATAAAATTTGTAGTTCCTAATATAAAAAGGGTATACATTTCTAGGTATCAATACTAATTTAAGAATAAATATTCTTTTGATATGTAAAAAATGTGTTTTTTGAAAGAAGAGTTATTTTTTAGAAAAATTCTTTTAATTTTTCATGATACCAGATTAGAATCATGTATATCATAGAAAATAAAGATGAAGGAAAAAATATATTATATTTAATGAAAAATAAAGAAAAATACATACTGAAAATGGAGTGAAATAGGGAAAACCCAAAAGAAGGGAGTTTGGAACGAAAATCATCTTACCTTATGTCTGAATTCTTTATTCACTTTAATATACAGGATAATAAAATTAAATTAATTAATTAAAAAATAAAGAACCTTTTTTACATTATTTTTATTCATTATAGTTTTATTATGTTCAGTTTTGGGATTTTTGATGAGTTAGAGAGTTTAATTTCATTGTTCAAGAGTGATCGTTTTCTTGGTTTTTATGATCGGTTCCCTTATACATGAGTCTAGAAGATTGTCTAAAATGGGGATAATTGTCTATAATTGAAAATATTCGTTATTAATGAAATTAAGAAATATTAAATGATCTTATAAATCGTTTGGTTATATGTTATAAGGATGAATCATTTGATCAATAGTTAATGATAATCGTTCAGGTTAATTTTGGCGGGTTTTGATCATAATGAACTCATTTTGTTTTAACAATTAGTATTATGTATATAAGTTTGTTCTAGAACATAAAAAAATTATAAAATAAACATTAAAATATATTTTATCCATTAAAATTTTCTCAGGAAAATCCTTAAAGTCGGTACGTGAATATGAAAACATATCATCCTTGAAGGCGATAAATCAACACCTCACAAAGGATGCTTTAATTTTAAGAATAAAAGGGAGAGGATAAGTAGTTTGATGATGTATTATTTCATTAGAATAATAAAATTATAGTACATGTAAATTACTAGAGATATCACACCCTTTGATTGAGGGTGATTGAGGAATTAATAATAAATGAAAAGACCATGAAAAGAAACTAAAAAAAGAAATAATATTTTACATACTAAATTCTTCTCCTTGAGAACCTCCTTAGGGAAAAGGATTTTGTCTTTTTTTGAGACCAAGAGCCCCTGGACATGGGGGAGGGACTTGATAAGAGTATTGGGTAAAATTTGGACAAGGCTCAAATCTTGGAATGTGCGAGGAGAATAGATGGTGACAGGTTATATTTATAGTGGATGAGAGGGGTGTTTTCTCATTATTATATTCATTAGTTTATTATTTGTGCTCAAGAATATGCATAGTTTGAACATTATCACTAAATATATGAAAATAGTGATGGTCAGTTCGAGATTATGGTTCTTACATCAACGATGACTCAAGGAATATTGTATTTAACTTGTAATGTATATATATCGTAATTTACCCTATTTTACTATTCACAAAAAATTACGTATTTCAAGAAAATATCAAAAATTAAGCATTTATTTTAATTCAAAAATGGACTCCATTTAATGAAAATAATTTACTAAACATGAGAAATTTAATTTTTAATTAAAATCAATATTTACTAGGAAAAATACCGATTTTAAATTTATAACAAGTTTTATAACACTTTGAAAAATTAACTAAGTTCTAAAAAAAATATCTTAAAATAAAAAAGAAAAAAATAATATTAATTTATGAATACTTTTTATGAAAATAAATTTTCTTTTAAATTATTAAATTAATCATAAAATTGTAATTAAAATTTTATGACTTACAAAAATACCAACACTTAATTAATAATTTTTTAAAAAAATTATTTAATTATACTATGATATAATTATATCATACTGCCATTTATAATATTACTAACTTTTATTTATACTTTATTGTGTAAGGTTACTATTTATTCGTCTGGTTCACTAGTTATAAGAATCATATTACTATTCTCGAGTTCAAGTTACTATTTCATCAGTATAAGTTCCTTAACTTCTTGAAATACCTCTTATTCCATTAATTCTAAATTTTTAAAGTTTAAATTTTTTTATAAATGTGATTTTATGTGGTTTATACTATATGAAATAATTATAAGAAGTGAAATTCCATTGATAAAATTTTGGGTCCTTAAAATGACGTCCTCAAATCATCCATCGAGAGGGTAATTACAACCATGCTCTAGAGGCGGTGGGCCCTGATCCACCTTAATTACCTCCTAGAGTTCCACCCAAGGAACCTTATATTGATCTTACACTAGGTTTAGATGATTATTTTTGAGATAGATCTTCACTCATTAGGATATTTGTACCATGAACTCCATGGCTAACCCCAACTATGGTAGAGTTGACACAATAATTCCAGCAGCAACATCCTCCCACCCTCTTGAGGGACAATGGTCCTCTGGTTTTTAATTCGTGGATAGAAAATATTTCATCTAACTTTTAGCATTTCGAGAAACCTCCAAAGTGGAGGTTGAATATTGCTACCTATATGCTTTGTGACTCTGTTAAATGTTGGTGGGGGTGTCATCGCCCCGGCCAGGAGTCATCTAGGTATGGCCTAGGTGGGCTTTAAAATAGGCTTATATGATTAATTTCCCCACAAAACACTGATATAGGATCAAGATCAAGAGTTTATACACCCACATCGAGCAGTTATTTTAATCATAGAATATTCATCTCATTTTATCGTGATTCATCATTTTGTTCCAACACTGACCCATGATGAGTCGACGACTGTGATACGTTTTGAGTATGGTCTTTAAAACGCCATCTGATCATAGTTAAAATTCTTCAGGCTTCCCACTATTTCTAAGACAGTGAATCAGGCCCTTATTATGTAGAAAAACCTAATGGAGGTAGGTAATGTTAGCCAGGGTGGTTCGACTTTGAGACAAGGATATTTTTTGTCTAATGGAAAGAAGTATCCTTTGAGGGTCTATGTGGGGGTAACACCAACTAGATGACACACATAAAAATATATGTGGTGTGTCACAAATGTGGTAGAAAAGTCCATAATAATCCAAAGTGTATGAGGAACCCAATCGAGTGATGATCGTGTTTTAAGGTGGGTCTCTTTTAGAATTTCTGCCAAGCTGTTTCCTAATGCCTAATGAGAACAGATCTGTATTGAAATTGAATTTTGTTCTGGGATCCATAGATCCATGATAAGAGTGGATATGGTCTATTAAAGGACAATAAGGATAATAAAGATGTTTTTTCCAAGTTAATTAGACTTTATAGGTCCATCACAATTAGAGTCGACCTGCTCAGGTTAGTCAAGATGCATATCAAGGCCACAGATCATGCCATATATATGCAGTGCATACTACACCCTTGTTGATGCTGAAATTTAGAGAAGGGACGTATTGAATGGATAAAAGAGCAATGAATGAATTTGGGACCAAAAAGAAGAAATTATAGGGATTAGAAGGTGGGAGGGCGCAATATTGGGGAGATGCGCGCAAGAGTACTTCCAGCACGCAAACCCTTGTGTGTCGGCCTTCGTTTTCAAGCAGAAAGCTCTATCCTCCATGAATTGACGCGTCTGGCCTTGTTTCCATGCCGAAGGTGACATCGACTAGGTTTTTGCGCACCTAGCCCCATTTCCGCGATGGAGGTGATGTCGAGTGGGCATGTGCATGCCCGACCCCATTTCCGCGCTGAAGGCATCGTCGAACAGGAGTTTGTGAACTCGGCCCCATTCCCATGCCGAAGGTGACATCAAAAATCCGTTTGCATGCCCGGATCTGTTTCCATGCCGAAGGCGACGTCGAATTGGGCTTTGTGCACCCATCCCCATTTCCACACACCAGGCGACGTCGAGTGGGCGTTTGCACGCCTAGCCCCCTCTGTGCGCACAAGCCGACGACCGACCAGAATTTGTACATCAGGCTCTTGCACGCCACTCTAAGGACTACAAGTATAAAACAAAATGTTCCCCCACCCTTCAGGGGGACCCAAAAATGAAGTGATTCTCTACTTCATGAAAACCCAATCTTTTGTGACCACATGAAAAACCTATGGCCTTCAGGTATTGGTTGTTGCACAATATGTCCCCCGGGGGCGCCTTCGAACAGGCCCTCTGATCCTCGTGAATTTTGTTTCCTTCCGAATTTATTTGCACAAAAGTGGTCCCATCGTGTGCACAGGTTCCCTATATGTCAGGTGCACTTTCACACAACCCATCCAACCTGTGCGCAAACCGTCTGTCTTGCTCGTAACCCCTTGGGCTTGCACACCACCTATCCAACTTGCGCAAAAACTGTCCATCTTGCGTGCAACCCCTCCTTCTTGCACGCCACCCATACCTCTTGCAGGCAAACCCTTCTTCTTGTGCACAAACCATAAATCTTGCGCGCATACATCCTATCTTTCCCTAGCCCATTCTCTTATGTGTTCTCCATGTGCTTCTGTCACCTTAAGGCACCTTGTTTGAGCCTCTCTTATGCGCGACACACCTGCATCACGCGCTCTTTTTTCGTGTGGCCCCTCAGGTTTGCACTGACCAATTTCAAAATCCCTTGGGTGATTCTTTCCTTTGCATTGCTTTGCCTCATGCTTCTTCACATAGGCACACTAACAGCTATTTCTTCTTCTTATAGCCATGCTAACGTGGAAACCCTAAAGGGATCACCTCTCGACACCCCCTAGTCATAGCATTGCTGATGCCTTCATTCTCCCAAGGTCGGGTGGGTATGAGTTATGTAAGTCCTAGGGGTGTGGAGTGCTCCTACCTCGTCCGAGCTGCAGCACGTTAAACTGCCAAGTGCCATCGTCCTCAGCACATGACGTTAAAATTTGACCTTGCTACATGCATTGCACGCAGGGCACCCCACCTTGGATGTTCTCTACACCCATTGGTATCCACAGGAGTGAGATCATTCCTCACATGGAATGACATCCTCGTTATCGGGGCGGCATCTGTCCGCGGCAAAAGGGCAAACACACTACTATAAGCCCGCTAGATTTTCTTACAAGAGGTAGCATCCCTGATCCTCTCTTCCTAGGTTCCAAATCACTCTCCCGCTAGGCTTTGTCATCACCCGGGCCTCCATCCTATAGTAAGTCCCTATCTCCACCTCCCCAGGCTACTAACCACGTGTAATCCCCTATATCCTTTTTGGGATGTGAACCACGCGTAAGCCCCTATTTTCTTTTTGGGATGCTACCTATGCATCAGCCCCACTCTACTTCCCATGGACGCACCTTCTACAACGTGATATTTTGGTATTTTCTATCTCTTGTTTCTCACACTGAGCATGACTCACGTGGGCTTAGAGCAAGCACCGACCATGACATTATATCTGTGAATCCTAGAGTGTAATCCCCAAACCCCCCATGAACTATGAGGTCTTTGATCCTTACCAAGGTAGGGTACGTAGGAAACCTCCCTGAGGTTCAATCCCACCATCCATTGGTCCTGACCATCCTCACTTCGGTTCACTAAACCCACTGCATGAACTACGATGTAACGCCCCGACCCCAGTTACCCAGAGTCGGTGTAATACTTCGTAACATTGGCATGATCACAAGAAAGATCAAATCTCGAAAGACCGATTGGTTTAGTAGCCTTGGAAACACTAGATATATTCATAAGTCTTACATTACATCATAAAATGAAAAACTACTACAACAACATAATGTCTCCATAATCCACACTCATATCCCCACATAATATCCCTGCAGGTCATTCATAACTTACTTCTTCACTTCCTGGGAAAAATAAAACATAGAAAAGGGGTGAGCTCAAATGCCCAGTAAGGATAACAATATAGCGGAAACTTTCATAAATAAGAATAAACTTTTAAGGCAATGTATAACTAAAACAAAAGCCTTTCAAACATGAACTTTCAACATGGTATGGCATAAATAAAATGAAATAATTCCATTTACTTATTCACATGGATATTCTACTAATCGAATAATCACATGCAAAAATCAATAACCACTTTCATAATGTTGGAATGCATAATGTCAGACTATCATAACCACATAGTCAAGGCCTCGTGCCAAGACTACAAATAAGATTTTGTCAAGGCCTTGTGCCAAGACACTAGTTTGTCTCATGAGACCTACCGATGCATCGAGGAGCTATAGCGGGCTCCACCCGTCACTTATTAAGTCCAATGCATTCCTCATATGAATAGGTTTAAGCATAAAATAAACATTCGTATTAAAACTAGCATACGAAATGTCAATACTTTAACCACAAACCATGAATGGTATAAAAATAGAACATCCACAGTCAAATATAACTCATTTGATACAATATGGAAGATTGTATTGCATCACATGAGTTATATTTGACTGTGGATGTTCTATTTTTATACCATTCATGGTTTGTGGTTAAAGTATTGACATTTCGTATCCTAGTTTTAATACGAATGTTTATTTTATGCTTAAACCTATTCATATGAGGAATGCATTGGACTTAATAAGTGATGGGTGGAGCCCGCTATAGCTCCTCGATGCATCGGTAGGTCTCATGAGACAAACTAGTGTCTTGGCACAAGGCCTTGACAAAATCTTATTTGTAGTCTTGGCACGAGGCCTTGACTATGTGGTTATGATAGTCTGGCATTATGCATTCCAGTATTATGAAAGTGGTTATTGATTTTTGCATGTGATTATTCGATTAGTAGAATATCCATGTGAGTAAGTAAATGGCATTATTTCATTTTATTTATGCCATACCATGTTGAAAGTTCATGTTTGAAAGGCTTTTGTTTTAGTTATACATTGCCTTAAAAGTTTATTCTTTTTTATGAAAGTTTCCGCTATATTGTTATCCTTACTGGGAATTTGAGCTCACCCCTTTTCTATGTTTTATTTTTCCCAGGAAGTGAAGAAGTAAGTTATGAATGACCTGCAGGGATATTATGTGGGGATATGAGTGTGGATTATGGAGACATTATGTTGTTGTAGTAGTTTTTCATTTTATGACGTAATGTAAGACTTATGAATATATCTAGTGTTTCCAAGGCTACTAAACCAATCGGTCTTTCGAGATTTGATCTTTCTTGTGATCATGCCAATGTTACGAAGTAATGCACCGACTCTGGGTAACTGGGGTCGGGGCGTTACAGTTGGTATCAGAGGAAGTTTTGTACAAACCTTGGAAGATAGATTTAGATAAACTCTGATTAGAGCACGTAGACCTAAGATGAACTTTGAGGATTAGTATAGAAGAACTTCCTAGAATTTTCGTATTGTAGAGATTTTGTGAGTTTTCCGAGCAATACATCCCTGTCTGGATACGAGCAGGTAGAGGCGGCTCTGGCACAGATGTACCTAGGGGTAAAACCCGAAAACACCACTTTGAGCTAGACTCGAACGGGAACTGGTGCACGACAACGGGCCTTGCTGCACTCTTGGTTACGACACTCCCGGGGGATATGCTTAGGATAACTCTCATTTTCTTTACAAACCATTATGAAGGGTTTATGAGTATATACATTCTCAAAGGAGACATTTTTATGATTATGGATTATATCCATAAATAGTTCAATTTATGTTAAGTGTTTTATAAGTATGGGATTATGTATTTTGATTCATAAACTGATCTAGTGTATGCCATTGTTTAGAAATGGCGCCCAGTAGAAGGAATGAGAACTCCAGAAATGCACATGATCCAAAGAGAAGGAAGGATCATATCTTTCATGGTCTTAAGCTAGAATTTATAAGAGAAATAGTCTCCCATGTATTATCATCATATGAAGAAATAATATCATGTGTTGATAAGATAAGTAAAGAGTTTACTGAGTCCTATGGCTTTAAAGGGAAGCAAGAGAAGAAAAGGATGGAAGAGAGAAAGATGGATAAAGGGAAGAGGGAAAAGAAGAATTTTCCCATATGTGGTAACTGTGGAAAGAAACACCCTGGAACTTGCCTGAAAGGAATGGGAGTTTTTTATAAGTGTAGAGGAAAAGGGCACAAAGTACGTGACTGCAAGGGTAAGAAAATGGTTTTAAATGTACAATGCTTCATTTGCAAGGAGTTTGGACACTACGCGAACCTATGTCCCAGTCATCAGACTATGCCGCAAATGATGCTATTGGATAATAATCAAGTTATGATACTACCACAGATGAAGAGGAATGATTAGAGTTCTTATGTTGATTATGTCAATTGAGTGTTGTATAAACAATGTACTTGTTACAATAATCATGGAGTATATAAGGATTGTACTGCAGTACTATTTCATTAGGGACTTGAGATTGTGTGGAACAAAGAAAAGTGACTCAATAGCAGGATAAATTTTTGGAAAATATATGGTTGAGAGAATGATAAATCATAATATAGTTCTGATACTGAGGTAGTGATTTTGGAATAATATGTGATTGTTTTGGATAAATTATATTGGATATTCTTGACTACCCTGGAACTGATTAATGATTTGTATATTCCATCATTGTTGGGGTTTAAAACATTTTTGGATTAATGATGTATATCCAGCTTTCTATATGGAATAACGGAGCATGAATGTAATCAATAAGGAATATGGTAATTCAGGATGTTTCGGTGTATTAAAAGAATACATGATGAAGGTATTCATATGCTATTATGGGGTAAAAAGGTTCTACATTATGTTTACCTTACTTATAAATGTTGGACTGTGAGTTTGGATAGAAGTATTTTGGATAGTTCTAGTTTGGATTATTTTGGATTGCCATAAAAGGACAACCCGAAGGTCGGGCGGCAACCCGTCGCGTCCGGCAAGGCTGTGAGATTGAACCCGCAACCGAAGGGCGACAAGGGTGTATCACCTACCACTGGCCCATGAGATGTTCTGGATTAAATAATTTAGTTTTTATTAAAAGATCTTGTAGATGAATTATAAATTCGTTTATTTTGGAACCCTATACGAATAGTATAAATAGAAATTTTTTTTACGTTCTATTATCTTTTAGATTGAAAGATGAGTTTGTGGTAGAAATTTATTAATGGATAAAACTCTAATTATAAAGTAAGTATATCCCCTTATGATCTTGGCCAATCTCATAAATAAATTCCTCAACATTAAGAAAAGCAACTTAGAACAAAAATGATTTCCTAGATGGTACCTTAGATCATCACTAATTTATGGATTTGGGATTGTTGGCCTTTTCATAGCCATGTCCTCTACCACTCTCCATCAGATAATTGATGGTTAGATTTCTCCTCCATATCCATATTTTTCTATATGGAACCCTAGTATGTGTTATTTTCGGTAATCTTCATACTTTCCACTCTTTATTTTAAATAGAGGCCTCATTAATTCATTTTTCGATGTGGGATTTCAACTAAGATATTTCGAAACGTCAAAAATGTGTTATCCTAATACCATATGTTTTGTTGAACCGATGGTATTTCAAATCATCATAGATTGATGAATTTAAGGACCTCAATTATACACTTGTTTGTGATTGATGATCTCAATCACTACCTATAAATATTTACGTTTTTCCTCCAATTATATGTCTCTAATTGCCACCAATGTTCTCCTAATCGAGATCATAATTTGGTGGTGACTCTTTCATTTCTCTTTTCCTCATATTAAGACTAAATTTTAGTAACCTAATTTCCGATGTGGGTTTTCCCACAAAGATATTTTCTATTTTCAACCTTTTATTTTCGAAGAACAATTTCAAATTGCGAGGACGCAATTTATTGAAGGAGGGGAGAATGTAACACCCCAGGATTTCATAGTGTGTTATTTCTTAAAAATAATTCAATAACTTGCACTACACACAACACCGAGTTCAATCACACCATGACGTACACAAAAAAAAAGCCATTAAAAGAGGTCATGAATAGTATTAACAACATTTTGAACTTTATATAATCCTTATAATTTTAGAATCCCTATTATGAGTTTCTTAGTCATAATGCAAGAACAGATTCATTTTCAGTATTGCACTTTTATCAACTTTAATAGTGAAACCTTTTTAAATAAAATATTTTAAACTATCTGAATAAATTGGGATATCAAAAAAATTTAAAATGAAACATCCCAAGCTTCCACGGTACGCTTTCCTTTGAATAAAATAGTAGCGTGTGTTGTACGCAACCTTGAGTTTTAACACACGCCACAACCAATCAAACTAGCCGTTGTGAATAGTAATACCTAAATTTTGAAATTATATATATTTTATATTTTAAAATGGACTTCATTTTTGGATTCTGAATATCGAATTTAGCCTAAGGTGAAATTTTGGTACTTTTCGGATAACTTTTGAAAATTACTAAATTTTAATTAAAAACAACTTTTTTAATCAAAAAAATTAATAGTGATAAATTGTGAATTTGAGTGGTTTTAAAGTATATTTAGAATATATTTTTACCATTTAATATAATGTTGGTTATTGGACATAATTTTACAATTAAACCGAACATAAACAAGTGTCAATCTTTTGATAGTTATTACCTCTTAAAAACACGCTTTTTGTTTTGACAGCGGGAATTAATTTTAAATTAATTTCTGCCACTTCTGTGTTTTGAATTTAGAAAAATGGATTCCATATTTGGAATCAGGATGTCCAAATTGTGTAAATAGGTAACTTTTATTTTTAGACATTTTGAATAATTATTGTGGTAAATATTTTATTTACCATGGTTAAGGGTAAATCCGGTAAATAAGGGTTAAAAAATAATATTATAATAATACAAAATTACCCTAAAACGTGTCCTAACCTTATTGGTGGACACATACCCGACCATGAGCATCCTTGGGTCAATTTGGGGACCCCTTGGAGCCACTTGTATGTGGTAGGGACACTTTATATTAATAAAGTTAAAATAAAAATAAAAATGGCATAAGCTTACATCTTTTAGAAGAACAATTTTTACATAGGGTTATACATGTTGGATTTTCGATTATAAATATTCATTAGAAAGATAAAAGGATTTCCTACATAATGATATTTTGTTTATAATATTTAGACATCAAATAAGTTAAATTATTAATGACACAATAGTGATGCAATGTTTACCTCATTAATAAATCATTTAAATAAATAAGATTATAATGATTAAAATATTATCTAAAACCTGTCCAATTCTTATTGGTTGATGTTATTTAAGAAATGAGTCATCTTAACTTCGACCTCAATTATTTTTGGACCATTATAAACCTAATATAATTATATTATAAAGTAATACTTTCACTCTTTCCTAAAGAGCCCCTCCTCTCCCTTATAAAAGGGGACCACTTCTACTCATTCCTCACACCTCTCAAGCCACTTGGATCGTCCAAACCCTGCCCAAATAAGCTCCCCACATCCCTCTCCTCCTCCTTTAAGCTTCCCCTTAGGCAGAAATCATTTCAAGAAGTCCTTTGGTTCCAACCAAAGCGAGTTACCTAAATTAAAGGTAACGATTTCTCTTAAATTATTTTCATTTATTTTGCTTCTCCAACCCCCAAACTCTTTTTACTTCCTTTCTTTTGTAACAACACCAGTATCCTCAAATATACTAGGATTTTGTTATAATAAGGATTAAAACTACACATACACACAACTCCATCTAATGGATGATGAACATAATGTTTTTGTGGATGGCAAACTAACGCCTCACGAAACGATGATTGTTCAAATACATCTTACCGCCTCTCATGGTGGCCATTATGATGGCACTGTAATTAAATATGATATTAATGATATATATTTTATATATAAGCTTCTGTAATTCCATTTTATTTCATACCATTATTCGTTTCATGTTGTATATACATACGATAATTTCATTTGAGGAAGTGCGGACTACCGCCCCCTTAAAATGATATGACTCATTCATACCACACATGGAACGTATAAAGGATGGTGTTAATGAACTTAAGTAACATATATAAAATATTATATTATACTGGAATAATAATATACCTATGTATCATTTGGATTCAATTCTTTTAAAATGAAAAATTAAATGGAAGTAGCGTTCGTGCGTACGTGCGGACTACCGTCTCCACGAACGCGATGAGATTCATTGTCCATCATATCCATTCAAGTATAATTATAATTTGATGATTTAAAAATAGTATATAAGGACTTTATATCATTCTGGATATGAATAATATACATACCATTAATAACGAATATGGCTCACATAACAAATAATATAAAGTAAAATGAACCCGTTAACACCCGAAATGACGATAATTCTAAGATATTATTAACAAATCAATGTTAAAAGATCATATATGATATCATATTAAAGTAAATGATTCTTGTATTATTAAATAACAATTATTTCACCATTATACAGGAGGTAAACCTACCATCGACCAAGGAAAAATTACAAAGTAAGGGATTCTCTTATCTCACTTTCAATTCCGTGAGATTTCCATTGTTCGTCACTAAATTATTGAAAGTGGTGTATTGTGTACTGCCATTTGATATATATTATCATGATTGTCTTTATATTCATGTTATTATGTAAATAATTTGGTGTTTATTAACTTTTGTCCATACAACTCAGTTGATTAACATGGTAAGGGGTTTCTTAACTCACTCTTAAATTCGTGAGAATTCCATTGTTCACCACTTAATTGTTACATGTGGTGTATGTGTACTGCCCATGATTGTATTCATTGAGTAATATCATTTAATTTATGGGTATTTACATCATCATGTTATGATATTTCTTTCATGGGTGTTTGTTTCTTAAGTTACCTAATCAATAAGGGAATTTGAGATTTCAATTTCCACTCATTTGGCTTTACGCATATTTCATTGATTATATTACCCCAAGATTATGTGTGGAATCACTATTCATTTGATTATGTCATAATTTCCACTCCCCTTCCTGTGGATATACTTTTGATACACATAATCACTCCATTGAAAATTCTCAAGTCATTGATATGAATTTGATAAGAGTAATTTTAACTCTTTCACCATTTGTTGAGTTAAACATCCAATTCGTTGGTTTTGTTTTTACAGGAATATGTGTGAATATACTTTGATTGTTTTACACTGAATATCCAATCATATTTAGTGTATTTATATTTTTCACACATAATTATATTGTTGAATTATCCTTAACCTAAGGATATGGCCTTTATGAGAGATTTCATCTCAACTTACATTCCATTGAGACTTCTTTGTTGATATACACCAAATCACTTTTATGTGGTGTATATAATGTACTTTGACATAGTATATCATGAATTCCCTTTATTCTCATGATATTACAAAGTTTTTATTACCTCAATTATTTTCATTCAAGTGTCTCTCTTTTGGTTAGAATCTCTAACTAAAATACCATTTTTAAATGTTTTAAAGACTTATTCATCTAAATCTTTCTCATTAATGTCCATGTTTTAAAAATGGTTTTAAGGATTTATTTATATGGACATTAAAGTTTAGAAATTAAAAATCCTTTTAAAAGGTTTCAAAGTGGTATGGGACACTTTGATTCAAAAATCTATTTTTAAATGGCTTCTTGACAAATAGTGTGACTTTTAAATGTTTTCAAGAAAAGGGGGATATTTCTCTCAAATAGTTTTGATGATTATTTTCATCTATGTCAACATCCTTCATTATTCATGATTGAGGTTAATGTGATACAATACAATCTTCCATATTGTATCAAATGAGTTATATTTGACTGTGGATGTTCTATTTTTATACCATTCATGATTTGTGGTTAAAGTATTGACATTTCGTATGCTAGTTTTAATATGAATGTTTATTTTATGCTTAAACCTATTCATATGAGGAATGCATTGGACTTAATAAGTGACGGGTGGAGCCCGCTATAGCTCCTCGATGCATCGGTAGGTCTCATGAGACAAACTAGTGTCTTGGCACAAGGCCTTGACAAAATCTTATTTGTAGTCTTGGCACGAGGCCTTGACTATGTGGTTATGATAGTCTGGCATTATGCATTCCAACATTATGAAAGTGGTTATTGATTTTTGCATGTGATTATTCGATTAGTAGAATATCCATGTGTGTAAGTAAATGGCATTATTTCATTTTATTTATGCCATACCTTGTTGAAAGTTCATGTTTGAAAGGCTTTTGTTTTAGTTATACATTGCCTTAAAAGTTTATTCTTATTTATGAAAGTTTCCGCTATATTGTTATCCTTACTGGGCATTTGAGCTCACCCCTTTTCTATGTTTTATTTTTCCTAGGAAGTGAAGAAGTAAGTTATGAATGACCTGCAGGGATATTATGTGGGGATATGAGTGTGGATTATGGAGACATTATGTTGTTGTAGTAGTTTTTCATTTTATGATGTAATGTAAGACTTATGAATATATCTAGTGTTTCCAAGGCTACTAAACCAATTGGTCTTTCGAGATTTGATCTTTCTTGTGATCATGCCAATGTTACGAAGTAATGCACCGACTCTGGGTAACTGGGGTCGGGGCGTTACATACGAGGTCTTTGATCCTTGTAAGGATGGGTACATAGGAAGACTCCCTGAGGTTCAAGCCCACCATCCATTGGTCCCGATCATCCTCACGTCAGTTCACCAAACCCACTCCACCATAACTATGTGGTCTTTGATCCTTGCCAAGGCGAGGTACATAGGAAGCCTCCCTGAGGTTCAATCCCAACACCTGGTCGCTCTGACCTCCTCCACATCGGTTCTCCCACTCCACCTGAAAGATGTGAACTTTGTTACCTGCCACAGCAAGGTACGTATGAATCCTCCATGAGGTTTGATCCCACCACCTATCTGAGCCCCAGGTCCTCCATCACGTCGATTCACCCCCATCCTACATGACATTAAACTATGGACCTCAATCAGCGGTAAGTCGTTGATCCCCTAGTCAGTGGTAAGTTGTTCCACCCTCCCAAACTATGTGGACTTTGATCCTTGCCAAGGCAAGGTATGTAGGAAACCTCCATGAGGTTCAATTTCAAAAAACATTGGACCCCAAGACCCCCTCAATGTTGGTCCACTGACCCCCATCCCACAGGAACTATGTAGGTTTTATCCTTGTCTCCTAGATTAGGTACATAGGAAGCCTCCCAAAGGTTGGACCCCGTATAGCGGTAAGCCATTGAGACCCCATCCATCAGTAATCCATTGTGACCCCATCTAGCGGTAAGCCTTTGAGACCCCATCTAGTGGTAAGCTATTGTGACCCCATCCAGTGGTAAGCCATTGTGATCCACCATCTGGCGATAAGCCATTGAAATCCACAATCTTCAAAAAGCCTTCTTCAGATGAATTGTGTTTACTTTGATTCCCTTCCACGGGGATACGTAGGAGGTCTCTTTGATACTCAATCCCAACATCATTGTTGTCCTTGGGTCGATTCCATCTCATTCCCCCCTCCACTTCATTCAACTCTCCATCACACATCCTAATTTTTACTCGGGCTTCCACATCCATGTGGGATCATGCCACCTCATTCCACATTCCCCTTAATAACAGCTGGGAACCTAAGAACATGTTTGACCTAACATCAGTGTTCCCTCTAGGGGATTCACCCATCTGATCCACTTTAATCAGTGTTCGGATCATTCTGATACTTCTCCACTAGACGTTAAACTCGCAACATACCCTATGTTAAACATGGGAAGCTAAAGAAAACCCTAGATACATGCCTATAGAATAAAATTTCCCGCGTTTGATGTGGGATGACTTGGGCTTTCTCTCACTCAAGAATCCCTATAATAAGGGGATGAAACCCAAATGTGACAGTGTCCCAGCGTCCAGACATGCCAGTGATGTCTAACGTGACTACTCCCCTGACCGAAGGTTGCTTCCCTGATTGGACCCTTTGGATTGTCCCAACAGAAGGTGTGTAATTAACTGGTGTCCCTGAAGATATGTCACTAGGAAGAGTTTCACTAAAAACGTCTTAAATCTATAAGGGAGACCCAGACTAGGTGAAGAGTTCTGAGGTGGAATCCCCAGAAGGAAGAACCTACATCCCATCATCCTGTTTCGATCATGGAACAAATGTTCCGGAATAATGAATGGATGTCACCCACCGTTGGAAAGAAATAATGTGGGGAAACAAATAGTGTCGCCATCCTCCAACAACACAGACTCGCGAGCCCTAGTGAAAGCGTCAGAAACAACCCTGGGAGCAGAGTCCCAGGCATTCTATAGATTGAGGTACTATTATAATATCCCCTAATTTATTTTTTTCTTATATTTGATACAGATGAATCACATTATTTTATATATGTGTAAACTATTGAAATTATTTTCCTAAAGATGAAGTACTTCTGGTACATGATGACTCTCATCACACTATTAAGGGTTCAATCGTAGAGTGTCTTCCACATAAAATGAGTTCCCCTTGAGATTTGTGGGTACCAATTCCTATGGAATATCTTTATCCTTGAGATGACCAGATTTAACATCATTCTCAACATGTGTGGGATTATACCTTATCATATTAATTTTTATTTCCATCATTGTAGAGTATCTTTTACATCACTTGAGGGTAGTTCTGATATTCATAAGACTGAATGGGATTTATAGGAGAATCAAGATGGACCTGATCATCATGGGATTGGTGTAGTGACATCTCAATGGAATAATATCTTTGTGAGTAATCAGGTAATGTAGTGTGTGATTTTATCTCCTAGTGTGGATCATTTTGGGGATGTCTTTCATGATGACTTCTCTAGTTTTCCTCTTATGAGAGAGATGGAGTTCACCATTGATCTATTTCTAGGAGTATCATTGGTCTTCATTATTCCTTATAGGATGACACCTACAGAGCTCTAAGAAATCATGATGAACTTGTAGGACTTGGAAAAAAGGGTTTTATATGACTTAGTACCTCATTTTTGGGTTCACATATCCTTTTCAAAAAGATGGAGAATGATATCCTCGGGTTGTGCATGGATTATTAATACATGAACCAAATTTTGGTAAAGAACTGATATTCATTTCCTCATATAGATGACCTCTTTCACAAACTCAGAGGAGTTACAATTTTCCCTAAGGTAAATTTGTGGTGGGGCCACCATTAGGTTCCTATGAGATAATCAAACATACCATGTACATCATTCTAGTGTAGATACAGCTCATATGAGTACTTATTTAAGTCATTCAGTCTTATGAATATGCTAGTAGTTTTCATGAATTTGATGAATTGGGTTATCCACCCATATCTAGATTCATTTATAGTAGTCTTTCTGAAATACATATTGGTGTATTCTTGAATACGAAACGACTATTCCAAACATTTTGAGATTATTCTTAATACACTAAGAGGGAACTATTTGAATGATAAGGTCAAAATATTCGGTTTCTATATTAATAATTTTTGTGGCATCCCACCTTTAATTTACATAACTTTTCATTACATTTTACAAACATATGATCTTTAAATTCTACTGTCTTGGAAATCAGGAACATAACAGATGAACAAAAAAACATTCCTCTAAACCACTTTTAAGGCTTCATCATAGGTTCATCTTGAGTAAAATTATAGCATCCCATAACCTGGATACCTACATCAATGGAAAGGGTGATTAAAAGGCCCAGTAATGGAAAACAAGGGAAACATTTTACTTGTGATATCCATAAGATCTTCATGAAAAACATAAAGACATGAGAAATGGAAAAAGATGCATATCATAATAAAAAGGAAATGAATCATAAATTTAATATGTTGATAAAACCATTATCTTTTACATTCATGAACATATCATCTAATTACATCCCCACATTGTCATAAAAATTACCAAGGTTATTCACCAAGGTATCATAAAACTTGTCATCTCTAGAGATTAATTTCATTACCCAATGCAATATAGAACTATAAGAATTCACCCTTAATATGTATTTTTTTCATGTGATCCACATATTTTATAATCAAACCTTTTTTAAATAACCCCAGGAGAATAAAATAAATTATTTTCGTATCAAAATTGTGAAGTTTTAAATAAGTCCTTAAAAAGAATATCATTATGTGATTTATAACCCATGGAAAGGGAATACAAGTTTAATGTATGTAAATTATAGAATAAAATATTTCATTTTTATTTATTTTGTAATACCCCAAGAAAGGAAATAGGTTTGGGTATTCACATAAATAAAAAAAAGATAATTTCTTGAAAAAGAGAGAGATTTTGAGATGAAAATTCTGTAGCATAACGACAATACAACATCGTTTTAGAAAACATTAAAAAGAGAGGGTAAAAGGGTAAAACACTCTTAAATAAATCATAATATAGTATCGGTACAGAATAAAATGTAAATAAGAACATGGAATGTATATTTGAATGACATACCACTAGAAAAGGAAACTTGAAAGAAAATAGAAGATGTGGTTTATTTTATGAAAATCCAGCTACCTAACAGCGTAACATAAGAATCCAAACAATTTATTGATGAGAGTGGAAAGGTTCTCTCATCATTTGGCCATAAAATGGATATTAATAATGATATATAAGAACATACCCCATCATAATAAAATGGAAACTAGAAGACATAACATAAAGGAAATCTTGACAAAAAGAGGTGAGTGAAGGGTTCCCCTATCATGAACAGTAACATCAATAACTCAAAGTTTGAGACCTTGGGGGGATTGATGGAACCTTATAAAGACTCATTGGGAGGTAAAAAGACCATATATTCGTTGATGAGGAATTTTGATAGAAATTAATAAAGAAATGTGTCGGTATTTATTGAAAAAGTGAAGGAATATTTTATTAATTTCCAAGGGACACCTCATTAGTGGTATTTGAAAAAACATGTGCTTGGCCATGGTATTTTCTCATGGTATTGGACACTTGGGACACCTTATAACATATCATACTGTACACAAGTTGAAAATAATTATTACATCATTATTGCATCATTAATGACTTAATTAACACTCATAAACTCAAAAGTGTATTTTTACTATTCATCGAAAAACAAAACATTTTATAAAAATCTCATAAATTCACACTAACATAATATCAATTCTCTGAATTAAAAAATGAGATCCATTTTATGAATGTAATTTTCAAATTATGATATATTTAATTTTTATGTAAAAATACTATTTACACTAAAAATTCTAATGCTTAACTAATAATTTTTGAAATAATTATTTAATTATTCTATTATATCACATTACCATTCAAGAAGCCTAAATTATATTTATACTTAATTAAGTGAGGTTACTATTCTATTTGTCACATTACTATTTATAAGGGAAATATTACTATTCATAATTTACAACTCACCAAAAATTAATTTGATCTTATTAGAGTCTAAATTTCTTATTGATCACAACAATAAAATAATATTTTTTGAAAATCAATTCACATTATTAATATTTTAAAATATAAAAAACATATTTTAAAACACCTTTTCCCAAAATTCATCAATAATAAATAATTCATCCTATATTTATCTTTATATTTGAAATTCAATAATTTAACCATAATAAGAAATAAAAATTTATTTATACAAAAGAATTCTACAAAGAAAATAAGGCCTCATTTGATAGCCCCTAAAAACACCTACATAAGGCCTAAGAGTAAGGTGTTATATGGTGATAGAATCTTGGGGTGGCTCTGACAACACTAATGTAGTGGTGATTTCTATCAACTTGGACTTCTCCCGTAAGGGCTTCCGTTAAGGATTAACGTGTTGGAGTTCGGCTTGGACTTGGTCTAGAGAAAAGACCAGTGATGCTACCTCTTCCCATGATCTGAAAGATGGGATTCATATGGCCCGAGTCTACTGGATGAGTCCATGAATCTTCTTTCAATATTAAATAAACATGACCATTTTTATTTATAAACAATAATCATAATGTTAAGAGTGTATTTTGCAATGGTCATATTGACCTACATTTATATAACAGTTGAAACCCAACAGTTCTTTTTTAGTTATACTCACTTAAATAATTAAAAGATATTGTTTTTATGGGTATAAAATAAAATCATACACAAATTTAGGGAAAAAAATATTATACAAAAGTTCAGGTCATTACATTCTTACCCCTTAAGAAATTTCATCCCCAAAATTTCAACTCATACCCTCAGAAGAGAAAAGGTGTGGGTACTTCTGCCTCATAGACTCCTCTGCTTCCCATGTGTCTTCTTCCCATTTTTGGTTCCTCCATAACACCTTAACAAGGTGGATAATATTGTTGCATAGAACCTTGTCTATACGATCCAAGATCTCCCCTGAATTCTCCTCATAAGAGATTTCATTTCCAATTGTACCACATCTAGATTTATTACATGTGAAGGGTCAGGCATGTAATTCCTCAAGAGGGATACGTGGAATACATCATGAACTAGTGAAATATTTGGAGGAAGTTCAAGATGATATAAAACTGCTCCTACGCGATCAAGGATTTCATAGGGGTCAATGTACCTAGGGTTGATCTTCCCTATCTTTCAAAACTTCATGACTCTATTCCAAGGTGAAATTATAAGAGAGACTTTTTCATCAATAGAATACTTCATGTCCCTTCAGCGGTGGTCGGCATAGCTCTTTTCTGACTCTGAGAAGCCTTGATGTGTTTCTAGAGGGAATTAACCTTTTCTGTCATATCTTGCACAAGATCAGGCCCAATAAGCTTTCTCTCACCAGCTTCATCCCAACAAGTTTTACTTCTACATCCCTTTGTGTGTAGATCTTTATAGGGTTACATTTGAATGCTTGAGTAGAATTTTTTGTTGTAAGAGAAATCAACTAATGGGATATGTTGATCCCATCCACCTTTAAATTCTATTGAGCATGTTATCAACATTTCCTCGAGTGTTTGAATACTCCTTTAAGATTGGCCATCAGTTTGGGGTGATAGGCCATACTAAAATTCAATTCAATTCTCAAAGCTTGTTGAAGACTTCTCTATAATTTTGATGTGAACCTTGGATCAGAATCAGATACGATAGAAATTAGAACTCCATGCACCCTTACCACTTCCTTTATATAAATCCTAGCAAGTTGATCAAGAAGGAAATCTTCCCAAATCTTGAAAAATGGGTAGTATTGGTGTGATGGTCCACAAAAACTCATATCTCATTGTTTCTCTTGGCAGATCTTGGGAGACGAGTGACAATGTCCATAGTGATATTGTCCCACTTCCATGCTAGTATGGGCAGTGGTTATAATACCCCTTTAGGAAGTTGTCAATATGTTTTCACTTGTTGAAATTCCAGGAACCTTGAAGTGTAGTCATCAATCTCCCTTTTCATATTAACCCACCAATAATGATCACAAAGCTCCCTATATAAATTGGTGCTTCCAAGATATATTGAGATAGTAGAGATATGTTCTTAATCTATCAGCTCCTTATTTATTTCTAGAATAGATTGAACACATAGTCTTGAATGAAATTTCAGTACATATTCTTGATCAATATTGAACTCAAGAAACATCCCATCCTCCAGAGCCTCAAACTTCTTCTATAACAAAGGATATTATTTCTGATCTTTCATGTTCTTCTCAAGTAATGAAAATTGAGAAATATTTTTGGATAGGGTTGATGATGTCCCAACCCTTATAATTCCCATGTCCATTTTCACTAGGGTGAGATCAAGTGATCTCTTTTAATTCATATCATGAAAAAAACAATCGGGTATTTCCTACTTAATGTATCAACGACTTTGTTTTATCTTTCAGGGTGATAATGAATTGAACAATTGTAGTAATTAAGAAGTTCCCATCATCTCTTCTATCTCATGTTAAATTCCTTTTCTGTGAAAATATACTTCAAACTTTGATGGTCTATGTATATAACCAATTTCTTTCCATAGAGATAATGCGTATATATCTTCATATCAAAAATTATCACAGCTAGCTCAAGATCATACGTAATATATTTCCTATCATGAGTCTTCAACTATCGATATTCATAAGCAATCAACTTTTTATTTTGCATGAGAACGGACCCAATCCCTTTCAGAGATGAATCACTAAAAATAATGAATCCTTCTCCACATGAGGGTAGATTTAACACAAGTGCAGTTACCATTTTCTTCTTCAACTATTGGAAACATTCCTCCCACTCCTTTGTCAAGATGAACTCGACCCCTTTTCGAGTTTACTTGGATAATGGATTAGAATGTCATGAAATGTTTTTCACAAACCTCCTATAATATCTCGCTAATCCAAGGAAACTTGGAATCTCAGTTATTTTTTAGGCTGAGGCCACTCCCCTACAATCTTTGTCTTTGCAGGGTCAACTTTCATTCCGTAATTTGTTAGAATTTTCCCCTAGAAAGCTACTTGTTGTAACCAAAATTCATATTTGATGAGATTTCCAAAAAAACCTTTCCATTATTAGTGTTTTCAAAATAACCCTTATATGATCCTTATACTCCTCATGACTTTTGAAATATATCATAATATCATCAATAAAAACTACAAAAGTATTATCAAGGAAGTCCTTAAAGACTATATTCCTCGAAGCCATAAAAATAGCAGGTCAATTAGTTAGTCTGAAAGGCATAACAACATACCCATAATGCCCATATCTTGATCGGAATGAGGTTTTTTGTAATATATTCATTCATCGCCCTAAATTTATGATAAACAGATCAAAGATTTATCTTAAAGAACAATTGATCCCTGCAAATTTGGTCAAATAAGTCATCAATTCTTTGATGAGGGTATTTGTACTTTATTGTGATCCCATTCAGTTCTCTATAGTCAATGCATAGCCACATCAATCCATCCTTCTTATTCACAAAGAGAACATGTGCTCCCCAAGGAGATGCACTCGGTCAAATAAACCCCTTATCCAAAATATCTTGGAGTTTCTGATTTAATTCCTCAATCTATTAATTTTCCATCCTATATGGGGTATTTGAAATTGGATGGTATCTAGGTACGAGTTCAATTGAAAACTCTACCTCTCTTTCTAGGGGAGGGCTGAGTAATTCCTCAAGAAATATGTCTGTGTATTCCTAGATGATGGGGAAATGTTCTATCCTTATACTCTCATTTCCTTTTTCTTCTTCACCATTCAAATCCTTAGAAAATGATATAGGAGGTTCTTATAATCAACTATAAGGTTGAGATATCTCTCCTTGGAAGAGAATTGTAGGTTTTCCATTCCAGACTACTTATATTTCTTTTCTTCTCCATTTTATCTTAGAACTAAATTTGAGAGAAAGTCCATCCCTAGTATAGTGTGAAATTCCAGAATAGGAATGACTACTAGATTTTCTATAAGATTGTGCTCACTAAAGTAAATACTATACTTTCTAAACACTGATGATTCTTGGATAATCCCACTGGAGTCTTGACTGAAAACTCTACATTTAGAAATTCATGGGTTGATTCTAAATTCTTTGAAAACTTGTGGGATATAATGTAATTCATAGAACTATGATAAAAAAATCACTAGATAGCTTTGAGATAATAATAAGAGTACCTTCCACCACATCATTTGTCTCATTAACTTCAGTTTTAGTGATAGAAAAAACATGACCTTGTTCCCTTGGACTTTTCTGAGGCTGTTGGTGGTTCCCTTCAACTGCCCTTGGATTTGGACAACGATTGGAAAAGTTCCAAAGTTTTCCACATTTATAGCATTGGACAATAGGTTGGGCCTGCACCATCTTCCCCTTCTCGTTAGTATTGGGTAGTTGAGGCATCACCTCACTACGGCAATTCTGCGCAATATTTCCATCTCTTACAAACTTATAGCACTTCCCTCACCTGAGAAGACAGTTTCTTGTATGCTTCTTCCCATATTTATTACACATGGTATGTTGCACTTGCTTGACTAATCTTCCTTGATTAAGGGTCCTCCCAAAGATAGTCTCCATTGATCTCCTCTTGTCATTGGATTTTTTTTATACCACTACATCTCACCAAACTCCATTTCAGCTTTCATTGCACTCCATAAGATCTCCTCATAACTGTTATACTATTGATTGTCAAGATTATTTTGTAGATGAGGTCTCAATCCACTAAATAATTTATCAACCTTCCTATTCTGATCCATGATAGAGCTTGTGGTGTAACAAAAAGTCTAGTGAAGTTCATCTCGTAGATTCCCACAGATTCATTCTCCTTCTTCTTCAACTCGAGAAACTCCCTCTCTATTTTTGTTCTCATAGAATGAGGGAAATACATATTGAATAATATACCCTTGAACTCATCCCATTCCATAGATTCAACCTCCTCTCTTGGCCTCGTGTTTTTAATCAGCTCAAACCACTGATCAACTTCTCCCTTTAAGCGGGAAATAGTCAGGGTGACCTTATCTTGCTCTAAACAGCATAGCATAGAAAATATATTCTCTATAGAGATGATCCACTGTTTAGAAACCAATGGGATGGTCGATCCATTGAAGGTATGTAGTCTTTGATGCAAAAAGGAGTCAACAAAATGTTATCCAATTCGAGGTGATATCAGTATCTCAGCTTGATTCAAGTTATTTCCCATAACTTGTGTCAGTTGGTTTGTCATTCTCATGAAATTTTCCATTCCAGCTTCCATTCAAGAGTCGTCAACATATGGTCTATTGCATTCACCATTTGCACGGTTCCTTATATTTCCTTTAATTTTATAAAATAATAAAACCTTAGTTAAAATACTATTTCATTTAATAATATTTTAACTACAAATGATTTTTATGTCTTAAAACATTATGCATAAACATATTACTATTACAGTTCTCTATAAATCCTTCATAATGATTAATAAAAAGCTTATGATTAACCAAACATATCCCTCAGGAGTTTCAAACCAAGAGTATAGCAAGGCCTATTTTTGTGTACCAAGATACCTCAGGTCAAGCCTGTGACTCCTGGTTGGAGTTTTCACTACTAATTAAATTTTTTCTAGAGCCACATCCACTTTTTCATATCCAGACATGTATTTATTTTTTCAGAAACCACTTACTTAATATTTTACAAAAAATACACAGAAGTTTTTCTATATTTAAACATTTATATAGTGTTATTCTTAAAGTTTTCATAGACAAAGTTTCATAAATAACTAAACCTCCTTTTTATAACAACTATGGCATCCTGCCTTTTATTTACATAACTTTTCAGTACATTTTAGAAACAGATGATCTTTAAAGTCTAGTGTCTTGGAAAACAGGAACATAATACATGAACACATAAAAACTATTTCTAAATAACTTGTAATAATTCATCACTGGTACATCCTAAGTAAAATTACTGCATCTCATAACCTAGATACATATCTAAAAGGAAAGGGTGAGCCGAAGTCCCAATAAGGGAAAATAAGGGAAATAGTTTACTTATGATATCAATAAGAACTTGATGAAAAACATAATTACCTGAGAAATAGAAAAATAGAAATATCATAAAAAAAAGAACATGAATCATACCTTGAATATCTGTCTAGAACAATTATTTTAGACATTCATGTACAAATCACCAATTTTCATCCCCAAGGTGTCATAAAATTTACCAAGGTTATTCACCAAGGTATCGTAAAACTTATCATCTCTAGAGATTAATTTCATTACACAATGAATTAGAGTGCTATAATATTACACCCTTAATATTTATTTACTTTCATGTGATCCACATAGATCATATTCAAAATTTCATAAATAACCAAAATAGAATAAAAGAAATGGGTTTTATATCAAAATCCTGAAGTTTTAAAAAAAAGTGCTTAAATACAAGATCATTATGTCATTTATAACCCATAAAAGGGAATGATGGATTTTTATATGTCAGTTACGAAATAAAATATATAATTTATATTTATTTATGAATACCTATATAAATTAAATAGTTATTTTATTCACATAAATAAAATAAGAGAATTTCATGAAAAATGAGAGATATATTTTGAGATGAAAATTCTGCAGCATAACAGCTATACAACATGGTTTTAGAAAACATTAAAAAGAGAGGGGAAAATGGTAATACACTATTAAATAACTCATAATTCAGTATAAAGATAGAATACAAGGTAAATAATAAAATGGTATAGATATTGGAATGACATACCACAAGAAAAGTAAATATAAAAGAAAATAGAAGATGTGATTTCTTTTACGAAAATTCGACAGCCTAACAACGTCACATAAGAATCCAGAAAATCAGTTGATGAGAGTGGAAATGGTCTCTCATAATTTTTACATAAAATAGATAGAAATAAGGATATATAAGAACATACCCCATCATAATAAAATGGAATCTAGAAGATATAACATAAGGAAAGTCTTGACTACAAGAGGAGGGTGAAGGGTTCCCTTACTTAGATGTGTGACATCAAAAAATCATATTTTTGGACTTTGGGGGGCTTTAGGGAAACTTGTAAGGACTTATTGGGAGGTAAAAATACCATAACTTCGTGGAGGAGTAATTTGGAATGAAATTAATTAAGGAATGGGTTGGTATTTATAGCAAAAGTGATGGAATATTTTATTGGAATCTAAGGGAAACCTCATTAGTTGTATTTGAAAAACCATAGGCTTTCCCATGTTATTGGCCACCTGAGATACCTCATAACATATCTTACTATACAAAGGTAAACCAGAATTATTTTATCAAGATTATATCATTAATGATGTCATTATACACATCGAAACTCAAAACTGTATTTTTACTATTCACCAAAAAAGCAAACATCTTATAAAAAACTCATAAATTTACCCTAACCTAATATCAATACTCTAAATTAAAAAATGAACTCCATTTTATGAAAATAATTTACTAATTATGAGATATTTAATTTTGAAGTAAAAACACTATTTACCCCCAAAAAATACTAATACTTAACTAATAATTTCTGAAACAGTTATTTACTTGTGCTATTATATCACATTACCATTCAAGATTCCTAAATTTTATTTATACGTAATTAAGTTAGGTTACTATTCCGTTGGTCACATTACTATTCATAAGGGTAATATTACTATTTATAATTTAAAATTCACCAAAAATTATGTTGATCTTATCAGAATCTACATTTCTTATTGATCACAATAGTAGAAGACCGTTTTTTTAAAATCATTTCACATTATTAATTATTTAAAGTATAAAAAATATTTTAAAATACGTTTTTTTAAAAACTCATCAATAATATGGAATTTTATCCTATATTTATCTTAATATTTGAAATTCAAAAATTTAACCATAATAAGAAATAATAATTTTATTTATACAAAAGGATTACACAAATAAACTAAGGCCTAATTACATAGCCCCTTATAACACATGTATAGGACCTAAGAGTAAGGTGTGTTATGGTTATATAATCTTGGGGTGGCTTGGACAACATTGCATGAGTGGTAATTTCTATCAACTTCAACCTCTCCCATAAGCAATTATGTTCAAGATTAACATGTTGGAGTTCATTTTGGTCTTGGTCCAGAGAAAATTCCATCAATGCTACCTCCTTATAAAGCTCTGAAAGATGGCCTTCATACGGCCCGAGTCTACTAGATGAGACCATATACTATTTTTTCTATATTAATTAACCATGATCATTTGTATTTATAAACAATAATCATAATGATAAGAGTATAGTTTACAATGGTCATATTGACCAACGGTCATATAACAGTTGTAACCCAATGGACTAATTTTAGTTTTACTCACATCAATAATTAAAATATATAATTTTTATGAGTATAAAAAAAATAACACACAAATTTAGTAAAAGAAATATTATTCAAAAGTTCAGGTAATTACAAGGTTCACTTCTTGGGTCATGTTATCTAAAGGTTCTGAGTGTCTGATGACCCATATAAGGTGAGAATCATGGTTTCCTGGGATCAGCCCAAGAATTTCTTGGGCATTAGAAGTTTCATGGGGCTATCTGGATATTATATTCAATTAATTCAGTGATTATCATTTCTAGTAGTTCCTATTACTAGCTTAAATAAAAAAGGGTGTGAAGTTCCTATAGTCTAGTGATTTTGAAACATCATTTTAGGATTTGAAAGGGAGACTGACATCAGTGCCGATCCAGATTCTTACAAAGCCAGCTAGGAGTTATACAGTTTATTGTGACACCCCAATAATTAGGCTATGAGTAGTTTTGATACAGGGTGATAAAGATTTGGCATATGGGTCCCACTAGTTGAGACCTCCTGAGAATAATTTCCCTAAACACTAATTTGGGCTAGTAATTGTAGTTCATAGTTAACATTGTGAGATACTTTACCTATTAGGTGATCAGTTTGTAATTTACATTGATCATAAAATTCTCAAATAAATTTCCACATATTTTTATTTGAATCTCAGGAAGTTCATGTGGGTAGAACACATCTATTCATTTGATTGTTATATTGTATACAAAACCAGAAAGGGTAATGCTATAGTGGAGTCACATAGCCAAAAGATTAAGACAGAGGCCATCCATGAGGATAGGGGTGAGTTGAATTTGATGGATTTGTTTTCTAAGATGCATTTGGAGGTTTAAGAATGTGCTGGTAAAAATGTTTGAGTAGATTTGGTAGTGATATCCTCTCTTATGTAATGGTAGTAAATGTGACTACTTTCAGAACCTGAGGAACTCATCCTAAAGGAAAGTTTATCTGGTGAAAACCTACCACTTGGTTGTGTTTTTGATGAGAAAGAGATCTTGTACTTTCATAGGAATGTATGAGTGATTTATGACATGATGTAGGAGTTGATTTAGAAATATAAGGCCAGTTTTGGGGTTCATTACCTTGGGGATACCAAGATGTATCGAGACATTAGTCCTTGGTACTGGTGGTTGGGTATGAAGAGGCATATTTCAGGTTTTATCTTGAGGTGTTCCACCTATCATTTGGTGAAGTAGGGGCACCAGTGACCTACTATACTTATACAGCCTCTATCCATTCATGAGTATAAATGGAATAACATAAATATTGATTTTTTATGGGATTATCGAGATCTCATCAAGGCAGTGATGCAGTATGGGTGATCATCGATAGGTTGACAAAATTTTCATACTTACTACCTATATGAGAGACCTTTTCAGTTAATGATCTTGGGAGGATTTATATTCATGATTTTTTATGACATGATATTTTTACCCATTCTATCATATCATACTGATACACCTGGTTTGAATTACGGTTCTAGAAGGGATTATAGAAGACATTGGGATCATAGGTTCTCTTGAATATAGCTTATCACCCTCATATCGATGATTAGTCACAGTGGTTGATATGGATGTTAGAAAAAATGCTCTGGGATTGTATCCTTAATTTTTAAGGTTCATGGGAGAAACACATACCAATCATTGAATTTTTATATAATAATATCTTTTAGGAAATGATTTAGATAGATCCCTATGATGCCCTTTATGATTGGTCATTCCATTAACCCCGATACTTGTTAGAGGTAAGTGAGGCATCACTATTGGGTATTCATATCATTTAGGAGACTTCAAAGAAAGTATAGATAATTTAGAATCATATTGCTACAACTCAATCCAGTATGATGTCTTATACTAATCATTGTTGATGACCTCTAGATTTCAAGGTGGGACATTGAGCCTTTCTGTGAAACAAGCTTAAGGTAGGTGGTCTTGTTCTTTTTACTAAAGTATTGTTTCTATTATGTTTTTCATCTCCGGTAAATGTGTTGTAATTATCTAATAATTTCTATAATATTATTATTAAAATTTATTTAAATGGTTTTTCTGGCCTCATTTGGTCCAAGAAAATTGAAAATGAACACCTCGTTTGATCACCGTAACATGATCTGCCCTATTGGTGTTCCTTTAGTTAAAGGCCTAAATACCATTTTCTTTAAATTTTCTAATCACCTTTTGAGGTGTGTGTTTCATTGTAATAAATGATAATATTACAACATGATATACAAATTGAACTAATGAAAAATGATAGGAAACGAGTCATTCCCCTATGCTTATTTCCACAGTTCATCATGCCTGAATTAAATAATTTAGAAAACTTGATTAAATTATTATGATTGTAATGGAATGATGGAATGGTATGGGATACTGATAGCTAAATCATTCCTTCTGTCATGCCAATAGATATATTCGGTATTCCATTTATGGATCACCTAGGATGGTCTTATCATGCTTTATAAATAGAATGTTTTAATGAGTCGAATATATATCGGTTGTGATAGTTGGTATGACTTAGAAGAGATCACCATGAAGATTCTATACCTCCTTATAAGTGATATTGTTTTTCTAGGGGAGTCTGTGTGGATGGGTTCAGTAGAAATATGGTTATAACATGCCACGAGTGATACTCGGTTCCCAATGTGAGATACCAATGATAGGATTAGAGGTTTTTCTCTTTACGTCTTGCTCAGAGTAATGCTTGGGAATCCATTTATTGAATTAATTGGACAGACTCTAATGGTTTTGAGTGTATTTATTGCACTCCTGGTGCGATACTTGGGTTCCTTGATATGGTTCACATTGGACAGTTCCAGGATGTCATTAATCTAAATTTTAGATATGTCCTCTCTCAAATTCCAAGAATGAAAATTTATTAAATTGGTGGATGTCTCCGCTGTGAAAAATTACATATTTGGGATTAATAAAATCTTGATAATTAGTTTATGATGAACCGTTTATATACTATATCATAATTTTACATGTCACCTTGGTTCAGTTACATCTAGCTTAGGCCAAAATTGGTATTTTCATTTGTGTATCCCATGAGGAAGTCAATCTGACATATTTATTTTTTTATTGCATCATATTTATTATTATTTTCACATTAATAATTCTATATCCACATAATAGATTAGTCTAGACATTTTTTGTGGAAGTATACTATGTATATATCACACCCTTCTCAGGCTTCCCATGGTACCCAAGCATACTTCATGGTTGAAGGTGTAGATAAATAGAAGCATCTAGTTACCAATGAAAGGTTTTCAGTACTAGGATGGAGTACATGAGAAAAGTACCATTCGGATGCTTGTGATTTTTTTTGATATATTTTGGAATTTTTTATGTTTTTTAAAGTATTTGGTATATGAATTATTTCCATGTATCACATGTACCTCATTTTTGTATATGTACATGATATTATCATCATCATTTTGTATCTATTTATGATTAAGTATCACCTATTTTTCTATTGGATGTTTTTTGCTTCTTTTTTATTACTACATCCATTATTTCCCAATTATTATTTTCCATTATTCAACACTATAACTCATGAGAGGATAATATTCCAATGGAAATACCCTAGGTCATAATTTTTAGTTGGTAGCCTCTAGTGTAAAATGATGTGCTCTTGAGGTCAAGTGATCAATCATCTAGGGGCACCGCTAAGAGGCTTCCAGGGCAGAATGTTATAGCTACCACATTTCCCCTGATTCCATGATCTTATAAAAACATGTTCTTAATATTATTATCCCATGATATTACTCTTTATCCTTCCCTTTTATTATATCATTTTACACTTTAAATTCATAGGTTTTTCTTCCTTATCAGTTTTATTCCCTTATTGGGATTTTTAGCTTACCCCTTCCTTTTATGAATTCCTCAGGTTATCCTTTGTAGTTTTAGGATATCTAGTGGATTTAGAAGAACGTTATGGAGAATAAAAAATGTTTTCATGTATTAATTTTTCTTTTCGAAGTATCATGAACCTATTATTTCAAATACATTTCACCTCATACTCTTTGGGGTACTTATTGGATATTTATTTTTAAAAAACATAAAAAAAAATTATGTAAAAACTTTGGGTCTCTATACCTATTTATTCCTTAGGATTTATATTTCAATTCAAGTTTACGTCATCAAGGGTTTGCAATTTAATGTTACCAAATTGGTAAGAATTTATTTTATAATATCACTTTCTTTTGGGATTGCTTATATTTTTGTTGAAGGAATATTATAATTTATTATCCATAAATTCTAATCATTTTTTATCCTATAGATATTTAATGATTTTACATATTTTTCTTAAAATTTTCTTATATTTGGAAATTAAATCAAAAAATGAAATTTTTTTAATAAAAAATAATTTTAATTCCCATTTAATCAGATGTATTTTTATTCCATGTCCATATTCTTAAAAATTGTTTTACCAAAGCCATTTTGTTTACTCAAATATTTTATTTTTTATATTTTAACTTATCCTTTACAATTTAAAATCCTTGAAAGGAATTTTTAGAATGTTTTATAAGAGGGATAATTTCAATAGAAAAAAATCGAATGGAATGTATCTTTTTAACATATTTGGCATTGATAGAATTTCCCAACTTTGTATCCATTTTATGATATTCAGCTTATTTTACACATTTTCAATGGTTTTAAAAAGAAAACTCTTAAATGAAAGCTAATTTAAATATTTTCTTCCATTTTATTCATTTATCTAACGGATGTGATTTTATTTCAAAAAATATATTCCTGATGAATCTATTGTTAAATATTATTTCTAATTAATTTTGTTGTTGTTATTTTTCTCTTAAAACATTCAGTTTCTTATAGTAAATGGATATTAAAGTTGCCTTAAATATCTATATTCATTATCATGAATATGCACATGTATTATACTAAATATCATTTCTACATAGATATTTTTACTTTGAACGTTTTTTGATTGACTAAAGAAATATTTATATTATATATTATATACTAAATAAAGACATTTACTAATAAGTCATTTTGATTATGAATTAAATTGATCATTAAATATATGAGGAGTGCATTAAAAATGAAATGACTGGTGAGGCCCAATTATGGATAGCCTCTCAATGCATTGATAGTCTCGTGAGATGAATCCCTTGGTCGGAAAAATTAAATGGGTGTTTAGTGTATACCTACCCATCGATTAAACTATTTTAGTAAAAGATCATTACGGTATTGATATAATTATATCTAAAGTTATGATGTAAAATTTTATTCATTTATTTCATTTATAATTTACTTATTACTATCCAGAAGATTACTACATTTATATTACCCATGGATGCATTTCATAGCCAATTTATTAATTAAATGGCAGGTTTTACAGTAATTCACCTTTCCATATTGATTATGACTTATTTATTATGATTTATTTACTGATGATAGCTTTTATTGTATGTAACTCCTATTAAAAATTTGATCTAAACCTTATTTTTATTCCTTTACAAAGATATGAATAATGATTCTTTCAATGAATTAAAGGGTGTAGATTATTTACTATCACAATATTTTTGTTATTTTATGTTTTCAAATCTAATGTAAGATTAATATATTTTTATAATTTACCAAGAAAACATGTATATTGTACCTTTGGGATGAGATCACTTGTATCTAGTTTCATTGTAATGAAGTAACCACTGGATCTAGGCTACTGGGGTTGGGGTCTTTAAAGTGATTCATGTCATATACACTATCAAACATAGTGTTCTTTAAAAATATTGGGGTGTTACATAGAGTGTGTTATTTCCAAAAAATTGTATACATTTTTAGATACTAGTAAATATAAGTGGTTGTAGAACATATGCATGTAGGGGTAATAACCCTAAAAAAGGATAGTTGAGTATTTACTCAACATTCACACATTAGACCATGGGTATTCCAAAGACTGTACACCTAGATAAACACTCCGAGGGATATGATTTCAATAATTAACAAGATATTTACAAACCATTATGAATGATATTAATATAATTTTAAGTTAGAGAACTTAAATTTAAATAGACCATGCAAAACATATACTAAGGATTATAATTTCATAAGATAGGGTATATATATGTTATTCCTTCTAAGTTAACTAGTTTTCATTCTTATATTTTTATTTAATCTTGTATCCTCATCCTAAACAATAAATTATTTTAGAAAATGTTTGGAAATAGAAGAAATCATGTTAATCAAAAATGTGGTGGGAAATATGATGATTGGCCTAATGAAATTCCTAATATAATGATTGAGGAAGTCTATAACTTCAAGGAAGTACTAGAAAAACTGACTCAAGTTATTATAAAAAACATGAATCACATCTAATTTCCTCCTTATTTTAATAAATAAAAAGTTTCAATTGAATCCTTTATATGATAAAGGCCACTGAATTTTTTTGGATCTCATGATCCATTCAACATGAAATAATGTATTAACTCTATTGTTAATATATTTTTCATTCTTTAGTGATTGTAATATGAGAACGTCACATTGGTCATTTATTGCATAGATGGAGAAGATGATTAATAGTGGTTATTGATCAAGAATACTAGTCCCATTAAATAAATTTAATCTATAGAGTGGGATGAATACAAGAAAATAATTTTCCTTAAATATATTTCTTGTATTATTCACCTAAAAATAGAGTGAATACCGCATATTTAAGGAAAAAAGATGTTGATTTTTTTAGGTATTATGAGAAAAACATAACTAGGATTTCACAGTACACCTCAAAATTTTCCATTGACCATTAAACTAATGTTGACAACTCATTCAATTGGTTAAACCTAAGTATTTGAAAAGATTAGTAACTTTGAGACTTTGATGGATTTAATAAAATTTTATGATATTCCCAAAAAGTTGATAAAGAGTTTGGAAATTCTCAATGGTATCATGTGATCAGATATTAGAAGAAAATAATTGAGTTTAATTATAAAGGGACATCAGATAATCCTAATGGAAAAAAAATCTAAAATTTCGCATTCCATAAGTGTAGAAAGAATCATCCAAGAAACTAACTCAAGGTTATATTTAAGTGTTTCAAGTTCGAAAATAAGTACATAAAGATTATGAATTTCAAAAGGAAATAAAGTATCCCACTAATGTGATAGAGGAAAATAATGTTGAAATCAATCCTCAATCTGTGGTATAATTTTTCAACTATAAAGAACATGGACAATGTGAAAACCATTTCCTAAAGACAAAGGATTCCAAACATAACTGATGACAAAAACCACCAATAACAATATTGTTGGGATGGGAATATGTTATCACAACTACTAAGGTGAATCCTAACAATTATCATTTCTCTACTACCAGAGATTATCCAGCTTGGGAACCTTCCCCCAATGGTATTATTAATTCGCAAAACTTATATAAGCATTTTTTATCGGGTGATGATTCTAGTTTTCAATAGATGAATTCCTTTAACAAGTCTTGGATAAAACCCTCTAGACTCACTCTGATTTGGCGTCTTTCTCACAACAGATTGCCCACTGATATTGGTCTACAAACTTTTGGCATACAACTATGCTCCAAATTCAAACTATGTAATCAACATAGGGAGGATGTTGATCATCTCTTCTTGTCCTGTTCCATGGCCACTGCTTTATGGAATTATATTTTTGATTTATTTGATTGCAGATGGTCCATCCCTGACTCGATTTTTCACCTTCTTAAAAAATGTGTTAGATATGATGCTTCCTTGCTGGTTAAAAATTTATTCCTTGCGGCGGTGGAAGAGATTATTCACGATATATGGTATGTTAGAAATGATATTTTTCACAATAATAACTCATTCCCTCTAATTACATGAAAAACATGTATACTCATTTCAATTCAAGAAGCCGGTTCTATCCAAAAAGACTGTTGCAGTAACTCTATTGGTGATTTTGAAATCCTTCGGTGTATCTGCGTTTCAGGCATCATTCTGAAGCCCAAGCGTTCCTTCAAAGTCTTCTGGCAGGCCTCGATACCAGTTTGGGTCAAAGTGAATGTGGATGGTGCCTCTAAGGGAAATCCTAGCCCTGTCATCTGTGGAGCTATTTTTAGAGACTCGGATGGACAATGAAAAGGTTGCTTCTACAGTGGATGTGGTCTTGCCTCATCTCTGGAAGCCGAAATGTTAGGGGTAATTCATGCTGTGGAACATTCTCTGCAGAGAGGATGGAGAAAGCTTTGGATTGAAAGTGACTCTACCACTATCGTTCATGCCATCTGGAACAGTGTTATTCATCTTGCTTGGCTAATTACCAATCGTTGGATGAACTGCCTGAATTCGCTTCATGGGATTTATTTTATTACCACTCACATCTTCCATGAAGAGAATGTGGTTGCTGATGCCCTTTCCAATAAAGGTGTGTTGTAGAACTTGACTTGGTTGGATGCTTTGCCTGCTGATTTACTTTCTTATTTTGACAAAGATTGTCGAAAAATTCCATCTTTTAGACTTTTGTAATCACTTTTCTTTTTAATTCATTTTTGGTGATTTGGTCTTAAAAAAATGAAGTGGTGATAGGTATGCTAGTAATTCATTTAAGAACATGTATTATACTATTTGATTCTATTTCTATTCATTCTTTCATATCATGAATGTTTGTTAAAAATACTCAAACACCACCTAAAAATAATAAGGTTGAGTTATAAGTGGAAATATAAAATGGGGAAATTATTGTATCATAAGAATATAACTCCTACCCATTCAATATTTGTGGGATGAATCTCCTAGAATAACTTTTCAAACTCCCTTTAGAGAAATTTTATGCTATAATGGGCATGGATTTGTTATCCTTATATAGAGATAACATTAATTTCTTGTAAAATTACATCACCATTGATATATTGAATCTTCATACTATTCAATACAATTTTACGGATAAGGATAAATATTTTTTTAATACTTATTCTCAAGAATAGATATTATTTACTTATGAGTAAGGATATCTAGATCAAATTATTGAGACGAAGGAGAGGATCGCTCCGGAAGACATTCCCATTGAAAAGGAATATGCTAATGTATTCCCTGAAGAGTTTTCTGGTCTTCCTCCTAACTCTGGGGTTTATTTCTCACTTAAACTTATACTTTTAGCTTCACCAATATTCAAATCTCTATATTGAATATCCATTATGCAACAAGAAAAATTGAAGAAGATACTACAAGAGAATCTGGATAAGGGTTTCATATTCTCAATTTCTTTAACTTGGGGTGCACCAATCCTATTCGTTAAAAATAAGGAATGGTTAATTTTTCTCTACATTGATTATTTTGAACTCAATAAGATCATGATAAATAATAAGTTTCCCCTATTATAGATTTAATAATTATTTCAACAATTATTTAGAGCCTAATACATATTCAATGTGGAATTTCTGTTAGGATATTATAAATTATTGGTGAAAAGGAGGATGTTCCCAATATCACCTTTTGAATAAGGTATAGAAATTATTATATCATATTGATTCCATTTGGACTCACTAATACTCCAAAAAACATCATGGACTTTCTGAATGGATTCTTTATAGAATTCCTTGACAAATTTGTAGTAGTATTTATATATTATATTCTTATATACTCCAAAAGTAAATAGGATCTTGAGGGTAATTTGAGTACTATGTTAAAGGAATTGATAATGGAGATGCAATATATGATTCGCAAAAAATGTGATTTTGGGATAAAGTAAGAAACATTATTGGGTAATGGTATCACTGGTAAAGGGATTTCAATGAATCATTAAAATATTGAATTGATTACGTAATGTCCTATACTAAAATCTATAATGTAGATCCATAGTCTCCTAGGATTGGTTTGGTACAATCGATGATTTTTAAGAAACTTCTCGTGATTTCTGAACCCACTAAAAACCTAAATTCAAAGGAAGTGCATTTTTTATATACTGATAAATATGAATAAATCTTCAAAGAGTTAAAGAAGAGGAAAGTCGTAGCACCTTTACTCACACTAACCACTGGTGGGGACCAATTTTTTATACACATTATTGTATCCTAGAATGTATTGGGTTCTGTACTCATGAAAAAAAAAATTATATCATATTCCTCTTGATAATTGAAGATCCATGAGTTGAACTATAATATGTATGATATACTGTTATTTGTAATAATATTTTCATTGAAGATTTTGTGTCATTATCTTGATAGAGATAAGTGAGAAATATATATGGATCATAAGAACCTCAATTACTTATTAAAAAAATCAGATCACATGTGAAGATGAAGGTTTTTATAGATGATCAGGGATTATGATAATTTGTCCTATTACCATCTTGTGAAAGAGAATAATGTTGAAAATTATCTAATTATAAAGGAACCTGAAACCTTATCAGTGATGAGGATTGAGAGTGATCCAATATTCTTAGACATTAAAAGAATGGACATTGAGTTAATAAGGGAATGAATATCATTATAAATTTCTCAAGGGACTTCTCAACCATCCATCCATTTGAAGATCAAAGATGTCCAAATAGATTATATAAAACTATAGAAAAAGGTGGAAATGTTTAAGAGTACAACATTGATATAGTTGGAGTTATACTGTTTGGAACTCGGATATGTGTCCCATAAAAAATGAAGAGTGAGATTTTGGAAGATGTACATACCTCATCCTTCTATATTCATCCATAAATCATAAAGATGTATAAGGATACAAATAAAAAATCCTAGTGGGATAACACAAAGAAGGATATTTTAAAATTTGTATCTCGATGCTCAGTATGCCAAAAAGTTTATGCTTAATGAAATAAGTATAAAGGTATGGTGTAACCATTACCCATACTAGTATGGAAATGGGAAAAATATCCATTGATTATGTCGTAAGAATACCCACTATATATAAAGTTTATAACACCATTTGGTTTACATTAGATCACCTTACTAAGTCATTGCATTTCATTATCAACAAATAAAATTTCACACTTGAACAACTCACCAAGATATACATAAGAGAAGTGTTAAGGATGAATAGAGTACCACTCTCCATTGTATTAGATTGATATTCTAGGTTAACATAAAGGTAATGGAGAATTATTCAGTAAGTATTGGATGTTGAGAAGATTTTTGGCACTGTTTATCTCCTTTAGATATATTTACATTAAGAAAGTACTATTAAAATTATGAAGGGATGTGTTGAGATCATATTTAATGGATTTATAAGAATTTTTGGATCAATACCTTCCAGTAGTAGAGTTATAATACAAGAAAAGTTTCTATTATATAATTAAAATGGAACCTTATGAGTCTCTATTTGAGAATAGGTGGAGGAATTCAACATTTTGGAATAAAGTTGGAGAAAGGAAGATAATATGACTTCATCTTATCTAAGAGATAATAGATAAGTTTTAAACAATTAATCATCATATTAAATCATCAAAAACATTACTGAAAAGTTATATTGGGAGTCATCAATGAGACCTAGAGTTAGAAGTTAGAGATAAGGTGTTTCATTATATATCACCATATAAGAATTCCATGAGTATTATGAAGAAGGGAAAGCTATTTCCAAGACACATCATCCCATTTTAGATTCTTGATCACATCAAATCTGTGACCTATCAACTAGAACTCCCGCCTAACTTCTCTCAAGTACATGATGTTATACACATATCCCTCTCAAGGAAGATCATACAAAATACCTCACATATACTAAATTCCAATGTTGTATTGTGGGAGAATGATCTTTATTGTGTGGAATATCCAGTGAAGATCTTAGATTATAGATACAAATTTAAATGAAACATGACAACTGACTTAGTTAAAGTACTGTGGAGGAAATAGAAATATGAAGAGGAAATATGGGAACCTAAAGATGAAATAAAACAGAATGACCCTCATCTATTTTATCATATATAATGAAATTTCAAGTGTGATATTTTTGAATGAGGTAATAATGTGATGAACCATTTTTTATAGATAAAATTTCCATTCTAAATTAATATATGAACCATTTAATAATGTATAGAACATGCATCACATAATGAAAATTAAAAAAAACTTTATTTGTATTATAAAATAAATCGATAATGTGACTACAGGAAATGTGGACCATCAAAAATTACAATAATTGGTAATATTGAAAATATAAAGTGACCTTTAAGATTAATATATGATAAAAAATCTAATTAATTTGGAAGGAAGAAGTGATGACCTCAACCAATGGGATCATACCTCATTAATATCCATTATTATAGCTTCCATGGGTGATGGAATCACTAGGGTTCAACCTTGACCAAGCCCAGTCTGAGATTCAACAATTGATACTTAATCATAATTGATTATGGGATAAGTTTTTGCTTATAGAAGTATTCACACAATCAATGTTCACCAAACCAACCCATGAAAGTGTTATCATCACACACCTTACTCTGAGGATCTATGAAAGTGTAATAAGGGGTTATGTATCTAGACTATATTAGTATAGAGGAGTAAATTTTCTTTTTGTAAATTAAATATTAGTTACTTCAAACCCATTTTCATTATTATAAATAGGAATATAATATGAATATGAAAAATATATTTTTTGTTATGAATAAAAAAATTTATTTTTTCTGAAAATATATGATTACAATTAAAATAAACTTTTTTTATATTAAATAATTTTAAATAAGAGTTATTTTCTTTGAAATGGTCTTATAAAGCACTATTTATTTGAATATAAATAATAATATAATTTTATGAAACCCCAAGTAATTTTTATATGGGTAATAAAGTTGAATATGTCATAAAAGATGTAATATTTATTAAATAATAATATTTATTTAGATACTACATTTAGAATATTTAAATAATTATTTAAATAAAATAAATTTTATTTATGAAATTATTCCATTGAAATTATAAAATTGTGATTTTCTTTATAATTTTCTAAGAGAGTCGATAATTTTGGTAAAAAATAAATACAATATAAATTTATGGTAAGAATTATTAAATCATGATAAAATAAAAATGTTTTTATAAATATAATATAGGAATTAATCAACAAAAATAATATTATTCATTAAAATAATAAATTTTGAAATGATAATATGAACATTAAAAACCTATAATGAATCTTCCAAAACATAAATTGTATTTTAAATTTTATAAAAAATATTTATAAAAAGGAATACCATCCAACTCAAAAAAAATTATTATTAAACAATTTACTTCATTGAAAATTTAAAATATTAAAAACCACTCCCACATGGAAAAGAAAATGGTAAAAATATTAGTAATGTCAATGGTTTTTCATTTTTTATTAACAGGTTTTCTAAGGCCTAAGTTTATAAAATATTAAGGAATTTACCCCTATTTTTCAATAAATACCCACCCATCCTCCAATTACTCTTCACACAAAATCCTTTGATCATAAAGTTCCTATAATTTTCCCCCTTAAGAACCCTCTCAAGGAGTTTACATGGCTTTAAATATTTCCTCTAAATCTTTAATAAGAAGGAACTCAATATAAGGGGTTCTCTCACTCCTCCTTTCCATTTAAGAACTTCTATTATAATAATACTTTTATTCTCAATTGATTATAGTGTCTTGTGTTTATGAAAATTCCTTTATTTTCAAAATTATTCCCAAATAATGAGAGAATACCTTAATCTCTCATTAATCCTATCCATAATCTTTTATGTATACCCGTTATGATTCAGAAATTTTCTTTTTAATTTACATGTCATAAATTTTTGGTTGTGAGTTCCCAACCTTATTCTAATTCATGGGTATTCACCTAGATATATTATACTTAAATAATTTTATAGTTATATTTATGATACCTCGATTCCATAATTATGGGATTTAAATGATGAAATACATTTTTATGTTATATGATCAATATAGCACACGTAAATCTAGACATTTGATTGGTGAACCCCAATAAAGATCCAATGCATTTTGTAATTTTTTGACCTCATGATATACCATTTTCTGTGAATGGTGAATATTTTGGATACAGAGGAAGTTCCTTTATGGGTGTTAAAACAATTATTTTTTTATATGATGGATCGTTCGCAATATTTTCAATGATGTGAATGCAATAACTAATGATACATTTTCAATTAGATTTTGACATAAATAAACCAAGAACCTGGAGTGGATCTTGACAGGATAAATGTATAATTAATTTTTTAAAATCTAAAAACAATAAATACCTCGTCATATGGTCATTTTTTTTATTACGTTGTTGATATTTCGAAATACCCTTTTTGTTCTACCTTTATTATGTTGTAAGGATCCAATTTTACTATCCCTATAAATATGATCCACACAAGATCAACTGATCTCAGACCTACATCGATGGAATTTTAGGTGCCAGAATGGTGAATCTATCATCTTGTTTTGTTTGTCTTAATATATCATCCATTAAAAATAAGGGATTCTCTTTGGATCTTCTTGTTATTGAGAGGGAGATAGGAGGAGGAGGCAAGAGAGTACCCTTTTGTTTTAAATGACTTTCAGTTCTCGATTACCCCTACACAAATAGACATAACCTTGTATTTATAGAGTGAGGGTTTATGTTAGAAACAATTAATTATATACCATCCCTTAAATAATATAATAAAAGTTACCAAAAATGCAGGACATATATTATTATTATTATTATCATTATTATTTTATGGCATGTTCTAACTCGATAAATGATAAATATTATTTATCAGATTACAAATAACTATTCATCACCTTATGAAATCTTGGTCAGCTGAAACTCATTAGCATTTATTGAATATCAGAAAAAATCTAATTAAATTTCTCATTCATCAATAAATAAAATAAATATTTTATTCACAATACAATGAATAAATATTTATTAAAGATTCAGGTAAAAAATAATTTATTTATTAATGAATAAATAATTATTTAATTTACTTGAAAATATTATCAATCAGTAAAACTTGAATAAAATTATTCCTTAGTCTTGAGAATACTATTTGTTTAAATAATTAAATTCAAATAGAATTTAATCGAGATCAATAGAAGCACTTAGTGTGTAACCCTATATGATTCATTCTTATTGGAATTAGGTGGGCCTACCTAAAGCCCATGATTATTATCTAGTAATGATTCAAGAAACTTAATAGTAAGAACTTAATATCACAACATCAAAACCCACATACACACATTTTATGTGTAATATAATCCCTTTATCACAATATTTCATCAAGAAGGTTGAACATTTGTGTCATCAAACTATATGGTCAATACATATTTAATTGAATATCGAAAATGAACAAGTTGTTACACCATGGCCACAGAATTTGATGTGATGGTTCCATTCTAATGAAAGGGTTGAGATATCAACTTCTTCAAACATAGAAGGTGAAAATCCTTCCTTGAATTATTCATAAATAACAGGTCACTCTAGATTCACCCAACGTATCTAAATTTTACATGAACTATATCTTTATGATTTATGAAATACATATTATTATGTGGGTTGTAAATCATATTAAAAATAATATAAAATTTTAATGACCATTAAACACGCTCGTATATAGGAATATCTGATGACCCAAAAAACAAGTGGAATTCCTACTAGTGGGTCTATTCTCATAGTTAATCATCTTGGAGATTACCCATTACGAACTTCATGATAATTTGTATTATCTACTAATGATTACTATCATATAATAGTCACATTCTATGTATCCTATCATAGAATGTTATCTAAAACTAGTACTATATTTAATAATATCATCATGAAATTTCAATGTCCTCATCACTGTGAGGAACTTCTATGACATCATCAATGTAACAGATATTCTAAGAAATTATCACATCCATGTTATTTAGAAGAACAATCAAGTTGTGGTAATATATTTTTATTAATATTCTACTCTTTGAATATTAAATTAATCTAAACTGCAATATAGTTGTTTTTAGGTTAAAATTTAAAAAAATCTTACTTTCACTAGATCAAACTACTAACAACTAGTTAGTCATATCATATTAAACATGATTATGCTATATATCGATATATTTAATTGACCAACCACATTTCCATGTCATGGTTTGGTAAAGACACATGTATATTTAGTGAATCTATTTACTGCAACATTACTATCTTGAGAAAATATTTCAAGTAGTGATATAACTTAGTATCCACCTCTTGTTTCCATGTCAGAATCCTTACATCCTAACAGAATCTATAGACCAATATTTTTATAAAATGATAAATATATTTCTTTTTTTATAACTCAAAATCAAAACATTACATGGTTAAATTACTTCTTAACACTATTAGAAAATTGGGCTATCACCATTGACCTATAGCCACAGTTTTCTAAAATAGTTCATATAGGTATTTTTACTAATGTTATAGCCATTGTTTTATATAAAATTGTGGATATAGGGTATTTTTTCAAAGGCTACATCCACGTTTCAGTGAAACCGTGGCTATAGAGTTTTCTTGACAGTTATAGCCACAGTTCTGTAAAACTGTGGATAAAAAGTGATTTTCCATGTCTATAGTTATGGTCAGTGTAAAACTGTGGAAATAGGGTCTTTTTCCAAGTGTTGTAGCCACTATTTTTGTAAAAGGATGTTTGTAGAGTTTTTTCCTAGAGCTATAGCCATGGTTAGTTTAAAACTGTGGCTATAGAGTTTTTTTCCAAGGGTTATGGCCATGATTCGTGTAAAATCATGTCTATAGAGTTTTTGTTCTAGGTCTATAGCCATGGTTTTCCTAATCCATGGCTATAGAGTATATATTTCAGTTTATATAGCCATGGTTTCTCAAAACCATGGCTATAGGTCTCCCTCCCTAGCATAAGAAAAAAATTAACCCACGAGAAAATGGAGGGAATATCTATCTCCACTATTTACATGCTATAGCCATAGTTTTTAATAATATATATACAATATATATATATATAAATATTCATATTTGGTTTATTGGTTAGGAAGTTGGTTCTCATAGCAGAGGTATAGAGATCTAATATAGCTTGACGCATATTATTTTTGGGTTATAGCCATGGTTTACTTGGGTAAAAAATCCATGATTTTAAACCTTGGCTATAGATCTTTTGTCATGGTGGACAACTGTGGATATAGACCAAGTTCCACGATGGACAGATATGGGAGCTATTTCCACTATGGAATACTAAAGAAATAACTTCTGCGAACCGTGGATATAGATTTTATCTATAGCCACACCAATACATATGACGACTAGCTGGAACCATGGCTATAACCTATAGACATAATTTTTATCCCTGTAGACACAATTTTTGGACATGGATATAGCCAAAATTTCTAATTGTGTAATAAACATCAAAAGCCTTTACATACTCGAATATTATAGATATGGAAACAAATTTCTGTAATAAGTTTTTATTTCATATTATTATAGCCATATCAGTGATACCCAATCAAATTAAACTAAATGATGATAAGTGTTCAATTCCTTTAATCACTAGTATTCCACTTCTCTAGATAATATGAACTCATCCAATTCTACTTTTCCAAGTACTATTGAATATTTCTTACAGTAACTCTATGAAATCATGTCAGATATATTTTACATTCACCTTTTATTCTTTATATATCAGTTATATCAAGTGTCAATAGATATTATGGAACATTAGATGAATTCCTAGAACTTAATCTTGAGAAATTATTTTAATCTCCATAGTGTCACCCAATTACCATGCATGTTTTATTGTAAGGATTATATGTTAACAAAAATTAAGTCTTGAATTGTTTAAACTTGTATTTTTTTCTTACATTGTTTATATTTATACAATGACTAGATTTATAGAACTCATGGATCTATCCAATAGATCGTGTTCTTGATAACATGTTTACTACATTAAGACATATTTTGAGAAATATCATTCCTTAATCTTAAAAAACTAGTAAGACACGACAATTGTTTTCATATGTCATCAACATATTTATCTTGAAGAATAATAGTTCTCCCACTGATGAGTTAGAGACACATGTTACTTATTATATTTTCAAATTAATATTTTATTATTACTATGAATGATTTATTTATAAATGAATTTATGTAATATGCATATCATATTTTTATTTATTAATTCCACTGATCCTTTTAGTTATGTTGTGTAGACATATGTCAAAGTTTCTTCTTTTTGTCGTGTCATATATAGATCTTCCATAAGGATTCCTCTAAATGAGGTAACCTTGATAATCAATAACACAATATCATGACCATAGAAATATTCATTAACAAGTAAAATTAAAAAATAATTTTAGTTATGATAAGTGGTGAATATGTTTTTCCAGAGACTAAAACATTCAATAATATATCATGTAATATTAGTACTACCTTGTACTATCCATATTTCATTTCTCTTGAATACACCCCAATAGTATCAAGTCATAGAAACATTCAATATACAAGATCCTAAAATCTTGATAAATTAGATCCATTTCTTGAATTTATACATACTTTTCAAACTTATCATAATACTAATTGCTGCGTCTTTATAGTAATATTTATTATGGAAGAATAAAATATTTATCACCCACTATGGTGAACATACCATATCTTTAGTTATATATTCCTACACATTATTTGTCTCCAGAAATACTCATCACATTAATCATTGTGGATTCCATTATTCTTATGCCAACACTTGTGCATCCAGAGCCTTAACCTATATAAGTTATTTCTACTCTCACTATCTTCAAAAATATCAGATTCATTAATGGAAATACAATTAATAATTTCTAGATGTTAATATACTTAGAGGGAATAGGATCATTAACTCAGATGCACCTTAGTGTTTTGATGTTCCTTTTGTAGCTAAGGTTGTCTTTTAAAAAACAGTTTTGAACAAACACTTCTGGTAGTGTCCTGATAGATTCTTACCATATCGCATTTGATATGATATTCATTAAATAATATAGTTGGTATATGGTTAGTTGTTGTACTTTTATTTGTAAAATATGTTTTACTTAGAATAATGGATTATTTTTAATATATATATAATATTTAGCATAAACATTTATTTTACTACCATCATAACATTGATATATATAGGGAAATTTGAGTTTGGGATACCCATCACTCCGCATATATGATTAGTTATTGCTTTGATAAGATGTTCTTGGACAATCAAAATCATAAATTCCACAATATTTACCAATTTAACTCATTTACTTCACTAATAATTTATAAAATACCTTAATGAAATATCATAAAGTATATAAAGTTGACTTTATCTTTATAATGGTTTATGCATCCATATCGAACCAAATATAAAAGTTTTTTGTGGAATAACATTATTTAAAAGGTTTGGTTATCTAAAACATAATAAATATATAGTTTATATATCCATTATCTTGACTCAATTGAGATTAAAGCACATTAATGGGTATAAACATATCAAATTCTTTTAGTTTTATTTGATGAAGAACAACATTTTCATAGTTAGGTAAGATTATTATATTTCATATTCATCATTCACTGCAATGGATATTTGTGATTCAATAGTTATTGAACTATTATTTTTGTATTTAAATACAACAACAACATTTATGTTGAAATAAAAGAAATGTATCATTTTATCTAACTAGACATTGACATGATCATTTTAGAAACACTTATTAAAAACATTAACCAATCCAATATCAAAATGAGAAATAGTGATCTCCCCTTATATGATATAAGAATGTCCCTTTCTTATCTATTTTTTAGTTCATTCTATAAACTTTATATTGTTACATGTTTTATTTATTTAAATGTATGTATGATTTAATCATATTATATTTAATTAAGATGACATAAATAGAAAATTTATGAATTTACCTGAATTTGATGAAATTTATTTCCTCTCCAAATCATTTCAATGTTTTCCCAACCAATATGCTCGATAAATATTTCTTTGACTATATTAAATAAAAAAATCATTACACTATGGCCATAGAAATAAATTGTATGGTTCTGTTTCTATAAAAAAACTAAGATATCAAATTCTGTAAATATAGAAGGCAAAAATACTTCATCGACTTATTCATTAATAACATGTCACTCATGACACACCCAAAATATCCAAATTTTTCATGAATTGTATCATAATGGTCTATTAAATACATATAATTACATGAGTAATAACATGTGTTAATAATAATATTAATGTCTAAGGACTATTAAAAATTCATGAAGATAGGAATATACAATAACACCAAAACATGTAGAATTCTGATCAGAAGATCTATTCTTATATTCTCCAACATAGAAATTACTAAGTGTGAACTTCATTAGAAGAAATATAATCTTATTATGAGTACTGAAACATGAAAATCACATTCTATGTGACGCACCATAGAACATTATCTGATTGTAGAACTATTTTTAAGAATATCTCTTTATAATTTCAAGGTTCTCATAATCGTAGGGAACTACTAAAACTTTACCATTACAGTAGATATTCTTACACATTTTCACATAAATATTATATAGAATAATAGTAAATATGTGATAATATATTTATATTAATATTCATTTATTAAAATATACTAGTAACGTAAAGTAAAAATTAGTTGGTTCTGGGGTATTAACTCTTACACATGGTCAATCAGCCTATGTACACTATGTTATGATACCTTGTCGGTTTGACTCAACTTATGCTTATGATTCAACATTTTTTATTGTTTATTAATTCTTTTGGTTCCTAGATTTTTTGATATCATCTTGTCATTTCATGATTTGATGTTAATGTATATTATTTCCCCATTTATGTCAATATGTTTCTCCTCTTGACTAACATGTATTACTTGTCATCATACTATGCATGATTATTCCATTATAGGGTTTTATATCTCACACATTTTCTTATGTATGTCCTTACACTATTCTAAGAAGTATTAATACATCAAAAAAATTATAATAACATTATATATATTTGAAATAATATTTTTATTTTTATTTATTGGTTTATTTAACTAATTTACCAATGAAATTAGGCCCCTCTATTCTATAGGATTGTATTCTATGGATATTTATGTTAAAAATCATGAAATAAAATGTATAATAGATATAGGTTGTTATAATTATCATGAAAATATGTTTTTTAATCATATTTAACAAAAATAAAATAATTATTGTTATTATAGAGACATTTGTTAGGTTTTATTGAGATTTAAATGGATAATGTATATAATTGAATAGCCAAAATTTTAATGTTCATTTTTTTAAATTATGAGGAATTATTAATATAAAATATATCTAAATAAATATATTTACATTATTTTGATTCAATTGTAGTAATGATTTTCAGAAATATTGAATTGAAAATCATATGATCAATATTTATCATTAATTGAAATAGTTAGGATTTATAGTAGCAATAACATTGTCCCATGATAGTATATTCATTGTGATTACAATGAATTTTAGGTACTATAATATCCATGTTATAGATAGATAAGATAGAAATATTGACAAATTAAGAATGAACCCAAAACTAGAAGAAGATTTACTTTGATGCAAGTCCATCCAAAAAAAATAAAAATCTTATTTATTATAAATTGTTCAAATTAAATTGGAAGGATCTTATGATTATTGGTTATAAGAAGATTTTAATGGATTAATGTTGATAAATTATCTTTTTTTTAAATCGCCTAGTTAAATGAGTGATATAATATGTGTCATGGATGAAACCATGCACAATAAGGATGCAGTCATCCACATTGGGAGATAAACCTTATAAAAACATTTTTTCCTATTGTAGTTAATTTTATGGAATATAGTGTAACTGAAAAAAAAATTAATAAGATTCATTTACATTACTTATTATAGGGTGATTTTATTAAACATAATAATAAGATTAGGTAAAAATTATTTGACCCCCCCCCCCCCACCATTAATATTACATCCATGAATTCTTGATCACTACGGATTTATAGAGAAAGTATAAGGCCCCGACCTTAAACATTACATAATCCTGATTTAAGTAAACAATTCTCATTGAGGATCTTTTCAGGTTTAGAATTTTAGAGAATTAGGCCATAACTATTACATTACATCTGAAATATTATAAAGTAGGAACTTCTACTCAGTATCCATTTTTTCACAAAATAAAACCTCTTAAAAGAAAAAAAGAATTATTTTCTTGATATAAATCTTCTTGAATTTTTCCATTCTCTTACCCTGCCTTATTCTAAGTGAAAAACATTTCAAAAACTTGCGATGAGCATAAAATCTCATTAAGGGTTATAAAATAAAGAAAGAAATAGTTAGTCCATAAATACATGAAAAACATAAGATATTTAACACACCAAGTGAAATATTAAGTTTTATGAATAAAACATAGAAATCCTAAATCCTAAAGGTAACTTGTGGCATCCATAACATACTTATGTTGTAGATTTCACAACTACATAGGGAGTTACGTTTGGAATACCCATCACAGTATATTCCATAAATATCTTAGAATAAACATTAATGTTTACCTCTATCATTTTACCCAATAAATTGGAGAGCTATATCAGGCTCACCAGCCCTAGGTTTATCACAGAACCACTTGTATACATAAACAATTCCCAAGAACCAAATCCTAAATCAAGAATAAAGGAAACATTACATTTCCACATTGAAAACAAAATATAAAATTACAATATATTGAAATAATAAATCCATTTCTCAAAACCATTTTCTAAACCAAAATACATAAAAAGAGTGTATGGTATATATTTCCCTTTTAAAAACATTACGGCTTGTTAAGTAAGACAAATATCAAATAATTCTAGCGATAGAGGAAAGGTTATTGTCACCGTGTTTGTTAAAAAGAGAATTTTTTTTCATTTAGTAAAAATCTCAGTAGATAAAATATTACCTTTTAATAAAATTAAATTTCAAGGTGGTTTATTATATAACGTATAAAATAATGTCGTGTATTAATTAAAGTATGTCTCAATGAAAGGATGTTGAGACAAAGTCCCTTACCTCGTGTCTGAATTGACTCTTTTATTCTTTAATATCCTGAATAATAAAATAGATTTAATTTATACTTGCTTTAGAACCTTTTTTTAAGTTTATTATTCCTTTAATATCACTTATTACCACGTTATAAACATTACATAATCATTTTAGTTAATAACGGTCGTTTTGTCAATATTCGGTACATGAGTCAAAAAGAACTTCTTATAATTACAAGTTGTCCATGTGGTCAAAATTTCATTATCTCCAGAATGATATTCATGATTTAGATATCATATATATCCACTATATATATATATATATAAAATATTACATAACATTTAGACATATGAAATGAAATGCACCGTTCATGGAGATGGTATGTTGCACTTACGCATGGACGCTACTTTCATTTCTATTTAATATTTAATGGAATGTAAAATTAATTATACATAGGAATATTATAATTCCAGTATAATATCATATTTAATTTCATTAACTCCATCCTTTATATATTATATGTATGGAATGAACGAGTCATATCACTTTGAGGGGGCGGTAGTATGCACTTCCTCAAAGAAATTATTGTATTTACCCATCATGGAAACCATAAAGGTATGTTGTAAATGAAAAATACATAAGAATAGAGACAAAATAAATATAATATATATCACTTATAAATATATTTCCATAAAAATGGACACCATTAGAGGTGGTAGGAGATAATTGAACAATCATCGTTTCGTGAGTCAATAGTTTGTCATCTATAAGAACTATATGTTTGTATCCATTAGTTGGAGGTGTGTGGAAGTGTAGTTCAAATAATTCTCATAAAATCATCCTATTATATTTAATATGTTGTTGTTTTTATAAAATAATGGAATAAATATATTTTATGGGGTTGGAGAAGGAAACTAAAAAAAAGAACTTGAGACAAGACGTTACCTTTAAATCGGGTAACTCCTTTTGTTTTGAACCAAAAGGATTTATTGAATTGATTTCAGCCCCAAGTAAGGATTCTAAGTGGCAAATAGGGATGTTGGGATATTATTTTAGTATATATTGAATGATACAATTGGATTTAGAGGTGTGAGTAATGGGTTAGATGTGGTGTCCATTTATAAGGTGAAGGAGGGGCTCTTTAGGAATGATTGAAAATATTATTTTATTCTAAACTGAATTTTGATCTCAAAAGGTCCCAAAAATGATTTAATTAGAATATAAGGTGAGTATTGTTCTAAAACCCCTCATCAAATGGGTTTTAGAAAAGTTTAGGGCATAAAAGTAACCTTATATTTTAGCCTTAACCATTAGTTAACTAATTTAACTTTTATCATGTCCTCTTTTATATTCATTCTATATGGATAATATAGTTAGCATAAAATGTCAACCGAATCAAAAGTGGTACATTAATGACGTTATCAGACTTATCTAAGTCATTTGGCTGAATCATACATTTTTAGGATTTTTATATCAATTAATAAAATAATATTTGTTTTAAAAACACATTTATGTCAATTTATATACTATTCATATCATGACATTTTTTTAAAACAAAAACATCTTGATTATTACTAAAAAACTTCATTAATTGAAATATAAAAAGGAATAATTATCTCTAAAATTCTTGTATGGAATAAAAATAACCAAATTATATTTATTTTAACATTTATAATATCATTTATTTGAATCCTTTATTAATGAAATGATCACTGCATCATCATTGTGTCATATTTAAATTTATTTCATTAATATATAAAAATTATACATAAACTACCATGTTGTAGGAAATATTTTTATCTTTATAATTAATTTTTATAGTCGAAATGATCAATTATATACCCCATATAAAAATTGTTTTACTAAAAGATATATGTTTATGTTACATTTTCCTTAACTTTAAATTAATTTTTATAAAATGTCATTTTCACTTACAAGTTCCTCCATAGAGTATAAAAATAGGAACAAGGATTCCCATTATCAGAAATATATCATACCATAGGATTAGGACACGTGTTAGGTTAATTTAATATTATCATAATATTATTTTTTTACCCTTATTTACCAAATTTACCATTTAACCATGGTAAATAAGATATTTACAGAAGTTATTAATCATAATATCTAAAAACAAAGTTACCTATTTACAAAATTTGGAAATACTGATTCTAAATATGGAATCCATTTTTCAAAATTCAACACACCAAATTTTCAGAAATTAAATTAAAATTAATTCCCGTTGTCAAAACCAAAAACCGTGTTCTTAAGAAATAATAACTACAAAAAGATTGACACTTGTTTATGTCCAATTTCAAAGTAAAATTACTTCCAATGACCAAAATTAAATGAAAAGATAAAACTATAATCCAATTACACTTTAAACCCAATTAAAATGATAATCTAACTATAAAAATAAATTAGATGAAAAGACAGTTTTGACTTAAAATGCTGTATTTTTCACTATTCATTAAAAATGAACTTTATCAGAAAAATACCAAAATATTACCTAAGGTAAATTTTGATGTCCCTCATATAAAAAATAAGTTTATTTGGTCAAATTTATCATATAAAAGTAACAAAAATTATATTTAAAATGGGTTCTCCATTAAAAGGCATTAAAATGACCTTTTAAAAATATTAGAGTATGTATGCTTAAAATTGGATTGATTCTAATTTTAAGAATCTAAATTTTATTGGAAAAATTTAAAGAAATTTAACAAACTTTTATAATCATATTTTAGTTAGTTCTGTTCATTACTTCCAATACAATGGCTAGACGTTAACTACCATTTAAAATAATATTTTATTATTATTTTTCAGTATGACACAACATTGTGTGCAACATGACATTTTAGAGAAATCCATTGTTGCGTGTAGAGTATTCCATCAAACATAGAATCCCCTTTAATGTAAAATTTATATTTAATTCAAAAATAATAATAAAAATAAAAATTTCATATCCTTTATTTACCTAGGATGTTACATCCTTTTGCCTTTTGGAAATTACATCCTCATAATTTTTATTCACTTATCAAATAATTGGGGGTATTTATCCCTCAATGAATTATAAAATTCGAAAGTTTCCTCTTCAACCATATGGTTTTTCGACAAAACATTTACCTGATTAATTACCTTATTCTGCAAAATTTTCTCTCTTTGGTCAAGAATTCAGACTCGTTGTTCCTCATAAGAAAGATTCTCTTCCAACTGAACTATCTCTGGACTCAAAACATGAGATGTATCTGGAATATACTTTCTTAACATTGAAACATAAAAAACATTGTGTACCTTGGATAACCTTGGAGGTATAGCCAATTTTTACGCAACTGATCCATCTTTTTCCAAGACTGCATAGGGTCCAATGCACCTCAGACTCAGCTTTCCCTTCTTACCAAAATGCATCATACTTTTCCATGGAGAAACTTTTAAAAATACAAGATAACATAGCTCGAAAGAAAGATCATTCCTCTAATTAGCTGCATAAATTTTTTTCCTTCCCTGAGCTATTCACATGTGCTTCTGAATCAACTAAAATTTATCTACCATCTCTTCTACCAATTCTGGTCTCATCAACATCCTTTCACCTACATAATCCAAAAAAGATAGAGTTAAACACCACTTTCCATATAATTCCTAAAATGGATCCATCTTTATACTAGAATGAAATTTGTTATTATTATAAAATTCAACCAAAGAAATATGTTGATGCCAAATTCCCAAGTAATCTATTGAGAAAGCACATAGGATATCTGTTATTGTCTGAATTTTTTATTCTGACTACCCATCTTACTGAGGATGAAAATGTGTACTAAAATTTAATTCAGTACCCAACGACTTCTGAAGGAATTTCCAAAAGTTAGAAGTAAACTTGAGATAACGATCAGATAAAATGGATAGGGGAACTCCATGAAACCTGGATATCTCTTTAACATAAAGCCGGGTAAATAGATTTAGAAACAGTGTATCATGAATTGGAAGAAAATGAGTAGATCTATTCAATCGATCAGTAATAATCCAGGTTGCATTGTTACCTTGATATGCCTTTGGTAATCCTACAGCGAAATCCATGGATATATTTTCCCATTTCAAATATGGAACCGGTAAAGGATAAACCATCCCTCTAGATAACTTCCACTCTATATTAACATGTTGACAAGTCCAACACTTCACAGTAAATTCAACAATATCTCTTTTTGTTCCATCCCACCAGTAATACTCCTGAAGGTCTTTGTACATCTTAGTACTGCCAAGATAAACTGAAAATGGAGAACTATAGGCTTCAAATAAAAACTCATTCTTCAACATTGAATCACAAGGAACCCATAATATCTTCTAAAACCTCAAAAAAAATATCTATTTCACTGTTGAATTCAGGTAACTTACCCTTTTGAACCAATTCATCCTTTTTCTACAACTCAATATCATCCTTCTGCGCTTGCTTTATTCTGTCTACTAGGGGTGATTGTACTGAAACCAAAAACAAAACAGTGGAATTTTTGGTACCAAAAACTTCTATTCCAAATATCATCAAATCATTAATCAAAGGATCTTATTCCAAACATAACATGGTTAATCTAGCATTACTTTTTCGACACAAAGCATCAGCCACTTTATTTCCCTTTCCTGGATGGTAATGAATCGTGTAATAATAATCCTTGATTAATTCCAATCATCTCCTCTGTCTCGTTTTCAATTCTTTCGGAGTGAATATATACTTCAATCTTTTTTGCTCAGTGTATATTTCAAATTTTACTCCATACAGATGATTCTTCCAAATTTTAAAATCAAAAACAACATAACATATTCCAAATTAGGGGTAATTTAACTCATGAGGTTTCAACTGATGTGATGCATAATCAATTACTTGATCATTCTGTATAAGGAAATAGCCAAGTCCTTTCAATAAAGCATCACTATAAATAAAAAATTCACCATATCTGGAAGCTAATTCCAAAACTAAAGAATCATCCAATCTTCTTTACAATTATTGAAAACAATCATCACATTCTATTGTTAAAATAAACTTAACACCTTTTAGATTTAACTTAGTCAATGGGGTAGATAACCGTGAAAAAGTTTCAACAAACATCCAGTAATAACCTGATAAACAAATAAAACTATGGATCTCAGTTATATTTGTGGGTATTTTCCATTCTTAAGAAGATTTTTTTTCAATACCAACATTTTTGCCATATTTTGAAACATTATGACCAAGGAAAGAAATTTGTTATAACCAAAACTCACTGTTTTTGAATTTCCCATACAGTTTATTTTCTTTTAATATTTGAAAGGAAGACCTCAAATAATGTTCATGCTCCACTTTACTTTTAAAATAAACCAATATTTCATCAATAAACACAACCACAAACTTATCCAAGAACTCACAGAAAATTCTATTCATAAGATCCATGAACATAGCAGGTGCATTGGTTAACCCAAAAGGATCACTAAAAATTCATAATGTTTATATCTAGTACCAAATGTAGTCTTCAGAATGTCTTTTTCCTTTACTTTTAACTGATGATACCCTGACCTCAAGTCAATATTCAAAAAATACTAAGCTCCCTAGAGATGATCAAACAAATCATCGATATGAGGCAAAGGATACTTATTCTTAATAGTTATGTTATTCAAGGCTCTATAATCAATGAAAAGTCTCATTAAACCATCTTTCATTTTAACTAATAAGACAAGAGCACCACATGGTGATGTGCTAGGTTGAATGAAACCTTTATCTAATAAATCCTAAAATTTCTTATTTAACTCTAAAATCTCAATTTTATCCATTCGATAAGGGGGTTTTGAAATTGGATTAGCATTAGGAAAAAAATAAATAGTAAATTCAACATCCCAATTAGTTATTATAATAGGAAACTCATCAGATAAAACATCAAAATAATCATTTACCACTGGCATGTCATTAATCTGAATAGTTCCTTTGCTTTCAAAAATATGTGCAAGGTAACATTCATTTCTATCTTTTACTAGTTTCTCAGCTTGCTGATATTTTATCAGAATTAAGGGTTCAATATGGTACAAAAATGATATTCTTTATGAAAAGAAACTTCTTTAGATCGGTAGTCAATCTCAGCATTATAAATAGAAATCCAATCCATACCCAAAATAACATCAAACTCTAGTAGAGGAAAAACAATAAGGTTTTCTGGTAGATTCTTTCCTCATAAAAGGATAAGAAGGTACTTATAATTTATCTTTGTCTCAATATTTCCTCTCAGTGTTTTTACCACAAGTTCAAGATTCATATCTTGAGATGGAATTCCCAATTTACTAGAATATTTCTCAAAAATGAAAGAATTTGTAAACCCTGAATCAAAAAAAACATTGGAATAATCTGAATAAAAAAATAGTGTACCAGATACTACTTTATTCGATATCCCAACATCTGCTAAAGTAGTTGCAAATGATTTCACCACCACTTTCATCCTGTAGTCCAGCTAATTTCCCTCATCTGAGTTCTTCAATGGACACTCATTTGCATAATGACCCCTTTCATTACACTTAAAACATTTTACTGACTGTAAATCATATTTTTTCTTACCATTACCCAGAACTTTATCAGTACAATTATGAGCCTTATGTCCCATTTTACAACATCGATAGCACTTAACAACATTCAAAAGACATTCCCCAGCATGATTTTTACCAAAAGGTTCACAAACATTAAAATTGTGTTTCTTACCATCAGACTTTCTTTAAGAGTTATTTCCTTTCATCTTCCACCATAACCTCTTATTCTATTGTTTTTTAAAGAACAACTAATCATCGTAAAACTCCGTTTTCACCTTCTCCTCACATCGAACAAGTTTTTCATAACTTTTGAACTTATGAGAAGCTAAAGCACTTAAATACTTTGGATTTAATCTTGAGTAGATATTTTTTATTTTACTATCAAGATCTTGTTTGAATTTAGAGAATACCTTGCCAGTCAAGTGAATTTTTCTTCATAAGCAGCCAGTGAGTCATCCTCCAACCTCAATTCCAAGAATAGTTTTTCCATCCTAAGATGAACTACTATAGGAAAAAAAATTCAAGAATCATACCTTTGAATTCTTCCCAATAAAGAGCATCAATCTCCTCACTATCCCTGATATTTTTAACCATCAACCACCACTGATCGGTTTCGCCTTCAAAATGGTAAACAATGTGATTAAACATTTGATGTTCTGAACACCCAATGACATCAAAAATATTTTCCTATTATTTAATACACTATTAAGCTAGAACAGGGTCATATGAACCTTTTAATGATGAGGGGTGTTACCTCATTAAATGCTCTACTAATGACATATTCTTCGGTGGTTGATCTAGATGATCTCATTCATGGATACCACCGCCATTTATATCCTAAGTCAACTATTCCACCAACTGCAAAAAACTGTTCAATTCTAATTCCAAACTTCTCAAGTTGCTGATTTGGATTTTTCTCGTCCTCCAGATGCCATCCCATTATAGCTTTTCTATTTCCTCTGCGGAAAACAATTCTGAACAAATATATATCTTAGGTAATGAAACATGGTAAATCTTTAAATTCTATATTATTTCAATATTAACATAAATTAATATATAGATATTAATTTAATAATATTATAACTCTTAAAGTTGACTAAACCGACCTCTGATACCAACTATAAGGCCTCAGCCTTAAAGCATTACATAATATTGAGTTATGTCAAAAATTCCCATTAAGGATCCTTTCAGGTTTATAGTTTTTTTGAATTAGGCCATAACTATTACATTACATCTCAAATATTACAAAGTATACACTTCTACTAAGTATCCATTTTTTCATAAAATAAAAAATCTTAGAAGAAAACAATAATTCTTTTCTTGATATAAATCTTCTTCAATTCTTCCTTTCTCTTACCCTGCCATATACCCTATGAAAAAAAATTCAAAAACTTGGGATGAGCATAAAAAAGCTCAGTAAGGGTTATAAAATAAAGAAATAAATCATTAGTCCATCAGTAAATACAAAAAATAATATCTTTAACCAGCCTAATGAAATCATAAGATTTATTAATAACATATAGAAATCATAAATCATAAAGGTAACGTGTGACATCCATAACATACTTATGTTGTATCATTCACTACTATGTAGGGAGTTACATTTGGAATATCTATCACAGTATATTCAATAAATCTCTTAAGATAAACATTAAGGTTTACCTCAATAATGTTACCAAATGCATTGAAGATCTAACTCAGGCTCACCTAACCTAGGTTTATCACAGAACCCCCCGTATACGTAAAAAACTCCCAAGAACCATAACATAAATCATGCATAATGGAAAGATAACATTTCCACATTCCAATAACAATATAATATTTCAATATATTGACATAATCAATCCATTTCTCAAAACCATTTTCAATAACAAAATACATAAAAAGAGTATATGGTGTTTTTTTTCATTTTTAAAAAATTACGTCTTGTTAAGGAATCCAAATATCAAATAATGCTTACCACTTTGGAAAGGTCATTGTCACTGCGTACATTAACAAGAAACATTATTTTCATCATTTTGTAAAATGTTTCATAAAGAACAGATTCACTTTGAATAAAATTAAAATTAAAATGGGTTTATTATACAATGTATAAAAGAAGTTTGTGTATTAATCAAAGTATGCCTCAATGAAAAGATATTGAGATGAAGTCGCTTACCTCGTTTTTATCTTGACTTGTTTGTTCTTTAATATACGGAATAATAAACTAAATTTAGTTTATACTTGATTAAGAACCTTTTTCAAGTTTATTATTAATTTTATATCACTTATTACCATGTTATAAACATTACATAATCATTTTTTGTTAATAACAGTCGTTTTGTGGATATTTGGTACTTGAGTCAAAAATGAACTTCTTATAATTACAAGTTGTCAATGTGGTCAAAACTATATTATCTCCTGAATGATATTAATGATTTATATATCATATATATCATATATATATATAGTATATATATATATATATATATATCTGTGTGTGTTTGTGTATTTATAATAGTACACAACATTTGGAGATAAGAAATGAAATGCATCGTTCATGGAGATGGTAAGTCATACGTACACATGAATGTTACTTTCATTTCTATTTCATATTAAAAATGGAATAAAAACATAATTATATGTAGTTATATTATAATTTCATTAAAATATCATATATAATTTCATTAATTTAAACCTTTATGTGTACCACGTATTTCATGAATGAGTCATATCACTTTGAGGGGGCGGTAGTCTGCACTTCCTCTAATGGAGTTATCGTATTTACCAACTGTGGAAACCATAAAGGTATGATATAAATGAAAAATACATAAGCATAGAAACAATATAAATATAATATATATCACATATAAATACAATTCTATCATAATGTCCTCCATGAGAGATGGTATGAAATAATTGAACAATCTTTGTTTCGTGAGGCAGCAGTTTGGCGTCCAAAGAAATAGTATGCTATTATTCATTAGATGGAGGTTTGTGGAATTTTAGTTTGAATCCTTATCATAATCAAATCCTAGTATATTTAATATAATTTTTTGTTATAAAATAATAGAATAAATAGTTTTTAGGGGGTTTTAGAAAAAAACTAAAAGAAAAGAACTTGAGAGAAGACGTTGCCTTTAAATCGGGTAACTCCCTTTGGTGTGAAAAAAATGATTTATTGAATTGATTTCTTCCCAAAGTAAGGATTTTAGATGAAATATATGTATGTTGGGAGCTTATTGGATCTGAATTTGGAAGATCCAAGGGTCTTGAGAGGTGTGGGTAATGGGTTAGATGTTTTTTCCTTTTATAAGGGGTATGAGGGGATCCTTATGGATATTTGAAAATATTATTTTATTATAAATTGAATTTTGAACTCAAAAGACCCCCAACTCATTTAATTCGAATATAAGGTGAGTCTTGTTAGAAATAATCTCATACAATGTTTTTTAGACATGTTTTGGGCATAAATTTAACCTTATCATTTAGATTTAACCTTTAGTTAACTAATTTAACTTTTATCATGTCCTCTTGTATATTCATACTATATGGTTAATATAGTTACCATAAAATTCCAACAGAACCTCAACTGGTTCATTAATGAAACTATCAACCTTATCTAATTCATTTGTGTGAATCTTAGATTTTTATGATTATTATATCAATTAATAAAATAATATTTGTTTTAAAAACTCATTTATGTCAATTTATATACTTTTCATATCATGACTTTTTAAAATCATCCAAAAAAACTTGATTCTTTCACAAACAACCTTCATTAATTAAAATATAACAAGTCATAATCATCTCTAAAATTCATGGATGGTATAAAAATAACCAAATTATATTCATTTTAACATTTATAATATAATTTATTTCAATCTGTTATTAATGAAGCAATCATTGCATCATCATTGTGTCAAAATTAATTTTATTTATTTAATCTCTAAAAATTATAAATAAAATACCATGATTTAGAAAATCATTTTATATTTATAATTACTATTTATAATTGAAAATATAAATTATATAACACCATATAAAAAATGTTTTACTAAACTATATGTGTTTATGTTATAGTTTCCTTAACTTTAAATTAATTTCTATAAAATGTCATTTTCACTTACAAGTGGATCCATGGGGTCCGAAAATCAACCCAAGAATTTACATGGTCAGAAATGTATCATCCAATTGTATTAAGACATGTGATATGGTAATTTCTATTATTATAATATTATTGTTTTACCCTTATTTACCAGATTTATCTTTTAACCATGGAAAATAAAATATTTACTAAAGTTACAATTCATAATATCTAAAAATAAAAGTTACCTATTTACACAATTTGGACCTCCTAATTCAAAATATAGAATCCATTATTCCAAATTCAAAACCCATAAGTTTCAGAAATTAATTTAAAATTAATTCATGTTGTCAAAACCCAAAAGCGTGTTTTTAAGAAATAATTACTATCAAAATAATTACACTTGTTTAGGTCCAATTTCAAGGTGAAATTTCTTCAAATGAACAACATTGGATGAAATGATAAAAATATAATCTTATTAAACTTTAAAACAAAGTAGAAGAATAATATAACTATATAAATAAGCCATATGAAATAACAGTTTTGACTTAAAATGCAGTATATTTCACTATTCATTAAAAAGTGAACTTTATCATAAAAATTACAAAAAATTACCCAAAGTAAATTTTGATGTCCTTCCTCTAAAAAAGAAGTTTATTTTGTCAAATGGAACATATAAAAGTAAAAAAAATATTTAATAGGGGTTCTCCTTTAAAAGGTGGTAAAATGACCTTTTAAAAATATTAGAGTATTTATGCTTAAAATTGGATTCATCTTCATTTTAAGCCATTATATTTAATTGGATAAATGTAAATACATTTAAAAAAAATATGATCATATTTTAGTAAGATCTGTTCATTATTTCCAATACAATGGCTTGACGTTAACTACCATTTAAAATAATATTTTATTATTATTATTCAGTATGACACAACCTTGAGTGCAACATGAGAATTTGGAGAAACCCATTATTGCATGTTAGGTATTACATTGAACAGAGAATCCCCTTTAAAGTAAAATTAATATTTAATTCACAAATATAAATAAATATGAAAATGTCATATCGTTTATTTACCTGGGATATTACTGTTGAGCAAGTGTTGTTTTCAACAATACTCTACCTTTTCAAGATGATTTTAATGTTCACAAATACCCTTATTTGTTATTCTAATAATGATTTTACTTTGAGTATATTTAAATAAATTAATATTATTTATTTATCTATTTTGAAATAATATTTAATCATTTTAATCCGCGTGGAATATTTTACAACGTGTTCGGAAATCACTTTAGCGGGTTCTGAAAACACTATTCATACTCAACATGTTCGGAAATCACATTATTATGTTCTGGAAACACTATTCACACCCTACATTGAGGAGCATTGCGTAAGGAAGAGAATTGTTGCTTACGATATTAGTAAAGTATAGTTAAGAAACCATATGTTATCAGAAAAGTGTGGAAGAAGAACCCTACATTTGGAAGGAACCTTACGTTCAGAATATCAGAAAAGCATGGAAGAATAAACATACATAAGTATGGAAAGTCATGTTTGTTTCTCAAAAGTATGGTTTATCAACCATACTTTTGTGAACAACCTTACGTTGGATCATTTACCTTTCATTTAGAAGCTGATAAAGGTATGGATTATATACCGTACGTTTGAAAGTTGAAGAGAATAGTATTTCAGATCAACATTATGTTAGTGATCAACCTTAGGTTCTGAACCTTATGTTCAGAAAATGTATGATGTGTAGTTCAATCCTACGTTTGGCATCAGAGATTTAAATTACGACTTTATTAAAGCAACGGTCTTTATGCAGATTATCAGGCTGATTTCAAGCCAAATTAAAATCCCAAATATAAAGCGTGTCTTTAACTTATTCAAATCCATTTATTTATGATTCAAATATCGATTTAAGTGGAGATTTTCATGGAGAATTTTAAGGGGTGTTATGACTTCTCTGTTATTCAAATGTTTGAATATCTTGATTCTAAAGGTAACTTTTTTGGATCTGAATTTAAAAGGAGAATGCTCGTCTTTATTCTTTATATACTTGTATTATTTTGTATTACAGATATAGAGACAAATCATCAAAAAGAAGAAAAATATATATCAAGCTCTTGAGTTTTTCACTGCTATAGTTTACAGAGACAATTGAGACTTACATGTCTTATGTTAGGAAGAGCGACAAAGATCTGTTTTCTGAAGAAGAAACACGATTGAAGATTCACTGATTCTATATCGAATGTATTTTGTTAATCGACTATTATTAATGTTGCAAATTATATTTCAAGATATACTACAAAGGGATTGACTCAGAACTCTTTTACCTGAAGATAATTCTTTCGGAAGATAACGACCCATCGACAGTCAATTACATGTTGCTGCAATTGTGAAGAACAACTGGAAAGTATTTCAAAAAACAAATACTCTTTTACTTTGAGTTACCGGCTTCTCATATTAAGCTGTGTTTTTGGTTCTGTGTATAAACTGGAAGGATCCTTTTTTCATTAAGGTTTTGAAGGTTTCAAATTCCTGTACTCAGTTATGGAATGGTCTGTTGATAAGAGGACCAGATAGAAAAAATCAGCATACTCGTGGAGTAGAGCATTAGTGGAGTGGACTAGTGGCCTTGTATTCCCCAAACCAATATACATCGTGTGTCCTTTGCTATTTATTTTAAACTGTTTATCATTCTTATAAAGTTAAAAGGGTAGATTATGATCTTGTGAAGAAATTTTAATACACACAATTCACCCCCTCTTGTGTATATTTGGTGTAACCCGATCCAACAATTGGTATCATAAGTGGTTATTTGGATAAAGCTATAACAAGGTGAATGTTTTTGGATTATAAAAATCCAATGGATGATACATGAGAGGGTATTTCAATGGTTCGAGATCCCTACTTCAATGGTGAAAATTATGGATGTCTGAAATCAAAGATGATCATTTATTTAAAGAACCTTGGATACAAATTCTGCTCGCAAATTCTAACTCCCTATGTAATTCCAGAGAAACATGAAACAAGGAGTGATGATACAGAAGTCGAGTAAGACATAAACTCGAAATCTATGAATGCTATCATCTGTGGTCTAGGACAAGATAAATTCAACATAGTATCTTAGTGCCTGGAAGCTAATGAAATGTGGCAGACAATTGCAGTTTCTTATGAAGGAATCGACAATGTTAGACAAATTAGGTATGCCACTGCTAAATTAAAATTTGACACATTCAGAATGTTTTAAGGAGAAATAATCACCCAGATTAATGTAAGGCTTATAGAAATTTTTAATAACATCACTGCCTTGGGAGATCCTATCAAACAAGCAGATGAGGCCCTGAAAGTTCTAAGAGTACTACAACCAAGATGGATTGGAATTTTGGCTTCCATTAGGAAATCATCACCAGTAAAAATCTTACAACGAGATAGTTAATTGGAGCTCTTATGATGTATGAATATGAGATATAAGATGAAGAAAATGAGCATAAAATATTGATCAAGAGAGAAAATAATTCCTTGAAAGTAAATTCATAAAGGAAGAATAGAAAAATGAATAATAAAATCAAATTGAAATCAGAATACTCTGATTCATCAAATTTAGATGTGTAATTGGCTCAACTAGCCATAAAGTTCATTAAATTCTACATAAAGAAGAAATTATTTTTAAAATCCTATAAAAATGATAAAAATAAACTAAAGGAAGTCAGATGATATGAATACAAAAGGATGGGTCACATCATACCTGACTGTCCTCAATTAAAGGAAGACAAGAAAAAGAAATTCTTCAAGAAAAATGACTATGACCAGAAAGAAAATAAGGAAATGAAAGCTACATTGAGTGTTTCTGAAGACTCCAGTGGCTCATCAAGGTATTACTCAGAAAAAGAAGAATCAAATCTGAAATCAAACATGTGCTTTATGGCTGAAGCTGAGGAGGTAAAATCCTATTACTCATCTAATTTGGATTCTAGTTAGATTTGTTCAAATATTAAATTCATAGCCTACTGTAATATGCTGGAAGAGAAATATGATTCCTTATTTAAGAAGCATAAATCTCTGAAAAATATTCATACTGCTATTTTAGGAGATAGATACAATATATAAAAACAACATCAAGAGTTAATTGAAACATATAACTCATCAAACACAAATAGTACAGATAATTAAACTAAAATAAAAAAAACATAAACAGAAGTAGAAACATAAAAATGTACAACTCTTATTTTTAAAAAAGGAGAAAATACACTAAAAGAAATAATTGGAATTAATGTTATTAAAAATGAAAGATATGAAATAGGTAGTAAAAGTGAAAAACCTAAACTATATAAAAATTACTTTGTTTCTAGTACTAGAAAAGTAGTCTGTAATTATTATGGAACAAGAGGACACATATCTAAAAAATTTTATTTAAGGAAACTACAAATAAGTGGGATTAATAAAGCCTTTATTAAAAGTAGTTTATATGATTCTGTTGATTATAGAAAAACAAAGAAAGTATTGATTCCCAGATCTCTGCTAACTAACACTACTAGACCCAATAGATTAGGGGTACCAAAACAAATCCTTGTTTATATGCCATTATAGGAAGTAGGTAAATAGAATTAAAACTGAAATATGGTATACAGATAGAGGCTGCTCAAGGCATATAAGTGTAAACTCATCAAATTTCATAACTCTGACTCAAAAGGGTGGTGGAATAGTCACATTTGGTGACAATGACAAAGGAAAGATTATTGGAATTGGAATAGTTGGAGATCGAAAAGCAGTCTAAACCAATAAAGTACTTTATATACAATGATTGAAACCCAACCTAATATGTATCTCTCAACTCTATGATGATGGTTATTTTGATGATTTTTCTAAAAACTATTGTTCTGTTTTTAAAGTTAAATTGCTTAAATTTAGAGCACCTAGAACTGATAATGTTTACACCGTAGACTTTAATTCCTTATGTAAACAGAAAGTAAAATGATTATCTTCTAAGATAAATGAATCTTCGATCTGGTATAGAAGATTCAACATTGCAATATATATTCTTTACAAAAATTTTCTAGGAAACAATTAGTTTCTGATATTCCTAGTCTCAAATTTGAAAGTGATAGATTTTGTGATGCAGGTCAACTTGGCAAGCAGTTCAAATCATCCTTCAAATCTGTTAACAAAATTACTACATCCAAACCTCTAGAACTTATCCATATGGATCTGTTTTGACCTTCAAGGGTAGAAATCTTGGCTGGTAAATTATATGTGTATGTTTTTGTTGATGACTATTCTATATTTACTTGGATTTATTTTCTAAAATATAAAAATAAATATTTTACTATATTTGAAATTTTTTGCAAAGCTATTCAAAATTAAAAAAAAATCAAATAATTTCATTAAGAAGTGATCATTATAGATAATTTGAGAATCTTGAATTTAATTCTTCCTCCTCAAATATGGGTATTAAACACACCTTCTCTACACCAAGATCACCTCAACAAAATGGAATTTTTGAAAGAATAAATAGGAATATTCATGAAATGACTAAGACTATGAAAAATTAGTATAGTCTTCCTACCTATTTCTGGGAAGACGTTGTAAGAATATCCTGTTATATAACAAATAGAGTTTTAATAGGACCTTTTTTAAAAAAGACACTCTATGAACTCTAGAATAACAAAAAACCTAAAATAAATTACTTTATAGTTTTTGTATTCAAGGTTTACAACTTAAACACCAAGGAAAATCTTGGTAAGTTTGATCCAAAAACTGATAACTGCATTTTCTTAGGATGTTTTGCTATTTCCAAAGCATTTAGAGTTTTAAATAAAAAGTAAAGGATTGGTGAAGAATCAGTTCGTGTGAAATTTGATGAATTTGATCCCTTTAATAAAAGGAAAGACCAAATTGATGAATCTGACTCTAAAGATAACATGATACTTGAAAACTTAAAAGATGGTTTTTAAAAAGATTTAAATGAAATTCATTTCAGTTCAGAAGAACATGACATTGAAGAACCTAATAGTGTTCTACCTAGACAATCTATATCTTTAAACAATCACCCTTTAGAAACTATTATAAGAGACCTAGACACTGAAATAAAAACCAGAATAAATTTAGGAAATCTTATTGAATTCTCTACCTTTCTGTCCCAATTAGAACCTAAGATATTAGAAGAAGCCTTAGTCGATGAAAGTTGGATGGTATCAATGAAAGAACAACTAAAACAATTCAAGAAAAATGATGTTTGGAATTTATTCAAAAGACCTCAGAACTATCCAGTTATAGAAACCAAATGTGTCTTTAGAAATAAACGAAGATGATCTAGGAATAATAACTAGAAATAAATAACGACTTGTGGCTAAACGTTATAATCAGGAAGAAGGTATAGATTATGATGAGACCTTTTCACCTATAGCTATATTAGAATCCAATCGGGTCCTTTTAGCCTATGCATCTCATATGAACATTAGATTATTTTATATAGATGTTAATTATACCTTTTTAAATGGTTACTTATTGGAAGAAGTTTGTGTTGAGCAACCTCCTGGTTTTGAAAATTCACAAAAACTAGATTCTGTTTTAAATCTTACTAAATCTCTTTATGGTCTTAAAAAAGTACCTTGAGTTTGGTATAAAGATTATGTTCTTTTCTTTTAAAAAGTTATTTTACTGTTGGGATGGAAGATCCAACGTTGTTTAAGAAAACTGTCAACTCTAATATTTTATTGGTTAAAATTTATGTTAATGATGTAATTTTTGGTTTAACAAACAAAAAACATTGTCATGAGTTTTCAAATTTAATTTAAAAAGAATTTGAAATGAGTATTGTGGGAGAATTAAATTTCTTTTTAAGACTTCGAATTTTTCAAAAATAATTTGGACATGTTTTAAATCAAAGAAAATATAATACTAATTTACTAAAGAAATTTAGACTTGAAAACAGCCAGACATATTCAACTCCTATTGTACTAATATAAAACTTTATTTGGATGAAACTGGGAAATCAGTTAACAACAATTCATATAGAGGTATTATTAGTAGTTCTTTTATATCTTACTTCTAGTAGGATAGATATAATGTACCCAGTATGTCTTTGTGCTAGATTTCAATTGCATCCAAAATTATCTCACTTAAGTGCTGTCAAAAGAATCTTTATATATTTAAAAGGAATTGTTTTTAAATCTCTTCTTTATCCAAAAATTTTTGATTTTGATTTAATTTCATATTCGAATTCGGAATTTGGAAGTTTTAGATTAGATATAAAAATCACCTCAGGGACTTATTACTTTTTAGGAAAATCCTTATTGTCATGGTCTAGTAAGAAACAACACCCAGTTGCTCTGTCAACAGCTGAAGTAGAATATGTATCTGCTAGTAGTTTTTGCGCACAAGTTTTGTGGATGAAAAACAATATTATTGATTATGGACTAAATTTTAATAATACACTTATTTCATGTGATAATATTAGTGTAATAAATATTTCAAAAAACCCTATTTATCATTCTAGAACTAAGCATATTGATTTCAGACATCACTTTCTAAGAGATCGGGTTCTTAAAAAGGATATATTCTTTGAATTTATAAGCAATGAAATTCAATTAGATGATATTTTTACTAAACCACCTCTCACTGGAATGTTTTATTTTATTCAGGGGGAGCTAGTTTTGTTAATTTTTAAATGAATGTATTTTTTTAAAAAATTATTTTAATTCTTATTTTATCTTTTTTTACTTGCCTTTATTAATTTAAAATTTTCGTCAGTACTGTTTTAAACGTTTTCTGTATAATTTTTTACTTTTAAAATAATGTAATAATTACTATGTGTGAAATAAAATGGGAATCAAGGATTTCAGAAACCATTTCCTATTCCTAAACCGTTCATTTTCTCAAAACCCTTCGAAACCCTAAGAACGTGTACTGCTCTTCTCTACCCGCACCTGAACCTTCAAAACCCTATCTTTCCGAACCTTTAGAAATCTGTGAAAGCAATGGACAAATACAAAAGGACTGGTGACCCAAAAACCAAAAGTGCCAAGTGGAAATGCTCGACAGCATGAAATATTGTACAAGGAAAAGTGATCGATCTGGAATGGTTGTACCAAACAGATCTGATGCTGAGGCAATCCCTTGCATTTTAGAAAGTCGAGGAAACCTTCAATGGGGACTATACGAAATTTATATATGAGACAAAACTTCATCACTTTTTAAAATTGGTTTATTTTATTCTAGGAGATGATGAATAATGAATATTAGCTAAGATTGAGGATATAGATTTTTCGATCTCATCTGTAGAGATAGCCTATATTCTTCACTTCCCTCATGAGGGAGTTTTACATTTTGATTTAAAGAATATTGGTGATAATATCCATAAGTATGAGAACATTATGTCTTTTCTATTTTTCTCTAAAAATATAAGGAAGATGTTAGTGAAAGATCTAGATCCTGACCATAATATTTTAGTTAAATTTGTGAAAATAGGTATTGCACCCAAAATGTCAGAGATGGAGAAAATATTGTACCCTGATATGTACATAATGTTTCTGTTTATGAGTGATATAAATATGAATATTTTGAGATTTATATTTAAATATCTTAACTACTTCTTCCAACCAGAAGCGAGGATGAACATTTATTCCTTTGGAAGGTTCATTTCAAAGATCTTATTTAAGACAGATATAATAAGGCTGCTGGATGCCCGAGTGAAATGTCATCATTGCAACATTTTCAATGCTGGAACATTGGGGAATATTGGTTTCTTTTAGAGGACAATAAAATCCAAACTCATGCCTATTGGAGTAGAAGAAGAATAAGAGAGTGGTCAGGAGAAACCTGCCAAATCAAAGGAAGGAGTAGATGAATCTAGAGTAAGAGGAGAATCAAAGAGGATACAGTTTGAGATATTGATACACCTGCTGATGAGGAAAGTCAAGAAAGACTTTGAAGGAGAAGGAAAATAGTAACTCAAGATGATAAGGAACCTATTCAATCAAATTTTGGAAAAAATGAACCTCTTCTAAGCTACCACTTTATTAGGGAATCAATAGTATGTGAAATTTCACAACCAAGAGTTTCTCAGATTGAGGTGACTCCTCATGTAGAAAAAGAAATTGTGCATCCAACTATTGAAAAGCATGTAGAAGTTGAAGTTTCTAGATCTGAAAATGTACTGCCTACTGAAATTTTCCAAGAATAATTACCTCACAAGGAACCTACATTATAGAAACCTATGTTAGAGGAACCTATATTAAAGGAACCTGTCTTGGAGGAAATCAATGAAGACGATGCTCAGGATGATCAAGAACCTAACCCAGTAGAGAACCCTATTGAAATTGACACAGAAATTATTGATGAAGATTTTTCTATGGATGAGTTAGGAAAGGAATTGAAGGAAAAATCAGTGGAGAATCCAGTATAGAGGAATGATGAAGATAATTCAGAACCTGAATCCCTACCTCTAGTTTTGATAAATCTAGTGGAAGCTCAGAAAGCGAATCAAGCACAAGGTGCCTCTGATTCTGATAATTATCATGTGGAGGAGTTGATCTGAAAATTTAATAAATTTCAAGCTAAAAATTCTTCTTTAAGAAGACCATTAGAAAAGGAGAATCTGAAATTTCAAAGAATGGAATCCAGTTCTAATTCTAAGCTAGAAGTTGAAAATTTCATGAAGGAAATTTTGTCCGAAATTAAAAATCTCAAATCTGAAATAGTGATGAAGTCAGATTTTCTAGAGTTTAAATCTTTCATGGAGAATCAATTCGCATCTATCAGAAATAGTGAAGCTAGTACATCAGGCACTTCACCTGATCTAATCATAAGCTTTTAGGCCATTACAGCAGTTATGAGCAATATGAATGACAAACTGCAGGACCTTCAATGAAATAGTGCACTCTGTGTTGTTGGACAATCAAAAGTTTCTTACTAACCAGTTGACTTCAAATGAACCTAGAATTAGAGTTTTACTGAATCAGTTCACTGATAAGTTAACTCTTTTTATGGAAAAAGAAGAGAGGTTACATGAGTTTTTCTGAGTCCATTTGATTGAATACATTCATATGACTCTGGAAGGGAGATATCTCATATTCCAGTTAGGTGATAGACTGATGAAATGGTTGAGACTACAGATTTCATAGCTCAATAAAGTCATTTAGAGGCCCTGAAACTTGTTTTACAAACCTTTATAGACCAAACTAGATTCTCAACATCCTTACTGTACTTGTAATTTTTATTTTCAATAACATATATTTGAATCACATGTTTATGTGTCATTACTTGGTTTTACTATATTGTATATGTTATAATTCATGTAATCTATATTAAAATATTGATAACTAGTTTATCATAGCATTTACTTAAGTTCAGTGCTACATTAAAATGTGTTATGTTCTTTCTTCTATCATTCTTTTTTATATCACAAAAAGGGGGAGAAATATGGATAAAACAAAACAACATTTTTTTGGGAGAATTTTTTGATAAACCTGAAATTATTTATTTATAGAGGAGATATTATTTTTACTTTTTAAAGAGGGTTAAAATGTAAAAATTAGGAAATAAGTTTCAAAATACAATACTGTTTTTATCTTTGAAAAATTTTAATTTATATGCAATTAATTTTATAAGATAATTTTATTGGTTATTTCACTGGTTTTGTGATCATCTAAAAGGGGGATATTGTTGAGAAAGTGTTGTTTTCAACAATACTCTATCTTTTTATGATGATTTTATGTTCAAAAATACCATTATTGGTTATTCTAATGATTTTACTTTGAGTATATTTCAGGAAATTAATATTATTTATTTCTCTATTTTGAAATAATATTTAATCATTTTACTCTGCTTGGAATATTTGACAATGTGTTTAGAAATCACTTTAGCGTGTTCTAGAAACACTTTTTATACAAAACGTGTTTGGAAATCACTTTAGTGTGTTCTAGAAACACTGTTCATACACTACGTTGAAGAGCGTAGTGTAAGGATGAGAATTGTCGCTTACGTTATTAGTAAAGTATAGTTAAGAAAACATACATTATCAAAAAATTGTGGAAGAATAACCCTATGTTTGGAAGGAACCTTACGTTTGGAATATCAAAAAAGCATGGAATAGGAACTTTATGTTAGTGTGGAAAGTCATGTTTTTTTCTCAAAAGTGTGGTTCATCAACCTTAATTTTGTAAACAACATTACATTGGGTCATTTAACATCCATTTAGAAGCTGATAAAAGTAAGGATTATATACTGTATGTTTGAAAGTTGAAGAGAAAAGTACTTGAGATCAACCTTACGTTTGTGATCAACCATAAATTTTAGATCATCCATATGTTTTGAACCTTACGTTCAGAGAATGTATGATGTGCAGTTCAACCCTACGTTTTGCATCAAAGATTTAAATTACGAATTTATTAAAGCAAAATCCTTTTTGAAAATTATCTGGCTGATTTCAAGCCAGTTTAAAATCTTGAATCTGAAGTGCGTCTTTAAATTATTGAAATCTATTTATTTATGATTCAAATGCTCGATTTAAGTGGATCTTTTCAAGGCAAATTTTAAGGAAAGTTATCACTGCTCTCTTATTCAAATATTTGAATATCGTGATTCTAAAGGTGACTTTGTGGATCATAATTTAAAAGTAGAACACTCGTCTTTATTCTTTATATACATTTATTATTTTTTATTACAGATTTAGAAACAAATCATCGAAAAGAAGAAAAATATATATCAAGCTCTTCAGTTTTTCACTGCTATAGTTTACAAAGACAACCGAGAATTAGATATCTTCTGTTATGATGAGTGACAAAGCTCTATTTTCTGACAAAGAAGAAACACATTTGAAGATTCACCAATTCTACATCTAATATATTTTGTTAATCGATTATTTTTAAAGTTGTGAATTATATTTCAAGATCTTTTAAAACTGGATCGACTCAGAACACTTTTACCTGAAGATCATTCTTTCTAAAGATGAAAATACATCGACTGTCAATTGTGTGTTCTTGAAATTGTGAAGAGTGACTGGAAATTATTTCAAAAAAATAAATACTCTTTTACATTGGTGACCGGATTCTCATACTAAGCTATGTGTTCAGTTCTATGTATGAACCAGAAGGCTCTATTTTGCCTTTATGTTTTGAAGGTGTCAACTGCCTGCACTCAGTTGTGGAACGGTCTGTTGATAAGAGGACCAGATAGTGAAAATCACCAAGCTTGTAGAGTGGAGTGTTAGTGGATTATACTAGGGGAATTCTATTCCCCGAGCCACTATACATCATGTGTCCTTTGTTATTTATTTTCTGCTACTTAATCATTTTGATAAAGTTAAAAGGAAATATTAAAATCTTGTGAAGAAATTGTAATACACACAATTCACCCCCCCCCCACTTGTGTATATTTGGTATAACCTGATCCAACAGTTATATCCTTCCCCCCTTTTGGAAATTATGTCCTCACAATTTTTATTCACTTATGAAATAGTTTGGGATATTTATCCCTCATAGCATTCTTAGAGTCCCAAGTTGCGTCTTCAACCATATGGTTTTTCCAAAAAACCTTTACCTACTGAATTACCTTATTCTGCAACACTTTCTATCTTCATTCAAGAATCTGGACTGGTTTCTCATTGTAAGAAAGATTCTCTTCCAACTGAACTACCTCTGGAATCAAAACATGAGATAGATCTGGCATATACTTTCTCAGTATTGAAACATGAAAAACATTGTGTAACTGGTATAAACATGGAGGTAAGGCCACTTTGTATGCACCTCATCCATTTTTCTCAAGGATTTGATAGGGCCCAATGCACCTCAGACTCATCTTTCCCTTCTTACCAAAACACCTCACACTTTTCCATGGAGAAACTTTGAGAAATACATGATCACCTACCACTAAATAAATATCCCTGCTCTCGTTATCCACATAACATTTATGCCTAATCTGGGTTGTTCTCATGTTCTTATGAATCAACTAAACTTTATTTTCCATATCTTCTACCAATTTTGGTCCAATCAACATCCATTCACCTACTTCAGCCCAAAAAGCTGTAGTTTGACACCACTTTCTATATAATGCCTCAAATAGAGCCATATGTATACTAGAATGAAAACTATTATTATAAGAAAATTCAGCCAAAGAAATATTGTGTTCCTAAATTCCCTAGTAATCCATTGAGAAAGTACATAGTATATCTTCTAATGCCTGAATTTTTTATTTTGACAACCCATATGATTGAGGATGAAAAGTTGTTCTAAAATTTAATTCAGTACCCAACGACTTCTGAGGGTCTTTCCAAAAGTTAGAAGTGAACCTGAGATCATGATCAGATAAAATAGAGAGGGGGAATACATGCAACCTGACTATATCTTTACCATACAACCAAGAAAGTTTATCTATATACATAGTATCTTGAATTAGAAGAAAATGATCAGATTTAGTTAATCGGTCAACAATAACCCAAATTGCATTGTTACCTTGAGATTTCTTTGGTAATCCCACGACGAAATCTATGGATATATTTTCCCATTTCCACTCTTTCACCGGTAAAGGCTAAACCATCCCTTTAGGTAAGTGACGCTCTGCTTTAACCTATCGACAAGTCAAACACTTCCCTGTAAAGTGAACAATATCTCTTTTGATTCTATCCCCCCAATAATACTCATGAATAACTCTGTACATCTTAGTTCTACCAGGATGAATTGAAAACGAAGAAATATGAGCTTCACATAACAACTCTTTCTTCAATTGTGAATTACAAGGCACACATAGTCTCTTCCCAAACCTCATAACACAGTCTTTATCAATGTTAAATTCAAGTAATTTACCCTTCTAAAACCAATTCTACCTTTTTCCACAACTCACTGGCATCTTTCTACGCTTTCTTTATTCTATCTGCTAGGGGCGATTGTACTGAAACTTGAAACAAAATAGAGGAATTTCCTACAACAACAACGTATATTCCAATGTTTATCAAATAATTAATCATAGGATCTTGTTCCAAACGTAACATGGTTAATTTAGCATTACTTTTTGGACTCGAAGCATCAGCCACTTTATTTTCCTTTCATGGATGGTAATGAATCATGTAATGATAATCCTTGATTAATTCCAGTCATCTCCTATGTCTCATGTTCAATTATTTATAAGTGAATATATACTTTAAACTTTTTTGGTCATTATATATTTCCATTTTACTCCATATAGATGATGCCTCCAGATTTTTAACCCAAAAAATAATAGCATCTAATTCCAAATCATGTGTAGGGTAATTTAAATCATGAGGTTTCAAATGACATGAAGCATAACAATTACATGATCATTCTACATAACGACACATCCAAGTCCTTTCAATGAAGCATCACTATAGATAAAAAATTCACCATCTCTGTAAGCTAATGCCAAAACCGGAGCATTCACCAATCTTCTTTTCAATTCCTAAATACAATAATCACATTCTTCTATCCAAATAAACCTAACACCTTTTTGAGTTAAATTATTCAGTGGTATAGATATATGTGAAAATGTTTCAATATACCTCTATTAATAACCTGCTAAACCAAAAAAACTACAGATCTTAGTTATATTTGTGGGTCTTGACCATTCTTCAACAACTTTTGTTTTAGCATGATCAATAGTTATGCCATTTCATGAAACAATATGACCGTGGAATGAAATTTGTTGTAACCAAAACTCACACTTTCTGAATTTCCCATAAATTTTCTTTTCTTTTAAAATTTTCAAGACAACTTTAAAATGATGTTCATGATCCACTTCAATTTTAGAATAAACTGATATATCATTAATAAAAACAACCAAAAACTTATACAAGAACTCACCGAAAATTCTATTCATATGATCCCTTAATACATCATGTGCATTGGTTAAGCCAAAAGGCATAACTACAAATTCCTAATTGCTATATCTAGTACAAAATTAGGTCTTTGGAATGTATGCTTCCATTAATTTCAACATATGATACCCCGAACTCAAGTCAATCTCTGAAAAATACTGATCTCTATAGAGTTTATCAAACAAATCATAGATATGAGGAAAAGGATACTTGTTCTTAACAGTTATGTTATTCAAGGCTCTATAATCAGTGCAAAGTCTCATTGAACCATCTTTCTTTTTAACATACTAGATAAGATTACCCCATGGTTATGTGCTTGGATGAATGAAACTTTTATCTAATAAGTCCTTAAATTTCTTCTTTAAATATAAAAGTTCAATTTGAGCTATTTGATAAGGGGGTTTTGAAATTGGATTAGCATGAGGAACTAAGTCGATAGTAAATTCAACATCCCAGTCAGGTACTATAACAAGAAAATCATCAAGAAAAACATCAAGATACTCATTTACCACTGGAACATCATTAATATGAATAGTTCCATTTTTTTAAACAATATGTGAAAGGTAACATTCATTTCCATATTTTACTAGTTTCTCAACATCCTGATATGTTATCAAAAGTGAGGGTTCATTATTTTACACAAACTGAAATTCTTTCTAAAATGAAACCTCTTTATCTATTCAGTCAATATTAGCATGATAAATGGCAATCCAATCCATACCCAAAATAACATCAAACTCTACTAGAGTTAAAACAATAAGTTTTGTAGGTAGATTCTTTCCAAACATAAAGACATAAAGGTTATTATAATTTATTTCTGTCTCAACATTTTGTATTGATATTTTTACCAAAAGTTCATGATTCATATATTGAGATGGAATTCCCAATGTACTAGTAAATTTTCCAGAAATCAAAGAATGTGTAGACCCTAAATCAAACAACACATTCTCATAATCTGAATAAACAAATAGCATACCTGATACTACTTTATTTGATGACCCAATGTCTGCTAAAGTAGATGAAAAGGATTTCACCACCCCTTTAGGCTTGTAGTCTAGCTAATTTCCCTCAGTTGTGTTCTTCATTGGACACTCATTTTCATTATGACCCATTTCATTCCACTTAAAACATTTTACTAACTATAAATTAGATTTTGTTTACCATTACCCTGATATGTTTCAATGCAATGATGAGCTTTATGCCCCATTTTACCACATCAGTAACACTTACCAAAATTCAAAAGACATTACCCAATTTTCTTTTTTCCACAATTTTCACAAACTGTAAACTTAAGTTTCTTACAATCAGACTTTTTTAAAGATTTATTCCCTTTAATTAGCCACCTTGACCACTTGTTCTGTTGTTTTTTGAAGAACACATCATCATCGAAAAACTCCATTTCCACCTTCTCTGCATGACAAACAAGTTTTTCATAACTTTTGAACTCACAATTAGCTAAATCCATTCGTTAATTTCTCTTTAATACTGAGTAAAAATGATTGATTTTACTATCAAGATCTCGTATGAAATTGGGACTATAACCTTCCAGTTGAGTGAATTTTGATTCATAAGCATCCACGGAGTCATCCTCCTCTTTCAATTTTAGGAATTGTTTTCCATCATAGGACAAACAACCTTAGGAAAATATTACTCAAGAAATATTCATTTTAATTCATCACAATAAAGAGCATCAATCTCCTCACTATCCATAATATTTTTAAACATCGACCACCTCTAATCAGCTTCTCCATCAAAACTATAAACAGCGAGACTAACCTTTTGATGTTCTGAACACCCCACGACATCAAATATATTTTACAGTTCTTCAATCCAAACTTTAGCTAGCACAAGGTCAGATGATCCTTTAAATGATGGTGGATGTTTCCTCATGAAATGATATATTAATGACATATTCCTCTGTGGTTGATTTGGTTGATCTCGTTCATGGATACCACTACCATTTGTAGCCTAAATCAACTATTCTATCACTGAAACAGACTGTTTAGTTCTGATTCCAACCATCTTAGGTTGCTGATTTGGAAGGTTTTATTCCTCCTCATGTCGTTCTATAATATCTACCATATTTCCTCAATGGAAAACCATTATGAAAACAGAAATATCTTAGGCAAAGCAACATGGTAAATCTATAAAAGCACTATTTTTTCAATCTTAGCATAAATTAATTTATAGATATTAATTTAATAATATCCTAACTCTTAATTTTGTATAAACTATCCTCGGATGCCAACTATAAGGCCCCATCGTTAAAAATTACATAATCTTGATCTAAGTTAAGAATTTATATTGAGGATATTTTAAGGTTTAGAGTTTTAGAGAATTAGGCCATAACTAATACATTGAATCTCAAATATTACAAAGTAAACACTTCTAATCAGTGACTATTTTTTCGTAAAATAAAAACCCTTAAAAGAAAACAATAAATCTTTTCTTGATATAAATCTTCTTTAATTCTTCCTATCTCTTACCCTACCCAATACCCTATGAAAAACATTTCAAAAACATGGGATCAGCATAACAATCTCAGTAAAGGTTATAAAATAAAGAAAGAAGTCATTAATCCATCAATACAAACAAAAAATAATCTCTTTAACCCAAATCATGAAATCATAAGATTTATGAATAACCCATAAAAATCATAAATCATAAAGGTAACTTGTGGCATCCATTACATACTTACATTGTAGCTTTCACAACTACGTAGGGAGTTACATTTTTAATACCCATCATAATATAATCCCTAAATCTCTTAGGAGAAACATTAAAATTTACCACTTTCATGCTACCCAATGCATTTGAGGGTTATCTTGGGCTCACCCACCCTCATTTTATCATGGAACCAACAATATACATAAACAATTCCCAAGAACAATAACATAAATCTAGCATAAAGGAAAGATAACATTTCCACATTGCAATCACAATATAAAAATTGAATATATTGATAGAATCAATCCATTTCTCAAAACCATTTTTGATACCAAAATACATAAAAGGAGTATATGGTATTTATTTTTCTTTTAAACACATTACGTCTTGTTAAGGAATCCAAATATCAAATAATGCTCGTGGTGGCGGAAATTTCGTTGTCACCGCATATGTTAAAAAGAAACATTCTTTTCGTCGTTTAGTTAAATAATTTATAGAGAAAATATTCCCTTTGAATAAAATTAAAATTCAAAGGGTTTTATAATAAAACATATAAAATAAAGTCATGTATTAATTAAAGTATGCCTCAATGAAAGGAGATTGAGATGAAGTCCCTTACCTCGTGTCCGACAAGACTCGTTCGTTCTTTAATATCCTGAATAATAAACTAAAGTTAATTTATAATTTCTTCAGAAACTTTTTTAAGTTTATTATTTCTTTTATATAAATTATTACCATGTCATAAACATTACATAATCATTTATGTTAATAACGGTCATTTTTCGATATTTGGTACTTGAGTCAAAAATGAACTTCTTATAATTACAAGTTGTCCATGTGGTCAAAATTACATTATCTCCAGAATAATATTCATGATTTTGATATCAAATATATCATATATATCCAATATATATATATATGTATTTATAATATTACATAACATTTGGAGATAAGAAATGAAATTCACCGTTCATGGAGACGGTAAGTTGTGCGTACACCTGAACGCTACTTTCATTTCAATTTCATATTTAATGGAATGAAAACTTAATGATAAATAGGTATATTATAATTCCAGTATAATATCATATATAATTTCATTAATTCCAACTTTTATGTGTTCCATGTATGGAATGAACGAGTCATATCACTTTGAGGGGGCGATAGTCCGCACTTCCTCAAATAAAATTATCATATTTACCCATTATAGAAACAATAAAGGTTTGATATAAATGAAAAATACAGAATCATAGAGAAAATATAAATATAATATATATCACATATAAATACATTTCCTTTATAATAACCACCGTGAGAGGCGGTGAGAGATAATTGAACAATCATCGTTTCATGAGGCAGTAGTTTGTCGTCCACAGAGACAGTATGTTTGTATCCATTTGATGGAGGTGTGTGGAAGTGTAGTTCAAATACTTATTACAAAAACATCCTAGTATATTTAATATACTATTTTTTATAAAATAATGGAATAAATATATTTTAGTGGGATGGAAAAGGAAACTAAAAGAAAAGAACATGGGAGAAGATGTTAGCTTTTAATCGGGTAACTTTCATTGGTTTGAACCAAAAAGGATTTATTGAATTGATTTTTGACCAAAGTAAGGATTCTTGGTGGAAGAGAGGGATTTTTGGATCTTATTGGAGAATAGGATGGGTGATACAAGGGGATTGAGAGGTGTGATTAATGGGTTAGATGAGGTGGCCTTCTATAAGGGGGAGGAGGTGCTCTTTTGGAATGTTTGAAAATATTATTTTATTATAAACTGAATTTCAATATCAAAAGGTCCCAAAATCATTTAATTTGAATATAAGGTGAGGAGGTTTCTAAATCCTCTCATAAAAAGGGTTTTAGGCAATATTGGGCATAAAATTAACCTTGTCTTTTATCTTTAACATTTAGTCAACTAATTTAACTTTTACTATGTCCTCTTGTATATTAATACTATATGGTTAGTATAGTTACGATAAAATGCCAAATGAACAACAAGTAGTTAATTAATGACATTATAAACCTTATATAAGTAATATTTCAAAAACTTATATTTTTAGGATTATTATATCAATTAAAAAAATAATATTTGTTTGAAAAACTCATTTATGTCAATTTATATATTATTCTTATCATGACTTTTTTTTAAAATCCAAACAAAACATGATTCATTCAAACAACATTCATTAATTTAAAGATAAAATGTCATAATTACATCTAAAATTCGGGCATGGCATAAAAATAACCAAATTATATTTATTTTATCATTTATAATTTAATTTATTTGAATCCTTTATTAATGAAGCAATCACTACATCATCATTGTGTCATAATTAAATTAATTTATTTAATCTATATAAATTATGATTAAAATAACATGATATAGGAAATATTTTTAGATTTATAATTAATATTTATAGTCTAAAAGATCAATTATATATCCCCATATAAAATGTTTTTTACTATAAGAAATGTTTTTATGTTACATTTTCTTTAACTTTAAATTAATTTTTAAAAAAATGTCATTTTCACTTACAAGTGGCTCCATGGGGTCCCAAAATCGACCTAAGGATGCCCAAGTAAGAAATGTATCAGAAAATATTATTAGGACATGTGTTAGGGTAATTTAATATTATTATAATATTATTTTGTTACCCTTATTTACTATATTTACCTTTTAACCATGGTAAATAATTTTTTTACTGAAGTTACTATTCATAATGTCTAAAAATAAAAGTTAGATATTTACACAATTTAGAAAATATGATTCCAAATATTGAATCTTTTTTTCAAAATTAAAAACACATATGTTTCATAAAATAATTTAAAATTAATTCCTGTTGTCAAAAACAAAAAGTGTGTTCTTAAGAAATAATATATATCAACAGATTGCCACTTGTTTATGTCCAATTACAAGGTGAAATTGCTTCCAATGGACAACATGGATTAAAATATAAAAATATAATCCAATTATACTTTGAAAAAAATTAATATGATAATCTAACTATATAAATAAATCATTTCAAAAGACAGTTTTGACTTAAAATGCTGTATTTTTCACTATTTATTAAAAAATGAACTTTATCAGAAAAATAACAAAAATTTACCCATAGTAAATTTTGATGTCCCTATTCTAAATAAGAAGTTTATTTTGTAAAATGTAACATATAGAAGTAAAAAAACTATATTTAAAATGGGTTCTCCATCAAAAGGTGGTAAAATGACCTTTTAAAAATATTAGAATATTTATGCTTAAAATTGGATTTATTCTCATTTTAAGACTCTAAATTTTATTGGATAAATGTAAAGAAATTTTACAAACATGTATGATCATATTTAATCTAGTTCTGTTCATTCCTTCCAATACAATGGCTAGACGTTAACTACCATTTAAAATGATATTCTATTATTATTTTCCAGTATGACTCAGCCTTGTGTGCAACATGAGATTTCGAAAAACCCATTGTTTTGTGTCGGGTACGCCATCGAAAATAGAATCTCCTTTAAAATAAAATTAATATTTAATTCAAAAATATTAATAAATATGAAAATTTCATATTCTTTATTTACTTGGGATGTTATAGAATGACCTTGGGATGGTCCTTTTTATTATTGTACACAGAAGATTGTGAATAGGTACTATGCATTGGGATTTACAACATATGGTTTTTTATGAAATCATTTCACTCTTAATTTGGATAGTGTCTTGTCATACGTTGTTTATTATCCCTTTAATTATGGTTAATTCATCTGGAGACCTATATTAAGTTACTAGGAGTCAATAATTATGATTTTTCATTATTTAGTTCATAAATGTATTAATAAGGAAGAATTTTGGACTTCTAATTTTATGATTCGTCGTACTTATTTTCTAGTTTCGATGGAGTATTATTTAATTTATTTCATATATGAATTATTCACCTATGTATTGGGAAAGGTTTAACAGTACTGGTTTAGTGATACCCTCATTTAAAATAATGAAGATATTTATTCTTCAGATCTTAATTAGGTATATTGGTTGTTTATAATTATCCACCACTCATAGTTTACACATTTTCAACATTTCCCATTATTTTATCTATGATGAAATATTTATGACATATATCACGTACTTTTACACATGAATCCATTAATATACACTCATGGTGGGTCATTAAGGTCATTATTAAAATTATACTAAGTTTTATACTCACACCTACTTGTACATATTGTGTGTAGATATAGGTTTGTTATGCTTGACACAAGAAAAGGGTTATCTCCATTGTTTGTTGATAGTGGTTGTTAGGTAGGTTATCCTATTTTATATAGACTGAATGAGAGGATTTCTCTATTTTTGAAAAAAAATTATGTTTTCAGGGCTTCTTATGATAGAATATTTCTCTAAAGAAACCACCGAGGTATGTCAGTTTAGACCACATAATGGTCGATGATAGGGTCGACTAGGATGTGGTGGGTGTCACTATGAGTAATGGAGGATCCTTCCCTAACATCGGGTAATTCATGAAACCCATGGATACCCAAGAGGAAGAATTCCTTTGACTTATCATTTATGATCTCATTCAATGTCATGTGATAATATTTTATAGATAATATCATAAAAGTTTTATGTTATATGTTTTACTTTTGTACATTATTCATTCCTATAGTATAAATATATTCTATGATTGATTAGGTTTTGGAGCTATTATTTCACTTCATTTGGGATATTAGACATCCCTCCAAAACTCATAAATAGTATAATAGAATATATATAGTTTTTTAGTTTGATATTAAAATGAATAAAAAATTATAAAAATGATTTTTGTATGAACCATGGCATAGCCCCTTCATAACAATCATTTTGGTTCTTAAATAATGATCACCAAAAAATTAGCAACATGTGTAATTGATGTAGTTTAATAAAATTTATAAGACAATAGTGTAGTCAAAGTAAATAATTACTATAGGGTATCATGAAAAGTATTATGAAAAATAGATCATCATAATCTGATTCACCAGGATGTGGTCACTGGGCTTCTTCATTGTTGTTATGAGATCCACAATGATAGATCATGTTGTAGTGGAAATTAACATGAAGTTTTGGGATTTATGGTTACCAGCCTGAAACATCAAGGCTATGAAAAATGTATTACCCAAAATGGATAGCCCAAAAATTCATTCTCTTTATAATGGTATAGAAAAAACATACCTAAAAAATGGGTGAAATTCCCTCCCATGAACAACCAAGGGATTTCCAAAAACAGACTCCAAAATTATTGTGGTCTTCCCTTGAAAAGTGTTATTCCTATAGAAAAGGTCACACCATGGTTAAATCCTTTTTTAAAGGAATTTGAAATAAAATTCTATTTTTATTAAAATTCTCAAAAACCTTGAATAACACAGTTTTTAAACTAAACTAAAAATATTATAGTAGATTTATCTCAGCATAAACTGTATTTTCTTGGTTGAAAATTTATAGTGTTCATAAATTTAAATAATTTCAAATTGATAATTCAATAATTTTTTTTATTTTTCTACTCTCACATATAATTTTTTAAATTATTATAGGATTTAATCTGTGAATAACATCATATTCACTTCTCATATTTAAAATGTTTTTAGAAAAAAATATCAGTTAAAAAAGAAAATTTCCCTTGTTTTGATATTTTTATGGAATATGGGGGTTATGAGGAAAGATCATGATTAGTTTAGAGAAACTTCAAAAAGATATAATTGAGTAAAAGTACACACCATGTGGACTGAAATCACACACCATGTAGAAAGTACATTCCATGTAAAAAAGTATACACCATTTAGTTTTGAAAAATACATGGAGGTGATATCAAGAGCTATAGAGTCAAGTTAAATATGGAAATTTCATTTAATGTTACTAAAACATTACACATATTTTACTCTCACCAATCTATACTTTATATAAAAAATTAAATGATTCCTTCAAGAAAAGTAAGAGTAAACTTATAAATAAAATAAGTACATATCATGTACTTTTATACACATCCTGTACTTTTATACACATTGTGTTATTTCAAAAATTTATAAATAAGTGTTTTGGGTAGTGGTTTTAGAGTTTATAATAGAGGACCATGGGATATACATGTTTTATTATATCAATATCTCTTTCCCCTCTTATTTCCCCTTAGTTATAATCAATTATAAGTTATTTCTAGTTATAATTATATTCCTTTATAATGAAATTTTAGTTTTCTAGTCACACTTTCAATTTCATTAAACTTTTAGCCTTCATTTTCCACTATTTCATTCCTTATTTATTATATTTTAATTCTTTTAGAACTAAATCTCTTTGTCTAGTCGTAATTATGACTAAGTAAATACTCCTCTCAGGGTAATGTTGAGATTATGGATAGAATAATGATGGAGACACTATATATTAATGATTTTTTATCAATGTTATATGTATACTATAGAGTATGTCATGAATTATTAGAATATTTTAAGGAATTTATGGGACTCATGTATTATTCTATATCCTAAATATGTAGTGGTTCCTGGTTTATTGATCTTTTTAAAATAATCCTAGAATGAATTTTTAAAATTTTAACTAAAGAATAAGCTCTTATGAAAAATAAAAATATAGTATTTAACTACTCCCCCTTTGATTTATAATAATGTGTAAAAAAAGATATAATTAATAATTTATTTAATATTAATTTTATATAAATAAATATAAGAACATTTAGAGGTAAAGATGGATATTTTTCAAAATAATGTTTTTTTCAAAACACTATTTTTATTTAAAAAGTCATAATGTCAATCAATTTTAATTAATTTCAATAATATTTAAATAGGAATATTTAAATATAATTTATATATTATATATCAAAATATAATAATTTAAATCTATAAAATGATGATTACAATTCATATAGTTAAAATAATATCATCTTATAATTGAAATATTAATTTCATGAAAACCCATTTTTTAGACATGATTTGTGGGTTTGTTTTTAAAAAAAATTCTTAAAATCATGTGAATTGAATTTAATAAAATTTATTCTATACTTCTAATAAGAATAATTAATATTATTTAATACGTTAAACTTAATTTTTGGTGATAATAATTAGTAAAAAATGCAAAAAATAATTAAAGATTGTTTCCCTCTGGAATTGGGAATGACCTTGTTGGTTTAAGGTTCAAATATTGTAAACAGTTTCTAACGGGTTTTTTCGTAGAACCAGAAACATCCAATGATTCCATATTCATTTGGACCTACTTTCCAAAGGCAGGTGCTCATTAGATATGAACCGATGAGGCTTAGGAAGTTGCATTGGTCGAGAGGATGGGAGGTCGGACTCATCACACCTTTTTGTGGGGAATTATTGTCTACTCTGAGACTCTCTTTATAGATTTAAGTTATGTTCATGAATCCTTATTACATTACCTAGTATTAAAATGATATTTCCTTTAGATATGTCAATCAATGATAAATATGTATGAAATTTAGAGAATCATTTATATGTATTCGAGGTTCTTAATCGATATAGAAATATCTCTGTTTGTTTAGAGATTCTTAGTCAATGGTATCCTTTAGTACATTATATAGAGGTCTCTTGGTTATTATTATAACCATGATGGTTTTAAAGAAACTAATTGGGGCACTTGAAGTTTATTGTCATTCAGAAGGACATAGATTATTTTAGAGTTGGGATCACACCCACAGATGGGCTACCTACATATCATTGTTTAGAGAAGGAATCAAAACCCACGTAGTTCGAGTAAGGGAGTATGAGGTTTATGTATGACTGATGGATCAAAAAATGATGTCATAATTTCTTTTACACTCTAAGATCACATGTGTCATGCTCGGTGTGAGAAACAAGAGGTATTGGTAAAACCAGACAATTGGGCCAGGAAATATGCAATCATGAGAAATAATGTGGGGATTATGTATCTATGACTACCCAGATAAATGAAGATTAGGATTTAATTTAGGGTAGAAACCTGGAAACAGGGTCCATAAAGGTATATTTACTTTATGGATATTTGGATACTCTAACTTGGGGATTACTCCTGAGAAAGATGCCCAAATTATGAGGGGACTTATGGTTGGATTTTACTCCTGAAAAGGAAACTCAAATCAAAAGTAAATGAAGACTGGTTAATAGAAATTAAGACTGGGGCTTACTCTTGAAAAGGAGGCCCCGGTTAAGGGAATTATGCTTGGGGATTACTCCTAAGGAGGATTCCCATAATTAAGGGGACTTGTACTGGGGATTACTCCTGAAAAGGAGGCCCAGGTTAAGGGAAATTATGACTGGGACTTACTCTTGAAAAGGAAGCCCAAATTAATGAGGACTTGGGGCTTACTCCTAAAGAGGATTCCCAAATATTACTGAGAATTTGGACTGGGGATTACTCCTGAAAAGGAGGCCCAGGTTAAATATTCTCTCATCTTTAAATGATGAGGTTGAATGAATCAACTATCTAACTTTAGTGATGTAAGGATGTGTAAATCACTAGGTTTTGAGATATGTTCCACCGAATTCCTTTTAGATAAGGAATCCAACAAGGAAATCATTCCATAAATGGCTTTGGAGAGAGTTATGAAGGATTAATACTGAAGAGGATAATTGGATAGGTGTAAGAGAAGTGAAATAGGCAGAAGAGGTACCTAAAAATATAGGGGCATGCTATTTCTGGCAGGCGCGCAGGTACTGCGTGGGTGCGCAAGTCCTGGGCGCGCAGGTATACCTACGCGGTAAATGGGTACTTATGCTATTTTCAACTCTTAGGGTAATACTTGGGCAAGACTTGTCTCAAACCCTTGGTATTATCCCTAGATGCTTTCCAGAAGATGGCGTGCAAGTTCTGGTGAAGGAGTAGGGCGGCGCGCAAGTGTGGCCAGTTCCCTTAAGGACTGGCCACTCAGGCTTGCAAGTGTTGATGAGTTTCAACACTTAGGCCTTCCTCCAATCTTTATATCTTCTGTTATAGGTAAGAAATTACCTTAGAAGTTTTCAGAAGCTTTGATAAGATACTAGGGCACCGGGAGCTCAATTTGGAGGTTCTGGAATTTTTTCCCATTCTCTAATGGGGGGCCCACAGGGGTATTTATAGGCTAGAGAAGACCCTGGACAGTTTTCAAATAGGGCACGCAAGTCACTAGCGCGACCATTAGGCGGTGCACAAGTGTACTTGTGCGACCATGAGGGAACTTGTGCGAACCAAGGGTATTTGACTCCTTGTTCATGTCTTTGTCAATTTTTGATGTTTTCTTCAAAGGATGAATCAATTTGTGCTAAGGAATTTGCCTTTCCATTCATTTAGACAATGTAACGAAAATGAGCATCAACAAAAGTCCCCCCTCAGAGTTGGATCCGAAAGAATAAGGATGTGACTCTAAGGTGAAGAAGAAACCCAAAAGGAAAGAGGCATGAAAGTGTTCAGCACGCAACACTCGTCGCGCAGGTGTGAGTCTGGCAGGGATGGAGCGCGCTAGATTTAGGCATGCATGTGGGCAACCTGGCCTATAAATATGCGACCATTTGGCATGCATAGCATCAAATTCTGTATTTTCGAGCTCTTGCCGCGCAAGTCACCTTGGTCGCGCAAGTTGCTCTTTTTTCGCTTTTCTTCATTGTTGCACTACTGTCAAGGTATCTGGACTTGCGCGGTGATACCTGCGTGCCAAAAACTTGTGCGGAACATTAACACTTGCGCGACACATCCACACTTGCGCGCCAAGATTAGACTTGCGCACCTTAATTCCTTTTCCAATTTTTTCAGAAATCCTTCACAAATTTTATTAAAAATAATCCCATTTAAGAGTTAATTTATTCAAATTTTGTGCAGATTCAATGGCTCCTAAGATAATCGGAATGGCTGGTGAACTGGCAAGAAAGTGACTTGATGATATGATGAGCATCATTGGCCATGACTACTATACGGTCTGCAACAACACTCTCCCATATTTGGCTAAGTATTTGAACAAGTATCATCACGACTTCCCCCAAAGCATTTATCTGCCTTTGTATAGCTATGGTCATCTGCGAGAAGTTACTATTCCAAAAGAAAAGAACTATCTCCCATTTTCTTGGTTTCAGAGTTACACCAATTTTACTTCTGCAAATATCTCATGTGGAGGAAGATTTATAAATGATGGAACAATGGAGAAGGCCCATATAATGCATCACATCCCTTGTATGCCATATCTGAAAGATCATAAGCCCAAGCTGCAACCACCTTTTCATCCCTCAATATTCCAAAACGCTCAGATAGATCAATCCAAAGGATGGAAGAAAAGTTGGGACTTCCGTCCTGGGGGAGGTGTGAAGCCAACTTGGATGTGGGCATACTGGGTGCGACATACCTGTGCAGAGTTTGTCAAGGATTTGAAATGAGTTTCGATATACGAAGCTGTCTGGGTTGGGCAAATATATGTTTACAGAAATGATAACTTCGTTCTGGAGATACTTAGCCACTGGAGCCTAGAAACCAATTCTTTCCATATGACTCATGGAGAAGTAGGAATCAGTCTGTGGGATGTCCACAGGGTCTCAGGGGCTCCAATTTTGGGCGACATTTATGATGAATTCATTCCTCCCAAGGTGACTTGGAATGATTCAGAGAAGACTCCTGCTTTGGCTCGGGAATTATTAAAAATATTCCACAGGCTCAAGAGTTCAGAGACCTCCTTAACTCATTCTAAAAAGGATATTCATCCGGAGGAGTGGATGAATATATTTCTTATTGAGAAGAAAGAGAATGAGCCAAAGGATAAGGAGCCGAAGGATAAAAGATCCATGAAAAATAAATCCAAGGATAAGAGGCCCACCCGTCCTACCACCTGCCCAAAAACCGAGAAGAGGGGTGCTCCTGGCACATTCTGGCCAACTCTAGAAGCAGGAGAGTTTGAGAAATGGGGATATGAGAGGAATCAAAGGATCCCAATGAAGACTCGCCAGGCGGGCTTCTTGGCTTTGTGGCTTAGCGTTTATCTCTTGCTAGTCAGGGACTCGAAGGGAGGCGTCAGGCCAGGGACCTTCATTATTGCGGCAAAGTTGGTTGAGGGAAAAATGGTTGGGTTGGATACCCCCATTTTACCAAAGATTCATAGGAGTTTACTTCATGTCTTCATGGGTAAATCTATTTTGAGAATAGTGGGACCATTCCAAGTTTTATGGGGATGGATCGCCACTCACTTCAAGACTTATAATGTACAGAATGGAGTACAAATTCCTAGGAGTTCTTTCAGGCCATCAGTGAAATCATTCTATAGAATTGCTCCATTATATCTTAATACATATGACATGAAAGTGAGGCCGAGCATGTTTAAGTAATTCAACTTCTTTCCCTATAGAAATCTGCCAACCAGGTGGTTTGTTGATGATGGAACAACCCACATGGATTTGAGGGCATACATGCTGGCTTGTAGAGATGGTGTGCTGGTCGTTAGGATTTATGGAGATATTATATGTGATTCCTATGCTCCATATAGATTTTCATTCCAATTCAAGTGTTTGCAATAGATTTCTATATCTCCCCCTATACATGTCAGGTTAGAGTAACATCTGATGGTTGCTCGGCAACTGTGGTTGCTAACGTCTAGGGAGAATACTGGGGAGGTGTTTGATCTACCAGTTGAAATAGTGGCACATAACTTGACTACATGGTATGACGAGCACTAGATAGCATCAAACCCTAAAGGGGAGGTGAATCACCTAGTTTATCAGGTGGGGAAAAGGAAGAGGACTGTAGAGAAAGAAACTCTTCCTCGTGTAGGTGATGCTTCCCCACCTGAAACTGATTCACTAGATTCCTCCTCTAGGACTGGTTCACCAGATTCCTATGATGGGGATGATGAGGCACAACAAGTGGAAAAGTAGCCTCGTGCCCCATATAATCCTCCGGTTAGAATCAAAATACCTACTCCATCACCTACCGGTCAGTTACTTCATTGTGGTAATTTAATCACCATCACTTTATAAAGAAAAAAGTCTTAATTTCTTATTCTCTATCAATAGGTGAAAGAGTTGGGAAGAAATTTAAGTCGAAGATTGTAGGAACTTCCTCCCAGCCTTCTGGTACACACACTGAATATATACGACCAGAGGCTATCCAGACATGGTAGAGTTTATATTGTGGTATTGAAACTGCCTGGCTGGATTTATGCGACGGGTTACATCTCCCTGGAATAGGGACTCTTCTGGCATTTACTGATATTAATTTCGAAGATAGCCCTGATGAAGTGTGAGATTATATCAGAGAGCTGAAAATGCTCATATATGCCACCGATGATTCCATTCCTGTTACCAAGTGGGTGAAGTAAATGATGGCTCGTGGCGCCGTTGAGGGGACTGATGAGGAGTGGCATGATTACGTGGCCCCTAAAGATGTAAGTTTTCTTTCTTTATTTGCTTTTCAACTTGGTTTAAGTAGAAGCTTTGTTACTCAAGGAAGTTATTTTATTCATCTAGAAGCTTACAAAGAAAGTAACTAATGAGATTCCTTCACCACAGTATAGCCCTGGTGGTACTTCCATCGGGGCTGCTGCTGAATCTCCTCAGGAGTCAGGTGAGATATCTCTAGGCCAGTAGGCCATGGATGAGGAGCTGGAAATGGATTTCCATTCTCCAATTCAAGTACCTATAATGGAGACTTCCAACACTCCCAAAAAGCCAAGGAATAAAAAGCAACGAAGGAGGAAGTCCACAACTAAACGCTTCATCAGTAGTGGTAAGTCCTTCGGATAATCATGAATTTTAAATCATGAAAAAAAATATTGCTCATTTTCCTTGGGATTTCAGGGGCTTCTTCAATTTCCCCTCTGGGGTAGAGGACTGATCCTCCACTGAGGACCACAGAGGGTGCTGTGGAACAATCATAAATTCAGGCTGACTTGGATGCTCCTAAAAAAGAGCCAGCATATGTTCACAGTATCCCTCCTGCTGTTGTTGAAAGTAGAGAATAACACGCTTCTAGTAAGTTAACAATGCTTCATAAAATGTTGAATGAAACATCTACTGACTTCCATTCTATGATACTTTAGGTTCAACCCCTGCATTGGAGCTTTTGGTGGCTATTGCAACTGAGTCTGCGATTTTATCCGAAGATGTTGTCCAGGGTCAGGGACCGCAGGATGAGGGTCGCCAAGAAGACACATCAAATGCTCTCACTAGTGAGACTAACTAGGATTCTGAGATGACATTAGATGAAATGATGGAACTTGGTGCATATTTTGAAGATTTTATAAATCATGTTAAATTACCATGTAATTAAGAAGATTATGTACGTGAGTGTTATCCTTCGTCTTATTAAGAATAATTTCTTATTACATGTCTAATCATGATTTGTTCAAATGTGCAGTTTTGTCTGAGAAAGCTGCTGAACTACCTATGCCTAAAGGGGGTACAAAAAACCCTACCATTGTAGAGACATTAGCACAAGTGGAGCTGAACCCAGTAGAGGTTCCTCAAACTCATCCTGAAAATCCTGTCGAAGCTATGAAAGATAGGGAGGATCCTTCTCAGTTTGTTGATCTACCGTTGGTAAGGAATAACAATATTTTTTATTGTACTTAACTTGCAAGACAACCGATTATTTTGTTATCCTTTGAAACTAACCAAATCTTTCAATTAATTTTGCAGGGCCATCAATTGCAGTGGCTAGATCTGGAGGTAACGGGAATTGAAAGTGAAGAAGCTCAGGTTGGGGGGAAGGAGCAGAACAGGGCACTTCACTAAGTGAATTAATCCCGTATTATACTCCCCCCTGTGATAGTGACGCTGAGTCGGACCCAGAAGTTCAAAAGGTGTTCCAATTTTCACGACACAAGGCATGGAAGAACATATGGAAAATCATATCTGAAGTGCCTCTAGAAAAGCTTCCATCTAAGATTCCCCGGTTGTCATCCCTATTTGTCATATTGGGACTTAGCGGTTTTGGATATGAAAAGATCCATACCACGGTAAAATAGGTCATTTTCAGGAGGGAGCAGGAGAAAAAGTGTCATGAAGATCTGACCATGGTGAAACTATCAGCCAATATTAGTGAATTTAAGGCTATGGTATCCCGAGCTGAGGTTGACTATGCTGCCAAGATGAAGGAGCTGAAGAATAAGATCAAAGATAAAGTCGTCCAGCAGATGCACCTTCAGCAACAGTTAGAAGCTGTTACTGGGTAACTTGACCAACTCAATAATTCACTAGAGGGGGCTCAAACTAATGGTATGAAATCCATTTAAGATGCCAAGAAAGCACTCAATTAGGCTGAAAAGAGTGAAGTTAGTCGAGTGCATGAGCTTCAAGTAGCTGCTGATGAAGCTCGGGATGTTGTTCATCAAGTGAAAACTTATGTTGACAGCCTCTTGTAATCTCCTGGAAAAGAGAAGAGACTCCAATCTGTGGATTTCCTTCTAATCTCTTGTACACAAAATGAAAAACCTTTTCATCTATGATCATTTGTGCACATATTTCCTTTGCTACCTGCTTTAGATTTTTACCTAAGCCAGTGGGCCTAGTAAGCATTGTTTGATTTTTTTACTAGGATTATTATAAATAACCCTACAAACTTTAAATCTTTTAATTGCTCAATATTACCTAAATCATACAAAATGTATGTTTAGTGAGCTGAAACTTTACTTTTATTCAGAGTTCCCTTGTCTTTTGTGGGAAGTTTAATGTCATGCACGTCGAACATAAAAAGGCTAATGATTAAGGTCGAAATAGCTTTAAACGAATGAATTAGAATTGACTCAATTCCTTGAAAATTTATCTAAAAACATATTACCATACTGAAGTATGAGGAAAAATATGTAAACTAAGACTTAAGAAAATTTGAATATGAGGAATGATATTAAAAAGAATTAAAAGGAATTAGAATAAGTAGTTCCCAAGAATGAAGTTACTATTATTTAACAATCCAGTTAGGGGTTTGAATTATGCAGGGTCACTTAATGGAATTAGCTGCATAGTCAAATAAGATCATCTTTTGGATGACATTACCGTTATGTATACTACTTATGCAAGGCCGCCTAAGGGCATGTGCTGCATAGTCAGGAAAAAGAACTCTTAGAAATTTACTTTTCTACTGCTAAAAAGCCAGTGAATGTTTATGGGGATTCAACTTTTCCAAAGTATAGAGTTTTCTGTATGGAAAGAGGTACTTGAATATGGAGAAGATATTTCCAAACAAGATTTTTTAAGAACTGGATGAATGTCACTCCTACGAAGGTCTGACCCAAACGTAGGGAAGGGAAAAAAATAAACCATAGGCTTGAATATTTTCAGATCATGAAAAAGAGTATGAGACAAATATGTAAAGAGTGGCTATTTTTGCGGATCCCTACATATCGTTATTAAGACAACTAAGGAAAAAAAAGGTTTTCATCCTAAGAATGAGGTTACCACTATTTAACAAAACCATTAGGGGGTTGAATTATGAAGGTCCACCTAAGGGCATTGGCTGCATAGTTAAATAATAGCATCTTTTGGAAGACAGGTATGTTATGTAGACTGTTTATGCAAGGCCGCCTAAGGGAACGCGCTGCATGGTCAAGAAAAAGAATTCTCAGAATTTGTACATTTTGTGATTAGATGTGAGGAAAAGGGTTTTAAAGATCTGAAAATATTTAAGGTTGCGATTATGACACATAAAAATGGGTATTGTTCAATGTATGTAAATATATAGAGATTAATGTTAACCATAATCACATTGTGGCTGGGTCTTGAATTGAAATACTAGACTTCACTACGTATCTCATAAGGATGGGAATCAAGCCATACGTAGTTCTTGAAATACAGTTTAATGTCATGTGGGACTAAAATATGGGAGATCTTATTTTAGGGTCATAGAGCTCAGACCATAATAAGAAATACACAATGTCTGTTTTCATGGGGACTTTTTAGCCAAGGGACTGGAAGAGGAATTTGGGGTTAGGCCCAAAGGCTTGGGGCAGGATTCGAGGGATAATCGAACGTTCCTATGTATCCCATAAGGATGGGAATCAAGCCCATGTAGTTCTAGAAATACCCTCTGTACAGATTTGGTCTGTACCTGTGAAGGGTGAAAGGGGACTGTAGTGCAATGACGGTTTGACCAAAAATAAAAGGTTTGAGCATTTCCTTGTATGCACGTAGTCTTTGGAATAAAAAATGATTGGAGATCAATGTAAATAATGATTTACTGTCAGGTGAGGGTATCAAATAATGTTGTAGTTTATTGTCATACCGGACAAAAATGTTGTACAGATTAATATTATATAGCAAGGATGAAGTTGAACCATTGTAAAGATATTGATTCTGGGGGCGGTTTCACAAATCAACATCGTACGAGATGGGGGTGAACCGATGTGAAGAGGTTGGTTTTGGGCTTGAACCTTGGGAGGTTGACTACGTACCCGACCAAGAAGGCAAGGATCAAAGTCCGTGTAGTTCAATTAAAGAATGAATTAGTGATCAAGTTTTTCTTGGGGACAACGACCTAAAAATGATATTGGGACTTATGTGTGGTTATCGGACCAGAGAGTGTGTTATGGTTGAAGTTTTCTCTAAGCTCATGTGAGTCATACTCAGTGTGAGAAACAAGAGGTAGCAATAACCTTAAAGATGAACAGTTTAATGTCATGTAGTACATATGATGGGACTATGTAGTTTAAAGTCTTGCAGTTAGGACTATTGGTGCTACACATTTTAGTGTCATGTAGCAGGGAAAAAATACAGTTTAATGTCATTTAGGAAATATTAAGGTATTTTTGTTCAGTTTAGCGTCATGTAGTTAGGATGATGGGGACAATACAGTTTAATGTCATGTTGGACAAAAAGAGAACTGTGCGGTTTAATTTCATGCAGTAAAGACAAAATATGACACATTTTAACGTCATGTTGGATGTATTAGGAAATTTTTCACAGTTTAACGTCATTTTGGACGAAAAGGGATGATATCGTTTAATGTCATTTTGGACGAAAGTGCAAATAGTTTATGGTCATATGCATGGACCGCAGATGGTGCAATTTAATGTCTTGCTGGACATTAGAGACTTATGTACAGTTTAGCGTCATGTAGTTAGGACGTCATAGTTTAATGTCGTGTGGGATGAAAGTAATACAAATAGTTTAGGGTCATTTGTATGGACTATAACAATGTATGTTGTGTTTATACAAAATACTTCTTCAGAAATATGGCATTGGTTGGAGTAGTGATGAGTTCTCCATCCATTGAGATTAATGAATATGCTCCATTAGAGTATACCCTATGTATTGAATAAGGTCCTTCCCATTTTGGTTCAAGCTTGGGAGGTTTGTTTCCTGGTATCATTGGAGTTCTGATAACCAATACCAGTTCTCCCTGAACGAATAAACGAAGACGAACTTTTTGTTGAAATCTCGTGCTATTCTATTCTGATAAACATCCAAGTGGTGCAGTGTGCACAATCTTTTCTCATCTAATCGTTCCAATTAATCCAATTTCTTTTGAGATTGGCCATTTTTAAATGACTGATCACAAATAGCTACTCTGAGCGAGGGTAGTTGAACTTCAATAGGCAAGAATTCTTCTGTTCCATATACCAATGAATATGGAGTTGACCACGTTGTTGTGTGGGTGGTAGTTTGATAATCCCATAAATCATGAAAGATTTTATCAGACCATGACGTTTTATCTTTATCCACCATCTTTTGAAGTATGTTTGAAAGAGTCTTGTTGAAGGCTTCTATCTGGCCATTGGAAGCTGCATGATGCCGAGATGAATGGTTGGATTTGATGTTTTATTCTTGATACAACTTCTTCATCTCGGATGAACAAAATTTAGTGCCATTGTCCATCAATATGGTGTTAGGGACACCAAATCTGGTAATGATGTTAGACTTTATGAATCTAACAATTCTTTTAGAACTAACTTCTTTGACAGGTATTGCCTTTGTCCATTTGGAAAAGAAGTCAGTAGCAGTAAGAATATACTTAAACTGCTTGGCCGTAGTTGAAGGGTAGGGTCCCACCACATCCATTCCCCATGTGGAAAATGGCCAAGAGTATTTAGCTATATTAATAAACTCTTGAGGTTGATGAATGAAATTGGCATTTACTTGGAATGAATGACACTTCTTTATGAAATCAACACAATCTTGTATCATTGAAGGCCAAAAGTATCCAAGCCTTCGAATCTGATCAGACAGTCTATGTTCAGACTGGTGGGCACCACAGACTCCTGCATGCACTTCTTTCATGACAGCCATTGTCTCTTCACCATCAATGCATCTAAAGAGAACTCCATCAAAACCATGCTTGTAGATAATTTTCTCTAGGTGATCTGGGCAATCATAAAGAGTAAAATTGACCACATGTCACCGGATTTGTTCTTTCCCGTCTCTATGAGGTGGAAGTGTTCCATTTTGAAGGTATTCTCTGATAGGTGTCATTCATCATGTAGTATGACCGTACGGTTCAGAAATGGGACTAATTTCATTGATCTCCTCTGTTTTGGTTCGAACATAAGGTGAAACTGTACGACAGTGGGAAATACTGATGGTTGTTTTGTCCCAATTTGGATCTGCTAGAGCTGTGGCTATATTAGCCAGTGCATCAGCTTGAGCATTTTGTGATTGTGGGACATAAAAAAATTTTGGTTCCATAAAAAATTCTTCCATTAACTCTCTGACGTAATCATACAAAGGGATCAATTCTAATTTTTTGATTGCATAATCCCCATTGACTTGTTTGATTACCAGGTCTGAATCACCTTTCACCATAAATTGATTCACTTGTGCTTGAAGCGCCAACTCTAATCCTGCGATGAGGGCCTGGTATTCTAGTTCATTATTGGTACCACCTTCCCACAATAAGAAGGAGTAAGGTAACACTGCCTTTTCTGGGGAAATAAGAATAACTCCTAATCCAACCACTTTGAATTTAGGATTTTCAATTTTCTTCCCTATTGGACTTCTGAAAGCACCATCAAAATACATTTCCCATACCTAATGACTATCCTGAATAGAGAATACTTCCTCATCAGGGAGATCAATATCTGAAGATGTGTCTTCCACTGAAAGATGCTCAGCAAGGAAATCATCCAGAGCTTGGCCCTTTATTGTCGTTTGAGACACATACTGAATGTCAAATTTCTGCAAAATAACTACCCACCTTGTCAGACGTCCTGTAAGCATTGGACGACTAAGGATGAATTTGAGCGGGTTATTGCGAGATACCAATTGGACCTCCTGATGTTGCAGGTAGTGTCTCAACTTCTAAACTACAAAGATTAATGTCAATTAGCACTTCTCAATATTTGAATACCGAGTTTCTGCTTCAAGCATAGTTCGACTGAGATAGTAAAGGCTATTTCCATTCCCAGAATCATTCTTCTGAGCAAGAAAGGCACTCAATAATCACTCTAAGGCTGTCACATAGAGGATAAGTGGCCTTCCTTCAATAGGTGGCATAAGTACCATTGGACTCAAGAGGTATTTTTTGATAATATTTAATGCCTCTTGAAATTCTTTAATCCACTGGTAAGTGACTCCCTTCTTCATCGATTTGGTGAAGGTTAAACTTTTGCCTGCCAAATTGGAGATGAAACGCCGAATATAGGCTAAGTTTCCTTGAATTCCTCTTAATTCTTTCAAATTTCGAGGAGGTGACATACCAAGGATTGACTTGGTCTTCTTGGGATCGACTTCAATACCATGATGGCATACAACAAAGCCGATAAATTTTCCTTAAGTTACCCCAAAAGCACATTTTAAGGGGTTCAACTTCAAATTATGTTGTCGAAGCTTATGGAATATGACTTCCAAATCAACCAAGTGATTAGAACGTTGTTTGTATTTGACCACCAAATCATCCACATAACATTCAACAAATTTCCCTAAAAGGGTTTGAAGATACGATGCATGGCGCACTGATATGTTGCACCTACATTCTTTAAGCCAAAGGGAATTACCCAATAGAAAAACACACATTGAGGGGATCTAGAGGCTGTGGATTCCTCATCTTCTGTAGCCATTCGGATTTGATTATATCCAGAATATCCATCCATGAAGTAAAGTGCTTCATATCCAGCTGTTTCATCGATTAAAAGTTCTGTAATTGGAACCGGAAAATCATCCTTAGGACAATGTCGATTAAGATCTCTAAAATCGATGAAAACTCTAATTTGTATGTTCTTCTTCTTCATAGGGACAATATTAGCCAACCACTTGGGATATTGAACTTCTCTGATGAATTTATCTTTGATAAGATTATCCACTTCTGCTTCAATTTTGGAAGCATAAGTTGGGTGTGTTCTTCTTGCGGCTTGCTTAAATCCTCGATGTTCTTCTGGTAAACCAAAATGATGAGTAGCAACATCAGGATCAAGCCCGAGAATCTCTATATAGTTCCAAGAAAATATATCTCTATTTTTCTTTAAAATGTAAATATACATCTCTTGTTCATCAAGAGTCATGGTCGTACTGATTAAAGTGGGGCTTGGATCTTCTTTTGTAACCAGATTTATTTCTCTGAGTTCATCCACAATGGTAGAGATAACCTCCTCAAATGATGGAGGAGCATCCCTGATATCTTCCTCTTATTCTTGAAAATGTGTTATTTCTTCTGTTTCTACTTGCATAGTAGATGATGAAGTAGAATTTCCATGATTAAGAGAGATGATAAAATTTGAGCATCTTGAAGAAGAGGCTTCCATTTCTGCCTCAATTGATGATGAAGGGTCTTCCATGGGTAATAAATAGAAGATGATGGATTGAGAATCAACATCATCATTCACCTCTGGTATTTCTATAACCTCTTCTGGCATGGTTGGTGAAGTATATACTTGATGGATTTCAGCAGATGAAATGAAGACATCTCCATTTGAGATTTCATCATTGCCTGTAGGATCACCAATTTCTCCCATGTTGTCTGATTCGATTGTCGTAATTGACATTATGGATATTTCCATAAGAGTATTTTGATTTGGGTCTGCCCTTTCAATTTGACTGATAGGAAACACGTAATCTGTAATCACGTGCGCAAATGGATTTACTAGAATCTTCTCCAAACCATATGGAGCATTAACTTTGGTAATCTCCCTTGTTGTGGATTTCTCCTTTCCCTTCATGTGATAGAATTCCACCTCAATGTATTGAGATTCACATGTCTTGAACGAGGCCTTATCACCATACAATTTCCTAACATGAACATCGAAACAATATTTGAGACATTGATTGTATGATGAAGGGATAGCCGCATGTTGATGTAGTCAGGGTCTTCCAAGCAAGATTTTGAAGGCTGAGTCTTGATAAACAACCATGAAATTTGAATTGGATACAAGATCTCCAAACTGAGTTCTGAGTGTAATCTCGCCCAGTGGTTCTTGTTCATTTTTATCAAATCCTTGTAACATCATTGTAGAAGGAGATAAATTAGATTCCTTGAGGCCCAATCGACCAAGTGTACGAATGGGGATGAGGTTGACTCCTGAAACATTATCAATGAAAGATCTTCGGATGTCGACACCATTGACCTTTCCAGATAAGTACAAAGGTATAATATGCCCATGCACGACATCATCTTCATCTTCATCTGTGAAAGATATCACTGCATGGCATTCTACAGGATTATTTTCTACATGGTAGACTTCAGCTACAGCAACTTCAGTTTCAAACTCCTGAGGACTTGACAAAGCCTCGATGAGTGCCTCCTGGAGATATTTTGACAGATTCAAAGCATCCATAATTGATAACTTGTCCGTTACTTGGGCCAGGTGTTTCAATACATCATACTTTTGATCCAAAGGTCTGTGTTTCCCAACAGGAACATGTGGTTTAGCAGGTGCCTTGGAAGTTGATTCTTTATAAGTTGATGCATCTTGTATCGGGATAGGAGTTGGAAATATTCCTGGATTTGGAAGATTAGACCGATTAGATCCAATTACTTTTTGAGAGGATGAAGGTGGAATCCCCAACCGATCCTCCAGAATAACTGTGCCAAGACTGAATTTTCTATTGGTGGAAGAACTTGTTTGTTCTTGTTGAGCTCGCTAAAGGGCTCTACCACAAGTTTCTGCTGCATACACAGTTCTAGCAGGGGTAGAATTGGAATAGTGGCTTCTGGGATATCCATGTCTTCCTCTGTATCCCAGACCCCTGTAACTCCCTCTATAATTCCTCTATTTGATACAAGGAATTCAGGCTCATCTAAATTGAAACTGTGACTGGCATAAGGATCTGTTAAATGAATCATATTAACAGAACCGAAGAGCAGTTCTTCATCTGATGAATACTCTACCTGACTAGCCAATTTAGGTTGTGCCGTTTGGTGGGACGGTGCTCATAGATTCGAAGTAGATGGAATAAAATCTTCCAGAGTCAAAGTCAACTTTGTCTTTGACACATAATCATATTCTCTGGATTCTTCTTCCTTCCCTAAATTATGTTGTCCTTTTGAGGATTTTTCTTTTTATAGAGGTTTCACTGCGACATTTACAGCAGAAGACACAATTGGTTTCTTCAATTGCATTCGCAAAATTTCATGAGTTCGGTTGATCGTTTTTCTAACCATCCAATCATCATATTTCGGCACATTTTTTCTTTTGACTTCTTGCCACTTGCCTCCTTCCTCCGGATCTATAGTAGTAACACATGCTACCTGGGCTGAAGAGACTTTTAATTTGACTTGTACTGAGTCAACCATCTTTTGAAGGAGGTCATTGAATACAAAACACTCCTGGATGGGATGCCCCAACATTTGCTGAAAGGGGAAATAATTGGGACAGTCTTCATCTCCTTCCTTGTTTGGCCTTTTGGGCCTTGGCAACTGAACAAAATTATTTTCCAGAGCCGAAATGAAGTATCCAGGAACTTTTTCATTTTGGAAAGAATAAAATTTACTATTCAACTCATCAAATTGATTTCGTCTTTGATCTCTTTGATCATATTGATGAAACGGCCTCTGTTGATAATGCTCAAGAGGTGGAGCCCTTCGGGAAGATGAAGGTTTTGAAGTAGAAGCAAGTATAGGTGCTTGCTTAAACATAACTGTAGCAGTATCTGCTTAACCCATTCTCCTTCCTGGAGTTGATGGAATTACATGAGTTTTAGCCTTATTCTGTATAAGGGAATATTCAATCTGATGAGTGATTGATGTAAGGTCTCAAAACCCTCCTATGTATTTCACAGGGATCAACAACGTGCATAATTCGTCACGCAGATTTTCCACACAAATTGTCAACAATTCTTCCTGTGGGAGTGTTATGATCAGGGAATATGTTAATCCCTTCCAGCGATCAATGAAATCCGAGACCCTTTCATTCTCCCTTTGCTTACAGTTTGTAAGATCAAAAACTGTTATCTTTAGCAAAGTTGAGGTGAACTGAAGAAGGAATTGTTGAGGGAGATCTTCCCATCCTGTAATTGACCAGGATTTCAAGCTTGTATACCAAACAAAATCTGGTCCTTGCAAGTTTTGCACGAAGCATCTGAGTTTCACTACTTATTTCAATTCTGTATTTCCCATCATAGGATCGCAACAAGTCACGTAATGTGTCAAATACTATTCAGGATCACCTAATCCATTGAAAATAGGGAATATAGGGTTCCCAAAACATGATGGGGGGGGATTGCATCAACCCATTCAGGGTAAGCTCTCTTTTCTGGTTGAATTTGAGCATGCTTTCCCTCCATAGCTTCTAATCGAGCTGTTAATGACTCAATATTAGTTATTAACTTTTGATAAACATCCGGTTGATCTTGGACCTGAACAGGTGCAATGACTAGAGCTTGGACAGGTATGACAACTGGTACTGCAACCGATGGAAGCACTGCCGATTTTTGTTGCACTTAACCCATAGGATTAGACCTGTGAGGGTGTACTAATAAAGGAAGATATTCTTGATCCATCTCATTAGCCACAACAAATTCCTTTGGCTGACTGGCTCCCACACGTTTAGAAGGAAGACTACACTGAAGTCTTTCTGCATGAATCCTCCTTAATTCCTTCATTTCTTCCTCTTGTTGTGCAAATCTTTTCTCTATTGAGAGAAATTGGCCTTCTCCAGAGGAAGGGTATGTAACCTGATTCATCCATTTCCCCTTGTTGGATCCCTTTCAGAGAGGGGGAAGTGGGTTATTTGAAGGACTGTCTAGGTTCTGAGTAATCCATTGATTTTGTGTATACACACCTTCTTCATTTCTGTCTGTACGTACAACTTATTGAGCAGGAACCTCTGTATTTGATCCCTCTAAGTGAACCTCATCTAGTGGATCAACAACAACGAAATTGATGACATTTATTGATGCATAATGCATTGCTTCCTGCCTATCGTCATTTCTGCGATATTGTCTTCTTCCATGTCTTTGATGAGACATTTCCTTTGGTTGATTTGATCCCTCAGGAACTTCTTCATGAATCGTAATTTGGTGACAATCTCCGGATAAATTGGCTCTTCGTTCCACTTGGGGATTCTTCTCCAATCGAGAGAAGACTGAATTTCTCTGAGGGAGGGATTGAGGATTTGAAAAAGTCCCCAGTCCAGTGGACTGGGGCTGTTCCTGCTCTTCTCGCTCAACTCCTCAATTCCTATTTGTTGATTCTGAGGGTTGGTTTAAAAGATTCCTCGGTCTGGCAAGCTGGGGTGCCTCTTGACATGCTATGTCTGAGATTTTCTTAAAATATCTCTTGATTTTGTGGACTTTAGTCTGAAAATTAGCTGGATGCATCAACCTGTATCCAATTTTATCACCTGACTCATATGAACACTGGATGATTTCTGACATTTCTGTCCCTTTATGATGTGATTCCTCCATACGAGAGGCTTGTTCAATATTCTCGTTTTCTTGATGCAGGATTAATTCAACAACTTGTTCTCCATATTCTTGATTTTGAGAGGAACTAGTTGAAGCATGTTCTTGGGAAATATTTTTATTACAAACAAAACCTATTAACTGTGGCTGACCATGGGCAATAACATTGCATGAAACCATTTTCGGCGGGATTTGTTGACTGGAGAGCACAGTGAAATGTAGTGCTCCATGAACACCCCATCCTCTGATATGAATACTAGATGGGGCATTGTAAATTAACTGGCGCAATATCTTTAGTGCGCCAAGGTATTAATGTTGAAGGTCTCTCTGCTGCTTTGCAGCCTTCGGATATTGAGAGACTGATAGAGATGCCAAGTCAACTTGACGTTGTAACCCTTCTATTATCTTGACATGATTTTCATATTCATCATAATATAATATTTTCCTTTTCAACTGACAAAGATTTTTTCATATGTTGAGACGAATATCTTCAATACAATCTTCCGTCAACACTTTTAGAATGTCATACTGAGAGTCAGCTGAAGGCCAAAACATGACTGGCACTTCACCTTTCCCCAGTTGTTTTCTCATATTCCGCACTTACTCTTTATCATTCAGTGAAGATTCTTCTACCTAATTTGACCAGAGCTGGTGCTTCCTTTTTGTTTCATCGGATTCAATGGGATTTGTAAAGAATACACTGATCAAACTAAAAGATAAATGACCCAGGGGTGGTTCGACTAATGACCTATGCCCCGGGCTATCTTCTGATTGAGAAAGTATTTCACTTGCTGATGGTAAAGCATCAGACATGACTGGTTTCCCATTTCCAAGTGCCTCAAGATAAGAGGGCTTTCTCGGCACTACATTTTCCACTGGAGCATTTTCTGGGCAATGTGCATCACTACTACGGAGAGGACTTTGGCAGAAAAATTCATCATCATTGCGAGGACCACCATGGTGGGTTATAGCAAAAGATGAGGTCTCTTTCTCCTTGGTCTTCTAGCCACATAGAGGGTTATTGTAGATTTTATATGAAGATGAAATTTCCAGATCGACCAAACTGTCATGAAGCAAGCCTTCATGAGGAAGTGTCTGTTGAAGACCTTCGGAATTATTGTTCCCACTATTGGTAAATGAGGGAGTAGAATCTTGAATTCCAACAGATAATTGTCTGAAGGCTTCAATAACTCCAGCATCAAGTAAGGCCTTGTTAAAGATTGGCCCTTGATTTCTTGAATGTTCTTGGTGGGTCTTCTTCTTAGACGCCTTCTTACTCAATTTGGCAGGTGTATGTGCCTGGTCAGGAGAAATGATCAGGTTAGGCTGATTATCTCCACTCAAACCAGGTGTATGTGCCTGACTTGGTTGTCCGTATGATATGGGGGAGTACACCCCACAACCCTCTTTGACTAGAACAGATGTGTGTGTCTGTTCCGGAGTGAACTGTTGATGTGTCACTCCACTAGTAGGGATAGATTTGTGTGTCTTTCCCTGATATGTTGTTGAAGCTGTTATAATATCCTGGAAAGCATCCAGAATATGAGCCGGTATTTTCTTCTGCTCTTTCACCATTTATAGAATATTCTTGGTGACTTTAGCTACCGGAATGGGGATATAATTCCATTCTGTGCTTGGAGTAGGTGTGTTTTCCTAGTACTGTCCTCCTTTTCCTGTTAGTGAATCTTGACAGTACTCAAGTGTGGGGGCAGAGAATTGAGTCTGCCTCTTGTTTTTCACTAGAGATTTCTGACTGACCTCTCCTGGTGCTACCAAACGAGACTGTTGGTAGTCTTGATCAATACTATCATGTGTATGTTCCTGCTTATTGCACTCCACCAAACGTGGGTGACGAACTTCCTTCAATACTGACATACGAGGCTGCTGGCAGGATTGATGAGTGTAAGTAGGTGTATGTGCCTGTTTACTAGTGGTCAACACATTGGGTAGGTGGGATCCATCATATGTAGTCAAACGAGCCTACTAACTAGCTGAGGATTTATAAACAGGTGTATGTTCTTGTATATAATACTCTGCCAGAATTGCCTAGTGAGATTGGCGTGCTGCTGCCAGACGAGTCTACTGGACAACGGAATTAAAACGGACGGGTGTATGTGCCTGCTCGTTGCTTCCCACCAAGTTAGGTTGGTGGACTTCTCCGGAGATGGCAGATATGATAACCTGCTCACTGTTGACCGGATTTCACCTCTGGTGATTCTTCTTGCCTGCTCAGGTTTGAGGAACCTGAGCTGAATGCCTGAAGATGACACCCTCATCATGTTGAGGGCGCACTGCTGCACGAGTCTGGCGGCGACTGTTGATGGGATCCCTCGGGAAGGACTCATGTCTCCTTGAATTAAGGCCCTGAGGGGCCTGCTCATTCACCTCCCAAGAATATGGGAGGTATTGGTGATTGCATTCCAGGGATAACGACCCGAAATGGTTGAAAACGGTGGTTGGAACCACCTACTTCTTAATAACTGGTCGTTGTTGTCCGGATGACCGATGTGAGTTGTTCAATTGGAGGGCTTGTCGAGCAGCCTCCATATTTGGAATGGTACCATGTTGATGGTACTCTTTAACCTGTGCATTTGATACCCAGTGTTGAAGAAGCTGAGTAGGTGACGTCGTCCTCAGAGCAGACGACAATCGAGTAGGAGTAGCAGCAGGGGCATTCATAGCAGAAGTATTCACGGGTATGAACTTGAGAGAATCCATTCTCGTATTGTAGAAGATCTTGGAAAAGTGTTCCTATTTTATATAACAGACGTAATCAAGATAAGTCCGGCCACTACATCTTTTGGATGAACATATATGTTATTGATTGTCTTGTTGGCCCTCTCATTGAGTTTTAAATAGGGGCCTAACAAGTAGGTAAACTATCATTTTAACTTGGTTAAGGATTCACGTCAGGTTCACCATTTTTTGTTTCCCTTTGGAATTGGGAATGACCTTGTTGGTTTAAGATTCAAACATTCCAAGAGGTTTCTAATGGGTTTTTTCGTAGAACCGGAAACATCCAATGATTCCATATTCATTTGGACCTACTTTCCAAAGGCAGGCACTCATTAGTTATCCACTGATGAGGCTTAGGAAGTTGCATTGGTTGAGATGATGGGAGGTCGGACTCATCACACCTTTTTAGGGGAATTATTTTCTACTCTGGGACTCTCTTTATAGATTTAAGTTATGTTCCAAAATCCTTATTACATTACCAAGTATTAAAATGATCATTCCTTTAGATATGTCAATCAATGATAAATATGTATGAAATTTAGAGAATCTTTTATTTGTATTCGAGGCTCTTCATCGATAGAGAATAATCTATGTTTTTTTAGAGATTCTTAGTCAATGGTATCCTTTAATACATTATATAGAAGTCTCTTGGTTATTATGATAACCATTCTGGTTTTAAAGCCACTCAGCAGGGAACTTGAAGTTTATTTTCATTCAGAAGGACATAGATTATTTCAGAGTTGGGATCGCACCCGCAGATGGGCTACCTTTGTTGACGCTCATTTTCATCACATTGTCCAACTAAATGGAAATCCAAATGCCTTAGCACAAATTGATTCATCCTTTTAAGAAAACATCAAAAATCGACAAAGGAATAAACAAGGAGTTAAATACCCTTGGGTCGCGCAAGTTCCCTCATGGTCGCGCAAGTACAATTTCATGCCGCCTAATGGTCGCACAAGTGACTTGTGCACCCTCTTTGAAAACCACCCGGGGTCTTCTCTAGCCTATAAATAACACTGTGGGCCCCCCCCCATTAGAGGACGGGAAAAAAATTCTGGAACCTCCAAATTGAGCTCCTGATGCCCTAGTCTCTTCTCAAAGCTTCCGAACACTTCTAAGGTAATTTCTTACCTAGAACGGAAGATCTAAAGAGGGGGAGGAAGGCATAAGTGTTGAAACTCATCAACACTAGCGCGCCTGAGTGGCCAGCCCTTAAGGGAACTGGCCACACTTGCGCGCCGCCCTACTCCTTCACCAGAACTTATGCGCCATATTTTGGAAAGCCTCTAGGGATAATACCAAGGGTTTGAGGCAATTATCGCCCAAGTATTACCCTAAGAGTTGAAAATTGTGCAAGTACCCATGTTCCACGTAGGTAGACCTGCATGCCAAGGACTTGTGATCCCACGCAGTACCTGCGCGCCTGCAAGGACTTGCGTGCCCCTATCTTTTTAGGTTCCTCTTCTTCCTATTTCACTTCTCTTACACCTATCCAATTATCATCTTCAGGATTAAGCCTACAGAACTCTCTCCAAACCCATTTATGGAATTATTTCCTTGTTGGATTCCTTATCTTAAAGGAATTCAGTGGAACATCTCTCAAAAACTAGTGATTTACACATCTTTACATCACTAAAGTTAGAGAGTTCATTCATTAAACCTCATCCTTTAAAGATGAGATAATCTTTAATATGGGTCTCCTTTTTAAGAGTAATCCCCAGTCCAAATTCTCATTAATACTTGGGCATCCTCCTTAGGAGTAAGCCCCAAGTCCTCATTAATTTGTACTTCCTTTTTAGAAGTAATCCCCAGTCATAATTTCCCTTAACATGTGCCTCCTTTTTATGAGTAAGCCCCAGTCCAAGTACCCTTAATTTTAGGCATCCTCCATAGGATTAATACCCAACCATAATTCCCTTAACCTGTGCCTCCTTTTCAAGAGTAATCCCCAATCTTAATTTCTCTTAACCATTCTTCATTTACTTTTGATTTTAGTTTCCTTTTCAGGACTAAAATCGAATCATAAGTCCCCTCCTAATTTGGCCATATTTCTCAGGAGTAAGCCCCAAGTTAGAGTATCCAAATCTCTATAAATTACATATACCTTTATGGACCCTATTTCCAGGTTTCTACCCTGAAGTAAATCCTAATATTAATTTATCTGGGAAGTAATATATACATAAGCCCCACATTATTTCTCATGATTGCATCTTTCATGGCACAATTGTCTGGTTTTACCAATACCTCTTGTTTCTCACACCGATCATGACTCATGTGAGCTTAGAGTGTAAAAGTAATTATGAAATATTTTTTTGAGCCATCAATCATACATAAACCACATACTCCCTTACTCGAACCATGTGGGTTCTGATTCCTTCTCTAAACAAGGATACGTAGGTATCCCATCTGCGGGTGCGATCTCAACTCTGAAATAATCAATGTCCTTCTGAATGACAATAAACTTCAAGTGCCCCATTGAGTGGCTTTAAAACCATAATGGTTATTATAATAACCAAGATACTTATATATAATGTATTAAAGGACACCATTGACTAAGAATATCTAAACAAACACAGATGATTCTCTATCGATGAAGAACCTCGAATACATATAAAAGATTCTCTAAATTTCATACATATTTATCATTGATTAACAGATCTAAAGGAAAGCTCATTTTAATACCTGGTAATGTAATAAGGATTCATGAACATAATTGAAATATATAAAGAGAGTCCCAGAGTAGACAATAATTCACCTCAAAAAGGTGTGATGAGTCCGACCTCCCATCCTCTCGACCAATGCAACTTCTTAAGCCTCATCAGTGCATAACTAATGAGCGCATGCCTTTGGAATGTAGGTCCAAATGAATATTGAATCATTGGATGGTTCTGGTTCTATGAAAAAACTCGTTATAAACCTCTTGGAATTTTTGAACCTTAAACCAATAAGGTCATTCCCAATTCCATAGGGAAACAACGATGTTAAGGTTAAAACAAGGTTTTGCTCATTACAAGCGATGTATTAAAATTAATTTTACACACACATACAATTTTTATTTGATAAATTTTATTTAATATTTAGAATACAAATTTTGAAATTATCTAATCATGTTAATTTTATTTTAGTCTTAAAGGATTGATTACTAAGTTTTAAAAGCTAGTTACTATAGTGAAAACTAAAATGGTAAAACTAAGTTAACTTATGAGATAAGGGAATAAAATATATAAAACATTTTATTTTTATGTGTTTTTGGAATGAATAAAAATTAACCTCCATATAAATATTATTTATAAATTTTGAATGCACTTAGGGTGATATTGAATTACCATTATTGAATAGTTTTGGGTGTCCACAAAAATGACACTCCGCATTTATAAAAGTGTACTCTCTCTCCTCAATTATTCATACATCACAAAACATATATCTTAGAAAAAAATACAAAAAATACCTCCAAAAAATTATTATACATATTATATAGGTTCTATTCCTCCAAAAATACCAACCCTATAGTCCTTAAGAACATATCAAAATAAGGTTTCTCTAAGAGAAGGTAATCATCTTAATGAAGCTCTTCCTTTTTCTTTCTTCTTTTACAACCATAAAATATTTATTAACAGTTATAATATAATATAACAAATATATCCCATATAATGAGATTTTATTATGTTTATGGTATAATATTCTTCCATCTCTTTATCCATAAAATGGGAAAAAAGTCATCACTCGTGTGCACGGTCTTCTACCGCCTTGCAAACTGATGTATTTTTCTTCCATAATTGAATCAAATGGAAAGTCATAAAAATAGAAATAATGAATATATCTAACACATATGAAATTATGTTGATTAAGTAAAATTAATATATCATATACTTCATTACCCTTTCACCCATTAAAGGAATGATATTGTCGCTCGTGCCTATGTACGACCTAACATCACCATGAAGTGATGCGATTCATTATGAACATAAAAATTTAAAGAATGGTTTTAAAGTATATATAATAATAAAATATGATATTTAAACATTAATATAATTATGTATATTATGGAACTAAATCCTATACATAATAACTGAAACATTCATGAAAAAATACACTTGAGAAAATAATGCAATTAACACCTGAAACAAAAGTAATAATAAATGATTCTTAATGAATGATTGGTAATATGAACCTATTCACTTTTATATGTGGTGTATACTTACCCTTATAAGTATGTAACATGAGTAAATGATTATTCATTATGGTTAATGTTTCAATTCATGTTTACTATTTCAAGGGGTTATAATTTGAAAGTTACAAAAGAGGTAAGAATCTACTTTACAATCTCAATTTATTTTGGGATTGATTTTAATCCTTTTGAAGTAATATTATCATTTATCCTTCATAATCTCAAAAACAATTATTATACACAATTTATTTAATAATATTTTATGTTTCTTCCAAATTTACCTCTATTTGGTACTTGAATCATGAAAATAAATGTTTAAATGATTGATTTTATTTATCTTTAAATCTGATATATTGTCCTTTCATGTACATATTTTTAGAAATTGTTTTAAAAATTAATTTTTTTATTCAAATGATTTATTAAATACATTTTCAGTTACCCATGAATTTTAATAACGGTTTTAATTTAAAATTTATTCTATTTTTTGAAAGGTTTTATTTTTGAAAAAATGTCAAAAGGAATGTTTTTTTAACATATACGGTGATAACAGACTTCTCTGACATTGAAATAGTTTTATGAAATATAGAATATTCTAAAAAAATTAATGGTTTTAAAAAGAATAATATTTAGTGAAAAAAATATTTTAATATTTCTCTTATATTAGTCTTATTCTTATAAACGAGATGGATTTATTTCCAAAACCTGTATTCTAGATGAACTGTTACCTCTCATAGGTTGATTGATTTTGAGATTGTTAACATTCTCTTAAGACAATCAATTTCTTGTAATCATTTTTCATTAGACATTAAATTATTATTAAATATGCATATTATTTATATTAGGGATATGATTATTTCCTAAAACAAAAACTGATTTTACATATGGTGTTTACATTTAAATTCATTCGACTAACTAGGGAAATATTGATAAATATGTATCCTTTACTCGATACAGATATTTATTAATAATTCATATTGATTTTTGAATTAAATTGATCATTTGATATATGAGTAATGTGTTGGAAATACTGGGATGGGTGGGGCCTTGAATTATATACTCCATCAATGAATTGGTTGGTCTCATGGGACAAATCAATTGGCCAAATTAAATGTTTTTTATCCATATTTTTAAACTATGTTATGAAATATATTCAAAATATAAATTTCATGATGTATAATATCATGTCATCTCAAATTAATTATTTTCTTTATTTTGAATTCTGTTATTATTATCTATGATATTTTTTATTAATATTATCCATGGATGAATTTTTTGATCAAATTCTTTATTAAATGGCATGTGTTTTCAATTATTTTTCTTGTCGTATTTTTCATTCCTTATAAAATCTTGTAATTCAAGATATTTATGAAATGGAATGGTTTTTTAGTTATATAACTTTACATGTTTATTATTAAATATTTATTCATGATATCTTCTATTTCATGTAACCTTTACTGATAATTTAATCTCACCTATATTTTGTTTCATTTCCCCAAGATATGGAAAATAATTCTTATAATGAGTTAAATTATACTAATATTTTCCATTACTATGTTTTATATTTTATACCCAACGTAAAATGGGTATCATGTATATATCTAGATCTCTAAGACAAGTGAAGTTATTGGTCCTTTCATATTTTACTCCCTATATCTATACTAATGTAATAAAGTAGAAACCGGGTTTGGGTTATATGAGTCTAGCTTGTTACAGTTGGTATCAGAGAAATTTTAGTAGAAACCATGGGAACTAGATTAATGAAAACAAATATTAGGGAACATAACCCTATGGTATAATTTTAGGATAATTATAGAAGAACATCCTAAATATTTTGTGACAAATTTATTGGGTGGTTTTTCCTAGAAATGCATCCTAGTATAGATATTATAAGTGGACGTGATTCTAGAATAGTTGTACCTAAAGGTAATAACTCTAAAAAGGGAATGTTGGGATATGAATTTTTCATCACCTGGTGCATGGTAATTGGCCTTACTATATATCTAATTTGAGACTCCCATGGGATATGCTTATGATAACTCACATTTTCTTTACAAACTATTTTGATGAATTTTCAGACGAAGATGTCCCTAAAGTTACCATGTTTAATATTTTGAGATTAAAAATGTAAAAATGTTTGATTTATTTAATGTGTTTCACCAAATTTATAATTGCACATTATGATTTAAAATTCATATTTTTATGATCTAATCAAGTATATTACATTTTTTATAAATAGAACCTATAAGAAAGAATGGTATCAATACTTATGGACAATGTAGAGAATGCCTAACTAAGCTATCCAGTATAGATTGTATTGCCACTAATAATATCAAATATATATTAGAAAATATTAATCAGGTTATGGTAGATAACCTTACGAGAATAGAGAAACCTATTTTACTATAGCATGATTCTCTTATGGCGTATCACTCCATATGAAATAAATGTACATCATTTAGTGGGACTATTAATCATGTGGTAGTTGAGCCATGGATTACATCCCATGAAGGGATATTTCGATCCCTGGGATGTAATTAAAAGGAAAAGGTTATACTAATAGTAAACTATCTCAACGTAAATGTTGATCAATATTTCTCATTAATCCAAAATAATAGGGAGGAAGAAGAAATAAAACAGATGGAATAGATATATTTTATGGAGACATTATTTAATAAATATTTCCCTCATGATAAATATAGTTAAATAAAGAGAAAGTTACTTATCTTAAAGATAAATAAATAATAAATTGCTTCGAAGTATGAGTCTACCAATACAATACTATCTAGGTATTCTACATATTACATACACAATACAAAAGGCTATATTGATCATCTAATTGATGGTAATAATCCAAGTATCTAAAGTGTTCTGGTTTCTCAAACATTTTCATCATTTAATGAAATAGTTTAATACACCATAAAAATAGAGAATTAATTGTATAGATCCTTTATATTTAAGGGGAATCAAGATAAGAAGAGGTCATCTATTCACTTATAAAAAGGGAATGCATCAAAGAAGAAGAAGATAATGAATAAATTTCCATCATGTAAAAAAATTGGAAAGAATCATTTGGAAGAAATTTAAAGGGAGTGGGGGTTCTATGTGCACCTGAAGCATGAGGGTTGGGCAATATATTGAAATTTCTTTTAATAATCATTTCCAAAAACTAAGATCAATGATCATGCATGTCAGATTTATATTAAATGTATTTAACATCTGAATAAATAAATACCTAGGCTTAGGAACTTTCTTTACTAGTGAATGTTGATCATTCAAAATGACTATTTCGGATTACCTTTATTACACTGTGAGGATCCAAGGATATAATCAATATAGCAGTGATCCACATGTGCTCCTATGATCACTGAGCAACCCCATCTGATCTATGAGTGCTAGTATGGTGAGTCGAATTTCTTCAATTGTTCTTTCTTGATCCCTAGTTCTTCAGTCTTGAATAAATATCTATTTTAATTCCTATTCTTCAGAGAGAGGTAGAAGGAATATTTGAGAGGGAATTTATTGTGTGCAATAATTCTCTATTCTCAATTTTGGGATACTCTTCAAAATATACATAGACGCATATTTACAGAGTTTGGATTTATGCTAAAATATTATTTAATTTCATAACATCCATTAAATAAAATTTATTACATTTAATAAATCACATTCAAGAAAATAATAATTATATAATTATTATTTTGTATCATGCTCAAACTTACGCAATAAAAAATATTATGTAACGGTATTGTTAATTATTATTTATCACTAAACTTGGTCATGGTCCATTTGAACTCCTCTATAATTTATTGAAAAAATGAATAAATATTTTATTCGTAAATTAATATTTTATTACTAATATATAAAATAAATATTTATTAAAATATTCAACAAATAAAATAAATTTTTTATTAAAAATATGATGAATAAATATTTATTTAATTTATGTGATCAATATATCTTGAATAAAATTATTCCTTGAACTTTAGAATTATATTTAATAAATTAATTAAAATAAAATAGAAATTAATCAATATCAACGGAAACACTTAGTGTGTGGCCCTCTTAGATTCATTCTTGTTTTCATAAGGTGTTCTTGCCTAAATTCCAAGATTATTGTCTAAAAATGGGTCAAGGAACCCAAGAGAAAGAACCTAACTTCATAACATCAACAACTACATGTGAGTGATCACTATATAATATAATATCTTTGGAATAATGTGTCATCAAGAAGGTTGTACAATTGTGTCACTATCCTATTTGATTGATAAGTATTTCTTAGACTATCTGAAATAAATATGTCATTACATCATGGCCATGGAAGTTAATGTGATGGCTCTACTTTAATCAAAGAGACAAGATATCATCTCCCATAAAGATGGAAGGGACAAATCCTTCCTTGATTTATTCATTACTTACATTTCACTTTTGACTCACCCAATATATCTAACTTCTCCATGACCTTTTATCATCAAGGTTTATGAAATACATATAAGTAAATGATTTGTAACATGTATTAATAATAATCTGAATGTCTAACTAACATCACACACACTCGTAGATAGAAATATTTGATGGCACCAAAACATGTGTAATTCATACTTGCAGGTATATTCTCATAATCTCATGTCTTGAAGATTACATAGTGAGAACTTCATGAGAAGAAGCCTCATCTTTTTATGAGTACTCGCACCTAAAATTCTATGTACTACGTGTCCCATCATATCACATTATCCAACCAGAGAACATTATTTGAGAATATCATCATAGCACATCAATGTTCTCATCATAGCAGGTAACTACTATATCCTTATAAATGCAATGTATACACGTGGACATTATTACATTAGAGTCATATAGAAAAACAAACAATATGTAATAAATAGTTTTATTAACATTCAATAAATCTAATATTCATGTAATCGGAGTACAAACAGTTGGTTCTAGGACACGAACTCCAACAAACTCCCACTTAGAATAGAGACAACTTCTTATGACCTTCATTCCACTAGAGATCACAAGATATTCATGTTTCTGCTAAGTCAAGGCTTTAGTCACGAGGTCTACCACATTACATCCCATCGAAATACCGCTCATTACAATTTCACTTCTCTGAGAAAAATATCTCAAGAGATGATACTTCTGAAGTACGTGCTTCATCCACTGATGTGACCTTGTCTCTTTTTCAAGATCCACTGTTGTTGAATTGTCACAATAGATTATTATAGGATCCTTACTTATAGGTGTAATATCTTGCTCTAGGAAGAAGTTTCACATCAATACTACTTCTTTAGCTTCTTAAGCAATCGTAATATACTCATACTCTACTATAAAATCTAAAACCAAAACCTTCTTTGAGCTCTTCCAGGTCATAGAAAATCTATTCAAAGTGAAGATTCATCTTGTTTGTGACTACATGTCTTCGTGATTAGTTTGAAAAATAGAATCTACATATCCTATGATAACTAGTTCTAAATATCTTCTATAAACCAATAACAAATCCTTAGTAGGCCTCAGATACTTAATGATAGTCTTGGATACCAACCAATGGAGGTCACCTGGATCATTTTGATATCTTCCTACCACACTTAATACATAGGAGACATCTATCCCAGTACATATCATATCATACACAACTGACCCAATCGCCGATGCCTATGGAATCCTTATCATTCTATTTATTTTTTCAAGTGTCTGAGTACATTTTTTCTTGGAAAGATGAATTCCATATAATGTTGGACATAATCCCCTCTTGGATTGTTCCATACTGAATCACTTCAGTATATTGTCAATGTAAGTACTTTCACTTAGGCCAATAAATCTCTTGGATCTATCATGACGAATCTTGATCCGATGAATATATATTGTCTCTCCCAAGTCCTTCATAGAGAATAATTTATTTAACACTTTAATAGTCTATAAGACTATTATTTCATTTCAAATGATTAATATTTCATCAACATACACTATTAAGAAAACAATAACACTCACACTAAACCATTTATAAACACACAACCCTCATTCGTCCTTTGTGAAATCAAATTCCATTATGGCCTCATCAAAATGATTTCTCCAAGACATGGATGCCTTCCTTTATCCATAAATGGATCTTTGTAACTTTCATACCTTATTGGAACCCTTTGGAGTAACAAACCATTTGGGTTGTGTCTTATAGACATATTCATGAAGTTTCTGGTTAAGGAAGGCTATTTTGACATCCATTTTCCAAATCTCATAATCATGGAAACCCATAACAGAAAGTAGAATTCTAATAGATTTCAACATTGGAACTCATGGAAAGTTTTCTTCGTAGTAAATCCCTTGACATTGTTTAAAAACCTTTTTGACCAATATCTCCTTATAGGTACTAACTTTTCCTTCCATTTCATGTTTCTTATTGAATAACCATTTACAACCAGTGTCCTTTACATCTACTATAGGGTCTACCAAAATTCATACCTATTTTTCCTGCATGGAATAATATTCACAATTCATGTATCTCATCTATAGTGATCATCAAATTCTATAACTTAAAAATCCAAACACGAATTTTACTATTAACTATATAGGATCATTCATGAGCATGCACTCTTCCCATGAATGACATAAAATCCCTCAAAAAATTCAAATTTTAGCCTCAAACATCAACCAATAAATAGAAAGAAATAAATAATAAATTAAAAAAATGCAAATGAAAATGTGTTTATCATTTTTTTAATGGATGAAATAATTTTTAATTAAATAATTGAATTTTATATTATAGATTCATGTATTTCTTGGTTGAGAAAGAACCTTGATTTCATATCATTGAGTTTTATATACAATGAATATATTGATACTAATCAATCTTGTACATGATTATTTGGGTGAAATAATAACATTAGAACATTAGTATTGAAGTAGATTCTCCTATTATGATTAAATGTTATTGATTAAATACTATGAATCATAGAAAATATACATGATATATCACATTGAGATAAAGTATCTCTTTATCAAGGATAAAGTCGAACAAGGGATAGTGAAATTAGATTATGTTTCTCCATAAGATCAAGTTGCATAAATTATGAGAAATTAATTATATAAGGAGAATTTTGAGAACCATAAGTTCACTATTTGAGTTAAAATGTATTCATCTACTTGATGTCTTGGAGAGGGGACCCTGAATCCCCATAAAGTTTCTCAAACCAGTGTTCTAGAAAAATGATATCATCAAGTAGTTTATAACAAGGTATTCTTATCTCAAGTATTTATTGTATTATTTATGGATTCGTTAAAAAAATCCCTAAATAAATACTCTTTTCATTCTTTAACAATATTTAGAAATACTGAAATTTAATGTTAGTAAGATGGGTATTTTCACATCAATTTAAAGGGGGAGAAAAATGATGTTTTTATTATCAAAGTTATATCCAATAATAGCTTGAACATATTAATGATAACTTGATTTAGGTGAGAGTATATAAATTTTTAATCAAGTGGATATGATTTTTAAAATATGATAGTAATAAATTTTATAAAGAATCATTATTTTAGTGAAATTTTTCACTCATAAATATTTCATTTAACTCTTGTTCCTCACAACTAACATCACTCACTTGATCGTAGAGTGAATGTTTAGTAAATTGTTGGATACACTATTAAGAAGATACTTATCTTATTAAGGTCTCTAATAAAGTATTTTATAAATGTAAAAATATATCTTTAAGAGAATTTATTATTAAAAAACACAAATAGGGGTAATTTTTAATGAAAATCCAAGTAAGTATTTTTTTTTGTATTTATTTTGAAATATTAATATAAGTCATATATAAAACATAAATGTTTATGAAGATTCAATAATATTAAGTGTTGAGATATTTATAATAATTTTGAATTATTTTTTATTAAAAACTAAAACCACACCATGGTGAATCTTTTTATATCATGGTCTAGGAATATTTATATATAAAAATGACTAATTAAAATTAGTAGTTGTTTGATAAGTATTTTATGATCCTAATATCGACTATGACTTAAAAAATTGTGATATTAGACCCTGTCATTACTATAAAATATTAATAAATATAAATATAGAGGATAACATGATATAATACATAATCATGGTTAGATTTGTGGTTTGTGAAGTTATTTATTTAAATGGAATGTAAATGAAAAATTGCTTTGTCAGGAATAATTTTTGTTAGAAAAGGGGAAGAGTGGTTATAATTTTAGGCATTGTGCTGATCATCATACTAAATAAATATTATTGTACTCAATTTTCAATAAGTGTAACAAAACGAAAACATAGTTTAAGTTATGGTTCAGAAAAAAATAGGGAGGATCTTATGGTTTCAAAGGAGGTTTTGAACATTTTTCTTCTATTAAAATGTCACATCATTATCAGGAAGAAATCACATCACATGTTGAGAGTAATATATGAAATTCAAGTTTGAAATTACCAGATTTTATGGATAAGATTATATATTGACCATGGTTTTGGAGTCAATAATTTGACTAAAAACCATATCGTGGTTTTGGTTGACATGTTTTGGTTTAGTGGAGTTATATAAAATTATAATATTTTAAGATCTATTCTGTAAGAGAAAGATATAAGTTCCCAAGGGAAGACATTCAAATGAATTTTCAAGGTCTAAATGGTTGGTTTTTACCATAATTAGTTTAAAGATTGAAAACATTAGTTTTTAAGAATATTTGGAATATCTATTTAATATGATATAAACAATTAAAGGAAATGGAAAAAATAGAAGAATACGAATTATATTTTTTTAGGGAAATATATTCAAAAAAACCGAGGTGGTTTTTATCTCAATGATACATCTTAATGTAGAAGAAAAGTAAGAGGTTCGTCAATATAATTAATAAGAAGTTTATTATTGCTTCAAAAAAGATGCAACTCTTCTTATTTTTTATTTTTGAGGATCAAACCTGTACACTTGATTGATAGTGATTTATTCTTGTGTAAGAGATTAGTGGGATTTAAAAAGTGAGTAGTTATAAACAAAGAGGTACAATGTTCCCACTCTAATTTTTTTACAAGTAGTAAAATTTAGTAAAAAAATCACATAGACAAATTTTCATTGTATGCTCCTTGAAAATAACAGAGTGTGAGTAAACCAAGTTTAAAATTTTAGTTGTGTGATTTCATCTGTTTCATATTTCGCAAGGAAGGGAAGTGAAAATCTAATAATGATGAAACTAGATTGTTGAAGAGGATATTTTAATTTGATATACCCTAACTCAACCACTCACTCTCCCTTATAGGATTATTCTTTATAGGTACCAAAAATAATCAATTCAATTTCCTTCTAGTACGTGAACCTCTCTCTTATCTTATCATCCGCATTATTATTTCATGCGAATTAATTTCGTCCTGATTTTCTATAATTTACAAATTTCCAATCAATTCATTATTCCATGTTGACTAAATTTAAACTTTACCATATATCTCATAAATTATGTAAACATAACATTAACTCTATATAAAACATATCATTCACCAACCATCACATAAACCAAATTATACAAATTTACTAAATGCATAAAATCGACAAGTTGAAATCCTTCAATTCATCAAAGCTTGAATATCTCAAAAAAGGATTTTCAATGTCATTATATCATTTTTAAATAATCTATTCATGATGATAATATTCATAATATTTAAATATATAAATTACATACTTGAGAGAAATATTTATTTAAAATAGTTAACCAATTCATCATAAGAAAGAGAACCAATATTTTATTTTTCATTTATCCAGGATTCGATTTTGTCATTTCCCATTAAAAATTTAATCATTGTGCATTTAGGATCCATATAAATATCCTTGAATTAGCACAATTATCTTATCTACGATAAAATATAATTTATAAGAGAAACTATTATCTTTTTGAGTGGTTTCTAATATTTTGAATCTAGTTTCTCAAAAACCCATGGCCTCCACACCTTAAGCTTGGTGTGTTTTCACTACTAAAATCAGGGTCCTAAAATTAAGACAAGATTTATATCCCCACCATAAAATTTACAATCATTTAAAAATATTAAATCATGAATATATGGCTATAAAAAATGGTGTCCATATAGATCAACATTCATTTCACAATTACTCCATAAACTAGGACATCAAACTATGACATGTCCACTTCCTCATGTAGACTGGTAAAAACACAAATATTTTGACATAATAAACCATGATTTTTTTTAAATAAAGAAAATAATGTTTATTTTTTCCTAAAATATAGTGTTTACACCTAGTATCCTTTCAAAACATTCCTATGAATTCTTATATTTGAAACTATACCCTGATAAAACCACATAAACTATCAAATGTTTCCTAATCCTTTTCAAATAGTAACTACAAAAATCTCCAAACCAACTAATCCACAAACACTTTACTATAATAATTCACTTCTATAACTAAACATATAATGTAACCTTTTCAATACTTTGTGTTTTATTGTCAGGTTGATTTTATATATGGACATTACTTTTCATTTTTCTCTTTCTCCACTAACACCTCCAAAACTAAAATTGTAAAATAAGGATAAATCTGGAATCTCTAAATTGGATACCTATCAAAACATTACCTAAATAATATAAAAAACATATTAATGACCCAAAATCTCATACCATCATAGAATAACTACCCATATCCAACATATCTATCCAAAAAAACATGATTAAAGTCTCTTAAAGTTTATTATTTTTGAGTTAATAAATGAATTATTTATATAAATGTAATTATTTTTTAGTTACATCTTTTAAGAGTCCATGTTTTTATATATCAACCAACCCCATTTCTCTCACATGGACTAACCTCCTATGTCAAAATAAGGTTTCGTTTTTAGGAATTAAATTAACTACATGTTTTTGTTAAAGGTATGTAGTCCCCATTATGATATAAAAACCATTTTAATTTATCCTTTCATATTTAATTTTTTTATTTTTTCAACCTCTAACCTAAATTCTAATATAAAATTTTTAGGAATTCCTAAATATATTAAATTTATATTTAGATTAAGCACCCATCTTGCATCATGTGTAATATTTATTAAAAAATAATTAATTAATAGTTTAATTTTTATTAACCAAATAATTTTAAAAGTCTTATTATGTCATAAAATTATATTTCCCTAACCCACACTTTTCATATATATAAATAATTTCTTAACAGGAAACATGTGAACAGAACAACCCAAGTCTGTCATTAATTTATTATATATTTTTGAATTGACTACACTTAAAACATCACTACTTCCATATTATTTTCAATAGTTTAATATAAATCAAAATTAGTTTTTTGTGGTTGATATTTCAAACTCAAATTATATATATATATATTACTTTTATTTCCACATATGTTTTATATAGGATAGACTTTTAGGGTCAAATTTTTAATTTTTAATTTACTTAATTTATTATGATGATTAAAATTTGAATAAAAAACCTTTTTAATATTCCTATTCATTTTATACCCCTATTAAAAACCCATTTTCCTCTATTTGATATTTTTAGATTTAATAAAATATCTATACAATTTAAGTTTCATTTCACATTAACTAAGTTAATGTTTCTTTACTATACACTATTGTTTCTTTTATACATATATTTGATTTATAAAGATATCAATGAATGATTGTTGTTAAATTATCATATTATAATTTGAAAATTATGTTCAAAAATAAATCTTTACCTTATTAAATTCTCCTAGGTTACTCTATATTATTGTTCTAGGTTTCATCGTAAATGTATATAATGTTTATCAAAGAGAGACTTGGTTATATACAGCGATTTAAGTTTAATTCTTGGTAAAAAAACCTATGGTTTACTTAGAACTACTCCTTAAAATTTGTCCCTATTAAACCCATATTTTTATGATAAATTTGTATATAATTAATTCTTTAAATTTATATATTTTTAATTATAAATAATTGGAATGAAGGATATATGTTTATTTAAAATTGATCATTTTTTAAGTAAACATGGTGGGATTGAACCGAAGGGTGGGGTTAAACCCATGATCCTTAAGTGGACCATGGGATAGTTCTTTGAGGTGTCATTTTATTAAAACAAAGGTTTGGTTGCTTAAAATTGAGTTAAAGGATGTAATAAGTATTCATTAAAAAAATTAACCTTTGGTGTATTTACCATTATAATAATAAGGTTATGAATGTTTTAAGAGGGGAAATATCTCATTGTTTTAAGCAGTAACTTATGAATAAAAATGAAGATCGTCATCTCATTTTTTTTCTCAATCATTTTATGATCAACCCATTCCAAATATTGGGTCCTTTTTAGGACACTAAATGTATGATCTAAGATCTTGCATCTCTACCTTTTCCTCCTACTCTTTTATACTTTCAGAATAATATTATATCAAATTTTATTTATCATAATGTAGGCTTTGGTAGATGAAATTATAGGTTTAGGTATTCATCTTTAAATATTGTTATAGCTTTTTAGGTCAAGAATTTTCAACTCAAATTCAAGTTGGGGATCATTGATCAAGGTAGGTAAGGTAAATATTCTATCATGTTGGGAAAAATTATATACAACAAGGATATTTTTAGTTGTTCATGAAATTTTTTTCATAAAACATATTTATCATTGATTAGATGTAATATAAATATAAAATTAATATTTTAATCTCTCACTATATAAGTGAAAAATACAATTTAATATGAACCAAAAATAGGAAATAAAACGATCAGAGTTTATGGGATAAAATCTGTTAAAGGGGTACCTATTCCTTAGTCTTCCAAATGAAATGGGATCAAAGTAAGATTCTTTATCTAATTTTATTCCATTTTTTTTATTTAATTATTTAATTATTTAATTATTTATGGAAAATATATTGACATTACATTTTGAATAACCCATGATTGTATTGTGGATAGATCGAAGTCCAACAAATTTACTCATATTGTTTTTTATAAATACATCATTAAAATACTTCATATATAATTCAATGATTTTATGATAAGATGATCACAAAATAGAAATTATTTAGAATGAAAAACCAAAGTTGTGTTAATTAAGGTCAACATTAACTGAAAATTTATTATTGGTGTGGATACCTTTGTATAAATTTTATTAATATTTAAGGAGTAAAAGTCTGAAAGTGAATAAAAAATATCATTGGATCAATTTAATTAAATTGGATAATAATTTTAAAGTTAAAATGGATTGAAATAAATATATTTATATAATTTTTAGTAAACCTTATAAATAATTTTTAATAAAATTTAATTCTACATTGTTTTTTCACTATCTATTTATAATTTAAACAACATATATTTAATATTAGAGAATGAGTGTATAATGAGAGCATATTGGTTGTGATGGAACTGGAATTTTTGAAAAAAAATATCATAGGTTTGAATAGAAAATATATAGAGATTATACAAATGAGAGTGATAATATACTAAACAACTATAATTAAATCATCAAAAGATAAAATTCTTTTGATATAATTCATTTTTTCAGTAAATTTAAAATGCAATCATTTCTCTATAATTTTTAATACATATCCATAATAAGATCCAATTTAATGCAACTCCATACATAGGAAAATTGAATATATATTTTTATTCTAAATTATTCAACATAATAAAAAATATTATCATTAACCTTGGTGGGAAATTGATTATTGTGTGTTAATAATGATACCTTCCCACTGAATTTATAATAAAATTTATTAAGTAAATGATGTAATTTTTTTCAAAAATGAAACCATGAAAATTAAAGATGTGGACATAAATATTGGTGGATAATCCCTTCATAAACATTTTATATATTATAGTTTATTTATTTAATATCATTATTTTTGAGTGAAATAGAACATCTTAAAGAATATCCATTCACTTTATGCAGTGAAAGGTTAATTTTTCTTAAAAGATAAAGACATTGATTCACCCACCATCTTAGTGTTGTTCCAAAAAAATTATTGGGAACCATAATTTTCATTAGAAAAGTGAGATTATATATATTATTCAATATATATTTGTTTAATATAAATGTGGTTTTATTATCTTCAACATAGTTCAGTTAATCACTTTAAATTATCATGGATAACTTGAATTCAATTAATAGTAGAGGAATCATCTCCTTTTATGGAAATATTTATCATCTGTGCAAGAATATAATTATACCCTATATTTATCCTCATATTAGGGATTTTTTTATTGATTACATTATTGGGTCTACATTTATTGATAATGGATCTTTCATGACTCAACAGACAAGAGGATCATTGATAATAATTGTAAAGCTAGGAATATAATTATTATTTCTCTGTCTAGAAATTTCTTTAAAAATGATGAGATTCAAGATAGAAAATGGATTTAGAATAAACATAAAAAATCCCTGAAGGAAATATTAATGTAAATGAAGTTTAATTTATATTTTAGATATCAAAATTTGAATATTTTATGGTGTCAAATGATGAAAATGTTGAATATTGATTCATAAAGTTATAAAAATTATCAGAAACATTTTAGTTTTTTGAGATAAATCATAATAAACTATATTCAAGATATTTTTTAGGATTATCACATTAATAATTAATTATTAATAGTATTCATTTTATGAAAAATATTTTAAAAAAATTACTCATTATGAATTTCATGGTATTCTCATTTCTTTTGTAATAAATAAGACTTTTATTTTTAAAAAAGAAGTTAAATAAGAAAAGATTATGGAATTAAAGTCATAAAATAAACTAAAACATAAGGATAAGGTTGAAGAGCCATCCAATTACTCCGATTAATATATATAAAGGAATTATGAACTTGAAAAAAAAATCCAGCATTTAAAACAATTTGAAAAAAAAGGAATTGGAAAACAAAAATTTAAATTATATTTGGAATTTTTTAATTACGGGGTTTTTTGGAACATTTATACTAAGTTAATAAAGAAACGAAATTTTTTAAATAATGATAGTGATCAATAATAAATAAATATAAGTAGAAAATTCATTAAAATTGTTAATTTAAAAAGAGGTAAGTAAATATTTAATGAAAAAAAAATATTTTTAAAAAAATAGAGAATCGAGCAAAAGAGATGAAGAGGAAAATATATCTACTGTTGAGATCCAATGTTTAAAAATTAAGCTAATGAAAAAAATTAAAAAATCATTGTTTTAGTTTAAAAGTATAAAATATCCCTATGTTAAGATGAATTTATAGGTGAATAAGAAGAAATCTATATTGAACACATATTGAAGTTCGAATTAGAGTCCAGCATCATTAAAAATGAAAAATATATTAAAGAGGTTAATATTTTGAAGAATGTGGTTGTGTAATTAAAATTAAATTGTTATAAATTTCAAAATAAAGTGGATAAATATATTATGAACTTATAATTATGAATTTTCAGGTAGCTTAATTTAATATAATTATTGGAACCTAGGTTGATCAAGTGAAAAGAATGATGGAATAGGTTTCATAAGTGGATGTGTTTGTTCAAAATTTTTCTTCTATGATGAAATATATATATTTAAAATATTTTAATATTTTTTTAGAACTTATTATGATCTTTTGAGTTGATTTGGTGGGAAAAACCATATCATAATTATTATAAACATGTTATGATGATATTTTGATAATTTTTATAGAATAGTGAATAAATTATTATATCGTAGAGAATAAATATTATTTCATGATGTGTGTCATATAAGGTTAAAGGATGTTAATATTGTGAAGGGTTATTGGTTTTGACTTAAAAACATTATCAAAATTAAATAATGTAATTTTGAGCTTTTTAAATCATGCCATAATAAAATATCATGATGTGTGTAGAATAAGTGTCCAAAAAAATTATATAGGGATATACATTACTGTCTAGAAATTAGGATTAAATTAAAGTATATAATTTAGAATGTATTTATGGTATACACCATAATAGACTTTATTTTATTGTAATATATTCATCGGGATAATATTTTAGATTTTAAATATTATGATGTTAGGGACATAAAATAACTATCATTTTATGATATTCAATGAGATGAGGTATTTGGAATCCAATATTATTTAATGTAAATGGTTATTCTTTTATTTTTTTAGATAATTACATATTTTAAAAGTTTAAAAAAATTAAATAGGGAACTTTTTCTAGATTAATGGGAAATTTAACTCGACCATTATGGTTGATTTTGGGAGATAATCAGGATATAGAATGTGGAATAACATGCTAATGCTTTTTTTATCATACCAATAGTTTTATTTTAAATATTTTATATAAGAATAATATAACAAATATAGAACATTGAAATATAATAGGATCAACTATCAATTCAAAATTCTTGATATTTATTTCTTTTATAAATGAATAAATTTAATGTTATTAAAGATCTAGATTAAGTTATAAAAATAGAGTTGAAGATAAATAACTATGATGGATTATTGTATTATGTATTTTTTAGATCATTAATTTTAAATAATCTTTGACACATGTTCCTCTTGTGCCTATCTTAAAAAAATTAGTGTAGAGATATAAATACATAGTGGACCTTGTATTTGATAGTGATTTGTTTCTAAATTATTTAATCATGCATTAACGAGTTATTGATGTTTGGTATGTTGGAACATCATTACTGTATCATCCCTAGGAAATCCTTTTATGATTAAACAAATAAATATTCTTATATCATTTCACATTACATTTATATTTAGAAACTATTATTTATTTATTTGACCTAGAAAATTTGAGTATTCTTGCTAAAATGAGAGCACTATCTATTTTGTGAAGAAAGATTAATTCTATAATTAAACTCCTTATTAGGGTGTTTTTTGAATTTTCATTTCAATAATTAGTATCAAATTTTAAAGGGTATCATCAAATGTTTCTCTTGTAAGTATATATTTGACATGAAATATATTTCCAACTGAATATGATTTTTAAACTTTAATGATTAAAATTATCACATTTGGAAGAATAATGTGAGATATCATATTTTACTATTGGTATGGATGTGTATTCTATTTATATGAATTAAATTAAGGTTATTTATCCCATTAATATGTCATTTAATTAAACAGATATGAAACATCCCAACAATAATATCGACGAACATAAATTACTTAGTTGGAGCACTCTTTAATCAAATATATATAACGGTTATTAGAATAACATCTTCAAAGAAATATAGAAATTTGTTTTACTATATTCGAAAAATATATATCAAATTAAAGTAGTTCAAGAATCAATTTTTATATAATAATTTTTATGATTTGAATGTGTGTCTAATTGAAAACATTAATGGTTTCTTCAAGTGTATAATTGAGGCTGTTGGATCCATTTATGTACATGGTGATTAAATAATGGATATGAATACTATAAAGAAAATATTAAGAAGGATTTTAAATTTATAAAATTCAAATGTTTTAAAAACATAGGTAGTGGAATTTGTAGGAGATTTCATATGTTGATTTCAATAGTAACTTAGGGGAATATGAGATACATGTGAAGTCGGGATTATGTGACAACTATCTAAAGAAATGTAATTCAACAAAATGGAGAATATTTATCTCCTTCATAATGAATAAGAGGAGAATATGAGTGATGAATCTATCTCACTTTTGGTGATAAATTTCAAACCTGGTAAAGGTAGGTTTGAGGGGAAACTACTTAGATTATTCCAAGTTTGGTAAGGTTTACCACATAGTAAAGAGGTATTCAAGAAGGAAGGATTATAATGACAGAGAGTTAAAATTATCAAAATAATATAAAATGAAACTACCCCATGATGCAATTTTAAATCTAAAAGGTTTTTTCAAGAGAATATACTTGTGATAAAGGAGGAATAAAATGAAGTTTTCTTAAAAAGATTAAACAGAATTCAAATTAGATTCACAATAGACCATGATGAAGATAGTAGAAAAAGATCCAATCATAAAACAATGATGAATATAAACTAAAAAGATTTATTTATCACAAATATTAACACAAATGCACACTAGAATAGATGGATATTCAAAGAAAAAAAATATAAATATAAATGGATTGTTAAAATATTCCAAAAAATATGATCACAAACTTAATGTTGAAATAATTTGGTTAGAAACATTTTTAGAAAATCATATACCTTTATAAAAATATTATATAGAACAAGTCAATTTAAAGTAAAATATTGAGGAACAATATAAAGTGACCAATTATATTAATTATTTTTTTTAAAATGGTAAAAGCAAGCAATAACTTAAATAAGAAGTTAGAAGCTGGATTAAAATATGGAGACTCAAAGAAAAATATAAACTTCAGAAATTTGTCAATTTAATAATTTAATGATATAACTTAAAGATGAATAAGAAACATAGATATTTTCTTAAATTATCAAGTGTAAAATATAATAGGGAAATAATAAACATTTATATGAGGGTGAATCATCCAAGACCCAAAAGGAAGTCTCAATGGTGAAAGGAAACAAAAAATTGAACGTATTTATAAAACTCAATCATTAAGGGTTATATAAAAACTTGAAGGTTATTCAAATGCTTTGAAGATTTTGAGTGAATGTGAGAATATATTCCTATTAATTAAGTTCCAATTATTTATTTATTTAGGTCACACAATGACCTATTATGATGATTTGAGGAGTTATCTACAAGGTGAGACACATGAAATCCAATAAATGAGGATGAGAATATATCATGTATAATAAAAAATAAATTATTTCTATGGATATTTGTTTCACTTCTATAAATTTATACAAAACGTTTTTTATTTTATACAATCTTATTGAGAATGGGAAACCTAATAAGGAATAATATCTCACTGGATAATAAATACACTTCCTTAGGGAAAGAATAGAAATTTATTAATTTATATAATGAAAAATAATGAGGAGATACCCTATTATATATGAACTCAATCCTAAAAATCACAGAGAGAAAATAATAATAATTACAAGGTTGCTTTATTTAAAAGTACACTCAAGTTGACAAAGAACATTAGAATAAGAATATTTGATATTGGATTTTTATCCCACATGATGGTCAATGAATGTTTTTAAACAAAGATGAATAATCATGTGGATGGAATAGACTCTTTGGTAAATATAAATATTTAAATATCAAAGGTAGTGGTAAGAAGATATAATATAGAGATAAGTTAAAAATGATATGATCAATGTGGATATAAATTTAAACAACCCCATTATTGTGAGTAAATCACAAGGGTTTTCTAATCAGAGGAAACGTTGGTGATGAATTGATGTGAGGATAGAGGAAAATTTGAAATATTGATCAGGAGGACAATAACATGAACTCATGATTTCTTGTGGTGGAATTAAAAAATAGTTTATGAAATAGAAATATTAGACACATTCATCAATAAATCATAAAAAAATTCTCAAATATTAATCCATTAATATATATTCCCAATATAAATAGTGGTGGAGAAATAAATGTGAATATTGTACATAAGGGAATAGAGTTTTAAATCCTTATAGGATAAACAAAAAAAATATCTTCACATTTTCTCAATTTGGTTTACATTGATATATATAATCCCTTAAAATATAAAGTAACATGAGGAGATAATCATTTCAGCATTTTTTTATGATTTCTGTGTAATGGGATTTATATTTTTTATGGAAATTAAATTAAATAAGTAATAGTGTATCAAATGGAACCAGAGATGAGTTGAAAACAAAAATAGAAGGAAAATGAAAAAAATTATGATCAAATAATGGTAGGGAATAAATTTCCATTTAATTTGAAGTCAATATTTAGAAATTTGGAATCAAATATGCGGTATCATCAATGAAAAAATTTTAGAAAAATATATTCATTGAAAATTGGAACTGCATGGTGAATAATATGTCCAATACACCACTCATTAAAAGTTGTATCGTAGTTTACTATTAGAAGCAGGAAAACCAAATTTGGATTTATAAATAGGCCTTTGTCAAGACCCAAATAGAATACGATTCCATATTAGATGTATCATAGAAAAAATGCTACTCTAAAGTACACTAGTTTATTTAAAAGTAAATTCTATATTCAAAACAAAGAATCCAATCAAGGTAAATATTTTTTTTATAGTTGTTGAATGAGTATTACTTAGTTATTAAACTAATAGTATGTCCAAAAAGTGATTTAACAAGAGGATCAAAAATATTTTTCAAATAAATTTCATTAAAGGTATTGAGGTGAAATTTAAAAATAAATATAGAACCACAAATATGGAGGAAAGTTTTTAATTATATGATGATCATGAAATAGTTTCTAGAGAATATCAAGTAAAAACATATGAGGAAGACAAGTTTTAATTAATAGATGGGATAGGTGATAATGTAAGTCAATCAATGAATCAAAGAAGTAAGAGATAAACTAAAATTGATGAATCTAATATTATTTGTCTAAAAAAAACTTGACATATGAGTAGTATTAGTAAAACACTTTTTTATCACAAGTGTAGAACACATCATTTGAAAAAGTAGTGAAGTTTGAATTATAGGTTTAGTTTATAAAAGTATAAGTTGGTAAAATAATGAACAATAAAACTTAGGAGTTTGTTATTATACTAGAAAACATGAATAAAACTCTCAATACTTCAAATGTGGAATAAAGAATAGAATATCCAATAGAACTCAATAATGGTATTTTTTTAGTAACACACCACACCCCTTATAAAATAATAATTTGGAAATAAAATGATGATAAACAAAATAGAAATAATTTTCTGAACTCACACAACGACACAACCACTCTACTAATTTAACATGGTTAAGAAAAACCCCAATATACACAGAGAAACATTATAATTTAATAAATGCGAAAAAAAATACTCTAATGTTTAAAGTGATATAATTAATCATGTCTTTAAAAAATAATCACAAGTTATGAATATCCATGTACATAAAACCTCTTTATAGGAAGACCTCAAAGCCTCAGGCTATTCATTGTCCAAGACATAGATCAAATATTCTCCCCATATTCCTTTCACACTGAGTTATTCTTCAACTAGTTTAATCAAAATTTCATTTGATAATATGAACACAAAAATACTACAAACTAGATACTCCTAGTAGTTAATTAGATCATCCTTTACTTCCATTGATATTTTGTATGAATAGGTTACTTCCCATTATTTCTCCACTATCACTTCTAAAAAACCTGTTGATGCGTCCTGAACATTTTTTGATCCAAGAAACTGTAATCACACCTAAAACATATCTCACGTGAAACTATAATAAAAATTTCATTTCTTAGTGTATTTTTAGATTTAATTTTGTAAACCATTTCTAAATATTTCAATTTAATATTTTCATGTAGTTGGGGGATTTCTTGAGTTTTAAATAATACTCAAAATATTGCATGAAACTCACGTTCAAATTAAAGTGGGATTGATTTCTATGGTATTATAATAGTACTGTAACAATGTAGAAATGTGGGTATAGTAACATGTACTATAGTGTGGATACTGTAGAAATGATATTATTCATCCAAAATGTGTTTTTTGACCAAACAAATTTCGCCTTCATGGACTCTAAGAAACTGGGGTACCTAAACAAGAGCATCTCTACACTCATTAAAGTGTAAAACTAGGAAATTATAGTCACAAAAAAGGTTAGTTGGACATGGAGATTTCATTGAGGAAGCTACCATGTTGCAACCATTTACTAGAAGCCATGAATAGATTTCAAAGCAAAACACATGTCGTAGTAGAGATGGTGAGGCCTGAGATGTAATATTGGGGAGATATAGACATAGAAGGATGATAAGAAAGTGGGATGGGGTGGTAGAAGTTTTAGTTATCATGTCACTTTTCAAGGCCTTTGTGCCTTCAAGCCTTTAGGACATTTATTCTCGGATTTCGGGCCATATAAGGGTTCAATCTCAACATAATTTAAGGGGGGTTTATCCAAAAAATTAAAAATGAAATATTTTGGGCAAAAGAATATTTGTCTCTATCTATTTAATAAATATGTATATATATAAACATATATATATATACACATAGATATATATAGATATATATATATATACATAGATATATATAAGTACGTATTAATATAAATATATTTATATATATTAAATTATATTTTTGTTTAATTATATATATATATAGATATATATTTATATTTATATATTTTATTATAAGATATATTTATATTAATTTATTTATATTAATTTTTATATTTTATAAGTATTATTTATATTTATTTATATAAATTTATATATTGATTTATTATATAATTATTTATTTAGAATTATATATTTATCTTCATTTATATATAATCATAATTATATGTATGCATATATTTATTTACTTGTAAATAACTTTATATATATAACTGTATAAAGGATTTTTTTAGTTAACAAATGGAGGACTTAGTAGAGAGGTAAAGGCTTTGTAGAATACCCAAGTGGTAGGTGGTTAATATCCTACCCTCAATGATATAAATAAGGAATTTTTCTAGGTGGGTTGAGGTAGGTAGGTCTGGTGGGTACATTTATCTGGTTGAGTGGTAATGATAGGTTATTCATGTAATACTAGGTGGATCGGGATGGAAAGTAGGTGGTAGAGTGGGTTGGGGTGGGCAATTGATCAATTGGGCTAGATAAGGTCGGGTCGGGTGGGTGTTTAGGCGGTTGGGTTAGGTTGGGTCAAGTCAGATCGGGGTGGGTAATATAATATAAATTAATTTAATTATGTGTGTGTGTATATATAAACCACATCAAAAAATATCACTATGAAGAAAGAATCATGAAATTATTCATCACATAGTTATGTGAAATAATTTCTAAAAAGCAACACATATCATCTAGTGGAATTTTAAACTACCACTAATTTCTCTTTATTTTAGTGTGAATAAGTTTTCAATGGATTATTTCAACCACCTTCCAAACATACCTTCATAAATTATTCTAAATTAGTGATCTTTTGATCAATATCTAGTCATATATTACCCATTGAGCCATAGTACCTCCATACACTTCACTATAATATGACTTTGGTCAATGATTTTGTTGTATTTTCACTCGAACTTACCTTCCATTTTTCTATAACTCCATTTTACAGAATACTGATAAAAAATTTATAGAATATTATATTGATAATAAATGATATAATTTCCTCACATTATGCTAAATATGATCAATTATGAAATATTTGGGATTAGATCATTCATTTGTAAATTTGGTCAAAATTTTAGTTTTACCCTATAAAAATTCACTATAGTATTTCGAAAATAAATACTATTATGTAAAATATTTTGACTTAAAATTTCGTAACTGGGTTTCTGACTTAATGGGATAAAAATTCTATTTAGGACATGGGAGTTTGATCCTGCATTTGTGTGGAGTAAATGGGCCATGAAGACAAAGTTGGATAGAACCATCTAGATCGCACACCACTTCACTATTTGGGTCGTATCATCTTCATCTCGACTTGGATTGAGCCCAAATTTAAAGTGAAGATCGAGGTCATAATTAAGAATACATAATCCTTCTATAAGGCAGGTTAATTCACGTGTTTTGAAGGTCAACTAAGCGGTGAACCATGGAATAAAATATTTGGCTCAGTTTTCATTTCACACTTAAAAAAGTTATGTAACCCTAGCCTATAAAAACTCTATTTAAATGGGGTTTTCACTCATTGGGAGGGATGGTATAGGTTTTGGGAAGGTGTGGTCGAAAGGGTGTCTCTTGGGATCCCCTCAGAACTCTTGGAAGATGTAAGGCCTTGTGCAAACAACTCTTCCAAAAAGGTTCTCCTCTCCCACTTCCTCTTTGTATTTCTTTGATTTCATTTTTGTAATTTGAAATTTTATTCAATTAATGTTCTGTGTTTTTTCCTTTTCTTCTTCTCTTAAACTTTCTAATTGGTTTGGAATCAAGAGTGGATATGATATTGGGTTCTACCCTTTATATCCTTTGATCATGCAAAACGTCTCCACGATGACTACACCGACCATGGAAGAGTATCTCTTTTTAGTAATCGATCTACCTCTTACCTTATTCAATAATTTATTTTGAATCAATGAGATACTATAAGTAAATTAATATGATTAATTAATTTATTTTTTTTATTAGAAGAAACTAAGTAAGAAATTGAACAATTAATGCAAAAACACACGAGGTTGAGATTTTGTGTAAATTGTGAAAGCGCGAACTTAATCAGCAATACAAGACCTCATAGGATAAGTTTGTAGAGTTAAAATATATTCCCTAAACTCAATTAATCCTCATTTATATAATGGATATGTTATATAATTAAACACTGACCATAATATAACCTTAGAATATCTATCAAAGCAGGGTGTTGTGATTGCGTGTTCTGAAGCTAGCCTAGGTTTTAAGTAATTTCATCTTTGTGGTTAAGTTAACTTCTATAGGGTTTGAGGGATAAAAAATTAGAGGATTATAATTAAGTGGATGTTAATTTAAATGATAATGACAAATAATTAAGTGAATAGGTAGATTTAGATCGATTACACCTTTTAAATATTGTCTAAAAAACATCTTCTTGTTTTGTATTTTTAATCGCACCTCATTTCAAAAATAAAAACAAAAAAATGCAATTTTATTCCAGAAAACTTCTTCTAGTTTTATAAACGAGAAAAACCCCCATCCTTAAAAGTAGTGTTTTTATTCTCTTTTATTTTATTTTTAGAATACCTTTAAGAAGTTGTTATAATTTTCTTCCCCCTTTGAGATATGACCTTGGTCAGCCACACTGTTGCACCTAAGTAACCCAAAACTGAACATCATTTGAAAGCACCCACGACAGCACCTTTGAAATTGGTGTTGTTTCTAGGGAGTCAAGTAATTATTTCAACTAATTAGATGTATTTATTTTATTGTACATTTTATTTACTTTTTCTCTTATTTATTCCTTCTTTACCCATTCTAAATTTTTTTTCTTCTTCTTCTTTTATTTTCTTCTACTTCTTTTTGGACCATCAATTCAAACTTCTCATTTTTATTTTACGATGGTAAACGTTCCTTAATTTTATTTTTATTTTATTTATGTCATGAACTAATCTCAAAGATCTCTTATATCTTGACCCTGAGATTGAACGCATCATTAGGGCTCGAATCATACATTCTCAGTCTACGTGAAGTTTCAACATTCAAACAGTTAAAGAATTTCTCCACTCCAAGAACATTGAAATTGGAAAGACTTATAATTCCAACATAAAACAAGAACAAATGGCTGAAAATAATGGAAATGAACTTAACATAACTATTCTAGAACCAATTGTACCTGATATGAACTATGAACCAAATTTTATTGCATACCCGAATCTCGAATCAGACTTTGAACTGAAATCTAGGTTAATTCATATTCTTCCAAAATTTCATTACCTCTCTGGTGAGGATCCCAATAAAAATTTAAAATAATTTAATGTGGTTTTCTCAACCATTAAACCCAAAAATATTTCTGAAGATCAAATCAAACAAAGAGCATTCCAATTCTCACTTGATAGAGCTGTGAAAGATTGGATGTATTATTTAAAACATGAAGATATAACTTGTTGGAATGATTTGAAACATCTTTTCTTGTATAAATTTTGTCTATCTTCAAGGACTACATCTATTCGAAAGGAGATATCATGGATCAAGAAAGACCAAGGGATTTCAATGTATGAGTACTGAGAGTGATTCAATAAGTTGTGTTCAAGCTACCCACATCACCAAATCAGTGAGCAACTCATCATCCAATACTTCTACGAAGGACTCACACCTATGGAGAGGAGTATGGTGGATACTGCAGCTGGAGGATCATCGGTGGACAAGACAATAGTAGCAACACGTGCGTTGATCCACAAAATGGCCCAAAACTCTGAAAAAATAGGTGATCGAGGTACACCACATATCAGAGGAGTATATCAAGTAAGTCCAACTTCTCTTGAAAGTCATTTGATTGATACCTCATTGGATGAATTAACAACTATGGGGAGATATATTTATTTGGATTAAAAGACATTACAACCCCATCCTACAAGGGCTTGTCAAATTTGTACTGAGACAAGCCACCCAACTGACTATTTCCCCCAACTACAATAAACAGAACACTATGAAGTAGTGTTTCCTAGGAGACCATATCATCAACAACAACAACTATATCCCCAAAATAAGCTCGCTTACTTTTCACCAACATACAAAAATTAGTGGAATGATCAATTGAACAAGAGGTATGGCTCTGGAAAACAAAAAATGTCACCTTTTAAACAAAACATCCAATAACCTCCACCTTACAAATGGGGTTTCCAACAACCCCAAAGGCGATTTCAAGCTCAACCATCATCAAGCCAGCAACAAGGGAATCCCCTACCCAAGGTAGATTCTAACAATGATGACCTTTTGAAGAAAATTTTTCTTAATCAACAGAATGATCTAAAGCGTCATGGTTTGGAGTTGAGGGAGTTGAAGACTCAAATGAGCTAGATTTCCACTACCCTCTATAAACAGCTAAGTAAGAATTTTGGAAATCTACTTTCGCAACCTACTCCAAATCCCAAGGGGAATGTTAGTGCCATCACATTGAGAAGTGGGAAGAAAATGAATGATACATCTATACCTACCATTCCACCGGGATTCACCTCAACTCTAGAAAAGCCCCATCCCACACCAACTGATGAGAAATCCAAGGAGAAAGACAAAGGTAAGAAAAATATTGATGATGTTCCTCCTAAACCCCTTCCACTTCCAAATTGATTTGTAAAAACCAAAAATATGGCTGAAGAAGAAATTAAAAATGAGGTTTTGGACACATTCAAGCATGTGGAGATCAATATTCCTCTACTTGAAGCCATCAAGAAAATCCCAAGGTATGAAAAATTATTAGAAGAACTTTGTACCATTCGAAGAGGGATCAAGGGAAATGAGAAAATCAATCTTGGAAGGAATGTTTCAACACTCATTACACCCACACTAGCAATTCCATCAATGTGTAAGGATCCAGGGACATTCACCATTCCATGCACTATAGGAGAGTGGCACTTTTATGATGCTCTTTGTGATTTGGGAGCCTATATAAATATTATGCCTCACTTTGTATACTCTTATTTGCAGGTTGGTGAGATAAAACTGACAAGAGTAGTGGTGCAGTTGGAGAATAGAGCTACAACATATCCAGTGGGAGTCCTTGAGGATGTACTTGTCTGGGTAAGAGACATGATCTTTCCAGCAGATTTCTACGTGCTCAACATGGAAGATGATCAGGTAAGTTCACATTCCCCCATTATATTAGGTAGAACCTTCCTCAAAACTACAAAAACAATCATAAATTTTAATGAGGGTACACCTTCCATATAATTTGGGGATGAAGTTGTGATATTTAATGTTATGGATTCCATAAAATACCCCTCAGAGGATCATTCTGCATTTTTTATCTCCCATTTTGAACTAACAAATAAAAACCCCATGGAATTTGTTTGTTCTATGATTAGGTAGATTATGATTATTGGTTATAGATTGATGTTTAAGAGTACTTCCACACCTTTTTCTAATTCACAAGACTCTCTTAGATTTGATTTTGAAATGGAATGATATTCTGATTTTGATCATGTGAACTCTGATTATGACATGGTTGTTGAGTATTCTGATGAATTTGATGCTTTGTTCTCTGATTTTAATGATGTATATTCTGATTCAATGCTCTTTTTGCACATATTACAGTTCCTTCTATGTCTCCATCCATACACCACTCCCTACACTGGAACTCAAGCCATTACCACCAAATCTCAAATACTCATACTTGTTAAGTGGTGAGAAATTACCTGTTATCATTGCTAAAAATCTCCCTTTTGAACATGAAGAAAAAATTTTGAATCTATTAAGGGAGAACATCATGAAAATTGGGTGGATCTTGGATGACATATCAGGTATTAGCCCCTCCATTTGCACGCATATGATTCTCTTGAAGGACGGGGCTAAACCAGTTAGGCAGCCACAAAGGAGACTCAATCCAACCCTTTTATAGGTTGTTAAAAAAGATGTTTAAAAATTAATCGAGGTAGGTATAATCATTACCATTTTAGATTCTCAATGGGTTAGTCATATTCAGGTTTTTCCTAAGAAAAGTGGTGTTACAGTTTTTAAAAATGATAAAGATGAGTTAGTTCCAATGAGGGTGCAAAATAGTTGGTGTGTGTGTATTTATTATAGGAAACTAAATCAGTCCCCACGCAAAGACCATTTCCCACTCCCATTTATTGATCAGATGCTTGAGAGACTAGATAGGAAAACACACTAATGTTTCTTGGATGCATTTTGTGGATATTTTCAGGTTCTTATAGCTCCGGAGGATTTGAAGAAGACAACATTCACTTGTCCATTCGGCACATTTTCCTACCTGAGGATACCATTTGGACTTTGCAATTCCCAAGGCACCTTCTAAAGATGTATGGGGAGTATTTTTTTCTAATTTTTTTGAGACCTTCATGGAGGTATTTATGGATGACTTTACAGTATATGTAACCTCATTGGATGAATGTCTATGTAGTTCGGGAAAGGTGTTGAATCGTTGTATTGAGAAGAATCTTGTCTTGAACTTTGAAAAGTGTCATTTCCTGGTAGAGCATGGCATTGTCTTAGGGAATGTAGTGTAAAAACATGGGATAGAGGTTGAAAGATCTAAGGTAGATATTATTTCATCCTTCCCATATCCATCATGTGTGCGTGATGTTAGATCTTTCCTAGGGATTCAAGATTTTATCGGCACTTCATCAAATATTTTTGTAAGATTGCTCTTCCTATATCATGATTACTTCAAAAGAATTCTTATTTTGTGTTTGATGATTCTTGTCGGACTTCATTTGATGAGATAAAGAGGTGTCTGACCAATCCACCAATCATACATCCCCCATGGTTGGAGCTTCCTTTTAATCTTATGTGGGATGCCTCCAACTTTTCTATCGGAACTGTCTTATCTCAGAGGGTGGAGGGATGTCCACATGTGACTTTCTATGCAAAGAGGACACTAGATTCAGCCCAATCAAACTACATAAACATGGAAAATGAGTTTATTTACTTCATATTTTCTTTAGATAAGTTCCTTTCATATTTATTGGGCTCTAAAGTAGTTGTTTTTTCTAACTAAGCAGCTCTGAGGTACCTCTTGAAGAATCCAAATGCAAAGCCCAAGATAATGTGATGGATAATCCTTCTTCAAGAATTTGATATTGAGATAAAGGACAAGAAAGGGTCAGAAAACCTGGTGGCAGACCACATGAGTAGGCTTACTCACACACTAGAGGATGACACATTGGACCAGGTACCACTTCGAGACACTATCCTCGATGAGCATCTTAATTCCATCTCATGTACGCATCCTTGGTATGAAGATTTAGTTAACTACAATTTTTTCCCTGAAATCCCTACAAATTTAAAGAAACATAAAGTCCAAAAATTAAATAGTGAGTCTTGGTATTATTTGTGGGATGATCTATACCTTTGGCTCATATGTAGTGACTATGTTATTAGGAGGTGTGTTCCCGATCAGGAGTTTGTGTCTATTATACATTTTTGTCATACACTTTCTTATGGTGGACAATTTGGACCACAACAGACAACTAGTAAAGGCTTAGACTCTAAATTATTTTGGCCTCGCTTATTCCATGATTCCCATGTATTTTTTAAGTCATTATCTCATTGCCAAAAAAATTTGGAACATTTCTAGGAGACATGAGATGCCCCAACCACCCATATTATTATGTGAGATTTTTGATGTACGGTGCATCGATTTTATGGGTCCTTTTCATAGTTACTTTGGTTTTTTTGTATATTTTGGTTGATGTTTATTATGTGAGTAAGTGGTTAGAGGATAAGGCCACCAGGACTGATGATTCTCATGTTGTATTGGACTTTTTCCAGACACAGATTTTTTGTAGGTTTGGAGTACCGAAGGCCATTATCATTGACCAAGGGACACACTTCTGCAATCGGAATTTGGCTTCCCTCCTTCGAAAGTATGGGTTGAAACACAAAACATCAACACCCTACCACCCCCAAAAAAATGTCCAAGCTGAGGTTTCAAATCGTGAGTTGAAACAAATTTTGTAGAAAACAGTGCAGCTAAATAGGAAGGATTAGAGCAAGTGCTTGAATGATGCATTGTGGGCTTATAGCACAGAATACAAGACTCACATTGGTATGTCCACATTTTGTATTATCTTTGGGAAGGCTTTTCATCTCCCCATGGAAGTTGAGCATCATTCTTGTTGGGTTATCATGAAATACAACATGGATTTAGCCCAAGTTGGAATCCAAAGGAAGCTGAAAATTTCAGAGATTGAGGAGATTCGATTGTCTTCATATGAGAACTCAAGGCTCTATAAGGAAATATCAAAATCATCTCATGACAAAATGGTCCAACAAAGGGAGTTTCATGTTGGAGATAAAGTCCTTCTCTACAGTTCATGACTGAAGTTGATTCCTGGTAAGTTGTGTTTCATATGGTTAGGTTCTTATGTTGTGAATAATGTTTTTTCTTTATGGTGTAGTAGAGATCACACAAGAGGAAACAAGAAGGATATTTATAGTCAATGGGAAAAATTTGTAGAGACACATTGAGGGACTTCCTACTGATGTAGTGTATTTCATCACACTTCATGACCCCATTGTCACTTGAGCATATCAGGTTGTTCCTAACCCTTTCACTTTTATATTATTTTTCCTATTTAAAAATCTGCATTTCATGTGCAGAATTTGATTACACTAAATTTTGAATCCCATGACACATCTCACTTTCTTTATATTTGACATCACTTTCCTGTGAGGATTTCGAACCATTATTTTCATATTATTTACATTTAACTCACTTCTTGAGAGAACTAAACCATACTTGATTTAACCAGAATTTGATTTATTCTTGTCAAGACATGAGGGTTTGAGTTACTTATGTTTAAATGATTGAGGCATTATTTTCGTATTAAAGCCCCTATTTCAAGAATATTTTTTTATAATGGTCTACCTTGAACATTTAATCCTTTTATCCCTTAGAATCCATGAACAGTCTGTTAGGTTAGCCACATTCCAAGCCAATTTTTCCTATCCAACAAACTTTTGAAGTGAAATTTCATAATCCTGTTGAACTTAAGTGTGGGGGAAGTTGTCTTGTGTTGTGAAACCACATTCTGTGATAATTTGGGTGGAAAATTAAATTATTAATAGATGTGTTTGATGTGGAAGAATGTAACAGCCCGAGATTTTATGAAAAATATTCTTTTTAATTTTATTAATGTCTTGTGTTGTACGCTACACCAAAAGGAGCTTGCACAACATGCATCCTTGACTTGCCTTGCATTACACGCAATCGCAACCTTCCTCGATAGCGTGTGTAGTACGCAATACTGAGTTTCACGAAACAACGATATGCTATTAAAATATTATTAAAACTAGCCGTTATGAATTGTAATAACCACTTTTTAAATTTTAGAAATTTTAGCTCTCAAAATGGACTTCATTTTTGGATTCGGAGTATCGAATTTATCCTAAGGTGAGATTTTGGTACTTTTCGGATAACTTTCATATTCTGATGAATAGTGAAAATTACTAAATTATAATTAAAAACAAATTTTTTAATCGAAATAATTAATAGTGATAAATTATTAATTTGAGTGGTTTTAAAGTATATTTAGAATATAGTTTTACAATTTAATACAATGTTGGTCATTGGATGTAATTTCACATTTAAACCAGACATAAACAAGTGTCAATCTTTTGATAGATATTGTTTCTTAAAAACACGCTATTTGTTTTAACAGCAGAATTTAATTATAAAATTAATTAATGCAACTTCTATGTTATGAATTTGGTAAAATAGACTTCATTTTTGAATTCGGAATATGAAATATAGCTTAGGATGAAATTTTGGCATTGTTCTGAAAAACATCAATTTTTGATGAATAGTGAAACTACTAAGTGGTAGTTAAAAAACTGAATTTTTCATAAAACTTAATTTTACCACTTCTGTGAATGGAATTTCAAAAATCCGAGAGACACGGTTGATTTCAGTAAGTAAAATGTGGTTCAATGAGATGAAAATAATTTTTGGTGAATAGTAATTTTTTACTTTTATTTACCGCGGTTAAAAGTAAATAGGGTAATTAAGGGTAAAAATGATATTAATATTACCCTAACACATGTTCTAATCCTATTGGACAAGTGTATCTCGACCAAAAATAACCTTAAGTGTAAAATATTATCATTTAGGCCCACTTGGATTAGATTAGGACATTTATTATTATTTAATTCAAAGAAGAGTTAAAAGAGTTAAAATCAAAGTTTATTTACTAAAACATTTTTAATATAGGGTTATACATAAGATAAATTCTATTGTAAATATTCATTAGAAAGATAAAAAGATTTCCTACATAATGGTATTTTATTTATAATTTTTAGACATTAAATAAGTTAATTTATTTATGACACAATGATGATGCAGTAATTATCTTATTTATGAAATATTGACATAATTGATGTTATAAACACCAAAATAAATGTAATTTGAGACTTTTTATGAATTCAAATAATTTTCTAGGTTACTATGATATATTAGTGTTGATTTAATCAACTGTTTTCTAACATATAATTCTTTTATGACTTTCACAAAAATCATATATCAAATAGTGACAAAATTGACACAAAATAGTTTTTAAATCAAATATTATATTATTAATTGTTATTTTATTCCTAAAAATCTAAGTTTCGGTCAAATGACTTAGATAAGGATATATATATTAATAATAAACAACTTGGGGTTATTTTAGCATGTTATAGTAAGTGTATTAAACATATAGTGTAAGAAAACAAAAAGACACGGTAAAAGTTAAATTATTTAACTTAGAGTTAAATCTAATTGATAAGGTTACAATAATAACCTAAACTTGTATAAATCCTATTGGTTGATAGGCTTTCGACCCATCCCCACTTTACCTTCGAAATAAGACCCTTTGGAACCATTATAAACCGATTTTGACTTTAATATAAAATAATATTTTGAGATATTCCTAAGGTGCCCCTCTCCTCCCTTATTAAAGGGGACCTCCTCCCCCTCCTCCTCACACCAATTTGAGCACTCAAGCTCGGCCAACCCCTGAAAAAATCCCTTATAAACTTCCCTAGAATAATCATAGAGGTCCTGTTCTTCTTCAAAGACCAATCTTAGTTCCCTAAGTGGAGGATTCAAAGAGGCGTTTCAAAGAAGAGGTAATATTCATTACCGATCTTTTCAATTTCTTTGTTCTTCAACTACTTCTTCTTTAGTTGTTTCATGATAAAGTAATAACATCGGTATTACTTACATACTGATATGTTATTATAAATATGAAACAACCCTAATTCACCTTCTATCCATCCTACGAAAAAATGAAATCACCGCGCGTGCGTACGTACGGAATACCGTCTCCACGCCGTGGTGTAATCTATTTTCCACCACCACCTTAATAGGATGGGTATAATGGTGTAATGAGTAACTATATATGATTATTATAATTTGATATTGATACTGAAATAGTATACATACACATCAACACAATTCCACGACCATGGGAACGATATCATCGCTCGTGCGTACGTACGGACTACCGTCTCCACGACGCGATGAGATTCATTCTCAATGATTAACCATTCATGAATGATTATAAAGTATATATAATAAGTACTAATGAAATATATGACCTAATAATGATACTGGAATTATTTATATTTATATTTATGTCATCTACTTAATTCCATTCAATTCAACAAGGAAACGAAAACAGCGTTCATGCGTACGTACGGACTACCGTCTCCATGAACGGTGTATTTCTTTCCATTTACTGATTTATTATATATGTATATTCTGAATATATATATATATATAAATCATGTTTTATATTATTTAATTAAGTAATCATGATCTAAGTAATCATATGAATAATTACAAGTTAAAAACACGAACAACAAATGAGACGATTTTACCCCAAACGCTACTTTAACATGAATTTACAAAAGAACGGGTAATATAAAGTCCTAAGTGGACCATATATGATATAATAAAAATGAATATGAATCTGTAATAAGTCAATAACATGATTTAAATCATTATACAGGAGGTTCGGACACTTACAAAGCAAGTCGGACCTAAGGTAAGAGAAATATCACAATCTCATTTTTATCCGAGATTGTTTATACTTTGAAATTTACTGGGGTGTATTTTATTATCCACATCCATGTTTGATCAATATGTAATATTATTTCCATTCACCTACAATTTTTTAAATCCATTTTTACCATTTGGTGAGTTTATAGTAAAAGATATGAAAGTAATCTTTTGTCGTTTTTCGTACGAGGTACTTTTTGACTTTTCCGACAAAAGTACGAGAAGAATGTTTTTTTAACATAAACGGAACGAACGGATTTTTACGGTTTTATAAATCCTTATTTTCATAAAGCTTACTCCAAAAGATTTCATGACTATTTTCAATAAAATCTCTTTCTTTTAAAATTTCATGATGTTTTGTGAAAAGAAATTGATTTTGAAGAAGAAAGGATATTTTCCTCAAGAATTCATTTCAAGTGTTTTCTCAAAATTATTTTCCATATAAGATAATAAAGGGTTCTATTTCTATCCATATTTTTACATTGATTTGACTATGTTGTGATGGAATTATGTTTATGAATTCCTTTATCTTATATGAATGGTTTTATGATGTCATGTTGTTTAAGAATCCCATTTTTATTACATGGGTTATGCAATGATGAATGATTTTTGATTTTGTGGCACACATAAGAATGGTATCATTATGAGATGGGTGGGACCTATATTTCCCTCCAATGCATTGGGTAAAGATTTTATATCTCATGAGATAGACAGGGCTGGAACGGTAGGTTATACCGGTTCAGTGAAACAGGACTGGAACGAGGGTGACTCGGTTGAGAAAGGGACTTTGTCCACTAAGATAGTCTTGGCAATGAGTCTTGACTAACAAGAAAAGATTCTCTATTATTATGTGTGTATGCCACAAAGTTTCATGTTTCAAGTTTTGATTATTGTGATTACATTTCACTGCCATGATTTATCTCATGTTATGAAATTATGATCTCTTTTGCAGGTTATGATTTTCAAAAAGATATGATATGATTTTTATTTCCTTTATTTACCCTTACTGAGCATTTGAGCTCACCCTTTTATGTTTTCTTTTCCCCAGGATATAAAGAAAGGTTTTAGGTAAAAAAAGGGAAGATCTTTATGGGAGATATTGGAGATCTTTCACCATGATTAGAATATTATGTTTCGAGTTTCCAAAGACACTAAACTATTACGATCCTTGTGTGTGTATTTTTTGTTATGTACTAAGTATTCCGCAAAAGTAATGTAATGTTCATGTACGTTAATCTTAGGGTCTCTACAGTTGGTATCAGAGGAAAGGTTTAGTCAGCCTTTGGAAACTAGGATGCGAGAACTTTAGTGAGATCCCTAGAGATATTTCTAAGGTATGTCTAGGGATGTCTCTAAGGTTAAGTATATGTATAGGTTATAGTCCTAGAATTGCACTAACGATCTTAGAATTTAACCTAAGATGTTAGATATTGAGGGTGCTTTCCCTTTACTATGTTGTCTTCCCTAGCATGATTTCACCTCTCACAAAAATTTTTTTGTGTTTTAGTTAATGGAGGGAACCAGAAGGATTTCGGTTAACATTGAATCCAATGGACAAATTGGTGACTATGAGCAAAAAAATTGTGTAATACCTAGAGATAAAGATATTGTGATTATGCCGAATCAGTCATCGCGATATATGATTAACAAGGTGAAATTTAGTGGTATGACTAATTCATCAAAGAAGAGGAAGATAAACTATTATGCATGTTCTCATGTTGAGGAGCATAAAGAAAGGAAGATTGATATTTCTAAAGAAGGGAAGAAGAACCTTGAGGAATACCTCAAATGGAGGGACCGATGTTATCTGTGTGGAGAAAAGGTTCATAGAGTGACAGATTGTTATGGAGTTCAATGTCTTATTTGTGGAGAACATGGGCATTACCCAACTCAATGCCCTGACCTAAAAAGTTACTTCTAAATCAAGGAAGTACTTATTCTAGGACAATCATTGAAGTGGATGGACTGAAGTGTTTATGTATTGGTATTCAAGAATAATGTTGTTGAGGTACTTTTATGGTGTACTGAAATATTTATGTTTTGGTCTATTGTGGTTTTCAATAATTTTATGGTACCGGTAACCATGAAAAGTGATTGAGACATTTTTGGTAAACAACTGATATGAGCATAATGAAGGGATAAGAAGATAATGAGATGTTTGATTGTATTCATGAGCTCGTGATTGATATAAAGACTAAGTGATATCATGGTTTGAGTATATATAATTTTTGGATTTTGGTATGTGGAAAGAGTTAACTTTTGACAGCATTCATGTTTTCACTAAGGTTTAATTGGTATTCATTTTTCAAGAGAATACATGATTAAGGTATTTACATGATTGGAATGTGACCAACAAGACATATCTTATGATATATGGGGATCAACGATGGTATTAAATCTCTGGTAATTGTTTTCACTATATTATGAGAGTGGACTGCAGTATTATGGATAAGCCTAAAGATTGGAATGGATTATGTTGGACATAAGATAATGTTGTTTAAGGATAGAAGTTTTTCGATATTATTGATGGGATGTTATAGTAATATAGTTTTAGAAAAAGGACAACCTGCAGGACGGGCGACATCCCATCGCGTCGGACAAGGCTATGGGAATCGAACCCACAACCGAAGTGCGACTGGCCTTTATCGCCTACCATTGGCCTACAGGAAGTCCCTTTTTATTAGAAACTAGTTTTATTATATTAATCAGTATGATATATGAAGTATAAAGTCCATTTTAGGGACCATATATGATTAATCTCACTATAGAATGACTTATGAATATTTAATAACTTTTGCTAACCTTTTGTTTGAGACAGATGGAATGACCCGTCATTCTATCACATGATTTGATAACACTTCACGAATAACAAATTCAACATCATTTATTTAAGAGTTGAAGTGGAAATTGTACAAGGCACGAACAACAGTGAGATTGTACCAAAATAAAGTAAGTATTTATTCTAATTCAAATTCTTTAACATTAGGGAAACGATCTTGAAAACCAAAAATGTTGTCCTAGTGATCTTATATCTGATGAATCAGATGGTACCTTAGATCGTCACAAATTTATGGCTTTGTGATTGCTGGCTTTTCCATAGCCATGTTCTCTACCACTCTCCATCAGAACATGATGGTTAGATTTCTCTTCCATATCCGTATTTTCACCTATGTGGAAACCCAGTGATTAGTTTATTTGGGTAACCATTACGTTTCATACTTTTTTTTTAAATATTGGTTTTGATATTCCTTTTTATGATGTGGGTTTCTATTAAAGAAACTTTCAAATAGTAAACCATTTATAACCCCGACGAATTTCGAGGGCGAAATTCATTTTAAGGGGGGTAGAATGTAACAGCCTGAGATTTTATGAAAAATATTCTTTTTAATTTTATTAATGTCTTGTGTTGTACGCTACACCAAAAGGAGCTTACACAACATGCATCCTTGACTTTCCTTGCATTACACGCAATCACAACCTTCCTCGATAGCGTGTGTAGTACGCAATACTGAGTTTCATGAAACAACGATATGCTATTAAAATATTATTAAAACTAACGTTATGAATAGTAATAACGACTTTTTAAATTTTAGAAATTTTATCTCTCAAAATGGACTTCATTTTTGGATTTGGAGTATCTAATTTAGCCTAAGGTGAGATTTTGGTAATTTTCGGATAACTTTCATATTCTGATGAATAGTGAAAATTACTAAATTATAATTAAAAACAACTTTTTTAATCAAAATAATCAACAGTGATAAATTATTAATTTGAGTGGTTTTAAAGTATATTTAGAATATATTTTTACAATTTAATACAATGTTGGTCATTGGATGTAATTTCACATTTAAACCGGACATAAACAAGTGTCAATCTTTTGATAGATATTGTTTCTTAAAAACACGCTATTTGTTTTAACAGGGGGATTTAATTATAAAATTAATTAATGCAACTTATATGTTATGAATTTGGTAAAATAGACTTCATTTTTGAATTCGGAATATGAAATATAGCTTAGGATGAAATTTTGGCATTGTTCTGAAAAACATCAATTTTTGATGAATAGTGAAACTACTAAGTGGTAGTTAAAAAACTGAATTTTTCATAAAACTTAATTTTACCGCTTCTGTGAATGGAATTTCAAAAATCCGAGAGACAAGGTTGATGTCAGTAAGTAAAATGTGGTTCAATGAGATGAAAATAATTTTTGGTGAATAGTAACTTTTTACTTTTATTTACCACGGTTAAAAGTAAATAGGGTAATTAAGGGTAACAATGATATTAATATTACCCTAACACATGTTCTAATCCTATTGGACAAGTTTATCTCGACCAAAAACAACCTTAAGTGTAAACTATTATCATTTAGGCCCACTTGTATTAGATTAGGACATTTATTATTATTTAATTCAAAGAAGAGTTAAAAGAGTTAAAATCAAAGTTTATTTACTAAAACATTTTTAATATAGGGTTATACATAAGATAAATTCTATTGTAAATATTCATTAGAAAGATAAAAAGATTTCATACATAATGGTATTTTATTTATAATTTTTAGACATTAAATAATTTAATTTATTTATCACACAATGATGATGCAGTAATTATCTTATTTATGAAATATTGACATAATTGATGTTATAAACACGAAAATAAATGTAATTTGAGACTTTTTATGAATTCCAATAATTTTCTAGGTTACTATGATATATTAGTGTTGATTTAATAAACTTGGTTCGAACATATAATTCTGTTATGACTTTCACAAAAATCATATATCAAATAGTGACAAAATTGACACAAAATAGTTTTTAAATAAAATATTATATTATTAATTGTTATTTTATTCCTAAAAATCTAAGGTTCTGCCAAATGACTTAGATAAGGATATATATATTAATAATAAACAACTTTGGGTTCTTTTGGCATGTTATAGTAAGTGTATTAAACATATAGTGTAAGAAAACAAAAAGACACGGTAAAAGTTAAATTATTTAACTTAGAGTTAAATCTAATTGATAAGGTTAAAATAATAACCTAAACTTGTCTAAATCCTATTGTTTGATAGGATTTCGACCCATCCCCACTTAACCTTCTAAATAAGACCCTTTGGAACCATTATAAACCGATTTTGACTTTAATATAAAATAATATTTTGAGATATTCCTAAGGTGCCCCTCTCCTCCCTTATAAAAGGGGACCTCCTCCCCCTCCTCCTCACACCAATTTGAGCACTCAAGCTCGGCCAACCCCTGACAAAATCCCTTATAAACTTCCCTAGAATAATCCTAGAGGTCCTGTTATTCTTCAAAGACCAATCTTAGTTCCTTAAGTGGAGGATTCAAAGAGGCGTTTTAAAGAAGAGGTAATATTCATTACCGATCTTTTCAATTTCTTTCTTCTTCAACTACTTCTTCTTTAGTTGTTTCATGATAAAGTAATAACATCAGTATTACTTACATACTGATATGTTATTATAAATATGAAACAACCCTAATTCACCTTTTATCCATCCTACGGAAAAATGAAATCACCGCGCATGCGTACGTATGGAATACCGTCTCCACGCCGTGGTGTAATCTATTTTCCACCACCACCTTAATAGGATGGGTATAATGGTGTAATGAGTAACTATATATGATTATTATAATGTGATATTGATACTGAAATAGTCTACATACACTTCAACACAATTCCACGACCATGGGAACGATATCATCACTCGTGCGTACGTACGGACTACCGTCTCCACGACGCGATGAGATTCATTCTCAATGATTAACCATTCATGAATGATTATAAAGTATATATAATAAGTACTAATGAAATATATGACCTAATAATGATACTGTAATTATTTATATTTATATGTATGTCATCTACTTAATTCCATTCAATTCAACAAGGAAACGAAAACAGCGTTCATGCGTACGTACGGACTACCGTCTCCATGAACGGTGTATTTCTTTCCATTTACTGATTTATTATATATGTATATTCTGAATATATATATATAAATCATGTTTTATGTTCTGGAATTAAGTAATCATGATCTAAGTAATCATATGAATAATTACAAGTTAAAAACACGAACGACAAATGAGACGATTTTACCCCAAACGCTACTTTAACATGAATTTACAAAAGAATGGGTAATATAAAGTCATAAGTGGACCATATATGATATAATAACAATGAATATGATTCTGGAATAAGTCAATAACATGATTTAAATCATTATACAGGAGGTTCGGACACTTACAAAGCAAGTCAGACCTAAGGTAAAGGAAATATCACAATCTCATTTTTATCCGAGATTGTTTATACTTTGAAATTTACTGGGGTGTATTTTATTATCCACATACATGTTTCATCAATATGTAATATTATTTCCATTCACCTACAATTTTTTAAATCCATTTTTACCCTTTGGTGAGTTTATAGTAAAAGATATGAAAGTAATATTTTGTCGTTTTTCGTACGAGATACTTTTTGACTTTTCCGACAAAAGTACGAGAAGAATGTTTTTTTTAACTTAAACGGCACGAACGGATTTTTACGGTTTTATAAAGCCTTATTTTCATGAAGCTTACTCAAAAATATTTCATGACTATTTTCAATAAAATCTCTTTCTTTTAAAATTGCATGATGTTTTGTGAAAAGAAATTGATTTTGAAGAAGAAAGGATATTTTCCTCAAGAATTCATTTCAAGTGTTTTATCAAAATTATTTTCCATCTAAGATAATAAAGGGTTCTATTTCTATCCATATTTTTACATTGATTTGACTATTTTGTGATGGAATTATGTTTATGAATTCCATTATCTTATATGAATGGTTTTATGATGTCATGTTGTTTAAGAATCCCATTTTTTTTACATGGGTTATGCAATGATGAATGATTTATGATTTTGTGGCACACATAAGAATGGTATCATTATGAGATGGGTGGGACCTATATCTCCCTCCAATGCATTGGGTAAAGATTTTATATCTCATGAGATAGACAGGGCTGGAACGGTAGGTTATACCGGTTCAGTGAAACAGGACTGGAACGAGGGTGACTCGGTTCAGAAAGGGACTGTGTCCACTAAGATAGTCTTGGAAATGAGTCTTGACTAACAAGAAAAGATTCTCTATGATTATGTGTGTATGCCACAATGTTTCATGTTTTAAGTTATGATTATTGTTATTACATTTCACTGCCATAATTTATCTCATGTTATGAAATTATGATCTCTTTTGCAGGTTATGATTTTCAAAAAGATATGATATGATTTTTATTTCCTTTATTTACATTTACTGAGCATTTGAGCTCACCCTTTTATGTTTTCTTTTCCCCAGGATATAAAGAAAGGTTTTAGGTAAAAAAAGGGAAGATATTTATGGGAGATATTGGAGATCTTTCACCACGATTAGAAGATTACGTTCTGAGTTTCCAAAGACACTAAACTATTACGATCCTTGTGTGTGTATTTTTTGTTATGTACTAAGTATTCCGCAAAAGTAATGTAATGTTCATGTAAGTTAAGCTTAGGGTCTCTACAAAGAAAATAATCGTATTGAAAGTTGTGCCTTTTCTGGATCCTTCATGATAAGTGAAGTTGTGCCTTTATGGAGATTCTGATAAATAAAGAAATACGTACCTATCTGAAGCTTTCAAGAAAATCATGTTTTAAAAGTTTACATTTTTACTACTGAAATGTTGAATGGTGTGAACATTACATTATTTTTCATGATGGTGAACATGAATTTGTGCTACAGGGATTGATGAGGAGACCATATTAAAGTGAAAATTATATTAATACAATTTTTCTTCAAAAAAAAGTCAAGCCCTCCTCATTCAGCCTTAGAATTTTTCACATCTTAATCCTACAAACTGAAAGCCACATAACAAACCTGAAAAGTCCTCATTATAAACATATTTCCTTTACTCACATCAGGAGCTGATATAGGAATTTATCAAGCCTATGGTGACCCTTGTATGAGTTTGGATGAGAAAGACATTGCTAAAAATTGGCATTTGTGTGATAAGAGAAAATTCAATTGAGGTAAGTATTTTGTGCATGGGAGGATAAATGAAGTGGAAATATATTGAATGATATAAATGAATAACTTCAAATAATTTTTTTTATGAGACATGATATCTTTTGTTTCTTGGTGTGGAATTGTTGGATCTCTAGGAAATGTGTTTTAAAATTTGTTTTGATTTTATATTGATGTTTACTTGATATGAGTTTTTGTCGAGGAGTGATTAAGGGTAAGTGGGGGGAGTTGATAAAACACAATTTTATTGAATATTTTATTGATAATAAATGATATAATCTCCTCACATTATGATAAATATGATCAATTATGAAATATTTCAGATTTGATCATTCATTTGGAAATTTGATGAAAATTCCAGTTTTACCCTTTCAAAATTAACTGTAGTATTTCGGCCATAAATATTGTTATGTAAAATATTTTGACTTAACATTTTGTAATTATGTTTCTGAATTAATGTGACAGAAATTCTATCTAGGGCATGGGAGCCAGATCATGCATTTGAGTGGAGTAAATGGGCCATGAAGACAAAGTTGGACAGAACCATCCCGATTGGATGCCACTTCACTATTTGGATCGTATCATTTTCAAAAAGACTTGGATTGAGCCCCAATTTGGAGGGAAGCTCAGTAACATAACTAGGAACAAATCATAATTGTATAAGACTGGCCAATTCACGTGTTTTAGAGTTTCACTATGTGGTGCAACTTAGAATAAAATATTTGGCCGAGTTTTCATTTCACACTTAAAACAGTTATGTTACCCTTTCCCTCAAAAACTATATTTAAATGAGTTTTTCACTCTTTGGGAGGTATGGTAGAGTATTTGGGAAGTTTTGGCTGAAATGGTGTCTTTTGGGAGCCCCTCACAACTCTTGGAAGAAGTAAGGCCTTGTGCAAACATCTCTTCCAAAAAGGCTCCCCTCTCCCACATCCTCTTTGTATTTCATTGATTTCATGCTTGTAATTTGAAATTTTCATCAAATAATATTCTGTATTTTTTCAATTTATTATTCTCTTAATATTCCTAATTGGGTTGGAATTAATAGTGAAGACGAGATTGGGTTCTACCCTTTCAATCCTTTGCTAATGCAAAATGTCTCCTCGATGACTACACCGCCCATGGAAGAGTAGCTCTTTTTAGTAATCGATCTACATATTACCTTATTCATTAATTTATTTTGAATAAGTGAGATAATTTAATTCACTTAATATGATTCATTAATTTAGTTTTTTATTAGAATAAACTAAGTACGAAATTGAACAATTAACGCAAAAAACACGGGAGGTCGAGATTTTGTGTAAATTGTGAGAGCGCGAACTTAATCGGTAATACAAGACCACAAGGAATAAGTTTGTAGAGTTTAAACATATTACCTAAACTCAATTAATAATAATTTACAGAATGGGTATGTTATTTAATTAACCACTAATCATAAGCTAACCTTATAACATCTATCAAAGTAGGGTTCTGCGATTGCGTGTTGCGAAACTAGCATAGGGTTTAAGTAATTTCATATTTGTGGATAAGTTAACTCCCATGGGGTTTGAGGGTTAACAAATTAGAGGATTATAATTAATTGGATGTTAATTTAAATGATAATTACAAATAGTTGAGTGAATAGGTAGAGTTAGATCAGTTATTCTTTTTAAATATTGTATAAGAAACATCTTCTTATTATGTATTTTTAATTGCACTTCACTTCAAAAATAAAAACAAAAAAAATGAAATCTTCTTCCAGAAAAATTATTATAGTTTTATAAATGATTAAAAACCCCATATCCTTAAAATTATTTTTTTTATTCTCTTATTTTAGTTTTTGAATACCTTTAAAATGTTTTTATAATTTGCTTCCTCCTTTGAGAGACGACACTGGTCAGCCACTCTGCTACACCAAAGTAACCCGAAACCGAACATCATTTGAAAGCGCCCATGACAACGCCTTTCAAAGACTCATGTTGAAGTGATACATTAGATAAATTTTCTATATATTTGACTTAAACACTAGATTATTATAAATATTGATTTCATATTAACTACTATAGAATAAAAATATATTTTCATAATTACTTATAATTTCCTCAAAGAGAACCTTTAATCATGTCAACCTCCTTTTAGCCTCTATACATAACATATACTCTTATTTTTATATTGATTTTGAAACAATAATTTATTATTAGGACATTTATCTTACTTTTATACCTATGTAATTAAACACATATCTTGTGTTGCTTCTCTCGATATTTGAATAACATACAAAAATTTCAAATATATATATCTGCAATGGATCATTCATTCCAAAACACATGGATAATTATATACCCCCTTTAAGATATTAGAGTACCTAATTCATAGCTACCTAAATCTCCTTAACTTGATTTGATATGAACTCATTGACAAATCCCATAACATCAATTAATGTCATGGATAATACAAACTATGGTATACATCAGGATATCGGTTTTTGATGCATATAGAACCCTCTCCAAGTACACTAACTCATCATCCATTTTATACGCCATATCTTTCGATCGCTTGAAGTGACCCACTAGTGGGGTTTAAATATAATTTGATCAAAACATTTTAAAACTTTCTAAAACCATTAAAAAAATTTCTAACTAATAAATCATCAAATTTCATATCTTCTAGTATTCAATTATCTCTATATTCAAAATCTTTTTTTCACTCCAATAGCTTTGATCTCAAACACTTCAACTAGAAATCACTTCATATTTGCTATTTCTATATCTTTGGACCTTACAATATCATATCATCCATATATAATATAAGTATCATGAAATTCCAATCATCATACACATTTAAGAAATTAAAATTATCCACATTTCAGTGAATGAAATATTTTCATTTCATAAAAGAATCAAATCCTTTATGCTAATATTTGGGTACATATTTTTCATACCATACAAACTCTATTTAATCCTATAAACCATAATTCTGATATCTAGTTTCTTTATAACTATATAGATTCTCCAAAAATATTTCCTCTTATAAATTAGAATAAACAAATTTTTCCTTCACATATAACTTTTCAATATGAATATACTCTATTGAAACAATTCATAGAACATGACTAATAGTGGAATGATTCAACTTATGAGAGGTTATTTCACTAAAAACTTTACCTTTATTTATTTAAAATTATTTTAAATTTAACCTCAGCTTATACCATTTCCAACCTCCAAAATATTCCTTCAACCAGTAAAACTAATTGTTTTATACTACTTACTTCCCCAATTTTAGTTACATTAGATCTCATGTTTCATTTATATACAAGGAATCCAACTCTTTCTTGATTTATGACTCCCATTATTTTGAATCACTCAGAATTTTCAGCTATTAACAATTTTAAGGTTCCCCAAAATCTATTAAATGAAAATAATGAAGGTTTAATTCAATCCTTTACATTGGAATTCTAACCCCGGTAGACCTTCTAAACTAAACTAGAGACTCAAAAGTTTCTTCTATAACCCTCATCCATTCTTTATAAATTCTTTATCATTTGGGTATATTTGGCTACCCTAATACCTATAAAACCAGATCATCCTTCAATATTTATTAATTTTTTAGTACCTATGGACTATTTATGCTCCTTGAACTAACTAGTATTTTTTATTATATCAGACCAACTTATACATTACCCATTAATTCATTGTAATCAATTACATCTTATTCCAAGTTTCAATTTTTATACAATATCCTTTCAATAAATAATACATTATAAATTATACAATATCTGTAAGGGGCGCCGCAGCTTTTAGGGTTTTCTCGTCGCCGCCCCCCTCCTCCGCAGGGCTGCGTTTTCTTCCTCGGCTTCCCTGGCATGTTTGCAGTGCGGCGGTTCGATGGAGTGTGGTCTCGTGGGTGTTCTTCTGCTGCATGGATGGACACCGCTTCGGTGGGATTGGGGTCTTCTTCCAGTTTCTCTGCGACGTGGTGTCGTGATCTAGTGCGGCATCGGTGTCTTGGTCCTTCTCTGCGGCGATGGACCCTTGTTCTGGAGCGCTGGGGTCAAGGCCCGCTGCTTCGATGGGGTCGTTCCTGTTCTACGCAACGTCGGGGCTTCGATCCGTTTCTTTGGGATCGGGATCTTGTTTCTCTGCGGTGGTGGGGTCTAGATCTGGTGCTTCTCTTGGTTTTTGTTCCACTACGGAGTGTGCTCGTTCTGGTGCGACGTCGTCTTGCTGAGGCTTTGGGGTCACGCTCCGGCCTTCCAAGACTTACCTTCCTCTTCCGCGGTGGTGGCGGCAGCTTCGGTGGTGTGGAATCGTGCTCCACTTCACAGCGAAGGGGTCATGCTCCAGTTCCGTGCCGAAGGGGTTGGTTCGTTCCATGCTTTGAGCACTGTCCAAGGTACCTTGGTTGGTCTCTTGTGGTATCTGTGTGCAGGGATGAGGGCGGCGACGGGTACTACTGTGATGATTGTGTGGTGCGTTTGAGGTGCTGGCTATGTTCCTTTGGATTGAAATTCGGTTGTTTGTGTTGTTTTGGATCTACTTCAATTGCTTGTCTGGTGCTGCTGTTTGCGGGTTCTGTTTGGTTTGGAGGTGATGCTGGAGTGATGAATTGGCCGTGGAATTGGTGATTTTTGGTGGTGCAAATGGTGTGGTTGGCAGTGATTCTATATGGAGCAGGGTGCGGCATCAGGGCAGATTGATCTTCGCTCTAGTTTCTTTAACATCCTTTTGTGGATGGATTCTCTTGGATGTTCATCTCACTTCGCTGGACGGTTGGGCGAACTTCGGCTGAAGTTTGCTGATGGGAGGATTTGGGCTGGTGTCGATGGTCACATCGGTGGATGTTTGAGGAGGCTGGCTTGGAGATTTGGTCTGCTTGTCTGATTTTTGTGCCTTGGTTCATGGTTTCTTGGCCTTGTTTTTGTTGTTTGAATGTGATGAAGTGATGAAAGGTGAAGTGGTGTTCGTGGTGTTTTGATGGTGTGGTGTGGCAATGTTGTGTTGTTTGGTTTCTCACTTTTTCCTTAAAAGTGTTTGCATAATAAAAAATTTAATTTTCAGTCAGTCAAAGATTTTAAATCCGAATTTCTATCTGTATAACCAAAAAATAAATGAATATTGGAATTATATTCTACCTTGTCTTTTTATCTATTAATGAAATAGATATAGGTGATACAATCAAATACTTTTAGGTGTGATACATTCATTGACTTACTGGTCTAAATTTTCTCAAACACACTATTTCCCATGGGTATAATTGGACTCTTCTTGATCATATATGGAAGGATATTCACCTTTTCTTCCCAGGACTCTTTTAAAAAATATAATTCAATCGCATACTCTGATATCTCTCATTTATTGTCTTATTCATCCTTTTTCTACACTATTCTGTTATAGAGTAATGGGAACTATATTATTAAACCCACTCCCTTTCTCCAAGCATATTTTCTTTATTTTTTTTCATTACTCACCACTCATGTATAACATGAAGCATTTTATCCTTCAACTAGTCTCATTTTTCATCATATCTCTCCCTCTAATGAATAATCCCAAAAATTATTACGTGTTCATTAGAAAAATTAAAACCACACATTCTATGTGTTAATATTGAAAATGTTAAAATAAAAACACCATGAAAACATACTGTTGTAAGAACCTATACCTCAATATACACTAATCTAGCTTCCTATAATTTATTGTTTATCCTTTTATAATAAAAAATATATTTTATGATTTCCTAGGATACACTCTTTTCATGTTAGACACTTCAAATGCATGGGCTTAAGTACTCATTCAGTATCAATTACCCTTATACACATATCACTCAACTAAATAAAATGATAATTCTATAACTGGACATATATGGTAGATGGTTTACTAACAACCATTATAATACCTATCATTCACATCATAAACTATGTACCATATTTCCCAACTTTTCTGATCACCATAGAAGCAAGTTTGATTTTCAAAAAACCATCTACAAATATTGTATAGAACATTTTATAATCAAGATAACCTACTGAAATAAAATTATATCACTATCCCAGTATGATTTGAACTCATTGTAACTTTAGAAAGCATATTTTTAATGTATGAAGATTCACATAACCTTTTCCTATAATCTCATAAGCCTCATAATTGAACATATGTACTTTATAGAAACATATGGATACATAATTCTCCATGTATCTTCTCTCAAGAATTGAGGGAAAGGATTATCTTATGCCAATAATCAATGAATCTAATGAATTTTTTACACTCAATTAAAAACTATTGTTACATTCCTCTATAGATGTATTTTTAGATGAAATTTAGTATTGCATCCTATGTTCCATGGAATATTTCTTCAAGTGTACCTTTTTTCCTTATTTTGGTCAAATGGTACTTGTGGTTGTAGATTTCCCTTAGCTTCATTCTATAAACACACAATTATATTTCCAATATTTACATTCATTTGCAATTCATCTACCGTTCTCACTTTATCCCAACCCAAAATTTGAGTTACTACTACAGTATTTTTTTTGGTTCGACAAAATAATATTAGTTCATTCCCTACTTTCATAGTAATTAGAATCATAGAAATAGAGTTAAGATGATAACCCCCATTTCCATAGATAATAAAAACATTGTAAATTGAAAGGGATTATTTCTATGGATTATTAACACTGTATTTCTATGATTCTTGCTACTTTTGTAATTGGGGTACCCCGATAACCCCTATGGGAAAGATTCTAGTAAACCATTACAATAGGTATCACTGATTTCATTATTTTTATAAATATATACTAATAAAAATAATATCTATTTAATATTTAATAATAAATAAATAAAAGGTGTATAAATAAACAAAAACCATGCCTCAGTTTAGGGATTTAGTTGCTTTTATTATTACTTGATATTGGGGGTTCAAAACCCATGGTATGTTTTTTTTAAAATTATAAACCTATTGTTAAGGTTTTCAAACCATGGTAATAAATGTATGAAATTGAACCATTTACGACCCTAGTTTTCAAATGGTGTCACTCGGTGGCCATTTCCATGGTTTCTATATAATCATGGTAATAGGACTACTTACATGGAAACTATTACCATCTTCAAGAAAATTATATCAATATGTTATAGTTTTGGAGCATATTCCCATGATTTTGAACTGTATAAATTTTATATTCTTTCAGTATTGTATGTTATTCCAGTAAATTTTGGAACATCCTTTTGATTAATAGATCTATTTAAAATTAGATCTCATATATCCAGAAACAATAAGTTATTATTACCTCTTGAAATAAAAAAATAGTTACCATAATATCCTATGATTTAGGAAATGATAATAACACTATCAATTCTCACACTCAACTCCTAAACATCACATTCACCGACTCTAAATTAATTAATATCAAATTTGAAATTGTTTACTTGATAGAAAAATTGCATTCCTTTTATCATCCTAAGATTAAATATTCCCCTTGTTTTAAACACCATGCTCATAGTGGTGGGCTTCTCATATAAGTTTATGAGTTTATACATTATCTCAACAGTGGTCTTTATCTCCCATATATTGAAAGAATAATTTCATGATAATATCATTCATACAACTCTAAGTCCCTTATGGTCAAACTTGTCTCATTAATATTTTCCTATCATATCATACATAACAAAAATCAATGGTGGATTATGATCACATTAAAATGGATAATCTTCTATATACTATTTTAGAAACCAAAATTTGACCCCTTGACCTACCAATCCTTTGATAAAATTCTTTCAATTTTATATCCACTTAACAGAACACAATAAACATCACTTTATACATAAAATATAGAGACAAAAATACTTAGTTACATAATTTCAGTCATTAATAAACATATAGATATCAAGTTAAACGATGTTTCCTAGAAAACATGGATCCCTCCCTCTAGAATTTAAACACACAAAAATGACTATTAGATATGATTGAACTCAATATTGGTGTATCCAAGAAACACCCCAGGAATTCTATTCAAAAATAATTTAGAAATAAATAAATTATTTTTATAAGATAAATAATGAAAGAACTTTTACATCAATAAAGACACAAATAAAATTTATTATGGTTTGAAAACCCCCCTATATCCATGGAAAACACTAAAATCTACTAGAATATATTAGAGAGAAACTGTCCAATTACAAGTGATGTCAACAATAACTTCATAATGAAATACTTACAAGTGGTGAACATCCATTTATACACCACCTATATATAGAAAAACCTTAAATCCTCAGGCAAATCATTGTTCATCACATGGACTAAATATTATCTAAATATTCCATAATTATTTTATCTTTGATCAACCACTCCAATGACTTTTTAGTCGATAAAATAGACACTTGAAGTCTGATACCTAAAATTCTTAATTTTAAATCATATATTTCTTCATCGCTAAAAAATACTCCAGTTTTTTACATCTAATAAATGTAGGTCACCACCCATGATTTCCCTAGTTCTTTGAGATGTACCTATTGATTCCTCCTTTATAGTTCTCGATATAAGAAAATAATTTCAAATCTAAACATTTTTAAATAGACCTAGTGATAACAATGTCATTAAAATAAGATGGGTGTTCCAAAATAAACATAATGAGTATGAGAATTTGAATCTAAATAAATAAAAATTGGTTTTTAAAGACTTTACTCAAATTTAAGGCATGGATATCAAAGAAACATTTTCATTCAGGGTGACACATGAGTCCATTCAATTGTTATTAGTGGGTTTAGTTGAGATATTCATGAAGATCCATTAAATGGATGTAAATATGAAATTTTTTAACGGAGTACTTAAAGAGGAAGTCTATATTGAAAAACCAATAAGATTATAACTTTGTGAGATTGGATATTTGGAATTTAATTTAAATAATTATTTATATAGTTTAAATAAAACACCACGGACTTGGTATTCATGTTTAGATTCATACTACAAAAAGTTGGAGTTAAAAGGGGGTTGTTTTTTATACAGATTCTAGGTCAAGATATTAAAGGAATAACAATTCATGGAACCCATATATATTGATGATATCATATTTGGTTGTAAAAGGAAGGAATTTTTGGAATAATTTATAATCATTATGTGATAAAAGTTTGATATTTCAATGATTAAAGGAGTCGTATATTTTATTATTCTATAAGTGAATCAAAAAATATTAGTATACATTTATCTCTTCATATAAATATAATATAGATATGTCTAAAAAAATTAAATGAATTTATCTAAAGATGTTTAAACACCAATAAATGTTTGAGATAAACTTGGAAATCTTGAAGATGGAAAATATTTTAGATCGATATTACTTAATATAATGATTAGAAGTTTTCTATATTTGATTGTAATGAGTATGGAAATAATTTATGTAATATGTTTAGTAGTATGGTTTCAATGAATTACAATAGGAGAACCATATGGAAGTGAAGTGAATCATGAGGTATGTGAAGGCACCCTTGATTATGTTTCGATTTATGGTGTAATAAAAGAAGAATATTTGGTTTTGTATTTATATGTGTATTAGACTAATGATATAGTGAATAGAAAATTCACAAGTGGATGAGAATTTTATTTAGGAGAAATATGTTAATTGAATCAGTAAGAAATAAGAAATTACTTCACATAGTACATCTAAATCAGAGTATATTTTGGAAATAGATACATGTACCTGACTAATCTGTATTAAACAACAATAGAAGGATCTTGGAGATGAGGGGAAGTTTCCAATGGTGATATCGTGTGACAAAAAGTGAAATTGTTTTTATGAATAATATGGTATATAATTCATGTAATAATAATAATAAAATTATTTATCATTTTATTAAATATAGGTGGATTTTACAGTTTTTAAAATGCATCACATTGTAAGAAATTTGTAAGTGGTGTACAATTTTTTAAAAAATATAGTCAAACTAGTGTTTGAAAAATCATTGTAGAATCTCATAATTCAACCAACTTATAAATCTTAAGGGGGTTTGGGATAACCCCTTTCCCTATCTGTATTTATTTTTTATCATAGTTGGTCATTTGTGATAAGACTCATACCCTTTTGGTTTATTTACAAAGGTTGAGTAAAAGTTTACAATCGATAAAGTGGAGAAATTAGAGAAATTTTAATGATAAATTGAAAAAGTGTTTACAAGTGTTATATGAGAATAGTTTACTCACATATAAAGGGTGTGTCTATGTATGAGGGATTTATTTAGTTACAAGTAGTAGTGTGATATATCATAAATATGAAATATCATTGAACAATGATAATGTTAAGGGGAGTCATTTAAAATTAATGGGTTCCATAGCTAAAGATAAAATGTGCGTACAAATAACCTTATATAACTCTATTTTTATAAACTACACATGGAAAAAATTAAAATAGAGAATTAAATGTTATCTTATTTTACTATTTTTAATTTTTTTCATATTTGAAGACAGCCAAAAACACAAGAGAACATAAAATGAACTCGAATATTTCTAATAAACCCAAAGGGGGAGAATATTGAAATCTGGTTTGATCAAGTGAGGATAATGATTGAATGAGCATCAAAATTGGTTTTGTATATTGAAAATTGGTATTATTGGATAAAATATACTAATGTAAATGTTTTTAATAACTATGTACGAGTTTTAAGGAGCTTTGGGGTTTATTTGGTTGAAAATAGAAAAAAAAACATGTCATAATTATTATGTCCATGCTGCAATGATTTTATAGGAATTTTAATTGGATGGTAAAATAAATATCATGTTATGAAGAATAAGAAAACAATCATGATATATTTCTTGTAAGGTTGATGTTTGAAGAGTTATTTTATGGTTTAGAGTTGTGATTTAAAGACTATTTCAAAATTAAAGACCACGATTTAAATTATTATAAAACATACCATGATGGAAGGTCATGATGTGTGTAGAAAACTTTTCAATTTAGTGTTTTGGTCTTTGAATTACATTTTAATATTATTTATTTAATTGATGTTGTAATTAAATAGGAATTGCGTAAATATTCCAAAAAATAATTCATTATATCATCATAGACTTAAGTAGACAATATCTCATATTTCAATTTTTTTATTTCAGAGATAGAAAATGAAAATTGATCCATGTTTTTTAGAGAGATATAGTATTTAGAAATAATTATTCTATAATGGAGTTGGTTACTCCATGATTTGATAGATATTAACATATTTTCAAACTTTGAATATAATTTAAATAAATAAATTTTTACTTGATTAATGGGATATTTAACTTGTTTGTTTGTCACTGACAAGGCTTACACCTAGAGAGGGGGTGTGTATCAGGGTGTGACAATTGAAATTTTATATTTCCAATGCTATTGTTTCATAATTAGTAGGAACAATTATCTATTGATTCCTCACAACCATAATGATGTAAAAATAGAGGGAACATGTGATTTTCATGGTTCACCCAAACAGTTTAATCCAAGGAGAATACATATATATGTGTTTATAAATTAAATACATTAAAGATAACTACTTTTGTGGTCACATAATAGAGTGTTCAAACTGGACCTAAAAGTTTTCAACCATACACTTGAAGACTCATGAACCTCATACACCTTGATGAATTCATTTCTCTTCTTAGAAATATCATGCTCATTACTCATGTTCTGTCAATATTATTCTCTATGAGATGATAATAAAAATATATCATCTTATTGTATCACTTCAGCACTATCTGAATGAGGTTCAATTGAGAATATCTCCTTGAAAATCACATGTTATTTTCTTCTTTAAACTTCATGATTTAAGACATCAAACTCCATTTTATCACAATTTTATTTCTCTAATTATTAAGGACTAGGGTTTCTCACTTGACTTCTTCTACTTCAAAAAAAATCTCACACAAAAAATCAAGGAGTCGCCTCTCCCCGCTTATTCTGATAAAATTACCAAAACTTATCCTTTAAACTCTCTAACTAAAAATATTATTTTGTCTCTAGTTTTTTTATCCTCTCATGTTAGAAAAAGAAACTTTCTATATCAGAAAAAATCCTCCTTCCATAAGGAAATATTGATCCTATAATTAGATCTACCAACTTCTAACAAATTGGGGTATTAAAAACACACCCATCATGAAGATTTTGTAACTTTCACATTATTATCTGTATAGACCATGAGGAAGTGATCTTGGTAAAAATTATCCCCCAAAATAATCTAGAAACTCCATTCAAAAAATAAAAATAATATATATTGGGGTTTCCTAAGTCATTATCTTGATCAATTATTTCAATGATGACTGATAAAAATGATCTCAAAGAAATAATAATAAACTTTTATTGGTTGATTCATTTGATATTCCAATGTCCAAGATGAAATAGACAAAGAAACAAAATGACACCTATGCCACCATAATTGACACATAAAAAAGAGATGATGATACATGTGTTTCTCTTGGATGATCCATACACTGCTCCAAACACATATATGATGGGCCCATTCATGTGTACATTGGTCCAAAACACACACACATTGATCCAAAACACATTTTTGAAAATACCATTCCTTTTTTAAAATACAAACTCCTAGATAAAATGATTCATATATTGATCTACATGACACATATGCTCAATTTAGATGACACATATGCTCAAAATAGTTAAGAAAATTTCCAAAACCAACTATTAAACCATATTTTTTAAAATTCCATTAAACCACACCAAATATGATCCACCCATTTTATGGCCTTCAAGAAATGGACTCCCCAATATTTCATAGGCCACAATGAAGATTCATTTGAACTAATTTTCAAAAAACACAATCCAAATCATAGAATAAGGGGATTTTTTACAAAATATCCCTCTTTAGTTTTTTGAACAATTTCAAATAGAATTATCACTTGGGTTTTCTAGAAATTTTAACACTCACAAAATATGATCTCATACACATCACAATATACTTTCCATTCAGGAGTGTATCAATGATTCACTCAACATTAACTCTATGAAAATTTGATCCAATATCAGTGTGATAAAAAATATCTAAATGAAAATATCCTGAGGAATATACCTTAAGGAATATTCATACACTCAACACTTCTAGAACTATTTTCCAAGAAACTACCCCCCCCCACCTTCCTTCCCAACATAGAACCCCTAATGAACCATTAGGATACTCTCCCTCTTCCTTAACACATGAATTGATCTCATTTTCAAAGTAGCGGTAGTGAACACTTATCACCCTTTGTCAATAAACCCAAAGACTGTTTCTCTAAAAGTACATAATGTAGAATTATAATTTCACAAATTAAACACAAGTGAAAAATTATACCTTAATAGAAAAAATATTCCCATGGAAGAGTGGGTTACCTAAATCCAACTCATCTAGTTAGAAGGATTCAGCTAGACTCTATGAGATGACCGATGACATTAAAAATTGGCCTTGGTTAGTTTCTTTATTATAATATTTGTAACTTTATCTTTAGTGGACATATAATCAAACCTAAAATTTACTTCTTCAAACTTCTAATTAAAAAATGTTATTTGATCACAATAATTTATATCCTCAAATAATAATTTTTCACTAATATTTCTATCAATAGAGTTGTAACACTTGATAAGAATAAGTGAATCCACTTCTAACCTAATTTTTTCAAGATTTTAGTGCATCCATATCAACTAGGTCATGCTTGATTGATTTTTATATCTTCATCTTTCACAATTTCTAAATAGATTCACTCTTAATTTTTTTATTAGAAAAGTGATACAAGAACTAAAAATATATTATACACCTCCAGATAATGATTTTCATTTATTCACCAAACTATTCCAATTCGTATCTATATAACCCACAAACTAATACAATGAACTATTATAATAAATATCCCAAAATCCACTATGTAACTAATGTAAATAATTATTTTCTTCATAAAATTAATATTTATTTATTTCGCATATATTTGTAAGCGGGTGACTTAGAAAGTAGAAAACATAAAATCTGGTTAAGTGGAAATACAATTATAGAAAAATCATAATTATTTACATATAATTTATCACGTAAAACACATTTCTCCCTCAATCATTGATAATTGTATCTTGGACTCAACTAGAGTTCTCATGGTCCATGAATCTAACATTTCAATATTTTTGATCACCTATTTCAAAAAAAATCCAAGAAATGAATGTTCCTTTATTACCTTAAACTACATATAATTTGAAGGAGAATTTTATCTCACCAATAATGTATATATTGCATTCACCTCTCATGTGATCTAAAACTATATTACATTATTCTTTATTTGAGCCTCTAAAAATTATTCCATACATATAAATAAGAACTATAATCCTTTTATTATTTTTCTTCTTAAGGTATATATTATAATCAAATCTACCTCTCTAAAATCTAATCTTATTCACATATTAATCAATTAAATATTACCAAGCTTGTGGTTCTTGATTTAGAAAATACAAGAACATATTTAACTAATTCACTTTTTCTCATCTTTATCCTTTTAAAAACATTATGGTTTATCTACATAAACCTTCTCTTTAACTCTATCCAAAATTTCCAATTTGACACTCATTTGATTTAATTTATAGCCACTTTACAATCTCATATACAAAAAAATATTAGTCTCCAATCATCCCACCAACATAAAATTTTCATCCACATTAATACCTTTAATTAGTAAATATCTATTTCAAACTAATTTTGAATTATTCTTTCTTACCTTGTTGTATTAATTGAATTTTTTATGAAATGCCTATTTTGTTTCGATGAATTTATGTTTCTCATATCCTTGGAACACCTTCCCATGTTTCATTACATTCAATTTTTTTCAATACCTCCGTGTATAGATTTGATGAAAATATCACCTCTAAAATCCTCTTCAATGTTTTTTGGTGTCACTTTAGAAATAAAATATGGTTGATTATACTTTATTCTTTTTTATTTAATCAGGGTTGTCTGTTCACCAATAATTGTGTTTTCAATAAGTTATTACATATTGTATTTTTATTTAAAGTGGTTATTTCTAATGTATTTTCTTAATCATCACTACTCTCATCTGAGCCAACTACATCCCCTTTAAATTACCATAATCCACTAAATTCACTATCACTTTCCTCCTCCTTTTTTCATTTTCTATTGGAAAATATTCTCACCTATTTTGAAATTATGTTTGTTTTAAACAATGTTTACATATTGTATTTTTATAATTTTTTAAATTGGTTTTTTATAAAATTAAAATTCCTTTATTTTGGATGATTATACAAGGGAAATGCCTTCATCCCCAAGAGATTCAGACTTTTTATGCTTCTCCCTATTGTGAATTAAAGTTATACCTCCAAACACTTCAAAGTACTAGAGGATGGGATTATTTCCATACCATATTTTATAAGGGGTTTTTGTCTTTATATGGACATAAAAAACCTTATTAGAGATGTGCATTGAGTTGAGAACATATTATTTCCAAAAATTATCTTGTGGGTTAATCTCTATAATCATAGTCAAAACCATAGTGTTTATGATTTTTTTTCTCCTCTTAATGTATCTATTTTGTTGAGGAGTTCTCACTATTGGAACTTAATTTTGAATACCAAGCTTCTATAAGTATTCCTACACTATATTATTTATAAATTATGTATATTTTTTGTGTATATATTTTTCATTTTTAAACCAAGATTATTTTCAACTTTCCTATTAAATAGACTGATACATTTTAATACCTTATTTTTGTGGGTAATTTCTATAAGTCATTCCATCCGAGGGAAGTTGTTAATAAAAAAGATAAAGTGAGTCTTTTTTTCTAACAATTTTGGTGTCATTTTACTAAAAACATACACATGCAAATATTTATGTAACCTTAATAATTTTTTTATCTTCATTTTCAAGGTTCTTCATACAATCTCACCATTTTGACATGAATCACATGTATGAATTTCATCACACCTGAGTATGGGAAGGTCTTGATCATCATCATTCCTAAAAAATTATAGATTTTTGGGATCAGGTGACCAATTTTCCTATGACCCAAATTGTTATCATCTTCTTTAGATAACATGAAAAAAAACCAAACCAATTAGATAATACTCCCCTAGTCAATTTACCTTGAAGAAAAAACAAACTATTTCTTACCATAATTTTTTATGTATTCTTATTAAATTCCAATGCATGACCTAAGTCACACATTTGAATTAAACTATATATATTATAAATAATACCTTTAAAAATGATACCATCATCCCATATCCGGTTTATTCAACCAACCATGGGTTTTCGGATCCAATACTTTTCTTCCCCTCATCATTGCTAAAGCAGAAAACCCCATCCTTATTATATTTTATATCAGTGATGAGGACTTGATTCTCATTATGTGTGAATTAAAATTGTTATAATTAATCCATGTTATATACCTATATATATCTATTAAGTATGTTTTATAAATATCATTCCTCTCAGATATTCTCTTCTTGATCCATGACTACTGGTTTGGTTTACTTGAGGAAAAGCTAGGTTGCTTCTCCTCCAGATCCTCATTTTTTTCATCAACATGAAAAACCTAATTTTTTTAAGTATTAAAATTACTTTATTACACTTATAAATATTTTTTACCACTTATTATAAACTCTTTTGGTATGTTTCTTTATTCTAAAGATAAAAAATTCATTGTCCCATGCCTAAATTTTTTAGCAAAATAGTCGTATCCATTAAAACCATACTAAAAGTATAGAATATTGCTCGTCCATACCTATATTTCTTCCAAACTGAAGTACCATTTTGAAGTGGATCATACCTATTGGGTGTGTACCAAATTCCCACAACAATAAAACCTGACCCTTGGTTCCTTATTTTCTTCCTTTGTAGCATTAACAGTAATTCTATAAGTATCATACAGCTCAATCTTTTTCCAGGGTGTAGGTTCATGTAGTTTTTGATTCACTAACACTACATCACTTTTATAATCATGTACTATTAATGACTTCAATTTATCAAAAAACCACTACACTCATAGAATAACAAAATTCTCTTCAATGGAAACCCCATGAGCTTCCTCAATGTCAAATTCAGTTGAAATCCTTGATGCTAAATGGAGATTGAATGGTCTTTCTTGATCTTCACACTTATGTTTCTTGTAAAAAATTATTATTTATGTTATTTATTTATTTTGACCCTTTATTTCATAGAATTAGTCATCCCATAAATGGTAATGGATTGTTATTCAACCTTTATCCTCAACATAACTTCTAATTATGAGCAACTAGAATTTCCAAATTTATGTTTCTCAATTACCATTTTTAGTAATTTTTTCTCCTATTTAATATTGATGAATTTAAATTTTGGATTCATGTAAACCACAATTAGAATTATATATCTTAACTTTATAGTATTCAATTTCTTCATGGTCTGCTTTATGTTCATCATCTAGATTTACTTTTCCCTTAATTCCCACATTTTCATAATTTGTGTCCTCTTCTTATTGTCTAAATACAATAGACATGAGTGGTTATTTATATAGTTCTATAAATTCTAATACCTCCTCCAATTTTATTTCCTTAAATTACTTATTTAATTTACATATAAAGTTCCATTTATTAAATAATTTCTACTTTATTCACTTCTATTACCACCTTTGAAAGGCTTCGGTTTTGGTTCCTCTTCCCTATCAAAATCTTGTAAATTCTTTGGAAAACTAGCTAAAAAGATCCTAACTTTACCAAATCAAAAACAATCGAGTATTATCCAATCCCTGAACTTATATTTTCATTTTTTGAGATTAGAGGAATGAAATGACAACATTTCATTAACTTCTTCAATGTTGGGTTCTTCATTGCTTGAGATATTCTTCATAGCCTTAAATGATATCTTATGAGACTCTTCTTTCTTAATTGATTCATTACCATTGTTAATCATATCAAAAGAAAAAATATTTCTATACCAGATTTCCAATGTTACCACCTTTGGGTTTTTATCTCAAAGAACCAAAACTATTTTATGGAACCATGGGAGAAATGTGATCATGATTATTTTTACAATTTTCAAATCATCAAGGATTTTCCCAAAACCTTCATATCTTATATAAGAGTGTTCATATAATAAAAAACATCTAATATCTCATTTGGACTCATTCATAAATTTTAATATTTAATTCAAAGGAATTTTTTATTTCTTCTTGAACTTTTGAATCTAATAATTTAATAAGTAAAAGGTGTCCCACATCGCATGAGATATCTTGCATGGAATCACCTTAATATAGATAAGGTTCACCAATGTTTCCCCTAAAGAATTTGTTGACTTAGAATAATCATTAAAATATTTTTGATATATTAACATCAATACACTACTATCAATTCATGTATATAATCCATGAAATGAATCTATATATACATACATTCCAAGTGAATAGAAATAATTTTTAATCATATTTTTCCATAGCAGTAATTTTTTTCCAAAAATAGGGATTCCCTTATCATTCATCACTGCCACCATTATACATTTGAGAGAGAGTACTCAATATAGAATATTTTTCTTTGATACGAATTTTTTATCCATGATAAGGTTTACACCCTTGGAGGGGGTGAATCAGGGTGTGAAAATTTAAATTTTACCTTGTTAGTGATCTTTTACTATAATTAATAGAAACACTCCTCCATAAATTCTTAAGGGATGTAATGTGGTAAAAATGGATGAAATGATAGATTTTACTTAGTTCACACAAATAGGAAGTTATAAAGAGCATACATAGTAATTTTCATGTACACAAGAGACATTAATCTAGTTGTTTTTTAGGTTTCACAATGGATCGATCGCACTGACCCTTTGGGTTTACCACCATACAGCTGAAGGCTCGTTTCCCTCTCACAACTTGAGGAATGAACTTATACACTATGAAAGAATTAACTCACTAATCATGTTATTTAGATATCCTTCTTCACAATATGATAATAAAAATACACAAGGTTTTTTTATCACTTTAGCACTTCCTAAGTGAGATTCCAGTGGGAAAACCCATAAGATTACCACTTCTACTAATCTTCTTCAACATTTCAAATTCAAGACCTATAAATCTATTTTTCTTTTCACTATTTCTATTCTTATATTCATTTAGAACTATGGTTTCCCAATACACTTCAACTACTCTATAAAAATATTTTGAATATTAATTCAAGGAGAAACTTATCTCCACATTTTCTAATAAAGTATACAAAACGTATTTTTTAAGGTATAAAACTGAAAACCACATTTTGAATATGTTTTATCCTTTTAATTTTTCATTTAAAATAGGTTCAAATTCTATATCATGAAATATAATACTTTAAAAGTAAAAGTAAATCCCATAACTGGCTCCCCCAACTTCTGGCCAACTAGGTTATTAAAAATACACCCATCGGGAAGCTCTTAGACCTTCAATATCTATTTATGCACAGACCATAAAGTAGAGGTCTTTGTCAAAATAGATCCTCAAAACTAGAAAATAAATCCCATTAAATAATAAAAATAACATATATTGGGGTTTCCTAGGCTTTTGTCTGGATCAATTCTTCTAGATATGGTCTATGAAAATTATCTCCATGAACTAATCATAAAATGTTATTGGTTAATACATTAGAAATTTCTAATTTCTATATGACACAAATGTAGGATTCGAATAAAAGTTATACTTCCATCATTCACACACACGTATATTGGATGACACATATATTACTCTTAGATGACACAAACGTTGCTCCAAACACAAATATAATAAGCCCATACACACCTATGTTGGGTGAAAACACACTTATGATATGCCAAAACATCTATGCAGATACCATGCCTTTTCCAAAATCCAAAATACCAACCAAAATGAAACCTACACTACTCTACGTGATACATATTCTTGATCAAGACGACACCTAAACTCTAAATACTTAGGAAACTTTCCACAACATCTACTCAACCATATTTTCCATAGTTAATTCAAAACACCCTAGAGTCAATCCAAACCTCTTCTAAGCTTCAATAAATTGACTCCAAAAGACTAAATTTTCCTCATTAAAGATTAATTCTACTTAATAGTTAATAAACAAAAACCATGTCACACAAAAATGTTATTTTAGCCAATATAAGCAATTATATATGGTTTTAAAGGACAATTGTATAACAAAATGTGGTATAACATGTTAAATTTTTTTAATGAATAAAATAAAGTTTTATTTTGAAGATTGAAAAAAGAAATAAGAGTAAATTGATATAACACACCAAAATAATATAAATGTATATTAATATGTAATTCTAGAGAGTTTTATGTGTTGTGACTAAAGAAATTTAATGTTATTAAAAATCTAGATTCTCTTAAAAATAAACATATCATGAAAAAATCCCATCTCCAATTAGAGTATTTATTATTTATTGAATATTTTATTATAAATGACATATGATTCATAATATTAGGGAACCTATCTTCAAATAGTGAGTGGATAGATAATAATGGGTAATTAATCTTTTATTTGATAAATATTCATTCTTAAGAAAATGTAATTCTGCAAAAGTGGGTGATTTATTGGTACATAAATACTTTATTAGTGCACACTCCTTGGAAATGCCCCCTTATAGGTGAACTAATTAAAATCCTTGTGTATTTTAACATTACAATCTTATTTTATTTTTCTTCATAATTTAATTAACTTATATGATAATAGTGTCCTTCACAACATGAAAATATGTTTTATTATTGTGAAGGAAAGTTATTAACCTAATTTACCCCCCCCCCCTACATCTATTAGTTTTTTTTGGTCTATATGATTTCAATAGTAATCTATAAATTGATTTATATTAATGATGTTTCCATGAATAATGATTTGTTTTAAGTATAATCAAAGTTACATGATTCTAAAAATACTATGAAGACGTTGAGGTATGGATTCAATGATGAAAAATATATTAAAACAAAATCTTTAATGTATATAAGAATAGATAATTAGATTATATGAAATTATACTGTCACAAATTTAAAATAACTCCCTATTAAATCAATTAAGGTATTATATTTTATTAATATATGTCTACATTGGGATATAAAATAAATAAGGAAAAACATGTCTTAGAAATTTCAAAAAAAATTGAAAAAAAAATTAACAGTGAATGTTTCTAGAATAATTATAATAAAATTTTGGTAGAAATAAAAAATTATTCAACAAATTTATCTAAAATAAGAATATAAATTATTTTGGGAAATTTATCCCTCTATGTATTGTAATGAACGATTCAATTTACTTCTAAATAGACATATAATATTCTTAATAATCCACATGACATTGAATGGAAGAAAATTTTTTATAGAATAAAATAAACATTTGGATCTATTATTTGTGTTTTTTAACATAAGGTAATAAATCTAGAAACTATTGGAACAATATTTTATTCTAAATAATATAGTTTAGGACATAAGTTAGATGGATTCATCCAAATCAAGATTCAAATCAATCCATTGAGTAAAGACTTGTTTTACTTAAAAATAACTTATTTAATTATATTTATAAATCTTGTAGAATATGTAAAAAAATTATTAATTTTTTTTATAGTGCTTAAATATACCCCCTAATAAATTAAAGAATGTTTTTAAGAAAAAAAATTTCAAAAAAACAGAGAAATAATTTAAAATTTTAATATTATAGAACAGTAAAAGGAGAAGGACTTCAATCATGGATAAAAGATGTTCTTAACATATGAAATGTGATACAAATATCTAGTATAATATTTAAAATAATATAGGTGGATAGATGAATTTATATAATGATATTGTTTTTTAAATTAAATGAGTTAGAGAAACCAAAACACATACTCAAAAATTAAACTCAATATATTTTTTATTTATTAATCGGTTGAGTAAAAATTAATATATTCTAGTTTTTTTATGATGGTTTTGAATTAATTTTTAGAAGAAATGATTCCACCATCAAGAGATTAAATTATGAAAGAGTATTCTCAAAAGGAAAGAGAAAAAATGGAACTTTACTCTAAAATTTCAATTCTCAAAATTCTTATTATTTCTATGAAACTGAGGGAAACAAGTTATATCAAATAATACATAGCCAAAATCTCTAAATAAACATGATAAAAATAAAAAAAAAATTGTGAGAAATTTTATAAAATTAAATATAGAAATAGATATTTTTTGTGAGACAAGTCAAAAATGGATGATGGTAAAAGGAAGCTGTAAAAGAATCAAAATTCAGAATAAAAGGATGCAACAATTAATTTAATATAATTTATAAAAACTTATGAGACATTAAAAAATATAGGGAGAATTTTATTTCATTACTTTTATTGATAATTATAGTAAAATGAAAATTTTCATTTTTATAAACCATAAACAAGAAGTTGTGTAAAAATTCAAAATTTCTATATTGGATATTGAGAAAGAGTTAGGAATGGACTTCAAAAGGTAAGATATGGGTAACTAAAATTAATTAACATATAATTAATATGATTTTTTTATAAAAACATGGAATTAAACATGAATGAAACACTTTAAATAGAACACTACAAAATAGAGTGGTTGAGGAAAACAATAGAAGCCTTATAAAGATGATAAGGACCTTTCAAGCTAAATTTAAAATCTCAAAATTATTCTGGAAATAAGTTTTTTAATAATTATTTATATCCAAAATAGATTCTTATTGATTCCCGATTCAAATACAGAATGTATAAATTTTGGTACAAGAAGAAACCATCATTATGATGATTTAGAGTTCTTTAAATCCAGTGTTTTGTTAAAATTTAAAATCAAAATTTTTTCAAATATGATGAGAAAGATGATGAAGTAACATTCATGGGTTATTTATTAAATAAAATTGTTTATGGGTGTTGTAACAATAATATTCATAAAATAGTTAATTTTTATGATGTGAAAATAATTGAAGAACCCATTATGATAACCTTTAATGAAGAATATAGTTATAAAAAAAGGAAAAATGGAATTGAAAATACATAAAAATATGATTAAAGAGAATATTAAGATATTAACCCCAATGGTATAAATTATTCTTATTACACCAAAAATGGTAAAAAAAATTGTTATTTTTAGGTTAAAAATTAAAGTATATTAAAGAAAAAATGCATGTTGAAGTTGATAATATTATTGGAGATAAAATTTATCAAGTCTAAATAAGAATTAGATTTAAATTTACTTATCAAACAATATTAATAACTTAAACTGAGCAAAAACATTAATGGGGAAATTGAGAAAAAATAATGGATAAATACTACGAATGGAGAGCTGGGTAAAATAAAGAAAACATTCACATGGGATGTATTACCTATGCTAAAATAGGATAATGTAATTGGATCCAAGTGTGTATTAGAAATAAATTTAATAAAATATGATAATTGTTTAGAAATAATTAAAGGTGTTTTATAAAGGATATTCTAATTCTGAGGGGGTTAATTCTAAAGAAACATTTTCTCATGTTGTATATCAGAATCTATCTAAACTTTCTCAGTTATTACTGGGTAAATGAATTATAAATTTTATCAAATGGATATTAATTATTCATTTTTTATCAATGAACTAAAATAATAAGTTTATATTGAGAAAATTGAGAGTTTCATTCTTGAAAAAGAAGATACATAATTTCACAAATTGAAAAAGGCCCTCAACGGTTTAAAGAAAGATCCATGTTCATGGTATTCCAAGTTAGATGATTTTCTATAACATAGGAATTCCAAGAAAGGTACCCTGGAAATAAAGATTTCTATGAATGGGATAATAACATATCCTCTAATTGTTATTTTTTATATTGAAGATATTATTTTTGTAAGTGATAAGGAGTATAATTGCATTGAATTTTCTGAGAAAATTCTTAAAAAAATTAAACTCCTATGTTTGGAAAAATGAAATTCTATTTAAGAATTTATGTAGAGTAATAGAATAATTATATTTTTAATTTTGAAAATAAATATATCAGGGAACTGTTAAAGAAAATTTTAATAAAATAATTCTAAAAATTATTAACACCTATCATTGTTGGTGTGAAATAAAACAAGGATACGCATTCACAAAGATTAAATGAAAATCATTTAAATAATATGGTTGGAAGTCTCTTATATCTTATAGTATGGAAAACATATATAGTCTTCACACTAACTTTATGAAATATTTCAATGTAATCCTAATTAATAAAAAAAAATTTGTTAAAATGTTTCTTTGATATATTAAAGGGATACATTATAATTGGATTTTTTATAGAATAGAATATGAGAATGAAGTTTTTAGCTAAACCAATATTGATTTGGTTATAAATGATGATGAGAGATGTTCTACCTTATGTATAACATTATTTATTGGAAGAAATAATGTAATATAATACTATAAAAATAAATATTTATTGATATTAAATAAAATATATATTGAGTATGTGGTTTTCATTGAGTTGTGGACACAAATATTTTTGATAAAGGAGTGATTTGATTATATAAAGGAGAAAGTAAATTTTAAATTAATAATTGATTATAATTTCCAAATTGAAAACATCTTATATAAGAACTTTACGAAACAATCAAGATCAAAACAATTTCATATTAAGTATCATTTTTTTCAAATAAGATGTTTCAATTGGTATGGTTATTCTTGATTGATTTCTTACCAAACAAAAAATTATAAACATTTTCACCGAGATAAAACTAAAAAAAATGTTCTAATAATTACGACTGATGGTGAATATCTATCCAACCCCACTCAATAATTAAGTTGTGTTGATTTCATACCCCTTACATAAATTTTACTTTTTATATTATTATTTGGTGGGAATTCAAAAAATTTAACCAATCCTTCTAGTGTGGTGTTGGTACGGTCTAGCTCTACTCCTTTTGGGTTTCTTCCAGAGTGTTTGGGGATGTCTATGGATGGTGGATGGGCTTTTTTTTATGGTAGTTCTAGGATCCAATAAAGTTTCATGGTGCACAGGGTCTGTTTGGGACCTGCGTTTGGTGATGTATTTTTTTGATTTGTAGGTGGTTATGAGTGTTTCTTGTTCATGGTTTGATCCTAAAGGTGTTCAGTGTAGCCAGAATTGATTTTATGGAATACTCTCCAGAGGAGGATTCAGAGGTGATCGTTTATCTTTGCAGAGTTCTTTGGATTTGGTTGTTTGAGAGGGTATGGAATTCGCCGTCAGATCGGGCATGTGTTTTGACACAGGATACTTGTTTGCCGAATTACCTTGCAACGATGGATACTTCATCATGATCAAATGATGGGGATGGAAACTCTATATTATTAGTATGGTTTTACTCTTTACCTTCGGGTCATGTATGTCTTATGTCGTTGATGTCTGGGTTCCCCCTTATTCCCTTAAAAGGGGGTCTATATTTATAATAAGAAATATTTGAAGGCTTTCGGGCCGTTGGATGGATGGGGGGTTTAAATTGAATATTAGAGGGGTTACATAAATATGGGGGATGATTTTTTATTTTGAAACTAAATTGCACATGTTTAAAGATTTTATATATTGATAATAAATATAAAGGTGGGGATTAAACAAAACATGGTAGTATAGTGGAGTGATTGAAGTCCCATCAATTATTTTTGTATTTTTTTGTAAATATATATTTATAAGACTTCATATGTCATTTTAATACTTTTTGATAAGTTGCAAAAAAATAAATATTAATTAGGGTAATGACCCAAACATTAATAAATTAAATTTCCCTTCTGAGTGAATATTTTTCCAATTTAGTAATTTAGAACACATCCACTACATAATGACATTTAAATACAATTTATTATTATTATAAAATAAATCCATAATATCATTATTTTTAAATATGACCATTGAATATTAAAATAATTGGTAATATATCCATTCTAAATTGACCAGTAAGATAATTACATAATAATAAAAGATAAATTATTTATATGGAAGGATATATGATCTTAAATAATAATATTATCCCTTATGATTCCCATTTATCAAAGCATCTAAGGGAGAATATGTCACTAGGGTTCACCCTTTACCAATACCAAACTCAGATTCAATAACTAAGTCTTGATTAGAATCAATTATGAGACAATTTCAATATTAAATAAGTCACATCCCAATCAATTTTCAGAGAACCACCCCACGAAAGTAGTACCATTTCACACCTTAAACTATGGGGTTATGTTGGTGTAATAAGGGGTTATGTATCTCGACCTTATTTATATAAAGTTATAAAATTTCTTATTAGAAATTATGTAGTGATTACTTTGATCCCATTTTCATTATTATACACATGAATATAAGATGAATAGGATAAATAGATTTTCTGATACAAAGAAAACCAAATTGATTTTTTGGAAAATATATTATTACAATTGAAATAAACTTTTATGATAAATTAGATAATTTGAAATAAAATTTCTTCCCTTGAAAAGGCCTTATAAAACACTATTTATTTTAGTATAAATAATAATATATTTTTATAAAGACCTAAGTAAATTTTATAAGGCTAGAAAATTTCAATTTGTCGTAAAATCTAGTGTTTTTTAATAAATAAGTTTTTTATTTAATAATTAAATTTCACATATTTATAAAATTAATTTGGAAAAATAAAAGTCATTTTTTAAATGTTGAAATTATTTAATGGTGATTTTTACATAATTTTTTAATTTAGCTAAATTTTTAGATAAATCATAAATACTGTATAAATATATGGTAAGTGTTGTGACATCATAATGAATTAAAAGTGATGTAATGAATATTATAAAGAAAATTCATGTAAAAAATAGTATTATTCAACAAAATAAGTTATTTTAAGGTGAATAGGATTAATTTTTAAAATCTATAATGAATCTTCTGAAAACATAATTATATTTCAAATGTTTGCAAAAAAATATTTAATGAAATGAATCATTTCCACCTATAAAATATTATTAATTAAATATGTTTGGTCCTTAATATATTAAAATATTAAAAACCACTACCCCTTAAAAAATACCATGGGAGATACCATGTAAATGCTAATATTTTTTCATTTATATTAACTAGATGTCTAAGGCTAAAGTTTAGAAATTAATAAATAATTCACTCTATTTTTCCATAAATTCCCATGCATTCTCTCATTATTATACAATACAAAGCCTTTGATCACGAATTTTCTATCATTTTTTCATTAAATATACCTCCAAAAAAATTTCTATGTTTCTAATGAGCTCCTCCGATGATTTAAGAAGCACCATCTCAAGGTAAAGAGTTCTCTACCGTCTATTTTCCATTCAAGCACTTCCTTTATAATAATTATTTTGATTATAAATTTACTATATTTTCTTATATTTATTAATGTTACTTTATTATCTAAATGATTCCAAAATAATTAGATATTACATTCCTCTCTCATTAATCCCATCCATAAACATTTATTTTTACCTGTTATACTGCAGAAATTATGTCTTGATTTTCCATGACATAACTTTTGTGTTTTGAATACCCAACCCTATATTCATTCATGCTTATTAACCTAGATATAACAATACTTCATTTATCAGAGACTTTTATTTATGAAACCCGCAATCCTTAATCGTGGGATTGAAATGATGAAATGCATTATTATGTTATATTATCACTATGGCACATGTAAAAAAATGATAGGTTTACCTTGATGAAGCTAAAATTTATTGGGTAATGTTTTTGTCTCATGAGATAACAAATATATTACAAGGTCATTCAGATTAACTGTACAATGTTATGATGTGTTAGTGGTTAGTGTTGACTTATGCTTATGACATCACATTTCATGCTATTTTCAAATTCTAATGAGGCCTTGATATTATGATATCATCCCATCAGGTCATCCTTAAATGTTTACATATATTATTCTCACCCATTGAAGTCATAATGATATGCCTCTTGACCCACATGTGTTACGTTTCATCATGTTATGCTTGATTATTCCCTTATTTGGCTTTACAACTCTCCCCTTTTTTTATGTATGTCTTTGGGTTATCCTGTGTATTATTAAGAGTTTAAAGGAAACTATGAGAACATTATGGAGATTTGAAATCATATTTTTATTTTTTATGTTATGTTAATGGTTTATATATCTACTTTCCAAAAGACACTAGGCCTCTTGATTCTCTGTGACTGTATTCTATAGAAATTTAAGTCAAAAATCACAAAATAAAATATATAAGAGATATAAGTTTTAATTGTTTGTATCAAATAAAGTACTAGTTATTTATGGGGATTAGTATTTATAAAACATTATTCAAAACAATATGGTTAATTTTAAGAATCCTTTAAAAATATTTTAGTAAATTATAGAGTATAAAATCCTTAAACCCTCAGTCCCAGATCCAGTTTTAAAAACATAATATTTAAATTTATGGATTGTATACCAATAAACTTGACTTAATTTTATACATTCAATACATAAAACATCAAACATAAATATTGGATAATTTACATACTCATTGACCATTTCAGTTTACAGTTTTATTTAATTAGAAAAAACACTTACATAATAAAACCCATATCTTTAAGTGATTATTTTTCCCCTATTCTCTATTTTTTTATTTCACATTACACCTTAAAAATATCCCATAAAATTTCTCACACATTAAACCTTTATAGAAAAAATTCCATTAACATAATTATTCATAAAATAGGTGAATGGAAACCATAATAAGGGTGATCTCAAATCATCAGTAAGTGTAAACATAAGTATAAAAAATTGAATTTTGTTAGTGAGTATCAAATGAGGATAAAGGAGTGATGGAATAAATAATTTTCATGATCATGGAATAAGATAATTCATACCCATCAAAACATAGGTCATTAAACATGTTACATGTCATAAATATTTAACAAATGAAATAGTTATATGTATAAATATTCATGATTCATGTGAATTTAATCATGATCAAAGGTACACTAAAAATGCATAGAAATCATATAGAAAATGTGTTTGTATCTTGGAACATCCTTATCATATCACCCTTACAATCACTCTAACAAATGGAATAATGTACTCAATAAATTTCAATAATCTCTTTGGAGAAATATATAACCGGTAAACTCATTCCCTTTAATCAATTAATTTTTGAGATATTTCATGATCATCCATCCTTGGTTTATAATAAAACCACCCATGGTTGATTTTATAATGATAACACCCATCATTAAAAAAATACAATATCAGTAACATGAATAAATTATATGTAGATTTATTTTCATCATTAAACTTATATAACCAACCATTATTCTTTTCATAAATTGATTAAATCATGGAAATGAAATGGGTTCCATCAAAATCACTTTCAAAAAACCATAATTGATCTAGAGGATGGATTATTATTGTATCATTACAATATATCCCCAGTGAATCATATTGATTAGGGTTTTTTGGATGGTATTGTGTAAGACAGACACACCCTACAAACAGAACTTGCGCAAGTTCGTGTTTTTCCACACTCAAATTTATATGGGGTCATGTGGCGTGCAGGTGGTGGGTTTGTCCCCAGAAAGGCATGGTGTGGCACCCACCAATACATTGTTACCCAATAACACATTTTCATTTGGTGGATTTCCTGAATGGTAAAGGCTCCCCATAATTATTCATCACACCCAATTTCAAATTTGGGAGGGCACAAGTACTATTACAATACTATATAGGTGGTGATGCAGGCGATGATACAGGCAGGCAGTGACTTTGGCATGATGCAAGCATTCAGTGATTCATGCAAGTTACAGGCCTTGAGAAATAGATAGGATGATGAAGGCATGACGCTCCCTTGGTATTTTGGGCCATTTTATGGACTTTATTCCAACTGGTCCTATAGGCCATCTACTAAATAAATAAGTCTTGATGGGTGGGTTATCCCCTGGGGGGCTATGGCATACCTTTCTTTCCTGTCTGTGTGTGTGTGTGTGAATGGTTGTTTGAATGTAATTTTACCACCATGCACCTTATATATATATATATATATATATATATATCCCTAGTTGAACATAAGTAACATTGAGGTTTGTTGTCACTAATGATTAGAAATTCCATTAAAAGATCATACAATACATTCTTCAGGAAAAAAACTTTAAAGTTTGAAAATAACATTTAAAAAACTAAAATTTCACCCAGTATTATGAAAATACCTTTATTTTAAAATAAAATTATAAGCTTATAAAGTAATATTCAAATAAAATAATGGACTTAATTGTGGTAAAATCCATCCATGACGTAAATGTTATTTGTAAACATTGTTTTTAAACGTTTTTAAAGAGAGTCAAGAGTGTCTCGTGTGGAAAAAGATAAGATATTTATGTTTAAAATCCATTAAAAAGATATAAATGATTTTATAAAATATATTTTGTAAATAGTTTTTTTTTAAACTAAAATTATTCCAATATTTAGAAAAAATGACATGTAGGAGAAGGACCCTTGGTCTAAAAGAAGATACAAGATTAGTATCACTTAAAAAAATCTTTCTGTTTCATTAATCAATAAGGGAAGAAATGAAAGATAAACATTTTAATCACATTAATAACCATATTAAACGAATATATATGGGGTTTAACGAAATAATATAATATGATTTACCCAAATAAACCTTGGATATAGATAATCCTGAAATAAGATGAGATTGTATCAGAAAGCATCCATAGCATTTTGGTGTCTTTTGTATCATAAACTTTTGAAAGAAATGGATTAAAATAAAACTTTAAATATAATTTATATAAAGAGATCTATGATATAAAATGAAAAGGGGTAGTGTATAAACCTCATACAAAAATATATGTTCATAACATAGACATGTGTCCCAAAGAAGAAATTTGAGACGAGTAACCCATACAAATATCATATCATTGAATTTGAGAATTAAAAAAATTGATAAATTTTGTGTAACAAATGAGAATCCAAAAAAAAAGTTTAAATAAAATATAAATAAAATAAAATTCCATTTCACATATAATAATATCATAATATAATCCATGAAGAAGTGATATAACCCAATGAAAGAAAATTAAGTTAAGAATACCCTTACAACTTGGTAAATTTAAAGTCAAATCCATTTGGATAAAGTAATTATAATACCATGGAGTTTGTAGGATTCAGGATATAAAATTTAATATATAATTATATTCACTATATAAAATAAATTATGTATATAAGAATTAAACATACCTTAATTAAGTAAACTTAAGACGAAATACCTTACCTCGGGTCCAGACTTCATATGTATGTCTTTTAACTACTATGTAATAAAATTATATAAATTATTCTCTTGATTAAAAATATATAATAGGTTTATTAATTTATAATTAAACAATTTTTTCATTTATTAAATTTAAATATTCAATTACTTAATTAGTTAAGTTTACTTTGGACATTTTGAATACATTCAATTTATATTTGCAAAACCACTTCGGAATTTTGAAAATAGTAAAAAATGAAATTATTAATTAATCTATAAAATAATAATAATGACATATATATAATATTTATACATTAATTATACTTTTAAAGATACATTTAATGATTTTTATTAGAAATTAATTATATTACAGTCATGGAGATGGTAGGGCACATGTATGCATGAGTAATGTTTCCATTTTTAAAAGAACATGTGGGAAAGAAGAGTTATGTTAACATTAAAAATGGTTTTTATATCATAAATATCATATTATATCTCTAAATAAAATTATATATACCATCCAAGTGTATTGGGGATAAGAAAATCACATCACTATATAGAGGTGGTAATCTACACATATACATGAACAACATTATAATTTTTTAATGGATTGAATGGTAAGAAGATAAATGATATATTATATTTATAGAATAATAATTATGTAATTAATATCATATATATTAAATCCTTCATTATAAACTTATGTGATATCTTGTTATGGAAAATGAACTGCATCAGTTCGCGTTGTGGTACTGCTTTGTACATACGAATGGTTGTTTCATTTCCCATTTGATGGAAGAATGAGATAGATTAAGGTTGATAAATTAAAATAATAAAATATCGTTGTTTGGTAGATACTGATATTATTATATAAAAATGGTTATGATCATTTTTAAGGATTTATAAGTATAAATAAAACAATAACATTCAGTTAAAGGATAAACCTCTTCTTTAGACAACATCCTTTTTTACAACTTAATCCCTATAAGGTTGGTATTATACCAAAAATAATACATGTATAAAATTTTTATGGATTTTAGGAAGTTATTTTATGAAATAAAGTTCTAAAAATGTCTGAGGGGGAGATCATATGAGGGGAAATTCTATAAGTGAGGGGTGGGGCACTCTTGGAATTACATATGGTATTAAATAAATATAAATTATTTTTTACGGAATAGGGGAAGAAATATATATATATATAGAATATCAGATGAGGATTATTATAAATCCATTCATAAAATAAAATTTGGACAATTCTATGTGATATTTTTCCCTTATCTCTGGGTTTTACCCCCTAGTTATCCCTTTTGCCAATTACCATGACATTAAAAACAAATTATCATTATGAGTCAAGAAAGTTATAGTAAAGGGAAAAGTGATTCATTAATGGACCATGGATGATATTATCATTCATATCACATTCAATTTGATGAATATTCTATTTTCATTCATTTTAAATCATTTAATAAAATATTTTCTTATGATAAATTATCATTAATTTCATTTTTAGAACAATTAATTTTATTTAAATTTAATATCATAAATATAAAAATTGAATAAAAATATATACTTTTAAACAATCCCAATATTATATATATAAATATAAAATTCATAGGATGAATTAACTCAACCAAAAAAATTACTTATAGTGTTTTTAAAATCATTTACTTGATATTTTTCTACTACATTCACGAGTACTATGTTGGTGTTATGCAATAATTTAAATAATTATTTCACCACTAAAAATTAAAAAGAAAATTTTAACTAAAAATAATAATTTATTTATGCTCAAAATAACTTTTAATATTCAATCATGATTGTTGGGAAAAAATCCCTCAACGTATCATTGAATAATTTTTGAGGTGATTGTGTTTATTGACAAAGTGGACATCAGTGTGGTTATTGTTGACAAAGTAAACCATGACATACAATTTTGTTGACAAAGGGGATTTCATGGTGGAATGTCGAGTTCAAGAGCTATGGTCAATGATCCATGTTTGATTCAAGAATGTTGACAAAGGAATGGATGATCTGGAGGCGGTACAAAAAGAACATATACAAGGTGGTGCCATTTTCCAGTGTTTTCCAAATTTTTGGGCCTGAAATCGAAAAAAGAAGAAAAGTAGTTTTGGCAAAGAGAACTGCGCGCAGTTTTCTTGAAGTAGAAGTAACTTGCGTGCCATATGTTATTCAAGATCAGAGCATCAAAATATGGCAATGGAAAGAGGGTCGTGCAGGTATTGGTGTGGTCGCGTAGGTGATTTTTGTGCCATGAAGAGACTTGCATGCCGATGCCTAGAAGGCTTGGGAACTTGCGCGCCTACTATTTTTCAAGATCAGAAGATCAAAATATGGCAAAAGAAAGAGGGTCACACAAGTATTGGGTTGGTCATGCAGGTGACTTGTAAGGGCAGAGACTTGCGCTCTGAAACTTGCACGTCGAGGGTAGACTTGCGTGCCATCGCGCGGGGTGACCAAATGCCTATAAATACTGGACCACACCTCCCCATTTTTAATAGATTTCAATACTTAGAAAAATCAGAGCTCCCGTCGCGTAGGTGTGGTGGTCGCGCAAGTGGTGTGTGGTCGTGCAAGTGGGACTTGTGCGCCAGGTGATAGTTTCGTGCCAGTGTTTGAAGTTGCGCGCTGGTTGGTTGTTGTGCTCCGATGCATGTTTGGTCATAAAGGGGATTGAGTCACGCAAGTTTGGAGTTGCAGAGGCTTTTGTCGCGTAAGTAGTTGAGGTGGACTTGCGCGCCAGTTGTGACTTGCATGCCGATACTTGCGTGTCATCTTAGACTTGCACGCCAAGTAGGGTTCATTCCCCAGCAATGTTTTTAGGCTACGTGGAAGTTGGATGTTTTCCCGAAACCTTCGATGCAAAGTGAGATTCATCTACCAGTGAAAGTTGGACTTCAACAGAGAATATACATATAGAGGAAGATGCATTCCTTCATGCAAATGAAGAGACCTAAAAGTCTATAAACTGTGATTGGATCCTTTCCAGAGCAGTGAGAAAAGGAATAGGAAGAAGTTGATCCTCTCCACCAGTACTGAGCCAGAGAGAGAAAAATAGGGAGTGACCCTTGGGAAAGCAGTGAGATGACCCTAAACCTTGTAAAGGTAGTGAGCCTGGAAAAGAGTGATTGTGCCCGAAGCTTGTAATCCACAGCTAGTAATGTTTAGTGGAATTTGGTACGACCGACAACGTGTCGGTGTATTCTCCTTGGGCGTAGCCCTTAGCAGTGAACCAAGGAAAAATTGTTGTGTCATGTGCATACTTTACTTTCTGTTTATATTGTGCAACAAGAAAAATAGAGAAGAGTGTTTTTCTTAACAGCAAAACAAGATCAGAGCGAGCTTTATTTTTAAATTATTCATACCCTGATTCACCCCCCCCCCCCCCCTCAGGGTACTCAGCCTAGTGGACCTAACAATGACTGTTTTTATCCCTTTGTGAATGTATAATAGATATTTAAAAGCAAGAAAGTGAAAATTTCCATTTTAATGTATTTAAAATAATATATAATTCATTTTCAAATGAGAACACCAAATATTTTCCATAAATTATAATATTTGGTTATTATGGTATATCACCACTCATAAAATATATTAAAGTACATTTTTGGGATTATTTGTAGTCCTAATCTCGTTATTCGTAACCCAAATTGCTCAATTTTCCCTTACTGATGTGACAAATATTTATTGTGGTTACTATACATAATGTAAAAAATAAAAGGTAACTATTTAAAAATTCTGAATATTATTATTCCAAATATGTAATCCATTTTTCAAAATTCAATCTCTAGAAGTGGTGGGAATTGAGCTAAGATAAAATTGCAAAACAAAACGAAAATATGTTTTTAGAGAAATATATCTTTAAGTTCCAAATTGAATATATATGAAAATAAAGTATAGTGATGATTAAAATATAATTAATTATATTATAAAGAATAATAATAAAATTCTTTTACTTTGATATCAAATTCATATAATAATTTTACTTTTTAGTAAAAATAAAAGACATCTTTATAAAAATCATTATTTTTCACTAATCACTAAAAAAACAGTCCTTTCAAGAAAAATCCCCAAAAATAACCCTAAACCATTTTTTATATTATTATTTAAAAAATGATATACGTTTTATAAAATAAAATTTATAAGATTGTGATAATTTAGTTATAATATTTTCTCATACAAATAAATAAATTTTTTTTTGAAGAAAACATATTTTTGATGCATTAAATGACTTTATTAAAAACTGAGTTCTTATTTCATAAGAATTAATCAAAAACGTTGTATTAAACATGAAATTTATATATATATATTATTTTTTGGTTACTTATATTTATATGGTTTAATTTAATGTAGTTGTCAAAAAAGACATAAAATATTGAAATTGTATGGTTCATTTATGCTCGATGTTGCATGTCGTATATGCTATCAAACATAGTGTTATATTAAAATCTAGAGGTTTCACACCCCCCCCCCCCTCATTTAATAAATTATTTACTTTTAATTTTAACTAGGTCATCATAATCAAGGGTTTGGCATTTCAAAATTCCTTTCTTTAAAACCCACATCATAAAAAGGGTTAATAAAACATCCTCTTGAAAAGAGGGAATGTAAAATACGAAGGTCACCTAGAATGACACATAAATAGGATTCCAAATATGGGAAAATTAGTGGGAGGTAAAAATATAGACATGGAAGAAAGTTTTAATATCAAAATAATCATGGATATTAATAGAGATCATTGATCCTAATAAATTTAATGGTCATGAGAAATTTAATGACCAACAAACAATAAATAAATGAGGTGTTCAAAAGACCTTTGATTCATAAGAAATAAAGATAATAGGATAAAAAATTAAGATCCTTTTCCTTGATTTGATAGATTCATTTACCATTTATAATAAGATAAAATGAAAATATACTTGATTGATTTCATTCAAATCCATAAATTTAGTATCATCCTTTGGTTGCATGATTCAATTTATTTTCACCTTTATCTCATATTTTATTCCAAATAATGAGTATTCAAAATTATTTTTTCATTCTTGAAGAAATAAAATAAGTTTCTAATGGATCATATGAGCCATAAAATAATAATAATGTATTCCTCATATCATTATATATTAGCTAAAAATTAAATGGTTAGCACTGGGTAAAAAAATTTATAAAGCATTGTTTAAATAAATAATACATTAATCTATAAAATTCAATAATAACACCAAAGGATCAACATATATATTTCCAAGAATAAATAATCATATATCCCAATTAACCTCAAAAACCTCAACACTAAAGAATCTTTTAGACTTAGAGGTTTTCTCATACCATTCATATTTTATCCTAATAAATTTAATATCATTATTAGGAAATAATCCATCATGTTAAACCTAAGGGTTATATATACCTAAACCTAATAAATCGTTTCCCAAAATATCATTTATCACCTAAAACTCACATCACTTAAAACCTAAAAATGGGTGTTAGTGCATTTGGACTTATGATTATCCTTAAACAAATAAAAATATGATAGTATTTGTAAATCTTAATTTAACCTCACATGAAAATATCCTAATCTCTAAATTTATAAAAAAAAACCCCTCTTATAACAACTATAACATCCCCAAACCTGCACTCCTAAATCTGGTACGAAAAAAATAATCATTATATTTATATAATTGATACTTCTAAACATGAATGAAAATTAAATATTCAAAACATACAACATCAAATAGTAATATTCAATTACTTACATACCCATGGACCTTTTATGTTTAGATTCTTAGAGAATTCAGAAAAGCTCTTACATAACAATATAAATTTCATTAAGTGATAAATTTCCCATTATTCCTCACTTCTCTTATTTCACATTATGTCTTCATTATTTCCCATAAAATTACTCAAACATGAAACATTTCTGGACAAAATACCTTTAACTTCATTATTCATAACCTAGAGAAATGTAAATCATAATAATGGTGATCTCAAAAGCTCATTAATGGTAAAATAATTCTTAATAATTGAATGTAATCAGTTTAAATTAGATGATCATAATGGTATAATGATATTAATAAATTGAATGATCATAACATAATAGAATTCATACCCTTAAAAACCTTGATCATTAAACATGTGACATGGAATAAATATGTACTAAAGGAAAGATTCATAAGAATTAATAATAATGAGTGTTGTTATGTAAATATTGATCAAATTCACCTTTAAAATCTTATAGAAACCTAAAGAAAACAGTTTTTTATCTTGGAAAATTATTATAATATTACTCTTATAATTACTCTTACAAATGGAATAACCTACCTAGAAAATTCCAATAAAATATTTGGAGAAACCTATAATTGGTTAACTCTATCCCTTTACCCAATTCATTGGAGACTTATATATGGTTCACCCATCCAAGGTTTATAATAGAACCACCCATCCATAATTTATAAGATAACAACATGTCATTAAACAATATCTAAGGACCAAAACATAAAAATAGTAGATATATCTTGAATTTCATCATAAAACCTATAAAAGATAATTATTCCGTTCATAACATGATTAACCCAGGGAAAAGAAATGTGTTCTATCAAAATATCATTAAAAATGATCATAACTAGTGTGATAAGGGCTGAGAAAATTATTCCAAAGTTTATCCTCTCATTCCTAGGAAGTTTTATCTTTTTGGTGTAAAGATATGTTTTTAAATGTTGCATACCTTGAAATTTTTTTGATTTCTTCAAGTAGGGGGATATTAATTTCCACTTTTTGAAAGGGGTCTAGAATTTATTTTTAAAGCACTTTTTTTAATAATGTATTTGATTTAATCATCCTTGATGGAAATATTGGAATTATGACTTTCTTCTCCATTTACTATATTTGTAATGGTATTTTTTCCTCCTCATTAGGTCCTTCTCCTCCTCCTTTTTCTTTAATTATTCTTGTTTATTTTCAAAGAAGAATTATCAACTTAAGTCTCCCTCGAAACTGGTGGTATTATATTGGAATAATGTTCAGCCGTAGGTGGGGAGGTTGACTAGGGTACTTGTTTGGATTTAATGATCCATTCTGGTGTTATTGTTTTCCATATCCTTATTGGGGTTGGGGTTTACATGGTTGATTCTACTAGAATTTCCTTGGATGAAAGGTCATAGTATAGTACTTTTTTTCCTTGTATCTCAGGACACTTATCAGTGTAATTAGTGGACTAAGTACATAAACTACATACCTAAGATGAATCTTGTTGTTCATTTTCTTGGGTTACATCTATTTTAGGGACTGACCTTGTGAGGTCATTAACTTTGGTTTTAATCAATGTCGATGAATAAAATGTTTGAATGTCAAGCATCCCCCTAATTCACATACATCTCGTTCCAAATTGTTATGAGTTCTGTGCAATATTCTTAACCAGACCTCTAATATCTATAGGTGACTTGTTGACCAAGGATCGTTGAAAAAGGCACCAACTTTTATGCACACCTGTCATGGGGTGTGGAAAACCAATATTTCATATTACCTATGTATAGTATAGTTATTAATAATAGGTAGTCTCCCAAAGAGGAGTACAAAAAAACATTTTTCACCTTTTTTAATTAGAGTTAAAGTTTAGTGTTTAAAAAAAATTGGTTTTGAATTAAAATATATAAATTAAATAAATTAAGAGAATAATTGAAATGGAATTGGAAACTTAATTGATTGAAAAATATGATATGAGAAGGGTGATTAGCTTGGGTTTGGTTTTCCCATTTAAATACTACCATTGTTTTATTTGATTAAATCCACTTCTACTAAGTTGATTAAATTATTATTCAATGATCATTTCCCCTCACTCCTTTGAACAAATGGTTGTAGTGAGAGAAAAACTTACCATGATCATAGTTTGGTCTAAACTCCTTCCTTTTGTGATAGAGTAGAAATTAATATCCTCAAATTACTTAAGCAATACCTGATTATGGTTTTTTTACTCTAAAAATCAAGAATATTCACTATAACTTTTACACATACTAATGATCATTGATTACTTAACCACTAAGACCTAGTCTATACCATCATATATAAACCAGAACCTAGTTGAGGGAGATAATGATCATTGATCAATGAAAAAATCAATAATAGAATTAAAAACCAAATATGATAATACTTGATAATAAAAACTGATATATGAAATTTAAAACAACCTCAAAGAAGAGAGAAACATATGGAATTCAATTAAGTCCAAGAACTCAAACATTACAAAATATAAAACCAACCCCTTCCCAATAACTCTAAATTTTACCCCAAAATGTTAATGGTAATTGAGATAAATGGGGAAAAAGACAGAATTAAAAATTAAGAAGAATAAATTAGGGGGAAGAAGACGGTGCAACATAGATATTTGGTGGTGATATCCTCCTTTGTGGTAAACTGTATGTGGGATGATTTTGAAAGGAGTTACTTTCCCCCTTCTATAGTTCATAATTTTCCTCAAAAAGTCTCCACGTGTTACCCCCTTAAATGGTCGATTTGGGTAATGGTGTCATCATTAAATTTTTTAATAAATGAATTTTTCATCTCTCCTATAAATTTCAAAATATTTCGACATGGTTGGAGATAGTTATGTGCTTTTTACTTAGATAATTTATTCTACCCAAGCAGACTCATCATATTTCAAATATCTGGTTTCCCATTCATTAATGGCATTGAAAATATTAGATTCATGCATGGAATACTTCATAAAAGTTATTACTCAATGTATTTTTCATCTACCATAAAACTTTCAGAGTATTTTGGTCTTCCAATCATGAGTTATAATCTGATAATTAAAAATCTCTAGATCTATGAACAGTTTGCAAGGCCTAACTTGTAAGCTATTTTTGAGCTTCCAAATGGTGGATGTAACTTTGGGTCTAGAAGAATGAAATGAATACCAAGATGTATAGAATCTTAAAATGAAATAATTTCACAATTTAAATAAGTTCAAAAAAATTAATGCACTAAATAGAAAATAATTTCAACATGTAAAAAATTCAAAATATTTTATTTTTCCAATTAATCTCAAAATACCACTAAAATCATAAAATGTGATAGTTTCCCTTAAAATAAAACTTTATTGGGATTTAAAAATTTTAAATTAAAATTAAAATTAATTAAAATATTATAAATGTCAATAATCCATCTAGAGAATGATCTATGATGGTAACATTACAATATATCCATAATAGAGAATATGTAACCTAAATTCATGCAATATTTGGAGAATAGAAATACCATTAAAAGATCCTTAAAAACACTCTTGATTAAAATACTCATTCTACTTTGAAAATAATTTTTTAAAAACTAAAAAATCACATTATATTTTTAAAATAATTTTCATTAGAAATAGACATATAAAAATATAACATATGGTTGAAAGGAAATATTTTTCCTGATTGTGGTAAAATATATTCATGATGTAAATTTTAAAAATAAACATTATTTTCAAACTTTTTTAATGAGAATCAAAAGTGATAAAAGTGGAAAATGTTAATAAATTTTAATTTAAAACCTTTTAAAATAATTTCAATGATTTTGTAAAATAACTTTTGGAAATAAATTATTTTTATAAATATAATTCTTGAAACATTTTACAAAACATGGATATGGAAGAGAAAGATTTATGTTCTAAAAAATATATAAGATTGATATAACTTACAAGAAACTTTATTAATGTTTCTTTAATATATAATGGTGGAAATAGAAACTAAACATGTAAACCAAAGTCAAAAATAAGGGATAAGAAAAGATATGTGTCTCAAGGAAATAATATAATATGATTTACCCTAAAGGAAACGTCAACCTAGATAATCTTGAATTAATATGAGATTGTATCAAAAAAATCCATACTGTTTTGGTAACATTAAAATAATATGCCTGTAAAATAAATATATTAACATAACAATTTTAAGACCGTGAATATTAGTAGATAAATAATATAAAATTAAAAGGGGTATTATACACTCCACATAAAAGAACATAGGTGAATAATGTAAACTTATGACCCAAAGAAGGAAAATTTGAGATGAATAACCCGTATAAATATCATATCATTAAATTTGTGAATTAATTAATATAGACATTAGGTGTAAAAATTTTAAATCCAAAAAAATGAAAATAAAACATACATAAAACCAAATTTAATTTCACACATAAACATGGCATAATATAATCAATTAATAACTTATATAATCCAATAAAGTAAAAATGTGTTAAGAAAACCATTACCACTTGGTAAATTTATAGTCAAATAAATTTGGATGAAAATTTGAATTGAAACAAAAAATAACATGAAGTATGGATGATTCATGACATAAAATCTAAAAGTTTAGTATAAACAAAATTGAAAATAAATTTGGAATATAACATTAAAATATACCTCAATAAAGTGAAGTTGAGATGAAATCTCGTTCCTCGAATATGGACTTGATATGTATATCCTTTTACTACGTTATAATAAACATATATCAATTATTTAATTTTTTAATAAATTTTTATAGGTTTATTAATTTATAATTAAACCATTTTTTTCATGTATTATAGTGAAATAATTAATTACTTATTTGGTTACATTTACGGTGGATGTTTTGAGGATGTTCTATTCATAATTGCAAAACGACTTCAAAATGTTGATCATGAAAAAAAAAGTTAATTATTACACAAGAACAAGAATAATAATTATAAAATAATAATCATATCATAAATAAAATATTACATCTTTAAATACACATATATATACCATACATGTGATTCATTCATGAAAGATGAATCACATCACTTTATGTAGGTGGTGATCCACAAGTACGTACGAACGATCTTATCATTTTTCAATGGATTGAATGGTAAGAAAATAGTTGATATATTAAATTTATATATTCATAATTGTTTAATTAATATAATTTATATATATATATATATTAAATAAATCATTATAACTATTTTGGATAGGTGGTTATGCTAAATGAATTACATCATATCATGAGGCGATAGTCCATCGTACACACAAAAAATGATTTCATTTCCAATTTGATGGAAGAAGGAGATGGATTGAGGTTAATATATTAAAATAATAACATATAGGTATATGTAAGATACTTTATTTATTATATCACAATGGTTATAAGAGTATTTAAGGAGGTAGAAGAAAAAATAAAACTAAAACATTTGGTTAAAATCTATAATTATTCTTTGAACAACCTCATTTTCTTTACACATTACTTCCTCTATGATTGGTTTTATAACCTAAATAATTCCTATATAAAATTTTTAGGGATTTTATGAATTTATTGTTATATTTATTTTCCAAGATAGCTCCAAATGTGTGAGGAAGAGAGGTGTGGAGGGGTCCTTTTACAAGTGTGGGGAGTGGCAATCTTAGAATTTCATAAAGTGTTAAATTAATAGAAAATAATTTTTATGGAAAAGTGGAAACAAATTGATATATTTTTAATAATTTATGATTATTTATTTCAATCCTCACATCCAATAAAATTTGAAAAATTTTAGATGATGTTTGCACCCTTATCTCTTTGTTTTGACCCATGTTAACCCTTTTTGATGACTACCATGATATTAACGTTGTTTACTCTTTAGAGGTCATGAAAGTTACTATAAGAGGAAATTTACCCATAAAGAGAAATATTTTTATATGATAAATGATATTAAATTCACTTGTCAAATTATATAATTTTTATAAATTTTAAATCATTTCATAAAAATATTTTTTATTATAAAATATCAATATTTTCATTTTTGTAACTGTTAATTGAATTTGAATTTAAATTCCACAAGATAATAATGGAATTATAATATATAATTTTAACTCATAAATAATAAAATATATATTTATATGAAAATAATGGGATACTATAACTCATCCAAAAAATACTTTTATAGCTTTTAAAATCATTAACTTGATTTTTCTACTACTTGGACAAGAACTATGTCGGCATTTCAAAAGAATTTAAGATTATTATTTCACAACTAAAAACTAAAACAAAATTACCATAATAAATATTATTTAATAATACTCAAAAAAACTTTAATATTATTTCATGCCTTATTTTTTATCTCTAAGTGAACATATATGAATATTTTAAATGCAAGATAGTGATATTTTGTATTTTTTTACTTAAAATAATATATAAGTCATTTTCAAAGGAAAATGAGAAAAAATTTACATAACATATAATATTTTATGAATATGATCTAAAACCACTAATAAAATATATTAAAGGTATGTTTTATTGTTATTTGTATGCCTTATCACATTATCTTTAACCTTAATCTCCCGATTAACTCACACAGAGGTGATCAATATTTACTACGGTTGCTATTAATAACCACCAAATTTAAAAGGGAAAAATTTAAAAAAATTAAACATATTATTATAAATTTTTAATCCATTTTTTAATATTCAATCTACATAATTAGAAAAAAATAATTTAATATAAAAATGATAAAAGAAATAAAAAACATTTTTTTGAAAAGTGTGTTTTTATGCCCAAAAATGAACTTATACCAAAATCAGGTATAATAATAATTCAAATTTAATTAATTATATTATATAAAATTAACTAACAATTAGGTTACTTTTTGATCAAAGTAAAATAATAATTTAGATTTTTAATGAAAATAAAAGTGATTTTTACCAAAAAATGGAATTGTTTATTATTCCCTAAAAATGAATCTTTTAGAAAATTTCCAAAAACTCACCCTAATATATTGTTGATATACTGATTTAAAAAATAGTATTTATTTTTTAAAATAAAATTCATAAAATATTAATAAATTAATTATAATATTTTCTCACAAAAATTAATAAAAATAATTTTTGAAGAATACATATTTTTGAATCATAAAATTACTTTATTAAAAATTGATTGCTTATTTCCTATACATTAATGAATAAATTTTTATTGAGTATGAACTTTATATATATAAATATCATAATTTTATTAATTATATTCATACTCACCAATTCAATGGTTATTTTATAATAGTAATAAAAGAATAATATTTTATGGTTCATTTAAATTTGATTTCTATAACACCCTGAGTTTTTAAAACAAAGGCTATGTATGATAGCTTATATGAAACACAACACCAAGCCTAAACAAACCATGAAATACTATTTAAACCTGAATGTTATAACCAAACACTTAAATTTGGTGGTATGAATAGGAATAACCAATTTTTGAAAATTAGGTATAAATATTTTATCTTAAGAAAATATATTGGTATATAAGAACTCAATTTTCGGTAAATTCATTAAATGCTTAATAAATATATTATTTCATAAATATTTTTATTTATTTTTGTGAGAATATAACATAATTAATTTATTCTAGTCTTAGAAATTACATGGTAAAAAATAAAATTTATTTTTGAAATCATCATGTCAAATTTAACTTAAGGATATTTTTTGGTATTTTTCTGGAAATAGTGATTTTACAGTGAACAATGAAACATACCCCTTTTTATAAAACTATCATTTCATTTAAATAAATTACGTAATTTAAAATTCCCATTATTATTTAACTTTTATTTCAAGGTAATATAAGTATTATATAGAAATATTTAATATAATTAATTACATTTGAATAATCTTTGTACTAGATTTTTATATAAGTTTATTTTTAAACTTGAAAACCCATTTTTATAAAAACTATTTTTAAGTATATAATGTTTCTCCATTTTAATTAATTAAAATAACACATAATGTGTAATTATTTAAATTAAATTTATAGATTTTATATCTATATTTTTTAATTTAAATTAATATAATTATGATTATTATAAATATAGTTAATGTAATGTCCTCTTATGCTTGAAAAATGAATTTCTTAAAAACCCATTTTTTATCGTGATTATAAGATTTATTTTAAATAAAATTTTGATACTTAATCAAATTAAATTTGATAAAATGTATTATATATTTTTATTCATAATTATTAATATTAGATAATAATAAAAACTTAATTTTTTTTGCTTAATGAATAGTAAAAATAGTAAAAATTAATTACCATGGTTATGGTTAAAACGTGGTTTTGTGTGTGACATTTACTCGTGTTAAATTTCATTTTCCACATGAATATAATTTTTATTTGATAAATTGGATTTTATATTTATAATAATTGTTTCGAAATTATATAATAATTCACATTTTATTCTAGTCTTAAAAGATAAATTACCTAGGTTAAAACTAGTTATTGTGGTGAAAACCAAAATGGTAAAAGTGAGGTAGCCTCTTAGGTAAAAGAAAATAACATGTTTAAAAAAGATTTATTTTTAGTGTTTGAGGTTTGTATCGACCTCATATTCCATAAAACCCATTATTTATAAAAAATTTAGGCACATGGTATTAGAGTAAATTCCCATTATTGAATATTTTTATTCATTTAAAAAAAATTAAATCAACCTCAATTTTAAAAGGGTATTATATCCCCTTGCTTATTCACACCGCACGATCCATTTATCTTCACCAAAACCTATAAAAATTTCTCCAAAGAAGTTTTATCCAATTTTATATTTTTTTCCTAAAATACCAACCCTAGTGTCTATAAGGCCCCAGCCTTAAACATTACTTAATCTTGAGTTATTAAAAGATTACACATTAAGTATCTTTTTAGGTTTAGAGTTTTAGAGAATTAGATCATAAAACATGCATAACATACCACATTTAAACAAAGTGGTTACATAAAAGATAGTATTCATTTTTCCCATCAATGGAAACATATTTAAAATAAATCATGGATTCTATCTTGACACTTCCTTGACACTATCATCATATCATGTACCTTTCCCTTGACCTGTGAAAAACATTTCAAAAAAACTTGGGATGAACATAAAAAGCTCAGTAAGGGATGTAAAAAATATGGAAAGGAAACATGAGTACATATATACATAAGAATGAAATCATACTTTACCCATAAATAAAAAGCACTTTAACATACCTCATCAAATAATGAATAAATCATAGAAATCATAAGACATAAAGGTAACTTGAGGCACTCATAACATTCTTACGTAGTAAGTAACCCTCTTGGTTACGTTTGGAATACCCATCACAGTATATTCCCTAAATCTCTTCGGAGAAACCTTAACGTTTAACCCCATCGCGTTACCCAATGCATTGGAGAGCTATATCGGGCTCACCCGCCCTTAGTTTGTCACGGAACCACCCGTCTTCATAATAATGCCCAATAACCATGACATAATCATATCACATAAAACATACATAAAGGAAATATAACATTTCCACATTTCAATCACAAGATATCAATACAACACATTGATATAATAAAAACATTATGAAAACCATTTTCAATACCAAAATAAAAGAAAAGTAAAACATGGTATTTATTTTTCTTTTAAAAAAAGGTATGGCTTGTAGAGGAAGCCGAAACTCAAATTATGGTCACGGCGGCGGAGAAGTCGTTGTCGCCGCATACGTACGACAAAAACATTCCCTTTTGTCGTTTAGTAAAACGCTTTGTATAAAAAAGATTCATTTCGGATAAACATAAAATTCAAAGGGGTTTATACACCATATAAAATAAAGTTGTGTATAAAACATAATATTCCTCAATGAAAGGAGATTGAGACGAAGTCTCATACCTCAGGTTCGACTTGACTCGATCGTTCTTTAATGTCCTTTAAATCGGGTAACTCTTTTTGATTTGAGCTAAAAGGATTCCTTGGGAAGACTTCTGCCCAAAGTGAGGCTTCAAGGAGTAATAGAGGGATGTGGAGAGAAAAAATGGACAGGGGTTGGCTGAGCCAATGGCTTGAGAGGTGTGTTTAAGGAGGTAGAGGTGGGGGTCTTTTATAAGAGGAGAGGAGGGGCACTCTTGGAAAGTTATAAAATGTTGTTTTATTTTCAAAAGAGTTTTGGATTTTAAAGGTCCCACATTGATGTATTTAGAGGATAAGGTGATAATGGTTCTAAATACACTCATCCAATAGGTATTTGATAGGTGTAAGTCTTAGATTTTACATTATCTTTTCATTTTATTTAAATCATTTAGTAATGAGGTGATTGATGCATCATCATGATGTCATAAATAATTTAATTTATTTAATGTCTAAAAATTATAAAAAAAATACTATGATGTAGGAAATCTTTTTAGATTTCCAATGACTATTTATAGTCCAATATATCATTTATGTAGACAAACTTAAAATGTTTTACTCAGGTTATACACTCTTTTTTATATTTAACTTTCTTTAAAAATAAAAAGATAAAAAGTCACTTTCCCACAAAGGTGATTCCATGGGGTCCTCAAGTTTGGTACAAGGCATCCCATGGTCGGAAATGAGACAACCAGTAGCATTAGGACACATTTTGGTGCCATTTTTTGTTATTATGACATTATTTTATTACCCTTAACTACCAGATTACCAATTAATCAAGATAATTAAAGATAATTACCGTCATTACTATTCATAATGTACAAAAACAAAAGAGTCTTAATTATATAATTTGGACCTTCTGATTCCAAATATGGAATCCATTTAACCAAATTCCAAACATATAAATTTCAATAATTAATTTAAAAATAATTCCCGTTGTCAAAACAAATAGCAGGTTTTTTTGAAACAATATCTATGAAAAGTTTGGAACTTGTTTATGCCCAATTCCAAAGTGAAATTAATCCCAATGACCACCATTGGATTACATGGTAAAAATATATTCTATTTACACTTTAAAACCAATTAAAAAGATAATCTAACCATATAATTAAATTAGATGAAAAAGCAGTTTTGATGTAAAATGTAGTAGTTTTCACTATTCATTACAAAAATGAACTTTGTTAGAAAAATACCAAAAAATTTATCCAATGTAAATTTCAATGTCCCAATAATAAATAATAAGTTTATTTTGACAAATAGATCTTATAAAATTGTCAAAAGTTTGATTTAAAAATGGTTTTCCATCAAAAGGCTGTAAAACAATCTTTTAAGAATATTAGTGTATTCCATGCTTAAGATTGGATTTATTCTCATTTTAAGACTCTAAAACACTATATAATTCATTAATATACATAGATAAAAATATATATTATTCATTACTTACTTGGTATGTTACAGTTTTCCTAATAAGAGATCTAAAGGAGGATTTTTTAAGTGATGATAATCATCTTCACCAAACTTCTTCTTTTTTCTTTTTCTTTATCTAATGTCAATTATGTCTTAAAAATTACAATATAATAACACCAATATATCAATTATACATATATTCTATTATTTTTATGGAATAATATTTATCTACATCCTTCTCCATCAAATGGGAAACAAAGTAAATGCTCGTGTGTACGGCGGACTACATCCTTGCAAATCAATGTGAATTGTTTTCCATCACCGACTCTCATGTAGAGTCATAATGATAGAAATAATGAATATATATGATAATTATGACATGATATTTATTTTTAAAAAACAATATATCATCCACTTACATACCTTTACACCCCATTTAAGAAATTATTGTGTATATTGTGCGTATGCACTACCTATCATCTCCACAAAGTGATTTAATTAATTTTCCATTTCCACATTTAAATAATGATTATAAAAATGTATCAAATAAATAAATAATATATTTATAACATTTAAATATATCATATTAACAATAATGATAACTTCTATGAAATAATTCATTAGAGAAAAAGTAGTTGTCACCCAAAACCATTGTAATAATAAAATATTATTAATGAAAAGTTGATAAGATGTTATAAGAAGATCATATATGATATTATAAATATGAATATGGTTCTTGTATAAATTAATAAAATTATAAAAAAAATATAAATTAGGTTAAATCATGTTCAACTAAAGTAAGACATGTTTAAAACATTATTCCTTTGATGGGTTACAATTTAAAATTTACCAAAGAGGTAAGAATTTATTTTACAGTCTCACATTTGTTTATGATTGATGATATTTTTAGTATAGGAATCTTATCATTTACCCTTCATAAGATAAAATATTTTTTTATGCTATGAATATTCAATGAATTTACATATTTCCTTCCATATTTGCTTATCTTTGGCACTTGAATCAAGCATTGAAATTTTTAGAATAAAATTGATATTAGTTCTCATTTAATCTGGTATATTTGTCTTCCATATCCATATATTTTAAAATTATTTTACAAAATCCCTTCATTTAATGAAATTTTTTATTAATTACGTTTTAATTTATCTTTTACCTTTAGAATGGTTTGAAATTAATATTTCTAATGTTTTCAAAAATGGAAGTTTTCAATAAAAAGTCAAAAGGAATGTCTTTTTTAACCCATACAACATTGTTGGGATTTCGCCCTGCTATAAATTATATACAATATATATCTTTTTCTGCACATTTTAAATGGTTTTAAATATAAAACTCTTAAATTAAATATTATTTTAATTTTTATATTTAATTTTATTTATTTCTCCGAAGGACATGATTTTATTTAAAAAACTATATTCCACATGAATCTATGGTCAACTCTAATTTCTTATTAATTTTTTGGTTGTAATATTTCTCTTGAAACATTCACTTTGATGTGATCATTGAACAATACATTTACCTTAAATATCCATATTCATTATCATAGATGTGATTATTTCTTAAACCGTATATAATTTTTACATACTGTGTTTTACATTGAAAGTTATTTGATAGACTGGGGAAATATTGATATTTTATATTATTTATTAAATAGGAAATTTTATTTCTAATTGATATTGTTTATGATTTTAATTGATAATTTAATATATAAACAATTAATTTTAAATTCAGGGATATATGGGGCTTATTTATATATTGTCCCTTGATGCACAGATAGTCTCATGAGAAGAATTAGTTAGCCTTCCAAATTAAACGAATTTTTGGTTTATACCTACATATAAATTAAACTATCTTGGTGCAAGGTCTTGAAAGTATATATGCCATGATATATGAGATCATGGATTCCATTAATGTTTATTTCCTTTAATGAGAATTCATTTATTATTATCCATGATATAACAATATTGATGTTATCCTTGGATGTATTTTTTTCTCAAGTTATTGATTAAATGGAATGAGTTTTTTAGTTATTTACCTTTACATATTAATTACAGCTAATTGATTGTGATTTATTTACTCATGATAGCTTCTAATATATGTAACCCTTACTGAGAAACTAATCTCACCCTTATTTTGTTTCCATTACCTAGGATATAAAGATGGAATCTTTGAATGAATTCAAGGATGCAGAATATTAACTTTCATTATGTTTTTCATTTTATGTTTTTAAATGTAATGTGAGATTAATGTATCTATTTTACCAAGAATACTAAACTATTAAATTCTTTGGGATGTGATTACTTGTATCTATTTCCAATGTAATAAATTAAACACCAACTATTAGCTACTAGGATTTGGGTATTTACAGTTGGTATCAGATAAAGTTTAGTAAAAACCTTGGGAACTAAATTTAGTAAAACATAGATTAGGGAACATAACCATATAACTAAATTTGAGGATAAATTCAAGTATAAGTTAAGATCTCCAAATTTTTAAAAGACAAAGATTATGTGGTTTACCTAAAAATAAATCCATATCAGGATACTACAAGTGGATGTAGTTTGGGAACGTATTAATATGAGGGTAATAATCCCAAAAGGAGTTAGTTGAGTATATCTTGGCCATTATTCTAGTTCACATTGATCATTACTTTACTACACAACTATTTTGACACTCCTAGGGGATTTTCTTGGGTTAATTCACATTTTATCAATAAAAATGTGATGAATTAAGTAATTAAACATTTTGAAACCTATGATATTTCACAATGATATAGGACAAACCTAAAGTTTATTAGGATGGTAAGTCTAAGGTTGATCATATGTTTAAAATCACAGATAAAACTTTTGATATATATTTTTATAGGAATATAACACGGTTAAGGATATTTTTAGGAAATAATTTATTAGAATACATCACTTTTATTTAGTATGTGTTTTTTTTAGACAGTTATTTAAGGAACAGTTCTTTTTCATTTTTTGGACATAAGTTTAAGTTTATTTATAAACTTTAGGGTTAATATGAATATTGATGTTAAGGTAATAATTTTAAATTATGGTTATTTAATTTTCTAAGAAAAAATGAGATTTATTTTTGTTTTTGAAAAGGTGAGTAAAATCCTTTAAATTAAATTGAAATTAAAAACGTGGAAGAGGATAGAAATAGGTTCAAACAAGACAGCCTGCCCTCATTTAAGAACAAAAAATGTCAAAAACATCTATAATCAATATCAAGACGATTATAATCATCATAATCATAGTCAGATTCATCCATCAAAGGATTGAAATAATTTTCAAGATCCTTTCTCCCACCTAAGATGGATCTAGTCATCATGGTAAGATTTAGATCTGAGTAATCCTTCCATAGCCTTGACTTCTTCATTGGGGCCTATGACAAACCTTCATTTTCTACTACATTACCTTTTTCAGTAGCATCCCAATATGGGGATTTCTTTGGTGATTCATCATTTTCCATGTTTGTCTATTTTCCCCCAGTATTCATTAAACTCCACTGCATGTAAATCTCTTCTATAATCTGTGAATCAACACCTGCAACTATCCTACGTTATGTCCAAGTAATATGACATCACATAAATGATTTTATGGCAAAATATTAAGTTTTATTTGGGAAATTATTCATTGGTTTGAGGTATATAAAACCCTTAGGTATAACATGTGATATAATATGAATGATTATTTGGGAATATCATAATTATATTTATGAATTTCGAGGTTAATTGGGATGTTGGGTTATTTATTTATAGAATGATTTAAGTTGAACTTTGGCTCTAGAGATTAATATAATTGTGTATATGTTTTGGGAATTATATTATCTTATGATAACCACTTTTGGTTTTGGTTATTGTCTAAAGGTAGGGGGAATATCTTTCTATCATTTTATGGAATTATATGACCCTCTAGAATTTCATTTTAGTTCTTAATGAAAGAAAGATTAATCCTAAATACTCATCATTTGGGGTAGTAGATGAGATTATAGTGAAAATTGATTAAAGGATGAGATTTTAAATTTAAAGTAAGTATATTTATTTATGATCCAATTCTAGATGGAAAATAAATTACTCAAGTCTAGGAAAATGATATTAAAAAAATTATCTTATTACAATCATTTCATATGAATAGATTGTCTTTTCACCCATCAAATATTTTTGCTTTTGTGGTTGTTAACTTTATATAGACCATGTTCTATATTACACAATATTAGTCCTTGGGAATTATTTTTGTCTTCCATGTTCATATTTTCACCTCCCACTAATTTTTCATTATTTGGAAACACAGTTTTGTGATTACCTTCATATTTTTCTTTCCCCAATTTTTTAGAGGATTTTTTGTTAACCCTATAACGAATTGGGTTTTCCACATGGAAAATTTCAAATGTAAACCTTCGTTTTTTTCCAAGATAAAGTTAAACTTTGGAGGACAAAATTTATTTATTGTGGGAAGAATGTAACACCTCTAGTCTTTAAAATAAAGACTATGTTCCATAGCACATACTACATGCAATACCGAGTCAAAATGAACTATGATATACTATTCAAATGTAACCATTAATAATTGACCATTAAAATTAGAGGTATTTTTAGGAACATTTTTTTTAATTACTTATAAATATTTTATATGAAGAAATAATATTTTCAAATAATGACTCAATGTTTAGTAAAGTATTTACATGCTTCAAAAATATATATTTTATCGAAAATGTTTTATTACTTTTTTTGAGTTGATAATATAATTAATTTATACAAATTTTAGATATTATATTTTAAAAATTAACTTCATTTTTTCAATCATCATGTAAAAAATTAAATTAGGCTGAAGTGTTAGTATTTTTATGAAAACGATGATTTTTCAGTGAATAGTAAAAAATACCCATTTTTGTAAAACAGTCATTTCATTTCAAAAAAATAAGTAATTTAAACGTACCATTATTATATGAATATTATTTGAAATTAAAATAAGTATTATTAAGTTTTATTTAATCTAATTAATTAAATTTAAATAATATTTTTTACGTATTTTGGAATAATTTTATTTTTACTACTTAAAAACACATTTTTATAAAAACTATTTTTAAGTGCATAATGATAAGAAATTATTTTAATGAAATTTATATTATATATATATATATATATCTGTGTGTGAATTTTGATCCATATAATTATTATTATTACTTATATAGTTATTATAATATCATATTATGCTTGAAAAATACATTTCTTAAAAACTTGTTTTTTAATTGTGATTACGGGTTTAATTTTAAATTAAATTAATCTATTTATATGAATTGAATTTGATAAATTTTATAAAATATTTGGAATAATCATAATTAATATTAGTTAATAAGTTCAATTTATATTTTTTCATAAAAAATAGTAAATACAACAAAAAATAATTATCGTGGTTAAGGTTAAAATAGGGTTTTGTATGACAAAAGAAACTATGTTAAAATTACTTTTCCACATGTATAGGATTTTTATTTGATAAATTTGATTTCATATTTAGAATCATTTGTTCCAAATTATATATTAAGGTGCATTTATTTTTAGTATTAAATGATAAATTACCTTGGTTAAAAACCAGTTACCTACTTGAAAACTAAAAAGGTAAAAGTGAGTGACCATTGAGGTAAAGGGAATAACATGTTAAAAACATGTTTATTTTTAGTTTTTCAGGGATTTATTAGCCTCATATTCCATAAACCCTATATTTTATCAATTTTTAAGGATCTTGGGTTGAGAGTGACTTCCCATTAATGAATATCTCCCCAAAATTATTATCCATGTTATATAGGTTTTTTTAGTCCCAAAACACCAACCCTAGGGTCCCTAATAATATATCCGAATAAGGTTTTTCTAAGTGAAGTTAACCGTCTTCCCAAAGCTCCTTCTTTTTACTTATTCTTTTTCCACCTTCAACCATGTATTAATAATTAAAATAATATAACAATAGTATATAAAATATAAGTATATTTTATTATGTTTATGTAATAGTATTTAACCATCTTCTTCTCCATCAAATGGAAAATAAGGTCATTGTTCATGTGCACAGTAGACTCCCACCTTGCGAACTGATATAATTTGTTTTTCGTAACTATCTCTCACAGATAGTCAAAATTATAAAAATAAGAAATTTATATGACAATTATAAAATGATATTTATTTATTAAAATTAATATATCATTTGCATCCTTTCTTTTTCACCCATTAAGGAAATGATAACATCACTCGTGTGTACATCCGGCTTACCGTCTCCATGAAGCAATGTGATTCATTTTCCATGTACCAATTTCAAGAATGATTATAAAAATGTATCCAATGAAAAAATATGATATTTTTTACATTAATATAATTTTTTATATGATTTAACTATATCATATGCACATGAAATAGAAATTCTGTGACAAAACATGCATGAGAAAACAATGCAGATAACACCCAAAACAATGCTAATAAAAAAATATTATTTATGAACGAGTGATACTAAGTCATTAAAAGATAATATATGAGATTTTAAATATGAATATAGTTATTTTATTAATTAATAATATGTTTAAAACCATTATATAGTATTTTAAAACACATTCACTAAAGGGAAATGTGAGGTAAGGGTTTTCCACTCAAAACATCCTTCTTCAAGACACGTGTAATTTTATATACATAATGTATGTTAAAATGTTTATGTAATTAAAATTGAATATTTAACAATGTTTATAATTCTTATCAATTGTATTTTAACTTAAAATTCATGCTCTCCCTCTTTCAATTGGGTTTTATTAATATGTTTCTTAAACTCTAAGGGATTTCGTCTCAATTTCTATTCTGTTCATACATATTTATTATTATGTTCCAATTAACATTCATGTGGTTTATATTTTATCCCATTTATATGTTTCACATGAATATATATTTTAAAACCCTAAGTTTTTAAAATGTAAAATTATTCTTAAGAGTGTATGTAACACGCAACAACAAGCCTAAGCAAACCATGATTATTTATGATCGTTACAAACTAGATGTTAAATTAAAAGGTATGAATAGAATTAAAAAAATTATAAAATATATATATATTTCCTAATTTATATAAATTTATTGATAAATTTTCAAGAAATAAGCACTCGTTTTTCAATAAAGAAATTTTCTTCTTCAAAATTATATTTCCTTGAAAAATGTTTTTTATTGCTTTTTTGTGAGAAAATATTATAACTAATTTATGAAACTTATGGACTTTTGGTTTATAAAATAAAAACAATGAGTCATAATATCAAAATTAAATTAGGGTTAAATTTTGGTATTTTTTTCTCAAATGGATTATTTTACATTGAATAGTGAAAATTACAAGTTTTTCAAATACTATCATTTATTTTCATTAAATAAAGTAATTTCAAATTTAAATTACTTTTTGGATTTAGTAATAAAATGAAATATGTCCCATTTAATTTATAATAAAACAATTACTTTCCTTTTAATCATCAGTTTTTAATATTTTGGTATAATCTTATTTTAGGCATAAGAACGTGCTTTTCTGCTAAGTATTTTTTAGTGCATAAAGTTTATCCATTTTAATTAATTAAAATATCCCCTAATAATGAAATATTTAAATGAAATTAATATACTATACATATATTTATTTATATAAATTTAAATTCATATAGTTAATATAAGATCATCTATTATTTGAAAAGTGCATTTCTTGAAAAAAAAATATTTTTTGGCACATTTTACAGATTTAATTTTAAATTGAATTCTAACACATATGTGATTTTAAATTAATAAAATATATTCCTTAATTTTAATTAATTTAATAAATATTATTTAATATGTTCAACTTAATTTTTTATCATAGTGAATAGTACAAATAGAAAAAAAAACTCGTTTAGATGATGAAAACTAAAATATTAAACATTAGTAACATTTTAGGTAAATATAATAACACGTTTAAAAAATGATTAATTTTTAATGGTGGATGTTTTTATCGACCATATAACCACTAAAATCCTTTATTTATAACTTTTTGAGTAACTTGAATTCACATTGACTTTCCATTATTAAATAGTTTTTTGTATTTAAAAAAATGTCACTCCCTCTCATTTATAAAATGTCACACGTTATGCTATCATTTACACACTTAAAAATAATTTTTATTCATAAAATTCCTAGACAAATCCCTTCCTAAATTCCATTAATATTTTATAGACTCATTTTTTTTATAAAACCATCCTTGAAAGTATTTTAGTGAAAACCAAAAGTGATTGTTTGAAGAAGTTGTATTGCTCATGACCAATAATTTTTGTTTTATTTATTATTATATTTACTTTAAATATTAATAAATCATTATAATATAATAACATAATCATATAATATATACTAATATTTTATTTTGTTAATTTAATAACCTAAATATATCTCCACTTTTATCAAATGGGAAATGAAATCTTCATTAATGTGCACGGCAGACTACCGCCTCACAAACTAATGTAATTCTTTTTCCATCATCAACTCTCACAGTTGTTCATTATGATATATTTAATGTTTATATAATAAATTCATGAAATATTATACATTCTGTAAAATTAATATAATATATACAATCTTACCTTACCATCCATTGAAAAATGATAATGTCATTCATGTGTACAATGGACTATCACCTAGAAAAACAATGTGATTCATTTTTTATTACCACATAACATGGATGGTATATGTAAGTTTATTAAAATAAATAATATTATATTTATAATATAATTATAATTATGTAAATTTAAAATGATTCTAATATTTATTCCATCATAATCATTGAGAAATGGAAGTGTTACTCAAGCATACATAAGACCTACCATCTCGATGACTATAACATGATTCATTTTTCATAACCATATTTCATTGTTGGTTTTAAAAGTGTAATTTAAGAATAAAAATAATAATTATTCCATGATTATTATTATCTAAATTATTAGTTAATAATATCTTTAACCTTTTTTAACTTACCAAATTGGTTTTATACATATACGTCGAACATTGTAAAAAAATCTGACTTTAACCTAAATTATTAATTAATTCAATATAGCATGATAATACGTAAAATAAAAGGAATAATAACCATGTAAAAGGTTATTAATAATTTAATTAATTAACATAAGTTCATTATTTAGGATGATAAATAATGCACGTGATGAATCAAGATCATGGTAGGGGATCTCTCAAAAGCACCCTTTTCTTCAGGTAATGACCATTCTCACTCTAACTTAGTTTTTATCTCTATTTAATTTTCATGGAGTGATTCTAAATTCAATATAGATGTCTCGCACATATATACCTTTCTTATTATACATTATTTTGATGGGGTAATACATTCCTTATGTTTATTTCTCAAATTCCTTTATTTTGAAACATCTTTGGATTATGATATAATACAAGATTATGAATCCCATTTAATTTCAATGGATAATTCTTATGTTTATAAATTATTATTGATTTAACATTTTTAGAATACATAAGTCATGTACATGTTTTTATGGGTTCACCTAGATAGTTCTCCAATGCATTGGGTAAAGATTTAGTCTCATGAGATGTCATGTATGATATTAGAGAGTAAACTTAATCCACTATAGGACTTATTCCACCATGTGATATTATCTATAAAGTTATCATTGACTCATGTTTATGTCATGTTATATGTTTTTACCACGTTTTCTATGATTCCATGATCTTATTATATCATGTTCTTTATGTTATGAACCTATTTCAGTACCCTTGTGCCTTCCCTTTTATGATATCATGTTATAGTTTACACTCACAAGTTATGATTATTTATCATTTGTATTACCCTACTGAGATTTTTATCAAACCCCTTTATTCTGATTATTCCCCAGGTTATCCTATAAAGTTTTAGGAGATTAAATGTATTTAAGATCTCATTTTGGAGAACAATATCTTATTTCATGCTTTAAGTTTTCTTTTGATGTATCATGAACCTAGTATTCTAAATACACTAGGACTCACGGTATTTGGGGTTATACTTATTAGATAATTAGGTATAAAAATCATGAAATAATATGTGTAAAAGTTTTGTGTAACTATAGTTGATATCATAATAAGTTATAGTTATTTTTTCGTATATGACCAGAAAAAACTAGTAAAATCCTTAGGAATAAGACTAAACATAGGAAAACATCCATAAATTTTGGTAAAGTATAGTGTAAGTGGTTTCAAGAAAATATATATCTATCTGGATACTATGAGTGGATATGGAACGGGAACATTTTTACCTTGTGGTAATAAACCCAAAAAAAGGCACATTGATCTTGAGTCAATCATCCCCTAGAGCATGACAATGGGGCTTACTGAACTCCTAGTTTGAAACTCCCAGTGGATATTCTTTGTAACTTCACAAAGCTTTTTATGAACCACTATAAAGGACTTGAATGAATTTTTAGGCTAGAAAATCATATAGGAAACATTACCATGGATAACCAATATTGAAACCTATTGATTCATAAGTCATCACATACTTACCATTTATAATTTATTCCTCCCAAGATTATAATTTTTCCTTTCATATGTTTATTAGTTAATGTATTTTCATATTATTTTCCTTATTTTAGTTAATAGTGTGAAATATGAGAAACTGTTCCAAAAACCAACGTGATAGGTAATGTGATGGTTCACCCAATGATATACCTAACCTTATGAAAGGAGGATCTAAAAACTTCATGGTAGTACTGGATCAATTATAACAAGTTTTGAGAAATAACATAAATCATGTGTAATTTAATCTTCTTCCTTTAAATGATCCAGTTCCAATCGACTCTTTTATAAAAAAAGTCCTATAACTTTAACTAAATCAACTAATCCCCTCATTATAGAATAATGGATTAACTCCATAGAGAAGATATTGTAATGACCCAAACTTTTTTTAATGGAATTTATCACTTTTATAATAATTGCATGTAGAATCCAGTGTTTTGAACCGTAAAAAAATATGGATGTTTTTGAACTTTTAATTTACTAAACCAATCATTCTTAAAACCAAGCTTCAAAACTGAATTCTGATAGTTGGATCACTCTTAAGTGATGTTTTTTGGAATGGGTGAAGGCCCAAGTTTCCATAGTGGCTCGAGAAGTTTTGGGGGTGTTGGACCCGAAAAACTAGAAATTGTTTTAAGAAGCAACAGAGGGCACTAGGTTTATCACATAGTCTTCTAAACTGTGCGGCCCACTATAGGTAACTGTGTGGCCCTGTTTAAAAAGGGTCAGTTGCTTTCCACATGGTGTATGCAGGATTTCCTAAATTGTGTGCCTAGCACATGCAGGGTGCATCATGGAGGTAGTAGGGACTGCACGATTTGCGCACAGTTTGGAAAACTGTGGTGGTTAAACCATGCGTGACACCCAGTTTTTTAAAAAACGATTTGTTTTATTTAAATTAAATTAAATTAAATTAAAAATAAATTAAAACTTAACCCTAAACTCTCCTATCTCTCACATACCATGAAACACCCCCTTCCTTGGCCTCTTCCTCGACCTTGCATGGAACCCCCCTCGGTCGACCGTCCACCCGTAGTGAAATCCACACTTATTTTCTCCAATTTATCACACAAACCTTTATAGTAAGGTCTTATGCACCTTCTCCTCCCTGTTTCTAGTCATTTTTGGGTATCATCGTCGTGCCTCGAGGTTCATTCGAGCCCTAGGTATATGATAACTCGTTTTTCGGTTCTTCCCTTTGATGATAGGTCATGTGAAGGATTCATCAGGTCTAGTTATTGCATGTTATAGAAACCGCCGCCGAAGTTGAGGTGGTTTGGGTGGTTTCAGTCAACCGTTTTGGTTTTGGGGTAAGGTTTTCACCTCCTATTTTGGTTCACATGTGTTAAATTTGGGGCTTTTGGTATTTATGAGTCCTCAGATTGTTTCTTCTAGTGCGTTGAGATTATTTGTGTGGTTTCACTTCATTTTTGTTTGTCTCCACCACCCGAGGTAAGGGTTTACCTATGTTTCTTAGTCCCACATAATTTAAATTAAACTCTTTAATTATATTAAGGTTCGTATTGTTAAATGTGTTTTGTGTTGGTCCCTACTTGTTGGTTTCGAGTCACCAAGTCAAGGGTGACTCACCTGCATATTCATAGGCACAAAAGTATATGAATGTGGGTTCCCCCATTATGTGTGTAAACATCCATGTCATTGATTACACACGTATGGGGTTGGGTTTTCCCATGTATATATATATATATATAAATGCATGCATAGGTGAGTGGTGACTGGAATATGCATATAAGCATATATGTGAGGGTCCTCTTGCACATGCCCATGGCCATACGGGTGTGTGCATAGGGGAAAGGTGTCCTCACATGTATGTGAATGTGTGTATGCTCAGTGGGGGAGAAACTGCTTTTAGTTAGAAAGCTCCAAGAGTCGAGTGTACGGCTTGGTTCTACCATGAGGTAGGGTCCCTTTCCAAGTCCTCAAATTCTATAAATTCATTAATTAATTACTTACTGCACTTTTGTTAGCATTTAAAATCATGCAATGAAGTATTTATTTTGAATGCTCTTAAATTCAGTTTATCATGTTTCATATTTAAAATGATAAATGTGATAAATTATTTGGGTGAAAATTAATATCATGATTTTATAATAAAACCCCTCCAACAGAGGTGTGCTGCCTTCAAGAGAAATAGCAGTTGTTAAACCTTTCTTGTTTGACTATTTTTGTTTATAATTCTTATTCCATGATGTTATATTGAAATAAGGAATGTTAAGGACATGTCCCAAATGACATTGGAAAAACAAAGGTACCTTTTTGAGACAATTAGAAGGGACAAGGCATAGCCTAAGTGCTTGACCCATTTTTGAATTGGATTTAACCATGTGTGATGATTTCCATAATTGTCATTTAGTATTTTGACACATTCGGGCCACCGTTTGGGTGTGCCTTGGAATTTCCTTTATAAAGTTAAGACCTTCTATATTAAATGTTAAACTTATCCTATGAATCGCATAATGTCAAGTACCATGTATTCTCATCACTCTACCCACCTAAGGTAAGTCCTTTGAATTGACAATTAAATTTGAATTATGAATTGGAAAATATTTTGAGTATATCACTTATCCTTATTGAGAGTAATGGAATAATGGTTCCATGTCTTTATCACCCCTTTCCATGTTAATGGACGGTAGTGGAGTGAACCTTAATTAATAAATATGCCTTAATATATTTTTACTAAATGTTTTCAGCGCTACTTGACCTCTCCACGATAATGGAAGGAAAATATTGAACCAATAAATAAATGGTTTCAATGATGCTTGGACATTCCACACTAATGGATGGAAAGGCTTGGACCAAAGTGAATCATTTCATGAATTCTTTATTAAATATGAATGGTTAGACTCGAGATTTTCATGGTTTCTAATCGGAGAATACCAGGAGCCCTCGTGCACCCCATTCCAAATTCAAGGATAGGTTATTATGGTTCAGACCCGCCTAGATCCATTTCCTTATCTTATCTTTGGATTCCTAGTATATTATTGTTGGGTCCCCCATGTAGTACTATAGGATTCCTTGGATACACTCCTTGGTTCCAGCATTGAGAAGTAGATTCCCTAGATACACTCCTTGGACCCAGTCCTTGCTTAGCCCCATTTTACCTTGGATGCACACCTTGGACTCAGTAGGCACCTTATTGTGGAATTCCTTGGATTAATCTCCATGGATTACACTCTTATCCCTAAGCTAGACTCATATACTACTGAGTTATAATTTTATGAGATTTATGTTACCTAGGTTTTTTCCTTGTAACTCCCTCACTAGATATCTTTTTCAGGCTGACTTGTTACATCTTGGGACCTTCAATACATATATTATCAATAGGTTATCTCCTTGTTTATTACCTTGGGACTTTATTACTAAATATCATCATTGGATTCCTCTCAAACACTCATTGGGTCTGGCATTGATAAGTAGGTTCCATGGTTAAAGCCCATCATTCCTAGTCATTTCTTAGCCTCATTTTACCTTGGAGGAAACTCCTTGGAATCAGTAGGTGACTTACTCACTTTTGAATTATGAAAAAACTTGTAATACTCAATTAATTAACTAATTTCATGTCAAGACACCAACCCAAGGATGAATTAGGTATTTATTTATTTAGTTATAATGTATTGTTTATTATATTTATTCATGTTTTCACCCTATTTAATTTATACATTTTTTCACCCTGTTTGATTTATATTACACTGTCAGGATTGGGATAGACACCAATGGTGTTGGCCTATTGAGATTTATATCTCACACCCTACTCAGGCCTCCATTGCACTAGGGTACCCGAGTAGAGTTTCTTGTTCGTAGGGCCTTGGACCTTTCTTGTTGTTGTTTTCTTATACCTAGGAATTAGGATAAAAGGACTAAGATGGATCTCATGATGCTCGTGGAGATTGCCTTTGGGATTTTAGTGCTATTATTTAATTGATTCTTAAATTTTATTTTATTTAAAATCATGTTGTATTGTTTACTACTTTCTGTAATGTATTATTACCATGCCATGCATTCAACTATTGTATGAACTGGAATTTTCCACTTTTGTTCATTTATATAATAATAATTCTTCTGTTGTTTTATCAATTATGTTTCACTGATTCTACTTTTTATTTTTATTTACTCTCTTATACCACTGCACAACTCTGATAAGAGGGTTTACTCTCCCCACTAACTAACCTTACACCCTCTCTAATTTTCAGTAGCCTCCAGCGTACGTTGAGGCACACTTTATGTCATGTGGTGACCGGTCCAGTTACTGTCTTAGTGGTGATCTAGGTCAGTATGTAACAAAGTGGCATTAGAGGACATTTTTTCTTTTCTCTTATTATTTTGGGTTGGTAGACAGGAGACTAGGAAAGTGTCTATGCTTAGTTAATAGTCGTTCTTGGGATTGATCACCCCATGTATGGGGAATGGCCAAGTGGATAAGGCTAGGATTGATGTTTATATTGTTCTCTATTAAAATTGATAAGATTTAACCTAGATTTATTGGTGTACATTCTACTACTTATGATTTTTGTAATTATGAGAATTTCCCTTGACCTATTATTGTAAGGATGAAACATACATGCATCATATTAGGTACTTGGAAATTCACATTCCATGCATAGATTTCATTCCATGTAGTTTCATTAGTAGTTTTCCTGATAAATATGATTTTATGCCTTATTGACATGAAATTATTAGATTTATACTTGTTTAGGTAATACATTAGTATGCCTTTTGTCCTTAATTCTTGTTGTAGCATACTCTAATGATTAAATTGGCATGCTTCTGTGATTTCATCTTATTTCTCTATGTTATCTACTTGTAGTGACACACTAGATTATATTGAAGTATATAAATAGTTGCATGGGAAAAAGTATCAATTATGGTTATAACGGGATACAGTTTTCAATTGTAAGATGAGTGGGCATCTTATAGCTTAGAAAAGGTAACCCGTGTAGTTTAACCATTGTAAAAAGGTAGATAAATTCATTTTCTAAAGTAAGTTGGTTTTTACTGAAGGGAGACAAATACCAAACTGTAAAGTGTATGGGTTCTTTTCAGGTTATTTGATGGCCTCCCATATAAATTGAACCATGGTGTTTGATTATGTTAAATTCTAAATTGTCATCGGTATCAATTAATTGGATCCAATTTTCAATCCATGAAGTGTACGAGCACTTCATGAATTAGGAAATGAAAACCAATATTAAATGAAATGGTGATGCTTGTGAAATACTTATAAGTGTTAAAGATGTTTAATTTTGATTTGAAATCAAATGGATATCTTTAAAAATGCAATTGGACCAAAGTAGGTCAGTTGGGGAAGGTATTTATGAGATGACCCATTTGGGTTTTTGATATTTTAATATTTGTGTGTTTGATATTGGGTTTCTTTATATAGAACCCAAGTTGGTTAAAAAGGGAACCTCATAGGTCACCTTATCTTCTTAAAAGGAATTTATTTTGATAATTTTCCTAAAAATGAAGGTATTTCAACTAACGTAAAATGTTTTAAAAATGGATTTTTATAAAAATTTCATGTTTTTTCCTGGGGAGTTAGTTAAAATCAAGTACCTTGTGATTTTTTTTTGGAAAATGGTACTTTAATGTTTTGATTAAATCTTTTTAGGATTAATGATTTAGTGTGACTAAATATAAGAGGCTTGGAAATGGAACCTATAGTGGTGTCCACTATTTAAAACCCTCATGTAAAGGGTACTTCAGACTTCTCTTTGAGTTTCCTTGGAACAAAAGTGTGAGTACTTTTCGTAGGTGATCGTTTCCTTGGAAATGGATTTATGATCGAATTTTGAGCCTAGTGACTTTTGTTTGATGTGACCTGATGTCAGGGTTGAAACTTGTTCTTCATAAGGGTATAACTCATGTTAGGTAGCGCACTCAAAACTTAAATTCCTTGCTAGTGCGGTGACTTTTTTCACTTTTTGTGCCATTTGGGTGTCGTTGTCCCAAGTAGGAATTTTAGTTTTAAATTGAAACCCTTATTTGGATGGGTTTCTATGTATTTCTTGACCTTGTTATGGTCTTGAGAATCGAGTAATGTTCTTCTTCAACTGGTTAGACGTGCCTCAGGCATGGTCGGCTACTTTCTATTTTGTTTGACCCTTTCTTCTTCTTAGTAATGGATGACTGGTTATGGAATCTTCTATAAAAGTGGTCATATGAGGAAATACAAATCCAAAATAAACTATCTTCTAGTATTGAGTATGGTCTTAGTCATCTCCAAGTAGAGTTACTTGATCATTAAAGAATCATTTTCATCCCAATACTTGGATGGTTTTCTAAACAAAACTGGTGTTTTGACACATCGGTCTCATTGTTATAATCTTTCATGTTTATGAGAGATTAATTTTCCTTTCTTTTTAGCTAGGTCCCTCCTAAGGTCGGTTATGTTGTGTTAAACATTATAAATTATTCCTTCCATGTATAAGGAACACAGCCTAAGGGGACCATTGGGAATTGGTCGGGTTTCTATAATTCCTTTGATGCTTGTTGGTGTTGTTTATTTCATTGATTTCTCGATAGCATGACATTGTTTTGGTTTGAATATTTTACCTTCCAGTTTTAGGGTGTGTTTCACTATAAACCATATTTTAAATACTCTTAGTGTACTCTTCCTAAGATATTAGCATGTCCCCTATCTTGACATCATTCTCGATATACTAAGAGAGTTTCGGTCTTATGTCGTGCTAAATATTTAAAAGATGTTGATCTTGTTATATGATCTAGTCAGTTATTCATGCTAAGTGTGGTTCTCCTCGAGGCTTGGTAAGTCCTGAGTTATTTCTGGGTTCCCATGTATTAGTGATTTGTTCAGACTCATAGACTCTAGCTTTTCCTTTTTTTTCTTTTGTCGCCTAAGCCAAACTTCTATGAGATACGTCGGCCAAGTGTCTCAACTCATTCTCTCTTCCTTTAGTTCAATTTTTACTGTTTTAAGGAGCCATTTTAAAGCACGTTTCCAGGTGAAGGAAAGTTTGGTCTCAAGGTTAGCAGGGTATTCTGAGAGATCTTGCTCAACCAGTTCTGTTAGGTCGATCAAAATTCAACCATTTCCTTTTTACAAAATCATACCAGGAGTGACGGGATAACACTCAGGGTTGAGCCCTGTACAAAAATTCCAATGGATGAGGTATTGTATCTTATATTTTCCCTTATTTAAGTTAATACCTATAGCGGTGAGCATCATAGATTGAATTTCAATTGAGATGATGAGGTGATCATGTCACTGTCTAAACAGACTCAGGTAAGATTTGTTTTTATGTTTAGTTTTAACTTTGAGAATTGGCTCGGGTTGTAAAGGTTGAAGTGCATAATGCATTGGAAATGTTTAAGGTTCATTAGGTGTGGGTAACATAATGTAATTGTTTTAATGAAACTTACTGAAAAATGTAGGTCATGGGGTGTTTAGATTGTTCTCGAAGGCTTCTTGGGAAAGAGAAGTTTTTAAGGTGGGTAGATTGTAAAATCTCGTGCTTTGAAATGGACTAAAATACAGAAGTTTTTTATTTACTAAACCGGTCGTTTTTTTTTAACTAATATTCAGAAAAAAATTCCAAGAGTTGGATCGCTCTTAAGTGATTTATTTTGGAATTGGTGAAGGCCCGAGTTTTCTAAATGGCTCAAGAATTTTAATGGGTGCCAGACCTAAAAAACTACAAGTGTTATAAGAAGCAGTAGAGTGCGCACGATTTACACATGGTCTGCTAAACTGTGTGTCCCACTATAGGTTACCATGTGGCCCTATTTAAAAAGGGGCAGTGGATTTGCGCACGGGTTGCACACAGTTTCCTAAACCGTGCACCTATCTCGTGTGGGGTGTGTCTTAGAGGCAGTATGCACCATAGGGTTTGCGTATAGTTTGGAAAACCATGTTGGTTAAACTGTGTGTGATGCCCAGTTTTTTTAAAAAATTATTTGTTTTAATTTAATTAAATTAAATTAAATTAAAAATAATATAAAACTTTAAACTCACCTCCCCTCTCTCTCACATACTATGCCACAGCCCCTCCCTGGGGCTCTTCCTCGACCTCGTGCGGAACCCCCCTCAGTCAACCATCCACCCTTAATGAAATCCATGCGTATTTCTTCCAATTTCTCACACTAACCTTCATGGTAAGGTCTTCCACACCTTCTCCTCCTTGTTTTCAATCGTTTTTTGGGTCTCTTCGTCATGCCTCAAGGTTCAGCCGAATCCTAGGTGGAGGCTAACTCATTTTTTCATTTCTTCCCTTCAATTCTAGGTCATGAGAAGGCTTCATTGGGTGTTGTTCTTACATGTTCCATCAAACGCCACCAAAGGCGAGGTAGTTCAGGTGGTTTCGGTCTGTCAGTTTGGTTTTAGGGTAAGTTTTTCACCTCCTATTTTGTTTCTCACATGTTAAATTTTGGGATATTGGTATTTATGAGTCCCCTTATTGTTTCTTGTAGTGTGTTGAGCTTCACCGTGTGGTTTCACATCATTTTGATTTTTTTCCACCACCTGAGGTAAGGGTTTACCTATGTTTCTTTGTCCCACACCATTTAAATTATTTTATTTAATTATATTAAGTGTAGTAGTGTTAAATATGTAGTGATTTGGTCCCTTCTTGTTGGTTTTGAGTCACCAAGACAAGGGAGACTCTTCTACATATTCATAGGTATATAAGTATATGTACGTGGGTTCCCCTGTTACATGTGTAAATATCTATAGTAGCGATTACACACGTATGGGCCTAGGTGTGCCCATGTATATATATAAAAATGCATGCGTAGGTGAGTGGTGACAGGAATATGCATATAAGCATATATGTGAGGATCCCCTTGAAAACTCTCATGGTCGTGTAAGCGTGTGCATAGGGGCTAGGTATCCTCACATGTATGTGAAAGTTTGTGTGCTCCATGGGGGAGTGGCTGATTTTTGTTAGAAATATCCAATATTCAAGTTGAGGGCTTGGTTCCACCTTGAGTTATTGTCCCTTTCCAAGTCTTATGATTATATAAATGCATTAATAAATTACTTACTTCAGTTTAGTTATAATTTAAATTCAGGCAGTGTAGTATTTATATTGAATGCTCATAAATTCAGTTTAGCGTGTTTCATATTTAAAATTCTAAATGTGATAAATGATTTGTGAGATAAGTAATATCATGATTTTATAATAAAACCCCTCCAACGGAGGTGCGCTGCCTTCAATCAAAAAAGTAGTGGTTAGACCTTGATTGCTTGGATTATTGTGTTTATAATTATTATGACTTGATATTATATTGAAATATGATATATTTAGGACATGGAAAAAATAGAATTAGAAAAACATAGTTACCATTTTGAAATAATTAAAAGTTCCAAGGCACCGCCTAAGTTCTTGACCTAGTTTTAAATTGTATTTAACCTTGTGTGATTTTTTCCATAATTGTCATTTAGTGTTTTGACACATTCGGGAAACCATTTGGGTGTGCCTTATAATTTCCCATTATAAAGGTAAGACCTTCTATATAAAAAGGTAAACTTATCCTATGAATCGCATAATGGAAAGTACCATGTATTCTCATCACTTTACCCGCCTAAGGTAAGTGCTTTGAATTGACGATTAAATGCGAAATGTGAATTGGCATTTATTTTGAGTATATCGCTTATCCTTATTGAGAGTAATTGAATAATGGTTGCATGTATATAGCACCATTGTCCATGCTAATGTAAGGTAATAGAGTGGAACTTAATTAATGAATATGCCTTAATGGATTTTTATTAAATGGTTGCATTGATACTTGACCTCTCCAAACTTATTGAAGGTAAGGCTTGACCCAATAAATAAATGGTTGCAATGATACTCAACCATTCCACACTAATGGATGGAAAATCTTGGACCAAATTGAATCATCTCATGAATTAATTTTTAAATATGAATGGATAGACTCGATCCTGTCATGGTTTTTTATCGGATAATACCATGAGCACTCGTGTACCCCATTCCAGATTCAAGGACGGGTTGCTAAGGTTCAGACCCACCTAGATCTCATTCCTTATCTTATCTTTGGATTCTAGGTATATTGTCATTCGATCCCCCATGTAGTACTATAGAACACCTTGGATACAATCCTTGGATCTCGCATTGAAAATTAGGTGCCTTGGATATACTCATTGGACCGAGTCCTTGCTTAGTCCCATTTTACCTAGGATTCATTCCTTGGACTCGGTAGGCGCCTTATTGTGGAATGTCGCGGATTACACTCCTTGTATTACACTCTTACCCCTTACCTGGACTCATATACTATTGAGTTAGCATTCTATGCGATTTACGCTACCTTGGTTTTTACCATGGAACTCCCTCACTGGATATTTTTGTCTTGTTTCCTTATTACATCTTGGGACCTTCACTACATATATTTTCAAGAGGTTGTTTCATTTTTTATTACACTATGACTTTATTAATAAATATAATCACTGGATTCCTCAAATACACTCCTCAGGTCCATCATTTACAAGTAGGTGCCATGGTTAAATCCCATCAAACACGGTCATTGCTTAACCCTATTTTATCTTGGAGGAAACTCCATAGACTCAGTAGGCGACTTACTCACCTATGACTTATGAATAAACTGATAATATTCAATTAATTAACTAATTACATGTCCAGGCACAAGGTGAGGGATAAAGCATGTACTTGGTTATTTAGTTATAATATACTGCTTACTATATTTATGCATGTTTGTACCCTATTTAATTTATACATGTTAAAACCATGTTTAATTTTTATTACACTGTCGGGGTTGGGCTAGACACTGGTGGTCCAAGCCTACTGAGATTTATATCTCACACCCTAATTATGATTCCATTTCACTGGGGTAACTGAGTATATTTTCTTATTCATAAGGCTTTGGACCTTGCTTGTTGTCGTTTTCTTACACCAAGGAGTTAAGAGAAAAGGACTGAGTTGGAGCTCAGGATGCTCATGGAGATCGCCTTTGGGATTTTAGTTCTCTTCTTCACTAGAGTCTTACATTGTATTGTATTGAAAATCATGTTGTATTGTTTACTTATTTCTGAAATGTTTCATTGGAAAACCATGCATTCATATATTTTATAAATTGGCATCTTCTACTTTTGTGCATTTATCTAAAAATCTTTCATCCTCAGTTTTTTCAATTATGTATTACTGCTTCCCCTATTGATTTTTATTTACTTTGTTAAACCGTTGTGAAACTCTGGTAATAGCATATAGTCTTCCCACTGACTGGCCTTACTTTAAGAACCCTACCCTAGTTTCCAAGAGCTAGTGACTTATTGTATTACATTGGAATATAAATAAGAAATATGTATCCTAAAGGACCAGGTAGTTCAGTATATTTTGGAAACAAGATACATAAATAAGTTCAACATTACAACTTGAAAGGAAAAAAAGACTAATTTATTCCAATAGAAACATTCATGCCTCCTAGATTATGCTTTCAAGTCATTCAAAATTTACTTCTTCATATCCTGGGAAAATGAAACATAAGAAAGGGGTGAGATAAAATTCTTATTAAGAGTAAGAAATAAAGTTAGATATAACATAAACATTGTGAATGGTGAATAATTGAAAACACGTGCCTTTAAAAATAAACTTGAACATAATACAGTCAGAATATGAGATGAGTAAATATTTCCATAATATAACATAATATTAGGTATTCAAATAGTCAAATAACCACATGAAATTTCAATTACTAGATTCATGAAGAGGGAAAAGCATATTCCTGACATTCTAAAACATTTTTTCAAGGCCTCGGCCAAGAGACCTACCAATGCATCGAGGGGCTATAGCGGTCCCCACCCATCACATAATAATCCTAATTAATTCCTAATATGATAGGGGATAAACATAAACAACATATATACTCATATTGAAACTAACATATGAAAAGTAAATAACTTTCCCTAAATATTAGGCTTAAAATCGGTCAGTAATTCTTGAGATAAATGCTCTTTTATTTTGAAAAGAAGAGTTATTTTGGAAAATTATTTGTATAAAACTAGATCTAAAGCAAGATATTATTTTCATAATAAAATTAGATATTTTATAAAGGTATTGGTTTCTGAAAACAGATTATAGAGTTCCCTTTAAAATAGGTAAGAATTTGAGAAATTCCCTTGAATCGGGCTTGTATTTCGGAAATAATTTTAAAAGTTCCATTTAAAACGTGTAACTCTCCATAAAATAAGAAATTATTTTGGTTTCTAAACATATATATAATAATAATTAATAATATATGAGGATTAAAAAATAATAAATAATAACCTCTTTGAGTTAATTTGACAATAAAAGTAACCCGAATGAAAATGGAGGTTCGGGTGGAAAACCCTTACCTTAAGTTCGAATGTGTTCCTATCTTGAACTTAAGGTCCTGGAATATGATATTATACTTATTAATAACTTATTTAAGAAACTAATATAAATTTATTTAGTTTATCATAATTCTATTTAGTTCATTTACGTTCTTATTGATAAGTTATTATATTGATTTTTGTCATTCTGGAGTGTTTGTTTTATTGATTTTTATAATCAGTTCACTTATTTTTAAGTAATTTAGTTCATGTTAAATGGATGTAAAACTCCAGAATTGAAATTATATATTATTTATGAACATTAATAGGAGTTAATGGTCATTTATTTCATTTGGTTACATGTAATGAGGAAGTATCATTAGACCAAACATTAATGACAATCACTTAGATTATTTTAGCGGTATTTTGATTATTTGGAACTACTTTGGTCATATGATTTAACATTATGAACATATAATGGTTCATTAATATTATATAGATTATAAAAATTATATTTTATTCTGGTTAAACCATAAAAATGGTTTCAAGGCCAGAATTTAATATGGTGATTGAAATTCAAAACCCATCATCCTTGAGTGTGGTAAATTAGCACATCTCCGATGGTATTTTCATTTTAGTATATAAAAAAAGGAAGAAGATATGATGAAGAATTATTCCTTTATCATGAAAAAATTAAAATACATATAACTTAATGGATTCATCACAACATTTGGATAAAAGGAGTTGAGTAAATAAAAATAAAAGAGATGAACATGAAAATAAAAGAAAAGTTGAGAGATCCAAAATAAAAATTTGGCAGCCCAACGGCGTCGCTTAAAATTTCATAAAATAAATTGATGAGAGAAAAAGGGTATCTAATTATATGTACATAAAAAGGATATGAATAGGGATACATAATATCAAACCCCAACATATGATATTGTAAATTCAAAGAGATAACATAAAAGAAGTGTTGACTTAAAGAGGAGGGTGAAAGGTTCCCTTACCTTGTAGAGTAACTACTAAAACATGAAGGTTGGGATCTTGTGGGATTAAGGACACCTTGGGAGGAATAAAAGGGAGGTAAAACCACTATATATTCATGTATAAGGGATTTTTAATGAAATAAAATGAATGTATGTGTGGGTATTTATAGTAAAAGATAGCGAATGTTTTATTAATTTAAAAAGACACCTCATTAGTAGTTTTTTGTAAAACCATGGGTTTTCCCATGGAATTTTCCCATGGTATTAGCCACATGGGACACCTAATATCGTATTGTACTATAAACAAGCCGACCATAATTTTTTATTAATTATTACAACATTATGATGTCATCAAATATACCGAAAACTCAAAACTGTATTTTTATTATTCATGAAAAATTCAAGTATTTTAGAAAAGTCCCAAAAATTCACCCTAACCATTTATTAATGTGTAGATTCCAAAAATGAACTATATATTTCAAAAATATTTTTCTAAAAATTATTAATTTAATTTTTAATTGAAATCATAGTTAATTCGAAAAATAACAATTTTAATGGTATAAATGGTTTTATATCACATTGAAAAATTAATTAAGATCTCATTATCTTATTACCTTAAGAAAATAAAATAATATCATTATTTACTATTTTTTCTAACGCTTTCACTGAGGCACATGCGTCCGTCTTTTTGGAGGGTGGTTGCGTTGTTTGTTGCCCTGTATTCTGGCTTTCCAAAGGCGGGTGGCATTCGTTCCTTATTCAGGGATGTTTTCTCCTTGATCAAAATGAGATGATGGGATGTTGGTACTTCTTTCTGGGGATTCCTCCTTGGAACTTGTCACCTAGTCCGGGTATCCCTTATATATTTAAGACTTTGTTCGTGAAACTCTTCCTAGTGCCATATCTTCATGGACACCAGTTAATTACACTGCTTCTGTTAGGACATTCCAAAGGGTCCGGTTAGGAAAAAAACCTTCAGTCAGGGGAGTAGTCACATTGGACATCACTAGCGTGTCTAGACATTCGGACACTGGTGTGTCTGGTTTTCTTCCCCTTATTATAGGTCTTCTCGAGAGTGTGGAATCCCAAGTCATCCCACGTCGAATGCGGGTTATTTTATTCCATAGGCACGTATCTGAGGTTTTCCTCAACTTACCATGTTTAACACAGGACATGCTGTGAGTTTAATGTCCAGTGAAGATGGATCAGACTAATCAGAATACTAATTAGAGTGGATCATATGGGTGCAACCCCTGTAGGGAACACTAATTTTGGGTCCAATGTGTGGTTAGTTCCCGATTGTTGTTAAGGGGAATGGGGAATGAGGTCGCATGGTCCCACTGGGATGTGGTGGCCCGGGTAAGAATCGTGATGGATGATGGAGGGTTTAATGAAGTAGCTGAAGAATGAGATGGGTTCGACCTGAGGATGAAGGTGACATTGGGATTGAGTCTCAAAGATACCTCCTACGTATCCCTATGGCAGGGAATCAAAGTCCATGTAATTTGGTCTGACAACGGCTTACAACTGATTTGGGATTTCAACGTCTTACCACTGGATGGTGGATCGCAACGGCTTACTGTTTCATGGGATCACAATGGATTATCACTAGAGGAGATCACAATGGCTTACCACTGGACAGGGTCGCAATGTCTTACCGCTGGACGGGGTCGAACCTCAGGGAGGCTTCCTACATACCTTATATAAGAGAAAAGGATCAGACAAACGTAGTTCCTATGCGATGGGGGTCGGTGAATTGACGTGAAGGAGGACCTAGGGTCCAATGGTTGTTGGACTTGAACCTCATGGAGGTGTCCTACATACCTTTCCTTGGAAAGGATCAAAGTCCACGTAGTTCGGGTGGGTGTAATGGCTTACCGCTTACTGGGGGAACAATGGATTACCATTGATTGAGGTCCATAGTTTAACGTCATGCTGGACGGGGGTGAACCGATGTGAAGAAGGACCTGGGTCCCATATAGATAGTGGGATTGAACTTTGTGGCGGATTCCTACGTACCCTGTGTTTGGCAGGGATCAAATACCATGTAGTACAGAAGGGTTGAGGGTGCCAATATTAAAGGGGGTCGGAACCAATGGATGGTGGGATTTCACCTCAGGGAGGCTTCCTACGTACCTTGCCTTGGAAGGATCAAAGACCACGTAGTTCATGGATGGTGTCGGAACCAACATGAAGGGGATCAGAACCAATGGTTGTTGGTCTTGAACCTCAGGGAGGCTTCCTACGTACCTTGCCTTGGCAAGGATCAAAGACCACGCAGTTCTGATGGGGTGTTTGGTGAATTTACATGAAGATGTTCGGGACCAATGTTTTGTGGGATTTCACCTCAGAGAGGCTTCCTACATACCTTGCCTTGGAAAGGATCAAAGACCACGTAGTTCATGGATGGTTGGGGATTACACTGTAGGCTGCCTGGAAGGATGTCATAGTCGATTCTTGCTCTAAGTCCACATGAGTCATGCTCAGTGTGAGAAACAAGAGACCGAAAATACTTGGCGATCACATTGTTAAAGGTGCAACCGTGGGAAGTGGAGTGGGGCTTACATGTATTTAGTGGCCCAAAAAGGAAACGGGGTCTTACACGTGGTCCGCAGCCCGAAGAAAAAATAGGGGATTACACGTGGTTAGCAGCCCAAAGAGATAAATATTGGGACTTACTCCAGGGTGGAGGCCCGGGTGATGAAAAAGCCCAACGGGAGATGGATTTGGCACCTAGGAAGAGAGGAGGAGTATGGGTGTTGCCTCCTGCAGGAAAGGCTAGGGGCTCACACCGCGATGGGTGCGCTTTCACTGCGGATGAACGCCGCTCTGAAAAAGAGGATGTCATTCCATGTGAGTAATGATCTCACTCTTGTGGAGACCAGTGGGCATAGTGAATGTCCGAGACAACGCACCCTGCGTGCAAGTCCTGGGGAGAGGTCACCGTTTAACATCATGTGTTGAGGATGATGGTGCTTGGCAGTTTAACGTCATGCATCTTGGATGAGGGGGGTGCGCTCTGCACCCATAGGACTTACTTAACGAATACTCGTCTGCCCTTGGGGGAAGAAAGGCATCAGCAATGTCATAGTGATGGGGGGTAATGGAGAGACCCATTGGGGGGTCCACTTTGGCGTGGATATGCAAATAAAAAATAGTTGTTAGTGTTACTATGAGAAGAATCATGAGGCGAAGCAATGCAATGGGTAGTATCGTCGAAGAGACTTTGAAGTTAGTTCGTGAATACTTGAAGGGATGCACGGGAAAATAATTTACAAAGCAAAATAGTTCATAGGAATCCTTGTGAATCTCTGGTGCTCCATGAAGTGGAGGGGCTTCTGGAAGGGATGTTTTTTGCAAAGTGAAGTTTCCTAGGCTAGGAATAGGGAATAGGTGCATATTGGAGGAGCTTCACGAAGTAGAAAGGCATTCAAGAATCAATGCCTCATGAAGAAGGGGTGCCTCGCGAAGCAAGGTGTTGTGAATCAATGTGCTTCGCGAAGCATAGTGACTATGCCTTAGCATGTGGGTAATGTGTGTGTTGAGGGTGTTTCACGAATCATAAATGCTTTGTGATGACCCAATTCCCCGTGGGCATCTCCTTCCTTCATGAAGGCCTATGGGATTTGCAAAAGGCATCCCTCTTGGAAGAGGGGTTCGATTAAATTAAAGTGGGAGGAACTTTGCAAATAAAAAGTACCTTGAGGAGCTCACGGTTCTCAGAGTAAGAAGTGCATCACGATTTGAGAGCTCAGAAGGTGAAAGGTCATATGATCCGTCCTTTGGGATTGAGGGTAGCCCTGTATTTATAGGCAAGAGGTGTCGCGAAGCAGAGCTCGCTCGGTGAAAAGATAGAGTTTGCTCTGCGGAGGGCTTGCGAATGTCAAATGTGGTCATGGAGCATCCCACCTTCTTGATCCAAGGTGGGTCATGAATTTCAAATCGTCTCATGGAGGATCTGAGCTCCTTGCATCGCGGCGGGTGCGGGTCCATGGGGCTCAACGAAAGGGCTAAGTGAGGCTGCACCAGAGACTTTCCTCTTGTTCTTCTTCTTCCCAACTTTTGGCATCAAGAAATTCCCCCCATCGGACTTGGACCAGAGGAGAAATCAAGGGTCAAAGTCTGAGGTTCAATCTCCAAAATCTCCCGATCATCCACAAAGCTATTTCACGAAGATGGATCGTGAAGCAGATAGGCGACGTGCAGGCTGAGTGCGCTGCAAAGCTCGGTGTGGCATGGACGCACCGCGAAGCTCCGAAGGTAGTCTCCTATAAATAGGGTAACTAAACTCTCTTTTTTCCTTTATTTACTCTGAAACTTTATCTTGTAGCGCTCTCGATTCATGAAGCTCTGCATACTCCGTGCTTACTCTCCACGAATTAGGGCTTCTGCTTCGCGGCGCACAACGAGTCTTCGACTCCGTGACATCACTTAGTGACTTTCTTTTGAAGGTTGCGGTAGGGCTCCATGAACATTATTTGAGAACGAGCTCTGCAAAATTGCTCTGAGATAGGTCTTTGTGAACCGAACCCAAGAAACACCCAAACATAGAACTGAATGGCTCATCAGTAGGCTGCCAGGGGGTCCTCGCGGACGCTACCCGAAGGGAGGAGATGGCGAACATCTTGGGCCTAGGGGAGTTAATATGGAGCAATTATGACCACGGTTCATTGGTGGAGCTATTATCAGAGAGCCAGAGGAACTATCCATTATGCAAGAGGATTCCTTTGTAAGGTTTTGAGCTGAGGGATGACATGTTAATTATTGAAGTAAGTAGGGACGACCCAGCTTACTGGTTCAGGAGTACGTTGTGTCAGCACCAATGGTTCAGGGCGGCTGATAGCCATGCCCGAGAAGACTCCTTGAACATTGATACTGAATACCTATATAACCACCTGAACAACATGGATGAGAAGGTATTGCAGCCGAAGACATCCCCCCCTATGTACCAAACAATCTTGAAGGCATCCTTGAGGAGCCCAGGGAAGGGATGGTCATAGGAGTGGGACATGTGCCAGGGTGGCAACTTCACAGATGATTGGGAATGGGCCTACTGGTTAGGTGCCTCATGTGAAGAGTTTGGGGTTGAGCTGAGGAGATTGGGCCTATATAAGGCGTCTTGGGACTCCCAGTTTCATATCTATCAGCCGAAGTAGTTGATGTTGGAGTTGCTAAGTAGGTGGTAATTGAGGACCAATTCCTTCCATCTACACCATGGAGAAGTCGGTATCAGATTTTCGGATGTGCACCAGATATCAGGGGTCCCTATATTAAGGGAGATGTATGATGAATTCCTCTACCAGAAGAATTAGCCGTTGAAATGAGATAGTGCTTCCCTATACCGAAATAATTGGACGAGTCCTCCTGGGGGGATGAGTCCGGTAGAGGGAGTCCGTTGGAGGAGGGAAAAGTCGGTGATCAGGACTCGGACCTTGAAGAATTTTCAGAGGCCTTTGAGGTAAAATCCCAAACCCCTTCCTCAGGGTCTGCTCCCAGGTCATTCTGGACTCTTTTCTAATACTTGAACAATGAAAGAGAGTCTCACACACATAACTCGTTCTCGTCCCTTAGTGGATGAAGATGTGGGGCCTTTGGGATTCACACTTGTGGCTGCATCAATTGCATTGTCTAGTGGGGCCAGGACACCTAAGGTGACCCCTCCGGGCCTTTCAGATATTCCGATAATATATTGGGGGCCACGCCTCGGGGTATCAATGGTGTTAACCCAAGAACGAGACCAGGAATTCGATCTCTGTAAGTTTCTTCTACCAATTTCATGCATGTCACTAATTGAACATGTAAACTAACATCCATGCCCCTTTTTAGTGTGCACAATTCTTAAAATGGCATGGGTAGCCTTAGCAAGGTTGGTCATGGAATATGGCAGCATCTTTCCCAGAGGAATGTTGGTGATCATGGAGGCGGATATCCATACTGACCAAACTATCGTTCTCTCGATCACTGGTGGGACCACCAGGGGGGCTGTGCTTGAGATTATTGAGGTGGGATCCGATGATGATGATTGATCAGATAGCTCGATTCCCACCGTGCCTGATCAAACACCAGATGCGGACCCTGCTGATGAGTTCCTGAGGGTGTTCCCCACATATGAGCATGCCAACCACGCTGACTGGGACGAGACAACCTCTGATGAAGAGGATAGAAAAATAGTTTGTCGCCGATTGTGGAAGTCGATCAAGCGCTTCATTAATGACACCCCCAAGTACTACAGTGGGATAAGATGGATATAATTCTCTCATGACTGTGTGAACTATGTGTTGGGGGAGTGGACGCCCAGCGTCCTCACATGCTCATTCGAGATCTTATGGTGGAGAATATTCAGGAGTATGACCCGTGACCTTGGTGTTGATAGGAAGTGGAGGAAATCGGTGAACATAAAGAAGCTCTAGGAGGCTGAAAATGAAGTTTAGTGGCTTCAGGTATGGGCAGATGAGCACTCATCCACCCTTAATGCGCAATCGGGGCTGATATTTCGATTGAAGACCCAGCTGGCAGAGGCCTAAGAGGGCCTGAATCGAGCCTCAGATGAGATGACCATCATCCTCATTGACGTAGAGTTTTCCCATATTACGGTCGATGAATTGTGCCCCATCACTGCTAAGGAGGACTGGGAACTGAACAAGAGGTAGCAAATCCTGGACATCACAAGCTAGAGGGTAGAGGAGCTGCAACTTTCTTTTGATGGGATTAACCTATCCATGGGAGGGATAGACCCTCGGGTGCTTTAGTATCACAAACCCTCTAACATACTTTTATGATTTGATTATTTGATGCCATAGCTTTCACGGGTCTCCTTATTAGTGTTGGTTTTACATGAATCTATTATATTCATGAAACGCCCAGTGATCAATCCCTAAGCCCACGTGGGTTGAGCCCAGTGGAGAAACAAGGGATGATAGCTATGTTATTCTGTCTGAACATAAGAGTGTTGACCAAGTTTCAGGCATCTAGGGTTTGAACAACCAACCCGGATTTCCAAGAAGAGAAGGGGGAGACCTGACTAGAGAATAAATCTCTCAGAACAGTTGAATTACCGTTTTCCCAGTGTTCTCTTGTGCACGAATGGGGTAACACCAAGGGAGCTAGAATAAATCCGAATAGGGGGGGAATTGAAGGTCTGAATTACAATACCCATGATTCAGAACACTATAGTGATGGAATGATAATTAAGAATGACTGTCGATAGTGTTCGAAACATAGTATCCTTATTGTGTTATAATGAAATGGGGATAACAAATGAGGGCCGACTGCTGACCATGTTTGAAACCCGGGGCCTGACTTGAAATTTAATATGTTAGTCTTCTGGAACGTTAGCCCAAGACAGTAGGTGAGACATAGGTCACGCATCCATACTATTAGGGGGTTCCTCTAGATGTGAAATAGGATGAGGATCTGAATAAAGGGTATGCAAAGCATGGAGAGTAGAGTGATGGGTTGTTCAACTAGAGTCCAACACCCTTGAAATTACGCCACCATGGTGGAAACACATTAGGTGGGTACATCGGTCTGATCAGGGATCAAACATACTTTTGAACAGGATCTATCTAGTAAGGACCTATAAGGACATGTAGTTTTACGTTATACAATAAAGACGGTGAACATATATTAAAGGTTATACTGTCTGGACCATAGTTAATAGTTTAAAATTCATGTTACATGGACTGTAGGAACCTAGTTTAAGTTCATAGAGAGTGGACCGTTATCAGGGTCTAGGGGCCAAGAGGGTTAATGACCCTAGGGCTGGGCCCAAGGTGAAATTCCTGGGCGTCGCTATGTATCTCATAAATATAAGAATAAATCCAAACATTGTTCTTGGGTCATAGTGTGGTCAGAGACCAACATTGGTAGGGAGAATCTTCTCTGGAGAGGAAGCTGACACATCCCATGATTAACATAGGGAATCCAGAACTTGTTCAAGGTAGAACCATGGTTTAGTGTCATATGTTGAGGACATATGGACTCATGCAGTTTAATGTCATATGATAGGATGTGGAGTGAAAGGGAAGATACTAGGAAGGGAGTATGTGGTGCACTAGCTATAAACTTGACGTGAATGAGGACTTGGAGTCTGGATCACACCACGTATCCCCGGAGGTCTCAGGTCAAGGGACCAAAATTAAAAATTAGGCTAGGCCCAAAGTAAAGTGGTTGGGTATTCCTACATACCCCATGAGGATGGTAATCAAGCCATACATAGTTCTTAAAGCGCAGTTTAACATCATGTAGGATGAATAAAGGTACGTGTGGCATGGTTGCACCGGTACACGTCCTACCAGAACTATTAAGCCCACGTGAGTCAAGATCGATATAGGAAACAAGAAGTAGTGATGGGAATTTCCTATCACAAGAAGGTACACGTTAGGGATGATGGGAGACTAGGTGAATGACGTCCAACTGATGTTGACCCACCTATATAACGCACTTAGATGTGCCGAAGAGTAAAGACAAGTATGTTGGAATTTGACTTGAACATAAGGAAGTGGAAATATGTGAATCATGATTCTCGAGATTTGGACAACAATGATGGTGGTGTGACAATAGGGGATAGTTTTTGAACATGTTCGATACATAGTATCCATATCGTGTTATCCTAAAATGGGTACAAACAAATGAGGGTTGACTGTTGACCGTGTTCAAAACACAGGACCGGTCACAAATGTCGTCTGAGGTCTTCAAGGACACTGGCCCAAGATGGTAGGTAAGATAGTGTGGCATGAGACCAGGCCGAAAAGGGGGTCCCTTCAGACATGGAAGATGATGAGGATCCAAATGACAGTATCACAAAGCTTGTACATGGAACAAGGGGAATGTCCCTGTGAAAATTCCATACATCATTATCTTTTTCAAAACACATCTGAATATGACTATAAGACGTATCAGATAGAGGGAGTCAAGTCCCTTCCCAAGGACAAGGGTCATGGCGTCGCACGCTTTCAACTTAAGTTCCTTGTGTGGACCATTAAGGGAGGCTTGATTTAATAGACTATTTGTAGGGTGGTTAAATAGCCAAACGTGACGTTCTGTTCCCATAGGGAGATCTTAGTTTTGTGTTAAAGAACTCAGACCATGCTGGGAAACGATATGGGAAGCACAAGGTGTGGCTATTGAAAACCACAATGTTAACGAGAACCTAAGAGGTACTCACCTCACCACATGCTCCCAAATGAGTTTGGACCAAGGGGCTGAAGAAGTAGGGATAGGATTTCTAGATTCCTATGGCTTGACCTAGAGACAAAAAATGTCTGGGAATCCCTATGTATCCCATGAGGATGGGAATCAAGACAAACATTGTTCTGGAGGATTTCGTGCAGCTTAACATCTTGCGGAAAGGACGTGGAGTGGTCTTAGTTTATGGTCATAGAGCTTGGACCACGGATGGTTGGAAATTAGAGACACGCAGCGATGTAATTACAAGACCCGGCGTGAATGAGGACCTCGTCTGAATCACCGTGTGCTTCTTGGGGGAGGTTTCAGGTCAAGGGACTGAAAAAAAAAAGTTAGGCTGAGCCCGAGACAAGGTGTACAGACATTGCTACGTAAGGATGGGGATCAATCCACACGTATTTCTAAGGATGGAATGGTAGGATGCCGGTTCTAGGGATAATAAGGTTGTGTGGGTCTGGCCCTTGCACCAAAATAAGCGGTATTTGATATATCGTGTTCGTCCTTTAGGATGAACGGTTTTTTTGGTGGAGTGATGGGCCTAGGATAGAAAGTCCAGGAATCTCCTTAAGAATCAATCCATATGAAGGCAGTGAAAAATGGTATGGAGTTTAACGGATACCAAACATGATTCCCCCTTGAGTGAGGATATCATGGTGCAACGCCATTTTCCGTCGTGCGGCCAGGACGATAATGTCACAGTTTAGGGTCATGTGATGGGAACAGGCAACATAATTTTACATCATATGGCCTAGATGTATATAGGAGATATGAGGTTCAAGAGGGAATGTGCACGGTGCGATAAATCATACCCAACGGGAATGAGGATGAGGTCCATATCACACCGTGCGCGATTCCGTGAGTGAAACCTCAGGACGAGGGGGCAGAAAAGGATAGAGGCTATGGGATAGGAGAGGCTAGCCCACAACTGAGCTGGACCCAAAGACGAGATGTCTGGATGTTCCGACGTATCTCATGGGAATAAGAATCAAGATATATGTATTTCTTGATGGTGCCATTTACCGTCGTGCGGGACAACATACAGTTTAATGTCATGAAGGATAGAATGTAGGGGTTAACTCTTAGAAAGGGGAATATGTGGTGTGGATAAGGAAAACCCGAAGTGAATGGGGACATAATCCTATACCATGCCACGCAGTCCCATAAGAGTTAATGCTCTGAAGGCATAATAGAAGAGATAAATTAGTGAAACTTGAGCTGGACCCAAAGACAAGATGTCTAGGCATTCCTACGTATCCCATGGGAATGTTAATCAAGTTATATGTAGTTCTAAAAGAGATCTTAGTTTATGGTCTTAGATCTCAGATAATGGAGAGGAAAAATCCTTCCAAGTAGGCACAAACCTCAACCCGATCCCTAAGCCCACGTGAGTCAAACTCGGTGTGGGAAACAAGGGAAGAAGGGGTTTTTTGCAATACCTAGAACATGCACCAAAGGGAAGTTGGTGCGGAGCCCCAAATGATGCCTTTACTGTGGCTTTTTTCCTCCTAATGTGCAAAAGTTCACTGAGGGATAGTGCCAAGAGTGTCAAAATTCCACTTAGATATGATGACGTGGAAAATCATGTGACCGATATTTTTGGCTTAAAGGGGCTGGCGTAATGGTGGAGGATAATTGTTGACTGTGTTCAAAACACAACATCCATATCGCATTAGCCTGAAATGGGGAAAACAATTGAGTTTCAACCACTAACCATATTCACAAAATGGTAATTCTTTTGTCTGAAACCCTTGAGGACGTTGGCCCGTAATGGTAGAAGAGCCCTTAGGTCTAGCATCCATGCCATTTGGGGATCCCTTCAGATGTGAAAGATAATGGAAGCCCAAATGAAGGGGAACGCAAAGCCTGAAAAATGGGTGAAAACATGTCCAGGTATAATATGAAACTCCAGGTTCTAGACCATAGTACTCATGGTCCAATTGGTGAATCGTCGTAGAGGTTCAAGGGGATCAACTTGAAAGCGTCCTATTTGAAAGGATGAGAATATAAAAAGGAGATAGAGAACTCTTAGGAGAAAGATGCACATGGTTTGTTTGTTACAGATCCGACATGAATGAGGGCATAAACTCATACCACACCATATACCCCTTTCCCTAGGGAAATGTAGGCCAAGGGGCCAAGACGGGGCTGGACCCAAAAACTAGACGTTCCGGCGATCCTACATATCCCATAAAGATGGGAATCAAGCCACACATAGTTCTACAAGAGACGCAGATAGGGGTAGGATACCACAATGAGGGAGGTGTACAGAACGATGAGTAACCCGGTATGAATGAGGACATAATCCCACACCACACCGTACAACCCATAGTGAGAACTTGGGTCAGGGGCCCGAGAAGGCCAATGGGCCTGAGGCTGGGCCTCGGATGGAAAGCCCTGGCTAGTTTGCAGTTTAACGTCTTTCAGTGAGGAAAAAGGTAGGGGTAAGGTATCTCATCCAGGGATGTGTACGGCACGGCGAGTAACCCGACGTGAATGAGGACATAATATTGCACCACACTGTACAGTCTTAAATGAGAACTTGGGCTAGGGCCCCGAAAAGGCTAAGGGGCCGGAGGCTGGGCCTTATATAGGAATTCCCAGTCAGTTTTCAATTTAACCTATTGTAGTGAGGACGAAGGTGATCTTAGTTTAGGGTCATATAACTTGTACCATAGATACTTCATTTTAAAGTGGCAGTGATATCAAAGGACAACTTTTAACCAGATTCACAACACAACATTCATCCTTGCGTGACCGGAGGTCAGGGAAAAAAATTGAGCGTCAACCGTTGACCATATTTTTAACACGGGACTTGTATCAACTTGTCGCTCTCAATCCTCGATGGTGTTAGATCGTAATGGTAAGAGAGCCCTTGGGCCAAGCATCCATGCCATTCGATGGCCCTTCTGGATATAGAGGGGGACAGAAACCCAAATGACGGGTCATGCCAAGCATGGTAGGGCATGTTCTCATGGAACAGATGATAAATGAAGGAAGGTATATCTCAAGGGGATATGTGTGGCCTTGCGAGATAGCCTGATGTGAATGAGGACATGAGTCCTTACCACACCACACAATCCTAAATGAGAACTTGGGCCAAGGGCCCAAAGGGGTTGAAGGACCTGAGGTTGGGTGTCTTGGCCAAATGTATCCATATGACCTCTTGTGAGGTTACCACCTCATCACAGCTCCTAAGCCCATGTGAGCAGTTCTTGGTGTGGGAAACAAGTAGTCGGATTCGGCATTCCCTATCATATAATTGTCTGATAGCTGGAATCACCCAAAGGGAATTGCAACTCGAAGATATAACAGGCAGGATGAACTGCCACACTCAATGTTTGGGATCTATGGGGGTGGTGACAATGGAAAAGGATAGACATTGACCATGTTCAAAACATAGTGTCCTTATAGTGGGACCTGAAATGGGAACACAAATGAGCATTGACCGCTGACCATATTTTCAACGCGGGACTTGTATCAATTTTTTGCTCAGCATCCTCGAATGTGTTGGCCTGAAGTGGAAGAAGAGCCCTTAGGTCAAACATCTATGCCAATCAGGGGTCTTTTGGGATGTGAAAGATGATGGAGTCCCAATCAAAGGAGTGGGTGAATCATAGCGGTTCCCATGCATTTTAACGTCAAGCAGGGCGGTGAAAGTGATATACATATCCGGGGAGTGGGACATATGGCGGGATCGATATGATTTCGATGTGAGTTATGGAAAAATCATGTACCATACCATGTGTCCCGACTCGAGGGGGAATTCTGATGTTTGGGTTGGTCCAACAAATGAAATTTTTTGGCATTCATATGTATCCCATGAGGATGGAAATTAAGCCGTATGTAGTTCTTAAAGGCCATGCAGTTTAATGTCATGCAGTGAGGAAGTGGGAGACTATAAGTATGAGGAGGGAGAATAGGGTGCGATCATCATAATCCTGACATGTGCAGGGCCAAAGAATCCTTCACTACATTATATAAGGATCCTCCAAGAGGTCTACCCCCAGGGGAGGAATAGTCAAAGAAAAATTTTTGGGGGATGGAATCAAGATGAAATGATTGAGCGTTCATATGTATCCCATGCATATGGAAATCAAGCCACACATAGTTCTAAGGGTGCAGTTTAATGTCTTGCAGGACGACATACAGTTTAATATCATGTGGGACGTTTTACAGTTTAAAGGCATGTAGGACCGGGTATTTTAGGGTCGTGTGGGACTAAATATTTTAGGTTCATGCCGGACCCAACAGTTTATGGTCATGCAGGACCAAATAGTTTAGGGTCATGGAGGACCAAACAGTTTAGGGTCATGTCGGACCTGGCTGTTTAGGGTCATGCGGGACCGAATAGTTTAGGGTTATATTGGACCCGACAATTTAGGGTCGTGTAGGACCAAATAGTTTAGGGTCATGCCGGACCCGGCATTTTAGGGTCTTGCAGGACCAAACAGTTTAGGGTCATGCCGGACCTGGTAGTTTAGGGTCATGCGGGACCGAACCATTTAGGGTCATGTCGGACCCAGCAGTTTAGGGTCATGCAGGACCATCTGGCTCAGGCAAAGTATTGCTTGAGAAATTTGTAATTTGTGGGAGGAGTTATATGCTCACCATCCATTGTCACCAGTGAGTACACACCATTGGGGTAAACCTTGTCAACAACGAAGGGTCCTTCCCATTTGGGCTCCAACTTGAGTGGTTTCCTTCCAGGTATCATTGGTGTCCTGAGGGCCAATTCCAAATCACCTTGCAGGAAAGAGCGTAGGTGAACCTTCTTGTTGAAGGATCTAGCTATCTTATTTTTATGCCTTTCTAGATTGTGCATGGCACAAAGCCTATTTCCATAAAGTGCTTCTAATTCAGCCAGACGGATTTCAGCTACTTTATTTGGCACCTACTAGTCATAGACCATTGTGTGCAACGAAGGAAACTAAATCTCAATGGGCAAGATGGCCTCAGTTATGTACACCAGGGAATATGGGGTCACCTGGGTGGAATTATGAGTCATTGTCTGATAAGCCAAGAGGGAGTTGGGGAGCTTGTCCGGCCAACACTTCTTATTCTGACCAACCATTTTCTGCAAAATTTTAGAGAGGGTTTTGTTGAATGCCTTGATCTTTCCATTTTCTTGCACATGATAGTGGGAGGTATGGTTAGAACGAATGTTGTACTTATCGTACAACTTCTTCAGCTTAACTGCTCATAAGTTCATGCTGTTATCGGTGAGGATGGCAGGAGGGACTTCAAATCGGTAAATGATATTGGAACTCAAAAATTCAACGATGGAACGGACCTTGACCTCCTTGAGTGGAACTCCCTCTTCCCACTTGGAGAAGAAATCTATAGCCGTCAGGATGAATCTGCACTGGTGAGCTATCGCCGGTGGATATTATCCCATGACATTGAGTCCCCATACCGCAAATGGTCAAGAGTAATTGGTGGAGTGGAGAGGCTCTAGCGGCCAATGTATAGAGTCAGCATAGATTTGGAATGCATGGCATCTCTTGGAAAACTCGATGCAATCATGGATCATGGAGGTCCAAAAGCACCCTAGTCTCTGGATCTAGTGAGATAACTTCGGCCTAGTATGGTGGGCATCACTAGAGCCGACATAAACCTCCTATATGACCTGAGAAATCTCAAAACCTTGGATGCAACAGAGGAGAATACCATCAAAACCGTGCTTGTAGAGGGTCTTATCACGACTTGGTCCATTCTGAAGGGAAAACTGTAACACGCGGCGTCGAATTTTCTCATGCTCGACCCGATCTTCCAGAAGATTGCCGTTCTAGAGATACTCAACGAAGGGGGATCTTCAGCTGGGAGTCACTTCAACCACTACATCTAGGTGTCCTTGTTAGAGTTGGTGTCCTAAGAACCAATTTTTTATACTTTGATTACATGAATGTATACTTATTATATATTGTTCATTGTTCTGCATGACTATAATATAATAATGTCCTGGAATATTTGTTGCATTAATAAGGTCATCTCATATCCCTGCTATGATAAGAACCTTGAAATTATATAACAATATTCTTAAATAAATTTCTTCGATTGGATGACATACTATGATAGGAAACATAGTATACAGACTATTATGTGCGAGTACCCGTAAGAAGACGAGACTCTCTCTTATGGAGTTCGCACTTGGTAATCTCCAAGATAGGAGATTATGAGAACAGACCCACCAATAGTAATTCTGCATGTCTTGGTTTCATCAGGCATTACTATCTATGGGTGTGTGTAATGGTACTTAGACTTGAAGATTGTCATTAACTCGTGTCATGACTCACACACTTAGATTTGATGACGAAAACCGTCACGTAGACAGTTAGCAAGAAGTAGGGTACGTTGGGTGCATCACAAATGACATGTTGTTAGTGGATAAATTGAGGAAGGATTTGTACCTTCCATATTTATGGAAGTAGATATATCGGTCCCTTTGATTGAAATAGAACTGTCTCCCAAATTCCATGGCCAGGGTGTAACGACGAGTTTATTTCTAGAAGTCAAATAATGACAGATCAAGAATATAGGTTTATGACACTGCCATGAAACCTTCTTGATAAGATATTGTGACAAAGGGATTAAATTACACGGTAAGCGTTCGTATGAGGTGACACGTCAATGCAGTTTCAACTTATTTCTCTTGGGTTTCTCGACCCGTTTCTAGACAGTAATGTTTGACTTTAGGCAATCCCACCTAATGACAATGAAAAAGAGGCCTAGAGGGTCACACACAAAGTGTATCCAAGTATCTCAAGTAGAATAAAGATTATTCCTATATTTGGTTTAATAATTATTTAAGGAATACTAAATCATTTTAATGTTGGAGGAAGAATAAAATGAAAAAAAGTACACGTCGTGTATTAATGATTACACACCATGTAGTTTTCATTTTGGAAAAGAATTGAAAAAAAAGTGCACGTCGTGTATTAATGATTACATGCTGTGTAGTTTTATGAAAAACAAGTAAACGTTGTGTATTAATGATTACACACTGTGTAGTTTTTTCAGTTGGGATTTTGAGGAAATAATATCATTTTATTAAATGATATTTATTATAATCAGCGTGGGCTCATGTCAATGAATTAATGATTCGACATGGGGGATTTTCAATAAGAGTTAATTAAATAAATAAAATTCCTAATGTGTTTATTTATTGTCATAACTCTATAACCACAAAACTGATTATAAATATCCTCACAACCCTAACACTTTTCCCAATCATCGTACACAACAATTCGGTATAATTATTTCAAGGCCAAAAGAACTCCTTCCTCCAAGAATGCTCTCAGGACCAAGAGAGATCCTCCTCCATCAGATCAAGACGATCTAAGGTAGACAACGCAAGCAAAGGCTTCTCTATGCTAGAACCTGAAGATTCATTTGGCGATGTCCAGAGATATGTGGTGCACATGTGGATCACCACTAGAGGAATTCTACAATTGGCCTCTACCACGCAACGACGAATCACATCGGAACATGATTAGAAATATCAACAAAGAAAGAATGCCATAAAAGGTACTTCTTGTCAATTAATTAAATTAATTATAATCAATCTGTGACAATACTCGTTTGTGGTTCCAGGACTATTCTTATTATTTTTCTATTTTTGTGATTCGATCTGTGGAGTCTGGAATTTATCGTCGTATTGACCCCGGATTGATCTTTTTTAATGAAAAAAATCCAAGTGGACACATCAACCCATGAGATTCTACTGTGCCCAAAACCCTCAGTCCTGGCGTGGAGGCTCCGGTGGTAAGATGGCTCACCTATAGGCTATCATCATCATCTGGGGAGACAGAAGTAGTGAATCTCTGATGTTTCATGTGGATAATCAGATCATCCCGCATAGGTTCTACAATAGATGCAGCCAGGCCAACCAGGGCGTCAGCTCAACCGTTTTGAGATCGAGGGACATGAGTGACTTCTGGTCGAGATGGGAATTGAGCCATTAGTTGGAGAGTGCGCTCCAACAATGGTATGAGCTCTGGCTTTCAGATGACGTAGTCACCATTGATCTTCTTGATGACTAGTTCATAATCCCTCTTCACATGAAAATGGGGAACATCAATCTTGAGGGCCAACTCGAGGCCAGTGATGAGAACCTGATACTCTGCCTCATTATTGGTGCAGCCTTTTGACAACAGAAATGAGTACATCAGAATGGCTTGTTTCGGGGTAATAAAGACGATACCCAAGCCTACCCTGTTGAGCCTAAGATCATTGAGCCTCCTGTCATTGGGGATTCGGGAAGCACTATCGAAGTGCATCTTCCAACATAGCATGGCTTGGTATACTGAGAGGATCGCCTTATTGGTGAAATCGAGATCCAAGGACTGGTCAGCAGGAGCCGGATGGGCAGCAAGGAAGTATGCCAATGTTTGCCCCTTAATAGCTTTCTAAGGGTCAAACCTGATATCGAACAGTTGGAGGATTACCACCCACTGAGCTAGACAGCCTATCAACATGGGGAATTTCAGAATGTACATCATTGGGTCTACCCGAGATACCAGTCACACCTTGTGGTGTTGCAAGTAATGTTGCAATTTTTGTACTGCAAATACCAGCGCAAGGCAGCTCTTTTCGATGGGGGAGTATCTGGTCTCCATATCGATGAGCATGCGACTGAGGTAGTAAAGGCTATTCTATGTCCCCTCATTGTTCATCTGGGAGAGAAGGGCATCGAGAGATCATTATCAGGAGGTCACATAAAGGACCAATGGTTTTCTAGAGACGGGTGGCATCAAGACCAAAAGATGGAGTAGATACTTCTTGATCTCCTCCAAAGTAATCAAACACTCTTCATCTCATTCATAAGTGGTTCCTTTATTCATGAGACGAGAAAATGGCTTACACTTTCCATCCTAGTTTGCGATGAATTGGTGTATGTAGTATAAGTGTCCTTAGAAGCCTCGAAGCTCCTAAACGTTGCTCAAAGGAGACATATAGCTAATGGCCTTGATCTTCTCTAGGTCGATCTCAATGCCCTTGTAACTGAAAATGAAGCCAAGAAACTTTACAAAGGTGACCCCGAAGGCACACTTCAATGGGTTCATCTTAAAGTGATGGGAACGGAGGAAGCTGAAAACTTTCTCAAGGTCTTTGAGATGGTCTTGACACTGGAGAAATTTGACCACCAGATCGTCCACATAGAATTCCACCAACATTCCAAGTATCATCTTAAATATGTGATGAATAACCCGCTGGTAGGTGGAACTGGAATTATTTAAACCGAAAGTCATGACTTGGTAACAGAAAGTACATTGCGGCGCCCTGAACATTGTGAACTCCTCATCCTCAGGGGACATTCGGTTTTGGTTGTACCCAGAGTACCCATCCATGAAAAAGAGGGATTAGAATATAGTTTTAGCATCAATCAACAACTCTGTCACAGGAAGGGGAAAATTATCCTTCGGACAGTGACAGCTGAGATCCTGGAAGTCAATACAGACTCTGATCTGTCCGTTCTTCTTCCTAACTAGCACAATGTTGGCTATCCATTTGGGGTACTGAACCTATTTAATGAAATTGGCTCTGATGAGCTTATCAAATTCTGCCTCTACCATGGCACCGTGATAAGGGTGCATCTTTCTGGGAGGCTGCTTGAACCCGCGATGATTTGCAGGGAGATTGAGGTGGTGAACGGATACCTGAGGATCTAGTCCTGGAATCTCATCATAACTCTAGGTGAAAACATCACGGTGTTGTTTCAGGATGCCTATGTACTATTTTTTCTCCATGGGGGCATGGAGACACTAATCAATGTGGGTCCCGGGTCTGCCTCGCTAACGAGGTTCACCTATACCAACTTATAGACTGTGGCAGAGACTCCCTCTTCAAAGGCAAGGGGAGAATCCTCTAAATATTCTTATTCACTTATAGAGTGGGGATCGTCGATGGGAGGAATTGATTTTGAGTTCGCAGATACTAGTGGGAGGCTGGTACTAGCCTGGGCGGTAGTGGTCACTGCATCGGAGGACCCATGTGCTGCCACAACCATAGCGATGAAGTTTATTGATCTGATCCCATCGGGCCTTTGGCCCTAAGGTCCACACCTGCTGATATCGAGGCAATAATGGCACGTCGGCTTGATATGAGTAATTCCAGCCCAGTGGAACAATCACGTATGATGTATTTTCGTTGCCATGGGGCGGACATCCCGATACCGTATGGGGGTAAGAGGCTCCGAGATCACTCGATCATGATTTGTATAGGAGTACGAGGTGATTTTCCGTTGTCGCTTAGACAGGGGAATGTGTTCCCCCCTCGTCCCAAACACAGCAAAGAATTTTCACATGTAAAGGGTTTTAGCCACCAATTGGTGGATTGGAAAGACATAGGCATCATCTAGAATGATCCATGGGTCGTTCACAGTTGTGGCAAGCTTGACCTCATTGGTCTGAATCTACTTGTCCTTTCTCTTGTAATAGTTGGAATCCATATAGTGGGCCTCACAAGAAGAAAAGGGAGATGCGTCACTTTGAAACACACCCACCCAACCATTATTGGAGTACTTGAGGCACTGGTGATATGATGAGGGAACCGCCACATGCAGGTGGAGCCATGGCCTTCCCATCAAGGCATTGTAGGTGGTGTCCGGGGAGACTACCATAAATTAGGTGATGGAAACTAAGCCACCAAATTGGGTCTTCAAACAAAACTTACCGACCAACGTCTGTTCCATCCTATCATAACCATGGATTCTTAGGTCAGAGTCACTCAAATCATCTTCAGAAAATCCCAACTTTCGCATCATTCAAGTCGGGATTACATTAATTCCTGAGCCTATGTCGACAAGACAGTGACGAACCTCCATGCCATTAAACTAGTTGGTGATGTATAGTGGTCGAATGTACCCCTGTATGGGTGAGCCTTAATATTCTATAGAGAATGATATAATGGCCTGGAATTCAGCATTCTCGACCACTTCAGCATGAAAAGATTCAGCAGCTGATACTTCCATCTCAAACTGGAGGGGGCCTCTTAAATCCTCAGTGAGGGCCTCACTCATATCTGACAATAGGCAAAGTGCCTCAAGGATGGAGAGACTTTCTAGGATACTAGAAATATGATTAATAACATCTCACCTTTTCTCCATGCATGAAATTCTTCTTGCAGGAGGTCGCTCTGTGACAGGAGGTATGGTGGGCCCTGCTTGTCGGATCGGCAGCTGACTAGTGTTGGGCATATCCCACTACTCACTAGTCGAAGCCAATGGAGTGACCACCATATTAGGGCTGGATGATTGATATTGGCATGTATCAGGGCATGGCTGGTTGTGGCATGGTCAAGGTCTTTGCCTGATCTAGCAACATGAATGGCGGAGAAGGCGGGCCTAATTCCACCAGGTGAGAAGGTTGTGCATGGTGTGCTCTACGCGGAGCTTGTTTCCTTGTTTTGGTCGCATGCACAGCCTAGCTGTAAGTGCTGACTGAGGCACTCCGAGGGCCCATATAACCATGGATCCATCGATGCTAGCGACGACTGGGGATGTTGGAAGGATTCATCAGGCGCTTCCCATTTTCAGGAATCATGTAGGGTTTACCAGCTCTACGGTGTTAACTGAGGCGTACCCTTGACATTCACTTGAGGATTCATCCACTACTGGACGGATTCTAGGAGGGATCATCATCTCCGTGGGAATGATGTTTCTGAGAGTATGGGATGACGATGGCATCGACGGGGGACTTTGTTTTCCCTTATGTCGCCAGTGTTTTCTCTTCTGGGAAGAGGCCGGCTGAGATGACAATGCAGAAGTGGTGGTTGCAGCTTCTGAAGGCTCTGGACGATTCAAACGTGCCTGGATGACACCATGGGCATGGGTGAATGTTTTGTGATCCATATAGTCCTCATAATTCTGGGATATGTTACTGGAAACCTAATGCCACTCGCCCTCACTATCACTGTTATTGTCTGGCCTCACAAAGACGCATGCTACCTGCATCAGGGCTCAGTCCAGCCTGACTATGTTGTTGTCGACCTAGTCTTGGAGAAAGTCTTTGAATACATAGCACTTCTTGAGAGTGTTCCCTAGGATCTGGTGATAGGGGAAGTAATTAGGGTGATCAGTAAGGTTTTCCTCTTCCGGTCTTCTACACTCAGAAAAATGCACAATCCCATGTTCCAAGGCACTATGGAATTAAATGGGGACCTGTGTCTTGTTGAATGAGTTGGTCCAATTTATTCGGTCTAGAAAGGGGTCCCTTAGATCCTGAACCTGACGGGGGGCTGGAGGAACCTATCGAGGAGGTGGATCTCGGTTATCATTCCTGGGCGGTGGAGGCGCATTACGCAGGGGCACCTACTGATTTTGAGGCGGTCGCTGCTGGGCTGGAGGTTGCGCTTGAGGTATAGGGCCGCTCCAAGGCTATGGAGTTGGCTCCACTGTTAACAAATCTAATTACTCGGGGGGCTATATTTGGTCCACTTTAGTGGGCTCGGCCCTAGTGGTCCTTCTCGCGGGGATTTCAGGAGGCAGTGGGTGTGCCTGCTTAGCCTGATGTAAGGCTTCCTCCAGGAACTAGACCTTATCAGAGAAGTCTTGAAATCCACTAGTGTGGTTCTGGGAGATAAAAGAGGGAACCAGTTCCATCTTAACATTTCCCACACACATCATCAATAATTTCTCCTGAGCTAGTGGCATGTCGAGGGACTACATGATTCCTTTCCATCAGGTGACAAAGTCGGCTACGCACTCATCAGTCATATTATTGAACTTAAAGAGGTCCGTGATACTCGTTTTCTGCGTGGTGGAGATGAACTAATAGAGGAATTGCCTACAGAGGTCCTCCCAGTCAGTCACCAATCCGATGGCGAGCTGGTTGTACTAGAAAAATGCAGGGACTTATAATCTCTGCACAAAACACCGGAGTTTGGAGGCTTCCTGCTGTGCTGGAGTTCCCAACATGGGACCACACCTTGAGGTAAAGTAGGTCAGGTGATGTGTCAAGTCCTATGTCCCATTGAAGGGGGAAAATGTGGGATTAATGAAACCCAGGGGTCTGGCATATCATCCACCTACGCCAGATATGGCTTGCCATTAGGCGGGAGTGCCACCTGTGGCATTTCTAATGCCTCAAGATGGACAATGAGTGCCTCCATTGGATCATCTGGGCAGGGGTCCATGTCTTGATGGGGATCCCTAACCACGAGTGCATTGGCGGGTTCTTCAACATGGTAAGCAGGTCCAGCGGCTTGTGGATCGTCTCGTGCCATGACCCTCGAGGCTGTTGGGGGAACCTGAGCTTGGTCACATGGATTTTCATACCATTCTGGAGGGTTTGGTGAGACATAATATGCCCTCTAGCCATAAGTTCCGTCTTCAACCCCATCCACGGGGGCAGGATGGTCAGGGTCTCCTAGAGGCAGTTCACCGAGGGGAAGTTGTTCCTACCCCTAATTCCCTATCCTAGGATTATAGTAGTCTAGCCATCGCTCTGTAGCCCATTCATCCAGGAGGTCATCGACCAACATCTTATTTTCAGCAAGTTGTTGACGCAACGTGACTTTTTCGGGGTCTTCCTTCATCTTCTTCACTGAGTCAAATGGGTCGGAGGGTTTGGTGGCTCTGAGACGCTCTTTACCCATACATTATTTCGGATAAGGACTAATGCCTCAGTGAGCACAGTGAGACCCAGCTAGATCCTCTGTTGATGAGTATCCCTCCTCGAGGGGTCCAGTAGTTGTGGCGTGCCTTCACGGGGGAGGTCCCAATCCAGGTGCTCCATCTCGTTTTCCTCTTCCAATAGGGAATCCATATTGATCACGACTCTACCTAGGGTAATTCCCTCAATGTCACCTAGAAAGTTAGGTTTCCATCTAATATGACTAAAGATAATGGCATCATATTTCCCCCAGCCATGGATCTGCAGGTGGGGGGAAGCCTACTTGATAATCTTGTAGAGTACCTTGAAACTCTGAACGCATTACTGTTGGAGAGCCCTTTGGTGACCTGGTGACTCGGGTCGCTGGTCCACAGGGAGTGTGACCAAACCAACTAGACATCATTGCTCGCCAATGTCTTCAAAATGAGCTTGGATCCTGGGATAAACCACTCACTGATAACGAAGGTGATAGTGCATCGCCCATAGGTTTTGGCGGAAACACTCAACTTCCTCTAGGGTGAGCGATTCCAATGCATGGAAATTCAGTGCTGCCACATGACAAAACATCTCTAGGAAGTGGTTCGCTGGGAGAATATTCCATAAGATCTTTGGCTCGAATTCAGGGTTTGACCCTTCATTACCCCACCCGTCAATCGGAGGCGGCTAAGGAACTGGTAGTGGTACCAAAGTAGACCACTGGGACGGTAGGCTGTCTGGTAGAGAATATAGAGAGTGAGCTAACAAACCGCCACATCTCAGGCTATCCTCCGAAGATTGTAGTGACTTAGCCACCACATCACGGTAGGATGGGCTGACGGCCACAGTTTCTAGTGAAGGGGCTAGGGATACTAGTGATGGTATGTGCTGCTTCTCTCCCACCATTTTTCCCTAGAATATCACTGAGTGATCTCTAGTCAAGGTAGATATTGCTTTAGGTGATGACGGTAGCAATTGCACAAATGTAACATGCGGGGTTTCCAAATTTTCTTCCTCTTAGATATACCTACAGAAGGAGGCGGGAATCTGATAGACCTCACATTCTGGGAGTACTAGGATAATGCACCTCATTCCTGCCCCAACCCTTGACTCAGAGAAGTGAGGGGAGGGTTCCTGTGCTAAGTCATACTCTGATTCAAAGTCTGAGAAGCGGACTGGTTTGATCTTCGTCCAGACCTTTCTATAATTCTTCTTATGGTGGTGATGACCCACCTTCCTGCCCCTAGATGGCTCTTTAGTACATAGTATATTTCTGACATGAGGAGGTCCTTCGGCCGTACTAGTTCTGGGGTGGAGAGGGTTTCCAACTGTGTAAGCTGGGGTGTGAGGAGCACCAGGAAAGATATCAAAGGGGACATGGGGAGGACCTCTACGGGTAGCGCTGGAGTGGGTAAGACCTCCGCTAGAATCGGTAAGAGCATGGGTAGGACCACCATGCTTGTTTCTCCTGGTAACATTAGTGCGAGAAAGGTCCTCGTACTGGTCGAGTTGGACATGGGTAGGACCTCCGTGTTGGGCACTGGTGAAACGAATCCATCCCTCACTCCTCTAATTGCTGAGGTAAGGAAGACCTTTTCTAGCTGATACGAGGGCACAGGGAGGGTCCCCACGTTGGAGAGGGATCGGATGTGCAACGTCCCCAAACCAATGGTCTGTGGCGGGAGGAGTGACTCCATATCCAGTGTAGTGGGCATAGGAGAGACTTACGTACTAAGCGTCACCATCATGGTAAGGACCCTCATTTGGATTGAAGTTGGCAAGGGGAATACCTCCAAGCAGAGCCTCAAAGCGGGGAAGGACTGTGTTCTCCATGGTAGCATTACAGGTAGGACCTCCGTACTGGGTGACATCATTGTGAGTTAGTCCGCAGCAGTCACTACCTGTGCTGGAGACCAAGAGAGTCGACCCAGCCTGCCCGTGGAGCGGTGGGGGCCTCGATCCAGGTTGGGCATTTGAATATCCTACTCAGAATACACAGGGAGTTTGTGATATGCGCCAGGGGTGGCTCGGGCCACAGTAGCCGCTAAGATTGATGCCCCTTGGTGGACATCCTCTTTGGCTTATGCCTGATGCTGGCATCGGGTTAGACAGACCAGAGCCGGTGGTGCAGGTACAAGTCTTACCTACTCCTTGGCTAGTAAGACTGGGTGGAGGCGCTGACGCGGCCTGGTGGGAGCCCTTGCTGGGATCCCCTGGAATGGGATCCGGACTGGGTCGACCCAGATATCCCCTACCTCATCAGCGTAAGGCAGGGAGTCGTTGAGGCATTTCGGGGAGAGGCTCCCAAAAAGATTATATGTCGTAGTGGGGATCATTGGATCCTTGTGTGGCCCTCAGGGGCGTCATTGAAGATGAGGTGTAGATGCCTATAAATCCAGGTGCGTCATATCCCGGATCGGGATAATACCCACCTCCTCGTACTGGTGTATGAGGTCATTAATCACCCTTCGTTGGATGAACTCTGTGGGAGAGATGGGGCGGGGGCGCCTAGAAGTTGTGACCATTGAGACCGTCATAGAAGAGGCAGAACCGCTTGGGACTATCACGCTGGTACTTCCCCTACCCCTACATCGGTGGCCAGGTGGTGATCGAGTTCCGGGTGCAGCAACTTCATTCCTGAAGAGAAGTGAGATTAACTAATTAGTGCTAAAATAGAAAGGAATTGACGACCAATGCCCCAGGGTCATCTCGTCTTCCAAGAATGATAAGAGGGGTCCATGCTGACAACGTTGTGGATCGGGATGTCCAATATTTTGACTGCCACAACTTCTGGTGAGTTTTACACTGTGCCCACTATTTGCTTGGTGGGACCCGGTGTCGGATGACTAGATCCAGTGACACACTAATCCACTGATCTCTCGAACTCTACTAATCTTCATATTGAGGAGAATATCTTCACATCAGGTTCACCATTTCTGTTTCTGATGCTTTCGTCGGGGCACGTGCATCTATCTTGTTGGAGGGCGGCGGCACTATTTGTTTCCCCACATTCCTGCTTTCCAAAGGCAAGTGGAATTCGTTCCTTGTTCAGGGATGTTTGCTCCTTGATTGAAACGAGATGATGGGATATCGGTTCTTCCTTCCAGGGATTCCTCCTCAGAACTCATCACCTAGCCCGGGTCTCCCTTATAGATTTAAGACGTTGTTCGTGAAACTCTTCCTAGTGTCATATCTTCATGGACACCAGTTAATTACACTGCTTCTTTCGGAACATTCCAAAGGGTCCGGTCATGACACAAACCTTCAGTCAGGGGAGTAGTGAAGTTGGACATCACTTGCATGTCTAGACGTTGGGACACTGGCGTGTCTAGGTTTTTTCCTTTTATTATAGGGCTTCTCGAGGGTGCGGAAGCTCGAGGCATCCCATGCCGAATGCGGGGAATTTTATGACATAGGAATGTATCTGAGGTTTTCCTAAACTTCCCATTTTTAACATAGGGAATTCTGTGAGTTTAACGTCTAGTGGATATGGATCGGACTGATCAGAACACTAATTAGAGTGGATGATATGGGTGCAACCCCGGGAGGGAACACTGATGTTGTACTAATAGTGTGGTACTTGGGTTCCTTCATACAGTTCACATAGGATGGAGCCAGGATGTTGCTAATCTAAATTCTAAAGATGTCCTCTATCTAATTCCAGTAATGAAAATTTATTAAATTGTAGGACGCATCCGCTAAGACAAATCACATACATGGTATTAGTCCAATCTTAATAATTTGTTTATGATAACCCATTTATAAATTATATCATACTTTTAAAGGTCACATTGGTTTAGTGAAATCTAGCATAGGACGAAGAAGGTAGTATCATTCATGTATCCCATGAGGAAACCTGTCTGACATATTTTTTTTTATTGCCTCGTATTTTTTATTGTTGGAACACTGCACATTTTATATGCACAAACTGGATTTTTCTAGACAGTGTTTGTGGTAGCATACTAAGTATATCTCACACCCTTATTGGGATACCAATGATACCCAATCATACTTTGTGATTGATGGTGTTTATAAAGGGAAGTGGCTAGCCTCCAATTCTTGATTTTTATTAATAAGTTGGATTACAAGAGCAAAGTACCATGCATATGCTTGTGATTCTTGTATTGATATATTTTGTTGTATTTTTATTTTCTATAGAATGTGGTATATGAATTATTTTCCTATATCCCATGTACCTTATTTTTATATCTAATTTACATTATCATTGTCATTTTATATGTATTTATGATTAATATTTGCTTATTTTTTTAATTAGATGTTTGTTGCTTCTTGTTTATTACTAATTCTACTATTTCCCATTTATTATTTACCATTGTGATACACTTTAACACATGAAGGGATAATATTCCCAGGGATACACCATTTTCCATCACTTCTAGTCATCAATCCCTAGTGTATGGGGAGTCATTCTTAATGTCAGGTGATCGATCGTCTTGGGGCACTGCTAAGTGGATTCCATGGAAAGATGTTATAGATACCACATTTCCTATGACACCATGATCTTATGATACCATGTTCTTTATGTTATTCTCCAACATGATTATTCTTGGGCCTTACTTTTTATGATATCATGTTACACTTTAAACTCATTGTTTTTGTTTCCTTGTCTGGTTTAATCCCTTACTGGAAGTTTTAGCTTACCCCTTTATCGTATGAATTCCTCAGGTTATCCTATGTAATTTTAGGATATAAAATGGATTTAGGAGAATTTTATGGGGAATAAAATAATTATTTCATGTTTTAAGTTTCCTTTTGATGTATCATGATCATATTCTTGAAAATACATTAGGCCTCATACTCTTTGGGGTACTTGTTGGATACTTATTTTTAAAAATCATGAAATACTTTATGTAAAATCCTTGGGTATCTAGACCTAATTATTCATGATGATTTATATTTAAATTAATGTTTATGCCTTCAAGGGGTTACAAGTAAAAAGTTACATAACTGGAAGAATTTATTTTACAATCTCACTTTATTTTGGGATTACTTATATTTTTATTGAAGGAATCTTATCATTTATTCTTCAAAAACTCTAATCACTTTATTATCCTATAGATATTTAAAGATGTCATGACCCCCTTCCACCAAAGATGCCCCTCCTGAGCTGGCAATGGTGAAAGGGAGATAATGACCCCCGAGTCCCACCTCCAGTAGGCCCCGGGGTGGCAACGAGCACCAAGTGTATGAGTTTTCACAAATATGGGAGGCATTACCCTTTTTATTATTTAAGATCGGGAAATAGGAAAAGTCAACCACCCAAAAAGGAAAATAACAAGTGTATATAAATAAACCCAAACCAATCCCACATGCATGTTTAAATAGTTCTGAAATAATGTACAAGTACAAGAAAGCTCAAAAGTACAATACCAAAAGAAACAAGTGTATAGCAACTGCAACAACTCCAACTATCCCGACTAGTATGATCCCGCACGGCCCTGGTAGTCCTCCTGGAAACCTGAAAGTAAACGTAGGGTGAGCATACAAGTATACTCAGTAGGGAAACCTAAAGATCTAGGGCACAAGTGGGGAGACATTCTAATGTCCCGTGAGAACAACAGAAGAAACCTAGAAGGGAAATCTATCCACCCAACCTCACCAGCCACACTCACCAAAAACACAATCACAACAGGTAGTAGTAGTATAAGAACAAGAGTATTGGGTACCCATCACCATTTCCCTTTAGTTTGCTACTCTTCCTAACGGCGAATGTCCTGACGCTACCACACTCTCCCCGCCCGCACACACCTGGGCCTCACAACCACATATCTCGCCCACACACACCTGGGCATCAGAACCATGTATCATGCTTGCACACACCTGGGCCTCACAACCACGTATCCCGACCGCACACACCTGGTCCTCAAAACCACGTATCCCGCCCGCAAGGGCCTCACAACCACGTATCCCGCCCGCACACACCTGGGCATCATCCCGAAGATTATTAGGAAACAGTAGAACCTTCTCAAAGAGTCTTGGGCTAAAACCACCCCAATCGAAACCAACCTGAAGGGTCTTAGGTGTAAGGTTTCCTCAAGCCATCACTGCCTAGGGAAGAAGGACCAAGAAGGATCTAGTAACTAAGGGGAAGACACCCTCTCCCATGAAATGGGAGTGTTCGGCACTAAGTGCTCAACATGGGTGGGGTGCGTCAAAACACAAATATACAGATATATATATGTATACCAAACACACAGCACAACCTATGGCTTCTAAACAGAGAAACTGAGCACGTGCCTCAGCACTGCTACTACGAAGCATGCATACAATAAACAACCCCAACCCCATTTAGGTTTTCATGTTTCAGAAGAATTAGTTTATTAGTTCCTTAACTACTGGGCAACTATCCACAACCAACCACATCAATCATTCGTAAAGCATATCCCTACCATCCACAAATCAAGTTAGGAAAACAAAAGCAGCATAACAAAACCCTTCTTATTAACCAACCTACCCCATTGATTATTATTCCTTTTCCATTACCATGCCCCACCATTCATTAACTCTTCCACTTTTATTTATTATTCACAACCCATAGTTAGTTCACATTCAATACCATCCCTGTAGCCCCGCTGCCAACCACCATAACCATAATCACAAAGAAACCCATACATCATTATCCCTTTAATACCATTTATCGCAACCCTGATGCCTGTCACCAACATAACATTCACACCAACCCACAACCAAGTCAACCGCAGCCCCGGTGCTCACCCGATCCACAACAACCCACAAAACACCCCCATCACATGCCACGTATCTAAGCCAATACCCACATGTTCATTATTCCATTTTGTTCAACTGAGGTAATCACACAAGGGTTCCAGATTTTAAACAGCCAACTTTACGTGATTAACAAAATTCCACATTCAACAAGGTTCCATTCAAAAAACAGTCTAGAAAGATAGGGAAACATTTAATTGCACAAGAAAAGGCCCCCAACGACCGTGATTTTCAGTAGGCATAAACCTATTCAATTCACAACATAATATCACAGGATATAAAGATAAACATAACAACTTCCCCATCCCCATTCTTTGACAAGTTATTATCTTTATTTAATGGTTCAACTATTTCTCATGAAAACAAGAGGATACCCACCCCGCATGATGCACAATTTTGAGAGGCGAAGGTAAGATCCCTACCTCAACAGGTTCTGATCACAACGCTCCCCCGGATCAACTTTAGAAGACGTCTGTCGGCGTCCGTCACTTCTGTCGAGTCCCGAAAAAACCTCCTCGGGTGGAATTTGGAAAGTAAAGGCCGAAGGAAAGACAACAGATCTAATCTCAGAAGTTCCGCCTCATCGTTACGATCCCGTGGCCATTGACGGATCATAAATCGGAGCTCGGACGAAGAAGTTATGGAAGAAAAGGAGCCTTCGAGTCTTTTGGGAGAGCTCTGCTTAGAGGAATGGGGAGGAGAGGGGTGAGTTGAAAAGGAGGAGGGGACCCCTCCTTTTATAGGTGAGAAAAGAAAAAGTACACGACATTTACTTTATGGTACACGGTGTGTACTCGGCCGTTTCACACGGTCACCACGCGGCTTCCAACACGGCCTTCAATGCGGAATGCAGTCGTTGACTGGTCAACACATGGCTTGAAGGTAACGCATACGCGGGGAGGGACTACACGGTGTGTATTATTGGATACACGGCGTGTACCCATTTATTTCACATGGTAAGGACACGGATCCAACACGGCACATGGCCGTTGACTGTTCAACACACGGTAACGCGTACGTGGGGAGAGACTACACGACATGTAGTATGAGGTACACGGCGTGTACCCATTTATTTCACATAGCAAAGACATGGCCTTCAACACGGGGTATACCCGGCAAGGGGGTACACAGCGTGTACTCACACTACATGGCATGTAGTTTCAAAATTCTGAAAAGTGTTAGAAAAGTCCATTTTACCCTCCAGAACACTTCGTGACCTTCTTTTTGAAAAAGGAATAGGCCGGAGATGTCCGGGCCATTACATCAGCTACCTCTTAAAACATTCTCGTCAACGAGAATTCAAAAACCAACCCATAGGAATCCCAACAATATACCTCTTAGGGTTCTCGTTATAACAGGAACACAACCAATAACCCTAATCATATGTGTTAGGAATTCCTTCTCCTATGTCAAGATATTATCCTCTTTAGGCGGCACTGACTCGCCTGCACGGGTTTAATCACATCCTCATTAATGTGTATCGATTAAGAATTGGGTCTTCCCACTTTCATACATTATGATTTTTCAACTCGCACTACCCCCAACACCACACAACCAACACACTGCTCGAACATGTGGTTTGGGGAAATTTCTTCTCCTATGTCGAGATATTATCTGCTTTATGCAGCACTGACTCGCCCGCACGAATTCAATCGCATCCGCATTAATGCATCTTGATTAAGGATCAGGTTTTTCCCTTTCCCCACACATCCGGACATGCTACACACTTCTATAGAATAAGGAAACAAGAGGTATCACAACCGACAAGCCAGGCATTCCACATATCAAAGGTACAGAGTATAACACCAACACAAAGTTCAGAAGAACAAGGAAAAACACAAGTCAAAACAACTCTGGGTACTGAGCGTGAATCTGGGCCTCCCGCTCCCACGTTCTCTCCTCGAGGCCTCCATGCCTCCACAACACACGAACCAATGGAATGGTTCATCCACGGAGCACCTTCTCCTTATGATACTTGATTCTGATTGGTCGTTCCTCGAAGGTCGCGTCGTCTCCCATATCTAACTCTCCCCAGTCGATAACGTGGGAGTCGTCGTGTAAGAATCGACGTAGCTGGGATACATGGAAGACGTCATGAACCTTCTCCAACTAAGGTGGTAGGGCTAGCTGATATGCTACCTCGCCAACTCACCTCAGCACCTCAAAAGGTCTGATGAAACTTGGTCAGAGCTTGCTCCCTTTCCCAAACCTATGTTGCCCCCGTCGAGGGGAAACCTTCAAGAACACATGATCTCCCACCTCGAACTCCAAGGGCTTCCTATAACGATCAGTATAAGACTTATGTCGGTCCCGAACCACTTTCATCCTCTCACGTACATGATGGACTCTCTCTCTGGTTCTCTACACTACCTCTGGCACAAGAGAACCTATCTCACCAACCTCTGCCCAGCAAATGGGTGAACAACATGGTCTCCCATACAAATCCTCAAACGGTGCCATTCAAATAGTAGAGTAGAAGTTGTTGTTGTATGCAAACTCTACTAAAGGCAAGTGTTGTACCCATGATCCTCTGAAATCCAGAATGCATGCTCGCAGCATGTCCTCCAACGTCTGGATAGTCCGCTATGTCTTCCCATCGGTCTGGGAGTGGAAAGCAGTGCTAAGGCATAGCTGGGTGCCAAAAGCATGTTGTAACCCCCTCCAAACACGTGAGGTAAACCGAGTATACCAATCTGAGATGATAGTCTTTGGAACTCCATGCGAACGTACCACCTCGTCTATGTACCTCTGTGCTAAGGTACTCACCGGGCCTGACTTATTAATCGCTAAGAAGTGAGATGATTTCGTCAGTGGATCCACCACTACCTAGATAGAATCATAACCACCATGAGCTCTGGGTAGTCCTGTGATGAAGTCCATTGAGATGTCATCCCACTTCCACTCAGGGACATCTAAAGGATGCAACAAACCACTGGGAACATGGTGTTCAGCCTTCACTTGCTGAAACACTAGGCATTTAGCCACATACTCTGCCACTGCCCGTTTCACCTCGGGCCACCAAAACTGTTCCTTCAGGCCTCGGTACATTTTTGAAACTCCTGGACGTACCTCCAAGGATGAGATATGGAACTCATGGAGAACTCCCTCGCGCATTTTCTCCGGGAAAAACAACCTTCCATAGAAAAGAATCCGATGTCGGCTGTCCTCTAACCATCCTTCTGGAGCGTTCCCTTGATCGACACGATCCCGCATCACTTCTGCCTCGGAGTCCCCCCACTGAGACTCTTCCACCTACTGCAACAAGGAGGATTGCACCGTCATCTAAAACAAACAGCCTCTAACACCTTCTACCCTTGCATCCATATGCAAGGCGGCCAACTCTCCCATCACTTTCCAAGCATCAGTGGATTCTCGAACCACTTCCTTATGTGACTTCCTGCTCAGGGAATCAGCTACAACATTTCCCATACCTTCAGTGTAAGAGATCTCAAAGTCGTAGTCTTGGAGAAACTCGACCCATCTCTACTTCCGTAAGTTCAGGTCACGCTGGGAGAAGATATAACACAGGCTCTTGTGATCTGAGAAGACCACAAAGTGCTCCCCAAAGAGGTAATGTCACCAAAACTTCAGTGTGAACACTTCTGCTACAAGCTCTAGGTCATGGGTCGCATAGTTATGCTCGTGAGGGCGTAACTTCCTAGACCCATAACAGATCACTCCCTTCTTCTGCATCAGTACTCACCCTAGACCAAGGCCAGAAGCATCACAAAACACCTCATACAACAACCCTTCCTCTGGAAACATGAGTATGGGAGCACTGACCAACTTCTCCTTCAAGTAGTCGAAAGTAATCTGGCACTGCTCGCTCCATAGGAAGACTTGGTTCTTCCTAGTTAAAGCTGTCAATGGAGCAGAAACTCGAGAGAAGTCCGAAACGAACCTCCGATAGTAACCTGCTAGCCCCAGGAAACTACGAACTTCTGCCATGCTCTTGGGTGCTGCCCAAGAAACAACTACCTCCACCTTCGATGAGTCCACTGACACTCCATGCTGAGACACCATGTGCCCAAGTAAGTGTACTTATTACATCAAGAACTTACACTTCAACAATTTCCCGTAAAGATGGTGGTGTTGAAGGACTTCTAAGACTGCCCTGAGATGGTCAATGTGCTCCTCCTATGATCTTGAGTAGATCAGGATGTCATCAATAAACACAATGAAGAACTGGTCTAGAAACTCTTGGAAGACAAAGTTCATAAGTCCCATGAACACAGCTGGTGCATTCGTAACTCCAAACGGCATCACTACAAACTCAAAGTGCCTTTACCTGCACCTGAAAGCCGTCTTCGAGATTTCACTATCCCTTACCCTCAGCTGATGATATCCCGATCGTAGATCAATCTTGGAAAACCAACCTGATCCCCTCAGTTGGTCGAAGATATCATCTATCCTTGGAAGGGGGTAACAGTTCTTGATCGTTACCTAGTTCAACCTTTGTTAGTCTATGCATAGCCTGAGACTACCATCTGCCTTCTTCATGAACAAAACTGGAGCACCCCATGGCGATATGCTGGGTCAAACAAAACCCTTCTCCATCAGATCATCAATCTGAATCTGCAACTCCCACAACTCCGAAGGTGCCATCCGATAAGGGCCCATAGAAATCAGATGGGCACCAGGCTGTAAGTCTATCCCGAACTCAACGTCATGTCGGGGGGTAGAGTCAGAACCTCCTCAGGAAAAAAATCAAGGAACTCCCCAACAACACCCAAGACATCCATCATCTCTGTATTAGCTGGAACCACTGATAATCCGCCTAACAAGGAAAAGAGAGGCACCACACACCGGATTCCCACTTGATAGCTCCTCTTGCCAACAAAAGCTACATGATACCCATCCATTTCGGAGAACACGACCCTTCTTCGGAAGCAGTCGATAATGGAACTAACAGAAAACAACCAATTGATGCCTAGGATGACATTTTATGGTTGCATATGTAATAAAAGAAGGTCCCCACTAGATCGATGTGGTCCCAATGTTATCCCACGTCCCTGGAAAACACAAGATATTCTGGTCTAGCCTCCAACTGGTGTACTCAGCACCAATGGTACGGAAAGTCTCTCTACCTCTAGTCCCAAAGCATGGGCTAGACCAGGTGCAACAAAGGAGTGGGAAGCTCCTGAATCAAACAAGGCAGAAACGAGAGTGCTGAACAAACAAATTGTACCTCGCACCACCTATGGTCCTACCAGAGTTGTCAACTCTTCTGCGTGAAACTGTCCACACCCAGCTCCTCTGCCTCTCTGATGTCATCCACCTCCCCGACCACGTTCTGGTCAAGGTCCCTGAGGAGCACCCTGAGGTCGGCCTCCTCCCGCAAAGTCTTCCGTCGGAGGAGTATGGTCCTGCTGCTGTTATAAGGGACTCACCAGCAACTGGTGCTGCTGAGGTGGGCGCTGAACATGCCCACCTCCATCGTACTGAGCTCGGGTCGGTCACCAACTCCGAATGTGCCTGAAACCTCCACAAGAAAAACACTTTGGTCCTGGGCTCGTGAAAAAGGGATGAGGACATGAAGATCTGAACTGGAACTGCTGGGGCCTGCTCCCCACTAGCCTGAACCTGGAAGGTCCCATCGTAGGAGAACTACTGCTGACTGCCTTCCCTTTCGATGAACCTGGATGGATACCATCACGTGGTTCACCTCCCTGCGAGTGCATCCTCTCTACAACCTCTGCCTTCTTCTGTACTGCCAAGTACATCGGAAGGGTGAAAGGGGTGACAGCAAACTAGAGTGAAGGATGAAGCGCCTCCTCCAAACGTCTGACTCGAGACTCCTCATCCGGAAAGAGGTTCGGAGCAAAGCGCAAGAGATCCTTGAACTTAATCCCCAACTCTCGTACTAACATACTCCCTTGCTGAAGGGAGAGTAACTCTTGCTGCTTCTCTACCTTGATCATGGAAGAAAGGAATTACTCTCGGAATTCCTTCTCAAAGTCAGCCCATGGAACCTCTGTCTCTGTCCTCTCTCCGAGGTATAGCGTCCACCATTTTCGTGCCGCACCTCTCAGCTGACTGACTGCTAGGGGAACCCAGTACTCCCTTAGAGCATGAATCAAGGTAAAAGCGATCTCGAGCTCCTCAACCCACCCCTTCGTCTCCGTATCTGAAGTACTACCCTCGTACTTCTTGAGGGTTTTCCACTGGAAAGAACGGAGAGTCTTCTTCCACTGGCTATCTTCCTCCTCTCGGTCAATCCTCAACTGATCGAACGCCTGAATCTACTGGGCCTTAGCCGTCAGAGCCACCCAGGGATGACGTCCAGGTTCCATAGTTTTACGGTAAATAAAGATCGCCTAAGCCCAAGTATTAAGGAAATTTCTCAAGGTTTTATTTTATCATTTTTATTTCAATTTATTTCCCAGAACACCCAAATCAAGTAAAACACAATCATGATGATGCATGTACCTTCCCTAGGGTCTCTACCTACAATCAATGTAGTCTCACTTGGTTGTTCAGTAGGCTCAGAGTCCTTGCATCGGATCATGGGGGGCCCTAAAATCTCATGTCCTAGCCAGTCTTCCATGGCCTATGTCACGAACCAATATCAACTAACACTGTTGCCCTACCATCCCATGAAATCCTCATTGTTCCTAACACCATACTCCATCCTATCTCTCAACCATCACCTCTGATACCATTCTGTCATGACCCCCTCCCACCAAAGATGCCCCTCCTGAGCTGGCAATGGTGAAAGGGAGATAATGACCCCCGAGTCCCGCCTCCAGTAGGCCCCGGGGTGGCGACTAGCACCAAGGGTATGAGTTTTCACAAATATAGGAGGCATTACCCTTTTTCTTATTTAAGATCGGGAAATAGGACAAGTCAACCACCCAAAAAGAAAAAGAACAAGTGTATAGAAATAAACCTAAACCAATCCCACATGCATGTTTAAATAGTTCTGAAATAAGGTACAAGTACAAGAAAGCTCAAAAGTACAATACCAAAAGAAACAAGTGTACAGCAACTGCAACAACTCTAACTGTCCCGACTAGTAGGGTCCCACAAGGCCCTAGTAGTCCTCCTAGAAACCTGAAAGTAAACGTAGTGTGAGCGTACAAGTATACTCAGTAGGGAAACCTAAATCTCTCGTGCACAAGTGGGGAGATATCCTAATGTCCCGTGAGAACAACAGAAGAAACCAAGTAGGGATATCTATCCACCCAACCTCACCAGCCACACTCACCAAAAACAAAATCACAACAGGTAGTAGTAGTAGTATAAGAACAAGAGTATTGGGTACCCCGCACCATTTCCCTTTAGTTAGCTACTCTTCCTAATGGGGAACGTCCTGACGCTGCCACACTCTCCCCGCCTGCACACACCTAGGCCTCACAACCACGTATCATGCCCGCACACACCTGGGCCTCACAACCACGTATCCCGCCCCCACACACCTGGGCCTCACAACCATGTATCCCGCCTGTACACACCTGGGCCTCACAACCACATATCCCGCCCACACACACCTAGGAATTACAACCATGTATCCTGCCTGCACACATCTGGGACTCACAATCATGAATCCCAACCGCACACACCTGGGCCTCATCCCAAAGATTCTTGGGAAACATTAGAACCTTCTCGAAGAGTCTTGGGCTAAAACCACCCCAATCAAAACCTACCTGAATGGTCTTAGGTGTAAGTTCACCTCAAGCCATCACAGCCTAGGGAAGAAGGAGCAGGAAGGAGCTAGTAACAAAGGGGAAAATACCCTCTCCCATGAAATGGGAGTGTTCGGCACTAAGTGCTCAACATGGGTGGGGTGCGTCAAAACACAAAGATACAGATATATATATATGTATACCAAACACACAGCCCAACATATTGATTCTAAACAAAGAAACTAAGCATGTGCCTCTGCACTGCTACTACGAAGCATGCATACAATAAACAACCCCAACCCCATTTAGGTTTTCACGTTTCAGCAGAATTAGTTTATTAGTTCTTTAACTACTGGGCAACTATCCACAACCAACCACATCAATCATTCGTAAATCATATCCCTTCTATCCACAAATCAAGTTAGGAAAACACAAGCAGCATAATAAAACCCTTCTTATTAACCAACCAACCCCATTGATTATTATTCCTGTTCCATTACCATGCCCCACCATTCATTAACTCTTCCACTTTTATTTATTATTCACAACCCATAGTTCGTTCACATTCAATCTCATCCCTGTAGCCCCGCTTCCAACCACCATAACCACAATCACACAGAAACCTGTACATCATTATCTCTTTAATACCATTTATCGTATCCCCGCTACCCGTCACCAACATAACATTCACACCAACCCAAAACCAAGTCAACCACAGCCCCGCTGCTCACCCGATCCACAACAACCCACAAAACACCCCCATCAAATGCAACGTATCCAAGCTAACACCCACATGTTCATTATTACATTTTGTTCAACCGGGGTGATCACACAAGGGTTTCGGATTTTAAACAGCCAACTTTACGTGATTAACAAAATTCCACATTCAACAAGGTTCCATTCACAAAACGGTCTAGAAATATAGGGAAACATTTAATTACACAAGAAAAGTCCCCCAACGACTGTGATTTTCTGTAGGCATAAGCCTATTCAATTCACAACATAATATCACAGGATATAAAGATAAACATATCAACTTCTCCATCCCTGTTCTTTAACCAGTTTTTATCTTTATTTAATGGTTCAACTATTTCTCATGAAAAAAAGAGGATACCCACCCTGCATGATACACAATTTATAGACAAAAAGGTAAGATCCCTACCTCAACAGGTTCCGATCACAACGCTCCCCCGGATCAACTTTAGAAGACGTCTGTCGGCATCCATCACTTCTGTCGAGTCCCTGAAAAACCTGATCGGGTGGAAGTTGTAAAGGAAAGGCCAAAGGAAAGACAACAGATCCAATCTCAGAAGTTCGTCCTCGTCTTTACGATCCCGTGGCCATTGACGGATCGTAAATCAGAGCTCGGACGAAGAAGTTATGGAAGAAAGGGAGCCTTCGAATCTCTTGGGAGAGCTCTGCTCAGAGGAATGGGGAGGAGAGGGGTGAGTTGAAATGGAGGGGGGACCCTTCATTTCATAGTCGAGAAAAGCAAAAGTACACGACGTGTACTTTATGGTACATGGCGTGTACTCGGCCATTTCACACGGTCACCACCCGGCTTCCAACACGGACTTCAACACGGAACGCGGTCGTTGACTAGTCAACACACGACTTGAAGGTAACGCATACGCGGGGAGGGACTACACGGCGTGTATTATTGGATACACGGCATGTACCCATTTATTTCACATGACAAGGACACGGCTCCAACACAGCACGCAGCTGTTGACTGGTCAACACACGGTAACGCGTACGCTGGGAGAGACTTCACGGCGTGTAGTATGAGGTACACGGCGTGTACCCATTTATTTCACACAGAAAGGACATAGCCTTCAACATGGGGTATACTCTGCGAGGGGGTACATGGCGTGTACTCACACTACACGGCGTGTAGTTTCAAAATTCTGAAAACTGTGGGAAAAGTCCATTTTACTCTCCAGAACACTTTGGGGCCTTCTTTTTGACAAAGGAATGGGTCGGAGAGGTCTGCTCCATTACATAATATTTTACATATATTCTTACAAATTTTCTTTTATTTGGAATTTGAATCATGAAATGAAATGTTTATAATAAAAAATAATTTTAATTCTCATTTAATCAGGTATATTTTTCTTCCATATCCATATTTAAAAAGAATTTAAAAAGTCATTTTATTTACTCAAAATATTTTATTAATTACATTTTAACTCATCCTTTAATTTTTAAAATATTTGAAAGGAATTTTTCTAATGTTTTATAATAGGGACAATTTATAAAAAAAAAGTCAAATGGAATGTATTTTTTTAACATATATGGAATTAATGGAATTTCCCACCATCATATCCATTTTATGATATTTAGATTCTTCTACACATTTTCAATGATTTTATAAAGAAAAGTATTAAATAACATATTATTTAGATATTTTTCTTCCATTTTATTTATTTCTTAAAATTAAATGATTTTATTTTAAAAACAACATTCATGATGAATCTATGGTTAATAATTATTTCTCATTAATTTTTGGGTTTTTATCTTTCTATTAAAACAATCAATTTCTTATGTTCATTGGATGTTAAACATACCTTAAGTATCCATATAAATTATCATTCATATGATCATTTATTAAACCATATATCATTTCTAAATTCAGTGTTTTACTTTGAAAGTTATTTAATTGACTGAGGAAATATTTATTTTCCATATTGTTTATTCAATATAGAAATTTATTAATAAGGAATATTGTTTATTAATTGAATTGATCATTCAATATATAAGTAATGCATTGGAAATATAGTGATATGTTGGACATTATTATGGATATCCCCTCGATACATTGATGGTCTCATGAGATGAATCATTTGGATAGCAAATTGAATGGGTTTTGGGGTACACCTACCAATCGCTAAATAGTCCTGGCATAAGGTCTTGACTATACAGATATAATGATAACTGAGGTTATGATGTACAATATAGTTCATTTATTTCATTGAAAATATAGTTATTATTATCCAAGATATTACTACATTGATATTATCCATGGATGCATTTTGTACTAAATTTATGTATTAAATGACATGTGTTTTCAGTTATTTAACTTCATATATTGATTATGACTTATTGATTATGATTTATTTACTCATGATAGCTTTTATGGTATATAACCCTTATTACGAATTTGAGATCACCCTTGTTTGGTTTCCTTCCCCAAGATATGAAGAATGAATCTTTGAGTGAATTGAAGGATGTAGAATATTTACTTCCAGAATGTTTTTTATTTTATGTTTTCAAATGTAATATGAGAATCTAGTATTTATATAATTTATCAAGGCTACTGGTCTATTGGTACTTTGGGATGATATCTCTGGTATCTAGTTTTAATGTAACAAAGTAACTAACGGCTCTAGGTTACAGGGGTCAGGGTCTTTATAGTGATTTATATTATATAAACTATCAAACATAGTGTTCTTTAAAAAAATTGGGGTGTTACATAAAGTGTGTGGTTTCCAAAAAATTGCATACATGTATGGATACTGGTAAATGGATATGGTTGTGGAACAAATTTAGCTAGGGATAATAACCCTAAAAAATTATAGTATACTTTTAACTTAATCTTCACTCATTGCACGATGGGTATGCATAAGACTACGCACCTAGCTAGACACTCCTAGAGAATATTCTTTCAATAATTAACATAATCTTTACAACCCATTATAAAAGATTTTAATATAATGTTATTTTAGAGAAATTAAATAGAAATTGACCATGGAAAACCTATAATTAGGCTTATAATTTCATAATCTAGGATATATATGTGTGTGTGTGTGTGTGACTATTATTACTTATAAGTTAAGTAGTTTTCCTTTTTATATTATTATTTAATCTTGTATAATCATCCCAAACATTCCATTATTTTAGAAAATTATTATAAATAGAAGAAATCATGTTAACAAAAAATGAAATGGGAAATATGATGATTGACCAAATGAAATGCCTAACACGATGATAGAGGGACTTGAGAACTTCATGGCATTACTAGAAAAACTTACTCAAGTTATGATTAATAACATGAATCACATAAAATTACCTCCATTTAATATATATAATGCTTTAATTGAATTCTTTATAAGATAAAGGCCTCTAAACTTTTATGGATATTCTGATAAATTCATCATTGAATAATTGATTAACACCATTGAGAATATATTCTCTATCCTCTAGTGATTGGAATATGAGAAATTCACATTGTTCATTTATTTCCTAGAGGGAGAAGACAATCAATGGTGGTCTTTGATCAAGAATATTAGTACAAGTGAAAAAAATCAAATCTATGGAGTGGGATAAATTTAAGAAAATATTTTTCCATAAATATTTTTCTTGCACTCTTCACCTTAAAATAGATAAGGAATTCCTCAGACTCAAGTAAAAGGATGATTAATTTATTGGGTATTATGAGAAAAAGAATCACTAGGATTTCATGGTATGCCTCCAAATTTTTCATGGACCATTAAAGTAAGGTTTACTAATTATTCAATGGGTTAAAGCTAATTATTTGAAAAGATTTATAAATTTGAGACTTAATGGATATAATTAAATTTAATGATATTCCAATAAAGTCGATAAAGAGTTTGGAAATTCTCTATGGTATCATGAAAATAGAGATTAAAAGAAAATAATTGAGTTTAATTCTGAAGGGAAATAATATAATACTCATAGAGGCAATATAATCTAAATTCCTGCATGCCATAAGTGTATAAAGAATCATCCAAGAAAAAATAAAGGGGATAAGGAAGTGTTTCAAGTGTGAAAGGGAATTACATTAAGCTTATGAATATCTAAAGGAAATGAATAATCCCACAAATTTGATAGAGGAAAATAAGGTCGTGATAAATCCTAAATCCATGGTTTAATGCTTCAACTATAAAGAACATGGACGTTATGAAAACCATTTCCTAAATACAATGGATTCCAAAAATAACCGACGAAAAAAATCCAATATCTAGATAGTTGGGATGGTCATATGTTATCACAACTACTAAGGTGGATCTTGATAATGAAGTGGTGATAGGTTTTCTAGTTATTTATTAAAGAATATGGAACATACTATTTGATTCTATTTCTATGAATTATTTCAAATCATGCATCTTTGATAGAACTATTCAAACTCCACCTCAAAATAAGGTGGTAGATTTATAAGTGAAAAAATAAAATGGGGAAATTATTTTATCTCACGAATATAACTCCTCCCCAGTCAATATTTTTGGGTTGAATCTTCTATAAAAACTTTCCATACTCCCTTTAGTGATATTTTATGTTATACTATGTATGGAATCTTTATCCTTGTATAGATATAACATAAAATAATAGGAAAATTAAATCATATTTCATATCTAGAATCACCCTCCAATTATATACAAGTGTAAGGAGGAGGATAAATCTATTTTGAAAACTTCTTCTCAAGAATATATATTAGTTTCTTATGAGTAAGGATATCTAGCTTAAATGGTTGTGAAAAAGGATATGATCACTCTTAAAGACATTCTCTTTGAAAGGGAATATGATAATGTATTACCTGAAGATTTTTCTAGTCATCCACTTAACTGTGAGGTTGGATTATCAATTAAACTTATACCTTAATCTCTACCAATATCTAAGGCTCCATATTGAATAGGCACTATTAATCTAGAAGAACTGAATAAGCTATAAGAGAATCTGGATAAGGGTTTCATATTCTCAATTTCTTCACCTTTGGGTGCACTGATCCTCTTCGTCGAGAATAAGTATTGGTTAATGTGTCTCTATATTGATTATTTTGAACTCAATAAGATCATGATAAATAATAACTTTCCCCTACTAAAGATTGAGGAAATATTTCATTAGTTTTTTGGATCCTAGTACATGGGCCTTTATTTGGGATATTATCAATTAAAGGTAAAAAAGGATAATATTCACAAGATCATCTTTCAAATAAGGTATAGAAATTATGAGTTCATAGTGATATAATTTGGACTCACTAATACTCCAAATATATTGATGGACTTTCTGAATAGATTCTTTATAGAATGCCTTGACAAATTTGTGGTATTATTTATATATGATATTCTTATATACTCTAAAAGTAAATAGGAACATGAGGAGAATTTGAGTGTTTTGTTAAAGGATTTTATAATGGATAAGCTATATTTGAAGTAAAAAAATGTGAGATTTAGATGAAACAAGTAACATTCTTTGGGAAGGTTATCACTAGTAAATGGATAGGGATAGGCTAGAAACTAGACCTTCAGTTTCCTTTCTCCAGAGAAGAATTAAAGCCCTAGTTTATGATTTATGTTCACTCATTAAAGGTGGACATAAATCTCAATTTATTCTTAATTTTATGAACCGACTAATGGATGCATTGATTTCACAATGTTTTTGAGTTAAATAGATCCCACCCTTGAGTGGTTTCAAACTCAATGTGAATGACTCCAAAATGAACAGTTAAATGATAGATGGTAGTTTAATCCGAGAAAAAAACGGGTTTTTTCATATTTCCATAAATGAATTTTATGGTTTGGGGAGTTCTTTGGGAGTGGAGGAGCATGATCTGCTCTCTAGAGTTATGATCTGCAAGGAGTATGGGTTACCGATTTCTGAGATTGAATCGAATTCAGAAATTTTAGTGGAGGCCTTGCAAGGGAATGCTAATACTCCTTGGCATTGGATTTATTATGTTATAAGATACAACATGGAGATAGACCCGGGATGCAAGATTAATAATATTTAGAGAAAAGATAATTTTTCTGCTGATGCACTCTCCTATGAGGGTATTAATGTGGATCCTTTTACTGTTTTCCATAGTTTGAGTTCACTTCCTTTTGAGTATAGGAACTTTGTCTAAGGGGAATCCCTTGGTCTAAATCACTTCCATCATCCTTTATTTTTCCTTTGTATTTTATGGTCAAATCATCCATTTCTTTAATAAAAAATAAATTCCCATCTTAGACTAAAATCTATAATGGAGATACATAGTTTCATAGGATTGATCAGGTACAATTGGTGATTTTTAGGAAAATTCTCATGATTTTTGAACCCACTAACCAAAGATAACTTGAATTGAAGTGCGGTTTTTATATACTAATAAATATGAAGAAATATTCAAATATTCCAAGAAGAGGAAATCACTACACCTATACTCACACTAACCACTGGTGGGGAACAATTTTTTATACAAATTATTGAATCCTAGAAAGGATTGGGTTCTATAATCATGAAAAATGATAAATTAATATCCTATGCCTCTTGATAAATGAAGAAACATGATAAAAACTGTCTAATGTATGATATAGAGATGGTTGTAATAACATTCACATTAAATATTTTATTTCATTATCTATATTGAGATAAGTGTAAAATATATATGGATCATAATAATCTCAAGTATATATTTACAAAAAAAGATATCAATATACACATATGAAGGTTTTTATAGATGATCAAGGATTATGATTGTTCAATATATTACTATCTAGGGAGGAGGAATAAAGTGTAAAATTATCTAATTATAAAGGAACTTCAAACCTTATCCATGATGAGGATTGAGAGTGATCCAATATTCTTAGACATGAAAAGAATGGACATGGAGACCATAAGGAAAGGAATATCATTATACCTTTCTCAAATTAATTATCAACAATCCATCAATTGGTCGATCAAATAGGCCCAAATAGATTATATATAACTATAGAAAAATGTTGAAAATATTTATGGGTACAACATTGATAAATTTTGAGTTATAATGTTTGGAACCCAGAAATGTGTCCCATAAAAATGAAGAGTGCGATTTTGGATGATGCACATAGCTCATCCTTATATATTCATCCATATAGAACAAAGATGTATAAAGATATAAATAAAAATTTATAGTGGGATAACAAGAAGAGATAGATTAAAAAAATTATATTGATGCTTGGTATGCCAACAAGTTAAGAATTAATGACATAATTCTAAAGGTATGGTGTAACCATTACCCATACCAGTATGAAAATTAGAAAAATAACCATTTATTATGTTGTAATAATCCCTAGTATATATAAATTCTATAACACCATTTGGGTTATATTCAGTCACCATACTAAGTCAGTGCATTTCATTATCATAAAATAATATTTCTCTCTTTAAAAACTCACTAATATATATATATAAGAGAAGTGTTAAGGCTGCATAGAGTACCACTCTTCATTGTATATGATTGATATTTTAAGTTTACTTCAAGGTTATGTTGAATTCTTTATCAATAATTGGATAATGAGAATATTTTTGGAACTTTTTATCATACTCAGATAGATCTCCATTCAAAAATTACCATGAAAACTCTGAAGGATCTGTTGATATCATATTTAATGTATTTTTAAGGATTTTGGGATCAATACCTAACACTAGTAGAGTTATTTTATAACAAAACTTTCCATTCTAGAATTCAAATGGAACCTTATAAGTTTCTATATGAGAATAGGTGGAGGAATTCAACATGTTGGGATAAAGCTGGAGAAATAAAGCTAATAGGATATGATATTATCTAAGAGATGATAGATATTGTTTAAACCATTAATCATTATATGAAATCATTAAAAAAATTACTGAAAATATACAATGAAAATCATAAATTATACCTATATTTAGAAGTCATAGATAAGTTTTTCGTTCATATATAACCATAGAAGAAAGTCATGTGGCTTTGGAAGAAGGGAAACCTAAGTCCTAGATAGATCATCCCATTTGATATTCTTGATCACATCAGAGATATGGCCTATAAAATAGAACTTCCACCTAACTTGTCTCAAGTACATGATGTTCTCCACATATCCCACTTGAGAAATTTCATATAAGATACCTCACATATACTAAATTCCAAGGTGGTATCATTGGATAATGATATTTCTTGAGAGGAACATCCAGTAAAGATATTAGATTGTAGAGAAACAATTCCACAAAACAAGACAATCCACTTAGTTAAAGTACTATGGCAGAACTATAAGTATGAAGATTCAATATGGGAACCTTAATAAGAAATTAAATAAAATTACCCAAATTTTTTTAGTTTATGAAATGACATTTAAAGGGTGAAATTTCTGAATGTGGTATGAATGTAAAGACCCAAACTTTTATAAATAAAATTTCTCTTCTAAATTAATATATTTCCCATTTAGTAATGTAGAACACATGCATCACATAATGAAAATAAAAAACACTTTATTTTTATTATAAAATAAATCCATAATGTGACCATTGGATATTTCTACCATCAAAAATTACAATCATTGGTAATATAGCCATTATTTAGTGAACTTTAAGATTATTATATGATAAAACAATATAATTAATGTAGAAGGAAGAAGTGAGGACCTCAACCAGTGGAATCATACCATATGATGCTCCTTTATTATTGCTTCCAAGGGAGATGGAATCACTAGAGTTCACCCTTGACCAAGCCCGATCTAAGATTCAACAACTGATACTTAAGAAGAATTTATTATGAGATAATTTCAATCTTATAGAAGTCTTCACACAATCAGTGTTCACTAAACCACCCCATGAAAGTATTATCATCACACGCCTTACACTTAGGTCCTGTGTTGGTTTAAGAAGGGGTTATGTATCTAGACCATAGTTGTATAAAGGAATACATTTTCTTTTTGAAAATTAAATAGTGGTTACTTCAATCCCATTCTCATTATTATACATAATAATATAATTTGAATATGAAAAATATATTTTTTTTAAACGAAGGAAAAAAATTATTTTAAAAAATATATATATGATTATAATTAAAATAAATATTTATAATATATTTAATAATTTTAAATAGAATTTATTTCCTTTAAATGGTCTTATAAAACACTATGTATTTGAATATAAATTATAATATAATTTTATGAAGACCCATGTAATTTTTATAAGGGTAATAAAATTAAATATGTCATAAAAACATATATTTTTTAATAAATAAGAATTTTTATTTATAAATTAAATTTAGAATATTTAAATAATTATTTTAATAAAATAAATTATATTTTTGAAATCATCACATTGAAATTAGCTGATGGTGATTTTTTTTCTTAATTGTTTGAGAGATTTGACTATTTTGGTGAAAAATAAATACAATATAAATATATGGTAAGAATTATGACATCATGATAACATAAAAGATTTTTAATAAATATAATAAATTAATTACATGATAAAAAATAATATTATTCATTAAAATATGGTATTTTTAAGTGATAATATGAACATTAAAAACCTATAATGAATCTTCCAAAATAGTGAGAGAATTCCTTACTCTCTCATTAATCCCTGCCATAAACATTTTTGTATACACATTCTATTGTAGAAAGTATCTCTTGAATTTCCATGACATAACTTTTTTCCTGTGAGTACAGAACCCTATTCTCAATCATGGGTATTCACTTAGATTTATTTTCATCAAATAATTGGATAGTTCTATTTATGAAACTCATATTCTTTAATTGTGGCATTGAAATGATGAAAAAAAGTATGTTATGTGATTAATGTGGCACACATAAAGTTAGACATGTGATGGGTGCACCCCGATAGAGAACCAATGCATTGGGTAATGTTTTTATCTCATGATATACCATTTATGGTGAATGGTGAAGGTTTTGGGTGTAGAAGAAGTGCATTTATGGGTGTTAAAACAAATAGTTTTTTTCTATATGATGGATCATTCCCAATATTGTCAATGAAGTGAAAACCATGAATAATGAAACATTTCCAATCCGATTTTGACATATACAAACCTAGATCCCAGAGAGGATCTTTACATGCTAAATCTATAACTAATTTATTTAGATCTAAAAATAATAATTACCTCATCTTTGGATCATTTCTTTGATGGTATTTTTGATCTTTTGGAATACCCTTTTCGGATTACCACTAATATGTTGTAAGGATCCAACTATAGGATCCATTAGATGTGATCCTCACATTCTCCTTTGATCTTCAAGAAACATAGATGGAATGTCAGGTGATATTATAGTGAATCTGTCATCTTTCGCTGTTCATCTTAATCTATCATCCTTCGGTCTTGAAGCATTCTCCCTAGATATTCTTGTGATTGAGATGATTAGAGGAGGAGGAGTCAAGAGAGAAATATTTTGTGTGAAATGATTCTCAATTCTCAATTAACCGTACATAATAGATGTAACCTTCTATTTATAGAGTGAGTTTTTAGTTTAAAAATATTATATAATTACATACCATACCTTAAATAATATAACAAAAATTATTTAACTCCATGCCATGTAATATTATTATTATTGTTATTATTTTATGGAATGTTCTAACTCGCACAAAGATAAATACTATTTACTGGATTAAAAATAAATATTTATAACCTTATTTGATCTTGGTCATCTAGAACTCCTCAGAATTTACTGAATAAGTAAATTAATTTCTAATTAAATATTTCATTCATCAATAAATAAAATAAATATTTTATTCACAGTCTAGTGAATAAATATTTATTAAATATTCATGTAATTAAATGAATTATTTATTAATGAATAAATAATTATTTTATTACCTTGAGAATATTAGTGATCAATAAAACTAGAATAAAATTATTCCTTGGTCTTGAGAATAAAATTTTTTATAATAATTAAATTCAAATATAATTTAATCAAGATTAATGAAAGAACTTAGTGTGTGAATATTTAGGATTATTTCTCATTGGCATTACGTGGGATTACATAAAGTTAAATATTACTGTCGAGAAATGGGCCAGAGAATCCAAGATAAAGAACTTAATATCACAACATCAACAACCACATACGAATGAATACTATGTAATATAATCCATTTCTCACAATATTTTATCAAGCAGGTTGCAAGTTTGTGTCACCGACCTATATGGTCGATACATATTTCGTTGATTATATGAAATGAACATGGAGTTACACCATGGCCATGGAATTTAATGTGATGGTTCCATTCCAATAAAATGGTTGAGATAAAAACTTCTATAAGGATGGAAGGTACAAATCCTTCCTTAAATTATTCATAAATAACATGTCACTCGTAATGCACACAACGTATCCAAAATTTCCATGAACTATATAATCATGGTTTATGAAATAAATCTAATTATGTGAGTCATAAAACATATAAAAAATAATATTAAATTCTAATGACCATTATACATTCTGGAATATAGGAATATCCGATGACACAAAAACATGTGTAATTCCTACAAGTTGGTTTGTTCTAATAATCACTCATCTTAGAGATTAACAAGTACGAACTTCATGAGAAGAGGTATCATATCCTTGTGAGTATTCTCACCAAATAGTCACATTCTATGTGTCCCATCATATAATTTTACCTGACCATATAAATATATTTAATAATATCATCATGGAATTTAAAGGTTCTCATCGTAGTGAGGAACTGTTATGACATTATCAATGTGACCGATATTATAAGACATTATCACATAAATTTTATGTAGAATAAAAATCATGTTGTGATAATATAATTTTATTAATATTGATCTCTATTAATATATAATTAATCTAAAGATAAAAGTATTTTTTTCTAGGTAACCAAATTCAAAAAAATCCTACTTTCACTAGATCCAACTACTAACAACTGGTTAGTCCTGACATATTAAACCTAATTTTTCTGAGTATGTAAATAATTGATAGTTCTACCACATTTCCTTATTTAGGGTTTGTTAAGACACATGTATGGTCAGTGAATATTTTTAATTCAACATTACTATCATGATAAAATCCCTCAAGTAGTGATATAAATGATTATTCGCCTCTTGTTACCGTGTCAGAATCCTAAAATCTTAACAAAATCAATAGTCCAGTATTATTATAAAATGATAAATATATTTCATTTTGTATAACCCAAAATATGAAAAGAAAAATTATAAATATCTTCTTAAGCTACATCACTAGTTGCAACATACTCAAATATCATAGATATGGAAACAAACATCTGTAATAATTTTATCTTACATATTACTATAGCCTTATCAGTGATACCTAATAAAATTGTACTAAATGATTATAAGTGTTTAATTACCTTGATCACTAGTATTCCCACTTATCCAGAAACTAAAAACTCATCTAATTATACTTTTCCAAGTATTATTATAGATTTCTTATTGTAATTATATGAAATCATGTTAGATCTATTTTACATTCACCTATTATACTTTATGTATCAGTGAAATGAATTTCAATACATATTATGGCACATGGGGTGAATTCCTATCACTTAATATTGAGAAATTCCTTGAATCTCCATAATATCTCTCAATTCCCATGCATGTTCTACTGGAAGGATTATATATTAACAAAAATTAAGTCTTGAATTGTTTCAATTTTTTTCTTTAAATATATTTTTAAAATATTTACTATAAAAATATTTTTGAAAACTCATGGATCTATTCAATAGATATTTTTCTCAAGAACATGGTTTATACTTTAAGTCATAGTTGGAGAAATATCATTTCTTAGTCTTAACAAACTGGTAAGATGTAATAATTGTTTTCATATGCTAACAATTGTTTCCATATGTTATCAACGTTTTTAATATTACTAGAGTCCATTATTCCTCTTCCAACTCATGTGAATCTGGAGACTAAACCCATAAAAGTTAAGTATTCTCTCACTATCTTAAAAAATATAGGCTTCCTTCATATAAATATAATTTATCTTGACTAGATTTTAATATACTTATTGGGAATATGATCATTAACTCTGATTCACCTTATTGTTTTGATGTTCATTTTGTAGCTAATGTCAATTTTTAACAAACCATTTTAAACAAAAACTTGTGATAGTGTCCTGATAGATTATTATCATATCGCATTTGATATGATATCCATTAAATAATATAGTTGGTATATGGTTAGTTTTTGTACTTTTATTTACAAAATATGTATTATTAAGAATAATGGAATATTTTTAATATATATATATAAAGGAATTGTAATTGATATTTATTTTACTACCATAATAACATTGATGTATATAAGGAAATGTGAGTTTTGGATAACCACCACTCCACATATATGATCAATTATTACTTGAATAAGGTGTTATCAGAAAAGGAAGCTCAATAATTCCACAATATTTACCAAGTTAACTCATTTAATTCACTAAGAATTTCTAAAATTTCTTAAAGGAACCTCATAAAATATATGAAGTTTACTTTATCTTTATAATGTTTTATGTGATAATATTTAACCAAATCTAAAAGGTTTTGAGGCATAATTTATTTAAAAAGGTTTTATTATCTAAAACATGATAAGTGGTTTTTTTATATATCCATTATCTTAACTCAATTGAGATTAATAAACTTTAATGGGTATATATAGGTCAACTAATTTTAGTTTTATTTGGTAAAGAACTATCTTGTCAAAATCATGTAAGATTATTATATTTTATATTCATCATTCACTATAATAGATATTTGTGATTCAAGAGTTACTAAACTATTAGTATTGTATTTAAATACCATAATAAAAATTATTTTGAAATTAAATAATGTATCATTTTGTCTAGGTATGCACTGAGATAATTGTTTTAGTAACACTTTTTACAAACTTGAATCAATCCAATCTAGAAATGAGAAATAGTGATCTTCCCTTGGATGATATAGGAATGTCCCTTTCTCATCTTCATTTGAGTTCACTCTACAACCTTTCTATTATTACATTTTTTATTTAAATGTATGAATTGTTCAAGAATATTGTATTTAATAAACATGAAATGAAAATAAAATTTATGAATATACCTAAAGTGGATGAAATTGAATTCTTCTTCAATTCATTTCAATTTTTTCCCAACCTATATGCTCGATATGTCTTTCACTGACTATATGAAATGAACACATCATTACACCATGGCCATAGAATTTAATTTTATGGTTCCATTTCAATAAAATCACAAATAGAAAATGGATATACTTCCATTGACCTATAGCCATAGTTTTAAAACCGTGGCTATAGGCCTATTTTCCATGGGCTATAGCCATGGTTTTCAGAACCGTGGCAATAGGGCAATTTTTTGAATCCCTATTGCCACGGTTCTCCAAAACCGTGGCTATAGGGTTCCCACGAATTTGCATGAAAAGAAATTCCCGCCAAAAAAAATCGCGGGAAGCCCTACCTACACGGTTTGGATGATATTCCCATGGTTTTTATTAATATATATATATACCCGAATTGTGGCACAGTGTAGTGGTAAGTGTGCTGGACTGGAAAGTGAAGATGCAGGGATCGAAACCCGCTAGTGGCATTTTTTATTTAGGCTATTTCCATAGTTTAAACTATAGATATAGGTCAATCACCATAGTGGGCAATTTGGAGGCCTATTTCCACAGTTTTCAAAACTATGGAAATAGGCTAGAACCTTATTCCACAGCAATTGTGGCCACGATTGGCCAAAACCGTTGTTGTAGCCTATGGCCAAGATTTTAGGGCCTATTACCACAGTTTTAAACCATGGAAATAGCCCTTTTTCTAGTTGTGAATGGTCGACATATCAAATTCTATAAATATGGAAGGGTAAATCCTTTATCTATTTATTCATTAATAACATGAAACTCATGACGCACCCAACATATCCAACTTCTCCATGAATAGTATCATCATGGTTTATGAAATACATCTAAGTACAAGATTCATAACACGCATTAATAATAATCTTAAAGTATAAGTACCATTACATATTCTTTAATATAAGAGTATACAATAACACCAAAACATGTGGAATTTCTACCGGCAGGTCTATCCACATATTCTCCAACTTTGAAATTACTAATCGTGAACTTCATGATAAGAAATATCATCTTCTTATGAGTACTCCAACCCGAGAGTTTCATTCTATGTGTCCCATAATAGAACATTATTCAATTATTTAACTATTTTTAATAATATATCTATGGAATTTTAAGGTTCTCAGCATAATAGGGAACTAACCTGACCTAATCATTGCAAAAAATATTCTAGGAAATTTTCACATCCATATTATATAGAATAATAGTCAATATGTGATAAGATATTAATATTAATATTAATTTCTTTTAATATACAAGTAATATAAAGTAAAAAATAGTTGGTTTTAGGGCACTAACGTCAAGCCATGGGTAGTCAGCCTAAGTATAATATGTTATGATTCCTTGGTGGTTAGACTCAACTTATGCTTATGAGTCCGCATTTTATGTTGTTTTCATATTCTTATGATGCCTTGATCTTATGATATCATCCTCTAATTTCATGATTTTATGTTGAAGTTACCCGGTTAGGATCTAAGTATCACTGAGAGGGGAGGGGTGAATTAGTGATATCTTTTCCATTTTATGTTTCCTTATTTTTAAAACAACCTTAACCTACTATTAAAGAGTTTCTTCCCTATTGAACACACACAACCATAGGAACACAAGATTTACAAGGTTCACTACTCAACAAAAGTATCTATGTACTTAGTATGGTGTGTAAATAATCCAATACCACACAATCCACTAGAAAACAATCCTTTGATGTGGAATACAACGAGTAGGATATTCCCTTTCAATCGTGTAGTACTTGGGAGATAATCCTCAAGTATGTGTACACCCTCTTAGCACAAATAGGGAATTATAGTATTTCAGTGATTATTTACAATTGAACAGGTGTATTCTATGAATTACAAATCTTCACTTTACTATCCAAAAGCTGGTAAGAAATCCCATGAACACAACTGAATACATGCGAATACAAAAAAAAAATCACAACCTTTAGGTTATCTTGCACACAATTCAAATGAATTTCCTAAAAAAATCAAATTTGGGCACGGAAAACCTTTTTCGCGCAACTACCTTTTTCGTGCAACTTTTCACTTTTTTCACGCAACTTCCCTTTTTCGCACAGTCATCTTTCTTTTCATGAAACTCTATTAGAGTAAAATTTTATATGCTTCAGAGCTTGTTATTTATCTAACTTTAGAGCCGTTACAAATGAGAGGGGGTCACCTTGTATTTATAGTCATTTTTACCATTTGTGAAAATCACTAATCTGCACATAAAACCCTCTTCATGCATGTAAAAACTCTTTTACTCAAAATCATATTTCGTGCACTATCTTGATTTTTTCGCACGCTTCATGGATTTTCCATTTTTCTTCATTCTGATCTCAAAACACTTCTTGCACACAAAATTTTAACCCATGTTCCATATTGGGTGCAAAACCAATCTTTCGTGCAACCTCATTTTTCGTGCACTTTGACCAATTTTTCATGCACTCTATGTTTTTTCCATTTTTCGAGGTTCTGACCTTGAATCATGACTTGCACCCAAAATTCTAATCAATATTCAAACTTGTGCACAATATCCTTTGACAAAAACAAATTTCTCCATCTTTTAATTTTTAGGTGTAAAATTTTGGCAAACACTGGAAAACAGCGCCACCTTAAAACATTCTTTTGTGTCACCTCCAGACCATCCATTCCTTCATCATGATTCTCTTCAATGTATTCCATAACAATTCTTCAGTGTTCATTATGAAATCTAATATCATGATATGTATCCTTTGATCGAATAGCTTTAGCATCGTCAGTTTTTCCATAGAAAGTATTATAACTTCCCTCTCCTCCACTAGTATCGTTCCTTCCAATCAAAACTGTATACGAATAGAAACAACTTCACTCTACCTTTACTTCATAAGGATTTCATCATAAGTTCTCTTAACTTATGATATTTTTAAAATAAAAACCAGAAAAGCATCGTCTGATTTTTCAGTCCATTACAAAGTGAATTAATTTATCTGGTTTGACAATAAAAGACAGCACTTTGTAATAGAAAACTCTTCTTACTTCCTTCTCCATCCAACTTGGTCCCAACAGATTTAGTATATGATTTTTATAATTTTATGTCATCATGGTTTTCCTCTTAATTCAAATGTATTAATTATCATTATACTATGCATGATTATTCCCTTATAGGGTTATATATCTCACACCTTTTTTATGTATGTCCTTAGGTTATCCTATGAAGTATTAAGATATAAAATGGAACTATGATCACATTATATATATTTGAAATAATATTTTTATTTTTATTTTTATTAAATTTTTTATGTATCTAATTTTCGAAAGAAATCAGGCCTCTCAGTTCTCTGTCATTGTATTATATGGATATTTATGTTAAAAATCATGAAATAAAATTTATGAGAGATATAGGTTGTTATAATTATCATTAAAATAAGTTATGTTGATCATATTCAAAAAACAAAATAATTATTGTTATTATTGAGATAGTTTTAGAGGTTTTGTTTAGATTTAAATGGTGACTATCTATAATTGAATATCCAAGTTTTTTAGATTCATTTTATTAAATAGTGGTGAATGTTTAAGATGAAATAGATCTAAATAAACCTATTTCCATAATTTTGAGTATCTTGAAGTTCTGATTTTCATGAATTTTGAATTATAAATTATTTGATCAATATATATCATTAATTCAAAAAATAATAAGTTGAAATAGAAATAATATTGTTCCATGATAGTATATTGGTTGTGATCACACTAAATTTTAGTTACAAAAATATCCAAGTTATAGACAGATAATATAAAAATATTGAGAAATTAATAATGAACACAAAACTAGATGAAGATATACTTTGATGAATGTCCATAAAAAATAATTAAATATCATTTTGATTATAAATTATTCAAATTAAATGGAAATTATCCTGTGATTATTGGTTAGAATATGGTTTTTATGGGTCAATGATGATAAATAACTTTGTATTTGTAAATCAATTTATTAAATGAGTGATATAATATGTGTCATGGATGACATCATGCACAATAAGGATGCATTCATCCATAATCAGAGATAAACCTTATAAAAAGTTGTTTTTATATTGTAATTAATTTCCTTGCATAATGTGTAAGTGAAAAAACAACTTGAATATGATTCATTTTCTTTAATTACTATAGGGTAATTTTTTTTAAAGGAAAAGATTAAGATTATGTAACACTTATTTGACCCCCAAATTAATATTTTTTCCAAAAATTATTGAGAATATAGATTTATAGATAAAGACCTAGTCATTGTCCTTTATTTTTTTGTACACATAAGAAAGTTAATTGGTTCTTTGCATTGGGATTTGCAACATTTGGTGTTTTTTGGGAAATCATTTCACTCTTAATTAGGCTAATGATATGTAATACTTTGTTTATTAGACCTTGAATGATGGTTCATGCATGGTGAGGCCTATATTAAGTTACTAGGAGTCCATAATTATTATTTTTCCCTTATTTAGTTAGTAAATATACTAATAGGGAAGACTTTTGGACTTCTACTTTTATGATTCCTCATACTTATTGTATAGTTTTGATGAAGTATTATTTAATTTATTTCACATACTGATTATTCACCTATGTATTAGGCTTGTTTTAACCATAGTGGTTCAGTGAGAACCTTATTTAAAATAATGATGATATTTATTCTTATGATGTCACTTTATTATATTAGTTGTTTATGATTATCCACTATTCATTTTTTATACATTTTCAACATTTCCCACTCATTTATCCATGATGAAATATTTATGAAATATATCTTGTACTTTTACACATTCATCCATTATTATTCACTCATGGTGGATTATCAATGTCATTAGTAAAATTCTACCGAGTTTTATACTCACCCCTACATGTACACTTTGTGCGTAAATGTAAGTTTTTTTTATCAAGATACAAGAAAAGGGTTGTCTCCATTTTTTGGTGATTTTGGGTGTTAGGTAGGTTATCCCATTTGACATAGACTGAATAAAGAGATTTATCTATAAATATTTTAAGTTTTTTGGTTCCTTATGATAGAATTGTGCATTATAGGAACCATCACATTCTAGTAGTTTAGACCACATCATGGCCAACGCTAGGGTGGATCATAATGTGGTGAATGTCACTATGTTGTGGTGTGGTGCATTGTGTTTCATGTGATACAAGATAACACTTTCTCTTCTTGGATTATTCCACTATATCTATCATTAATTTGTTTCAAACATCATGATATGATGATTCAAGTAGTTTCATTTTCTATAATAATAATTTAAACGTCATTCATTATTATAGGAATTGAGTTTTTCACTATAAGGAATTGTAGCATTTTAGAATTTGTGTAGCACCTCAATAATATAGCCAAACATTTGATTTCCAAATATGGTATTTGGATGGATATATAAATAGGATCAATACTTGGATGTGGTTTTCAATCTATAATATAGAAATTCCTCATCCTAATCTCTCCCTTTCGCTCTCGTTTTCTTTTCCTTTAACTTGAAGATTCTATAAGACTATGGGTAATGGAGGATCCTTCACTAATATTGGGTGATTCAAGCAACCCATGGATTCCCAAGGAGGTAGGATTACTTTTACTACTCCATTATGATCTCATTTGAGATCATGTGATAAGATTCAGTAGGTCGGATCATCAAAGGTTTAAGTTACATGTTTTACTTTATTAATTTATTCATTCCAATAGTATAGATAGATTCTAGGATTGATCAGGTTTTATAGTTATTCTTGCAGTGCATTTTGGATGTTAGACATATCTTTCAAACACATCAATAGTATAATAGGAGATATATAATTCTTTATTTTTATCTTCAATTTAATGAAAAATGTAAGAAAATGAGTTTTGTAAGAACCATGGCATAACCACTTCATAACAATTATTTCAGTTCTTGAATATTGATTACTTCAACATAAGAAATATGCGAAATTATTATAGTTTAATAAAAGTTATAAGACCTCAATGTAGTGAAATTAAATAATTCATAGATGGTATCAAAAAAATATTATTAAAAATAAATCATATTATTCTAATTCGTTGTGATGTTGGTCACTGGGTTTCTTCATTATGGTTATGGTAACCACGATAATAGACCATGTTGTAATGAAAATTAACAATAAATTTTGGGATTTATGGTTTTTATCCTAAAACATCATGGCTATGAAAAATGGATTATACAAAATTTCTAGCCCAAAATTTCATTCTCACTATAATGGTATGGGAAAAAACTTACCTAAATGATTGGGTGAATGGGTTCACATGAAAAGACCAAGGGATTTCCCAAAACAATTGTAGTCTTCACTTAGAAAGTTTTGTCACTATAGTAAATACCACACCATGATGCAAGTCATTTTGAGGTGAATTTTAAATAAAATAATATTTTTTTAAAAATTATAAAAAAGCTTCATTGACTTAGGTTTTAAACTGAACTAAAAACATTTTGGTAGATTTCATCTTTGTATAAAGTGTATTTTCCTGGATGAAAAAATTATACTGTTCATAAATTAAAATAATTTAAATTTGATAATTCAATAATTTTTTATCTCTTTCGACTCTAACATATAATTTTTTAAATTATTACATAATTTAATCCATGAACATTAGTTTCATCTTTAATTCTCATGTTTAAAATGTGTTTAGAAAAAAATAGTAGTTTAAAAGGGAAATTTCACATGTTCTTATGTTTTGATGGAGGATGGAGATTATGAGGAAATATCAAGATTATTTTAGAGAAAAGATAAAAATAAATCATCATGTAAAATTACTCACTATGTGGAATGAAAGCACACACCACGTAGAAAGTACATTACATGTAAAAAATTATAAACCATTTAGTTTTGAAAAATCCATTGAGGTGATATTAAGATCTACACATCCATGTTCAAGATGTAAAGTACACATCATGTTACTAAAAAATTAAACATCATGTACTATCAAAATTTTATAGTTTCCATCCAAAAATAAATGATGCTTTCGAGAAAAACATGTGTAAAATGATTAAAAAAATTAAAACTCGTGTACTTTTATACACATTATATTATTTCAAAATTTTAAAAATCACTTTTTTGGGTATTGGTTTTATAGGTTATACCAAGGGGACTGTGTTCTATCCATTTCTTATTCTATAGGGATCTCTTTACCCTCTTACTCCCCCATAGTCAGTTATCATCAATTGTAAGTTGTTTCTAGTTAAAATTAATCTCTTTTGTAATGAAATTTTAGTTTTTTAATCACACTTTCAATCTTATAAAATTTTCTACCTTAATTTTCCATTTTTTATTTATGTATTTATTTTATTTTCATTATTTCATAAATCCATATCTTTATCGAGTCATAATTATGAATGGGTAAATCCACCTCTCGGAGTGATATTGGGATTATAGATGGAGAAATATTAAAGAACGCCATATTTTAATGATTTTTTATCGATTTTATATGTATACCATCAAGTAAGTCATGGATTAAATGAAAGTTTTATGGAATTTACTGGATTAATTTATTATTGGAGAACCTAAATTTTTTTGTTTCATGGGTCGTTTATCTTTTTAAAATAATCCAAGAAATAATTTTTAAAATTTTACCTAAAAATAAGATTTTATTAAAAAAAATAGTATTTAACTACTCTATATTTATTTTATAATAATGTGTAATAATATATATAATTAATAATTTATTTAAAATTAATTTTATAAAAAAAATTAAAACACTTGGAGGTAAAAATGGATATATTTCAAAATAATTTTTTTTTTAGAAAACTGTTTTTGTTTAAAAAGGCATAATGTCTATAAATTTTAATTAATTTAAATTATATTTAAATATTAAAAAGTTAAATTAAAATTATATATTATATATAAAAAATAATAATTTAAATTCATATAATTATTATTACTAATTATATAGTTAATATAATATCATCTTATAATTTAAAAATGAATTTCTTGAAAACTTGTTTTTTAGACATGATTTGTGGGTTTGTTTTTAAACTAAATTATTCCTATAATGTGAACTAAATATAATAAAATTTATTAAATACTTATAATAAACATAATTAATATTAGGTAATATGCTTAACATACTTTTTTGTCATAATGATTAGTAAAAATAGTAAAATTTAATTAATTGGGTTAAGGTTAAAATTAGGTTTTAGGCATTACATGTGTTTGTGTTAAAATTAATTTTACACACACATAAAATTTTTATTTGATAAATTTTATTTAATATTTAGAATCTAAAATTTGAAATTATTTAATAATTATCATTTTATTTTAGTCTTAAAGGATTAATCACCCAAGTTTAAAATCCAGTCACTCTGGTGAAAACTAAAATTGTAAAGTATGTAAACTTATGGGATAAGGGAATAAAATGTATAAAAAATGTTTATTTTTATGTGTTTGTAGAATTTATTGAAATTAAACTACATCAAATATATTATTAATCAACTTTTGAGGCACTTGGTGTGAGAGGGAATTCCCATTGTTGAATAATTTTGGGTATTTACAAAAATGGCACTCCTCTTCATTTATAAAACAACACTCCCTCCCCTCACTTCTTCACACCTATAAAGCCATGTATCTCGAAAACATTTACCAAAATATCTCCCCATAATCCTTATTCATATTATATAGGTTTTTTTATTCCGAAAATACCAACCCTATGGTCTTTAAGAATAAATCAAAGTTATTTTTCTCTAAGATAAGGTAATCATCTTAATGAAGGTCTTCATTTTTCTCTCTTATTTTACAACATTAAAATATGTATTCACACTTATAATATAATAAAATCATTTTATACCATATAATTAGATGTTATTATGTTTATGTTTTAATATTTATCCATATCTTTCTTCATCAAATGGGAAACAAAGTCATCACTCGTGCGCACGGCGTTCTACCGCCTTACAAACTGATGTAATTTTTCTTTAATAAATTACTCACACGGATAGTAATATAACACCTATGAAATTATATTTATTATTTAAAATTAATATACCATCCAATTTATTACCCTTTCACCCATTAATGTAATGATATTGTCGTTTATGTATATGTACGGCCAACCATCACCATAAAGTGATGTGATTCATTATCCATGTCCAAATTTAAAGATTGGTTATAAATATATATATAATAAGAAGATATTATATTTATAACATTAATATAATTATGAATATTATAGAACAAAATTTTATATAGAATAAATGAAACATTCATGACAAAATACAAATGAGAAAAGAAGAAAATTAACACCTAAAACAGTAGTAATAATATAATATTATTAATGAACGGGTGGTAAGATGTTATAATAGAATCACATATGATATTATAAATATGAATATGGTTCTGATTTTTTCTAATAAAAATTAATACCATTCTTAAAAACATTATATATTAGGTTAGATCATGTTCAACCAAATAGTGTGTGAGATAAAGGATTTCATCTAAATTTCTATTCCATTGAGGCATATTTGTTAATATGCACCTATTTACTTTTATGTGGTGTGTATACTTACCCTTAGATGTATGTAACATGAATAAAGGTTTATTAATTATGGTTAATTTTCTAATTAAATTTTTTTCTTTCAAGGTCTTACAATTTTAAAGTTACAAAATAGGTAAGAATCTACTTTACAATAGCACTTTCTTTCGGTATTTCTTTTACACCGTTTTAAGTAATATTATCATTTACCATTAATAATCTCTAATAATTTTATTATCCACTAGATATTTAATACTTTTTCATGTTTTATTACAAATTTTTCTCTCTTTGGTACTTTAATCAAGAAAATAAATGTTTAAAAAACTAATTTTATTTCTCTTTAAATCTGATGTATTTTCCTTTCATGTGCATATTTTACAAAATTGTTTTAAAAAGTCATTTATTTATTCAAATTATTTATTAAGAAAATTTTAAGTTATACTTGATTTTTAAAAAGTGTTTTAAGTGAATATTTCTTCAATTTTTTGAAAGGGTTGTTTTCGAGAGAAAAAATACCAAAGGAAGTTTTTTAACATATACAATGATAATGGATTTCCTTAACATCGTAACTGTTTTACAAAATATAGATTATTCTACACATTTTTAATGGTTTTAAAAAGAATAATATTTTATGAATGAATATTTTAATATTTAACTTTTATTCATTTTATTCTTATAAATGAGATGATTTTATTTCCAAAACCTATATTCCTAATGAATCAAAGGTCACCTCCCAAATGTTGATTAATTTTGTGATTGTTAACTTTATTTTAAGACCATCAATTTATTGTCATAAATTTCACTAGAAATTAAATTTTTATTAAATATCAATATTCTTTATATCATGGATATTATTATTTATTAAAACATATACTATTTTTATATACAATGTTTACATTGAAAGTCATTTGATTAACTAGGGAAATATTGATAAATTTGTATCATTTACTCATTATGGATATTTATTGATAATGAATATTGATTCATGAATTAAATTTATAATTTTATATATGAGGAATGTGTTAAAAATGCATTGATGGGTGGGGCCCTGAATTATGTAGCCCATTTATGCATCGGTAGGTCTCATGAGATGAATCAGTTGGCCAAATTAAATGTGTTTTTACACATAGTTTTAAACTATCTTATAAAACGTATTGAAAGTATATATGTCACTATGTCTAATATTATGATCTCTAAAATTAACCATTTTCTTCATTGATAATTAATTTATTATTATCTAGCATATTTTTTATTAATATCATCCATTGATGTGTTTTTTGATCAATTTATTGATTAAATGGAATGTGTTTTAAATTATTTTTCTTTTTATATTGTTTATTACTTATCAAATCATGAAATTCAAGATATTGATTAAATGGCACGGTTTTTTAGTTATATACCTTTCTATATTTATTATTCCAAATGTATTCATGATAGCTTCCATTGCATGTATCCTTTATTGAGCATTTAAGTACACCCTTATTTTGTTTCATTTCCCCGATATATGAAAAATAATTCTAGGAATTATTTAAAGTATGAAAATTTTTCCCCATTACTATGTTTTATATTTTATAACCAATATAAAATGGGTATTATATATTTATATAGATATACAAGATGAATAAATTTATTAGTAATTTGGTAGTCGACCCCTTGTATCTATGCTAAAATAATAAAGTAGAAATCAGGTTGGGGTTACAAGAGTCGTGGTTGTTACAGTTGGCATCAGATAAATTTTAGTAGAAACCATGGAAACTAGATTAAGGGAAAAAAATATTAGGGAACATAACCCTATGGTCAAATTTTAGGATAATTATATAATAACATACTAAATCTTTGGAGAGGAATTTATTATGTGTTTTTTCCTATAAATACATCCTAGTTTGGATGTTATAAGTGGACATGGTTCTGGAACAGTTGTACCTAGGGGTAATAACTCTCAAAAGGAAACATTAGGCTATGACTTGATCATCACCTGGTGCATGACAATGAGTCTTTTTTTTCACCTAGTGTTACACTCTTAGGGGATATGATTAGGATAACTCACATTTTATTTAAAAAATATGATGGATTTAAAAATGAAGATGTCCCTAAAGTAACCAAGGTTAATATTCAGAGATTAAAAATGCATAAATATTTTATTTATGTTAAGTGTTACACCAAATTGATAAGTATAAATTTTGATTTAAAATTAATAATTTTATGATCTAATCTAGTATATTTCATTATGAAGAAATATAACCTGGAATTAAGAAGAGTATCAATACATATGGCCAATTTAGAGAATAACCCACTATAAAATCTAATACAGCTGGTATTGGAACTAATAATGTCATAGCTATATTAGGAAAGATTAATCAGATTATGATAGATAACCTTTCCTAAATGGAGAAACCTATTGTTCCATAGCATTATTCTCCTATTTTGGTTCACTTCATACAACATAATTCCCTGTCATTTAGTAGTACTATTAATCTTGTTGTAGTTTAGCAATGGATTAAGTCCCATGAAATGATATTTAGGTCCTTGGGATATAATGAAAAGGAGAAGGTTATACTAACAATACACTATCTCAAGGTAAATGTTGATCAATGGATCTCATTGATCCAAAATAATAGGGAGGAAGATGAAATAGAAAAAATATAATGGAGAGATTTTAAGGAGATGTTATTCAATAAATATTTCCCTCGTGAGAAATAGACAGAAATGAAGAGATAGTTCCTTATATTAAAGAAAAATAAAAAAGAAAGTGTTGTGAATTATGAATATACCTTTACAATAATAGATAGGTATGTTATGGATTACATACACAATATATAATGCAATATTGATCATTTCATTAAAGGGAATAATCCAAGTCTCTGAAGTGTTTTGGTTGCTCAAACTTTTTCATCATATGATGAAACAGTTTTATACGCCATCAAAATAGATAAGGAATTATATAGATCCTGTATATTTAAGAGGAATCAATATAATAATAGGCCATTTAATCACTAAGAAAAATGGAATGCTTCAAATAATAACAAGATTATGAATAAATTTCCATAGTGTAAAATATTTGGAAATAAACATTTGGGAAAATGTTTAATGTTTACGATAATTCGTTGTAAATGTGTCAAAAAGGTTCACTTGGATCATGAATGTAAGGTAAATAATGATACCACTATTATTTGGTGATTAAATTAAAAATAATTTGGGAATTATTTAAATCAATTTTCTAAGAATCAAGGGACTATACCATTGAAGAGTCCAAGGGGAGAAGACCAAGCCTAGGTGATCACTACAGCTGAGGTGGAAGTACCCAAAGATGTGGTGGTAGGTACTTTAATCATAGCCTCAAATTTTTAAAATTCATTTCTAGATCATTTAACTATTTTATATCTTCCATGTTTTCCAAGAAAACTATATATTTTCCTAGAACCTTTAGAAGGTAGTTTTTTGTTAACACTTCTAGTGTAAGCCTCGCTATAAAAATGATATGTTAGGCAGTTCCCATTTGGAAACATAAAAATATCTACTAACTTTATTATCACATCTATGGTAAAATTTTATATAATACTTGGTAAAGAATATCTTTTAAAATATGATTCCAAAATATATTACAAATGGAATGAAATTATGATTCATGATGAGGATATGTAATTACTTATATTTAGATTGGATACTTCGTCATATGATTTATGTATAGATCCACCCCCAGTAGCACTTATAAATGATATTATTGGAGAATAAGAGAAAAAATAATCGGTTGATGGATAATATAATCTTCAAATTGAGGATGTAACTATTTTATAAGAATACATGGATTTATTTCTTAAGAAATAACTTATACGTACACAAGAGCATGAAGTTTATTTTTAAATTGATTTAATCCTTGATGCAAGACCAATATCAAAGACTCCATATAGAATGGAAACTATAGAATTAGTAGAGTTAAAGAAACAAATAGTGGAGTTTTGTGATAAGGGATTTATTTTCCATAGTGTTTCACCATGGATATCCCATATTCTCTTCATTAATAATAAAGATGGATCCATGAGGTTGTGCATTGATTATAAGGAAATCAATGCTATAATGGTAAAGAAAAAGAATCATATACCATTAATTGATTATTTATTCGATCAACATCATGGAGATAAATACTTTCCAATGATTTACTTTCCATTAGGGTATCATTAATTTTGAGTAAAAAATGAATAAATTTTGAAGATAGTGCTCTGAATGAAGTATAGACATTATGAGTTTATAGTAATTATTTTTTTATTGACTAACATACCCTCTATTTTTATGGATCTAATGAATATATTATTCGAGGAATTTTCTGAATATTTCATTTTGGTATTCTTTGATGATATATTTTTGTATTATAAGAGATATGAGAACCATGGAAATCTTTTTTGGATAATACTTGAGAAACTTAGATGAAAAGAGTTATATAGAAATTTTAGAAAGTGTGAATTTTGGAATTATGAAGTTTTATTTCTTATCCATATTTTCCCCAAGGATAGAATCATAGTTGATTATATAAAGATGAAGGTAGACAAATAATGACCTAAACTAATGAACATAACTTAGGTAAATAATTTCATTGGTTTGGTAGGTTTCTATCTGTGGTTTGTTTAGAATTTTTGTTGATTGGATAACCCATTAACCAAGCTTAAATGTAAAGCGGTTATGTTTATAAGGACAATGTAATGTGAATAATGTTTTGAAGAATTGAAGAATAGATTGTTCAATGATCAAATTTTTACACTATCATTGAGAAAGGACAGGTTTTTGATATATAGTGATTCATTAAATAAGGGACTTAGTTGTGTCATTATAAAAAATGATAATGTTATTGCATATGAATCAAGGTATTTAGTGACTCATGAATAGAACTCTCTAACCCCTGATCTTGAGTTGGAGTCCTAAATCTTTACATTGAAAATATGGAGACATTATCTTTATGGTGAAATATGTGAGATATACAGAGATCATACAATCTTAAAATACAAATTTTCATAGAAATATCTCCACATGAGGTAAATATTATTGTTCATTATACTCAAGGATTATGATTTTTCAATATACTACCATCTAAGGAAGGAAAATAAGGTGGAAGGTGCAATAATAAAGAAGGATCATGGAGTTATAACCCAAATAAGGAGTGATAGGGATCCTATTTTCCTGAATCTAGTAAATATAGATATAGTAATTGTTAAGTAAGGGGATAAATATATATTTTCAAATGATTTTGAAATCATATTTACTGGAAAATATAAGAATTTCTTAATACGGTGATCGGAATTTTTAGAAGAAAATTAAAGTTTTAAATGATGGAAGGTTTCCAAACTTTGTTTGTGAAGATAGAGTTCTAAAATTTGGAAATATATTATGTGTTCCATCTATAACTAAGCTAAAAGGGGAATTTTTGGAAGACTCTAATAACTTTAATTTCTCTATACACCCTAGTAGCACCAAGATGTATAGGGATATGAGGGAACATTTTTTATGGGATAACATGAAGTGAGAAATTGATGACTATGTATCAAGATGATTGGTTTTTTAATAGGTAAACTCATAGAGTCATAATTATAGAGGATTTTACAACCTATTACTATAAATATATAGAAATTTTATGACATTACTATTGTATTTTTAATTGGACTACCAAAGACTCCAAGAAATAATGATGCAATATAAGTTATTGTTAATAGCTCAACAAAATATGCAAATTTCCTCACTACTAGAGAATATTTACCTCTTGAGAACCTATTTAGGCTCTATATTAATAAAATTATAAGACTTCATGGAACACTTATTTAAATTTTTTATGATCTTGATTCTTGTTTTACATTGAAATTCTTGGAAGAGTCTTTATAAGGATCTTGATACTGAGCTTCATTTGAGCACTACCTACCATCCTCAAACTGATGGATAGTCTGAAATGACAATTAAAACATTAAAATACATGTTGAGGTTATCTTTAATTAACTTTAAAATAATGTGGGATTCGTATTTACCTTTGGTGGAGTCATTCTATAATAATAGTTTACATTTGAGTATTCAAATGGCATCATATGAAAAATTATATGGAAAGTGATGTCATACTCCAAGTTATTAGGATGAAGTTGATGAAAGGAAAATTATTGTACCAAAACTCATAGATGAGATAATGATAAAGGTAAATATTTTTTAGGATCATATTAAATAAGTTCATATTAGTAAAAATAGTAATGTTAATAACCATATAAGAGATTTAGAATTTCAATTAGAAGATCACATTTTTGTAAAAGTATCACCATGGAAGGATATCATAAGTATTGGTAAGAAGAGAAAAATAAGCCCAAGGTATATTAGTGCCTTTTAAAATATGATAATTATTAGATCATGTTATCACCTATGAATATATAGAATTGGAACTAGATCTATCTTATTGTGAATACAATATCCAAATTCTTCATATTAGAGATAAATTATTGAGGAATCAGATGACTCAACTAGAGAAGTTACTTTGGTGAAATTTTAAAATAGAGGAATGAATTTGGGAAATAAATTATGATATGAAGAATAACCACCCTCATTTTTCTAAAATGTAATATCTTTGAAAATTTTAAGAATGGAATTTTTTTTATGATAGAAGAATATAACACCCAAGCCTCAATTATAGTTAGTAAACACTCAATTTTAAGAAAACTATAAAACAATGAAAATTTTAATAGTTTAAAAAAAACCTAATTTTATAGGATGAATATCTATTTTGAACTTACATGTTCAGAATAATCCTAAAATGAATTTTTGAAATTTTCACATATAAATAATCTTTTATGAAAAATCAAAAAAATGGTATTTAAATGCTCCCCATTTTATTAATTATAATTTTTAATAATATATATAGCCAAAATTTTATTGAAAACAAATTTTAAATAAATAAATATAATAAAATTTGGACATAAAAATGTATATTTTTCATAGAACTATTTTTTAAAAAACATTATTTTTGTTTAAAAAGGCATAATATTTATCCATTTTAATTAATTAAAATAATACTTAATGATAAAATATTTAAATTTAATTTATATATTTTATATCTAACTATAATAATTTAAATCTTTTTAATGATTATTACCAAACATATAGCTACTTAAATATCATCTTATACTTGAAAAATGCATTTTCGAAAAACCACTTTTTCAACATGATTTGTGAGTTTTTTTAAACTACATTCTGAAAAATTATGTGAATTAAATTTCATAAAATGGATTAAATATTTTAAATAATCATTTTTAATATTATATAATATTTTCAACTTAATATTTTATAATAATTAATAGTAAAAACTATAAAAATTAATGAGCGTGGTTAAGGTTAAAACAAGGTTTTGCGCGTTACATGCGCTTGCGTTAAATTTAATTTTACACAAACATGGGTTTTTTTGATAAATTTTGTTTCATATTTATAATAATTATTTCCAAATTATGTAAAAATTATTATTTTATTTTATCCTTAAAATATTAATTACATAGGTTTAAAAACTAGTTATCATGGTGAAAACTAAAATGGGGAGAGTTAGTAAACTTCAGGGATAAGGGAATAAAATTTTTAAATCATGTTTCTTTTTATTTGTTGGATTTGTTTATATAAATTTACCTCCTTATAATCCATTATTTATAAATTTTTGAGGCACTTATTGTGAGATTAACTTTTCATTATTGAATAATTTTAGGTATTTACAAAAATGTCACTCCTCAATGAAAAAAGGGCACTCCAAACCCTCACTTATTCACGCCTCTCAATCCATATAGCTAAAAAACAACCAAAATATCTCTAAAAAATACTTATATGCATTCTATATGTTTTATTATTCCCAAAATACCAATCATAGGGTCCTTAAGAAGAGATCCAAATTAGGTTTCTCTATGAAAATGTAATCATCTTAACAAAGCTCTTTATTTTTATTTCTTCTTTTACAGACTAAAAATATATCATAACACTTAAAATATAATAAAAAAATTATATAACATATAAAAAGATTTTATTATGTTTATGGAATAATATTTATCTATCTAATTCCCTATAAAATGGGGGAAAAAAGCCATCGCTCGTGTGTATGGTGTTCTACCACCGCATGAACTGATGTAATTTTTTTTCCATCACCAACTGACATGGATAGTCATAATGATGGAAATAATGAATATATATAATACCAATGAAATAATATTGACTCTTTAAAATTAATATACCAACCATATAATTACCCATTAACACATTAATGGGATGATATCGTTGTCTGTGCGTACTTAAGACCTATCGTCTCCACAAAGCGATGTGATTCATTATCCATGTCCAAATTTCATAAAGAGTTATAAAACTTTATATAATGACTAAATATAAAATATATAAAATTAATAAAATTATATACATTATGGAACTATATCTTATACAAAATAACCTGAACTTTCATGCAAAACACATGCATAACAAAACAAGGTAACTAACACCCAAAACAATAGTAATAATAAAATATTGTAAATGAATGGGTGGTAATATGTTATAAAAGGATCGTATATGATATTATAAATATTAATATAGTTACTTTATAAGTTAATAACATGATTAAACCCATTATACATAATTTTAACACACATTCAACAAAAAGGAAGCACGTGGTATGGGATTTTATCTCAATTTCCATTCCATTGAGACATATTTTCTAATATGAACCTATTCACTTTTATATGGTGTATATACTTACTATTTGATGTATTTAAAATGAATACATATTTATTCATGACATTTAATGTTTCATTAAGATTATATTTTTCAAGGGGTTATAATTTTAAAGTTACCAAAGAGGTAAGAATCTACTTTACAATCTCACTATATTTTGGGATTTCTTTTACTATTTTTGAAGAAATATTATCATTTATAATTCATAAGATCTAATAATTTTCTTATCCACTAGATATCTAATTATTTTACATGTTTTCTTCTAAATTTTCTTGTCTTTAATACCTAAATCAAGCAAAGAAATGATTAAAAGAAAAACCAATTTGTTTCTCTTTAAATCGGATATATTTTCCTTCAATGTCAATTTTTTTCAAAAAAAATTAAAAAGGTCCTTTTATTTACTCAAATAATTTATTAATGAAATTTTATGTTATCCATAATTTTTTAAGAATGTTTTAAAGGAATACTTATACTATTCTTTTAAAATGAATTTTTTTACAAAAAGTCAAAATGATTGTTTTTTTAACATATATAACAATAAAAGGCTTCCACAACACCATAAACATTTTATGAAATTTAGATTCTTACACACATTTTAAATGGTTATATAGTGAAAAATATTTTATTAAAACATATTTTAACATTTAATTTACACTCCATTTATTATTCCAAAGTACATGATTTTATTGTAAAAACTTATATTCCTAATAAACCGATGGTTACCACTCATCTCTGAATTAATTTTGTGATTGTCAACTTTATCTTTATACAATCACTTTTTTGTGATCAGTTTTAATTAGAAATTATGTTTATATTAAATATACATATTATTTGTAACATGGATATGATTATCTCAAAAACTATATACCATTATTACATATGATGTTTACTTTTAAATTTATTTGATAAAATGGGGAAATGTTGATAAATCTCTATCCTTTACCCAATATAGATATTTTTTGATAATGCATATTGATTCATGTATTAAATTGATCATCATTTGAAATATGAGGAATGTATTTGAAAAGTAGTGATTAAAGGGACCTATAATTATATATCCCCTTTATGCATCGCTATCTCTCATGACAAAAATCAGTTGTCCAGATTAAATGGGTTTAACTCATAGTTTTAAACAATCTTTTGAAAGGTCTTAAAAATATAGATATCATAATATCTGAGATCATGAAATCCAAAATTAATAATTTCCTTAATTGATAATTTATTTATTATTATCCATGATATTATTTAATTAATATTATCCATGGGTGTATTTTGTTCTCAATTTATTGATTAAATTTAATGTTTTTACAGTTATTTACCTTTCCATATTCAGTATATCTTATCTAATCATGAAATTAAATATATTGACTAAATGGAATGTGTTTTTAGTTATTTAACTTAGCATATTTATTATACTATATTTATTCATGGTATATTCCATTTTACATAACCCTTACTGATCATTTGATCTCACTGTTATTTTGTTTCCTTTCACCAAGATATGAAGAAGAATTCTTGGAATTAGTTCAAGAATGCTAAAGTTTTTTCATTACGATGTTTTATATTTTTACCAAATGTAAAAAGGGTATCATGTATATATCTGGCTCACCAATACTACTCAATTGAACAATACTACCAAATTTGAACCCTTATATATATTAAAATGCAACAAAGTAGACACCGGCTCTGGGTTACTAGAGCCAGTGTTGTTACACACTTTATTACACACAACCAGGAAAAGTGAATTTTTATACTAAGTTAGGATTAATTTTATTCAATAAAATATTGTATCTATATATATAATAATACAACATAGTATATAGGATAGATCCAAAGAAATTGGCATTCAGGAATTCTTAAGTGAGTAGGTTTTGAAATTTTATTGCAAGGGGTATGTGTAAGGTTTATTGAAAAGAATCTAGTAAGCCAAAAAATGATCTATATTAATTTAATATAAATTAAGAATATGAGCATGAAATGGAGGTAACGTGAATATATGAATATTTAGTTTCATGGTTGTCTCATTAAGTTTCTTGATTTAATTCTATCATAAATATTATTGAATTTTATTTTGATACAATTTACAAGACATTTTATTTTTATTTTTATTGAGATTGACAATTTGGTGTGATTCTTGCTTTTTTCACACTATAATAAGTATTTTAAATTTTCATTAAATGTAAAATATTTTGAACATCATAAAATATTTATGTGTTTATCATTTTATAAATTTTATAAAATATGAATTTTCCTTGGAGTAAAAAATGTTGCGGGTGGGGGTGTGATAATTTAATAATTTTATGTCTTTTTAAACCTCACATATAATGTTTTAAATGATTATGGTATTTAATTTCTGAATATTATCATCATTTTCAATTCTCTATTTTTAAATTTTTTTAGAGAATAAAATTTATTAAAAATTAAATTTCACTCATTTTTATGTTTTCATGGAAGATGTAGGTGATGAGGGAATCCCAATAGTAGTTTGGATAAAAATAGAAAAGTACATTTTGTGTAAAAAAGTATACAACATGTAAAAGTACACACAATGTGGAATAAAATTACATATTGTGTATAAATTTCATGGTGTGTAAAAAGATACATGCTATTTATTTTTGAAAAAATTATATAGATAACCTTGGGAGATACACCGCCATGATCATGCCAGAAAACAAACTTTATGTTGCCAAAAAAATACACCTCATGTTCTCTCACCAACCAATAGTTCTCCATTAAAATTAAATGAATATTTTGAGTAAAACATATGGAAAATGTAAAAAATAAAGTATACTGCCTGTAAATTTATACGCACTATGTAGTTTCAAAAAACTATAAATTAGTGGTTTGGTTTGTGGTTTGAGAGGTTCATCCAAGGGTATAGGTGTTGTCTATTTATCATTATGTTGATCTCACTTTTCCCTCTTCTTTCCCCTTATTTTTCATAAATTACAAGTTCTTTATAATTTTAATTTGGTTCTTGTGTTATGAAATTTTATTTTTTGAATCACACTTTCATTCTTATTGAATATCTAGCCTTCATTTTTCATTGTTTCTTTCTCACTTTCATTAATTTTCATTCTTTCATCACTCCATATCTTTATTTGTTCATAATGATAACTAGTTAAATCCACCTCCAAGGGTGGTGTTGAGATTAGGGGTACAGAAATGATAGAGGGAACCATACTTTAATTATTTTTTAACAAAGTTATGTTTTATTTGGTGAGTATATCATGAATTATTGAAATATTTAATTAAATTTAAGAGATCCATAGATTATTGGTGAACCTATAAATTTATCAGTTCATGGGTTATTGAACCTATTATTTACTGCTTAAGTTCTTCGAATGAAAGTTGGGTTAAAGATTTTATTATAATAATGACCAGTAAAAGTTAGAACCAACATCTGGTGTATAACATATATTGGTTTCATATAACAATTTTCTATGTAAGATGGTACTAAAGCATCATTTCCTTTTCATTAAATTCACCCCAAATCCAAAAATCATATTTTCTTTTCATTTTATTTAATTTCACTATTTTTAAAATTTAAATCATTTTCAAACCACCCCCCATGAATTCAACATAATAAATATTCATTTCCTATCCCAATTTAGCTCTCCTTGAGAGATGAACTTGGGTTCCTACTCTATTACTAATAATTATAGTTTTAAAAAAATACAAAAATGTGTGTTTCATGATAGAACACATCAAAAAAAAGTGTTTATATTTATTTATAAATAGTTCATAAATATAAATATAAAATGATATTTTTTGGAAAATTTATTTAAACCATTCCAAAACGAGTTTTTTATGGTTCTGTGATCAATGGTTTAAATAAAATAAAAATGGGATATGTTTATTTTATGTAAAGTGTTTACATAAAATATGAAATTTTTAATATTTTATAATATAAGTCCTCATAAAATACCACTTATATTCAAATGTTAATGATTTCGTATTAATTCAATGCAAATAATAATATAAAAAGTTTGTATTAGAGAAAATTGAATTGTTCACGTTTATCCACTCTTTAATTATATAGTGTTTATTTTATTTTTTTGAATTGTTCATAAGTGTTTATCTCATGTATAAATATATGAATTATTAATTTATTTAGTGTTATTTGATTTTCTATTATTCATGAACAAAAATTGTATATTATTAATTATGATTCATTATATAGTTTAAAAGTGTTTAACCTACTTCTTTTATTATCATACACGTATTCATGGAGTTACATGATAGGTATGATAATTGATTTATTTTTCTTCTACCTTAAATTTGGATTGAATTAGGTTATAATCTTGAAAAAAGTAATTAATTATAATTTATACATAATAGGTGTTGAGATTATGATGTAATTCAAATCTCTCTTGAGTAAAGAACCATGGATAGAGGGACTTTGTGTCGGGCTACTCATTGGATAGATGCTTGTTCCATGTTCTAGTACTGAGGTGCATAGCAGAAGTCGGTGGGACAAGGATTTAAAAATTTTAATCATCATAATGATGAAAGCATCAACATATCTGATGATTCAATCTTTAACAGAGGTCTAAGTATGTATTTTTAATTTATTAAGCATAAAATTTATATGATCGGATATCTCATTAAAATTGGAGGTGTGTTTGACTACAGCTTGTCACTAGATATTGTTTCTTGAAGGATCCAAGCTTGAACTCATATATATTATCCATACATGCTTCAAAATTCCTTTTAGATGTCGATCATTGGATTATAGGTTCTATCATAGAGCTTTGATGATTCCTTCGATGTCACAGTGATCATCACAATCTCATCCCTTCAATTTTCAATGTCATTCTTGGATCAATTGAACAAATGGTTCTTTTCTCTCTCTAGGATATAAGAAGAGGACAGTGGATCTCTTAATTCATTATAATTAATAGTATTTAGAAAATATTATATCCTTTTCTTATATAGTGGAATCTTAAATACCCAAAAAGGGTTCCCCAACCCATGGAAATAAAACTCCCACTAAATAAGTAGTAAATGACGTGTTATGATAAAATAACTATGTAATAATGTAATTTATATTTTTATCACATAATTGTAATACATAATAAATATATTACATGATAAACCTGAGTCATTAACTCAACTTGTTATTCCTGAAATACCAAATGAACATTGAATATTAAAATAATATTCATTAAAATAATATTTTCCATGTATTCACTTAATACCTTGTGAATAATTTAAATAAATAAATTCATCCCAATTATTTTATACTCATATAATAATGAATTTATTTATTTTTAGGTGATCATTAATAGTAGAAAACTCTCAAAGCCAATGGTGGATACCACCATGTCCTATACACCTATTCACCAAAATAGGGAAGACTATTGAATATGTTATAGTGTCTGACCCTCTAGGCCCTTATCTCGATAGTAGTGAATACTATTCACATACCAGGATAAGAGCCTATAAACCCATCTAGGCCTCTAAAGAGATAAATAATAGTCATAGTAATGATATCCATCCTACTAACACACACCATGTAAAATAATCTATTTATCTCATGATATCTCATAAAGTAAGATGGATGGATTATATCATCATCCATTATTAATTTATTATTTTTTATAATTAAAAGATGAACTTACCTTCTTCTATCATGTACATGGACTTAGTGAAGGTACTACTATCCTGATCAACTAGATCCAATATATCACTTTATCAGCTAGGAAGTGACAAATTATATCATGATCATTCAACCAATGTCATACCACCAATGATACACCCAACACAAGCTACCTCATAGTGACTTAAATGTTATAGTTATTTCCTTGAATCAAAGTATACTATAAAATGGTACACATTGATAATGATCTCAATTCAGAAGACCAATACACATCTTTGTTTATAGAAACAGCCATTGAAACCTGAATAATGTGGGGTCCCTATTCTAGTAAATGTCCTAATAATATCATCTACTCAATATCAGCAATTTTAAACTTCATGAGAATACATCTCAATGATTATTATCCCCTATAACCTAATATTCAAACATAATTTTTGTCTAATCGGAATGATGTATCAAGACCATAAGACATGTGTTTAATATTAATTTCATAAAATCTCGAGGTTCTCATTATATCCAAGAACCACTATAACATTTTGATAAAATAAATAATATATATACATTACCATTTAAATAGTGTATGTATAAATATAAACATTGATATGGTTACTTTTACATCATGCATAACTCACTGTATACATGATATGATAATCAAAAATTACTACTTAAGTTGAATCTAGGGAACCCATTACACTCCCACTTGCACTAGATCCAAATTTATAACTATCCTTGTCATCTCTAACATGATAATATCATGTTTCTACTAAGTTATGGATTTTTTCATGAACCTTCTACATTTCCACTATGTGGAAATTATTTTATCTTTGGCTACACTTTTTTGATTAGAACATCTCAAGAGATGATATCTTGGGGTATAACCCTTTTATACACTGCCAAAACATGAAATATTGGATAGTATCGGTAATATAATTATCATAATTTATTTTATAATAAAACATTACTTATTGGGTGTGATTCTACGAACTAGAACAAATTATTTCATATTATATAGCGCTTCTTCAGTTTCCTCAGAATCTTCAACGCACTCAATATTTGTAGATATAACTAACATTATCTTGAATGATATTATATTTCTCATCACCTTAGCCTGACTATGATATTAGATCATACTATGATTCTAAAAATTAAACTTTTATTATAAAAACACTTTTCTGGTAAAAGTGAGAAAGCGTGGAAATTTCAACCATAGAAAAATCAAATAGAATAGGAGATTAAAAAATTATTGAAAGAGAAAATGAACCTATTTGAATTAATATCCCTATATAATTTCTAAAGGTCTTTAGTTTCCTTTTTATCTGGTCCATCTTGGATTATATCTTCAATTATATAAGCAATCTTGTCCCAGACTTAGATGAATTCCTCCACTGTTATCTTATTTTTATTGAAGCCTCTTTTCAAAATGAGATATTTCTTGTTTATCAAATCTCTCTTCTCTGTATTTTTATCCACTTGAATTTTTATATATTTCATCATGTTTTCATCCTCATTAGAAGCGTGAATAATGAATTCATCCTCCAACATTTCTTCCTCTAAAAGCAAGAGAGGTTCCCAAGACTTTCCCCCAACCTCCTCAATTGTTTCATATTGTGTGAAATCCATAATATCCATTTGTGAATTGAAATTTTAATCCTCATTTTTAGATTTCCCCTGAGGAACCATTGGTTAATCCTCAATTATCATACAGTCTCCCTGGGATTGAGTTTCCATCATGTCACCCATCTTCTCAGTGGCATGTTCCATAGAGCCACAAAATTTGTCCACTACATTATAATTTAATAGGTTAAAGATAATATCCTTCATCTAATATTTCTCAGAAGGATCATATTCCATCTTCTTAGTCCCAGTTTTCTTGGCTGACATTGTATCCATTGGTTTAGGTAGGCATGAGTAACATTTTTACCCCTTGGATCTCTTACTCGTACTTAAGATGCAACTCACTATATCCATGATTTCTATATGTCCCTTATTCCTTATTAGGTTGTTCAAACCTCTATTAAACCCTTTATCTGTACTATCATCTGATATTTGGCCAAAAAACATCCCCTAACTATTCCCCTAAGAAGTTTTACCTCTCTACCTGAAATTATTCTCACAGGCCTTCAAAGTTGTTTCTCAGGTTCAAGTAGGATGTGGTCGTTCTTGGGATGGATCACTTCTTAGCCTTGAACATCTCATTATACCCTTGAAAAAGTTTTCTACCAGATCGTACAGCCCCTAGAGACTCATTTTCATGTCAAATATTCCCCCACGTCTAGGGTATATCCACTACCATGATGCATATCCTCTACATAAGATCCTGAAAATGAATTTCATGGAACAGGAAACAAATGACCATCAGCATTCACCTCCCCAATACCCATTGAATAAAAAAGAACCTTCAAAATAGAAATAGGATCATCCAAATAATTCCTCAAGTGTTTAAAAATTTCATCCACTATTGGGCTACCCTCTTAAGATACGCTATGAGTAAATTTTTCCTTACATTGATCCATAAGAACACCAAACTGATTCATCAGAGCTTCATTGAAACCATGAACCAATCCTTCACTACTTTTTTATGCATCTTTATCAAACTTTGGATGGATTTAATTCCTATAATGCCTAAAAACTATCATTGTGTGACCCAATTTCTTACACTATGAGTAAAAATCCATCTATGACTCAAAAACCACACATTGTTTATAGTGGAACTCTTATTTAGCTATAATCCAAAAAACATCAACTGGAATTCTTGGCATATTGACCACCATGCATATTTAGTGAAGGATAGGGTGAAAAATGATTTGGTCCTACTATCGAAGCAAAGATATATAACAACAATATTCCCTAGCATTCACAAAATCAAAGTATTATGAAATGGTAATGGGAGTTCTGGTAAAATTACCCATATCACCATGGTTGGGGTATCATGCTTTATATAGAAGTTGTAAGTCCATATAAATAATTATAACCACAATTCATTATAGTTGTGGGTGGGGCACTAGACCAATCCATAACCAAGCCATTATCTGATGCAAACCAAACCAAGATATGTTTGTTGTCAAGACGGCCCACCATTGCTCGATCTTGTAAACCCTTGAATCTGAAGATATGTATATCGAAAGAATCCACCAAAGGGCATTTCTATTTGAACAAAGCAATCAATGTCATATTCAAAAGAGACAAGGCCTCATTGAACTCTGATGATGAAATCTGAAGATGAGGCATCAATCAGACAAATCTAGAACTTTAGGTCAAAGATACATTAGATGTAAGGAGGGAAGGAAGTTTGAGTTTGAAAAAGGGAAGAAGTAAATAAGTGGATCTTCCTCATAGGATAGTGAGGGTCCCTTCCCCACTATGGGGGGAAGGACTAGCTCAGTGGCCATTACAGTCAGGTATAAGGGTAAACTTCCTCATGGGCTAAGCTCTCCTCCCTATCACTGGCTAACATTATCTTATTTCCTAAATTGTATTGATCCAAACAAATACTAATTTGTTTCCCCTTATACTAGGTACACATCCCATATACTTCATCAAGTTCAATTAGATATTTATGATGGATTCTCATTCATTTCTCCTAGATATAACTGATATTTTCATAACATAAATTTTATGTTGTAAATATCACTTCTTATATATATCATGGAATATTTGATTGGTTCATCACAAAAGAATATAGAATTCAACTCACCACATTGATCTCCTCCTGTTTCCTACACATTTATTATTTGATAGATTTATTCCATGATTCATTGGTAACATTTCTCTCTGGAATCATTCCAACTTGTATTTTTCAATTCCTCACAAGTATATATACCATTGAATAGGTCTAAGAAAGCATTAGATCTACCTTAGTGGATCCCATTACCTAGAAATTAGGTTTTTACTTTAAGTAAATATCTGGAGAGTAATTTTCATCTAGGTCTTAAATAACTATAATACCAATGAGTATTTTCTATATGTTATCAAACATATTTTACTTGGAAAACAGTGGTGCTCCTTCTAACCTCATACAGATACGTGTAAAAATTTCATTGTGAATGAATACTCTATGCTCTTGTGGCTTAATTTAATATAAAATTGGATTTTAGTAACTTGCACACATTATTGGCTTTCTATGATACACCTACCCTTTTTGGCGGCATCATATATAAACATTCCATGATTTTTGGTATTGACATCCAATACTCAATATAATGATAACATAAAGTTTCTATGAAAAGTAAAATTATAATTGATTTAGGCATAATGACTTGGTATTAATAGTTAATCCTTATTAGTGTCATACTTGTACCACCCATATATAATTTCACTTCAATACATGAAGTAGTATCCAAAATAACATGCCCCTATACTTTTATAAATGGAATCTATTTTTGAATTTTAACTAATATTTTCAATATTTGATTTTTTTCATTTAGTTATTACTTATAGGATTCATTATTCTCAATGAATAATGTTTCACCATAAGAAGTGAATTTTAAACCATTATAATAGGTTTTAACTATCCTAAGTAGTATGTGTCTATGGAATATACCCTTTCCACAGGATCTTGTGGAACTTATTCCTATGGAATGTATATTTATATCTCTATCATTGACAAAACCCAAGTCAATATTGCTTCTACTATCTCAAATAGAGACATGAAACCTTTTATTGAAAAATAGTATATAACTTGACTTTATATTTTCTATCTTAGGTATTTTAAGTAATATCCTTAGATAACATTGGTATAACTACCTTAGATGCACATTTTGTTTCTCTTTATACATGTTTGTTTATATATTAAGAAGCTCTTTGCATATAAACACATGTTCTTAAGACATAATGGGAATATATCATATTATAACTCATATGATATTCAATTTTCATTATAGTTTACATATGGTTATGGGACATTGCCTCTATTTGCGTAGAATGTCTCAAAAAATAATGGAAGTTTCTATAATGCATTATTTCTCAACATTGATGCTCCTTTTACTTATATAATGACTCTGATATGTATAAGTAAGTGAGTGTTTAATAATTACTCCACACTACATTATATTGATCAATGTTAACATTTAATAATCATCATCAATCCTTTCTATTATCATCATAGCTTTGATATGGATAAGGCTATGTGTGTTTAGGAATTAATCCATGCTACAATATAATGATCAATGAATTCTTGGCCAATATAGTCTTCAAAATGTAGGCCTAAATCAACTCATATATTCTGACCATGCATATAACTACTTCATTTTTACATTCCTTAATAAATAATTAAAGGAATTTTATGAAGTATGTTTATCACTAGATTAACATTGGAATAGTTCACACTCTAGCTAAACTAATTCTAAATGATTTGCGACTTACCTTTATTTATAAATGTTTCTTTATCCAAAACTAAGTATGTAAGCATGTTGATAATACCTAGGGTATTTAACTACAAAGATCCTAAAACCATACTAGGTATATCCTTGATAACTATTTGTATTTTTCAAAAAATATGAATCTTTCCACAATTGGGTATAATTGGGTCTTGTATTTTATATTCAAGAGGTATTGATAATGATTCATGAATTACAGAACTATTAGTTGAGTATTAAACACCATAAACAACATTATATCCAAAACTAGAATAATTTATACATGTGTCCATTGGACACGTGAAATTAATTTTTCATTAATACTTAACAAAAGTTCTCCTAGAACCATAAATCTTGGTAATTAGAAGTAGTGTACTTCTCTCAGTTGGCTTAATTAGGAATCTCCCTTTCTTAAACTCTTGTAGAATTCACCATACTTCTTTTAACATTTCTATACTTTCTTGGTTACCGTATTTAAATACACATATGTGATAGGAATGTTGTATTCAATATCCAACAAGTAAAACTAAAATATTACTTATAATTGATGAATATACCTGAAAAATAAGAGACTACTTGCTTCTTTAATTTAGTTCATTTCATTTAAACACTCAAAGAATTATTTAATGGCTTGTGAATCAAATAACCTCATGTTTAATACCTCTTTTCTTTAAAGGATATTTCAAAGGTGTATTTAAAATCATTATTTCCATTGGTATTTTCAACTTTTCTTTAAACCTATTAACTATAATAACTAAATATTAAACCTTTTTAGACCTTATTTTATTGGATAACATTACTAAAAAGGTAATAAAGGGTTTTCTCCATACTATCTATTCTATGATCTTAAATGAAATTGGAAAATTTAGTGATAAAGTTATAATAATGGGATGAATTAACATATCTTGACCAACCTTTAAATTTACACATATCTAGCCATCCAATGGACCAAAGGCCTTCAATTTTTTTATTATAAGAGAAGAAAAGCCCCATTTTAAGGGAAGGCCTCTGCTGCTACTCCTGTTGGATCATCGTCCGCTATGAGGACGATATCACCTACTCAGCGTCTTCAACACTGGGTATCAAATGCACTGGTTAAGGAGTACCGTCAAAACGGTACTATTCTGACTCTAGAGGCTTCTCGACAATCCCTCCAAGTCAATAATTCACCCTGGTCATCTGGACAACGACGACCAGCGATAAAGAAGCAGGTGGTGCCAACCACCGTCTCCAACCGTTTCAGGTCGTTATCCCTGGAATGCAATCACCATTCACTCCCATATTCTGGGGAGGTGAATGAGAAAGTCCCTGAGGGCCTTAATTCAAGGAGACAAGAGTCCTTCCCGAGGGATACCATCAATAATCGTCGTCAGACTCGTGCGGTAGTACACCCTCAACATGATGAGGGTATCGTCTCCAGGAATTCGGCTTGGGTTCCTCAAACCCGGCAGGCAAGACGAACCTCCAGAGAATAAATCTGGTCAACAGTGAGCAGGTTCTCATCTCTGCCATCTCCAGAGAAGTCCACCAACCTAACTTGTTGGCAAGAAACGAGCGGGCACACACACTCGTCCGTTTTAATTCTGTTGTCCAGCAGACTCGTCTGGCAGTAACATGCCAATCCTGCCAGGAAATTCCAGAAGAGTACTATAGACAGGAACATACACCGATTTATAAATCATCATCTAGTCAGCAGCCTCATCTGACTACATACGATGGATCCCGCCAACCCAATGTGTTGACAACTGGTAAACAGCCACATACACCTGCTTACATTCATCAATCATGCCAGCAGCCTAAACTGTCAGTATTAAAGGAAGCTCATTAACCACGCTCGGAAGAGTGGAATCAGAAGGCACATACACCTGCTAGTATTGATCAAGCCTACCAACAGTCTCGTTTGGTAGCATTCGGAGAAGTTAGTCAGAAAGCTCCGGCGACAAACAGGAGGCAGACTCAACTCTCTGCCCCCACACTTGAGTAATTTCGGGATTCAATGATAGGAAAAGGAGGATAGGAGTAGGAACACACACCTACTCTAAGAACGGAATGGACGTATATCCAGTTCTGACAGCTGAAGTCACCAAGAATATTATATCAATGGTGAAAGAGCAGAAGAAAATCTCTGCTCATATTCTGGATGCCTGCCAAGATATTATAACAACTTCAGCAGCATATCAGGGAAATACACATAAATCTATCCCTACCAGTGGAGTGACAAATCAACAGTTCACTTTCGGAACAGACACACACCTCTGTTCTAGTCCAAGAGGGTTGTGGGGCATACTCCCCTATATCATATGGACAACCAAGTTAGGCACATACACCTGATTTGAGCTGAGATAATCAGCCTAACCTGATCATTTCTCCTGAGCAGGCACATACACCTTCCCATAATGACCACTTTCATCAATAATTGGTTCCTAAATTGAGTAAGAAGGTGTCTAAAAAGAAGACCCTCCCAACGCAGTCAAGAAATCAAGAGCCAATTTTTAATAAGGCCTTGCTCGATGCTAGAGTTCTTGAATCCCTCAGACAATTATCTGTTGGAATTCAAGATTCTACTCCCTCATTTCCCAATAGTGGGAACATTAATTCTGAAGGTCTTCATCAGACACTTCCTAATGAAGGCTTACTTCATGACAGTTTGGTCGATCTCGAAATTTCATCTTCATATGAGAGCCATAGGAACACTCTATGTGGCCAGAAGACCAAGGAGAAAAATGTTTCATCTTTTATTGTAACCCACCATGGTGGTCCTCCCCATGATGATGAATTTAACTACGAAAGTCCTCTCCGCAATTATAATGCACATTTCCTGGAAAATTCTCCAAAGGACAATGTAGTGATGATAAAGCCATCCTATCTTAAGGCACTTGCAAATGCAAATCCAGTCATGTCTAATGCTTCACCGCTAGCAGGTGAAATATTTTCTCAATCAGAAGATATCTCGAGGTGTAGGTCATTCTCTGAACCACCCCTGGGTCGTTTATCTTCTAGTTTGATCAGTGAATTCTCTACCGATATTTTTGAATCCGATGAAGCAACAAAGAAGCACCAACTCTAGTCCAATCAGGTAGAAGAATCTCCATTGAATGATAAAGAGGAAGTACTGAATATGAGAAAACAATTGGTGAAAGGTGAAGTGCCAATCATGTTTTGGCCTCCGGCTGACTCTCAGTATGACATTCCAGAGATGTTGACGGAAGATGGAATTCATGATATTCGTCTCAACATATGGAAAACTCTTTGTCATTTGAAAAAGAAAATATTATCTTATGATGAATATGAAAATCATATCAAGATAATATAAGGGTTACAACGCCAAATTGACTTGGATTCTCTCTCAGTTTCTCGATATCCGAAGGCTGAAAAGCAGCAAAGAGACCTTCAGCATTCATGCCTTGGTGCACTAAGAAGATTGCACTAGTTAATTTCCAATGCCCCATCTGGTATTCATATCAGGGGATGGGGTGTTCATGGAGCACTACATTTCACTATACTCTCCAGTCAACAAACCCTGCCGAAAATGGTCTCATGCAATGTTATTTCCTAAGACCGGCCACAGTCAATTGGATTTTTTTTGTAATCAAAGGCTTACCCAAGAATAGGCTTCAACTAGTTCTTCTCAAAATAAAGCATACAGAGATCAAGTTGTTGAATTAATCTTGAATCAAGTGAACGAGAATATTGAGTAGGCCTCTCATTTGGATAAATCACGTCCTCAAGTAACAGAAGTGTCAGAAATCATCCAACATTCTTTTGATTCGGGTGATAAAAGTGGATGCAGGTTGATGCATCTAGCTAATTTCTAGACTGAAGTCTTCAAGATCATGAGAGCTTACAAGAAGTTCTCAGATATAGGATGTCAAGAACCACCCCAACTTTCCAGGCTGGGGACTCTTTTAACCCAATCCTCGGAATCAACAAATAGGATTCGAGGAGTTGATCAGGAACAGCAAGAATATCCCCAGTCCACCGGACTAGGGACTTTTTCAAATCCTCAGTCTCTTCCTCAGATAAATCCAGTCTTCCCTCAATTAGGGAAGAAGCCTCAAGAGGAATTAAGAGCCAAATTATCATGAGATTCCCTCCAAATTACGGTTCGTCAAGAAGTTCCCACGGGATCAAATAGACAAAAGGCAATGTCTCATCAGAGACATGGAAGAAGAAAATATCACAGAAATGCTAATAGAATGGATGCAATTCATTATTCATCAATTAATTTCATTAATTTCGTTGTTTCTGATCCACTAGATGAGGTTCACTCATAGGGATCAGATGAAGATGTTCCTACTCAAGAAGTTGTACGCACAGACACAAATGAAGAAGGTGTGCGTACATGAAATCAAAGGCTTACCTAGAATCTGGGTGTTCCTTCAAGTAAACCACTTCCCCCTATCCAAAAGGGATCTAATAAGGGTAAAGGAAAGAATCAGGTTACATAACCTTCCTCTGGATAAGGCCAATCGCTCTCACAAGAGAAAATATTTTCACAACAAGATGAAGAAATGAAGGAATTGAGGAGGATGAATGCAGAATTACTTCAGGGTAGTCTTCCTCCTAAGTGTGCTGGAGTCAATCAGCCAAAGGAATTTGTTGTGGCTACTGAAATGGATCAAGAATATCCTTATTTATCAGTACACCCTCACAGGTCTAATCCTACAGGTCAAGTACAAAAACAATCAGCAGTGCTGCCATTGGTTGCAGTACTAGCTGCCACATTTGTCCAAGCTCCAGTCATTGCACCTGTTCAGGTCCAAGCTCAACCAAATGTTTCTCAAAAGTTAACAAATATTATTGAGTCATTAACATCTCTATTAGAAGCTATGGAGGTAAAACGAGCTCAAATTCAACCAGAAAAGAGATCTTAGCCTGAATGGGTTGATGCAATTCCTCCTCCATCAAATTTTGCAAATATTATATTCCCAATCTTTAATGGTTCGGGAGACCCAGAGAAACACTTAACACATTTTGTTTCTCGTTCTTATCCTATTATGGGAACCCTTCAACAACAGGAATTAGTTAAGCCCAGGTGTTTTGTACAGTCATTACAAGGTCCTGCCTTTGTTTGGTACACAAGCTTGCAATCCCGGTCAATTACCGGATGGAAGGATCTTCTCCAAAAATGCCTTCTTTAGTTCAGCTCAATGTTTCCAAAGACAATAGTTTTTTATCTTTCAAACTATAAGAAAAGGGTGAATGAAAGGGTATCATATTTCATTGCTTGATGGAAGGGATTAACATATTCCCTGAGCTTATTACTCCCTCAAGAAGAATTATTTCCTATCTGTGTGTCAAATCTATGTGATGAGTTACACACGCCGTTGATCCCTGTGAAATACACAGGAGGGTTTTGAGACCTTACTTTAATCGCTAAACAGATTGAAGATTCTCTTATGAAAACTAAGAATAAAACTCATGTAATTCCATCATCTCCAGGAAGGAGAATGGGTAATGTAGAGACTGTTATAGTCATGCTTAAACAAGCACCGGTACCTGCTTCTAATTCAAAACCTTCATCTTCCCTAAGGGATCCTCCTCCTGAGCGTCAGCAACAGAGGCCGTTTCGTCAAGACGATCCAAGAGATCAAAGAAAGAAACAATTTGAGTATTTGATAAGAAAAGTTTACTCTTTCCGAAATTAACAAGTTCCTAGATACTTCATTTCAGCTCTGGAAAATAATTTGGTTCAATTGCCAAGGCCCAAAAGGCCAAACAAGGAAGGATATGAAGACCGTCCCAACTATTTCAACTTTCATCAGGTATTGGGGCATCCCATTCAAGAGTGTTTTGTCTTTAAGGACCTTATACAAAAAATGGTCGACTCAGGACAAGTCAAACTGAAAGGTTCTTCAGCTCAAGTAGCATGTGTTACTGCTACAGATCCAGTGGAGGAAGGAGAGTGGAAAGAATTCAAGAACAAAAATGCACAAAAATATGATGATTGGATGGTTAGAAAAATGATCAACCAAACTCATGATATTTTTCGAACACAATTTAAGAAACCAATCGTGTCTTCTTCCATGAATGCCGCAGCAAAACCCTCTTCATCAGAGGGAAAATCATCAAAGAAATGGCATGATTCAAAGAAAGAAGAAGAATTAGAAGAAGATGAGTATGTGTTAAAGCCCAAGTTGTCTTTGACTCTGGGATATTTTATGCCACCTACTTCGAAGCCACGGGCACCGTCCCATCAAACGGCATAGCCTAAATTGGCTAGTCAGGCAGAGTCTTCATTGGATGAAGAGTTGATCTTCGGTTCTGTTAATATGATTCAATTAATAGGTCCTTACTCCAATCACTGTTTTGATCTCGATGAACCTGGGTTCCCTGTATCAAATAGAGGAATCAGAGGAAGTTCCAGAGGCTCAGGATACAGAGGAATACGTGGATCTTTTAGAGTCCACTATTCCAATTCTACCCCTGCTAGAACTATGTATATGGCAGAAACTCATGGCAGAGGCCTTCAACGAGCTCAACAAGAACAAGCAAGTTCTTCCACACAAGGCAGATTCAGTCCTGACACAGTTATTCTGGAAGATTGGTTGGAAGTTACACCTTCTTCTTCTCAGCAATTAAATAGACCTATTCGGTCTAATCTTCCAAAGCCCGGAGTATTACCAACTCCTACCCCGATACAAGATGCATCAACTTCCAAAGCATCGACTTCCAAGGCACCTTCTAAACCACATGTTCCTATTTGGAAACCCAGACCTTTGTATCAAAAGTATGATGTATTGAAACACCTAGCCCAAGTACCGTCCAATTTATCAATTCTAGATGCCTTGAATTTATCAAAGGATCTTCGGGAGGCACTCATTAAGGCTTTGTCAAGTCCTCTGGAGTTTGAAACTAAAATTGCTACAACTGAAGCCTACCATGTAGATACTAATATTACAGAATTCCATGCAGTGATATCTTTCACATATGAAGATGAAGATGACGTTGTGCATGAACATATTATCCCTTTTTACTTATCTGGCAAGGTCAATGATGTAAACATCCGAAGAGCATTCATTGATAATGGTTCAGAAGTCAACCTCATGCACATTCGTACACTTTGTCGATTAGGCCTCATGGAATCTGATTTATATCCTTCTACTATGATGTTACAAGGATATGATAAAAATGAACAAGAACCACTAGGCGATATTACACTTAGAACTCAGTTTGGAGATCTTGTATCCAATTCAGATTTCATGGTTGTTGATAAGGACTCAGCCTTCAACATCTTTCTTGGAAGACCCTGACTACATCAACATGCAGATATCCCTTCATCATACCATCAATGTCTCAAGTATTGTTTTGATGGTCAATTTGGGACATTGTATGGTGATAAGGCCTCGTTCAAGACATGTGAATCTCAATACATTGAGGCGGAATTCTATCACATGAAGTGAAAGGAGAAATCCACAAAAAGGGAGATTACAAAAGTTAATGCTTCATATGGTTGGGAAAAGATTTTAGTAAATCCATTTATACATATGAGTACAGATTATGTGTTGCCTATCAATCAAATTGACAGGATAAACTAATATCCAAATAATCTTATGGAAACCTCCATAATTTCAATTATGGAAATTAAGCCAGACAGTATGGGAGAAATTGGTGATTCACCAAGCAATGATTAAAGCTCAAATGCAGATTCCTTCATTTCATCTGCTAAAATCCAGCAAGTCTATACTTCGCCAACCAGACCAGAAGAAGTTATAGCAATTTAAGAGGTAAACGATGATGTCAATTCTCAATCCATCATCTCCTCCTTACTACCCAAGAAAGATCCTTCTTCATCAATCGGGTCAGAAATGGAAGCTTCTTCTTCAAGATGTTCAAATTTTAACATCTCTTATGATCATGAAAATTCCACCTCATCATCTACTATGCAAGTAAAAATAGAAGAAATAACATATGTTGAAGAAGAATAGGAAGATCTCAGGGATTCTCTTACAGAATTTGAAGAGGGTATCACTACTACCGTGGATGAACTCAGAGAAATAAATCTGGGTATAAAATAATATCTACGCCCCAATTTAATTAGTGCGGCCATGAATCTTGAAGAAAAAGAAATGTATATTTCATTTTTGAAGAAAAATCGATATATATTTTCTTGGAACTATACAGAGATTCCAGGCCTTGAACCTGATGTCGCTACTCATCATTTGGGTTTTCCAGAAGAACATCGATGATTCAAGCAAGCTTCCAGAAGAACACACCCAACTTATGATTTTAAAATTGAAGATGAAGTGGATAAGCTTATCAAAGCTAAAATAATCAGATAATTTCAATATCCCAAATGGTTGGCTAGTATTTTCCCTGTGAAAAAGAAGAATGGACAAATTAGAGTTTTCACTGATTTCTGATATCTTAATCGGCATTGTCCTAAGGATTATTTTCCAGTTCCGATTACATAACTCTTAATTGATGAAACAGATGGCTATGAAGCACTTTCCTTCATGTATGGATATTCTGGGTATAATAAAATCTGAATGGCTCTAGAAGATGAAGAATCTACAGCCTTCAGAGCCCCTCAGGGTGTGTTCTGCTATCGGGTAATTTCCTTTGGCCTAAAGAATGCAGGCGCAACATATCAATGTGTCAGGCATCATATCTTCAAACCATTTTTAGTGAATTTCATTTAATGTTATGTGGATGATTTGGTGGTTAAATCCAAACAACGTCTTAGTCACTTGGTCGATTTGGAAATCATATTCCACAAACTTCAACAACATAATTTGAAGATGAACCCCTTAAAATGTGCTTTTGGGGTAACCTTAGAAAAATTTCTCAGCTTTGTTGTATTCCATCGTGGTATCGAAGTAAATCCTTAGAAGACAAAGTCAATCATTGGTATGTCACCTCCTCGAAATTTGAAATAATTGAGAGGACTTCAAGGACACTTAACCTATATTCAGCGTTTCATCGTCAATTTGGCAGGAAAAAGTTTACCCTTCACCAAATTGATGAAGAAGGGAGTCACTTACCAGTGGGCTGAAGAATGTCAAGAATCATTCGATATTCTCAAGAAGTATCTCTTGAGTCCACCGATATTAATGCCACCTGTTTAAGGAAGACCACTTATCCTCTACGTGACAGCTTTAGAGCGATCATTGGGTTCCTTTCTTGCTGAAAATAATGATGTTGTGAATGAAAACAGCCTCTACTATCTCAGTCAGACTATGCTTGAAGCAGAAACCCAATACTCAAGTATTGAGAAATGCTGCCTAGCATTAATCTTCACAGTTAAAAAGTTGAGACACTACCTGCAACATCACGAGGTCCAATTGGTATCTCGTAATAATCCACTCAAATGCAACCTTAGTCTTCCAATGCTTACAGGACGTCTGGCAAGGTGGGCAGTAATTTTGCAGCAATTCGACATTCAGTATGTGTCTCAAAAGGCAATAAAGAGCCAAGATCTACCTGATTGCCTTGTTGAACAACCTTCAGTATAAGATACATCTTCAGATATTGAACTTCCTGATGAAGAAGTCTTGTTTATTCAAGATAGTCTTCAAACATGATAAATGTACTTTGATGGTTCTTCCAGAAGTCCAATGGGGACAAGAATGGAAAATCCTAAATTCAATAAAGTTGGGTTAGGAGTTATGCTCATTTCTATAGAAAATGTAGTGTTACCCTATTCCTTCTCATTGTTGGGAGGAAGTATAAATAATTAAGTAGAATACCAATCTCTCATCACAGGCTTGGAGTTGGCGCTTCAAGCACAAGTGAATCACTTAAAGGTGAAAGGTGATTCAGACCTGGTAATAAAACAAGTCAACATGGATTATGCCATCAGAAAAGAAGAACTAATACCTTTGTATGATTATGTCAGAGAACTAATGGAGGAATTCCCTTCGGAACTAACATTTTCTTATGTCCCACGGTCAAAAAATGCCCAAGCTGATGCACTTGCTAATATAGCCACAGCTCTGGCAGATCCAAATCGGTACAAGACAACCATCAGTATTTCCCACCATCATACAATTTCACCTTATGTTCAAATCAGAACAGAGGAAATCAATGAAATTAGTCCCATTCCTGAACCATATGGTCATACTACAGGATGGATGACACCTATCAGGGAATACATACAAAATGGAACACTTCCACCCGATAGAGCCGGGAAAGAACAAATTCGGCGACGTGTGGTCAATTTTACTCTTTATGATATCCCAAATCACCTAGAGAAAGTTCTATACAAGTGTGGTTTTGATGGAGTTATCTTCATATGCATTGATGGTGAAGAGACAATGGCTATCATGAAAGAAGTTCATGTAGGAGTCTGTGGTGCCCATCAGTCTGGAAATAGACTGTCTGATCAAATTCGAAGTCTTGGATACTTTTGGCCTTCAATGATACTAGATTGTGTTGATTTAACAAAGAAGTTCCATTCATGCCAAGTACCTGCCAACTTCATTCATCAGCCCCAGAGTTGCTTCATACAGCTAAATACTCATGGCCATTTTCCACATGGGGAATGGATGTGGTGGGACCTTATCCTTCAGCTACAACCAAGTAGTTTAAGTATATTCTTACTGCTACTAACTTCTTTTCCAAATGGGCAGAGGCAATACCTCTCAAAGAATTTAGTTCTAAATAAATTGTTTGCTTAATCAATTCTAACATCATTACCAGATTCGGTGTCCCTCATACCATATTGACGGACAATGGCACCAAATTTTGTTCATCTGAGGTGAGGAAGTTGTATCAAGAATACAACATCAAATCCAACCATTCATCTCGGTATCATGCAGTGGCCAATGGCCAGATAAAATCCTTCAACAATACTCTTTCAAACATACTGAAAAATATGGTGGATAAAGATAAGAGGTCATGGCATGATAAACTCTTTCATGCTTTATGGGCTTATCAGACCACCACCCGCACTGCAACGCGGTCAACTAAATATTCACTGGTATATGGAATGGAAGCAGTCTTTACCATTGAAGTTAAATTACTTTTTCTTAGAGTAGCCATTTGTGATAAGTCATCTACAGATGAACAATCTAAAAAGAGTTTGAATTAATTGGAATAGTTAGATGAGAAAAGATTGGTCACCCTACACCACTTGGAAGTCTACCATAATCAAATAGCACTAGATTTCAACAAAAAAGTTCGTCTTCATTCATTCATTCAGGGGAATTGGTATTGGTTCTCAGAACTCCAATGATACTAGGAAAGAAACCTCCCAAGCTTGAACTAAAATAGGAAGGACCTTACTTAATACATAAGGTCTATTCCAATGGAGCTTATTCTTTAATCTCAATGGATGGAGAACTCATCACTACTCCAACCAATGCCAGATTTCTAAAGAATTACTTTTTATAAACATAAAATACACCATTCACGGTCCATTCATATGACCTTAAACTATTTTCACTTTCGTCCAACATGACGTTAAACTGTGTCCCCCTCACGGTCCATGCATATGACCTTAAACTATTTGCGTGCCTTATGTCCAGCAAGACATTAAACTGCACCATTATAGTCTATGCATATGACCTTAAACTATTCACACCATCGTCCAACATGACGTTAAATTGTATCGTCCCTTTTCGTCCAACATGATGTTAAACTCTGAAAAAGTCCCTAATACATCCAACATGACGTTAAACTATGTCCTCTTTTGTCCTTACTACATGACATTAAACTGAACAGTCCCCCTTTTGTCCAACATAACATTAAACTGTATTGTCCCAGTCATCCTAACTACATGACGCTAAACTGTATAGAAATCCCTTAATATGTCCTACATGACGTTAAACTGTATTTCGTCCCTGTTACATGACACTAAACTATGTAGCACCAATAGTCCTCACTGCAAGACTTTAAATTCCATAGTCCCTTCATATGTCATACATGACATTAAACTGTGCATCATTAGGATTGTTGCTACCTCTTGTTTCTCACACCGAGTATGACTCACGTGAGCTTAGAGAAAACTTCAACCATAATACCCTCTTTGGACCGCTAACCATGCATAAGTCCAAACACCTTTTTTTTAGTTCATTGTCCCTAAGAAAAACTTGATCACTAATTCATTCTTTAATTGAACTATGCGGACTTTGATCCTTGCCTTTTAGGATGGGTATTTAGGCGACCTCCCGGGGTTCAAGCCCAAAACCAATCTCTTCACATCGGTTCATCTCCATCTCATAAGATGTTGATTCGTGAAACCACCCCTAGAATCAATATCTTTACATTGGTTCACCTTCATCCTTGCTATACAACGTTAAACTGTACAACAATTTTGTCCTGTACAATAATAATATCTAGTGTAATCATCAACCCATTCATATATTTCTTCTTTTTCCCCTTGAAAACATCTCATAGATGAGACAACATGTGATATCATCCATTTACTTATGTTGTATCCATAACTTTAATTAGATGTTGATGATATAATTTTAATGTAAATATAAAATGTGTCATAAGTGTGTCCCCTATAATAATTTTTCACACCCTCGCTTCTTGAGGTGGCTGCATAGGTATTGGGGAATCTGGCACCTTGAATTTTCTATATAGTAGTATTGTGTAAAATCATATGTACTACTCTAGTAAACTCATATTGGTGAAGAAATTGAATTTTTAAAATATCAATCATTGTTTTTTTGGGTATTATAATCCATTTTCTATAAAACAAATATACAAGATTAGTACATTTATCCTAATTACCAATTAGAAAACACTGATTAATTTAATCATTAAATATACTTAATTATTTTATAAAACACTATTAACCCTCACTAATAGACTTGGAATACTTTGTCTCTTGATTATTCTAGTGGAAAGGATCCTTGAAACCTATCCTCATAGTCTACAAGCTTTGGCTATACCAATAATCAGAGAGTTTCAAAGTAGGTATTTGACTGACTAACCATATTAACTCACAGATCCTTGACATGTTGAGTGAAGTCACAACTACTAAAATCATAACCTTGATTTACTTAATGTGTTTCCTCTAAAGTGATAGAAATATAGATTTGGATACATATTTGATGTCAACTTTAGTTAGGTAAACCCATTACTCTCATAAAAACTCCTTGATGGTAGGAGGCACCCTCAAATTTAATTAATGAGCACCCCGTACACCCAGTATTGTTAAAATTTAAGCGACAGAATGAATTCATGATTTAAAAACTCTTTGAGAGGTTTTTAATATTTTCAAATAATGTAATACATTTTTATTAAATATGTTCTTACTATGTTTTCACACTCAGAACTAAACATGCATTAATAGAAAAAAAAATATCACATATTTATGAATTTTTATGTTTATTATTTTATGTGTTCTTATAGTAAATGTGAGCACGCATAAAATAATAAACAATGCATAAAAAAAATTACCCAACTTGTCTCGAGAATCTAATATTGGTTGATCCATTTAAACTCAATAGATCAACCATGATCTAGGGGTATAATACAAGAGCCAAATCTTGACTCGTATCACAACTCACCCCTGATCCAGTGTTTTCCCTTCTCATATAGGATACTTCCTCATCTTTGTGTGCTCTACATATTATATCATCATCAATAGTACAAATGTACTCACACGCTAGTAAGGGGGTCTCGATAAGTGAAATATACCTACAGAAATAAATCTGATGGACATGAAATCCCTTATACATATTGGATAAAATGAAGATTCATAGACCTTCAACAAATAAATAAATATTATATACATCACATGTGATTGTAATAATTATTTAAATAAAATTAAAGCATACAAACAAATGGTTAGTCACTGCTCCTAGATAATCAATAGGTAAAATAGAAATGTGGTAAAAATTAAATTTTAATAAATCAAAGGTCAAGGGAAATTAAATGAATTATTTTAAATTCAAATAATTTAATTCATTCGGTCCCATAATTAATTTAATTTTTATTACAAAATTTAAATTAATCATTTAATTTAATTTTATAACAAAATTAAATTACTTTTTTCAAATAATAAAATCATTATTATTTTTAATCTAAAATTTATTAGATTAGATCTTTGCTATATTAAAAAATTTCTCAAACCCATAAACTCTACCTAGGTCTATTATGGGTCGGTTCGAACCCATGCAAGCCTATTCTAGGATGGGAATAACCCATGTAAGGCAGTTTCGGGTCAATCAGACCCTCTATGAACAATTCTAAGTTAGTCATACCCTATTTTGATGTGGTTCATCCAATCTGGATAGGGGAAAATAGTGGTAGGGGGTCTGGTCACTATGGAAAGGGAAAATTAATGTCGAAAAGTGTGGCAATAACATGATTCGTGGAAATGGGGCTAGCCGTCTTAATGAAGCGGCATGCTATGAAGGGTGACACAGTTCTAAGAGATAAGTTGATTGGAAGTGGCACTTAGAGAAACAATTTTAGGGGTTCAATTGAAGGTCAAATGAGGCAAAGGGAACCACGGTAGGGGAATCCAGTCAGGCAACATTTGGCGTGGTAGTGTTACTAAGGGGTTTGACTGGGGAAGGTGAGTTTGTAAAGGGTGGTGGATAGAGAGTTCATGGTATCAGTGAAAAGGATATCCATCATAGGTGATCATCTTCAATGAGGTGGCACAAAGGAGGTGGCTAGCTAGCATGGTAGTAGGAAGATCAGGCCAAAGGGGGGTTCCATTAGTAAGGGGTGAGGAGGCAGCAGGTGCTTCCTCTCGGATCCATTATAGTTTTTTTGTTATAGCTTCCCTAGAAAGATAAGATTTCTATTTTCTATTATTATTTTTAACAAAACTTTGTTTTTCTACCAACATGATTTCAATGTCCCCTATTATTTCAATAAAAAAATATTTTGACCCACAATCCAGCCACCCTAATCATTTTTTTCTTTTGATGTTTATTATACCCAATAAACGCATTCCCCTTTAATTATTTTCAAATACATATAGAGTATAGGTTAATTTTTTTTCTTTTTTTGAATTTCCATAGTAGTGTAGAAATACAGCCATCATCCAGTACTATTTTGATGACCAAAATCCAGCAGGATCCTGGCCAGAATTTCAGGGTGACTGGAATCATCACCGAAGAAAACTTAAAATAACACGAACAATGTGTTATTTAAATTTAATAACTAAAAACACTAAAAATGATCCATATTAATAATTATTGATGACTATAATTTGGCCATTAGAGATCAGATCGATGCGTAAAAGGATTTTCTGGGACTGAAATTATTCTCTCTAGTTAATTTAAGGAAAATTAAATTTTTTTATCTAGGAAAATTTACACAAATATTCTAATACCAATTGCTAGTACCGAGGAACACAACAGAATTTGGTGGGTTGGGGATTTAAAATTTTTCATCACTGAAACCATGAAAACATCATCATCTTTGGAAATCTAAGCACTTGTAGAGATCCAAGGATCTCACATGAATTTATTAAACATAAAAATTATATGAATTAATACCTCATTCAAATAAAAGGCACATTTGAATACAAATTTTCACCAGTGATAACTGCTCAATGGATCAGAGCTCGAACCCATCTAGATCACCCAAACAAGCTTCTAGAATCTGCATATATGTCGATCATCAAATTTTGGCTACTAGCATATATCTTTGATGATTCCTTCAATGTCATGAAGATCACTAAAATATCATCACTTTAGTCCACAAAGGCATTCTTGGATGGATTACTTGGATGGTACTTTCTCTCTCTGAGATGTGGGAAGAATAAAGAGGATCTCTCAATCCATTGTAATGAATAGAATTTTTAAAAGAGCTTATCCACTTTTTATATAGTGGATCCTCAAATACCTAAAAAGGGTTCCCAGCCCACGAAAATAAAATTCCCACTACATAAGTAGTAAATGAAATGTTATGATGAAAAAATTACATTATATTTTTAATTATATTTTTTTCAAATACTTATATTATATAATAAATATATTATGTGATACACCAAACTCATTAACTCAATTCATAATTCCCACAATATTAAATGAACCTTTAATAATAAAATAATATTTTTTTCATACAATATTTTTATAACGACCCATACTTTACATACATTATTAATACTTCAAAATTGAAGCACACTTATTACAACATATGACAAAACCACAAAGGACCGTATAGGTATAGTGTCTTTAGAAACTGGGAAACATAAACAACTGGTTCATAAATCTTCTATAGTGTCTCCCATTTATTTCATCATATCTAGGGTCCCTTTTAGCATATTCTACTTAATATCCATCTTCCTGACCTGGGGAAAAGAAAACATAAAAGGGTGAGCTCAAATGCTCAGCAAGGGCAAATAAAGGAAATAAAAATCATATCATATCTTTATGAAAATCAAAACCTGCAAAAGAGATCATAATATCTTAACATAGAATAAATCATAGAAGTGAAAATGAGATCCCCATAATCATAACATAAAACTTGAAACTTTGTGGCATGCACACATAATCATGGAAAATCATTTCTTGTTAGTCATGACTCATTGTCAAGACTATCTTAGTGGACAAAGTCCCTTTCTGAACCGAGTTCACTCCTCGTTCAGTCCTGTATCACTGAACCGAAATAACCTTCCGTTCCAGCCATGTCTATCTCATGAGATATAAAATCATTACCCAATGCATTGGAGGGAGATATAGGTCCCACCCATCTTATAATGAATCCTTTCTTATGTGTGCCACATAATCATAAACCATACATCATAACGTAACCCATGTAATAAAAATGGGATTCTTAAACAACATGACATCATAAAACAATTCATATAAGATAAAGGAATTCATAAAAATATTTCCATCACAACATAATCAAATCCATGTAATAATAGGGATAAAAACAGAACCCTTTTATTATCTTAGATGGAAAATAATTTTGATAAAATACTTGAACTCCATTCTTGAGGAAAATATCCTTTCTTCTTCAAAACCATTTTTCCTTTCATAACATGTCATACAACTTTAAAATAAAAGAAGTTGATTAAAAATAAACTTGAAAACTTGTAAAGGAAGCTTCTTGGAAATAATGTTTTAAAAGTCCATTCATGCCGTATAAGTTAAAAAAAACATTCTTCTCGTACTTTTTTCGGAAAAGTCAAAAAGTACCTCGTACGAAAAACGACAAAAGATTTCTTTCATTTCTTCTACTAAAAACCCACCGAAGGGTAAAAATGGACTTAAACAATTGTAGGTGGATGGAAATAATATTACATATTGATGAAACATGGATGTGGATGATAAAATACACCCCAGTAATTACTTACGAATAAACAATCTCGGATAAAAATGAGATTGTGATATTTCCCTTACCTTAGGTCCGATTTGCTTTGTTCGTGTCCGAAGCTCCTGTATAATGGTTTAAATAATGTTATTGACTTATTACAGAATCATACATATTTATATTATATCATATATGGTCATATTATTAGCTTCTTGTTAGTAATATTTCATTGTTACTTGTTACTCGGGTCTTTATAACTTTTTGTTCTTATGCGTGTTTTGTTGAATAAATTCTTATTCTTATCTTTAGGTTATAGATAATTCATTTCCAGAATGGTATTAGTGTATTATATACCATATTCATTCATTCAATTCATTTATATAATCATTATGAAATGAAGATCATGTAGAACGAGTCGCATCACATCGTGGAGACGGTATTCCGTACGTACGCACGAGTGATGATATCGTTCCTATGATCGTGGAATTGTATTGGAGTATATATATATATTATTTCAGTATCAATATTACTTAATAATAATCATATATAGTTACTCATTACACCATTATACCCATCCTTGTAAGGTGATGGTGGAAAATAGATTACACCACGGCGTGGAGACGGTATTCCGTACGTACGCACGCGCGGTGATTTCATTTTTCCGTAGGATGGATAGAAGGTGAATTAGGGTTGTTTCATATTTATAATAACATATCAGTATGTAAGTAATACTGATGTTATTACTTTATCATGAAACAACTAATGAAGAAGAAGTTGAAGAAGAAAGAAATTGAGAAGATCGGTAATGGATATTACCTCTTCTTTGGAACGCCTCTTTGAATCCTCCACTTAAGGAACTAAGATTGGTCTTTGGAGAAGACCAGGACCTCTAGGATTATTCTAGGGAAGTGGAGAAGAGAAAATGGCAGGGTTTGGCCGAGCTTGAGTGCTCAAATTGGTGTGAGGAGGAGGGGGAGGAGGTGCCCTTTTATAAGGGAGGAGAGGGGCACCTTAGGAATATCTCAAAATATTATTTTATATTAAAGTCAAAATCGGTTTATAATGGTTCCAAAGGGTCTTATTTCGAAGATAAAGTTGGGAAGGGTCTAAATCCTATCAACCAATAGGATTTAGACAAGTTTAGGGTATTATTTTAACCTTATCAATTAGATTTAACTCTAAGTTAAATAATTTAACTTTTACCATGTCTTTTTGTTTTCTTTTACTATATGGTTAATACACTTACTATAACATGACAAACGAACCCCAAATTGTTTATTATTAAAATATATGTCCTTATCTAAGTCATTTGGCCGAACCTTAGATTTTTAGGAATACAATAACAATTAATAATATTTTATTTTATTTAAAAACTATTTTGTGTCAATTTTGACACTATTTGATATATGATTTTTGTGAAAGTCATAACAGAATTATATGTTCGAACCAAGTTGATTAAATCAACACTAATATATCATAGTAACCTAGAAAATTAGTGGAATTCATAAAAAGTCTTAAATTACATTTATTGTGGTGTTTATAACATCAATTATGTCAATATTTCATTAATAAGATAATTACTGCATCATCATTGTGTCATAAATAAATTAAATTATTTAAAATCTAAAAATTACAAATAAAATACCATTATGTAGGAACTCTTTTTATCTTTCTAATGAATATTTATAATCTAAAATCCAACATATATAACCCTATGTAACAATTGTTTTTCTAAAAGATATATGCTTGTGTCATTTTTGTATTCATTTTAACTTAATTAAAATAAAGTGTCATTATCACTTACAAGTGGATCAATGGGGTCCCAAAATCGACCCAAAGATGCCCATGGTCGACCATGTATCAACCAATAGGTTTAAGACACGTTTTAGGGTAATTTAATATTATTATAATATTATTTTTTAACCCTTATTTACCGGATTTACCCTTAACCATGGTAAATAAAATATTTACCACAGTAATTATTCAAAATGTCTAAAAATAAAAGTTACCTATTTACACAATTTGAACATCCTGATTCAAAATATGGAATCCATTTTTCTAAATTCAAAACACAGAAGTGGCAGAAATTAATTTAAAATTAATTCCCGCTGTCAAAACAAAAAGCGTGTTTTTAAGAGATAATAACTATCAAAAGATTGACACTTGTTTATGTTCGGTTTAATTGTAACATTGTGTCCAATGACCAACATTATATTAAGTGGTAAAAATATATTCTAAATATACTTTAAAACCACTCAAATTCATAATTTATCACTATTAAATGTTTTGATTAAAAAAGTTGTTTTTAATTAAAATTTAGTAATTTTCACTATTCATCAAAATATTAAAGTTATCCGAAAAGTACCAAAATTTCACCGTAGGATAAATTTGATATTCTGAGTCCAAAAATGAAGTCCATTTTTAAAAATAAAATTTATAAAATTTCAAAAAGTGGTTATTACTATTCATAACGGCTAGTTTTAATAGCATATTGTTATTTAGTGAAACTCGGTATTGCGTACGACGAAAGCTATCGAGGAAGGTCGCGATTGCGTGTAAAGCAAGCCAAGCAAGTGTTGTGTAGAAAAAGATTCCTTTGATGATTTATATAACATAAAAGTCTCGGGTGTTACATTCTACCCCCCTTAAAAAGAATTTCGCCCTCGAAATTCGTCACTTTGTAACAAACAGATGAGGATACTTCTCCCTCATCATATCCTCAAGCTCCCAAGTAGCTTCTTCAAGTTGGTGGTTCCTCCATAAAACTTTCACCAATCGAGTGGTCTTGTTTCGTAGAACTTTTTCGCTACGATCCAGAATCTCTATCGGCTGTTCTTCATAAGAAAGATCTTGCTCCAGCGGTACAACTTCTGAGCTGAGTACATGTGAAGGATCAGGTATGTACTTTCTCAGGAGAGATACATGGAACACATCGTGAACTTGAGAGAGATTCGGTGGAAGCGCCAATCGGTAAGCTACCTTCCCAACATGATCCAGTATTTCGAAAGGACCGATATATCTAGGGCTCAACTTCCCCTTCGTTCCAAATCTCATAACCCTCTTACAGGGAGATATTCGTAAGAACACTTTATCACCCACTTCAAACTCTAGGTCTTTTCTTCGGTTGTCGGCATAACTTTTCTGTCGACTCTGAGCTGCTCTTATGTGTTGTTGAATAGATCTGACCTTTTCTGCCATTTCATCAACGAGATCAGGTCCTAATAGCTTTCTTTCCCCAACTTCATCCCAGCAAGTTGGAGTCTTGCATTTCTTTCCATAGAGAGCTTCATAAGGAGCCATCTGAATACTGGAGTGAAAGCTATTATTATAAGAAAATTCCACCAAAGGTAGGTGTTGATCCCAACCTCCTTTGAAATCCATAGAGCAAGCTCTCAACATATCTTCTAGGGTTTGAATTGTTCTCTCAGACTGACCGTCTGTCTGGGGATGATAAGCAGTGCTGAAACTCAACTCTGTATCCAGAGTATGCTGAAGACTTCGCCAGAACTTCGAGGTAAATCTCGGATCCCGATCAGATATAATAGAAAGTGGTACTCCATGCAATCTTACCACTTCCTTTACATATATCCTGGCAAGCTGATCTAGAGAGAAATCCTCTCTAATAGGAATGAAGTGTGCAGACTTTGTAAGACGATCAACTATGACCCAGATAGCATTATTGCCTTTGGATGTTTTAGGAAGTCCTGTGACAAAGTCCATAGTGATGTTTTCCCATTTCCATTCGGGTATGGGTAATGGTTGTAACATCCCCTTAGACTTCTGTCTCTCAGCTTTAACTTGTTGACAAACCAAGCATCGAGAGACATATTCAGCAACATCTCTTTTCATGCCATCCCACCAGAAGTACTCTTTCAGGTCCCTATACATTTTCGTGCTTCCAGGGTGAATAGAGAATGAAGAACTATGAGCCTCATCCAGCAGCTCCTTCTTTAATTCGGGGATGGAAGGAACACAAACCCGATTCCTGAACTTTATTATCCCATCACAATCAAGGTTGAATTCAGGAACATTTCTCACCTTCTTTTGTAACTCGACATCTTCTTTCTGTGCCTCTTTAATCTTCACATGTATAGATGGTTGAACATTCATTTGAGAAAGATAAGATTTTTCCCCTTCCATTAATATTCCAAGATCCATCCTTTGTAAATCCATAAATATTGGATCTTTTGTGATCCTCATCATGGATAAACTAGCATGGTCTTGTCGACTTAATGCATCTGCCACCTTGTTTGCTTTCCCAGGGTGGTAATGGATTGAGCAGTCATAATCCTTAATCAGCTCCAACCATCTTCTTTGACGCATATTCAACTCCTTTTGTGTGAAAATATACTTTAAACTTTTATGATCAGTATAAATATCACACCTTTCACCATAAAGGTAATGCCTCCAAATCTTTAATGAAAAGATTACCGCAGCCAACTCCAAATCATGTGTTGGGTAATTTTGTTCATGGATTTTCAACTGTCGTGAGGCATAAGCTATCACCATATCATTTTGCATAAGAACACACCCCAATCCCTTCTTGGATGCATCACTGTAGATCAAAAACCTTCCTCCACTACAAGGCAGTGTGAGCACAGGTGCACTGGATAACCTTCTTTTCAACTCCTTGAAATTCTCTTCACATTCCTCTGTCCAGACAAACTTAACTCCTTTCCGAGTCAACTTGGTGATTGGATTAGATAATCGTGAAAAATCTTTTACAAAACGTCGATAATATCCAGCCAAACCAAGAAAACTTCGGATCTCAGTTACTATTTTTGGTCTCGACCATCTTTCGATAACCTCTGTTTTTGCTGGATCCACAGATATCCCCTCTTTTGAGATTATGTGACCCAAAAATGCAACTTTTTGAAGCCAAAATTCACACTTGGTAAATTTGGCATAAATCTTCTCCTTTCTCAGGGTCTTCAATATAATTCTCAAGTGATCTTAATGTTCTTCCTTTCTCTTTGAATAGACAAGAATATCGTCTATAAAGACTACCACAAATTGATCAAGATAGTCTCTAAAGACTCTATTCATTAGATCCATGAAGATAGCAGGGGCATTAGTAAGACCAAATGGCATCACTATAAATTCATAGTGTCCATACCTTGTACGGAAAGCCGTCTTTGGTATATCCTCCCTTTTGACCCTTAATTGATGATACCCTGAACGAAGATCAATCTTGGAAAAGTATTGAGCTCCGCGTAGTTGGTCAAACAAGTCATCAATGCGTGGGAGAGGATATTTGTTCTTGATAGTGATCTTGTTAAGTTCTCGATAATCAATGCAGAGTCTCATTGATCCATCTTTCTTCTTAACAAATAGAACAGGTGCTCCCCAAGGTGACGCACTAGGGCGTATGAATCCCTTATCAAGATTGTCTTGGAGTTGCTTCTTCAATTCCTGCAACTCAATTGGGGCCATTCTATAAGGTGTCTTTGAAATAGGCAAAGCACCCGGTACGAGTTCTATTGAAAACTCAACTTCACGATTTGGTGGAAGACCTGGTAATTCCTCCGGAAAGTCATCATCAAACTCTCATACAATGGGCATATTCTTAATCGTAAGTTTCTTTCCAACCATTTGAGATAAATAACCTTCATTTAGTGGAATCATGACCCATAAGATGGAAGGAATTTCCACTGGAAGGTTATGTTCATCCTTGCATTGATAGACGATCGTAGATTGATCTGGAATATGAAATGTGACTTCCCTTCTTTGGAAATTGATATGAGATCCATGTAGAGAAAGCCAATCCATGCCAAGAATCACATCAAATTCCACTAAAGGAAGGATCACAAGATTTGCAGGAAGCACTTTCCCACAAACTTCGATCGGAGAAGAATTATAAACTTTTGATGCGATTGATGTGCCATTAGGTGTTGTCACAGCTAACTCAACATCTAATTGTTGAGGTAATATGGTGATACCCTTAGAAAAGTCTTCAGAAATAAAAGAGTGGGTGGATCCAGAATCAAATAAAACATTTGCTACTTTAGAGTGGATGGTAAGTGTACCTTTCACCACTTCGTTATCGTACTCCACATTGCTGATAGAAATTGCATGTGACTTTCCTTTGTCTTTAGCCTTAAGATTTTGTTGACGTCGACCATCATCATCAACCCTTGGATTTGGGCATTGATTGGCATAATTCCCCATCTCCTTGCACTTGAAACATTGAAGTGTAGTAGGTTCATTCTGTGTATCCCTTCCTTTGTTTGCGTCATTAGACATCTTCTTCCCATTATCACAGCATTCAAATGCCCGATGACCTTCCTTTCCACATTTAAAACATTTACTTGTCCATTTAAGACAACTCCCTCCATGTTTCTTTCCACACTTTGAGCATAAGGGAATGTTCATCTTCTTTTCAGTGTGCTCTTTAGAGTTTCCTTTGAATTCCATCTTCCTCTTCTTATCAAACCCATGTGACTGATGGGTTACTCCAATCTCCATCTTGACTTTGAGAGCACATCGAACGATTTCCTCGTAGCTATTGAAGTCCCTTATGGCTAACGCCCTTCGAAGACTTGGTTTTAAGCCACTAAAGAATCGATCGATCTTACTCTCAGGTTGGATAATAATACTAGAAGCGTACCTTGCAAGTCTTGTAAAATTTGCTTCATGGGTACTAACAGATTCATCATCCCTTTGCTTCAGTTCAAGGAACTCTTTCTCCATCTTTGTTCGGAGAATACGAGGGAAGTACTTATTGAAAAATAAGTTCTTGAACTCGTCCCATTCCATAGAATCAATTTCATCCCTTTTCCTCGTATTCTTAATAAGATTCCACCATTGATCAGCATCTCCTTCCAAACGATACACTGATAGGATGACTTTATCATGTTCAGAACATTGAAGAACTGAAAATATCTTTTCAGTTGTACTAATCCATTGTTCAGCAACTAATGGATCAGTAGACCCACTGAAAGAAGGTGGACGCTGCCTCATGAAGGATTCAACAGAATGTTGCTCCTTCCTTTGCTCGTTTGGAAGTCCTGCATGATTCATAGCTTGAGAAAGTTGTGTGAGCATGGCTACAAGATTTTGCATTCCAGCTCCCATATCGTTTGGTTGCTCAGGGGGACAATCATTGCATTGCCCATCGCATTCCGCATTAACACGGTTCCTTCGGGTTCCAGCCATTGACTAAAACCAAGAAGAATAGTGTGAGCAACACTAATTATAATAGGAAAACCACATAATTCAAGAATAAAATTTTCATTCTTAAGGTCTTATCCTAGGTTATTCAAGGACATTTCTAAAACACTAAGATTGTGTTCTATGCTTAGACTTATCCTTAGGGTTCTTACTAAGGCTTTCACATCCTAGTTTCCAAAGGTTGACTATACCTTTCCTCTGATACCAACTATAACGGTCTGGAATTACTTCCATTGGACTATAGTTGATACCTATCAGGGCACTCCATGGGTGGCTACACCCCCTGGGCGGGACACACCACCATCCCCAGTGGCAGCCATTTCCTCATGAAGCCCTTGGGCGGAGAGCCATGCTTCGTCCAACGCTCACATGTGAGAGTTCCCAAGGATCGGATACATTCCTACCTCCTTTGCCTTTGATACCAACTATAACGACCCATACTTTGCATACATTATTAATACTTCAAAATTGAAGCACACTTATTACAACATATGACAAAACCACAAAGGACCGTATAGGTATAGTGTCTTTAGAAACTGGGAAACATAAACAACTGGTTCATAAATCTTCTACAGTGTCTCCCATTTATTTCATCATATCTAGGGTCCCTTTTAGCATATTCTACTTAATATCCATCTTCCTGACCTGGGGAAAAGAAAACATAAAAGGGTGAGCTCAAATGCTCAGCAAGGGCAAATAAAGGAAATAAAAATCATATCATATCTTTATGAAAATCAAAACCTGCAAAAGAGATCATAATATCTTAACATGGAATAAATCATAGAAGTGAAAATGAGATCCCCATAATCATAACATAAAACTTGAAACTTTGTGGCATGCACACATAATCATGGAAAATCATTTCTTGTTAGTCATGACTCATTGTCAAGACTATCTTAGTGGACAAAGTCCCTTTCTGAACCGAGTTCACTCCTCGTTTCAGTCCTGTATCACTGAACCGAAATAACCTTCCGTTCCAGCCATGTCTATCTCATGAGATATAAAATCATTACCCAATGCATTGGAGGGAGATATAGGTCCCACCAATCTTATAATGAATCCTTTCTTATGTGTGCCACATAATCATAAACCATACATCATAACGTAACCCATGTAATAAAAATGGGATTCTTAAACAACATGACATCATAAAACAATTCATATAAGATAAAGGAATTCATAAAAATATTTCCATCACAACATAATCAAATCCATGTAATAATAGGGATAAAAACAGAACCCTTTTATTATCTTAGATGGAAAATAATTTTGATAAAATACTTGAACTCCATTCTTGAGGAAAATATCCTTTCTTCTTCAAAAACATTTTTCCTTTCATAACATGTCATACAACTTTAAAATAAAAGAAGTTGATTAAAAATAAACTTGAAAACTTGTAAAGGAAGCTTCTTGTAAATAATGTTTTAAAAGTCCATTCATGCCGTATAAGTTAAAAAAAACATTCTTCTCGTACTTTTTTCGGAAAAGTCAAAAAGTACCTCGTACGAAAAATGACAAAAGATTCCTTTCATTTCTTCTACTAAAAACTCACCGAAGGGTAAAAATGGACTTAAACAATTGTAGGTGGATGGAAATAATATTACATATTGATGAAACATGTATTTGGATGATAAAATGCACCCCAGTAATTACTTACGAATAAACAATCTCGGATAAAAATGAGATTGTGATATTTCCCTTACCTTAGGTCCGATTTGCTTTGTTCGTGTCCGAAGCTCCTGTATAATGGTTTAAATAATGTTATTGACTTATTAAAGAATCATACATATTGATATGATATCATATATGGTCATATTATTAGCTTCTTGTTAGTAATATTTCATTGTTACTTGTTACTCGGGTCTTTATAACTTTTTGTTCTTATGCGTGTTTTGTTGAATAAATTCTTATTCTTATCTTTAGGTTATAGATAATTCATTTCCAGAATGGTATTAGTGTAGTATATACCATATTCATTCATTCAATTCATTTATATAATCATTATGAAATGAAGATCATGTAGAACGAGTCGCATCACATCGTGGAGACGGTATTCCGTACGTACGCACGAGTGATGATATCGTTCCTATGATCGTGGAATTGTATTGGAGTATATATATATATTATTTAAGTATCAATATTACTTAATAATAATCATATATAGTTACTCATTACACCATTATACCCATCCTTGTAAGGTGATGGTGGAAAATAGATTACACCACGGCGTGGAGACGGTATTCCGTACGTACGCACGCGCGGTGATTTCATTTTTCCGTAGGATGGATAGAAGGTGAATTAGGGTTGTTTCATATTTATAATAACATATCAGTATGTAAGTAATACTTATGTTATTACTTTATCATGAAACAACTAAAGAAGAAGAAGTTGAAGAAGAAAGAAATTGAAAAGATCGGTAATGGATATTACCTCTTCTTTGGAACGCCTCTTTGAATCCTCCACTTAAGGAACTAAGATTGGTCTTTGGAGAAGACCAGGACCTCTAGGATTATTCTAGGGAAGTGGAGAAGAGAAAATTGCAGGGGTTGGCCGAGCTTGAGTGCTCAAATTGGTGTGAGGAGGAGGGGGAGGAGGTGCCCTTTTATAAGGGAGGAGAGGGGCACCTTAGGAATATCTCAAAATATTATTTTATATTAAAGTCAAAATCGGTTTATAATGGTTCCAAAGGGTATTATTTCGAAGATAAAGTGGGGAAGGGTCGAAATCCTATAAACCAATAGGATTTAGACAAGTTTAGGGTATTATTTTAACCTTATCAATTAGATTTAACTCTAAGTTAAATAATTTAACTTTTACCATGTCTTTTTGTTTTCTTTCACTATATGGTTAATACACTAACTATAACATGCCAAACGAACCCCAAATTGTTTATTATTAAAATATATATCCTTATCTAAGTCATTTGGCCGAACCTTAGATTTTTAGGAATACAATAACAATTAATAATATAATATTTGATTTAAAAACTATTTTGTGTCAATTTTGACACTATTTGATATATGATTTTTGTGAAAGTCATAACAGAATTATATGTTCGAACCAAGTTGATTAAATCAACCCTAATATATCATAGTAACCTAGAAAATTAGTGGAATTCATAAAAAGTCTTAAATTACATTTATTGTGGTGTTTATAACTTCAATTATGTCAATATTTCATTAATAAGATAATTACTGCATCATCATTGTGTCATAAATAAATTAAATTATTTAAAGTCTAAAAATTACAAATAAAATACCATTATGTAGGAAATATTTTTATCTTTCTAATTAATATTTATAATCTAAAATCCAACATATATAACCCTATGTAACAATTGTTTTGCTAAAAGATATATGCTTGTGTCATTTTTGTATTCATTTTAACTTAATTAAAATAAAGTGTCATTATCACTTACAAGTGGATCAATGGGGTCCCAAAATCGACCCAAAGATGCCCATGGTCGACCATGTATCAACCAATAGGTTTAAGACACGTTTTAGGGTAATTTAATATTATTATAATATTATTTTGTAATCCTTATTTACCGGATTTACCCTTAACCATGGTAAATAAAATATTTACCGCAGTAATTATTCAAAATGTCTAAAAATAAAAGTTACCTATTTACACAATTTGAACATCCTGATTCCAAATATGGAATCCATTTTTCTAAATTCAAAACACAGAAGTGGCAGAAATTAATTTAAAATTAATTCCCGCTGTCAAAACAAAAAGCGTGTTTTTAAGAGATAATAACTATCAAAAGATTGACACTTGTTTATGTTCGGTTTAATTGTAAAATTGTGTCCAATGACCAACATTATATTAAGTGGTAAAAATATATTTTAAATATACTTTAAAACCACTCAAATTCATAATTTATCACTATTAAATGTTTTGATTAAAAAAGTTGTTTTTAATTAAAATTTAGTAATTTTCACTATTCATCAAAATATTAAAGTTATCCGAAAAGTACCAAAATTTCACCTTAGGCTAAATTTGATATTCTGAGTCCAAAAATGAAGTCCATTTTGAAAAATAAAATTTATAAAATTTCAAAAAGTGGTTATTACTATTCATAACGGCTAGTTTTAATAGCATATTTTTATTTAGTGAAACTCGGTATTGCGTACGACGAAAGCTATCGAGGAAGGTCGCGATTGCGTGTAAAGCAAGCCAAGCAAGTGTTGTGTAGAAAAAGATTCCTTTGATGATTTATATAACATAAAAGTCTCGGGTGTTACAATTTTTCTATATATTAACTTAATAACTTGTGAATACTTTTAATAAATAAATTAAACCCAATTATTATATACTCAAATAAAAATGAATTTATTTATTATTTGGTGATCGTTAATAGTTGGAATACTCTCAAACCTCTATGGTGGGTCACATCATCCTGATCAACAAGGCCCAAGATATCACTTCCTCAACTCAAAAGTGAACAATTCTATACTTATCATTTAACCAATTCCATACCACCACTAACGCACCCAAAAAAAGATACCTCACCATGAATTAAATTTTTTAGTTTTTTTCTTGCATAAAATTATGTGATCAAATGGTGAATATTTGTAGTGATCTCAAGTCATGAGACCAATGAACGTGTTCATTGATAGTAATAACCAATGACACTTGAAATGTGTTGTGTTCCTATTGGTGGATTTTTCCTTATGATCTCATATACTTGATATCACCAAGTATGAACTTCATGATAATAAGTCTCAGTGATTATGGTCCCCCAACACTAGATAGTCAGATATCATCTCTGTATAGTCGGAATGATGTATCTAGACCATAGAACATATGTTTAAGATTAGTTTCATAGTATCTTGAGGTTCTAATTATAGCTTGGTAACTATTATAAACATTTTATATGACAAATAATCTATTGATATTTATATTTAAAAAGTGGATGTAGAAATATCAATACCGCTATAGTAAGTTTATATCATGCATAACTCTTGTGTGGATTGTTTATTTCATGTGATTCTAATACTTTACATGAAAAAGTTTCATATATCTTATGCATGGGATTAATTTGGATATGTGTAAATATATTTGGATTTTAATTTAAGTTAGTAACACAAGATATGAGTTCTATAAAGAGTTATAGTTGAATATGGTTTAAAAATATTTATTTGGTGGAAGAAATAAGATTCCAAACTAAATAATTAGAAACATGCATACATGTAAAGGTAATACATGAGATAACATGGTAAAATTAAATTTCCTTTAAAATAATAATTGTTAGATACCATCCAAAATCATAAACTTATCAAGACCTCAATCATCTAACCATCTAGGTTCTACCAAATGTGCCCTTGTATTATCTTGTGTAGGGAAATTAAGTATTGTGGTGACACTTAGAGTTAGGTACCTCATTTTTGGAATTTTCTTTGAGTTAAGTTTTGCTATGAAACCATTATAAATTATACCAAAGGACTAGTGTTTGGTTTATCCATATAATGGATTGGGAAACGATTTTTTTTATTAACCATCCAAGAGACATATGTGATATGATTAACCCAATGATCTCCCTAAATAGTTAATTTGTGATGGGAATGTCAAAGAGTACTCATTGATTAGTGAAATATAGATCTTATCCCACTAATAGATATGATGTATATAAATAAGTGTCATTATTTTAGTTGGAAAAATTTAATAAAAGTACATATTAAATGAATGTAAAACGTGATACTCATCTAATAAAAGATTATTTTGTAGATATAAGGGAATCATCATCATTAAACAAGACTTTGATATCAATCCTTGAAAAGAAAATATTAATAGAAGAAGTTTCTTAGGCTGGTATAAAGTCTTAAGAATCATTCTTAGATAAGAGATTTAAATTATATATTTTAGAGAAACACCTTTCGGAGTAACCAAATGTTGAAATTGTTCAACAAGTGAATCTATATTCTTATGAGAAGAATAGATCAACTAAATTAAGATTTCTAAGGTATTATATGCAACAATACCAATGGAAATTTTATTCTTCACTCATATAATCAAATTGATTGAGTATACAAATGACTTAGAGAGATTAAAGGTATCATATAGGTCTTTTTTAGACTATATATTTCATTATCTCGTCATAATTGGAAATCTTTAGATAATGTAAATGATTTCAATAAAATTTTACTTTATTTTATGAAAGTGTTGAAGATAGTTGAACTAGTCATGTGATTTATATATTTAAGTCTTTTTTTTACAATACAAGTGGGTAAAATTTCAAATAAAATGAATAAAATTTAGTTGGAAAGTTCAATAATGCTTCTTCAAGTATCCATTCAATGTTTTTGAAACCTAAATAAGGTTTCAAAAAAGGAAGTAAAATGTTTCTAAGGTACCTTTTGGTGTGTGATTTTGTTTATTTCCAATGAAGAATGTCAATATATATGTTTTAAATGCACAAAAAGTAATGGGTGATGGAGTAAGTAACCAACCAACTAAGAAATTAGTGGTTTCTTATGCACTCGTGGATAAAGGAAGGGTTGGATGCTGCTTTGGAAAGAAACCCCTACATTAGATATTTGTTTGTGTTGATCCTAAAATCCAAGACAGGTTCCACGTGTTTGAAAGTGATATCCAAAATAGTTTGGAGAAGTGTATAAACTTTCTGGAAAAATATCTTGAAGAATATATTATAAACATAGTTAAAATATAGATTAAATGGAGAGATGAAGATCCAGATATAAGAAGAATCCACCTTTGTTAATATAGAATGGTGACTACTAATTTTAGAGAATAAAATTACTCGTAGGAAATAATTTGAAGACCCTAAATTGAAACTAATATTTAGAGTCAATTGAGTTTATATTAATACTCTAACTTGAGTATTTAGTATGATACAAAACTTTGGAAATGGGGTTATAGTGGGTTGAGAATGTTTGATATAATCCTTATGTATTTTGATTTTATTTGAAGTATTTTGAAAGCCTTGAGTTAGATGGGAACAACCCTAATATAATTTGAAGAAGTAGATATTTTGGAGTTTAATAGAAAAATGGAAAGTCATGTTATCCCATAAAAATTTATAAAGAAGTTTAATACCCTTCATAATTTCATAAGAAATTGTACAGTACATAAGATATTTTATCACCACTTAAGAAATTGTGTAGTGAATAATAAATTTCCTTACCATGTAAGAATTTTTATAGTATGTAAGATATTTTTGTACTATATCAGTATTTCACAAGTTCATGTATAAATTTGGATATGGAATATAAAATTTCAAGGAGTACATATGATGTTGAGAAATGTGTAAAATTATTGATATTCCATAAAATATTTTGGAGATTTTGTATGATATTGGAGTTCAGTGCATTTCTATGGAGACCGACACCATAAGACTTGGTGGAGTCTCGTATGATGGTGAGAAACACATATGATGTTGAGAATCTCATATTCCATTTTTAGTCCATGTATAATATTTAACTTAGAGAAATTTTTAGAATCTATAAAATTAAAATTTGAGTTTTCTAGATTTAATATCTGAAGAAATAAATGGATTGAGATGATGCTTGGACGGATCTTCATTACATAAAATATAAAAAAAAATTGTGATTCAAGCCAATTATTTTAGAAAAGAGAAGATCAATTCAAGATGGATTTATAAGAAATAAATTAATCTAGAATCTTTTCGAGTGGCTCATTTGGACCACTTTATTTATTTATTGTTTTAATAATTAGAAATGTTTTTTTATTTATAATAATAATTCTTTTGAATTTAATTGTTTATTAATTATTCCATCATTTATTTTTATTTTTCTTATTATACTTTATATTTTTTGGTTAAATATTATGAAAAAATAGTTTTCTATGTTTATTATTTACCCTTACTCATGATGTGTTAATAATTATTTACCTTTACATGAGAATTGAAATTCAATTTTTACTCTTGCATAGCTTTCCTTTTTCATTTATGAAAGTAATGTATATATCTATTTACCTATATACAACTCCATGTTACCCTTACAAGACTTTTATTTTACCATTAAACAACTTTCCTTATACCCTCAAATAGACTATTTAATATGTGTTTACCTTTATGCAAATTAGGTTATACCCTTAAGTAAGTCTAGCATACCTTATGGAATATATGAATTTCATGATTACCATTACACAAGCTATAAAATATATCTTAAATCTTTACACAGAATATTTTTCTACCTTTTATAAATTCTAGGCATAAAAGATGTGTCGCATGGGTCATGCCCAACTTTTATTTTTTTCATGATCGGTGATTAATATGAGATTTACATGATGAAAAATGTCATGATAAATGGAATTAAATCAATGAATATATACAATGGATAAATTCCAATACCAAAGTGTGGGATCACCACATATTATTTATTATTAATTTAGTAATTAAATAATAATTTTTTGTGAAAATATTTATTCATCAATGGATCTGAAAATGGATCTATGTCATACCATCGTTGAGTTTTAAGAATCAATATTAGATTCCCTCTATTGGTGATCCACAGGTGTTCAAAAAATCTCCAAACATCGATGAAGTAATCTCTAGATGCTAGCACGATATATCCTATCACTTGCATTCTTCACATTTGATCACCCCGTGAATCACTTCCAAAGGTTTCTCCTTAATCTATCTTGACTCGAAAGTGGAAGGTGGAGGAATATCACTCACCATTATTGGAAGAGTTATTTGAAAAGGGACCTCTCTAGGGATTTGACAGGATTCTCCTGATATTGTTATGCACAATAAATAAAATGAATTAGGTCTCATAAAAAATAATATAATTGGGTTTATATACCACTAGAGTTATAAATAAATAATTACATAAGCTCCCATTAATATTTATTTAATCTCTACAGAACCTCATGTCTATAATAATAATATTATTATTTCATGACATGTGTTAAACCCACAAATTGAATTAAATATTATTTAATCAAATTATATTCAATATATATTATTTTTCACCAGACCATTAAAATAAGTCCACCATTCCCTCAAAAAAATTGGTGAAAGAATTTATGTGATCAGGAAAACATGAATAATTATTAAACCATGTGTAGAAATAATATTTATTAAAAAAATTAATAATATATAATAATATATTATTTAAATGGTATTTTGGATGCACTTAGTGTGTGATCCTCTAGGCCTATTTCTCGGTGGAATTAGGTGAAGCATCCTAAAGTCCAGGGTTAGAATTTAGAAACATGCCAAGGCACCCATAGAGAAAGAATTTAATGATACATTGACATAATACCTCGTATGGATTCTTACTATATAACAAAATCCCGTTATTGTGATATATCTAAACAATAAGGTTCCATATCAGTTCCATCAACCTATATGCTCAATGTCTCTTTCTTTGATTTTCTGGAAATCAATCTTTATAAATAGACACCATAGTTATGGATTTATTTAGGATATAACATTTCCATCAAAGGGCCTGAGATATCAACTTCCATTAAAGTGCATAAGGGAAAAATCCTTTCTCAAATTATTCATAAATGAAATATTACTCATGACACACGCAATGTATCTTACCTCACCACGAACATATTTCGTCATGGTTTTCATCAATATATCAAATTATGTGAATTATTACTCTCATTAATAATAATCTCAATATATATGGATCAATACACAAATCCACAGATAGGAACATCCAATGAAACATATAAATGATTATTTCCCAATGGAGGGTCTTGTTCTCAAAATATCATGTACTAGATATTACCATGGTTGTACACCATGAGATGGTGTCTCAAAGCCCTGTGAGTCTCCAACCTTGGTAGCTTGAATCATTTGTGTGCCTAAAAATAATTTCATCTAGCTATAGAATATATATTTAAGAATACTTTTGTGGAACTTTTGGGTTCTCATCATAGAGAGAAAATGTTATAACCCTTCAATGCAACATCTACTCTTATGACATTATCATATAGTATTTCATGCAAAATAATAATTATGATATGATAAGGAGTATATTAATATTCAAAAACAATGAATACAGGTTATCATAAAGTACACATAATTTGGTTCTAGGGAAAAAACTCCAATAGACACTCACTTGCACTATATGTAACTTCTTCCAACCTTCAGTATTATAACTATCATATAATACGCATGCTTCTGCTGAGATATCCATTTAGTCAAGGGTTCCACTATAATTTATTCTATGGGAAATATTCTTACTGCAACTTCAAACCTTTGAGAAAAATACCTCAATAAGTGATAGTTACTGAGTATATTCTTTATCCATTGGTGTGACCTTGGCTCTTTTACAAGTGTCATTGTTGTATTATTATCACAATACAATGTCATAGGGTCATTTCTGCTAGGTACCACATCAATATCCAGGAAAAAGTTTTATATCCAAACATCTTCCTTGGCTATGAAGAAGTCGCTATATACATGGAATCCATTGTAGAATTAGTGAAAATTGTCTATTTTAAACTCTTCCATCTCATAGCTCCTCTACTTAGATAGAAAAAATTTCCTGAATGTGACTTCAGATAATTCTGATATATTTGAAAACTAGAATCAGTATAACCCATGATGACCATCTCCTCATCTCCTCTATGCATCGAGAACATATCCTTAATTCTCCTAAGATACTTGAGGATAGCCTTAATAGTATACCAATTTTGTTCTCTAGGGTCTTCTTTATATCATTATACCATTCTCATTACGTAGGAAACATCAAGTATGGTATATAACATGGCATACATGATTGATCCTATCACTAAATCTTATAGGATATTACTCATTCTCCCTTTCTCTTGTTGTGTCCGAAGACACATTTTCTTAGAAATACGTATACCATGGGACACTGGAACCAATTCCCTCTTGTATTGTTCCATACTAAATATCTTTAGTATCTGGTCAATTTATATACTTTGACATAGTCCAAGGAGCCTCTTGGATCTATCAAGAATGGTCTTGATACTTAGAATATAGGTTGCTTCACATAAGTCCGTTATGGATAAAGCCTTATTCTACTTGTTCTTAATATATTTTGAGACTGGTATTTCATTTCCAATAAGTAATATTTCAACAAAATATACTACTAATATAATAACCTCATTACCATTAAACCAATAGTAAACACATGGATCTCATTCTTTATTAATGAAACCATATTATTTTATAGCTTCATTGAATCAAATGTTCTAGTCCCTAGATTCTTACTTCAATCTATAATTGGATCTCTATAACTTTCAATTATTTTTGGAATCATGTGGAGTCACAAACCCTTCTGGTTGTTTCATATAGACATCTTACAGAAGGTTATCATTAAGGAAAGAAATTTTGATGTCCATATACCAAATTTCATATTCATGGTAAGATATAATAAAAATTAGAATTCTAATGGATTTAAATATGGAACAAAAGTGAAAAGGTTTCATCTTAGTCAATTACTTGATGATTTTTAAACCCTTAAGACACAATCTTTTCTTTATAGGTATTTAATTTTCCTTCCATGTATAGTTTTATCTTGAATACCCATTTTTACCCTATGGTCTTTACATCAACTGGCACATCGCCCAGAACCCAAGCTTAGTTATGATACATGGAATCCATTTCAGAATTAATGGATTCTTTCCATCTTGATGCTTCTGATATGTTTATAAAAAATACCTCAAGGTGACGTCTCAATGTTTTTGGGGTGATTGTTTTTGTTGAAAAATCTATATGACCACGTGTCAATATGGTTGGGGTTGCCAAAGTAGAAGCGTTTAAGGTTGTGTGGTTTCCTAGTGTTTTCTAAATTTTTGGGCCTCAAAATTAGAATTTGATTCCTAGAAAATGAAGGCTTTCCTCAAATAATTTTTTAGATCACAGTTCATAGACTATGATGCATGGATTTCGCAGACCGTATAGTATTGCAGTTACACTAAACGAACCATAAATAATGTATGTGGCACCGATAAAGGATCCTTCATTTTTTCGGAGGAAGGTGGTGAATTTATCCTTATACAAAGGGCTCTGCACAACGTGAACCACACAAAATAAATCAGTTCTTAGGAGAATTACCATTCACAAGAGGCTTTTCATTCATGGGAGTCTCATCGTTTGTAGCTAGAGGTGGTGAGTTAAGGCTACCACAAAGGGTGTTTATTTTTAGATGAAATCGGACGCCTCAAAGAATAATGAATCTATGAGGACCACATAGCATGTTTACGGTGAAGGTTATACCTCATTAGAGTTTTGGGAATTTGTAATTAGTGGGTTTTTTGGGATTTATTATCCTATATAAAGGACCCTAACCACATCATTAAGATTAGTTAATTTCATTAGATAATATTATCGCTGGAAGAATTCAGGGGATTTTGAAGTGTTTTGTGAGGGAGGATTCCATGAAGGAGGAATTAGTTCATGAGGGATCAATTTTGTGAAGGAGGTAGTTTGTGAAGATAGTTCATAGAAGGGGTTTTCAAGGTACACAAAATAAAAAGTAATTTTTGGAGCTTCATCCATATGTAAAGTGAAGGTAGTCCAAAAAGAAATCTAAGTTTGCAGAGGCTGTTTGTAGGGCACTTTGGTCCTCAAAGGAGAAGTAGCTCATGAATCTAAGGTATTTTATGAGGCGAAGGTATTTGTAAAGCGAAGAAAGTCTGTAAAGTGAAAAAATACCATAAAGCACTCACATTATGCGGTGTAAGGTGGTTCACGAGTAGGTGGTTCGTGAAGTAGGTGGTTCGTGGAGGATATTTCCACAAAGGGAAAATGCAGTTCATGAAAGGACTCTCCAAAAAGAAATCAGTACATAGAGAAGTGTATTTCATCTATAAGGAGAATAAGAAGACAAAGCATCTACACCCTTTGACAAATTCTTCAAAAGGAGTTTATTCACTACTACATCCAAGCCAGTGAAAATAATAATTAGCATCTATTGGAGATCATTCCAAAGCATGAGTCTGTAATTATTGTTTCTATAGTAAATAGAAGTCTATTATAGTTTTCGAGAAAGTGGAAGTGTTGAATCTAGGTGTTTTCCTAGAAGTAAATGAGCTTACCATAAACAAATTTAACATAGTATCTACCTACAATTTAGGATTCACCCCTTACTGATAATTAAGGTGCCTACATGTCCATAATATAACAAATATTCCCTCTGTAAAACATTAACACATGATTAATTACATAAAATTACACTTAATTCAAACCAAAATATCAATAAGTCTTGTGTCTTTGGTAATTATGAATATTACATTAAAACTTGAAACATATAATACAACATCTTTATTCAAAACTTATTTAACATGCTTGCACTTAAAACAACATGGGATAACCTGAAGAAATACATAAGAAAGGGGTGATCTATAAATCCCAGTAAGGTAATAAACATGAAATAAGGTAAAAATGTTAGATAATAGGCATATCAAGGTAATAAAAAGAGTAAGAATTATAAACATGAATGATAAGACATGATATAGCATGATAACATAAAGGAAACATGGAAAATGTGGCAATAACTTAAAACATTACACCATAGGTCAAGGATAACTGCCAAGAAATCATAATGGAAAAATTCCCATAAATGAATTATTTTTAATCCCTATCCCAAAATGATGTATCATGATACTAAACATTACCCAATTCATTGGAGCATATATAATTTTTGTCACACCCTTCACTTTCATTTCAATCTCATGCTTAAGTGTGAAACATGGATCATACAACATGGATCCATTCATCATCATAACTTGTTCCACGATAATGGAGTGTGGAAAAAATACATGTAGGTCCCAATTAAAAGAATAATATGTGTATAAATGTGATCAAAATTGATAGAAAATGGGTATGGTATTCACTACACAATTTCTTTGGAATAGAAAATCACGGTGAAATTTTAGAAGCCTAATGGCCTTGATTAAAAATTCATTAAAAGGGTTGATGAGAATGAAAATGGTTTATAATCGTTTTTACATCAATTTTTCAGTAATAAGGTCTTTTAAATACATTTCCCATCATTATTAATTGGAAATATAAGGCATATGATAGTAAGAAACTTTATAAAATAATGGGAAGGAAGAACTCTTATGAAATGTTGGCATGGTAATGGGTGTACTTGGGAGGGATTAATGAGAGATAAAGGGGCCTATTGTCATTTAGACATCATATGGGTAGTATGGGGGAGGCGATAAAATATACCCCATCATTATTAATTAAAAATACAAGGTCATAAAATAGAGGATATTCTTGAATAAAAGTGATAAAGAGAGGATCCCTTACCATAGGAGTAGGACACCAAAAGATTGAAAGGGGATTCTTGAGAGCTTGGGGGAACCTTGGGAGTGTTATAGATAGGGGAGGGTAGAGTAAGTATGTGCTCAAAGTATTTTGAGTGAATATAAATGGGTTTTTGGGTGGTTTTATATAAGAAATGAGAGGGGAATTCTTTAATATTTCCCAAACATAGATTTTGGACTCTATATAATAAAATATTCAAAACCACAAACCTTCCCGTAATTTTTTTAAATAGTTTCTATAAAATAGTAGTTTTTTTATATATTTTATTATGAAAATGAATGAACTTATTAAAATATTACCCTTTCATAAGTGGAGGTGAGTCATTCTTTTAAAGAAATGAATTTAAAAACATCAAATATGTTATATGTTTTAGAGGATTCATAAAGGCATTATAAAATTAATAAAATAACATTAAAATTGCATTATATTAAGTGGAAAACATATATTTGTCTTAGAATACCCATTATAGTATTTTTTAAATTGTTTTTGGGTCATTATGATGTCATAAAACACACAGTATATTTATACCGAATTTAATTTTTACCCAAAAATTCAACTCTCAGAAAATTATGAAAAATTAATCATTGGATAATATTGGCATTTTGATTCCAAAAATAATATTTATTTTATCTAAATAATTTTCTAAATATGTTCATTTTCACTTTAAAAACCCAAAATTAATTGAAAATGACTAGTTTTTGCGATAATATTTTTTCTAGGGTATTGATACATATTTATTTAATACAAAAGTGTACGTCCTAAGAGTAAGGTTCATGGTGGTGAGACTTTCATGGGGTCACTCGAAAAACATGGTTTGGGTTGTGATCTCGAATAACTTGAACTTCTCTTGTAAACTATTTCAATAATTCTTAAGATTTTGGATGTTAGCTTGGGATTAGTCAAGGGAAAATCCTAGAGATTCTATCTCCTTATCAATCTCTAATAAATGGGCTTCATAGGTTACAATCCTGCTGGATGAAGCCATCACTTCCTTTAACTGAGTCAATTGGATTTTTTAAATCCAAATATTTAAACTAATCATGTGATCACCATTTAATGACTATATTATCAATAATTAATATTGTTAATGGAATTTTGAATCCAATTAGATATAACAAAATAAGTTCATGTTTTTCTATAACCATATTACATAAGAAAACATTAAAAAATAATGGAATTTTATTTATAACAGTTCAGGTTGTTACAATCTCCCCCCATTGAGAAAATTTCTCCATAGAAATTTTCATTTCACCCCCTTAAAACAGAATAGGTTAATTCAATTTCATCGCTTCCTATGGTTCCCACATTTATTCTTCAAACTTGTGGTTTCTTCACAACACTTTGATAAGGTTCATTGTCTTATTTCGCACAACATTGTGTCTATGATCTAAGATCTTCACTAACTACTCCTCATAGGAAATTTTATTCTCCAATGGTACCACCTTTGGATTGAGTACATGTATGGGTCAGGTATTTACTTTCTCAAGATTTATACATTTAATACACTATGTACTTGAGATATTTTAACTAGGAGTGGAAGTCAGTATGCTACTACTCCGATGCGATCAAGGATTTCAAAGGGGTCGATTATAATAACCCTTCTCTTTATTACAAACATAAACATGTTTTATTATGTAAAATTGAACTTAATACAACTCTGAGGATTGAGGGGTCTAGTGTATTTGGTTCTTAGGAACATTACATTATAACATAGAATATAAAGCACAATATCTTTATTGAAAACTTCTTTTACATGACCACAACATCCCTTCGTACTTAGCATTTTATGAGATAACCTAAGGACATTCATAAGAAAAAGGTGAGATATAAATCCCAATAAGGGAGTAAAAAATGCATAACATGAAGAATATATTACATTTAGGCAATAGGTATATCAAAAAATAACAGGAGAAACATGAACATAAAGACATGATATAGCATGACTATCATAACATGGAAATGTGGCAATAACAATTAACATGATATTAGCATGAGCCAAGGATCATTGCACATGGAGCATGAGTAAACCCTCATATTAATTGAATTAGAATGATTAAACCCTAATTTCACTTGATGTATCATGATACTAATCTTTACCCAATGCATTGGAGTGCTATCAGGGCCCACACTTCTTAATCATTTCATTTCATGCATAATTGTGCCACAAAGATCATACAACATGGATTCATTAAACATCATCATTTATTACACGATAAAGTCTTGTGGAATTAATACAAGAAACTCTATAACAAATAATAAAATTTTCATAAATTTTAATACCCTTGATAGAGAAATGGGCATGGTATTCACTGCACAAAGACCTTGGCTTGGAGAATCACGGTGCAATTTCGGCAGCATAACGGTGTGACATAAGAATTCATAAAAATGGTTGATGAGAGAGAAATGGGTATCTCATCATATTTGAACTAAATTTACAGTAAATGGGTCATATAGATACATTTCCCAACATATGTAATGGAATTTAGATGCATAATATAAAAGAATTTCTTGAATGCAAATGAGAAGAGAGAAATTCCTTACGAAATTTTGGCATGGTAATGGGTGTACATGGGAGGAATTAATGAGAGATGAAAAGGTATATCTTCATTATAAAATAAATAGGGAAGTATGTGGGAGGTTATAAATCATACCCCCAACATTTGTAATTGAAAATAAAATGGTATAACAACATAAATAAATTTAGACGAAAATGAGATAGGAAGAAATCCCTTACTTGGAAGTGTGATCCCAAAGGCTTGGGAGAGGATTGAGAGAGGATTCTTAGGAGCTTGGGATTCATTGGGAGGATTATAGAGAGATTATGGCAGGGTTTTTTTGATCTCTAGATGGTTTGACTGAAGAGGAATGGGATATTGAGTGGTTTTATATATGGAATGAGAGGGAGTTCTTTATTACTTATGTTTTGGACACCACACATTAAACTAATAAAAACCACAAACCATACCAAGGTTTTTTCCAAATTGGAGTGGAAAAAATATTTTATAATTCCAATGTCTGAACTTATTAAAATATTATTCTTTCTTAAGTGGAGGTGAGTCACACTATCAAGGAAATCATTATAAAAAGTTAAAATGTTTTAAAAGTCTTGGAGGGTCCACTAAGGCTTTGTAAAAAAATAAAACAAACCTAAAATCACATTATTTTAAAGGTAAAATATATATTGGTATAAAATACCATTTATAGTATTTTATTATATCACTATTTGGTCATTATTATGTCATAAAATACATATATATTTAAACGATATTTAATTTTTACCCAAAAAATCAGTTATCTCAGAAAATTATGAAAAATTCACCGTTGGATAATTTAAATGTTCTAATTCCAAAATTAATATTCATTTTATCTAAATAATTTTCTAAATATGTGAATTTTTACTTTTAAAATAAAAACCAACATTTATCAAAAATTTATGGGTTTTGAAAAAAAAACAGATTTCAACCCTTCATAAAAATTACAATTGTATTCATAAAGATTATTGTTTCCCTCAGAATACATGGATGACCACCTTGATGGGAGGTTCAAACATTCCGATCAGTTTCTAATGGGTTTGTTCGTAGAATCGGAAACATCCAATGATTCCACATCCATTCTAACCTACTTTCCAAAGGTAGGAGCTCATTAGTTCATGGACTGATGAGGCTTAGGAATTTGCATTGGTCGAGAGGATGGGAGGTAGGACTCATCACACCTTTTTTAGGGGAATTATTGTCTACTCCGAGACTCTCTTTATAGATTTAAGTTATGTTTGTGAATCCTTATTATGTTACCAAGTATAAAATGAGCTTTCCTTCAGATCTGACAATCAATGATAAAATATATAGGAATTTTAGAGAATCTTTTATATGTATTTGAGGTTCTTCATAGATAGAGAATCATCTATATTTATTAGAGATTATTGGTCAATGGTACCCTTTGAAACATTTATATAGAAGTCTCTTGGTTATTAGGATGACCATGCTGGTTTTAAAGCCACTCAGTGGGGCACTTGAAGTTTATTGTCATTCAGAAGGACATGGATTATTTCAGAGTTGGGATCGAACCCACAGACGGGCTACCTATGTATCCTTTGTTTAGAAAAGGAATCAGAACCCACGTAGTTTGAGTAAGGGAGTATGATGTTTATGATTGATGTCTCAAAGAAGAATTTCATAGTCACTTTTACACTCTAAGATCACGTGAGTCATGCTCGGTGTGAGAAACAAGATGTATTGGTAAAAATTAGACAATTCTGCCATAAAAGATGAAATCATAAGAAATAATGTGGGGCTTATGTATGTATGACTGACCAGATAAATGAAGGTTAGGATTTACTTTAGGGAAGAAATCCAGTAACATGGTCCATAAAGGTATATGTGTTTTATGGAGATTTTGAATACTCTAACTTGGGGCTTACTCCTGAGGAGGATGCCCAAATTAGGAGAAGACTTATGATTGGGTTTTACTCCTGAAAAGGAATCCCAGATCAAAGGTAAATTAGGACTGGTTAAGAGAAATTAGGACGGGGGCTTACTTCTAAAAAGGAGGCCCAGGTCAAGGATTAAGGTTTGGGGCTTACTCTTGAGGAGGATTCCAAATTAGGGGACTGGGGCTTACTCCTAAGGGGGATTCCCAGATTTGGGAATTTTAAGAATTGGGGTTTACTCCTAAGGAGGATTCCCAAGTTAAGAATTATGACTGGGGATTACTCTTAATGAGGATGCCCATATTTGAGACTGGGGCTTATTCCTGGAAAGGAAACCCAGGTTAGGGGATCTGGGGCTTACTCCTAAGAGGATGCCCAAATTAGAGGACTTATGACTGGGGATTATTCCAGAAAAGGAGACCCAGGTTAAGGACTCTCTCATCTTAAAGGATGATGTTTAATGAATGAAATCTCAATCTTTAGTGACATAAAGATGTGTAAATCACTAGGTTTTGAGAGATATTCCACAGAATTCCTTTCAGATAAGGAATTAAAATCAAGAAATCATGCCATAAATGGCTTTGAAGAGTGTCTTGAAGATTGAATCTTGAATAGGAAAGGTGGAATGGCTTAAGAAGGGGTGAAATGGGAAATAAAGTCACCCAAAAAGGCAAGGGCGCGCAAGTCCTGGCAGGCGCGCAAGTACTGCGTGGGCGCGCAAGTCCTGGTCGTGCAGGTATGCCTGCGCGAAACATGGGTTACTTGCGTGATGGTTAACCAGCATGGTAATACTTGAGCGACTCTTGATTAAAGCATTTAGAATCCCCTTGAGGTTCTTCTAGAAGAGGGGAGCGCAAGTTCTATTGAAGGAGTAAGGCGGCGCGCAAGTGTGGCCTTTTCCCTTAAGGGTTGTCCATTCAGGCATGCAAGTGTTGATGAGTTTCAACACTTAGGTCTTCCTACCCCTCTTTAGATCTTCTGTTCTAGGTAAGAAATTACCTTAGAAGTGATTCAGAAGCTTTGAGAGAGACTAGGGCACCAGGAGCTCAAATCTGAGTTTCTGTAAAAAAATCCTCCTAGAATGGGGGGCCCACAGGGTCTATTTATAGGCATGAGAAGACCCCGGGCGGTTATCACTTAGGTCGCGCAAGTCACTTGTGCGACCATTATGCATCGCGCAAGTGGACTTGCGCGACTATGAGGGAACTTTCGCGACTTATGGGCAATGTTCTCTTTGTTCATCCCTTTGTCGATTTTTGATGTTTTCTTTAAAGGATGAATCAATTTGAGCTCAGATATTCCCCTTTTCCGATCTTTAGATTTTGTGACAAAAGGAGCGTCAACAAAATTCCCCCCTCAGAGTTGGATCCAGAGAGAAAAGAGGATTTGACTCTGAGGAAAAGAAGAAAACAACGGTCTTTGTGGTTATTGGCAGTTTAAAGTCATGCATGTCGGACATAAAAAGGCTAATGTTTAAGGTTGAAAATAGCTTTGACCGAATGAATTAGAATTGACTCAATTCCTTAACAATTTATCTAAAAACATGGTACCATACTCAAGTTATGAGGGAAAATATGTAAACTATGACTTAAGAATATTTGAATCTGAGGATATATATGAAAAAGAGCTAAAAGTCATTAGAATAAGTAGTTCCCAAGAATGAAGTTACCATTATTTAACAAACCCGTTAGGGGGTTGAATTATGCAGGGCCACCTAAGGGCATTGGCTACATAGTTAAATAAAATAGTATCTTTTGGATAACAAGTCTATTATGTAGACTGTTTATGCAAGGCCTCCTATGGGAACGTGCTGCATAGTCAGGCAAAAGAACTCTCAGAAATTTACTTTCCTAGTGCTAAAAGCCAGTGAAAGCTTATGGAGATTAAAATCTTCCAATGTATAGAGTTTTCTGTATGGAAATAGGTACTTGAATATGGAAAAGATATTTCCAAACAATATTATCAAAGAAATGGATAAATATCACTCCTACGAAGATCTGACCCAAACGTAGGGAAGGAGAATATAATCCATAGACTTGAATACTTTCAGATCATGAAAAAGGATATGGAACAAATATGTTAAGGATGGATATTTTTTAAGATCCCTACATACTGTTATTTAAGACAAATAAGGAAAAAAGAGGAATTCTTCCCAAGAATGAAGTTACCACTATCCGACAAACTCGTTAGGGGGTTGAATTATGCAGGGCCACCTATGGGCATTGGCTGCATAGTCAAATAATAGTATCTTTTGGCTAACAAGTCTGTTATGTAGACTATTTATGCAAGGCCTCCTATGGGCACGTGCTGCATAGTCAGGAAAAATAAATCTTAGAAGTTTGACATTTTTGTGACTAGAAGTCATGAAAAGGGTTATGAGGATATGAAAATATTTAAGGTTAGGATTATGACACATAAAGATGGGTATTTTTCAATGTATACAGAGATACACAGATCAATGCTAACCATAATCATGTTGTGGCTGGGTCCTAAATTGAAATGTTGGACTTCACTACATATCCCATAAGGATGAGAATCAAGCCATACGTAGTTCTTAAACTGCAGTTTAATGTCATGTGGGACAAAAGGATTAGAGATCTTAGTTTAGGGTCCTAGATCTTTGACCATTGTAAGAAATTCACAGTGTGTGTTTTCATGGGGACATTTCAACTAAGGGACTGAAAGTGGAATTTGGGGTTAGGCCCAATGACTTGGGGCTGGATTCGAGGGACACTCGAACATTCCTACATATCGCATAAGGATGGGAATCAAGCCCACGTAGTTCTAGAAATACCCTTTGTACAAATTTGGTTTATACATGTGAGGGTGAAAGGGGACTTTAGTACAATGATGGTTTAACGCAAGATAAAAGGTTTGGGCATTGCCATGTATGCACGTAGTCATTGAAATGAAACATGATTGAAAAAATCAATGTAAATAATGGTTCCCTCTCAGGTGAGGGAATCAAAGAATATTGTAGTTTATTGTCATACTGTACAAAAGTGTTGTATAGTTTAACGTCGTATAACAAAGACGAAAGTGAACCAATGTAATGATATTGATTCTAGGGGCGGTTTCACGAATCAACATCGTATGAGATGGAGGTGAACCGATGTGAAGAGATTGGTTTTGGGCTTGAACCTTGGGAGGTTGCCTACATACCCAGCCTAGAAGGCAAGGATCAAAGTCCGTGTAGTTCAATTAAAGAATGAATTGATGATCAAGTTGTTCTTGGGGACAATGACCTAATAAAAAAATGTTGTTGGGACTTACACATGGTTAGTGGCCCAAAGAGAGTGTTATGGTTGAGGTTTGCTCTCAGATCATGTGAGTCGTGCTTGATGTGAGAAACCAGAGGTAACAACAACCTTAACGATGCATAGTTTAAAGTCATGTAGGACATATAAAGGGACTATGCAGTTTAGAGTCTTACTGTTAGGACTATTGGTGCTGCACAGTTTAGTGTCATGTAGCAGGGACAAAGTGCTGTTTAATGTCATGTAGGATGTATCACGGACTTTCTGTACAGTTTAACATCATGTAGTTAGGATGATGGGGACAATAGAGTTTAACGTCATGTTGGACGACAGGGAGACTGTGCAGTTTAATGTCATGCAGCGAGGACAAAAGAGTACACCATTTAACGTCATGTTGGACAAAAGTGCGAATAGTTTAAGGTCATATGCATGGACCGTGGAAGGTGCAGTTTAATTTAATGCTGGAAAAAAGTGCAGTTTAAGGTCATATAGGACCTTTGATGATTATTTAGTTTAATGTATTTTCGTACATAAGGGACTTTTATACAGTTTAGCATCATGTAGTTAGGACGGCACAGTTTAACGCCTTGCTTAACGTAAGGGAGTTCTTTTTTTTCCATAGTTTAACGTCATGTTGGACGAAAAAAAGGGACGATACAGTTTAGCGTCATGTTGGATGAAAGTGCGAATAGTTTAATGTCATATGCATGGACCGTGGATGGTGCAGTTTAATGTCATACAGGACCTAGTTGCATTTTAAGGTCATACTGGACCATTTAGGGAACTTTTTCACAGTTTAACGTCATGTGGGACGAAAGTGCAAATAGTTTAAGGTCATATGTATGGACCGTTTCTGTACAGTTTAATGTCATATAGCAAGGATGAATTGCCATATAGTTTAACGTCATATAGCAAGGACGAATTTCCGTATAGTTTAACATCATATAGCAAGGGTGAATTTCCGTATAGTTTAACGTCATATAGAAAGGAAGAATGGCCGTATAGTTTAACATCGTATAGCAAGGACGAATGGCTGTATAGTTTAACGTCATATAGCAAGGATGAATGGCCGTATAGTTTAACGTCATATAGCAAGGATGAATTACCGTATAGTTTAACGTCATATAGCAAGGAAAATTTGTCGTATAGTTTAACGTCATATAGCAAGGACGAATTGCCGTATAGTTTAACGTCATATAGCAAGGACGGATTGTCGTATAGTTTAACATCATATAGCAAGGAAGAATTTCTGTATAGTTTAACGTCATATAGAAAGGACGAATGGCCGTATATTTTAACGTCATATAGCAAGGATGAATTGTCGTATAGTTTAACATCATATAGAAAGGACGAATTGTCGTATAGTTTAACGTCATATAGCAAGGATGAATTGTCGTATAGTTTAACGTCATATAGTAAGGACGAATTGCTGTATAGTTTAACGTCATATAGAAAGAACGAATTTCCGTATATTTTAACGTCATATAGCAAGGACGAATTGTCGTATATTTTAACGTCATATAGAAAGGACGAAAGAGTACTTTGTAGTTTATACAAAATACTTCTTCAAAAATCTGGCATTGGTTAGAGTAGTAATGAGCTCTCTATCCATTGAGATTAATGAATAAGCTCCATTGGAGTAGACCCTATGTATTGAATAAGGTCCTTCCCATTTTGGCTCAAGTTTGGGAGGTTTCTTTCCTGGTATCATTGGAGTTCTGAGAAATAATACCAATTCTCCTTGAGTGAATGAATGAAGACGAACTTTTTTGTTAAAAGCTCGTGCTATTCGATTCTGATAGACTTCGAAGTGGTGAAAAGTGCACAATCTTTTCTTATCTAACCGTTCCAATTCATTCAATCACTTTTGAGATTGTTCATCTGTAGATGATTGATCACAAATGGAAACTCTGAGCGAGGGTAGTTGAACTTCAATGGGAAAGACGGCTTCTGTTCCATATACTAATGAATATGGAGTTGACCGAGTTTCAGTGCAGGTGGTAGTCCGATAATCCCATAGAGCATGAAAGAGTTTATCAGGCCATGATCTCTTATCTTTATCCACCATCTTTTGTGGTATATTTGAAAGAGTCTTGTTAAAGGCTTCTATCTGACTGTTTGTCGCTGTATGATACCAAGATGAATGGTTGGATTTGATGTTGTATTCTTGATACAACTTCTTCACCTCGGATGAACATAAATTGGTGTCATTGTCCGTTAATATGGTATGAGGGACACCAAATCTGGTAATGATGTTAGACTTTATGAAGCTAACAATGAATTTAGAATTGACTTCCTTGAGAGGTATTTCCTCTGCCCATTTGGAAAAGAAGTCAGTAGCAGTAAGAATGTACTTAAACTGCTTGGTCGTAGCCGAAGGGTAAGGTCCCACCACATCCATTCCCTATGTGGCAAATAGCCATGAGTATTTAGCTGTATGAAGAAACTCTAGAGGTTGATGAATGAAGTTGTCATATACTTGGCATGAATGACACTTATTTGTGAAATCGACACAATCTCATATCATTGAAGGCCAAAAGTATCCAAGCCTTATAATCTGATCAGAAAGTCTATGTCCAGACTGGTGGGCACCACAGACTCCTACATGTACTTCTTTCATGAGAGCCATTGTCTCTTCACCATCAATGCATCTGAAGAGAACTCCATCAAAACCACGTTTGTAGATAATTTTCTCTAGGTGATCTGGGTTATCATAAAGAGTAAAATTAACCACACGTCGCCAGATTTGTTCTTTCTCAGCTCTATCAGATGGAAGTGTTCCATTTTGAAGGTATTCCCTGATAGGTGACATCCATCATGTAGTATGACCATACGGTTCAGGAATGGGACAAATTTCATTAATTTCCTCTGTTATGATTCGAACATAAGGTGAAATTGCACGACGGTGGGAAATACTGATGGTTGTCTCGTCCCGATTTGGATCTGCCAGAGCTGTGGCTATATTAGCCAATGCATCAGCTTGAGCATTTTGTGATCTTGGGACATAAGAATATGTCGGTTCCAAAGGTAATTCTGCCATTAACTCTCTGATGTAATCATACAAAGGGATTAGTTCTTCTTTTCTGATGTCATAATCTCTATTTACTTGTTTGATTACCAGGTCTGAATCATCTTTCACCTTTAAGTGATTCACTTGTGCTTGAAGTGCTAATTCCAAGCCTACGATGAGAGCTTGGTATTTTTCTTCATTATTGGTACCACCTTCCCACAATAAGAACGAATAAGGTAACACTGCCTTTTCTGGAGAAATGAGTACAATTCCTAAGCCAACTTTGTTGAATTTAGGATTTTCCATTTTCCTCCCTGTTGGACTTCTGGAAGCACCATCAAAAAACATTTCCCATTCCTGGGGTATTTCTTGAATAGATAAGACTTCCTCATCAGGGATTTCAATATCTAAAGATTTATCTTCCACTGAAGGGTGTTCATCCAGGAAATCAACCAGATCTTGTCCCTTTATCACCTTTTGAGACACATACTGAATGTCGAATTGCTGCAAAATAACTTCCCATCTTGCCAGACATCCTGTAAGCATTGGACAACTAAGGATAAATTTGAGAGGGTTATTGCGAGATACCAATTGGACCTCGTGATGTTGCAGGTAGTGTCTCAACTTTTGAACTGCAAAGATTAATGCCAGACAGCACTTCTCAATACTTGAATACTGGGTTTCTTCTTCAAGCATGGTTCGACTGAGATAGTAGAGACTGTTTTCATTCCCAGCATCATTCTTTTGAACAAGAAAGGCACCCAATGATCTCTCTAGAGCTGTTACGTAGAGGATAAGTGGTATTCCTTCAACAGGTGGCATGAGTACCAGTGGACTAAAGAGGTATTTCTTGAGAATATCGAATGCTTCTTGACATTCTTCAGTCCAATGGTAAGTGACTCCCTTCTTCATCAATTTGGTGAAGGGTAAACTTTTTCCTGCCAAATTGGCGATGAAACGCTGAATATAGGCTAAGTGTCCCTGAAGTACTCTTAATTATTTCAAATTTTGAGGAGGTGACATACCAAGGATTGACTTGGTCTTCTCAGGATCGACTTTAATACCACGATGGCGTACAACAAAGCCGAGAAATTTTCCTGAGGTTACCCCAAAAGCACATTTTAAAGGGCTCATCTTCAAATTATGTTGTCGAAGCTTGCAGAATATGACTTCCAAATCAGCCAAGTGATTGGAATGTTGTTTGGATTTAACTACCAAATCATCTACATAGAATTCAACAAACTTCCCTAAGAAGGGTTTGAAGATACGATGCATGGCATGCTGATAAGTTTCACCTGCATTCTTTAAGCCAAAGGGCATTACCCGGTAGCAAAACACACCCCAAGGGGCTCTGAAGGCTGTAGATTCCTCGTCTTCTGGGGCCATTCGGATCTGATTATATCCGGAATATCCATCCATGAAGTAAAGTGCTTCATATCCAGCTGTTGCATCAACTAGAAGTTCTGTAATCAGAACTGGGAAATCATTCTTAGGACAATGCCAATTAAGATCTCTGAAATCGATGAAAACTCTAATTTTTCCATTATTTTTCTTTACAGGGACAATATTAGCCAACCATTTGTGATATTGAACTTCTCTAACGAAGTTAGATTTGATAATATTATCCACTTCAGCTTCAATTTTGGAATCATAAGTTGGGTGTGTTCTTCTCGCGGCTTGCTTAAATCCTCGATGTTCTTCTGGTAAACCCAAATGATGAGTAGCAACAGAAGGATCAAGCCTGGGAATTTCTGTATAGTTCCAAGCAAATATATCTCTATTTTTCTTTAGAAAAGAAATATACATCTCTTGCTCTTCAAGAGTCATGGCCGCACTGATTAAAGTGGGGCGTGGATCTTGTTTTGTACCCAGATTTATTTCTCTGAGTTCATCCACAGTGGTAGAGATACCCTCTTCAAATGATGGAGGAGTATCTCCGAGATCTTCCTCTTCTTCCTCATCATGTGTTATTTCTTCCTTTTCTACTTTCATAGTAGATGATAAAGTATAATTCTCATGATCTGAAGAGCTATCAAAATTTTCATATCTTGAAGAAGAAGCTTCCATTTCCGACCCGATTGATGATGAAGGGTCTTCTTTGGGTAATAAAGAGGAGATGATGGATTGAGAATCGACATCATTTTTCACCTCTGATGTTTCTATAACTTCTTCTATCCTAATTGGAGAAGCATAGACTTGTTGGATTTCAGTATATGAAATGAAGACGTCCCCATTTGTGCTTTCATCACTGCTTGGTAGATTACCAATTTCTCCCATGTTGTCTGGCTCGATTGCTGTAATTGACATTATGAATCTTTCCATAAGAGTATTTTGACTTGGTTCTATCTTGTCAATTTGACTGATAGGCAACACATAATATGTACTCACATGTGTAAATGGATTTACTGGAATTTTCTCCAAACCATATGGAGCATTAACTTTGGTAATCTCCTTTGTTATGGATTTCTCCCTTCCCTTCATGTGATAAAATTCCGCCTCAATGTATTGATACTCACATGTCTTGAACGGGGCCTTATCACCATACAATGTCCCAACCTTGACCATCGAAACGATATTTGAGACATTGATGGTATGATGAAGGGATAGCCACATGTTGATGTAGCCAGGGTCTTCCAAGCAAGATGTTGAAGGCTGAGTCTTGATCAACAACCATGAAATCTGAATTGGATACAAGATCTCCTAACTGAGTTCTGAGTGTAACTTCGCCCAGTGGTTCTTGTTCATTTTTATCATATCCTTGTAACATCATGGTAGAAGGAGATAAATCAGATTCTGTGAGGCCCAATCGACGAAGTGTACGAATGGGCATGAGGTTGACTCCTGAACCATTGTCAATGAAAGTTCTTCGAACGTCTACGCCATTGACCTTGCCAGACAAGTACAATGGTCTAATATGTCCATTCACAACATCGTCTTCGTCTTCATCAGTAAAAGATATTATTTCATGGCATTCTGCAGGATTATTCTCTATGTGATCGACTTCAGCAGCAGCAATTTCAGTTTCAAACTCCTGAGGACTTGACAAAGCCTCGATGAGTTCTTCCCAAAGATATTTTGACATATTCAGAGCATCCATAATTGATAACTTGGATGGTACTTGGGACAAGTGTTTCAATATATCATAATTTTGATCTAGAGGTCTGCGTTTCCCAACAGGAATATGTGGTTTAGCAGGTACCTTGGAAGCAGATGCTTTGGAAGTTGATGCATCTTGTATCGGGATAGGAGTTGGCAATATTCCTGGTTTTGGAAGGTTAGACCGATTAGATCCATTTACTTTCTAAGAAGAAGAAGATGGAACCTTCAACCGGTCTTCCAAAATGACTGTTACAGGACTGAATTTGCTATTGGTAGAAGAACTTTCTTGTTCTTACTGAGCTCGTTGAAGGGCTCTACCACAAGTTTCTGCTGCGTACACAGTTCTAGCAGGGGTAGAATTGGAATAGTGGCTTCTGAAAGATCCACGTCTTCCCCTGTATCCTGAGCCCCTAGAACTTCCTCTGATTACTCTGTTTGATACAGAGAATTCAGGCTCATTGAAATCAAAACTGCGACTGACATATGGATCTGTTAATTGAATCATATTAACAGAACCAAAGATTAACTCTTCATCTGATGAAGACTCTGCCTGATTAGCCTATTTAGGTTGTGCCGTTTGGTAGGGCGGTGCCCATGGCTTTGAAGTATATGGCATAAAATCCTCCAAATTCAAAGACAACTTAGGCTTTGACACATACTCATCTTCTTCTGATTCTTTTTCTTTCTTTGAATCATGTCGTTTCTTTGAGGACTTTCCCTCTGACGAAGAGGGTTTTTCCATAACATTCATGGAAAAAGACACAATTGGTTTCTTTAATTGTGTTCGCAAAATAGCATGAGTTTGATTGATTGTCTTTCTGACCATCCAATCATCATACTTCTGTGCATTTTTGCTTTTTAATTCTTTCCATTCATCTTCCTCCTCTGGAACTGTAGCAGTGACACATGCAACCTGGGTTGAGGAGCCTTTCAATGTGACCTGTCCCGAGTCGACCATATTTTGCAGGAGGTCTTTGAAGACAAAACACTCTTGGATGGGATGCCCCAACATTTGATGAAAAGGGAAATAATTGGGATGGTCTTCATCTCCTTTCTTGTTTGGCCTCTTGGGCATTGGAAATTGAACCAAATTTTTTTCCAGAGCCGAAATGAAATAACCAGGAACTTGTTCATTTCGGAAAGAGTATGTTTTTCTCTTCAGATCTTCAAATTGTTTTCGTCTTTGATCTCTTTGATCATCTGGATGAAAAGGCCTTTGTTGTTGGCGCTCAGAAGGTGGAGCCCTTCGAGAAGATGAAGGTTTTGAGGTAGAAATAGGTACAGGTGCTTGTTTAAGCATAACCGTAGTAGTTTCTGCTTCACCCATTCTCCTTCCTGGAGCTGATGGAATTACACGAGATTTATCCTTAGCCTATATAAGGGAATCTTCAATCTTCTGAGAGATTGAAGTAAGGTCTCGAAACCCTCCTATGTATTTTACAGGGATTAATGGAATGCATAATTCGTCACACAGATTTGCCACACAGATTGGAAACAACTATTCTTGAGGGAGTGCTAAACTCAAGAAATATGTTAATCCCTTCCATCGAGTAATGAAATCAGAGACCCTTTCATTCTCCCTTTGCTTACAGTTTGTAAGATCTAAAACTGTTGTATTTGGCAAATTTGAGCTGAATTGAAGGAGAAATTTTTGGAGAAGATCCTCTCATCCGGTAATTGACCGGGATTGCAAGCTTGTATACCAAACAAAATCTGGTCCTTGCAAGGTTCGCACGAAGCATCTGAGTTTCACTGCTTCTTGTTGCTCCGGAGTTCCCATCATGGGATCTCAAAAAGACACGTAATGTGTCAAATGCTGTTCAGGATTTCCTGATCCATTGAAAATAGGGAATACATGATTCCCAAAACTGGATGGAGGAGAAATTGAATCTACCCATTCAGGGTAAACTTTATTTTCTGGTTGAACTTGCACACGTTTCCCTTCCATAGTTTCTAACCGAGATGTTAATGACTCAATATTAGTTATTAACTTTTGAGAAACATCCTGTTGAACTTGGACTTGGGTAGGTGAAATGACTGGAGCTTGGACAGATGTGGTGATTAGTGTTGCAATTGATGGTAGCACTGCCAACTGTTGTTGCACTTGACCCGTAGGATTAGACCTGTGAGGGTGTACTAATAGAGAAGGATATTCTTGATCTATCTCATTAGCTGCAACAAATTCCTTTGGCTGACTGACTCCAGCATGCTTAAGAAGAAGACTACTCTGAAGTAGTTCTGCATTCAACCTTCTTAATTCCTTCATTTCTTCCTCCTGTTGTGCAAACCTTTGCTCTAGTGAGAGCGATTGACCTTCTCCAGAGGAAGGATATATAACCTGTTTCTTTCCTTCCCTTTGTTGGATCCTTTTCGGAGAGGGGGAAGTGGGTTACTCGAAGGATTACCTAGGTTTTGAGTAATCCTTTGACTTCGTGTATGCATTCCTTCTTCATTTGTGTCAGTGCGTACATCTTCTTAAGCAGGAACTTCTTCATCTGAGTCCCCTAAGTGAGCCTCATTTGGTGGATCAGAAATAATGGCATTGATGACATTGATTGATGCATAACTCATCGCATCCCTTCTATCAGCATTTCTGTGATATTGTCTACTTCCATGTATTTGATGAGACATTTCCTTTTGTTGATTCGATCCCTCAGGAACTTCTTGACGAACCGTAATTTGGAGGGAATCTCCTGATAATTTGTCTCTTCGTTCCTCTTGAGGTTTCTTCCCCAATCGAGAAAAGACTGACTTTCTCTGAGGAGGGGATTGATGATTTGAAAAAGTCCCCAGTCTGGTGGACTAGGGCTATTCCTGTTGTTCTCGCTCAACTCTTCGAATCTTATTTGTTGATTCCAAGGGTTGGTTTAAAAGAGTCCCCAGTCTGGAGAGCTGGGGTGGTTCTTAACATGCTATGTCTGAGACTTTATTGAAAGTCCTCCTGATCTTGCGAACCTTAGTCCGGAAATTAGCTAGATGCATTAACATGTATCCGCTTTTATCACCCGGTTCAAAAGACCGTTGGATGATTTCTGACACTTCTGTCACTTGGTGACGTGCTTGCTCCAAACGAGAGGCCTATTTAAAATTATCATTTGCTTGATTCAAGAGTAATTCAACACTTGTTCTCTGTATTCTTGATTTTGAGAGGAACTAGTTGAATCCTGTTCTTGGGAAGGATTTTGATTACAAACAAATCCCATTGACTGTGGCCGGTTATGGGCAATAACATTGCATGAGACCATTTTCGGTGGGCTTTTCTGACCGGATAACACCATGAAATGCAGTGCTCCATGAACACCCCATCCTCTGACACGAATACCATATGGGGAATTGGCAATTAACTGACGCAATCTTCTTAGTGCACAAAGGCATGAACGTTGAAGGGCTCTCTGCTGCTTTTCAGCCATCGGATATCGAGAGACTGATAGAGATGCCAAATCAATCTGACATTGTAACCCTTCTATTATCTTAAGATGATTTTCATATTCATCATAAGATAATACTTTCTTTTTTAACTGAAAAATATTTTTCCATATGTTGAGACGAATATCATGAATTTCATCTTCCGTCAACATTTCTAGAACCTTATACTGAGATTCATCCAAAGGCCAAAACATGACTGGCACTTCACCTTTCACCAGTTGTTTTCTCATTTTTAGAATTTCCTCTTTATCATTTGATGGAGATTATTCTACCTGATTTGACCAGAGTTGGTGTTTACTTATTGCTTCATTAGATTCAACAGGATTGGTAGAGAAATCATTGATCAAACTAGAAGATGCATGATTTAGGGGTGGTTCAGAGAATGACCTACACCCTGGGCTATCTTCTGATTGAGAAAGTATTTCACCTGCTAGCGATAAAGCTTCAAACATGACTGGTTTCGCATTTTCAAGTGCCTCAAGATAATAGGGCTTTCTCGGCACTATATTTTCCACTAGAGCATTTTCCGGGCAATGTGCATCACTACTGCGGAGAGGACTTTCACAGCGAAATTCATCATCATGGGGAGGACCACCATAATGGGTTACAGCAAAAGATGATATCTCTTTCTCCTTGGTCTTCTGACCACATAGAGGGTTCCTGTGGCTCTCATCTAAAGATGAAACTTTGAGATCGACCGAATTTTTATGAAGCAAGCCTTCATGAGGAAGTGTATGTTGAAGACCTTCAGAATTAATGTTCCCACTATTGGGAACTGAGGGAGTAGAATCTTGAATTCTAACAGATCATTGTCTGAGGTCTTCAAGAACTCTAGCATCAAGCAAGGCCTTGTTACAGATTGGAACTTGATCTCCTGACTATGCTGGGTGGGTCTTTTTCTTAGACGCCTTCTTACTCGCCTTGGAAAACACTTGTTGATGAAAGTGGATGCTCTGAGCAAGTGTATGTGCCTGATTAGAAAATATGGCCAGGTTAGGCTGACGGTCTCCTCTCAAATATGGTGTATGTGCCTGACTTGGTTGTTCATATGATATGGGGGAGTATTCCCCACAGCCCTCTTGGACTGGAACAGATGTGTGTGTCTATTCCAGAGTGAATTGTTGATGTATTACTCCACTGGTAGGGATAGATTTATGTGTATTTCCCTGAGATGCCGCTGAAGTTGTTATAATATCCTGGCAAGCATCCAGAATATGAGCAGGGATTTTTTTCTGCTCTTTCACCATTGATAAATATGCTTGGTGACTTTAGCTGCCGGAATGGGAATATACGTCCATTCCAGGCTTGGAGTAGGTGTATGTGCCTGCTCCTGTCCTCCTTTTCCTATCAGTGAATCCTGACAGTACTCAAGTGTGGGGGCAGAGAGTTGAGTCTGCCTCCTATTTGTTGTTGGGGCTTTCCGACTAACTTCTCCGAATTCTACCATGCGAGACTGTTGGTAGGCTTGATTAATACTAGTAGGTGTATGTTCCTGTTGATTTCACTTCGCTAAACGTGGTTGACGAGATCCATCATATGTAGTCAGAAGAGCCTGCTGACTAGCTGATGATGTATAAACAGGTGTATGTTCCTGCCTATAGTACTCCGCCGGAATTTCCAGGCGGGATTGGCGTGATGCTGCCAGACGAGTTTGATGGATAACGGAATTAAAAAAAGCAGGTGTATGTGCCCGCTCGTTGCTTGCCACCAAGTTAGGTTGGCGGACTTCTCCGAATGCTACCAAGAGAGACTGTTGGTAGGCTTGATTAATACTAGCAGGTGTATGTGCCTGCTGATTGCACTTCACCAAAAATGGTTGACGAGATCCATCATATGTAGTCAGACGAGCCTGCTGACTAGCTGATGATGTATAAACAGGTGTATGTTCCTACCTATAGTACTCCGCCGGAATTTCCAGGCGGGATTGGCCTGATGCTGCCAGACGAGTCTGCTAGACAGCGGAATTAAAACGGGCAGGTGTATGTGCCCGCTCGTTGATTTCCACCAAGTTAGGTTGGCGGACTTCTCCGGAGATGGTAGAGATGAGAATCTACCCACTATTGACCAGATTCCGCCTCTAGTGGTTCATCTTTCTTGCTCGGGTTCGAGGAACCTGAGCCGAACGCCTGGAGTCGGTACCCTCATCATGTTGAGGGCGCACTATCGCATGAGTCTGGCGGCAATTGTTGGTGGGATCCCTTACGAAGGACTCCTGTCTATTTGAATTAAGGCCCTGAGGGACCTGCTCATTCACCTCCCCAGAATAAGGGAGCGAATTTTGATTGCATTCCGGGGATAACGACCCGAAATGGTTGGAGACGGTAGTCAGCACCGCCTGCTTCTTTATCACTAGTCGTCATTGTCCGGATGACCGATGTGAGTTGTTTACTTGGAGGGCTTGTCGGTCAGCCTCCAAAGTTGGGATGGTACCATGTTGATGGTACTCCTTAACCCGTGCGTTTGATACCCCGTGTTGAAGACGCTGAGTAGGTGATATCATCCTTAGAAAGGACGATGATACAGCAGGAGTAGCAGCAGTGGCATTTGTAGAAGTAGTATTCACAGGTGTGAACTTGAGAGTAGCCATTCTAGAAATGCAGAAGATCTTGGAAAAGAGTTCCTTTTTGATATAATAGGCGTAATCAATATAAATTCAGCCACTAAATCTTTTGGATGAGCACATTTGTCAATGATTGTTTTTTTTTTGGCCCTCTCATTGAGTTTTAAATAGGGGCCTAACAAATGGGTAAAACATTATTTTAACTTGGTTAAGGATTCACGTCAGGTTCACCATTTTTGTTTCCCTCGGAATCTAGGGATGACCGCCTTGATGGGAGGTTCAAACATTCCGATCAGTTTCTAACGGGTTTGTTCGTAGAACCAGAAACATCCAAGGATTCCACATCCATTCGGACCTACTTTCCAAAGGTAGGTGCTCATTAGTTCGTGGACTGATGAGGCTTAGTAATTTGCATTGGTTGAGAGGATGGGAGGTCGGACTCATCACACCTTTTTTAGGGGAATTATTGTCTACTCCGGGACTCTCTTTATAGATTTATGTTATGTTCATGAATCCTTATTACGTTACCAAGTATAAAATGAGCTTTCCTTCAAATCTGACAATCAATGATAAAATATATAGGAATTTTAGAGAATCTTTTATATGTATTCGAGGTTCTTCATCGATAGTGAATCATCTGTATTTATTAGAGATTCTTGGTCAATGGTACCCTTTGACACATTTATATAGAAGTCTCTTGGACATTATGATGACCATGATGGTTTTAAATCCACTCAGTGGGGCACTTGAAGTTTATTGTCATTCAGAAGGACATGGATTATTTCATAGTTGGGATTGAACCCACAGACGGGCTACCTACGTATCCTTTGTTTAGAAAAGGAATCAGAACCCACGTAGTTTGAGTAATGGAGTATGATGTTTATGATTGATGGCTCAAAGAAGAATGTCATAGTCACTTTTACACTCTAAGATCACGTGAGTCATGCTTGGTGTTAGAAACAAGAGGTATTGGTAAAAATTAGACAATTGTGCCATAAAAGATGCAATCATAAGAAATAATGTGGGGCTTATGTATGTATGACTGCCCAGATAAATGAAGGTTAGGATTTACTTTAGGGAAGAAATCCAGGAACAGGGTTCATAAAGGTATATGTGCTTCATGGAGATTTTGAATACTCTAACTTGGGGCTTACTCCTGAGGAGGATTCCCATATTAGGAGAAGACTTATTATTGGGTTTTACTCCTGAAAAGGAATCCGAGATCAAAGGTAAATTAGGACTGGTTAAGAGAAATTAAGACTGGGGCTTACTCGTGAAAAGGAGGCCCGGGTCAAGGATTAAGGATTGGGGCTTAATCCTGAGGAGGATGCCCAAATTAGGGGACTGGGGCTTACTCCTAAGGAGGATGCCCAGATTAGGGAATTTTAAGAATTGGGGTTTACTCCTAAGGAGGATTCCCAAGTTAAGAATTATGACTGGGGCTTACTCCTAAGGAGGATTCCCATATTTGAGACTGGGGCTTATTCCTGGAAAGGAAACCTAGGTTAGGGGATCTAGGGATTACTCCTAATAGGATGCCCAAATTAGAGGACTTATGACTGGGAATTATTCCTGAAAAGGATACCCAGGTTAAGGATTCTCTCATCTTAAAGGATGAGGTTTAATGACTGAAATCTCAATCTTTAGTGACATAAAGATGTGTAAATCACTAGGTTTTGAGAGATATTCCACATAATTCCTTTCAGATAAGGAAGTAAAATCAAGAAATGATTCCATAAATGGCTTTGAAGAGTGTCTTGAAGATTGAATCTTGAATAGGAAAGGTGGAATGGCTTAATAGGGGGTGAAATGGGCAAGAAAGGCACCCAAAAAGGCAAGGGTGCGCAAGTCCTAGCAGGCGCGCAGGTACTGCGTGGGCGAGCAAGTCCTGGTCACGCAGGTATGCCTACGCGACACATGGGTTACTTGCATGATTGGTAACCAACATGGTAAGACTTGAGCGACTCTTGATTAAAGACTTTAGAATCCCCTTGAGGTTCTTCCAGAAGAGGGGATCGCAAGTTCTATTGAAGGAGTAAGGCGGTGCGCAAGTGTGGCCTTTTCCCTTAAGGGCTGGCCACTCAGGCGCACAAGTGTTGATGAGTTTCAACACTTAGGACTTCCTCCCCCTCTTTAGATCTTCTGTTCTAGGTAAGAAATTACCTTATAAGTGCTTCGGAACCTTTGAGAAGAGACTAGGGCACCAGAAGCTCAAATATGAGTTTTTGGAAAAAATCCTCCTGGAATGGGGGGGCCCACAGGGTCTATTTATAGGCAGGAGAAGACCCCAGGCGGTTATCACTTAGGTCGTGCAAGTCACTTGCACGACCATTATGCGTTGCGCAAGTGGACTTGCGCGACAATGAGGGAACTTGCGCGACTTATGGGCAATGTTCTCTTTGTTCATCCCTTTGTCGATTTTTGATGTTTTCTTCAAAGGCTGAATCAATTTGAGCTCAGATATTCCCCTTTTCCAATCTTTAGATTTTGTGATGAAAGGAGCGTCAACAATTATACAATCATTTATATTTAATAAAAATTAATTTAGAAATAATATTTTATTAAAATGTTATTTAATTCAAAAAAACATTAATTCATCAAAATAAATTTCTTAATTGAATATTAACTAAAAATACTATTTGTGCTTTAAGGACTGTCTACAAAGTGACAATAATAAAATGAATGAATATTATTTATTATATACAAAAATAATGCACATAATCATAGTGATATGGTCTTGTTACATAACTCCCCATAACACCCACATAATACCTAAGGGTATGGTGTGTGATGGTGACAGACTCTTGGGGAGGCTCAAATAACATCTTTTGGGTGGTAATCTCTATTAACTTCCACTTCTCTCATAGACGGTTCTGTTCAAGATTAACGTGTTAAATCTCGGCCTGGGCAAGGTCAAGAATGAATCCCAGTGATGCTACCTCTTTTCTGAGATCCATCAAATGAGCTTCGTATGTAGAAATTCAACTAGATGACGCCGTCACTTCCTTAGTCTAGGTAAATTGGATTTATTAAAGCCCTATATTTATACTAATCTTGTGATCACTATTAAATAGATAAATTAGAAATGGTAACAATTCTTAACGGTATTTTTAAATCCAAAAACATAAAATAAAGTAAGTTCATATGTCTTTGTTTCCTTTGGAATTGGGAATGACCTCGTTGATTTAAGGTTCAAACATTCCAAGCGGTTTCAAACGGGTTTTTTCGTAGAACCGGAAACATCCAATGATTCCATATCCATTTGGACCTACCTTCCAAAGGTAAGTTCTCATTAGTTGTGAACTGATGAGGCTTAAGAGTTTGCATTAGTCGAGAGGATGGGAGTTCAGACTCATCACACCCTTTTGGGGGGAATTATTGTCTACTCCGGGACTCTCTTTATAGATTTAAGTTATGTTTGTGAATCCTTATTACAATACCAAGTATAAAATAAAATCTCCTTTAGATCCAACAATCAATGATTATATATGTAGGAAATTTAGATAATCTTTTATATGTAATCGAGGTTCTTCATCGATAGAGAATCAACTGTATTTGTTAGAGATTCTTAGTCAATGGTATCCTTTAATACATAAAAGACTACTGGTCATTATGATGATCATACTGGTTTTAAAGCCACTCAGTGGGGCACTTGAAGTTTATTGTCATTCAAAGGGATATGGATTATTTCAGAGTTGGGATCGTACCCGCAGATGGGCTACCTACGTATCCTTTGTTTAGAAAATGAATCAGAAACCACATAGTTCGAGTAAGGGAGTATGATGTTTATGTATGATTGATAGCTCAAAGGAAGATGTCATAATTACTTTTACACTCTAAGCTCACGTGAGTCATGCTCGGTGTGAGAAACAAGAGGTATTGGTAAAACTAGACATTTTTTCCTTGAAAGATTTAATCATAGAAAATGATGTGGGGCTTATGTATTTATGACTGCCCAAATAGATGAGGATTGGGATTTACTTCAGAGAAGAAACCTGGGAACAAGGTCCATAAAGGTATATGTACTTTATGGAGATTTGAATACTCTAACTTGGGGATTATTCCTGAGGAATATTCCCAAATTAGAAGGGGACTTATGATTGGGTTTTACTCCTGAGAAGGATGCCCAGATCAAAAAGTAGATTAAGACTGGTTAAGAGAAATTAAGACTGGGGCTTACTCCTAAAGAGGAGGCCCAGGTTAAAGGGATTTGAAGACTGGGGCTTACTCCTAAGGAGGAGGCCCAGGTTAAATGGATTTGAAGACTGGGGCTTACTCCTAAGGAGGAGGCCCATGTTAAAGGGATTTGAAGATTGGGGCTTACTCCTAAGGAGGAGGCCCAGGTTAAATGGATTTGAAGAATTAAGGGACCTGGGGCTTACTCCTAAGGAGGATACCCATATTTGAGACTGGGGCTTATTCCTGAAAAGGAGGCCTAGATTTGAGAAATTATGGTTGGGGCTTACTCTTGAGAAGGATTCCCAGATTTTGGGAACTTTGAGACTGGGGCTTACTCTTGAGGAGGATGCCCAGATTATGGGACTTGGAGCTTATTCCTGAAAAAGAAGCCCAGATTAACGAGGACTCAGGGCTTAATCCTAAGGAGGATTCCCAAATTAATGAAAATTTGGACTGGGGATTACTCCTGAAAAGGAGTCCCATGTTAAGGATTCTCTCATCTTAAAGGATGAGATTGAATGAATGAACTCTCTAACTTTAGTTATGTAAAGATGTGTAAATCACTAGGTTTTGAGAGATGTTCTACATAATTCCTTTCAGATAAGGAAGCCAACAAGAAAATCATGCCATGAATGGATTTGGGGAGAATTCTAAAGGCTTAATCTTGAATAGGAGTGGTGGATAGGTGTAGGAGGGGTGAAATGGGCAGGAAGGGCACCCAAAAAGAGAGGGGCGCACAAGTCCTGCGTGGGCGCGCAAGTATTGGTCGCACAGTTGTATCTGTACGACACATGGGTACTTGCGCGCCGCTCATCCCTTAAGGTAGAAATTGGGTGAGTCTTGTCTCAATCCTTTATTACTATCCCTAAGTCTTTCAGAAGAGGGGCGTGCAAGCTCTGTTGAAGGGGTAAGGCGTCACGCAAGTGTTATCATTTCCCTTAAGGGCTGGCCACTCAGGCGCGCAAGCGTTGATGAGTTTCAACACTTAGGCCTTACTCCCTCTCTTTAGATCTTCTGTTCTAGGTAAGAAACTACCTTAGAAGTTTTCTGAAGCTTTGAGAAGAGACTAGGGCACCGGGAGCTCAAATCTGAATTTCTGGAAATTCTCCCCCCTTTTTTAAATGGGGGGCCCACGTGGGTATTTATAGGTTGGAGAGAACCTGGGAAAAATTTTAAAGAGGGCGCACAAGTCGCCTGCGCGACCACTGGGAGGCACGCAAGTACACTTGCACGACCTTGGTGGAACTTTCGCGACCCAACTGAATTTGAATCTTGGTTCATTCCTTTGTCAATTTTTTATGTTTCTTCAAAGGATGAATAACTTTGGGTTAATGGTATTTCCCTTTTCATTCCTTTAGACTCTGTGATGGAAAGGAGCGTCAAAAAAGGTCCCCCCTCAGAGTTGGATCCGAAATAAATGAGGATGTGACTCTGAGGAAAAGAAGAAAACCAAGGAACATGCAACGCACAAGTGTTGAGCGCGCAGAGGGCGGTGCGCAAGTGTTGAGCGCACTGGATTTAGGTGCGCAGGAGTGTAGGGGTGTGGCCTGGCCTATATATATAGGCAGCCATTCTCGCGCAAAGCACTCAGATTTCGAATTTTCGATCTCTCGCCACGCAAGTTACATTCTCCACGCAAGTTGCTCTGTTTTCTGATGTTTCACTACTGTCGCGCTGCTTTAGAGGTAATAAAACTTGCACGGTGATACTTGTGCGCAAAAAAATTGCGCGATGCATCCATAATTTCATGCCAAAATTAGACTTGCGTGCCTTAATTCCTTAGCCATTTTTTTTAATTTCTTCACAAATTTTATGAAAAATCAATCCATTTAAGAGTTAATTTATTCAACTCTTTTGCAGATTCAATGGCTCCCAAGAGAATCGGAATGGCTGATGAACTGGCTAGCAAGAGAATTGATGATATGATGAGCATCATTGGCCATGATTACTATGATATTTGTGAAATCACTCTCCCAGATTTGGCTAAGTACTTGAAGAAATATCATCTTAACTTCCCCCAGAGCATTTATATGCCTATGTATGGTCATGGTCATCTGCAAGGAGTCAACATTCCAGATGCAAAGAACTATCTTCCTGAGATGAAACTGCACTGTTACTCCTCTATTTTGGTTATACTGTGCATTAGGAGCAACAACAATGGTGTGAACTTTTAAATTTTTCTTCCATGCCATTTCCTTGCAGATATTAAAATGGTAAAGACATGGGCTGAAATGTTTTCTACTGCCGGTTGGTGGAGAGAAGACAATCATGGAATTAGAACAATGTCTGAAAAGAGTACTCTCTCCAAATGGCTCTTTACTTCTAATGATTCATTCTCAAATCCATGTATCCATCTTCCAAGTCTCTTGGACAGAAACAGAGTCACTGTTTGATCAGCAGAAAATTTTCTCAAACCACACTCAAGAACATTCTTTTACAATTGTTCCAAGAAGATCTGGTATCACTGCATCTCTTATTGTATACGGTTGAATAAATTAATTCCAGGTGGTTTCTGATGAAGCTCGGGATGCCATAAATAAAATGAAGAGTTATGTTGAAAACCTTTTGTAATTCCTGAAAAGAGAGAAGAGACTCCAGTCTATGGATTTCCGTCTAACTCTTGTGCATCAATGAAAAAAACTTTCATCTTCAATCATTTGTGCACGCATTTTCATGCTACCTACTTTAAGATTTTTACCTAAGCCAATGGGCCTAGTAAGCATAGTCTGATTTTTACTAGGATTATTATAAATAACCATACAAACTTTGAATCTTTTAATTGCTCAATATTACCTAAATCATAAAAAATATATGTTTATTGAGCTAGAACTTGACTTTTATTCAGACTTCCCTTGTCTTTTGTGGGCAGTTTAAAGTCATTCACGTTGGAAATAAAAAGTCTAATGTTTAAGGTCAAAGTATCTTTGAATAAATGTATTAAAATGGACTCAATTCCTTGACAACTTATCTGAAAACATATTACCATACTCAAGTATGAATGAAAATATGTAAACTATGACTTAAGAAATTTTGAATCTGAGGAATGATATGAAAAAAGGCTAAAAGGCATTAGAAGAAGTAGTTCCCAAGAATGAAGTTACCATTATTTAACAAACCCGTTATGGGGTTGAATTATGCAGGGCCACCTAAGGGCATTGGCTGCATAGTCAAATAATAGTATCTTTTGGCTAACAAGTCTATTATTTGGACTGCTTATGTAAGGCTGGATAAGGGCATGTACTACATAGTCAGGAAAATGAACTCTTGGAAATTTACTTTTCTACTGCTAAAAAGCCAGTGTAAGTTTATGGAGATTCAAATTTTTCAAAGCATAAAGTTTTCTGTATGGAGAGAGGTACTTGAATATGGAGAAAATATTTCCATGAAAGATTGTCTAAGAAATGGATGAATGTCACTCCTACGAAGGTCTGACCCAAACGTAGGGAATAGAAATATAAACCATATACTTGAATACTTTCATATCATTAAAAAGAACATGAGACAAATATGTTAAGGATGGCTATTTTTTTGCAGATCCTTATATATTGTTGTTAAGACCAATAAGTAAAAAAGAGGTTTTCTTTCCAAGAATGAAGTTACCACTATTTAACAAACCCGTTAGGGGGGTAAATTATGCAGGGCCACCTAAGGGCATTGGCTTCATAGTCAAATAATAGCATCTTTTGGCTGACAAGTCTGTTATGTGGACTGTTTCTGCAAGGCCGCCTAAGGGAACGTGCTGCATAGTCAGGAAAAATAACTCTCATAAATTTGACATTTTTGTGACTAGAAGTCAATAAAAGGGTTATGAAGATCTGAAAATATTTAAGGTTAGGATTATGACACATAAATATGGTTATTGTCCAATTTATGCAGAGATACACAGATCAATGCTAACCATAATCATGTTATGGCTGGGTCCTGAATCAAAATGTTAGACTTCACTACGTATCCCATATGGATGGGAATCAAGCCATATATAGTTCTTGAAATATAGTTTAACATCGTGTGGGACGAAAGTGTAAGAGATCTTAGTTTAAGGTCATATAACTTGGACCATTATAAGAAATACACTGTTTGTGTTTTCACAGGGACTTTTCAGCCATGGGACTGAAAGTGGAATTTGGGGTTAGGCCCAAGAGACTTGGGGATGGATTCGAGGGACACTCGAACGTTCCTACGTATCCCATAAGGATGGGAATCAAGCCCATGCAGTTCTATAAATACCCTCTGTACAGATTTGGTTCGTACATGTGAAGGGAGAAAGGGGACTTTAGTGCAATAATGGTTTGACCCAAGATAAAAGGTTTGGCCATTTCAATGTATGTACATAGTCTTTGGAATGTAACATGATTGGAAATAAATGTGAATAATGATTCCCTCTCAGGTGAGGGTATCAAATAATGTTGTATTTTATTGTCGTACAGGACAAAGGTGTTGTACATTTTAATATCATATAGCAAGGACGAAGGTGAACCAATGTAAAGATATTGATTATGGGGGTGGTTTCATGAATCAACATCGTATGAGATGGAGATGAACCGATGTGAAGAGATTGGTTTTGGGCTTGAACCTCAGGAGGTTGCCTACGTACCTAGCCTAAAAAGAAAGGATCAAAGTCCCTATAGTTTAATTAAATAATGAATTAGTGATCAAGTTGTTCTTGGGGACAACGACCTAAAAAAGGTGTTGGGACTTATGCATGGTTAGCGGTCCAGAGAGGGTATTATGGTTGAATTTTTCTCTAAGCTCACGTGATTCATACTCAGTGTGAGAAACAAGAGGTAACAACAACCCTAATGATGTACAGTTTAATGTAATGTAGGACATATTAAGGGACTATGCAATATAAAGTCTTGCAATGAGGACTATTGGTGCTTCATAGCTTAGTGTCATGTAACAGGGAAAAAATATAGTTTAACGTCATGTAGGACGTATTAAGGGATTTCTGTATAGTTTAGCATCATGTAGTTAGGCCGATCGGGACAATACAGTTTAATGTCATGTTGGAAAAAAGGGGGACTATGCAGTTTAATGCCATGCAGTAAGGACAAAAGAGGACATAGTTTAACATCATGTTGGACGTATTAGGTAATTTTTCACAGTTTAACGTCATGTTGGAAGAAAAGGGACAATACAGTTTAATGTCATGTTGGACGATGGTGCGAATAGTTTAAGGTCATATGCATAGACCGTAATGGTGCAGTTTAACGTCTTCTTGGACATAAGGTATGCAAATAGTTTAAGGTCATATGCATGGACCGTGAGGGGGACACAGTTTAACGTCATGTTGGACGAAAGTGCGAATAGTTTAAGGTCATATGCATGGACCGTGAATGGTGTATTTTGTGTTTATACAAAATACTTCTTCAGAAATCTGGCATTGGGTGGAGTAGTGATGAGTTCTCCATCTATTTGGATTAAAGAATAAGCTCCATTGGAATCGACCTTATGTATTGAGTAAGGTCCTTCTCATTTTGGTTCAAGCTTGGGAGGTTTCTTTCCTGGTATCATTGGAGTTCTGAGAACCAATACATATTCTCCATGAATGAATGAACGAAGAAGAACGTTTTTGTTGAAAGCTCGTGCTATTCGATTCTGGTAGACTTCCAAGTGGTGTAGGGTGCACAATCTTTTATCATCTAAATGTTCCAATTCATTCAATAGCTTTTGAGATTGTTCGTATATAGATGACTGATCACAAATGGATACTATAAGCAAAGGTAATACAACTTCAATGGGAAAGACTGCTTCTGTTCCATATACTAGTGAATATGGAGTTGACCACGTTCCAGTGTGGGTGGTGGTCCGATAAGCCCATAAAGCATGAAATATTTTATCAGGCCATGACCTCTTATCTTTATCCACCATATTTTGCAGTATGTTTGAAAGAGTATTTTTGAAGGATTATATCTGGCCATTGTTCGTTTCATGATACTGATATGAATGGTTAGATTTGATGTTGTATTCTTGATACAACTTCCTCACCTAGTATGAACAGAAGCTGGTGCCATTTTCCATAAATATGTTATAAGGGACACCAAATCTGGTAATGATGTTAGACTTGATGAAGCTAACAATTCATTTATAACTAACTTCTTTGAGAGGTATTGCCTCTGCTCATTTGGAAAAGAAGTCAGTAGTAGTAGGAATATACTTAAACTGCTTGGTTGTAGCTGAAGGATAAGGTCCCACCACATCCATTACCCATGTGGCAAATGGCCATGAGTATTTAGCTATATGAAGCAACTCTGGGGGCTGATGAATGAAGTTGGCATGTACTTGTCATGAATGACACTTCTTTGTGAAATCAACACAATATTGTATCATTGAAGTCCAAAAGTATCCAAGCCTTCAAATTTGATCAGAAAGTCTATGTCCAGACTGGTGGACACCATAGACTCCTGCATGCACTTCTTTCATGACAGCCATTGTCTCTTCACCATCAATGCATCTGAAGAGAACTCCATAAAAACCACGATTGTATAGAACTTTCTCTAGGTGATTCGGGCTATCATAAAGAGTAAAATTGACCACACGTCGCCGGATTTGTTCTTTCCCAGCTCTATCAGGTGGAAGTGTTCCATTTTGAAGGTATTCCCTGATAGGTGTCATCCATTCTGTAGTATGACCATATGGTTCAGGAATGGGACTAATTTCATCGATTTCCTCTGTTCTGATTTGAACATAAGGTGAAATTGTACGACGGTGGGCAATACTGATGGTTGTCTTGTCCTGAATTAGATCTTCCATAGTTGTGGCTATATTAGCCAGTGCATCAGCTTGGGCATTTTGTGACCGCGGGACATAAGAAAATGTCGGTTCTGAAGGGAATTCTTCCATTAATTCTCTAACGTAATCATACAAAGGGATTAGTTCTTCTTTTCTAATGGAATAATCCCCGTTGACTTGTTTGATTACCAGGTCTGAATCACCTTTCACCTTTAAATGATTCACTTGTGCTTGAAGCACCAACTCCAAGCCTACGATGATAGCTCGGTATTCCGCTTCATTATTTGTACCGCCTCCCAACATTGAGAAGGAATAGGGTAACACTGCCTTTTCTGGATAAATGATCACAACCCCTAACCCGACTTTTTTGAATTTAGGATTTTCCATTTTTCTCCCTATTGGACTTCTGGAAGCACCATCGAAGTACATTTCCCATGTTTGAAGACTATCTTGAATAAAGAAGACTTCTTCATCAGGAAGTTCAATATCTGAAGATGTATCTTCTACTGAAGGGTGTTCAACAAGGAAATAATCTAGAGCTTAGCCCTTTATTACCTTTTGAGACACATACTGAATGTCGAATTGCTACAAAATAACTACCCACCTTTCCAGACGTCCTTTAAGAATTGGATGACTAAGGATGAATTTGAGAGGGGTATTACGAGATACCAATTAGACCTCGTGATGTTGCAGGTAGTGTCTCAACTTCTGAACTGCAAATATTAATTCTAGGGATAATTTCTAAATACTTGAGTATCGGGTTTCTGCTTCAAGCATAGTCTGACTGAGATAATAGAGGTTGTTTTCATTCCCAACATCATTCTTTTGAGTAAGAAAGACACCCAATGATCGCTCTAAAGCTGTCACATAAAGGATAATTGGTCTTCCTTCAAAAGGTGGAATTAATACCAGTGGACTCAAGAGATACTTCTAGAGAATATCGAATGCTTCTTGACATTCTTCAGTCCACTGGTAAGTGACTCCCTTATACATCAATTTGGTTAAGGGTAAAATTTTCCTGCCAAATTGGCGATGAAACGCCGAATATAGGCTAAGTTTCCTTGAAGTCCTCTCAATTATTTCAAATTTCAAGGAGGTGAAATACCAAGTATTGACTTTTTCTTCTCAGGATCAACTTCGATACCGTGATGGCGTACAACAAAGCTGTGAAATTTTCCTGAGGTTACCCCAAAAGTACATTTTAAGGGTTTCATCTTCAAATTATGTTTTCAAAGTTTGTGGAATATGATTTCCTAATCAACCAAGTGATTAGAAAGTTGTTTGTATTTAACCACAAAATCATCCACGTAACATTCAACGAACTTCCCTAAAAAGGGTTTGAAGATACGATGCATGGCATGCTGATATGTTGTGCCTGCATTCTTTAGGCCAAAGGGAATTACCCGATAACAGAACACACGTTGAGGGGATCTAAATTATATAGATTATTCATCTTCTGGAGCCATTCGAATTTGATTATACCCCGAATATCCATCCATGAAGGAAAGTTCTTCATAGCTAGCTGTTGCATTAATTAAGAGTTCTGTGATCGGAACTGGAAAATCATCCTTAGGACAATGCCGATTAAGATCTCGGAAATCAATGAAAACTCTAATTTTTACATTATTATTTTTCATAGGTATAATATTAGACAACCATTTGGGATATTAAACTTCTCTGATGAAGTTATCTTTGATGAGCTTATCCACTTCAGCTTCAATTTTGGAAGCATAAGTTGGGTGTGTTCTTCTGGCAGCTTAAGTGAATCCTCGATGTTCTTCTGGAAAACCCAAACAATGAGTAGCGACATCAGGATCAATTCATGGCATCTCTGTATAGTTTCAAGCAAATATATCTCGATTTTTCTTCAAAAATAAAATATACATTTCTTGTTCTTCAAGATTCATGGCCACACTAATTAAAGTGGGGCATGTATCTTCTTTTGTACCTAGATTTATTTCTCTGAGTTCATCCAAGGTAGTAGAGATAACCTCTTCAAATGCTAGAGGATCATCCCTGAGATCTTCCTCTTCTTCTTCAACATGTGTTATTTCTTCTATTTCTACTTTCATAGTAGATGATGCAGTAGAATTTTCATGCTCAGAAGAGATGTTAAAATTTGAACATCTTGAAGAAGAAGCTTCCATTTTCAACCCGATTGATGATGAAGGGTCTTTATTGGGTATTAAAGAGGAGATGATGGATTGAGAATCGACATAATCGTTCACCTCTGACATTTCTATAACTTCTTCTGGCCTGTTTGGTGAAGTATAGACTTGATGGATTTCAGCAAATGAAATGAAGACATCCCCATTTGATCTTTCATCATTGCTTGGTGAATCACCAATTTCTCCCATGCTGTCTGGATTAATTGCCGAAATTGACGTTATGGAGGTTTCCTTAAGAGTATTTGGATTTGAGTTTATCCTATCAATTTGACAGATAGGCAACACATAATCTGTACTCACATGTATAAATGTATTTACTGGAATCTTTTCCAAACCATATGGAGCATTAACTTTTTTAATCTCCCTTGTTGTGGATTTCTCCTTCCCCTTCATGTGATAGAATTCCACCTCAATGTATTGAAATTAACATGTCTTGAATGGGGCCTTATCACCATAAAATGTCCCAACTTGACCATCGAAACAATACTTGAGACATTGATGGTATGATGAAGGGATAGCCGCGTGTTGATGTAGCCAGGGTCTTCCAAGCAAGATGTTGAAGGCTGGGTCATGATCAACAACCATGAAATCTGAATTGGATACAAGATCTCCAAACTGAGTTCTGAGTGTAATATCGCCCAGTGATTCTTGTTCATTTTTATCATATCCTTGTAACATCATAGTAGAAGGAGATAAATCAGATTCTGTGAGGCCTAATCGACAAAGTGTATGAATGTGCATGAGGTTGACTCCTAAACCATTATCAATGAAAGCTCTTCAGATGTCTACACCATTGACCTTTCCAAATAAGTAAAAAGGTCTAATATGTCCATGCACAACATCATCTTCATCTTCATCTGTGAAAGATATCCCTACATGGCATTCTGCAAAATTATTCTCTACATGGTAGGCTGCAGCTGTAGTAATTTCAGTTTAAAACTCCTGAGGACTTGAAAAAGCCTCAATGAGTGCCTCCCAAAGATCCTTTGATAAATTCAAGGCATCCATAATTGATAACTTGTCTGGTACTTGGGCCAGGTTTTTCAATACATCATACTTTTGATCCAAAGGTCTGTGTTTCCCAATAGGAACATGGGGCTTCACAGGTGCCTTGGAAGTTGATGCTTTGGAATTTGATGCATCTTGTATCAGGGTAGGAGTTCGTAATACTCCTAGATTTGGAAGATTAGACCGAATAGGTCTATTTACTTGCTGAGAAGAAGAAGGTGTAACTTCCAACCGATCTTCTAGAATAACTGTTCCAGGACTGAATCTTCCTTGTGTGGAAGAACTTTCTTGTTCTTGTTGAGCTCGTTGAAGGGATTTGCCATGAGTTTCTGCCACATACACAGTTCTAGCAGGGGTAGAATTGGAATAGTGGCCTCTAAAAGAATCAAGTCTTCCTCTGTATCCTAAGCCTCTAGAACTTTCTCTGATTCCTCTGTTTGATACAGGGAACCCAGGATCATCGAGATCGAAACTGTGATTGGCATAAGGATCTGTTAAGTGAATAATGTTAACAGAAATGAAGATCAACTCTTCATCAGATGAATACTCTACCTGACTAGCCAATTTAGGTTGTTCCGTTTTGTGAGATGGTGCCCGTGGATTCGAAGTAGATGGAATAAAATCTCCCAGAGTCAAAGAAAACTCGGGCTTTGACACATACTCATCTTCTTATGATTCTTCTTCTTTATTTGAATCATGACATTTCTTTGAGTATTTTCCCTCTAATGAAGAGGGTTTTTCTACGACATTCATGGCAGAAGACACAATTGGTTTTTTCAATTGTGTTTGCAAAATAGCATGATTTCGGTTGATCATTTTTCTGACCATCCAATCATCATATTTTTGTGCATTTTTTTTCTTGACTTCTTTCCACTCGCCTTCCTTCTCTGGATCTGTAGCAATAACACATGCTACCTGAGCTGAAAAACCTTTCAGTTTGACTTGTCTCGAGTTGACCATTTTTGTAGGAGGTCCTGAAAGACAAAACACTCCTGAATGGGATGCCCCAATACTTTATAAAAGGGGAAATAGTTGGTATGGTCTTCATCTCCTTCATTGTTCAGCCTTTTGGGCCTTGTAAATTGAACCAAATTATTTTCCAGATCCGAAAAGAAGTATCTAGGAACTTGTTCATTTCGGAAATATTAAACTTTGTTTTCCAAATCCTCAAATTGTTTCTGTCTTTGATCAATTTGATCGTCTTGATGAAATGTCCTATGTTGCTAACGCTCAGGAGGTGGAGCCCTTCGGAAAGATGAAGGTTTTGATGTATAAGAAAGTACAGGTGCTTGTTTAAGCATGACTATAGCAGTCTCTGCTCTACCCATTCTCCTTCCTGGAGCTGATGGAATTACACGAGTTTTTTCCTTAGTCTTCGTAAGAGAGTATTCAATCTGTTAAGAGATTGAAGTAAGGTATCGAAACCCTCCTGTGTATTTCACAGGGATCAAGGGCATGCGTAACTCATCACGCAGATTTGCCACACAGATTAGCAACAATTCTTCTTGAGGGAGTGTTAAACTCAGGGAATATGTTAATCCCTTCCAGTGAGTAATGAAATCTAAGACACTTTCATTCTCCCTTTTCTTACAGTTTTTAAGATCAAAAATTGTTGTCTTTGGCAACGTTGAGCTGAACTGAAGAAGGAATTTTTGGAGAAGATCCTCCCATCCGGTAATTGACTGGGATTGCAAGCTTGTGTACCAAACAAAGTAAGACCCTTGTAATGACTATAAAAAACACCGGAGCTTAAATGATTCTTGTTACTGAAGGGTTCCCATCATAGGATCAAAATGAGAAACAAAATGTGTTAAGTGTTTCTCTGGGTCTCCCGAACCATTAAAGATTGGGAATATGGTACTTGAAAAATTTGATGGGGGAGGAATTGCATCAACCCATTCAGGGTAAGCTCTCTTTTCTGGTTGAATTTGAGCTCATTTTCCCTTAATAGCTTCCAACCGAGTTGTTAATGACTCAATAGTAGTTATTAACTTTTGAGAAAAATCTGGTTGAGCTTGGACCTGAACAGGTGCAATGACTGGAGCTTGGACAGATGTGGAAGCTGGTACTACAACTGATGGAAGCACTTCCGATTGTTGTTGCACTTGACCCGTAGGATTAGACCTGTGAGGGTGTACTGATAAAGGAGGATATTCTTGATCCATTTCAGTATCCACAACAAATTCCATTGGCTGACTGAATCTAGAACGCTTAGGAGGAAGACTAACCTGAAGTAATTCTGCATTCATCCTCCTCAATTCCTTCATTTATTCCTCTTATTATGAAAATCGTTGCTCTAGTGAGAGTGATTGGCCTTATCCAGATGAAGGTTATGTAACATGATTCTTTCCTTTCCCCTTGTTGGATCCCTTTCGGAGAGGGGGAACTGGGTTACTTGAAGGAACACCCAGATTCTGGGTAAGCCTTTTATTTTGTGTACGCACACCTTCTTCATTTGTGTCTGTGCGTACAACTTCTTGAGTAGTAACCTCTTCATCTGATCCCTCTGAGTGAACCTCATCTGGTAGATCAGCATCAATGGCATTAATGAAATTAATTGATTCATAATGAATATCATCCCTTCTATTGACATTTTTGCGATACTGTCTTCTTCCTTGTCTTTGATGAGACATCGCCTTTTGTTGATTTGATCCCTCAGGAACTTCTTTATGAACCGTAATTTAGAGGGAATATCCTGATAGTTTGGATCTTTTTTCTTCTTGAGGCTTCTTCCCTAATCAAGAGAAGACTAACTTTCTCTGAGGAAGAGATTGAGGATTTGAAAAAGTCCCTAGTCTGGTGGACTGGGGCTGTTCCTACTCAACTCCTCGAATACTATTTGTTGATTCTGAGGGTTGGGTTAAAATAGTCTCCAGTCTGGAAAGATGGGGTGGTTATTGACATTCTATATCTGAGACTTTCTTGTAAGCTCTCCTGGTCTTGCAGACTTTAGTCTGGAAATTAGCTGGATGCATCAACCTGCATCCACTTTTATCACTCGGCTCAAAAGACCGTTGGATGATTTCAGACACTTCTGTCACTTGATGATGTGCTTGCTCCAAACAATAGGTATGTTCAATATTCTCGTTTACTTTATGCAGGAGTAATTCAACAACTTGTTCCTTGTATGCTTTATTTTGATAAGAACTGGTTGAAGTCTATTCTTGGGCAAGCCTTTGATTACAAACAAATCCAATTGATTGTCACCGGCCATGGGCAATAACATTTCATGAGACCGTTTTTGGCGGGCTTTTCTGACTGGAGAGTATAGTGAAATGTAGTGCTCGATGAACACCCCATCCCCTGATATGAATACCAGATGGGGCATTGGCAATTAATTGGCACAATCTTCTTATTGCACCAAGGCATGAACGCTGAAGGGCTCTCTACTGCTTTTCAGCCTTCAGATATCGAGAAACTAAGAGAGAAGCCAAGTCAATTTGGCATTTTAACCCTTCTATTATCTTGATATGATTTTAATATTCATCATAAGATAATATTTTCTTTTTCAACTGACAAATAACTTTCCATATATTGAGACGAATATCATGAATTCCATCTTCTATCAACATCTCTGGAATGTCACACTGAGAGTTAGCCGAAATCCAAAACATGACTGGAACTTCACCTTTTGCCAATTGTTTTCTCATATTCAATACTTCCTCTTTATCATTAAATGGATATTCTTCTACCTGATTGGACCAGATTTGGTGCTTCTTTTTTGCTTCATCAGATTCAATATGATCGGTAGAGAATTCACTGATCAAACTAGAAGATAAACAATCCAGGGGTGGTTCATAGAATGACCTACACCTCGGGCTATCTTCTGATTGAGAAAGTATTTCACCTGCTAGTGGTGAATCATCAAACATGACTGGCTTCGCATTTTCAAGTGCCTCAAGATAAGAGGGATTTCTCGTCACTAAATTTCCCATTGGAGCATTTTCCAGGAAATATTCATTGTAATTGCGGAGAGGACTTTTGCAGTTAAATTCATCATCATGGGGAGGACCACCATGGTGGGTTACAACAAAAGATGAAACATTTTGCTCCTTGGTCTTCTGGCCACACACAGGGTTCCTGTGGCTCTCATCTGAAGACGAAAGTTTGAGATCAACCGAACTGTCATGAAGCAATCCTTAATGAGGAAGTGTTTGATTAAGACCTTTAGAATTAATGTTCCCACTATTGGGAAATGAGGGAGTAGAATCTTTAATTCCAACAGATAAATTTTTGAGGGCTTCAAGAACTCTAGCGTCGAGCAAGGCCTTATTACAAATTGGATCTTAATTTCTTGACTGTATTAGATGGGTCTTCTTTTTAGATGCCTTCTTAATCAATTTTGGAACCACTTGTTGATTAAAGTGGTCATTATGGGAAGGTGTATGTGCTTGCTCAGGAGAAATGATCAGGTTAGGCTGATTATCTCCGCTCAAATTAGGTGTATGTGCCTAACTCGGTTGTCCGTATGATATGGGGGAGTACGCCCCACAACCCTCTTGGACTGGAATAGAGGTGTGTGTCTGTTTTGGAGTGAACTGTTGATTTGTCACTCCACTGGTAGGGATATATTTATGTGTCTTTCCCTGAGATGTTGCTAAAGCTGTTATAATATCCTGGATGGCATCCAGAATATGAGCAGGGATTTTCTTCTGATCTTTCACCATTGATAGAATATACTTGGTGACTTCAGCTGTCGGAACGGGGATATACGTCCATTCCGTGCTTGGAGTAGGTGTGTGTTCCTGCTCCTGTCCTCCTTTTCCTATTAGTGAATCCTGACAGTACTCAAGTGTGAGGGCAGAGAGTTGAGTTTGCCTCATGTTTGTCGTTGGATATTTCCGACTACGTTCTCCGAATGCTACCAAACGAGACTGTTGGTAGGCTTGATAAATACTAGTAGGTGTATGTGCCTGCTGATTTCACTCCGCCAAACGTGGTTGATGAGCTTCCTTTAATACTGACAGACGAGGATGCTGGAAGGATTGATGAATGTAAGCAGGTGTATGAGCTTGTTTTCCAGTTGTCAACACATTGGGTTGGCGGGATCCATCGTATGTAGTCAGACGAGCCTGCTGACTAGCTGATGATTTATAAACATGTGTACGTTCCTGTCTATAGTACTCCACCAGAATTGCCTGGCGAGATTGGCGTGTTGTTACCAGATGAGTCTGCTGGACAGCGGAATTAAAACGGACGGGTGTATATGCCCGCTCGTTGCTTTCCACCAAGTTAGGTTTGTGGACTACTCCAGAGATGGCAGAGATGAGAACCTGCTCACTGTTGACCGGATTTCATCTCTAGCGGTTCGTCTTGCCTGCTCGGGTTCGAGGAACCTGATCCGAATGCCTGAAGACGATACCCTCATCATGTTGAGGGTGCACTGCCGCACGAATCTGGGGGTGATTATTGATGGGATCCCTTGGGAAGGACTCCTGTCTCGTTAAATTAAGGCCCTGAGGGACCTGCTCATTCACCTCCCCAGAATATGGGAGTGAATGGTGATTGTGTTCCAGGGATAACGACCTGAAACGGTTGGAGACGGTGGTTGGCACCATCTGCTTCTTGATCGCTGGTCATCTTTGTCTGGACGACCAGGGTGAATTATTGACTTGGAGGGCTTGTTGAGCAGCCTCTAGAGTCTGAATAGTACCATTTTGATGGTACTCCTTAACCAGCACATTTGATACCCAGCGTTGAAGACGCTGAGTAGGTGATATCATCCTCAGAGTAGATGATGATCCAGTAGGAATAGCATCAGAGGCCTTCCCAGAATAAGTATTCACAGCAAAAGTATTCACGGGTGTGAACTTAAGAGAATCCATTTCTGTAACGCATAAGATCTTGGAAAAGAGTTCCTATTTTATATAACAGACGTAATCAAGATAATTCTGGCCACTACATCTTTTTGATAAGCACATCTGTTATTGATTGTCTTGTTGGCCCTCTCATTGAGTTTAAATAGGGGCCTAACAAATAGGTAAAATATCACTTTAACTTGGTTAAGGATTCACATCGGGTTCACCATTTTTTTCCTCTGGAATTGGGGATGACCTCGTTGATTTAAGGTTCAAACATTTCAAGTGGTTTCTAACAGGTTTGTTCGTAGAACTAGAAACATCCAATGATTCCATATCCATTTGGACCTACTTTCTAAAGGTAGGTGCTCATTAGTTGTGAACTGATGAGGCTTAAGAGTTTGCATTGGTCGAGAGGATGGGAGGTTAGACTCATCACACCCTTTTGGGGGGAATTATTTTCTACTCTGGGACTCTCTTTATAGATTTAAGTTATTTTCGTGAATCCTTATTACATTACCAAGTATAAAATGAACTCTCCTTTAGATCTGAAAATCCATGATTAGATATGTAGGGAATTTAGAGAATCTTTTATATGTATTCGTGGTTCTTCATCGATAGAGAATCATCTGTATTTGTTAGAGATTCTTAGTCAATGGTATCCTTTAATACATAAAAGCTTCTTGGTCATTATGATAACCATACTGGTTTTAAATCCACTCCGTGGGGCACTTGAAGTTTATTGTCATTCAAAAGGACATGGATTATTTCAGAGTTGGGATCGTACCTGCAGATGGGATACCTATGTATCCTTTGTTTAGAAAAGGAATCATAACCCACGTAGTTCGAGTAAGGGAGTACGATGTTTATGTATGATTTATGGCTCAAAGGAAGATGTCATAATTACTTTTACACTCTAAGCTCACGTGAGTCATGCTCGGTGTGAGAAAAAAGAGGTATTGGTAAAACTAGACATTTGTGCCATGAAAGATTTAATCATAGAAAATGATGTGGGCTTATGTATTTATGACTGCCCAAAGAGATGAGGATTGGGATTTACTTCAGAGAAGAAACCTGGGAACAAGTTCCATAAAGGTATATGTACTTTATGGAGATTTGAATACTCTAACTTGGCCTTATTCATGAGGAAGATGCCCAAATTAGGAGGGGACTTATGATTGGGTTTTACTCCTAAGAAGGAATCCCAGATCAAAAAGTAGATTAAGACTGGTTAAGAGAAATTAAGACTGGGGCTTACTCCTAAGGAGGAGGCCCAAGTTAAAGCTATTTGAAGACTAGGGCTTACTCCTAAGAGGAGGCCCAGGTTAAATGGATTTGAAGACTGGGGCTTACTCCTAAGGAGGAGGCCCAGGTTAAAGGGATTTGAAGACTAGGGCTTACTCCTAAAGAGGAGGCCCAGGTTAAAGGGATTTAAAGAATTTGTTGACATGGGCTTACTCCTAAGGAGGATGCCCATATTTGAGACTGGGGCTTATTCCTGAAAAGGAAGCCCATATTTGAGAAATTATGGTTGGGTCTTACTCCTGAGGAGGATGCCCAGATTTTGGGAACTTTGAGACTAGGGATTACTCCTGAAGAGGATGCCCAGATTAGGGGACTTGGGGATTACTCCTAAGGAGGATGCCCAAATTAATGAGAATTTTGACTAGGGCTTACTCCTGAAAAGGAGTCCCAGGTTAAGGATTCTCTCATCTTAAAGTATGAGATTTAATGAATGATCTCTCTAACTTTAGTGATGTAAAGATGTGTAAATCACTAGGTTTTGAGAGATGTTCCACATATTTCCTTTCAGATAAGGAATCCAACAAAGAAATCATGCCATGAATGGCTTTGGAGAGAATTCTGAAGGCTTAATCTTGAATAGGAGAGGTGGATAGGTGTAGGAGGGGTGAAATTGGTAGGAAGGGAACCCAAAAAGAGAGGGGCGCACAAGTCCTGCGTGGGCGCAGAAGTATTGGTCGTGCAGGTGTACCTGCATGACACATGGGTACTTGCGGACCACTCAGCCCTTAAGGTAGAACTTGAGCGAGGCTTGGCTCAAGCCTTTAGTACTATCCCTAAAGGCTTTCAGAAGAGGGGTGTGCAAGTTCTGTTGAAGGGGTAAGGTGGCGAGCAAGTGTGACCATTTCCCTTAAGGGCTGGCCACTCAGGCGCGCAAGTGTTGATGAGTTTCAACACTTAGGCCTTACTCCCTCTCTTTAAATCTTCCGTTATAGGTAAGAAACTACCTTAGAAGTGTTCGGAAGCTTTGATAAGAGACTTGGGTGCCGGGAGCTCAAATCTGAATTTCTGGAAATTCTCCCCCCTTTTTTAAATGGGGGCCCACAGGGGTATTTATAGGCTGGAGAGAACATGGGAGAAATTTCAAAGAGGTCGCGCAAGTCACCTACGCGACCACTGGGAGGCGTGTAAGTATACTTGCGCAACCTTGGTGGAACTTGCGCGACCCAAGTGCATTTGAATCTTGGTTCATGCCTTTGTCAATTTTTTATGTTTCTTCAAAGGATGAATCACTTTGGGTTCAAGGTATTTACCTTTTCATTCCTTTAGACTCTATGTCGGAAAGGATCGTCAACAGTATTATATAACCATTTTACATAATAACACATTTAATCGGATTAAGAGAAATTTTCATTAATAAAATTTCAGGTCGTTACAATCTTCCCCCCTTAATAAATTTTTCCCTCAAAATTTCCTTTTTCCACACTAAAATAGATGAGGGTAACTCTGCTTCGTCACTTCATCTAACTCATATGTTGCTTCTTCAAACTTTTTGTTTCTCCACAACACCTTGATGAGGGGCATTGTCTTATTTCATAGAAATGTTTCCCTATGATCTAATATCTTCACCATCTTCTCTTCATAGGAGAGGTCATTATCTAATGGTTCCACCTTTGGATTGAGTACATGTGATGGGTCAGGTATGTACTTCCTCAAGAGTGATATATGGAATATATTGTGTACTTGAGATAGGTTTGTGGGAGTTATAGTCGATAGGACACTACTCCAATGCGATCAAGGATCTCAGAAGGGTCGATGTACCTTGGACTAAGGTTTACCTTATTCCCAAATTTCATAACTATCATCCACAGTGATATACAGAGGAATACCATGTCTCCAATATCAAACTCTTGGTCTCGTCGATGATTATCAGCATATATCTTTTTTGACTCTGAGCATCTTTAATGTGCTGCTGGATGCTCTTAACCTTCACAACCATTTCTTCAACCATTTCTAGACCTAGGAGATTTTTCTCCCCAGCTTCATCCCAACATGATGCAGTTATGCTCCTCTTCCCATAAAGGGCTTCATAAGGATCCATCTGGATGGTTGAGTAGAAAATATTATTGTAAGATAACTCAACTAGAGTAATATGTAGATCCCAACCTCTTTTGAAGTCTGTTGATCATGCTCTCAACATTTCCTCAATTGTTGGGATAGTCTGCTCAGATTGGCCATCATTTTGAGGATGATAAGCCACACTAAAGTTTAGTTCAGTATTCAGAGCGTGTTGGAGACTCTTCTGGAACTTAGAGGTAAATATGAATCTCGATCAGATACAATAGATAGTGGTACTCCATGCATCCTTACAACTTATCTGATGTATATTTAAGCCTATTGATCCAATGTGAAATTCTCTCGAATTTCAATGAAGTGCGCAGTCTTTGTAAGATGATCCCCAACAAGCCAGATATCTTTGTTTACTTTGGATATATTTGGAAGTCTGGTGATAAATTCAATGGTGATGTTCACCCATTTTCATGATAGTATGGGTAATGGTTGCATCAACCCCTTGGACTTCTGTCTCTCAGCCTTCACTTTCTGACATACCAAACACTTTGATGTATACTCAGCAATCTCTTTCTTCATGGTATCCCACCAATAAATCTCTCATAAATCTCAATACATCTTTGTGTTTCCTGGGTGAATGGAGAAATTTAAATTATGTGCATCATCCAAATTTTCATTCATTAACTCCAGATTTTATGGAACATATAGTATTGTACCAAATATTACAATTCCTTCTTCATTAACATTGAACTCTAAGGATTTCCCTTTTTCTAATAATTTCCACTTTCTTCTGAATTCCCACATCATCCATTTGAGCATCCTTTAACCTTTACAAAAGAGATGGTTGAGAAACCATTTGTGAAATGATTAATGATGTTCCCTTATTTATGATTCCCATGTCCATATTCATAAAATCTTTGAATATTGGATCCTTTTAAATTCTCATCAATGAAAGAGTTGTTGGATCTTTTCTACTTAGATCATCTATCACATTGTTCGCCTTCCCAAGGTGGTAATAGATTGAGAATTCATAGTGTTTGGTCAGATTTAACCATATTCGCTAGTGAATTTTCAACTCTTTTTGTGTGAATATATACTTGAGGATTTTGTGATCCATATATATTTAACACTTCTCCCAAAAGAGGTAACGCCACCAAATTTTCAAAGCGAAGATTACTATAGCCAACTCCAGATCATGTGTTGAATATTTTTTCTCATGGACTTTCAATTTCCTGGAATCATAGGAAATGACTTTGTCATTTTGCATCAACACACAGCCCAGGACCTTATTTTAAGCATCACTAAATACCAAAAAAAATTCTCCACTTGTGGGTAGTGTAAGCATGGGCGTAGTGATAATCCTCATTTTCAACTCCTTGAAGCTCTCTTCGTATTCATCACTCCAAGAAAACTTGACACCCTTTTGAGTTATCTTGGTAAGAGGGTTTGACAATCATGATAAATTTCTCACAAATCAGCAATAATATCAAGATAACCCCAGGAAGCTATGGATATCCATCACCGATGTTGGCCTCATCCATCCCTCAATTGTAGTTGTCTTGGAGGAATCCACAATTATCCCATTGATTAAGATGATATGACCTAAGAATGAGACTTCCTTCAACCATAACTCGCACTTTTTATACTTTTCATGGAGCTTCTCCTTTCTCAAGTTCTCTTGTACGATTCTTAGATACTCCTCATGCTCCTCCTTGGTTTTTTAGTATATTATAATATCGTCTATAAATACTACCACAAATTTTTCAGGGTAACCGCTAAAGACTCTATTCATCAAGTCCATGAATATTTCTGAAGAATTAGTGAGTCCAAAATTCATTACTATGAATTCATAGTTTCCATACCTTGTATGAAAAGTAGTCTTGGGGATATTCTCCTTATTCACCCTTACATGGTAATATACTAACCCCAGATCCACCTTGGATAAGTATTGTGCTCTACATAGCTGATCGAACAAGTCATAAATTCAGGGTAGAGGATAGTTGTTCTTTATCGTGATTTTGTTAAGCTCACGATAATCAATGCAAAGGCACATTGACCCATCCTTCTTCTTGACTAAGAGGACTGGTGCACCCCATGGTAAAGAACTTGGGCATATAAACCTTTTATCCAGATTCTCTTGTAGTTATTTTTTTAGCTCCTCAAGCTCCACAACATCCATTCTATATGGATTCTTGGATATTGGCAATGCCCCATGTATAAGATCAACTAAGAATTCAACATATCTTCTAGGAGGAAGACCAGGAAATTCCTCGGGAAACACTTCATCAAATTCCCCCACAAAAGGCATGCCTTCAAGGATTTTTTCTTCCTTAGACTCAATCATTTGAGTAAGATACGCTTGCTCATAGGGCAGTAATATCCACGATTGAGATGATGGTGCTAAAGAAGATTTATCCTCTTCCATGAACTTGTACAGAATTGGGGGGTCGATTCTCCATATGGAGAGTGATTTCCCTCTCATGATAATTTATGTTGGCTCTATATAGGGAAATCCAATTCATGTCAATAATTTCATAAAATTCCACTAGAGGGAGTATGACGAGGTTCACTAGGAAGTTCATTCCACAAATTGTGATAGGGAAGGAGTTATATTCATAGGATGCAATGATTTCCCCATTTTCTGTTCTCATCGACATCTCTACTTCCATGATTTTTGGTGGTATTGGGATTGTTCTACTAAACTTTCAGGATATAAAAGAATGTGTAGAACCAGAATCAAAAAGTATGTTCTCTATTCTTGAATGAATAATTAGTGTACATGTCACCACTTCATTGTTGGGGTCCGCTTTGGCAGTAGTGATGTAAAAAGATCACCCCTGCTTCCTTGGAGGCTGTTGGTTGCCTCTGAATACCCTTGTCTTAGGGCACTTGTAACACCCCAAAATTTCATAGTACGTTATCTCATTAAAGTAATTCAATATCTTGTGCTACACGCAACACCAAGTTCGAGCGCACCACAACTTACCAAACTAGCCTTTTAAAAGGCGGTTATGAATAGTATTAATTGCATTTTGAATCTTATATAATATATATAATTTTAACATCCATATTATGTGTTTCTTAGAAATAATATAAGAACAAATTCATTTTTTTCAGATAAAAGAAGTATTTTTCAAAAAAATGCAATTTTACCGCCTTTTAATGGTGAACCCTTTTTAAAACTAATATTTGACACTTTTATATATTCAATTTAATGAAATTAAATTCTTTTTTAGAATCGTCACATAAAAATCTAGTTTGGATAAATTTTTGGTACTTTTCTGATAACTTTCATATTTTGATGAATAGTTAAAAATACTAAATTTTAATTGAAAACAACTTTTTTAATCGAAATAATTTATAGTGTTAAATTATTAATTTGAATGGTTTGTAAGTATAATTAGACTATATTTTTACCATTTAATACAATGTATGTCATTATAAGTAATTTTTCATTTAAATTTGACATAAACACATGTCAATCTTTTGATAGTTTTTACTTTTTAAAACCCAGCTTTTTGGTTTTGTTAACGGGAATTAATTTTAAATTAATAAATTCAAATTATATGTTTTGAATTTGGTAGAATAGACTTCATTTTTTAATTTATAATATCAAAATTATCTTATGGTTAATTTTTGGTATTTTTCTGAAAACTTTCAATTTTTGATGAATAGTGAAAAACACTGCGTTATTATTTAAAACCGACTTTTTATTTATAAAAATATTTATTTTATTTAAATTTATTTTAAGTAAAAATAGATATATAATACCTATATATCTTCAATGTAATTAATTGGAGTCATTTTAAAATAAAATTAGATGTATAAAATTTTATTGAACTTTTTAACGTTTTTTTACCCACCTTCTAGGAGCATTTGCAAATTTGCATAAAACTTAATTTTACTGCTTCTATCAGTTGAATTTAAAACATCCGAGAGACACGGTTAACATCAGTAAGTAAAATTTGGTTCAATAATATGAAAATAATTTTTGGTGAATAGTAAATTTTGACTTTTATTTACCATGGTTAAAAGTAAATAGGGTAATTAAGGGTAAAAATGATATTATAATTACCCTAAAACATGTCATAATTCTATTGGATAAGTGTAATTCGACCAAAAAAACCTTAGGAATAAAATATAATCCTCTTTGGTCCACTTGGATTAGATTTGGACATTTATTATTATTTTATTTAAAGAAGAGTTAAAAGTGTTAAATTCAAAGTTTAATAACTAAACCATTTTTAATATAGAGTTACACACAATATAAATTCCACTATAAATATTCATTATAAAGATAAAAAAATAATACATAATGGTATTTTATTTATAATTTTTAGAAAATAATTAATTTAATTTATTTATGACACAATGATGATGCAGTAATTACCTTATTAATGAAATATTAAAATAATTAATATTATAAATATCCAAATAAATGTAAATTCAGACTTCTGATAAATTACACTAATTTTATAGATTAATATGACATGTTAGGGTTGATTATATAAAATTTTTTCAATGTGATAAGGTTGTTATGACTTTCAAAAAAACAAAATACCAAATAGTGTCAAAATTGACATAAATTAATTTTTAAAACAAATACTATATTATTGGTTGATATAATATTCATAAAAATCTAAGGTTTGGAAAAAGAGCTTAAATAATATTATATATGTCATTAATTAACCACTTGAGGTTCTTTTGGAAGTTTATAGCAAGTTTATTTACCATATAGTGTAATAATTCAAGAAGACACAGTAAAAGTTAAACTATTAAACTAAGAGTTAAATCTAAATGATAAGGTTAAAATGGTAACCTAACATTGTCTAAAACCTATTGGTTGATAGGATTTTGACCCATAACCACCTAAGTCTTAGAATAAATTCATTTTTATCCATTATAAAAATAATATGATTGTATAATAAATTAATATTTTAATCTTTTCCTAAAGTGACCATCACCCCTCTTATAAAAGGTCACTTCCCCTTATCTCAAAATCACTCCTTCAAATCCATTTGGCTCAGCCTAACCCTGCCCAAATATCCTCCCAACTTCCCTCACATCAACTTAGATTCATTAAATTGATTATAAATCTAAATTAAGGATCCCTTTTGATCAACTCAGAAGGAAACACCCGAAGAAGAGATAATAATTTCACCACCCTCTTTCAAGTTATTTTCATCTTCCACTTCCTCTTTCTTTGTTGTTTCCATACCAAAATAATAACTCTATTAACTGAAACATAATGTGATATTATTATAAATATGTTACAACCATATTCATTATTCTATCCATCCTCTAAATAACAAAGTCACCATATGTGCGTTTGTATGGCTTACCGTCTCCACGTCGTGGTGTAGTTTGTTATTCAAACACTTCATTATTTGGATGGGTATAATAATGAGTATAACTGATGTAAATAATAAATATAACATGTTAATGATACTGTATATATGATATACCATCCAATTAAATACAATTTCACCATCAATATAATGATATTGTCACTCGTGTGTACGTACGGATTACCATCTCCACAACGTGATGAGATTCATTCCCACGTTCATCATTCAATGATGATTATAAAAATATATATTATTAATAAGTATGTAATATATGAAATAATAATTCTACTTACATATATCTTATTCACTTACTTCTGTTCAATACGATATGAAAACAGAAACAGCGTTTATGCGTACGTACGGCCTACCGTCTCCATAATAGGTGCCTTCCATTTCATAAATCTATCTATTGTAAATATTTATATTTTAAATATATATGATATATAAATCAAGTTTTATATTCTAGAATTATTTAAATCATTATCTAAATGATACGATCAAGAATAATAAGTTAAAACGCGTACGATAAAGAAAGCGATTATTACCCAAAATGTTAATTTAACATAGAAATTATTATTAAATGGGTAGTATAAAGTCACAAATGAATCATTTATGATATAATAAATATTAATATTGTTCTGTTATAATTTAATAACATACTATGGTCATTATATTGAAGGTGAAACGTACCCTCGACTAAAGGAAAGTGCAAGGTAAGGGTTAATTTCACAATCTCTTTATTATCTGAGGTTGTATTTATGTTAGTATCTACTGCGAAATATTTATTATCCATGTCCATGTTTCATAAAAGTGTTTTCAAAGGGATTCTTTTTAAGTGAATTTTTACTAAAACATCATTTTAAATGTTTTAAAGATTTATTCTTCTAAACCAGTCTCATTAATGTCCATGTTTTCAAAATGGTTTTAAGGATTTATTTATATAAACATGAATGTTTTAAAATTTTAATTCCTTTCAAACGTTTCAAAGTGGTATGGTACACTTTGATTCAAAACTATATTTTAAATGACTTCTTTTATATGATTTTTAAATGATTTCATGAAAAAGGGATATTTCTCTCAAAGATTTTTACTAATAATTTTCAACTGTGTCAACATCCTTTACTTGATATTATTATTGATCGAGGTTGATTTATTATGATACAAATATTCCATATTGTATTGAAATTTTTGTGATATGTTTGACTATGGATGTGTTATTTTTATACAATTCATGGTTTATGGATAAAGTATTGACATTTCGTATTCTAGTTTTAATACGAATGTTTATGTTATGTTTAAACCTTTTCATATGAGGAATGCATTAGACTTAGTAAGTGACAGGTGGATCCCTCTATAGCTCCTTGATGCATCGTTAGGTCTCATGTTTCAAATTAGTGTCTTGTCACAAGGCCATGACAAAATATTATTTGTAGTTTTGGAATAAGTCCTTGACTATGTGGTTATGAAGTCTGGCATTATGCATTCTATCATTATGAAATTAGCTATTGATATCACATGTGATTATTTGACTAGTAGAATATCCATGTGAATAAGTAAATGGAATTATTTGATTAATATTTACCATATTATACTGAAGTTTAAGTTTAAAAGTATTTTATTTTAGTTTTATACATTTCCTTAAATATTTATGCTTATTTAAGAAAGTTTTCGCTATATTGTTATCCTTACTAAGCATCTGAGATCACCCCTTTCTATGTTTTATTTTTCCCAGGATTCAAAGAATTATATTATGACTAACCTGCAGGGATAGTCTGAGGAATATGAATGTGGTCAATGGAGATAATGTTGTTTTTGTTTTTCATTTCATAATGTAATGTAACATTCATGTATGTAATCTATTTTCCAAGACTGCTAAACTGATTGGTCCTTTGGGACTTGATTCCTTGTAATCATGCCAATGTATTAAAAAAATGTACCGACTCTGGGTAACCGGGGTTGGGGCGTTATAGCACTAGTTTACAAAGTGCCCTAGTTATTTTCAGTTGAAAAAATGAACAATACGTTGAGGGTTGAATGAATTATTCCTCTCCTCTGTCGTAGCAACAGGTTTTTTTAGTCGGTAGTTAATAGACAAGTTCCATTCTCTTCCTCACCTAAAGAATTTCCTAATCCCCTTCAGGAAATTTCTGGGGTGCTTCTTTCCACACCTTTGGCATGTGGGGTACTGAAATTTCTTAGCACCATTGGATTTATCCATCAGACCACCAAAATTAAAGTCCACTTTCCACTTCTTATCCCCATGATACCCATGAGATTTGATGATCTCCATTTTGACTTTGAGGCAACATTGGGCAATTTCCTCATAGCTATCAAAGTTGCAGATTGTCAGGGCTTTCCGTAGGCTATGTTTTTTCCCACTAAAGAAGGGGTCAAACTTTCATTCAGGGGTAACAACAAATATAGAGGAATATCATACAAGCCTTCTGAAGTTTTCCTCATATGATCTGATGGATTATTTGTTTTTTTTCTTGAGGTTAAGGAAGTCCCTTTCCATCTTAATTCATAGAGTGTACATAAAATATTTATCGAAAAACATTTTTTAGAAATACTTCTATTCCAACACCTAGATATCCTCCTCAGGATTCATATTTTTGATCAATTTCCACCCTTGATCAGCTTCACCCTCTATATGATAATCAGACAGAATAACCTTCTCTTGATCATAACATTGATGGATGAAGAAGATCTTTTCAATTAATTTGATCCCTTTTTTCATCAATTAAGGGATCAGATAATCCCTTAAAAGTATGAGGCCTTTGTCTCATGAAGCTCTCGATTGTATCTTGTTCTTTCTTGGGGGTGAACATTCCTCTTGACCCATGTTTCTATTCAAAACATGAGTTAGCTGAGAGAGTATTGTGACAAATTTTTCAATTCTCGCTCCCAACGAATTGGGAATCTCATTAGAACAGTCATCACATTGATCTTCGCATTGGTTTTTAGCCCGAGTCCTCCTATTACTGGACATTTTCTAGAATAAAAGGAAAGTTAGTGGTAACACATAAAGGGGAATCCAATGAAATAAAGGGATAACTTATAAATTACATTTATTTCTTTAACTTATGAATTTATAGGCTTCAATCTATGTTATCCATGATCTATCTCCAAACGCATATTCTTAGGGGATTTTTTCCCTTTAATAATGGTTCATCCTAAGCTTATGAATTTACCAAATCATATCCCCTGGGAGTTTCATAACCAAGAGTGAATCAAGGCTCATTGTCATGCACCAGTTCCCATTCGAGTCTAGCTCAGAGCAGTGTTTTTGGGTTTTACCCTTAGATACATATGTGCTAGAACCACCTCTACCTACTCATATCCAAATAGGGATGTATTTTCTTCATAAACCACTTAATAAATACTCACCAAAATTTAGGGATGTTTTGATTATACTTATTCTTATCCCTAAGGATTTCACTAGGGTTTTTTAATCCTAATCCCAAAAATAACTAAACCTCCCTCTGATACTAACTATAACAACCCTTCTATTTATTACACACTTAAACATGTTTTATTACATAAACTTACACTTAATAAAACTCTAAGTATTGAGAGTTCTAGTGTCTTTGGGGATTACGAAAATTACATAATAACACAGAACATAAATCACAATATATTTATTAAAAACTTATTTTACATGAACACATCATTCATTCATACTTAGCATTCCATAGGATAACCTGAGGACATGCATAAGAAATGTGTGAGCTATAAAGCCCAGTAAGGGATTAAAAAAATAATAACATGAAAAATATATTACATCTTAGGCAATAGTCTTATCAAAGGATCACAAGAGAAACATGAACATAAAGGTATGATATAGCATTATTATCATAACATGGAAATGTGGAAATAACAATTAACATGATATTAGCATGAGACAAGGATCATTGCACATGGAGAATGAGTAAACCCTCACTAAACTTGAATTAGAATGAGTAACCCTCATTTCACATGACGTATCATGATACTAATATTTACCCAATGCATTGGAGGGCTATCAAGGCGCACCCTTCTTAATCATTTCATTTCATGAATAAGTGTTCCAAAAAGATCATACAACATGGATTCATTAAACATCATCATTTATTCCAAGATAAAGGAATGTGGAATTCATACATGAAACTATATAGTCAATAATAAAATGTTCATAAAGGTTAATACCCATGATAGAGAAATGGGCATGATATTCACTACATAATGACTTTGGCTTGGAGAATCGCGGTGCAATTTCAACACCATAATAGTGTGACATAAGAATTCATAAAAATGGTTGATAAGATATAAAGGGGTATCTAATCATATTTACATGAAATTGAAAGTAAGGAGTTATATATATACATGTGCCAACATACGTAATGTAATTTAGATTCATAGTATAAAATAATTTCTTGAATGAAAATGAGAAGAGAGAAATTCCTTATGGAATTTCGACATGGTAACGGGTGTACATGGGAGGAATTAATGAAATATAAATAGGTATATCATCATTATAACACAAATAGGTTAGTATTTGGTAGGTGTGAAATTATACCCTAACATTTTTAATTGAAAGTAGAAGGGTATAAGAACATAAATAAATTTGTACACAAATGAGAAAGGAAGAAATCCATTACTTGGAAGTGTGATTCCAAAGGATTGGGAGAGGCTTGAGAGAGGCTTCTTGGGTTCTTGGGGTGCCTTGATTGGATTATATATATAGGATGTCAGGGTTTTCTCATGCTCAAAATGGTTTTAGTGAAGAGGAATAGGAGATTGAGTGGGTTTATATATAAAAGGGGATGGAATTCTTTATTATTGAGGTTTTGGACACTACACGTTAAACTAATCCAAACCAGAAACCATACCATGATTTTTACCCATGGCTTTTTCCAAAAGTAGTTTGGAAAATTTTATTTTATAATTTCAATGGCTTAACTTATTAAAATATTATTCTTTCTTATGTGGAGGTGAGTCACGATCTCAAGGAAATAATTCTAAAAAGTTAAAATGTTTTAAAAGTCATAGAGGGTCCACTAAGGATTTGTAAAATAAATAAAACAAACCCAAAATCTCATTATTTAAAAGGTAAAACATATATTTTCTGAACATCCTATTTATAGTATTTTATTACATCACTATTGGGTCATTATGATGTCATAAAACACATTATATATTTAAACGGTATTTAATTTTTACCCAAAAATTCAAATATCTCCTAAATTTATGAAAAAAATACCATTGGATAATTTAGACATCCTGATTCAAAAAATAATATTCATTTTATATAAATAATTTTCTAAATATGTGAATTTTTACATTAAAAGAAAAATCAACATTTATAAAAAATTCATGGGTTTTGACAAAAAATAGCTTTCAAACCTTAATAAAAATAACAATTGTATTCATAAAAATTATAATATAATTTATATTTAATAAAAATTAATTTAGTAATAATATTTTACTAAAATATTATTTAATTCAAAAATCCATTAATTCGTCAAAATATATTTTTTAATTGAATATTAACTAAAAATACTATTTGTGCTTTAAAAACTATTTAAAAAGTAACAATAATAAAATGAATGTATAGTATTTATTCTTTAAAAAAATAATTCACATAATTATAGTGCTAGGGACTTGTTACATAACCCCTTATAACATCCACATAAGACCTAAGAGTATGGTGTGTGATGGTGACAGACTCTTGGGGAGGCTCAGATAACATCTCTCAGGAGGTAATCTCTATTAACTTCCACTTCTCCCATAGGTAGTTCTGTTCAAGATTAATGTATTGAATCTAGGATTGGGATTGGTCAAGAGAGAAGCTCAGTGACACTAACTCCTTTTTGAGCTCCAACAAATGGGTTCCATATGGAGTAATTCTACTGGATAAGGCCATCACTTCCTTTTTCTGAGTAAATTGGATTTGTTAAATCCCTTTATTTTTACTAAGCATATGATCATTGTTCAACAATTGTATTAGAAATGATAACAATTCTTAATGGTATTTTGAAGTCCAAAAATGTAAAACCAAGGAAATGCATATGTATTATATAACCATTTTACATAATAATACATTTAATTAGATCAAGAGGAATTTTCATTAATAAAAGTTTGGTTTGTTACACCGATGTATCATGGACTAAGTTTTTCCTTCTTCCCAAATCTCATCACTTTCTTCCATGGATATATACGAATTAATATCATGTCTCAAACATCAAACTATAGGTATCTTCAAAAATTGTCAGCATAGATCTTCTGTCGAATCTGATCACCCTTGATGTGATGTTGAATGGTCTTAACCTTTTCCACCATTTCCTCAACCATTTAAGGACATAGCAGTCTTCATTCACCAACTTCATTCCACTATGGTGGTGTACCACACCTCTTCCCATAGAGGGCTTCATAGGGATCCATTTTGATACACAAGTGGAAGCTTTTGTTGTAATATAACTTGTCCAAAGGAATATGTTGATACAATCCTCCTTTGATGTCAATTGAGCATGCTGTCAACATGTCCTCAAGTGTCTTGATATTCCTCTCTAATTAAACATCAGTTTGAGAGTTATAATTTGTTCTAAATTTTAATTTTGTGTTTAGATCATCCTGAAGATTTTTCTAGAACTTGGAGGTGAATCTTGGATCTCTAGTGGATATAATAGATAGTGGTACTCCCTGCAGTCTAACCACTTCTCTGATGAATATTTTTTCAAGTAGATCAAGTGAGAATTCCTCTCATATCTCAATGAAGTGTGCATTATTTGTAAGATGATCCACCACAACCCATATATCATTATTCCCAATTGATTTATTTGGAAGACCAGTGACAAAGTCCATGGTGATGTTTTCCCGTTTCCATGTAGGTATGGGTAATTGTTGCATCATTCCCATGGATTTTTTTCTTTATGATTTCACTTGATGACATACAAGACATCTTGATATATATTTCATGATGTCCTTATTCATATTTTCAAACTTATAGTGTTCTCAGAGATCTCAATACATCTTTTTTCTTCCTGGGTGGATGGAGAAGGTTAAGATATGTGCATCATCCAACATATCCTTATTTAAATCAAGATTTGATGGTACACTTATTCTTGAACCAAATCTTACAACACCTTCATCATTAACATTGAAATACTAGGACTTCCCTTTCCTTTTATATTCCACTTTCTTCTAATTTCCCACATCAACTATTTCAGAATCCTTTAACCTCTCTATACGAGATGTCTGAGCAATAATTTTTGAAAGGATTGATGATGTTCTTTTATGTATGATTCCCAGGTCCATCCTTTCCAAATCTAAGAAGATTGGATCCCTCTTAATTCTCATCAATGATAGAATTGTTGGATCATTTCTACTTAGAGTGTCTTCTACTTTATTCAATTTCCCATGATGGTAGTGGATTGAGTAGTCATTATATTTTATCAGATCTAACCACATTCATTGGCTCATATTTAACTCTTTTTGTGTGAATATATACTTGAGGATTTTTTTATCGGTATATATTTCACACTTCTCCATAAAGAGATAATGCTTCCAAATTTTGAAAGTAAAGATCACTAAATCCAACTCCATATCATTTTTTGGGTAGTTCTACTCATGAATCTTCAACTACCTTAATGCATAAGCTTTCACTTTTTCATTATTCGTTAACACACAACCCAAGACCATTTTCAAATCATCGTTGTATACCATGAAAAGTTGTCCACTTGAGGGTACTGTAACCACATGGTTAGTGGTAAGACTATTTTTCAAATCCTTAATGATCTCCTTGCATTCATCATTCCAAGAAAACTTTATTCATTTCCGAGTTATCTTGGTAATATGGTTTGACAATCATGAGAAATTTCTCACAAATCGGAGATAATACCCAGCTAACCCAAGGAAACTATGGATATCCTTCATAGATTTTGGACTCATCCATCCTTAAATTGCTTCAGTATATGAAGGGTCCATAGATATACCATTTCTTGTGATGATATGTCCCAATAAAGATACTTCCTTGAACCAAAAATTACATTTTCTATACATGGAAAAAATATTCTTCTTTCTCAAGTTTTTTATCACAGAACTCAAATTCTCCTCATGCTTCTCTTACTTTTGAAGTATATTAGAATATCATCTATAAAGAATACCACAAATTTTTCAAGTTAATATCTAAATACTTTTTATAAAGTCCATGAATATTTCTAGAGAATTAGTGAATCTGAAAGGCATCACTATGAACTCATAGTGCCCGTACCTTGTATAAAAAACGATCTTGGGGATATCCTCCTTCTTCACCCTAACTTGGTAATATCATGTTTGTAGATCCATATTTGAGAAGTATTATTCTTCAGATAGATAATCTTACAAGTCATCAATTCGAGTAAAATGATACTTGTTCTTTATCATGATCTTGTTAAGCTCATGATAATTGATGCAAATGTGTATTGACCCATCCTTCTTCTTAACGAAGAAGACTGGTGCTCCCCATGGTGAAGCACTTGGGAGTATGAACCCTTTATCAAGATTCTCATGTATTTGTTTCTTTATCTCCTCAAGTTCTAAAAAACCATTCTATATGGAGTCTTGGATAATGTTAACACCTCAGGTATAAGCTTGATTGAAAATTCAACCTCTCTGTTAGGAAGAAGACAAGGCGGTTCCTCAGGAAACACATTAGTGTATTCCCTCACAATGGGCATGCCTTCAAGGATGATAATTTTCTTATAGTCAATCATTTGAGCTTGATATACATTATAATAAGTCAATAATATCAATACTTGAGATAATGGTGGTAAATAAGATTCATCCTTTCTCTTTCATTTGTGCAGAATCTAAGGACGATTCACAATATGGATAGTGATATCCTCCTCACATAAATTTATGTTGGCTCTATATAGGGAAATCCAATACATTCCCAAAATTGCATCAAATTCCACAAAAAGGAGTATGACATGGTTTAATAGGAAATTCATCCCACAAAATTTTATAGGGGAGGATTTATATACTTGGGATGCAATAATTCCCCATTTTTCATTTTCACTAATATCTCTACTTCCAAGATTTTAGGTGGTTTTTTGATAGTTCTACTAAACTTTTGTGATATGAAGGAATGTGTAGTACCATAATCAAAAAATTACATTCACTAATCTTGAATGAATAGCTAGCATACATATCACCACTTAATTGTTAGGATCCACCTTGGTGGCTGTGATGGAAAAAACTCTTCCTTGCTACCTTGGAGGTTTTTGGTTGTCTCTAAAAACCCTTGGCTTAGTGCATTGGTTTGAAAAATTATATGGTTCCTTATAGTTGTAGTAATGAACAATGCATTGAGGGTTTATTGGAGAATTCCTTTCCTCCAACATATTTTTGGGTTTCTTCTATCAGTAATCGTTTGCTAGGTTCCCTTCCCACACCTAAATCATTTCATCATCCCCTTTAAGAGATTTTTATGGTGCATATTTTTGCACCTTTGATAAGTGGGGTGTTTTAATTTCTTAGCACTTTTAGATTTCTCCATCAGAACACCATAATTAAACTCCATTTTATACTTATTATCCCTATGATACCCTTGAGATTCCCCGATATCCATTTAAACTTTGAGGGAACATCGGGAAATTTCCTCATAGATATAAAAGTATCATTTTTTAAGGCTTTTCGTAGACTAGGTTTTAGTCCACCAAAGAAGCAGTCAACCTTGCACTCAGGGTTAACGACAAATATGAAGGCATACCATGAAAGTATTTTGAATTTTTCCTCATATGACCTGATAAACTCATCATCTTTTTGCTTGAGGGAAATGAAATATATTTCCATTTTAATATGGAGATTTCAAGGAAAATATTTACCAAAAAAATCTAGAAATCATTCCACCCCATTGATTATATTTCTTCATTAGGCTTTAGAGTTTTGATAAATTTCCACCACTAATAAAATTCACCTTCCATATGATATATAGCTTATAGAACCTTCTCTTTCTAATAAAATTGAAGGATGGAGAATATCATTTCAATGGAGTTGATCCACTATTTCTCGATTAAGGGATCAGATGACCCATTAAAATTTGGAGGCCTTTGTCACATAAGGCTTTCAATTGTGGATTATTCTTTCTTATGGGGATTGGAATGCTCATCCTAATCCAGGTTTCTATTTATAACCTAAGTCAGTTGAGATAATATCGGCATAAAGTGCATAATTCCTACTCCCATCAGTTTGGGAATCTCGTTAGGGTAGTCATCACACTGCTCTTCACGTTGATTGTTTACCTAACTCCTTATATTTCTGGACATTGGCTATAATATAAGGAAAATTAGGGATGAGTATATTTAAAATTTAAAAAAATAAATAATAACTTAATTATATTAAAGTGACGACTTATAAATTACATGTATTTCCTTAACTTATGAATTTTTAGGCTTCAATATATATCATCCATGATCTATTTCTTAACATATATTCCTATGGGAATTTTTTTTTATTCCCCTAATAATTGTTTGTAATGAGATTATGAATTTACTAAATGATATCTCTCTCGAGTTTCAAACTAATTGTGCATTAAGGCACATTTTCATGTACTCGGTTACCCCAAGTCAGGCCCAGGACACCTTGTCAGAGTTTTTACACCTTTGTATATCTATTCCTGAACCACATCCACTTGTAGTATCCAGACATAGATGTATTTTCTTGATAAAAAACTTACTCTATACTTACCAAAATTTAGTGATATTTTCCTATACTTAGTCTTATCACTAAGTCTTTTTCTAGAGTTTTCTAATCCTAATCCCAAAAATAACTGCACTTTTCCTTTGATACCAACTATAATAACCCTTCCCTTTATTACACATTAACACATGATTTATTACATAAAATTACACTTAATTCAACCCCAAAGATCGATAATTATAGTGTATTTGGGAATTACATACATTACATTACAACTTAAAACATGGAATACAACATCTTTATTGAAAACTTCTTTAACATGCTCGTACTTAAAACTACATGGGACAACCTGAAGAAATACATAATAAAGGGGTGATATATAAATTCCACTATGGGAATAAACATGGAATAAGGTAAAACATGTTATAAAAAAGGAATGTCAAGGCCATAAAAAGAATAGGAATTATAATCATGAATGATAAGACCTAATATAGAATGATAACATAAATGAAACATGGTAAATGTGGAAACAACTTAAAACACTGCATCATAGGTCAAGGATAACTACCAAGACATCATAATGGACAGAATACCATAAAGGAATAATGTTTACTGCCTATAACAACATGACATATCATGATAATAAACATTACCCAACGCATTTGAGCGCTATATAATTTTTTTTGCACCCATCACTTTCATTTCAATCACATTCTGCAATATGCCACATGGATCATACAACATGGATTCATTCATCATCATAACTTATTCCATGATAAGGGAGTATAGAATACAAACATAAAGGTCCAAATTCAAAGAATAATAAGTGTATAAAATTGAACACCATTTATAGGAAATATGTATGGTATTCACTACACAATTACTTTGGAATGGAAAATCCTGGTGAAATTTCGACAACCTAACGATGTTGCTTAAAAATTCATAAAAAGGATTAATGAGAAAGAAAAGTGTATCTAATAATTTGGAAATCAATTGGGGAGTAATAGGGTCATGTAATTACATATCCTATCATTATTAATTTTAAATATAAAGCATGTGATAATAAATAAACTTGATTAAACAAGAGGAAGGAAGAACTCATACGAAATTTTAGCATATTAAAATTAGTGTACATGGGAGGGATTAATGAGAGATAAATGGGTCTCTCATCATTTATAAATCATAATGGAAGTATGGGGGAGGTGAAAAAACATACCCCATTATTAGGAATTAAAATAAAAGGGTATAAATAGAAGATATTCTAGAATAAATGTGAGAAAGAGAGGATCCCATACCTTTAGAGTATGACGCCAAATTATTGAAACGGGTTTCTTGAGAGCTTGGAGGAATTTTGGGAGGATTCCAAAGAGAGTAGGATAGAGTAAGGACGTTATAAAAAGATTTTTACTGAAGAAAAATGGGATCTTGGGTGGGTTTATATAGGAAATGAGAGGGGAATTCTTTAATATTTCACAAACATAGGTTTTGGAATCTATATTATAAAATATTAAAACCTGCAAACCTTCTCATATTTTTTCCCATGTTTTCTATCAAATGGGAGTGATTTTAAATATTTTATTATGAAAAGGGCCGAACTTAGTAAAATATTACCCTTTATTATGTGGATGTGAGTCACACTTAAAAAATGAATTTAACGACATAAAATATATTACATGTTTTCTAGAATTCATAAAGGATTTATAAAATTAATAAAAAAATATTAAAATTACATTATCTTAAGATAAAAAACATATATTTGGACAATTATACCCATTATAGTATTTATTAAATCATTTTTTGTTCATTATGATGTCATAAAACACACCGTATATTTATATGATATATAATTTTTACTCAAAAATTTGACTGTCTTAGAAAATTATAAAAAATTCACCATTGGATAATTTTTACATTTTGATTCCAAAAAAATAATCATTTTAAATAAATAAGTTTCTAAATATGTTCATATTCACTTTAAAAAAATAACTGACATTTATTGAAAATGATGGGTTTTGGCAATAACAGTTTTTGAACCCTAATAAAACATTACATTTGACTTAAAAAGAATTATATGATCATTTATAATTAATAAAAATATTTTAATGATAATATTTAATTAAAATAATATTTATTTCAAAAATAAATTAATCTATCAAGAAAAATTTCTTAATTGAATTGAATATTACCCAAACATTCTATTTGTGTTTTATAGTATCTAAATAAAAATATATTCATTATTCTTTAAAAAATAATATACATAATAAATTTTCTAGGGTATTGATACATATCACTTTAATACACCATCTTACTCCAGGTGTGTGATGCTGAGACTTTCATGGGGTTGTTCGGCAAACATGGTTTGGTTTGTGATCTCGAAGAGCTTAAACTTATCCCGTAAATGGTTTTAGTCATCCTTAAGTTGTGGGATCTAATCTTGGTCTTTGTCAAGGTAAAATCTTAGAGATTATATCTCCCTTGGAAACTCTAATAAAGGGTCTTCATAGGGTAAAATCCTACTAGATGAGGTCATCACTTCCTTTATCTGAGTCAATTGGATTTGTTAAAGACCCATATTTAAACTAATCATTTGATCACTATTTAACATCTATATTATCAATAGTAAATATTCCTAAAAGTATTTTGGATCCAATTGGATATAAAAAAAGAAGTTTATGTGTTTTTTATAACCATATTACATAATAAAACATTAAATCATAAGTGAATTTTATTTATAATAGTTTGGTCTATTACACATAAACTATGTGTGGATCCTTTCTGGAGAAGTGAGAAAAGGAAGAGGAAGAAGGTGATACTTTCCATAGGTAGTGAGATAGAAAAGTAAAGATAGAGGGAGTGGCCCTTGGGAATCAGTGAGTTGTCCCTAAAATTTTAAAAGGTAGTGATATTGGGAATAGAAGTGGTCTAGCTTGAACTATCTATTGGAAGTAATCCTTAGTGTATTTGGTACTTCAGCACATTAACGATTGTATTCTTCTTGGACGTATCCCAATGAGTGTGAACCAGGTAAAAATATTTGTATCCATGGGTTTTATTTACTAATTTACTTTTTATGCATCATTGTCTAATAATATTGGAAAGGATAAGAGCAATATAAACACTAAATAAAAAACAAATCACTAGTGCAGAAAACGTTTTTTACGGCGGTTATTTTTTATTTTTTATGTCGGATTTTGGCCAACGTTATTACAGGAGACATTATAAACATTTTTTTTTACATCGGTTATTTTACAACCGACGTAAAAAACACAAATCTTAAGCGTTTTTCACGTCAGTTGATAAACACCCGATGTAGAAAATGCATTGGATTCATGGTTTATTATTTCTGTTATTAAATAAATGACATGGTATATACCCTTTCATGTCAGTTATTATATAACCGACCTCATAAATCACTCCTCTGGAGAATTTATCACGTCAGTTATTTTTATAACTGATGTGATAAACCTGTCTACCAAGTGGTTTCCAACGTCGGTTATATAATAGCTGACGTTAAAACATATCTATGACATCGGTTATAAAATAACCGACATAAAAAACTATACATTTCCATTTATTACGTCGGTTATTTCATAACCGACCTAAAACCATTTCCCATGAATTTATTACGTCGGTTTCCAAATAACCAATGTTAAAACTAATCCCAATGCATTTTTTAAATCGGTTATGAAATAACTTAAGTAAAAAAAATAATTTTTTTAAAATAAAACCGACCAACCACTGTTATGCCCTGCCGAAATACCTGAAATAGACCAAAAGGTTACCAAAAACAGACCAGAACCCCCCCCCCCACCCCACCCCACTATACAGCCCCTACCACTGATCAACCACTGTTATGCCCTTCCAAAAGATATAAAATAGACCAAAAACAGACCTAAACCAGACCAAAAACAGACCAGAACCCCCCACCCCACTATACAGCCCCCACCACACCCCTGGACACACCCCACTGAACACCCCTAGACCAAAAACAGACCAAAACCCAACCAGAACCCCCCCCCCACTGGACATCCCCCACCACACCCCTGGACACCCCCCACACCCCTGGACTGCCCCCCCCACTCCCTGGATAGCCCCCCACAACCCTAGACACACCCCACTGAACACCCCTAGACCAAAAACAAACCAAAACCCGACCAGAACCCCCCCCCCCCCCACTCCACTAGACAGCCCCCACCACACACCTGGACCCCCCCCCCCACACACCCCTGGACTGCACCCCCATCCCATGGACAACCCCCCACACCCCTAGACAATCCCCCCACCCTTCTGGACACCCCCGCCCCACCCCATGTACAGCACTCCCACACCCCCGGACAGCCCTCCCACACCCCTAGAACCCCCCCCCCTGGACAACCCCCACCACACCCCTGGACACCCCCCCCCCCCACACACACACACACACACCCCTAGACTTTCCCACCCCACCCCTAGGACAACCCCCCACACCCCTGGACAACCCCCCACCCTCCTGGACACCCCCCACCCCCTGGATAGCACTCCCACACCCCTAGACAGCCCTCCCACACCCCTAGACCCCCCCCCCCACCCCACCCCACCCCACCCTCCTGGACACCCCCACCCCACTAGAGATCCCTCCCACACCCCTTGAACCCCTCACCCCACTAGACTACCCCTCCACACCCATGGACATCCCCCTACTCACATGGACATCCCTCCCACCCTCGTAGACACCCTCCCACCCTCCCACCCCATTGAACAGCCCCCACCACACCCATGTACACCCCCCCCCCCCCCACCTCACTGGACACCCCCATACCAAAAAAAGACCAAAAATAGATCAAAACCCGACCAGAACCCCCCCCCCCCATGGACAGTTCCCCACACCCCTGGACAACCCCCACCCTCTTGGACACCCCCCCCCCCCCCACCCCTGGAGAGCACTCTCACACCCCTAGACAGCACTCCCACACCCCTGTACATCCCTCCCACACCCCTAGACCCCCCCCCCCCACCCTCCTAGACACCCCCCCACCCCACTGGAAAACACTCCCCTAGAAAGCCCTCCCACACCCCTATAAATCCCCCCCCACACACACACACATCCCACTGGACTGCCCCCCCCCCCCCACACACACACACCCCTAGACATCCCCCCCCCACTCACCTGGACATCCCTCCCACCCTCGTGGACACCCTACCACCTGCCCACCCCACTGGACAGCCCCCACCACACCCCTGGACACCCCCCCCCCCCCCACCTTATTGGACATCCCCATACCAAAAACAGACCCAAACCCAACCAAAACAAAACCAGAACCCCCCCCCCCTCCCCCCCCCACTGGATAACCCCCACCACACACCTGGACACCCCTCCCCCCACACCCCTGGACTGCCCTACCCCCTGGATAGCCCCTGGACATATGGTGTTGGGAGAGGAGGCGCCGCCATCCCTTGGGGGTCTGAACACCGCTGAAAGGTACTCATCACTCCCACATGAGAATCTTTAGCTCTCAAAATGTTTCACGAATGATTTCTTCCCCTATAAACATCATTCATTCTATCACTTTGATGTTAGTATAACCAGGGGAAATGTTGTCATGTGTGAATAAAATACCTGGATCTTGGAGGTGGAAATCTCCTGGATCTTGCGGAACTAGAAATGATGCTCCTAAGTCTTCCCATGAGATGCCTGAAATGATGTTAACAAAAAGACCGCCGGTGGGAAGAGGGCGCCGGTTCAGTTGGTGGAGAGGGATGCGGGAAAAACAACTGCAATGATATTAAATATACCCAACAAGTACATGTAAGTGACTGTTTAGTTTCCCAAATTATATGATTAAACAAATATAGGGTTGTTTCTGTGTTTTTTTGTGACAGACGGGATATGCTGGTAATGTTCCTGGACCAACATTGTATGGAGGAGACCAAAAAAACACACAAAAACCCTATATTTGTTCAAGCATCTAATTTTAGAAACTAAATAGTCCCTTACATGTACTTGTTGGGTATATTTCAGATCATCATAGTAATCTTCTTCGCATCCCTCTCCACCAACTGAACTGGCACCCTCTTCCCACCATCGGGTGTTTTGTTAACGTCGTTTCAGGCATCTCATGGGCAGCCTTAGGAGCATCATTTCCAGTCCCACAAGATTCGGGATATTGCCATCGCCAAGATCTAGGTATTTTAGTCACACATGATAGCATTTCCCCCTTGGTTATACTGGAATCAAAGTGATAGAATGAATGATGTTTACATGGGAAGAAAGCATTGGTGAGACATTTTTAGAGCTCAAGCTTCGCATGTGAGAGTGATGAGTACCTTCCAGCAGCGTTCAGGCCCCCCGATGGATGGCGAAGCCTCCTCTCCCACCCTCTGGACTACCCCCCCCCCCCCATCCCCATGGACACCCTAGACACCCCCCTCCCCACTGGACAGCCCTTCCACACACCTAGAAACCCCTCTCACCCCACAGGACACCCCCACACCCCTGGACACCCCCTGGACAGCCCCCCCACTCCCCCTGGACAGTCCTCCCACCCTCATGGAAACGCTCCCACCCCCCTGGACTTCCCGCCCATCTCATGGACACCCAATACACCCCCCCCCCCCACCGGACAGCCCTCCCACACCCCTGGAAACCCCCCCCCCCCCACTGGACACCCCCTACACCCTTGTAACCCCTCCCCCCCCCCCCCAGACCAGAATCCATACAATAAAAACCATCATAAGTAGACCAAAACAATAAGTAGAGAAAAATTAAACATTCACATATATAACTTCAAAACTTACAATGTCAACTTAAAAAACTAAATCCAACCTAAACGAATACCAAATACACAATTACAATGAAAATATTCAAAATTACATTTTACACTACAAACAACTAAAATTCTATCAAACCTGTAAAATAATTTGGTCATTCCACTTGTAAGTGTTTGACATCTAGAGCACTATAGGGTTGAGGGTCATAAAATAGATAAAAATTAAAAGGATAGTAGTTAACATGTATAATGAATAAATCAAATGAAATATTGTAGAAAAGTTTAAAAGGAAATATTACCAGGTCAAAGTTCACAACTGTTCCAGTTGTTATTATTTCATACATAAATCTTAACATATAATAACCACATTCGATGACGCCTTGTTGTTCATGAAAATTCTATTTTTTTAATGAGTGTAAATTAAATATATTATTTTTATGTAATAAATCAAAAATTATAAATTATAAATGGATATTTACCTTTACATTTACATATTTGATCTTCACACTCCTTTTCTTTGTGTATTTTTGAAATTAGACCCATCCCTTGTTAGAAAATAATATGAATGGGATACTTTTAAAATTCATTATAATATATAAAACTATTGAGAAATTGAAACTTACTTTTCCAACATTTTCTTAAAACTTTCCCGCAAATTTCCATGGATAGAGAATATCCAATAAAGTATTTTCTCCCTTGGGTGAAAAACCCCTAACATCCAATGATCACTAATAAAAGAAAATTTAAGGTTAGTGGTTTTTATGTTAAAAGATAATGAACTCTTTGAGAGAGATGTGGTTCATACCTCTCACAAAAAGGCATCATCCAACATTATGTGACTATATTCTGTTCAACTCTCTCAGTAATATAAATCATTCTTTGTTCCTCATCCAATGCATGTTCTTTAGTGGGAAATAAAATGCAGGTCCATTAATCCATATACATATGTCTGCTCATTCTTGTCACAAATATTATAAAGATAACTATTACAAAACAGACATAAGTATACATTTTTAATAAATATAATGTAGGGTAAAGGTGTTAAGACTTACATGGAAAAACAATTCACCACATTGATGCCCAACTTATCACTAGTAACAAGCTCCATGATATCAGTTTTCACAATCCCCACAGTTATTTCACATCCACAAACATGATCTTCCATTAGAAACTCATAATGATCCGCCAACAAATTTGAATATCTTGACAATCTTTCAAGACTACTAGAATCTGTATATCATGTCATAGCCATTTGTCGTTGTTGTTGTCTATACAGTATTTCTTTACCTTTGAAGTATTCCTGTAAAAATAAATAGAAAAATATATTAGTTTTCAAATGATAAAAAAACTTTAATAAAAAAATAAAATAGAAGATATAACATACATACCTCTATGGTAATGAGTTGTAGAAGTCTGGATAGCCAAATTAAAAAATGGTCAATACTATTTCCAACTGTCGTCACCTCATCTATAGGTAATGTTACTCAAGCTGATCTATCTATAATATCATGTACAGTGACCCTATGATTCTATACCTCTAATTGTTGATGATAAACTGTATCCCCTATACAATATACCAACCCATATGAAACTATATGATATCAAGGATCATCAACATACAACTCGCAATAAGTAGTAAGTTGCGGTGGAGGAGTTGGATAAAAAATGGGGTCCACAGGCTAAGGTGGGGGAGTGGGAGTTACTGGCGGAGGTGGAGGATAAATAATGGGGTCTGTAAGGGGAGGTGGAGGAGTGGGAGTTACTGTCTGAAATTTTATTTGCATGTATGCAAAAATTGACTGTACTGACACTCTAATATTTTCCCCCATCATCGCATTAATATTATGAACTTCAGCCTCTAAGGATTCTATTTTTTTTATAAACACCCTCAACGTAAGAAGTTGAAGAACGTGGAAACACTTTTCTTACCGATACACCTATCGGATATCCTCGTACACGACCAGGATGTTTGGGCTTTCCAAATGCTACAGAAAAAATATCTTACCTCCCAACAGCTGTAAATACCCCCTTTGAGCTCTACTCCTCAAGAGAATCATGTATTAAGTAATTTAACATTTCTGTAATGATTGAAATTATATGAAGAAAATAGTTCACTTAAATAAATAAAATAGATATCTTACAATCCTCTCAGCTACAATTATTGAATCTTCCGAAAGATATTGCCCTTTTTTCCCATCTGAGGTCTCTTCCATTTTTCATGTCTAGATGGAGGGGATGGAGGGCCCACCTCTCCAGAACTTGAAGACTCAGCTCTTAGTTTTTTTAATTTTTCCACCATCATTTGTTCTTCCAATAATGTATACCCTCCCCGAGATAAACTATGAGGGTATATATTTTAAGATTGGATCTCCTGATGAGATTTACTTGTTTTTTGTAAATTAAGAATAATAAATCATTAATAAAACATTAATAAGATCATTTATATAAGAAATCTTATAAAATTTTACATTTCCCTTACCAAAAATGAATCTTTTTTTCTACTTTCAACAAACTGTATCCATGTGTCTTCATCTATGAAAGGATATATATGGAATGGATTGTCATGACTCCTATGACCAAAAATGAAATTAGATGAGAGGGTTGATTTGAAAACCCACCATCTCCTAGAAGCCATCGATAAGCATTTCTTCCTGACTCCTCCAGTGTCAGGAATATCAAATTTCATCTGATAAATAAGTGGTTAAACATATTATATATACTAGAAACATTTAAAGAATAGGAAAAGAATAGAAAAAAATCTTACCAAAATCATCTCCCACAACTGAGAGATTATCTCTTTATCCACACTTCTCTGGTCATCATACAAAATGATTACATTTCTCTTACCCTGATTTGATACAAAACTCTTAAAATCTTTTGCATTTGGACCTCTAGGAATATCATGCTCATCAAACTCAATGAGTATAATCTGATCCTACGTACGGTCAAGTGATAATTTTGGTAAACGTGTGCACCCATGTTTACCAACTCTTGAACTCTTTGTCGTAATGGGAGCACATGAGGAAGATTGGGGAACATCAAGAGGAGCATGTGAATGTTCCTCCCCAGAGGTATGACAAATATGATCATCTCCAGAATCATGTGGTTGATCAACTGATTGATCTGTCATTATCATTCAAATCAAAAAAACAAGCATTAGTTCACAAATATACAAATTCAAATATTACAATACTAATGTAAACAGAAAATAGAAAATTGTACTAAGTTACGTAATAGTAAACATGGTTAATATGGTAAGCAAGTTAAACAACGGTAAATATGGTAAAGATGGTAAACATGGTAAACATGGAAAACCTGGTAAACATTGTAAACATGGTAAATTAATTGTCATTGAACAAAAATAATAGATATATAATTTATGTAATGGTAAACATGATAAAGTAAACTAAATAAAATTTAAACAAACAAAAACTTATACTTATTTGTTTTAATACATGTTTTAATAAAGAAAAAACTTACGATATCTAACATTTTATGAAAATAATAAATGTAAAAAAGAAATAAACAAATGTTACCTGTAATTTTAGGAATATACAAATGGATTGTTTTCCCAAATTCTTTTTTTATGATCATTCCTTATGGAACAAACCATTTCTTCAACATGCTCATAATTATGTTCTGTTAATATTTCCATGGAAGTAGGGATCTCACATAAATCAGCATCTTCATTAAGTTCATCCTCATCAACATATTGTTTTTTCCCTTGTAAAACAACATCCCACTGCATATCTGATTGATATACTACATTGAAATTTTTTTTTACATGTGTTTCCATTATAAAATAATCAGTTGTGTCTTCCAATCTATTCGGATTAACAACTATCATTCCAAATTCATTGTGTCTGGAACTGTTGTTACCGATAAACCATTTACAGTTAAAAACAAGAACTTTAATTTTAAAGTAATAAAACTCTCATATTTCTTCAATCACTCCATAATATTCACTTGATGTAGAAATTGTATTTTTGTCTTTAACACTCAAAAAAATGCATTGTTTCTACAAACACCAATACACCGCTATTCTGAACTGAACTTCTATTGTCCTGAGATTTCGTATGAAATGTATAGCCATTAATTTCATAACTGGACCATGTTATCACATTTAAACATGGACCACCCACTACCCATTTTAATGTCTCTAATACATCTGATCTACCAAGCAAGGTCTTTTTAAACCATGACAAAAAAAATTGTACTCATTCAAAATCTGCATTTCTTTCTTCTTTGGATGACATTGTTTCAACTCATTAATATGCAATGTGATATATGGTTAAGCATCAGCTATTTAATTCAAGATTTATAATTCTAACTTCTTCATCTGTTCAGCTAACAACAATTTGAATTTCAAGCCACGAATCCCCTTTCCCTCATTATTAACTTGTTCATGGAGAGATAGAGGCAAACCTATGTGTTGCGCCGCAGCCAAGTAGTACGTACAAAACTCTACAACCTCCTCAGGAATATACTTTTCAATAATGGAGGCTTCAGGTCGATATGGATTCTTAACATACCCCTTCAATATTTACATATATCTTTCAAAAGGATACATCTAAGGAAGATATATAGGTCAACAAATCATTATTCCTTGAACCATATGAATCATTAAATGCACCATTATATCAAAAAAAATGGAGGAAAATACATTTCCAATTGACAAAGTATAAAAATTTCATCCTTTTCCAAAATGTTCAAAGCATTCAAATCAATCACCTTATTACAAATTGAATTGAAAAAATAACACAACTTCATTACAGTCTTTCCGACATAGATGGGAAATATTCTACGCAATAAAACTGGTAAAAGTATTTTCATCATGATGTGACAATCATGAGATTTCATACCTATCAACTGCAAGTCCTTCAATGAGAATTCTTTTTTTACATTTTAAGAATAATCTTGAGGCACTTTGATATCATGAATACATTGAAAAAAGATAATTTTCTCCATCTTGGATAATGTATGACAAGCCGGGGGAACAAATGTTTGTCTTCCATTAGGAGTGGGAGCTAACTCCAAACGTATTCCCATTGATAGTAAGTCTAATCTTGCATTCAATCCATCTTTTTTCTTTCCTTTAATATCTAAAAATGTTCCAATCAAACTATCACATATATTCTTCTCCATGTTCATGACATCAATATTATGTTTAACTTCATGATATCTCCAATATTGTAGCTCAAAAAATATTGACCTTTTCTTCCAAATATGTCTATCATTAACAGATTTAGATGTCTTTCCCAATGTCACATCAAGGTTTTCCACCCTCTCAAAATACAGATCATGGGATAAAGGTTTTGGAGCAATATAAAATTCTTGTGAGCCATTGAATGCCTTTTTTAGTCTTCTATAAGAGTGATCCATAGGCAAAAACTTTCAAAGACCCATGTACACTATTTTCCTCCCATAATGCAATTGATAGTATGAAGTCTTTTGTTCGTAAATTGGACATGCTTTATGCCTTTTAACACTGTATCCAAACAAATTTCCATATGCTGGGAAGTCATTTATAGTGAACATAAGCACTACATGCACTTGAAAATATTCCATTTTATAAGAATCATACACCATAATACCATCCTCCTATAAAAGTTTCAAATCATCAATCAATGGTGACAAGAAAACATCAATATCATTGTCAGGTTGCTCCGGACCAGATATCATTATACTCAACAGGACATATTTGCACTTCATACAAACTTCAGGAGAGAGGTAGTAAATTACCAATAAAACATTCCATGAACTATATGTGTTACTGAGGGTTCGGTATGGATTCATTCCATCTTTGCACTACCCTAGTCTGAGATTTCTAATTTCATTTCCAAATGTAGGATACTGCTCATAAATTTTCTTCCATTGTGGATATTCAGCTGGATGACGTATTTTTCCATCACATATCTGCTCATCAGCATGCCATCTTAACCTTTTTGCATTATGTGAATTAGCAAATAAACATTTGAAATGATGAATTATAGGAATATACCAAAATACCTTTTAAGGGATCTTTGTAATCTCTACATCAGTTTGTGATTTTTCTTTCACATTATACCGTGATGTCCCACATTTAGGACACTCTGATAGAAATTCATATTCCTTTCTATATATCATTCAGTCATTCGGACAGGCATGTATTTTCTTGTATCCCAATCTCATCAGGAATAATATTTTCTTGGCCTTATAATTTCAATATGGAAGATCTTTATCTTTTGGAAGAATTTCTTTCATCAATTATAACAGCTATGTAAAACTTCTGTCACTCCATACATGTTTCACCTTCAGGTTAATCAATCTTAACACCACAAAAAAAAACCGTAAAATCTGTACAACCAGGATACAATGGTTTTTCAGCATCATTATATAGATGTGCAACTGTTGGTTCTATCTAAATTTGTTCTGCTATAATATCGCGAATCATTTCTTCAATTCCATCGAAGTTACCATCTTGCGAATTATCATCATCAGTAGATCTGACACTCCGTCCAGTTTCACCATGCCAAATCGAAGGGCTGTAACTTGGATTAAAACCATGACAAATCAGATGATCTTTTATCTCTCTACTTTTCAACTTCTTCATATTCAAACATTTCAGGCATGGATAGAAAAAAAATGTCACTACTTAGAACATTTTGTTTAGAAAATTCCAAAAAGGCATCAACTCCTTCCTCATATTCATTACTCATTCGATGTTCTGTAATCTAACTTCAACTCATTATTACCTGTAACAAATATCAAAGTTATACATATTTTTAAGATAAGAAAAATATATGTTTATATAAAAAATATCATACATTGAATGTACAAAAATTTTGAAATATAAAAAAAATCTATGCGTATTTGAAAAAATATGCTTAAAATGATTTTAAAAGGAAAATATAATTAGATATAATAGTTTTAAATTCATCTTGTATCCTTTCTTCTTAAGGTTCACAAAGAATGCATCCTGGTGCAATTGGATACCAAATTCACCCTTCTGTAAAAAAGAAATATGAAGTATAAATATTAAAATATGTATACATTCACTACTGAAAATTACACAGATCCTAATGATTTGAAACCTCTGGACAGCCCCCCCACCCCTCTGGATAGCCCACCCCCCCCCCCCCGGACACCACCCCCACCCGCTTGGACACCACCCCCCCACCCCCTGGACACCCTTACACCCTTGGAAAACACCCCCCACCCCCTTGGACACCACCCCCTTGGACACTATCCCCACCCCCTTGGACACCACCACCCCCTTGGAAAGCCCCCCCCCCCACCCCTCTATATGGCCCCCACCCCCTGGATAGCCCCCGAGCCCTCAAGACCCCCCCCCCCCACCACCACCCCCTTGGACACCCCACCCCTCCTGGAAACCACCCACCACCCCCTACCCCCTTGGACACCCCCCTAGACACCCCCAACCCCCTAGACACCCACACCTCCTTGGAAACCACCCCCCACACCCTTGGACACCCCCTGGACACCACCACCCCCTTGGACAGCCCACCCACCCCTCTGGACAGCCCCCCCCCCCCACCCCTGGAAAGCCTCCTACCCCTCTAGACACCCTCCCCCACTCCCTTGGACACCTCCCACCCCTTCTAATAACCCTATAACACATCGATTACAATAAAACCTTCAATTTAAAAATGACCAAACATCCCTAATAATAGAAGGAATGAAGGAGAAGAAGAAGTGGACAAAGAGGAAAAAAAGAAACAAAGAAGAAAGGAAGAAGAACATGGAATAAGTAACTTATTTAAGGAAATAAAATTTCTATAGAAGGAAAGAATCAAACACCATAGCAGAGGGAATTCCATGGAATCCAAGAAAACCATGGGGCCTCCAATGGTTGATAGAAAATTGGAGAAAATAGAGTAAACCTGAGAATCAAATCAAATTTAAAATAAAAATTTGGATGGGGAAAATCACCGTGTAAAGCCTATCATCATGGCACAATGCAGTCCGAATAACTGCATATTTGAAAACCATGACATGGTCTCCCCCATAACCCATACTTTTTTCATAGTCAATGACTGTTCAAAATATATATAACCAAATAGAATCATATTGCAACGCCCCTTATCTTTTCATAATTCTTGAATCCATAAAAATCATAATGGAAACCTCAAGCTCCTTAAATATTCACAAATGTCCCCCTATTCAATTTGAAATAAATCCTGGCTATATCATAGCACAACACTAACCACCATGATGGAACAACCATAAATTAAACAACACTACTAAATTATATCCTAATATCCATGAAACAATACAATCATCATGTCATAATCTCACAAACCATGATGCAATGGTCAATCCCAACTAAAACTTATCCCCCACACCCTTGGACACCACCCCCCAACCCCTTGGACACCCCCTGGACACCACCACCCCCTAGGGCAGCCCCCCCAACCCCTGGAAACCACCCCCACCCCCTTGGACACCCCCTAGACACCACCACCCCCTTGGACACCCCCCCCCCCCCACCCCTCTGGACATCCCCTCCACCCCCTGGATAGCCCCCACCCCTCTAGACAGCCCCACCCCTCCCCCCACCCCCTTGGACACCCCCCACCCCTTATGGACACCACCACCCCCCCCCCCTACCCCCTTGGACACCCCCTGGACACCCCCCATCCCTCTGGACATCCCCCCCCCCGGACAACCCCCCAAACCCTCTGGACAGGCCCCACCCCCTTGGACACCCCCCCACCCCACCCACCGCCTTGGACAGCCCCCCCCCCCCCCACACACACACACACCAAAAGAATGCCCCCCCCCCCCCCACCTCCATAGACACCCTGGACACCCCCCAACCCTCTGGACAGCCCCTCGAACCCTCTGGACAGCCCCCACCCCCTTGGACAGCCCCTGCACCCCCATGAACACCACCCCCACTCCCTTTGACATCCCCCGCACCCCTTTGGACACCCCCAACCCCCTTGGATATCCCCCGCACCACCCTGGACACCACTAAACACTTGCACACACCCCCTGGAAACCCCTTGTACGTGCACAAACGCATGATAGAACACACAAAAATCGTAAACTTGCATGATATCACTTCCATAGGTTTATTTTACTAGAAAAGAATTTAGCATCGTATATATGAACACTATGAAACTTACCATGATAGCAAGAACAAAGAAAAATAACATATCAAAAAATTAGTTTAGGGCATCGCGGAAAATAAAAAGTGAAAAGGAGTCATGTGAGGCTTACTTGAGTGTTGTGAGTCGACCAAATAGATCTGATGATAATAAATATGAATAATGATGTTGGAAAAACGAGGCTAGAGGGCACGACTTCAACAAATCGTTTCTAGGTTTTCCGCGCAAGAGAGACGAGTCATAGGTCACCCGATCAAAGAAAACAAAATGACTGAATACGGGGTGTGATAAATCATTTAAAAGATTTATCACATCGGTTATTTAATAACCGACATGGTAAACTATTTTTTAATGTTTTTAACATCGGTTATTTAATAACCGACGTAGAAAACAATTTATCACGTCGTTTATAAAATAACCAACGTGATATATATCGCTTTATACTAACATGATAAATTGATGAGATTAGCTTTATCACATCGGTTTTTTATAACCAACGTGGTAAAGCACCGAGATTTCCTTTATCACATCGGTTATAAAATAACTGACTTGATAAAGCACGTCAGATTCAATTTTCATGTCGGTTATACAATAAACGATGTAAAAAAGATAATCTCCATATATTTTACATCGGTTATAAAATAACCGACATAGAAAATGGATCCTGATCGATATATCACATCGGTTATAAAATAATCGATGTGATATATCGATTATTAAATCTTTGCATGTCGGTTATATAGAACTGACGTGAAAAATGCCGACGTGTTAAACATTTTTTCCACTAGTGAATTGACCCTTATAATAAATAGGTCAAGATATAGTAGGGAAGAAATAATTTTGAAAAGAATATCCATAACCTAATTCAACCCCCCCCCCCCCTAAGGGTATCTAGGCCCATTTTGGACCTAACAAGAGCTCTCTACTTTCTATTTTTTAGAGAGATGTTAATCATTGTCAACCAATAATGTTTCACTATCTTCAGTGATTATAAACCTATATCTCTCTAGTTATCTTACCTATCTTATGATCCTACAAAACTCTTGTGTTTTAGTAACTACTTCATCTATAGGTACCTATGGAATCTGTTCTTGTACCAAATCTTCTATATCTTGAACATCAACTTCATTGAAGTCAATCTTTCTCCCACTATCCATTTGAGGAAGTTCTCCCTCTCAAAAAATAAAGCTTGTCAAGAAATAGCCACTATCTTATTTGGGGGGTTGTATAGGTTGTGTCTTTTTATTTTCTTGGGATACCCTATAAGGATACACCATGTTCCCTAGATTACTAGTTTGTTTCCAGATAAGTCCTTAATGAATTCATCGCAAACCTACACACTTGTATGTGAAAAAATGAGTTTCCTTCCACTCTATAACTCAAAGGTAATTCTGATTTCCTCTTTAGTTAGTAATCAATTTATTTTTTTGCCATAGTTTGTAATGAATATACCTAAAAGGATAATAAAAGATCTGCATGAATCATCATTGACCTTACCATGTCTAATAAGTTACGGATCCACCTTTCACTAAAATCATTCCAATATGGTTTGTAAGGTGGAGTGAGTTGAGATAAAATCTCAAACTCTTGTAAAATTTTGATAAACTCTTAGTTAAGATATTAACTACCTCGATCTAGTCGAATATTCTTTATATTCATTCTAAGTTCATTATACACTTTATTATTTAATTCTTTGAATTTCTCAAAGGACTTAGACCTATACCTCATCAAGTAGAAATATCCATATCTACTCAAGTCATCAGTAAAAGTTATTAATTAAGAATAAATACCTCAATATTTTACTATAAATGGTCCACACACATCAGTGTGCACCAATCCTAAAAGCATTGTGGCCCTTTCCCCCTATCCATTGAATCATAGTTTTGTCATTTTTTCTTGTAAACAAGCATAATATCTTTCAATTGGTTTTATATCAGAAGAGTTTAAATAAAAATCTTGATATATCTTTGTCAAATGATTCTCATTTACATGACCAAGATGGTAATGCCATATCTGGGTGTTATATGATTCATGTGAACATGATTTGTCATCAATTTCCAATATTGTTTTTCATAATTTAATTCATAAATATCATTATTTAAATGTTCCATACCATAACATTGTTGTCTTTATAAAAAACAACTTTTATTTGTAAACATGAAAATAAAACCATCTGTATCTAGGAATGATACACAAATTATTTTCTTGGTAATGGTTGGTACATAATAACAATCTATTAAAACCAATATCGTCCCTATTGGAAATGAAAGGTGGTATTCACAAATGGCTAGATTATCAAGCCTCACACCATTGGAATCTCACAAATCCACATATCCTCTAGAAATATTTTATAATTTACTTGGTTCCTAAATTTGGATACATATATAAGCACCAAAAGTTTAATATAATACCCAATGTGTATATATTAAAATATTACACTCAATAACGAATGAACATTTAGCTTCCCCTTACTTCTGGGTGCAGTTCTTATTCCATTGAACATTCTTTCCACATGAAAAACATACTACTTCTTTTTCCTTACCCTGCCTTTAGATCATCATCTTCTTGAAATGATGGTGCTTGGGATCTTTAGACTTTTTATGATTCTTGGCCCCCTTATACTTATTCTAATATTTCTTAATCACTATAAGGACCATGGGTTTTTCATACCCCATGTCCTTATCCACTTAGTGAATCAAAGTAAGAAGTTTTGAAAGACTCCTCTAATTATTTCTCTTGTTATAATAAACAATAAAACTAGAGAAGGTATTGGATAGTGAGTAAATTATGTTATTTGTGTGTAACTCATTTTTGAATTTAATCCCTAAGATGTATAAGCATTCAATGTATCCAATAATATTGAATACATGAGGCCTAGTTGGAACAAACTCTCTAAGATTATTTATAAATATGGTATTATAGATCTCATATCTCTTTTGTTTCACCTTCTATTGATAGAGATCCTAAATCTGAGACATCATAAAATACGCTTACATGTCCTCATGTTGCTTCAAAAGATCATTAGTCATGGATTATAGCATTAAACACTGAAAAAATTTAGCATTGTTCAAATGTTTCTCATAGAGATATTACAATTCCTCATTGGCCTCATTACCAAGTGCATCCGTAATAGGTTCTTTCAGGACATACAATTTTCTTTTCATGGCATAAGATAACACATAATCACCTTTCCATTCATGTAAATTTTTTCTAGTGAGAAGGTTATACTTATCAAGTATGGATTGTAGAGATATGTTTGAATTTATTTTTATTGGTGTTTCTATAAAAAAAGGTGCGTAGAGTTTTAGTACTTTATCAGATAAAATTTAGACAAATAAATAAATATTCTATTAATAAATCTCCCACTATTTTATTAAAACCCAATATCCCTCATCATTTTCTTCATAATATCTTGTTTCTTGGAAATTCTAGTTTCAAGGATCTATATTCCCCTTCTCATCACCCCAAATTTGGATGGTCAAATAATTTGAAGGGTTTTAGGAAGGAATTCCAAATTTCAACATTATTAACTCAAAGTTCCTTGATATTTTTAGTGGACTCCCCAATCCATAAATCCTTAAATTGTATTTCCTCAAACTTTGCCTATTAGTTACAAAAAGTCCAACTTTGGAAGTAAAGTCTTGATGTGAATTAAGTTAATTCATCCTAAAAAGTGAAGTTAGAATTCCGTGATAATTGAAAGCACCCAAATATTGTGTGTTCAAGCACTTTGAACTATGATTTTATTTTAACAAAATTAGTGGAAGGATATACCAACTAAATATAAATAATTGAGGGATTTTATCTTTTATTCATACATTTCCAACCGTTATCTTTATTACATGCTTGTTAATATTAATTAGATTTAATTAGGTGATTAATCATGTCTTAGATAATATTTACACATAATCTAGTTTATTTTAGTTCTATCTTGAATTCTTGTTAATTAATTAATTCATTTGATCACAAAAAAACATCCATAATGAAATAACCATGCAACTTGATAGAAATAAAATAATAAATTTGTATGATTGTGATATTTTACTAATGGTTAGTTTATTTAGCAGGTGATAAACTAACCATAAACCTAAAGGAAAATACCTTGAACCATTTATGGTTTGTGTTGTAGCTTTCCACTTATCCACCTATGTATCTCTATGGGATTGGTTTTTCCTTGGATCCAAACTTGAATTGCCTCCACTGTCTTGGTATCTCCATCCATTACATATGCTTTTACTCACACATGGGTTAGGGGAACCAAAGTATTGGTTAAAGGGTTTACATAATAATAGTATGGATGACAAGTAGGCTAGCTATTTAATTTAATAATAAATTAAAATAAAATAATCACATACAAAAGACAAGTCTAGGATCATGATCATCCAAATGCATTCAACAAATTATGCATTGAATAAAATTAGCATTCAATTATAATCATTCTTATTTAAGATAAATCAAGCTCAAATAAATTAATAAATTTTTTTAATTAATCAATTATTTTATCTTAATTTTCATTAAAATTTCCTTAATATTCTCATCAATCATAATTTTAAATAAATTAAATAAATTTATTTAAAATTAACTATATACAAAAATGTACATTGGAGGAAACATAATGAGTATATATCCAGACTTCCCAATATATATTATACTTGTATACTATTTACTCTTGTGAAATGTGGAATACACAACTTATCATATAATATCATGATGTGTACTATCAACTTAACTATCACATAGTTTACATTATTTTTTTTTATTTTTACGTACCATATAATGCTTCAATGTGCGTAGATAAAGGGCTATAATATGGAATATACATGATATGTAGATCCAAAAACTATGCATAAATTAATTAAACATTTATATATATATATATATATAAATTCCACATGGCATCTCATATCTACTTAATGACTATACGTAAGTACATGCTGATAAGGTTTTCATAGTAGAATAAATTAATTTTAATTCTCTGAAATTATGTAAAAGTACACAGCATGTTCATTTAAGAACATGGCATGTATTATTCTCATTATCTATCCATGAAACATTCCTAGGTACTCTGCATGTAATCATTCCATGAAAAATTTTAGAGTATGCAGTGTGTACATTGGATACATGGAAAACTATCATGAACCAGCTAGATTTGACCTCGAGCCGGCCACCTAAACCGATCGGCGACAAGCCCCAAAGGGCATTCCCGATCCCCATGGGATAGAAACTAGTGTCTAGAATCAAGAGAGTATTATAAGGAAAATATTCATATTAAAATAAATGTAAAAAAATAATAGTGGAAATAAATGGAACAACCCAAATAGTATACATTTCAAAAACTATACATTTTAAAAAAAAAGAATATGAAAATACAAAAACTGCATAATAAAATAGAAAATGCAAAAAAACTAAACGGTAGGACCAAACTAAACCTAACAACCAAGATGTTTCCATGTGACCCCAAGGTTCACTGTCTAATACCAAAACCAAACATCACCCATGGAAATCAGCACCAAGCTAAGAACCAGCACCAAGAACTAAAATCAAAAAAACTATAGACATGAGTATTAAAACTCATTATGTGTGCTCTTAAAATCTATCACCAATGCACTTCCTTTAGAATAAAATAATCATAAACTTCAGGTTTTAAATACAATATATAAAAGTAATATTTTTCCTACATTATCCAAATAAAACCAAACGTGGTCCATTTCCCTTTTTACCATTTGAAAACACACCCTTTCCAAAGAGTAACTATATGCATTTTAAATAGAAGGGTGAAATTTCATTTATGAGGGAGAGAAGGAGTGTAAAAAATCCAAAAAAATTCCATAAACCTTTGGAAAACTATTTCACCACTTTTAGAAATTACTTTTACTCCACAAATAACAAAGTACAATGAACTTACAACAAGGGCAATGGAAAATCTCACACAAGAGTAACCAACCAACAATATATCAAAATCATTCATAGGAGATGACTAAGTACCAAAATACATGGGTGCACCTAGGATCTCATGAATAATATAGAACATGCTAATACATTTTGACTCATCCCAAAAATCATGCCTCACTCAATGACATCAAAAATTTCCTAACACACCCGGGCACACCATCATAAGGTATAGACAGGGGAGAACTATCCCATATCAATAAAACTCAATATATCCCTATGTTATAGGACACTAGCTAGTGAATAATCTAGCTATTGAAGTAATAATTCTTATAAAATTCACTCAATATTCCAAGTTCTCATGTCAACTTGTAAAAAGGGTGATCCAACTAATGCCAACTGAATATCCAATAACATATGAATATAATAATAATCCACATCAGTTGTCACTCAAATCGCCCCAAGGATCAACCCCTTTCCTTAAACTCATCATAGTAAATGGGTCACAAGGATTCCACAATGAATAAATCACATACATTAACATAAAGAAGGAAATATAGTGTCCAATGAGGGTTTCCATAATAAACATTTTCACCACTTTTAAAAAAGTTCCAAATGGGCCTTTAGAACACTTCACAAAATCATCACTTTTAAAGAACCAACACCACCTTTCCAAAAAGGTACAAATAAAACTTTTACCATTTCAAAACAATTTTTAAATAAATACCATTTAAATACTTCACATCCCATTTTCAAGCCAAATACATTTTCATTAAAGTTCCAAATGGTCCATTAACTTCTACCACATGTCAAACCATTTTTAAAAGCCAATCACACACTTCTTTAAATACAAAAACACTTTAAGAATCCATTCAAAGAACCCAAATCATCATTTATCATATCAAAAATATGTTTACAAATCCAAACAATGCTTTAAATATCAAGAATAACTCAAAAAATCCAACCAGACTTTTTATCAAACACTTGGTGTGAAATCTTTAACAAAACAATGCTATTTATCACAAAACAAGGAAGAAATCACCACTTTTTACACCAAATGATTTATCCAAAGATTAAACATCACTATTTATCATATAAGAGAGGTGTAAAAAACATGAAACTAATGAATATTAAAATAAAAAGGTCAAGTGCAAAGAGAAACCTACCTCAAACTCATGGCTCTTAAAAAACACACTCCTAAAACAACTCCACGAAGTTTTGAAGGAGAAAAAAATCCAAGGGAAATATTAAGAAGGAAAAAACCTCAATTTCACACCACCCTATTTAAAAAAATCTTACAAACATAGCCACTAAGGTTATATGAGGGAGGTAAAAGGGAATAAAACCAAAGGATAAAGATAGAGGATCCCTAACCTTTCAATCTAGGTGAAGAATCACCAAGAAACCATCTTGAACCCCACTTGCAGGGGCTTCAAGAAGCCAAAAATCACCATGGGAGGTGTTTTGGACAAAGGGTTCGAATGGGGGAGTCTAAGAGAATGAAGCCCAATTAAAATAAAGAAAAAGACCAAAATAACCTTTCCTAAGTGGGTTGAACAGTTAGCTCACATGGTTTAAAAAACCATGTGAAAACTGTGCAATTAGCCACTATCTAGTGGTGCACGGGCTTCACTCTTAGGTTGCATGGTTAGTTAAACTCTGAGACCAAATCTTGAAACCCCTAAACACTTTTTCTGTGTGGTTAAATGAAATCATGTGCCTTAACCCTGAATCCCAGATAAAAGCCCCAAAAAATAAACCTTTTCATCCTCAAAATCTTTTAACTCATGGTGATAAACCATCCATAAAACACACTTATTTTTGAAACTTTTGTTTGGGAGTGCATCTGTATATGGAGGATGCGATATTTTGTTTCCTTTCATTCCCACTTTCCAATGGAGGGTGGAATCCGTAGCTTATTCAAGGACGTTTTCTCCTTGATCGAAACAGGATGATGGGATTTCAGTTTCTCCTTCCATGGATTCCTCCTTGGAACTCTTTGCCTAGTCTGGGTCTTGCTCATTGACATAAGATGTTGTTCGTGAAACTCTTCCAAATTTCATGTCTTCATGGATTCTAGTTAATTACACTACTCGTGTTAGAACATTCCAAGGGGTCAAGTCATGTCAGTAACTTTCGGTCGGGTTAGTAGTCACGTTGGACATCACTGGTGTGTCTAGATTCTAGAACACTAATGCATCTGGGTTTCTTCCTCTTATGATAGGGCTTCTAGAGGGAAGTAAATCCTAAGGCATCCCATGTAGAGTGTGGGAAATTATATTACATTGGAATGTCTCTGAGGTTTTCCTAATTATCCCATGTTTAACACAGGTTATGCTGTGAGTTTAACGTCTAGCAGAGATGGATTGGACTGATCAGAACATTGATAAGATTAGATTAGATGGGTGTAACCCCAGTAAGGAACATTGATGTTGGGGAGAATGTGAGGTTAGTTACCTGATTGTTTATATGATCAGTGAGAAAGTGGGTGACATGATCTTATCAGGATGTGGTGGACAGAGTAAGAATTAGGTTGGATGTGGACGGTTGTGAGTGGATGGAGAATTAGATGGAACCATAATGAAGATGATGGTGATGCTAGGATTAAGCCTCAAAGAGAATTTATGCATATCTATATGGTAGGGAATCAAAGTCTGTTTAGTTCAGGATGGGGCAATGGGACACCTGAGGAGGTGACCCATGATAATGGATGCATGAATGGGACTCAGAGGAAGTGGAAACCCTAGGCTGGGGCATGACCTTCCCGAAACACAGAGGCTCAATGGAAGGACTATGATGGGACATGAATGATGGTCTTTAACCTCAGGGAGGCTTCCTACATATCCATATAGAAGGAAATCAATGTCCATGCAGTTCGGGATGGGGTATAGAATCAGGGTTTACACATAGGACAATGACCCAATGATATATTGGGGCTTATGTGTGGTTAGAAGCCTGGGTTGGTATGACACCATGGGGGTGGACTAGATATATGGGTCCCAAAAAAGGGGACTACAATGTCTTACCGTCGATTGTGTACTACAATGTCTTACTGCTGGTTGGGGTTCCAACGGCTTATCACCGGTTGAGGTTCCAATAGCTTACTGCTGGTTGGGGTTCCAATGGCTTACCGTTGGTAGGGGTTCCAACAGCTTACCATCTATTGGGATTTTACATCAATGAGGATTCCTATGTACCCTATCTATGATACAATAATCAAACCCACATAGTTTGGTATGGGTTTGGGGATTACATGCTATGGCAGCCCAAGTTGGTATGATGCCCGGGGGCGAACCAGAGATTTGGGTCCCAACAAAGGGGAAATTGAATTTTACCGGTGATTAGGGTTGGACCTTAGAGAGTATTCCTACATAACCTACCTAGGAGACTAGGATCAAACCCACATAGTTCGAATGCATACAGTTTAGCGTCATGTAGAACAAAAAGGGGCATACAGTTTGACATCGTGCAGGACGGTGGTGAACCGATGTGAAGTGGTCGGGACTGATGGGTGTAGGGCTTGAACATCAGGGAGTCTTCCTACATACCTTGACTAGGAGACAAGTATCAAAGTTCATGTAGTTCAGAATGGGGGATATAGTTTAACATCATGCGGGATGAGAGTGAACTGACATCAAGGAGTCGGTACAAGTAGGTGTTGGGATTGAACCTCTAGGATTTTTCCTACGTACATTACCTAGGAGAAAAGGATCAAATTCCATGTAGTTCAGAATGGATTTAGGGCTTATGCACTAAGGCATACCCAAAAGTATTCCATGGTCAATTCTTACTCTAAGCCCACGTGAGTCATGATCGATGTGAGAAACAAGAGGCAGTAGAGACCTGACGATCATGTTGTGAAAGGTGCATCCACGGAAAGTGGAGTGTGGCTTACACATGGTTAGCATTCCAGAGGGTAATAGGGGCTTATGCATGGTTATAATCCCAAAGAGGAAACAGGGGCTTATCTGTGGTTAGCGGACTAGGGAGATGGAGATTGAGACTTACTTGAGGATGGAGGTCTGATGGAGACGAATCCCAAAGGGAGAAGGACGGGGTAACGAAGGTCTCGGTTCCCATAGATCCTCTAGTATTTGTCATGGAAGAATAAAGGAGGATAAAGGATTATACCACCCTTAAGAAAGGCTAGATGATTACACCAAGATGGTTAGCCTTCCCCATGGACAGACGGCGGTCCAATAAAGGGGATCTCACTCCATATGAGGAAGATCTCACTCTCGTGGAGACGAGTGGGCATGGAGAATGTCTGAGGTGGGGCGCTTCATGTATGTTGCATAGGGAGATTCCACAATTTAACATAATTTTCTAATGACAATGGTGATTGGAATTTTAATGTCTTGCAGCTCAGATAAAGTAGGTTCACTCCACACCCCTAGGACTTACACAACTGATACCTACCCACCCTTGGGGAAGGAAGGTATCAGTAATTTTGTGGAGAGGGGTTGTTGTGGAGTGATCCACTTAGGGTCCCACATTAGAGTGGATATTAGAAGAAGCAATATCCATTATCGTGCCTATGCGAAGAATCATGAGGCTAAGCAATGCAATATGAAGCACTACCCATGGGACCTTGAAGTCACTTCGTACAAACCTGGAGGGGTGTACGGGATAAGTATGCATGAGACAAGGTTTTTTCGCATAATAGGGGATAAGACATGGTTTCTTATGGTAAGGATGACACATAGAGTACACAAGGAGGGTGATGGTGGATGGAGCTTATGCATAGAAGATTCCCGGGTAAGAGTGGATGGGGCTTACACATGGAAGTAGCCTAGTGCTGCTAAGGAGAAACAATAGTGTATGGGGCTTATGCATGGATGTTGTCCGTAATTTCTTCCTCATGTTTATCCATGAGGGCATCCCAACTCACTGGTGGGTTGAGGCATACAATTAAGACCTACACCTATGCGCTAGTGCATAAGTGGGATAACACCAAGGGTATTGGAATCAGTCCGAACAACGGGAGATGAAAAGTTTGAATCACATGCCCAACATTCATAACAAAATGGGGGCGGTATGATAAAGGGAGATAACTACTAACCATATTCGAATCACAACATCCACATCGTGTTAGCCTGAGATGGAAACAAACAAACGAGGGACAACCACTGACTGTATTTAAAACACGGGGCCAAACACGTAGTGTTGTCCAAAGTCTTCTGGGGAATTGGGCCAAGACAGTAGGTGTGATGAGGTGGCATGGGACCAAGACATTAGGGGGTCCCTCCAGATGTGAAAGTGGATGAAGATCTAAATGAAGAACATGAAAAGCGTGAGGTGGAGTGGTGGAATTCTCGAACGTTTTCCAACACTCTTAGAACTACTCCATTGTAATCATGGAATGAGTCATATTATGCTTGTCACATAAGGCATCTATTATTTGAAACAAGATTCATCCCATTATTTAATGATAGATAATTATACATTGTATAGTCTTATAGAGAGTAATATTGGCATCTTATGCTTGGCGCGTAAGGCATATCTTTTTTGGAGTAAGAGGCATCCTATGTTTGTCACATAGGGTGTACTACAGCTTATAGTTGTGTAGAGAGGATTGTTAGCATCTTATGCTTGGTGCATAAGGCATATCTTTTTTAGAGCAGGAGGCATCCTATATTTTTCATATAAGGTGTACTACAGTATATAGTCATGTAGATAGGACTATTGGCATCTTATGCTTGGTGCATAAGGCATATCTTGTTTGGAGCAAGAGGCATCCTATTATTGAATGATAGAGAATACTATAGTTTATAGTCATGTAGAGAGTAATGTTGGCATCTTATGATTGGAGCATAAGGAATCTCTTTTTTGGAGCAAGAGGCATCCTATGTTTTTTATATAGGGCATACTACAGTTTACAGTCATATAGAGAGGACTATTAGAATCTTATGCTTGGTGCATAAGGAAAATCTTATTTAGAGAAAGAGGTATCTTATTAATGAATGATAGGGCATACTACAGTTTATAGTCATATGTATAGAACTATTGGCATCTTATGCTTGGTGCATATATAATCTCTTATTTTGAATAGGCATCCTATATTTTTCATATAGGGAGTACTACAGTTTATAGTAATTTAGAGAGAACTATTGGCATCTTACACTTGTCCCATAAGGAATCTCTTATTTGGAGCAAAAGGCATCCTATATTTTTCATATAGGGTATACTACAATTTATAGTCATATAGATATGATTATTGACATCTTATGGTTGGTGCATAAGGCATCTCTTATTTGGAACAAGAGGCATCCTATATTTTTTATATAGGGTGTACTACAGTTTATAGTCGTGTAGATAGGTATGTTAGTAATAAGGCTCCTAGCAATGGCTGGTGTTGGGACTTACGCGAGAGTGGCCCTTTTTGGTGGATCCTGGCATAGGATTCTGGTGATGGGGTTTGGATGAGTTGCATGAAAAATGGTTTGACTCAAGGTACTTGGGGAATTGATGATGATAATCTCCACTCACGACATGGGAAACAAACCAAGAGGATTATTTCGACCTAGGGTGTTTTATGGTGTGCGGAGGAGTATCTCAAATCATGGTATTCCATAGGTGGAAGTTTGGTGCACATAAGGGTGAAATGGAAAAGGCCGATGTCCCGGCCTGAAAATTTTGCGGTGCGGATCTCCATTTTTCATGGGGGCCAGTGAGGGTAGCGAAGGGACCGGCCCTCCAGGCCAGGACCGTAGCCCGGCACTGATCCTGATCGGGGTGTGGGGAACATCCTCAATGGTATAGACCAATGGGCAAGTAGGTAGGATCTTCTCAAAGTAAATGTGATCGCAAAACATGGGGTCTCACAATGTAGCTTCACAAAGGAAAGGTGCTCACGGAGCATGGGGTCTCATGAAGCAGCTTTGTGAAGGAAAGGTGCTCATGAATCTTGGGATCTCATAAAGTACCTTCATGAAGGAAAGGTTCCCATGGAGCATGGGGTCTCATAGAGAAAAGTTCTTCATGGATCCTAGGATCTCACAGAGCAAAGGGTCTTCACAAATTCTTGAGCAACCCAAAGGAGATCCCTCCTTCACAAAGGGAGGATCCCTTTGCAAAGGGCGTCACTTCATGGTGCTCGGGAGCATCGCGAAATGGGAGATCTGTCGCTAAATGGATGGTGTAACTATTCTTATGAAGGGAGGTGATCCAGCTATTTATAGGCGATGGAGGTTGGCAGAGCATGTAGCAAAGAAAAAATGTGAATCGTGGAGATAAAATGACACCGTGAAGGAAACTGCGCTCCGCAACTAGAGGCAGTTTCTTCAAGTTTTTCGTAACCATGGAGTAAACCATCACGGCCTTTTCAGTGCTCGTGGAGGCTCCAGTCAAGTTCCCTCAAGTTTCTCGTAGTCATGGAGGCTACCTTTACGACCTTCAAAGCACTCATGGAGGCTCCGGTCAATTTCCTTACGCTCCGCAATCACGGAGGGATCTTTGCGAATGGGCTCTGAGAACCTGGTTTCCATCCCAACATCGAATGTCTATAACTCCTAATCTGTAACTCATTTCAGGATATACGACCAGTTGAATCGAAGCTTACGAAATGGGATACGATCTTGGATCATGTATGGAAGCATTTGAAATATCTTGGGGATGTGTTTTTTGGTTCCAACAATACCCCATACAGAAGTGACACCAGGGGTTTCACAAACTCTCCACCAAGCCATTTCCTCCTCCATAACTTTCACACTAACAATGAACCAAAAAAATCACCCAAAGCTTTCATGACTCAAAATTTAAATCTATAACACCCAAAACATTATAGAAAACCCAAGAACTAAAATATAATTCAAAACAAAGGATTAAAATTAAAATCTAAGTGTGAAAATTCTACCCACCATTATGCTTTATGCCCCCAGAAAGCCACAAACTTTCTAGTTGATCAATCAAAGACCAAGGATTTATATATCAGCATAATCCAACCTCTCTAAACCAATAAAATATTAAACACAACCAAAAAGAATTCATACCTCTTTCTTGAAAAAAAAATTACAATTGAAATAATTTCCCAAGAAATGATAGAAAACTTGAGCCATAACCTCTACAAACATGCTTAAAATAGGACTATTGGTCAGACTCAAAAAGATCCCAACATTCACTTAGAAGGAAAGACTCGAAACCAAAATCTCAAACAAAAACACCTACCAAGAAAATACCAAAAAATAAACTGGATTATCGAAATGGGAGGTCGAATGGACTCACCACTATTAGAAACAAACTAACACTAATTTACTTCATAAGAAATCTCAACGAGACCCATGGTGGGTCTCCCCACCATTAAGGATCAACTAGATTAAGCCAACCAGCACATGCTAACAACCTATACCCCTAGGGGGAGACTTAAAACTAAAAAGAGGTCCCCTAATGAAAACCTTTAAACCGTCCACATCCAAATGGTGGGGACAAGAGTTGTAACAAGGTTTCCTACACCCCCAGCGGTTTCCTAACTGTGTGAAAATATTCACCTCAAGACCTATATAAAGAGACCTAATGATTGAACCATCTATTTCCCCACAGTCAGGAGACAATATCACCACACACCACTTAGAATATAAGATTCAAAATTTCCAAAAGAAAGACACACTTTCATTATAACAGTAGTTACCAAGAGATCCACAACATCCCCCTATATTTCAAACAAAGGGAACACCACCGAGCATAGCCACCATAATATAAAGAAACATCACAATAGAAAGGGACTTCAAACCAAGTCCAAATAATGATATACTACTGTGAACTGTCTCCGCATCACTTCTTGTAAACACCTCAACAAAACTGCTATAAGTTCCATAGGAACCCACAAGCATGACATGTCTTCAGTGCGCTTGAACATGATGACTTCTTATGATCTCACTTTCCACACTGGTGACACACTAGGATCACACATCCAGAATAAGCAAGCGAAATATATCAAGGCCTTTTGATACAACAGCCATCACCAACAGCTTCAAGTTTCTTCCCCACTCCCTTATCGGAGTCCTCATCACCACTTCTAGGGACTAGAGTAAGGTCAGCTACATCAGTCACTCTTACTAGCATAGCTTCAGTACGGAGAGCTTGCTTCATCACATCAGAAAAAGAAGTTAAATTAAACTTTGACACCTTAAATTGTAGATCAGGATGAATCCTATACTCAAAATTTCAGGCCTTAAAATAATCATTCACAACATATGTCGGCTTATATAGAATTATATCCACAAAGAGATGATAAAACTCCAATACATATCCATCTACCTATTGCTGATAGTGAAACTCCATCCACATTATCATTTTTTTCATCTTAGAAAAGTATTATTGGATGAATAAGGCCTTGAATAACTCCCAAGAAATATCTTTCTGAGGATTGTTTTGAGACACTGTCTTCCACCACTTTTGGGTATAACCCACAAGTAAAAAGGTATCAAACTTCACCTTTAATGCTTCAGGAAACTCAAGGAGACAAAATATTCCTTCTATTTTCTGCATATACTCTTTTTCTTCTAGAGGATACTATTGATCATAAAAGATATGTGGATTCAACTTCATAAACTAAATAATGAAATCCTTAGGTTGATCAACTGTAAGTCTTGAAAATGGGGAATCACCCATAGCTACACTATGAACGTCCATAAAATATTTATAGGGGAATACACTAAGAAATAAGAAAACCAATACCTCAATCAAAACCAATCCATAAATAAGAATTCTAAATCTCAAAATACTAAATAGGAAAAATCATTCCCAAAACACAAGAAAAAAACATCACAATTTCATTTTCCCTTTAAAACACTCTTTGAAAATAAAGACAATTTTAAAAGGTTGCGCAATCGCTAATGGTATTCCTTAGAGCCTCACACATGCACATTCTCATGGCAATACCTGAACCCATCCACTCATTCCATCAACTATATAACCCTTTACACACATCCTCACATGTGGGAGATCATAAAAATACTAAAGGTATATCAAGATTTATTTTTCACTTTCAAAAAAGATCACTCAACCCATGTTTTCACATTTTTAAGACACATGGGCACTGTACATGGTTAGGTCACGTGGTTTACCAAAATGTGCGCCAATCGTGTGCCCCTCATTGGACACACAAGGAATCTACATGGTTTGTTAAACCATGTTCCAACCATGCGAAATGGATTTATCCCAAGACAGAGGCTCTATTCACTATTTCCACATGGTTTGACAAATCGTGCAAAAGCCATGCACCATTTCACTACCGTCAATCCTCAAGCTGCACAATTTCATGGAGGATGTCGCATAGTTTACCTAACTGTGCATTAAACGTGAAACTAGAGAGAAAAATATGAAAACTAAACATTTATATTTGAGTTTCCTGAAACTAAAGGGAGAAACCTAGAACAAAATCATAAATCAAAATAAAACCAATTCATCTCATTTAAAAAAAATTACAAAAAAAATCCACTTCTCTAAAAATTTTCTCAAAATGAAACTGAAAAATTATTTTCCATTTTTTCCAAAACCAAACCATTTCCATTTCAAAACATAATTTTTAAAATTTTCATAAAAAAGGTTCTAAAACAATTTTTTAATCATAAGGAACTAAAAAAATAAAAATGGAACTATTTTCGATGGGTGACTTGGCCACATAGTTGGAGGCCACATGTCAATCACACCACCATCATGAAGAGCATTCTACGACCATGTCCCTAGCTCCACATGACTTTCCAAGCCCTACAAGCTCACAAAGATCATTAACCCAACTCCATTTTCATATCCCAAACACCAAACAAACCACAAGAACCAAAACGACCAACCAAAACTAAACATACCAAGGAAAGATGAGGATCAGAATGAGCAAGGGTTCATAGAGTCTTTCTCATTCCTACCTCTCAAGTCCCAAAAGTCTTATATCTGATCTACCTTGACATCCCCAAATAATATAGGGTTCTCCAAAATCAAGGACATTCAATGACTAACCTACTCTAATGCCATTTTTTCATGAACTAACCTGGGTCTACCCTAAACTGGTCACTCGAGCCAATCTACAACAAGGACTAAAGTAAATTCCCAATCCCCACAAGCTGGAAACTACTATCATGCATTAATAGAGCATCATTAGGGAATGATTTTTCCCAAAATTAATAAACAATGTGAATAATGGAAATAAATGGAACAACCTAAATAATATATATTTACAAAACTGAACATTTTTTTACACAAGAATCTAAAAATACACAAACTGCATAAAAACGGAAAATGAAACAAAAATAAACAGCATGACCAAACTAAACTGAACTACCAAGACATCTCCATGTAACCCTGAGTGTCAATCTCCAATGATAAAACCAACCATATCCCATAGAGATCATTACCAAGCTTAGAAACTACACCAAAAACTAAAAACAAGAAATAATTATAGGTGCGAGTATTAAAACTCAATATGCGTGCCCAAACAATCTATTCCCAATGCACTTCCTTCAGAAAAAAAAAATAAACATCAGCTTATAGTTTGAAATAAAATATATCAAAGTAATAATTTTCCTACATTTTCCAAAGGAAACCAAACATGGTCTATTTCCCTTTTTACCATTTTAAAATACACTCTTTCAAAAGAGAAACCATATTCATTTTAAAGAGAAGGGTGACATTTCATTTATGAGGGAGAGAAGAAGTGTAAAACATTTCTAAAACCATTTTCCATAAACCTTTGTAAAACCATTTCAAAACTTTTAGAAATTAGTTATACTACATAAGGAAAAAAGAACAACAAACATACAACAAGGGTATTGGAAAATCTCACACAAGAGTAACCAACCAATAATATATCACAATAATTCATAGGAGACAACTAAGTGACAAAAGACATTAGTGTACCTAGGAGCTCCTAAATAATCAAGAATATACTAATGCATGTTGACTCATCCCAAAAATCATTCCTCACTCGATGAAATAAAAAAAACCCCTAAAACACTTGGCCACACAATCACAAGGTACAGACCGGGGTCACTATCACATAGTAGTAAAACTTAATATATCCCTATTCTTGGGCCACTATCTAGTGCGTAATCTAGCCAGTGCAACAATTTTTCTTAGAAAATTCACACACTATGCTAGGTTCCAATGTCAAAATGTAAAAAATGGTGATCCAACTGATTCCAACTGAGCATCCTTTCACATATTCATATAATAATAGTCCACAATAGGCATCACCTAAATCACCCCAAGGATCAAGCCCTTACCTTAAACTCATTAAAGTAAATGGGTCACGAGGATTCCACAGTGAAGACATCCCATACATTAACATAAACAAGTCAAGTGGTTTTTCGATGAGGGTTTTCATGATAAACATTTTCACCACTTTTACAAAATTTCCAAATGGGCCTTTAGGACACTTCATAGAATCATCACGTTTACAGAACCAACACTACCTTTACAAAAAGGTATAAATAAACCATTTACCATTTCAAAATAATTTTGAAAGAAATACCATTCAAACACTTCACATCACATTTTGAATCCAAATACATTTTCATTAAAGATCCAAATTAACCATTAACTTATACCATGTGTCAAACCAATTTTAAAATCCAATTACAAACTTGTTTTAAATCTAAAACCACTTTAAGAACCCATTCAAAGAACCCAGATCATCATTTATCATATAAAAAATATGTTTACAAAGCCAAAATATTCTTTAAATGTCACGAATCACTCACAAAATCCAATCATAAATTTTATCAAACACGTTGTGAGAAATATTTAACAAAACAATGCTATTTATCACAAAATAAAGAATAACTCGCCACTTTTCACACCAAATGGATTATCTAAAGATTAAACATCACTAGTTATCATATAAGGGAGGTGTGGAAAACATGAAACCAATGAATCTTAAATTAAAAAAGGCAAACACAAAGGTAAACCTACCTCAAAATCATGACGCTTAAAGAAATAACACTTGAAACAACTCCACAAAGTTCCGAAGGAGAAAGAACACTCAAGGGAAACATTAAAAATAAAAAATCCCCCAATTTCACACAACCCTAGTTACCCATATTTGAAAAACATAGACATTATGGTTAGAGGAGGAAGGGAAAGGTAATAAAACCAAAGGATAAAGAGAGAGGAACCCTAACCATTCAATCCAGGTAAATAATCACCAATAAATCACATTCAATCCCACTTAGAGGGGAATAGAGAAGAAAAAAATCACCATGGGAGGTTTTTTGGTCGAAGGATTCAAATGGAAGAGTCCAAGTGAAGAAACCCCAATTAAAAAGATGTAAAAAAGAAAAAAATACTCTTTCCCAAGTGGTTTGTGCGATTGTCAGGCACAGTTTAATAAACTGTGCGCAAACCTTGCAATTAACCAATGGTTAGTGCTATACGGGTTGCACACATAGGCTACATGGTTAGTTAAATCGTGCAACCCCTACACAATTTTCTGCATGGCTAAACTAACAATGTGCTTTAACTGTGTACCCTTTTTATCCTCAAACTCTTTTAGGGGTTTAAAAAACTCTCCACCAGGCCATTTCCTCCCAATAAATTTCAAACTAACCAATAACAAGGCCAAAAACCACCCAAAACATCCATAACTCAAAATTTAAATCTAGAAATCCTGAAACATTAGAGAAAAACCAAGATCCAAAATATAGTTCGAATTAAAGAATGAAAATGAAAATCCAAGTGTGTCACAAATGGTCTTTGAGTTACATAGACACCAGTCATGTAGGTTTTGTAAGAAGATATATGGCCTGTCTGTAACTAAAGGGATACATGTTTTGTACAGAAGTTACATGGATTATACTCCTACTAATCATGTTCCAGGATAGCTCAGTCAAAACATGGTGTATAATTAAATTCACCACGGGTCATAAATTCACATGACTTGAATTAATTACAAATTAATTTTTGGTGCATTAAACACTAGTACATGGTGTGTGCCTTTGGGTTACATAGTGTGTACTCTTGTGTTGCCTCGAAATACTCCTTGGAACCTCTGAATGATATCTTTGAATTTATTTCATTCATAAAATTAATCGATTTGATTATGTTTATGAGGAACATACTGGAAGAAATCATCTCGTAATTCAGATTAAATAATGATTAAACTGAAATTAAAAACCAATAATAAATTCATAAATTGATAAATCATCTTTAAATAATTATGAATAATTATTTGACCACTCTGATACCACTTTTAAGTTCTAGGCATAACAGAAGCATCAGATGGGTTGTGCCTAGATTTTCTTTTTTCATGATCAATGATAAATCCGAGATTTACATATGAATGTGGTGATCAATGTAATTAAATCAAAGAATATAGGAATTGGATAAATTCTAGAACCAAATCATAGGATCATCACGTATTATTTATAATTAATTTAATTAGTTAAATAAATACCTTTCATGAAATTATTTCTTCATTGAAGGATCTAAAAATGGATCTATGTTATACCATCATTGCGTTGTTGGAATCAAGATTAGATTTCTTCTAGTAGTGATTCACACGTATTCTGCAAATCTCCGAACATCGCCATAGGAATATCTGGGTGATAACATGGAGGATCATATCACTTGTGTTATTCTCCTTTCATCATCCTGGGAATCACTTCCAAATTATTCTTCTTGATCTCTCTACACTTGAGAGTGGAAGGTGAAGGAAGATTTCTCTCTGTTCATGGGATTGTTCTTAGAGAATAGATCTCTCTAGGGATTCGAGAGGATTCTTTGGATTTTATTGTGCAAGACGAATGAAATGAATTTTATCTCTTTAAAAATAATATAATTGGGTTTATATACCACTAGGGTTAGAAATATATAATTGCATAAGTGACCTTTAATATTTATTTAATATCAACATAAGACTATATCTATAATAATATTCTTATTATTATTATTTATTGACATGATCTAAACTCATGGATTAAATTAAATATTATTTAATCAAATAATATTCAATATATATTATTTCTCACTAGTCAATTAAACTCGGTCTTCCATTCCTTCGCAATATTTATCAAACCATGAATTATGACTATATATTTAATAAATAAATATCACTGCATTATTCTCCAATAAATAAATAAATATTATATTCACTAAAACGAAAATAAATATTTATTAAATATTCTACCCACGTAATATTTTCTCAAATAACTGGTGATGAAATATATGTGGTCAAAAAAACATGAATAATTATTAAACCAAACGTAATGATAATATTTATTAAACTTTTTAAATAATAAATAATAATTTATTATTTAATTGAGATTTTGGATACACTTAGTGTGTGACCCTCTATGCCTCTTTCTCAGTGGTATTAGGTGGAGTAGACTAAATTCCAAGGTTAGCATCTAGAAACATGCCAAGGAACCCATAGAAAAAGAAGCTAATGCTACAATGACATAATATCTCATATAGATGCTTATTGTGTAATATAATCTCTTTATCGCAATATATCTCATCAAGTAGGTTGCATGTTGGTTCCATAAACCTATGTGCTTGATGTATATTTATTTGAATTTTTAGAAATCAAACTTTTCTATAGAACACCATGGCCATGGATTTATTTAGCGTGTATCATTTTCATAAAAGGACCTAAGATATCAACTTCCATTAAATAATAGAAGGGATAAATCCTTTCTCGTGTTATTAATTAATGAAATATTACTCATGATGTACCTAACATATCCTACCTCTCCTCAAACATATGTCATCATGGTTTTCATCAATACATCAAAGTACGTGACTCATAACACTCGTTAATAATAATATTAAAAATAATATTAATTACACACGTCTATAGATAGGAACTTTCAATGACACATATAAATGTGGACTTTCTACTAGAGGGTAACATTATCATAATATCAAATATTTTATATTACTAAGGGAATACACCATGAGAAGCTACCTAAAATTTCTATGAGTCTCCAACCCTAAAAGATTAAATAATTTGCATCCCTTAAATAATTTCATGTAACACCCGAGACTTTTATGAGAAATATTTTGTTTTTATGTTATATAAATCATCAAATGAATCTTTCAATACACACAAAACTAGCTTGGTTTTCTTTACACGCAATCGCGACCTTCTTCGATAGCTTGCATCGTACGCAATACCGAGTTTCACTAAACAACGATATGCTATTAAAATATTATTAAAACTAGCTGTTATGAATAGTAATAACCATTTTTTGAAATTTTGTAAATTTTATTTTTCAAAATTCACTTCATTATTGGATTCGGAATATCGAAATTATCCTAGGGTAAAATTTTGGTATTTTTCTGAAAACTTTCAATTTTTGATGAATAGTGAAAACATTGGGTTACTATTTAAAAACCGACTTTTTATTTAAATAATTATTTATTTTATTTAAATTTATTTTAGGTCAAAATTGATACATAATACCTATATAAGTTCAATACAATTCATTGGAGTCATTTTATAATAATTTTAGATATATAAAAATTTTATTGAACTTTTCACCATCTCTTACCCACCTCCTAGGAAAATTTCCAAATTCACAAAAAACATAATTTTACCACTTTTGTGAGTGGAATTTCAAAAATTTCAGAGACACGGTTAATATCAAGGACTAAAATGTGGTTCAATGAGATGAAAATAATTTTTGGTGAATAGTAACTTTTTACTTTTTTTTACCACGGTTAAAAGTAAAGAGGGTAATTAAAGGTAAAAATGATATTATTATTACCATAAAACATGTCCTAATTCTATTGGATAAGTGTAATTCGACCAAAAACAACCTTAGGAATAAAATATGACCATTTAGTCCCACATGGATTAGATTAGGACATTTAATATTAATTTATTTAAAGAAGGGTTAAAATAGTTAAAATCAAAGTTTAATAAGTAAATCATTTTTAATATAGGGTTATACATAAGATAAATTAGACTATAAACATTCATTAGAAATATAAAAATATTTCCTACATAATGGTATTTTATTTATAATTTTTAGATATTAAATAATTTAATTTATTTATGACACAATGATGATGTAGTAATTATCTTATTAATGAAATATTAACATAATTGATGTTATAAATACCCAAATAAATGTAATTTGAGACTTTTTATGAATTACACTAATTTTATATTTTAATATGACATGTTATTATTTATTTAATTAACTTGGTTCGAACTAATCTTTCTGTTATGATTTTCACAAAAATCACTTACCAAATAGTGTCAAAATTGACATAAAATAGTTTTTAAAACAAATATTATATTATTAATTTTTATTTTATTCATAAAAATCTATGTTTAGGCCAAATAACTTAGATATGGTTATATATATTAATAATAAACAACTTGGGGTTAGTTTTTCTTGTTATAGTAAGTTTATTAACCTTATAGTGTAAGAAAAGAGGAAGACACGGTAAAAGTTAAATTATCTAACTTAAAGTTAAATCTAAATGATAAGGTTAAAATAGAACCCTAAACTTGTCTAAATTCTATTTTATGAGATTATTTCAACCCATCCCCACCTTATCTTTGAAATAAATCAATTTGGATCTATTAAAACCCAAATATGACTTTATAATAAAATAATATTTTTCGTTTTTCCAAAGGTGCTCCTCTCCTCCCTTATAAAAGGGAACCTCCTCCCTCTATTCCTCACACCACTTTGAGCCTTAAATCTCGTCCAACCCCTGCCAAATTCTCTTATCCACTTCTATAGAAACATCCTAGAGGTCCTGGTCTTCTTCAAATACCAATTTTAGTGCCCTAAGAGGAGGTCTCAAAGAGTCGCTTCAAAGAAGAGGTAATGTCCGTTACCGATTCTTTCAACTTTATTTCTTCTTCCACTTCTTCTTCTTTAGTTGTTTCATTATGAAGTAATAACATAAGTATCACTCATATACTGATATGTTATTATAAGTATTAAACAACCCTATTTCACCATCTATCCATCCTACGGAAAACAAAATCACCGCACGTGCGTACGTATGAAATATCGTCTCCACGCCGTGGTGTAATCTATTTTCCACCCCCACCTTACTTAGATGGGTATAATGGTGTAAATAATAACTATATATTATTATTGTAAAGTGATATTTATTATTAAATAGTATACATACACTCCAATACAATTCCACGATCATGGGAACGATATCATCGCTCGTGCGTACGTACGGAATACCGTCTCCACGATGTGATGTGACTCGTTCTACATGATCTTCATTGCATAATGATTATATAAATGAATTGAATGAATTAATATGATATATATTACATTAATACCATTATGTAAATGAGTTATCTATAACCTAAAGAGAATAATAAGAATTTATTCAACAAAACATGCATAAGAACAAAAAGTAATAAACACCCGAATAACAAGTAGCAATGAAATATTACTAATAAGAAGCTAAGAATATGGCCATATATGATATCATAACAATGAGTATGATTCTGTAATAAGTAAATGACATTATTTAAATCATTATACAGGAGGTTCAGACACTTACGAAGCAAATCGGACCTAAGGTAAGGGAAAATATCACAATCTCATTTTTATCCGAGATTGTTTATACTTTGGTATTTACTGGGGTGTATTTTATCATCCACATCCATGTTTCCTCATTATGTAATATTATTTCCATCCACCTAAAATTTTTTAAATCCAATTTTACCCTTCGGTGAGTTTTTAGTAAAATATATGAAAGGAATCTTTTGTCGTTTTTTGTACGAGGTACTTTTTGACTTTTCCAACAAAAGTACGAGAAGAATGTTTTTTTTAACTTATACGGCATGAATGGATTTTTAAAACATTATTTCCAAGAAGCTTCCTTTATAAGTTTTCAAGTTCATTTTTAATCAATTTCTTTTAGTTTAAAATTGTATGACATGTTAAGAATTGAAAAATGTTTTTGAAGTAGAAAGGATATTTTCCTCAAGAATGGAATTCAAGTGTTTTATCAAAATTATTTTCCATCTAAGATAATATAGGGTTCTGTTTATATCACTATTATTACATTTATTTGATTATTTTGTGATGGAATTATTTTTATGAATTCCTTTATCTTATATGAATTTTTTTATGATGTCATGATGTTTAAGAATCCCATTTTTATTACATGGGTTATTCAATGTTGTATGATTTATGATTTTGTATCACGCATAAGAATGGTATCATTATAAGATGGGTGGGACCTATATCTCCCTCCAATGCATTGGGTAAATATTTATATCTTATGAGATGGACGTGGCTGGAACAGCAGGTTAAACCGGTTCAGTGAAACAGGACTGAAACAAGGAGTGAACTCGGTTCAGAAATGGACTTTGTCCGCTAATATAGTCTTGGCTATGAGTCTTGACTACTAATAAATGATTATCTATGATTATGTGTGTATGCCACAAAGTTTGATTTTTTAAGTTATGATTATTGGGATTACATTTCACTACTATGATTTATCCCATGTTATGAAATTATGATCTATTTTGCAGGTTAAGATTTCCAAAATGTTATGTTCTTATGAATATGATGTGATTGATATTTCTTTTGTTTACCCTTACTGAGCATTTGAGCTCACCCTTTTGTATGTTTTCTTTCCCCAGGTCAGGAAGAAGGTTATTAAGTAGGATATGTCAAAAGGGACTCTAGATATGATGAAATAAATGGGAGACAATATAGATGTTATATGAACCAGTTGTTTATGTTTCCCAGTTTCTAAAGACATTATACATATACGATCCTTTCTTAGTTTTGTTATATGTTGTAATAAGTGTGCTTCAATTTTGAAGTATTAACAATGTATGTAAAGTATGGGTCATTATATTTCATCTGGCTATAGAACATATATTTAAGAATACTGTCATGGAACTTCTGGGTTCTCATCATAGAGAAGAACTGTTATGACCTTTATGTGTGATAGCTACTCTTAGGACATTATCACATATTATGTCATGCATAAGAACAAGCGTGATGTGATGAGGATTTTATTAATATTAAAAATAATGAATACATATTATCATAAAGTACACATAATTCAGTTCTAGGTCACCAACCCCAAAACCTTTATGTAACCTATGAAATTTCATTATTTCCTTTATGTGGTGTTATCTATACACTTACACAACACAAAAAAATACTTGTTACCCTTACGTTGCATGATAAATTTCCAGGTTACCTTTACATACTATTTGGAATTTATATTTCACCCATACCATGGCCTAAAACATACCCTTACATACATATAGATTTCTAATTTTCTCCAAAATACTTTCTTTCATGATTTTCCTGATATATTCATTTGTTTCATGTTTGTTTCAAGTGTTTTAATTATTTTAATAATTATATAAATTCATCTTAAATATTTAGAACCTATTAAAAATATTTTTAATTTTTTTTAAACACATTTATAGGAAGATTAAATCAGTTCCTCATTCACACATGAACTTTCAGTATGAAACTCAATTATTTAGAAATTATTTTCTCAGGTTGATTTATTTGCTTTTAATTATTTCTAAATTCATGTTTGATCCTATAAAACTTATTCAAACTTTTTTTAAATGTTTTTAATGTAATATATTTATATTTTTATATTATCATATGTTAAATATGGAAGAAAATTTTAATTTCAAATTTTGAATTGTATAGTTTGAATCTATGTGATATTGTTGGATATCTTTGACCGATAATTATGGAAGAGTTTTGAACACTTTAATGAGTGGTTTCAAATGATTTTGAATTATTAAAAAAATTAAATTCAAATGATAATATGATTCCCTCTATGACCTCAATAATTCTTGATCATTATTATTATTATTATTTTAAAATTGAATTAACTAATAGATTACTTAGATTTTTTAATTTATTTCTATTTAGAGGGATTGATTTCTATATGGAATAATTATTATGATAGTGTGGATATATAAGATTTTGAAAGTGATATTGTTCCAAACTATTTCAATTGTTTAATAACTCTCAATGTTGGGATAAATCATCTTCAACTTCATTCACCTTGAAGAGAAGAACTGTTCCATTGCTGAAACATAGAAAGTATAATTTTGGATTATTTCAAAGTGAATGCATCAATTGTTTCATCTAAAACATTCTTGCTGCTTTTATCCAGTTTTATTTCATTGTTTTTATCTTTTAAGTCTGGGTAGAGGTATACATGTAATATTTTCACACAGTAGGTTATACCAACTATAAAAAGTAGTCTTTGGTTATACATACCTGAGAAAAAGGCAGAAAACTTATATTGGGTATGCTCCTTGTAGAAAAGAATGGGTTTTATCTGCTCTTACCAAAGGCTAGTTAGGTTTGGGTATACTTATATGTAAAATTCATGGGTTAGGATTCGTCCTATTGTAAAATTCTAGGTTTATATTTCTTTCATGTAAAAGTATTTCTCACATCTTAATGGGGGTCATACTCTATCAGTTGGGGTGTAAAGATTGGACTAAGTTAATTATACTGAACCGCTATAAAATTCATTGTGTTCACCTATTTATTTTTCTACATACGCTCTTCACACATCCACTACTCTTATTCATTTAATAAATATTTTTTTGGTCTTTTTAAACAAAAAAATTTCAAAATTAATTTTAATAACTTTGAAGTTTTTATGAAAAGGAAATCCACACTCTTATCTTGGATCATCAACCATTATAACCCTAAAATTGGTATCATAGGAGAACCTACTTAAGGATTTATTTTCTTTATTATTATATTTCATGGTACCAAACAATTGGTATCAAATGTTGACATTAAAAGGATAGTTTTATCTTAGTATATATTTTTATGATTATTTTATTCTGAGCTTACATGTATCCTAGTCCTCAATAAGACAAGGTAAATATCTATTTTAGTGATGGAAAATCAGGAGATTGAATTTTTGAATCTCATGAGACCACCTCATTTCAATATAAATGATTAATGAGATTGGAAAGATAGAATGGAGTTATTTTTGAAGATATAAGTATTTAATATTAAAATATCATTGATAGAACTTATAAAATACCTTAAGATGAACTTGAATCTTTAACTAGAAATAATGAAGCAAAATATTTTTTGAATTATAAAGTGATGAATTAACTTTATTTATCTCTTAGTATAAGTGTTTATAGTCATATATCTTATTATAAAACTGCTTCTAACATCTATATGAATTTAAAATTCACTCATTAAGGACCTCAAAAATTATAGATAACTAAGCATTTAATTCACGGGGATGAATTTATAGAATTTAGAATGACTGATCCTGAAAGTGTAAATGAGATGTTCAATAGATTCACAAAGATTATCAACATCATAGTTACACTTAATGAAACTATGAAGAATGAATTGTTGATTAAAAGAATACTTCAAGCCTTACCAAATAAGTGGAATTAAAATAAAGTATCTATTGATAAAATAAAATATGTTATAGAATAATCTATATATGATCTGATTGGATACCTAATGCAATACAAGCTTGAATTAAAGAATAATGAGGTTGACTCATCTGAAAAAATAAAGGGATTTTCTTTTAAATCTAAATATGTTTCTGCTAAATCTTATGGTGATTACTCATATTATTATATCTCATAGAGGGGTGATGATCAAATCAAGTTGAAAAATGAATTCAAGGAATCATAAATAAAAATTAAGCTATCAAAAAGGATTAAGGAAAAATAAAGAGATACAAGAATCATTTCCAAATAAAAGGCTCCAAAGGTAAATCCACTATTATTTTTTATGAATGTTGGAAACCCATCCATAAAAAATACGATTTTACAAAGTTTAAATAAGAATAGAAAGATGATAAGTATAAGAAGGAAATGAAATTTTTTAATCATTCTGGTTAGAGTAGATCAGAAGAATTGGAATCTAGTAAAGAATTATGAAGTGAGAAGTAAACTATTAACCTTACTCTGATAAGAAAATATCCCCAGGTAACAGATCTATTTGATGATATGTTAAATCTTATTATTTTTTTTTAATGGATGTATCAAATAATGTTAGTAATTCATGTAATATTTATTCCAAATATGAATTTTCTTCTAGTTCTGATTGTGATAAATTTAAAGTTAATGAATTAAGTGATTTATGTGGTGAATTTAAGAGGAAATGGAAAAGATTTCTAAAATTATGAAAATTTAAACAAGTATTATAAAAAGGGTTCTGAAGAAGATAACAATTTTTTTTTGTAAAATGAAAAGTTAAAAAACTATATTTATTATTTTGATAAATAAAAATATTTTTTGCAAAATGATTTATCTAAATTAGAAAAGGAGAATAATAGTTTGAAAATTTATGCTGCTAGTACTAAGGATAAATTGTTTGAGTATTTTGAAATTGTTCAAAAGGAAAAAATGAAGCTCAAGGATGACGTCTTAAGTTTAAAGTAAATGTTATCGAAATTTTCTATTATAAGTAAATATTTGGATGAATTTATGAAATTAAAAAAAATATCTAAATCCAATAAAAATCATCTTGGTTATGATAATATATTATCTCAAATGTATAAAAATAGATTTATTAAACTTAAAATTGATGGTATTTCATTTGTTGCTTATGTTGGATATGGATTATTTGGACATTATTATTCTGATTTTTTAATACAATTTTCCCAATAACTTAGTCACACAAAAGCTTATATTTCTAAATATTCATTTAAAGTTAAGATGACAAGCTCTTTTACAGCATTGGTACCTAAAGGTGTTATTTTAAATTCTATTAGACCAAAACTAGTATAGATTCCCAAGTAATGTTTTGTTATTTTATGTCCTACATGCATATTTATATTGTTTTATCATATGGTATGTTGGAATATGCTTTAAAATTTATTTCATTATGGCTAGAAAGCATGTATTCGAAGTTTTTTTTGGTTTATTGGAATGTTTTAAAAAAAATTCTTAATTATTTTTATATATTTTTAAAAAATTATTGAATATGATATTATTATTTTCATGGCTACTTTTATAAATAATTTGAGAAGCATTAATTTAGGAGGATATATCTATTTTTTGTTATATATTTATTTAATTTATGAGAGTTGATTTTTATGATTAGAATATTTTATTTTGTAGGGATAAAATGTGTTTGAAATTTTGATAATTTCTTTCATTATTTATTTAAAAAAAGGAAATAAATTTTTTTAAAATTTTAATCCCTTTTATTATTTCTAAAAAGGAGGAGAAATTTTGAAATTGATATTTTATTTTTTAATTATTAAAAATTGGGATATTGTTGGAGTGGATCCTTTAGATAACTTTATTTATTTATTATTTTGATAATTACAAATATAATTTTTTTATTTAAAATAAATTTTTTTGAATTTAATTATTTATTAATTATTTATTATTTTATTTTTATTATTTTTATTTTTATTTTTTGTTTTTATTTTTATTTTTATTTTTATTTTTATTAATTTTTTTGTTAAATCTTATGAAAATTTATTTTTTTAAGTTTATTTTTTACCCTTACGCAAGATGTATTGATTATTATTTACCTTTAAATGAGAATTGAAAGTCTATTTTTACCCTTATATAGCTTTAATTTTACCTTTATACAAGTAATGTACTTATCTATTTACCCTTACACAACTCCTTGTTACCCTTACGTGAATTCTATTTTACCCTTTATTCGACTTCTCTTGTAACCTTAAGTATCCTATTTAATATTATGTTTACCTTTATTTGAACTGGATTGTGCCCTTATGTAATTCTAACTTACCCTTATGCAGTGCATGGATTTTGTGTTTACCCTTGAACGATCTATACAATATATTTTTTACCTTTATGAAGTATATATGTCTACCTTTATGTTACCTATGAAATTTCAATCTTACCTTTACACGGTGTTATTTATAACCTTACGCGGTGTATACAGAATCCTTGTTACCCTTACACCACATGAGAAATTTCTAGGTTACCTTTACATGCTATTCATAATTTATATTTTACCCTTACTAATGGAATGAAATGTACCCTTACGTAGGTATAGAATTATTATTTTCTTCAAATAACTCTATTTCATGCTTTCCATGATATATTTATTTACTGAATGTGTGTATCAAGTGTTTTAATTGTTTTATTCATTTTATAAATTCATATTAATTATTTAGAACCTATGAAATTTGTTTTCATTGTGTTTTAAACATTTTTCTTCATTCACACATGAACTTCCATCTAGAAACTCAATTATTTTTTATTTTATTTGTTTGGGTTTATTTCTTTGTTTTTTATTATTTCTAAATTCATGTTTGATTCTAATAAACTTATTCAAACTTGTTTTAAATGTTTTTAATGTAATATAATTATAGTTTCATATTATCATATGTTAAATATGGAAGGAAATTTATATTTTTAATTGTGAATATTCGATTTTGAATCTGTGGAAGATTGTTGGATATATTGGACCTATTATTGTGGAAGTGTTTTGAACACTTTATTGAGTGATTTCAAATGAGTTTTAATTATTTGAATGTTTTTTAATTCAAATAATAAACTATTTATCTCTCTATACTTGTTAATTTTTTGTTTTTATTATCATTGTTTTAAATTTAAATTACCTAATGAATCACTTGGATTTGTTAAGTTATTTCTATTTAAAGGCATAAAGTCCTTCATGGAATAATGATGGTGATAGTGTGGACATATATGAATGTGAAAGTGATATTGTGACAAATTTTTTCATCTATTAAAGAAATATCAAGGTTGGGATAAATCATCTTCAACTTCATTCACCTTCAAGAGAAGAACTATACCATTATTGGAACACCCAAAGTACATTTTTGTATTATTTTAAAGGATATGCATCAATTATTTCACTTACAACATTCTTTCTACTTCTATCCAGCTGTATATCATTATTTTTAACTTCTAAGTCTAGGAAGTGGTCTACACATAATCATTTCACATAATAGTTTATACTACCTATAAAAATTATTCTTTGGTAATGTTTACCTAACCAAAAGGAATAAAATCGGTTGGGGATGCTCTTTATAGAAAATCGTGGGTTTTGTATGTTCCCACAAAAGGCTAGTAAGGTTTAGGGTTTCTCCCATATAAATTTCCTTGGTTGGGATTCATCTAGTTGTAAAATTATAGGTTTATATTTCTCACATGTAAAAGTATCTCCCATATCTTAGTGGGTACCATAATCCATCGGTTGAAGAGTGGACTAAGTCAATAGACTGAACCACTATGAAATTCATTTTGGTCTTCTCTTTATTTTTTTTCATACACTCTTCACATATCCACTATTATTATTCATTTAAGAAATAATTTTTTAATATTTTAAAACTACAAAATTTCCCAATTAATTTTAATAAATTTGAAATTTTTAAGAAAATACAATCCCCCACACACACACACTCTTTTCTATTTCCATCAACCATCCCAACCCTATAGAAACTTCTCCTAGATTTATTGAATCCAAAAAATAAATTTATTAATGAAAGAATTGAAATTTGGTGTTTTTAATTTCACAATTGAGTAGTGATAAAGGTCATGATTGACTGTGTGAGGCATAGATGAAGGATGTTCTTGAAATAAAAATACTTTTGAATTATTTATTGTTGTTCTGTGATGTAGTTCTTCATTCCAAAAACTAACTGAATAAGATAAGAGCAAATGGAATGGTAATACAAATTATCTTATGGTTGGGGAAGTTTTTTGAGAAGATAAGAAGAATAAAAATCCTATAGAAATTCCAAATAAGATCAACTAAAGTGGATAGAATAATGATCAGAAAATAAGGGTACACATGTAATTATATATGATACAACTATTGGAGAAAAAAATAAATGAGATCATGGGAGAAATCACACATATAGAAAACGTGGTAAAAATGATAAAAGCGATTCTAACATTGAATGTGATGGATATTTTCTATATTATAAATATAGGAAATATTATTTTTCGTATCCTACATATAAAATAGAAAAATAAGGAGAGTGATATGTATTCAATTGTGTGATAATCGAGCACCTGTATTGTATGAGAAATATTGATAAACTCTCAAAGAAGATATTAATGTTGTACTAAATCATATCTATCATCTAGGTATTGAATCAAAGTCAAGAGAAATACAACTAGGATTTTGTGGGATAGATCTAGTTGAAGTAGTGAGAATAAGAATTTTGATAAGAATATAGGAAAGACAGACTATGTTTTTGGTGTTCTTATATTTATTTAGATCCTTTTAGACATTGAGGATTCTCTAGATTTTAAAAAAACATAGAATGTTATTGAGTTGAGAAATTCAATCAAGTAGTTCTATTGAATATTTGTGAACATGAAATGAAACAAAGACCGACTCATTAGGGGTTTATCTACTTATCTATTGGAATTAAAAGACTCTATTGTAATGAGTAAGGATGTCAAACTTATTTATGTTGAAGCATCCTAAGAATATTTTTTGATCCACTTCAATAGAGCATAAAAGAAAATAGTTGTATATACATGATAGGAAACTATGAAACCATTATGACTCTGCGTATGCAATGAAACCATGGTGTGAAGTAATTATTCTAGTGAGAATATAGTAATTTGAATCCTAATGGAAATATGGAAAGTATATATATAGTGGGACTTTGTGTTGGTGTGGGAAGAACCACCAAATTTTTAATCTAAGATTGATTATAATAGATAATTCATTATTAGGGTGAATAACCAATCATGAAAAGTAGTGGGTCTAAGATATGAACTTTTTAAAATTACCTCATACCATCATTACTTACTTTACTTTCATTGCATGTGGTTCATTATTTCATAGTAAAATATAAAATTATCCAACTAACTTAACTGTTTATAGAGTTTCATAACCAAATGGGGTTAAATGTTTAAAGAATATTTATATTTTAGTAGTTATAGGGATCAAGGATGGAATTAAAAAATGTGGAACATTTCTTTGGAAGATCCCCCATTACTTTGGTATCCATAACTAGGATGTCTAGGCACCCCAAACACTACACTAATTTGTCCCTTCATCTGGATCTGGTCCTCCCAAGGTCTTTTTTTCTAAGAAATGAACAGAAGTAAAACAAGAAACATGATAATAAAACATGAATGCAAGAACAAAGTAAAAAAAACACAATAGTATTATGTGGTTTAGAATTTCATTCAACATCCATGGGATAATGGATGCATCACTTTCATTCAATGAGGATAAACATATAGGTTATAATAATTTCCATGTTTTAGAACTATACCTAGATTACTAGAATATGTTCCACCAACACCATTCGTTCAATACATCTTCTATCTCACTTATTTTGGCCTCTTCCCTTATAGTTCTTGACCTCTGGTTCTAGCTCTAGTGCCAAAGGTAATTTGTGTGCGCCTAGGTTGTCTTCCCCAAAAGGGGATCCACATATTCCTTTGTTAGGTCCTATCATCACTCATTAGTCATACTCAAAAAATGCCATTGTATTCATTTATATATACACTGAGTCCATATCTCTAACTAATATAGTCAACATTAATTTTTTACATCCATTAATATTGATAATAACTCTCCATTAATGTAGAGATACACTCCTCTATTAATGTAGATAAAAAATATCTCTACTAATAAATTTATCTCTCTTTAATAAATGGGATGAACCCAAATCAATTTTGACTTGATTTTAATGACTCATATTTTCCATATATTATTTTTTTATATTTTAGGGATTATCTTCAAGATCAGGAACTGAGACAGCATGAAATTCTGAGGCCTGGTGTGGCTGAAATAAATTTTTGAAATATATTAAATATATTAAATTGCATGTGCATGCATTTTTCCTAAAAAATTGGAATAACTTCTAAATATATTATTGGATCAAAAATATGATGGAACCGTTGAGTTTAGAATGTGGGTTTTAACTTAGGCATGACATAACCTAGGTTAGCATAGAGCATTTGTAGAAAATTCATCATGGGCATAAAATAAATAAAATAATTAATTATTTTATTTTATTTTAATTCATTAACACAAAAAACTAAACTCTTTTATAAGTGAACTATTATGGTGAATTCCTAGTTTTATCCTCTAAAACCTATATATTTAGAGAACCATTGGAGAGACGAAGAATGAGTTTCAATTGGCGGATGATGATGGGATCGGATATCAACAACTTGTGAAAGATGAATTCATAGGATCTTGCTAAAGATCGTGATGCAACTTCATTCTTCATCGATGATCAATCCAAATTGAGGTAGGATGTATTTATTAATTGGATTATTTATCTATTCTTAATTATTATGGTGAACTTTAATCAATAAACCAACATATTGATCTAAAGTTTGGTCATATTTTGGGACAGGTTTATTTGCAGGGATATATTGGGAGAATTTCTTTGTAATTTTTTATTCTTCATTGTTATTCTAACTATGAAAGATCAAGGAAAACATGAAAATTCGATGAGATTCATTCCTCATGTTTATGGTTGTACATTTATAACATTTTTCTTAATCTATCATTGGTGTTCTTCCTTTAACCCTTGGTTTAACATTCACTGAGAAATTGATCATTACGCACCCGTTTCTTGGCGTAACAATTCATTATCGTAGATCTAATATTGGCACTACATGATGGTGGTGTGATAATGGAAGTGATGGTGGATCAGATGGTTTTCGATACCTGATTTCATGTTTTCATTGAACAATGAAAAATGGTGTTTGATGGTGTTTCCTAAATGGATTTGTTGACCGAAACATTTTTTTTCATCGAAAGCAAGGCTCAGCTGATGTGGATTCTTGATTTTCTAGTGAGGTGAATAGCTAGATCAATAGATGGAGGCACAAAACTAAATAAATAATCCATATATGAGATTCTAGAAATTTCTCACTATGTAATTTGGATCCACATGTTGTTTGGGTCACTCTCAACGGCATCTAGGGTTTTGAGAAGGAGATAAGTATCACATAGAATGTGAAGCTATCACATGGTGTCTGGCCTCTCCCCAATGGCTCGACATGTACCTAGAAGGGTACATAGACACGTTCTAGAGTACACAGGCATAGGAACGTCGTGTACTCCCACATGGAAACAACCTATAAAAAAACTACATGGGATAAGCCATGTATTGGTACATGAGAATATTACACAGGAAGATGACATGCCATTTACTATTACACAGACACAGTACATGGGTTATTTACACTGGTTGGACCCAGGGTCGAAGGGACATAGAGTGTAACCCTAATACACACCGCGTACTCCTAAAAACATTTATTAGAGCCCTTGACCTATATTTCTTAGACAAATTTCATTATGGTGCATTCCCCATATCCATTCTCTGATAGTTAGTTTGGAATCACCTCCAACTCATGGGACAGTAATCCCTTCAGTAAGACTTCTTGGATAGAGTTAATGAAATCTCTATATGAGGCTCACAGTGAGATACTCTATTCATATTCATGCCATGTGTGGAGTTTTGGTATCTTCATGACCAACTCTATTCGAGTTTCGATCCTATACTTAACAAGTTAATCCATATTGAGTTGTTAGTATACCCCATGGACTTGGGAGTGATCTTTATATGTCTATCATATCTCTTTGGACCTTCATCGTGTACTTCCTAAGGAAATAATCGATTAGAAATACATCTTATACTTATATCATCAGGACTATCATACTCAGGGAGTGTGTTCTCTTAGATGAGTTCTATGTGGAACCTTTGAGCTGGAATCCTAGGATGGCATTACGGTTGTAACTTTACCTCTATACTATGTGTCTTTATTAAGTATATCTAGATATTCTTATTCTATGTTTTATAGAAATATACCAGTGTAGAGTTGAATGTATTATTCTGTTATATTCATTGTGGTTTTGGGGTGTCCTATTGGGTTTTTTTATACTCACACGTGCACAGTATTTTCCCACATGTGTTGTTTCTTGTGAAAATAATCAACCTTTTGACAGATTCTTTGATGGAACAAGACCAGATAGTGCTTAGTGAGATCATCAATATTGAGGTATGTTCCTATGGTATATTAACAGCATTCCATCATATTAATTTCAAGTTAGTATTATTTTTAGACTCATTGTGATGGGATTATATTTGGACCCTTTTACTTTCCTTTAATTCTTGTTGTACTCTGGTTGGGGTATTTAGATATATGCATACATGGTTGTTCGGTTGTTTTTACATTTCATAATTGTATGGGCTTGGATATTTTTTTATATGTGTGTGCAAGTACTTAGGATAGGGACTCCCATGTTAGTGATATACCTACTAGACACTGGTTTCCAACCCCTAGCCTATTGGAGGCGAGCTTGGGGAGTTGCAGAATGGGCCCCATTAGGATGGGTCATGATAGATTGGTATCAAAGGAGTTAGTTTTACCTTTGGATTAGATTCTGTTAGATTGGTTTAGGGTAATAATTTTAAGTGTTTCAAGTTCATATTTTAGGCTAGGGACTTTAATGTTGGTGCAGTGGCCAACATATCCATACATTAGGACTCTGATAACCTTAACTTGATGTATGAGAACATTGGTTGCAAGGAAAACAATGGTAAATACATCATATAGGAATGGTTTTTGGTTTCTATTTCCTTATTAAGTCATCTCTCCATATATATTCATTAACCATGGTACATCTTGTTTACTTACCGGATTCCTCTGTGACATATTTCATCTAGGATTCAGCATTATGATCCTGAGGATGATCCGCTTAGTGATGAGGAATTGATACAGGGACTAGTTCCATAGGTTCCACCTCCTTGTGGTGCATCAGCTATACCACCACCTGTAGATCAGTATATGGTACCCATAGTAATAGTGGATTTGGTGCATAGGCAGAGTGAACTTCAAAAGTTTCAATGAAAGATACCCCTCAGGTTCTGAGGTGATCCCAACCTAAAGGTGATTGAGGACTATCTTGAGGTAGTGAACCAAGTTTTTTATATGGTCAGGGCACCTTCAAATTAAATGGTGGTTCTAGAGGGGCTCCTTCTCCCTAGCTCAGTTGGATGATTGTAGGGTTTTGTGACCTAGTCTTATGACAAGGTGACTCTACCATAGTTAGATTTTGGTTTTCTCTTTAGAGTAGAGTTCTTTACAATTATGTTGAGGGATATAAATATCTAGAAGCTTTTTCAGCTCTATCAGGGCAGCATGATGGTAACTGAGTATTCATCGAGGTTTACCAACCTCTCTAGGTACTCGATGGATATGATATGTGTCTAGTTATTCAACACTCGAACCTTCAAACAAGAGATGCATAGAGACATTCAATCCAGTGTTATTCATCTATGAATTCATACCTATTTTGGGTGAAAGAGAGATCTTTTTGGTTGATATTTTCTTGGATGAGTGACACGGCCAGTGGTTACCAGTAGAGAGCACACGAGAGAAGAGTCCTTGGCTTAAGGGAGACGATTTCAGTCTTAGGAACATGGACATGTGAGACATTTTGGGAAGAGGTCTTGGGATAGAGGGTCTATGGTTCAGGGATATTTGTATGGGTACAGTAAACCTAGATAGATGTGGTTCTACTCATGTGACAACAAGGTACATCTTGAATGATATTTTCCAACCCTCCATATAGCTGATAGAGATATTGTGGATGGGCCACCGAGGAAGAGGCAACAGTAAGAGTAGTTAGGTTCATAGGGCGGTGGATGTGGAAAAGGAGCTTGGAGAGTTGTATGAGGTGGTAGAAACTTTGACTTGTCACCACCACCACCCATAGGTGGTCCATGCCAGGCTCAGGGAGATGGAGGATAGGGTTGGGGACAGCTGCAATTAGTCAAATATTACGACCGAGAGGCTTCGAGAATGATTCTGGGTATAATCTATATCTTTTCTACCTTAGCTGCAGTACTGATAGACATAGGTGTTAGTTATTCCTTTATTTCAACAAACCCTTTTTAAGACTTATAGATTTTTCTTGAGCCCTTAGCTCGGCCCTTACATTTAGAGACTCTTATTGGAGACGACTCAGTGATCACACACTTGTGATGATAGTGTGACCTGACTCAAGGAGGTGAGAGTTTTTGTTGGGATATTTTTGTAGCAGTGATGATTCCTTACAACTTCATATTTGGTTTATACTATTTATCCATAGTTTATTCCCAATTTGACTATTTCAGGATGATGATATGATGTGTCTGTAGTGATGGGACAACATTCTTCTTTCTTGGTGAAAAGGAAACTCAGGCAGTGTAGGATAGACTCATTCATATGAGGTTGCAGTTGATTACTCACCAGTTGGATATCATGACCCTTGGTGTGGTGGATGTTATGAGTTTCCAGTTCCCAATAGTAGTGGAGGAGTACAGGGATGTCTTCCCTAAGGATGTTCCAGGTTTACCTCCTCACTGAGAGATAGACTTCTGCATTGATCTACACCTCAGGACAACACCAATATCTAGACCAGTATATCAGATGTCTCCCACAGAGCTTTGTGAGTTGAGGGTGCAGTTGGAGGACTTTCATAGGAAGAAATTTTTTAGACCAAGTGTTTCACCCTAGGTAGCCCTAATTTTGTTCACCAAGAAGGTGGACATGATCTTGAGGTTGTGTGTGGAATATCAGTGCCTGAACAAGGTGACCATGTAGAACAACTATCAATTATTGAGAATCCATGACCTCTTTGATTAGTTGTGAGGGTCGTAATGGTTCTCAAAGATTTACCTTAGGTCAGGTTATCACTAGTTGCTTGTACAGGGATGAGGATGTACCGAAGATGGCATTCATATGTCTCTATGGTCACTATGAGTACTTGTTGATTCCCTTTTATATGAATAATTCCCTAGAAGTGTTCATGGGACTCATGAACTAGATATTTTATCCTTTCTTAGACTGGTTCATGGTAGTCTTCATTGATGATATCCTTGTGTACTCAGCACCTAAGGAGGAGTACCTGAGGCACTTGAGGATGTTTTTGAACGTACTCTGAGAGAACCAAGTGTGGCAGTGGACCTGGCCAAGGTTGAGGTAGTGTTATCTTGGGATCCACTAAAGATCATGAAGGAGGTACGAATCTTCCTTAGGTTGATAGGCTATTATCATATATTCATACCTAATTCCTCTAAGATATCATCACCCATGACAGCTTTAACCCGAAAGGGGAGTCCTTTCATGTGGATAGAGAGGTTCCAGGATAATTTTTAATAGTTGAGGTAGATATTGACGAGCGCTCCCATCTTGATATTTACAATAGAGGGTGTTGAGTACATAGTGTTCTAAGATGCATCAGAAACTAGGCTTGGTTTTGTTATGATGCAGAGTCAAGAAATTATTTCCTATGGTTTATGACAATTGATACCAAATGACCAGAACTACATGACCCATAATCTTGAGTTATCAGTGGTAGTCTTCACACTAAATATTAGCAACACTACATGATGGGAAAGTAGTTTATCATCTAGTATAATCACAAGAGTATCAATTATATATTCTCTTATAATGATATTAACCTAATACAAAGTTGGTGGATAGATTTACTCCAGGAGTATGACTTTGAAATTTTCTATACTCTAGAAAGGGGAACATAGTAGAGGATTCTCTCAGAAGAAGATCTGGTTCACAATTATTGAACGAGGCATCAGAGCAGTTGACCTTGTTGTAGTTATCCTTTGTGGATGAAGATAAAGAAATATACCTCTAATCGATGGTTGTAACCCCTCTTCTCTTATAGAAAGTTAGGGAGGCACAACTTGGGGATACTAACTATGAGACCCAATGTACTCAAATATCCATGGGGCACGCTCCTGATGGATTTTTTGAATGTGGGGAGCTTGTTGTTCTTTTCAGTTGAAACACGATGGTATAAGTGATGTTGTAGGAGGAGGTTCTGGGAGAGTTTCATACGTCTCCTTTGGTGGTAAATCCATGTGGGGGAAAATATGTACCAGGACCTCTAACATCAGTTTTAGTGGCCAAATATGAATAAGGTTGTTGTAGATTTTGTATCTCAATGCCTTACTTCCCATCAAGTGAAGGCCAAGAACCAATTTTCAATGGGTTTAGCTCAACCCCTTGAGGTAACCAAGTGGAAGTGAGATGGGATATCTATTGACTTTGTGATGGTATTACCTTGTAAATCCAAGTGACATGATTTCATCTGAGCGATCATAGACTAAATCACCAAGTCATCCCATTTCTTAGCTATTCGAGAGCAGATTTCAGAAGAGAGCTCGGTATCCCTCTACATTTAGGAGATAGTATGAATCCATGGAGTTTCATCGATGATCATTTTTTACCATGATACTAACTTCACATCCTAATTGTATAAGGGGTTGTAGGAGGTATTTGGGACTCAGTTATGCTTTAGAACAGTCTTTCTCCCTCAAAATGATGTCCAGAAAGAGTGAACTATTCAGATTTTGGAGGAAATATTGTGGGATTTTATGTTGGACTTTTTCTATAGTTGTTAGGATCACCTATCACTGGTGGATTTTACATACAACAATAATTACCATTCCACCATCGTTATGGAAGCATTCGAGGATTTTTATGAGTGACTCTATAGGTCACCACTTTGCTACACAGACCCAGGACAGTTGGCACTCATGGGTCCAGAGTTGGTGTGAGAAAATACAAAAAAGGTTAAGATCATTAAGGAGTGGATGAGGACTACACAAATTTATCAGAAGTCTTATTCAGATAGAAAAAAGGGCCTTTGGAGTTTAAGGAGGGAGACCATGTGTTCCTATGGGTTTCACCTCGACATGGATTATATAGATTTGGATGGGGTGGTAAGCTATCTTCGAGATTCATTGGCCCTTTCCAGATACTGTATAGATTTAGAGAGGTGTCGTACCACTTAACTCTACCATAGCAGTTAGATCAGGTACACGAAATCTTCCATGTGTCATAGCTGAGGAGGTATGTACATGACCCATCGCATGTTATTGAATAGGGAGAGCTAGACATCAAGGATAGTGATACCCTTGCTGAGTACCTAGTATATATCGAGGATCGGCTAGAGAGGATCCTTCATGGGTGATTTATTCCTTTAGTGTGTGTCTGGTGGTGGAATGAGAATCTTCAGTATATCACATGGGAGCAGGAGGCTCGGATTCGTGCTCAATACCCACATCTCTTTGTGTAGAACTTGTTTTTATATTTTTAGGGACATAAATCCAAAATTTGAGGCGAATGTAATCACTATAATTTTACACGTATTATTTTTGGATATTGTATGGATTATTTTCGAGACTGGGTACTAAGACAACATGTGATTATGAGGCCTAGTGTGCCTGGAATAATTTTTTGAAATATATTAAATATATTAAATTTCACGCACATGTAGTTTTCTTGAAAAAGTGGAATAAATTATAAATGGGGGGAGAATCAGTAATATAAGGGAATCATTGAGTTTAGAACATGAGTTTTACCCTAGGAGAGACATAATCTTGTTCAACACAGAGCATTTTGGGAAAATTACTCATGAGCATAAAATAAATAAAATAATTAATTACATTATTTTATTTTACTTAATTAATTCAAAGACCTAACCACTTTTAAAAATTAACAGTTATGTGAAATTACTAGGTTTAGCAGCTAAAACCTAGAGATCCGGAGGACCGTTAGAGAGCCGATAAACAAGTTTTCATTGGAATACAATGACTAGATCAGAGATCAATGATTGATGCGAGACAAATTTAGAGGATCTCACCAACAATCTTGGCATAACTTCATTATTAATCAACGATCAGTCAAAATCTAGGTATGACATTTGTTTTGATTGTATTATTTCCCTATTCTTAATTCCTATGAAAAACACGAATCAATCAACCAATATATTGACCCACAATTCGGTCATCTTGTAAGATAGGTTTATTTTTGGGAATATTTTCATAGAATTTCATTATAATTATTTATTCTTCATTTTTAATCTAACGGTGACAGGTCGAGGCTAACACAAACATTTTCCAAGGTTCATTCCTCATGTTTGAGGTTGTACATTTCTCCCCTTTTCCTTCCTTCATCATGGGAATTCTTCATTTGTCCCATGGTTCAACATTCACTGAGAAATTGATCGTTGTACACCCATTTATTGGTACAATGATTCAATATCATAGATTTGGGATCAGAATGACACGAAGGGGGTACGATGAAAGAATTGGTGGTGGATTGGATGGTTTTAGATACTTGATTTCATGTTCTTAAACATGTAATGAAGAACAGAGTTCTATGGTGTTTTACGAATAGATTTGATGACTAGAACGTGTTGTTCGTTGATGGAAAGGCTCAGTCGATGTGTATCCTTGATTTTCTGGTGAGGTAAATGGTCATATCGATGGTCAGAGGCATGGAAACAAACACGGAATCTAGATCTAATATTCTATAAATTTCTGCACTACACAACGTGTCACACAGAGCCACATGTCGTGTGGTCCCCTCTCAAAGGTAGCTACAGTTTTGGGAGAAATATAAGTATCACATAGCATGTGACCCTAACACACAGCATGTGACCTATCCCTGATGGCTTGGAGTGTACCTCAGAGGGTATACTGACACGGGCTGGTGTACATGAGCACATTTTGTACTCCCACGCTAACATTGCATGGACAGAAAGTACATGGTCTAAGTCGTTTACTGGTACATGGGAATAGTACATGGGAAACTGACATTCCATGTACTGTTACACAAACATGAACATGGTACACATATCTTTTACATGGGTAGGACCCAGGGTCAAAGGGACGTGGTGTGTAACCCTACTACACGCCGTGTACTCTTAAAAATATGGCTTGGATCCCTTTTCTTCTGTGTCTTGTAAAAGTTTCTTGGGGGTTCATTCCCCATACCCATTCCCTGAGAGATAGTATGGAATCACCCCCTACACACAAGACGTTCATCCCTTCAGTATGAATTCTTGGATAGAGTTTTTGGAATCCCTCTGTGAGGCCTGGAGTGAGATCCTCTATTCATCTTTGTGCCTTGGGTGGAGTTATTGGTATCATAATGACCAACACTACATGGGTGTCGATCCTTTACTTAGAAGGTTAATATATATTGAGTTTTTAGTATACCCCATGGTCTTGGGAGTGATCCTCATTTGTGTATCGTATCTCTTCATACCTTCAGTGTGTACTTCCTTTGGTGAGACCTGGTGATTACTACCTCTCATATGGATGTCATTAGTGTTGTCATACTTATTGAGTGTGTTCTTATAGATGAGTTCTATACGGAACCTTCGAGCTAGAATACTAGTCTGGAATTACATTTGTGGCTTTACCTCTAGACTGTGTGTCTTTATTGAGTATATATGGATATTCTTATTATATTTTTTGTAGAAATATACTTAGGTATAGATGAATTTATTCTTTTGTTGTATTATTTTTTGTTTTGGGGTATCCTAATGGGTATTGTTATACTCACCCCTTGCATGGGCTTTTCCCACACGTGTTGTGTCTTGTGTAGATGATTGACCTTTTGATAGAGTCCTTGATGGACCAGGACCGGACAGTGCTTAGTGAGAGTAGACAGACCAAGGTGAGTTCCTACGGTATCTTAACAGTAGTATCATGTATTACTTTCAGGTTGGGATTGTTTTTAGACTCTTTGTGGTGGGCATGTATTTGGCCCGGTTTACTTTCCTTTACTTCCTGTCATACTCTGGTTGTGGGATTTAGATATATGAATGAATGGTTTTTCAGTTATTTTATATTTTTGTATTGTATAATCTTGTAGATGAGTGCGTGTGTACATGTACTTAGGCTAAGGCCTCCCATGTTATTGATATTTCTACTCGACGATGGTCTCCAACCACTAGCATATTGGGGGCATACTTTTGGAGTCATGGCATGAGCCCCATTTGGACGGTTCATGACATTGATAATTTTTTTTAAAAGGTTGAGTCCAATGAGTAAAAATTGAACAACACATGATTTACCCCCCCCCCCCCACACACACACACACACTCTTATATATGTTCACAAATTCTAAGGGTATTTTCAAGTGGTATCAGAGAAAATTTTCCCTCTAGTTTGACCTAACTTAACTAGTCCTTCTATTTTTATCAGAATTTGATGAAGTGCATGTTTGGATTGTTTGAATAAGAGCATCATATGAAAGAACCAATTTTTATTCATGTCAATATAGAATCTGAAGTTTTATCCAGTACATTGAAAAACAATAAAAAGAAATAATCTAAGAAGTTAAGTAAGAACTAAAAAGAGAAATAATCATTACATAAAGTTCTTCATAATGGTAATTATCTTGATAAATATATTAATATATATTACTATAATGAAGAAATTTTGAGCTATGAAGAAGATTAGTTCAATGATAAATCAATTTGTAGATTTTATTCTGAATTAAAGTCTATATAAAGAAAGATCCTGATGAAGTTTTTTTCATATATGTTAGCTCATATTAAGGGACAAAAGAAGTAAAAATCGCAATTGGAAAATAAATTTGATTCCATAGAACATGTATTGGAAAATATATTAGCATATGCAACCCCCTCACAAAACTAGTGAGAGAAAAGGATGAAATTGTATCACTTTTCGATGAAATAAATTTTAAATATATTAAAGACTATAAAATAACAAATTGTGAGGAGTATTTTTTTAATTTTTTTGTTACAGAAGTAATCAATGCATTAAAGAAGATTCATAAAGTCATAGTGAATATCCAAGATTTACAGTTTCATGAGAATGCTAAAAATGTGAAGTCACTTGACAGTTCACTATAATATATTTGAAATATATAGGATAAACTAGTTCAATAGATGAATAGAAACTAGGGAGATAGTCTGATATCAATTGAAGATGAAAATAATATCATCAACTTGAAATTCATAGGGATGATAATTAAACTAAAAAACCAAGAATCAACCTGATTTGGAATTTCCCAAACTACTGAGAAGATGTATACTACCAATAAAGTTTTTTTCAAGTTTTTTCTCTAAAAATGGATTCATATTGGTGGTAAATATGTATTGAGAACATGTGGATAATCCTCTACTTTATGATCTTTGAAAAAGTAATCCTAATGTCCTGATGAATTTGTTTTCACCAAATACATCTCATTGACTAGTGCAAGGTTAAATTAAAAATACAGGCACATTTTAATGGTGAATTTTTTTTAAACCCACTAAATTATTGAGGGTTTATATGAATAAGCCTAAAAAATAATTCTTCCAATTGGAGCCTAAAAATTTGGGGTTCCAACCCAAAAATCGAAAGATCAGAAATGTATAAATCTTGCACCTGAAATAAAAAGGAAGTGATTTTTGGCTATTATTGGTGTTTCTAGAGGTTTTTGAAAATGGATATTTATTTTTTATACAATATTCCAATATATGGAAGTCATGGAAGGACTTCAAACTACGGTATCACAGATAAAACTAATGTAAAAACTGTTGGATATAAACTATATGTGTAGAAAAGGAGGAATCTATTTTATAAGAATAGATTTGATTATTTAGAGAAATTATATGAATACTACAAGATAAGTGGTCACTATATTAAATAATTTTTTCATGAACCAACTGAATAAAATTCTCATATATATTAGAATAGGCCACAATATAATAAGAAACAAAGAGTTGATGATAAGGTTTCATTAAGGAGTAAACCAGTGAAGAAAGTTGTTGAAAATGTTACTCCTAAGAAATAAGTAATTAAGCCTAAGAAATATTTCAAACCAAAGAAGAAAATATAATTAAATTTTTTTAGGAAAACTACATCATAGTCCATTGTAAAATGGACAAGAAGAACAATGTTCAATAGATAAAACTGAAACTTAAAGTTGATTAAATTAAAAAAAGCACTAGAAGATTGACATGGTGGAAGACATAATGGATGATGATTTTGAGAGTATTCCTAAGAAAATAAACTCAAAGGTAGTTAAATAAGTTTTTGGAAGGTTCAAAAAAGTGGTTTATATTATTTTAGAATTTCTATTCCAAAATAGATAATAATATCCAAAGGTAAATCACCAATGACTCCAAGTTCCAAGAAATTTTCTGTAAAGAATTTTTCACATAATAAGGTGTCTAAGAATGTCACCATGATATATTAAGTTTGAAATTTTGTAAGTTTACTTCTATCTCAAGTCAAGAATACATTTCAACTATTAATAAACCTAAAAATAATCAAAAATTATGTTTCCCCAAGATAAAAATATCTAAAAATTAAAATATAAATCAAACATGAAGAGCTCTAGATAGTTTAGAGAAATAAAAAAAGTGTTGTTAGGTTGAGGAAGAAATATCAACCCATAAATTACAAATAAGGATCTAAATAAGATCCTTGTTATTCTCATGTATTGATGATTGTGCATTTCCTAAAATGTGGGAATTAAAGGTGAATTATGAAAGAAGAAAACCGGTGAAGTTTTTGACTCCTATATATCCAAAGAACAATCCATTATGGTGTACTGTAATTTCAATTGGTATTCAGTTTCAATTGGTAATAAAAATCAATTGGTATCGTGACTTCTTGTAGAATGTTTGTGGAAGAAAACTATCATGTTGAAGAAGTATGTAAAGCATCCCTTGAGGGGTATATATTAAAAGAATTAGGCTTCCAATTATGAAACATTTCTTTTTAAATCTAGAATCTAGATATTCCCAATAAAAGATGAATTTTTAGGTATGATTTTCACTATCCTGAATTTATTTTCGTTTATAATGGATATATTATCAAGGGGAGTTACTATCTAATAAAAATGGGTAATAAATCAAACTTTAACTTGAATTTTTTGATTTGTTTGTTCAATTAGATTGGAGGTTTACGAAATTTATTAAAAATATGTTTTTTCAGCCCCAAATATATGAACTTTAGATTTGGTACCACATTAAGGATTTTATATGTAAATCCTTGTTATTTTGTTAAAATGTATCATTTTTCTACATTGGGATATCCCATAGAGACTTTGAGTTGAATTACCTAAAGCTCATTGCTAAGAAACTTGGGGTGTCACCCTTCTCTCATGTAAATACCTAAGTAAAATGGAAATGGAAGAAAAAAAGGAAAATATGGTTCTTAAATTCAAAAGTGTAAGGAATAGAAAAATCTTACCTTTGAAGAACTTAACTTTCTTTTCTAGTATAAACAAGAAGGGGAGAGAAAAACATTTTCCTCCTTTTTTATTTATTATCATTAAAGGGGAGAGTAAAAGTGAACTTTTAATGAGTTATTGGAAGGCATTACAAGTATTTGGATGTTCAAAGTATTTAAACAAATAAAAATGGGTATATTGAGGTTTCATTTGTTGTGCAATTCAATTTTTTGTCCTAGAAGAATTTCAATATGTATGTTTTCAATGAGAATAAAGTAATGGGTGATAGTGTATGTATCTACACAACCAAAGGAAATAGAGCCTGTCTAAGAACTCATGGTTAAAGGAATAGTTAATTGATTATTTAGAAATCATACCCTACATAAAATGATTGTTTGTGTTGGACCTCATGTCCAATAAAGGTGTTATGTTTTTTAAATTGTTTTATATAAAATTTTAGAGTAGTGTAGAAGTTGGATGTAAAAATAACTTGAATAATTAATTGTGAATATATTTAAAATCTATCTTAAATATAGAGATGAAGTTATAAAGATATGGATAATATATCCTTATGAATATATAATTATGAATATTAATTTTATAGAATAAAATAACTTGGATGATGGATTTTGAAGATTCCAAAGTGAACCTGATATTTAGAGGCAATTGAGTTTATAGAAATACTCTAACTTGAGTATTTAATGTGCTGCAAGACTTTGGGAATGGTTCTAAAGTAGTTTTAAAATTTTTGATATATTCCCTAGGTATTTTTATTTTATTTTTAAGTGTATTAGAAGCCCATAGTTGAATGGGAATAGACTTGATTTAATTTTAAGTAATCTACATTTTGAAGTTTAAGAAAAAATGGAAAAGTTTGGTATCCCGTAAGACTTTTAGAAAACATGTAAGAGATTTTACCACCATTTAAGAAATTTTTTAGTGTGTGAGACATTTCATCACCATATAAAAAATTGTACACCATATAATACACTTCATCACCATGTAAGATTTTGTGTAGTGTGTAAGACATTTCCATATAACTTAAGACTTTGTATAGCATATAAGATATTTTTTACCACATCAGATGTTCAGGGGTTAATTTATAACTTTGTGAGTTGTGTATGAAATTTCATCGAGAAAATTTGATGTTGAGAAACATATAATATAGTTGAGATCATGTACAATGTTTTGGATGAGGCGTTCAATATTTGAGCTTGACACATTTTGGAAGAAGTTAATATCGTAAGAATTTTCGGAGTCCTATATGATGTTGGGAAACATGTACAATTTTGATAATCCTATAAGAAATTTCCAATCCATGTATAATAGTTGACTTTAAGAAATTTTGAGAATCAACAGACTAAAAAATTGAGTTTTAGGATTTAATATCTGAAGAAATAAACAGATTAAGATGATGTTTAGATTGGTCTAAATTTATTAAAACATCACAAAAATATAATGATTCAATATTTTATTGATAATGAGATAATATCAAGGAATTTGGAATTTATGAGAAATAAATTAACCCTAAAACTGCTTCTAGGTTTATTGAATATGGAAATAAAATATTTTGGTGAAAGAGTTAGACTTCAGTGTTATGAATGTTACAAATGAGTTGTGATAAAGGATGGTATTGAGTTGGTTATATAGAGATGAAGGTTTTTATGGAAATAAAAATAACATTGAGTTATTAAGTTTTGTTTCATGATTTAGTTATTCATGTCGTAATCCAAATAAAGAAGATAAGATCCAGTGTAATCAGAATAAGAATTAGCTTACAATTGTGGAATAGTTTTAAGAAGAGAAGAAGAATCTTGAAACCTGTACAAATAAAAAAGAAGAAATACTATAGTTGAGATAACAATGGGAGTAAAAGAAGAAGGTAAGTCTTGTAATTATATAGGATAATAACATTGGAGATAACACTCAAGGAAATTTTGGGAGCACTTCCATGTATAGGGAAAGTGAGAAAAAGAGAAAGAATATCATAGAACTGAATGTGATTGATTTTTTCTATATTATAAATATTTAAAATATTATTTCAGGTGACCTATATATAAAAGATAAAAATAATGAGACAGATATATGTTCAAAATGTTAGAACCAAGAGCTGATGTTGTGTATAAAATATTAAAGAAATATCGAATAATAATAAGACAAAAATGATACTGATCTTATAAAAAAGAACATTCTCATCTATGAATAAAATCAAAATGAAGGATAAGAATCTGACATGGATTCTGTTGTACAGATCTAGTTGATGTAGTGAGAAGAATAAGTTTGATAAGAACAGATGAAATACCAATTATTTTGTTTTTGTTATGATCTTTGTGTTAATCTATTCAAATATTGAGGATTTGGAAGATTTTAAAAGATCACAAGAGATCATTGATTTGATAAAGTCAGGTGAGAAATTATATTGAGGTACTATGAAGCTGAGATAAAATAGAGACTAAGTTATAGGTGGTTTAGTTATTAATCTGAAATAATTCAAAGACTCTATTTTTATGAGGAAAGTGATCATACTTAATGATTCTGAGGCATCCTAAGAAATTTTTTGGATATAAATCATGATGGGATAAAAGAAAACACTTTTATATAGATTGTAAAAAGATGTGGAATAATTTTGGCTTTGGGTATGAAATAAAAACATGGAGTGATGTTTTGATTCTAGTGGGAATATGGTAATGTAAAGTCTAGTGGGAAGCTAGTAAGTGTAAACATAATGGGACACTATATTGGTGGGTGAAGCGATATAATTATTGTAATATGAAATTTATTATAATAGAGAATCTGTAATTAGCTCTAATTACCAATCACAACAAGGAGTATTTCTTATAGCCAAACCTTTCAATATTATTGTGTGTCATATTTATTTGATATAATTTCATTGAATTTAGTTGATGATTACTTGGTAAAACATAAAATGATTCAAATATCTTATCCATTAATAGAGGTTCATAACTAAATGGGGTTAAAGTTTTAAATAAAATTTTTAATTTGGTAAAAATTAGACAACACCACACCCCCCCCCAGGTGTCTACACAAATACTAAGGGGAATTTTAATTTCCATAAGACAAAATTGTTCAAAATACCTAAAGAGGGTTTTAGAAACTTCATATAAATCCATATCATGTATTAATGTTATAGAAATCAATTATATGATTTTAAAGGGTATATGATACTAGATATATATTTTAAAAATATTATAAATATACAAGTATTCAAAATCAAGATAATGATTTATAGAGCTTGTAGTTTTTATTAAGATTATAAAGTAAAGGGTTGTTAAATCATGGAGTTTAATGCAATGGAATATTTCAATCTCAAATGACTCTAAATAAAAGATGTGTATAATTATATCATTTTTATTATATGATAAGAGAAGTTATTTTTAAATAAAAATTTGTTATAAATAAAATGAGATGATATAAATGGTTTATGATTTATCAAATTCTATAAAATGATTGAAAATAAGATAAAGATAGAAGGGATTTTATACACTATAAATGAGTTTATTTGAGATATTTGTTAAAATATAAGGAAGTGAGATTACACTACTGATAAGTTTCATATTTTAAAACATAATGTCTTATATTTATGATAATTATCCAAAAATATAGACTATCGTATAGGATACTAATATAGTAGTTTATTTGTTAGATATTCCCTCTAAGTTGAAATATATGTTATTTCCTAAACAGAAATGTGTTTAGGTGTCTTAGCATGATATTCTGAAGATGGCATAATTTCTAAGAGGTTAGTGGGAGTATGTTTGGACTTAGAGAAGTTCAAAGTATAACAAATAAAATATTAAACCATTCAAAATTCAACGTGAATTTCATTTATATCCTAAAAGGGTTTAGGGTATATCAATAAAGAAAAATTTTAAAATATTAAAATTTAGTTACCATAGCGATGTGAATATCATTTTATATCCTAAATAGGTTTAGGATATATTGGTAATAAGATATATTAATATAAAGAGTTACATTTAGTTATCAAAATTGATCTCAAAGAAAATTTTTAAAGAAAGGTTCCAAAAATTATGATGATTATGAACATAGAAAAAGTTTAAAGTAGATAAAAAAATTATTAGTACCATAAAATATGATGTTGTTAAGAAAAGGAGTTTGAATAATATGTTTTAAGAGTTGAACATTATGAATATAATTATTAATTATCTCTATTATTCAAAAAAAATCTTCACAAATGTTACTCACTAAATAAGTTTAGTGGGAGTTTTTATAATATAGTCACATAGAGATATGGCAGGAAATACATAGAGATATGATGAGTTTAACAAAACCTAAAAATACATAAAGAATAAATAATCTCTAGTTTTCAGTAATATGATTTATGGTTTTACAGGTGATTGTGTATGTTTTTTTAGTATTCATAAAAATATTTTAAGAATATTAAATAAATCATGTTATATAAAATACAATATCCACTTTAATATTATTTCACATGTGTTTCATAAGTTTCATAAAGTGAAATGATAATTGACCTCTCAGAGTATAACATTGAGTGATCCCTAATAGATGTTCTTCATGGGGTATTATAAGTTTTGATGAAATATTAAGGTTAGTGCAGGTAGGATTTTTTACAAAGAAATGAAATATACTCATAAGGCATAAAAGAGTTTTGTGCACTGGATAACCTTCTAAGTATACCAAATAGAGTATCATATGAAATGTATTTGGTATGTTAGGGGTTCATGTTTCATATTGAATCCATGTAACTATGGTTGGAAAGATACTTAGCATGAGAACCTTTATACTTTTATACCTTTATTACACAAGCCTTGGAGGCTTAGTTAATAAAGGGAAAGTTGGGTATATTCTTGATCATGTCATTAGTTGAGGCTTATCCAAGATGATATTTATCCTATTATATGATTTTTATGATACTATACCCTTGATTGAGATAGACCGAGGAATTTTATGGCCATACCTATATAAAGTACATATAATGTTCTCATTTATCTGGATAAGAGTACATGTGATGTGCTCATCTACTTAAATTAATGATATGTGATGTATTTCATCAACCCATTTAATCTATACTCAGAGAATAGAGAAGGTTTAAGTTAGCTATATGGGATTGACATACTCATGGCCACTCGATGTTTTTGGAAATTAAATTATATGATTATGCATAATTATATATGATGAACTTGGTGGACATAGGTATAGAGATACATGTAGTTGATAGAGATCACACCAGATTCCTTTATAGATAGAGTAGCATTAATGATTTAATAATGGACACTCTTTGATTACATTTATGGATTTAATAATTCATAATTTTTGTAAATGATATACAGGATTTTTGGGTCACAATTTTTGGTTGTGTGGATGACTTTTGAGTTTATAAAACATTGAGAGCTACTCTAAAAGTTTTTTGGAAGATATATGGAAGTTTTTTTAGATGAATTTTTACAAGTTATTACATATATCATAACATGTGATCAAAATGGATAATAATTCATAATTTTTTTAAATGGTACAAAGGATTTTTGGGTCACACTTTTTGTTTTGGAAGATATCTGAAAGATTTTTTGGATGGATTTTAACAAGTTATTACATATAGCATAACATGGGATCAAAATGGATAATAAATCATAGTTTTTGTAAATAGTATAAAGGATTTTTGGGTCACACTTTTTGGTTTTGTGGATGAGTTTTGAGTTTATAAAACTTTTAGAGCTACCCTAAAAGTGTTTTGAAAGATATCTAGAAGATTTTTTGGATGGAGTTTTACATGTTATTATATATTGCATAACATGTGATCAAAATGGATAATAAATTTTCCAAAAAAAAATTGGGAAGATATCCAAAAGATTTTGGATATGGTTTCACAAGTTATAACATATTATGTGATGTAATAAGGTAAAATTGTACCAAGTTTATGATCCTTAAGTGTAAGTGGTAGATTTATAGAATTGTTCACTAAAAAAACCACCTTAGAGTGGTGGTTTATATCACATCATGGTTTATTATAGTGTGCCACTAGTACAAATTATATTTATCATGATGTTTTTTTCATGCCTGTTATAAAATAATTGATGTAAAATTCACACTGATTTTATTATCTATGTCAGATTATAAATAATTGATATTGAAAATTAGGTTTATCATTTCAGTTTCTAAATAAGTGATTTTGAAATTTAGTTTATAATAATGGTTATGTTAAACAGTCTTAAAAAATATTTTTTTCATGTTGGTTATTTAATAACCGACGTGATATACCTTTTAAATTTTTATCAAAATATGGGTAGACTCATTTTAGTTTCTTTATTACTCATGAAAATGGTCTCATTTATCTCATACAGAATCCTTAACCCTTTGTTAGTTTGATCCGATGGACTTTAATCTTTCATTACAATATCCATCCACCCTCAAGTTTTTTTTGGCCTCATCATGTGATTATTGATCTACTACCTACCCACCCCCTCAATGATTTTCTCCTTGAATGTTCGAAGATAGATATGTTAATCTGTCAGGTAAGCCTCACACATTCACATTCCTCTCTTAGTAGGTCATCCCATGGATTATTCCATGAAAAAATTGGTTCTATGCAATGATTTTTACATTTTCTAGATTTCGGTTTGATTGTATTCCTATTTTTTAGGTTATTAGAACCACTTATTTAACTAAATCTATTTTTTACACATATTTATTATGAATTCTGTTTTTAAATATGATATGTTTCCATTTTTTTAGGTTTTCATTTAGTTTTAATTTCCTTTTTAATTATTTGAAACTGTTATTTACTTATTTAATGTATATTATAATTTTATATATATATATAAATATATTTTGTAACATCATTTTTTCTATAAATGGGATTTTTATGTAATCATATATTTTACTTAAAACTACTGGGAAAATTTGATTTGTTTCAGGTGTAGGTAGAATACACTTTGTAGAAGAACTAAGGTATTTCACTTATTTCAGGTTTAGATTTCAAACCCATGGGTTTCTATACATAAATAGCTAAAAACCCGTATTGTGATGTCTAATTATATTTTATATTAATTCATAGAATCTTATAGGTCATGAGGTATGAATCCAGTCTTGTGGATTTAAGTATTACTTTAATTTTAGTTTTGTATGACTCCCAACTTCTCAGTCTTGGGTTAGCCTAATTTTAATAATCACTTTACTAATTTAAAAAATCACATAATTATGAATTTTTACTGGGTTGATATACCCACTCTTTAACTTGAATCTTATTAGAATAATTCTCCATTACAAAATAATATACCCTTATTATATTCTTTATCATTTAGTTTCTTTGTAATAATATTCCACGCACACAAAAAAATATCAAGGGAAAGTATAATAATTTTCATATGATTCACTCCTTGGTGAAACATGATTATGAAATTTCCTTTATTTCATACAAATTCACTTGGGGTAACCAATAATTTCAAAATAAAACCTATATTAGGGTATTAACACCCTGTTTTCTTTAATTTGGTTAGACTGAAAATTTTATCTCCTATTACATTACAAAATTGAAACCTTTTTTCAATGAAATATATTTTTTTATTGGCTAAAGAATATAATAATAAAATATAATAGTGGTATTTCTAGGAAATTAGATCATTCAATGTTAATATTTTCATCCAAAATTTGTGATTATTAACTAAGATTTGGGTTTTACATTTCATTATAGTTACTGATAATGTAATAAATATTTTCTCAATGAGTGTTTTAACTTCATCCACCATCTTTTTTGGATGGAAACTACTACTTATAATAATTATATACTTAACATATTATCTTCAACAAATTCATTATAGTCACTAATGATCCTATATTATTTTTCAATTTTTTTATTTTCAATTTAATGAAATCTTCACATGATATTTCTATATATTTAGTCCCTCTTCTAAGAATTTCATTTATTCTTTCTTTTAGAGTAAGACACTCTTTTACACTCTAGTGATATAATTTTTTTTCCTTTATTTTATATTGATTTTATAATCATTAAAATTGACATTAAATTTCTTCTCCAATGTTATTAACTTATTTAACATTATATTCATTATCATTGAAAATCATATAAATATATTAATGATAAATAAAAAAAAAGTGTGTGTTATTGATTATCATTTAAATAATCTACTATCCCCCCCTCTAAATCACTTTTAATGCCACTATATTCTTTTGAAAAGATATTTATTTTGATATTTTTTATAGATAATAATTATTTGAAGTTAGATTACTAAACTTTGAATAAGATATGAATGTGAGGAAGGTGTCAATGATTTTTTTGAATTTACTAAATGAAATATTCTAAACAATGACATGTTTTTCTGTCCATGCTTGGAGTTTTTAAATATGAAGAAATTGAAAAGTAGATATATCAAATATCATTTAATTTTTTATGGTTTTAAAACAAGTTACAGCCCTTGAATTTTTCATGATGAAACTGGGTACAATTTCAAATCTATTGATGTTTATTCATTGCAAGACGATAAGTCGGATCAAATTAAAGAAATGATTCCTAATATTAAAGTATATAAAATTGATAAAAAACTAACAATTATACATCTATATGGTGATGTTGAAAAACCATTGTATCTGAGTTATATAGAATTTATGGTTTTATCTATGGTGTTAAGATTGATTACCTTGAAGGAAAAAATGGATGGAGTGACAAGATATTTACAGAGTTGCTAAAATTGTAGAAAGACATTCTTCCTAAAGACAATGATCTTCCATATTCACATTATAAAGTGAAGAAAATATTATTCCCAATGGGATTGGGTACAAGAAAATACATGACTGCCCAAATTAATGTGTGTTATAAAGAAATGAATAAGAATTAATATTAGGGTGTCCTAAATGTGGGACATCATGATATAAGTTGAAAGAAAAATCACAAGTTAGTTTAGTTTTTACAGAGACCCTTGTAAAGTAATTTTGGTATCTTCCTATAATTTCTCATTTGAAATATGTATTTTCAAATTAAAATGATTCTAAAATGTTAACATGCTTTGAAGATGAGAGAATATGTGATGGAAAATTATGTCATCCAACTGATTTTCCAAGTGGAAGAAAATTAATCAATAGTTTCCTATGTTTGAAAATGAAGTTAGGAATCTAAAAATTGTATTGTGCATGTATGGAATGAATCCATATCAAAGATTTAGTAGAACACATAGTTCATGGCTTGTTTTATTGTTAATTTACAAATTATCTTCTGAATTTTGTATGAAGAAAAAATATGTCATGTTGAGTTTAATGATATTTGGACCAAAAAATACCGAAAATGATATTAATGTTTTCTTATCATTATTAATTGATGATTTTAAAATTGTATGGGAGGAAGTTATTAGGGTGTATGGTTATTATAAAATGTAATATTTTCAACTACATGTAATGATTATGTTCATTATAAATGAATTCCCACCATAAGAAACTTTTTTTTGATATAGTTTTAAGGGTCATGAAGCTTGTCCAATTTATAAAAAATAGACATCATATTATCAACTGCAATATGGGAGAAAAATAGTTTACATGGGTCATCAAAGGTTTTTTTCTATGGATCACTCTTATCAAAGATTAAAAAAGGCATTAAATGGATCAAAAGAATTTGATATTTATCCAAAAACTTTTTCCACCAATCATTATTTTGAGAGGGTGAAAAACATTGATGTGACATTTGAAAAGACATAAAAAATATGGTAATGAAAGAAATATTTAGAAGAAACGGTCAATATTTTTTGAGATATCATATTGGAGATATTATGAGATCAAATATAACATTGATTCCATACATGTTGAGAATAATATCTATGATATCTTGATTGAAAAAAATTAGATATTAAAGTAAAGACTAAATATGGGTTGAATTAAAGATTATACTTACTCTAAATGGGAATATGTTTGGAATTAGCTCCCACTTCTGATGGTAGGAGAATATTGCTACCCTCAGCTTGTTATACATCATCTTAGAGGTATAAAATTATATTTTTTCACTATCTTCATGATATAAAAGTGTCACAAAGTTATTCTTAAAATGTAAAAAAAATGTTTCTTTAAAGGATTTGAAGTTGATAGGTATAAAATCCCATGATTTTCACATCATGATGCAACAGCTCCTACTAGTTTCATTATATGGTATATTGGTCATCTGTGTCAGAATGACTATCAGAAATGTGTGTGATTTTATCAATTCAATTTTTAATAAGTTGACTGGTCTGAATTATTTTAACAATTTGGAGAACAAATCAGTTTCTATACTTTTTCAATTGGAAATTAATTTTCCTCTATTTTTTATATCATAGTTCATTTAATTGTTCATTTGGTGTAAGGGATAAATCTTTGTGGGACTGTATATCTATATTTGATGTATAATTTTGAAAGGAATATGAATATATTAAAGGGGTATGTTAAGAATCTATATTGACTTGAAGACTCCGTTATTGAGAAGTATATTTCTGAGGATGTTGTATATTTTTTTACAAGATACTTTTATGCGGTGGATCACATAGATTTGCCTACATCTCTCCATGAATGTTTCAATTATGGGTTAAAGGGGATATATGGATGGAAAGTAAAATCGTTGATAGGTTGACAGATAAAAAAGGTACATTTATAGATCTTGAATAACACAGATGATTCTCATCCATATATAACATTTTATATTAATGTGGTAAAACAATGTTATCTAGAGAAGAAAGATGTGTGGATTTTGAATGAGCATAAAAAAAGTTTTTTTCCATGGTTTAAAGAGACCATGATTGGTAGATCAAATTCATTGGAAAAATTGAGATAGTTAGTGGAAAATCCAAGTTTAAATCTGATAACATGGTTTGGGTATGACATTAATGGATATATATTTCATACAAAAGATCAGGACAATAGAAGTGCAATACAGAATAGTAGTGTGTTGGTGTTCGCAAAATAAATTCATTTTTTGAGTGTCAAAGAAAAAAACCCAATCTCCACATCAAGTATATAGTATGGATTCATTCAAGAAATATGGGGGGTTAATTAAACTAAATTTCAAGTTCTAGTATTTAAATACAAATGGGTTATCAGTAAAAATAGCATTACATATGAAGAATTTGTAATTACACTAGTTAATATGAATAGATTAGAATACATAGTTGATCCTTTTATCATAGAAACACATAAAAAAATTCTATATTCTGAATCAATCTAATATGCAATGGTCTATTGTTTTACAAGGAAAAAATATCATGTTAGATATGATAAACTTGATGAAGATGCTGATTTATGTGAGATCTCTAATTCTATGGAAATATTAATAGATAATATTGATGAGCATGTCATAGTCATGGTTTGTGCCATATGGAACGAACATGAAGAAGGAATTTGGAAAAATATCCTTTAGTATATTCCTAATATTACTGGTAACATATATTTATTTGTGGTTTACTTTTTAAATTTTCATAAAATATTAGAAATTTTAGTTTTATTTTATTTATTAAAACATATATTATAACTAATAAGTTATATTTTTTATTATATACGTTTATTTTTTTAGTTTATTATGTATACCCTTATGTAACTTATCTCTTTGTTGGTTTTGTTGAAAAATAATTATTTTAAATCTAATTTCTTGAATAAAAAGAAAAAAATGACAAAAATGAGTATATTCGAAAAATATTCTTTTTGGTGTAAAAAATGATTTATTAGGTTGGATCATTTTTACTATTCACAAACCATTTTTATATTTGTTTTCATCTTTTTATTTATTTTCATCTACCATTAATGTTGTTATAATTTTAGTTAACTACTCTAACAAATATGAATAAAATGTGGTCAACTAAGTTTGCTTTTTTATCGTTTTTCATATATTCAAATATATTATTTTCATTGTAAAAATGGTTTTACATGTTGGATGATTTTTACTATTCACACACCATTTTTTAATTTTTTTCATTCATTTATGTCATTTTATCTCTCATTAATTTTAGAATTTTAGTTTACTATAAAAAATATGAATAAAAATGTGTTTAGTTTAGTATACTTTTTGTTTGATAATTTTTCATTTTTTATTTACATTTTTATGTAATAGTTGGATTTGTATATTTGTGTACTGATTTTTTTTTACTTTGATTTGTAAGATAATGATAGATAAAACATTTGATCTACCACATACTTCTGTAGAGAATAATACACATACCTCTGGGGAGGAATGTACACATGATCTTACTGATGAGTCTCCTCATCTTTATATACAAGACACATCCACATCCATGGGGGAAAAAGAGTTCGAGGGTTGGTAAACGTGGAAGCACACATTTACCAAAATTATTGGTTTCTCATAGTTAGGATCAGAGGATACTAGTAGACTTTGATGATAATGATATTCCAAAAGGTCCAAATTCAATACTTTTATTATAGTGTGGGATAAAAGAAAAGTTATTAATTTGATCAATTATTGGAGAAGTGTTGAAAAAATGAAAATATCTCAATTATGGGAGATCATTTTGGTAAGAATGCATGTTATTATTTTACTTATCATTAAATGTTTATAGTAATATGTGTTTTCCCCTTTCTTATTATATAACATATGATATACCTGATACTTAAGGAGTCATGATGAAATTTTTATCATTTACTGCTATGAGATGGAGGGATTTTAAATCAACCCTCACATTAGATTTCATTTTTTGGCATAAACAACATCATAATCCATGTGATATATATCCATTTATAGATGAATATATATTGAATCGGTGTTTTGAAAGAAGATGACGAGAAGAGTTTTGGTAAGCACAATTTTACCCTTTCGAATTTAATGATCATATTAATGATTTATTACTTATTAATTTACATCAATTGAGGAGATCTCATTAGGAGATATAATCTTGAAATGTATACCCTTATACTTTATCTTAGGGTGGGTATATGTTATTAGAAGAACAAATGATATCTGAAAATTTTCAAAAAAATAAGAGAAAAGTCTTTAAACTCTATAGAGGTTGACCCTCCCCCCACCTTCTCCCTTTTAAACATGAAAAATGGAAGAGGGCTCGGATGAGAAAAAATAACAATATATTACATAAGAGTCGAGGTATGTGGATGAGATTATTGTAAGATGTTTACTTTATTTATTTATTTAAGTTAAATAAATTGTTTATATATTGTGATTCACTATGGATTTTTTTCAAATATTCTATATTGGAATCTCTTGAAGAGAAGAGCACACAGGGGGTCTTCATAGCTGAGGGTAGGAAGGGTATTTTAGTTACACAATTGGGAAAGCCTGAACACTGGGGTTGTGTATGATGATACTCAGTAGGTGTATCAGTAAAAAAAGTGTTTCCAAATTATGAAGCTTCTTCAATGGAGGATGTTTATAAAAAATAGAATCTTTGGAAGCTACTATTCAAGATATTCATGAGACTATAGAGGAAAGGATCGTAGCTTCGGTAAAATAAATATTTTCAGACATGCAAAGATAGTTTTAGGCTATTGATCTCACTCCTCTACCTCCACCTATAGATCCCACTCCTCTACCTCTAACTATAGATCCCACTCCTCTTACTTAACCTACTCCACCTCCTCTTACAGACCCCACTCCTCCTACGTATCCTACTCCTACACCACCTCCTCTACATCTTCCCATTTATTATGAGTTATATGTTAATGATCCCCAACATTATATTATTTCATATAGGGTGATATATTATAGTGGTGATACCATTCATCATCAACAGATAGATATAGAGAATCATAGGGTCAATGTACAGGATATTATAGATGGGTCATCAAGAATACTATTTCTTACAGATGAGGTCAAAACAATTGGATAATATATCGGCCATTTTTTAGTATGGCCATCTAGACTTGTACGAGAAATTTATATAGAGGTATGTGTATATTATATCCTCTATTTCATTTTTCTATGAGATTTGTTTTAACATTTTTAGGTTTATATTTTTATCTATTTTTTATAAGAATACTTTAAAGGTAAAGAAACATTGTATAAAAAACAACAAATACAAAGTGTTATGACTTTAAAAATAACTTCTACTAGTCTTGATAGATTGTCAATATATTCAAATTTATTATTGGATATTTATGAGATTCCAATGGAATATGGAAATTATAGGTGTTCAGTGACTTTAATTATTTTTAAAAAATATATCATGGATCTTGTAATTTGAGATGAGTCAAGTATAAACATGATGTATGTTTTTTCATGTAAGTTGATTATTATAAATCTTTCCATTATTTTAATTTTTAAAAAAATTATACTTGTGTTTGTTTTTTATTATATATATTTATACAATTTTTACGCAGCATGACACGATAACAATATATGTATTTATGGACCCACAATTTTTTCACCTATAGAAAAGACAATAACTGATGAAAAAAGAACAGTTTATATTGTAGAAAGATTTCAGAAGAATGCAACTATTCATTGTTTGATGCTTCTTTATCTTCAACAGTATGAAACATATATCTCATAAATTATTATATATCTATTAAAATAATAACCACTCGTGTTATATTTTCTTATATATCATTCCCCATTAGATGTTGGTTGTTTTTTTTTTCTAAGGAAGAATACATTATACTGGCTATGCTCTATCCATGATGAAGTGCGAGAAAATATTAAGATTGTATTAAACACGTAATTATGAATATTTTAATACTTTTTATATTATGATGACATTGAAATTTAATTTATTCATATTATTTTCAAATAGTAAATGGTATTTCTTTATAGATACAACAAGAAAGAAGAGCGCCAAGATCAAATATATAAAATCAAAAGTGTCTTTTCATTTACAATTACTAAATTTTTGATGTAGTACTTAAAAATGATATTTTGAATTGAAAAATTATTTTAAACAGTATTTTCATAAATAAGGAGTAATGGAATGTTGGTACTATGTTTTAAGATTTATGTATGAAATAATATCAACAAGGACAGTTACGAGGTTACAGAAGGTTAGATTTTCTTATAAACTTTTCCTTTAATTTTTCATTTGTTTTATTCAGAATACCTGTTAAATTATTTCTTTTTAATTTTTATACTTTTTATGACCCTTGAACTTATACTCTAAAATAGTTACGACACATAAAAATTGAATGGGATAATCATTTCACAAGTTTGATTGGATTTTAGTTTACTTGTAATATACATTGTAAACCTGAAAATTGAAATTGTAAATGTTTGTGTTTCTACTTAGTTTTTGTTGGTGATTTTCTATTATTTTTTTGTTTTATCTAATGTTATAATATTGGGAGGGGAATAAATATTTTAACTTTATTTAAAATAAATATTTTTCATGTTAGTCATTTTATAAATGATGTGAAAAAATTAAAAAACAACATTTACCAAATCAGTTTTTTAGAATAACCAAAATGGAAATCCCTTTTTCACATCAGTAATTTTATAAATGACATGAAAAACAATGACATGTTTTATTTTTCATGTTAGTTATATGAAAACTAAAATGAAAATCAAATATTGTGGACTTTTCAATTCATTTATTCTAAAAAAATGACATAGTAAATGATTTTTCACATTGGTTATTTCATAACTAATGTGAAAAACTTCCACCAAAATAAATATATAACATCAATTTTTATTAACCAACATTAAAAACTTATTTAAAATTTATCCTGCAATAACATCATGTGTGAATCGATGTTAAACCCCAAAAAATCAATGTGAAAAAATCTATTTTTCATTGGTGCGCATTACACTGTGGTGAGTGTCACTACTTCATGGTGCAATGCATCGTGTTACATGTGTCATGCGATTATGCTCAAATACACGAAATTCTTCCACTTTATCTATCATACATTGATTTTAATCATCACAAGATGATGATTCAAGGAGATTTAATGTCTAGAATAATTTTTTAAACATCAATCAAATATTATGTGAATTGGGTTGTATGTTTCATGAATTTGTAATGCTTAATAATTTGTGAAACACCTCATCAATATAGTTGGATTTTTCAATTACAAAGAGGGTCTTTGTATGGAATTATAAACAGGATCAATCCTCAAATGTGGGTATCGACCTCTAACATATAAACACCTCAATTGAAGTTCTCTTTTTCTCTCTTGATTTCTTATCCTTGAACTTAAAGGTTCTAAAAGATCATGTATAAGTGAGGATACTTCCTGAGTGTTAATAGATTCTTGCATCTCACTGATACCCTAGGAGGGAGGAGTCCTTCAACAAATCCTTTGTGATCTCAGTCAAGATCATGTGAAAATCTTCCACTATAAGGATTATCAAAGGTGTAAGGAACATTTTTTTCTTCATTATACTATTCATTCCAAATGTATAGATAGATTATGGGTTTAATTAGGATTTGGAGTTTTTCTTCCACTATGTTTTGGATGTTATAAATCTCTCTAAAACACATCACCTTGATGGTAATAAATCAATGATATTATTTTTTGTATCATTAGCTACATAGGCTTCACTATATTTTTTATTTCGTTATCTTGATGTATAGACATGGATAGTGTTTTATGTGCATTATCTACTTGTACATTTAGACATATCTAATACACACTTAACAAAATTTCCTTTTTCTTTTATCTATATAAAACAATGATGGATTTATTGAGTATGTCATGTATTATGGAATTTAATAGTGATTATTGATAGTATTTTTTATATAAAAATGTTTCCTTACTCTTTTATCATTTACCTTATTGTTATTCATAAACCTATAGTGTTTGGAAAAATGTAATTTAGGTCATGCAGCGGTTCATCCTGAAGAATCGGGATATTTTTGGGTTGGGTTATAATAATACCTAAGAGTAACAATAATAATATTGTGGATCGTGAATTCGAAATTCAATTTATTTTTGTTAATGAAATTAAAATTTATTTTGATATAGCTTGAATTGGTTTTTTTTTTGTTTTTTTCTGAATTTTACATTCTAGTTACCCTATTCCCTCATGTATCATGAGTCATGGATCATATTTAATCCAACTACACTATTTCTGATTTTCCTATCTTTTGTGTGGTTAGGTTTAGATCCTCATCTATCCATGTGGTTTCTATCATGTGATTTTTGCATGCCCCTCCCATTATTACTCATTAGGGATTCCTTGAGCCAACTTGGGTTCTACTTCGGGGGAATTCACCTTCACAGAGCGAGAGGGTTTTGATGGATCTCCAATTTGAGGAGTAGCTAAGGCAGAAGTTTGAGGTATCAATTTGGGGGGGGGGGTTCTTAAACTGGTAGGCTATGGAATTATATCAAATTAGATATAGATGATATTAATGGTATATTGGGTCAATTATGATAGATCTAGGCAGTAATAATGATCTTGATATAGCACGATTTTCACCAGAGATAGAGTAGTGTGCCTCCTGGTATTTGGTATTTCTTTGATGTAGTCAGGTTGGTTTGGATATTCCCTAGTAGAGAGGCATAAAAATAGTGGGTTATTGGTTATCCATGGATATGTGTTGATGGTGGTCTTCGCATGCTTCATAAGAGACAGACCACTGGAGATTTTCCTTGGGGAGGTTGTTGTTCACATTCTTAAACCTGAGGGATGGAGAACCTCAAGGATGAAACCCTGAATAGTGTGTACATTAGTGGTATCTCAAGATCACACTAAAATTGGATAGAGAAAACACATTTAGAGGATGATCATAGAGAAATTAGACTCAACTATGATGGTGTGCAGTGTCTGACATGGATTTTTGGGGTAAAAAAAGGTGAATTTGTACCCCTGATGAGGGGGGGGGTTTGGTTTCGTTTTTGTTTCCTTTTTGGTTCTTTATTTATTTTTCATGTTAGTTCTATGATGTTTCTTTGATTCTTCATATAATCCCCTTTATTTTTTGTTGGGATTAATTGATTTAAAATTTGAATGTTGAGGAGATAAAATTATTAATGGAAATATTTATCTCAACATTAATGGAGGATTTTATCCCAACATTAATGGAGATTTAATTCTAAATATTAATGGATAAAATTATGAATGTTGACTAAATTAATTGGTGATATAGACTGGGTGTCTATATAAGAGGATTCATTAGCAATTTTTGGAAGGTGGGCCGATAGAGATGTAGCTATCAAGAGAGAAATATGAAGGGGTTTCTACCATTGTGGTTGTATGAGTGTTGATGATGGTGAACAATGAGATGATGAAGATGAATGAAGTAGAGGCGATGATGATATATATGATAGTGTGTCAAGGAATACGAATGAAAGTGTGTGTGTAGATATGATTATTGGGTCATGTAACGAAATTACTCTTGGTTGCAGAGATCAAGTGGCGTGTCCCGATTGTGGTGATCGACAGTATGAAAAAAAATGGTACGTCTGTGTGTGTGAAACAAATCTTTCGAGTGAGTATGTAAAAATTCCTTTGGTGGATGTATAAAATTACTTTAGGTGATAAAAGGTATTTGGGTGAATATTATTTTGTGTTGTGTGAATGATTCTACTGTGATTCCATCTCCACCCCAATAGTGGTATTAGAGGGATTGGTTGAATTGTTCAGTTACAGAATGCGGTATCAAGCATCTGGTGGAATAGTTTATTAAGGACTCAAATGATGTTACAGGGAGATAATTGTGGTACTAGATTTGTTTCTAGGATATCAAAAGTCAGATTGACTATCAATATTTATGAGGTTTATTTTGTTGTTGTGATAGTCATATATGGGTGGAAGATTGTTGGAGTTCATCAAGTTAGGTGGTATATCAGGTATCTGAAAGAAATTCATTAGATGATGACGGTGGTATTAGCGGTGTTTCTAGAATATCGAAAGTCTTCTTAGTCGTAGGTGTCATGTGGCATGTTTTGTTCATTGGGTGACATTTGGATCATGGTGGAGTCGATGATCACACTGACCAAGATGGTGGAGATGAATGTGGAGTATTTAAATTTTAAATCAAGGTGGAGATTTTTGGGATTATTTGATTTAAAATTTGAATATTGAGGACATAGAAAATTATTAATGGAGATATTTATCTCAACATTAATAGAGGATTTTCTCCCAACCTTAATGGAGAGTTAATTATCAATATTAATGGATGAAATTATAAATTTTGACTGTATTAATTGGTAATATGGATTAGGTGTCTATATAAGAGGATGAAGTAGCAGGTTTTGGAAGGTGGTCCGACAAAGATGTATCTGCCAAGAGAGAATGAGGAAGGGGTTTCCTCCATTTCATTTTTCTGAGTGTTGATGATGGAAAACAAAAAGATGATGAAGATAAATAAAGAAGAGGTGATGAAGATGTTGATGATGGTGTGTCAACAATAGTGAATGAAAGTGTGTGCACAAAGATGATGATTATTCCATGTATCGAAAGTCCTCTTGGTTGAGGAGATCAAGCAGTGTGTCCTATTTGTGGTGATCAGAAGTACAAAAAAAATGGTACATTTTTATGTGTGAAAACTTCCTTTGGGTGAGTTGTAAAATCCTTCAGGTGAGTATGTCAAAATTCCTTCAGGTGGAAAAATTCTTCAGGTGATGTGTAAAATTCCTTCAGGTGATAAAATGTCTTTGGGTGATAAAAGGTCTTCAGGTGAGTTTTTTTTGTATTGTGTAAATTCTTCTACTATGATGTTGGTCTCCACCACAACATTTTCATAGCGAAAACTCATGATGATCAATCCCCATTTACATAGTTCAATTGGTTAAAGCACATAAATCACTGCATTTGTTTTCTTTGACCTTGTTATCTGTTGTATGCTTGGTTTTCTTCCTAAATTAAAATATAATTATGCATTTCATTATTTATGTAGAATTTGTTTGATCACTGGTTTTGGCTTCTATTATGCTTTGGCATGTTGAGCTTCTTGAATATATTTTCCTATTTTCCAATCTTGGTTTCAAGTTTACGATTATGAAGAAAATTTTTGTTATGCCTGTATCTTATCATTGGTGTTGAGGATGACTTCAATTATGCTTATTGATTTTCTTCCATAAATAAAAATTAACTTTTTTAATTGGTTTTTGGAATTGTATATATTGAATTTTGAATTTAATTCTCATTATTTGATTCTATTTTAATTGAAACGGTACAGTATAGATTTTCATTTCTGTTTTTATGTGAATAAATTGCAAGATTGAATTGTTATATATCATCCATTGTTATTGTGATGTGGTCACAACTAAAAATTCATTTTCATTATAGTTATTGGAATTGAGATAGGAATATATTCATGTTTATTGGATTTTGATTGGAAAAATAAACATATATTTTTTATTTTGATTTTATAAATTTTACGAACCAAAATTCAACCCATTGGATCATGTGATTTTGAATGGGTATTTTCATTGCAGTATAGCCCCCAATAATTGGTATTAGATCCAAATTATGCATAATCTAGTTTCATCAAAATTTAGAATTGAATATTATTTTCTTTAAATGATTTGTTAGTGGCTTTGCATTGCAGCATGATTTGATGTTTTTTCAGTTAGATCATACTCTGGTTGGCTATAATTTTGCATTTTTTTCCCTTGTTGTTTCCCTAGGATATATGCCTTTGTAGAGACCTTAGGCATCTTTGAGTTGTTTGATTTGTGTCTCGGGTTCTAGGGGAGGGGGGTTTATGTGAGGTTGGCCTAGGTGAAAGTCTCTTGGTTGGTAGTGAAGTGTGTGGCAGGGTCAGTATGTTTGTTTGGTCTCCTTTGTTCTACCTTCTATCCTTAGAATGTTGAGCTTGTATTTAGATATCATGTTTATTCTACTATTATATGTCCTTTTTTAGGGTGTTCTTCTAGGTGTTAACCTATTACGAGGTGGTTATTGGGCTTGGGAATTTTTGAGTGTTGCGTCAGTGTTTAATGATTGGTTGGTCACCAATATATTTTTCCCTTTATAATTAAAACCTTTAGTGGATCGATATAGGTTTCTTGGAAATTTTTTATCCTTGTATCACTAGGAAGCTAGACCGGTATGTGTTATTTCTTTTTCGGTAGCTTGCTGCCCTGGGATTTCCAATGTGTCTTGCATCATAGATCTTTTCCTTAGGACCCTTGGGACTAAATGGAATTTGTAGTGGTACCCAATTATATAGGAACTCTCTCATTGGCTTGGTTTAGGTATAGTGATCTCCCTAGGTGGATATTCTGAGCCCACTTTAAGGATTCATCCTTTACTATATAGAAATTCTTCCTGATGGTGTTTACTGGTATGGTGTGTCTTGGCTTGAGAAATGTCTCAGTATGATCCAATAGTGTAGGAGTTTCATCCTTGGTTTTCTAGGTTTAGATGGAGAGATTATCTTTAGTTTTTGTTATGATTAATTTCTGATTGTTTATCATTTTGTTTCTTTTCCTTAAATGATTGCACTTGTTTTATGAGTTACTCTTTATAAATTTCTGAGGTTGTTTTACCAAAAACAAATAGCAAACCTAATTGTTTAAATTCCAAGAATGTTTATCAGTAGTTTAGAATGTCATTTAATTTAGGTGTTGTGTTTCACGTTGAATCACGTTATGGGGAGTTTTGTGTTTTACCCTTTAGGATTTTCCTATTTAGGATGTGATGTCTGAATTAATGGTTATAGGTGGTGCATAATCATCATGTGGTTAGATTTTAATTTGAAAGGTGGAGATTTTTAGTATTGTTGCATATTAAATATGTTTATGTATTTAATTACCAAGTTTGATTATTGTGAATTTTGAATTCACTTTGTTTTTGTTAATTTAATTGAATTTTATTTTAATATGCCTCACATTGCTTTTTTTTTGTTTGTTTTTATTACTAGATTTCACATGTCAGCTACCATATTCCATCATGTATTCGGAGCTCTGTTGTGTAGTTGGGTTGGACTCCTTATCATTCATCCACATGATTTCAATCATGTTTTTTGTGTCTACCCCTCGCATTATTACTCATTGTGTATTCCATGATCTGATGTGGTTTCTACATTGTGGGAATTCGACTTTACCGAGGTAGAGGGTGGTGATGGATCTCTGATTTGAGTGGTTGAGGCAGAATTTGGAAGCGTCTTAGCTAGGGGTTCTTGTTCTTGAATCGGAGGGTGATGAACATGGATCTCATTAGATCTATATGATAACAGTGGAATATCAGGTTGACCGTGATAGATATAGACAACAAAAATGATATTGATGGATTACGATTATCACCAGAGAGAGCGGTGTGCCTCTTGGTGTTCGACACTCCTTTGCTAAAGTCATCCTGATTCGAATCTTCCCTGATGAAGAGGTGTGACGTTGGAGGGTTATTGGTTCACCATAGAGACATATTTATGGAGATCTTATCATGCTTCACAAGAGACAAACCACTAGATATTCTCTGTGGGGAGGTTGTTGTTTTCATTCTTGGACCTAAGGGACAATGAACAATAGTGATGACACCCTAGACAGCACAAACACCAACGGTGGCACTAAATCACACTAGATTTAGATGGTGGAAGAATATTTAGATGACAATCATGGAGAAATCAGACTCAACTATGATGTTGTGAAACATCTGGTATAGATTTTTGGTGGCAACAAAGGTGAAATTGTACCCTTGATAAGGGGTGTTTTGCTTTGATTTATGTTTCCTTGTTTGTTCTTTATTTATTGTTCATGTTAGATATGTGATGCTGTTTTTCTTCTTATTTTAATCCTATTTATCTTTTCATAATGAAAAACCTGTGATGATCTTTCCCCATGCACATAGGAAAATTGGTCAAAGCATGTAAATCTATGTGTCCTTTTTACTATTTTCTGCATCTGTTTTCTTTGACCTTTTTATATATTGGATGCTTGGTTTTCTTCTTGAATTAAAATCTCAATATGCAATTCATTATTGATTTAGAAGATGTTTGACCACTGGTTGTTGTTTATATGCTTTGGAAAGTTGAGCTTCTTGAATATGTTTCCTATTTTTCGAGCTTGGTTTTGAGTTTGCAGTTGTGAAACAAATTTTTTTATGCTCATATACTATCATTGATATTGTTATTTCCTTCAATTATGTTTACTGATATGCTTCCTTAAATATAAAAGAACTTGTTTTATTGGTTCCTAATTTTTATATCTTGAATATGGAATTTAATTCTTTTTATTTGATTATGTTTTAATAGAATTGATATAGTACATATTTTCATTTTTTTTATGAGAATAAATTACAAGATTGAATTTTTATATATCACACATTGTTATTGTGATGTGTTCATAAAAAATTCATTTTTATTCCTAATATTGAAATTTTGCATGAATATATTCATGTTTATTGGATTTTGATCGGAAAAACTAACATACATTTGTGATTTTTATTTTTGGAATTTTACCAACTAAAATTAAACTCAATGGATCATGGTCTATTGAATTGGGGTTATCATTGCATCACAACCCATGAACATGAACTTTTATGAGGACCTCTAGAGGCACACCCATATCTCTTGGTGCACCGTTCGTGATCTCAATCCTCAATATCGGTCTCAAACACAATTTCCAGGTCCTTGTTGAACAAGAATAACCCTTATTTTAATTCCCCGTAGATTAACAACATTTTGACTATCAGCGTTTTTAATATCATACTTAAAAGAATAAATATTGAATAAAAGCTAAAACAAGAAACTATCATGAAAAATATAAACATTCAATGCATCAAAATTTGGATAACTCAGGTTTAAACAATCGAGAATTTTTTATAATCTTAACAACTATAACTACTTCAATTTAAGATAAAATTCAAAACAATAAATGATAACTAACACATGTCACTAGAAAAAATAATTTTAAGTGAAAATAAAAAATGATTATAAAAAATATAATCATGTCATAACTTCAAAAAGTGAGTGATCATCGTGATCTCCATCCAACAGTCATGTAGGTTTATTGGTTCTAGTAGGATCTATGAACCTTATGTGTGACTCTCAATTAGTGGATAGGGGAATGGCCTCTCATGTCATATGATCCAAAATGTGTGCAACCAATAAAACAAGTATAAAAATATTTGTAGAAACCATCATAACTCACAGACAATATAATAAAAATTTATCCTAAAAAACTCTTTTTATGAATATTTTTCTAGAGATATAGTGAAAAAATTTTACAAGGAATACACCCGTAGTTTTATATATAGAAAAAGAAAAGGGGGTGAAAGGTGGTCGTAATGAATGGATTTACAGAAGGGGTGGCATGAACGTGGAACCACTTCTCATGTTCTTCCAAAAAAACCATGGGGAAATGATTGTTGAGGACCAAAACAAGGGCCCTAATTATAGTTAAGGACCAGAATTATTTTATACTAAAGTTATATCTCAATTAAATTTCAAATTCATAATGCTTCTGGTACTTTGTTGGAGTTTCCATGTTCTTTTATCAAAACTGGCAGTAAGTGCCTATTTTGGTCCTTGATCGTCATTATCCCAAAAACCTTCCTATGAAAACAAAATGATTTCAAAGGGAAACAGAACCATGAATCCCCTTTCTCCTTTACATAATGAATTGAAAAGGTAAAAATGGTAGTGATGGAGAAATTTTCCATCTGCCTTGGTAGGTGGTAGCTTCACCTACCCCACCTGACCCTTGGCTGCTTCAACATAGGCTGTTGCACATGCAGAATATACAGGCCACCATTTTTGAAGTCCAATGGTTGGTGGGGGATTGGTGGGAGTTGTTTCAAACTTAGAACCTCCCCCTATGGATATTTAAGGAGGGTCAAGGGAGCTTCTATCATAATAAAATATGATCCAAGAGATCTATTCCTTTAAATAGAGCCTTGAGAGATCCATATGAGCAAGGTGTAGAGAGAAGTTTTTGTAAGTTTTGTTCTTTGTGAAATAAATCCCATTTTTCTTCCATTTGTTTCTATATTATCTCTCTACATGGACAATGATCCATAACAAGTGGTATCATAGGATGTTCTGGTGAAATGGCGACAGGCAATGGAAATTTTCTGGTGACCAGAAAATTTAAGTTTCCTAGAATCATGTTTTAAAGGAATATTCTAAAAGATAGTGTCGAGACTATTACAACGATGAAAATGGCATCAAAAATGGAGTTAAAACAATATTCCTAGGCCCTATCAAAGTTTGGTTAAACTTTAGGTTCTAAAATAACTCATATTCAGAGAAGAAGGTATTGTTCTGGCACAGCTGAATTTTCTGATGAGTTTTTGGCAGCTGCTTCAGCATGCCACATAATCACCACATTATTGGATGATCTTGGCCATTGATACTATTTTGATCATATCTTGATCAATTAGTATTCGGTTTCTATGATCTAGGAGTTGATTCCACCATTTTTTACTGTTACAGACACAACGATGACCTCTATTTTTCCAGATTATGAACTGTAAAGACTCGAGTTTTCCATGTGATTTTTTTAAAATATATGGGAATTTTATGAGTCCGTGAAAATTGACGGCTAGTGATTCCGAGGCCCAGAGTGCTCGAAATGAATTTCTGAACTTTTTTTTGGGTATGTTCAGTAAACATGCGAGTGGGTTTTTCTAACTTTTGAACCAGTGCTTGGAACTGAAATCTAAGGGCATTGTTGAACTCGCAGTGCTGGTATTCACTTAAGGATACTTTCACCTCGACGGCAGTGGGTTGAGAGTGAAAGATAATTTTTGGGTTTTTCGGGTAAGAATAAAATAAAAATAAAAGTGTGACATTTTAATTTTTATTTGAAACACCCATGTGTGTGTTGGGAGGTGGGGTCCACCGAAACTAAACCTTCGTGTGGAAGTTGGAAGTGGGGACCACCAGACCTTAACCTCCCATGAGAGGTTACGGTGGTGGGGAACACCCAAACCATAACCTCCCATGAGAGGTTATGGTGGTGGGGACCACCCGGGATTAAACCCCCTTGAAACCCCCCTTTAATTGGGAGAAACCCTCAAATCCCTAATAAATGTGGGGGGAGCCTCTTCAACACCTCCACAATTTTAATTGTGCCAACACACCATATTAATTGTATCAACTCCCCCATTAATCAATTAAACCATTTTTAATATTATGCCAACGACTTAATATATATTATAATCTATTATCTTGGGATGCCTTTTCATTTTGGGTGGAATTTGGGAGAGGAGGAACTTGGGAGAAAGTTCCCAGTGAAGAACGCACCACCAACGAAGAACGCTCCATCGATGAAGAATGTCGACGAGGAATGCCTTCGACTACGAAGAACGACCTCAACTTCGACCTTCTTACTCAGAACTTCCTTCGACGTAGGACGTGTTCGTCTACAATGAATCAACTTCTGCCTTCTCGCGCCAATGTCAACCAACAACGAACAAGGTAGGGGTTTAATGTTGTTTGATTATCACTTCACAAGTACACCCCTTCTATTCTTTTGCAGGTTGGGAAGAATCTTTGTGGGAGGGTTTGATGTGCTTTGTTCTTGTGAACCTCTTGGTACTGCTCGAAGACGGAGATTGCAAGCCAAACTAACATGGCCCGTCCTATCCGTAACCCTTGTGTTGATTTGTGGTGTTCTTCAAAATGGAGGAAGATGACGAAGGTGACGAAGGCAACGAAGGGGACGAAGGGGATAGCACCACCACCCGCGGCCTCCATGACCCGCACTACCCCCACGGCGCCCTGGCCTCCCGGCCGAAACGACCCCATGCCACCGCCGGCCGGACCGTCCCCGAGTCGCGTTGTGCCCCAACCACGCCATCCACCAGCCACGCCACCCCGGCCGCTCCGTCCTCCCAGCCAAACCGACCCCATTCGCACCACCCGCTGGCCGAACCGGCCCCGGCCGCGCCACCCCGGCCCCTGGGCCGAGCAGCCCCAAGCTGCGTCCCCGCAGCCCTCTGATATGAAAATACCCTGCACCCTGGGCTGAGCTGCCCTCGCGGTGCCCTCCGGGCCGATCCGCCCACACGACACCCTCCGGACTGAACCGCCCTCGTGCCGACCCACGGTCGGTCCGTGCCCTCGCGGCCGGTTCGTGCCCTCACGGTTATGTGCGGCCCCTCGTGGCCCGCTGGGTGGGGGACAACAGGCCGGGCCAAACCCAACGGGTCACGTTGGGTTGACCCAAAATGGGTTTTCCCAGAATGAGTCGGGTTGGGTCGGACCGAACCTGGGCCCACTACGATCCACTTACACTCCTTCGGCCATATCTTTGGCACCGGACGTCCGTTTGACAAACCGTCAGTGGAAATGGAATTCTTGGAGTAAGACAGTCCTTTTGAGTATACCCTACTAGAGTTTTGGGTATAGTTAAGGTATGGTCAGGTTGGATTGAGCATGAATCCAACCGGGCCTCGAGACTAAAAGGCTAATAACTCACAGACCAGGTGTCTGTTTGACGCGTCGTCTGTTGCGTTGAGACCCCTATGATGTGGAGGACCTTTGAGATACTTCTTCATGGGACTTCGTGACAATTGGAGTATCAACCAGTAGCTTGGGGAGCGGATCCTCTCGAAGATGAGCGAGCGTAGTGCGGTGACCTAGTAGCTAGCTGAGACCTGATGACTGTTGACTGTTTTGACTCGGTGTGACTCTACTAGCCCAGTGGGGAGCGCCTTAGTGTCGCGGAAGACCCACAATGGGGAGCACCTTGATGTCACGACAGACCCACGATACTCGATAGTAGGAGTACCTCAGCTTTGTTCTTGCTTGTGTGTGTGTTTACAGGTTATAAAGGCAATGCCTTCCCAGTTTTAGAGAATTACGCCTTTAGTGCCAGTCGACATCCCCTGGCCTATGGAAGGCGGGCTTGCAGGATTGGGAATGATTAAATTACAGCAGTTCATGGTTGACGTTCTTTACTTCGTTCTTGTGAACTGTATGCTACCACTCTAAGCGCGGAGGGTACGGGCCAAACTAACATGGCCCGACCCCCCCCCCCTTGCGTCGTTCTTCTTTGTGGTGTTCTTCAGAATGAAGGAAGGCGACGAAGACAACGACACTGTCACCTGCGGACACCGCGACCCGCGCCGCCCCCGCGGTGCTCCGGCAGAACCGGCCCCGCTCCCACCGAGCACACACCCCGACCATGCCGCCCATCGGTCGCACCCTCTACCAGGTGAGCACCCCACCGTCCATGCCATCCCAGCCATGCCACCTATCGGCCGAGCCCTCACTACCCATGTCGCCCTGGTCAGGCCACCCACCGGCCAAGCCACCCCGACCGCGCCACCGCCGGACCTCCGAGCCGCCCCGGCTCGTGCTGCCCACCGGCCTCCCGAGCCACCTGTGCCCCTCACGGTGCCCCGACCGAACTGGACCGCGCCCCTCACGGTGCCCCAATAGAACCGGCCCGTGCCCCTCGTGGTGCCCCGGCCGAACCGGCCCGCACCCCCCACAGCACCCCGGCTGAACCGGCCCGAGCCCCCCATGGTCCCCCGACTGAATCGGCCCCACACCCCTTGCGGCGCCCCAACCTAACCGGCCATGCGCCCCTCACGGCGACCTGGCCGAACCGGCCCCGCGCCCCCCGCGGCTGAGCCGCCCCGTGGCCCTCACGGGCTCCGCGGCCCCTCACGGCCCTCACGGCCTATCGGACCTCCCAGCAGGCCAGGCCTGAACTAGCGGGTCGAGTCGGGTCGACCTAAACCGGGTCAACCCATGCCAGGTCGGTCCGGGTCGGTCCAACCGGGTCGAATCAGACCCGGACCTACTACGCCCCTTTACTTTCTTTTGGCCATGTCTTTGGCACCAGACGTCTATTTGATGAACCATCAGCGGTGTTGGAAATCATGCAGTGAGACGGTACCTTTGAGTATACACCACTGGATTTTTGGTTTGAGATGGGAAACAGTCAGGTTGGATCGAGCACGAATCCAACCGGGTCCCCGGTACTAAATAGCTAATAACTCATAGACCGGGCGTCTGATTGACACGTTGTCTATTACGTTGAGACCCATATGACAAGGAGGACATTTGAGATACTTCTTTGTGAGACTTTGTGACAGTTGGAGTATCGACCAGTAGCTCGTGGAGAGGATCCTCCCAATGACGAGCGAGCGTAGGTGGAGACCTATTAGATAGATGAGACCTGACGACTGCTGACCGTTTTGACTAGGAGTTACTATACTAGCCCAGTGGGGAGCGCCTTGGTGTCACGGAAGACCCACAGTGGGGAGAACCTCGGTGTCATGGTGGACCCACGGTACTCGACAGGAGGAGTACCTCAGCAGGCTACGAGGGGGAGCACACTTGGTGATGCGGCAGACCCATGGTGGGGAGCGCGCTTGGTGACGCAGCAGATCCATGATACTCGACAGGAGGAGTACCTCAGCAGTCCAAGGTTAGTGGGAAGCACACTTGGTGTCGTGGCAGGCCCATTGTACTTGATAGAGGAGGAGTTCTCCAGCAGCCAAGGTTTCGAAAATGTGACTGGGGATGTTACTTGATACTACCCCTAGAATAAAATCCCAGTTTGAGTTGAGTCAGTTTTTCTGTTTTTTCCTCATGATTGAGATGGATCACTTGATAACTTAGGTATATCTATGGGCATATACCTAAGGCTGTCTATTGATTTTGTAATTTTTGTTTATCCTTGATGGATTTTGTGAGACCAAGAGGGTCTCGAGGTCCCTACTGAGTATCTTTATACTCACCCCTTCATGGGCTATGCCCGCACCTTGTTGTGTTGGATGCAGACGGCAGACAGCGCTGAAGGAGGCTGAGAGTACCAGGACTGGATGGTACCCAGAGGTGGACATTACGACATGTCGGTACACGGAGGAGACGGATGGACGAGGAGTGCTGAGGAGGCGATCTGTACCAACCATTCAGGTAGGAACCCCGGAGGACAATCCAGAAGTTGTCTTCCCTTATCTTTCTATTGTATTGTATCACTGTTGTACTTGTACTTTCTAGTTGGGATAGTATTCTGGACCCTTTTACTTTCAGAACTCTTTTGTTATATAGTTTACTTGGTGTTTCATCCAGCTATGTGATTTCTTGTGTGTGTGTTTACAGGTTATAAAGGTAATGTCTTCTCAGTTTTATGGAATTGCGCCTTTGGTGCTAGTCGCCAACCCCTGTCCTATGAATGGCAAGGTAGTCACGGCACGGACCCCGGGGGATGGGTCGTGACAAATGGGGTCGAGTCGACCTCAACCGGGTAGACCAATTCCAGATCGAGCCGGGTCGGTCCGACCAAGTTGGGCCAGACCTAGGCCCACTACGCCCCTTTACTTTCTTTTGGCCATATCTTTGGCACCAGACATCCATTTGAAAAACCGTTAGTGGCACTAGAAATCTTGGAGCGAGACGGTCCCTTTGAGTATACTTCACTGGAGTTTTGGTTTGAGATGGGAAATGGTCAGGTTGGATCGATCACGAATCCAACCGGGACCCTGGGACTAATTGGCTAATAACTCACAGACCGGGAATCCGATTGACGCACCGTCTATTGCGTTGATACCCCTATGATGTGGAAGACTTTTGAGATACTTCTTTGTGAGACTTCGTGACAGTAGGAGTATCAACCAGTAGCTCATGGAGCGGATCCTCCCGGAGATGAGCAAGCGTAGTGCATAGATCTAGTAGATGGATGAGACCTGACGACTGCTGACTGTTTTGACTCAGAGTGACTCTACTAGACCAGTGGGGAGTGCCTTGGTGTTGCAGTAGACCCACAGTGGGGAGCGCCTTGGTGTCATGACAGACCCACGATACTCGGCAGTAGGAGTACCTCAGTAGGCTACAAGGGGGAGCGTGTTTGGTGACTGTAGACGCCGGAAAAGTCCGTTGTTCCCAAACGAAACTCCGGATGCGGAAAGCGAAGTGATATTTGGAGTCAGAGGCACGTTCCGGAGGGCCCGGAGGACTTGCGCGAAATTTCAGAGGCTCGCGCGCAAAGTTGACTCGCGGCGCACAATCCTCCCGGGATGCGCGCAATGCGCCGGGCCGGCGCGCTATTTTACGCGTCGTGGCCTGCGCGGCTCCTTTGGGCGCCGGGTCCGGATTCCGCGCCCGCGAAGCGAATTGCGCGCCCGAGACCGGATTCCGCGCCCGGGGTTGCCTATAAATATAAGGCGACCCCCGACGTTTTGGAGGTTGCCAGAATCCGAAGCGTCGCTCGTTCGCGCAATCCAACCCCTTCCGCGCGCAATGCCGATCTTCAGGTAACCTCCTTTCTTTCGCGCAATAGAGCCTTGGGCTCCGCCTTCGCGCGCAATTCCCTTGGCTCATTTCCTTTGAATAAATTTCAACCCGAAGGCCTTTGCGCGCAAAAGAAGCCTCTTGCGCGCAATTGCCCCCGGGTGCGCGCAATCCGACCCGATTGCGCGCACCCCCCATTTTCAAAGTGGCCATTCGTTAGAGAATGAGTCGTTGCCCCCGCGCGCTATCCGAAGCCCGGTGCGCGCAATCCCCATCATCCGCGCGCGAAGCGCTGGCCCAATTGCGCGCCAGCCCGCCATTTTGCGCGCCGACCCGCGGTTTTGCGCGCAAAGCTCCTCTTTTGCGCGCAATCCGCCAGGGTCGCCTCCCTTGACCCCCTGAGGGTACCCGCCTGCGTGGCGCCCGATGATCCTCATCCTGGGTGCCCGAACCGTGCGCTGTCTTCCCGTGCAGCCTTCCAGGCTCATGCGAAGTGACACGGACCCATCGGCGGCAATCATTCGTCCAGCATGACGTTAAACTGCATATTCGTCCTGCATGACGTTAAACTGCACAATGTCCAGCATGACGTTAAACTGCATATATGTCCAGCATGACGTTAAACTGCGCATTCGTCCCGCATGACATTAAATTGCCCATATGTCCAGCATGACGTTAAACTGCACATCCGTCCAAGCTGCACGACGCTAAACTGCCTAGCCCCCATCGTCCGCGCTGCAAGACGTTAAACTGCCAAGTGTTTCGTCCTCAACACACGACGTTAAACTGTACTTCGTCCGGCAAGACGTTAAACCGTCCGCTTCGTCCTCAACACACGACGTTAAACTGTACTTCGTCTGGCAAGACGCTAAACCGTCCGCATCATCCGATCCCGTGCTCTGCACGCAGGGTCTCCCCCGGTTTGGACGTGGCCCCCACCCGCTCGTCTCTGTAGGGATGTCGGGATTGTCCCGCTTTTGGGACGATTTAATCGGAGTGGCTTTTCCCTGCGGGGGCAGGGTATTACAAACCCCTAGTTTCTCGTGGGAGGCTGCACATGTGTATCTCCATTGCGCCTCCCCACTGCCGAAGCCAGTAGAGGGTGTGACTGGGATCGAGGTGTCTTCTGCTTTCGGTCCAAGTCCCTTCCAACTGAGTTTTGCCGCATCCGGGCTGCCTCAAGTGTGTAAGTCCTGACAGAATGAACTACGTGGACTTTGATCCCTGTCTTCTAAACAGGGTACGTAGGAAGCCTCCCTGAGGTCCAAGCCCACCACCTGGTCGTCCCGGTCGTATTTACGTCGGTTCGTCCATCAGTGGACCCCTCCAGGGTTCACGCTTGCGTCGATTCACCTATGAATCCGCCCCTGTGGGAGACTGCCCGTGTGTATCTCCACTGTGCCTCCCCACAGCCCTTTTCTCCATTTCTCCGTTTATCGTCCAGCATGACGTGAAACTGTGATCCACCCGGCCGTTCCATCCCCCTCTGTGCGAGGTGGTTCGGTTCAATCCTCCGCCCGGCGGCCTCGACCTCTTCGTGAGTCGGCTTGCCGACGTCCAGCATGACATTAAACTGTATACCCGAACTACGTTGACTTTGATCCGTGCTAACGCGCGGTACGTAGGAAGCCCCTACGGGGTCCAAGCTCTTCACTCCATCATCCATCCTGATCCTTACCCGGGCCGCCACATCCCGGTGGGGTCATGCCACTTCACTCCACTCCACGTTACTTGGGAAGCCGCCCATGTGCTGGCCCCAGCGTCGGAGGTTCCCCGCAAGGGGTTCTGTCATCTGATCCACTTTTCGTGTTGATCGGTCCGATGCCGTCCCCGCTGGACGTTAAACTCGCGGCATACCCCGTGTTAAACATGGGAAGCTGAGGAAAACCTCAGGTGACACAGTTCCCCGCACCCAGTGCGGGATGCCTCAGGCCATCATGCCTCCGAGAAGCCCTATTAGGGACGGAAGACAGACGTGCAGAGCCGCAGTGTTACGACACGCCCCCAGCACCCAGAGCCACCCGGCCTTCTCACCGCAGGTTGCTGCCCCGCCCAGACTCCTTGGAGCATCCGGGCGGAAGCAGCGTAATTAACCGGTGTCCATGAAGATATGGCGCCGGGAACGAGATTGACGAACATTCTTAAGTCTATGAGGGAGACCCGGATTAGGCGACGAGTTCCGAGGAGACGTCCAAGGAAGGAGGAGCCGACATCCCATCATCCCGGTTTCGATCAAGGAGCAGACGCCCCTGAATAAGGGACGGATGCCGCCCGCCCTTGGAAAGCGGGACTGCGGGACCACAAGCCGCGCGCCCATCCCCTCGGGTTGACGGGTGCACGCGCGAACGCGTCCTGGCGGAACAGCGTAACCCGACGCACATCCGCACCGAAACAGAAAAATGGTGAACCCGACGTGAATCTCTTCTCCTCGATACGAAGACCGATGGCTTTCAGAGGTGTTGGAAGACCGGCGTGTTGCCCGGCCAAGCATTCAGTCTTACCCGCCAGGGGCTGGGGAAGGGACATCGGGCACTCCGTCTCGCAACGTCGAGGGCCTGGGTTCCCCCCACGGAAGGCGTCGTGGCACTAATGGTTGGTTGTCGATTCCTTTTTCCTGTCAGTGTTAATGGTTCATTCTCCCTGCTTTCAGAAATCAGGTCGCCCGATCCAGTGCCCGATCGCCACCCGCCCACTGGCGCAGGGGCAGGGGAAACACCGACGCGGCTACTCCGCGCGGTCCCGCCCGTTCCACAGCCGTCCCAGCAGCCGCAATTGCGGGACGACCACGCCCTCTCTCCCCCTCGGAGGTCATCCAGAGAAGGGTGATCAACACCCTGGTGCGGAGATACGAGGAAGAGGGAGTCATCCCCACTAGGGAAATGGCTCGCCTAGACCTTGAGGAGGCTGCGCCTCGCCACCACCGCCGCCCCCGAGGGCCGCGCAGGGAGGCACCGCTGCCTACCTCAACGTCCAATCGCTTCGGGAGTTTATCCCCGGAGCGCTCTGACAGTTCCCTTCCCTATGCGGATGAGGTGGATGATGCCCGGGATCACCCTATCCGGGATTCGCTCCAGGGATCTACGGTAAGAACTCCCGCCAGGCCACAGCGACACCGCCGCCAGGCCTCTCCAGTCGAAGAGCGGGCTCTCCACCTGCCCGCGCCGCTCATCCCGACTCGTCTGTCTCGACGCCAACGTCGGGCACGAGCGGAAGAGGATGCCCACCTTGGGGCTCTAGCAACAGCGGCCGCATTGGCCCAAGCCACTGCTGGCTCCAGTCGCCAGGCCTCTGCGCATCCTGAGCAGGGGAACTCCTATGCCCGACCTGGATCGAGGCCCCGACCGCCCCAAAGGCAGGTTGGGTCGACTCTCCCAGTTGCTGGCACTGGCAGTAGCCACCGCGGACCACCTCGCGGTAGCGCTATTCACCGGCAGGATCTACTCTGTGTGGCCGATCCAGGAGGCATGGGACATCCCACCTTCCAATCCCGGCCCGGAGGCCTGCCCGGAATCATCTCTCCCCGCGTCCCCTTTGATATCTGTCCCGGTGCCCCTCGCACCTCGGTTCCCAGTCCTCTCGGCCCCAGCACCAGTGCGGCCGGAGGACGCCAGGACAGAGATCAGCCCTGCCCCGAAGAACCACCCAGGGGCAGGAAGGCAAGGCGTCGACGCCGAGGGAAGAATGTTACGGAATTCCGGACAGAGATCCGACCGGTTTGCTTCTCTGACTCAGAGGCGGAGTACGATTCGGCGACAGAGCCCCTTCCCCAATCCCGCCGGTCAAGGGCAGGGGTAGGAATGCGGCACGTCAGCCTCGTGCTCCCCGAGAGCGAGATCGATGTGATCCCCGCTTCTCTCCGAAGGTATATCCGGAGTAACGAGGGCCTGGTAGACCCCCAAGGATCAAGCTTGCGGTTGGTACCGGCCCCTCCGGAAGTGCCTTCCGTCTCGGTCGGAGAAGCCGGAGACTTTTTCTGGGGACCGACGGTCGAACCACGATCTAGTGCAACCTCGGCAAGCACCGATTCTACAGCAGGATGTTCGCTCGCCGGCCCGTCCTATCGTGATGTGGTAGCCAGGGCACCGCCACCCTCAGAGGGCGGCCCGGGATATGGAGGCCAATCGGCCTGTTCGCCGTATTCACCGTCGGCCAGCCCGTCGGCCCGGCGGCCCGCCTCGGCACCACTACCATTTCCCCATCCGTTCCCAGCCATGGAAGAGGACCAAGGAGATCTGGGTCCCGAGTTTGAGTCGTGGAGCTTCTGGACCGTCCTTGCAGAGGGCCACTTCCCTGAGAAGTTTTGGCCAGTCGCAGGACCGGACTTTGATGCACCCGAATCGCTCACCCCGGATGAGTTCGAATGCTTCCGCCGAACTCTCCGGGAGACTCGCTCCTGTCTTCACCGCCTACAAATGCCATACCCCGGGAGTCAAGCGCACCTGGAGGATATTGGTGAGCAATGCCGTCAAATTGACCTGGCCATGCTCCTCGCGGTTCGGCACCCCGGGTCATTTGAGCACCACGAGGCCCTCCAACAACGATGCGTTGAGTGTTTTCAAGTACTCCGCAAAGTTATCGAGGAAGCCACTCCCCACGTGTATATCCGTGGATGGGGGCAGTACGCTGCCCTACGCTTCAGTGTGATTCACCGACAGCCCGATTCGCTGGGTGGCCCTGAGGGTATATCCCCAGGGACAGAAACGGTCAACATGGCTGACCTGTCGGGAGAGGGGAACGACTTGGAACTTCTCGACGGGGGCTTCCCCCCCGAAGACAAGCCGTCGTCAGATCCATCGGTGAGAGTTACTCGTCATCAGAGGAACCTCCTGGGGCTCCCCGCACCCACTGAAGCACTGACGTTGAGCCGAAACGTCAGCAAAGGAAAAGAGCACAGTGAGGCTATAAAGCCCGCCGACCCATCTGCCTCCATGCAGAGGGAAGAGGAGGATCCCGAGAAGGCTACGCTACGTCAGCAGCTCGCCGAACAGAAGAAGCTGGTTGACCAGCTCCTCGCCGAGCGCGCTGCAGAACGGCGGCCTGACTACGGTGATCCCAGGCCAGGACAGCAGGGACCGGAACAACCGCTCCTCGATGAGACTCTCCCGGGCAACCGTGATTACGCCGTGTTCGCCGACAGGAGAGAGGCCATTGCCTATGGCAAGAGGGCGCGGTATGTTTCGCCACACCCTCCCGAGCGGCGTGACTACCTGAGAGATCCCGCTCGGATTCCTCCTGCTGCCCCAAGGGCCGCTCCGCCCGCCATCCCACGAGCTGCCGAGTTCGACGACCCGGTCGACGACCCGATTGAAGGGCCATGCAATGCACTCGTGGTTAGAGATCCTCGCCAGGACTGGAACCCATGTCCGGACGATCCGATGGCGGCACTCATTGCCCGCTTGGAAGCCTTGGAGACTCGGCAGGTGGCGATCCCACCGGACGGCAAGCCCTACCCAGCATGGGTGGATGACATGCCGGCGCCTCCGGGATTCGGGAATCCCACTTTCGCCCCCTTCAACGGAACTGGAGATCCGCCACAGCATTTAGCCCACTTCAACTCGAGGTGCGGGCCTATGTTGGGGACTCCGGCGCAGCAGGAGGCCGCTAAGCTTCGCTGCTTTGTTCAGACACTGGAAGGGCCAGCATTTGTCTGGTACAGCCAGCTCCCCGTCGGGTCGGTAACCAGCTGGGAGGACCTCCGTAGACAGTTCCTCTACCAGTTCAGTTCCACGACCCGGAAGACAAGTATCGCAGACCTCTTCAAGTGCAAGCAGAGGCCTGATGAGCGAGTCGCGGACTTCGTCGCCCGATGGAAGGGTCTCACGTATTCCCTTGACATGCCATTGACTCAGGAGCAGTTGCTGACAATGTGCGTCGGGAACGTCAAGACCGAGCTGGTCCCTTCCCTGATCACTCAGAATTATCCCGGAGGGTTCAGGGACTTCTCAGACAAAGCTCAACGTCTTGAGGAAGCCCTGCAACAGGCCAGCCAGGCACACCCGCTGCCTCCTATGATTCCTGCAAGGAGAGTCAGTAGGGCTGAGCCCGCTGCTGTTGCCCAGATAGAGGCCCCCAGGCCGTTGGAGCTGCTGCCGGTGAGGCCAGCTCCACAGCCTCACAGGAATCCGCCTCCACGGGCTCAGTTCCCAGCCCAGCAGCGGCAGCCTCAGAACCGGCAGGCCCCTCCGCGTAATGTACCGCCGCAACCCAGGCGAGATAATCAGGGTCCACCTCCTCGGCCGGCCCCTCTAGCCCCTCGTCAAGACCACGCTCCCAGGGGCCCGCGACACCTGACTTACTCATTCCACGAGGATCAGGTCCCCGGTTATTTCCGGAGCGCCCTGGAGCAGAGGATTGTGCGACTGCCTGAGTGTTGGAAGCCAGAGGAGGCACATCTTACGAATAACCCCCGCTACTGCCCCTACCATCGGGCCCTGGGGCACACCATCCAGCGGTGCTATGTGTTTAAGGATTGGCTCCAAGACCAGATTAACAACAATGTAATCAGGTTGGGCCCAGCTCCAGCGCAAGTGGCGGGCGTGTTCGTGGGATCAGATGACGATAGTGGCAACGAGGACGAATGGCAGCTGGTCTCCGACCACGGATCCCAGAAGTACAGTAACTGGATGGCCCGCAAGACGACCATTCGCGCCCATGGAATCATCCATGCGCGCTTGAATCAGCCTGAGCCCCCAGAACCTGCGGGTGCTGCTTCGGCATCGTCGTCCCAGCCTGCCTCTTCCAAGAGGAGCAAACGGCGGCAGCGCAAGAAGGAAGAGCGCGCCCCGCCGGTTCCGCCACTATCCCGCACTCTCGGCGATTTCATGCCCCCGGAGATGGGGGTCCCTCCTCGGATCCGCCCGGTGATGGATGATTCGTCCGATGACGGTATTGGGTACGCTTCGGTTAATACCGTCGAGCTGGTAAATCCCTTTTCGGTTCCCGACGTTGAAGAACACCAGGTGGACCTCCCTAGTGTCCCCGGTCGTCGCTACCGTTGGAAGAACCGCAGCAACAGGAGTCGCCGGGGCACAGCCGTTGGTACCTCCAGCCAGGCCGTGCACGCCACCGAGACTAGGCAGCAGGCTCAAAACCGAGCGCAACGTGCGCCGCCCCCCCATTCGGGGATGACGGATTCGCCTCCGCCGCTGTTTGTGGTGTGGGACCAGGCAGAACCGCCTCAGCCGCGTCACGACCAGCTCCGCCCTGCCACGGGTCCATCCCGGCCTCCTGACCCCAGTACGGTGACCATTTCCCGGACTGCGACCAGTGAACAGCGAGATGCGCCAAGTAGCAGTCGGCCGCCGATCCAACCGGCAAGGCCCGTCATGCCACCAACCGCAGAGCAACCTCCTGCAACCAGGGGCTCGCGCTTGGCTAAAAAGTATGATGTCCTGAAGCACTTGGCCGACATCCCAGCAAGGCTCTCCATCCTTGAGGCTCTGCGCATGTCATCTGAGATGCGCGAGGCACTCGCTGAAGCCCTGAAAAGCCCCCTCCAGTTTGAGACAGAGGTTGCGGCTGCAGAGGCCTTTCACGCCGAAACGATCGAGGACGCCGAATGTCAGGCAGTTATCTCGTTCTCTGGTAAGGATGAAGACCCTCCTATACAGGGACACATTCGTCCGCTGTATGTCACTGGCCAGTTCAATGGCCTTGAAGTCCGGCGCTGTCTTGTCGACACGGGGTCCGGGATTAACCTGATTCCAACTCGGACGCTCCGGAGATTGGGGTTGTCTGAGGATGACTTGATTCCCTCCGACCTCAGGATCCAGGGGTACGACCGCACCGAGCAAACCCCGGTCGGCAAGATACGTTTGAAGACCCAGTTCGGTGACTTGGTTGCCAACACCGAATTCATGGTAGTCTCTTAGGACACTGCGTATAACGCATTGATGGGCAGGCCATGGCTTCACCTTCACGCGGCGGTTCCCTCTTCATACCATCAATGCCTCAAATACTCCCTTAATGGTCGAGTAGGCGTGCTTCAAGGAGATGCCTCTCCTTTTGCCTCATGTGAAGCCCGCTATCTGGACGCGGACTATTACAAGAGCAAGGATAAGAAGATCCTGGCAGGTGAGGTTGAGCCTGTCGTTGTTGCAAGTGATCCCTGGGCAAGTCTGGATGACGCTTACGTCCTCCCGATTCAACGGTTGGACGTGGCCATGGTCTCAACGGCCCGCGAGTCTCCTAATGAGATGACCGCGACCGCTCGTGCCAGCACCAGTGGCCCAGCAGGATCTGGTAGCCCCAATGCAGTTGCCAACGCAGTCTCTCCCGTGGACGATCCCTCCCCGAGTGGAGAGGACGTGGAAGATGCACCCCCAGCCTTTGAGGAGGGTGTCCCCGCCACGGTCGATGAGTTAATACAGGTGAACCTTGGAACCGAGACCGATCCAAGACCCACATTGGTCAGTGCCGCCATGCCCTCTGAGGAGCGGCAGTAGTACGTGGACTTTCTCAGGCAGCACCGTGATGTGTTCGCTTGGGGCTATGACGAGATGCCGGGGCTAGATCCTCAGGTAGCCGTCCACCGCCTTGGTCTCCCGGCGAACCATCGCGGGTTCAAGCAGCCTCCCAGGAAGATGCACCCATCCCACGGTGCCATGGTTGAGGCCGAAGTTGACAAGCTTATCAAAGCCAACTTCGTGAGGGAAGTTCAGTACCCCAAATGGCTGGCCAACATTGTGCCGGTCAGGAAGAAGAACGGGCAGATTAGAGTCTGCATCGACTTCCGCGATCTCAACCGCCACTGTCCGAAGGATGATTTCCCCCTTCTAGTGACAGAGCTGTTGATTGATGCCACGGCAGGGTTCCAAGCCCTCTCCTTCATGGATGGATACTCCGGATACAACCAAATTCGGATGGCCCCTGAGGATGAGGAGTTCACTGCCTTCAGGGCCCCCCAAGGTACCTTTTGCTACCGGGTCATGCCTTTCGGCCTGAAGAATGCAGGTGCCACCTATCAACGGGCGATGCACCGCATATTCAAGCCAATACTCGGCACACTGGTGGAATGCTACGTCGACGACTTGGTGGTCAAATCGCGCCAGCGTCAGGACCATCTCAAAGATCTTGAGAAAGTGTTCAGCTTCCTCCGGTCTCGCTGCCTGAAGATGAACCCATTGAAGTGTGCCTTTGGGGTCACCTCCGGAAAGTTCCTTGGATTTGTGGTAAGATACCGGGGTATTGAGATCGACCCAGAGAAAATCAGGGCGATTAGCCAGATGCCTCCCCCAGGTACCGTCCGGGAACTGCAAGGGTTCCAAGGCCACTTAGCCTATATACGCCGATTCATCGCGAATCTGGCCGGCAAGTGTAAGCCCTTTTCTCGGCTCATGAAGAAAGGCGCCACCTATGTATGGGATAAAGAGTGTCAGACCGCTTTCGAGGAAATCAAGCAGTATCTGCTTCAACCTCCGGTCCTGATGCCGCCCGTATCCGGAAAGCCGCTGGTCCTTTATGTGACCGCCCTGGAACGGTCCCTGGGTGCCCTTCTCGCCCAGAAGAACAACGAGGGAATAGAGAATAGCCTCTATTACCTCAGTCGCATGCTCCTCGATGCGGAAGTTAGGTATTCCCCCATCGAGAAGAGCTGTCTGGCGCTCGTATTTGCCGTACAGAAATTACGGCACTACTTGTAGCACCATGAGGTACAGTTGGTTTCTCGGGTAGACCCGTTGAAGTATATCCTGAGCCGACCTATGTTGACTGGCCGTCTAGCGCGGTGGGCTGTGATTCTCCAGCAGTTCGACATCAGGTATGTGTCTCAGAAGGCCATCAAAGGGCAAGCATTGGCAGACTTTCTGGCAGCTCACCCGACCTCCGCGGATCAGCCGCTGGATCTAGGCTTTCCTGATGAGACCATTCTCTCGGTTGATCGAGCCGATCCATGCTGGCAGATGCACTTTGACGGTTCCTCCCGGAGCCCCACCAGTAGAAGACTCGATAATCCTAAGCTCAACAGAGTGGGCTTGAGTATCATCTTCATTACCCCGGAGCGAGCCGTGCTGCCATACTCTTTCCTGTTGTCAGAGGGCTGTACCAACAATGAGGCGGAATACCATGCCCTCATCACCGGCCTCGAGTTGGCTCTCGAGATCGACGTGCCCCGTCTGTGCGTGAAAGGGGACTCCGAGCTGGTCGTTAAGCAGATCAATGGCGACTACGTTGTCAGGAAGCCGGAACTTGTGCCATTGTTGGAGTGCACCCTCCTTCTGATGGCCCGGTTCCCTTCTCGGCCAGAAATTGTCCATGTTCCCCGGTCGCAGAACGGTCGAGCAGATGCTTTGGCCAGCCTCGCTGCGTCACTTGCGGAGCCTGAACAGGACAACCTGATCGTCCGCGTGACGCGCCGCAGGCTCATCGCTCCCGTTATCCCGGAAGAAGATCGCGGCCCGTTGGTAAGTAACCTCACCACGGTTGCCCCTATGCCCGGAGCCCCGAGTACCCCAGATATGACAGTCGGATCAGCCCCTGATTGGAGGACGCCTTTGGTCGAGTACCTCCAACATGGCATTCTTCCATCGGATCGGGCCGAGCGCGAGCGAGTTCGACGCCGTGCATCGCAGTTCGTCCTCCAGAGCAGTCCCGGCCTGGAGCAGATCCTCTACAAACGCGGATTTGATGGTGTTCTCCTCCGTTGCCTTCAGGGAGTTGAGATCCCACGAGTCATGCAAGAGGTTCATGTTGGTTCATGTGGCGCCCACCAGACTGGGCCGAAGCTGTCCCACCAGATTCGGAGGTTGGGATACTTCTGGCCCTCTATGATCCATGACTGCATCGAGTATGCCAGGAGGTGTCATGCGTTCCAGGTTCATGCGAACTTTGTGCATCGGCCGCCGGAACCACTCCATACTACAAGGTATTCCTGGCCCTTTGCAGTCTGGGGACTGGACGTTGTGGGACCTTACCCGCCGGCGACAGCTCGCCAGTGCCGGTTCATTCTGACCGCCACGGACTTCTTCTCCAAATGGGCAGAAGCGATTCCGCTCAGAGAGGTCAAATCCTGTTCGATCGCTGACTTCGTGACCTCCAACATCGTCTATCTATTTGGAGTGCCTCACGCTATCCTCACGGATAACGGAACCAATTTCCGAGCAGCCGAGTTGAAGAAGTTGTACGCCAAGTATAACATTCGCTCGAACCATACATCTCGCTATCATGCGCAGGCGAATGGACAGATCGAGGCGTTTAACAAAACCCTCTCTAACATTCTGCAAAAGATGGTTGGTCAGAACAAGAAGAGTTGGCCGGACAAGCTCCCCAACGCCCTCTGGGCTTATCGGACGACGACTCGCAATTCCACCCAGATGACCCCTTATTCCCTGGTGTATGGAGTTGAGGCCGTCCTGCCCATCGAGATCCAGTTACCGTCCTTGCGCACTGCGGTCTACGACCAGCAAGCGCCGGACAGAGTTGCTGAAGCCCGTCTAGTCGAGTTGGAAGCACTGGATGAGAATAGACTTCGCGCTTTGCACAACTTGGAGAGGCATCAAAGCAGAATGGCTCGAGCTTTCAATAAGAAGGTTCGCCTCCGCTCCTTCCTGCAGGGTGATCTAGTGCTAGCCCTAAGAGCGCCGATGATCCCCGGCAGGAAGCCGCCCAAGTTGGAGCCCAAGTGGGAGGGACCTTTTGTTGTCCACAAGGTCTATCCCAATGGCGCGTACTCCCTAGCAACTATGGATGGTGAGCGTGTCACTCCTCCCACCAACGCTAGGTTCCTCAAGCAATACTTTGCCTGAGTGTTCATTCGTCCCGCATGACGCTAAACTGCACTTCGTCCTGCATGACGTTAAACTGCACCACGTCCTGCACGACGTTAAACTGCATTTGTCCAAGCTACAAGACGTTAAACTGTTCAGCATTCGTCCAACATGATGTTAAACTGTACCTCGTCCAGGCTACAAGACGTTAAACTGTTCAGCATTCGTCCGCGCTGCAAGACGTTAAACTGCCAAGTGCTTCGTCCTGCATGACGCTAAACTGCACTACGTCCGAGCTACAAGACGTTAAACTGTTCAGCATTCGTCCTGCATGACGTTAAACTGCCTTGCAAGAACTACGTATGGCTTGATTCCCATCCTTATGGGATACGTAGGACCGCCTGGACATTCATGTTTCAGGCCCAGCCCCATTTCCCGGGAATCTCTATCCCGCGTTGGGCCTCTGGCCCCAGTTCCCCTCCTTTTTGTGCGAGGCGTATCGCGTGAGCGGGGGATTATGTCCTCATTCACGTCGGTCTACTGGCCGCGCCGTACGCCTCCCCCGTGTGTGGGACTACCTCACACCCCTCAACGTCCTGCATGATGTTAAACTGCACTCTCAAGAACTACGTGCGGCTTGATTCCCATCCTTATGGGATACGTAGGACCGCCTGGACGCTTGTGTTTCAGGTCCAGCCCCGTCCCTTGGTTGATCACGGGGATCTGCCCTCTTTTGGTTGCTCTCAGGGTGAATCCTCCGACCCTTTCCGGTGATCTGTTAACATGTTTTGGGTACTTCGGTCTATGACTCGAAGTGTCAGATTCAATCCCGACAAGTCCTGTGTTGCTTGTCAGGCCTCGCGCTTCCTCTTGTTCGAGCCTTCACTCAAAGGGATCCTCGTTAGCGGTTTGGGTACGATGCCTCAGTGCTCTCCCACCGCTCCGGGTCGATTTACCGGCGGGTCTTTGGCCGCAAATCGATATGAATCCTGCGATTGAGCGGTTGATGCTCGTTTGCTTGCCCCGTCTTAGGCTGACGCGATCGGATGTTGTGTTGCGAATATGGTCAGCAACGTCCTTGATCGCCATGTCGGCTCTTTCAGGCTCTGAACATTGGATTGCGCAGTCCTCATCACACTCCGCCTTTATGGGTTGTAGTGGAATCTCGACACTCTCTTCATACTGACCTCCAGTACACCTTTACACGTTAGGCAGACCAACCAAGGTAATGATGTCGTTCGAGGCTCCCATGATCTGAGCACCAAGGATATATGCGGATGTTCTCCCCAAGGGCCATGCGTAGCTGGACCCTCGTCCCCATAAGGAGGGAGGAGTCGCCCGAACAATTGCGTTCTGGGCCCAGTATATCTGGAGGCTAGCATCTCTGCCCCTCGGGTGATGGACATACGCAGGCCCCTATCCCAAGACTCTTCTCCTAGAATCGTGTGTGACCGCAGGGCTGGGTATGCTCCCACCTCCGCCGTGTCCGCCGTACCGCGGTAAGCGGATTCCTCCATGGTCCGAACCACACGACCTTAAACTGTGTTGTCTGGTCCTACCACACGACCGTAAACTGTGATCGTCTTGGCCGCCCGACGAGAAACGGCACTGCATCGTGATGTCCTCCTCAGGGGACACTCATGTTGGGCGTTGGTTAATGACCACGCCATTCATCAATGCCTTCCATGGCTTGATTATTGTGGCGACGCCAGAGATTTCTCAATCCCAGGCGCGTCGCCGCACAAAGAAAAACCATTCATCTTTAAGGACAAACAAGAAACATCAAATGTCGCTCCTTCTGTGTGCGAGGGTCAGACCCGCACTCTTCCCCGCGCTGGTGCCCAATTGTGTTGCGCCGCGCTTCAAGAACTACGTGCGGCTTGATTCCCATCCTTATGGGATACGTAGGAACGCCCGAATGTTTGAAACTTCGGGTCCATCCCCCCACCTCTTAGAGATTCCCCCTTCTCTGGGGAATCCGCCGCCTTCAGGTCACCCTCAAGGCGTGTTCCCCGACCCCTTGCAGTGGTCCACCGGTGTCAAGAGTACTCTGGTTTATTGCCAGGAGGGTCAGGATCCGCTTGGTCAGGTTTCCTCCGCTTTTCAGGCTTCGTGCTCCCTTTCATTCGGACCCATCGTCTACGCCCTGGGTGGAGCCCCCGTGAACGGTTCGGACACAATGCCTCAGTGCTCTCCCACCGACTCGGGCCGGTACCCCCAATGGCCTCGGGCAGCAAATCGATATGAATCCTGCGATTGAGCGGTCGATGCTCGTTTGCTGCCTCATTCCACCAACGGTTAGTGCGATATTGATGCTGCCTTTCCGCCACGGTCGGCAGTACTCCCATATCGTTACGCCGATGCCCCCAGTCCTTGAATGAATGGCCGCATGATTCACATTTTCCACCTCCCATTCCGGCCAGGCGAAACCTCGACACTCTCGACACTATCCCTCAGTGCATCTTTGCATACCCAGGGGGATGGGACCACGATGCGGCGTACTTTGAGGTCCTTATGGTCCGAGCTCTAAGACCTTAAACTAAGATCTCTCCTTATGGTCCGAGCTCTAAGACCTTAAACTAAGATCTCTCCTTATGGTCCGAGCTCTAAGACCTTAAACTAAGATCTCTCCTTATGGTCCGAGCTCTAAGACCTTAAACTAAGATCTCTCCTTATGGTCCGAGCTCTAAGACCTTAAACTAAGATCTCTCCTTATGGTCCGAGCTCTAAGACCTTAAACTAAGATCCCTCCTTATGGTCCGAGCTCTAAGACCTTAAACTAAGATCTATCCCCATGGTCCGAGCTCTAAGACCTTAAACTAAGATCCCCCCTTATGGTCCGAGCTCTAAGACCTTAAACTAAGATCTAGCCCTTACGGTCCGAGCTCTAAGACCTTAAACTAAGATCTACCCCTATGGTCCGAGCTCTACGACCCTAAACTAAGATCTCCCCAAATGGGGTCCTACGTCCTGCATGACGTTAAACTGCACTCTCAGAACTACGTGTGGCTTGATCTCCAGCCTGATGGAGTACGTAGGAACGCCCGGGCATTCCAACTCGGGTCCAGCCTCAGGGATCGTTAAGTCCCGCCCCTCCTCGTCGCCGGCCGTCTGGCCTGACTTCGGGTAGAGTGGTGCAGTTGCGATATTCTCCCCGATTCAGCTCGGGATGCCCCACTGCAATGGTGGGAAGGGACGGTTTCCTCGTCAAAGAGGTGTTGTCTGAGGATTGAGGTGATTCACGGCCAGATTAGTGCATCCGCCTAATACGCTTTCCCCACGGTGGCGCAATTTTGAGAGCGTTGGATTCTGTCCGAACAAATCGTCACTTCGCCCCACGCTTCGCATGCCCTGTTGATCTGGATTTCCACCCTTGTGTCTGAAGGAACCCCAAGGCGGTATTCATGATGACATGTGGTCCGCCTCCTGCAATATGAATGATGGCCTTTTTCGGTCCGTCTATTGCAGTTGTTATGGTCGATCCATTGTCCGCCTACCGTCTTGGGCATTTCCTGGAAGGCCGACCGTTGTGGATGTCTGGATTCGGGACACGCGATTCACCCTTTCTCATTTCCCTATGTTCGGATAAAATCTCAACGCCCCTAGCATTGTCCCGCTCGTGTGTTGGAACAGGTTTGGGGGATGGTACATTGATTAGGTCTGAGGTCTCCTTTCCTGGGAATGACCTCCCTCTTTTCTCCATAAATCCAGGCCCAATTATGGATGCCTGATGCTTGGTTAACACTCCCGCAAGACAGTGAATTGTGGTTGAGCATATTAAACCAAAAGATGCAGATAAATATATTGATTCATACAGATGGATCAAAGTAGCGGAAGCAAATGTTTTGGGAATGGCAAAACAAAGCCCTTAGGGATTAGCGTGCTGAATGAGTCTTTCTAATGCCGCTACCCTTTGGCTGGTGGCCTCCAGAGCTGCTTCTCGCTCTCTGCGTGCCCTCTCTTCGTCGGCGGTCGCAGCGCGCAGTTCGTCGATTCTGGCCTGTGCACGCTCCCGCTCGACCTGAATTGTGACCATCTGTTGGCCCGCCTCCGTCAGCTGTACCTGGGCGTCAACCAGCTGGGCTGCTAGTTGCTCCACAAGCTCGGTGCACGTTGCGACGAAGGCCTCCTTCTCTGTCGCCTGCCCTTCGAGGCGCCGGACTTCCTGCTCCGCCGCGAGGAGCGCCCGCGTGCTCTCCGACATGTCCCGACTTTGTGTGACGTCGGCACGCCGGCAGCTCTCGCGCATCTTTTCGGCCATGAAATCACGGACCGTTAGATGAAGGCGTTGAGCATCAGCTCCCCCGGCACACAGAAAGCGCAGCCAGGTTTGAAGTGATCACATGCGCCCCAGCCACTCCGACGGGTCTCGCTTGAGGAAGCGCTGGATGCACTTCCACCCCCTACGGCGCGTTATCCGGCTCTCCTCGACCGCCTCCGTGTCTGAGTCGTCCATCTCCTCGGGATCGGCAGGCCGGTAGGCAGGGAAGGCAGCCAGCAGGTCTGCTGCAGGGTCCGCCCCTGGGAGGTCCTCACGAGGGATAGGTTCCCCAACATCCGGGCGACCTTCTTCTCTCTCCCCAGCGGCGCTGACACCCTCGTCAGCCCCCAACCTCTCTCCGATGGCAGCACCGCCGACGTCCGCAGCCCCTTGATCAGCAGTTGGTGGGGCCGGCTCGGTTTGGGAAGTCTATTCCGGAGCAGGCGGCATGTCTGCCACCGGTCCACTCGTGGATGGCCCGGGTTCGGCAACCCGATGAGCCTCCAGTGTTGAGATCACTGCGCAGGACATGCCATGGTTAGTCACGGATCGTCAACGGCAAGCACCAGCAATAAAGTAGGGAGACTTACGGGAGTTCGGAGCGTCATCTTCCGCTATCCCGGTCGCCGCAGGAACAGTTGCAGCAGGGGGCCCTTCCGCGCTTGTCAGTTCGGTAATGGGTGCCTGGCCCCCGCCTTGTCCTGCTGGCGCCCCTCCTACTCCCGCTGAGGATGCCTGACCAACATCCGTGCGCTCCTGAGAAAGATGGAGAAATGGGTTAGAAGCTGCATAAGAGAGTGGATGGAGCAGATTGAGTAGGGATAGAAGCGGACCTCGAGGAGCTCAGTGACATCAACGTTGTCAGAGCCGGCCACCTCGCCGCTCTCCCGTGGGCTCCCCTGATGGGATCTTCCCTCGGAGCCTTCATCCTCCCCCATTTCCTCCTCTTCTTCGGAGTCGTTGCTACTGTCGTCTTCTTCCGGCGGCATCTGTTCCGGAGCGGGCTCGAGACCGAGCATCACCTTCACCAGAAGGGATGGCTCCGCGCGCTGACCACGTTGGCGCGCGTACTCGTCCATGGCCGTCAGATACGCATACTGCCGGTTGAAGTCCACCCTGTCGGCAATGTGGAGGCGCCCGACCTCTGGCAGATGGATTCCTTCTCTGAGAATCTTTCGCCAGATGGCGTCGGTCCCCAGTGACTGCCGCAGGGTCATCCAGGCCGACCACAGTGCCGGGAAGACTGCATCGTGGGAGGGTTCGAGCAGACGCCTTACCTGCTTCCCGGGCCGCTCTTCGACCATCGCACGCGCCCCCTCTCTGGGCGCCGAGGTCGTAGCGGCAGCCTGCGATGTACCCACCGCCGAAGTCCCTGCCCGCGCCGGCTCCGCTGCTTGGCGCGCCTCCGTTCTCCCCCGTGTGGCGGCGCCTCGCCTCCTTCCTTGACGCCCGGTCTCCGCACGGGTAACCTCGAGCCGCCGAACTAGCTTCCGCAAAAGCCCCTCAGGGTACGCGATGGCCCAGTGTTCGGCGTACTCGGTTGCCAAGCCTGCGTCAACTCCGGTAGGGGGGAGAGTGATGACGTCGCCAGAGCCGAAAGCGGCAAACATCAGCCACATCTGGCGAAGGACGCCAGGGTTCGTCTCCTCCCGGACAGCATTGAATACCCTCTTCGGCATCCGTTGAAGGCACCCGAACTGCCTGGCGAACCGGGTCGGCACGTAAGGCTCGCAGATCACCTTCCCGTCGATCCGAGCCACGAGCACCCCGCCCCGCATGTTCAGGAAGTATTCATGCTGCTCCAGCGGACCCTACCCATTGTCGATCATCTGGCCGACGGGAGTGGGGAACGGACTGAAGTTGAAGTTGGCATGATTTCCAATCCGGATCCGCACGCCCTCCTCACTTAGGGTCATCGGAGCGACCCCCGCGATGTTCAGCAGGGAGGGTCGCAGGCCGTTGCCCGGAGGAATGACGGCATTCGGAAACGTGTACCCACCGAGGTGAGCAGCCACCCAGCCGTGGAAGAACTGAAAGGGCCCACAGATCCTTCGTGGCGACCCCCCTCGTGAGATGCGTCCCAGGATGGCATACAGCCTCGCCAACACTGGGACCCCGAGGTTGTATCTCTTGTTGGCGGCCATAGCGCCCGCCACCGCCAGTGTCGCCGGGCGAACGCCCATTCTCGCGTCCCGCACTGGCAGGAGCCACCCACTCAGAAAGGCGGCCAGGAACGCCGCATACCGGACATTTGGGTCCCGGGCCTCGATGACGCGGTACCCCCATGAGCGGTAGTCGCCCGTCTCTAGGACCCGCCAGTACGACCCGTTCCGGCTCCTCTGAGCTGCGGTCGGGCACCGCTTCCCCCTGCCTGGCATCTTGACCGTCGGGTCATGCTCCAAGAACTGGCCGAACCATTCCTTGTAGGCTATGTCCTTCTGGAAGTCTTTGATCCCGAGCCGCTGCGTAGCCAGGTCAAGCAGATGCCAGGTCAGGATGGGAGTCCGTGACCTGTCCTCCCAGGTGTTCTTCGGTGGCAGGAACTCATCGTATTGGTAGCCCTCCAGCGGGATACCTCCGATGCAGTGGATGTCCCAGAGACCGATGCCGACCTCCCCATGGTGAAGATGGAAGGTGTTGGTATCCGGAGACCATCGGGTGAACAGCTCCGGCCCGAGCTCGGACTGCTGGTAGAAGTGGAACTGCGACGTCCACACCGCCTCGAACAGGCCGATGTACCGCAGCTCCTCTGCGAAGTGATCGCAAGTGTGGCGTACCCAGAACGCCCAGGCCCACTCGCTGGTGAAATTGCCCCCAGACCGCAAGTCCCAGTCCTTCAGCCAGCCCTTGGTGTCGTCAGTGACACTCTGGCGATATGTACTCGAGTAGAGGGCTGGAGAATTCTCCGCAGTAGGCTCACCCCCGTCAATGGTTCGCGTCCTCGGGTTCAGGACATAGACATCCAAGTGTCTGGTCTCCCTGGCAGGATGCCCATTGTTGGTGATGTTATAGCGGAGAAGCTCGTCCTCCCGGGTCACCCAGGTCCGCGGCGCATCAATCTCGAACCCTGGCACCGGAACCTCATCTAGGATGCCGAAGTTCCAGAGCGGCAGGTTGTCCGACAGCGGATATGTCTTCTGGGCCGGCGTCAGTAAGTCGAACAGGGATTGATTGTTGGAAACAATCTCCTTGGCTCCGTAAACCTCCTCGTTCGTCGCCATCTCAGCTCTGCGAGTGGCGGCATCCCCCTCATTTCCTCTGTGCGCGGCCATCTCAGAAGTTTCGGGAGTCGTGCGGGTTAAGGGATGAAGCATGCGGGATCGGACGAGGCTGGTAGAGAAGTTTGAAGGTTGGCGCGCAATCCAAGTGGACGGCGCGCAATTGGGAAGAATGTCGCGCAAAGTTCCGGGTTTTCGCGCAAAGACAGGCGAAATCCGGATGGTTTTGCGCGCCGATCGGGCGAATTTCGCGCCGGAAAAGGCAATTTCGCGCACGAGAGCGTTGGAGATTATCGCGCGGAAGGCCTGTCTACGGAATGCGGGACCCAGGGCCCCTATTTATAGGCGAGGCCGGGGTCCGCGCTGCGCGGAAAGCGCTTTGCGCGACCGCAGCGGCGAATTTCGCGCCCGGCGCCCCTTTTTGCGCGCCTAAGTCCCGCGCCGCCCAGGACTTCGGCATTCCGGCGTCTCCCTAGGAACCCGATCGTTGCGACCTCTCGCCGACCAGATTCCGAGGGGGGGCTTTTGTAGACGCCGGAAAAGTCCGTTGTTCCCAAATGAAACTCCGGATGCGGAAAGCGAAGTGATATTTGGAGTCAGAGGCACGTTCCGGAGGGCCCGGAGGACTTGCGCGAAATTTCAGAGGCTCGCGCGCAAAGTTGACCCGCGGGGCGCAATCCTTCCGGGATGCGCGCAATGCGCCGGGCCGGCGCGCTATTTTGCGCGCCGTGGCCTGCGCGGCTCCTTTGCGCGCCGGGTCCAGATTCCGCGCCCGCGAAGCGAATTGCGCGCCCGAGACCGGATTCCGCACCCGGGGTTGCCTATAAATATAAGGCGACCCCCGACGTTTTGGAGGTTGCCAGAATCTGAAGCGTCGCTCGTTCGCGCAATCCAACCCCTTCCGCGCGCAATGCCGATCTTCAGGTAACCTCCTTTCTTTCGCGCAATAGAGCCTTGGGGTACGCCTTCGCGCGCAATCCCCTTGGCTCATTTCCTTTGAATAAATTTCAACCCGAAGGCCTTTGCGCGCAAAAGAAGCCTCTTGCGCGCAATTGCCCCCGGGTGCGCGCAATCCGACCCGATTGCGCGCACCCCCCATTTTCAAAGTGGCCATTCGTTAGAGAATGATCCGTTGCCCCCGCGCGCTATCCGAAGCCCGGTGCGCGCAATCCCCATCATCCGCGCGCGAAGCGCTGGCCCAATTGCGCGCCAGCCCGCCATTTTGCGCGCCGACCCGCGGTTTTGCGCGCAAAGCTCCTCTTTTGCGCGCAATCCGCCAGGGTCGCCTCCCTTGACCCCCTGAGGGTACCCGCCTGCGTGGCGCCCGATGATCCTCATCCTGGGTTCCCGAACCGTGCGCTGTCTTCCCGTGCAGCCTTCCAGGCTCGTGCGAAGTGACACGGACCCATCGGCGGCAATCATTCGTCCAGCATGACGTTAAACTGCATATTCGTCCTGCATGACGTTAAACTGCACAATGTCCAGCATGACGTTAAACTGCATATATGTCCAGCATGGCGTTAAACTGCGCATTCGTCCCGCATGACATTAAACTGCCCATACGTCCAGCATGACGTTAAACTGCACATCCGTCCAAGCTGCACGACGCTAAACTGCCTAGCCCCCATCGTCCGCGCTGCAAGACGTTAAACTGCCAAGTGTTTCGTCCTCAACACACGACGTTAAACTGTACTTCGTCCGGCAAGACGTTAAACCGTCCGCTTCGTCCTCAACACACGACGTTAAACTGTACTTCGTCTGGCAAGACGCTAAACCGTCTGCATCATCCGATCCCGTGCTCTGCACGCAGGGTCTCCCCCGGTTTGGACGTGGCCCCCACCCGCTCGTCTCTGCAGGGATGTCGGGATTGTCCCGCTTTTGGGACGATTTAATGGGAGTGGCTTTTCCCTGCGGGGGCAGGGTATTACAAACCCCTAGTTTCTCGTGGGAGGCTGCACATGTGTATCTCCATTGCGCCTCCCCACTGCCGAAGCCAGTAGAGGGTGTGACTGGGATCGAGGTGTCTTCTGCTTTCGGTCCAAGTCCCTTCCAACTGAGTTTTGCCGCATCCGGGCTGCCTCAAGTGCGTAAGTCCTGACAGAATGAACTACGTGGACTTTGATCCCTGTCTTCTAAACAGGGTACGTAGGAAGCCTCCCTGAGGTCCAAGCCCACCACCTGGTCGTCCCGGTCATATTTACGTCGGTTCGTCCATCAGTGGACCCCTCCAGGGTTCACGCTTGCGTCGATTCACCTATGAATCCGCCCCTGTGGGAGACTGCCCGTGTGTATCTCCACTGTGCCTCCCCACAGCCCTTTTCTCCATTTCTCCGTTTATCGTCCAGCATGACGTGAAACTGTGATCCACCCGGCCGTTCCATCCCCCTCTGTGCGAGGTGGTTTGGTTCAATCCTCCGCCCAGCGGCCTCGACCTCTTCGTGAGTCGGCTTGCCGACGTCCAGCATGACGTTAAACTGTATACCCGAACTACGTTGACTTTGATCCGTGCTAACGCGCGGTACGTAGGAAGCCCCTACGGGGTCCAAGCTCTTCACTCCATCATCCATCCCGATCCTTACCCGGGCCGCCACATCCCGGTGGGGTCATGCCACTTCACTCCACTCCACGTTACTTGGGAAGCCGCCCATGTGCTGGCCCCAGCGTCGGAGGTTCCCCGCAAGGGGTTCTGTCATCTGATCCACTTTTCGTATTGATCGGTCTGATGCCGTCCCCGCTGGACGTTAAACTCGCGGCATACCCCGTGTTAAACATGGGAAGCTGAGGAAAACCTCAGGTGACACAGTTCCCCGCACCCAGTGCGGGATGCCTCAGGCCATCATGCCTCCGAGAAGCCCTATTAGGGACGGAAGACAGACGTGCAGAGCCGCAGTGTTACGACACGCCCCCAGCACCCAGAGCCACCCGGCCTTCTCACCGCAGGTTGCTGCCCCGCCCAGACTCCTTGGAGCGTCCGGGCGGAAGCAGCGTAATTAACCGGTGTCCATGAAGATATGGCGCCGGGAACGAGATTCACGAACATTCTTAAGTCTATGAGGGAGACCCGGATTAGGCGACGAGTTCCGAGGAGACGTCCAAGGAAGGAGGAGCCGACATCCCATCATCCCGGTTTCGATCAAGGAGCAGACGCCCCTGAATAAGGGACGGATGCCGCCCGCCCTTGGAAAGCGGGACTGCGGGACCACAAGCCGCGCGCCCATCCCCTCGGGTTGACGGGTGCACGCGCGAACGCGTCCTGGCGGAACAGCGTAACCCGATGCACATCCGCACCGAAACAGTGACGTGATAGACCCACAGTGGGGAGCGCGCTTGGTGATGTGGCATATCCACGGTACTCGATAGGAGGATTACCTCAGCAGTCCAAGGTTAGGTCTCAGCGAGCTACTAGATCTCCAGACTATGCTCGTTCGTCTCTGGGAGGATTCGCTCCACGAGCTACTGGTCGATACTCCAACTATCACTAAGTCTCACAAAAAAGTATCTCAAAGGTCCTCCATGTCATAGGGGTCTCAATGCAACAGACAGTGCGTCAATCAGACGCCCGGTCTGTGAGTTATTATCCATTTAGTCCTGAGGGCTCGGTTGGATTCGTGCTCGATCCAACCTGACTGTTTCCCATCTCAAATCAAAACTTTAGTGGAGTATACTCAAAGGGACCATCTCTCTCCCTGATTTTCAGCGCCGCTTACGGTTCATCAAATGGACATCTGGTGCCAAAGATATGGTCAAAAGAAAGTAAAGGGGCATAGTGGGCCCGGGTCCGGTCCCACCCAGTCGGACCGACCCGGTTCAGTTCAACACGGCCCGGCCCGCTGGGCGTCCTGGACCATTGGGTTCCACCCGGCCTACGAGGGCAATGATGGTACCGCGAGAGTGGCTCGAACGAGGGGTACTGAGAGGGCGGCAGAACCAACCGCGAGGGCGCAGACCGACCGCGAGGGGTGCGAACCAGCCGCGAGGAACACGGACTGGCCACGGGTTGGCAGACCGGCCGTGGTACAGCAGTGGTTCGGTCAGGAGGGCGGAGTAGCTTGGCTTGGTGGCACGGCTCGGCTCAGCAGCAGCGTAGCTCGGCTCGGATGGCAGCGCGGCTCGGCGGACGACAACACCGCTCGGCTCGGACAGAGGCGCGACTCGATGGACGGCGGCGCAGATCCTCCCGGACATCCGTTTGACGAACCGTAAGCGGCACTAAAAATCTTGGAGCGATACGGTCCCTTTGAGTATACTCCAATGGAGTTTTGGTTTGAGATGGGAAATGGTCATATTGGATCGAGCACAAATCCAACCGGGCCCCTAGGACTAAAAGGCTAATAACTCGCAGACCGGGCATCCGTTTGACGCACCGTCTATTGCATTGAGACCCCTATGATGTGGTAGAGCTTTGAGATACTTCTTCGTGGGACTTAGTGATAGTTAGAGAATCGACCGGTAGCTCATGGATTGGATCCTATCAGAGGCGAGTGAGCGTAGTGCGAAGATCTAGTAGCTGGCTGAGACCTGACGACTGCTGACCATTTTGACTCGGAGTGACTCTACTAGCCCAGTGGGGAGCACCTTGGTGTCATGGCAGAACCACAGTGGGAAGTGCCTTGGAGTTGTGGCAGACCCACGGTACTCGACAAGAGGAGTACCTCAGTAGGCTACGAGGGGGAGCGCGCTTGGTGGCGTGGCATACCCACGGTGGGGAGCGCACTTAGTGACACAGAAGATCCACGGTACTCGACAGGAGGAGTACCTCAGCAGTCCAAGGTTAGTGAGAAGTGTTCTTGGTGTCGCGGAAGGCCCATTGTACTCGATAGAGGAGGATTTCTCCAGCAGTCGAGGTTTTGACAATGTGAGTGGGGATGTTACTTGATACTACTCCTAGAATAAAATCTTGGTTTGAGCTCAGTCAGTTTTTCTGTGTTTTCCTCATGATTGAGATAGATTACTTGGTAACTTAGGTATATGTATGGGCATATACCTAAGTAAGGTTATCTTTTGATTTCATTCTTTTTTGTTTTTCCTTGGTGAATTTTTTTGAAACCTACAGGGTCCCTACTGAGTATCGTTATACTCACCCTTTCACGGGCTATGCCCGCACCTTGTTGTGTTGGATGCAGATGACGGACAGTGCTGACTGAGACCGATAGTACCAGGACTGGATGGTACCCGGAGGTGGGCCTTACTACGAGTCGGTACACGGAGGAGATGGACTGACTAGGAGTGCTGAGGAGGAGATCTGTACCTACCCTTTAGGTAGGAACCATGGAGGAAGACCCATATACTGACTTTCCCTTTATTCAGTTGTATTGTATCACAGTTGTACTTGTACTTTCTAGTTGGGATTGTATTCTGGCCCCTTTTACTTTCATCACTCTTTTGTTATAAAGGTTACTTAGTGTTTCATATCCAGATGTGTGCTTTCTTGTGTGTGTTTTTACAGGTTATAAAGGCAATGTCTTCCCAGTTTTAGAGAATTACGCATTTGGTGCTAGTATCCAGACCCTGGCCTATGGAAGGTGGGCTTGGGGTAGTCATGGCATGGGCCCCAGGGGACGGGTCGTGACAAATTGGTATATGGGAATTTTATGAGTCCGTGAGAATTGACAGCGTCTGATTCTGAGGCCCGAAGTGCCCGTAATGAATTTCTAAACTTTTGTTCAGGTATGTTCAGTAACATGCAAGCGGGTTTTTATAACTTTTTAACTGGTGCTTGGAATTGAAATTTGAGGTCACCATTGAACTCGTAGTGCTGGTATTCGCTTAAGGAGACTTTCACCTCGACGGTAGTGGGTCGAGAGTGAAAGATAGTTTTTGGGGTTTTCGTGTAAGAATAAAATAAAAATAAAAGTGTGTGACATTTTTATTTTTATTTGCAACACCCATGTGGGTGTTTGGAGGTGGGGTCCACTGAAACTAAACATCCATGCAAAAGTTAGAAGTGGGGACCACCAGACCTTAACCTCCCATGAGATGTTATGGTGGTGGGGACCACCCGAACCACAACCTACCATGACAGGTTATGGTGGTGGGGACCACCCAGAATTAAACCCCCATGAAACCCCCCTTTAATTGGGAGAAACCCTCAACTCCCTAATAAATGTGGGGGGAGCCTCTTCAACACCTCCACAATTTTAATTGTGTCAACGCACCATACTAATTATGCCAACTCCCCCTTAATCAATTAAACCATTTTGAATATTATGCCAATGACTTAATAGATATTATAATCTATTATCTTGGGCTGATTTTAATTTTGAGTGGAAGTGGGATGGGATATAAATGGACTTCATGACAGGACTCCCACGTACATCCTGGGTACATGACTCGATTTTGGTGATCGTCGACCGACTCACCAAGTTGACCCACTTCCTACCGGTCAGAGAGCATGGTTCTGTAGAGAGCTTGGGATGCCTCTATGTGCGGGAGATTGTGCGGCTACATGGAGTACCTTAGACGATTATCTCCACTTGTGATGCACGATTTACTTCCCAACTATGGAAGGTTTTATATGAGGCTTTTGGGACGCATCTTTGTTTGAGCACCGCCTTCCATCCGCAGATGGATGGTCAGACTGAGTAGACCATTCAGACCCTCGAGGACATGTTGCATGCTTGTGTCCTCGACTTCGGTCGCAGTTGAGAGGATCACTTACCTTTGTTGGATTTTTCATACAACAACAACTATCACTCCACCATTGGGGTGGAACCTTTTGAGGTGTTGTACAGGCGACCTTACAGATCACCTTTGTGCTGAACTGACCCGGGGGAGTCAGCACTATTGGGACCAGAGATAGTATGGGATACCATGGAGAAGGTGAGGATCATCCAGGAGTGGATAAAGACTGCACAGAGCAGGAAAAATTCATATGCCGACTGGAGACAGTGACCTCTGGAGTTCGAGGATAGTGACCATATCTTTCTACGGGTCTCACCTCGACGAGGTTTGTGGAGATTTGGCCGAGGCGGCAAGTTATCTCCGAGGTTCATCGGACCTTTGAGATACTTCTTCGTGGGAATTCGTTATAGTTGGAGTACCAACCAGTAGCTTGTGAAGTGAATCCTCCCGGAGATGAGCGAGCATAGTGCGGAGACCTAGTAGCTGGCTGAGACCTGACGACTGCTGACCATTTTGACTCAGTGTGACTCTACTAGCCTAGTGGGGAGTGCCTTGGTGTCGCGGCAGACCCACAGTGGGGAGCGTCTTGGTGTCGCGGTAGACCCACGGTACTCGACAGGAGGATTACCTCAGTAATCTATGAGGGGGAGCGCACTTGGTTACGTGGTAGACCCACGGTGGGGAGCACGCTTGGTGACATGGCAGATCCACGGTACTCAACAGGAGGAGTATCTTAGCAATCCAAGGTTAGTGGGAAGCGCACTTGGTGTCGCGGCATGCCCACTATACTCGATAGAGGAGAAGTTCTCTAGTAAGGTCTCAACAATGTGACGTGGTAGACCCACGGTGGGGAGCACGCTTGGTGACATGGCAGATCCACTGTACTCGACAGGAGGAGTATCTCAGCAATCCAAGGTTAGTGGGAAGCGCACTTGGTGTCGCGGCAGGCCCACTATACTCGATAGAGGAGAAGTTCTCTAGTAAGGTTTCAACAATGTGATTGGGGTAGTTACTTGATACTACCCCTAGAATAAAATCCTGGTTGAGCTGAGTCAGTTTTTCTGTGTTTTTCTCATGATTTAGATGGATCACTTAATAACTTAGGTATATGTATGGTCATATACCTAAGTAGGGTTATCTTTTGATTTCTTACTTTGTGGTTTATCCTTGGTGGATTTTTGTGAGACCTTGAGGGTCTCAGGGTCCCTACTAAGTATCGTTATACTCACCCCTGCACTAATTATGCCCGCACCTTGTTGTGTTGGATGTAGACAACGGATAGTGCTGACTGAGGCTGAGAGTACCAGGATTGTACGGTACCCGGAGGTGGACCATACGGCATGTCGATACATGGAGGAGACGGATGGACGTGGAGTGCTGAGTAGTCGATTTGTACCTACCCTTCAGGTAGGATCCTCGGAGGATGATCCAATAGCTATCTTTTCTCTTTATTCGGTTGTATTTTATTTCATTTGTACTTGTACTTTCCAGTTGGGCTTGTATTCTAGCCCCTTTTACTTTCATCACTCTTGTTATTCAGTTTACTTGGTGTTTTTTATCTTGCTGTGTGTTTAGTTGCGTGTATTTATAGGTTATAAAGTCAATGTCTTCCCATTTATGGGGAATTATGCCTTTGGTGCTAGTCACCAGCCCCAAGCCTATGGAAGGTGGGCTTGGGGTAGTCACGGCACAGGCCCTATGGGACGGGTCATGACATGCACCAATTTTAACTGAATTGAAATCCAATGGAGGGATCATCCACGGGAGGGATGGTCATATTGACTTCTTCAAACTAATCCATTTAGAAGTATCTAATGGAATATATCATCAATGATAAGGATATTTTTGACCCCATTGAGAATGAGGGAGTCAACCCTAATGCCACCAAGGAAGTGGAGTGGAAAAAGTTGAACAAGAAAACGATCGGTCAAATTCTCCAATGGATCGATCACAATATTTACCACCATGTTGATCAAGAGACTGGTGCGTATAAACTTTGGATAAAGTTTTAAAATATGTACCATTCAAAGACCACTCAAAACATGATCCTCTTGTTGAAGCAGTTGATGAATCTTTGACTACAAAGTGGAAGCTCTATAGCCGAACACACCAGTGAGTTCTAAATCCTGGTGAACCAGTTGGTGGCTATCGGTAAGAAACTAAATGATGAAGATCAGGCAAACCACTTACTCTGCACACTTCTCAATAGCTGGGATACACTTTTCATCTCACTCAAAAACTTGGAGCCTGGAGGCAAACTTACCATGGACATGGTAAAGGATGCATTGTTCAATGAGGAGGCCCGAAGGATGGATTCAAGTTACAACCAGAAAAAAGAACCCGTTCTGAAGAAGTGAGGGAGACAACACGGAGGAGGTCTTGGGGTAGGAACCAGAGGCCGAATCAAGAAAAGAGTAAGATCCACAGATGGTAGGAGGCCAACATACAAATGATACCATTATGGCATGGAGGGACACATGAAGAAGAACTGTCGAAAGTTGCTACAAAAAAAGGGTTAAAGTAGAAACCAACAAAGAATAAATAGAGATTCACATGTGACTGTCACCATAGAAGTTGTGATTTTCTCCAAAGGTGAAGAAAATACATTATTTCATACATCAGGCCAAGACACAGGATGGGTGGTCGATACTACAGCATTGTACCATGTCACTCTGCATCATTAGTATTTCTTGACTTATCAAACTGGTGACTTTGGTGCAGTCAAGATGGGGAATACCAATTTGGCAAAGATTGTTTTCATGGGTGGTATCCAAGTCAAGACAAACGTTGGATACATGATCACCCTGAAATATGTTTGGCATGTTCCAAGCCTTCGGCTCAACCTATTATCAGGTATAACCTTTGATCAAAAAGGCTATGACAACATCTTCAGTTATGGAGCATGGAAGATGAAAAAAGGATCTATCATCATCAATCAAGGATAAATATGTGGTACTTTGTACAAAACTCATGTGAATATATGTTCATACATCCTTAACATGGTGGAAGGAGAGATTTAATCCAATATGTGGCATAGAAAGCTCAGCCACATGAGTGAAAATGGTTATCTACCCTAAAAAAGAATAAGTACATCATTATTGAAAAAGATGCATCACTTGATCCTTGTAAATACTGCTTGTACGGGAATCAACATAGAGTCTCATTCAATACAACTTCATTAAGGAGATTAGATTTGTTGGATCTGGTGTACTCTAATATATGTGGACCCATGGAGGTAGATTCACTGGGAGGTAATCAATATTTTCTATCCTTTAGTGATGATGCATCTCGAAGGGTTTGGGTGTTCTTCTTGAAGATGAAGGACCAAGTAATGGACTAATTCAAGATGTTCCACGCCATGGTGGAGCATGAAACTAGAAAGAATCTGAAGTGTCTTTGTTCAAACAATAGAGGAGAGTACACATCTAAGAAATTAGATTCCTATTTCCGGAGCAAGGGCATCTGACATTAGAGGAAGGTCCCTTGCACCCCACAACACAACGGAGTTGCATAAAGGATGAACAGAACCATCATGGAGAAGGTTAGATTCATGATGATTTTGGATAAGCTCCCTAAGCCATTCTTGGGAGAAGCTGTTCAGGTTTCAAGATACCTCATCAATAGATCACCATAGATCCCATTGATTTTTTAGATTCCACATAAGAGATGGTCTGGTAAACATCCCTCTTACTCTCATTTACAAGTATTTGGATTTTTGGAATTTTTACATGTATCCAAGGAGCTTAGGTAGAATCTAGATGGGATATCTACTCCATGTGTCTTCATTGGATATGGATATGAGGATTTCAGATACAAGCTTTGGGACCTGAAGGAGAAGAAGGTGATCAGAAGCAGAGATGTCGTGTTCCATGAGAACCAGAAGATCAAGGACATTAAAAATCCTATAATGTCTCGAAGGGAAAGTGGTGAGGACTCAATTCATGATCCTACACCTATACCAGCACCACCTGTCATTGAAGAGGAGGAGGTGCAATAAGATTCATTGAAAGTGGACCAGGAGGTAGTGGAGGAGGATATTGAGCAGGGGGAGACTCAATTCTCTCCATAAAAAGTTTCAGAACCATTAAAGGAGCTATGTGATGTTGTGCCGCCAAAAACTAACATTTCACAAGTTTAAATATCTTCACAAGGAAGGATTTAATCAAAAAAATATTCAGAGTTAGATTACCTGTTGCTGACTAATGAGGGGGATCCAAAAGGATTCTGGGAAGCAGTGTCTCATCCCAAAAAACTCTAAGTGGCTGCATGAAATGGAGGATGAGATGGAGTCTTTGATGAAAAACCAAATATACGATTTGGTGTAATTACCCAAAGGTAAGAAGTCACTAAAAAAAGGGGTGTTCAGGATGAATAAGGATGGGATCAAAAGGGAGTTCAATCACAAATCTTGGTTAGTTGTCAAGGGATTCCTTCAAAATAAAGTAGTTGACTTTGATGAGATCTTTTCACCCGTAGTGAAGATGGCTTCAATCCAAGTCATTTTTGGATTAGTGGCTAGCTTTAACTTGGATATTGAATAGATGGATGTGAAGATAGTTTTTCTTCATGGTGACCTCTCTGAGGAGATCTATATAAAGCAACCTAAAGTATTTTAGGTTTCTAGACAAGAAAACCTCATTTACAAATTGAATAAGATCTTTTATGGATTGAAACAGACTCCCATGCAGTGGTACAAGAAGTTTGACTCATTCATGATGAGTCATGGCTACAAGAGGACACATGCGTACCAGTGTGTCTACCTCCATAGATTTTAGGATGGTAACTTTGTTTCTATTCTACTTTAAGTTCATGACATGTTGATCATTGGGAAGGATGCAATGAAGATTAGCTAGTTGAAAAAGGATTTATCCAAGTATTTTGATATGAAAGCCTTGGGAGCAGCTAAATAGATTTTGGGGATACAGATCATTCATGAAAAAAGGAGGAAGTTAGTATGGCTATCTAAGGAGAATTATGTTGAACGTTTTTTGAAACGTTTCAACATGGACAAATCTAAACTAGTGAGAATTCCTCTTCCTAGTCATTTAAATTTGAGCAAGAGTTCATACTCTTCATCCAAGGAAGAAATTGAGATGATGGAAATGATACCATACTCCTCAATAGTTGGAATCTTAATGTACGCTATGGTGAGTATGAGACATAACATTGCCCATGCAGTGGTAATCGTGATCCGGTTTCTCTCCAATCCTAGGAAGAAGCATTGGGATGAAGTCAAGTGTATTCTGAGGTCTCTTAAATTTAATTCAAAGTTATGTTTTTTCTATGGGGGAGATAAACCTATCTTGGAGGGATATACAAATGTAAATATAGCTGAATATCCTGATAGAAGGAAGTATACATCATGATACATCTATAATTTGGAAGGAGGATATATATCATGGCAGTTAAAGATAAAAAATGTGTTGCTTTATCCACGATGGAAGCAGAGTACATTTATGGTTTGGAAGCTGTTATGGAGATGTTGTGGCTAAAGCATTTTCTCTAGGATCTTGGATTCATCCAAAAGGAGTACATGGTTCATTGCGATAGTCAAAGTTCTTTGGACTTGAGATAAAACTCCATGTACCATTCCCGTATGAAGCACATCGACATTCTCTATCATTGGATACACGAAGTGATGGATCAACAGCTTCTGCGACTTGTGAATATCCACACAAAGGAGAACCCGAAGGATATATTGACAAATGTGGTTGCTCGGGAGAAACTAGACCTTTGTAGATGCTCCAGAATATTGCATTTGGAGGGGGATAATTGATGGATAAATTTTCCAACTTCCTTGGTAGGTGGCTAGTTCACCTACACCACCTAACACTTGGCTTCTTTAACACAGGATGCTACACATACAGAATATGAAGGTCTCCATTTTTGAAGTCCAATGGTTGGTGGGGGATTGGTGGGAGTTGTGTCAAACTTTACACCTCCCAAAATGGCTATTTAAGGAGGTCCAAGGGAGAATCTATCATAATAAAATCTGATCCAAGAGAGGTTTTCCTTTCAAGATAGCCTTGAGAGATTCATGTAAGAAAGGTGTAGAGAGAAGTTTTTGTAATATTTGTTCTTTGTGAAATAAATATCATTTTTCTTCCATTTTCTTTCTCTATTATCTCTCTTCATAGTCAGCGAATTACAACATGTAGGGCATTGAGTATGAGAGGAACCTTACTATTTGGCATCGAGCGAGAATGGAAATAATCCCACACTCACATCCTTTCCACTCATAGCCTAATGGTTAGAGGAATCAATTATTTCCTTCCCTTGTTTTTTTTTGGAATTGTCTTAACCTTCTTGTTTTGTCTCCCTCCTGATGAATCATCGGCATTTGTTATATATAAAAGGAGACAACTAGAGTTAGTGAGCCAGTGAGTGAAGCAATGGCTGCATAGAAGTAGAGCTCTAGAACTCAGGTTAGGCCCCTCCCTTGGAAGAATATGAATATGATATTCGGAATCCTCCATGACACATCTCTCTCTCCACTTTCCCCCAAGTCTCTAACACTTTCGAGGTAGCCGCCAAGTTCTTCTATGGTGTCCGGATTTCCCTCCCTCACTCCGCACCACTGGTGAGTTCCTAGAAATGACTGATGGCTATGTCGATGACAACCTCATGGAGAGGACATAGAAATTTCTCTCCCACACCATCCTCAAAACTTCCTACAACGCGATCAGAACCCTATAATCATGATCGGCCCTGATCTCGATGGTCGGGGAGCTCTACATCCCCTGGAGATGCATCGATTTCAAAATAATGAAAGCTTCCTCCACCAACCCCTTTAATTTCGGGTGGTTGGTTACCAATGGCATTGAAGAGACTATGGATTCCACGATGCAGATCATGTGGAATGGATCGAGTCATGGAGGTAGGGTTGTAGGAAGAAATTCATCTATTGAGGATCTTCTCCTCCCAAGCTTTGATCTCTTCAATCAATTGATATTGTAAATGGAAGCTCATGACATGAGAGATGGATTCTTAGAAACCAACGTCATCGGTTATGCTTAGATATTCATTCCTAGCATTTCATATCCAGGTGAAATCCCTCATCTACTTTGATGTTGCTCCCAAGAACGGTGTGGTACCACTACAGGGGAAAACATTTCGAAATGGGTTATAGATAGATGTGTTAATGGGGAAGGGTGGGGTTACCCATTGAAATCATGATCAGATGTTATCTGTATTGCAAATAATTTGGGGTTAAAAAATAAAGTTCCCACCCATTAATTCAGGACCCACATACTAAAACTTGTGAATTTAAAGAAAATAATATATAATAAAATTATTTTGATGATAGTGGGGAGTAAATGATAAATGTTTGAGATTTAAATAAAATATTTAGTTTTCAATTAACAATTCATCTCTAATAACAATCCTTAAAAATTATATCTTTGATGGTTTATATATGATTGTAGTCTGTGGGATTAAATTTGAATTATTTTTTTCCATTATATTGAATTAAAGTTAAATTATATTAACTAGGATTCTATGTATGGGTTTAATATAGTGTTTAATTATTATAAATGATGTTAAATTGTGTTTGATATTAATTTAGAATATTAGATTAGTATATTGTGTAATTATTATAAATGATTTTAAATTGTGTGTTTAATATCAAAATGGGATGTTTAGTTGGTTATTAATTTTAATAAGTTTGTTAAGAAATATTAAATTACTTTATTAATAAAGTTATATGTTTTATTATTAATACAATGTTTCATTTATCAGTATAATTTTTTTTCATCATGTTTTAATAATTAGTGAGTATTTATTTAATAGTTATATTATTGAATTACATTTTTAAAATTAGTACTAGAAAAAAAAGTAACCTTAGTGATAGGTATAAACATCTGAAAACATTCTAAATTTTTAGTAAACCAAATAGTGTATGATCTATTTGCAATGACATCCCATTTTTGATACAAACTAGTGGATGTAGGCTCTGATATAGATGTACCTAAGGGTAGTAACCTTGAAAGTGGTGTATTAGTTATTAACTCAATCGTCTCCTAGTGCATGAAAAAGATGTCCAGGTGAACATCAGGTTTGACACTCTTGGAAGATATGCTTTATCCATTCACTTTATCTTTACTCAACAAAACTCGCTAATTAACATCTTTAGTTTCCTTTAGTTAGAATGTTAGAATAATTTAAAATCATATTATATTTTTTATTAGATTTATTTAATAACTAAGTCTTATTATAGATAAGAATATGGGTACATTTCTTTATTGAAAATGTCAAATAATTGATACAGAATAATAAGTCGGTTATAATAAACAACCAGAATGAATGGTAATGCACAAAGGTTGCACAATATTGGAAGAAATTAAGATAAAAATACATTAAAGGTTAAAACTAATGTCTAACCAAGTGATACATTTCAGGTTTAGTGTGAGAAATGTTTTATTGGTAACATGTTGGAACTTTGGGAAAGAAATTTTTCTAGAAGTAACACATGAGTACCTTGTTGGAGTTGGTGTCCTAGGACCAAGTGTTTAAACATTGATTACATGAATATTCAATGTATTGAATATTAATAAAAATAATTATTTCATCTTGTTTTTTGTTCTGCATGACTCTAATGTAATAATTTCCTAGAGTATAAATCGCATTTATATGATCATAGTAGTTCCCTGTTATATTGAGAACATTGATGTGCTATGACGATATTCTCAAATAATTTTATGTGGTTGGATAATGTGCTATGATGTGACACATAGTGCACAGACTGTCAAGTGTGAGTACTCGTAAGAAGATGAGGCTTCTTCTCATAAAGTTTGCACTTGGTAATCTCCAAGATGGGTGATTATGAGAACAGACCCTCTAGTAGGAATTCCGTGTGTTTTGGTGTCATCGGATATCCCTATCTATGAGAATTTTTTATGGTCCTTAGACTTAAGATTATCATTAATGCATGTTACAACTTGTGTACTTAGATGTATTTTGTAATCCATGACGATAAATGTACAAGGAGAAGTTGGAAACATTGTGTGTTTCATGAGTGAAATTTCATTAATGAATAAGTTGAGGAAGGATTTGTCTCATATATATTTATGGAAACTGATATCCCAGCCCTTTTATTGGAATATAGCTATCGTATTAAATTCCACAGTCATGGTATAATGACGTGTTTATTTTAGATGATCAAAGAAAGACATGTTGAGCATATAAGTTGATGACACTGATGTGAAACCTGCTTGATGAGATATTGTGACAAAGATATTACATTACACAGTAAACATTTGTATTTTGTTTTCGATGTTGCGACATTAAGTTCTTTCTCTTGGATTCCATGACCCTTTCCTAGATGGTAATCTTGGACTTTAGGAAAGCTCGCATAATGCCAATGAGAAAGAATCATAGAGGGTCAAAGTTTCTGTTGATCTCGATTAAATTCTATTTGAGTTTAATTAATGGAATAAAAATAATTCTTAAGTTCGAGGAATAATTTTATTCAAGTTATATTAATCTCATAAATTAAATAGATATTTATTTTCTGTCTTGTGAATACAATATTTATTTTATTTATTGAATATTTTAATAAATATTTATTCACTATATTGTGAATAAAATATTTATTTATGAATAAAATATTTATTCGGTCATTCAATAAATACTAGAGGAGTTCTAACGAACCAATACTGAGTCTAGTGACAAATATTAATTAACAAGACTGTTACATAATACTTGTTATTACGCAAGTTGGTGTGTGCCACAAAATAATAATTATATAATTATTATTATGAAACATAGAATTTATTAAAGGTAATAAATTTTATTTAATGGTTGGTATACAGTTAAATAATATTTTAGCACAAATTTAAACTCTATAAATAGATTACTATGTCTATTATGTAGAGTATCCAAAAAATTGAGAAAATAGAATTGTTGCGCACAACGAATTTTCTCTTAACTCCTTGTATCTTCCTCTCAAGAATGAGAAGTACAAGATATATTTATTCAAGATTGAAGAACGATCAATCAAGAATGAACAATGAAAGATATTCGACTTTTCGTGCTAGCACCTGGAGAACGAGTGGTGTTTCTTAGAGATCATAGGATCAATGTGGATCACTACTATAGGGATTCTATCCTTGGATCCTCACAGTGCAATGAAGGTAATCTGAAAGGGTCTTTTTAGATGATCAAAATTCACCAGTGAAGAAAGTTGCTAAGTCTAGGTATTTATTTATTCAGATATTAAATAAATTAATTATAAATTTGATGTGAAATATATTCGCTCTTGGTTTTAGGCAATGATTATTAAAATAAATTTTAACATAACACCCACCTCTACACACTTCCCTTATGCCTGGAACCATCAATTGGTATCAGAGTGGCCACATTTAAATTTATAATTATTTATTTAATTGTTTATCTATGTGCAATTATGGTTATATTTTCATTTCATGTTATTAATTATTTAATCCAATTTGAATTAATATGTTATCGACATACTAATCATGTCCGTTCAATGTTTCATTTTATTAATGGTTTAATAAAAAATGAAGAATGATCAGAGATGCCATCGAGAAGTGCCAAATAATTGGATGGTAAAACAAGATTTCATGGCGTGCGGTTAGAGAACACGTTGTATACCCATGAACATTTTATCTAGATGTGTCTATCAATTAATTACACATAGTGATTTTATTGAACACCGCATGTTGATCAGTCCAACCTGGAATAAGGTAAGTAGATACAGGGTGTGTAACTGGCATATACACACCATGTAGTCTGGCTGAGTCAACACACCGAAGCCCCAAGTGTTTGACTTGGATATACGACAACCAAGCTACATAGCATGTAGCTGCATGTACACGTCGTGTAGTCTCCCATTAATGGATAATATTAAAATTATATTAAATTTGAAATTGCAACATTAAAACCTTATTTTATTGATTGGAACATCATTGTGTGTTCTAAAATTTAATAATGGTTGTAAATAATTTTAAATTCTCAATTAATTTATTGTAATTAATATGTCATTATTGGTTCTGCTATTTATTTTCCATGAATTCCATTAATTAAGGATATCTCCAAATAAGATTGGATTATAATTAAAATGTAAGGTAATTAATTAATTAATTAATTAATACAAGCACGTTTATCTTAAATAATAAAATAATGGATAAATAAATTAATAATAACTGTTTAATTTTGCGTATTTGTTACATGTATGGCCGTTAATGAGCTTGACCAAGACTTGTGTACATGTTGGATGTTTTAATTTAATTTATTTCATGAGTTTGAAATTATTTAATATTAAATTAAATGATGTACTACGAGTCATCTCTCCCTACATTATTATATAAGACCCATATTTCCCAAGATATTTATTTAATCCCCTTTAACCAATCCTTTGGTTCCCCTAACCTACGCATGAGTAATAAATATTTCTAATTAATAGAGCATACCAAGGTGCATGGAGGCAGTTCAAGATGGAAACATAATTATGCAAACCTAGTTGATATATAGGTGGACATATGGAATGTTGTAACTCAAGCCAAGACCGAAAATAGGAGTTATTTCTCCTAGGTCAAAATTTTATTTAATGTTTTCTCATTAAATAAACTATTAGATAAAGTTTATGAATGGGTAATTTAATTAATTATTTATTTCTGTCTGTGTAATTATTATTTTTATGGATGCCAGTTTTTGATCAAATAAATAAATGAATTAATGTGAAAATATAGAAATTAAATAAAAGAGTTATACTTAAATGTTTTATCCATCATTGTTAATTAATTAAGTAACATCCACATAATATTAAAAATATGTGTAAAGTATAAAACATGATAAAAATTTTTCTTAATAAATTAAAATACCTCAATTAAATAGTAAGTCAGAATAAGTCTTCCATTACTTGATTGAGAATGAAACCATAAAACTAAGTGTATTACATGGCCAAAGTCTGGACACTTATTTTATCGGGGAGTTCTCATGAGACTTTTGGGTTGACTTAACCAAAATTGTATTGAGTTTAATGGCCAAATTTTTTTCAATACAAATTTAGAGGCAAGTGTTGAGGAAATCCAAGTTAGTATTTCAAGATAGGGGAATCCACTCAACAGATCAAGGAGCTGCAAGTCCGTAGTTGGAAAGACCGCCTACCTAATTACTTTATTATGGTTTTCATGGCCAAATTTTGGATCATTAATAAAATTAATGGGGATAATTTCCACTAGATTGTTAAAGAAACTAAATATTCTGAGTTAAATGGTGAGGGATATTGAGACTTGATAAAATAGTGGGATATTTAATAAATAAAAACATTTAATTTATTATATCTCACTTATTTTGTAATCAAGAAAAGTACTAATAATCTTCTCTTTCTAATTGTAGAATAAAATGATAAGTTCGTTATCCACACTATACCTAGGATCAATATTGGAGAAAGATAACCTTATAATTGGTAGTAAATTCTATTGGTCAGAGTAGAGTACTCAAGAGGGGGTGAATTGAGTATCTATAAAAATTTCTGTTTGAAAATTATTCTTAAAAAGGTTCCCCAATAAATTTAAATACAGCCCAGTTAATCAAAGTAATACAATTATGAAATTTTGACTATTTAAATAACTTCTCAGAAGATTGATTAAATATCAGTAATCTTAATATCAGTTATTAACATTACTTTTGAAGCTATTATAATAAGGAAGAACAATTATAACTTTTTTCCAAGATTAACTATCAAAGTAAATTTAGTGATTTCTGAATTATACAGTAAAACATAGTAAACTAAATTAAACAATACAGTGAATATAAAACAAGTGGTTTAGTCTTAATATGAGACCTAATCCATTCCACTTGTTGATTACCTACCACCAAGTAGTTTATATTAATAAACTTAATCCATAACCTGGATCGGGGTAAACAACAGTACACAGGACTATACAGGTCACACGACCTCTTCCACAGTTCTTCGTGGGTATGAGAAATCATGTCACACAGGGAACTCTTCCACACTTATCTGTGGGAATAAACAGGGGTAAAATATGTGATCATAAGGATATCTTGTATCCTTCAGTTTAATGTAGGAGACAGTGCATGTTTTTATACAGAAACACACACACTGCTCGAAAGCTAAAAATAATACACAATATTGAAAAAATGATGAGATAAGGTTATAAGTGCTCTAAGTGTTAGTATATGCAGATCTAGACTTCTTATAATTAAGTAGATGCAAGAATTGAGTCCTCTTGCGAAAAATAGAGTATCGCAAGTCTAGTGCTTGGATTCAGATCCGGCTCATTATCTTCGTGGAGTCTGTATTGTGAAGATGTTCTCGACTCTGATCAATGGTATCACAGTGAATGCTTCATGTGTTATTAAAATGTATTGAGTTTCATGTGTTTGTTATCTTAACAAGAATGCTCGTGCTTCTTCATTATCGTGCACACTTGTTTCTCTATCTATACTTTTTTTGTTTCTGGCCTTATTGTTCTTTTTATTCTTGGAATACATGTGTTTGAGCCTACAAGATGCAATTATTCTTCACCTCTTACCTCGTACTATCAGGTAACATGTATAAAAAAAAATTAATTATGTCAGTGAATTTAAAAGCTTAAAATATGACCGTTATAGATTAAATTAAAAATTGAAAAAACAGATTAAGAAACGGTGTCACGGTCTGTCTGGAAATGGTGTCTCCATGAAATAGTGTCTCCTTGAAATGTTGTCTTCTTGAAATGGTGTCTCCTTGAAACGATGTATTTTTGAAATGGTGTGTACTTATTTGCCTTTGAGAGATGATACAGTCACGATGTCATAATTTTATAGGGATCAGGAACTGGTATCACAGATGTGATGTTTGATCACAGTGTTTGGTCATAGTGTCTGGATGGTCACAGTGTCTAGATGATCACGGTGTCTAGTTCACGGTGTCTGGGTCACAGTGTTTGGGTCATAGTGTCTGGGTCATGGTGTCTGGGTCACAGTGTCTGGGTCACGGTGTCTGGGTCACGGTTCCTGGGTCACAGTGTCTCGGTCATGGTGTATGGTCACAGTGTATGGGTCATAATGTCTGGGTCATGGTGTCTGGATAATTTTCCAAAAAAAACATAACTGGTGGCAGACTCACAGTTTCTTAGACTTAACCAAATATTTGTACACAGACTTAAACAGTGATATTCATATAATGGATTAGACTTAATCATTTATCAAGGAAATCCATTATAACACAAACTCAAAATAGTTTACAATCACTAAACATAGCACTTAAGATATTGGATAGGTTTATTTAAAGCATAAAAAAATTAATCATCTGTACACATGATTTTAGATAGATTAAACAGGATTAAAAATCTTTACAGAATTTATAGTATTTGTGATCATTAAAACATGATTAACACAAGAGGATTCCAAAAATCTCCCCCTTTTTTATGATCAAAAATCATGTGAGTGAGATATCTGTTCTTAGTGAATGTGCCTCTTCCTTAGTGTACATTTAGAGTACATATTTCTCCCCCTTTTTGGATTATCAAAAAGAGTAAATAAGTAAAGAAGAGTATAGATAATAAGAGTTCATAATTCATTAGATAAAAAAGTGCCATTACAAATAGTAAGCAAAAATAATATAGAAATCACCCTTATGAAAAGATAGTAGTCGCTTTTCTTCATCACAGGCTTGTCTTCTCTTTGCCCTTAGCAGCATCATGAGAAGAGGAAGCTATAGGAGTAGAGGTGGAAGTGGAAGAAGGGAGTAAACCAGTTGAAAGAGAAGTTAAAGGGAGGCCTTCAAAGATATAATGGGATAAGGTAGGTGTAGTGGAAGACCGAGGCAAATGCTGATCAAGGATAACAGGTCTGATCTGACTCAAAGCTTGAGAGACAGGCATAGATGTAGAGGTAAGGGCAGAGGATGAGAAGGTAGGAAAATCCGATCTCAGGGGTGCAGCTAGAGGATCCACAATAGCAGAAGTTTTTACATGAAGATAAGGCCTCAAAAGATTTATGAAGTTAGAAATAATCTCTCCACCATACCACATGGCTTTCTCAAAGTCATCATTGTTCTCCATAAACTTATCCAACAAAGGAGTGAAATCTTTGATCTTTTGGACTTGAGTTTTGAAAGCTTAGGTGACAGGAGGGATTCTCAGATTCTATACAAGGTACTTGAAGTGGTTAGTCATGTCATGCTCTGAGAATATTCTATTTAAGTATAAGTACACCTTCTTAGTAATATCTTCTTAAACATAATTTTCTATTTTGGAATGAATTCTCACCAAATCAAGAACTTGGTCACTGTTCTTGACAACCACAGATAGAGATTCTTTGTCAAATCCACTGAGCACAGCCTACAGTTATTCTTTGAAAACTATTCTAAGAAGATCACCATCCAAAGAGGGTTGAGATTATTGTCCAAAATTATTAGAATATGTAACATCTGAAGTAAGAGACTTCATTTGATTTATGGATTTTTGGAGATAGCCCTTATATTCATCAGTCAACATGTTAAAACCAATAACAAGCCCACGCATATCTTGAACAATTTGATTGTTTCTTTCAGCTACCTTGTTAGCCAAGGAGGTTAGATTAGGTTGTATCAGGGAGGCTACTTCTTGTGGAATCTGACTACCAATATCCTCAACAGGATGAGAAATAGGTTCTGGTCTTGAGTTCATCACTCTCTATATTTATTCAACCATACCTCTGAGAGTCTTTACTTAATCACTGAGTTATTTGTTCCCAAAACTAACTTCTTGAATTTTATGAATAATCTTAGGATAAATATTCCATAAGATCTTTTCTAACAACATGGTATAATCTCTTTCACTTAAATTGGTTACAGGAGCTAGTTGGGTATTCATGAGCTTTTCAACCCCAGTCAATAGGGTAGTTACAAAAGCTTTTAAATCATCTTTACTCACCAAGTTTTAATGTTCTTGTGAAGGCTCGTAAATAGGAGTAGAGACAGCCTTAGGTTCCTTGGTAGCTATAACATCAAGAGCAGATACTGGTTTCAATTGAAACACAGTTGACAGATCTATACCTTTCACTAAGGCTTCCTGGGAGTCATTCACATCAAAATAAATATGAAATTTATACCTTGCATCCATATAGCTTTAATTAATTGTATTAAGCACTTCAACACTTTCCAGACTGAGGGGATGCTCCCCCTCAATGGGTTCATCTTTCTCAAGACTGAGAGATTTAGATCCTTGATCTATTTCCAAGATTTCATCCCTGATATCTTCACCCATTTCCTTTCAAGACAACTGAAAGGCTTGCTCCATTCTCTCTTGAGTAGATGGAATAATTTTAGGAATAGTTTGTTCCTCTGGGTGTTCCTCAAGAGAAGCTTCTTGCACAAGAGAAAGATCTTATTCTATATTCTCTTCTACAATATTCTTTTCATTTACCTTAGTAACAGATTCTTCTTCAGTAGTAGGTTGTTCTTCCAAATCGGCAACATCATTCAAGAACATACATTTCCTTCTTATTTAAGTCTTGGAGAATAGGTTCACTATCTTTCTCATCCATAAAAGTTTCACATGTAGGTACAATATCCTCTTCCAATTCTTCCTCATCATAATACTCAAAAATTTCATTTAGTTCCAAACCAGGATTAAACATATCCTTGGGTCTTGAAGAGTGTTCCACTGGATTGAACTTTTCATATATCCTATCATTATCCTCCACCCATGCTTTTATCTATGGATTCCAACTGATTTTCATTCTCTTTAATGTAACTTTTGAAAGGAAAAAATCATAGTCCTTAATAGATTCTTCATCTAGTCCAACCAACCCTTTTACATGAAGAATAGCTGAGATTAATCTTGAGTAAAATAGATAGGTTGACTTAGAGGTTGTCTTGATCAACTCACACATATGGAGTATAACTTATTTGCATAGGTTGATCTTATGTCCATTCTTCATAAGGTGTATCAAAAATACATCCTGGTATTTGAGTGTAGAAAAGTCACATTTTCTAGGGCTAATCAGATTCTGAACAAATTTAAACAGATGTCTGGTTTCACCATCTAGCTCAGTAGCTATGGATCTTCGCTTTGTTTCATTTCCAGTTAATATTCCCAATGCTTCTTTCAAAACAAAGAACTCACTTGGAGGAGGAGGACCTATCTGGTAGTCCTCACAAATACCCTCATGAGGTATCATAAGGCATGTATCCCATAACCTCAAAGAAAAGGTACATCTCTGGCCATTTATCCAGCTTCTCACAACATATCCATATTCTGTATCAAAATAGAATTGGACATACTGATAAAACTATGAAACTAGCTTCAGTTAAATAGGTCTATCCTCTTTTGTGAACTAATCCATCCATCCTTGCTCTTTTAGAACATTCAATACCAAATACTTGATAGAATCCACTTAGGGCATATTTCCTTTTCGGGTACCACTATTCTATCTACCAGATTCGGATTCAGAGGACCTTCGGGTGCTAACTTCGGTGCTATTTTTATCTTCTTCTTTGATATTCACTTCTTAGGAGTTGATGACGATGGGCATTTCATCCTGGGCATTAAACGAAGGTTTGAGAGAGATAAGTGTTAAAAGAGGGATTATGGTTTGAGATAAGAGATCTCGAGTGAATAAAGAAGTGAAACTTCTTTCATTTTATCATTTAGGGATATCAAGCATCGCGGGATCAAAAGCACAGGAAATTAAAAGGGTAAAATAATTAATTACCGCGACACGGGTTATAATATGTAAATAGAATAATAAAGTGTCTTCATGGTGAGACCGTAACTGGATTTCATGGTGAGACTGTAACAGGCGTTCACGGTGAGACCGTAACAGTGTGATTTCTAAACTGTGCGACTATATTATTTGAGACAGTAAGCGCCAGATAGTGACTTGTGAAACCATAAACTGTGAAACAGTAGGCTGTGAAACAGTATACTTACTACTTAAGATTTATTATTCCCAATTCATGTATGATGTAATCTATTATTTTAGAATTTAATGGTTTGGTGAATATATCTGCAAGCTGATATTCAATTCCAATGAATTCCAAAGTGATGTCACTTTTTTTCTAATGATATCTCAAAAGGTGATATCTTACATCAATATGTTTTTCCTAGAGTGTGAAACATGATTTTTTTGAGATGTTAATAGCACTCGTATTGTTACAATTTATACGTACATTCTTGAATTGATATCCATAATCTAGTAATGTGTGTTTCATCCACAAATTTTTTGCACAAAAACTACTAGAAGTTATGTATTCAGCTTCTACAGTAGATAATGCAACAGATTTTTGTTTCTTACTACATCATGATACTAATGACTTGCCTAAAAAGTGACATGTTCCATAGGTTCTTTTTCTATATAACTTACAACCACCTAAGTCAGCATCAGAATAACTAACTAACTTAAATGATTATCCTCAGGGATAGAACAGTCCTAGATTGGGTGTATGTTTGAGGAATTTAAAAATTATATTAACAGCATTTAAATGGGATTCCTTAGGGTTTTATTGAAAATGATCACACATACATACACTAAACATAATGTCAGGTCAGCTAGCATTTAAGCAGAGTATACTTCCAATCATTCCTCTGTAAGTGGTTTGATCAATAGATTTTCTATCTTCGTCAAGATCCAAATTACAAGTAGTACTCATTGGAGTGTCACTACTTTTAGTGATATCTAAACCAAAACATTTTAGAAGATCATTAGTATATTTTCTTTAGTTTAAAATAATTCCATCATTGTTTTGAAAGATTTGAAATCCAAGAAAGAATTTTAGTTCACCCATTAAACTCATTTCAAATTATTTTTTCATCATTTTATAAAATTCAATATATAATGAATTTTTTGAAGATCCAAAGATAATGTCGTCTACATAGATTTGAACTACTAAAAAATCATTGAAATTAATTTTATAAAAAGGGTAGGATCAGCTATTCCTTTTATAAAACCTTTGGAAATAAGAAAAATACTTAATCTATCATAACAAGTTCTTGGATCTTGTTTTAAACCATATAAAGATTTTGATAATTTAAAAATATGATTTGGAAAATGAGTATTTGTAAAACCAAGGGGTTGCTCAACAAATACATCCTCATCTATATACCCATTTAGGAATGCAGTTTTAACATCCATTTGATATAGTTTTAAATTTAGATGTACATCATAAGCAAGCAGAATTATGATAGCTTCAAGTCTAGCTACTGGTGCAAAGGTATCTTCATAGTCAATTCTTTCTTCTTGACTATATCCTTGTGCAACAAATCTATCCTTGTTTCTAACTATATTACCAACTTCATCTACCTTATTTCTAAACACCCATTTAGTGCCTATGGTAAATTTTTCTTTAGGTATGTCAACAAGTTTCCAAACTTTGTTCCTTTCAAACCGATTAAGTTATTCTTGCATATACATCATCTAAAATTAATCATTGATAGCATCATTAATGTTTTTAGGTTCAAGTTGTGATAATAAGACTTGATGTTCAACTTGATTTCTAAAATAAGCTCTAGTTTGAGTTCATTTATCTAAATCTCCTACAACAACATCTAAAGGATGGTTATTAAGAGTTCTAACAGCTCTAGAAAAAGAAGTACTAGTGATTTCAGGTTCTTTAACATGTTCGGGTTCAATATGGCTCGAATCTAAAGAATTTCAAAAACTAAAAGTTTTCACAGATTCCTTCACATAATGGTTAGAGGATTTTGAATTAATTTCTAGATTTTATGCATCATCCTCTAGGTTCTCTAGAGTGGTTTTAGTCTCATGTGGATTTGTCTCATCAAATTTGACATAGATAGATTCTTCTACACATTTATTTCTTTTGTTAAACAATCTATAGGATTTACTAGAGATTGAATATCCTAAAAATATTCCTCCATCACTCTTGGATGCGAATTTTTCAAGATTGTCCTTAGTATTAAGGATATAGACTTTGCAACCAAAAACTTTGAAGTAACTTACTTTGGGATTTATATTATTCCATAACTCATATGGAGTTCTTTTAAGAATAGGTCTAATCAACACTATATTGATAATATAGAATGTTGTATTTATATCTTCAGCCCAAAAATAAATAGGTAATTCATATTCACTAATCATGGTTCTTGCAATCTCTTACAAGTTTCTATTTATTCTTTCTTCAACTCCATTCCGTTGAGGTGTTCTAGGGGTAGAGAAATTATGACTATAGACATTTTGTGAGAAAAAGGTTTCAAACTCTTTATTTTCAAACTCACAGCCATGATCACTTATTAAGGATTTAATTCTAAGTCCACTAATATTTTCTACAGTTTTGGAATATTTGGTAAAATGAGAGCAAGCATCACTTTTGTGAGACAAAAAGAAATTCCAAGTATATCTAGAAAATTCATCTACAAGAACATAAACATAGTTCTTCCCATTTATGATAGAAAATATAGATTCTCAAAATAAATTCATGTGAACCAATTCAAGAGGTTGATAAGTTGACACTTCTTTCTTTGGTTTTAAGTAAATTTTTTGTTGCTTTCCCTTTTGACAAGGATTACAAACTTTATCATTTGGAAACTCAAGTTTGGGTAGGTCTTTGACTAAACCGTTTATAGTTAACTTTCTAAGGGAGTGAATATTACAGTGTCCTAGTCTCCTATTCTAAATCCAATACTCTTTGTGAAATACATTTAAACATGAAGCATTTTGAGAGACTAAAGAATCAAAGTTAACAGAATATACATTTTCATTTCTTAAATCAGAAAATACTAATTCATTTTTAGAATTAAAAACATTACAATCATAATTTTCAAATTTAACATGAAATCCATCATCACATAGTTGTGAAATACTAAGTATATTATATTTCAATCCATTGACAAAAATTACTTTAGAAATTAAAACTGGGTTAGATTTACTGATTTGGTCAAGGCCAATGATCTTTCCTTTGGAATTGTCACCAAAGGTGACATGTCCACCATCAATTTTTATTAAATTCTTGAAGCATTAATAGTATCCTATCATATGTCTTGAACACCCATTGTCCATGTACCATAAGCTTTTACAAGATCTCTTTAAGCAGCTTTCCTACAAAATAGTCAGATAAAAAAATATTTTGGTACCCATATCTGTTTGGGTCCAGTAATATTAGTGAATAGTGCTTTAGGAACCCATATCTGCCTCATAGGTTTCCTATAATAATTATGTAAAGTACTTGAAAAATAAACTCTATTTGGTCCAAAAAATATTGAAACAGTATAGAGTGTATCATAACTTGAACTAGCTGAATGTTTTCTAGAACTAGGAGTAAAGTTTTATGCCCTAAACCTAGAAACAAAATTAGTTCTTCCAAAATTTCTTTTACAAGGTTGATAGCCAATGCCAGTGGTATATTTAAGAGCAACCTGTTTACCAATCATTTGTACCAATGTATCTTTACCATTAGTAAACCTTTCAAGATCCCTTTTCAATTTCTCATTAGATAGCTTTAGTTCATTGTTTTCTTTGAGTAATTTAGAATTTTTATCCCTTTCTATAGTGATTTCAGTTTTAATAGTTGAGGTAAGATCATGTTATTTCTTTAAAGATTTTTCTTTTTCTTTTAGATCATTACATGTCTCTTCAAGCATATTACAATATTCAAACATTTCTTCATTAGACATATTTTCAGAGTCACTCTCATCTCCAGAATAATAGGAATTGTGTACAAGAGATTCCAGTGTTACCTCAGATGTGTTTTTCATAAAACACATATTGGCTTTGTTAGCCTATTCATCGTGTGAAGATTCTAAGTCACTTGAGCTATCCTCAGAACCACTCCATGTTTCTTTCATTGTCTTTTTATAATTTCTATCTTTTTCTTCATACTTATTTTTGTACTTGAGCTTGGGATAGTCAACCTTTATATGTACCTTTTTTTACACTCATAGAAAACTATCTCAAAAGACTTTTCACTTCTTTTCCAATCTTTCCTCTAGCTTCCCTTTTGATCATATCTTCCCTTGAAGTTAGGCTTTCTGAAAAATTTCTTCTTCTTGTAAAATCTCTTAAACCTTCTGGATAATTGAGCCATCTCCTCATCACTTTCAGGTGATGATGGTTCACTACTGGAACTTTCTACAGAGGATTCCAACTTCCCTTTCTCTTTGTGTTTATAAGTTGTGGTTTTGAATGCAACAGATTTTCTTTTGGGTTCACCCTCCTCTTCCTTGTTGACTTTCAACTCCTATTCATACATCATCAGTTTACCAATGAGTTCTTTTACAGTTAACTTTCTGATGTCACGTGACTCTCTAATAGATACAGTGGTTCCTCTCCATCTATTAGGTAGGTATCTGAGAATCCTCATAATCTGTTCTTTTGTAGTGACTTCTCTTCCAAGAGAAATCATTGTGTTGATAATTTTGTTGAACCTGAGATACAAGTGAGAAATAGGCTCATCAGGTTTCATTTTAAATTTATCATATTTAATAATATAAGTATTAAGTCTCATTTATTTCACACTATAAGTCCTTTCATGTGAAACAGACAAAGTATCCCAAATTTTATAGGCAGTTTTACATGTAGAAATTCTGTTAAATTCATCATCTCCTAAGGAGTGATATAAATCATTCATGAATTTGTAATTGTTATTGTATGAAGTATTTTTAGGTTCATCCCAAGTGATTCTATCATTATCAGTAATCTTATACTCATGTATAATTGAATACTAGATTTCAAAGCTCATACTTTTTAAATGCATTTTCATTTTAATTTTCCATTGAGCATAATTGGTTCCATTAAAGAACAGTGGTATGTTTGTTACAGCACCTTCTAGTCTATTATCTATAATAAAGAAATACTTTTAAAGAGATATAAATTTAGAATTAACAAAAATTTACAGATCTTTAAAGTACAACTAAAATCATAGTTGAATAGGGTCAAAAATAGTCTTAAAAGAAATCCTTTGATACCAAATGTTTGTCGGAGTAGAGTACTTAAGAGGGGGGAGAACTGAGTATCTATAAGAATTTCTATTTGAAAAGTATTCTTAGAAAGGTTCCCTAATAAATTTAAATACATCCCAGTTAATCAAAGTAATACAATTATGAAAGTTTGACTATTTAAATAATTTCTCAAAAGATTGATTAATTCTCAGTAATCTTAATATTAGTTATTAACATTACTTTTGAAGCTATTATAATAAGGAAAAATAATTATAACTTCTTTCCAAGATTAACTATCAAAGTAAATTTAGTGATTTCTGAATTATACAGTAAAATAGAGTAAACTAAATTAAACAACACAGCGGATATAAAATAAGTGGTTCAGTCTCAAGCCGAGACCTAATCCACTCCACTTGTTGATCACCTTCTGTTGGATTGGTGTTTCCTGATCTGGTTGGGCCGAATGCTTGTGGCCCGCAATTGTCACGGGTCAAGCTCCGCGATGAGCTTGTTGAGGGTTGGAGGGGGGCAACGCGCCCCTGCTCCGGGGGGTCCGGGGGCCAAAGCCCCCCGGCCCAATTTTTTTCGGCACTGTAGCAATGCTGACCACTGTAGTAGAGCTGACCGACCGACACTGACAGGCACTATAGCGGTGTGGACTTCAGGGTCAACTTCACTGTAGTGCTTTTGACTTCCATCCGGTAGACATTGTAGCACTTTTGACAAAGTGAACCGCCGATCACTGTTGCAACGCGGACTACTATTCAGAACAGTGGACCATCTTCTTCATATGTAGCCCATTTCGGACTAGGGTTTTACTACTGAAATCCTCTGTAATTTTTTGCTTCTGACTCATAGTTAAATTCTGCCTCTCCTGTGGATGTAGGGATTTTTCCTGAACCATGTAAATCATTGTGTCCTTTTCTTTCTTTCTTTTGTTTTTTCTCATTTCTATCATTGTGTCTCTCGAAGATTCCACAACACCTTCCACTAAGTAGTTTATATTATTAAAATTGATCCACACCCTGGATCGGGGTAAACAAAAGTACACAGGACTATCCAGGTCACATGAAATCTTCCACAGTTCTTCATGGGTATGAGATATCAGGTCACACAGGGACCTCTTCAACACTTATCTTTGGGAATAAACAGGGGTAAAAATATGTGAGAGGAAGGATATCTTGTATCCTCTAGTTTAATGAAGGAGAAAGTGCATATTTTTATATAGACACACACACACTACTCAAAAGCTAAAAATAATACACAATAGAGAAAAAATGATAAGATAAGGTTAGAAATGATCTGAGTGTTAGTCTATGTAGATCTGGACTTCTTAGGATGAAGCAGATGCAGGAATCAAGTCCTCTTGCGAAAAACAGAGTATCACAAGGCTGGTGCTCTGGTTTAGATCTGGCTCGTGTTCTTCATAGAGTCTATGTTGTGAAGATGCTCTTGACTCTGATCAATGGCATCACAATGAATGCTCCATGTGTTCTTCATATATAATGAGTTGCATGTGTCAGTTCTCTTCACCATAATGCTCGTGATTCTTTGTTATCATGTACACTTGTTTCTATATCCACACTTTTTTTTTGGCCATGCTGTTCTTTTTATTCTTGGAATGCATGTGTTGGAGCCGACAGGATGCATGTATTCTGCACCTCATACCTCATACTGTTAGGTGACATGTCTACAAAGAAACATTAATTATTTCAGTTCATTTAAAAGCTTCAAATATGACCATTAGATATTAAATTGAAAAATGAAAAAACAGATTAAGAAACGGTGTCACAGTATATCTGGAAATAATGTCTCCATGAAACGGTGTCTCCTTGAAATGGTGTCTTCTTGAAATAGTGTCTCCTTAAAATGGTGTCTTCTTGAAACGGTGTCTCCTTCTTTGCCTTTGAGCAATGAGACATTCATGATGGAACAGTTGTATAGGGATTAGGAATAGGTTGCAAAAATGCGGTGTTTGATCACAGTGTCTGGTCACGGTGTCTAGATGGCCACGGTGTCTGGATGATCACGGTGTCTGCTACTACTAAATGACTACTTTTTTATTTCAAATAAAAATAAGTAGATACACATCATGGGGGATCTGTAGAAGTGGAGACCAAGGGAATCCCTAATAACCACATCCACTCCACTCGGGGGGAGGGATCCGAGAGTACAAAGAACTAAAAGAGAGGATTCCTGGGTAGCCTTGGAGGCCAAGAATTCAGCTGCACGGTTACCTTCGCGCCACGTATGCAGGATGTCGGTATTGCTGGAGAGGAGGGCCTTGAATTTACGGATTAGGTATGTGATGGTCCATGGTGGGGGCTATGTTCCGATGAGGAAACTCCATAAAATTTTGGAGTCGGTTTCCACAGAGTAAAGGCTGATATTCTTGGAGCTGTAGAGCTTGAGACCAGTGAGGATGGCCATTTCCTCCGTTGTCAAAGAGTTTCCCTCACCATAAAAATCATAGAAGGTGAGGCTTATCGAACCAGACCAGTCACGAACCAGTCCGCCCCCGCGCATACTCCCCTGACTGAAGGCCCCATCAGTGTTGAGCTTAAGGCCTTGGGGAGGAGGGGACTATCTCACCCAGCATCCCACCGAGCCGGAACTGGGAGGGAGGGGAAGCATGTTGCGGCCAAACCGCCTAAGCGAGGGGGCATCCTCCAGGTGCCTGAGAAGCCCGATGAGGTCAACAACAAGTCATTTCGCCCAAATGGAAACAGTCTGCTTCGAAGGATGGGGGCCGGAGTGCCTAGCCTGATTGTGTGCCTGCCATAGTGTCCAACAACCCGCAGCAAGAAGGAACAAACGAGCCCCTTCCTCACACCTATTACCTGCACCAGCAAACCATTGCACGAGAAACTCATCAACGGAAGTCATCCCACCTACACTGCCACTGAACTCCCCCAGCTCGCTCCATAAGGTCCACACCCACTTTCTTTGGAATAACCGATGGAGCGAGGACTCCACCTTGGGGGAAATACATTAGGTGAACCTAGAGGCCAGTTGGACACCCTTTCCCTTGATAGCCACCTCCAAAGGTATTTCATGGTTACGTATTCTCCAGATGAGAAATGTATACTTGGTAGGGATAGTTTTTCTTGAGAGTCGTTGCCCCCAAGGATCAGATTCTAGCTTAAGAAGAGTAGAAAGTCTGTAGGAGTTGGCTGAGAATCTACCTGAGGGAGATTTTGTGAAGATACACTGGTCAAGGGATGCATCCAGTACGATACTGTTAAACACGGACTCCTGGGGGGTATTGAGAATAGCCTTGATGGGGGATGCATACAGGCTTCTTTGAAAGTTAAGGTAGGATTGGGGAATCTTGGGAAGCCCAGAACCCCGACCCCCCAGTTGAACTCCTAGAAAGAGGTGTCCCCACACCCCAGAATCCACTTGGAACCGTCTTGCAGCCTCGGGATGTGCTCACGTAGGGATCTCCACAAGGGGGAGGGAGCCCTTCCAGTCTCTCTGAAACCAAATCCATACTTCCTTCTGATGAAACGGTCCTAGAGGGACCGAACCTCAATCACTTCCCAGGATAATTTCCCTTGAAGGAAGAACATAGCCCTCCCCACATCTCGCACATTGATTCCTCCTTGCTCGAAAGGTCTAGCAAGCCTGCCCCAGGAAGCCCAATGGCATCTGCCCTCACCTTGAGCATCTCAAAGGAAGGATTTGAAGATGCCCTCTAACCGTCTGATAATTGCTTTGGGAACCTTGAGGATAGAGAGAATATGCATGGGGGTGGAAGATAGAACATTATTGATCAGGGTGATTCTACTGCCAAAGGACAGGAACCTGTTCTTCCAGTTATTGATGCGGGTCACAATCTTATTGATTAAGGTATCGAAGTGTCCAATTATGACCCTGTCAGGGGCTATCAGACCACCCAAGTAAGTCATAGGAAATCTCTTGCATCTGAAGCCCAGGGAGGACTCAACCAAAATCATGCGCCTATGTGGTCAGGAGCTGGGGAGGTACACCTTGCTTTTGTCACTATTTATGACCTAACCGCTCCATTTGGAGTACTATTGCATGACATCATTGAACCCAATATAGATGAATTACGTTCGTTGATAAATAAGACCAAATCATCCACAAATAAGAGGTGGGAAATCTCAGATAAGTGAGACCCACAATGATAGGGATGAATATGACCACACTACATCATCAAGGAAAAGTATCTGCTGAGCGATTCTTGCGTTAGGATGAAGAGGCTCGAGGATAGGGGTTCCCCTTGCCTCATCCCTCTAACCAACTTTAGGAACCCATAGTACTTCCCCATAAAAATAATGTTGAACCACGGCGAGCTATAACAGCGGAAGAGAAGATCAATTCTCTATTCTGAGAACCCCATGCCTCTCATAACACGAATTATGAAACTCCATTCCAGGCAGTCATAAGCCTTATCCATGTCAACCTTAATGACAACATTAGACCCCATCACTTTCCTATTAAAGTCACCAACCATCTCTTGTACAATACCCATAGCCCCTTGCATGGACCTGCTCGGAATGAACGCATTTTGCTCGTCAGATACCCAATTGTGAATATGACATCCAATCCTCCTGTTAATGATATTAGCCAGCACTTTATACACAAAGTTGCAAATACTTATGGGCCGGAAGTGGGAGATGGAAGAGGGGTCCTTAACCATGGGGATAAGAATAAGAGTAGTGGCACCTGCTACTTGAGGAAGAGCACCCCCGCAGAAGAAATCTTGGATTTCTGCAATGAGATCAGCTTTGATAATAGTCCATGAGCTGATAAATAAAGAGACTAGAAAACACTCAGGGCCCGACACACTATCCAGGTTTAGGTCCGTGATAGTATCCCATGCCTCCTTATCTTCCAGCCCTTCCCCAAGAGAAGCATTGACACGGGAAGGGATCACATTGGGGATGGACTCAAAGAGTTACGACTGGCCACCAGGGTATACCTGTTGCATGCATGGGTTGGGGTTGCAAATTAAGGACTCAAAATGGGATTTCACCTTACCACAGATCATATTAAGGTCACTGGTGAAGGATCCATCCTCAAGTCGGATATTAGGGACCTGACCCCGCTTCTTTTCTTTCAAGATGGTGTGAAAATATTCTGAATTACGGTCCCCTTATTTGAGCCAGATAGCCCTGGAGCACTCAAGAGGGAGTCTTTCCTGCCTTAGAATCATCTCATTCAGAAGTTTTTTTTTTGTTATCCAGGGAGACGAGGACATCCTCATTCCAAGCTTCCTCCAGACTGGCCTCTGCAGCTTCAATGTCGCTCATAAGCTCGTCCAGGCATGGTTGTTTTGAGGGAAGGGAGCCAGCCCAAGCAACAAGGTCATGTCGCAGGCGCCAAAGCTTGTTGTGGAGAGAAACCCAGGGTCCACCCTGTTAGGAGGCCATCTAAGACCGTCGCACCACATCCAATAAGTCTAGATGTTGATTCCAACTCTTATAGAAGAAAAAATTCCTTTCTCTTGGGGTACCCTCCCTAAGGTGAACAAGAAGCGGGGAGTGGTCCAAAAGGGCATGTACCATATGAATGACCTCTGAATTCTGAAAGAGGGAGATTTCCTGGAGGTTCCCAAGACAGCGGTCCAGTCTTCCCCAAATGTGTCGGTTACCTCTTTGATTGTTGCACCAGGTAAACCTATCACCTGAAAAGCCCGGATCCTGGAGTCCCTCTTGGGCCGCAAAGGAGGAAAAGGCTAGACTGTCACTATGTGGTGAAGCAGTGCCACCCTTCCTCTCTGACAGATCCATGACCATGTTTAAATCACCACCCACCATCCATGGCTCCCTCCCGAGGTTGGAGGACCTGAGATCCATCCAAAGCTGCTCACGAAGCCTAGCCTCGCACTTAGCATACACAAAGGAAAAGAAACAGTTCCAGTTGCCTTCGTCAACCTGAATAGATAAAAGTTGATCCGAGACCATGAGATTCATTACACTGATAGTGCCTTTATAAAATCCCCAGATGTGGTGATTACCATGCTCACCATTCATAAAATGTCACATCCCCATTCTTTTGGAGAAATCCCCCAGCCTTCCCACACTTTTCTTGGGCTCGAGAATCACAACCAGAGAAACCTTGTGCCTGAATGCTTAAAAAGAAATGAATTCCGTTTTAACCCTGGCACCGAGGCCCCGGGAGTTATATATGATCAAAGATAACATTAAAAGAGGTGGGGCTAGTACTGTACCTAGGAGAAATCGTCCCTCGAGTTGGCTTCCTTGAAGAGGCGGAACTTCTTCTTGATTGAGATCTAGTTCGAATCCTACTTGAAACCGGGTTGCAGATAGCAGACGATTGGGTCTCCACCTTGGTGGACTGTGATGAAGAACGACCCCCCTTAGGGGCCATTGAGGAGCTGGAAGTCCTCTCCTATGGGTTTGAAATAGCACTGAAGCAGTTAGACAACTCAAATGGTGAATAAAAGGGGCCAAGAGACTTGGGGGAAGAGGTTGGGGGAGAGGAGTCACGGATGATCTCCTTCCCCTTTTAGGGCCTGCCGGGCCAGGGGGGAGGGGTAGAAACAGAGGGGGAAGGTGGAGGGAGGAGGGGCACAAAGGTAATGATGGCTTTTCAAGAGGAAAAGGGAGGGGAAGGGAGGACGAGTGGGCGGAACCGGAGGGAGGGGGATGAGGACCCTGCAATGGGAGGGAAGGATGGGGGGAAAGGGGGGAAAGGCAATAGAGGGGGGGAGAGAGGGCCAAGCAATGGGCTGTTCAGATGAGAGCCCCCTGACAGAAGAGGAATCTGGTGGTGGAGAGGCTGCCACCGAAGCCGAGGGACCTCTGGACTGACATCTCTTGCGTGAAGACATACTATGAGAAGAGCACTTCTTGCACTCTGACACCATGTGTCCTAGTAAGTGACTGCCAAAGAAAAACCGAGGCACCGAAGGGAAGAAGATAGGCTGCATCCAATCCTCAAAACCTTCAACCCGAAGGAGCATGCGGTCCGGAAGGGGAGAGCGCAAGTCGATTTCTACACAGATCTGGTCCATTGCCGAGTCAAGGAGCTGGAGATTGCAGTCATCCACACACAAGAATTCACCAAGGCAGTCATCGATCGCCCCCAAGAGATCCAGGTTCATGAAAGGAAGAGGGGGGTTAGGAAGGTGAACCCAGACTGCCGCTACCGACGACTCCTTGCCCCGATGGGTTTCCATGGACCACTGAGAGAGGTGAAAGCGCCAATGGCCAACCGAGCGGGGGCTACATGTCCAGGCTTGCACAAAACCTTCCTGAGAATCCAGCACCACTAGGAAGGACTTCCAATTGAGCATCGAGACCTTAGCCGGGTGAGACAGACCCCACGAATGCACAAAGTTTTGGAAGCTGGTCAAGGGCGGCTTGTCCACCCCAAATCTGGCCACAAGAAACCAGCGAAGAAAGGAAGAGGCCTCCACGAAGACCTTTAATGAGAAGGAAAGCACCGGGGTACTGTTTCTAGGTCCCGACACTGGAGGGTCCAGCTGAACTGCTAGAGATGAAGTAACTTTCCAGACAGGGGGTTCCTTGAGGAGGATCACCTTCCACGACACCCTCGACTCCACAGGAGCTGCATCAAAAGTGTCCAGAGGAGGTCCCACCACCAGCCCAGGGTGAGGGGGTTCCGTCGCAGCAGTCGAAAAGAAGATTTGAGGCGGAGGTGCATGCAGTGTGTTCAAATTTTCCAAAAGGTGCATTCTTTCTCTCATCACGGTGTCTAGGTCACAGTGTCTAGGTCACGGTGTTTGGGTCACAGTGTCTGGGTCACGGTGTCTGGGTCATGGTGTCTTGGTCACGGTGTCTAGGTCATGATGTTTGGGTCATGGTGTCTGGGTCATGGTGTCAAGGTCACGGTGTCTGGGTCATGGTGTCTAGGTCATGGTGTTTGGGTCATTTTCCAGAAAAACATAACCGGTGGCAGACTCACGGTTTCTCAGAATTATCCAAATATCTATAAAAATACTTAAATAGTAATATTCATAGAATGGATTAGACTTAATAATTTATCAAGGAAATCCATTATAACACAAACTCAAAATAGTTTACAATCATTAAACATAGCACTTAAGATCTTGGATAGGTTTATTTAAAGCATAAAGAAACTAATCATCTGTACACATGATTTTAGATAGATTAATAGGATTAATAAGATTTACAGAATGTATAGGATTTGTGATCATTAAAACATGATTAACACATGAGGAGTCCAAAAAATTCCAAGAGTGGTTTAGACGCCTTTGGGTTGTGTTATTCCATGAACAGAAATCTTATGTGCTAGAATCCTCAATGTCTAATCTGCCTACTAAAGAGGTGAGTGATGAACAGTTCCTTGTCTATAAAAAATATTTGAGTGACGTAATAAATTTTCAATATTTTATGCTTTAATTGATTTCTAGTGAACTAATAAAGTTTCACAAAAATATAAATTTGTATAGCATGCTCCATCCCCTCCATGTTCTTTTCGAGGAGAGATCTAGACAAGAATGCTTTGAGATTTCCAAGGTGATATTTCTGAGAAAGGTTGGAGAGGGTTCCCTAGTAGGGACTCATGTAGTCAAGATCATTTTCTATATTGAACACTTAGAGGTTCTAGGGCTTAAAATCCCTAAATAACTGGGCACCAACCTCATTCTGGAATCATTCCCTCAAAGCTTCTCTAGCTTTGTTGTGAATTTTAATATGTAAAACATTGAAAATTCTCTGCCAGATCTTCTTACTCTTCTTTGCCAAGTAGATAAGGATATGAAGTGTGAAAAACCTTTCATACTTATGTTGAACAAATTAAAAGGTAAAGAAAAGTGATTTAAAGCCAAATATTCTTCATGCCCTTCCAAGAATAGGAAGATCAAGGGGCAAGAAAGGGAATAGGATATTGTCTGTTTCTCATGCGGTAAGAAGGGCCACTGGAAGAAAAAAGGAACCCATCTAAAGAAGTAATGGGAGGCTTCGAGTGTGTTTTTTATCGAGGGAAATTTATCAATTTCTAAAAATTGGGTATTAGATACAGATTTTGGTTCTCAAATATGTATTCAAATACAGGAACCAAATAGATTCGGAAATATTGATTGAGGAGTGGTAGATCCTCAAGTAGCCAACAGAGCTAAATGTATTACTGTAGCTATTAGGAACTACCACCTCACATTACCAAACAGAATGATCTTGGTTTTAAAGGGTTTTTATTATGTGCAAAAAGTTACCAAAAACATTATTTATGTATCCAAGCTTGAGACTGATGGATTTATTTTCAAATTTGGGAATAAATGTTTCTTATTTTATAAAGATATCATTTTTTATGGTAATACACGTTTAAATAACAGTCTTTATGTGTTGGATTACATAAACCAAATAATGGAAATTGATAACGAAGTTACTTCACATGGCTCATACCACACCTAACTTTTGCATCACCAGCTAGGTCATGTAAATGTAAAACGCTTGACTAAATTACATCAAGATGGATATTTAGATTCTTTTGAACTAAAACCACTTGGTATATGTCACACAAGTTTACAAGGAAAAATGACCAAATCCCCATTTAGTGGGAAAGGTGAAAGGGATAAAGAGATTCTTGAATTAGTTCATATCGATGTGTATGGACCATTTCCTATTGAAGCAAGAGGTGGGTACTCATACTTCATAACTTTTACTGATGATTTTAGTAGATATGGATATTTCTACTTAATGAGGTATAAGTCATATTCTTTTGAAAAATTCAAGGAATAAAATAATGAATTTGAGAACCATCTTGGTAAGAAGATTAAGAAACTTCACTCAGACTATGGTGGAGAAAATCTTAATCAAGACTTGATTGATTATCTATGAAATTTTGGGATTTTATCTCAACTCACTCCTCTTTATAAACCTTAGTATAATGGTGTAAGTGAAAGGAGGATTCGCACCTTGTTTGTAAAGACCCGAACTTTTGATTAATATTTTTTTCCTGAATTTGTGTGTTATTTTATTTTATACTCAACAAAAATATATCATTTTATTAATGAACTGAGTATAATTAAAATGAGACCATTGGGTTTCGACTGTTAGATGATCTTTGGTCAGTATGACCGTTGGAAACTATACTCTTAACATTGTGATTATTGTTTATAAATACAAATGATCATGGTTAATTAATACATAAAGAAGAGTCGATGGCCTCATCTAGTAGACTCGGTCCATACGAGGACCATCTTTTAGAGCATGAGAATGAGGTATCATCACTGGGCTTTTCTATGGACCAAGCTCAAGCCGAACTCCAACACGTTAATCTTGAATGGAATCGCTTATGGGAGAAGTTCAAGCTGATAGAAATCACCAGTCAGGCAATTTTTTCAAAAGCCACCCCAAGATTCTATCACCATTGCACACCTTACTCTTAGGTCCTATGCAGGTGTTATAAGGGGCTATTTAAAGAGGCCTTAGTTACTTTGTGTAATACTTTTGTATAAATAAAATTTTTATTTCTTATTATGGTAAAATTTTTGAATTTCAAATATCAAGATAAATATAGGATGAATTTATAGAAGTTTCATATTATTGATTAATATTGTAAAAAATGTATTTTAAAATATTTTTTTATACTTTAAATAATTAATAATGTGAAATTATTTTCCAAAAATGGTCTTCTACAGTTGTGATTAGTAAGAAATTTGGATTCTAATAAGATCAACTTAATTTTTGGTGAATAGTAAATTATGAATAGTTATATTACCCTTGTGAATATTATGTGACCAATGGAATAATAACCTCACTTAAGAAAGTATAAATATAATTTAGGCATCTTTATTGGTAATGTGATATAATATCATAAGTAAATAACTGTTTCATAAATTATTAGTTAAGTATTAGTATTTTTTGGGGTAAATAGAATTTTTACTTAAAAATTAAATATCTCATAATTAAAAAATTATTTTCATAAAATGGAGTTCATTTTTGAATTCAAAGCATCTATATTAGGTTAGTTTGAATTTATGATATTTTTATAAAATGTTTTGTTTTTTGGTGAATAGTAAAAAATATAGTTTTGAGTTTCGATGTGTTTAATGACATCCTTAATGATATAATAATTATGTAATAATTCTGGTCAACTTTTTCATATTAAAATATTTTATGAGGTGTCCCAAGTTTCCAATACCATGGGAAAATATCATGGGCAAGCCATGCTTTTGAAAATACCACTAATGAGGTGCCCCTTAGAAATTAATAAAATATTCCCTCAATTTTGATATAAATACCAACTCATTGATTCATTAATTTCATTCCAAATTTCTCCTAAATGAATCTCTATTCTTTTTTCCTTCCAAGGAGTCGTTCCAAGGTTCCCTCAAGCCCTAAAAGGTCTCAACCAGCAAGTTTTTGAAGTTACTCTTCAAGGTAAGGGAACCTTTCACCCTCCTCTTTTAATCAACACTTATTTTATGTTATGTATTTGAATTTCCATTTTCATATGTTGGGGTATGATATTATATATCCCTATTACTATACTTTTGGTGTCCATATTATGAGATACCCTTTTTTCTCTCATCAGTTCATTTTATGAATTCTTAAATGACGCTGTTAGATAGCTGAATTTTCGTAAAAGAAATCGCATCTTCTCTTTTCTTTCAAGTTTCCTTTTCATGTGGTATGTCATCCAAATATCCATACCATGATCATATTTACATATTATTATGTCTCTATACTGGATTATAATTTATTTATGAGTGGGTTAGCCTTTTCCAATCTCTTTTTAATATTTTCTAAAACCATGTTGTATAGCCATTATGTTGCAGAATTTTCGTCTCAAAATCTCTCTCCTTCTCAAGAAATTATCTTATTTTATTTATGTGAATACCCAAACATATTTCAGTTCCAGGGGTATTCATCAATAAATAAAAATGATATATTTGATTTTTTAATTTACATACATAAAACCCTTATTCCCTTTCCATGGGTTATAAATGACATAATAATTTTGTTTTTAAGTACTTTTTAAAATGTTACGATTTTGATATGAAATCCATTTATTTTATTCTCTTTGGTTTATTTATGAAATGTTTGATTATGATCTATATGGATCACATGAAAATAAATACATATTAAGGGTTAACCTTGATAGTTCTCTAATGCATTGGGTAAAGAAATTATTCTCTAGAGATGACAAGTTTTGTGATACCTTGATGAATAACCATGGTAATTTTTATGACACATTGGGGATAGACCTTGGTGATATGATTATGAATGTCTAAATTAAATGTTGTAGCCACATTTTCAAGTTATGTTTCAAGTTATTATTATGATATTCCACTTTATCCCCATGTTCTTATTGTTATCTCTCAAGTTCACATGTAAATTGTTTCACTTGATTCCCTTATTGGGCCTTTTGCTTACCCTTTCCTTTGATGTATGTCTCCAGGTTATGAGATGCAGTAATTTTACTTAGGATGAACTTTTCAAGAATCTTTTCAAGGGTATTAAAATAATGTTTTATGTTTTGATGTATTATGTACCCTTTTTTTCAAGACACTGGACTTTAAAGATCCTCTATTTGTAAAATGAAATGAAAAGTTATATAATAAAAAGGAGAGATGCCATATTGTTGGACATGGTAAGATCAATGATGAGCCATATGATTATTCTATTATCCTTTTGGGGTTATTAATTATAAATAATAGCATACGTACTAAATCGAGTTCCAACTAAATCAACAAATGATATACCAAACCAATTATGGAATGGAAAGAAACCTATGTTGTCTTACTTACATGTGTGGGGTTGCGAAAAATCTGTTAAGGAATATTCAGGTAACAAGCCTTCACCCTGAGTAAAAGAGTGTATCTTTATAAGATATCCAAAAGAAACAAAGGGATACTGCCTATACAATACTTCAGATGAAAATGGTTGTGGTTAAAATACATTCCATATTTATTGAGGAGAGTCTTGTCACTAAAAGAGGTAGTGGGAGTGATATAGACTTCGATGAAGTTTAGGCTCAATATACACAACATTTGGCATAGGAACAAATTCCACAAAGCCCCATGGAATAAGAAATTATTACAGAGACACAATTACTATGTAAGAGTAGTATAGGGGTTAGATAATCATAATGGTATGGTTTTCTAGTCACAAAGGATGGTGACTCATTATTAGTTGATAATAATGATCCTCTAACCTACAAAGAAGCAGTAAGTGGAACAGATGTTGAAAAGTGGAAAGAATCCATGGATTCTAAAATGGATTCCATGTACCAAAACCAAGTCTGGATTTTGGTGGAGCCTCCAGTAGATATAATCCCACTGGTTTCAAATGGGTATTCAAAAATAAACTAGACATGGAAGGACAAGTCGGTGCCTATAAGGTGTGACTGGTTGCAAAAGGGTTTAAATAGTATCAAGGAATTGACTAAGATAAAACCTTTTCACCAGTTCCAATGTTGAAATCTATCATAAGTCTAATTTCTATTAGATCTTTCCATGATTATGAGATTTGTAAAATGGATGTCAAAACATCCTTCCTTAATGGGAACCTTCAAGAAGATGTCTATATGACACGGTCTGAAGGGTTTGTGACCCCAAAGGATGCCAACAAGAGGTATGGAAGTTGCAAAGATCCATTTATGGATTAAATAAAGCATCTAGGTCATGGAACATTCATTTTGATGATTCCATAATAGAATTTGGATTCATAAAGAACAAATGTGAGACGTGTGTCTATAAATTGTTTAGTGGGAGTGCAGTCATTTTCTTAATAGTATGTGTTGATGACATATTTCTCATTGGAAATGAAATGCCAGTATTACAGTCTGTTAAGGAATGGTTGAATAAATGCTTCTCTATAAAGGACTTGGGTGAGGAATCATATATTCTTGGGATCAAGATCCATCGAGATGGATCTAAGAGATTTCTCGGACTATGTCAAAGTACATACATTGAAAAGATACTGAAGATATTTAGTATGGAACAATCCAAGAGGGTATTGTTTCCAAAGTCACGTGGAATTTATATTTCCAAGAAAATGTGTCCTCAAACACATGAGGAAAGAAATGGAATGACAAGGATTTCATACACACCAGTGATTGGTTTAGCCATGTATGCTATGATATGTACTAGGATAGATGTCTCCTACGCATTAAGTGTGGTATGAAGATATCATACTAATCCAGGTGACCGCCATTGGATGGAAGTCAATAATATCCATAAATATCCGAGGATTACTAAGGATATGTTCTTGGTTTATGGAGGAGATGATGAACTAGTCATTAGAGGATATGTAGATGCTAGTTTCCAAACTGATCAAGAGGACATGAAGTCGCAAATGAGATACATCTTCACTTTGAATGGAGGTGTTGTGAGCTGGAAGAGCTCAAACCAGGTCATGGTTGCAGATTCCACAGTAGAGTCCAAGTATATTTTGAATTTTAAAGAAGCTAAAGAAACAGTATGGATGTGAAACTTCATCCAAGATCTTGATGGGGTACCTAGTAGTAAAGATCATATCACAATTTATTGTGATAATACTATAGTGGTGGATCTTATAAAAGAGCCAAGGTCACATCAGTGGAAGGAGAACATACTTCGGAAGTATCATATCTTGAGGGATTTTTCTTAGAGAGGTTAAGTTTCAATGAGTAGTATTTCCACAGAATATAATATGGTGAAACCCTTGACTAAATCCTTGACTCATCAGAAACATAACTATCATGCGGGGTCTAGAAGACTAAAGTTTGTATGTAGTTGGCTCTAGTCCAAGTGGGAGTTTGTTGGAGTTGGTGTCCTAGGACCAACTGTTTGTACTCTAATTACATCAATATTCGATGTATTGGATATTAATAAAACTAGTTATTACATATTGTTTTATATTCTATATGACTCTAATGTAATAATGTCCTAGAGTATATGTCACATTGATAAGGTCATAGAAGTTCCCCATTATGATGAGAACCCTAATGTGCTATGATAATATTCTAAAATAATGTTCTATGGTTGGATAATGTGTTATAATGGGACACATAGTACATAGAATGTCAGGTGAGAGTACTCATAATGAGGTGAGTCTTCTTCTCATGAAGTTCACACTTGGTAATCTCCAAGACAAGAGATTATGAGAACATACCTACTAGTAGGAATTCTATATATTTTGGTGTTATCAGATATTCCTATCTATGAGAATGTGTGATGGTCCTTAGACTTTAATATTATTATTAATTCATATTACAAATCATGTACTTAGATTTATTTCGTAAACCAATGATAATAGTTCATGGAGAAGTTGGATATGTTGGGTGCATCATGAGTGAAATGTCATTAATGAATAAGTCGAGGAAGGATTTGTCTCTTCCATCTTTATGGAAGCTGATATATCGAACCTTTGATTGGAATAGAACTATCACATTAAATTCCATGGTCATGGTGTAACGATGTGTTTATTTCATATAGTTAAAGAAATACATATCAAGCATATAGTTTGGTGACATAGATGTGAAACCAACTTAATAAGATATTGTGACAGAGGGATTATATTACACAGTGAGTGTTCATATGTGGTTGTCGATGTTGCAACATTAAGTTTTTTCTATTGGGTACCTTAACCCATTGCTAGATAGTAATATCAGACTTTAGTAAAACCCACTTAATTCCAACAAGAAATAATCCTAGAGGGTCACACACTAAGTGTTTCCTTTGATCTCAATTAAATTCTATCAGAGTTTAATTAATGGAATAAAAAAAATCTCAAGTTCAAGGAATAATTTTATTCAAGTTATATTGACCACATAAATTAAATAAATATTTATTCTCCGACTTGTGAATAAAATATTTATTTTACTTTTTGAATATTTTAATAAATATTTATTTTTAAGACTGTGAATAAAATATTTATTCAGTTATTCAATAAATTCTAGAGGATTTTGAACGGACCAAGATAGAGTCCAGTGAAAAATATTAATTAACAAGACCATTGCATAATATTTGTTATTACGCAAGTTGGAGCACACCAAAAAATAATAATTATATAATTATTATTATATGACATGAGATTTATTAAAGGTAATAAATGTTATTTAATAACTGGTATATAGTTAAATAATATTTTAACTCAAATTCCCACTCTATAAATAGGCGGATATGTCTATTGTGTAGAGTATCCAAAAAATTGAAAATAGATAATTATTGTGCACAACGAATTCTATCTCAAATCTTCCTTCTCTCTCCCTCTCAAGAAAAATAAGTGTAAGAGATATTTCTTTAAGACTAAAGAATGATCGATCAAGAATGAACAACGCAAGACATTAGACTTGCTGCACTAGCACCCGTAGATCGAGTGGTGTTACTCGGAGATCATAGGAGCACGTGTGGGTCACCTCTATAGGTATTCTATCCTTGGATCCTCACAAAACAATAAAGTTAATTTGAAAGGGTCTTTTTAGATGACCAACATTCACTAGAAAATAAATTTCCTAAGCTCGTGTATTAATTTTTCAGATATTGAATAAATTAATTATAAATTTAACATGCAAGATCCTTGCTCTTGGTTTCGGGAAAGATTATTAAAAGAAATTTTAATATAATATCCACCTCTATATGCTCCCACTACACCTGAATCCATCATACCTTAATGAATATCTTACACTATCACCAATTCATTGAAGAGGCTAATAGAATATCCTTCACTGAAAAAATTCCAGTGAATAGAGTCCAGTAGGGATGATCAGATATAGATCATCGGACAGAGTCCAACAGATTAAGTCCAGTACAAATGATTGGACATAACCTAAAGAGGATGATTGTATAGAGATCATCAAATGGAATCCATTATAGATCAATGGACTAGGTCCAATAGAGATGATTGGAAAAAGATCATCAGACGGATTCTAGAGTAAAGGATTTGATAGGGTTTAGTGGGATGGAAGTTTCTGGACAAAGCTGGATGGATGGTGTTTTAGTGAGTTTTGCAGTGCAGGTAGATTGTTCCTTTGTCCTCTAGAAGGAACCTTGTGTGAGTATCAACAAGAGAAATTGGGAGGATGTCATACAAACAGAGTGGTCTTTGAGCATAGCGTACATGATCTGGAGAAACAAAGTGAGGCTAAAAGATAGAGCTTTTTACTGTAGCTGAATGAATTCTTAGAGATGGTTGATGTGTTATGTGGAATTAACTATAATGGGAAGCACTGAGGATGAAACCTGGAAGCATTATTCATGGATGTGTTGAAGGAAATGCTGGTTTGAGGCTTTTTTTTAATCAGAAGGTGACGTGAAATGTTCACCAGGAGTCAGTGGTTGAGGCCTTAGATGTTACTAGTGATAGATCGGGGCTCACATCAATAGAAGGACACATGTGAAAGGCAGAAGGTGGTACTGACTGGATGACCGACTAAGTCCCTATATAAGAAGGATATTAAACCACTTGTTACGGGTGGAATGTGTGACTACGAGGCACCAGTGAGGCCTGAACAAGGTAGAGGTGGCCCTACTTGAAGGGGGATACTTGGGTGCACTATAGTAAATTTCCATAAATACAATGTTCAGAAAGACCATGGTTGGGCGAACAATGATCAGACAAAAGAACAAATGGGTACAGACATCGGTGGGTCTTGTTCCTATAATAAGTGTAGGGTATGTATGTTTATCCTTGTAAATAGATGTTGGTATGATGGAATCGATGAAGTATTTTTCATTCTACCATGGATATAGGATGCAAGTTTGAACCATGTAATCACCATTGTTCTTTTTTCTTGTACTCACATATGTCTTGATTGTTTGCATGGCTTGTTTATTTGTTCGGGAAGGAGAATCAGAGAGGGATCAAAACGTGGTTTCTTACATCGAATCGGTATGGTGGTTGGGGTGCTTGGTCAAAGTAATTCATGAAGATAAACTTGAGGGGTGTAACACCCATAGATTTTATTAAATATTCTTTTCAAATAAATTTAATTTCTTCAATAGCTTTCATACACACAACACCGATTTTTAACGAAACACAACATACTATTAAAATATTATTATTTAATATGATAGTTATCACCAAGACACTAAAATGATGGGTATTAATAGGATTAGTTAAATTATGAAAATATATGGTTTAAAAATACATATAAAATTAATTATTTGGTGACTGATTAATTAGAAAATAAAATAACCATTTGAAAAATAAAATAACTCTTTTTTTGAAAAATGATTTTTATGCACACAAACATGTTTTACCTCAATAAATTAAAAATCGTTTTCGGTGAATAATTTAAATGAAATTTATATATTATATATTCAATAAAATATTAACATTCATATTATGTGTTTTCTAGTCATGTGATAAAATTAAATCCAATTTTATGCATAAAAACTATATTTTTCTAAAAAATAGTTTTTTCGCCTTTTGCATACTTATATTAAAATCTATTTTTTACCATTTTTAGAAAATTTATTTTGAAAACTAAAATTAATTTTTTAAATCATCATGTCAGAATTATATTAGGGTTAATTTTTTATAATTTTTTGAAAAGATTAATTTTTCGATGAATACTGAAAAATACTGTTTTTTATTGAAAATCGTCTTTTCATTTAATGAATTTATATGGTTTGATTTTATTTTAAAATTATTTTAAAAGTAAAATTATTTAAATTATATATTTATTAATCCAATTTTATGTCATTTAAATTAATTTCATTTTGAATTTTGATATAAAAACTTTTTAAGCTTTTGAACATTTTATCTTTGGAAAGCCTCTTTCTCATCGCATCTACAGATATAATTTTAAAATAAATTTTACCAATTATGTGAATGAAATTTGGAAAAATGGATTTCATATTTTTAATCATAATAATTAATATTTACTAATAAGGTCAACTTAATTTTTCACAATAAAGAATAGTGAAAACAATAAAAATTAATTATCACGGTTAAGGTTAAAACAGGTTTACGTGAGGGTTAAACTAAAAAGATAATATGCAAAATGGCCTAGCGACTGGTCTTATTGGCTGACCATATTTCTACCATATCACCTATAAGTTTCAATAATGACCCATTTTGGAGTTTTTTGACATGTAAAAAACATGAGTAAACCTTTTCCTTTTAAAAAATCATAAGTGTGTCGCTCACCTCACTTATAAAAGCTCACTATATATTCTCTCATATTCACACTTTAAAAAGTAATTGGTTCAGAAAATACATTCCCAAATACACTCCTTACATACCTCCCCACATCCTTTAATCCTTGGTGAGATCATAAATTCAATCTAGGAAGGCTTTAGGTTAAACCTAAAGAGGTCACCCAAAGAAGAGGTAACGTTTTAAACAATGCGTTTTTATTTTACTTCTTCTTCTAAATCCTTAAAATAATATTCAATTATACTGATATAATAACACAAGTATCTCCCATATATTTAGATTTTGTTATTTTAATTACATAATCTAAATCCATCTCTTCTTCTATCAAATGGGATAAAAAATCATCATTTGTGTTTATGGAGGACTACCCCCTCGCAAACCGATACTAATCATTTTAATCAACACCTCTCATGGATGTATATAATGATAGATTTAATATTTATATATTATATTTATGATATTATTATACATATGGTATTATAATACCACATCTACCTTCCTACCTCTAAACTTATTGGAAAACAATAACATCGCTCGTGTGTACGGCGGACTACCGCCTCACGAACTAATATGATGTGCTTTTTTTTATTTTTGTTTTACTTGAACTGTAATAAGGATAGATTAAATGAATATATATTATATTTGTAACATATTTATACTTATTTAATTATTATATCACATATATATTCTTACTTTCTATTCCGTGGGGGATATAGTAACGTCATTTGTGTGTACGATAGACTATCGCCTCGCGAAACGATGTGATTCGTTTTTCACTAATGCTTTTAATGGGAGGTAATTAGGGTAAATTTAATGGGTATATGTGATATATATGATAAAAAAAATTATTATATAATTGTAATATATTATTTACCTTTATTTCATTTCATCCATCAAGAAAATTGAAACAGTGTTCATGCGTACATAGGGTCTACTGTCTCCATGAACGACATATTTCATTTTCTATCTCCAAATTTTATAGATTATGCTAAATACATATATAATGAATATATATGATATTTATATCATGGTTAATATTTTGGATATTATGTAACCATGATCAAAGTAAGAGGACCAGAAATAAAAAATAAAAACATATATGAAAAGAAAAGCAGTTTTACCTAAAACATGATTCTAACAAGGAATTATTGATAAACTAGTAATAAAAGGTGATAAGTAAATCGTATATGGTATGAAATATATGAGTATGGTTTTTAATAGATTTATAATAAATTTATATTTATTATATAGTATGTTCAAACATATATGGAGTAAGTTGAGACTTAAGGTAAGGGATTTCCATCTCACTTTTATTTTTTGTGAGACACGTGCCATATTCACCACAAGTTTTTTTATATGGTGTATATAATATCCATGAATTTATTTTATGATAATTATCCTTAAAAATTATATGTATTTACATATCCATTTGAATATCTCTCTTTCATGGGGTTTACAGTTCAAAAGTTACCAAAGCAGTAATGGATTTTTGTCTCAATTTGTCTTCTTTGGGACATATATTATATTATGCACCTATCTTCTTTTATGAGGTGTATATACAGCCCCATTTTCATGTAATATCATGAATTTATTTATTCTCATGATATTTTAAGTTTCATTTAATGATATTATTTTATTGGGGCATACAATTCAATGTTACCAAAGTAGTAAGGGTTTTATGATACAATCTCATCGTTTATTGGGATTATTTATGATTATGTTTCTAATGATGAAATATTATGATCCACATCTCAAGAACATCATGAATTTTATTATACTATATTTATTACATGAGAATACATGTTTTATATTTATTTTAATTTGTTTATGTACTCAAGTGTTCAGAATAATGTTATTAAGAAAAAACATACTTATTTCTCCCTTTGGTTGAGAACCCTTTTTCATCCAAAACCATTTTTTCTAAAAATATATTCCAAAATATTTTTAACATTATTCAAATGGTTTATTAAATAATTTTTTTCCCATGTATGAATTTTTAAAAAAAATGAAATTAATATTCATTTCATTTTCCAAACAAGGCCTGTTCTGTTTTTACAGAAAACGTGAAAGAAATATTTATTTTAACATGTACAACATGTACAGAATTTCCAGACCACATGAACACACAATGTTTTAAATAATCCTTTATAATTTTTAAATTTTATTTTAAAATAAAATGATTTCCAAAAAAAATTATTATTATTTATTTTTAAAAAGAGATTTTCAAAGAAAAGTTATTTTCCTCAATAAATGGTCCAAGTGATCTTTCAAAATCATTTTCCATCTAAGATGACATCATTTGATGTTACTTATGGTTTATTGGGGATACGGTCTAAGTATATCATTCTTATTATTTCTCTTGATGGTTTATGTTTATGATGACAAGATGTTTATGAAACATGTTTCTCTTATATGGGTTATACCATGATGAAATGCTTATGAAACCCACTTCTTTTTTCATGGGTTATGCTTTGATGAAATGATGGAATGATTATGAAACCTGTTTCTTTTCCATAGGTTGTGTTATAATGAAATTTTTATGAAACTAATTTCCTTTATATGGGTTATGATATGATGAATTTTTTATGATCTTATGGTACACAAATTTATGGATTATATGATGGGTGGGACCCATATCTACCTCTAATGCATTGGGTAAATATTGATATCTTATGGGATAAACATTATTATAATGGGAAGTGAACCTAGTTTAGTAAGGAAATATTTCCACTATGATAGTATTGGGAGTGAACCTTGAATGCTATGATGTTTTGGAGAGTGAACTCATTCCACTATGATAGTCTTGTCAATGATCCTTGAACTACTAAGTAAATGATTTTCTATTATTATGTGTATTCCATAAATCTATGTCTTATGAAAATGTTATTCCCTCATGGATTATGTAATTTGATTCCATTATGATTTGTATCTTATGAACTGGAAATATTTATACCATGACTCAATTTTATGATCTATGACATACAAGGTATGGTTTTCGAATGTTATTCTCATGTTCTCATACCCTTGTGATTATGATATGTTGATATCTCCCTTATTTACCCTTACTAGGTATCTGAGCTCACCCTTTATTATATTTCCTTTCCCCGAGTTATGATGAAAGGTATTATGTATGATATGTCATAGAAGGGTGCTAGTTATGAAGAACGTAGTTGGAGATGATGTTTCTCACTTATAGACTGGTTTTTTATGTTTCCAAGTTTCCAAATGCACCAGACTTAAATGATTCTGATGTGGATCATTATGTTATGCAATGAATATTTACCTATTAAGATGTAATATTTATGTATGAGAAGTTTGGGTCATTACAGTTGGTATCATAGTAAGGTTTTGTTAACCTTTGGAAACTAGGATGAGAAAATTTTAGTGAGATCCTTAAGTATATGTATAGTAATATATCTAATGATATATCTAAGGATAAGTCTAAGGATAATTCTAGGTATAGGAAAATATCCTGTATTTTTTGTGAAGGATAAAGAAAGTGGTTTCCAATCAATTAAATCCATATCTAAAGACTATAAGTGTATTTGGATATAGTACAGAGGTACCTAGTGGTAATAACTCTGATAAGGGTGAATTTAACTGGACTCGATCGTCACCTAGTTCGCGGAAACAGGCATTGCTGCACGCCTAGTTTAACACTCCCGGGGGATATGATTTGGAAATTCACTAACTCTTTATAAACCATTATCAAGGATTTGAATAATGACCATGGATGACCTAGGTTAAAACTATGGTGTTATAGATTTAAAAGATAGTGTCATGATTTATTCATCCTCTAAATTATTTTTTGTGATTATGTGGTTTTCCACTATGATCGTTATTGCTCACGCTATGTTTTTTGGTTTTAGTCAATGGCGGGAACCAGAAGCAATCGGGTTAACATTGGATGTGATATAAAATTTATTGATCAGAAACCAAATGGGATGATAACTAGAGTGAAGGATATTGTGATTATGTATAATTAGTTATCACAGTATATGATTAACAACATGCACCCTCACCAACTCTCTGAATCACCAAAGAAGAGAAGGATAGAGTTCACCAAGAGCTCAGGTGGTGGAGACCATAGAGGAAAGAAGTCTCAGTGTCCTATATGTCAAGAATGTGGGAGGGAGAACTCAAGGGAATGTCTCAAATGGATGATAAAATGTTTTGAGTGTGGAAAAAAGGATACAAAAAAAGTAATTTATGAGAAAAAAATGAATAGTTTGGTTAATGCAATGGATGAGAATAGTGGTTTCCCTAAGTCATAACCAGTGGTTGAATGTTATAAATGTGGAAAGTATGGGAATTATACAAATTGGTGTCCTAGGGGGAAAAGCTTGTTAAGAGAATTAGTAAGGTGGTATGAGTAATGGTTATACTGCTGATGATGAAGAGATCATGAACGACACATAAAAGGTATGGTCTATTCTAACAGTATTTTTTATGTTAAACATGAGAAGCATGATTAAATTGAGGTTGATGAGTATTAAGACATGATTCATATTTCATATTATAGGAAAGAGGTGTTAAGGAATAAGATGATGAAGCCTAGTTCATGGTTTAAGAATGAAGTGGAATGATTGAAGAGTTTAGGTATTGGAATTCAAGAATTGTATTATATGAATCATAAAATATATAAGTACTGTTCAATATAAGTTTTTGTTAAGGATTTTCAAGAATATGTTGAATAGTACTAATGACCTATAAAATTGATTTAATGGTATGGTTATTTTTTATGGAAAACACATGATTAAGGGAAGATAACTCTTAACATGTTCCTCATGTTGAGAAAATGGTGTTTAGTTTTGATAGAGATTATTGATATGGATAAAGTAAACTGGATAGTATTGATGAACCCATAACTGATTAATGATTTGTGGAAAAAGCGGAATACGTTATCGTTGATAGAGTTTACAACATTTTTGGATTTATGGAATATATTAAAAAAATATGGGGTTTTATTTAAGGAATGAGGAAGCATGTATTTTTTTCATTGAGGCTTTATGGTAATTCTAGTTATTACCATGATTCAAGAGAATATATGACCAAGGTATTCGCATATTTGGTATGTGACCATTAATATATACTTAATGATATTTGTGGGATTAATGTTATGTTGATTTTTGGAAATTTAGCGACCTTAATTATAAATTTTTTATTTTGGAAGGTTTATAAGGTCAACTATTTATGGAATGGTTTAAGTTGAACTTTGGATGAGGTTTTAAAGATTAATTGATTACTTCACTATATGAAGATTTATGCATATTTGATAACTTGTGCTAACCATTTTATTATGATTACAGCTAGAGATAAAAGGAATGACTTATCATTCTATTATAGATCTGGTGATCCGCTAGTACTTCAGGCATAAAAATTCATCTACATTTCTTCGAGTAAGAGACGAAGTGGAAATTGATCGAAGCACAACCAAATAATGAAATTGTGCTTACGTTATAAAGGAAAGTTAATCCCTAGGTATATTGGGCCCTTTGATCATATTGGGATGGCAGCTTATTGTTTGTCACTTCCACCGAAGCTCTCTTAGGTTCATGATGTGTTCCATGTATCTCTCCTGAGAAAGTATATACATTACTACAAAAAAAAATTAACAGCACTGATCTTTATCGTTGCTAGCAAAAAACACTCATAAAGGGTAACCTTTATTAGTGTTTTTCTCCAGCACTAATGAAAGGTACCTTGTACTAGTGCTTTATTTTTAGTGACGATAAAGGGTATCCTTTATCAACATTTTTTTAAATGAAATAGTTAAAAAAATAAAAAATAAAAATGAGTAAATTAAAAAAAATTATTAAAATTTTTATTAATTAAATAATTATTGATAAAAATGAATAAATTTAATATATACATATATAAATTATAAATACTAATAAATAGTATATATTAAATATATAGATATGTAAAATGAATAAAATGAAATAATTAAACAAATAAAAATTAAAAATGAATAAATTGAGAAAAATATTAAACATTTTATTAATTAAATAATTATTGATAAAAATGAACAAATTTAAAATACATATATACAGATTATAAATATTAATAAATAGTATATATTAAATATAGATATATAAAATGAATAAATTTTAATAATTAAACAAATAAATGAATAAATTCTAATAATTAAACAAAAAAATTAAAAATGAATAAATTACAAAATTATTACAAAAAATTATTAATGAAATAATTATTAATAAAAATGAATAAGTTTGATATATATATATATAGATTAATTATAAATAGTAATAAATAATCTATATTAAATATAAATATAGAAAATGAATAAAATATAATAATTAAAAACATATTAATGACTTATTTGTTTTTAATGGTTTTTATACATAACTATTCATTAATAATTTAATATATAAATATGTTCATATATATTTCTATATATATATATATATATATGAATGTATATAATATTTCAAAAAATATGATTTATATAATACAAAATATTTATTATTTACATTAAATAAGCCATATATTTAGTGAAGAATGGTTTATAATTAAAAATTGATATTAATTAAAAATACTGACTAATTGCATTGAGTAATGGACATAATTGAATGTCATTTTATTTTTCAGTTTAACATATCATACATATGTTACATTGATTTCACATACAGATATGTAATTGATGCATTTTTATATACAACGCACAAACACAAATATTTACGTAATTAATGGAATCTTATATAAAAACACATACACCTAATATTAATGTAATTTATTCAAATTTTAGTTTTCATTTTAGAATTTCGTTATAACATGACAAATTTAATATATTATGTCTTTAATTAGTAAATTTTATTTATTTATTTTTTACGGTTATGTATTAATTCATTTTTAATATTTTTTATTTTTTATTATTTTGCGAATTTAATCATTTTCTACAATTTATTAATATATATTTATTTACCATGTTTTAATATTTTCAATATGTATTCATCATCATTTCAATATATATCCATATTTTTTTAATAATTCATACTTAATTAATAAAACTTATCCATTTTTTCAATATTTTTAAAGTGTACTCATTTTTAATTATTCAATTTCACTCATTTTTAACATGCATGCATTTAAGATTATATATTAATTAATAATTTTAAAAAAAATTAAATATTGATAAATAAATGTATTTATAAATTTATATTTACTATATTTATAAATTTATATATTTATAATTATAAATAAATAAATATTATTTTTTAAAAAGTATTTATATTATTATAAATAAATAATTATATATATTTAAATAATTATATATATTTAAATAATTATAAAATTATAATAAATTTATTTAAATAATGAATATATTCATTATACTTATATTTATATCTATATCAATATTTATATTTATATATATTTATTAAATAAATATATATAATTATATATATATAATGATATAATTATATATAATGATATAAATATATATAATGATATAAATACATAAATATATAAATATATATATTTTTAAAAGTATTTATATAATTATAAATAAATAATTATATATTTAAATAATACATATATTTACTATATTTATATTTATATATATTTATTATATATATATATATATAATTATATAAATATATATGATGATATAAATATATTTATAATTACAAAATTATAATAAATATATTTAAATAATGAATATATTCACTATATTTGTATTTATATATATTTATTATATATATATATAATTATATAAATATATATAATGATATAAAAATATTTATAATTAAAAATAAATAATTACAGATATATTTACAAATATATTCATAAAAGTATATTTACTATATTTATAAAATTATATATTTATAATTATAAATAAAAAATATAATTTTTTAAAAAAGTATTTATATAATTATAAATAAATAATTATATATTAAAATAATTATAAAATTATAATAAACCAATATATAATTATATAAATATATTTACAAAATTATTTATTTATAATTATAATTATAAATCCTTTATCAACGCTAAAGTTTTAGTGCTGATACAGATAGAGCTTTATCAGCGCTAAAAAAGCGTTGATACATATGCCTTTTATCAGTACTTATTAATTTAGCGTTGATATAAGATATCTTTATCAGTGCTATTTTGGAAGCCCTGATAAAAATGTCCCAGCTCTATTTAAAGAACCCTAACCAGTCGCAACTAGTCACGATGTCTAATGATTTTCACGGAAGCCACGTGTTCATCCTCATCAAATCCAAGCTCGAATCATGGCTTGAATCATGGCTTGAACAAATCAAAGGCTCGAATACAAGGCTCGATTGAATCCAAACTTTGGCGAGATCTCTACTTTCTCTCGAACGAATCAATGCTTCAATCCAAGGTATGTTAATTTTTATCCTCCTCCTTGCTCGTTGATTGCTTGTTTGGTGACATCTTTTTGCATTTTTTTATTCATTATCTCTTGCTATTCATTATTCGTCACTACTTTCCCTTCTAGAATGAATTTCTAATTAGGGGTTTCTATGATTATGGGTTTGTATTGACCCTTTAAGGGCTTTTCTTGCTTCCATGTAGCGTATTAAGACTTCCACACACTGATTTCATCCATTCTGGTAGGTGGCTCCAGTCACTTTCCATTAAACATGGAACCTTGAATGCTTGCATCTTTTAAATCCATGTTTTTATCTTAAGAAAATTCAATTATAATTATCCATGATGTGGTTATAGATTTATAAGTGTTTTTATTAAGTTTTCATTAACATCAAAGGAGATTTTCTTAAGTTAAAATGTTTTGAACTTCTTTTCATGGAAATAACACACACAAAGTGTTTGTTAAAATGAAACCCATGGTTTTTATTAAATAAATTGAAATGAATTTCATGTAATGATTTGTTATGAATTATAATGAATTACCATTATGTTTTGATTAAGACTTTCTTTGAATTAGGCCATGTTTGGCTATTTTTTAAGATACTTTTTATGTTAGAAAAGAACATGGAATCATTGTTTCCTTTCATTATTTTAAATGTTTTGGATGGGTTTAAAATGGAAATTTTGATGTATTTTATCATATTTTCAAAGGCAGTATGCTATGTTTGATATGTTTTCTCAATTAGATTAATATTTTGTGTTATATACACCCTTGAAGTTAAGCCCCTTGTTGATTCATAAGTGAAAAGTTGTTTGTTATTGTAATATGGATTTATCATGGGTCATTGATATCATTATATTGTTTATGTTATTATGAAGAAGGTTGTTCATTAAAGGGTGTTCGAAGGTGTGAGTAGGTTTATGTTTGTTGAACTATTTTAATAATTATTTTCATTGTATTGAGATGTGTTATATTGTATTGTTTTCCTCCACTTACATGCCATGAGAAACCTTGGGTAGCTTGGTGAAAGATCTAGGGATGAGTATTACACTAGTGTATGATCACACTTCGCACTAAATAGTCCATTTTAAGGAGTTTATCACAATTTATCTATTATTATTTTCAGCAATATCCCTTAATATATATTGTATAAATGGATCTGCAAGGTTCTTACATGATTTTACAAAAACAATTATTATGGTGCAATTTTATAATAATTATCTCACATATCATGTCTAAAAGAAATATGTTTAGACTTTACATTATACATGTAACTATAATCGTTTGATATTGTTGTTTCACTTCCATAATTAATGGAAATAAGAGGCATTGGAATATTACATAACTGAAATTCCATTAATAAGTTTATGATTCATTTCTTTTTTGTTCTATAAGTTGTTAATGTAGGTTTCAAGTGTAGCGGAAACACAGGAGGGACGATGCCCAACTTTAATTTTTTCCATATTCAATGAACCATATGGGATCTATGTGACGATGAATGTCGTGATCCACAGAATTGAATCAAAGAAATAGGAAAAAGGAATAGAAACCCGAAAATAAGAGATAGGATCAATATGTTTTGTTTATAGTTAATTTAATTAGATAAGAATTACCTCTAAGGTGATTCTTTCTTCGTTGATCTGTTCAACCACATATCTACTAGTATACTGTCATTGCATTATAGAGATCAAGGGTATATCTCCTCTAGTGGTGATCTACATGTATTCCACGTATCTCTGGACGTCGTCGAAGGAGTCTCAAGGTGCTAGCATAGAAGATCATTGTGCTTGCGATGTCCACCTTCGATCGCCTTGAGAAACGCTTCCAAAGTGTTCTCCTTGATCCGGTGGAGGAGGATCTCTCTCGTTCTTAAGAGTGTTCTTGGAGAGGGATGACTGACTGAATGGCCCGAAGGCCAAAATTTTTATTGATTTTTGGATAAGCCCCATTTTAAGGGAAAAGGGGGAAACCTTACATGACTTCAAGACTTAGAAAAAAACAATAGCTGAAAGTGCCACAATCATCTTAGAACAGACTCCATAGAGATGCCCCTCCCCAGCATCAACGTCAATATGTCGCCTCCACTTGTGCATGACTGCTCAGCAAACTGTCCCGTACAAAGAAGCACGGGCCCGGTATCGATGGCTATCCCATACCCTCTCAAACTTTCAAATCCGAATAGCCACGCAAGATGAGGGAAACCAGCTCTAAAACCTCATCTGAAGCAAATTCTGAAAGAGAGTCTGAGACAATCCAACAACAAACATGCCACAAAAAAATTCCACGCAGTCAAAAATTCATCAAATCTAGAAGCTTCCACGAGACAAATTCAATTCCACTGCAGACAAAAGTGCGAATTAACCCCGCTGCTCCACTTCAATCCCACCACCACCATAAGTGCAGAAGCCCACAGAGAGATTGCGAGAGGGTTAGCGGTTAGAGGACCATCATCGACACCAGACCTAAACGTCGTCACACCATCACCTGCAAAACCAAAAACAGAGAACAAAATCCTCCCCCATCTAGTCACTCTAGAGCCGAAAGCGGGGGCCAAGCAGTCTGAGGAAGACGTCGACGCCGATTGTGCTCCGGGGAGGACAAAGTCGGCACCACACGCGGAGGCGAGCCGAGATCCGAACCAAGACCACTCCATATGCTGACGTCGAAAGAAATCCGCACACGAAGTCAATCTGAGGACTGAACCGAGACAAGAAAAACCTATGCACGCCGATGTGAACTGAATCCGAGGAGGACAATGACAACGCCACACGCCTATGTCGAGCTGAGCTAGGACACCGCCGCCGAAGAATTCGCTGACGCCGAAAGAGCTCCAGGGAGGACAAAGCAAGCACCACACGCAGAGATGATCTGAGATCCGGGCCAAGACCACTCTAAATGCCGACGTTGATGGAACACCGCACGCGAAGCCAAGCTGAGGACCGAATTGAGACCCGAGGAATCATCGCACGTCGACGCCAACTGAGGTCTGAGGAGGACAACAACAGCCACCAAGCAACTCTGAGCCGATCTGGATGAGGGGAGGAGACGAATCGAGCAAAAACCCTAGCACCGCGGGCTGAGGGAAAAGCCGCCGCTCAGAGGCCCAAGGAATCCCGTCATTCTACATTATTTTGGAGAGGGATGAACTCTCTTGGCTTGAGAGTTTTTCTCCAAATTGTTGTGCACAACACCATAGGCGTCACTTTTCTTTCCCTTGGCTAATGAGAGAATAATATAACCAGACATTTCTTTCACTAGGGTAATAATAAATAATTCGCACAAGTGCCTTTAATTATTTCATTAATCCTAGTGAAACCCCCATGTCAAATAATAACAGCAATATTCTTATTTCCTGACATGCGCTTAACTTGTGAGTTATAATTAAATATTATTTAATCAAATAATATTCAATATTATTATTTCTCACTAGACCATTAAGCTCAGTCCTCCAATACTCCTCAATATTTATTAATTATTTCGCACATAATATATTCTCACAAATAACTAGTGATGAAATTAATGTGATCAGGCATATATGAATAATTATTAAACCATGACCGAGAATAATATTTATTCAACTTGCTAAATAATAAAATATTTAACTGATATACTGGATACACTTAGTGTGTGACCCTCTAGACCCCTTTCTGAGTGGCATTAGATGAACCCACCTAAAGTCCAAGGTTAACATCTAGAAACACGCTAAGACACTCATAGAGAAAGAAGTTAATGTCACGATGACATGTCACCTCATACGAATGTTTACCATGTAATATAATCTCATTATCATAATATCTATAATCGAGAAGGTTGCATGTTAGTACCATCAACCTATATGTTTGATGTCTCTTTCTTTGACTTTCCGGAAATAGAACTTTCCTATTGATCATCATGGCCATGGATTTATTTAGGCTATATCATTTCCATCAATGATCCTGAGATATTGTCTTTCATTAAATAACAAAAGGGATAAATCTTTTCTCTCATTATTCATTAATGTAATATTACTCGTGATGCACCCAACATATCCTACCTCTTCGCGAACATCTGTCATCATGGTTTTCATCAATACATCTAAGTACGCGACTCATAATATCCATTAATAATAATCTTAAAGTCTAAGAACCAATACACGCATCCACAGATAGGAATATCCAATGACGCTTATAAATGTGAATTTCCTAATGTTGGGTCTCGTTCTTATAATATCCTACTGGATATCACCAAGGCGTACACCATGAGAAGGTGTCTTAAAGTCTTATAAGTCTCCACCCCTGATATCATGTATCATTTGTGTCCCTCAAATGATATCATCCAGCTATAAAACATATATCTAAGAATAACATCATAGCACTTCCGGGTTCTCATCATAGCAGGGATCCGCTATGACCTTTTAGTGTGATAGTTACTCTTAGGACATTATCATATACAATTTTACGCAGAAGAACAATCATGATGTGATAAGAAATTTATTAATATTCAAAACCATGAATATAAGTTATCATAAAGCACAAAAGAAGTTGGTTCTAGGGCACCAACTCCAACAGACTCCCACTTGCACTAGAGTCAACTGCTAACGGCCTTCAGTCCACTAGCTCTTACATGATACTCATGCTTCTTCTTAGATAGGTCTTTAGTCAAGGGGTCTGTCACGTTCTCTTCCATGGATACTCTGCTCACTGCAACTTCACCCCTTTAATAAAAATCCCTCAAGAGGTGATACTTTCAAAGTATGTGCTCTGTTCGTTGATGTGAACTTGACTCTTTTAAAAGAGTCACCGCTGCATTATTATCACGATACAATGTGATAGGGTCTTTAATGTTAGGTACCACATCAAGCTCTTGGACAAAGTTCTGAATCTAGACAGATTCCTTGGTTGCATTAGAATCCACTATGTACTCGAACTCCACTGTAGAATCAGCTACAACTTGTTGTTTTGAACTCTTCCAGCTCATAGCTCCTCTGTTGAGACATAAAACATATCTTGATTGTGACTTTAGATCATTTTAATCTGTCTAAAAACCAGCATTAGCATACCCTCTGATGAAAAGCTACTCGTCTCCTCCATACACCAGGAACATATCCTTAGTTCTTCTCAAATACTTAAGGATAGTCTTAATAGTAGTCCAATACTATTCTCTTGGATCTGCTTGATATATTCCTACCATGCTCAATGCATAGGCAACATCAAGTTTAGTACATAACATGGCATACATGATTGATCGTATCACCGAAGTGTATGGGATCTTACTCATTCTATCTTTCTTCTATTGTGTCTGGTGACACATTTTCTTAGAAAGATGCAAACCATGTGACACTGGAACCAATACCCTCTTGGATTGTTCCATACTAAATCTCTTTAGTATATGGTCAATGTATGTACTTTGTCTTAGTCCAAGAAGCCTCTTGGATCTATCATGAATGATCTTGTTCCCTAGAATGTAGGTAGTTTTACCTAAGTCCTTAAAAGAGAAGCACTTGTTCAACTAGTCCTTAACAGATTGTAAGACTGGTATGTAATTTCCAATAAGTAATATGTCGTCAACATATACTAATAGGATAACAACCACATTCCCACTAAACCTTTTGTAAACACACGACTCGCATTTGTTTTTAATGAAACCAAATTCTTTTATAGATTCATCAAATTGAATGTTCCATGACCTAGATGTTTCCTTCAATCTATAAATGGATCTATGCAACTTGAAAATCCTTTTGGCATCACCTGGTGTCACAAACACTTCTGGTTGTGTCATATAAACATCTTCCTGAAGGTCCCCATTATGGAATGTAGTTTTGACATTCATCCTCCAAATCTCATAGTCATGGTAAGATGTTATGTAAAATATGATTCTGATGGATTTAAACTGGAAAAAAGGTTTCATTAAATTCAATTCTTTGATGTTGTTTAAACCCTTTAACCACTATCCTTGCTTTATAGGTACTTAATTTTCCTTCCATGTCCAGTTTCCTCTTGAATATCCATTTACATCCAATAGACTTTACATCAACTGGAGCATCGACCAGAACCTAAACTTGGTTTTGATACATAGATTCCATCTCAAAATTCATAGCTTCTAGCCATCTTGAAACTTTTGATATCTCTACTGCATCCTTGTGGGAGATAGGTTCATCATTGTCCAATAATAATGAGTCACTATCCTCGATGACTAGAAAACAATATCTCTCTGGTTCTCTTACCTCTCTTGAGCTCCTACGCAGTACTTGTGTTTCAGGAACTACTTCTTCCATGGGGACCTATGGAACTTGTTCCTGTACCAACTCCTGTGTATCTTGAGCATCAACTTCATAGAAATCAATCTTTCTTCCACTATCCTTTTTGAGGATATGATCCCTCTCAAGAAAGATGGCTTGTCTGACAACAATCACTTTCTTGTCTGAGGAGTTGTATAGGTAGTATCCTTTTGTTTCCTTGTGATATCCTATAAAGATACACTTCGTGCCCCGGTGTGCTAGTTTGTTTCCTAAGAAAGCCTTAACAAACGCTTTTCATCCTCATACACATGTATGCGCTAAAATGGGTTTCTTTCCACTCCATACCTCAGAGAGAATTCCATTTTACACTTTAGTTAGTACTCGGTTTAATGTGTATGTTGTAGTTTGTAATGCATATCCCCAAAAGGATAACGAAAGATCTGCATGATTCGTCATCAACCTTACCATGTCCAACAAGGTACAACTCCTTTCACTAACACCATTACACTATGGAGTATAAGGTGGAGTGAGTTGAGATAGAATCTCAAACTCCCATAAAAAAGTCGATGAACTCTTGGTTAAGATATTCTCCACCTTGATCTGATCGAAGCTTCTTTATCTTTTTACCAAACTGATTCTCTACTTCATTCTTGAATTCCTTGAATTTCTCAAAGGACTTGGACTTATACCTCATAAAGTAAATATAGAAATATCTACTCAAGTCATCAATAAAAGTTATGAAGTAAGAATATCCACCTCTAGCCTCTACAAGAAATGGTCCAAACACATCAGTGTGTACCAATCCTAGAAGCTATGTGGCCCTTTTACCCTATCCACTAAATGGCGGTTTGGTCGTTTTTCCTGATAAACAAGCATGAAATCTATCAACTGGTTTTAGCTCGAAAGAGTCTAAATAGTCATCTTGATATAGCTTTGTCAAATGCTTTTTGTTTACATGACCAAGACAATGATGCCACAACTGAGCATTATATGAGTCATGTCAACATGATTCGTTATCGATTTTCAACACTTGGCTTTCATAATTTAATACATACAGCCCATTATTTAAATGTTTCATATCATAACATATGTTGTCCTTATAAAAGAAACAACTTTTATTTCGGAACTTGAAAATAAACCCACATGTATCTAAAATTGATATAAAAATTATGTTTTTGGTAACAGTAGGTACATAATAACAATCATGCAAAACCAAAATCATTCTCGTCGACGATGAAATTTGGTAGTCACCAATGGCAAGAGTAGCCAACCTCACACCATTGACAACTCGCAGATCCACCTCTCTATAATTTTTCTGAAATCTACGTGGTTCCTACATTTGGATATAGATGTGAGAACCACAAGCTATATCTAATACCTAATGTGTAGAAATAGAAAAATTGCACTCGATAACGAATGCATCTTTGACTTCCCCTTGCCTCTGGGTGTAATTCCTCTTCAAGTGGCATGACTTTCCACATGCAAAACATACTGCCACCTTTTCCTTGCCCTGCCTTTGGTTCTTCTTCTTCTTGGTCATACGGTGCTCAAGGGATTTAGATTTTTTATAAGTCTTAGATCCATTTGCCTTGTCCCTCCTCTTCTTATTCACCATAAGGACTGCGGGTTTGTCACACCACATGTCCTTATCCACTTGAAGAATGAAGGTCAAAAGTTCTGATAGTCTCTTCTCATTATTGATCATATTATAATTCACAATAAAACTATAGAAGGTCTTGGGTAGTGATGAAAGTATGAGATATGTACGCAACTCATCTAGGAATTTAATCCCTAAGATGTCCAGATGCTCAATGTAGCCGATAAGCTTGACTACATGAGACCCAGCTGGTGAAAATTCTCCAAGCTTAGTTGTGAAAAAAGCGTTGGAGATCTCATACCTCTCTTGTCTCTCCTTCTCTCAATAAAGATCTTAAAGGTGATACATCATGTTATAAGCATTCATTTCCTCATGTTACTTCAAGAGCTCATTGGACATGGATGATATCATAAAGCACTGAACATCTGTAGCATCATTCATATGTTTCTCATATAGAGAGACCTCTTTATCACTCGCCTCATTTCCAGGAGCAACTAGTAAAGGTTCTTCCAGCATATACAATTTTCTTTCATGGTGAAGGATGACCTGTATGTGCCTTTTCCACTCCTGTAAATTAGCATCAGTGAAAAGTTTTTCCTTCTCGAATATGGATCACAATAATATGTTTGATGACATTTTTTTATGTTGTTTCTACAAATAAGACGAGCAAAATTTTAGTACTTTATCTGATAAAATTTAGACAAATAAATAAATATTATATTTATTAGTTTCTTACTATTTTATCAAAACCCAATATTTCTCACAATTGGCTTTAAAATATCATGTTTCTTGGACATTCAAGTGGCAAGGATCCATATTCCCCTTCTCATTACCCAAACTTTGGTTGGTCAAGAAACATGAAAGGTTTTAGGTAGGCATTCCAAATGTCAACTGCATTAACTCACAGTTCCTTGATTCGTTGAGTGGACTCCCCAATCCTGAAATCATTAATTTAGATTTCAACAAACTTTGCCTCTCCGTTATACGAAGTCCTACTTTGGTAGTCAACCCTTGATTTCAACCAAGTTAAGTCAACCCAAAACCTCAAATTCAAATTCTCTGATAATTGAAAGCGCCACAACTTTGTCTGGTCGAGCACTTTAAACAATGGTTCGATTCTAACCAAAGTAATGGAAGGTTATACCGACTTAATATTTTATTGAGGGATTTTATCCTTAATGTGTAAATTTCCATTTATTATATTTATCACAAGTTTGTTAATATTAAATGGGATTACTTAAGTGATTAACCATGTCTTTAGATAATATTTACGCATAAGACATTTTATTTTAGTTTCATCTTTGCATACTTGTTAATTCATTAATTATGTGATCACGATAAAACATACATAATGAAATAACCATGCAACTGATAGAATTAAAATAAAGGTTATGATCATGAGCTTGTTATAATGGTTAGTTTATCTAGCGGTTGATAAACTAACCACTGGCCTAGTGGAGAAACACCTTGAACCAATTAGGTTCATGTTTACAGCTTTCCACATATCCACCTTTGTATCTCCTTGGATTGGTTTCGCCTCAACTCCTAACTTGAACCGTCTCCACTAGCTTGGGAGCTTCATCCATTACATATGTTTTTACTCACACGCAAGTGAGGGGTAAAAGGGGGTTTATAAAAAAGAAATCATGGGCACGCAGACCCAACATATTAATGAGGAGAGAAGGCATGCATGCCAACAATTTAATTTAATAATAAATTAAAAGGAAACCAATCACATACAATGCTATGGTCCAGCTCATGATCATCCACATGCATGCAACGAATTATGCATTTAATAAAACTAACATCCAATTCTTTAATCATTCTTATTTAAGATAAATCATGCTCAAATCGATTAATTATTATTTTTAATTAATCAATACTTTTATCTTAAACCTTTTCTGAATTTCTTTGAGATTCTCATCCATTATAATTTTAAATAAATTAATAAATTCATTTAAAATTAACTATGTGCATAACTTGTACCTTGGAGCTAACCCGGTGAATACCCTTCCAAAATTACCCAACATGTATTATACTTGCATACACTTTATTCTTTGTGACATATAGCATGCACATAGAATAATAACTGTAATACAACTCATACATGATGTGAAGATCTTGAATATTACACAGATGTTAATAAAAAAAATTTATATATATATATATATATATATTAAAGCCTATCACATGGTGTGTCCTGGCTTTACACCCACACGCAAGTACATGTCTCAAAGGTTACATAATATAATAAATTTTAAATCTGCGTAACTAGTAAAAGTACACCATGTGTAGATCCGATCTACATGGCGTGTACGTTCTTGATTGTGTATCTGAAGTACACACATAGGGAATCGGCGTGTGAGGCGTACTTCGGAAATCTTGGAGTACACGGCGTGTCCAGTGGACCACGCGTCGTGTTGACCCTGTGTTACATGGTCACCGGTCGGGTAGGTCGTGTATAGAATACACGGCCCGGTCCTGACCCGAAAGGGACTACACACCATGTCCAGTGGGCCACGCGGTGTGTAGTCTGGATGACTGTGCGCCAATCTCTCCTGGTCAGGTAACTGTCATTAATGCACATAGGTTGAGTAATTTCCGAACTACTCCTGATGCATTGAACATAACTACATGGCGTGTAATTCTGATTACATGGCATGTACTGCTATGTTACCTAGAAAGAATCTTTGGCACCTCCAGATGAGATCCTCGATATAATTTTAATCATAAAATTAATCATTTATGTTAGATATGTGAGAAACGATAGAGGAGGAAACATATATCGTCATTCAGATTAAAAAGGAACAATTAAACTTGAATTAAAAAACTAAATTATAAATGCGCAAATCACCAATGATTAATAAATAATTATAAATAATAATATGCCCACTCTGATACCACTTGTAGGTTTCGAACACAGCAAAAGCGCGGGAGGGATGTACCCAACTTTAATTTTTGCCACATTCAATGAACAATTCAGGATCTATGCGATGATGAACACCATGATCCACAAAATTGAATCAAAATATGAGAAAGGAATAGAAGCCCGGAACCAAGAGAGATGGTGAACATATTTTGTTTATAATTAATTTAATTTAATAAGAATTACCTCCAAGGTGATTCTTTCTTCGTTGATGTGCTCGGCCACAGATCTGCAGGTGTACTGTCGTTGCGTTGTAGAGATCAAGGTTAGATGTCCTCTAGCGGTGATCCACAAATATTTCACGTATCTCCAGATGTCACTGAAGGAGTCTCCGGGTGCTCGCACGGAAGATCCTTTCTTTTGCGATGCCCGCATTTGATCGTCTTCATAACCGCTTTCAAAGCGTTCTCCTTGATCCGGTGGAGGAGGATCTCTCTCGTTCTTGAGAGTGTTCTTGGAGAGGGATGAACTCTCTAGGCTTGAGAGCTTTTCTCCAAACTGTTGTTCATAACACCATAAGTGTTTCTTTGTTTTCCCTTAGCTAATGATAGAATAATATAACCGAACATTTATTTCACTAGGGCAATAATAAATAATTTACACAAGTGTCTTTAATCATTTCATTAATCCTAGTGAAACCCCCATATCAAATAATAACATCAACATTATTATTTCTTAACATAAACTTAACTTGTGAGCTATAATTAAATATTATTTAATCAAATAATATTCAATATTATTAATTTTCACTGGACCGTTAAACTCGGTCCACCAATCCTCCTTAATATTTATTAATTATTCCGCTCACAATATATTCTCCCGAATAACTAGTGATGGAATAAATGCAATTAGACATACATGAATAATTATTAAACCATGACTGAGAATAATATTTATTCAACTTATTAAATAATAAATTATTTAACTGAGATACTAGATACACTTAATGTGTGACCCTCTAGAACCCTTTCTCAATGGCATTAGGCGAGTCTGCCGAAAGTCCAAGGTTAGCGTCTAACAACATGCCAAGACACCTATAAAGAAAGAAGTTAATGCCACAACGACATGTAACCTCATACAAACGTTTACCGTGTAATATAATCCATTTATCACAATATCTCTAATCGAGCGGGTTGCATACCAGTTCCATTAACATATATGCTTGATATCTCTTTTTTTGAATTTCTGAAAATAGAACTTGCCTATTGATCACTATGGTCATGAATTTATTTAGGCTATATCATTTTCATTAAAGGACCTGAGATATTATCTTTCATTAAAAAATATAAGGGATAAATTCTTTCTCGCATTATTCATTAATCCAATATTACTCGTGACGCACCCAACATATCCTATCTCACTATGAACATCTGTCATCACAGTTTTCATCAATGCATCTAAGTGTGTGACACATAATATCCCTTAATAATAATCTTAAAGTCTAAGGACCAATGCACACATCCACATATAGGAACATCCAATAACACTTATAAATGTGGACTTCCTAATGTCGAGTCTCGTTCTTATAATATCCTACTGGATATCACCAAGGGAGTACACCATGAGAATGTGTCTCAAAGTCCTATGAGTATCCACCCCTGATAGCCTGTATCATTTATGTCTCTCAAATGATATCATCCAACTATAGAACATGTGTTCAAGAATAGTGTCATAGCACTACCAGATTCTCATTATAGCAGAGTTCTATTATGACCTTTTAGTGTGATAGTTACTCTTAGAACATTATTACATACAATGTTACGCAGAAGAACAATCATGATGTGATAAAGGATTTATTAATATTCAAAACCATGAATATAAGTTATCATAAAGTACAAAAGAAGTTGGTTTTAGGACACCAACTCTAACAGTTAAAATATTAAATTCTAACTCTAACGTCGAATGTGAAATGTCTGTTTATTTCCCACCTTAGAAATGAAACAATCTCTAATAGTAAATATCCATCCAAATTGGTATTGATAATATCCCATGATGGTATTTCAACTTGAATTAGTGCATACTTAATGTATTCAATATATTCACAATATAATGAGACTAACATAAATAAAAACCCCCATTGTATATTCTTACCTTAATAATTAGTATAGTATCTATTATTCTAATTTTATTCATTTTAATCATGGAGGATAAATATTTCATCATCTCATTAATACTAGTCATGTTTTTTAGAAAACTAATATGTCATCGAAATAGATACACATAATAAGTTAAAATTATTTTATGAACATTTAAAAAGTACACTTATCAACATTATTATGTTTTTGTTTTGTTTTTTTAGAGGGATGCCTTGGCCAAGTGGACAAGATAAATTTATTAAATAAAAAAAGGATTACATGAGTCTAAAAGAAGGAATTTTATTACAATCTTTCTCATAAAGGGGTATCAAGTCCAAAGGAAGATCATTGCACAAAGTGAGTTCTTTGTTGATACCTTTGTTGGCAAGTCCATCCACCACCGAGTTTGCCTCACGAAACCCATGAGTGATGATGTAGTTGCAATGAGAGAGCGAAGCAAGACAATTCATCCATTTAGCCGTAAGCTTCCAAGACAGATGAATCACTCCATTTTGAATTGCATTCACCACTATGGTGGAGTCACTTTCCAACCAGAGATTATTCATGCCGTTAATGCGGGCAAAGTGAATGGTGTGAATAACACTAAACATTTCAGCCTCAAGAGAGGTAGAGATATCACAAGTACCGAAAAAACCCACCAAGAACCATACCATTTTGATCTCTATAGACAGATCCACATCCTGCTAGTCCCAGGTTGCCTTTCGATGCACCATCAACATTAATTTTAATCCAGCTTTGCAGAGGAACCTACCAAAAAGACTTCAAAGAAACCTGGCTATTTTTAGTACTTCCCATGCACTCCAATCTTCCACAAAATCATGAAATTATGGACGTTATCGAAGCAGTGATCCGGATGTAATGAGTTAGCCTCCTTGGCTGAGAGGATAAGTCAAGCAAGGGCTGCCTGCAGTTGAAACCGAGGCTGGCCATGCAGAATACCATTTCGGCCAGACCATATGGCATGAACCAGTTCAGCAGTAGCAGCCAAGAACAACTGCTTGAGTTGGGGCGCAAGCTGTAGAGAGGTACCATGATGAAGCCGAACAGCCACATCTGCACAAGCAGGAAGCTGGATCTCAAAAATATCCGGCAATGCATTCCATAACGCTGAAGCTGTAGCACATGAAAATAATAAATGTGCAATGCCCTCCCTATGTTGATTGAAAAACCTGCATCTTGAACATAAAAAAATGACATGTGATTATAAATAATCATTAGTAGGTAATTTATGATGGTCCAGTCTCCAAATCAGGGTCAACCTAGAAGGCATGATCCAAGACTTGTCATAGAATTTGAGCCAGGAAAATTCATTGACAGGTTCAAAGTTAGAGTGATAAAAGGCTTTGGAGTTAAGAATGCCATTCCTAGCAAGCTCCCAAATTAAAATGTCCTTACTAGGAGCAAAAATGTAATTATTGAGAAGATTTACATGGTTCTTAGACATTTCCATATTTGAAAGGGCCAAAAAATATTGAATAGAAACATCTGTATCCACAGTAAAATACTCCTGATCCACAGAATCAATAAGAGGAGAGCTGGTCCAATTATCAAGCCAGAAATTCAGAGATGACTCCCTACAAGCAATCCACCTTGCATGTGACATGATATTAGCATAAGAGGATTTGATGGCCGGCCAGATAGAAGAGCCCATATAAGCATTGCAGCCCCTTTTTAATTTATCAATAAATCTACCTCTGAGAAATCTGAGAGAAACAGAATCACTACAGAGAGGATTCCAAGTAAACATTGCATGAAGAGCCTTGTTAAATAATTTGATGTTTTTGATTCCTAGGCCTCCCTTGTCAAGGGGTTTGCAACACTTACTCCAAGCAACAATAACAAGTTTCTTTTCAAGAATGCTTCCACTCCACACAAAATTCTTAATGCCAACATTGAGATGAGTGAGCAAAGATGCGGGCCATTTGTAAATCATAAATGAATGGAACAATTTAGAAATGATAGTGTGCTTGACCAAAAAAACTCTACCATCCATGGAGAGGGATTTACCTTTCCACAAAGAAAACTGCTTCTTTATCTTATCCACAATATTGAGAAAGTAGCTGGCTTTTGGCCGTCCTAAGAAGAGAGGAACACCAAGATATTGAATAAGCAAAGAACCTTCTCTAATTCCCAGATAAATCAAGAGTTGAGATCTCCTAGATGGTGGGATGCTATTTCCAAAGTAAATGTAAGATTTATTCCAATTAATAGCCTGCCCTGAGACCTCTACATACTGTGTGAAGGCCCTCTTTAAATTTTGCATGTTTCTTTTAGTACCTTGCAAAAAAAAGAATGATGTCATCGACATACAACAGGTGAGTAGGGGCTGTCAAATGTCTTGAATCCTGAATGGGTTTTAGAATACCTTGATCCATCATGTGAGTGAGAAGTCTACTCAAATAATATTCAGCTAGGGAGAAAAGGATGGCAGAGAGGGGGTCACCTTTCCTGACACCCTTTGAGCAAGTAAAGAAACCTTTCGAGGAACCATTGATGAGCACAAAAAAATGAGAAGATTCAAAAAGATCTTTAACCCAACTCACAAAGGTATCATTGAATCCAAAACAGTGAAGCAACTTAAAGATAAAACCCCAATCCATGGTGTCAAAAGCTTTTCTGATATCCAGCTTAAGAGAAATACATCCACCCATGCTAGTTTTGTTAAGGAGGTTAAGACATTCTGAAGCTGTACTTATACAATCCTGAATGGTCCTTCCCTTCATAAAACCAAACTGATTCCAAGAGATAATTTTGTTAGCAATTATGGAAAGCCTATTGGCAAGAAGTTTGGTAATAATCTTATAACTGGTGTTGATGAGAGAAATGGGTCTGAAAATATGGATCTCGGATGCATTTTCAACTTTGGGAATCAAAGTGAGGAATTGTGCATTAATGCCATGAGGTAAGGTACATGTGGAGAAGAACGATTTAACAAGCCCGCAGACATCCAAGTGAATGACATCCCAATAAGTTTGAAATAAGGCATTAGTGAATCCATCTGGTTTCGGAGCACTATCAGTTTTAAGGTTGAAAACTGCTTCACGAATCTCAAAATCAAGTGGAATACTAGTGAGTCTGGCATTATCTTCATCGGTGACCATGCATCGAATGATTCCCTCCTAAAGGTCATTATTAAGATTGGGACCATTAAAAAGGTTTTCAAAGTAGGAGACAATATGATCTGCAAGAGACTCCTCATTGTCAAGAATATGATCCCCATCCCTCATGAGAGTGAGAGGCCGGATAGCTTTTCTAGATCTCTGGAGGGCATTATAGAATTTAGTGTTCCGATCCTCATCCTTTAAAAATTTAACTTTAAATGTCTCCTTTTGCATCCTATCTTTAACGGATAGCAGAGAATTCAGCTTAGAAGATAGGTCAATTTCAAGCTGCATATTCACCTCAAAGTCAGCTCAAGTGTTCTCACATTGCATCTGATTGAGTTGAATCACCAAAGAAGCAATATCTTTATACATCATGTTATAATTGTCCTTACCAACTCTTAAGATTGTATTTTAGATGCTTTAACTTCATGATTCAAGAGTGAGAGTCATTGCCACCATGACTAGAGGTCCAAAAACTAGTCACCAGCTTGCTAAAATTAGGGTGAGAAGACCAAGCTTTATTGAAGTGAAAAGGCAATCTTGGTTTGGAAGCCCTATTAATCAGGCTGACCAAAATAGGATGATGGTATGAATTGATCTTAGGTGGAGTAATACTTAAAAGAGAATCCCAACTTTCAAGGGCTTTGTCATTAGAGAACACACGATCAAGCTTGCTAGCCACCATTCAAGTATTGTGCCTTCTATACCATGTGTACATCGCACCTACCAGATTAATTTCCACCAGATTACATCTTTCCATGCAAACCTTGAATTTCTTAGAAGAAAGAGTGGAGCGAACTGCTCCCAATCTTTCACTAGGACACGATATATCAATGAAATCGCCTAGAATAATCCAAGAATCGTGAATAAATTGCATACAAAAATCAATGTCCTGCCAAATCTTCCTTTTTTCCTGATAACTATTCTTAGCATAGAAAAAGGAGAAGAATAAGTGCCTGTTATTGATGACAGCTTCACAGGTTATCATTTGATCATTGATGTTGTAAATCGAAGCCCCAGAGATAGATTTATGAACCAGGACCCATAGGGTGCCAATATTGCCAAGAGTACTATGGTTGTTGAGCAAAGAGTAACCTCTGTTTTGAAGACCAGCAATACCAGGTGAGTAGCAGGTCTTGGGTTCATCAATACCCAGAAAATTGGGTTTATGAACTTGAATAAATCTATTAAGGGAGGTGGCAGTGTCAATGTTTCCCAATCCCTGACAATTCCAGAAGAATATATTCATTTATAACGACGTTTGGGGGGGGGGGGGGGACCCCCTTTTTTATTACCACCGGATTTCTTATGCTTGCTTGATTTCCTGATCGAAGTCTCCAGTGAAGTGCCCTTCCTAGAAGTAGAAAATTGACTCGCAGGAACCGGAGAAGCAGGTACTGAATTATCTTGCACAGTATTAGAGGGAGGATACTCAGAATAGCAGGTGTCTTGCACACTGCCAATGGGGTCTGAAATTTCAGGAGTCACAGAATGATTTTCAGGCGAGACCTCAGTGGCTTTAATGATGTTGACCATAGGAAGAGATGCAGAACCGATGTCTTGAACACTGCCAGCCATATCTGTATTTTCCCTGTTCACTGTGAATGAAACTGGAGAGTTATCAGCTAAATTGGAGGGGCTGGTCGTGGGAGATGCAGCACTGCAGTGGGTGATTTGAGTAACTGCAAGATTATCAAAGGAAGCTCGAGCAGGAGAAACACCCAGATCAGCCACGGGCTCCGTATGAGTAACCGGACTCACTGAACCTCCCTCCTTGATGGAGTCCTGTGAAGCCCGGGGATCAAAAGACATATTCTCCTTGGATAAAGGCTCCATAGAATCAGCAGGGACTGAGTCCATTTTCACTAAAGCAGAAGCCAATGCGGTAGGGGTAATCTCACCAGCAACTGGAATGCCAGTAGTGGTAGAAAAAGAAGTAATTAGATTGAGAATATCTTGAGCTATATCAGCTGCCAAAGAATCTTACTCCAGTTCTTATTCTTCTTCTTCCACCAAAGAGGCCCAAGAGTTCTTGAGACCCTGATTAATGGAAGGGACAAGTTTTTTCACCCATTTAGGCTCCTCCACCTTTTTAGAGGGGACCCCTTTTTCAATTTCACCAACCTTGCCTTCCCTATTTTTTGCCATTCTTTCCAGGCATGTGGATCAGGAGGCGGTTTTATCTACTTATGCACTACTCTGTAATTAGCATATAAATGTCCAACAATTTTACAAACATCACAGAAAGGAGGCTTGTATTCATACTCTATCTTCACTTCAATTTTGTGATCATTGGCGAAGAAATTAACCACATCTAGAAGCTTCGAATCCATATTAGCCTCAACATGGAATCCTAGCATATAATCCCAACTCTCCATTTTAAAGTATGTTGATCTAATTTAAGAGGGATCCCTATGAAAGAGGCAATATCGTTCAGGATTTTGAGATGCCAATAAACCCAATTCAACCCATATAGCCTGATCCAGATCTGAGCCAAAGAGTTCCTTTGCGAGAAGGGATTAAAATTGATATCCCAATCAGAGATCTGTAGGACACCAGGCTTCAATTGCAAGTTTCCAAAACTCCAGGAAGCATCAAGGTCATACTTACTACCAAAGATGATATGAAAATATCCTTTCCCGATCGGGATGAGTTTCCAGTTCGAACAGCCCCAAATATGAGAAATACGAATTTTCAGATCTGCAAAGGGCCATGGTTTATCACCTTTGGCGTACACCATCTGACCAGGAAATGAAAATTTGCACAATTTCATCCTTTGATTCAAATCCTTAGGATCAGCAAATATGGAGAAACCTCCATCATCGGCCCTTTTGAAGGGCGGTTTGGGGAGTGAATTGCTCCTAACCTCCAAGCCCTGAAGCGCTTCTAGAAACGAAATACCCTTGGATCTAACGTTATTTAAACCTCGATCTACCTCCAGGGGATTGTCTTTCGAATCCTAAGTCACGATTTGATGAACCGAAACATAAGAAAAAAGATTAATGCTTCACGGGTTAACCGCGCAAGCAAGATCGCACGAGGTCACCGCCGAGGACCTTTCCCTCTCCTCTGTCAATCTGAGCTCTCAACGTTATTATGTAAAAATCTATTAGATAAAATAATAATTAGGTGTTTCTTTAAGACAACTAATTTACATAATTTATTTTAAATATATTATATATAAAACCTTCATATTATTTCGTGTATATTTATTTATTTAAATTTCCATTTAAAAATACAGTTTTATCATCCCTTTAATAAACACACAAATTATTTATTGAATTTAAAGGAAAATAATATTCTTATTGTCGTAACTTGAACTAAATGAGTATAAATATCAAAATAACCAATCCGTTCCATTTTTTTTTAAACCTTTAATTACTAATTTAGCTTTAAAAACTTGAATATTATCATTGGAGTCATACATGCTTCTAAATACACATTTATAACCAATGTAATTCGAATATTTTAGAAAATTTGTAAAGATGCAAGTGTTATTTCTCATAATAGAATGTATTTCATCATTAAATGATTCTTTCTAGAACGCAACATATTTTGAAGACAAATCTTATTTATATAACTTGATATCATCATATATGGTTAACACTGTATGATGTTTTTTCAGAATACTATTATGTTAATCTCTGTCAATAAGTAAAAAAAGAAGGATTTGAAATATATGAATTCAAGATATAGATGTTTCTTCTTTCTATGTCTTATACTCCATTTAGGTTCAACTCAATAATTATCTTTATTCTATGCCATTATATCTTAATTAGATGAAACACTATATCTATTTCTATAAGGAACAATTTTATTTTAATAATCTTTATAAAATTTATTATTAAAAAAGTATACAACTCTAGATTCAAAAATGAATTTGTCTTCTATGTGCATTATTCTATATGATTTATTATTATTTTCCATAGGAAAAAAACTTATATCATTGTTTTACTTTCAGTTTTAGTTCTTTTAGGAATAGAAACTCTGAAAATGCTAAGCACCCACATTATTTAAGATAAGAAAGGTTTGGTTTTATCCTCATCAACTTCATCTCCCGAACAGTTATTATTAAATTTCATTTCTTGAGATCCATCCATTATCTCTTCTATATTGCTTGAACTACTCCAAGCAGTAGCTATCCAAAATGATCACCAGTACCCGACATGGGAAGACTACTGCTCAGAGTTGTTCAAGCAACATTGGTGCATGTCCAGAAGAGACAGGGGATGAGTCTCAAGCAACAAAATGCAACAATAAGTGTTCGAGAGATGAAGTTGATGAGAACGACAGTTGTCTATAACTTTCACCTTTGGATGAATTTAGAGGATAACACCCACTAGTGCAGTAATTCTTTTCTTAAATTAAATTACTCATTTTCTTCAAAGCATACTAAAATTATTTGAAACAATCAAATGTTGGGTTCCCCTTATTAGAATTATCTATAACTTTCACCTTTGATGATGAATATCTTATGTGTATTTATTTATTTTTTGTATAAAATGAATATTTTATGAACCTAATAGGAAGGATAAGAATAAAAAATGAATGCACACCAATTGTTTAAAAAAAGAGTATGAAGATGGAGTTAAAAAGTTCATCAAGTTTGTAATAGAGCATGCATACGACCCTTCTCAAATCCTTTGTCTATGTTTACATTGTTTTTATTTAAGAAAACTTAGTCTGGAAGAGTTGGAAGAACATTTGATTTATCACAGAATAGATCAAAGCTATAAATGTTGGACTAAACATGGGGAAAACTGAACGTACACATCGATTGGGATGATACTGCAGTTTATGAATCATTTGATATGAATACCAGTGTAAATGATGATGGAGATCACATGGAAGAAATGACAATGGCAATTGAAGATGACCTTCGTGATTGTCCAAATTTGTTTGAGATGTTAAATAGTCATGCTAAGAGACCATTGTATACCGGTTGTACTAAATACACAACATTTTCATGGAGCGACACTAGGTTTACAAAACTACATGGTCTTCTGAATGATATACTACTAGAAGAAAATGAACTTCCATGTCGAATATACGACACTAAACTAATTCTATGTTCAATGGGTATGATCTCTAAAAAAATACATGCTTCTCCAATTGATTGCATATTGTTTCACAAGGACCATGAATCACTCATAAAATTCCCTAAGTGTGCCTTGAATCGATAAATGAAAAATGGATCAAGTCCTTCGAAAGTTGTATGGTACTTTTCTATCATTTCATGGTTTAAAAGACTATATGGATGTTAGGAAACCGTGAGACAGTTGACATGACATGAAGATACAAGAATTAAAGATGAGAACCTATGTCATCCAGCATATTCTCCTCAGTAAAAGAAAATTGATTATGAGTATCCTAAATTTGGAAATGAGATGAGAAACTTTCATCTTGCATTATCTACACATAGAATAAATCCTTTTTGTGTATAGAGTGGTACTCATAGTACATGACATGTCATGTCATGTTGGTAAATTATAATTTACCACCGAGGTCATGTATGAAGCACAAATACATTATATTGTCTCTACTTATATTTAGACCAAAGAAACCTGATAATGATATTGATTTCTATTTAGATATATTGATCAAAGATCTAAAATTGATGTGGGATACAAGTGTTAAAATGTATAATGCTCATAGAAGTGAATAATTCACATTAAGGGTCATGTTGTGTGAGATGATAAATGAATTTCCTACTTATTGAAATTTGTCAGGCTATAGCATTAAAGGAATGTTGGGGTGTCTCATTTGTGAAGAATATACACATTCAGTTTGGTTAAAACATTCCTCAAAAACTATTTTTAGGACATCAATTTTTTTACCTCAACGACATAAATACTGATCCTGGATGGTAACATTTGATGAGAATACCAAATAAGGTACAACACCATCTCTACTAACAGGTGATCAACTGTTCGATAAAGTGTAACACCCCAGGATTTCATAGTGTGTTATTTCTTAAAAATAATTCAATAACTTGCACTACACTCAAAACCGAGTTCAATCACACCATGACGTACACAAAAAAAAAGCCATTAAAAGAGGTCATGAATAGTATTAACAACATTTTGAACTTTATATAATCCTTATAATTTTAGAATCCCTATTATGAGTTTCTTAGTCATAATGCAAGAACAGATTCATTTTCAGTATTGCACTTTTATCAACTTTAATAGTGAAACCTTTTTAAATAAAATATTTTAAACTATCTGAATAAATTGGGACATCAAAAAAATTTAAAATTAAACATCCCAAGCTTCCACGGTACGCTTTCCTTTGAATAAAATAGTAGCGTGTGTTGTACGCAACCTTGAGTTTTAACACACGCCACAACCAATCAAACTAGCCGTTATGAATAGTAATACCTAAATTTTGAAATTATATATATTTTATATTTTAAAATGGACTTCATTTTTGGATTCGGAATATCGAATTTAGCCTAAGGTGAAATTTTGGTACTTTTCGGATAACTTTTATATTTTGATGAATAGTGAAAATTACTAAATTTTAATTAAAAACAACTTTTTTAATCAAAATAATTAATAGTGATAAATTGTGAATTTGAGTGGTTTTAAAGTATATTTAGAATATATTTTTACCATTTAATATAATGTTGGTCATTGGACATAATTTTACAATTAAACCGAACATAAACAAGTGTCAATCTTTTGATAGTTATTACCTCTTAAAAACACGCTTTTTGTTTTGACAGCGGGAATTAATTTTAAATTAATTTCTGCCACTTCTGTGTTTTGAATTTAGAAAAATGGATTCCATATTTGGAATCAGGATGTCCAAATTGTGTAAATAGGTAACTTTTATTTTTAGACATTTTGAATAATTACTGTGGTAAATATTTTATTTACCATGGTTAAGGGTAAATCCGGTAAATAAGGGTTAAAAAATAATATTATAATAATAAAAAATTACCCTAAAACGTGTCCTAACCTTATTGGTGGACACATACCCGACCATGAGCATCCTTGGGTCAATTTGGGGACCCCTTGGAGCCACTTGTATGTGGTAGGGACACTTTATATTAATAAAGTTAAAATAAAAATAAAAATGGCATAAGCTTACATCATTTAAAAGAACAATTTTTACATAGGGTTATACATGTTGGATTTTTGATTATAAATATTCATTAGAAAGATAAAAAGATTTCCTACATAATGATATTTTATTTATAATTTTTAGACATCAAATAAGTTAAATTATTAATGACACAATAGTGATGCAATGTTTACCTCATTAATAAATCATTTAAATAAATAAGATTATAATGATTAAAATATTATCTAAAACCTGTCCAATTCTTATTGGTTGATGTTATTTAGAAAATGAGTCATCTTATCTTCGACCTCAATGATTTTTGGACCATTATAAACCTAATATAATTATATTATAAAGTAATACTTTCACTCTTTCCTAAAGAGCCCCTCCTCTCCCTTATAAAAGGGGACCACTTCTACTCATTCCTCACACCTCTCAAGCCACTTGGCTCGTCCAAACCCTGCCCAAATAAGCTCCCCACATCCCTCTCCTCCTCCTTGAAGCTTCCCCTTAGGCAGAAATCATTTCAAGAAGTCCTTTGGTTCCAACCAAAGCGAGTTACCTAAATTAAAGGTAACGATTTCTCTTAAATTATTTTCATTTATTTTGCTTCTCCAACCCCCAAACTCTTTTTATTTCATTTCTTTTGTAACAACACCAGTATCCTCAAATATACTAGGATTTTGTTATAAGAAGGATTCAAACTACACATACACACAACTCCATCTAATGGATGATGAACATAATGTTTCTGTGGATGGCAAACTAACGCCTCACGAAACGATGATTGTTCAAATACATCTTACCGCCTCTCATGGTGGCCATTATGATGGCACTATAATTAAATATGATATTAATGATATATATTTTATATATAAGCTTCTGTAATTCCATTTTATTTCATACCATTATTCGTTTCATGTTGTATATACATACGATAATTTCATTTGAGGAAGTGCGGACTACCGCCCCCTTAAAATGATATGACTCGTTCATACCACACATGGAACGTATAAAGGATGGTGTTAATGAACTTAAGTAACATATATAAAATATTATATTATACTGGAATAATAATATACCTATGTATCATTTGGATTCAATTCTTTTAAAATGAAAAATTAAATGGAAGTAGCGTTCGTGCGTACGAGCGGACTACCGTCTCCACGAACGCGATGAGATTCATTGTCCATCATATCCATTCAAGTATAATTATAATTTGATGATTTAAAAATAGTATATAAGGACTTTATATCATTCTGGATATGAATAATATACATCCCATTAATAACGAATATGGCTCACATAACAAAGAATATAAAGTAAAATGAACCCGTTAACACCCGAAATGACGATAATTCTAAGATATTATTAACAAATCAATGTTAAAAGATCATATATGATATCATATTAAAGTAAATGATTCTTTTATTATTCAATAACAATTATTTCACCATTATACAGGAGGTAAACCTACCATCGACCAAGGAAAAATTACAAAGTAAGGGATTCTCTTATCTCACTTTCAATTCCGTGAGATTTCCATTGTTCGTCACTAAATTATTGAAAGTGGTGTATTGTGTACTGCCATTTGATATATATTATCATGATTGTCTTTATATTCATGTTATTATGTAAATCATTTGGTGGTTATTAACTTTTGGCCATACAACTCAGTTGATTAACATGGTAAGGGATTTTCTTATCTCACTTTCAATTCCGTGAGATTTCCATTGTTCACCACTCAATTATTGCATGTGGTGTACTACCCATGATTGTATTCATTGTGTAATATACTTTAATTTATGGGTATTTACATCATCATGTTATGATACTTCTTTCATGGGTGTATGTTTCGTAAGTTACCTAATCGATAAGGGAATTTGAGATTTCAATTTCCACTCATTTGGCTTTACACATATTTCATTGATTATATTACTCCAAGATTATGTGTGGAATCGCTATTCATTTAATTATGCCTTAATTTCCACTCCCCTTTCTGTGGATATACTTTTGATACACATAATCACTCCATTGATAAATTCTCAAGTGATCGGTATGAACTTGATAAGAGTAATTTTAACTCAATCTCCATTTGTTGAGTTAAATATCCAATTCGTTGGTGTTGTTTCTACAAGAATATGTGTGAATATCCTTTGATTGTTTTACACTGAATATTCAATCATATTTAGTGTATTTATATTTTTCACACATAATTATGTCGTTTATTTATCCTTAACCTAAGGATACGGCCTTTATGAGAGATTTCATCTCAATTTACATTGAACTGAGACTTCTTTGTTGATATACACCAAATCACTTTTATACGGTGTATATAATGTACTTGACATAGTATATCATGAATCCCTTTATTCTCATGATATTACAAAGTTTTTATTACCTCAATTATTTGTATTCAAGTGTCTCTCTTTTGGTTAGAACCTCTAACCAAAATACCATTTTAAAATGTTTTAAAGACTTATTCTTCTATATCTTGCTCATTAATGTCCATGTTTTAAAAATGGTTTTAAGGATTTATTTATATAGACATTAAAGTTTTAAAATTAAAATTCCTTTTAAAAGTTTCAAAGTGGTATGGGACACTTTGATTCAAAAGTCTACTTTTAAATGGCTTCTTGACAAATAGTGTGACTTTTAAATGTTTTCAAGAAAAGGGGGATATTTCTCTCAAATAGTTTTGATGATTATTTTCATCTATGTCAACATCCTTCATTATTCATGATTGAGGTTAATGTGATACAATACAATCTTCCATATTGTATCAAATGAGTTATATTTGACTGTGGATGTTCTATTTTTATACCATTCATGGTTTGTGGTTAAAGTATTGACATTTCGTATGCTAGTTTTAATACGAATGTTTATTTTATGCTTAAACCTATTCATATTAGGAATGCATTGGACTTAATAAGTGACGGGTGGAGCCCGCTATAGCTCCTCGATGCATCGGTAGGTCTCATGAGACAAACTAGTGTCTTGGCACAAGGCCTTGACAAAATCTTATTTGTATTCTTGGCACGAGGCCTTGACTATGTGGTTATGATAGTCTGGCATTATGCATTCCAACATTATGAAAGTGGTTATTGATTTTTGCATGTGATTATTCGATTAGTAGAATATCCATGTGAGTAAGTAAATGGCATTATTTCATTTTATTTATGTCATACCATGTTGAAAGTTCATGTTTGAAAGGCTTTTGTTTTAGTTATACATTGCCTTAAAAGTTTATTCTTATTTATGAAAGTTTCCGCTATATTGTTATCCTTACTGGGCATTTGAGCTCACCCCTTTTCTATGTTTTATTTTTCCCAGGAAGTGAAGAAGTAAGTTATGAATGACCTGCAGGGATATTATGTGGGGATATGAGTGTGGATTATGGAGACATTATGTTGTTGTAGTAGTTTTTCATTTTATGATGTAATGTAAGACTTATGAATATATCTAGTGTTTCCAAGGCTACTAAACCAATCGGTCTTTAGAGATTTGATCTTTCTTGTGATCATGCCAATGTTACGAAGTAATGCACCGACTCTGGGTAACTGGGGTCGGGGAATTACAGTTGGTATCAGAGGAAGTTTAGTACAAACCTTGGAAGCTAGATTTAGATAAACTCTGATTAGAGCACGTAGACCTAAGATGAACTTTGCGGATTAGTATAGAAGAACTTCCTAGAATTTTCGTATTGTAGAGATTTTGTGAGTTTTCCGAGCAATACATCCCTGTCTGGATACGAGCAGGTAGAGGCGGCTCTGGCACAGATGTACCTAGGGGTAAAACCCGAAAACACCGCTTTGAGCTAGACTCGAACGGGAACTGGTGCACGACAACGGGCCTTGCTGCACTCTTGGTTACGACACTCCTGGGGGATATGCTTAGGATAACTCTCATTTTCTTTACAAACCATTATGAAGGGTTTATGAGTATATACATTCTCAAAGGAGACATTTTTATGATTATGGATTATATCCATAAATAGTTCAATTTATGTTAAGTGTTTTATAAGTATGGGATTATGTATTTTTATTCATAAACTGATCTAGTGTATGCCATTGTTTAGAAATGGCGCCCAGTAGAAGGAATGAGAACTCCAGAAATGCACATGATCCAAAGAGAAGGAAGGATCATATCTTTCATGGTCTTAAGCTAGAATTTATAAGAGAAATAGTCTCCCATGTATTATCATCATATGAAGAAATAATATCATGTGTTGATAAGATAAGTAAAGAGTTTACTGAGTCCTATGGCTTTAAAGGGAAGCAAGAGAAGAAAAGGATGGAAGAGAGAAAGATGGATAAAGGGAAGAGGGAAAAGAAGAATTTTCCCATATGTGGTAACTGTGGAAAGAAACACCCTGGAACTTGCCTGAAAGGAATGGGAGTTTGTTATAAGTGTAGAGGAAAAGGGCACAAAGTACGTGACTGCAAGGGTAAGAAAATGGTTTTAAATGTACAATGCTTCATTTGCAAGGAGTTTGGACACTACGCGAACCTATGTCCCAGTCATCAGACTGTGCCGCAAATGATGCTATTGGATAATAATCAAGTTATGATACTACCACAGATGAAGAGGAATGATTAGAGTTCTTATGTTGATTATGTCAATTGAGTGTTGTATCAACAATGTACTTGTTACAATAATCATGGAGTATATAAGGATTGTACTGCAGTACTATTTCATTAAGGACTTGAGATTGTGTGGAACAAAGAAAAGTGACTCAATAGCAGGATAAATTTTTGGAAAATATATGGTTGAGAGAATGATAAATCATAATATAGTTCTGATACTGAGGTAGTGATTTTGGAATAATATGTGATTGTTTTGGATAAATTATATTGGATATTCTTGACTACCCTGGAACTGATTAATGATTTGTATATTCCATCATTGTTGGGGTTTAAAACATTTTTGGATTAATGAAGTATATCCAGCTTTCTATATGGAATAAGGGAGCATGAATGTAATCAATAAGGAATATGGTAATTCAGGATGTTTCGGTGTATTAAAAGAATACATGATGAAGGTATTCATATGCTATTACGGGGTAAAAAGGTTCTACATTATGTTTACCTTACTTATAAATGTTGGACTGTGAGTTTGGATAGAAGTATTTTGGATAGTTCTAGTTTGGATTATTTTGGATTGCCATAAAAGGACAACCCGGAGGTCGGGCGGCAACCCGTCGCGTCCGGCAAGGCTGCGAGACTTGAACCCGCAACCGAAGGGCGACAAGGGTGTATCACCTACCACTGGCCCACGAGATGTTCTGGATTAAATAATTTAGTTTTTATTAAAAGATCTTGTAGATGAATTATAAATTCGTTTATTTTGGAACCCTATATGAATAGTATAAATAGAAATTTTTTTTACGTTCTATTATCTTTTAGATTGAAAGATGAGTTTGTGGTAGAAATTTATTAATGGATAAAACTCTAATTATAAAGTAAGTATATCCCCTTATGATCTTGGCCAATCTCATAAATAAATTCCTCAACATTAAGAAAAGCAACTTAGAACAAAAATGTTTTCCTAGATGGTACCTTAAATCATCACTAATTTATGGATTTGGGATTGTTGGCCTTTTCATAGCCATGTCCTCTACCACTCTCCATCAGATAATTGATGGTTAGATTTCTCCTCCATATCCATATTTTTCTATATGGAACCCTAGTATGTGTTATTTTCGGTAATCTTCATACTTTCCACTCTTTATTTTAAATAGAGGCCTCATTAATTCATTTTTCGATGTGGGATTTCAACTAAGATATTTCGAAACGTCAAAAATGTGTTATCCTAATACCATATGTTTTGTTGAACCGATGGTATTTCAAATCATCATAGATTGATGAATTTAAGGACCTCAATTATACACTTGTTTGTGATTGATGATCTCAATCACTACCTATAAATATTTACGTTTTTCCTCCAATTATATGTCTCTAATTGCCACCAATGTTCTCCTAATCGAGATCATAATTTGGTGGTGACTCTTTCATTTCTCTTTTCCTCATATTAAGACTAAATTTTAGTAACCTAATTTCCGATGTGGGTTTTCCCACAAAGATATTTTCTATTTTCAACCTTTTATTTTCGAAGAACAATTTCAAATTGCGAGGACTCAATTTATTGAAGGAGGGGAGAATGTAACACCCCAGGATTTCATAGTGTGTTATTTCTTAAAAATAATTCAATAACTTGCACTACACGCAACACCGAGTTCAATCACACCATGACGTACACAAAAAAAAAGCCATTAAAAGAGGTCATGAATAGTATTAACAACATTTTGAACTTTATATAATCCTTATAATTTTAGAATCCCTATTATGAGTTTCTTAGTCATAATGCAAGAACAAATTCATTTTCAGTATTGCACTTTTATCAACTTTAATAGTGAAACCTTTTTAAATAAAATATTTTAAACTATCTGAATAAATTGGGACATCAAAAAAATTTAAAATGAAACATCCCAAGCTTCCACGGTACGCTTTCCTTTGAATAAAATAGTAGCGTGTGTTGTACGCAACCTTGAGTTTTAACACACGCCACAACCAATCAAACTAGCCGTTATGAATAGTAATACCTAAATTTTGAAATTATATATATTTTATATTTTAAAATGGACTTCATTTTTGGATTCGGAATATCGAATTTAGCCTAAGGTGAAATTTTGGTACTTTTTGGATAACTTTTATATTTTGATGAATAGTGAAAATTACTAAATTTTAATTAAAAACAACTTTTTTAATCAAAATAATTAATAGTGATAAATTGTGAATTTGAGTGGTTTTAAAGTATATTTAGAATATATTTTTACCATTTAATATAATGATGGTCATTGGACATAATTTTACAATTAAACCGAACATAAACAAGTGTCAATCTTTTGATAGTTATTACCTCTTAAAAACACGCTTTTTGTTTTGACAGCGGGAATTAATTTTAAATTAATTTCTGCCACTTCTGTGTTTTGAATTTAGAAAAATGGATTCCATATTTGGAATCAGGATTTCCAAATTGTGTAAATAGGTAACTTTTATTTTTAGACATTTTGAATAATTACTGTGGTAAATATTTTATTTACCATGGTTAAGGGTAAATCCGGTAAATAAGGGTTAAAAAATAATATTATAATAATACAAAATTACCCTAAAACGTGTTCTAACCTTATTGGTGGACACATACCCGACCATGAGCATCCTTGGGTCAATTTGGGGACCCCTTGGAGCCACTTGTATGTGGTAGGGACACTTTATATTAATAAAGTTAAAATAAAAATAAAAATGGCATAAGCTTACATCTTTTAGAAGAACAATTTTTACATAGGGTTATACATGTTGGATTTTCGATTATAAATATTCATTAGAAAGATAAAAAGATTTCCTACATAATTATATTTTATTTATAATTTTTATACATCAAATAAGTTAAATTATTAATGACACAATAGTGATGCAATGTTTACCTCATTAATAAATCATTTAAATAAATAAGATTATAATGATTAAAATATTATCTAAAACCTGTCCAATTCTTATTGGTTGATGTTATTTAGAAAATGAGTCATCTTATCTTCGACCTCAATGATTTTTGGACCATTATAAACCTAATATAATTATATTATAAAGTAATACTTTCACTCTTTCCTAAAGAGCCCCTCCTCTCCCTTATAAAAGGGGACCACTTCTACTCATTCCTCACACCTCTCAAGCCACTTGGCTCGTCCAAACCCTGCCCAGATAAGCTCCCCACATCCCTCTCCTCCTCCTTGAATCTTCCCCTTAGGCAGAAATCATTTCAAGAAGTCCTTTGGTTCCAACCAAAGCGAGTTACCTAAATTAAAGGTAACGATTTCTCTTAAATTATTTTCATTTATTTTGCTTCTCCAACACCCAAACTCTTTTTATTTCCTTTCTTTTGTAACAACACCAGTATCCTCAAATATACTAGGATTTTTTTATAAGAAGGATTCAAACTACACATACACACAACTTCATCTAATGGACGATGAACATAATGTTTCTGTGGATGGCAAACTAACGCCTCACGAAACGATGATTGTTCAAATACATCTTACCGCCTCTCATGGTGGCCATTATGATGGCACTGTAATTAAATATGATATTAATGATATATATTTTATATATAAGCTTCTGTAATTCCATTTTATTTCATACCATTATTCGTTTCATGTTGTATATACATACGATAATTTCATTTGAGGAAGTGCGGACTACTGCCCCCTTAAAATGATATGACTCGTTCATACCACACATGGAACGTATAAAGGATGGTGTTAATGAACTTAAGTAACATATATAAAATATTATATTATACTGGAATAATAATATACCTATGTATCATTTGGATTCAATTCTTTTAAAATGAAAAATTAAATGGAAGTAGCGTTCGTGCGTACGTGCGGACTACCGTCTCCACGAACGCGATGAGATTCATTGTCCATCATATCCATTCAAGTATAATTATAATTTGATGATTTAAAAATAGTATATAAGGACTTTATATAATTCTGGATATGAATAATATACATCCCATTAATAACGAATATGGCTCACATAACAAAGAATATAAAGTAAAATGAACCCGTTAACACCCGAAATGACGATAATTCTAAGATATTATTAACAAATCAATGTTAAAAGATCATATATGATATCATATTAAAGTAAATGATTCTTTTATTATTCAATAACAATTATTTCACCATTATACAGGAGGTAAACCTACCATCGACCAAGGAAAAATTACAAAGTAAGGGATTCTCTTATCTCACTTTCAATTCCGTGAGATTTCCATTGTTCGTCACTAAATTATTGAAAGTGGTGTATTGTGTACTGCCATTTGATATATATTATCATGATTGTCTTTATATTCATGTTATTATGTAAATCATTTGGTGGTTATTAACTTTTGGCCATACAACTCAGTTGATTAACATGGTAAGGGATTTTCTTATCTCACTTTCAATTCCGTGAGATTTCCATTGTTCACCACTCAATTATTGCATGTGGTGTACTACCCATGATTGTATTCATTGTGTAATATACTTTAATTTATGGGTATTTACATCATCATGTTATGATACTTCTTTCATGGGTGTATGTTTCGTAAGTTACCTAATCGATAAGGGAATTTGAGATTTCAATTTCCACTCATTTGGCTTTACACATATTTCATTGATTATATTACTCCAAGATTATGTGTGGAATCTCTATTCATTTGATTATGCCTTAATTTCCACTCCCCTTTCTGTGGATATACTTTTGATACACATAATCACTCCATTGATAAATTCTCAAGTGATCGGTATGAACTTGATAAGAGTAATTTTAACTCAATCTCCATTTGTTGAGTTAAATATCCAATTCGTTGGTGTTGTTTCTACAAGAATATGTGTGAATATCCTTTGATTGTTTTACACTGAATATTCAATCATATTTAGTGTATTTATATTTTTCACACAAAATTATGTCGTTGATTTATCCTTAACCTAAGGATACGGCCTTTATGAGAGATTTCATCTCAATTTACATTGAACTGAGACTTCTTTGTTGATATACACCAAATCACTTTTATGCGGTGTATATAATGTACTTGACATAGTATATCATGAATCCCTTTATTCTCATGATATTACAAAGTTTTTATTACCTCAATTATTTGTATTCAAGTGTCTCTCTTTTGGTTAGAACCTCTAACCAAAATACCATTTTAAAATGTTTTAAAGACTTATTCTTCTATATCTTGCTCATTAATGTCCATGTTTTAAAAATGGTTTTAAGGATTTATTTATATAGACATTAAAGTTTTAAAATTAAAATTCCTTTTAAAAGTTTCAAAGTGGTATGGGACACTTTGATTCAAAAGTCTACTTTTAAATGGCTTCTTGACAAATAGTGTGACTTTTAAATGTTTTCAAGAAAAGGGGGATATTTCTCTCAAATAGTTTTGATGATTATTTTCATCTATGTCAACATCCTTCATTATTCATGATTGAGGTTAATGTGATACAATACAATCTTCCATATTGTATCAAATGAGTTATATTTGACTGTGGATGTTCTATTTTTATACCATTCATGGTTTGTGGTTAAAGTATTGACATTTCGTATGCTAGTTTTAATACGAATGTTTATTTTATGCTTAAACCTATTCATATGAGGAATGCATTGGACTTAATAAGTGACGGGTGGAGCCCGCTATAGCTCCTCGATGCATCGGTAGGTCTCATGAGACAAACTAGTGTCTTGGCACAAGGCCTTGACAAAATCTTATTTGTAGTCTTGGCACGAGGCCTTGACTATGTGGTTATGATAGTCTGGCATTATGCATTCCAACATTATGAAAGTGGTTATTGATTTTTGCATGTGATTATTCGATTATTAGAATATCCATGTGAGTAAGTAAATGGCATTATTTCATTTTATTTATGCCATACCATGTTGAAAGTTCATGTTTGAAAGGATTTTGTTTTAGTTATACATTGCCTTAAAAGTTTATTCTTATTTATGAAAGTTTCCGCTATATTGTTATCCTTACTGGGCATTTGAGCTCACCCCTTTTCTATGTTTTATTTTTCCCAGGAAGTGAAGAAGTAAGTTATGAATGACCTGCAGGGATATTATGTGGGGATATGAGTGTGGATTATGGAGACATTATGTTGTTGTAGTAGTTTTTCATTTTATGATGTAATGTAAGACTTATGAATATATCTAGTGTTTCCAAGGCTACTAAACCAATCGGTCTTTCGAGATTTGATCTTTCTTGTGATCATGCCAATGTTACGAAGTAATGCACCGACTCTGGGTAACTGGGGTCGGGGCGTTACATAAAGTAAAATATATTAACACTATTTTTGGTAAATAATTTTCGAAAAACCTTATGAAATTAAGTTGGAAGAAGAGATAAATTTTATTTGAATTACCGTATCATAATTTTTTGTACATCAAACATTTTCTTGATGACATGCATATAGAAAAAATATATATTTGATAGTGTTATTAGCACGTTACTAAATGTTCCTGGAAAATTAAAATATATTATCAAGGATAGGTTGAACATGATTGACATGAGGATAAGGGAAGAGTTATCACCGGTGAAGGGTAAATGATAGAATTTTATTCCTAAGTATCTTACACTATCCTGACAAGAAAATTTGCAATTTTTTCTTTTCCTTGATGGTGTAAAATTTCCAGATGGGTATTCATCAAATATCAAGAATATTGTGTCAATGACTAATTTGAAGTTATGGGAACTAAAATTACATGACTGCCATGTTTTGATATAAGATTTGATGCTTGTTTCTTTCCATTTCATTATACCAAAAAATATACGGCATACATTAACCAGGCTTTTCTTCTTTTTCAAATCTATATACAGTAAATTTATAGACCTGTTGAAGTTTCCAATCATGAATAATATGGTTTTAGTCATATTATGTAAATTATATATGTTATTACCACCATCATTATTTGATATAATGGTCCACCTGATGGTTCACTTGGTTAGAGAGGTTCAACTATATGGTCCTATCCATTATAGATGGATGTACCCCATTGAACGATATATAAAGATTTTGAAAGGGTATGTTAAGAATCAAAGTAATCTAGAAGGTTGTATTACCGAAAGTTATATTATTGAAGAAGCTACTGAATTTTATACCTACCTATCATATGTTGATATCATCAATCTCCCAAAGTCTCATTATAGCGGATGCCTTATGGGTGAAGATATTTGTAGAAGATATGTTGTTATAATTACCATCACATAGCAGGAGAAAGCACACCTTTACATTTTATATAATAGTGAAGATGTTGATCTATATGTTGAATCCCACAAATAAACTCTTAGAGATTTAAATCCACCAAGGGCTAAAGGATGGATATCAAATAAACATAATCAACAATTTATAGGATGGTTCCGTGATCAATTTTATAAGGATTTATCTAAAAATATGAATTCAATTACTGAACGACTTCTATGGCTAACCAAGGGACCAAATGAAAATGTTATATCTTACACTAGTTTTGTAATCAATGGTTATACGTTCTATACAAAAGAACACGATGACTGTAGTACGATGAAAAAGAGTGGAGTTATGCTTGTGGTGGAAGCGATGCACGTATCTAGTTCTAAGGATATAAATCCAATTTATGAAAATATGTCACATTTTTACATTATCGAGAAGATATATGAGTTGGATTACACAACATTTCATGTGCTGACTTTCTATTGCAAATGGGTTGACAATAGGAGTGCATTGAAAGTTGATGAAATGAGCTTCATGAATGTGAATTACAGAGTGGAAGGGAAAAAAGATGAGTCATTTATAATGGCATCACAAGTAGTGAAAATATTTTATCTCTTAAATCTAGTAAATAAGAATTGGTCGATTATCCTCCTGGTGACTAAAATAACTATATGGTTAGAATAAAATTCAATCGAGGTTAACCCTTTCATTGGGAGATCACAATTAGTTCACACCAGTCCCAATATAGAAAATTTCTTGTACATTATAGGGGGCCACAAAGAGGGGATTTGGATTCTCAATAGAGGATCTAAATCCTTAAAACCTTAAAAAATAGAGTTCAATGAGAAGGTAATTTTTTTTAATATACTATGTTTTTCCTCATATTATTATCTATCATCTAATTAATTAATACAATCTAAATTAAATATTTGACTATTCATATAGATAATTTATTCTACACATGATGACATTACCAATCCCACATAAGAACAGACTTACGAAGGAAACCCTTTGGGAAGATGTAAAGGTAATGTTATAATATACTTTCTCTATTTTACCAAAAAATTATATAATGAAACATTGATTTAATATTCATTATTTCTTGTAGTGTTCATTTATTTTAGAATATTTTTGTCCATCTTTCATGCCTTTCTACACCAAAACTTCCATAGACTTATTCTCCCTCAAAACCTTTTCACTCCTATAGTGTTGGAATTTATCACTTTCCTTTAAGTTCCCTCCACTGCCTTTGTAAGAAGAGAAAGACACCACATCTGCTCAATCATAGAGGAAACATTGACGTTTCTATAGTAAAATCATTGTCCATATAAGTAATTCATTGTTTTATATTTATGTTTAATTGGTTTATTTTTAGTATTACTTACATAAGAATTTTTTATTATACATGCGGATTCTTTTGTTCGAGTTAGGGTGGTTTGTTTGAATATTCTCATGCTCATGACAGATTTTAATTTAAGGTTGTAGCTGAGATAATGAAAATAAGGAAATGGGTCAAGAATATATGCAACCATCATGAAAAGGTGAATTCTTACTACTTATTTAATTAATTTTGTCATCATTTTATCTAATATTTGTAAGTTAATTTCCTTATCATTTTTATTTAATACTTATTTAGGTTTTTCATTGATCTTTTAGGAATTCAAATTTTTCTTTCAACTTTTTTGTAACAATCTAGAAAATAGAGAGCATGTTCCTTTTTGATGGAAGAGAAAACCCCATGCTGCCTGAAACATGAAGTGTTTCAGGGAGCATAGAGCTTCACTTCCATCAAAATGGAATATTTTATCTTCTTTGGATTTCTTCAAATAGATGAAATCAAAAAAAATATCTCATACTCAATCAACCACACCTCAATATGATACATAGTGTGATTGGTATGACTTGAACTGTATATTTTAGTTTATAATTTACATTTTAGTTCAAAACACATGTCACATACTCAAAATTGAGCAAACACATTAATATTATTTTGATAGTTTAGGAAAACAATCCATAATTCATTTGTGATGATTTGGAATCATCCATACCTCAATCTAATGCACAATGTGCCCAATATGACTCTAACCATGTCTTTTTATTTAAAATTGATATTAATTTTAGTAAAAAAGACAAGTGACATATTGAAATCTAAGAAAATTATCTTAGAATGTCTTGATAATTTAGGAAAATGATTTATAAGTCACCTTTCATGTGTATGGATCCGTCTCATATCAAAATGACACATGATGTGACCAATATGATTCAAAGTGTGTGTTTCTAGTTTAAAATGACATTTTAGTAAAAAATGAAACTGACATAATAAAAACTAAAAAAAACCATTCATATTGTTTTAATACTTTAGTAAAATAGTCCATAAGTTATTTGAGAGGTGTAGGAATCAGTCTAACCTCAATCTGATGTATGGTGTGACCGGTATAACTCCAAATGCATCTTTTTATTTAAAATTAACATTAATTTTAGTAGAAAATACAACTGACCTACTCAAAACCAAGAAAACACATTTGGATTATTTTGATACTTTAGGAAAACAATCCATAATTCATTTTTGATGTGTAGGAATCAGCCACACCTCAACCTGATACATTATGTGCCCAGTATGATTCAAAGTACCCGTTATGAGTTTAAAATTGACATTTTAGTTCAAAAAGTGTTAATCACTAAAAAATGATCAAAAGTGACTATATTGGATTAATAATTTAGTAAAATTATTCACAATTCATTTTTGACATGTAGGAATTAGTCTCACATCAAACTGACAAAAGATGCGATCGATATGACTCAAAGTGCATGTTTCCAATTTAAAATGACATTTTAGTAAAAACAACAAGTGGCATACTCAAAATAGAGAAAACTAATTCATATTGTTTTTATAATTTATTAAAATGATATATAATTCATTTGGTGTTTTTATGAATTAACCTCACATCAATCTGATGCACGGTGTGACTGGTATGACTCCAAGTGCGTTTTTATTTAAAATTGACATTAATTTTAGTAAAAAGGAAAAATAACATACTCAAAACTGAAAAAACTCATTAGGATTTTTTGATACTTTAGGAAAATGATCCATAAGTAATTTTTGATGTGTATAAATCATACAAATCTCAATCCGATACACGATGTACCTGATATGAATCAAAGTGTCTGTTATCAGTTTAAAATTGACATTTTAGTTCAAAAAGTGTCACTCACTGAAAACCAAGAAAATGCACTCTATTAGTCTTTATAATTTATGAAAATATTCATAATTTATTTTTTATGTGTAGGAATTATCCACACCTCAATCCGATACAGTATGTGCCCGGTATGACTCAAAGTGTCCATTATCAATTTAAAATTGACATTTTAGTTCAAAAAGTGCCACTCACTGAAAACCAAGAAAACATGCTTGAATTGTATTGATAATTTAGAAAAATAATTCATAAGACATTTTTAATGTGAAGGAATCAGTCTCATGTCAAACCGACACACGATGTGGCCGGTATGACTCAAAGTGCGTGTTTTCAGTTTAAAATGACATTTTAGTAAAAAACCTAAGCAGTATACTCAAAACCAATAATTTTTTTTTATTATTTTGATAATTTATTAAAAATATCCATAAGTCATTTTGTAATTTTATGAATCAACCACACCTCAATCCGACACATGGTGTGATCGATATGACTCTAGTGCATCTTCTTATTTAAAATTGTCATTACTTTTTGTAAAAAAGATAACTGACATACTCAAAACTGATAAAATTCATTCAGATTGTTTCGATACTTTATTAAAATTACCCAAAAGTTATTTGGGATGTATAAGAATTATAAACACCTCAATATGATACATGATGTGATCGGTATAACTCAAAGTACCCGTTATTAGTTTAAAATCAACATTTTAGTTCCAAAAGTATCACTCACTGAAAACCAAGAAAACACACTCAGATTGTCTTGATAATTTTGGGAAAAATCATAATTTATTTTTGGTGTTGAGGAATCTGTCTCACATCAAACGGACATACTATGCGATCGGTATGACTCAAAGTGCATTTTTTCAGTTTAGAATGACATTTTAGTAAAAAATACAAGTGGCATACTAAAAACTAAGAAAATGAATTCAGATTGTTTTTTATAATTTATTAAAATGATACATAAGTCATTTGTAACATATAGGAATTAGTCTCACCACATTATGATGCATGGGGTGACTGGTATGACTCCAGGTGCATCTTTTTATTTAAATTTGATATTAATTTTAGTAAAAAAGACAACTAACATACTCACAACTGATCAAACACATTTGGATCGTTTTTATACTTTATAAAAATGATACATAAGTAATTTTTTATGCGTAAAAATTAGTTTCACCTCAATATGATACATGATGTTTTCAGTATGACTCAAAGTGGCTGTTATCAGTTTAAAATTGACATTTTAGTTCAACAAGCATCACTCAATGAAAACCAATAAAAAACTTGGATTGTATTTATAATTTATTAAATGATTAATAATTGATTTTTTATATGTAGGAATTATTCTCATGTCAAACCGACACACTATGTGATCGGTATGACTCAAAGTGTGTGTTTCCTGTTTAAAATGACATTTTAGTAAAAAACACAAGTGACGTACTCAAAATTGAGAAAAAAACATTTGGATTGTTTTGATACTTTAGAAAAATGATCCATAAGTCATTTGGGATGAGTAGTATCAACCACACCTCAATACGACACATAATGTGACTGGTATCACTCCAACTACGTCTTTTCAATATATAAGTTCCATTTTAGTTTAAAACACGCATCGCATCGCCAAAATCGAGCAAATGAGTCTAGATTGTTTTATCATCATTTTATCTACTATTAATTAATTAATTTCATTATTATTTTTATCTTATACTTATTAAATTAATTTTCATAGCGATAATTCTTTAAGACAAACAAGGAATGGTGTGACGTGCAAGAATCAGCTACAACTCAATCTGATATATAGTGTTCCTGGTACGACTCAAAGTTTAGTTTAAAATTAACACTTTCTATTTAATTTATTTCATTATATTATTACTAACATAAGAACTATTTTTTATACAGGTGAGTTCTTTTGGTTGAGTAGGGGTGGTTTGTTCGATAATAGCATGAGTCGGGGTCAGGGATACAAGACAAAGGAACATTGATGTTTTTGAATGTATGTGATAATTTTTACTTACTCATGTAATTTTATAAACCAATGTTTGAAATGTATATGATATAGTGTTTTTAATTTTATTTTTGTTGTAAATTTTATTTCATTTAAATTATGTATTTATACCCGATTTTGCTGCTTTCTGGTGATATTTATGGTGCTGTTTTTGGTGTTGCGGTGTTATGTTACAACAGACTACAGTATGCCCTATTTCTGGTGCTACAACATGCTGTTACAACACACTGTAGTATTCCCCTTTATCAGGTCTTCTAAAAGTTATGATTAAGGTTCCCTTTATCAGAACATTTAGTAGCACTAATAAAATCCTAGGTCTTTAATCACTCTCCAATGGACAGTTCTTTTTTAGCACTGATAAAGGCTAATTCTAGCGCTGTTAAAGGTCTATTTTGTAGTAGTGATACCTGATCCTTCACATGTATTGAACTCAGATGTTGTACCACTAGAGAATGATCTTTTCTATAAGGAGCAAAAAGTTGAGGTTCTAGATGATACAGAGAAAGTTCTATGAAACAAGACCACTCAATTGGTCAAAGTTTTGTGGTGAAACCACCAACTTAAAGAAGTTGTTGGTTCTGAGAACTAAGGAAGTGTGTGTGTGGTGGGAGATATATTAAAATTTATTTTAATAATAATTAATCAAAAACTAAGAGCAAGGATCTTTCATGTCAAATTTATAATTAACTTATTTAATAATTGAAGAAATAAATACCCAAGATTAGGAACTTTCTTTGTTGGAAACTATTGATTGTATAAAAATAACTTTTCGGATTAACTTTATTTCACTATGAGGATCCAAGAATAGAATCCATCTAGTGGTGATCCACACATTCTCCTACGATCTTTGAGAAACACCACTAGATCTCTAAGTGCTAGAACAATGAGCTGAATGTCTTGCATTGTTCGATCTTTATTGTTCGTTCTTTAATATTGAAGAAATATCTCTTGCACTTCTCATTCTTGAGAGGGAGAGATAAGGAGTCAAGAGAGAATTTTTTGTACAAAACAATTATCTATTCTCAATTTTGGACTCTACACAATAGATATATCCATCTATTTATAGAGTTAGGATTTAGGTTAAAATATTATTTAATTGCATACTGGCAATTAAATAACATTTATTAACTTTAATAAACCTCATTTCTCATAATAATAATAATAATAATATTTTGTGGTACATGCCAACTTTCACAATAAAAAATATTATTTAACCATCTTGTTAATTGATATTTTTCACCGGGCACGGTCTTGGTTTGTTCAAACTCCTCTTGCATTTATTGAAAACCTGAATAAAATTTTTATTCATAAATAAAGATTTCAATTAACAAGATGTATGTGCTTCGTTCATTGATGTGACCTTGGCTATTTTGTGAGAGCCACCACTACAGTATTATCACAGTAGAGTGTGATAGGATCTTTACTACTAGGTACCACATCAAGATCTTGGATAAAATTTCACATCCATAATGTTTTCTTATCTTCCTCAGAAGCCATAATATACTCGATATCTTCTGTAGAATCTGCGACCATAGCCTACTTTGAGCTCTTCCAGCTCACACCACCACCATTCAAAGTGAAGATGTATCATGTTTGTGACTTTATGTCATCTTGATCAGTTTGGAAACTAGCATCTACATATCCTCTAATGAATAGTTCCACGTCTTTTCTATAGAAAAGGAACATATCATTTGTTTGCCTCAGATACTTAAGGATAGTCTTGACTTCCATCCAATGGTGGTCAGCTATATCAACTTGATATCTTCCTACCGCACTCAATGCGTAGGCAATATCTAGCCTAGTATATAGCATAACATACATGACTGACCCAATCTCAAATGTGTATGGAATAATTTCTATTCTATTTATTTCCTCACATGTCTAAGGACACATCTTCATAGAAATATGAATTCCATGTGATGTTGGAAACAATCCCCTCTTTGATTGTTCCATGTAGAATCTATTCAGTATCTTGTCAATGTATGTTCTTTGACTTAGGTCGAGCAGTCTCTTGGATCTATCACGATGGATCTTGTTCCCAAGAACATATGTTTCTTCACCCAATTCCTTTACGGAGAACCATTTATTCTACAATGTCTCAACAAACTATAAGACTAGTATTTCATTTCCTATGAGTAATATGTCATCAACATATACTATTAAGAAAACAACCGCACTCCCACTAAACCGTTTGTAGACACAAGTCTCACACTCATTATTTATGAAATAAAATTCAATTATAGATTCATAAAAATGAATATTCCACAACCATGATGATTTATTTATTCCATATATGGATTTTTGCAATTTTTATACTGTATTATCATCCTTTGGAGTCACAAACCCTTCGGGTTGTGTCATATAAACATCTTACTAAAGGTTATTGTTAAAGAAGTCTATTTTGAAATCCATTTTCCAAATCCTATAGTCATGGTAAGACGTAATGGAAGGTAAAATTCTTATGGATTTAATCATTGCAACAGGTGAAAAGGTTTCATCATAGTCAATTCTTTAACATTGTTTAAACCCTTTTACAACTAGTTGTGCCTTATAGGTACTGAATTGTCCTTATAAGTCCAGTTTCTTCTTGAATACCCATTTGTAACCAATGGGATTTACATCTACTGGAGGATCTACCAAAATCCAAACTTGGTTTTGGTACATGGAATCCACTTCAAAATTCACGTATTCTTACCACATGGTAACATCAGTGCCACTTACTACTTCCTTATTGGTTAGAGGATCATTATTATCAACTAATAATGAGTCACCATCCTCAGTGAATAGAAAACCATAACATTATGGTTCTCTAATCTCTTTTTTACTCCTATGCAGTACTTGTGTCTCCATAATAGTGTCATATTCCATGGACCTTTGTGGAATATGTTCCTATACCAAATCTTGTGTACCTTAAGCCTAAACTTCATCGAAGTCTATCTCACTCCCATGATCTCTTTTAGAGATATTCTCCCTCTCAAGGAATATGACATGTATTTCCACTATAACCTTTTTGTATGAGGATTCGTATATGTAATATCCCCTTTTTTTCATAGGGTATCCTATAAAGGTACACTTTGTGCCTCGGGGTGAATGTTTGTTACCCAAATAGGCCTTAACAAATGCTTCTCTACCCCACACATGTAAATTCTATAACACGGTTTTTCATTCACTCCAAAATTCACATGGAATAGCATTTATCGATTTAGTCGGTACTTGGTTTAGTATATGTGTTTCCGTTTGTAACACGTATCCCCAAAAGGATAATAGAAGACTCACATGACTAATCATTGATCTCATCACGAGCAACAAGGTGTGGTTCCTCCTTTCGCTTACACCATTCCACTGAGGCATATAAAGAGGAGTGAGTTGAGATATGATCCCAAACTCCCATAAGTAATCAATGAATTCTTGATTAAGATATTATCCACAACAGTTTGAGTGGAGTTTCCTAATCTTCTTACCAAGTTGGTTCTCAACTTCATTCTTGTATTCCTTGAATTTATCAAAATAATCTGACTTATACCTCATTAAGTAAACACATATCCATACCTACTAAAATCACTAGTAAAAGTTCAGAAGTATGAGTACCCACCCCTTGTTTCAATAGGAAATGGTCCGCACACATCAGTATGAACTAATTCAAGAATCTCTTTAGCCCTTTAACCTTTCCCACTAAATGGGGATTTGGTCATTTTTCATTGTAAACATGCATGACATACACCAGGTGGTTTTAGTTCAAAAGATTATAAATATTCATCTTGATGTAATTTAGTCAAGTACTTTTCATTTACATGACCTAGTCGGTGATGCTAGAGTTGGGTGTGGTATGATTCATGTGAATTAACTTCATTATCGATTTCCATTACTTGGTTCATGTAATCCAACACATAAAGACCATTATTTAAATGAACCTTACCATAAAAGGCTATATTTATAAAATAAGCAACATTTATTTCCAAATTTGAAAAAAAAATCAATATGTATCAAATCTGGATAAAAATATAATGTTTTTGGTAACTTATGGCACATAATAAATACCTTTCAAAACCAAGATCATCCTGGTCGGCAATGTATGGTGGTAGTCCCTGATAGCTGCAACAACAAGTTTAGTTCTGTTGGGTACTTGTAGATCTACCTCCCCTCGGTCAATCTTTCCAAATCTACTTGGTTCCTGTATTTTAATACAAATGTGATCACAAAAAGTTGTATCTAATACCCAATTTGTAGAAATAGATAAATTGCACTCGATGAAAAATGCACCTAAAGCTTCCCCTTGCTTCTTTGGCTGGGTGCATTTTTTCTTTCAATGATCCTTATTTCCACATGTGAAACAGATAGCATCCTATTCCCTTACTTGCCCCTTGATCTTCCTCTTCTTGGAAGGGCATAAAAAAGCTTTGGGATTAAATATCTTTGTTTTACCCTTTTTTTTGTTCATCGTAAGGACAGAAGGCTTTTCACGCTTTGTATCCTTATCTACTTGGTGAAAAAGAGTGAGAAGATCTAGAAGAGTCTTTTCAATGTTGTTCATATTAAATTCTCAACAAAGCTGGAGAAGCTCTAAGGGAGTGATTTCAGAATGAGATTGGTGCCTAGTTCTTTGGGGACAATACGGAAAAACCCATCATTTGTGATGGGAAGACGATATCTCATCGCAAATTGTTTGGCGTGCACTGCTCGCCAAACCGCAGAAAAGGGTATTTTGTGAAAGGTGGTTTTCATCCGTCATAAATAACATTTTGGAGGGTTTTCATATTTGCGACGGGTCATGTCGCAAAGACCCCTTCAGTGGTTTTGTCATTTGCGACAGGTCTCATCGCAAATGCCCTTTCTAACCACCGCTCCCTAATTAATAAGGGTTTAACATTTGCGACGAGATTTATCACCCATCGCAAATGCTATGTCGATAGGTAGGTATTTGCGATAGGTCCCGTCACAAATACCATTTTAACCGTCGCCACCTAATTTATAGGGGGCTAGTATTTGCGACAAAACTCGTCACAAATAATCTAACCTATATATGCCCCCATCCGTTTATTTTTCATTCACATCTCTCTCAACTCCTATCTCTCTCTCTTTGAACTCTCATATTTATCTCTAATTTTTTTCCAAAGCTTAAAATTTCATATCGGAGCGATTTTCAAGCCTCGCAGCGTACAAAATATCATGTTTTAAGGTATTAATCTATTACTTTTATTTCTTAGTTAATTCATTTAATTTTATATTCGTTATAATTATTGTTAATTAACAACAATTAAATTAAATTCGAATTAGATAAGTTTATTTTGCATCATTTATTTTTACAATTATGTTGTTTCATTAGTAATAAATACTAATAAATAGTAATAATTAGTAACAAATAGTAATAAATAGAAATAAATAGTAATAAATAGTAATAAATAGTAATAAATAATAATAATCAGTAATAATTAATAATAAATAGTAATAAATAGTAATAAGCAGTAATAAATTGGAATAAATTCGAATAAATTTGAATAATTAGAAATAATTAGTAATAATTTGGAATAATGAAGAATAATTAGGAACAATTAGAAATAATTAATAATAATTTGTAATAAATAGGTATAATTAGAAATAATTAGTAATAATTAGTAATAATTAGTAATAAATAAGTATAATTAGTAACAATTAGTAATAAATAGGTATAATTCGTAATAATTAGTAATAATTAGTAATAAATAGTAATAAATAGGTATAATTAGTAATAGTTAGTAATAACTAGTAATAATTAGGTATAATTAGTAATAATTGGTAATAAATAGGTATAATTAGTAATAAATAGGTATAATTAGTAATGATTAGGTATAATTAGTAATAATTAGTAATAAATAGGTATAATAAGTAATAATTAGTAATAAATAGTAATAAATAGGTATAATTAGTAATAATTAGCAATAAATAGGTATAATTAGTAATAATTAGTATTAATTAGTAATAAATAGTAACAAATAGGTATAATTAGTAATAATTAGTAATAAATAGGTATAATTAGTAATAAATAGTAATAAATGGGTATAATTAGTAATAATTAGTAATAATTAGTAATAATTAGTAATAAATTGGTATAATTTGTAATAATTTGTAATAATTAGTAATAAATAGTAATAAATTGGTATAATTAGTAATAATTAGTAATAAATAGGTATAATTAGTAATAAATAGTAATAAATGTGTATAATTATTAATAATTAGTAATAGTTAGTAATAATTAGTAATAATTATTAATAATTAGTAATAAAAAGTCATAATTAGTAATAATTAGTAATAAATAGGTATAATTAATAATAATTAGTAATAATCGGTAATAATTAGTAATAAATAGTAATAAATAGGTATAATTAGTAATAATTAGCAATAAATTGGAATAATTAGTAATAACTAGTAATAATTAGTAATAATTAGAAATAATTAGTAATAAATAGAAATAAATAGGTATACTTGGTAATAATTAGTAATAATTAGTAATAAATAGGTATAATTAGTATTAATTACTAATAATTAGTAATAATTAGAAATAAATAGGTATAATTAGTATAAATAGGTATAATTAGTAATAAATAGGTATAATTTGTAATAATTAGTTATAATAGGTATAATTAGTAATAATTAGTAATAAATAGGTATAATTAGTAATAATTAGTGATAAATAGGTAGAATTAGTAATAATTAGGGATAAATAGGTATAATTAGTAATAATTATTAATAAATAGGTATAATTAGTAATAAATAGGTATAATTAGTAATAATTAGTAATAAATAAGTATAATTAGTAATAATTAGTAATAAATAGGTATAATTAGTAAAAATTAGTAAAAATTAGTAAGAATTAGAAGTAATTAGTAATAATTATTAATAAATAGGTATAATTAGTAATAATTAGTAACAATTAGTAATAATTAGTTATAATTAGTAACAAATAGGTATAATTAGCAATAAATAGTAATAATTAGTAATAAATAGGTATAATTAGTAATAATTAGTAATAAATGGGTATATTTAGTAATAATTAGTAATAATCAGTAATAATGAGTAATAATTAGTAATAAATAGGTATAATTAGTAATAAATAGTAATAAATAGTTTTAATTAGTAATAATTAGTAATAAATAGGTATAATTAGTAATAATTAGTAATAAATAGGTATAATTGGAAATAATTAGTAACAAATAGGTATATTTAGTAATAATTAGTTATAATTATTAATAATTACTAATAAATAGGTATAATTAGGTATAATTGGTAATAAGTAGGTATAATTAGTGATAAATAGGTATAAATAGTAATAAATATGTATAAATAGTAATGAATAGTAATAAATAGTAATAAATAGAAACAAATAGGTATAATTAGTAGTAAAAACTAATTTGTAGTAATCAGCAGTAATTAGGAATAATTAGTAGTAATTAGAAATAATTATTCATAAATAGTAATAAATTGTAATAAATAGTAATAAATTATAATAATTAGTGGTAATTAGTGGTAATTAGTAATAAATATCGATAATTAGTGGTAATTAGGAATAATTAGTAATAAAAACTAATTAACATTAATTAGTAGTAATTAAAAGTAATTAGTAGTAATTAGTAATAATTAGTAATAAATAGTAATAAATAGTAATAAATAGTGGTAATTAGTAATAAATAGCGGTAATTAGAAATAATTAACATTTTTTTCTTCTTTTTTTGAATCTTTATTTTCTTATATCAAATTACTCATAAAAAAACTAATTATTTTATATTTTTTTAAAGAAATATGGAATAAGGAAGTCGAAAATAGTTATTATTAGATGACCGTGCTTGGATAAATCAGCATAGGAATCCAAACGGTTCTAGTATAAATATTATATATATTGAGGGTGTTGAAACTTTCTTATCATTTGAATCATCAAAACCAAAATTTGTTTCAGAAGGGATAATTAAGTGTCCCAGTAAAAAATTTGGTCTGAGGACGTTTGACACATTTGAAAATGTAGGGGGTCGTCTATTGCATTTTGGTTTTCAAAGAGATTTTGTTTTTTGGTATCAACATGGTGAATGAAATTCTATAGAAGATACTAATAATTTAGTTCCAGATCTACCACAATTTCAAAATTTAGTACATGATGTGGCAGGTCCATCTTTCCAACAAACTAAAACTAAGGATGATATTTATTTAACTCCTGAGTTGGAACCATCTTAATTTTATGAGTTGTTGAGGTCCACTGAGGATGCTTTATTTCTTAGTTGTAAGATAAGAAAATTTGAAGTGGTTGAAAATTTTATGGTTATTAAATCAGATAATACAATGTCATTGGTTAAAACACTGTTACCTAAAGGAAATGTGTTGCTTAGAAATTTCTATGAGAGAAAGAGGCTGGTTCGTAATCTGGGTCTTGGTTATCAGAAGATTCATGTATATTCAAATGATTGTATATTATATTATGATGAAAATGAGTCGTATATTTTTCCCACATGTGGAAAATCAAGGTATAAAAGGCTCAACTAGGGAAGTCTGGATTGATTCTTATAAAATAGTTGAGGTATTTCCCGCTTACTCCTAGATTGTAGTGTTTATTTATATCTCATAACACAACGACATTGATTTCATGACACAAAACCAATATTTCAACCAGTAAAATCTTAAATCATCCATCTAATGGTGATTCCTGAAAATTTTTGACAAATTACATCCATATTTTTCTTTAGAATCCCAAAATGTGCGATTGAGTATTTCTACTAATAGTTTATGTCCATTTGGTTCTTACGGTAGTCAATTTGGCTCATCTTTATAACTCCGTACAATTTACATCCTTGGATGTTGATGAAGGAGCCATATATCATTTTGACCATATTAATTCTAGGACATCCAAAAAAGAATATAGATATTTATTTGAAACCATTGATTGAGAAGTTAAATTCATTATGGAGTAATGATGTTAGTACATATGATGTTGCTATAAAACAAAATTTCCTACTGAAAGATGCATTGATATGGAAAATTATTGACTTTCTAGCATATGACATGTTATCTAACTGGAATACACATGGTCCAAAATCATATTTGTATTGTATGATATAAAACAAAGTGTTTATGCTCATCAATGGAATAAAATCTTATTTTTTCAACTGTCATCACAAATTCCTTCTAACTGATCATCCTTTTCAGAGGAAAAAATATCATCTCAGAAAAGGAACAATTGAAAGATATAGACCTCCTATAGTGATCTCAGGTATGGAGTTAAAATCATTTATATATTTATTACCTCTCATTACATTTGTACCAACTATAAACCAATATAAAATTGATGGCTTTGGGAAAGAACACAATTGGATAAAACAGAGCATTTTTTGGGATATGCTATATTGGTCTGATTTGTTGGTCCATCACATGTTGGATGTCATGCATATTTAGAAGAATCGTTTTGATAAAATATTTTATATAGTTTTGGATACACTAATTAAGACCAAAGATAATGTAAAGGCACGATTAGATCTTTTCCAAATTTTTAGGTGACCATAACTTGAACTGTTTGAAAATTTCAGATCATAGAAGTTAATGAAGCCAAAATCAACTTATACACTTTCCAAAGAAAATCGATTATTATTTTTTCAATGCATTATAGATTTGATACTTACATATAGTTATGTTTCCAATTTGGGTAGATGTGTCAAAAATAGTCATATTACTGGATTAAAAAGTCATGAATATCATGTTATAATGGAAAGAATTCCACTAATTGGATTAAGAGGTTTATTGAATTCTATGATTCTAGAAAAACTAATAAATATATAATATTTTTTATGAGACATTTTTGTGGTGAAAACAGACTACAATGCACTAATAAGACTGTAAGAAGATGTTGTTTTAATTTTATGTAAACTGGAAAAAATATTCCCGCCGGATTTATTTGAATCAATAGAACATTTGATATTACATTTTCCACATAAAGAAAAATGTGGAGGTCTAGTATAGTTCTGATGGATGTACCAATTTTAGAGATGAATGAAAAAATTGAAGAAAAAAATACTTAACAAAGTTTCGGTTCAAGGATCAATTGCAGAAGCTTATTTGTAGGAGGAAATTTCTTTTTTTCTGCTCTCATTATTTTCAATCTAAATATCCCTCAAAACACAACCACATGGGTCATAATGAGGGAAATGTTGATGATGAAATGAGCAATCAATTATCAGTTTTTAATCATCCATAACTTGGCTTTGGTGGAGTTCATGAATGATGGATTTTAGATGATGAACATCACAGAGCTCATACATATGTTCTTCTAAACTGTGAAGAAATGAAACCATTTGTATTGTGAGTTATACTATCACTCAAATTTGTACTATGAGTGATCAATTTGTACTATGAGTTCTTCTATAATCTTTGTTACAGTAAATTAATATTATTTTATTTATAGGTTATATGATAATCATATCAAGAAACAACTTCCACAACTTATAGCAGCTTCTCTTGAAGAACGTCGAAAAAATAATTTTTCCTACTAGTTTCAAAAATTGGTAACATAAATTATTTATGGTTTAACATATAAAATCAATTTATTAATTATTATAATTTTTTTACTAATTTTCAGGAATCTCAACATGCTAATAAAATTGATAATCGATTGTTTGTATTGAGTAACCCACCATCCAAAATGGTTGAATCTTATAATGTATATGTTGTGAATGGTTTTCAATTTCATAAAAATTTATATGGGGAATAAAAAAACAATTAATATTGGTTTTTTCTTGAGAGGATCCCATCAAAGAGAAATTGAAGTTGAATTTTTTGGTATGCCAGAAGAAATTATTGAACTGTGTTATCTGGTATAGAATTCCATAATGATGTTTAAATGTACGTGGTTGGATGTTGAGAGAGGGTTGTGTGTTCATATGAGCCATGAAATCATTGATATTAAATATAAAATCATTACTATAGTAAATAAAACATTTTTATTGGCTCATTAGGAACATCAAATATATTATGAAAATTACCGTACTAATTCAAGAGAGTTTGGTGATTTTTGGAGCATAATAAAAATGAAATATTGGGAAAATCAGTTTATTCAAAGTGAATGTGGTTCCACTGAAGTGAAATGAATTTAATTTTTTCAAGAGACTACACTAAATCCATCTTTTTTCACGAAGAGAAAAGAATATTGATGATGACACCCCATAGTTAAGGGTTGCTGGAGACGATAGTGTTAATGATGTAACAAATGAGTTTGAAATGACATGAGATGATGAAACTGAAACTCATATGAAAATTGATGATGTTGAGGAGAAATATGAAGATATTGACACCGTCAGATATGAAGATGAGGATGAAGATGAAGATTAACATAATTAAATGATAGTTATAATCATATATAATATATATATATATAATAGTTTTTTTCAATTGTTTGCTAAAAAAATAATTTCATGTTTCAGATGGAATTAGATTTGTTTCAAGAGTTCGAGGAGAGTGTTCTACTTGATAAAGAGTAGGATGTTAGATCATCTGACCCTCAGACTGCTGGAAGTTTATGGAGGACTTGTAGGGGGCATGGTCTTGCATGATTGATAATTCATGACCCTATCCCCAAGCGATGTCCACATCATGGATTCGATCCACACATATAGAGGTTTGTTTACTTTTGTATTTTAGTTAGTTTTTATTAATTATCATTAATTTATTTATATACTATTTTTTGATTATTTTTTCTTTTTTTCACATCTTTTTGCATATAGATGTTGGACAGGGGAGCATTATATTTCATAATTATTTTTTTGGAGCATGGGTTACATGGGATCAGATTCTTATTGATGTTCATCACCGCATGTTTGATCATTGGCTGGTACGTAAATAAATAATATTTATTTTGAAATTTAATTAATTAATTACTTGATATTATTAATTATTTATATGGTTTATGGTATCCCACTGATGAGATCATGCGTGACGCTATTTGAGAGGCATGGGAGGGGTTCATGTGTGAGCATTGCCGTTAGTTTTTGCAAAATTTGAGAAGGAAAGTTACGATGAAAGCAGGTGTGATAGAGTTTGATGAGCATTGTTGCGCCCACCGACCTGATTACATTTCATCTCAGGTTTGGGATGAATTATGTTCATACTGGATTGATGGTTATTTTCATAGGATATTATCAATAGTTCAAAAAAACTGGGGAATACAGGAGGTGACACATCGAGCCGGTAGTCGTACATTCAGTAGACATAGGGAACATATGGTAAATACTTTTTTTAATTAATTTATGTAACTTTAAATGTAAAATGATTATTTTATATTCATATAGGAAGTATAATAGCCTAATATTATAAAATTCAACATTTATAGGAGGATGTATAGTGATCCTATCACTGAAGAGATTAGAGGTGATTGCCAATGTTAGATTGTAGTCAGTGTAATTTATTTTTGATTTTTAAAATTAACTACAAATAATATTTTAACTATTTTAATTTTAAATTGCAATTGAAGGAGTCATATGAGGGTGTGATGTCTCAAATGCAGACTAAGAGTCGGGCCAAGATTGAGGATCAGACCAGTGCCCACTTATTTGATGAGGCAACATGGATGAAGGAGACCGAGTATGCCTTCGAGAAAGTTGAGTTGTTGGTATCGACTCTCGATTGATGCATGTGAGTTATTATGGGACTGCTATAATGCCAGTGTGAATCTCAAGAGGAGCTCGTGGAGTGTCATCATCATATGATGCACATTATCAGAAGCATCTACAAGCTCAGAGTGAGCTTATAGAGAGTATGTGTAGGGAGCATGAAGAGCTCTGTCCACAGCAACAACAACAGGAGGAGGAGATGCATCGATGACATCAACACGAGTAGAAGATGGAGTACATGCATCATCTGATTCATGGTTTAGGGATGGAGTTCCCTCCACCATCTCCTCCAACTCCTCCAAAACACCCCCAGTGATGTATTTACATTTTATGATAAATAATTTTAATGTAATTTTTTTAATATTATATATTTACATTTCTACATAGTGTGTTTTTTTAAATTCTTGTGAATATTGTGTTTTTTTTTTGTTTTTTTATTAATTTATTATTTATTATTTATTATTTTTTTACTTATTTTTTTATTTTATTAAAATTATTATTTAATATTATATTATTGTTATTATTTTGTTATTATTTTTTTTATATTTTTTCAAATATTGAGGTTTTTAATATTTTATAATTTTTTATAATAATAATAATAATAATAATTATTATTATTAATATTAATTTTATTAATATTATTAGTATTAATAATAATAATAATATTATTAATAATAATAATATTTTATTATTATTATTATTATTATTATTATTATTTTATTAATATTATTTTGTTGTTGTTATTATTATTTAATATTATTTTATTATTAGTAATATTATTTTATTAAATTTTATTAATTTTTTTTAATTTTTTTGGCGACGGGCCCATCACAAAAGGTTTTTTAAATAGCATGGATAAAATAATTACGATTTGATTTTTTGCAACAGGTCATTTGCGACAGATCATGTCACAAATGACCCATCACAAATAACTAAATTTTTAGTAGTGGGAGTTTAAACCCTATAACCTCCAGACATTCAATTTAGCCGATGAGTTTGACAACATGAGGCCCAACTAGGGAACCCTCTCCGATCTTTCTCCAAAGGAGAGCCTTGGAAATCTCAAACTATTCCTACCATGCTCTCTCTCAATAAAGACCACATAGGTACTCAAGAATGCTATACATACCCATGTTTTCATGAGACCTCAATAATTCACTAGACATTGATGAAAGAATCAAATATTGAACATTAACCACATCAACCAAATGTTTTTTATAGACATGGAACTCTTCATCACTTGCCTCCTTAGCAGGCGGATCGGGCATTGAGGATTCTAACACACAATATTTCCTTTTATAGTGCAGAACAACCTTAAGGTGTCTATACCATTCCTGGAAGTTACTTCTAGTTAGGAGGTTGTATTTATTCAATATTGATCATGCAAATCCCTCTCGAACTTCTGGGCTTTCATCTGATCATTTGGAGACCATTTATAGAGAATATCAGACTAGCTCAGCAAAATGGTTGGCTTACTCCATCACTAAAAGACCCCATGAACTATCTTCATAAACTCCCAGTATCAAGCACATGCCAAGACTTCAAGGTATTGCTGGTCATTGAAAACTGCCTTGACGTCTTTCCATCTCATATTTTCATTCCTCCCGATTTAAATCATTGATTCCCACCACCAGCGGTTGGGATCCTCTAATATAAAAGAGGAACATTTCACCATGACCTCCTCAGGCATGTTCATGAACTTGAACATGAGGTCTATCTTTTCAAGCCACTCCTCTGCTTCCTAGGGTTCCATGTTACCTCAGAAAGAAGGGGGGATTGTTCTTTAGGAACTCCTAGGCTTGGTCCTTCTGAGGACCAGACTCCACTTCTCTAGTTGGAGCAGGAGTAGGAGATTCTCCCTATCCTAGGGATTGGACAACCCTGACCACACCTTCTACCATCCTTTGATCAATCAGTGAGGGAGAACTCTCTCTGGCGTCCTCCCGTGGGTGCATGGGAGCTTTCTGGGGAGGCATGTTGCTACACAAGTCAACAGTCACAAAATAAATCATTAGTACAACAATTATGATTTTTTTATCAATTACATAAAATATAAATAAGTCAAAAACATCCCAACAATGAAATAAAAAACCACTTCACTCCCACCCGATGTCTACGTGCAGTCTGCAGCCCACACATCCCACCCGAAAGAGAAGTCAACCAAACAATCCCGACATCCCATGGTGACTCGAGGTTTGTCACAAGAGGTGAGATCCATGCACCCTACTTGCATCCAAAACTCTGAGCCTCGAAATTCTTAGCTTCTCTCTAACTAAACTCATCCCAAATTAATAATATGATCCAAAAAAGATTAACCTTCCCTGATACCATTTTGTCACGAATCGAAACTGGTCACCATCAAAACTGGCACTCGACCTGGTCCATGAAAAGTCCTGAAGATCATTCCCGATTTCTACAAGCTGGCCCAAGGTCCCAAGTATCATAAACAATGGTTTTGAAATGATTTACCCGAGTTAGGATACATAAAACAACCAATAATGAATAAAAAACAAATCTAAAAATTTATGCCAAACAAGACTTAAAAAAATTAAGAACTGAATAAAAGGTTTTAAACATGACACAAGAGTTCCAAAACTAAAAAATTATCATAAAAATAGCCCAAGGACCACCACACGATAAGAGGTTATCACCCACGAGCTGTCTCTACAACACCGCACCATGAAAGTAAACTAAAAACCCGAACCACCATCTCCAAAGGCCTTGCCCTTACCTATGCAAAACATAATCAAGTATACTTACACCTAAAGGTGTAAGTAGTGTGTGAGCCTAATCCCAATAGGATAACACCCAAATATTCCATGTGATAATCATTAGAAGAAAAAAGCTTTCAAGTTTTTTTATAAACAAGAAATGATAACAATAATTTCTAAAGTTAAACTTTTAAAGGAAAACAGTTTTCAAATGGGTAACCTTAAAGAATGAATAAATTTAAATAAAACATATAATATACTTAATTTTATATCCAAACACACCATAATACAATGGTTAATACCAAATATTCAACGATCACTATTCACAGGAACACCCCTAGGTACTAGCTAGCTGTGGGCCCCAGGTACCTTGTATCTTGGTGTAAAAGTAACTAGAACAAGTATCTATTCTCATGCACGAACCACTAGTAGGGAACATAACCATAAACTAGTGGTCCTCAATCATCATCATTTTATTTTTGTTAGTGTTGTCAATGTCAAACTTGCTAAGTGAAACAAAGACAAAACCACCAGATCACTAGAATACTAGTACACGTCTGCCCACCTAGATACCCGGGTTTCCCTCTTTGTGATCAAACAAGTTAAACATTCTATCAAATTAAATTTACACATAAAAAACACCAATTCTGGTCATACACACTCAAAACAGTATCTAAACATGATTTTCACCATTCATATAACTCAATAAAGCACTTAGAATTTCCATAAAACAATTTCACAAAGTATAAAACAACTTTGTCCATAAAATCCATTTAAAACCCCTATTTTAAAACCAAATTCATACCAATATTACACTAAACTATAATTATAAGCACTAAAACATTTTAATAAAACCATTCCATGAATTATAAAACAACCCCAATTAGTAAAACATGGATTGCACATGAAAAACACCCATTTTCACACAAAAATGGCACTTAAAAATCAATATTGTAACAAATGCTACCAAAAATAGGTTTATCACCAAAAAAATTAAATAGTAAGATTCTAAAAATATAAATCCAATAAATATAACTCATATAATAATTCTTACACATGGAATCACCTATTAAATGTGTCAAAAACCTCAAATCTTTGTGCAATACTTCAACCGCACTACTGCCACACCACAAGGGAATGAAAAAAACTAAAACCACAATATTGGAATAAGTAACTCAAAAAAAACCCTAGGTATGAAGCCCTAGATTTTTGACACTTGGAGCTTCAAGAAAAGTGGGATAAACCCTAAGGAAATGGAAGGATAAAGGAAGGAAACTCACTCACTTGAGAGATCTTGAAGTTCCTCCACCAAACCCCCCTTCAAAATTGAGTTCCAAGGGAGGTTTAGAGAGATTTAATGATATACATAGATGATAGGAATGAAATAGGGATGAAATGGGTGCAATAGGGTTTATTCTATAAGGAAAAAATGGGAATTACAAAACATTTCTTATGAGCTGGACATGGTTGCATGGTTTTCCTGCACGGTTTGGTAAATTGTGAACCCAGTTATGTCCACTCAAAACATGTTCAAACTCTTACATTTTCAGAGGGATTCCAAGGGGTAAACCTAGGGGGAATGAGGATAATAATGGGGTGGTAAAATACCTAAAAATAAATGCATAAATGTGATAATTCCCCCCACGATGAAAGAATTTCCGCCCCGAAAAGTCAACCAGAAGCTTGATCGGAAAACAAGAACAAATACTCTTGTTGAACCCATGTATCACACTAACAAGTTTCATGGACATCGTTCCCATGTTTCTAGAGGAACCAGACCAGTGTAATAGACTCTCCCCATAGCACCTTCTCTTAGGAATCAACTATTCACACCGGATGCTCAAAAATAGAAAAATCGGGCTCCATTTCTAACTCCTCCCAATCCAGAACATGGGAAAGATCTAGGTTATACTTCTCCTATTGGGATACATGAAATATGTTGTGGATATATTTCAACTGAGAAGGAAAAGATAACTTGTATGCCACCTTTCCAATCTGCTCGGTAATCTCAAATGGTCTGATATATCTCGACGATTGATTGCCATACTTTCCCCAAACGACGATGACCCATATGAGGGGCCACCTTCAAGAATACCCGATCACCCACAAAAAATTATAGGTATTGATGTCTCTAATCAGCATAGGATTTGTGGTGACTCTAAGCTGTCAATAACCACTACCTGATCAACTTGACCTTCTCAGAATTCTCTTGCACAAGGCTCGACCCCAACAATGAGGTCTCACCCACCTCAGCCCAACACGAGGGGAACAACAAGGCCAATCGTAGAGCGCCTCAAAAGGATCCATTTTAATAGAGGATTGGTAACTATTATTATAAGATAAGTCAACCAATACCAGGTGACTATCCCAAGAACCTACAAACTCCAAAACACATGCACGGAGCATGTCCTCCAAAAATTGATTCGCCCGCTCTGTCTGACCATCCATTTGAGGATGGTATACCGTGATAATTTTAATTTGAGACCCCAAGGCCTTCTAAAGGCATTCCCAAAAAATGATAAGTGAAATGGGGGTATCTATCAGAGAAAATTGTGGATGGCACACCATGAATCCTTACCACATCTTGAAGATACAATCAGCCCAACTCATCCACTTTAGATATATCTTTGATCAGAATGAAGTAGGATGATTTAGTCAGACGATCAATCACTACCCATATGAAATTATTACCTTAATGTTTATGAGTAAAGCCAACAATTAAATCCATGGCAACTTCATCCCACTTCCAGGTAGGAATGGGTAATGGCTAAAGAAAACTGGAGGGTCTTTGATGTTCTACTTTTACCTACTAACACATGTAGAATCTCGACATGAATTCCTCTATGTATCATCTCATACCTGGCCACCAAAAATACCGACATACATCATAGTACATTTGGGTATCCCCAGGATGAATGACCCACTAAGATTGGTGGCTATTTTGAATCGCCACCTTCCTTAGAGATAACGCCACCACTAAACAGACCTTGAGACATAAGATGCCATTGGGAGACAAGGACCAACCAAAAGATGTGTCCCCACCATGAAGAGACTACATTGACCACTAACATAGCTCATCACTATGATGATCATGCAGAATCAACTCTAACAGATTGAGAGTCAACTGAACGCTCACCAAGAACACACCACCATTGTGCTCCTTGGTCTCCACATGCATATGAGAAAAGAGTGCCATCGGAGTCCACTCATCACTAGATTTACTCAAAGACTACATTGGGACTCTTCTTCTCAAGGCATCATCCACCACATTAAACTTTTCCAGGGTATAGACAATGTCAAAGTCGAACCCCTATAGGTACTCGATCCAATGTCGCTACCTCAGATTAAGATCTTTCTAAGAGAAAATTTAGGCTAGGATCTTGTGATTAGAGTATACCACAAACTTCTCCCCAAAGAGATAGTGACACCAAGTATTCAAAGCACAAATCACTGCTTCCAACTCCAAGTCATGGGTCGGGTAATTCTTTTCATGTGGTCGGATTTGGAGAGAGCCATACACCACTACGTGATCATATTGCATGAGCACGCACCTGAGACCCATACCTGAAGCATCACAATACACCACATATCCCTTTATAGATTCTATCAAGATCAACATAGGGGTGGTAGTCAACCGCCACTTCAACTCCTTAAAGGATTCCTAACATTCTGGGCCCCAAAAAACTTCACCCATTTCCCGGTGAGCACAGTCATGGGCGGGGAAAGATGAGAGAAATACAAAACAAATCATATATAATAACCTTCCAGGTTGAGGAAACTATTGATCTTGAACATGTTCTTCGTTTACTCCCATGACATACTGCAATAATCTTCTCAGGGTCCATCGAAACCCCCTGCTCCAAGATCACATGACCCAAAAACTTCACTTCCTTGATCCAGAAAGTGCACTTTGATTACTTTTTATAAAGCTGATGACCCCGCAAGGTGCCCAATACAATCTTCAAGTGGTGCTCATGATCCTACTTGGATCCAGAGTAAACCAGGATGTCATCCATGAATACCATGAAAACGGAGTCGAGATATTAGTGGAACACCCTATTCATGAGTTCCATAAAAACTACAGGAGTGTTGGTTAACCCGAAAGGCATGAACAAGTAATCAAAGTGGTCATACCTACTTCAGAAAGTTATCTTTGGGATATCTACCTCTTTTACCCTGAGTTGGTGGTAACCCAAATACAATTCTATCTTATAAAACCACTTCTCACCCTTAAACTGATCAAAAAATTCATTTATTCGTGGAAAAGGATATTTGTTCATGATGATAACCTTGTTAAGATTCTGATAGTCAATACACAACCAGAGGGATCCGTTGGACTTCTTTGAAAAAATGACAGGAGCAACCCAAGGAGAGACACTCAGGAGAATGAATCCTTTGGATTCTAAATCATCCAGCTCAGCTCAATGGGATCCATATGATATGAGGGAAGAGATATCAATGGTGTTTCCGGCACCAAACCAATCGATAAATCTACGTCCCGCTTGGGGGGAAAGCCTGAAAAATCATCCATAAATACCTCTAGGAACCCATACACCATGTGAGGTAGTCCACAAAAAGGATCTTGACCATCGTATTATATCAAGAGCGATGATAACTAAAATATAATATTTTCCATCTCTGGGAGTGGAGGTCTCGCATGACCTGACCAAGGATCCCATTCCCTATGAAAAACCTAAGGGTTTACATTAGGTGCCATGAAACTCACCCATCACCTATAGAAATCGATGTGTGCCTAAAAGTTCACCAGAAAATACATGAAAAAAATTACATTAAAATGGTCCATACCCAAGACCAAGAGGTCCCACTCCATCTCAACCCCAGACATGGTAAGTGCACATGATGGGAACTTGAGACCTTGCTCCCTATTTTTACCCAACGACATCACCAATTACATATTAAAAAATAATAAATCAGTTGAAAAATTCATAGATCTCAAAAAATGGATAGAGATAAATGAAATTGAAGCACCAATATTGAAAAAAGCAGCATCTATAGAAGATGCAATAAAAACTGTACGTCGGATAGTCGAAGTCCCTACATCCGATCCCGCTGGTGCCTACTCTACAACATGAAGATGTATACTCTCTGCCAGAGAATAGATACTCACTTGTGGCTATACCTTGAACTAGATCTACCTAGAAGATGATCTGGACCTTCCTTCATGACCACCAAACCAAGACCCCCCCATCCTCGATGACTCTGACTGAACTAACACTCCCCTAAAAGCCACTAATCCTACCCCACTCTAGAGTGGGTGTGCTAGCCTAAAAAAGATATGCAAGTGTCCTATACCTCCACCCTAATAAAATGGATTCAAAATAGATTTTTATGTTGTTATGATGTTCCCTGGCCTCCCACACTAGTGGCACACAACGAACCTCGCATTAGAAGACACAAATGAAATCTTCCTGGAAAAGTGGCCTGAACTGACACCTCCTTTCTTCCCTTACTTCTCCCGCTTTTGATTCTTTTCAGATGAAGTACCAATGCACATCACTGATACTATCCCAAAGAAATAGGATCTCCCCTTTTAGTCAATCTCTTCCATAAAATCTCAGTCAACCACCTTAGCATAAGTCTTTATCTTGAACAAGAAGACCTGGGAATATATCTCTGGCCGCAAACCCCTCTCGAACTTCTGGGATTTCATTTGCTCATTGGTGACCATTTTCGGAGCATATTGGACCAGCTCAGAAAAACAGTTTTCATACTCCATCACTGAAATATCTCCCTAAACCAACTCCATAAAGTTCTAGGATCTTGAATATTCCAATACATCAGGGTAGTACTGGACGTTGAAAACAACCTTGAAGTCTTTCCATCTCATCTATTCATTCTTCATGGTTTGAAGCACTGAATCCCACCACAAGCGGCTAGGAAACCCTAACAAAAAGAGGCAATTTTCACCCTAACCTCCTCAGGTGTGTCTAGGAACTCGAACATGAGCTCGATCTTTTCGATCCACTCCACCACTTCTTGGGGTTTCGTTCTACCTTGGAAATAGGGGGGTTTTTTCTTTAGGAACTCCTATGCTTTATACTTCCTAAGACCAGACTCCTCTTTTCTAGATAGAGTAGGAGTGGGAGATACTCCTTTTCCTAAGGCTTGGACATCCCTGACCACAACTTCTACCATCCTTTGATCAATCGGTGAGGGATAAATCTCTTTGGAGTCCTTGCGTGGGTGCATCAGAGATTTCCAGGGAGGCATGTTGCTACACAAGGCAACACTCACAAAATAAATCATCAATAAAAAAATTATGAAAAAATTTCAACAATTAAATCAAATATAAATAATTCAAACACATTCCAATAATGAAATAAACAACCACTTCACTCCCACCTGATGTCTACGTGCAGTCTGTAGCCTGCACATCCCACCTAGAAGAGAAGTCAAACAAAAAATCCTGACATCCCATGGCGACTTGAGGTCTGTCATGAGCGGTGTGAGCCAGGAACCCTACTCGCATCCATAACTCTGAGCCCTAATATTCCTAACTCCTTTCTAACCAGAATCATCCCAAAATAATAATATGACCCAAAAATATTAACCTGCTCTCATACCATTTTGTCACGAACTGAAAATGGTTGCCATCAAAACCGGCACCAGACCCGGTCCATGAAAATTCTTGAAGGGCGTTACCTATCCCCATGGGTTGAAAAAGTTCTTGGGTATCATAAAAAATGGTTTGGAAATGATTTACCTAAGTTAGGATACATAAAACAACCAATAATGAAGAATAACCAAATCTTAAAATTCATGCCAAACAAGCCTTAAAAAAATTCATAATTGAATAAAAGTTTTTAAACACGAAAAAAGAGGTTAAAAACTAAAACATTATCAGAAAAAATAGCCCCAAGGACCACCACATGACAAGGGGTCATCAACCACAAGATGTCTCCACAACACCGCACCATGGAAGGAAACTAACAACCTGAACCGCCGTCTCCAAATACCTTTCCCTTATATGTGTCAAACATAATCAAGTATACGTACACCCAAAGGTGTAAGTAGGATGTGAGACTAATCCCAATAGGATACCACCCAAATATTCCATGTGATAATAATTAGAAGATAAAAATCTTGCAAGTTTTTTTTATAAACAAGAAATGGTAGCAACAATTTCTAAAGTGAAACTTTTAAAGGAAAACAGTTTTCAAAGGGGTAACATTAAAGAATGAATAAATTTAAATAAAACATGTAAGCTACTGAATTTTCCATACAAACAAACCATAATCCAATGGTAAATACTAAATAGTCAATTATCACTATTCACAGGAACACCCCTAGGTACTGGCTAGTTGTGGGCCCTAGGTACCTCGTATCTCAGTGTAAAAGTAACCAGAACAAATATCCGTTCTCATGAACAATACACTAGTAGGGAACATACCAATAAAATAATAGTCCCCAATCATCATCATTATAGTTTTTTAGTGTTGTCAACGTCAAACATGCTAAGTGAAATAGGGACAAAACCACTCCAGATCACTAGCACACTAGTACACGTCTACCCACCAAGATACCAAGGTTTCCCTCATTGTTCTCAAACAAGTTCCACATTCTATAAAATTCCATTTAAAAATAAAAACACTAGTTCTGATCATATAGACTCAAAAAGTAGCTAAAAATTCTTTTCACCATTCGTATAACTCAATAAAGAACATAGAATTTCTATAAAAAAATTTCACAAAGTATAAAAAAACTTTGCACATAAAATCCATTTAGAATCCCTATTTTTAAACCAAATGCATACCAATATTACACCAAAACATAATTTTAAGCACTAAAACATTTTAATAAAACCATTGCATGAATTATAAAATAACCCCAATTGGTACAACATGTATTGCACATGAAAAACACCCATTTCACACAAAAAATGGCACTTAAAAATCAATCGCTTAAAAAATGATACCAAAAATAGTTTTTACACCAAACATAATGAAAGAGGAATATTCTAAAAATATAAATCCAGAAAAGATAACTCATCCAATAATTCTTACACTTGGAATCACCTACCAAATGTGTCAAAAACCTCAAATCTTTGTGCGATACTTCAACCGCACCACTGATACACCACAAGGGAGTGAAAACGAACCTAAAACCACAGGATTGGACCTAAAAGCTCAAGAAAACTATATACGAAGCCCTAGATTCTGAACATTTGGAGATTCAATAAAAGTGGGATAAACCCTAAGGAAATGGAAGGAGAAAGGAAGGAAACTCACTTACTTGAGGGATCTTAAAGTTCCTCTACCAAACCCCCCTTTAAAATTGAGTTCCAAGGGATATGGAGAGATCTTGGGGGATGTACATGGATTCTAGGCATGAAATGGAGAAGAAATGGGCACAATAGAGTTTATTTTAGATGAAAAAATGGGAATTACAAAATAATTTTAATGAGCTAGACATGGCTGCATGGTTTACCTGCACAGTTTGGCAAAACGAGCACACAAAATGTGAACCTAGTTATATCCACTCAAAATATGTTCAAACTATTCCAATTTTAGGGGGGGGGGTCTAAGGGGGAAATCTAGGGGGAATGAGGGCCAAGAATAGGAGAGTAAAATAACTAAAAAGAAAGTCATGGATGTGACAAAATCTTTGCACATTAATTTATATATTCATATGATTGTGGCCTTCCATCCATAAAATAAATAACTATATACACATAAATAAATAAACAATTAAATGATTTGTTCATGAGATTTATCTAATGGTTGATTTAATGATCTAACATCAAATCAACCTATGACCTAGGATAAATAACTTCTTTTTCTAGTCTTGACATGATTTTTATCATTCCACCAATATACTTGTGTATCACCTAAGTTGGCATCATAATGGTTCAATCTTGAACCGCTTACACACTCCTTGGAATTCTCCATTAATTACATGTTTTTATGACTCACACATAGGTGAGGTGGACCAAGTGATTAATTAAAAGGGTATTACATTAATACCCTTGGATACAGGGGTCCTACATAATAATGGGGGGAGGGATGATGCACAAACCATCATATTTAATTTAAAAATAAATAATTGAAAAACTCATGCAATAAATTCAATTAAAATATCAAATGCATACAAAGGTCTTGGTCAAACTCATGATTGGTCATACATGCAATGAATATGAAAAATTAATTGGCTAGCATTCATTTCTTTATTCATTATTTATTATTAAGATGAATGTGCTTGCATTAATTAATTAATTAATTCCATTTCATTTTAATCATAATCCCACCTTTTTTGGAGATACCCATTATTTATTTAATTCATGGACAATAAATGGAAGAACCAATAATGAAATATTAATTATAATAAATTAATTGATCATTTAGTATTCGTTAAAACCATTATTAAAATTTCAAACACACATTGGGGTTCCAATCAATGAAATAAGGTTTTAATGTTGTAATTTTAAATTTTAATGTGATTTTTTAATTCTGACATTTAATGGTAGACTACACGATATGTACAATCCAACTTCACGTCGTGTGCCTCAGTTTCTGTGTATCCGAGTCACACACCTAGGGCTTCACCGTGTCAACTCATCCAGATTACATGGTGTGTACAGGACAACTACATGCCATGTATCTTCTTTCCATGTGCCATATTGGCTAGGTCAACACATGGTGTGAAATAAATGCATTGTGTGTAATTAAATTCTCAGTGCATCTAGGTACAATGCTCATGGGTTCACAATTTGTTCTCCAACTACACATCGTGTAACCCATTTTTACTAGCCAAAGATTTGGAACTTCTTGATGTCATCTCTGTTCATTCTTCATCTATACTTGAGCCTTTAAGAAAATGAAACACTAAACTAACATGATTAATACGTCGATAACATGTTAATTCAAATAGGATTAAAGAATTAATAACATGAAATAAAAATATAAACATAATTATGAATAGATCAACAATCAAATAAATAATTCTAAATTTAAACATGACCACTTTGGTATCACTTGTTGGTTTTAGGTGCTACGGAAGCATGCAATGGTGGGTGATGTATTAAAATTTATTTTAATAATATTTACTTGAAACCAAGAGCAATGATCTTTTACATCAAATTTATAATTAATTTATTTAATATTTGAAGAAATAAATACCTTTACTTAGGAACCTTATTCGTTAGTGAATATTGATCATTTGAAAATACCCTTTCAGATTTCCTTTATTGCGTTGTGACGATCCAAGGATAGAATCCCTCTAGTGGTGATCCACGTGTGCTCCAATGATCTCTGAGAAATACCACTCGATCTCTGGGTTCTAGCACGGCGAGTCAAATGTCTTGATTGTTCGATATTGATTATTTTTTCTTCAATATTGAAGAAATAACTCTTGTACTTATCATTCTTGAGAGGGAGAGAGAATGAGGATTTGGGAAAGAATTCATTGTACATAATAATTCTCTATTCTCAATTTTGGATACTCTACAAAATAGATATAGTCATATATTTATAGAGTTATGATTTAGGTTAAAATATTATTTAATTTCATTATAGAAACTAAATAATATTTATTACATTTAATAAAACCTATTCCACATATTATTATTATTATTATTATTTTTTGGCGCACGCCAACTTACAAAATAACGAATATTATTTAATTGGTTTGTTAATTAATATTTTTCACCAGACATGGTCTTGGTCCATTCGAAATCCTCTTTCATTTCTTCAAAACCTGAATAAAAATTTTATTCACAAATAAATATTTCATTCACATACTGACGAATAAATATTTATTAAATATTTAATATAATAAATAAATATATTTTTATTCACATATCAGTGAATAAATATTTATTTAATTTATGTGATTAATATAACATGAATAAAATTATTCCTCGGTCATGAGAATAATATTTATTCCATTAATTAAACTCAAATAGAATTTAATTGTGATCAACAAAAACACTTAGTTTGTGACCCTCTAGGATTATTTCTTATTGGAATTGGGTGGGATTACCTAAAGTCCAAGATTACTATATATTAATGGGTCAAGGCACCCAAGAGAAAGAACTTAATGGTGTAACATTGAAAAACACATATGAATGCTCACTATGTAATATAATCCCTTTGTCATAATATTTCATCAAGAAGGTTTCACAACGGTGTCATCCACCTATTTAATCGATATATCTTTTTTAACTATCTAAAATAAACATGTCATTATACTATGACCATGGAATTTAATGTGATGGTTCTATTCCAATAAAATAATAGATATATCAGCTTCTATATAGATATAAGGGACAAATCTTTCATCAAATTATTCATTAACAACATTCCAATCATCATACACCCAACATACCCTACTTCCCACCAATATATGGTGTAATGGTTTTGGTCAGTAAATATAACTATATGATCCATGAAATATATCAAAGATAATCTTAAATTCTAAGTACCATTACACACACTTGAAGATAGGAATATACAATGACACTAAAACATGTGGAATTCTTACTGGTGAGTATGTTCTTATAATCTCCCATCTAAGAGATTACTAAGTACGGACTTCATGAGATGAAGCCTCATCCACTTACGAGCACTCAAACCTGACGGTCTAAATACTATATGTCCCATAATAGTTTGTTATACAAAAATAGAACTATATTAATAATATTATCATAGCAATTCAATTTTCTCATCATAGCTAGGAACTGCTATGACTTTATCAATGAAAAAAATACTCTAGAACATTATTAAATTAAAGAAAAGTTGAAAAAAATGAAAAATATGTAATAATACATTAAATTAATATTAAATACATAGAATATACATGTAATTAAAGTATAAGTAGTTGGTCCTAAGACACAAACTCTAACAGAATATATGTGGGAACCTCAGGATATAATGACGTAGAAGTATACTCATTTTATTTATCAAAGTGACAAATTTTGAGGGTGAAATTAATTTTAAGGGGGGAAGAATGTAACAACCTGAGATTTTATGAAATATATTTTTTTAAATATATTTAATTTCTTTGATAGATTGCATTATATGCAACATCAAGTTTTAACCAAACACGACAAACTATTAAATTTTTTTATTTAATATGTTAGTTATCGCCTAAACATCAGAATGATAGGTATTAATATGATCAAATAAATTATGAAAATATATGGTTTATACATGTATATAAAATTAATTCTTTGGTTCCAAATTATTTAGAAAATAAAAAAAACCATTTGAAAATAGAGTAAATCTTTTCTCTGAAAAACTATTTATATGTACACAAACATGTTTTACCTCAATAAATGAAATAAATCACTTTTTTTGAATGATTTAAATGAAATTTTTATATTATATATTCAATAAATACATAAAATTCATCTTATGTGCATTCTAGGCATGAGAGAATAATTAATCCAATTTTATGCTTAAAAGCTATATTTATCTAAAAAACAGTTTTTTCGCCTTTTGCGCACTTATTTTAAAATTATTTTTTGAAAATTTTAGAAAATTTGTTTGGAAAAATAAAATTAATTTTTTAAATCATAATTTCAAAATTATATCAGGGTGATTTTTTTTGTAATTTTTTGAAAATATTAATTTTTAGACGAATAATGAAAAACTGTTTTTTATTGAAAACAACCTTTTTATTTAATGAATTTATAAGGTTAGTTTTTTTAAAATGATTTTAAAAGTAAAATTAGTTCAATTATATATTTATTAATCCAAATTCAGGTCATTGGAATCAATTTTATATTGATTTTTTATAAAAAAACTTTATAAACTTTTGAATATTTTTCTCTTTGGAAACTCGCTTTCTCATCGCATATGTGAGTATAATTTTAAAACAAATTTTGGTAATTATGTGAATTAAAATTTTAAAAATGTATTCCAAATTTGGAATCATCATATTTAATATTTTATAATAATTTCAACTTAATTTTTTACCAAAATGAATAGTGAAAAGAGTAAAAATTTATTACCACGATTATGGTTAGAACAGGTTTACCGGGGGTTAAACTAAAAATATAAGGTGTAAAATGATCTAAAAAATTTTCTAACACCAATTTTATGGTAATATTTATACCTTATCACATATAAGGTTTTATAATAACCCATTTTGGAGCATTTTTCATGTAAACAACATGGTTACACCTTTTCCTTTTCAAAAAATTACAAATTTTCCACTCACCTCACTTATAAAAGGCCACCCCTTTCCTATCCTATTCACATTTCTAAAACCAATTGGTTTGGAAAATAACTACCCAAATACACTCATTAAATCCCTAAAAATATCCTATATTCCTTGGTTATATCAGAAATCCAATCTAGGAAGGGTTTAGGTTAAACCTAAAGAGGTTTTCCAAAGGATAGGTAAAGTTTTAAACTATGCATTTTTATTTTACTTTTTATTCTAAATCCTTAAAATATTCTTAAATTTTGATGATATAATAAAAAAAGTATCTCCATTATATTTTTTATTTTATTATTTTAATTAAATAACCTAATTATATCTCCTCTTCAATCAAATGAGATATAAAATCATTATTCGTGTCTGTAGCAGACTGCCGCCTCACAAACCGATGTTAATCGTTTTTCATTACCACCTATCACGACTAGATACAATGATGTATTTGGTGTTTATATATGATATTTATGATATTATTATACCTATTTTGTTATAATATAACACCTACCTTCTTACTTATAAACCTGTTAGAAAATAATAATGTCACTCGTGTGTACGACGAACTACTGCCTAATGAACCGATGTGATGTGTTTTTCATTTCTATTTTATTTGGATGGTAATAATGATATATTAATTGAATATATATAATATTTTTAACATATTTTTACTTTTTAATTATTATATCACATATACCTTCTTACGTTCAATTTCGTGGGGGATATAATAACATCGTTCTTATGTATGACAAATTACCGCCTCGCAAAGCGATGTGATTTTTTTTCACTAACACTTTGCATGGAAGGTAATTAGGGTAAATTTAATTAATATATGTGATATATATGACATAAAAATGGATATTTAATTTTAATATATTATTTAACTTTATTTTATTTATTCTTTAAGAAAATGGAATCAACGTTCATGCGTACGTACGACCAACCGTCTCCATGAACAATGTATTTCATTTTCTATCTATAAATTTTATAGATTACCATAAATAAAAATATACTGAGTATATATTATATGTATATCATGGTTAAAAATTTTTATAAGATTTAACCATGACATAAGTAAGAGTACTGAAAATAAAAAGTCCAAACATACCTAAAAACATAGCAGTTATTACCTGAAACATAATTTTAACAAAGAATTATTGATAAAAGGGTAATAAAATGTAATAAGTAAATCATATATGGTATTATAAAGATTATTATGGTAATTTAATAGATTTTTAATTAACTTATATTTATTATAAAATAGGTTCAAACGTGTTTGAAGGAATTTGAGACTTAAAGTTGGGGATTTCTTTCTCACTTTTATTTTATGTGGGACACATGCCATATTCACCATGTGTTTCCTTTATGTGGTATATATAATTTACATGAATTAATTATATCATAATTATCCTGAAAATTTATTAGGATTTACATATATATTTTAGGATCTCCCTTTCATGGGGTTTATAGTACAAAATTTACCAAAGTGGTAAGGGAGTTTTGTCTCAATTTGTCTTATTTGGGACATATGTTATGTTATGAACCTATATTATTTTATGAGGTGTATATACAAACTCATTGAAATATAATATAATCACTTTATTTATTATCATGATATTTTAAGTTTTATTTAATTTTATTCTTTCATTTAGGCTTACGATTCAATGTTACCAAAGTAGTTAGGGTTTTATGATACAATCTCACAGTTTATTAGGATTGTTTATGATAATGTTTCTGATGATGAAATATTATGATTTATATCTTAAAAAATTCATGAATTTTATTATCTATGATTATTCCACGATATTAAATGTTTTCCATTCATTTTCATTTCTTTATGTACTCAAGAGTTCAAAATAAGTTTTGTTAATAAAATCGGATTTATTTCTCTCTTCAGGTCAGAAGCCTTTTTCTTCCAAAACCATGTTATATATATTTTTTAAATTATTAAAAGGATATATTAAATAAATTTTAACCCATGTATTTTTAAAAAATATTTTGAAAGTAATCTTCATGACGTTTTCCAAATAAGGCCCGTTTGGATTTTACTAAAAACATGAAAGAAATATTTATTTTAATGTTTATGACATGTAAAAAAGTTCCTAATATCATAATGATACAATGTTTTAAAGATTCATGTATAATGTTTCATGTTTATTTTCAAAGAAATTTTTTTCCAAAATATGTTATGAATTTTTCGTTTTAAAAATTGATTTTCAAAGAAAAGTTATTTTCCTCAATAAATGTTTCAAGTGATCTTTCAAAACCATTTTATATCTAGTATGAGATCCTTTGATATTAATTATTCTTTAATGGGGATATGATCAAAGTATACAATTATTAATATTTATCTATATGTTTTATGTTTATGATGGAATGATGATTATGAAACCCATTTATCTTCCACAGGTTGTTCCATGATAAAATGCTTATGAAACCTGCTTCCTTTTCCATGGTTTATGCTTTAATGAAATGATGAAATGATTATGAAACCAATTTCTTTTATAGAGGTTATGTTATGATGATTTTTTATGAAACTTATTTCATTTCTATGGTTTATGATATGGTGACTATTTTATGATCTTATGAAACACAAATGTATGGATTATGTGATGGGTGGGACCTATATCTCCCACTAATGCATTGGGTAAAGATTGATATCTCATGATATAAATAGGTTTGGAATGGGGAGTGAACCCAGTTCATTAAGGGACTCTGTCCACTATGATATTCTTGGGAGCGAACCTTGAGTACCATGATATTTTGGGGAATGAACCCATTCCAATATGATAGTCTTGTCAATAATCCTCTAACTACTAAGGAAATGATTTTCTATGCTTACATGTATGCCATAAATCCATATCTTATAAAAATTTTATGCTGTTAGGGCTTATGTAATTTGATTCCATTTTGATTAATGTGTTATGAACTTTTAATATTTATTCCATGACTCAAGTTTATTATCTATGATATGTAGGGTATAGTTCTCAAATTTTATTCTCTTGTACTAATACCCTTATGTTAATGATATGTTGATGTCTCCCTTGTTTAACCTTACTGAGAATCTAAGATCACCCTTTCTTATGTTTTCTTTCCCCAGGTTTTTTTGAAAGGTATTATGTATGATATTTTTAAAAAGGGTTCTAGTTATGAAGATCATAATGGGAGATAACATTGATCACTTATAGACTGGTTGTTTATGTGTTCGAGTTTCCAAAGGTAATAGACCTATAAGATCTTGGAATGGATCATTAAGTTATTTAATGAATATTCATATATTAAGATGTTATATTTATATATGATAAGTTTTGGTCTTTACAAGGGTTCTTCCAATCACTGGTGTTCCTGAATCATGTTTCACATTGGTGTTTCTGGGGATTCTTGTTTAGTGGACTATTGGAGGTGGTGCACTAGAACCGAATTTATAAGTACTTGATTACATGTTTTCATTATTAATAAATATTATTATCCTATAATGATTTTTCCTTTTCATGAATCTTGTACATTATAATCTATTAATAATATATTTCACACTAAAAGGTCATAAAATTTCCGATCTATGATGAGAACCTAGAGGTGAAACAACATCATTCTTGAATATATGTTCTATAGCTGGATGATATTGTCTGATGATACATAGATGATATAGGCTATCAGGGGAGGAGGCTCATAATACATTAAGACACCTTCTTTTTGTGTTCACCCTTGCTAATCTCTAAGATAAAAGGTTATGAGAACAAGCATGTTTGTAGGAAATCCAAATTTCCATGTGTCATTGGATGTTCCTATATGAGGACATGTGTATTGATTATTATACTTTAAGATTATCATTAATGGATATCATAACCCTAGATACTTTTATGTATTGATAAAAACCATGAAGATATATACTCACATTGCGGTAAGATATATTAGGTGTGTCATGAGTGATATTGATTTAATGTATAATAAGAGAAAGGATTTGTCACTTATGTCCCCCGATGGAAATTGATATCGTAGGCCCTTTGATCAGAATGGAACTGTATATATAAATCCATGGCCATAGTGTTTGGTTAGAGAGTTTATTTCCAAAAAGTCAAAGAAAGAGACATCGAGTATATAGGTTTATGGAACCAACATGAAACCTTCTTGATTTGAATTATTTTGATAAAGTATTTATATTACACGGTAAACATTCATGGGAGGTTGGATGTCATTGCTACATTGACTTCTTTCTCTATGAGAACCTTGACTTGTTTCTAGATGCTAAACTTGGAATTTATGTTATCATGCCTAATTCCACTGAGAATGAGGTATAGAGGGTGAAATGCTAAGTGTATCCACAATCTCAGTTAAATTAAAATTTTGAATTTAAAATTTTATAATAAATAATATTTATTCGGGTTTAATTGATCACCAAGATTTAATCATAAGTTATTTGAATGAATAAGTGAGTTAAACAAAAATAATAAATATTTATTTTCATGTTTCATGAATATAATATTTATTATATTTATCAGAGAATAATATAGTGACATTTATTTATAAAATTGTAATTATTCAAGGATCAGTGAATGTCAAAGAAATAAAGAAGTCTAAGGTTAATATCCTAATTGGAAATGATATAAATGATATTTATATGTTATATGTAAAGATCCTTCTCTTATGGATTTAGTGTTTTAATCCAATCATGTAATCTATTATTTTCATTGGACATGATGTTTTAATAACGTGTGGAAAAGATTACACATAAATCAAGGCTAAAATCTGAGTTGGACATATCATCAAAGGATACTTCTCCTATACCCGAAACCTAAAAGTGGTATCAAAGTAGTCACATGTATAATATAAAATTATTTCTTATTCATTGATTATTTTCATTCATTTTAATTTTATTTTACTTATATCCATTCGTTTTAATATCTGAACATCTTTGTCTCTTCCTTTCTTCATTCTCACTAATATTAACAGTAATCCATTAAGGTTTAAAAATGAAAATCATTTTAAAGAAAACTATATAGAGGTTAAAAAGTATCTTCCTAGACAAAACCAGAGTACACAACATGAACTACCTATATACACACCATGAACTATTGTTTTCACAGTTGTATCTTGTGATAAAGTCAAATAGATCCAATAAAATAATATCTAAAATTTGAAAAAAGTGGATCGACGTGCAGATTTGAACAGACTGAAACATGAATTGAAGAACTACACATCGTGTAACCACTATACTTGACATTTAGTATCCATTTTCTCATAGAAAAGAACATGGGGTGTCCCAGTATATCGTGGATTGGATACACAACATGGGAATTAATGAATAATAAAACTATGAGGCTACACATTGTGTATTCCTAGTACACACTGTGTACCTCAAACTCATCTTCTAAAAAAAAGACGCCTATTCCCAAGGTGTGTGCTGCATACACAGACAGAAGATAGTACAGGTTGTGTAATATAGTACACACCATGTAGTCTTCTGTAGACAGTGTGCCCAATTTTTCATAAAGAAGAATTAAATATATAATCCGACCTATTCACATTTGTTATATGTTTCATTTATTTTACAATACATGTCATGTTATAGGATTGATAATTATAGATCAAATCAATTTCCATGTTAAAATTTTAGATAAGTACACATAGTTTACTCCAAGTACACTTGTATAGTATATTAATTTTAAATGAAATTAATTTTGTTTAAAATCATAGATGATGGTGTGTCAAGGATTCTTGGATACAATAAAGATAAATTTAATTAATTGGATTGATTCATGGTGTATTATCTTAATTAATGAACAAATCAAAGTAATTGAAAACAAGGTTGAAAATATATGCTCATTGCATGTTCTAAGGATGACCATGATAATAGACAAGCCATGTGTATGTGATTGGTTCATTTTATTTTTATTAACTTAAAATTGATGGCATAAATGTCATATTATCCCACTTATTATGTAAGGTATTGTATTCCCACTGTTTCTTTTATGTAAACCCCATTTATCTAGTCCATTGGTTCTCCTCAGTTGTGTGTGAGTGAAACACTTATATAAGGATGGAGAAACTGGTGTATAGGAGGAGAAACTAATTGAGGCAATGCATAGGAGCCAAGGTAAAATGCTACAATGAAAAACAAGTTGTGGTTAAAGGTGTTTTCCCCTAGGAACAAGTATTAGTTTATCATATTTTAGATTAACTAACAATTAGAGAATATCATGATCATTTCACTTATATTTTATTTCTCTCAATTCCATGTTTAATTTTTTATGTTTGTGAATGTTGTGAAAGCACCTAAAATGAATTAACATGCATGCAAGATGGAATAAAATATAACTAGATTATATGAAAATGTTTTATCATACATGGTTAATCACCAATGTAAAATCCACTAAATATAAAAAAGGCATGTGAAAAGATAAAATTTGATTTACACATAAGGATAAAAACCCCTCAGCTAAAATATTGAGTTGGTATATCCTTCCACTAAATAAGTTATAATCTACCTCAAAGTTCAAAGTGATTGAAAAACCCAAGTTGAGGTGCTTTAAATTATCATGGAACATTTAGCTTGAAATTTTGGATTGAATTAACCTTGTTCATATCCAGGGTTGACTTCCCAAGTAGGAATTGATGTAACTGAGAGGAAAGTGTTGAGGAAATATTTAAAACTAGGATTTTAGGATTGGGGAGTCCACTCAACTGATCAAGGAACTACAAGTTAATGCATTTGGCAAGTTATTCCTACCTAAAACCCTTCAAATAACTTATCAGAACCAAGTCTGGGTTATGAGAAGGGGAATATGGATCCTTGAAACTAGAATATCTAAGTGAAAAGATATTCCAAAATTGATGGTTAGGGCTATTAGGTTTCAAAAAATAGAGGGATATTAATGTAATTTAATTAATTTTAAATTTATTAATTAGTTGTTATGATTAAACAAGTACTACTTATCTGCTCGTAATTTTTAGAAATAGAAAATCAGACGACTTTGACAATATCACTATGATCTATACTAGAAAAGGATAACCTTATCACCAGCATTAATTACTAGGAATGGTATAGGTTACTTCATGTTATATTATTCCATGAACATAAATTATACATGCTGGAAACCCTACTTCCTAAGTTAATTTCCAAAGAGTCTAGTGAGAAAGAAGCATATCTATATTTGGGGCATGTGAAAAACTCTTTGGATGTCAAATGTTTCATGATATCCTCCATGTCTAATAATATTTTAAAGCAATATGATGATATTGATGTGTATATAATTGTTTCTCACCTTTGGGATCTCTACCAAGAGAAAGAAAGATTAGAGAGATATGATGCTCCAATGCACTCTTCATGTACAAGAATGGAGAGTCAATGCCAACTAGGGAACATGTAGTCAAGATGTTTGGATACATTGAGTGATTGGAAATATTGGGTTTTAAGATCTTTTATGAGTTATTCACAGATCTCATTTTATCCTCATTACCAAAAAAAATATCCAGTTTTATTGTGAATTATAATATGAGCAATATCGAGAAGACACTTCCAAAACTTATTACTCATATTCACCAAGTCAATTAAGACATGGGGTATGAAAACCCACATTTTTTTATGGTGAATAAGAAGTGGAGGAATAAGAAAAACGGGATGAAGAGAAACTCATGGATATGACTAAGAAATTTCTCTCCCACTCCATCCTCAAAACGGCTTGTAATGCGATTAGGACCTTAGAATCATGCTTGACCCAGATTTCGATGGTCAAGGAGCTCTACATCCCCTGGAACTACATCAATTTAATAATCATGAAATATTCCTCCATTGACCCCTTTATTTGTGGGTGGTCCTTGAACAAATACACCACAGAGGAAATGGATTCCGTGATGCAAATACCATGGAACATATTGAGTCATAGTGGCAGGGTTCGTGGAATAAATTCATGGATTGAAGATCTTCACCTTCCAAGCTTCGATATCTTAAATTGATTGATCTCAATGATGGAAGATCATGACCTGAGATCATGCATTGTAGAAAGAAATGTTGTTTGTTATTCCAAGAGACACATTCCTAAGATTTCATAATCTATTCGGAAACCATATCTTACTCAATTGACGCTCTCCCCTGAGAGATTGAAGAGCGTCAATTGAATTTACACTATTCATTGAATTTATGAATATTGAGCATCAATTTAATTAGAACAAAATGGTAGGTATTCCCTAAAAAAGATCACCCCTCCCTATCAAACCCATAATATCATTTCTTCACCTTTTCAAGCTAGTTAAAAAAATTCCTCTTGTTTTTGGTGCTTTAGTTTTTGAAATTTTAAGGTGCTTATTTTTTATTTTTATTTTTATGTTTTATATCATATAATATTTTATTTAATATCAGTTAATTATTAGCATAATATCTTATTTATATTGAATTAAAGTTAAATTATTTTTATTAGGATTTTATGTATGTGTTTAGTTTAGTGTTTAATTATTATAAATATTGTTAAATTGTGTGTTTAATATTAATTTAGAATATTACATTAGTATAGTGATTAATTATTATAAATTTTGTTAAATTGTACAATTAGAATTAGTTTAGAATGATTTGTTTAATTGATTAAGAATTTTTAATAATTTTATTTAGAAATATTAAATTTTTTGATTAATAAAGTTACATGTTTTATTGTTAATACAATTTTTTATTATCAGTATAAATTTTTATTCACAATGTTTTAATTATTTGTGATGATTTATTTAGTAAGGATATTATTGAATTTTATTTGTAATTAGGATTGGAATTTTTTTTGAACATTAGAGATAAGTATAAAAATAAGATAACATTCTAAATTTTTAGTAAACCAAACAATGTATGATCTAAAAGAAATGATATCATTATCTAGACACAAACAAGTGGATACAGACTCTGGTATGGATGACCTAGGGGTAGTAACCATAAAAGGGGTGAATTAGGTATTAAATAAATTGTCACCTGATGCATGACAAAGAGTCCTAATTTCTCACCAAGTTTGACACTCCCGAGGGATAGGATTTGAGGATTCACTTTCTCTTTACTACAAAAAACTCACAAATCAACATATTTATATGCCTTTAGTTAGGAGGTTAGAATAATTTTAAATATTATTATATTTTTAATTATAAATAATTAATATCTAAGTCTTATATGACATAAAAATATAGTTGCATATCTTTATTGCAATAGTCAAATAATTGATACTGAATAAGAAGTTAGTTATAATAGACCACCAGAACAAGTGGTAATACTCGGGGCAGTACAATGTTTTAAGACCATTATAGAAAAATACATAGATGGTTAAAAATCATTTCTAACCATGTGATACATGTCAGGTTTGGTGTGAGAAATGTTTTCATGGGAAAGTGTTGAAATTTTCAGAAGTATTTTTTTGTAAGTATTACTTGAGTACCTGAATAAAGATCTTGCACCAACACATTGTTATAGAAGAGGATGGTAGGATATCCTTCACCTGACAAAGTCTTGTGGGGATGATCGAATAGAGATCATCAGAAAAAGCCCAATGGATGGAGTCCATTGCATATGATTATATGGTGTTCAGTGAAGATGACCAGATAGAGATAATCTGATGTATTAAAATATAAATCATTGGATGAATCCCAGTGGAGATGATTGGATAGAGATTACCAAACAGAGTTCAGTAAAGATGATCGGATGAAGTCTAATGGATTGAGGTTTTCAGAAAAAATTTCACAAATGGGGTTTCAGTGAGTGTTTAAGTGCAACTGGATGATGCCATTATCCACCAAAAGGAACCTTGTGCTATAACCAGTAGGAAGAAACTTGTTTGACTATATCAATAGATGTAGTTGGGAATATTTCATACGAGTAGAGTGGTGTTTGAGTATAGCGTCCATGATCTGGAGGAACACAGTGAGGCTAACGGGTGGAGCTGTGTCCAGTAAGAGAATGAAGTCTCAAAGGTGGGTGATGTGTTATGTGGAAGTCCCTATGATGGGAATCACTGAGGATGAAACTTGGAATAATTATTCATAGATGTGTGAAAGGAAATTTTAGTTGAATAAATTGTGTGAATCAGAAGGTTATAATAATTTTTCACTGAGATTCAACAATTGAGGTGGTGGATGCTACTGGTGATCAACCAAGGCTCACATCAACAGAAGAACACCTGTGAAAGGTGGAAGGTGGTGTTGAATGGATGACCAGATATGGCCCTCTATAAGAAGGTAATTAGACCATATATTAGGTGTGTAATGTGTGACTAAATAAAACTAGTGAGGCTTGACAAAGGTAGAGGTGGCCCTACTTGAAGGGGGGATACTTGGAAGCACTATCGTTAGTATCCGGATAGACAATGTTCAGATGGACCTGTTGAAAGTGGGTGCCCTATAAACAACTTATGTATGTACTTTTATTACTATTACATATATATATAGTTTGATATATACATGTGTTTATCTTACCAAAATAGTGTTTATACTTTTACACCCACTATATTTAAAGTAATTTCCTTAGATTACATGTCATGTCAAAAGGTTATAATAGTTCCCAGGCTATAATGAGAACCTAGATATACCATGATAGTAATCTTAAATGTATTTCCTATGGTCTAGATACATCATAGTACTAGGACACATATGAGTTGTGACCATCAGGTGTTGGGGGATGATAAGTATTGGGATTCTTCTCATAAAGTTCGCACTTGGTGATCTCAATTAGATGAGATCATGAGGACATGCCCGCTAATAGGAACACCACATGTTTTAGATGTCATTGGTTGTTACAATATACGTACATATTTATTGGTCTCCTGACTTGATATCATTATTAATGTGTTCCATTTTATTGTGTACTTTGATTCAAAGAAAAACCAATGACATTGAATTCATGGTGAGGTAGATTTTTTTGGGTACGTCATTGATGGTATGATATTGGTTAAATGATCAAGATAGAATTTTTCACTTACATGTTGAGGAAGTGGTATCTTAGGCCTAGTTGATTAGGATGGTAGTACCTTTATAAATCCATGGTCATAGTATTCAAAGGAAAGGTTTTCCAATTAGATCAAAAAAAAAAATAAATCAACAATGGATGATGACACAAGCTATACATCCTCCTTTACAAGATATCATGAGGAAAATAGATAATATTACATGGTTCATGTTCATTGTAAAAGTTTCCATTGCTATGAATTTTACTTATCTCTTTAGGGTCCTTGATGAGTTAACAAAATCCACTATTGGTCTATGAATAGTATTCACTACTATCAAGATAAGGTCCTAGAGGGTCACATACAATAGCGTATTCAATAATATTCTCTATTCTAGTGAATAGGAAAATAGGACATGATGGGACTCAACACGGGGTCTGAGAGTTGTCCAAGTTTTATTGATCACTAAAAAATAAATAAATTCATTATTATTCAAGTATATAATAATTGGGTTGAATTTATTTATTAAAATTATTCACAAGTTATTAAGTGAATATGTGGAAATTATTATACAAAAAAACATTATTTTAATATTAAAGGTTCATTTAATATTAGTGGGAATTATGTTTTAAGTTAATTACTCAATTTTATCACATAATAAATTTATTATATATTATAATTAGGTGATAAAATATAAATGATATTTATGATTCAGTCAATTTTTTATAACTTTTCATTTATTTCTTATTTAGTGGATGTTAAATATACAGGGGTCGGGGAACCCTATCCAAGTATTTTGGAAATCCACTATATAACTCACGAGAATCTCATTTTTTCTAGACTATTCATTCAAAAGGATTAAGAGATCCTCCCCCCCCCCACATCCTAGAGAGAGAAATTCTCCATCCAAGCAAGTGATCCAAGAACGCCTTCATAAATTAAAAGAACTGGATCAAGGTGATCATCAAAACATCAAAGAAATCATTAGAGCACCGTGATAGAACCCAAACATAGAAAATCAGTGTATTCCCAGATTCTTGAAGCATCTGTGGATGATCTAGAGGGGTTCAACATCAGATCCTTCAAGAAATGATCACTGATGACAAGATACAATCAAACACACTGAAGTTATGAATGAGGTATCTATTTTGTATTAATTTTTATACTATGATAATTAATATGAGATCCTCAGACCTTAACAAGGATGGGATCACTAGATACGATGAAGTTTTTTCACATTGGTGATGAAATTTTTTTAATCCCTGGTTTTTCAGCTTTCACTGCATGCACTGGTACCATCAATTGGTATTGAAAGTGGTGGTTTTTCAGGTATTAAAATTGGTCTTTAGGGTATAAAATTTTGAAACATATATTTTTATAAATGTTAAATTTATTTGGATGTGGTGTACATAATAAATTCTAGTGACAATTTTAGTCACCCTAAGATTCTGGCCAGAATTGGGACAGAATACAGTGATCGAAACCCCTCCCACCGATGACCCAAAATTCCACATGATCTATGGAATTTTCAACAAAAAAAAGTTCAGTGGTAGTTGTTTCATTTCCATATTTTTTTTAAATTTTAAAAAAATCATGGGGTGGTGTTGTGGAATCCAAGTCTATAAAAAAACTTAAAAACAAAGACTATTAAAAGTTTAGGGCGACACGTTTTGTCTAAAGTAAAAAAAACACCTTTTTGAGGTAGCTTCCCATGTAAGCCCACCCCATTGCCACCATGGATAAATCTCCAACCCCGTCCTAACTAGACACCACTGCCATATGGACATTATACCCACTACTGCCCGACCTCCATCACCTCTTCCTAGGTTTCCACACCTCCTTGTGGTTGAGACTATCGTCACCATCCTCTTCCCATGATCGAGAATGAAGCCAACACCTCTTTATGTGGCTGAGATGATGCCAATGCCTCCTCCATACGAGTACCTACCATTTAACACTACCATTTATCCCACAGATAGCCATGAAGGGTGCCACTAAAAGTCACCATCTACACCAACTACGCAGCACCGCCCCCCACTTTCCCCGATCAGGAACCTCCCTTGGGTCCTGTTAGACTTGAAATGCCCCATAATGTGCCTAGGAAAGTTGGACTGACTTGGTATGGGTTAGAGCGAGTTGGCCTTGCCCAATATAGTTCTATATGAGGTCTTCTTGGCCCAAAATGGTCCTATGGAGTTTTATCCTAACCCAAAATAGTCCTGAGTGCGGTTTATGGGCCTGGGAAAAAATTAAATACCACCAAAAAATTAAGTTATTTTTTGATTGAAAAAATAATAATGATTTATTATTTTAAAAAAATAATTTAAGTTTCCAAATAAAAATTAAATTAAAACTAAGAACCAATAAGAATAAATTAGTTGAATTTAAGTGATTAATTTAATTTATATAGATTCTATCACACATTAAATTTATTGCAATTTTATTTTGTCGCACTTTTATGTTACCTATTGACTGGTTTTGAGCAGTGATTGACCATGTGTATGTTTGGTTAATTTTATTTAATTATTTATTACCTATGTGTGCTTCTTGTAATAATTAGTTAATTATATAATGGTATGAACATATTATTTTTAAATAAATATATATAAGGGCTTGTACATATATTAATATTTGTATGTATATTTCACATCCTGAGACCCCCTCTCCTACGTGCGAGTATTGATGTACTATTGATGATGAAATTGTAAGGCGAGGACCCCACCAAGATGAGGTAGTAGCCTAGACGAGAAGTGAATACACTGGATCAGGGTCGAGCTATGATACAAGTCAGGACTCGACTCAGGTATGATACCCCTAGGTCACAGTTGATCTATTTAATTTAAATGGATCAATCGATTTTAGATACTCAAGACCAATCAGGTAATTTATTTCCTTTATGCTTTGTTTATTATTTTATTCATGTTCATGTTTACTATGGGAATACATAAAATAATAAATATAAAAAAAACATAAAGATGTGATGAATGTGTTTCAATTAATGCATGTTCAGTTATGAGTGTGAAAACATAGTATGGACATATTTAATAGAAATGGATTACATTCATTGATAAAATTTTAAAACACCTTAAAGAAACATTAAGTCATGAACACCTTCCATCATTTACATTTGAACAAAACCTAGTGTACTCAGTACTCATCATCCATAGTTGAAGGTGCCTCCTACTATGAGGGAGTTATTATGTAAATGATGGGTTGAATTAACTTAAGTGGGAAGAAAAGAAGTATCAATAGCTATATTGCTACCAATTTAGAGTTAAATCATTGAGGTAATCAAGGTTATGATTCTGATAAGCTGGGACTTTACTCAATAGATCAAGGATCCATGATTTAATGCTGTCAGTTAGCCTAGTGCCTACCTTGGAACTCTCCAAGTAAAGGCATAGCCATATATTATAGACTATAATGGGAGGTTTAAAGGATCTTTGCCACTAGAATATTCAAGTGACTAAGTATTATAAATATAGTAGTGAGGGCTACTAGAGTTTGATAAAATAGTAGGAGACATTTACTATTTTAATTAATTAATATTTAATGTTTAAAAAGGTAATCAAGATAAGGTACCAACTTCTAAGTTTATTTTTTGTAGATAAAAATAGAAATCATCAATACCATTAGATCATTATAAATATAATCTATACTAGATAAAGAAAATATCCTGACTGGCCATAACTTCCAAGAGTGGTACATGAACTTGTGCATAATACTACACCAAGAGAGGAAAATTTATGTGCTTGAGTCCTAAATTCTTACTGAGACCCTCAAGGAGAAATCATGGTAGCTAAATATAAATATAAAAATCATGTATTTGATGCAGTAGATGTGTAGTGCATCATGTTTTCATCTATGTACAGTCAATTTTAGAAAATGTATAAGGAGGAAGATTCCTACAAGATGATGAATCATCTCCAAGAATTATATTAGGAGAGATCAAGGAAAGAAAGGTGTGAGATATCAATAGAACTATATAGGTATAGGATGGAAGAAGAGAATCAAGAAGGACCTCATGCACTCAAGATGATCAGGTACATTGAGATACTTGAATCCCTTAGGTTGAAGTTGAATCAAGAAATAGAAATCGATCTCACTCTTTCCACTTTACCACCAAGATTTTTTACATTTATTGTTAATTAAAATATGAATAACATGAAAAAGTCGATCCTTAATATTTTTACTTTAGTTAACCAAGATGATAATGATATAAAGAATACCAATTCTTCATTCCTTATAGTTCACAAGAGGGGGAAGGTCAAGACTAAGGGGTCTAAGGCTAAGTACAAGCTAAAGACACTAATGCATCATCCTTCCAAGAATCCAAATATACATAGGTAGATAAATGAGAAGGAGGATATTTAATTCTCATATATTATGAAAGGATACTAGAATAAGAATTGTATAGTTGGGAAGAAGAAGCTAGTAGATTCTTCTACTTCAGGTATTTTTTTTATTTAATATAGTCTATAATTATCTATAAGTTGGGCATTGGATACAACATGTGGCTTACACATTTGTCTTCATATATAGGAACCAATTTGATTAAATAATATTGAAAAGGAAGATATGGATCTATGATCTTCAAATGGTGTGAATCTAGTAGCCTTGGTAGTGAGAGATCATCACCTAACTTTTCCTAATGGTTTAGTTCATGTATTAAATAATTATTATTATGTTCCTTCAATTACTAGAAATATAATCTCAGTGTCAAGTCTCGACACTATGGTATTTTATTTCAAGTTTAAAAATAAATATTTTATCTTTTATAAGGATAAAATATGTTATGGTATAGAAAATATTAATAATGACTTGTATATACTTGATCATGAAAACCTAGTAATGAAAATCAATGAAAAAACTAGTGAACAAGATTCATATAACACCTGCCTATGGAAATTTAGGTTTGGTTATTTAAATGATAAGAAATTAAATAAATTAAATCAATCAGGGGTTTTAGACTAAAATTAGTTAAAACCCTTGGATGTATGTCATGATTTTTTAGAAGGGAAAATGACCAAAGCACCCATTTTTGAGAAGGGAGTAAGATCCGCTAAATTACTAGAATTAATTCATACTAACTTATGTTTTCAATTTACAATAGAGGAAAGGGGTGGGTTTTCATACTTCATTACTTTTAACAATAACTATAGTAGGTATGGTTATATCTAATTAACGTGGTATAAGTGAAATTACTTTCAAATGTTTAAGGAATACCGACATGAATTAGAAAACCAATTTGTTAATAAGATTAAGGAACTCCACTCAGATCAAGGCATAGAGCATTTTACCAATCTTTCATTGATCAATTAATAGAGTGTGGGATAGTATCCCAACACACTCTTATATATACATCACAATGGAATTCTATTACTGAAAGGAGGAATCATACCCTTCTAGACATGGTAAGATCAATAATGAGTTAGATAACTCTTTCATTATCATTTTGGGGATATTACCTATAGAAAAAAATATATAACCTTAAATGAGTACTAACTAAAGCTACAAATTAGATTCCATATGAGTTATGATATGGGAAGAAACCCAGTCTATCACACATACGTGTATAAGGATGCAAGGATTTTTTCATGACTATACCTAGTGAAAAATTAGCATCCCAAAGCATGAAGTACATATTTATAAGTTATTTTAAAGAAACTAAAGGATATTACCAATATCACCATTCAGATAATAAAGTTTTTGTGGTGATAAATTCCTTGTTTCTAGAAAGGGAACACATTTAAAATGGAAATAGTTGGAGTAAGTGATGCGTGTCTATCACAGGGAACTCAGAAAAATGATTTTTTAACTTAAGAAAGTATAGTAAAAATTAGACTTGAATTATCTCTGAAGAAGGATGTGTTTAGTTTTTTTGGAATCTTGTTTGGTGGGTTCAATTTTAGAGAAACAGTAATTTAAATTGGTTGGTTTTAATTTCAATTTAAGATGCAGTATTCTATCCTTGAATCTTTTCCTAATTCACATGTTGAATAATTATTTAATTGGTTTTTATAAATCCTCTCATAAATTTAATCCTATTGATTATGTTTATCAGGTTACTTCAGTTAGGATAGGGAAATAAAATAATCAATATATTTCTGACCTTTTTCTATCTTGTTGATTAGATACCTCCATTCACCCTTGAATTCCCCCATTGCTTGTTACCACATCTAGTGAATTAAATAAAGCGTATTGTGTGTGAAATTATGATAATAAGAAAAATAAATTAAAATATAAAACCTTAAGAAACCTCTAATGTTTTAAAAACATTAATATCCATAGAGAATTTAGCTCATTGAATGATCAAAATTCATCAACTGGGGGTAAATAAGGTGACTATCCTTGAAAAAACCACAAATGTACTAGTGTTCCATCATCATATTTTTTATAATAAATGAAAATAAAACAAGATTATTTTATAGAAGTGTGTGAGTGTTCCCTAATATTGAGTTATTTTGTTCCTTTTCTTCCAGAAAATGAATTAATTTTATATATGTATGCTTGGATATCATGATTCCCTCCACATGATAGGCATGTGTTTCTTCATAGAATTCATAAAAGTCTTCTTTCAGTAGGGTACATGTATAATTTCTTCTAGATGGCTGTCACATGTCTATAATGAAGGGTATGGATGACTTTTTCAAGGCATCATCGTTCCTCCCATGATCTAACCCAGTTTCCTTTTGATGGTGGAATATTCTAGTGTTTTGTAGCATAGTGGGTGTGCTCAAAGGAAAAAAATGAGTTTGGGATTTAGTTTATGGTCCTCATTATTTTTAAACTCTTGGGAATTATTTTTTTTACCAGAGAGATTTCATACCCTTATATTATCTATAACTCAGATTTCCCATCATTGGTGGGTGAATTATAACTATCTCTTGTTGTTGGAACTTTATTTCTAAGGAGGATGGATTATCTATCTTACTTTGGGTTTGAAACTTACAATGTCTAGTGGTTATATTTAATGGTGAAGTGATATTCTCAAAATCTTTATTTTGAAGTCACTCCCTTGTTTCCTTTAGATTCTCATGGGATATTGATCCTTTGTTGAACAACTCTGGTGTCGAAAGTCAACGATATGCTTTGCAATAAAGTAGAAATCAAAATATCCCTCAGAGGCTATGCTTGTAGCTCAGCTTCACTCATGGAGCATTCAGCTGGACCTCAGCCTTCATTAATGCATAGCTCATATTAGATTGAGATAGATATGAAACTTTACTATAAAGATGGATTCACTCCATCGTCATACCAAATCCATGGGTGGCAGCAAAAGGTGATGTGGGCATGGTAGGTGGCACCCTTCTTTTCCTTGAGACAATGGAGATAAGTGGTGGTGGAAACATCTAGAGTAGCACCCAGCCTCTGGATCATCTTCTAACTCTAGTCGACTGGGTTCTTATTCTTTAGGGGAATTGTAGGATTGGGGTCTATTGATAGTCACATGTAAGAGGCATGGTAGGAAAAGGTGGAAAAATATTATGGTAAGCATATTTACCATAAAGGACACTATTAGTGTGCCAGCCATGATATGAGGTTGAAATGAGGGGCCCATGGTAGGTATTCCTACCATGGGAGTGGTGGAACAATCAATATTTTTTTTTTCATGTGGTCAACTAATTTTTTCCTTTTCGTAATTTTTTAGCATGAACGATCAATTGATGACATTCATGGTAGGTATACCTACTGAGAGAATGGGGTGTGGTAAGGTGGTCAAGTGACCATGGTCAATACTCATGGTAAGTTGAAGGCATGGTCACCATACCTACTATTCCCCAGAAGGCTCTCAATATAGGGGGTATCACATGGTTAGTACCCACAGTTAGAATAGTGATCATGGATAGTATGGTCACTTCCAACCTTTGTAAATTTTCATCCTTCAGAACAAAATAATTCACATTTTTCTTAGTGTAATATTTTTCTACAATTAAAATTCACTATGATCATTTAGCATGGATTCAAAATTTATATCAAAATATGAATATATGAATAATTACCATGTTTAAATCCAATTAGAAACTAATTTGCAATTTAAAATAGTCAATTAAAAATTTCTATTTACTCATGAATTAAATTAAAATTAGGGTATTTTCAATGAATAACAAACAATAAATATTTAAAATTTTAGCTCATATCACTTCTCCACACTTAAAATATTGCACTTCTAATAAATATTATCATTGAATTTAAATTTATTCAAAAATAATTTCATCCTGACAATATATAAATTTACCATTTATAGAAGAAGTAAACATATTCTTATCCACTATAAAAATTATCATCCCTCAGATTTGAATCAAATCATTACCTCGCTTCAATTTAATCAAAGTTTTAGTTTAGGAATGGATCAAATTATATTTAAGTGGAATTAAAGTTTTAACAAAAATAACTTCAATTTTTCCCTCTTACCAAAGTTCCCTCAAACCAAAATTTGATTTTCCAGTTTATCAATATAACTTTAAAAAAAGTGTTAAAAATAAATTTCCCCAACTTTATAGGTTCAATATCCCCCTCACCTAAATGAAATAATTTTTGAAAAATACCTTTTGAATTTATTTTCCAGCCAAAACTTTGTGAAAATCATTGTGCATAACACTTTATTGAGATTGAAAATGGATTTATTTAATTACAGAAACACACCTAGTTAACTTGTATCAGAGACTCACCGTGGGATCCCAATCACCCATTTTTTATTCCAAGTTCAAAGTAATTTTATCATTTTATTTTAAGTTAGATCCCTAAAGTGTTATATCTCATAGATGTAAAGTTACCTCATATTAAGTTAAAAATTATAGTGACTTAAAGTTATAAAATTGATTACACAAAAATCTTTTCCCTTACACTCCATCTCTTAGTTTTAAAACCAAAATTCCATAAAAGTAGTGAACATTTCCACTCAATAATCATCTAAGTCTCACAATTTCAGAATCAATAAATTACTCAACTCTAGCATTAGTATTTTCAAAATAGGAAGTAAATTAATGAATTTCAAGTAATGTTTGATAACGAAACAGAAAACTATACAAAAGAAAAAATGTACAAAAATGTATTTACAAGAAAAATGTTTTTATTTATTTATAGATTATAAGAAATAAGCATTTAAAATTTACCTAAATAGGTTTATCTCCTCCCCCACACTTGGTCCAAATACTCTTCCAGTTAAATTCCAATATGCATTTGTTCATGAAAAATAGTTCAACATAAAATAAGAATCTAGAAAAAATGAAGAAAAGAGACAACCTTATAGTGCTTTATTTATCACCAATATGGAAGAATTTAGACTCCTCCATAGGTTCTTTCTAAAATTACTCCCATTACTTCTTTATTTATTTTATATTCACCTTGAATGGCTTCTTTGAGTATTCTCATTCAATTTAAATGAGCCAATAAGAAAGTTTTTAGTTACTTGTATGGTCTAGTCCATTTGGAATGAATCTTACTAGGGAAAAGTTTTATCCTTGAAGAAAATAGTAGTACTTTTTCTCTAACTTGATATTCTCTTTTTTTGATCAATTTGTTATGGTGAGATTTGGTTTTCTCATTCTAAAATAGTGATTTATCATACAACACTCTCTTAATCTCCTCAAGATACATTATTTATAGTTTCATTTGTTCTATAGACTTTTTAAACTCTAGGTTTACTCTTTTGATAGCCCAGTAGGCATTGTGTTGTAGACCAATAGACAAGTGGAAATGTTTAACATAAAAAATTTAGAAGGGGGATATACCAAATGGGGTATTATAGGCAGTTTTGTATACCCATAGTGCATATTCAATTTTCTTACTCCAGTCCTTGAAGTTGGGATGCACTGTCTTCTTCAAAATTATTTAGACTTATCTATTGGAAATATCAACCAATCCATTGGTCTTTGGGTGGTAGGTAGTAGAGATTTTATGATGAACTCCATATTTCATCATGAGGGCCTCTATGTTCTTGTTATAGAAGTGGGTTCCTTGGTCACTAACTAGAGTTAAAGGTATTCCAAACCTACAAGAAATATTTGATTTTATAAATTCAGTCACAGTTTTTGAGTCTTCATTCCAAGTGGATTTGACCTCAATAAACTTAGACACATAGTACATTGCCAACAAGATATAGGAAAATCCAAATGACATAGGAAATGGTCCCATGAATTCAATTACCCATACATAAAATATTTCACAAAAAATCAATAGTTTTTGGCTAATTTCTTGTTTCTTGGAAATTCCACCAGTAAACTTGTATTTTGATAATTTTTTATAAAAGTCATGTGATTTTGTATGGATTTTGGAAAAAACAAACCATCTTCTAAATTTTTTCTAATGATCCTTTGAGGTCCAAAATGGCCTCCACATGCAAGTGTATAACGAAAAGAAAGCACAAAATTTATTTATTCTTCAGTAATGCATCATCTGATGGCTGGGTTATTGTTAATTTTTTATAAATAAGGGTCTTAACAAGCATAGTGTTTGGATTCAGATTTCAATTTAGAAGTTTTATGCTTAGATAAGAAGGAAGGTACCTTTGCTTTGAAAAAAAAACTTACTATGTTAGCATAATAAGGAACTTGGGTTAGGAAATATATTTTATAACTAGGGAATTAATAATTCCAACTTTTCTTTGGGATTAGTTCTACCTCAGTAGTGTGAGGCAACCAGCTCATGTGTCCAGCCACTGTTTTTTCACATCCCTTCTTTTACTTAATATCCTGGTCAAATTCATATAGTAGAAACATACATCTTAATAGTATAAGATTTTCCTCAGCTTTATTGATCAAATATCTTAAGGCTACATGATCAAAGTAAATAATTACTTTACTTATTAAGAGATAAATTTTTTTTCTAAATCTACAATAATAGAAAGGAACTCATTATCTTTTGTTGTGTAGTTAATCTAAGAAATGTCCAGGGTTTATGAAGTGTAGACTAACAATTTTGGAAGCCTATTAATGTTTTGGTAAATAAAAAACCCTACAGATTTATTGGAATCATCACAAAAAATCTCAAAGGGATGACTATATTTTGGTGGGAATATGATGGGGCAGTAGTCGAGCATTTTTTCAAGTTGTAAAAACCTATCCTGGATGAATCATCAAATACAAAAATCAATTTCTTTCTTGAGTATATTAGTTAGTGGAAAATAAAATTTTCTAAAGTAACTAATAAACCTTCAATAAAATGAAACATGTCCTATAAATGATCTAATTTTCCTAAAAATGTTGGGGTACGGTAGTGTATAAATGAAATCAACCTTGGATTTATCAACTTCAATTCCATCCTTAGAAATTAAGTGGCCTAAAAAATTTCCCTTTTCCACCATAAAATGGAATTTTTAAAAACTCAAAACCAATTGTTTCTCAATACATATTTGTAAAATGTTTTCCAAACTCTCTTGAAAATTTTGAAATCTAGTCCCATAAATAGTGAATTAATCAAGGAATAACTCTAAGAATATCTTAATTAGGTCTGAGAAAATACTTCCCATATAGTGTTGAAAGGTTTTATGGGGAATTACAGAGAATGAAAGGAATCCTTCAATAGGAAAATGTACTAAAGGGACATGTGAAGGTGGTCTTGTCTTGGTCATAGGGAGCTATTAGAACTTTAAAATATCCATAAAAACCATCAAAGAGACAATCATGTCTTTTATCAGTTCATATCTCTAGAATTTGATCTATAAATAGTATAAGGAAATTTTATTTTCCGGGAACATGGTTTAATATCCTATATTCGATACAAACTCTCTAACTATTATAGATTCTGGTGGGTACTAATTCATTGTTTTCATTATTTGTAATTGTGTAACCAGTTTTATTTGGGAAAATTTGAATGGGAATCTCCCATTAGGAGTCTGATATGGGATAAATTATTTCATCTTTTAAAATTCGTTCTACTTCAATTTTTATAACCTCCAGGAGGGTTGGGTTGAGCCTTCTATGGGTCTATCTGACCGGCTTGAATCCATATTCCAATAAAATTATGTGCATATAGGTGGTAGGTATAATCCTTAGAATGTCTCCCAATGTATATACTATATCCCTAGAATTATTTTGACCTCTCCCTGGCAGCGATGTCTCATCCACCCCGCTCCTTTTAGTTTCTCTCTTATCTCCTTCACTCGCTCTGCGCTTTCTCTGGCCTCCCCTACTTCGTGAAGACTTTTTGGTTTCTCCCCAGCCACCTCTACTGTGCTCTGACCATGAGTTCCTCTACTCCTCTCCAGGTCGGATTTAGAGCGAGGGATAATTTGAGGTTTTGGGCAAGCGGTTTGGTGGAAGTTGGATTTCCAGGCACTATCGGAGTCAGTTCTTCTTGTTTGGGCCTTGCGGTGCAGCGGTCGTGGAGTCCCCATTTTGGGTTCCATCCCCAGATTTCTTCACCTTTTCTTCTTTTGGTTTCATTAGGATTTCATCCCCGAATTTTCCTTGGTATTCTTCTTGTTCGGGTTTCATTCCTATTTGACCCTTATTTTCTTCTGGGTTCTTTAGGGTTTAATCCCCATATTCCTTGGTATTCTTCTTGTTCAGGTTCCATTACCAATTGACTCTTGTTTAAGTATCATTTTGGGCCACTGCCTAGGTTTCGTTGATTGTAGTTTGTGCTCTATGTCGGTGGTCTTATTTTCTGGTGTTTTTCATTGGTGGCGAGGTGATGATACAGTGGTGACGGTTTGATGCTGATGATGGGCTTTGGCATTATGGAGGGATTTTTGAGTAGTGACGATGATCGTGGTGGCGGATCGGAGTTGGAGACGATGTTCGGTGCTGATGAAGAACATCAGAGAAGCGGACGACGAGGATGACCCAATGACGTCGATGTCGAAGGTGATTGAATGATGTGATGGTGGCATAGGTGGATAAAGGATTAGGTCGGCATAGTTATGATTTTGGCTATAATTCAGGCAATGGATTTCTTTGAAGATAGAGATCATGGTTGGCGGTAGGCAGTGACGGGGTGCATGAAGCGGGATGGCACGTGGGTTATGATTTCCTTTTGAATTTTGTAATTTGAAATTTGGGAAAACTTTTGGGCACGGTTCTTTGGTTTTTTTGAAGTGGGTGGGATTTCACTTACTTGTTGGATTTGTATCTGGTTGTTTGGACTTGTGTTGGTTTCACACTTTTCCCTTAAAAGTGTCATTTGAAAATACAAAAAATACGGACTGTGGGTAAAAATTCATATTTTAAATTTGAGGTTAGTAGTTTTAATAATAAATCATGGGGTTTTTCTATATATGTTTTCATTTAATTATTCTCTATGTGGTAAACCTACACATGTAAAGAATAATTATTATCAATAGATTTTAGTAACTTATTAAAATAATTTTCATCAATTTATTTAAATTTTTTAACATTTAAAACTGTTTCTAGATTAAATTCATTTTAAAAAACATATTTTTTTAAGAAGGTTGGGTGTTTACAATGCTTCTCCTAGTCTAATAATGTCATAAAACATTTCAATTTCCTACTAAGAGGAATCGAGGAGTTCAAAACGTTTTAATGTAAAAACAAAATATTCTTTATGTGGGTGTTTAATTGAATATATTATAAGAAAATGCATTGTTTATTTTCCAAATTTCATGGAAAGTGTTCCTTCATTAAAGTTTATTATTTTATTATCCATTTTTAGAAATGGTCTACCAAAGATAATGGGGGAAATATTCTTACCTTTATCTTCCTACATGTTTAGGATATAAAAATCGGCTGGGAACGGGTACCCTTGTACACTTACTAGGATATTTTCAAAGAAATCTACTAGGTAGATAGTGGCTCTATTGGAAAGCTATAAAATCACAAATGGGGGTGTAATTTATCCAATATATAAAGAAGAATAAATGGAATAAGGAATTACATTAATTGAAACTCCCAATCCATATAGTTCATTGGAAAAGTGAGTTTATCAATTGTGTAGGGAATAGAAAAAGTACACAGATATTGGTATTTTTGGGGGATTTGAGGTGTAATAAGAAAATAATCATTCTTATATAGTCATACCTTTTCATTTCCTTTTAATATCATTATACTAGTGTACACATCCTTGATGAATTTTTCATACCTTGGAATCTAGAAAATGGCTTCTAGTAGGGGATATTTATCCCCACTTTTTTGAAGACTTCCAGCATCACTTGTTGTAGTGATTCTTCCATGATTTTTTATATTATTGCATTATTACAAGGAAGTTAGGTAGGGGTTTTGTATTTTCTATGGTTTTTATTTTTTATTTTGATAGTGAATTTATTTATTTTCTCCTCGTTAGGTTCATTTTCTTAGTTAGATTCTTCAAATGCTTGCTGCTCTGCACTTTCATCTTTAATTTCTTAGGGTGATCCTTTACTATATTCTAGTTATTTTTGACACATTAAGCCAAGAAATTGAAATTTTCCTTAGGGTTTGTAATTTTATAATGAGGAATCTTACCTGATCCTTGATGTACCATATTATTGAGGGTGGTCATGAGATTCATGGATTTTCCTTCCAATTCCTTTAACTCTAACCTGTGAGTGGTGAGGGTGGTTTGTTGACTATTTTGAGATTCTATTACCCATCAAAAAATTCCCTTCATCAAGGGTTCTTATGGTTTTTCTTGATGGTATCTTGTAGAGGGTTGTAAATACTATCTTTGTAATGGATGAGGTTGATAAGGTCATTGAGAATACTATTAAAATAGGGGTATTTGAGTTTATTGGCTCCCAACTTCAAATTGGTTGGTGGGAAATTCTCTAAATCCTTGGTTTCTACCTAGCTGATTATGTATTTTCCTCTAATACATAACATCACAAATTTAAGTTCCTTGAACTTTAGGGAATAAATCATTGAAATTATCCTATAAATAACATAATTAGTAGGCCCTTGGGGGTGTGGTGGGTGATGATTCATGGACTTTGTTCACAACTAATTTTCTCATAAGTTAAGTTAGTTATTAAATTTTATTTTCTAATAAAGGTGAGTTGGAACTTTTTACCTCATGTACTCCTTTGGTTACAGTTCTGGTACCAAACGATTGGGGATTTTGTGAGATCCTCTCAATGATTTCTCTTACTTCAACTAGTTACTTATCAATCAGTACTACTCTTAAAGAATCATCAAGTAGGTTCTAGTCACTGTCCATAAATCCTTAGTATAAGAATACCAAGAAGTGATGTTCTTCATATAGATATTTTGGGTAGGATATTTTTAGTTTCTTAAAAATTTCCCTAAACTCAAAAATAGTTTCTCTAGTTTATTGTTTGATTCCACAAATTTCCTTCTGAATTTGTGAACTCCTTGAAGAGGGAAAAATTTTCTAGAGGAAAGCCTTTTGTAGATCCTCCCATGAGGTGAATTATCTGGGCTGTATATTATAGATACACTCCTTGGATACCCCTTCAAGTGAGAATGGGATATCCTTCTATGTGATTTGAGACTCAGTGACTCCTCTAGCTCTGAATCCATTATAAAATTATTTAAACATTCTTAATTTCCTATTGGGGTCTTCACCAAATATTACCTAAAGTTTAGGAAATATTCCTATCATTCTAGTTTGATTTCATAGTATTTTTGAAAATTTAATTCTAATTTTTGATAGTCAATATTGAAATTAGATGCATAAATTTCTCTTAAGGCCCTATTAAATTAAGATATATTACCTTCCATTTATTCACTTCATATTTAAAACTTTCAGGAGGAGGAATCAGCCAATGGAATGGTAAAAAACTCTCTTTCCTATTGTTCTATATTATTTTGAGTACTGAGACTTTCCAACATAGTTCTAAAAACCTATGGATCAAAACTTTTGAGGTTAGAAGAACTAGATCTAGTAATTTGAAAAACATTTAAACAAAATTTAAACAAAAAACTAACCTCCCCACCAATGGCACCATATTTGATGCATTATTATCATGGTAAGATCATTAAAATGATTTTTTAATCAGATATAGTGTATTAAAAATGGGACTCATATTTTATTTGGAGAAGAAAGTTTTTCATGTGTGTTGGAATCTTGTTTTGTGGGTTCAATTTTAAAGAAATAGTAAGTGAAAATTGGTAGGTTTTAAATTCAATTTAAGTAGTGTTACAGCCTTGTATCATTCCCTCATTCACCTGTTGAGTCATTATTTAATTAGTTTCTAATCATCCTCTCATCAATTTAATCATATTGATTAATTTTATGCAGCTATTTTGGTTCAGATAAAAAAAATACAATAATTACTATATTTTCTTCCTTTTTGAGATAATTGATTGAATACCACCATTCACCCTTGAATTCCCACACCGATTGATATCACATAAAGTAAAAAAAATCCATGTTTCTTTTGTGTAGAGTGTCGATAATAAGAATAAAAAATTAAAATCTAAAACTAGAAGAAACCTCTAATTATTAAAACTATTAAGATCCATATAGGAGTTTGTTCATTGAATGATTAGAATTCATTAATAAGGGGGAAATGAGGGGATTCTCCTTTGTAAAACAAAAAATGGCCTATTATTCCATAATCATATTTTTTTACAATAAATGAAAATAAAATAAGATCGGAATCCAATAATGCATGAGTGTTCCCACACCGATTGATATCACATGAAGTAAAATAAATCCATGCTTCTTTTGTGTAGAGTGTCGATAATAAGAATAATAAATAAAAAGCTAAAACTAGAAGAAACCTCTAATTATTAAAACTATTAATATCCATATAAGAGTTTGTTCATTGAATGATTAGAATTCATTAATAAGGGGTAATGAGGGGATTATCCTTTGTAAAAAAAATGGCCTATTGTTCCATAATCATATTTTTTTACAATAAATGAAAATAAAATAAGAGCAGAATCCAACAATGCACGAGTGTTCCCCAAGAGTGAGTTCTTATATCCCCTTTCTTGTATAAATTGAATTCATTTTATAGATGGATTCTTGGATATCGTTCTTCCCTCCATGTGAGTGGCATGTGTTTCTTCATAGAATTCATAAAAGTATGATTTCAGTAAGGATCATTTTTACTTTTTTCTGGATGGTTGAAATACATCTAGAATGAAGGGTTAGGATGACTTTTATAAGGCATTGATGTTCCTCCCATGATTTGGTCCAGTGTTCTTTTAATGGTGGAGTATTCTGGTGCTCTGTAGCATAGTGGATATTTTCTAAGGAAAAAAATGGGTCTGGTATTTAGGTTATTTTCCCATTTATTTGTTTATAACTTGGGAATTATTTTTACCTGTGATATTTCATACACTACCAGTAATAAAAACTCATATTTACCATCATTGGAAGGTGAATTCCAACCATATCTTGTTAGTGGCACTGTACTTATCAGTAGGATGGCTCATCTTTCTTACCTCAGGTTTGACACTTACACCCACCATTGGTTCTATTTAATGATGAAGGTATCTTCTCAAAATATTTAGTTCGACGTCACACTCTTATTTCCTCTATATTATCATGGGAAATTAGTCCTTTATTGCATGGTTATAGTGTTGGTAGCAGTAATATCTTTCACAACTGAGTGTAATTCTAAAGCTCCCTCAGAGGATGTATGGGAAGATTGGCTTCACTCATGGAACAATTGGTTAGATATTATACTTCTTCAATGTAAATATCAGGTTGGATCAGAGTATAGTTATGAATTTCTTAGCAAGGTATCTTCTCTCCATCATCATCCCAAATCCATGGGTGGCAAAAGAATGTATCACCAACATGGTTGGTGGATCCCTACTTTTCCTCAAGGAGGTGGAAGAAAAGTGTTAGTGGAAACATCTGGAATAACTCCCAACATCTTGATCATCTTTAATCTTTATTCGAATGGTATCTTATTCTTTAGGGGAATTGAAGTCCTAGGGTCTATTTATGGTTTCATGGTAGATGTATAGTAGGTAGATATGGGAAAATATTATGGTAAGCATGCCTACCATAAAGGAAACTGTTAGTGTGATAACCGTGATATGTGGTTGAAATAAGGGGGATCCTGGTAGGTATACCTACCATGGTAGTGGTGGAATGATCAATAAATTTTATTCATGAGGTCCACTGATTTTTTCCTTTATATAATTTTTTATCATGTACGGGCTGCTGATGGTGCTCACAGTAGGTATACCTACAGTGAGAATGGGGTGCAGTAAGGTGGGCAAGTGACCTTGAGAAGTACCCACGGTAAGTTGAAGGAACATTCATCATACCTACTATATCGTAGAAGGTTCTCAATGCATGGGTTACCACATGATTAGTACCCAAAGTTATCATAGTGATCGTGGATGACATGGTCACTCCCGACCTTTGTAATTTTTTAACCCACAGAACAAAATAATTCACATTTTTTCTTAGCATAATATTTTTATCCAATTAAAATTCACTCAGATAATTCAGCATGGATTCAAAATTTATATATATTGATATATGAATAATCACCATATTTAAATACAATATTAAACTAAGTTTCAATTTTTGATAGTCAATCAAAAATCTCAATTTTCCTAGGAATTTAATTAAAATCGGTGTATTTTCAATGAATAACAGACAATAAAAGTCAAAAATTACATCTCACATAAGTAAGATTAAATTATATGAAGTTGATACTATAAATAAAAAAGAGTTGGTATGGGAACAATATCCATAAGATACAGTGATAAATGAATAAGTTCCTAAGATATAAGTACTGTATATGTCAACTAGAGAGGTTAGAGAACCAGAGCGATATGGTTTTTTGGTCACTGAGTCTGAAGACGCATTAAAATTTGATAATGATGAACTTATAACCTACAAGGAAGAAATAGAAGGAAATGATAATGATTAATAGAAATATTCCATGAATTATGAGATGTATTCCATGTACCAAAATCAAGTTTGGATTTTAGTAGATCCTCCAGCTAATGTAAACCCGATTAGGTGAAAATGGGTATTCAAGAAAAAATTGAACATGGATGATAAGTTCAATACCTAAAATGAATGAATTTCAAGAAAGGGTTTCAAGAAACATTAATGAATATAATATAAATAATCCTTCTCACCAGCAGTGATGATAAAGTCCATCAAAATATTACTTGCAATAACATCCTTCTATGATTATGAGATTTAGAAGATAAATGTAAACACTAATTTTCTCAATAGGAAGTTGGTTTAAGACGTTTATATGACTCAACCTGAAGTGTTTGTTAAGAAAAATAATGTCAATAATGTGTGAAAACTATAGAGATACATTTATAGGTTGAAGCAGGCATCACGATCATGAAATGTTTTTTAGGAGTCCATAAGAGAATTTGGTTTTATCAAGAACGAAAGCAAGCCATATGTCTATAAAAAGGTTAATGGGAATACAATTATTTTCCAAGTATGAAAGACTTAGGTGAAGTAGCATACATTCTAGGGATCAAGATCTATCAAGATTGATCTCACAGGATTCTAGGGATAAGTTAAAGTACATTTATTGACAAGGTACTCAAGATCTAAAAAATGTAATAATCCAAGAGAGGGTTCTTGCCAATGCTATATGGTATCAACATCTCCAAGAAAAGGTGTCAAAAAACAAAGGAAGATATTTAAAGAATTATTATAATAACTTATGATTTAGTAGATGGATCTATCATGTATTTCATGCTATGTACTAGGTTTTATTTTTTTCCTTCGATTTAAGAATGGTCGGTAGATATCAAACTAATCCAGGAGAGCTGCATTGGGTAGCTATCAAAACTGCCCTATAGTAATTGAGGTGTATAAAGTATAAGTTCCTAGTGAATATAGGATATGAAAAACTAGTAGTTAATAGATACATAGATGATAGTTTTAAGATATATCATGATGATATGAATCAAAATTAGGCTATGTATTTTTCCTGAATGGTGGTACAGTGATCTGGAGAAGCTCGAAGCAACCAATGGTCGCTGATTATACAGTAGAATATGAGTATATAGTGTCTTAAAAATAAGATAAATAAGAAGTGTGGATATGATTATTTGTCTCATACATTGGTTTTGTGCTTAGCTATGCCAACCCTATATTAGTTTATTATGATATACATGTAGTAGTTGTGTTTTCAAGGAGCCTGGGTCACACTAGTGGACTAAGATTATACTTCATAAGATTCATTTATTGATGGATTTTACCCAAGGATGTGAATTTTAAATTAGTATAGTATCTATATAGGATAATGTGGAAGACCCTATGACTAAATCCATATATAAGCAGAAGCATGATTCTCATGTGAGAGCGAACAGATTGATACTTGTTTGTAGTTGGCTCCAGTGCATTCGGAGTGTTGAAAGTGGATTCCCTAGACCCAAATTATGTATATACTTTTATTAACATTAAATGATTAAAATTTGATATATACATGTTTTTATCTTACTAGAATATTTTTGATACTTCTGTATCCACTACATTTATAGTAATGTACTTGGATTACATGTCTTATCAAGAGGTTATAACATTTCGCAGGATATAATGAGAACCTAGAGATACCATGATATAAATCTTAAAGATATGTATTATGGTTCAAATACATCATATTGTTAGGATAAATATGATGTGGGAGCATTAGGTGTTGGGGGATCATAATCATTGAGACTTCTTCTCATGAAGTTTTCACTTGGTGATCTTGAGTAGATGAGATCATGAGGATAAACCCACCAATAGAAACAACACACATTTCAAGTGTCATTGGTTGTTCCTATCTATGGACATTGTATTATTATCTTGACTTGAGATCATTATCAATGTGTTCCATTTGATCGCATACTTTAATGAAAGGAAAAAACCATGACATTGAAGTCATGGAGATATTGATTGTGTTGGGTGCATCATTGGTGGTATGACATTGGTTGAATGATCAAGATACAATTTGTCACTCCCAACTTGTGGAAGTGATATCTTGGGACTAGTTGATTAGGATGTTGGTACCTTCATAAATACATTTACGTGGTGGTTGAAGGTAACTATATCTAGTTAGATAAAAAAATAATAAAGGAAGATTGAATGATGATGCAAGAAGTACATCCTAATTTACAAGATATCGCGTGACAAAGAGATAATATTGCACAATTCATGTTCATGGGAAAGGTTTTTATTATTATGAATTTTCCTTATCTCCTTAGGGGACATTATTGGTAGCTAGACTCTATTCTTGGTCTATTAATAATAGTCACTTCTATTGAGATAAATTCCTAGGGGGTTACACACAATAACATATTTAGGAATCTTCTCTATTATAGTGAATAAGAATATAAGATATGGTGAGCCCCACCATGGGGTACAAGAGTTTTCCAAGTTTTATCAATCATAAAAAAAAAAAATTCATTATTATTTGATTATAGAATAATTGGGTTAAATTTATTTATTAAAATTATTCACAAGGTATTAAGTGAATACATGGAAAAATATTATATGAATGGATATTATTTTAATATTCAAGGGTTTTTTTAATATTAGAGGGAATTATTACTTGAGTTAATGACTCATTTTTATCACATAATATATTATTATATATTACAAGTAGGTGATAAAATATAAATTATATATTTGATGTAGTTAGTTCATCATAACTATTCATTTATTTCTTATTTAGTTGACGTTAAATATATGGGGGTCATGGAACCCTATCCGAGTATTTTAGACATCCACTATATAAGTAACGAGGAGATAATTTCCTATAGACTATTCATTCTGATGGATTGAGATATCCTCTCCCCCCACATCCTAAAGAGAGAAAGGATCTATCTGAGTGATCAATCCAAGAACTCCTTCATGGATTGAAGGCATAGGATCAAGGTGATAATAACAATGTCAGATAAATATCTGGAGCTATGTGCTATAACCTAGACTTAGTTTATCAACATATTCACATATTCATGAAGCATGCATGAGTAATTTAGAGGGGTTAAGTATCAAATAATTTGAGTAACAACCGATGGTGATGATCTATAGTCAAACACGTAGACATTATGAATAAGGTATCCATTCTGTATTAATTTTCATTCTGTGATAATTCACATGAGATCATTGGACCTTATTGTGGCTTGGATCACTGGAGACGATGAATTTTCATTACTCCTATGATGAAAAAAATAATACCCAACCCACCGGCTTTCGATGCGTTCCCCAATACCATTAGGACCATGGTTCAACAGACAAATATCAGATGGAAGAACCAACAGGTGTAGATGTTAATGGGAATTTTTCATCTAATTTATGTAGGGTATGTATGTATATCATTGTAACCTTATGTTGTTATTATGGAATAGATTAAGTTTTATCATTATCCCATGGATATAGGATGAAAGTCTAAACTACATAATCCCTATTTTTTTATGTGTGTGCTCATATTTTTCTTTCTTATTTGTTTGGATTGTTTGTTTATCCAGAAGGGAGAATAAGAGAAGGACTATAACAAAGTTTTCCTACATCAAATAAGTATGGTGGTTAGGGTAATTGATCTAACCGATTATTGAAGATAATGTTGAGGGGGATTCTCTAATCATTGGTGTTCTTAAATCATGTTCTGTATTGGTGCATCTGGTGATATATGTATGGGGGGCGTTATGGAGGAGGTGTAGCTGATGGTTTTATTGGATGAATCCATGTCTAATGATGTCAATGGATTGAGGAACATCTACTGGTTGGGATATTCCATTCCCAACAAGTGGTATCAGAGCTAGTTCATATTCTAGTGAGTTTTTAGATGATCAATTTCTCAAACTCTTTAAAGAATGTACCTCTGAAGTAGAAGTGGTATCAGAGGAGTTTCTAGGTGATAGAAACTTCTCATGACTGGTTCAAATATAGAGGCATGTTTTTTTATTGAGTTTACTATTCTATCTTAGATGTAATACTATTGGGTTTCATTTGTAGAGTTGGTTGACGAGTTTCAGGATGATATCAACATGAGAGATAGAGGTGGTACCAATGGGTTATCATCCTATTAAAAGTATTTTTGTCTATAGAAGTCATGCGGAATGTTCTATTCATCATGGTGACAATTCGAGATTTGGGAGAATGTTGGAGGTTCCATACAGATAGCCTGAGATCCATTATGTTTTTTTGGTTTATGTAGAGGTTTTGTTATCAGATGGAGATAATATCATGGGTTAGGCACTAACTTGATGTTATAAAGATGGATATTATAAAATTTGGAGAATATTGGTGATGCTACTCCAAGAGAGTTTGTAAGTTTGGTTGGATAGATAATCAACCAGAAATAAACTAAAGGTCATAACATCAAGAACATAGGTATTGTTTTGGTTATTGAAGTGTGGTGATAGATGAATTTTATTACCAAAAGGGGGTTTTCAGGGTTAGTTAATATAATTTGGAATATCAGATAGTTATCGAATGATTCATTCTCCAGAGGGATCACTTCAGAGGTCCCCATAACCTATAAATTATGGGAGTGATAGAGACATTCCCAAAGTGTTTTCTAACCTAGGAGAAGTCGTGAAAAGTGACTTTGGGGAGAATCAATCAATTTCTATTGAGTGAGAGAATGTTTCCTATTCTATAGAAACTATTAGATGCAATGGTTTCATCTAAAAAAGCATAAAATGTAGGATTGGCATGGTTCAAGTTTTATCTAACAACTATTGGCTGAAGCAAGTGGAATGTTGAAGAGAATGGGAATCATGCTGGAGGGGGATTTGTGGTTATGGAAAGTGAGTAAAGGGTTTAAATAACTTGAATGAGTGATGTTATTCTAGGTATTAGATGACTGTATGGTATAATATGAGGCATGGTTGTGAGTGCACTGAATTTAAAATGAGGATGGGTGATATTTCTTATTTGGGTGAGGTTTTATTGGAACTTGATGAAAATGGATTCAATATTTGGAAGTTATAGTTGAATCTCAAGTTTTTTTTATAATCTCTTATGGAAATCCATTGTAGTTAAATGTTACTTTAATGATAGATCAAGATCCATGATCCTAGAAGACTAGAATTTGGTTTGGAATAATAGAGTTTGAAGCGCACAGAAGTCCAAAAGTTGTAAGAATATTGTCTCTCTCATATATAAAGTAATCAGAATGGATTTAAGCCAATACTAAATCTAAATAAGTATAGCCTTGAGTCCTAGGCATGAATTCCCTTTCAATTTTTCCAATATTTGTGGAAAAGGTATTTTGGAGTATCAACAAAGTGGATGTAAGGATATCTAAGAATGAGATGGACTCTCAAAGAGTCAGAACTAGGATGAAGAATTGTGAGAAAAGGGTCATGGAAGCATTGACTGCACTGGATGTAAGTTTTTATTTGAGAGTTTATCATTTTAATGGAATCACATTTTTTTTCTGGATGGAGAAGTTTCTTATCCTTTCTCTCTAGTTTTATCCAATTTCACCCTTCTCCTCTAACCCTAGTGGCCATTCTTACCCAATTTAATTGGTAAGGGTTGGTGTAAATTGGATCTTTTGGTTTTTAATGGTTTTGATCCATCCCAGGAGTTCCTTTATAGTGGATTTTTTTGAAGGCAACATTAATCTAAAACATGAGGAAGATGTTTGAATTTCATTACCTTTTATTTAATATTTTCAAGGGTTCTTGGATTACTCACTACATTTTCAAACTAAATAATAAATATGTAGGTTATCTATGTTTGATTTATGAAATTTTTTCCACAACCTACCATGTTTTTCATTTGGAATGATAATTCACTTTTTTTGGTTAAATGGTTCTTTGAGGAAAATGGGTGTTTTATGCGTTATACAGGTTTGGTAAAATGAAAATGATGGTTTTCTTGGAGAAAACACTTTTTCATTGTTTTTTAGCCTAACATGAATTTCAAACTGATATCCCTTTTTGGTTTATGGGGTTTTCTAGATTTAAAAATGGGTGGTGTTGTTTTATAAAAGTAAATGGAAATTCCCTTGGGTTGTTTGTTTTTTGTTAGTTATAATCAGTTTTTCCTTTAGAATTTTGTTTAGATTCCATTTTTTAAAAGTAATTTCCAAATGTATATGCTACATATGATAAGACAAAGGATTGGTTGGCACTTTATGACATGTTTTTTTGGTAAATTGTTGTTTGTTCTATTGTTTATCCCCCCATGGATTATTGACGATGTTATGGTATCCATGTGATGGATTCTTTATGTTGTGATTCATGATGTGCTTATGGATTAAGGCACTTTTTAAAGGTTGTATGTGAGGTGGTAAGGGAGTGATTGTGGTGTTAGCCCTTGGGGATTTTTTATTTCCATGTAATGACATTTTTTTTGTTCATGGTCCACCTTATTTTATTATTTCATTAGTAAATTGAGGTTACTAAGTGGGAAGTAGTGGGATGTTTCTAGGATAGTTGAGATTATGAATTGGATAGTCCCCCCTAGTTGAATGTAATGCCTAGCTAAGAAGTTCCATCAATGAGACTAGTTGGGAATGATTTTGTTAATGGGAAGTGCGACCGCTAACCTATAAGCAGTAGGTCCACATTTGTGTGACTTGTACTATCTCATTATCTATTGTGGTGTTGCATCATGCTACCTATCATATGTTATTACTTTCATTATTTATTGAAATATGAGACAATTATTTATTGTATGTACTTTCTTGATGTGTTGATCCTCTTATTGTTTAGTATTTATGTTAACTAGTTTGCTTTAATCTATATAGTAGCATTATTTATGACCTTATAAGGTTATGTTTTCATTATTGTTTCCCTTTTTTACTTTATTATCTTTGATTTGGGAGTGTAAAATATTTTAAAGGAAAAGAGGGAAATTGTTTAAAAGTTCTAGTTTTTTTGGAAATTATTTTTAAATGTTTTAAACTATGTGTGGGTTTATTTTCAAAAGTGTGGTGTTTTAAAGATAAATTATTGGTTTTAAAATGGAATTATTTTTGTGAAACCCCTTTATGGCATGTTTTATAAGTGTTTGATTTCATAAATTTCATGCTCCATGTTTTTTATTCCTATATAATTTAAAATTAAATGAAAATATATTTTTATACATAACTTTTATACTATAAAACTTGGTTTCTTTTATAAAAATAATGAATTGAAGTCATAGTGGTATCCTAATGGCTTCATCTCATATCTTACAAACTCACAATAGTAGGTATATATTATTAATTTCTTGTGTAAGTCTCTTAAGGTCTTGGTGTTTGGGTTTGATCTAGTGCTCTTTTCCTTGGGAAATGGTCGGTTTTTGGGATCATGGTGGTGAATTGAGTGTCACAAAGAGAGAGTGATCAGTCCTTTGATTTCATGGAACTGGTTGGCTTGAGTTTTTTTTGGGCTCTTTAGTCTTGTTTCATTTTTGCTTTAGATTCCGTTGTATTTTTAGAACCTTTGTGTTAAATTGTTATTTATATGAGATGTCCTTTGGCATTTATATTTTTATCTTTTTATTATGCCATGCTTGGATTTTATATATGGTTTCTTAAGGGTGAAACCATCCACAATGGTTATGTTTGATACCCTTGATTATTTTTGTCAGCCTAGGGGGATCAGGGATGCTCCTTGGGTATGTGGTGGTCTAGGTCGGACATCGGTCCAGATGGAATATGATGACGGGATATGGTATAGACACATGAATTACAATATTATAGAATTAATTAATGGAGTCTTTATGGGAGTTCTTAAGCTACCTATCACTGGTAATTATGGATTTTAAATTATATCTTAATTTGGTACATAAAATATTCTTTTAATTAGTTTTTTCTTTAAATTTTAATATTATGTTTTAAAATTAAATTATAAGTCTTGTAAATGAAACATTATATCACAAAGTGAAATATTTTGTGGAAATAGGTAAATAGGATAAAGAGTATCTCAATAGAGGGACATGATATAAGAACCATTTTCAACATGATCTTGGTAGAATGTTCAGTAGGCTTCCATAATCAATGTTTGTTCCTTTGACCTTGATCGGAAAATATTTATGGTCATTGAGTGTCATGATCCTATGACTGGTAGTAGTGATCACGTGATTGTGTTTTTATTGGAGAAACATTACTGTGATTATGGTAACATTCAATCATTACTATATCCTTGAGCACATGTGATCATAACATGTGCTTCTGTATGATTATCCTGGGAGAAATCCATTGATCTAGTGTATCTACTCTAGAGTATTAGTGACTATGAATATTATCCATATATGTTTGTAGTTTAAAATCATAACTTCAGTCTACCTACTGATACCCATATGATTTTTACAAAACCTGAATAGGTTATGACCAAAATGGAGGCTGAAGTCGACTCATATTTGGAATTAGATGGATTATCCTAGTGAAGTTACATCTTCATCGAGGTTTGTTTTATGTGTTCATGAAGGTCACACTCTTACAAATTTCCCTATACATATGGAGAAATCATTGAACAATTCACATAATCAATCTTTTATTCCACTTATTAATGACATAGTCTTTGTAACCAATGATTTGAATATTGAAAATAAAAACTTCAATTTATTTTAATATTAACTCTCCATGAAATTATATATTATATGTGGAGAATTGAATATTACATGAAGATTGAATCATATTTTGAAGTTTCTTATATTTATATATATGATAAAATGAAGAATTTGAAGAAGTTCATTGGTCCCAGTGCAGTTTTGAAGAGGGGGTGAATTGAGCATCCAATAAAATTTCTTTTTAAAAAAAAATTTAAATCAATATAACATAATTAAAAAATTCTAGTTAAATAATATAATAGGTATATATAATTTTGTATTTTTAAATAGTTTTTAGGGGCACAATTAAAACCCAGTTAAAATAATTTGAGATCACTCCTAATTTTGAAATAATTTTACTCACACCAAACATAGTATATATATCACTAATAAAATTTAACTATCAGAGTGTAATTTTTTAAACACGATTTATAGATACTTATTGAAAAGTGGATTTGAAAAATATAGAGTATTAAATGAAAAATGGTTTTAGAGAATGTAAGAAAAAAAATATAATATACAGCGGAATTTTAAAAATAAGAGGTTCAATTCTAAGCTAGAACCTAGTCATCTCCACTTGATAGTAACTAATTCCAAGCACATTTATTAAAAAAATAAACTAATCCATAACCTAGATTAGGTTTTATATACAAAAATTTCACACATATCGATCCATACTTAAACCAAATCCTCTTCCATAGTTATACATGGGATAAAAAAAGTTAGTGATAAAATGGAAAGAGTATTAGAGTACTCTTAAATAAAGTACAAGAGTGTATTACTAGATATTCAAGAATTTATAAACACAACTAAAAAGGTAAAGAAGAGATAAAGATTAATGGATTTAGATTATTCTTTATCACTGATCGAATTTGGTCAATTAATAAGGTTATCTTCTCTTTGTTGTACTTCTTCATATGTACTGAGAGTGGATGAAATGATCTTGTGATATTCTTTCTGAGGTGTTCCAGACTCGCACTCCTAGATATGGTTCTAAAAACACTTCATTTAAACATTATATTTGATATTAAGTGAGATGAACATATATTTATTCTACAAAACTTTCATAGGATAAACATTATAACTCATAAATCATCTCACAATTCCAAAAATATAAGTTTTAGTGTCTTTGATGATCGACTATATAATAAACTTATTTTATGTTAATTGTGAACATTTCTACCTATTATAACCCCACAATATCCACTTCTTGAAATATATTAGGTTATATTAATCTTTATAACCTAATGAAATAAAAAATAAGAAAGGGGTGAGCTCAAACTCTCAATAAGGTACCACTTATCTACATGTTATCAAGGTCTATATAATAATCATATAAGAAAACAAGACTAGATGAGTAATATATTATTAAAAGAACATAGAATAGTTAGATTTTTCCAAAATTTATTATAAAACGAGATGTAATCTCAGATAAAAAAAATATAACATGGAAAAAGAGTGAGAAAATAAAATATAATAAACATGAGTCATGGAGCATAATTATAGGTATATGTCTTGGAAATGTAACATTCCCTTGAATCCTAGAATAATGAATAACTTTATAACAAACATAAGAAGAGGGAAACTATAACATTGTGAATAAAAAAAATCAATGATTAATGTTATCAAAAAATAAAATTCACATGATTCATGTTGTGAACAAAAAAAATTTCCACACTCCATGTGAATATTCAAAATGTCCATGCTTTATATTTTGAATAAATAAAATGTTCATGCTTTGTATTGCAAACAAACAAAATGTTCACACATCAAATTGTGAAAAAAATATGCACATGCCTAACATTATTGTATCATGAGATATAAATCCTTAACAAATTAATTTAAGGGAAATATATTTCCTCGCCTATTAATCATCTATACGTATGTGGGCGACTTGAAAAAAACATTCACCATATCATAAAGAACCCATAGAAAAACAATAGGTTTCTTAAAACTTTAAAAAAACATCACATAACATGAATTTTAGAAATCATAATATATAAAAAATCTCATTTTTCAAAATGAATCATATCATAATAATATATATAGGTTGATCAAAACACCACTTCCTGAAAGATAAACCTTGGAGGGTAAATAAAAGTGAAAATACAAAATTTTTAACAAAACCTTTTAAAAAATTGTTATAAAAGATAGAGTACAAATTACTTTCAAAAAGAATTTTGAAAGGAAAGAAAAGACTTTTGAAAACATTATATAAATATTTAAAAATAAAATATCCTTTAGACATAAATTTTATCAAAAACAAGTGGAGTGGAAGATAAAACATTTGATTTTGAAAGGTTGGAAAACCCTTTTTTTAATATTTTAAAATACCTTTGTTTAAAAACCCACATCATAAAAAGAGTATTAAATTTTCCTTTTAAAAAGGGTAAATAAAATTATCATAACCATAGAAAATAATACATATTATATTTCCCAAAAATATAGGAGAACATCTGAGAGAATGAGAACATCGACATGGAAGAAAAGATTCATTGGTAAGAATGTAAGTTATTCTTTCCAATATTTCACTTTTATTAAGGAAATTTTTTAATCAAATAAGTAGTTATTGATAATGATAATTAATTTACACATATAAAATGATGAAATATCATATAAAATAATGGAATAATAGGATTAAAGAAATATTTAAAATCATATTCAAGTAAAAAGGGTTATAACCCAATGAATTGTAAATTGAGTCGATGAAACCCATATGAGATTATAAAATTTCCAATGAAAACACCTTGAAGGATATGATATCAAATGAAATATTAAATAATATGAATAATGATAAGTACATGATAAAAAAATATTAAATGGAAATTATATACACTATTATTCTAAGGAAAACATGGTGTATATTAAGAAATATATCTCATAAAATTAAATTTGAAACAATAAACTCTTACCTTGTTTCCCTAATTTGTTGAATGCACTCTAAGATCCTGCATAACTAACATAAATATCTTAATTACCTATTTTATAATATTTTTCATAACTTTTTATGAACATTATTTATAATTATTCTCTTCTTGTATATTTTTTAGTTTATTACCTACTTTTAATATCAGGTGTGAGCATCCTTGGTCATTTTAAACTAGTTTTGTAATCACAATGTTGCTATTCATTATTCTCCAAAATTTTATCATTAATAGATCATAAAATTTATTTGAATTTATTATTTATATTTATGTATAATTTTATAATTTCATTTATAGTTACGATCTTTAAAGATGAATTTGGGGATGCGCTTGTTTCGACAATTCTTAGCGAACGACGATTTCTTTCTTAAATAACGAGTTAAATTTTTATTTTACCATTATGTAGTAAAAAAACTTTTATTTACTTATTTATATCATATAATACTTGAAATTAATTTATCATAGTCATCCATGATATAAATTTATATCATTGTTCAAACTAACCCAAATATGAGCATATCGTGATTAATGGATGATTAAGTGGTGGTTTAGTAGTAATATAATTATACCAGAAGAATAATGATCATATTTAGTGTTTATTATTATATTATATCATAATTATAAAGAATTATAATAATAATATAACCTATAAAAAGTTATTTTATAGTACGAAGAAATCATTTTTTACTCTTAGAACACTCTTTTGGATGATTGAATTTACCATGATTGTTTATTTATCATATTATTAATAGGTTATCCAATTTGTATTTACATAACCTTAATAATTTTATAAAAATAAAATTTATCCATAAAAATCTTCTCATGACCATCCATGTAAGGGGGTGATGAAATAAAAATGGAAATTGATCATTCCATAGAGTTGGTAGTCCACAAATACGCAAAAATGATGATTTCATTTTCCATAGAATGGGAAAAAGGAGTAATATAGTTTATAATTTTATAATATAAAATATTACATAAATATAATTCTTATATATTAAATTCATTATTAGGAATATCCTTTTATGTTCATGAATGAAAACAAACATGTTGCTTTATAGAGGCAGTAGTTCTTATAATGCATGGTTAACAGTTTTGTTTTTTATAAAAGAAAAGGAAGAAAGGTGGTTGATGATTGTAAATTAATTATAACAAAATACCAATATTATAATGGTATTTATTTTATTATTTTAATATGGTTTAATTTAATTTTAGTAATAATGAGTGCATATAAAGAAACAGAAATAAGAAAGAAGCGGTCAAAAATATATAGCTCACTACTTGAATTATCTCCGTTGTGAATGGAGTTATGCCTTTGAGGGATGGTATTTTAAGAATACAATAACCTCTTTAAGGTGTTTAGGAATGTGTAGAAGTGTTTAGTAAATATTTTGTTCCAAAATAAATGGTTTTTGGTGTGAGGGGAAGTGAGGAGAGGAATTCCCATTCTATAAGTGAAAAAGGATGACCGTTTTTGTAAATACCCAAAAACATTTCAATAATGGGAAGCCACTCTCAAGGAAAGTGGCTCTAAAATTGATAAATAATAGGGAGGGAAAGTGATAATTTCTATAAAAGAATCAAAAACACATTCTTACACATTTTCTAAACTTGTTTGGGGCCTTTTATCCTAATATTTGTACTTTTATCATTTTAGCTTTTACCTAAGGTAACTTATCATTTATGCCCTAAAAATTGGTCCTTTTTATATATATTGAACATAATGATTCCAAATATGAAATCCACTTCATTCTATTAAATTTATAAAATTATTAAAAATAAAATTCTAAATTCTAAATGTATAATGTATTAAAACATTTTTTTGAAAAATATAAATTAAGTTGTAACACCCCGAACCCAGAAGCCTAGAGCTAGTGCATTATATTAATACATTGGAATGATTACAAGGAATAAATTTCTGAATGACTGATCAGTTTAGCAGTCTTGTAAAATATATTACATACATGAACCTTTCATTACAATTAAAAACATAATATGAAACATAGTCCACTCTTTGAGAAAGCTATTATTATCCAATATTAACCCTGAATATCAATCATAAAACACTTCTTGTTATAATGGGAAAATAAAATATACAAAAGGGGTGAACTTAGATGCTCAGTAAGATTAAAAAATATAGCACATGCTTTCATAAATAAGCACAAACTTTTAAGGCAAGGTATAAAACTAAAACAAAGGCTTTTTACACATAATATTCAAAATAATATGGAAATAATAAATCAAATAATTCCATTTAAAGATTCACATGGATATTCTACTATTCTAATAATCACATGTAATATCAACAACTAATCTCATAATGAAGGAATTAATAATGCCAGACATCTGAAACATATCATTGAGGCCTCGACCAAGACATCAAAAAATAAATGGTTAAGGCCTCAACCAAATCCATATCTATTTTTTCTCATGAGACCTAATAATGCATCGAGGGGCTATATCGGGCCTTTACCATCACTTAAAAAGTCAAATATTTCCTCATATGAAAAGGGTGAAACATAACATAAAAATTCCTATTAAAACTAGCATACGAAATGTTAATAATTTAACCATAAACCATGAATGGTATAAAAGTAGAACATCCACAGTCAAACATATCATAAAACCTTCAATAAATCAACCTCAATTAAGCATAAAATCCAATGAAGGATGTTGACAAGGATGAAAGTAATCTGACAAAATCATTACAACTTTTGGATAAAAATATCCCTTTTTTACTTTGAAATATTTTAAAATCCATGAAATTATAAAAGAAAACATTTATTTTTAAAATTACCTTTTAATATTGTAAGAGAATCTTTAAAATGTTAAGGGAACATAATGGTAGAAAAATTCGCTCATGCTGTATAAGTTAAAAAAACATTCTTTCCCTAATTTTTCGAAAAGGTCACAAAGTACCTTGTTTGGAAAACGATAGAAAGATTCCATTCAAAATGTTTTATTTAAATTTAAACATGTGTATAAATTAATTTAAACAATTTTAGAGAAAGAATATTTTAAAATTCATTTTTACGAAACATGTACATGGATGATAAATATGCCCCAGTAGATACTTACATATAAACAATCTTAGATAAATATAAGATTGTGAAATTTACTCTTACCTTGTATTTTACTTTAGTCAAGGGTGATTTAACCTTCTGTATAATGGTTATAGCATGTTATTAAATTATACCCAAACCATATCCATATTTATGATATCATATATGATCCTATTATATAATTTTTTTAATAATATTTCAATATTACCATTATTTTGGGTGTTAACTACTTCATTTTTCTATCCATGTTTTGTCGTGTAAGTCATGTTTATTATGAATAAGACGCATTTTATTGATATCCATAATGATATTAAGTTAATAAATATTATATTTACTTATCATATGACTATTATAATAATTCTATAATGGTTAAATGGAGAATGAATCTCATCGTGTCATGGAGATGGTAGGTCGTACGTACGTACAAGCGACGATATCATTCCCTTAGTGGTTAAATGGTATGAAATTGAATTGTATATTAATTATACAGAATAATTATTATTTTATATTCATTATTTATCTCCATTATACTCATTATTATAACCATACAAATAAATTAGCATTGAATAACAAATTGCACCACGGCGTGGAGATAGCAAGCCGTACATATGCACGCAAGGTGATATTGTTATTCATAGGATGAATAAAATGAGAAATATGGTTGTAACATAATTATAATAACATATTAGTATATGTATGAAACTATATTTATTACTTTGGAATGGAAAAAACATATAAATAGAAAGTAGAATAAGAAAAGAACTTTGAAAGAGGTGATAAAACAATTACATCTTTTCCAAGTACCCCCTTTTGATTTTCTTAAAAGGACTCCATAGAACAGCTTTATGCCAAAATTATGGCCTATAGGATATAGTTAGAGAATTTGTGAGAGGAAATGTTTAGTTTTTGTCTGAAACAAATGGATTTTTATGTGTTAATTAAAGAGAAGTAGAAGTGTCCTTTTATAAGAGGGGTAAGGGGTACTTTTGGAAGATCTTCAAATATTAATTTATTATAAATTTATTTTCAATTTCAAATATCTCCAAGGTGATTTTTTAAAGGATAAGATAATTTTGAGTCTAAATACCCTAAAAAATTGAATTTTATACATTTTTAGGTCATAAAATTAACCTTATCTTTTGAATTTAATCCTTAGTTAAATAGTTTAACTCTTACTGTGTCCTCTTGTATTTTTACACTATAGGATTAATATAGTTACTATAAAATGACAAAAGAAAAAAATTGGATTCTTTATGAAATATTTTACATTATCCAAGTTAGTTGGACGAAACTTATATTTTTATTACTTTTATATCATTTAATAAAATAGTATTTATTTTAAAATATCATTTATGTCAATTTTAATACTATTAAATATTTTCATTTTTAAAAATATCAAACCAAAAAGATAACTTCAAACCAATATATCAAATATTTTATTACTATGTCTAAGTTATCTATAAAATTAGTTCATGTCATTAATTAAGTCAAATTATATTTATATTAATATTTTTAATATCATTTATTTGATATTTATATTAATAAAATAATTTCTATTTCACTATTGTGACATCATTAATGGTAATTATTTAATCTATAAAAATTATAAATAAATTTCTATGAGATAGGTAATTATTTTATATTTTCATAGACTATTTATAATTGATGTTATCTCTTAGATATATCTATATTAAAATTATTATACTTATAAGAAATGAGAGTGTGACATTTTGTCACATTCATTAATTTTAATAATATTCATGTCATATTCATGGAAAAGGGTCCAATAAATGATTCAATTTAGAAACGTAGATGACAAGGGTCAGATTTAGTCATATAATAAGATTTTTATAGGTGTTAAAATAATTTTATAATATTTTTTTACATTTAATTACTCGATTTACCCTTAACTGCGGTAATAAAAAAACTACTAAAACTACTATTCATAATACCCAAAAATAAAAGGAAACTATTTAAATAATTTGGAACCACCGATTTAAAATATAGAATCCATTTTTTAGAATTCAAAACATAAAAATTTTAGTAATTAATTTAATATTAATCCCTATTGACAACAAGAGAAAATAGGTTTTTTATAAAAACCATCAAAATATTGGCTTGTGTTTATATCTAATTTTAATGTGAAAATAACTCCAATGACCTAAATTATATTAAATGATAATAACTTAATATAATAATACTTTAAAAACAATTAAAAGGATAATATAACAATATAAATAAATTATACAAAAAAATAGTTTTGAATTAAAATGCAGTATTTTTTCACTATTTATTAAAATATGAAAGTTATCAAAAAAACACAAAAAAAATTATCCAAAATAATTTTTTATGTACATATTATAAATAATAAGTTTATTTTATCAAATTTAATATATAAAAGTTTCAAATATTGAATTTAAAATGGGTTCTCTATTAAAAGAAACAAAACTGCATTTTTTAAAAATATTTCTTTTATCCAAAAAATTGAATTTATTTTTATATCATTCCATATAAGATAAATGTTAAAATTATATATAAAATTAAAAATGTGGTTAATAATATTCATAAATTCTAATTTAATGGATATATTATATTAAATAATAATATTATATTAATATATTATTGTTCGGTAAAACTGGGTCTTATGTGTAACACAAGACAACTCATTGTTGTGTTTAACATAATATTAACATGGTGTTGAGTAAAAATAAAACAAGAAACTAAATTAGATTTATTGAGAAATTAAAATATTATAAAGTCTTAGGGTGTTACATTCTACCCTCCTTTAATAAATTTCATCCTCACAATTTAAACTCGGGATTGGAAACTAGGGGTTTGTCATTTCAAAATATCATTGTGGAAATCCCACATCAGAAAATGCATTAATAAGACATCCATTTTAAAATAAAGAAATGAAAGTAGGATGGTCATCATATACAATTCATACTATGGTTCTATGTAGGAAAATATGGACATGAAAGAAAATGTAACCATCAAGTTCTGATGGAGAGTGATAGAGAACATGATTAGGAAAAAAGTTTACAACCACAAAGCTATAAATTTGCGATGATCCTAGGGGAAATTTGATTCATCGCAAAAGAAAGTACTAGGAACACATTTTTGGTTTAATTATCCTTTAACTAGAGTTGAATAATTTATTTACTTCATAGACTAAGAATATAATTAAACATACTTACTTAATAAGTAGAGTTCCATCCTTTAACTAATTTCTACCACAAACTCATATTTCTCTTCAAAAGATAATAAAATTTCAAAATATTCTATTTATATTAAACATATAAGGTTCCAAAAATGAACTTATACCATTTAAGTAAATAAAAATATGTTATATTAACTAGGGACTTCCCTTAAGCCAGTGGTAAGCGATAAATACTTATCACACTTTGGTTGTGGGTTTGATTCCTGCAACCTTGTCCAACGCGACGAGTTTCCACCCGACCTGTGGGTTGTCCTTTTTCTAAAACTATATTATTATAACATTATAAAAATATAATTAATAAAGTTTTTAACCTTAAATAATTCCATAAAATTTTCAACTTAATTCATTCCAACCTTAAGACTTTTCCAAAATACTTCTGTCTAAATTAACAGTCTAAAATGGTCTCTAAATTTCCAAAATCAATCGTAACATCAACTTCCCTAAACAACATAATGTATATATTATTGAAAAATACCTTTATAACCTCAAAATATTTAATGAAATAATTCATGATTCCAAATCCTTAAAGAAGAAGTGATGCAGTACAAACCTTATATATCAGATTATTTTTATAACCAGAATATAATAACATAATTCTTGAATCCAAAAACATAATTACATTAATTATTCCACTTTGACTATAGTAACAGTATAAGGTTGACCTTGATCTATTTTATTCTTCTAAGCCATAATTCCTTTAAATTTTGGACAATCATTTTCATAATCTCCCATCTCTTTACAATTATATCATTTCACATTTGCAACTTCTTTCTTTCCCTTGCAATCATGAGCATGATGGCCTTTGTCACCACACTTGAAACAAACTCCTCTTCCTTTTACGCAGGAACTAGGGTGTTTCCTTCCAAAATTGTCACATGTGTGAAAATCCTTCTTTCCATTCTTTCCATTATTTTTCTCTTTCTCTACCATTCTCTTCTTCTCTTGCTTTCCCTTAAAGTCATAAGACTTAGAAATTTTTTTCTCCATCTTGATACCACATGAGACTATATCTTCATATGATAAGAAATTTTCTGAGACCAATGCCTTTTGGAGAAATGGATTTAACCCTTAAAATAAATGATAAATATTACTCTTTGGGTTACGTATGAAGTCTGTAACATGCCTTGTTATCCTTGTAAAGTTAACTTCATACTTTTCAATATTCTCATCCTCCTTCTACCTCAAACATAGAAATTGTCTCTCCATATCAGCTTGTTGTTCAAGAAAAAAGTATTTTTCTAAGAATATTTATTTAAACTACCTCCATTATATATTTTTTACTTATTCATCCTCCTTTGTGTTTTGAATTAATGACCATCATTGATCCTCATCTTCTGAGAGACGATAAACTGCCATGACAAAATTTTCTCTTTCATTACTCCCCAAAGAAAGAAATATATTCCCTAAAGAACTTATCCATTGCTCAGTTACAAATGAATTTATTGTCCCATTGAGTGTTAGAGGTTGTTTTCTCATGAATCGGTCTAACATTGTTCCTCCAAATTGTGGATGAGGGTGCTCCATATGGGCAAAGTTATTATTCATAACCAGAGTCAGCTGTCCCAATATAGTTATAAGATTCCCATTACTAGTTCTCTCTCCTAATCCAATATAATTATCGTTCATAGGAGGGAAATCCCTATATAGATTACATGCATTGATATGATTTCCATTTCTTCAACTAGGTTCCATTTCTAAAACATGAAATACACTAAATTAGGTTATAAATCCGAATACATAATTTAAAACTAGTAAAACACTTAACATAAATTGAAAAATTTATGCATATCTAATATCATAATCATAAAAATGTTTTATTTGGGGAAATATTTGCTCATAAATACTTCATAATGGTATGTAAAAAAATGTGAATTATCCTAAGCATATCCCCCTAGGAGTGTCAAATCAGGTGCGCAGTAAGGCTCGTTACACCTTGTCAGACTTATTACTCCTAGGTAAATTTGTGCCAGAATCACATCCACTTGTAGTATCTAGACAGGGATTTATTTTCTTGGAATACTTAAATAAATTCTACCCTAATAAAATATTAGAATGTTCTTATATACTTATCCTCAAATTCAATCTTAGGGTTTTGTTCCCTAATCTCTGTTTTCTAAATCTAGTTTCCAAAGTTTTTGATAAACTTCATCTGATACCAACTGTAATTCCTTGAACCCAGAATCTCAGAGCTGGTGCCTTATTTTAATATATTTTCATGATTACAAGGAATCAAGTCCCAAAGGACCAATAAGTTTAGCAGTCTTGGAAAATAGATTACATACATGAACCTTTCATTACAATTAAAAACATAATATATAAAATAGTCTATTTTTTGAGAAAACAATTGTTATCCAAGATTAATCCTTCATATCAATCATAAAACACTTCTTGTAATCCTTGGAAAATAAAACATATAAAATATGTGAGATTAGATGCATATTATGGTTAAACAATATAGAATAATCTTTCATAAATAAGTATAAACTTTTAAGTGAAGGAATAAAACTGAAACACAAGACTTTTACACATAATATTCTGCATAATATGGTAATAATAAATCAAATAATTCCATTTAAACATTAACATATATATTATACTAGTCTAATAATCACATGTAATATCAATAACTAATCTTATAATGAAAGAATGCATAATTCCGGACATCTGAAACATATCGTTGAGGCCTCAACCATGACATATGAAAATAAGTGGTTAAGGCCTTAGCCAAATCCATATATAGTTTTTCTCATGAGATCTACTGATGCATAAAGGAGCTATAACGGGCTCTACCCATCACTTACTAAGTCCAATACAATCCTCATATGAAAAGGGTGAAACATAACATAAATATTCATATTAAAACTAGCATATTAAATGTTAATACTTTAACCATATACCATGAATGGTATCAAAATAGAATATCCACAGTCAAACATATCATAAAACCTTCAATAAATCAACCTCAATTAGGCATAAAATCGAATAAAGTATGTTGGCATAAATGAAAATAATGTGACAAAATCGTTAAAAAAATTTGACAGAAATATCCCTTTTTTACTTTGAAATCTTTTAAAAACCAAATAATTATAAAAGAAAACATTTATTTTTAAAATAAACTTGTAATATTTTAAGGGAATCTTCAAAATTTTAAGGCGAAATAATGGTAGAAAAAATATGCTTCCGTTGTATAAGTTAAAAAAACATTCTTTCCTTAATTTTTTGAAAAGGTCAAAAAGTACCTTATTTGGAAAACAAAAAAAATATTAATTTCAAAACATTTTATAAAAAGTAAAACATGGGTATAAATAAATTTAAACAATTGTGGAGAAAAAATGTTTTAAAATATATTTTTATAAAACATGGACATGGATGATAAATATTTCCCAGTAGATACTTTTTTATAAACAATCCTGGATAAAAATGAGATTGTGAAATTAACCATTACCTTGTATTTTCATTTACTAAAGGGTGAATTAACCTCCTATATAATGGTTAAATCATGTTATTAAATTATAACATAACCATATCCATATTTATGATATCATATATGATCATGTTATACCATTTTGTCAATAATATTTCTGTATTACCATTGTTTCAGGTGTTAATTGCTTCGTTTTCCTATACATGTTTTGTCGTGTAAGTCATATTTCTTATGAATAGGACATATTATATTCATATAAAGAATGATATTAAGTTCATAAATATTTTATTTACTTATCATATGAATTTTATAATCATTATTTAATGGTTAATATGGAGAATGAATCTCATCGCGTCGTGGAGACAGTATGTCGTATGTACAGATGAGAGACGATATCATTCCCTTAATATTTAAATGGTATGGAATTGAATTTTATATTAATTATAAAGAATAATTATTGTGTAATATTAATTATTTACCTCCATTATACTCATTATTATACGATTAGAATTTTGAAATAGGAAGTTCTTAGAGATATGAGAGACCATCTCTCACTAAAACCCTCGAGCGATTAGGGCTTCCTCACCTGATTACTTCAATATTACCACTCATAGAGGATTTCCTCAAGCCTAATAGATTTGAACCCCACCACTTCATGACTCCACAGATGAAGAAAATGCCTCATATACAAGACCCTGTCATGGAAAAGCATAAGGAGGATACCCCTGAATAAAATCTCTGCGCTTGATCTTTCTCCAGTAGATCCCAGGGGATCTCGTTTCTAGATGCTCTGCAGGGTACAGACCTAAGAAAAGACATCATGATGAAGCCTCATCTTTTCAAGAGACTTGACGACGGTGGGTACTTGGTGGAAGTGGACCTGGATGCTCTTCAACAACACACACAAATGTGAAAATATTCTGTCAAGGGCCGCATCTCCTACCTCAAAGGTGACTCTCCTTGGCCTTTATCTGAATTACATATGACTATTGCACACTATTGGAATTATTTGAACTAAAAATTGATTCCAGTAGGCAAAGGATATTTTCACATTCTGTTGAAATAAAAAGATTATTTAGAGAGAGTTTGGAAGACTGGAAACCTTAATCTAAAATCGGATTTACTTAGAATTTATGACTAAGACTCTACTTTCAACCCGCGCACATTTAGACATACAATGGTACAAGTCTAGGTCAAACTTCATGGCCTTAATTGGTTATTTTGGAACCCAAAAATTCCGAATTATATTCTTTCTTGTATAAGATATCCTCTAAAAATTGATCAAATAACATTAAATGTTGACCTAGGACTCTTTGCTAGAGTTATGGTGGAAATTAAATTAGATTCAAAGATTACCAATACAATTAATTTCAATTCTAAGGACTAAAAAACTGAAATTATAATTGATTATAAGAGGAAACCTCCCTTTTATAAACTATTTAAGATCATTGGTCACACAATTTCTAATTGTAGGGTGATTAGAAAACATGTAAATAAACCAATTGAAAATTATTGGAAGGAAATAAGGAGAAATAAAAAAGAAAAATCTCCCATGATGGATATACCTGAACCCCCAAAGAAGAAATCTGAAATCTGGGTGAAAAAATTACACAGTTTGACACACATAGGGGATACCTTGGGTATAAACTGGGTAGATGTTTCTGAAGAAGAATAAAACTCCATTAAAGATCAACGCCTCTTAGAAGAAATAATAAATCTAATTTTAAACTCTATAAGGCTATCCAATGAGAAGGAAGAGCCCAATACTTGTCAATCTGATCATATTCCAAGACCCATTTTCATCCAAGATGCTAATCATACCCTAGGTAAGAGGGATAAACCTCCTGAACAAATTAATTTCAATGAATGCAACAAATTCACTACAACCCTTCATAATTGTGATTTCCCAAGGGCAATTTCTGTACCAACTGTGGATGAAAACACCCCATATTTGGGTACTAGATAGATCTAGGACCCCTATCTGTTAAATTCCATTGATACTTTAGGGATAAAGACTGAAACCACAAACAAAACAAATTAATTAGATTCTCTTACCTATGATCAAAGTACACATGTTATTTACTCTAAATATCTGGACTCTACTAGCCATAATATAAAAACTGGGAAACTTATGACTAACCTAAAGGTTGTTCAGGAAAAAGCACAATCTATTATTACTATGGTGGTTGAAACTATTTCCAATGAACTGGAATCTATTAAATCATTGAAGGGAATTACACCCTCAGTATAGGATCCTATGATAATGCAGGAAATCAATGACTCCACTAAGCAGATACAACCCAGGGAGAAATCTGGGGTGGATAAGAAAAAGGACTCAGGTACAACCATTTCCATTGCAACAAATTTCTATTTTTATGTTTCTCAATATGTTGACAGTATTGGTGGTTCTGATTCTATAATGTTGTGTAATATGAACTCTATATATCCAACCCTTAATTCTTTAATAATACATCCTGATAAGAGAAATTTTAAGGTTAAGAACAACACACCTATCTTATCTAATAATGATACTACTCTAGATATAAAGAATAAAACCATAATGAAAGATAATGAATTAGTTTTTTTCTCCCTCTACTCAAATTATACCTCTTAACAGTCCTATCGAATTTGGGAAACTGAACATAGTTCCTAAGGTAGTTCAGGCTGAGATAGAATCTATTAAACATGGTAGCACACCCTCGGTACATGACCCTAAGTTTATGCAGGTTATGAATGACTCCATGTATCAGATGCAATGTTATCTCTCTAATCTAGACATTATCAAAAAGTAGAATGTAGCTACTTTAAATATTCCAAGTACACCCACTTCTCTATCTATAGATAGTGATGAATACTCTATGAAGTTTGGAAATTTGATTTCAAACCAAAATACCAATTCTTTGTTGCTATGTTCTTAGAGTTCTACAGACTCAATTATGTGTGTTCCAATAAATGAACCTACAAAGAAGAACCCTATCATATCTAACCATGAATAGAAAAAGACCACTAATAATAAGGTTAAATTTCTACTAGAAATAAAGGTTATAGAAAAAAGAAAAAGGGGAGTTCTAACTCCAAACTTAGGTTTAAATAAAGATCCTTTTTTGTAATTTCTAGGGTATTGCTAACTCTAACACGTTCATTGTTTTAAAGAGAATGGTTAACACTCATCATCCTTTGTTATTTTCTATTTCTGATCCAAAAATTACTTTTTCCACTAAATACTCTCATTTATTCCAACATAATTATGTGTTTACTAGTGTAATCAATAATAATCTCAATGATGGATCTTTATGGATTTTTTCACACTCTTCTTTACAGAATATTAGTGTTTTCAATATCTCCAACCAGATTTTTAATTGCAACATTAATATAGATGGCACACATATTTTTTTCTCCTTAGATACCAAGAAATGAGAATGATTTGGAATGATCTCTCATATATTTGCACTAACATTAATTCACCCTGGTTTTTATTGGAGACTTTAATTCCATTCTCAACTCAAGTGAGAAAATTGGAACTTCTCATGCTTCTATATCCATGAGAGAATTTAAATCCTCAGTCGATGAAAAAAATCTCATTGAAATTAATCTCACTGGTGAGAAATACACTTGGTATAGAAGACACTACAACAAAGTAGTTTCCTCTAAGTTGGATAGAGCCTTCAGGAATTTCCCTGCTTTAGATAAATGGGACACTATCTCCAGCACCACTCTTCAAAGGCTGAACTATGATCATTACCCCATCCTGGTCAACATATCCACCAAAGAAATGAAACCCAATTTTCCTTTCATATTTAACAATGCGTGATTCTATTATGATGAGTGAACTCATATCATCCAAAATTATTGGTCCTCAATGTCTCATAATAATTATTTATTTTCCTGTAACTTTAAATCAAAACATCTATAACAGACTCTAAAAACTTGGTGCATCTCTAAAGAAAATAAAATTAACAATTACATCATGGTTCTTGAAAAATATCTCAATGATATTCAAAACAAAAATACCAGATCTGACCTCAACACTGATCCTACTCAAGAACTAAACATTGCGGTCAAACTCATCTCCTTTCTCAAGTTTAAGTAAAATATGTGAAAACAAGCATTTAAAGTTAAATGGTTAATAGATGGTGATAGAAATACTAAATTCTATTACTCTATTCAAAGAATTAGAAAGGCCTATAGGCCATAACCTTTCTAATGGATGGGTACAAGCTACTTGACAATGAATATGACATCGCTCATCATATAGTCTCCTACTATGAAACCATCTTCAATGGTCCAGATATCAACAAAGACCTCATCCCCAAAGTCATTCATTTAGTGATCACTGATGAGGAAAACTCCTTCCTTCTCAATATGCCACTAGATCATAAAATCAAAGACACCATCTTTAGTATGAATCCAGATAGTGCTCTGGGTCCTGATGGCTTCAATAATGGTTTCTTATAACATTATTGGAATGTGATTCATACTGATTTTTGTAAACTTGTAAAATTATTTTTTCTAATGGGGTGATCCCTTATGCACTTAATGACCAGTTTCTCACCTTGATCCTAAAAGTGGATAATGCCTTTGAGATTAAACAATTTAGACCCATTGCTCTTATCAATACTTTTTATAAAATCATCACCAAAATCATTGCTAACAGACTTTCCACTCTCAAGGACAAAATTGTCTCCTAGAACCAATTTGGTTTTATAAAGGGTAGATCAATTTAAGATCGCCTATGTCTTTCATATGAGTGTGTCAATAACTTGAATAAAACTAATAGAGGAGGAAACATAGATATTAAACTTGAAATCAGAAAAGATTTTGACACCATGGACTGGAGCTTTATCTTCAAAGTCCTTCAAGATTTTAGTTTTAGTGTTTCTTTTATCACTGCAATCAGAACTTTCTTCAACTCTAATTATATCTCCATTTTGATCAATGTATCTCTCAAAGGCTATTTTAAATGCAACAAAGGTGTTAGGAAAGGTTCCCCTATCTTCCATTTTCTTCACAATAGCACAAGACCACCTCAGTCGTCTGATCAACTGCTTAGTGGTCCAGAATAAGCTGAAGCCTATCCATGTCTCTAGAGGTGTGAATTCTCCTAATCATATTTTTTATACTGATAACATAATACCAGAAAAGTCTGAACCAGGCGAAAGCCTGATCCCACAAATTTATTAAGAAAAAAGTGCAAGTACAAACAGTAGAAAATAAAAGTGCTACATTACATAAAACCCATACTCATCCCTCTCCCTATCATCGGATAACTCATCACCAGTATCAGCTGACTCCCATTCTGAAGATTCATACTTCCGCATCATCTCAAGATACATGTTTTTCTTCCTAAGCATATCCTCAGACATCTTCTCCTTGTTTGACCGTTTCCCACTGGGCTCAGTATCCACCTTCGGAGACCCTCCCCTTCACTTGCCACTGTTCCCATTTGCATGAACAGTTTCTTGCGACCCTACATTATTGCAAGCATACCTCGTCGCCATTGGCTTGGGTAGGTCCGTATAGTCCCTCCGTGTCTTCCTCCTACTTTGGGTTTTCCCTTCCACTTCCTTGCTTAGGGGATCATGAATTCCATGCTTTACCACCTCAGTGTAGGATTCTTTGTGATTATGGATCTCTTATTCACACTCAACTCTATCCCCCCACTTCTTAAGGGTCATGGGGGAATTGATATTTCCATCCTTCCCACCCTCCATTTGAGTTGTCTTGTCTTTGTCATCAGCACATGGACTTTTATATTCATCATTCACTCTGTCTAGGTTCACATGACCTTCTTTCCCTCCACCTTCCTCTTCCACTTCAATCACCTTTGCCTCAGTTGATTTAACATCACCCAACACTGCAAACCTGTTTGCAGAATAATTAATCAAGTCATTAGGATTTACCTGTACCATACAATCAGGTGTGTTCTCCTGTTCAGACACAATTTCCATCGGTGTACTACTATCCTGCATCAATGCAAACCCCCTGCCAATGTACTGAAAGTCATCATTTGACCCCGCCACTTCATGTTGAACCTTGGGTTCAGGAATTCCAGATTCTACCATATGTGAAACTGAGTTATCAATCATATTCATATTTTTGTTAGATTCAATCAGAATTGAATCTCCAGGCCGAGGCACATCCATTCCAGGATTGACCAGTTGGATTTCTCCAACATCATCCACTGAAACCTGATCAGATCCATAACTCAAAGATGTTCCATTCAACACATCCCCTGGTGTCACTCCCTGCTCCATGACAGCAGTGGGCACCAGAAGAGAATCATCAACCTGTTGCACATCTGGAGTAGGATCAGCCACTGCTGTGCAGGCCTCCACTGCCCGTGCATCTCGACCATTCCTTCGGCAAACATCCATCCCATGTCCCTGTTTATGGCAAAAAGAGCAGAATGGCATCCAAGACTCATAGACAATCCGTTGTGCATACCTGTACTCACCCTCCACTACGATCCAAGCAGTATCAGGTGGTCTCTTTTAGAGATCCATCTCCACGCAGATTCGTGCAGATGTAGGGTTTCCCATGGAGGTTGTCCTCCGATCAACACAGATGAATCGCCCAATAGAGTTTCCTATCGACTTCAGAAGCCCAGGTTTCTGAAAAGGGAGGGGAATCACTGGCAGTTGCAACCAGATGGAAAGATTCGGAGATTCCCTGTTCAAATGATGATCGAAAGACCATCTTAGCAACTGGAATGAGAAGGAATTCCTTGGTCTAGACCACGCCCTACCCAAATCTTCCTCATCAGAGAAGAAGATGAGAATCTTCCGAGGCCCGAAAATCCCAAACGACGCCTGGTTTTTCAAACCCCAATATTCATTCACCATCTTTCCAAAATCCTCAACCGAAGGACGTCGCTGCATAAACCTTGCAATTAAGGTTGTGGAAAGAATCGAAGATGCTTCGGAAAATTCTAGAACTGAGACTGGTACGATGGGCTGACCAGAAACACATCCCGTAACCCTTGGAGAAACCTGTATCTCAAGCATGAAGAAACCGTAATCAGGCATACCTCTATGCGCAAAACCAGAGGACGAAGAAACCCCTCCCCCCGCTGCGGGAGGAGGGGGCACAACAGCCACCATCGGCAAACTAGGGTTTCATTCCGATCCACCATCGAGGAAAACCTCGGGAGCATCAGGAGCAGAAGGCCATCAAGACGTGTTGTATCTGATAACATAATAATTTTCCTTCAAGTTGATAAAAGAAACATTCTAAAACTCAAAAATATTCTCTCACACTATGAAGAGGTTTCTGGTGAATTCATTAGTTGGAACAAATCCTACATCTTCTTTGGGAAGAACTTTCCCCCCACCAGAAAATGTAACATTATCAGTGACCGAGGTATGAAAGAAGGTACAATCCATTTCACCTATCTTGGTGTTCCCATATTTTGGGGTAGGCCCAAGTATTTTCACTTTGCGACTGTTCTTGACCAAGTTCTAAATCAGCTATTTTCTTAGAAAGGTAAATCTCTCTCTATGATAGGTAGTACTTGCCTTTTCAAAATCCACTATTATATCCAAGATGGTTTACTCCATGATATTATACAAATTTTCTATTATTCTTATCAAAACAATGAACACCACTATAAAAAATTTCATCTGGACTGGTAGTATTCTGTAAATAAAACTTTTGAGTGTTCCCTGGTCAACTTGTTGCAAGACCATTGAAAATGGTGGTATTGGTATAAAAAATATAAAATACTTTAATGAATCCCTTCAAAAAATAATCACTTGGAACCTTTTTCACAATAATTATGAATCTATTACCTTTCTCAAAAATAGATTTCTTGAAAAACTTATGATGGGAAATTTGAATTTCATTAATTTTTCCATATGGCCATCCATCAAACACTCCTTCACCAATATTATGAATAATTCCAGATGGATGGTCTCTAGAGACTCCTCCATGAAATTATAGTTGGATAAATGTATTGTAACACCTTTAATTTCTATGATATCTCTTGATTAAACTCCTAAAAACACCAACAACTCTATTAGAGGTATTTTAAACTCTCAACATGATCACCTCACTGGTACTATTCTGAAAATCATTGAAAACTACTCTTTCACTTACATTAATGATTTCTTAATTTGGGTACCTTCTCACAATGGTATGATTAACTCAAAAAATTTCTACAATCATTATTTATGTAACTATGAGAGCGATTATAGATGGATAAAACATTTCAACAAACCTTGGATAAAACCTTTAAAATTTAACCTAATCTGGTGTCTTTCTCACAATATATTTACCATTGAAATTTTCATCCAATCTTTTGGAATCCAGCTCTGCTCTAAGTGTAAAATCTATAATCAACATAGAGAAAATGCTAACCACCACTTCCTTTCTTGTTCTACTATTTATTCTATTTGGAACTATATTCTTGAAATTTTTGATTTCATATGGTTGATTCTTGATTCCATCAAAACGCAACTAAAGAAATGTGTAGAAATGAAAGGCTCTCAGCAAATTAAGAACCTCTTCCTTGTTTTAGTTGTTGAGCTCCACCATGTGATCTAGTATGATTGGAATTCTATAATTAATAATAATTAATCACCCAATCAAAATGAAGGTTGGATGTGGATCCTTATTTGCATAAATGAAGCCGCCTTGATAAAAAAGGGAAATTTCCACAACACCGTGCATAACTTTGGGATACTGAAGCATCTAAATATTAATGGAAATTTATGTCAACCACATCACACTCTGGAGGTGTTCTAGAGATATCCTCTCCTTGGATGGATCAAAATCAATATTGATGGCGCCTCCAAGGGAAATCCGGGACCTGTAGGGTGTGGCGCTGTCTTTAGGAATCACCTTAGTAATATACTTGGATGTTTCATGGGTAAATGTTACATTTCCACCTCCCTTGAAGTTGAGATGCTGAGTTTGATTCATAATATTGACTTTTCCGAGATCTTTGATTAGAACAACCTCTGGACTGAAAGTGACTTGATGACCATCGTATAAGCGATTTAGAATGGCATAACACATCTTGCTTGGACAATCACTACCCATTGGATAGAATGTGCTCGTTCAATTATCAATATTAACTATATCATTACACATATTTATTGAGAATACAACACAATGGTAGATGGCCTTGTCAACATGGGAGTAAATCAAGACATTACCAAGTTTTAATACCTCCCTGTTGCTCTTCTTTCCCTTCATTAAAAAGATTGTAACATGATCACGTACATTAGACTATTTTAAAATTTATTTTAATAATAATTGTGCTTTGGTCGTTTTGTGTCAAGGCATCACCTTTTTTAAAAAACTCATTATTATAACCATCCAAATAAATTATTTTTGAATAAAAAATTACACCATAGTGTGGAAACGGTAAGCCGTACGTACAACGCATGGTGATATTATTATTCATAGGATAGATAAAATTAGGAATATGGTTGTACCATGATTATAATAAAATATTAGTATATGTATGATAATATATTTATTACTTTGGTATGGAAACAACATAGAAAGAGAAAGTAGAGGAAGAAAAGAACTTTGAAAGAAGTGATAAAACAATTACCTATTTTTCAGGTATCTCCTTTTAATTTTCTCAAAAGGACTCCTTAGAATGGATTTATTCTGAAACTATGGAATATAGGAAGTATTGATAGAATTTGTAAGAGAAAATGTTCAGGGGTTGTCCAAACCAAATGACTTTTGAGGTATGAATTAAAGAGAAAGAGAAGCGTCTGTTTATAAGAGGGGTGATGGGTACTTTTAGAAGATCTTAAAATATTAATTTATTATAATTTTATTTTTGGTTTCGAATATCTCCAAGGTGATTTATTTTAGTTATAAGATAAATTTTAGTCTAAATCCCCTAAAAAATATGAATTTTAGACATGTTAAGTCATAAAATTAACTATATCTTTTGAATTTAACCCTCAGTTAAACACTTTAACTCTTACCACGTCTTCTTGTATTTTTACACTATAAGATTAATATAGTTTCTATAAAATGAAAAAATAACCCTAATTGGATGCTTTATGAAATATTGTACAATATAAAATTTATTTATATGAACATTATATTTTTATGACTTTTATATCATTTAATGAAATAGTATTTATTTTAAAATATCATTTATGCCAATTTTAATACTATTCAATATTTTCACTTTTAAAAATATCAAACCAACATGATAACTTTGAACCAATACAAAAAATATTTCATTAATATGTGTAAGTTATCTATAAAATTAGTTTATGTAATTAATTAAGTCAAATTATGCTTATATTAATATTTTTAAAATCAATTATTTAATATTCCTATTAATAAAATAATTTCTATTTCACTATTGTGACATCATTAATGGTAATTATTTAATATCTAAAAATTATAAATAAATTTCTATTAGGTAGGTAATTATTTTATATTTCCATATAATATTTATAATAGATGTTATCTCCTGGATATCTCTATATTAAAATTATTATACTTATAAGAAATGAGAGGGTGACATTTTATCACATTCGTTAATTTTAATAATATTCATGTCATACTCATAAAAAAGGGTCCACTAAATGATTAAATTTAGAACTTTAAATAAAAATGGTTGGATTTAGTCATCTAATAATATTTTTATAGGTTTTAGGATAATTTTATGATATCATTTTTACCTTTAATTACTTGATTTACCCTTAACCGTAGTAATAAAAAAATTACTAAAGTTATTATTCATAATGCCCCAAAATAAAAGGAACCTATTTACATAATTTTGACCTACTGATGATAAATATGGAATCCATTTTTAAAAATTCAAAACACATAAATTGTATTAATTTATTTAAAATTAATCCCTATTGACAACACGAGAAAACGAGTTTTTAAAAAAATCCATCAAACGATTGACATGTGTTTATATCTAATTTTAATGTGAAAATTAATATAATGACCTAAATTATATTAAATGAAAATAATAATAATATAATTATACTTTAAAAACAATTAAAATTATAATCTAATAATATAAATAAATTATATGAAAAAGTAGTTTTGAATTAAAATGCAACATTTTTTTTATTATTCATTAAAATATGAAAGTTATCAGAAAAACTCCAAAAATTTATCCAAACTAATTTTTTATGTCCCGCTTATAAATAAGAAAATTATTTTCTCATATTGAATATATAAAAGTTTCAAATATTGAATTTAAAATGGGTTCACCATTAAAAGGCGGCAAAACTGCATTTTTAGAAAATACTTCTTTTATCCAATAAATAGAATTTATTATTTTATCATGTTATATAATATGAATGTTAAAATTATATATAAAATTAAAAATGTGGTTAATAATTTTAATAACCCCTAATTTAACAGCTATATTATATTAAATAATAATATTTTATTAATATATTATTGTTCGGTAAAATTGGGTCTTGCGTGTAACTCAAGTCAACTCATTGGTGTGTGTAGAGTAAGATTAACATGGTGTTATGTAAAGAGAAATAAAGAAAAAAAAATCAAATTTATTTAGAAATGAAAATATTATAAAGTATTGGGGCATTACACAAGTTCTAAAATGTAAATTATGATTTTATAAATTAAAATTAACATTTTTAAAATTTTAAATTCACTTATAAAATGCATATTTTGTCTTAAAAAAGGTTTCATGAATTTCTGATTCATACTTATATATTAATAATTTCATAAAATTCATGTTATTTATTAACATTATATTTTGCACTATTCACCTAAAAATCAATCCTTTTAGAAAAACCCAGAAAATCATATTAAGTTAATATTTACATGAAAAATCCAAAAATGAATTTAGTTTTTTCATATTTATACCCTAAAATTTATAATTTATATTTTTATTTTAAAAAATAAAATATAGTGAAATATAATTTTTATATGAAAACCAATTTTGGTATTATTAACTATTATTTTTCCTATAAATTAATAATTAGTCATGTGTTAATATATATTGTTATTATTCAATACAAATAAAATTAGTTCCTCTAAATATAATTCCAATTTTTGAAAAATACATTATTTGAGCATAATGTGAATCAAACAAAAATGAATTTTAGAAAAGTATAAATATTCATGTTATATCTGTACATATTCATGTTGATATAATCCTAATTTATACTTATAACCCTTATAACCTCCACCTAAGGCCTAAGAATCAAATAAGATATGGTTTAATTTTTGTGTGGTGGTTTAACTAGCATGGATCTTATAACAATTTCTATGAGCTTGAACTTATCTCATATATGATTTTACTCAAACTGTAATTTCTTGAGTTCGACATGGGATTACTCCAAGGAAAACCTATTATCCCAACTAGGTTAAATACCCTAATATGGGGTGAATTAGGGTATGAAAAATTAAAATAACTTCCCCTTGTGATCTTGTTTCTTTGTTAAACAAAACACTCTTCTCACTTTTTCATATGGCAATGTATGAACAGAAATGAAAGCATGCATGAGACACATCAATTTTACTTAGTTTACCCTCATTAGGATACTTCCAAGGAGAATATAACTACAATTTTTCGATGTACCAAATTCATTAATAGAACACTACTGTTTACAGAGTTTGGAGCAGACTCATTATCCCTCTTGGTTTACACCCAATCAAAAATTGAAATCTCACAGCTCTCTCAACTGAAGTGTGCTCACTACTTCTTCAGAAGATCCTCATTTTATTACTTGAATAAATATTTTTTAATCCTTATTTATTGTATCATTAAGTTCCCCCTTTCTTTGTGAACTTTTTCACAACAACCACCTTCATGAATCCAGAGCCTTAGAATTATCGTTAAGTCTTGCTTCTTTTCTTAAGGGGGTAGAGGCCTATTTATAGATGTTTCCACCGATTCTAGAAGATTCCAGCCATGTAATAAACCTTTCAAAATTCTCCCTTATTCCTTTTTTAATGCTTCTTATCTTGTGAAGCTCCATGAATATTTCTCGTTCACAATGCTTGACATAGTCATGGAGAGTACCATCAACTTCTTTCTAACTTTGCGAAACCACCTTCAAAAAACCCATTCTTACACGAAACCCATTCTTCACATAACTCATTCCTTTTCCATATTTTCACAATTATTTCAAGTAAATATAGTTTTCATGATTCTATCCATCCTCTGAATTTTGGACCCCAAGAATTTTGAAAAAAACTGTGAAACAATGTCACCTTGTGTACATAATTTTCTATACCGCTTTCAGGGAATCCATTCCTTTTTCTTTATTGTTTTTCAATATACCATGTCAAAAACCTCTCTAAAAATCCACAACTTACTAAGGAAACCTATTTTTTTGACAAACAAAATCAACCAAAAAACACTTTAATTTTACCTTGATGGATTTTTTCCCAACAAAACCCTAGTGAAGCTACCTTCCTTATAAGCTTAGACAAATAGGATTTGTAAGTAAGACTTTCACTTTTGGATGTCATTTATTCTTACTTTATTGATTTTATGATACGGTTACTTCAATTTATACCTTATAATTTAATGTATATGTTTTAACATTCATATTTTATATTCAAAATATATCATAGTTTTTTCATTTTAGTTTGGCATTGCGTGTAAAACATACTATTTAATTTACTATTTTTAAGGAGAATATATAGTGAAATTTTGGGTCATTAAACTTTATTAGGTATGGTATTAAATCTCATAAAATATATTTTCATGAATATAAAAAAGTTACATATCTTTTTCCTAGCTTGGTTTTTGATTCTCCTTCTCATGTGATGCTTCCCATTTATCTATAAACCTCATATCCATTTTGAATAATCAAAATTACTTCCTTGTATTGAATATCTAGAAGTTTTAAATGGTCTAAACTTCCTTAAATACTCCTAACTATCCATTAGAATAAAATAATATTTTATTCTCAAATAGTTATTTACCCCAAAATTTTATATGTATTTTATTTTAAATAAAAAATGATGTATTTGATAACTTTATTTACAATCAACACTAAGTCTAATAAAACCTCTTTATACTATTAAATTATTATTATTTAATGTGATAGTTATTTCATATACATTGGATTGGAAGTTATGAATATGACTAACTAAATTATAAAAAAATATGTTTTACACATGTATTTAACGAATTTATCGATTATCAATTGATAAAATCATTTGTAAGTAAAAAAAGAGTTGTTTTTTTAAAAAAATAATATTATGTGTGAAATTTATTTTTATCTTAATAAATTTGAGTAATGAAAATTTACGAATGATTTTAAATAAATGTATATATTATATAATCAATAAAATTTTTCATCATTCATCTAATGGTTTTTACTAAGCATGGGATGAAAATAAATCCATTTTTATCCTTAAAACACAATTTTATAAAAATAGATTTCACTGCATTTTTCACGCTTATTTTAAAATAGATTTCTACCACTTTTAGAACTTTATTCATGAAAAATGGTATTCAATATTTGGAATTATAATTTCTAAATTTAGTAAATATTTCAAATTTATTTTTGGACATTATAAAAATTAACCGTGGTAAATATTTGTCTCCAAGGTAAGAGTAAATCATGAAATTAAGGTTAAAAATAATGTTATAAGGATTTAAAAATATATATAACACCTATATCATTTTTATTTTATGAGTTTAGTTCTACCATAATAATCAAATATTTAAAGATATGGAAAATTTATGATATTTTTATTTGATAATGACCTTAATATAATTTTAAGTAAAGAATAAATCCAAAATGTCACTCTCTTTTTTTTAATAACTCTAATAATTTTTGAAAGGGATAAAAGGTGTTTATGTTCAGTAATAAATGGTTATTTTAAATATGAATATTTCTTTTTAATATATTAATTTATTTTAAATTTTTAGTGATGAAATAATTACCTTAAATTCTTATGCAACACTGACACAGTACCTGCTTAAGTAATAAAATATTCAAATAAATTATTTTAAAAGTATTCAAAGTAATAAAATCTGGTTGATTTATTAATCTTTATTTTTTAGATAAACATAACATATTAGTGATTTGTTAAAAAATTTTATTTGAATTTAATTTCTATCTTGTTGTCTTTAAAACCAAACTTTGTGAATCGTCCCAAAAATCCTTTAATGGTATTTTAGATTAAATAATATGTTATTAAATGATTTAAAATTAATAAAAATAGTATATTTGTCAAAGTCAATTTGATATTTTCTATAATATCAACCATTTCCTCCTTATGGGCCACTTTTCCTTTTATAGTTACTTTCATGACCCCTAATGTGTAAAAAAAATTAATAGCATGTAATCTTCAAAAGGGTCAATGAGGGGTTAAAACTAAGAGACAAAGACAAAATAAATACCTAAAATTGTATAAATTTTATTATATTAGATTATTTAGACTAATATACATCCCATATTTTAAAAATATAATTTTTTTGGATACATTAAAATAAAAATAAATTTATATTAATTTAATGCTTTTGGTGATTCCAAGAGTTCCCTTACCCTAACTTATAAAAGTGCACCTTATTTGTCCATTATACATAAATTTTGAGGCTTATTTATTAAGAAATTAATAACCTAATAATATAATGACACCCATTTACATATATTAGTGTCCCTGTTTTGATCATAATGCCATCCTTCCAAGGATTAATGTGTAATTCATAGGAGGTTTCTCAATGAAGAGGTTTAAATCTTAACCAAGTTCTTTTAATTTTATTTCTTCTTACACCTTATATAAACCTATTGTATCCATAATAACATGATGAATATATTATCAAAAATATATGTAGATGTTATTATAATTATTTCACAACCATTTTCCAATTCCTTTACAGCAAATGAGAAATGAATGTATCACATGTGCGTATGTACAGACTACCGCCTCCATGCAACGATATGATTCATTATCCATCGCCATCTTTCATGGATGTTTATAATAATGAATTTATTAAATTTATATTATATTTATGATATAATTATTATTATTTAATGATAAAATATTATTTATCTTACTTTTCTTCTTTTTTTAGAAAATGAAAATGTGTTCATACGTATGTACAGACTACCGTCTCCATAAATGATAAAATTTATTTTTATTTATCTATCTTTTATGGATGATTATAAATATATATATATATATAATGATTATATAAGATATTTATATCATGATTAACATTATGGATATGATTTAACCATGAACAAAGTACAAGGAACAAAACGGCTAAACCGAAACATTCATGAAAAAAATAGTTAACACCCAGAAATAATGATTTTAATTAATAATTATCAATAAATGGGTGTTGAAATGTTATAAGTGAATCATATATGATATTATAAGTATTAATATTTTTCTATTATAAATTTATAATGGATTTAAATTTATCACAGAGGATGTTATATCACTTATCAATCAAATCGAACTTGAGGTAAGGGTTTTACAATACAATCTCATTTTCAACAGGATTACTTATGATTAAATTTATGATAATGAAATTATATGATATTTTTCTCAAAAATTTTATGTATTTTATTATACTATGGTTATTTCTAGATATTACATGTTTATCATTCATTTTCATCTCTTTAAGAACTCAAGATACTGAAAGAATGTTTTTAAGGAAACCCGACATTGTTTTATTATCTGATCAAGAATATTTTTCTTTCATTTATATATTTTCTTTAAAATATTTTCAAGAATGTTTTTACTATTATACTATTATTTTTAAATTCATTCTTACCCATGTTTAAATTTTGATAAAATTGTTTAAAATTAATCTTCTTCATATTTTCCAAATGAGATACTTTTGAATTTTGTTTAAAAATACGAAAGGAAGCTTTGTTTTATCATACACTACATGAATGAAATTTCCCAAAATTATGAAAACTCAAATATTTGAATCATATTTTTCAATTTTACATGCATATTTTCAAATATGTTTTTAATATTTTTGAAATTTGAGATTTTAAATAAGATATTTCAAAATAAAAAAACATATTTTCCTCAAGAAATGGTCCAGTGATATTTAAAATAAATTTTCATCTATAATAACATCCTTTGATAATAATTACTCTTAACTAGGGACATTATTATTTTATACCATCCTTATTATTTATCTATATGGTTTATGGTTATGATGATGAAATATTGATCAAACCCATTTTATTTACCATGGGTTAAGTTATGATCAAATGATAAACGTTTTCGTGACCTTATCTTATACATATTAATGGATTATGATTATATGATGGGTGGGTCAATTATAGTCCTCTTATTTATTAGGTAAATATTAATATTTTATGAGATCAAAGTTTACATGATAGGTTTTCCCAAACCCAAAATAGGGTACAAGGTTATCCCAAGTCTAAAAGAGGGTACATGGGAGGCTATCCCAATCCCAAAGCATGTATGTGGGTGGTTATACCAAGACTAACATGTGATGAATGTCTTGTTAGTTATCCTTGACATAATATTTACATGATTATGATTATTTCACACTTTATTCCACTCTTTAATGACATGGTATTATGCCAATATTATGATCTTATGGAAATTTTCTTTGATTTATTTATATTCATGTATTATAAAATGAAAACATTTATTCCATGACTCATGAATATGATATGAATTATTAAAAATGATTTTAAAATTTTAATCTCATGTTATAATACCCTTATGCTCATTTTATTCTTAAATGATCATTAATATCTCCCTTTTTTACCCTTATTGAGCATCTAAGTTTACCCTTTATTATGTTTCCATTTCCCCAGGATATGAAGAATGGTTTTAAGTATGATATGATAATAATGGTGATAGTTGTGAAAAACTAAGTGGGATATTATATAGATCATTTATGTACCAGCTTTTTAGGTACCCAAGTTCCCAAATACACTAAACCTCAATAGGTTCTGTCATGGATCATAATGATATGTAATTAATATTCATATAATATGATGTAATATTTATCTATGAAATACTTAGGTCACCTCAATTTCTATTAGATAAAGGTATAGTTATTTTTGGAAAGTAAGATGAGAAAAATTTAGTGATAACCCTTAGGATAATCCTAAGTACAGGAGAACATCCTAAGTTATGGTAAATAAAAGAGTACAGTTTTCCTAGAAAATAAATACTTGACTGAATACTAGAAAGTTGATGTAGTTGTGGCACAAATACACCTAGGGGTAATAACTATGAATGAGTCAAATTGGGTATTAACTTTATCATCACTTTTACATGATGAGTGGGACTAACATTTTACACCTGGATATATACTTTTGGGGGATATGCATGGGTTAATTCATATTTTTTTATAAAGCATAATGATATATTTTAAAAGATGATGATTATGGATAACCTAGGATAAACCAAAGGTTTCAAAGATTTAAAATAATGTGTCATTATTTAGACATCCTATAAATGATTTTTCATGATTATAATGTTTCTCACTATGTTTATTATTGCTCACACTATGCTTTTTGGTTTTAGACAATTATTAGAACTCTAATCAACCATGTTAATAATAAATATGATGGAAAATGAAATGATTTTCCTCTTTAGAAACCAAATTTAATGGGATATGGAATGTAAAATATCATTTTTATACTTACACAACATTATCAACCCATGAATTATATTGATCTTCCAAATAAGAAAATGAGGTAACAACATTCTATTGAGTCCTTCATGAGTCGACATCCAGCTTCTTTTAGTGAGTCCACTAATACAATAGTTTTTGAACAATGGATGGGTACCAATAAAAAGATATTTTCTATTATCTCATGTTTGGAGTGTAAAAATGTTATTTTAACTGATTATCGTTTGGAGGTAAAATCATATCAATGGTGGAATCTCATCAATAACATGAGGCAATAAGAATAAATTGATTCTATGGAGTAGGATGAGTTTAGAATGATATTTTTCAACAAGTAATTTACTCATATTCTTTATAAGAAAATAGATAAGTAATTCCTTGATCTAAAGCATATTAAGGATTAATCTATTAGTACCTATGAGGAAAATTTTATAATACTTTCTAGGCACGATTCTAATATTATCATTAAACCATAGAGTAATATTGATTGATTCTTATTTTTCTTAAAACTAAGTCTCCAAAGGGATTTATCCATAAGGGACATCAGTAGCTATGAATAAATCATTTGATGGGCTATCAATATAGAAATGAAGATTATATTTACCCATCAATATCATGGTTTTGATAGGATAATAAATATGGAATTCAAAAAAAATTCTAATTATAAAAATTATAGAGGGAAGAAAATTAGTCTTCTTTTATGCCATATGGGTGGAAAGAAACATGTAGGAAATTATATTGGGGGGGGGGGTAGTAAATTATTTAAGTGTGGGAAGGAAGTTCATTGGGAAATTGAATGTCAAAGTGATGGGAATAAGTTAAATAATGATGTGAATAGAGAGAAAGATCTATAGAATTCACCACCCATGCTCTAATGTTTCAAATAAAAGGATTATTGGAATTTTGATAACCAATGCTCAAATATTAGGTTTAATTATGATGATCAATGTTAGCAACCTCTTAAGACCAGATAAAAAGGGAAATATCATGCAATCATTATTTCTGATGCATGATTTAATAATTATGTGGTGAAAGGTATATTTACCATCCACTCTAAAATTGATAATATCTTATTTGATTCTAGATCTACCCACTCTTTTATATCTAAAGAATTTTCTACATGTATCACAATACCTCCTCAATAATTGGATTTTTAATTGGTAGTGAAATCATGTAATGGTAAGATGATTGTATCACAAGTCTATGATTCTTATCGAATTGAGTTTTTTTGGGAATGTTCTTCCTCAGAATCTCATTATCCCACCTCTAGTTGAATTTGATATTATTTTGGGAATGGATTGGCTTTCTTTATATAAATCCCACATCAATTATCGAGAAGGGAATTCACATGTGATGTTCTTAACCAACCTATTATCATTTATCAATTTGAGGATAAATATGAAATTACAATGGGAATTATATAAAATGTATGGGTATTGATTCCTATTCAAATATTTATTTATCTCATATGGTTGGAGAGAAAATAAACATCAAATATATGGATATTGTATGGGAGTTTTTGGATGAATTTGAGGAAGAGTTTCCTTTTCTTCCTATGAATCATGAAGTTGATTTTTCAATAGAACTCATACATAGTGTTACACCTATTTCAAAGACTCTATATAGAATGGACCCAATTTAGTTGTAGGAATTGAAGAAAAATCTCCATTAGAATATTGATAAGGGATTTATTTAGCCAGTTGAGTCACCGAGTGCACCTATTCTTTTTGTTAATAAGAAAGATGGATCAATGTGACTCTGCATTAATTATCACAAACTTAACAGGATAACAATAAAAAATACGTATCATCTTCCCTATATTTATTATTTGTTCAACCAATTATTAATATCTCAATATTTTTCCAATATTAATCTTTGATCCGAATATTATCAATTGAGGGAAAAATGTGAATAAATACCCAAGAAACATTCCATTTTAGTTATAGATGCTATGAATTTATAGTAATTCCATTTTTTATTACTAATTACCCCCACTATCTTTATGGATTTAATGAATAGAGTCTTTAGAAATTACCTTGATCATTTTGTGGTATTATTTATAGAATATGTTCTTATATATTCAAAGTGTAAGGAATAGCATGAAGATCAATTGATAATTGTAATAAATACCCTATAAAAGGAGAATATGTATGAAAATATTACCAAATGTGAATTTTATCTTATAAAGGTTCCATTTTGGGGCCATATAATCTCAATCAAGGGTATATTAGTGGATCTATTAAAGATAGAAGTTTTTTAAAATTATCCCAGACCAACCATGTTGATTGATATCCATATTTTTTAGTTTAGATGGATATTATCAATGATTTGTGACAAATTTATCATGGTTATCTAATCCACTCACTATGTTAATTCAGAAGGGGGTCAAGTTACTTTGGACTGATGAATGTGAGGAAAATTTTGAGGAACTAAAGAGAAGTTTGGTTTGTGTGCTTGTACTCATACTACCCTATAGTAGATAAGGGTTTGTGATCTATAGTGATTCATCTAAGAAGGAACCGAGATTCATCCTCATGTAGAATGATATGTTGATAGCTTATGCCTCATGGTAATTGAAGGTTCATGATAAAAATTAACCAACTCATGATTTGGAGTTGGCTGATATTATTTTTCTATTAAAGATATAGAGGCATTATCTTTACAAATAATGGTGTGAGATATAAACTGATCATAAAATTTCATAGTATATATTCAATCAGAAAGATTTGAATATGTGCCAAAGAACATTGTTGAGGTTGATTAAATATTAATACTTTTCAATAAATTACCATCCTAGAAAGGTGAATAATGTGGTTGATACTCTGAGATGAAAGGATCGCAGTGGCTTATCTATGATGGGGATAAAAAAAGATCCAATATTTTTGGATTTGAAAAGGAAGGATCTGTAAATCTAAAAAGAAGGGGAGAAATATTGTCTTTCTCAAATGTACATCTAACCATTTATCCATGTTAAGATAAAAGAGGCATAGAAGGAAGATGTAGAGGTATAAAAGAGGGGGTGAAATGTCCCTAAGTTCAACCTTGATTATGATGGAATGATAAGATTCAAGAATGACGTATGTGTTCCATCAATACCTAACTTGAATAAGAAGTTATTGGATGATGATCATAGCTCATCATTCACTATTATTCCTAGAAGTATGAATATATACATAGATATGAAAGAGTATTTCTAGTGGGAAAAAATGAAGAGAGATTATTTATATTATTTTTCATGGTACTTGGTATGTTAGAAATTTAAGGCTGAGAGAAAAAATTATATAGAGATGTTTCAACCATTACCAATAACATAATATAAATAAGAAAACATCATTATGGATTTCATCATTGAACTCCCAAAAACATCTAAACTCTATAATAATATTTGGGTTGTAGTTGATTGCCTTTCAAAATCAATGAATATCATTTCCATCAAGGAATATTTATCTCTTTATCACATTTCCATAATATAAATTAAGGAAGTGGTAAGGTTACATGGATACCGCATTATATTATATCTGATTGAGATTGGAGGTTTGCCACAAAGATCTGGTGATGTATTTAGAGATCCCGATATATAGTGTTTTGTTTTAATACTTCCTATCATCTTCATCCAGATGGTCATCTTGAGAGAATCATTTAAACCCTAGAAGATATTTTGAGAACATGTTCTTTGGATTTAAATGGTGGTTGGGATCAATACCTTCACCAATTAAAGTTTTCTTATAACAATAACTTTCACTCAAGAATCCAGATGGATCCTTATGAATCCCTCTTGGAAAGAAAGTGAAGAACTTTTAAATAGTGGGATGATGTTAGAGAATTAAAAGAAATTTCTACCTGATCTAGTTGAGGAAATGAAAAATAAGGTTTGACCCGTTTAGCATCAAAATAAGGCAGCTCAGAGTTGTCATAATATTTATGACGATAATCATCATTGAGATCTGGAATTCAAATTTGGTGAGAAGGTATTCTTGAAAATTTCTCCATGGAAGAAGGTTATGAGATTTGGAAAGAAGGAAAATCATACCCCTAGTTATATTAGCCCCTTCAAGATTATTTATCAAGTAGGGAATATAGGTTATCTCTTGGTGCTTCTACTAAACCCCTCTAAAGTTCACAATGTGTTACATGTATCTCTCTTGAGAAAGTACATACCTAACCCTTCACATAACTAAACTCAAAGTTCATAACATTGGAAAATTATATTTTTATGAAAAAAGACTAATATAAATCTAGTATTGTAGATATAAAGTTCTAAAAATCAAGACTAATCACCTGGTTAAAGTTCTATGGAGGAATCATAAATTCAAATAAGCGACATGGGAACTTGAGGATGTGATGAAACATATATATCATCATTTGTTTATAACAGAGTTGGAATTTTGAGGAACAAATTCATTTCAATGGGGGGTATAATGTAATACCCTAATATTTTATATATGATTCCTTTTAAATAAATTTGAAGTATTTGATAGATCTCTTCACATGAAAAACCAAGTTTAAATGAACCACATTATTCTATTTAATTATTATTATTTAATGTGATAGTTATTTACTAATATTTGGATTGGAGGGTATGAATATGACTAAGTAAATTATAAAAAAATATTATTTATACATGTATAGAATTAATTCATTGGTTGTCAAATGATAAAATCATTTGAAAGTAAAAAATATGATCTTTTGAAAAAAAAAATTTGTGCACACAATGTGTTTTTATCTAAATAAATTAAATTAATCACCATTAATGAATTATTTTAATGAAATTTATATATTTTATATTTAATAAAATGTTTTAACATTTATATAATGGTTTTTATAAGGCATGGGATAAGAAAAAATACATTTTAATGTTTAAAAAGTATTTTTCTAAAAAAGATTTCCATTGTGTCTTGCGTGCTTATTTTAAAATGCATTTATTCCAATTCTATAAATTTAATCTTGAAAAATGGAATTCCATATTTGGAATCAGTGTGTTAAAATTTGTTAAATATTTCAACTTTTTTTTGTCTTTATCAATGGTAACAGTGGTAAATAGTTTTCACCTCTGTAAGAGTAAATCAAGTAATTATGGTTATAAATTATATGATAAGGATTTAAAAATATATATTGTAACACCCTAAGGATTTAAAAATAAATGTAATATATAATGAATGAAACACTAATTCTGTGAAACAAACACTTTGTTATTTATATGAGATAGCTATAAGCCAGCCGTTAAATATAACTTTTCCACTTCTGTATTTTGAATTTCAAAAAACAGACATACACGGTTACAATTAGTAATATATTTAGAGTCTGATAGGATCAACTTACATTTTTTGTGAATAGTAAATTGTTCCCTATGAATTTTAATATACCCTTATTAATAGTAATATGACCCTTATTAATTGTAACATCACCCATGTAAGTATAAATAAAATTTAGGCACCTTATAAATGAGAGTGAATATTTTAAAAATTAATAATTAAGTGTTGGTAATTTTATGAGTAATAAATAATTAATTACAATTTTAAATTAATAAATTCATTTTCATAAAATTTATTCCTAAATAAATATTTTGTTGTCTTATGATTTTAGGATAATTTAATAAGATCTTAGTTAATTTTTCAGGGTGTTATAAAATCAGTTTTAGTTTTAAAAACTGTATTTTTCGAGTAAATGATGATTTTATTTAAAAATTAAATTTCATATATTTATAAAATTATTTTGATATAATGGATTCCATTTTTTAATTCTACACATAAAAAAATAGTTGGGTTGAATTTTTGGGATTTTTCTGAAATACTTGATTTTTTAGTGAATAGTAAAATATAGTAATTTATAGTATAAATATATTATAAGATAAATAGACTATTCCTGGCATCATGGATGATGTAAGAATAATTGTTTCAAACTCACATGCACTTATTACTATTTTTTTTACAAGAACAAACACTATTTCTTGTCTTAAGAAAAATTATAAAATAATGAATAAGATATTCAAAAATCACCCCTCTCTTCTATGATAAAAACCACCCCTCACCCCCTCTTCTCCTAACTTCACTAATCCTTGAAGCTTGTTATAGTTCTGACCAAATAATCTCCCAATTTACATGAGCTCTTGGTCTTTCCAAAAGATCAAAATCAACCCCCTTAAGGAGATTCTTAAGGAGGAGTATCCAAGAGGATATTAAGGTCAAGTGCAGAACACATTCAGACATAAGGTAATGGTTTTCTACCCGAACCTCCATTTTCATTTGGGTTACTCTTATTCTCTATTTACCTCAATGAAATTATTATTTAATCTGATTTAATCCTCATAAATTTTATTTTAATGTTCTATATATGTGTACCAATCAGAATCCTTCTTTATTTTATGGGGAGTTACATGCTTTATGAGGATCTTTCAAAAATTATTCTCAATAAACAAGCTTGTTTCAAAATAACTTCTCAAATTATTACCTATTTTCAAATGAACTCTATAAAATATTTTAAGATACCATTATTTTTATAAATTCAATGATTTTATTATGAAAAAATTACCTTAATTCACTTCTGGTTTTTTACAAAAAAATTAAAAAAGAACTCTTCTTTTCAAAGTAAAAGAGTATTTTTATCAAGAATTACATGATAGATTTATAAGAGTATTTTTATCTATTTCAACACTCTCATTGATTCTTATGTTTAATTGGGATAAATATTTTATGATATCATCTACCATATTTTATTGAATTGTTTATGATTAGTTTTACTATAGATGTTCTATCTTAAAACCTTTCACCACATTACTCTGAATGGTTAGTGTTATGTTTAATGATTGGTAAAAGTGATTTACATTTCATATGTTAGTTTCAATATGAATTTATATGTTGTTTATGTTTCACCCCTTTCATATGAGGAATGAATTAGACTTAGTAAGTGTCGGGTGGGGCCTGGTATATCCCCTCGGTGCATCAGTAAGTCTCATGAGACAAACTAGTTTGGGTTTTACCTATTTATGTATGGTCTTGGCATGAGGCCTTGATAGAATGGTTATAATGTCCCACATTATTCCTCAATGTTAGCATTTTTATTAAAAGAAGCAAGAAGTAGTTCAACACAACACGAGACCAGGAACGACAAAGCTTAGGGAGGCCGGAAATAATGGAGACCGAGGGAATCCCCCCGGATCAAGTTCACCCCCTCCGGTTTAAGCTGAGAAACATAGGAAATGCATTGAAACATGATACCTAGGGTCTCCATAGAAGCCAAATAATCATCTACCTTATTCCCCTCCCTCCATGTGTGAGTGAACCGAGTATTACCATCAAGGAGAGATCTGTATTTACGGATTGTGTAGGTAATGGACCAGGGTACTGTACCGTTTCCACGCAAAGCCTCGCAAATTAACATTTAGTTTGATTCGACTAGTAAAATATCCATGGTTAGGTTTTGTTATGGAATTATTCATTCATATTTTATTCCTACCATATTATACTCATGTATATGTTTAAAGGCATGTGTTTTTAGTTTCTCACCATGCCTAGTGTTTATGTTTATGATTACTTTTTTTGTATTACTTACCCTTACTGAGCATCTGAGCTCACCCCTTCTTATGTTTTATTTTTCCCCAATATGCAAAGAAGTATATTATGAATGAATTTCAGGGATAATCTAGGAGTTGTGGATGATTCCAATGGAATTTATATGATGTATTTCGTTTCAAGTTGTCATATTGAACTTATGTATGTATCTTATTTTCTAAAACTACTAAACTATTTGGTCCATCGGGATGCGTCTACCTTTTTAATATGACAATGTAATAAAATAAGGCACCAACTCTAAGAAACTGTGTTCAGGTATTTATAATTGGTATCAGAGGAGGTTTAGTAGAAACCTTGGAAACTAGATATAGAAAACATATATTAGTGAAAAAAATGCTAAGATAGAATTTGGGGATAATAATAAAAGAACATCCTAGAATTTTGGTAAGTTATAAATTATGTGGAACATTCAAAAAATATATCCCTATCTAGATACTACAAGTGGACGTGGTTCTGGAACTGATGTACCTAGGATTAACAACTCCAATAAGCTATTCTGGGCCTGAATCAGGGTAACCTGGTACACGACAACAAGCCTTACTGCGCACCTAGTTTGACACTCATGGGAGATATGCTTATTATAATTCACATTTTCTTTACAACCATTATGAAGGATTTAAATTTAAATGTCCCCAAAGAGAACAAGACTATGATTATGAGATTAAACATGCATAAAATTTCAATTTATGTTAAGTATTTTTCTAGTTCAACATTATGCATTATGATTAATAACTTAATTTAGTGTATGCCATTATTTAGAAATGGATCCTAGTGGAATTAATGGAAAACACATGAATACATGTATCTCATGTAGGGATTTTCCTCCTATGCAAGATTATGATGTTGTTTCTAGAGCTGCGATCAGTGCCGAGCAACTTATAACTATACTAGAACAGCCGACTTAGGTTATGAATAATAACCTTACCCGTATAGAGCATCCTGAACCACAATGTGGGGGAGAAATGTTAGACCTATTTATGTAACAACAACCTCTATCATTTAATGGGAATATAAACAAGTTTGTAGTAGATAAGTAGATAAGTTCCTTAGAGAAGATATTTCTCGCTTTGGGAAGTAACGAAAGGGAGAAGGAGGATAAGGATGTTTCCAAGTATTAAGATAACTATACAAGGATAGAAATGAATGTCTCAGACTAAATACATAATCCAATGATAAATATTGATCGATTATTTGATGGTTTAAAACCATTCCTCTGAAGGGAACTGGTCTCTCTGAATTTATCATCATATAAAGATATAGTCTCATGTGCTATCAAGACATAAAATGAATTCTCTAAGTCTTATGACCTCAAAGTAAATAAATATAAGAATAGGTCTTATTAACACTTTGGAAAAGGAATTAAGGAAATGGGGAATAAGGGAAGATTTGAATTTTCACCACATAGTAATTGTGGGAAGAAACACCTTGGTACTTACCTGAAGGGAATGTGTGTTTGTTAAAAGTGTGGAGAAAAATGAAACCATTATCATGATTACAAGGGAAATAAATAATCTTCCAATGTTAAATTATATAATTGTAAATATATGTTACATTATTCATATGAATGTCCTAAGAGTTAAGGAAACTTCCCCCAAAGAAGGCCAAGGGAGTAAGGACAAGCTAATGCGGTCAGAACTGCTAAGGTTGAAGTTCATAACGATGTGGTGGAAGGTACTTTAATTGTTTCCTAAAACTTAGCCAATGATTTATTTGATTCTAGATTATCAAATTATTTTATATGTTCCCACTTTTCTAATAAAAATATATATTTACAATTTGATTTAATAAATGAGTTTTTAGTAAAAACTCCCAAGTGAAGTATCATTGTAAAAAAGATGTGTCGATCAGTCCCCCTTAGACACATAAATGTTATTTAGTTTCTGATCTTATAATCATACCCATGATTTAATTTGATATAATTATTGGTATGAATTTGATTTAAAATTATTATGCAAAGATATATTTCAAGAAGAAGGAAGTTACAATTTTTGAGAGTGATATAGAGTCCCTTATCTTTAGAGTAGAAACCTCGCCATATGATTCTTATCTAGATCCACCCCCAGTAGCTCTACTGAATTCAATTATTGGGGAGGAAGAGAATGCAATATCTATGGGTGAGGAAATAAATTTTTAAATTGAGGATGTACCTATTATGAAATAATATATTGATGTTTTTATATAGGATTTACCTAGACATCCTTCAGAGCACAAAGTTGATTTCTCTATTAATTTAATTCCTAGTTAATACCTATATCAAAGACTCCTTATAGGATGGACACAATTTAATTAGTATATCTAAAGAAAGAACTAGAGTAATTTAGTGATAAAGGATTTATTCACCATAGTGTTTCTCTATCAGGAGCCCCTGTTCTTTCATAAAAAATAAATATATATTTATGAGGTTGTGCATTGAATATAGGGAGATCAATGCTATTACGATAAAGAAAAGTATCATCTTCCCCAAATTGATGATTTATTTGATCAAATTCATGAAGACCAATATTTTTTAAACATTGAACTTTGATATGTACATCATCAGTTGTATGTGAGGAAGAAATATATTCCACTGATAGTATTTTGAACTAAGTATGGGCATTACGAGTTTATAGTAATGCCTTTTGGACTGACTAATTCACCCTCTATTTTCATTTATATAATGAATATATTTTTCAAGGAATATCTTTATGACTTTGTTGTGGTATTTATTGATGATATCTTGGTATAATCCAAAAGCTACGAAGATCATGAGAATCACTTGTGCATTATTTTGAATACTCTTAGAATAAATGAGTTATATGGGATGTTTATAAAATGTGAATTATGGATTCAAAAAATTTATTTTATTGGACATATTGTCTCTAAGGATGGAATCTTAGTTGATCCTCCAAAGATAAAGGTAGTTCAGGAATTGCCTACGCCAATGTACATAACCGATGTACATAGTTTTATTGGTTTAGTAAGTTATTATCAGTGTTTCATTCAGAACTTCACTTGATTAGCCTACCCATTAACCAATATTACTCGTAAATGGGTTAAGTTCATGTAGAAAAAATAATGTGAAGAATGTTTTTATGAATTAAATAGGAGATTAGTAAATTCCCTAATCTTGACTCTACCACCGAGAAGTGGTGGATTTTTGATTTATAGTGAAGCATCAAATAAAGGACTTGGAATTGTCCTTATGAAGAATGATAGAGTTATTTCCTATGCATCAAGGTAGTTAAAAATCATGAATAGAACTATCCACCTCATGATCTTGAGTTGGCAGTTGTAATCTTTTCTTTGAAGATATAGAGACATTATATTTATGGTGAAATATATGAGATATATACAGATCACAAGAGTTTAAAATATATCTTCTAATAAAAATAACTCAACATGAGGCAAAGTCGATGGCTTCAGTTTCTTAGATATTACAACTATTCCATACACTACCACCCGAGGAAGGAAAATAAGGTGGCAGATGCATTGAGTAGAAAGGATCATGGGGTTATGAACAAAATGAGGGTTGAAAGGGATCATATATTCATGGATCTAGTAAATATGGATATGGAAACTATCAAAGAAGGTGAATCATCATTACTTTTTCAATTGGTTTCCAAACCATATTTATTAGAAAGGATTAAAATTTCTCAGCATGATAATGAGAATATTCAAAAGAAAATTAATTTTGTGAATGATGGGAAGTTGGAAAACTTCGTGTATGAGGATGGAATTATGAAATTTGGGAAGAGGCTTTGTTTTCCCACTATACCCGAGCTAAAAAGGGAGTTATTGGATGATTCCTATAGTTAGAATTTCTCTATAAATCCTAGTTTCACTAAGATTTACAGATATTTAAAAAAACATTTCTAGCGGGATAACATGAAGAGGGAAATTGCTGCTTATGTATCAAGATGTTTAGTATGTCAACAAGTGAAGGCTAAAAGACAACATCCTAGTGGATTCATGAAACCTCTACCTATTACTACATGGAAATAGGATGGCATTACCATGGTTTTTATCACTAGATTACCTAAAACTCCAAGAAATAATGGTGCAATATGGGTAATTGTTGATCGACTTACGAAATCTGTACATTTCCTCGAAATAAGGGAAGATTTTCCACTGGAGCGCATTGCATGACTCTATATCAATGTATTTTTAAGACTTCATGGAGCATATATTTCAATATCATCTAATCCTGATCCACAATTTATATCGAAATTATAGAAAATTCTTCAGAAATATTTGGATATTGAGCTTCGATTGAGTATTGATTATCACCTTCAAACTGATGGGTAATCAGAAAGGATTATCCAAACTTTAGAATAAATGTTTAGATCATGTTCACTTGACTTTAAAGGTATGTGGTATCATTATTTATCTTTGGTGGAGTTTTCCTAAAACAATAGTTTATATTATAGTATTAAAATGGTACTATATGAAGCATTGTACATAAAGAGATGTCGTAAAACAACTTATTGAGATGAAGTTGGAGAAAGGAAGCTTGTGGGACCAGATCTTGTAGAAGAAACAAAAGTAAAGGTAAAGATTATTAAACCCATATCAAATAAGAACAAAGAAGAAAAAATATCTATGTCAGTAATCGAAGGAAGGATTTGGAATTTCAAGTGGGAGATCAGGTTTTCTTGAAAGTATCTCTATGGAAGGGTGTTATAATATTTGGGAAGAAAAGGAAATTGAGCCCCAAGTACATTGGTCCTTTTGAAATTATTGAGATATTTGGATCTATGGCTTATCTTTTGGAGATTCCACCTCACCTTTATAAGGTAGACAATGCATTCCATGTCTCATTGTTGAGAAAGTATGTGCCAGACCCAACACATATCCTCACTTCTGAAGGTGTATAATTGGAACCTAACTTATCTTACTATGAAGAGACTATCTGAATTCTGGACACTAAAGAACAAGTGTTGGGGAATCAGATGACTCGGATGGTAAAGGTACTTTGGAAAAATCATAAAATCGAGGAGGCGATGTGGGAGCCTGAGAATATTATGATGAAAAATCACCCAAATATTTTTTATGAGGTAACATTTTGGTAATTTTGAGGATAGATTTTTTGTAAGGGAGGAAGAATGTAACACCCCAAGGATTTTCAAATAAATTTAATATATAATGCATGAAACACTAAGTCTCTATGATACAAACACTTTTTTATTTATAGGATATGGTTATAACCTAGTTGTTAAACATAATTTGTCCACTTTTGTGTTTTTAATTTCAAAAAACAAACATACACGGTTACGATCAGTAAGATGTTTAGAGTTTGATAGGATCAACTTACATTTTTGGTGAATAGTAAATTGACCCTTATGAATAGTAATGTACCCTTATAAATAGTAATATGACCCTTATGAATTGTAACCTCACCCATGTAAGTATAAATAAAATTTATGCACCTTATAAATAAGAGTGAATATTTAAAATAATAATAATTAAGTGTTGGTATTTTTGTGAGTAATAAATATGTAATTACAATTTTAAATTAAAAAATTGATTTAAAATAAAATTAATTTTCATAAAATTTATTCCTAAATAAATATTATTTTGTCTTATAATTTTAGTACAATTTAATAATATCTTATTTAATTTTTCGGGGTCTTATAAAATCAGTTTTAGTTTTAAAAACTGTATTTTTTTAGTAAATGATGATTTTATTTAAAAATTAATTTTCACATATTTAGAAATTTGTTTTGATAAAACAGAGACTATTTTTTAATTCTACACATTGGAAATTTTTGGGATTTTTCTAAAATACTTGATTTTTTGGTGAGTAGTAAAATACGGTAATTTACAATATAAATACATCATAAGATAAATACACTTATCCTTGCATCATGGATGATATAAGAACACTTGGTTCAAACTCAAATGCACTTATTACTATTTTTTGTCATAAGAAGCAACACTATGGCTTTTTGTGAGAAAAATAATAAAACAATGAATATGATATTCAAAAAACACCCCTCTCATCCACTATAAAAACCACCCTCACCCCCTCTTATACTCACTTCACTAAGCCTTGAAGTTTTTCAAAGTTCTGTCCAAATATACTTCTCTATCCTCTCTTTATGTGTAGGAGCTCTTGGTCTTTCCATAATATCCAAATCAATCCCCTTAAGGAGATTCTTAAGGCGTATCCAAGAGGACCTTAAGGTCAAGTGCAGAACACATTTAAACATAAGGTAATTGTTTTCTACCCTAACCTCCATTTTAATTTGGGTTACTCCTATTCTCTTCCTACCTCAATGAAATTCTTATTAAATATTATGTACTCCACATAAATTCTGTTTGAAAGTTTTATATATGTACCAATTAGAATCCTTTTTTATTTTATTGGGAGTTGCATGTTTTAAAAGGATCTTTCAAAAATTCTTCTGGATAAACAAACCCATTTCAAAGGAACTATTCAAATTCTTACCTATTTTAAAATGAACTATATAAAACATTTTAAGACACCATTTTTTTCTAAAATCACTGACTTTAATATGAAAAAACTACCTTAATTCGCTTCTATTCTTGTACATAAAATCCAAAATAACTCTTCTTTTCAAAGTAAAAGAGTATTTCTATCAAGAATTCCATGATAAATTTATAAGAGTATCTTTATCTATTTCAGCACTCTGGTTGATTCTTATGTTTAATTGGGATAAATATTTTATTATATTATCTACCATATTTTACTGAATGATTTATGATTAGTTTTGACAATGGATGTTCTATCTTGAAACCTTTCACCATGTTACTCTGAATGGTTAGTGTTATGTTTAATGATTTGGGAAAGTGATTTACATTTAATATGTTAGTTTCAATATGAATGTATATGTTTTTTATGTTTCACCCCTTTCATATGAGGAATGCATTGGACTTGTAAGTGTCAGGTGGGGCCCTCTATATACCCTCGGTGCATCGGTAGGTCTCATGAGACAAACTAGTTTGGGTTTTACCCATTTATGTATGGTCTTGGAACGAGGTCTTGATAAAATGGTTATGATGTCCTATATTATGAATTCCCTCATTATGAAACAAGTGATAGTCCATATGATTATTAGACTAGTAGAATATTTATGGTTATGTTTTATTATGGAATTATTCATTTATCTTTTATTCTTTCCATATTATGCTCAAGTATATGTTTAAAGGCATGTGTTTTTAGTTTCTCACCATGCCTAGTGTTTATGTTTATGATTACTTCTATTGTATTACTTACCCTTACTAAGTGTCTGATATCACCCCTTTATTATGTTTTATTTTTTCCCCGGATGAGATGAAGTATATTATGAATGACTTTTAGAGATAATCTTGGAGTTTTGGATGATTCCAATGGAATTTATATGATGTATTTCATTTCAAGTTTTAATGTGAACTTATGTATGCATCTTATTTTCCAAAACTACTAAACTATTCAGTCTATTGAGATACATCTTCATTTTTAAATCTCTAATGTAATAAAATAAGGCACAGAATCTGGGAAACTGAGGTCGGGTCTTTACATATATAACACCTACCTTATTTATATTATATGAAATTAGTTTAACCATCCTCAACCAATATTTGACAATATGTAAACTCGATGTTGTTTTTATTTGATAATGAATTTATTTTTTTTAGTAAATAATAAATCCAAAATGTCACTCTATTTTAATAACTATAATATTTTGTCATAGGGATAAAAGGGTTTTATGTTTGTTTATAAATTCATATCTGAAATATGAAATATTTTTTTATCATGGTAATTTATTTTTATTTTTTCGTGATGAAATAATTGCATTAAATTTTTACGCAACGATGAAACAATACTTATTCAGCTACTAGAAAAATTAAATAAATAATTTTAAAAATATTAAAATTAACACAATTTGGATTAATTATTATGTTACATGAATTTTTTAGATACATATAAAAAATTATTTATGTGTAAAAATTTTGCATTTTAATTTAATTTTTATATTTTTGTCTTTAAATTCAAACCATGTGAAAGTCCTAAAATGACTTTTATAGAAACTTATATTAAATAATATTTTATTAAATGATTAAAAATTAATAAAAATGTTATATTGGGACAAATGAGTCGAATATGGTATAGAATATGTACCATTTTCCACTTATGGTTCACTATCTCTTTTATAGTAACTGTTATAAACACTAAATTGTAAACAACTTTGATATTACGGTAATTGTCAAAAGGGTTAACAGGGGTTAAAAATAATAGATATGGGTTAAACCAACACATAAAATAATTTAAATTTTATTGTATGATATGATTTAAACTCATAATAATAATATAGTTGAAACATATTAATTTGGGGCTACTTAAACATTAAAATTTATTTATATTAATTTAATATTTTAGAAAATTCCAAGGGTGCATCTCTCCTCACTTATAAAAGGGAACCTCCTATTATCCCTTATTCAAAATTATTTAGCTTTCTAGAGTGTCAAATACCTATCTTAATACTGTCCTAACATCCCTTAAAATGTATTATAGGTCCTGTTTGGATCATAATACCATCTTTTCAAGGTTTAAGGTGTAATTCAAAAGAGGTTTCTCAAATAAGAGGTTTAACTCTAAACTGAGTACTTTCAATTTTATTTATTCTTCCAACTTATCTAATTCTATTGTATCCATAATAATATTATTAATATAGTTTCATAGATATATTTATATGTTATTATTATTTAAAAATTATTTTCCACCTCTTTTCTATCAAATGGGAAATGAAGGTATTACTCGTGTGTATGTGTAAACTACCACATCCATGTAGTTATATTATTCATTTACCATTACAATCTTTCATGGTTATTTATAATAACTGATTTAATATATTTATATTATTTTTATGATTTGATAATGATCCTATTATGATTAAATATTATTTATATTTATTTCTTTCTTTTAGTTAGAAAATGAAAACTACATTCATGCGTACGTACGGACTACCATCTCCATGAATGAAGTAATTAATTTTTCTATATCAAAATTATATGGATGATTATAAATATGTATATAATGAATAAAAATTATATTTATATTATGATTAAAATTATAGAGATTATATAAACATGATCAATGTACAAGGACCATAACTTCCAAACCGAAACTTTCATGAAAAATGAAACACTTAACACCTAGAAATGATGATTTTAATAGAGAATTATTAATAAATGGGTGTTGAAATATTATAATTAGATCGTATATGATATTATAAATTTGAATAAATTCATGTTATATAAGTATAATAGATTTAAATTTACTATACATGAGTTTATATCACTTATGAATCAATTCATACTTGAGGTAAGGGTTTTACATTACAATGTCATTTTTACTGAGGCTGTTTATACTTAAATTTATTATGATAAAATTATATGATATTTATCTCCAAAATATAATGTATTTTATTATTATATGGTTATTTTTTATATTACATTTTTTCCTTTCATTTTTTCTCTTTAAGTTCTCAAGAAACTGAAAGCGTATTTTTAAGGAAATTTGACTTTTTTTTACTATTTAATTAAGAATTTTTTCTTCTATATCCATATTTTCTTTAAACTATTTTCAAGAATGTTTTTAATATTTTCCTATTATTTTTTAAAGTAATTTTTAACCAATTTTTAATTTATATTAATTTTTTTAAAAAGAATATTCTTATCATTTTCCAAATAAGTTACTTTTTATTTTCTACCAAAAATGTGAAAGGAATCTTTTTTAACATATAATGCATGAATAAAGTCCCCTAACATCATGAGCAATCAATGCCTTGAAGCTTGATTTTTAAGTTTTCATGGTTCTTTTCAGAGAAATTTTTTTCCTTAGCATTTATAAATTTTTAGATTCTAAATAAGTGGTTTTAAAATGAAAAGGGTATTTTCCCCAAGAAATGTTCCAATGATCTTTAAATGGAATTTTTCATCTATGATAACAAAATTTTAAGCTTCTTATGCTTCACTAGGGATATGATTATATGATAAAATACTTATTCTTTATTTGGATGGTTTATGGTTATGATGATGAAATATTGATGAAGCACATTTTCTTTTACACATGTTAAGTTATGATGGAATGATAAACGTTTTCATGATCTTGTGGAGTGCATATAAATGAATTATGATAATGTGATGGGTGGGTCCATCATATCCCTCAAATTAATTGAGTAAAAATTAATTTTTTCTAATTGAAAATGGTACACAGGAGGTTACCTCAATCCCAAAAGAGGGTACATAGAAGGTTATCCCAAGCCCAAAAGAGAGTAAATGGGAGGTTATTGACACTCGGTCATTGGACTTATGAAAATTTATTATTTATAACTATACTTAAAAGTAGTATAGTGATGAGAAGATGTAAATATATAAGGAAGGAATTATAGTGGGTGAATGAAGTGTGTGACCAAGTAGAAAAACAAAACAAAAATAAAATAAAATAGCATAAGCAGAAGACAAAAATGGGAATGGTAGATGAAAAAATGATGAGAATGATGATTTGTGTGAGTGTGAAAGTGAGTGTGAGTGCAGGAAAGTAGGGAAGATAGAATATAAAGAGATTGTGAGAACAATAAATTGAAGAAATATGGGAAATCAACTGGATAGTTTTTATTATGATTTTACTTCATTCATAGATTTTAATTTAAATGTCTATAACTCAATCAAAGTGGATAACCAAATTTTTTATCAGGTTAACTTGTGGATGAATGGATCCTATATATTTTTAGCTAAATAAGTCACTCAATCATTGAGTGATAAAAAATCAATTATAACCGAGCTAAATTACTTAGTTGAACTTTGTGTGCAACTCTCTCTTGAGCACGATTTACTTTTTAGTGAAATCCTCAAATGGAATAGAGTGTGAATTTAAGCACGATTAAGATTAGTTTTCACTGGTACTTGATGTTTTTTGAAAAATGATTGTTGAAATAGAAATAGATAAAAGCTTCCTATTAATAAAATGCATGAATAAAGTAAAATATATTAAAGAGTAATGCTTATTCCCCCAGAAGTGTTTAGCTGAAAATCATGATCGCATTAAACATATATTTTCAAATATTTAGAAATAGAATAATTTATGTAGTGAGTAATGAAGAAATAGAAGAAAAAGGAAAAGAGCCTTATCTCTCACACAACTCCTTCTTGATTCCCAATAGCTCATTATCACTCTCTATCCTCTACCTGTGTGTCTAGGTATTCTACCTATTGTGTGTTTCTTTTTCCAAGAGAGTGTGTGTCTTCATGTCTGTGATTCCTCTTTTTTGGAATTTTCTTATGTTGTCCATCTTCCACTACCAGCTCCTCTCATAGATCAAAGATGATCTCTCTTACCTACATATGGTACATTAATTGTGCATTTTCATTACCACAAAATGGGTCTCACAGTGCCACCCTTTAACAGTGCTAAAAAAAAACACTGATAAAGGGTACTTTTAACAACACTAAAAAAGAGTTGTTAAAAGTACCCATTTATTAGCATTTTTTAGAGTTGATAAAGGTGACACCTTTATCAATGTTTTTTATCATTGTTAAAGGGACCACCTTTATCAGCGCTTTTTTATAGGTGATGATAAAGATCCCCCCGTTATCAGTGCTTTTTTATTAGCACTGATAAAGGGTATATTTCAAAAAAAACATTAAAAATAATATATTAATATAAAAATATATTTATATTAATATAAATATAATACATGTTTTTTAAATATGTTTTAGATAAGGCTAAATAGACATTCACACTTAATATAAAAGATAATTAGTGAAAATAACTTATAAAATAATTAAAAATATTTTTTAATTAATAATTTTCTAATTATTATCATGTAATAGTCATGTAAGAACAATTTTAATATAAAAAAAATTCAAAGGATTAATAAAAATAGAAAATAAGTTAAAAATGCAACTTGAACTTCAAACAGAAATACCTTTTGATTTGAGTGTTCATTTGGTCTCTACCACATATAAAATCGAAGCCTGCGATGAGATTTATGCCTTCAATGTCACTAGTAAACCTCTGTCACATTGTTTTTGTCCAAAAATGGTCCAGAAGGCCTCAAAACCTAGTTTTTTGTTGGGGTAACCCAATTTTTTAACAGTAGATGGATTTTCAACCTCATTTAATTTTCTTTGAATTTTATCAGAATTTTTTAGCACTGATAAAAGAGATCCCATTTTAATAGCACCTCGATTATCGGTCCTTTTTTAAAGATGATAAATATTTTTTTAGCGATGATAAAACCTTGTTTTGTAGTGGTGTTTTGTCCTTGACGTTGACTAGAGCACAATACCTTTAAACATAATGCTCAACTCCTTGAAGCCTTGTTCCATGCAGCAACCACGATCCAACATGATCTCCACTTGGAATGATCAAGGGTTGTTATTGTGGTAGATGGGTAGTGCAATCAACCCAAATAAACCCAATATTTAATAGAACGAACTAGTACTGTGAATTTTGATATAGCAGGAACCAAATTGAATTGAAAATGCAAGAAAAAATGCAGAATAGTAAATAGACAATCGATTTAACATGATTCGAACCCTTAGGAGTCCTACTGCACAACATGAACACCACCCGCACCCACGCACATGTTTTATTTCTATCAAAATAACCGAAGTAGAATAATGAAATAAAAACAATAAGCATATAATAAAAAAGAAAGAAAGAATTACAAAACTTCAAATAAAAAGAAATTACAACCCAATACTTACAGTGTGAGACCAAAATATTTGGCAGTCCTGATCTCTTCAAAGAAAAGGTTGATTGAAAACCCTCTCAGAATTCATCTTGCATAAAGAACTCACCGCACAAGGAGAAATATGTTGCATAACACTGCTTCATCATGAAACAAAACCCCGACACCCAGACTGCAGATCTGGTTCGTTGGAAACCTCTCGAAACTAAATTCCCATGGTCGAATACTGCAGATCTGCTGCTGCCACAAGACCCAGGTCCCCCTCCCTTCCCTCGTTCTTCATCACTGATGTGTCGTGAACCTCTTTGAATGCAACATCAAAGCCAAAGGATATTTCCGTCACGAAGGCCATAGATCCAGAATTAAAACTCCATCGTAGGCGATACAACACTATCTGTTGGAGAAGAACTGAAATCGCACCGCCGTGAGAGAGCCTATAATCTAAATGGAAAGAATTTGAGGGGTCGATTGGTGATGTCTTGGGAATCACTAAAGTAGGGGTGCTGAAACCCCCTTCGTATTCCTGCTCTTGAAACCAAACACCCCAATCTAGGGCTTCCACAAAGACAAGGCAAAACCGCACGCCGAATAAATTTGGTGGTTCAAATAAACCAAGTGGTAGGTAGACGACTAAATGAAAAATTAATACACAAGATATCAATGGTGAAAATATCACCAAGTAGATAAAACAACATGGATTGCCAGTGACCCTTAAAGGAATGACCCAATACAATAAGCCGACCAACAGAAAACACATACCCAACACAGTAATAAAACAACATATAAAGCATGAGTAATTAAACACATACAAGGTGGGAAATACAAAACATATTAAACCAAATTTAATATAAAAAATAGTAATTAAGAAAAACATTAATTCACAGTTGTGATTACTTAGTGAGGATGCTCCAGTGCCCATGATCTTCTTTGTTTACTATCAATTTTACATAATTCAACCAAGAAAATAGAAAAATAGTTAATAAACTTCATATATGAGCAACTTCAAATTGGGAAATAATTTTCCCAATTCCAAATTTAGGTCGCAGACTAGTTTTCAATTTCTTAGGCCTCGATGCGCTTTGGGCCTTTATAGCACCAAGCTCGCGTGCCCAGATCCAACTTTTTTTGGTAGGGGGGACTCGAATGTCACTAGTTGATGTCTGAAAAATATTTATATATCATTGTACACACACACACATTACTTAATTTTATTATTAGAATTAAATATATACATATATATGTATATATATATTTACATTTATATACTTATTATATATATATATTTACATTTATATACTTATTATATATATATATATATATATTATTTATTATAATAATAATAATAATTATATATTTTTTCTCATTTTTTTATTCCTGTATTGAGAGTGTGGGTCTTCTTCTTGGGGGAATCTCCTTTAAGTGGTGAGAACCATTTCTTTAAGCTTCACTAGTGGGAAGATAAGTGAGGTTCGGGATCGGGTGGTGGCAGAGGGATTTCTTCTAGTGTCGCATTGAGATTCAGACTTCTTCAATCTCCCTCAGTAGGCGCACGACATCTGGTCTGGTGGTTGCTCACCTTATTCAAATAGGAGCTCGGCTTTATCACAGGTGAAACATGGGCTCAGTCTTCAATGGTAGAAACGGGTCGGGGGTTCGAGATCTTGTGGAAGTAGAGGAAACCATGAACATGATAGTGTGGTGTGATAGGAATCCCTAACAGTTGGTTGGGTATGGTAGGGTGGATCATGGTTAGCCTACTGACCGTGACATGGGGTTGAGCAGAGCAGAAAAGGCAGCTCAGAGTTAGTTTGGGGACCATGATATAGGGGTTGAAATGGGAGTGCATGCATGGTCAGTAGTTTTTTCTTGCACATGATCAGTTGGTCCTTCACTTGAAAAAATAAATAATAAATAATTATTTTCTTAAAACTAAAATTAAAAATTTAGTTATTTAAATTAAATTTGAAACAATTAAATAAATAAAATAAAAACAAAGATAAATTAATTATTTACATCAAAACCAAATAAAGAATGAAAAAAATATAAATTATGAGTACACAGATTAAATTAAGAAACAAAAATCACAAGAAAATTGATAAATTACAAAAAAATAATTATTAAATTTTTTAAATAAAAATTGATAAATTAGAATACTTAAAATTATTATTTTTAAATAAAATTGAAATTAAAATAAATGAATAAAACGAATGACCAAAAATATTCAATAATTTTTATTTTGAAAAGCATAAAATAAAAAATAAATGAATAAATAAAATGAATTAAAGAAATGAAAAACTATAATTTAAACTAATATAGAGGAATAAAAACATGTGATTAAAAAAATTAATTATTTAACTAAAAATTAACAACATCACTATAATTAACAAATAAATTGTAATTTTAACATTAAATTGTGAGTTTTAATAATTAAATAAAAAATTATAAATAATTGAATCTTATTCAATAAAACATTTGTTTGACAATAAAAACATGATTAATTACACTAAATGAAGTGGAAAAAGTAAAAAAAATAGCCACATCAAATTCACACACACTTAAATGTTTGTTTTTCATCAAACAATTTCATATATTTTTGTCTTTGTAAAACAAACAACAAGAAATTTCAGAGTAAGATGAGAATGAATCTTGTTAAGAAATTTATTTATAAAGGAAAAAAATCTGAGGTGAGTCTGGATTTTCAAAGAATGACCATAGGAGGCCATGCCTAAGTTCAAATACACACTATAAAATGACAGGAACATAGATTCATTCACTATTAAAGATGTCATGCCTCATATATGAAGTCACTCACTACCTTACTTCAATTTTAATTCAAGTTCTAATTCTACAAGTGATAAAAAGTTAGATTTAAGTGGAAATAGAATCTTAACCGGAGGCATATTTAATTATCACTTTCTCATAGGATCCAAAAAAATCACATATTTTTTTTCCTCACTTCATTGATAAAACTCAGATGATTTTCATATAAGTCAATTGTCACCTTATTCATTTGGTTTTGATATTCTTCTCAAATTAATGAGATCATTTTTGACAACGGAAATTATTTTTATTTTTTCCTAATCAAAGGTTTGTACATAGCACTTTGGAAATCACTTATTGAGTTTGTTTTTTATTTATAGAAACGCACCTAATGACCTTATCTTAGAGATTCACTGTGAGATCCAAATTTCCGATTTTACTCCACTTTCAAAGGAATTATATGATTATCATTTGAGTTGGATCCCTAAGTTTATTGATTTTAAAAAGGTGAGTCTCCTAGCTTTGAGTTCAAATTTTCATTTTTTTCAAGTTATGATCATAATTCCACTTAGAACTATCATATCCCTCTCCCTTTCTCAATTACTAAATAGAATATCCATAAATACAACATGAAACACCATTCAGCAATCATACACCCCCAAAAATTGTAGAATCAATAAAAAACTCAACAACCAACATGTTATTATCTTCTAGGTAGGATAGAATTTAATGAAATTTAAAGCCTAAGACCCTAAGTTCGGGAAAGAAATCGAAGAAATTAAACTGTTTTTTTTATAAAAAAATTAAGGGTGATTTTGATGTTCTTCGAGTTGAAGCGCAGATTAGCACAGAGAAAGACCCCTCTCCCCCACACTTAAAACCAAAAATTATTCCCAATACTGGATCTAAAGGTGGTAGACAACTTCATTCAAAACACGTTTTCAATTCAATATTAAAAATAATGTGATGGGGGTTACTTGAAAGTTATAAAATCACTTTTTCCACACAACCAATCAATTATACAAAAAAAATGTAAACAATTCCCCTATCAAACACTTATAGATAATCAAGCATCATTCATTTTTTGGAAAAGTCTATGCTTTTAATTATTATGAACAGAAAAAAATTTCTCATACTAGCTCAAATAAAAGAATTTTAAACAATGAGGTAGCAGAAAAAAAACATTTTGAATCCAAATACATTCGGGGGAGCCAACCATATTTTGAAATGAAACTCAAATTGAATTTCAATTTTCTAGAAACCAAAAATCTATACACCCAACAAAAAAAATTAGGTTCATAATTTACATAAGATCAGGGGGTATTTCCACACACTTAGTTCATGAAACCATGTATAAATATAAAAATAGAGTATTGAAATAGTAATAGAAAAAACAAAACTTCCCTAAATGTTGGAGATCTTATCATTTAAGTTTATTCAAAATCTTCACCTCTACAACCCTGATTGAATTCCTCCGGTTGGTACTTTAATTTTACTACAAGGTAATGAAAATAGACATAAGAACCAATGAATTGATGTTTAAGAAAAATTTCAACCAAATATTGAGTTTAAGATTGTAAGGGCCCAGATCCACATGGATCAACCCTTTGCATGTTTCCAAAGATCGGGGTGCTCGTAGGAGGCTCGAAGGAAGTCTGGAGGGACTCGGCTGCTATAAGTTGGAAGGATGGAGATTTCATGTCATGAAAGAAAATTACACAACTTGAAAGTGGGATTCATGATATGTAATATTTCAAGGTTTGAAAAATAAATAAAATTAAGTGGTAGCGTTTGTTTTGGTGGAAATCGACTTTGAGGCATTACACGACGTGAAAGGGGATTACATGTCATGTAATCCCCCAATGCGATAATGTTTTAAAACATTTTATCCACATGGATTGTTAACCACTATAGATTATGCTTCCCTCTCTCTTTTCCCAGGAGACCTGACAATCCCCTCTTTAGAGTTTTGGAGATCCCATCGATGGGAATCGATCTCAGGCTTCCATCTTTAATCTGTGGTGACCTGGTTTGATCCAAGGTGCGTTTTTCCTTCATTTTCTAGTGGATTCTCCCAATTTGATCTCCTTTTCCTTCTTTTCTTCTTTTCGTGTGATGGTGGATGATGTCCCATGATTCTAATGTGGATTTCTCTCAGTTTTTGTTGGTGTGGTGGCACCGCAACATCCTCATATGGATGCAGATATTGAAGAAGAGGTGATTATAGATTCTTTGCATTGAACCATCCCAATGCAAAGAACGTCGGTGACCTTTTGAGGTAGGGGATTTTTTTCTTCTCTATTTATTTACGTTAAATTGTAGAGTTATCATGATTTAGTCCCTTGTATCATAATGGAATTGACCTAATAATTATTTGAACTAGATTAATGAATTGGTATCAATTGCATAGTGATGTTTTTACTTTATACTATGATAATGGTTTGCCTCTTGATTTGCTAGAGAGTGTGATATCTATGCCTTTCTTGTTTTATCTTGTTTTTATTAATGAAAATTGATAAAGAGTGTAAATCCAAAAATTAATTGATAATTAATTGGATAAAGTAATTTTAGAGACATGCTTAATGAATCCAATTGTTGTTGTTTCAATTTGATTATAATCAAATTGATGTAGATATGCATGTTTAATTGAATTAGTTAATGAACCTAAAGTGTGTTGATGGTTGTTGATAATGGAATTAAAGGAGTGTTAAATTAACTATTTAATTAGTTTGTGATAGCTTGTTGCTTAGGTTTCATGTAGTTGGAACCTATGAATAACAAATTGGTTAATTAAAATGGAATAAAGAACCCGCTATGTGATAAATATAATACCTTTTTAGGGCCCTAATTTACCATATACTTATAAAGGTCAAGTATCTTATGCTTTGGATCCATGAGAGATTGTTTTGTGTCTTGGTCAGAGTAGGACACTCAAGAGGGGGGTGAATTTAGTTCCTATAAAAATTTCTGTTAAAAAGTTTATTTAAAAGGTTCCCCTAATTTAAAATAAAACTTTCCAGTTAACCAAGGTACTAAAATTATAATATCTTGACTATTCAAATAGTTTCTCATATGATTGAATAATTCTCAATTATAGTAATATGATATATTTATTCAACTTTTAGACTACTCTAATAATGAAAAACAGTTATAACTACTATCCAAGACTAACTATCAAAGTAAAATTTAGTTTTCTAAAAAATTAATTAAAACATGGAAAGAATAAATTGAAAACATAGTGGATATAAAACAAGAGGTTCAGTCTCAAGAAGAGACTTATTCCTCTCAACTTTGTGATCACCTTCCACCAATCAATCTATATAAATAAATATTTTTACCCACACCCTAGATCAAGGTTAACACAACAGTATACAGACTGTCTAGGTCACAAGACCTCTACCAAAATTCTATGTGGGAACAAAAATTACAATAAGGTCACATAGAACCTCTTCCACAGTTCTTTGTGGGATAAAAAGGTGTAAGAAGATAGTTGTTTGAGGATATCTATTATCCTCTAGTTTAGTGCAAGAGACAGTGTGTGTTTTTAGTACAAACACACACACTGCTCGAAAGTTTAGCTAAATAGTACACAACATAACAGAATATATTGGGAAGGGATTAGAGATACTATAAGTGTTATTAAATTAAGCTATGGGATCTCTGGTGTATCAGAGTTGAATCTCAATCCCTCTTCTAGAAACAGACACTAAAAATAGAGTATCATGGAGCACTGTGTTCTGTCTTCCAGGATGGGGAGATGTTCTTTCCCTTAGGTTTAGTTAGATGCTGCTGAGATGATGGAACTATGATGAACGACCGATCTCTAGTTCACAACAAGCAGGAATGAATAATTCTTCATGTGTTTTAACTTTATGTATGGTGATCATGGGGGGTATGATCATATATTTTTAGTGTATGCGTGTCTACACGAGTCTTCCCGTGTGTATATATTTTCTACGCTCTTCTTTGTATATATATTCTTACATCCCGACAATGTGCATGTTTGATATAGATACACTACCTCGTATTTCTGACATCCTCATTTAAGATTTCTATAAAAAGGCATTAAATTTATCATTATCATTAAAACACACAAAATATGACCGTTATAAATAATTTTAAATAAAAGAAATTTTAAATAATCTATCGGTGAGTCCTCAGTCAGTATCTCTTTTTATCGGTGACTCATTCCATCAATGTTTCATTTTGTCATTCTTTCCATGCTTCGGTGACTCATTGAATTGGTGAATTGTTTTAACTATCGATGAGTCCTTGCGTCAGTATCACCATGCATTGGTAGGTCATTTGAACTGACATTAGGTCATTTATGTCGGTAGGTCATCTGTGTCAGTAGGTCATTTGGATCAATTGGGAATCTAAGTTGGTAGGTCATTTACATCGATAGGTAATTTACATTGGTAGGTCATCTATGTCGGTATGTCATTTTTCGGAGAGTCAGTTGACCTGTTGGTATCTCATCTCTTCTATCGGTTTCAATCTGTTACCCTTAGAAAATATTTTTTTGGACTATCTTACAACATAAATATTAACAGAATGTACTAAATTTATATGAGATCATAGATAAACATAATTGAACATATTGAAATATAAATAATCATGATTGAAATTGTTTATACATGATTAATAAGAATTGACATGATTTGTGATTATTAAAACTATTAATACTAGAGAGGGTGGCCAACAGTATCCTATGAGACAATAACCTCCCCCTTTTTGATGATCAGAAATCATGGCATTATTCAGTAAAATCATTTTATGTGGAATTAAATAATTCTATTCATCATATCACATTATTGAAGACTGTTTACAATATATAGATAAGGTTCAGAGGTAAAATAAATAGTAATGATATCAAATAAAAATAACATATATAAGAGTGAGATGAAAGATAAAGTAAATAAAGGGAATTAAAAACTGGTTCTCCCACTTTTGGGATTATCAAAAAGTGAAAGGGGAGCTAAAAAATGTTCTCCCCCTTTGGAGGATAAGAAAGAAGAAAATAGGTAGAAAAGAAATAAAAAGTATCATAAATTAATAGATAAAAGAGAAATAGAGGAAAGGCAAGAACACAAAATTCCATTAATCAAGAAAGTACAATGTGTTATAAGTCTTCAAATAAAAATAACAAAATTAAAGAAAACAATTCTATTAGAGAATGATTTACACTACAACTAAGGATTAAGAGGTTCCTTCCTTTTCTCATAGAGATCAATAGAGGGTCCAGTAGGTTGGGGCTGAGAAGTTGGAGGTTCTGAAGAAATTTTCAGTGGAGGTAAGATCACTCCTTCTGGAACATTAGGTACAAGGATGGGTTTATGTTGTGACAACATAGGAGGTTAAATATATTCTTAGATCATTGGGTAAATCTGAGTCAAAGTGTGAGAAAATGACATTTGAGGTGGAGGCACTGATCCAGGAGTTCCAAGAGGCGTAGCATTAGGCACTAAAATCGCTTCACTTTGGACATGAAGGTATGGCTTTAACAGCTTGATGAAATCCTCAATAATCTCACCACTATAATTCATTTCTTTCTCAAAGTTTCTCTAGGAATTTTCTCAAAAGATGAGATAAGTATTTCAACTTTTATACTTGATCTTTAAAAGCTCTGGTTAATGGAGGAAAAGATAGGTTCTCTATGAAATACTTAAACAGACTAGTCAACTGATTCTTGGTAATAATCTTTTTGAAATAGTAGTCTACCTTTTCTGTGATTAGTGCATTTGCAGTTTCAACACTCTTGGAATAGAGTCTGACCATATCATGAACATTATCATTGTTCTTCTCAATATTTTTAAGGTTTTCCAAACTAAAATCATCAAATAGAGCTTAAATCTCTTCCTTTACAATAGTTCTGACCGCCTCAATGCCCAGAGTCTGAGAAGTCTGACTAGATGTATAAGGAATATCAATAGGAACTAATGTATGAGTATTTAAAGTTTTAAGAATAGTATCCCCAAACCTTTATACTCTGAGGTCAAAGTATTTATTGCAGAATCAAGCCTGATCATTTATTTTCTCAACTTGGTACTGCTTGCAACAATTTTATCAGTAGTTTTAATTAGGTTGGGTTGAATTTCCTCTATTACTTTCTTTGCAACATTAGCTGCATCAGCCTCACTTATACCTACTATTTGACTTGGAATAGAAACTGCTTGCCCAAACTGCCTCATTTCTTCTATTTAAGATCTAAGAGAGTGTAATTCATCACTCATATCAGTGTTTTCTCTTCTATCTATTTTAATATCATGTACCATCTGAGATTGAACAGATATACTTATAGAAAAATAGACTTCTTCTTTAAGCCTTTCAAAATATGCTTTAGTAATAGAGTCTCTAGGAAGGGTCTTAGCCACTGATTCCCCTACAACAGGTACAAAAACTTCATAATTTGAGTCTTCATAATCTAAACCCAGTGCTATATACCCAGGATTCCTTTCCCATTCAACCATTAAATAATTATCCATAGGAGTGATAATATCAAGTCTTACTCTTCCAAGTTGATGATATTCACTAGCTTGATCTCCCCTTTCTTGAGGCTCCCCCTCAATCTGATCTCTCCTCACTAGTTTTTCATTTTCATCATGAGGTATCATTATTTAATAAACTAAATGAGGTACATGAATTTATTGAGCTTTCACTTCAATAAAAACTTCAGAATTTTCTATTACTTCAACAACAACTTTTGGAGGTTCTTCCAACCGAGCTTGATCCACAGATTCAAACATTTCAACATCTTCACCTTGATCATACCTATGATGGTCATCATCACTTTCACTGCTTTCATCATCATCATGTCCAGAGACATTCTCTTCATTTCCATTTATATCACCATCTTCTTCACCTTCTTCCTTTTCACTACCACTGCCACTTTCACCATCTTCACTTTCTTCTACTTCTTCAAAACCACTAGATCTACTTACATATTCTACACTTTCTGAGAATTCTATCTCCTCATCCCCATTTTATTCAAGTGTGGGCTCATTAGAGGGTAAGGAAAGTGGAGGAATATGAGGTCCAAAACAAAAACCTTTGTGAAGTTCAGTGGTGTCAGGATCACTCCTATCATCAATAGGTGACCCCTGATCTCTAACTATAGTGGCATACTCTTCTTCTTCTTCTTCTGAATAGTAAAAAACTTCCTCATTTGGTCCCAAACCAGGACTATCCATATTCTTATGCCTAATTGGATAGTCCACCTGATTGAACTTATTATAAATCTTATCTTCATCTCCAACCCATTCTCTCTTCCATGGGTTCTAGTTTATTTTCATCTTCTTACAAATATCTTTACTGGGGAAAATCCCACTGCACTCAGAAACAACTTCTTCTCCTTCATTTACACAACCTTTCTATTTTAGAATAGCTGAGATCATCCTTGGATAAAATAGGGAATTAGTTTTTTAGGAAGGTTTTATCATTTCATTTATGTGCACATCAAGGTATCTTCACAAATTTACCTTGATACCTTTTCTTAGAAGATAAACCTAGTATAAATATTGATACTTCAGAGAAGAAAATTCCAATTTCCTAGGAAATATCTGATGTTAAATAAACTTAAAAAAGATTCTATATTCTCTACTTAACTCTATAGAAATGGGTCTTTTGTTCTTATCATTATTAGTAAGCTCCTTAAAATCTATCTCAAAGAAGAATATATCATTCTCAGGTGGATAGGTACCTTGATAATCATCAAATACATCTTCACTAAGGACTTTAAGACATTCATCCCACTACCTTGAAGAGAAATAGATTCTATTTCCTCCCATTATGGACTTGATCCAAGAAACATCACTTCCTTCTAAAAGGAACTCCATATTCTTGTAAAATTCATGAACTAGCTTTTGGTAAAAGGGTCTTTCATTATCTGAGAACCACTCAAGCCATCCTTGATATTGTAGAACCTTCAATAGTAGATAATTTTTTTCAAACATCCATTCTGCAAGAACTTATTTTTCTGGAGTTACAACATGGTTATATAGAGTAGGATTTATAGGTTATGAAGATTTTCTCGATTCACCTTTCAGTTTCTTAGATGTACGAGACTCGCCACCATTAAGATCTTGCTTCACACATGCCATTCCAATAGTTTGGTTGGAAGGTTGGAATGTGAAATGTTGGGGGTAGAGAGAGTAATGGATGAGAGAGTGTAGGGGTAAAGGAGTAGAGTGGATCAATTCAAATTTATAACATTTAGGGATTTTAATATCACAAAATCATGAAATCAGGAATCAGGTTCAACAAAATCAATGAAATTGTGTTGTTTTGGAAAAAACATAAAACCTATAAAAATAGTGAGTCATCGGTGTTGGCATGACAGATTTTTTATAATACTAACAATGTTGTCTTAATAAGGCATCAGAGTCAGCATGAAAACCATGTTGGTGTGACATAACGACAGTGTCAGCATGACAACTATGTTGGTATGACAAAGTTATCGGCATAAAAAAGTATCGGGGTTAGAATGACATTTTTAGCTTCATACTATCAGTGTTGGTATAAAAAATTCACTTAAAATGGTTAAAGGAATAGAAACACAAGGTCCTAAATATTGATCATTACTAACTCATGTTTGATGTAGTTCATTCTTTCAGTGTTCAATGGATTAGTGAAAATGTCAGCAAGTTGATGTTCAGTGCTAATGAACTCTAAATTTATATCACCTTTTTGATAATGGTCTCTCAAAAAGTGATTCCTTACATCAATGTGTTTTTTCCAAGAATGTGAAATAGTATTCTTAGAAATATTAATATCACTAGTGTTATAACAATTTATAGGGACATGTATGAATTGATATCCATAATCTAGTAATGTGTACTTCATCCATAAAATTTTTGCACAACAACTACCAGTGGCTATGTATTTAGCTTTGGTAGTTGATAATGCAACAAAATTTTGTTTCTTACTACACCATAAAACTAGATACTTTCCCAAAAAGTGACATGTGCCATAGGTTCTTTTTCTATCTAACTTATAGCCACCAAAATCAGAATCTAAATAACTTACCAAATCAAAAGGTTGTCCCCTATGATAGAACAGTCCTAGGTTGGTAGTATGTTTGAGGTATTTGAAAATACTTTTAACAGTAAGAAGATGATATTATTTTGGGTTTTCTTGAAAATGTGCACACATGCATACACTAAACATAATATATGGCCTACTAGTAGTTATGTAGAGTAAAATTCCAACTATTCCTATGTAAGTGGTTTGATCAACAGATTTTCCATCTTTATCAAGGTCCAACTTACAAGTGGTACTCATTGGAGTGTCACCAATCTTAGTTCTTTCAAATCCAAATATTTATAAAATATTCTTAGTATATTTACTTTGATTCAAAAAAATACCTTCTTTATTTTTAAATATTTGAAATTCATGAAAGAATTTGAGTTCACCCATTAAACTCATTTCAAATTCACTTTGCATCATCTTTGAAAAATCAACACATAAAGAATTTTTAGAAGATCCAAAAATAATATCATCTAAATAAATTTTTACCACTAAAACATCTTTGTAAATTCTTTTTATAAAGATATTAGGATTAACTATACCTTTTTTAAAACCTTTATAAATAATAAAACTACTGAGCTTATCATACCAAGATCTTGGAGCTTACTTTAAACCATATAAATCTTTTGTTAATTTAAAAAAATTATTTGGAAAATGAGGGTTTGTAAAACTAGGAGGTTGTTCAAAAAAACATCCTCAACTATACAACCATTTATGAATGCACTCTTGACATCCATTTGATAAAGTTTGAAATCTAGATGTGTTGCATAGACAAGAAGGATTCTAATGGCCTCAATTCTAGATACTGTTGAAAAGGTTTCTCCCTAGTCAATTACTTATTCTTGACTATAACCTTATGCAAATAATCTAGATTTTTTTCTAACTATGTTACTAGCTTCATCTATATTATTCTTAAACACCCATTTGGTGCCTATAGTCAATGTGTATTTGGGTATATCTATAAGTTTCAAGACCTTTTTTCTTTCAAACTGGTTTAACTCTTCTTGCATAGCCATCACCCAAAATTCATCATTGATAGCATCATTGATGTTCTTAGGTTCAAGCCATGATAGAAAATATTGATGTTCAACCTGATTTCCTAGAGAATCTCTAGTATGTGTTCCTTTGTCTAAATATCCAACAATGCCATCTAAATTATGGTTCTTGAGAGTTCTAACAGGTCTATAAAATGAAGGGTTAGTCACTTCAGATTCTTCAATAGGTTCAGGTTCATTATGACTAGAATCCGAAGAATTTCCTTGACTATAAGTTTTAATATATTTATTCATAGAGTGGTTAGAAGATGTAGTATTGATGTCCAATTTTTACATATTATCCTCAAAATATTCTAGAGATGTATTTGGATTATGTGAATATATCTCATCAAACTTGACATGTGCAGATTCTTCCACACATTTGGTTTTCTTATTGAAGACTCTATAGGTTTTACTAGAAATTGAATATCTTAGGAAAATTCCTTCATCACTCTTGGAGGAAAAGTTTTCCAGATTATCCTTAGTGTTAATATTATATACTTTGCAACCAAAAACTTTGAAGTAGTTAACCTCGGGTTTTCTATTATTTCACAACTCATAAGGAGTTCTTTTAAGTATAGGTATAATCAAGACTATATTGATTATATAGAATGTTGTATTGACAGTATCTACCCAAAAGTATATAGGTAGGTCATACACACTAAGCATGGTTCTAGAAATTTCTTGTTGGGTTCTATTTTTTATTTCTATAACTCCATTTTGTTGGGGTGTCTTAGGAGCAGAGAATTTATGACTGTAGCCATTTTGTGAGAAAAAGGATTCAAACTATTGGTTTTCAAAATCACAACCATAGTCACTTCTTAGGGTTTTAATTATAAGACCACTAACATTTTCTACAGTCCTAGCATACTTGGTAAAATGAGAGAAAACTTTACTTTTGTGTGCCAAGAAAAAGGTCCAAGTATATCTAGAGTAGTCATCTACAAGAATATATACATAATGCTTCCCACTTAGACTTGAAACTCTAAAAGGTCCAAAACAATCCATGTGAACCAACTCAAGAGGTTGAGATGTTGAAACTTATTTCTTTGGTTTGAAAGAGATTTTGTGCTATTTACCCTTTTGACAAGGATTATATGATTTTTCATTTGGAAACTCAAGTTTAGGTAGATCCTTGAAAAAGACTTTTCTTATAGGATTTCTAAGTGAGTGTACATTGTAGTGTCCTAATATCCTATTCCAAAGATAAGATTGTTTATGAAAATCACTCAAGCATGAAACATTTTGAGAAATTAAAGAATCTAAGTTAATATCATATACATTTTCATTTCTAGGAGATTAAAATACTAGATTTTTTTATAGTTAGAAACATTGCATGCATCATTTTAAAATTTAACATTAAAACCATCATCAAATAACTGTGATATACTAAGTAGGTTGTATTTTAATCCATCTATAAAAATTACTTTATAAATTAAAACCGAGTTAGAGTTACCAATCTGGATGAGGCTAATTATTTTTCCTTTCGCATTGTCACCAAAGGTGACATGACCACCATCAATATTTATAAAGTTCTTAAAGCATGAGTAATATCCTATAATGTGTCTTGAACATCCACTTTCCAAGTACAATAAGCTTTTACAGGATCTCCTCAAGAACTTTTCCTACAAAATAGATTAGACAAGAAAAGATTTTGGTACCCAAATTTGTTTGGGTCCAGTAGCATTAGTAATAAGAGTTTTGGAAACCCACATTTTCTTTATGGATTTCCTATAAGAAGTATGTAAAGTATTTGAAAAATAAATTTATTTAGTCCAGAAAAACTTGAAGCAGTAGAATATGTTTCATAGCTAGAACTTTCAAAAAGTTTTTCAGAAATAGGCATAAAACTAGATTTTTCAGATTTTGATACAAAATTATTTTTTTCACATTCCTCTTTCCCGGTTGGTATTCTATTCTAGTAGTATACTTATGAGCTACTTGTTTACTAAGCATTTTAACTAAGATTTATTTTCCATTGGAAAATCTCTCTAGATCCTTTTTCAATTACTCATTTGATAATTTAAGTTCATTGTTCACCTTATGCAGTTGAGAATTTTTCTCTTTTTGCATAGAAAGTTCAGATTTAAAAGTGGTAGTCATAACATGTTGTTTCTTTAAATATTTTTATTTATATTTTAATTCATTACAAGTGCCTTCTATAATTTTTCAATATAAAAATATTTCCTCATTTTTCATATTTTCAAAATCACTTTCATCTCCAGAATAATAGGAATTATGTTCAAGAGAATTTAGTGTTTCCTCAGATGTGTTTTTCATAAAAACCATATGTTCCTTATGAGACTTTTTATGAGAGGATTCTGAGTCACTTGAGTTATCCTCAGAAGCACTCCAGGTTTCCTTCATGGCCTTTTTATACTTTCTATTCTTATCTTCATACTTTTTATTGTACTTTATCTTGTGATATTCATCCTTTACATGTCCCTTTCACTTACATTCATAACATATTATTTCACTGGAAGTTCACCTTTCTTCCAATATTGTTTCCAATGTCCCTTGTGATCATACTTACCTTTTTAGTTTGGATTTCTAAATAATTTATTCTTTCTATAAAATTTCTTAAAAATCTTATATCTATTTGATCCATCTCCTCATCATTGTCTACTAATGATTGTTCATCACTTGAAATTTTAGTTCCATCTTCAACTTTTTCCTTCTTTTTAGAGGCACTAGATCTGAAAGCAATATATTTTATTTTGGGTTCATCATCCTATTCTTTGTTTAATTTTATTTCTTACTCATATATCATGAACTCGCCTATCATCTCCTTTACTGGTAACTTGCTGATGTCACAAGATTTTCTGATTGATACAAAAGTTCCTATCTATCTATCTGGTAAGCATCTGAGTATTATCATGATTTCATCCTTGGTTGTAACATCCCTTCCCAGAGAGATCACAATATTTATATTTTCATTAAACCTGAGATACATGTCAGAAATAGGCTCATCAGGATTTATTTTAACGTTATAATATTTAATAGTATATGTGTTAAAACTATAGGTTCCTTCATGTGAAACAGATAAAGTGTCCCAAATTTCATAGGTTTTTTTACATGCATAAATTCTATTAAACTCTTCATCACCTAAAGAACAGTATATGGCATTCATATCTTTGAAATTATTATTATAGGAATAATTAGTTGTGTCATCCCAAGTATTTATAATAGTATTAGGAATATTATATTCATCTATAATTGAAGACCAAATCTCAAAACCCATAAATTCTAAGTGAATTTTCATTTTAATTTTCAATTGTGCATAATTTATTCCATTAAAGAATGGATGTATGTTGGGAGAAACAACTTCCAATATATTATCCATGATAAATAAATATAATTTTAAAAAACTATAAATTTAGAACTAATAGAAATTTAAATATCTTTAAAATAAAACTAAAATCATAGTTGAAAATGATTTTAAAACATATTTATAATTTAAATTTTTTGAAAACAACAACTTGAAAAACAATCCTCTAATACCAAATGTTGGTCGGAGTAGGACACTCAAGAGGGGGGTGAATTGAGTTCTTATAAAAATTTCTGTTAAAATGTTTATTTAAAAGGTTCCCCCAAATTAAAATAAAACCGGTTAGATAACCAAGGTAGTAAAATTATAATATCTTTACTATTACAATAGTTTCTCAGAAGATTGATTAATTATCAATTATAATAATACGAGATATTGATACAACTTTTGAAACTACTATAATAAGTAAAAATATTTATAACTACTATCCTAGACTAACTATCAAAGTAAAATTTAGTTTTATAAAAAATGAACTAAAATAGAGAAAGACTAAATTGAAAACATAGTGGATATAAAACAAGAGGTTCAGTCTCAAGTAGAGACTTAGTCCTCTCCACTTGGTGATCAACTTCCACCAATCAATCTGTATAAATATATATTTTGATCCACACCCTGGATCGGGGTTAACACGGCAGTACACAGGACAATCAAGTCACACATGACCTCTTCCATAGTTATTCATGGGATAAAAAAGTGTAAGAAGATAGTTGTTTGAGGATATCTAGTATCCTCCAGTTTAGCGTAAGAGATAATGTGTGTTTTTAGTACAGACACACACACTGGTCGAAAGTTAGATAAATAGTACACAAAAAATAAGAATATACTGAGAAGTGATTAGAGATACTCTAAGTGTTATTCAATTCAGTTATGGACTCTCTGATGTATCAGAGTTGGAGCTTGAGCCCTCTTTTGGAAATATACACTGAAAACAGAGTGTTGTGTAGCACTATGTTATATATTTTAGGAGAGTGAGATTTTATTTCACTTAGGTCTAGTTGGATGCTGCTGAGATAATGGAACTATGATGAAAAATAGTTCTCTAATTCACAACAATTATAAATGAAGAATTCCCCATGTGTTCTTCCTTTTTGTATGGTGCTTGTGGGGGGTTTGCTCGCATATTGTTTTGTATGTGTGTCTACGTGAGTCTACCCATGTGTATATCTTTCCTACGATCTTCTTTTTATATATATTCTTGTATCCTGACAAGGTGCATGTTTGAGGTAGACACATCACCTCATATTTCTGATATCCTCATTTAATATTTCTACAAAAAATGCATTGAATTAATCAGTCTCATTAAAACACTCAATATATGACCATTAGAAATAATTTTAAATTGAATAAATTTTAAACAGTCTATCGGTGAGTTCTCAGTCAGTATCTCCTTCTGTTGGCAATTCATTCCATCAGTGTGTCATTTTTTCGATCTTCCCATTCTTAGGTGACTCATTTCATCGGTGACTCGTTTTAACTATCAATGAGTCCTTGCGTCGGTAACACCATGAATTGGTATATCATTTGAACTGACGGTAGGTCATATGCATTGGTAGGTCATTTACATCATTAGTTCATCTATGTCGTTAGTTCATTTTCATTGGTAGGTCATCTATGTCAGTAGTTCATTTACATCGATAGGTTATTTGGGTCAGTAGGTCATTTACATAGGTAGGTCATCTACGTTAGTAGGTCATTTGTTGGTGAGTCAGTTGAACTACCGGTATCTCATCTCCTTTGTCAGTGTTAGTCTGTTTCAATTAGAAAATATTTTTGTTTGGACTGTATTACAACATAAATATTAACATAATGTAAAAAATTTATAGAGATCGAAGATAAAAATAATTTCACATTTTGAAATGTAAATAATCAGGATTGAAATTGTTTATACATGATTAATAGGAATTGACATGATTTTTTATTATTAAAACTATTAATACTAGAGAGAGTTACCAATAGTCTCCTATAGGCCAACATGTGTAAATGTGGAATTCCTTGCTTTAGAGACAAGATCTTGGTTTCTATGTTTATATCCTACTGATTATGATATGGCTGATCCTAGAGGGTTGTTGTGGTTTATGGGGGAAGGGAGGCCCGAATGTGATGTGAACCTGGGATGGATGAGCATGGAGGGCTATTGTGGTACATGGGGTAGGGAGGCCCAATTTTTGTGGTAGAAGTTGATGCCTAGAGTGGTTAGATACATCGGTTTATGCATGTGGTGGCAAAGAGGACACTAGAGATGATGGAATGGGTTGAAGCTAGGTTTACCCATTGATATAAAAGTTGGATGCTTCTTTGAATATGTTGTTTTTTTATCTTCTATTCTTTCCTCATTACCTGATGAAGATGGTTTTGGTTACTCTCCTTCTAAGAGATCTAAAGACAATTTGGGTATTCCATGTTCTTTTTTTGTTTAGCTTCTCGTGGTTGGATGATTCTATGCTTCTGCTTTAGGTGGTAAGGACTCGACAGATAGTTCGTCTACTCACTATGTTGAGCCCCTTGTGTTTGGTATATTAGAATGTTTTTCTAGAATACCTATAATTATGGAAAGTGGTAATGATTGTTAAATAAATGAATAAATCTTTAACCCATGGGGTTGGAACTTGCTGGGATGCAATGTTGAGGTTGAAACTCTGAGAAGCTTTGGACTCAGTTTGTTTATGCCTGAAGGGCATGGATCTTTTTAGATATTCTAATTAAATGTAATACAGAAATGATAACTGTTAATTAATGATTAAATAATTAATTAACATAAAGTGAAATTGATAAAAAAGGGATAAAGTAATTAAATGTAACTATTTAAATGATTGTGTGCTTATAGGATATCTGGTCTTAGTAGTGGCATCCAGGAGTCTGAGAGATGTTATCCACAGTTGTTTCTAAAACTAGGATATTCTCATAGTGTGGTTGTGATCTATATTATATCATGTACATTTTGTGTTTCTATATGCTACTCCACCCTGTCGGTTAGGGAAACTGACACCCTAGGGATTCCATGCCCTAGGGGTGTAATGGCTTGTGGTTATTACACACACATATATTCTGGATATAGTTTCCTAAGGACTACTATAGGTATAACATGTATGGGATGTGATGGCTTGAGGATCATTACTCAGTGTATGGGTTGTAATGTCTTGAGGTATAAGACCAGATGTATGATACACATTATGTGAGTTGTGGTGGCTATCAAAAACTACCTAGTTACTTTTGGATATGTGGATATGGTGGTGTGTGTTTCACAAGGTGCATGTTGTAGTGCTTTTCCAAGTTGTCTATAGGATATCCTTTTTTGAGATAGATGATCAGGATGTGCGACATTGGGGAAAAGAAAAAAACCAGTGGGGAAGTGGTAGTGGGGTACCCTTGATATTATTTATTATATTATATGCTCTTGTATGCAATACTTGGTGAAAGTATCCATGGAAAGGTTGGGAACTTAGTATACCTGTTTAGGTGATGATTTATTTTCACTTATTGTTCACTGTACTTTAATATGATTTATTTACTTTTGTACAAGAGGCTCTAGGGAGGATCCTATTGAGTATACCGTTATACTCACCATATGTTATATAAAATATTTTTCAATTCAGTTATAGTAGGTTGGATATTAGGCTGGTTACTACTAGATTATGGGTTGCAGGAGCTATTTGGGCTTCATGGTCACTGTTGTATTTATTTTTCTTTTAGTACTTGTAGTTTTTTCTTTTAGTTGCAGTAGTTCTTGAATGACATTACATTTATGTACTTGAGTTTCTTTTATATTGTATCCTAAGCAGGATTTTGTTGGTTTCTATCTTATATCTCTCTTCCACATGTGTTTCTATTAGAGGGTAATACCTCCCATCTGTGTGTTTACTATACCCTTAGTGCTAATCGCCAACCCGGGGCCTACTAGATGCGGGAATCGAGTGTCACTTTCTCTCTTATCCCATTTTCGGCCCAAGAGGGGTACACTTTTTGGGGAGGGGGTCATGACAGAGTGGTATTGGAGGATTGGGTGAGGGATAGGATGAATTTTGGAGTTAGACACATGTGAGGTTGCATGGTTGGTAGGGAAATGTTGTCAGCTAAGTTTAGAAAGTGCTGTAAACATGGGAGATCAGTTGAGACATGGGTATTTAGTGCCCCTTGTGATATGATTCATGGACCTTTAAGATTACAGTTACTAATAGATGAGTTGATTTTGGTTACAGGGTAGAGACCTAGGAAATGATCATGCATCATTATTCTTTTCACCTATGTTTGAATGGGTAGACCATGGGAAAAGTTATCCTAAAATGAATAAAATAAAATAATTAATTAATGTTAAATTATTCCATATTCTATATTTAGGAGCACTAGTTGTTTTTTCTTTTGCAGGTATGGCTCGAGGTCAACGCCCCCATTAGGTTCGCATGGAAGATGTTCATCAGCTTGTGCCAGCAGATCGTCGCAGGGTAGAGGCTGATGATGACAACAGTTGGAGGAGGACACTTAGAGAGTTTCATCTCCAGAGTTTGAAAAGGTACATGGGCCATATTTTAGATGCAGTCATAGAAGACTGGTTAGATTACTTTGAGATAGCTTTCAGTTTGATCTGTTCTTGGAAGGAGCACTGGGTGTTGTTGGCTTTGAAGATGTTATGTGGGGAAATGAGGTAGCAGTGGCTCTTATTCATCATAGATCTTGAGGATTCAAAAATATCATGGGAGGAGTTCCAAGACCAGTTCAGAGTTGAGTTTCTTTCTTCAACCGTATAGGTGGTTAGTCACCAGGAGCTGCTTACCCTTCAGTAGGGGAGATATAGTGTGTGAGAGTTTCTAATTAATTTCAAGAACCTTATATGATATGCTTCAGACCTATTGTCGGATAAGGATTCCAGAGTGAAGCATTTTGAGGAGGTTTTGTGTCCAAAGATCCAGTGCCAGGTCACCCTATTTATGTTGAAGATGTATCTCGAGGTTTTAGAAAGAGCATAGGTCATCCAGTGGATGATATTTAGAACTAGATCATCATGATAGGGGAGTTGGTGAGAATTATAAAGAAGTAGAGATGTGGTCCTGGGTTCCTAGTTGTTAGGACAGAAGAACTTTCAATTAGCTGGGGGTAGGTCCCAGCCTTCAGTGTCTCATTTATCCAAGGGTAGTGACTATCAGACCTATGTTAAGGGATCACACACAAGTTTTTATTATGCAGGACAAGTTCATTAGCAGTGAGAGTACCTATACTTTCTAAGTAGTCATTGGGCACAATTTTTTCTACTTCAGGTTCCTCCGTTGAGGTAGTTCCAGCTGAGGCATCAGTTGGAGGTTTCTCTAGTTCAGGATCCGTAGATAGAAGATGGAGTAGGAAAAGTACAACCCCCGAATGCTCACCATCCCCAGAGACTAGAATGTGGCTATAGAGGTGGTCTTCATCATGGTCATAGAGGTCATGGATCATATCGTGGTCAAGTTCATGCTTTAGTGTTTCTAGTGCTAGGAAAACAAGACATCATTCGAGGTTTCATTTACTTGTTTTCTACTTGGGTGCATTCTTTGTTTGGTTCAGGAGTGACACACTCTTTCATATAACCTACCCTTGTCCATTCTTTGTGTCTTGAGGTAGAGAGACTACTGGTTCCCTTGGCGTTGACTACACCACTTGAAGGTTGAGATGACTTGTTTGAATTATGTAGAAAATGTGAGCAAGTGTTGGGGAAGCACCTATCTTGGGGATATTTCCTATGTTTATGGATACAACCATATGACATCATCCTCAGCATGGATTGATTTTATTCAGTGCAGTCTATCATGGATTACTTTAGAAGGTAGGTTGTGTTCTTTAATACTGATAAAGATCCTGCAGTGTTTATTGGTGAGAGAGACTCTTGAATGGGGCAGAGGCATGTTACATCCTTATCATATTTTATGGATGAGATAATGTTGATATCCTCATAGGTTCAGCAATCGGAGTTTCCTAAGGTCATGGAAGGGTACCCTGATGTCTTTTTAGATGAGGTTGTAGTGTTACCCCCTCGATGAGAGATCAATTTTGGGATCGAACTATAGCCATGTGTGTCTCCCATATTGATGTCTCCATAAAGGATGGTGATTTATGAGTTGTGAGAGCTACATATATAGCTCTATGGTGTATTTTAGTGTGGTTTTGTTCATCCAAGTGTGTCACCATGGGGTGCACTAGTTTTGGTTGTAAATAAGGATGACGGTAGTTTGTAGTTGTGTATCGATTATCATTGCTTAAACCAAGTGATAGTGAAGAACCACTATCATATTCTGTGGATTAATGATTTATTCAATCAACTAAAGGGAGAAAGTTGTTTCTCAAAGATCAATTTATGGTCATAATATCATCATATGTGTGTAAAGGATGAGGATATCTCGAAGATTTCTTTCCATTGTCGTCATGGGCATTATGAGTTTATTGTGATGTCATTCGGTGTGATGAATTCTCAGAATATGTTCATGAGGTTGTTGAACACTGTGTTTTGTGAGTTTCTGGATAAGTTCATGGTAGTTTCCATCGATGATATCCTTATGTACTCTGTGTCCAAGGAGGAGCATGCAGGTCATCTGTGTACCATTTTTGGGAGTTCTTTGTCATCAGAGGCTATTTGGAAAGTTTCCAAAGTGTGATTTTTGGGATCAAGAAGTCTAATTCTTGAGGTATGTTGTATCCCAGTAGAGAGTAGTTTTGGATATGTCGAAGATATAATCAGTTATGCCTTGGGAAGCCCCCAAAATAGTGGTAGAGGTGTGAATTTTTTTGGGTCTTATAGGTTATTATAGGAGGTTCGTATACTATTTCTCTCAGGTTGTGTATCCTATGATAACATTGAATAGAGAGGATCGGGTTTTCTTATGGACTGATCAGTGTCAGAAAACTTTTGAGTATCTGAAGGAGAAGTTGGTTAGTACTTCTGTTCTTTTTCTACAAATAGAAGGAGTTTAGTTTGGGGTTTTTTGTGATGCTTCACATCTTGGGTTGGGTTGTGTTCTGATGTAGAATAGATCAACCATTTCTTATGGGTCTCAGTAGTTACATCCCCATGAGCGTGATTATGCTATTGATATCTTGAGTTGGAAGTATTGGTGTTTGTGCTAAAGTTGTGGAGACATTACCTCATCGGGGAGTGCTTTGTCGTCTTCACCGATCATAAAATCCTGAGGTATGTTTTCCCCCAGTGTGACTTGAACCCCTGTAAATGTTGGGGGATGGAGTTATTATAGTATTATGACTTTGATATTTCTTATACACTAGGAAAGGGAAATGTTGTGGTTGGTGCATTGATAAGGAAGTCCCGTAGTGATGCAGTGCTTGAATCGAGAAATTCCTAGAGGGTGATGGAAGAAATATTAGCATTACATCTATGTATGGGAGAAGTTGGGGGAATAGGTGGCCTTTTTCAAGTAATGGTGCAGTCATCTCTGGTGTAGTAGGTAGAGGAATCCCAATTGGGTGATCTTGAGGTGGAGGTCTAGAGAGACCGAGTTATTTTTGGTGAGGCCCCTAATGGTTGGTCTGAGTATGAAAAACACATAGTGTTGTTTCAAGGTAAGCTTTTAGTTCCTTTGGAGATGCATGAGATGGTTCTCAAAGAGTTTCATAGTTTTCCCTTGCAATACATCATGGTGTGAACAAGATGTAATGATCTTTGAGGATTTAGTTTTGGTGGTCTAGGTTGAAGCATACAATTGCATAGTTTGTGTCTCGATGTTTGATCTGCCATACAGTGAATGTCGAGCACCGTGTTCCTGATGGTTTTCTCCAACTGTTAGATGTTCCTTAGTAGAAGTGGGAGGACATATTAATGGAATTTGTTACCAGTTTACCTTAAGATCAGAGAGGATATAATTTTGTATGGGTGGTAGTAGATATTTTAACAAAGTCATCCCACATTATATTGGTTAAGGAGTTGAGCTCAATGTAGGTTCTATCAAGTCAGTATCTAGAGGAGGTGGTGAGACTCCACGGAGTCCTGAGGATGATCATTTTTGATCGAGATACTTGTTTTACCTCTAGGGTGTGTAGAGGTTTCCATCATGCTTTTGGTTATCAGCTATTTCTTAGTACTTCTTTTTATCCATAGATGGATGGTTAGATAGAGCAGACCATCCAGACTCTTGAAGACATGTTTCACTCTTGTGTCCTGGATTTTGGAGGTTCAGGATGAGGCACCTTCCCTTGGTAGAGTTTGATTAAAATAATGGTTTTCACTCCACCATAGACATGGATCCATTTGAATCCTTGTAAGGTTGAACTTATCATTATCCTTTGTGCCATACCGAGGTCGGAGAGTTAGCAATTCTCAAGCTGAAACAAGTACAAAATACGATAGAGATGTTTTAGGTGATTCATAAGAGGATGAAGGCAGTGCAAGATCATTAGAAATCTTATGATGATAATAAGTAGAGGCCTATAGAGTTCAACTTTGGTGACCATGTGTTCTTAAAGGTGGTTCCCCATCATGGGAAGTAAAGGTTTGGTCGTGGGTGTAATATTTCTCCCTAATTTTTTGGGGATTTTGAGTTGTTAGATCATGTTGGAGTCATGGCGTATCGGGTAGAACTTCCTACGTAGATGAGCCAGATGAATGATGTTTTTCCTGTGTTGCAGCTATTTCTTTATCTTTATGACAACACTCACATCATCGATTGGGGTGATATCGATGTTGATAATGATGTGACTTTCAAGGAGAGGCCTGTAGCGATATAGACATGCCAGGAGAATGTGTTATGTGGGTGTGCTATCCCATTGGTTCGTGTCTTATGGAGACATAGTGGTGTAGAGGAGAGTACTTGGGAAATTGAGTCATAGATATGCACTCAGTACCCTAAGATGTTTTTTGTTTATCTATTCTCTTGTAATTCTATTCATTTGGTGGTTGTAGACCTTTTATATTTATGATATGGATTTCTCTTGTTTATTGTTGTGTCTTGGTCTCTTTTGATAGGTATATTCTCTGGGAGAGTGTTTAGGAGTTTGAGTTTGTTTCATGGTTTCACATTGTTCCTTTGATAAAGAAGTTGAGATCCTGTAGTGGCTAGAACCTTGAGAGGTATCTCACTAGGTGGTTATTCAGACGACCCATTTTCTGTTATCTCTCTGGGATGGTTTTGGATTCTCAAGGATGATCAATATTTGAGAGGTATCTTATGTAAAACCATGGATCCATGTGGATTGACAATTTGTGTGTTTTTGAAGACCAAGGTGCTCAGAGGAGGCTCAAAGGAAGTCCAAATGGACTTGGTTGCTAAAAGCTGGAAAGTAGGGAGATTTCACGTCTTGAAAGAAAATTACATGATGTGAAAGTGAGATTCATGAAGTGTAATATTTCAAGTTTATAAAAATAAATAAAATTAATAGGTGATTGTTTTTTCAGCAGAAACCAACCTCGAGGAATTACACGACATGAAAGGGGATTACGCATCATGTAATCCCCCGATATTGTAATGTTTTAAAACATTCCATCTACTCGGGTTGTTAAAACCTATGACTATTGATTCCCTCTCTCTCATCCTAGGTGACCTGACAGTCCCCTCCTTGGAGTTTTGGAGATAAATTCGATGAGAATCGATCTTGGGCTTCCATATTCGATTTTTGGTGACCCGAATTGATCCAAGGTGTGTTTTACTTCATTTTCTAGCAGTTTTTCCCAGTTTGATCATTTTTTTCCTTCCATTATTCTTTCCATGCAATGGAAGATTGTTTCCCATGGTTCTAATGGGGGTTTCTCTTAGTTTTTGTTGGTGTTGTGGTGTCACAGCATCCTCGGATGGATGTAGATCTTATGGGAGATGTGATTGAAGATCTGTTGTGTTGAACTATTCTCGTGCGAAGAACATCAACGACCTTTTGAGGTAGGGGATTCATTGCTTATATATTTATTTACATGAAATCATAGATCTAACATGATTTATCCCCTTGTATTGTAATGGAATTGACCTAATACTTATTTGAACCAGATTAATGAATTGGTATCGATCATATATCAATGTTGTTGCTTTATATCATGATAACATGTTGCCTCTTGATTTTCTAGATAGTGTGATATCCATGCCTTGCTTGGTTTAGCATATTCTTCTTGATGAAAATTGGTAAAGAATATAAATCCATAATTAATTGATAATTAATTGGCTAAAGGAATTTAAGAGGCATGTTTAATGAATCTAGTTTTTGTTGTTTCAATTTAATGATAACCAAATTGATATGGATATTCATGTTTAATTGAATTGGTTAATGAACCTGAAGCATGTTGATGTTTGTTGATAAAGGAATTAAATGAATGTTAAATTAATTAATTAATTAATTTGTGATAGCTTGTGATATATTGTTACTTAGTTTACCTATAGATACCCAAAGCTTGACGTACATATACATTACATTACTTTTGAGGAATACGTAATACATGATAAAAACAGACGCCCAAAGACCATATTAGTTTAGTGTATTTGGAAACTCGGAACATAATCTTCTAATCATGGTGAAAGATCTTCAACATCTCCCATAAAGATCTTTCCCTTTTTTTCTTACCTAAAACCTTTATTTATATCCTGGGGAAAAGAAAACATAAAAAGGGTGAGATCAAATGCTCAATAAGGGTAAACATGTAGAACTTAAAAACAATCCATAAACATTTGAACATAAAAACATGAACATAAAACATCAAAATCTTGAGCAATGACATAAATATTGGTAGTATATAAGGAATAGATCATAAAGGAACATTAATATTGATAAAATGGCATGGGAATAAAACATGGAATTGTGGAAAACCATTAAGAACATGATATGATTTCCATAGTAGCCAAGGCATTGCTTCCAAACAATCATAGTGGACAAAGTTCATTACTAAACCGGGTTTACTTACCGTTCCAGTCCTGTATTACTGAACCAGATTCACTTGTAATTCTATCCATGTCTATCTCATGAGATATAAATATTTTCCCAATGAATTGGAGGGAGATATAGGTCCCACCCATCTCATAATGAAACCATTCTTATGTGTGCCACAAAATCATAAATCATACATCATATCATAACCCATGTAATAGAAATGGGATTCTTAAACATCATGCCATCATTACATAATCCATATACGATAAAGGACTTCATAAAAATAATTCCATCATAACATAATCAAATCAATGTATTAATAGGGATATAAACAGAACCCTATATTATCTTAGATTGAAAATAATTTTGATAAAACACTAGAACTCTATTCCTGAGGAAAATATCCTTTCTTCATCAAATTTTTTTTCCTTTCTCAATATGTCATAAAATTTTAAACTAAAAGAATTTAATTTAAAATAAACTTGAAAACTTGTAAAGGAAGATTCATGGAAATAAGTAATTATGAAACCATAAAAATCCGTTTATGTCATATAAGATAAAAAAACATTCTCCTTGTACTTTTGTCGAAAATGTCAAAAAGTACCACGTATGGTAAACAAAAGAAAGATTCCTTCCATAACAAAAAGTAAAAGTCCAAGAGGGGTAAAAATGACTTTAAACATAAATGGACTAATATTAAACACTTTATGAAAAACATTTTTATGGACATGGATGAAAAATATAACCCCAGTAAATACTTACGTATAAGCAATCTCGGATAAAAATGAGATTGCAAAATTATCCCTTACCTTAGGTCCAATTTCTTCCGTACGTGTCTGAAACTCCTGTATAGTGGGTTTAAACATATTATTAACTTGTAAAAGAACCATAATAATATTTATGATATCATATATGATTCACTTATGACATTATATTACCCGTTCTTTTGTCAATTCCATGTTAAAGTAGCACTTTGGGTAACATCATTTCATTTATCGTACGTGCTTGGACTTATTGTTCTTGATATTATTACTTATATCTTGATTTAATTAATTCAAGAATTTAAAAAATAATTTATATATAATATATATTCAGCATATAAATATATATGATAGATCGATAAATGGAATGAAATACACCGTTCATGGAGACGGTAGGTCGTACTTACGCATGAACGCTGTTTTCATTTCCTTATTGAATTGAATAGAATTAAGTAAATGAAACATATAAGTACATAAATCCAGTATCATTATTATGTCATATATTTCATGATTATTTATTATATATACTTTATAATCATTCTTGAATGGTTAACATAGAGAATGAATCTCATCGCGTCGTGGAGACGGTAATCCGTACGTACGAACGAGCGATGATATTGTTCTCATAATTATTGAATGGAATTGGAGTGGATGATATAATATCTCAAAATAAGTATGATGTTATAATAATCATATATAGTTATTATTTACACCATTATACCCATCCAAGTAAGGTGGTGGTGGAGAACAGATTACACCACAACATGGAGACAATATTCCGTATGTACGCATGCGCGGTGATTTCATTTTCCGTAGGATGGATAGAAGGTGAAATGGAGTTTTTTAATATTTATAATAACATATCAGTATATGAGCGATACTGATTTTATTAATTTATAATGAAAAAAATAAATAAGAGGAAGTATAAGAAGAAATAAATTTGAAAGAATCGGTAAAGGATATTATCTCTTCTTTGACGCGCCTCTTCTAAACCACCTTTTAGGGCACTAAAGTTGGTCTTTGAAGAAGAACAGAACCTCGAGTATATTCCTAGGGAAGTGGAGAAGATAAATGGACAGAGTTTGGCCGATCTTGAAGGATTAAAATGTTGTGAAGAGGAGAGGGAGGAGGTGCCCTTTTATAAGGGAGGAGAGTAGCACTTTTGGAAACCTCTAAAATATTAATTTATAATAAATCCAAAACCCACTTGAAAACTTAAAAAATGACTCAAATTATAATATGAGATGATATAGGGTTGTAATATCATTAGAAAATAAAATTTATACATGTTGGGAATTTATTTTAAACCTTATCAACTTGATTTATCCTTATTTAATCTATATACTTTTATTTGTGGTAATAATATTCTAAATTTTAAATTGTTAAAAATAATTACTTATGTGTTTTGAATTTTCCATAATTAGATAAATTATTAAATTTTAGACCATTTAATTTTCAATTTGTAATTTTTAAATATTTTTGTGATTTTTAAAAAATTTAATAATATGTTATTTTTATAAAATATCAATAGTGTGAATTTTGATACTATTCAATTATTTGAATTTAAATTAAATTCAAACAAAAGATATATTCAAACAAAAATATTTAATAGATTTATAAATTGTAATATTCATCTAAAAAATTCATGGAGCACATTAATTTTTTCATATAACATTTATTTTAATATTTTTAAAACCATTTATTTGATATCTCCCTTAATAAAATAATTACCACAACATTTTTGTATAATTATTTAATATACATATTTTTTGCATAAAAATTAAAAATAAAACACTGTGATGAAGATAAATCTAATATCTTCCATAATAATACTTTTAATAGAATTTATCATCTTAAAATCACAACATTTAAATTGTTATATTTATTAAATTATGAAGGTGACAACTTTGACATCATTTAAAATAAAATACTATAAGTGTCATAATTGCTTTTATAAGGATCCAAATGGTCAAATATTCGATCATAAGATGATTAGGGTTTACCTGTAAACGACCAATAAGTTTTGGTTAGGTGTTTGTGCCTTCTATGGTTACTATTAGATTAATAAAAATTGTATTATTGATTTTTCACTAAATAAACAGTTTCTGCATCACTATTGTGTCACCATTAATGATTGTTATTTAATCCCCAAAAATTATAAATAAATTTAAATGATGTAGATAATTTTATTATATTTCTGGTGAATATTTATTTTCAAAGTTTTATAAAGTTTATCACTAAATTAAAATTATTACACTTATAAGATATAAGAGAGTGACATGTTGTCACTTTCTTTGGTTTTAATAATAATTACATCATTTTCATTGTCAAAAGTACATTAAAGGAATCTATTCTGACCCTTAGGTGATATGGGTCAACTTTTATTCATCTAATATAATTTTGGTAGGTGTTAGGATAATTTTATAATCTTATTTTTACCCTTAATTACCTGATTTACCTTTAACTGTAATAAATAAAAATTACCGTAGTTACTATTCATAATGTCTAAAAATAAAAAGTGTCATATTAACATAATTTATAACTAATTATTCTAAATATGGAATCAATTTTTCCAAATTCAAAACAAAAAAGTTGCAGTATTTAATTTAAAATTAATCCTGCTGTTGAGAAAACATGTTTTAAAAGTTAAAACATTGCAAAAAATTGAAATGTTTTTACCTATGAATTCAATGTAAAATTAATGATAATAACTTAAATTATATTGAATGGTAAAAATATATTCTATTTATACTTTAAAACCATTCAATATTATAATTTAACCATATAAATTATCTTGATGAAAAAAGTTGTTTTTAATTAAAATTTAGCGTATTTTTACTATTCATCAAAATATGAAAGTTAACAGAAAAATATAAAAAAATTATCCAAAGTAAAATTTTATATAAATATTTAAATTAATAATTTTATTTTGTCAAATTTAAGTCATAAATGTGTCAAAACTAGATTTAAAGTGGGTGTGCCATCAAAAGGCGGCAAAACTGCATTTTTTTGAAAAATACTTATTTCACCCAAAAAATTTATTTTGTTCTCATAACATGTTCTAGAATATTTTAAAGATGAATTATTATGTAATAAAATTCAAAATTTAGTTAATACTATTCATAACGTCTAGTTCATAACAATATATCGTTGTTTAGTGAAACTCGATATTGCGTACAACACACGCTATTGAGGAAGGTCGCTCTTGCGTGCAACACAATCCAAGAATAGAGTTTTCATATACTACAAGATAATACGGTGTTTCTTATAGCACAATATAATCTTGGTGTAGTGTACAACACAAGACATTAAAGAAAACTATTTCTCATAAAATCTCTGGGTGTTACATTACCCGTAGTTAGAACCTGTGAATAATGAATCAGTTAATTCAAGATGGAATAAAGAACTAGTTGTGTGATAAATATATTTACCTTTTAGGCTCCAAGATACCCATTTGATTGTAAAGGTCAAGTGACTTTTGATTTGAATCTATGAGAGATCGTTGTGTGTGAAGGAGGAATGCCTTGCTTTAGGGCCAAGATCCTGGTTTCTATGTTTGTTTCCTATTACTTATGATATGGCTGAGCCTGGAAGGCTATTGTGGTTTGTGGGGGCAGGGAGGCCAAGATGTGAATTGAGCCTAGGATAGCTGATCCTGGAGGGATGTTGTGGTACATGGGGTAGGGAGGCCTGGTTGTTGTGTCATAAGTTGACACATAGAGTGGCGAGATGCTTTGGTTTATTCATGTGGTGTCAGGGAGGACACCAGAGATGATAGAATGAGTTGAAGCTCGACTTACCCATTTATATGAAAGTTAGATTCTTGTTTGAATATGTTGTTTGTTTATCTACTATCCTTTCCCCACTTCTTGAGGCATATGGTTTTGGTTACTCTCCTTTCAATAGAGGTTAAGATTCATGGGTTATTCCATGTGATTTCTGTGTTTTTCTTATCGTGGTTGGATGATTCTATACTTATTATTTAGGTGGAGAAGACTCAATGGGTAGTTCATCTATTCACCATGTTGAGTCCCTTGTTTTTGGTATATTATAATATTTTTCTAGATTACCAAGAATTATGGAAAGTGGTAATGGTTATTAAATAAACAAATAAATGTTTAACCCATGGGGTTGGATCTTGTTGGGATTCAATACTGAGGTTGAAATTCTGAGAAGTCATGGAATCAGTTTGCTTATTGCTGAAGGGAATGTATCTTTTTTGAAATGATAATGAAATGTAATTCATAAATGATCATGGTTAATTAATGATTAAATAATTAATTAACATAATGTGCAACTGATAAAAAGGGATAAATTAATTTAATGTAGATCTTTAAATGGTTGTGTGCTTATAGGATATCTGTTCTTAGTAGTGGCAGTTGAGAGTCCGAGAGACATTAGCTGCAGTTGTGTCTGAGACTAGGATATGACCATAGTGTAATTGTGAGCTATATTATATCATGTACATTTTCTGTTTCTATACGCTACTCCATCCTTTTCAGTTAGGGAAACTAACACCCTGAGGATTCTAATCCCTGGGGGTGTTTTACCCAACATCCTGATGGGAGGATAGATGGATGACTACCCTCTTTGGCCTCGCTCTCTTCTCTTGGTAGTTACTTGTGCTGGTATGCAAAGTGGTTAGTTTTACCATTATATGTGTGTAGAGGTCTATAAGGGCTTGTGGTTATTTCACACACATATATTATGGATATTTTTTTCTAAGGACTATTATAGGTATAATGTGTATGGGATGTGATTGATTGAGGATCCTTACTTAGTGTATGGTCTATAATGGTTGAGGTATAATACCTGATGTATGATACATGTTATGTGGAAGGGGATTGAGCACCAGATTGGGTAGTGGACTACGGTCTGCATGCTTCCTCTTAAATAATTTACTGAAAAAATCTCCCTCTTCATCACTATTAATTCCATAAAAGTGATCCTCACATCTAATTTCTTTTTTGGGGGTCAAGATGCCTTTTAAGGAAAAATCATATAAGTGTTCCAAGATTTCCCCATCAGACTAATCTAAAGGATCCTTATCCTTACTATAGCTAATTCCTATGCAGGTTTCATCAGGGATATCAGGTGTAGCATTAATTTTTTTCCAGTATCCTCAAAAACTCCTCTTCCACCTCATCAATGGATTCTTCAACTCCTAAAAGCCCGTATCAAGGACATATTGGGTCTTGGGTGGGTTCTTTAATATTTTTTGAAAAAATTGAATTTCTCTTTTTGTTCACCCAGGTTAAACATTAATTTCCCCCTTGAGACACCAATGATCTCCACCCTATGGCTAAAAAGATCCTACCAAGGATGATAGGTACCTCCTGGTCACACTCTATATCTAGTATCAGAAAACCATCATGAAAAAATAGCCTTCCTAATCCCACTAACAAGTCATATAACCTACCAAATGGGTGATTGATCGATCGATAAGAAAGTTATACTACAACAATGGTGGGTTGGGGAACTCCTAATATGAAGTTTTGAAACAAATATAGTGGTATTAAATTGATTTAAGCTCTAAGATCAGAAAGAGAATTAAACTAGCCACATCTATCTCCAAAGGTGCAAGGGCTGATAAAGCTCCCTGGGTCTTGAAGTTTGGGAGGTATCCTATTTTACAACACAACACTACACTCCCCTGTGAGATTGTAACTGGAAAATTCTTCTAGGGTTTTCTTATTTGAATAGATTTTTTGAGGTATTTTTGATGAGATGTTATTTGAATTAGGGCCACTAGGAATAGAATTACAATGTTTCATTTTTAAAAACTTTGAGAAATTTCAACTGTTCAAAATCATGGTTTTATTTTTTAATCCTTTGTAGAAAATTAATTATTGGAGTAAAGTTCTTAATTATTTTAAGAATCCCTTCAAATTATTATTCAAGATTCTTATTTTATATATTTTCTTGTTTTTTCAAGCCATTTTCTTATTGTTTTTCAGTCAGGGTAGTAGGATTCAGAGTGTTTCTAGTGTTGTTGTCCAATTTTCTACATTCAACATTTCCTAGATTTGAATTTTCATATTTATCTAGTTTTTTAGTAGTTTGGGGTACTTACCTAGATTCTTGGTAGGTTTGGATACCTTTTATAGTTGTTATAACCATATAATATTCTCTAAGGTTCACTTTAGTGGTGCTTAGAATCTCACTCTTGTCTCCACCACCAACTTCTCTATCCAATTCACCCATTTGAATTTCCACAACTTTCATCCTTGAATCCATTTTAACTTTATCAAAATACTTTTTAGTCTTCTTTTCATCAAACCTTTCTATCAGCTATTAGAATATTCCCCTTAATTCATCTTGTGAGTTAGATGATTCATATTTTGGTCGGGGATGGAACTTTGGCCTAGGTGGTTACTAGAAACTAGGGGGTGTAGTGGGTTTAACAACTCTATTCTCCCTATAAGATAGATTTAGATGATTTATATACCCATGATTATAAGTTCCTGAAAATAGTTCATCCCTGGGATGCATCCTAGGACTATATCTATAAAAATTGGAATTTTTGGGAGCTTTGGAAGGCATATCAAAACTAGGACAACATTAATGTAAATTCCTAAACATACCATAATGGTGGAATTTCTCCCGAAGTGTATTTTGAGTATTTTCATTGAGAAATCCAGCAACTTGTAGAATAGGATTGGGTTCTTTCCTCATAATGGTTCTTCTCCTATAGCATTTGTGTTGTGAGTTTTGTGCCAATGTATTAAATATTTGCTTCAGTTCCTCAGCAGTTATATCACTAAAATCCCCACCAAAAGATTGGTCGACCGATGTTTGGTGGTAAGGGGTGATATTATTGTAGAAAATTTCTATGAGGAATTTGGGAGTGCATTGGTCATTCGAAATTTATCTAAGTAATCCCTTAAATTTATCCCAAGCTTCATGGAATAGTTCTCCCTCATCTTGTAAGAAACAAATGATTTTTATATGATTCTAGAAGTCATTATTCTAGAACTGCTACAAAACAATCCTTTAAAAGTGTTGTCATTTATCAGCACTATAAAAAAGAACTAATAAAGGTGCCCTTTATTGGTGATTTATTTTTAGTGATGATAAATGGTACCCTTTTTCGGTGCTTTATTTTTAAAATTTGATAAAGGGATCCTTTATCAGTTCTTTTTTAGCACTGATAAATGTCCTAAATAAAATTAAATAATTACATAAATAAAAAATAAAAATGATTTTATTAAAAATACATTAAAAAATGTATTAATTAAATAATTATTAATAAAAATGAATAAATTGATTGTACAATCTCTAAATTATAAATACTAATAAATATTTTATATTAAATATATAGATATATTTAAAATTAAAATTAAACAAATTAAAATTAAAAATAAGAAAATTAAGAAAAATATTAAACATTTTATTAATTAAATAATTATTTAAAATATTAATAAATAGTATATATTAAATATATTGATAAATATGAATGTATATAAATATGAATGTATATAAATATGATTTATATAATAAATTTTTTTATGCTTTACATTAAATAGTCATATATTTATAAGTGAAGAATGGTTTATAATTAAAAATTAATATGAATGAAAAATACTAACTAATTGCATCGAGTAATGGACATAATTGAATGATGTTTGAATTTTAAATTTAATATATATCAAACATGTGTTGTATTTATTTCACATACATATACGTAATTAATGCATTTTTATATACAACACACACACACAAATATTTACGTAATTAATGAAATATTATATAGAAACACATACAATGAATATTTATGTAATTTATTCAAAGTTTTGTATTCATTTTAGAATTTTATTATAACATTATAAATTTAATATATCATGTATTTAATCATTAAATTTTATTTATTTGTTTTTAATATTATTATAGTTGGGTATTAATTCGTTTTTAATATTTTTTTATTTTTTATTATTTTGAAATTTAATTAATTTATATTATTTATTTTTATGTATTTATTTACTATGTTTTAATATTTTTAATATTTTTGTCAATATATATCTATATTTTTTCAATAATTTATATTTAATTAATAAGATTTATCCATTTTTTTAATATTTTTAAAGTGTACTCATTTTTAATTTTTCAATTTCACTCATTTTTAACATGCATGCACTTAAGATTAAATATTTATTAATAATGTTGAAAATATATTTGTAAATTAATATTATAAATGAATATATTTATAAATTTATATTTACTATATTTATACATTTAAATATTTATAATTATAAATAAATAAATATTATTAATTTTAAAGTATTTACATAATTAAAAATAAATAATTATATATATTTAAATAATTATAAAATTATAATAAATTTATTTAAATAATTAATAAATTTATTATATTTATATTTATATATATTTATTATAAATATAATTATATAAATTTATATAATTATATGAATTTATATAATGATATAAGTATTATTTAAAAAAAATATTTATATAATTATAAATAAATAATTATATATTTAAGTAATTATAAAATTATAATAAAAATATTTAAATAATAAAAATATTTACTATATTTATATTTATATATATTATATATATATATAATTATATAAATATATTTACAAAAAAATTATTTATAGGTATAATTATAAATATTTTATTTGTGCTTAAGTAATAAGTGCTGATAAAGATGCCTTTTATAAGTGCTTATTAGTTTGTCATGGATAAAAGAGATATTTATCAATGTTTTTTTGAAGCACTAATAAAAGTGTACCGATCTATTTAAAGAACCCTAACCAGTTGTGAACCAGTCACGATATCTAAAGATTTCTATGGAAGCCAACTGCAATTGGCGCTCCTTCTCATCAGATTCTAGCTCAAATCAAAGCTCAAATTAAGTCTCAAACAATTCCCAGGCTTGAATCCAAGGTTTGAACAATTCAAGGATTGAACGAATCCAAGGCTTGAAAAAATTCTCAGTTTGTCGATATCTCTACTTTTCCTCAGGAGATTCTAAGTTTCAATCTAAGGTATGTTATTTTTTCCTCCTCACTAATTGATTGCTTGTTTGGTGATATCAATTTGTGTTTTTATCATCATTATTTCATTTATTAATTACACAACTATTTCTTCTCACACTATAGTTTGATAAATTCTTCCCCTCTCTTAAGTTGTAAAGGCTCCCCATAATCAAGCATTAGACCCGGGTTCAAATCTGGGTGGGAGTAAATTTCCACAGGCAGATGGTGACGTAGGCATGATGCAGGTAAGTCGTGACACATACATGACGCATGTCTGATGACACAAGTATTATGATTCATGCATGATTCTACACTGGGCCTTCAGGCTAGTTTTTGGGACTTTGGGCCTTGTAATGGGCTTCATACCCACTCGGCATTCGGACCATGTTCTGAATAAATAAGGTTTGATGGTTGGGTTATACCTTGGGGGGCTATGTCCTGCCTTTCCGGCCAGTGTGTGTGTGGTGTGTGTGTGTTTAATGCAATTTCACCCCCAATCACCTAATATATATATATAGGGAATGACTTAGTGACCACTGAACATGTACAATGGGGTTCCCTTCATTCATTCAGTCTGATAGATGTGGAAGCCAAGGGTTATTCTACTCAATTGAGGGATTCCTCATACCATTGAACTTTGGAAATACTAGACCTAATTCACATGTGATATTAATGCACTAGTCCCTAACATGGGATAAATATGAAGAGGTTGTTAGGTGAATGATATTGATCATTTCTATAGAGTGATAATTAAGTTGGGACAACACATTATAAAAAGAATTGAACACATATATGGGAAATCCTCCATGGATTGATCATTGTTTCTGATAATACTATATTCATAATCTTGTATTTTCATTATTTTTTTATTTTGGTTGCATCAATTTTCAAAATCCTTAATATTTTTCATTTTTTTCAAAATATATATAAAATACCATAAATATACTAATGTGGTAGGAATAGTGAGTGATCCAAAATAAAATCTTTAAGGGAATGACCAAAACTATCAACTATGTTGTACTAATGAGGAATATAAATATTATTTTTTACCTCCCCATAATAGGTGTGTCATATACTCAACCCCATAATCTAATATAGAATTCTTTACCACATAATGGAAATCATTCTTAATACTTTTTCTTAAAATTGTAATCCCCTTTAGAGAATTATATATATATATATACGAATAAAACATAATACATATGATCTGAGTATAATTATAAAAGGGTGAAATGAAATACTTATCATGATACATTGATTTATACTTTGAGGGTCCATATATATCATAGTGAATAAACTCCAAGAGTTGTTTCATTTAAATCTCTAATTTATTATTTTAATTATTAACAATCTCCATATTCTAATTAGTAAAAAAAATCGACCAATTTTATCTTTTAATCATAAAAACATATCAAACCACACTTTTTAAGTCATTATTTTAATGTCTCATTATCTAATATGATCAATTTTTTACTAACACAAATCAATTTCCTCTTTAAAATACAATTACCATATATTTTTACTGGCCCCAAATTAGAATATGGTTCGACTAGTTTTCTATACCTTCGTAAAAATATAGTTATCTTTGAAATGATAACTATTGGGTCCACTAGGTCGAATACCCTGAGAGGGGGGAGAATCAGGGTATGATAGATTAAAACTTTCACCTACTTGGATCTTGTTTTGTTGTTAGAAAAAACTCAATTCTACCTTCCTCTCATAGTAATATACAAATAGATATGAAATCATGCACATGACAAAACTATTTTTACTTGGTTCACCCTCACTGGGCTACATCCAAGGAGCATACAATGGCTATGTGCCGATATACCAAATTCACTAAGTCTCACAACCAATAACGAGTACAATGTTCGGGCTAGATATTCTATTCCTAGGCTCACTGCCTTTACATGGTTTAGGGTCTGCTCCCTATATTCAAAAGGGTCAGTCCCTATGCCTCTTTCTCTGGCTCACTATCGGTGGAAAGGGTCATCGTCTTCCTCTTCCTTCGCTCACTGCTCTTGTAAAAGAATCCAAACATATTTTATCAAATTGTAGGTCAAACATAGTTTATGAAGATATATGTCCCTTAACTTGCATGAATTATTATATCCTCAACTATTGGTAGATTCTCTGTTGAAGTCCATTTTTCACTCGTAGATGAATTCCACCTTCCTGAATATTTCTAGGTACTGAAAAAATACTTTCGCAAACTAATTTGAAGCTTTCACAAGGTTCCTTATGAAAATCATGAACCACCTACTCTCCTACGTACTAAGTACCAGGTTTGTTACATGGATCACCCTTTCCATGTACTGTTTCTACTTCCACGAACTGTTATCACCACTGCGTACTGCTTCCTTCATTCCGCCTCTACGAACTACCCCCTATCTGTGAACTGTTCTCTGTTCGCGGACTGTCTTTACCTCTGCGTACTGGAGCTCTCCCTATGGGTACCACTTGCATAACTCTCCATCTCATGTACCAGAGATTCCTCCTCCACATATTGAGTCAACTCCTTCTGTGTACCATACTTGTTCCTTTGCGTACCGGACTTCCTTTGTGGGTTAAGAATCCCCACAAACACCTTCGAAAGAATTACTTCCACACGAACCACTTTCGTACTTTTCTGAATTCCAATACCAAAAATATGTTTACTAATGATCTTTGGTATCAATGGTAATTGTTGGGATTAATAATTATTATATAGGCAAATATATCCTCAAAAACCGCTAATCCAACATTTACCAAATCTTTGATTCATCCTCCACCGCATACCGATCCTTCTGCCACTGCAAACCGCAAGTCACCCGCGAACCGCTTCTCCCAACCAGTCTTCATACTGTCTTTGTTTCTACACGGTCGATCTCCTATGCCAACATCACCCCATCCGCGTACCACACTGCCTTCCTCCGTGAATTGTTTTTGGTTTTGCGAACCACTAAGGCATACCGTTCTCACAGCTCCACGTACCGTTACCGGAACATGGTACGCGGTCCATGAATTATGGTATGTGGTTCTCATCCTTTTCCATTTTTCTTCAACGTTCTTCATACAGTTCACTTCTATGAAGAAATCCTTCCTTTTCAAACATCAAACTCCCAATTTTGTGAACCAAAATTTTTGAAAACACTGGGAAACTGCGCCACCTTTAAAAACCTATCTTCAGCAAACTCCAACCATACTCATTTGCGGTCATCTGGCTTTTTCAACAAACACAACGACACCCAAAATATACCAAGAAGATAGCTTGAGATATTTTTTCCCCAAAAGTAACCTAATAATTAATACTTCTTAAAAATCACTTCAGTTTCTTCATCACACTTCTAATAAAAACTATGTATGTTTTACTTTAATTCATCTAAAAATATTCCATTATTTAACATTGCCTTTTATTTCCAACATCTTTTAAATGAAAACAATTTATCTTAAGAGATCCACCATTTCTTGAATAATAAGTACCCTTTGAACTTATCAAAAATATTTAATTAAATCAATTTACCTGTCATGTGATATGAACACCCAATATCTAACATGAATGGTTGTTTCTTTTGTAAAACCTTTAGTGTGACATCAATAATAAATTCCTCTTACATTCCATTATTTTTCATATAATACATTTCTAATTACTTCTTCACATTCATCTATGTTTTCAGAAAATCTTAAAAATCCTTCATACAACTATTTAATTTGTCACATGTTCAATGAAGTTCATTCAATGGTTGAAATTCATTATCCAATTTTACTTATGAAGATTTATCTTACTTAAAAATTATATTTATAAGAGTGGGTCATCTCCCATTTAACTTAAAACCTCTATATCTTCCATAATTACTAGTTTTATCTCATTATGACTAAAATTTTATAATATGTGCCCAAAATCACCATAGAACCCATAATGGTCCTGAAAATGGTATTTTCTTATAAGGATTACTCTTCATTTGCTTGAAAATAATTCTTGTTTTTAACTTGTCTAGACATAATTCTTGAATCAATTTATCAACTAAGAATTTTTAGGTGTTTAAAACCTTTATAGTTATTAGGTATATTATTTTCCTAAAATTATTGTTTTCCATTCCTTATCAATTTCTAATTTAAATTGAAATTAAAATTATAATTTTGAGATGTTTTTAAATATTTTATATTCCATTAATATTAAATGTAATAATTCATTAGGTTGTTACATCACTTGTTCCAAAAAATAGAATAGAGGTTATCAAATTCCATATATGTTGGAATAATTATTAGAAATTATTTTTAGGTATTCATTATTTTGGGTCTTCATGTATTGATTTCACCCCTATGAATATCTGATTACCATCCATTTATATTAAGTAACTCTTTATTTATTAAAATGTTTTACAAATACATTTTTATATCTTCTAGTTGATGGAGTAAGAGTTTATTATTCCTTTTTATCATATTTTGGTTTCTTATTACTTTTTAATTTCTTATATTATATTTTCATTTATTTAGGGGATTTAATAAAGACTTGATGGATCATGTTAAAATAGGTAGGACATGTATTAGTTTGAAGATTGAAAGCATTAGAAGTGGGATTTCTCCTATAAATATAGAATTCATAAAGGCCCCAAGGATTCACATATCATAACATGTCCCTGCCAGGACCCCTTAAATCACAGACAAGAATGTGTATGCCCCCCAAACCTCACCTTAAATAGGCCACAAGTTAATAACTAGTACCAATGGTGTAATTATCACAAATGGGAGGCATTACCCCTTTTATAGAACACAATTCATTACAATTATCATCCTCATTAGCTTCATCTCCTAAACAATTATTATTACAATTTTTTCTTGAAACTCATCCCCCATATCTTTTATGTTGCTTGTACTAATTTGAGTATTAGTCATCCCATAGATGACTAATGCTTAGATTATTTCAATAAACATAGGTACATGTCTACAAGAGATAGAGGATGAGTGTAAAACCACAAAATTCAATGATAATTCTTCAAGAGATGAGTTGATGAGTATAAAAATTGTCTATAACTTTGACCCTTGGATGAATTCAAAGAATGACACCTAACACAGTGGGTTAATTATTTTCAAAAATTTAATTACCCATTTTCTTCAAATCATGCTGAAATTATTTGAAATAATCAAATGTTGGGTTTACCTTATTAGAATTATCCATAACTTTCCCCTTTTATAATGAATATCTTATTTGTATTTATTTATTTATTGTAAAAAATTAATATTTTAGGAACACAATAGGATGGATATGAATCAAAAATGGATGCATGAAAATTGATTGAAGAAAGAGTATGAATATTGTGTTAAATATTTCATCAAATTTGCAATAGATCATGAGTACAACCATTATTAAATCCTTTGTTCATGTTTATTTTGTTGTTATTCAAGAAAAATTAGTCTATAAGAGTTATAATAACATTTTATTTATCTCGGAATTAATCGGAGTTATAAATTTTAGACTAAACAAGGGGTAAAAAGGAATGTGCAAAATGATTGGGAGGATACTACGACTTGTGGATCATTTAATACGAATACTAGTGTAAATTATTATGGAGATCAAATGGAAGAAATGAAAATGGAAATTGAATATTAATTTTGTGATTGTCCAAAGTTGTTTGAAAAGTTAAATAGTTATGCTAAGAGACCATTGTATGCCGGTTATAGTAAATACACAACATTGTCAGCAGTATTAAAGTTATATAATTTGAATGATGGTAGTGGATGGAGTGACACCAACTTTACAGAACTATTTAGTCTCCAGAATGATATGCTACCAGAAGAAAATAAACTACCATGTTGAACATATGATTACAAACAAATGCTACATTCAATGGTTATAATATCTAAAAATGTATGCTTTTCCAAATGATTGCATGTTGTTTCTCAAGGACCATGAGTCACTCATATAATTCCCTAAGTGTGGCATGGATTGATACAAGAAAAATGAATCAATTATTTTGAAATTTGTATGGTAATTTCCTATCATTCCATGGTTTAGAAGACTATATGGATGTCAAGAAACCACAATAAAATTAACATGGCTTGTAGATACAAGAATTAAATATGGGAATCTACATCATCCAATAGATTCTAATCAGTGGAAGAAAATTGATTACGAGTATCCTGAATTTGGAAATGATTTGAGAAACATTCATCTTGTGTTATCTATAGATGGAATAAATCATTTTGGTGTACAGAGTAGTACTCACAGTACATGGACCATCATGTTGGTAAATTATAACTTTCTGTCATGGTTATGCATGAATCAAAAATACATTATGTTGTATCTACTTATATCTGGACCAAAGAAACTCGGTAATGATATTTATTTTTATTTTGATCCATTGATCGAAGATCTGAAATTGATGTGGGATACATGTGTTACAATGTATGATGATTATAAAAGTGAATAATTCACATTGAGGACCATATTGTACAGGATGATAAATGAATTCCATGTTTATGGAAATTTATTAGGCTATAGCATTAAAGGAATGTTGGGGTGTCCCATTTGTGAAGAATGCACCTAATCAGTTCAGTTAAAACATTCATCAATGACTGTGTATTTAGTAAATCAAAAATTTTCACCTCGACAACATAAATACTAATCCTGAATGACAAAATTTGATGGGAATATTTAATAAGGTACAATACCATATACACTAACAGGTGATCAAATGTTTGATAAAGTAAGATATATTAACATTGTTTTCAGTAAACCATTTTTTAGAAACCTTGAAAACTAAAGTTGGAAGAAGAGATCAATTTTTATTGAATTACCGTACTGTGATTGTTTATACGTCAGACATTTTATTGATTTCATGCCTATAGAAAAAAAATGTATCTGATAGTGTTATTGACATGTTACTAAATTTTCCTTGAAAAATTAAATATGGAATCAAGTCTAGGTTGGATAGGATTGACATGTGAATAAGGAAAGATTTGGCACTAGTGATGGGTAAAGGAAAGAATTTTATTCCTCCAGGAATTTATAGTCTATCGAGACAGGAAAATTTAAATTTTTTTATTTTATTTAATAGAATGGTATTCATAAAATATCAATAATTTAGTTTCAATGACTAATATGAAGTTATAGGGGTTAAAATCACACGATTTTCAGGTTTTGATGCAAGATTTGATCCCTGTTTCTTTGTGTTTCATTATTCCTAAAAATGTATGGCATATATTAACTAGAATTGGCTTCTTTTTCAAAGCCATATACAGTAAAGTTGTAGACCCGAAGAAGTTTCTAATCATGAATAAAGAAGTTGTATTAATATTTTTTGAGTCAATAAGGTTTCCTTATGACTTTTCCATTCCTCTATGTTTTGAAAATCACACACTCTGTCTTAAGGAAAATTATTTTTTCCTAAGAATTATCTTAATAAGGAAAATTTTCCTTCCTCAAGGAAAATTTATCCTTACCTATGTTTTAATTGTTCATTTTATAGTTTCTATAAATCTAACTATTTTTATTTATAAAGGGAAAAATTCGGTTTTATATCTAAAACCTTAGAATCCTATAAATCCTTGGTAATATAGTATTCTGTTTTTAGACTCCGAAATATCTAAAAATCAGACTCCAAATTCTGTGAAATTCAGACTCCAAAATATCTAAAAATCAAACTCCTAATTATATGAAATCATGACTCTGAATTCTCTGAAATTCAGAATTCGAATTCTTTGAAATTCAGACTCTGAATTCTCTGAAATTCAGACTCTGGATTCTCTGAAATTCAGACTCCAAATTCTCTGAAATTTAGACTATGAATTCTCCGAAATTCAGATTCCAAATTCTCTGAAATTTGGATTCTGAATTCCTCCAAATTCATAAGAATTCATACTTCGGATTCATTATAATTCAGATTCTAATATCTATAGAATTCAGGTTTTGAATTCTTTGGAAAAAATAATCCGAATATCCATGATTTATAGTCTTTAAATTATTATTTTCTTAGACTCCGAACTTTTATTTTTTCCTTAGACTCTAAAGAAATATATTTGGTTAAGCAAACTTATAGTACTTACACCTGTTATAGTTATGAAACGATGTTATACATTCTGTTTCTAACTAACTTTTGTTTGAGTGACACATGTACAGGTCCCTTCGAAATTAAAGGAAAAATATTATCGTTGGAGGAGGGAGCCGACCATTGGAGAAGTACCTATAAATAGGAGCTCATTTGAATGATCTCAAAACAACACCTACTTGATCACTCTAGAGATTGCATGCTACTGAAGTGATTTCTAGAGAGAGAGACTCTCATGCCTTGTGCGTACTGAACACCTTGTTCAGATTGCTTCGTGCGACTTCGATTTTTGCTGCGTACAATTAAGGACTTATGGGGATAGGAAGACATAGGTGTCAACTACCTTAAAGTTTTAGGTTTTCCGTGGATCGGAAGATAGAGGTTTCCACTACCTTAAAGTTCGAGGGATTGTGGGGATAGTAAGACAAATTTCAATATTCCTATCAAGGGCTTACCCTGGTGTGGGTAAGACAGACTTTCTTGAGAGATAAATCAAGATACCTTTATCCAAGGTTGTTTGATACCCTACTCTTTGGGTTAAAATATTTCATACTTGTTACTAGTTTTTGTTTCAAGTTCTTTTCCATTGTATTTTGATAAAGGAAGAAAGTATAACCTTATTATACTTTCTTGTTCTTTTGTATACTATGATAAGTAAGATTCTATACACATTAAGGTAGAATATTTTTCTTGTAAACTTTTATTAAGTTTCATTTCTGGAACCATATTTCTGGAACCTAGCAAGATTGCAGAACTAAAAGAGGTCATGTGAATTTAACTTGTTTAACTTTGTTAAACATAGTTTTCCTTTAGGTTAAAAATGAATGTTTTTAAACTTACAATTCACCCCCTCTTGTATTTGAGCATCTACATTCATATTTTGATCCTACAATTAGTATCAGAGGAGGTCTCTGGAATACTTATATTCACATATAAGTTTTATTGCTCGAGTTTTCATTTTTCTAAATATTTTCCTTGATTAGGATTTTTATTCTTGTTTACAAACTTTTACTGTTAACAAGTTTTTGTGGAAAGAAATTTTTATTTAGATGGTAGGAATTAATGTCAGTTCGATTAACAATCTAAATCCTAATATACCACTTATATTTTATGGGAATGATTATGAATATTTGAGAAATCGTATGAAGAATTTTGTTATTAATACTAGAGTGGACAATTTTGTTATTCTTAATGGAGAATAAAAGATTCTTGATAAGGAAGTCATAACTTTTACTAATCAAGAAAAGTCAAAATATCAACTAAAATACAAGGTACGTAATACTTTGTTGTGTTCTATGACCAAGAATATATATAGTCATATTTTTCTTGTGAATCTGCAAATTGTATTTGGAAGAAATTGGAGGTTACTCATTTTGGTACATCCAAGGTTATAGAAACTAGAAGAGATATGCTTAAAGAAGAATAGCATGGATTTCTATTTTCTTATGGAGAACTAGTATGCAAGGTACAACAAAGGTTTATGACTATCATTAACAGTTTAAAATCAATGGGTTAAAAAGTTTTAGATGATGAGTCACTTGTGGAAAATATTATAGATATCATGCCTAATGAGTGGGAATCTAAGAGAAAATCTATTGATGAGAATAGTAAAGTATCTCAAATTACTCTTGATGAGAATTTTGGAACTCTTATTCAACATGAGACAAGAATAAAAAGAGATACTGATATGAATAAGAAGAATAATGGAAATGGAAGTGTAGCCTTTACTACTACTATAACTAAGACTCTAGAAAGGGTTACAAGATCCAAGTCAAAGAAAGTCACTATTTTATCCAAATATAGTGAAAGTGAACATTCTGAGAATGAGCTAGATAATCTTTCTCGAAGGATGAACAAGATAGTTGGGAAGAAATACTTTTAGTATAGATTTAAGAAGAAAGAATGAAAGGACAAGAAAGAATCAGAAGACACTTATTATGAATGAAAAATAGCAGGGTATATAAGGCCAGATTGTCTTATGCTTAAGAAAAAGGATAGAAAGGAAAATAATTCTGAGAGAAATAGAAAGAAGTACTATAAGGATAAAGCTAAGAAATTTTTGAAAGATAATGACACCTGGAGTGCCAGTGGTGGCGACTCTTCTGATGAATCCTCAGAGTATGAATCTTCTGGTCAGAAGAATCTTGGTCTTTTTTCCAAGATACCTATTGAAAATCATTGTCTAATGACCAAGGTACACAATACTGAATCCATAACTAAGGTATTCTTAAATAAAAATTATAATTATAATAAATATTATGCATCTTTGGATGAAGAATCTTCTTCTGATGAAGACAATACATTATCTACTTATGAATAAGTATCTAGGTTTTATAAAATTCTTGAGAATTAAAATTCTAAACTCAATAAAAAACTTAATAAAGAAAATTCTAGAATTTCTATTCTTACTAAAGATGTATCAGATCTTTCTAAATATCTTGATAAGAAAATTTATGATTTTTTATGTATTTCCAAAAACCTTGAGGAAGTTAATTCTAAAAAGGATAAAATTTCCAAGGATCTTGAAAATATAATTTATAAGAAAAAAATTTTAGAGACTAACTCTAGTTGCTATGCCAAAAACTGGAAAGGGAAGCGCTACCCCTTTATCAACGCTCAAAAAAAGTGCTGATAAAGGGGGCCTTTATCAGCGCTCAAAAAAAGCGTTGATAAAGGGGACCCCTTTATCAACGCTTCTTTTAGTAGCGCTGATAAAGGCGGGCTTTATCAGCACTGAAAAATTTTATATTTAAAAAAAATATGGAAAAATAAATTATTCTTATATAAGTATATTTATATTGATATAAATACAATATATATATTTTAAATATGTTATAGATATGTATAAATAGACTATTACATTTAATATATAAGAAATTTAGTGAAAATGGCTTCAAAATATTTTAAAAAAATATTATTAATTAATAATTTTCTAATTATTATCGATTAAAAATCATTTAATAACAATTTGAGGACACAAAAAATCAAAACAATTAATAAAAGATCTAAAATATGTTGAAAATGTAACTCAAACTTCAAACGACCATAAATTTTGATCCGGGTGTCCGTTTGAGCTCTACAACATATCAAATCGAAGCCTGCGACGATCTCTACACGCTGGTGACCCAAGAAAAGCCTCTGTCACATTTTTCAATCCCAAAAAAGTCCCATAAGGCCTCTAAAACTGAGTTTTTAGTCGGGATTCCCCGATTTGTTAACATTAAAACAATTATAACTTCTAATCTGGATGTTCGTTAGGCCTATACCACATATCATATCGAAAATTGTTTCATTTTCTTTTATTTGAATGGTTGTGGCGTTGAAATGAGATTCTAGATTATAAGTTATGGTCGTTTTAACATTCTATGGCTTTTCAAATACACATATATATGTATTTATTCGTAAATATATATGTGTCTGTGTGTGTGTTTGTGTGTTGTATATATGTAGATATGTATGTATTTATTTATTTACTTATAAACACACATCAAAAACATATATTTTCATTAATGTATTTAAAACTAATCTTATATTTACATTCTATGGATTTTCAAATACACATATATATGTATTTATTCGTAAATATAAATGTGTTTGTGTGTGTGTGTGTCTCTGTGTGTGTCTGTGTGTTGTATATATCTATGTATGTGTCTTGTAAATATCTATGTATGTATGTATGTATTTGTTTATTTATAAACACACATAAAAAAAATATTTTTTCATAAAAGTATTTAAAACTAATCTTATATGTATATATTAATATATAAATAAATATAGGTATAAAAAATTATAACTATATATATATATATATATTAATATACGAATTAATATATATATATATATACTAATATGTGAATAAATATATTTATCTTAATATGAATCTATATCAATATATGAATAAATATAACTATATATATAGATATATCATTAAATAGAGAACAAAACGAAATGGCTTAGTGGTAAAGGTGTAGCTGCGAGGGGGGAGGTCCCGGGTTTGAGTTTGGGTGGAAACGAATGGGGTGCGCACGTATGAGGATGCATGGGAAGGGCTGCGTGCGAGAGACCTCCTAGCGCTGATAAAAGGGGGTGTGAAGCGCTGATAAAAGCACTCCCCGCGTTAATTTAAAATTTTGTTTTTTTTATTTTTTTGACTTTTATCAGCGCTAAAAAAAGCACTCATAAAGGCCCCTTTTATCAGTGCTAAAAAAAGCGCTAATAAAGGGGTCTTTTATCAGTGCTTTTTTTAGCGCTGACAAAAGGGGCCTTTATCAGTGCTTTTCGGAGCACTGATAAAAGGGACCCCCCTATATTAGCGCTGAGCTTTATAATGTTTTTTATTACTATTAAAGCCCTTTTTAGCACTGATATAGGCCGTTTTTGTAGTAGGGAGTTCTAAAACTAATGTTTTTGAGACTAAAAACTTAGTTATTAAACTAAAGTCAGAAATATTTTCCTTGAGGAAGTGTTTGTCAAACTTTACCTTAGGTAAGGAAAATTTTGATAAAATGTATACCCAAATTTGACCTCAAATGAATAATTCTAGATTTGTTATACTCATTCTAAACTAGTTTTAGTAATAATTATTTTGTTCCTCAAAGTGCTCCTTTCTGCACTAAATTTCAGTGTGTTGGGAACTGGGCAAAAAAAATTCTTTAAACAAAACTCATTCTTTAGGTTTTCATAAAACCTATTTTTCTAAGAAAATGTGGATACCTAAAATTTTTCTTTCTGAAGTTTCCAAATCCAAGAAAGTTTGGGTTCTGAAAGTTTGGGTTCTGAAAGTCTAACATTATTATTTTCAGGAAAATAAAGATAGTACCAACAAAAATACTTTGTACATGGATAGTGGATGTTCCTAGTACATGACTTGTAAAAAAAACTTCTTTGAAAATATTATCAAGACAAAAGGAGGAAAAGTAACTTTCAGAGATAATACTCAGGGAGAAATTATTGGTATAGGTAACATTGTTATTCTTAGAAAAACTTTGATTTAAAATGTTTTTTTTGATAAAGTTCTTAAGTACAACCTCATTAGCATAAGTCAATTATGTGATGAAGGTTACCTTGTAAATTTTAGGAATGATAAATTCTTAGTACACAATACCAAGGAAAATTTTATTATTTCTTCCCATAGGAAAGAGAATGTATACACACTAAACATATAAGACCTTAGGATCCAAGATCTACCTTGTCTTAGTTCAATGGATGGCTAATCCTGGTTATGGCATAGAAATTTAGGACATTTTAACCTTAGTAACTTATGTAAACTCTCTATGAAAGGACTTGTTAAGGATCTACCAGAGCTTAGATATGATTCTTAAAAAGTTTTTGATCCTTGTTAATATGGAAAGAAACATAAATCATGTTTTAAATCAATTGGTGAATTATTAACTTCTAATAAATTACAATTGGTTTATAGTTATATTTTCAGTCCAACATAAACTAGAAGCATTAGAGACAAATACTATGTGTTTGTCCTAGTTGATGATTACACAAGATTTATTTGGGTCAATTTTATAGAAAACAAATATGAAGATTTTTATTATTTTAAAATATTTATAGCCCAAGTTAAAAAAGAGAAAAACCTTCCATTGATAACTATTCATAGTGATCACGGAGGAGAATTTCAAAATTCTTATTTTGAAACTTTTTGTAGTAGAAAAGGCATTACTCATAACTTCTCAGTACCAAGAACTCCTCAACAAAATGGTGTTATTGAAAGAAGAAATCGAATTCTTCAAGAGATAACCAGAAACACGTTGAGTGAATATTCAATAGATAAACACTTTTGGGATGAATCTATAAGTACTACTTGTTATACTATAAATCATATTTTTATTAGACCATTTCTTAATAAAACCCCTTACGAATTGTGGAATTATAGAAAACCTAGATTTTCCTACTTCAAGGTATTTGGATGAACATTATTCATTCGGAATACTAAAAATATTTTACATAAATTCTCACCCAAATTTGATGAATGAATTTTCTTAGGATACTATACAACTTCTAAGTCTTATAGAGTTTTTAATAAAAATACTTGTACTGTTGAAGAAACAATACATGTTAAATTTGATGAAACTGAACCTTTTGTTTTTAAACAACCTCAATCTACATCTATGGATGTGTTTTCAAAAACTGATTATCAAGATTTGATAGATGATCCTTATGATAAAGAAAATGTTCAAGAAAATTCTTCTAAAGCATTTAATCCAGAAGATTTCCTACCATATATTGGTGAATAGGTTTTACAAAACCCAAATCAGGTGTTTCTTAAGTATCATCTCAGTGATATTATCTTTGGTGATGTAAATAAACCTGTAAGGACTAGAAGTACCTTAAGAAATGAAGTAGAACATCTATCATTCCTTTGTCAATTATAACCAAAAAGAATTGATGAAGCTTTAGGTGATGATGATTGGATAAAATACATGAAAGATGAGCTAAACTAATTAGAAAGGAATAAAGTCTGGACCTTGGTTGAAAGAACTAAGGAAACATCTGTTATGGGAGTAAAATGGGTCTTCAAAAACAAGTGTGATGAAAATTGAATCATAGTAAGAAATAAGGCTATATTAGTTTCTAAAGGCTATAATTAACAAAAAGGAATAGACTATGAAGTAACCTATGCTCCAGTATCTAGACTTGAATCTATCTGTATTCTACTTGCCTTTGCAGGATTATTTAACTTTAAACTTTTTCAAATGGATGTTAAATGTACTTTCCTTAATGGATATGTTCAAGATGAAGTTTTTGTTGAACAACCTCCTAGTTTTGAGGATAAAAAACATCATTAACATGTTTTCAAACTTACCAAAGATTTATATGGACTTAAACAATCCCCTAGATCCTGGTATGATAAACTTAAATGATTTTTGTTACAAAACAATTACATTAAGGGAAATGATGATCCAAACCTCTTTATAAAGAAAGATAAGAAAAATGTTTTGATTGTTCAGATCTATGTTGATGACATTATATTTGGTTCAAATTAGCAATCTTTAACTGATTCATTTGGAAATCTAATGAAATCTGAGATTGAAATGAGTACGACGGGTGAGTTGACATTTTTCCTAGGTTTTAAAATTTCTTAAAAACAAGAAGGAACATATATATCTCAATATAATTATATTAAATATCTTCTTAAAAAGTATTAATATTACAACACTAAGAGTATTAGTACTCCCATTGGTACCTCAAATTCACTTGATCTTGATGAAGCTGGGAAACCAGTAGATTAAACATCATTTATAGGTATGATAGGAAGTCTATTATACTTGACAACTATTCATCCAGAATTAATGTTTTTAGTATGCTTATGTGAAACATATCAATCCAATCCTAAGGAATCTCATTTAAAGGCAATGAAAATAATTTTTTTCTACTTAAGGGGAACCATGTATTTAAGACTCTTTTATACTTCTGGAAATGATTTTTGTTTTAAAAAGATTTTTGTATGCTGGATTTTGTGGATGTAGAATGGAAAGGAAAAGAACATCCGAAACTTGTCATTTCTTAGGAGATTCATTAGTTTCTTGGTCATGAAAAAAGCAACACTTAGTAACACTTTCCACTACTGAAGCTGAATATGTAGCAGCTAGAAGTTGTTGTGCTCAAGTGTTGTGGATGCAACACACGCTCACAGACTATGGTATGAGTTTTACCAAAACACAAATATTGTGTGATAATACTAGTTCCATTTCCCTAAGTAAAAATCTTGCACATCACTCTCGTGAAAAACACACAGATATTAGGCATCACTTTCTTAGGGATCACACACAAAAAGGAGATATCATTCTTCAATTTATTGTAATGTAAGATCAACTTGATGATATTTTCACAAAATCTTTACCCTCCGATAGATTTGAATACATTAAACAAAAGTTAGTAATGATAATCGTATGGTAATCTTAAATATTAACTTCTTTTTGAAACATATCTCCTTACAATAAGAAACCCCTTTTCATAGGGGGATTACATTTTCTTGTTAGTCAAAATTTTTCTTTTATTTATTAAACTTTTTCGTAATCAGATTTTGTTTCTAATCAAAATTTTTGTAATCAGATTTTTTGTAATTAAAATTTTTCATAATCAAAATTTTTCGTAATAAAATTTTTTCATAATCAAAATTTTTCGTAATCAAATTTTTCATAATCAAAATTTTTGTAATCAAAATTTTCTTTAAATTTTTTTCGAAGTCTAAAGTTTTTCAAGAAGAATCTTCCTCATTACGAATAATTTTTCTAGAAATCTAGAAGGGGTGTTTTCTTTCTTAAATTTTATTAATCATCATTTTACATGTTGGTATTTTTATCTTGTTTAAGAAACTTTTTCGGATTCACTTTCTGTTAAATCTGAATGTTTATCTTAAAAACCTCAAAAGATAAGAACCTAAAAAATCTATTCTTCGACTATCATCTCAACCATCAGATCTGATCAAGTGTTTTTAACCATTAGATCAATCAAGGAAGTTGAACCGTCGTCTCAAACGCCTATATAAGGAACCCCAGTTGGTTGTCCCAAATTGATCTTCAAAGCCTTCATGTGATGATGTTCTGCCCCCTACTTAAGGTCATTCTGGATCTTCATATTTTCCTTAGTTTTGAATGTCTGTTGAAGCCTCTCCTCATAAATAAATTTTTTCTGTAAAGTAAATATGTGAATGGAATATATACAGAGAAAGGTTAGTCGATCTGAATTTATTTGGTAAGTATGATTCAATTATTTCAAAGAAAATGAAGTTGAATGGTTGGGAAAGTCTATGTATATCAAAACCAAAGGTGTAGGATCTAGTTTATCTGAGTTGTTGGTTGAATTTTATGAATCAGTAAGTTCCTTCAATGAAGGAGGGAGAGATAAGTTTTCTTTCAAGAGCTATGGAAATACCAACTCCCTTTCCTACACTAAGGTTGAAAGTCTAATTGGAATTCCATATGAAGGTGAAGCTGAATTTTGCACCCGTAAATTACCAGATGTATCATGTTCGTTTGAGAAGAAAAATGCTTTAGAGTGTCTTGGCTTGAAAGAAGTGAAGACTCTGAAGATTGTTAATCTACCTACAAACTTTCAGATTCTTGAATTATGGGTTCAAGGTTTTATTATTCCTAGAAAAGGGGATAAGGATTCCCAGAAGAAAAGTGAAATCTATATTCTGGATTTCTTGGTGAACCTCAGGAAGATAAATTTGGGGAAGTATGTCTTGGTTACAATTGAGAATATCAAAAATGAAAATTTGAAGTCTCAAATCATCATGTATCTAGCTATTCTCTTGAAGATTATAGTTCTTTTTCTTGAGTCATTCTAAATTTTTTATAGTTCTAAGACAAAGAATTTCAAAGTAATGTTGTCGAGTGATGATACTCTAAAAAAGATGAAGGTTGGATTCAGTAGTAAATCCAAGGATTTCTATGATTTTTATGAATAAAAAATCGAAGAATTATCAAAGAAACTGGAAGTGGACGAAACTTCTAAGAAGGGTGTAAGGAAGAAGAAGGTGAAGGAACCCGAAGAGAAAGGAAAAATTCCTATGGCTAAGGAAACTCAATTAGAACCACTTAAGAAAAAGAAGCAAAATACATACCCTGATGAAGTGGCAACTAAGTGTAGAGAAGACAAAAAGAACAGGAAGGAAGGGGAGCCTAGTTTTGGCTTGGACCCTACTAAGGAAAAATACTTGGAGTTGAAGGCAGCTGAAAATCTTGAGAAGTAAGAGAAATAAAAGAAGCTGAAGAAGAAGATGTCTGAAACCGAGATACTTCAATCCCTTCTCAAGGATTCCGAGAAGACCTTTGAATAAATTCAGGTACTAGAATCCTTTTTGAAAGAATCACTTCCTGTGACTCCAGGAAAGAGGGTAGTGATTAAGGAACCAGAACAAGAAGATGAAATAGTTCAAGAGGAAGAAGTGGAAGAAGAAGAAGAAGAAGAAGGAAGTGGTGATACTGAAGACATGATAAGGAAAGTAGAGGAATATCATGATAAAGAGAGTCCTTCATAGAAACTATCAATCCGAACTTCTGAAGTAGAATCTTCAAAACTTTCTACTCCAGGAAAAGAAGAAATGGGTCAGGAAGAAGTGGATAAACTATCTGAAGAAGATAGTAGAAACTATGACTTTATTCAGCCAGAAGATCTTGTGGTTGGCACCAAGAAATAAAATCTTGAGGAAGATATGATCATTCAGTTATCAGATAGTGAGAATGAATTCCCCAAAGTAGAAGAGATCTTTCTGATATCTAATAAGAGAAAGAAGGTTTTGGTTGATACATCTAAGAAATCTATGGTGAAAAAGAAATATTTTGGTGATTCGTCAAATAGGAAAGCTAAAGAGATAGAAAAAGAATCTTCACCAACCAAACACTTTGATTTAGAATCCTCTTCTCTTGGACATGATTTTGTGGTAAAATATTTGAAGAAGTTAGTTGATACAATTCCCTTATTTCCGAGTATAGACTTGTGGTGCTAGATGCTTCATCACTCATTTAATTAGAAAGAAGATTCATTCACCATGATTATGGATAAGTTTGTAAAGCTTGAGATAGATTTCAAAACTTTCTTCATTGAATATGGAGCTCATAAAAGATCATGCAATAAGATTACAAGTTGGTCAAGGAAGAAAATCGAAGACCTGAGAGTCTTTTATGAATTTCAAGATAATGTGAAGGATGACTTTGACACTAAAGATGGGAAGCTTAATGATATTTCTAAGAGTTTTAAGGAAAAGATGAGTCTAGAACTGACAACCCAGAAGCAAGAAGTCAAGGACTTTAATGGAAAGATTAATTTAGTGGCTATGAATTGTAAGAGAGAAAGGGATCTCAGAATTGAGTTTGAAAAAAAGCTTGTTAATCAAGAAGAAGTTTTGAAATCTCAAGCAGATATTCTTAAGGATCAGGAAGAAAATATAAAATCCTTAGAGAAGAAAAATGAAGATTAGGATCAGCTGCTCAAGTGTATAGAAGAAGATCACAAGGAGATAAAGAAGCTAAAAACCATTTTCAAGAAGTTAATGCCGAAAAAGAAAGAATGGCAATTCTACCCCATTCCGATATTTTTTTGTATTTTTCTTCTTTGTACAAATTCTTTCAATCATAATGAAATTTTGGTTGTTCTTCATATATTTGGTTGTTTAGTACTAATTTTTCAGGTAATATATTTTTTCCCATTCCCTTTATTCCTTTTTGAAAATCACAAATGGGGAGAAAGGAATGATAAAAAAATCTAAGTAAAGAAGATATTTCCCTAAATAAGGGGGAGTTCATTAGGGGAAGTTCTTATCAAAGATGATTTTCATAGGAATGAAAAAGTAAAATATAATTTAGGAAATCAATAATACGATCCTTAGTGATTTCAAAACCTAAGGGGGGTTAGTCGTATTCACTATGATTCATATTTAAAGGGAGATAAATTTTGTTTTATGTTCATAAATAAAATCTCTAAGTCCTTATATTCTTTTTTGTAAGGATATTTTTGTCTTCTGAAAAGAGTAATATTGTTTATTCAATAAGGTTTCATTATGAATTTTCTATTCCTCTATGTTTTGAAAATCACAAACACTCTATCTTAAGGCAAATTAGTTTTTCCTAATAATTATCTTGATAAGGAAAATTTTCCTTCCTCAAGGAAATTTTATCCTTACCTATGTTTTCATTATTCATTTTATAGTTTCTATAAATATAACTCTAATTATTTATTAAGGGAAAATTTTGGTTTCATATATAACACCTTGGAATCCTATAAATCCTTGGTTATAGAGTATTCTATTTTCAGACTCCAAATTCTTTGAAAATCAAACTCTGAATTCTCTGAAATTCAGACTCTAAATTCTCTGAAAATCAGACTCCAAATTCTCTGAAATTCCGACTATGAATTCTCTAAAATTCTGACTCTGAATTCTCTGAAATTTAGACTCTGAATTCTTTTAAATTCAGACTCTAAATTCTCTAAAATTCAGACTTTGAATTCTCTGAAATTCAGACTTCGAATTCTATAAAATTTAGACTCTGAATTCTACGAAATTCGGATTCCGAGTTCTCTGAAATTCGGATTTCGAATTCCTCAGAATTCTGACTCAAAATTCCTTAGAATTCAGACTCCAAATTCCTCAGAATTATGAATCCGAATTACTCCAAATTGAGACTCCGAATTCATTAGAATTTAGATTCTGAAATATATAGAATTCAGGTTCTAAATTCTTTTGAAAAAAGAATCCAAATATCCATGATTTATAGTCTCCAAATTATTATTTGCTGAGAATCCAAACTTTATTTTTCCTTAGACTTCGAAAAAATATATTTGGTTAAGAAACCTTATTTTACTTACACCTGTTATAGTTATGAAATGATGTCTTACATTCTGTTTCTAACTAACCGTTGTTTGAGTGACACATATACATGTCCCTCTGAAATTCCAGGAAGAATATGACTGTTGGAGGAGGGATCCGACCATTGGAGAAGTGCCTATAAATAGGATCTCATTTTAATGAGCTCAAAACAATATTGAATCGATCACTCTAGATATTTCATGCTTCTTAAGTGATTTCTAGAGAGATACTCTCATGCCTCGTGCATAATGAACATATTGTTCAGCTTGCTTCGTGCGACTCTGATTATTGCTGTGTACAATCAAGTACTTTCGGGGATAGGAAGACAGAGGTTTCGACCACCTTAATGTTCAAGGACTTCCATGGATAGGAAGATAGAGGTTATGGCTAATATAAAGTTCGAGGTCTTTCAGGGATAGTAAGATAGATTCTGATATTTCTATCAAGGGATTACCCTAGTGAGGGTAAGACAGACTTTCTTGAGAGTATAAATCAAGGTACCTTTATCCAAGGTTGTTGGATTCCAAACTCTTTGGGTTAAAGGATTTCATACTTGTTACTTTTATTTGTTTCAAGATCTTTTCCATTATATTTTTATAAAAAATGAAAGTATAACCTTCTTATACTTTATAATTCTTTTGTATACTCTGATAAGTAAGATTCTATATTCTTTAAGATAGAATCATTTTCTTGTAAACTTTTCTTAAGTTTCATTTTCTGAAACCATATTTCTGGAACCTATCAAGATTGCAGAACTAAAAGTGTTCTTGTGAATTTACCTTGTTTAACCTTGTCAAACACAGTTTTCCTTAAGGTTAAAAATGAAAGTTTTTAAACTTAAAATTCACCCCCTCTTATATTTGAGCATCTACATTCATATTTCAATCCTAAAATATTATATGAATTAGAGATGTTCTTACCACCACCATTCTTTAATATAATGGTTCACCAGATGGTTCACTTGGTTAAATAGGTTCAACTATTTGGTTCTTTACATTATAGATAGATGTACCCCATTGAAGGGTATATGAATACTTTAAAAGGTTATGCCAAGAATTGAAGTTTGCCAAAAGGTTTTACTACAGAAATATGTATTGTTGAAGAAGATATTGAATTCTATACCGATTACCTATCATATGTTGATAACATCAGTCTCCCAAAGTCTCATTATAGTGGATGCCTTATGGAGGAAGGGATTTACAGAAGATGTATTTTTATAATTACCTTCAAAGGGAAAGTGAAATCTAACCTTGGCATTTTACGTAATAGTGAATATATTTATCCATATATTTAATCCCACAAAAAAAATTATTATAGGTTTGAATCTATCAAGGGATGAAGTATGGATATCAAATACACATAATCAATAGTTTATAGGATGGTTCCAAGATCTAATTTTTAAGGAGTTATATGAAAATCAAAATTCAATTGTCGAATGACTTTGATGGATAACCATGGGACCGAATGAAAATGTTATATCTTATACTGGTTTTCTAATAAATGGTTGTATGTTCTATAACAAATAACACTATAATTGTAGTACGATAAAAAATAGTGGTGTTACACTTGTGAAAAAAGTGATGAACATGTCTAGTTCTAAGGATAAAAATCCAATTTATGAAAATATTTCATATTTTGTCATTATTGAATAGATATTAGAGTTAAATTATACAACATTTCAAGTATAGATTTTCCATTACAAATGGGTTGACAATAGGAGTGTAGTAAAAGTTGATGAAATGGGCTTCATGAAGGTGGATTTCAGTGTAGAAGGGGAAAAGGTGAGCTGTTAATAATGGAATCACAAGTAGTGAAAGTATTTTATGTCTCAGATCCAATAAATAAGAATTGGTCGATTGTTTTACTGGTGACTAAAAACACTATCAGGTCAGATGAAAATTCAATAGGGGATGACCCTTTTATTGGTAGATCACAATCAGTTCATGTTGGTCCGAATTTAGAAAATTTATTATAAACTAGAGGGGAAAAAAGTGTGGATTTGGATTCTCTATAAAGGATCAAAATCCCTAAAACCTTTAAAAAATAAAGATAGTTCAATGAGAATGTAAAATTATTTTTTAATATACTTTGTTTTTTCTCATAATATTATTTTTTTATACTGCATTAACATAATCTAAATTAAATTTTTGACTACTCTTGCAAACAATATCTTATGCACATGATGATGTTACCAATACTATGTAAGAATGGACTATAATGAAGGAAACCCTTTGAAAATATGTAATGCTAATGTTACGATATACTTTCTATATTTTACCAAAAAAATATATAATGAAACATTTATTTAATTTTCATTATTAATTGAAGAGTTCATTTATTTTAGAATGTTTATTTCCATATTTTATTCCTTTATACATCAAAACTTCCATATACTTCTTCTCCCTAAAAAGATTTTCACCCATGGAGTGTTGGTATTTATCACTTTCCTTCAAGTTCCCTCCACTTCCTTTGTAGAAAGAGAAACGACATTACCTCTACTTAATAAAAAATGTAATATTGATGTTCTTATAGTAAAATAATTGTCCATATAATTATTTATTGTTTCATATTTAAGTTTAATTTATTTATTTTTTGTATTACCTACATAAGAATTGTTTTCTTATACAGGTGGATTATTTTTTTCAAGTTGGGGTGGTTTGTTCGAAGATGTTAATGTTTGTGAGAGATTGGACTTCGAGGCTACAATTAAAATATTGAAAATAAGGAAATGGGTCAAGAATTTATACAACCATCATGAAAAGGTGAATTCCTACCACTTATTTAATTAATTTTTTCATCATTTTATCCATTATTTTTAATTTAATTTCCTTATCATTTTATCTCATAATTATTTATATTTTTTCATATATCTTTTGGGAATTTATATTTTTCTATAAAATATTTATAACAATACACTAAATAGATAATGTGTTCCTTTTTCCAATGTTACCATTCTTTCTATTTCCTTCTTTATCAAACTACTAACACTGCATATTGAGTCAATATGCAGTGGTGGAAGATCAAAAAATAAAGGTAATGGAAAGCATGGAAACATTGGAATTTGGGATTATTTTAAGACTTTTGGATGTATAGGTATTAGCTGAACCTCAATATGATATATAGTGTGACCGATATGACTCCAAGTTATTCTTTATATTTAAAATTGACATTAATTTTAGTAGAAAAGATAATTTACATACTCAAAACCAATAAAACACTTTTTTATGGTTTTGATACTTTGGGAAAATGATCCATAAGTCATTTATGACATGTAAGAATCATTATGCCCACAATTTGATACATGATGTCTCCGTTATGACTCAAAGTGTCTGTTATTAGTTTAAAATTTATATTTTAGTTCAAAAGGTGTCACTCACTAAAAATCAAGAAAATGTGCTTAGATTTTCTTGATGATTTAGGATAATGATTCGAAAGTAATTTTTGATGTGTAGGAACTAGTCACATGTCAAACCAACACACGATGTGACCAGTATGACTCAAAATGTGTGTATCTAGTTTAAAATGACATATTAGTAAAAAAGACAAGTGATGTACTCAAAACTAATAAAAAAATTCATATTGATTTTATACTTTAGAAAAAAATATCCATAAGTCATTTGGGATGTGTAGGAATCATCCACACCTTAATCCGATGCATGGTGTGACCGATATGACTCAAAGTGCATCTTTTTATTTAAAATTGATATTAATTTTAGTAAAAGAGAGAACTAACATACTAAAAACAGAGAAAATGATTTCATATTTTTTTTATACTTTAGTAAAATGATCCATATATAATTTTTTACCTATAGGGATTAGTTAAATATCAATCTGATACACAATGCATCTGGTATGAATCAAAGTGTCCGTTAGCAGTTTAAAATTGACATTTTAGTTCAAAGAGTGTAACTCATTAAAAATTGATCAAATAAACTTCTATTTTATTGATGATTTATGGAAAAATCATAATTAATTTTTGAAATGTAGTAATTAGTCTCACAAAAAATTAACAGATGATGTGATCGGTATGACTCAAAGTGCATGTTTCCAGTTTAAAATGATATTTTATTAAAAAAGACAAGTTGGGTACTCAAAACTGAGAAAAAACATTCATATTTTCATGATACTTTAGTAATATTATCCATAAGTCATTTGGGATGTGTGGGAATCAACTTCATTTCAATATGACACATGGTATGACTGGTATAACTCCAAGTGCATATTTTTATTTAAAATTGACATTAATTTTAGTAAAAAAGACAACTGACATACTCAAAACTGATAAAATTTATTCTTATTATTTTTATACTTTATAAAAATTATCCATAAGTCATTTTTGATGTATAGAAATCAGCATCATCTCAATATTCCCCCCTTTTAAAAAGGGAATCCCTGGGAGGGTTCTTTTCGAACCCTCCACTCCAAGGAACCCCCCTCCCCACGAAGAGGTCATAATTCCCCAACCGGGAAGGATCCATTGCTATATAAGATGAAAGAGTACCCCATAGGGTAACAACTCGATCAACAATGGTTTGACACATAACCTCACCTCAATCTTATACACTATGTGCCCGATATGGCTCAAAGTGTTCGTTATCAATTTAAAATTGACATTTCAGTTCAAAAAGTGTCACTCACTGAAAACCTATAAAACACATTCGTATTGTCTCGATAATTTAGGAAAATAATTCATAAGAAATTTTTTGATGTGTAGGATTCGGTCTTACCTAAAACCAACACACGATGTGACTGGCATGACTAAATGTGAGTGTTTCCAATTTAAAATGACATTTTAGTAAAAAATAAAATTGACATACTTAAAACAGAGAAAACACATAAGGATTGTTTTGATACTTTAGGATAATTATAGATAAGTCATTTGAGACATATATAAATCATTCATGCCTTAATATGAAAAACGATGTGTCCGGTATGACTCCAAGTGCATATTTTTATTTAAAATTGACATTAATTTTAGTAAACAAGACAACTAACATACTCGAAACTGATTAAATGCATTCCTATTGTTTTGAAACATTAGTAAAATGATCCATAAGTCATTTTTATACATTTAAGAACCATATGAACCTCAATCTGAAACACTATGTGTCCCTTATGACTCAAAGTGTTTGTTATCAGTTTAAAATAGACATTTTAGTTCAAAAAGTGTCACTCAATGAAAACCAAGAAAAAATTATTTGATTGTATTAATAATTTATGAAAAAAATTCATAAGTCATTTGTGAAATGTGGGAATAATTATCATGTAAAACCAACACATTATGTGACTGGTATGAATCAAAGTGTGTGTTTCAAGTTTAAAATGACATTTTAGTGAAAAAGACAACTGATGTACTCAAAACTAAGAAAATGAATTCAGATTATTTTGATACTTTAGGAAAATGATCCATATGTAATTTGGGATGTATATTAATTAGCATCATCTCAATTCAATTCATGGTGTGACTAGTATGACTCCAAGTGCATATTTTCAATATATAAGTGTCATTTTAGTTTAAAACATGCATCACATCACCAAAACCAAGAAAACAAGACTATATTTTTTTGTCGTTATTCTATATGCTATTAATTAATTAATTTACTTTTCATTTTTTATCTTATACTTATTTAGATAAGTTTCATAGAGATAATTCTTGAAGACAAACAAGAAGTGGTGTGACGTGTAAGAATCAACCACAACTCAATTCAATTCATAGTATTCCTAGTATGACTCAAAGTTTAGTTTAAAATTACCACTTTCTATTTAATTTATTTCCTCATATTATTACTAACATAAGATTTTTTTCTTATAAAAGTGTGTTATTTTTCTCGAGTAGGGGTGGTTTGTTCTATTTAATTTATTTCCTCATATTATTACTAACATTGATGTTTTTAAATGTATGTAATAATTTTCACTTACTCATGTAATTGTATAAAACAATGTTTAAAATGTATATAATATAGTATTTTTTTTATTCTATTTGTGTTGAAAATTTTATTTCATTTAAATTCTGTATTGGTAATTGATTTTTTTGATTTTTAGTGGTGTTTCAAGTGCTACAATGTGCTGTTACAACACACAGCACTAGTGTTGTAGTGTGCTGTTACAATACACTATATTATGCCCTTTATCTATGCTTCTAAAAGTGATGATAAAAGACCCCATTATGAGTTCTAAATAAAACCACTAATAAAATTTATCCTTTATTAGTGGTTCTAAAAGAACTAATAAAATCTTAGGGCTTGTAATCTCTCTTCGGTAGTCTTCGCTTCTCTAGTACGGATAAAGTCAATTTTCAGTGCTGTTAAAATCCTATTTTGTTGTAGAGTAGGGTAAAATTGCATAGTGAAATCATTGAAAACATGATCTGAAGTGAAAAATATTTCCTCTTCTAACTGTTGAAACCATGTTTGGGCATTTACCTTAAGTAAAAAAGGGAATACACTCAGTTTAAGATCTTTCCCACTTAGTACTTTCAGTGGAAGTTATTGAACACTACACTACAAGTCCCTAATGAAGTCAAAAGAGTCTTCACTAGGAATTCCATTTAAGGTAGGCATCTAGGAAAACATGTATTGTTTTATTTTATAATTCATAAACCTTTGTTTGAACCTAATACATGAAAGATTACTAGAGATAATAGGAAACAAGAAATATCTCAAACTATGCCTCTCAATTAGCTCATTTATAGGTGGATTTTCATTTCATGGTGTTTGATTATTAATGTTATTACCTTCTCTATTTTCTTCTATTTTAACTTTCATTTAGTATTGTTTCAAATTCCTTAGGTATCTCTCAATTTCAAGTATAATAGGCTCTACGGTCTTGGGTTTAAACCAAGTTTTCATAAACACAACAACTGTAGACACCCGATTTGTTCCTTGTAAGACTTTGAAATATTTATATATATATTTACGGAGTTAGGTGCTGAGATGGTGTGTGATTATAAGGCTTGGTGTTCCCAAAATTAATTTTATAAAAATATTAAATATATATTATATTGTGCATGTGAATATTTTTATATTAAATGGGATAAATCTAAAACATAAGCTTAGATCAGAAATTTGAGACCACAGTTGAGTCTGGAACGTGGTGTTTACCTTAAGTATGACAAAAATGGGTCGGTGTGGGGCATTCAAACTCATCGCTCATTGGCACTCCATTTATTGAAATAATTAATTAATAATTTATTTTGTTTCAATGTTGTAAAATGATCTATAAGATCACTTACAATATAAATTCTATAAGTTTATCCACATAAACCTTGGGAGAATTCAAGAGATTTTCCTCCCTCATTTTTTAGTGAATCTCATCAATAGACGATGAACCGACAGATCAGATCAGATCAGGATGCAGTGAATGCAATGGCTTCTATAGATTGTTGGAAAGAGTGTTCTTAATCAATGAGAAATCTAAAAACTTGGTTGGACTCATCAATTGTCGATTCACACCCTTGGATTAAATTGTTTGAGTAGTCCATCGTTGTTCTTGGGTCTTCACCAACTGTGGATTGAGTATGCACCTTTGTACTAGATTTTAAGTTGATTATTCAATATTTTCTAACCTGGTATCACTATTCTTGACAATTTTCCAAGAACTCTTGGCCAATGATCATTTAAACCTTTTTATGGTTCTTTTCTTCCTCATTGCTTCATGTTCGTCATCGGTAGGACCCCGCAGTACCGATTCAACAGTTTCGGGCGGTACCGAGCCTGACAGACCCCCAGAACTATGAAGGAGTCACATGAAAGGCACAGATCAATGAATTATAGATATATATAGGATCATTTAAAGGCACAAATGTTATTTTTGATGATTTAAGAACAAGGAACCGATGATGGAAGGTTTGGTGTGTGTAGAACGAACGACGTAAAGCACCACTAATAAACGTATTTGATTTCCAGTGAGCAGTAGTTGGAGATGATAGATTTTGTCCAGATCCATATGTTATGAGTAGATTCAAAGATGAAATCAAAGGGATAGATCAGATATAAAGCATAGATTGCAGAGATGACTATATGGAGAAAACCCGACTACATGTTATGTAATAAGATGAACACATGACGTGTAGCCCCTCAGTAGTGGTGGGTAGGGTTTTGGAGAAACTTAAGGACAACATGGCATGTAAGCTCACCAAAATTCCTTGTACCCATTTCTTGGTTGGAAAAATCATGTGATGGATCACACGGGAAGGAACCCATGTGGAAGTACCTGACTAGGTACACAATCATGTACTCGAGCACACATAAAAAGGGTCTGGTACACGAACGTGGACAACATGACATGGACCGATCCCTGTTAACTTGGACACGCCATGTAGTCCACCCACATGATGTGTAGTGCTACATAGACATGGATCCGTGTGTTTTCCAGGGGGACGACCAAGTGATGGAGCGAGACCACACATCGTGTGGGTCCCCTCACATGTCATGCAGTCCTTGACATATTTTGAGGAAACTTCAATCATCCATATCGCTTTTATTTGAACTCAGATTTTGGAATGTGGGCAGCCTTTCCTAAGTTTCTTACCACGTAGAACATTATGGTTCTATTAGTGGAGGATTTTGAGATATGATATGAAATATTCTAGTCATGACACTTATTTAGGTGACTCTTGATTATGGTAGTGATCACATAGGATCACCAGGACCTTTCGGAGTGGTACCCTTCACCAAGGCTAGGTAGTGGAGTTTCTCGATGACCTTTCTAAGTGGTACCCTCTAGAAGGGTGGGGTAGTGGAGCTCCTCGAAAACCTTTATGATTGGTACCCTATGGCATGGTTCGATAGTGGAGTTCCTCAATGACCTTTACAACCAGTACCCTCCAGCATGGATGGGCAGTGGAGTTCCCTGAAAACCTTTTTGTGTGTTACACTCCAACAGGGCTGGGTAATGGAGTTACTTAATGATTACAAAGTTGAACCTTCATTAGAGATGATCAGTGGAGTCATCAATGATTACTAGAGTGGGAACCCCCATCAACATGGGCATAAGTCCTCTATGGATAATTTCAAGCGGTACCCTCCAATATGGATGTGTAGTGGAGTTACTTGATGACTAAAAGAGTGGGACCCTCCTTTTTTACCATGGAATGAGTTCCTTACCTAGAGTTGTGGCCCCTCGACTGTGCGGCACAATGATGAGGTGTGGATGGACTTGGACTGTTACTTTTGGGCAGACATGTGAGATGTTGGGAATTATTAATGGAGTTTTGAAACTATTGTACACTCTTCTTCTTAGGATGAGTAGTGATATGAAGATCCCATTTCTCTCCCATTTGGGTTTATTTTGAGTGATCATATATATCCTTTTGTATCCACACCTTGTATTTGGTTACTCTCCTTCCAGGAGAGGCGAAGATGCACGATATATGCCATATGATTTCCATGTTTAGATTCTCATAATTGTATGAGTCTACTCTCTTAATATAGGTGGTTAAGACTCAATGGGTGGTTCATTTACTCACTGTATTTATCCCCTAGTGTTTGGATGAGGTTACTTTAACTCTTGGTATGAGTTGAGTTGTTCTCTTTGAATGTATCTTTCATCTACTATCTTTCTATTCCAACTGTATATCTTACTTATCCCCCTTAATCTTTTGGTGTGACCTACTGGGTATGTATATAATCACCCCTACATGGGATTTTCATGCACGTGTTATGTCTTATGTAGATGGAGGATAGGTTAGCAGTGACTTCAGTAGAGCTTAGGGATACTGGGTGCTTTGAACTGCATATGGTGGTCATAGCATGAAGATCTCGAGCAGGGCTCTCTTAGTAGATTTGTTTTCTAGATTTTTTAAGTTGGGACCTATTTTTGGTTGGGAATGTATTTTTCACCTATACTTTTCAGTTTACACTACCGTACTTTTTTACTATCTAGAGGTTCATGCATGCTTGGTTTAGTTTATAGAAGTGTTTCATCTTTTACCCTTTCACATTGAAATTTTTCATCAAGATAGTTGTGTGTGTGCATATAGGTACTTAGGAAAAGGCCTCCCCGAGTTAGTTATGCCTTCAGTGTGGGTCGTCACCCCATAGCCTTTGAAGTCGGGCTTGGGGTAGTTATGGCTCAAACCCTATCTTGGGTCAGTTTATGAAAAATTAGTATTAGATAAAGTTCATTCCTTGGGACGTTGTTCAGACTATCCCCATTAAGAGGATTTGGTTGGGTTTAAGGAAATTGTGTTTAAGTGTCTTGATTGCCGCTCTCAGGATAAAGAGTATAGTGATGGTACGAGCAGTTGGCATATCCATTCACCAGGACCTTGACTACCTGCTTATCGACTTGACATGCCAAGATATTTTTTGCAGGGATCAATGGAACTTGAATCATATAATATTGAGTCTTTGATTGTCCTTCTTGAGTTAGATCCCCATTATTGTTGACACACACACACACACACACACTAATCTGACCATGGTATATCTTGATAAATCTCAGGATGCCTCCATGATGCCAGCCAGCCAAAATACCAGTTCAAGATCATGATGATGATCTGATGAGTGAAAAGACCTCAGTTCAGGGTCCTTCCTGCGATCCCCTTCCTTCAAGTAAGAAGATAGTAGCACCTACACCTATTGAGTGGAAGACCATCCCAACATAGTAGTCTGGGGATGAACGTAAGATTAATGTGCTCCATGAGTTCCAATTCTAGAGGCCATTGAGGTTTTTTAGGGAGCTAGATCCTTAGGCAATAGAGGATTGGTTGGAGTCAGCGATTTGTATATTTAGGATTGTTCGATCCCTGATAGATTAGGTTTTTTCACTGGTAGATATGATTTTCCATGGAGCAGCTGAGCATTTCTGGATCCCTGTTATGCAGATGCACAATGAGTCAACACTCTCATGGACCAACTTCTAGCAGTTATTCTGTGAGGAGTACTACCCCTCCTTCTTGTGCTCAGTCTAGATCTAGGAGCTTCTAAAGCTGCAGCAAGGAGGGATGACGATGGATGAGTACACAACAAAGTTTATAGACATTTCCTGGTACTCCTTTTACATGATCCCTGATGTATACTTCCGAACATGAAATTTTGAGCAGGGACTCCACAGATATATCTGTGCCAGCATAGTGTCCTTGTGTATGCCCACCTATGTCAGGGTGCTAGAGTGAGCACTAGTGACAAAGTGATTTTTGTTAGAGGGATGAAAAGAAGCTAGGGCTGGTAGTGGGAATCATAAAGATGAGTCTTCTGCGACAACTAGCAGTCATCGGTCGACAAGATCTCGGCATAGGAAATCCTTTCACGAGAAGACTCAGACATTCGGTTTCATGACACAAAGGAAATATAGAGAACCCAGGTAGTTAGGAGAGGGTTTCTTCTTCTCTTGTGATGGGTGAGGTCACATAGTGAAAGACTTCCCAACCAGACATGTTGATGATCCCAGTTAGATAGCTAATGGACCGCTACAGTAGAGGCAACACCTTGATCAGGGATCTCCCAGATGAGGATAGAGTGGTCCCCAGGGAGGCAAAGCAGGTAGAGGAGCAGGAGGAGCTATGGGTGGTGGAAAATGTTATGATATCCTTCCACCACCACAACTAGGTATCCCATTTCATGCTCAAGGAGCTATCAGTTGGGGCTGCGGACTACTACTAGCTTTAAATGTCTATGATCCTGCGATGCACGAGATGATTAAAGGCACAATATTTTGTGTTTTATACTCTTACTTCAGTATTTTTATACATTGGTTCCATTCATTCCTTTATCTATATACTCTTAGTGCAAGATTTGGAGCTCCCAGTTGAGGTTCTAGCCCATCATCTTTGTCTTGAGGTTCATACATGGAACACTTCTTCTGTATCTTTTATCTACTGACAGTGTGAGTTATTGCTTGGTGAAGAGATGTTCACATGGGACCATTTGTTTGTCATTATGGAACCCTAAGACATTATATTGGGTATGTATTGGTTGTCCATAGTTTGATACTAGATCGATTTTCACCACAAACAAGTCATATTTTTATGCACTAATGGGACAAGATTATCCTTTTCTCGTGAGAGAGATCTCATAGTAGGGAAAGTAGGTTTTGTGAGCAGGAGGATACACCCCATCACTGATTAGTTTGTGAGTGTAGCCTTTGGTGTAGCATTCTCTTCAGGAATCAGTATTCTTTTAGTTGTGGAGGATTATATGGATGTATTCCTTGATAAAATTTCGGGACTACCTTTGAGGCGGGGTATGGAGTTTTGTATTTACTTGAATCTCAACACCACTATGATATCTTCTGCAGCATATCAGATGACCCCTATCGAGCTCTGAGAGTTGCGATTGTAGTTGGAGGACCTTCAAGAGAAAGGTTTCATCAGGCCTAGTGTGTTCTCCTAGGCAGCTCCAATGTTGTTCATGAAAAAGGTGTATGGGAGCTAGTGGATTTGTTGGGATTATTGTTACCTGAACCAAGCCGCGATAAAGAACAAGTACCCCTTGTCTAGTATTGATGACCTCTTTGACTAGTTGTGAGGTGTGAAATGGTTTTCAAATATCGATATCAGGTTGAATACCACCAGTTGAGGGTTCAGGAGGTTGATATTACAAAGTTGGAATTCTGATGTCGCTAAGAACACTATGAGTTTCAAGTGATACCCTTTAGTGTGACAAATGCACCCACTATGTTTATGGATTTGATGAACCGGGTTTTCTATCCATACTTAGACCAATTTTTTTATTCATATACGACATGCTCATCTACTCTGAATCATAGGAGGAACATGTAGAGCACTTAAGGATGGTCCTAGATTTATTTTGAGAGCACCAGCTATATGGGAAACTCTCAAAGTGCCATTTATGGATTCATGAGGTTTATTTTTTGGGGAATTTTATTTCTGATCATTGTTTAGTCATAGACCCAACAAAAATCAAAACAGTGCTTTCTTGGGATCTACCCAAGAGTGTATTGGAGGTGAAAAGATTTCTTGGCTTGTAGGGGTGCTACAAGAGGTTTGTGGAAGAGTTCTCCAAAATCACAACCCCTTTTACCTCCTTGACATGGAAAGGGATGCTATTTACCTAGTCTGAGCAGTGCCAGAGGTAATTTGAGGAGTTTAGGCTGAGGTTTATGAGTGATCTATTGTTGAGACTACCAAAGGAAGGTGCATATTTCATAGTGTATTGTGATTCCTCTTGAGATGGGATCAACTACATGTTGATGCAATGACAAGTAATCATAACTTAGTAATCAAGGTAGTTGAGACTCCATGAGAATAACTATGTGACTCATGACCTAGATCTATTAGTGGTAGTATTCTTCTTGTAGATGTAGAGACACAACCTTTGGTAATAGTGCTTTTTGGTTTACTCATACCACCAAAGTCTTAGGTATATCTTCACGCATAGAGACTTGAAACTGAGACAGTGGTGTTGGTTGGAGTTCCTGTAGAACTATGATTCTGAGTGGTCTAAACACTAGGGAAGGAAAACATTGTAGCATATTCCCTTAGCATGAAGTCCCAGACTCTCTTAGTGTAGGAGGCTTCGATGTAGTTGACCTCCCTGCAGCTGACCCTGGTGGAGCAGGAGGGTACATATTTTCTATAGTTGATGGTGTTGACTCCTTCACTTCTCGAGTGTGTGAGATATTCTTGGATGAGAGACATTGACTATCAAGTATTACGTGATCATACATCCACACACGTCTTACCAAATGGGCATTCTAGAGGATGGAATACCATCATCTTTTTTCAGGTATGGGCACTAGTCCCAGATGTGTTGCAGGAGGTGGTGATGCGAGAGTTCCAGACTTCTCCCCTAGTTGTACATCCCGATGTGGGGTATATGTATAGAGACCTTCAGTAGTAGTTTTTGTGGTCCAACATGAGATTTAGAATAACTATGTTCATCTCTTGGTTCCTCACTTATCATTAGGTGAAGGATGAGCACAAAATTTCGGCAGGTTTGTTACAACCCCTTGAGATCCTGGAGTGGAAATGGGATGGCATATACATGTACATTGTGATAGGGATTCCATGCATTTTGAAGGGAATTGACGCCATCGGGGTAATAGTTGACCGACTCACAAATTTGGCGCACTTCCTTGCTATCAGGGAGCAGTGTTCGGTATAGAGTTTGGGGAAACTGTACGTATGGGAGATCGTTCAACTTCATGGTGTACCCACAGTGATTATCTTTGATCACGAAATTCAATTTACGTCATGATTGTGGAGAGGACTACTGTAGGAATTTGGGACCCAAATGAGGATGAGTACATCCTTTCACCCCCAGACCAATGGGAAGACTGAGCGCACTATCCAAGTTTTGAAGGATATTCTAAGGGCTTGCATGATAGACTTCAGTCAGAGTTGGGAGGATCACCTAACCTTGGTAGAGTTTGTGTAAAACAACAAAAACTACCATTATACCATTGACATGACACCTTTTGAATCCTTGTACAAAAGACCTTGCATGTCACCCTTATTTCGGATAGGGATTGGTGAGACACCTCTTGTGGGACCATAGATGGTGAAAATGATGAATAAGAAAGTCTAGGTCATCTGTGAGAGGTTAAGGATGGATCAGAGTTAACAAAAATCTTACATAGATCACCATTATATTCCCTTGGAGTTAGAGAAAGGAGACCACATTTTCCTAAGAATATCCCCACGATAAGTATTGCAAAGGTTCAGTCGGGAGGAAAACTATCCCCTAGGTTCATCGGGTTGTTCTAGATTGTGTAGAGGGTTCTCAATGTTGTCTACCACCTCGCTCTACCCCCACAACTAGATAAGGAGCATGCTGTCTTCTATGTGTCATAGTTGAGGAGATACATACACAACCCTACGTATTTTATTGACTTGGGAGAACTAGACATTGAGGATGGTTCCACCTTTTTGGAGCATGTGATGGAGATCTAGGATCGATAGAAGAGTAACCTATGTGGATAGACCATCCCCTTGGTCAGCATGTTGTGGTAACTCGGGAATGAGAAGAAGAGTTCCTAGGAGTAGGAGAGCCAAGTGCGGGCTCTGTATCTTGAGTTGTTTGTTTAGTTTTTACTTTTTAGGGATAAAAAATCATGAAGGAGGGAATGATGTAGAGATATAGTTTTTTACTTGTAAGATTTTGAAATATTTCTATATATATTTCTAGATCTAAGTGTTGAGATGACGTGTGATTATGAGGCCCGGTGTGCCTGGAATTAATTTTTTTAAAAATATTAAATATATTTTATATTGTGCATGAATATCTTCTTAAAGAAAATAGGATAACTCTTAAATGGAATCTTATATTAGAAACTTGAGACCAAGGTTAAGTCTAGAACATGGTGTTTACCCTAGGAACAACCTAAAATGGGTTGGTGTAGGGAATTCATACTCCTTTCTTATTGGTGATACATTTATTGAATTAATTAATTAATTAATTGTTTTATTTCAATGTAGTGAAATGATCTATAAGATCACTACCCAGATGAATTCTCTAGGGTTAGATGCATAAAACCTGAGAGAATTACAAAGCTTTTCCTCTCTCCTTCATTGGATAATCTCATCAGACGATGACAAAACACTGGATGAGATCAGATCAGGGTGCAACAAATGCAACGACTTATCTCAATCATTGGTGGGTGTGTTCTTCGTCAATTAATGATCCAAAAACTAGGTAAGACTCATACATTTGTGATTTATGACTTTTGAATAAATTATTTGAGCATATACATCATTGTTCTTGGGTCTGTGCCAATTGTGGATTGAGCATACACCTATGTACCAGATTTTAAATTGATTATTTAATGTTTTATGACTCGGTATCATCGTTCTTGACCATTGGACAAGAATTCTTAGCCAATTATCATCTATTTTTTTATAGTTTTCCCCCTCATTGCTTTCCATTTGTCACCAGTAGGACCCCGTGGTCCTGATTCGACATTGTCAAGCAGTACCAAACCCAATCGGATCCCATAAATCACGATAGAATCACATGCGATACACGAATCGAAAAAGTATGGACAGATCTGGGATCTTTTCAAGGCACAAATGTTTGTTTTGATGATTTAAGATCAAGGAATCAATGATGGAAGGTGTGGTGCATATAAAATGCATGATAGAAACCACCACAAACAAATGGATCCAATTTTCAGTGACTGACAGCTGGAGATGATAAATTTGGTCCAGATCTATAAGTTTCATGCAGATTCGATCCAAAATCGATGGGATGGATCAGATCTGATGCACAAATTGTGGATCTGAATTTCTGGTGAAACCTCGACTATATGTCTTGTATTAGGATAAATACACAATGTGTAGGCCCTCAATAGTGACAACTAGGGTTTTAGAGAAACCTAAGGATGATACATCGTGTAAGATCACCAAAATCCTATGTACCCCTATCATGGTTAGAAAAACTATGTAAGGGATCACATGGGTTGGAACCCATGTTCAAATACATTGATAGGTACATGGTCGTGTACTCTAGTACACAGACACGAGGTCCGATACATGGACACGAGGTTCGGTACAAGGACACAACCAATAGGACACGACCCGGTCCTGGTTATCCAAGAAATGCCAGGTATTCCACCTACACAGTGTGTAGTTCTACAAAGATAGGGATTCGTGTGATGGATAGGGACACAACCAGGTGGGGGATAGGGACCATACACCGTGTACCCCTTGACCTCTTTTGAAGAAACTTCAATCTTCTATATCTCCTTCGTTTGAAATCAGATTTTAACCCGCGAGTAGCCTATCCTTTGTGTTTTACCACATAGAACTTTATGATTCCCACAATTTTAGATTTCAAGATATTATGTAAAATATTCCAGTCATGGTGCTTATTTAGGTGACACTTGATGACAGTAGTGATCGTGTATGATCACCATGACCTTTTTGAGCGGCACCCTCCACCATGGATGGGCAGTGGAGTTTCTCGATGACCTTTCCAAGAGATACCATCCAGCAGAGCTAGGCATTGGAGTTCATTGACAACCTTTCTGAGAGATACCCTCTAGTAGGGCTAGGTAGTGGAGTTTTTATATGACCATTCTGAATGTTACTCTCTAAAAGGGCTGAGAACTAGAGTTCCTCAATGACCTTTTCGAGTAGTACCCTCCAATAGGGGTGGGTAATGGTATTCCTCGATGATTACCAAGTTGACTCTCCAGTAGAGATAGGCAGTGGAGTCCTCAATAGTTACTAAAGTGGGACCCCCATTAGCATAGGCGCGACTCCTCTATGGATACTATTGATCAGTACCCTCTGACAAGGTTGGGTAGTGGATTTCCTTGATGACTAACAGAGTGGTACCATCCTATTATACCAGGTCATGGGTTTATTACCTAGAGTTTTGGCCCCTCAAGTGTGTGGTATAATGATGAGGTATGGATGGACATGGATGATTACTTCTGGGTAGGCATGTGAGATGTTGGGCATCATTAATAGACTTTTGGAACTATTGGCTACTCTTCTTCCTGGGTTGAGTTGTGAGATGGAGATCCTCTTACTCTCTTGTTTGGGTTTCTTTTGACTGAGCACACACACACACACACACACACATATATCCTTCTGTATCCACACCTTTGATTTGGTTACTCTCCTTAGAGGAGAGGAGAAGACGTATGAGGTATGTCATGTGGTTTTCATGTTTAGATTCTTATGGTTGGACGAGTCTACTCTCTTTATATAAGTGGTGAAAACTTGATGGGTAGTTTATCTACTCACTGGTTTTAGCCCCTTGTTCTTTCACAGGGTTACATTCACTCTTGGTTTGGGTTGAGTTGTTCTCTTTGACTGTATCTTGCATCTACTGTCTTTCTATTCATATTTTATTACTTACTAACCCTCTTTATCTTTCGTGGTGTCCTACTAGATATGTATATAATTAACCCTATATGGGATTTCCCCACATGTGTCGTGTCTTATGAAGAAAAAAGATAGGTCGACGGTGACTTTAGAGGAGATTAGGGATATTGGGTGCTTTGGACTGAATACGATGGTCATAGTTTGGAGATCTCAAGTAAGGCTCTCTCAACAACTTTCTTTTCCTGTTTTGTTAGGTTGGGACCTATTTCTTGTTTGGTGTGTATTTTACACTCTACTTTTTAGTTAATACTATTGTACTTTTGTACTGTCTATAGGTTCATGCATACTTGGTTTACTTTATAGTAGTGTTTCATCTTTTACTCTTTCCCTTTGCACTTTTTCATCGACATGACTGTGTGTGTATAGGCACTTAGGAAAATCCCTCTCTGAGTTAGTTATTCCTCCGATGTTGGTCGTCACCCCTTGGCCTATGGAGGTGTGTTCGGGGTAGTTGTGGCTGAAGCCCTATCTTGGGTCGGATTGTGATAGCAGCTTTAAAAGATTTTTTTTGATATTCTTACAGATTTTATTTAACAGTTTTCATATATTTGATTTTTTGTATTTCATATGTGTCTATTGTTGTCAGTTTTTTATATGTAAATTTTTGTTTTGTTTTGATTCTTTTTCACATGTTTCTTCCTTAGAAAAAACAGTAAAATTTACATGGGGTTGTTGGATTCGTACAAATTAATTATTTATAACTCTACTGAAAACTATCCTAGTGACGAGCAGAGGTCGATCCAAAGGGAAGGACACAGAGTGTGTGATTTAAGTGTGTGACTAAGCAAACAAATAGAACCAAAATAAAACAAACCAACACAACCAGAAGATGAAAATGGGAATTTTAGATGAAATAATGATTAGAATGATGATTTGTGTGAGTGTGAAAGTGAGTGTGAGTTCAGGAAAGTAGGAAAGACAGAAGATCAAGAGCTCATAAGAACAGTTAATTGATGAAATTGGGGGAAATCGACTGGCTTGTTTTTTATAATGATTTTCTTGTTGGAGTTGGGGGCCTAGAACCAAATACTTTGTACATTATTCATTAATAAATACCTTATCACGTCTTGATTGTTCTTCTGCATGACAATGCATGTGATAATGTCCTAAGGACAACTGTTTCATTAAAGTGTCATAGCATATCCCTACTATGATGAGAACCCAGAAGTTCCATAACATTGTTCTTTAATATATGTTCTATGCCCGGATGATGTTATTTGAGGGAAAAAAATAATACCGGCCATTAGGGGTGAGGACTAATAAAACTTTGGGGCACCTTCTCATGGTGTGTGCCCTTAGTAATATCCAGGAGGATATTATGAGAATGAGACCCACCATTAGGAAATCCACATTTCATAGTTTCATTGGATGTTCCTATCTGCGGGTGTGTGTATTGGTCCTTATACGTTAAGATTATTATAAATGGGTATTACAACTCGCACACTTAAATATATTGACGAAAACTGTGACGACACTCTATTCATAGTGAGGTAGGATACGTTGGCTGCGTCATGAGTAATATCGCATTAATAGACAATGAGAGAAAAGATTTGTCCCTTCTGTTCCATAACAGAAGTAGATATCTCAGGACCTTTGATGGAATTGATATAGCCTAAATAAATACATGGCCATGGTAAGGTATGAGCGAGTTCAATTCCGGAAATTCAAAGAAAGAATAATCGAGCACATGGGTTGATGGCACTAGCATGAAACCCGCTTGATTCGAGATATCATGACAAAGGGATTATATTACACGGTAAGCGTTCGTATGAGGTGACATGTGAATGTAGCTTCAACTTCTTTCTCTTGGGTTCCTTGACCCGTTTCTAGACAGTAATATTTTACTTTATGAAAACCCACCTAATGCCAACGAGAAATAGGCCTAGAGGGCCACACACTAAGTGTGTCCATGTATCTTAGTTAAATATTAATTTAACAAGTTAAATAAAGATTATTACCGACTGTGGTTTAATAATTATTTAAGGATGCCTGATCGCATTTATTTCAACACTAGTTATTCGAGAGAATATATTGTGGATGAAATAATATATATTTATTAGTGAGTAATGAAGTTACATTTATTTAAGAAATAAATATCCATTACTCAAGGACTAATAAATGTGGTGGAAGAAATAAAGAAAAATGGAAAATAAAAGTACACGCCGTGTATATTGAATATACACACTGTGTAGTTTTATGGAAAATGAGTACACACCGTGTATTAATGATTACACAGCTTGTAGTTTTTCCAGTCGGGATTTTGAGGAAAAAATATCGTTTTATTAAATGATATTTATTATAATCAGTGTGGGCAGATGTCAAGGAATTAATCATTCGACATGGTAGGTTTTTCAATAAGAGTTAATGAAATAAATAAAATGCGTAACACATTTATTTATTATCATAACTATATAACCTCAAACATAATTATAAATATCCTCAGAACCACAACAATTTTTCCCAATCCTTGTGAACAACAATTCTTGAGAGTTTTCTCAAGGCCAAAAGAACTCCTTCCTCCAAGAATGCTCTCAAGACCGAGAGAGATCCACCACCACCGGATCAAGGCGATCGAAGGCGGACATCGCACATGAAGGTTCTTCCGCTATAGAACCTGGATATCCCTTCAGCGACTTCTAGAGATACATGGAGCACGTGTGGATCACCGCTAGATTAATCCTACACATGGATTCTATGACACAATGACAAATCACACCGGATCGTGACCGGAGACATCAACGAAGAAAGAATTCCATCAAGGTAATTCTTGTCAATTAATTAAATTAATTATAACCAACATATGATGATCCTATATCTATGGTTCCATGAATCCCTCTTCTATTTTTTTTCATTGTTCTATTCTGAAGATCCGTCATTTTACATCGTGACATATCTCAGATTGATCATTGTTAACGCTAAAATTAAAGTTGGGCACTCCCACCAACACACTGCTGCTGCGCCCGGAACCTACAAGTTGTATCAGAGGGGTCATATTATTGATTATAATTATATAGTTTTTCGTTGTGGATTTACACATTTAATAAATTAGTTGTTTAGATTCAAGTCAATCATTATTTAAAATCTGAATATCGAGATCTGTTCATCCCCTATCGTTTCTCGTTCACCTTATAAGCAAGAATTTTTCTTTTAATTTTGTTTAAAATAAAATAGAGGAACTCATCCAAAGGTGTCAAATGTTCCTGGTCGTACAACACCAGAATACACGACGTGTATTCAGAAGTACACGTCGTGTATTCTAGGTTCAATGCATTGGACTGGTCCTCCAAATCAGGTCGTGTATTAGATCATATCTAAGTCATTTATGACACCATGTGTTGACCAGGAATAGGTGGAACATGGTTTTCTGATTACACGCCATGTGGTACACTGAACAAAGCATGTAGTACCTTTGGGCTGGGATTGGACAGTGTACCCCATACATGGCTTGCCCAGCTAGAAACCATGTAACGCGGATACTACACGGTGTGTGTCCAACTGAACACGCCATGTACTCCGAAAATTTCCGAAGTACATCAACACGCCATGTCCCCGGGCGTGTACTTCGGATGGACGGTGAAGAAATTACATGCTGTATAGTCAGAAATACACGCCGTGTACTCACCAAAATTATGCATATTTATTAAAATTTATTATTATATTATACAAACCCTTGAGACGTGTACCATAGTGCAGGCGTAAAGCTGAGGCACAACACATGATAAGTGTTATATATATATATGTTTAATTTAACATCTGCATAATGAACAGGAATTCACTGGGTTTCCTCCAAGGTACAAGTTACATACAAAGATAATTTTAAATGAATTTATTTTTTTAAAATTATGACGGATGAGAATCTCAAGGAAATTCAGAAAAGGGTTTAAGATAAAAGGATTGATTAATTAAAGATAATTAATTGATTTGAGCGTGATTTATCTTAAACAAGAACGATTAAAGAATTGAATGCTAGTTTTATTTATGCGTAAATATCGTTGCATGTATGGATGATCATGAGCTAGACCAAGACCTTTTTATGTGAATGGTTTCTTTTATTTTATTTATTTAAATTAATTATGTTGGCCTGCGATCCTTCTCCTCATTAATATGTAGGGTCTGCGTGCCCAAGGATTCTTTTTATGTAAAAACACCTTTTTAACCCTCACCTGCATGTTAGATAAATGCATATATAATGGATGGAACTCCCAAGCTAGTGGAGGCGGATCAAGTCAGGAGCCAAGGCGAAACCAATCTAAGGAGATACAAAGGTGGCCAGGTGGAAAGCTGTAAACACGAACCCGAAAGGTTCAATGTGTTTCTCCCCTAGGTCTTGTGTTAGTTTATCAATTGCTAGATAAACTAACCAATAGAAAAATATCATGATCATACCATTTATTTTATTTCTGTCGGTTGCATGGTTTATTTATTGTGGGTGTTTTCTCATGATCACACAATTAATGAATTAAACGAGCATGCAAGATGGAACTAAAATAAAACCATCTTATACGTAAATATTATCTTAGACATGGTTAATCACTTAAGTATATCCCACTTAATATTAACAAGCATGTAATAAAATATAATAAAATGGAAATTTTCATATAAGGATAAAATCCCTCAAAGAAATATTAAGTCGATATAGCCTTCCGTAATCTTGGTTAGAATTGAACCATAGATCAAAGTGCTTGACCAACCCTAGTTGGGGTGATTTCAATTATTGGGGAATTCTAATTCAAGGTTTTGGGTTGAATTGACTTGGTTCGCATCAAGGGTTAACTGCCACAGTAGGACTTGGTGTAACCAAGCGTCAAAGGTTGAGGAAATCCAAAATAAAAGGATTTCAGGATTGGGGAGTCCACTCAGCGGATCAAGGAGCTGCAAGTTAATGTAGTGGGCATTTTGAATGCCTACCTAAAACCCTTCAAGTTTCTTGACTAACCCTAGTTGGGGTATTGCAAAGGGAAATATGGATCATTTCCACTAGAATATTCAGGAAATAGAATATTCTAAATTCAATGGTGAGGGCTATTGGATTTTGATAAAATAGTGGGAGACTAATAAGTATTAATTTATTTATTTGTCTCATTTTTTTATAATAATTTACCAAACATTTTATCATCTTAATTTGTAGAAATGACAAGAAAAATTACTTCAAACATATCATTGCGAACCATACTCGAGAAGGAAAACCTTCTCACCGGCACCAATTTCCAAGAGTGGCAGAGGCGTTTACGCGTCATCCTTTGCCACAAAAGGAAAATGTATGTGCTGGAAGAGACTATTCTGGTTGCACCTATAAAGGAGGCCAGTGATGAGAAACTATCTCTATATATGAAACACATGGATGATGTCACAAATGTCCAATTTTTCATGCTATCAGCCATGTCTAATGAGCTCTTGAAGCAACATGAAAACATGGACGCATATAGAATGATGTATCAACTTAAGGATATCTACCAAGAGAAGGCGAGATAGGAGAGATATTAGATCTACAACACTTTTTTTACAACCAATATTGGAGAGTCTGCACCAGCTGGGCCTCATGTAGTCAAGATTATTGGCTACATTGAAGGCATGGACATCTTAGGGATTAAGTTCCTGGATGAGCTGCGTATAGATCTCATCCTATCATCACTGCCCAAGACCTTATCTAGCTTCACTATCAATTATAACATGAGAAACAATGAGAAGATTCTATCAGAACTTCTGACCTTAATTCACCTGGTAGATAAGGACACGAGGCATGAAAAACCCGCCGTCCTTATGGTGAATAAGAAAAAGAAGGACAAGGAAAAGGGGCCAAATACTTATAAACGGTTCAAAGCCCCTGAGCGTCGTCCTTATAAGAAGGGGAAGATCCAGAGTCAGGGTAAGGAATGGGAGGCGGTGTGTCTTGCATGTGGAAAGCAAGGCCACTGGAAGAGGAACTGCACCTAGAAGCATGTGGACGCTAAAGGTGCATTCGTTATCGAGTGTAATATTTCTATTTCTACTCATTGGGTATTAGATAAAACTTGTGGGGCTCACATATGTATTCAAATTTAGGAACCAATTATATTTAGAAATATTACTAGAGGAGAGGTGGGTTTTTGAGCTGCCAATGGCGCAAGGCTAGCTGCATTGGCTATTAGTGATTACCACCTCTCATTGCCGATTGAGATGATTTTGGTTTTACATAACTGTTATTATGTGCCTAGTGTTACCAAGAACATAATTTCTATATCTTTTTTTGGATATAGATGGATTTATTTTCAAGTTTGGAAATAAGGGTTGTCTCTTTTATAAGAACAATGTATGTTATGGTATGTAGCATTTAAATAATGGTTTGTATGTATTAAATTACGAAAACCAAGTGTTGGAAATTGATAACGAAACAAACTCACATGACTCATACATCACCCAATTGTGGCATCACCGTCTTAGTCATGTAAACAAGAAGCGCTTAATAAAGCTCTGCCAAGATGGCTATTTAGACTCTATTAAGCTAAAACCACTTGATAGATGTCACGCATGTCTACAAGGTAAAATGACCAAGATACCTTTCGGTGGACATGGTGAAAGGGCCACATAGATTTTAGGATTGGTGCACATTGATGTATGTGGACCATTTCAAGTATAAGCTAGAGGTGGATATTCTTACTTCATTACTTTTACTGATGATTTGAGTAGATATGGCTATGTCTACTTAACGAGGTATAAGTCAGAAGACTTAGAGAATTTAAGGAATTAAATAATAAAGTAGAGAATCATCTTGGTAAGAAGATAAATAAACTTCGATCGGATTGAGGTGGAGAATATCTGAACCAAGAGTTCATCGATCTTCTACGGGAGTCTGGGATTCTATCTCAGCTCACTCCTCATTATACACCACAGTGGAATAGTGTTAGTGAAAGGAGGAACCACACTTTGTTGGACATGGTGAGGTCGATGATGAGTCATGCAGATCTTACATTATCCTTTTGGGGATATGCATTACAAACTGTAGCATACACATTAAACCGACCACCAACTAAGGCAGCAAATGGAATTCTATCCGAGTTATGGAATGGAAAGAAACCCATTTTGTCGCACAGACGTGTATGGGGATGCAAGGTGTTTGTTAAGGCATTCTCAGGCAACAAAATAGCACCCCGGGTCACTAAGTGTATCTTTATAGGATATCCCAAGGAAACAAAAGTATATTACCTATATAACCCTTCATACAAGAAAGTGACTGTCGCTAGACAAGCCATCTTTCTCAAGAGGGAGAACATACTCAAAAAGGATAGTGGGAGAAATATTGACTTTGACGAAGTTGATGCTCAAGATACATAGGAGTTGGTACAGGAACAAGTTCCACAGGTCCCCGTGGAAGAGGTTCCAGAAACACAAGTACTACTTAGGAGCTCAAGAGTGGTAAGGGAACTAGAGAGATTTGGTTTCCTAGCCACTAAGGATGGTGAATCATTATTGTTGAAAAATGATGAACCTCTATCCTACAAGGAAGTAATAGAAAGCTTAGAAGCTGTAAGATGGCTAAAAGCTATGAATTCTAAGATGGATTCCATGCATCAGAACCAAGTCTGGGTTCTGGTCGATGAGCCAATTGATGTAAATCCTGTTGGATGAAAATGGGTATTCAAGAGAAAAATAGACATGGAAGGTCAAGTTAGCACCTATAAAGAAATTTTAGTGGCTAAAGGATTCAGACAACGTCAAGGAATTGACTATGATGAAACCTTCTCACTAGTTTCCATGTTTAAATCCATAAGAATCATACTTGCAATAGCAGCTTTCCATGACTACGGGATTTGGAAAATGGATGCCAAAATAGCATTCCTTAATGGGAAACTTCAGGAAGATGTCTATATGGCACAACCAGAAGGGTTTGTGACACCTGGTGAATCCAAACGGGTTTGCAAGTTTCAGAAATATATTTATGGATTAAATCAAACATCCAGGTCATGGAACACTCGATTTGATGAAGCCATACAGAAATTTGGTTTCATTAAGAATGAATGTGAGACCTATTTTCATAAGCGGTTTAATGGGAATGCGATCCTTGTCCTAATAGTATATGTTGACGACATATTGATTATTGGAAACAATGTACCAGTCTTATAGTCAGTTAAGGACTGGTTGAACAAGTGTTTCTCCATGAAGGACTTGGGTGAAGCAGCCTACATTCTAAGGATCAAGATCATTTGTGATAGATCCAAGAGGTTTCTTGGGCTATGTCATGTTACATACATTTACCAGATACTAAAGATATTTAGTATGAAGCAATCCAAGAAGGGATTAGTTCCAGTGTCACATGGCCTACATCTTTCTAAGAAAATGTGTCCACAGACACAACAGGAGAAAGATAGAATGAGTAAGATCCCATACGCTTCAGCTATAGGATCCATCATGTATTCCATGTTATGTACCGAGATTGATGTTTCCTATGTACTGAGCATGGTAGGAAGATATCAAGAAAATCTAGGAGAATAACATTGGACTACTGTTAAGACTATCCTTAAGTATCTGAGAAGAACTAAGGATATGTTCCTGTTGTATGAAGGAGACAAGGAGCTTGTCATTAGAGGGTATGCTGATGCTAGTTTTCAGACAGATCAGAATGATCTGAAGTCACGATTTGGATATGTTTTCTATCTCAATGGAGGATCTGTGAACTGGAAGAGTTCAAAGCATCCAGTAGTCGCCGATTCTACTACAGAGTCTGAATATATAGAGACTTATGATGCAGCCAAGGAAGCCGTCTAGATTCAGAACTTTATCCAGGAGCTTGATGTGGTGCCTAGCAGTAAAGACCCTATCACATTGTACTGTGATAATACTACAACGGTGGCTCTTTCAAAAGAACCAAGGTCACATCAACGGACAAAGCACATACTCCGGAAGTATCACCTATTGAGGGATTTCTATCAGAGGGGTGAAGTTGTAGTGAGTAGAGTGTCCAAAGAAGAGAACTTGGTGGACTCTATGACTAAAGGCCTATCTCAGCATAAACATGAATATCATGTGAGAGCTAGAGGGTTAAAAGTTGTTAGCAGTTGGCTCTAGTCCAAGTGGGAGTCTGTTGGTGTTGGTGTCCTAGAACCAACTACTTTTTACTTTATTAATTAATAAATACCTTATCACATCTTGATTGTTCTTCTACGAGACAATGAATGTGATAATGTCCTAAGGACATCTATTGCATTAAAGGGTCATTGCGGATCCCTTCTATAATGAGAACCCGGAAGTTCCGTAACACTATTCTTGAATATATGTTCTATGGCTGGATGATGTTTTTTTAGGGACACAAATAATACAAGCCATTAAGGGCAAGGACTCATAAAACTTTGAGGCACCTTCTCATGGTGCGCGACCTTGGTAATATACAGGAGGATATTATGAGAACGAGACCCGCCCGTAGGAAATCCACATTTCATAGTGTCATTGGATGTTATTATCTGAGGACATGTGTATTGGTCCTTAGACTTTAAGATTATTATTAATGGGTATTACAACTCGCGCACTTAGATGTATTGACGAAAACTATGACGACACACTATTCATAGCGAGGTAGGATACGTTGGGTGCATCATGAGTAATACTATATTAATAGATAAAGAGAGAAAGGATTTTACCTTATGTTCCATAATGGAAGTAGATATCTTAGGCCCTTTGATGGAATTGATATAACCTAAATAAATATATGGCCATGTTAAGGTATGAGCGAGTTCAATTCCATAAATTCAAGGGAAGAATAATCGAGCACATGGGTTGATGGCACTAGCATGCAACCCGATTGATTCGAGATATCGTGAGAAAGGTATTATATTACACAATAAGCGTTCGTACGAGGTGACACATCAATGCAGTGTCAACTTCATTCTCTTTGGTGCCTTGACCCATTGCTAGACAGTAATCTTGGACTTTAGGAAAACCTGCCTATTGCCTACGAGAAAGAGGCCTAGAGGGTCACACACTAAGTGTGTCCATGTATCTCAGTTAAATATTAATTTAACAAGTTAAATAAAGATTATTCCCGACAATGGTTTAATAATTATTTAAGGATTCCCGATCACATTTATTTCGACACTAGCTATTCGAGAGAATATATTGTGGATGAAATAATATATATTTATTAGCGAGTAATGCAGATACATTTATTTAAGAAATAAATAGCCATTACTCAAGGACTAATAAATGTTGTGGAGAAATAAAGAAAAATGGAAAATAAAATTACACGTCATGTATATTGAATATACACGCTCTGTAGTTTTATGGGAAACAAGTACATGCCGTGTATTAATGATTACATGGAGTGTAGTTTTTCTAGTTGGGATTTTGAGGAAATAATATCGTTTTATTAAATGATATTTATTATAATCAGCGTGGGATCATGTTAAGAAATTAATCATTTGATATGGGGGGTTTTTCAATAAGAGTTAATGAAATAAATAAAACACGTAACATGTTTATTTATTGTCATAACTCTATAACCTCAAACCCAATTATAAATATCCTCACAACCCCAAAACTTTTTCCCAATCGTTTTGCACAACAATTCTGGAGAGTTATCTCGAGGCCGAAAGAAATCCTTCCTCAAAGAATGCTCTCAAGACCGAGAGAGATCCACCACCACTGGATCAATGCGATCGAAGGCAAACATCACAAGAGAAGGTTCTTCCATGCTAGCACCCAGAGATCCCTTCGTCGATGTCCAGAGATACATAGATCACATGTGGATCACTACTAGAGGAATCCTAAACTTGGATTCTATGACACATTGATGGATCACCCCAGATCGCGAATAGATACATCAACGAATAAAGAATTCCATCAAGGAAATTCTTGTCAATTAATTAAATTAATTATAACCAACATATGATGATCCTATCTCTATGGTTTTGGGACTCCCTCTTTTGTTTTTCATTCTTCATTCTATTCCAAAGATCCAATGTTTTACATCATGATGGATCTCAGATTGATCATTGATAACATTAAAATTAAAGTTGGGCACTCCCACCAACACGCTTTCGCTGCGCCCGGAACCTACAAGTGGTATCAGAGGGGTTATATCGTTGATTATAATTATTTAGTTGTTCGTTGGTGATTTACACTTTTAATAAATTAGTTGTTTCAATTCAAGTCAATCATCCTTTAAAATCTAAATCTCAAGATCTATTCCTCCCCTCTCGTTTCTCATTCACCTTACAGAAATGAATTTTTCTTTTAATTTTGATTAATATAAAATAGAGGAACTCATCTGGAGGTGCCAAACATTCCTAGCCGTACAACACCAGAATACACAGTGTGTATTCAGAAGTACCTGTCATGTAGTCTAGGTTCAATGCATTGGAATGGTCTGCTAAATCAAGCCATGAATTAGATCCTATCTAAGTCTTTTATGACACCGTGTGTTGACCAGGAAAAGTTGGCACATGGTTTCCGGAGTACACGCCGTGTGGTACACTGAACACAACATGTATTCTCTTTGGGTTGGGATTGGACCGTGTACCCCATACATGGCTTGCCCAGCTGGAAACCGTGTAATGTGGATAATACACGGTGTGTGTCCAACTAAACATGTCGTGTACTCTGAAAATCTTCGAAGTACATCAACATGCCATGTCCCCGGGCGTTTACTTCGGATGGACGGTGAAGAAAGTACACGCCGTGTAGTCGGAACTACACGCCGTGTAGTCGGAACTACACGCCGTGTAGTCAGAACTACATGCCGTGTAGTCTAAACTGAATTTGAGTATTTGTCGAGCCGAACTCGAATAGCTCATGAGCACTCAAGATTGTTTACAGCCCTAGTGGTAACTGTGAGATGGGGTTGGAATGGGGTGCACACATTATTAGTTTGATCGTGTGTTTTCTTGCACACGATCAATTGTCCCTTCACCTCAAAAAATAGATAACTGTAAATTAATTACATAAAACTAAAATAAATAAAAATCGTATTTATTTAAATTAAATTAGAAACAAATAAATAAATAAAATAAGAACAAATAATTGAATGAAAAAATATAAATTATGATTACACATTAATTAAAGATAAAAATCCCAAGAAAATTAATAAATTACAAAAACAATTAAATCTATTAAAACAAAAATGATAAATTAGAATACTTAAAATTAATATTTTGAAATAAAATTGCAATTAAAACAACTGAATAAATGAATGATGAACAATATTCAATAATTTTTATTTTGAAAATCATAAAATGAAAGATGAATAAATGAATAAAAGAATTAAAGAAATGGAAAACTATAATTTAAAAAAATACATAGGAATAAAAAATGTTGATTAAAAAAATTATTTATTTAACTAATAATTAACAACATGACTATAATTAACAAATTAATTGGAATTTTAAAATTAAATTTTGAGTTTTAATAATTAAACAACAAATTATCAAAAATTGATTTTTTTTCAATAAAAACATTAGTTTAACACTAAAAAATACAGTTAATTACACAAAATGATGTGGAAAAAATTAAAGAAATTAGAATTGTATTAAATTCTTTCATACTTAAATGTTTGTTTGTCCTCGAGGAATTTCATTATTTTGTCTGTAAAATAAATAACAAGAAATTTCAAAGTACAATAAGCTCAAAATGATGCATGTCAATAATTTTATTTACAAAGGATCAAAATTTGAGGTAGAGTGTAGGATTTTCAAAGAATGACCACAAGTGGTCCTTCCTAAGTTCAAATACACACTAGGAAATAAAGGGACCAAAAACGTCATTCACTATTGAAGATGTCATGCCTCTTATATAAAGTCACTCACCTCCCTACTTCAATTCTAATTCAAGTTCCAATTATAAGAGTGATGACATGTAAAATTTAAGTGGAAATAAAATTTTAACCGGAGGCATCTTGAATTATTGCATTCTCCTAGGTTCCAAAAAAATGCACAAATTCATTTTTTATCACTTCATTAATACAACTCAGATGATTTTCATATAAGTCAGTTGTTATCTTCTTCATTTATGTTCAATGTTACTCTCACCTTAATGAGCTCATATTTTACGAGACATTTTATTTTTAATTTTTCACAGTCAAAGGTTTGTGCATAACACTGTGCAAAGCGATTATTGAGTTAGAATTTTATTTATTTACAAAAACACATCCAATGGCCTTGTCTCAGAGACTCGCTATGGGATCTCAATTTCCCATTTTACGCTAGTTTCAAAGGACTTATATGACTATAATTTGAATTGTCTCTATTAGGTCATTTATTTTCAAAAGAAGAGCCCCCTAGGTTCGAGTTAAAATCTTCAGTTTTCTTATTATCATAATTCCACAAAGAACTATCTTATCTCACTCCCTTTATAGGTTTCTAAACAGAATATCCATAAATACAACATGAAACACCATTCAGAAATCATACACCCCCATAAAATGTAGAATCAATGAAAATCCCAATGACCAACATGTTATTATCCTCTAGGTAGGACAAGATTTAATACAATTTAGAGCCTAAGACTTTCATTTTGTGAAATAAATTGAAAAAATTAAACAATTTTTTACAAAAAATCAAGGGGGATTTGATGTGTCCTGAATTGAAGCATGTCTTAGCACTGAGAAAGACCTCTCTCTCCCACACTTAAAACCCAACATTGTCCCCAATGTTGAATCCGAAAGTGGAAGACAGTTTCATTCAAAACATGTTTTAAATTCACCAATAAAAATAAGGTGAAGGGGGTTATATGAAAATTCAAAAATCACTTTTTATACACAACCATTAAATTATACAAAACAAAAATATGTACAAAAGGTCCCTACCACCCAATTCTATAAAATCAAGCACTGTGCCTTTTTTTTAATTGTTTATGATTTTTATTATTATAAACAAACAAAAGTTTTCTCAAACCATCTCAAATAGAAGCATGGTAATCAACAAGGTATTAGAAAAAAACATTTTGAATCCAATGAAATTTGGGGGAGCTAGCTAGATTTTGAAATGTAGCTCAAATTAATTTTTAATTTTCTAGAAACCAACAAGTGAGACACCTGAAAAAAACCAGGTTCAAAATTTTCACAAGATCATGGGTTATTCCTACACACTTAGTTCACAACATCATATAGAAATAGAAAATTAGAGTATTGCAGTGGTAACATAAAAACAAAACATCCCAAAATGTGGGAGCTCCGATCATTTAATTTTATTCAAAATTTCATCCTCTACAACCCTGAGTGAATTCCTCTGGTAGGTACTTTCAATTTCTTACAAGGTAAAGAAAATAGACATAAGAACATAGAAATTAAAGTTCAATAAAAATTTCTACAAAATATTCAATTTAAGTGGTTTTATCCAAATGATTCAGTGTATTGCTCCCTTTGGTCTTGAAAAACTATTGAAATTACACACCGTGCAGTGCTAAGAAGATCATATGGAGTAAGACATGGGATCACATACTGGAGAATCAACAGCAGGGGTTATATTTATTGAAAAAAGAGAAAAAGAAAATATAAAAATTACCACAAGTTATCTCCCATTAAACACTAAATTTATAGTCCTCAGTTAAACTTGAGAGAGAGTCAGCCTCTAAGAAAAGAAATGGCAGCCAAGCCCTTTGGTTTACATTTAAATAAATGTTCTATTCTTTATACATTAACCATGAATGGTCTATTTTACTATTCGTATAGCTCTACAACTCCATTAACAGGAACTCTCAAAATAGGGAAGGGTCCTGACCAGTTGATTTTCAACTTTCCTGGGAAACATTTCAGCCTAAATTTGAATAGCAAGACCCTTTGACCAACATTGAAATCCTTATTCTGAATGATTGAGTCATGGATGGATTTTGTTTTCTCTTTTTTAAATTCCATCATTTTCATATGTCTCCCTCCTAATTTCCTCTATCTCACTCAGATTCAAAAACCTCCTCTCACCGATATAATTAAAGTCCATATTCATGACCTTTACTACCCAAAAAGACTTTTGATGTGGTTCCCTAGGTAGATTCCAAGTATTTCAAAATCAAACTATATGGGGAAATCCCTATGGTAGTCTTGTAAGTGGTTATGTAAGACCATAAAGACTTATCCAACTTCACAGACCAATCCTTTCTTGAGCTAGAAACTATATTCTCCAAAATCTATTTGAGCTCTCTGTTAGACACTTCAACCTTACCACTGGATTTTGGGTGGTAGGTTGTACCAGTTCTGTGAGAACATCCATACTTCTCCATTAAACTCTTGAACTTATAGTTCTTAAAATGAGTTCCATTGTCCGTAATGAATGTTATGGGAACTCCAAACCTAGAAAATATGTTTTCTTGATGAATTTCACCATACTAGCAGCAAGATTGTGAGAAACAACCACTACCTCAACCCATTTGGACACATAGTACATATCCCCAAGAATATATTCATTTCTATAAGAGAATGGTAAAGGTCCCATGAAATCTAATCCCCATACATCTAAATCTTCAACCTTTGGTATTTCTTTTTGTGGACACTCTTACCTTTTACCTACATTTATAATCATTTGGAACTTGTCAAAGCCTGTCACCAAACTCCTAGCCTCCTTGAACAATGTTTTCCAGTAAAACTCTTTGGGAAATTCTTTCACCTTCATGGTTCCACATCAAGGTGATGAATGGTTTCTCTTAAGGATGGGTGAAATTTCCTCCTCATCCACACACTGCCTCAAAATACCATCAACACGTCTTTTAAAAATAAGCGATTCATCCCAAAATTAGTATTATAACTTAGATATAAACCTCTTCCTTTGGTTCTATGAGAGGTCCTTGGGCATAACACTAATAGATATGAAATTAGAATAATCTATATACTAAGAATATTTCTTTATAGAAGCATCAAAAAATTCTTTATCTGGGAAAGATATGTTAATCTCCCTTGGTTCTTCAATTTGGGTGTTGGGTAGCCTAGAAAAATGGCCTGCAACAACATTTTAATCTGATTTTTATCCTTGATTACCAGATCAAATTCATGTAATTGAAGATTCCAACTCATGATCCTTATCCTTAAGTCCTTATTAGCCAATAGGGACTTTATGGAATAATTTTCAGTGAAAATGATCACCTTAGAACCTATAAAATACTATCTAATTTTTTCAAGAGAAAATATAACAACATTCAAATCCTTTTTGGTGGGGGTATAATTCTTCTGAGTATCATCCAACAACTTTATAGAATAATAAATGGCATATAGCCTCTTATCCTTCCTCTTCCCTAAAACAATGCCTATAGCTTGATCAGTAACATTACACATCAATTCAAATAAAAACTTCTAATATGAGGTATTAATCACTGGTAAAGTAGTGAGTTTCTCCTTAATCATGTAAAAGGACTCTAGACATTCACCATCCAACACAAAAGGTGTTTCTTTAACAAGAAGAGAGAAGGGTGACCTAGTGAACATGGAAAAATCCTTAATGAACCTCCAGTAAAATACATCATGACTTATCAAACTTTTAATCCCCTTGACATTCTCAGGTGGTGGAAGATTTTGTATTACCTCAATTTTGTAATTATTAACTTCTAGTCCATTCCTAAAAACATTGTGACCTAAAAAAATGACCTCAATATCCATGAACTGTTACTTTTAAAAATTTATAATAAGGTATGTTTCTTGGAATATTTCTAAAATAGTTTCAATATTTTCACGGAAGTTTTCAAAATCACTTCCCACAACTGAAAAAATGTCCAGGAATACTTCAACAATACTTTAAATCATGTTCGAGAAGATTCCATCATGCATATCTGATAGTTTCCTAGAGAATCATACAAGAAAAAGAGAATTCATTGGTAGGGAAATATCCCAAATGGAAAAGTGAAGGAGGTCTTCTCATGACCCTTAGGAGAAATAGAAACCTGTTTGTAACCATAGAATCCATCAAGAAAAAAGAAATACTCATTGTCATCTAACATCTCTAGAATTTGGTCCAAAAATGACATGGGGAAATGATCTTTCCTTGTAGAAACATTGAGTTCTCTATAGTTTATAAAGAGCTTCAATTTGTTCATAGTTGTTATTTGAATTTTCTCATTCCTTTCATTTTTTATCACTGTCACTCCAATATTATTAAGTATTTCCAAGATAGGACTTACCCAAGGACTATCATAAAAAAGAAATATTATCCTGGAATCAATCAACATGATCACTTCCTATCAAACCACTTCTTTCATGTTTAAGTTAAAACTTCCTTAGGATTCCACTATTGGTTTACACTAAGGCTCAATGGGGATTTTAATCATGCAAAATGATGGAATTATACCCTTTATATCAATAATTTACAAGCCAATAACAAACTTGTACTTCCTCAAGACACTCATTAGGTTATCCTCTTAACTTTCCTCTAGTTTGGATGAGATAATTACAAGCAGTGTAAAGAACTCACCTAAAAATAATATTTCAAATGGTATGGTAGGAGTTTGAGATCCATATTGGATTGTGCTTGAATTGAGAGAATACACTTGTTCTTGGGTGGACCAAGGTCCTTATTCTACCTCTTAAAGAACACAGTGAATAAAGCTTCCTCTATTGACTATGTATTCAACAATACTCTATGAATGTTATTGATTTTGATGCTCAAAAATACCATTGTTTGTTTTAATAATAAAGTTACATTAATTATTTTTCAATAATATATTTCTTGATAAGTTTATCTTGTTTACAGGATATAATATTTGTTTAAAGTATTATAGATGTGTTCAAAAGTATTCTGGAAACACTGTTCATACCATACATTTGGAATGAAACATAAGGATTATATACCCTAAACTATTGGAAAATTATGGATCAACAATCATATGTTTGGAAGAAACCCTATATTTAAAGTAATAAACTCATGGTTTACCAACCTTACTTTTGTGAACAACCGTACGTTGTCAACCGTACTTTTGGGGTTTATCACTATATGAAGGAACCCTATTTTTACTAGTCAGTAATGAAGTTTTAAATTAAATATATTGTTCATGTTTTCTATAACAATATTTCAAGAACTAAATATATATTTAAAGATGTTTTATGACTGATTTAAAGGATTAGATTCAACGGATTAAATCATTCCTATATTTATAGGGAGTTACAACTCTCTTAATTTTTTTAAATTTAAATGATCATGATTTGTTAGGAGATATTATTGGATCTTTTATGATTGAAGGAAAGCCAAGATTTTCTTGTTAAATAGCAAGAACATTTTTATTTTTGATAGAGTCAAATATATTTTTGAATAAAGAGTTTCTATAAAAAATAAAACATATAACATCTCTAATGTTCTAAAGAAGCTACATTTTGGAAACATACATGTTTAAATATTGTTCCAACTAAAAAATATGATTTTTTTACTGCTACTATTTGTTTATTTTTGTTTTTGTTGAAGATTATTTTCAACCAGTATCTCTTCGAAGCTGTTCGTTCTTGAAGAAATTTATATTTGAAGGAGAATATCCATTTTAAATCAGTAGCTACTGTAATTGTGAACAAGACTCTGTTTATTCAATCAATTTAAAATATATTGATTTATTATAGTTTTGACTACTTAGACTCAGTTGTGGTGGTGGTGGTGGTGAATTATTAGCATCTCAGACTAAGATGTGGATAAATCAGTTTGTTGTAAAAGAACCAGAAGGATTTGTAAAAGTATTATTGTAAAGGTGTCAACTAACTATACTCAGTTTTTAAGGTCTTATGATTAGAGGACCTATTTAGTAAAAATTACCAAGATCACAGAGAGAGAATTGGTGGAGTATAATAGGGGTTCTTTGGGCCTTGAACCACTAAAAATTATTGTCTTATTCTTCTCCGTTTACCCTCTTCTCTACTTACTTAAAGAAGATAACACTATACATCTACTTAAATAACAAAGAAGGATAAAAGTTTGAATCTTTTTATATACTTTAAAAGACACAATTCACTCTCTCTTGTGTATCTTTGTATTATTTTGACCTAACTATTGTATCAAAAGAGTTCTTGTTGGGAAAATCAGATAATCTCTAGTAAGATCAAATTAAAAGGTCTGTACAAAGATAGATGGTAATAAATGACCCAAGATAAGGTATGTCAATGACCTGTGATCCTTCCTTCAATTGTAATAATTATGGATGTTGGAAATCTTTCCTGATTATCTAACTGAAAAATATTGGATTAAATTTATACAAGAAGATTTTCACTCCATATGTAATCCCTAAAAAACTAGAAACATGGGATGCTACCAAATAAGTTGAGTATGATATCAATTCAAAAATGATGAATTCTATTATATGTGGACTTGTTCCAGATGAATTCATTTGAGTATCAAAATTGCCTACTACCTATAAAATGTAGAAAACTATTGTTGTTTCCTATGATGAAACTGACAATTTCATATAATTAAGGTATACTATTACAAACTAAAATTTGATACCTTAAAAATGTATGATGGTGAAAGAATCACACAGATTAATAGGATATAGATATAGATATTAAATGGTGTTTATACCTTAGGAACTTCAATTTCAAAATTAGATTAGGTGCTGAAAATATTCATAGTAATACCCTTTAAATGGAATGGAATACCTACTTCTATATGAAAATCGACACCAGTCAAAGTTTTAAAAAAGAAATAATTAATCAGAACCTTGATGATGTATGAAATATAAATGGAAGATAAATATGAAGATCATAAAATTATAAAAAGGGAAAATAATTCCCTTAAAGTTACTACTTAGAATCATGAAAGGAAAACAAAAGAAGATACAAATGATTCAGAATGTTCAGTCTCTGAAATGAAGCTGGCTCAACTAGCCAGAAGATTTATCAAATTCTATAAAACGAAAATAGGCTTCAAGAAGAATTTTAATAAATATGATAAAGGATCTAAAGAAGTGTGATGATTTAAATGTAAATAGATGGGACATATCCGACCTTATCACCCCATATAAAATAATAAAATATAAATACGGAGAATAAAGAAAAGAAAAATTATATGAGAAATTATCCTGATCGAAAAGGATAGAAAGCTATAAAGGCTACTTGGAGTGTATCTAAAGACCCCAACAAATCTTCCAAATCTAACTTAGAAAAATAGCTAATTTTTTTAAAGGGAAATATATTCTTTATGGCCAAGTAAGAAGATGTGGTATAAACCTATTATTCTTTTGCTTTTGATTCTGAAATCTTCTCTAGTAGAAAATTAGATCCTTATTTATAAATTCTTGAGGAAAGATATGAATATATAATAAAAATCATAAGTCACTAAAGAATAGTTATAATATTGTTTTAAGTGAAAAAGTTTCTATGTTAAAAAAACAATAAGAATTAAGTGAAATTTAACAAAACCATTTCAGACTATAAAAATCGTTAAAAAAATAAAATAATTATAAGATGAAGTAGAATCATTCAAAAGTACTTATATATTATTAAATACAGGATAAAAATATCTAAATAAGGTTTTTGGAAAGACTATTATCAAAAATAAAGAATATGGAATATGAAGCAAAGATGAAAAATCAAAATTATATATAAATTACTTTATACCTAGTTCTAAAAATAATAACATATCTAGAGTTACTTTTTTTTATTATATAATTAAGGGACATTACACTAATTACTGATGTTTAAGAAATAATTATATTACTGGAATTAAATATGATTTTATTTCCCAAAAAATTTCTAAAACTTGTAATGTAAATTTTGAAAAAAAGGGAAATCTATTTACTGATATATCTGTTTGGTGACATAGTTGGACCCATGAAAATATGGGTAAAAAAAACTCTTGTTTAAATTATTTTATAAGAAACAAGTTATAAGAAAAAAATTCTATATGATATAGTTTTAGTGTCTGCTCAAGACACATTAGCAGAGACTCTTCAAATTTTCATACACTAGAAAAACCGGATAGAGGACTAGTTACCTTTGGAGATAATGATAAAGGAAAAATGACTAGATTTGGATCAATTGGAGATCTAAAGTCAATTTCAATCAACAAATTTCTATATGTTCAATGAATAAAGAACAACCTAATAAGTATCTATCAAATATGTGATTATGGATTTTATGTTTATTTTTCTAACAATTCATGCTACGTTTTCAAAGATAAGTTTCTTAAATTTAGAGCACCTAGAACTGAAAATGATTATACCTTGGATATTAATTCCTTGTGTAAAAAAAATCCAATTTTTTAACTACTATGACAAATAAATCTTAGATGTGGCATAAGAGACTTATACACTACAATGTATTTACTTTATATAAATTTTATAATAAATTCTTAGTTTTCGATTTTATTAGTCTTAAATTTGATAAAGATAGATTCTGTGATGCATTCCAAATTGGAAATAACATAATTTATCATTCTAATATATTAACAAAGATATTACATCAAAACCACTTGAACTTATGCACATGGATTTGTTTGGATCAACAAGAGTAGAAATTTTGTCTTTAATATCATATGTTTATGTGTTAGTTGATGATTTTTCAAGATTTACATGGGTTTATTTTATAAGGATTAAAAGAGAAGTCTTTTGTCACGACCCGTCCTCGGGACCTGTGCTGTGACTACCCCAAGCCTGCCTTCCATAGACCAAGGGCTGGCAACTAGCACCAAAGGCGTAAATCCCTAAGCTGGGAAGGCATTGCCTTTATAAAAAGTAAACACACACAATTAGAGTACACAACTGGAAGCAAAGAACTAAGCTATACTGTATATAGAAGAAGTGATGGAAAGTAAAAGGGGCCAGGAATACAAGCCCAATAGTAAAGTATAGGTACAACTGAAAGCTAGTACAACTGAAAAAAGGACAAACAACTGAAAGGTAAAGAGCAGCTTCTGGATCGTCCTCTGGTGTTCCTACATGAAGGATAGGTATAGATGGCCACCTCATCACTCCATGTCCGTCAGACTCCTCTGTGTGCCGACTCGTCGTAAGGTCTACCTCCGTTTACCATCTAGTCCTGGTGCTCTCGGCCTCCGTCAGTGCTTTCCTTCATCTACATCCTACACAACGAGGTGCGGGAATAGCCCGTGTAGGGGTGAGTATAACGATACTCAGTAGGGACCCCAAGACCCTCAAGGTCTCACACAATCCAATGAGGATAATCCACAAAGGAAGAAAGCAATGGATAATCATTACTTAGGTATATGACCATATATATACCTAAGTAATATAGTAACCCATCTCAATAAAAAGGAAAACACAAATGTCACTGACTCAGCTCAAAACCAGGATTTTATTCTAGGGGTGGTAACATGTAACACTCCCAGTCAATCTGCCGAAACCTCAGCTGATGGTGTACTCCTATATCGATTACAATGGTCCTTCTGCATCACACAGAGGTGCTGCCCACCTTCCTGGACTGCTTTGGTACTCATCCTATCGAGTATTGTGGGTCTGTTGCGTCACACAAAGGTGCTCCCCGGTGTGGGTCTGCCACGCTCACACAGAGGTGCTCCCCCTCGTAGCCTGTTGAGGTACTCCTCTTGTCGAGTACCGTGGGTCTGCCGTTTCACATAGAGGTGCTCCCCAATATGGGTCTTCCATGCTCACACAGAGGTGCTTCCCTACTGGGCTAGTCGAAACACTCCAAGTCGAAAGATCAGCAGTCTTCAGGTATTAGCCAGCTACTAGGTCTTCGTACTCCGCTCGCTCGTCTTCAGGAGGATCCACTCCACGATCTACTGGTCGATACTCCAACTGTCACGAAGTACCAAGTAGAAGTATCTCAAATATCCTCCTCATCATAGGGATCTCAATGCAATAGACGGCGCGTCAATCGGACACCCGGTCTGTGAGTTATTGGCATTTCTATTCTAGGGGCTCAGTTGGTTTTTAGGTTCAAACCAACCCGACCATACCCCAAATATGTCCAAACCTTAAGTAGTGTATTCCAAAATTACCGTCACTCTTTAAGCTTTCCGTTTCCACAGACGGTTCGTCGACCGAACACCCATAGCCTAAGTTATGGGCAAAAAGGTGTAAACTGGCCAAAGTGGGTCTGGGTCCGGTCTGTCCCAGTTTGACTAACCCGGCCCAATTAGGGTCCAGACCAGGGTCCAACCCAATCCACAGGTCTGACTCGGTCTGAGGGGGCGGCCCGGCCCGAGGGCGCGGCCTGACCCGAGTGGGCGGCCCGTGCCGAGGGGGCGGTCCGGCCCAAGAGCGGCCCTGCCCGAGGGCGGCCCGCATGGCTCGGCTGGCTGGCACGCAGGGCCCGACCGGCTGGCCGATGTGGTCCAGCTGGCTGGTCCCCACATGGTCCGGCTGGCTGGCCACCGCGTGCCCCGGGTGGCCGGCCGCCGCGTAGCCCGGCTGGCCACGTGTGTGTGTGTGTGGGGGGGGGGGGGGGGGTGTCGCGCCCCTGCTTCCGAACGGAATCGACGCTAGGTGCCAGTTCGGTTTTCTGCTGGACTCGGGGGGTCCCGCCTTGTTCGGTTGGATGAGAGGATAGCCAGTTCCCACACCTCCAGTAGCCGGCCCGACATCGGCCGCTCCTGGCTCTCCATCGCGGCGCGACGACACCGCGGTTCTGCTGCCCTTCGCGCGGTGCGACGACGCCACACCACCTCCGCCGTGGCCCGACCTGGCCGCGACCCGACCTAACTACGACCCCCTTCTTCCCTCTGTGGGGCACGACGGTGTCTTGCGCCTCCGCAGTGGCCCGCCCGGGATGTGACTCTCCTTCCGCGCGGCACGACGTGATTGTAACACCCCCAAATAATAAAGGGTTAAATGTCTAAATGATATGACTCATGTCAACAAGGTGCACATTCCTTTTCAGGACCCTGTCTGATTAGAACTCCACAGTTAAACGTGCTTGGCCTGGAGTAGTGATAAGGATGGGTGACCTTCTGGGAAGTTTTCCATGGTGTGTGTAAGTGAGGAAAAAGCACACAAGAAAGGACATGTGTTGTCATGTGGAGAATATCATTAGTCAGATGACTCGTTCAGGTATGTGGGTGGGCTCCTAGGTGGGGACCACGTGTCTGCGGGGAAACTGGTGGTACCTGGTAGGCCAGGACCCAACGGCCAGGTTAAGGCGGGGTGTCTGTGCTGTCACTAGGGCCCGATTGTTATAGTTGGTATCAGAGGTGGTACCCAGCCTTAAGTGCGGTGCACTACCTAGGTGCACACAGGAAAGGACATGTGTTGGCATGTGGGGACTATAATTAGTCAGATGACCCGTTCAGGCATGTGGGTGGGCCCCTGGGTGGGGACCAAATGTCTGCGGGGCAACTGGTGGTACCTGGTAGGCCAGGACCCGGCGACCATGTTAAGGCAGGGTGTCTGTGCTATCACTGGGGCTCGATTTTTATAGTTGGTATCATAAGTGGAATCCAGCCTTAAGTGTGGTGCACTGCCTTGGTTAAAATATAGGGCCCACAATGAGGATGTTGTTCTCTAAAGGGGGGGGGGGGTGATTGTAACACCCCCAAATGATAGAGGGTTAAATGTCCAAATTATATGACTCATGTCAACAAGGTGCACATTTCTTTTTGGGAGCCTGTCTGATTAGAACTCCACAGTTAAACATGTTTGGCCTGGAGTAGTGAACATAATGGGCAACCTTCTGGGAAGTTTCCTAGGGTGTGTGTAAGTGATGAAAAAGTACACAGTAAAGGACTTGCGTTGGAATGTGGGACTATCATTAGTCATATGACCCGTTCTGGCATGTTGGTGGGCCCCTGGGTGGGGACCACGTGTCTGCGGGGCAACTGGTGGTACCTGGTAGGCCAGGACCCGACGACCATGTTAAGGCAAGGTGTCTGTGCTGTCACTGGGGCCCGGTTGTTATATGTTCTCTATTTTTGAAAGCTTTTTTAAAATTATTCAAAATGATTTTTCAAATATAGTTTCATTAAGAAGTGATCATGGTGGAGAATTTGAGAATCAATAGTTTAACACTTTTTTCTCATACTTGGGTGGGGACCACATGTCTGCGGGGAAACTGGTGGTACCTGGTAGGCCAGGACCCGATGGCCATGTTAAGGCGGGGTGTCTGTGCTGTCACTGGGGCCCGGTTGTTATATGTTCTCTATTTTTGAAAGCTTTTGTAAAATTATTCAAAATGATTTTTTAAAGATAATTTCATTAAGAAGTGATCATAGTGGAGAATTTGAGAATCAAGAGTTTAACTCTTTTTTCTAATACTTGGGTATTAAACACACCTTCTCTGCACCAAGAACACCTCAACAAAATGGAATCATAGAAATAAGAAATGTAACTATTCAAGAAATGAAAATAACTAGGTTAAATAAATATATTATTCTCGTATATTTTTGGGAATAGGCTATAAATACAACTTATCATATCAGGAATAGAGTTTTAATAACACCCTAATTTAAAAAGATACCATATGAACTATGGAATAAAAAAAATCTAACGTTAAGTACTTTAAAGTGTTTGTATATAAGATGAATATCATAAATACTAAAGAAAAACTTGGTAAATTTGATCCAAAGGATGATAAAGGAATATTTTTAGGATATTCTGCTACCTCTAAAGCTTATATAGTGTATAATAAAAAGTCAAGGATTGTTGAAGAATCTATTCATGTGATGTTTGATGAAAGTGATCCTTTTGATAAAAGGAAAGATCAAACAAATAATTTTTTTGACTCTTTAGACAACATGAGAATTAAATCACCTAAGATTGATTTTAAAAATAAAATAAATGAAATTCAGTACAGTTCATAAGAACATGAAACTGATGAACCTAAAAGTGTCTTACCTAGAAAATATATAAACTAAAATGATATCCCTTGAGAAACTATAATAGGAGATCTAGATATAGGAGTGAGAATTATAAGGACTGAATAAAAATTAGATGGATTTTTTGCTTTCATATCACAATTAGAACCTAAGACCATAGAAGAAGCTTTAAAAGATGAAAATTTTATAATGGATGTGCAAGAAAAACTTAACCAATTTAGTAAAGATAAAGTTTGGGAATTAGTTCACAAACTAACCAATCATCCAACAATAGGAACCAAATGAGTGTTTAGAAATAAACAATATGACCAAGGAATAATCACTAGAAATAAATATAGATTAGTTTCCATAGGATATAATCAAGAATAAGGAATAGATTATGATGGATCCTTTGGAACTATTAATAAATTAGAATCTTTCATAATCCTTTTATCTTATGCATCTCATATGAATTTTAAATTATATCATATGTATGAAAAATATTTTTTTTAAATAGATATTTAATAGAGGAAGTTTATATTGAACAACCATTAGGTTTTAAAAATCCTAATCTTCCAAATTCACTTTTCAAAATTACTAAAGCTCTTTATGACCTTAAACAAGCACCTAGAGTTTGGAATAAAAGATTAAGATCTTTTTTTACTAGAAAATGAATTTTATATAGGGTTAAAATATCCTACACTCTTTAAGAAAACAATTTTCTCTAATATTTTACCGGTATAGATTTATGTAGATGATGTTATTTTTGGTTTAATAAATAAAATTCTCTTTAATGATTTTTCTAATGTTATGGAAAAATAATTTCAAATGATTATGATGATAGAATTAAATTTATTTCTTGGATTTCAAATCTATCAAAATTATTATGGAAATGTTATAAATAAAAGTAAATATATTATTGATTTATTGAAGAAATTTTGTCTTGAAAATATTAACACTTATACAAATCCCATGTGTACTAATGTAAAATATTATTTGGATGAATTTGGAAAACCAGTTGATAACAAGTTATATAGAGGTATGATTGGTAGTTTACAATATATTACTACTAGAAAACTAGACATAATGTTTTATATGTGTCTATGTACTAGATTTCAATAAAAACCAAAATAATCCCATCTTATTACTGTTAAAATAATTTTTAGATATTTAAAAGGAACTATTTTTCAATATCAACTTTATTCAAGAAAAATTCATTTTAATTTAATTTAATATTTAGATGCAGATTTTAGAGGATGTAGATTAGATATGAAAAATACATCAGGAACCTATCACTTTTTAGGAAAATTCTTAATTTCATGGTCAAGTAAGAAACAACATTATGTTTATCTGTCAACAGTTGAGGCAGAATATATGTCTGCTGATAGTTTCTGTGAACAAGTGTTGTGGATGAAACACATCTTATTGGACTTTAGAATTAATTTCAATGAAATTCCTATTTTATGTGACAATATAAGTACAATAAAAATATCAAAACCCCCTATAAATCACTCAATAACTAATCATATTGATATAATACATCATATTCTAAGAGTCCATGTTTTAAAAAAGCATATATCTTTAGAATTTGTAAATATTGAATATAAACTTATTGAACTTTTTACAAAACCACTTCCCACTACTAGTTTTTATTTTATTAAGGGGGATTTAAGATTATTTAATTTTAAATAAGTATTTATTAATTTGTTTCTTTAAGTTTGTATTAACTGTTTTGATTATTTTAATTTGGTTATTTTTTTCAATTATTTTACATTATAATTTTTTATTCTTTTTGAAATCATGTCTTTTAAAAAATAAAATAATGATTACACTAAGTAATTGGCTCAAAAAACTAGAACCAACATCACTAAAACCGTCAGAATCCCCCCTCTCTTTCAATTTTTCTCTCAGTATTCAAATCCTTTTGACTTTTAGATCTCTCATATTCCCTTAAAAACCCTATAATATTAACCTTAAAACTTTATATCCTTAGAAACTTCAATGATCAAGAGGACATAATAAGGCAAAAAAAATCATAATCAAGCGTCAACGCGCAACTTGCAGAAAAATTCTTCAAGGAAAAGTTATAGATTTTTAATGGATCCATCTGATGGATCTGTTATTGAAATAAGATCTAGCCTTTAAATGTATGAAATTTATTTTAATCAATAAAATACTGAGTTTTTGTTTGATATAAAAGTAAAAGTGTTTTAAAGAAATGTTCAGTTCAGTTTTAGAGACACATATGATTTTATTATTTCAAAGGTAAGTGATAGGGATATTTATATTTCTTAAGCTGAAATTTAAAAGATTTTTTAGTGTACCCATGAAGTGGTTTTTCAATTTGATCTTTGATTAATCGAAAAATAAGAAAACAATTCTACATATATTATGTATTTTATATTTGGATAAAATATGATTCAAAAAATGTTCATAACAGATGTTGAGGCTGACTAGAAGGTATTGGTCAAGATTATTCAGTCAAGAAAGAATTACTAAGTTAGAAAATATTCTTTATCCCAACATGTATATATATTTTTTGATTATGAATAATATCAAACTCAATTTCTTAAGATATATGTTATGGTATATGTATCACTGATGTCAAAAAGAGGTAAGAATGTCGTTTTATCTATATAGAAGTATTATTTCTTTTTTTTGTATAAAAAAAGCATGATTCGAGATGTACCAATGCACACTAGGTGTAATCATAGTAAGGTTATAAATATTGGAACTTTGAGGAAGATATGTTTCTTCTAGAGTATAATTAGAGGAAATATGTTACCTGTTGGTGTAGAAGACCAACAAGAATCTGGTCCTATTGCTCAGGGGGAGCAAGGAAATTTAAGATTAGTTGGTTAAGTTCATATTCATGAAGAAGAAGTTATAGAATCAAGAATAGAAAATTATGTACAAAAAAATAGACACAAAATTATATATGATGTCTCTGATCTAGATATTACAAGGGATGTTCATCAATCAATTTAATAAAATTTTTAACAAGCAAACAATGAGGCCCCAGTCACCCAGTTGAGAAAAAGAGATGAACCACCAAGTCAGGATCTTGATGTTCATGCTCCAGAAGTCACAGGTTCTACAATTGTAGGAGTTAATCAACTTGAGGAATAACAACCTAAAAATAAATCAGATAATAGATAATAATAAGAGGCACTTTCTAAAAGTCAAAATGGATAAAAGAGCAAGTGTCTCTTTTTAAAAGTCAAAATAAAAATCAAGAAAAAGTGGAGTATGATAAAAATAAGATAAATAGAGATCATGATCAAGATCAAGTTAAGGAAACTACCCGAGGAAATGAGTAAGAAAAACCTTTAGTAGTTGACACTACTAGGTTAGTTGATAATCCACCAGTCTTATTTGTTGCCGATTTTCTAGATAGGGCAATTTCTACTCCCACTAAAAGAATATAAGTTCTTGAAAATATATATTCCTATTCAAGTGAAAAGGATAAAGGAAAACCCATAGATATGGTTAATAGAGGAAAACCATCAAGAGATCAATAAGAAGAATCTTATGATTCTTATAATAATGGAATTGAAGAATTTGTAATCAATTTTAATAAGTTGTGGGTGGAAAATTTAAATATGAAAAGTGAGTTGGAGATTACTAGGAAATCTTTGGGAGACTAGATAAATTCAATTATTCCAATAGAGGAATTGAAATCAGTTCAATCTCAACATTACAATCTCATAGAAAGTTCAATTTAAAAAAGATATTTTAATGAATTTCAATGATAAATGGCATATCGATTTGGAAATTTACAAGAATAATATATTTTAAAGATAGATTTTAGTTATTTGAAGAAGTATTTAGGGAGTCAGTTTGAATCAATTATAAGTTTTGAAAACTAGTCCAAAGCATCCACTTATGCTCCTCAAACTTCTCTAGATTTAATAATATGGTTTGAAACAATTATTACTGTAATTTTTACATTTAATGATTAGCTTCTTTTAATTTAGTGTGACATTTCACCTCTCAATTTTTGTTGGAAAACCAGAGAGAACATCTTGAGAAATTAACATTAGGAGATCTTAGTATCAGATTAATTCTCAATTAGTTAGGTGGCATGATCTCAAGGTTTGTTCCATTATAAGAAAATGTTCATGAGTTTATAAAAGTAACTTTGGATGAAAATTTGAAAGTGGGTCTTGATTCAAAAGTTTTTATGAGACAGCTGGCTAAAAATATTAATGAATGTTTTAGAGGAATTTTGGTAGAGATAAAATGAAGATTATTAGGTTGTTAGAGCTTCTCAAGATTCTATCACCTCTTCCGAACCAATCTTTTCACCCTCATCCAGTACAACCTTATAAAATTTATTAGCCCAATGATTCATGTAATCTAAAACTTATTTTTATGAAATTATTTTTTTTATGTTTTTGTATGTTATTATTTATATTCCCTTCAATAACTAGAATAAATATCATTTCTATCTTAGAGTATTATAACATTCATTCATAGATCTATGCTACATTGAATGTGTTTTAAACCATTTTCAACACTTTCTTTTTTGAAATCAAAAAAGGGGGAGAAAATTGAGTAAACACAAAATAATTAATTTCAATATTCTTAATTTTATATTACACAGAGAATGGAAATTTTAATGCTTATGCTTACTGTATGAAACAACATTAAATATCAACTATAGTTTATCTTATAATTTCTATCTTTTTTAAAGATATTGTTTCAATTGTGTTTATAATTCCTTTATTTTATATAAGTTAGGTTATGGGTTTTTTGATCATCAAAAGATGGTATATTTTTGGGTATGTATTATCTCAACAATACTCTATGAATATTATTTATTTTGATGCTCACAAAAAATCTTATTTGTTTTAATAATGAAGTTACTTTAAGTATTTTTTAGGGATATATATCTTGATAAGTTTATATTGTTTATGGGATAAAATATTTGTTTAAATTATTCTATACATGTTTAAAAGTATTCTAAAAACACTATTTACAACCAATGTTTGGAATGAGACATATGGATCATGTACCCTACACTATTGGAAAAGTTTGGATAAAAAAATATATGTTTGGAAAAAAACCTACATTTAAATAAATAAACATATGGTTATTCAAATTTACTTTTTTATACAACCTTATTCTGTCAGCCATTCTTTGGGAGTTTATTACTACGCGAAGGAACCCTATGTTTGACTGGTCAATGATAGATTTTTAAATAAAAGATATTATCCACATTTTCTACAATAGTCTTTCTAGGATTAAATATCTCTTTAAATATGTTTTAAAATTATTTGAAAGGATTATATTCAATAGATTAAATTGTTCTTATTTCTATAGGGAGTTACAACTCTCTTGCATATTTTACATTCAAATCACCATGATTTTTCAGGTGATATTCTTGGTTATTTTATGAACAAAATCAAGATAAGATTTTCTTATTAAATTAAAAGAACATTTTAATTTTTGATAAAGTGGGATATCTTTTTGAATAGAGAGTTTCTTTAAAAAAGATCTAACATATCTGTTGTTATGAAGAAGCTACATTTTGGAGACATACATATTTAAATCTTGTGTTGATTAAAACTACTGATATTGTTACTACTTCCATTTTTTGTTGCTATTTGGTTGAATATTATTTGTAACTGGGATCTATTTGAAGTTGTTCATTCTTTAAGAAATTTATCTTTGAAGGAGAAGATCCATTTTCCGTAAGTTTTTTCTTCAACTATGAACAAGAATTTGTTTATTCAATCAAATAAAACTCTATTTAATTATTAGAGTTTTGGATACTCCAACTCAGTCGCAGTAGTGGTGGTGGAGAATTAGCTTTTCGAACTGAGATGTGGATAAATTAGTTCCTTGTAAAAGAACCATAAGGAATTGTAAAAGTATTATTATAAAGGTTTCAACTACTTGTACTTAATTGTTAATGTCTTGTGATAAAAGGACTTATTTAGTGAAAATTACCAAGCTTGTAGAGAGAACATTAGTAGAGTGGACTAGGGAATCTTTGTGTCCTAAACCACTATAAAAATTGTTTCGTTCTTCTTCTATATTTATCAACTTCTCAACTTACCTAAATTAGAGAACACTGTATATATTCTTAAAACATGATGAATTATAAAATTTTTAATCTGTTTAGATTTTTGAAAAGACATAGTTCACCCCCTCTTGGGAATCTTTGTATTATTCTGACCTAACATCCTATTCATCACTATTAATTCCATAAATGTTATCCTCACATCCATATTATTTTTTTGGGAACTATATGTGTTCTAAGGTAAAATCATCTAGGTATTCCAAGAATCCCCCCTTAGACTCATCTAAAGGCTTCTTATCCCCACTAGAACTAAGTCCCATGAAGGTTTCAGTAGGGATCTCAAGTGAATCATTAATTTCTTCTAGAATCCTAAAAAACTACACTTCATCCTCATAAATAGATTCTTCATCTCCTAAATGTCCATCTCTAGGATATATTAGGTCTTGGGTGGGTTCTTTAATTTTTTTTAAAACATTTAATTCCTCGTTTTTTTTGTCCATGTTAAAAATTAATTTTTCATTTGAGACATCAATGACTAATCCCCCTATGCCTAGAAAGGGCCTAACAAGGATAATAAGTACCTCCTAGCCACACTTCATACCCAGTATCATAAAATCAATAGAAAAAATAGTCTTCATACTCACACTAGCAATTCAACTACCCTACCAACTGGGCGAGTGATCAATCGATCAACAAGTTGAAATACAATATTGGTGGTTTAGGTAATTACTAATATAATGTTTTCAAATAAATATAGTGGAATTAAATTGATTATATCTATAAGATCACATAGATAATTAAACTGGAAACCTCTTTCACCAAAGGTGTAAGGGTTGACAAAGCTCCTTGGGACTTGAAGTTTTGGAGGTATCCTATTTCGCAACACATCACTACACTCATTCGGGGGATTGTAAGTAGAAAATTATTCCATGGTTTTCTTGTTTGAACATATTTTTTGAGGTATTTTAGATAATATGGGTTTTGAATTGGGGACTCTAGGAAGATAATTCCAATGTTTTGTTTCTTAACCACTTTTAGAAATTTCAACAGTTTAGAATCATGGTTTTCTGTTTTAATTTTTTATGGAAAAGAAATTATTGTAGAAAATATCCTCAATTGTTTAGGAAACCCTTCCAATAATTCTTCATGATTCTTATTTCCTTTATTTTATTTGTTTTTAAAGCCATTTTATTGTTGTTTTTCAGTTGGGACAACAAGATTTAGAGTGTCTCTAGTGTTTATATCCAAATTTATAGATTCAACATTTTTTATATTGGAATTTCTTGATTCATCAAATTTTTATTTTTCAGTATTTTAGGGAAATTTATTAGATTCTTGGTAGGTTTGGATACCACTTATAGTTTTCACAACCATGGAATTTTCTCTAGGGTTCAATTCAGTGGTGCTTGGAAGATTACCCTTGTATCTACCACCAACTTCTCTAGCTAACTACCCCATTTGAATTTCCATATTTTTCATCCTAAAATCCATTTTCACTATTTCAAAATCATTTTAGACTTTTGTTTCATCAAAACTACCTATAATCTATTGAAACATACCCCTTAATTAATTTTTTGAGTTAAATGATTCATATTTTTGTTGGGGATGGAACTTCTGCCTGTGTAGTTGCTGAAAATCAGGGGGTGCAATGGGTCTAATAAATCCCTGATCCCTCTAGGTGATATTGGGATGATTTCTATACCCCTGATTATAATTGTTTGAAAATTGGTCATCCCTAGGCTATATCCTAGGACCATATCTTATAAAATTCAAAATTTTAGGATCTTGGGAAGACACATCAAAATTGGGAAAACATGAATGTAAATACCCAATCATGCCATAGTGGTGGCATTTCTCCCAAAGAGTATTTTTTGTATTTTCATTGAATAATCTAGAAAGTTGTGTCTTATCTTGTGGAACATGATTGAGTTATTTTCTCATAATGGTTATTCTTCTAGAGAATTTGTTTTGTGAGTTTTGTGACAATGTATTAAAGTTTTTTTTTCAGTGCCTCTCCAGTTCTATAATTGAAATCCCCACTAGAAGATTGGTCCACCTATTCTTAGTGGTAAGGGGTGAGACTACATGAGGAATTGGGGAGCACATTGGTATTTTGTACATTGTCAAAGTAATCTTCTAAATATATCCAAATCTTCATGTAATAGTTCTCACTCATCCTACAAGAAACTAGTGATTTTTGTATATATGATTTTTTTGTATTTTATATGTTTCTATTTTTATTTGTTCTCTTATACGTCAAATTTTGTTTTGTTTTGATTCTTGGTGAATGTGTCTTCTTGGGAAATGGTTTTAAAATTTTACATGGGGTCATTGGAATCAAGAAAATTAATTAATTATAACCCTACTTAAAACTAGTCTAGTTATGAGTAGAGGTAAATCCATACGAAAGGACTCATAGGATGTGATTTAAGTGTGTGACCTACCATAAAAATAGAAAAATAAATTAAAATAAAATAATTAGAAGATGGAAATGAGAACAGTAGATGAACAATGATGAGAATGTTGATTTTTGTGAGTGTGAAAGTGAGTGTGACTACAGGAAAATAGGAAAGATAGAAGATCAAGAGCTTTTGATAACAATCAAATGATGAAATAGGGGGAAATTGGCTGACTACTTTTTATATTGAATTTTCTTCATTCATGAATTTGAATTTAAATTATTGGAGCGAATTCAAAGTGACTAACCAGATTTTTTGTCAGGTCAACTTATGACTAAATGGATCCTATAGATTTTCAACTGCAAAAGTCACACGATCACTTAATGAGAAAAAATCAGTTATCACTGAGTTCAATTTTTCAGTTGAACTCAGTATGCTTCTTTCTCTCAAGTTTGATTTAATTTTCATCTAAATCATTAGATTAAAGATATTTTGAATTTAAGAATGATCAAGCTCAATTTTCACTGATAATTTATTTTTTTTAAATGAATTATTTTTGGAATATAAATAGAGAGAATCATCCATTTAATAAAATCCATGAACAAAGTAAAATTTATCAACTAGAAAAACCTATTCCCCCAGAATTTTTTAGCCTAAAATCATGATTGCATTAAACATATTAAAATATTTGGAAACAAAATAATCTATATAGTAAGTAATGAAGTAAAAAAAGAAAAAAGGTAAGAGTATTATCTCTCCCATAAATCATGCTCGATTACTAGTAGCTCCCAATCTCTCTCTATCCACTACCTGTGAGTCTCAGTATTTTGACTATTGTGTGTTTCTTTTTCCAGGAGCATGCGTGTATTTATGTTCTTGATTAGACCTTTCTAGACTCTTAATATTCTGTCTATATTCCACTGACATCTCATTTCATAGTACTCAGATGATCTCTCTTGACTCCATATGGCACATTCACTGTTCATTTTTCTCCTTGACGGTGACCAGAGTACAAGACCTTCTAATAGAATGGTTAAATCCTTGAATCTCTATGCCATGCAGCAACTATGATCTCAATCCCAGATTCTTTACATGTGTAATAATCAATGATTGTGATTACTGAGTGAGGACACTCTAGTTCCCACAATCTCCCTTGTTTTCCATCAATTTCATCTGATTTAACTAAAAAAATAGAATTTTTTTTCAAGAAACTTCATATGCAGATAGCTTTAAATTGGGAAATAATTTCCCCAATTCCAAATTTAGGCCATGGGTCAGTTTCTAATTTCTTGGGCCTCGACACACTTTGGGCCCTTTTAGTTCTATCCCACACACCCAGATCTAACTTTTTTGGGCTCATACGTTACTTGTTGACGTCTAAAATATTTTTTTTATATCAATGTATATATATATACATAATAATAAATTTTATTATTCTAATTAAATTTATACATAAATATGTATATATATGTGTTTATTTTTATATTTATATACTTATAATCATATAGATATATTATATTTATTATTATTATTATTATTATTATTATTATATATGCTTTCTTATTTTCTATTTTTTATTTTTTTAATTCCTCTACCTCAGGTGCAGGTTTTATTCTCAAGGGAATTAACTTCAAGTAGTGATAACTATTTCTTAATGCTTCATAAGGAAGGTTCTAACTTTAACCTTGAAAAAGAAATGGGCACATGATCAAAGATGGAGCTCAACCTTATGTGTCCGGCTTTACTTCGACCACCTCCTTTAGCGGCGCAACTCAATCGGTGTGGTGGCGCGACAAGTGCTAGTTTATAGGTGGGAAGATCTGTGAGGTTTAGGTTATAGTTCTGGTGGTGGCATAGGGATTTCTTCTATTGGCATGCTGAGATCTGGTCTTCTTTTATCTCCCTCCTAGGTGCACAACATCTAGTTCGGTGGTTGCCCGCCTTCTTCAAATCAGAGCCACGATATAGTGGCTCGATTTAGTTTTCTCACCATGAGATGGGTTTGATTGTAGAAGAAAGGGGGGATCACAATCATTCTTCTAACCATGAGATGAGATTTTAAATGGGGTAAAATGCATGGTCAATAGATTGATCGTGTGTTTTCTTGCACTTGGTCCTGCATTTTGAAAAATAAATAATAGTAAATTATTTACATAAAACTAAAATAAATAAAAACTACATTTATCTAAATTAAATTATAAGAAAATAAATAAATAAAATAAGAACAAATATAAATCAATAATTTAAATGAAAAAAAAATAAATAATGAAAAAATATAAATTATGAGCACACACATTAAATTAAGAAAATAAATCAAGAGAAAATTATAATGACCTGTCTTTTCATAAAGGCACGACTCATTTTTTTTGTTTTAATTCCTTTAAAAGAACCTTATAATGTCACCCAATGAATTCATGGATGTCAAGAGGGTGTTTGGAGCCTGTTTAGAGTCTGACACCCTAGAAATTTGGAAAATATATTGGCCCACATTGTTAGTAGAAACCGTGCAGCCCAGCCCACATAGTCTCTACTAACAAAACAAGGTGAGGAAGAGGGGGCATGGGGGACGCATGGTTTTTCTACAACCATGCAACCCAAGGTGCATGGCTGTGGGATCCATATGTAGTTTTTATAGAGACCTTTTTCATGGTTTTTTCATGGTTAGGGAACCCTCGCTCCTTAACCATGTGAGGACTTCCCTTGGATAGTAAGGGGAGTATGATTTGTGTATGGTTTGGCTAAACCATCCGGCTAAACTGTGTTCCCCCTATTTTTAGGGTGAAATGATATTTTTTACCTTCATTAGTCTTTTAAACCCATTTTATTTCTTCCTCCTACCATTCTAGTGGGCGGCTCTCTGTTTCTTCCCCTATGGCTCTCCCTCAAGCCTAATTAAGGCGTAGCGATATCTTCTCAATCCAAAGTCCAAATCAAGTGCTATAATAAGCATAGGATCTGACTCGGTAAAATCTAAATTCCTCTCCCTTCCCATCTTAGTTTATCTTTGGATCTGTTTCACTATTTAGGTGCAAGCTCCTTTTCCCTATGTTCATGTCATTGGACCGTTTCTTTGATTTCTCCCAATCTACTTCGAATCCCATGCCGCCATCAGACGAGCAGTCATCAACAACCCTAAGGTAGGTGACCACATTGTTTTCCCCAAAAGTTTTAGTGTTTTTATAGATGTTCCATTGTGTCGAACACTAGCCTTCACTATGTGTCACCTTAAAATTGATTTCTTTATTCTAAATTGTTAAACGCACCTTGATATACTCTCGAGGGTCATTGTTATGTAAATAGAGGATGCCAACCTCAAACATGGACACCCCTTGAGTGTGTCATCTTGTTTTCCCCCTTTATAATTAATTGATTAAATGCCCATAAATCCTTTTAAGATTTTGGCTTAGATTATTAATAGAATTTCCTCTGTTATGTAATTATTTATTGAAACCAAGACACCTCCTAATTGCTTCGCCCGACTTATAAATGGAATTGCCCATGTAGTTAATTTCCCAATTGATAATGAAACCTTCTAAATGCCTCATTGAGCCTTGTAAAATGAATTTCCATGTTTTGATAGATTAAATGACATGTATTAAATTAGATGGTTTTTTCACAATGGTTTTAATTCATTAAATTAATTAAATGGTTTAAATGAAATGACCTATAGAGGGTGGCATGACCACAATAGTTGTTGCATTATTTATCACATGTATATTTTGGATTGTAATTCCTTGTTTGTATTTGGGATTGACTAATAAGATGCATGAGAGGTAATTTCTCATGGATATTATTGTAAATATGACTACAATTTTGATATATCTTGTGTATTGATGGTAAGGGTTCTTTTGGGCATAAATATTCACACCCCCTTACATCAGGTGTTGAGCTTGATGTCTTACACCATTGAATCTATTGGGATGGTGGGCATGACACACCATGTTCCATGTTTCGAGTGGTGGCATGATGAATCACTCACCATATCGAGTTATGATCATGAAGTCTCTCATTCATTAGGATATTTAGGGAATGTACCATTTTTCTTGAGATTATAGGTTCATTTAGACTGGTTATAGATGTATAAGTTACACCTCGATGTAACCAACACCTAGTATTCCTGGTATATGGACACTTACGTCAGTATGTACTTGGTCCATATAGGTTGATGAAATATATATCTATACTATATATATATATTATTAAAATATATATAGTCATTGATCAGACACTCATCCCGACCATGATCTGAAACAAGTAGAGCTTCCAGGTGTCCTTTAGAAACCTGAGCAGGCTGGTGTTTGTTTATTTAGCTTTACCTATTATTTCATTTATTATTTCACATTGTTGTTTCCATCTACACTTCTTGGATTACTTATAGACACTATTGGTGGTGGCCTACTAGGATTTTATCTCACACCCTACTCGGTCCACCTTTGGTACCCAAGTAGATTACTTTTTTGTAGGTATGGATAAGGTCAAGCACCTTGCTACAAGTATTTGATATGCTTTACCTATAGTTGGAGCATATGAGAAGAGGACCAAGAATATGATTTATATTATAGTGGAGGAGCCTTTTATTATTTTTTTTATTTCTTGTATAGCATGACTGTATGTGCTTGTCCCTTATTCCCCTTTTGTAAATCAGCACACCATGCTTCCATGTATATGACACTGCCTAATGACTTTTGACATTATTATTCAGTTTCTTAGTTATTTACTCTTCCACTTCTTATTTATTGTAGTTTCTGTATGTTCTTCTAATACAATGGGTTATTGGTCCTGTCTTAAGTGTTTGTTTTTATCATGCTTCTGCTAATGTATGATTATTGTTGTTATCCACTGTTCCACTCTGATAAGAGGGTATAGTCTCCCAACTATACCAACTTTACACCCTCACCTCTAGTTGGCGGCCTTTGGAGTTTGAGGAGGTGTGCTTGAGGCAATGTGATGTATCGGCTCGTGGAACAAGTTATGTGGGTACTGGGTCAGAACATTGCAAAGTGGTATCAGTGTGTTATTTTTTCCTTTATCTTACTGTTTGGGTATTATACATGATACTAAGAGTTAAAGAAATTTGGAAATGACCTTGTGTCTGGATGAAACTTACCCATGTATAGGGGAAACCCAAATTACATGGGATGAGAAATTGCAGTTATTGATTATTCTATTTATACTTGATTGGAATTCACCATTGGGAAACACAAATGTGTTATGATGTTGTTAGTATTGGTATTATTGAAATGATGATTTTTTTACATAGGCCTTATGAAATGAGGGAATTGCATTACACACATCATTATAGGCACAATATAACCAATATTCCATGAATTTTTCTATGTCACATCTATTTCCGGCATGCATTTTCTAGTTGTATATAGTTAATGCCTTGATTGTCTATGGAATTGTGATGAATTTCCTTGGAGGCATGAGAAAACATAATTGAAACTTAAAGTGACTACCTTAACCTAACAGTTTTTTCCTACATATTTTAAATCATACACTTTAAGTAGTTAATTATGGCATATTGAGCCATTGAACATTGGTCTCATGGTCTATAACTTGTTATGATATGGTATAGTGGATGCCATATTTTGGTTCATAAGAAGTATGGAACTTTATGGATTAGAAACGATGATCCATCTAATTCAACCATTTCAAGAGATTTAAATATTTTAATGAGCACAAATATAAAACAAATTTGACTTTTAAAGTGAGAATAACCATCTTATAGATGTGAAACAGAGATCTAGACCCGAACCCGGCCTTAGTAGTGGGTAGTTGGTGTGTCTATTACATTCTTATGTCCTATTATGGTCTTCTTATATTACTCAGTTCTAGCTTTAGAAGCAGGTATAGGGGTATGATCTGTCTATAGGAAGTCTAGGCACATGTCATAGTATTCTATTTGTAATATTTTCAACTGTTAAAGTCCCTTTTGAAGTGTGAATTTGGAATTATAGCATCATGCCTCCACGACTTCCTCTAGTCATAGTCTCTAAAGGTGGCGAGGAACATGCACCCGGGGTGGTGGGCCTTGATATTTCAGTGATCCCTCCTACAGTGCCACCAGTGACACCTCTTCCTATTACTAATATGGGAACTGACACCCAGTTTTAAGAGGTGTTTATACGTATGTTGCATAATATTCAAGGTGTTGTTCGACCTGACCCGAGTATAATGGATTTGACTTAGGAGTTCCAGTAGCAGAATCCTCCCACCTTTTCAGGGGATAGCTGGCCACTCACTATCTAGTCTTTCCTCAAAGAAATTATTTTTATATTTGAGAATTTTGAGACACATCTATAGAAAAAGGTCAAGGTTGATGCGTATATACTATTTGATTATTCCAAAAAATGTTGGGATGTTATTACCCAGGTAGATCGATATCGTAATATGGTCTGGGCAGATTTACAGACTATCTTTTATGACTATTTATTTCCCCTGACTATAAGGGATAAAAAATATAGATAATTTATGAACCTACAGTAGGGAGGTATGTCTGTTATGGAATACTCTCCTTGTTAAACTGATCTGTAGTGGCTTGATCCTACTCTAGCAGGTAATAATCTTATGACCACCAAGTGATTCAAGGATGGGATGGTCTACGCCATTCGGTTGCATGTAAATGTCTTTTGGTTGATGTAAATATCATATATAGTCAACCAAGAACTTATTATAGATCAAAATTTTAGGGAAGTTGATGGTGCGAGTCAGGGCAGTTCGACACCTAGATCTATCGTTGTTTCTTCTTCTGGGCGAAAGAGATGTTTTGAGGCTACACATAGAGGTAGCAACAGCTAGGCTCCTCATGATGATAGATTTCTAATATTTCACAAGTGTGGGAATAAGATACACATGAAACATCAATTCTTACAAGATCTACTCGAATGTAGAGGCTATGGCAGGATGGGCCATATCCAACATTTCTGCAGAACTTTTCCATCAGTGCCTATCGATCAGGGATCTACTCCTACCCCATGTTCCAAAGTGTGTCCAGTAAAATCACACTAGGAAGGTATCTGGAATACCACTGGACACTTAGGTTGAGATGGTGGTTGAGGCACAGGTAATTAGACTCATGATTCTCAGCACCAACAGAGCGAGAATTCTTAGAGGAGTTAGGCATTGACTCAAGGTCGCTGTATAGGCTAGTTACATGTAGTATAGCCTATGCTGGAGGAGCAGAGCACCAAAACATCCACTATACGAGGTACTATACTAGTATCCTACACTTTAATGTTGGATTTATTTTAAATATACACATATCACTCTTTTATATCTGAGACTATTATGGGGAGTCTGGGCCTCGATATCGAACACTTTCATGCCATTATGACACATGAGACCCTGTTAGGTATTCAATCATTGATTGTACACCAGTTTAATTATTTTCCCCTTGATATAGGAATATACCTCTTCATATGGAATATTTTCATCCTCGATATGGAAGAATTTTATGTAATCATTGGGATATATTAGTTAGTTCCCTATCGAGCACATATTGTCTTTTATCTTCATAGGGTGATGTATAAATCACCATAGGAAAGTAGGTATGTGAATAAGGGAGAATGGGATGTTCAAGATATGCGATCAGGACCAAAGTAGCATAAGCTGGGTAATGTTACATCTCAAATCGCTAGTATATTTTTGGGATGACCAGGGGTTATGACTTACCGTTTTTCCTCTTGTAGTGAACTGTTTCAGGGATGACTTTCCTAATGACTTCTCTAGTCTACCTCCAATGCGAGAGGTAGAATTTACCACTATTATTGTACTAGGAGAAGCACTAGTGACCATTCCTCCTTATAGGATGATGCCTATGGAGCTTCTAGATCTCAATAAATAGTTATAAGATCTAGTTTCTAAAGGTTTCATACACCCCAACACTTTTCCTTGGGGTTTACCAATCCTTTTTCCAAGAAGATGGATGGTACTCTAAAGATTTTTGTTGATTACCATTGGTTGAACCAACTCATGATAAAGAATTTGTATCCATTGCCTAGAAAAACAAATTATTTGATTATCTTTGTGGAGAGGGAGTATTTTAAAAGATATATTTGAGGTTGGGTTATCATCAGGTGCATTTCAAGTCATTATAAATTCCTTGCACAACTTTCAAGAGAAGGTGTGGTCTATATGAGCACCTGGTCATGATGTTTAGACTCATGAACACACCTAAAATTTTTATGAATCTAATGACTCATGTTTTCTGCTTGTATTTGGATTCATTCAGGGTATTCTTTGTTCATTATATCTTATTGTATTCACTATCTAGACACAACTATACCAATTATCTTGATATCGTGCTGAATACACTAATAGAGCACCAAATTTATAATAACCTTAGTAAATTCTACTTTTGGATCGATAAAGTCCACTTCTTATGTCACATTATCTCAGATTCAAGATTTTCATTAGACCCAGAGAAAGTCAGGGCTGTAGTTTCTTGGGATCATCCCAAGAATTTCCTTGACATCCAAAGATTCTTGAGGCTAGATGGGTATTACAGATGCTTAATCCATGATTTATTATATCTTACAGAACTTCTTACAGTCTTGAAAAATAAAAATATGAAATTCATATGGGTAGAAACTTATAAATAAACCTTTCATTATTTGAATGGAAGATTTAATTTAGCACCGATACTGATTCTACTAGAGCCAGGAAGGATCTATACAGTCTATTTCGACACATTAGGTATCGGGCTTGGAGTTGTTTTGATGTAGGAAGAGCGAGTCGTTGTGTAAGTGTCTTGTTAGTCAATGCCTCATGATTGGAATTACCCAATGCATTATCTCGAGCTAGCTACTGCAGTTCATGATCTATGTTTTTGGAGACACTATCTACTTGGAGATCATTTTTTATATAAACTGATCACAAAAGCCTCAAGTAAATATTTATGTAGCGTGATCTTAATCTCAGAATGCATAGGTGGGTTGAATAATTATAATTGTTTGATTTAGATCTCGCTTACATGCCTGGTAAGGTAAATGCAGTAGTAAATGTTCTGGGCCTAAATAATTAGACACAGACATTTTAGGACGCCAGTAGAAAATGGAAGCTCATGGCCTTATTCTTAGAAATGCATATTGAGGTTCTGGAGGATCAAGTTCAGACTATCCTCACAACCTTATCAATGAACTCTAATCTTCTAGAATAAATATGAATTAGGAAACTATCTAATCTCGAGGGCCTTATCTTAAGGGAAATAATCTCAGATGATGATACATATTCAGGTTGGATCATGGATGGGGATGATACTCTAGTATTCCATGGGTGTGTATGGGTTCTGGATCACATCAGAGAGGTGATGATGTAGAAATTTCATGCCTCATCTCGATAAGTTCACCCTAGTGCCACCAAGATGTATTGGGAATTATGACACCAGTATTGGTGGCGAAGTATAAAATGGGACATTTCCAGATTTATCACTCGGTGTTCCACCTTTTAGTAGGTGAAAGAGAAACATCAATAACCAAAATGTATTTTACAGTCATTGTCCATTACTACGGGAAATGGGATGATGTTTCTACGGATTTCATGAATGGTTTATGTAAATCAACTCATGGAAATTATATGGTATGGGTTGTCATTAATAGTTTTAATAAGGTATCACACTTCTTACCTATGCAATACACCTTCTCAGTAGATGAGCTAGAGAGGATATATGTGAGGAAGGTTGTGCATCTTCATGGGGCTCCTAATTATATCATTTCTGATAGAGACACTTGCTTTATGCCATGGTTCTGAAAGGGGTTGCAGAAATCCTTGGGTATACAAATTCCTCTAAGCACAAACTATCACCCTCAGACCGATGGATATATAATGACTATGATTCGGGTGTTAGAGGACATGATCCGTGAATGTGTCCTTGACTTCAGCGGTTCTTGGGAGAAACACAATACCCTTGTAGAGTTTTCTTATAATAAAATATTTTAGGATACCATCAAGATGGATCCTTATGAATACTTATATGTCTATCCTTTTCATTCACCTATGTGCTAGCTAGAGGCAGGGTTGGTAGCTTTTCTTGGAACACATCTCATTCAAGAGACTATAGGACATGTCCAATTGATCAGAAAGTGCATGATGATAGCTTAGTATATATAGAAATCATATGTAAACCAATTTCTTTGACCTCGTGAGTTTGAGGTCGGAGATCAAGATTTCTTGTGAGTCTCACCCAGGTTGGTCCATATACGTATTTAGAGGTAGTGTAAGATCTCACCTAGGTTCATTGGACCCTTCAAGGTTGTGAAATAGACCAGACAAGTGGCTTACTAGATAAAACTTCCTCATATATACTGGTCTATCCTTGATTTATTTTACATGTCTTAGCATCTCCAATATTATCCAGACCTATCACATGTATTTCAGCATTATGAGGTTGAATTGGATGTAGATTCTTTCTTCAAAGAGTATCCTATTCATATTTTTTATTGGAGCATGAAGACACACTAAGGGAGGTTAGTTCCTTTCATGTGGGTGTATAGAGGCATGATTGAGTATAGTATGAGACTTTGGAATGGGAAGCTGATATATGAGCTCAGTGGTCAGAAATTTTTGTTGATGATATCTCTTTACCCTCAGAAATCCAACTTAGGGAGGTTGTAATGAACCACCTTTTCATGAAAGTACGACTCATTTTTTGGGTTTAAATTCATTTAAACTACCCTTATAATGTTACCCAATGGAGTCATCCAGGTTATGAGGGCATCCATCGCTTGTTCGGAGCTCATAACCCCAGAAATTTAGAAAAAAGACAGGGTTTCATGGTTAGTAAAAATAATATAGCTCAGCCTGCATGATCTCTACTAGTAGTGCAGGGTGAGACAAAGGAGACCTGAGGGCTACATAGTCTCTCTGAAACCATCAGAACCAAGTTGTATGCATGTGAGATCAATTTTTAGTTTTTTATAGAGTCTTATTGCATGATTTGGTCATGGTTAGGGAAACCATGCACCTTAACCATGCAGGTCCATCCCTTCAGCAGTTAGGGGAGCATGGTTTGCATACAGTTTGGCCAAACCATGCAGCCAAACTATGCCCCCCTATTTTGAGGATGAAATGTCATTTTTTCCCTTCATTAATATTTTAAACCCATTTTATTTATTCCACCTCCCATTCCAGTGGGTGGCTCTCCATTTCTTCTCCCATGGCTCTCCCTCAAGCCTAATCTTTCCATTCTGATATCTTCTTGATATGAAGTCCAAATTAGGCACTATTGGAAGCATCTGATCTGTATCAGTATTATCTATATTCCCATCCATTACTATCTTAATTTATCTTAAAATCCCTTATTTTATTTAATTTCATGATCTTTTTCTCTATTTTCAGGGTGTTGGACAATTTTTTCAATTTCTCCCAATCTACTTTAAATATAAGTTTTCCATCGGATGAAGATTCATAAAAAACACTAAGGTAGGAGGTCTCATCATTTCCCCCAAAAGTTTTGGTGTTTTCATAACTACACCATTTTTCCGCATGGCATCCTTTTCCACGCATTACCTTAAAATTGATTTCTTCATTATAAGTTGTCATATGCCCCTTGATTTACTCCCAAAGATCATTTTAATGTAAACAGAGGATGCCAACTTCAAACACGAGCACCCCTTGGGTGTGTCGAATTTTTTTCACCTTTATAATTAATTGATTAAATGTATGAAACACATTCTAAGAATTCATCTTGGATTATTAATGGAATTTACTCTGTTATATAATTTCTTATTAAACCCAAGGCACCTCCTAAGTTCTTGACCTGACTTAAAAATAGAATTTCCCATGTAGGTAATTTCCCAATTGATAATGACACCTCTAAATGCCTCATTGAGCCTTGTTAAATGAATTTCCATGTTTTGATAGATTAAATGGAATGTATTAAATTAAATATACTTTTCATGATTTTTTTCCTTAAATGAATTTTTCATGATGGTTTTCATTTAATGAATTAAGAGATTTAAATGAAATGACTTATAGAGGGTGGAAAATCCATGTCGATTGTTGCATGCTTTGCATATTTTGGATTGTAATGACTTGTTTGTATTTGGGATTGACTAACAAGATGCATGAGAGGTAATAAATCATGGATATTATTATAAATATGATTATGTATTTGATAGAGGATGTGGAATGATGGTGAGGGTTCTGTTGGGAATGATGATTCATGCTCCCTTACATCATGTGTTGAGTATGATGTCTCACACCATTGACTCTATTTGGATGGTGGGCATGATGCACCACACTCCTTATTTCAGGTTTTGGCATGACGACACACCCACTATCTTGAGTGACGATCATGATGTCTCTCACTCATTATGATATATAGGGCATGCAACCTTTTTATTGAGATTATAGGCTTGTTTAGACAGGTCATGGATGTCTACGTTATGCACTACTCCATCCAACACCTTGTATTCTATGTTTATGGCCACTTACGTCTGCACGTAATTGGTTCATATAGGTGGATGAAATATATATCTATACTATATATATTATTACTATATATATATTCACTAATCAGACACTCATCTTGACCTTGAGCTGAAGTAGGTAGAGCTGCCCAACATCCTTTAGGAACATGAGAAAGCTGATATTTATTTATTTATATTCGTTTATTATTTCATTTATGTCTACACACTATTGTTGAAATGTACACTACTTGGATTAATTATAGACACCATTGGTGCTGGCCTACTGGGATTTTATCTCACACTCTACTCGGTCCATCTTTGGTACCCGAGTGGATTACTTTTCTACAGGTACAAGTATTTGATATGATTTACCTATAGTTGGAGTATAGGAGTAGAGGACCAATAAAATGATCGAGATGATAGTGGAGCATCCTTTTATTTATTTTTTATTTTTTTATAGCATGATTGTATATTCCCATCCCCTATTCCCCATTTTTATATCAGCACGCCATGCATCCATGTATATGACACTGCCTAGTAGCTTTTGGCATTATTATTTAGTTTGTCAGTTATTTACTCTTCTGCTGCTTATTTATTGTTACTATTGTATGTGATTATTCTATAACGAGTTATTGGTCTAGTCTTTGGTGTCTTCTTATATAATGATTCTTCTATTTTCATATTATTGTTGTTATCTGCTATGCCACTATGATATGACGGTATAGTCTCCCCACTGTACCAGCTTTACATGCTCACTACTAGTCGGAAACTTCTAACGTACGGGGAGGCACGCTTGAGCCTATGTGACCTATCAAATTAGGGTATGGGTTAAGTGGATCCCAAGTCTAGATGTTACAAAAATTAATAAATTATAAAAAAAATTAAATCTCCTAAAACAAAAATGATAAATAAAAATACTTAAAATTAATAATTTGAAATAAAATTATAATTAAAATAAATGAATAAATAAATGACCAATAATATTCAATAATTTTTATTTTTGAAATCATAAAATGAAAAATGAAAAATGAATAAAAAAAATTAAAAAAAATGAAAAACTATAATTTAAACAAATACACAGGAATAAAAAATGGTGATTAAAAACAATTTATTTATTTAACTAAAAATTAACAACATGACTATAAATAACAAATAAATTAGTATTTTAAAATTAAATTTTGATTTTTAATAATTAAACAACAAATTATCAATAATTAAAATTTATTCAATAAAAAACACAGTTAATTTCACTAAATAATGTGGAAAAAATTAAATAAATAAGAGACACATCAGTTATCCCAAGCCCAAAGCAGGTACATCAGTGGTTAGCCCAATACTAATATGTGATCAATGTCTTTGTGGGTAGCCTTGACATAACATTTATATGATTATGATTATGCCACACTTTATGTCACTCTTCTATGAAATTATCTTATGTCAATGTTATTCTATCATGGATCAAGTTCTTTTTTTTGTTTATGATTCATGTCTTATAAATTACCAAGTTTTATGTCACGTCTCATTATTATTATATATGAATTACCGGGTATGATTTTAAAATGTTAATATAATGTTATCATTCCATCATCCTTTTTTATGATTAAATAAATATTGATATATCCTTTGATTACCCTTACTTATCATTTGATCTCAGCCTTTATTATGTTTCAATTTCCCTAGGATATGAAGACTGGTTTTAAGTATGATATATCTAAGAATGGTGCTATTTGTAAAGAACTAAGTGGGAGATGATGTAGATATTTTATGTTACAATTGTTTTTGTATCATATTTTCCAAATATACTAAACCTATATGGTTATGGCATGGATCGTAATTCAATTTAATGAATATTAATCTAATAAGGTGTAATATTTATGTTTTAAATGTTTGGGTTACCTCATATAGACACTTTGAAAGTAGGTATCCACTTATAAATGGAAATATTATAACAAACCAAAACTTTTATCAATGAAATCCCCTTATAATAATTATTTCATATAGTATAATCACATAAAATCATATTAATAAGACACTATTTTTTTATAAATGACTAATTAATGAAATAAAAGGTATTTATAGAAGTTCAAGAACCAATACAGATGAAATAGTAACTTGACCTTTGGAATAGTAATGTGACCCTTATGAATAGTAAACTGAACAATTGAATAGTAACATTGCTAATGAAAAGTAAAAATAAAGTTTATCCATCTTATAAGTGACAATATGATATAATTATATCACAGTAAAGTAAATAAATATTTTAAAAATTATTAATTAAGTGTTGGTATTTTTGCAAGTCATAAATATTTAATTACAATATTAGGATTAATTTAATAATTTAAAGGAAAAATTATTTTCATAGAATGTATTCATAGATTAATATTTTGATGTCTTAGGATTATAAGATAATTTTATGTGACCTTATTTATTTTTTCAAAGTGTTATAAAATTAGTCATAATTTTAAAATCTGTATTTTTCATGCAAAATTATGATTTTAATTAAAAATTAAATTTCTCATATTTAGAAAATTAATTTTATAAAATGGAGTTCATTTTTAATCCTACACATAAAAAATGGTTAGTATTAATTTTTGGGTTTTTTCTAAAATACATGAATTTTTGATGAATAGGGAAATACGATAATTTGCGTTATTTTTATATTATAAGTTAAATACACTATTCATTGATTCATTGCTGATGTAAGAACCATAATCTATAACTACCCTTAATTATTTTAATATTTTTATGATAATTCTCAAACTATTCATATTCTTGATCCAAAATATAAATTAATGATAAAAATAATGGAAAAACACCCCTCTCCTCCACTATAAATACCACCCTCACCACCTATTCTCCTCACTCCTATTAATCCTTGAGACTTGTCCAAATTATTCTCAAATATTCTCCCAAACACCACCCCCACATCCATTATATTTTTTTATTTACAAAATACCAAAATCAATCCCCTAACAAGGTTCTCAAGAAGATGGAATCAAGAAGTAAAACTCTATTTTCTTTTAATTATTTTTCAAGTTCCTTTCTTTTTCTTTTCATCTCCCAAACTACCCTCATAAAAATTGTATGATAACTAAAGTAACTTAAATATATTTTAATTTTATTATGATAATGGAATAATTCATCATCATCTCTCTCTCTCCCTCCTTTTATACTAAAAATTAAAACATCGCCTGTGATGTGTTAATTTATCGCATTCAAGGATGATAAAGTTTTCAATTTTCATTAACGTATTAAAGTACGGTCATGAAACCATTTTATGGTTTAAATAGGTTATATTATATGTATTATATATTATGTAATGTTCTATAATCATTTTATACCCATGATATTAATTTATAAAACAAAATGAGTTCGTTGTGATCGAAAATTTCCAAAATAAACCCAAATGATTATCATTAATTATTTATATAATGATTCATCATCATTCCATAAAAAAAATGATATAGAAGACCAATTTAACCTCTTTAATACCATTAATAAAATATAATTTTAATTTTGGATAATTACCCCCACTGCACATGACATTTCGTACAAGTATACAAGTAAACTGATCATGAAAACCAAGGATACCAATGCTCCAAAACGATGAAATTAAACCTCCCAACCCATCAAAAATGCCATAAATTAACTTAATAAAGTTATAACAAATAAATTAAATGTATAAAGGGTTATTTAATTATTAATTAATTAATCTAATATGATTATCTAGGACATTAAGAATAAGTGAAAAACACCTTCAGACTTAAGGTAAGAGATTCTACTCGAACCTCCATTATTCCTTCAAGTTATTTCCTTCTATATTTTTTAAAAAATAAAATTACCTTTTCTTTTAAATTAAATATTCTAAATTCTATTTATATTTCCCAAACTAATTTATCAAGATCCATTCATCCTTATTTTTTGTGGATATACATGTTTTTTTAAAGGTTCCCACTCAATTCTTCCCAATAAGGATGCCCGATTTAAGGGAACTTCCAAAATTCTTACCCATTTTCAAGTGTGATCCATAATATTTTTAAACCATAATTATTTTTATAAAATAAATGATTTTATTATGAAAACATTCTTGGTTCACTTCTGGTTTTATATAAAATATTATTCCTTTTTTTCTTTAAATGGTTTTTAATATTTTCTTTAAACTGCACTATTTTTTTTAATTCTAAAGTTTCTTAAATACTATTTTTACATGTTATCACTTCATTTTAACATCAATTATCATGATATATTCATATTTTAATTTATTATTGTACATGTATTATTTAATTCATTTCTTTCATGGACACTTTTATGATATTCCCATTTATTATGCTTTATGTCATGATTATGATACCCATTTCTTTTTATGGGAAACCCTTATGTTTATTTTTCATGTGACACACATATTCATGAACATGTTACAGTGAGTGTTCCTATATAGTGATCCAATTCATTGGGTAATTTTGAGTCTCATGATATGTCATGTGCAACGGTCTTGGTGGTTAGCCTTGACTCGTGCTCTATGTGCAATGGTCTTGGTAGTTAACCTTGACTCATGCTCCTTCATGTGTAATGAGACTTAACCCATGCTCATGTCATGTTATATTTTGTTGAAACATCTCCTTAGATACCATGATTACATATGTTTTGATTCCTTATGTATATCCAGGTCTTTTATGTCATCTTATTATGACTACTAACCCATGTGTTGTGATTTATTCTTATGTTTATACCCTTTTTGGGTTTTTTAGATCGTCCCCTTTTTTCTTATTATCCCCAGGTTATCCTATGAAGATGTAAGGACTCAAAGGAATTTAGGAGCTCATAATGGATTCTATATAAATTAATGTTTTATTTACTCCCATGTTTTTAGTTTTACCTAGTATTCCAAAGAAACTAGACTTTACGATCATTGGATTGTAATTTGATAGTTGATTATGTTTTAAATCATGTAATACTATATAAAAAGGATAGGGTCTCTATAGTTGGTATCAGATAAAGGTATAGTTATTTTTGGAAATTAGGAATAGATCACTTTAGCAAGAACCTTAGGGATAATATTAAGTCTATGAAATCATCCTTAAATTTTGGTAAATATAGAGTAAGTGGTTTATCAAGAAAATAAATCCATATCTGGATACTACAAGTGGATGTGGTTATGACACAAATATACCTAGGAGTAACAACTCTGACAAGGTGTTTCGGGCCTAACTTGGGGTAACCTGGTACATGACAACAACCCTTACTATGCAACTGGTTTGACAGTCCTGGGGGATATTATTTGGGAAATTCATAAGCTTATTATGAATCATTATTAAGGAAACATAAAAAATCCTATAAGATTACATGTTAGGAAATAAACCTTGGAACATATATTGAAACCTAGGAATCAAAAGTTACGATATCCTTTTATTTTAAAATTTTATCCTTTTTATGTTCAAAGTTTATTTTTACATGATTATTATCTAAGTATTCAATCCCCCTAATCGCACCTTCTTTTCTTAGTTAATGGCGGGAAATATAAGAACACATGCCAATAATCAATGTGATATGAGATTTGATGATTTCCCTAATGATATTTAAAATATTATGGGAACAAGTGCTCAAAAATTCATGATAATACTTTCTCAACTAGATCAAGTTATAAATAATAACTTAAATCATGTGAAATTACCTCCTTCTCTAAAGAAATAGAAAGGTTTTGTTGAATCCTTCATGTAGAAAATACCTCCCATGTTTAATAGATTTTCTAATCCCCTCCTCATAAAACAATGGATTAACTCCATTGAAAAGTTATTATTTATCCTATAACGCTCAAAAGAAGAGAAATTTGTGCTGGCGGTCTATTGTTTTGATGGGGAAGAAGATCAATGGTCTACACTAATAAAAAATACAAAGTCAAAGGAGGAAATTGATTCCATGGATTGGGAGGAATTCCAAAAAATGTTTTTTAATAATTATTTTACTCAAACCCTTTGCCTCAATATGGAAAGATATTTCCGCTAACTTAAGCAGAAGGAAAATGAGTCTATTAGGGCGTATGAAGAAAACTTCATGAGGCTTTCAAGAAACACCTCTGGCTTTATCATGAACACTAAAATCAAGGTGTATCACTTAGTTAGTGGACTAAAGTTGATTCTCTGAAAATAATTAGAGATTTGAGACTTTGATAGTTATGTGAATATTGTCTGTTATGCCCTCAAGGTTGAAATGGAAATCAAAGACTCTCAATGGTCTCATGGGCCTGGTGAAAAATAAAAATAAAAATAAAAAAATGGAGTCTAATATGGGTGGATCAGTAAATAAATCCCATGATGGAAAGAAGATCGAATATCCCATGTGTCAAAATTATGGGAAGAAGCATCCTGGAAACTATCTAAATGGAACCGAGAAATGTTTAAAATGTGCAAGAATGGGGCATCTATATAAGAACTTCTAAAGGGATATGAATAATTCCAAGAATATGGTAGAATAAAGGAAGGCTCAGATCAACACTCAGCCTATAATGTAATGTTTAAACTACAAGGAAAATTGGAATTTTTCAAACCAATTCCCTAAAACTGGGGTTGTCAGAGGCAATCAACAATAACCTTCAAGGAAACAAGGAAGAGAATATGCTAACACCACTATTGAGGTGAATCCGGATAGTGATGTGGTGATAGGTATGCTGGTTATTTATTTAAGAATATTGAATGTACTAATTGATTATAGTTATATTCATTATTTCATATCTTTCAAATTTAGTAGAACTATTCAAACACCACCTCTAAATATGGAGGTTGAGTAATCTTTGAGAATAGAAAATGGGGAAATTATTGCATCCAAAGTATATAAATCCTCACCAATTAATTTTTTGGACCAAACCACTAAAAAATATAATCTTACTTCATTTGGTGGAGTTTTATGATATATTGGGCATGGATTAGATATCTTTATACAAAGCCAACATCAATTGTTGGGAAAGGGAGATCACTCTACACATTCTAAAACATCCTCCAATTATGTACATGTGTAAATAGGAGGATTAATCTTCTTTAGAATCATTGTATCATGTGTGGATATTATTTCCTTATGATCAATTATATCTAGATAAAATGATTGATACAAAAGATAGAATAATGCTCGAAGACATGCCCATTGTAAGGGACGAAACTGATGTGTTCCCCAAAGAGTTTCAAAGTCTTCCTCCTGACCAAGAGGTTGAGTTTTCAATTTAACTTATCATTATATATCTAACAATATCAAATACACCTTATAGAATGACCATTTTAGAGATAGAAGATCTAAAGAAGAAATTATAGGAGAAGTTGGGTATGGGTTTTATACGCCCGAGTGCTTCACCATGGGGTGAACCAGTCCTGTTCATTAAGAAGAAGTATGTATCAATGCACCTCTTCATTGATTATAGTGAGATCAATAAAATCACGATAAATAAAAAATATCCCTTTCCTTTGATAAATGACTTGTTTGATCAGCTATATGGGGCTAATTATTTCTCTAAGGTGGACCTTCGGTTGGGATATCATCAATTAAAGATGAGGAAGGAAGATATTCTTAAGACAACCTTTAGAACAAGGTACGGACACTATGAGTTCATAGTGATGCCCTTCAGACTCACTAATTCTCTAACAATTTTAATGTATTAAATGATTATAGTCTTTAGATATTACCTCGATAAATTTGTGGTAGTCTTTATCAATGATATTATGATATACTCCAAGAGCAAGGAGGAACATGAGGTGCATTTAAATACTGTGATGAAGACTTTGTGAAGGGAGAAACTATATGAAAATTATATTAAATATGAGTTATGGATGGAGGAATTATCAATCTTGGGTCATGTTATCACTATCAAAGGAATATCTATGGACTCTTCCAAGAAAAAGGAAATCAAAGAGAGACCCAATCCAACATTTATAATGGAGATCTGTATTTTCCTTATCGTAGATGGGTATTACTGAATATTTTTGAAGAACTTATCATAATTTTAAAACCCAATAACCAAGATAACATGGAAGGGAGTGAAGTTTTTCTAGACTCAATAATGTGAGGAAAGATTTAAGGATCTCAAAAAGAGTCTTATGACTGCGCTGGTACTCACACTCCCGATAAGCAAGGAAATATTTGTGGTGTACAATGATGCTTAAAAATGGTTTAGGCTATGTACTAATGTATAATGATAATGTAATAGCATAAACCTCAGGTTAGGTAAAAATCCATGAGCAAAACTATCCTACACTTGATCTGAAGTTAGCAGATGTGATCTTTGTGTTGAAAATCTAGCGGCATTATCTCTATAAGGAGAAGTGTGACATATATACTGATCAAAAGTGTCTCAAACATATATTCATATAGAAGGAGATTAATATGCACCCGTAAATAGAGTTGTATCTCATCAATGATTATAACTGATCAATCAACTACCATCTCAGTAAATCAAATAAGGTGGAGAATGCTCTAAGTAGAAAGGATCATACATCTTTATCAATGATGAGAATTGAGAAAGATAAAATCTACTTAGACTAAAAAAGGATTGACATGGGAATCATTGATGGAGGAACATCATCAATCCTTTCTCAAATGATTTCTCAACCACCCCTTATAGAGAAAATAAAGAATTATCAAATAAATGATGTGGAAATTAAGAAAAGAGAAGAAGATATTAGAAATTTAAAATCCTCAGAGATCCAAATGGATGAAGAAGGAGTCATGATATTTTGGTCATGATTATGTATACCATATGATCCAGAGATAAATAAATAGATTCTGAATGACACACAAAGAATAACCTTCTCTATTCACCCATAGAGCACAAAGATGTATCGAGATCTCTGAGAGAAATATTAGTGGTATAATATAAAGAAGGAGATTACTGAATATACATCAAAGTGCCTCATTTGTCAGAAAGTGAAGGCTAAAAGGAAAAATTCTAAAGGTTTTATGTAACCATTACCCATACCAACATGGAAATATGAAAACATCACCATGGATGTTTTCACTAAACTTCCAAAGACATCTAGAGGGTACAATGCTATATGGGTTATTGTGGATTATATTAAAAATATAGCTCACTTTATTTCAATTAGATATGACTTCTCATTGGATAAACTTTCATTAATATATATCAAATTGGTGGTAAGGTTTCATGGATTACCACTATCGATTGTATCCGATCGAGATATGCGATTCACCTCAAATATTTAGAAAAGTATCCAACACGATCTAAGCATTGAGTTGAACTTCATTATGACCTATCATCCTCAAAATGATGTCCCTTCTGAGTGAACTATTCAGACACTAGAAGACATGTTGAGAGCCTATTCTATGGACTTCAAATGAGGATAAGACCAATATCTACCTCTGGTTGAGTTCTCTTACAAAAATAGTTTCCACTTGTGCATCTGAATGACTCTATATGAAGCCTTTTATTGGAAAATGTGTAGAACACCAACATGTTGGGATGAATTCAGTGAGAATAAGCCACTAGGACTTGAAATGGTTGAATAAATGATGGAAAACTTGATAACCATTTAGCAACACATCAGGGCATCCCAAAATCGACAAAATAGTTATGTAGAAAATTATCGACAAGACCTTGAGAATAAAGTTGGAGACATGGTATTCCTCTGAATATCTATATAGAATAAGGTCATGATATTTGGGAAGAAGGTAAATCTAAGTCCTTGGTACATCGTCCCATTCGAGATTGTTGATTGTGTTGGAGCTATGGCTTATCGACTAACACTTCCACCTACCATGTCTAAAGTACACGATGCATTCCATGTATCCCTCTTAAGGAAGTACATACTGAATCCTTCACATGTACTGACTTCAGAGGTGGTATAGTAAGAGAATGATCTTTCTTAAAAGGAGAATCCAGTGAAGATATTAGATCATATAGATAAAGTTCTACACAACAAGACTACTCACCTGGTCAAAGTACTATGTCAGAACCATAAGTATGAAGAGGAAACATTGGAATCGAAGGAAGTGATGAAGGAAAAGTATCCACACCTATTTTCAACATAGAATGTAAAACTAAATTTGAAGGGTGAAATTTCATAAGGTGGAAAGAATGTAAAGACTCAAAATTTTTATCAATGAAATTACATTCTTATAATTATGTCATATAGTATAATAAAATAAAATAACATTAAAAACATGATAAAAAACTTAATAAATGATGAATGAATGAAATAAAATGTATTTCTAGAAGTTCAAGAACCTATACTGATGAAATAGTAACTTGAACTGTGGAATAGTAATGTGACCCTTATGAATAGTAAACTGGACAATTAAATAGTAACATCACTAATGAAAATTATAAATAAAATTTATCAATCTTATAAGTAACAATATGATATAATTATATCATATTTTAAGTAAATAAATATTTGAAAAATTATTAATTAAGTGTTGGTATTTTTGAAAGTCATAAATATTTAATTACAATTTTATGATTAATTTAATAATTTAAAAGAAAATTTATTTTCATATAATGTATTCATAAATTTATATTTTGATGTCTTATGATTATAATATAGTTTTATGATACCTTAGTTAAATTTTCAAAGTGTTATACAATCAGTTATAATTATAAAATATGTATTTTTCGAGTAAATTGTGATTTTAATTAAAAATTGATTTTATCATATTTAGAAAATTATTTTTATAAAATTTAGTTCATTTTTTAATTCTAAACTTTGTAAAATGGTTAGGGTGAATTTTGCAGATTTTTCTAAAATACTTGATTTTTTGGTGAATAGTGAAATATGATAATTTATAGTATTTAGACATTATAAGTTAAATACAATATTACTTGAGTCATAACTGATGTAAGAACCAAAATATTGAACTCCCATTTTTTATTTTAATATTTTTGATAATAATACTCAAACTATTCAGTCTTGAGTCAAAATAATAAACTAATGATTAAAATAATGAAAAAACACCCCTCTCCTCTAGTATATATACCACCCCTCACCACCTCTTCTCCTCACACCTCTCAAGCATTGAGACTTGTACAAATTATTCTCATATTTCCTCCCAAGATACTACCCCATTTCCAAAATCTTTTTTACTTTATAAAAGAACAAAACCAATCCCCTAAAGAGGTTATCAAGAAGAAGGAATCAAGAGGTAAAACCCTCTTCCTTTTCTTTGAATTTCTTTTTAAGTTCATTTCTTTTCCTTTTCTATCTTCACCAACCATCATAAAAATGGTATGATAACTACATTACCTTAAATATAATATAATATTATTATTCTAATGGAATAATTTATCATCATCTCTCTTTCCCCCTCCTTTTATACTAAAAATGAAAACATCATCTGTGATGTGTTAATTTATCGCACTCAAGGACGCTGAAGTTTTAAATATAAAATTATCATATTCAAGGATGGTCATGAAATTATTTTTATGGTTGAACCATTTTACAATATATGTATTATATATTATGTAATGTTCTGGAATCATTTTATACACATGATATTAATTTATAAAACAAAATGAGTTTGTTGTGATCGAAAACCGCCAAAATAAACCCAAACGATTATCATTAACTATTTATCTAATGGTTCATCCTCATGTCATAAAAAATGATATATAAAACCAATTTAACCTATTTAAGATAATTAATAACATATAAGTTAAATTCTAGGTAATTACCCCTACTTTACATGACCTTTTGTACTTGTATATAAGTAAACCGATCATGAAAACCAAGGAAACCAGTGCTCCCAAATGATGAAATTGAACCTATTAACCCATCAAAAAGGCCATAAATGAACTTAATAAAGTTATAATATATAAAATACATGTATAAATTGTTATTTAATTATTATTTAATGAATCTAATTTGATTATATAGGACATTAAGATCAAGTGAAGACCACATTTAAATTGAAGGTAAGAGATTCTACCCGAACCTCCATTATTCTTCAGGTTATTTATTTCTCTATTTTTACCCAAATTAAATATTATTTTATATAAATTTAAAAATTATAAATAATATTTAAATTTCCTAAAATCATTTATTAATATCCGTTCATCCTTCTTTTTTGGGGATATACATGTTTTTAAAAGGTTCCCTACTCAATTATTCCTGGTAAGATAGCCCGATTTAAGGGAACTTCCCAAATTCATACCCATTTCCTAGTGCGCTCCATAATCTGTTTTAAGCCAAAATTATTTTTTTAAAATCAGTCATATTATTATCAAAACTTTATTGGTTTGATTTTGGTTTTATATAAAATATTATGCAATTTTTTCTTTGAATTATCTTAAATATTTTCATTCAACCACACTAAAATGTTTTAATTATAAAGTTTCATAAATACTCTTATTTGTTTTCTAAAAGGAAATATCTGGGAGTGTCCTTTTCAAACCCTTGACACCTAGAAACCCCCTCCCAATTAATAGTTCATCCAAAGAAGCCTTAGCTGGTAAGGAGTTGTTTCTAGTCGAGATGGAAGAGTATCCCACAAGGTAACATCTTGATCAACGATGGTTCAACACAAAAATCCATCAGCAAGGTGGGATGCACCCTTCTACTTACCCAGTGAGACACCGGGTGACCCACAAAGGTGATTGGATCATGGGAGGTGGAAATTACCACAAAATCAGGCTCCCAATAATCAAACCTCTTACGTCACTGAACACCATTTCTATAGCCCTCTACCTTACACCACGACACCCCCACCGAAGAGGCAAACGTTTCTTGAATACTATTTTTACTTGTTATTAATTCAATTTTACATAACATATCATGATATATGCCTACTTTACTTTATTAATGTCCATGTATGATTTAATTCCTTTCTTTCATGGACACTTTTATGATACACCCATTTATTATTCTTTATGACATGATTATGATACCCATTTCTTTCCATGGGTAACCCTTATGTTTATTTTTCATGTATCACATATATTCATGAACTTGTTATGATGGGTGTTCCCAGATAATGCCCCAATTCATTGGGTAATGTTGCATCCCATGAGATGTTATGTGCAACGATCTTGGTGGTTATCCTTGAATCGTTCTCCATGTGCAACGGTCTTAGTGGTTAACATTGACTTCGTGCTCCTTCATGTGAAATGAGCCTTGAATCATGCTTATGTTATGTTGTATGTTGTTTCCATGTCTCTTATGATACCATGATTACATATTTTATTCTTCCTTATGTATATCCATGCACTTTATGTTATCTTATTATGCCTACTAACCCATGTAATATGATTTATTCCCATGTTTATTCCCTTATTGGGATTTTTAGCTCATCCATTTATTCATGTTATCCCTAGGTTATCCTATGAAGATTTAATATATCAAAGGGATTTAAAAGATCATAATGGATGATAAATAAAGAAATGTTTTATTTAGTCCCATGTTTTCAGTTTTATGTACCTAGTCTTCCAAAGACACTATACTTTACGATCCTTGGCTATTAATTTGATATTTAATTATGTTTAAAATCATGCAATAATATGTGAAAAAGGATAGGGTTTATATAAGGATTGATCTCATGTAAGAAAATAAGTATGGTATTAACAAGTCACATAAGGAATGATGCAAAATGAGTGGCATAGAATAATGATACTTCACATGAAAGACCCTATGCTTGACATAGAATATTTGAATCCTTCTTATGATCAAATTTTCCATCACAAGATAGGTAATTACTTCTCACAGATGATCTTGTTTCTTCACTCAGAAAATCTTTCACTCTCTCAGAACCATCCTTCTAGATAAGAGTGATCTTTTCAATAAATTTTACAAACTTTACTTTACTTTTTATTATTAAATGAAAACAATCACTTTGAAAACAATTTTTTGAACATCAACCCCATTTTATTAAATAATATTGAAAATTTTATATATTTAAATGGAGGAGGATCTCTTATACGAACAACAGTCTCACGTGTCACATGAGGTGCTATCTAGATGACCTATTCGAAATATTCTAGTTAGGAGATTACGTTAATTCCAAAATGAGGAACCCCTGCACACATTGTTCCATTTCTCCAACATGATGGATTCTATGGAGTCATCATGAGTGAATTCAAGATAGTTGATTGTCATCTGATTGATGCACTAGTTGAGAGATAGCGACTAGAGACACAAACATTTTATCTTCATGAGGGGGAGATAATTACTACTTTAGAGGATGTGTAGTACATTTTGGTTCTACCTATCCACGGAGAGGCCATTATGGGTGCGGTTATAGGAGACTATCCTATATTCATACATTGTTTATAAGGCATCTATGTCTTTAAATATCCAAAAACCCTCCAAGATCCTAGATTACACATGGGATATCTTAATTAGCATTTCTCAATGATTCTAGATGATGTTGACAAGGCGATGCAGATTTGATACACACATGCATATATTATATGGCCAATTGGAGGTGAACTATGTGTTGATCACTACATGAACTTAGTACACATGATGTAATTTCCACTAAATGAGGATTTATATAGGATAACTATATATAGTTGGGTGTTGGATATATTAACATATCTATATAAATGCCTTTATTCAGCATGCTGAGTAGAATAGATATAAATTTGAGGATGATACATTCTGCTATATATATGGGTATGGGAGTGTTTTCCATGCATCACTCCTATAGTTATTACCCCACCTACCCATAACTGTTTACTAGATTGTCCCCAGGGATTCTAGTATAATTAAGTCATTAATTTTAGTTGTTTTAATATTTTATTAATTGTATTTTTATTAACTAACCAAATATTTTTTTTATTTTCTACTGGAGTTAGAATCAACATTATATAAATACCCTGAGGCACAATATTCATAATTTTTGATGATTTTTTATGCTTTATAGCCAAATGATATAAGTTAATCATTAATTTTGTTTATATAAACATTATTTTTTTATTTATTTTCTATGATATTATAATGATACCTTTTTATATTGTTATCCCAATTGATTAATATTTTTGAGTTATCATTTCAGTTTTCTTGGATCCCATATACTGAGCTTGTATTGGTGTTGCTTCCCACATACTACACAAATGAGGTTAGAGACCATGAAGTTGTAGTGACACTCATTTATTTCAAAATAACTGAGTGGAACTAACCAAATCATGTTGTGAGAATATTCCTGTGCATGCAACACATCCATGGTGCACTACATCATATTGTTTCATTGCAAAGTACTCTACTCATAGTTAGGAAGATGATTGATTGGTCACGCTACCATGCATAGAATATTGATTCTTGGGAAAAGTGTTTCCAGTATAGTATCTTTCAACATGAATATCCTACAAAATGACTTCAGCTATCAGATCAAGAGAAATACACATATTGATATCGAAATCAAACTATCATGTACCTTATGAAATATGGGATAAGCCTTCATTAGTTGGTATTTTTAATATTGTTTTTTAGATCTTTTTATTTTAAAATTTGTATTAACTTCAATATTATCTAATTTCCATTTATAGGTGATACATCAACTTATACTTATCACTAATGCTAATGAGGAAGAAGTTTAAAGTTAGGATTTAGTTCATGTAAATATGGTAGCTATCATAGATCCTATAGATTACTTTTATGAGAGTGTCTATGATGAGGATATACTAACATATCATGATCCACATGCTTCTGAAGATGAAGTTATGGATACTAATGTGCTCGATGAGACTGTTGGGGATGATGCATAGCTGTCACTGCCAACATAAGAAGAAATAAGATAGAGGTGACAATGTAGATGGGGACATGGTTAGCGATGCCCAAGAGAGGATCTTTAATATGCTCCCACAAAACATTCAAAGGTTCCTATATATTAGGCATGGGATCCAATAGAGCACACATGGGATCCTACAAAGTAGGTATGGGATCCTGTAATCAATGTCCCTGGACCTTTGAGGACATGGGACCAGGGTAAGATATCATAGTTTTTTAAATACTTGAGTGACACTATATCTATCAGTGACTTGTTTTATGTGTATCTACCATTTTAAACATCTTTATAGGATCCTACAAGAAACCCATACTTGTTGACACTTAATTCTACATATGATACAAGGGAGTCCTCTACAGGGTATGTTGGATAGTCATCTACCCAGTAATACTAGGAGGCACCAGTAGTACAACAAGTTTAGGTTCTAGCATCAGTAGAGTAGTGCACAGCGGCAGTACACAAATAGGAATTCACTATAGTATCCAACACACTAGAGCGGTATATAAATTACACATAAAGTGGGCGTGATGTGCATATGCTGGGTTGTGGTTCCAAGGGGAAATACGTTTTATTTTTTTTCATTGTGATAATATCATATTGATGTTTATAATTTAATGAAGTAAACTAATAAAATTAATATTCACATCCTAATGTATAATATACTACTATTATAGATTCTCATATATCACCAAACTAATACTCATAATACACACAAACACACACACACAAACATATACATAATTTTAATTTCAATGTTTTTATTCCACACCACCAATTCAAATTCATTCATATTGGGAAACCATTTGATGATATGTTTATATCCATACCAAAATTAACTTCCCCATTTTCATAAAAAGCTATCATTTAAATGTTATTATTCTATATTTTTGGAAACATAGATTTCCTTAAATTTAAAATATTTTTGTCTCATTTTCACTCTTTTATTCATATTATAGAACTTATATAATTGTTAATAACAACCAAACCACATTATTTTATTTTTTAATCTATGTATTATCATTAAATTAATGACCAAAAACATCCAATTACATTTATAATATATTTATAACATTTATAAAATACAAAATTTTAAAAAATTAACAAAAAATATTAATTAAAATATATTTATAAATTATAATTGTAAAGTGTCAATACATTTGAAGCTCACCCAAAAGAGAAAATTGTAATATAATTTTAAAATATAATATTTAATAAAACATTTAAAAAAAACCTAAACATAAAAAAACATAAACCCAAAAAAACCTAAACCCAAAAAAAACAATTATTAAGATATACTTGTTACAATTAAAACATATAACATTAAATAAGGAAAAAAATAAGTATGATAATCAATTCATTTGACACTCACCAAAAAAGAAAAAACAATAATATATTTCTAAAATATAATGTTAAACAAGACATTAATAAAAAAACCTAAACCCAAAAAAATCTCATTATTAAAACATTTTTATAAAAATTTAAAAATATAACATTAAAAAAATACATTTATTAAAAATCTTAAAACCAAAAAACCCATTATTAAAATATAATTATAAAATTTTTAAAATATAACAATAAAAATGATAAAAAAATAAGCGAGAATGCATCAATTCAATTGAAACTTACCCACCCTAGATACCCAAATACAGAAAAACCTATCCTAATTAAAAACAATATTTGGAAATTTTTTCCAATAAATTTATGATCGGTTTCAAATAACTATTGAAAGACAATAGAAGAAAAAATAAATGATGATAACACTCACAATAAACATGGAATCTTGGTAAACCAAGATGAAATAAAATAGAAAAGAAGAAAGTAAAAATGGATGTTCAAAAGAGAAAATAGAAATAAATAAAAAACTCAAAGATTTAACATGATTTGGACCATTTTGTTCTTATAAACATGAAAAGAACACCACCAAGACTCTTGCATTTTATTAATTCGAAAATAAACACAATAGAAGAGATATACCAAAAGAAAAAAAATCAAGAATAAAAAAAAAGAAGATTTAAAATAAAAGAAACAAGAAATGAGAAATAAGACTTACAAACCATGAGAAGTTACCACTATCCAATAGATCTTTTCAGAAGTTTCATAGAAGAAAGAACTTGTGCTGGATCTATAAACGTCTATAAGAGGATGATTCTTCTTGGAAGTAATCCCTAGTTATCCATTAAAAACTCCACCAGGATCAACTATCCTTTATGGTTATACAAAAATGATGAAAATATACTTCATATGACAATAAAAAACACTAGATTAAGAAGAGGCGTTTTCCCCATACAACAAGAAAAAACTTTTTCCTAAAATACCTAAATCAAGAAACCATTCCCGATCTAGGGTCATTTTTGGGTGGTCAGGCATAGAAGGGTATGTGCTTTCTTGAAAAGAGACTTCTTCATATTGTATTTTAGGAAGGATCTTTTCGAGAAAGATCTTTCTTTGAAATAGTTTTGAATAAGGTGCTTTCATATAAAGCACCTTCTTCAAAAACATTTAAAGGAATGTGCTTTTCTGGAAAAGGGCCTTCCTTTCTAAGTTTTTAAGATTTTTTATTTTTATTTTGTTTTGTTTATATATATATATAATATAAAAAATAAAACATTATCTTAATATTTCTATTTTGGTATTACTTTAAATTCTAGTATTTTGAATATATTAAAAAAAATCTCACAGAATCCCCCCTTTTATAAGGGTGCGCCTCTAAAATTTTTTCCCATATTTTCGATGTGGGATAAAAACACCTATTTTATAGCAATAAATGAATAATTTTTTTTATAATAATGCATTAACGATAATAAATAATTAATCATAACACATTATTAATAATTAATAATTATTTAAAAATGTAATTACTTGTAATTAATAATATAATTATTTTGATATTATAAAATAATAGGTTATAATTAATAATCTAATTAATAATAATATAAATAGATTAATTTATCAATTATTTTAATAATAACTTAATTAAATAATAATAGTAAAATAATTATTAAAAGATAATAGTAATCAATAATAATAATTAATATTATTACTAAACCAAAATGTTTTGTGTCATTAAAATTCTTTTTTTGTTAATTATATTTATAAATAATAATAATAATATTAATTAATAAGGTTATATATGCACTTAGATACCAAGTAAATACATGAATCCATAGACTAGACTATGAATGATAAATTCAGGCTAACAATGTCATGATAATAAGAAATTCTTGATAATAAAGTCATGATAATAAATACATGACATGTAATGCGGCTACTCCTGGGTAATGGAAGTGGCTTAGGTTTGAGTACTGCCACACTCAAAATTAGCTAGGGACATGTGGCACGCAAGTGGTTGGTTGGGCACAGGACAGGAGTGGCATGATTCTCACCTATACCTCATTACCCAAATAAAACATTTTAAAGTTGGGGAATTACCCAAGTGATAAAGGCTCTCAATAATCCTACAACAGACCCAGATTCAAATCTGGGTGGGAGAAAATTTTCATCGGTACTGCAGTAGGGACATTAGAGGTACTATAGTACTCTAGAAGGGTAATATGACAATAACACTACTCATCTTGAATGGGATTTTGGTCCATTGGGCCCTCGGGCCATCAATGGAGCAGTGATGTAGGTAAGACGTATAGGTGGTGGAATAGAAATGATGTAAAAAGGGTATTCAGGCCATCCAATGGTGGGCCTACGAGCCATATAATGGTCTTCATACCCATTATGCCTTTGGGAAAATAATATATAATGTAATAAATCAGATGGTTGGGCGGGTTATCCCTTGGGGGGGCTATGACCCACCTTTCAGGTTTGTGAGTGTGCAGTGTGTGTGTGTGTGTTTGAATGTAATTATACCCTAAACACCTAATGAAATATATAATAAATACATGATAATAATATTATTAGAAATAAAATCAGGAATCACAAGTGTAAGGATCCAAAACAAAAAGGATAATAAGGTCAAGATAATTATTAAAAGATAATAAATTCATGATAATTTAGTCATGATAAAAAATATTTATTGCAAAAATAATAAACAAAAAAATTTATTTATACAAAAAATGATTTCTTTAAAAATAGTTCATAATAAAAAATGTTAACTTTTAAAACAAAAATATTTTGTGCTATTGAAATTATTTTCCATCAATTTTTATGAAATCATTTTTATTTTTAATTTTTTTAGATGTTTAATTAATGTTTTAAATTTTATTTAAATTTTATTTGTACTTTATAATTTATAGGCTTTTAAAGTCATCTACTTGAAGCATTATTACATTTCAAGTTGGAGACTATGGATGAATATAAAATATAAACTCTAAGTATAATTTAAATTAAACTTAATATATGGATTAAACATATAAAAAATAGTTGAAAAACAAATTCATAAATATAAAAAACCAAAATTAATTTATATGACACAGACTTTATTGATTTAAAACATAACATTTAAATTTCAAAAAACTTATATACATAAAATATAGAATAAATAAAATATAAATGAAATTTAAAACATTGACTGTACGCATAAAAATTAATTGAAAATAGAAGGAATGAAAAAAATAATTATAAATAAATAAATTTACGCAAAAAATGTTTAGTGAAAAAAAAATTTATAAGTAAAATGTTATATTTGGAAACAAAAATATTTTGTGTGATTGGAATTATTCTTATGAAATTATTTTCATTTTAATTTATTTTTTATATGTTTAATCAACGTTTCAAATTTTATTTATATTGTATTTATACTTTATATTTTATAAGCTTTCAAAGTCATCTATTTGAAACATTATTATGCTTCAAGTTGGTGACTTTGGAGGCCTATAAAATATAAATTATAAATACAATCCAAATGAAAATTACAACATGAATTTAACATGTATAGAAAACTAAAATGTAAAATAATTTCATAAATATAATAGACTGAAATTAATTTACAAGACACAAAATTTATTGGTTAAAAGCATAACATTACTTTAAAAAATTTATGAATATAAAATATAGAATAAATAAAATCTAGATAATATTTAAAACATAGGCTGTATAAATAAAAATTAATTGAAAATAAAAGGAATGAAAAAAATAGGAAACAAAATATTTCAATTTACAAAAAAAAGTTTTGCTAAAAAAAATCTATAAGTACAAATTTTTTCTTTTGAAACAATAATATTTTATGTTATTGAATCTATTTATCATCAATTATTTTTAAGAAATTATTTTCATTTTTAATTATTTTTTATATTTTTAGTCAATTTTTAAACTTATATTTATATTTTATTTATACTTTATTTTTTATAGGCTTTCAAAGTCACCAACTTAAAACATTATTACCTTTCAAGTTGGTTAATTTTGAGGCCTCTAAAATATAAACTATATATAAAATCTAAATGAAACATAAAACATGTATTGAACATATAAAAATTAACTGAAATGTAAATTAATTTCATAAATATAATAAACAAAAATTAATTTACATGACACATAATTTATTGAATAAAAACACAACATTTCCTCAAAAAATATATGCACATAAAATACAATATAAATAAAATATAATTGAAATTTAAAAAATTGCATGTATAAATAAAAAATAATTGAAATTAAAAGGAATAAAAATAAATAATAAACAAAATTTTTTAATTTACACAAAAAATGTTTTATGCAAAAATAATTTATAAGTAAAAATCTTTTATTTTGAAACAACAATATTTTGTGTGATTAAAATTATTTTTCATCAATTATTTTTTATATGTTTAGTCAATATTTCAAATTATGTTTATATTGTATATATACTTTATATTTTACAGTCTTTCAAATTCACATACACGAAACATTATTACGTTTCAAGTTGGTGAATTTAGATGCCTATAAAATATAAACTATATGTACAATCTAAATGAAACTTAAAACCTAGATTAAACATACATAAAATAAATAAAAATAAAAATAATTTATTTAGAAAAACTGATGAAAAATAATTTTAATGGAACAAAATATTTTTAGTTTAAAACATAATATTTGTACTTATAATATATTTTTGAAGAAAATATTTTTTTTTGTAAATTGATTAATTATTATTATTTTTTGACATTCCTTTTATTTTTAATTAATTTTTATTTATAAAATAAATGTTTTAAATTTCATTTATAGTTCATTTATACTATATTTTAGATACATAATTTTTTTGAAGTGTAAATGATATGTTTTAATCAGTAAAGTTTATGTCATATAAATTAATTTTGGTTTATTATATTCATGAAATTATTTATATTTTCACCTATTTTAAAATGTATTTAATAAATGTTTTCAATTTCATTATGATTTTAATTATAGTTTATATTTTATAATCTTCTAAATTAACCTACTTGAAACGTAATAATGTTTCATATAGGTGACTTTGAAAGCCTATAAATTATAATGTTTAAATACAATATAGATAAAATTTGATTTTTTTTCTCAAAATATAAAAATAATTGAAAATAAAAATAATTTCATAAAAAAATGATTAAAAATAATTTCAAAGGAATTAAAAATTATTGTTTCAAAACCTAACATTTGTACTTATTTTATTTTGCAGCAAATATTTTTTGTGTAAATTAATTTTTTTTGTTATTTTTTGAAATTCATTTTATTTTCAACTAATTTTTATTTGTACAGTTATTGTTTTAAATTTCATTTAGATTTTATCTATACTATGTTTTATAGGGATAATTTTTTAAAGTGTAAATATTATGTTTTTAATCAATAATTTTTGTGTCATTTTAATTAATATTGTTTTATTATATTTCCAAAATTATTTTTATTTTCTACTATATATATGGTTAATCCATGTTTCAAGTTTAATTTATATTATATTTATAGTTTATATTTTAGAGGCTTATAAGTTACCTACTTGAAATATAATAAGTTTTGTTTTCTTTCAAGTTAGCGACTTCGATAGCATATAAAAAATAAAAAATAAATACAATCAAAATGAAATTTAAAAAATAGGGCAAAAAAAGAAAAAATAATTACAAATAAAAATATTTTCATCAAAATAATAAACCAATAATAATATATGTTATACAAAACAGTGTTCTTTCAAAACATAACATTTGGACTTTAAACAAAGTAGGTAACTCTATAAGATTGTAAAACATTTATATGCATAATTATTATCAAGTATCACATTATTAATTATATTATTATTATAATTATTAATAATTCCAAATTTTTTATATTTTTTATTATATAAATAATTTGGTATATCAATTTTTAGCTATGTTAATAATTATATTATTAATTTAATACTTTTTTATTTATATTATGTACCACACTACTTATTACAACATTATTATTAATTATTATCAATAATTTATAATCCCACAAAAAATGATAATAATAATGTTATAATTTATAAAGTCATAATTAATAAAATAAAAATAATTAATATATTATTTTTATAAAGTCATAATTATCAATATATTATTTAACAATAATAATATTTAATAATAATAATATTCTTTACATCATCATCATCATCATTATTAATAGTATTATAAGCCATAAATAAAATAAACATAAAATAATTTACATGACACAAAAGATATTTATTTAATAAATAATAATAATAATAATATTATTATTATTAACTATACTAATAATAATATAATTAACATTGGTTAGATTATTAATTATTGTTAATTATTTTTAAATATTAAATTAAATATATTATTAATTACATTATTTATATTCATTATTATAAATTAATAATAACAATAACAATAATAATAATAATATTAATTACATTATCCATTTCATCATTTTAAAAAATTAATATTAATTATTATTTTAACAACATTAATGAAATTATTTATAATCATTGTTATGACTATATTTTTTACCATTAATTACATTATCAAATAATAAATATTTTTTGAAAATATGTTATGATTAATAATTTATTCTCAATAATATGTTATTATAATTAATATATTATTCATTAAATGGTGAAAAAGTGGTGTCTAAAACTCACGTTGAAAAAGTGAAAAAGATGTTGAGTACTACACCCTTATAAAAGGGGAGGTTGGTTAAGATTTTACATAATATATTTGGAATAATTTGTTTAAAGTAATACCAAATTTAAAAATAGCTAAATATCATTTGTTTTATTTGTAAATATATATATATATATAAACAAAACAAAACAATAAAAATAAAAATAAAAATTTAAAAAAAAATAGAAGGGAGGGATCTCTTTAAGAGACCGCCTTCTTTAAAAAATCTTCAGAAGAAGGCACTATCCCAGAAAACGCCTTCTTTATAAATATATTAAAGAAGGCGTTGTTTCAGATATCACCATCTATATAATATTTCTCAAGAAGGTGTTGTTTCAAAGAGTGCCTTCTTAAGAAATATCTTATAGAAGGCATTGTCTCAGATAGTGCCCACCCTTCCCCAAAAAACCTCATGGTTCTTATGGTAAATTGAGAAATAGTTTCTCAATTTACCTAAATTCAGATTTTTTTTCTTATATAATAAAACTTTTCTTAGGAAGATCTCTCACCAGATATCTCAGCACTTTTCTGGGTTTCACTAGATCAAAATAAGAATGAAAGGAGGAAGAATAATTGAAGAGATCCTAAAATTATGGAATGTAAAGACAGTAAATGTGCATGATAGGTGTAATAAATAAGAAGGCATTGTAACAACACATATGAACCAACACAAGCTATGTGGCACACTAAACAACCCAAGAATCGTTGGAAGACTGCCTGGACAACCAATATGAACTCTTTAAAAAAATATAATCAATAAATTAGGAGATCCAAAAAAATATAAGCAGTGGATCAAGCATACAGGTCAAAAACAACATAAGAGATAAATCAAGGGGCCCTATAAGAAGAGGCCCAAACAACCCAACATGGAATCCCAACATTAAAGAAAAACCCCTACATAATAATACAGAACAAAAATAATAATTCCAACATATTAGATGATCATAAAAATGAAAAATTACATGAGAATCAAACAGTAGATAAGTGAAAAAATGTAAAGATAATTTTAATTTGGAAATCAAAATTCAAAAAATTCTACCATTTACATATAAAATTGGTGATGTTCTTACACCTAGTATTATTGAATGAGAATGATATTCAACATAGCTAAAAAATGGTTAAATTTGGACAATGTCACAACCTTATTTAAATTATCATCCATATTATCATTAGTGTGTATTTATTGACACACACCATTCATAATTCAACAATTTATCTAATAAAGTGAAACTTAATTTCTATATGTTTATACCTACCATGGAAAACTAAATTTTTAGATAAATATAAAGTATACTGTTTATAATGATATACAGTTATAACATAACTATATAAAGAGAGTTCAAAAAGTAAACCATTGACCTAAATAGCCTCCTCAACAGCCTTAATTATGGCAATATACTCAACCTTTGGTTGAGCGTTCCATAAAAACAGCATATTACACTTCCATGAAACTGGTCCTCTATATTTAGTAAAAGAAAATCTTGAGAGGTACTTTTGAGTGTCTATATTGCTTGTATATTCATAGTATACAAAATTAATGATATTATTATTAGAATTATCATTCTTACCAAATCATAAATACAATGAAGGTGTAATAAAAATATATTTAAGGATCCATTTAAGGGAATTTCAATGTGCCTTGACTATAATTTCTATAAACCTACTAAGAGTAAAAATAGAAAAGTCCACATCAGGTTTGGTATAAATCATAAAATAAATGATACTACCAACAATGCTAGCATTGTATATTTTAGACATTTATTCAACATCATCATTGGTAACAGGTGCTTGATAGAGTTAAAGCATAGAGTGTTGTACAAAAGGCACATCAGTCGGCTTAAGGGATTCAAGAAGGTATCTCTTAAGAATTTTCAAAATGTAATCATTTTGATATAGTTATAATAGTTTCTTATATCTATCCCTAACAATTTGAATTCCTTAAATTTATCTACCATTACCAAGATATTTCATTTCAAAAACATTCTTCATTTTTTATTTCACAGTAGAAATGAGTTTCATATATTTTCATATGATTAACATATTGTCTACATATAACAATAGATAAAGAATATTTTTTTATATATTTAATATAGAAAATTACACTATGTTTAGTCCTACTAAAATGATTATCAAGCATGAATTAATTAATTTTTTATACCATTTCCAATATTATTATTTAATCCATATAAAAAATTATTTAAAATATATACTTGGTTTAGATTTAATCCATTCATTTTAGCATTAATTGGTTTCATATATAATTTATCATAAAATTTACAATGAAGAAATGTAGTTTTAGCATCAATCTGATCAATATGAAAGTCATGGTAAGTAGAAAAAGCAAGCAGAAATCAGATAGATGAGTGTTTAAAAATGGGAGAAAAGATTTCAGAATATTCAATTCCCTATCATTGGGGGAAACCTTTAGATAAATTCTATCCTATAATTTAATCTAACTGTCTATGATATTATCCTCTTTCCTTTTGAATATCCATTAACTACCTATTACTTTAGCATTGGGTGGTTTATTAACAGTGTATGAAGTGTTATTACTTTTTAATGAGTTCATCTCATCACCCTTGGAATATATCCAATGCTTGGAATATGTGTCATCAATAGCTTGATTATAGGTATGGGGATCCTCGAAAAAAAAATCAAAGGAAATGTGCAAAGAAAATGAGTCCATGTCATGTTGTAAAAAATGAGTAAAAGGATTGACAATCCTCTTAGCTTTATCTCTGGTAATATTACAGTCACTTGCATCATTTGAAGGCTCACTATCAGACTCAGAATCAGATTTGGACTAAAATTGGGTCACAAGATAAGGTTCAGGTGAATAAGGCTTAATGGGAGCCTCAAATTAGGTTGGATAATCAGTTTCAACACTCTCAGTTTGAGGTGTATGATCATATTAATAAATGATAAAACTTTATTTAAGAGAATTAAAATCATGGGATAGTACATCTTGTATTTTTATAATTTTTTGATTACCAGGTTTATCAACCCAAAATTTATAGCCATTAAACTCTTCAGGGTATCCATACATTTAAGATCTCAAGGTTCTAACTTCTCAGGTTTAATGGGGGAATAACCAATACACCTAAAAACTCTAAAATAGTACTATGAAGAGGGATTATCATTCCATAATTCTTATGTATTTTTAATTTGATTTTTAGTTGAGGAAAATCTATTTATAAAATAGACTACATTACTTGCAGCCTTGAACCAAAATGATTTGGGCAGGCCTGAGCATGTAAGCATATTGTAGATCCACTCCAATATGGTGTAGTTTATTCACTCATCCATCCCATTCTATTGGGGAGAATCCCTAATAGTATGGTGCCTAACAATTCTTGTAGACTCACGTAATTAGATAAAATCTATCAAAAAATATTGTATCCTATTATCTATTATCATAGTTTTAATTTTACTTCCAACTCGATTTTCAATAAAGTATTTACAAGTTTTGAATGTTTCAAACACATTATATTTATTTAAAAGAATATAAAAACACACCTTCTAAGAAAAATTATCTTTAAATGTCACAAAGTATGAGACTCCACCATGAGAGGTTGTCCTATAAAGTACCCATAAGTTATAATGGATATATTCCAGTGGATGATTGGCTTTAACTGGGGACCTATTAAAACTAACCCTTTTAGATTTACATAGAATATAATCCTTATAAAATAGAATATTATTAGGTATGATGTCATTTAATAATCCATATTTACTTAGATCCTCAAGACCCTTGGAGGTTATGTTCCCCAAAATCCTTTTACCTATCACGGTATTATCAGTATTTATAACAAATTTACTACCCAACTACTTACAATGGGGTTTCCCATTAAACACATAAAGTTAATTCACAAGAGAACCTGTGATAATTGTTATAGAAAATTTGGATATATTAAGACAACCAGATTCAAACTTGAAATTAAATCCTCTCTGTTCTAAAACACATAAGGAGATCAAATTTCTATGTTGTTTAGGGACACACCTAACATTATGTATGGTTAAAATCTAATGGTCATCAAGCTCAATAAAAATAGATCCTCAACCATGGACCTAATGTCTCCTATTGTTTCCAAGAATAATCTATTCTTTTTCTCTTTCAGGTAATTAAAAAAACACTCTCTAATGGGACACATGTGAAAGTAGTAACAAGAGTTTAAGATCCCCTCATTAGTTAGGTCACAACTAGACACATTGAGGACTTATGTAATGTTATTAGCACTACCTAAAAATAGGGAATGGGAAATAGGCTCATTAGGTTATTGGTTTTATTTGGGATTCCTATATTATGGTCTAATATGGATAGGTTGTCCAAAATTTTAATAGGAAACCTACTTATACCTACTTCGTCTATATTTTTTTGTTTCAATTCATTACATTCCCCTTACTGATTTCTTTCTTCTTATTCTTGTTCTTAGGTTTTCCCCTAGTGAACAAACTCTCTTCCTCAAACTTTTCATTAGGTTTATTAAGTAGTTCATTAAAAAGTAAAGTTGACTTAACTTATTCAAGAATTAAAGAGTCTTGTTCATATATCATAGTTTAAAATAGAGTGATATATGAACTATCTATAGAAATAAGTGGAATCAGATCTCAATCTTCAACATCTACAAGAACATTAATGTTAGACAAATTAAGTATAATTTTGTTAAATTTGTCAACATGTGATTTGATCGAAGTACTAGAACACAACTTAAATGTAAATATTATACTATTTTTATAAAGAAGACAAAACAATGAAGTACACATTTATGATTTATCTAGTTTTAATCAAATACCAACATTGAGAGATTCATAAGAAACTTACCTTAACACTTTATCACCTAAGATAACAACAAAGAGCTATAGGCCTTAAAAATAACATATATAGAAATATATTCATCAGTATTAGTGGTATAATCATCATCATATTATGTAATTATAGGTTTCCTATGGCCATATAAGTTATCAGTGATCCCCTGCTAGATAATCAAGGCTCTCATCTTGATTCCCCATAGATTAAAGTCATTATAACCATAAAATTTATCTATCTCATACTTAGTTGATTCCATAATTTATTTAGTGATATATAATACCTAATTTTTGGGGATAAAATTGAGATGTACACCACCAATAATGGCTTAGTACCACTAAATATATGATCAATTTCAATTAATTCATGAAATATAGTAAAAGAATGAATAAATGATGAAAACACTTGCAATAAATCTGGAATCTTGGAAAATCAAGATGAGATACAAAAAGAAGAAGAAAAAAGACCAATGTAAAGAAAATAAATGGAAAGGAGTAAATTAACACAAGAATTTAACATTATTAAGACCTTTTTGGTCCTACATGCATGGTAAGAACACCACCCAAACTAAAACATTTTATTAATGCTAAAAAAACACAATACAAGAGATTAAATGAAAAAAATGGATTAAGAGTAGAAAAATAAAAAGTTTTAAACCTGAAAAAACATAAAATTAAAAATATTCCTCACAAACCTGAAAAAAAAATATCTAAAAAATCTTCATAATCACTTCAGATAAGAATATTTTATCATGATATCTATACACACCCATACGATGATGCTTATTCCAAGAAATTATCCCTAAATCTCCACTAGAAACTTCTCTAGGACCATATATAACTTATAATAATGCAATAGATATAAAAATATCCTTCATACAACAACTATAAACACAAACTCATAAATATCTCCCACAATATATCTCAGCTATCCATTGGGTTTCACTACATCAAAATGAGAATAAAGTAAGGGATCATAATAGAGAAGGCTCCAGAATGGTTGCTTATGAAGATAGTAAATGTTCTTGATAGGTGTAACATATGGGTAAGTAGTGTAAAAATACATGCAAACCAACACAATCCACATGGCACATAGAATAACCTAAGCATCATCGAAAGACCGTGTAGACAACCAATATAAAATATACTATAAAATATAATAAATATATCATGAGAACCATGAAAATATGAGTAGTGGATCGAGATCCAAGGTCAATAGTAATCTAAAGTCTTGGTCAAGGGAAACATGAAGCAGATGCCCAAGCATATCCCAACATATGATCCTATCTTGGAAGAATAACCTGAAAATTCATCCCATAACAAAAAGAATAATTATAGAATATTTAATGAGTATAAAAAAACAATATTTAATGAGAATAAAACAATAAATAGGTGGAAAAAATGTAAATAAAATTTTAATATGGAAACAAAAATTCATAGATGTTCTCTTTCATGTATTCAAAGGTGGATCAATGAGATCTGTTAAAGAAGCTGGTGTTGAAAATTATGATCAAGAGGATCTTGAAACCTACCAATACCACTAGTGTACTATTTATACTATTTCGAACGAATAACATACTGAACACATCATAAATATATCATGCTTCTCTAGAAAGTAAGATCAAAACATAGCTGGGAAAACAACACTGAATGATCTTCTGATTCCCAGTTATTCCTACCAAAACGAGATGATCTATGGGGAATTTTTTCACATGTGAAAAGTGGTGGATTCAAGAATAAGATATAAAGAAATATGATAAAAGATTTATATTGTAGCATAAGTAATGTTTTAAAACCACATAAAAATTGCACATCTAGGGAAGAATCATTTTTAGTTCCAACACAGTGATATTATGTGACAACATGGATCTTATGTGATGATTGAATATGGGATATCCTTTGTGGTCACATTGAACTTAAGTGGAATCTCATCGATTGTAGTTAAAAAATGGAAATCTTATGCGAGTGTGCTCAGTTTTTGTAATGCCTTTGTCATTTTAGGGGTAATGGCAGTGATTGTATGTTTTTTAGAGTTTCATGTGACTTCTTGCATCGTTTATGGTTTTAATATGAGATTTTTCTCATAGTTGTGAGACTTTTACATGTTATAAAGGCCTCTATTTTCAAGGATCTAATGATTTTTTAATAAATATGCCTCTAACATAAATTTTGAGACACTTAATATTTTCAAATACCTGAACTTTGAGATATCTCACAATTTAAGGCAAAAACCTTCCTGAGATATTCTTTGAGGAAGTGCTACCCTAAGTGGACTATAAATCAAAGTATGAAATATAAGAGGACCACAATGTTAGAATTTCATAATAATTTATCCTCCATATAAAACATGTTCTAGAAGAAAGTTTCTCAAACCACCCCTACTTTTGGTCCACTAAAACTTCATTCATTAGAGGCTCTATAAAGTGGAAATGAAACCTCTTGAAGTTCCCTTCCCCATGACTGAGTATACCTGAAGTAGGTAGAACTATCACTCTACCCACTACAAAAATTCTTTATTGCACCACATAAGAAAACTCACAAGAATTCAAGGTAAACATAAATACATAAATAATTGAATAAATACAATATATTACATGATTTGAACTTTGTGTCCTGCATGTATAGGAGAAACACCATTTCTACTTCTCATTATAATAAAAATATATATTTGGTTAAAAACATATTAAGAAATCTAAATAATACTCAAAAAATTATCAACTTTGAAATAAATTATATATCTCACATTACTTATTATTTAGGTACCGCACACTTATACTATAATTTGGTTAACAAGTAAATAATTTTATCTGAAATCATGGATCACTGAACATGACCACCTCATATTGATTACCAACTTAGTGACCCATCAGATTAATACAATTCTAGAACTAAAATGATCCATCATAACATTATAAAAATATGATAACTTATGATGAGTCTATTTCCCATGTAGATGGATCATTATTGCTATTTGTATACTACACCACTTCAACATCCAATGACCAAACTTTTGGTAACCTGAATCCAATAAACGAACATGCAGTGAACTAAAATAGACTTCCACTGCCAAGAATATCCAACTTAAGGACCCATTTTTAGGAAATTTGGAAACTCTCCATCTCTTCTTCATTGTAAGAAGTTATTTTATATTTTAACTTTTTTTATCTAAGCCCCATTGAGGCACAATGCTGCCTCATAATTTCTTGATCTATTTTCTTACTAAATATTCTTTCAGATTTTGGCCTCCCACTATCTTTCATAACACCAATTCCTTCTCTTCCAGAAAAATATGAATTAAATGGTACTTCATGTTAATATGATAAGTCATTTCATGCAATAATATATATTTATCCAAGTGTATTTTACTTTGGTTATCAAAATAACTCATCCTCCCTAAATCCTTCTAAGATCCTTCAGTAATCTCATCAACCAAATCATTTATTTCTCAACATATATTATAGATACTCACTTAACTTCCATTATAATTAGTGTAATAATCCATTATATCCTTGATGTCATATCCCAATATTCATTTTCTTATTTATTTTATCTACTTATTTATTTCCATTGATATCTTGGAGGTTTGGGCCTTTTATTTTGGAATGTTTTTAAAATTTTAATAGATTTTTCCAATCACATGATTATTGTAAGAGAAAGTGTCCTAGAACTAACAGTTTTTACTTTGATTACATGGATATTTAATGTATTTAAATATTAAACATCTTATTACATATTGTTCATTGTTTTGCATGACTTTGATGTAATAATGTCCTAGAGTATTTGTTGCATTGAAAAGGTCATGGTAGTTCCGCGCTATGATGAGAAATTTGAAATGATATAATAGTATTCTTAAATATAGTTATAAGGTTGGATGACATACTATGATGGGACACATAGCATGCATACTGTTAGGTGAAAATACTCGTAAGAAGATGAGACTTCCTCTAATGAAGTTTGCACTTGGTAATCTCTAAGATAGGAGATTATTAGAACATACCAGCTAGAAAGAAATCTGCATGTTTTTGTGTCATCAGATATTTCTATCTACGATCATGTGTAATGATCCTTAGACTTTAATATTATCATTAATATATGTCACAACTCACACACTTTGATTTACTGACAAAAACCGTCATGAAATCAGTTGGCGGGAATTGGGGTATGTTGGGTGCGTCACTAGTGGCATGTTCTAAATCGATAAGTTGAGGAGGGATTTGTCCCTTCTATTTATGGAAGTTGATTTATTGGCCCTTTTATTGAAATAGAAATTTCATGTGAAATTACATGGCCATGGTGTAAAGATGAGTTTATTTCAGGTAGTTAAAGAAAGACGTATGAAGCACAAAGGTTGGTGAAACTATCATGAAACCTTCTTGATGAAATATTGAGACACAAAGATTATATTACATAGTGAGCGTTGGTGTGTGGATGTAATTTTTGTGACTTTAAGTTCTTTCTCTTGGGTGCCTTGACCCGTTGCTAGATAGTACTCTTGGACATTAGGCAAACCCGCCTAATGCCAACAAGAAAGAATCCAAGAGGGTCACACACTAAGTGTTTATTGTGGTCTCAGTTAAATAATATTTGAATTTAATTAATAAATATTATTCCTAAGAAAACATAATAATTTTATTCAAGTTAAAATGATTGCATAAATTAAATAAATATTTATTCACCGAATTGTGGTTAAAATATATTTATTTATTTAATTAAACATTTAATAAATATTTATTTACTAGTTTGTAAATAAAATATTTATTTAAGAGAATAAATTATTTATTTATTTTTTTGGGTGTTCAATAAATGGAAGCAGAGTTCGAGCGGACTAAGGTCATTTTGGTAGTAAAATAATTATTTACACGATGATAAATAATTATTTAACTAGTTGGCACAAATTAAAATAACACTGCTCTTATTTTGTGATGCATAATTTTATTTATAATTTCGTTTTGTGAAAGTTGGAACACCATAAATAATGATGCGGTATTGTTATTAATAGTATGGGTTTTCTCTAAGGTTACGAATGTATTTAATTTATGTTACGCAGTTACATATTGTAAGTGATTCCCCGCATCAAAAAATAGACACATACGTCTATTGTGCCATGTATCGAATTTCATGGATAACAAATTGAGAAGTGTTGCGCTAAAAAATTTATCTCTTGAATCCTCTTCCTTCCCCTCTCAAAAATGAGAGATGTTCTTCAAGGCCGAAGAACAAGAGATCAAGAATTACCAACACAATATACTCGCTTAGCCGCTCTAGCACCTAGGGAATGAGTGGTGTCGATCAAAGGCCATCAAAGCACATGTGGATCATTGCTAGAGGGATTCTGGGTTGGATCCTCACAAGCACAATGAGATAATCTTCAAGGGTCATTCTAGACGATCAAAATCATCAACGAATAAAATACCAAAGATACATGCATTATTTTCTTTATGAAATTAATTAAATTAATTATAAACATGATGTGCAAGATCCTCTCTAAAGATTTAGGGACTCTTCCTTCTTTATCTAAATATTTAATTCTATTCTTTGGAGACTGACATTCATCGTCGTATTGATCCCAGAATAATCATTGATCATGGTAAAAATTAAATTTGGGTGTTTTCCTAACCATGCGTTCACTGAGTCCAAAACCTACAAGTGGTATTAGAGTAGTTACATCATAGTTTATAATTATTTAAATATTTCATTAATGATTTACACATTTAATAATTTAGTTGTTTAAAATCAAGTTAATTTTTTGGAAAATCTGAATCTTGGGATATTTTCCTCCTCTTTTATTTCTCATTCACCTTACAGAAATGATCTTTTATTTTAATTTTGATAAAAATAAAATATATTATCTCATCCAAAGGTTCCAAAGGTCCCTGTCCATACAACACTAGAACACACAGTGTGCATTCGGAAGTACATGCCATGTAGTCAAGGTTCAATGCACTGGGTCTGGTCGGCCAAACCAAGCCGTGTCATTGGAATTTGTCTAAGTATTAATGACTCTATGTGTTGACCAGGAAAAGATGGAACATGGTTTCTAGATTACATACTATGTGGCCCACTGGACATGGAATGTAGTCCCTTCGGGTTAGGGTTAGACCATGTACCCTGTACATGGATTGACCGACTGGAGATCGTGTAATGAGGAACTACATGGCATGTGGCCCACTAGATATACTGTTTAGTCCAATGATATCCGAAGTACACTCACATGCTACTTCCCTGGGTGTGTACTTTGGATGGATGATGAACAATAGTACACACCGTGTATTTAAAACTACATGCCCTGTACTCATCCAAATTACGCATATTTATTCAAATTTATTATTATAATATACAATCCCTTGAGACGTATACCATCATGCTAGTGTAAAGATGAGGCACAACATGTGATAGGTATTATATATATATATATATATATGTGTGTGTGTGTGTGTTTAATTTAACATCTGCGTAATGTTCATTTCTACTCATTGGGTAGTTATGAACATGAATTCACTGGGTTTCCTCCAAGGTACAAGTTACATACAAAGACAATTTAAAATAAATTTATTTTTTTAAAAATTATGATGGATGAAAATATCAAAGAAATTCATAAAAGGGTTTAAGATAAAAGGATTTATTAATTAAAGATGATAATTAATTGATCTGAGCGTGATTTATCTTAAACCAAAACTATTAAAGAATTGAATGAAAGTTTTATTTATATGTAAATATCATTTCATGTATGGATGATCATGAGCTAGTCCAAGACCTTTGTATGTGGATGGTTTCTTTTAATTTATTTATTTGAATTAAATTTGTTGTCTTGAGAGCCTTCTCCTTATTAATATGTAGGGCATGCGTGCCCAATGTTTCTTTTATATAAAACCCCTTTTTGCGCCTCATCTGCATGTGAGTTAAAAAAAGAAATATGTAATAGATGGAACTCCCATGCTAGTGGAGGCGGTTCAATTTGGAGTTGATACAAAATCAATCCCAGGAGATACAAAGGTGTAAAAGTGGAAAGCTATAAACACAAACCCAAAAGGTTCAAGGTGTTTCTCCCCTAGGTCAGGGTTAGTTTATCAATCACTGGATAAACTAACTATTAGAAATGATCATTGTCATGCCCTTTGCTTTATTTTATTTCTATCAGATGCATGGTTTATCATTATGGATGTGTTTTCACGATCACATAATTAATGAATTAAACAATCATCCAAGATGGAACTAAAATAAACCAAGATTATATGTAAATATTACCAAGATATGGTTAATCACTTAGGTAAGTTCCATTTAATATTAACAAGCATGTGATAATTATAATAATCAATTAAATTATAAGAGATAAAAATCAATCAAATAAAATATTAAGTCAGAACAAGACTTCTGTTACTTGATTAAGGAAAAAACTCAATAAAACTATGTGTTTGATTAACCCTTTTGGGATAATTACTTTTATACAGGAAGCCCTTATGAAAGGTTTTGGGTTAAATTGACCATATTACATCAAGAGGAGTATTCCTTTCTATAATTGGTGTAATATTGGAGGAAAGAGTTGAGGAAATCCAAAGTCATGATTTCAGGATTGGGGAGTCCACTCAACAGATCAAGGAGTTGCAAACTTCCAGTTAGAAAAGACCTACCTACCTAAATACCTTCAAATAGCTTGACCAACCCTTGTTTTGGGTTATGTGAAGGGGAATATGGATCCTTGCCACTAGAATGTCATGGAAACTGAACATTCTGAGTTCAATGGTGGGGACCAATGGGATTTGATAAAATAGTGGGAGACTTAATTTATTATTTCTCATAAAAATGTAATCAATAAAATAATAATGACCTTCTCTTTTAATTTTAGAATAAAAATGAAAAACTCTTCAACCACACTATCCCTGCAATCAATTCTGGATAAATATAACATCCTCACCAGTAATAACTTCCAAGAATAGTTTAGATGCCTTTGGGTTATGCTACGCCATGAACGAAAGTCTTATGTGTTAGAGTCAGCATTACCTGATCCACTTGCCAAAGAGGTGAGTGATGAGGATTTATTGGTCTATGAGAAATATATGAACGATGTAGCCGACATTCAATGTTTGATGCTATCATAAATTTCTAGTGAGCTCACAAAGTCTCATGAAAACATGGATGCATATAGCATACTTGAGCACCTCCATGGTCTTTACCAGGAGAGAGTAAGATAGGAAAGGTTTGATATCTCTAAGGCACTCTTTTAGAGTAATCTTGGAGGGGATGCCCTAGCTGGGCCTCATTTAGTCAAGCTCATTGGCTACATTGAGCGCCTGGAGGTTCTAGGGTTTAAACTCCCTGAATAACTGGGCACTGATCTCATTTTCTCATCACTCCCTTAGAGCTTATACAACTTTATTGTTAATTTTAACATGAAAAACATTGAGAAGACTCTTTCTGATCTTCTTATCCTCATTTACCAAGTGCAAAAATATATGAATCATGAAAATAATTTTGTTCTTATGGTGAATAATAGGAAAGTGGAGGTGAAGAGTTTTAATCCCAAAGCTTCTTCACGGCCTTCCAAGAAGAAGAAGATCAAAGGGGAGACAAGAGAATAAAGGGCTGCTTATTTTGCATGTGCAAGAAAGACCACTGGAAGAAGAACTGCACCGAACCTACGAAGAAAGGGGAAGCTTCAAGTGAGTTTGTTATCAAATTCAATATATATGTTTCTATAAATTGGGATTTATATATAGCTCTTGGTGATCACATATGTATCCAAATACATGAACCAAGTAGATTTAGGAAGATAGATCGAGGGGAGGTATATCTTGCAGAAGCTAATGAATCATGACTTGCTGCTGTAGATGTCGAGGACTACCACCTCACATTTCTATCTAGGATGATCTTGGTGTTAAAGGGTTGTTATTATGTTATGTATGTTGATAAAAACATTATTTATGTATCTAGATTTGATACAGATGGATTTTTTTCAAGTTTGTAAATGAATGTTTCTTCTTTTATAAATATAACATCTATTTTGGTAGGGAACATTTATGAAATGGTCTTTACGTGTTTGATTACACAAACCAAGTAATGGAAATTGATAAAAAAGATACTTCATGTGACTTATAAAACACCCAAATTTAGCATCACTGACTAGGTCTTGTAAATGAGAAATGCTTAGAAAATTTATATCAAGACAGATATTTATATTCTTTAAAACTAAAACCACTTGGAATATGTCATGCATGTTTACAAGGAAAAATGACAAAATCCCCATTTAGTGGGAAAGGTGAAAGTGCTAAAGAACTTCTTGAATTGGTTCATACCGATGTGTGTGGACCATTTCCAGTTGAATCAAGGGGAGGATACTCCTACTTCATAACTTTTACTGATGATTTCAGTAGATATAGATATATCTACTTAATGAGGTATAAGTAGGATTCTTTTGATAAGTTAAAATAATAAAAGAATGAATTTGAGAACCAACTTGGTAAGAAAATTAAGAAGCACTGTTCAGACTGAGGTGGAGAATATCTTAATCAAGACATCATTGATTACTTACGAGAGTTTGGGATCCTATCCCAACTCACCCCTCTTTACACTCCCCAGTGGAATGGTATGAGCGAAAGGAGTAACCACAATCCGTTGGACATGGTGAGATCAATGATGATTCATGAAATTATTCTACTATCCTTTTGAGGATATGGGTTACAAATAGTGGTTCATATACTAAACCAAGTACTATCTAAATCGATAAATGGTATTCCATACAAGTTCAGGAGTGAAAAGAAATCCATGTTATCGAATTTATGTGTGTGGGAAAGCGATGTGTTTGTTAAGTCCTCTTCAGGTAACAAACATTCACCCAAAGTCACAAAGTGTACCTTTATAGGATACCCCAAGGAAACAAGTGGATATTACCTATAAAACCACTCAAACAAAACGGTTATAGAAACAAAACATGCTATATTACTTGAGAGGGAGTACATATCCAAAAGAGATAGTGGTAGAGAGATATAATTCAATGAATTTGAGGCTCAAGGTACACAAGAGTTGGTAGAGGATCATATTTCACAAAGCCCTTTAGAAGAAAGAATTATTCTAGGGACACAATAACTACGTAGGAGTACAGGAGAGGTTGGAGAATCAGAATAATATAGTTTACTTATTACTGAGGATGGTGACTCATTATTAGTTGATAATAATGATCCTCTAACCTACAAGGAATAATTAAGTGACACAGATGTTTCCAAGTGGCAAGAATCCATGAATTCTAAAATGGATTCCATGTACCAAAACCAAGTCTAGATTTCAGTAGATCCTCCAGTTGATGTAAATTTTATTGGTTGAAAATCATTTTTTAAGAAGAAACTGGACATGGAAGGACTAGTCAACACCTATAAGGAACGAATGGTTGAAAAGGGGTTTAAACAGTGTCAAGTCATTTACTACGAAGATACCTTTTTCACCAGTTGCAATGCTAAAATCCATTATAATTCTATCGACCATTTTCACTTACCATGACTGTGAGATTTGGAAAATGGATGTCAAAATATCCATTCTTAGAAGGAACCTTCAGAAAGATGTCTACATGACACAACCTGAAGTATTTATGACTCCAAAGGATTCCAATAAGGTAATCAAGTTACAAAAATCCATGTATGGATTAAAGCAAGCATCTAGGTCATGGAACATTCATTTTGATGAATCTATACCAAAATTTGGTTTTATTAAGAACAAATTTGAGCCTTGTGTCTACAAAAGGTTTAGCGGGAGTGAATTTGTTTTCCTAATAGTATATATTGATGACATATTACTTATTGGAAATGAGATACTAGTATTACAGTCTATTAAGGCATGGTAGAATCAATTCTTATCCATGAAGGACTTGTTATAGGAAATATATATTCCTAAGATCAAGATCCATCGTGATAGATCTAAGAGATTTCTGGGCCTAATTAAAAATGCATACATTGATAAGATACTGAAGAGATTTAGTATGCAAAAATCTAAGATGGGATTGTTACCAGTGTCACGTGGCATTCATCTTTTAAAGAGAATGTGTCCTCAGACACATGATTAAAGAAAGATAATGTCAAGGACGTCATACGCATCAGCGATTAGGTCAGTCATGTATGCCATGCTATGTACTAGGCTGGATGTCACCTATGCATTCAGTGTGGTAGGTAGATATCAAGCTGACCCAGGTGACCACCATTGGATGGCAGTCGAGACTATCCTAAAGTATCTGAGGCGTAGTAATGATATGTTCTTGGTTTATGGAGGAGATGAGAAACTAGTCATCAAAGGATATGAAGATGCTAGTTTCTAGACTGATCAATATGATATGAAGTCACAAATGGGATACATCTTCACTTTTAATAGAGGTGCAGTGAGTTGGAAGAGATCAAAGAAGAGTGTAGTCATAGATTATAAAGAAAAGTCCAAGTTTATCGTAGCTTCTGAGGAAACAAAAGAAGTATTTTGGATGTGAAGCTTTTTCCAGGAGTTGGATGTGATACCTAGCAGTAAAGATTCCATCACATTGTACTGTGATAATACTACAGCGATGGCTCTTGCAAAAGAGCCAAGGTCATGTCAGTGGATGAAGCACATACTTCAGAAGTATCATCTATTGAGGGATTTTTCTTAGAGAGGTGAAGATGAGGTGAACAATTTTTACATAGAAGAAAATGTGACAGAACCCTTGACTAAAGACTTGACTCAGAAGAAACATAATCACTATGTAAGGCCCAACAGACAGAAATTCGTAGGCAGTTGGCTCTAGTCCAAGTGGGAGTTTGTAAGAGATGTTATCCTAGAACCAACTGGTTGTACTTTGATTACATGGATATTTAATGTATTTAAATATTAAACATATTATTAAATATTGATCATTGATTTTCATTACTATGTTGTAATAATGTCCTAGAGTATTTGTTTCATTGAAAAGGTCATGTCAGTTCCCCGCTATTATGAAAAATGTAAAATGATATACCAATATTCATAAATATATTTCTATGGTTGGATGAAATACTCTGATGGGACACATAACATGCAAACCATGATATACGAGTACTCATAAGCAAATGAGAATTCCTCTCATGAAGTTAGCACTTGGTAATCTCCAAGATAGAAGATTATGAGAACAGACCCACCAGAAATAATTCCACATGTTTTGGTGTCATCGGATATTTATGTATTTGAGCATGTGTAATAATACTTAGACTTTAATATAATCATTAATAAGTGTCACGACTTGCGCAATTTGATTTAATGACGAAAACCGTCATGCAGACAGTTGGTGGGAAGTAGGGTACATTGGGTGTGTCATGAATGGAATGTTATTAATGGATAATTAGAGAAAGAATTTATCCCTTCCCTTTATGGAAGTTAATACCTCAAACCTTTGATTGAAATAGAACCATTGCGCAAAATTCCATGTCCATGGTGTAACAATGAGTTTATTTCAAGTAGTCAAAGAACGACATATCAAGCACAAAGGTTGATGACACTATCATGCAACCTCCTTGATAAGATATCGAGACACAAAGATTATATTACATAGTGATCTTTCATATGTGGATGTCATTGTTTCAAATTTAAGTTTTTTATCTTGGGTAACTTGACCCATTTCTAGATAGTACTCTTGGACTTTAGGAAAACCCACCTAATGCCAATGAGAAAGAATCTTAGAGGGTCACACACTAAGTGTTTCTGGGGGTATCAGTTAAATTATATTTGAATTTAATTAATAAATATTATTCTCAAGACAATATAATAATTTTATTCAAGTTAAAATCATTTCAAAAATTATAAAAATATTTACTCACCGAATTGTGGGTAAAATATATTTATTTATTTTATTGAACATTTAATAAATATTTATTTAGGAGTTTGTAAATAAAATATTTAGTTAAAAGAATAATTTATTTATTTATATATTAGGGTGTTCAATAAATGGAAGTGAAGTTTGAGCTGACCAAGGTCGGTCCAATAGTAAAATAACTTTTTGAAAGATGATAAATAATTATTTAACTTGTTGGCACAAATTAAAATAACGCTGCTATTATTTTGTGATTCATAATTTTATTTATAATTCCATTTTGTGCAAGTTGGAACACCATAAATAATGACGTGGTATTATTATTAATAGAATGGGTTTTTATATAAGGTTATGAATATATTTAATTGTTGTTATGTAACGCCCCGACCCCAGTTACCCAGAGTCGGTGCATTACTTCGTAACATTGGCATGATCACAAGAAAGATCAAATCTCGAAAGACCGATTGTTTTAGTAGCCTTGGAAACACTAGATATATTCATAAGTCTTACATTACATCATAAAATGAAAAACTACTACAACAACATAATGTCTCCATAATCCACACTCATATCCCCACATAATATCCCTGCAGGTCATTCATAACTTACTTCTTCACTTCCTGGGAAAAATAAAACATAGAAAAGGGGTGAGCTCAAATTCCCAGTAAGGATAACAATATAGCGGAAACTTTCATAAATAAGAATAAACTTTTAAGGCAATGTATAACTAAAACAAAAGCCTTTCAAACATGAACTTTCAACATGGTATGGCATAAATAAAATGAAATAATGCCATTTACTTACTCACATGGATATTCTACTAATCGAATAATCACATGCAAAAATCAATAACCACTTTCATAATGTTGGAATGCATAATGCCAGACTATCATAACCACATAGTCAAGGCCTCGTGCCAAGACTACAAATAAGATTTTGTCAAGGCCTTGTGCCAAGACACTAGTTTGTCTCATGAGACCTACCGATGCATCGAGGAGCTATAGCGGGCTCCACCCGTCACTTACTAAGTCCAATGCATTCCCATATGAAAAGGTTTAAACATAACATAAACATTCGTATTAAAACTAGCATATGAAATGTCAATACATTAATCACAAACCATGAATGGTATAAAAATAGAACATCCACAGTCAAACATAACTCATTTGATACAATATGGAAGATTGTATTGTATCACATTAACCTCAATCATGAATAATGAAGGATGTTGACATAGATGAAAATAATCATCAAAACTATTTGAGAGAAATATCCCCCTTTTCTTGAAAACATTTAAAAGTCACACTATTTGTCAAGAAGCCATTTAAAAGTAGACTTTTGAATCAAAGTGTCCCATACCACTTTGAAACTTTTAAAAGGAATTTTAATTTTAAAACTTTAATGTCTATATAAATAAATCCTTAAAACCATTTTTAAAACATGGACAATAATGAGCAAGATATAGAAGAATAAGTCTTTAAAACATTTTAAAATGGTATTTTGGTTAGAGGTTCTAACCAAAAGAGAGACACTTGAATACAAATAATTGAGGTAATAAAAACTTTGTAATATCATGAGAATAAAGGGATTCATGATATACTATGTCAAGTACATTATATACACCGCATAAAAGTGATTTGGTGTATATCAACAAAGAAGTCTCAGTTCAATGTAAATTGAGATGAAATATCTCATAAAGGCCGTATCCTTAGGTTAAGGATAAATCAACGACATAATTATGTGTGAAAAATATAAATACACTAAATATGATTGAATATTCAGTGTAAAACAATCAAAGGATATTCACACATATTCTTGTAGAAACAACACCAACGAATTGGATATTTAACTCAACAAATGGAGATTGAGTTAAAATTACTCTTATCAAGTTCATACCGATCACTTGAGAATTTATCAATGGAGTGATTATGTGTATCAAAAGTATATCCACAGAAAGGGGAGTGGAAATTAAGGCATAATCAAATGAATAGCGATTCCACACATAATCTTGGAGTAATATAATCAATGAAATATGTGTAAAGCCAAATGAGTGGAAATTGAAATCTCAAATTCCCTTATCGATTAGGTAACTTACGAAACATACACCCATGAAAGAAGTATCATAACATGATGATGTAAATACCCATAAATTAAAGTATATTACACAATGAATACAATCATGGTTAGTACACCACATGCAATAATTGAGTGGTGAACAATGGAAATCTCACGGAATTGAAAGTGAGATAAGAAAATCCCTTACTTTGTAATTTTTCCTTGGTCGATGGTAGGTTTACCTCCTGTATAATGGTGAAATAATTGTTATTGAATAATAAAAGAATCATTTACTTTAATATGATATCATATATGATCTTTAAACATTGATTTGTTAATAATATCTTAGAATTATCGTCATTTCGGGTGTTAACGGGTTCATTTTACTTTATATTCTTTGTTATGTGAGTCATATTCGTTATTAATGGGATGTATATTATTCATATCCAGAATGATATAAAGTCCTTATATACTATTTTTAAATCATCAAATTATAATTATACTTGAATGGATATGATGTACAATGAATCTCATCGCGTTCGTGGAGACGGTAGTCCGCACGTACGCACGAACGCTACTTCCATTTAATTTTTCATTTTAAAAGAATTGAATCCAAATGATACATAGGTATATTATTATTCCAGTATAATATAATATTTTATATATGTTACTTAAGTTCATTAACACCATCCTTTATACGTTCCATGTGTGGTATGAACGAGTCATATCATTTTAAGGGGGCGGTAGTCCGCACTTCCTCAAATGAAATTATCGTATGTATATAAAACATGAAAGGAATAATGGTATGAAATAAAATGGAATTACAGAAGCTTATATATAAAATATATATCATTAATATCATATTTAATTACAGTGCCATCATAATGGCCACCATGAGAGGCGGTAAGATGTATTTGAACAATCATCGTTTCGTGAGCCGTTAGTTTGCCATCCACAGAAACATTATGTTCATCATCCATTAGATGGAGTTGTGTGTATGTGTAGTTTGAATCCTTCTTATAACAAAATCCTAGTATATTTGAGGATACTGGTGTTGTTACAAAAGAAAGGAAATAAAAAGAGTTTGGGGGTTGGAGAAGCAAAATAAATGAAAATAATTTAAGAGAAATCGTTACCTTTAATTTAGGTAACTCGCTTTGGTTGGAACCAAAGGACTTCTTGAAATGATTTCTGCCTAAGGGGAAGCTTCAAGGAGGAGGAGAGGGATGTGGGGAGCTTATTTGGGCAGGGTTTGGATGAGCCAAGTGGCTTGAGAGGTGTGAGGAATGAGTAGAAGTGGTCCCCTTTTATAAGGGAGAGGAGGGGCTCTTTAGGAAAGAGTGAAAGTATTACTTTATAATATAATTATATTAGGTTTATAATGGTCCAAAAATCATTGAGGTCGAAGATAAGATGACTCATTTTCTAAATAACATCAACCAATAAGAATTGGACAGGTTTTAGATAATATTTTAATCATTATAATCTTATTTATTTAAATGATTTATTAATGAGGTAAACATTGCATCAATATTGTGTCATTAATAATTTAACTTATTTGATGTCTAAAAATTATAAATAAAATATCATTATGTAGGAACCCTTTTTAGCTTTCTAATGAATATTTATAATCAAAAATCCAACATGTATAACCCTATGTAAAAATTGTTCTTCTAAAAGATGTAAGCTTATGCCATTTTTATTTTTATTTTAACTTTATTAATATAAAGTGTCCCTACCACATACAAGTGGCTCCAAGGGGTCCCCAAATTGACCCAAGGATGCTCATGGTCGGGTATGTGTCCACCAATAAGGTTAGGACACGTTTTAGGGTAATTTTGTATTATTATAATATTATTTTTAACCCTTATTTACCGGATTTACCCTTAACCATGGTAAATAAAATATTTACCACAATAATTATTCAAAATGTCTAAAAATAAAAGTTACCTATTTACACAATTTGGACATCCTGATTCCAAATATGGAATCCATTTTTCTAAATTCAAAACACAGAAGTGGCAGAAATTAATTTAAAATTAATTCCCGCTGTCAAAACAAAAAGCGTGTTTTTAAGAGGTAATAACTATCAAAAGATTGACACTTGTTTATGTTCGGTTTAATTGTAAAATTATGTCCAATGACCAAAATTATATTAAATGGTAAAAATATATTCTAAATATACTTTAAAACCACTCAAATTCACAATTTATCACTATTAATTATTTTGATTAAAAAAGTTGTTTTTAATTAAAATTTAGTAATTTTCACTATTCATCAAAATATAAAAGTTATCCGAAAAGTACCAAAATTTTACCTTAGGCTAAATTCGATATTCCTAATCCAAAAATGAAGTCCATTTTAAAATATAAAATATATATAATTTCAAAATTTAGGTATTACTATTCATAACGGCTAGTTTGATTGGTTGTGGCGTGTGTTAAAACTCAAGGTTGCGTACAACACACGCTACTATTTTATTCAAAGGAAAGCGTACCGTGGAAGCTTGGGATGTTTCATTTTAAATTTTTTTGATGTCCCAATTTATTCAGATAGTTTAAAATATTTTATTTAAAAATGTTTCACTATTAAAGTTGATAAAAGTGCAATACTGAAAATGAATCTGTTCTTGCATTATGACTAAGAAACTCATAATAGGGATTCTAAAATTATAAGGATTATATAAAGTTCAAAATGTTGTTAATACTATTCATGACCTCTTTTAATGGCTTTTTTTTGTGTACGTCATGGTGTGATTGAACTCGGTGTTGCGTGTAGTGCAAGTTATTGAATTATTTTTAAGAAATAACACACTATGAAATCCTGGGGTGTTACATTCTCCCCTCCTTCAATAAATTGCGTCCTCGCAATTTGAAATTGTTCTTCGAAAATAAAAGGTTGAAAATAGAAAATATCTTTGTGGGAAAACCCACATCGGAAATTAGGTTACTAAAATTTAGTCTTAATATGAGGAAAAGAGAAATGAAAGAGTCACCACCAAATTATGATCTCGATTAGAAGAACATTGGTGGCAATTAGAGACATATAATTGGAGGAAAAACGTAAATATTTATAGGTAGTGATTGAGATCATCAATCAAAAACAAGTGTATAATTGAGGTCCTTAAATTCATCAATCTATGATGATTTGAAATACCATCGGTTCAACAAAACATATGGTATTAGGATAACACATTTTTGACGTTTCGAAATATCTTAGTTGAAATCCCACATCGAAAAATGAATTAATGAGGCCTCTATTTAAAATAAAGAGTGGAAAGTATGAAGATTACCGAAAATAACACATACTAGGGTTCCATATAGAAAAATATGGATATGGAGGAGAAATCTAACCATCAATTATCTGATGGAGAGTGGTAGAGGACATGGCTATGAAAAGGCCAATAATCCCAAATCCATAAATTAGTGATGATTTAAGGTACCATCTAGGAAAACATTTTTGTTCTAAGTTGCTTTTCTTAATGTTGAGGAATTTATTTATGAGATTGGCCAAGATCATAAGGGGATATACTTACTTTATAATTAGAGTTTTATCCATTAATAAATTTCTACCACAAACTCATCTTTAAATCTAAAAGATAATAGAACGTAAAAAAAAAATTCTATTTATACTATTCGTATAGGGTTCCAAAATAAACGAATTTATAATTCATCTACAAGATATTTTAATAAAAACTAAATTATTTAATCCAGAACATCTCGTGGGCCAGTGGTAGGTGATACACCCTTGTCGCCCTTCGGTTGCGGGTTCAAGTCTCGCAGCCTTGCCGGACGCGACGGGTTGCCGCCCGACCTCCGGGTTGTCCTTTTATGGCAATCCAAAATAATCCAAACTAGAACTATCCAAAATACTTCTATCCAAACTCACAGTCCAACATTTATAAGTAAGGTAAACATAATGTAGAACCTTTTTACCCCGTAATAGCATATGAATACCTTCATCATGTATTCTTTTAATACACCGAAACATCCTGAATTACCATATTCCTTATTGATTACATTCATGCTCCCTTATTCCATATAGAAAGCTGGATATACTTCAATAATCCAAAAATGTTTTAAACCCCAACAATGATGGAATATACAAATCATTAATCAGTTCCAGGGTAGTCAAGAATATCCAATATAATTTATCCAAAACAATCACATATTATTCCAAAATCACTACCTCAGTATCAGAACTATATTATGATTTATCATTCTCTCAACCATATATTTTCCAAAAATTTATCCTGCTATTGAGTCACTTTTCTTTGTTCCACACAATCTCAAGTCCTTAATGAAATAGTACTGCAGTACAATCCTTATATACTCCATGATTATTGTAACAAGTACATTGTTGATACAACACTCAATTGACATAATCAACATAAGAACTCTAATCATTCCTCTTCATCTGTGGTAGTATCATAACTTGATTATTATCCAATAGCATCATTTGCGGCATAGTCTGATGACTGGGACATAGGTTCGCGTAGTGTCCAAACTTTTTGCAAATGAAGCATTGTACATTTAAAACCATTTTCTTACCCTTGCAGTCACGTACTTTGTGCCCTTTTCCTCTACACTTATAACAAACTCCCATTCCTTTCAGGCAAGTTCCAGGGTGTTTCTTTCCACAGTTACCACATATGGGAAAATTCTTCTTTTCCCTCTTCCCTTTATCCATCTTTCTCTCTTCCATCCTTTTCTTCTCTTGCTTCCCTTTAAAGCCATAGAACTCAGTAAACTCTTTACTTATCTTATCAACACATGATATTATTTCTTCATATGATGATAATACATGGGATACTATTTCTCTTATAAATTCTAGCTTAAGACCATGAAAGATATGATCCTTCCTTCTCTTTGGATCATGTGCATTTCTGGAGTTCTCATTCCTTCTACTGGGCGCCATTTCTAAACAATGGCATACACTAGATCAGTTTATGAATCAAAATACATAATCCCATACTTATAAAACACTTAACATAAATTGAACTATTTATGGATATAATCCATAATCATAAAAATGTCTCCTTTGAGAATGTATATACTCATAAACCCTTCATAATGGTTTGTAAAGAAAATGAGAGTTATCCTAAGCATATCCCCCGGGAGTGTCGTAACCAAGAGTGCAGCAAGGCCCGTTGTCGTGCACCAGTTCCCGTTCGAGTCTAGCTCAAAGCGGTGTTTTCGGGTTTTACCCCTAGGTACATCTGTGCCAGAGCCGCCTCTACCTGCTCGTATCCAGACAGGGATGTATTGCTCGGAAAACTCACAAAATCTCTACAATACGAAAATTCTAGGAAGTTCTTCTATACTAATCCTCAAAGTTCATCTTAGGTCTACGTGCTCTAATCAGAGTTTATCTAAATATAGCTTCCAAGGTTTGTACTAAACTTCCTCTGATACCAACTGTAATGCCCCGACCCCAGTTACCCAGAGTCGGTGCATTACTTCGTAACATTGGCATGATCACAAGAAAGATCAAATCTCGAAAGACCGATTGGTTTAGTAGCCTTGGAAACACTAGATATATTCATAAGTCTTACATTACATCATAAAATGAAAAACTACTACAACAACATAATGTCTCCATAATCCACACTCATATCCCCACATAATATCCCTGCAGGTCATTCATAACTTACTTCTTCACTTCCTGGGAAAAATAAAACATAGAAAAGGGGTGAGCTCAAATGCCCAGTAAGGATAACAATATAGCGGAAACTTTCATAAATAAGAATAAACTTTTAAGGCAATGTATAACTAAAAAAAAAGCCTTTCAAACATGAACTTTCAACATGGTATGGCATAAATAAAATGAAATAATGCCATTTACTTACTCACATGGATATTCTACTAAGCGAATAATCACATGCAAAAATCAATAACCACTTTCATAATGTTGGAATGCATAATGCCAGACTATCATAACCACATAGTCAAGGCCTCGTGCCAAGACTACAAATAAGATTTTGTCAAGGCCTTGTGCCAAGACACTAGTTTGTCTCATGAGACCTACCGATGCATCGAGGATCTATAGCGGGCTCCACCCGTTACTTACTAAGTCCAATGCATTCCCATATGAAAAGGTTTAAACATAACATAAACATTCGTATTAAAACTAGCATACGAAATGTCAATACTTTAATCACAAACCATGAATGGTATAAAAATAGAACATCCACAGTCAAACATAACTCATTTGATACAATATGGAAGATTGTATTGTATCACATTAACCTCAATCATGAATAATGAAGGATGTTGACATAGATGAAAATAATCATCAAAACTATTTGAGAGAAATATCCCCCTTTTCTTGAAAACATTTAAAAGTCACACTATTTGTCAAGAAGCCATTTAAAAGTAGACTTTTGAATCAAAGTGTCCCATACCACTTTGAAACTTTTAAAAGGAATTTTAATTTTAAAACTTTAATGTCTATATAAATAAATCCTTAAAACCATTTTTAAAACATGGACATTAATGAGCAAGATATAGAAGAATAAGTCTTTAAAACATTTTAAAATGGTATTTCGGTTAGAGGTTCTAACCAAAAGAGAGACACTTGAATACAAATAATTGAGGTAATAAAAACTTTGTAATATCATGAGAATAAAGGGATTCATGATATACTATGTCAAGTACATTATATACACCGCATAAAAGTGATTTGGTGTATATCAACAAAGAAGTCTCAGTTCAATGTAAATTGAGATGAAATCTCTCATAAAGGCCGTATCCTTATGTTAAGGATAAATCAACGACATAATTATGTGTGAAAAATATAAATACACTAAATATGATTGAATATTCAGTGTAAAACAATAAAAGGATATTCACACATATTATTGTAGAAACAACACCAACGAATTGGATATTTAACTCAACAAATGGAGATTGAGTTAAAATTACTCTTATCAAGTTCATACCGATCACTTGAGAATTTATCAATGGAGTGATTATGTGTATCAAAAGTATATCCACAGAAAGGGGAGTGGAAATTAAGGCATAATCAAATGAATAGCGATTCCACACATAATCTTGGAGTAATATAATCAATGAAATATGTGTAAAGCCAAATGAGTGGAAATTGAAATCTCAAATTCCCTTATCGATTAGGTAACTTACGAAACATACACCCATGAAAGAAGTATCATAACATGATGATGTAAATACCCATAAATTAAAGTATATTACACAATGAATACAATCATGGGTAGTACACCACATGCAATAATTGAGTGGTGAACAATGGAAATCTCACGGAATTGAAAGTGAGATAAGAAAATCCCTTACTTTGTAATTTTTCCTTGGTCGATGGTAGGTTTACCTCCTGTATAATGGTGAAATAATTGTTATTGAATAATACAAGAATCATTTACTTTAATATGATATCATATATGATCTTTTAACATTGATTTGTTAATAATATCTTAGAATTATCGTCATTTCGGGTGTTAACGGGTTCATTTTACTTTATATTCTTTGTTATGTGAGCCATATTCGTTATTAATGGGATGTATATTATTCATATCCAGAATGATATAAAGTCCTTATATACTATTTTTAAATCATCAAATTATAATTATACTTGAATGGATATGATGGACAATGAATCTCATAGCGTTCGTGGAGACGGTAGTCCGCACGTACGCACGAACGCTACTTCCATTTAATTTTTCATTTTAAAAGAATTGAATCCGAATGATACATAGGTATATTATTATTCCAGTATAATATAATATTTTATATATGTTACTTAAGTTCATTAACACCATCCTTTATACGTTCCATGTGTGGTATGAACGAGTCATATCATTTTAAGGGGGCGGTAGTCCGCACTTCCTCAAATGAAATTATCGTATGTATATACAACATGAAACGAATAATGGTATGAAATAAAATGGAATTACAGAATCTTGTATATAAAATATATATCATTAATATCATATTTAATTACAGTTCCATCATAATGGCCACCATGAGAGGCGGTAAGATGTATTTGAACAATCATCGTTTCGTGAGGCGTTAGTTTTCCATCCACAGAAACATTATGTTCATCATCCATTAGATGGAGTTGTGTGTATGTGTAGTTTGAATCCTTCTTATAACAAAATCCTAGTATATTTGAGGATACTGGTGTTGTTACAAAATAAAGGAAATAAAAAGAGTTTGGGGGTTGGAGAAGCAAAATAAATGAAAATAATTTAAGAGAAATCGTTACCTTTAATTTAGGTAACTCGCTTTGGTTGGAACCAAAGGACTTCTTGAAATGATTTCTGCCTAAGGGGAAGCTTCAAGGAGGAGGAGAGGGATGTGGGGAGCTTATTTGGGCAGGGTTTGGATGAGCCAAGTGGCTTGAGAGGTGTGAGGAATGAGTAGAAGTGGTCCCCTTTTATAAGGGAGAGGAGGGGCTCTTTAGGAAAGAGTGAAAGTATTACTTTATAATATAATTATATTAGGTTTATAATGGTCCAAAAATCATTGAGGTCAAAGATAAGATGACTCATTTTCTAAATAACATCAACCAATAAGAATTGGACAGGTTTTAGATAATATTTTAATCATTATAATCTTATTTATTTAAATGATTTATTAATGAGGTAAACATTGCATCACTATTGTGTCATTAATAATTTAACTTATTTGATGTTTAAAAATTATAAATAAAATATCATTATGTAGGAAATCTTTTTAGATTTCTAATGAATATTTATAATCTAAAATCAAACATGTATAACCCTATGTAAAAATTGTTCTTCTAAAAGATGTAAGCTTATGCCATTTTTATTTTTATTTTAACTTTATTAATATAAAGTGTCCCTACCACATACAAGTGGCTCCAAGGGGTCCCCAAATTGACCCAAGGATGCTCATGGTCGGGTATGTGTCCACCAATAAGGTTAGGACACGTTTTAGGGTAATTTTGTATTATTATAATATTATTTTTTAACCCTTATTTACCGGATTTACCCTTAACCATGGTAAATAAAATATTTACCACAATAATTATTCAAAATGTCTAAAAATAAAAGTTACCTATTTACACAATTTGGACATCCTGATTCCAAATATGGAATCCATTTTTCTAAATTCAAAACACAGAAGTGGCAGAAATTAATTTAAAATTAATTCCCGCTGTCAAAACAAAAAGCGTGTTTTTAAGAGGTAATAACTATCAAAAGATTGACACTTGTTTATGTTCGGTTTAATTGTAAAATTATGTCCAATGACCAACATTATATTAAATGGTAAAAATATATTCTAAATATACTTTAAAACCACTCAAATTCACAATTTATCACTATTAATTATTTTGATTAAAAAAGTTGTTTTTAATTAAAATTTAGTAATTTTCACTATTCATCAAAATATAAAAGTTATCCGAAAAGTACCAAAATTTCACCTTAGGCTAAATTCGATATTCCGAATCCAAAAATGAAGTCCATTTTAAAATATAAAATATATATAATTTCAAAATTTAGGTATTACTATTCATAACGGCTAGTTTGATTGGTTGTGGCGTGTGTTAAAACTCAAGGTTGCGTACAACACACGCTACTATTTTATTCAAAGGAAAGCGTACCGTGGAAGCTTGGGATGTTTCATTTTAAATTTTTTTGATGTCCCAATTTATTCAGATAGTTTAAAATATTTTATTTAAAAAGGTTTCACTATTAAAGTTGATAAAAGTGCAATACTGAAAATGAATCTGTTCTTGCATTATGACTAAGAAACTCATAATAGGGATTCTAAAATTATAAGGATTATATAAAGTTCAAAATGTTGTTAATACTATTCATGACCTCTTTTAATGGCTTTTTTTTGTGTACGTCATGGTGTGATTGAACTCGGTGTTGCGTGTAGTGCAAGTTATTGAATTATTTTTAAGAAATAACACACTATGAAATCCTGGGGTGTTACATGTTACGATATTAAAAATTATAAATAAAGCCTCAAGTTATTAAATAGACACATACGTCTATTGTGCCATGTACCGAATTGAACAGCTGGTGAATTAAGAATGGTTGAGCTAAATTTTCTCTCTCTCAGATCCTCTTCCCACCCCTCTCAAGAACAAGATACATTTTTCAAGGCCGAAGAACAAGAGATCAAGAGCAACCGACACAACACACTTGCTTCGCCACTCTAGCACCCGGAGAATGAGTGATGTCGATCAGAGGCGATCGAAACACGTATGGATCATCGCTAGAGGGATTCTAGTTTGGATCCTCAAAATTACAATAAGATAATTCAGAAGGTTCATTACTGATGATCAACATCATCAACGAAGAAATTATTGAAGATCCAGATATTATTTTCTTTATGAAATTAATTAAATTAATTATAAAAATGATGTGCAAGATCCTCTCTAAATGTTTCAAGCCTCTTTATTATTTATCTAAATCTTTGATTCTATTCTGTGGAGACTGAAATTCATCATCATATTGATCATGGAATAATCATTTATCATGATAAAAATTAAAGTTGGGTGTCTTCCCAACCGTTCTTCCACTATGCCCAGAACCTACAATTATCACACAATTAGCGATAACCATTCGATAAACATACATCTAGGGTCTGTAATTTAATAGAGTTAATTATCATGACTGGAACATGGTCTAATTGACCATGTGACCCAACCATGTGAGTCCCCTATGTGTGTCCAGTAAGGGGTACACTGTTGTTGCACAGTTTGGTAAATAGTACAATAGCCATGAGACTCACCCAGAACTAAAACAAACTGGATTTCTTAAAATACCCCTCCCTAATTAAAAATAAACCTCACATTTTTCTCCCTATTAAACATGGTGCACACTTAGAGAGGCTGAGGGACCTACTAACATGACCCCCCTTCCCCCTATAATTTTGATCTTCTAGCTTTATCTCCCTTTAGTTTCAAGAAAATGTCCTCTATATTAGGGAATATTCTTCTCTTCTTCCTCTATCTCCTCTCTACTATCTTATTTTCCTTCTCCCTCACCCTACATTAAAACCGTGGTTGAAACCTATGTGAGTTATAGTCTTTATTTCTTATGGATTTGGTTTCTTATTGTATGTGATTTTCTCTGTGAGTCATTCTCTCATCTTCTTTGAGGGTTTCAGACATTTCTCCTTGATCTGAGGTAGTTTCTCTCCATGTATTAACTATTAATGTTGGAACCATTGATTAATTTCCTTTTTTATTCACGATTAATATGGATACTCTTTTTATTATATGTATTCATGATTATTTTTAGAGATGAAAACAAGTTTCACTTGGTTTCCTTTGAATGCAAAGTATTTTTCTATTAATAAGGGAGTTTCAACTCAATTTGGAAAGAACTTCACACACTAAATGTTTTATAAAATTCCTAAATTACTTCAAAATAGATATTTCAAAATCAATAAATGTATATTTGGATTTAAATTATATTTATTAAAGGATTATTCGGACTCTAGTGTTATGTTTGTTTTTTTAAAGAGGAATTTCAACAGTTTAGTGCTTTAATATATATTGTAAAACTAAATATTGTTCATTGTAACCCATTGTATAAATATTTTATTCCCTCTTTGAAATTTACACACATCTAAATAAATACATATATAGATATGTTAATATAAACATTCACACAAGGATATGTGAATATGTTCATTTGGGTGAAGAGTATCTATATATATTTAAATGCATATATGTGTAAGGATAAATAAAGGTTCAAGAATTTAGATTTCAAAACCAAAATATGGTTTTTAGTTTATGTTTTAAAAAAGGAATCCTAAACTAGTAAAATTCCTCAAATATTCCTAAATATCATTTAAATATTTTAAAGTTTATTTTTATAACTCTTAAGTTTTATGTGTGATGAAAAGGCACGATTATAGCTTTTAAAATATTTATTGAAAATTAAAATCCATGAAACATTACCCTTTCATATTATGGAAGTGAAGGACATTTAAATATTTTGTGATGAGTTTACCATGTAAGAGAAGTTTAAATATTTAATAAATATTTTTAAAAGGAGGGATAATTCCATGGGGCAGATTCGAAGGTGTGGAAAATTTTTTTTCCTTATGCTATATTGATTACATGTTTATTGTTTTTATTTTAAATTATCAACTCCCTTTATATATCTTGGACATCAATGGGTAGTTGGGTGGGAACTCTAGGTACACATGTTGCACTAGTTCATGATCATGATATGAATAATGGATAAAATATATAATATGTTCTGCTTATGGGATTGTATGCCTCATTTAGACCTGGTAGGGAAATACTGAGTGTTAGGGTACGATTTTAGATATTCAGAATCAGACTTATATTATAGTAGTTTTATAGTAATTCCCAAGTTTTTCCCATGATCTCCTAGGTTCCCATGATGACTCTGGTAATTTTATACTTCACGGTGTGTGTTCATTTGATCATTTGTGGGTGATATGAGGAGTTGTTTTGTTTAACTCATTTTAATTTCTTTTAAATTCTATTGATTTTATTTTTTAGCACATGGATACCAAAAATAAGATGTGGTCATGACCATTTTCTCAACTTGTTTAAGATTTTTATATTTGAAATAGTTCCCAATATATTGTTTCTGAAGCCTCAATACTCGTTTCAATCTCTTGGGGACTGGGAACGCTCTCAAGGCCATGTCATGAGCTATATTGAGCATTAAAAGGATGGAAATCTTGGTTTGGTTCATGAAAAAATGGTATCAGAGTCACCTTTTTATTTGGGTATTAATAGAAGGATAATGGTATGGCTATCAAAACTTGAGAGGTAAGTGTAGAAAGGGTTTTCATAACTCTTCTCAACTCAGAGCCTCAAGTTACCAGGGGATTCCAGGTCAAATTTTGATTTTTTATTTCTCTTTAATATTTAAAGATTTAATTTGATTTCCATTGATTGTATTTGGAATGAACTTTATGTAACATTGGTTCTTTATAGGATTTTATATGTTTTAAGTGAAAAGGGATTTGAACCAGAGGCCTCGATTTGCTCATATTTCCTAGAAAACCATACGTAGCTAGCGTTCATGGTTCTTTAAAACTCCCAGTGGCTATTACTTTCTTGATACTGGTCTGTCGAACCATGAGATAAAGTAGTGTATGAACCCTCCCCCCCTCAATTCCAATTTTGGTTCTCTTTTATACTTTTAAAAGCATCTTAGTTATGTATAAATTTTTTTGAAAAATTTATTTAGAATATTGTGGTGTAAATATATTTTTGATTTAGTTTTTATTGGAATCTAAAAATGAAATTTTTAGTTTTAATATAATGAAATTGTATTTAAAATTTTATAATTTTCATTTTAAAGAGGGTTTTAATGAACTTTATGTTTATGAAAATTATATTGTTTCCAATATTGAATTCATAAAGCTTTTAAATGGCCTTTAGGGGGGTGTTTAAAGAGATTTTGGATATAAAGGTGTAAGTATGAAATGATTAAAAAGTGAGAATTTTCAAAAATATATTTGGTTTTTAAAAGGGGTGATCTTTTGGAAAACTCAAAATTGGTTATTTATAAAGGTTTGTGAAATTATATTTGGAATAATTGTGAGTGTTGATAAATTGGTGTGTGTGGTTTTCAAATTTTTTCGTAATTCATTAATATTTGATGTTTGTGATTAATTCGTTGAGTTATCAATTTGAGTTGAAATTTACATTTAATTATTTGTGATTTGAGTTGAGTAATTTTAATGGGTTTTTCTCTCTTTTCATTTGAACTGTTCCACCAAGTAAATCCCTAGTAATTCAGGGTTTCCTTTTGGATCGCGTCGCCTAGGATGTGGGTGTGGCCTTTCTGGTTGTTGGTATTTCCCATTATCTATATAGAGTAAAAGGTTAAACTTCCCTATTCTTTAATCTTGAGTGCATAGGTGTATGTATTTTCTTATGGAGAGCCCTCTGTGTACCCTTCTCTTCTTTCTTTTTACCCTTGACATGAAATATTTGGGTACTCTATACCTTGTTCTTTTTTGGAGAGGATTTCTTAGTCCTGATTTACTTGTGATTTCTTATAGGGATCTTTGAACCATGATTTTTTAGTTAGGAGATCACCTTTGTGGTTATTGGTTTCTTTAATTTTAAGAATGTTTTGGTAAATTTCCTTCTAGTTGTGAATTTTTGATTAGTTTGGAATGTTATGAGTCAATCCTAGACAATTTTTGTCCTAGATAAATTCTAAACATGGTGGAAAGACCACCATAGATGATATTTCACAATTGATCACCTTGTGTTTACATTTTGTTTCTTTGAGATAAACCATTCCTTGAATGTTAGTGAGTTTTATTGACCTTTAATTTTATCAGTAGATTGATTTGAACTTATATTCATTCTCTCACATGATGAGTTTTGTCAGTTGGGGCATTCTCACCATTTGTGGTAATAATAGGATGTATAACCTATGGATGTGATTTTCTAGAGTTATTTTAGATATGAATTTGGTTATTAGTATGTATCATGTCACTTGGACTCATATAATAGGTCATGTAGGTCTTTAGGGTCTTCCATGGTTTTTGGAAATCAAATATTATCTATAAAAGTTGACCCTCCTATCTCCTTGTTAAACACATCCAACTAAGATTTTCTAGAGGATTTTTTTTATGTTAGGGATAATTTTTAGGGTATACAAATGTTGATCCAACATTTTCATTTGTTTTCTAATTGATTTTGGTACTCAAAAACAACCTTATATGTTTTACTAATGAAGTTTATTTAATTGAATTTTATAATTATATTTATTGAAATATTTATTGTATTTCCTCATAAATTTTTGAAGTTTTTGGAATGATGTTTTCTAATTATTCAGGATGTTTTATAAGGAGTCTAAAATCACAGTTATCAAATCTATGTTTGTAGAGAACATTAGGTTTGGAAACTTAAATTTTAATAAGGAATACTATTTTAGTATCCTATGTTTAATATAAATGTTTGTATTGGAAGAAAAACTTTTATGAAGTACCCTATGTTCAAATATCTATTTTATGGTTTTTCAACCCAACATTTGGAATCAAAGACGTATTTAAAACCATACCTTTAAAGTCTATGTATGAATATAAATCCCTACATTTGAAGAAATAATATGTAGAATTTGATTTCAATACATTTCCTGTGATTTTAGTAATGGATTAGCTATAATAAATATCTCCTTAAGGGATATTCATAATATTAAATCATTCATATTTCTAAGGGAAGCTATGATTTTTAATGGTGATTTAAATTCAAATTTCAAATGTGATGAGATTTTTGAATATCGTGTTGTATCTACTAAAATTTTTGGGTCTATTTGACTAAGATCAAAACTTTATTTATTATTTATTCTCAAAAAAGTTATTATTTTTTTATGTGAATGATATTCAAATGAGATCTGAGATTTCAAAGTGCCATTGAATAGTCAATTAGAATGATCTGTCTTCTTTAAGAAGCTTAACAATCGAATATCCTACAATGTTTTTCATTGGATTTATCTTTTTTTGGAGGATAAATTTTTCTATCCACTAAATAATATATAATAACCTTTATATCATCTAAATCTATTTTTTGAAGATTTTATAACCACTCTTTAGAGACATACATTTATAATCTGTTGTTGTGTGTTCGTACTGCTAATGTGAAAGGTTATTATTTTTGTGGTGTAATTATATGCAGATCTTAGGTAATAGGGATCTATTTGGAGATGTACTTACTTGAAGAATTATTCTCTAAAGAAGAAGATCCAGTATCTGTCAGTTGCTGCTACAACTGTGAGATGAATCTGTAATTCAACAAACATCTTATCTTATTATATTGGAGTGTTGACTGCTTGTACTCAGTTATAATGGAGTGTCAAATTCTCATACTATAATGTGTCAATTGGTGTTCCTTATAAAAGAACCTTTTTTTTTGTAAGAAGTCAAATTTCTATAGTCAGTTTTATAGGTCCCTGATAAAAGGACCCGATTAGTAAAAAGCATCAAGCTCACGATGAGTGCATCGGCGGAGTAGACAAGGGGATCTTTATTCCCTGAACCACTAATTTTTTTCTTCTTTGTTCCCTATTTTTTCAATGCTCGTTTTAAAAAAAATAATAATACCTCATATAATAAAGGGGATTGATTTTAATTTATACAAGTATTTTTAAATGGACACAATTCACCCCCCTTTAGTGTCTTCATGTTTTTTGAAAAACAAATTGGCATCTGGGTAGTGCTCTTTGAAGAAATATGTTAATCTCTATGAATCTTGAGATTGAAAACTATATGAAGAAAATATTTTTATGTATGAACTCAAAAACGAATTTCAATGATTCGAGCACCATACTTTGATGGTTCAAATTATGGTTTTTGGAAGTCTCTAATGGTTATTTATTTTATGAATCATTGATTTAAAGTTTATATGACGATTATCAAACCTTATGAAATTATCATGGAACCAAAAAAGTTGGATACTGATAAAGAATATTAATATAATTTAAATTCAAAATCTATGTGTAAAACCTTGACATTTTAAGAAATATATTTTTTCAAATAAATTTAATTTCTTCAATATCTTGCATTATACGCAACACTATCTTTAAATGAACTGCAATATACTATAAAAATATACATTTTTAAAGCAAGAGATATCGCATAGACATTAGATTGGTCCGTATGAATATGAATGACTAAATTATACAATATTTATGGTCACATATGTTTGAAATTAATTCATTTTTATCAATTCTTTATAAATTAAAATAAAAAACCCATTTCAAGGAAAAATAAATATTTTTATGAAAAACCGTATTTTTGCGTGCAATGTATTTTTATCTTAATAAATTAAATTAATTAATATTGTAGAATAATTTTAATAAAAAAAAATATATTATATATTCAATAATTGTTTAATATTAATTTAATATTTTTCTAACCATGGGATAAGAATAAAACAAGTTTTATACTTAAAAATGTATTTTTCTAAAAATTGGTTTTCATCACATTTTGATATCTTATTTTAATTTTAATTTCTGAAACTTATATGTATTGAATTTGATAAAATGGATTCCATATTTGGAATTAGGATTTTCAAATTTTCTAAATATGACACTTTTATTTTTTATCAATATGAATAGCAACCGTGGTAAAATTTATCACATTGGTAAAGGGTAAATTGGGTTAATCTATGTCAAAAATATGTGATAAGACCATATTTTTTCATATTAATTATCATTAGATGAATATAATTCTACCATTATAACCTGAGGATCTAAATTTATTTTTTTAATCGACACTTGCTCATGAAAATTACTTATATAATTTTTAAATCCAATAATGTTACAAAATGTAAATCTCTTAGTTTTAAACATAATTTATGTGTCCAAATAGGGAAAAAAGAAATTTATTAATGAATCTAAGTAACTCTATCGATCTTAATGAAATTATTTTCATGATATACATTAATTTATAATTTTTAGTAATTATATAATGACCTAAAATTCTTTTGCAACACTGTCGCAATATTTCTCGAATTAATAAAAAATATATAAAATTATTTTAGAAATATAAAAATTAATATAATTTGAGTGATTTAATATGTTCCATGTTTTTTGATTAATATAAAATATTATTTTTATTTTAACTAATTATATTTTAATTCCAAATTTTTCTTGATGCATTTAAAGTCAAATTAAATTAATTGTGTAAAAAATGAAATTAATGGTATCTTATAATAAATATTATTTTATTAAATTATCAAAATTGTATGAAAATAATAGATTCCCACAAAGGAGTGTTATATGGTTTTAAACATAAAAAATGGTAAATTTATGGGTCTTTTTTCATTTTATAGTAATAATATTAACCCTTAAAGCATAGAAAACTCTAATATTATGGTAATTATTGAAAGGGTTAAGAAAGATTTAAAATAGAAAGATAAAGGTTAAAATGTAATCCAAACTTGTCCAAATATTATTTTATGAGAGTATTTATATTCATAATAATATTAACTCCTAATATTATCAATTTTAACCATTTTTTACATCAAAATTAATTGAAATTAATCTAATATTTTAAGAAATTCCAAGACTGCCCCTCCCCTCAATTATAAAAGTGAACCCCTCCTTTATATACTTCATACCACTTTGAATATTATTGATAGAACAAAATCCTCCAATTTCTCTTCTATACATACCTAGGTACAATATAAATGTTCTGTTCTTTTCAAAAGACCAACCCTAGATCCCTTAATAGGAAATCTAAAGGAGTCATTTCAAAGAAGGGGTAATCGCCTTAACCAATCACTATCTTTTTAATTATTATTTTTCCTCATATAAATCTATTATATTATAAATAAAATAATAAATTAAGTATCTTAAATATACTAAAATATTATTATTATAATTATAAACAACCCTTTATTCACCCTATTTCCGTCAAATGGGAAGTGAAAGTATCACTAGTGTGTACATAAAGCTTACCATCTCCACGTAGCAATGTAATTCATTTTCCATCACCATATTTAGCAGATTGTTATTATGATGGGTTTAATTTTTATATATTATATTAATTAAAAAATTATTATTCTATAATTATAATTTCATATCTACCTTCTTACCTTCCAGACTATTGAAAAAAATAATGTCGTTCATGTGTGTGTGTGGACCACCACCACCACGAAGCGATGTGTTTTTTTCATTTCCATTTTACTTGGATGGTAATAAGGATGTATTTAATGAATATATATGATATATATTATATAATAATTATTAGTCAAAGGAGATTCATTATTTACCTTTCTTTCATAACATCCATCGAAAAATAAAAACAACATTCATGTGTACATATAACCTACCGTTTCCATGAATAATGTGATTCATTTTTCTATCTCTACATTTTATGAATTATTATAAAAATGTATATAAATAATATATATTATATTTATTTCATTATTAAAATTATTTATTTTATGTAACCATGATAAATATATAAGTATTAAAACTACTGAACCAAAACATACATGAAAAACGAAGCAGGTATCACCCAGATCAATGATTTTAATAAATAAATTCTGACAAATGGGTGATAAATGTTTATAAGAAAATAATATATTGTTTGATATATATGATTATGGTTATATAATATATTTTTATTAATATATATTTATTTTACAGTATTTTCCAATGCATATGAATAAACATTAACATAAGGTACATGATTTTTGGTCTCACTTTTATTTATGGGAGACTTTTGCTGAATTCACCACTCGTTTCTTTGCGCGGTGTATATACTGACACTTTGAAATGTTATATCATGAATATAATTATATTTATGATATTTAATGTTTCATTTTATGTTTTTTTTTCGTGGGGATTTTGACTCAAAAGTTACCAAAGTGGTAAGGGATATTCATCTCACTTTTATTTTTGTGGGACACAAGCCTTATACACCACTTGTTTATTTACTATGGTGTATATACTACCCATGAATTTATTTTATTATTATTATAATGAAAATTATGTGGATTTTCATATCCATATAATTCTATTTAATTAATGGGAATTATGATTCAAATGTTACCAAATTGGCAATGGTTTTATATTATAATCTCATTTTTTATCGGGATTGTTTATGATTAAGTTTACAATAATGAAATATTATTATCTAGATCTGAAGAAACTTATCAATTTTATTATATTCTGGTTATTTATTGAGAATACATGTTCTCATTTCATTTTACATCCCTTAAGTAATCAAGATACTAAAAATAATTATTAAAGGAAAATAAACTTTATTTATCTCTTTGGTCAAAATATTTTTTCTTCCGTGTCCATGTTTTATAAAAAAAATTAAAAAAGGATTTTAATATTCTAATATGATATTTTAAATTCATTTTTAATCATGTTTTAATTTTTTAAAAATAGTTTCAAAGTAATGTTCTTATCATTTTCTGAACAAGTTACTTTTTAACTTTTTCTAAAAAAGTGTGATTTTTTTTATTTTAACATATACAACATGAATGGAATTTCATTCCATCATGATCAATCAATGTTTTGAATATTCCCTTAAAATTATTCAATATTCACTTCAAATATAATGTTTTCAATAATATTTGTGAAATTTTTATATTTTAAAAATGTAATTTCGAAGTGATAATGATATTTTCTTCAAGAATGTTCCAAGTAATATTTCAAAATAATTTTCTATATTAAATGATATCCTTTGATGTTACTTAATTTTTAATATGGATATAATCTAATGATACCATCCTTTTTCAGTCTCTATATGGTTTTATATGAAACTCACTCCTTTTCCATGGGTTATACTATGATGAAATGGTGAAATATTTATTAAACCCATTTCGTTTCCATGGGTTATACTATGATGAAATTTTTATGAAACTAATTGATATTCATCAAGTTATATTATGATGAAATTATGAAATGTTTATGAGACATATTTCTTTTCCATGTATTTTTCTATGATGAAATGTTTATGGAATTTGTTTCTTTTCCATGGGTTATGCTATGATGAAATGTCTATGAAACCCATTTCTTTTCATGGTTTCTGATATGATGAATGTTTTATAATCTTGTGGAATACATAAGTATGGTTTTCATCATGTGATGGTGGTTATTTTATAACCAAGGAAAGTAGTTACGTTATAACCAAGGATAGTGATTACATTAAAACCAAGGAGAATGGTTATTTTATAACCATGGATGGTGTTTACATTATAACTATGGAACATGGTTATATTATAACCAAGGATGGTGAATAAAATATAACCAAGGATGGGTGGGGACTATATTTCCATACAATATATTGGGTAAATATTTATATCTTAAGAGATAAATAAGATTTGAATGGGGAGTGAAAATAACTTATTAAGTGACATTTTCCACTATGATATTCTTGGGCGTGAACCTTGGATACTATGATGGTTTATGGAGTGAACTCATTCCACTATAATAGTCTTGGAAATGAGATGTTATTAATAAAGAATTGATTTTATATTCTTATGTGTATGCCACAAACTTATGAATTATGTCAATGCTATGATAAAATGGCTCATGTTATTTTATTTATTTATGATTCATGTCTTTTGAACTGCCAATATTTGTTCCATGAATCAAGACTATGATATATGATATTTAGTGAATTGTTTCCAAATGTTATGTTCATGTTGTTATAACTCTATGTTTATGTTATGATCAGGTGATCATTGATATATCTATTTTTTAACTTTACCATGCATATGAGATCACTCTTTCCTATGTTTCTTTTCCCCAGGTTATGAATAAACGTACTAAGTATGATATGTATAAGAAGGGTTCTAGTTATGAATAAATTATTGGGATAATATATTGATCATTTATGAACTAGTATTTTATATTTCTAAGTTTACAAAGGAACTAGACTTATATAATTATAGAGTGGATAATTATGTTATATAATGATTATTCATCTATTAAGATGTGATATATATATATATATGAAAAGTATGGGTCACTATAGTTGGTATCTGAGTAAGGTTTACCTAACCTTTAGAAACTAAACATTATTGAGAATACTAGGGATAAGTTTATGTATAGGATAAAATCCTAATGTTTTGGAAATGATCATGAATGACTTAGGTTAAACCTAATGGGGGTTCAAAACACATTGGGCATAGGTACTGTAGCAGCACTGTAGCATACAATAGCAATGGTAGAACAGTAGAAACGACGGTCACTGTAGCGGCGGTAGGTCACCATAGCGGTGGCAGGGTACTATGCGGTACTGTAGCAGGTGGGTACTATAGGAGTACTATTCCCAGAATGGGCTTTGAGCCAAAAATTTGGGCATACGGGCCATATAATGGGCTAAAATGCCCACTAGGCCTTCGGGATATGTAATGGGTGCCCCTCTACCCAGTTAAAAGAGGTCTTTTCTTTGATTTAATAATAAATGATGCTTCAGACCCAACCTTTAAAAAAAATAGTTTGACACTTACACATTTATTTTTTGTTTTATTCAATGGATAAAACTAGAAGACATCGTGCTAACAAAGAATGTGATGGAAAATTAAATGATTATCCTCCTAAGTAACCAAATGATATGGGAAATGGAAGGTGAAATATTGTGATTATTCCTAATAATATATCATGATATATGATTAATATCATAAATATAGGTTAGTTTTATAGCAATTCATATAAGAGGAAAATTTAATTTTATGGAAGTTCAAGTGGCAACAATCATGGAGGTAATAAAGTTTGATCTCATTTTTATCAAGAAAGTGATAAGAATAGCCTATAATAATATCTCAAATTGAGGGGAAGATATTTTATATATGTAAATTAATGGATTACAAAAATGAATTTTTAAATAATTCAATGTCTTATATGAAGGGAAATTGGGCATTATCCAAGTCAATGACTTCTTCTAAATGCAAACTCCTACACCAAGGAAAAATCTATGTTATGCCAATATTTTAAGTGAATTTTTTTTGGTGTTTATGTATTAAGAATAAAGAATTATATCAATGATAGTTTGGATATATTAATCATTAAAAATATAAAGATTTTTCCACATTATCTTTCATTAAGTATTTGAAAACATATGTTGAATTCCACCAATATCTAAGAAAAGTGAAAATGTTTATTTGGGAGAAAGGGATCATTTTAATTAATGGGATAGTATTGGTTACATTAAAATTAGTTAGTGATTTGAAGAAAAATTTATTTAGGTAATATTTGATGAATTTTATTTCATTTTGGATTTATATAAATAGTTTTTGGTTTTATTTGGATAATAAGGATTGTTTTTTCATGTGAGGATAACTTACAAGTTATGAATAACGTCATGTATTTATGAGTTCAAGGTTGATCATAAGTTAAAAATTTTAGACACACCTTATGAGGTTGTATTCCATAGGGTTTTATCAAGATTAAGGATATTTTGGGATACATTTATGGTAATACAACCCTTTGGTTATGTTTATGTTTTTAGTGAGAAAGTTTTTTGAGGATGACTGCCTTTACAGTTTATGGACATAATATTAAAGGTATTGGTAACCTTTAATGTTTATCTTATATTCGATGTTGAGGTAATTTAGGGTTATTAGAATTTTGGAATGTTGTAGGAATTATATTAATAATGTTTTGAAAAAATGACAACACACATGCCAGATGATAACCTTTAATGTCGAGAAATGCCACAAGGCTTGAACCCATAACTAAAGAGTGAAAAGGGTATAACACCTACAACTGGACTGTTGGAGTTGGTGTCATAGGACCAAATATTTTTTACTTTGATTACACATATATTTTATGTATTGAATATTAATAAAACTTCTTATTGAATATTGTTTTTTTGTCTTACATGACTCTAATGTAATAATGTCCTAGAGTATACATCACATTGATAAGGTTGTAAAAGTTCTCTGTATGATAAGAACCTTGATGTGTTATGATGATATTATCAAATAATGTTTTTAGGTTGGATAATTTACTATGATTGTAAACATACCATATATATTTTCTAATATGAGTACTCATAAGTAGACAAGTATGAAAATTTGAAAGACATACTACATAAAAAGGGAACTTGAAAGGAAATGATAATTTAAGATTTCCCTTACCTTGAAGAGTAACTCCTAAAACTCAAAGATTGGGACCTTGAGGTATTTAGGGATCATTTATAGGATTAATTTTAAGGTAAAAATATCATATATTAATGGAGGTTAAATTTGGAATCAAATATAATGGAGAAATAGGTGGGTATTTATAGAAAAAATGAGGTATTTTTTTATTAATTTTCCTGGACACCTCAGTAGTGGTATTTACAAAACCATGGGTTTTCCCATGGTATTTTAAACTTGGGAAACCTATTATGTTTTTATAATATACAATAGTTGACCATAATTTTATACTACACAATACATCGTTATGATGTCATTAAGCATATTGAAAACTCAAAATTTTATTTTTACTATTCACTGAAAAACAAAATATTTTAGAAAATTATCATAAATTCTCCATAACCAAATACTAATGAGAAGATTTCAAAAATTATGTTTATGATATCATAATAATTCACTATTTATGATAAATTTAACTTTTAAATATAAAAATCCTTTTTTATTAAAAATAATAGCATATAGAAAATGCGTAGTAAAATGCATAGTAAAATTTCTAAGACTTGAAAAAAATAAAATTATATTATCATTTAAATTTAAATAAGAGTTTTTAATCATAATATTTCATTAAAATAAAAAATCTTAATTATACTTTAGTTTATTATAACAATTAAATATTTTTCTGAAATGTACGATTTCTATTGGAAAAAATCAATTTACCAAATTCATCATATTTTTAAGAAAAACTAAACTCAAAATGGAAATTAATGGAATGCCAATTTTATTTATAAAAATGGATTATAAATTAAGTAACTAAGGCCTTGAAACATAACCCCTCATAACACCTGCATACGACCTAAGGGTGAGGTGTGCGATGGTGATAGATTCTTGGGGTGGCTCGGATAACATCATCTGAGTGGTAATTTCCACTAACTTGAACTTCTCACATAATAAATTTTTTTCAAGATTAATATGTTGAAGATTGGCTTGGGTTTGGTCAAGATCAAAGCCCAATGATGCTACCTCCCTCCCAAGTTCTAACAAAAGGGCTTTATATGGCATGACTCTACCGGATGATTCTATTTACTTGTCTTTCTGCCTTAATTTTACTTTATCATTTCTACTTATAAACAATAATTATAACATAAAGTCATTATTAAGAGTATAGTTTCCAATGTTCATATTGAACAACAATCATAATTTACCAACATTCATATAACGGTCGAAACCCGATGGTCACATTTAAAATTATACTCACTTCATTATTAAATAGATATATTTATATTGAGTACAAAATAATATAACACACATTTTCAGGAAACAAATATTATTAAAAATGTTAAGGTCATTACATTCTTCCCCCTTAATAAATTTTGTCCCTAAAATTTCAACTTTTTCCCTTTGGTTGGGAAAAGGTGTGGCTACTTTTTCCCCATTGTATCCTATGGTTCCCATATGGATTATTCATATTTGTGGTTCCTCCATAACAATTTAATGAGGTGGGTTGTCTTGCTACGTAGAACCTTATCTCTACGGTCCAAGATTTCCACTAGCTACTCCTAATAAGAGAGGTCAAGTTCTAGTTGCACCACTTTAGGATTCAGTACATGTGAAGGTTCTAATATGTATTTCCTTGAGAGAGATATGTGGAATACATCATAGACAAGAGATATATTTAGAGGAAGTAAAAATCGATATGCGTTCTCAAACCGTGCCTTTGCCGCTCTCTCGCCTCCGATGGCCTAGGTCATGACCGCGCCACCACCTCCCCTCCCTGGCCCATCCCGGCCCAGGGGGGGAGAGTAGGGTCCTCCCCTTCCCTCATCTACTCTTCACACTCCCTCATTTTCCCCTTTCACTGACCCAGATACCCTCCCCAACTTTCCCCCAATAGAAGTCTGCTCTATGGTCCAGTCGCTCGAGCATGGAGTTCTATCAGTACCGCTTTCTTCCCTGGAGTTCACCAGAGCTTCGGTGACACTACATTTATCTTTGGTTGCTCTCTTCGAGAAGCGTCTCCCCTCCGTGTATGCCTTCGAAAAATATGTTTCCTCTTCTTGGAAGCTTCAGGATCGCGCGATTATAGGGCTTCTGGATTAAAGGCACATTTTGATCCAGTTCACGAATGAAGACGACCTCATCTCTACCTTGGATCATGCTCCACATTTTCTTCCAGGTTTCCAATTTTCTCTCTTTCGGTGGTCGTTTTATTTTCATCTATAGCATGACTCCCTCGTTAAGGAAATTTTGATTTCCCTTCCTTATCTCCCTTTGCCTTTTCAAAATTCAGTGGTTCTTCGTTTGATCGGAAATATGGAGGGGGCGTTTTCTCTGCTCGGATCTTTGTACTCGTGTTATGTGTCATCCAGTTTCCCCGAGGATTTGCATTGAAGTCGACATATCCAAGAATACGCTGGATTCCATCTGCATCGAGGTTGAAGGGGAATTACATTGGTACCAGAAGGTGTGCTATGAATCGTGGGTTCCTTTCTGTTCATTTTGCAAGCGTCTTGGTCATGATTCTGGTAGATGCCAGTGTGATTTGGGAGAGGATCAGTCTTTGCAGGTCACCGTGAAGGATGGTCCCAAAAACTCGATACCTGGTTTTACTTGTATTTCTCCTATAGTGGACAATCGGGGTATTGGGGAGGTGAGAGTTCCTACTACCTCCCAGAAGGAAACGAGACCGATGTTTTCAGAGCTGAGGGTTGTGGATGTTTTTGGTCATCTGAAGCGGGATTTAGGTATTAACCCTTCTCAAAGGTTGGTTCGAGGTGGTTCAGGGGAGGTTGAGGGGGTGATGGTGAGACCAAGGAACCCTCCCACATATACAGAGGCTGTGAGATCCATTTTCAATTCTCCCCAAGAGGTTACGGCCCCGGGATCAGGTAAGGACAGTCCTTCCGGTTGTCTGGGGGTTATTGCTGATCAGGGGTCTTGTGTGAGTAAAGTTTAGAGCCCATGCCCTATTAAGATTCCAGTGTCGACAGAACAGGTCCTTGGTGAGGGATTGATGTCTCCCTCTCCTATTCACATTGGTTTAGCTGGATTTTCTAGTGGCTCTTAGAACCGGTTTGCGGTGTTGAGTGTCAATGATCCTCCTCCATTTGAAGAAGTGACTCTCAAGGAGGATGGGAATGTAGAGCTCCATCCTCTACAGGGCAAGTCAGATGTGATAGCAGAAGATAATGAGTTTGAATCAGAACTCTGGTCCCCAGAGCCCATGGAAGTGGAAATTACAGAAGAGTACATTCGGTTCTCTTAAAAGAAAAGGAAGAACACCATTGTGGATTCATATGGGCTTATCCAGCACAATTGAAGGCCGAGGAGATGAAAGGACTAGTCAACCTTACCTAGTACTCCTGTTACAAGGTCTTCTAGTAAAAAAAAGTCCCTCAAAATAGTTTGGAAGTTTCTGCTAACATTCCAAAGACTAAGGAGGATGTTGAATCAGACATCATAGAGAAGATTCTCATGCACTCTAATGAAGAAATTCTAGAGGAATCTTTCTTGATCAAGATTTCAGAGGAGGATGCACATAGAATGTTCTAAAGAACGCCGCGTTTTGATTTGAGTGAAGACCAATCATCTTGGATTGATAAACAAAATAGGATTTTGATACGTGGTTTCAATGAGGAAAAAACAAGTCAAGAGGAGCATGTACAAACATGGGACAAGATGCCATCCCACTTCGAGGATCTCATTAAGGACATCCCAGATATTGAGGCCACATCCATCAAATGGAATCTAGTAAAGGTAAAGAATTATAATCACTTTAATTTGTTCTAGAATGAACCGACTATTTCTTATGAGGTTTGACTTTTCTTGTATTCTAAACCTGTTGGTTTCCAAATTTTTCCTTAAAAGTGATTTTTGAAATAATAAAAATATTTGTTGGTGTAAAAATCGATATGCCACTGCTCCTATGAGATCAAGGATCTCATAGGGGCAAATATACCTGGGGTCGACCTTCCCTTTCTTCCAAAACCTCATGAATATTTTCCAAGGTGAAATTTAAAGGAAGAATTTGTTTAAAACATCAAACTCCAAGTCCCTTTGATGGTTTTCAGCATAGATCTTCTACCAACTCTAAGTATCCTTTATGTGTTGTTGGATGGAATGAACTTTTTCTATCATCCATTGCACAAGATTAGGTCCAAGAAGCATTCTATCACTAGCTTCATCCCAAAAAGTAGAATTTCTACATTGCTTCCCATATAGAGCATCATAGGGTTCCATTTCAATACTCTAATAGAATTTGTTGTGGTATAAGAAAAAAACTAATGGGAGATGTTTATCTCATCCACCTTTAAATTACATTGAGCATGTTCTTATCATGTACTCAAGGTTCTGAATAGTCCTTTCAAAATTTCCATCAGTTTTTGGGTGTTAGGCCGTACTAAAATTCAATTCAGTATTCAGAACATGTTGAATACTTCTTCAAAATATTGATGCAAACCTTGGATCATGATCAGATATGATGGATAGTGGAACCCCTTGCAGCCTTAAAACATTCTTTATGTAAATATTAGAAAGTTTTTCAAGAGAGAAATCTTCATGAATAGAGATAAAATGGAAAGCCTTGGTGAGAAGGTCCACTATATCACATATCAAATTATTTTCTTTGGATAATTTTGAGAGAAAAGTGAAAAATTCCATAGTGATATTTTCTCACTTCCATATTAGTATGGGTAGTGGTTGTAATACCCCTTTAGGAAGCTTTCACTATACCTTCACTTGTTTCCACACTAATAAACTTGTAGTGTAGTCGACAATCTCCCATTTCATGTCATCCTACCAATAATGATCATGACGGTATCTGTAAATTTTAGTACTTCCAGGAGGTATAGAGAATATAGAGCTATCATCTCATTCTTTATTTCCATAATACATGGAACACATAGCCTTGTATGAATTTTCAGTATACGTTGATCAAAATTGAACTCAAGAAAATTTCTATTCTTTCCAACCACTAACTTTTTCTGTAATAAAGGATCTTCACTTTGAGATTTCTTGATATTCTCTAGTAATTATAGTTGAGAAATCATTTGGGATAGGGTATATGATGTACCTTCCATTATGATTCCCATGTACATTTTTACTAGGTCTTTGATCAAAGGATATCCTTAAATCCTCATCATTTTCAACACAACAAGGTCTTTCCTACTTAATGCATCAATGAATTCGTTTTCTCTTCTTGGATAATAATGAAATGAACAATCATAGTATTTAATAAGTTCCAACCATCTCCTATAGATCATGTATACTTCATTTTTCATGAAAATATACTTCAAACTTTTATGGTTTGGGTATATATCACATTTCTCTCCATAAAGATAACACCTCCATATCTTTAGAGAAAAAGAAACTATAGCCATCTCTAGGTCATGCGTAGGATAGTTCTTCTCCTGAGTCTTCAATTATCGAGATGCATAAACAATCTTCTTGTTATTTTATATGAGGATGCACCTAATCCCTTCCATAGATACATTTCTAAAAATAACAAATCCTTATCTGATAGAGGGTTGAGTTAACATGGGTGAAGTAACCAATATCTTCTTCATCTCTTGGAAACTTTCTTCACACTCCTCAATCCAAATGAACTTATCCCCTTTTCAAGTTATCTTTGTTAGTATATTAGAAATTAATGATTTTTTTCACAAACCTCTTATAATATACCACTAAACCAAGGAAACTATGAATCTCAGTTACTATTGTAGGAAGAGGCCACTCCTCCACAACCTTTTTATTTGTAGAGTTAAATGAAATTCCTTCATTGTTACAATGTTCCCCAAGAAATAATTTTTTTTCAACCAAAATTCACATTTTATGAACTTTCCAAATAACCTATCCTTCCTTAGAGTTTTCAATATAACCCTTATATGATCCTCATACTCCTCATGAATTTTAGAATATATCATAACATCATCAATAAAAACTAACACAATGTTATCAAGGTAGTTCTTAAAGACTCTATTCATAAAATACATAAAAATAGCAAGAGAATTAGTCAATAAAAGGGAATAACAACTGTTTCCCTCGGAATTCAGGGTTAACCTCCTTGATTGAAGATTCAAACATTCCAATCGGTTTCTAACGGGTTTGTTCGTAGAACCGGAAACATCCAATGATTCCACATCCATTTGGACCTGCTTTCCAAAGGCAGGCACTCATTAGTTGTGGACTGATGAGGCTTAGGAATTTTCATTGGTCGAGAGGATGGGAGGTCGGAATCATCACACCTTTTTGAGGGGAATTATTCTCTACTCCAGGACTCTCTTTATATATTTAAGTTATGTTCGTGAATCCTTATTACATTACCAAGTATAAAATGGGATTTCCTTTGGATCTGACAATCAATGATCGATATGTAGGAAATTTAGGGAATCTTTTATATGTATTCGAGGTTCTTCCTTGATAGAGAATCATCTGTATTTGTTAGAGATTCTTAGTCAATGGTATCCTTTGATACGTGAAAGTCTCTTGGTCATTATGATGACCATACTGGTTTTAAAGCCACTCAGTGGGGCACTTGAAGTTTATTTTCATTCATAAGGACATGGATTATTTCAGATTCAGGATCGAACCTGCAGATGGGATACCTACGTATCCTTTGTTTAGAAAAGGAATCAGAACCCATGTTGTTCGATTAAGGGAGTATGATGTTTATGATTGATGGCTCAAAGAAGGATGTCATAATTAATTTTACACTCTAAGCTCACGTGAGTCATGCTCGGTGTGAGAAACAAGTGGTATTGGTAAAAATCAGACAATTGTTCCATGAAAGATGCAATCATAAGAAATAAGGTGGGACTTATGTATGTATGACTGACCAGATAAATGAAGATTTGGATTTACTTTAGGGAAGAAATCCAGGAAGAGGGCCCATAAAGGTATATGTGATTCATGGAGATTTGAATACTCTAACTTGGGGCTTACTCCTAAAAAGGAGGCCCAAATTAGGAGAGGACTTATGATTGGGTTTTTACTCCTGAGAAGGAATCCCAGATCAAAGTTAAATTAGGACTGGTTAAGAGGAATTAAGACTGGGGCTTACTCTTGAAAAGGAGGCCCAGGTTAAGAGACTTGAAAAATTAAGGGACTTGGGGCTTACTCCTGAAGAGGATGCCCATATTTGAGACTGGGTCTTACTCCTGATAAGGAGGCCCATGTTAAGAGAATTATGGTTGGGACTTACTTCTGAGGAGGATGTCTAAATTAGGGTACTAGGGCTTACTCCTGAAAAGGAGGCTCAGGTTAAGGGACTTGAAAAAATTAAGGGACTGGGGCTTATTCCTAAGGAGGATGCCCAGATTTGAGAATTATGACTGGGGTTTATTCCTGAAAAGGAGGCCCAGGTTAATGAGGACTTGGGTCTTACTCCTAAGGAGGATGCCCAGATTTGAGAATTATGACTGGGGATTATTCCTGAAAAGGAGGCCCAGGTTAATGAGTTCTCTCATCTTAAAGGATGAGGTTGAATGAATGAAATCTCAATCTTTAGTGACATAAAGATGTGTAAATCACTAGGTTTTGAGAGATATTCCACAGAATTCCTTTGAGATAAGGAAGTCAAATCATGCCATAAATGGCTTTTAAGAGTGTCTTGAAGATTTAATCTCGAATAGGAGAGGTGGAATGGCTTAAGAGGGGTGAAATGGGAAAGAAGGGCACCCAAAAAGGCAGGGGCGCACAAGTCCTGGAAGGCACGCATGTACTGTGTGGGCGTGCAAGTCCTGGTATCGCAGGTATACCTGCATGACACATGGGTACTTGCACGATGGTTAACCAGCAGGGTAATACTTGAGCCACTCTTGGTTAAAGCCTTTAGAATCCTCTTGAGGTTCTTCCAGAAGAGGGGCGCACAAGTTCTATTGAAGGAGTAAGGTGGCGCACAAGTGTGGCCATTTCCCTTAAGGGATGGCCACTCAGGTGTGCAAGTGTTGATGAGTTTCAACACTTAGGCCTTCCTCCCCCTCTTTAGATCTTCCGTTCTAGGTAAGAAATTACCTTAGAAGTGTTTCGGAAGCTTTGGGAAGAGACTAGGGCACTAGGAGATTAAATCTGAGTTTCTGAAAAAATTCCTTCTTGAATGTGGGGCCCACATGGTCTATTTATAGGCTGAAGAAGACCCCGGACAACTATTCTTTAGGGCGCGCAAGTCACTTGCGCGACCATTAGGCGTCTCACAAGTGCACTTGCGCGACCATTATAGAACTTGCACGACCCTTGTGCAACATTCTTCTTATTACTTCCTTTGTAAATTTTTGATATTTTGTCCAAAGGTTGAATCACTTTGATCTCAGATATTCCCCTTTTCCAATCTTTAGATTCTGTGATGAAAGGAGCATCAACAACAACAAAATCATAATGTGCATACCTTGATCAGAAGGCAGTCTTTGTAATATCTTCTTTCTTTACCCTAAATTGATGACAACCTGATCAAAGATAAATCTTGGAGAAGAATTGATCCACACAAATCTGGTCAATGAAATCATCAATTCTTGGAAGAGGGTACATGTTCTTCATTGTGATCCCATTATGTTTTATATAATCAATGCATAGACACATTAATCCATACTTATTCTTCCTGAAGAGAAAAAGTGATTCCCAAGGAGATACACTTGGTTTGATAAACCCCTTCTCTAAAATATCTAGGAGTTGTTTCTTTAATTCCTCCAGGTCCACATTTTACATTTTATATAGGGATTTTGACATCGACTTGTATCTAGGCATTAGTTCAATGGGGAACTCTACCTCTCTTTCTCAGGGAGGTCCAGGTAACTCCTTATAAAATACATCAATGTATTTCTGAATTATGGGTACATTATCTATTCCTATACTTTTACTTCCTTATTCATCTTCACTAATCATCTCCATAAATAAGGCTATGGGTGGTGATTCTAGAAAAATATCATGTTAAGAAATCTCTCCTTTGAAAACAATTTTATGTTGTCTATTTAATACTATTGATATTTCCCTACTTCTGCAGTTGATCTTAGTATTATAATTTTATAGCCATTCCATCCCTAGTATAATGTCGAATTCCAGCATGGAAATTACTACTATATTTGTGATGAGATTATGATCACCAAATTAAATTCTAGAGTTTATATACACTGTTTATTATTGAATAATACATCTTTGATTCTTGACTAATAACTCTACTTCTAGTAGTTAAGGGATTTATTCTATACTCTTTGAAAACATGGAGGAAATAAAGGAATTCATAGAACCATAATCAAACAAAGTACTTGCTTGCTTTGAGAGAACACTGAGTGTACCTTCCACCATATCATTTGGAGCTTCAACTTCAACCATCATGATAGAAAAAGAACGAATTTTCTCCCTTGACCTATGTTGAGGTTGATGGTGATTCCCCTACGCTCTCTTCAAATTTGGACAGTGATTGGAAAATTTCCCAAACTATCCACACTCGAAGAATTAGACTTCAAGATGGGCATGTACCATCTTCCCAATGTCTTTAGTGTTGAGAAGTTTAGGATTCACCTCACTATGATAGTTCTAACCAATATGGCCATCTATTCAACACTGGTAACATTTTCCACTCCCGAGAAATCAGTTCCCCAAATTCTTATTCCCACATTTGTTGCATGTGTAAAGCTTCACTTACTTTTCTCCTCTTTCTTGATCAAAGATCCTCCCTAAGTCTGGCTCCAAATATCTATTCTTTTTGTTAGATCTATGAGACCACTTCAACTCTATGAATTCTATCTCAACCTTCATATCACTCCCCATGATATCTTTATAGTTTTCAAAGTCTCAGTTGGCTATATTCTTTAATAGATGGGGTCTTAGTCCACTGAATAATCTATCAAACTTTTTATTAGTATCCACGACAAAGCTAAAGGTGTAATAGGAAAGTATTGTGAAGTTCATCTCATAGATTCTTATATATTACTTTTCCTTCTTCTTTAGCTCTAGAAATTCCTTCTCTATTTTCATTCGCATTAAAGGAGGGAAATATGTTTTTGAAAAAGGTTCCCCCAAACTCTTCCCACTTCATATCTTCAATCTCCACTTGTGGATTCATGTTTTTAACCAGTTTCCACCGCTGATCAGCTTCTCCCTCCAAGCAATACACAACCAGGGTGAATTTATCTTATTCTAAATAATAGAGTATGGAACGGATATTTTTTATAGATCCCATCCATTGTTTAGGAATCAATGGGATGATAGATACAATGAATGAAGGTGGTTGTTGATGAACAAAGGACTCAATATAAAGTTGTTCCATTTGAGGTGAATCTAGTATATCAGATTGATTAAAGTTATTTCTCATAACTTGAGTCTGTTGATTCATCATTATCATGAAGTTTTCCATTCTGTCTTCCATCAGAAGGTTATCAGTGCCTGGTCAGTTGTACTCTCCATTTACATGGTTTCTCCTATTTCCCTCCATTTTTTCAAATAATAAAACCTTAGTAATAAACATGTTTAATTTAATAATCTTATAATTTTAAAGTAATTTCATATTTTAAAACATCATTCTTAAAGATTTTATTCTTTAACAATAATTACATTTTATATAAATCCTTAATAAAGGTTAATAAAAAACTTATGATTAACGAAATATATCCCCCGAGAGTGAAAAACTAGTATTACAACAAGACCCATTGTTGTTTAACAAGTTACAATAAATTAGGCCCAACACAAATTTTTGGATTTGTTACCCCTAGGTATATTTGTTCCAGAGCCACATCCACTTGTTCTTATTTAGATATAGATTTATTTTCTCATAAACCACTTACTTAATATCACACCAAAATACAAAGTTGTTTTTCATATATTTAAACATTTATACAGGGTTATTCTTAATGTTTTAAAATCCTAATTTAAACAAATAACTAATACATCCTTTGATAAAAAATATGGCATCCCACCTTTTTAATAAAAAAACTTTTCATTTTACAGTATTCAAAATAGAGGATCTTTTAAAGTTTAGTTTCTTTGAAAAAAGGGTACATAATACATGAAAAATTAAAAAATTATTCTATTATGATTTAAATGATTAATAAAAGAATCATCTTAAGTAGAATTATTGTAAGGGAAACATTTTACATGTGATCTTGAGAAAATTCAATAAAAACATGAAGACTATCATTATGGAATGAAAAAGATAAAATGATGAATATAATAAATTAAATAACATAAATCATAACTTTTAAATGTTTAAACAACATTTATTTTAAACATTCATAAGCATATCACTAGGTTTTTTTACTGAGGTGTCATGAAAATTACCAAGGTTATTCACTAAGGCATCACAAAACATGTCATTTACAGAAATTAAATTCTTTACACAATGCATTAGAGTGATATCAGGGTGAAACATTAATATGTAATAATTTTCATATGATACACATATACATTAATCAAACATCTCATAAATAACCCATGAAGAATAAAAGAAACAGGTTTCATATCAAAATCACTACGTTTTAAAAAGTTCTTAAAAACTTGATCATTATGTCATTTATAACCTATAGAAATGGAATGATGGTTTTAAATTTTTCAATTATAAAGTAAAATAAATAATTTTTACATATTTGTGAATACACTTGGAAAATAAATAGGTTTGGGTATTAAAATAAAGAAAATAAAACGATTACTTGATAAAAAGAGAGAAATTTTGAGAAGAAAATTCGGTAGCATAATAGGAAAGAAACATTGCTTTAGAAAACATTAAAAATAGGGGGGAAAAGGGTGCCACAGTCATAAAATAATATTAATAAACTAAAGTTATATAATAAAATGTAAATAAGAACATATTATGGAAATTTGAAAGATATACCACATAAAAAGGGAACTTGAAAGGAAATGAGAAGTTGATATTTACCTTACCTTGAAGAGTAACTCATAAAACTCAAAAATTGAGACCTTGGGGGAATTAAGACACATTAGGAGGAATCCTTGAGAGGTATAATTTTCAGATATTTTTGGAAGATTAATTTGTAAGGAAATCTAATGAAAAAATGGGTGGGTTTTTATTGGAAAATTGAGGATTGTTTTACTGATTTCCTTGGACACCTCAATAGTGGTATTTGAAAAACCATGATCGTTCCCATGGTATTAGCCACTTAGGATACCTATTATGTTATTATAATACACAAGATTCTACCATAATTTTATATTACATAATATATCATTATGATGTCATTAAACATACCAAAAACTCAAAACTGTATTTTTACTATTCGCCAAAAAAAACTAAATATTTTAGAAAATTATGATAAATTCACACTATCCTGAATTCAACATGATAATTTAAAAAATGATGTTAATTTTATCATAATAATTCTATAATTATAATAAATTTAACTTTTAAATATAAAAAATAATATTTATTAAAAATAACAACGGATAGAAAATGCATAGTAAAATGGATAGTAAAATTTCTCACACTTGAAAAAAAATAAAATTATTTTATCATTTACATTTAAATAGATGTTTTTAATCATACTATTTAAATAAAATAAAATTTATTTATAATACCATAGTTTATTATAATAATTATATATTTTCCGAAATGTAAACTTTCTGTATGAAAAAAATCAATATATCAAATTCATCGTATTTTTAAGAAAAACTAAATTAAAAAAAAATTGATGGAACAAAAATTTTATTTATATAAAGGGATTATACATTAAGTAACTCATTCCTTGACACATAACTACTTATAACACCTACATATGACCTAAGGGTGAGGTTTGTGATGGTGATAAATTCTTTGGGCGGCTTGGATAACATCACCCAAGTGGTAATTTCCACTAACTAGATCTTCTCTCGTATGTGATTTCATTCAAGATTAAAATTTTGAAGCTCATATTGGGCTTTGTCAATAGTGAATCCTAGTGATGCCACTCCCTACCAGGTTACGACAAAAGGCCTTCATATGGAACGACTCTACTGGATGAGGCTATCGACTCTTCTTTATGCATTAATTTTCCTTTTTCATTTATACTTATAAACAAAAATTATAAGATTAAAATAATTATTAAGAGTATATTTTCCAAATTTCATATTAATAAATGGTCATAATTGACCAACGATCATATAATGGTCCAAATATAATGGTCACATTTCAAATTACACTCACTTAATTATTGAGGAGGTATATTTATGTTGAGTACAAAATAACATGACAAAAATTTTTAAGAAAAAAATATTATTCAAAAAATCTGGGTTGTTAAATAATAAATTATATATAAAGTGTGAACGAATCACATTTCTTTGAGTAGGCGGTAGTCCACGCATCCACAAACGTTGTTATCGTATTTTTAGAAGATAAAAAGTATAAAGGCTTGTGTTATAAAAGAATTAAAGAAGCATAATTACATAATTAATAATATATATATCATATATAAATAGTGTTTCCATCATAATTCCAAACTGTAAAGGTGGTAAATGAAAAATGAACAACATCGTTTCATGAGTTGGTAGTTTGTCGTACACAAGAACGGTAAGTTCATTACCCATTATATGGAAGTGTGTGTAAGTGTAGGTCAAAAAAATAATATAAAAACATATCAGTATATTTATTATACTAGTGTTATTATATAATCATGTAATAAAGAGATTTTAGGTGTTGGAGAAAGAAAATAAAAGAAAGGAGCTTGAGGAAGGATGTTACCTCTTCTTTGGGTAACTCATTTTAGTTTGCACCAAAGGCTTTCCTTGAATGGATATATACCCAAATGCAGGCTTCATGAATGAAGTGAGGGATTTTGGGAAATTTATTGGGTATATCTTTGCTAAACCTAAGTGGTTTGATAGGTGTGAAGAAGTGGTAGGAGAGGAGGCCTTTTTATAGTGGAAGAGGAGTGACACTCTTATAAATTTATGGAAAAGGAATTTCAACCACATTTTTCCCATATCAAGTGGATCCAATAATTGTAAATAGTAAATAAAATGGAGTATAGGGTCTAAATATATCGATAAAATGGTTTTTTGAAAAGTGTATAGGTTACTGGGCCCTTATGTTTAAAGGTTAGTCCTTTGTTAAGCTCAATTTCCCATTAATCGTTGTAATTAATTTTAGTTACTTTCACTAATATTTTTTGGTAAAACAATAATTTGACCTTATTATAAATTATAAATTATTATAATTAAAAATATGGAATCCATTTCTACAAATTCAAATCACATATATGGTGGAAATTAAATTAAATTTAATCCGGTATACGGGACGATACTCCAGGTATTTGAAGTAAAAATGTTCAAAGGTTTGCTAATTTTTTATTTCCAATTTCAATGTGAAATTAGTTCCAATGAAATTAATTTTATTAATTTATGTATAGTTGATATAATTATACTTTAAAACCTAAATAAAATATAATTTAACTATATAAATAAATTATATGAGAAAATAGTTTTGAATTAAAATTCTGCATTTTTCAGTATTCATCCAAAAAATGTAGGTTTTCATAAAAATCTCAAAAATTAAACCTAAGATAATTTTGAAATTATGAATTCAAAAATGATGTTTATTTTATATAATTTAATTTCCAAAAGTGTATAAAATTAATTTTATTATTGTTCATATAAGGACATAAAAAACAATTCATTTGAGAAAATGGTATTTTTAAACATATAAAGACTTTACCAAAAATTATACTTTTCTTTATAAATTTGTTTTATTTATATAAAAAAAATTATAAATAATATTTGGAAATTATGTATTACTATTCATATTAATATGTTTAATAACTAGGTTATAACTATCTTGTTTAAATAATTATAAAATGATGTTTCGTAAAAACTGAGTGTTGCGTATAATGTACACCATGTCTGTGTTACGTGTAGTGAACAATTAACTTGGTTTTACATATAAGTCAAGAAAAAATATTTATTTAATATAAAATAAATTATTTTCAATGCTTCATTAAATGAAAAATATCAAAAATAAAAAATTAATCTAAAAAATATATTTCACAAAATCTCGGGGTGTTACATTCTACCCCCCTTAAAATGAATTTCACCCTCAAAATTCATCTGGGTTATTAAAGGTTTATTAATTGAAATTTACTTTCATATAAACCCCAATAATAAAAATAAATAATAAATAATCCTTTAGAAAAGGAATTATGGAACCATAATGGTTACCCAAAGTAACATGTAACTAAGTTTTCACATAGAAGAACATAGGTCGGAAGTGAAGAGATGGACTTAGAGGGAAAACATAAATGTTCATAAGGAGTTATAGAGCCATCAATCACAAACATGTTAATGATCATTGGATAGTTTAGGGCCTCAAAATCATAAATATATGATTATTTAAATGTCCATGAGTTCAAAAAAAATTAAGGCATTAGGACAACGTTTTATTTCTAGATCATTTTCTGAATGTAGAATAATTTTCATAAAAAGGTATACTTACTTTATTTCATTCCATTTCATAAGTAAAATCTCACCCTTTGTTCATGTATTCACCGATTTCCACTTCACCTCTTTATACAAAAAGTAAGGTTAATTTTTCATTCTTGAAGCACTAATAGATCATGAGATTCATGATGAGTCCTCTAATCTATCTTGAGTTACCATCAACACAAAGTTGTTAGAGGAGGTTATCCAATATGCATAAATCCTCATCTGGTGAGATAATAATTTAAACTAAAACACTTCATTTGAAGTTTAATTTATTCCCTTCCATAATTGGTTAACTTTATAACTCTTACATAAGATGAAAATACAAAATTTTATAAAGAAACTCAAGAAATCAACTTAACATTGATTCCCGTATATCAAAAATTATCACTTGGTTGTCAAATTTAAAACATGTGAGTACCCTCATCATATATTCTCTTGAAACATGGTAATAACCTGAATTATCATAAATACTTTTTTGAAAATATGCATGCTTCCCTATTCCAAAAATTACTAGATATATTACTTAAATCCAAGATGTTGTAAACTTCATCCATGATAACATAGTCTAATTTTTTGAAAAATCCTATATCTATTATAAGGTTCTAAACACTATCCAATTTACTTTATCCAAATCAATAATCTCTTAATCCAAGCTAAACACAATTGTCTCAATATCTTGAACACATTAAGGGTTACCTTCCCTTGTTTCAAAATATCACCTTTCCATTAAATCAATTTTCTAGGTCGTCAGTATCATTTAACACATTCATGAAAATACATGATGAAAAACTTATAAAAACAATACTTATATAATTTATGATTCATATAATATAATCATTGAATTAGAAAATATATACACTTCAATCATCCAAATTTATTCTCAAACCATTACCCAGGTTTCATCAAATTATTCCTTAATACAACTTTCGTAGAACATGAAATATGAATCATGTCTTAAGTTTCATCAACCATAATATAATTTTTATTATTTCATTTAATGTAAAAAATACTTTAAAAACATTGTATATATTTCACATGTCATTTCTAGTAACATTACCTTCAAAAGTATATCCAATACTCATGGACCATCCTAGTTCTCATCGCAATATTCCCGCTTAGAAAATCTATTTTCATCATGCCATAATTTACACATCTGAAAAATTCAATTTTAACCTAGTTACTTCCAGTTCCCACTATTGATTAAAAACAAAAATCATACGGTGAGAAACACTTATCATAGTATAAAATCACATAATAAAAAAAAATCACTTTTAGGATGTCTAAATAATTAAAACAACTTATTTAATCTAGTAATCATTAGGTTTTATCATAGGATGTTCTTAATAATATTATATTTAAATCCTTCATGATGGTTCATAAATAGTTTTTGAATTCCCTAAGCATATCCCCCAAGAGTGTCAAACTGGGTGTGCAGTAAGACACATTATTGCGTACCAAGTTACAACAAGTCAGGCTCGACACGCCTTGTTAGATTTGTTAATCATAGGTACATATGTTCTAGAACCACATCTACTTGTAGTATCCAGACATGGACGTATTTCTAGAAAACCACTAACTCTATCCTTAACCAAAATCCAAGACATTTTATTAAATGTTAACTCTACTTTATACTTATCCTTAGAGACATACCTAGACATATCCTTAAAAATATTCCTAGGGATATCACTAAAGTTTTCTCATCATAGTTTCCAAAGTTTTACTAAAAGTTTTCTCTAATACAAACTATATCAACCCTCACTTTTCATACATAAACATTATATCATTTTTATGGAATACTTAAGACATTCCAAAAAAAATGCACAAATACTGTATTAGTTTAGTATGTTCAGAAACATTAAGATTAAAAACTATTATATAAGTGAACTACATGACCTCAAACTAGTTTCTTCTAGACCAACACCATTATTAGACACATTATACTTAATAAATATCTTCATAACCTGGGAAAAGAAACATTAAAATGGTGAGCTCAGATTCTCAGTAAGGGTAAAAAAGGGAGGCATGTAAGTATAAACATGAGAATAGGGGTATGAGAATTTGATCCTAACATTAGAATATCATACCCTCTATATTATAAGATCATAAACATGAATCATGACATAGTGATTTTCAATTCATAAGAGATGAATCATAATGAAATCAAGATCATAATCCATGAAAGTACAACATAGAAATAAGACATGGAATTGTGGCATACACATAAGCCTAAAAAACCTATGTCAAGGTTGACTAACAAGACCTTAGTAACATGTTAGGATTGAGATGATCACCCATGTAACTATATCTGGCTTGGGATGAACTCTAGTGTACCCTCTTGTTTCAGGCTTGGGATTCCCTCCCATGTACCCTCTTGTTTTGGGCTTGGGATTCCCTCTCATGTACCATCTTTTTTCGATCACAGGATTACCACTTATATACCCTCTTTTTTGAGAATGGTATTAATTCTCATGTACACTTTGATCTCATAAAACATTTATCATTACACAATACATTGGAGGGATATATAGGTCCCACACATCACAAAATAAATTCATACATACTTGTGACACATGATAATAAAACTTTCATCATATCAGGAACCATACAAATATATGGGTTTTATAAACATCAAATCAAAAACCATTAAATTAAATGGGTATCATTAACATTTCATCACATCATATACATTTGAAAATAGATAGGTTTCCTAATCATTTCATTATATTATAACCTGTAAAAAGTAGTGGGTTTCAAAATCATATAACATATGGAAGAGAAATGGGCATCATAAGAATCATTCCATCAAAACATAAAACATTAAATAAAGAATATGAATGGAAAATTTGGATCATTTTATAAGATGGAATGAGTAACATCAATATATGTCATATTAGATAGAAAATAATTTTGAAATATCTTTTAAAAACATTTCTAGTGGAAAATATCATTTCTTCTTTGAAAAAGGTTCTTTAAAACAAAAAAAACTTTTGAAAAAATTTTCATAGAAATTACATTGAAAACATAGAAATAATTATTTAAATCATTATGAAAATCTTTTTCCTTGAAAACTTATAAAAGAATATTGAATAGTTTTTGAAGAAATTTTTCTTTGAAAACTAATTTAAAAAATATATATAATATTAGGAAAAAATTATTAAAAAAATAAATTTTAAATCTTATAAAAGAATATTCAAGGGAATGATGGTCATGATGATGGGTAAACTTGTACATGTCTAATATTCCTTTTACACCATAAAAAATTAAGAAAAGTGCCTCGATTGGAAAATGACAAGAAGTTTTTTTTTTAAAAAACCCTTTTGTTTAAAAGTTAAAACATGGGTAAAAATGTATTTTAAAAAACATAGGAGAATAATATAATATTTTTGGAAACCTTTTATAAAACATGGTTTTTAAAGAACACAGATTTCCGACCGAAGTGAGAGGTAAAGTCGAACATTCTTGAAAACCCTTTCTTGATCACATTATGTAAAAAATAATGGAAAATGGTACCATTACATGGATATAGAAAGAATAATCATAGGGTAAAAAAAGTCATGATATTTATTGAGATATATATCATATTATTTCATGATTGGGAGCATAATCGTAAACAATATTGATAAACGATGAGATTGTATCTATAAACCATTACCAATTTGGTAACTTTTAATCATAATACAACAGGAAGAATAAAATTACATGAATCTCAACATATCATGAAAATAATGAGATTTATTATATATAATTTCAAAGGTAGTATATACACCTCATGGAAAAATATAAGTGCATAACATGGAAGGTGTCTAAAAAAGGGAAATTGAGACAAACTTAGTTTACTAATTTGGTAAATTTTAAACATAAACCCCATGAAATAAAGATTGTAAAATGTATATATAAATACCCATAAATTTAAGTATAATAATCATTGAATATATCAATGGGCAGTATACATACCACACAAAAGAAATGAGTGGTGAATAAGATGTGTATATCACAGAAATAAAAAGTAAGATTAAATACCCTTACCTTATGTCTTGAGTTTCATCATACATGTAAAAACCTCTTGTATAATAAATTTAAGTTTATTAAACAAATTTTATAGAACCATATTATTATATCCAATACAATATATTATTTTATAATGACTTTATGTTACCCTCTTATTAACAATTCCACGATTCGTTTAGTATAAAATTTGTTCTTTATACATGTTTTGACTTATTATTCTTGATCGTCTTAATTAAATCAAGATTTACTTACTTATAGAATGTAAAAAATTATATAAATATCATATATATTTAGTATATATGTATTTATAATAATCTATAAAATATAGAAAGATGAAATGGAATACATCTTTCATAGAGATGGTAGGTCGTACATACGCATGAACGTTATTTCCATTTTGTTTTCGTATTGAAATAATGTAAATGAAATATTTTTATATATGTATATCATATAATTAAATTAGAATTATTATGTTATATATATCATATAGGTTCACCAAAACCATCCTTAATACATTTTATGTTAAGTGTAAACGAATCACATTACTTTGAGGAGGCAGTAGTCCACACATACACAAACAATGTTATACTATTTAAACAAGATTGATATATAAACATAATTTATATCATAATTCCCAAGAATTAAAGGTGATAAAGGAAAAATGAAAAACATTTTTTCGTAAGGCGGTAGTTCATCATACACAAGAATGGTAAGTCCGTTACCCATTAGATGGAAGTGTGTGTAAGTGTAGGTAGAAACAATAATATAGCTACATATAAGTATGTTCAGGATACTAGTATTACTATATAAGCAGAGAATAATTATATTTTAGGTGTTATAGAAATAAAATAAAAAATGAGCTTGAGGAAGGATGTTACCTCTTCTTTGGGTAACTCCTTTTGGTTTGCACCAAAGGGATTCCTTGGATGGATTTCTTCCCATAAAGATGATTCAAGGAGTAATGGAGGGATGTTTGGAAGTTGATTGGAAAGATATTGGATGAACCTATCTGGTTTTAGAGGTGTGAAGATGTGGGATGAGAGGAGGCCTTTTTATAGTGTAGTAGGAGTGACACTCTTGTAAATTTTTGGAAAAGGAATTCCACCCACGTTTTCCCATGTCAATTGGATCCAATAATGGTCCAGAGTTTGTAAAAGGTAGTATGGGGTCTAAATACGATAATAAAATGATTTTTTTAAAAGTTTATAAGTTATTTGGCCCTTATGTTTAAGGTTTAGTCCTTTGTTAATCTTAATTTCTCCTTAATCATTGCAATTAATTTTAATTATTTTCATTAATATTTTTGGTCAAAAAATAATTTGACATTATTAAAAATTAAAAATTATTATGATTTGAAATAAAAAATTCATTTTTCAAAATTCCAATCATAGTAGTGGAAGAAATTAATTTAAATTTAATCCCACAGACGAGATGATACTGTGAGTTTTTAAAGTAAAAATGTTCAAAATTCTCCTAAGATTTTATATCCAATTTCAATATGAAAATGGTTCCAATAACCTAAATTAGATTAATTTATCTATTTTTGATATAATTATACTTTAAAATAAAATTGAAATACAATTTAACTATATAAATAAATTATATGAAAAACCATCTTTGAATTAAAATTGATTATTTTTCACTATTCATCTAAAAATGAATTTTTTTAGAAAAATATAAAAAATTTACCTTAAGCTAGTTTCAAAATTATAAATTCAAAAAGGAATTTTATTTTATAAAATTAAATTTCTAAATGTGTAAAAATTAATATTATTGTTGTTCACAAAAGGACATAAAAAGTAGTTTAATTGAGAAAACAATATTTTTAAACATATAAATACATTACAAAAATTATACTTTTCATTATTAATATGTTTTATTTATATAAAAAAATTATAAATAAGATTTGAAAATTAGTTTTTACTATTCATATTACTATGTTTAATGGCTAGGTAATAACTATCTTGTTTAAATAATTATAAAATGATGTTTCGTAGAAACTTAGTGTTGCGTGTAACATACGCCATGTTAGTGTTGTTTGTAGTGCATGATTACCATTGTTTTTCACACAACGCAAGAAAACCATAGTGATTTAATATAAAATAAACTATTTTCAATGTTGTGTGAAATGATAATTATCAAAAAGATTAAATTAATTTGAAAAAAATATGTAACAAAATCTTAGGGTGTTACAATCTTTATAGGATGTCCCAAAGAAACAAAGGGATACTACCTATACAATCCCTTAGAAAAAAGGTTATGGTTGATACAAGTCCCAAATTTCTTGAGTAGGATATTATATATAAAATATATAGTGGGAGTGAGATAGACTTCAAGGAAGTCCATGCTCAAGATAAAAAATAATTGGCACATGAACAAATTTCAAAAAACCCCATGGAATAAGAAATTGTTCCAAAGACAAAAATACAGAGTAGGAGTACTATAGAGATTAAATAATTGGAATGGAGTGGTTTTCTATTCACTGAGGATGGTGACTCATTATTAGTTGATAACAATTATCCTTTAATATACAAGGAATCAATTAGTGGAACATATGTCACCAAACGGAAAGAATCCATGAATTCTGAAATGGATTCCATATACCAGAAAAAAATCTTGATTTTGGTAGACCCTTTAGTAGATATAAATCCTATTGGTTTCAAATGGGTATTCAAGAAGAAACTGTACATGGAAAGACTAGGCAATACCTATAAGGCACAACTAGTGGTAGAAGGGTTTAAAGAATGTCAAATAATTGGATACTACAAAACTTTTTCACCTATTACAATAATGAAATCCATCAGAATTATAATTTCCATTATGTATTCTAATGGTTATAGTATTTAGAAAATGGATGTCAAAATAGTCTTCATTAACAGGAGCCTTCAACAAGATGTCTATATGACACAATATGAAGGGTTTGTGACTCCAAAGGATTATGTAGTACCCCCAGTTTCTGGTACGTAACCCTTTATTGATTCTTCTAATGGTTTTAAAGTTAAGGGTGATGAATGGGAGAGTTGGGAGAACATTAAATGATGTTTGAGGCAAAGGGGAAGTCGCACGGGCGGCGCACGGGTTGTCTAAATTGTGCGGCCAAACCCTGCATAGTGGGCCCTTGAGGTAGTAGCTTCCACACGGGCGGTGCACGGTTTGTCTAACCATGTGGAAAAACCATGAATGGAGTGTCTTCCGAGGTAGTGGTTAATGCACAATTAGTGAACGGTTTGTCTAACCGTGTGAGCAAACCGTGCAGCCACTTAATCGAGATCCTATAAAGGTGGATCTCACGCGTTGTTTCCTCTAGGTGACTTGTCTTTCCTCCTAAGAGGCCCTAACTTGGGATTTTTATTCTCTTAAGGTCATAGAAGGTTCTCCCATCATTCTGGAGGCGATCTGAAGGCTTCTCATGGTGAATCGATGCTGGATTCTTGAGGTATGTGATTGTTCTTCTTCGTTCTTGATCGGTTTCTTAGATCTACTTAGATCTACTTCTCCTCTTCTCTCGGTTTCTTAGATATACACCCGTTATGGGTAGATCTAAGTGTTTGGATGAAAAATATGACAAGACTTGGTATTGATCTTGCTTGGAGAAGAGATATAAAGTGGGTTTTTGGAGAATCAACCTGGGTTTCTTGAGCGTTCTTCGACCATAGTGGTTTTTATTGAAACCTTTGAGGTAGGTGGATTCACTCTAGACTCATCTTGTCAGAATTGATTGTCTTAGTTTCAAATTGGTTTGTTTGAATGTATTTGATTGTGAAAATCATGGAATAAATCTTCTTTAGTGATGATTTATGGTTTTGATGAAATTGTGAAATCTTGTTGAATTGTTGTGCAAAGTGATTTGGATTCTTGAATTTAAAATGTTGATTTTAAATTATGGATTTGATGAAATCATAAAAGGTTTGATGAAAAATGGGTTTTCAATAAAAAGGGTGTTTTATTGAAATGTTTTGAGATTGAAATTACTTTGATGGAATTGGTTTTCAATAAAAATGCATTTTTATTGAAATGGTTTGAATTGGTTGAACACACTTGATTGTTGACATGAAGGTTGTGTGTGTTTAAGGGTATGTGGGACGCATAAGGGTTAGGGATCTCCCCCATCAGTGTTGGGATGGATAAGGGTTAGGGATCTTCCCCATCAAACATTCATATTTCATTGGGGACGGATAAGGGTTAGGGGTATCCCCCATCAGTGTTGGAATGGATAAGGGTTAGGGCTCTCCCCCGTCAAACATTCATATTGCATTTGGGACGGATAAGGGTTAGGGGTCTCCTCCATCAGTGTTGGGATGAATAAGGGTTAGGGCTCTCCCCTGTCAGTCATTCATGTGAATTTGGGTTGGATAAGGGTAAGAATTCTCCCCCATCATGGTTGGGATAGATAAGAGTTAGGGCTTATCCCCTCTTCTAGGTAGCATGCATGGTTTGTTACATGGGTCTAAGGAATGGTCTAGGTGTGCCAAAAAGGGATCTTATGACATGGTTCTAAAGCTGGTTTGGTTATTTTTTCTAGAAAAATAACTTGTTGGAAAATTGGTTTTCATTTCTCTTAAAATTCCTTTGGTTATGAATGGTTTGGAAACTTGTTTATATTTAGTTATAAACTACTTTTGAGAAAATATTTTATATAAACTATTTTTATATAAATGTGGTTAACTCTTCTATCCTAGTTTTGTGAGTTGGGAAGTCATTGGGGAAACCTACTGAGTTTTATACTCACCCCTGCTTTGGTACTTTGGTGCTTTTGAAGATGTTGAATTCCAGGACACATGTAAAGGCAAATCATCTTATTTCTAGTGGCTTGTGGTGATTCTTGGGAGATGTTGTGGAGCTTGGAGATTTTGGAGCATGGAGTTGTAGTGTCTTTTGAGAGTCTTGAATTTTTCATCCGCTATGTACTTTGATGGTTAGTTTGGTCTTCCACTGTTGTGTACCTTGATGTAGTTTGATATGAATGAAGTGTTTATTGGTCTTTCATTTGTTCATGCATCATATAGTGAATGTTTGGTTATGGTTGGTTTATGGGTTTATTTCTTAAAGGGTAAATTGTACCCCACTTGTACTTGAAACCCTTCGGCATTTATTGCCAGCCTTTGGCACCTTGGGGATGTCTCATAAGGCCTAGTAATGACTCGTGGTACTCTCAAGGCACTGAGAATTGGTGGGTCATTACAAATGGTATCACCTTATTCAGTCCTTTCCTAATAAGTAGTCATCGATGTTCTTGGTCTTGGAGTTGAAATTCATCATTTTCTATTTTTTGTGTCGAAATCTTAGACATGAGTAAGATTGTCAGAACTTGAAATGTATAGCATAAAAGGACATAGCTAACCCGTTTATGATGAACTTTAAGTTACCAGGTGTTTCCCTATGGAATTGGGGATGACCTCGTCGATTTAAGGTTCAAACATTCCAAACGGTTTCTAACGGGTTTGTTCATAGAACCGGAAAAATCCAATGATTCCACATCCATTTGAACCTACTTTCCAAAGGTAGGCGCTCATTAGTTGTGGACTGATGAGGCTTAGGAATTTTCATTGGTTGAGAGGAAGGGAGGTCAGACTCATCACACCTTTTTGAGGGGAATTATTGTCTAATCCGGGACTCTCTTTACAGATTTAAGTTATGTTCGTGAATCCTTATTACATTACCAAGTATAAAATGAGCTTTCCTTTAGATCTGGAAATCAATGACTGATATGTAGGAAATTTAGAGAATCTTTTATATGTATTCGAGGTTCTTCATCGATAAAGAATCATCTGTATTTGTTAGAGATTCTTAGTCAATGGTATCCTTTTATACATAAAAGTCTCTTGGTCATTATGATGACCATACTAATTTTAAAGACACTCAGTGGGGAACTTTAAGTTTACTGTCATTCAGAAGGACATTGATTATTTCAGAGTTGGGATCATACCCACAGATGGGATAACTACGTATCCTTTGTTTTTTTGGAAAAGGAATCAGAACCAACATAGTTCGAGTAAGGGAGTATGATGTTTATGCATGATTGATGTCTCAAATAAAGATGTAATGATTACTTTTACACTCTAAGCTCACATGAGTCATGCTCGGTGTGAGAAACAAGAGGTATTGGTGAAACCAGAAAATTGTGCCACGAAAGATGCAATGATGTGGGGATTATGTGTGTTTGACTGCCCAAATAGATGAGGATTAAGATTCACTTCAGGAAAGAAATCCAGAAACAAGGTCCATAAAGGTATATGTGCTTCTTGGAGATTTGGATACTCTAATCTTGGGGATTACTCCTAAGGAAGATGCCCAAGTTAGGAGGGGACTTATGATTGGGTTTTACTTCTGAGAAGGAAGCCCATATCAAAAGGAAATCAAGACTGGAACTTACTCCTGAAAAGGTAGCCCAGGTTAAAGGGATTTGAAAATTAAAGGGACTTGGGGCTTACTCCTAAAGAGGAGGCCCATATTTGAGACTGGGGCTTAATCCTGAAAAGGAATCCCAGTTTAAGAGAATTATGGTTGGGGTTTACTCCTAAAGAGGATGCCCATATTAGAGGACTTGGGGGTTACTCCTAAGGAGGATGCCCAAAATTAATGGGAATTATGACTGGGGTTTATTCCTGAAAAGGAAGCCCAGGTTAATGAGGACTTGGGGCTTACTCCTAAGGAGGATGCCCATACTTGTTAACTTTGAGACTGGGGCTTACTTCTGAAAAGGAAGCCCAGGTTAAAGGGGACTTGGGGCTTACTCTTAAGGAGGATGCCCAGATTTGAGAATTATGACTAGGTCTTATTCATGAAAAGGAGGCCCAGGTTAAGGGGTTCTCTCATCTTAAAGGATGAGGTTGAATGAATGAAATCTCAATCTTTAGTGACATAAAGATGTGTAAATCACTAGGTTTTGAGAGATATTCCACATAATTCCTTTCATATAAGGATGTTAATCAAGAAAACATGTCATAAATGGCTTTGAAGAATGTCTTGAAGACTAAATCTTGAATAGGAGAGGTGGAATGGTATAAGAGGGGTTAAATAGGCAAGAAGGGCACCCAAAAAGGTACGGGCGTGCAAGTCCTGGCAGGCGCGCAAGTACTGCGTGGGCATGCAAGTCCTGGTCGCGCAGGTATACCTGCACGACACATGGGTACTTGCGCGATTTTTAACCAGTATGGTAACACTTGGGCGATCCTTGACCAAAGCCTTTATAATTATCCTGAGGTACTTCCATAAGAGAGGCGCGCAAGTTTTGGTGAAGAAGTAGGGCGGTGTTCAAGTATGTTCATTTCCCTTAAGGGTAAAACACCTTAGGCGCGCAAGTGTTAGTGAATTCTAACACTTAGACCTTACACCTCTTGTTTAGACCTTCCATTCTAGGTAAAGAATTACCTTAGAAGTATTCTAAAGACCTGAAGAAGAGACTTGGGCGTTCAAAGATCAATATTTGAATTCTAGAAAAATTCCTCCCCAAATAGGGGGCCCACTGGGGGTATTTATTGGCTGCAGAAGACCCCGGGCGGTTATCACTTAGGGCGCGCAAGTGACTTGCGTGACCGAAAATGCGGCGCGCAAGTGTACTTGCGCGACCATGGTAGAACTTGCACGGCCCTTATGCAATGTTCTTCTTATTCATTCCTTTGTCAATTTTTGATATTTTTTTCAAAGGATGAATCAATTTCAGCTAACATATTCCCCTTTTCTAGTATTTAGACTCTGTGACGAAAGGAGTGTCAACAAAATTCCCCCCTCAGAGTTGGATTCGGAGAGAAAAGAGGATTTGACTCTGAGGTGAGAAGAAATAAGAAATATGGCAGTTTAAAGTCATGCATGCCAGACTAATAAAAAGGCTAATGTTTAAGGTCAAAATAGCTTTGACCAAATGGATTAAAAATCGACTCAATTCCTTGGAAATTTATCTGAAAACATATTACCACATTCAAGTATGAGGGAAAATATGTAAATTATGACTTAAGAATATTTGAATCATAGGAATGATATGAAAAAGAGCTAAAAGGAATTAGAAGAAGTAGTTCCCAAGAATGAAGTTACCATTATTTAACAAACCCGTTAGGGGGTTGAATTATGCAGGGCCACCTAAGGGCATTGGCTGCATAGTCAAATAAATAGCATCTTTTGGCTGACAGGTCCGTTATTTAGACTACTTATGCAAGGCCACCTAAGGGCACATACTGCATAGTCAGGAAAAAGAACTCTTATAAATTTACTTTCCTAGTGCTAAAAAGCCAGTGAAAGTTTATGGAGATTCAAATTTTCCAAAGTATAGAGTTTGTTGTATGGAAAGAGGTACTTGAATATGGAGAAGATATTTCCAAACAAGATTATCGAAGAACTGTATGGATATCACTCATATGAAGGTTTGACCAAAATGTAGGGAAGGAGAATATAAACCATAGACTTGAATACTTTCAGATCATGAAAAAGGATATGGGACAAATATGTTAAGGATGGCTATTTTTGTGGATCCCTACATATTATCAAGACAAATAAAGACAAAAGAGGTTTTCCTCCCAATAATGAAGTTACCACTATTTAACAAACCCATTAGGGGGTTGAATTATGCAGGTCCACCTAAGGGAATTGATTGCATAGTCAAATAATAGCATCTTTTGGCTGATAGGTCTGTTATGGAGTCTGTTTATGAATGGCTGCCTAAGGGCACGTGCTGCATGGTCAGGAAAAAGAACTCTCATAAATTTGACATTTTTGTGACGAGAAGTCAATAAAAGGATTATGAAGATCTGAAAATATTTAAGGTTAGTATTATGAAACATAAATATGGGTATTGTCCAATGTATGCAGAGATACATAGATCAATGCTAACCATAATCATGTTGTGGCTGGGTCCTGAATGGAAATGTTGGACTTCACTATGTATCCCATAAGGATGGGAATCAATCCATACATAGTTCATGAACTTCAGTTTAATGTCGTGTGGGACAAAAGGATTGGATATCTTAGTTTAGGTTCATAAAGCTTGGACCATTATAAGAAATACACAGTGTGTGTTTTCATGGGAACTTTTCAGCCAGGGGACTGAAAGAGGAATTTAGGGTTAGGCCCAAAAGACATGGGGCTAGATTCGAGGGACACTCGAACATTCCTACGTATCCCATAAAGATGGGAATCAAGCCCATGTAGTTCTAGAAATACCGTCTGTACAAATTTTGTACGTACAAGTGAAGGGTGAAAGGAGACTTTAGTGCAATGATGGTTTTACCGAAGATAAAATGTTCGGGCATTTCCATGTATGCACGTAGTCTTTAAAATGAAACATGATTGAAAATCAATGTAAATAATGATTCCCTCTCAGGTGAGGGTATCAAGGAATATTGTAGTTTGTTGTCATACTGGACAAAAGTGTTGTATAGTTTAACGTCGTATAGAAAGGACGAAAGTGAACCAATGCAAAGATATTGATTCTAGGGGAGGTTTCACAAATCAACATCATATGAGATGGAGGTGAACCGATGTGAAGAGATTAGTTTTGGGCTTGAACCTTGGGAGGTTTCCTACGTACCCATCCTGGAAGGCAAGGATCAAAGTCTTCGTAGTTCAATTAAAGAATGAATTAGTGATCAAGTTGTCTTTGGGTACAACGACCTAAAAAATAGTGTTGGGACTTACACATGGTTATTAGCCCAGAGAGTGTGTTATGGTTGAAGTTTTCTCTAAGATCACGTGATTCATACTCGGTCTGAGAAACAAGAGGTAACAACAACCTTAACAATGCACAGTTTAATGTCATGTAGGACATATTAAAGGACTTTCGTATAGTTTAGCATCATGTAGCTAGGACGATGGGGATAGTATAGTTTAACGTCATGTTGGACGAAAGGGGGACTGTGCAGTTTAATATCATACTGTAAGGACAAAATAGAACATATTTTAACGTTATGTTGGATGTATTAGGGACTTTTTCACATTTTAACGTCATGTTGGACGAAAAAGGGATGATACAGTTTAGCGTCATGTTGGACGAAAGTGTGAATAGTTTAAGGTCATATGCATGGACCGTTGGTTATGCAGTTTAACGTCTTGCAGGATGTAAGGGACTTCTGTATAGTTTAATGTCATGTAGCTAGGATGTCACATTTTAACGTCATGTTGGACGAAAGTAATACAAATATTTTAAGTTCATATGTATGGACCGTGGATGGTGCAGTTTAACATCTTGCTGGACATAAGGGACGTGCAAATAGTTTAAGGTCGTATGCATGGGTCGTGGATGGTGTAGTTTAACATCATGCTGGATGTAAGGGACATGCAAATAGTTTAAGGTCATATACATGGACTGTGGATGGTGCATTTTAACGTCATGCTGGATGTAAGGGATGTGCAAATAGTTTAAGGTCGTATGCATGGACCATGGATGGTGCAGTTTAACGTCATGCTAGATTTAAGGGATGGGAAAATAGTTTAAGGTCGTATGCGTGGACCATGGATGGTGCAGTTTAACGTCTTTCTAGACGTAAGGGACGTGCAAATAGTTTAAGGTCGTATGCATGGACCGTGGATGGTGTAGTTTAACGTCATGATGGACGTAAGGGACGTGCAAATAGTTTAAGGTCGTATGCATGGAATGTGGATGGTGCAGTTTAATGTCATGCTGGACATAATGGACGCTCAAATAGTTTAAGGTCGTATGCATGGACCGCGGATGGTGCAGTTTAACGTCATGCTGGATGTAAGGGACGTGCAAATAGTTTAAGGTCGTATGCATGGACCGTGGATGGTGCAGTTTAACTTCATGATGGACGTAAGGGATGTGAAAATAGTTTAAGGTCATATGCATGGACCATGGATGTATTGTGTGTTCATACAAAATATTTCTTCAGAAATCTAGCATTGGTTAGAGTAGTGATGAGTTCTCCATCCATTGAGATTGAAGAATAAGCTCCATTGGAGTAGACCTTATGTACTGAGTAAGGTCCTTCCCATTTTGGCTCAAGCTTGGGAGGTTTCTTTCCTGGTATCATTGGAGTTATGAGAACTAATACCAATTCTCCCTAAACGAATGAATGAAGATGAACTTTTTTGTTTAAACCTCGTGCTATTCGATTCTGATAGACTTCAAAGTGATGCAATGTGAAAAATATTTTCTCATCTAACCGTTACAATTCATTCAATCGCTTTTGAGATTTCTCATCTGTAGATGACTGATCACAAATGGCTAATCTGAGCGAGGTTAATTGAACCTCAATTGGCAAGACTACTTCTGTTCCATATACCAATGAGTATGGAGTTGACCGCTTTGCAGTGCGGGTGGTGGTCTGATAAGCCCATAAAGCATGAGAGAGTTTATCAGTCCATGAATTCTTATCTTTATCCACCATCTTTTGCAGCATATTTGAAAGAGTCCTGTTGAAGTCTTCTATCTATCCATTGTCTGGTGCATGATACCGAGATGAATGGTTGGATTTGATGTTGCATTCTTGATACAACTTCTTCACATCGGATGAACAGAATTTGGTGCCATTGTCCATCAATATGGTATGAGGGACACCAAATTTGGTAATGATGTTAGACTTGATGAAGCTAACAATGAATTTAGAACTGACTTCCTTAAGAGGTATTGCCTCTTCCCATTTGGAAAAGAAATCAGTAGCAGTAAGAATATACTTAAACTGCTTAGCTGTAGCTGAAGGGTAAGGTCCCACCACATCTATTCCCAATGTGGAAAATGGCCATGAGTATTTAGCTATATGAAGCAACTCTGGAGGTTGATGAATGAAGTTGTAATTTACTTGTCATGAATGACACTTCTTTGTGAAATCAACATAACCTTGTATCATTGAAGGCCCAAAGTATCCAATCCTTCGAATCTGATCAGATAGTCTATGTCCAGACTTGTGGGAACCACAGACTCCTGCATGCACTTCTTTCATAACATCCATTGTATCTTCACCATCAATGCATCTGAAGATAACTCCATCAAAACCCCTTTTGTAGATAACTTTCTCTAAGTGATTTGGGCTATCATAAAGAGTGAAATTGACCACATTTCTCCAGACTTTTTCTTTCTCGGCTCTATCAGGAAGAAGTGTTCGATTTTGAAGGTATTCCCTGATAGATGTCAGCCATCCTATAGTATGACCATATAGTTCAGTAATAGGACTAATTTCATTGATCTCCTCTGTTCTATTTCTAACATAAGGTGAAATTGTACGACGGTGGGCAATAATGATGGTTGTCTCGTCCCAATTTGGATCTACCAGAGCTGTGGCTATATTAGCCAATGAATCAGCTTGGGCATTTTGTGATCTCGAGATATAAGAAAATGTCAGTTCCATAGGAAATTCTGCCATTAACTCTCTAACGTAATCATAAAAAGGCATCAATTCTTCTTTTCTGATTACATAATCCCCATTGACTTTTTTGATTACCAGGTCTGAATCACCTTTCACCTTTAAGTGACTCACTTGTGCTTGAAGCGCTAACTCCAAGACTGTGATGAGAGCTTGGTATTCTGCTTCATTATTGGTACCACCTTCCCATAATAAGAAGGAATAAGGTAACACTGCATTTTCTAGAGAAATGAGCACAATTCCTAAGCCAACTTTGTTGAATTTAGGATTTTCCATTTTCTTCCCTGTTGGACTTCTGAAAGCACAATCAAAATACATTTCCCATACTTGTGGACTATCCTGAATTGAGAAGACTTCTTCACCAGGGAGTTCAATATCTGAAGATGTATCTTCTACTGAAGGATGTTCAACAAGGAAATCAGCTAGATCTTGGCCCTTTATTGCCTTTTCAGACACATACTGAATGTCAAATTGCTGCAAAATTACTGCCCACCTTGCCAGACGTCCTGTAAGAATTGGACGACTATAGATGAATTTGAGTGGGTTATTGCGAGATACCAATTAGAACTCGTGAGGTTGCAGGTAGTGTCTCAACTTCTGAAATACAAAGATTAATGCCAGGCAACACTTCTCAATATTTGAATACCGGGTTTCTGCTTCAAGAATAGTCCGACTGAGATAGTATAGGTTGTTTTCATTCCCAACATCATTCTTCTGAGCAAGAAAGGAACCCAATGATCACTCTAAATCTGTCACGTATAGGATAAGTGGTGTTCCTTCAATAGGTGGCATAAGTACCGGTGGACTAAAGAGATACTTCTTGAGAATATCGAATGCTGCTTGACATTCTTCAGTCCACAGGTAAGTGACTCCCTTCTTCATCAATCTGGTGAAGGGTAAACTTTTTCCTGCCAAATTGGTGATAAAACGCCGAATATAGGCTAAGTGTCCTTGAAGTCCTCTCAATTCTTTCAAATTTCGAGGAGGTGACATACCAAGGATTGACTTTGTCTTCTTAGGATCGACTTCAATACAATGATGGCATATGATGAAACTGAGAAATTTTCCTGAGGTTACCCCAAAAGCACATTTTAAGGGGTTCATCTTCAAATTATGTTACTGAAGTTTGCGGAATATGACTTCCAAATCAGCCAAGTGATTAGAAAATTGTTTGTATTTGACCACCAAATCATCCACATAGCTTTCAAAAAACTTCCCTAAAAAGGTTTTGAAGATACGATGCATAGCACGCTGATATGTTTTGCCTGCATTCTTTAAGACAAAGGGCATTACCTGGTAGCAAAACACACCCTGAGGGGCTCTAAAGGCTGTGGATTCTTCATCTTCTGGGGCCATTTGGATTTGATTATATCCAGAATATACATCCATGAGGGAAAGTGCTTCATAGCCAGCTGTTGCATCAATTAAAAGTTCTGTAATCGGAACTGGGAAATCATCCTTTGGACAATGCCGATTAAGATCTCTGAAATCAATGAAAAATCTAATTTTCCCATTCTTCTTTTTCACTGGGACAATATTAGCCAACCATTTGGGATATTGAAATTCTCTAACAAAGTTAGCTTTTATGTGCTTATCCACTTCGGCTTCAATTTTGGAAGCATAGGTTGGGTGTGTTCTTCTAGTGGCTTGTTTGAATCCTCGATGCTCTTCCGGTAAACCCAAACGATGAGTGGAAAAATCTGGATCAAGCCCTGACATCTCAATATAGTTACAAGAAAATATATCTTGATTTTTCTTTAGAAAGGAAATATACATCTCTTTCTCTTCAAGAGTCATGTCCGCACTAACTAAAGTGGGGCGTGGATCTTCTTTTGTACCCAGATTTATTTCTCTGAGTTCATCCACAGTGGTAGAGATACCCTCTTCAAATTTTTTAGGAGCTTCTCTGAGATCTTCCTGTTCTTCTTCAACATGTGTTATTTCTTCTGTTTCTACTTGCATAGTGGATGATGAAGCATAATTTCCATGATCAGAAGAAATGTTAAAATTTGAACATCTTGAAGAAGAAGCTTCCATTTCTGACCCAATTGATGATGAAGGGTCTTCCATGAGTAATAAATAGGAGATAATGGATTGAGAATCGACATCATGATTCACCTCTAACATTGATATAAATTCTTCTAGCCTAATTGGTGAAGTATAGAGTTGCTGGATTTCAACGGATGAAATGAAGACATCTCCATTTGAGATTTCATCACTGCTTGGTGGCTCACCAATTTCTCCCATGTTGTTTGGCTTGATTTTCGTAATTGACATTATGGATCTTTCCATAAGAGTATTTTGATTTGGTTATATCTTTTCAATTTGAATAATAGGCAACACATAATCTGTACTCACATGTGTAAATGGATTTAATGGAATCTTCTCCAAACCATATGGAGCATTAACTTTAGTAAGCTCTATTGTTGTGGATTTCTCCTTTCCTTTCATGTGATAGAATTCTGCATCAATGTATTGAGATTCACATGTCTTGAACGAGGCCTTATAAACATACAGTGTCCCAACTTGACCATCGAAACAATATTTGAGACATTGATGGTATGATGAACGGATAGCCACATGTTGATGTAGCCAGGGTCTTCCAAGCAAGATGTTGAAGGCTGAATCTTGATCAACAACAATGAAATCTGAATTAGATACAAGATCTCCAAACTGAGTTCTAAGTGTAATCTCGCCCAGTGGTTCTTGTTCATTTTTATCATATTCTTGTAACATCATAGTAGAAGGAGATAAATTAGATTCCTTGAGTCCCAATCGACGAAGTGTACGAATAGGGATGAGGTTGACTCCTGAACCATTATCAATGAAATCCCTTTGGATATCTACACTATTGACCTTTCCAGATAAATACAAATGTCTAATGTGTCCATGCATGGCTTCATCTTCATATTCATCTGAGAAAGATATCACTGAATGGCATTCTGCAGGATTATTCTCTATATGGTATACTTCAGCTGCAGCAATTTCAGTTTCAAACTCTTGAGGACTAGACAAAACCTCAATGAGTACCTCTCGAAGATCCTTTGATAGATTCAAAGCATCCAAAATTGATAACTTGGCCGGTACTTGGGCCAAGTGTTTCAATATATCATAATTTTGATCCGAAGGTCTGTGTTTCCCAATAGTAACATGTGTTTTAACAGGTGCCTTGGATGTTGATGTTTTGGAAGTTGATGCATCGTGTATCAGGGTAAGAGTTGGTAATACTCTTGGTTTTGGAAGCTTAGACTGATTAGGTCTATTTACTTATTCAGAAGAAGAAAGTTGAACCTTCAACCGATCTTCCAGTATAATTGTGCCAGGACTAAGTTTTCTATTGGTGGAAGAACTTGCTTGTTCTTGTTGAGCTCGCTGAAGGGCTCTACCATGAGTTTTTGTCGCATACACAGTTCTAGTAGGAGTAGAATTGGAATAGTGGCCTCTGGAAGACGCACATCTTCCCCTGTATCCTGAGCCTCTGGAACTTCCTCTGATTCCTCTGTTTGATATAGGGAATCCAGGCACATCAAAATTGAAACTGCGACTGACATATGGATCTGTTAATTGAATCATATTAACAGAACCGAAGATCAACTCTTCATCCGATGAATACTCTACCTGATTAACATGTTTAGGCTGTGCCGTTTGGTGGGGCGGTGGTCATGGATTCGAAGTAGATGGCATGAAGTCTTCCAGAGTCAAAGATAGCTTAGGCTTTGACACATAATCATCTTCTTATGATTGTTCCACTTTCTTGGAATTGTGTCGTTTCATTGAGTATTTTCCCTCTGATGAAGAGGGTTTTGCTGCAACATTTATGGTAGAAGGCACAATTGGATTCTTCAATTGTGTTTGTAAAATAGCATGAGTTCGATTTATCGTCTTTCTAACCATCCAATCATCATATTTTTGTGCATTTTTGCTTTTGAAATCTTGCCATTTTTCTTCCTCCTCTGGAACTGTAGCAGTGACACATGCTACCTGAGCTGAAGAACCTTTCAGTTTGACTTGTCCCGAGTCGACCATCTTTTACAGGAGGTATTTGAAGAAAAAACACTCCTGGATGGGATGCCCCAACATTTGATGAAAGGGGCAATAATTGGGACGGTCTTCATCTCCTTCCTTGTTTGGAATCTTGGGCCTTGCCAATTGAACCAGATTATTTTCTAGAGCTAAAAAGAAGTAGCTAGGAACTTGTTTATTTCGGAAAGAGTAAACTTTTCTCTTCAGATACTCAAATTTTTTTCATCTTTGATCTCTTTGATCATCTTGATGAAATGGTCTCTGTTTTTGGTGCTCAGGAGGTGGAGCCCTTCGAGAAGATGAAAGTTTTTAAGTAGAAGCAGGTAAAGGTGCTTGTTTAAGCATTACTATAGCAGTCTCTGCTTTACCCATTCTCATTCCTAGAGCTGATGGAATTACGCGAGATTTAGCCTTAGTCTGTATAAGAGAATCTTCAATCTATTGAGAAATTTATGTAAGGTCTCGAAACCCTCCAGTGTATTTCATAGGGATCAACGGCGGGTGTAATTCGTCATGATGATTTGCCACACATATTGGCAATAGTTACTCTTGAGGAAGTGCTAAGCTCAGGGAATATGTTAATCCCTTCCAATGAGAAATGAAATCATAGACTCTTTCATTCTCCCTTTACTTACAGTTTGTAAGATCGAAAACTATTGTCTTTGGAAAAGATGAGCTGAATTGAAGAAAAAATCATTGTTGGAGATCCTCCCATCTGGTAATTGACCGGGATTGCAAGCTTGTGTACCAGACAAAGGATGGTCCTTGCAAGGTTCGCACGAAGCATCTGAGTTTCACTGCTTCTTGCTGCTCCGGAGTTCCCATCATAGGATCGCAACAAGACATGTAATGCGTCAAATGTTGTTCAGGATCGCCTGATCCATTGAAAATAAGGAATACATGGTTTCCAAAACTTTATGGGGGAGAGATTGAATCTACCCATTCAGGGTAATCTTTCTTTTCTGGTTGAACCTGCGCATGCTTCCCTTCCATAGTCTCTAACCGATATGTTAATGACTCGATGGTAGTTATTAAATTTTGAGAAACATCTGGTTGAAATTAGACCTGGGCAGGTGAAATTAATGGAGCTTGTAAAGGTATGGAAACTGGTACTGCAACTGATGGCAACACTACCAATTTTTGTTGCACTTAACCCATAAGATTAGACCTGTGAGGGTGTACTGATAAAGGAGGATATTCTTGATCCATCTTAGTAGCTGCAACAAACTCCCATGGCTGACAGACTCCAGCATGCTTAGGAAGAAGACTACCCTGAAGTAGTTCTGCATTCAACCTCCTCAATTCCTTCATTTCTTCCTCCAGTTATGCAAACATTTTCTCTAGTGAGAGATATTGGCCTTCTCCAGTGGAAGGATATATAACTTGATTCTTTCCCCTCCCTTTGTTGGATCCTTTTTAGAGAGGGGGAAGTGGGTTACTTGAAAAATTACCTAGGTTCGGAGTAATCTTTTGATTTGGTGTACGCACAACTTCTTCATTTGTGTCTGTGCATACATCTTCTTGAGAAGGAACCTTTTCATCTGAATCCCCTGAGTGAGCCTCATCTGGTGGATCAGAATCAACGGCATTGATGACATTGATTGATGCATAACACATCGCATCCCTTCTATCAACATTTCTATGATATTGTCTTCTTCCATGTCATTGATGAGACATTGCCTTTTGTTGATTCGATCCCTCAGGAACTTCTTGACGAACCATAATTTGGAGTGAATCTCCTGATAATTTGGATCTTTTTTTCCTCCTGTGGATTCTTCCCCAATCGAGAGAAGACCGACTTTCGCTAAGGAGGGGATTGATGATTTGAAAAAGTCCCCAGTCTGGTGGACTGGGGTTGTACCTGCTTCTTTTTCTCAACTCCTCAAATCCTATTTGTTGATTCTGAGGGTTGGTTTAATAGATTCCCTAGTCTGGGAATCTATGGTGGCTCTTGACATGATATATCTGATACTTTCTTAAAAGCTCTCCTGATCGTGCGGACCTTAGTCATGAAATTAGCTAGATTCATCAACCTGCATCAACTTTTATCACCCGGTTCAAAAGACCGTTGGATGATTTCTGACACTTCTATCACTTGGTGATGTGCTTGCTCCAAATGAGAGGCATGTTCAATTTTCTCATTCGCTTGACGCAGGAGTAATTCAACAACTTGTTCTCTGCATTCTTGATTTTGAGAAGAAATAGTTGAGGCCTGTTCTTGGTAAATATTTTGATTACAAACAAAACCCATTGACTGTGGTCAGCCACAGGCAAAAACATTGCATGAGACCATTTTCGGTGGGCTTTGATGACTGGAGAGAACAGTGAAATTTATTGCTCCATGAACACCACATCCTCTGACATGAATACCAGATGGGGCATTGGCAATTAACTGGCTCAATCTTCTTAGTGCGCCAAGGCATGAAACTTGAAGGGCTCTCTACTGCTTTTTAGCCTTCATATATCGAGAGACTGATAGAGATTCCAAGTCAATTTGATGTTGTAACCCATATATTATCTTAACATGATTTTCATATTCATAAAAAGATAATACTTTATTTTTCAACTGACAAAGAGTTTTCTATATGTTGAGACAAATATCATGAATTCCGTCTTCCGTCAACATCTCTGGAATGTCATACTGAGAGTCAGCCAGAGGCCAAAACATGATTGGAACTTCACCTTTCGCCAGTTGTTTTCTCAGGTTCAGCATTTCCTCTTTATCATTCATTGAAGATTCTTCTTCCTGTTTTGACCAGAGCTGGTGCTTTTTGTTGCTTCATTGGATTCAAAAGGATTAGTAGATAAATCACTGATCAAACTATAAGATGAATGACTTAGGGGTGGTTTGTAGAATGAACTACACCTTGGGATATCTTCTGATTGAGAAATAATTTCAGCTGCTAGCGATGAAGCATCAGACATGACTGGTTTCGAATTTACAAGTGCCTCAAGATAAGAGGGCTTTCTCGACACTACATTGTCCACTAGAGCATTTTCTGGGCAATGTGCATCACTACTGTAGAGAGGACTTTTGCAGCAAAATTCATCATCATGGGGAGGACCACCACGGTGGGTTACAACAAAAGATGAGATCTCTTGCTCCTTGGTATTCTGGCCACACAGAGGGTTATTGTAGCTCTCATATGAAGATGAAACTTTGAGATCGACCGAATTGTCATGAAGCAAGCCTTCATGAGGAAGTGTCTGTTGAAGACCTTCAGAATTAATGTTCCCACTATTGGGAAATGAGGGAGTAGAATCTTGAATTCCAACAGATAATTGTATGAGGGTTTCAAGAACTCCAGCATCAAGAAATTCCTTGTTACAGATTGTCTCTTGATCTCTTGATTGTGCTGGGCGGGTATTCTTCTTAGACACCTTCTTACTCACCTTGGAAACGACTTGTTGACGAAAGTGGCTTCTCTGAGAAGGTGTATATGCCTAATCAGGATATATGGCCAGGTTAGGCTGATGATCTCTACTCAAATCAGGTGTATGTTCCTGACTTGGTTGCCCGTATGATATGGGGGAGTATGCCCCACAACCCTCTTGGACTGGAACAGATGTGTGTATCTTCTCTGGAGTGAACTGTTGATGTTTCACTCCACTACTAGGGACAGATTTGTTCGTCTTTTCCTGAGATGCCGCTGAAGCTGTTATAATATCCTGGTAAGCATCTAGAATATGATCATGGATTTTCTTCTTCTCTTTCACCATTGATAGAATATTCTTGGTGACTTCACCTGCCAGAACGGGTATATAAGCCTATTCCATGCTTGGAGTAGGTGTATGTGCCTACCCCTATCCTCGTTTTCCTATCAGTGAATCCTGAAAGTACTCAAGTGTGGGGGAAAAAAGTTGATTCTGCCTCCTGTTTGTTGCCGGAGCTTTTCGACTGACTTCTCTGTGTGCTACCAAGCGAGACTGTTGGTAGGCTTGATCAATACTAGCAGGTGTATGTGCCTGCTTATTGCACTTCACCGAATGTGGTTGACGAGCTCCATCATATGTACTCAGACGAGCCTGCTGACTAGCTCGTGATGTATAAACTGGTGTATGTTCTTGCCTATAGTACTCCACCGGAATTGACTAGCGGGATTGGCATGATGCTGCCAGACGAGTCTTCTGGGCAGCGGAATTAAAACGGGAAGGGGTGTGTGCCTGCTTGTTGCTTGCCATCAAGTTAGGTTGGTGGACTTCTCCGGAGATGGTGCACTTTTGCACGATTCTGACGGTGATTGCTGAAGGGGGACCTCGGGAAGGACTCCAGTCTCCTTGAATTAAGGCCCTAAGGGACCTGCTCATTCACCTCCCCAGAATATGGGAGTGAATGGTGATTGCGTCCGGGGATAACGACCCAAAACGGTTGCAGACGGTGGTTAGCACTGCCTGCTTCTTGATCACTGGTCCTCGTTGTCCGGACGACCGATGTGAATTGTTCACTTGGAGGGCTTGTCGGGCAGCCTACAGAGTTGGAATGGTTCCATGTTGACGGTACTCCTTAACCTGTGCATTTGATACCCAGCGTTGAAGACGCTGAGTAGGTGATGTCATCCTAAGAGTGGACGATGATCCAACAGAAGTATTGGAATTTGCATTCACATTAGTGGTATTCACAGGTGTGAACTTGAGAGCAGCCATTTCGTAGAATGCAGAAAATCTTGTTAAAGAGTGTCTGTTTGATATAACAGACGTAATCAAGATAAATTCAGCCACTACATATTTTGGATGAGCACATATTTCAATGATTGTTTTTTTGGCCCTCTCATTGGGTTTTAAATAGGGGACTAACAAATAAGCAAAGCATCATTTTAACATGGATAAGGATTCACGTTGGTTTCACCATTTTTTGTTTCCCTTTGGAATTGGTGATGACCTCGTCGATTTAAGGTTCAAACATTCCAAGCGGTTTTTAACAGGTTTGTTCGTAGAACCGAAAACATCCAATGATTCCATATCAATTTGAACCTACTTTCCAAAGGTAGGCGCTCATTAGTTGTGGACTGATGAGGCTTAGGAATTTACATTGGTTGAGAGGATAGGATGTCGGACTCATCACACCTTTTTGAGGGGAATTATTGTCTACTCTGGGACTCTCTTTATAGATTTAACTTATGTTCGTGAATCCTTATTACATTACCAAGTATAAAATGAGATTTCCTTTAGATCTGACAATAAATGATTGATATGTAGGAAATTTAGAGAATCTTTTATATGTATTCGAGGTTCTTCATCGATAGAGAATCATCTGTATTTGTTAGAGATTCTTAGTCAATGGTATCCTTTGATACATAAAAGTCTCTTGGTCATTATGATGACCGTAATGGTTTTAAATCCACTCAGTGGGGCACTTGAAGTTTACTGTCATTCAGAAGGACAATGATTATTTCAGAGTTGGGATCGTACCCACAAATGGGATACCTACATATCCTTTGTTTTTTTGGAAAAGGAATCAGAACCCACGTAGTTCGAGCGAGGGAGTATGATTTTTTTGCATGATTGATGTCTGAAAGAAATATTTCATGATTACTTTTACACTCTAAGCTCACGTGAGTCATGCTCGGTGTGAGAAATAAGAGGTATTGTTGAATCCAGACAATTGTGCCACGAAATATGCAAAGATGTGGGGATTATGTGTGTATGACTGCCCAAATAGATAAGGATTAAGATTTACTTCAGGAAAGAAATCCAGGAACAAGGTCCATAAAGGTATATGTGCTTCATGGAGATTTGGATACTCTAATCTTGGGGCTTACTCCTAAGGAAGATTCCCAAGTTAAGAGGGGACTTATGATTAGGTTTTACTCCTGAGAAGGAAGCCCAGATCAAAAGGAAATTAAGACTGGGGATTACTCATGAAAAGGAAGCCCAGGTTAAAGGGATTTAAAAATTAAAGGGACTTGGGGCATACTCCTAAGGAGGAGGCCCATATTTGAGACTGGGGATTAATCTTGAAAAGGAAGCCCGGATTAAGAGAATTATGGTTGGGTTTTACTTCTAATAAGGATGCCCATATTAGAGGACTTGGGGCTTACTCCTAAAGAGGATCCCAAAAATTAATGGGAATTATGACTGGGGCTTATTCCTGAAAAGGAGGCCCAGGTTAATGAGGACTTGGGGCTTACTCCTAAGGAGGATGCCCATACTTGTGAACTTTGAGACTATGTCTTACTCCTGAAAAGGAAGCCCAGGTTAAAGAGATATTGGGGCTTACTCCTAAGGAAGATGCCTAGATTTGAGAATTATGACTGGGGCTTATTCCTGAAAAGGAGGCCCAGGTTAAGGGGTTCTCTCATCTTAAAGGATGAGGTTGAATGAATGAAATCTCAATCTTTAGTGACATAAAGATGTGTAAATCACTAGGTTTTGAGAGATATTCCATAGAATTCCTTTCAGATAAGGAAGTTAATCAAGAAAACATGCCATAAATGGATTTGAATAATGTCTTGAAGACTGAATATTGAATAGGTGAGGTGGAATGGTATAAGAGGGGTTAAATGGGCAAGAAGGGCACCCAAAAAGGTAGGGGCATGAAAGTCCTGGTAGGCGCGCAGGTACTGCGTGGGCGCACAATTCTTGGTCGCACAGGTATACCTGCACGACAGATGGGTACTTGCGCAATTGTTAACCAGTAGGTAACACTTGGGCGATCCTTGACCAACGGCTATAGAATTATCCTGAGGTACTTCCAGAAGAGAGGTGCACAAGTTTTGGTGAAGAATTAGTGCAGCGCACAAGTATGTTCATTTCCCTTAAGGGTAAAACACCTTAGGCGCGCGAGTGTTAGTGAATTATAACACTTAGACCTTACTCCTCTTGTTTAGACCTTCCATTCTAGGTAAAGAATTACCTTAGAAGTATTCGGAAGACCTGAAGAAGAGACTTGGGCGTTTAGAGCTCTATATCTGAATTTTGGAAAAATTCCTCCCCAAATGGGGGGCCCACCGGGGGTATTTATAGGGTGGAGAAGACCCCGGACGGTTATCACCTAGGGCGCGCAAGTGACTTGCGCGACCGAAAATGCGGCTCGCAAGTGTACTTGCGCGACCATGGTAGAACTTGCGCGACCCTTGTGAAATGTTCTTCTTATTCATTCCTTTGTCAATTTTTGATATTTTTTTCAAAGGATGAATCACTTTGGGCTAAGATATTCCCCTTTTCCAGTCTTTAGACTCTGTGACGAAAGGAGCATCAACACCAGGGTGTTGGGTGCATAAGTGTTTTGGATACACTTCTAGAATGTTGTAAAATATCATTATCATGGGTTAGCCAATGAGATGAGCATGACATGCATTGTAGAGGAATGACTTCCCACAAGAATTTCATATATCAATGTGAGGACTAATTTGGGATTTTGTGCTAGGTGCGAATTTTCGAAATAAATGCATAATTTGTTTTCAATGAAAGATTTTGAAAACAAGATATTTGGTATATTTTGAAAATGGGTTGATTTTAAAAAGGCATGAGAAATGTTTTCAAAAATGTTTGAACATAAGAAAAAGGTTGTTTTGAAAACAATGTTGTGATAGATGATGTGATAGAATTTGAAATGATAATACCTTAGTTGCTAGAGAGTGAGATTGACGGAGTTTGTTGTTGGTTTAGAAAATGGAACACGGTAGGCATCGTCGAAACCAACCTGAAGAAGCTGTGGAGAATGTGGTTGAACCAGAACCACATGTGAACCAAGATATAGTTCATAGTATTGTCCAGGCTTTTCATGCTATGGATATGGGTAACCGGAGGAATGAACCAAGGCATTGAATCATACCATCCAGTTGATGAAGCATAATCCATTGAACTTTCGGGGTGATACTGAACCCGAGAAGGCGGAGGTGTGGCTAAATAGGATGAATCGTATCTTGGATTTCATCGACACACCAGTAGAGCTAAAAGTAAAGTTGGTTAAGTATATGCTCGAGGATCTTTCACGTCAGTGGTGGGTTTTAGCAGTGCAGTCTAAATTGGATGAAGGTTTTACCTGTGATGATTTTAAAGAATTTTTCAATAAACAATTCTATCCTCATACGTTCAAGATCCAGAAAATGAGATAATTCTTCATCTTGAAACAGGAGACTCTCTCTGTCATAGAATATAGGGCTAAATTCATGAATTTAGTCTGTTTTCCACCAGAAGTATCGGCAAGTGCGTCGTTGAGGGCACGCATCTTCGAATCGGGGCTAAGGCAAGAGATTCGATCGAAGATTGCAGTGCTCTGTATTACGGATTATACAGATATGGTGAACAGAGTGACTATTGTTGAACGTGATATCTCAGGATCAATAGGAGGGGGAATGATGATACCTATAGGAAACGGTGGGAACACAACCTCTGGGAACAAGAGAAAATTGGACACATATTTCCACAGTGTAAGTGGAAATCAGTATCAGATGGAGGGATCAGTGAACCTTCCTCAACGGCCCCAGAGAAAATAAGGTTGTTTTCAATGTGGTTCACTTGACCACAAAAGGCAAGATTGTACGACGCAACCTAGAGCATGTCACAATTGCAAGAAAATAGGTAATCTACAGCGCTATTGTAAGAATGCTCCGAGGTTGGGTGCGCGTGACACTTCCCAGGAATCACAAGCATCGTATGCTTTGACAGGACGAGGGAAACAAAGTCAGTATCATCATCATAAGAGAACTATCTATGGAGATTCTAGAAATACCATGTCTCCTCAACCAGGGCAATCTCAGCAAGGCAAAAAGGATAACAGTCCAGCGACGAAGAAATTATATGGATCTAAGCAGATGATTGTCGATGATCAGGCAGAACCATCTATAGTGAGAGGTATGATTCTTTTTAATTCTAACCTTGTGAAAGTGTTGTTTGATACTGGAGCATCACATTCCTTCATTTATTCTCGTGCTGTTGACTTTTTATGTCTAAAACTAGAAATGATGCCTTCTGTTTTGAAACTCAAAACTCCTCTTGGTGAAAGAGAACATCAAGCCTTTATGTGTAGAGCATGTGCTATAACTGTTGATGAAGCTAAGTTAAAATGGGACTTATAGATATTGGACATGGATGTCTATGATGTAATCCTAGGTATGAATTGGTTGACAAGGTTTAAATCTCACATCAACTGTTATAGGAGAACAGTTAGTTTCACAACTGAGGACGGCATCAACCACATATTCAGAGGAGATATGATGGTAAAGAAAGGTGCAAAGATATTTTTGGCACCAATGGTGGGAACGATCTCTTACCCACTAGAAACGTTGACTTTGTAATTAATAGAAGAGATTGAGAAAAATATTTTTCCAGATGTTGTGGATCAATTTCTAGATGTCTTTCCCAATAACTTCTTGGGGTTACCACCTCTAAGGGAAATGTAGTTTATGATTGATCTCCTTCTGGGAACCAGTCCTATTTCCCTTATGTCTTATAGGATGGCACCAAAAAAGTTACAAGAATTGAAAGTGCAGTTAGAGGAGCTGGAAAGAAAGGGTTTCATTCGACCAAGTACTTCTCTATGGGCAACACTGGTGTTGTTTGTGAAGAAGGCAGATAAAACTCTTCAGTTGTGTGTTGATTGTCGTAAGCTTAACCAAGTTACGATAAAGAATAGATATCCACTTCCACGCATTGATGATCTGTTCGATCATTTAAGGGGAGCTCAGTGGTTCTTGAAGATTGACTTGCGATCAGGATATCACTAATTGCGTGTTTGGAAGGAGGATATTCCAAAGACAGCTTTAAGAAGCATATATGGCCACTACGAATATGTAGTCATGCCTTTCGGTCTAACGAATGCACCAACAATATTCATGAATTTGATGAATCGGATATTTCAACGATATCTTGATTCTTTTGTTGTGGTCTTTGTGGATGACATTTTGGTCTATTCAAAGACAAGGTCAGATCATGAGGTGCATCTGGAAACAGTGTTACAAATCTTGAGAGATCATCATTTTTTTTCCAAATTATAAAAGTGTGATTTTTGGATACAGGAAGTATGTTTCTGTGGACATGTCATTTCTAACAAAGGACTTTCTATTGATCCTGAAAAGATAGAAGTCGTTATCTCTTGGTAACCACCGAAGAATGTGTTCGAGATATAAAGTTTTCTTGGACTAGCTGGTTACTACCGATGCTTTGTGCGTGATTTCTCATGACTAGATTCACCAATGACAGCTCTGACTAAGAAGAATTATCTCTTCCAATGGATGGAAGAATGTTATAAATCCTTTCAGGAACTGAAATTTCGGCTTACATAGGCACCTATCTTGATCTTTCCAGAAATAGGACAGGGGTCTGTGGTGTATTATGATGCTTCAGGGTCAGGGTTGGGTTGTGTTCTCATGCAAAGAGATCATGTGGTTACTTATGGTTCAAGGCAGTTGAGGGTTCATGAGAAAAATTACCCAACACATGATTTGGAGTTGGTTGCAGTCATCCATTCTTTGAAAACATGGAGACATTATCTCTTTGGTGAGATATTTACTTTGTTTACGGATCACAAAAGATTGAAACACATTTTCTCACAGCAATATTTGAACCGGAGGCAAAGGAGGTGGATGGAGTATCTCCAAATGTTTGACTTTGACTTGATGTACACACCAGGAAAAATGAATTCGGTGGCAGATGCATTAAGTAGAAAGTCATATGCTCAGTTTCATAAAGAAGCTTCAAATGAATGGCAGTTGATGTCGGTCTTAGCCGACATGCATTTGGAATGTGAAGACAGAGGTAATGTTGCTGTTTTCTTATCAGCTACACTTGTTCTTGATTTAGTAAAGATGATCAAAGAAGCACAAACATCTGATGCAGAATGTCTGGTTGTAAGTTCAAAACTCAATGGTGGGGAGACCATTGATGGATGGAAATGTGATGGGGTTCATTTTTTTGTTTTAGATATCAGATGATTATAAATATGGTTTGTCAGGAACAACTCCTTCATGCTTACCACCATTCAAGATGGGTTGTACATCCAGGTACACATAAGATGTATAAGGCGTTGAAGGCGCAGTTTGGTGGAGCGTTATGAAAAGGAAGGTGACCGAGTTCGTCTTGCGGTGCTTAACTTGTCAGCAGGTTAAAATAGAGCATCAGAGACCAGCTAGTATGTTACAATATTTACCTATCTTAGTGTGGAAATGGGATCATATAGTAATGGATTTTGTTACAGGTCTTCCTAGAATGGTCCAGAAACATGATGCCATTTGGGTGATAGTGGATCATCTAACTAAGTCAGCCCATTTCATCCCTATTCGTGAAACTCATACGGAGGAAGATCTTTCAAAAAAATATATTCGAGAAGTTGTAAAGAGGCATGGTGTACCAGTTTCTATAGTCTTGGATAGATATATGAGGTTCACATCTCGTTTCTGGAAATCATTACAGCGACCCCTTAGAACTCAGTTGACTATGAGCACGACATATCATCTTTAGACGGATGGGAAATCCAAGAAGACGATACAAACATTGGAAGATATGTTGCGGGCTTGTGTAATGGATTTTGGTGGCTCATGGGAGGAGCATATACCCTTAGTGGAGTTCTTATACAATAACAGCTATCAAGCCTCGATACGCATGGCTCTGTTTGAAGCATTGTATGGGCGTCCTTGTCGTTATCCACTACGTTGGTTGGAAACTGGTGAAAATTAACTAGTCAGACTAAGCCTCATCCAAGAAACAATAGAGAATATCTAGTTGATTAGAAAGAGGATGGAGACAGATCAGAGTCATCATAAATCTTATACAGATCACCGTCGAAGACCGCTGTCATTCGTTGTGGGTGATCATGTCTTCTTGAGGAACTCTACAAGGCTTGGACATTGTCATTTCGGGAAGCAGGGCAAGTTATCTCCTAGATATATTGGCCCTTTTGAGATACTAGAATGGGTTGGATAGGTGTAATATCAGTTGGAATTACCACCATGGTTCAGTTTAGTGCATAATGTCTTCCATGTATTGCAGTTGAAAAAGTATCAGCCTGATCCGGACCATGTGATCATATGGGATCACATTGACCAAGAACTGGATGCTTCATTGATACATATCCCAATATAGATTTTGGATAATAAAGAGAAAGTCTTGCATGTAAAAATCACCGGTCTAGTGCGAGTTTTATGGCAGCATGGTCAGATTCAGGAAGAGACTTGGGAACGTGAGAAGGAAATGAAATAGTAGTGGCCCGGACTCTTTCAGTTGGGTGAAGGTTTTCTACTTTTCGAGGACAGAAAGACCAATGGTGGGGAGAATTTAGTACCCCTGGTTTTTGGTATATAACCCTTTATAGATGATTTTAATGGTTTTAAAGTTAAGGGTGATGAATGAGAGAGTCGAGAGAACTTTAAATGATGTTTGAGGCAAAGGGGAAGTTGCACGGGCGGTGCACGGGTTGTCTAAACCGTGCAGCCAAACCATGTGTAGTGGGCCCTTAAGGCAGTAGCTTCCACACGAGTGGCACATGGTTTCCTAACCGTGCAAAAAAAATGTTCATGGAGTTTCTGCCGAGGCAGTAGCTAATACATGGTTAGCACACAATTTGTCTAACCGTGCGAGAAAACTGTGCAGCCACTTAAACGAGATCCTATAAAGGTGGATCGCACGCATTTTTTCCTCTAGGTTCTTTGTTTTTCCTCCTAAGAAGACCTAACTTGGGATTTGTCTTTTCCTAAGGTCATATAAGGTTATCCCATCGTTCCAGAGGCGATCTTAAGGCTTCTCTTGGTGAATAGAAGTCGGATTCTTGAGGTATGTGATCGTTCTTCTTCGTTCTTGATCGGTTTCTTAGATCTACTTAGATCTACTTATCCTCTTCTCTCGGTTTCTTAGATCTATTCCCGTTATGGGTAGATCTAAGTGTGTGGATTCCAAATATGATAAGATTTGTTCTTGATCTTTCTAGGAGAAGAGATCTAAGGCGTATTTTTGGAGAATCAACCCGGGTTTCTTGAACATTATTCGACTGTTTTGGTTTTCATCAATTCACACTCAACTCCTCTTGTTAGAATTGATTGTCTTAGTTTCAAATTGGTTTGTTTGAATGGATTTGATTGTGAAAATCATGGAATAAATCTACTTTAGTGATGATTTATGTTTTTGATGAAATTGTGAAATCTTGGTGAATTGTTGTGAAAAGTGATTTGGCTTCTTGAATTTAAAATGTTGATTTTAAATTATGGATTTTCTGAAATCGTAAATGGTTTGATGAAAAATGGGTTTTCAATAAAAAGGGAGTTTTATTGAAATGGTTTGAGATTGAAATGACTTTGATGGAATTGGTTTTCCATAAAAAGGTAGTTTTATTGAAATAGTTTGAATTGGTTGAACACACTTTGTAGTTGACATGATGGTTGTGTGTGTTGAATGGTATGTGGGACGAATAAGGGTTAGGGGTCTCCCCCATCAGTGTTGGGATGGATATGGGTTAGGGCTCTCCCCCCGTCAAACATTCATATTACATTCGGGACGGATAAGGGTTAGGGGTCTCCCCCATCAGTGTTGGGATGGATAAGGGTTAGGGCTCTCCCCCGTCAAACATTATATTTTATTCGGGATGAATAAAGTTTAGGGGTCTCCCCCATCAGTGTTGGGATGGATAAGGGTTTGGGCTCTCCCCCATCAATCATTCATGTGCATTTGGGTTTGATAAGGGTAAGAAGTCTCCCCCATCATGGTTGGGATGGATAAAGGTTAGGGCTTCTCCCCTCTTCCATGTAGCATGCATGTTTGGTTGTATGGGTTTTTGGAATGGTCTGGGTGTGCCAAAAAGGGATCTTGTGACATGGTTCAAAAGCTTGTTTGGTTATTTTTCTGAAAAAATAACTTGCTGGAAAATTGGTTTTAATTTCTCTTGGAATGACTTTGGTTATGAATGGTTTGGAAACTTGTTTATATTTAGTTATAAACTTCTTTTGAGAAATTTTTTTGTATAAACTATTTTTATATAAATGTGGCTAACTGTTCTATCCTAGTGGCATGAGTAGGGAAGTCATTGGGGAAGCCTACTGAGTTTTATACACACCCCTGCTTCGGCACTTTGGTGCTTTTGCAGATGTTGTATTCAGGGACACATGTAAAGGTAAATCATCTTATTGCTAGTGCCTTGTGGTGATTCTTGGGAGATGTTGTGCAGCTTAGAGCTTTTGGAGCATGGAGTTGTAGTGTATTTTTAGAGTCTTGAATTGTTTATCAGCTCTGTACTTTGATGCTTAGTTTGGTCTTCCACTATTGTGTACCTTGATGTAGTTTGATATGAATGAAGTGTTTATTGGTTTATCATTTGTTCATGCATCATATAGTGAATGTTTGGTTATGGTTGGTTTATGGGTTCATTTCTTAAAGGGTAAATCATCCCCCACTTGTACTTGAAACCCTTTGGCATTTATTGCCAGCCTTTGGTGCCTTTGGGATGTCTCTTAAGGCCTAGTAATGACTCATGGTACTCTCAAGCCAATGAGAATTGGCAAGTCATTACAGATTCCAACAAGGTATACATGTTTCAAAGATCCATTTATGGATTATAGCAAGAATACAGGTCGTCGAACATTAATTTTGTTGAGGCCATAATGGAATTTGGTTTCATAATGATTGAATGTGAGTTGTGTGTCTATAAATAGTTAAGTGGGAGTGTATTCATTTTATTAATAGTATATGTTGATGACATATTACTCACTTAAAACTAAATATCTATCTTACCGTATATTAAGGAATATTTTAATAAATGCTTCTCTATGAAGTAATTGGGTGAGGAAACATATATTATTGGGATCAAGATCCATCGAGATGGATCCAAGATATTGCTTGACCTAAGTCAAAGAACATACATTTAAAACATACTGAAGATTATCAATATGGAACAATCCTATATATGATTGTTTCCAGCATCAGATAGAATTCAACATTCAAGGAAAATGTATCCTCAAACACATGAGGAAAGAAATAGAATGAAAGGTATTTGATACACATTAGTGATTGGTTTATTAATGTATGCTATGTTATGTACTAGGCTAGATTTCCCCTATGCATTAAGTGAAGTTGGAAAATATCAAGCTAATATAGGTGAATGCCATTGAATTTCATTCAAGGATATCCCTAAGTATCTTAGGCATACTAAGGATATGTTCCTAGTTTATGGAAGAGATAAAGAACTATTCATTATAGGATATGCAGATGATAGTTTCCAAACTGATCAAGATGGAATTAATTCACAAATGGGACACATATTCACTTTGAATGGAGGTGTTGTGAGTTGGAAGAGCTCAAAGAAGTTTGTGGTTGTAGATTCCACAGTAGAATATGAGTATATCACGACTTATAAGTTAGCTAAAGAAGAAGTATGAATGCATAAATTCATCCAAGATCTTGATGTAATATCTATTCATAAAGATCCTACCGTACTATTATGATAATACTGTAATGGTGTCCCTTGAAAAAGAGCCAAGGTCTTATCAGTGGAAAAATCTCATACTTTAGAAGTATCATATCTTGAGGGTTTTTTATTAGAGAGGTGTAGTTTTAGATATCAGTATTTCCATAGAATACAATGTGGTAGGTCCTTTGAATAAATCCTTGACTCATAAGAAACATGACTATCATATGAGGTCTAGTGAATTGAAGGTCATAGGATATTGGATCTAGTCTAAGTGGGAGTTTTTTTTGGTGTTGGTGTCCTAGGACCAACTATTTTTACTTTTATTACAAGTATATTTGATTCATTGAATATTAATAAAACTACTTATTACATATTTGTTTTTCTGCATGACTATAATGTAATAATTTCCTAGAGTATACATCACATAGATAAGGTTAGAGAAGTTCCCTGATATGATGAGAACCATGATGTTCTATGAAAATATTCTCAAATAATGTATTGTGGTTGGATAACATACTATGATGGGACACATAGAACATGGTCTATTAGGTGTGAGTACTCATAATCAGATGAGGCTTCTTCTCATGAAGTTCACACTTGGTAATCTCCAAGATGGGAGATTATGAGAATAGACACACCAGTAGAAATTCTATATATTTTGGGGTCATTAGATTTTCCTATCTATAGGCATGTTTGATGGTCCTTAGACTCAAATATTATTATTAATGAATATTACAAATCACATAGTTAGATGTATTTTGTAAACCATGGTGATAACAGTTCATGGAAAAGTTGTATACATTAGGTGCCTCATGAGTGACATGTCCTTAATGAATAAATTGAGGAAGGATTTGTCCCAAATATCTTTAAATAAGCTTATATCTTGTCCCTTTTATTGGAATAGATCCATCACATAAAATTATATGGCCATTGTGTAATGACGTGATTATTTCAGATAGTCAAAGAAATACATATCGAGCATATAGGTTGGTAACATTGTTATCCAACTTTATTTATGATATATTGTGACAAAGAGATTAAATTACACAGTAATCATTCATATGTGGTTGTCGATGTTACACCATTAATTTATTTCTATTGGGTTTCTTGACCCATCACTAGACATTAATCTTGGACTTTAGACAAGCTCACCTAATAAAAATGAGAAAGAATCCTATGGGGTCACACACTAAGTGTTTCTGTTGATATCAATTAAATTCTATTTGAGTTTAATGAATAGAATAAATATTATTCTCAAGTATGAGGAATAATTTTATTCAACTTATATTGATTGCATAAATTAATTAAATATTTATTCTCCGACTTGTGAATAAAATATTTATTTTATTTTTTAAATATTTTAATAAATATTTATTCACTAGAATGTGAATAAAATATTTATTTATAAATAAAATATTTATTCGGCTGTTCAATAAATGTTAGAGGAGTTCAAATGGACCAAAACTGAGACTGGGGAAAAAATATTAATTAACATGACCATTACATAATATTTGTTATTATGCAAGTTGGAATGCACCAAAAAATATAATAATATAATTATTATTATGTGGTATGGGATTTATTAAATGTAATAAATGTTATCTAATGGAAGGTATTAAATTAAATAATATTCTAACTTAAATCCTAACTCTATAAATAGATGACTATTTCTATTATGCAGATCATCCCATAATTGAGAATAGAGAATTGTTGCGCACAACGAATTCTCTCTCAACTCCTCCTTCTCTTTTATTCTTAAGAACGAGAAGTGAAAGTGATATTTATTCATGAACAAAGATCAAGTGATCAAGAAAAAACAATGCATGCCATTCAACTCACCATGCTAGCACCCAAAGATTGAGTGGTGTTTCTTAGAGATCATAAGAGCATGTGTGGATCACCACTAGATAGATTATATCCTTGGACCTCATAGTATAATGGGGGTAAACCGAAAAGGTCTTTTTTAACGATCAATATTCACTAACTAAGAAAGTTCCTAAGCCTGAGTATTTATTTCTTCAAATATAAAATAAATTAATAATAAATTTGATGTGAAATATCCTCTTTTTTTTCAACAAACGATTATTAAATAAAATTTTAATATATCACCCACCTCTGAATTATTCCCCTATGTCTGAAACCAACATGGACTACAGGAATGTGTATTTTTGGTTGGAAAACATGAAGAGCTATATTTATGAGTATGTATCTCAATTCATAACATGTTAGTAATTTAATTCAAAGAGATAAAATTCTAAGTGGATGTTACAACCATTACTCTTATTAGAATGGAAATGGGAAAACATCACCATGGATTTTTTATCGTACTCCCCAAAACATCAAAAGAAAATAATGTTATATGGGTTTCAGTCAATCACTTTATGAGGTCAGCAAACATAATTACTATTAGAGAGTATATATATTTAGATCCGATTTCCAAAACTTATATTAAGGATGTGGTAAGCATTTATGGCATACCACATCATATTGTATTGAATCTGGATTCATGGTTTACCATGAAGTCTTGGAGAAATCTTTACGAGGGTCTAGATAAAGAGTTGAGTTTTAGTACGACATATCATCCTCAGATAGATGGTTAGTCTAAGAGAACAATTCAAACCCTATAGGATATTTTGAGGTCTTATTTTATATATTTCAAATGTGTTTTGGATAAACACATTCCTATAGTTGAGTTTTCTTATAACAATAGCTTCCACTCGAACATTTAGATGGTTCTTTATGAATCTTTATGTGTAAGGAATTGATGAACTCCAACACATTGGGATAAAGTTAGAGAAAGAAAGCTATTGGGACCTAATATGGATGAAGAACTATTAGAGAGACTTAGAGTCATTCAACAACACATCAAGATAGCTCAGATTCTATAGAAAAGTTATGCTAACAATCGTCAGCGTGATCAATAATTGGAAGTTCGTAAGAAGGTTTTTATGTGAATTTCTTCATGTAATATGGTTATGAGATTCAGGAAGAAATAAAATTTAACCCTAGGTATGTTGTCCTTGTCGATATTATTGATCTAATAAGGATATTTTCTTATCTCTTTGTGCTTTTACCAAACCTATCCCAAATCCATGATGTGTTCCATGTATATCTCTTGAGGAAGTACATAACTGATCCTGTACATGTACTAAACTCAGAGGTTCTACCACTAAAACATGATATTTCTTATGAGGAATAACCAATAGAAATATTTTATCATAGAGAAAAATGTTACAGAAATAGCCTAATCACATTGTGATATTACTCTGTAGAAATGAAAAATTCAATGAAGCTACATGGAAACCTGAGGATGTAATGAAACAAAGATATACTCATTTTCTTGTATTAGAGTGATGAATTCAGAGGGAAAATTCATTTTAAAGGGGGAATAATTTAACAACCCTATATTTATGAAATAATTTTTTTTTTCAAATAAATTTGATTTCTTCATTTTCATGCATTACACGCAACACTATGTTTAAACAAACCACAGTATAATATTAAAATATTGTTATTTAAAGTAAGAGTTATCGTATAGTAGTTAGATTAATGGGAATGAATATAAATAAATACATTATTAAAAATTAATGGTTAGATATTTAAAAAATAAATTAATTGGTTATCAAATGGTTGTAAATGAAAATAAAAAAATAATCTGAAAGTAAATTGTTTTTTTGAAAAACTATTTTTGTGAGCCTAATGTATTTTTATCTTAATAAATTAAATAATATTTTAGTGAATTATTTTAATTTAAATTATATATTATATATTTAATAATTTTTAACATTCATATAATATTTTTCTAATCATGGGATAAAAATTAACCAAGTTTTATGCTTAAAACTATATTTTTCTAAAAATTGGGTATCATCACATTTTTTGTGCTTATTTTGAAATTAATTTCTACCAATTATATGCATTTAATTTAACAAAATGGATTCCATATTTTTAATCATAAGGTTCAAATTTCCTCCAGTAGGTTTCCTCTCTTGGTTGTTTGTGGTTTTTCTTATATCTGCATCTCCCTCTCTCTAGGTTTTTAAGATCTATAGCAGTTCCATGTAGATCTAGGGGTTTTGTTTTCTAAAATTATGAGAGTTTTTATTTTTGATGTTATGAAAAGAGATCTAAGGTGTTTTGTGCAAGTTTAACTTGAATTTTTGGTGCAGTTTTGTATTGGTCGATTTCATCGAAACCCTAAGGTAGCTGGCTTCACTCTCATCTCTATTTTGATATATATTGAAGGATTTAATTTCAAATTAATTGTTTTTTCTTGAAATTTGTTTTGATTATGATGTTAGAATCTTTTTTTGAACCCATTGTGAGATGATTCATGGATTTGGGGAAAAATTGGGGATTGTTGTTCCATGTACTTGGTGCGGGATTTTAAAATGGTGGTTTTAAAATCTATGGGTTGGTTTGTTTTATGGAAAATGAGTTGTGAAAATGGTTTTCAACAAATTGTTGGTTTTATTGAAATGTGATTGGGCATATATTTTTCATAATGGTGTTTTCAATAAATGTGATTTTATTGAAGTGTTTTGGCTTAAAGGGTTGTTTGGTTGGCAATTTTTTTTTGGCATGATTGTTGAAAAATGTTGGTTATATAATGTGGTAATTATTGTTTGGAATGTTATTATTAATTGGAATTTATAAATTGAATTGTTATTGTGACTTGAAAAAATTTTTTTGACATGGGGGATAGCTTATAGGGTTAAGCATGGTTGGGAAGGATAGATAGTGGGCGTAAAGGACCACCATCAAAGGGAAGTGGGTGTGAAGTACCACTATAAAAATTAGATGGGTTTGGATGTGAAGTTCCATCTTCAATGGTAACACTGAGCTCAGGTGTGTGTGTGGAACTTGGGATCATGGTTGGGAAATGTTTTCAACCAAGATAGTTGGAATTGGTTTGACATTGTGAAAGCGATTTGGGTAAATGACATGTTTTGTTGCATTTTTTGGTTGATTTCCTTGGGATTATGTTGATTTGGGTGAATTTTCTTAGTTAAGGTTGTGTTTTCTTGGTGTTAACTGTTAAATTTTTTTAATGGATTTATATAATTGTTTTATATAAATTAAGATAATGTGTTCTATCCTAGTGGTGTGTGTAGGGAATTCATTTGGGGTAAAACCTATTGAGTATTTTTACTCACCCCCTGCTTTGGCACTTGAGTGATTTTTCAGATGTCGTATTTCAAGACACAGGCCAAGTTAAGGCACCTCATTCATTTGGTGTCACCTCATGATGCTTGGGCGGTCTTGTGGTTCTTGGAATTTGGATCTTGGTGTGGAGCTATGGAGTTGTGTCATAGATTCTTTGGGTTTAGTTGTTTAGTCTTCCTCTTGGTACTTGATAGAGATAATATTTTCATTATTTTTTGTATGTTTTTTAATTATCTAACCCCTTAAAATTAATCAATTTCATCTGATTTTCATCATTTTAGTATTTTTATTGGATTTTGGGATTAATTATAAAAAAAATTAATTCTGGAAATTTATCAGTTTTGTGGATCTTTTGTATTTCATGAATATATTTTAAAATTTTGATCCAAATCAAAGGATTCCTTTTTTAAGTATTTCCTTGATTATGGTATTCAACATTATCTTCTGGAACTAGGTTTAATTCGACACACAATTTCCCAGAAAAATAAATCAATTTGACAAAGATTTTTTGCCGAAAGAATGGACCCCACCTCAGTTATTGAATTATATATCGGCCTAAATAACTCCCAATTAAGTTATTCCAACTATAATAGAAATAAAAATCCATGAATCATGTTCACATTAAATTTCATGAATAAATTATTTCATTAAGGCATCCATTTCATGCACCAAGGTGGAGGTAGTTGAATAGTCTCCTTGTGTAGGAAAATTATTCATTAGTAATACATGGATAACTTTTTAGAAACCTATTCAAATATGATAATATTTTATTTGATCACGATCAATAGATAGTGTAACAAACTTTAGGAAGTAATTTAACCAATATTTATCCATTTAGAATGAAAAATTGACTCAAACGTTCAGAGGAGTGAATATGAAGGGAAACATTTCCACCCCTCAACCCTATATATATGAGTGTTCCCTTCCATTCAAAGAGGTTGAAGAAGGTGCAATAGGAGATGAACTGGAGGATTGGAGCCTTGAAGTTTTTTTTATTTTCTATTTTTTTGTTTTCATAGTTTCATTATGCTCTCTTCTTCCCCATTCAACTTTATTACCCTTCATATGGAGGGGTAAAGACTTTGAGTGATCGAGGAAGGGGGAGTTTCACTTTTGTAATGTCGGAGTGTTGAACCTAAATGTAAAACTATATTTTTATATTAAATTGTTTCTATTTTAATTGCTTACAAATTCTATTAATGCGATTGTGTTTCCGGTTTTTGTGTATGCATTTTTTTATAGCTTTGGTTGAAGAACCCCTAACTCCCTCCGCCTAGTGAAAATTGTTTCAATCGGGAAGATTGTTTTAGGTGGTGAGTGTCAAGCGATAGTTGGAATGTGTGTGGAATTAGTGAATCATTTAAATATTTATAAGGACCAAAAATTCCTGATCAGGACTTGCCTTATTTGTTTAGGAAATTTTTATGAACTTCAATGCACATAATAGTGAGTTCCATTTCTTTTTCTCAACCAGGGGTGATTGATAACTCAATTGAGGAGTCTTTCATTTATTATTCAATAGGAAGAGAGGGTGAATGATTTTTATAATGATGATGAAATTACAAAAGGTGATCCTACCCTAAACTCATCTCTCTCTCTAATCCACTTATTCTCAAACTTTATTTTCAATTGCCTTCTTTTTTTAAAACTCAATCAATTTCAAAACCAACCTTTTCTTATTCCTAAAATTTATGCAAAAAAATAATTGTCGAGAATTCTTCTCTGAAGACAACCTAGGTTACCCAATTCACTGAATTTTAAATTTGGTAATGTGTTTTATTGGTTTGCATTGTTTACATGTATTTTGTAGTTGTGGTTGGTTATGAATCATTTGGTTGGTTTTGTTTTATTATAAAGGAAAATCATTACCCACTTATTCTTAAAGCCCTCAGAATTTATTTCCAGCCTTTGCTGCCTTGGGAACATCGCCTAAGGATGAATGGTACCTCTGCCTCAACTCAATACAATGGGAGGGGTAGGATGTAACAATTGGTATCAGTTTCTTTAGTCCTTGACTTTCAAGTGAAATTTGGTCTTTTTTGGTCTTGTCATTGGTTTTTGGTCTTGGAGTTGACATTATTCTTGGAGTATTACTTGGGTGGGGATGGTAGAAAGATGTATGATTGTGGGAACATGAAATGTATAGCATAAAAGGACATAGCTAACCCTTTTATTATAAACTACAAGTTACCAATGTTTTGGTCACATTAATGTTTTGGAGACAATTATAGTAGAGTGATCTCATTCTCCAGGGTGTAGCCAATGAGATGATCATGACATGTATGGTTGAACTGAATTCCCAGTAGGATTTCATATTTCATTTAGAATAATGATTAATGTTGTAATATAAATGTGTTATTTTTTAAAAAGTCTATAAATTGTTTTTAAATTTCTGGTTTGAAAAGAAAATGGTTATGGTATTTTGAAAATGGGTCAATTTTTAAAACATAGTGGCACTAGGTAGATTATAGGTTCTGGGTGCAGCGGAATCGCGAGAGGGGAGGTTACAAAATTTTCTTTTTTTTCATTATTAATAATCAATCCAAGGTCTATTCTGATGAATAATGTCATGAAAAATGTTATTGAATCAAAGAACAAGAAAGGGACAGAAAAACGTTGAACCAAGACAGAGTAGATCTATACAAGTTTTTTACAATTAATTTAATTAAATAAGTATTACCTATAAGGTTATTATTTCTTCGTTGATTCCTCTGAACATATATCTACTGTGAACCACTATTTCATTATAGAATCCAAGTGTAGGATTCCTCTAGTAGTGATCCACATGTGTTCCACGTATCTTTGAACATCACCGAAGGAGTCTCCGAGTGGAAGTGCGGAAGATCCATGCGCTTATGAGGTCCACCTTTGATCATCGTGAGAAATGCTTCCAAAGTGTTCTCCTTGATCCGGTGGAGGAGGATCCCTCTCATTATTGAGAGTGTTCTTGGAGAGGGATGAACTCTCTAGTCTTGAAGTATTTTCTCCAATTTGTTGTGCACACCCATTTTCTTGGCGAGCGATTGGCTAATAAGAGAATATAACCAAACACTTATTTCACTAGGGTAATAATAAAATAATTTGAAAAAGTACCTTAATTATATTATTAATCCAAGTGAAACCCAAATGTCAAATAATAACATTAATATTATTATTTTCTGACATGTTCTTAACCTACCAGTTATAATTAAATATTATTTAATAAAATAATATTTAATGTTATTATTTATCACTAAACCCTTAAACTCTGTCCGCCAATCCTAAAATATATTAATTGGACATTGAATAATGTTTATTTATTTATTAAATAAGTATAAATTCATTATCCCCCGATAAATATATAAATATTATATTCAATAAATATCAAATAAATATTTATTAAATAATCCGCCCATAATGTATTCTCTTAAATAACTAGTGTCAGTATAGATGCAATCAATCATACATGAATAATTATTAAACCACAACTGAGAATAATATTTATTCATCTTTTAAAATAATAAACAATATATTATTTAACTGAGATACTCGATACAGTCAGTGTGTAACCCTCTATACCTTTTTCTCAGTGCCATTAGGCAGAGTATCCTAAAGTCCAAGGTTAGCATCTAGCAGCACTCCAAGGCACACATAGAGAGAAAGTAGTTAATGAAAAAAATGAAAATTCACCTCATAATAACACCTACCCTGTAATGTAATCCCTTTATAATAATATCTCTAATTGAGTAGGTTTCATGTCAGTTCCATCAGCCTACATGCTCAATATCATTCTTTGACTTTTTGAAATTAGAACTTTTTTATTGATCACTATGGCCAAGGATTTATTTAGGTTATATCATTTCCATCAAAGGTAATGATATATTATCTTTCACTAAATAACATAAGGGTTAAATCCTTTTTTGTAATATTCATTAAGGCAATGTTACTCGTGACACACCGAACATATCCTACCTCACTGCAAACATCCATCATTACAGTTTTTATCAATACATATAAGTGTGCAACTCATAATAATCTTTAATAATAATCTTAAAGTCTAAGGACCAATACACACATCCATAGATAGGAACATCCAATGACACATAGAGGGTTACACACTGACTGTATCCAGTATATCAGTTAAATAATATATTATTTATTATTTTATAAGTTGAATAAAGATTATTCTCAGTTGTGGTTTAATAATTATTCATGGATGATTGATTGCATCTATATAAGGTTCCTCAATGTTCTATGAGTCTACAACCTAGATAAACTGTATCATATGCATTCCTAAAATGATACCATTTGTCTATAGAATATATATTCAATAATAGAGTCACAACACTTCTAGTTTATCATCATAGCAGGGATCCTGCATGACCTTTTAGTACAACAGTTACTCTTAGGACATCAACACATACAATGTTACATAGAAGAACAATCACGATGTGATAAAGAGTTTATTAATATTCAAAACCATGAATATAAGTTATCATAAAGTATAAAATAATTTGGTTCTAGGGAACTAAATCCAATAGACTCCCAATTACACTAGAGACAACTACTAATGACCTTCAGTCTGCTAGCTCTCACATGATACTCATATTTCTACTGATATATGACTTTAGTCAAAGGGTCCACCACGTTCTCTTCTGTGGATACTCTTCTCATTGAAACTCTACCCCTGTGATAAAAATCCCTCAAGAGGTGACACTTGCGAAGTATGTTCTTTTTCTTTTGATTTAACCTTGGGTATTTTGCAAGAGTAACTACTACAATATTATCACAATACAATGTGATAGGATATTTACTAATAGGTACCACATGATGTTTTTGGACAAAGTTCTGAATCCATAAGGTTTCCTTGGATACAGAAGAAGCCACTATGTACTCAGAATCTGCTGTAGAATCAGATGCAACTGACTGCTTTGAACTCTTTTAGCTCACATATCCTCTATTGGGATAGAAAACATATCCTGACTATGTATTTAGATCATTTTGATCTGTCTAAAAAATAGAATCATCATTCCCTTTGATGATAAGCTCCTCGTCTCCTCTATACACTAGGAACATATCCTTAGTTCTTCTCAAATACATAAGGATAGTCTTAATAGATATCCAATGTTTTTCCCCTAGATATTCTTGATATATTACTACCATTCTCAATGCATAGGAAACATCAAGTCTAGTGCATAACATGGCATACATGATTAGTACTATTGCCAAAGAGTATGTGATCTTACTCATTATATCTTTCTGTTATTGTGTATGGGGACACATTTTCTTAGAAATATGTAAACCATGTGACATTGGAACCAATACACTCTTGGATAATTCTATACGAAATCTACTTATCATATGGTCAATATATGTACTTTTTCTTAGTCCAAGAAGCCTCTTGGATCTATCAAGAATGATCATGATCCCTAGAATGTAGGCTACTACACTTAAGTATTTCATATAGAATCACTTGATCAACCAATCCTTAATAGATTATAAGATGGGTATGTCTTTTCCAATAAGTAATATGTCATCGACATATACTCCAAGGATAAAGACTGCATTCCCATTAAACCTTTTATAAACACATGGATCACACTCATTCTAAATGAAACCAAATTATTTTATAGATTCATCAAACTGAATGTTCCACGACCTAGATGCTTGCTTCAATCCATTAATGGATATCTGCAACTTGAAAATACTTTTGGCATCACCTAGTGTCACAAACCCTTCTAGTTGTGTCATATGGATATCTTTCCAAAGGTTCCCATTAAGGAATGCAGTTTAGACATCCATCTTCCAAATCTCATAGTCATGGTAAGATTCTATGGAAAATATGATTCTGATGGATTTAAACAGGGAAACTGGTGAAAAGGTTTCATCATAGTCAATTCCTTGAAGCTTTTTAAACCCTTTATCCACTATCCTTGATTTATAGTTACTTACTTTACCTACCATGTCCAGTTTTCTCTTTAATACACATTTACATCTAATAGGCTTTGCGTCAACTAGCGCATCAACTAGAATCAAATCCTGGTTCTAATATATGGAATCCATCTCAGAATTCTTAGCTTCTAACCATCTTACAACTTCTAAGATCTCGACTGCTTGTAGGAGATAGGTTCATCATTGGCCAACAATAATGATTCACCATCCTCAGTGACTAGAAAACCATATCTCTACGGTTCTATTACCTATCTTACACTCCTACATAGTACTTTTGTTTTAAGAACTTATTCCATGGGGACCTATGGATCTTGTTCATATACCAACTTTGGTGTATCTTGAGCATCAAAATCATTGAAGCAAATCTTTCTCACACTATCCTTTTCGAGGATGTTCTCCCTCTCAAAAAAGATGTATTTTTTGGAGAAAATCACTTTATTGTCTAAGATTTTGTATAGGTAGTATCCATTTGTTTCCTTGGGATATCCTATAAAGATACACCTTGTGCTCTAGGATGTTAGTTTGTTTCCTAAGAAAGCCTTAATAAATGCCTCACAACCCCAGAAATGTGTATGCAAAAAAAATGAGTTTCTTTCCATTCCATAACTCAAAATAAATTCTTCTTTCCACTTAAGTTGGTACTTGGTTTAATTTGTATTCCATAGTTTGTAATGCATATCCCTAAAAAGATAATAGAAGATATGCATGACTCATCATTGACCTTACCATGTCAAAAAAGGTACAATTCAAACTTTCACTAACACCATTACACTATAGTGTACATGATGGAGTGAGTTTAGATAGAATCCCAAACTCTCATAGAAATTTGATGAGCTCTTATTTAAGATATTATCCACATCAATCCAATTGAATTTTCTTTATATTATTACCAAGATAATTCTCTACTTCATTCTTAAATTCCTTGAATTTTTTAAAGGACTCTCACTTGTACCTCATCATGTAAATATAGTAATATCTACTCAATTATTTAGTAAAAGTTATGAAGTAAGAATATTCACCTCTAGATTCTACTAGAAATGGTCCACACACATCAGTGTGTACCACTCCTAAAAGCTTTATGGCCCTTTCACCCTATCCATCAAATGGTTGTTTGGACATTTTACCTTTTAAACAAACGTGAAATATATCAAAAGGTTTTATCTTGGAAGATTCTAAGTAAACATATTGAAATATATTTTTCAAATGAATCTCATTTACATGACCAAGACAGTGATTCAAAAGTTGGGTGTTATATGATTCATGTGAACCCGATTCCTTATCAATTTCCAATACTTGTTTTTCGTAATTTTAATATATATAGACCGTTATTTAAATGTTCCAAACCATAACATATGTTGTACTTATAAAAGAAACAAATTTTATTTCTGAACATGAAAATAAACCCATCGGTATCTAAAATTGATACATAAATTATGTTTTTTGTAACAGTAGGTACATAATAACAATCATTTAAAAACAAAACCATTCCCATAGGTAATGAAAGTTAGTAGTCACTAATAGAAATAGTATCTAACCTACCTTTGGATTCTCCTTGCCTTTGGGTGTAGTTTCTCTTCTAGTGGCCTGACTTTCCATGTAAAAAACATACTTTCTCCTTTTCCTTGCCCCACCTTTGGATCTTCTTATTATTGGTCAGACGATGCTCGGAGGATTTTGAGTGTTTATAAGTCTTAGGACCCTTTTCCTTGTCCTTCCTCTTCCTATTCACCATAAGGAATGTTGGTTTGTCATGCCCCATGTCCTTATCCACTTGGAGAATCAAGGTCAGAAGTTCCGATAAGATTCTTATCATTATTGCTCATATTATAATTCAAAATAAAACTAGAGAAGGTCTTGGATAATGATGAAAGTATGAGATCTATATGCAAATAATCTGGTAATTTAACCCCTAAGATGTCCATACCCCAAATGTAGCTGATAATATTGACTACATGAGGCCCAACTGGTGTATACTCTCCAAGATTAGTCATGAACAAATAATTATAGATCTAATTCCTCTCTTGTCTCTCCTTCTCTTAATATAGATCCTGAAGGTGAGACATCATGCTATAATCATCCATTTCCTTATGTTTCTTCAAGAGATCATTGTATGTGGATGATAGCATGAATAATTGAACATCTTTAGCCTCATTCGGATGTTTCTCATATAGGGAGATCTCTCCATCACTCGCCTCATTTCCAATCACAACTGGTAAAGGTCCATCTAGAAAATACAGTTTCTTTTCATAGAGAAGGATGACCTGTAGGAACCTTTTCCACCCCTAGAAATCAGTGTCAATGATAAGGCTTTCCTAGTCAAGTATGGATCACAACTATATGTTTGATGTCATTTTTATTTTATTTCTACAAATAAGATGAGAATAATTTTAGTACTTTATCTGAAAAAAGTTTGACAAATAAATAATTTATTTATTAGTCTCCCACTATTTTATCGAAACCCAATAGCCCTCACCATTGGCTTTAGAATATACCATTTCTTGGATATTCTAGTGGTGAGGATCCATATACCATTCTCATTACCCAAACATTGGATGTTCAAGCAACTCGAATGGTTTTAGGTAGGAATTCTAAATACCAACTGCATTAACTCACAGTTCCTTGATCTGCTGAGTGGAATCCCCAGTCCTAAAATCATTAATTTATATTTCCTTAACCTTTGGCTCTTAGTTACACCAAATCTCACCTTGGTAGTCAACCATTTATGTCAACGAAGTTAAGTCCAGGAAAAAACTCAAATTAGAATTCCCCTATAATTTAATGTGCCCCAAATTTGGAAGGTCAATCACTTTGAACTATGGTTCGATTCTAACAGAAGTAATGGAAGGGTATACTGACTTAATATTTAATTGAGGGATTTTGTCCATTATGTGTAAATTTCCAATTATTATATTTTCACATGATTGTTAATATTAATTTGGATTACTTAAGTGACTATCCATGTATTTAGATAATATTTACGCGTATGCCTCTTTATTTTAGTTTCATCTTTTCATGCTTGTTAATTCATTAATTATGTGACCACGACAAAAAGTACATAATGAAATAACCATACAAATGACAAAATTAAAACAAACTATATGATCATGAGCTTGTTCTAGTGGTTAGTTTATCTAGAGGTTGATAAAAAACCACTGACCTTGGGGAGAAAATCTTTGAAACATTTATGGTTTGCGTTTACAGCTTTCCACCTATCCACCTTTGTATCTCCTTAGATTGGTTTCACCTCAACTCTTAACTTGAACCACCTACACTATCATGGTAGATCTATCCATTACATATGATTTTACTATCATTAAGTTGATGAGTAAAGGGGGGTTTACACAAAATAAATCATTGGCATGTAAACCTCACATATTAATAAGGAGAGAAGGCATGCATGCCAGAAATTTAATTTAATAATAAATTAAAAGGAAACCAATAAAATACAAAGGTATGGTCTAGATAATGGTCATATACATGCATGCAATGAATTAAACATTTAATAAAACTAGCATTCAATTCTTTAATCATTATTATTTAATATAAATCCTTCTTGAATCGATTGATTATTATCTTTAATTAATCAATCATTTTATCTTAAAACTTTTTTTAATTTACTTGAGATTCTCATCCATTATAATTTTAAAAAAATTAATAAATCCATTTAAAATTAACAATGTACATAACTTGTACCTTTGAGGTAACTCAGTGAATACCCACCCAAAACTAACCAATATGTATTATAATTGTATACACTTTATTCTTTGTGAAATATATCATGCATATAGAATATATATTGTAGTACAACTCATACATGATGTAAATATCTTGAATATTATGTAGATGTTAATAAAACACACACACACACACACACAAATATATATATATATATATATATATATATATATATCAAAGACTATCACATGGCGTGTCCCAACTTTACACCAACATGCAAGTACATGTCTCAAGGTTTACATAATATAATAAATTTTAAATCTGTGCACTGGTAAAAGTACACGACATGTAGATTCGATATACATGGAATGTACATTCTACATTATGTATATGTAGTACATTCCTTGGGACTCAACGTGTGAGTTGAACTTAAGAATTCTTGGACTACATAATGTGTCCAGTGGGCCACATGCCATATTGAATCCATGTTACATGATCACTGGTCAGGTAGGTCGTGTATGGAATACATGGGCTAGCCCTGACTCTAAGGGACTACATGTCGTTTCTAATGGTCCACATGTTGTGTAGTTCGACTGATCGTGTGCTAGTCTATCCTGATTAACACATGGTGTAAGAATTAACTACACTGTGTGTCATTAATGTACACGGGTTGAGTAATTACTGAATTAACTCTTGGTGAATTGATCATGAGTACATGATGTGTAATTCTAATTACACGGCGTGTAATCCTATGTCATTCAGTCAAAACCCTTGGCACATCCATGTGACTTCATCAATTTTATTTTTATCATAAAATTAATAGTTTTTGTTATATCTGTGAGAAAATATGGAAGAAGATATAGATCCCACAATTCTGATTTAAAGAATGATTAACTTGAATTGAAAAAAAAATTATGAAAGAATAAATCATCAATGAAACTAAATAATTATAAACAACAATGTGACCACTTTGATATCACTTGTAGGTTACGATCACAGTGGAAGCACTAGGGGGGTGTCCATATTTTCTTTTCCCCTTATAGATAATCGATCTGAGTTCTATTCCGATGAAGAACTTCATGACCAATGGAATTGAATCGAAGAAAAATCAAGGGATACAAAAACCCCAAACCAAGAGAGAGTAGATATACACATGTTATTTACAATTAATTTAATTAAATATGAATTACCTCCAAGGTTATTCTTTCTTCGTTGATGCATCTGGCCAAAGATCTGCAGTGTGCCACTATTGTGTTGTAGAATCCAAGTACACGATTCCTCTAGCAGTGATCCAAAAATGTTCCATGTATTTATGGATATTGATGTAGGAGTCTACAGGTTCTAGAAAGAATGAACCATACACTTGTGATGTCTACCTTTAATCATCTTTAAAACTTCTTCCAAAGCGTTCTCCTTGATCCAGTGGTGGAGGACATCTCTAATTTTTGAGAGCGTTCTTAGAGAGGGATGAACTCTCAAGGCTTGAGATATTTTCTCCAATTAAATTTGCACACCCATTTTTTTGGCTAGCACTTGGATAATAAGATAATATAACCAGGCATTTATTTCACTATGGTAACAATAAAAGAATTTTCACAAGTGCCTTAATTATTTTACTATCACATGTGAAACCCCTATGAAAAATAATAACAGCAATATTATTATTTCCTAACCTGTGTTTAACCTGCAAGTTATAATCAAATTTTAGTTAATGAAATGTTAGTCAATATTATTATTTATAACTGGACCCTTAAACTTGGTCTGACAATCCACCACTATATTTATTAGACCTTGAATAATGTCTATTTATTTATTAAATAAATATCCCTACATTATTCACCAATAAATATATAAATATTATATTTACTAAATAAAAAATAAATATTTATTAAATAATCAACCCACAATATATTCTCCCGAATAACTAGTGTCAGAATAAATGAGATCCAGCATCCATGAATAATTATTAAACCACAACTCGGAATAATCTTTTTTCAACTTGTTCAATAATAAATAATATATTATTTAATTGAGATACTGGATACACTTAGTGTGTGACCTTCTTGGCCTCATTCTAAGTGGCATCAGGCTGAGCAGCCTCAAGTCCAAGGTTAGTGTCAAGAAACACAGCATGGAACCCATAGAGAAAGAATTTAATACCGCAATGACTTTTCACCACATTTTAATTCTTACCGTGTAATGTAATCTATTTATTATAATATCTCTAATCGAGTAGGTTGTATACTAGTTCCATCAATCTTTAGGCTCGATATATCTTTCTTTGACTTTATGGAATTAGAACTTCCCTATTGATCACCATGGTCATGGATTTATTTAGGCTATATCATTTCCATTAAAGGGACTGAGATATTATCTTCCATTAAATAATAGAAAGAATAAATCCTTTCTCACATTATTTATTAATTAAATATTACTCATGACGTACCCAACATATCATATAACACCTTGAATATCTGTCATCATAGTTTTCATCAATACATCTATGTGATCAACTCATAATACTCATTAATAATAATCTTATAGTCTAAGGACCAATACACATTTCTGCAGAAAGGAACATCCAATGACACATAAAAATGTGGATTTCCTATTGGTGGGTCTTATTCTCATAATATTCTCTTAGACATTACCAAGGGTGTACATCATGAGAAGGTGCCTCAAAGTCCTATGAGTTTCCACCCCTGATATCCTATTTCATTTGTTTCCATCAAATAATATCATCCGGCTATAGAACATATATTCAAGAATAGTGTCATAGCACTTTTGGGTTCTCATTATAGTGGGGATCCATTGGGAACTTTTAGTGCAACAGTAACTATTAAGAAATTATCACATACACTATTATGTATAAGAATAATAATTATGTTATAAGTAAGTTATTAATACTCAAAACCATGAATAAAAATTACCATAAAGCATAAAATAATTTGGTTCTAGGTAACCAACTCTAATATAGACGTCGTAGAGACCAACTGAAAGATGTTGTGGAAAATATAGTTGCACATGAGCACCAAGTAGACCAAAATCTAGTGTATAGTATAGTAAAAGATTTCCAAGATATGGAGTACAAGAATAGAAGTGACGAACCAAGGATTGTGGATCACTCAGTTCAGTTTCAAAATCAAAATCCACCCATTTTCATAGATATTCGGATTCATAAAGGGAAGAAACATGGTTGAGTTGGATGAATTAGATATTTGATTTCCTAGGAACACTGTAAAAGTTAAAAGTGAATTTAGTGACGTGAATTTTGGAAGATCTTTCACATCAATGGTTGGAGTTCATGGTCCCAGATTTAATGGACCATGTTATGACATGGTAGGGTTTTGAGGAATTATTTAATAGAAAATATACCCCGATACATTAAAAATTCAGCACACAATATATTTATTCATCTTGAAGCAGGATAACTTGTCGGTGAAGGAATATACAAATAATTTTATGAACTTAGTTCAGTTTTCACCTGATGTGGCGGTGAGTGCATCCTTGAAGGCGAGGATATTTGAATTGGGCTTAATGTAAGAAATACATTCCAAAATTGTGGTGCTTGTATAACTCATTATACATAAATGGTTAATATAGAATCAATGGATGAAAGGGATATATTGGGGGCCAGAGGCAGGGGAAACATGTTGGTACCCATGGGGAACAGTGATAACTCTAATGCGGGGATCAAACGGAATAGAGGAACTTATTTCTAGGGTGGAAGTATGGCTCAGAATCTGACAGCAGGATCAGTGAACCTTACTCTAAAGCCTCAGAGTAATTTAGGATGATTTCAGTGTATTTTTATAGGCCAAATGATGTGTCATTTAATGAAACAACCTCAAGCATGCCATAACTACAAGAAAATGGGGAATCACCAGTGTTATTGTCATAATGCTCTAAGGTCGGATATTTTTGAAACTCCTCAAGGGTCGCAGGCATCATATGCATTGATAGGACGTGGGAAAATATAGTTTTCTTCATTATAGATGAGTTAGTCATGGTGATTCTTTGAATACCAATACTTTTTAGAAAATGATGTTTCTGTAGGGTAATAAAGAGAAGAGTGTGGAAAGAAAGAAGATGTTTGGAGCTGAACATGTTTTGGTGGATGATTAGTCAGGACTATCCATGATGTGAGGTAAGTATCTTTTAAATTATATCTTTATGAAAGTTTTTTTATATGAGTTAATCTCATTCTTTAATTTCTTATTTAGTTATTTAATTTTTGTATTTAAGTGTAGAAATTATGCCTTCTATTTTAAAACTTCAAACTCCTCTATGTCAAAGAGAGTGATGAGCCTTCCTATGTAAAGCATGTTCCATAGTTTTGGATGAGGTTGAGTTGATACGGAACTTCTTAGTTCTTGATATGGATTTTTATGATATAATATTGGTTAGTTATTGGTTTACTATTTTTAATTTACACATCGATTGTTATATGAAAATATATTTGTGCAGCGATTGTGTGTTGGTTGATTTTTTCAAAACCCTAAAGTATGTGGATTTACTCTCATCTTCATTTTGACAAAATATAAAGGATTTAATTTCAAATTAATTGGGTTTTCTTGAAATTGGTTATGATTATGATGTGATAATCTTGTTTAAAACCCATTGTGTGATGCTTTGTGGATTTGGGAAAAAATGGGGGTTTGTTGTGAAATGTGCTTGGTGGGGTATTTTAAAATGGTAAATCTAAAATAAATGAGCAGGTTTTTCTTATGGAAAATGAGTTGTGAAAATGGTTTTAAATAAAGTTCGGGTTTTGTTGAAATGATATTGGTTATGGATGTGGCATAATGTTGTTTTCAATAAATGTGATTTTGTTGAAGGGTTTTGGATTTAAGATTTATTCTTTTGGTAATTGTTGTCTTGGCATGATTGTTGAAAAATGTTGGTTATATGATGTGGTAATTATTTTTTGGCATGTTATTATGATTTGGAATTTGTAAATTGTCTTTTGGTTGTGACTTTACAGAATTGTTTTGGCATGGGGGTTGGAATATGGGGTTAAGTATTGTTGAGAAGGATGGATAGTGGTCGTGAATGAACACCATCAAAGGTAAGTGGGCATGAAGTACCATTATAAAAAGTGGATGGGTTTGGACATGAAGTTCCACCATCAATGGTAACACTGAGCTCAGCTGTGTGTGTGTGTGTGTGGAACTTGGGCACATGGTTGGGATATGCGTGTATCCATGCTAGTTAGAATGGGTTTGACATTATGAAAGGGGATTTGGGTAACATGTTTTATTTCATTGGTTGGTTGTTTTATCTGGGATTGTGTTGATTAAGGTGACTTACCATGGGTAAGGATGTGTTTGTCTTGGTGTTAATTATTAATATATTTTAATAGATTTATATAATAGTTTTATATAAATTTTTCTAACGTGTTCTATCATAGTGTCATGTGCAGGGAAGTCATTTGGGAAACAACTACTGAGTATTTTTACTCAACACCTTATTTTAAGCATTGGTTTTTTGTTGTTGTATTATTCTAGGAAACGGAAAAAATAAGGCATTTAATTCCTCTTTTAGATTCTCTTGATGCTTGGGCGGTCTTGTGGTTCTTGGAGATTGGAGTTTGGTGTGAAATTGTGGAGTTGTTTAATAGATTCTTTGGTTTTTTTTGTATAATATTCTACTTGGTACTCTAATTATGGATTTTTGTGGTTTAGTTATTTTGGTTCTTTAGTAATGTGTTGTACTGGTTTTCATTTTTGACATGCATTATGTAGTTTTGGTTAGCTATGGATCATTTGGTTGGTTGCTTTTTTTCTAAGTGAAAATCATTCCCCACTTGTTCTTGAATACCTCAACATTTATTTCTATCATTTGACACATTGGTAACATCATCTAAGGCCAAAGAGCACCTCCACATCAACTCAAGCCTATGTGAGGGGTGGGATGTTACATTTTGTTACCTTTAGAGACAATTAAAAAGGAAATATCATTAGAGTTGGATCATTTGGATATCAAAAAAATATAGATTAAAAATTTTCTCTATATTCATGGGTTGAAGCACAATATGATAAGAATTTATCAAGTTTTTAATGATGTATTTTTTTCTTTTTCCTAATAATTCATGCTCGATTCTTAAAGATAAACTAATTAAGTTTAGAGGACCGAGACCTAAATATATTTATACTTTGGGCCTTAATTCCTTGCATGAATAGAAATTGAATTTCTTATTTATTGATATATATGAATCCATGATATGACATATATGTATTGGAAATTATAATATATTTCCCATGTCTAAGTAATCTAAGAAAAAATTAGTTTTAGATATTATTGGTCTTATGTTTGATAAGAACAGACTTTGTGATGTAAGCTTAATTGGCAGGTGATATAAGTCATATTTTAAATCTATTAGCAAGGTTGTTATATCTAAACCTTTAAAAATTATCAACATATATTTTTTTGGATCTTCAAGAGTAATATTATTTGATTTTAGATCCTTTATTTTGTGTGTGATTATTCTAGGTATACATAGGTTTATTTTCTAAAGTTTTAAATTGAATATTTTTCTATTATAGTGAGTTTTTGAAAGTTGTTCAAAATGAAAAATATTTCCAAATAATTTCATTAAGAAGTGACCATGGAGAAAAATTTGAGAATCGTGAGTTGAATTAATTTTGCTAAAACTTTGGAATTAAACATGCTTTCTCTTCTCCAAGAACACATCAACAGAATAAAATCACAGAAAGAAGAAATGGGAATATTCAATAAATGAAAAGAACCATGTTGAATGAATATATTATTCCTTCTTATTTTTAGGTATAATTTTTTCATACGACTTTTCAAATAAAGTATATATATTTTATAATATATTTTATCAAAAATAAACCCTATAAGTTATGGAATAACAGAAAACCTAAAGTTGGATACCATAATTGTTTTAGATGCAAGGTGTATATCATGAACACTAAAGACAAACTTAGTAAGTTTGATCTAAATTTTTATGAAGGAATATTTCTTATATATTGAACTAATTCAAAAGATTATAGAGTGTATAATAAACATTCTATGATATAATAAGGATTTTTTCTTGTAATGGTTTATGAAATTGATCTATTTGATCACAACAAAAATAAAATATATGAATTCACTAATTCTTTGAATAACTGTAGACTTGAATATTCAAAATATGTTTTCCAAAAACAATTATAATATGATAAGATTCAATTTAGGTCATAAGAAAATGAAACATAGTAACTTGAAGTGTCTTATGTAGATAGACTGCAAATCATTTTTTTTCATTTTCTAAAAGTCGGTTTAAGGGTTTTTGGTACCCAATACATGATTTTCCACTTCAAATTCACTACATCACAAACCAGTTTTCGGGTTACCGGTACCCAAACACCCAAATACCACGTTTCGACATCTACCGCCACATCAAATTCAACCATAAAATTCAACCACCAAATTCAAATTTCAAACACGGGCCCGAGGACCGATGCACCTTGAGAATTGGATAATGTTGTTAGGACTATAAGGAGTCTAGGAAACTTGGATGAGTTCTTTGCCTTTATATCCCAACTTGAACCTAAATCTATAGAATAATCCTTAGATGATGAAATTCGGATGATGACTAAGTAGAAAAAACTAAACCTATATAGAAGAAATGGAGTTTTTGAATTCATTTATTGACCTTAAAACCATCCAATGATAGAAACTAAATGGTTCTTAAAAAGTAAGGAAGATTATCAAGGAATAATCAATATGAATAAGGAAACACTAGTTGTAAAATTTTTCAACAAATATAAATGAATATATTATGATGAAATTTTTTCCCTGGTTAATATAATATAATCCATTAGAATCCTATTATCCTATGTATCTCAGATTAAATTTAAATTATATTAGATGGATATAAAATATAAATTTTAAATTATCCTTTAGTGGAGTAAGTAAATATTGAACAACCTCTATGGTTTTAAAACCATCATCTATCAAATTATGTTTTTATACTTACTAAATCTATTTATAGCCTTAAATAAGCCCTAAGAGCTTGGTATGAATGTTTGAGTTCCTTTCTATTGAAAAATTGGTTTTCAGTGGGATTATAAGATCCTACTATTTTCTATAAAAAAAATATTCTATTAACATTTTATTATTAAAAATATATATATAGATGATGTTATTTTTGGTTCAACTAATAAAAGGATGTGTAATGTTTTTTCAAAACATATGCAAAAGGAATTTGAAATGGGTATATTGGGAAAACTAAATTTATCTCTTGGTTTTAAAATTTATCAAAAATATTTTGGAAATGTTTTCAATCAAATAAAATATAGTATTGATCTATTTGAAATGTTTGGACTTGAAAATAGTAACACTCATGAAACTACTATTTTTAGAAATGTAAAACTTGATTTAGATGAAGCTGAAAGACATGTGAAAAATAAGTTATATAGTGTTATGATTGGTAGTTTGTAATATCTAACTTATAGTAGACTAGAAATCATGTTTTATATTTATCATTTTATAATATTTCAATCAAACCCCAAGGAATCTCATATTACTATAGTTAAAATATTTTTTAGATATTTAAAAGGTACTGTTTTTCTATATTTATTATTTCTAAAAAATTCTTATTTTTATTTAATTTCTTATTCAGGGGATGATATTAGACAATATAGGTTATATGGAAGAATTAATTCAATCACTTTTAATTTTTCTATAAAGTTAATAGTTTCATGATCTTGTAAGAAGAAACATTCAATGGCATTGTCAACAGTTGAGGTGTAATATATCTATGCTAGAATTTTTTGTGAAAACATTGTTGGGAATGAAATACACTATTTTGGACTTTAGACTTAAATCTTATAATATAACAATATTGTGATCCAAGTTCTATTGATATCTCAGAAAATAATGTGAGACACTCTAGTACCGAGCATATTGATCTTAAATATCATTTTCTAAGAGACCGTGTCTAGAAGGGGGATATATCTTTAGAATATGTAAATGCTGAGTATCAACATGGTTTTTTTCAATAAAACACTTCCCAATGCATGTTTTGATTTTATTATGGTGGTTATGATTTTTTAATTTTAAGTAAACCTTTCTATTTTTTTGACTAATCACTATTTAATATTAATTCTTTTATTTAAGAATTTATCTTTACAGTTTTATTTATGATATTTATTCTTTTATTTAAATTTTTTAGTTTTTTATTTTTTATTTTAATATTTTATTTTTCAAAAATTTTAATTTTCAAATTTAAAAACCCAAATTATTACTCTACAAATTATGGGTTAAGAAAATGAAATGTCGATCAAAATTCATTAGAGTAAAATCATTCTCTCTCCTACCTTGTATCTTGTACCCTTTCAACCTCATAAGCTCTAAAAATCTCTCAAACCATATTTTTTTAACCTCAAAACTTTAGTTTCTCTCAATGTACAAAATAAATATAACTGATGATTTGGCCCCACAAGTTCAAAGAGGCATTAAACTTCTAGTTTAGAAAGAATAGTTTGTAACAACCTGATTTTTTGTGAAATATATTTTTTGAATTAATTTAACCTTTTTGATATTTTTCATTTAAAAAATGAATATAATTTTTTATATTAAATTAATCTGTTTATTTTTCACACATTACACAAAACACGTAGTTTAGATTGCGCTACAAACAACAATGACTTGTCTTTCATTACACGCAATACTGAGTTTCTATAAAACACAATTTTATTTTTATACTTATTTAAACAAGATAGTTATAACCTAGCTATTAAAAATTGTATTATGAATATTAATAAATAATTTTAAATTATTAATTATAATGGTTTTATATAAATAAAACATATTGATAATGAAAAGTATACTTTCTTGTAACGTCTTTGTATGTTTAAAAATACAATTTTCTCAAATAAACTACTTTTTATGTCCTTCTGTCAAAAAAATTAAATTAAATTTCGAAACAATTTCTAAATTTAATGTGATAAAATAAAATTTATTTTTTAATTTTTAATTATAAAATTTTATTAGGGTGAAGTTTTTTTATTTTTCTGAGAAACTTCTTTTTTTATGAATCGTCAAAAATACTGAATTTTAATTCAAAACTTATTTTTAATATAATTTTTTTATATAGTTAAATTATTTTATAATATTGATTTAAAGTATAAATAGATAAAATATACATAAATTAATCCCATATAGGTCATTTAAACTAATTTCACATTGAAATTGTGTATAAAAACATAGCAAACTTTTGACCATTTTTACTTTAGAAACACACAGTATCATCCCATCCACGAGATTAATTTTAAATTAATTTAAAAAAATTATATGATTATAATTTAAAAAAATGGATTCCATATTTATAATTCTCATAATTTTTAATTACTAATAAAGTAAAAAAAATCTACAAAAAATGTTACTAAAAGTAATTAAGATTGTTTACAACGATTATGGTGAAATTAATCATAGCAATGGACTAAACCATAAACATAAGGTCCAGATAAAAAATATAATTGTCCAAAATTTATTTTATGGTTATATTTATAACCTATACCCCATTTTATAAACTTTATACCATTATTAGTTCCACTTGACATGGAAAAAACGCGGGTGGATTTCCTTTTCAAAAAAATTACAAGAGTGCCCTCCTCCTCCACTATAAAAAGGCCCCCTCTCCTCCCAATTATTCACACATATCAAACCAATTAGGTTCAAAAAAATATCTGAGCAATAAACTTACCAATATCCCTCCATTACTCCTTAAATCATATTTTTATGCATAAATACAATCATTGAATCCCTTTGGTGCAAACCAAAAAAAGTTACCCAGTGTAAAGGTAACATCCTTCATCATGCTCATTTATTTTAATTTATTTATCCACAAACTAAATTATTCATATTAATACACATTTAACATCCTTACTCAATCTCATTTATTCAATCTAATGGGTAATGAACTTACAATTCTAGTGTATGATGAAAATTCACTTCACAAAACGATGTTGTTCACTTTGCATTTACTGCATCTTATGGTTGGGAATTATGATGGAAACTTTATTTAAATGATATATATTATATTTATGATTTATTCATACTTTTTTATTAATTATATAAATTCTACCTTCAGTATTTTCATTTTGGGTAAATACGATAACTTCGTTTGTGGAAGTGTGGACTACTGCCACCTCAAAGCGATGTGATTTGGTTCACACTTTACATGGAATGTATTAAGGTTGGGTTTAGTAAAATTAAATGAAATATATGAAATAATAATTCCACTATAATTATATTTTATAAATATATACATATATGTCATTTAATTTCTTTCTTTTAATACATCATGAAAATGGAAACAACGATCATGCGTACGTACGACCTACAATCTCCATAAACGGTGTATTCCATTTCATATATCTATATTTTATAGATTATCATAAATGTTTATATAATGAATATATATGATATATAAGTATTTTTTTTACATTATTTAAATAATTAAATCATTATTTAAGTAAGATTATAAAGAATGAAAAGTCAAAACGCATACGATAAACAAAGCAATTATTACCTAAAACGCTACTTTAACATAGAATTATTAACAAATGGGTAATATAAGGTCATAAGAAAATATTATATGGTATTATATATATAAATATTTTTATTTTATAAATATATAATAAAATCATACTTATTATACAAGAGTCATGTATGTGTATGACCAAAGTTAAGAAACAAGGTAAGGTAATTTCATCTCACTTTTTATTTCCATGAGATACATACCATATTCACCACTTTCTTGTTTTGTATGATGTATATATTAACTTATGACATGTTATATAATTAATTTACTTTATCTAATATTATTAAAATCATTAATTGAAGCTATTATTTCACATAGATAATGATTCAATAGTTACCCATTTAGTGAGGATTTTCTCATCTCACTTTTATTTTCCTAAGACTCAAACCATGCTAACCACCAATTTCTTATATATTGTGTGTATACTACCCATGGATGTATTATATGATTATTATAATTATATTTATGGGTATTTAAAAAATCCATCTTATGGTCTTCCTTTTATGGGGTGTATGTATCAAAATTTTACCAAATTGGTAAAGTAATTTTGTCTCAATTTTCCTTCTTTGAGGCACCAGACTTGTTATGCACCTATATTTTTTCCTAATGTTTATATAATGCCTTTTACATATTATATCATTAATATAATTATTTTCATGATATTTTAATATTAATTTAATTTTATTCTTTTCATTATTTTAGGACTTAAAGATACCAAATAGGTAAGGATTTATAGCTACAATCTCACCGTTTATCGAGATTATTTATGATTATGATCCCATTGATGAAATATTATGATCCATCACTAAATAACTCTCATTATTTTTATTAACCTTTTTTTATTCTTGTTATATCCAAGTAATGGTATTATTTTCCAACTATTTTGTATATAATACGATCAAGAAATTATTTTTAAGAAAGTCCTACTTTACCTCACTCTTCGTTAAAAAATTTATGTTCCTTCAAAACCATGTTTATAAAAGGTTTCCAAAAATATTCTATTATTATCATATGTTCATTAAAATAAATCTTTCCCCATTTTTTACCTTTTACAAATAATGGATTTTAAAAATGTAATATTCTTGTCATTTTCTAGTTGAGTCACTTTTCTAAATTTTTTCAATGCAAAAGGAATGTTCAGAGAGTATGGATTTAACCACCATATTGACCATAATTCCCTTGAAGTTTATTTCAAAATAATATAATGTTATTTTTTATGGAAATTGTTTTCATAATATACTATAAATTCTTTGTTTTAAATTGATTTTAAAATAAAAAGGTTTTGAAAATATTTTCATGCTTCTTTTATAAGTTTTCAAGGAAAACGTTTTTAAAAATTATTTCAAGAGTTATTTCTTTGTTTTCAAAGTAATTTATATAAAAATGGTTTTAAAATGGTTTTATGTTTCACATATCCTTTTTTCATATAAGAAAGGATATTTTCCTCAAGAATTTTTTTTAAAATATATTTCAAAATTATTTTCCATCTAAGATGACATCCATTGATGTTACTCATGAATTTATGGGAAATAATACAATGGTTCCATTCATATTATTTATTGGAAAGTTTATGTTTTGATACAATAATTCTTATGACACTTTTTTATCTTTTATTTCTTATAAGATTTTTAAACATGCTTCCTTTCATGGGTTATTATTTAATGAAATGATTAGGAAACCTATATATTTTTCATATGCTATGATATGATGAAATTTTAATGGCACCCATTTCATTTAATGGGTTATGATTTGATGTTTACCCATCTCTTTTTAATGGTCATGATATGTTGAAAGTTTTATTATCTTTTGGAATCAATATGAATGATTTTATTATGATATTTTGGGACCTATATCTCCCTCCAATTAATTTGTTAATGATAAATTGTATATGACATCAAAGGGTAAACGGGTTGTAGCACAGGCCTGATAGTAAGAGGGTAAACGGGTTATATCCCAAGCCTAAAAGTAAGAGGGTATGTGGGTATCAGAGACATCTTGAAAGTAAGAGGGTACATGGGTTTTAGTCCAACCCTAAAATTAAGAGGGTAAACAAGTTATTTTCCAAGATTGAAAGTAATAGGGTATATGAGTTATAGCTCATGCATGAAATTAAGAGGGTATATGGGTTGCATCCCAAGCCTAAAAACAAGAAGGTACACAAGTTATAGCTCGTGCAAAATAATAATGAGGTACACAGGTCATGTCCCAAGGCTAACATGTTATAGAGGTCTTGGTAGGTATCCATGAAATAATATTTTCTACTCATATTTTTATGTGAAAAATTCCATTTCTTATTCCTCAGTTATCCTTTCATAGATTATGCTCATGTTTCACTGATGATTCATGTCATATGAACTGCTAACCTTTATTCCATGATTCATGTTTATGATCTATGACATGAATTTTTTCATATTTGAATGTTATTCCCATGTTCTTAAAACCTTATGTTCATGTTATTATTATGTACTTCCTTTATTTACCCTTACTTAGTATTTAAGATCACCCATTTCTTATGTTTCTTTTCCCCATGTTATGAAGAAAGGTTTTTAAGTTATACTACTAAGGGGTAAGATCTTTGTGGGAAACATTGAAGATCTTTCACTGAGTTAGAATATTTTTTTCCAAGACTCCATAGGCACAATATAAATATGGTATTTGGGAATCTATATGTATAATGTTTTAATTATTTCAAAAAAGTTATGTAATGTTAATGTATGAAAGTAGAGGGTCTCAATAGTTGGTATCATAGAAAAGGTTTAATAAAACTTTGGAAACTAGGATGTGAAAAATCTAGTGATATATCTAGGTATATTTATAAGGATATGTCTTGGGATGCCTCTAATGATTAGTATAAGTATGAGTTAACATTTTGGAAAATATATTGTAATTTTGGTAAAGGATAGAGTGAGTGGTATCCTAGAAATACATGCCTATCTAGATACTATATGTGGATGTGGTTCTGGAACTGATGTACCTAGGAGCAACAACTCTGACAAGGTGTGTTGGGCCCAACTTGGCTTAACACGGTACACAAAAATGGGCATTTCTACGCACCTCATTTGACACTCCTGCTGGATATACTCTTTAAATTCATAAAATTTTAATGAACCATCATAAAGGATTTAAATGGAATTTTCCTATGAATAACCTTGGATAAACCCAAGGCATCATAGTTTAATAAAGGTTTCATAATTTAAACATCATATAAGTGGTTTGTATAATTATGTGGTTACTCGCTATGATAATAATTTCTTACTCAATGATTTCTGGTTTTATTCAATGGAGGGAACTAGTCTGAACTAGATTAATGATGAATGTGATGGAAAATATGCTAATTATAATTCAAATGGGATGATAACTGGAGTGAACGATGTTGTGATCATTCCTAATCAGTTTTCAAAGAACATGATTAACAACATGTACCTTATCCAACTCTCGGACTCACTAAAAAAGAGAAATAAGGAGTTCACCGAGAGTCTATGTAATAGGTACCATGGAGGAAAGGAAATTCAGTTTCCTTTATGTTAAGAATATTGAAAGAATCACCCAAGTAAATGTCTTATATGTATAAGAATATGTTTTTACTATGGAAACAATGACACAAATCAAGTAACTACAATGTAAATATTAAGGATTAGACTAATGAAATGTAGGGGAATATTTTCCTCCCAAAGAAATCATTAAATATTAAATGATTTAAGTGCGGAATGAATGGTCATTATGCAAATCGATTTCCTAAGTTTAAATCTCTTGAGAAAAATCATCATGTTGGTATAAGTAATGGTTGTATTGTGGATGATGATGAGACTATAGATTAAATGTGAAAGGAATGTGGTATTAAGTAATATGATGGCATATCTTTTTTAAGTCTTATATATGAACTGTAACAATAAACATTTCTATGTATTTTGATTCAATAATTATGGTGAAATACATGTTGATTTTTCAGTTTGTGTTTTTCTCAAAGGATTTACCAGATTATTTTGAATTTTTTCGATGGATTAGAAAAGTGATATAATGGAGAGGTGGCATTTTGACTAAGGGAATATAACCTTTAATATGTTCTTTATATTAATATAATTTTGTTTGGATAATGATATTTTGGATGTGAATAAGCAAATTGGACAGTACTGATTACCTTGGAACTAATTAAGGACTTGTTGACATTTAGTTTATGCCGTCATTGATAAAGTCTACAACAACTCTGAATTTAAGTAATAGATCCAATATACATTGGAATAAGGAAAAATTCATGTTTTTAATAAGGATTTATGCTAATTTAGGTCATTTCCATGTTTCAAGAGAATAATTGATGAAGGTATTGACAAGTGTGGAATGTGAAAACCAATAGATACTTTGTGGTATATAGAGGATCAATTTAAATCTGATTTCATGGCCTTCTTTCTAAATATTTGGATTTTTTGTCTTTTAAAAGGGTTATATGGTTGAATATTTATAAAATGTTTAAGTTAAACTTAGGATGAATTTTTTGAGATTAATGTATTATCTGACCACATGAGGATTTATGCATATTAGATAACCAGCTATAAGAACTTTATGTTGATGGTAACTGAAGAGAGATGAGATGAATTATCATGGATATCATGATCTTTTAGTTATTTAGGAATGAAAAATTTTCCTTCTATTTTGGACAAATATGTGAATTGAAAATTAGTAAATACACGACCAAAGGGTTATATTTTAATTATTAAAGAAAATTAAATCAGTTAATCCAAACTTTTCATGAATAATATTCAACTCCAAGGAAAGGATATTTAAACCAAAAAGGTTATCCTAATACCTTCATTTCGGATGAAACATATGGCCTCTTAGATCATTACTGATTTATGTTTTTGTGATTTATTACATTCTATAATCATGTTCTCTATCACTCTCCATCATAACGTGATGGTTATATTTCTCTTCCATTTCCATGTTTTCACTTGCCACATATCTTCTCCTATGTGGGAAACTAGTTATGAGTAACTTTGGGTAACAGTTATGGTTCTAACTTTCAATTTTTAAATAAATATTTAGTATTCATTTTTATAATGTGGGTTTTATTAAAGTAACAAAAAATTACTAAACCATTGATAACCTTGAAGAATTTTTAGTATGAAATTTATTTTAAGGGTTTATAATGTAACAATATTAGTTTTTATGATTTTTTTGGAATTAATTTAATATTTTTGATATTTTTCATTTCAAGAAACACTGAATATAAGTTTTTTTATATTAATGTACTAATTTTTGATTTCATACACTACATTAAATCTTAGATTAACTTGTGCAATGCACAACACCGACTTGGCTTTCATTACATGCAATACCAAGTTTCTATGAAACATCGTTTTATTTTTATAATTATTTCAACAACATAGTTGTAACCTAGCCATAAAACATAGTAATATGAATGATAATTGATAATTTTAAAATGTTATTTATAATTTTTTTATATAAATAAAACATATTGATAATAAAATGTATAATTTTTTATAAAGTTTTTATTTGTTTTAAGATACTATTTCTCAAATGAACTATTTTTTATATCCTTTTATGAAAAACAATAAAATTAATTTCAGAAAAATTTTAAAATTTAATTTGATAACATAAAAATTAATTTTTAATTTATATTCTATAAATTATCTTAGCGTAAATTTTTGGAATTTTTCTACGAAACTGCATTTTTTGATAAATAGTGAAAAATATTGAATTTTAATTCAAAACTACTTTTTCACCTAAATTATTTATATTGTTAAATTATATTTTAATTTTTATTTAAAGTATAATTTTATAAAATATACATCAATTAATCTAATGAAGTTTATTGAAACCAATTTCTCATTTAAATTGGATATAAAAACATAGAAAACTTTTGATCATTTTTACTTTAAAAACTCACAGTATCATCTCGTATGTGGGATTAAATTTAAATTAATTTCTACAAATTCTGTGATTTGAATTTGGAAAAATGGATTTCATATTTTTAATTATAATAATTTATAATTTCTAACAATTTCAACAAATTTTTTTTTACAAAAATATTAGTGAAAGTAATTAAAATTTATTATAATGATTACGGTGAAATTAAGATTTACAATGGACTAAACCTTAAACTTAATTTAAAAAATAACTTTTAAAATTTTCAAAAATAAATTTTATGTTCATATTTATGTCCTATATTCTCTTTTATATAATTTTAAAAATTATTGGATCCACATGACATGGGAAAAATTATGATGAGATTCCTTTTCCAAATATTTATAAGAGTACCACTCCTCATCCACTATAAAAAGGCCTCCTCTCCTCCCACTTCTTCACACCTATAAAACTACATAGGTTTAGTCAAGATATACCTAATAAACATATCATAATACCACCATTACTCATTGAATTCTTTTTTTGGACATAAATCCAATCAAGGAGTCACTTTGATGCAAACCAAAAGGAGTTACCCAAAGAAGAGGTAACATCCTTCCTCAAACTCCTTTATTTTATTTTATTTCTCCAAAACATCAATTATTATTATTTAATGAATTAATAATATCCTAATTATTTAAAATATACTGATATGTTGTTTTAATAATTTTTATACATGCACTTACACACACTTCCATCTAATGGGTAATGAACTTACCGTTCTTCTGTACAGTGAACTACCACCTCACGAAATGATGTTGATCGTTTTACCTTTTCCACATATTATAGTTTGAAATTATGAATAAAAATATGTATTTATATGATATATATGATATTTATTACGTTTTTATACTTCTTTATTTATTATATAAATTTTACCTTCATTCTTTCCATTTTTTGTAAATACGATAACTTCGTTTGTGGAAGTGTGGATTAACGCCTCCTCAAAGTGATGTGATTCATTCATACTTTACATAGAATAAATTAAGGATGGGTTTAGTTATATTATATGATATATATGACATAATAATTCTACTATAACTATTTTATATGAATATATTCATATATTTTATTTTCTTTCTTTCTTTCAATACGCTATTAAAACGGAAACATAGTTCTTGTGTATGTACGACCTACTATCTCCAGGAACGGTGTATTCCATTTCATATATATATATTTTATAGATTATTATAAATTTTTATATACTGAATACATATGATATATAAGTACTATTTTAAATTCTTTAAATAAGTAAATCATGATTTAGTAAAGAGGATCAAGAATGACAAGTCAAAATATGTATGATAAATAAAGCGATTATTACCTAAAATGTTACTTTAACATAGAATTTTTAATAAATTGGTGATATAAGGTCATAAGAAAATATTATATGGTATTATATATATGAATAGTGTTATTTTATAAATTTTTAATAATATAATAATTGTTATACAGGAGGCTAGTACATGTATGACGAAATTCAAGACACAAGGTAAGGGAATTTCATCTCACATTTTATTTTTGCGAGATATATGCCATATTCACCACCCGCTTTTTGTGTGGTGTATATACTACCTTATAAAATTTTATATCATTAATTTCATTTATTTAATTATATTAAAATATTTAATCGATGCTATTATTTCAAGAAGATCTTGATTTAAAAGTTACCCATGTAGTAAGGGCTTTCTCATCTCACTTTTATTCTCTGTGAGACACAAACCATGTTCACCACCTATTTATTATATGTTGTGTGTATAATACCTATGGATCTATTCTAAGATCATTATAATTATATTTATTTTTATTTACATACACATTTTATGATATTTCTTTCATGGATTTTATGTTTCAAAAGTTACCAAATTGGTAAAGTAATTTTATCTCAATTTTCCTTCATTGAGACACAAGACATGTTATGCACCTATATTTTTCCATGGGGTGTATTTACTACCTATGAAATGTTATATCATGAATATAATAATTCTAATGATATGTTAAGCTTCATGTAATGTAATTATTTAAATTTTGTGATTTTTTCAATGTTACCAAATTGGTAACGGTTTATATCTATAATCTCACCATTTATCAAGATTTTTTATGATTATGTTCCCAATGGTGAAATATTATGATACATCACTCAATAACTCTCATGATATTTCTTAACCACTATTTAATCTTTTTATATCCAAGTAATGGTACCATTTTTTCACTCTTTGTTACATAATATGATCAAGGAAGTGTTTTTAAGAAAGTACAACTTTACCTCTCTCTTTAGTTTTAAATATGTGTTCCATCACAACCTTGTTTCATAAAAGGTTTCCAAAAATATTATACTATTATAGTATTGTATTTAAAAGAAATTTTTACCAGTTTTTTACCTTTTACACAAAATTGTTTTTAAAAAAGTAATCTTATTTTCATTTTTAGGTCGATCCACTTAGCTAAACTTTTTATGGTGTAAAAGTAATATTTGGAATTTATAAATTTACTCACCCTCATGACCCCCATTCCATTGAATCTTCTTTTTTCAAAATTACAAAGTTATTTTTTAAGGAATTTGTTTCCTAATATTTTGGAAATTAGTTGTTTTATAGTTTTTTTCAAAGAAAAAGGTTTTCAAAATGTTTTCAAGATTATTTTATAAGTTTTAAAGGAAAAAGTTTTTCAAAATTATTTCAAGAATTATTTCTAAGTTTTCAAATTAATTTATATGAAATTTTTTTTCAAAAGTTTTTGTGTTTAAAAATCCTTTTTTCAATGAAAGAAGAATATTTTCCTCAAGAAATTTTTTTAATAGGTATTTCAAAATTATTTTCATCTAAGATGACATCCATTGATGTTACTCATGCCATTATAGTAAATGATCCTAAGGTTCCATTCATATTCTTTATTTAATGATTTATAGTTTGATGGAATGGGTCTTATGATACCTATTTATCTACCAAGAGTTATATGCTTTTGAAACTCGCTTCTTCTCATGGGATATACTTTAATAAAATGATTAGAAAACCTATCTATTTTACACAAGTTATGATGTGATAAAATGTTAATGATTCCCATTTCATTTCATAGGTTGTGATTTGATGTTTATAAAACCCATATCTTGTAATGGTTCATGATACAATGAAAGTTTTATTATCTTATGACACATTTAAGAATTATTTTATTATGATGTGGATGGGAACAGTATCTCCCTCTAGTTTATTTGGTAATGATAAGTTGTATATAATATCAAATGGTACATGATTTATAGCCCAATACTGAAAGTGAAAGGGTACTTGGGTTGTAGCACAAGACTGAAAGTAAGAGGGTACACATGTAGTATCCCAAACGTAAAAGTAATATGGAACATGAGGTGTAGCCCAACCCTAAAAGTAAGGGGGTACAGTGGTTGTATCCCAAAACTGAAATTAAGAGGGAAAATGGTTTGTATCCCAAGCCTAAAATTAAGAGCGAACATGAGTTTTATCCCAAGACCGAAAACAAGAAGGCACATTGGTTGTATCCCAATTCTGAAAATAAGTAGGTACACAAGTTGTAGCCCAAGCCTTACATGTTATAAAGGTCTTAGTAGGTAGCCTGGACATAAGATTTTTTATGCTTATGTGTGTTTGAAAAATTCCATGTCTTATTCCTCAGTTATTCTTTCATGGATTATGCTCTTATTTCACTTATGATTCATGTATTATGAATTACCAACCTTTATGTCATTATTCATGTTTATGATATTCGATATACAGGGTTTTCTCTCCAAACGTTATGCTCATTTTCTCATACCCTTATGTTCATGTCATTCTTATGTATTTCCTTTATTTACCCTTATCGCGCATTAAAACTCACCCCTTTATTATTTTTCATTTCCCCAGGTTATGTAGAAAGGATTTTAAGTAGGATTACTAAGGGAGAAGATATTTGTGGGAAACAATGAAGATATTTCACTGAGTCAGAATATTTTTTTCCAAGATTCCAAAGGATCTAGACTAATATGATCTTTGGGCATCTAGTTGTATAATATTTTAAGTTTTATAAAAAATTTATGTAGTGTTAATGTCACTATATATTTCTTCAAAGAAATTTTGTAGATTTAAAATGGTTGTTCTAGATAACTCTCCTACTAAAGGAAGACCTAAGATTTCATCAACTGGAGTATATGTTCAATATAGAAAATAAATTTCATATTTTTTAGCAATAATTTAAATAATTAAAAAAACATGCAATTTAGTTTCATAGATTCATATGATTTCATTTCATATAAGGTAAATGATAATGAATTTTCAATTTCTCTAGTTGGACTCACTCAGATGTTTTTCTACCCCTATGAAGGTGAACCTCACTTAAATTTAAGTTAAATTGGGGATAGTGTCCACAAGTCATTGGACATAATGTTTTCATGGGACCTTACAAATTATAAATATGTTAGCGAAGGATCTTGAGGCAAATAAAAATATCTGGGTAAAGTTTATCCATAACAGAATAGTTTCAAGAATTCCAGATCTAGAGAAAATTATTTTCCAGATATATATGTAATGTTCTTTATGATGAGTGAAATAAAATTTAATATTAATTGATTTATGCTGAGATACATGGATCATTTTTGTTATAGAGAATAAAGGATATATTTTTAGAATTATGGAAGACTGGTTTATTTTTTTCTATAAAATAAATGTATGATCCATGAAATTTAAATAAGTATCAAATAATTCCACATCAATATTTTATCTACTATAATACTTAAGAAATTTTGATTTTTCTAGAGAACAACCAAAGGAAAGATAATTCTTATTGAATCTAAATATGAAGATCTATTTGAGATCATACTCAGGGCGAGAAAAAAATCTTGAATTTAGTTGTTTTAGCTAGAAGAGGTGCTAAGGAATTTATAGAACCTAGAGTTAAAGGAGTTGGATGTTTGTAAGCTAATTCAATTTTTTCCCCAATATACCAATCACTACAAGGAGATGGAAAATTGTGGATAAAAATATCACCCCTATGATAGGGAGAGTTTTTCAATTCACTAGTTCATATCAAGAGCCTTCTAGAGAAATATTCAATGAAGTTGTTATTATTATTATACTTAGAAGAAGGTAATAACCAATTGATCTACTAGTAGTTCCTATAGTTAAATAAGTGAGTTAACCACTTTCATTTTCCAAAGAAATATTGGAAGGAAATTGTGTTATAGTTTCTATTAAAGATAGTGTTTAAAAAGATGTTATAAGAAAAATGAGAAAGTTTATCTAGTTGATGAAAGAACTGATGAGGTTTTTCAAGGTGAAAAGTAACACTTTCAAGAAACCACTCAGTCTTTATGTTCTCAAAGAGTTGGAGAATTTTTTTTTGAGTGAGATAAGTCTAATGAGAATGCTAGTAATACTTTAACTGAAACAACTAATATGGTTGTAGACCTGGCATTTTCTCTTATTGAGTCCTTGGGAAGGACTGGTGAAGTTGAAACTATTCAAGAAACTAAAATTATTAGAGATATTATCTCTGTATCTGGTTAAGAATTTTAGGTCTAATCACTTCAAATGATTGAATTTTATGATCCTTTTTTAATACCAGAGGAAATTTATTCATATTTTGATGATTGTTTTGAAGAGACGGATCATCATTTTTCTAAGAATGTGGTTATTGTGTTTAATTAGATTAAATATGAGTCTAATATATTGAATGGAGAACTTGAAATTTATCAAAATATTATTGAATATTTGATAAATTCTTCTATTCTGAGAACAAAATTGAATCTCTTTAAGATCAATTTTAAAATCTATAAGAAATTTCAATTTAAAGAATATGTTTTTATGCCTTGAAGAGGGAAATTTTTGGGTAAGTTGATTATATCATAAGTGAATTTGTTTCAAAATATAACTTTAGATATCTAAAAATAATTTTGGGGAGCTAGTTAGACTCAGTGGGATTTCGTTCAAACCTAGACAAAGATTTAACTTCTAGTAAAACAACATCTCAAGATTTTATAAGAATATTTGAGTCTCATACTATAGTTTTATCTATCATGAATGAAATAATCCATTTATTATAGTGTTATAGTATTCCATTACACATACTTTTTGAAAATCATCAAGGTCTTGTTAGATGGTTGACTTAGAGAAGTGATTAATCAGTTGAGCATGCTAAATCTAGTTAGAATTTTTTGAAAGTGAATATATTAGAAATGATAAACATTTATCAGAAATAAAATTTCTATATGTAGTATTTGGTTAGGGAAATGAATGGAAATTTTGATATGATGGTGGAGGAGATGAAATAAGTATATTAGATGGTCATAGATTCCTTAACCAATAAATCCTCATCCTTAGAATAAATTGAACCCTCTCTTCATCCAAACCCTTATCCTTTAAAACCCATAATCCAAACACTTTTTTAATCAGTGAAATTTAATGAAATGTAATTACGTTGTTTATATCCTATTTTCATTATTTTCTTTTTTCTATAGCTATATGTTTTAGAGCCTATTCATTTTTAGGATGAATTTATATTTATATAAACATAAAATTTACTAATAGTTTAGTGCTACATCCAATGTTTTTTAATCTTTCTATCTACTTTTATTTTTATATCAAAAAAGGGAGAGAAATTTGGATAAAAATTACATATACAATAAATATTATTCTATAGTTGGGGGGAAACTTGATTTAATATCCATTTAGATAAAATAAATATTCTTCTATTTTATTTAATAAATCTTAGTTTATTTGATCAATTAATTAAATCCTATATTTTTGTGTTTATATTTATATTTGTTTTATGACCACAAAAAAAAAAGAGATTTTTTCAGGTATACAAATGTTGATCTAATATTTTTTTGTTTTATCATTGATTTTAATGCTCACAAATAACCTTATATATTTTACTAATAAATTTCTTTAAGTGAATTTTAGGATTATATTTATTAAAATATTTATTTTATTTACTCTAAAATTCTTGAATTATTTAGATTGATGTTTTTCTAAGTATTCTAGAAATTTTATAAGGAGTTTTGGATTCACAATTCTTAACCCTATATTCTTGGATAATGTTATCTTTGGGAATCTAACTTTCAATAAGGAACTCTACTTTTTTATCCTATGTTTAAGCTAAATATTTGAATTAGGAACCAAATTTTTTTGATATTTCATGAATTGAAATATATAATTTATGGTTTTTCAACCCAATGTTTCAAATAAATAGTACAATTAGGACCATAATTTTAAAGACTCTATACATAGAGCAATCCCTACGTTCAATGTTGTCATCTACAAAATTTGAATTTGAGATATTTTAAAAGATTTCAGAAAAAGATTATCTAGAATAAATATCTCATTAAGATGCATTCAAAGTTTGACTCAAAGACATTTAATCAATAGATTAAATTGTTCTTATCTCTAAGGGAAGTTACAATTATCAGTGGTGATTTAAATTCAAATTTAAAATAATCTAAGTGTTTTGAAAATTTTGTTTTACTTGGTGATATTTATAAATCTGTTTAACCAAGATCCAACTTATATTTATTATTTATTCTCAAAATATTTATTATTTTTTATGCATGTAATATTGAGATATAATCATATATTTCCAAGTACTACTAAAAAGTCAATTAGAATGATTATTTTTTTAAAGAAAATTAATGATCAAAGATCCTTCTCTATTTTTCATTTGATCTATCTTTTTATAGAGGATAATTTTTTGTATTCATTGAATCCATTGTAATATATTGTATATTATTTTAAGTCATTCATCAAATTTTTAAGGAATTCAATTTTGAAACATTCATGTTATAATATATTGTTATGTGTTTGTCCTACTACTATGGAATGTTATTTTTTTATTTCTATAATTCATTTAGGATCTTCTATAAAAAAATCACATTAGAGTTGTACAAAAATAAATTATTTTCTAAAGAATAATTTATATCATTTATCAATTACTACTTAAACTATGGGTAGGATATATTATTCAACATACATATTATCAGATTATTTTGGAGTGTTGACTACCTATACTCAGTCATGGTGGAGTGTCATATTATAATACTATGTTGTGGATATCAGTGTTCCCTATGAAATAACCTGATTTGTAATAAGTTTTCAATAACCTACAATCAGTTTTATATGCCCCAGGTAAAAGGAATTGATTAGTTAAAATAACCAATACTGTGGAGAGAGAATCAGTGGAGTAGAATAGGGGATCTTTAATCCCTTAACCACTATATAAATTGATGTGTAATTCTTCCCTATTTTCCCGATCCTTAATATATTTGAGTAAAATAATATTTCATCATATCACAAAGCGTTATTAATTTAAATTTATCTAATTGTTTTAAAAAGGACTCAATTTACCCTCCTCTTTTGTCTTCATAAAATATACTACCACCTTTTTAACCATAGTGAGCAGGGAAAATCCATTGAACCTGTTTATAATTCTTTTTGTTATTTTGTGCATCTCGTGCATCAAGTGTATCCCACACTAATAAAAAATTCAAATGATAAAGTTACAATAGATATTTCTTCCTCTTATATACAATAATATAGTTATTCAGTGTGATGATATCTTCTTCTTCTTCTCTTCTTATATAGGAAAGACATCACTTCAATTTACATGAACAACATTTAATGTTACCACTGCTCCTTCGCCAACACCTCTCTCTAAATCACCACACTCACATATTCAACACAGATATGAAAACATCAATAAAAAATCTTCGATCCTCATTGGTTACTCTTTCTTATTTCTTATTAAGTAAAATATTTATGATACAATATAAATATATTTAAATTCAAACTCACATAAGCACATAAAGGTGAACTTTATGACCAACTCGGTCAACTATACTTATTCATGTACCAAAATGTGCACTACATATATTTCTCATTTTCATCATTTCTTCATAGCACGAGAACAATTGCACTGGATAACATTTATTCTTCCTTATGTCTTCATCTAGAAAATCCTTTGTAATAATCAATATATTCAATATCATGAAATTTAATCATCATAAGTACACAATACTTTTCATTATCATATTTAATTCATTACAACACCAAATACCATGAAACTCACAGTTGCTCAATTTTTCATCAAACAGTTACATACCAATGGTAGAACCCCGATGGTAGAATTATTACAGTAGTATACTGGTGGTAGTACCTTACTGGTAGCACCATAATGGTAATACCAAGAAGTAACACTAGGAGGTAGCTTCTAGTGGTTTCATATAGTGGTATCACTTGGTTGTGGCATCAAGAGGTATCACCTAATGGTAAAACATTGTCGGTAGAACCTAATGGTAGAACCTAGTGGTGGAACTAGGTGGTAACACCTAGCGGTAACACCCGTCAGTATCACCTAAGCCTCAATGGCAGCACCTCGGCCTCAGTGCCTACACAACCAACGGCAGCACACCTAATGGTAGCACTCTCAACTATATCACACCCAACTATGGTACCTCAGTGGTAGCACGCCCATGATAGCTCCTGGTTATAGCACCTTCTAAGAACTTTACAAGGGCTGACAAAAAAAGACAACAAAAATCTCAAAATCATTTTATTTTCACCAACTTCTTCACATAAACCAATAATAGATAGCTACTTAGTTTAAAAAACAACCCCTATGGATTCTATTGTTAACCAATAAACATAAAATCACAGAACTGACACTCAAGAAATGGATCACTCTCCAATAACTTTAAGCCTATGTGAGCATAATTGGTGTAAAAAACAAGAATTATTAGATAATAATGCCATGTTTTCCCAAAAATAGTGATTTATAATGAAACATTATTTAACAAAAATTCATAATAGAGACTCAAACATGTATAAAAAATTTCATCTAACCACTTTAAAAACTATTAAAATGGTCCACACATGTTGAAATCACAACTTACCTATTTTAAAAAATCCCTCTAAATATATTCTCTCTCTAAAATGAAAAAACATATCTCAATAAATAGATTATTTTTTCATTTTTATCCCCATATTACAGTACCATCTAAATACAATAAGAGATAGGGGATAAAAAATACATATCGTAATCTTTTACTGGGTGAGTTTAAACACCCAACTTCAACCTTAGATTCTTCAATAAATCTTTAGACAATGTCTTGGGGAACATATCAATAAGCTTCATCTTTGTTGGAACAAACTCCAACTTCAATTCATTTTTCCATACATTCTCCTTGATGAAGTGATATTTAATATCAATGTGCTTGATCTTGTAATGTTGTACCAGATTATTTAATAAATTGATATTTTTCTAATTATCTCATCTAAGAAGAAGTGGCATCTTTACACCCACCTTCATGTCTTCAAACTTGTTTCTCAACCACATAAACTGAGTTGTAGCATGAGTTTTAGATTGATATTTTTTCTTAGTATTGCATAAGGTTACAAAAATTTTCTTCATTGTGTTCCAAAACAGACATATATTTCCAATAAATAAAACCTCGTCGGATGTGGCTTTTTTTCCTCAGAACAACATTCCCAATATGCATCAGTATAACTAAACAATCCAATTTTTCTTTGTTTCCATATTTCAATCCAACATTTATTTTACACTTTATATACTTGAGACTCATTTTTCTATAATAAAATGATATTATTTTAGATCCCTTTGATATCTACAATATAGAGTGAAAATATAACCAATATTTGGTCCTAAATCTATAAGTTATAACAAATTTCCAATCAATATTAAAAATGAATTTTTATTAACCTCTTTTCCCAGATCATTTTAGAGATATTTATTCCCACAAAAATTGACCTGGAAATAGGTTTTTAATCCTCAATACCGAATATTTTCAAGATTTCATTCACATGCTTCTCTTGAGAAAGAAAAATGTGATATTTTTATTAAGAGATATTAAAACTAATAAAGTACCTTATCTATCTAAGAATAGAAATTTTGAATAAATCCTTCATTTATATAGATAACTTTTGAAATATTTCATTATCATTTCTAACAAATATGATGTCATATGAATATATAATAATAAGGATAGATTCTAATATATCATCTTTTGTGTAGAGATTGTAATACAATCTCTGCTTTCTGAAAATCGAACTCTTCAAAGTAGGTGTCAATCTTAGAATACCAAGCTCTTCGGGATAGTTTCATCCCATATAAGTAATTTTTTAACCTATAATTATAATTTTCATATTCTCTAAGCAGAAACCCACTTGATTTTTCAATGTAAGCCTCTTCCTCTAATTCTCCATCTAGAATTGTATACTTAATATCCATTGGATAAATCTTGTAATGCCTTTGAGTAGTAATAGAAATAAACATTCAAATGGTTTAATTCCTTGAAACTGGTGCAAATTTCTCATAAATGTCAATTCCTTAAATCTATGAATAACCTTTACGTGCTAATATTTCTTTATTCCTCACAACCTCACATTTTTCTATTCAATTTATTTTGGAACACCCCCTTTTTTCCAATAATTTTATTACTTTTATGTTTAAGAACAAGTTATGAAGTCCCATTCTTCAAATTTATCTTGATACAATAGATCTTTTTAACATATTTTGGTTTAACTTGATATAAAAAATAATAATGAGATGTTTTACTTAGGTGTTCTTCTAGTTTTTATTTGTTTTCCTTTATTTTCAACGATGTTTTGAAGTTCCACTTGTCATAACAACATAGGATCAGTTGAATATAATTGTTCCTCGTCACTTGAGATGGATTAATCTTCTCCTTAAACTTGAAAATATTCAACATTTTCATCATTTTCTACTATTTCTTAATGTTGTTCAAAAGAATTAGTGGAAACATCACATCCAAAACTAGCTTCTTTATCAAAAATTTATTTATTTGAAAATTACTGGATATCGACATCAAGTTTATCAACAATTATACCAGTCTCCTTGTTATATTAGTGGAATCCTCTTCTATTTGGAGGGTAACCAAGAAATATTGTAGTATCACCTCTTGGAACTCATCCATATTTTCACCTTCAATATTGATGATACAAAGGCTTCCAAACCTTATGAGATGCTTCAATCTTGAAGTCTTCCTATAGTAAATCTCATATAGAGTCATATCTAAATTTCATCAATAAAATAAGTGATTTTGAACATCGAATTCCACTCTACTAGATTGCCTCAAAAACCCTTGAAATATCATTATCTATCAATATTGTTCGATCTATCTCAACCCAGATTCCATTATTCTATTCAAACACACTATTTTGTTATGGTGTTTATGGTGAAATGTGTTAATTATAAATACCATGTTTTTTAAGATAATATTAGATATTTTTATTAGTGTAATTACCACCTTTATTTGTATGAAATATATTATAATAGTTACCATGATTTTTTCAACACTTATTATGAAAATCTAGAACATATTAAGAGCCTCTCATTTATGTTTCGTAAACATAATACATGTAATGAGAGTAAAATAATAAATAAAGGAAAAGTGATACTTATCTCCTTGTGTTGATTTCTTTCTCATTTTCCTTAAAATATCTAAAAGGATTAGTTCCAAAGGATGTGATGTTTACATCTCAACCCCTTTATGTGATGATTTTGTTATCCTCTCCTTGTAACATGTTAAAAAATCCATTCAATATTTTTCTTTATTTTAAGAAAATCAGGAACACTTTCCCTTTGGGAAAGCTTGCTCATATTCCTTTAGTCATATGACCAAGCCTTATGTTTCGGAGTTCATTTTTAGCTTTCATGCTTAAATTTTATAAATTAATAGTATCATTAATTTTAAATATATTTTCATTTATTCACTACCATTTTATAACAATCCTTCCATCTTTAAGACTTTTAACCAAAAAACTACCTTATTTGAAAATTACCTCATTACCTTCATCACAAATCTATGAAACCATTAACAAGTTGTGTTTTAGTATATCAATATAAAGTGTGTTCTTGGATTTTAATTTTTTTTCAAATATCATTATAACCAACCACTTTAATCTTGAGAGACCCATAATTTCCAAAGTTCATCATCACTTCTTTAAATTTAACAACATTATTAAAATATTTCAAGTTCCCTATCATATATGAAGAGAACGCACTATCCTATGTCAATGGGAATTACTCCTCTGAGGATTTAAGACAAACTACTGAAAAATATCATTTTCTTTAAACTTTTCTTGAGAAGTATTTTCTTGTTGAAGTGGAAGAAAAATGAGACATTTTTTTTTTGAAAGATTAACTAGTTTATCACATCTTTCATACACTTATTATAATAATTGAAATTTATTTTTAGTATTAAAAAAAAATCCATTTTTCCTAAATCATAATTATTAGAGTTAGTTGAATTTCAACAAAATGTCATCTAACAAGTCTTTTAGAATCACCATGATGGTTTTAATTAATATAAAACTTTTTTATGTATCCATGAATTCACTACTGTACCAAAAATATCCATAAAATAAATATCTACTGTTGAAAACAACATGTTGACCAAAATAATGTCTCAATATTTCTCCTTTACTTTGATAAAAAATCTTGGATACGTTTTCTAAACCAAGGATTTGGTAAACACTTGGAATCCCTCTATTCACAGTAGAATTATTTCTAACATTTTTAGAGTGAATAGAAGTATAATTTTTTTTATAAATTTTAACAATCCAATAATTTCTAGATTTTTGGGACTCAATAGATTTAACCACAAACTTGGTTCATTTTACATTAATATTATTCAAAAACCTCCTACCAATATTTCTAGTATAAATGTCATCCTATTAATATGTTTTTTTAACCTTATCCAACTTATTTATTCTTTGAAGATTATCCAAATTCTAAAATATAATTTTAAAATAAAATTCTAGAAAGGTCTAGTTTTCACTATACTTTGAAATTATTTAGTTTAATTATATCATACTACTCTTCCAACACTTTAAACTCTTCTTTCATATATATATCAAAGGTCTTATCAATATTAATTAATTTTTATAAATTATCAATCTCCCTCAACAGCTTAATTTTTTCTTCTTCATGGGATGTTCCCATACTATGAGTAATCTAATCATCTTTCTTCAACTAATTATTTTACTTTTCAAGTTTTGAAATTTTCAAAATACATTCTATAAATTCTATATTAATCGTAAAATCTAATTGGTTTTACTCATAGTCACATTCATATTCATTACCATCATCACTATTGTGGTATTCTTCGTTAACTTTTTCAAGAACTTGCTTTTCAATAACATCAATTTTAGTGTTAACCTTTTCACCCTCATTTCTAATTTTCCCCTTATACTCAGATAAAAAATGCAACCCTGTGTTTTGAGAAAATTTATTTTCCTTTATTTTATAATAGAATTTTTGATTGGATGAATTCCCTTTAAAAGATATTTTTAAACTTATATCTTCTTCTCCATTAGCCTCATTTTCTTTTAGTTTAGGGTAATTTGCTACAAAAAGTCCAATATACCCCCAATTAAAAAATTTAAGTGGTATCTTACCTTTAAAAATTACCTTTCCTCTTCTCACATTTCTTTATATGAGGGACATAATCATAGATAATTTCAAATCCATATCAGAGTCCAATTTTAAATATCCAACTCTATCATACCTACTAATAATCTTCTTTCGTTTCTCAAATTTGAAAGCATTATTAGAAATTGATTTTATAGAATTTAAAATTTTCTAAACACTATATTCTTTCATCATTTAAAATAAAAGTAGAATTTTATGTATATTACATGTGGAACTTTTTCTTGTAAACATTAGACTTTAGAATCAAATTTATTAGGTAATATATATAAAATATTTTTTATAATAACATAACCTTCAAACTTCTCACTATATTCTATGATGGTAATCTAAACTTTATTTACCCTTTTGAAGAAACTATCAATATTTACATCCTCATTCATTCAGATATATTCATACTTGTGTCTTCATAACTACAACTTAGTTTTTTTCACTTTGGTTATACCTTCACAGGTATTCTGAAGTTTATCCCATATATCTTTTTTGATTGAAACCCTCTAAATTTTTGAAATTTACCTTCTAAAATATAATATAAAATGACATTTTTAGTATGAACATCATTTTACAAATTCCACTTATCTATAGCTATAACGGAAACACCTGTAGCATGAAGAACAAATCCATTAGTTGTTGCATCTATAAAATCATCACTAATAGATAAGAGATAAAGTAAAATCTTTCCCTTATTTATATAAAAACCCTTCCCATAAAAAATATTAACCCCTTTTTATTCATGTAATTCAAATTATCTATTAATGGTAATAAAAATTTATAGACAAATTTAGAAACAATATCTTCACAAGACAAATACAAATTAAGGCAACTTACCTCTAATACCAATTATAGGAACAAGAGATCAAGTAATCACTAAGAGGGGTGAATCAGTGATTCATCAATTTTACGTTTTTCCTTTTAAAACAACCTTCTCCATTGGTTAGAGTGAAGTTTTATTTTTTAAACAAACTCAAAAATACATAGAGAATGAATAATTTGTTTAAAAGGTTCACTACTCAATGTGGGTGGCTAGTCTTTGAAATGATTTGTAAAACCTGTGATCATATGATTGACTAAAACATTATGAAACAAAAAAATTAGTTAAAATACTTATAACTCTATTACAATTATCCTGACTATTTTTTCACCCAACACATCAAATGAATCCTAGATTAATAAAAAATTCAAATTATTAAGAGAAAATAGATATGTATTCCTCTTATAGAAAATAATTTTGTCTTCCAGTATGTTAAGAACTTAATATAATTATTTTCTTATTACATAGGCAAGGATTTACTTCAATTTACGTGTATAAAATTGGAAATAGACATTGTTCCATAACTAACACTTATCTCTCAATCATCACACTCACATACTAAACACATATCTAAAAGCATCAAATAACAACTTATCAAGATATAATGTTGCTCTTTTATCTTTATTATTAATTAAAATATTTATCATACCATGTAAATATATTTGAATTTAAACTCCAAGAAAAATAATATATGGTCTTCAAAAAACACATTCAATAGAAATAGCTTCCATTATTGTTTGTAACTAGATCAAGTCATACAGAAATAACACAACCTCTTCACTCTTCTTTAAACCTTTATTTCATAAACATTAAAACCACATATATATTTTGACTAATGCATGATATATATATACAACCACGCCAACTCCAATCATGGTATTCTTCCTCAAACCACCTACTTTCCATGATAAAATCACAATTTATTTCATGTAATAATAATGTATTTAAGCATGCATGAAATAGGGTTAAATTTCTTTTAAAATATAATCTTTCCATATTTTCATATTTAATATTTATTTTGACCAGTTTGAAAAATATTTCCATGAATATGATATTCACAACCAACTTAATCAAATATCCTTATTTAGGTGAAAATAAATGTGTGTAGCATATTTTTAGCATTTATATCCTTTCTTTGTAGTGAAAAAATAGTTTCACTATATCAAAGTTATTCTTTATTTTATCTTTATTCAACAGATCCTTTATGAGAATCATGATAATATAAATGATTATATTTAATCCTTCAAATAACTCATTACTTTTCATCATCATATTTATTTCATGGTATAACTAAATGCCATACAACCCACAATTTCTCTATTTTTTATCAACTAGTAGAATACCAATTATTAAACCTCTATAGTAGCACCCCAATGGTAGAACACTTATGGTAGAACACTGGTTGTAGTACCTCAATAGTATCACATTAGTGGTAGAACCTAGAACTATCACCTGGATGTAGCACATGGTGCTGGCACATTGTAGTAGCACCATGTGGTAGCACCCTAATGGTAGAACCCTAGTGGTAGGACCTGGTGGTAAAACCCCAACAATAGTTTCTTAGTGGTAGAACCTAGTGGTATCACCTAGAAGTAGAACCTGGATGTAGAACTAGGTGTTGGAAGCTATTAGTATCACCTCAACCTCAACGGTGGAACCTTGGATTCAATAGTATTACAACCCATAGTAACACACCCAATAGTATCACCTTAAAGGTAGTACACCCAATGGTAGCACTCCCAATGGTATCACTTCAACAGTAGCACACCCACGGTAGCACCTGGTAGTAACACCTTTCCAAAACTTTGAAAGTCTTAATAACAAAATACAACATCATAATCAAAAGAATTTCCTACATACCTACTTTTTCACATCAATTATCAATACACAACATCTTGGTCTCAACATGGTCCACCCCTTGACCTAACTTTTAATGTTGGGACCCTTGATTGCTTGCCTTTTTATTCATGATTAACAATTATAATGTTTTTATTAAATGTGTTCATTATTATTTTTAAAATGGAAACCAAGTTAAACATGGTTTCCTCCGAATGAAAAGGATTTCAAAATTAATAAATGATTTGTTGTTTTCAATTTGGTTTCAAAAATATTTATTTGGAATTAAGTGTTGTGTTCAGTTCTATAAAAAGGAACTGAATGATGTTCACTATAACCCATGCTATAAATCTTTTAATCCCTATTTGATATTTAAATGCACATACATAAATATTTATATAGATACAATAATGTATATATTCACACAAGGATGTGGGAATATGTGTATTTAGGTGAGGAGTATCTATATATTTTTAAATTCTTATAAATATAATGATAAACGAATGTTTGGGAATTTATTTTCTTAACCAAAACATGGTTTTCAAGTGATTTTTTAAAAAGGGACTCTTGAGATATTAAAATGCCTCAAATATTCATCAATATCATATAAATGGTTAAAATTTTGGTTTTGTAACTCCTAAGATTTAGGTGTGATGAAGGCCCAAATGTCACTTTTAAAATATTTTATTGAAAAATAAAATCTATGGAACACACGCATTTTATATGATAAAAGAGATAGGAATTTAAAATTATTTGATGATTTCTCCTTATATGGGATGTTTAAATGTTAATTAAATATTTTTGAAAGTGGGATAATTTTATTGGGGGGTTCGAAGGTGAGGAAAAAGGATTGTTTCCTTTTGCTATAATAATTTCATTTTCATTATTTATATTTTAAATGTTTACCTCCATTTATTTGTATTGTAAATCCACGAGTATTAAGGAGGGAAATCTATAAAAACATGATAAAATAACTCAATATCACACTCTAACCAGTGTTCCTGAGATAAAAATTTTTATTCTTATGCGATTTTCCCCCAATGTTAGGCCAGGTAGTAAAATACTAGGTATATTTAGTGTCGGTCTTATATTATGGTAGTTGTAGAGTTGTGCCTTAGTTTATCCCTTGATATTATAGTCTTCTAAGATGACTCTGATTATTTTATACTTACTGGAATGTGTTAATTTTTTCATTGTTTTACTTTAAATCATTTTTTTATTTAAATTTATTTTGAAAGGGGATTTGTTTGTTTAATAAAATATTCATAGGTTAGGTTAGCCTCTTAATTTTTTTATGTAATATTAAATAAATGTAAGTTTTACAAAATGATTTAGTCTGATGCATTAATTTCATGTGACCACCTATTTAAAAATTTATTTTTTAAATATATTTCCAAAATAGCTTCAAAATGGATCCTTTGTTAACTTTTAAGCATGTGGAGAGGTGGGTAGTAACCTACTAGGAATTTTTATCACTCATGCCTTTATTATTACATATTTGTTTTAGGCTTCAAAAAAGATCTTATATTCATGTGAATCATGTTTAGTTTCAGTTTAGATGGTGATTAGTGAAGTCATGTGAAGGTATAATAGTTGTATTTTGTTTTATTTATATCTCACTATCACTTTATTCAAATAGTCATTTCCTGTTCTCCTTTACCTTAATTGTTGGTTTCATTATATTTGTTGAGGATGTAGTGGGACTCGGTGTGTAATAGCCAAAGATTTTGTAAAATATATATTTTACAAATAAATTTAATCTTTTATATATTTTTTATTATAGAAAACAAAAAGTTTATATTACATTATACACAACACTAAGTTTATCTATCATTACTCATAATAATGATTTTATCCAGTGTTACACGCAACAACGATTTTATACAAAACAAGAAATATTATTAAAGTATTATTATTCAATATGATAGTTATCACCTAGCTATTGAAATAACAGGTATTAATAGGATTAAATAAATTAAGAAAATATATGGTATACACATTTATATATAATAATTTATTTGCTGACAAATTATTTATAAATTAAAATAAAATCCATTTGATAATAAAGGGAATATTATTCTGAAAGAACTATTTTTATGTCCACATTCATGTTCTCTCATAATAAATTAAATAAATCACATTTTTTGAATGAATTTATTGAAATTTATATACTACATATTCAATATAAATATTAACATTTATCTATTTTTTTCTAGATAATAGATAAGAATAAATCCAAATTACTCTTAAAATGTGTATTTTTCAAAAAAAAAAGTTTTGTCGTATTTTTTTGTAATTTTTAAAATTTTAGCTAGTGAAATAAAATTTAGTTTTTAAATCACAATTTTACAATTATCTTAGATTGTATTTTTTTTAATTCTCTAAGAAGAATTTTTTTGATGAATAGTGAAAATACTAGTTTTTATTAAGAATTGTCATTTCTTTCAAAGCATTAAAAAAATTAAAAAAATTAATATGGTTTTAAAGGTAAATTAGTTAATATATATATATATATATATCTAATTTATTCCATTGGAATCAATTTTAGATTGAATTTTTATATAAAAACTTTCAGAACTATTGAATATTTTCTCATTAGAAAATTGTTTTCTCATCAAGACTACGAGATTAATTTTAAATTAACTTTTACCACTTTTTTAAATGGGATTTTTAAAAATGGATTAAATATAATTAATTATAATAATTTATATTATATAATAAGTTAAACTTAATTTTTGAGAATAATTTATAGTAAAATAAGTAAAAATTATTTTCCATGTTTAAGGTAAAAATGGGTTTACCTGGGGGATTAAACTAAAATGATGACAGTTAAAAATGACCCAAAACTTTTCCAACACCCATTTGATGGAAAATTGGTGACTTTAAATATTCTTGTTTCGGTAATGGTATATTTTATAGCCTTGTTTCATGTGAAAAAAAATGAGAACACCGTTTTCTTTTTAAAAATTACAAGTGTGCCACTCATCTCACTTATAAAAGGTCACCCCATATTTTCTCTTCTTAACACTATTAAAACCCATTGGTTCATACAATACCTACCCAAATCACGTAGTTACTTCCATAATCTCATCTTATAATACTTATTTTTTCCATAAATATAACTTAATAATTATTTTGGTGCAAACCAAAAGAAGTTGTCCGGAGAATAGGTAACGTCCATAATTTAGTATTTTATTTTATTTCTTCCTCCAACACCTTAAATTATTATCAATAAAGGATGATATTATAACCAAAATATATTCCATGTACTTATAAACTATAATTTTAATTTAATAACATAAACCCTTCACCTATTACATCAAATGGGTCACAAAATCAACATTCGTGTGTGTGGCAGACTACCACCTCCCGGACCGATGTTATTCGTTTTCCTTCACCATCTCTCACCACTTGATATAATGATATATTTATTGTTTATATATGATGTTTATGAAATTATTATTCTTATTCAATCATGACATAACATATTTATTGTTACTTTCAATTCCTTGGGAATATTATAACGTTGTTTATGTGTATGATGGACTACCGCATCACGACGTGACATGATTCATTCACACTTTACACGCAAGGTAATAAGAATGGGTTTAATGAAAATATATATTATATATTACCTAAAAATTATTATTTAATTCTAATATATTATTTTAATTTCTTTATTTCAGTCTATCAATAAAATGGATACAACATTCATGTATACGTATGACTTACCATCTCCATAAATGGTATATTTAATTTTCTATCTATAACTTTTGTAGATTTATATAAAAAAAATTATAATTAATATATATGATATTTAAATAATGGTTAAAATTCTATAGATTATAGAACCATGATAAAAATAATAGGTCTAAAAATAAAAAATGAAAACATACATAAAAAACAATTCAATTATTTCCCAAATTCGACTTTAACATGGGGTTTTTAATAAAAGAGTAATATTATGTCATAAGTAAATCATAAATGGTATGATATATATAAGTATGGTTATATAATATATGTATAATAAACTTATATTTATTATATATGATGTTCTAATAGGTATATAGGATGTCAAGACATAAATTAATGGATTTATAATCTCTCTTTTATTTCTCGGAGACATATGAAAATTCATCTCTCATTTATTTTGTGGGGTCTATATAATGACCATTTGAAATGATATATCATTAATATCCTTATTTTAATGATATTTAAATTTTAATTTTATTTTATTCTTTATTGGGTCTTACGATCCAAAAGATTACTAAAGTAGTAAGGGAATTATGTCTTAATTTTTTACATCTGTGAGACACATGGTATATTCACCACCAATTTATTTTATATGGTGTATATATTACCCATGAATTTATTTAATTATTATTCTCCTGAAAATTATTTGCATTTATATATCCATTTAGGATCTATTTTTTAAGCATTTTACTATATAAAAGTTACCAAATTGGTAATGGATTTTTATCTAAATTTATCTTCCGAGATACATATGTTATGTTATACACTTATCTTTAGTTATTAGGTTTATATACATCCCTTTTGACATGTAATATCATAAATTTATTTATTATAAGGTCAATATAAGTTATATTTAATTTTATTATATTATGGGGATTATGATTCAAAGTTACCAAAGTGCTAACGGTTTTATGTTACAATCTCATTGTTTATCAAGATTACTCATGATTATATTTCCAATGATAAAATATTATAATCCATGTAGAACCCTAAGATTTTGTGATTTTTTTTGAATTAATATTTTTGATATTTTTCACATTATGAAACAGTAAATAAATATATATTTTTATTATATAAAAACATTATTTTTGGATTACGTTATACGCAACACAAAGTTAATCTTTCACAATACTCAACACTATCTTGGCTTGCGTTACCTGCAACATTGATTTTCTGTGAAACAACACTTCACAATTATAATTATTAGTTATAACCTAGACATTAAACATAGTAATATTAATATTAATAACTAATTTTAAAATGTTTTCACATAAATAAAACATACTCATAATGAAATGTATAAGCTTTTGTAATGTCTTTATATTGTTAGAAATACAATTTTCTTAGAGAAACTTCTTTTTATGTCCTTTTGTGGACAATAAAAATAATAATTTTAGAAACTCTTAGATATTTAATTTTATAAAATAAACACCATTTTTTAATTTGGAATTTCAAAATCAACTTAGGGTGAATTTTTAGTATTTTTCTAAGAAGTTTCATTTTTCAATGAATAGTAAAAAAACTCTATTATAGTTAAACACTACCGTTTTCATTTAAATAATTATTATACCTAAAATTAATTATTAAATTTAAAATATATTAATTATATATTAATATAATATAGGTCATCGTAATCATTTTAATATTGAAATTAGATATTAAAAAACTTATTGAACTTTTAAATATTCTTTTTACTCGCCTTATCGACACGACTCTAGGATTAGAATAAAACTTAATTTTACCACTTTTGTGAATAATATTTCAAAAAATAGATATAAATAGTTTTAATATTCATGATATTTAGAGTCTAATAGTATCAAATTAATATTTTGGTTATTATGAATAATAACTTTAATAAATTTTTATTTACCATGGTTAAGGGTAAATTAAATAATTAAAGGTAAAAATAATATTATATTATTATAAAACTATCCTAAAACTTTTCCTAATTTCATGGGATAAGTTGGATCTAAATAAAATCAACCTTTTTCCTAAATTATTCTCTTTCTAAGCCATTTCGGTAAGAATATGAAATTTTTTATATTTTATTTAAAGATAAGTTAAAAATGTCATACTCATATTTTTAATAACAATAAAATTTTTTATATAGGGTTATATAGAAGTTAAATTTATATATAAATATTCATTTTAAATCTAAAATGTTTATATATATCATGAAAATTTATTTATATTTTTTAGTGATAAAATAATTAACTTAAATCGCGACACAATAATGATGTAATAACTGTTTAATTAACAAAAGGATCAAATAAATGATATTAAAAATATTAAAATAAACATAATTTGAATTAATTAAGGTGATACATGAATTTTATAAGTTAATATTAAATTTTAGTAGTTTCTTAAATAGTTTTTTAATTATCATGTTGTTTTTATTTTATTTAATAAAAAAATTATAAATAGTTTCAAAATTAACACTAATGATATTTAATAAAAACAATATTTTTTAAATTAATTAAAAAATATTAAAAATCTCTAAAAATTAAAAATATATTATAATAAGGTCTAATATATCCTAAATTGTCCATTTATGGACAATGTACTTTATATAACTAATAATTTATAACCTCATAAATTTTAAAATTTTATTACCACAATTAAAATTACAATAGATTAATTAAGGGTAAATCAAAATGATAAGGTTTCAAATAAAACCAAAACTTATCTAAAAATTATTTGATATAGAGGATTTGACCCTTATCACCTTAATATAGAATTTTAGTTGTTTAATGGACACTAGTCTATGAAAATAACATATATATTATTTAAATTCAAAGATAATTTCTAAATATCACTATCTTGTATTCAATATCTTTTATGTGTCTACATAGAGAGAGATTAAATATATGAATGAGTATAATTGTATATTTTTGTCATAATTCAATTAATTTCATTATATATTTTTATTTTGAATTTTTATAAATTGTATAATTACTTATATACTTCATTAATGTTAATACAATATTTGTGAAATTAATAGAAAAATAAAATAATTGATTTCAATAATATTAATTTTAATATATTTTGGATGAATTAAAATGTATAACTAATTTTATGGATATATAAGATATATTATAGATTTATTTAACCACTATATTATAATTAAAACTTTGTATTGATGTGGTTAAGGCCAAATTAAATGAATAATATCAAATTTAAAAATAGTGATATTTTATTGATATTTTTTATTATTAAAAATAAAAAAATGATAAAAAATATCAAATGGGATATTATATTATCTAAAATGTTATACCCAATTAATTTATATCTCATTTTAATTCTTTTTTATCTAGAATAGCCTTATTATATTTTAATATTCTGAGGATTTCCAAAAGTGCCCCTCACCTCAATTAAAAACCAACCCCTTTCCATTTACCTTCTCAAATTCCCTAGTAACATTATATAGGTTCTTTTATTCTCAAAAGACTAACTATAGTATCCCTAAGAGGGGATCTACAGGGAGATCATCGAAGAAGAGGTAGTCTCTTTACCGACTCTTTCAAAATGGTTTCTTCTTATAATTCCTTTTCATGGGTTTATTATATTATAAAGAAATCACTATATTATAACCTATATTATGAGATTTTATTATGTTTATGGAACAACCCTATTACACATTTTATTCATCCAATAAAAAATTAATGTACCATGCTTGCGTACGTATGACTTACAGTCTCTACACTATGGTGTAATTTTTTTTCATAACTAATTTATTTGTATGAGTATAATGACGGATATAAATAATATAAATAATAAATATTACATTATATTTATTTCTTATAATTAATTTAATATATAATTCATCACCCATTTACCATTAATATAATGATATTGTTGCTCGTACGTACGTACGACCTATTGTTTCCATGACGCGATGAGATTCATCTTCCACATTAAACATTTCAAGAATTATTGTATAAATGTATATAATGAATAAATATAAAATATATGACATAATAATTCTAATTTAATATTATATATATACATATATTTCATTTACCTTCTTTCATTCAGTGCAATCAGAAAACGGAAATAGTGTTTATGCATACGTATGACTTACCCTCTCCATGAACGGTGTATTCCATAACATATACCTATATTTTACATATATTTATATACTAAATATATATGATATATAAATCAAGTTCTAGATTTTTTATGTAATGAAATCATGATATAAGTAATATGATCAATAATAAATAATCAAAACATGTACGATAAACAAAGCTGTTATTTCCAGAAACGTTGTTTTAATTTGGAATTGTTAATAAAATAATAATATAAAGTCATAAATGAATCATATATGATATAGTAAATATTATTATGATCCTAGTATAAGTTAATAATATTTTTAAAACCACTATACGTGAATTTCTCACACATACAAATGGAATCGGACCTAAGGTAAGGGTTAATTCCACATTCTCATTATTATCAGGATTGTTTATACGTAAGTACCTGCTAATAAATATTTGTCATCCATGTCCATATTTCTTAAAAATTTATTTCAAAAGAGTTTTTCTATTATTCTAAAATTTTTTAAATTAATTTTTTTCTTGTATCGATTTTTATTAAACATTTTTAATGGAATCGTTTTTTGCTTTCGTAACGAGGTACTTTTTGAATTTTCTAGAAAAGTACAAGAAGAAATATTTTTTAACTTATAAAACATAAAAATATTTTACATTTTCATGATTCCTTAATACCATGAATATTACCTTAAAATATTAAAATATTATTTTCCAAAAAAAATCCTTTAAAATTGCATGACATTTTTGGAAAAGAAATTGATTTCAAAGAAGAAAGGACATTTTCCTCAAGAATTGTTTTCAAGAGATAAATCAAAATTATTTTCCATATAAAATAATATTATTTAATGTTACTTATGTTATAATAGGGATATAATTCAATGTTACCATTCTTATTTTTTCTTTGAATGGTTAATGTTTATGATGGAATGATATTTATGAAACCCATTTCATTCTATGGATTCTGATGTGATAAATGATTTATGTTCATGTGGAACACGTATGTATGATTTAAATATGATATGGAGGATACCTATATATCTCTCCAATGAATTGGATGAAGATTTATATCTCATGAGATATACATAAAGTACCTTGTCCATTAAGATGGTGTTGGGAGTAAACCATGACTACTAAGATGGTTATGGCAGTAAACCATGACTACCAAGATGGTTGTGGGAGTGAACCATGACTATCAAGATGGTATAGGGAGTGAACCCATACTTTGAAGATGTAATTGGCGGTGATTCATTGACTACAATAAAAAGAATTTTATATGATTATGTGTCTACCTTAAATTCCATATATTGTTATTATGTTATGATTTTATAGATTATTTTCTTTATTTACTTATGATTTATGCCTTATGAACTGCCAATATGTATGCCATTATTCCTATTTATAATCATTGACATGCATGGTATGATATTATATTTTCATGATCATGTTCTCATACCCTTATTCTTATGATTGAGTTTACATTTCTCCCTTGTTTACCATTAATGAGAATCTATGATTTCCCTTTTTTCTTATGTTTTATTTTCACCAGGTTATTAAGAAAGGTTTTAGTTTGGGGTAATAAAGGTGAAGATATTTATGGGCAATGTTGAATATATCTCACCAAATTAGAAGAATTTGTTCCAAGTTTCCAAAGGCACGAAACTAATATGGGCTTTGGGAATATGTTTGTGTAATGTATTAAGTATTCCATAAAAGTGATGTAATTTCTTTGTATGGTAAGACTGGGTCATTATAGTTTGTATCAGAGAAAAGATTTAGTCAACTTTTGGAAACTAGGATGTAAAAACTTTAGTGAAATCCCTAGAGATATTTATAAGGATTTTTCTAGGGATACCCCTAAGGATAACTCTACGTAGAGGTTACAATCATAGAATTGTTGTAATGATCTTGGATAACCTAGTATTAAACGTAATATGTTATAGATTGAAAGTAATATCCCTTGATTATGTGGTTTTCTATTGTGATAAATATTTCTCACACTATACTTCCTGGTTTTATTCAATGGAAGGAATGAAAATAAACTTGGTTAACATTAAGTGTTTCCGATGTGGAATGTATGATAATTATGAAAATTGATTACCTAAGTGGAAATATCATGAATAGAATCTGAAATTTGGTAAAATTATTGGTTATACTATTAAAAATAAATATATCATGAACTAAATGTGAAAGGTATGGGATGATTTACTCATTTTTTAAAATTAAATATAAGAAGAATGATTAGATCAAGGTTTAAGAAACTTAATACACGATTCATATTTTATATTCAAGGAAATAATAAGATATTGAAGCCAGAGTAATGGTTTAAGAATACAATTGTATGATTGAAGTGTATATGTTATGGGAATTCAAGAATTATGTAATAGGAATCATTAAATATATAAGTATTTTTATTATATGTTTTCATTAAGGATTGAAAAGGATATGTTAAATGGTGATGAATACATAGAAAATTGATTTAAGGGTAAGGCGATCATTAAGTGAAATATAAACCTCAATATGTTCCTTATATTAGGATAATGATGTTTGGATAGAGATATGTTGGATATGAATAAGTAAATTGGATGGTACATATTCCCTTAGAATTGAGTAAGGGTTGTTTGAAAAGTGGTTTATGTTATCATGGATGAAGTTTACATCTTTTTAGACTTTAGGAATATATATAATAAACATTATAATAAGGAAAAATTCATGTTTTCAATAAGGATTAATGGTAATTTAAGTTATAACCATTTTTCAAGAGAAAACATAATGAAGGTGTTCACATGTTTTGAATGTGACAACCAAGAGGAACCTTATGATATATGGGATAAATGTTGAGCTGATTTGGTGCACATTATTTTAATGTTTTGGACTTTCATATTTTATAAGGTTTATAAGGTTAACCATTTGTGTAATGATTTATTTTAAACTTTGGATGAGGTTTTAGATATTAAATTATTATCTCATAATATGTTTATTTATGCATATTGTATAACTTATGATATCCTTTTTTTTGATAAAGATAGATGGAATGATTGATTATTCTTATTATGGATATCATGATCTACTAATTCTTTAGAAATGAAAAATTCACCTTTTGTAAAAATTTATCGAGGTACAACGAAGGGAAAGGTTGTCCTGAAATCAGGTAAGAATATTTTCTCATAAAATTCTTGAAACACTAGGTGAAGGATATTGAAACAAAAAATGTTATCCTAGTACCTTTTTTTCAGATGTATCAAATAGTCCCTTATATCATCAAATATTTATGGAATTATGATTTTTAACTTTCTATTAACCATTTTCTCTATCAAAATCCATCAGAACATGATAGTTAGACTTCTTTTCTATGTCCATGTTTTCACTTTCCACCTATTTTCTCCTATGTGGAAACCCAATTATGAGTTACTCTGGGAAACCATTAAGTTTTCTACTTTACCTTTTTGAAATGAAGTTTAATTATTTGTTTTTATGATGTGGGATTCTATTAAAGGAACTTTTAGTAATAAAACCTTTGATATCCCAGACAAATTTTGAGGGTGAAATCCAATTTAAGGGGGGTATAATGTAACACCCCAAAATTTTATAAATATATTTTTTAAAATTATTCATTTTGATATTTTTCACATTGAGAAACATTGAATATAGATTTTAGTTATTATATAAAACACTATTTTTGGATTATGTTATACTCAACACCAACTTAAGCTTGCCCGACACACATCACTAACTTGGCTGGAATTACACACAACTCAGAGTCTCTATGAAACAACACTTTGGTATTATAATTATTTAATTAAAATAGTTATAAACTCGACATTAAACATAGAAATATGAATAAAAGTAACTAATTTTAAAAAAAATCACATAAAAAAGACATATTTATAATGTAATGTACAATTTTTGGTAAGGTATTTTTGTTTAGATATATTATTTTCTTAAAGTAACATCTTTTTATGTCCTTATGTGAAAAATAATAAAATTAACTACAGATACTATTATAAATTGAAATTGAGAAAATATAAATCATTTTTTATTTTTGAATGTGAAAAATTTACTTATATTTAATTATTAGTATTTTTATAAGAAGTTTCATTTTTTGATGAATAGTGAATAATACTCCATTGTAGGTAAAAACCTCCATTTTTATTTAAAGAATTATTATAATTTAAATTGATTTTTAAAGTTTCAATATATCAATTATATATTAATCTAATTGAGTTCATTAGAATCATTTTTATATTGAAATTATATTTAAAAAACTTATTAAACTTCTGAATGTGGGTTTATACTAAAATAAACCTTATTCCAAAACTCTAACCTTTTTAATCCATTTGTAGAAGAATTTGAAATTTATTATATTTTATTTAAAGATTAGTTAAAAATTCCATACTTATATTTTTAATAACTATAAAATTTCTAATATATGGTTATATAGAAGATAAATTCTACTATAAATAGTAATTTGAAATATAAAATGTTTATCTATATCATGATAATTTATTTATAATTTTTAGTGATAAAATAATTAACTTAAATGGTGACATAATGATGTTACTATAAATGTTTAATTAATAAGAGAATCGAATAAATGATATTAAAAATATTAAAATAAACATAATTTTAATTGATTAAGGTGCTCCAAGAATTTTATTAGTAACTATGACATATTAGTAATGTCTTAAAAAAATTTCAAAATTATATTCCTGTTTGGATTTTATTTAAAGTCAAAGTTTCGAATTGTGTCAAAATTGACTCTAATGATATTTGATAAAAATAATATTTTATTTAATTAATTAAAAATCATAAAAATATTAAAAAAATATAAATTTATTATTATAAGGTCTAAAATTTCTTAAATTATCCATTTATGAATAATTGACACCATATAACTAATAATTTAGAAACCTCTTACTACTAGAAATGTAGTTACCATAATTAAAATTAGAATAGACTAATTAAGGGTAAATCAAAATGATAAGGTTTAAAATAAAACCAATACTTGTAAAAAAATTATTGGATGAAGGGTATTCAAACCTTATAACCCTAATATCTAATTGGAGTTTTTTAATGGACACTCATACATGAAATTTACTTATATATAACTTAAATTCAAGTATATTTACAAAATATCACTCACTTGTATTTCACCATTTCACGAATGATTATAAAAATGAATATAGTGGATAAATATGTCATATATGACATAATAATTCTAAATTAGTAATATATATACAAATATATGTCATTTAACTTCTTCTATTCAGTATGATAAAAAATTGAAACAGCGTTCATGCGTACGTATAGCTTATCATCTCTATGAATGGTGTATTTCATTTCATATACATATATTTGATATATATTTATATACTAAATATATATGATATATAAATCATTTTTTATATTTTTTAATTAAGAAAATATTTATCTAAGTAACATGATCAATAATTACAAGTCAAAACACATACAATAAATGAAGCAGTTATTACCCAAAACGTTTCTTTAACTGGAAATTATTAATAAAATGTTAATATAAAGTCGTAAATAATTCATATATGATATCATAAATATTATTATGATTCTGGTATAATTTAATAATATGTTTAAATCCACTATATAATAATTTTGTACAAGTACAGAGGGAATCAGACTTAAGGTAATGGTTAATTCCACAATCTCATTATTATCGAGATTGTTTATACGTAATTATATGATGGAAAATACTTATCATCCATGTCCATATTTATTAAAAATTTATTTCAAAAATATTTTTTAGATTATTCTATAATTTTTTAAATTCATTTTTACCCATGCATGAATTTTTATTAAACGGTTTGAAAGGAATCTTTTGTCATTTTTCAAATGAGATAGTTATTGACTTTTCCATCCAAAGTACGCAAAGAAATTTTTTTAAGTCATACGACTAGAATGTATTTTTATTCTTTCATTACACATTAATAAATTGAATATTCCCTTAAAATATTAAAAGTTTCTTTTCAAATAAAATATTTACCTTTAAAATTGCCTTTGATTTTTAGAAAATAAAATGATTTTAAAGAAGAAAAGATATTTTCCTCAAAAATTGTTTTAAATAATTTTTTCAAATTGTAAAGGATATTTTCATTTAGAAATGTTTTAAATGATTTTTAACACTTATTTTATAAGTTTTAAAGGTTTCTTTTCAAAGAAAAGTATATTTTATATGTTTTATGTTTTCAAAAAAAAATCTATGTTTTTTAAAATGATTTTAAAAGTGGAAAGGATAATTTCCTCAAGAAATATTCTACATGATTTTTAAATATTCCTATATAAATTTTAAATTATATTTTCAATTAAAAGGATTTCTAAAAAATTTTATGTTTGAAAAGGTGTTTTTCAAATTATAAATGATATTTTCCTCCTTAACTGTTTCAAGTGATCCTTAAAAATCATTTTCCATCTAAGATGAATTCATATTGATATTACTTATGATTTAATAGGTATATGATCCAATGATTCCATTATTATAATTTCTTTTAATGGTTTGTGGTTATTGTGAAAATATTTATATGAAACTTGTTTATTTTCCATGGGTTATACCGTGATAAAATTCTTATAAAACCCATTTATTTTTACACGGGTTATGATATGATTAAATGATAAAATGATTATGAAACCAATTTCTTTTCCACATGTTATATTATGATGAAATGTTTGTGAAACCCATCTATTTTCTTGGATTTTGATATAATGAATGTATTGGGATCTTCTGGAACACATATTTATGTTTTTTATTATGTGATGGGTGGGACCTATATTTCCATCCAATGCATTAGGTAAGGATTTATATCTCGTGATATATAAAGGACTATAATGAGGATTAAACCCAATTTAGTAACGGTATTTTTCCACAATGATAGTATTGGGAGTAAACCTTAACTTCTATGATTTTTTGTGAAGTGAACTCATTCCACTTTGATAAACTTGGTAGCGATCCTTGACTACTATGGAAATTATTTTCTATGCTTATGTATACGCCACAATTCCATATATGATGCCAATTTTATGCATATCTAATGTTCTTTTATTTCCTTATGATTAATGTCTTATGAACTACAAATTTTTATTCAACGACTAAATATTTTTATCTTGGATATACAGGGTATAGTTTTCATATGTTATGTTCACGTTCTCATACCCATATGCTCACGTTTTGTTTACATAGTTCCCTTGTTTTCCCTTAATGATAATATGATCTCACCCTTTCTTATGTTTGTTTTCTATAGGTTATGAATAAAGGATTTAAGTAGGGTATGTCTATAAATAGTAATTAATGGGAAGATCTTAGTGGGATACATTGAAGATCATTCATGAAATTAGAATATAATGTATCTTATCTCCAAAGATTCTAAAAAAATATAGTCTTTAGGTATTTTTTTTAGTGTAATTAATATTCATTTAAAAAGATATCATATTTATATATGAGAATCTTGGGTAATTATATTTGGAATCATAGGAAATGTTCGGTTAACCTTTGGAAACTATGATATAAAATCTTTAGTGATAACTCTATGGATGTATCTTAGGATAAGTATAATGATGAGACAAATTATAAGAAAATGTCCTAGAATTTTGCTAAAGGATAGAGAGATTTGTTTCCAAAAAATTAAATCCCTATATAGAAACTATAATTGGATGTCGCCCTTTTATATAGGTACTGAGCAGTAATAACTTTGAAAAGTTCACATTGAACTGCACTTGATCATCAGCTGGTACATGACAATGGATCTTGTTGCACACCTGGTTTGACACTCCTAACAGATATAATTTGTAAATTTACAAACTCTTTACGAACCATCATGAAAGATTTGAATAATGACTATAAATGAACTAGTTCAAGCCTAAGGTGTCATAGATTTAAAAGAGTGTGTCATGATTTAGAGGTACTATAAGTGATTTTTCAGGATTATATTATTTCCCACTATTATTATTCTAGCTCATACTATGATTTTTGGTTTGTGGAAATGGATATAAATAGAAGAAATCATGTTATCATTGAATCTCATGAAAAAATCGGTGAATATGAGCAACCAAATTGGATAATGACTAGAGAGATAGATATTGTGATTATTCCCAATCGGATATCAGGGTATACGATTAAAAACATGAACTTCAATGAGATTCCTAAATCATCAAGTAAGATAAATAAGGTTTTATGAAATTTCATGTGTTAATTAACCCATAGGAAAGAATATTAATATTCCTACATGTCAAGAAGGTAGAAAAAATAACCTAGGAGAATATATCAAATGGAGGGGAAGATGTTATCTATGTGAAAAAAGGTCCTAGAATGAAAACCTGTTGTGGATTTTAATGTCTTATATGTGGGGAACTTGGGAATTATCTGAGTTAATGATATAAACTAAGGGTTATACCATATAACATGGAAAGAAATATGTTTTTCCAATTGATCAAGATGATGAATTTATGTGTGTATGTAATTGGATTCATGAATTATGCTATGAAGGTCTTTCAGTAATGGAATTTCATTTATAACAATAATGAAACATCTAAGGGTTGTGTTAATTTTGGAAGCATATATGTATTCATATAAGATAAACGTAGGAGTTATGGACACCATCATGGGTTTATGATTTTAAATTTGATCACAATATTAAATTCATTATCACCTCATTTTAGGTTTTAATTGATTAGAGTATATCAATATTAAATATTTTTAAGAGAAATTTTTGGAAATAAAACCCTTTGGTTTTCTATATGTTTTAGTGATAAATTTATTTAAAGAGGAATTCTTTTACACTTTGTGTTCATATTATTAAAAGAACTAGTAACCATTGGGGTTTTTTATATATTTTATGTTCAGCTAATTACGAGTTATAGTTGATCACATTATGAATTTAGCACAATTTATTTCAATTAGAAAAGATTTCACTATAGATCCTCTTTTCAGAATATAAACTAATGAAGTGGGAAGGTTTCATGGGGTCCCAAAATAAAATTTATATGATTAGGATCTGAATTTTTCTGTAATGTTTTGGTGAATTCTTCCACAGGATCTTGATACAAAGTGGAGTTTCATCACTATGTATCATCCTCATATGGATGGTTAGTTTGAGAGAAAAAATCAACCATTGGGGGTATGTTAAGATATTGTTCTATGGATTTAAAAAGAGTTTGGAATCAACACCTTCATAATTTTGAGTTTTCTTTCAAAAATAGATTTCACTCAAGAATTCAGATGGATCCTTATGAATCATTTTATTGAAAGAAGTGTAGAACCCCAATGTATTGGAATGAAGTTATAGAAAGAAAGTTATTGGGACCAAAGTAAGCTGGTGAGATGGAAGAGAAGTCTATCTCTAGTCTATAACATGTAAGGACATCACAATGTTGACATAAATTTTATGTTGATAATCATCAATGGATCTATAATTTTAATATGGTGAGAAATTATTTATAACAATTTACCCATGGAATAAATAAGGGAAAACTAAGCCCTGGGTATGTTGGTCTCTTTGAAATACTTGATAGTATCAGAATAGTAGATTATCATTTGGAACCTCCACCAAACCTCTCCCAGGTTCCCGATGTGTTCCATATAACTCTCTTGAGGAATTAAATACATAATCCTTCACATGTAATGAACTCAAATTTCATACCACAGAGCATGATATTTCTTCAAGGAATAATCGATTGAGATTCTGTATCATATAGAGAAAGTCCTACGAAATAAGACCACTCACCTGATAAAATTTGTGTGATCAAACCACCATCTTAAAGAAGCTACATGGGAACCTAAGGATGTAATGAGGTATAAGTATCCTCAATTCTTGGTACCAAAGTGATGAATTTTGAGGGTAAAATTCATTTTAAGGGGGGTAGAATGTAAAGCTCTGAGATTTTGAAAAATATTTTTTTTTGAAATAAAGTTAATCTTCTTGATATTTTTCATTACACATATCATCAAGTTAATCTTTTTTTACATGAAACTCCAATTTTATCTTGTGTAACATGAAACATTGAGTTTAAACAAAATGTGACACATTATTAAAATATTATTATTTAATATGATAGTTATCACTTAGTCAGTGGAATAGTGTGAATTAATATGATTAACTAAATAATTACAATATATGGTTTAGAAATGTATATATAATGCATTACATAGTTAAAAATTACTTATAAATAAAAATAAAAACCATTTGAAAATAAAGGGACTCTTTTCGAGAGAAAATTTTTTTATGCGAGAAAAAATGTTTTATCGTAACAAATTAAATAAATCGATTTTGGAAAAAGACTATAATGAAATATATATATATATATATATATATATTATTGAATTAAATTTTTAACATTTATCTTATGTTTTTTAGAAAATAGATAAGAATAAATAATATTTTATCCGTAAAAAATTTATTTTTTAGAAAATAAAATTTTGTCGACTTTTGCACACTAATTTTAAAATTAATTTTATACACTTTTGGAAGATTTATTAGGAAAAAAGGAAATTAATTTTCTAATTCATAATTTAAATATTATCCTATGGTGTGTTTTATAGAATTTTCTAAGAAGATATATTTTTGGATTAATAGTGAAAAATATTGATTTTTATTTAGAATTGTCGTTTATTTTAAATAATTTAAAGAATTAAATATTATTTTAAGATAGTTTTAAAGGTATAATTAGTTCAATTATATATATATATATATTAATAAAAATTTTCTAATTTTTATCATTTTCATATTAAATTTTGATATAAAAACTTTTTAAATGTTTGAACATTTTCTCTTTGGAAAACAGCATTATCATCACGACAGCTGTATTAGTATTAAATTGAAGTTTTACAATTATGTGAATTGAATTTATAAAAATATATTCCATATTTATAATCATAATAATTTATATTATATAATAATTTAAACTTATTTTTTCCACAATGAAAATTAAAAACAGTAAAAATTATATACCGCGGTTAAAGTAAAAAATGGGTTTACCTGGGGTTTAAAAACAATATAATGGTTTAAAATGACCCAAAACATTTAAAACACCCATTTAATGTCCATATTTAGACCTTATATCTATTATTTTAGAGAATGGATCATTTTTTATCCTTTTAACAAGTGAAAAACCTGGTCACGCCATTTTCTTTTCAAAACATACAAGTGTGTTACTCACATCACTTTTAAAAGGCCACTCACTCCACTCTCCTGTTCACACCTTAAAATCCAATTTGTTCTTCCAAGTACAACCCAAATTAATTCCTTAATTCCCTAATATCATCATAAAAACCTTATTTAGTCATAAAGGAAACCTAATAATCCATTTGAAGAAAACGTTAATAATTTTTTCGAAGAAGAGGTAATGTCCCAATCGATCGTTTTATGTTATTTCTTCTAGCCCCTCCTTAAATTATTATTAAAAAATTAAAATATGATAATTTTAGTATATTCTATATATTTAGATTTTATTATGTGAATGAAATAATCTGAATTCTTCTCCTCTTCTATCAAATGGGTCAAAAAATCATCGTTTGCGTGTATGGTGGACTATCATCCCACGAACAGATGTTATTCTTTTTATATCACCACCTTTCATGACCATATATTTCAAAAACACCACATTAAAGAAAAAATATTTTAGTTATTTTAAAAATATAAATCAATTTATTTTACCAGATATATTTTAGGTTTAAATTCATAGATAATTAAGAAGAACTCTTTAATGTAATCTCATACATCACAACTAGACACATATACATAATATCCATTTTTCAATAAAACAAAAGTCTTTAAAATGAAACATGATTTATTTTAATGATAAATATTCAAAATTTTCCCCTTAATCTAATACTTGTACCTACTCTTCATTAAACCCTATGAAAAATATTTAAAACTTGTGATGATCAAAAAATCTCGATAATGGGCATAAAAAAGAGGAAATCCATTATTCTGGTGAAAAAACATGAAATCCCATGAAATATTTACCTTTATCTCAATGTAATTCAAGGAAATGAAAAAAAATCTTTTTTATATGAGAAAACACACACTTATATCTCAAATGATATCATTAAAATCCATTACAAGCTATATAAAGCCCTATTTTGGAAACTTAGAGAATCTAATTCATAAAACCCCTTCCAAAAACCTTTTTAAATGGGATAACCATATGTCCAACTTACAGTATAATCACTTATCTATGAATAAAGAGATAAAATGGGCTCACCCTTAATATAATCTATATAGGGATTACCCGTGATCTATAATGTGGTAAAACACTTTTTATAAATCTAATAACCAATATGGTCAACTTCCGTCTCTAGAGTACCCAATTCATTATAGGTTATAATGTAACCATCTATCCTTGATTTATCAAGGGACCAAAAGTAATAGTTTTATCATGTAACCATCCATAATTGTTTTATCACATAACCTCCAATCATTAGTTTATCACATGACCACCCATCATTAGTTTATTATGTAACTAACCTTCATTATAAAAAATTCCCAAGAACCATAATACAAACACAAATTCTGAAAGATTGCATCATAAAAATTCTCTTTGAGAAAAATAAACTTTTCATTTTGAAATCACTCATTCTTAAAATAAATGCACGTAAAATGGGAAAACAAATTCCTTCAAATTAACTATATTAAATTGTATAGTATTCTTCAAAATATTAAAGTGTCATGAAAGCAGGAAATTCTATTCTTTCCATATATATATAACATTTTTTTTAAAAAGAAATTTAAAATAAAGTACTTTATAAATATCATATCATTAAAGTGAGAATTAGATATAAATACACATAAAACAATTGGATATATAATATAAGATATTAAAAATAAATTTCACTCATAATATTATCATAATAGAATCAAAAAGTATAATTTTGACCCAGATAATTGAAATTAGGTTATGAAATCCCCTTACATTTTAGAATCATCTAAATCATATGCACCATAAAAGTAATAATTATCAAATAAAACATTTAATACCATAAATAAAATTAGATTCATGATATGAAATATAAAAGGGAAATATATACACCACACAAACTAAATAAGTGGTGAATTAGACATACATCTCGCAAAAGTAAAAGTTAGAAGAGAATCCCTTACATCACGCATCCCTTTATGTTTTACATACTTTAACCTCTTGTATAAAGGTTTAAATAATGTTATTAATTGATTAAATAAATATAATAATATTTATAATACCTTATATGATTATTTTATAACATTTTATGACCCATTTATTAATAATATTTTATTACTTTCATGGTTTCAAATGCGTTTGTTTCGTGATTTCATGATTGATCCAATTGTGTATAATTATGGTTGTTCTTGTAAAATTGGATTAAAACTAAAAAATTGCAATTAAATGGTATTAATTCACTTATATAAGTATAAATGGTCCCATATATCATTTTTATTTCTTATATGGGGATGATTCATTTCATAAAATGTAATTGAGAAATGTTAATTGTATCTTGGTGAGTTTTATGAACACCGCAAACTAGTTCCATTTTATTTAATATTATGAGTATATATTAGTTCCAATACATTAAATAGGTTATTAAAATAAATATAAAAATATAATTTAACCAAAATTATACTTTTATGACCATCAATGAAGGAGGTAATGGAAAATGAAAAATCATTATTCACGAAGATAGTTAACTATCAGAATTTTTAAAACAGTTTCATTTTTTGAATAAGAGGAGATGAGAAATGAAATAGATATGATATATTCCATTATAAAAAAAATAAATTATATAAATTATTATGGAGTTTTCATTCCCTAATGGATGAAGTATGTGAGTATAATATAGAAAAGGAAATTAAATTAAAAGAGGTTGTTTTATAAATTTACCTCTTGAATGTCATTTCTTTGAAGGGCCTCTTAAAGACCTTGGATTTGGTATTTTGGTGATAATAGAAGTACGTCAACATGGGTCGAGTGATAAGGAGTGTTTTTGGTAGATATTTTTGTATATTTAAGGCTTTTTATGACAAATGGGGTGCTATTTATACTTGAATAAGGGGTGGTATTAAGTGATTAAATAACGATTATTTTATATTTAAAGCTAACCAAATTGGAGTGGAATTAATCCCAAAAAAATAAGACTGACAATAAATATTTTATTCTATTTTTTTGGTCTATCAACACATCATCCATCAATTTAATTTTTTAGTTTTTAGTTGTTTTAACTTTTACATTTTAACTTTAACCCACTTTATTATTTTACCTATAATGGGATAAATCTTTTTTCACCACGGTAAATTTTCTATGAATAAAAATTTAAATGAAATTAAAACCTAATTTTTAAATTATTATTACAAATATGGAATACATTTTACCAAATTCAATTCACATAATTATAAAAATTAAAATTAAAATTAATCCCGTAGTTGAGATGAGAAAGCAGATTTTAAAGTGAAAATGATCAAAAGTTTGAAATGTTTTTAAATCAAAATTCAACACGAAAATTATTACAATGACCTAAATTGGATTAATATATATATAATTTAAATAATTTTATATTAAAACCAAAAAATAATAAAATTTAATCTTATAAATTATTTAGATGAAAAGTTGGTTTTCATTAGACATTCAGTATTTTCACTATTCCTTAAAAAATAAAAAACTTCTCCGAAAAATAAAAAAATAAACTTTAGATATTTTGGACAATAATATTTATAAAATTAAGTTTATATTTTCAAATAAAATTTATATAAATTTCAAAATTTCATTTTAAAACAAATGTGCCATCAAAAGGCAGAAAAATTATGTTTTGAAAAATATAACTTTTTATACTTAAAATTGGATTTATTCTTATATTAATCCTATAAAACATATTGGATGAATTGAAAAATATTTTATTTATTATATTAAATTTAAATTTTATTAATATATATCACTAATAGTTATTAATTTAATTTTTTAAGAAAAAATTTCATTGTGGGTATAAAAATAGTTTTTTTATAAAAAAACTTCCTTTATATTATATTGGTTTTTATTTTCATTTCTATTTAATTGGTAACCAAATTACTTATAAACATGTGTTAACTATATTTTAATAATTTATTTCATCTCATTCATTCCCGCATTTTCAACTACAAAGTGATAACTTTCACATTTTAATAATAATATTTAGTATTTTGTATAAGCTTGATGTGGAGTATCTTGTATGATATTGAACATAGTGTTTTGTTTTAAAATATCAGGATATTACATTATCCCCCAAACCATTTAATAAATTTTTTACTCTAAATTTGAACTTGGAATCGAAAACTAGGGGTTCGAAAATTTAAAATACCATTTTTGAAATCTCTCATTGTAAAAAGGAACCAAAAAAATCCACTTGAAAGTGAGAAAGGAAAGTATGAAGGTCAAATGAGATAATTCATAATAGTTTTCTATGTAGAAAAACATTTAAATATAAGAGAAAATATAACACCCAAGTAATGATAGTGATTGAAATAGAACATGGTAATGGCAATGTTAACAATCACAAAATCGGAAGTTTGTGATTGGTTAAAAGGTCATAGACTTCTTGATAAGAAAAGTAAAATAATAAAGTTTTTATTTCAAAATAATTTTTCTAAAATTAAATATTTATTTTACTACTTATAATAATAACATAATGAAATATACTTACTTGAAAAGTTAAATTTCATCCTCATATTTTCTCTAAATGATGAGTACTCAAGATGAATTTTCTATACCTGAAGCATCAGAATCTACTTCCATGGATAAAAAAATCCACAAAAGTATAACTATCTATTCCAAAAAAACATTTGGCATAAAAAAAACAAAATAGTTATTACAAGATATAATATTTCAAAGAGAATAAACCTATATATAATTAAAAACAACTTTAATATCTAGAATTAAAAAGTACAACCCAAAGTTTAACATTTATCATTCAACAAATAACTATCCTTAAAATTAAAAAAAAATATTCTAGACTAAAATTTAAAACAAAAAATTAGAAAGTTTTGATAATTTAGTATTCCAAGATAAATTTAATATTTATATTTAAATAATATAAATTTCTCCTAAATTATAATACAAAATTTTAATTTCCCTAATAACCTAATCTTCAAGATATTCTAATTGTTTCCATAAATAAAATAAATCAAAATAAATAATATATGATTCCAATATATAATGAATCCTTTATTTATTAAATAAAATCTCATAGTATTCTATTTACTTTAATCGTATAAGGTTTCTAAAATAGTGAAGGTCTTCTGAAAAAACGTTAATCGCTTAATCACTAAATCGTTTTACAATCCCATGGTTATATTATAAGAGAAAACATATTTTCCCAAAATAAGAATATTTTTCATTGATCTAATCATTTAACTAAAAAGAAAAATATCATTAGCACCATGACTTCACGTAGACTGGTGGTAGGTGATGCACCCTTGTCACCCTTAGATTGTGGGTTAAATTCTTACAACTTTGTCAGATGTGACGGGTTGTCATCCATCTTATGGGTTGTCCTCTTTATAAAATTATAATAATATAATACTTATAAAATTCCAAAAAAATGTGAGAGACATAATAAAAAATAACTTTAATGTATTTAACATTAAATAAATGTTTTATCCTCAAATTTTATCTCATACCTTTCACTTACATCCCAAAAATTAAGAACCCCTAATTACATTAGAATCTGAGATCATATAAACAAAAAATACTTCCAATACATTTAAACTTATATCCACCAAAATTAAATTAATTTTCCCGAAAATAACTTTTTTAATATCTTAAACCTAAGGGTTACATGTTCCTCAAATTTTTATCAAAACTCGACAAATGTAACCTAAAAATTATCATCATTTCTATACTTTTCAAAGGTATAAATTCTATCTAACAAATGTTTCCAATTAAGGAAAACAAAACCTACTATTAAAAAAACATAGGCATTACATGATTCCTATAATATTTATAAAATACTACTATATAATAAATTTAAAAACTCAATACATAAACACATATTTCATTCAACTTTCTTCTCAAACCATTAACTATGGTTCGTCATCTTATTACTTAATAATTCATTCATATAACCAAAAAATGTGAATTATATCCATATTATTATTTAATATCAACCCAAAAATGTGACATACCCTGAACATAAGAAAACAATTCATACCTTAAATCCAGATACTATGATTTATTTGATATCCCCTTTATCTTCTAACATGACTCCCAACTTTTATAAAGTGAATGATTTTGTGCTTTGTGAAATTTAATTTTTTGATAGAGTCAGTAAAGATGATATTTTTAAATCAAATTTCAAAAATACCATGTCCCATAAAAAAATTAGAGAAAATAAAAGGTGTAACATAAGTCAAACACTTTCTTGTAAATGATTTGAATACTCATAAATCTTTCAAAATCATTTGAATAAGATTTTATAATAATAGTGACAATCAAATCATCCAGAAGGGATAAGAATGTTGTAAAAGATAAACTTTCTTCCATCATGATAAATGATCTTTAATATGCAGAAAATAACATAATTAAAATATGAAAAAAATTATTTCATGTTAACATGAAAATGGACCTTTTAAAGATAATACCCATAGAAACTCTATAAAACTTAACCCTCAAATCCTTTATACCAAAATAAATTAAATTTCTAAACACAATCTCCAAAAATATCCTTATTGTTCTCAAAATAAATCACTATAAACAACAATAGGGGTGTTTAATACTTTGGACTTATAGTTATCCTTAAACTTGTAAAATTGTGATGATAATATCCATAACTCTTAAGAAACCATACCAATCTCAAAAGTTATCTAAACTCTTCTCTAACACCAACTATAAGGACACATCATTAAAAAGCACATATTTTAGTTATTTTAAAACTAAAAATCAATTTATTTTCCAAAATATCTCTTAGGTTTAGAGTTTTAGAGAATTAGAAGAAAAAAAATATTTAAAGTAATCTCATACATTACAAGTGGACTCATATATTGTAATGGCTTGGACCTCTGTGGTCCATTCCTTTGCAAAAATCTGGTGTCTAAGGTGTTTCAGGAGGTCAAGGTGACTTATCCCCATCACTTTTCCAAATTTTAAATTCATTTAACAATTCCAACGGTAACCTTGTGAACAATTCCAACGATACACTACTGTGAACAGTTCCAACGGTAGCCTTGTGAACAGTTCTAATGGTATACCATTGTGAACAGTACTAATGGTAGCCTTGTGAACAGTTCCAATGGTAGCCTTGGATGAATAGTGCAACGGTAGCATAAGGTGAATAGTGCAATGGTAACCTTATGTGAACAGTGTCAACGGTAACCTTATGTGAACAGTTTCATTGGTAGCCTTAGGTGAATAGTGCAACGGTAGCCTTAGGTGAACAATGCAATGGTAACCATATGTGAATAGTGTCAATGGTAACCTTATGTGAACAGTGTCATTGGTTGGCTTATGTGAATAGTGCAATGGTGAGGTCCAATGATAGCCTCTTTACTTTACCAAATTTTGAGTTCATGAACAGTTTTCCAGAACGGTGATGTTCCAATGATAGCCACATTCCTTTGCCAAATTTTGAGTTCATGAACAGTGTTTCTAGAATGGTGAGTTTCAAACGGTACCATCTTTCTATTTCCAAATTTTGAGTCCATGAATAGTGTTTCTTGAACAGTGAGGTTTCAAAAGTGATGTTCATGAATAGTCTTTTTAGAATGGTGAGGTTCTAACAGTGAGGTTTCAATATTGAGGTTCATGAATAGTGTTTTTCCTTTTCCAAATTTTGAGTTCATGAATAGTGTTTCAAGAATGGTGAGGTTCATGAAAAGTGTTTTTTCTTTTCCAAATTTTGAGTTCATGAACAGTGTTTCCAAAATAGTGAGGCTCCAACAGTGAGGTTCATGAACAAGGTTTTTACTTTTCCAAATTTTGAGTTTGTGAACAATGTTTCTAGCTTCATATAGTTTCTCTCATTTAATGTTTCCTTTGACATAAAATGCATTTAAAGCTTCGTTTTAAGGACTCTATGGCCGATTCAAAGGCCATAAATCCTATATTAATTTTCCATAAGGCTCGAGATGCTTTTACTTGGTCAAACTATGTGGTTCAATGCAATACTCTTTTAATGGAAAATCCAGCGTATCTTAAACCACTTCTCTGTTAAATCTTATAAAGGTACAATATATCTTAATCCTTAGTTATTCCTCTTTGTTATAGAATATGAGACGCTCAAACATTTCATTCTATCCTGTAGGATTTTCCAAATCAAACTTTCTTCCTTGGATTGGTTCCACTCTTCTTTGATGTAAACAAGTAGTATTGATCAATCTTTGATATAAGGTATGATATATTGTCATTATTTTGGGTTCATATCCTTATATTTCTCCTTTAAATTTTATGGAATTCTATCTCCATGTTCCTAATGGGATTTTCTTGGGTGTTGGCCAATGTGGTGGTGTCTCTGCATCCTCGGTCGGATACAGTTGTCATGGGGGTAGGATATCGTGACCCGTTGTGTGGCTCGTTCTCGTATAAAGAACGTCAAGAACCGTTTGAGGTAGAGGATTCACTTCTTCTCTTTTCTTTTACAGGAAAATATATAGTTATAATTTTTTATCCCAATAGATCGCAATGGAATTGAAATAATAAATATTTGAACTGGATAAATAAATTGATATTGATCATATGTTATTCCCTCTTATTTTTCTAGATATTGTGATATCTATGCTTGCTTTGTTTAGCTTTTCGTTTTTAATGGAAATTAGTAAAGAATGTAAATCCAGAATTAATTAATAATTGTTTGGATAAAGATAAAGGGGCATGTAAATGAACTTGATTATTGTTGTTGTAATTATATGTTAATCAAATTGATGCAGTAAACATGTTTAATCAATTTTTGATAGATTATTTTTTAGGTTTCCCAAAGTTATAACCTATGAATAATAAATCGGTTAATTCAATATGGATTAAAGAACTATTTTTTTGATAAAATAAAATCCCTTTTAGGGTTCTAAGTTAACCTCTTTCTTGTTTAAGGGCCAAGATCCCAATGGATATGATGTTTATTTTCTTACTGATTTTGTTCTGATGTGAGATTGGATGGATCTTGTGATATGTGGGGGAAGAGAGGCCTACTGGTTGTGGCAACAGTTGATGCCTAGAGTGGCAAGATGCATTGTTTTATGAATGTGGGTGTCGGGGAGGACTCCGGGGATGATGAAACAGGTTAGATGTGAATGTTTGGATGCCTGCTGATTCTTATTGGATTTTTATCTACTTTACATTCCCTACTTCTCGAGGTGGTAGGTCTTTCTTACCCTTCTTCTAAAAGGAGAGAAGATACATTGGTTATTCCATGTGCTTTCTGTGTCTAGATTCTCAACAGAGGATGGGTCTATGCTCTTCCTATAGGTGGCAAAGACTTGACAGGTAGTTCATCTACTCATCGGGTTGATCCCCCTTGTGTTTAGTAGCATAGAATGTTTTTCTAGAATTCCAGGGAATATGGGAAAGTAATGATGTAAATAAATAATTGAATAAATGATGTTAAACCACGGGGTTGGATCTTTCTGGGATCAAATGCTGAGGATAGCAGACTTTGGGTGTGATGCTAATGAAATTTAATGTGGAATTGTTACTGGTTAATTAAAGTTTAAAAAATTAATTAACGCAAAGTGAAACTGATAAAAATATAATGAAGTAATGTAATAAAGATCTTCAAATGGTTGTGTGCTTATAGGATACCTAGTCTTAGAAGTGTCTGCTGGTATTCTGAGAGACGTTAGCTATAGTTGAGTATAAGACCAGGTTATTCCCATAGTGTGGTTGTGATCTATAGTATATTCTCTACATTTGGTGGTTTTATACTCTACTCTGCACCATCAGTTAGAGAAACTGACACCCTGTGGATTCTTGGCCCTGGGGGGTGTTTTCCCCAACATTTTGGTGGGAGGATGGGTGGATGACTACCTTATTTGGCCCCGCTCTCTTCTCTTGGGATTTACTTGTGCTGGTAGGCACAACGGTTGGTTTTCCCCATATATGTGTGTAGAGGGATGTAATGGATTGTGGTTATTCACACAAATATATTTGGGATATAGTTTCCTGTATAATACTGTAGGTATATCATCTATAGGCTATGACATCTTGAGGATACTTACTCAGTGTATGGGCTGTAATGGCTTGAGGTATAATGTAAGATGTATGATACACGTTATGAGAGATATGGTAGATCCTAAGAACTACATGGTTACTTTCTTGTGTATATGTGGTGGTTTTTTTGCGTGAGGTGGATGTTGTGGTGCTTCACCCAGGTGTCTGCGAGCAACCCTTTTTGGAGATATATGCTTAGGATGTGCGACATTGGGGCAAAGCGTCAAACCAGTGGGGAATTATTAGTGGTGTACCCTTGATATTATTTATTATATTATATACTCTTGTATGAGATACTTGGTGAGAGTATCTATGGTGAGGCTGGGAACTTAGTATACTTGTTTAGGTGATGAGTTAGTTTCACTTACAGTTCACTATACTTTAACATGCTTTATGTACTTTTTCATGAGAGACTTCAGGGAGGATCCTACTGAGTATACTATTATACTCACCCTATGTATATATAAACTATTTTTCAACTCACTTGGAGTAGTTTGGAGATTAGGCCGGTTACTACTAGCTTGGGGTTGTATGAGCTGTTTGGGATTTTTGGTCACTGTGTTTTCACTTTCTTTTGGGTACTTTCAATTTTCCCTTTCAATTGTAGTATTTTTTCATGTCATTACATATGTGTACTTGATATTTCTATTATATTTCAGTCTGAGTTGGAGTTGGTTGGTGTCAATCTTATCTCTCTCTTTCACATGTGTTATTTTAAAGGATAATGTCTCTCATCTGTGTGTTTATTATACCCTCGGTGCTAGTCACCAACCTGGGGCCTATTGGAGGTGGGACTCAGGGGTCATTATATCCCTTCTCACACGGCCGGTCTATGATGGGTACACTTTGTGGGGAGGCGGTCATGACATATACAGAGTAGCAATTTTTAACATAAAAATAGTCATTAAAATAAAACATGATTACTTTACAAGATAAATATTTATAATTTTCCCATTAATCTCATCCTTGTCCCTAATCTTCCCTAAAAAATGTGAAAAAAATTAAAAAAAAATTGGATGAGCACAAAATCTCAACAAGGGGCATAAAAAGTGGAAATCTGTTAGTCTAGTGAAAAAAACTTCAAATCCCATGAAATATTTACCTTTATCTCAATTTTCTTCATGAAAATGAAATAATTGATTTTATATGATAACACGCACACTTCTAGATCAAAGAAAATAATTAAAACCCATTATAATAAAAAAACCATTTTTCGAAACTCCCTTCCAAGCACATTTTTATATAGGAATAACCATGTAGTCGACTTCCATTATAATCACTACTTAATGTATTAAAGAGCTATAATGGGGATAAACCATTGTATAAGATGTATTTGTCTTACTCGTGATCTATATTGGGGATTAACCCATAAAATAAATGGAATAACCAATATGGAAAACTTCCTTATCTAGAGAACCCAATTCATTTTAGGTTATAAAATAACCACTCATCCTTGGGGTATCATAGAAATACCTATCATTAGTTTATTACGTAACCATATGTCATTGGTTTATCACATAACCATCCTTACATAGTTTATCATGTACCCACCCATAACTTCTTTATCCCTTAACCACCAGTCATTATAAAAAATTCACAACAACCATAACATAAACATAAATCATTAAATATTTTATTATTAAAACACTCTTTCAAGAAAATAAACGTTTCATTATGAAATTACTCATTTTGAAAAGCCATATTGAAAAACTTTTCTTTGAAAGTAACCATATAAACTTGTATGAAATTATTAAAAATATTATAGAGACATAAAATTATGATATTCTATTCATCCCATATATATAATAAAGGCATTATTTTTTAAAAAGTAACTTTAAAATAGTATTTTTAAAAGAAAGTACTTTACAAATATCATATCATTGAAGTGAACGTTAATAAAATTAATAGATTATGTGTATTCACTATAAATAAACATAAAATAAGTGTAAATACACCATAATATATTCAAAATTCATTTCACACATAGTCTTACCACAATAAAATCAATAAGTATAAGTTTAACTCAAAGAATAGAAATTGGGTTAATAAATCCCCTTACAGTTTGTAATCAATCGAATTATATGCACCATTAAAGTAATAATTATAAAATGAAAAATTGAATACCCTGAATAAAATTAGATTAATTATGTGATATATAAAAGGTCACTTTATACACCAAACAAATTAAATAAGTGTTGAATAAGGAATACTACTCACAAAAGTAAAAGTGAGATGAGAAACCCTTACCTCATGTTTCTATTTAGTTTTTTTGTACTAAACTCATGTATAAAGGTTTAAAGAATTTGATTAATTTATTAAAGAACTAAAATAATATTCATAATACCTTATACGATGATTTTATAACATCTTATTACCCATTAACTAATAATATTTTATTATTTTCATGGTTTTGGGTGTGTTCGTTTCATGGTTTCTTGATCGGTTAATTTGTGTATAATTATGGATATTCGTGTAAAATGGGATTAAAACTACAGAAGTGGAATGAAATATTATTAATTAAATTAAAAATTTATAAATGGTTCCATATATCATTTTTATTTCTTGTATGAGGATGAATCATTTTAAAAAATGTTAACGATAAATATTTATTTTATCTTGGCGATTTTTTCAAACACCACGAACTAGTTTCATTTTATTTAATATTATGAGTGTATATTAGTTACAAAAAATTCAATAGGTTATAATATACCAATTAAAATATTATTTAACCCGAATTATACTTTTATTACCAGCCATGAAGATGGTAATTGAAAATGAAAAATCATTATTCACAGAGAGAGTTAACTGCCACAATTTGGACAATGGTTTTGTTTCTTCAAATAAGAGGATATGAGAAATGAAATGGATATGAGAAATTAAATTATTAAAATAAAAATACATTATATACATGACTATATAGTTATAATTACTTGATGTATGAAGGAGCTGAGGTGAAAATAGAAGAATAAATGAAATTTAGAGAGGAAGGTTGAAAATCTTACCTCTTGAATATCACCTTTTTGAAGGGACCCAAGAGAACCTTGGATTTGGTATTTTGGTGAGACCAGAATAAATTTTACACAGGTAGAAAGAGAAGGATGGGTTTTGAAAGATATTTTATCATCTTAAATTCTTTATAGGATAAATAGAGTAGTATTAATATTTGAGCAGGGTTGTTTTTAAGTAATTAAACAATGATCATTATATATTTAAATCCAACCACATTGAGGTGGATCTAAATAAAAATAATTATATTGATAATTAATGATGAAAAGGATGGTTATGGTTTAAAAACACATCAAAAACCCATTTAAATTTTTAGTTTTTAGGTATTTTTATATTTTAACATTAACTTTAACTAATTTCTTTATTTTACTTATACTGCTGTAAATCTATTTTTACCACGGTAAATTTTTTATTCCTAAAAATCAAATGAAATTAAAACCTAATTTGGATCTTATGATTTAAAATATGGAATCCATTTTATCTAATTCAATTCACCTAATTTTAAAATTTATATTTAAAATTAATCACGTAGATGAGATGAGAAAGAGAGTTTTAAAGTGAAAATGTTCAAATGTTTGAAATGTTTTTATATCTAAATGAAACATTAAAATGATTAAAATAACATAAATTGGATTAATATATTTATAATTTATCTTATTTTACTTTAAAACAAATTATAAATCTAACATAACCTTATAAATTATTTAAACAAAAAGTCAGTTTTCAATTAAAATTCATTATTTTTTACTTTTCATCAAAAAATAAAACTTCTCGGAAAAATAATAAAGTTTAACCATAAGATAATTTTGACATTAAAATATCAAAAATAATGTTTATTTTTTCAAATAAAAAATTATAAAAATTTCAAAATTTGGTTTTAAAACAAGTCCTCCATCAAAAGGCGACAAAACTACCTTTAGAAAAATATAGGTTTTCATAATTAAAATTAGATTTATTCTTATCTTAAGAATATCAAACATATTGGAGGAATTTAAAAATATTTTATTTAATATATGACATATAAATTTAATTAATATATTTAACTAATAGTGATTAATTTAATTTATTAATATAAAATGCCATTGTTGGTTTAAAAATAGGTTTTATATAAAAACACATCCTTTATATTCAATTATTTTTTATTTTCATTTATAGTTAACTGGTAACCAAAGAATTTATAAAAATGTGTAAACTATATTTTTATAATTTATTTCCTTTCATTCATTCCCAGTATTCAAAATTCAAGGTGATAATTATCACATTTAAATAATAATATTTAGTCATTTGTTTAAGCTTGATGTGGAGTATCTTATATAATATTGAACATGGTGTTTGGTATTAAAATATCATGATGTTCTAGATATAATTGTGTATTTATTGTTTATATATGATATCTATTATGTTATTATTCTTTTATAATAATGATATCAAATACACCTTCTTTCATTTCATTCAATGGGAATATAATAATGTCAATCATGTGTACAGTGGACTACTACCTTGAGAATCGATGTGATCCATTCATGATTTTCATAGAATGTAATAAGGGTGGTTTTAATGAAGATATTTGAAATATATTAAGTTAAAATGATTCATAAATGGTAATATACTGTTTAATTTTCTTACTTTCAACCCGCCAAGAAAATGTAAACACCATTCATGAATACATATGGCATACCGTCTCCATGAACGATGTATTTAATTTTCTATATATGAATTTTATAGATTTATAAATTTATTTATATAATTAATAAATATATATTTTATATCATGGTTAAACTTTTGGAGATTATAGAACTATGGTCAAAGTAATAGGACCAAAAAAATAATAAATCGAAACATATACGAAAACCATTGCACTTATTTCTCGAAAGTGATTTTAACATGGAATTGTTAATAAACAGGTAATAAAAGTTCCCAAATAAATCATATATGGTATTATATATATAATTTTTGTAAAATATTTATAATAAAACTATATTTATTATACAAGAGTTTCAAACATGTACAAAGGAATTCAAGACATATAGTAATAGATTTCTAGTCTCTCATTTATTTCAAGGAGACATATGTAAATTCACCACTGGTTTCTTTCGTGTGGTGTATATACCAACCCTTTGATATTTTATATCTTCAATATGATTATTTTTGTGATATTTTAAGTTTCATTTGATTCTATTCATTATTCATGTTTATGATCCAAAATATTATTAAAGCGGTAAGGGATTATCATCTTACTTTTTACTTCTGTGAGACACAATCTATTCACTGCATATTTATTTTATGTCATATATATAATACACATGAATGTATTTTATTATTATTATCCTGAAAATTATTGGTATTTATATATCCATTTTAGGATCTATCTTTCATGGGGTTTCTGATAAAAAATTTATGAAAGCGGTAAGGTATTTTTTTTCTCAACTTGCCTTCCTTGAGAGATATATTATGTCATGCACCTATCTTCTATTATGAGTATATACAACCCCTTTGATGTGTAATATAATTAATTTATTTATTCTCATGATTTTTTAAGTTCCATTTAATTTTATTCCTTCATGGTACTAATAATTCAAATTTGAAAAGGTGGTAGGGGTTTTATGTTACAATCTCATCATTTATCAAGACTTCTCATGCTTATGTTTCTGATGATAAAATCTTATGATACATATATAAATAAACTCCGGAATTTTATTCTCTTATAGTTATTTAATAAGAATAAAGTTTTTCTATACATTTTAATTTCTTTATACACTCATTATTTTAAAATAATGTTTTTTAATATAACAGACTTTATTTATCTATTTAGTGGAAAACCCTTTCTCTTCCATGTCCATGTTTTCTAAAAATGTTTTAATTTTTGTTTATATTCCTCAAGGATTTATTAAAGTTATTTTAATATTTTTTTACTTTTTTAAAAAAAATTAAAGGAATATTTATGTCATCTTCCAAACAAGGCTTGTCTCTCTTTAGTCAAAAACCCTTTCTCTTGCATGTCCATGTTTGCTAAAAATGTTTTATATTTTTTTATGTTCCTCAATGATTTATTAATTCCATTTTACTCTTTTTGTACTTTTTTTTAAAAATTAAAGGAATGTTTATGTCATCTTCCAAACAAGGCCCATTTGGATTTCCCCAGAAATGTGAAAATAATATTTATTTTAACATGTACGGTATGAATGGATTTTCCACCATCATGACCTTTATTTTTTGAGTTTTATTTTATTATTTTTTAAAATATATTTTCATATAAAATAATTTTATAAATTCTTTATGTTGTAAAAAAATTAAAATTGGAAATTATATATTCCTCAAGAAATATTTTAAATGATTTTTAATGATTACTTTATAAGTTTCAAGGGTTGTTTTCAAAAAAAATGATTTTTTTTAATATTTTATGTTTCAAAAAATTAAAAGGTGGAAGGGGTATTTTCCTCAAAAAATTTTCTAAATTATTTTTAAATCTTCCTTTATATGTTTCAAAGGTTATTTTTGAAGAAAAATATTTCAAAAAAATATGTTTGGAAAGAGGTTTTTTAAATTGGAAAGGCTATTTTACACTAGAAATGTTTCAAGTGGTCTATTAAAAACATTTTCTATCTAAGATGAAATCATTTGATGTTACTTATGATTTACTAAGGATATGATCCAAGGATACCATTCTTATTATTTTTATGAATGGTTTTTGTTTATGATGTTAATATTTTTACGAAACTCGTTTCTCTTCTACGAGTTATACCATGATAAATTGATTATGAAATCCACTTTTTTCAATGGGTTATGCTATGATGAAATCATGAAATGATTATGAAACCTATTTATTTTCTATAAGTCATGTTATGATGAAATGTTTGTGAAACTAATTTAGTTTTTTAGGTTCTGATATGATGAATTATTTTATAATCTCGTGGCACATATATGTATGATTTCAATTATGTGATTGGTGGGACCAATATCTCCCTTCAATGCATTGGGTGAAATATTATATATCATGACATATACTTGACTGAAATGGGGACTGGACTCTAGTTCTGTAAGGTAATTTACCTGCTACAATGGTATTGGCGGTGAACATTGACTACTATAATGGTTTGGGGAGTGAACCCATTCCACTATGATAACATTGTAAGTGAGCCTTGACTACTATTGAAATTATTTTCTCTGCATTTTTGTATTCCAAAATTCCATTCCTTATTCCAAAGTTATACTCTCATGGATAATGTTCTTTAATTTTCTTATGATTCAAGTCTTATGAACAGACAATATTTATGTCATAAATCAATATTTAGATATTTGATATTTAGGGTATAGTGTTCATATGTAATGATCATTTTCTAATACCCTTATTCTAATAGTATATTTATGTATTTCCCTTATTTTCCCTTACTAAGAATTTGAGCTCAGCATTTCTTATTTTTTCTTTCCTCGAGTTATGAAGAAAGGTTTTAAGTAGGGTATGTATATAAATAGTACACAATGGGAAGATATTTATAGAATAAATTGAATATATTAAATTAAATAAGAAAATAGTTTATCTAGTTTCCAAAAACATTAAACCAATACAGTCCTTAGGCGTATATTTTTGAAATGTAATGAATATTCAACTTAAATGTTGTAATATTTATGTATGATAATCCTGGGTCATTATACAATGCTAGTTGTAGGTGAGGCCATTGGTGGGTGGGATGATGGATTTATTGTTTAACTAGTTTTAATAACTTTTATATTTCATTTATTTTCTCTATTAGTGTATGGAACCCCAGCATAAAAAGTGGTCATTCACATTTTTCCACTACTTGTTTAAATTATTTTATTGGAAAAATTCATCCTATTATATTGTCTTTGATTCCACAGTTCTTATTGTCAACCTATGGGTTTCAGGAACACCCTTGGGCCTTATCAAGGACTGGATTGGGTATCCAATGAATAAAAGACTTGGGTTGGCTCATAACACTTTACATCCAACTTACCATTGTACCTTTGTAAGTAAAAATTATTAGCGGTGTGCTGTTTTGGGTGTCTAAATATTTGGACAAGTCAGTATCAACATATCTATATAAATGATAATTTTTCAAATTTAATAATGTGTTATCTTATATTCCATATATATATAATGAATGATCCATTAGATAGCCTCCTGATGTGCCTTTACAGGATTCTACATGAATCGAATTACAACTCCCACTACACAGGTAATGTCTAGCCGAGTGAAAACCATTACATACATAAAAAAACAACCAGTGATGCATATATATATTTATCCATATATGTAACTTCACATTCCATTTTAATTGATTTATCCTTAGCCAATTTGAAGTTTCTAACCAAAATATTCATGAATTAATTGTATCCACTCATCCCAAATCTTTAGATCACCTTCCAGATCTATTCCTTTAGAGATGGAACCAAAGTTTAGGATCTCCTGTCTCTTTGGATCTTCATCCCCAAAATCTTTTTAGCCTACTCTATATCATTGATTTCAAATCTTTTATAAAAATTACATTTTATCTTCCAAATTATTCATTTATCTATTACATCTAATAGTATTTCATCCACATATAAAACAAATATGATGAATGGTTCATCACATAATTTCTTCTTGTAATATAAATGATCTATGTTACTCCTTCTGATCCCTTCTTATAATATAAATGAATTGAATTTAGGATTCCATTTTCATAGTACTACCTTTATACCATAAATACTCTTATTCAATATTCATACCAAATTATGGTTTTCATGTTTTGTGAAATTCATTAAATACTTCATATAAATTTATTCATCCAACTCACAATGAAGGAAAACCATAATTCTATCCATATATTCAAGTTATAAGTCATTATTTGTGACCATTATCAATACCATTGGATTGTATTTATGTGTAAATACTGTTGAAAATATTTTTGAGAAATTAGCACCATATTTCTATTGAAATCCCTTTTCCACCAACCTCAATTTATAGTGTTTCTTACCATCATATCCTTCTTTAACCACAATACCTACATATTATCCAGTGCTTTTTTACTTATAATAATTCATTCAGTTCTTAAGTCCCATTGGACTTCAATGAAGACATCTCTTTATCCATTTCAGGCTTCCACTAGTTGGAATTACTAAGCGTGTTCCAAATTTTGGTCTCTTTAGATCTCTTTAATTTATTAGAACAAGAATTTTCATATCATCCCCAAATATATAAACCATATTTATAACTCTGGTTGATCTCCTCAACTAAGTTGGATACACTATACTACTTCACTCAAACCTTCATTCCAGTTTCTAAACATATGGTACTATAACTTTCAGAGACCTAACTTTTTGGTACCCCCACTCAAGATTCAGTTTCCATTTAATTTTTAGCATATGTTCCATAGGTATCACCTCGTAATTATATTGATTTAAATTGAGTTATTTGAAAATTTTGATCTTTTGGTACTCTCGCTCAGACTAACTTCGACATATATAGTTAATTTATTTTCTGTAAATTCATTCACTGCCACTTTTTATTCCTTCCACAGAACCCCTTCGTTGAAGTAAACATCTCTAATCCCAATGAATCGTATTTTTGTATTCATCTCATAACTGGTATTCAAAGTTTTCATCATCATTCCAAACAAAAAAAGCCTTTATAATTATTCACAATCTTTTCCATGTCTTTATCATCAATAAGCATATATTCTCAAATTATGAAGATTAAGGAGTGACTAACTTCTAGTTTTTTACCAAACCATAACCCCATAAAAATTTCCAACTTGACTATTGACATTGTACTTCTATTGAATACATATTTCACTATGTTGAGAGCTTCCACTTAAATTCCATTAGGAATTTCATAGTGTAACCTCATACTTATAGACTTTTCTATTAATATCTAATTTATAATCTTAGTTAATACATTCTATTATGGATTTCTAGTAATATTATTCTCATGAATTATTCCCTTTATCTTATAGATGTTATGGAATTCATATCTGATGTACTCACCAAGATTGTTAGAACATAGTCACTTCATATTCTGACTTCATTCCCTTTCCACAATGACTTTCCTTTGAATGAGATTTTAAAACACATCAGATTTTTTCTAAAGTAAATCCAAACTTTTCTCATAGAATAATCAATGAATGTTACAAAATCTAGTGAAAATCTAAGGTAATGAACAAGGGTAGGTCCCCATACATTAATATGAGAAAATTATAACTCCCAGGTTATGGGATTCTGTTTATCTAAATTGAAGGAAATTCTTTTTTTTTCCCCTGTATACAACTCTCAACACGTTTGATGTCCCTGTGATCATGATTCAGTATGACTTTTTCATTTAGAACTTTGAGTTTCTTCTCACTGAAGTATCCAATCCTACAATTATATACTTCTAGATCATCAAAAGTTAAATTTATAGACATTTAAATTCCATTTGAACTTCCATTCAAGTTCAATATCTCATCCTTTACTTATTTTAAAACAACCAAGGAACCCATGTTGGGTTTGGTTCCCATGAACCAACTACTTTGATTTTTTTATTACCGAAATATTTAAAGTCTTGAATATTAAAAAATATATTATAATGTGTGGATTATTCTTCTATATCGAATCAAAGTGATAATATCCTAATGGTAATTTTTGTGATAAATGTTCATGATAGTTCTCTTCCATTATGAGAACCATGAAGTACTCTAATAGTTTACTTAAATATATTTTATATGGTCAGATGATATTGTTTGATAGGATATAGATGATACATGTGATTAGGGGTAGGGGTCCCATAAGATATTGAGACTTCTTCTCCTAAAGGTCATAATTTTTAATCTCCAAGAAAATGTATTATGAGAATATCTAGCAAGAAATTTGATTTTTTTATTGGATACTCCTATATGTAGATGAGTGTAATATACATAGACTTTAAGATTATTATTAATTCATATCACTACAAGAATTTTTGGTTTTCGAGGTGGGGTACTTATAGCAGCCGCCATTTGGCGGCCGCTAATACTATCAATAGCGGCCGCCAAATGGCGTCCGCTGTACTTTAATTCCCAAATCCCAACATTTTCCCCTACCTCCCCTCCTCGACCCTACGACCCACCCTTCCCCAACCCCGGGACCCCGACCCCCGTGACCCTGACCCCTCGACCCGGCGACCCTGACCCCCGACGAGCCCGACCCCCGGTGACCCCTCCCCGACCCCCGGTGACCCTCCCCGACCCCGACAACCCTTCCCCAACCCTCGACGACCCTGACCCCTGACCGCCGACGACCACAGCGACCCCGACCCCCGTCTACCCCGACCCCCAACCTCCCAGCGACCTCGGAAACCCCCGGCGACCCCGACCCCTGGCGACTCTGACCCCCGGCGATCCCCACCCCCTTGCCTCCATGCTGCACCACCCGCAACCCCAGAGACCCCCACTGCCTTGCCTCCATGTTGCGCCCCTGTGACCCCAACACCCCCGCGACCAGGAAACCCCCTACCCGCGCTGCACCCCGGCGACCCCCAGCGCCTTGCCTCCGCGCTGCACCCCCGTGACCCCGACACCCCCGCGACCCGGCAACCCCCACCCCATCCTGTGCTGGACCTGGACAGTCCCGCCGCTATCATCCCCTCCCGGCCCCGTTGCATCCCTCTGGAAAGTCCTCTTGCCTCCATTAGACCCTTCTGGTCCATTGTGCCCCGCCATGTAGAACCCTCCATGCTTCGTCCAACGGTTCCGCTCCTTTCGAGTCCGGTTGTCGAACCTATGTCATCAAGTCACTACGCCATCATGGATCCACAATCGAGTCACACCCCATTACCCGCGGTCGAGTCCTCCGCAGGTAATGTTTTTTATCCTTTTAAAATTTGGTTTTTAAATTTTAATGATATGTGTTTTTTTAGAATTTAAATAAGATATTTCACTTTTGATTTCTATTAAATACAGATATAGATAGGAGTTGTATTGATATGCAAGATAGATTTCCAGCTGAATATTATGAGGGGATTAAGCGATTTATGGATTTCACCAACAAATTTCCAAGCGATATGATTAGTTTTCCATGCAGAAAATGTGCAAATAGATATCTCTTCAAATGAGATAGTGTTAGAGAACATTTTTTTTGAATGGGTTTTTGAAAAAACTAGCTGATGGTCCATTTATTATAGCTCGTCGCTACAATTATTTGGATGCTAATGGATTCCGATTTCATATTAGCGATGTTGACATGAACCAAGACACACAAAATAGTGGCGTTGGTTGTTCTTTTGTTGGTGCGGGTTATTATTATGGATTATTGAGAGATATTATTGAGGTTATTTATGATCGTGTCTTAAAACACATATTGTTAAGGTGGGATTGGGTCGATCCAGTTCGTGGAACGAAAGTTGATAACTTCCAATTTACATTAGTAAACTTTAACAATATTCTATATAAAGATGACCGGGTTAGCAATGATCCCTTTATACTGACATCGCGGGCAAAACAGGTTTACTTTTTCGGTATTGATTCTTATTGGAAAGTTGTAGTGAAAATGTCTAGAATAGGGGTTTTTCTGATTGACCGAGAGGAACCTGAAGTTGTCGTATTTCCTGATCAAACACTTGACCAAACAAAAGTATTTGTACGATATGAAGATATACAATGGACCAGAGAGACAGTTGAAGGAGATAAGATAAACTTGCATGATTAGTGGAAATTGTAATTATATCCCCAATTATTATTTGTAAAAATATTTATGAGTTATATGTATAAAAATTTCTTGATTTAACTATAATTTCTTTTAATGTAGGTATGTCACAGGGTGGTCACAGTGGTTCACCTGATGTTGTTGGAATGTATGTTTTCATTTTTCTAAATTAATTGATTGTAATTTTATGTTTATATTTCCCTAACTGTTTCTAATCATTAATTTATATTGTAATTGAATTATGAATTTATGTTTATCAGGATATACTGCTTCTTCTAGCAGACATAGGGGTCCTGGTAGAGGGGTTCGATCCTGGAACTCTGGATCCTGATTGGATGTGTTATTTGACGACACATTTCATCCAGTTGGAGATGGTTCTACTGCATTGAGCCGTCAGTTTGGGCATATGATATGAGACTCACATAGATTCCCTCTGACGACTCGTGACTGGAGTTCTTTCCCTTAGGATATGATGGACAGATTATGGAGAGAGGTTCAAGTAAATTCAACGTTTAATTTTTCATGATATTGTTATTATTATTGTCCCATCTACTGACAATATTTTTAACAGGATAATTTGACTTCCTGTCCAGATGAGTTTCGGGCTGTATGTATGTCCAAATGCCAAAAATTATGCAAGGATTACAAGTCAAGGGTGAAGATATATCACTAGGAACCATTTGCGGGTGTGCCAGACATTCTACAACGAGTCCCACCGGGTATTCTTCGTGCGCAGTGGAAGGATTTGGTTGCGTTTTGGTTGAGTGAGGCAGTGATGGTAAGATTTATTACTTTTAATCTATAAATGACTAAGTTTTCAAATGTCTATTAATTAAATACGTTGAATGTAGAATGAGTTTGCTCGTCATTCACATAATAGGGCGATGCAGGGCACACCTTCCAGGCTTGGCACTCGACATATGTCACAGCTCATACATGATGTAAGTTTAGAATTCACTACTTCATTCACATTTTAAAAATATTGTAGTATAACATGGTGAACCACTTTATTATAGTTACACCAATGCGGAGATCCAATCTATCAGATGTTCATATGGATGAGGACTCGTAGGTCGGGTGATCCGGATGTTTCTGGTGTTATAGTAAGAAAATTACTTACTAATAAATGTATTTTTTATTTTATATAAATTATTCATATTTGATTTATATTCATTATATGCTACAGGATCAGTTTGATGCTCAGTTAGAAGAGTTTACAGAGGAGCAACATCGTAGTATTGTGCGTAGAGATGAAATATTTCACCGTGTCGTGGGGCGTGACGGTCATGGTTATTCTTTGACTTATGGCGGTGGTGTCCCACGATGTGCAGTTGTTAGAGCAGATGTGATGGGTGCATGCAGAGATTCAGGGATGCGCACACAGGCTGAGATAGATGCTTCCATGCAGGATATGCAGCGCAATTTTGATTCACAGTTTCAGCAATTATGTGTAGAGTATGAGGAGAGGTTGTTACAGATGTCATCACGTATCAATGAAACGACGACACAACAAGTGGCGCCATAGGTAAACAATAAAACAAACCATACTTAGATAGAATTTTATTGATATGTTTAAGATACATAATATTGATATATATTGTTGGCTCTGAATACATCTAGTGGACATCACAATGATATTGGTGATCCAGATGAGAATGAACCCCATGCATGAGGTAATTTCATTTGTGTTGATGAATTCTTTAGAATTTTTTATATCCTTGACGAATATAATTTTCCTTTTTTACCTAGATTAGTTTGTTTTAGTATTTGTGGATGACATCTTCGTGCACTCCAAGACTGATGATGATCATACCCAACATCTTGAAATCATACAGATTACACTTATTGACTATACGTCAAGCTATATATAGGTCAGTTTTGTATTGATTATATATGTATAGTTATTGGGTCAAATAATCTCAGAGGAAGGTGTGTCAGTGGATGGAGAGAAACTCCATATAGTTGTTTCTTGGGAGAAGCCCATGAACTCTTTCGATATTTGTATCTTTTTAGGGTGAGTGAATTGTGACGTGTACGCGTAGACGGAACGTCAATCGGACGTGCGGTCTGTGCGGTAGGGATCATTATGCATTCTTTAAGTGTTGTGTGTGCTTGATAAACGCGCGGGGGGGGGGGGGGGTCAAAATGGTCTGAACGAAGTCTGAATGGCCTGAAATCAGACGACATCAAAGGGTGAGTGAATTTGGATGTGGTCAAGTAGACGGCACGTCAATCGGATGTGTCGTGTGTCCGCAGTGACTGGGAACGCCGTTCTGGTGTCATAAACGGCCAAAACGGGCGTCTAACGGTCAAACTCATAGTGGACGACATCGGATTGACCTGAAATCATAGGAAAACAATCTAATTATTATTTTTGACATGTATATGCAGACATCACATCAATCGGACATGGGGTCTGCGCGCTAGGGCTCATTATGTGTTCTTTAAGTGTTGCGCGCGCTTGATAAACGCGCGTGTGGGGGTCCAAACGGGCCGAACGAAGTCCGAATGGCTTGAAATCAGAAGAAATAAAAGGGTGAGTAAATTTTGATGTGGTTAAAAAGACGTCATGTCAATCTGACGTTTCGTGTTCCCGCGGTGACCGGGAATGCGTTCTGGTGTCATAAACGGCCAAAACGGGCGTCTAACGGTCAAACTCATAGCGGACGACATCGGATTGACCTGAAATCACAGGAAAACAATCTAATTATTATTTTTGACATGTACGCGTAGATGGAATATCAATCGGATGTGCGGTATACACGGTAGGGCTCAGTATGCGTTCTTTAAGTGTTGTGTGCGCTTGAAAAACGTGCGTGGGGGGGTCCAAATGGGCTGAACGAAGTCCGAATGGCTTGAAATCAGAAAACATCAAAGGGTGAGTGAATTTTGATGTGGTCGAATAGAGGGAGCGTCAATCGGACGTGCCGTGTGCCCGCGGTGACCGGGAACGCCGTTCTGGTGTCATAAACGGCCAAAACGGGCATCTAACGGTCAAACTCATAGCAGATGACATCGGATTGACCTGAAATCACAGGACAACAATCTAATTATCATTCACGACGTGTACGCACAGACGGAACGTCAATCGGACGTGCGGTCTGCACGGTAGGGCTCAGTATGCATTCTTTAAGTGTTGTGTGCCCTTGATAAACGCGCGCGGGGGGTTCCAAATGGGCCGAACAAAGTCTGAATGGCCTGAAATCAGACGAAATCAAAGGGTGAGTGAATTGTGATGTGGTTGAGCAGACGGCACGTCAATCGTACGTGCCGTGTGCCCGCGGTGACCGGGAACGCCGTTCTGGTGTCATAAACGGCCAAAACGGGCGTCTAACAGTGAAACTCATAGCGGACGACATCGGATTGAACTGAAATCACAGGAAAAAAATCTAGTAATTATTCGCGATGTGTACGCGCAGACGGCATGTCAATCGGACATGCGGTCTGCGCGGTATGGCTCAGTATGCGTTCTTTAAGTGTTTCGCGCGATTGATAAACGCGCGGGGGGGGGGGGGGGGTGGGTCCAAATGGGCCGAACGAAGTCTGAATGTCTTGAAATCAGAAGACATCAAAGGGTGAGTGAATTTTGATGTGTTCGAGCAGACGGAACGTCAATCGGACGTGCCGTGTGCCTGCGGTGACCGGGAACGCCGTTCTGGTGTCATAAACGGTCAAAACAGGCGTCTAATGGTCAAACTCATAGCGGACGACATCGGATTGACCTGAAATCACAGTAAAACAATCTAATTATTATTCGTGACATGTACGCGTAGACAGAACGTCAATCGAACATACGGTCTGCGCAGTAGAGCTCAGTATGCATTCGTTAAGTGTTGCGCGCGCTTGATAAACGCACATGTGGGGGGTCCAAATGGGCCGAACGAAGTCCGAATGTCCTGAAATCAGACGACATCAAAGGGTGAGTTAATTTTGATGTGGTCAAGCAAAAAGCACGTCAATCGGACGTGCCATGTGCTCGCGGTGACCGAAAACGCCGTTCTGAGTCATAAACGGCCAAAACGGGCGTCTAACGGTCAAACTCATAGCGGACGACATCGGATTGACCTGAAATCACAGAAAAACAATCTAATTATTATTCTTAACGTGTATGCACAGACGTAACGTCAATTGGACGTGCGTTCTGTGCGGTAGGGCTCATTATGCGTTCTTTAAGTGTTGCGCGCTTGATAAACGCGCGTGCGGTGGGTCCAAATGGGCTGAAATCAGATGACATCAAAGGGTGAGTGAATTGTGATTTGGTCGAGTAGACGGAACGTCAATCGGACGTGTCGTGTGCCCACGGTGACCGGGAACGCCGTTCTGGTGTCATAAACGGCCAAAATAGGCGTCTAACGGTCAAACTCATAGCGGACGACATCGGATTAACTTGAAATCACAGTACAACAATCTAATTATTATTTTCGATGTGTAATCATAGACGTCACGTCAATCGGACGTGCAGTCTTCGTGGTAGGGCTCAGTATGCATTTTTTAAGTATTGCGCGTGCTTGATAAATGGTCGCGGGGGGTCCAAATGGGCCGAATGAAGTCCGAATGGCCTGAAATCAGACGACATCAAAGGGTGAGTGAATTGTGATGTGTTAGAGAAGACGGCACGTCAATCGGACGTGTCGTGTGCCCGCGGTGACTGGGAACACAACTTTGGTGTCATAAATGGCCAAAACGAGTGTCTAACAGTCAAACTCATAGCGGACGACATCAGATTGACCTGAAATCACAGAACAACAATATAATTATTATTCGCGATGTGTACGCGTAGACGTCACGTCAATCAGACATGCGGTCTGCGCGTTAGGGCTCAGTATGTGTTCTTTAAGTGTTGCACGTGCTTGATAAACGCGTGCGGGGGGTCCAAATGGGCCGAACGAAGTCCGAATGGCCTGAAATCAGACGACATCAAAAGGCGAGTGAATTGTGATGTGTTTGAGCATACAGTGCATCAATCGGACGTGTTGTGTACCCAAGGTGATCGGTAACACCATTCTGGTGTCATAAACGGCCAAAACGGGCGTCTAATGGTCAAACTCATAGCAGACGACATCAGATTGACCTGAAATCACATGACAACAATCTAAATATTTTTTTCGACGTGTAAGCACGGACGACACATAAATCGGACGTGCGGTCTGCGTGGTAGGGCTCATTATGTGTTCTTTAAGTGTTGTGCGCGCTTGATAAACGCACGTGTGGGGGGTCCAAACAGGCCGAACGAAGTCCAAATGGCCTGAAATAAGACGACATCAAATGGTGAGTGAATATTGATGTGGTCAAGCAGACTACACGTCAATCGGACGTGCCGTGTGCCCACGGTGACCGGGAATGCCGTTCTGGTGTCATAAACGGCCAAAACGGGCGTCTAACGGTCAAACTCACAGTGGACAACATCGGATTGACCTGAAATCACAGGACAACAATCTAATTAGAACAATAGAATTAATGATTTTAAATTTTTAAAACGGTAATCAAAATTATGAATATATTTTGAAAATCAAATACTTTAGATCTTTTACAGTAAGTTTGAATTTAAATATGTTAATTTGTTTTCTAGGTTTTATTCGGTACTAATTTTTTTATTAAATTTTGTTATGCAGTTATATGTGATGATGGATGCGGAGCTTGGAAGATGACTGACGAGATTTATTTTGGTATATATTAATGTATAATTGAAATTTTTTAAAAAAAATTAACATTCTATAGCGGTCGCCATTTGGCGGCCGCTATAGGTGTTTCCATGGACACCTTTAGCGGCTACCTTTTGGCGGCCGCTACCTATAGCAGCCACAATTTGGCGGCCGCTAAAGCCTATCCCAGCTTTCCTACAGCGTCCGCCAAATGGCGGTCGCTGATAGCAACAGCGACGGGGAAAGAGCAGATGCTAGGCGGCCGCTATAGACCTTTAGCGACGGCTTTTGGCGGCCGCTAAAGTTCATTATTGTACTAGTGTATCATGAGTCTCTAAACTCTATGTATTACAAAAAACCATGATTGTATATACTCATGGTGAGGTTTGGTTTATTGAGTGCGTGGTGGGTGATATTACATTAATGAATAATGTGAGAAAGGATTTTTTCCATTTTTCCCTTTAAATGAAAGTTAATATATCAAGCCCTTAGATGGGAATATAAGAGATTGATTAAGTCCATAGATATGAAATTATTTTGAAAAGTTTATTTCTAATAATTGAAAGAAAGATTCATCTATCACATAGGTTGATGACACCAGTTTTCAACCTACCTGATTAGAGATATCATGATTAAGGGATTATATTACATAGTGTGCATTTGTATGGGGTTATAAGTTAAAGTTACAATAACTTATCACTTTTTGGGTTCCTTAACATGTTACAAGATTCTAACCTTGAAAATTTAGGCAATTCTTCATAATTCCACAACGAAAAAAGCCTAGAGGGTCACACACTAAGTGTATCGAAAACCTGTATAAAATAATAAATTAATTTAAAATGTTGAATAAATATTTTTCTCATATGTGGTTTAATAATTATTCATTTTTTATTGATTTTAAATATTCAATCACCAATTATTCAAGAGAATATATGTGAGATGGACCTTTAATAAATATTTTTTTCAATATTTTATTGAATATAATATTTATTTATTTATCAAAAATAATGTGGTGGAGTTTATTTATTTAAAAAAGTAGTCAATATTAAAAGTTTGATAAATACTAATGAGGTAATATGGGTTTAGTTGATGGTCTAATGAAAATAATATATTAAATATCTATTGAAAAGATATTAAATTATTTATTCAATAAATTATATTTATTTATCTTCAAGTTTAGCAAATGTTAAGTAAATAATAATATTGTTATTATTTAGAAATGGAGTTTTCCAGGGATTAATAGAATTATAAGTTCATGTGTGAAATTATATTCTCTAACCCTAGATATATACAAAACTGATTATATCATTATCAACTCTAAATCTTGTTTCACACAATGAGATTCTAGATAATCATATCAATCCCAACTACCTCCTTACCTATAATTCTATAAAAAATAGAGAGAAATCCTCCTATACCCCCTCTCAAGTCTATAGAGAATAATAAAAATCTTTATTCCTCAAATAAAATTACGTAGTGATCATCAATGAAATATAAAATAATTGGTGTCTTTTGTGTTAGCACCCAAGGATTTCTACAATGAAGTTCAAAGGTCTATCCATATGTGGATCCCCACTAAAGGAATTCTTCCCTTAAGTCCTCTAATGCAAAAATGGAATGATGTGAAGTTGTTATCTGATTCGTCGATGATGAAAGCATTTCAACTCAAGGTAATTATGTATTTATATAAATTAATTATAAATTATGTGTGATGATCATCTCTCATGGATTATAAGTTTTCTATTTCATCTATTTATGAGGATAAATATGAAGGAGTTGATGAAAATCCAATGTTGGTCATGGGCCCGACTGTTTCCGCTTAACCTCAAAACCATCATCTTATATAAGAGTGTTCACATAATAATTTATAATTATTTACTACCCAATGATTAGTATTCATATTTTTTGTTAGTATTTTATTTCTAATAATTCATTATTTTAATCCCAAGGTCGATTTAATGTGATCATTCACCTTTATGTTACCATGAACAGGTTAAAGATCGATAAAGGGAAAGTCGATGGAATCCATAAATAGGTGCCAAAAATTTAGTCTAGATGACATGGTTACATAGTGTGAAACTAAAAAGTGCACATTTTTTTAACTAATTTCATTTAATCTAGATGGTCCATGGGTAAATGCCTTGCCACATGAATTCAACACAAGGTATATTTTTTACATGTTGCGTATTGACTGGCCAGACTTAAACACTGCTTACATGATTACATGACATGTAATTGGTGTACACACTATGTAGGCTACTTGTTTTCATAGAATAAATCACAGAATCTATATGGTTAATGATGTGTCATGTATTTATTACATGGTTCGTGGGACTAACATCTAAACAACATGGTAATTAATGCACATGATGTTATGATAATTTAAATAATACACATATTTTGTATTTAATACAACACGATATGATGGTCTTGTAATTAATACACACATTATGTATTTAATAATCGTGATGTGGTGGTCGTGTAATTAATACACACATGGTGTATTTAACAAAAATTATGTGGTGATGATTTAATTAATTCACATGTGGTGTAATCCATGTGGTATGTAATTAATTCACACACTGTGTGTAATTAATTCACTCATGAAGTTGAATTAATTCACTGGCAATGTAATTAGTTAATTCACATGTTTTTTATTTAATTCAAAAGTAATGTAATTAATTAATTCTAACACCCTATAATTTATTCACACATGATTTAATTAATTCACAAGTGGTGTATTATTAACACATTTGGAGTGTTTGATAAACATGTTGGAATTAATTCGTTTATGTGATATACACATTATTCTAGGATTTACATGTATAAATTAATTAACGTGGAAATAAAATTAATTATTATATTAAACCAAGATACACATCATGTAGAAATGCATTATAAAATATTAAAACCCCAATTAATTCCATGTTAAATTCATAACTACTCTCTTTATAGACTATAAGTACACATCTTATTCTTATTTAATTTTAAAAAAATAGTTAATTTATTTTAAATTATGAATAATGTAATTTTTAAGACTCTTCTGATAAGAAAAAATGAAGGAGTAAATTAATTAATGTGATAATTGACTAGATTAATTCATGGTAACTTTATCTTAATAAAAGAACGAATTGAATTTAATGAAATATAGAGTAAAAATACATATTCATTTCATGCATGGATGATAATGGGCTTAGATCAACCAATATATGTGACTAGATTCTTTTAATTTAATTATTTTTACATGGCTTTTATAAAGATTATTTTATTAAATTAAAATGATGGTCTAAATGTCATCACCTCATATATTATGTAGGGTCATGTGTGCCTACAATTTTATTTATGTTAACCCTATGACCAATCATTTGGTTCCCTTCTCTATGTGTGAATAAAATCTTATGTTATGGATGAAGCTCCCAAACGAGTGGAGAGGGTTCGAGTTTGGAGTCGATGTGAAACTAACTGAAGACTTACATTGGAGTATAGGTGGAATGCTACAACTTGAAGCAAGTTATGGTTCAAGGACATTTCTGACTAGGTATATGGGTGAGTTTATTATCCACTATAAAAACTAAACATTTGATAAACTTATGATCATATCACATTTATTATTTTATTTCTATCAATTGTATGGCCAATTATTTATGTCAATGGAAGCTTTATCGCAATCATAAAAATAAATCAATTAACAATCATCCAAAATTGAATTAAATTAAATAGATTATGTATAAATTAAATATCAATATGGTTTATCACTTAAGTAAAATATACTACTAGAAAATGTTTCAGTTGTGATAGGTTATTTGAGATAGATGGTAATCTATTGCAAATAACCAAGAATACATATGTTTTTGAAATGGACTATATTAGCAAAAACAAAAAAAAATTATTTACAATGCTTAATAGTGAAAAAATTCATATCTATATCTATTAGTAATCATAGAAAGATTAATAGGGATAGATAATATGGTCCGCCATAAAAGGTTCATGTCGACATCTTTTTAGCGATGGATTGTCCGTCGCTATTACACCCTCGAAATAAACATTAATTAAAAAAAATCTTGCACCCTTTTCTTCCCTCCAAATTATTTTTACCCCTATCATACATCCAAACCCACTATCTTGAATTCATCGCTAAACCCACCCTTATCTTCCCCCATCGTTCTTAATTTTTTTTCAATTGAGTTTAGAATCCCCCCAAGTATGGACTCATCTTCTCTCCTCCTTCCTTTTTTTGTGATTCCCCCTTCCCTCTCAATGGAATTGGTTTGATTAAACCTTAGGTAAAAACATTTACTATATTATTATGGTTTATTAGGTATTTAGGATTTCTGAAGGTTTATTCAACCTTATTTGGGTGTCTGTGTGAGTTGATTCCTCTTGATTTGAGGAAGTTTTCCCAATGTTTAACCATTATAATTAACAGATTTTCCTTTTTTTGTGTTCACATTTTTTTTATTTTGAGTTCAATAGATATTTTCAATCAAAATATGGTTTGAAAATTATTTTGAAAGGTAGTTTCTATATTTTTCAAGATTACATTAAAATTTACCACTTTTGGGATTTTTTTAAATTATTTCTCAGCATAAGGTGCATGTTTTTTTGAGCTTTACATTATAATTGCATATTTGATCTTGGTTATATTTTAAGTTTTGAATGAGTATAGATTTATGATAATACTATTCAAAGTCTTGATATTATAATGATTGATTGATACATTTTCTAATATGATTCTTTTTATGATTGGATTAATAAAAATCATGATACATATGTAATATTTGAATTTATTCCAAATGTTCATGCTTATTGATTGTATTAATTTTTTTAATGTTACATTTATTCATCAATGATATTCCATTATTAATCTTATGGAATTATTTTTTTTCTAATGTCTGAGATTAATAATAATGTCTTCGTAATATTTATTAAAACTTCAGCTATAATTAATAAATAATTAGTATTACATATTAAATATATATAATAAATAGTAAAAAAAATAATTAATTGTCAAAGAAAATAAAAAACAATTAAAATTATTAAAAATTCAAAATAATTAATAAAAATGTAGTAATAATTAAAAAAATAGTATTAATTATTGAATTGTTCTTAATAATTATTGAATTGTTAGTTTATATTTGTAATAATTAGTAAATATTAGTAAATCATAATAATTTGTACTAAATTATAAAAAATATATAAAATACTAATACCTATTTAAAATAAGTAATATTTATGGAAAACTTAGTTTATAATAATTAGTAAAAAATTTAATAACTTCTAAAAATTATAAGAAATTAGAAACAATTATTAAGGATTCATAATAATTAGTAAAAATGTACAAATAATTAAAAATAATTTATAATAATCATAATGATTTGTAATAATTAATAAATAATTATTCGATATTAGTAATAATTAGTGAATGTTGGTATTAATTACTAAATAGTATTAATAACTTTTAAATATTAGTAAATTGTGATAATTTTTAACAAATTTCTAAAAAATATATAAAATACTAATAAAATTTAAAGATTAGTAATATTAATTTAGAATTTATTTATAATTAATAAATAATTAGTAATACTTAATACATAATTGTATTTACTAGTAAAAATTAATAAATATTAGTAATAATTATTAAAAAAATTATAACTTGCACAATTTATTTGAAAACACAAAAAATTATTAAAAAAAATAATTAGTAAAAATGTCTTAATAATTTAAAAAATTAATATAAATCATTAAATAATTTGTAATAATTAATAAATAATTTGTTAATATTAGTAATAATTATGTATTAATTAGTAAATATTTTATATAATTGGTTAATATTAATAAATTTTCATAATTTTTAATAGATTGTAATAAAATAATGAAATTCAAAGAATTATTAAAAATTCACAATAATTATTTAAAAAAATTTAATTATTTAAAATATTATTAAAAATTACTAAATAAATTGTAATAATTAATAAATAATTAGTTAATGTTAGTAATAACTATGAAATGAAAATAATAGTTAGTTAGTATTATTAATATTTTGTAAGAATTGAGATAATATGTAATAACTTGTAAAAATTTAACAAATACAAATAATTATTAAAAATTTGTAATATTTATTCAATATTTAGTTATAACCGATAAAAATTACTATTAAGTAATAAATATTTATAATAATTATTAATAATTAATAATTTTGGGTAATAATTACAAAAAATAGTAAGAATTCCTGATAAGTAGCCATAATTATCCATATTTAAAATTTAATAATAATTTTTAATAATTCACAATAAGTAATAATTATTATTATTTATATTATTTTTTTAGATTACTATAGACTCAGGAAGTAGACACAAGTTTCCATTATATAATCGTGATTTGATAATTCATCCCAAAAATCCGAATAGATCTGGTATAAATATTATCTATATTGAGGGTGTTGAAAATTTTATATCATTTGTGTCGTCAAATTAAAAAAAAATCTGAAGGAACAATTAAATGTCCATGTATGAAATTTTATCTTAGGATATTTGAAACCTTTGATAATGTTGGTCTTCTTCAACAGTGTTTTGGTTTTTGGAAATATTATATTTTTTTTAATATCAATATGGTGAAAAAAAATAGTAGAACATACAAATTTTTTGTTCTGGATCTATCATTTCAGAATTTAGTGCATGTGGTTGTTGGATCATCTATTTAGGAAACAACAACTGAAAATGATATTCCAAATCCTAAATCATAAATATCTTAATTTTACAATTTGGTGAAATGTATTGAGGAAGCCTTTTATCTTGATTCAAGATAAGTATATTTGAAGATGTTAAGAAATTTATGCCTATTGAATAAAATTTTGGCAGATAAAATAGCTTTTTTGATGAAATATTTTCTTTTGTTAAATAATTGTTTCTTGATAAAAATAAATTATCTATAAGTTTCTATGAAAGTAAAAAATTTGGTTCATAATTTGGGTATTGGTTATTAAGAAATCCATGAATGCTCAAATGGTTGCATCTAATATTATTGTGATTATGAATCATTAGTTAATTGTACAACATGTGGTGAGTTGAGGTATAAATAGGCACAATTAGAAAAGTCCAAATTTTATGTGAAATAGTTGAGGTATTTTCTAATGACACCCCATTTACAACATCTATTTATGTCTCAAAACATATCTAATTTTATAAAATGTCATAAATCAAATATTTATATTAGTAAAATATAATATCATATATGTAATGGTTATTCATGGAAAAAATTTGATCAGGTGTATCTTTCTTTTTCTTTATAACCTCATATCATATGGTTGAGTCTTTATACAAATTAGGTTTTCCTATTTGGTACTTATGACAATCAATATTCTTGTTGTCATATTTTCTTAACTCTATATAACATACTTTATGGGATTTTGATGAAGGAACCATATATATATTTGGCACTATTAATTTATAGACATTTGAAAAAGAATATTAATGTTTATTAGGAGTCACTAATTGATTAGTAAATTTAATTATGGCAATATGATGTAACTACATATGATATAGTTGCATATCAAAAATTTTCCCTAAAGGTTGCATTAATGTGGACAATCAGTGACTTCTTGGCATATGATATGTTTTCTGGACAGAGTCCACATGTTCTAAAATCACGTCTGTACTACATGGATAAGAACAAAGTATTTATGCATATTAACAAGAGTATATTTGATAAAAAAAATTATTTTTTTGGATATATTGGTCTGATTTGTTGATTCTTCACATGTAAGATGTAATGAATATTGACAAGAATATATTTGATAAAACAAATTATACCATTTTGGACACACTCAGTAAGATCAAGGATAATGTAAAAGGCATGGTTAGATCTTTCCTAAAGTTCCAAGCTTCTTGAACTTAAATTATTCAAAAATGAAGGATCATACAATTTAATAAGTCTAAAAGTATCTTATGCAGTTTCTAATGAAATTAATTTATTATTATATCAATGGATAAGATATTTTAGGTTACTAGATTTTTATACTTATAATGTTTCCTATTGTATTAGAAATAGACATATTACTGGGTTAAAAACTCATGATTGCCAAGTCATAATGGAAAGACTATTTTCTATTAGATTTAAATGGTCATTGAATTATTTAATATGGGACATGTTGACAAAAATATAAAATTTATTCTCAGATATTTTTGTGACAACATCAGATTATGATGAATTTATTATGCTATAAAAATATGTTATTTTAATTTTATATAAATTAGAGAAAATATTCTCATCATCCTTATTTAACTTAATGTAACATGTAATATTTCATTTTCTAGAGGACGCTAAATGTGGAGGGACATTAAAATCTTAATTGATGTGCCCATTTGAGACTTGTATAAAAAAATTAACAAATAAAGTACGTAAAAAATAATCAGTTTAAGGTTCAATTGCAGAACTTCACTTACAAGAGGAAATTTAAAATTTCTTCTCTTTTTATTTTGAATGTGAATATCCTTTAAAAAATAATGTTGTGGGTCACAATGAGTAAAATGTTGATTATATCATGGACCATCAATTATTAGTTTTTAATCAACCAATAGATTACTTTGGTGGTTATCCGGAATTATTGATTTTGGGTGAAGAACTTTATAGAGATTATACATATATTCCTCTCAATTGTAAATAAATGACACATTTTATTTAGTAAATACTACTTTGTATTATTATTTTAATTTTTTTTAAGTGATAAATTTATTTATATTCTTTTGAATTCTAAATTAAGACCATGTCAAAAAAATTATAAAAATATCCCTTGTTTCTCTTTAAGAACATTGGCTGTATAATTTTTATATTGGTTTCAAACACAGTTAAGTTAAGTTATTTATGAGTTAATATTAAATTAATTTTTTAATGATATATATTATTAAAAAAATCATTGTTTGTAAGAAACACAACATGGAAATAAAATTGATAGTCAATTATGTGTGCTAAAAACCCTCTATCCATAGAGGTAAAATCTTATAATGGGTATATGGTCAATTGATTTTGATTTCACACATGAATATATATTGAATCAAAGAAATCAACGAATAGTTGTGTTTTTTTAAGGAATCATAATAAAGAAAGTGATGTTTATTTTTATGAAATGATAAATGAAAAAATTGAGTTGTGTTATCTAGGTTCAAATTAATAAAATCAAGTTTATTATGAAAATTACTTTGTTTTGAGTGATTTAAATGACTAGTGGGATGTAATAAAATTGATATGTGATGACAATCAGTTTCTTGAAAATAAAAATAGTTATATAGAATTGAAACATATTAAATCTTTTCTAGGTACATCACCAAATACATATCTTACTAAATTATATATAAATATCAATGTTGAAACCCCCAAGTTAATGGCTAATAATATTGAAAATGTTGATTATTTAATAAAGGATAATGAAATTGAAAGTATTATGAATGCTGATGATGCTGGGGAGGAAGATGAAGTCATTTTCATTGATAAAGATGAGGATGATGATGAAGAATGATGATTTATATTTTGGTATTTTATTATATTTTTACATTTGATGTTTATATTAATTATTTACATATGAGATTATTTATTTATGATGGGTGGAGATAGTCTCGAATATCCATTACATTCCCTCACTAATTCTAGTATTTATTAGTTTTTTATATTTAACATCTATATTAACAATTATTTACACCTAATATTATTATATTTGGCATGATATTTATTGTTTTTTTATATTTCATATATGTATTCACAATTATATATAGGTAAGATTATTATATTTTGGTGTTTATTTGTTTTTTATATTTAATATCGATATTAATAATTATGTATAGGTAATATTATTATATTCTAGTAATTCTTTATAGGTAAGATTATTATATTCTGGTATTTATTAGTTTTTCATATTTGATGTATATATTAAAAATTATTTATATGTAAGATTATTCTATTCTAGTATATATTGGTTTTTTATATTATATATATATATATATATTAACAATTATTTATAGGTAAGATTATTTGTTTCAAATGGATGTAGATGGTCTCTATGGTCTCACTAATGTCGGGCATCCTGATGATGAGATGGATGACCATTTTTCAGACACATAGGATGTTGATACCACCCCACATATTTAGAGGGGTGTGACCTTCATATATTGATGATTCTAGACCCCGTTACATAAAGGCACCCATCTATTAATTCTGATCATTGTATATGTAGGTATGTTCAGTTTTTTTAATTATTATTTTTTTATAATTTTTTTATTAATTTTAGGAATAATATTCTGACTATATGTTTTTATTTTCATTTTCCTCACATTTAGATATTAGAAAGGGTAGTATGATTCTAAAAATATATTTTTTATGCCATAGGTATCAATGGATTATGTTCCCATTGTTGTTCAACATAAGATTTTTGACCAATGGAGTGTACATTAATAAATAATATATTTTACTTTAAATTTATTTAATTAGTAAAATGTTTTTTAAAATTTTCTTACTGAATTTATGGTCTTAGATCAATTATATAATGGGATATCCTATATGGGAATCATGGGAGTTTTGAATAGGTGAACAATTTCTTCATTTTTTACACAACCTAATAAAGTGAGCCATCGATAGAGCTGGCGTTACTATTCTAGACTATTCTTGCTTCTCTCATCAAAAAACCTATATATCAACCCATGTATGGTATGGATATTTCTTCTACTAGATAAGACATACTTTTAAGAGTAGTTCATCATTTTTCTATCAAAACTGGGGCAGGCGGGAGGTCATGCTTAAGGCTAGGGGTCATACATTTGGTATGCATTGTTGACATATGGTAAGTGATATTATTTATTAATATATAAATAATTTAAATTTAAATTTTTTATATTATACGGGCCGATACCAACCTCTCTATTACAGAATTCAAAGTTTACAAGAATATTTACACTAATACCAAAATGAGATAGCTTTTCGATGAAAAACAGTGTCAGATTGTGGTTAGTATTTGATTTTAAACTTTTACCTAAATTAATTTTATCTTTATTTTAATTTATAATTATATTTAGAGGAAACATATGTGACTGTGAATTATTATTCATTAGACATTCAAGATGATACCAAAGAATATGCAATGTGTGAGTCCTGTTCTGATGAGAGGGCTTGGATACATGTGATTATGAATTTTTTTTAGAAGGGTTGGGTGACCGGTATTGTTTCATGATTGAAAACTACGAGTTATTATGGTGATTCTATTATTTCATCAGTCAGTATGAAGATAGCATGCTCAGATTCATCATCGTCTATTGCATAGTATGAATATAGGTTGTGAGATAAGGATGATATGATAAGAGACATGTAGAGAGATTTGGGGAGGATTTTGACAAGCAGTGTCAGATATAAGAATAAATATTGGAATATATGCAACATCTTGCACATGTTGTTGGTATGGAGTCCCCCCATACCATTTTGGTGATCCTAATCCCTCATATACTAGTTGGTCCAAAAACTTTATTATGATTATTATGTATTTTTTTTTTGATAAACATATTATGTGTAAAATTTTGTAATTATGTTATGCATGTTTTTATTATATTTTTATTTTTTCCTATTTTTTCTAATTTTTTTTTTTATTATTGTTAATTTTTTTATATTTTTTAATATTTAAAAAATTGTGATGGTTTTTTTAATATGTCATTATTAGTTTTAAAAAAATGTAAACTTTTTGTCAATGGGGATAACTATCCATCAAAAATAATAATTTTTTGAAACAGACTATCGCTAATAATCATATTTTCAACTCTATTTTATACAATGGTATTTTTATAATAGATTCACATCATAAATAAATTTCATCGATGGGAACCTATTGTAAAAAGCTAATTGCAAAGGCCTTAATATCAAATTGTGGTATACTTAAAAATAAAAATCACATAAAAAAGTTTATATAGTTAGTTTATGCCTAAATATAAAATCCCTTAATCAAAATATTTATTTGGATTCACCTACCAGGACTTGATTTAGAATGGAACCACTAGATTAAAATGTTTTCAAGGCCATTGTTTAGACACATCTTCTTAACATGGATTTATAAACAATTTTATTGTTTTATTAACTACATTTATATTGGGTTTAACGACCTTATTCTGTCCAATAAAAATTAAGAGGAAAGTGTTGCAGAAATCCAAGTTCATAATTTCAAGACTGGGGAGTCAACTAAATGAATCATAAAGCTATGAGTTAATACAGTTTACAAGTTACACCTACCTAAATACCTTCAAATATCTTCCCAGGACCTCATATGGGTTATGAGAATGGAAATATGAAACATTTTCACTAGAATATCTATACGATAGGATATTCTGAAACCAATGAGGAAGGTGATTATGTTTCAATAAAATAGGGGGATACTGATAAATAATATTTATTACATCATATTTTTTGAAATCAAGAAAAAAACATAAAAATAGTATTTTAATTAATTTATAGTGAGGAAAATGAAGTAATCATATCATTACGATCTTTCAGGTCACAAACCATTTCCTTAAAGACACATATTTTCAAGTTTAGTATAGTTTTTTATGCCCTAAACTACTACATGGAAATTTATACAACGTGTCGAAATTGTAACGACCCGATAATTTATGAATAAAATTTCCTTTCTTTTAATGTCTTATGGATATAGAAAATACACACACTCTTTTTTTATTATTATTGTGTCTAAATGATGGTTAAGTTTTATTACTGTTGATAATATAGTCGTGGAACAGTTATCACACAACTGATATTAATATAGTGTTTTAAAAAATCCTTTCGACAAAGAAAAAGGAGATAATGACCTAATCCAGTAGACTTGGGCAGTATGAATCTCATTCTTCATATCTCAAAAATGACATAGCATCACTGGGCTTTTCTCTTAACCAATCCCAATCTTAGCTTTAACACATTATGATTGAGAAGAATCGCCTATGGGAGAAGTTCATGTTAATAGAGATTACCACCAGAGCAATGTTATCTGAGCCGCCCTAAGAGCATGTCACCATCAGACATCATACTCTTAGGTCTTATACAGGTGTTATAAGGGGTTATGTAACAAGGTATTAGTTACATATTATGTAATCCAATTCTATAAATAAAAGTATTATTCCACTAATTCCTTTATGAGAATATTCTTTCTTAAAAAACAGTGAATTTGATAAATTGATTTTTCGGGTATATATTGAACTTTTGAGAAAATATATGCATTAAGGATTTTTTAATAATAATATAAAATCAATTATTATAAATGGTGATTATATAAATTATTTATCTATAAATGATTTGGAAATCAGTTTGATAAGAGTTATATTTTTTACGATAAAACATAAAGTGTTTTTTTTAATTAAATAATTTATATTAAGGAATTAATGAATTTTTGAAATAATTAATATTTTAATAAAATATTATTATTAGATTACTTTTATTAATAATAAATGATTATATAAGTTTTCTGAAGTCAAATGAAATTTTTATTAAGTTTTAAAAACTGTTTTTGTCAAACCCCATCAAATTTCATTAAATGATGGTTCTCATTTTAAAAGTACAAAATTCACATATTTAAAAAAATATTTATATAAAATGGATATTATTTTTGGAATTAGGATGTCAAGATTATCCAACTGTGATTTTTTCATAATTTTCTGAGACAGTCGAATTTTTGGGTAAAAATTAAATAATATATAAATATAGTGTGTTTTATGACATCATAATGACCCAATAGTGATGTAATAAATACCATTAAAGTAATATTCAACCAAATATATATTTTAAATTTAAAAATATTTGATTTTATATTTATTTGACATATTTTATAATGCCTTATTGAATCCTCAAAAACGTATAAAATATTTTATGATTTAAAATTCATTTCCTTGAGACTGTGCCTCACCTCCACATAAGAAAGCACAAAATTTTAATTTATATGGCCATTGGCCTTATAGAATAATTGTTTACACTCCCCTTGGCTGGAAACCGTGGTAAAAAACCATGGTCTGTCTTGTAGTTTTGAGTATTTTTGTGTGTTGTGTCGAAAACCTAAATAATAAAAAATCCCCCCCCCTTTCCTATATAAACCACCCAAGAACACATTCCACTTCACTAAAACTCCTTTAAGATCATAATAAATCTTCTATCAACTCCCTAGAGTACTACTAAGGTTCTTATAATCTCCCAAGAAGCCTCTTCCAAGCCCTTAGGATAACACATCCAAGTAACTGATCCTCACTTTCCTTCCCTTCTCATTTTTGTCCATGTTTCCTTATATTGTTACACCCTTTTATGTTTCAATTAAAAAAGATTTTATATGCTTTCACACTTACCCCATACTTCCATTATTATTTTTTAATGATTATATACCTCTTTATCTCTCATTAATCCCTCACATGTACACATGTTACCATGCCAAAATTGCGTAAGAGTTATTTCATTTCTCCTCTTTCTTCAAGTTTCATTATTATGTTACACCTTCTATTTTCAAATTAGTTTTATTGGTACATATATGTATATGACCCCCTTACTGTAAATTTTATTTATATATGATGATATATCCATTTATCTATCATCAACCATTTTATGAATTTTTATGTCTCGCTGTTAGGCTGCCGAAATGGTGCCGTAATTTTCTATGCCACAATCATTGTGTACTGAATTCAGTGACAATTTATATGTCAAGGGTATTCACCCTTACTAAAATATAATTATTGACTATATAAATTCATGTATGTATTCCACATTGCTTTATTATGGAATAAATTTTGATGTTAAATGAATCCATGTTTTGTGATCTATGTGGCACACTTAAGCATGAGATTGAAATGTTCATGAAGGGTGCGCCATGATAGCACTCCAATGCATTGGTTAATTTTAAGAATCATGATACATCATGTTGTGATAGGTTTTTACCTGATTACTTTTAGGAAAATTTTCCACCATTTTGGTACTATGGTTTACCTGATTTTTTTATGTTTATGATGCAGTGTTTTAAGTTGCCGCCACATTTCCATGTTATGATAATCATGCTACATCCTGACCTTATGTTAATGTTTATATTTTTCCTCATTGATATACCAATTTCCTAACATATATTGTATTATTGATGTTATTCGTTATTTAATACCTTATTTTCCTTTATAACCCACCCTTTTCTTATGTATTTCTTCAAGTTATCCCATGAAATGCTAATTACAAAGGAATGTTGTGGTTATGTAAAAGAAGTTCTTAATAAAGATGTTGTATTTTATGTCTTAAGTTGTCATGTAATGTTCCTAAGACCCAAAGACACTATAACACTTAATCTTTTGGGTTGTGTTAAGTGCAAGTTTATGTAATAAATCATGTTGAGTTATGAAATAAAGAGCAAGGTTGTTATAGTTGGTATTAGAGGATTGGTTTAGTTATTTGTGGGGTTAGGATTATAAAACCCTAGTTAAACCCTTGGGGATAAGACTAAGTATAAGAAAAACATACCTAAATTTTAGTGATTATTTATTAAGTGGTTTATCAATAAAATAAATCCCTGTCTGGATATGAACAAGTAGAGGTTGATCTAGTACAGATGTATCTAAGGGTAAAACTCAAAAACACCAATTTATGTTAAACTTGAACAGGAACTGGTGCATGAGAACGAGCCTTGATACACTGTTGGTTCGACACTCCAAGGGGATATGCTTTGTTAAATTCATGATCTTATTATGAACCAATATTAAGGTAAAAAAATTCCATAATAATATACATTAGGAAATAGATCATGGATAACTTAGTTTGAAGCCTATAAATTCATAAGTTAAGGAAATTAATATAATTTAAAAATTATAAATTTTTTGTAATTATATTCCCCTTAATTTTTTTAATAGTTTAAAATAATTACACCTAATTTTCCTTTTATTCTATCTAATATACAGTAATAGGAGGACTTATGCTAACAACTGATGTGAAGAACAATGTGATAAAGGTTCTAATGAGATTCCCAATCTAATAGGAGAAGGAATCACAAAAAAAATTTATGATACTATCTCATTTAACTCAAGTTTTTAACATAAACATGGGTCAAGAGGAGCTTCCAAAGCCCCCTAAGAAATAAAAAGTCACAATCAACAGATTCATGAGACAAAGGCATCATACTTTCAATAGATCATCTGATCCCTCAATCGTCAAACAATGGATCAACTCAATTGAGAAGATATTCCCCATCCTTCAATGTTACCAACAAGAGAAGGTTCCTCTAGATACTTATTATATTTAGGGTGAAGTTGATCGATGGTGGACATTGATAAAAAAAATATGAATCTTTATGAAGTGATAGAGGCGTTGGGATAGAAGGATTTCCTGAAAAAAAATGATAAATATTTTCCCCGCACCCTTCATCTTATGATGGAAATATATTTCCTTACACTAAAGAAAAAGGGAAAATAATATATTAGGGTGCACAATAAAAACTTCACTAGACTTTTAAGATACACCTTTGGTTTTTTCGTTACCCTCGAATGTAAGGTTAACATCTTCTTTGGTAGTCTAAAACCTAGCCTATGAAAATCCATAGTGATATACAACTTTTAAAGATATAAGGATATTTTTTGATGTGCCCTCAATGTAGAGATTGAGATCGGTGAATCTTAGGGGTATCATGGGGATAAGAAGCAGAAAGTGGACTTTAATTCGGGTGGTCCGATGGATAAATTCAAAATTGCTAAGAAATTACATTATACCACTTTCCAAAGTTGTGAGAATAAACACCCTAGAAATTATCAGAAGGGGACAAGGAAATGTTTTAGGTGTGGAAAGGAAGGGAACAAATCCAGTGATTACTGATAAGAAAAACACACTACTGCGACAGAGGAAATGAACACTCTATTCGATCCTCAATGCATTGTTCATTGCTATAATTGTAAAGAACCAGGGAAATTTGCGAACTAGTTCCCTAATACAAGGGTTTTTTGAGTCAACCAACAACCTCCATGGCAGCAAGGGTGAGATTTTTCCATCACTACCACTGAATCAAATCCCGAAAATGAAGTGGTTATAGGTACGATAGTTATTAATTCAAGAATAGAGAACATAATTTTTTATTTTGGTTGTACACATTATTTCATATACCAAAAGTTTAGTAGAACAATCCAAACACCACCATAAATCATGGAAGTAGATATCTCGGTGAGAACAACAAATGTGGAAATTATTGTATCCCATGAGTATAAATCCTCCCCTATCACACTTTTTGGATTGAACTTCCCAAAGAACCTCATCATAATTCCCTTGGTGGAATTTAATTCAATTCCTGGAATGTATTGGGTTTCCCTATATAAAGCCAAAATAAATTATCGTGAGAGAGAAATCACTCTCTATTTGGGTGAATTAACCCTTGATTATGTACAAGTGCAAGGAGGAAGATAAATCTTATTTAGAACTATCATCTTAAGCAGGGATATTACTTCCCTATGAGAACGATTATCTTTCTTAGATGATTAAGTCTAAGGAAGGAACCATCCTCAAAGATATGTTTATTATAAGAAAATTCAATGATGTGTTTCTTGAGGAATCTTCTGGTCTTCCTCCTAGAAGAGATGTTGAATTCTCAATTGATCTTATACCTAATCCATTTCCAATATCCAAGACTTCATATAGAATGGATTTTGTGGAGCTTGAGGAGATAAAGAAACAAATATAGGAGAATCTATATAAAGGGTTTATACGTCCAAGTTCTTCACCATGGAGTGCACTAGTCCTCTTCTTCAAGAAGGAGGATAGGTCAATGCGTCTTAGCATTGATTATTGTGAGATTAAAAAAATAAAGATAAAGAACAAGTATCATTTTCCATGAATTGATTACTTATTCGATCTGCGACATGGATCACGATACTTCTCCAAGGTGGATCTACGGTCGGGATATTACCATGTAAGGGTGAAGAAGGATTATATCCCCAAGAATACTTTTCATACAAGGTATGGGCACTATGAATTCATAGTGATGCCTTTCAGACTCACTAATGCTCTAGTAATCTTCTTGTAATTTATGAATAGATTCATTAGAGATTACCTAAACAAATTTTTGGAATTATTTATAGACGATATTCTAATATACTACAAAATCAAGGAGGATCATGAGGAGAATCTAATCATTGTACTAGAGACTGTTTGAAAGGAGAAACTCTATGAAAATTACAAAAAGTATGAGTTCTATTTGAAGGAAGTCTCATTCTTGGGGAATATCATCACAAGCAATGTGATATATACGGATCCTTCCAAAACAAAAGCAATTCAGGTATGGATGAGGATGAAATTTTCAATGGATATCCTTAGCTTCCTGGTGTTACATAGATATTATCACTGATTTGTGAGAAATTTATCACAATTGGACAACCCTCTTACCAATCTAACTTAGAAGGGATTCAAGTTTTCTTGGAATTATTAATGTGAAGAAAGCTCCATGGAGTTTATGAAGAGTTTTATCATTACCCTTATGATCACACTGCCCACATGTGGGGAGATTTTTGTAATATTTAGTGATGGTTCCATGAGGGGCATGGGATATGTATTGATGGAGAATGTTAAATTCATCGCCTATGCCTCAAGTCAGTTGAAAATTCATGAGTAAAACTATCCCACACATGATCTAGAGTTGGCAGCTCTGATATTTTTATTGAAACTATGGTGACATTATCTCATTGGGGAAATGTGTGAAATATATACAGATCACAAAAGTCTCAAATATATATTCACATGGAAAGAGCTGAACAAGCGCCAACGAATATGGTTAGAGCTCATCAAGGATTATGACTGCTCAATCCATTGCCACACTAGCAAAGTGAACAAGGTGGAGGATGATCTAAGTAAGAAGGACCCAATGATTCTATCATTGATGATAATTAAAAAGAATCCAATCTTCTTAGTTTTGATGAAGATGGACATGGGAATCATAAATTTTGGAACATCATCAATCCTTTCACAAATGATTTCTCAACTGACTCTTTTTAAAAGATTAAAGGAAGCTAAAAAAAGATGGTGTGGGAATTCAGAAGAAAGTAGAAGCTATCAAAAAAGGTAAATCCTTGTATTTTAATGTTAATGAAGAAGGAATTATGATATTTGGGTCAAGATTATGTGTTCCATAAAATCTAGAGTTAAAGAAATAACTTTTGGATGATGCACATAGTTAAAATTTATCCAATCACACAAGAAACATAGAGATGTATCAAGATCCATGAGATCATTATTGGGAGGATAACATGAAGAAGGAGATCTCTAAATATACATCAAAGTGCCTAGTTGTTAGCAAGTGAAGGATGAGAGGGAAAAGTCTAAGGGGATGATGCAACCATTACCCATACTAACACGAAAATTGGAGAACATCATGATGGATATTTTCACTGGACTTCTGAATATATCTAGAGGAAACAATGATATCTGGGATGTTGTGGATATTATTAAAAATATTTCACCCTTTATTTTAATTTGAGAGTATTTCTCATTGGATCAACTAGAACGGATATACATCATAGAAGTAGTAAGTCTTCATGGAGTACCACTATCGACTGTGTTTGACTGATATCCAAGATTCGCCTCTAAGTTCTGTAAGAGTCTCTAATATGATCTGAATACTGATCTAAACTTTAGTGCGGTTTATCATCCTCAAAATGATGTCCAATTTGAGTGGATTATCCAAAAACTTGAGGATATGTTGAGAGCAGACTCCATGGACTTCAAAGTAGGATGGGATTGACATCTTCCTCTAGTTGAGTTCTCTTATTACAACTATTTACACTTAAGAATCCAAATGGATCATTATGAATCCCTGTATGGGAATAGGTTTAGAACACTTACATGTTAGGATAAAGTTGGGGAATTAAAAATTCTAGGTTTGAAAGTGGTCGAATAAATGGTGGATAATGTTAAGACCATATAGTATCGCATTAAATCTACTTAGAGTCAACCAAAGAGCTATGATAATAATCATCGACGAGGACTAGAATTTGATGTTGGAGACATGGTATTCCTCTGTATATCTCAATGGAAGAGATTTAGGATATTTGGTAAGAAGGGAAATCTTAGCCCAAGGTACATCAGCCCTTTTGAGATCCTTTATTGCATTAGAGCAGTGGCCTATAGACTAACACTCAAACTGAACCGTTCTCAAGTACATGATGTGTTCCATGTATCAATCTTAAGGAATTACATACCAACCCATCACAAGTACTCGATAAATAGGTGGTACCATGGGATAATGACATCTCCTTTAAAGAGAATCTGATAAATATCTTAGATCACCGGGAAAAAGTTCTACGAAATATAAAAATTCCCCTTGTCCAAGTGTTATGAAGAAACCACAAGTTTGAGGAAGAAACATTGGAACCAAATGAAGTGATGAGGAAGAGTTACCCTCATCTGTTTTAGTTTGGGAAAAGGAAATTTTGAGGGTGAAATTTCTTAAGGGGAAAAGGTACTATAACGCTCATTCTCTTTATTTCATATTTAAACATGATTTATTACATAAACTTTAACTTAATACTACCTATAAGATTGATAGGTCTAGTTTATTTGGGGATTAATAACGTTATAAGATAACTTAAGACATAAAATACAATATCTTTATTGAAAACTTGTTTTACATGACCACAACATTCCTTCATTCTTAGAATTGTATGGGATAACCTAAGGACATATATAAGAAAAGGGTGAGCTATAAATCCCAGTAAGGGAGTAAACAAGGAATAACATGAAGAATAAAATACATGTTTGGAAATAGTCATATCAATGGAGCACAATAGAAACATGAACATAAAGTAATTATATAGCATGATTATCATAACATGGAAATGTGGCAACAACTTAAAACACTACATCATAAACATCAAAAAACTTAAGTGAACCCCTATCCCAACTTGGTGAAATATTTTTCTAAAAGGAATCATTTAAATCCATATCACAACATTATTAATCATGATACTAAATATTACCCAATAAATTAGAGTTCAACCAGGGTGCACCCTTCATTAATATTTCAATATCATGCTTAAGTGTGCCACATAGATCATATAACATGGATTTATTCAACATCATCATTTATTCCAAGATAAATTAATGTGGAATAAATACATGAAAGTATATAATAAATAATTATATGTGCATAAATTTGAATACTCTTGATAGAGAAATGGGCATGGTATTCACTACACGATGATTTTGGTATGGAAAATTACGGTGCAATTTTGGCAGCCTAACAACGTGACATAAAAATTCATAAAAGTGGTTGATGTGAGAGAAACGTATCACTAATAATATATACATGAAATGTAAATTAATTAGTTATTATAAATACATTTCTCAAAACAAGTAATTAGGAAATAGAAGGTGTGACATAATAAAGAAACTTGAAGAAATGGGAGAAATGGAATAACTCTTATGACATTTCAGCATGGTAATGAGCGTACATGGGAGGGATTAATGAGATAGAAAGAGATATATAATCATTAAAAAATAAAAATGGAAGTATGGGGGAGGTGATAAAACATACCCCATAATTTTTAATTGAAAAATAAAAGGGTATAATAATATAAGGAAACTTCGACAAAAATGAGAAAGGAAAGAAAGCAAGGATCCCAAACTTGGATGTGTGATCCCAAAGACTTTGGAGAGGCTTCTTGGGAGATTTTAGGTGATTTGGGAGGACTCTATGGAGTTTATTGAAGATTTAATATGAGATTCAAAGAGTTTGAGTGAAGATGAATGGGTTCTTGGGTGGTTTTATATAAGAAATGAGGGTGAATTCTTTATTATTTAGGTTTTGGACACTACATACTAAAATATTCAAAACTAAAAACCAACCCATGGTTTTTTTTCCATGATTTCTGAAAACAGGGTTTGGAAAATATTATTTTATAAGTAAAAGGTCCAAATACTTTAAAATATTTTCTTTACTTATGTGGAGATGAGTCACACTCTCAAGGAAACAAATTTAAAATCAGGAAATATTTTATACATTTTGGAGGATTCACTAAGGTGTTATAAAATAATTCAAATAAATATAAAATAACATTATTATAAATTTAAAACATATATTTGGTCGAATATCTTTTTTATGGTATTTATTATAGAACTATTGGGTCATTATGATGTCATCAAACATGTTATATATTTAAATATTATTTAATTTTTACACAAAAATTTAATTGTCTCATAAAGTTATGAAAAAAATCACCATTGAATAATTTTACAACCTAATTATAAAAATAATATTCATTTTATCTAAAAAAAATTTCTAAATATATGAATTTCCACTTTTAAAATGAGAACCGACATTTATTGAAAATTGATGGGTTTTGACGAAAACAGTTTTTAAACCTTAATAATAATAACATTTGACTTCATAAAAATTTTATAATCTTCTATTATTAATAAAAGTAATTTTAAAATAATATTTTATTAAGATATTTATTATTTCAAAAATTCATTAATTCCTTAAAATAAATTCTTTAATTAAAAAAATACACTTTCTCTTTTATCGTATAAAAATATAAATCTTATCAAACTGATTTCCTAATAATTTATAGATAAGGAATTAATATAATAATCACTTATAAAAAAATTTATAATATTATTAAAAAACCCTTAATGTATATATTTTGCAATAGTACCATTTTTACCGGAAAAAATAAATTTATTAAATTTGTCATTTTTTTAAGAAAGACTATTCTCGAAAAGGAATTGGTGGAACAAGAATTTTATTTATAGAAATATATTATACAATAAGTAACTAATACCTTGTTACATAACCCATTATAACACCTTCATAAGATCTAAGGGTACAGTGTACGATGGTAAAAAACTTTTGGGGTGGCTTAAAAAACATCACCGGAGTGGTAATCTCTATTAACTTGAACTTCTATCGTTGGTGATTTTTTCAAGATTAACTTGTTGAAGCTTGGCTGGGGATTGGTCAATATTGAATACTAGTGATTCTAACTCCTTTCCGAGCTCTGAAAAATGAGCTTTGTATGAGCCAAGTCTAGTAGATGAGGCCATTATCTCCTTTGTTTATGTCGAAAGGATTTGTTAAAACCTTATATTTATATCAATTGTGTGGTCATTGTTCAAATTCTATATTATAAAAGGTAATGATACTTAATGGTCATTTAAACCCAATAATAAAAAAATGAGTGCATGTTTTTTCTATATCTATAAGACATTAAAATAAAGGGGATTTTATTCATAAATGATTGGGTTGTTGTAGAAATTTCCTATATCTCTTTAGAAACCACATAGATAATAAAAAGGTAAGAAGGATACCAATATGTGGTATAAATAAATGATCCAACTGTATGTTGTTTTGGGATATTAGTTATGTATGGAAAATTAATAATGAAATATAACGATATGAATCCCTATACCATAATCTCTCATCTCCAATATATGGAGTAGGATAAATTGAGTCTTTAGAGAAATGAGATTGTTACAACACTACATTAGTGTAAACCGGAAGGGTGTACTTAGCTATTGACCACGTCTTTTATTAAAATAATTATATTGATTATTTAGTGAATTTTATCTTCTATATAGAAAATAAATTATCCATTAATCTCATATTATCATATGTATCTTATAGATTATTCTTATTCATCTAGGATTTTGAGATTAACAGTATAGAAGAATGTCTCATAAATATTTTGACTAACTTCACCAAAAAAATATGGGTTTTGGGGAACTAAGTTTCATAACCCTTGTGATAAATGAGATGAAAAGGTGAGGTTTAAAGTCTTATGAACAAATCTCGGTTATTGGTACCTTTACAACATATTTTCAAGAGTCAAAATATTCAAAGTTAATGTGGTGAACATGAGGTTGTTTTCCTCCCATGAGAAAAGAAAGTTCATTTAAAAAGGAAATTGAAAGGAATTGGAGAAGAAGAAATATGGTTATATATAATTCATCAATATATTCAATGTAGAAATGTTTATATATCTCTTATTTTGTATTTAATACTTTTTTATTTTCATTCAAGATCTAAATAATTAATGTGTGTTTTCCCAGTGGCTAAGAAAGTGTGATTCATATGTCAGTAGTGAGAATCACATAGAAACATTACAAAGACGTTTAGTGTGTTATCCTAGTTCCAAATAAATGTTGATTAGTATGTCAAAAATGTGAAAAAAATACTTCATAAGTAAGGTATTTTATTCGAGTGGTTGAAAAAGTTTGATTCTTATGTTAACAATGATACACACATGACTTCTTATTACCTGGGGGATTGATTCTAGTTGAATTATTATTTTCCAATAAGTGCTACCAAAAATTTATCTCAATATTTTAATCAACCCAATGAGACATTATTTATTTTGAAATTAGTTTTTTAATGGTAAAATACAATTAATTAATAGTTTAGTAAAACATGAATCATAAATATCCAAAATTAGAAATAAATGATGAATATGATTATAAGACTCTTACCTAGTTGTGGAAAGATAGTTCTTAGACAAGTAAAACTATAAGTTTTCATATATATACCCAGTTAATGTTTATAATCCTTAGAGATAAAACTCTTAGGTATATGACATACTTATGTTTTTGAATAACAAACCTTTAAATATAATCCAAAAAAGATTCTATAATTATTTTAGCTAGATTGTGTGAACTATTCCAAGGAGAATCTAGATGTAAATTCATATACACTATGAGATATCTTTAAGAAATTTTAGTAATTACTAGTGAAGTAATGTATACACTTGGTAAAGAATGTAGGATCCTCCAAACCAGTATGTTATAGTACAAATTAACCAAGTATTCTTCCAAAATTTAATGTATGGTGAGGGTTTTCCTAAACTTTAATAAGTAGCCTTTCATGATTCCATTATAGATATATTTTAAAAATAAAAATGTTTAACCACATTACAAATATATATACTAATGGATATCATATAATTTATTATATAATAAAATCCAATATGTCATAGCCTCAGGGTTTTTGATGGAATCCATTTTTAATACTGGTGAAGGTTTCATATTTATTTCATGAAAACACAAGCTGCATCTCAATTAATAGTCTTATTGTAACTAGGAACATTAAAAAATAATGTTATAAAATTTAATAATCATACCAAATATATTTCTATGATATAATTATATCTATTTTGAGATAGTGGGAGTAATAAAGACTCCATTTGAATATTGTCTCTAGATTCAAAAGTTGGAATAAAAATAATTAAACTCTGGGATTGTTAGTGGGTGATTTTTATAGAGGTGCATACTTTGTAGGATAGTTAAAACCATAGTGGTGGTTTTATATTCACTATATTGAGAAATATTTTATTTAATGAGAATAATAAATCTTATAGGTAGTAGTAAGTTTCAACTAGTTATGATTTACATGTACATATGAATTCAATATGGATTCAATGTACCAAGATTTATTCTCTATTTTGGTGGTCGATGTAAAATCATTGGTGGATATTAAATAGAAACTATACCTGGATGGTACAAGAGATATACCAATAAGTATCATCATGTAACATACTATTTAAACGTATGTCTCTATTAACTTTTAAAATTAGTACTTTGGGTTTTGAGGAGAGTCAGGGCCTTTTTATTCTTTGGGAGTTTCTAAAGGACCAGGAATGGACACTGCTTGTAGGATACATTAATGTTATGAATATAATTCATGTGGTGAATCTATCATTGGTTAGATTCCAGGAATTCCATTCCGAGCAAGAAAACAATTCAGGTCCAGGATAATGTTCACACTATGAATTATTGTACCGTGGTTTTATTTGACCTAATGTGATTCCTTTTTTCCGTGTATATGGAACTCATTGGATTCAAGCTATGAATTGGTTATTCATGACATGAATCATTCATGATTTGTAAGTTCTTATCACACTAAAATATAGAATCCTAACTCATTCTCTCTTGATATTCCCTTCTTCAAACCCTAGTCTCTTCTAGGTGATTTTGGGTGTCTATACTCCTTTCAGATCTCTTCATTCTGTGATTGATCTCCATGGTAGTTTTGTTGCATCTCACTCTATAAGTATCCTTTCTACTTTCCTATTTCCATTGGTCATGGTAACATAATTTTATTGTTTTTACATATACATCTACCTTGATGTGTCATTTCATTGATCTTTTCAAGATATTTTATTCAATCATTTTTAAGAGACCGACTCTCATGTTGGTAATTGTGAAGTGGGTGTATTCCTTGAGGAATGTGCTGATATAACCTCTCTATTGGCCATTTATTTTGTGTAATTAAATTATAAGATATGGGAATCATTGTTAGGACCTTCATTATCATCTTTTCTTTCCTTCTATTGTTGGTGGATTCCATTATAGGTAGTGCTCAACCCAAGTTAAGGTAAGTGGTTTCGTCTCTAGCTTTGTTGATTGAACCATGATTACTCCTATTTTATAAATTGTTTTACAAATGAATTTGAATTATTTATTTGTGTGTGTAAATGGATTTTCTATAAAAGATGTATTTTCACTTAGTTTTGATAAAGGAAAATGGATTTTTTTCAAAGAATTGTGAAATGATTTTTTGAATAAATTTTGGTAAAAGGAAAGGGTTGTTTGAAATTGATTTTGAAAACCACTTTTTTGAAATGATTTAGGAAATACAGCACATGGGAAACCTTAGGTACTTAATTATAATGTGTATAGTAGGTCCATAGTTTATTTTACTACTGGGGGATCACAAATGGGTTGTTCCTCTACCCCCTAAGCATTTTATTCAAGGGAATTGATATTAACATTGCTTTGTGGTTCACTCATGGGGTGTTCCTCTACTTCCTAAGCTTATTGTTCTAGGTGACTGAGTGTGCACTAATAATTGATTGTGGTACAAGTAGTCAATTATCCTAACATATTGTGATCCTCACCATGATTTATATGTTCTTTTTATTTGAATTATTCTGGATTTTATATAACTTATTTGACTTTGGAAAATATTTACGAAAATTTTGCATTAAAACTATTTTTCCAAACCTGTTTTGGAACTGTGGAAAAAGGGAAATATTTACCATTATTTTGATATAAAATCATTTATAATTTATCAATCCTTATTTTCCTTAAATTCTAATACAAATATATCCTTTAATAGTTCCAGTAAAAGTTATTTATCAGTGCTATAAAAGCACTGATAATGTGAGCGATGTTAAAGGGTTGGATTTAACAGCGCTCGCAAAAAGCACTGATAAAGGCCCCCATTAATTGCACTAAAAAAGTGCTTATAAAGGGGGACTTTATCAGTGATTTTTTTAGTGTTGTTAAATACCACCTTTATTAGTTCTTTTTGAGTTTTTTTAAAGGCTCACTTTATTAGTTCTTTTCGAAGCGTCGATAAACGGGGATAATTTTTTTTGTTTAGCCCTACCTTTTAGTAGTGCATCCCACCTCCTTTATCATTACTTATTACCCACTCTCCAAAGTGCTCCTTCCCCCCTTATTAATGCTTTACATAATATTTGAACTTCTTACGTGAGCCCCATCCTCCAGCAAGTTTCGAACCCGAGACCTCCATCTCATACACCTGCACCTTTTTCACCCCCCTATATTTTTTGTTCTGTATTTTGTAGTATATCTATATATTTTTATATATTTAATTACATTTTTTATCCATATGTTAATACATATATTTTTATATATATGTTTATACATATTTATATATATATATTTATAATTTTTTTTAAATACATATATGACATATTATTTTGTGTGTGTGTGTATGTGTGTGTTTAAAAATACGTACATATATATATATATGTGTGTGTGTGTGTGAATCTATCAATATAATTATACATATTTATATGTATTTACATATATTATATATTAATATTTATATATATTTATTATAATACAAAGATAAATATATTTATGTTTTTCAATACACACACAAATATTTATATATATAAACATTATATATACCTTATATATACATTAATTGCATAGGTATATAAAAATTCATACATTTTTATTTCAAATAAAATGGATATTATTTTTTATTTAAATAAGATTTATATATTTATAAATATATTTTATACGTAAATATGTTTACATATTTATTTATAAAATTAATTTTTTTCGTTTGAATATATACAAAATATCTATATATTTTTATAAATTTGATTAAAAATAATAGTACAATATGAAAAATGAAAAATAATCAAAACCATAATATTAAAATGAATGTAATCCCTAGGAATAAATGCAACCTAAAAAAGACAATAACACCCCCTTAAATGAGGTTGAAGTTTCACCAATTGTTAAAAATTTTGGATACCCCAACTAAAAACCCAGTTTTCGAGGCATTATGAGCCTTTTTTAGCCTCAAAAAAATGTGATTGAGGGTTTCTTAGGTCACCAGTGCATTGAGATCATCGATGGATTCAATTTGATATATGGTATATCTCAAACGAATATCCAGATCAAAATTTATGGTTATATTAAGTCTAGGTCACGTTTTCAACTTCTTTTAAAGCATTTATTAATTTTTCAATTTTTTTATCTTTAAATTGTTATTAAATTACCATTACTAGATAATAATTAGAAAATTATTAATTAATATTATTTTTTAAAATTATTTTATAATCCATTTTATCACTAAATATATTATATATTAATTTTAAATGAGTATTTAGCATTATATAATCATATTTAATAAAATAATATATATATATATGTAATAATCTAAATATATTTTTAGGTCAATATATTTTTTGTAATGATTTAATTTTTTTTATGAAATTTACCCTTTATCGTTGCTTTTTTACTAGCACTGATAAAGGCCCCTCTTTATCAGCACTTTTTTACTAGCACTGATAGAGGGAGCCCTTTATCAGTGCTAGTAAAAAAGTAACGATAAAGGGTGCCCATTATCAGTGTTTTTCTCATCACTATTAAAGACCTCCCTTTATTAGTGCTTTTACTAGTGCTGATAAAGTGTGCCTTTTTATGTGCTTTTAGTTAGCACTAATAAAGCCAATCATTGTTAAAAGCCTATTTTTAATAGTGAAATGAGCATATTTTGATTGTTTATATAGATACTTGATATTAAACACATGGGTGGGATCCTAATGAGCCTTTCTATATAATTCCCTACACATCCCTTTGGTCATATTTATACTTAGTTATGTCTTTTGATGTAGGAAAAGGTAGGCAGCGCAGGGAGATGGAAACTTTTTATGAAAAATGTGTATGGATAGATGGTGGTGAGATGGTGGGACATTTACCACATTATCACATGGAGTATTAATCTTTGTTTTAGTCATCCTTTACTATTAGACTTGTACTTTGGGTTTGTTCTATTTTCTTTGAGTTGTACTGCTTCTGCTAGCTTCCTTTAGTTGTGGAATATATTTCTTCTAGTTATTCTTTCACTGTTACTTTATTATAGGTATGTATATATTTCATATCATCTACTTTATCAAGAGAGAAATAATTTCTACTAGTTTTTATTGATTCCCAGGTGTTAGTCTCCAGCCCATGGGGAATGGGAATACCTATTGGGTATGTGATGGATTGGGTCGGGTACTGGATTGTGAGGGTATCCTGGGTTGGTTCGCTACAAATTAGTATCAAAGGTTTATTTTCCTCAAGAGTACTTGTCTAGGGATGTTTGGTAAACTATATATAAGGATTTTAGAACTTGAGAGGTAGGTTATGACGAATTCTTGTCCAGTTCTTTCTATGACGAGACTCATGTTGCCATGGGATATTGGGATGTGTTTCACTTGTGTTGTGTTCTTGATCTTAATCTTAGTTTTTTATGGATTTCTATTTTGAACTAATATTGACCTATTATATGACCATTTCTCCTATTTTTAGTGTGCATTGATTTGCCTTTAAGATTTCTTCCATAGGTTCCACAAGAGGGTGTAGCAGTTGCACCTTAAGGGAATATACCTTCGGATCAGAATCTTGTAGAGGATATCATGTTAGGAGTTCATGTTATATACCAAGATGTACAAAAAATCATGAATGTATTTGGTGAGGTGTATCTTGGAGATGAAGGTGAAAGGGGTAAATCTTTGGAGTTCTTAAGTGATAATCCATTATCTTTTTAAGGTTATGAATGATCCAAGAGAGAAGGATTGGCTATAGAAGATCGATCAGATCTTCGACCTCTTAGATACACCTGGGAATATCAAGGTGAGGTGTGTAGTGTTTAGAATTGATGGTCCCGGTAAAATATAGTTTGATTCTATGGTGTAGACAGATATGAATGTGGGCTTGGACTGTAAGGGTTTCAAGACCCTTTTCTTCTATCACATCCATCTAGAGTCTTTGATGGTAGTAAAATATTTGGAGTTTCTATATTTGTAGAAAGGAGGGCATTCGGTGTCATAGTACACCAATCAGTTCATGAATATGGTTTTTTCTGGCCCAAAGGTAGTGAAGAATGATCACTTAAAAGCTCAAAAGTACCTTATGGGTTTGCGAATATTTATCAGATTGTAGTTATCTATTTTAAAAAAAATTATCGATCAGTAGATGTTAGATAAGGATATGATCATACAGATGAATATGATTGGAAAGATTCACTTTTCTTCCCCTTCTCTTCCACTCAATGGCAGCTTCAGTGGCATGTAGGGAAAAAAGAGGATGTGGAATAAGTTCACAGGAGTTGTGGAGTTCATTATTAGTTGAGGGACTCCTTTACACCATCAGTTATAACCAGTAGTCTGCCTCTCACTTTCTATTAATGTGGAATGTTTGAGCACACCCTATATTCTTTTTCCTCACATGTGAAGACATATGATGGTTGTGGTTGTTACAACCATCTATCTCGATTCTATAAGGATATTTTTATGCCGCCATATGGCTAGGTTTTATTGCCTCTAAAGGCCATCATGGAATAGTTAGAAGCTTCAAATTCCATAGGGCTGCATCTATAAGAGTATTGAAGCACCTTCAAATAATGGATGAGTCTTCTGAAGATGTTGGTGAAGTTCCAATGACAGCAAGAGGTGCCATTTTTATTTCATCTTCTCTAGAGACTTATCTTTTTAATACAGGTTCCTCCCACCTGATTATAATTTCCATTTTTATGTTTTAAAACTTACAATATATATCATTTACTTTTTCATGGAGTTAGATACATCTCTGGGAAAGTTTAAAGAGAAAGGGTTTCAGTGTCTTTATTATATATCTATATCAAGCATAGAGTCAGTCTGGGAATTCCTCATTCTTGATCTAGATCTATATGATGTCATCATGGGGAAGGATTGTCTTCTCACTCATCACACTGAGATTGATTATAACTATAAAAAATTCTTGTTCTCTATTATTGATGGGATATCTAGGGTGTGTTAGGGAGAGTGAGATCTGAGGTTTGGTCAAGCAAGACCTTTCAACCCAGATCTTTGGATCTTTTTGTCTACTATTATAGTTTATTTTGATGACGTTTCTCATACTAGTGAGTTTCACTTGGTTGTGGGGTCTTTCCTGATGTTTTCCTAGATGACTGCTTTTGTTTTCCTCTATAGTGGTGGGTAGAGTTTATGATCGATCTGGTGTAGGGTATGAAATTTATCTTGATACTCTCTTATCGTATGGCACCAACAGAGTTTAAGTAACTCAAGATTTTTTTGGATGATCTAAGATAGAATGGTTTTTTTCAACCTATTTTTTCACCATGGGTAGCCCCTATTCTCTTTTCCATTAAGGATGATGGTTCACTTTGATTGTGTGTAAAATATCAGATGTTGAGCTAGGTAACAATTAATAATAAGTATCATTTTCCCCGATTAGATGATTTATTTGACCAGTTAAAGGGGAAAAGGTGGTTTTCAAAGTTTTGTCTTCAATCAAGTTATCATCAACTCATATTTTAGGAGTCTTATATATCAAATATGGTATTCATGATTAGGTATAGACATTATGAATATCTTGTGAAGCCTTTTTTCTGAATATCACTCCAATGATTTTATGGCTCTAATTAAATGGATATTCTATTGGTATCTTTGCACATTTTTGGTGTTCGTAGATAATATCTTTTTTTATATAAAGTTTGAGCATGATCACAAAAACCATATGGTTTTAGTTTTGTAAATCCTAAGGAGTCACCATTTGTATGGAAAGATTTCAAAATACAGTTTTTGGATTCAAGAGGTGAATTTATTAGGATATTTTATTAGTGATCATGGATTAACAATCAATCCTAATAAGGTGAGGGTTGTCTTTACATGGTAGGATGCAGGAAATTTCTTTGATATATAACGTTTCCTTGGACTTTCAAGATATTATCAGAGTTTTATCAAGGATTTATCAAAGTTGGTGTCACCTTTGACTACTCTTACTTGGAAAGGGGTGATATTTATCTGGTTTGTAAAGTGTCAATATTATTTCAATGAGATTAAACAACTTAGGGAATCAACACTTATTTTGATCTTTCATGATCCTAGTATGGGGAATGTGGTTTACATTGATGCTCTTAGTTCTTGTTTGGGTTGCATGATTGTATAGGATATGCATTTTTTGGTTGATGGATCTCATTATCTTCATCCACATCGGAAAAATTGTCCCACTCAAGATTTATCACTTTCCATGGTTAGGCATGAGTTTAAGTTCTGGTGGAACTATATTTTTTGGTATATATTTAAAATATTTTCTATCCATAAGAGTTTGATATATATCTTCTCTCAAAAGGACTTGAATCTCAGAAATTAGTGGTTATTGGAATACCATCAGAAATTCAACTTTGAAATCGCCTACACCCTGAGAAAGGGGAATGTCATTATAAATGCTCTAATTTGGAGCGTTCCATAGCAGGATATCTTGGAATCGAAGGGAGATTGGAACTTAATGATTATCTTCACTCAATTTCATATGGATACTCAGGAGAGTGATTCGGTAATGGTACTTACCAGTGTCCAGTTATCATTATCTCTGTCGACTTTATTCTATAGATTTGGTAGCATGATGATGAGTTCATAGCATTCAAATAAACCCTTTATGGTGGGGAGACCATTTCTGGATGGTCTCTCTCTTATGATGGTATTATCCTCTTTGGGGATTGTTCTATCATCCCAACATCTGTGGGGTTCTTATTTTTGTAGGGATATTATAGTTATTCATGGTTTATTCTTCTGGTCACTACCGATATATATATTATGACATGATATGGAGATTCTAAGGGCTGGGTATGAAGTGTGACATAGTAGATTATGTGTCCCATCATTACACCATCCAACAATTAACGGTAGTGGATCTAAATATTTTTAGTTTTCTTTAGCCTCTTCTGGTGCCTTTTTAGAAATGGGATGAGGTATCCATGGAATTTGTTGTTGTATTGCCAAAAACTCCCTAGGGGAATAATGTTATTTTCATGGTGATTGATTGATGGAAAAAATATTCCCATTTTATTCTCATCAAGGACACCAATATGGTTGAAGATCTATATAAGTTGTACGTATAGGATGTGGTGAGATTTCATGGGGTTCCCAATGCCATTGTTTCAGACCAGGATCCCAGTATTATTTCCCATTTATAGAAGATTCTCTATGAGTTGATTGATACTCAATTTCAGTTGAGTATAGTTTATTATCCACATACAGATGGTCGAACAGAGAATTTTATTTAGATTATAGAGGGTGGATCAACAGATAACCATCAGGGAGTGTACAAATTTTTATATAACAAAAACTATGATCCGTATATTAGAATGGACCCCTTTGATACTTTATATGGTCACCCATGTAGATCACCTCTTTTTGGGAGAGGTGGGAGAGGCCTCTCTTGTGGGACCAAGTCTTGTTTAAGAGACATCAGTTGGGATTCATGACATATGTCATCATCTAGTTGAAATACAGAGTTAGAAAAAAATTCATGTAGATCATAAATGTCGTCCTTTGGTGTTTTCCATAGGTTAATGGTTTTTTTCAATTTTTATCCTCAGTTGGGTCAATGTTGGATTATTAATAAAGGAAATTTGGCTCCAAGATATGTGGGATCATTTTAGGTCATTGGTCATCTTGTGTAGGCAATGTATCGATTGAAATTATTGGCTTAGTTGACAAGTATTCTTGATTTTTTCCATGTATCTGAACTTAGGAATTTCCATCCTGGTCAATCTCATGTTTGGAGTTGGCAGAATATTGAGTTGGATCCATATATTTCAATTTTAGAGAAACCAATGAATATCAATGGTTCTTATATGAAGATCTTACATGGAAGCGTGAATCGCCAGTGTGGAAGTAGCATCCTCATCTCTTTCTAGAGTTCCCTTCTTCTGCATTAATTCATGGGGATATAAATTCTTATTGTGGGGTTATTGTAACATCTTTCTTAAAGGTTCATATCTTTTAATTTTTAATATTTTTAATTTAGGTTTCAAGGAGTGTTGGGGACTTTTTCTTCTTTGGGAGTTTCTACAATACTTGGAATGGACACTACCTACAAGACACATTCACGACATGAGTATAATTCATGATGTGAATCTACCACTAGGAAAATTTCATGAATTACATTCAGTGTGTGAAAATGGTTTTGGCCATTAATTCCATTCATGTTTTGTATTTTTTGATCAATATTTTATTTAACATGAGGTGACACCTTTATCAGTGTACATGGAAATCATGGGATTCATTCCGTGAATAGGTTATTACCGACATAAAATATTCACAGTTTGTCAAGACTAAATCCTAACGCATTCTTTTATGATCTTTTATTCCTTGAACCCTAAGCTATTCTAGGTGATTTTTGGTGCCCCTATCTTTCTAGATCACTTCTTTTCACGATTGATCTTTATGGGGGTTGTGCTAATTTTCTCTCGGTAAGTGACCTTTCTAATTCTTCATTTCCATTAGTCATGACAATAGGGTTGCACAAAAGTTTTGGATTCTTTGTCCATGTGGTGACATTTTTTTATCCTTTCCAGATACGTTGCATGATATTCTTCTGAAGTCTGATTCTTTCATTGGTTGTGGTGTGGAAGGTGTATTCATTGATGTATGAATTGATCTAAAATATCTACTAATTGTTTAATTTATGTATTGTGACTCTAAGGAATGGGATTCAAATTTAGGACTTTTGTTATCGTCAATTCCAACCTTTCAGTGTTGGTGGTTTCCATTGTGGGTAGAGTTCGACCTAAGCTGAAGTAGTTGGTTCTGTATATAGCATTTATTGAATAAATCATGATTGATCCAATTTTATAAATTTTTTATAAATGAATTAGATTGATTGATTTGTGTACATAAATGGATTTTCAATAAAATATTCTTTTTATATTTGTTTTGGTAAAGAAAAATTATTGTTTTTTAAAGCACTATGAAATGAGTTTTCAAAGTAAGTTTGAAAAAATAAAGGGTTGTTTGAAATTTATTTTGAAAATCCATTTTAAATTGATTTAGGAAATGCGTCACATGGGAAGCCTTGGTTACTTAGGGGGATGATTTAGCTTAGGGAAATCATTAATTTTACTATTAAAGGGTTTAATCTTGGGGTTTCACTTGATCTATTGGATTGTTTCTCTTCGTAATTAATATTGAAATCATTAGGGGGTTCACTCATGGAGTGTTCCTATGCTCCCAAGGCCTATTTTTATAGGAGATTGAGTACGCACTAATCATTGATTATGGTAAGAGTGGTCTATTGGCCTAATATATTGTAATCCTTGCCATGATTTACCTATGATTTATCTTTGTATTATTCTATTATTCATATACCTTCTTTTAATTTGAAAAATGTTTATAAAAATCATGACTTGAAATTATTTTTCCTAGATTGTTCTAGAACAGTAGAAAAATAGAAATATTTGATATATATTTATTTATAATTTATCATGTTGTCTTTTATTTAGATGATAATATTGGGATTGTTGGTATGGAAACTTGATATGGAACAACTTAGTGGGGTCCTATTGAGCTTTTTTATCTCAGAACCTACATACCCCTTCGGGGGTGTGTGGAACTAGTTATATCTTTTAATCTAAGAAAAAAGGAAAGGCGTTGTAGTGAGGTGGTGAGGTTTTATGTCCTCTGGGTACAGATAGTTGGTGGTGAGATATTGGGAAATTTCCTATAATAACACATGGAGTAGTTGTCTTTATTTTACTCATACTTTGTTGTTTTACTTTTACTTTGGGTTTGTTATGACTTCTTTTAATTGTATCACTTATGTCATCTACTTTAAGTTATGGAATATATTTATTCCATTTATTTATCCATTGTTCCTTTCTTCTATCTATGTATATATTTCATATCATCTACTTCAGTTTAGGTAAAATCATTCCTTCCAGTTTTTATTGATTCCTATTTTTTAGTTGCCAGCCCATGGGAATCAAAAATAGCCTTTGGGTATGTGGGGGATCGAGTCGATGACCAATTTCTAAGGGTATCTTATGCCGGTTCATCACATGCCTGTTTATAAAAAAACATTTTTCTAAAATACAATTGAATTCAAATTTTCAAATCTATTATCATCATTATACTTGGAATCCTATATCAAGTGAACCTACTTTGAGGTAAAATTCATATAAGATTTCTATATAACATGACCAGTTTAGTTAGAAATATCAAGGAATTCCAATATAGAATGCCAGTCTTAGGGATCCATTTATGGGTCAAAACAAGTATAATAATTATAGTATATTCATATGTAATGAAATTTTATTAGGAGTCTAAAAGAGGTTAGTAGGAGCACTATAGTTTTCTAAGATAGATAAACTTGAAAAAATATAGAAAATATGTAATTAGTCTTATGTTAATTAAGATTAAGATTAATTTCTACAAGATGAATTAAGTAGAAACCCAATTTATATAGAATAAGATCCACTAGAATGGACACAAGGGTAGATTAATCCAAGTCATTATAGATAGTTGACATAGTATTGAAAAATGTGAGATATACACCCAAATTATTTCCAATGTCACATGGTATTCTTATGATGTATATAATACATATGCCTAAGGTTACTTTGAAAATATATCTCACATGCCCCGATATGTAATTAGGTATGATCAAACTTGTTTTAAAAGCATAAATTAAAATATCAAACAAGACTAAAAGAACTATGTATGCTACTAGTCATAATTATTCGACAGTTCTAGAGAAAGAAAAATTGGATGGGTTCTTGGTGATTTGTGAAATGGTAATACTAGTTTTTATGGGATACAAAACTAGTCATTTTTAGATCACTTTGATCTTGAATCATAGTAATCCTAAGCTAATATATAAGTGTAAATATTATAACATCTAATTATTTTTATATCTATATTTTAAGTATGTTGAAACTTCTTATGTAGCATTATAAGTGATTTTAAAAACACTTTTTTCCCATATTTTCATGTTGTACCTAGATAGAAAAATTCAATCATATCATGATTAATTTTAGATATGGGATTATCTAATATGTCAAGGGTGATATAGGATAAAAAGAATATACTTAGTGATACCATATCAAGAGGGATTTCACAAAGAGATAAGGTTTTAGTAACTAGAACAACCACGTGTAGCATGGTGGCATCAACAGATATAATTATATGTTATAAGAATCATGTTTATCATTTGAGAATAACCAGTTGGATAGTTGGTGGTTGGATCTAGTGAAAGTGGGAGTGTTCTGGATTTGGTTCCCTAGAACCAACTAGTTTTATATTATTATTACTAGAATATTCATATTTTTTAATATTAATTAATTTCTTATCACATGATGTTTATTATTCTACATGTCACCAATGTGATAATTTCTTAAGGGTACCTTTCACACTAAAAATTCATGAAAATTATATTCCATGATGAGAACCTTGAAGTGCTATGATGGTATTCTTAAATCATATTTTATTTTTGGATGATGTCATTGGATGAGACTTATATGATATAGGTTTTCAAGGGTCGGGATCTAATAAGACATTAAAACTACTTCTCATAATGTCCTTCCTTGGTAATATCAAAGAAAATGAGGTTATAATAACATGAAACTCTAGTAATAAATCTATATTTATATGTTTCATTAGATATTCATATTTATGAAAATGTTAAATGGTTGTTATAATTTAATATTATTTTTAATTCATATCATGATCCATGTACTTTGATGTATTCTTGTAAACCATAATGGCATGCATTCATGAAGAAATTGGGTGTGTTGGGTGTGTCATAAGTGATATTGTATTAATTAATAAAGGGAGAACGTATTTTTACCTTCTATCCTTTAAACTAAAATTGATATATCAGATCCTTTGATGGAAATAAAACGGCCTCATTAATACCATAGCCATGACACTATGTCAGTAAGTTCATTTCCATAAAGTCAAAGAAAGATACATTGAGCACATTGGTTGATGAAACTGTTATAAAACTTAATTAATTAGAGATATTATGATAAAGGGATTATACTACATAGTGTATGTACCTATGAGGTCATTTTTCATTAGGACATTAACTACTTTCTTCATAGGAGACTTAGTATGTTGCTAAATTCTAATCTTGAACTTTAGGCAGTTCTTCATAATTCCACTAAGAAAGAGGCCTATAAGGTCACACAATATGTGTTTTTGGAACCTAAGTTAAATTTTATATAAATTTAATATGTTTAATAAATATCCTTTCCATATATGGTTTAATAATTATTCATTTTTTGTTGATCACAAATATTAATTGACTAGTTATTTAAGAGAATATATGTGAGTGGGATATTTAATAAATTTTTTTATTTCTATAATAATAAATATAATAATTATTTATTTATCAAGAAATAATACAGTGATATTTATTTTTTAAAATAAATAGTCATTATTCAAAATTTTAAAAATACCAAGGAGGAAATATAGGTTGACTTTATGGTCTGATGAAAATGATATATTAAATATAAATTGAATAAATATTAATTTATCTATTAAATAGAGATAGTTATTTATTTATGAGTTTAGTGCATGTAAAGTAAATAATAATATTATTATTATTATTTAGACCTGGGGTTTTCTAGGGTTTTAGAGATTTATAAGGGCCTATGTTCAATTATTATTCTCTAACCCAGATCTATATAAACCTAAATATATCATTCTCAGCCCTAATGGTTGTTGTACACAATGAAAATATAGAGAATCCTCTCAATCCCTAGGAACTCCTATAGAATACTCTCAAGAATTAAGGGTGATCCTCCTCCACATCCCTCTTAATTCTAGTGAGAAAAATAAGAATTATTCCATCCCGAAGTGATTCTCATAGAGATCAACAGTGAATGACACAATCTTCGTAATCTTTCATGCTAGCACCTAGCTATTTTTTTGCGATGTTCATAGGTTCCTGGTACATGTGTGGATTGTTTATATAGGAATTATATCCTCAAATGCACTAATTCAATGAAATTATTATGTGAATCCATTATCTGATTCATCAATGATGATATAATTTCAACACAAGGTAATTCTTTATTTTTATGTTATTTAATTATTAATTACATTTTTTAACCATGTCATGTGGATTATAGGGTTTATATTTCATCTTTCTATGAGGATAAATCCAATGGATTTGTTGAAAACCCATTTTTAGTTATGGTCCTAACTTATTTCATTGTTCCCTAGAACATTCATTCCTAGATATTTTTTCATACTCCATTAGAAAAAGTGGTTCAATATCTTGCCTCATTCAATGGTTAAATTCAAATTAGGCTCTTCTATAGAACTGGGATATGTCTAAAATCTATCAGCTTTAAGATTATACCTTTATTCAACTGGATATTCACATCCCCCTTTCCAATGATCTTGGGAGATTTATCATCTACCAATAAACTTTTAAAAACCTTAAAGATTCATAATTTTAACAACATCCATGATCTTCTATTGAATGGAATGAAACACCTAAGTCAACCACCCATGAATCTATAAAAATTTTGATAGTTAACAACAATTTTTTCCTACATCTATTATACAAATTGAATCTGAGAATATGAAAGTTGATAGTCTTTCAAAGCATTCCTTGTCACTCATGAAGTCATTCTTGATGTGTCCTTTCTCATTGAACTTACAACATATTGGGCCTAGACCAACTGACTCACATTGTCTCAACTCTAATGGCTTATCCACTATTTTATTCTTCAGGTATATATTTATTTTTAGGGGTGACCATCCTCATCCAACTGCATTAAGAGTGCTACTAGATGGTTCTCAATATTCCTTTGTCCAAGATCTGGTCCTTACACTATAGTTACTATCGTCTCTATTTCATCCCAACTATCTAAAATAAATGACTTCAAGAGGAGTTCCCAAACATGTCGATGTATATTACCTTCACTGATTTGAAATTCCTTCAGATCATATTTAAATAATTCATGTGATTTTTCGATGGCCTTCCTTATGATGACCTTATATTGAATAGCCTTCGCATCACAAACACTTTATTAAATGTTTTATGTTTATCATATAAATTTTCCAAAATGTTTTTAACTTTATCTTTTGTATTTATTTTATGAATGTTAAAGGTGAAATTCCTATTTAATGACATATTCACCAATGCCAAACATTTCATGTCTATTTATTTTTGTTATGCCTTTTCTATATTCTCTAGAAAAACAATAGTAAGTGCAGAATTAAGGTCCTTATTAATTAGATGGTCCCTCATCTATATACTTTATAATTAAAAATTAATTCCATCAAACATATCCACCCATACATTTCTATCATCTGGTGGCAAATCTGTAACATCCAGGATCTGGGTGCCACCCAAAGGTTCCACGAACCTGATTGGTCAAATGACCTCAAGCGCATTTCCCCAAATTCCAGAGGCTTTCGACTAGCAGCGAGGGTCATGGTGTTATATTGGGGAAATTATTCCCTCATTGGAAGAGTATACACATCGTAATATAAATAGTAAACAATAGAGGAAGCATTAATACCACAAAAGTAACAACAGAAAACTGAAAGTAAATACAACAGAATCCATAATATATATATTTATGATGCACGAAATATTTATCTATGAAAATAGACAAACAAGTCACAATTCTAGAAAGCAATACGGAAACCAAAGTACAAAAGAAACAAATAAACTTCTGTAGCATAGCAAGCCTCAGCTTGATCCCATGCTCTCCAACTCCAATAGAAATCAAGTACCTATTGAGGAAGGGAAATTCCTCTTATCTATACATGCAACCATATAATCTGTTTAGGTCCAAAATATGACCCAAACAGGGTGTGAGAGGAATCACAGTAGGCGACCACCAAAAGATATGTACCTAACTATCAGTGTATATATATAGCAGGTAATATGAATAAATGAAGCAATAAACTAGGAAGTACTCAAAAGTAAACAACCCTATAGATTTCAATTACATTCATTCAAATTTAGTATTCATTATATGAATCATATAATCTCAGGATCTATCCTAAGATCTATATCTCCCCATGTAATAAATTACATAATAGATGTCTCAAAAGACTATCTGAACAATCAAGTAAGATCGAGTCCAAGCTTGTGCTTTGGATTGGAAGACTTGTCACGATCATTAAATCAATCATAAACAGACCTATGGAAAATCTCTCATGGTCAATACCCCTTTGGTTAAACCTATCACCAATTAATTAAATAACGGCCCTCTAGGAATCTCTCATAATATAACCCCTTTGATCTAAAATAGCACTAATCATTTACAAACAACCACCTGGGCAGCTCTCACGATAAAAAACCTAGGGTCAACATGGAATCAAAAAATTATAAACAAAATATTGGGTATCTATCATGGTCAATACCCCTGGGTCAACATAGCATTAGGTAATTATTAACAACCTCAAGGGTTTCTCTCACAGTCAATACCCCTTGTCCAATCATCTACACCAAGGCTCTCACAGTCCGGTGTAAACATAGTACCCATATAATATTAAAGAATCTCATGTAATCTGAAACTACTACATAGATAATCATTCACAAATATATCACATGAATTTCATATACTCAATCAAAATCCATCCTAATAAACCAAGTAATGGAAAATAAGGCAAGCCTAATAGGAATCCAAGACCAAATGGCCATAGCAATCAATCAAGGGAAACTCAACCATGGGGTCTCTCGTAAAAAGGTATCTAACCTTACACATAATCAACAACCCCTTATCAATCAACAAACCATAGAAAGTAACAAACAGGTTTAAATTCCAAATCGATCAATACCCCAATCATAGGTATGCAGAATTTTTAGCATATATAATCCATATACTAATAACGAATGAAAAAACCACCTACCTCGATGTCGTATGATTGATATACTTGAACATAATCCATTGAATCCACCTAGATCTGCATAGATCTACAAAAAAATGAAAAATTACCATACTTTAATAACTCGCAAGATAGGAAGAATCAAGATGAAAGGCTCTATGGGTTTTGATAACTCATAGGTGGGATTCCAATGCACCCTACAGTGTCTCGATTGGAGCTCAAATAGAGAATCGGGAGGGGTTCGAATTTCTTCATCCATTCAGTCACTCTCATGTACGAACCACAGAGAGAAGAATATGTTTATAGACATAAGATGCGACCCCACTCCAATATATCAAATAAAAAGAAAAGTACACAGCGATTTCATTAAACCTACACGCTGGGTAGTAGCCTTAACCGGCCCCAAACTTAAGAAGTCTTCAAGGTCATCACACGAATATGTAATCGGCCGTTGTAGGAACAGTATGCAGCTATATGTGGAAACTAGGTACATAGTGTGTACATGGAATTACACGACATCTACTTAGAAAAACCTCTTTTCTTACTTTTTACAAAAAAAACAACCCAAAATAAAGATCCATATCTGAAATTAAGATATGGGTTCTTAAAAACTTCCCCCCATAAAGAAATTCATCCCCAAATTTCCATTCCAAGGGTGGTGAAGAAGAAATGGTGAACAAATCCACCCACTCCGATCACACATTGGCCTCCCTCTCCCAAGTCTAGTCCTATACTCGCTTGTGCTTCCATAACACTCATACAAAAGGAACAGAACGGCCACAGAGAACCTTAGTTCTTCAAACCAAAATCCAAATAGGGTACTCCTCAAAGGATGAATCCACCTCCAACTAAACCTCCTCAGGATGAAAAACATGAGATGCGTCTGAAAAGTAATGGTGTGGCTGAGAAACATGAAATATGTTGTGCATAGCCCGATACCTCTTTGGTAACTAAAACTGATAGGCAACCAGACCGACTCCCTCCAAAACCCCAAATGGCTCAACATATCTCGGTGAAATCTTCCCTTGTATCCTAATCCTCCTATGTCCCAACCTCAGTGTGACATGTAGGAAAACCTGATCTATGACCTCGAACTCCATAGGTCATCTCTACCGATCAGAATAAGATTTCTGGTGTGATTGTGCAGTATCCATCCTCTTCAAAATTAACTCCACCTGATTTTTGGTCTCTTGGACAAGATGAGGTCCCAATATAGATGCCTCTCCTGCCTCCAACAACAAAGGGGTGATCGTAATAGATTACCATACAAATACTCATAAGGTTTCATCTGAATCATCACCTAAAAATTATTGTTGTAAGAAAACTCCACTAGGTGTATGTGTCTCTCCCAAGGGCCCTCAAAATCCAGAACGCATGCTCGAAGCATGTACTCTAAAACCTAAATTGTTCACTCAGATAGGACATCTGTCTGGGGATGAGAATTTGTACTCAGATGTACCTATGTACCCAAAGCCCACTGTAGTTCCTATCATACATGAGAAGTAAACCAGGAATCCTTGTCTAAAACGATATAGTGTGGAACCCCATTAAAATTTATAATCTATTGGATTTACAACTTTCCAATCTCATGAACACTGAAGATTTCCTTGATTTGCAGGAAATGTAAAACCTTAATGAGTCTTTCGATAACAACCCATAAAACATCATTTCCTTTGGGCAACCTTTGTAAACCAGTCACAAAATCCATTGCAACATCATTCCACTTACACTCAGGAATGGGTAACTATTGTAATATCCATTTTGATCACTGATTTTCTACCTTTACCTGCTTATAGGTGGAAAATATCATAACAAAACAAGCTAAATCCCTCTTCATGTTGGGCCACCAACACTTACGATGTAGGTCTCAGTACATCTTGGTGACACCAGGATGAACTACCCATACATAGGCATGAAAATATCACAACATCTCTTCGTGTATGTCTGTTGAAACCCATATGCTCCCATAAAAATGATAAATCCCATCCTCACTTATGGTCTACCCAGGAGTAGGGTCCTCTCCTTACACGCACTCCTATAGTGAGAGTCCTTCAGAATATGATAGTTTCCACTTTCGCACTTGACTGAGTAGAGTAAAGTTAGAAGCTATAGAAGAAAGAAATTTCTTCCCCTATCTTTCGTGCACCACTAAATGCATCCCATAGAACATCACCATAATATTCCACTCACTGCTGGCCTCCGGAACTGCCTGTATCTGAGTCCTCTATCTCAATGCATTAGCTGTTGTGTTGCCTTTAGCGGGCATATAGGGAATCTCATTGTCAAAAGACTAAAGGTACTCAACCCACCTTTGTTGTCTAAAATTCAGATCATACTGAGTAAAGATATATTTGAGTCTTTTAGGGTCAGTGTATACCACAAAATTCTCTCTTAAAAGGTAATGTCTCCAATGGTGTAAAGCATGTACAACTACAGCTAACTCGAGATCATGCGTCAAGTAGTTCCTCTCATGTGGCCTTGACTACCAAGAATCTTAGGCAATGAATCATTCCCCCTACATAATCACTACACCCATCCTGATACCATATGTGTCATAGTAAACGGTGTAAATCTTTCCCAGTTCTGAAAACATTTGTATCAGTGCTGAATTCAATCTCTCTTTCAGTTTTTGAAAGGATGAATCGTATGAATTTATCCACAAGTACTTCTCACCCTTATTAGTCAAGCCTGTTAGTGGCACTGCTAGGTGTGAAAATTCATGAATAAAGATTACGTAGTAACTAGCCAGCCCTAGAAAACTCCGGACCTCAAATAAATTCTTTGACTGCTCCAAAGAAACTACTGCTCTCACTTTATCTGCTTCTACTGATACTCCTATCTCTGAGATAACGTTACCCAAGAAATGTATCTAGTCTATCCAAAAGTGGAATTTTGAGATATTATCATATAATTAATTATCTCTTAGTGTATCCAATACAATCTCAATATGGATGGCATGGTCATGTTGAGTGTGAGAGTACACCAAGATATCGTTCATGAAGACTACAAAAAAAGAATCCTAGGATGGAAAACTTGGTTTATCAGTTCCATGAAAACCATCGACATGTTAACGAGACCGAATAGCATAACCAAATACTCATATAGACCATACCTTCTCTGAAAGGCTGTAAGATGTATATTTGATGGTATAACACAAAACTGATGATTAATGGATCTCAAGTAAATATTTGAGAACACTTTGGATCCTCAAAGTTGATCAAAGAGATCATCAATCCTTGGAAAGGGAGGTGAGTTCTTTACCATCAATTGGTTCAACTTCCGATAATCTACACAAAGTTTGAGGGTATTGTTTGCCTTCTTCTCAAAAAGAACAGGCGAACCCTAATGGGAAGTACTAGCTCGAATGAAACCCTTTGATTGAAACTCTTGTAACTACTTCTTGAGCTCCTATAAATATGGTGTAGCAATTCTATATGGAGGAATGGAAACCAGTTCCACTCCTGTAATGAGATCAATAGAGAAATTTACCTCTCTCTCAGTAGGTAAACATAAAAATTCAGCTAGAAAGACATCCCTAAAAAATCCAACACTGGAGGAAATTCCATCTGTGAAGTTCTCTGCTCATCCAGATATAAACTAGTAATCTGGGTTGTAATTACTCCTAACCCATGATGCTCAGGTCCCTCTCTGATCACCTGTACATCCCATTTTCCCTTATGTATAAAAGACTCACCCTCTAGTGATGTGAAACTCACCCTACAGAGATATTATTCAACAAAGGCCTGAAAGGAGACCAACCAATCCATTCTGAGAATGAAATCGAATCCTATCATCTCTAATACATAGAGGTCTCATAAGAAGTGACATCCACTAACCTCAAGAGGGAACTCCTTGCACTGTCGTACCCTAGGCTTCCTAATCCCTAATGAAGTGTCTAGTTTCATAGCATCATCATAAGTAAAGATACAGACCCCTAGTCTCTCTATAATGGAGACAGATATAAAACTATGGGAAGCCCCTATATCAAAAAAGAGTAGAATCTAAAATTGAGGCAACTAGAATCGTACCTCTAACCATAGAGGGTCTAGGATCCTGATTGAGTTGGGCCTGTTCTATCACAAAATTATAACCTGTACTACAGATCTGCAACCCTACCTGGATACCCTAATCTGATCCACCCTACTGTAGCTAAAAACCTGATGTCTTGCTACTACGGCCTCAACCACCCCATCGACCTGAACTGCCTGACAAACTCCAGTTCCCTAACTGATGATAAACTGGCGGTCTTTCTCTTGAATGTGGGGTCATAATAGATCCCTTATCACTCACTACAGGTGAGAACATTCTGCAAAAATGGTGAATATGGCCCATCTTTCCGCAAGATCAGTACTCGACTAGGCCCCTCAGGAAATGTGGTCTCATATGCCTACTCCTTCTGCATTGGTAGCACACTACTTGGTTACCTGAAGAGACATCCCTACGGTGCTTCTTGCTATCGAAAGATGGAGTACCAATCGTGGATGTTGCACCACTCTGGCTCACAACTCCAAACTCTCTTAGGTTGCACTCGGTAATCAGTGCCTGGTTTACTATAGTAGTCACTAAAGTCAACCTGAAAAGATTCACCTACGATCAGATGTCGTACCTAAGACCATCCTCAAATTGCATATCCAGTGATAAATAGTTACCCCAAAAACAGGTACGAAGGGCTGAAGCTCTGTAAGGAAAGAAGATTAATCCATTACTGAAATAGTCCCTTAATTCAATTGCATGAACTCTCGGGATTGGTTGGCCATCAATGTCTCAGGGTAAAAGTAATCATAGAAGGTCATATGAAACTCTTCCCAAGCCATATCATGATGGCATCCCGCTTGTGAGATAACATCCCACCATATCTTCGCAGAATTGCATAGCATGTACATTGTGAGCTTCACCCTCCTCTAAAGAGGTTTCTCCAAATGCTCGAAGATAGAAATCATGGCCTCCAACCATGACTCTACAGCCAGTGGTCCCCCATCCCCTGAAAAGGAGGAAGCATGCTACTTCTGGAACACCTATGTTAACTCTACCATAGTCAGGGTAGGATGTGGTGCTCCTCAAAAGGTCGGAATCATCCTCATAAAGCCTTCACAGAACTATGCATCAGCACCTGCGTTCGGTATAACAGTTGGTGCCAAGATGGGCACAACAAGAGGATCTACTGGTAGTCCATGATCTACCATTTCCAGAGTTTGATTACCGCCCTATACCTAGCAGACAACTGGAGGACGTCTTGTTGGAAAGACTCTACAAGGTAAAGCATGCACCTCAGTTCAATATTATCAAGGACTATAACTTAAAAGTGAAAGAATGGAATAGAAGAAAGAAAACATTGAAGTTTTTCAAAATATGGTTACACAGCATGTAGAACCACTACATAATGTGTTCCTTCAAGCCTTAACATAGGCATGCACTCCGGACAACCTGGTCGTGTAACACCCCATACACACGGTGTGTTCATCCTATGATACATCATGTACTTGGATATTCCCTCCTTCCTATGTACTTCTACATGGCTAGAATTACATGGTTCTGTTTTTGTAACACTACAAGGTGTGGACACTATAGACACGGTGTGTACCACTAATGTTTCATCCACCCATGTTGTTAGTCACACGGTCGATTACCTCACAGTGTGTACTCAAAAAGTTCTATCCACCCTGTCGTTAGTTACATGGCTGGATACACAATTGACAATAGCACGGCATGTACTCCCAGTACACGGCGTGTTCTACCAAAATTTTACCAAACCCCATGTCTCTGATCACACAGTTAGTCACAGAGTCAACAACTACACAACGTGTACATTCAGTACACAGTGGGTACTTAATAAAATTCATTTATTCTAGAATAGAACAACACATGGCATGTGTTCATAACATCACATGTTGTGTTTTCTGGGTTTTTTAGACAATAAGCCTCTAAACCTTCTTTGGAACCCCCAAAATCTTAAAATTTGGCCAAGGCATGATAAGTTTCGATCCGTCAGAGCCCAAACTACCCGTGAATCAAAGTTTGGAATCCTTATCCATGTCATATCTTAACAGAATTCAATTAAAGTTCAACCATGATCCCCCAAATTTCGATCCAAGAGAGCCCATAACACCTCAGGGACCAAATCTTGGTGTCCATCCAAATGAAACTTTACATATACCTATACCCTATCAAAATAGAAGGTATTTCTATCACAGCATCTATCACAACAGCATGCAATAAGTAATGCACCCTAAATGGTATGACAATAATGCATGGCATGTGATCTCTAGAAAGTGCATATATGATGCATGAGATGGAATGCCCTCATCTCATTGGGTTGCAACAAAAATCATACCACAATTATATCAATCATAATAGAAAAAAATAAGTGAATCACCCAACGGTGAAATCAAATCAACTGTAACAAATGAAAAACCAGAAAAATTGTAATATTTGAGGTGACTAGGTTTTTCCATGTACACGGGTTAGCTACACCCAAGAAAAGATTATTACCAACAACCTATTACTTCCAATATTAGTTTATAGGATCCAAATAGTAAGTTAAATCATAAAATAAACTCCTCTCATACCATTTTGTAACCTCCCAGATCTGGGTGCTGCCAAAAGGTTCCCCAAACCCAATTGGTCACATGATCTCAAGTGCATTTATCAAAATGAAAAAGTCTCCCAACTAGAAGCAAGGTACAAGGTGTGATATTTGGGAAACTAAGCCCTCATTGGTAGAGTATACATAGTGGAATCTAAGCAGTAAACAATAGCAGAAGCATTAATACCACAAAAGTAAACAACAGAAAACTGAAAGTAAATCCAATAAAAAACACCATATATATATTTATGATTCATGGGATATGTATATAAGAAAATTTCCAAAAAAAAAATTCACTATGCTAGAAATAAATATAGAAACCAAAGTAAAAAAGAAACAAATAAACTCCCATAGCATCGCAAGCCTCAGCTTGGTCACATGCTCTCCAGCTCCAACAGCAATCAAATACCTGAGGAGGAAAGGCACTTAACCTTATCTAACCTACAACCATATAACCTATTTTGGTCCAAAACATGACCCAAATAAGGTGTGAGACAAATATTAGTATGAAACCACCAAAATATTTGTGCCTAACTGTCAGTGAATATATATATCAGGTAATATGCATAAATGAAGAAATAAACTTGGAAGAACTCAAAAGTAAACAATATTACAGTTTTCAATTACAATCATTTATATTTATTATTAATTGTTTGAATCATATAATCTTGGGATATATCCTAAGCTATATATCCTCTATTGTAATAAATAACTTAATAGACGTCTCATAATACCATCTAAACAATCAAGTAATACCGAGTCCAAGCTTGTGATTTGGCTTGGGAGACTCTTCACAATCATTCGATCAATCAAAAACAACCCTATAGAAAATATATCACAGCCAATACCCCTTTGGTTTAACCAAGAACCTATTCATTAAATAATAACCCTCTAGGAATCTCTCATGGTCTAGCCCCTTTGGTCTAACATAACACTAATCATTTACAAATGACCACCTGGGAATCTCTCACGGTCAATACGCTTGGGTCAACAAGGAATCAATAAATTATAAATGACCTCATAGGTAGCACTCATAGTCAATACCCCTGGGTCAACATAGCATAAGGTAATTATTAATGACCTCCTGGGTAGCTCTCACGGTCAATACCCCAGGGTCAATCATCTACACCAAGGATCTCACGGTCCTGTGTAAAAACAATGTGCATATAATATTAAAGAAGCTCATGTAATCTGAAACAACTACATGGATAATCATTTACAATCATATCACATTCATTTCATATAATCAATAAATCTCCATCCTAATCAACCAATACATTAAAAACAAGTAAATCCTAACAGTAATCCTAGACCAAATGTACATAATAATCAATCAAGGGAAATGTACCCATGGGGTGTCCCGTAACAAGGTATTTAACTTTACACATAAGAAACAACCCCTTATAAATAAAAAAACCATAGCATGTAATTAATAGGGTTAAATTCCAAATTGATCAATACCCCAATCATAGGTATGTGTCACTTTTATCATATATAATCCAAAGATGAACAATGAATGCACAAACCACCTAACTCGATGTTGTGCGATCGATATACTTAAACATTGGCCCTTGAATCGGCCTAGATCGGCATAGATCTATAAAATAGTGAAATATTCCTAACCTTGAATAACTCATGAGAGAAGAATAATCAGAAATAAAGGTTCTATGGGTTTTGAGAACTCACTGGCGGGATTCCAACGCACCCGAAAACATCTCAATCGGAGCTCGGATAGATAATAGGGAGGGGTTTGAAGTTTGTTGGTCATTCTATCACTGTCATGTACAAGCCACTGAGAGAATAATATGTTTACAGACATAAGACGACACCTTTCTCTAATATATAAGATAAAAAATAAAAGTTCATTTTGTTTTCATTAAGCCTACATGTCGTGTAGTAGCCTTAACCGGCCCCCGACTTAAGCGGTCTTCCATGTCATCACATAGCCATGAACTTGGCCGTTACACAGCTAGTACGTGGATGTACATGGAAAACGGGTACACGGTGTGTACATGGAAGTACACGATGTATACTCAAAAAAACCACTTTTCTTCCTTTTTCCTCAAAAATAACTTGAAATCAAGATCCATACCTGAAATGAAGATCCAAGTTCTTATAATATCTTATAATGATAGTTAAATCCCACTGAAATTTAGGTGTTTTAAAGCATAAGAAATAAATTGATATGTTATGAACCATGTGCTTCAATACCACTTGTTTTGGAAGAAATATTTCCAGACCGTGTGTGATTTTGGTCCAATGAAACTTTACTCACAGGAAGCTCAGTGTAACAGATATGAAACCTCTAAAAGTTCCTTTTCCCGTAAAAAATTTCATTATAAGTATATAGACTTAATACCCTAATCACCATAAAAATTCATCATTAAACCACACAAGAAAACTCATAAATATTCAAGAAAAATGAAAATTTATAAAGCAAGTAATTGACATAATAGATGACACGAATTAGACATTGTAACCTATATGTATTGAAGAAACACCACTACTAATTTTCATTATAACTGGAAGATATGGGTGATTACAACAAAATTACAAAAGATAATTAATCCTCGCCAACTTCTCAACATTAAAATTAATTCTCCTTATCACATTAATTATCACTGAGGTCCCACACACTTATACTAATAAGTAGTACTTTCTCCCCTGAAATCATAGATCACTGAACATTATTGTCTCAACATGATTACCAACCTAATGACACTTCCAAATTTCTAAACTTTCAAACCTCCAGTGCACCATCATAAAATCCTCATAAGATAAGTAACCGGAATGGGTATTCTTCCCATAGATATGACACACTTCCATTGTCTACACACTACATTTCTTCACCATATAATTAATGGACTTTCAATAGCTTGAATCTCATAAAAAAACTTCCAGTGAACTAAAATATACTTCACCTCCCAATAAAACTTTCACAAACCTATCTATATAAACACTTTGTGTTGGTTCATGTATGAATCCTTCATAGAGGGTTTCCACCACATAGAACATAAGTGGAGTCCAAACATAAACCACCCTACCCCCTGTAGAACTCATCTATTCACATAAGTCTCAATTCTTATAAAAAATCATTACTTCATTAAGTATTTATTTATATATTTCTAAATATCAATAATATTATAATGTTTTATCAAATACTGCTTTGTAGAAGACATTATCTTTGGTAATTAACAATAGAACCCATGTTACCTAAAAGTGGAGTTATTTCTATCCTTCAAGGATATATTCAGGTGCCTCGTTCACCATGGTCTTAATTCATTGTATTTACTCTAATAACCTAGAAAACCTTTCTAACACCCTTATGTCCAGGTTAAACTCTAAACAATCCCATTTTACCCAAGTATCTTCCACAGCCAGATGATTTACATGACTAGGTTATTATGCACACTAGTGTGCCCCCTTTTTATCATTCATTTGATAATGGGATCTTCTTTGGTTTTCTTCCCTAACCATTAGGGTCCTCAAAATATGATCAATTACATATTTATTTGATAATAAGAATATTTACGCCGAGGAAAATAGTAGAACATGTCCTCTCATAATTATGCGTATGCATGTTTAGTTAAAATTATTTAAGGGAATCAGTTCAAAATGGTTGATTTAAAAATAAATCACCTTAATTGAAAACCAAAACCGACTAATGATTAGTCCAGAATCAACATAAACCAAACCGATAAGTTTATATCGATTAAAGCTAGTTTAAAACAGTTAAGGAAACTTGAAAAAAATAACATAATGAAAAATTGATTCAAAAAAATGATAAAACCCTAACTTTTATAACCAAGGGCTCTAACATAATGCAAATATCATGATAAATTAAATAAGAAAGAAAGAATATATATGAAAAATGATCAATTAAATATTAAAATGGAGTAAATAGTTCGATAAACAACAAATCCATCAACATCAAAAAAATTAAAGGGATTTAATAATGGAAGGAGAAACTTTCAATGTGATTTAAAGACTTATATTCACTTAATCATCCCATAGTTCTGGGTTTTAAAGGGTAAAATGACTAAGTTAAATAAATGAAATTATGCATACTATATAAAACCTGTGAATGTGTGACTTAAATTGTAATGATTCTTTTGTGTTATTTAAATGAGTGGTCTTGATAAAAATAACTAAAAGGCATCAATCTAACTCCACTCTTCATGATGTATCCATGATTTGTGTTGAATCACTCATTTTATGAGTCAGTTTGTTCCACCCTCCATGACTTTCTAGTTCCTCGTAGTGTAAAATAGATGTGAAAAGAGATCTATGGTAAAGTGAGCAATGGATAAGGGTTGGGTAGGTATTTTATAATTACCATCTCATAGTTAATTCCTCTTTAAGAAGCCCTTGACAATAATCCTTAAGTGAACACGCAATAAATAATACATTAAGAGTTAATTCATGCACCTACTATAACCCTTAGCTATGATTAATCCCATTCATTTAATCTTATGAAGTAGTTCATTTATGATATCCAACATGATAGGATCTTTAATTATAACTATCATCATTCAGATTCCCAGATCATAGGATATTAGTGTATATTGTACCTTATGATTATACTCGTAGTACTCCATATAATATCAAACTATTGTAAGTTGTGATTGGATAAGGTGGTATCATGAAATCTCAATTTTATGTCTTATCATATACCTAATCATCACCAAGGACATGTCCATAATACATCATATGTATATGGGCTTTAGGTAATATCTCCTTCAATATCTCATTTACTATAAAGACACATGGACTTAGTGTCATTTCACCTTATACAATGTCAAATATAATAACTTGTGAAACCATATCCGAAAATCCTTTTAGATATTTTCCAAAACACTTTTGTAATGTGATCATAAACTTCACCATGTATCACACAATATATAATAACCTATGAAAACCCATACAAAACTCTTTTAAAAAAAACAAAAACATTTTTAGAGAAACTCTTTGATTCAAACTTGATCCCCATTCTGTCAACCAAAAAGTGTGACTCTATGGGCCTTTTTAACTTTGATAAAAATATGAATCACAGGATCCATAAATATAACCAAAGAACATCCTCTAGTAATGCATTACTGATACTCAATCTATAAAGGTATCTAGCATGATCTCTATAAAACACAAGTATCTATATACTTGAATACATCAATTTTATCATACGCTAGACTGAATTCTCATACAATCCCTTTGTCCAATACATTGAGTGATCATGTACCAAAGAGTATGTCAATCCCATATAGCATACTAAAAGTTTCTCTACTCTAAAAGTATAGACTGCCCGAGTTGATGATATACATCACATGTTATTTTCCTTTATAAATGATCTCATCATGTGTCCTAAACCTGAATAAATAAGAATAGCATATATACTATCTAAATGTGACTTTAAATTCCCCATTCTATCTCAATCAGGTTACTAAAAATCATGATTTTCATAAAATATTAAAAATATCATCTTAGTTAAGCATTAACCAATGATATGATCAGTAACATACCAGACCACCTCAGGTTTAGCTAAGAATCAATGGTTATGTAAGAAAGGTATCAAAGTATAAGGATTCTCATACTAGGTATCTCACTAACTTTAGGTATTTTGGACTTCATATATGTGTTGGATCTTGAATATACATATTATAAACAAGAGGGGGGTGAATTGTGTCTTTCATATTTTTTTTAACTCTTCGATTGAACGAGTTATGTCCTCTATGCTTTATCAGATTTGATCATGCAGCGGAATAATTAAAACAAAGGACACATAGATGTATAGTGGTTCGGGGAACATAATTCCCCTAGTCCACTCCACCAATGCTCAACTCCACGAGCTTGGTGATTTTCACTATCTGGTCTTCTTTTCTATAGACCTTCCAACAAATGAAAAATAGGAAGTTGACACCTTTACAATTTTCAGGCTAAAAAATCCTTCTGGTTCAAACACGAACCTACTCAACTTAGTACGAGAAACTGGTTACTCAAGATAAAAATAATTTTAGAAAAAAAATTCAATTGATCTTCACAATTGCAACAGAATGCAATTGACTGCAGATGGATCGTAGTCTCTAGAAATGTTGATTTTCAAGTCGAATCAGTTCTGAGTCGATCCGGTTGTAGTAGATATAGAGATATAATTCACAAATTCAGCAGTAATAGATCCTCAATATATATTTGATGTAAAACAAGTGAATCTTCTATCAAGTTCCTTCTTCTTAAATAAACAGATCTTTGATGCTCCTTTTGAATCAGCAGAACTGAGTGCTTTACACAATCTCTGTTTTCCACCTTTTTGAATAATAGATTGATCACCACACTCCTGTGTCTGGTGTTTCAGAGAAAACATATATAATAAATCCGATCATATCCCCTGCACATTTAGATCCATAAAATTCTCCTTTTGATTCGCGATATTCAAAAATTTGAATTTACAGAGTAGTCGTAACTTCCGTGAAGACTCGGCATAAAAAGATCCGTTTAATTCGATCTTTAATCCATTGATAAAATGGATTTGAATCAGTCAAAGTCATATTTTAAAATCGAATTTAAATATGACTTGAAATCAGCCTAACAATCAGCTTACTGACCGTTGCATAAAAATATCGTCTTTCAAACTTTCCAACGCCAAACGTAAGGTTGATGACGTGGCCTCCAAACATAGGGTTGAAAATGTAAGGTTGAACATAAACGTAGGGTTCATGTTAATTTCTTCAAACGTAAGGTTGATCATAAACATAGGGTTGATCATCTGTACTTTTTCTTCAACTCTCAGACGAAAGATAAAAGATCCATTCAAAGAATGTATGGTTGTTTACAAAAGTAAGGTTGATGAACCATACTTTTGAGAAACAAATGTAACGTTTAGTACTTACGTAAGGTTCTCCTTCCATACTTTCTTGATAACCCAAACGTAAGGTTCCTTCCTAACATAAGGTTCTTGTTCCATACTTTTCTGATAACGTATGGTTGATTAACCATACTTTTCTATTATCTTAAAAAGTATACACGCTTTTCATCCTTACGCTACGTTTATCCACGTAGGGTATGAACAGTGATTCTAGGACACGCTAAAGCAGATCCCGGATAAGTAAGTTATGAACAGTGTTTCTAGAACATGCTAAAATAGTTCTCGAATAAGTAAGAAATTATCATTATTTAAAGAGTAAAATAAATTAATAAATTCCTACAAAATACTAAATAAAATCATTAGAAAATAATTAAGGGTATTTGTGAGCATCAAAATTATCATAAAGAGATAGAGTATTATTTTCAAAAATCTCCCTCTTTAAATAACATTATTATGTATTGTTGAAAACAATACTTTTCTCAACAATATCCCCCTTTTTGATGATCACAAAACCCATAAAATAATTAATGAAATCAACTTACAAAATTAATTACATATAGTTTTGAAATTTTGAAAAGATAAATACAATATTAATTTTTCCTTAAATTTATCCATTTTTAATTTCTCCCCCAATAAGATAAATGTAAAACCAAATTTCTCCCAAAAAAGATACTTAAAAAATGTAGTGTTTATCCAAAGTTCTCCCCTTTTTTGTGATATCGAAAATATTGATAAAATATGGAATAGAACACAGATTGATGTTGTAATGAACATTAGTAAATGTTATAATTAACTTTTTAATAGTAAGGTAATATGATATACTGGCATATGTTAACGTAAAACAGTAATAAACAAATAGATAAAGAAACAAATAAACAATGGAGGAAATTTTCATTCAAAAACAGCAGTATGTACATTATAATGATATACACAGGAATCAAGGTTTGTGCAAGTTAGTCAATTGGTTATATCTCCTCTGGATTGCAGACTTGATTTCTATAAACTATTACCTGAGTCTCTTCATCATCCCATCTCCAAGTTTGAGAATGAGCTCTTTTTTCTACTGATTCATATGAATATCCTCGATTAAATTGACCCTGAAAAACTCATGCATCCTTTCCTATTTTTCTATAAACACTGATAGCTTCTTTGAAATCTGATTTAATAGTGTTCTGATTGGTGGCTCACTAGATGTCAGTTGATCCACTAAAAATTTCTGATTGTCCAGCAACACTGATAATGGAGCACTGTTACATTGAAGATCTTTCAACCTGTCATTCATGTTTCTCATCGCGGTTGTGATAGCTTGAAATATTCTGATTAAATCAGATGAAGTACCCGATCCACTAACAGCACTATTTGCAACTAATGCAAATTGGTTCCCCATAAAAAATTTTAGATATGATAAATCTGACTTCATAACCATTTCATATTTCAACTTGAAAATTTCATTCAACATATCCTCTTTAAACATTTCAACTTCTTTCCTTGAGACTGTACTCTTCTTCAGCTTTTGAAATCTCAATTGTTCTAAGTCTAAGTCATTTCTCAGAGTGACATTCTTAGATTCCAACTGAGACACTTTTTCGTACAGTTCTTCAACTTTTTTCTTCCTTGAATCAGAGGTACCATGTGCTTGATTCACATTCTCAGGCTCAGGATGATGCAGTAGTACCAAAGGTAATGAGTCAGCAACACATTTTTCTTTATCTTTTTACCGAGTGGGTTGGTCCACAGATTTTTCCTTAGAGTCCTCAGAATCCTCCACAGAAAAATCTTCTTGAAGTGCCTCTGTTGGAGAATCGGGGAGATGTTCATCACAAACATCAGCATCTTTGTCTTTCACTAGAATTTCGAGAACAATATTTTCAGGAGTTTCCTGAGGTTTGGCAACTTCCTCACCAGGATCTGCCTCCTTATCTTGTTCCTGTTGAAGTGTAACTTCAACATCAACTACAATCTGTTCCTGAGTCTCCCTTTGATCTTCTTCTTGAACTCATGATCCCTCTACTGGTGTTTTCCTTTCACTAACATCTTCCGTGGACTTATCAATAGCAACTTCTCTTACAAAAGTATAAGAAAATAAAGCTTCTGTTTTTGTCAATGCAGCAGAAGTAATTTCCTCATTAACAGGTCTAGTTCTTTGAGATTGAAGTCCATCCTAACTTCTTTCTTCCTCGGCATCTTCCACTTCAAATAGAATCCTTCTTGCTACATTGCTGACTCTTGATTCAGCTTGTCCCTCCTTGGACTTAGAAAGTTGAGCCTGAGCACTCTCTGAGTCATCCTCAGCTCCTACTGGAAAAAAAATTCCTTTAATGGTGCTCCAGAAATAGCCAATTTTTCTTAGAATTCAAGCATTGAATATATTGTTGTGATGACAATGAACTCTGGAATCCACCAGTCTCACCATATCCTTCTTGAACAACAGTTTAGAAATAAATCGACCGAAAGGGTAAAAGTTCATCTGGACATCACTTTGACAACAGTAATTGAGGTACCTTACCATGTACCTTGGGAAGTTTAATTTGATATCACTTAACAGAAGATACATTATGTACATATCAGGGTACAAAATCTTTTCCATTTCCACCATTCTGGGAGCAATTCCAGTCTGAACAAATTTAACCAGGATCTTCTGATCCGGTTCTAAATATTTCACTATCATTTTATTAATAGTATATGTTCCAAACAAAAAGGACATAATGTCCTCGGATTTATGCACAGCATATCCTATGTTTTTCAAATCAAAATGGTATACTCCTTCATGCGGGAAATTTAGGATTTGTCCTATTTCAACAAAAGAGATTGAGAAATCTTTTTCCTCAGTATTTGCAATCATAGTCTCTTCGTCCTCACCTAGACTAAACTGAACTGATTTGAAGAAATGACGCATTTCTGCCTCATACAAAAACTCAGACCTTTCACTATTGAAAGTCTGCTCAAGGTTTTGAAAAGATAAAGCTTGTTTCAACAGCACATTCATCTCAAATAGACATTCCAGATCTATAATTTTACCTTGAAATTTTTTTCGTCTGACTGTCTTTTGCTTCTTCGCGTCACTGCTCTCGAGTTCATCTGCTTTCTTGGCCTTTTCCATTTCTGAGTAGATTTCTGAAGGTTTGAAGATTTTAGGGTTTGAATATTCAAAGATTAGGGGTGTGCAATAGTATGTGGTTTTCGAGTTCGAAAGGGTTTTGTTGGAAAAGAAACGGTTTCAAATTCGAAAGGGCTCTGACAGCCTTGATTCCCGTGTAATCACTAATCATTACATTTATTTTAAAAACAAATAAAATTTTCATACTGTGAATTTAATCAAAAAAAATCTTAAACGGTGTTCAAAAAAAATTGCAAAAATAAATAAAATTAAATAAATAACATTTAAAAAAATTATTTAAAATTAAATAAACCTATCTCCCCATTAATAAAATAAAACCTTGCAGTGGGAAGTGGTTTAGTAAAAATATCTGCTAATTGAATTTCTGTGTTTATAAATTCTAAAAATATATCCTTTTTAATAACATGATCTCTTAAAAAGTGATGCCTTATATCAATATGCTTAGTTCTAGAATGACTAGTAGGATTTTTTTCAGATATTAATTTCACTTGTATTATAACATAAAATAGGTGTATTATTAAAATTCAATCCAAAGTCCATAAGAGTGTTTTTCATCCACAACACTTGTGCACAGCAACTTCCAGCAGAAACATATTCTACCTCGGCTGTTGACAGGGAAACTGAATATTGTTTCTTACTAGACCATGAAACTAAATACTTTCCTAAAAAGTGACATGTTCCTGATGTTCTTTTTCTATCTAATATACAACTTCCAAAGTCAGCATCTGAATATGAAATCAAATTAAAATCAGAAGTTTTAGGATAAAGTAGATATTGAAAAATAGTTCCTCTTAAATATCTAAAAATTCTTTTGATAGCAGTTAAATGAGATTCTTTGGGATTTTATTGAAATATAGCACAAAGAAATACTGAATACATTATATCTGGCCTTCTAGTAGTTAGATATAATAAACTACCAATCATACCTCTATATAACTTGTTGTCAACTGATTTCCCAGTTTTATCAAAATCAAGTTTTATATTAGTACACATAGGAGTTATAAATGGATTGTTGTTTTCAAGTCCAAATTTTTTAAGTAAATCAGCAATGTATTTGCTTTGATTTAAAACATTTCCAAAATCTTTTGGAAATATTTGAAGACCCAAAAAGATATTTAATTCTCCCATCATACTCATTTCAAATTCTTCTTGAATTAATTTTGAAAATTAATGACAAATAGTTTTATTAGTTGATCTAAAAAATACATCATCAACATAAATTTGAACCAATAAAACATTATTTTTCACAGTTTTTTTAAAGAGAGTTGGATCTTCCAATCCAACAGTAAAGTCATTCTTCAAAATAAAAGAACTTAATCTTTCATACCAATCTCTAGGTGATTTTTTAAGGCCATAAAGAGCTTTAGTAAGTTTAAAAATAGAATCAGGTTTTTGAGAGTTTTCAAAACCAGGAGGTTTCTCAACATAAACTTCCTCCATTAAATAACCATTTAAAAAGGAAGATTTAACATCCATCTGAAATAATTTAAAATTCACATAAGATGCATAGGATAAAAGGATTATAATGGCTTCTAACCTAGCTACAGGTGCAAAAGTCTCATCATAATCTATTCATTCTTCTTGATTATATCCTTTAGCTACTAATCTTGCTTTATTTCTAGTTATTGTGCCTTGTTCATCCTGTTTATTTCTAAAGACCCATTTGGTTCCTATTACTGGATAATTCTTAGGTCTTTCCACTAATTTCCAAACATCATTTCTTTTAAACTGGTTTAATTCATCTTGCATTACTATTACCCATATTTCATCATCTAAAGATTTTTCTATAGTCTTGGGTTCTTGTTGGGATAGGAAGGCAGAGAATTCCACTAGGTTTCCTAAGTTTCTTCTAGTTTGAATACCAGTCTCTAAGTCACCTATCACAGTTTCTAAAGGGTGATTCTTTAGGGTTCTAGACTGTCTAGGCAATACATTTAAAGTTTCTTCAGTATCTGGTTCCTCTGAACTGGACTGAATTTCTCTTATATCATTTTAAAAATCATTCTTTAAGTTCTCAAGTCTCATGTTATCATTAGAGTCAGGTTCATCCCTTTGGTCTGTCCTTTTCTCAAAGGGATCAGATTCATCAAATTTCACACGAACTGATTCTTCAATAATCCTTGACTTTTTATTATAGACTCTATAAGCTTTGGAGGTAGAAGAATATCCTAAGAAAAGTCCTTCATCAGATTTTGGATCAAACTTACCAAGATTATCTTTGGTGTTCAAGATGTAGACCTTGCATCCAAAAACTTTAAAGTAATTTACTTTAGGTTTTCTGTTATTCCATAGTTCATAGGGTGTCTTTTTTAAAATAGGTCTAATTAAAACTCTATTAATTATATACCAAGATGTATTTACAGCTTCTGCCCAAAATTATATATGTAGGCTATATTCATTTAACATAGTTCTAGCCATTTCTTGAATTGTTCTATTTCTTATTTCTAAAATCCCATTCTGTTGAGGTGTTCTTGATGTAGATAAGGTATGTTTAATACCCATGTTTGAGCAAAAGGAATTAAATTCCGGATTCTCAAATTCTCCACCATGATCACTTCTCAATGAGATTATATTAAAACCTTTTTCATTTTGAATAGATTTGCAGAAACTTTCAAATAAATTAAAAGCTACACTTTTAAATTTCAAAAAGAAAATCCAAGTAAATATAGAATAATCATCAACTAATACATAAAAATATAATTTACCAGCTAATATTTCTACTCTGGACGGTCCAAAAAAATCCATATGGATAATTTCTAGAGGTTTAGTTGTAGCAACTTTATTAACAGATTTGAATGATGATTTGTGTTTCTTGCTAAGTTGGCATGCATCACATAATATGTCACTTTAAAATTTGAGACTAGGCAAATCAGAAAATAGATGTTTCTTAGATAATTTATGTAAAACATATACATTGAAATGTCCAAGTATCCTATTCCAGATCTAAGATTCACTTACTTTAGTAGTCAAGAAGTTTACTTGTTGTTTACACAAGTAATTTAAATCCAAAGTATAGACATTATCAGTTCTTGGTGCCTTAAATTTAAAAAGTTTATCTTTAGAAACAGTACAGAAATTTTTAGTAAAATCAACAGTATATCCATCATCAAAAAGTTGAGAAATACTTATCAGGTTGTGTTTTAATCCTTGTACATAAAGTACTTTTTTGATTGAGACTATTTTTGGATCTCCAACAGTTCCAATGCCAATGATTTTTCCTTTGGCATTGTCACCAAATGTGACAAGTCCTCCTTCCTTTTGAGTGAGTGAAGAAAAATTCAATGAGTTTCCACTCATATGTCTTGAGCAGCCACTGTCCATGTACCATATATCTTTTTTACTCTGGTGGTCTGCTACCTGCAAAGACATTCAAACAAATTGCTTTGGTACCCATATTCTGTTGGGTCCAGGGGTGTTAGTTAGAAATGATCTGGGTATCCAGATTTTCTTTGTTATTTTAAAATCTTCTGAATCATATAAGTTTTTTGAAACATAGGCTTTCTTAATACCACAAATTTGAGTTTGTCTTAAGAAATAGTTTTTATCTATATGTCCCTTTGTCCCACAAAAGTTACAATTAAACCTTTTAGAGATAGGAACAAAATAATTTTTATATAGCTTAAGTTTTTCTCCTTTACTGCCTATTCCAAATCTCTACTTTTTAATGACAGTTTTTCCAAGAATTTCATTTAATGAATTATCTCCTTTTGTAAAAACTAATGTATCATGTTTGTATGATTCTACTTCATCCTGTAGTGTTTTTATTCTTCATTAAAAATTAATATAGTTAGTTTTAATAGAATTGTATTTATCAGTTAATTCCTTATTTTGTTTCAGCATTGTATCTCTTTCATCTGAAACAGCTTTTTGTATGTTCTTTAGTGACTTATGTTTCTTAAATAGTGAGTCATATCTTTCTTCAAGCAAATTTCAGTGGGATGAAAATTTTTCATTTGTGTAGCATGATTCAGAATTTGATTCATTATTTGAGTCATAGGAGTAATATGAGTGTACCTAATTGGTTTCTTCCATAAAACACATGTTTGATTTTAGATTGAATTCTTCTTTCTCTGAGCTTGATTCAAGAGAGCTACTGGAGTCTTCAGATACACTCCAAGTGGATTTCATAGCTTTCTTGTCTTTATACTCATAGTCATTTCTTTTGAAGAATTTATTCTTCTTTGCATCTTTTAATTGTGGGAAATCTGGTCTGATAAGCCCCATATTCTTGCATTCATAGCATCTTACTTCCTTATCATCACTCTTAAAGGATTTTTTGAAGTCTCTTTTCTTGCTGTAGAATTTTCTAAATTTTCTGGCTAGCTGAGCCAGTTCTTCATCTGATTTTGATGAGTCAGAGCTCTCTAATTTAGCTTTGACTTCTCTGTTCCTCATCTTTCTATTCTTTTGTTGTGAAGTTACCTTCAAGTTAGTGTCATCCTTTTTGATGTAGACTTTATGTTCATTTTCCTCATCTTGAATTTTAGATTCGTACATCATCAGTGTACCAATCATCTCTCTCATGGTTGGATTTTTGACAGGTGTTGATTGTCTGATTGCAGCAGAGATACCATTCCATCGAGTAAGAAGTACCCTCAGTACTTTTAATGCTTGATCAGCCTGCTTGATAGGTTCTCCTAGAGTGGTTTTATTATTGAAAATTTCTGTAAATCTCTCATTCATTTTGGTAATTCTTTCACCTTCAAACATTATAAAAGAATCAAATTTCAATTTGGCAGTTGCATATCTCATTTGTCTCACATTTTCGGTTCCTTCATACACCACAACTATTGTTTTCCACATCTCATATGCTGTCGAGCACTGAGATACTCTGTTAAATTCATCTGGTCTTAGACCGCAGATGATTGAATTCATAGCCTTCAAATACATATCATACTCTGCCTCTGTAGCAGCACTCCATGTCTCAAGCTTTTCAGGAATTTCATAAAGAGTCAGAATCTTTGAATAGATTTTATATCCGAGGTTTTTCAGATATATTATCATGCGTGATTTCCAGCATCCATAGTTGTCTCTATTAAAATATGGTTCTCTGACCATTAGAATCCCTTCTCTTGTATCAGTCATGATGCTCTGTTGTATAATCTTTAAATGATTCTAGATTTCTAAGGTTTATCAGAATATCCACCTTTGATACCAATTGTTGGATCATGAATATACAGATTATACACAAGAGGGGGTTGAATTGTGTCTTTCAGATTTTTCATTAACTCTTCGATTGAACGAGTTCTGTCCTCTATGCTTTATCAGATTTGATCATGCAGCAGAATAAGTAAAAGTAGGGACACATAGATGTATACTGTTTCCGGGAACAGAATGCCCCTAGTCCACTCCACCAACGATCAACTCCATAAAAGTCTCCTTTTAATTCATGATATTCAAAAATTTGAATTTACAGAGTATTTTGTAACTTCCCTGAAGACTCAACATAAAAAGCTCCTTTTAATTAGATCTTTAATCCATTGATATAACGGTTTTGAATCGGTCAAAGTCGTATTTTAAAATCGACTTTCAATCCATCTTGAAATCCACCTAACAATCAGCTTGCTGAGCATTGTATAAAAATATCATCTTTCAAACTTTCTGACGCCAAATGTAAGGTTGATGACATGGCCTCCAAACGTAGGGTTGACAACGTAGGGTTGACAACGTAAGGTTGAACATAAACTTAGGGTTCATGTTACTTTATTTAAATGTAAGGTTTATCATAAACATAGGGTTGATCATCCATACTTTTTCTTCAACTCTCAGATGAAAGATAAAATATTCATTTAAAGAACGTATGGTTGTTTACAAAAGTAAGGTTGATGAACCATACTTTTGAGAAAAAAACATAACGTTTAGTACTTACGTACGGTTCTCCTTCCATACTTTGTTGATAACCCAAACGTAAGGTTCCTTCCTAACGTAAGGTTCTTCTTCCATACTTTGCTGATAACGTATGGTTGATTAACCATACTTTTCTCTTATCTCAAAAATTATACATGCTTTTCATCCTTAAGCTATGTTTATCCATGTAGGGTATGAACAGTGATTCCAGGACATGCTAAAGCAGATCTCGAATAAGTAAGGTATGAACAGTGTTTCCAAAACGTGCTAAAACAGTTCCCAAATAAGTAATAAATTCTCGTTATTTCAAGAGTAAAATAAATTAATAAATTCCTGAAAAATACTAAATAAAATCATTAGAAAATAATTAAGAGTATTTGTGAGCATCAAAATTATCATAAAGAGATAGAGTATTATTTTCAATAATTTCCCCCTTTAAATAACATTATTATGTATTGTTGAAAACAATACTTTTCTCAACAATATGATCCATGCACCCCTATTATACCAAATTCATTATGTGTGACACTCCAGGTGGTATACTTAATAGGTCATCCAATGAAAAAAACTTGTTTTGTGTCTCATGAGAATATTCCATATCGCAATACAAGAATTATACCAATTATATCCTTAAAATTTCATTGCATTATATAATATTCCCTGAAGAACATTAGTTAAAGATAACTCAAAGTTATACTTTCAAAAGTCAATTATCATTAATCTTCATAAATTATGTATCAGTATCTATATATATGAAGACAACAAGAAAGAATGATAAATTCAATATTACCTTTTATAAAATGGTATATTTTATATTCTCAAAATCCTTTAATAATATTTTAAAAAGCCATATATAAGTAGTTGTCTAACATATCATGTATAAAATATGTACATATCAGCCTTATGTTTACTGAACTTCTAAGGATTTTGTTAACCCATTACATCTATATACAATTATTTTTATATCACTATGTGACCACCTAATAAAACCCTCCCACTAAACTCTTTAGTGAGAAACATATTTTAATTAATCCAATTTAAATAATCTTTATACCTCTGAATTATATTCCTAAAATTCAACTTCTTAAACATATTCAAACTTCATATATCTACAACATCAAATTTTATAATGTCAACTTATGCCTTATACTTAGAAATATTTCTAAGTACATAATCATCACTCTTGGATCCCATTCCATCAAACTTTTTCCTCGAAATATTTTTTTAACTATTTACATAATCACTTACCAATACATCCTAAACTCCTTTAGTATAAAGTGGAATTACCTTTATTAAGGTAGCTAAATATAAATCTTTATATTTTTAGTTACCATTATACTCTGAACTATTATAAATAGTTAAGTGAAAAATACATTGAATTCTAATTGGAATAATATTTTATTTGTTAAATTTGAACTTATTTAAGTTCAAACATACTCCCACCAGCCTAATAGACACAATATTCCCTTAAAAATATCAAGTAAAGAAACCCAAACTCTTTTGAGTTAAAAGATAACACTTATTTAATTCTACTAAGAATATTTTGTAAATATATTATTATTTACATATCATATATGATATTTCATTTGTTTATATAAAATTTAAAAGGTCATTATTCCTGAAAATATACCATTGATGGGTGGGGGATCATAACCCTTATATTTTAAAAAACTGGATAAAAACTTTGTCCTAGATAAAAAAATTATCCTTATCTTCTTCTCAAAACATGTTATAAAAAAAATGAAACATAAACCATGTGTATTGAATTAATTATCACAATTTTTTTATAAAAATCATTATTAACAAACAACAACTCCTATCAAATAAGAGAAATGATGAAACTGTAAATATAATTCTTAGATTTACCTGAGTTTGATTTATCTTTTTTCACTCAATTATTTGACGTAGCTACTCCTAGATTTATCACTTGAAGGAAAACTACAATCTATATTTATAATTACCTTGATTTTGAACACTTTTATATTTTTAACATTTTTAATACATATAATCAGTATCATATAGCCATCAAAACTGAATAATTGATTTCTATAACATTTATATATATCATAGAAATTACATGGAGTTACACAAACCCCTTTAGATGTCTCAAAAAATATTATCCTATGAAATTATTACACCTTACTTCCTGATTTTACTATTAGGTTTCAATGAACTTCACTAGATACTTGAAGAAATATTATTGGACTCTCCATATTACTTTTCATATTCTAGATTGATCTTCTACACACTTTTATTCTTAGCGTAGTACCAAAACCTAGATATCATATTCCTCGTTCATTGATTCTGAACACTTGAGAATATTGTGGGAACTTTTCTTGATTCCATTCATATTATCAAAATATTTAAATATATGAAAATAGGATGAATTTCATAACAAAAATAATACTTAAGGAATCCCCAAGTCCCATAAAGTCATTTACATATCCAATCATATTGAATATATGAGTGGATACTAGAATTCCATTAATAATTTTACATATAATGCCTTTAAAACCCCTAGTGAATCATTATATTATTATAAAAATCATCTAGATTCCAAGTTTTGAATAACTTTAATAGTTCTTTATTTAGGAAGATATTACTCAAACACATAAAATATTATTTTATTTATAAACTTATCTTAAGTCACTAGTGTTATTAGTTACTCATATTAAGATTATATTTTATATAGGATTGATATAAAAATTAAGTTCGATGATCATGATTATATTTATCTATAATATAATCTTTTATCAGATTAGTTTAATGTTTTAAATTCATTTAATGAGGACTTTTATTAAATTTTATCCCACTAAAATGATGACCCCTTTAAAATTCAATATATCTATCAGTCATAAAAGATATATATTTCACTAAGAAATGGGTCCTTATTAGTATTTATATCACCAATTTTTTATTTAGATAGGACATTATCCCAATCATATCACATATTACTCTTGGATAGTTGGAATGGAAACTCTTTTCCAATCCACTAAATAGATAAACTCAACTATATTCCTCCGATAACCTAATCCTATTATGGATTTCAGTAAAGTGTAACCCAAATAAAATTCCAAGAATAGGAACATAACCTTATTAGGGTTACCAGTTAATTTATTTCTATACATAAGATAACCAATGGGAACCCAACTTTGGCATGACCTACCCAGTTGGATGATTAGGGTTTTAAAAAGTGCATCTTTGAAAGGTTTCTAACACTTTGTATTTTGAAGGAGATTTACTATAACCATATTATATCTGTTTATTCCTTTTATGTATGCATGCTTATAATGTTTTAGTTTTATAATCATATTCCTTCCACCTAATTAATATGTTTAAAAAATATTGATGTATGACACTTTACACAACTCACAAATTGTACTACTAACCCAAATTAAAATCCAAATATAGTAATAAAAATACAAATACATCTTATGAATAGGGTACATGAAACTCTTTCATTTAAAGGATTATAATTATATGAAATCAACAATCCATTAATGAGTAAGGTTAGATCCATATATAGACATCCCCCGCCTTTCTAGAAAAATATATAATCCTTCAGGCCAGTGAGAAGTCTCGCCTAAAATCTCTCTACCCAGGGATATATTAATCAAGAGATATCTCAATTCCATCATAACTTTAACACCTAATATGTATAAGTAGTAATTAATTACTTATTTCAAGCTCATGAATTAATACAATCTGATTCCAAGTTAAAAAAAACTAAATCCATTATCGTAACTAGCATGTAATTCCATAGATGCATGTATCATAATATATAGAAGAATTTTCAAAATTTAAACTAAATCATACACACATTCATAATATAAAAATTTTATAACTATAATTAAAGTAGTAAATAACTATCAAATATATAAAAATTACATATTTAAAAATGAGATAAAAATTTATGAATAATTCATAAAAAATATAATCATAAACACTTTATAATTTAGTTATTTATTATGGAAATTCCACAATCCTCAATATAAATATTTTATATCCATGCCCCTAAAATTAAATCCTTAATATTATTCATTATATGTAATTTACTTAAAATATATGATATTTTATTCAAAATAACCATTTTATGTTTCAATTCTATTATATAAACTATTTACATAATCTAAATATCACATAATTAAAATTATTTAAAAATTTATCAAATTAATTATCAAAACAACATTTTATGTGGTTTAAATAATATCCCAAAAAAGGATTTTAATTTGAACAATTAAAATTTATTAATTATTTACAATTCATAGTTAAATATAAACTCGTTTTATATTTTTTCCTAATTTTTAAATTTATAAATACTTTATAAATTACACTTATAATTTCTTTATGAACATTGTATATATAAATTATAAGTCATGATATATAATTTAAAAGATGTTTTAATATTAGTACTTAATATTTGGAATATTTAATAGTAAATGTTGCATAAACATTTAATTAATTAATTATAAACACTTTATAAATGAATAATTTATCAAAAACGTTATAAATAAATATCACAAGACAACTTTTATTATAATTTATAAACAATTTATAAATTATATAATTCAATTCATAATTGAATTTTTAGGAAAATCATTTTTTCCTCAAATAATATTTTAAAATTTATGAGGAATTTTAAAATATGATAGATAGGTTTAAAGTTATTAAAAAATTTAACTACCACCAATCATATTTTATGATTGATAGTCATATTGCTATTTATAATAAGTGACGTATGTATGGTTTTTCCACTCCCGTGACAAATGAAAGAAACTTGCATATTAGGGAAAAGTCTTTATATGTCAGCAAAAAACCATTACATATCAATAATATTTTATGATTCACATTAATATCTCTAAAGTGACGTGGTTCTCTTTTTTTACACAATCCAGGTTTTAGTCATATCCAATGATATAGAATATTATAGCATACATCATAGAACAAAACCACGGGTTTTGTTGTATCATATTCTATGATACACATCATTCATACACTATAACTAATAAATGAATATTACAATATTCTATAATGTAAATTTAAGTAGATTCAATGAACAATATTTTATTCAATATCTTAATGTATATATCTTAGTTGAGATTACATTATTTCAAAACATAATGTCGACCATTGTTAATCATTTCAAAAAACACGATTTCAAAAATGAAACACATGGAATGTCTTCCATACTGTTGTTGGATTTTAATGCATAAATTTCACGGAGCATGGAAAATAATATTTTTTATTACCTAAGTGTATTATAGTATTTAACCTAGGTAGTACCTTAAAGAGGAGTTCACACAGAACAAGTTTTTCACTTTTATTTTATTTTAGAAAAGTTTATTTAAATTTTATGTTGTGAAATTGAACGTTGAAATTAGTTTAATTTGATCAATTTAGAAACAATTGAGGAATATAGTGATCAGAGCGGGTTTGGCTAGACCTAGAGAAATGCAATCATTGTTTTTTTTTGTAAATTTTACCAATTCTTTTTCTAATTGCTGGTAAGAGAGAGATTCGTCTATCAATTCATACCATTACATTGGTTAAAGGGTGATTGTGTGAATATACCTAACTAAAATATCATTTTGGACTAATATCCTTCTTATTTGTGAGTCAATGTAATAGGTTCTATTGGTTAATTATGGAAGTCCCTGATTGGGTATTTTTGTTCCCTATCAACCAATAGTTCCCACCCCAATTCCACACACATGATGAAAATCATCGAGCACCCACCACCCAAACATAATATATTCCATTATATAGAGATCAGAATTGAGTAGAGAGAGATTTGGTTATCAAACAAAGAAATCAACTTAAACAGAATCAAAACCTTACACAATCTCATGAGGTAATTAATATTGTAAATAATTGAAACTAGAAATAATAAAATATAAAGGATTATTTTTTAATTTAAGCATATAACACAATAAAATATAAATGTTCTTACTTCCCCCTTTCTAGATCAATCACAAAAACAACCCCTCTAGGGATGGAGAAGTTAAGTTGATTTAGGAGCGGGGTGACATCATAGGAATATAAAGAAAATAAAGAAGGAAATAAAACAAGAGAAGCAGTGCACCAGCAATCTGTCATCCAGAGTTTCCCCTCACTTATTGATCACTTTAAATACACCCATAACTTTTTATTTATAGTCATGGAAGATCATTAGGGTAATTATAAATGGTAAATAATGGACTTAGGGTTGTCCCGTGGTCAAAAACATTAATTCTTTTTAATCTAATAATTTTCATTATGTTAGTCATTTCACATCATGTAAGTGTCACACTACATGTAATTATCAGGATAAAAATATAATTTACAAATGATTTCATGTCATGTATAGAGGATTCATGACTTGTAATGTGTGGGATGAACTTTTCATGGATTTTTTCATCACTTGTTTCCTTCCTTGTAATGCTTTATATTTCATGTCGTGAATGATATTCACACCCTATAATGTTTAATTCTGGTGGATTTTTTCCAATTTCATCCTAATTATTCACTTAAAATCCACCAACTTTTTGCTACCTTGTTGTAACTTCAATCTATCATAAAAAATCTAGTGTTTTTGGATTAATTTATCATCTATTTTCATTAATTTTTTTATCAACCTTCTTATCCTACCATAAGGCATAAAAAATAAAATTTTGGAAAGTTTAATCAATAAATTTATACAAATGGACCATATTATATCCAAAAATACTTTAATAAAATGGTTCTTTCAATTCCCCCACACATATAATTTTCTTTCCATCAAGCATATAATCTCAACATAAATAAAAGAGGAACAACATGTTACCAATATTCAAATTCCCAAGAAAATAAATCAAATTGTTATTAATCGAAGGTCAACCTTTCAAGATTCACCTAAAACATAAATTCAACTTCAAATTCTTCAAAAAAAACTAATCAACCCAAGCATTTAACTTTTTTTAATTGAAAACTGGTGGGTCTTCTCCTCTCATTCACTCATATATCCCAATTAATTATTATCACTCACTCTACATTACAACATAATGGATTCTTTTCTATCATCACCCATGATAAAAATTCAAGTAGATTTATAATCCTATCATGAGGCCATGATCCTTTTCTATAGTCTTACAAAATTACTACTTTCTCCACTACGTAAATAAAAAATTCACATAAAATCATGAGGGCTTTGAAATACATGTTATAATGAATATTAGGCTTAAGTTTGGTAGGATTAATGTTTGAAATATTAAGGATAAAAAAGGAGGGTTATCTATAAATCATATTTTATGGTATAAAAAGTAAATTGAAATGAAAATATCCTTAATTAAATGATAAATCCTTGTTCAAAAAACATAGAGTAAGGTCATGATCATTGTAAGTATAACGAAAGAGTTTTACATTCGTGGTTTTTTTTATATTTTGTTTTTTATTTTGTTTTATGTTTTTTTATGTGGTTTTTCATTTTTTGAGAATCTTGATTAGAAAAAATCTCACATCCACCTCCTAACCACATATCATTGACAGATATTTAGTCAGGTAATTGTGATTTTTTATTTTTTCAAAACATACCCCATCTTTTTTTAAGAAGGGAACACAATAATATGAAACATGATACCTTCCCGATACCCAAAATAGATACCCCACACTTTTTTATTAAAACATAATATATCACTTATACCAAGACATCCTACATCCCCCTCACTTAAACTTTAAAATATCATGAAATATAAATATAGCAAGGTAGGAATGGATAAAAATAGCTTGAAAAGTCTCAATTATAGTTAAAGCAAGTGGTGTGGCCTAAGATCACTCAAGAAATATGATCAAGATATAAAAAAGAAGTATTTGGTCTAGAAATAATCTTGGTAGTGAAACATTTAATTTGGAAAAATCACTCATGGTATGTAATAACAATGTAAAATCAATCAAAATAGATTTCATAAATTCAATGTGTGAAAATGGTAGGGAAATTTCATTTACCTGAATCAACTAATTCATTAAAATCATGAGTCATTAATTCAATATACATGATTCACACTAATTATTTCATTCCCCATATTACTCATTCAATCGAATTAACTTAAAAATATAAAACATTGAATCATCAGATTTCTAAGAAATTCAAGTCTCCCAGAATAGTCAGGTAAATATAGAAAGATAATTGTGGGCATGTAATTTTCTTTGAGAATTCAAGAATATATTTTTAAAAAAAGAAATTAGAGAATTAAAAGGATAATTATTGTAAAATAAATCTCCCTTTAGCAATTATGCTTCAGTTGGGTTGTGCAGGTCATATTCCTTCAGTTTTGTTTTGCATCACTTTCATGATGTTTATTCTATTCAGTTTCTCCATTCCTGTGTCAAATTCATTTATGGAATTTAAAAATAATAAGAAAAACAAAAAATAGTGTAGGCCTATTTGATCATGATAAATTAGGACGGGGGGAGAATGGACTAAAGAAAAAAATGTGAGTTGCCTCCTGGAAGTACTTTTTTTAACCTCATTGGCTCAAATCAAAAATGATTTTTTTTGAAAAAATTCCTAGACTATACGATTATATCCCCCAAAATTAATTTATGTAGTGTCTGTAAATAATTCAAATTTATTTTTTTAGGAATGTATATATGAAATGAAAATGATCCATTTAATCAAGTGTAAAGGAAATAAAAAACCTGGTGGGTCTTCACTGATAATCAGGTTAAAGAAGTGAAATCTCTACCACTGGTTATTAAATTTTCATTATATTCTTCCATCTTTTGGAAAATTAAAATTGATTTTTCCAAAATACTGGGCACTCTTTGTAGAAATTATTACCACTATATTCCTTTTGGAATTTATTCCCTTTCAGAGCATATGGAACCTCTTGTTCCAGCCTTTTCAGCACACCTCATTGAATTTCCCCTTTGATTATTATCTCTTTCCTAGTAAATACAAGTCACACCAACAAGAATACTTTTTATAACCATTCTTTCCATAGTACCAGCAAAACCTTGGAAATTAGTTTCTTCTATATTAGTTTCCAATCTTTCAAAATATTTGTTGTTGTCTTGTTGCAGGTCAAACCTCGCTTTTATTAAGGGGTTGTGTCCTTCTTAGAACATTCTTTAAGTATCTTAATATTTGAGATTTCATTCTAGTTTTATTGAACAAAATGAACTTGGTTTTTTTATATATATGTAGTATTAGATGAAATAGTTCTATTTTTGAGTTGATTGAGTACAGAATGACCTTAATCTTTTGATTCTTTCTTCTCATCGGTCTAAGAAGATCTTCTTCGTACCTACATATTTGTAATGAGGAATTATGTTTCTCTGTTCAAATCATGTTTTATTGCAATACATTTATAAGGAGTCTCATCTGGTTCTTATTCCTTCGTAGAGAGTTCCATCTAGAGATTTGTGAAAATCATTTTATTTTCAGCTTCATTAAGTTTTTACTTATCTATATAATCACTTGATCTAGATTTTGATTCTTTAACTAATTTTTATAAACTATAAAATAATTTAAATGTTATAAAATCTTTAAAAATTAACTCAAAATTATTTGATTTCAGGTTACATACCAATTCTGAGGTATTTACGATGCAAAAAATGATATTTATAGTTAAAAAAATTTTAAACATACCTGGTTATTCATTCAGATTTATACCTTATTTATGGGATATTGTTTTAGTGAATGAATACTCGATAGAAGCATCATGGTGTCAAGTATACTAAAATTCACCTGACTATCTCTGATTTATATTAAAATTCTTCTTTCATGAATGTTTATGATGGTTAATTCTATCTTTAAGAACGGACTCCCCAGGATGATGGGTGAGTTTCAAGAACTCAAATCCTCTTCCATGTTCAACACATAAAAGTTAGATGGGAAAAGTATTCATTTGACATTCAGAAGTAATTCTTCCAAAAATATAGTTGGGAATACCATAGATATGTTTTCAAGATGTACCACCAATTTGGTGGTATTTAATTTTCCAATCTATAAAGATGTAAATAAAGTGTGAGGAAATAAATTTATTAAAGAACCTAAATAACATAAAGAATCAATGTGATTTGAGGATCCAATAGTTTAGATAATATATAATTTCCATGGATCTTGATTTTTTTATCTATGGTGTGATCAGTGTTGAGATACTTCTACCCATGACAATTTGTTCATTTTCATCCAGTTTTCTTCTCCTTGTACGTAGTTCCTTCAAAGTTTTTTTATAATTTTGTATTTAATGAATTTATTATAATAGTGGGATATTGATCTGAAATTTCTAAAAGTAATATTGAATTTATTTTTGTAGTTGATCCTCTTTAGACTTTAATGATCGAATTAAAGAAGAAGGGAATGGTGCCTAATTTTTTTCATTTCTCTTTGTTATAATTATAAGGGTGTTTCTATACTTTTTTTATTAACCTCATTTTGGTTATTTTTTTTCATGTTCCACTTCCATAAAATGTATAGGTTTAGCATAAGTAGGTTTCTTAGAATCAACCTCACTTTATTTAGGTGTCTGAATATCTTTTCCTCTTCGTGTTATGATCACACTTATACTCTCTTTAGGATTTGGAACTATTTGTGCTGGTAGATTTCCCAGATTCAAGGTTAGAAAATACATAATAGTTCTTATATGTTATGTTTGCTTATATACCTTATAATTCAACACATCATACTATTATACATTTTTGTTTTACTGGAAACTGGATGATAGTTTAAGGTATTGTTGTTGGAATGGTGGATTAATGGATTGTCAGAAGTGTGGGGGGTTCTGATGTTATTACAACTGAAAAAGAGGTTGATTGGAGTATTGCTTAGGATAGAGATATCTTTCCTAGTTTTTTTGGTTTCTCTATCCAATTTGATCCTAGGGTTGACGTGGCCAATTCTACTAGAAATTCCTTGGATGGAAGCTCGTAGCGTAGTTTTCTACCCCTTGAATCTTAGGACGTTGGTCAGTAAAATGATAAGAAAAAGATCATAGACCATATACCTGAGGCATGGCTTGTTTTCTAGTTGATTTCACCACAAAAATTTTTCTTAGTACAGTGTTCATTTTCTTAATTGTGGATTCTAGTAAAGGTGATGGTGAATTAGCAGTCCTTACATCATGAATGCCTCTGGTGCGAGTACCTGTAGTGTCGAATTGCTATGAATTACAAGGAATATTTTCAATTATACTTGGGATTATACTGGTAATATTTCAATCATGTAACCTCTAGATAAGTCTTAGAGAAGGTTGAAATCATTATTAATCAATCATTTGTAGAATAATATAAGGAATTGATGTTCCTCCAGGGCATGACAAGGGTATCTTTCACATACTTTCTTAAACCTCTCCCAATATTCTTAGAGAGAATCTTCAGTTGATTATCAAAGAGTGTAGATCTCTTTTCTGATTATTGTAATTTAGTAAGTTAGAAAAAAATTATGCATGAATCATATCTTGTGTTCTTCTTAGTCATTGACCTCTCCTGGTTGTATATTGAACAATCATTCCATAGTCACTCCATCGAGTGAGAAGGGGAATTACCTCCACTAAAATTGGTTTTCCCATGATCCTCTCATCCAAAAGCTTGAGAAAACACCTCTGAATTCATAAATATGTGAATTCAAGTACTCTCTAGTAAGACCATGGAATTTAGGTTGAATTTGAATCAATTTAATTCGCAAAAAAAAAATCATTCTCTAAAGTTGGTGTAAGGAGTTGATTATACTGATTAGTGAATTGAGGAGTGTAGATGTTTCTTAGAGTTTAGCTGGGATTTCCAACCACTATTTTAAGTTTAGACTGATCTCTAAAATCATTATTTGGATTATAAATATTAATTTCTTCAAATATTTTTTTAAAATTTAGTTTTCTTAATTGGGTTATCATTATTTCAATTTTAGGTTCAAAATCAATTAATTGGTTAACTACATTTCATGAAATGTAAATTTTTTTTGGCCATTATATAGAACTACCTCCTCGAAAATGAAACCAAGTTTGATGAACTTATATCACGGCACATGGAAAAACAATATTTTTATTACCTAAGTTTATTATAGTAGTTAACTTAGGTAGTGTTCTAAAGATGAGTGCACAAAAACGGGTTTTTCACTTTTAGTTGATTTTACGAAAAGTTTGTTTTAATTTTGGGTTGTGAAATTAAAAGTAGAAAATAGTTTAATTTGATCAATTCAAAAACAATTGAGGAATATTGTTATTGGAGTATGCTTTTTCTAGACCTAGAGTAATGTAATCATTATTATTTTTCAAATATTACCAATTCTTCTTCTAATTTATAGTAAGAGCAAGATTCATCTATTGATTCCACCTGCTCCCTTAGCCAGTTGATGATTTTGAGAATAAACCTAACTAAAATCTCATATTGGTATACTATACTTCCTATTTGTTTGTTAATAAAATGAGTTATTTTGGTTAACTAGGAAAATATTCAATTAAGTATTGTTCTTCCCTTTCAATAAATAGTTCCTTCCGTAAATACATGCATGTGATATTGACTGTCGAGCACTCACCACCCAACCCTAATTTATTCCATCATATACATATGAGAATTAGGTGGAGGGAGATTTGGATTATAGACCTAGGAAATTAACTTAAACTGAATCAAAAACACACACAATCACATAGGAAATTAATACTATATAGAATTGAAACAAGAAATAAGAAAAGAGAAAGGATTATTTTTCAATTTAATCATAAAAATCAAGAAAATATCAAAGGTCTAGCCTCCCCCTTTCTCGATAACTCAAAAAAAATCCCCTCCATGGATGGGGAAGTCAAGTTGATTTGGGATAGTGGATACATCATAGGAATATAAAGAAAATAAATAAAGAAAATAAAATAAGAGAATCATTATAGAAGCATTTCGTCGTCTATAGCTTCCCCTCACTGATTGATCCCTTTAAATATACCCCTAACCTATTATTTATAGGAATGGATGAGCATATGGTTCATCATAAATGCGAAATAGTGGACCTCAGACCATCCCATGGTCAAAAAAACTAATTCACATTGATTTTTAATTCTTTTAGTCTATCAGCCATTTTCATATCATATCAGTGTTATAGGATGTGTAATTTGTGGGCCAAACATCTGATTTCCAAAAAAATTCACATCATGAATAGTGGATTCATGATGTGTAATGTACATGCTGAACTTTTCATATCTTATTTCATGGGTTATTGCATTCCCTTCAATCCTTCATATTTCACATGGTGAATGATATTCATGATGTGTAATGTTGACTTCTAGTATATTTTCCATGTTTTATCCTAATTCTTCACTTGAAATCCATCAACTTATTCATTCAGCTTATTAGATATTCAATCTATCATCCTAAATCTGGTTTTTTGGCATACATTATTTGTATCATTTCCATCATTTTTTAAAAACTTTTTATCCTGCCAAAAAACATAAAAAATCAAATTTTGGTAAGTTTAATCAATTATTTTACACAAATGGGACATATTATATCAAAAAATACGTGCATAAAATGGTTATATCAATTCCCCCACATATAAAACTTTCTTATACTCAAGCTTGTAATATCTATATAAATAAAAGAGTAACAGCAAGTTACCAATATTCAAATTCACAAAACAATTAATCATATGATTATCAATGGGGTCAACCTTTCAATATTCCTATATAATATAAATTTAACTTCTCATTATTCAAAAAAAATCAACCTCGTTATTTTACTTTTTCCCATTGAGAACTGGTGGGTCTTCTCCTCTCTTTCATTTATATATCAAAATTTAGTATTATCATATATTACATGTCATGATTTACCGCACAATGGATTATTTTCTCTCATAACTCCTAAAACAAATTCAAATAGATTTATTATTTTATCATGATTTCATGATCCTTTTCCATAGACTTGCAAAAGAATTACATTCTCCTAAGCATAACAACAAAATTTACATAAAATCTTGAGTTATTTTCAATAGATGTTCTGATGAATCTAAGGCTAAAAGTTGTTATGATTGATTTTGAAACTATTAAGTCTCAATGAGGATGGTTATATATAAGTAATATTTCATGATATAAAAAGTAAAGTGCAATGAAAATCTCCTCTATAAAATGACAACTCCTTACTCCCAAAACTTAGAGTAAGTTCATGATCATTGTAAGCATGGTAAATTTGTTTCACTTTCTTGATTTTGTTTCTGTTATATTTTCTATATTTGTTTCTTTTTCAAAAATTATTCCAAGAAAAAATCTCATATATACCTCTTAACCACATATGATTCATAGATCATCGATCTTGTAATTGTGTTTTTTTTTATTTTTCAAAAACATAAGCAATTGTTTTTATTTTTTTATGAAGGTAAAACAATAAGTACAATATATGAAACATGATAACTTCCTAATATCCAAAATAAAACCCCTACACTTTTCCCATACAACATAATGCATCACTTCTACCAAGAATCCAACATCCCTCACACTTAAACATTAAAATATCATGCAATATAAATAGAGAAGGGTAGGAATGGATAAAAATGGATTGTAATATGGCTCATTAATTGAGAGATCATTCATGGATTCTATGGGATACAAAAAGATTAATGTCATGGTGTTTCCAAGGATAAGGTCTTAACAATAAAAATTTCCTCAATAATTTTAAATGTGGTTCTACATAGTCATATCTATGAAAAGTTCCAATGTAAGTTCTAACTGGTGGCATGCCCCAATATCACTCAAGAAATATGTTTGAGGTATAAATAGGAATTATTTGGTCTAGAAAACTTCTTATTAATGGAATATGTGATTTTTTATAATCACTCACAGCATGCAATAATAATAAAAAATCAATCAAAATAAGTTTCAAAAATTCCAAGTGTAAAAATGGTAGGGAAATTTCATTTACCTGAATTAACTAATTCCATAAAATCATGAGTCATTTATTCAATATCCATGATTTAATCAAATTATTAAATTACCTATATTACTCATTCAATCTCATTAAAATAAAAATATAAAACATTGGATAATGGAATTCCTAAGAAATTCATGTCTCCTAGATAAGTCAAGTAAATCCAAAAACACTTGTGGAAAAATGATTTTTCATGTCAATTTTTTTGTATTTATGTCAGTTAATAGCCATCATTAATAAAGGATAAATTGTAAATATTGTATTTATCATCAGTTAAAAACATTAATGTTGTAAATATATATTGGAACTATTTTTTTCAATAGTTATTTAATAATCAATGTAACAAAGCATACACTACATTGGTTATTATATGAGCGACATGAAAAGTCTTCAGGATGAAGGGTTTTTATGTGGGTTATTTAATAAATAAAGTAAAACATTATATACCATATTGGTTATATAAAAACCAATGTGTAAAATACAATCACGAATCCTTTGTTATGTCAGTTAATAAATAACCGACGTAAAAAACATTATTCAATGACGGTTATCTTGAAACCGATGTGAAAAGGGATCAAGATGAATGGTTTATTACGTCAGTTATTGAATAACCAATGTAAAAAACCATATAACACACTAGTTTTATAAAAACCTATGAGAAAACAAACAAATGAGATTTTAACATTGGTCATAAAATTTTCGTTGTAATTTTTTTTTAATATTCCATTTTATCATTCCTCTCCTCTACTGACCAAATAAGAAAAATAAAGAAACAATTAGAAACATAAATAAGAAGAAAAATTACACATTCACAAATACATCATTCAAAAATTACATTATTAACTAAAAACAAATCAATACCTTACCAAAAAAACTATAAAATACACATTTACAATTACAACATTCAAAATTTCAATATTCACTAAAAACAAACTAAAATCCAACCAAACCTATAAAATGATTTTTCTATTCCACTTTTAAGTGTGTCATATCTTGTGAACTATAATGGAGATATTCATCAAAAAGATAAAAATTAAAAGGAATTTATTTAACATTTATAATGAATAAAACAAATGAAATATTAAGGAATAGTTTATATGTAAATCTAACATGGTTGAACTTCATAATTGTTCTAGTTGTAATTATTTCATACATAAATCTCAACAGATAATATTAGTATTATTGGATGCCTTTTTGTTTATGAAAATGTTGTATAAATGAGTTTTTTAATTCAAAATGAAATTTTTATATAATATATCCAAAATGTACTAATTATAAATGAAAAATCACCTTTACTTTTACATATTCGATCTTGGAACTCTTTTTATTTTTGGTTTTTGAAAAGAAATACCACACCCAATTAGAAAATAAAATGAATGAAATAAAACTAAATTTTATTATAATATAAACAAATATTAATAAATTAAAACATACTTTTCCAACATGTTCATAAAATTTCCTCGCGCATCGCCATGAATAATGCATATCCAGTAAAGTGTCTTCTCCCTTAGAAAAAAATACTAACATCCAATGGTCACTAATATAAAGGAAAATTTAATTTTAGTGGTTATTATTTTAAAATATAAATAACACTTTGTAAGATATATGTTTCATACCTCTCAACATAAGGAATCATCCAGCACTGCGTAATTATATTCTGTTTAAATATTACAGCAATATGAAATGTTCTTTCCTCTTCATTCATTGTTCTCACTTCAGGAGAAATGAAATTTGGGTCCATAAATCCATATATATATATATATATTCTTCTCCCACATTTTATAAAAATAACTAATAAAAATATACATAATTATAAATTTTCAATAAATTTAATATAGGGAAATATTTATGTTAAGAATTACATGGAAAAAACTTACATCACATTGATGCACAAATTATCTCCAGTTATAAGCTCAATGATATCATTTTTAAAATCTGCACACTTATTGCAAACCCACAGACATTATCTTCCATTGGAATCTCATAAACACCTGCTAACAAATTTGAATATCTTAAATATTTGTCAAGACAACTAGAGTCGGTATCTGAAGTCATATCCCTTTGTCTTTATTATTGTTTACACAGTATTTATTTACCTTTAAATTATTCCTATAAATAAATATATAAATATATTAACTTTCAAATGTTAAAACAAATTTAATAAAAAATAAAATAAAAGATAAAATATACCCATAAATCTATGGTAATATGTCATAGAAGTATAGATAACCAAACTAAAAAGTGGTTGATACTTTATCCAACTATCCTCCCCTCATCTATAGGTAGTAGTTCTCTAGATGATATAACTATAATATCCTATAAAGTGACCCAATGATACTCTATATCTAAATTTTTATGATGAATTGTATCTCTAATATAATATATCATCCCATACGCGACAATATGATAGTAAGGATCATCAATATATAACTCACAGTAACTGGGAAGCTTTGGAGGAGGGGTGTGGGAGTAGGATAAAAAATGGGGTCTATAGGTGGATGTGGAGGATTGGGTGTAGGAGTAGGATGAAAAATGGGGTCTAAAGGCAAAGGTGGAGGAGTGGGAACTACTATAAGAGGTGGAGGAGTGGGAGCTATTGTTTGAAATTTTCTTTGCATGTCTGCAAATATGGAATGTACTGTGACTCATTTCTTTTACCCCATCGTTGAATTAATATTTTGAACTTCAGCCTCCAAATATTTTATTTTTTTATAAAAAACATCCATTTCATAAGTTGAATAACATGGTAACACTTTTCTCATTGATACACTCATCGGGTATCCTCATACACGACCTCGGTATTTGGGATTTCACGAAAGTGTAGATAAAATATCTTTCATCCCCTCAGCTACAAATACCCCATGAGTTCTCTACTCCTCAAGAGAATCCTATATGAATTATTTGAAAAATTATGTAAATATTCAGAATATACAAATAATTGAATTAACCTAAATAAATAAATAAAATAAAAATCTTACAATCCTATCAGCTATGACCCTCGATTCTTTCATAAGATATTTCCAATTTTTTCTCATTAAGGTCCTCTTCCATTTTTCATGTTTAGTCGGGGGTGGAGGGGAAAACTCTGCAGAGATTGAAGACTTGACTCTTAGTTTTTTTAATTATTCATCCATCATTTTTTATTCCAATAAATTATACCCTCCCCGAGATAAAGTATTAGTGTACACATTTCTATATTGGATCTCTTGATGAGATCTCCTCGATTTTTGTAAATTAAGAACAAGAAATCATTAATAAGATCATTAATATAAGAAAACTTTTGAAAATTTACATTTCACTTACCAAAAATGATTCTTGTATTCTACGTTCAAAAAATGAATTCCATGATTATTCATCTATAAAATTATATATATATATATATATATGACATGGATTTTCATTTTTCCTATTCCCAAAAATGAAATCAGATGTGAGTGTTGATTTTTAATCCCTCCATCTCCAAGAAATCATTTATAAAAATTTCCTCCTGACTCCTCGAGTGTCAAGTATATCAAATTTCATCTGATAAGAAGGGTGAAGACATGTTATACTATAAACATTTCAAGACTAGTAAAACAATAACAAACTATCTTAACAAAATGGTCTCCCACAATTGATATATTGTTACTTTGTCCACATTTCTCCAATCATTAAATAAAATACTAAATTTACTTTTACCTTGAACTGATACAAAACTCTTGAATTGTTTTGCAGTATGACCTATTGGAATGTAATTATCATAAAATTCTATCACTATACTTTGGTCATAGCTACGAGAAACTAATAATATTGGCAAATGTGTACTTCCACATTTACCACCCCTCGAGCTCTTCTTTGGCTCTATGGGATTATATGAATGTTGGGGATCATCAAGAAGAGCATTTGCATGTTTATCCAGAAAGGTATGATCATGAATCTCATCTCTAGAAGTATGTGTCCAATAATCTGATTGAACTATCATTATCATTAAAATCAAAGAAATAAATAATTAGTACACAAATATTCAAATTCAACAATTTCAATACTAATGTCAATAAAAAATAAAAAAAATATGAGACACAAAATTAAACTAAAACTTAACACATTGTTATTTTTATTTTTTATAGTTAACTAAAATTCTAAAAATAGTAATGATATATGAAATTTCATGTAAATTAATGGAAAAAAACAAAATTGGTTTAGGAATATTAAAAATGGTCTAAACTAATATATCATTTTTTACACACACAAAAAGAATATTTTTTCAACATACTCTTATAAAATATTTTTGTTTTTATTTAATATATTAGATTTAAAATAATTTTATTTCAATAAAATAAATAAATATATAAGTTACATAATGGTAAACATGGTAAACTAAACAAAAATAAACTAATATAAACAAACATTTTTACTTATTAGTTTTAATATGTGTTTAAATAAAGAAAAATATTAACATATCTAACATTTTATGAAGTTAATAAAAGTAAATAAGAAATAAACATTTGTTACCTGTAATATTAGGAATATACTAATGAATTATTTTTTCAAATTCCTTCCTCGTGATGATTTCTTATGGCATAACCATGTCTATGATGTTCTCATCATTATTATCTGTTAATTTTTTCATAGAAGTAGGGATCTCACATAAATCAGAATCTTCATCAAGTTGATTCATCACCAACATATTATTTTTTTCTAATAATATAATTGATCACTATATATCGTATTGATCAAGAACATAAAAAAAATTCATGTGTTATCATTATAAAATAATCAGTTGTGTCTTCCAATATATTCAGGTTTACAAGTGTCATTCCAAATTCATCATATCTGACACTATTTTTATTGATAAACCATTTTCATTTAAACACTAGAACTTTAAATTTAATGTAAAAAACCACCCATATTTATTCAATTAATCCATAATATTCACTTGATGCATAAATTGGGTTTTTGTCTTTAGAACCTGAAAAATTCATTGCTTTTGCTAACACCAATACACCACTATTCTGAACTGCACTTTTGTTGTCTTGATCATTCGTATGAAATGTATATTCATTAATTTCATACCTAGATCATGTAATAAAATTTAAACTTGGACCACCCAATAACCATCTTAATGTTTCTGATATTACTGATCTACCAAGCACGGTCTTTTTAAACCATAGAAAAAGAGTTTTTTTATGCTCAATCAAAATACACATTTCTTTCTTCTTTAGATGACATTATTTCAACCAATTTATATGGAATGTTATATATGGTTGAGCGTCATATATATTATTCAATATGTATAAATGTACCTTCTTTATCGTTTCCCCTGAAAAAGATTTGACTTTCAATCCATGAATCCTCTTTCCCCCATAATTAAATCATTCATGGAGGAATATACACAAACCAATGTGCTTCACCGCAGACATATATCTCATACAAAACTCTTCAAACTCATCAGAAATATAATTTTTAACAATGGAGGCTTTAGGTATATATAGATTATTAACACACCCCAATAATATATTTTTATACCTTTCAAAAGAATACATCCAACATAGATATATAGGTCCACAAAGCATTATTTCTCGAAGAAAATGAATAATTACATTCACCATTACATCAAAAAAGGATGGAGGAAAACACATTTCCAATTGAAAAAGTATAGAAATTTATTTATTTTCCAAAATGTTCAAAGCATCCAGATAAATCACCTTATTATAAATTGAATTGGAAAAATAAATCACCTTCATGATAGTCTTTCTAATATGGATGAACAATATTTCATGCAATGCAACTGGTAGAATTGTTGGCATCATGACGTGACAATCATGAGATTTCATACCTGTCCACTTCAAATCCTTCAAAGAGATGAATTTTTTTACATTGGAAGAATAACCCTATGGCAATTTTATATGATTAAGACACTGAAAAAATCTAATTTTCTCCCTCTTGGATAATGTATAACAAGTCAGGGGAAGAAATGTTCCACTTCCATCAGGAGTGGGAGCTAACTCCAAATGTATTCCCATTGAAAGTAAGTCCAATCTTTCATTCAACCCATTTTTAGTCTTTACTTTAATATCTAATAATGTTCCAATCAAATTTTCACATATATTATTCTCTATGTTCATGAAATCAATATTATGCTTCACTTCATGATATATCCAATATGGTAGCACAAAAAATATTGATCGTTTCTTCCAAATATTATGATCATTTATAGATTTATGTGCCCTTTAAAATGTCACATCAAGGTTTTAAAACCTCTCTAAATACTGATCAGTGGATAAAGGTTTTGGAGAAATATAAATTTTTTTTGATCCATTGAATGCCTTTTTTAATATTCTATAAGAGTGATCCATAGACAAAAAATTTCAATGATCCATGTATACGGTTTACCTTTCATGATGCAATTGATAATATGAATTCTGTTGTTTTCCAATTGGAAATTCTTTATACCCCTTAACACTATATCCAGACAAATTTACAAATGTTGGGAAGTTATTTATAGTGAACATAATCATTGTATGAAGTTGAAAATATCCCATTTTATAAGAATCATACACCCTAATACCATCCTACCATAAGAGTTTCAAATCATCAACTAATGGTGACAAGAAAACAACAATATCATTTCTAGGTTTCTTTGGTCTAGAGATCATTAAACTTAACATGACATATTTTTTCTTCATACAAATTTTATGAGATAGGTTGTAAATTACCAATAAAATAGGTCATGAACTATGTGTGTGTCACGAACCATCCTGAGTCAACCTTGAATCGGTCACCTGAGAAATACCACGGCATTGCCTGAGGGGTGTTCATGATCCCCATAGGCTTTAAACTAGTTCTGAGCATCAAAAAATACAAATGGGAACAAATTCAGACCATAAAAAGTAAACAGGACCACTGAATCAATAAAATAACAGTCAAAATTAAATATGATTTCAAAACTTCACACACTTCACATTCACATTTAATGGAACAACAAACAATATCAGAATAAACAAACTGAACCTGGAACTCAAGATGGCTCCATGTGACCCCGTGGGTCACTCTCTAATCCACAACCATCATCGCCAAGGTGACCATACCAAGACTATAACCTACAGTAGAAACAAAAAACAATAAAACACTATAGGTGTGAGTACTAAAATCCAGTAGGGAGGGTCAGCAAATTCTATTCCCAATGAACATGCTTTAAATAAAGACACATTAATTAGAAAGTTTGAAATATAGAATATAAAAATAGGTTTTCCATACTTTAAATTTTTAAAATCAAACAAACATGATTCATTTCCCTCTTAATTTAAAATCAAAACAAGAAAAAAAAATAACTTGTGATTTATTTTTCATAACATATAATTGAAATCTTTTAAATGTAAACACACATTAAAAATTTTCCAAAAAAAATACCAAAACTAGGCACAAATAGAAAGTTCCACACAATGAGGGCAATGGATCTAATAGAACTTGTAGTGGGGAAAACACGTGAAATCCTAGGAACTCATAGGAGAACCAGAACATACTATAAATGTGACTCATCCTGAAATCATTCCTACTCTAGATTACGTCATAATTCCCTAACACCCAACCATCTCCCTACCTGGATTTGTTGAGGGGCCCAATCCCATAGAAATAATAACAAAATATCTCCTCTGTTATGGGTCACTAGCAGTGCGTAATCTAACTAGTGCAATAATCATTCTCAGTAAAACTATTTTCTATGCTAGGTTCTCATGTATATTTCATAAGGGGGTGTGGCATACCATTAAAACAATAAGTCATATATACACTATCACACATAACACATAAACCAACACCACCCCGGCTACCTCAAGGAGTAGTCCTTGCCTTTTAACAATTATTACATAAGGGAGGTCCCATGTTGAGGACCCTCCTATTTCAACATCAACCAACTTGGAAAGCGACAAATCCAAAAGGGGTTCTCCAAATAATCATTTTAAAAGTACCAATCGCACCTCACATAATTTAAACAAGGTAAACCACATCCCAAAGAACCACACAAGCGCTACTTTGAAAGTTCATAAATTACTTGGAAACCCATTTAAGGAAAACCAACCACCACTTTAATTCCAAAACAGATTTATAAGGTTCAACCAGACATTTGATAAACACTTAGCATGCATGGAACTATTAAACTACTCAAAAATTTCCAAACGGGTCTTAGGTCATTTTTACGCATTAAACCTTTAATAAAAAAATTAAAACAAACACTTTTCAATACCAAAACAACTTATAAATCCATTTTTAAATCCACCCATAAAACCAAATAATTTAAAAAAATGCCTTTCTTCAATTAAGACTTTACAATTCATATAAAAAATGAATATCATGTTCAATATGTAAAGTATTTCATTTTCCTTTAAAACCCTATTCCAAATCCATTCACACCTTAAGTGACCTTAAAAACGAGGTTCTCACTTTTCGAATAATTCATAAAAACATTTTTCTAAAACATTTCACCAAAACCTTCACACAAAATATAACCAGCTTCATGCCAAACTAATTTTTTTGAAACCCATTAATAAATTTAAAAATCACCAAAATTGGACATCACAATTATATATATATAAACAAAACATTATTTTAATAATTTCAAATCACTTGAAAAAACTAACTGGGAAAATTCTCAAACAAATGGTGCGCACAATTCAATAATTTTACAATACAATTTCCAAACATTAGAACCAAAACACGTTATTTCACCAAGAACAACTATGGTAAAAATAATAAATCACTAATTATTAATTAAGGATTGTGTGGAAAAAAGAAATCAATGAAATGTTATATTTAAATTCAATGTGCAAAGTGATCCTACCTCAAAGGTGAAACCAATATGAATACTCAGCGCTTAACACTTTTATCGGCAACCAACCAAAAACACACTATAGGGTTCAACGCACCACACAATAATTAATAGGAACCTTTAAACACCCATTGGACACCACTTAATAAGTGTGAAATCAAATAGTGGTCATAAATTTATACCTAGGATTTGGCGGCAAATCGAAACGGAGTCAATCCGCTTCACCTTCAGCGACAGATGTCAGAAAACGCAAGAACAAGACCCGAGGAGGTCTTCTCATACCCTATTCAATAAAGAAACACCAAAATAGGGTTTAACCCATACCTAGGGTTTGGCCAAAGTAATATCCTAACAAGAGGAGGAAGAAAATGAGAGTACTAGAGGGGAGGAGGGAGTCATTGCTGGAGGAAGGGACCGTCATTGGAGGAGGATGCTGGTGAGGTGTTGTGGTTGGACATGAGGTTTGCGGGGCGTCTCGGCCAGATGGAGTTGGGGAAGGGCAGTGGTTTCCTTGCTACCAGGTGGAGAGATGGGGTGAGGCCAAGGAGGAGCACTAGTGCACTATAGGAGGACCCTGTGGGGGGAAGCGGTTCCACACAAGAGAGGAGCAGGGGTTCACCACCGCCACGGTTAGGAGAGGGAGTAGGGGAGCCACCAGCTGTGTGAGAGGGAGGAGCTGCCTCTGGTTGGGCTGTTGGAGAGGGGGTCGTGCAAGGAGAGAACCAGGTGGGGGATGTGTGCAGCGCACAGGGGGGTGGGGGTAGATTAGGTTTTTGTGTTTTTTTCATTTTCTTATATCTATAATAATAATATTACAAAAATAATAATAATAATAATATCATTAAAAACATATAACTGTTATTATCATCATTAAAAAAATTTCTATTTTATTGAATTTAAATTAGTTAAATTTTTTATTTCATTTACCATTTAATTTATCTATTTCTTTATTTATTCTGAATACCAGTTATATGTGTGGTTTGACTGCAGTTAAACATGCAGTTGAGCAAATTGTGCCCGACCCACGCCACCCGGCACTGCCTGCTTACTGGGTCAAGTTGCATACTTGTTGCGCGGTATTTATAAACCATGTGCAATTCATGTTCCATGACTTGGACCCACTTGGGAATCTGTGCGGGCATGGCACAGTAACCCTTAATGGTGCGTGTTGATTGCACAATGTTGAAAAAGTGTTTGAAACACAAAATAATAATTAAAATAATTTAAAATGATTAACAAATAGGGTCGGGGTGTGACAGTGTGCTACTAAGGATGTAATATGGATTCATTCCATCTATTCACAACCTAAGTCTGAGATTATTAACTTCATTTCTAAATATTGGAAACTGGTGATCAATTTTCTTCCACTTTCGAAAATGACCTGGATGACGTATATTTCCATCATATATATATTCATCAACAATCTATATTAACCTTTTTGCATCATGTGAATTAAAAAATAAACATTTAAAATTAGGGATTATAGGAAGATATCAATATACCTTGGTAGGGGTATCTGTAACCTCTAAATCAACCTGTCATTTTTCTTTCAACTTATACCATGATGTCCCACATTTTGGACACTCTAACACAAATTCATATTCATTCCTACATATCACACAATCATTTTTCCAAGCATGTATTTTTTTTATCCCCTAATCCCATCAGGCATAGTATTTTCTTCACCTTATAATGTGAATTAGAAATATCATTATCTTTAGGAATAATATCTTTCAACAATTATAGAAAATTAGAAAAACTTTTGTCACTCTAATCATATTTTTCCTTCAAGTTAATAAATCTTAACACCAATGATAAAACCATAAAATCCTTAAAACTAGGATACAATTCTTTTTCATCATAATCATATAGATGTTTAATTGTCAGTTCATTCTCAATTTTCTCTACTTCAATATCACGAATCATTTCTTAAATTTCATCAGGTTTACCATCTTGCAAAACACCATCATAAATAAATATGAAATTCTTCCTAGTTTCACCATAACAAATCCATGTTCTATAACTCAGATTAAAACCAAGAAAAATTAAATGATATTTGATCTCTATACTTTTCAAATTCTTCATATTTAAACATTTTAGACATGGAAAGAAAAAAAAGTTGTTGTTTGGAACATTTCATTTAGAAAATTCCAAAAAATCATCAACATTATCCTCATATTCATTACTCGTTCGATGTTTAGTAATCCAAATTTAACTCCTTATTACCTATAACAAATATAAAAATTTATATATCTTGTTAAAAAATTCAATTTATATGAAATATGAAATATGTCAAAATTTGAAAGTAACACTATTCTGAAATACAAAGAAAATGTTTGCATATTTGAACAATATAATTGTAAATTATATACAATAAGTGAATATAACTTTAAATAAAAATGATAAATCATAAAAATATATACATGGAAATAATTTAAAAAATAAAATATAGTTATATAATCAAATTTTATATTTATATGAAATATTCCATAATTTTAAAGTAACACAATTTTGAAATATGAAACAAATATATTCATATTTGAAAATTATAATGATATTGTTTTTTATCAACAAGATAGAAAACCACTATGTAAAAAAATCCCCATCCACTGGTGTGATGTATTATTAACCCATCACAAATTTTTTATATCAATGTAACTCATGGACAAATCAATATATAAGAATAAAACCCTTTAAGTCATATAATAATTCACACACATTTTATGTCACACTATAGTTTAACATATTTCTAAGAAATGTGGTATATGAATAATGTCCAAGGGTTTCATCATTTTATGGTAAGATTAATATTATGAAAAAAATACTCTTTAGAGAATGCTCCCAACTGTAGAAATAAAATATTATACATAACTTTAGGGATAAAAAATATCATCAATACCCATATGCCTATTCTATAAAATGAGATAACTCTAACTCGTTACTCAATCTCCATAATGGATTTCATTGAATTCTTGTTTGAATGATATAATATATGAGAATAATTCATTCCAGCACTATATTATTGTGTGATGATGTTTGGAGGTTCATGGAGTTCATTTTTTATTACTGCAACATAGATTTATCCCATGGATCCTTTATCTCAGCAATAGTTCGATCAAAATATTCCATGAATAAGTGAATAATTCTTGAAGAAACAATCTATAGGTTCTATTTTTTTGGAAAGGTAACATTGATACAGGACTTATAGCTAAGAAGTGTAGAATTTTTACAGAGATTTGTATCCCCTGGATGAGCAAAAATAATAATGGCATGTCATTTTAGGGGAATTGTGGGTAGTTTCACAACATACACCCTATTTACCAGCCATATGCAACATGGTTCTAGGGGTTTCATGTTGTGTAAAAAGTGTACATGATTTTTAACCTCACATGGGCTCACCTTAATAGAAACAAAGAATCTATTTGTTCCAAAAATGAGTAATGCATATAATAAAATTGATAAATTTAATTAAATTAATGAAACATGGCCTTATATTGAATACATAGTGTGTAATTGGAATAAAAACCATGTCCCGCAAAAAAAATTCTCGCTATAAATGCAATGAAATAACAATAGGAAATTAAATAATATATTGCGATATTTTAGTAACCAAAATTTCAAAACATAGAGTTAGGGTATTTCGCGGATACCCGATCAAAAAACACTACAAAGACTCAAAATTGATCTTCATAAAAATTTTAAATGATTTATCACATCAGTTATTTAGTAATCAACATGATAAAAAAATGATTACAAATATCATGAAAATTATTATATAACCTATGTGATAAAGCAATGAATTTTTCTTTATAACATCAGTTATTATATAACCAACATAAAAAATTAGATTTATCACATCGATTATAGAATAATCGACATGAAAAAGAAAGATACTTTGTTTATCACGTCATTTATTCTATAGATGATGTGATAAATCATTTTACACATCGTTTATAATATAACCAACATGATAAATCAATATACATAGTTTTGTACCTCAGTTATAAATAACAGATGTGAAATCACAGACACGATAAATACATTTCGTACTAATGAAATTTCACTGTGGGAATGTAATTTTATTTTAAAGTTCAAGAATATATTTTCAAACAAGAATATATGGAATTAAAGGGATAATGATTTTAAAAGAAAAATCCCTTTATCATTGATGTTTCAGTTGGTTTTTGTAGGTCTTGTTCCTTCAGTTTTTTTCATAACTTTCTTAATGTGTATAATGTTCAATTTCACCATTCTAACATAATATTTGTTTATGGAGTTTCAAAATAATAATAATAATAAATGATATTGAAGGCCTATTCAATCTTACTAAAATAGGACTGATGGGACTGATGGACTAAGGAAAAACAAATGGGTTACCATATGGAAGCGCTTTTGTTTAATGTTGTTGGCTCGACTCATAAATGAAATTTTTTGAAAAATTTATAGACTACAAGATTCCCACCCCCATAATTAATTTATGTAGTGCCCAAAATGAATTCAAATTTATTTTTTTAGGAATGTAGATATGAAATGAAATTATTACATTTAATCAATTATAAAGGAAAGAAACAACGTGGTGGGTCTTCATTGATAATCAGGTTGAATAAGCATAATCTATGTTGTTGGTTCTTAAATTTTCTTCAACTTCATCCATTTATTTGTACAATTTCAATTTATGTGGCCAAACTACTCATAACTATTTGTGGAAATTCTAAACACTGGTTTCATTTTGTAATTTCTTCCCTTTCACAACATAGGGAACCTCTCATTCCATCCTTTTCATGAACTACTTGCGGAATTTACACCTTTATTCTTTTCTCTTTCCTGGTAAATATGTGTTAAATAAAAAATAATAGGATTTATAACAATTCTTACCATAGCACCAGAAAAACCCTTGAAATTTTGTTCTTCTAGGTTGGTTTCTGATATTTCTATATATTGTTTGTTGTCTTATTACAGGTTGAACCTCACTTTTACTAAGGGGTTGGGTAATTCTTGGAACATTCTCCTCTTATCTTGATGTTGAATATTTCACTCTAATTTCATTGACCCACATGACATTGGTTTTGTCTTTGATATCTGTAGTATTAAATCAAACAGTTCTATTTTGGAATTGATTGAGTATATAAATACCTTTATCTTGTGATCATTTCTTCTCAATGGTCTAATAATATCCTCTTCTTAACTTGGTAGTTATAATGAGGAATTATTTGTCTGTTTTCAAATCATGTTGTATTGTAAGAAATTTAGATTGAGTCTCGGCCAGTTCCTCTTCCTTCACAGCTAATTCTATCTGGAGACTTGTGATGATATTTTCATTTTCAAATTATTTAAGTTTTTACTTATCTATCTCATCACTTGATCATGATTTTGATTCTTTAACAACTTTTAATAAACTATCAAATATTTAATATGTTATCTATTCTTCAAAAATGAACTCATAATTACTATATTTTAGGGCTCATGCCTATTCTACAGTATTCGAAATGAAAAAATGATCTTTTATAGTCAATTTTCTAATCATACCTGATTATTCACTAAATTATTTAACTTATTTTTGGAACATTTTATTTAATTAATTACTACTTGATAAACGTTTCTTGGAGTCAAGTATATTGAAATGAACTCAACTATCTCTAATCTTTATTAAAAGTGTTCCTTCATGCAAGTTAATGATGGGTTTTTATGTATTTAAGAATGGGTCTCCTTAGGATGATGGGTGAGTGTGATGAACTTCTATCCTCTTTCATGTTTATCACATAAAAGTTAGTTGGGAAAATTTGTTATTTGAATTTCACAAGCATATATTCCAAAACCCCTATTAGGAATACTTTGGATCTATTGTCAAGATGGACCACCACGATGGTGGGCATCAATTTTATAATCTATAGAGATATAAATATAGAGTGATGTTAGAAGTTTATTAAAGAACTTAAATCATATAAAGCATCAGTGAAATTTAAGGATCTAATATTGTAGGTAATAAATAATGCCCCTAGATATTGACATTTTTTTTGGTATCAGCGGTGTGATCAGTGATGAGATGATTCTACCCAAGATGATTCGATCATTTCCATCTGGTCTTCATATCATGGTGCATAGTTCATTTAGAAATTTTTCATACTTCAGTATTTTTGGTATTGATTCTAATAATGGGATATTGATATAAACTTTTGAAAGGTCTCACAAATTTCATTTTTTAGTTTATCCTCTTCAAACTTCAATAATTGAATTAAAGTAGAAGATAATGGTGTCTGGTTTCTCTTCTTTTAATTCTACTATAATGTAAGGGTGTTTTTGGACTTTTATTTCTGAACCACATTCTAGTTATTTCACAATTATGGTCCCCTTTTGTTAGGTGGATGGGTTCAGATTCATATGGTTTCTTAGAATCATCCTCACTTTGTTTAAGGTAGTGAATCTCTTTTCAGATTTGTGTTGTGATAAAGTTTATACACTCTTTAGGATTAGGTATTTTTTGTTCTAGTAGATTTCCTATATTCATGGTCAAAAAATACAAAATGTTTCTGACTTGGTCTCTTACCTTATCTACCTTATTCTTTAACTCTTCATCCTCTGATCTAGGTTGGTTCTTCTGGGAACTTATTGATGGTTGATGGAAATTATATTGGAATGTAGGCTTAATGGATTCCTGAAAGGATGGTGGGTTATGATATTTTTTCTTATATAAAGGAGGTCGACTTGGTTATTGGTTAGGATAGAAATATCTCACCAAGTTTTTTGGGTTTCTATATCTTAGTTGAGCCTGGGGGTTGATTTGGATGATTCTTCTAGAACTGTCTTGGATGGAAGGATATAGTGCAGCTTTCTATCCCATGAATCTCAAGACACTAGTTAGTAAAATGATAAGTATAAGAGCATAGAACACATACTTGATGCATGGCATGCTTTCCAATTTATAATTTCAAAACCATTTGTCTTAGTGCATTGGTCATTTCTAAGAGTGTGGATTTTAGTAAAGGTGATGATGAATCAATATTCCTTACCTCATGAGTGTCACTGGTACTCATACCTCTATTACTGAATTATACTGAGTTATGAGTAATATTTTCAATTTGACCTTTGGATTCTGCTAGTGATTTTTCAATCATGGACTATTCAGATGTGGAATCGAGCAAGTTCCAATCATTGTTGATCAAGACTTGGTAAAAGAATATAAGGAATTGATGTTATTCCATGTCTTGTCACATGTATCTTGAATAGATCTTCTTGAACCTCTCCTTGTATTCACAGAGAGGATCTATGGTTGAATTTTGGATAGTGTATATCTCTTTCTTGATTTCTATAATTTGGGAAGTTTGTAAACATTTATGTATAAAGGATCTCTTGAGTTCTTCCTGGTCATTGACCTATCATGGTTGTATATTGAGCAATTTTCCTTAACTGCTCCATCGAGTGCGAAGGGAAATGCCCTCCATTCAAATTGGTCTTCAAGTGTCCCTCTTGGCCTGAAGCTTAAGCATGCATATATAAATTCTGGAATATTTCTATTCAAGTCCTCTCCTACAAGACCATGGAATTTAGGTAAAATTTGAATTAGGTTAATTTGAAATTCAAAATAATTCCCTAAAGTAGGTGCAATGATTTAGTTATGCTAATTAGTGAATTGAGGAGTGCATATTTCTCTTAGATTTTGGTTAGGATTTCAATACATTATGTTAGATTCATATTGAACACTAAAATCATCACTTGAATCTAAAAAGATTAATTTCATCAAAGTAGGTTCAACAATTTAGTTTTCTTAACTAGTTTAACTTTATTTAAATTTTGAATTCAAAATCAATTAATTGGTTATGATAACTACATGTCATGCAATGTTAATTTTTTTGATCATTAAGTGGCACTACCTCCCTAGAAACAATGCCAAGTTTGACACATGCCTACTGTAAGGAATGGAAAGATAATATTTTTTCTTACCTAAGTGTATTATATTATTTAACCTAGGTAGTCTCCCAAAGTGGATTTATTAAAATACTAGTTTTTTAATTTTAATTGATTTTAGGAAAATTTCTTTTAATTTTGGGTTCTGGAATTTAAAGTAGAAAGTATTTTAATTTGATTGACTCGAAAACAATTGAGGATGATGGTGATCAGAGTAGGTGTAGCTATACCTAGATCAATGAAATCATTTTTTTCAAATATTACCAATTCTTCTTCTAATTACTAGTAAGAGCGAGATTTATCTATTGATTACTCACATTACTTTATACATAAATTGATAATGACAATCACCCTAATTGAAATCTCATATAAGTGAACTCTCTTTCTTATGTGTGAGTCAATGCAATGAGTTATTTTGGTTAATTAGGGTAATCCATGATTGGGTATTATTGTTACCTTTCAACCAATATTTCTCACCACAATTACACGCACATGGTGACTATCATCGATCACTCACCACCCAACTATAATCTATTCCACTATATACATATCAGAATTAGTTGGGGGAGATTTGGATTTTCAAACATAAAAATTAACTTTTAAAAAGTAAAAACCCTTACACAATCACATAAGGTAATTAATATTGTAAATAATTGAAATCATAAATAAGAAAAGAGAAAGGATTATTATTCAAATTACGCATAAAACTCAAGAAAATATCAAATGTTCAGCCTCTCCCTTTCTTGACCACTTACAAAAACTACCCCTCTATAGATGGGGAAGTTGAGTTGATTCATGAGAGAAGAGACATCACAGGAATAGAAATAAAATAAATAAATAAAATAAAACAAGAAAGGATTGAAGTAGTAGTCTGACATTCTGAGAATATCCTCATTAATCGATCCATTTTAATCCACACCTAACCTCTTATTTATATGCATTGGAGAGCATTTAGGTCATTATAAATGGGAAATAATGGACCTCGAGCTATACCGTGGTCAAAAACATTGATTCCTGTCGATCGGAAAAAATTTAGTCCACCAACCATTATCTTGTCGTCTAAGTGTTAAACAATGTGTAATGTGCAGTCCAAACATCTGATTTCCAAATGATTTCACATCATGAATAGTGGATTCACAACATGTAATGTGCGGGAAAAACTTTTCATGGTTTGTTGAACACCCTATAATCCTTCATATTTCATGTCTTGAATGATATTCACAACATGTAATATTGAATTCCATTGGATTTTTCCTAGTTTCGTCCTGATTCTTCACTTGAAATCCATTAAATTGTTCCTTCTCTATATTACATATTTAATCTGTCATAAAAAAATCTAGTGTTTTTGACTTACTTTATTCATCTATTTTCATTAATTTCTTATCAAACTATTTATAATACCACAAAACATAAAAAATAAAATTTTAGCACATTTAATCAATTAATTTATACAAATTGGACATATTATATCCAAAAACACATGCAAAAAATGGTTCTGTCAAGTTTCAAATGATCTAATGATACTCAATAAACATGATGGAAGCAATATAGAAACCCAAATAAAAGATAAACCATGATAGATAAATAAAATCATTTGTATTGTAAATGAATAAATATATGAATGTGCACCTTACATCACAATATTGTTTCTATGAACTTCAATTGAATGGTCTTGGTAAATATCATTGAAGGTAATCCATTATATTCCATTCTTCATGACATATCCATGGGTTGTGTAGGATCACTCATCTAAAAGTGGGATTCTTCCGCCCTCCATGGCCTTCTAATGCCATGTGGTATAAAGGTGATAGGAGAATAGATCTACGGGAAGGATATCTTATACCAAGTATTGGGAAGGTTATCATTATAAACATTGTATGGTGGATACCCCTTTATGAAACACTAAAGAACACTGCTTTAGTGGACAAGTATTGACTCATATATTAGGAGTTAATGTATGCATCGGCTATAACCCTTGGATATTCCAACTACTATCTATTTAATTTTTATAAAATAGTTCATTTGTGATAACCAATGGGATAGAATCCCAAATAATAACTATCTTCATTAAGCTAACAAGATCATACGATGATAGTATATATAATACCTTATGATTATATTCAACTTTGATCACGGAAATTTAATCATAAATTCCACTTTCAATAGTGATTTATATATTTTTGGGGTGGAGGTATTCATGTAAAATAGAAGACCCACCTAAAAAATAAAAAACAGGGTATTGAGTTTAAGAATTCTCTTCACAAAAGGTGGGAACAAAAGTAAAAAAACACACTAACCAAAAAAATAAACCAACAAAAAGTAAGTAAAAAATTATATAACATGATTTAGACCATATTGGTCCTATATACATGGAATGAACACCACCTCACAACCTTTTATTATATAATAAAAAAATAGTGGGATACAAGTAAATAAACCAAAAGCAAGGAATTCCCCTACTAATGAAATCAAGAAAATGGAGAAGAATCCTCTTACAAACCCAAGCCTATACCAAGAACCTAGAAGTGATCCTCGAAATGATGAAAAACTTTGTCATTGTTTTTTTATTCCTCTACGATTTCAATAGTATAACTTTTATATAGGAAAATGGGTGGTGGAATGGAGATGTTGAGTTCCAAAAAACTCTTCCTCCTTCTATATTTGATTTTCTCTTCAAAGGGAATTCAAAATATATTTATCACTCTTGATAAAGTTGATCCTTAGGATATGATAAATGTGTATTGATCAATATGCCTAACTAAAATAGGAACACATGTTTAGATAAGGGGGACACCAAAGAAATATCCATTGCAGCATACTATAAAAACATTGTGTGGTATATTAATAAACCCCTTTCCATGTCACAAGAGGTCACTTTCATCTCAGCTAAGTCATGTGAGGATTCCTACTATAGAAGAATAACCACCTCCAATGTCCAATTTCACTATATAAGGATAACTTTCTTCTTTCCTACCAACATAATTTGAAAATTCCATGCCACTGAAGAATCATTAACCCCATTGTGGAAGAATAAATGTTCCAAAAACACTATGCTTCAAAATAAGTCTCCTATCGTGGATGAATAAACTCATCGATCACACATGCTACGTCAGGTGAGAGTACCCCCGGTAGTGTGAGATTAAATCCTACAGTTTAGGTTAAAATAACATCTCAGGGAAGATTCAATCCACATTCATAAAGGATTAAATTAGTCTTCATGTATGATGACCTGAATGCCTACATGATATTCAACAATCCTAAACACAACTCATATAAAGTACAATGAATTTCATTTAAGATTAAACAAAATGTTCGAATGGGAAAAACACACAAGCCAACCAAAAATACAAAATGAATAACAAAACTAAAATTTCATGGAAAATAGAAACACATGAAACATGAAGATAAAGAAAATTTTAATGAACTGAGAATTTATTTGTCATTCTTTTTAGAGTAAATTTTCATTTTTAGTCCTAGAGTGGGGTATATTTTATAAATTGGGGTTTGGATCATAATTTTAAGAGTTGGAACATCTTCATGAGGTGTTTTTGATGTGATTGGAGGATTGAGAGATGTCTTGGGTGCTTAGGTGAGTATAGATTAGGGTTGGGATGGCCTTGTTGTGATTTTTTTGTAGTAAATGGGTCATTCCATAACCATTGGGTTTTTCATCATGGTTTATTTTGTGTAAAAATGTTAAGTGTTAGAGTCTAGGGTGTTCATTTTGTAATGGATATAATATAAAAAAATTCTTAGATCAAAGGAAATACGTAAGGGTAAAAAATTAATGTGTGGAGGTTAAAAAGTGGAGAAGTCCCTATGCACAAAAGTTCCTCATGTATAAATTTCCTCATGTGTAAGGTTCCTCATACATAAAATTTTCCATATGATGTAGAATTTCTTGAGTGTTAACCAACCATATGATATGTAAGGTTTAACATTATGATATTTAAAGGTTAACACTAGGTTACCCTACGATACTTTTGGGTCAAGAAACTTTTAAATTCATCATACATAAGATTTACCTTATTATGTGCAAGGTTTAACTCCACAATACGTAGGGGTACTCTGAAGGGATATGTAAGAGTGCTCAAAAGGTGATGAGATTTGGTAGAGTGACTAAGTTTCCCTATGATGTATAAGGGTTAACTCTATGGTTTCTAAGGGTCACCCTATACATAAATGTTAATACATGAGGGTTACTAGTGTTGGTCGGAAAAATGGTTAAGTGTGGAAAGACACTTTGATATGTAAATATTGATACCTTATGATATATAAGGGTTAAAGTGGATGATGTGTAAGGGTTACTCTGATACATAAGGGTCTAGAGAAATTTGAAAAGTTCTTGATATATAAGGGTTAATGTATAGATATTTATGTGTAACATTAGATACATAAGGGTTCCATACTTTGTGAAAAATAGAAGGTGTCAATTTGGAGTGGGAAACCACAAGGTGAGCCAAGGGGTCATGCCATGGTGTGCTTGTATACAGATTCACATAATTAAGGTAGTTTCATTTTTTGTGGTGTTTATGCCCAATTTATCTAAATAATTTATCAATTGGTTAAATATAATATAAAAGGGTATTACTTCAATTTCTTTAGAAATATAGTGAGTACACCCTAGTTCTTCTATCTTCCGTTATTTCATCCCTATTGAGATATATTTACCAATTGTTACCCATTATTCATGTCATTTATTATGGGGAATATTTTTGGGTAAGGCTATCTTAACTTGGTTGTTTGTTTCTGGTTTATTTATTTATTATCTTGTTTTCTATCAGTTGTTCCCTAAATCGGTGATTTTTATAGATTATCTAATTTCTTCCAATCAAAGTTATATCTTCAAGAGTTCCTAATGAGTATAATCTTTCTAACATTGAATGAGGTAGGTGGAATTTACATTATAATTTATCATGTGCATTTAGGGATTTTATGTTCATATGATATCACTATGGTTATTACTAGTATGTTTATATAATTTGTGTTATCTCACCCCATAAATTGGGATGGGATCGCATATGCCTAACAGTCAAAAAATATTGTATAGCTTTATAAAGGATTAATTAACGGTGCCTTGGTCAATTGAGTGTCAATTGAACTCTTTGTGAATCGATTGGTGGCTTGAATTTGATTCTTAAGTAAATGGGTTTTCCTTTTATAAATGTTCATTTAAAAGGCTTTTTTGATGAAAAATAGATTTCTAAAGGAAATGGTTTAAGATGGGATTTCAAGGTGAAAGGGGTTATTTCAAGTGATGGTTTTGAAATGTAATCTTAAAATAATGTGAAATATTCTAAATAATGTTTCCATTGGGATTTTGGAAAAGGAAATAGAATGAGTAAAGATGAAATTTTATTCCTTTCTTAAATGGTTTAGTGATATGATTTTAACTTTTTTTAACGGGAATATAGAAGGACTTAGTTTGAAATTATTTTGTTTTGATTGACCTCATATGGGTGGCACCCTATTTTCTAAGGTTTTTATGTTGTGTTATTCTTCTTGATATGTTTCTCCCATTACATGATGATGAAAAATTGTCTAAGAATCCATCGACTTATTATAATGATTATGTGTGGTTTTATGGACATTTATTCACAAGGGTATATAATTTGGACTGATAATGTTATGTATTTAGTATCAAAGTGGAAAGGTGGATTTGTAATTATGTGAATTAACACCCCAAGAGGATAAGTATCAGGGGAAAATATTGGGTTCTATGGAACCATGCCTAGTTTCATGACATGAATATGGGTAGTTCTCTTGGGTAAATTAGTCCTAGAGTGATTTTTTTGGGCTCAAATAAGACTTAGATGACATTGTGGTTTTTCATAAGGGTTTAGGTGATGAATCAATCATTTATGGAGATATTAGGTGCATGAATATGACTAATTTGAGTAACCTTGATCAGATGGTAAAGAAGAATAAAAAGGGTTGTCCTTGTAATACTTTTATACTTCGGATATTCTATTGGTATAGTGTTGGATTGTTTAAACTTTTTTATTAATTATTAATGTTACTTACTATGTGATATATTGAGATTGATATTTTCGACCACATCCCAAGTTATTAGACCATGGGTTGTGATGTGATGTGGCTGATGTTGAGACTTGATGTTAGGAATCTCCCTAAGTGAGAGGGTGTTTGCAGAGACCACCCTGAGTGAGAGGGTATTGGTATAGGTTGTGATTTGATATGGAATTTATGTGAGGATTATCCATATGTGAGAGATTGTGCATAAGAACCACCCTAAGTTAGAGAGTATTTTTCTAAGATGTGTTGTGATATGAAACATGGAGTATAACTCGCCTTAAGTGAGGGGGAGTGGTCTATGTGATATGGTATGAGATGTGATGTAATAAGAAACCTCACCCTTAGTGAGAGGGTAGATGTATGTGACAAGATACTAACAAGGGATGTAATGTGATTTGAAACCACACCCTAGGTGAGGGGGGAGGTAAGTGATGAGGTATGAGGTAAAGTATATAATGAGTTCTGATACCTCACACTAAGTTAGAGGGTAGAGGTAAGTGATGTGACATGATATTGTGGATATTGGGGATTCCATTAGTGAGAGAGTAGGGATAAACATGTTTCGAGGTGGCCTTTCTGAAGTAAGAGGGGATGGAACAAGTTGTTAATGTGTGACCAGCCCTAAGTTAGTGGGTGTGGTCATGAAATTGATGTGGAACTGGTGTGCATGTCCTCCCATAAGTGAGAGTGAAGGACCTGGGATATGATATGAGACCTCACCCTAAGTGAGAGTGGGGGATATAAAATACTGGACATGAGATAATAACTTAGTATGAGACCTAAAACTAAGTAAAATGGTAGTGGTTGAGACTTAGTTTTAGGAATTTTCCCTGAGTGATGTGGCATGGGTTATGTTATGTTACGAGATGACTCTTCCTTTAGGCATTAGATTAAGAAGGTGGGGTTGGGTTTCATGGTGTTATGGTAAGAACATTATGATCTAAAATGATTTCTTTCATGTGTATTTTTTTTTATATTTCAGGTGAGTGTGTTACATGATCACAAATTACACACCTTATATGTATTTCATGCACATATACTTGATCACAATAACACTTAGTGTGTCTGGGTAAGTTATGGAATCCTACTAAGTTATTAGAATCACCCCTACCTATGTACATGGCATGGGTTTCGATGTACATGGGTAAACCTTCTTACTTATTTCAAACACTGGTATCACTTGGTTATAGACACATTGTTTTGGTCTAAAAGGTTTTGGAGGTTGAAAATTTGGTAGGTAGAATCATGTGAGTTGGGTTAGGGGCCATTTTTTTACCTTCTATTTATAGTTCTATATATATAACATCTAATGTGTCATTTTTGTGTTTATATATTGATGCATGTTATAAATGTGTATGTTTTATTCTTAATGCTATTTTATGTTATGATACATCATATAAAATATTTGTGGGTTTTTTATTCTAGAATATGGGGGTCCTCTTATATCCCTATTTATATCTATAGGTTTTTTTAATTTTCATTATTTGAACAGGTTATGCTGAATTTTTTGTAAACTCAAGCATGAACCTAGGGATTTTATTTTAAGAGGATAGTATCCCCAAAACTTCATTAGGCCATCATTTCTAGTTGAAAGCCTCTAATGTATAGATTTACATTTCTGTGTTCTTATGGAAACCATACATGAGAGTTGTTCAAGTGATTCAAGACAAAGCATTACAAAATGGTATCAAAAAATGTATTTGGATAAGATAGTGTCAGTTAGAGGATGAGATAGGTTTTCATGACTTGGTAAGTATACTAATAACATTCTTGTCTAATATGGAATTCATTGATATCCAAGTTTCTAGGGAATGTTCAATTTCAAGAATAGGCACTCTTAGATGAGTGGGGTGTTGTATTAGACAAATAATCCAAACATGGGATAGATAAGGCCTGAGATGATTTATAGGACTTAGTTGGGAGCCAGTGACCTCATTCATGCATCATGATTGTTCCACACTTAAAACATGGCACACATACCTATAGGTGGTATTGTTTGACATGTTTCCTTATCTGGATACACTATTAATTGAAGAAATATATAATATATTTAACAATTTCTCAAATAAATTATAAGGGGTGATTAAATTAATATAATTTTTAGGGTCTTATTTGATTATTTTTATGATTGTTTGGTTTCTATAGGGAAATGATTTTCAGGATGTTCATATTTTTAGAAAAACCATGTTTTAATAAGAAACTCATCTGGTGGCTTGAGGTATTTCTAAAATGGTTTTATAGGTCAGTTTTACATGAAATGGATTGTGGAACCAGTGATTTTTAAATGGTTTTATATTTTATAGTTTTGAGAAGATATGAGGAAAAGGTTTCTGAGACTGGGTTTTAAATTGGATTTCAGAAATGGGGTTGGTTTTCAAGAAAATAGATGAATGGAAAGGTTTAGAAATTTGGTTTTTCAGTTTTGATGAAAAATCCTTGGATTTTGAGGTATTTTTTTAGAACTCTGGTGAGTTTTAGTGGCTGTAAAATGTTTGAGCCTTCCTGAATAAGTAATATGTACCTGTATAAACCTGACTACTTGGATTTTAGTGTTTTGGTTAGCGGTGACTCAAATTTTTAAATTGTGTTCTTGGATAGTTTTTTTTGTTTGTTATAAAATAGCTGAGTGAGGTTGGAGGGTTTTTATTTTTTTAGTATGGTTTTAGGAAAAATAATTTGATAACGATGTACACTGAATTTTCTTTGTTTTCAGCAGTTGACCAAGAGTGACCTAGGTGTTTTAATTGTATATTTGGTGGGAATATTATGGATTTTTTATAGTTATATATGTTTTTTAAACCTTATATGGATGATTGATGTTAAGATTGATTAAATATATGTGAGTTTTGATGGTTTAATAGTTTTAGACTAGTTTATTTGGGGTTTAATAGGAACTTTCTATGGTGGGGAGTACCATTAGTTAGAATCGGAAGTTTCTAGTGAAGTATTATGTTTGGTAGCACCACTTGTATATGAATTAGTTGTCAAAACTTTGAAATATTGGGATTGATAATTGTGTCTGAGCATTATCTTAGTTCTTGGTAAATATGACAAGCATAGTACATAGAAAATTAGTTTTGGGACCAAAGAGCATTTATGGTTAGCATGCATTGAATGATTCCAGTGATGTAATTTCAATCATGGTGTGATCGATAAAAGAATTAGTGATTGAGTAGTGGGCCCTATAATTAATTGTATATGATGGTGGTGGTAGTTGTGTAGGAGAAGCATGTCTTTCATTCTAAGGTTGAACATGATGTGTTAGTAGTGAATTGATGGTCAAGGTGGGTAAGGATTTATGGTTTAAAGACTAACATGGCTACTTGAGGATGGGAACTATTATAGTCAGGTGTTTATAACAACCCATGAATTTAGGGGACTTTGATTTCATAGTGAATTTCAATTTTTTGTCTTGAAGTAGGGGATATTTTGAGAATTTTTTTTTGATTAAAATTTCTTGAGTTGGAACATCCTTAAGAGGTGTTTTTAGATGTGATTGGAGGCTTAAGAGGTGTCACGGGTGCTTGAGTGAGTTTGAAGTAGGGTCGGGGGGCCTGGTTGATATTTTCTCTTATAGGAAGAAGGTCATGCTGCAACTAGTGTGTGTTATTTCATGACATGTTTTGTTTGAAAATTTTAAAGTGCTAGATTCTAGGATGTGCGATACATAAGGGTTGTAATATGTAAAGCTTATTTGTGACAAAAGAAATATATAAGGGTACAAAATTGATGGGTGGGGGTCAAAATTTTATAAATTCCCCATGTATAAGGGTCCCCATTCATAAGAGTCCTTATACGTTGGGGTTTTCCTATGATGCTTAATTTGTTAGATGTTGAGTTACCCTATGATATATAAGGGTTAACCCTGATATATATATTAAGGATAACTCTATGTCACCTTGTGATGTGTAAGGGTTATAAAATTTTCTAAGACCACAAACATAAGAGTTACGCTGTGATACATAAGGGTTAAGTCTATAATATATAAGGGTACTCAGAAGGGATATGTAGGAGTAATTTTAAGGTAATGAGATTTGGTAAAGTTACCGAGTTACCCTATGATGCATATGGGTTAAATTTATGGTATATATGGGTCACCCTGTATGTAAATATTAATAAAAAATGGTTACTATTGTTGGATGAAAAAATGGTTAAGAGTGGGAAGACACTGTCATACGTAGAGGTTAATGTATAATAATACATAAGGGATGAACTTGAGGATATGTATGGTTTAATATGATTCATCAGGGATTCAATAAATCAATGAATTCCTTTATACATAAGGTTCACCTTTCCAGTATATAAGGGTTGCTCTAATTCATAAGGTTTAGAAAAGGTAAAAGTATTGGATACATAGGCGCCAACTTTGGGTAATACCTAAGGGTTGATATGATGTTCAGTATGTTATAAAAGGGTTGATATAGATGATATTTAAGGGTTAATTCATGAGGGTTGATGTATAAGGGTTGATATGTAAAAGTTTCAGAATTTTTAAAAAGTGGAGTGTGACATTCTAGAGAGGGGAATTATGCCATTTTCCAAGGGGTCATGTCATGATGTGTTTATAAGGGGATTTATGCCATGAAGTTTGTGTCATTATATAAGGTTATTAAGCCCAATTTATCTAAATAATTTATTAATTGGTTAAATAAAACAAAAAGGGATTTTTTCCATTTTGGCCAAAAATACAGTGATTACACCATGATTCTTATCTCTCATGTTCTCTTATCCATCTTGAGAGATATTCATTGGTCATAGTATTTTATTCATGGATTTAATTATGGATAGTATTTGAGGTTAAGAAAAAATTCTTATAGTTTTTTATTCTAACTCTCTCATTGTTTCCTTGTTTACTATTGGTTATGCCCTAAATCATGGATTTTTTATGACTTAAAATTAATTTTTCTATTGAGAATAATCTCATTTTAAGGGATGAGGAGGAACCCATCATGACATAATTGACTTAGACAAGAAAAAAACCACAACAAATCAAGGGTTCAAGGCCACAATCACCCCGCACTACAAGAAATAAGTACCACCCGGCAATAAAAACATTAAGTCCAAATTCCACTGACTCTGAGCTAAATAGCAAGTTGTCTCGTGAAAAAGCGCATGGGCCTGGTACCGATGGTCAAATCCATACCCTCTCAAAAATTCTGATTCCAAATAGCCAAGAAACAGCAATAATTAATTTCCCTGAACCTCATCTGGAACAACTTCTTGTAGACAATGAGTTGCAAACACCCTTGAGATGCGGACCACCGAGGCCAAGACCAAATTCAATTCCCGGATAAAATAAACACCAATAACAACCATCATCATCCCAATCAAGTCCTCAAGAGCATGAACCTTCCACTGCCTGAGCCAAAAAAATTACATGGATGCTCCTCCACATTGCGGTCTTCACTGAAGATGATTTCCCAAATACCAGAATCAAACCGAGCGAAAACACCAAATCCCAATCGCAAAACAACAAACCAACAACTTCGCACAACATCACCAACTCTGATTGCCGAAGGAGATTTCCAACAACCATACATGCCACAAAGATCGAACCGAATCCGAGACAACGAAATGAAAACAACTGCAAAAAGTGAAACAAGAACATCACAAGACGGCCGAGGAAAGATCTGTCACAACCAGATTACGTCACTGCTAGCCCGGTCTTGCAAAGGAACAATGAACCACCCTGTGCACCCATCGGAGTCGGGGAGACATCGAAAGTCCACATAAGCTGGAGCTCGACCATGGATCAACATCGTGCCTCCGTGGAATCCCTATCCAGCGAAAATAATTCATGTGAGGAGAAGGATGGTAGCGATTCAAGGAAGTCGGACGCCGAGCTCCTAAAACCCCCACAGCAGGGGATCTGCCGCCACAATCCACTGAGCACGAGAGGGAACGTCGCACCGATATGAGGTAAGGAGGCGGCGATGACGAGGAGAAAAAACCTAGCCAGCGGTTCCCCTTACGGGCTCATCAGATCAAATGGATTTTTTATGATTATCTGATTTCTTCTAATAAAATCTAGATCGGTCAAAGTTCCTTAGTTATTGGGGTCCTAATGATTCAAAATGAGGTGGGTGGAAATTACATTATTTAGTATCTTACTCATTTGGTGACTTTATGAGCATGTGTTTTCACTATGTTTTTTTCTAGCATGTTTTCATGATTTTTATGTGTTGTCCCCATAAATTGGGAAGGAATCACATTAGTTTAATAGTCAATAAAGACCAAATAACTTATTAAATGTCTCATTAGTGGTGACTTTGTTAAAAAAGTGTTGATGGACCTTATTGAGGATTTTTTGGTGATGTGAGTTGGATTTTCATGGAAAAGGGGTTATGATGAATAATAGATTTCTAAAGGAAATGGTTTGAGTTGGGAATTCAAAGTGAAAGTGGTGATTTCAAGTGATGGTTTTAAAAATATAGGGTTTTCTATATAATGTTTTCATTGTTATTTTAGTGAAATTATTAGTGTGAATAAATACTCCATGTGATTCCTTTCTTAAGAAAAAGACATAAGGTTTTTATTTGAGATTTTTTTGGTCTGATGGACCTCATGTGGGAATCACCTTATTTTTTAGGGCTTGTATATTTTTGTGTGATTTCTGATAATGATTTCCTAGTATGTTTCTTTCATTTCATGATGATGCGTGATTTTATAGGAATCGCTTGTCTTGTTACGATGATTATTTGCAGCTGTATGGATAGTCGTGCATGTGGGTGCATGAGTTATCCTAGTAATGTTTTTTATATCAAAGTGATTGAGTTAATTTTTATTGAAATGATTAACCCCTTAGAGGGTAGATATGGGTAATATTGATTTGGTTCGATAGAACTATTATTGGTTCTATGAAGTGACAAGATCCTATCCACCTAGATAAATTAGGCCTAGAGTGAGTTTTTCAAGCTCGGTTAAGGCTTAGGTGACCTAGTGGTTTGGCATAAGGTTTTGGGTGATGAATCCATAATTTAAGGAGGTGTCATGTGCATGAAAATGACTAATGTGAGTGACTATGATAGGTTGGTAAGGGAGAATCCAAAAGGCTATCCTTATGGTACTTTTATGATTGGGAAGGATAATTTTGGATAGTTTTCATTACTTTATTAATTGTTCTTACTACTTACAATATGGTATATTGGGATTGGTGGTTGTGACTAAAGATTCAAGGGAATAGTGTAAGTGGTTGGTCTTATTCCCAATAATATGTTTCATTGGTTTCTTTAGATAAATCCTTATAACCAAACAATAGAAACCCAAAAAGAAACTAAAGAGATGATTTTTCCCATATAAATTATAATTATAAATTAATATAGATAATACTTACCTTGACTTCAAATTATTTATTCATTATAAAATTAAATGACCATTTTCTTGTCTTACCATAATTTATGTAAAGGATATAAGGATAGAATCCATCTAACTATCCACATGTGATTCATGAATCTCAAAACGTCATCATTGGAAATCCAGGTAATGGCACGAAGGATCCAAACCACTTTCATCATTCAGCATAGGTTTCAACAATAATCTCTCTACACTTGAAAGAATCTCTCTTATTCTCTCAGTCTCTTGATATGGGGAGGATTGGAATGAAATAACCCAGGACACCATCCAAACAAGCACCTAAAATGGCATACCACATACTTGATGGGTGTCCCCAATCCCCTATAGTTGATTACAAGTGCCAAGGGTATCAAACTTAACCATTGGGTATGGTTTCACCCTCAAGAAACTAGATATAAACAAACAAACATGTCATAATGATAAAGAGAGAAATATAAAATCCATTAAAAAACTTACAATAAATAATCATTTAGTATAAAGTTGCAAACCTACAATAGAAGCTAAAATAAAAGAAAATAGAAGACCAAAAAGGGTTAAATAAAACTCAAGCCAACCAGTTCCATGAAACCAGAAGACATATCACTATCTCCATGTCACTCAAAAGTCACCACCATGATCTCAAAAATCAACCACTTCTTGAGGAAGAAGACACTAAATATAACCCGAAATCCAAACCTAAAGGAACCTGCACAGGACATGAATACTACATACCCACTAACATGATTATGTAGGTTGTGATCCAAAGTAAATAGGATGCCACCATAATCCGAATTCATTTATTTTATAAAAGAAACCAAAACTTCTAGTTTGGAAATAATGTATGAAAATAGGTTTTTGTTTCAATTTTATATAATATATAAATAATCAAAATAAGGTGCATGCACTTTCACAAAGAAAAAATTTTATAAAACAAAACATAAAGTGGGTTTACCAAAAATCATTCCAAGTTAGAGTTCCAATAATTTGTATTTTAAATTCCACAATTTTGAAAAATAAACCCACACTTGGTTTAAAATGTTTAAAAGACATATCCAACAAAACTATAATTTCCAAACTACCATCCCCATTTTCCTTTAAAAGTTTATACACACCCAAATAAAAAGTAAATAAGGAATCAAGGGAAAAATAATGAAATAAACATTCTAAGTAAACATATGGAAAAACACTAGAAAAATCAATCCCAAACCATAATAGAAACAAACAATCTAATAAATTCCATCCAATAAAAATAAGACCACATGACAATATAAATGAAAGAAAAAAATAGGATATATAGCTTGAGGAATCACCACAATGACTAATGAGACAACACAGAACATGGGTAGGTTGACCTACTTTTGGAAGGTTAATAGTCACATATTTGTCAATCGAATTACTCTAACTAGTCTCCTCAATAATAATCCCACTAGCCATATGTTACATACAACTAGGGGGACTAGCCTGTGCTAAATCTCAACTATCTTAACAATGTCTAGATACTTCCCACTGAGTATACTTAGTCTCTCCTTAGAAAAATAAAGGATGTGGAATATCAAAAAACAATGACATAACATGAAAATAACAAATCCCCAAAATCAAAAACCACAATCACATCCTTCCCACCTCACATATTACCCCTAGAAATATCCCTAATTCATTATCACAACATGACTCACATAAAAAAGAATTAATCGCATGGATAAGCATAAACACCACCTTCCAAAGTGCCAATCGAGACTTTACATATCACATATAGTATATAAATCTGTAAACACCATTTTAAAATAATTCAAAATCCAAACATAATTCCAAATAAATCATAATAATTAATATTCATGATAAAAAAATCAAGGTAATTCATAATAAATCATCATAGTACACCCAATCCAAAAAAAGGGAAACATTATTTCATCTCTTAACCAAGGAACCCATTTTAACATGAAACCCCTTTCTTAAATGAGAATAAAATCCATTTTTCAAATATTCATTTCTCTAAAAAATATCAAAAAAAACTAACCATGTTATTTTATCAAACATATATAGTTCAAAAAATACCTATTCAGAACGAAACTCTATTTCAATTATGGAATCCTCGTCATTTTCCATATGAAAACCAAATAATTTTAAGGAAAACTTTAAAAAAATCCTAGATAACACACACAATAATCATCTAGGTTAAGAATGAAATTATAAGTTTAGTCACTAATGGAACTATTATATAAAATGTAATGAAATGGAAACATCTACCTCATGTGGTGAATTCATGTCACCATAGGTAAAATCCATAATAATGGAACTTCTAGGATGGATTAAAACCATTAAAAAACAATATCCCCAAATCACAAAAATAATAACCAATATTATTATCCAAAAATGACCACTAAAGTTATAGGAGAAGAGGAATGGATGATAAAACTAAATAGGAAGGAGAATAGGGACTCATACCTCTTGAACCGGGTGAAAAATCACCTAGAAACTACCTTGATTCCACTTGTAAAAGCTTAGAGAAGGGAGGATAACCCCTTGAGATGATTTTGGATTGTGGGTTTAAAATGAGTGAGTATTAGGATGGAAGACCCAATAGAAAATATGTGAAAAGAAAAAATACACCAAACTATGCTGGCTACAGAGTTATCTCACACAGTTTGTCAAACCATGCATCTGCCATTTTCCCAAACCCCTAGAGGTTGCACGATTATCTTAAATGGTTTCCCTAACCCTGTGTAGACTTTTCTATACCCTCTTTTAGTGCCTCATGGTTTCAAAAACATAGTTTCCAAATCATGGTCCTTAACTGTACACCCCTCAAAAACTACAAAAACATAAAATACACAACCCAAAACACTCGAACCCTTAGGGGGGAAATGACCCAAATATTACTTCCAATAAAGTGACACCTTAGGGTTTCACAAACTCCCCAAAATGCCACTTTATTCCCCCACAAAGTCCTCAAGAACCTAGTACATTCAATAATGACACAACTACCTCCCCTCTAATGACAACTCAATAACTAACCAAATTCCAAAACCTCAAAACCATGGACACTTTCTAGGCCTAGATAAACCCTTCCCTAGGATAACCATAGCTAAGATATTTTGAATTCACCAACCAAATATGTGCAAAAACTCTTAAGAATTTGACCCCTCATTGAACGAGAATAAAGATACAGCAAAACATAATTTTGGGATAGCCACTCCTACGATATTCTTTAAAATTAGGAATTCCGAGATATTTATAGATACTTCTAAGAGCCTCCTGAATCCTAACATCAGATTATAGGAAAAAAACAAACACATTCAATTTGGAACATATTAGGACACTATATCTAAATAACATCACATCACAAACTAACGCATCCCAAAAGATCACTCCAAGATAATGGTAAAAACACACTGTTACATGGAACAGGCCTCCCCACCACTTAGGATTTATATAAGATAGTCAAACATTAAATAGGTACACCAAAAAAAGAATGACAGTTACCAAAGATACATGATTCCACTAACCATGAAAAAGAACCCAAAACAACACTAGAACACATCCTTAAGAACAACCAAGAAGTCACTAGACCCAATCACCAAGGAAAGGAACTCCACAAAACAAGAGGGATATCCAACAATCACAGTCCTCTATGTGGAATGGTAGGGTTTCATACATAAGTCATAAAACTATATATAATGTTAATAGGGATACACTCATGGAATATATATTCATTGGGATTATAAAAAAACTCAATAAGGTAGCTCTTAGGGTCTACCTTCAGGTAAGATAGCAATTTCACTTCCTCTATCAATGAAATTATAAACCAATATAAAGCAAGTTATTTTTAGGAGTATTTAATTGAATGAAGATCTAGATATTTTTGTTTCCATGGGATCCTCTATAGGCCTTTTCTCAACTAAAGCTTACCATAGTGAAATTAATTTCAACACAAGCCACAATACTTGGGGTTCCATCCTTTGGTGTAATAGTTTTCCCCCTAGGTATAATTTTTTGGTGTGGCAGATTAGAAACCATGCTCTTCCCTTAGATGACCAGATCAAATGCAAGGGTGTCCAGCTAAACTCAAAATGTACCTGTTGTGTGAACCTGAATGAAGAGTTGATTCAGCACCTATTTTTTTAATGTGACTAGGAATTATATATTTGGAGTGTGTTGGGTGCTTTCACAGGTCTTTATCATCTTTTTCATAATAGATTATACTTTATTCATTGGTGGTTTAATGGTATTTTAGGTGATTTTTCATAAAGAATGGTGTGGACTCTTCTTATGCTAGAAGGATTTTGGAACATCTAGAATGCATGAAATAAATCCAGGCATGAGGGAGTTTCTACTTTAAGTATATCCTTAGTGGCTTGATCGAGATGCCTAGTGATGGAGTTGGTGTATCTCATAAATTAGTGCGATTATTCCCCTTCTCTCTGGAGCCTCAAGCAGGGAAGCACCTCTCACTCCCATAGGAAGTGTGTGTTCTCTCAGGGTAATTGGATTCACTGGATCCCTCCCCCTAGTGGACTCAAGATCAATGTGGATGGGTCTTGTTTCTGTGGTTTAATTCATAGAGGTAGTCTTTTTCATGATTCATTGGGCTTTGTTCTTTTTGCTTTCAGTGCTTTATATGGTCAAGGGGGTTCTCTTATGGAAGAGGCTTTCAAAATGTGGGGTGTTCTGCAAATGTGTAGCAATAGGAACATTTTGTTATATTTTGTGAAGACTAACTCGATGATTATTCTTCAATATTTTCAAGGTCAGATCACTATCCACTGGTTGATTATTTATCTCATCTAAAGATTCAAGACCCTTATTGATGTTCACACCACACTTCTTCATACATGGCGTGAAGGGAACCAAGCTATGGACCTCTTGGCTTATCATGTAGGATCGGATAGCTCATTTATGTGTTTTACCATCTTTGGCTCACTTAATACCAACTGTCTTGAAATTGTAAGGGGTGAATCTCTTGGGATACATCATTTTAGGCCTCCTAGGTCATTTTTATTCTTAATTTCTTCTTTAATAGATATTTTAATTTGTATTCAAGTACCCAAGGCTTCCCCAGTTTATCCTTCAAACAAAGCTCCATAAAAAGAAAAAACATTATGGAGGCATGAACATCTCAAAAGATACAACCCTTTTATTTATTATACATCAAGGAACTGGTGAAACAAAATATAGGAAAAGTCTCAAACCTAAAAGAAAAATTACAAAAGATGATGCTACCAAAGAAACAATTAGCTTCTAACTCTCCAATGGAAGCGACAGCATAGAGCGCTGACTAGATTCAAGTTAGGCCTAAGACTTTTTCTTATAAGGCCAGAATATCTCATAAAACCTCATAATGTGACCAGGCTATCCACACATATGATAAATATTCAAAGCTGATGGAAAATAAGAACTAATGTGCCCAAACCTCCCACAACAGAAACACACAAGTGGATTTAGCTTTATTGAGATGGGAATTACATGTTGTAAAGATGGATTCCCATCACCAACATCTCCCTACTATCCATTTTCATTAGCTAGATTATATTTATAGAAACCTATATAAATCAAATCATCTTCCTTTATAGGTTTCCTTGATAATATTTCTTCAATGATGATGGCCTTATAAACTTCTTCCATATAGGTAGTCAGGACCAACTGAAGGACTAATGAATGGAGATCCAGATTAAGGCCCCTAAAAATGCCATGCCTTCTTGGAATTATTAAGGAATAACTATAAAGATAAGGCTAGCAATCCATTGAAACATTCGATGGAGTATTTCACTCAATGATCATCTAGAAGGACACCCAAAAACTTCAACACCTTCTCAACTCTCAACTCTTTTGGATAAAATCATTGAATGAAGGTGGCCTTGAAATATCCCCAAGAGAGAGTATTAATGGTTTTCAATTAATGGAAATATTTCACTACTCAAAACTCAATACTTAAAATATAGGAATGGTGCACCTCACCCTATAGGCTTATGGATTTCATAGCAAGTCAAAAATATCATTAACCTTGGATAGTCACTAAATCGTCTCACAGGATATTCAATAACCATTGAAGACTAGAGGATACTGATTCAAGAAATCTCATGCATGATCCACCAGCTGATAATATATAATTACCTAATATTTTTATACATAAATATTACATATATTTAGATGAATTTTCAATACATAATAATAAGATCCAGGCCAAAACCGAAAAGGTTTAAAGTCTTTAGATATTATATATACAATCTTATTATTTTTTGAATGATCTTTAAAATCTCCCATAAAGATATCCCCACACATTACTCTTCATAGGTATACCAAAATACCCTACTAAAAACTTTCTTCATATCCATGGGAAAGGAAATGTAAGAAAAAGTTTAGCTCAGATGCTCAACAAGGGTAAACATGGGAGATATCAATTGATGGTTATAAAAAACAAAATAAAAACATAAGGGTATGAGATATTGACCATGATTAAAATTTTAAATCCTAATATAAAAAAGATCATAAACCTAAGTTATGGCATAAAACACTCACAATATATAAGTTATAAATCATAAGAATGAGAATTCATTATAACTCAATAATCAACCATAAGTTCATGTGTGTGGAACCATAATAAGTATAGAAATCATTTTATATATCAAGGATAACTACCAAGACCATAATATTGGGAATCAACACCTGTTTCCCCTAGTGGATCAAGCACATCGACTTGTTTCCCATAACAGATCAAGCACATTGGCTTTTTTTTCATAACAGGTTAGCCACATAGACTTGTTTCCATTCACTATCTCAGGAGACATAATAATTTACCTAATGAATTGGAGGTATATATAGGTTACATATATCACATATTGAAAAAATGAATATGTGTTCCACAGGATCATAAAACATTCATCATATCATAACCCATGGAAAAATGGATCTCATAAACATTTCATCTTTTCATTATAAACATAACTCATCTAGAGAAAGAATAAGGATGAAATCCTTGAATCATAAACCTATAAAATATAATTAATGTCAAAGTATTTCATTTAAGATGAAATGTGATTTTTAAGAATCACTTGGAAAAATTCTCGAGGAAAATAACTTTTCTATTTTAAAATCATGTATATTTAATAAAATTGAACACTTTTAATTGAAAAAATTTTCTTTAAAAATAAACTTTAAAACCTATAAATGAATCTTAAAATAATTGATGTGAAATTATGGTGGTAAAATATTCTCTTGTTTTATATGTTAAAAAATCATTCCTTCCATATTTTTTCAGAAAAGTCACAAAGAACCTCATTTAGAAAAAGACAAAAATATTTCTTTCAAATCATTTATTAAAAAGTAAAAAATGGATAAAAATTATTTTAAATAATTGTATTATAATATTAAAAAAATTAAAAACATTTAAGAAAACATGAACATGGAATATAAATATTCCCCAATGGAGACTTAAATATAAACAACCCCAAATAATGATGAGATTGTGAAATAAAACCTTACCTCAAGTCTCACCTTTCCTTGTTCACATTCAATCCTCCTATATAATAAATACATATTATAAATTTATTCCATAAAAATATATATATGATACCATGTATGATTTATTTAGAACATATATTAATTTTTTTATTAATAATTTATTATCATAATCACTATTCTATGTGATAATTTCATCGTTTTCTAGGTGTGTTTTGGTTTGGAAGTCCTGGTCTGTATACTTTGATCATGGTCCCATCATTTCCATAATTTTAATAATTGTATAAAAATAATATATATTAATTATATATATTTATTATATATATATTTATAATCATTCCTAAAAATCAGAGACAGAAAAATTAATTACATCGTTCATGGAGATGGTAAGTCATACGTACGCATGAACGCTATTTTCATTTTTTGACGAATGGAAAAAAGGAATGATAAATGATAATTCACCCTTAAATATTAATTATTATATCATATATATCATATATATACATAAAAATCATCCTTTTACCATCTATATAGAATTTAAATTAAAAATGAATCACACCACATCATGGAGATGATAGTCCATACTTACGCACGAGTGACGTTATCATTTCCCAAAAGATTAGATGGTAAAAAGGTAGATATGAGATTATCATTAAAAAAAATATAATTATGTAATAAATATAATATATAAACATTAATCCCATCATAATACCCATCCATAAAATATGGTGATGAATAATGAATTATATCACTATGTGCGGACTGAAAGTCATACGTACACATGAGTGATACTTTCACTTCTTGTGTAATGGGAAAGGAGGTGCATAATTGTGTTTTCATGATCATAATAAAATTTAAGAATATTTAAAATATTATATTTATTATTTTATGATAAATATAATATATTTATAGGAGTTAAATAAGATTGGAAAAAATAAAGTGATCGGTTAGAGTGATTACCTCTTCTTTGGAACGAGTTGTTTATATCTCCTATAAAGAGATTTAGGGTTGGTATTTTTGGAATAAAAATAACTATATAGAATTTTTTATAATATTTTTGAGTTATAAGTCTCAAAGTGTTGTGATGAATTTAGGGAGGAGGTTCCCTTTTATAATTGAGGTGAGGTGTAGCTTAGGAATTTTTAAAAAGATTAATTTATAATAAATTCAATATCAATTCAAATACCTCAAAATAGAAAGGGATTATAAGATAATGTGGTATAGAGTTGTATTAAAATTAACCAATATATTTTATAAAAGGTTTTGTGTAATTTTAGTCCTTATCATTTTGATAAACCCTTAGTTAACCTATTTTAATTTTAACTACGGTAACAACTTTTTAAATATTAAAAGGTTGTAATTTTTACTTATAAGGTGTCAGTTGGACCATAAATTGAAATTTTATCATATTTTAGACTATATATTATCCCATTTTACTTCTTTAAGATTTTCATTATTTTTAATTAATTTAATAAAATATTGTTTTCATAAAATATCATTATGGTCAATTTTGATAATATTCATTAGTTTGACTTTAATAACATAAATGAAAAACATAGTATTATAAAATATTATTTCAAAATATCCCAAACATTAAATTTTAATCTAAAAAATCATATATCACCTTAAATATCTCAAATCATAATAAATTTAATATTTTTAATATCATCATTTGATTTTTCCATTAATTGAATAATTACCGCATTAGCGTTGGGTGGGTGTTTTAGGTAATTATTTAATTCCTAACAATTATAAATAAAATAACATCATGAATATAATTTCATTATAAACAAAATTAATATTAATATTCAAGAATAGCTAATTTTTCTCTCTATGTGAACACATAAATGATATTTTAAACTAAGAGAGCGACATTTTGTCACTTCCTTTAGTTTGAATAATATATAAGTAATGTTCATAGAAAAGTTTCCATTAAATGGATCGATTTTGAACCTTAGGTGTTAAGATTCAAATTAAATTCATATAATAAGAATTATCATAAATAATTTTGGCATTATCACTTATTTTTAACCTAGATTTACCTGTTTTACCCTTTACCGAGGTGATTAATTTGTCCAGAGTTACTATTCATTTTGACCAAAAATTAAAGAGACCTCATTACCAAATTTGAAACTCCTGATTATAAATATTCAATTCATTTTATCTAATTAAATACCTATAAATGGAAGAGATTAAATTTAAAGTAAGTGCATAAAATGCGATAAAAACAGATTTTTAAGAAAAAACTCATTTTTAAGATTAAAAATTGATTTATTCTTTTCCTGTGTTTAGAAAAAGAATTTTTGAATTTAAAAAAATAATATAGTTAATAATGTATAAATTTAATTAAAATAATTCAAAATATATATTTATTTAATATATTTATATAAAATTCATTGCACGAATAAAATATTTTTTTTTCAGAAAAACATCACTTTTGTTTTAAAATATTTTTTATTTTGAATTATAATAATTTGATAACTAATTAATTCATTTTATAAATATATATACCTTATATTTTTCATAATTTAGTTATTACTATTCATACCTTCTAATCTAACTACTAGGAAATAACAAACACATAATATTTTAATAATGTTATGTAGTTCGCTTAAACTCATTGTTATGTGCAACACATGCTATTGAAGAAATAAAACTGTTTAAAAATTTGTTTCATAAAAATATAGAGGTGTTATATTATACCCCCATTAAAATGAATTTTACCCTTGAAATTCATTACTTACATACAAATAGATAAGGATAACTCTACCTCATCACATCCTAAGGTTCCCATGTAGCTTCTTGAAATTAGTGGTTTTACTACAAAAGTTTAACCAAATGAGTGATCTTGTTTTGTAGAACTATACCTCTATGATATAGAGTACCCACCAATTTTTCATGATATGATATATATTCATCTAGTTGTATAACCACATATTTTATAACATGTGAAGGATTAGGTATGTACTTCCTCAGGAGAGATACATAGAACACATCATGAACTTGATAGAGATTCGGTGGAAGAACTAATTAATATGACACTTTCCTAATGTAATGAAGAATTTAAAAACCCCTAATATACCTAGGTATTATATTTACCTTCTTTCCAAATATTATTACCCTCTACTAGGGTGGTATTCATAGGAATACATTATCACTCACTTAAAACTCAAGATCTTTCCAATGATTGTCAACATAAATTTCTTTTTAACTTTGAGTAGATCATTTGTGTCGTTGCATAGATCCAGCCTTCTCTACCATTTACTCTGTTATATCAGGTCCCCATAGATTTCTTTATCCTAATTCATTCTAGCATGTTAGAGTTTTAAACTTCTTACAATGGAGGGATTCATAAGGATCCATCTGAATGCTATAGTGAAAGCTATTATTAGAATAAAATTCTATTAAAGGAAGGAGTTGATCACAACCACCTTTTAAATCCATAAATAAAACTCTCAACATGTCTTCTAGAGTCTTAATGGTCCTCTCAAACTGACCATATATCCTTGGATTATAAGTAGTTCTAAAACTTAACACTGTATCTAGAGCCTACTAAAGTATTCACCAGAACATTGATGTAAACCTCGGATCCCGATCTAATATAATAGAAAATGGTACTCCATGATATCTTACCACATTATTAATATAGATTCTAGAAAAATAATCAAGAGATAAATATTATCTAATAGTAATGAAGTGCTTTGACTTTATAAGAAAATCGACTATAACCTGTATAGAATTATGTTCTTTAGATGTTTTGGGGAGTCCATCGATAAAATCAACAGTGATGTTTTCCCATTTACATTAAGGTATAGTTATTGGTTGTAACATCCACTTAGAATTTTATCTCTCAACCTTAAATTATTGAAAAACTAAGCACTGATAAACATACTCTGAAATATCTCTCTCCATTCCATCCCACTGAAAATATTCTTTTAGGTTCATATATGTATTTTTACTTCCATTATGATTAGAAAAAGATTAAATATAGTCCTAATATAATTGATCCTTCAAATATGGTATGGGAGGAAATCACACACGATTCCTGAACCTTATTATTCCATCACAATAAAAGTTTAACTCAAGAACATTTCTCACCTTATTTTTTAGCTCTACATATTCCTTATGCACCTCTTTAATCTTTACTTGGATAGATGGTTGAAATTTTATTTGATTCAGATAAGATTTATCCCATTCCTTTAATATTTCTAGGTATATCCTTTATAAATCCATAAATATAGTATTTTTTTATCCTAGTCATAGATAAGCAAGCATGATCTTTTCAGCTCAAAGCATGTTCCACCTTGTTTTCTTTCCCAAGGTGGTAATGTATTGAGCAGTCATAATCTTTAATCATCTCCAACCATCTTCTTTTGTGCATGTTCATATCTTTTTTAGTGAAAATATACTTTAAAATTTTATGATTAGTATATATGTCACACCTTTCTCCATAGATATAAAGCCTCCATATCTTTAATGAAAAAAATACCATAGTTAACTCTAAATAACATGTTGGTAAATTTTTCTCATGGACCTTCAATTGGAATGAGGAATAAGCTACCACCATATTTTTTTTTCATGATAACACATCATAGTCCCTTATTTGATGTATAAATATAGATAACAAACCATTCTCCACTACAAGGTAGTGTGAGAATATGTGTACTGACCAACCTTCTTTTAAGCTCCTTTAAATTCTCTTCACATTCTCCTATCCATATGAATTTAATGTTTTCAAAGTAAATTTGGTGATTGTATTAGATAATCATGAGAAATATTTCAAAAAATGTTTATAATATCCACCCAACCCAAAAAAACAATGTATATTAGTTATTAGATTTGTTCTAGGTAGTTTCTCAATAACTTTTATCTTTGAAGTATCTATTGATATACCCTCACTTGAGATTATATGACCCAAAAATGAAACTTTCGGAATCCAAAATTCACACTTGGTAAATTTTTCATAAATATTATCCTTCCTTTGGGTCTTCAACACAATCCTCAAGTGGTCTTCATGTTCTTACTTTCTATTTTAATATATAATAATATCATCTACAAAGACTACCACAAACTAATCAAGGTAGTCTCTATAGACTCTATTCATTCAATCCATGAAGACATTGAGGGAATTAGTAATAAAAAAAAGAATCAATAAAAATTCATTGTGTTCATACCTTGTATGCACTAGTAAAAATTATATTTTTTTCAATGAGCTTTTAACATTGGTTATTTATAAATGATGTGAAAAAAATATTTTTCCCAATGGATATAAAATAAATGATGTGAACTTCGTACTAAGATAAATTTCAACATTGTTTATCTTGAAACCGACGTTGAAAATTAATTTTATCACATAGGTTTCTAAATAACTGGTGTGAAATTCATACTTAAGTGAATTTCAATGTCATTTATCTAGAAACCAATGTTAAAATTTTGGTTTATCATGTCTGTTTATAAATAAAATTCATAAAATACCATTTAAAATTTTCTAAAAATTCAGGTGGAATCATTTAGGGATATTTCTTTCTCACAACTGCAGTCTCATTTCTCTCACATAGAATCCCTAACCCTTCATTTCTTTGACTCTAGTGGACTCTAATATTGCATTACCAACTTTATTGACCCTCATCTATCATCGGTTTCCAATTTAATTTTATCTAAACCATATTTTATTGTCTTTATCTCCCCATTCATTCGTCCTTGTGTATATTTTTTTAGTTGGTGTTTATTTTTTCAATTTTCTATGCAATAAGGTATTTTTTTTAATTAATGAATGTTGATTTTGGCTTGTTGATTTAATCATACCTTCCAATGATAATATTTTTTGTTGGTTGACATTCTCCTTCTCTTCCCTTTCACATCACACTACATCATGATCTTTTTATCATTTGATTCTTTGTTCTATGGTTCTTTCCATATTCTAAATATTTTTTCACATTTTTTTACAATTTTGAATATTAATCTACATTATTTTTTCTATAATCATCATTATTTTATTAATTTTGTAATCTGTTTTATTGGTGTGTATTAATCAACATTTTCTTTGTGTATATGATCACCCTAAATCTAGAATAATAATGAGATGGATTGGGAATTATAATCTATATATTATAATATGTCAATTATCATCTATAATTTCTATGGGTATTATATTCTATAATCTTGGAATTGTTCATTTCAATTTTTATAATTTTTTATCTATGTTTATATTAATCTATGTATTAATTTGTGTATAATAAATACATTATAATATCTAGAATTTTTATTTAAATATTACATAATCTGTATTATATCCAATACACATTGCATTATAGAAATAATATCAACATTATTTTTTTTATATTTTATAATCTGGAACCTTTTTATTCTATATATAATATTTTTTTATTCCTAATTTCATAATCTAAATTAATAGTGTTTCAATTTCTATGTGTATTATATTCTATAATATATGTATTTTTTCCTATCAGTATTATTAATTAGGTGTCGAATCTGAAATCATTTTACATCATTTTTTTCAAAAATCTTTTATCACTGTTTATATTATTCTATATTAATCTGTTAAAATAATATTATCTTTTTTCCTTATTTATATATATATATCTCAAACTAATTTATAATATTATGTAGATCTTTGTGTATATTGATTTTTTAAAATCTCTTAACATTCCCTTATATACTTTTTATTAATTACCGTGTTCCATTTTTTCATTTTAATATACCATTCTATCATATTTCAATTCCTAAATCCATAAAATTAATAATATTATTACCTAATATAAAACTATAATATTTCAATTTCACTTAATCATGTTGTACCCAACATGTTTGTTGAAACATGTCATTCCAAGGTAGGAATTTTTTATCATTTAGGGGTTGTTTCCTTTTCTTTATCACTTCATGTGTAATATTCACTTGGGGTAACTAATAATTTCACAATAAAAACATATATTTTTGTATTTAACACCCTATTTTCCTTAATTTAGTTAGATAGAAAATTTTACCTTCTATTTCTTTACAAAATTGATCCCTTTTTTCAGTAAAATATTTCTTTTTGTTGGTCGAAGTGGATACTCAAGAGGGGGGTGAATTGAGTACCAATTAAAATTTCTGTTAAAAACTTTTAGGATTAAAATCCCCCAACTTAGAATATCCCAGTCAATTAAGGTAGTAGAGATATAAGTGAGTTATTGTTCAACAGGTTTCTCAAAGGTTGATTACTCCTCAATTGAATCAGTATGAGAACTAATTCAACTTTTGAAACAAGTTTACTAAAAAAATCAGATTTACACACTAACCAGAACTAACTATCAGAGTAAATATAAAAACAATTTCTATCTTTGAAAATATAAGCACAGCGGATAGATGTTAAACAGAGTAAAGAAAAGATGAACACAACACATTTAAACAAGAGGTTCAGTCTTAAGTCAAGACCTAGTCCTCTCCACTTGGTGATCACCTGCCACCAAGCAGTTACATTAAAAAGTGATACACAGCCTGTATTGGGCTTTACAACAGCTTTCAAAAACTATCTAGGTTTTGCAACCTCTACCACAGTTCTTCGTGGGAAACAAATGAACTACCAAGCCACACCAGGCTTCTTCCACAGTTATACGTGGGAAACAAATGTAAAGATAGTTTGGTATGGGGATTTTCAGTATCCCCCAGTTCAAGCACAAGATTCAGTGTGTGTAACACATACACAATGCTCATAAATGTAAAGTATTTAAACACAGTAGAGCTAAAGATAGTAGGGATAAGTTTGTAATGCTCTATTCTGTTGGAAGATCAGCTCTGGACTCATTGGAATGAATGAAATGAATCTTTGGTTCTTCTCTGCAAGTTTCCTCCAAAAAAGAGTGTCGCAACTTCCAGGTTGTGACTTCCAGATGTAGAGATGACCATCTTCTAGGATTCAAAAACTCTTTACAGCACACTACTACAGATTGTAGAAGGTTATTTTCAATAGATCTTCGTGAAGCTCTTGTTCTTTTTGGATTAGTGCTTGAGAGTTCCCTTCTTCTTTCCAGTATGTTTGGGGTATCTTCTTTTGTGTCTCTCTTCTGTGTCTTTTATATAGTCTCTTGTTTTTGTGTTTTATTTTCCAGTAGGGGCCGATAAGAAAAAAAATTCAACCACATGTGGTCTTCCTCGTACATCATATTGTCTCATGATATCCGTGCAAATAACATTAAATAATTCCAGGTGCATTAATTTGTCCATACATGACCATTATAATACTATTAATAAAATAGGTAAAGAAAAGAGTGGAATATCATTAGACCGGTAGAAGATGCATGTCACACGGTAGACTTTAATCTCTACAACTGTGGACTTCATCGGTAGACTGTTCAACTGAGGGCTTCAACTGTGGTCTTTACAACTATGAACTGTAGTCTTTCCAACTGTGAACTGTAGTCTTTCCATCTGTAGACTTCAACTGTAGTCTTTTAACGGTAGTTGTTTATTCTTTGTAACAGTGGATCCTCATCAGTGAACTCCATCGGTAGGCTCAACAGTAGACCTTTAACAGTAAGCATCTAATTGGTAGTTTTGTAACATCAGACTACTTCAACAGTAGCCTTTCCAACTGTAGACTTGAACAGAGAATTTCTCAACAGAAGACTTGAGAAAGAATCTGACAGTGGACTTCTAGCAGAAACCTTGTTACAGCAGTGACCTTATGACAGTAACTCTTTGTCTATGAGCTTTGATAAGTAGATCATCAGTATTTTTGTAACAGTAACCGTGTACCAGTAGCTTCCAATAGTGACTGTAAATCTTCAACGGAGATCTTCTATCCACAGTGACTTAAGGTGATAGTAAGCTATAACTGTGAATTTGAACAGAAGGCTCTTACCAGTATCCTTTAACAGTGAGATTATATTTAGATAAATATGTACTGTAAGTTGATGCAACAAAGTCGTGAGTCTTAAGAATATACATTGTTGAGAATAAGATAATTGTATATGTAGATTAAAAGGATTAAAGACTGACTTAATATATTATGATCAATATGTAAACATGATTTGTGATTATTAAAACAGGTGAGTCCAACGATCTCCCCCTTTTTGATAATCACAAATATGTCAGTATGTATTAAAATTTGTCAAGTATCAGAGATTAATAAGCACAGTATTTCGAGAGTTAGCACAGTATTTTCATATTAGTTTCTCAATTAGCACAGTAAGCACAGTATGCACAGTATTTCTCCCCCTTTGTGATTAGAAAAAAGAAATACAAATGAGAGAAAAACTTAGAAGGATTATATTAATAACACAATACATTTTATGACCAAAAAGAATACAGAGTCCCTATCAAAATACATAAACAAACTCAATCCACATCATTCATAGGTAAGGGGTATTTCCCTTTGGAAGAAGAAGATGGAGAAGAAGCTTGTGGACCTACAGGTTTAGGAATGGCTACAGGAATGACTGGAGGGGAAGCAACAGAAGCTCATGTGGGTCTGTAGTGGGTATATTTCTGAGGGATCAGTGGATTAAGGCTTCTGATAGCTTCATAAGGAGACATGATGGAAGAAGAACCACTGGGTAGAGATGTAGGTAAGGCAGGAGGGATAATGACAGGGGTGTAGTCCACATGGAGAAAGGGGAGAAGAAGATTTCTGAAATCCATAATAATGCTTCCTCCTCTTTCCAAAGAAGATAAGAAATCACCTTTGTTTTCCAAAAACTTATCCAAAGCAGTATCCAATTCTCTCAGCTTGCTCACCTGCTCCCTGAATGCCTGATTCACTGGAGGCAACTTTATATTCTCTATCGAGAGATTGAAATGGTTGGTCATTTGATGCTTGGTATAGACCTTCTCAAAGTAGGAATCCACCTTATTCTTAATGACCTCTTGAGAAGCAGTAGCTACCCGTAGGTGATCACGAACAAAACTGCTGACTTCCCTAGTGGTAGCAAGTATATGAGTATCAGAGGTTCCATTGGTACTGGCCTTAGCCAACTCTTCCTGGATCACAGTTCTGATCTGGTCAATGTTCACAGTGGAGCTAGATGAGGGAAGGGGTTTTACCGAGAAAGATATTGTCTCTTTGAAAGACTATGTCAAATTACTAACCACCTTCTGAACAAGTGCACCTTGACTATTCAAATGTTCTTTTACTGATGTCTTAAAAGCCTCAAATACTTCCACAAACTGCTTGACTACTTCTTTGATATATCTAATATCAGTATTCACTTGGGTTTGAGAACTGTTCAAGGTAGTCAATGAAGCAATCGATTGTCTTAGAGCAACCACAGCTCCTGTAAAACTCTCAATTTGAGTATGGCATACTTTGAATTCATCCATCATTTCCTTCACGGGACTAGACACATCACATACCATATATAGCTGCAGGGATTTATCCACACTCCTCGTCTCTTCAACCAGGATTTTCTTCAAATCTTCCACTGATTCTCTCAGTGCTTCTTTCATTTCAGCCTTTAAGGACTCAAGGTCCTCCTTGTTTGCTAAATTGTCAGCCACAATAGTAAGGATAACTGAATCCCTTTGGGGCTGGTCTTCCTCATCAGAATATCCGTAATTGAGTCCAAGTACCATATATCCTGGATCTGATAACCAACCTTCGATGTCATACAACACAGAAACTGAACCAAGATGCTCCCCCTAACTTAGAGCATTCTCCTGAGGAATCTCCTCTAACTGTTCTGCTCGAGGTAACTCCACAACCTCCTCTGCAACTTCAGCAGATGAAACAACCATTTTCTCTGATAGTTCAATAGTAGGGTTAGTCATATCCTTTTCTGAGTCATCAATGACTCTCTCATAAATGGTAGTATATGCCACTCCTGCTTCCTGATCAGGAACTATATTGTCTGTATTATCAATCAAAGGGATCAAACTGAGCTCTTCTTCTTCATTTTCCTCATCATCTGCTTCAGCAACAACCTCCTTTTCTTCATGAACAAAATGATCTGACTCGGTTGCCTCATCCTCTTCAGAGGTGTCCTTGACAACATTCTGATATGCTTCTTCTTCTTCTTCAGTGGTCTCAGTATCACTATCCTTCAAAATAGTCTCTCTCCTTGGTAGTTCTTTTGGAGGGATAGATGCTCCAAAAGCTACAGTTCTTACAGGACTATGAGGTAAATCAGGATCACTCCCATCATCAATGGGGGTGTTCTCTCTTTGAGGGTCCACAGCTCCTTCAGCCTCCTCCTCATCAGAATAAACCGGTTCTGGCTCATCAGGCTTCAGGCCTGGATCTCTTTTGTCTTTTGGCCTAGTTGGATGAGTACTAGGGTCAAACTTTTCATACACCTTTCCTTCATCATTCACCCATGTCCTCTTCCAGGGATTCCAGCTAATTTTCATGAACTTGCAAATTACCTTGGATATATAGACACTGTTCTTGGATACTATCATTTCTTCTTGATTTCCAGCCACACCCTTTACCTTTAGCATAACTTAAATAAGCTTGGCATGGAATAAGGCATTGGAATTTGAGCTTTCCTTGGTCATATCCTCCAATTGTACCATTAGTAACCTACATAGGTTAATCTTCTTCCCATGATTCAGTAAGTACATCAGGAATATATCCTGGTACTTCAGTACAGCAAAGTCCCCTCTCCTCGAACTAAGTACATGATGAATGAATTTGAATAAGAGCATGTCTTCTCCATTCATCTCAGCTGCAATGATCCTTCTTGATTTTCCATCTCCTGTCAGTTCTTCCAGAGCTTTTTCATACTCAAAAATAGCACTGTCTAGAGGAGCCACTCCAGAGTAGTAATCAAAAATTCCTTCATGAGGAACTCTCAAACAGGCAGCCCCCTTAGCAGACGAGAAACTAACTTCATTTCCATTTACTTTGGACATTAGCTTATGCAAATCCTCTTCCTCTTCAAACGTCAGGTATTCATAGAATTATTTCACAAGATTCGGGTAGTAAGGTCCATTATTATTGGCAAAGAATTCGGTCCATCCTTGGGCATCTAGTACTTTCTGTACTAATGACTTTCTCGACAGCAGCCATTCTTCACTTAACTCCTTCTCAGAAAAAATTTGTCTCTTGGTCAGATGCGGGTTTACAGGTCCCGACGGGGTGTTATTGGTGCCACTGGATTCGGCTCAAGTTCTCTTAGGCCTCGGCGAATCCTCATTGATAGTCGGAGTTCTCTTGGTTCTGGCCACAGAGATTGAGAGAGGTTCGAGGGCCCAGGTGAAGGGTTATGGTTTAGGAATTTCAAGAGCAAGGTTCAAGATTGGGAGAGGACGGTGGATTGAAATGTGTTTGTTTCCTTTGATTTTATCATTTAGGTATTAAAACAAAATAAAATAGAAATAAAAAAAGAAATAAAACGGTTCGAATTCTCGCAAAAATAAAAACAAACAACGAGGTATCCAACAGTGAGATGTATCAGTAAGGTACACCAGTGAGGTGAAACAGTGAGGTATAATAGTAAGGTCCAACTGTGAGGTCCAACTGTGAGGGTCAACTGTGAGGTCTAACAGTGAGGTTCTACTGTGAGTTCAAATAGTGAGGTTCGACTGTGAGGTCTAATAGTGTGGTTCGACTGTGAGGTCTAATAGTGAGGTCTGACTATGAGGTCTAACAGTGAGGTCCCCTATGCTGAAATTAATCATACCTAATTCATGTTTGATGTAATTTAACCTCTCAGAATTCAAAGGCTTTGTGAATATATCAGCCAATTGTTGTTCAGTGCCAATGAATTCAAGAGTGATATCACCATTTTGATAATGATCCCTCAAAAAGTGATGTCTCCCATCAATATGCTTTGTCCTAGCATGTGATACTGGATTTTTGGAAATGTTAATAGCACTTGTATTGTCACACTTTATAGAGACATGTTTAAATTGATATCCATAGCCCAGTAAATTATGTTTCATCCACAGAATTTGAGCACAACAAATACCAGCAGCTATGTACTCATCTTCGGCAGTAGATAATGCAACAGAATTCTGCTTCTTACTACACCAAGATACTAGTGACTTGCCTAAAATGTGAGATGTCCCAGAGGTGCTTTTTATATCTAACTTGCAACCAAAAAAATCAGCATCAAAATAACTCAACAAATCAAATGATTATCCTTTTGGATAGAATAATCCTAAGTTGGGAGTATGTTTGAGATATTTAAAAATTCTTTTCACAGTAGTTAAATGAGACTCTTTTGGATTGGCTTGAAAGCGAGCACACATGCTTACACTAAACATGATGTCAGGTCTACTAGCTGTAAGATAGAGTAGACTCCCTATCATACCTCTGTAGTTGGTTTGATCCACTGGTTCTCCAGCTTCATCTGTATCCAACTTACAGGTGGTACTCATAGGTGTTTCACTACCTTTACTACCATCCAAAGAAAAATGTTTTAAAAGATCCTTAATATATTTTATTTGATTAAAAACAATGCCATTTTTATTTTGAAGGATTTGAAATCCAAGGAAAAATTTGATTTCTCCCATTAAACTCATTTCAAACTCATTTTGCATCATTTTTGAAAAATCAACACATAATGAACTTTTAGAAGATCCAAAAATAATATCATCCACATAAATCTTTACTATCAAAACATATTTAGAAATCCATTTAATGAAAATAGTAGGATCATCTATCCCTTTGGTAAAACCTTTTGAAATAATAAAAGTGTTGAGCCTATCATACCATGCTCTTGGAGCTTGTTTTAATCCATACAAAGCTTTAGACAGTTTGAAAACATGATTGGAAAAATGGGGATTTGTAAAACCAAGAGGTTGTTCAACAAACACATCCTTAACTATGTATCCATTTAGAAAATCACTTTTAATATCCATTTGATAAAGTTTGAAATTCAGATGAGCTACATAGACAAGTAGTATCCTAATGGATTTTAGTCTAGCTACAGGTGAAAAGGTCTCCTCATAGTCTATTCCTTCTTCTTGGCTATATCCTTGTACAAATATCCTAGATTTATTTCTAACTTTATTCCCAGACTCATCTACTTTATTTATAAACACCCATTTAGTGCCTATGGTTAGGGTGTCCTTGGGTCTTTCCACAAATTCCCAAACTTTGTTTCTTTCGAACTGATTTAGTTCTTATTGCATAGCCATTACCCAAAATTCATCATTGATTGCATCATAAATATTTTTGGGTTCAAGTTGTGAAAGAAAAGCTTGATGTTTAACCTGGTTTCTTAGAGAAGCTCTAGTTTGTGTTCCTCTATTTAAATCGCCTACAACAGCATCTAGAGTATGATTCATGAGAGTCCTAATAACTCTAGGAAGGGTTGAACTAGATTCTTCATAGTTGTCTGTTGGTTCAAAATCAGCAGGTGCAGATTCTGAAAAATTTCCAGAATTGGATACTTTTACAGGGGATTCATTATTTTTATCATTAAGTTTCAAATTTGATAAATATTCCTCAAGATTTTCAAGAGAAGCTTTAGGCTCATGTGGATAAGTCTCATCAAATTTGATATGAACTAATTCTTCCACACATTTGGTTTTCTTATTGAACACTCTATAGGCTTTACTTGAAATAGAATAACCCAGGAAAATTCCTTCATCACTTTTGGGAGAAAATTTGTCAAGATTATCTTTAGTATTAAGAATAAAGACTTTGAAACCAAAAACTCTAAATTAATTAACCTTAGGCTTCCTATTATTCCAAAGTTCATAAGGGTTCCTTTTTAGAATAGGTCTACTTAAGACTCTATTAATAATGTAACAAGCTGTATTTACAGCTTCAGCCCAAAAATAAATAGGTAAGTCATACTCATTAAGCATAGTCCTTGCAATTTCTTAAAGGGTCCTATTTCTTCTTTCTATAACTCCATTTTTTTGGGGTGTCCTAGGGGCAGAAAAGTTGTGACTATATCCATTATACGAGCAGTAGGATTCAAACTCATGATTCTCAAACTCACGGCCATGATCACTTCTTAGGGTTTTAATCTTAAGTCCACTAAGGTTTTCTAAAGACTTACAATATTTGACAAAGTAGGAACAAGTTTCACTTTTGTGAGCTAGGAAGTATACCCAAGTATACCTAGAAAAGTCATCTATAATAACATAAACATAGTGCTTCCCATTTAAACTTGAAACTCTTAGTGGTCCAAACAAATCCATGTGAACCAACTCAAGTGGTTGAGAAGTTGAAACTTCTTTCTTTGATTTGAAAGAAACTTTGTGTTGTTTTCCCTTTTGAGAGGGATTACACACTTTATCATTTGGGAATTCCAATTTAGGTAGGTCTCTAACTAAACATTTCTTAGATATCTTCCTAAGTGAGTGCACATTACAGTGTTCTAATCTTCTATTCCACAACCAAGATTTTTTATGAAAAGCATTTAAACAAGAAACATTTTGTTTGTCTAAGGAGTTTAAATCAACAGCATATACATTCTCATTTCTACATGCAGTGAAAACTAAGTCATTATTTTAATTAAAAATGTTGCATGAATCATTTTCAAATTTAACATTAAGGCCATCATCACATAACTGAGATATGCTAAGTAAATTATACTTGAATCCATCAACAAAAAGTACTTTAGAAATTAATATTGTATTAGGGTTACCAATCTGGCCTAAGCCGATTATTTTTCCTCTTGCATTGTCACCAAAGGTGAAATTCCAACCATCAACTTTAATTAGACTCTTAAAACACGAATAGTCTCCTATCATATGTCTTGAACATCCACTTTCCAAATACCATAGAGTTTTATAGGAACTCTTTAAACAAATTCCCTGCAAAATAGATTAAACATGGGATAATTTTGGTACCCATATCTTCTTGGGTCCAAAAAGGTTAGCCAATAAAACGTTGGAAACCCATATTTTCTTTATAGAATTTATGAAATCAACAAACATATTTTGAGACATAAATACTTTTTTTGGTCCTTTAGAAAATTGTTTCTCAAAATATTATCCAGAATTAGCAGTGAACTGTCCAGATTTTGGAACAAATTTGGTTTTGCTAATGTGTCTCTCTCCAGGCTGATATCCTAGACCAGTTGTATATTTTGGAGAAATATGCCTTCCTAGCAAATGTGTCATGGTATCCTGACCAGCAGTGAACTTTTCAATATCCTTTCTCAATTGTTCATTAGATAATTTGAGCTGAGTATTCTCTTTCAACAACTGAGCATTATTTTCTTTTTCTACACTTAGATTTGTTTTGATATTACTAGACAAGGCATGATGTTTCTTCAAAGATTTGTATTTATCTTTTAGTTCATTGCAGGTATCTTCCAGTACATTGCAATATTCAAACAGTTCATCCTTAGACATATTTTCATCATTATCTGAGTGACTTTTATTTTCAGAATAATAATCATTTAGAATATGGGAAATAGGTACCTCGGATATGTTAGTCATGAAGCACATGTTGGCATGATTCTTTTCAGAGTCAGTAGCTTCTGATTCACGTGTGCTGTCTTCTGAAGCACTCCAGGTTGCTTTCATGGATTTCTTGTACTTTTTTTTCTTATAGTCATATTTCCTTTTGAATTTTAACTTCAGACAGTCGGCCTTGATGTGTCCTTTACTCTTACATTCATAGTAGACTATATCATCTTCTTTATCATATTTCTTCCAATCCTTCTTCCACTTACCTTGTTGATCATACTTACCCTTGTAGTTTGGATTTTTGAAAAACTTTTTCTTCCTATAGAACCTCTTAAATCTTCTGGCTATTTGGGCCATTTCTTCATCACTGTCTAAATCTGAATCTTCACTAGTCAAACTTATAGTAGGTACATGTATTTTCTCCTTGTCTTTACTCTTAGAGGCAGTAGACTTAAATGCTACAGATTTTCTTTTGGGTTCATAATCTTCTTCTTTGTTCACCTTCAATTCCTCTTCATACATCATTAGTTTACCAATCAATTATTTAACTGGTAGCTTTCTGATGTCACATGACTCTCGGATAGACATAGAAGTGCCTCTCTATCTGTCAGGAAAACATCTCAATATTCTCATGATCTGCTCCTTTTCTGGAACAGCTTTTCCCAGTGAACTCATGGTGTTGACAATCTCATTGAACCTAAGATACATATCAGAAATGGGTTCACCAGGTCTCATCTTAAAATTTTCATATTTAATAGTATAAGTATTTAATATCATTTCCTTCACATTGGTTGTTCCTTCATGAGAAACAGCCAAGGTGTCCCAGATTTCATGAGCTGTTTTACATGAAAAAATTTGGTTAAATTCCTCATATCCTAAAGAGGGGTAAAGAGAATTCATAGATTTATAGTTATTATTATAGTCAGACTTTGTAGCATTATCCCAGGTAGCTCTAGCAGTTTTGGGAATTTCATATTCTGATTCTAAAATAGACCAAATATCAAAACAAATAATTTCCAAATGAATTTTCATTTTAAATTTCCATTGACCATAACTCACACCATTAAAGAAAGGTGGCATGTTATTAGCAGCACATTCTAGTCTATTTTCCATAACTAGATTTTAGAAAATATATTAAAGAAAGAAAATTTAGAACTAATAGAAATTTAAGATCTTTAAGTAAAACTAAAATCACAGTTTGAAAACAGAGGGTTTGAAAACCTTTTATAAATAAGAGTGAGACCTCTGATACCAAATGTTGGTCGGAGTGGATACTCAAGAGGGGGGTGAATTGAGTACCAATTAAAATTTCTGCTAAAAACTTTTAGGATTAAAATCCCCCAAATTAGAACAGCCCAGTCAATTAAGGCAGTAGAGATATAAGTGATTTATTGTTCAATAAGTTTCTCAAAGGTTGATTACTCCTCAGTTGAATCAGTATGAGAACTAATTCGACTTTTGAAACAAGTTTACTAAAAAAATCAGATATACACACTAACCAGAACTAACTATTAGAGTGAATGTAAAAACAATTTCTGTCTTTGAAAATATAAGCACAGTGGATAGATGTTAAATAGAGTAAAGCAAAGATGCACACAACACATTTAAACAAGAGGTTCAGTCTTAAGTCAAGACCTAGTCCTCTCCACTTAGTGATCACCTACCACCAAGCAGTTATATTAAAAAGTGATACACAGCCTGTATTGGGCTTTACAAAAGCTTTCACAAACTATCCAGGTTTTGCAACCTCTACCACAGTTCTTCGTGGGAAACAAATGAACTACCAAGCCACACCAGGCTTATTCCACAGTTATACGTGGGAACAAATGTAAAGATAGTTTGGTATGGGGATTTTCAGTACCCCTCAGTTCAAGCACAAGAGTCAGTGTGTGTAACACATACACACTGCTCATAAATGTAAAGTATTTAAACACAGTATAGCTAAAGATAGTAGGGATAAGTTTGTAATGCTCTATTGTGTTGGAAGATCAGCTCTGGACTCGTTGGAATGAATGAAATGAATGTTTGGTTCTTCTCTGCAAGTTTCCTCCAAAACAGAGTGTCGCAACTTCCAGGTTGTGACTTCCAGATGTAGATATGACCATCTTCTAGGATTCAAAAACTCTTTACAGCACACTACTACAGATTGTAGAAGGTTCTTTTCAATAGATCTTCGTGAAGCTCTTGTTCTTTTTGGATTAGTGCTTGAGAGTTCCCTTCTTCTTTCCAGTATGTTTGGGGTATCTTCTTTTGTGTCTCTCTTCTGTGTCTTTTATATAGTCTCTTGTTTTTGTGTTTTATTTTCCAGTAGGGGCCGATAAGAAAAATGTTTCAACCATGTGTGGTCTTCCTCGTACATCGTATTGTCTCATGATATCCCTACAAATAACATTAAATAATTCCAGGTGCATTAATTTTTCCATACATGACCGTTATAATACTATTAATAAAATTGGTAAAGAAAAGAGTGGAATATCATTAGACTGGTAGCAGATGCATGTCACACGGTAGACTTTAATCTCTACAACTGTGGACTTCATCGGTAGACTGTTCAAATGAGGGCTTCAACTGTGGTCTTTACAACTATGAACTGTAGTCTTTCCAACTGTGAATTGTAGTCTTTCCATCTCTAGACTTCAACTGTAGTCTTTTAACGGTAGCTATTTATTCTTTGTAACAGTGGATCCTCATTAGTGAACTCCATCGGTAGGCTCAACAGTAGACCTTTAACAGTAAGCTTCTAATTGGTAGTTTTGTAACATCAGACTACTTCAACAGTAGACTTTCCAACTGCAGACTTGAACAGAGAATTTCTCAACAGAAGACTTGAGAAAGAATCTGATAGTGGACTTCTAGCAGAAACCTTGTTACAGCAGTGACCTTATGATAGTAACTCTTTGTCTGTGATCTTTGATAAGTAGATCATCAGTAGGTTTGTAACAGTAACTGTGTACCGGTAGCTTCTAACAGTGACTGTAAATCTTCAACGGAGATCTTCTAGCCATAGTGACTTAAGGTGATAGTAAGCTATAACGGTGAATTTGAACAGAAGGCTCTTACCAGTAGCCTTTAACAGTGAGCTTATATTTAGATAAATATGGACTGTAAGTTGATGCAGAAAAGTCATGAGTCTTAAGAATATACATTTTTGAGAATAAGATAATTGTATATGTAGATTAAAAGTATTAAAGACTGACTTAATATATTATGATCAATATTTAAACATGATTTGTGATTATTAAAACAGGTGAGTCCAACACTTTTCCTTGGATGAAGAATATAATAATCAAATATAAGAGTGATATTTCTAGGAAATTAGATCATTCAATGTTAGTATTTTTATCTAAATTTTTTTGATTTTTCACTAATATTTGTGTTTTACATTTCATTAGAATTACTATTAATGTAAGATATTTTTTCTCAGTGAGTGTCTTAACTTCGACCTCCATCTTCTTTTGCTAGAAACTAATACTTCTTACAATAATTATATACTTGATCTCTTATCTTAAAATACTTTATACTATTAACTAATGACCCTATGTTATTGTTCAATTTTATTAATATCAATTCAATGAAATCATCACATGATATTTTAAGATATTTATCCCATCTTCCAAGGTTTTCATTTTTTTCAGTAAGACCCCTTCTACATTCGAGTGATACAAATTTATTTCCTTTATTTTATATTTATTGTATAATCATTCCAATTAACATTCAATTTCCTCTCCAATGTTATTAACTTCTTTATCTATCAATTCATTATCATTGAAAATCATAGCAACATTTTACTAATGAATAATTATCCAAGTGTGTCTTCTTGATTATCATTGAAATAATTTACTATCCACCTCTCACTTTTATCACAACTATATTATTTTGACAATATATTTGTTTTTGATATTTGTAATAGATAATAATGAGTCAAAGTTGTATTATTTCACTTTGAATAAGTGATGAATATGAGGAAGGTGTTGATGTTTTTTTGGAATTTTCTAACATGTTTTTCTATCCATGTCTAAAATTTTTAAATATGAAGAAGTTGAAAAGTAAATAGATCAAAGATCATTTAATTTCTCGTGGTTTTAATCCCAGTTACATCCATTGGATTTAGAATGGTGAAACTGGGGAGAATTTTGGATCTATTGATGATGATGCTTTGCAAAATTATAAGTTTAATCAAATTAAAGAAATGATTTATGATATTATATTAGAGGTTATTAAGAAAGAACCAATAATTGAGCATTTATATGGTGATGTCGGAAAACCATTATATCTGGGTTGTATAGAATTTATGGTTTTATCAATGGTGTTAAGATTGATTAACTTAAAGGAAAAAAATGGATAGAGTGGAAAGAGTTTTAAAAAGTTGCTACAATTGTTGAAAGACATTCTTACTAAAGACAATGATCTTCCATGTTCACATTATAAAGAGAAGAAAATATTATGCATGATGGGGTTAGGGTACAAGAAAATACATGACTTTCGGATTGACTATGTGCTGTATAATAAGTAATTTGAATCTCTATCAGGGTGCCCTAAATGTGGGATGTCACATTATAAGTTGAAAGAAAATTTATAGGATGCTTTTTCAGTAATAGAGACCATTTCCATGGAATTTTAGTATCTTTCTATAATTACACATTTGAAACATTTATTTGAAAATCAAAATGATGAAAAAATGTTAATATGGAATAAATGTGAGATGATATGTGATGGAAAATTATAGCATCCGGTTCATTGTCCATAGTGGAAGAAAATTGATCAATAGTTTCCAACATTCAAAAATGAAGTTGTAAATATCTAAATTGGACTATTCATAGATTGAATGAATCCATATATAAGAATTAGTATCACACATATTTCTTGGACAATTTTATTGGTAGTTTATAATTTATCTCCTAATATTTTTATGAAAAAAAACTATGTCATGCTGACTTTAATGATCTTTGGACCAAAACAGTCTAGAAATGATACTGATATTTTCTTGACACTATTAATTGATGATTTGAAACATTTATGGGAGGAAGGTATTAAGGTAAATTATTCTTATAAAATGGAATATTTTCAACTACATAAAATGATTATGTTCACGATAAATGACTTCCTAAAATATGGAATTTTTTTTGAATATAGTGTTAAGGGGTATAAAGCTTGTCTAGTTGGTGAAAATAGACTTCATATTATCAACTGCAACATGGGATAAAAGCAGCATCTGTGGGTCGTAAAAAGTTTTTATTTATGGATCATTATTATCAAAGATTAAAAAACGCATTCAATTACTCATAATAATTTGATATTTCTTCAAAACCTTTGTCAATTGGCCATTATTTTGAGATGGTGAAAAACATTTATGTGACCTTTAAAAAGACACAAAAATATGGTAATTATAGAAATATTTGGAAGATATGGTCAATTTGTTTGAGATAATGTAATAGATATATCCTAAGGTCAAACATAACATTAAAGTCATACATGTGGAGAAGAATATATGTGACATCTTGATTGGAACACCAATCGATATTAAAGGAAATACTAAATATGGGATGAATGCAATATTGGAATTACTCTCAATGGGAATACATTTGGAGTTAGCTCCCACTCCTGACGGAAGACGAAAATTCTTACCCCGGCTTATCATGCATTATCCAAGAGGGATAAAATTAGATTTTTTCAATGTCCTTGTGATATAAAAATGATATAGGGTTATTCTTCAAATGTAAAAAATCTTTAAAGGATTTGAATTTGATGAGAAGAAATCTTATGATTGACACATCATGATGTAACAACACCTACCAATTGCATTGCATGGAATATTGTCTATACATGTTAGAATAACTATCATAAAGGTGTATTATTTTTCAATTAAATTTCTAATACGACAATTGATCATAATTATTTGATAAATTTGGATAACAAATCAGTTTATATACTTTTTCAATTAAAAAATTATTGTCCCCCATATTTTTTTGATATCATGGTTCATTTAATGGTTCATTTAGAGTGAGAAATAAAGTTTTGCGGACCTATATATCTACATTGGATGTATCATTTTTAAAGGTATATGGAGATATTGATGGCAAATGTTAAGAATCCATATTGACCTAGAGCCTCTATTTTTTATAAGTATATTTTGAGGTGGTTGAAGAGTTTTTTACATGATACTTTTCTGCAAAAGAGCACATCATTTTTTCTATATCTCTCCATGGACGAGTCAATTGTGGGGGAAAGGGGATCCATGGATTGAAAGTAAAAATGTTGACAAGTGAATAGATAAATAAGGTGCACTTATACATATTAAATAACTTAGATGATTCTCAACCATATATAAAATTTCATATTAATTTATTGAAACTATGTTATCCAAGGAAGAAAGATATGTAAATTTTGAATGAGTATAACAAAACTTTTTAATGTGGCTTAAAAATAACATACTTTCTAGATCAGATGCATCAAAAACAATGTGATAGTTAGTGGGTAGTCCCATTTTAAGTTTGATAACATTATTAGGTTATGAAATTAGTGGAAATACATTTCATACAAAAGATTAGGACAATAGATGTACAGTTCAGAATAGTAGTGTATCGGTGTATGTAGAAGAAATTAATTTTTCATTTTCCAAAGAAAAAAACACAATATCTAGATCAAGTGCATATTAAGGAGTCGTGGAATAAATATTGGAGGTTTATTACACTAAATTTCAAGGAAAGAATGACAAATAATATTAATGAGCACATCATAGACATGGTTTTTGACATATGAAAGGATCATGGTGAATGGATTTGAGAAAACCATCCTTTAGTACATTCCTAATATTACAGGTAATATATGTTTATTTCTAGTTTAATTTTATAAATTTCATAAAATATTAGATTTTTTATTTTTATTTTCTTTATTAAATCACGTATTATAACTAAGTTAAAAAAATTCATATTAATTTAGTTTTGTTTTTTTAATATGTTTACCCTTACATAACATATCTACTAATTAATTTTTTTGAAAAAAAAATATTTTAAATATAATATGATAAGTAAAAAAAAATATTGTATAAAATAGTATATTCAAACAATAACCTTTTTAGTATAAAAAATGATTTATTAGGTTGGAGCATTTCTACTATTCTCACATCATTTTTGGATTTTTTTTATTATTTTACCTCTTTTCACATCCCATTAATGTTGTTATCATTTTAGTTAACTACTATAAAAAATATGAATAAAAATTTGGTCAGTTTAGTTAACTTTTTATTGGATCATTTTTCATATATTCAAAGAATATTATTTTTGATGGAAAAAATGGTGTTATACTTGGAGGATTTTTACTATTCACGCACCATTTTTTGATATTTTTTTCATTCATTTATGTCATTTCATATCTCATTAATGTTGTTTGCAATTTAGTTAATAGTAAAAAATAATAATAATGTGTGTAGTTTACATGAGACATCTACTTCCACTGGGGAAAAAGAGTTTGAGCGTTGGTAAACATAGAATAAAGTGTTTAACAAAATTATAAATCACCCATATCCAAGATCAGAGGATACCAGTAGACTTTGATAATAATGATATTCTAATAGGTCTATATTCAAAAAAATTCAATACTTTTATAGCAGTATAGGATAAAATAAAAGTTAGTATTTTGATTGATAATTATTGGAGAAGTGTTGAAAATGATAATATCTCACTTATGGGAGAACTTTTTGGTATAATTTTTTGTTATTATTTTACTTATCTTGAGATGTGTATTGTAATATATGTTTCCCCTTCTTATTAGATGAAATATGATATACCTGATACTGAAGGAGTCTAGAGGAATTGTTTATCATTGGCTATAGGAGGTGGAGAGATTTTAAATCAACCTGAAAATCAAATTTTATTATTGGTTATAGACAACATCATAATCCATTTGATATATATCAGTTTTTAGATGAAGATAAATGGAAACAATTTGTTGAAAGTAGACAATGGGAAGTATTTTTTGTGCATTCAATGTTAAATTTTAGAAGTTTTTTTATATTAATGATCATATTAATGATTTTTTTTATTCTTAATTTATATAAATTGAGGAGATATCATCAGGAGATTAAAAATAGAAACTTATAATCTCAAACTTTATTCTAGGGAGGGTATACATTACTGGAAGAACAAATGATAGCTAAAAAGTTTCAAAAATTGAGAGTTGAGTTTTCAGGCTCCACAGAGGTTGACCCTCTCCCATAATAGACATGAAAATGTAAGAGGTATTAGATGATAAAAAAAGTAAAATATCTTATGGTAGATTCGAGGATTTTAGATGAGAGGATTTAAGATGTTTATGTTATTTTTTTATTTAAGTTAAATCAATTCTTTATACATTGAGATTCATTATGTATTTTACAAATATTCTATAAAGGATTATCCTGAAAAGAAGAGAACATAGGGAATATTCATAGCTGAGGGTAGTAAGGATGTTATAGCTATAACATTGGGAAATCTCGAACACCCGAGTCATGTATGAGGATACCTGGAAAGTGTGTTAGTAAAAAAAGTTTTTCCAATTTATGAATCTCTTTTAATAGATGATGTTTATAAAAAAATAGAATCTTTGGAATTTGAAGTTCATGATATATATGTGAAAATGGAGGAAGGGATCAAATATTAGGTATAGTAGATTCTTGAAAACATGCAAATAAAGTTTCAGGACTATAACCCCATTCCTCCACCTCTTCCAGCAGATCCCACTCCTCCAACTTATCCTACTCATACACCTCCGTTTGCAGACCCCGCTCCTTTTTATCCTAATCCTACACCCCATACTCCATAGATTTTTATTTATTCTTAGATATATACTTATTATCCCTAACAACATATTGGTTTATATGGGATGATATATTATGGAGCTTGTGATTGGAGATCAGTTGGGCATCAACATGATGCAAGTTTTTTCCATGTAATTCGATTAACAAAAAAATTCCATTCTTTTAATTTATTGAAAATTTATACTTATGTTTATTTTTATTAGGTATAATAATAAAATTTGTATGAATAATTAAACAACATAATTATATGGATTTATAGACCCATATTTTATTTCACCTATAGCGAGAAAAATGACAGATGTAGAAAGAACAATTTATATTGCTGAAATATTTCAAAAGAATGCAGATATTTAGTGTTGGATGTTTCCTTATCTTCAAGAGTATGAAATATATATCTCAAAAATTGTTATATGTGTCTTAACATAATAACCACTCACATTAAATTTTCTTATATATCAGTGTTCATTAGATGTTGGGTGTTTTTTTTCAAGGTAGGAGATGCTTTACTGTATAAGATCTATCCATGGTGAAGCGTGAGAATATTTTATGAATGTATTGAACACATAAGTCTGAATATTTTAATATTTTTTTATATTATAATGCCATTTAAAAAAATTTATTCATATTATTTTTAAAATATGGCATGTAATTTATTTATAGAGACCACAAGAAAGAAGACCACCAATATCATATATGTAAAAAAAAGGCTAATTTTCTTTTTCTATTACTAAATTTTTTATATATTTATTAAAAAATGTTATTTTTAATTGAAAAGTTATTATAAAAATAAATTTCAAAAACAAGGAGTAAATGAATGTGGATACTATATTTTAAGATTTATTTATGAAATAATTTCAACAAGTATAGTTATGAAGTTCCAGAAGATCAGATTTATTTATAAAAGTTTCCTTATTATTTCATTCATTTTATTCAGAATACATGTTAAATGATTTCTTCTTAACTTGTAGATTTTTTATGACCTCATTATACTATAAAAGCTCTAGGACACTTAAAAATTGAATGTTATAATCACTTCATAGGTTTTATTGGATTTTATTTTATTTGTAATATATATTGTAAACTTGAAAGTTCAAATTGTAAGTGTTTTTGCTACTATTTTTCTACTGGTGTTTTGCTATTTTTCTAGTGGTTTTCCACTTATGTCTCCTAGGTAGGGGAATAATTAATACAAATTTATTTAAAAAAACATATTTTCACATCAGTTATTTAATAACCAATATAAAAAATGGTTGATAAGATTTTACTATGTCATTTTTATTAAAAAACTAACATGAAAAATGGTTTTTCACATTGTTTATTTGATAAAAAACTTTAAAAACTTCTACAAAAAAAAATTACAAAATCTATTTTTATTAACTGATGTTAAAAATTTATTTATAACATCTCCTGTAATAAAAAATCATACTAATCGACGTTAAAAAAACCCGATGTTAAAAAAATGGTTTGCACTAGTGATAGAATGATATCTTGGGTATCTCCTCTCTCTTGACACTCAGTTGATGATATCTAGAATGGAGCTCAATCTTGGAAAATTATTGAACTCCATTTATTTGATCAAATAAGTCATCAATATAGGTAAGATGTGTAACACCTCAGGCTTCCATTGTACGTTTTTCTTTGAATAATGCAATAGCTTGCGTTGTACGTAACTTCGAGTTCTAGCACACCACGACCAATCAAACTAGCCATTATGAATAGTAATACCCACTTTTTAAAATTTTATAAATTATATTTTTTAAAATGGACTTCATTTTTGGATTCATAATATCAAAGTTATCTTAGGTTAAAATTTTGGTATTTTTCTAAAAACTTTCAATTTTTGGTGAATAGTGAAAAGCACTACGTTATTGTTTAAAAGCTACTTTTTTATTTAAATAATTATTTATTTTATTTAAATTTATTTTAGGTCAAAATAGATACATAATACCTATATTAGTTCAATGTAATTCATTGGAGTCATTTTATAATAAGATTATATGTATAAAATTTTATTGAACTTTTTAATGTCTTTTACCCACCTTCTAGGCACGTTGGAAAATTGGCATAAAACGTAATTTTACCGATCATGTGAATTGAATTTAAAAAATCCAAGAGACATGGTTGAAATCAGTAAGTAAAATTTGGTTCAATAGGATGAAAATAATTTTTGGTGAATGGAAACTTTTGGATTTTATTTACCACGATTAAAATTAAATAGGGTAATTAAAGGTAAAAATGATATTATAATTACCCTAACACATGTCCTAATTATATTGGATCAGTTTATTTTGAAAAAAAATAACCTTAGGAATAAAATATGATCCTATTTGATCCATTTTTATTAGATTATGACATTTATTATTATTTTATTTAAAGAAGAGTTAAAAGTGTTAAATTCAAATTTTAGTAACTAAAAAATTTTTAATATATGGTTATACATAAGATACATTAGACTATAAATATTCATTAGAAATATAAAAATATTTCCTACATAATGGTATTTTATTTATAATTTTTAGACATTAAATAATTAAATATATTTATGACACAATGATGATGCAATAATTACCTTATTAATGAAAGATTAAAATAATTGATATTATAAATATCCAAATAAATGTAAATTGAGACTTTTGATACATTCCACTAATTTTTTAGGTTAATATGAAATTTTAGGGTTGATTAAATAAATTTTTTTCGAAGTGATAAGGTTTTTATGACTTTCACAAAAACAAAATACCAAATAGTGTCAAAATTGACATAAATGCGTTTTTAAAACAAATACAATGTTATTAAATGATGTAATATTTCTAAAAATATAATGTTCATCAAAAGGACTTAGATAAGGTTAGATATTTCAATAATTAACCACTTGGGGTTCTCTCGGCTTTTTATAGTAAGTTTATTAACCATTTATTATAATAATACAAGAATACATGGTAAAAGTTAAACTATTTAACAGAGTTAAATATAAAATATAAGGTTAATATGGTGACCTAAACCTATATAAAACCTATTGGTTGATAGTTTTTTGACCAATCCCTACCTTAGCCTCGAAATAAATTCTTTTGGAGCCATTATAAAGAGAAAATGATTTTATAATAAAATAATATTTCAAGTTTTTTCTAAAGTGACCCACACCTCTCTTATAAAAGGGTACTTCTCCTTTTCTCAAAATCACACCTCCAAATCAGTTTGGCTCAGACAAAACCTTCTAAAATATCTTCCCAACAACCCTAACTTCAACTTAAAGGCCCTACATTGATCATAAATCCAACCTAAGGATCCCTTTTGATCAAATCAAAACGAAGCACTCAAAGAAAAAGGTAATAATTTCATCACCTCTTTTAAAGTTATTTTCTTCTTCCACTTCCTCTTTATTTGTTGTTTTGATACCAAAATAATAACTCCAGTAACTTATACATAATTTGATTTTATTATAAATATGGTAAAACCATATTCATTATTCTATCCATCCTATGAATGACAAAGTCACCATATGTGCGTACGTATGGAATAACGTCTTCACATCATGGTATAGTTTGTTATTCAACACTAAATTATTTGGATGGGTATAATAATGAGAATAATTAATTTAAATAATTAATATAACATTATAAAGATTATTAATATGTATTATATCATCCAATTACATACAATTTTACGATCAACAGAATGATATTGTCGCTTGTGTGTACGTACAGATTACCGTCTCAACGAACCCAATGAGATTCATTCCCCATCGTAACCATTCAAAAATAATTTTCATTTCATGATTACAAATAATGTTTAAGAACTTAATATCATTCTGGATATGAATCAAATATATCCTATTCATAACAAACATGACTTATGTAACAAAACATATAGAGGAAAATGAATCAGTTAACACCTGAAACAATGATACTACTAAAATATTATTAACAAAGCAATATTATAATATCATATATAATATCATATTTGTGTATGTTGTTCTTGTATAATTTAATAAAAATTATTTAACTACTATAAAGGAGGTTAACGTACCCTCGAAAAAGTAAAAGTACAAGGTAAGGGTTAATTTTACCATCTCTTTATTATTTGAGGTTGTTTTTACGAAAATATCTACTGGGAATTCTTTATCATCCACATCTGTGTTTTTTAAAAATGTATTTCATAACATTTTTAATATTTCCTAGAATATGGGTTAAATTCATTTTTACCCTTTTTTGACTTTTTAAAAAAAAATTGAAAGGAATATTTCCGTCATTTTCCAAACAAGGTACTTTATGACATTTTCGACAAATTAGGGTAAGAATGTTTTTTTTTAACTTATATGGAAAGTGTGTCTATTTTCTGCCGTTATAACGCCTTAGAAGCTTCCCTTACAATATTATAAGAATATTTTCAAAATAAATGTTTCCTTTTATAATTATGTGACTTTTAAATTATTTCAAAATTGAAATAGATATGTCTCTCAAATAGTTTTGATTTAATATATGTCAACATCCTTTGATGGATTTTACACTTGTTTGAAGTTGATTTATTATGATACAATATTCTATATTGTATTTAAGGTTTTTTGATATGTTTGACTGTGGATGTGTTGTTTTTATACCATTCATGGTTTATGGTTAAAGTATTAACATTTGGTATGCTATTTTTAATATGAATGTTTATGTTATGTTTCAATATTTTCATATGAGGAATGCATTGGACTTATTAAGTGATAGGTGGAGCCCATTATAGCTTCTCGATGCATTGGTAGGTCTCATGAGACAAACTAGTGTCTTGCCACAAGGCCTTGATAAAATCTTATTTGTAGTCTTGGAAAGAGGCATTAACTATGTGGTTATGATGTCCGGTATTATGCATTCCATCATTATAAAATTGGCTATTGATAATACATGTGATTATTAGACTAGTAGAATATCCATGTGAATAAGTAAATGGAATTATTTGATTTATCTTTTCCATATTTTGCAGGAGTTTATGTTTAAAAGGCATGTATTTTAGTCCTATATATTTCCTTAAATGTTTGTGCTTATTTATGATAGTTTCTGCTATATTTTTATCCTTGTTGATAATCTGATCTCACCCCTTTCTATGTTTTATTTTTCCCAAGATGTGAAGAATTATATTATGATTAACCTACAGGGATAGTCTAAAGGATATGAGTGTGTTCAAATGGGACACAATGTTGTTTTTTTTCATGATGGAATGTAAAACTCATGTATGTATCTAGTACTTCCAAGACTACTAAACTAATTAGTATTTAGAGACTTTATCTCTTGTGATCTACCAATGTTATGTAATAATGCACCGAATTTGGGTGACTAGGGTTGGGGCGTTACAAGAGGATACTTGTTCTTGATTGAAATTTTATTAATCTCTTGATACTCAATGCAAAAACAAATTGACCCATATTTATTTTTTACAAATAGAATTAGTGAACCCCAAGGTGATATGATAGGGAATATGAATCCCTTATCAAGATTCTCCTAGAGTTGTTTCTTTAATTATTGAAACTCAATTGGGTACATTCTATAAGTATTCTTCTAAATGGGCGTAACACCAGGTATAAGTTCAATTGAAAATTTAACTTCACGATTCGGTGGATGACCCAAAAATTCATCCAAAAAGACATCTAAAAACATTAATACAATAGGTATATACTTAATGTTGAGTTTCTTCAAAAATATCTGAGATAGATAACCTTTATTTACAAGAATTAAGACCCAAAATATGGAAGCAATTTCCATTGTAATTTAATATTCATCCTTGAATTGAAAAATGATTATAGGTTCATTTAGATAATGAAATGTGACTTCCCGTACTTGGAAATTAATATGATATCTATATAAATAAATCCAATATATGACAATAATCACATATAATTCAACTAAATGTAGATTCATAAGATTTATAATAATCACTTTCCCACAAACCTCAACCCTAGAAGAACTATAAACTTGGGAAGCTATTATTTTTCCATTAGTAATTTTCATAGCTAACTCAACATTTAATTATTTAGGTTATATGGTGATACCCATATTAAATTATTTATAAATAAAGGAGCAGGTGGATCTAAAATCAAACAATACATTAACTATTCTAGAGTGAATGATAAGTGTACCTTTCACCAGATAATTTTTGTAACCCACTTCGGCAATCATGATCATGTGAGATTTCCCTTTTTCATTGGGCTTAAGAGGTTATTGACATTTATCATAAAAAAAATTTGAATTTTTTAACTAGTTGGTATAATTCCCATACTCCTTACATTTAAATCATTAGAGCATGGGTGAGGCATTAGTTGGAACCTTCTTTTACTCCATTGCATTAATTGCCATATTCATCACCTTTCTACATTCATGGGATTTATGACATACCTTGTTTAAAGCATCTCTTATTTACATTAAAAAAATTCCATTGATTTTATTCCCATATTTCTAGAAATTATATGCATGGAATTTCTTTCCACCATGTAATTTATTCAAGTTTTCATGAGCCTGGATCAATATTTTATTATCAAAACCATGGGAATAGTGGGAATATCCAATTTCTATATCTACCTTGAGTGCACATCAAAATATTTCTTCATATCTATTGAAATATCTTATATTTAATGCCTTTTAGAGAATTATTTTTCAACCACCAAAGAATAAATCAATTTTACTTTCAGGGATGATAATTATACTAGAGGTATACCTTGAAAGCCTTGTAAATTTGCCCTCATAGGTGACAATATATTCGTCATCCTTTTTATTCAGCTCATGAAATTATTTCTCTATATTTATATGTAGAATAAGAGATAATTAATTATTAAAAGAATATACCCTTAAACTCATCTCTTTCCATGGATTCAATTTCTTCTTCTTTCCTCATATTCTTGATAATATTTTACCATTGATTTGTTTCTCCTTTTATATGATAAATAGATAAAAAAATCATGTATTAGGCATTGAATAACAGAGAATATTTTATTAATAGTTTTGAACCATCACTTAGCCACTAGAAGATTAGAGGGCCCACTAAAATAAGGTGTATGTTCCCTCATGAAAGATTTAATAGTATGTGTTTCCCTAATTTGATCATTTGGAAACTTGGAATGATTCATAGCTTGATAAATTTTCATTAGAATAGCAGTAAGACTCTACATTCTAGATCCCATGAAATTTAGTTTATTAAGTGGAAAATCATTCCATTTTCTATCACATTCAGCATTAACACAATTCCTTCAGGTTCCATCCACTGACTAAAACCAAAATTCATAGTGTGAGAAACAATAATCATAGTTTAAAACCATATAATTCTTATAAAAATTTTATAGAATGTCTAAATCTCAAGACCTTGTTCTATGAAATGTTAGGTTTAACATAGGTTATTCATGATAATTATCAAAACATTCTGATTTTATCCTATACTTAGTCATATCCCCAAGATTTTAATAAAAGTTTACTAACATAATCTCCAAATATTGCCTAAAACATACTCAAATACCAACTATAATGGCCCAAACTTTTCATACACAAATATTACAACTATTTAGATGAATATTCAATGCATAAAAATATGATCCATTCTAGAACCATAAAGGTTTGGATTCTTTAGATATTAGATATAAAATATTATTATTTTATAAAAGATATTCATCATGTACCATAAATATCTTCCCACATAATAATCTTCAAAGTCATACCCACATACCCTACTAAAAACTTTCTTCATATCCTGGGAAAAGGAAACATAACAAAAGGGTGATCTCGGATTCTCAATAAGGGTAAACATGGGATATATCAAATAATTTTTATAAAAAACATAATATAAGTATATGGGCATGAGGTATTGACCATACATGCAAATTTCAATCCCAATCTAATAAATATCATAAACAATAGTTATTTCATAAATCATCAACATTTTATAAGAAATATATCATAAGAATGAAAATCTATATTAACTCAATCATGTACTATAAGTTCATGTGTTCGGAACCATCATAAGTATATAAACCATTTATAAGTCAATGATAATAACCAAGACTATCATATCAAGCATCAAAAAAAATTTCCCCTAGTGGATTAATCACATCAACTTGTTTCACATAACATATCAAGAACATCGACTTGTTTCCAATAACATATCAAGAACACCAACTTGTTTCCCATAACGGATCAAGCACATCAAATTGTTTCCTTCACCATCTCATGAGATATAATAATTTAACCAATTAATTGGAGGGAGATATATTTCCCAACCATCACATAACAAAAACCATACATATGTGTTCTATAATATTATTAAACATTCATCATATAAGAACCCTTGGAAAGAAACGGGCTTCATAATAATTTCATATTTTAATTATAAAAATAAACCATCTAGATAAATAATAAGGATATTATCCTTGAATCATGATCCCTATAAATTATAATTAACATCAAATGATGTAATCTTATATGGGAATCTTTTTTTAAGATAACTTAGAAAAATTATTGAGGAAAATAACTCTTCTATTTTAAAATCACATCTATTTAATAAAACTAAAGACTTTTAAAAAAACAATTTTATTTAAAAATTAACATATAAACTTGTAAATTAAGCTTAAAATGATTTATGTAACATGATGGCAGTAAAATACCCTCATGTTTTATAGGTTAAAAAAATCATTTCAGATTTTTTTCTGAAAAGTCACAAAGAACCTCATTTAGAAAATGATAAAAAGATTCCTTTTGAACCATTTTTTTTAAATTAAAAAAATGGGTAAAAATTATTTTAAATAACCATAGGATAATATAAAAAATTAATTTTTTTTATAAAATATGGACATGTAAGAGAAATATTCCCCAATGGAGACTTAAACATAAAGAATCCTGAATAATGATGAGATTGTGAAAGAAACCCTTACCTCAAGTCTCTCTTTTCTTTATTCATGTTTAAACCTCATGTATAATAAATATTTATTTATTATAAATGTATTATATAACCATATATATTACCATTTATGATTTATTTATAACATCTTATCAATCTTTTATTAATAATTTATTATTAAAATCACTATTCTTGGAGATAACTGCTTTGTTTTATAAGCATGTTTCAGTTCGGTATTCTCAGTCCTTTTACTTTTATCATGGTCCCATAATTTACATAATTTTAATAATTTTATCAAAATATTATATATTCATTATATGTATATTTTTAATCATTCATAAAAATTAAAGACAGAAAAATGAATTACACCACTCATGGAGACAATAGGTCGTACATACACATTAACATTGTTATCATTTTTTGAAGAATGAAATGAAAGAAAGGTAAATGGTAATTAACTTTTAAAGAATAATTATTATATCAGATAAATACATAAAATTCAACCTTTTACCATTCATATATAATATAAATTAAAAATTAATCACATTGCATCTTAGAGATGGGAGTCCATATGTATGCACGAGCAACTTTTTCATTTCCCAAAAGATTAGATGGTTAAAAGGTATACATGATATTATAATTAAAGTAGTATAATTATGTCATAAATATAATATATAAACATTAAATCCATCATAATATACATCCATAAAATATGGTGATGAATAATGAATTGTATCGCTACGCGAAGATGGTAAGTTGTATATACGCACGAGCGATACTTTCACTTCTTTTTTTATGGTAAAGGAGGTGTATAATAGTGTTTTCATAATAATAATGATATTTAATCATATTAGGAGAGTTATATTATTTTTTATGATAAATTTAATAGATTTATCAGAGTTAAATAAGTGTATAAAAAATAAAGTGATTGGTTAAAGTGATTAACTCTTCTTCGGAATGACTTCTTTAACTATCCTCTAAAGGGATCTAGGGTTGGTATTTGGGGGGAAATCATATATAGAAAGTTTATAGTAATTTTATAATATAATTTTGAATGTTATTGTTGAGATATAAGCCTCAAAGTGTTCTAATTAATTGATGGAGGAGGTTCCATTTTATAATTGGGGAGAGGGTCACCTTTGGAATTTCTCAAAAGAATAATTTATAATAAATTCAGTCTCAATAAAAATACCTCTAAATGGAAATGGATTCAAATATAAGGTGGGATAGTGTTTTAATATCATCAAACAATATGTTTTAGACAAGTTTTAGAGTAATTATAAACCTTGTCATTATGATTAACCCATAGTTAACCTATTTTAATTTTAACTACGATGATAAATTTTTCAATACTAAAAGGTTATAATTTTTACTTATAATATTTGAATTGAACCATAAATTACCAATATAAGATATTTTCAACATTACCTTATCCCATTTGTCTATATTATTTATTTTTATGTTTTTTAAATAATTTCAAAAAATGTCATTTTCATAAAATATCATTATTGTCAATTTTGATATCATTCATTGCTTTGACTTTAATAACATTAATAAAATAGTTATAATTAAAACCAATTATTTTAACCTATTACCAACATGTCACGGTCATCTATAAAATTATTGGATCACCTTAATTATCTCAAATTATAATACTTTTAAAATTTTTAATATAATCTTTTTTATTTTTTTCATTAATTGAATAATTACTACATCCACATTGTGTGGGTATTTAAGGTAATTATTTAATCCCTAAAAATTATAAATAAATGAAAATAATGAATATAATTTCATTAGTAAAAAATTACTATTAATATTAATTTGTAACAAATATTTTTCCCTATGTAAATACATAAATTATATTTAAAACTATGAGAGTGACATTTTGTCACTTCCTTTGGTTTAAATAATATATAATTCCTTTTCATAGACAAGTTTCCATTAAAAGAATAAATTTATAAACTTAGGTGTTAAGGGTATAATTTCATTCATTAAATAAGAATAAATATGAATAAATGTGTCCTTATCACTTTTTTTAACCTATATTTAACTATTTTACCCTTTACAAATGTGAAAAAATTTTCCACAATTACTATTCATTTTGACCAAAAATAAAATAGAACTATTTTCCAAATTTTAAACTAATGATTATAAATAATAAATTCATTTTATCTAATTCAATACTTATAAATATAATAAATTTATTTTAAATTAAGTGTGAAAAATGTGACGAAATCTTATTTTTAGAAAAATACATTTTTATGATTAAAACTGGATTTTTTCTTATCCTGTGCCTAGAAAAATATTTGTTGAATGTTTAAAAATTTTGATAAAGTAAATAATATATACATTTAATTAAAATAATTCAACAATATATATTAATTTAATATATTGATATATAATTCATTGTACAAATAAAATAATATTTTCAGAAAAACGTCACTTTTATTTTAAATTAATTTTTGTTTTTAATTCTAATCATTTGATAACTAATTAATTAATTTTATAAATTTATAGACCGTATATTTTTCATAATTTAGTTATTACTATTCATACACTCGAATCTAATAGCTTTTTGATAACAGACACATGATATTTTAATAATGTTACACTGTTTGTCTAAACTCATTATTGCGTGCAATGCAATTTATCAAAGAAATAAAATTATTTAAAAATTTATTTCATAAAAATATCAATGTGTTACAAAATATAATAGATTTACCCATCAATCATGAGTATGGGTAGATTCAAGGACTAGAAGTACAACTCCTAGATCACGTAGAGAACTACCTAAGGCATTCCCTTCCTAACTTACCAATTCTTTCCTAGGGGACTCATTAAAAAACATTGAAAAACAAAAAAAACAACCAAAACCCTTTTAAAATTAAAATCAAAGTGGATAACCAAAACAATAAAATACATAAAAAAATCCAAATCACTTCAAAATTCCACTCATGGTAACTAAATCTCAAAGTAACCAAATCAAGGTTACAAAACCCATCTTTCAAAAATTTACCCAAAACCTTTGGAAACATTCCACACCATGAACCCAAAGAATTTTGAAACTAACACAGTCCCAAGATCACTTTATTTTTCTCAAACCACCTACATTGAGGTTTAAAAAAGTCATGAAAACACCCCAAATCATCCAAAACATTATTTTTTAAACATTTACAACCAATAAATAGTTAAAATTTTGATTTTAAAATGCGATTTTAAAAAATTTACAACCAAGAAACTCCACCCAAATAGCCATATTCAAACACCATCAACCAAAGAAGAATCTAAAAGTAATAAATGAGAGAAAAAACAAAAAATCAAACTTTATCCACTACACATGGTTTGGTTGTATGGTTTTTCAGACCATCTACCAACCATGTGAGTGCCACTAAAAGTTTTCCAGAAAAGTCTACAGGACCTGGGCATGGTTTGACAGACCATGTACCCCATAGGACCCTTCCAATTTCAAACTGAAATGATTAATTTCTCAGTTTTTCTACTGAAATATCCCCACAAATCATAGTAATATCACTCCACACCAAAATATCTCAATAAAAGGCCACCATAACTTCAAAAATTAAAAGAATACTCTTGAATACCCATGGAAACTTGAGATCTGACACAAGGAAGAGTGGGCCAAGAACTTCCTTAGACCTACCACCAGAGTCCTGAAGATCTTATCTATTTTATACCACTAACCCCCAAATAATAGGAAGGTTAATCTCAAGAACCTAGTCGGCTTTCAAGAACCTAGGGCTCTGATACCATTTTGTAATGAACCAACCTACGATGTCATTCATACCGACCTACCACGTATCTGAGGGGTATCCTTGATCCCCACGGATTGAAGAAAAGCACCAAGGGTATCAAGAATAACCATTGGAGATGGTTTCACCCACAAGAAACTAGATATAAACAAACAAACTAGGATTAACAATAAGGAGACAAAGATAAAAGACAAAAAACACTTACAGAAAATAAGTATTTAATATAGAGTTACAAAGATACAACGGAAGATAAAAGAAAGAAAAATGGAATAACAAAAAGACCTTAATAAAACTTGAACCAATCAGTTTTATGAAACTATAGGATTGATAAACATCTCCATGTGACACACAAGTCACCACCATGATCCCAAAAACCAACCACTTCTTGAGAAATATGACACTAGATCAGACCTGGAATCCAAACCTGAAGGAACTTTCACAATACATGATGACTACATACACATTAATGTGACTATGTAGAGTGTGAGACGAAGCCAGTGGGATACCACCATGAGTCCAATTAATTTATTTTATAAAATAAACCAAAACCTCTAGTTGTGAAATAATGTAAACAAATTGGTTTTCATTTCCATTTTACATAATATAGAAATAATTCAAACATAGAGAATACACTTTCATAAATCACATGTATAAAATAATCCATAAAGTGGTTTTAACAAAAATCGTGCCAAGTTCAAGTGCCAATAATTTTTCTTTTAAATTCCACACTTCTAAAAAATAAATCCACACTTTATTTATAATGTTTGAAAATAATTTCCAATAAAAATAGAATTTCCAAACCACCTTATCTTTTTTCCTTTAAAAGGTTATACACACCAAAATCAAAATTAAACCATGAAATAAGATAAAACAATCATGAAATCAACATGCTAATTAAACATATGGAACAACAATAGCCAAATCAAGTCCAAACCATAAGAGAAACAAAGCATCTATGCAAGTCCATCCAATCAAAAGAAACACGCATATAGATATATAAAGAAAGGAATAAAAAGGCATAAATAGCATGAGGAAGCATTATAGGGACTAACATGACAACACAGGACAAGTATAGATAGACCTACTACTGGTAGGTTAATGGTCACACATCCATCAACTGAATCACTCTAACCAGTCACCTCGATGAAATTCCCACTATCCATGTGTTACTTATAAATAGTGGACTAACTAGTGTTAAATCTCAAATAGCCTAACAATGTCTCAATACTTCCCATATAGTAGTATCGGTCTCCCCATGAAATAATAAAGGAGGTGGTCCATAAGTAAACAATTTCACCACATGATAATAACAAATCCCTAACATCTAACACCACAATCACATCCTTCCCACCTCACATACTACCCTTATAAAGAGCCTCAGTCCATGAGCACAACATGAATCACATAAAAAAGAATCCATCACATGGATAATAATAAACATCATCAATGAAAAAGGTGTCTCGATAAGGGAACAATCAATATCACTTCACAAAGTACCAACCAAGCCTTTACTTATCACATATATTATATAAATTTGTAAATACCTTTTTTTTAAGTTATAAACAAACAAAATTACAAATAAATAATATTCATAACAATCACTATCAAACTAACTAAGGGAAATCACAATCAATCATCAATTTACACTCAATCCAAAACAAGGGAATCACCATTTCATTTCTTAAACAAGGATCCCATTAAAACATGTGAAACCATTCTTAAACTGGAAGGAAATCATTTTTTTAATCCAAATTTGTCTCAAAAAAAATATATCATAGAAAACCAACCTTTGAATTTTATCATACATGTAGAGTGACTAAAATACTTATTTACAATGATAAACTATTTTAATTATGGAATCCCCCTAATTTTCATATGATAACTAAAAAAGGTTAAGGAAAACTTTAACAAATCATACTTAGATAACCCACACCACAATAATCTTGGTTAAGAATGAATTTAGAAGGCCAAGCACTAATGTAATCCTTAAATAAAAGACAATGAAATGGATACCCCAATCTCATGTGGTGATTTCATGTAACCTTTGATGAAATCAACTGGAATGGAATTTTTAGGATGGTTCGCAACCATTACACACCAAAAGACCAAAATCCAAAAAAAAATAAACACTAAAATCAATCAAACATGACTACTAGGTTTAGAGGAGAAGAGGAAAAGAGGATAAGACAAAATAGTAATGAGAATATGGACTCATGCCTATTTAACTATGTGAATAATCACCAAGAAACCACCTTGAATCTACTTGTAGGATCTTGGAGGAGGGAGAACCCCTTGAGAGATTTTTGGGTCATGGGGTTTGAATGATGGAGGATTAGGGTGAAAGACCCAATTAAAAAGGAGTTGAAAAGATAAAAATACCCCAAACTGGGTAGGAAACATAATTTTCTCACATGGTTTTCCAAACCATGCATAGACAATGAATCTTCCACTATTGAAAACCCCTAGAGGTTGTATTCTTCTCTCACATGGTTTCCCTAGCCATGCACAGATTTTTCCCTCCACATTGTCCACCACTACACAAGGTTACATGACTTCTACATTATGAATTAAAAAACATTATACTTAACAATGCACCCCTATAAAACTCCCAAAAACTAAAAATTTACAACCAGGAATAGTCATATCCCAAGGGGTAAACAACCACATGATTACTAATAAGAAAGTGACATTATAGGGTGTCATGAGATGGATTTTCACTCTCTATTATTAATAACATTCTTGAGAATATTTCTTTAGGGTTTAATACAATTCTCTAGAGATGAAATGTGTTATGAAAAATGATTCTCATACCTCTAAAAATGATTTAATCAGGTTTATATATCTAGGTCAGAAATTTTATTATTGCAAAAAGTCCCTTAAACAGTCTCTTAATCCTAAATAAAACCCCACATCAAATAATAATATATTATTATTATTTTCATGATGTACTCAAAACTCATGGTTATAAATATCATTTTTCCCTAACTATTAACTCAGTCTCTCAATCCTACTTGGCATTAATTGATCCTGAATAATAACTATTTATTTAAATAAATAAATATCACTTTATTATTCATTCAATGCATAAATAAATATTATATTCATAAAATCACAAATAAATATTTATTTAATATTCACGTAATCAAATAAATAATTATTTTCTATCTTGAGAATAAACAAGAGATAAATAATTATTTTATATTTATGCAATTCATTATTTTATTATTAATAGATATTTATTTAATATCCAACTCACATACATATTATTTTGGATAACTAGTGACTGAATTAATGTGATCAACACATCCTAGATAATTATTAAACTACAATTTTGGAGTAATATTTCTTCAAATAGTTAAATTCAAATAGAATTTAACTGATATTCTAGATATACTTGGTGTCGGTCCCTCTAGGCCTCTTTCTTAGTGGAATTTGGTGAACTGGCTTAAAGTACAAGATCAGTGTCTAATAAAATGTCAAGGAATACATATATTAATAAGTTAATATTGTAATGACAACAACCTCCTACTAATTCCAACTGTGTAATATAATCCCTTTATCTTGATATATCATTAAGAAGGTTGCATAATTTGTGTCATCAATTTTTTTGATTGATTTATGTTTCTTTGACTTCCAAAAATGAATATGTCGATATACTACCATGGTAATGAATTTAACAAAAAATTACATTTCAATCAAAGGTATATAGATATCTACTTCCATTAAACCAGGAGGGATAAATCATTTCTTGATTTATCCATTAATTTCATATCATTAATAGGGAACTCAACATATATTGTTTAGACATTAGCATATGTCATCGTGTTTTTTTTCTATACATCATAGTACATGATTCGTGATATGCATTAATAATAATTTCAAGTACAAATAAAGTAATCATATTCATAAATAGGTTTATCCAATGATACAAATAACATGTGGAATTCCTATTGGTGGTTATGTTCTCATAACTTCCTCTTTTGGTGATTAACAAGTGTGAAATTCATGAGAAGAATTACCAATGTATTATAAGCCTCGAACACCTAATATCCTAAATCATTTTTCCCCATAAAATATATTTCATATGACCATAAAACATGTATTTAAGAATATTATCATAGCACTTCAATTTATCATTATAATTGGGAACTTCTATAACATCTTGATGTGATAAATACTCTTAGGATATTATCACATTAATGTTATATGAAATAACACTCACCATGTGATATGATATTTATTAACATTTAAGTATTTGATTATATGTGTAATCAAATGTAAAAAGTATTTGGTTATAGGGAACCAGCTCAAATAGACCCTCATTTGTACTACATCCAATTGCTAACAATTTTTCATTCCACTAGTTCTTATATGATATTCAAGATTCTACTGAAATATGGATATAGCTATAAGTAATTCCGTGTTTTAATTATTTTTATTCTTACTGCAATGTCACCACTTTGGGAAAATTCCTCAAGAGTTAATATCAATGATTATTAACTATTTTTTCCCGGTCAAGATTTCACATCATTGTTAAATTATATAACATTGATTAAACTGTTGTCAAAGATACTTATTAAGATGTATCATATGTTATAATGTAATCATTCTATATAAATATGGAAACCATTAGATGTAATAAGTTATCTCTTGTATATTACCTTATCCTTATTGTGATACTAATCAAAATGATCCAATATAAGGATAGTTTTCTATCCCATTTATAACAAACATGATCATTTATCCAATTACCAAGAAATTGTATAATTTTAATTTCTCAAGCACTATTGCAAAATTATGACTATAAATCAATTTAGTTATCCATGTTTTGTTTGATATTCACCTTTTTTTACACATAAGTAATATCAAGACTTAATATATTTCACAGTATGTGATATAAACCTCAAAGTACTCTTAGTCGTATGTAGTCTATTTATCATAATAATATCCTCTTATATTATCACACATCACACAAGAGATATTTCATGCCATGTGATATATAAAATGATACCTTGTCAATATATGTACTATGACTTAATCTATGAAACATTATTGATCTATTTCTATAGATCATGTTTCCTATAACTTATATTGATACTTAAGTCATTATTGATGAAATTATTTTGTTTATTCAGTAATACCAATCATCTGTTTTCCATATGTTTTCAAAATATATAGCTTATAAACCTATATTGATCCAACTAACCTCTTGTAAACTCTTGGAATACATTCATTCCCAATGAATATTCTATAATGACATAAAGTTCTATGAAAATTATAATTTTGATGGATTTTAGCAAGATGATTGGTGTAAGGTTTTTCATAAATTATGTTTATATATCATTTAAACCTTCACTAATTAGTCATGATTTATCGGTACCAACTTGTATCATCCATGTCTAGTTTCTCTTTAATAGGAACCAATGAATTTAATTTAATTAGAGAGACTTACAAAATACATAACTGGATTTGGTACATGAAATCCTTATTGAATTTATTTCATCCTACCAATCATATCATTTTTTCATTTACTACTTTTTTATAGGATTCATTATTCAAATCGAATAATATATCACATGTTTAGGTGAATATAAAACTATATCCGTGGTTATAACTTTCTTACTCAGTATGTGCATATGAAATAATTCATCCCACTAAAACTTATATATTTTGGTGTTCCTATTTCAACTCATGTGCATTAAGAGCCTCAAATTTACTAAATCCCATATTTCTCCCACTATATCTAGAGAGATGTTCTTTCTTTATAAAACTATATTCAATTTTTACTAATACCTTTATAACTTGAAAATGTTAATATCCTAATTTACTATTGAATAATTGACTTAGATAGACTTTTTGTTTACTTTTATGTATGTTTGAAGGAGAAGACAACTTTTAAAAAATAACATTAAACAATTAAGTATATGGCATAATAGAATCCCATCATAAATTAACTTATATGATAATCCTTATTCAATATAGTTTTAATAGGGTTAGTTGTTACATTTTTATTTGTGAAACATGCTTGGAAATAAATTTATAATAAAATTTAAATATATAAAAGACTCCCCCATTGATCGACCTTATGCCACCATTATCTCTTTCATGTGAATAATGTAATTTGAGTTTGAGAAAACCATATCTCTATTTTTAAATAATCGATGAATACTTAAGATATAACCAAACTAGCCAACACAAAGGATCTTGTATCTTCTTCCTAGTGCATTCATTTCTCCATTGAGAATTCCTAAGATTTCTTAAAATAATCTCATGAAGTATATGAATTCTAACTCTAGATTATACTTAGAATAGTTCACATGGACAATCTGAACTAACTCTAGAATATTTTTGGATTACCTTTATTTCTAAATATTTCTTTACCAAAATATTAATAAGTATTTCAAACTAGGTTTTGATGATTTCCTTTAATTTTATTTCACTAAGAATTATCTTTTCACAACTGGGTATATGTCTTATATTTTATATTCATCATTCATTATCAATGATTCAATAATCACTAAACTATTAAGTATGAAGTCCCATAACAAAATTCATTTCAAAATAAAATAATTTCTCATTGTATGTAATGGAAACTAAGAAAAATATTTTGCTATCACTCAACAAAAAACTATAGTTTAACTAGAATTTATACACATGGAAAATAGAATTTGTGTCCTCCTCTTAGATGACCAATCAATCACCCTTTATTAGCTTTTATAGAGTTAACCTTTCTTCTTGTAATGATTTTGAGCTTACATGGTTCTTGTATTTCAATACAAGTATTTGATTTTCATATAGTATTTAGTAAGTAAAATTTAAAATACAATTATTATTCACAATAATGAATATACCTAAAATAGATGATATTACTAGCTTCTTATTTAATTAGTTATAGTTCCACTTCCAATGATATTTTTGTCCAAATAAGAAGTAAATAGATTCAAGTCCTCCAAACTACCTCTAAATATTTTTTCTTGTTTAAGGGATTTATAAAAACACTATTTTATTTGAACCAGTTATGGGATTTTCAAATTGGTCTTTCATTTTTTTACAAGAAGTAGTGAGGAACTATGTTCCCACTAATCTTTATCTATCTGTTGAAGCATAGTCAAAATATTCTTGAGTGGTGAATCTATCTTATCCATCCTATAATTCTTGATGAATATATAGAACCTTGGAGGTAAGGATGATAATATGAGATTAATGGATAATTTATTATTTATATACAACCCTAAATTCTTTGATAGGTCAATATACTCTAGTATTCTTAAGGCATGATCACTATATAGGTCCATCTTTTCCAGTTTATATTCACATCATACAGATATAATCTCAATTATCTTAAGCTTGTATTTCTCCTTCTCAATAGATAGGAGATGATATATCAAGGTACATTCATATTATCTTTATATTTCATCTTCATCTATCTGGACATAGCTGATAGCATGATGTAATGAATAGTAGAATCATCCTCTATGGATATCCTATAAGAATAATTTTCACCTTTGATCACTTAGTTAGGAATCTGAATAGGTATAGGGGACTCCAACACATAGTATAAATTCTCTTGTATCAATACAGTGTATAAATGACTGTACCACTCTAATAAATTTATGATGGTAAGTACATGGACTTTGTCCAGAAATTATCATAGAGTTACCATGTGTTTTCTTTCCATTTTCAACATTAAGTAAAAGCATATTTGAGTACTTTATCTTGATTACCAAAAGTAGAATAATAAATTCTATTTATTATTCTCCCATTATTTTATCAAATCCCAATATCCCTCACCATTGGATTTAGAATATCATGTCATATAGATATTCTAGTGGAAAGAATATATATATCCCTTCTCATAATCCAAACTAGGTCTTGAAAATTTATCTTAAGATATTTAGGAAGGTGGGTCTTTCCAACTTCAATAACTCACAATTCCTTGATCCATTTAGTATACTCCCCAATCATAAATTCCTATATTCATATTTCCTCAACACTTACATTCAAGTTACACCATGTATTATAAGATAAAATACTCTTGACACTAACTTGGTTAAGTCAACCCAAAACTTTTATTAGAACTCCTTGATAAATGGAAGTGCCTTATAAAGGGTCAAACCAATATTTTAATCTATTATTTCATCCTAAATCAATTCATAGAAGGCGTTAATGAAATAATATATTTTTTAGGGTTTTTTATGAATAGTTTTTTTCTTATTTTATCCTTTTACGTGCATATTAATATCATGTGATTTTACATAATTTATTTAACAATATCTAATAAAATAATTTATGCATAATCCATTTATTTTATTCTATCTTATAAGATTATTAATTGTTTTACTTTATATGATAATGAATAAACATGCATCTTATAAAAAATAATTATCCATGAATTTGATAGAAATAAAAAAAATGTAGAATGATAATGATCTTTTACTACCGATCAGTTTATCAAGTGGATGATAAAATAATACTTAACCCTAGGGGAATAACTCTTTGAACTGAGCTTTGTTTGAGTTACAAAATTCCACTTCGATCCAATGTATCTCCTTGGTTGGTTTCTCCTCAATTTAGATTCTAAACTACCTCCTCTCCTTAGAGCTCCATGATTTACATGAATTTAATCACACACATGTTAGAAGAATTGGGGTATGGGGTTACAAAAAATAAATTGTGGGCACACATACTCGTATATAATAAAATTGGAAGAGATGAAACATATTTAATTTAATAAAATTTTATCACATAATAAACCTATAAAACCCTTGGTTTTAGGTATATGACTCTTTATTAATGTAATTTGAGTCTATATATTTTTTCAGTTAAGTTTTGGGGGGGTTTTGAGGGGTTTTGACATGTTTTGAAGGCTTTTCTAGAGGTGCGTAGTTAGTATAAATCATGCACCACCTCCAGGAAACCATGCAAGGGAGGACAGTGGGCACTGAGTAGGCGCACAGTTGGTGCACGGTTTAGCCAGACTTTGTGACTACCTAGAGGAAACTTTGTAACTTTAAATAGTGGTAAAAACATGGTTGTAAAATAGTTTGTTTAACATTTAAAGATGACCATGCGACGTGTATCCTTGATATAGTATCACTGCACGATTGGAACACAGTTTTCCCAACCATGCAGCCTAACTTTACAGTATACAGTTGGCCCTTTGAAAATGTGGAATATAATTTGAGTTTAATCCCAAGGAACTCATTAATCCCCTAATCCCTTAATGAACTAAATTAATTATTCTCCCTAGTCTTTAGAAATGATCCTTATCGATCCAAAGGTGATTCTTAATCAAATCAAAGTGCATTGGAAATTCATATTTATCGGTAAGTTGTCATTCTTATTTGTTCTTCTTAGAAAATGTCTTCTTCTATATCTAAGAATCATAGATCAAATAAATGGTGGATGAATCCACATTATATTATTTAATTCTTGATGGATTATGATTATTTTGATTGAAGGTAAAAAGATATAAGTCTGGATATAGATAAGTTTAGAGTCTTTCATTGTGTTCGCCAACCGTTGAGTGGAAGGTGGCTTCTCACTTTTCTCCAATTTACGTAGAACTTTAAGTATTAGTTTTTATTAAATTATTTTCTTTAAATGGTTTTGAAATCCTTTTTTAATTCTTTATGGGAACCTATTTTGGTTATGCATTTAGAAATTGGGGAAAATTTATGGGTTTTGGGAAAACCCCCTTCATTTATAATTTTAAAATGATGATTTTGAAGTTTAGGTTTTAATTTATGGAAATTGTTTATTTAAACGATTTAAAGAAATTAAAGGTTTATGTAAAATGTTTTTGTAATAGTTTTTAGAATGCATGGTTGGTGTGAGTGCATTAATATATATGACCTTATTGAAGGGGTGTGTGCCATTATGGCACCTGGTATTGGTAACCTTATGATGACTTGGTGGATTGATGAGATACCACTCATGAGTGAATAAATATCACCCAGGCATGCATGGTGTGTATTTCGAGACGTGCTTATGGTATGCCAAATAATTTGAGAAATGTTTTAAAGGCTTTGTTTTATTTTTTTCCATGGAAAATTTTTTATAGATTTGATATAAACTATTTTTACTACTTATAAAAAATTATATAAATTGTGATAATAAGTTTTATCCAAGTGGCATGAGTTGGGAAATATTTGGGGAAATTATAATAAGTTTATAATCACCCCCTGGTTTTTCACTTTCGTGAATTTGCAGATATCATCTATCGGGAAATAGGTAAAGGCAAGGCATCTTAGTTATTTAGTGATTCTTATTGATACAATGGGAATAGCTTATGGATTTGGATCTTGGAGCTTGTCCAGGTGTTTCTTAGGATTATGTATTCAAGGTGTCTTGGATCTTGGAATTACTTTTCACTATTTTGGTTATTTTCCTTTTGTTTCCTCTTATACTCTGATATTGGTAAATGTTTTGGTTTTGTTTTGAGTTGTATTTTATACTCATTCATCAAATAGAGGATTGTATGTTTATTATTATGTTGGTTTTTTTATTTATCAATAAAGGGAAAATTATCTAAAAGATGTTCTTGAGACACTTAGAATTTATTTATATCCTTTGGTGTCTTGGAGATGCAACCTAAGGCCTAGTATCACACCCATCACTTCTCAAGCTAATGAGGAGGGTAGGAATGTTACAAAACCCAAGAAATAAATATTAAATTAAATAGAATCCCAACACATACATTAGTCGGTCAAGATCATGACCATCCATGCATGAAATGATTGCACATTTAATAAAACTAATAATTATTCATTTTTATTCATTATTTATTAAGATAAATTTATTAAATTAATAAATTCTTTTATATTAATTTTCCATCAAAATAGTTTTAGAGATACCCATCCTTTTTAATTTTAAATAATTTAATTTAACTTAAAATTAATTCATACATGACATGTGCAGACAGATCACATTGCATGCGCTGTCACATCCATGACTTCTTTTGAATTTATTTTTCATTTAATTTCCATTATTTCTTTGTTTTTTGGGTTTCCCAAGTTTTTTTTTTAGGAAAGAGTGAGTTTTCATGATTTGGGCCAAACAGTGAGCCCATTTCCAGATTTCAAAACCAATTTTGTTTCTATTATAACTTTTTTATTTTTTCATATTTTTCACCCATTACAATTTATAAATAGCCTAACCTGACCTATTAACACCACCATTTCAATATTTACCCTCTAGGAATCCATAATAATGCTGGATTTGGGTTTCTATTTAAGGATTTGGGTCAGTCCGAAATCTCATTTCCAGTTTTAAAAAAATATTGTTTATTTAATAACTTATTAAATTTTATCTATTTTTTAGTGATTCCACCTCTAACATGATCCCACAAAACCAAGGCGCTCCCTCATTCTCTTCTTCCCCTCTTTGGATCTCATTTTAATTCACGTATTAAGTCAAAACTTCTTAAGATTCCTCAATTCGAGTAGATTTATAAATGTAATTTGTTTCCTTAATAACTCCTTCATTTATCACTATTTTCCCCCATTCAAATTCCTAAATGATATACTCATCGTTTTTTGAACCTACCTTGAATGTTTGGTTGTTTTAAAATTTAGATACTGGTGGATTTCGGTCGATTTCCCTAAGATTTGTTCATGTAAGTGTTCCTCCCTTCCTTTTCTTCCATTTCCTTAGGGTTTCATCCCTCTTTCTTGATGTTCCAAAGTGTCTAGAATATAGGGTTAGAACCTATGGTTTGATATGGTGTCTTTTTTTTAATATTTAGATTTTATGTTTATATTCACTTCCTTGTGGTGCGGCGGTGGTGCGCTTGATGTTTCCCACCAAGAATTGAGAGATTCGACACTTTTAGTAGGTGGTTCTATGTGTAAAAAATTATTGATGAGTTAGCTTGCTGTATTTTCTCATTATTAATATTCCTCATATGTTTTTTGTGGTGTGAAAAATTTTCATGATTGATTTGGTTAAGAGTTTACTTTTATAGTTTCATTTTAGCTTGAAATTGGGTGTTTTTCATGTGTAACACTTGGGGTATTATTTGGGTGTATTTTAGAACATATGAAATTGGTTTAATAAATCTTGTTCGGTCTTCCAATTCTGCATTGGTAGAGTCTTGGTGTGCCATTGGGTTTGAAAGTGGGTTTTTGAATGGGTTTAAGGTGTAAAACCATGTTGTACTTCTTGAAAGTGATTTTGAAAACGTGTGTTTTTCATGTGGATATTTTGTGGTTTTGTTTTAGGTTTTTGTATAACACTTGGGGGTTGTTTAATAAATGTTTTTGGGGATTCCAATTATGGTTTGAATTGGTATTAGTGTGATTTGTTCCTTGAAAGATGGTTTTGAAATGGGTTTTATGTGAAAATCTTGGGTGTACTCCTTGGAATTGTTTTATAAAAATCTTGAATGGTTTAATGATTTATGTAAGAGGTGAAACCATATTGGAAAACTATTTTGGATTGTGTATATTTTGAAATGGTCCATTTTAAATTTGAATGGGGCTATCATGTGATGTGTATACTCTTGGAAATGTATTTTAAAATTTTTTAACAGATTTATTGAAATGTGAAAGAGGTGTGAACGTGATGTGGGATGTTTGTGTGAGTGTGATGTGAAAAATGGATTTTGTTTATGAATAAGTGTTTTATAAAACATGTTATTGGTCTTTTATGTGATGTTTATCATATTTGGAAAGATTTTATAAAATTGATAAAGGATGTGTTGGATTGTGAAAGTTATTCAAAATGTGTTGTGGGCTATTTTGGTGTGAGTTTGATTTCAAAATGCATTTGAATGAAAAGTGGATTTTGTGACTTATGTGATGTACATGTGGATGTTTGGTTAATGTTTGATGTGGAAGTGATATTTTCATATGAAAACTATATTTCCTGGCTTGTTGAAATTGTTTGAGCACAATAGGGAAACTCGGGTATCTAGGTGGGTGGACGTGTACTAGTATGCTAGTAAATCTGTGGGGTTTGGCCTCAGTTTCAAATAGTAAGATTGACTCTTAAAACACTAACTAAACTATGATGATGATTATTGGGGACCACCATATTATGGGTATTCTTCCTACTAGTGGCTCATGTGTACGATAGTGCATATTGTGATGGTTACTCTCACCGAGAAAAGAGATACCTGGGACCTACAATGAGCTAGTGCCTAGGGGTTATTTCCTATTGCTTGTGCTCATTGTATTATTTGAGATTACCATCGGTATACGGTATTGTTGTCTGTAAGTTTTATCAGTTTTGGCATTTATTTTAAAAGTGATGATTCTTTAAATTGTCCCACTTAAAAACTGTTTTAATTTTTAATTTGCATCTTTTAGAAATTGTAACTAGCATTGCCTATTTATAAAAACTTACAAGATTTTAGTCTATAAATGTTTATCACATGGAATATCTAAGTGGTGGTATCCTACTGGGAATTGGATCACACCCTACTTACACCCTTGTGTGTAAGTAGACTTGGTTATTTTTGTTGTCACAGGTTTAGGTACAACTTTTGTGCCAACAGTTCAGTTTTTTACCAGTCGTTCGCATTGTTATGGTAATAGAATTTCCCCTATATGATGAGAACCTTCAAATTATATGATGATATTCTTAAATGTTTTTTATGGTTATATAATATTCTATAATGTGACACATAGTATATTGACTATCATTTGTGAGTACTTGTAAGCAGATAAGACTTCATCTCATTAAGTTCTCACTTGGTAATCTCTAAGATAGGAGATTGTGAGAATAGAATGGTGTGGAATTCCACAATAGAATGGTGTGTTTGAAAGAAAGAAGAAATCTATTCATGAAATATATTGGTAAATGCTAATGGAATTTAGTGTAATGAAATACTTTTGGAAATAAGCTGTAAATACAGATTTCTATGTTTTAAATACAGTTCCTATTATACCTTTTCCTAAATAAGACCCCTTATGAACTTTTTAAATGGTTTAAACCTAAATTTGGAAATTTTAGGGTCATTGTCTATAAAGTCTATATCTTAAATACAAAATATAATTTAGAAAAATTCAATTCTAAATTAGATGAAGATATATTTTTAGTATATTCCAAATCTAGAAAATCATATAAAGTTTTCAATAATAAAACTTTAGTTATTGAAGAATATTTTCATGTAAGGTTTAATGAAAAAAATTATAATAAGAAGTATTCTGAATCAAAAAAATAAAATTATGAATTTAGAGAATTTAATTTTGGTGAAGATAATGATAATGAAACAATTGAGGGGGAGCATATGTATTCTAAAATTGATCCTAAAGAATGGAAAACACTTAAAGATCATCCTATTGAAAAATTAACTGGTAATATAGAATTAGATATTCAAACCATAAAATATGTATTACTTTACTCTGCAAACACTTCTTTTGATATTGATTTTGTTTCTTTCAGTGTTCAAAATGATTTCATTGATTCAAATTGGATTAATTATATGCATGATGAATTAAATAATTTTTAAAGGAATATAATGTGTTATTTAGTTACTTTTCAAAAAGATAAACCTATTATAGGAACTAAATGGATTTTACATAATAAACATGATGAAGTTGGAAACATAGTTAAAAATAAATAGACTAGTAGCTCAAGGTTATTCTTGGGAAGAGGGAATTGACTTTGTACCAGATTTTTCGATTCTAATGATAAATTTTTTTATTTAATATCTTGATCTAATTCAAACTTTTGAGGTTGTAGACTTTAATATAAAATCACTATAGGTATGTGTTGTTTTTTAGTAAAATTTTAATTTTATGAAGTTTTAGGAACAATTATTAGTAGAACTGTCAATAGCTTCAGATGAACATGTTGATGTTGTTAGTTCTTGTTCACAAATTATATAGATAAAATAAACTTTGTATGACTTTAATATTAGTTTTGATAAAATTTATATTTACTGTGATAATTCAAGTGCTATTTAAATTTCTAAAAATCCTATTTAACATTCTATAACTAAACACATAGATGTTAGATTTCATTTTCTTAGAGACCATGTACATAAAGGTGATATTTGTTTATAATTTTTTCCTACTAAGAAACAGTTAGCAGACATTTTCAATAAACCTTTAGATTTTTTTAAATTTTAGAATATGAAGTTTTAATTTGATATGCTAAAAGATTAAAATATCTTGTTAGTATAATCATTGATCTTAAATATCTTTTTACAAGTGTTCTATAATTGAATGTTATTTTTCTACACTGATTAAATGATAGTTAGATATTACTATTTAAAATGCATTGTTAAACAAATTGATTGGACTTAATTATTTATTTATCTAAATATTGTCTCTATCTGTTTACTATTATGACAATAAACTACTATGTTACTTTTAAATTAGTTGATTTAGATTAAAGTGGAGTCTATTTTATATATTAAATTCTAATGTCCTTTTTGATAAAATTCAAAAAGGATGAGATTTTTTTTGAAATTTTAATAAATGTTATGTTTTTTAATTTATGAAAATGGGGAGTTTATTACTATTTGAAATTGGTTTTAATATTTTAAGAGTCTTATTTTTTTTATAAATTGTTATCTCGTCACATTTATTTAAAATTCATAAGTGTTATTAAAAATTATTCATTTTATATTTACATAAGTAACTTTAAATTTTTAAAATGTTTAATGTTTATGAAAATGTTTTGATAATTTTAATTGTTTAATGATTGTTATATTTTATTTACTTAAAATTTTTAAATATTGTTTTCTATTTCCTTATCTAAAAAATGGGCCATCCATTATGATCCCCCAAGGATAGACCTCAACCACCCTTAGGGGACACAATGGGTCAACCCCAAGGGAGGGCCTATTATAGGTATCCCACATAGAAGAAGTGGTGCTCTTGGTCATGTATATTAAATTCTTACTACAGGTGATCCCATGTATAAGGCTTGAATAGCGTGCCTGGAAGGTGCATGGGTTGGGCTTGGTAAGCCTGGTGGGCTGAAACCCATGCGTGTGATAGTGAAATCTAGTTCTGATCCACAGTAGACAACTCGAACAGTGGGAATACGTGAGTTGTATGATATACATTAGATTCACCAAACCATGGAACTGATGTGGGACACAATCCGTGCTACACTAATCATTTGAGTTAAAAAAACTTGGACATGAGATTAGTTTTCAGATCAAATCTATCTCTATCTTTCGATATCTTTTTGAAATCCTGCATTTTATTTTTTATCCCATGCACCTCCTATTTGAATTATCCTCATTGCCTTCCTCATCCTTTAGTTTATCTCTAGTTCACCAATGAATGTCACAGACACTCTGATGAATCTAACTGAGCCTTTTAATTCATATTAAGCTTATTGTTTTGTTTCATTTGGTCTTGGAATACTTTTCATTATTTTAGTCCTTTCCTTATTTCATTAATATTTCAAGAAGATTTTTTAATTGAATGAATTTAGCAGTGCACCTGAACTGTTCTTCTTCTTCTAGATTTAGCACACCTATTCCTAAAGTTGATCAATTGATTTTGAATCAATGATAGATCATTACAACAGTCAACCATTGGTCCTAATAATTAGATTATTAATCCATTGGTATATCTATATTCACTAGTAGATTATCTTCACTGGTACATTTCTCAATGATAGATTAATCTACCATTGGACATCCACTGGTAGATCTCTTTTCTTCACTAATATATATCGCTAATAGCATCTTATTCTTTAGTGTGGCTTCGCCATGTTTTCCATGTGTTCTATGCATCATTCACTAGTTCTTGTCTGGTAGATCTATTTACCTATTTCAAAATGGTGCAACAACTACATCATATTCTTGCTTTTCCAAAAGCTCATAATTGCACAAGCAGTGGTAACAGCTTTCTATAGTAGGATATCCTTGCATAGTTTTTTATTTTTTCTCTTATTTATTTAATAGAATTTTATCTAATTGTTCAAAAATATATCAATGATTAATCAGTATATTAATACACCATTGTACACCAATGGTTGATCAATCCACCATTAGGCTCCAATGGTAGATCAATCCACCATTGTACACCAATGGTATATCAATCCACCATTGGAAATCAACGGTAGATCAATCCACCATTGGACAAAAACTGTAGATCAATCTATAACCATGTTGTTTAATCCACCATTTATTCAAAAAAAATTCTAAAATTATTTTTTATTTTTTTAATTAATGTTATAAAAATAAATATTTTGTTAAATGTTTTATTATATTTTGTTTAAATAAAATTTTAGTTTGTGTATAAAATTATTTCAAGCATATTTTATGTACATGAATACATGCAATTGTATTTCTTTAAATGCTCTGTTATACAACTTTTTTACTATATTAATAATCTATAAGATTATTCTTTTATTTCAATTTCTTTATAAATATGGATTATATAAATTTTTTATTCTTGTTATTTTAATTGTTTTGTTTCAATATTTCATGAAGAATTAAAAGAGTGCAATTATTCTTTGTTATTCAGCACAGATTTTAAAAACAAAGGTAATGGTAACATTATTTTATTGTTATACTCTAACAAGTTTCAAGAATTTTTTGGAAATGGACATGATCCTAGAAGATATTTGTCTTAATGATCCAATAGACATATTCAAGGCATGAAAACAATTCCAGCGAAAATAATTCGATGTATTATTTTTTTATAAAACTTTGACACATTATTTTCTACTCTCATTTAATCAAGAAAATTATGTGACATCTGTATTATGGTTGTGATCATAGAATAACTTCAACATTCTACATTATTCTATTCAAGTGATCAATGATCATCAAGAATCAACATCTTATATATTTCTTATCATCTTTTTCTTTCTCTATATTTTTTTTCTTTATGTAATATTTATTATTCTATCTATTTTCTTCAAGTCTCATTTATGATTTTCTCAATCAAAAGAAATTATTTCATTTTTTGGTTATTCCACCACAAAAAGAAAAGGAATTTTGGGTTGTGACTCTCGATCAAAAGTTAGGTCACAAACTAAGGTTTGGAGTCTTATAAAAGATTGGGTTGTGCCTATGGGTTCTTGTAAAAAGGCGATGCCTGTAACAAGGTTATCACACCTTTAAAAGTGAGGTTCTTAATGGGTACCAATCTTCTTGAGGAGTAGAGAAGGTTGAGGAGTGTACTAGAATATTTGTTATATGAACCACTATAAATCTTGGTGTTTTTTCTTTTTATTTCAGCTATAACTCATTTCAAGAACACCACACTCACTATAGATCTTTATTTTATAAACTCTGATTGTTTTGTCATTAAGATTTTTAAACAATTATTCACCACCACTAGTCATTATTTTCATCGCTATTGATCCAAACAAGGTCCTTATACTAAATCATTTTTAGGTACCTTTCACCTAGTAGTTAATTCTGTGTGACTTTAAAATTCTCAAAAAAATTCTTGGACACATTTCCTTAAAAGACATGTCATTAGTCAAGTCTAAATAACCTTAAAAGGAAACATGTTAGTACTTTAATATGTCTTTAAAAGGTATGGTATTCCTTATTAAATGACACTGAACTATGCAATTTTGGATTCCCATCGCATGTATACTTAGGAAGGCCCTCCCATGGGGCCCAATCTCAACCAATAGAACCACATGTGTATTTTATTTCTTTTATTTATGTTGTGTATGTGATCGGCCTAGTGGGAGATTATATATTGTATACTGGCATGACCATGGTTGAATATGACTTTTTACTTTTTTAGGACATTTATTATAGTATGTTATGCTCTATAGCCTTTTCATACTCTGGTTTATTATAGTTGAATGATGTTTGGTTAATTTTTCTATTATTGTGCACTCTGATATAAGGGTATAGTCTCCCCATTGTTGCATCCTAGACCCTCGCTGCTAATAAGAAGCCTATGTTGTATGGGGATGCACACCTAACCTCCCGGTAGCTCTCCAACCAAGACATTTATCAATGGTTCAGGGCTATAGCATTTCACTATTCTTCAAAGTGGGTAATCGGATATGGAACTAATTGGGGCACCAGTTAGGGAACTGAGTATAATATTTCACCCATATATTTTCCTTTTAATTTTGATACTATGAATCATGTTCCATATATAGCTCGTGTAGTTCCACATTCCCTAGATTGGGGCACTGATTGGGGTCCTCACTCAATTATTTTACTCTCCTTAATCCAAATAGATTCCAGTTGCATGTACAGAACTCGGATAGATAGGAGGTTGGTTCAAGTTATTTTGTTAAACCCACTACTAAGGACATAATATTTAGACCTGTAGCTAAGCACATTTCAAAATCTATCAAACAAACTAGTCAATATGGGTGTCCTATCAGAGATCCAAGGTGTGGGATTAGAGGGCATTTACATAGGAATCGACATCAATGGTGTATTACTTTTACATTTCACTTACTTCATAATTTTAATTATGCATACAATTATATATTATTAAATATTCATTTTTTCTTCTTGTTGTGCATAAATATATATTAACATTATTTCTCTAATTAATATTGACAGCAAATACATTAACATAAATTATAATATTAAAAATTAAGGTTGTAATGAAAAAACTTAAAACTAATATATATTATAATGATATATTTTTCTTAAAGCAAATTAACATATATTATGTTAAAAATATTAACATATATTATAATATATACATATATTATAATATATTATAATATATAATTCCATTAATATATATAACAGTATAATAATATTAACATATATTGACATATACTATAATATATAACAACACTGTCATACATTATAATAATATATATAATGATATATATAATGATATATATAATGATATATATTGTAATATAACAATATATATTGTAATATAATAATATATGTTAATATAATTTTATAATGATATTATTGCAATATTAACATGTATTAACATAATAATATATATATATATTAACATATATTGATATTATATTAATATTAACCAATGTTATAATATCATAATATTATAATATTAATGATTAACATATAATAATATATATATATATACATATACATATAATAATATATATGAATATATATTACCATATATTTTAATATTAAAATAATATATATTAACATATATTAATCTAATATTAATAAGATAATAATAATAATAATAATATATTAACACATATCAATATAATATTACAATAATATATTTTAACATATATACTAATATAGATTAACATATGTTATAATAAAACATAATATTAATATATATATATATAATATTATTATTATATTATAATAAAATTAGTATTTATTTTAAAATTTTATTGAAAGCTTATAATTTTAAAGTATATTAATTTCTTTAACAAATATTATAATATAATAATATTGGCATATAAATTATATCAAAATAATGTATATTAGGGTATATTATAATATATATATATATATATTAACATATATTAATATACTATATATATACATATTATATATTAACATATTTATACTAATATTTATTTACATATATGATAATGAGAAAGTTCACTACTAGTTGTGTCCAAATTCATAAATAGTAACGTATCAGATACCGGGTAATGTTAGCTTTCTAGAACTCAAAAACACTTTTCTTTCATATCGTCTATCATTTCTAGTTTCTTCAACCATAGAAACCAATATATATATATATATATATATAATGAAATATATAATAATATATATATTATATTATTATATTATAATAATATTAACATATATTATATATATATTACAAAGTTTTATTAAAACCATACATTTTTAAATAAAAAAACTTAGTTAACATATACTATAACGCTAATATTAACATATATTATAAAATTATATATATTATAAAAAAATTATTAGAAACTTTAATTTTTTAAATGCCAATTTTCTTTTTAATGTATACAAGGATGAGTGAAACTTCAAAAATCACTTCTGTCGGAAAGCTTTTGAAGAATTCACTATCTGAAACAGTCTCTTATTTAAAAGTTTACCGAGGAAGGGGTTTTCTAAGAAAGTGCTTTCTTTATTAATCTTTTAAAGAAGGAATTGTTTCAGAAAAAGCCTTCTTCAGAAGCTTTATAAAGAATACACTTTTTGAAATAACTACCACCTTTAAGAAAAAAAACATCCACTTATATTGATAGATTGGGAAATATGTTTCCAATATTCTTATTTTGGGATTTTATTGTTTTCCCTTACATGAGAAAATTCACCCCCCCCCCCTGGTGCTTGCATCACCCACCCTCTCCCCCTATGTCACCTTCCCCTATGTTGGATAACTTTTTCCCCATTATCTATGTCATCAACCCTTGAAATCAGAGCCATTGTTGTGCCTTGCCTCCATCATTATCTTCACTTTTGTGTCACCCCTCCACCTCGTCATTGTTGGGTTGCCCCACTTCATGTGCCTACACTGGCCTTATTTTTTGTTTCACCCCTATCCCCATTGTCACTACCCCATGTCACATGCCCACCCTTACCATCATTTTCCTAGACCACACCTATCATCTCAGTCACATCACCTGTCTTTATATATTGCTTTTCTCGACCCGTCTCATTGCCCATGCCACATGGACACAACCACATTGTAACATCCCCAAACCTACACTTTTAGATCTAGTGCAAAAACATAATTTTTACATTTATGGATTTGATGTGACCCAATATCAACCATCTAAAACTTCCAATATAAAAAGGAAATACTATAACACTTACATACCCAAGGACCTTTTAGGTTCAGAGTTTTATAGAATTAGGATAAACTCTTACATAACAATATTAATTCCTTTAAGTGGTCATTTTTTCTACTTATACCAAGCTTTTCATATTCCATATTAAGTCTCCAATATCCCCGATAAAATTATTCACACATGAAAACTTTCTAGAAAAAATCATTTAACATTATTCTACATTACCTGGGGAAAAGGAAACATAGGAAGGGAGTGCTCAAATGCTCGGTAAGTGTAAACATAATCATTAAAAATTGATTAACACTAATGATCATAAGATGAGCATAAAGGAATTATTACATAATCAAAGTGTATGAACATAACATAAGATAATTCATACCCAAAAAAATATAGATCATAAAACATGAGACATGGTATAAAGATTTACCATAAGACAAGAGTCATATAAGGATCAAAAATAATGTGCCATGTGATCTCAATATTGATCAAAGGAACCATTTAAAATTCATATAAAGGATAGATAAAACATGTTGGTATCTTATAACATTATCTTCATAGAACCCTTATATATAAGATAACCTTACTTGGTTAATACCCATAATCACTTAGGAGTAACCTGTTAACTGGTTAACTTTATCATCTCTTAGGAGTTACTTATATTCAGTCAACTCCGTTGTCACTACCCAATGCATTATAGAGCTATATCATACTCATATATCATCATGATACATATCAGGATCACCCTTAAACGCATATATCAGTCTCACCCTTCAACACATGTAAGGTTTAATTTTTCAACATAATAATAACTATTTCTCTTTCATAGCTTGATTTACCCATAGAAAAGAAATGGGTTCTATGAAAATATCTTTGAAGAAATCATAATCCTATAGAAATAATAAAAATTGTATCATTACAACATATCCCCAATTAAGCATAAGTAAAATCAAGAGTTGGTTTCATTTATTAATATAAATATCATTAAAAATAATCACTAAAAACATTCATGGGGAAAATACCCTTTCTATTTTGAAAATCACTTTTAAAAGACTAAAAATTTACAAAATATTGTGAAAATACTTTTCTTTAAAAATTAATTTAAAAACTTATAAAGTAACCATAAAATAAAATAATGGTTATAACGGTGATAAAATCCGTTCATGTTGTAATAATTAAAAAATATTTTTTTCACACCTTAGATAAAAAGTACCCTGTTTGGAAAATGATAAGAATATTCTTTTTAAACCTTTTTGTAAAAAGTACAAAATGGGTGAAAATGACTTTAAAAATCATTTAATAATAGATAAAAACATTCTTAAAAATATTTTAGAAAACATGGATATGGAAGAAAAAGTGTCTTCAGTGAAAAGAGGAGAAATATGGTCGGATTTTCTTAAAAAAATTTATAAACTATTTTGTATACCAAAGAGAGTAAATTGGTATAAAAACATAAAAATTAAAAAGATAAAAAAGGGATAAGAAAAATTGGAAAGATTTTATCAAATAAGGATCATATAATTTCTCAATATAAATTCAATCATAAATAATCCCGATTAAAAATGGGATTGAAACATAAACACCTTGCCACTTAAGTAACTTTTTAATCATAAGCCCCATGAAAGAATGACATAAAATATCATAAAAATAAGGAGATTTAGGATATAACATGTCAAATGATCAGTATATACACATCTTAAAATAATTTAGGTGTATAACATAAATGTATGTCCCAAAGAAAGAGAATTTGAGGCGAATAACCCTTACAATGATCATATCATTGAATTGAGAATTAATCAATGGTAAGATTATGTGTAACAAATTTAAAACTATAAAAACAAGTATAAATACAAAATAAATCAAAAAATCATCATTTCTCACATAATATTGAGATAATTTAATCAATTGAGAAGTGATATAACCTAATGAAAGGAAATTGAGTTAAGAAACACCATACCACTTGGTAATTTTCATGTCAAGTCCCTTTGGATGAAATAATTTGGATTAAAACTTATAAAATACCATAAAATATGAGGTATTAATGATATAATATATAAAATGGTAGTATATACACCATATAAAATAAATTAAGTTTATAATAGTAAAATATGACTCAATAAAGGGAAATGGAGAAAAAATCCCTTACCATTTGGTAACTTTCAAGTTAAATCACCTTAGATGAAATAATTTGAATTGAAAATTAAAATACCATGAAGTGTGAAGGATTCATGATATAAAATTTAAAGGGGCAGTATATATAACATATAAGATAAATTATATTCATAACATTAAAATATGCCACAATGAAAAGAAATTAAGATGGAATCATTTACCTTAATTCTAGACTTTCCATGTATGTATTTTAACTCCTATATAATAAACTTATATTATTTATTTACTTGTTTAAGAACATTTTATAGGTTTTTTACTTTATCATTAAACCATTTATTTTATTTATCTCATTGACATATTTAATTACTTAATTGGTTAATTCCATGTCATGTGTTTAGAGAACGTTTGATTCATAGTTTCAAAGCTACTTCAGTATGTTGACCATTGTTAAAGTGGTAATTGTTCCATAATATCCATAATAAAAATCTTGAAATAATTATTATTATTTTAATACATTAATTATACCTTTAAAACAAACCATGAAATATGTTATGAAAAATGAATTATGTTATAATCATGGAGATGGTAGGTCGTACGTAGGCATGAGTAATATTCATATTTTTCAATGAACATGATATAAAGAAGGTAAGTATTATTTTAACTTTAAAGAATTATAATAATATCATAAATATCATATTATATCTTTAAATACATTATATATATCACCCATTGGTTGTGCACAAATTTACCCTACAGGTATGCGGTCGTTGTAGTACAGGTAGGGGTCGAATCCACAGGGACCGAAGAAGGAACCTAAAGACACTCTGATTTTGGAAGGATTTGGATATGAAGTGGCCAACTATTTGTATTGATTTGATTTGAATAACTACTGATTTAATTTAAATAAAATAAATTAAAACATACAATTACTTAGTCTAAAACAATTAATGGAGATGATTTGATCCTAAGTTGTTACTAGGGTTAGATTGGATGTATTTATTTTCTTATAACGTTTGTTTCACTAATTCAAGACGTATCCACAAAATGATGTAATTCCTCAAAATAATTCAACAATTTAATCCCTACAGAATTACAAGGCTAATAATCAATTCACTTAGAGGATCAATTTAATGATCACTCCAAGGAATTGGATCGTACTAGCACTCGAAATGTGTCATTGTTAAAGTTGGATAAGATGAAGAAGAAAATAATAATCAAATGGAAATATTAAATTAATGAAATGATTACATAATTTTAGATCATAAAATAACATCCAATCTGCCCCATGAAACTCCCTAGGACCAACCCACAAGGGTTTATCCCTCTATTGATTCTATGATCTCAAAGGAAGCGGAAAGCAGACTCATAGGGGCGGAATTGAAGAAGAAGAAAAACAATGAAATGATCACTCCACCATTGTTTGAATAAATTCACAAGTGTTGGTGTGAATAAGATCATAACTTTGAGAAATGGTATAAATTTTAAAATAAGAATAACATAAAAAGAGAATAATAATAACTTTTATTTAAAACTAAGGTGATTCAAACAACTTACATGTGAAAAAAGAACGTTACAAAGGCAATTTGGAAAAACAACATTACAATGAAAGTAAAACTCCAAGATCCCTAAATACTCCATTTATACTGCCTTAAATATCCATCTAGGAGTCCTTGGGTCGATCCACCATCATCCCATGTGCCTTTAATTAATTTTGTTGGGGAAAGGTGGGTGGACAATTAATGGAGATGTGACTTTTCAATTCTTGCCCCGAAGTGGCATCCAGCTTGCATCCATCGGAAAGACGCACCGAAAGGACCTTATAGAATGAATAATTTGAGTAGTACATAGAATACTTAAATGAATACCAGGATGTCCCCAAACATCCTGTATATTTTCAGCCTAAAATAATATTCCTTTCACGAGATATGATTTACATGGTGGGATGTTTTTCTGGGCCACAGAATCTGGCCCAAAATTGCATCATAAAATTGGGATGCCTTAATCACCACCATTTATGACGAATTAGCACTGGATCCAGAATAATTATTTCTTACTATATATGTCTTTAAGCGTCCCATAAAATTTGGGCTTCATTGGTCCTGAATTGTGGGCCCCACATTCTCATCAGTGGGATGATATACAATCTTCCTTCTCCAGAATTGTTTCCTTTCATCGCCAAATATCCCCATCATCCTTTTTGAATCCTCCATTTATCCATAAATTAAAAATGTTCATATTTAAGTGTATATCCATTTCCCCAAATATAAAATTATAATATGAATAATTACATTATTTAAAATCAGATGAAACATTGGGCCTAAATTGGTGCACATTAGGCATGAAGTGCACAAATGATGAGAATGGATGTTCAAAATTAAAATCCACTAACTCAGGCCCATAAGATAAAAAATGAACATTTAATACCCTTAAAATGTATTCAAAATATGTGTTTTTATTGGCTAATCACACCCCCAACTTGATTTTTTCTAGTCCCGAGCAAAATATACCTCACAAAAATGAAATTCAATGACCTTTTCCAAAAACATTTTAATACACATTTCCCACCCAAAGATCTCATACCAAACAATTATGAAACCCATAAAAATCATTTAAAACAATCTATTTCCATAGGCATATCTCAAGCCCAATCTCATTCCTTTGTTCAAATTCATCACCATAATTCATCCAAATTCAATTAAACATGATGAAGTGATGTGCGTCACAATAGAAATGGGGGTTTATTTTCATTCGAGGGAGAAAAGATGGAAGATCTAGGAGAAATAAAATTTTAATAATAAGATGAGTACTCATTTTTTTTTGTTTTTTTTTTGTTTTTTTCTTCAATTTTGCCATGGTAATTGAAATTGAACTCAATCGAGTCAACCCATGTAGCAAGACTTTTCCGATGACTCCCAGGCTCAAAGACTTTAGGGCACCAAGTGAAGCTCACATACTCGGGCATCATCTAAAGTTTAGTCAATCAAAACCAAATTCAAATTACCACAAATAGAGATAAAATTCCCAACTCTGGGCCAGAAAACTATGGAGTCGCGATCCCCAAGTGCTGAAATCCACACATTAGGTCATTTCATTGCTCTACGTGAAAATTGAATTTTTTTTTGATTTTTTTTTGAATACTCAAATTAAAACTAAAATGATCACCAAACCTATATTATTTATTATGGGTCCCCAAGAACTCAAACTAAAACCCCACAATCTAGAGGACGTGCATTGTGTTTTTTTATTAAATGGATGAAAATATAATGGTGAAAAATCACATTGGACAAAAACACTTTCCAAAATCTATGCATATGAACCTAAACTTGCCTTAAAATCAGAATCAAGGAATGAAAAATTCTTTGATATCCAATTTCATAGTTTTCAATGTGTGTTATCATGTTCAAGGTTAGTGAAATTTTTCCTTCCACACATTTTTTTTTCACACAAGATCAAAAAAATTTATTTCATCTCCCCCCAATATAGAATAACATTGTCCCCAATGTTTAAAGAAAATAAAAATATTATAAGGGGGGTTTTAGAGGAGTTCAAAGAGGAAATTGAAAATGATAAACATGGAACAAATTCACCTAGTTTTTGAAGTTGAAGTTCATGATGCTCCAGATTACTCTTTTGATCTCTTGGGGGATGTAGGCACCTCCTTGATTGAACATGTATCACCCAAAATAGTTCATGAACCATACAAAGAAGAACAAAGCAGAAAAAACAAACAACACAACAATTTATTTAATACCAAGTATTAAAATATTTATGGTTTTCCTTGTTTTTTTTTAACTTTAAAAAATTAAACTGATGATACATTATCTTATTTAAATTTTTTGGGTAAGGTATTACTCAAGGATCACACCGTGTGACCCGGGTGAATACAGTGCTACCCTTTCATACCCATCCTTAGTCATAAAATAAGAACAGGTCAATAATCAATTTTTTTAAAATACCTACAAAAACATAAAATAAAATAAAATAAACAGATGATACATTTTCTTCTTTATATTTTTTGGGTAAGGTATTACTCAGGGATCACACCGCGTGATACGGATGAATACGGTGCTCCCCTTTCATAACCATACTTATTCATAAAATAAGAATAGGTCCACAATATTTTTTTTTAATAAAAAAAACGAAGAAGGAAACAAAAGATGATTCACAATGATTGAAAATATGAAAACCACGGGTTGCCTCCCGTGAAGCACTTTTGTTTAACATCGTTAGCCCGACATAGACCCTAACTTACCCAATACTAACTTTTAATATTTTAATGACCCCATATTTCTCCACTTCAACAAGATTGAGAATGATTCTCCCTTGTGACTGGTAAGAAGGTTTTTAATTTGATTCATGAACAATCCTATTTTCTAAAATGAATGGGAGAATGCAAGGAGTATCAGAAATGGTTGAAATTTTTTTTTAGTCTTTCCTAATAAATAAAAGATCAACCCCCCCCCCCTTTGGTTTCATGAGATAAATGAATGAAAACCCCAAGATCTTGCCTATCACAAATGACAGGATACTCGAGTGGGGAAGGAAGGACACTGATTTTGAGTTTAGGTTGATTAAAATTTTATAAAGAAGATTGGAAATTTGAATGAAAATCAGTTTCTTATCCAAAAACTTTAGAATGAATTGGTTCCTTATAAAAATATGTTTTATCCCCAAAAGTGTCCATTTTAATTCTAGGAGTATGTATGGGCTCAATGTTTGGGATTTCTCCCAATTGTTCAGTGATCGGTGGTCCTAAAAATTCACTAATGGAGCCATGTTTGGGAAACTCAATCCATGAAGTCAAGTTATTATCTTTTGATTTCAAAAAATCAATTTCATCCTAATTTAAACACTCTTCATCTTTAATTTCAACATTACTTGACCAATTCACTTCATTATCTAACTCTGATTTCCCAGACTCTAAAGTGGGTTCGTCACATGTTTTAATGTTTTGTAGTTCTAACTTCAAAGATGAAACCTCAAAATTAATTATCTTCATTTGATTACACAATTGTTCAAGAAATTATTGAGTAACAGATAGTATGTGAGGTTGAAAATTATGTACTTCACTAAGATTGGACTCTTTAATCATCCTTGAGAGGGCAGGAAATTGATCATTTAAGCATTCATTATCCCATTGATTGTACGTCTCATCGGGTGTGGGGTAATTAATCAAGGGTTGATCAAAGAAATTTTCTAATTTATGGACTTCCCGATACTGATTTTCCATTTGATTCCATAATTAGTTTGTGACATGTTAATTTGGAAGATACTCTATTGGAGAAGACAGAAAGTTGGATTCTAGATTCTCAAGACACACGCAAACAGAAAGCTGTAAAGATAAGAGAGATGGGGGTGAGAATAGAGAACGTGGGGTGAGAAAATGATGATGGGTGTCAAGGTACTTACTTGGGTCCCCGAAAACAGCGCCAAAATTTGGTTTCACCCAAATATACCCTACAGGTATGCGGTCGTTGTAGTACAGGTAGGGGTCGAATCCACAGGGACCAAAGAAGGAACCTAAAGACACTCTGATTTTGGAAGGATTTGGATATGAAGTGGCCAACTATTTGGATTGATTTGATTTGAATAACTACTGATTTAATTTAAAGAAAATAAATTAAAACATATAATTACTTAGTCTAAACCAATTAATGGAGATTATTTGATCCTAAGTTGTTACTAGGGTTAGATTGGATGTATTTATTTTCTTATAACGTTCGTTTCACTAATTCAAGACGTATCTACAAAATGATATAATTCCTCAAAATCATTCACCAATTTAATCCATACACAATTCCAAGTCTAATCAACAATGCAATTAGAGGATCAATTTAATGATCACTCCAAGGAATTGTATCGTACTAGCACTCGAAATGTGTCATTGTTAAAGTTGGCGAAGGTGAAGAAGAAAATAATAATCAAACTGAAACATTAAATTAATGAAATGATTACATAATTTTAGATCATAAAATAACATCCAATCTACCCCATGAAACTCCCTAGGACCAACCCATAAGGTTTTATCCCTCCATTGATTCTATGATCTCAAAGGAAGCAGAAAGCAGACTCATAGGGGTGGAATTGAAGAAGAAGAAAAACAATGAAATGATCACTCCACCATTGTTTGAATAAATTCACAAGTGTTGGTGTGAATAAGATCACACCTTGGGGAAATGGTATCAATGTGAAAAGAATAAGAATAGAAAAAGAGAAGAATAACTTTTATTGAAAACTAAGGTGATTCAAACAACTTACATGTGAAAGAAGAACGTTACAAAGGCAATTTGGCATAACAACATTACAATGAAAGTAAAACTCCAAGATACCTAAATTATCCATTTCTAATGCCTTAAATAGCCATCTAGGAGTCCTTGGTTTGAGCCACCATCATCCCATGTTCCTTTAATTAATTTTTTTGGGGAAATGTGGGTGGATAATTAATGAAGATGTGACTTTTCAATTCTTGCCCTGAAGTGTCATCCAGCTTGCATCAACCAAAAAGACGTGCCGAAAGGACCTTCTAGAAGGCAGATTTTGAGTGGGAAATATAAGAATTAAATGAATCCAAGGATTTACCCTAACATACTGTAAAATTTTAGCCCAAAATTATATGTCGTTCGTGAGATATTATTTAAATGGTGGGATGTTTTTCTGGGCCGAAAAATCTGGCCCAGAATTGCATCTTCAAATTGGGCCGCCTTAATCACCACAATTTAGGCGAATTAACACTGGCTCCAGAATAATTATTTCTTACTCTATATTTCTTTTATCCTCCCATGAAATTTGGGCTTCATTGGGCCGGAATTGTGGGCCCCACATTCTCATCAGTGGGAGGATATCCAATCTTCCTTCTCCATAATTGTTTCCTTTCATCACCCAATATCCCCATCATCCTTTATGAATCCTCCATTGATCCCTAAATTAAAAATTTTCATATTTAAGTTTATATCCATTTCCCAAAATATCCTATTATAATATGAATAATTACATTATTTAAAATCAGATGAAACATTGGGCATAAATTGGTGCACATTAGCCATGAAGTGCACAAATGATGAGAATAGATGTTCAAAATTAAAATCCACGTAGGCCCATAAGATCAAAAATGAACATTTAATACCATTAAAATGTATTCAAAATATGTGTTTTTATTGGCTAATCACACCCCCCAACTTGATTTTTTCTAGTCCTGAGCAAAATATATCTCACAAAAATGAAATTCAATGACCTTTTCCAAAAACATTTTAATACACATTTCTCACCCAAAGATCTCATACCAAACAATTATGAAACTCATCAAAATCATTTAAAACAATCTATGTCCATAGGCATATCTCAAGCCCAATCTCATTCCTTTGTTCAAATTCATCACCATATTTCATCCAAATTCAATTAAACATGATGAAGTGTTGTGCGTCACAATAGAAATGGGGGTTCATTTTCATTTGAGGGAGAAAAGATGGAAGCTCTAGGAGAAATAAAATTTTAATAATAAGATGAGTACTCATTTTTTTTTTGTTTTTTTTTTTGTTTTTTTTTTTTTTTTTTGCAATTTTTTCATGGTAATTGAAATTGAACTCAATCGAGTCAACCCATGTAGCAAGACTTTGCCGATGACTCCCAGGCTCAAAGACCTTAGGGCACCAAGTGAAGCTCACATACTCGGGCATCATTTAAAGTTTACTCAATCAAAACCAAATTCAAATTACCACAAATAGAGATAAAATGCCCAACTCCGGGCCAGACAACTATGGAGTCGTGATCCCTAAGTGCTGAAATCCATGCATTAGGTCATTTCATTGCTCTACGCGCAAATTGAATTTTTTTTTTTTTTTTGAATACTCATATTAAAACTAAAATGATCACCAAACCTATGCTATTTATTATGGGTCCCCAAGAACTCAAACTAAAACCCCATAATCTAGAGGACGTGCATTGTGTTTTTTTATTAAATAGATGAAAATATAACGGTGAAAAATCACATTGGACAACCACACTTTCCAAAATCTATGTACATGAACCTAAACATGCCTTCAAATCAGAATCAAGGCATGAAAAATTCTTTGATATCCAATTTCAGAGTTTTCAATGTGTGTTATCATGTTCAAGGTTAATGAAATTTTTCCTTCCACACATTTTTTTTGCACACAAGATCAAAAAAATTTATTTCATCTCCCTCCAACATAGAATAACATTGTCCCCAATGTTTAAAGAAAATAAAATATTATAAGGGGGGTTGTAGAGGAGTTCAAAGAGTAAATTGAAAATGATAAACAGGGAACAAATTCACCTGGTTTTTGAAGTTGAAGTTCATGATGCTCCAGATTACTCCTTTGATCTCTTGGGGGATGTAGGAACCTCCTTGATTGAACATGTATCACCCAAAATAGTTCATGAACCATACAACGAATAAAAAAGCAAACAAAACAAACAACACAACAATTTATTTAATACCAAGTATCAAAAAATTTATGTTTTTTTTTTGTTTTTTTTTTTGTTTTTTTTTTAATTTTAAAAAATCAAACTGATGATACATTGTCTTCTTTAAATTTTCTGGGTAAGGTATTACTCAGGGATCACACCGTGTGACCCGGGTGAATACGGTGCTACCCTTTTATACCCATCCTTAGTCATAAAATAAGAACAGGTCAACAATCAATTTTTTTTTAAATACCTGCAAAAACATAAAATAAAATAAAATAAACTGATGATATATTGTCTTATTTATATTTTTTGGGTAAGGTATTACTCAGGGATCACACTGCATGATACGGATGAATACGGTGCTCCCCTTTCATACTCATCCTTATTAATAAAAGAATAATAGGTCAACAATATATTTTTTTTTTAAAAAAAATAAATAAGAAGGAAACAAAAGATGATTCACAATGATTGAAAACATGAAAACCACGGGTTTCCTCCCGTGCAGAGCTTTTGTTTAACATCGTTAGCCCAACATAGACCCTAACTTACCCAATACTAACTTTTAATATTTTAAGGACCCCATATTTCTCCACTTCAACATGATTAAGAATGATTCTCCCTTGTGATTGGTAAGAATGTTTTGAATTTGATTCATGAACAATCCTATTTTCTAAAATGAATGGGAGAATGCAAGGAGTATCATAAATGATTGACCTTTTTTTGTAGTATTTCCTAATAAATAAAAGATAAACCCCCCTTTTTGGGTTTCATGAGATGAATGAATGAAAACCCCAAGATCTTTCCTATCACAAATGATAGGATACTCGAGTGGGGAAGGAAGGACAGTGATTTTGAGTTCAGGTTGATTGAAATTTCCTAAAGAAGATTGGCAATTTGAATGAAAATCAGTTTCTTCTCCAAAAAATTTAGAATGAATTGGTTCCTTATAAAAATATGTTTTATCCCCAAAAGTGTCCATTTGAATTCTAGGAGTATGTATGGTCTCAATTTTTGGGATTTCTCCCAATTGTTCAGTGATCGGTGGTCCTAAAAATACACTAATAGAGCCATGTTTGGGAAACTCAATCCACGAAGTCAAGTTATTATATTTTGATTTAAAAAAATCAATTTCATCCTAATTTAAACACTCTTCATCTTGAATTTCAACATTACTTGACCAATTCACTTCATTATCTAACTCTGATTTCCCATACTCTAAAGTGGGTTCTTGACATGTTTTAATGTTTTGTAGTTCTAACTTCAAAGATGAAACCTCAAAATTAATTATCTTCATTTGATTACACAATTGTTCAAGAAATGGTTGAGTAACAGATAGTATGGGAGGTTGAACATTATGGACTTCACTAAGATTGGACTCTTCAATCATCCTTGAGAGGGAAGTAAATTGATCATTTAAGCATTCATTATCCCATTGATTGTACGTCTCATCGGGTGTAGGGTAATTAATTAAGGGTTGATCAAAGAGATTTTCTAATTTATGGACTTCCCGATATTTATTTTCCATTTTATTACAGCATTAGTTTATGACATGTTAATTTTAAAGATATTCCATCAGAGAAGATAGAAAGTTGGATTCTAGATTCTCATGACACACGCAAACAGAAAGGTGTAAATATAAGAGAGATGGGGGTGAGAATAGAGAATGTGGGGTGAGAAAATGATGATGCGTGTCAAGGTACTTACTTGGGTCCCTGGAAACGGCGCCAAAATTTGGTGTCGCCCAAATTTACCCTACAGGTATGCGGTCGTTGTAGTACAGGTAGGGGTCGAATCCACAGGGACTGAAGAAGGAACCTAAAGACACTCTCATTTTGGAAGGATTTGGCTTTGAAGTGGCCAACTATTTGGATTGATTTGATTTTAATAACTACTGATTTAATTTAAAGAAAATAAATTAAAACATATAATTACTTAGTCTAAAACAATTAATGGAGATGAGTTGATCCTAAGTTGTTATTAGTGTTAGATTGGATGTATTTATTTTCTTATAACGTTCATTTCACTAATTCAAGACATATCCAAAAAATGATATAATTCCTCAAAATAATTCACCAATTTAATCCCTACACAATTCCAAGTCTAGTCACCAATGCACTTAGAGGATCAATTTAATGATCACTCCAAGGAATTGGATCGTACTAGCACTCGAAATGTGTCATTGTTAAAGTTAGTGAAGATGAAGAAGAAAATAATAATCAAATGGAAATCTTAAATTAATGAAATGATTACCGAATTTTAGATCATAAAATAACATCCAATCTGCCCCATGAAACTCCCTAGGACCAACCCATAAGGGTTTAGCCCTCCATTTATTCTATGATCTCAAAGGAAGCAGAAAGAAGACTCATAGGGGTGGAATTGAAGAAGAAGAAAAACAATGAAATGATCACTCCACCATTGTTTGAATAAATTCACAAGTGTTTGTGTGAATAAGATCACACCTTGGGGAAATGGTATTAATGTGAAAATAAGAAGAATATAAAAATATAATAATAACTTTTATTGAAAACTAAGTTGATTCAAACAACTTACATGTGAAAGAAGAACGTTACAAAGGCAATTTGGCATAACAACATTACAATGAAAGTAAAACTACAAGATACCTAAATTATCCATTTCTAATGCCTTAAATATCCATCTAGGAGTCCTTGGGTCGAGCCACCACCATCCGATGTTCCTTTAATTAATTTTTTTGGGGAAATGTGGGTGGACAATTAATGGAGATGTGACTTTTCAATTCTTGCCCCGAAGTGTCATCCAGCTTGCATTCACCAGAAAGACGCGCCGAGAGGACCTTCTAGAAGGAAGACTTTGAGTGGGCCATATAAGACTTAAATTAATCCACGAATTTCCCCTAACATACTATAAAATTGTAGCCCAAAATAATATGTCGTTCGTGAGATATGATTTAAATTGTGGGATATTTTTCTGGGCCGAAAAATCTGGCCCAGAATTGCATCTTCAAATTGGGCCGCCTTAATCACCACAATTTAAGACGAATTAGCACTGGATCCAGAATAATTATTTCTTACTATATATTTCTTATATCCTCCAATGAAATTTGGGCTTCATTGGGCCGGAATTTTGGGCCCCACATTCTCATCAGTGGGAGGATATCCAATATTCCTTGTCCAGAATTGTTTCCTTTCATCACCCAATATCCCCATCATCCTTTATGAATCCTCCATTGATCCATAAATTAAAAATTTTCATATTTAAGTTTATATCCATTTCCAAAAATATCCTATTATAATATGAATAATTGCATTCTTTAAAACCAGATGAAATATTGGGCCTAAATTGGTGCACATTAGGCATGAAGTGCACAAATGATGAGAATGGATGTTCAAAATTAAAACCCACTAACTCAGGACCATAAGATTAAAAATGAACATTTAATACCATTAAAATGTATTCAACATATTTTCTTTTATTGTCTAATCACCCATGTCATGTGGTGATGAAAAACAAATTGTATCACTTTGTGGAGGTGGTAATCCACACGTACGCACGAAAAAAGTTGTCATTTTTCAATTGATGGAAATGTAAGAAAATGGATTATATGTTATCTTTATAAAATGATAATTATGTCCTTAATATCATATATATACATTAAATCTATCATTATAATCAACTGTGAGAGGCGATGATGGAAAATAAATTACATCGATTCATGAGGTGATAATCTGTCGTACATACGAACGATGATTTCATTTCTCATTTGATAGAAGAGGAGATGGATATGGGTTATGAAATTAACATAATTAAATCTCAGTATATGTAAGATAATTATTTTATTATTTTATAATGGTATAATAATATTTAAAGGAGTTAGAAAAAGAAATAAAACTAAAATATTCAGTTAAAAGTTATACCCCTTCTTCGGATAACCTTCCTTACTTTACACTTTAATACCTATAAGGTTGGTATTTTGACCAAAATAAGACCTCTAGAACATATATAAGGATTTTATGAATGTATTAGGGTAGTTATTTTTCAAACCAAATGGATCATGAAGTGTGTATATGAGAGGAGAGGGAGTGTCCTTTTATAAGTGAGGGGAGGGAACATTCTTGGAATTTCTTAAAGTGTTAAATTAATAAAAATTAATTTTCGTAGATAAATGTATCCAAATCGATATAATTAAAATTTATGATGAGGATGAGTTAAAATACTCTCATCCAATAAAATTTAGATAAGTTTATGGAATATTTTCACCCTTATCTCTTTATTTTAAACCTAGTTAACCCTTTTGAGAATTATCATGATATCAATGTTTTTTACTCTTTAGGGCTCAAGAAAGTTACTATAAAAAGAAAATTGACCCATAAATAGACCATGGTTTATATTTTCAACCATGTTTCATTCACTTGGCCTAAGATATGATTTTTATAAATTTTAAATCATTTAATAAAATGTTGTTTATTATAAAATATCATTAATTTTATTTTTTGAAATACAAGAAATAATATAAAATAATATATATCTAACTCATGTAAAATGGTTGTAAAATGAAATGGATTCAAAGATAAGGATTATTTAAGATCTTGTATTTTTTAGGTATGTCTCTCTCTTAGTTTTTCATTAAAATTATCTCAGTTGAGTTTTGCCTCATCTCTAAACCATGGTGGTTGTGTTTTCATCGTGGTTGATTGTTTATTGGAATAAATATAGTATTGGGTTGTGAGGATACCAGATAAAATCTAAATATGATCCTTGTGGAGAGATTTTGTGGGGGTGACTTAAATTCCAAAGACATATACTTGTTTTAATTAATAGATTTTAGGTAAATAGGTCAAGTGTTACCACGAGTTCTTGGTAAGTTTAGAAGCTTTAAAATGGGTTTGGGTTATTTTATAAAGAAAATGGGCTAAAAATCATCTAAAAAAATTTACATGTCATGTAAATGGATTACACGTCATGTAATATTCAGAATATTTTAAATAATAATCTATGGCAATGTGTTTTTTGATGTATCCCATTAAAATAATTACACAACGTGTAACAATATTCCACATCATGTAAATCCTCGATCTATAGTTTTAAAATGTGTCATGTGGATGATTTTTTCATTCATTACGTGTAGACTTTCTCCTCTCAACCATAAGACACCTTCCAAGTGATTTTGGAGTGCCAACCTCCCTTTGGGACATCCTGATAATGCATTTGATCCCTAGTAAGTGGTTTTGGTTGGGTTTTGTCTTCTCTCCCTTTGTTTCTCCAGACGTTGTGGTGTAATCTCTTGAACATGTACATTTTTGTTTTTGATATTGATTAGTTTTTATCTATGATACTTCTTTCAATCATCTACACCTTCTTCCTCTTGAGTGTTTTCCATTGGAAGCATTGTTTAATCAGTATTTAAAGGTAGGGGTCTAAACCTTTAATATTTTTCAAGTATGTAAAATATTACAATTGCATCAACATAACATGTGAAAAATAAATTAAATGATGAAGTGGTATATTCTTTGGATTCTCTTTAGATATAATTTGTTATTATCCTAGCTTGTGGCAACCGTTTAGGTGAACAAACCCTTGATTATAAATGAATTGTTTAATAGCTTAAAGTGTGTTTAGAAAAAATGGATTGTGGGTGGTTGCTTGATGTAGATTCACTTTGGTTTTTCTTATTTATTGAGATAATTTGCATGTTATTGGTTATGACCAATTGATATATGAAATGTGTAATTGAAAGTTAAATGGTAATTTTCATAATTAACCATTGTTCCATATGATGTGATATTGAGATATTTGTTTTTCTATGACTTGTGTGTGATTAAATGTTGTAATGATTATATAGGGAGTTTCCCAAGTAATACATGTTTAAATACTTATATAGTATGCTATGTCTAGTGACACATGCTAAAATTATTATATAGCAGGCTTGGCCTAGTTGATATGTTGAAATTCTTATATAGCAGGCTTGGCCCAGTTGACATTCTGAAATGATTATATGCTAGGCCTAGTGGCACATGCTGAAATGTTGATATAGCGTGCTCAATCCTAATTAAATGTTGAAATTATTATACAGTGAGTTTGACCCAGTTTTGTGTGATTTATACCTTGGTTATAATGTTATGGTTGGAATGGTTGTAAGACATGCTCAGGGACATTTCGACATGGTACTAAGGCAAGTTATATTGTACCTTGGTTTTAAGGTTAAGGTTGGCATGGTTGTGTGACATGATCAGAGACATTCTGGTATGGTGCTGAAGTAGGTTGATTTGGTATTAATTTAATTATTTGATTAATTAATACACTTGTTTATTTCCTTATTTCATATACTTATTTTTAGACTATTTATATTTAGACACAGTGATGTCGACCTACTGATTTATACTCACACCCTATTTGGTTCGTTGTTTGGTACCCAATTATATTACATGGATATAGGATTGTACAAGGGAAAAGGACCTTATTGTTGATTATTGCTTGCTGGATGGGCTGGAGTTTGAATATGGGACTGGGATAGGGTTTGGGACTAGAAAATTTTGAGTCTTTATTTGATTATTCTAGTATTTTATTTTTATTATTCATATCCTGAAATTTAGTTAGGTCCCACCACATCATTACATTATTCCTTTATTATTTATTGGATTATTCAGTTGGATTATTAGTTGGTTTTCATTGTATCATATTGTTTCCATTATTTATGCAATCTAATATTTATTTTTTTTTATTAGATTATTCTATTATGTTGTAACTTTGCAACCCGGGGGTATAGTCTCCCCACTATACATATCACACCCATGATATTATTCGGTAGCCTTTGGCATACGGGGAGGAGTGCATGAGATCTTGTAACCAACCCTTTTTCCACATGAGAGAGTGGTTGATCGGGGGACATTACAAAGTGGTATCAAAGCACACTAGGTTTCTTTTAGGTTTCTTTACTATTTTGGAAAGGTAAAAAGGAAACAAGGATGTTTCAGGTCTTGGTAATGAGCTTGTGCATGGGAGTAGCTAACCCATGTACGAGGGAAAATCCAAGTTCTCAGGGATGGATTGTAGTTTATGTTATTATCTTATTATAGTTGATTTTATTTCAATTTATGTGATTCACTTGTTGTGTGAGGTTATTATTCTATGATGTTATTGGTTCTTGAGATTTATACTCATGGATTGGTATGGCATGATATGAGTATGCATGCATCATAATAGGCACATAAAGATATATATTAACATGAATTGTTTATTATAGGGACATATTTATTTCACATGTGATATAAACTTATATGTTGAACTGTAATATGATATATCTTTTATATCTAGGAAATAAAATAAATGAACTGGTATGTCATGCTAAAACACTTGTAATCCATTTCTAGAGAGACCAGGAGTCTGTGGTTCTCTATTGTTGTCACCTATTGAGGTTGACCTTGTTGTTATATCCAATGTTCTAAGGAGTCTACTTTTCTTGTAAAGAAAATGTCTCCTCATCATCTTTGATTTGAGATTTAGGAGATTGGAAATCAGCACAATCATAACACTGATAAATAGGAGCTTCCTATAGATCCTAAGGATCATTTGGATTTTCATATTTGTAGTAAATTCATAAGGGTCATTATATCCATAGAAAGAGAGAATGTTCGTATCGTGCCTTCGATGTCTGAGATGGCGAGAGAGTTTCAGCTGAAGCATCAGCTTACGGTCACTGGAGAGGGAGGACCCCAGGCAGCTGAGTTCTAGAACAAGTTATTCCAAATTATCTTTAAGTATCTTGAGACACCCATAGATAAAGAGGGTGAATCCTACTGCGTATATACTTTTTGAAGCAACCAACTATTTGTGGGATATTTTGGAGTAGGTACGGAATCTAGAGGAGTTATCTTGTATGGACTTCAAGACAAAGTTCTTGATCCATTTCTATCCTGATACGTTGAGGGATGAGAAGGATTACGAGTTCATGAGCCTAACATAGGTAGGAATGTCAGTGTTGGACTATGTTGAATGTTTCACCAACTTGCAATGCTTTGTTCCAGGTTTGGCAGGTGATGATATCTCTAGGGAAAGAAATTTTGAGGATAGTCTTCACTATGAGATCAGGTCATAGGTCAATGTGTTCTATCTAATAAGTTTCGCATTTGTGATAAATTATACACTCATCACGAAAGGAAATATGAGAGAGGCCCCGAGTAATGGCCATGCTGTTTCATAAATGGAAATTGTGATATATTCTTCTAATGGAAAGAAGCTTCGCTATAATAGTTTTCTCTAGGGAAACAATGGGAAGAGAAGTCAGGGCAGTGGGCATCTATCCTAGGATTTTTTTCCATTGTAGTGCTATTAGTGTGGAAAGATGGGCCACAAAGGGACTCAGTGTCCATACCTCACTTTGGAATGTCACACTTGTTGCAGATTGGGCTACCTAAAGAGGTTTTATAGGGGAATGAAACAGTAGAGTAGTGGAAAGGGAATATGAAAAAGAACAGAGTTTAGGAAGGACTCAACTACTCCTTGGTAGACAGGTAACTAGAGTTCCACAGGACGTTCTGGTCGAGGTAGTGGATATGGTACCCCCGTTTAGGAATGGAAGTACGAGGTAGAGGTTATAGATTAGGGGACTTATACTTGAGCCTAGGGTATAGGGGCTAGTTAATTTCATGTTATGTGGACTACTTTGGCTATTGTAGATGTAGGATCATCTACTATAAGAGGTACAATTCTTGTATCTTCTACCCTCGCTTGTGTTTTGTTTGATATAGGATCACCGTAATCCTTTTTATTTTCTTTTTTTGTAAACATTTTTGGCTTGGATGTGGAAATATTGGATTGTTCTTTGACCATCAAAACACATTTGGGAGTGTGGTCTGAGAATATCAAAATTTGAAAAGCATATTCTCTAGATATTGGTGGTTACTATTTCTTTTGGGAACCGTTTATGCTAGAAATGATAGACTTTGACTTGATCCTTGGTATGGATTGGTTAGTTCTATACCAGGCTCATATCAACTGTTACTAGAGGAGAGTTACCTTTTTATCTACAGAAGGAGCCAATTATTCTCACTGGGGTGAGAGGGATCTTATGGATGGTTGTTCAGGTCCAATTCAATGAATATTAGATTTTCTCACAACTCAAATAGTTGGTCTTACTCTAGATGATGGTGTAATGAAGCAGGATCCTTTTCCTCCAGTGGTAGACCATTTTCATGATGTATTTACTAATGAATTATATAGATTACCCCATGAGTGATAGATTTAGTTCATGGTCGAGTTAGTGTCGGGGGTAGATCATGTTTCTATCCCACCTTATAGAATGGTTCCAGTAGAGCTTCGTGAATTGAAAGTTCCATGGGAAGATCTGTAATCTAAAGGTTTCATACATACTAGTACATCTACTTGGGGTTCTCTAACTCTCTTCACTAAGAAGGTTGTTCTGTCTTTTTGTTTATGTGTGGATTATCAGAGATTGAACCAGATGAAGGTCAAGAACCGATATCCACTTCTATGCATTGATGGTCTCTTCAATCAGTTGAGTGGTTCTAAGATATTCTCCAAGATTGATTTGAGATCAGGATAACATTAGTTGATTATGAGACCATCATGCATACCTCAAATTGATTTTAGGATCAGGTATAGATTATATGAGTTTTTGGTAATGCAGTTTTATTTTACTAATACACCAGTGGTATTCATGGCCTTTAAAAATAAAATCTTTCATCCTTTTCTAGACTAGTTTGTGGTGGTTTTTATCAACGGTATCTTAGTATAATCTCAAACAGTAGACAATCATGCCAAACATCTTAACATAATTCGGAGTACATTGATAGAGCATCATATTTATGCCAATCTAACCAAATATAGTTCTATATTGATAAAGTATACTTCTTGGCCCATGTCATCTCAGAGGAAGGAGTGTTAGTGGACCCAAATAAAGTTATAGTTGTGGTATCTTAGGAGAATCCAAAGAATTTATTTAATATTTGGATCTTTTTGGGTTTAGTAAGTTATTATCAATGCTTTATCCAAGACTTATCTTGTCTGGTATCACCAATATCAGGGTTGGCCAAAAATGGGGTGAAGTTTTTTGTTCAAATACTTGTGAGTGAGTTTTTTGCAAGTAGAAAGGTAGGATGACCTCGTCACCAATCCTCACTTTACCAGTGAAAGATCAAGCATATATCATGTACTGTGATAGATCTGGAGTTAGACTCTAAGAAGTTATAATGCAAAAGGATCAAGTGCTTTCTTATGGATCCATACAGTTTAGGATCCATGATATGAGTTATCCTACTCATGACTTGGAACTAGAGTTAGTGGTACATTCCCTAAGATTCTAGAGGTATTATCTCATGGGTGAGAGGTTTATGGTATACACGGACCATAATATCCTTAGGTACATATTTTCTCATAGGTAATTAAACCTTTGGTAGACAATGTGGGTTGAATATCTTCAGTCTTTCAACTTTGAGTTGTATTATACACCGATCAAGGGAAACTTTGTTTCCAATGCATTGATCCAAAAGACATAGGAAGAGGTAGTGCAGGAGTCTTGCGTTGAGTGGCGGGTAATGTCCCTCTTTGTAGACATGCATCTAGATGTTCATGAGTATTAGGGACAAGTATCTCTGACTTTGAAGTCTATTATACCCATTCTTTTGGACTAGGTTAAGACTAAGAAGTTGTATGATCTAGATATCTTAGTTCTGAGAGAAAGTTTATATGGTGGGGAGACACCATCAAGATGGTCTCTTGGCAGTATCAATTCTCTTCTTTTTCATGGCCGAGTATGGGTACATATGGGATTTCATGAGGATTTGATGAAATAGTTTCATGCTTCTAGATGGGTGGTAGATCTTGGTTTGAAAAAGATGTATCGTGATATATGTAGATTGTACTGGTGGTTAGAAATAAAGAAGATAGTGGAAGGCTTTGTGACAAGATGTTTCACTTGTTAATAGGTGAAAGCTAAGAATCAGAGGCCAGTTGAAATTTTGTATCCTTTTCCCATTCCTAAGTCGAAATGAGATGATGTCACTATGGATTTTGTGACAGGACTACCTAGGATAACCCATAATAATGATGCTATATGGGTGATTGTGGATCGACTGACTGAGGTATCCCACTTGTTACCTATCAAGGAGACCTTCACAATTCATTTTTTGGGTAGTCTCTATGTGTGCAAGGTAGTTCGGTTTTATGATGTTCTGAGGAGTATAATTTCAGATAGAGATCCTAATTTTACATTGTGTTTCTGGAAAGGTCTTCAAAATTTTATGGGATCATGGGTTCTTTTGATCACAGCCTATCATACTCATACTAATGTGAAATATAAAAGAACTATTCAGGTTTTGTAGGATATGTTGCAAGCCTAGGTTTTGGATTTTAGTGGTTTATTCGAGCAGCATATATAACTCATGGAGTTTGCATATAATAACAGATTCTGAGCATCTACCCAAATGAAACCTTTTGAGAATTTTTATGGAAGGTTTTTTTCTTATCCTCTTTATTGGTTGGAGGTAGGTGAGTCAGTGCTTGTTGGGTCTCATCTTGTGTAGGAGACGTTTGAGCAAGTTCGGTTGATCAGACAGTGGTTGGTGGATACATAGATCAGGCATAAATATTATGCTGACCATTAAAAATGACCTCTGGAGTTTGAGTTTTTCCATCATGTTTTCTTTGGGTGTTTCCAAGGTTGGGTCAATGCCACATCAAGAAATAGGGAAAGCTGGCATCTAAGTTTTTCGAGTCGTTTGAGATAGTAGATAGGGTAGGTCCAGTGGTGTACCATTTATCCCTTTCATAATGATACAGTGTTATGCATGACATGTTCCATGTTTCATAGATTTAAAGATATTATCCAGAACCTTCTCACGTGATAGATGTAGCAGACGTTGATCTTAGTTTTGATGTGTCCTTTGAGGAGCATATGATATGGATTATAGACTGTAGTGCGAAGTATCTCTGGGGTAGGGTAATTCATTTGGTTTAAGTATAGTGGAAACATTGGTGGGTTAAGGATAAGACTTGGGAGAGGAATTTTGATATGTGAGCACAGTGTCCAGAATTTTTTATTGAGACCCCACAGTGATGCTTGGAGCAACTCAGGGATGAGCTATTATATAGTGGATAGGTTGTTAGATCCTGTCTTTTTTCTAAGTATGTATCTCTCTAGGTTTTTTGTTAAACTTATATCGGTTGAGTTTTTTCATGTCTCTAAACCTTTGTGGTTTTGTTTTCATCATGGTTGACTATTTTATGGAATAAATGTAGTCTTGTGTTGTGAGGAAACTTGAGAAAAATCGAAGAGGATCCACGTGGAAAGCCTTTGTTGGGGAAAATGACTTAAAGTATAGATATGTATGCTTGTTTTAATTAACGGGGTCCAGGTAAATGGGTTAAGTGCTTCCATGGGTTCTTGGTAAGTTGAGAAGCTTTAAAAGGGGTTCATGTTGTTTTATAAGGAAAATGGGATGAAAACCCATCTGTATAACATTTACACATCATGTAAATGGATTACACATCATGCAATGTTTGGGAGATTTTAAATAATATTCTGAGGCGATGGGTTTTTCAGTGTATCAAATTGAAAATAATTATGCAAAGTGTATCAATATTACATGTCGTGTAATTCCACAACCTGCAATTTTAAAATGTGTCGTGCAGTTGATTTTGTCATTCACTGCATGCATATTTTCTCCTCTCGCCCCTAGGGCACCTTCCAGGTGATTTTGGAGTGTCAACCTCCCTTTCAGATGTCACAATAATGTATCTGATCCCTGGTAAGTGGTTTTGGTTAGGTTTTCCCTGCTCTATCTCTCTTTATTTTTCCACACGTTGCGATGTAATCTCTTGACCATGTGCATTGTTGGTTTTGATCTTGAACAGTTTTGATCTAGGATCCTTCTTGCGATCATTTTCACCTTCTTCCTCATGGGTGTATGCTATTGGAATCATTCTTTGATCGACAGTTAAAGGTAGGGGGTCTAAACCTTAACCCTATGGTTTGATATTTGGCATGTATGTGAAATATTGAAATTGCGTCAACATATCATGTGCCGAATAAATTAAATGATGAATGGGAATATTCTTTGGATTCCCTTTGGATCTAGTTGGTTATTTACCTGGCTTGTGTCTACCGTACGGGTGAGATAACCCTTGATTATAAATGAATTTTTAATGTCTTGTAGTGTGTTTAGCATGACATCGATTGTGGGTAATTGCTTGATATAAATTCACCTAGTCTTTTCTTTTTTATTGAGATAATTGGAATGTTATTAGTTATGACCAATTGATATATGAAATGTGTAATTGTAAGTTAAATGGTAATTTTTATAATTAACAATTGAGGCATATGATGAGATAATGATATATCCCTGTCGATATGACTTGTGTTGTGATTAAATGTTGTGATTCTTATATAGGGTGTTGGCCCAGTGATATATGCTGAAATGCTTATATAGTAGGCTATGCCTTGTGTGACACCCCATGATTTTGAAAATAAATTTAACATTGAATTCATGACACAATGAGTCTCTACAAAACACCATTTTTTTATAACCTAACTAGTAAATATAGTTTTTCCACTTATTGAATTTTGAAAAACTGACATACACGGTTGTGTTCAATAAGATATTTAGAGTCTGATAAGACAAATTTAATTTTGGGTGAATAGTAACTTACCCTTATGAATATTAGTGTTACCCTTATGAATATTAATTTACCCTTATGAGTAGTAACTTGACCCTTATGAATAGTAATGCACCCTTATGAATAGTAACTTGACTCTTATGAATAGTAATGCGCACTTATAAATAGTAACTTGACCCTTATGAATAGTAATATACCCTTATGAATAGTAACTTGAATAGTAATTTACCCTTATGAATAGTAACCTCACACATGTAAGTAAAAATATAATTTAGGCACCTTAAAATGAGAGTGAATATTTAAATAATTAAGTGTTGGTATTTTTATGAGTAATAAATAATGAATTAAAATTTTATAAATAGATTAATTTAAAAGATAATTTATTTTCATAAAATATATTCATGAATCAATATTTTTTTTCTTCTGATTATAAGATAATTTTATGAGACCCTAGTTAATTTTTTGAAGTGTCATAAAATGAGTTATAATATTAAAATTGGTATTTTTCGAGTAAATGATGATTTTAATTAAAAATTAAATTTCTCATATTTAGAAAATTATTTTCTTAAAATGGAGTTCCTTTTTAGTTTCTACACATCAAAAAATGGTTTGGATGAATTTTTGGGATTTTTATGAAATAGTTTAATTTTTGTTGAATAGTAAAAAAATAGTTTTTTATAAAATACGGAATTTATCATGACATCGTTATGAAATTATTATGATATAAAAATTTATTTAAACTATGTAATAACTAAATAATTATATTAAAAGTGTAATATTGTACAGAATTAATTTGGAACATGAAAAGTATATTTTTTTCATTATAAGCATAAAAATAATTGTCAATGTCGACGCAGTGCCTGCGCAACGCTGACAAAGTCAAAATTGGTAATTTATATATAATAATTGGGTCCTAAAAAATTAATTCATGAATTATTTATTTATTATTATGTATTATTTATCTCTTTTATTTTTAATTTCAAATTTTAGTGCTATATAACATGAGTATTATCCAAATGTTTGTGCAATGCTTGTGCAGGGTAAGAAAAGACAAAATAACAAAGTTAAGAAGGTGTCTTGTTTTTTATAAGAGTGAATATACATAATGAATAAATTCATAATTTTATTTTGAACATAATTAATTTATCTTTATGATAGTATTTTATTTTTAATTTTTATATATGAAATAATTAACATTAATGCTTATGCAACGCCGATGCAGCGCTCGTGCAAGCATAAGTAAAATAAATAAAATGTTTTTAATAAGAATTATTAAATGACCAATATTTTGGATAAAACATTTTCTATAAACAAGTTTAGACTTTTATCAAGTTTTGATTCGAATTTGAGACATTTTGGATCAACATGAATCACTTTAAAGCCTTTATTATTTTTTATGTCAAAAGAAAATCAAGTTGTCACAAAATAGTTTTTAATTTAATAATATTGTTATAGGAGATTTTACAGAGATTTTATTCGAACAAGAATAGTATTTGGAAATCTAATAAAATTATATTTCTCATGTAATTTTATTTTTAATTTTTAGACAACAAATAAACACCATAATGGCTTCCACAAAGATGATGAAGTATTAATTTAATTAATGAACAAATCAGATAAATGATATTAAAAATAATAAAATAAATATAATTTTATATTTTTAAGCTAATTCATGGATTCCATAGATTAATATGGAATTTCTATGATATAATATAAAATAATAATACAAAACAAGTTCATCATGCACAAAACCGCCAAGTTAATCCAAGCATTTATCATTAACATTTATATAATGAGTCATCCTCATGGTATATAACCAAAATAAGTACAAGATCATTTATATCTATTTAATGTCACTAATAATATATATTAAAAATTATGTATGTTTAACCACATTTCAAATGAACTTCCATTCGTAAATACAAGTAAACTGATCATGAAAACCAAGGAAGAAAATGCTTCCAAAACAATAAAATTGGACCTCTTAAACCCAACAAAAAGACCATTAATAAACCTAATAAAGTTAAACTAAATAAATTAAATGTAGATGATTTTCTGGATTTATTAATTAATGAAGATAAATTTTATTATTCAGATCATTAAGATTAATTGAAGAACACATTCAGGCATATGGTAAGGGGTTTCTTCATCTCACTTCCATTTTGTGAGATATTTCGTATTCACTACTATTACTTGTGTATGGTGTATGTATACTACCCATTGATTTTGCATCTCATGAATCTCTTTGTTTTCATGATATTAAATTTATCATTTGATTATTATTGATTTTGGGTCATACGATTCAATTGATTACAAAGTTGTAAGGGTTTTTTACATGAACCTCCATTTTCATTCGGGTTACTCTTATTATCTACTTACCTCAATTAAATTATTATTTATTCATATTTACTCCTCATATATTCTTTGAGAATGTTCTATATATTTGAAACAAATATAATCCTACTTTCATTTATGGGGATTTATATGTTTTAAAAGGATCTTTCAAAAATTCTTCTCGAAATACAAGCCTAATTCAAGGGAATTTCTCAAATTATTACCTATTTTTAAAGGAACTCTATAATATGTTTTTGGAAACCATTATCTTTATAAAATATCACATTTTATTATGAAAATACTACCTTACTTCAATTCTGGTTTTATACAAATGATTTTTCAAAATAACTCTTCTTTCTAAAGTAAAAAATGATTTTTCTAATCTCACTTTAACTTTTATGAGATATATTCCTTGTTCACCACTTATTTATTACTTGTGGTGTATGTAATGACATTTGGTATATCATATAAAGAGCCACCTTATTCTCATGATATTCTAAGGGATTATGATTTGAATGTTTCAAGGTGGTATGGGACACTTTGGGATGTTTAAGGATTATTTCCTCAAGGATTTTCAATGGCCTCGTTTAAAAGTATCTTCATTTATGTCAACGCCCTTTGTTGAATATTATACATCATTGAATTTTACCTCTTATGATATTATCCAAAAAAAATTATTTAATGGTTTATTATTAGTTTTGTCATGAACCAGGCCGGGTCGCCATCCGACCCGGCGCCCGACCCGGTCCACGACATGGCCCGAAGGGCGTTCCCGATCCCCACGGGCTGGCACAAGTGCCTAGGTATCAAAACATTACATGGGAACGATTTACCTGAAATAAAAGACAGAAAGACAACCAACAAAATAAACAAGATGAAACTGGAAACAGACAACCAAACACGCCTTTAAACTATAAACAGGTTTAAAGTCTACAATTCAACTAAAACCCAAAATGAACAACAACAAAGATAGAGAACTAAAACTCCAATACCAACCTCCAAGTGAAGACCATCATCAACCAGAACCACCATCACTAAGCACGATGCCTCAACCTAGAATACACAAAGAACAAGGTCTACATAAAACCAATGGTGTATGTATGGTGTGAGCCAAGAGCCCAGTAGGATACCACTAAATAAAAGGTTCCATGTCACAGCATCAAAAAGATAATTTAACAAGCTCATTTAAAACCATACTTTTAAAACACTTTTAAGGAAAACATTTAAAAGATAATAATGAAAAGAAAAGAACACTGAAAGAAAAACCATTTCACAAATACTACTTTAATAATGGAAGAGAAAATTTATAAAGAACATGCACATACTCAAGTGGTCCGCTGTATGCTGACAAAAGACACCACATCACGAATAGTAGAGCACCGTGGGTAAATCCCCTAAGGTTTATCTAGATTTAGTGGGACCCTAGAACCTCATGTCTCAGTGAAACGTGGCTTAAAAACCACAAACCTCAGAAAATGTGGCTTAGAAGACCACGACCCTTAGAAAACATGGCTTAGAAGACCACGACCCTTAGTAATTCATATGTTTAATTGGTGTTGCAATCGTCAATCCAGCTAAGTGAAACAGAGACGGTATCACTCCGGGTCACTAGCGCACTAGTTCTAGTCCTCCCACCTAGATACTCGGGGTTTTCCCTTGTGCTCAAACAAGTTCCACATTCACATAGTATATTTCTTACTCATATAACATACCAAACAAGACATTACACAGAAAGGTCACTATTTTCATACCCAGACAACAATTCAAAAACTCACGCACACCAAAATACTTTTCTAAAATATATTTGTTGTTACCTAATCATTTCGCAAAACCCCATTTGGAAACACTCAAAGAAGAACATAAAAAATTCGCACAACTTAGAAAACATTATTTAAATAACACAATAAGGGCTGACACAAATAAACACCCCCAATTACAAATAGGAGAGTCATTCAAACCACTTGCTTAATAAATTGTCCTTAAAACTAGTTTTACACCAAATACCCAATTAACTGAACCATTTTCACCACTTATAAAACACCACAAAGCGACTCAAAGTGGGTTTACAACAAAAACGTCTCAATTTATAAAAACATGCTACTTTAAATATAAACGCATATTCAACTTTTCCCAAATACTAATTTCACGCCATCTCAATAAATCAATAAATCATTTAAATTATATGTTAAATAATTTCAACATAACCCAAGAAACATTTACACCAAAAAAAACTTTATCTCATACGGAGACGTCACTTTAAAAACAAATACTCAAGGTAACAATATCAAAACATGTTTTACATTCTTCAAATAGTTTTCAATTTAATTTCAAGTGTGAAAAATAAGACCACACACCCAAAATGACTCATTTTCCTTTAAAACCCCCTATTTTAATATACACACACCTCAAATAATTTGAAAACACATTTCGCACCAACCAAATAACCCCAAAAACCTTTCCACCCATGTTTCGCATCTCAAAATCCGCTTAAATAAACAATTGTTCAATTTATAAAATATCACATGTGCATACATAAGGTCTCACATTAAAACACACAAATTTTAGATTCCAAAACAATTTTTAAAGAAATTTAACGTCTCAACCCTTCCAAAAACGTCATTCGCACCCTTAGAACATACTCAAAGTTCATAATAAAAATCAACATGTCAAAATGGTTTATCTTATTTTTGAAAAAAACTCAATTTAATCACACTCGCACCTCAACTGTTCTTAAAAACACAATTTTCAAACCTTAAAAAAATAGCTAAAACACGTCTAAAAATTTCAACTACACAACACAACACGCATAAAATACATAGTCATTTACAAAGAAAAAATCAGTTTCATCAAATATGCAAATCGAAACATATCCAATATAAAATTTACACTACACAATTTTATCATTAGACCGCATAAAAATTTAATTAAGCAGCAAGTAAAATCATCTAAAGATGTTATGGCATGGAACCACCTACCTTGGGTTAAGAATTTCTCAAAAACAGTGTGAATTCTTTAATAACACTCGAGCCGCACCACAAGGGACCCAAATTGGACTCTAAATTAACAATTGAACTAAAAAAATCAAAGTCGAACCCTAAAACAAACCTCATACCCACCGGAAACCCTAATCCCCCAAAGAAGAAATGGAAAATCCCAAAATAAAGAGGGAGAAGCCTACCTGAAGGGGTAGGATGCGGTGGTGCTACATGAGACCGGCAGAGAGGTTTGGTCGCCAGAGGTGGGTCGGCCAGTGAGGGGGGGGTGTTGTGGGTTGCACCAGGCTGAATAGGGAGGAGGTTTAGGTGGAGCTATGGGTTGGTTGAAGGCGAGAAAGAGGGCGGTGCTAGCTTGAAGGGTCACCAGGAAGAAGGTCTGGCTGGCTGAACGTGGGGGCGCACACAGCTTGGTTAGGGGAGGGAGGCTCAACGTAACAGAATGGGGAGGAGGGGAGACTTGGTGCGACATATGGGAGAGAAAAGGAGCAAGAATTAATAGAAAAAAATAAAATAAAATAAATTAAAGTAAAAAAAATGAAAGAAAGACCCTAAAAATCAATTAATAATATAAACAATAATACTGATAATAATAATAATTATTATGTATAAAATAAAATAAAATGATATAAAATTTTACAATCTCCATTATTATTAAAAATATTCTTTAAACATTGCTTATTTATTTATTTATTTATTTCTTATCTTACTTCAACCTCATTTATTTAATTTTACTTGATCTATTTGTTCTGAACACTGGGCAGGCTGTGCGGGGAACTGGGTGTAAGAACCCGGATCTTCTTTTCAGGTACGTTTTCCTTTTTCTGGAGTTTTTGAGAAAAATGAATTTTCTGGAAATTTTAGAAGTACACGTCGTGTACTTTCTGAGTACATGTCATGTACTCTTCCCCGGCTCGAAGCCGTGTGCTGTCCGTGTTCAGGCCACACACACGGTGTGTAAGGCTGAGGTGGAGTCCGGTTATTTCGAAGTACAGAAAATTCGAAGTACGTGCCATGTACTCAAAAAGTACACACCGTGTACTTTCTTTTTTTCATTAAACAGACCGAGGTCACGCCTAACCCCCATATTTGTCTTATTCTTCAGTTTTCGACCATCCGAGAGCGACCGTATGGCCGGATCTTCGACGGAGTCCTGCCTTGTCTTCCGTTCTCCGATTCGAGCACGGTCGATTGCGTTGGAAGCGCAGCGGTGAGTTCTTCCTTCTTCTTGAGCCTTGTTTCTGGATTCCTCCTTGTTTTCAAGTTATCATGGGATGAACATTTTGTGGGTTTTCTCAGATCTACGTCATTCTAAGGAGAATCTGTCGACGCGGTTCACGTATATCGATCTCCTAGGATCAAGGTAGGTGGTTTGTGCCTTTCCGTAGAAAGTTGATGGATATTTTGTGCAAATTCCACCAATACCCTTGAACGAGGTATTGCGTGTTTCCTGTTTTGCCCTTGTTTCTTGACTGCTTTGATTGATTTCTTTAGTAGAGGTTATTTCTTGTGATTAGAGTATTTTTTTTGTAACACCCCAGGATTTCATAGTGTGTTATTTCTTAAAAATAATTCAATAACTTGCACTACACGCAACACCGAGTTCAATCACACCATGACGTACACAAAAAAAAATCCATTAAAAGAGGTCATGAATAGTATTAACAACATTTTGAACTTTATATAATCCTTATAATTTTAGAATCCCTATTATGAGTTTCTTAGTCATAATGCAAGAACAGATTCATTTTCAGTATTGCACTTTTATCAACTTTAATAGTGAAACCTTTTTAAATAAAATATTTTAAACTATCTGAATAAATTGGGACATCAAAAAAATTTAAAATGAAACATCCCAAGCTTCCACGGTACGCTTTCCTTTGAATAAAATAGTAGCATGTGTTGTATGCAACCTTGAGTTTTAACAAACGCCACAACCAATCAAACTAGCCGTTATGAATAGTAATACCTAAATTTTGAAATTATATATATTTTATATTTTAAAATGGACTTCATTTTTGGATTCGGAATATCGAATTTATCCTAAGGTAAAATTTTGGTACTTTTCGGATAACTTTTATATTTTGATGAATAGTGAAAATTACTAAATTTTAATTAAAAACAACTTTTTTAATCAAAATAATTAATAGTGATAAATTGTGAATTTGAGTGGTTTTAAAGTATATTTAGAATATATTTTTACCATTTAATATAATTTTGGTCATTGGACATAATTTTACAATTAAACCGAACATAAACAAGTGTCAATCTTTTGATAGTTATTACCTCTTAAAAACACGCTTTTTGTTTTGACAGCGGGAATTAATTTTAAATTAATTTCTGCCACTTCTGTGTTTTGAATTTAGAAAAATGGATTCCATATTTGGAATCAGGATGTCCAAATTGTGTAAATAGGTAACTTTTATTTTTAGACATTTTGAATAATTACTGTGGTAAATATTTTATTTACCATGGTTAAGGGTAAATCCGGTAAATAAGGGTTAAAAAATAATATTATAATAATACAAAATTACCCTAAAACGTGTCCTAACCTTATTGGTGGACACATACCCGACCATGAGCATCCTTGGGTCAATTTGGGGACCCCTTGGAGCCACTTGTATGTGGTAGGGACACTTTATATTAATAAAGTTAAAATAAAAATAAAAATGGCATAAGCTTACATCTTTTAGAAGAACAATTTTTACATAGGGTTATACATGTTGGATTTTCAATTATAAATATTCATTAGAAAGATAAAAAGATTTCCTACATAATTATATTTTATTTATAATTTTTAGACATCAAATAAGTTAAATTATTAATGACACAATAGTGATGCAATGTTTACCTCATTAATAAATCATTTAAATAAATAAGATTATAATGATTAAAATATTATCTAAAACCTGTCCAATTCTTATTAATTGATGTTATTTAGAAAATGAGTCATCTTATCTTAGACCTCAATGATTTTTGGACCATTATAAACCTAATATAATTATATTATAAAGTAATACTTTCACTCTTTCCTAAAGATCCCCTCCTCTCCCTTATAAAAGGGGACCACTTCTACTCATTCCTCACACCTCTCAAGCCACTTGTCTCGTCCAAACCCTGCCCAAATAAGCTCCCCACATCCCTCTCCTCCTCCTTGAAGCTTCCCCTTAGGCAGAAATCATTTCAAGAAGTCCTTTGGTTCCAACCAAAGCGAGTTACCTAAATTAAAGGTAACGATTTCTCTTAAATTATTTTCATTTATTTTGCTTCTCCAACCCCCAAACTCTTTTTATTTCCTTTCTTTTGTAACAACACCAGTATCCTCAAATATACTAGGATTTTTTTATAAGAAGTATTCAAACTACACATACACACAACTCCATCTAATGGATGATGAACATAATGTTTCTGTGGATGGCAAACTAACGCCTCACGAAACGATGATTGTTCAAATACATCTTACCGCCTCTCATGGTGGCCATTATGATGGAACTGTAATTAAATATGATATTAATGATATATATTTTATATATAAGCTTCTGTAATTCCATTTTATTTCATACCATTATTCGTTTCATGTTGTATATACATACGATAATTTCATTTGAGGAAGTGCGGACTACCGCCCCCTTAAAATGATATGACTCGTTCATACCACACATGGAACGTATAAAGGATGGTGTTAATGAACTTAAGTAACATATATAAAATATTATATTATAATGGAATAATAATATACCTATGTATCATTTGGATTCAATTCTTTTAAAATGAAAAATTAAATGGAAGTAGCGTTCGTGCGTACGTGCGGACTATCGTCTCCACGAACGCGATGAGATTCATTGTCCATCATATCCATTCAAGTATAATTATAATTTGATGATTTAAAAATAGTATATAAGGACTTTATATCATTCTGGATATGAATAATATACATCCCATTAATAACGAATATGGCTCACATAACAAAGAATATAAAGTAAAATGAACCCGTTAACACCCGAAATGACGATAATTCTAAGATATTATTAACAAATCAATGTTAAAAGATCATATATGATATCATATTAAAGTAAATGATTCTTTTATTATTCAATAACAATTATTTCACCATTATACAGGAGGTAAACCTACCATCGACCAAGGAAAAATTACAAAGTAAGGGATTCTCTTATCTCACTTTCAATTCCGTGAGATTTCCATTGTTCGTCACTAAATTATTGAAAGTGGTGTATTGTGTACTGCCATTTGATATATATTATCATGATTGTCTTTATATTCATGTTATTATGTAAATCATTTGGTGGTTATTAACTTTTGGCCATACAACTCAGTTGATTAACATGGTAAGGGATTTTCTTATCTCACTTTCAATTCCGTGAGATTTCCATTGTTCACCACTCAATTATTGCATGTGGTGTACTACCCATGATTGTATTCATTGTGTAATATACTTTAATTTATGGGTATTTACATCATCATGTTATGATACTTCTTTCATGGGTGTATGTTTCGTAAGTTACCTAATCGATAAGGGAATTTGAGATTTCAATTTCCACTCATTTGGCTTTACACATATTTCATTGATTATATTACTCCAAGATTATGTGTGGAATCGCTATTCATTTGATTATGCCTTAATTTCCACTCCCCTTTCTGTGGATATACTTTTGATACACATAATCACTCCATTGATAAATTCTCAAGTGATCGGTATGAACTTGATAAGAGTAATTTTAACTCAATCTCCATTTGTTGAGTTAAATATCCAATTCGTTGGTGTTGTTTCTACAAGAATATGTGTGAATATCCTTTGATTGTTTTACACTGAATATTCAATAATATTTAGTGTATTTATATTTTTCACACATAATTATGTCGTTGATTTATCCTTAACCTAAGGATACGGCCTTTATGAGAGATTTCATCTCAATTTACATTGAACTGAGACTTCTTTGTTGATATACACCAAATCACTTTTATGCGGTGTATATAATGTACTTGACATAGTATATCATGAATCCCTTTATTCTCATTATATTACAAAGTTTTTATTACCTCAATTATTTGTATTCAAGTGTCTCTCTTTTGGTTAGAACCTCTAACCAAAATACCATTTTAAAATGTTTTAAAGACTTATTCTTCTATATCTTGCTCATTAATGTCCATGTTTTAAAAATGGTTTTAAGGATTTATTTATATAGACATTAAAGTTTTAAAATTAAAATTCCTTTTAAAAGTTTCAAAGTGGTATGGGACACTTTGATTCAAAAGTCTACTTTTAAATGGCTTCTTGATAAATAGTGTCACTTTTAAATGTTTTCAAGAAAAGGGGGATATTTCTCTCAAATAGTTTTGATGATTATTTTCATCTATGTCAACATCCTTCATTATTCATGATTGAGGTTAATGTGATACAATACAATCTTCCATATTGTATCAAATGAGTTATATTTGACTGTGGATGTTCTATTTTTATACCATTCATGGTTTGTGGTTAAAGTATTGACATTTCGTATGCTAGTTTTAATACGAATGTTTATTTTATGCTTAAACCTATTCATATGAGGAATGCATTGGACTTAATAAGTGACGGGTGGAGCCCGCTATAGCTCCTCGATGCATCGGTAGGTCTCATGAAACAAACTAGTGTCTTGGCACAAGGCCTTGACAAAATCTTATTTGTAGTCTTGGCACGAGGCCTTGACTATGTGGTTATGATAGTCTGGAATTATGCATTCCAACATTATGAAAGTGGTTATTGATTTTTGCATGTGATTATTCGATTAGTAGAATATCCATGTGAGTAAGTAAATGGCATTATTTCATTTTATTTATGCCATACCATGTTGAAAGTTCATGTTTGAAAGGCTTTTGTTTTAGTTATACATTGCCTTAAAAGTTTATTCTTATTTATGAAAGTTTCCGCTATATTGTTATCCTTACTGGGCATTTGAGCTCACCCCTTTTCTATGTTTTATTTTTCCCAGGAAGTGAAGAAGTAAGTTATGAATGACCTGCAGGGATATTATGTGGGGATATGAGTGTGGATTATGGAGACATTATGTTGTTGTAGTAGTTTTTCATTTTATGATGTAATGTAAGACTTATGAATATATCTAGTGTTTCCAAGGCTACTAAACCAATCAGTCTTTCGAGATTTGATCTTTCTTGTGATCATGCCAATGTTACGAAGTAATGCACCGACTCTGGGTAACTGGGGTCGGGGCGTTACAGTTGGTATCAGAGGAAGTTTAGTACAAACCTTGGAAGCTAGATTTAGATAAACTCTGATTAGAGCACGTAGACCTAAGATGAACTTTGAGGATTAGTATAGAAGAACTTCCTAGAATTTTCGTATTGTAGAGATTTTGTGAGTTTTCCGAGCAATACATCCCTGTCTGGATACGAGCAGGTAGAGGCGGCTCTGGCACAGATGTACCTAGGGGTAAAACCCGAAAACACCGCTTTGAGCTAGACTCGAACGGGAACTAGTGCACGACAACGGGCCTTGCTGCACTCTTGGTTACGACACTCCCGGGGGATATGCTTAGGATAACTCTCATTTTCTTTACAAACCATTATGAAGGGTTTATGAGTATATACATTCTCAAAGGAGACATTTTTATGATTATGGATTATATCCATAAATAGTTCAATTTATGTTAAGTGTTTTATAAGTATGGGATTATGTATTTTTATTCATAAACTGATCTAGTGTATGCCATTGTTTAGAAATGGCGCCCAGTAGAAGGAATGAGAACTCCAGAAATGCACATGATCCAAAGAGAAGGAAGGATCATATCTTTCATGGTCTTAAGCTAGAATTTATAAGAGAAATAGTCTCCCATGTATTATCATCATATGAAGAAATAATATCATGTGTTGATAAGATAAGTAAAGAGTTTACTGAGTCCTATGGCTTTAAAGGGAAGCAAGAGAAGAAAAGGATGGAAGAGAGAAAGATGGATAAAGGGAAGAGGGAAAAGAAGAATTTTCCCATATGTGGTAACTGTGGAAAGAAACACCCTGGAACTTGCATGAAAGGAATGGGAGTTTGTTATAAGTGTAGAGGAAAAGGGCACAAAGTACGTGACTGCAAGGGTAAGAAAATGGTTTTAAATGTACAATGCTTCATTTGCAAGGAGTTTGGACACTACGCGAACATATGTCCCAGTCATCAGACTATGCCGCAAATGATGCTATTGGATAATAATCAAGTTATGATACTACCACAGATGAAGAGGAATGATTAGAGTTCTTATGTTGATTATGTCAATTGAGTGTTGTATCAACAATGTACTTGTTACAATAATCATGGAGTATATAAGGATTGTACTGCAGTACTATTTCATTAAGGACTTGAGATTGTGTGGAACAAAGAAAAGTGACTCAATAGCAGGATAAATTTTTGGAAAATATATGGTTGAGAGAATGATAAATCATAAAATAGTTCTGATACTGAGGTAGTGATTTTGGAATAATATGTGATTGTTTTGGATAAATTATATTGGATATTCTTGACTACCCTGGAACTGATTAATGATTTGTATATTCCATCATTGTTGGGGTTTAAAACATTTTTGGATTAATGAAGTATATCCAGCTTTCTATATGGAATAAGGGAGCATGAATGTAATCAATAAGGAATATGGTAATTCAGGATGTTTCGGTGTATTAAAAGAATACATGATGAAGGTATTCATATGCTATTACGGGGTAAAAAGGTTCTACATTATGTTTACCTTACTTATAAATGTTGGACTGTGAGTTTGGATAGAAGTATTTTGGATAGTTCTAGTTTGGATTATTTTGGATTGCCATAAAAGGACAACCCGGAGGTCGGGCGGCAACCCGTCGCGTCCGGCAAGGCTGCGAGACTTGAACCCGCAACCGAAGGGCGACAAGGGTGTATCACCTACCACTGGCCCACGAGATGTTCTGGATTAAATAATTTAGTTTTTATTAAAAGATCTTGTAGATGAATTATAAATTCGTTTATTTTGGAACCCTATACGAATAGTATAAATAGAAAAAAAAATTACGTTCTATTATCTTTTAGATTGAAAGATGAGTTTGTGGTAGAAATTTATTAATGGATAAAACTCTAATTATAAAGTAAGTATATCCCCTTATGATCTTGCCCATCTCATAAATAAATTCCTCAAAATTAAGAAAAGAAACTTAGAACAAAAATGTTTTCCTAGATGGTACCTTAAATCATCATTAATTTATGGATTTGGGATTGTTGGCCTTTTCATAGCCATGTCCTCTACCACTCTCCATCAGATAATTGATGGTTAGATTTCTCCTCCATATCCATATTTTTCTATATGGAACCCTAGTATGTGTTATTTTCGGTAATCTTCATACTTTCCACTCTTTATTTTAAATAGAGGCCTCATTAATTCATTTTTCGATGTGGGATTTCAACTAAGATATTTCAAAACGTCAAAAATGTGTTATCCTAATACCATATGTTTTGTTGAACCGATGGTATTTCAAATCATCATAGATTGATGAATTTAAGGACGTCAATTATACACTTGTTTGTGATTGATGATCTCAATCACTACCTATAAATATTTACGTTTTTCCTCCAATTATATGTCTCTAATTGCCACCAATGTTCTCCTAATCGTGATCATAATTTGGTGGTGACTCTTTCATTTCTCTTTTCCTCATATTAAGACTAAATTTTAGTAACCTAATTTCCGATGTGGGTTTTCCCACAAAGATATTTTCTATTTTCAACCTTTTATTTTCGAAGAACAATTTCAAATTGCGAGGACGCAATTTATTGAAGGAGGGGAGAATGTAACACCCCAGGATTTCATAGTGTGTTATTTCTTAAAAATAATTCAATAACTTGCACTACACGCAACACCGAGTTCAATCACACCATGACGTACACAAAAAAAATCCATTAAAAGAGGTCATGAATAGTATTAACAACATTTTGAACTTTATATAATCCTTATAATTTTAGAATCCCTATTATGAGTTTCTTAGTCATAATGCAAGAACAGATTCATTTTCAGTATTGCACTTTTATCAACTTTAATAGTGAAACCTTTTTAAATAAAATATTTTAAACTATCTGAATAAATTGGGACATCAAAAAAATTTAAAATGAAACATCCCAAGCTTCCACGGTACGCTTTCCTTTGAATAAAATAGTAGCGTGTGTTGTACGCAACCTTGAGTTTTAACACACGCCACAACCAATCAAACTAGCCGTTATGAATAGTAATACCTAAATTTTGAAATTATATATATTTTATATTTTAAAATGGACTTCATTTTTGGATTCGGAATATCGAATTTAGCCTAAGGTGAAATTTTGATACTTTTCGGATAACTTTTATATTTTGATGAATAGTGAAAATTACTAAATTTTAATTAAAAACAACTTTTTTAATCAAAATAATTAATAGTGATAAATTGTGAATTTGAGTGGTTTTAAAGTATATTTAGAATATATTTTTACCATTTAATATAATGTTGGTCATTGGACATAATTTTACAATTAAACCGAACATAAACAAGTGTCAATCTTTTGATAGTTATTACCTCTTAAAAACACGCTTTTTGTTTTGACAGCGGGAATTAATTTTAAATTAATTTCTGCCACTTCTGTGTTTTGAATTTAGAAAAATGGATTCCATATTTGGAATCAGGATGTCCAAATTGTGTAAATAGGTAACTTTTATTTTTAGACATTTTGAATAATTACTGTGGTAAATATTTTATTTACCATGGTTAAGGGTAAATCCGGTAAATAAGGGTTAAAAAATAATATTATAATAATACAAAATTACCCTAAAACGTGTCCTAGCCTTATTGGTGGACACATACCCGACCATGAGCATCCTTGGGTCAATTTGGGGACCCCTTGGAGCCACTTGTATGTGGTAGGGACACTTTATATTAATAAAGTTAAAATAAAAATAAAAATGGCATAAGCTTACATCTTTTAGAAGAACAATTTTTACATAGGGTTATACATGTTGGATTTTCGATTATAAATATTAATTAGAAAGCTAAAAAGTTTTCCTACATAATGATATTTTATTTATAATTTTTAGACATCAAATAAGTTAAATTATTAATGACACAATAGTGATGCAATGTTTACCTCATTAATAAATCATTTAAATAAATAAGATTATAATGATTAAAATATTATCTAAAACCTGTCCAATTCTTATTGGTTGATGTTATTTAGAAAATGAGTCATCTTATCTTCGACCTCAATGATTTTTGGACCATTATAAACCTAATATAATTATATTATAAAGTAATACTTTCACTCTTTCCTAAAGAGCCCCTCCTCTCCCTTATAAAAGGGGACCACTTCTACTCATTCCTCACACCTCTCAAGCCACTTGGATCGTCCAAACCCTGCCCAAATAAGCTCCCCACATCCCTCTCCTCCTCCTTGAAGCTTCCCCTTAGGCAGAAATCACTTCAAGAAGTCCTTTGGTTCCAACCAAAGCGAGTTACCTAAATTAAAGGTAACGATTTCTCTTAAATTATTTTCATTTATTTTGCTTCTCCAACCCCCAAAATCTTTTTATTTCCTTTCTTTTGTAACAACACCAGTATCCTCAAATATACTAGGATTTTGTTATAATAACGATTCAAACTACACATACACACAACTCCATCTAATGGATGATGAACATAATGTTTCTGTGGATGGCAAACTAACGCCTCACGAAACGATGATTGTTCAAATACATCTTACCGCCTCTCATGGTGGCCATTATGATGGCACTGTAATTAAATATGATATTAATGATATATATTTTATATATAAGCTTATGTAATTCCATTTTATTTCATACCATTATTCGTTTCACGTTGTATATACATACGATAATTTCATTTGAGGAAGTGCGGACTACCGCCCCCTTAAAATGATATGACTCGTTCATACCACACATGGAACGTATAAAGGATGGTGTTAATGAACTTAAGTAACATATATAAAATATTATATTATACTGGAATAATAATATACCTATGTATCATTTGGATTCAATTCTTTTAAAATGAAAAATTAAATGGAAGTAGCGTTCGTGCGTACGTGCGGACTACCGTCTCCACGAACGCGATGAGATTCATTGTCCATCATATCCATTCAAGTATAATTATAATTTGATGATTTAAAAATAGTATATAAGGACTTTATATCATTCTGGATATGAATAATATACATCCCATTAATAACGAATATGGCTCACATAACAAAGAATATAAAGTAAAATGAACCCGTTAACACCCGAAATGACGATAATTCTAAGATATTATTAACAAATCAATGTTAAAAGATCATATATGATATCATATTAAAGTAAATGATTCTTGTATTATTCAATAACAATTATTTCACCATTATACAGGAGGTAAACCTACCATCGACCAAGGAAAAATTACAAAGTAAGGGATTCTCTTATCTCACTTTCAATTCCGTGAGATTTCCATTGTTCGTCACTAAATTATTGAAAGTGGTGTATTGTGTACTGCCATTTGATATATATTATCATGATTGTCTTTATATTCATGTTATTATGTAAATAATTTGGTGGTTATTAACTTTTGGCCATACAACTCAGTTGATTAACATGGTAAGGGATTTTCTTATCTCACTTTCAATTCCGTGAGATTTCCATTGTTCACCACTCAATTATTGCATGTGGTGTACTACCCATGATTGTATTCATTGTGTAATATACTTTAATTTATGGGTATTTACATCATCATGTTATGATACTTCTTTCATGGGTGTATGTTTCGTAAGTTACCTAATCGATAAGGGAATTTGAGATTTCAATTTCCACTCATTTGGCTTTACACATATTTCATTGATTATATTACTCCAAGATTATGTGTGGAATCGCTATTCATTTGATTATGCCTTAATTTCCACTCCCCTTTCTGTGGATATACTTTTGATACACATAATCACTCCATTGATAAATTCTCAAGTGATCGGTATGAACTTGATAAGAGTAATTTTAACTCAATCTCCATTTGTTGAGTTAAATATCCAATTCGTTGGTGTTGTTTCTACAAGAATATGTGTGAATATCCTTTGATTGTTTTACACTGAATATTCAATCATATTTAGTGTATTTATATTTTTCACACATAATTATGTCGTTGATTTATCCTTAACCTAAGGATACGGCCTTTATGAGAGATTTCATCTCAATTTACATTGAACTGAGACTTCTTTGTTGATATACACCAAATCACTTTTATGCGGTGTATATAATGTACTTGACATAGTATATCATGAATCCCTTTATTCTCATGATATTACAAAGTTTTTATTACCTCAATTATTTGTATTCAAGTGTCTCTCTTTTGGTTAGAACCTCTAACCAAAATACCATTTTAAAATGTTTTAAAGACTTATTCTTCTATATCTTGCTCATTAATGTCCATGTTTTAAAAATGGTTTTAAGGATTTATTTATATATACATTAAAGTTTTAAAATTAAAATTCCTTTTAAAAGTTTCAAAGTGGTATGGGACACTTTGATTCAAAAGTCTACTTTTAAATGGCTTCTTGACAAATAGTGTCACTTTTAAATGTTTTCAAGAAAAGGGGGATATTTCTCTCAAATAGTTTTGATGATTATTTTCATCTATGTCAACATCCTTCATTATTCATGATTGAGGTTAATGTGATACAATACAATCTTCCATATTGTATCAAATGAGTTATATTTGACTGTGGATGTTCTATTTTTATACCATTCATGGTTTGTGGTTAAAGTATTGACATTTCGTATGCTAGTTTTAATACGAATGTTTATTTTATGCTTAAACCTATTCATATGAGGAATGCATTGGACTTAATAAGTGACGGGTGGAGCCCGCTATAGCTCCTCGATGCATCGGTAGGTCTCATGAGACAAACTAGTGTCTTGGCACAAGGCCTTGACAAAATCTTATTTGTAGTCTTGGCACGAGGCCTTGACTATGTGGTTATGATAGTCTGGCATTATGCATTCCAACATTATGAAAGTGGTTATTGATTTTTGCATGTGATTATTCGATTAGTAGAATATCCATGTGAGTAAGTAAATGGCATTATTTCATTTTATTTATGCCATACCATGTTGAAAGTTCATGTTTGAAAGGCTTTTGTTTTAGTTATACATTGCCTTAAAAGTTTATTCTTATTTATGAAAGTTTCCACTATATTGTTATCCTTACTGGGCATTTGAGCTCACCCCTTTTCTATGTTTTATTTTTCCCAGGAAGTGAAGAAGTAAGTTATGAATGACCTGCAGGGATATTATGTGGGGATATGAGTGTGGATTATGGAGACATTATGTTGTTGTAGTAGTTTTTCATTTTATGATGTAATGTAAGACTTATGAATATATCTAGTGTTTCCAAGGCTACTAAACCAATCGGTCTTTCGAGATTTGATCTTTCTTGTGATCATGCCAATGTTACGAAGTAATGCACCGACTCTGGGTAACTGGGGTCGGGGCGTTACATTTTTTGTGCTCAGATTGCTTTGTCATGCTTGTTCTGCCATTTTGGCATTTTTCCAGTTGCCATGCCTAGTTGTAGGATAGTAGAACTGTTGTTTTATTATTGTTGTTGAACCTTAGTTGTTAGAAAATTAGTTCTTGAGGTTTACTTGGATGATATACACATGCTGAGCATGTTTAGTTACTCAGGACTGTGAGAACCCAGAGTAGTAGACCAAAGGAAGAATTGACGGAAGGGCTTCTCCAGAGTGTCTTTTAATCACGATGCGAGACCAAGTGGAGAATTGACGGAAGGGATTCTCTAGAGTTTATTTTAATTACGACGTGGGCCACAGGGGGAATTGACGTTGAGTGCTTCCCCAGAGAGCCTTTAGCACGATACGAGACTATAGGGGGAATTAACGGTGAGTGCTTCCCCAGAGAGTCTGCTTAATTACGTAGTTGAACCAGAGGGGTGAGACTGCGTGTGCCTCCCAGAGGGTTTCTAGTACTTAGAGGTTAAACCATAGGGGTTAGATTGTGAGAGCTACCCAGCGGGTTACCTGTTTTCTTCTTGTTGCTGACTGCTTGCTTGTGTGATTTACTTGTTAGAACTGTGGATTATAGCTACTTGTGCTTTTTTGTTTACTGCTTCTTGTTTTATTACTACCATGTATTCATTGACTGTTAGGCACAAATCTTTGGGTGATTTCCTACTAGGATTGTATCTCACACCCTGTTTGGGCCATGCTTTTGGGCCCAAGAAGACTATGTTATTGTAGGTATAGACAAGGGCAAGCGCCCTTCTTCTTCAGGATCTTGACTGCACCAGGAGCTGGGGAGTATGGGACCGAGTCGTGGCTCGCGATGCTGAGGAGCTTACCTTGTTTTTATTTTTCACTTGGTTTCAGTTGTATTACAGCACGTTGTTGTGTTTGCTATTTTACTTAGATACTTGTACCTACTGTATCATTGTCATCATTGTTATATATATACATTTCTTCCGCTGTTTGGTTTCTGTTGTTGTGTGTGTTGTTTACTGATTCCGTTGTTTATTGTTGTTTCTTACCTTGTATACCTTACCGAATGAGGGCATAGTTTCCCCACTGACTCACCAAGGCCCTCGCTGCTAGTCGACAGCCTCTGGTGTTCAGGGAAACACGCTTGAGGTCATGTGGTGAACTGGGTACGGGGCACCAGTGGAGGGGCTCCGGACTCGGGTCGTTACAAGTGGTATCAGAGGATTTATTTTCTCTTGCTTTACTGTTTGGAGACCTTAGCCCTGGATAGGATGGATTCGGTAATTGGTATTAAGTTGTGCCCGGGAGTAGCTAACCCGTGTACAGGGAAAAGCCATACTACCTCGTTAATTGCAGTTTTCTGGTTTTGAGATTTTATGGTTTGTATGATTTCACTGAGAGTGATTCACATGGCTTGTGCTATTATTGTTTTGATATTTCGGTTCTATTTCTGTCGCAACCCGATGAGATGAGGGTATGCCATCGCATGCATCATATAGGCACTTGTAGAAATCACATGTCATGCATTCTTTCTATGCCATCTAGGGTGCATTAGTGATTGCATGTTGTTGTGATAGGCTCTGTGTAGATTATGCATGTTGTTGTGATAGATGCTTGATAGATTCTCTGCTGTTATGTTAGAAAACTGTTGTTTTGTTCCTCACTTAAGATGAATGCCAAATTGTGGTTCTTGAGGTGTTATGGGCCCTCCTGGATCGGAATTTGGCATCTTTTCCATTGTTTTTAGTGTTTCTGGAATTCTACGCAGTTTCTGAGCTACTGCCCAGAAAAACCCAGAATACACGGCGTGTACCTTTCGGGAACACGCCGTGTAGTTTTCAGGTCGTGTCACTGACTGTGTGAGCAGAACACGGTGTCGTAGGAGTAACTTCGGGAACATGTCGTGTAGCATTGGTACATGTCGTGTGAGTTCGGAGCCGTGTACCTGGCCGTGTCACTAACAACACGGGACGGGGAAGCTTGGGTAGAACACGTTGTGTCCATAGGGAACGCGTCGTGTAGTCCTGTCCAGGTACCCAGCCATGTCACGAACAACACGGGCTGGCATGACCTACTTTTCCACACGCCGTGTTTGTTCGGAACACGCCGTGTAGTCTTGCCTAGGTACCCGGTCGTGTCACGAGAAACACGGGATGGTGTCACCTTCACCTATACACACCGTGTTTGTTTGGAGCACGTCGTGTAAGGTTCAGCCGTGTAGACGACCGTGTGCTTAACAACACAGGCCGCTGAAGCCTTGTCAAGTACACGTTGTGCTTGTTTCGAACACGCTGTGTAGTCTCAGGTTAAGTCGGACCATGTGGGTTAGCCGTGTAAGGAGACTCGGGAAGGGGAATAGTTTTCAAGTACACATCGTGTGTGGGGGTCAACACGCCGTGTAGTTTTTAGTATACACGAGTTGTAGGGAAGGAGTACACGCCCATGTTAGTGGTTTAAGAAGACACGCCGTGTAGTTTTATACACACCGTGTAGTCGTGTTTTTTCAATCTTGTGTGTTTTTCTTCCCCTATTCCCGTTTTGTACTCTTGTGTTCTCTATCCTTGTTTTCCTGATCCAAGGTGTGCTTTTGATCTTTTAGAGTTATGCCTCCGAGACTTCCTCCAGTCGTACGTCTGTCGTCAGGCAGTGATCAGACGCCAGACAGGGCTGATCAGGGACTTCCTGTCGATCCCCCAGCCGAGCTAGCCTTGGCACCGGTTGTTGTACTAGTTGCGGGCGTCGATGTGCGGTTCAGGGAGGGTTTCATGAGGATGATGCAGGACTTCTAGGGAGCACCGCCTCCTGCCTCGTCTATGGCAGACTTGACGCGGGTCTTTCAGCAGCAGCATCCTCCCACGTTCTCGGGGGAGGGAGGACCTCAGGCTACAGAGTCATGGATGGAAGCCATGCTAACTATATTCGAGCATCTGGAGACGCCTCCGGAGAGGTGGGTCAAGCTCGCCACCTACATGCTCCGAGACTCCACCAAGAGGTGGTGGGACGTGATCTCGCAGGCGGGTCAGCAGCAGACTATGGCTTGGGAGGAGTTCCAGCGCGTGTTCTACGACTACTTCTACCCGGAGACCCTGAGGGCCGATCAATCCCGGGAGTTCATGAGCTTAGAGCAGGGTACTCTATCTGTCATGGATTATTCCTCTCGTTTCATTGATCTGTAGCATTTTACACCCCTTCGGGATGGGAGTGGGGTGTTCTTGGCGAGGAAGTTTGAGGATGGACTCGGGCGGGAGATCTGCTCGCAGGTGAACATCTTCCAACTGACTTCCATTACTTCCATAGTCAACCAGGCACTGATTTTGGAGCGCAATCTGAGAGACTCTGGAGCTGCAAGTCAGGGCGGTTCTGCTTCCATAGCTAGATTCCCTTCAGATGACAGCAAGATGCGCCATAGGGAGCCTACGCGCGGTGATGCGAGGAAGCGAGATGCATCATCAGGCAGCCAGGTGACATGTTACCAGTGTGGTCGGACAGGGCACACGAGGCCGTAGTGCCAGAGAGACCCCGTGGAGTGCTGATCTTGCGGCAAGATGGGTCATCTTCAGCGTTTCTACCAGGTTTTCCCACCAGCAATAGGTGACCGGGGTTCTTCCATGACTCCTCGTTCAGGAGCAGCCCCACCAGTCTCTCACAAGTCAGGGAACTGGGGTTATTCTGGCCGTTCGGGCCGAGGTGGAGGTTGAGGCCGTGGCGGTCAGCCACCAGTCCCTCAGCACTAGCAGGGAGGTTCATCTCAGAGTGGTCAGTCAGGGGCGCAGGGCCGCGGTGCAGGCCAGTCTTTCACCGTGGAGCAGACTTATCATGAGCAGGATCCCGTCCCTTCTACTGTTCGAGGTACGATTTTAGTAGCCTCAGTTTTATCTTCATCCCTTTTCTATATTGGTTCTATGCATAGTTTTATCTCTGTTGCCATTGTGGAGAGCCTTGGACTCTGCATCTTTTCTTCTGCCGACTCGTTGACACTAGACACACCTTTGGGAATGAGGACATCTAGTGTACGCCAGTGTAGATAGTTCCCTCTCGAGGTTGCAGGGTATCACTTCTTATGGTATCTCTATGTCCTAGATATGACAGGCTATGATTTCATCCTTTGCATGGACTTTTTGATTCCCTTCCAGGCATTCATTGACTGTTATCATCGCAGAGTCAGTTTCATTTCACTAGAGGGTGAATCTTTCCTTCATAGAGGCGAATGGGATGTTTGGGCGAGTCGAGCGGGACTCGAGCATCTTGGGCTAGGAGGAGTGACGGTCCAGATTTCTAGCCTTTATCTAGATGATAAGGGTACTCCACAGTTGGACTTTCCTCCAGTGGTGGATCGCTTCAGGGACGTCTTTCTAGAAGACTTTTCGGGTTTGCCTCCGGAGCGTGAGGTAGACTTCTCTATTGAGCTCGTTCCAGGAGCGGCATCGGTGTCCATTCCTCCCTATAGGATGGCCACACCTGAGTTTCAGGAGATCAAGAAGTAATTGGAGGAGCTACAGGCTAAGGATTTCATCCAACCCAGTACTTCTCCTTAGGGTTCGCCTGTCCTGTTTGCAAAGAAGGCAGATGGTACCCTTCAGCTTTGTGTGGATTATCAGAAGCTGAACCAGTTGACGGTCAAGAACCGATATCCTTTGCCGAGGATTGATGACCTTTTCGATCAGATTCGAGGAGCTCAGGTGTTCTCGAAGATCTACTTGAGGTCCGGTTATCATCAGTTGCGCGTTAGACCATCAGATATACCTCTAACAGGCTTCAGGAGCAGGTATGGTCTATACGAGTATACAGTCATGACGTTCGGTCTCACGAACACACCTGAAGTTTTTATGGAACTTATGAACCAAGTATTCCATCCTTACTTGGATTCCTTTGTCGTGGTCTTCGTGGACGATATCTTGGTGTACTCTCACACTCGACACGACCATGCCACCCATCTTGAGATCATTATGAGTACATTGAGAGATCATCGGCTTTATGCTAAACTCTCGAAGTGCCACTTCTGGATGGATCATATTCACTTCTTGGGTCACGTCATCTCAGAGGCAGGAGTATCATTGGACCCAAAGAAAGTGAGATCTATAGTTTCCTGGGAGCATCCGAAGAATTTCTTTGAGGTACGGAGTTTCCTAGGGCTGGCTGGATACTACAGACGTTTCATTCAGGACTTTTCACGCCTAGCAGTGCCTTTGACAGGTCTGACCAAGAAGGGGGTGAAGTTCTTATGGTCAGATTCTTGTGAGTCAGCCTTTTAGGAGATGAAAGGGAGGTTGACGTCAGCACCGATACTAGTCTTGCCGGAGCCAGGCAAGAGCTACACTATTTATTGTGATGCTTCAGGTATCGGGCTAGGAACTATGCTTATACAGGGAGATGGATTCGTTGCGTACAAGTCTCGACAGTTGAGGCCATATGAGAGGAACTACCCTACGCATGATCTGGAGTTGGCAGCTATTGTTCACGCCTTGCTCTGTTGGAGACACTGTCTTCTGGGAGAGCACTTTGTGTTTTTCACTGACCACAAGAGTCTCAAGTATATCTTCACTCAGCGTGATCTGAATCTGAGGTAGCGCAGGTGGGTCGAGTATCTTCAGTATTTTGATTTCGAGCTTTCCTATACGCTGGGAAAGGGAAATGTCGTGGTTGATGCGTTGAGCATGAGAACTCATATTCAGGAAGTTTAGGAGGCCAGTAGTGAGTGGTAGCTGATGGATCTGTTCTCTGAGATGCATCTGGAGGTGCACGACAGACAAGGACAGATTTTTCTATCTTCTGTAGTTGTTACCTCCACGCTACTAGATCGGGTATGGATGAGGCAGCTATCAGACTCAGAAGGCTTAGTCCTATGGGAGAGTGTGTCAGGAGAGGACCCTCTTCCTGGATGGACAGTGGGCGAGGATGAGATCTTGCATTTCCAAGGACGCGTATGGGTGCCAGCAGACATATGCGAGGAGCTGATGTGGGATTTCCATTCCTCAGTTTGGGCAGTTCATCCTGGCGTCACCAAGATGTATCGGGATCTTCATCTCCAGTACTAGTGGCCAGGTATGAAGAAGTATGTTGCTGGTTTTGTCATGAGATGTTCAACTTGTCAGCAGGTGAAAGCAGAGCATCAGCGACCAGCAGGACTTTTACAGCAGTTACCCATTCCGGAGTGGAAGTGGAACGATGTTGCGATGGACTTCGTGACTGGGTTGCCGAGGTCACCGCGAGGGAACGATGTTGTTTGGGTTTTCGTCGACATACTTACGAAGGTTTCTCACTTCTTGCCGATCAAGGAGACCTTTAGTGTCGATGATCTGGGATGAATTTACATCAGAGAGATTGTGCGTCTGCATGGGGTTTCGCGCTCTATTGTTTCAGATAGAGATACGTGCTTTACCACTCGGTTCTGGAAGGGACTTCAGAAGTCCTTGGGTACACAGGTACTTTTGAGTACAGCATACCATCCCCAGACTGATGGCCAGTACGAGCGCACGATCCAGGTGCTTGAGGATATGCTCCGGGCTTGCATCCTTGACTTTGGCGGTTCTTGGGAGAAGAATATTCCTCTGGTGGAGTTCACCTACAACAATAGTTTCCAGGAGACCATTCAGATGGTGTCATACGAGGCTTTGTACGATAGGCCATGCTGATCACCCTTATGTTGGCTGGAGGCAGGAGAGGCAGCTTTGCTGGGACCTCGTCTTGTTCAGGAGACTTCAGAGCAGATAGAGCTGATTTGGAATAGGATGGCTACAGCGTAGTCTCAACAGAAGTCTTATGCTGATCATCAGAGACGACCTCTGGAGTTCGAGGTCGGTGATCAGGTTTTCCTACGTGTCACACCGAGGTTGGGACACAAAAGGATTCGGAGACGGGGTAAGCTTTCACCGCGGTACGTCAGGCCGTTTGAGGTCTTGGAAAGAGTGGGGTCGGTCGCCTATCGGTTGCAGCTACCTCAGAGGTATCGGTCCATGCACGACGTCTTCCACATCTCTCAACTCTGATGTTACTTTTCAGACCCTTGTCACGTCTTTCAGCCCGAGGAAGTCGAGATTGAAGAGGATGCGTCATTCGAGGAGCATCCTATCCAGATTGTCGATCGTAGTATGAAGGTTCTCCGTGGGTGGTCTGTTCCTTTGGTACAAGTTCTATGGCAGCACGGGCGAGTACCGGACGAGACCTGGGAGAGGGAGGTCGATGTACGATCGCAGTGGCCAGAGCTGTTTGGGGTTTCTTCTTCTCTGAATCGTTAGGGAAATTCGGGGATGAATTTCTTTAAGGTGGGAAGTTTGTAAGAACTCGGATCTTCTTTTCAGGTACGTTTTCCTTTTTCTAGAGTTTTTGAGAAAAATGAATTTTCTGAAATTTAAGAAGTACACGCCGTGTAATTTCTGAGTACATGTCGTGTGCTCTTCCCTGGCTCGAAGCCATGTGCTGGCTGTGTCCGGGCCACACACAGGGTGTGTAAGGCTGAGGTGGAGGCCGGTTATTTCAGAGTACGGAAAATTCGAAGTACGCATCGTGTACTCAAAAAGTACACGTCGTGTACTTTATTTTCTTTTCATTAAACGGGTCGGGGTCATGCCTAACCCCCATATTCGTCTTCTTCTTCATTTTTTGACCGTCCGAGAGCAACCGTACGGCTGGATCTTCGACGGAGTCCTTCCTCGCCGTCCGTTCTCCGATTTGAGCACGGTCGATTGCGTTGGAAGTGCAGCGGTGAGTTCTTCCTTCTGCTTGAGCCTTGTTTCTTGATTCCTCCGTGTTTTCAAGTTATCGTGGGATGAACGTTTTGTGTGTTTTCTCAGATCTACGTCATTCTAAGGGGAATCTGTCAACGCGGTTCACGTATATCGATCTCCTAGGATCAAGTTAGGTGGTTTGTGCCTTTCCGTAGAAAGTTGATATATATTTTGTGCAAAATTCCACCAATACCCTTGAACGGGGTATTGCGTGTTTCCTGTTTTGCCCTTGTTTATTGTCTGCTTTGCTTGATTGCTTTAGTAGAGGTTATTTCTTGTGATTAGAGTATTTTGTTTGTGCTTAGATTTCTTTGCCATGCTTGTTCTGCCTGTTTGGCGTTTTTCCAGTTGCCATGCCTAGTTGTAGGATAGTGGAACTGTTTTTTTATTATTTCTGTTGAAACTTAGCTGTTAGCCAAGTAGTTCTTGAGGTTTACTTGGATGATATACACGTGCTGAGCATGTTTAGTTACTCAGGACTGTGAGAACCCAGAGTAGTAGACCAAAGGGATAATTGATGGAAGGGCTTCTCCATAGTGTCTTTTAATCACGATACGAGACCAAGTGGAGAATTGAAGGAATGGCTTCTCCAGAGTGTCTTTTAATTACAACGCGGGCCACAGGGGGAATTGATGTTGAGTGCTTCCCCAGAGAGCCTTTATCACAATACGAGACTATAGGGGGAATTGACGGTGAGTGCTTCCCCAGAGAGTCTGCTTAATTACGTAGCTGAACCAGAGGGGTGAGACTGTGTGTGCCTCCCATAGGGTTTCTAGTACTTAGAGGTTAAACCATAGGGGTTAGACTGTGAGAGCTACCCAGAGGGTTACCTGTTTTCTTCTTGTTGCTGACTGCTTGCTTGTGTGCTTTACTTGTTAGAATTGTGGATTGTATCTACTTGTTCTTTTCTGTTTAATGCTTCTTATTTTATTACTGTCATGTATTCATTGACTGTTAGGCACAAATCTTTGGGTGATTGCCTACTGGGATTGTATATCACACCCTGTTTGGGCCATTCTTTTGTGCCCAAGAAGACTATGTTGCTGCAGGTATAGACAAGGTAAAGTGCTCTTCTTCTTTAGGATCTTGACTGCACTAGGAGCTGGGGAGCATGGGACCGAGCCGTGGCTCGCGATGATGAGGAGCTTACCTTGTTTTTCTTTTGAACTTGGTTTCAGTTGTATTTCAGCACGTTGTTGTGTTTTCTGTTTTCCTTAGATACTTTTACCTGCTGCATCATTGTCATCATAGTTATATATATACATTGCTTCCGCTGTTTGGTTTCTGTTGATGTGCATGTTGTTTACTGCTTCCGCTGTTTATTGTTGTTTCTTACCTTGTATACCTTACCAAATGGGGGCATAGTTTCCCCACCGACTCACCAAGGCCCTCACTGCTAGTCGGTAGCCTCTGGCGTTCGGGGAAACGCACTTGAGGTCATGTGGAAAACCGGGTACGGGGCACCAGTGGAGGGGCTCCGGAATCGGGTCGTTACACCGGGTGAGGTTGCGCGGCTTCGACCGCGGTGTGCTGGATTCCATCAAGGCCAAAATGTGCATTTTTTAAATAAGAGCTCAAAAATTTAAGTCAGGTTTCAACCTAGACTACCCGGCGCAAAGAAAAATTAATAAAATAAATAATTTAATGATGGAAAGTGTAACAATTCTCCCCACCATAAAGATTTACACCCCTGGAAATCCATAACTAATATTTAACCCCCAAAGTAGAAAAACAAAACCCCCTTCAGTTTCAAAGAGGATCCCCACAAACAACAAGCAAGAAGAGGAAAACGCATCATGCTCAGAGAAGGTGACTTAAATGACAACCTCAAGAAACACGTAAAAGACTTTTTGATATGTGTTGCCCACCCCAAAGAGCTAGAACATATTTGGTAGATTAATCAAGTATAGGTACTCTCACACTCACAGAAACCTACTCCACAAGATGAAACACCTCAAAAACCATCGAATGAAAACCACATTGTTGGAATGGAACAAACAAACAAGATTAACCACGTCCAAGGAGTACTCTTATCACCTATTGCCAAAACATCTCTAGGAAATGAACTAAAAGGTCAACATGGGGAAGCCCGAGGGGCTCCCCACCATTAAGAACCTACCAATTCCTGAGACAAGATTTGAAAAAACGGCATGGGAAGGCACGAGCGGACTCCCCACCATTATGAAAAAGGCCAACACTAATTCATTCCAGTGACATTTGAGTGATACCCATCATGGGTATCCCCGCCATTAGAACAGACAGAAGATACAAAACTTTGGAAATTTTTTTACGGTGACTAAACACCCCACCACAAGGGGCAGGGAGGGCGGGGCCCAACTATTGGGGCGTCAAAACCACGACTGAATAAAAACCAACATCTCCACATCCCTGGATGAGCACTATTCAAATTTGAGAACAATTCACCGAAATAGACCCCATAAAGACCGCTAAAAGCAATTACATTGGGTGAGACGCCGCCCCCAGGACTTTAAGGTAACAAGACAACCACACCTCCTCATATCCATGAGAAACCCCATTCACCCAACTAGATCATTAAAAAGGGAACAACAGAAAACAATTTAAACATCCTTCACCTTCAATCGACGATAGAAATAAGGTTGGGGTCCCACACACTCCTGGGGTTCCTGACCACGTGCCAGCTTCACTCCGAGGCCTATGGTTGGAGCTCTGATGTTTGAAGCATCTCCTACCACGCAGTCAGGTATTGAATACTCCTGAACAGATCTTATCCTTTTGGTTCCACACACAACCACACCGCAACTGAGACAACACCAACAAACACAACACACCACGACAACCAACTACTCACTCATGGCACACCCACCAAAACAGGGGTTTAGAGGATGCACGTGCATCACCTTTCACCTTAACAAAGAAACTTAAGAAGGAAAGATGCATGAAAAACACTCCTCTTTTGATAGAAAAATCATAACTCCCCAAGGGGAGGACGCACTCCTATGAAAACAAGGATTCTCGAAAGGTTCCACAAAATCCACCTTTGCTCTTCAAGAGAACTCACGATACAGATGTCACCAAACATGACTCTTGCGGCTGATGAAATCACTATGAGACTTTTAAACCATCAGTCAACACCGGTAACTCTGAACCTCCTTCACCCTTCCCCACTGGAATTTCTTTCACCATTTTCAGGGGGACATTCAGAAACAATGGTGTCAAACTTCATACCTGATGACTCAGACAAATCAAAGAGACCAAAACTCCCTTCAACTCCCCTCGCAGATATCACCCCACTACAAGAGGTTCTGCGTAGTTGTAAAAAGGATAGGTGGGTTCAATTCTAGAATTCAAGAAGAGAGTCCTTTGATCAACTGGAGGGTCGTCCAACCAAGAATTGTCTGTGGATGCACTTCAATTTCATGTTAACATGTTATGGTGGGGTACTAGTCAAGAAAGAAAACCATTGACGCAACCAAACTTGTCCAATGGTCAAGACATTCCACAAGAAAACACTAAACGTGCAGGGGGAACCACTGCAAGGGCTTCCTAAATCACTTTTCCAAAAGAATTCACTAACCACATGTTTTCACACCAACATAAAAATATGAATTCAAACTTAGGAAAAAAATAATTCAAAAAGGATTCTCGGCTAAAAATGCGTCACATCCAACATTTCAAAAACACGAGGACACACCATGCGATCACCAGTTACTAAAACACCAAATTTTCCTTTAACAAAACTTTTTGAAAAATAATGAAGCTTGTGGGTTGCGCAAACACAAATGTGTCCCATGGGCCTTACACATGCATGTTCTTGTGCCACATAGGCACCCACCTCATTTCCATCCAAGAACTCATCCGCTCGTTCCATTAACCATTTTCCTTTTCGTATACACTCAGGCATGTGGTTGTCCATGAGAGCACCAAGGATCAAAACTAGACCTTTCCATTTTTTTCAAAACCAAAACATTCAACCCACACATTTCAAACCTCATACATCATTTTCTTTTTAAAGCGCTTCACATAAAAACATTTTTCCAAGACCAATTCATTTTTACATAAAAAATAGATTTCTGTGAATCCAAAACAAAGAGATGAGGAGAAATGTAGGAGGAAACTAGTGTCAGTGAGTGATTGGAACATATGGTTGGTGGTCATATTCCAATCACACCACTGCCACAGAGAGTATTTTATGCTAGTGTCCCTAGCTCCACATGGATTTCTAGACCCTATGATCTCACTGGGAACACTAACCCTACTCCCTTTTCATTTCCCATAAACAAGATTAACCACACGGACCAGAGATTTGGGCAAACCTCAACTTACTTTGGTAACTCGAAGTCCCGCCAAGAGATGTGCTAGCCAGGCACCTTAATCGTTGTCAGGACGTCGAGTCCCGACAATATTAACTCCAGTCTACTTTGACTCTATTCCAAAATAACATGACCCAAGAGAGAAAACATTCCCCTCTGATACCATTTTGTCACGAACCAGGTCTGGTCGCCATCTGACCCGACGCCCGACCCAGTCTGCGACATGGCCCGAAGGGCGTTCCCGATCCCCACAGGCTGGCACAAGTGCCTGAGTATCAAAACATTACATGGGAATGATTTACCCAAAATAAAAGATAGAAAGACAACCAACAAACTAAACAAGCTGAAACTGGAAACAGACAACTGAACACGCCTTTAAACTATAAACAGATTTAAAGTCTACAATTCAACTAAAACCCAAAATGAACAACAACAAATATAGAGAACTAAAACTCCAATACCAACCTCCAAGTGAAGACCATCAGCAACCAGAACCACCATCACTAAGCATGATGCCTCAACCTGGAATACACAAAGAAAAAGGTCTACATACACCCAAAGGTGTATGTAGGGTGTGAGCCAAGAGCCTAGTAGGATACCACCAAATTAAAGGTTCCATGTCACAGCATCAAAAAGATAATTTAACAAGCTCATTTAAAACCAAACTTTTAAAACGCTTTTAAGGAAAACATTTAAAATCTAAGAATGAAAATAAAATAACACTGAAAGAAAAAACCATTTTACAAATAATACTTTAATAATGGAAGAGAAAATTTATAAAGAACATGCACATACTCAAGTGTTCCTCTGTATGCCGACAGAAGGCACCACATTATGAATAGTAGAGCACCGCGGGTAAATCCCCTAAGGTTTATCAAGCTCGAGTGGGACCCTAGAACCTCGTGTCTCGGTGAAACGTGGATTAGAAACCACGACCCACAAAAAACGTGTCTTAGAAGACCACGAACCTCAGAAAATGTGGCTTAGAAGACCATGATCCTCAGTAATTCATATGATTAGTTAGTGTTGCAATCGTCAATCCAGCTAAGTGAAATAGAGATGGTATCACTCTGGATCACTAGCTCACTAGTTTTAGTCCTCCCACCTAGATACCCAGGGTTTTCCCTTGTGCTCAAACAAATTCCACATTCACATAGTATATTGCTTCCTCATATAACAGACCAAACAAGACATTACACAGAAAGGTCACCATTTGCATACCCAGACAACAATTCAAAAACTCATGCACACCATAATACTTTTCCAAAATATATTTTTCATTACCTAATCATTTCGCAAAACCCCATTTGGAAACACTCAAATAAGAACATAAACAATTCACACAACTTCGAAAACATTATTTAAATAACACAACAAGGGCCGACACAAATAAAAACCCCTAATTACAAATAGGAGAGTCATTCAAACCACTTGCTTAATAAATTGTCCTTAAAACTAGTTTTTCACAAAATACACAATTAACAGAACCATTTGCACCACTTATAAAACACCACCAAGTAACGCAAATTGGGTTTACAAAAACATCTCAATTTATAAAAACATGCTACTTTAAATACAAACGCATATTCAACTTTTCCCAAATACTACTTTCGCGCCATCTCAATAAATTAATAAATCATTTAAATTATTTGTTAAATCATTTCAACATAACCCAAGAAAAATTTACACCAAAAAACACTTTATCACATATGGAGACATCACTTTAAAACCAAATAATCAAGGTAACAATATCAAAACATGTTTTACATTCTTCAAATAGTTTTCAATTTAATTTCAAGTGTACACAACAAGACCACACACCCAAAATGACTCATTTTCCTTTAAAACCCCCCATTTAAATATACACACACCTCAATGAATTTGAAAACACATTTTGAACCTACCAAATAACCTCAAAAACCTTTCCACCCATGTTTCTCATCTCAAACGCCACTTATATAAACAATTGTTCAATTTATAAAATATCACACATGCATACATAAGGCCTCACATTAAAATACACAAATTTTAGATGATAGAACCATTTTAAAAGCAATTGCACATCTCAACCCTTCCAAAAACCTCATTCGCACCCTTAGAACATATTCAAAGTTCATAATAAAAATCAACATGTCAAAATGGTTTATCTTATTTTTGAAAAAAAAACTAAATTTAATCATGCTCGCACCTCAAGTGTTCTTGAAAACACAATTTTCACACCTTAAACAAATAGCTAAAACACGTTTGAAAATTTCAACTACACAACACGCATAAAATACATAGGCATTTACAAAGAAAAATTCAGTTTCATCAAATATTCAAATCAAAAAATATCCAAAATAAAATTTGCACTACGTAATTTTATCATTAGACCGCATAAAAATTTAATTAAACAGCAATTGAAATCATTTAAAGATGTTATGGCATGGAACCACCTACCTTGGGTGAAGAATTTCTCAAAAACGGTGTGAATTCTTCAATCACACCCGAGACGCACCACAAGGGACCCAAATTGGACCCTAAATCAACAATTGAACTAAAAAAATCAAATTTGAACCTTAAAACAAACCTCATACCCACTGGAAACCCTAAGACCCCAAAGAAGAAATGGAAAAATCCAAAAATAAAGAGGGAGAAGCCAACCCGAATGGGGAGGATGCGGCGGTGCTACATGAGACCGGACGGGAGGTCCGTCACTGGAGGTGGGTCGGCCAGCGGGGGGGTTGGGTTGTGCCAGGATGAATAGGGAGGAGGTGTCGGTGGATCTGCGGGTCGGCCGAAGGCAAGCAGGAGGGCGGTTCCAGCTTGGAGGGTCACAAGGAAGAAGGTCCGGCTGGCCGAACGTGGGGGGCGCGCAGCTTGGTCAGGGGAGGGGGGCTCAACGTGACGGAATGGGGGGGGGAGGGGATATATGGTGCGACAGATAGGAGAGAAAATGAGTAATAAGGAATAGAAAAAAATAAAAGAAAAAAATGAAAGAAAGACCCTGAAAAAATAAATTAATAATATAAACAATAATACTGATAATAATAATATTAATTATGTATAAAATAATATAATATAATATAAAATTTTACAATCTTCGTTATTATTAAAAAGATTCTTTAAACATCGCTTATTTATTTATTTATTTATTTATTATCTTACTTCAACCTCATTTATTTAATTTTACTTGATCTATTTGTTCTGAACACCAGGCAGGCCGTGCGGAGAACCGGGTGAGGTCGTGCGGCTTCAACCGCGGTGTGCTGGATGCATTTAAGGCCAAAAATGTGCATTTTTTTAAATAAGAACTCAAAACTTTAAGTCGGGTTTCAACCCAGACAACACGACGCAAATAAAAATTAATAAAATAAATAATTTAATGACGGTGAGTGTGACAAGTTTGATTGTGGATCTGCTATCTTTAAATCATTCACCGTATTACTCTGAATGGTTAGTGTTTATGATTATTGATTAGGTAAAGTTATTTACATTTCATATGTTAGTTTCAATATGAATGTGTATGTTGTTTATGTTTATCCCCATTCATATGAGGAATGCATTGGACTTTGTAAGTGTCAGGTGGGGCCCACTATAGCCCCTCAGTACATCGGTAGGTCTCATGAGACAAACTACAGTCTTGGCACAAGGCTTTGACAAAATGATTATTTTTTGTCTTGGCACGAGGCCTTGACGGTATGGTTATGATGTCCCACATTATGCATTCCCTCATTATGAAAATAGTATTGATAGTTCATGTGGTTATTTGACTAGTAATAACCCATGATTATGTTTTATTATGGCATTTTTTATTCAACTCTTATTCCTGCTATAATGTGTTCGAGTTCATTTTTAAAGGAATGTGTTTTTAGTTATTCACCATGCCTCATGTTTATATTTATAATATTTTCCACTGTATTTCTTACCCTTACTGAGCATTTGAGCTCATCCCTTTCTTATGTTTCATTTTCTTAGGACATGAAGAAGTTTATTCTGAATGACCTGGAGGGATAAACTTAGATTTGTGGATATTCCCAATAAAACTTATATGTTGTATTTATTTTCAAGTTGTAATGTTGAACCTATTTATATATATGGTTTTCCAAAAATACTAAACTACTTGATCCTTCAGGATTTGATTCCTTGTAATCATGCCAATGTATTAAAATAATACACCATCTCTAGGCTTCTTTGGTTGGGGTGATACAGTCGGTATCAAAGAAAGTCTAGTAGAAAACTTGGAAGAAAGATTTAGAAAACATAGATTAGGGAACAAAACCCTAAGATAGACTTAATGATACACATATAAGTACATCCTATAATTTTGGTAAGGAATATATTATTTGGATATTCCTAGAAAATAAATCCTTATATGGATACTACAAGTGGACATGGTTTTGGGACAGATGTACCTAGGAGTAACAACTCTGAAATGGTGTTTCGGGCTTGACCCGGTGTAACCTGGTATAAAAAAACGGGCCTTAATGCACACCTGGTTTGACACTCTCAGGGGATATGCTTAGGATAATTTACATTTTTTTTCTTACATTCCATTATGAAGAATTTATTCTTCTAAAGTTACAAAATTATATGGTTCTAGAATTTACAATGCATAAATTTATGATATTTACTATACCATGTTTAGATTTATAGAAAGTTCATAATTTTATGAGCTAATATAGGATATGGAATTGATTAGAAATGGCACCTAGTATAAGGAATGAGAACATCACCAATGCACATGATGAAAATAGTAAGAAGGATCGTATCTATCATGGTCTTAATCCATCTTTTCAAAGGAAGATAGTCTCCCATGAGTCCTCATCATATGATGAAATAATATCATGTGTTGACAAGGCATATAAATAATTATCTAATTCCTATGGCTTTGAAGGTAAGAAAAAGAAGTACAGGATGGTAGCAAAAAATATGGATAAAGGGAAGAAGGGAAAGAAGGGTTTTCCCACATGTGATAATTGTGGAAAGAATCACCCTGGTAAATGCTTGAAGGGAATGGGTGTTTGTTATAAGTGTGGATAAAAAGAACACCAAGTTCATGATTTCAAGGGTAAGAAAAAGTTTTCCAATGTACAATGTTTCAACTACAAGGAGATGGGACACCATGTGAATTAATGTCCCAAGCATCAAAGGAATATACCCCAAGTGATGATTCTGGATAATGATCAAGTTATGATGTTGCAGTAGATATAGTAGAATTATTAATATGCCTAGTCAATAATCATTTCATTTTAATATTTTTTCAGAAATGTATTGGTTATAAGAATTATGTAATATATGAGGATTTTACTACAATTCTTTTTAATTAAGGATTTGAAACCATAAGTTGAATGGTACCAAGAAAATATATTCAGTGTAAAGTTAAACTTTTTGGAAAATTCATGATTAAAGGAAGAAAAACCCTTAATATATTTCTAATGATGAAGATAATTATAAAGAAATGATTCTTTTGGATAAGTACTAACTACCTCAAAACAGATTTTTGACTTGTTGAAAGGTGTTATATGCTATCATTGATGGAGTTTACAACATTTTTTGATATAAGGAATATATCCAATAGCATGTGTAAGGATGAATGAATGTTTCCAATAAGGTTTTATGGTAATTTGATTTATTACCATATTTTAAGAGGACACATGATAAAGATATTCACATATTTGTAATGTAAAAATTTAGGGATGTTTCATGTTGATTAAAGGAAAATATGGTAGCAGATGCATTGGGCAGGATAGATCATGGAGTTTTAAACAAAATGAGGATTTCCAAGGACCATGTGTACATGGATATAGAAAGCATGGATATGAGAATGATTATAAAGTATTAGATCATGATCTTATGGAAAGTTAAACCATATGTGAAATGGTTTAATTTGATCAATGTATGAGGTTTTATATCTTAATGTCACTGCATGATATAGCTTGTGCTAATATATGAAGTAAAAAATGAAGGCCTTCAGGCCATTCGGGCTAAGAGATGAAGAAAAGATAGTTCAAGGCACAAAAAAAGGATAAGATTGTGTTTATGAAATAGAAACATATATTTATACTCTAATAGAGTGGAATAATTCATCAACTCTAGGAAGAGATTCTTAAATAAAAATGTTGTCCTATTGTCAATTTTTTTCACGATATCAATGAAATTTTTTATGATTGTAGTTTATGTTTTTTTTTTGGTAATGATCTTTCATCTAAGCATGTTCTCTATCAGTTTCCATCAAAACATGATGGCTTGATTATTATTCTCTGACCATGTTATCCAATTAGAATGTGTAGTTTTGTAGTACCTGATACATTTCCCTTTCCTACTTATTAAGAGTGTATTTTAACCGTATTTTTTATGTGGGTTTCAAACAAGGGAATTTTAAAGTACCAACCATTAACTTTCAAAATTCAATTTCAAAATTTCGAGGATGAAATTTTTGTAAGGAGGGGATAATGTAACACCCCAAGATTTTGAAAATAAATTTAATATTGAATGCATGAAACACTGAGTCTCTACAAAACACCATTTTGTTATAACCAAGCTAGTAAACATAGTTTTTCAACCTCTATGATTTGAATTTTGAAAAACTGACATACACAGTTGCATTCAGTAAGATATTTTTGAAAAAATTATTTTTTGGTGAATAGTACTTACCCTTATGAAAAGTAATGTTACCCTTATGAATAGTAATGTACCCTTATGAATAGTAACTTGACCCTTAAAAATAGTAATGCACCCTTATAAATAGTAACTTGGCCCTTATGAATAGTAATATATCCTTATGAATAGTAACTTGAATAGTAATGTACCCTTATGAATAGTGCCCTCACACATGTAAGTAAAAATATAATTTAAGCACCTTATAAATGGGAGTGAATATTTTAAAAATTAATAATTAAGTGTTGGTATTTTTATGAGAAATAAATAATGAATTATAATTTTATTATTAATAGATTAATTTAAAAGATAATTTATTTTCACAAAATGTATTCATGAATCAATATTTGGTTTTCCTGTGATTATAAGATAATTTTATGAGACCCTAGTTAATTTTTTGAAGTGTCATAAAATGAGTTATAATATTAAAATTGGTATTTTTCGAGTAAATGATGATTTTACTTAAAAAATAAATTTCTCATATTTAGAAAATTATTTTATTAAAATGGAGTTCCTTTCTGGATTTTACACATCGAAAAATGGTTTGGATGAATTTTTTGAGATTTTTATGAAGTAGTTTAATTTTTGTTGAATAGTAAAAAAATAAAGTTTTTTATAAAATAAAGTATTTTTCATGACATCATCATGAAATTATTATGATATAAAAATTTATTTAAACTATGTAATAACTAAATAATTACATTACAATTGGAATATTGTACAGAATTAATTTGAAACATGAAAAGTATATTTTTTCATGATAAGTATAAAAATCATTGTCAATGTCGACGCAGTGCCTACGCAGCACTGACAAAGTCAAAATTGGTAATTTATATATAATAATTGAGTGCTAAAAATTACATTCATGAATTATTTATTAATTATTATGTATTATTTATCTCTTTTATTTTTAATTTCGAATTTTAGTATTATATAACATGAGTATTATCCAAATGTATGTGCAATGCTTGTGCAGGGCAAGAAAAGACAAAATAACAAAGTTAAGAAGATGTCATGTTTTGTATAAGAGTGAATATACATAATGAATAAATTCATAATTTTATTTTGAACCTAATTAATTTATACTTATGAAATTATGTTATTTTTAAAATTTATATATTAAATAATTAACATTAATGCTTATGCAACGCTGATGCAGCGCTCATGCATGCATAATAAAAATAAATAAAATGTTTTTAATTAAAATTATAAGAATTATTAAATGACCCATATTTTGGATAAAACATTTTATATAATCAATTTTATATTGTTATCAAGTTTTTACTCAAATTTGGGACATTTTGGACCAACATGAATCACATTAAAGTCTTTATTGTATTTTATTTTAAAGGGAAATCAAGTTGTCATTGTAACACCCCAGGATTTCATAGTGTGTTATTTCTTAAAAATAATTCAATAACTTGCACTACACGCAACACCGAGTTCAATCACACCATGACGTACACAAAAAAAAAAGCCATTAAAAGAGGTCATGAATAGTATTAACAACATTTTGAACTTTATATAATCCTTATAATTTTAGAATCCCTATTATGAGTTTCTTAGTCATAATGCAAGAACAGATTCATTTTCAGTATTGCACTTTTATCAACTTTAATAGTGAAACCGTTTTAAATAAAATATTTTAAACTATCTGAATAAATTGGGACATCAAAAAAATTTAAAATGAAACATCCCAAGCTTCCACGGTACGCTTTCCTTTGAATAAAATAGTAGCGTGTGTTGTACGCAACCTTGAGTTTTAACACACGCCACAACCAATCAAACTAGCCGTTATGAATAGTAATACCTAAATTTTGAAATTATATATATTTTATATTTTAAAATGGACTTCATTTTTGGATTCGGAATATCGAATTTAGCCTAAGGTGAAATTTTGGTACTTTTCGGATAACTTTTATATTTTGATGAATAGTGAAAATTACTAAATTTTAATTAAAAACAACTTTTTTAATCAAAATAATTAATAGTGATAAATTGTGAATTTGAGTGGTTTTAAAGTATATTTAGAAATATATTTTTACCATTTAATATAATGTTGGTCATTGGACATAATTTTACAATTAAACCGAACATAAACAAGTGTCAATCCTTTGATAGTTATTACCTCTTAAAAACACGCTTTTTGTTTTGACAGCGGGAATTAATTTTAAATTAATTTCTGCCACTTCTGTGTTTTGAATTTAGAAAAATGGATTCCATATTTGGAATCATGATGTCCAAATTGTGTAAATAGGTAACTTTTATTTTTAGACATTTTGAATAATTACTGTGGTAAATATTTTATTTACCATGGTTAAGGGTAAATCCGGTAAATAAGGGTTAAAAAATAATATTATAATAATACAAAATTACCCTAAAACGTGTCCTAACCTTATTGGTGGACACATACCCGACCATGAGCATCCTTGGGTCAATTTGGGGACCCCTTGGAGCCACTTGTATGTGGTAGGGACACTTTATATTAATAAAGTTAAAATAAAAATAAAAATGGCATAAGCTTACATCTTTTAGAAGAACAATTTTTACATAGGGTTATACATGTTGGATTTTCGATTATAAATATTCATTAGAAAGATAAAAAGATTTCCTACATAATGATATTTTATTTATAATTTTTAGACATCAAATAAGTTAAATTATTAATGACACAATAGTGATGCAATGTTTACCTCATTAATAAATCATTTAAATAAATAAGATTATAATGATTAAAATATTATCTAAAACCTGTCCAATTCTTATTGGTTGATGTTATTTAGAAAATGAGTCATCTTATCTTGGACCTCAATGATTTTTGGACCATTATAAACCTAATATAATTATATTATAAAGTAATACTTTCACTCTTTCCTAAAGAGCCCCTCCTCTCCCTTATAAAAGGGGACCACTTCTACTCATTCCTCACACCTCTCAAGCCACTTGGCTCGTCCAAACCCTGCCCAAATAAGCTCCCCACATCCCTCTCCTCCTCCTTGAAGCTTCCCCTTAGGCAGAAATCATTTCAAGAAGTCTTTTGGTTCCAACCAAAGCGAGTTACCTAAATTAAAGGTAACGATTTCTCTTAAATTATTTTCATTTATTTTGCTTCTCCAACCCCCAAACTCTTTTTATTTCCTCTCTTTTGTAACAACACCAGTATCCCCAAATATACTAGGATTTTGTTATAAGAAGGATTCAAACTACACATACACACAACTCCATCTAATGGATGATGAACATAATGTTTCTGTGGATGGCAAACTAACGCCTCACGAAACGATGATTGTTCAAATACATCTTACCGCCTCTCATGGTGGCCATTATGATGGCACTGTAATTAAATATGATATTAATGATATATATTTTATATATAAGCTTCTGTAATTCCATTTTATTTCATACCATTATTCGTTTCATGTTGTATATACATACGATAATTTCATTTGAGGAAGTGCGGACTACCGCCCCCTTAAAATGATATGACTCGTTCATACCACACATGGAACGTATAAAGGATGGTGTTAATGAACTTAAGTAACATATATAAAATATTATATTATACTGGAATAATAATATACCTATGTATCATTTGGATTCAATTCTTTTAAAATGAAAAATTAAATGGAAGTAGCGTTCGTGCGTACGTGCGGACTACCGTCTCCACGAACGCGATGAGATTCATTCTCCATCATATCCATTCAAGTATAATTATAATTTGATGATTTAAAAATAGTATATAATGACTTTATATCATTCTGTATATTAATAATATACATCCCATTAATAACGAATATGGCTCACATAACAAAGAATATAAAGTAAAATGAACCCGTTAACACCCGAAATGACGATAATTCTAAGATATTATTAACAAATCAATGTTAAAAGATCATATATGATATCATATTAAAGTAAATGATTCTTGTATTATTCAATAACAATTATTTCACCATTATACAGGAGGTAAACCTACCATCGACCAAGGAAAAATTACAAAGTAAGGGATTCTCTTATCTCACTTTCAATTCCGTGAGATTTCCATTGTTCGTCACTAAATTATTGAAAGTGGTGTATTGTGTACTGCCATTTGATATATATTATCATGATTGTCTTTATATTCATGTTATTATGTAAATCATTTGGTGGTTATTAACTTTTGGCCATACAACTCAGTTGATTAACATGGTAAGGGATTTTCTTATCTCACTTTCAATTCCGTGAGATTTCCATTGTTCACCACTCAATTATTGCATGTGGTGTACTACCCATGATTGTATTAATTGTGTAATATACTTTAATTTATGGGTATTTACATCATCATGTTATGATACTTCTTTCATGGGTGTATGTTTCGTAAGTTACCTAATCGATAAGGGAATTTGAGATTTCAATTTCCACTCATTTGGCTTTACACATATTTCATTGATTATATTACTCCAAGATTATGTGTGGAATCGCTATTCATTTGATTATGCCTTAATTTCCACTCCCCTTTCTGTGGATATACTTTTGATACACATAATCACTCCATTGATAAATTCTCAAGTGATCGGTATGAACTTGATAAGAGTAATTTTAACTCAATCTCCATTTGTTGAGTTAAATATCCAATTCATTGGTGTTGTTTCTACAAGAATATGTGTGAATATCCTTTGATTGTTTTATACTGAATATTCAATAATATTTAGTGTATTTATATTTTTCACACATAATTATGTCGTTTATTTATCCTTAACCTAAGGATACGGCCTTTATGAGAGATTTCATCTCAATTTACATTGAACTGAGACTTCTTTGTTGATATACACCAAATCACTTTTATGCGGTGTATATAATGTACTTGACATAGTATATCATGAATCCCTTTATTCTCATGATATTACAAAGTTTTTATTACCTCAATTATTTGTATTCAAGTGTCTCTCTTTTGGTTAGAACCTCTAACCAAAATACCATTTTAAAATGTTTTAAAGACTTATTCTTCTATATCTTGCTCATTAATGTCCATGTTTTAAAAATGGTTTTAAGGATTTATTTATATAGACATTAAAGTTTTAAAATTAAAATTCCTTTTAAAAGTTTCAAAGTGGTATGGGACACTTTGATTCAAAAGTCTACTTTTAAATGGCTTCTTGACAAATAGTGTCACTTTTAAATGTTTTCAAGAAAAGGGGGATATTTCTCTCAAATAGTTTTGATGATTATTTTCATCTATGTCAACATCCTTCATTATTCATGATTGAGGTTAATGTGATACAATACAATCTTCCATATTGTATCAAATGAGTTATATTTGACTGTGGATGTTCTATTTTTATACCATTCATGGTTTGTGGTTAAAGTATTGACATTTCGTATGCTAGTTTTAATACGAATGTTTATTTTATGCTTAAACCTATTCATATGAGGAATGCATTGGACTTAATAAGTGACGGGTGGAGCCCGCTATAGCTCCTCGATGCATCGGTAGGTCTCATGAGACAAACTAGTGTCTTGGCACAAGGCCTTGACAAAATCTTATTTGTAGTCTTGGCACGAGGCCTTGACTATGTGGTTATGATAGTCTGGCATTATACATTCCAACATTATGAAAGTGGTTATTGATTTTTGCATGTGATTATTCGATTTGTAGAATATCCATGTGAGTAAGTAAATGGCATTATTTCATTTTATTTATGCCATACCATGTTGAAAGTTCATGTTTGAAAGGCTTTTGTTTTAGTTATACATTGCCTTAAAAGTTTATTCTTATTTATGAAAGTTTCCGCTATATTGTTATCCTTACTGGGCATTTGAGCTCACCCCTTTTCTATGTTTTATTTTTCCCAGGAAGTGAAGAAGTAAGTTATGAATGACCTGCAGGGATATTATGTGGGGATATGAGTGTGGATTATGGAGACATTATGTTGTTGTAGTAGTTTTTCATTTTATGATGTAATGTAAGACTTATGAATATATCTAGTGTTTCCAAGGCTACTAAACCAATCGGTCTTTCGAGATTTGATCTTTCTTGTGATCATGTCAATGTTACGAAGTAATGCACCGACTCTGGGTAACTGGGGTCGGGGCGTTACAGTTGGTATCAGAGGAAGTTTAGTACAAACCTTGTAAGCTAGATTTAGATAAACTCTGATTAGAGCACGTAGACCTAAGATGAACTTTGAGGATTAGTATAGAAGAACTTCCTAGAATTTTCGTATTGTAGAGATTTTGTGAGTTTTCCGAGCAATACATCCCTGTCTGGATACGAGCAGGTTGAGGCGGCTCTGGCACAGATGTACCTAGGGGTAAAACCCGAAAACACCGCTTTGAGCTAGACTCGAACGGGAACTGGTGCACGACAACGGGCCTTGCTGCACTCTTGGTTACGACACTCCCGGGGGATATGCTTAGGATAACTCTCATTTTCTTTACAAACCATTATGAAGGGTTTATGAGTATATACATTCTCAAAGGAGACATTTTTATGATTATGGATTATATCCATAAATAGTTCAATTTATGTTAAGTGTTTTATAAGTATGGGATTATGTATTTTGATTCATAAACTGATCTAGTGTATGCCATTGTTTAGAAATGGCGCCCAGTAGAAGGAATGAGAACTCCAGAAATGCACATGATCCAAAGAGAAGGAAGGATCATATCTTTCATGGTCTTAAGCTAGAATTTATAAGAGAAATAGTCTCCCATGTATTATCATCATATGAAGAAATAATATCATGTGTTGATAAGATAAGTAAAGAGTTTACTGAGTCCTATGGCTTTAAAGGGAAGCAAGAGAAGAAAAGGATGGAAGAGAGAAATATGGATAAAGGGAAGAGGGAAAAGAAGAATTTTCCCATATGTGGTAACTGTGGAAAGAAACACCCTGGAACTTGCCTGAAAGGAATGGGAGTTTGTTATAAGTGTAGAGGAAAAGGGCACAAAGTACGTGACTGCAAGGGTAAGAAAATGGTTTTAAATGTACAATGCTTCATTTGCAAGGAGTTTGGACACTACGCGAACCTATGTCCCAGTCATCAGACTATGCCACAAATGATGCTATTGGATAATAATCAAGTTATGATACTACCACAGATGAAGAGGAATGATTAGAGTTCTTATGTTGATTATGTCAATTGAGTGTTGTATCAACAATGTACTTGTTACAATAATCATGGAGTATATAAGGATTGTACTGCAGTACTATTTCATTAAGGACTTGAGATTGTGTGGAACAAAGAAAAGTGACTCAATAGTAGGATAAATTTTTGGAAAATATATGGTTGAGAGAATGATAAATCATAATATAGTTCTGATACTGAGGTAGTGATTTTGGAATAATATGTGATTGTTTTGGATAAATTATATTGGATATTCTTGACTACCCTGGAACTGATTAATGATTTGTATATTCCATCATTGTTGGGGTTTAAAACATTTTTGGATTAATGAAGTATATCCAGCTTTCTATATGGAATAAGGGAGCATGAATGTAATCAATAAGGAATATGGTAATTCAGGATGTTTCGGTGTATTAAAAGAATACATGATGAAGGTATTCATATGCTATTACGGGGTAAAAAGGTTCTACATTATGTTTACCTTACTTATAAATGTTGGACTGTGAGTTTGGATAGAAGTATTTTGGATAGTTCTAGTTTGGATTATTTTGGATTGCCATAAAAGGACAACCCGGAGGTCGGGCGGCAACCCGTTGCGTCCGGCAAGGCTGCGAGACTTGAACCCGCAACTGAAGGGCGACAAGGGTGTATCACCTACCACTGGCCCACGAGATGTTCTGGATTAAATAATTTAATTTTTATTAAAAGATCTTGTAGATGAATTATAAATTCGTTTATTTTGGAACCCTATACGAATAGTATAAATAGAAAAAAAAATTACGTTCTATTATCTTTTAGATTGAAAGATGAGTTTGTGGTAGAAATTTATTAATGGATAAAACTCTAATTATAAAGTAAGTATATCCCCTTATGATCTTGGACAATCTCATAAATAAATTCCTCAACATTAAGAAAAGCAACTTAGAACAAAAATGTTTTCCTAGATGGTACCTTAAATCATCACTAATTTATGGATTTGGGATTGTTGGCCTTTTCATAGCCATGTCCTCTACCACTCTCCATCAGATAATTGATGGTAATATTTCTCCTCCATATCCATATTTTTCTATATGGAACCCTAGTATGTGTTATTTTCGGTAATCTTCATACTTTCCACTCTTTATTTTAAATAGAGGCCTCATTAATTCATTTTTCGATGTGGGATTTCAACTAAGATATTTCGAAACGTCAAAAATGTGTTATCCTAATACCATATGTTTTGTTGAACCGATGGTATTTCAAATCATCATAGATTGATGAATTTAAGGACCTCAATTATACACTTGTTTGTGATTGATGATCTCAATCACTACCTATAAATATTTACGTTTTTCCTCCAATTATATGTCTCTAATTGCCACCAATGTTCTCCTAATCGAGATCATAATTTGGTGGTGACTCTTTCATTTCTCTTTTCCTCATATTAAGACTAAATTTTAGTAACCTAATTTCCGATGTGGGTTTTCCCACAAAGATATTTTCTATTTTCAACCTTTTATTTTCGAAGAACAATTTCAAATTGCGAGGACGCAATTTATTGAAGGAGGGGAGAATGTAACACCCCAGGATTTCATAGTGTGTTATTTCTTAAAAATAATTCAATAACTTGCACTACACGCAACACCGAGTTCAATCACACCATGACGTACACAAAAAAAAAGCCATTAAAAGAGGTCATGAATAGTATTAACAACATTTTGAACTTTATATAATCCTTATAATTTTAGAATCCCTATTATGAGTTTCTTAGTCATAATGCAAGAACAGATTCATTTTCAGTATTGCACTTTTATCAACTTTAATAGTGAAACCTTTTTAAATAAAATATTTTAAACTATCTGAATAAATTGGGACATCAAAAAAATTTAAAATGAAACATCCCAAGCTTCCACGGTACGCTTTCCTTTGAATAAAATAGTAGCGTGTGTTGTACGCAACCTTGAGTTTTAACACACGCCACAACCAATCAAACTAGCCGTTATGAATAGTAATACCTAAATTTTGAAATTATATATATTTTATATTTTAAAATGGACTTCATTTTTGGATTCGGAATATCGAATTTAGCCTAAGGTGAAATTTTGGTACTTTTCGGATAACTTTTATATTTTGATGAATAGTGAAAATTACTAAATTTTAATTAAAAACAACTTTTTTAATCAAAATAATTAATAGTGATAAATTGTGAATTTGAGTGGTTTTAAAGTATATTTAGAATATATTTTTACCATTTAATATAATGTTGGTCATTGGACATAATTTTACAATTAAACCGAACATAAACAAGTGTCAATCTTTTGATAGTTATTACCTCTTAAAAACACGCTTTTTGTTTTGACAGCGGGAATTAATTTTAAATTAATTTCTGCCACTTCTGTGTTTTGAATTTAGAAAAATGGATTCCATATTTGGAATCAGGATGTCCAAATTGTGTAAATAGGTAACTTTTATTTTTAGACATTTTGAATAATTACTGTGGTAAATATTTTATTTACCATGGTTAAGGGTAAATCCGGTAAATAAGGGTTAAAAAATAATATTATAATAATACAAAATTACCCTAAAACGTGTCCTAACCTTATTGGTGGACACATACCCGACCATGAGCATCCTTGGGTCAATTTGGGGACCCCTTGGAGCCACTTGTATGTGGTAGGGACACTTTATATTAATAAAGTTAAAATAAAAATAAAAATGGCATAAGCTTACATCTTTTAGAAGAACAATTTTTACATAGGGTTATACATGTTGGATTTTCGATTATAAATATTCATTAGAAAGCTAAAAAGATTTCCTACATAATGATATTTTATTTATAATTTCTAGACATCAAATAAGTTAAATTATTAATGACACAATAGTGATGCAATGTTTACCTCATTAATAAATCATTTAAATAAATAAGATTATAATGATTAAAATATTATCTAAAACCTGTCCAATTCTTATTGGTTGATGTTATTTAGAAAATGAGTCATCTTATCTTCGACCTCAATGATTTTTGGACCATTATAAACCTAATATAATTATATTATAAAGTAATACTTTCACTCTTTCCTAAAGAGCCCCTCCTCTCCCTTATAAAAGGGGACCACTTCTACTCATTCCTCACACCTCTCAAGACACTTGGCTCGTCCAAACCCTGCCCAAATAAGCTCCCCACATCCCTCTCCTCCTCCTTGAAGCTTACCCTTAGGCATAAATCATTTCAAGAAGTCATTTGGTTCCAACCAAAGCGAGTTACCTAAATTAAAGGTAACGATTTCTCTTAAATTATTTTCATTTATTTTGCTTCTCCAACCCCCAAACTCTTTTTATTTCCTTTCTTTTGTAACAACACCAGTATCCTAAAATATACTAGGATTTTGTTATAAGAAGGATTCAAACTACACATACACACAACTCCATCTAATGGATGATGAACATAATGTTTCTGTGGATGGCAAACTAACGCCTCACGAAACGATGATTGTTCAAATACATCTTACCGCCTCTCATGGTGGCCATTATGATGGCACTGTAATTAAATATGATATTAATGATATATATTTTATATATAATCTTCTGTAATTCCATTTTATTTCATACCATTATTCGTTTCATGTTGTATATACATACGATAATTTCATTTGAGGAAGTGCGGACTACCGCCCCCTTAAAATGATATGACTCGTTCATACCACACATGGAACGTATAAAGGATGGTGTTAATGAACATAAGTAACATATATAAAATATTATATTATACTGGAATAATAATATACCTATGTATCATTTGGATTCAATTCTTTTAAAATGAAAAATTAAATGGAAGTAGCGTTCGTGCGTACGTGCGGACTACCGTCTCCACGAACGCGATGAGATTCATTGTCCATCATATCCATTCAAGTATAATTATAATTTTATGATTTAAAAATAGTATATAAGGACTTTATATCATTCTGGATATGAATAATATACATCCCATTAATAACGAATATGGCTCACATAACAAAGAATATAAAGTAAAATGAACCCGTTAACACCCGAAATGACGATAATTCTAAGATATTATTAACAAATCAATGTTAAAAGATCATATATGATATCATATTAAAGTAAATGATTCTTGTATTATTCAATAACAATTATTTCACCATTATACAGGAGGTAAACCTACCATCGACCAAGGAAAAATTACAAAGTAAGGGATTCTCTTATCTCACTTTCAATTCCGTGAGATTTCCATTGTTCGTCACTAAATTATTGAAAGTGGTGTATTGTGTACTTCCATTTGATATATATTATCATTATTGTCTTTATATTCATGTTATTATGTAAATCATTTGGTGGTTATTAACTTTTGGCCATACAACTCAGTTGATTAACATGGTAAGGGATTTTCTTATCTCACTTTCAATTCCGTGAGATTTCCATTGTTCACCACTCAATTATTGCATGTGGTGTACTACCCATGATTGTATTCATTGTGTAATATACTTTAATTTATGGGTATTTACATCATCATGTTATGATACTTCTTTCATGGGTGTATGTTTCGTAAGTTACCTAATCGATAAGGGAATTTGAGATTTCAATTTCCACTCATTTGGCTTTACACATATTTCATTGATTATATTACTCCAAGATTATGTGTGGAATCGCTATTCATTTGATTATGCCTTAATTTCCACTCCCCTTTCTGTGGATATACTTTTGATACACATAATCACTCCATTGATAAATTCTCAAGTGATCGGTATGAACTTGATAAGAGTAATTTTAACTCAATCTCCATTTGTTGAGTTAAATATCCAATTCGTTGGTGTTGTTTCTACAAGAATATGTGTGAATATCCTTTGATTGTTTTACACTGAATATTCAATCATATTTAGTGTATTTATATTTTTCACACATAATTATGTCGTTGATTTATCCTTAACCTAAGGATACGGCCTTTATGAGAGATTTCATCTCAATTTACATTGAACTGAGACTTCTTTGTTGATATACACCAAATCACTTTTATGCGGTGTATATAATGTACTTGACATAGTATATCATGAATCCCTTTATTCTCATGATATTACAAAGTTTTTATTACCTCAATTATTTGTATTCAAGTGTCTCTCTTTTGGTTAGAACCTCTAACCAAAATACCATTTTAAAATGTTTTAAAGACTTATTCTTCTATATCTTGCTCATTAATGTCCATGTTTTAAAAATGATTTTAAGGATTTATTTATATAGACATTAAAGTTTTAAAATTAAAATTCCTTTTAAAAGTTTCAAAGTGGTATGGGACACTTTGATTCAAAAGTCTACTTTTAAATGGCTTCTTGACAAATAGTGTGACTTTTAAATGTTTTCAAGAAAAGGGGGATATTTCTCTCAAATAGTTTTGATGATTATTTTCATCTATGTCAACATCCTTCATTATTCATGATTGAGGTTAATGTGATACAATACAATCTTCCATATTGTATCAAATGAGTTATATTTGACCGTGGATGTTCTATTTTTATACCATTCATGGTTTGTGATTAAAGTATTGACATTTCGTATGCTAGTTTTAATACGAATGTTTATTTTATGCTTAAACCTATTCATATGAGGAATGTATTGGACTTAATAAGTGAAGGGTGGAGCCCGCTATAGCTCCTCGATGCATCGGTAGGTCTCATGAGACAAACTAGTGTCTTGGCACAAGGCCTTGACAAAATCTTATTTGTAGTCTTGGCACGAGGCCTTGACTATGTGGTTATGATAGTCTGGCATTATGCATTCCAACATTATGAAAGTGGTTATTGATTTTTGCATGTGATTATTCGATTAGTAGAATATCCATGTGAGTAAGTAAATGGCATTATTTCATTTTATTTATGCCATACCATGTTGAAAGTTCATGTTTGAAAGGCTTTTGTTTTAGTTATACATTGCCTTAAAAGTTTATTCTTATTTATGAAACTTTCCGCTATATTGTTATCCTTACTGGGCATTTGAGCTCACCCCTTTTCTATGTTTTATTTTTCCCAGGAAGTGAAGAAGTAAGTTATGAATGACCTGTAGGGATATTATGTGGGGATATGAGTGTGGATTATGGAGACATTATGTTGTTGTAGTAGTTTTTCATTTTATGATGTAATGTAAGACTTATGAATATATCTAGTGTTTCCAAGGCTACTAAACCAATCGGTCTTTCGAGATTTGATCTTTCTTGTGATCATGCCAATGTTACGAAGTAATGCACCGACTCTGGGTAACTGGGGTCGGGGCGTTACAGTCATGTTATAGTTTTTAATTTAATAATATTATTATAGAAGATTTTACAAATATTTTATTCAAAAAAGAATAGTATTTTTAAATATAATAAAATTCTCTTTCTCATGTAATTTTATTTTTAATTTTTATATAACAAATAAATACCATAATGGCTTCCATAAAGATGATGCAATATTAATTTATTTAATGAATAAATCAAATAAATGATATTAAAAATAATAAAATAAATATAATTTTATATTTTTAAGCTAATTCATGGATTCCCTAGATTAATATGAAATTTATATGATATAATATAAAATTTTATTTCATTTTTAAACTTTGTTTTGATGTGTTTAAAGTCATAGATATGAATAGTTTTTATCTTGACAAAATTATTTTTCATGAATAAAATATTTTATTAAATTATTTAAAAATACCAAAATTATTAAACAAGTACAATAATGATAATATTACTTCGAAAATGTAATCCCCCTTTATTTTTAGGCCTTTTGGGAGTCTTAAACCCTATAATGTATTTATTATATTTTAATAATTTTTGTGATTCCTAAGTTACCCCTCACCTCACTTATAAAAGGAGGTTCATTCCTTCATAAATTTCATAACCATAAGCCTTCTTGTTCGTCCAAACTCTACCAAATTCCATCATACTCGTCCCTTGACAAATTATTGTACTTCTTTTCTCACAAAAAGACCACTTCCAAGAGCCTTAAGGTGGTTACAAAAGAGAAATATTCAAAAGGTAAGATTTCTTCTTCTTCCCTTTTAAATTCTTTCTCACTTATACCTTATCCCTACCTATTATCCAATTATTCATGAAAAATATGATACCTTATATGTACTGTAATTTTTTTATGATAATTTAATATTCCACCATCATCACTTATTTTCTCTCCTTTTATACTATAAATGAGAACGTCGTCCGAGATGTGTTAATTATCACGTTCAAGGAAGACTAACTTTCAATTTGCATCACTATATTCAAGACTAGTCATGAAACCTTTATAATGGTTGAAACATATCATAATATATGTATTTTATCTTATTTAATATTCTGAAATATTTACACACTCATAATATAAAATAATAAAACAAAACAAGTTCATCATGCACAAAACTGCTAAGTTAATCCAAGTGTTTATCATTAACCTTTATCTAATGAGCCATCCTCATGGTATATAACCAAAATAATTATAAGATCATTTATATATCTATAATGTAACTAATGGTATATTTTAACAATTCTGGATATTTAACCACATTTCAAATGAACTTCTATTCGTAAATACAAGTAAACCGATCGCGAAAACCAAAGAAGAAAATGCTTCCAAAACAATAAAATTGGACCTCTTAAACCCATCAAAAAAGACATGAATGAACCTAATAAGGTTAAAATAAATCAATTAAATGTAGATTAGGTTCTGGAATTATTAATTAATTAATCTAAATTTTATTATTCAGTTCATTCAGATCAATCAAAGAACACATTCAGGCATAAGGTAAGGGTTTCTTCATCTCACTTCCATTTTTGTGAGATATTTTATATTCACTACTATTACTTGTGTATGGTGTATGTATACTACCCATTTATGTTTCATATCATGAATCTATTTGTTTTCATTATATTCAATGTATCATTTTATGATTATTAATTTTGGGTCATACGATTCAATTGATTACAAAGTTGTAAGGGTTTTTTACCCAAACCTCCATTTTCATTCAGGTTACTCTTATTATATACTTACCTCAATTAAATTATTATTTATTCATATTTACTACTCATATATTCTTTTATAATGTTAAAAATATTTTTACCAAGAATAATCCTACTTTCATTTATGGGAGTTATATGTTTTAAAAGGATCTTTCAAAAATGCTTCCCGAAATACAAGCCTGATTCAAGGGAATTTCTCAAATTCTTACCTATTTTCAAGGGCACTCTATAATCTGTTTTTGGAAACCATTATCTTTATAAAATCTCACATTTTATTATGAAAATAATATCTTACTTTACTTCTGGTTTTATACAAATTATTTTCCAAAAGAACTCTTCTTTCCAAAGTAAAAAAAGATTTTTCTAATCTCACTTTAACTTTTATGAGATATATACCTTGTTCACCACTTATTTGTTACTTGTGGTGTATGTACTACCCTTTGGTATATCATATAAAGAGTCACATTATTCTCATTATATTATAATGTATTATGATTTTAATGTTTAAAGGTGGTATGAGACACTTTGGAATGTTTAAGGATTATTTCATCAAGGATTTTCAAAGGTCTCATTTAAAAGTATCTTCATCTATGTCAATGTACTTTGTTGAATCATGTAATTCATTGAGCTTTATCTAATATGATATCATCAACCATGTTTTATTCAATTTTTTATGATTATTTTGACCATGGATGTGCTATCTTGAAACCATTAACCATATTACTCTGAATGGTTAGTGTTTATGATTATTGATTGGGGAAGTTATTTACATTTCATATGTTAGTTTCAATATGAATGTGTATGTTGTTTATGTTTATCTCCATTCGTATGAGGAATGTATTGGACTTTTTAAGTGTTGGTTGGGGCCCACTATATCCCCTCGGTGCATCGGTAGGTCTCATGAGACAAACTATAGTCTTGGCATAAGGCCTTGACAAAATGATTATTTATGGTATTGGCACGAGGCCTTAACAATATAGTTATGATGTCCCACATTATGAATTCCTTCATCATGAAAATAGTATTTATAGTTCACTTGGTTATTCAACTAGTAGAATACCCATGATTATGTTTTATTTTGGCCTTTTTTATTCAACTATTATTCCTACCATAATGTGTTCAAGTTCATTTTTAAAGGCATGTGTTTTTAGTTATTCACCATGCCCCATGATTATGTTTATGATATCTTATAATGTATTTCTTACCCTTATTGGGCATTTGAGCTCGCCCATTTCTTATGTTTTATTTTATTAGGGCATGATGAAGTTTATTATGAATGAACTGTAGGGATAAACTTAGAGTTGTGGATGTTTCCAATAAAACTTATATGTTGTATTTCTTTTCAAGTTGTAATGTTGAACCTATGTATGTATCTAGTTTCTCAAAACAAATAAACTAATCGATCCTTCAGTATTTTATTCCTTGTAATTGTTTCAATGTATTAAAATAATGTACTAGCTTTGGGCTTATGGGGTTGGGGCATTACACCTAGTGACACATGTTGAAATGATTATATAGCAGGCTTGGCCCAGTTGATATGCTAAGATGCTTAAATAGTGGACTTGGCCCAGTTGACATGCTAAAATTCTTATATAGCATTCTAAGCCCAGTGGAACATGATAAAATGATGATATAGCGGCTCATCCCTAATTAAATGTTGAAATTATTATATAGCAGGTTTGACCTAGTTAAATGTGATTTATACCTTGGTTATGAGGTTATGGTTGGCATAATTGTAAAACATGCTCGGAGACATTCTGGCATGGTGTCGAGGTAAGTTATGTTGTACCTTGGTTATAAGGTTATGGTTGACATGGTTGTGAGACATGCTCAGAGACATTCCCGTGTGGTACTGAAGTCAGTTGATGTGTTATTAATTTAATTGTTTAATTTATTAATACACTTGTTTATTGCATTATTGCATACACTTATTTTTAGACTGGTTATATTTAGACATGGTAGTGTCGACCTACTGAGTTATACTCACACCCTATTTGGGTCATCGTTTGGTATCCAAGAAGATTTCATGGATGTAGGATTGGATAATGGTAAAGGACCTTGGTGTTGATTATTGCTTGCTGGATGGGCTAGATTTTGGAGATGAGACCGACATGGGGTTCAGGATTAGGGAATTTTGAGTCTTTATTTGAGTCTTATAGTATTTTATTTGTATTATTCCTAGAGAGACATTTAGTTAAATTTTAACAAATCATTATATTATTCATTTATTATTTATTAGATTGTCCATTTGGATTATTAGTTGGTTTCTATTATATCATATTGTTTCCATTATTTCCACACTCTAATGTTTATCTATTGTGATTGTATTATAAAGCTATGTTGTAACTCTATAACTAGGGGTTATATTCTCCCCGCTATACATATCACACTCTCATTGCTAGTCGGCAGCCTCTGACATATGGGGTGGCGTGTTTGAGGTCTCGTAACCAATCCTTTCTAGCCACGTGAGAGAGTGTTAGATCATGGGATGTTACATAGGATATGGTATTAATATAATCATCCAATCAAATTTATATATGTTTAGATATTAATTTAAACCTTATCTTTTCGTTTAACCCCTTGGTTAACCAATTTTGACCTTAACTGTGCAAACAACTTTTTTCAATATTAAAGAGTTATAATTCCACTTATAAGGTGAAAATTGACTCGTAAATGTCCAATTGATGTCATTGTCGATATTTTATCATCCTAATTATCATCTTGTAATATTTTTATGATTTTTAAATAATTTAATAAAATATTATTTAACATAAAATATCATTAATCTCATTTTTGACATTATTCATTTAGTTTGAATTTAAAGACAAAAGGATAATAATGGATCTTGAATCAAAACCTTTCACACATACATTAATATGTTATATTGATCTATAAAGTTCTTGGGACATATAACTCATCCAAAAAAATTACATTAAGAGTTTTTTAAATCATTTACTTGATTTTTTTACTGCATGCACAAGCATTATACCGGTGTTGTATAATCAATAAAGGTTATTATTTCATCACTAATTTTTAAAAATAAATTAACATAATAAAAATAGATCATTAATCTTCAAATAATCATTTAGAACTGAACATAAGATGTTTTTATTTTCATCACAAAATATTATAGATATTAAAATCAAGAGAGTGACATTTTTTACTTTATATTTATATAAAATAATATAAATGTTATAATCAAAATCCACTACTACAAAACAAGGTTTTATCAGTGCTAAAAAAGAACCAATAAAATACCCTTTTATCAGAGCTAAAAAAATGTTGATAAAGACCCCTTTTATCAGCACTAATAAAATTAAAAAAATATTTTTTAAAAAAAATTTGCAAATCAGAGGGTAGACCTGCCACCCTTTCAACAGGGCTCGATCCCCCTTTCAATAGTGCTAAAGACCCCCCCCCCACCAACCCACCCCTTTAACAGCACTAGGAAGCCCCCCTACTTTAACAGTGCTAGGGCCTATTTCACCTGCCCGTGCGTGCCCTTGGCATTGCTGGGTTTCAAACCTTGGACCTCCCCTCCGTACGTCTGCGCCTCTTCCACTCGCCCACATTGTTTTTTCTTTGCATTTTATGATATATCTATATATTTATATATATTTCATTGCATTTTTTATCCATATATATATATATATATATATATTTAAATACATATTTAAAATATGTTTTGTGTGTGTGTTTATAAATACATACATATATATATTTATATATATGTGCATCTATCAATATAATTATACATATTTATATTTATTTACATATATTATATATTAATATTTATATACATATATTAGAATATGTAGATAGACATATATGTGTTTGTTAACACGCACACAAATATATTTATATATATATAAACATTGTATATACATTAATTGTATATGTATATGTATATATATATGTATATGTATATGTATATGTATATAAATATTCATACATTTGTATTTTAAATAAAATGGATATTATTTTTTATTTAGATAAGTATATATTGAGAAATATATTTTATATGTAAATATGTTTAATTATTTATTTATAAAATTAAATTTTTAGGGGTGAATATATAAAAAATATGTATATATTGTTATATATTTGATTATAAATAACAGTACTGGACTGAAATTTATTATTTATTAATAGCAAAAACACCAAGAAAGAAGAAAGGACCATTCAAGGGGGTCAAAAATGATGCAGACCAAGGGCATCCCCTCGGACCACGCATAAACACTCAAGAGGAAGGGAATGAAGATGATCATAAATAACAGTACATTATGAAAAATGATAAAATTTCAAAACCATAATATCAATATGAATGTAAGACCAAGGAATAAATTTAGTCCCCACTAAAAATGGGTAAAAAGACCTCCTTAAAAGAGGTTGAAATTCCATAGAATGTTAAAAAATTAGGGTAGTGATGCATGAGGATTTTTGGTGAATCCCCAATCAATATTTTATTTACCTAGGCATGCAATATAGCACACGCCCAAAGTTGGTCTCAAGGAGGCAGCTCACACAACACCAAATTTCTTTTATCACTATTTATATTTTAACTAATATAAAACAAAATAATATAATAAAGTGAGTTTGAAAGATAAAATAAATATTAATATATATATGTGTGTGTGTGTGTGTGTGTGTGTGTGATGCAAATATAATGGATGTAGACAGAATGATGTTAAACAGAAAGGAGATCCTCCCAGGACAACATCCAAATTGAACCTTCATCATCTCTTTATTAGTTTCAAATTTTCTTAATGAACATGCTCCATCGTATTTGTGAATATCCACTTATACTTATTGTTTTGAATATATAGTACACTCAACGATTTCCAAGAGTCCACACATCCACCTCCTTGATCTAGGGAAAATATTGCAGAAGAGAAAGTCAAGGCTCGAGTGGCAAGTAGAGACACAACATCACCTTACCCACTAAGATCCACCTTGACCTAACTATAAGAAAATAAGAAACAATAAACATTGATGTGAAATGACTTATTTTCAACACTCGATTGATCCCCTAGGAACTTCCTCGGGTTAGTTACTCATGATCATGAGTTTTAGAGATCACAGTGGAGAAGAACGAGGTGGAAACACAAAAGATAAAAATATGAAAATGAGAGAAAGAAGAAGACTAATATATATTAAAAATGAAAAATACTATTATAGAAGAAAAGAAACTATAAATCTACAAAACATGGCCACCAAAGGTGTTGATGTTTGGAGGAGAGGGGATACAATTTTATAGGCAAAGGGAGTGAAATTTTGGATCCATAATCTTTCTTCCAAACATTTGCACGCGGTATACCCCATTAATGATTGAATCTTAAAAATTAGTCTTCTGGAAAGTTGTTCCAAAAGATATTTTTCGTTTCTCCATAAAATTTCATTTTCATATTCTTTTTGTAGAAAAATATATGGCCCATTAATTCTAAAAAAATATTCTGGAAGAATGTATCCTAAATATGCCCCCAATTTTCGAGCATCTAATGGTCGCACTAATGATGAAATATCTCCATGATCTTCAAAAGTCAAATGATCCTTTGAATTAGATTTCAATTATAGGTGGAATAAAATTAATTAGAGTCTTGTAACCCGATTAATTCTTAATTTACTAAGGTGGGGTCTGTAACACCCCAAGCTTCCATGGTACGCTTCTCTTTGAATAATACAATAGTTTGTGTTGTGCGCAACTTTGAGTTCTAACACACCACAACCAATCAAACTAGACGTTATGAATAGTAATACCCACTTTTTGAAATTTTATAAATTTTATTTTTCAAAATGGACTTCATTTTTTATTCGGAATATCAAAATTAGCTTAGGGTGAATTTTTGATATTTTTCTAAAAACTTTCAATTTTTGATGAATAGTGAAAAACATTGTGTTATTATTTAAAACCGACTTTTTATTTAAAAAATTAGTTATTTTATTTAAATTTATATTAGGTAAAAATATATACATAATACCTATATATGTTCAATGTAATTTATTGGATTCATTTTATAATAATATTATATATATATAATTTTATAGAACTTTTTACCATCTTTTACCCACCTTCTAAGCGCATTTGAAAATTTGCATAAAACGTAATTTTACGGATTATGTGAATTGAATTTCAAAAATATGAGAGAAACGGTTGACATCAGTAAGTAAAATTTAGTTCAATAAGATGAAAATAATTTTTGGTAAATAGTAACTTTTAACTTTTATTTACCACGGTTAAAAGTAAATAGGGTAATTAAAAGTAAAAATTGATATTATAATTACCGCAACACATGTCCTAATTCTATTGGATAAGTTTATTTTGACCAAAATCAACATTAGGAATAAAATATGATCCTTTTGGTCCACTTGAATTAGATTAGGACATTTATTATTAATTTATTTAAAGAAGAGTTAAAAGTGTTAAATTCAAAGTTTAATAACTAAACCATTTTTAATATAGGGTTATATAAAAGATAAATTAGAATATAAATATTAATTAGAAATCTAAAAATATTTTCTACATAATGGTATTTTATTTATAATTTTTAGACATTAAATAATTATATTTATTTATGACACAATAATGATGTAGTAATTAACTTATTAATGAAAGATTAAAATAATTGATAATATAAATATCCAAATAAATAAAAATTGAGACTTTTGATGAATTAAATAAAATTTATAGTTTAATATGACATGTTAGGTTTTATTAAATAAATTTTTTTTAAGTGATAAAGTTGTTATGACTTTCACAAAAACAAAATACCAAATAGTGTCAAAATTGACATAATGAGTTTTTAAAACAAATACTATATTAGTAATTGATATAATATTCCTAAAAATATAAGGTTCTGACAAAGAAATTAAATAAGGTTATATATATCAATAATGAACCACTTGGGTTTCACTTGGATTTTTATAGTAATTTTAATAACCACTTATTGTAATAATACAAGAATACATGGTAAAAGTTAAACTATTTAATTAAGAGTTAAATCTAAAAATAAGGTTAATATGGTTACCTAAACCTGTCTAAAACCTATTGGATGAGATTTTTTTGACCCATACCCACCTTATCCTTGAAATAAATCATTTTGTAGCCATTATAAACCGAATATGATTGTATAATAAAATAATATTTCAAGATTTTCCTAAAGTGACCATCGCCTCTCTTATAAAAGGGTACTTCCCCTTCTCTGAAAATCACACCTACAAAGCCATTTGGCTCAGACAAACCCTACTAAAATATCCTCCCAACTACCCTCACTTCCATATAGAGGCCTTACTTTGATCATAAATCCATACTAAGGATCCCTTTTGATCAACTCAAAAGGAAACACTCGAAGAAGAGGTAATAATTTCACCACCTCTTTCAATGTTCTTTTCTTCTTCCACTTCCTCTTTCTTTGTTGTTTCCATACCAAAATAATAACTTCAGTATATTATACATACTATGATGTTATTATAAATATGGTACAACCATATTCATTATTCTATCCATCCTATGAATGACAAGTCACCATACGTGCATAAGTATGGCTTGCCGTCTCCACGTTGTGGTGTCGTTTGTTATTCAAATAATTCATTATTTGTATGGGTGTAATAATGAGTATAAATAATTTAAATAATAAATATAAAATGTTAATTATTCTTTATATATGATATACCATTCAATTACATACTATTTCACCATCAATAGAATGATATTGTCGCTCGTGTGTATGTACGGATTACCGTCTCCACGAACGCGATGAAATTCATTCCCCATCATAACCATTCAAGAATAATTTTAATTTTATAATTAAAAATAATGTTTAAGAACTTAATATCATTCTATATATGAATCAAATACATCCTATCCATAACAAACATGTCTTACGTAACCAAGCATATAAAGGAAAATGAATCAGTTAACACCCAAAACAATGATACTACTGAAATATTATTAACAAAGCAATATTAGAAGATCATATATGATATAATATTTATGTATGTGGTTATTTTATAACTTAATAAAAATTATTTAACTATTATACAGGTGGTTAACATACCCTCGATCAAGGAAAAGTATAAGGTAAGGTTTAATTCTACAATCTCTTCATTATTTGAGGTTGTTTATACGTGAGTATCTACTGGGACCTCTTTATCATGCACATCTGTGTTTTTTAAAAATGTATTTCCAAACATTTTTACTATTTCCTAGACCATGGTTTAAATTAATTTATACCCTTGTTTGAATTTTTATGAGATTTTTATAAAGGAATCTTTCTATCGTTTTCTAAACAAGGTCTTTTACGACCTTTTCGAAAAAATTAAGGAAAGAATTTTTTTTTAACTTATATAGCTGGTGCAGCTATTTTCTGCCGTTGTAACACCTTCAAAGCTTCCCTTAAAATCTTATAATAATATTTTAAAAATAAATGTTTTCTTTTAAAATTACAGTACTTTTAAATGATTTCAAAATAGAAAGATATATTTCTCTCAAATAGTTTTGATTTCATCTATGTCAACATCCTTTATTGGATTTATTATGATACAATCTTCCATGCTGTATTAATGGTTTTGTGATATGTTTGACTGTGGATGATATATTTTTTTACCATTCATGGTTTATGGTTAAAGTATTGATATTTCATATGCTAGTTTTAATATGAATGTTTATGTTATGTTTCAACCTTTTCATATGAGGAATGCATTGGACATAGTAAGTGAAAGGTGGAGCCCGCTATATCTCTTCGATGCATCGGTAGGTCTCATGAGACAAACTAGTGTCATGGAACAAGGCCTTGAGAAAATCTTATTTGTAGTCTTGGCACGAGGCCTTGACTATGTGGTTATGATGTTCAGCATTATGCATTCCATCATTATGAAATTAACTATTGATATTACATGTGATTATTTGACTAGTAGAATATCCATGTGAATAAGTAAATGGAATTATTTGATTTATCTTTTCCATATTATGTTTAAGTTTAAGTTTAAAAGTCTTGTGTTTTAGTCTTATACATTGCCTTAAATGTTTATGCTTTTCTATGAAAGTTTCTTCTATATTGTTATCCTTACTGAGGAAGTTTAGTACAAACCTTGGAAACTAGATTTAGAAAAAACTATGATTAGATAACATTACCCTAATATAGACTTTGAGGATTGGTATAGAAGAACTTCATAGAATTTTGGTAATGTAGAGATTTTGTGTATTTTCCAAGCAATACATCCTTGTCTCAATATGAGCAAGTAGTGGCGGCTCTGGAACAGATGTACCTAGGAGTGAAAACTCTGACAATAAGTTTTGGGCTTGACCCGGGGTATCCTGGTACACGACAACGGGCCTTACTATGCTCTTGGTTACGACACTCCTGGGGGATATGCTTAGGATAATTCATATTTTCTTTATAAACCATTATGAAGGATTTAAGAGTATATACTTCCTCAAAGAAAACATTTTTATGATTATGGATTATATCCATAAACTATTCAATTTATGTTAAGTGTTTTACAAGTTTGGAATTATGTATTGTGATTCATAAACTAATCTAGTGTATGCCATTGTTTAGAAATGACGCCTAGTGGAAGGAATGGAAACCGTATCAATGCACGTAATCCATATAGGTATTTCCCTCCTACTTAGGATAATTATAGTGGAGATGGTGATGTAACTAGTGCTGATCAACTTATCATCATACTGGGACAACTCACTCAAGTTATGAATAATAACCTTTCCCATATGAAGCACCCTGATCCACAATGCGGAGGATCAATGTTAGACCACTTCATGAGTCAAAAACCACCAACATTCAATGGGACTACAAATCCATTTTTATCTGAGAAATGGATAAGTTCCTTATAGAAAATATTTCATACTTTGGGGAGTAGTGAAAGAGAAAAAGTTTTCATGGCAGTTTATCGCCTCACGAGAGATGCAGATCAATGGTGGTCATTAATTCAAAACACAAAGGAGGATGAAGAAGTATCAAATATGTAATAGAGGGAGTTTAAAGATCTTTTCTTAGAAAAATACTTTCCTCATGACCATCGAGCGGATATGGAAAGACGATTTCTGAGTCTGAGATAAAATGAGGATGAGAATGTCGCAAAGTATGAGGCTAACTTTACAAGGTTAACAAGGCATGCAGCAGATTATTTACATAACCCAAGGAGTAAGATTGATCAATTCGTTGAAGGGTTAAAACCATTTCTCCATCGAGCATTAGTCTCACAATCCTTCTCATCGTACGAAGATATTTTCTCATGTACTATCAAGATATAAAAGGAATTCTCTAAGTCTTACAACTTTAAAGAAAAGAAAGAGAAGAAGAGATCTGTTGAACACTCTAGAAATGGAAATAAGGGGAATAAGGGAAAAGTTTAATTTCTATACTGTGGTAAATATGGGAAGAAAAATCCCGGTACTTTCCTGAAGAGAATGGGAGTCTATTATAAGTGTGGTGAAAAAGGCCACCAAGCTCATGATTGTAAGGGAAAGAAAGAGGTTGTCAATGTTGAATGCTACAATTGTAGAGAAATGGGGTATTATGAAAATGAATGTCCTAAGAGCCAAGTAAACTTACCTCAGAAAAGGCCAAGGGATCAAGACTAAGCTTATGCGATCACGACTGCTGAGGTTGAAGCTCCGAAAGATGTGGTGGTGGGTAATTTAATAGTTTCCTCAAGTTTATCCAATGGTTTATTTGATTATAGATCATTGCATTGTTTCATATCTTCCCATATTTCTAAGAAAAATAGATATTTCCAATTTGATTTAACAAGGGAGTTGTCAGTCAAAACTCCTAAGGGAGGTATCATTGCAACAAATTTTTGTGAATCAGTTCCCATTAGGGAAAATAAATGTTCTTTATCTTCTGATCTCATCATCATACCCATGATTGAATTTAATATAATCCTCAATATGTATTGGATTTAGGACCTTGATGTGAAAATTTATTGTAAGAAGAAGGAGGTTACAATTTTTTATGATGATAAGGAGTACCTTATATTTAGAGAAGAAATGTCACCATCTGATTCTTATCTAGATACACCCCCAGTAGCTCTACTAAATTCAATTATTGGGGAGGAAGAGAATGAAATAACTATGGGTGAGGAAAAGAATGTTCTAATAGAGTATGTACTTATTTTACAAGAATATGTTGATTTGTTTCCAGAGGATTTACCTGGACATCCTCCAGAATGAGAAATTGAGTTTTTTATTGATTTAATTCCTAGTTCAAGGCCCATATCGAATACCCCTTATAGAATGGAAACTGTGTAATTAGTGGAACTAAATAAATAAATAGAGGAATTGAGTAATAAAGGATTTATTTTCCCTAGTGTTTCTCCATGGGTAGCCCCTGTTCTTTTTGTTAAGAAGAAATATGGATCTATGTGGTTATGCATTGACTACAGGGAGATCAATGCTATAACAATAAAGAAAAAGTATCACTTACCTCGCATTGATGATTTATTCGATCAACTTCATGGAGATTAATATTTTTCAAAGATTGGCCTTTGATCTGGATATCATTAGTTGTGTGTGAAGAAGGAAGACATTCCAAATACAGCATTTCGTACCAGGTATGGGCATTACGAGTTTACAGTAATGCCTTTTGTACTGACTAATGCACCCTCTATTTTCATGGATCTAATGAATAGAGTTATCAAGGAATATATTGATGACTTTTTAGTAGTATTTATTGATTATATCTTGGTATAATAAAAAATCTACGAAGATCATGAAAATTACTTGCGCACTATTCTGAAAACCCTCAAAAGAAATGAATTATATGGGAATTTTAGCAAGTGTGCATTCTGGATTTATGAAATTTCTTTTCATGGCCATATTGTCTCTAAAGATGGAATCTCTATTGATTATTCTAAGACAAGAGCAATACAAGAATGGACATAACTAACGAGTATAACTGAGGTACGCAGTTTTATTGGTTTAGTAGGTTATTATCGGCATTTTGTCCAAAATTTTAACTGATTGGAAAACCCATTAACCAAGCTCACATGTAAAGGGGTTAAATTTTTTTGGAAAAAAGAGTGTGAATAATGTTTTGAAGAGATGAATAGAAGATTAGTCAATGCTCCTATCTTGACTCTACCATCAGGGAATGATGGGTTTGTTATTTATAGTGATGCTTCAAAGAAAGGACTTGGTTGTGTCCTTATGCAGAATGATAGAGTTATTGTTTATGCATCACGACAGCTAAAAATTCATAAACAAAACTATCATACTAATGATCTTGAGTTAGCAGCTGTAATCTTTACTTTGAAGATATGGAGACACTATCTCTATGGTGAAAAATGTTAGATATATACCGATCACAAGAGTTTGAAGTATATTTTCTCATAGAAAGAACTCAACATGAGGCAAAGATGATGGCTTGAACTACTCAAAGACTATGATTGTACTATACACTACCACTTGGGAAAGGTAAATAAGGTGGAAGATTCTTTGAGCAGAAAGGGCCATGGAGTTTTGAACAAGATGAGAGTTGAAAGGGATCCTATGTTCATGGATCTAGTATAGATGGATATGGGAATAATCATAGAAGGTGAAACATCAATACTTTTTCAAATGGTTTCCAATCAAACTTTATTAGAATTGATAAAATGTTCCCAGACTGATGAGGAGGAGTTTCAAAATAAAATTAAAGCTTTAAATGATGGGAGATTGATTGACTTTGTATATGAAGATGGAATTTTGAAATTTGGGAAGAGACTTTGTGTTCCTGATATACCTGATCTAAAAAAGGAATTGTTGGATGATGCCCATAGCTCCAATTTCTCTATACACCCTAGTAGCACTAAGATGTATAGAGATTTGAAGGAACATTTTTGGTGGGACAACATGAAGAGGTAGATTGTTGATTATGTGTCAAGATGTATGGTTTGTCAATAGGTTAAGGCTGGAATACAACATCCTAGAGGAGTCATGAAACCTCTTCCCATACCTGAGTGGAAATGGGATGATATATGATGAACTTTGTCATGGGTCTACCAAATACTCCTAAAAGGAATGATGCAATATGGGTCATTTTTTATCGTTTTAACAAGTCAGCACATTTTCTTGCTATAAGAGAAGATTTAACACTTGAACGTTTAGCAAGACTATATATTAATGAAGTTGTAAGACTTCATGTAGTACCCCTATCAATTGTTTCCGATCGTGATCCCCATTTTATATCGAGATTCTGGAAAAGTCTTTAGAAGTCCTTGGATACTGAACTTCGTTTGAGCACTCCTTACCACCCTCAAACCAATGGACAATTAGAACAGACTATTCAAACCTTAGAAGACATGTTGAGATCTTGCTCACTTGACTTTCAAGGTATGTGGGGTCAATATTTACCTCTGGTATAATTTTCCTATAACAATAGCTTCCATTCAAGTATTCAGATGGAACCATATAAAGCTTTATATGGAAAGAGATGTCACACACCAACTTTTTGGGATGATGTTGGTGAAAGAAAACTCATAGGCACAGAACTTGTTGAGAAAACAATGGAAAAGGTGAAGGTTATCCAGACCCACGTCAAAGCATCTCAAAGTAGGCAAAAGAGTTATGCCGATAATCGAAGGAAAGATTTGGAATTTCAAGTAGGAGATCATGTTTTCTTGAAGGTGTCTCCATGGAAGGGTGTTATACGATTTGATAAGAAGGGAAAATTAAGTCTTAGGTATATTGGACCATTCAAAATTCCAGAATGAATTGGATTTTTAGCTTATCATTTGGTAATGCTGCCAAGTTTCTCCAAAGTTAATGATGTGTTCCACATATCACTATTAAGAAAATACATGTTTGACCCAATGCATGTACTCACCCATGAAGAAACAGAACTGGAACCCAATTTGTCTTATTGTGAAGAGTCTTTAAAGATTCTTGATACCAGAGAACAGGTTCTGAGAAACCAGACAACTCATCTAGTGAAAGTTCTATGGAGAACCATAAGATGGAAGAGGCAACATGGGAACCTGAGGAACTTATGATGAAGAACCACCCGAATCTTTTTAGGCTATAATATTCTATAAATTTCAAGGAAAAAATTATTTGAAGGAGGGAATAGTATAACACCCCAAGATTCCATGGTACGCTTCTCTTTGAATAATACAATAGATTGCGCTATACGCAACTTCGATTTTTAATACATCACGACCAATCAAACTAGCCATTATGAATAGTAATACCCACTTTTTAAAATTTTATAATTTTTTTTTTCAAAATGGACTTCATTTTTAAATTCGTAATATCAAAATTATTTTAGGGTGAATTTTTGGTATTTTTCTGAAAACATTCAATTTTCTATGAATAGTGAAAAACACTGCGTTATTATTTAAAACTGGGTTTTTTTTAAATAATTAGTTATTTTATTTAAATTTATATTAGGTAAAAATAGATACATAATATCTATATATGTTAAATGTAATTCATTGGAGTCATTTTATAATAATATTAGATATATAAAATTTTATTGAACTTTTTGCCGTCTTTTACCCACCTTCTAGGCGCATTTGCAAATTTGCATAAAACATAATTTTACCGCTTCTGTGAATTGGATTTCAAAAATAAGAGAGACATGGTTGAAATAAGTAAGTAAAATGTAGTTTAATAAGATGAAAATAATTTTTGGTGAATAGTAAATTTTGACTTTTATTTACCACGGTTAAAAGTAAATAGGGTAATTATGTTGGAACCAGGGTCTTCAAAGAATGATTTGGCGTATAGTTTGTGTTTGTTGTCAATCCTCAGTAGAAGTTCAGGATGTGTACCAACAAAGAGATCATACCGTTCAAGCAGAAAACAGTAGTGAAGGTGGTGCCGTTTCCCAGTGTTTGCCAAATTTTTGGGCCTGAAAATCCGCCAATAAAGTAAAGTGTTTTTGGCAAAGGTACTTGTGCGCCGAGCTCTTGGAGGATAAAAGACTTGCACGCCATATGTTTTTGAGGATCAGAACATCAAAATTTGGCTAAGGAAAGAAGGTCATGCAAGTGTTGGTTGGGTCGCGCAAGTGAGTTGCGCGACAGAGGTTATTGAAGACAAGACTTGCGCGCCGTCGAGGGACTTGCGCGCCGACGCGCAGGGGGTCCAGTTTGCCTATAAATACTGGACCACCCCTCCTCATTTCTTACGGAGTTCAAGTCTGAGAGATTGTTCGAGCTCTCGTCGCGTAGGTGGTTGAGTCGCGCAGGTGGTAGTTTTGTCGCGCAAGTAGAGCTTGTGCGCCGGTTGTTGGTTGTGCGCCCAAGGCGGTTTGGAAGAGAAAGGAAGTGGACCGCGCAAGTTTGTAGTCGGGGATGGAAGAGTCGCGCAGGTGCGTTGATGACACTTGCGCGCCAGTTTGGACTTGCACGCCGTAGTGGGACTTGCGCGACTGTCTTGGAGAAGCGTGCCTGGTTTTGTTGAAGCCCACCGGCCTGTTTGGAGCTGCACGAAAGCCAGGAGACTACCCGATACATTCAAAGAAAAGTGATATTCTGCTTCTGGAGAGAATCGGACTTCAATAGAGCATCTACATACAACAAAGGATGCATTCTTATGAAAATGATGAAGAGACTTTTACGTCTATAAACTGAGTGGGACTTCACCAACGGCAGTGAGCCAGGGGGAGTCAACGGGTGTGACCCAAGGGACGCAGTGAGCTATCCCTGAACAATTGTAAAGGCAGTGAGCCTGGGACAGAGTGTCTGTACCCGAACCTTTGTAATCCGAATCTAGTTAAGCATAGTGAATTTTGGTACGACCGACAACATGTCGGCGTATGCTCCTTGGACGTAGCCCTTAGTGGTGAACCAAGTAAAAAGGGTTGTGTCTTCTCTGTGCATGTGAATGTTTGCTTTATGATCATAATCATTATACAGGTTCAACAAGTTTCTACCAACGTGGGAACAAGATCCATCACATTAAAAGAAAAAGTGGTCACCCTGATTCACCCCTCCCCTCTCAGGGTGTCCCGGGGTCCTTCAAGTGGTATTAGAGGGTAAAGGTTGCTGGTGTTGAATCTGACCTTCTTCGTCATGGAAAACGCGGTCAATGTCAGGGGAGTCCCTCACTTCGATGGAAGCAATTTCCATATCTGGAAGAACAGAATGAGATCTCATCTAAGATCTCTTGGAATGGAAGTTCTTTTTTATACTGTGCAAGGAATACAAGTCACCGATCCAACAGGCCTTGCTATGACTGAAATAAATAGGAAACTTCTTGATGCAGATGCTAAAGCACAGAATGCACTCACTGCAGCCCTTTCTGATCAGATCTACCTAAAGGTGATGAATTTCACCTCAGCAAAATCCATGTGGGATAAACTTGAGAATATTTATGAAGGTGATAGCAAAGTGAAGGAGGCGAAACTACAAGTGCTGCACAATCGGTTTGATGATCTGAAGATGCATCCAGACGAGAATGCAGACTCTTTCTTCAATCGAATTACTGAAGTGGTTGGAGCTATTCGGGGTCTAGGTGAAGAAATCAAAGACATTGTTATTGTAAATAAAATATTGAGAAGACTTCCACCTCTTTATAATGCGAAGGTGTCAGCCCTTGAGGAAAGAGATCTTTCCAAACTTTCTTTAGATGATCTACTGAGCAGTTTGGTAGCATATGAAATGAGAGTCAAACCTGAAGATGCTACGACTAGGGTGAGCAAGGAAATGGAATTCAAGGCCATGGATAAACTGAAAATCTCAAAGGATAGCAGCAGTGAAGATGACGAAGAAAAATAAATTCTTTCTCTCATTGCAAAGAAGTTCCAGAAGGGGAAAGGGAAATTCAAAGGGAAGTTACCTCTCGCGTGTTTCCGTTGTGGAAAAGTTGGGCACATTGCTTCTCAGTGTTTAAAAATGATCAATGATGAAGATAGTGAGGATGAAAACTTCAAGAAGCCTCAGAGAAGGTTCTTCAAAAAGGGAGACTTCAAATCTGGTAAGAAAATGCAAAGGAAGAGTTTTGTCTGTGAAGAGGAAGAAGATGATAATGAATTTTGTGATGAAGAAGAACCAGAATTCAAAACTGGGAACCATGCTTCTATGATGGCCACTGTTGAAAAGCCAGAAGATACTGAACGAGAAAAACAACTGAGAACTTGTGTAGATCCTGAGATTCAACTTAAGGATGCAGTATGTAAGCTTAAGATTAAATGAAAGAGCTGCAATAAGTGGAAATCAATTGTAGAAGAATCAACTGAATACGTTGATCAACTTGAAGCTGAAATTGAATGACTGGAAGAATTTGTGAAGGTACAGTCTAAAATAATTGAAAGCAATGATGATGCAGTTGATCTGAAGCTGAGAATTGAAGAGCAGGCAAAGGTCATCAATGACCTCACATCCAGACTGGATGAAAAATCCAAGACTGCTGAGGGTCTTGAGGAGGAAGTAGTTACTCTAAGAAGTAAACTGGAGACTGAATCAGTTCCAAAATAATCGAGGAAGAAAATACAGTTCGGAAGATTCTCAGATGCAGAATTACTTGCAAGAGCCAAGTGTGGTTCATATGGGGTTGGAAAAATCTTGAGTGATCAAAGACCCGCTTGCATGGGAAAGAGTGGAATTGGCTGTGAGGCTGAGTCATCAACTGCTGGAAGTGAAAAGATCCAAAAGAAAGACAAGATGAAAGTTGAACATGATGAAATGTTACCTAGAGTGCTGAAAAAGGAACCCTCAATCCAAACTAAAAGGAGACCCGAAAATTATCCTCGAACATTCAAAAATGACAGACAGTCTTACTATTCTCCCAAGGAAGAAGGTATAAGGAGAAATTCAAGTGAGAATACAGTTCCTCTCATGAAGTGTCAGTTCTGTGGCTATCTGGGCCATACCATGTCTTATTGTGAAGAGGCAAGAAGCTATCTAAATGGAGAAGATATAGATGCTCAACAAAGGAGAACAATCTCATATCCTAATTCTCATAGAAGAAATAATTTCTATGGATATTTTTTTCGTTGTTCTAACTTTGGTCATAAGGCCGTTAATTGCAGGTAGAGAAGAGACATAGACACCTCATACCGAAGTTCAAGACAAGTCAAGTCTCGTCAGCAAGACAGTGTTTCTCTTTCAAACAGGTTCTCACCTCTCACAGAAGACTTTGACTATGAATAACCTGGGTATGCGGAAGAGATAGTTGAAAGGCCATCAGTTCTATATACTCAATCTAATGTCTCATGGAAGGAAAGGAAGAAGATTGAGAAATCGAACCTTGCAGAGGTAGCCCTCAAAGCTACAAAGAACAACAGTACCTGGATTCTGGATAGCGGTTGTTCATCTCATATGACGGGTAATGCCGGCCTACTAACGAATATCATAAAGAATGTTGATGGTACAGTAAGATTTGGTAATGATGGGGCTCTGAAAATAAAAGGGAGTGGAAGTACCCAATTAGCTAATGGAGAACTAAAGAAGACTGAAGTCCTTTACGTAGATGGCCTACGTCATAATCTCCTCAGTGTGAGTCAACTCTGTGACTCAGGACTTATAGTTACTTTTAATCAGAAAGGCTGCACTATCAAGGGAAAAACCGGCAATTCACTTATGAAAGGATGCAGAACAGAAGGCAACTTGTATCAGGTTGATAGTGAAGAAAATGTATGTTACATGACTGTTGAAGAAGAAAACAATTTGTGGCATCGGAGATTGGGACACATCAATCAACAAGACATGGAGAAAATATCAAAATTGAGAATTGTCATGGACATTCCCAACCTGAAGCGTGAGCGTGAAAAATCTTGTGTTGCTTGTATTCGTGGGAAGCTGGTCTGCAGTTCATATCGGCCAAAGAAGAAAAGAGCGTCTCACCTTCTTGATCTGATTCATACAGATGTTTGTGGGCCAATAAATGTTGCCGGAACTCATGGAGAAAGGTACTTTGTTCTTTTCATAGATGATTACAGTAGAATGGCATGTGTGATGGTCATTCACAGGAAACGACAAGTCCTTGACTGCATGAAAACATATCGGCGAATCGCCGAGAATGATACTGGACGAACAATCAAAGTGTTGCGATCTGACAATGGAGGAGAATACACGTCCATTGAATTTGAGAATTATCTGGAGAAACATGGGATACAGCAAGAGGTAGCTGCTGTGAGAACTCCACAACAAAATGGAGTTGTTGAACGTAGGAATCGTCAGGTGAACAACATGGCACGAATGATGCTGATTGAGAGTCGTATTCCACGAAATTACTGGAAAGAGGTTGTTCAAGCTGCAGTATACATTCAGAATCGAACAGGACTTTATATGGGTGAGACAAAGACACCATATGAATTGTGGCATGGACGGAAGCCTTCTCTAAAATACTTTCGTGTCTTTGGAAGTAAATGCTTCATCAGGAACAAAGAAGGAAATCAAGGGAAATATGGCGACAATGCGGATGAAGGAATTTTCCTCGGTTACTCAATGAACAGCAAAGCCTACAAATGTTTCAACAAGCGTTTAGGAAGGATTGTGGAAAGCAGTGATGTTAAAATAATTGAAGAGAAAACCACAAATGCTTCAAGGACGTCATATGCTGATATGATAGAAAGTCAGGAAGAATGTGAACGTGAAGAAAATACAAATGCAGAAATAGAGGAATCTGTTCAAAACACTCAGCAGTCACATCATGATGTTGACTCAGAAGAAGAATCTGAAGTAGAAACTATGGCTAAAGAGAATACTACTGAACCTCGCAGGAGAAATCGAAGAGCTGAGATTGATCCATCCAACATAATTGGGGACAGGAGTGCACCCACTCAAACAAGAAGGATGAGGAATACCACGCAATCTACATTTCTATCAGTTGTAGAGCCATCCTCATTCGAAGAAGCTGCAAAAGATAAATCTTGGGTGAAAGCCATGAATGATGAATTAGATCAGATTGACAAGAATCAGACATGGGATCTTGTCCAGAGACCCGAAGGTCACAATGTGATTGGTACCAAATGGATCTTCAAAAATAAGTTTGATGAGCATGGAAGTGTTATCAGAAACAAGGCACGACTGGTATGTAAAGGATACTCCCAGATTGAAGGTATTGATGTTGAAGAAACCTTTGCTCCAGTTTCTAGACCGGAGTCAATCAGGCTTTTCCTTGCCATGACACTCCAAATAGGATATAAAGTATATCAAATGGATGTTAAGACAGCATTCTTGAATGGTGTACTCGAAGAAGAAGTCTACATTGAACAACCGGTGGGCTTTGTCTTGGGTACCGATGAAACAAAGGTCTGCAAACTAAAGAAAGCTCTATATGGTTTGAAGCAGGCACCACGGGCATGGTACTCACGGCTAGATTCATATCTCAAGAAGTTGGAATTCAAAAGAGGAGGAGTTGATCACAATCTCTATGTGAAGAATTCTCCAAAAGATCAATTCATGGTTCTTGTCTACGTTGATGATATCATATTTGGTGGCAGTAAGAAGAAATCAGTGGATGAATTTGCCAACCACATGAAATCAGAATTTGAAATGTCTGTGATTGGGGAGCTCACATATTTCTTGAGGCTGCAAGTGATTCAAAAGAAGGAATACACATTCATTTCTCAGGAAAAATATGCAAGAGAGCTGCTGAAGAAGTTCAATATGCAAGACTCCAAACCAATGTCAACTCCGATTGCAGTTGGAACTAAATTTGGAAAGCATGAGGATGGGAACTCTGTTGATCCCACCATGTATAGGAGGATCATTGGAAGCCTACTGTACCTGACAGCGACAAGGCCAGATATTGTCTTTTCAATATGCCTTGTGGCCCGCTTTCAGAGTAATCCAAAGGAGGAACATATGGCAGCAGTAAAAAGAATCACGAGGTACATTCAAGGTACACATAACTTCGGGTTATTTTTTGTTGCAGGCATGGACAGTGAATTATCAGCATTTTCTGATGCTGACTGGGCTGGTGATGTTGTAGACAGAAATTCCACTAGTGGTGGAGCTTTCTATATTGGGCAAAAATGTGTTGGCTGGTTGAGCAAGAAACAAGAAAGTACTTCTCTTAGTACTGCTGAAGCTGAGTATATCTCTTCCACAAAAGCATGCACTCAACTTCTTTGGATGAAGCAGCAGCTAACAGATATTGGTGATAAGGTGCAGCAACCAATGGTGATTTATTGTGATAACAAAAGTGCAATTGATCTTACGAAGAATCCGGTTCAGCATTCTCGTACAAAACATATTGAAATACGGTATCATTTTATCAAAGAAAAGGTTGAACAAGGCGTGATTAAAATGGATCATGTTGGAACTAATGAGCAATTGGCTGATATCCTAACCAAGCCATTGTCCGCGGCTGTGTTCGAGAAGCATCGGTTGAACCTCGGTGTTCGACCACCTCCTACTGCATAAGGAGGCTCCGGAAATCCCCTCTCCCCGTTTGTTTTAACGGTTTTTATCTTCTTATGGTTGTGATGCAGGATTATGGGGGAGATACTATTCAGGGGGAGTATGGATTGAGCTGAACGTTGAACAACTTATCGGTCTTTGGTTTTATTGTCAATGGGGGAGAAAGGAATAAATTCAAGGCACAAAATTCTTCTGTGATGAGAAGTATAAGATTGCGATGAGAAGTATAAGAAGGATAACATCGGGCGTCATGGAAAATTTCAAAACACTGGAACCCAATTCAAGCCTCCCCTCTTGTTTTCTACACCGAGCATTGCTCACGTAGACTTAGAGTGTTGGCCGAGTTGATTCTTGCGTTTTGGGTTTGCTCATGGTTGGAGATCTATTGAATTTATTCTGATTGCCAACAAACCCAAAGGGGGAGATTGTTGGAACCAGGGTCTTCAAAGCATGATTTGGCGTATGGTTTGTGTTTTTTTTCAATCCTCGATGGAAGTTCAGGATGTGTACCAACAAAGAGATCATACCGTTCAAGCAGAAAACAGTAGTGAAGGTGGCACCGTTTCTCAGTGTTTGCCAAATTTTTGGGCCTGAAAATCCGCCAATAAAGTAAAGTGTTTTTGGCAAAGGTACTTGTGCGCCGATCTCTTGGAGGATAAAAGACTTGCGCGCCATATGTTTTTGAGGATCAGAACATCAAAATTTGGCTAAGTAAAGAAGGTCGCGCAAGTGTTGGTTGGGTCGCGCAAGTGAGTTGCGCGACAGAGGTTATTGAAGACAAGACTTGCGCGTCGTCGAGGGACTTGTGCGCCGACGCGCAGGGGGTCCAGTTTGCCTATAAATACTGGACCACCCCTCCTTATTTCTTACGGAGTTCAAGGCTGAGATATTGTTCGAGCTCTCGTCGCGCAGGTGGTTGAGTCGCGCAGGTGGTAGTTTTGTCGCGCAAGTAGAGCTTGCGCGCCGGTTGTTGGTTGTGCGCCCAAGGCGGTTTGGAAGAGAAATGAAGTGGACCGCGCAAGTTTGTAGTCGGGGATGGAAGAGTCGCGCAAGTGCGTTGATGACACTTGCATGCCAGTTTGGACTTGCCCGCCGTAGTGGGACTTGCGCGACTGTCTTGGAGAAGCGCGCCTGGTTTTTCTGAAGCCCACCGGCCTGTTTGGAGCTGCACGAAAGCCAGGAGACTACCCGATACATTCGAAGAAAAGTGATATTCTGCTTCTGGAGAGAATCGGACTTCAATAGAGCATCAACATACAACAAAGGATGCATTCTTATGCAAATGATGAAGAGACCTTTACGTCTATAAACTGAGTGGGACTTCACCAACGGCAGTGAGCCAGGGGGAGTCAACGGGTGTGACCCGAGGGACGCAGTGAGCTATCCCTGAAAAATTGTAAAGGCAGTGAGCCTAGGACAGAGTGTCTGTACCCTAACCTTTGTAATCCGAATCTAGTGAAGCATAGTGGATTTTGGTATGACCGACAACATGTCGGCGTATGCTCCTTGGACGTAGCCCTTAGTGGTGAACCAAGTAAAAAGGGTTGTGTCTTCTCTGTGCATGTGAATGTTTGCTTTCTGATCATAATCATCATACAGGTTCAACAAGTTTCTACCAACGTGGGAACAAGATCCATCACATTAAAAGAAAAAGTGGTCACCCTGATTCACCCCTCCCCTCTCAGGGTGTCCCGGGGTCCTTCAAATTAAAGGTAAAAAATGATATTATAATTATCCTAAAACATGTACTAATTATATTGGATAAGTTTATTTCGACCAAAATCAACCTTAGTAGTAAAATATGATCTTTTTGGTTCACTTGGATTAGATTAGGACATTTATTATTATTTTATTTAAAGAAGAGTTAAAAGTGTTAAATTCAAAGTTTAATAACTAAACCATTTTTAATATAGGGTTATACAAAATATAAATTAAAATATAAATATTAATTATAAATATAAAAAGATTTCCTATATAATGGTATTTTATTTATAATTTTTAGACATTAAATAATTATATTTATTTATGAAATAATGATGATGCAGTAATTACCTTATTAATGAAAGATTAAAATAATTGATATTATGAATATCCAAATAAATGTAAATTGAGACTTTTTATGAATTACACTAATTTTATAGGTTAATATGACATGTTAGGGTTTATTAAATAACTTTTTTTCGAAGTGATAAAGTTTTTATGACTTTCACAAAAACAAAATACCAAATAGTATCAAAATTGACATAAATGAGTTTTTAAAACAAACACTATATTAGTAATTGATATAATATTCCTAAAAATATAAGGTTTGGAAAAAGAACTTATATAAGGTTATATATATAAATTATGAACCACTTGGGGTTCCCTTGGCTTTTTATAGTAAGTTTATTAACCACTTATTATAATAATTCAAGAATACATGGTAAAAATTAAACTATTTAACTAAGAGTTAAATCTAAAAGATAAGGTTAATATGGTGACCTAAACTTGTCTAAAACCTATTGGTTGAGAGGTTTTCGACCCATCCCCACCTTAGGCTCTAAATAAATCATTTTGGAGCCATTATAAACTTAATATTATTGTATAATAAAATAATATTTCAATCTTTTCCTAATGTGACTCTCACCTCTCTTATAAAAGGGTACTTCCCCTTCTCTCAAAATCACACCTCCAAAGCCATTTGGATCGGCCAAACCTTACTCAAATATCCTCCCAACTACCATAAATTTCACCTAGAGGCATTACTTTGATCAGAAAGGCAACCTAAGGATCCCTTTTGATCAACTCAAAAGTAAATGCCCAAAGAAGAGGTAATAATTTCACCACCTCTTTCAAAGTTCTTTTCTTCTTCCACTTCCTCTTTCTTTGTTGTTTCCATACAAAAATAATAAATCCAGTAAATTATACATACAGTGATGTTATTATAAATATGGTACAACCATATTCATTATTCTATCCATCCATTTAAAGACAAGTCACCATACGTGCGTACGTACAGCTTCCCATCTCCATGTCGTGGTGTGGTTTGTTATTCAAACACTTCATTATTTAGATGTGTATAATAATGAGTATAACTGATGTAAATAATAAATATAACATGTTAATGATTCTTTATATATGATATAACATCCAATTACATACGATTTCACCATTAATATAATGATATTATCGCTCGTGTGTATGTACGGATTACCGTCTCCACAAACGCGATGAAATTCATTTCCCGTCATAACTATTCAAGAATAATTTTCATTTTATGATTAAAAATAATATTTAAGAACTTAATATCATTATGGATATGAATCAAATACATCCTATTCATAAGAAACATGTATTATGTAACCAATCATATAAAGGAAAACGAATCAGTTAACACCCAAAACAATGATACTACTGAAATATTATTAACAAAGCAATATTAGAAGATCATATATGATATCATATTTATGTATGTGGTTATTTTGTAATTTAATAACAATGATTTAACTATTATATAGAAGTTTAACGTAACCTCGATCAAGGAAAAGTACAAGGTAAGGGTTAATTCTACAATCTCTTCATTATCTGGGGTTGTTTATACATGAGTATCTACTGGGATCTCTTTATCATCCACATATTTGTTTCTTAAAAATGTATTTCAAAACATTTTTACTATTTCCTAAACTATTGGTTAAAGTCATTTATACCCTTGTTTGACTTTTTATGAGATGTTTATAAAGGAATCTTTTTTTTCAAACAAGGTCATTTATGATCTTTTCGACAAAATTAAGGAAATAATGTTTTTTAACTTATACGATGGGTGCGGTTATTTTCCGCCGTTGTAATATCTTCGAAGATTCCCTTACAAGATTATAAGAATATTTTCACAATAAATGTTTTCTTTTAAAATTACAGGACTTTTAAATGATTTCAAAATAGAAAGAGATGTTTCTCTCAAATAGTTTTGATTTCATCTATGTCAACATCCTTTGTTGGATTTTACGCTTGTTTGAAGTTGATTTATTATGATACAATCTTCCATATTGTATTGAAGGTTTTGTGATCTGTTTGACTGTGGATATTATATTTGTATACCATTCATGGTTTATGGTTAAAGTATTGACATTTCGTATGCCAGTTTTAATACGGATGTTTATGTTATGTTTCAACCTTTTCATATGAGGAATGCATTGGACTTAGTAAGTGACGGGTGGATCCCGATATAGCTCCTCGACGCATCGGTAGGTATCATGAGACAAACTAGTGTCTTGGAAAAAGGCCTTGACAAAATCTTATTTGTAGTCTTGGCACGAGGCCTTGACTATGTGGTTATGATGTTCGGCATTATGTATTCTATCATTATGAAATTGGCTATTGATATTACATGTGATTATTCGACTAGTAGAATATCCATGTGAATAAGTAAATGGTATTATTTGATTTATCTTTTCCATATTATGCTGAAGTTTAACTTTAAAAGTCTTGTGTTTTAGTCTTATACATTGCCTTAAATTTTTATGCTTATCTATGAAAGTTTTCGCTATATTGTTATCTTTACTAGGAACCTGAGATCACCCCTTTATATGTTTTATTTTTCCTAGGATGAAAAAGAAGTATATTATGACTGACCTGCTGGGATAGTCTAAGGGATATGATTATGTTAAAAGAAAACACAATGTTGTTTTTCAATTTCATGATGTAATGTAAAACTTACGTTTGTATCTGGTACTTCCAAGGCTACTAAACTGATCGGTCTTTCGAGATTTGATCCCTTATGATCATGCCAATGTTATGTAATAATGCACCGACTCTAGGTAACCAGGTTCGGGGCATTACAGGGTCTATGTTGTTGTCTAGAATGATTTTCCAAATTGATTAATTTTTTCATGCCCTTAGATGGTTGAGTTAGCTCCTAGTCCAAAAGGTAAAGTTGTAAGTCACAAATAGAGGAATCTTAAAAAAATAATCACATAAATTGGATATATATATTTTAAAAGTTATTCTCGAATTACCAAAGTGATTTAAATATGTCTAAATTCCAGAATTAAGTAATTTTCACATTTAAGACCAAAACACCCTATAAATCCAAAATTGATGCAAATGACTCAAATTGATAAATTTTTAGGGATTAAATCATTGAAAAAAATATGAAAAATGATGAAAATGTCATCTCTATCAATTCCCCCACACTTAAACCATGCTTTTCCTCAAGCATAAAATCTCAACATTGAAAATTAGAGGGAGCCAATGTTACCAATATTCAAATTCCAAAGCAATAAAATCAAACAATTATCAACGTCAAATCAAATTTTCAAATTTCACATAAAATATCAATTCCATTTCTCATTTTTCAAAGAAACAACCAATCCATGTATTTTACTTTTCCCCTGTGAAAAATGATGGAACATTTCCTTTCATTCAATCATGCTCCTCAATTCATTATTATTAAACATATCAAATCATGATTTACCTTACTTTTGAATATTTTCTCTCATCTCTCATGATAAAAATAAAGTATAGTTATGGTCATATCATGAGAAAATGCTCCTTATCTACAGTCTTGTAAAGGAACTACTTTCTCTACTTAGTAAATACAAAAGGCACATAAAATCGTGAGGACTTGCGATAAAGGTTTAAATGACTCTGTGGCTTAAGGTTGGTAGGAATTGATGTTTTCAAATTAAATCTCAAGGAGGAGGTTAATCTCTAAAGTAAAGTGCATGATATCAAAAATTAACATTCAATGGAATTCTCCCCTTCAATGTAGCAACTCCAATTTCCCCCAAAACTCAAAGTAAAGGTTATGGTCAAATAAAGTATAATGAATTATTTGTGCACCCTCTTAAATATTTTTTTTCTACTTTTATATTTTTTTTATTCTTTTTAAGTATATTTTTTATTTTTTCCTTTTTTGAAAGTTATGCTTAGAATAAACCTCACATCCACCACTTAACCACATATGATAAAAAAACATCAGTCCAGTGATGGTAATTTTTTATTCTTCTAAGTCACAACTCATTCCTTTTTTTTTATTTTTTTGTTTTCAAGGAAAAAAAATTATGTGCATTTAATGAATCAAAAACCTTTCTTTATTCTCACAATAGCACCCCCACACTTCTTCCTTACAATGTATTTCATCTCTTCCACCATGACTCCCTTCACCCCATACTTAAGCTTTAAAATATCATGCAAAATACCAAGAGTAGGGTAGGAATGGAAAAAAAATGGATTGAAACATGGCTCATCCCTCTAAAGGTCATTCATGGTCTCTATGGGATAAAGAATAATTGATATAAAGGTGCTATTTTAAGGATTATTGTTTTATAAAAAGATGGATCAATCATTTTACATGTGTTTTTTATAGTCATAGATTTGATAAGTTCAAATGTAAGTTCTGGTGGGTGACATGTCCCAAGATCACTCAAGAAATATGCTCAAGAAAATTAGGAAGTACTTGGTCTAGAAATCCTATCAGAAATGGGAAATATGATATTGGACAATCACTCAAGGCATGATTAATAATAAAAAATCAATTAACATAAATTTTATAAATTCAAAGCATGAAAAAATTAATTGTGAACTTTTATTTACATGAATCAATCAATTACCTCAAATCACGAGTCCTCATCTTAATATCCATGATTCACTTTAATCATTTGATTCTGCATTTTACTCATTCAATCTCATTAACATTGAAATCTAAAACATGGCATCATAGGATTCCTAAGAAATTTGTATCTCCTAGATAAGTTGAGTAAAGAAGTAATTTAAGCATGGGCATGCAATTCCAATTTAAATCTCAAATTAGAATCTCATAAAAAATGTAAGGAGTTTTAAAAGATACAAATTAAAAGTGAACTCCCTTTTGAAATGAAGCTTAGTTCTCTTTCCTCCTTGGATATTTGGGTATTTATTATGCTATCGTGAACCTACAAAATAAAATTACTCAATTAATCATAAGGATCTTGTCATTTAAGCTCAAAAAGAAAAGAGGGAGTGGGCTACATGCTAGATTAATCCTACAAATGAAATTAAAATATAAATTCCTAAAATTGAAATTGAAAGTACTAGAAAGAAGGAAAAGGATAAATATTGGTACGATCTCCCAAGTGGATTCTGAATTTTTACTAGCTCCAGAGGACAGTACCAACTATTATCCAAAGTCTGATGGTGGTTAGGGATTCTTTGACTTGAACCACCACATGTGGATTTTCACAACGTCCACTTCTTTATTCTTGTTGAGTAGAATTATGTGTATAGAGTACTCTAGATCCACCCCCTTTGCAATGTGGTACAACTTACATGGAAGAGGTAGGATGGAGTATGGAACATCCTCTTCCTTGGTTGCTACTTGTGCAACCTCCTCTTTTTATTCAAATGCCAGCTCAACATGGGATGCATGAATGAAATGATCAAAAGTAAAGTAAGTAGGTATTTCTACAGGAATATAATTTAAATTTGAATAATCAAAAAAATTCTCTCTTTCATAATGATCAGCCTCTGCCTTGATTTCCACAAGCTCAGCTACTTACATTTCTTCATGAGCCACCTCAAATTCATGTTCAATAATGTCAGGGAGCTCCATCTGTTCCTCAATAGGAGCATGTTTAGTTTCTTCCTCTTCCTCTAAGGGAAAGAAATGATTGACCGAATCTGAAAATTCAAAACCATAAGAAGTAATACTCAAATCAGACTAAATAAAATCAAAAAATAAAGAGTTCAAAGAAAGATCATCTCCCTGAGTTGGTTCTGGTTCAATCACTTCTTCAGTGGTAAGTTCTTCTTGAAGTTTGATCTCAATGGATGGAGGCAGGTAGTCGGGCTCCTCCATCTTTTCTTCAAATTCTACCATTCGGATGGATTCCTCCTCTTTCATTACTAGAGATAAGTAGAGTGGTGTTGGCTCTTCTACTATGTAAGGAATGGGGAGAACATGTTGTACCTCATACTCATTCCAAAATTCATCCAGATCTTGTTGTTCTCTCACACATAGCTCAGCAGGCAAGTCTTCCTCATCATGAATCAACTCTAGCTCATCATAGTTAGCTTGAATCTAATTCCTAAAATGGTTGGGATGTTGATATTCCTCGATTTTGGCCTCAACTTCTTGAATATCTTTAGTGAAATTGGAGAAAACCAGTGGCACTTCCTTCTTGGCCTTGAATCTGTGTATGTCAGTTTGGAGCTCGTTGGTCATGGTCATCAAATCTTCAGGTGAGATACATGTTGTTATGCCTCTTTGATTCTGCTTGACCATTATCATAAGAGCAACAACCCTTATTTGGAGAGCCTCCATTGTATAATATGCTTCTTCTTCTTTCACCTGTGAGTAATTGCTCCATGTATTGAAAAAATGATCGCTTGAAAACATCATGGAAAAAGAATTATTTTTTTTGGTTTTTTTAAAAAGTAATAAAAATCTATATACAATGTGAAAAAAGAAAAGGTAAATAAACTATTGATTAGCTTCACGAAAACAACACCAGTTTTGACGCACGTATGTTATAGGGAGTGGCAAAAGGAAATTTCTAATTTTTCCTAGTGCAACACAATGGTTGACCAGGGTCGTCTCACTTGAGGAGTTTTCTCGGTTTGTTCACCTACTTAATCTAATTCACTTAAGAATGAATAATTTTATTTGTTTTATGTTTTATGATAGAAATGGAATTTAAGAAAATAAATTAAATGCAGAAAATAAGATGAAACTAACATTCAATTCTAAATTACCACGTGACAAAATGGAATTAAAGAAGAAATGAAGTTCTCCCGAGAGAGTTTTCAGGGAGCACCTTCATTGACCAGCTTCAAATCTAATTAGTGAACACACTCCATCGTATGTGTGGGCACCTCAATCTACCCCGGTTATGAATGAAAATTGTACTTAGCGATCGCCAAGCACACCATTCATCCAGCTCCTCAATCGAAGGAAAATGGTTGCATATCAAGAAGTTAAACTTTAGACAACCACGGTGAGGATTACACTCATTGTAAATTATCCTTGGAATTAATTCAAAATAGAACAAAAACATGGTCTCGGGTTCAAGCACCGAATTACTCCCCTGAGATATTCCTCGGGTCAGTTACTTATAATCATGAGTATAAGAGTTCACGGTGGTAAGATGAGAAGAAGAAAAGAAAAGAAGAAAAAGAAGGGTGAAGAAGATGGACACAAAAATAAAAACCATGAATGAATTATATTTTATTTAAAAGAAACTTAAGTAAAATTACATTTAAAAGAAAAATAAATTAAAAAGAATAAAAAGAAAAATAAAAGAACAAAAGAAATGGGTGCCCCCCTTCAGAATTTGTCCTCTGAAAGTTTGCTCATGTTTGGTGCACCATCTCTTCGAATCACCCCAAGGTCTGTTCTTAAAGGTTCTTAGAAATTGAATTTCTTGTCTCCCCTCCAAATTTCACATTAATTGGAAGCGTATAGAGGATGTTATGGAATTATTAATGAGTAAGATTTTTTCTGGCCGAGTCTTCCCCAAATATTCCTTCAATGTTGAGCATCCAATTGGTGCCTTAATGAGTGAATAACTTCATGGTATTTAATGTACAAACATGGCTTTGAATCCTCTTCTGAATCCATCTAGAATCACCTTAGTTGGAGGTGTGTGGACCGACTTATGCCTCATTTTTTGAGGTGGGGTCCACTTTGTCCGCCCGAACTAGTTTTCGAATTCATTGATTTTTTCAAGCCTCTAGATGTTCAAATCAGCTCTTGGTCCAGAAGAAAAAGTCTAAACCCATAAATCATGTAACCTTGCAAAAAAAAGAATCACTCAAATTGAAATTAATTTTAAATGTTATGCCCAAAATACCCTTTTGATTAAAATATATTAAAATTTCATAAGTAAGCAATTTTCACATTTTAGCCCAAAGCACGCCAAAAAACAAAAATTGATCAAAATAAACTCAAATTGATAAATTGAGAGGGTTTAAATAATTGAAATACATATAAAAAATGGGGAAAATATTAGCTCTATCAGGTACCACGACTAAAAACTCGGTTTTGAAGGCCTTTTGGGCCTTTCTTGGCCTTGAAAAATGTGATAGAGGGTTTTCCTATGTTATCATTGCATAGAACTCATTGCAGGCTTCAATTTGATATGTGGTAGATCTCAAACGAACATCTGAATTAAAAGTTATGACCGTTTGAAGTTTGACTTGTGTTTTCAACTTATTTTCGATCTTTTATTAATTTTTTGATTTTTTTTTATATTCAAATTGTTATTAAATGACTATTACTCGATAATAATTAGCAAATTATTAATTTAAAAAATATTTTTAATTGTTTTATAAGTCATTTTCACTGATTATCTTATATATTAAGTATAAATGTCTATTTAGCCTTATCTAAAACATATTTAAAAAATATATATTATATTTATATCAATATAAATATATTTATATTAATATATTATTTTTAATGATTTTTCTGTAAACATACTCTTTATCAGCGCTGGTAAAAAAGCGCTCAGCGCTTAAAAAAACGCTGATAAAGAGGGTCTATTTAACAGCGCTAAAAAAACGTTGATAAAGAGGGTACCTTCATCAGCGTTTTTTTTAGTGATGTTAAAGGGTGACGGTCCATAAAGTTGTTTTGTGGTGGTGATCAAGTGACAAAAAATTGCCTCATTTTCGAAGTTTGGATAATTGTGGATGAAATATACTCATTCAATGAAATGTAGGTAAGTGTTTGGTTGATTTTGAGACCTTATCATATTATTTTTAACCTTAATTATCTGATTCACTTTTATCGTGGTAACAAAAAATTATTATGATTCTATTCATAATGACGAAAAATAAAAGGAACTTATTTACCACATTTGAACCACCTGATTCTAAATATGATATTCATTTTTCAAGATTCAATTTCTAGAAGTGGCATAAATTAATTTAATATAAAAACACAAAACGCAACGAAGAACAATTTTTTTAGAAAAATGTTTTTTTAAGGCTAAAAACGAATTATTGCAAAATCATGTATAATGGTTATTCAAATGCAGTTTATTAGATTATATCTAATTAAATAAGACTTATGTTACTTTGATTTCAAATTCAAAGCACAATGAGACTTTGTAATGAAAATAAATGACAAATTTACAAAAAATGAATTTTCTCTATTCATTGAAAAATCAATTTTTTTCAGAAAAATCTCAAAAATTCATTTTAAACTATTTTTGATATGCTAATTTCAAAAATGACATTTCTTTTATTAAATACAATTTATAAAAATGACAGAAATTAATTATAATACGTGGTCACAAAAAACAATAAAAACAATTTTTGAATAAAAAACGTATTTTTGAAGAATAAAACGATTTTACTAAAAAATGAGTGCTTATTTTCTAACCATTTATCAACACATTTTCATTGAGTATGACCTTTATATATATTTTATAATACAGTTTATTCTATCAATAGTTCAATGCTCAGGTTAAAACTATAACATTTAAATAATAATATTTCATGATTAGTTTAAACTTAGCATTGTGTGTTGTATATGCAATCGAATATAGTGTTTTTTAAAGTCACGAGATATTACACACGTCACTCGCCACCAATCTACTCCCAACTAGGGATGATAACAAGTCAGGTGCCCATGAGATTTGGGGTATCCAAACCCTCCATCCATCAATGGAGACTTTTGTGTCAACACGTAGCTTTATGGGTGGCTCATGAGGGTCATAGCCTCTCCCATGGGAAAGTATCCTCAAAATATTGTTTATCAGGTTTGAACTAAAATTCCACTCCTCATAGGTGTGCACTCAAAAAATTTAGTTAAATAAAAAAATGAAATAATATCATAAATTGGGATGGCGATGGGTCGAATACCCGTCCTTGAAACAGTTTAGGACAATACTAACCAGTTAAAAACCTGAGCTGTTGTGGGGAAGGTGCCCACACAGCGGTTTGGACTAGCAGATTTCACACACACCGCATTAAATATTTATCATAAAAAAATCACTATTTATAAATATTTTTCGAGCGATGGGGTGCACAAATTTTACAAGGGATGGTCGAGCAGTGTTATCCACAGGAAAAGAAAAGGGGGTGGTCGGAATGAATGGCGTGCAGTAGGGGCAGTTGGACGGCATTAAACGTGGATCCCCTTCTCCGCTGCTTCAAAACAAAAAGGCCTTCTTATTTTTGTAAAAAAAAAAATCAATTATTTTCGTAAAAGAAAAATAAATTTCAAAACGAAACAGATCCACGAATCTCTGTGTTCCTTCAAAATAAATTGGAAAGGCAAAAGGGAGGGCACGAGGGAGGAGAGCAACCTTACCAGCTGGCGGGCGACCGAAAATGGCGACGATCCCACACCCACGTCCTTTATACTCGCTGTCTAATGGCGGGAGGAATCTCCGCTTCCTTTCCTTGTTTTTTTTGTTGGGATCGGCTTAACCTTCTGTTTGTTTCGTCTCCCTCCAAGGAATCGCAACGGGACCACCCACAGCTCTGTGATATATATAGGGAGACAACCAGATCAAGCGAGCGAGAGAAACTTGGGTTCGTCATCAACAATGTGTCTCATCACCAGTTGAGCTGAGCGAGCAGAAGCGAATCAATGGCTGCAGAGAAGGAGCGATCCAGAACCCAAGCATGGTGCCTCCACTCCCTCAATCCACCTGTTCCTCCTTGGATTTTTGTTTTTCTACTGAATTTTTCTAATGGCGAGGTCTGCAGGTTTTGCACAACGGGATTGCCCAGCGACGTCGTGGTCGAAGTCGGCGACATGACCTTTCACCTCCACAGGGTTCTTCTTCTTCTTCATTCTCTCTGTCAGTCCGTTTTCCTGGCTTTAATTCATCTTACTTGTTTTTTTGTGGCACAGTTCCCTTTGGTGGCGAAGAGCAAGAAGCTTCACGACCTGATCTCCCAGCAAGAGACAACCACAGCTGGGCTCCAAACCCCGCTTCCGGACGGCGCAGGGCAGGCCCCTCCCGAGGAAGACGACGAAGACGAGATCCGGCAGGTTTCCTGCCACATCTCTCTCCCCGCTTTCCCAGGCGGCTCCGACGCTTTCGAGGCCGCTGCCAAGTTCTGCTATGGCGTCCGGATCGACCTCTCCCCATCCAACGTCGCGCCCCTCCGCGCCGCCGCCGAGTTCCTGGGAATGACCGACGACTATGCCGACGACAATCTCGTGGCGAGGACCGAGAAATTTCTCTCCCACTCCGTCCTCAAAACCGCTCGCGACGCGATCAGGGTCCTGGAATCGTGCGAACCCCTGATGCCGATGGCCGAGGAGCTCAGCATCCCCCAGCGCTGCATCGATTCGGTCGTCGCGAAAGCCTCCGCCGCCGACCCCTCGCTCTTCGGATGGCCGGTGACCGGCGGCGCCGGGGAGGCGAGGGCTTCCGCGATGCAGATCCTGTGGAACGGGATCGATTCCCGAAGGAGGGGAGGCGGTGGGAGGGCAGCCGGAACGGATTCGTGGATTGAGGATCTCTCCCTCCTGAGCTTCGATCTCTTCGATCGATTGATATCGACGATGGAAGCTCACGACGTGAGCGCGGACATTGTAGAGAGCAGCGTCATCTGCTACGCCAAGAGACACATCCCAGGGATTTCCAGATCCAGCCGGAAACCCTCGCCTGCGCTGATGTTCTCCTCCGTGGCTTCGGAGGCGGAGCAGAGACAGCTGCTGGAGAAGCTGGTCTCGAAACTTCCGGTCGAGAGGAGCTCGAGATCCGCCACCGTCACCGGTCTGCTGTTCGGATTGCTGAGAACCGCCAACATACTGAACGCATCGGAAGCCTGTCGCACCGCTCTGGAGAGGAAGATCGGAACGCAGCTGGAGCAAGCGACCTTGGACGATCTTCTGATTCCCAGCTATTCCTACCTGAAAGAGACGCTCTACGACGTCGACTGCGTGGAGAGGATCCTCGGTTACTTCATGGAGGGCGCGCACGACGGTGGCGAAATTGATAGCAGCGCTAGAGCTCGGGCGATGATGGCGGTGGCGAAATTGATCGACGGTTACCTGTCGGAGATCGCTTCGGATGCCAATTTGAAGCCGAGAAAGTTCTACGAGCTCGCCGTCGCTCTCCCGGAAGAGTTCAGGCTTTTCGACGACGGCCTCTACAGAGCCGTGGATGTCTTCCTCAAGGTACGAGATCGATTTCGCGTCCATCTGTCCCCAATCCAGGAACGACCTCGATGATGCTATCAATCTCTGTTCTAACCAGGCACATCCATCCGTGACAGCGGAAGAGCGAGAGAATATCACGGGAGTGATCGAGTACCAGAAGCTGACGCCGGAGGCCTGCACGCACGCTGCTCAGAACGATCGCCTGCCGCTGCGATCGATCGTCAAGGTCCTCTTCATCGAGCAGCTTCAGCTCCGGCACGCGATCGCCGGAACGTTAATCGCCGGCGACGTTTCTCAGGCGGAGTCGATCAAGTCCCCCGGCATCCGAGGGGACCGAGACGGAGACGAATCCGCGGCCACGATGACACCGGCGGGGGAGCGGCTCCAGTGGAGGACGGCGGCGAGAGACAGCCGTGGAATGCGGGTGGACATGGCGAGCATGAGGACGCGGGTGCAAGAGCTGGAGCGCGAGTGCACGAACATGAGGAAGGTAATCGAGAAGATGGACGAGAATTCGGGGGCGGGGGGCGGCGACGGCGGTGGGTGGAGGAGCTCGCTGGCGAGGAGTTTCGGGTGCAAGTTCAGAACGCAGGTGCAAGACTCACAGGAGCCTGCGGTCGGGGAAGGGAGGAGACGGCGGCGCGGCCCACATCCGCCGCGCCGGAAACAAGAGTAACCTGGCAAATGGTGGCGGTCAATTTTTTTTTACTAGAGTTAAAATTCGACAGTTGTAATTTATTTTTTTAAACTGCCTCTTTTTTCCTTGTAATCATATTAAATTATTAATTTAATAAGTAGGGCCGGTGATACGGGACGTTATGTGGAGCCCAAGAGTGTTGTGATCAAGGAATTTGTCGGGTGTTTCTCACCTCATGATTGCCTATTATGGGCGTCCCGATCCATCCATTAATAATTTGTTATTATTCAATGGAACGTATAATCACGTGCAAGCAATTATTATAGTTAGATCTAAACAAACTTATCCGTTAATTTATTTCTTTAGACCGTTCAATTATCAACATTACGATTAAATGCATTATTATTATAATACTCGATTGAAATGTACGTGTATTTTTTTTTATAAAAATATAATATATTTATAAATAAAATATTATATGCGTGTGCTATTTATGATTCCTTCTTTAAATAAGTATATAACCAATAATATTATGTGTCAACTATAAATTCATTTAATATATATTTTATAATGTATATACATGAATATAAAGTTTTTCGAATTAGATTTCAATTTTTAACATTGCTTAATTTATTCAAAAAATAGTACATATTGTTTTGAAATGATTTTTAATGTTTATGTTGTATTACATATAAAGAAAAAATCCGTTGTTGGCCCGCTTGCTCACAGGTCCGCAAAGGTAAGGGTTAGGGTCTGAAGCTTTAGGGCCCACGTAAAATTTGGATCGAGTCGACCTGATTTGTAAAAGGCATGGCCCGCTTAGACTAACTATCGGGACAACCCTACCCTGCCCTTTAATAGCTATAATAATGATGACTTCCATAATAAATCACAAAACTCCTTTGATATTATCAAATTCAGGCAATATTATTTATTCTTCACTTAAAAAACGGGGGAAAAGTGAAGTATAAATAATTGTCTCGTAAAAAACATCATGAGGAACCAGTGGAAAAAAATATAACAAAGGGGAAAAAGTACAACATTTTACATTCCCTCTAATCAAATCAAGATACATTATAGAGTCTTCACGTCCTACTTTTACAAATTATCTTCTCAAAAGTTGTAGTTGGTAGTGCCTTGTGAATAAATATGCAAAATTATTGTTGCTAAGTTACTTTTGTAAAATGATTTATTCCACATATGTTGTTTTGATGAATCACAATACACTCAATAAATTACTTATACATGAAGTTTTGTGTTTTTTGATTTTTGTTATGTTTTAACTTTTGAATCACATGTTCCAGATGAGCTTATTTCAAACCATGAACTTCCTGAACATTGTGAAGTCGCATGAATCGTTTCAATCATAAGATTGTCGTGTCAGAGTTTCCAAGTATGTTAAGAGGTGAAAGTTGTGCTCAAAGATCTCAAAGTTTACCCTTATGAGCTTGCTATGATCAACGCCTATAAATAGGAGACCAAGGCTTTGAGGAACAACTGTTGGCACATGCTGAAATAGTGACTCTAGATATATGTTCACTACCTCATTATTTTGAGAGCTTTCAAATGTTTTAGTTTTCAATGTGATCTTAGAGTTTCTGTTTATGTGAGGTTTTATTATAAAATCTATAAGTTTCCCATTGTAATCGCTTGATGCCGACCGACTTGTGATCGAAGAGTTTCAGTGATAGGAATTGGTGTTTCCGAAGTACTTGTTCAAAAAAGTCTTGCAAATAGGACTTGGCTAATTCTGATCTGTGAAATTATGTTTTTAAATATTAAAATGTTAATTCGGTTTTGCCATGCAAAATTAGAATTGTTTTTCCTTTTGTTATTATTATGCATTTGGGCTGCTTGTTCGCTGGGCTTCTGGACCGTGGGCTGTCTGTTGTCGTTGGTTTGCTTGATTATGCGGGCTTCCTGTTTGCTTGGACCGCTTGGTTACTGCGTTTCCACCGTGGCGATCCTGTTGCTCCGCTTCACCCTGGCCGTTGATGCTTTGTGATTCGGCGGTCTTAATTTGCTGATTTGTGTTTCTTCGGGGATCCAATGCTCACCGCCCTTTTGCCCTCAGCATGCCGCGTGTCCCCGTTTTTTTTCCCGCTGTCCGTTGTACCTGCCTGGCCTTTGAGATTGTTCCGCTTGTCTGATGCGCGCCGCGTGGTGCTCGTCTGTTACGCTTGTCAAGGGCGTCGCTTCGGTTCTGCTCGCCTTTACTTCATTCGGTCGTTTGGTTTTCGAGGGAGCACGATTCTTCATCTTTGGGGAGAGCTCTGTGAGGAGGTGAACATCTGCTGGTTCTGTGACCCGTCGCCTGTACGCCGCCATCTCAATGTTGTTCCGGTGATTCCCGGTGGAGAACTCGGCTTTTGTGAGTTCTGTGGAGATTACTTTGGAGATCAGAACCTCAACCTCGGCAGAGATCCATGGCCTTCGGTGCTTCTTTGTTGTGAGCCCGTTCTTTTTTTTGTTGTTGAGATCTATGCGTTGTATGTTCTGGTTTATTTTGTTGGTCTGGTTCTTGAGTCGGGGTTGCGTGCGTGAGTCCGTCCAGTTCGGAAGAGAACTGCGCTAGCTCCGAGCCAATTTCACCACTGGCTCTTGGGGTGCAGAGGTCTTCGTTCTCGGATAGTTTTCATGGTCCGCGTGCGTGATCTGTTTTCTTTATTGCTTCTCTGATTGTATGGTCTGTTTTTGTTTCGTTTTGCATAGTAATAAAGGATCTGTGGTGGCGTTCTTGCCGTGGAGTAGGACCAAGTGGTCCGAACCACGTAAACCTCGCTGTCTATTTTACTTTCCTGCAAGTTTATTTTCTGTTCTTGCGACTCTGTAAATCAAAACGTCTTAGTTCCATTTCTGTTTTGTTCATTTATAATCTGTTAAACGAACTAGTTCCACAACAAGTGGTATCAGAGCTTGATATTCGTTTTGTTTACAATGTCTGTTAAATTTGAGATTGATAAATTTAACATAGAAAATGACTTTAGTTTGTGGATAGTTAAAATGCGTGCTTTACTTGTTCATAATGGTCTTGGTGATGCTTTATACGGTAATAAGAAACCTGTTGTGACTGTTGCTGCTGACGATCAGTCCACCACTGCCTATGTAGATGTTGACCGTACTGTATTAGAAAAAACTCACTGCACTCTCTTGTTAACCCTAGGTGATAAGGTCTTACGTGAAGTTGCACATGAAACCACTACTAAGTCGATATGGGTTAAACTTGAACATCTGTACATGACGAAGTCTCTGTTAGGGCGTCTGTATAAAAAAATGCGCTTGTATAATTTTAAAATGTCGTCTGGTACTTCTGTGCATGTTCACATAGATGAATTTAATAAAATTCCGTTAGACTTAGCAAACATTGACATTAAAGTTAAGGATGAGGATCAAGCTTTGATTTTGTTAACCTCTCTTGATGATTCTTTTAACTCATTAAGAGATTCTATGATGTATGGTCGAGATTCCATTACGTTATAGGAGGTTAAGTCAGTTGTCATGTCCCGTGATCTTCAAACGCATGGTTTAAAAGAAGAGTCTAGTTCTGTTAAGAGTGAACCCCAATTGTTGTATACTAAGGGTCCGATGCAAAACAAGGGTAGGAAAGATAAGAACCGGTTTAAAGGATTTTGGTGTTTTGAGTGTGGTAATACCGGCCACATAAAACGTTACTGTCCTAATTTGCAGAATAAGGATAGTATGACCCAAACAAATGTGGTATGTTCCGGTTTTGACACTGCAGAAGTCCTTTAGTTTTATAGCAGCCCCTTCGTTAGAACTAGACATAGGTTCTTTGTAGTTTTTTCTTGCGTTCCTAGGACTGACTCCACTTGTCTTTGTGGAGGAATCACGGTTAAGAAAAAGGTTTTGTGTGGGCTGGTCTAAGCTGTTCGGGCTTAGGTGGAGAGTTTGTTTTCCTGTCTGCTTCCTGTTTGTGGTTGCTGTGTATTGTGTTCTACTGCTTTAATTACTATTGAATTCTGTTGAGTTTTGTTTGTTTTATCATTCACTATTCTTTACCCCCGAGAAAGGTTGTTTATATTGCAGGTCTGCTTGCATTGCGGGAGTTTGTTTATGGATAAAACAATGTATTGGGTAAACTCTATTTAATTTCATTTTGCTTAGTCTGTTTTTTTCATTCTTCTAAGCATGTTAGTAATTTGATTAGCAGAACAGTAGTGTGGGTAGAACATGTGCCACTACCGGCACATGCTAAGTAATGTTCATGTTGGGTGAACATTTGCAGACTTAGGTTTTTCTGTTATAGAGAATCTGCCCACACTAGTGATAGGTTGTATCGGTAGTTAGTTGTTCACAAGAACACTATCTGTTTTTTTGGTTTTAATATTGAAAAGGTGGATATTTGTGAAATTATGTTTTCAAATATTAAAATGTTAATTCGGTTTTGCCATGCAAAATTAGAATTGATTTTCCTTTTGTTATTATCACACATTTAGGCTGCTTGTTCGCTGGGCTTCTGGACCATGGATTTTCTGCTGTCGTTGGTCTGCTTGATTATGTAGACTTCCTGTTTTCTTGGACCGCTTGGTTACTGCGTTTCCACCGTGGCGATCCTGTTGCTCCGCTTCACCCTGGACGTTGATGCTTTGTGATTCAGCGGTCTTGATTTGCTGATTTGTGTTTCTTCGGGGATCCGATGCTCACCGCCCTTTTGCCCTCAGCATGCCGCGTGTCCCCGTTTTTTTTCCGTTGTCCGTTGTACCTGCCTGGCCTTCGAGATTGTTTCGCTCGTCCGATACGCGCCGCGTGGTGCTCGTCTGTTACGCCTGTCAGGGGCATCACTTCAGTTCTGCTCGCCTTTACTTCATTCGGTCATTTGGTTTTCGAGGGAGCACGATTCTTTATCTTTGGGGAGAGCTCTGTGAGGAGGTGAACCTCTGCTGGTTCTGTGACCCATCGCCTGTACGCCGCCATCTCGACGCTGTTCCGGTGATTCCCGGTGGAGAACTCGACTTTTGTGAGTTCTGTGGAGATTACTTTGGAGATCAGAACCTCAACCTCGACAGAGATCCATGGCCTTCAGTGCTTCTTTGTTGTGAGCCCATTCTTTTTTTGTTGTTGAGATCTATGCGTTGTATGTTCTGGTTTCTTTTGTTGGTCTGGTTCTTGAGTCGGGGTTGCGTGCGTGAGTCCGTCCAGTTCGGAAGAGAACTGCGCTAGCTCCTAGCCAAATTTCACCACTAGCTCTTGGGGTGCAGAGGTCTTCGTTCTCAGATAGTTTTCATGGTCTGCGTGCGTGGTCTGTTTTCTTTATTGCTTCTCTGATTGTATGCTCTGTTTTTGTTTCGTTTTGCATAGTAATAAAGGATCTGTGGTGGTGTTCTTGCCATGGAGTAGGACCAAGTGGTCCGAACCACGTAAATCTCGCGGTCTATTTTACTTTCTTGCAAGTTTATTTTCTGTTCTTACGACTCTGTAAATCAAAACGTCTTAGTTTTATTTCTATTTTGTTCGTTTATAATCTGTTAAACGAACTGGTTCCACAACATGATCGTTCGATCAAAGAGGATATTTGGGATAAAAACTTAATGATGTTGATGTATGTTGAAGAAGCCCAAGGATCAGACATGTGCTTCCGATCTTTTAGATCGACAAAGTTCCAGAGTTTCAAAACTTGTATCCTTTGGATCTGGGTATTGATCCTCCTGGTGCTTTGGAATAAAAGTGAAGAGTTCTGATTATTGGAGTTGTTATATCCTTTTATATCATCTGTTTAGAGGTATACAAATTTTCATATGAAACATCATTGCATCATTACGTTCTGTTCTGTTTTTTTTGTTTAACTTGTTTTAATCCAGTTAAGTGTTATCTTCTGAATTGTTAATTTCTGCTGCATTTATTATCTGTTATCACTCAAATTAATTTGAAACTTATGACTTCCAAACTATACATCTCCTAGAGTGGAAAAAATTGTTAAGTTTGTAAAAACTTCAATTCACCTCCTCTTGAAACAAACTTTCTAGGAAAATATTTGACACTAGAGCTAGTCTACGTATTTTTTCCCTTATACTAATGTATATAAGAGAAAAAGTTCTTTTTCTCTCAAAACTAGTCTACCTATCAAAACTTTTGAGAACCTAAATCCTAGCCGGCCACCCATCTTTTATGGTTCTGATTACGTTTACCGGAGAGACACGATGAAGATGTTTGTGATTAATACTGGTGTGGATAATTATCATATAAGGGTCTAAAATTACAAGATTATAATGAAGGAAATCCTAAACATTACTTAAGAAGAAATAATAAAGTATCAAGCTATTTATATGGTCTGTAATACACTTCTTTTTTCTATGAATTGGAATACATACAATCAAATATTTTTCTTGTGAAATAGTTAATGGGATTTGGAAGAAACTTGAGATTCATCATATCAAAACTTCCAATGTAATGGAGACTAGAAAAGAGATGTTGCATGCTATTTATCAAGCTTTTGATTTTCTTCCTGGAGAATCAGTTGCACAGATGCATCAGAAGTTTATGACTAATGTACATAGCTTTCAGTTTCTAGCTAGGTGAGAAGAAGATTGATGATGATTAGTTAATGGAGAAGACCATTGATACACTTCTGAAGGAGTGAGAGTCTAAGATGACAACAATTGATGAGAGTCGATTTAAGTGTGATGTGGAGAAGGATAAATAGAAGAATGGAGTTTCTTTTGGTACTACAACTTCTCGAACCAACAAATCTAAGGCATATACTTTGAAGAATGTTTTCAAGAACCAATCAAATGATAACAATATAGAACTTAGTGAAGAATAGTTTTCTTAACTAGTAATACATATGAACTGGATAATTGGGAAGAAGAGTTTCTAGAATGATTATAAAAAAGATAGAAAAGATATGTCTGGAACGATCGATGGGAAGAATGATTCTTCAGATGTTATTTTTTACGAGTGTAAGAAGCCATGGAATATCAAACCAAAATGTCCTACGTTTAAGAAAGATAAAGAATCCATAAGATCCTCTAAATGAAAATGAAAGAAGGTTTGGAAGGCGATGGATACCTAGATTGTCAGTGAAGATCCATATTCCTATATTTCTTCAAAAAGTGATGATAGCTGAAAGATAACCAGATTTTATGCTAATATACATCGAAATGAATCATTATTTATGGATAAGGTAATTGTCGAGTCTCTTCAAAACTTGCATCCAAGTTCAATGTCAAATATTTTTTTGTTTCAACTTCTAATAATCAAAATGAAGTTGTAAAACTTAAGTAAAAAGTTGAGAGTTTAAAGATGTTACTTTCTAATTTTACTTCATGAAGGGAGAATTTTGATAAACTTCTAGGATATTTGAAACCATCTAAGTCATCTTTCAGAGTTGGTTGTACATCTTCCAGTACCTCACATTTTCACTCAAACTATTTTGTTCTGAAATGTACACCCTTTTGTAGAAAATAACAAAGGGAGGTCATTAGAAAAAATCAATATTCATTGAATAAGGTTCAATCATTTGGAAATTTTAGGGATTATATTTCTAAAGAACTTTCAGTTGTTCAACATAAAAAATTTGTATAAATGTGGGTACTAAAAATCTTGTTTGCTAACATTATCAAATCCAAGAAAATTTTGGTACCGAACATTTAGATTAATCCATTTCATCTAAGAAGGATGAGTAACGGTTTCCAACACACTTGTTACATGGATAATGGTTGGTCTTGGCACATGATCAATAACAACTCTAACTTTTAGAACTTATAAAAAGTGAAGGGTGGACATGTTACTTTTGGAGATAACATGAAAGGTCAAATTGTCAGAATACGTGATGTATCTTTCCATGATCAGACTTTAATTTCAAATGTTATTTATGTTCTAGGACTTAATAACCTTATTATAATAAGTCAATAATGTGATGAGGGTTATTACATATAGTTTCAAAATAAAAGACGAATCGTCACTAGTTTAGAAGGAGTTCACATCTTATCTACCGATAGACATGATAATGTTTACACTGCTAACCAGGAGAACCTTACTTGATAAAACTTTCCTTGTCTCAGTTCAATTGAGGATACCTTTTGGATTTAGCATATAAGATCAGGACACTACAATGTTTGGACTTAAACTAAACTTTCTAAGAAAGAACTTGCGGAGGATCATCATAAACTTAAGTTCAATTCTTCTAGAGTTTGTGACCCATTCCAATATGGTAAGAAACATGAGCCTTGATTTAAATATATTAGTGAAGCCTCAATTTTCTAACCTTTACTATTAGTGTACACATACCTTTTTAGACCAACACAAATTGAAAGTATTAGAGGCAAACATGACGTGTTTGTCTTATTTGATGCGTACACCAGATATACTTGGTTTTATTTTCCTTATCATAAACCGGAATAAATCTCAATTTTTAAAAGGTTTTCTTATCAAGTTAAAAATGAGAAAATTCTTTACATTATCACTATATAGAGTGATCATGGTGGAGAGTTAGTAAATTTTAATTTTGAAACTTTTTGTAATAAAAAAGGCATTACACATAATCTTTTGTCACTAAGAAATCTATAATAGAACGAGGTAGTAAAAAGGATGAATAAAAAACTTTAAGAAATTACCCAGTTTATATTGTGTGAATATTTTGTTGAAAATAATTTTTGGGATGAAGTAATTAGTACTTTCTGTTACACTATAAATCTAGTTTTACTTCACCCGATTTTAAAGAAAACGTCTTATGAATTGTGGATTGGAAGGAAGAAAAAACTTGGTTACTTTAGAGTTTTCAGATGCAAGGTATTCATATTGAATACTAAATATAATAAATATAAATTTTATTTGAAAGATGATGAAGGGTTTTTTCTTGGCTACTCCATTATAAGTAAGCTTATCGTGTTTTCAATAGGCGAGCACATTCTGTCAAATAAACTGTACATTTTAAGTTTGATGAAGGTGTTCCTTATGTGAAGTTAAAACATTTGAATTATGAAAGTAATAATGATTACATTTTTGAAACCCCTTCTGACATATTTTTATTATTTGAATCACATAAACCAATAAATATTATTTTGGAAGCTAGTATTATGAAACATAATTATCCATAAACTATGAAAAACATGTCTTTTTTACATAGAAACCTGACAGTGTTAAGGAATAATCCTAATGATAATATCATTGGTAATGTTGATAAAACAGTTAGAACAATAATTTCTTTACATAATGAATGTGAGAATCTTGTTTTCTTATCTTAATTTGAACCTAAAATGACATATGATTCCTTGGGTGATGTGAGTTGGATAATCAAAATGCAAGAAGAGTTGAATCAATTTGAACAAAATAAGGTTTATACCATGGTTGGAAATTTTGAACATCTTTCAATTATAGGAGTTAAATGGGTCTTCTATAATAAGAGTGATGAAAATAGGAGAACTGTCCAGAATAAGGCCAAACTTGTTGCTAAGGGTTATAATTAGAAATATGGTATAGACCATGAAGAAATTTTTCGCAAGCATCAAAACTCAAATCCATTTGTATTCTATTAGACTCTGCTACTAATTTGATTTTTTCTCATTTTAAAATGGATGTAATGAGTGATTTACTTAATGGTTATGTTCAGAAAGAAGTTTATGTTGAACAACCTATTGGTTTTGAAGACATTAATTTTCTAGGAAATGTTTATAGAATTACCTAGGAACTTTATGGAATTAAATAATCTTTGATAGTCTGGTATGATAGAATATTCAAATTCTTACTTCAAAATGAGTTTTTAAAGGAAAAATAGTTCTAAATATTTTCATCAAGAAAGTTTTTAATGACACCATAATTGTATAAGTCTATATCGATGAAATTATTTTTGGATCCACCTGAAAATCACTTGAAGAAATTTTTTCAGAACTTATGTAAAGTGAATTTGAGATGAGTATGATGGATGAACTTAATTTATTTTTTTGGCTTCCAAATAACTTAGAAACTAGTATAAGTTATCTTAACTCAAAATAAGTATATAAAATATTTTCTTAAACATTTTGGATTTGATAATGCTTCTAGTATTAGTACTCCGGTAGGTACCTCATGTAAGCTTGATCTTAATGAATCTTGGAAACTAAAATTTTTATAGAGGTATGATAATAATTTCACTTTACTTGAAAGAGAGTTGACTAGAGATTATATACTATGTGTGCGTTTGTGTAAGATTCCAATCCATTTTGAAATAGTCTCATCTCAAGGAAGTCAAACAGATCTTCTTTTACCTTAAAGGAACTTTAGAAATTGGGTTATTCTATTCTTCCGGATTTGAGATTATTCTTAATAGTTATTTAGAAACAAATTTCATAGGTTGTAGAATGTACAAGAAGAGTAATTTTAGATCTTTTTATTTCTTTGGTGATGTTTTAGTTTCTTTTTCCAATAAGAAGAAAATTTTGATTTCACTTTCTATTGTTGAAGCTGAATATGCAATAGCCGATAGCTATTACATCCAATTATTAGGGATGCAACACACACTTAATGATTTCAGATTGAGTTTTACTCATACTCTGATTCTTTGTGATTTTACTAGTGCTATTTCATTATCTAAAAACTGGGCACATCACTCATGAGTTAAACACATAGATATAAGACACCACTTCCTTCAGGATTACCCAAAAAAAGAAGATATTATTCTTGAGTTTATCATAAATAAGAATTAGCTTATTGATATATTTACCAAACCTTTATATTTCAAAATATTCAAATACATTAAACAAAAGATGGGTATGATCAATGTTAAGTGAACATCTTCCATTATCTATTAATGTAAAGACCTGGAATTTCCATGTAATTCTTTTTAAAATAAATGAGAATTTTACGAGTCCACAAAAATTGATGGCACGTGATTCCGAGGCCCGGAGTGCCCGGAATGAATTTATTAACTTTTGTTCGGGTACGTTTAGTAAACGTGCGAGCGAGTTTTTCTAACTTTTGAACCGTAGCTCAAAATTGAAATCCGAGGGCACCGTTGAACTCGTAGCGCCGATATTCGCTTAAAGAGACATTCACCTCGATGACAGTTGGTCGAGGGTGGAAGTTAGTTTTTGGGTTTTTCGTGAATAAATAAAATAAAAATAAAGTTGTGTAGCTTTTATTTTTATTTTATTTGTTAAAACCTCCACGTGGAAGTTGAGAAGTGGGGACCACCAGACCTTAACCTCCCATGAGAGGTTATGGTGGTGGGGACCACCCGATACTAACCTCCCATGAGAGGTTATGGTGGTGGGGACCACCCGAGGCCTAAACCTTTCAACTCTCTCATTAAATGTGGGAGAACCTCTTCAACTCCTCCAATATTAATTGTGCCAACCCTCCTCCACAATAATTAAGCCAACACACCACTTTAATTGTGCCAACCTATGAGATTAATTAACCCAATTTGAATTATATGCCAACAAACATAATAGATCACATAATCTATTATTTTGGGGCTACCATTTCATTTTGGTGGATTTAGGAGAGGAGGAGATTTGAGAGAAAAGCTCTCCAATGAAGAACACCAACGAAGAACACCTCTCCTTCGACATTTTCTTCTCAAAACTCCTTCAAAGGGTCTCCAATGACGCACAAACCGACAATCGATAAAAATGCTGATGACACCGACGTCCATTTTTTCCCAACGATTCGTCTTCTTCCTTGTGACCTCGTCGACATCATCAAGCGAACAAGTAGGGGTTTATTTCGATTTGTTTATCACTTCCCATGTACACCCTTCTATTTCTTTTGCAGGTTGGGAACAATCATTGCGGGATAATAGGATTTGACTTTCATGTTCATGTTCTTGATGATCCATATGATACCACCCTAACGCGGCAACATGGCCTGAACCTTCCGCAAATCTTGTGGTGTTCTTCACGATGGAGGACAACAACCATCCATGGTTGGGGAACGAGAACAGTGGCTGGCACTATAACATCCCGGCCTTTTCTTACTTTACTATTACATCATTTGAAAGATAAACAACATAATAGTATTACACTTAGAGGATCCAAAGGTTTAGTTTCTTGGGAAAACTAGGACTATACATAACAAATACAACATCAAGCATAAACATTCATTTAATTTCTTCTTCTATAGCTTCTTATTGGCACTTATCCTCTCCTTAATACATGTAGCCACCTGAGGATATACATCAAAAGGGGTGAGCTAAAAGCGTAGTAAGAGGATAGGTAAGAACAATATATCATGGAGTGAGTATAATCATAACATAGGCAAAAGATCATGAACATGAGAGGAGCATAAATAATAGACTTGAAATGTGGCAATGCATAAAAATGAAACATCATGTCTTAGTGGTTAACTACCACAAATACTTGTGAACCAAGCTAGCATCTTGTTCAAACATAATTTAACATTTACTCATGAGATTCATCACTTTACCCAATTCATTGGAGCGCTATATAATTCCGGGCGCACCCGTCACATTTAAACATTCATATTGCGCTATATAATTCCGGGCGCACCCATCACATCATAACATTATCATTTATCATACTTGCCACAATAAACATATAACATAAATTAACATAGATAACCCATGAAAAGGAATGAGTTTCATCTCATAAGAAAAAATTCATAAACTTTGGGTTCCCAAAAGAAAGAGGGAACAACATACTTGATACAAGAACCATCAACCATGAATGAGAGGTAAAAGTTGAGTTCTTAAAAGAAGAGTTCTTTTGGAAAACATTTGGATTGACATAAACATCATTAGAAAACATGTATATCCCAGAAAAGGAAATAAAAAGATAAACAAGTGATCTTTAAGGAGTGACCATATCAAAAATGGATTGAAAGAGGAAGAACCCGAAGGATGAAATTTGGGTTCGAGAATTTCCTCTTACCTTGTACCCGAATGCTTCCTTCTCTTTAATGTCCTGTATAATGACATTATATTCATTAATTAGAAATACAGAACCATTTTTACATTAATAGGGTTCCTTCTGGTTTCATTATGTAATATTATGTTCCTTTGGATGACTTATAGAGTTTAAAAACTTTGTTCGGGGGTGTTCGTTTTTGTGGGTTTTCTTGGGTGGTTCACTTGTATTCTTAAATTGAAGTTCGGGTAGAACATGAGTAAACATCCAGAAATGATATTACATGTTATTAATGATATTAAATGAGCTTTAATGATCTTATAATGAATCAAATTATATCCATGTGGATGAATCATTATATAAGAATTAAATGATGGTTATTTGGGTCAATTTGGGTGGTTTTTGGATCACAACGAACTTGTTTTAATTTATCCCTTAGTAATAAGTTCATAGGTTATTTCCAGAACTTTAAATAGAACATAATACACATAACATATTATGGTTCAAATATAAAAATGGTTTCATGACCAGATATGAAGGTAGAAATGGAAGAAGAGAGCATGTCGTTTTTGAAGGTGATAAATTAACACCTCATGAACAACGTTCTCTTTAATAAAATAAAAGGAAGAGGGAAAGGGTGTGGGGTGATATAATATCCCATTAGAATCATAAAATTACAGTATATGTATAATACTGGAGTTGCAAAACAATTTGGATGAATATAGGTGGGGAGAGATCAAGAAAGAAACTTGAACTTGAAAGGGAATTAAAGGAGAAGAGGGAAGGAAATTACCTCTTAAATCTTCTTCTTGAGATCCTCCTTAAGGAAGCTAGTTTTGGTCTTTTGATGAGACCAGAAGATTTTTGACGTGGGGGAGGTTATAGGGAAGATGTTTGGGTAGAGTTTAGAGAAGTCTTGGAGCTTGAGAGGTGTGAGGAAATGAGGGACTGAATGGTGGCTTTTATAGTGGAGGGGAGAGGGGTTTCCTTAATATAAAATTCATTAGTTTATTAATTCCCGCTAAGACAAGGAATAGCGAGTCTTGAACGACCAAGAATAGTAATTTTATAATGTAATCCCAAACCAAGTGGTCTTACATCAGCAGAGCATCATCGATGACTCAATTAATACATTATTTAGCATTTATTGTGAATTATCAGATTCTACTATTCATAAAAAATTCAAGCATCTCAGAAAAATCCAAAAAATTTACCCCAACCATTTTTGGACGTGTAGAATCCAAAAATGAAGTCCATTTTTTAAAAATAATTTTCTAAATATTATTAATTTAATATTTAATTAAAACCATAATTTACTTAAAAAAACAATTTTTAAGATTAAAACTAATTTTATAGTTCTTTCAAAAATTACGTAGGGAATTATAAAATTATCTAAAAACTATTAGACATTGATTCAATAAATTTTAGGGAAATAATTTTTTTTTGAAATTAATCAATTAATTATAATTAATTATTTATGACTTACAAAATACCAAAACGTTTACTAAGGTCAAATTGTCACTTTCTAAGATGTCTAAAATTTATTTAATTATTCATAGGTAATGTTACTCTTATGTTGGATGATTTACTATTCATAAGGTTCATATTAATATTCATAAGGGTATGTTACTATTCATAAGGGTAGGTCACTATTCACCAAAAATTATTTTTTATTTCATTAGACTCCAAAAATCATCTTGAACACAACCGTGTATGTCGAATTTTCAAAATTCAAAACTTAGAAGTGACAAAATTTTGTTTAAAGGTCACTTATCACTTAGTAGTTCATTATTTTGTGTTTTCATGTTATTTTATGACATAAATATAAGAAGGGTATTTCCATTGAAAAACTTTGGGTCGTTAAATTCTTCCCCCCTTAAGAAATTTCACCTCGAAATTTTGTTTTACATAAACAGGTGAGGGTACTTCTCCTTCATTGCCTCTTCTCATTCCCAAGTTGCTTCCTCAAATTTATAGTTCCTCCACAAAACTTTGACAAGATGGGTTGTCTTGTTGTGTAGAACTTTATCACTTCAGTCCAGAATCTTTACCGGCTGCTCCTCATAGGAGAGATCATCTTCCAGCTGCACCACCTCTGAATTTAGTACATGTGTGGGGTCTGGTATGTACTTATTCAGTAGTGATACATGAAACACATCATGAACTTGAGCCATATTCGGTGGAAGTGCAAGACGATAGGCCACGACTCCTATGCGGTCAAGGATTTCAAAGGGGCCAATATACCTTGGGCTTAGCTTCCCTTTCTTCGCGAATCGCATGACTCTCTTCCATGGAGATATTCAAAGGAAGACTTTATCTCCAACGTCGAACTCCAAGTCCCTTCGACGGTTGTCATCATAGCTCTTTTGCTGACTTTGAGCAGCTTTGATGTGTTTCTGGATGACTTGAACCTTCTCTGTCATCTCTTGAACAAGATCGGGTCCAAGTAGCTTTCTTTCTCCAACTTCATCCCAACAGGTTGGAGTTCTACATCGCTTCCCATAAAGAGCTTCATACAGATCCATCTGAATACTCAAGTGGAAGCTATTATTGTATGAGAACTCAACTAATGGGAGATGCTGATCCCAACCACCTTTGAATTCAAGAGAGCAGGCTCTTCGCATATCTTCAAGCATTTGAATAGTCCTTTCAGACTGACCATCAGTTTGGGGGTGATAGGCCGTGCTGAAATTTAATTCAGTACTCAAAGCATGTTGAAGGCTCCTCCAGAACTTAAATGTGAACCTTGGATCATGGTCAGAGACAATTGAGAGTGGAACACCGTGCAGTCTCATACTACTGGAAAAATGACCTATACCCACGGTTCAAAACCGTGGGTATAACCCCCAAAACCGTGGGTATAGGTTATACCCACGGTTTTGGGAACCGTGGGCTGGAATGGCATCGGGATAGGGGTCTTGACCTATTCCCACAGTTTTGTAGAACCGTGGGTATAGGTGTTTCACACACTAACACGCTGGTGTACAGCGTGGTAGGGAACTATTCCCACGGTTTGCAAACCGTGGGGATTTTAAAATTTTTAAAAATCGCATGCAGTGGGTTTTGAACCCACGCCACACGCAGGGATTCAGCACCGCAACACAACAGCAGACCAACCGAGCTGACATATTTTCATGTATATGTAGATAATTTTATTATAATACATTAATACCAATGCTGTTATCTAAAAAAACGTGACCGGCGGGTTTCGAACATGCGACCTGGAGGGACAGAATTCAGCAGCGAACCAACTATGCTATGATGATTTTGTTTATATAATCATATGATTTTATACTTGTATTAATATTGTCGGTATATTTGAAAATTTCCCATGACGAGATTCGAACACCACACCTCACAGAACAGAGAACTAAACCAACGAAGCTGCCGAATTTTTATTAATTAATATTGGTATCCGTATATTTATATTATTTAAGACATTGTTCCCGCGTAAAATTTATTTCATCCCGCCCAATTTTTTCCCCATTTTCCCCCCTCTATAACGTGGGAAACCTATACCCACGGTTTTTAAAAACCATGGGTAGAGGAATTTGAAAAAAATACCCCCTATACCCACGGTTTTTAAAAACCGTGGGTATAGGCCTTCACAAAAAAAAAACTATGCCCACAGTTTTGGCAAAACCGTGGGTATAGGTCTTCAAAAAATACCTATTCCCATGGTTTTGTCAAAAACCGTGGGAATAGGGGACTTATACCCACGGTTTTGACAAAACCGTGGGTATAGGTTCCCATACTATCTTATACCCACGGTTCTGGAAAACCGTGGGTATAAGCCCAATTGCCAGTAGTGTCACCAATTCCTTCACATATATCTTTGCAAGTTGATCAAGCGAGAGATCTTCCTGAATAGTGATAAAATGGGCAGTCTTGGTGAGTCGATCAACCACAACCCATATCGCATTATTTCCCTTTGACGTCTTCAGGAGACCTATGACAAAGTCTATAGTAACATTTTCCCATTTCCACATGGGTATAGGCAATGGCTGCATCATACCTTTGGACTTTTGTTGCTCAACTTTAACTTGCTAACATACCAAGCACCTTGATATATATTTCGTAATCTCCTTCTTCATGTTATCCAACCAGAAGTGTTCTCGGAGATCACGGTACATCTTGGTACTCCCAGGATGGATATAGAAAGTTGTGCTATGTGAATTATCCAATAGATCATTCTTTATCCCGGGTGATGAAGGCACACAAATCCGCGTTCCAAACCGAATCACACCATCATCATCGATATGGAACTCTTGCAGCTTCCCTTCCTTTACTGCATCCACCCTCTTTTGTATCTCCACACCATCCCTTTGTGCTTCCTTAATCTTCTCTTGAATGGATGGTTGTACAATCATTTGGGAAAGGTAGGATGTATCCCCTGCCCTTATGATTTCCAAATCCATCCTTTGAATATCTAAGAAGATAGGGTCTTTCTCAATCTGCAACATGGATAGAGTAGCAGGTTCTTTTCTGCTTAGAGCATCAGCTACCTTGTTTGCCTTTCCAGGATGATAGTGAATAGAGCAATCGTAATCCTTGATTAGCTCTAACCATCTCCTTTGACACATGTTGGGATCCTTTTGTGTGAATATATACTTCAGGCTCTTGTGGTCGGTGTATATGTCACACTTCTCTCCATAAAGGTAGTGCCGCCATACTTTCAAGGCAAAAATCATGGCTGCCAGCTCTAGATCATGCGTCGGGTAGTTCTTCTCATGGATCTTCAACTGTCATGAGGCGTAGGCTATCACATTATCATTTTGCATGGGTACACAACCCAAGACTTTCTTTGAAGCATCACTGTATATCAAAAAACTTTCTCCACTTTTTGGTAGTGTGAGTACAGGTGCAGTGATCAGCCTTCTCTTTAGCTCCTTGAAGCTTCCCTCACATTCTTCCGTCCAGACATACTTTACCCCATTCCTTGTTAACTTTGTTAGTGGTCTTGACAATCTTGAGAAGTTTCTCACAAAACATCGGTAGTACCCAGCTAATCCAAGAAAACTACGGATTTCTGTGACACTAGAGGGCCTGGGCCATTCCTCAATCGCCTTTGTCTTTGAAGGGTCCATAGATATTCCCTCACCTATGATCACATGTCCCAAGAACGTGAATTGATTCATCCAAAAGTCACACTTGCTGAACTTGGCGTACAACTTCTCCTTTCTTAATGTCACCAACAAAAGACTTAGATGTTCTTCATGTTCCCCCTTTCTCTTGGAGTAGATGAGAATATCATTGATAAACACTACCACAAATTTGTCAAGGTAATGTCTAAAGTATCTATTCATCAAATCCATGAAGATTGCAGGGGCATTAGTAAGTCTGAAGGGCATCACCAAAAAATCATAATGCCCATACCTTGTACGAAAGGCAGTCTTCTGAATATCTTCCTTCTTCACCTTTACATGATGATATCCAGAATGAAGATCCACCTTTGAGAAGTATTGATCACCTCTTAACTGATCGAACAAGTCATCAATCCTTGGGAGAGGATACTTGTTCTTTATGGTGATCTTGTTGAGTTCCCGATAATCAACACACAACCGCATTGTTCCATCCTTCTTCACAAAGAGCACTGGTGCACCCCAAGGTGATGTACTAGGGCGTATGAACCCTTTGTCCAGATGCTCTTGCAGCTGCTTCTTTAACTCCTCCAGTTCGATAGGAGCCATCCTATAGGGACACTACGAGATAGGAGTAGCTCCGGGTATGAGTTCAATTGAGAACTCTACCTCACGATCCGGGGGAATTCCGGGTAACTCGTCAGGAAATACATCTCCGTATTCCCTCACGATGGGCATTTCCCCAAGGTTGGAACTTTCCTTCGACTCAACCATTTGGGCGAGGTATGCTTCTTTATAGGGAATCAACACCCACACCATTGAAGGATTTTTCAAAGGAGATTCATGATCTTCCTTGAATTTGTAGAGGAGCATGGGATGGTTTGGAATATGAAAAGATATTTCCTTTTCCTGACAGTTGATATGTGCTCTATATAATGAGAGCCAATCCATTCCCATTATAGCGTCGAATTCCACCAAGGGAAGTATTACGATATTTTCCAGAAGAATCTTCCCACATACGTCAACAGGAGAAGAGTCGAAAACTTGGGTTGCAATGATTGCACCACTTAGTGCTTTTACAGATATTTCTACTTTAAGGTTTCGGGGCTTCGATTCTATAGTTCTAGCAAACTTGCAAGATATAAAGGAATGCGTAGAACCAGAATCAAATAAGACTTTTTCCATTCTTGAGTGAATAGGAAGTGTACCTTGTATGACTTCATTATCATGCTCTACCTCCACAGTAGTGATGGTATAAGCCTTCCCTTGTTCCTTTGGCTTTGGTGGTTGCTGATGCTGATTACCCTTGAGAACTCGAGGTTTAGTGCACTGGTTTGCATAGTGCCCTAGCTCCCTACAGTTGTAGCATTGAACCACGAGTGGTTCTCTCCTTTCATCAGCTACATTATCCTTCCTTTTCATTTCTTTTCGACACTCTTGAGCATGGTGTCCTTCTTTCCCACACTTGAAGCATTTCCCCGTCCCTTTGAGGTAGTTCCCATGGTGCAACTTCCCATATTTTTGGCAAGTGGGTCGTTGATTTTTCTTCCCACCTAAGTCATTAGATCCACCAGCTTGAAACTCAATCTTTCTTTTATTATCACCATATCCATGGGACCATTATCCAAACTCCATCTCCACTTTGAGAGCACACCGAACAACTTCTTCATAACTCCCAAAGTCTCGAATTGCAAGAGACTTTCGAAGGTGTGGTTTTAATCCACTAAAGAATCTATCAATTTTGCTATCATTGTTGATAACAAAACCCGAAGCATACCTTGCAAGCCTTTTGAAATTAGCTTCATAGGTTGTGACAGATTCTCCTTCTTTTTTCTTGATCTCTATGAATTATCTCTCCATCTTCATGTGAAGAGTTCGTGGGAAATACTTATTAAGAAACATTATCTTAAAGTCTTCCCATTCTATCTCTTCAATTTCCTCCCTTGGCTTGGTGTTCTTAATCAAATACCACCATTTATCGGATTCTCCATCTAGAAGAAAGTGGCTAGAGTCACCTTCTCCATCTCAGAACAGTGAAGAATAGAAAAGATCTTCTCCATGGAGTTGACCCACTATTCCGCAACTAGTGTATCGGAAGATCCACTAAACGTCGGTGGTCGTTGCAGCATAAAACATTCAATAGCCAGTTGCTCCCTCTTTGGTGAAAGAGGACGTTACCCATTATTATAGTTATTGTTCATAACCTGAGATAATTGGGTAATCATCGCCATGAAGTTTTTAACTCCACCTCCCAAATCACTGGGGATGTCGTTCGGGCAATCGTTGCATTGGCCCTCGCAAGAGTTGTTGGCATGATTTCTCCTGGTTCCCACCATTTTCTAAAATAGAAAAGGTTAGAACAAAACATAAGTAAACAAGTCATGGGTAACTTATTCATTTAAAAAATTATACCAAAAACATAACATATTGGATCCCTAGGTAAATATTATTGTGTGCATATTTGTACTTAGTCTCATGTTGTAGGTTTTCTCTAGGGTTCACTAATCCTAATTCCCAAATTAACTAAACCTTGCCTCTCATACTAACTATAGCATCCCAACCTTTTTTTACTTTACTATTAAATCATTTCAAATATAAACAAAATAATAGTATTACACTTAGAGGATCCAAAGGTTTAGTGTCTTGGGAAAACTAGGACCATACATAACAAATACAACGTCAAGCATAAATATTCATTTAATTTCTTCTTCTATAGCTTCTTATTGGAACTTGTACTCTCCTTAGTACATGTAGCCACCTGAGAATATACATAAAAATGGGTGAGAAAAAATACTAGTAAGAGGATAGGTAAGAAAAATATATCATGGGGTGAGCATAATCATAACATAGGTAAAAGATCATGAACATGAGAGGATCATAAATAATAGACTTGAAATGTGGAAATGCATAAAAATGAAACATCATGTATTAGTGGTTAACTACCACAAATACTTATGAACCAAGATATAATCTTTTTCACACATCATTTCACATTTACTCATGAGATTCATCACTTTACCCAATGCATTGTAGCGCTATATAATTCTGGGCGCACCCGTCACATTTAAATATTCGTATTGCGCTATATAATTCCGGGCACACCCATCACATCATAACATTATCATTTATCATGCTTTACATAATGAACATATAACATAAATTAACATAGATAACCCATGAAAAAGAATGGGTTTAATCTCATAAGAAAAAATTCATAAACTTTGGGTTCCAAAAAGAAAGAGGGAACAACATACTTGATACAAGAACCATCAACCGTGAATGAGAGGTAAAAGTTGAGTTCTTAAAAGAAGAGTTCTTTTGGAAAAAATTTGGATTGAAATAAAAATCATTATAAAACATTTATATCATAGAAAAGGAAAGAAAAAGATGAACAAATTATCTTTAAGTAGTGACCATATCAAAAATGGATTGAAAGAGGAAGAACCCGAAGGATGAAAGTTGGGTTCGAGAATTTCCCCTTACCTTTTACCCGAATGCTTCCTTCTCTTTAATGTCATGTATAATGAAATTATATTCATTAATTAGAAATACAGAACCATGTGTACATTAATAGGGTTCATTATGGTTTCATTATGGTTTCATTATGTCATATTATGTTCCTTTGGATGACTTATAGAGTTTAAAAACTTTGTTCGGAGGTGTTCGTTTTTGTGGGTTTTCTTGGGTGGTTCACTTGTATTCTTAAATTGATGTTCGGGTAGAACATGAGTAAACATCCAGAAATGATATTACATGTTATTAATGATATTACAGGAGCTTTAATGATCTTATAATGAATCACATTATATCCATGTGGATGAATCATTATATAAGAATTAAATGATGGTTATTTGGGTCAATTTGGGCGGTTTTTGGATCATAACGAACTTGTTTTAATTTATCCCTTAGTAATATGTTCATATGTTATTTAAAGAACTTTAAATAGAACATAATACACATAAAATATTCTGGTTCAACTATAAAAATGGTTTCATGACCAGATCTGAAGGTAGAAATGTAAGAAGAGAGCATGTCGTTTTTGAAGGTGATAAATTAACACATCATGAACAACGTTCTCTTTAATAAAATAAAAGGAAGAGGGAAAGGGTGTGGGGTGATATAATATCCCATTAGAATCATAAAATTACATTATATGTATAATAATTGAGTTACAAAACAATTTGGATGAATATAGGTGGGGAGAGATCAAGAAAGGAACTTGAACTTGAAAGGGAATTAAAGGAGAAGAGGGAAGAAAATCACCTCTTAAATCTTCCTCTTGAGATCCTCGTTAAGGAAACTAGTCTTAGTCTTTTGATGAAACCAGAAGATTTTGGACGTGGGGGAGGTTCTAGGGAAGATGTTTGGGCAGAGTTTCGAGAAGTCTTGGAGCTTGAGAGGTGTGAGGAAATGAGGGAGTGAATGGTGGATTTTATAGTGGAGGGGAGAGAGGTTTCCTTAATATAAAATTCATTAGTTTATTAATTTACCCTAAGACAAGGAATAGTGAGTCTTGAACGACCACGAATAGTAATTTTATAATGTAATCCTGAACCAAGTGGGCTTACATCAGCAGAGCATCATTGATGACTCAATTAATACATTATTTAGCATTTATTGTGAATTATCGGATTCTACTATTCATCAAAAATTCAAGTATCTCATAAAAATACCAAAAATTTACCCCAACCATTTTTCAACGTGTAGAATACAAAAATGAAGTCCATTTTTCAAAAATAATTTTCTAAATATTATTAATTTAATATTTAATTAAAATTATAATTTACTTAAAAAAACAGTTTTAAAGATTAAAGCTGATTTTATAGTTCTTTCAAAAATTACGTAGGGCCTTGTAAAATTATCTAAAAACTATTATACATTGATTCAATACATTTTAGGGAAATAAATATTTTTTAAATTAATTAATTAATTATAATTAATTATTTATGACTTACAAAATACCAAAACGTTTACTAAGGTCAAATTGTCACTTTCTAAGATGTCTAAAATTTATTTAATTATTCATAGGTAATGTTACTCTTATGTTGGATGATTTAATATTCATAAGGGTCATATTACTATTCATAAGGGTATGTTACTATTCATAAGGGTAGGTCACTCTTCACCAAAAATTATTTTTTGTTTCATTAGACTCCAAAAATCATCTTGAACACAACCGTGTATGTCGGATTTTCAAAATTCAAAACATAGAAGTGACAAACTTATGTTTAAAGGTCACTTATCACTTAGTAGTTCATTATTTTGTGTTTTCATGTTATTTTATGACATAAATATAAGAAGGTTATTTCCATTGAAAACCTTTGGGTCATTACATTCTTCCCCCCTTAAGAAATTTCGCCCTTGAAATTTCGTTTTACATAAACAGGTGTGGGTACTTCTCCTTCATTTCCTCATCTGGTTCCCAAGTTGCTTCCTCAAACTTATGGTTCCTCCACAAAACTTTGACAATATGGGTTGTCTTGTTGCGTAGAACCTTATCACTTCGGTCCAGAATCTTTACCGGCTGCTCCTCATAGGAGATATCATCTTCCAGCTGCACCACCTCTGAGTTTAGTACATATGAGGGGTCTGGTATATACTTCCTCAGTAGTGATACATGAAACACATCATGAACTTGAGCCATATTCGGTGGAAGTGCAAGACGATAGGCCACGGCTCCTATGCGGTCAAGGATTTCAAAGGGGCCAATATACCTTGGGCTTAGCTTCCATTTCTTCCCGAATCGCATGACTCTCTTCCAGGGAGATATTCGAAGGAAGAATTTATCTCCAACGTCGAACTCCAAGTCCCTTCGACAGTTGTCAGCATAGATCTTTTGTCGACTTTGAGTAGCTTTGATGTGTTTCTGGATGACTTGAACCTTCTCTGTCATCTCTTGAACAAGATTGGATCCAAGTAGCTTTCTTTCTATAACTTCATCCCAATAGGTTGGAGTTATACATCGCTTCCCATAAAGAGCTTCATATGGAGCCATCTGAATACTCGAGTGGAAGCTATTGTTGTATGAGAACTCAACCAATGAGATATGTTGATCCCAACCACCTTTGAATTCAAGAGAGCATGCTCTTAGCATATTTTCAAGCGTCTGAATAGTCCTTTCATACTGGCCATCAGTTTGGGGGTGATAGGCCGTGCTGAAATTTAATTCATTACTCAAAGCATGTTGAAGGCTCCTCCAAAACTTAGATGTGAACCTTGGATCACGGTCAGAGACAATTGAGAGTGGAACACCGTGCAGTCTCACCAATTCCTTCACATATATCTTTGAAAGTTGATCAAGTGAGAGATCTTCCCGAATAGCGATAAAATGGGAAGTCTTGGTGAGTCAATTAACCACAACCCATATCACATTATTTCCCTTTGACGTCTTCGGGAGACCTGTGACAAAGTCCATAGTAACATTTTCCCATTTTCACATGGGTATAGGTAATGGATGCATCATACCTTTGGACTTTTGTTGCTCAGCTTTAACTTGCTGACATACCAAGCACCTTGATATATATTCTGCAATCTCCTTCTTCATGTTATCCCACTAGAAGTGTTCTCGGAGATCATGGTACATCTTGGTACTCCCAGGATGGATATAGAAAGTTGTGCTATGTGCATTATCCAATAGCTCCTTCTTTATCCCGGGTGATGAAGGAACACAAAGCCGCGTTCCAAACCGAATCACAACATCATCGTCGATATGGAACTCTTGCATCTTCCCTTCCTTTACTGCATTCATCCTATTTTGTATCTCCACATCATCCCTTTGTGCTTCCTTAATCTTCTCTTGAATGGATGGTTGCACAATAATTTGGGAAAAGTAGGATGTATCCCCTACCCTTATGATTTTCAAATCCATCCTTTGAATATCTAAGAAGATAGGGTCTTTCTCAATCCGCAACATGGATAGATCAGCATGTTCTTTTCTTCTTAGAGCATATTCTACCTTGTTTGGCTTTCCAGGATGATAGTGAATAGAGCCATCCTAATCCCTGATTAGCTCTAACCATATCCTTTGACACATGTTGAGCTCCTTTTGTGTGAATATATACTTCAGGCTCTTGTGGTCGGTGTATATGTCACACTTCTCTCCATAAAGGTAGTACCGCCAGATTTTCAAGGCAAAAATCACGATTTCTAGCTCTAGATCATGCATCGGGTAGTTCTTCTCATGGATCTTCAACTGTCGTGAGGCGTAGGCTATCACATTATCATTTTGCATGGGTACACAACCCAAGCCTTTCTTTGAAGCATCACTGTATATCACAAAACTTTCTCCACTTTTATATAGTGTGAGTACAGGTGCAGTGATCATCCTTCTCTTTAGATCCTTGAATCTTCCCTTACATTCTTCCATCCAGACATACTTTACCCCTTTCCTTGTTAACTTAGTTAGCGGGCTTGACAATCATGAGAATTTTCTCACAAAACGTCGGTAGTAACCAGCTAATCCATGAAAACTACAGATTTCTGTGACACTAGAGGGACTGGGTCATTCCTTAATCACCTTTGTCTTTGAAGGGTCCACAAAGATTCCCTCACTTGTGATCACATGTCCCAATAATGTGACTTGATTCATCCAAAAGTCACACTTGCTGAACTTGGCGTACAACTTCTCCTTTCTTAATGTCTCCAACACAAGTCTTAGATGTTCTTCATGTTCCTCCTTTCTCTTGGAGTAGATGATAATATCATCGATAAACACTACCACAAATTTGTTGAGGTAATGTCTAATGCCTCTATTCATCAAATCCATGAAGATTTTAGGGGCATTAGTAAGTCCGAAGGGCATAACCAAAAACTCGTAGTACCCATAACTTGTACGAAAGGCAGTCTTCTGAATATCTTCCTTCTTCACCTTTACCTGATGATATCCAGAACGAAGATCCACCTTTGAGATGTATTGAGCACCTCTTAACTAATCGAACAAGTCATCAATCCTTGGGAGGGGATACTTGTTCTTTATGGTGATCTTGTTGAGTTCCCAATAATCGATACACAACTGCATTGTTCCATCCTTCTTCTTCACAAAGAGCACTGGTGCACCCCAAGGTGATGCACTAGGGCGTATGAACCCTTTGTCCAGATGCTATTGCAACTGCTTCTTTAACTCATCTAGTTCGATAGGATCCATCCTATAGGGACATGTTGAGATAGGAGTAGATCCGGGTATGAGTTCAATTGAGAACTCTACCTCATGATCCGGGGGAATTCCGGGTAACTCTTCAGAAAATACATCTCCGTATTCCCTCACGATGGGCATTTCCTCAAGTTTGTAACTTTCCTTCATCTCAACCATTTGGGCGAGGTATTCTTCTTCATAGGGAATCAACACCCACACCATTGAATGATTTTTCAAAGAATATTCACGATCTTACTTGAATTTTTAGAGGAGCATGGGATGGTTTGGAATATGAAAAGATATTTCCTTTTCCCGACAGTTGATATGTGCTCTATATAACGAGAGCCAATCCATTCCCATTATAGCGTCGAATTCCACCAAGGGAAGTATTACAAGATTTTCTAGAAGAATCTTCCCACATACGTCAACAGGAGAAGAGTCCAAAACTTGGGTTTCAATGATTGCACCACTTAGTGTTTTTACAGATATCTCTACTTCAAGGTTTTGGGGATTTTATTCTATAGTTCTAGCAAACTTGCAATATATAAAGGAATGCGTAGAACCAGAATCAAATAAGAATTTTTCCATTCTTTAGTGAATAGGAAGTGTACCTTGTACGACTTCATTATCATGATCCACCTCTGCAGTAGTGATGGCATAAGCCTTCCCTTGTTCCTTTGGATTTGGTGGTTGATGACGCTGATTACCCTCGAGAACTCGAGGTTTAGTGCACTGGTTTGCATAGTGCCCTAGCTCCCTACAATTGTAGCATTGAACCACGAGTGGTTCTATCCTTTCATCATCTACATTATCCTTCCTTTTCATGTCTTTTCGACACTCTTGAGCATGGTGTCCTTCTTTCCCACACTTGAATCATTTCCCCGTCCCTTTGAGGTAGTTCCCATGGTGCAACTTCCCACATTTTTGGCATGTGGGTCGTTGATTTTTCTTCCCACCTTTGTCATTAGATCCACCAGCTTGAAACTCAATCTTTCTTTTCTTATCACCATATCCATGGGACCATTCTCCAAACTCCATATCCACTTTGATATCACACTGAAAAAATTCTTCATAACTCCCAAATTCTCGAATTGCAAGAGCCTTTCGAAGGTGTGGTTTTAATCCACTAAAGAATCTATCAATTTTGCTATCATTGTTGATAACAAAACCCGAAGCATACCTTGAAAGCCTTTTTAAATTCTCTTCATAGGTTGTGATAGATTATCCTTCTTTTTGCTTGAGCTCTATGAATTCTATCTCTATCTTCGTTCGAAGAGTTCGTGGGAAATACTTATTAAGAAACATTATCTTAAAGTCTTCCCATTCCATCTCTTCAATTTCCTCCCTTGGCTTGGTGTTATTAATCAAAGCCCACCATTGATCAGCTTTTCCATCTAGATGATAAACAGCTAGAGTCACCTTCTCTGTCTCAGAATAGTGAATAACAGAAAAGATCTTCTCCATGGAGTTGACCCACTATTCCGCAACTAGTGTATCAGAAGATCCACTAAACGTCGGTGGTCGTTGATGCATAAAACATTCAATAGCCAGTTGCTCCCTCTTTTGTGAAGGAGGACGTTCCCCATTATTATTGTTATTGTTCATAACCTGAGATAACTGGGTAAGCATCTCCATGAAGTTTTTAAATCCACCTCCCAAATCATTGGGGATGTCGTTCGGGCAATCGTTGCATTGGCCCTCGCATGAGTTGTTGGCCTGATTTCTCCTGGTTCCCACCATATTCTAAAATAGAAAATGTTAAAACAAAACATAAGTAAACAAGTCATGAATAACTTATTCATTTAAACAATTATACCAAAAACATAACATATTGGATCCCTAGGTAAATATTCTTGTGTGCATATCTGTACTTAGTCTCATGTTGTAGGTTTTCTCTAGGGTTCACTAATCCTAATTCCCAAATTAACTAAACCTTGCCTCTGATACCAACTATAGAATCCCAAACTTTTCTTAATTTACTATTAAATCATTTCAAAGATAAACAACATAATAGTATTACACTTAGAGGATACAAATGTTTAGTGTCTTGGGAAAACTAGTACGATACATAACAAATACAACATCAAGCATAAACATTCATTTAATTTCTTCTTCTATAGCTTCTTATTGGCACTTGTCCTCTCCTTAGTACATGTAGCCACCTGAGGATATACATCAAAAGGGGTGAGATAAAATCCCAGTAAGAGGATAGGTAAGAACAATATATCATGGGGTGAGCATAATGATAACATAGACAAAAGATCATGAACATGAGAGGAGCATAAATAATAGACTTTAAATGTGGCAATGCATAAAAATGAAACATCTTGTCTTAGTGGTTAACTACCACAAATACTTGTGAACCAAGATATAATCTTGTTAACACATCATTTCACATTTACTCATGATATTCATCACTTTACCCAATGCATTGGAGCACTATATAATTCCGAGCGCACCCATCACATTTAAACATTCATATTACACTATATAATTCCGGGCGCACCCGTCACATCATAACATTATCATTTATCATTCTTGACACAATGAAAATATAACATAAATTAACATAGTTAACCCATGAAAAGGAATGTGTTTCATATCATAATAAAAAATTCATAAACTTTGGGTTCCCAAAAGAAATAGGGAACAACATACTTGATACAAGAACCATCAACCATGAATGAGAGGTAAAAGTTGAGTTCTTAAAAGAAGAGTTCTTTTGGAAAACATTTGGATTGACATAAACATAATTAGAACACAGTTATATCCCATAAAATGAAAGAAAAATATGAACAAATGATCTTTAAGGAGTGACCATATAAAAAATGGATTGAAAGAGGAAGAACCCGAAGGATGAAAGTTGGGTTCGAGAATTTCCCCTTACCTTGTACCCGAATGCTTCCTTCTCTTTAATGTCCTGTATAATGACATTATATTCATTAATTATAAATCCAGAACCATGTGTACATTAATAGGGTTCATTCTGGTTTCATTATGTCATATTATGTTCCTTTGGATGACTTATAGAGTTTAAAAACTTTGTTCGGGGGTGTTCATTTTTGTGGGTTTTCTTGGGTGGTTCACTTGTATTCTTAAATTGAAGTTCGGGTAGAACATGAGTAAACATCCAGAAATGATATTACATGTTATTAATGATATTACAGGAGCTTTAATGATATTATAATGAATCACATTAGATCCATGTGGATGAATCATTATATAAGAATTAAATGATGGTTATTTGGGTCAATTTGGGTGGTTTTTGGATCACAACGATCTTGTTTTAATTTATCCCTTAGTAATATGTTCATAGGTTATTTATAGAACTTTAAATAGAACATAATACACATAAAATATTCTTGTTCAACCATAAAAATGGTTTCATGACCATATATGAAGGTAGAAATGGAAGAAGAGAGCATATCGTTTTTGAAGGTGATAAATTAACACCTCATGAACAACGTTCTCTTTAATAAAATAAAAGGAAGAGGGAAAGGGTGTGGGGTGATATAATATCCAATTAGAATCATAAAATTAATGTATATGTATAATACTGGAGTTATAAAAAAATTTGGATGAATATAGGTGGGGAGAGATCAAGAAAGGAACTTGAACTTGAAAGGGAATTAAAGGAGAAGAGGGAAGGAAATTACCTCTTAAATATTCCTCTTGAGATCGTCCTTAAGAAAGCTAGTCTTGGTATTTTGATGATACAAGCATCTTTTGGACGTGGGGGAGGTTCTAGGGAAGACGTTTGGGCAGAGTTTAGAGAAGGCTTGGAGCTTGAGAGGTGTGAGGAAATGAGGGAGTGAATGGTGGCTTTTATAGTGGAGGGGAGAGGGGTTTCCTTAATATAAAATTCATTAGTTTATTAATTTCCCCTAAGACAAGGAATAGTGAGTCTTGAATGAACAAGAATAGTAATTTTATAATGTAATACCAAACCAAGTGGGCTTACATCAGCAGAGCATCATCGATGACTCAATTAATACATTATTTAGCATTTATTGTGAATTATCGGATTCTACTATTCATAAAAAATTCAAGTATCTCAGAAAAATCCCAAAAATTTACCCCAAAAATTTTTCAATGTGTAGAATACAAAAATGAATTCCATTTTTCAAAAATAATTTTCTAAATATTATTAATTTAATATTTAATTAAAATCATAATTTACTTAAAAAAACAGTTTTTAAGATTAAAACTGATTTTATAGTTCTTTCAAAAATTACGTAGGGCCTTATAAAATTATCTAAAAACGATTAGACATTGATTCAATACATTTTAGAGAAATAAACATTTTTTTAAATTAATTAATTAATTATAATTAATTATTTATGACTTACAAAATACCAAAACGTTTACTAAGGTCAAATTGTCACTTTCTAAGATGTCTAAAATTTATTTAATTATTCATAGGTAATGTTACTCTTATGTTGGATGATTTACTATTCATAAGGTTCATATTACTATTCATAAGGGTATGTTACTATTCATAAGGGTAGGTCACTATTCACCAAAAATTATTTTTTGTTTCATTAGACTCCAAAAATCATCTTGAGCACAACCGTGTATGTCGGATTTTCAAAATTCAAAACATAGAAGTGACAAACTTATTTTTAAAGGTCACTTATCACTTAGTAGTTCATTATTTTGTGTTTTAATGTTATTTTATGACAGGAATATAAGAAGGGTATTTCCATTGAAAAACTATGGGTTGTTACAGACACCACTGCCGACCACGAGGAAGGCGCCGGCACAGCCCCGCGGCCACCTCCGCCGCCTCGTGGCCTCCGTGCCGACCGCGGCCCCTGCTGTTGTCCGCGGCTTTGCACCGCCCCATGGACGAGGCGCCGCCCTGTGGATGAGGGGCCAACCCACGGCTGAACCGCCGCCCCTCGGCCGGACCGCCGCCCCACGGCCGGACCGTCATCCCCTGCCGAGCCGCCCCACGACCACGCGCCCTTGCGGAGCCGGACCCAGCAGGCCGGGCCGCCCAACGGGCTAGGCTAAACCCAACGTTCCGGGATGACCCGCGGGCTGGGCCGGACCCAATTGGTTAGGCCGGGTTGGGCCGAGTCGGTCCGACCGGGTCGGATCGGACCCGGGCCCACTACGACCCAATTACATTCTTTTGGCCATAACTTTGGCACCGGATGTCTGTTAGACGAACCGTTAGCAGTGTTGGGAACCTTGGAGCGAGTTGGTCCCTTTGAGTCATACCCCACTATGTTTTGGATTAATATGGGGAACAGTCAGGTTGGATTGAGCACGAATCCAACCGAGCCCCCAGGACTAAAAGGCTAATAACTCACAGACGGGGCGTCCGATTGACGCGCCGTCTGTTACGTTGAGACCCCTATGATGTGGAAGACCTTTGAGATAATTCTTCGTGGGAATTATTGGAAGTTAGAGTATTAACCAATATCTTGTGTCTTGGATCCTCCCAAAGACGAGCGAGCATAGTGCGGGATGTTAGGGTTGGTTTCCTGAGAACCAACTGTTTTGTACTTTGATTACATGAATTTTAACTTATTATATATTGTTCATTGTTCTACATGTCTATAATATAATAATGTCCTGGAATATTTGTTGCATTAATAAGGTCATGGCAGATCCCCGCTATGATGAGAACCTTGAAATGCTATAACAAATATTCTCAAATAAAGTTCTGCGGTTGGATGACATACTATGATAGGACACGTAGTATAAAAACCGTCATGTGCGAGTACTCATAAGAAGACGAGACTCTCTCTCATGGAGTTCGCACTTTGTAATCTCCAAGATGGGAGATTATGAGAACAGGCCCGCCAGTAGTAATTCCGCATGTTTTGGTGTCATCAGATATTGCTATCTGTGAGTGTGTGTAATGATCCTTAGACTGGAAGATTATCATTAACTCATGTCATGACTCACACTCTTATATTTGCTGACAAAACCGTCACGAAGACAGTTGGCGGGAAGTAGGGTACGTTGGGTGTGTCACGAATGATATGTTGTTAATGGATAAGTCGAGGAAGGATTTGTCCCTTTCATATTTATAGAAGTAGATATCTAGGGCCCTTTGATTGAAATAGAACTGTCGAACAAATTACATGGCCATGGTGACACAACAAGTTTATTTCTGGAAGTCAAAGAATGAAAGATCAAGCATATAGGTTTGTGACACTGCCATGAAACCTGCTTGATGAGATATTGAGATAAAGGGATTAAATTACACAGTAAGCATTCGTATGAGGTGATACGTCAATGCGACGTCAACTTCTTTCTCTTGGGTGCCTTGACCCATTGCTAGACAGTAATCTTGGACTTTAGGCAAGCCTGCCTAATGCCAACGAGAAAGAGGCCTAGAGGGTCACACACTAAGTGTATTCAAGTATCTCAAGTAGAATAAATATTATTCCTGTATGTGGTTTAATAATTATTCAAGTAATCTTAAATCATTTTAATGTTGGAGGAATAATAAAATGAAAACAAGTACACGTCATGTATTAATGATTACACGCCGTGTAGTTTTATTTTGAAAACAAGTACACGCCGTGTATTATTAAATGTACACGCCGTGTAGTTTTTATTTTGGAAAGGAAATGAATAAATGAAAACAAGATATACATGCCATGTACATTGAATGTACACATCGTGTAGTTTTTAATGAAAAACAAGTACACGCAGTGTATTTATTATTACACGCCGTGTGGTTTTTCCAGTCGGGATTTTGAGGATATAATATTGTTTTATTAAATGATATTTATTATAATCTGTGTGGGCGCATGTTAAGGAATTAAATATTCGACATGGGGTTTTCAATAAGATTCAATGAAATAAATAAAATGCGTAACGCGTTTATTTATTATCATAAATCTACAACCTCAAACCCGATTATAAATATCCTCACAACCCCAACTCTTTTCCTAACAATAGAATCGTGGTGCACAACAATTCTGGAGAATTTTTTCAAGGCCGAAAGAACCTCTTCCTCCAAGAACTCTCTCAAGACTGAGAGCGATCCTCTTCCATCAGATCAAGACGATCTAAGGCAGATAACGCAAGAAAAGGTTTCTCCACGCTAGTACCCAAAGACTCCTTTGGCGAGGTCTAAAGATACGAGGTGCACGTGTGGATCACCGCTAGAGGAAGTCTACAATTGGCTTCTGCGATGCAACGACGAATCACATCGGAACATGATCAAGAATATCAATGAATAAAGAACACCCAAAAGGTACTTCTTGTCAATTAATTAAATTAATTATAATCAACTTGTGACGATCCACTTTTTTGGTTCCAAGACCTTTCTTCTTCTTTTTCTATTTCTGTGAATCGATCTATGGAGACTGTCGTTTATCGTCGTATTGATCCCGTATTGATCATTGCTAATGACAAAAATCCAAGTGGGCACATCCACCCACACGCTTCTGCTGCGCCTGGAACCTTCACGGTATCCCAGTGGCTGGCTGAGACTTGACGACTACTGACCGTTTTGACTCGGAGTGACTTGACAGGCCCAGTGGGGAGTACCTTGGTGACGCGGCAGACCCACGATGGGGAGTGCCTTGGTGACATGTCAGACCCATGATACTTGAAAGGAGGAGTACCTCAGCAGGCCATGAGGGGGAGTGCCTTGGTGACGCGACAGACCCACGGTGGGGAGCGCCTTGGTGACGCGGAAGACCCACGGTACTCGACAGGAGGAGTACCTTAGCAGTCCAAGGTTAGTGGGAAGCACCTCTGTGTGACACATCAGGCCCACTGTACTCGATAGAGGAGGAGTTCTCTAACAGTCGAGGTGTTCGACATCGTGACTGGGAATGTTACTTGATACTACCCCTAGAATAAATCCCGATGTGAGCTAAGTCAGTACCTCTGTGTTTTCCTCATGATTAAGATGGATTACTTGATAACTTAGGTATATATATGGTAATATACCTATGTAAGGTTATCTATTGATTTAATACTTTGTGATTTATCCTTTATAGATTTTGTGAGACCTAGAGGGTCTCAGGATCCCTACTGAGTATCATTATACTCACCCCTACACGGGCTATGCCTGCACCTTGTTGTGTTGGATGTAGACGACAGACAACGCTGACTGAGGCTAAGATTAACAGGACTGGACAGTACCTGGAGGTGGACCATACGGCGTGTCGGTATACAGAGGAGACAGGTGGACGTTGAGTGCTGAGGAGGTGATCTGTACCTACCCTTCAGGTAGGAACCTCGGAGGACGACCCAACAGCTGACTTTACCATTTCTTCAGTTGTATTGTATCACAGTTGTACTTGTACTTTCTAGTTGGGCTTGTATTCTGGCCCCTTTTACTTACTGCACTCACTCTGTATACAATTCAGTTTACTTGTGTTCCTATCTTGCTGTGTGCTTGGTTACGTGTGCTTATAGGTTATAAAGGCAATGCCTTCCCAGTTTTAGGGAATACGCCTTCGGTGCTAGTCGCCAGCCCTGGCCTATGGAAGGCAGGTTTGGGATAGTCACGGCACGGGCCCCGGGGGACGGGTCGTGACAATTAATAATTCTCATTACATTGAAAAACTCATTGGGAAAGGGGGATGATATTTATTTGTTTATATAGAACCATGCTAACCCTTTATATAGGTAAAACTTATAATCAAGAATATTTTTATATAAAAGTTAAAGTTTAATATAATGTATCTTCTAGAACCCCACCTTTTAGATGTATGATACTCTTTCAATATGTTAGAACTAATATTCTAAAAGGTACCTTTTTAATGGTTTATATTAAGGATAAATATTGTATGTAAAGTTTTCTTTATAAAAGGGGAGAAGCAAAGAAGGGGGAAGTGAATTCCAAAGGGGGATCTTCTGTAAAGTTGTTTTGTAAAGGGAGAGAAAAGATATTTCTTCTATGAATTTTATAAGGGGGATTAGATTTCATAGAATAAAAATAAGTTTTCTAATTTACTTTATTTCATCCTGGATTACATTTTTTTTTGTGTTTTGTTATTATAAAAAAGGGGGAGACTGTTGGGCCATTTTACTAAAATGACTTCATCCGGATCTATTATTTTGATGAATCACAATACACTCAACACATTACATGTACTTACTTTAAGTTTTGTTAGTTGTTATTTTTGTGTAGTTTTAACTTCTAAATCATGTGTTCTAGATGAGAGAATTATGAACCGTGAACTTTCAGGACATCATGAATTCACTTGAACTATTTCAATCAGAAGATCATTGTGTAATATTTTTAGAGTTTATTAGAGATTATAGTTATACCTGAAGATCTCAACGTTTACTGTTGTGAGTTTGATATACTCAATGCCTATAAATAGAAGGATGAGGCTTTGAGGAACAACTTTTGGCTCATTGTAAAGTGATGAATTTTGAGAGCTATTCATTACTTCAGTGAATTGATAACTTCTGATTATTTTAGTTTTTAGTGTGATCAATTTCATTTATGTGAGGCTTCATTGTAAAAGCTCTAAGGTTCATATTGTAATCATTCGGATTATGATTGAAGAGTTATAGGGATAGGAATAGGTGCTTCTAAGATTCTTATTCAAATAATTCCTCAGGATAATACTTGGCTGATTATGATCATCTGATCTAAGAGGAGCTCTGGGATAAGAGATTTTTATTTTTGACGTTCGTCGAAGAAGTCTAAGGATATGAATTGTGCTTTTGATATTTTAAACCAACGAAGTTCTAGATTTTCAGAATATGGATCCTTTGGATTTAGGTATTGATCCTTATACTGATTTGGATTAAAATTAAAGAGTTATGGTTATTGGAATTGTGATATCCTTTAATAAAATTTGTTTAAAGGTATATGGATTTTCATTAATAACCTTGTTGAATCATTATGTTATGTTGTTTTACTTTTTTTTAACTTGTTTTTAATTTATTTAAGTGTTACCATACAATTTTTTTTATTTTTATTGCATTTATTATTTTTTGTTACTCTAATTAGTTTGAAATTCATAACTTCCAAACTACAAAATTCCTAGAGTGGAAAAAATTGTTAAGTTTGTAAAAATTCAATTCACCCCCACTCATAAAGATACCTTTCTAGTAAAATAATCACATGACGTACTTTATTGGTTATCAATATCACCATTCTTATCACAAGGATTAGAATAAATTTTGGCGAGATATGTTTTTCCCCATCACCTTTGATATATCCACCCAATTTCATTCTACAAATTGTATTATCTCCCTGTAAAGTAGTAGAAATATCATATTCATAATTAAAAAGAAATTATTTATGATATAATAAATAAATAATCTTAACCAAACACATTATCGACTTTTCTTGTGTATTACAATTAAGTAAACATGATTTGAGAAAGCTGTAGAAATTTTTTGTTTTATAGAACACCATGAAATGGTCATCCAATTATCTATAAATAAATACTCATTTTGAGATCTGGTTTTATTTAGTTCAGAAAAATATCCAACATCAATATACCCAACCAATTTTGATTATGAATATTGGAATAAGTAATCATTTATACCCTTTAGATATCATTGAGTAGGAGAACAAAATTACCACACATCAAATTCATTGTAATAAGACCTCATATTATTTGTAAGGAATAGATGCGCAAGTATGTGTATATCCTCCAGGGATAAATAAATTATGCATTTATATTTAACCCTTTAGATAAAAATAAGTTATTAATTATAAAATATATCAATATTGAAAGAAATATATTTAATTGGGTGTGGAGGGTTCGAAAAGGCCACTCCTGGGAATTCCCTTTCTACCAAAGAAAGAAATATATTTAATTATTAATTAAGGTTATCTTCATGAATATGTAAAATATTTCAAAAATTTAAGATTTAATATTCCATGATTAATTAAAAAATACAACAACATTCATTTTAATTTGATAAAAAATATTCTATATCTTTCAAAAACCCTTGAGGGGTTTTGATGTCATTCAAAACATTTGGATAAATATGATGATTAACAAAAATTAATCATTTTATACAAACCATTGGATGATAAAATTAATTTTATATTCTACTTTATATGAATTAAAATGGTTATATTTGATAAATATTATTTAGTTCAACCTATATAGTAATTTATCTGATGGGTGAATCTATCATAATTTTAAATATTCTTTAGGAATTTTGAACCTCAAAGGGATTCATATATTGATATTATAATCAATGTTAATGATTGATGAATTGTCGTAGGTCCCAATCATTATAAATTTATAGATATTATAGTGTTGGCCAATGGATGAAATAATCCACTGACAAGGATATTTTCTAATCAATAACCTTCTTAATAACTTATTAATGTTTTTAGTTTTTTGTAAATAATGAAAATATGAAATGAAAATAGGGTTTTTTTTAAAGGAAACATAAGGTAAAAAAATCCAGTAAGAAGAGGAGTGATTTTAAGGTAAATTCCCAGATGTATTCATTCTGAATAAGATATCCCCTAAATCACTTATATCATATTATAAAATATGTGCATGCCATAGAGTATGAAATTCATGAAAATTATGGCATATCACATGACTTAGTTTAGGGATACAATGTGGACTATTATATGATACAATGTTGCCACCTTAGCATGGCAGTGGAATGTTAAAGTATCAACATTTGAATCTATTCCATTAAATGTCATCATTAATAGTAGATGTTTCATAAGATGAAACACATGGGAGTCACATTCATGCGATGGATGCTTTAATAGACAAAATTAAATTTCTCATGCATTATAACATACAAGTAAATTTATGGACTTAGAGAGAATCCCCATGTGTTTAGATAAAAGAGGGGAAATTCCATGGTTTGTTAGAGTACTCCTTGATAAGCTACTAGATAAATCTCCATCTCCCTTAAATCTCTATATCTTCTTCACTCTTTACCACCCAAGATACTAGTATATCATGAGCAAAGAACATATACCACTTGAATTTCAGGTGACTCAAGTCTAACCTGTGTATCCACCATGGAGGAGGGATTCCTTCAGTAACCTATTGGTGATCTTTATAAAGAATGGATAAAGATATTTTTCACACCTCTATGGCGCATGGTATGCTATGTTATTTATTTTACAATAGTATGGTTTCAGGATTCATGAAAGGTGATCTTGGTTTATGATTTCTAATTACTTATTTTACTTATTTTATTAAGCATTAATATATCCTTAGAAACTTAACATTGGTATCAATGAAAGAAAATTTCCTTTTATTCATGAAACCATGTTTAAAACTAAGTGAAATTATGAATCATTCATGCTACAGAAAAAATAGAGCATCGTAACATTATAAGAAATTCAGTGCATGTCGTTAAATTTAACCAGAATCTGTATAAATTGGTATCAATATTTATGATAAGTGCTTAATTATTCTTATATGAAACATACATATGTATAAATCAGTGTTAATTTCAAGTAAGGAATGTATACTAGAGTTAATTTTATATAGACTATTAGGCACTGAGTGATTTCTATGCAGTGATTGGTTAATATTACGCATACACTAAGTTATTCATACGCATCCCTCAGTTAACATGGCATGAAACAATTCATTAATTTTTATGAGCACTAAAATAAATTATAATCAATTATTCCTATGTAGTTTTATCATAATCCTAGCACCACTCACTGAATTATTACCATGTTATATAAAATCAACCCCATGCGAGCCTCTATGCACTGGTTAATACTACGCAACACTTATTTTAAGACTATGCATCTTAAACCACATGTGATTAATCAAATGTGGTAGGTATATCATAAGTATGACACCATTATATTTTTTATATATTTATCTTCAAATAAATTTAATTTCTTCGATAGCTTGCGATATACTCAAACCTAAGTCTAAATGAACTGTAATATAGTATACCGTTATAACCTAACCGTTAAATTGGTGATATAAATAAAAATAAACAAATTTTGAATTTTTTTTATGAAGTATTTATATAAATAAAATATATTGATAAATAAGGACTTTATTTTTTGTAAATTTATTATATTCTTTAAAAATACATTTTTTTCTTCAAAAATGGGTTTTATTATTTTTTTGTGAGCAACTAATATAATTAATTCCATCCATTTTTAGAAAATGTACTTATAAAAATGAACTTCATTTTTTTAAATAATAATTTCAAAATTATCTTAGAGTTAATTTTTGAAAATTTTCTGAAAAGATTCATTTTTCGATGAACAGTGAAAATACTGATTTTTATTGAAAATTATCTTTTCGTTTAAAACATTTACAAAGTTCTATTTTATTTTAAAATGGTTTTAAAGGTAAAATTAGTTCACTTATATTATTAATAATCTAATTATGGTATTTATAATTAATTTTATATTTAATTTCTGTATAAAACTTTTTTTTCTTAAGAAAGCATTTTTTTGGAAAATCGATTTTCATTGCGTTTTGTGGGTTTAATTTTAAATTAAATTCTGAAACTTACATGAATCAAATTTGATAAAATGGATTGCATATTTGGAATAATAATTTATAATTTTTTTAATGAGACCACTTTCATTTTTGGTCATAATGAATAGTAAAAACAGTAAAAATTTATCACCACAGTTAATGTTAAAACGGGTTTACGGGGGGGGGGGGGGGGGTTAAACCAAGAGATAATGGTAAGTTTGATAATTAAACTTGTACAAATAATATTTTCTAGCCATATTTAAACCTAATAATATCCCAAATTTTAATCTCTATCTATTTGGAAGCATTTGGATTGAGTATGTCTTTATTATATTTTAATCTTTTTTGAAATTCCAAGCATGTCCTCTCCACCACTTATGAAGGGAAACCCCTCATTTCTCTTCTTTAAACCACTTTAAGCTATATAGGTTGACTAAAAACAGACCAATTCTCTTATAAAATTCCCTATCCATGAATTATAGGTTCTGGTCTTCTTAAAAGACCATTCTATGAGTCCTTAAGAAGGGATCTAAAGGAGGTATACTAAAGAAAAGGCAATCATCCTACCCAACCCCTTTCAATTTATTTCTTATTATAACTCTTATAAATATATGTTATCCATAATAAAATAATAAATTCAGTATCATCAATATACCAAAATATTTTTATGATTATTTTTCCATCTTTATTCACCATCTTTTCTATCAAATGGTATGTGAAATTATCGTTTATGCATATGTGTGGACTACTTCCTCCACATAGCGATACAATTAATTTTTCAACACCATATTTCATGGATGGTTATTATGATGAGTTTAAAGTTTATATATGATATTTATGAAATAATTATTCTTATGTAATTATAATATCATATTTACCTTCTTACCTTCCAATCCATTGGAAATCAGGAACGCCGCTCATGCATACGTGTGGACTACCACTTCCACGAAGTGATGCGATTCTTTTTTTGTTTCAACTTTACATGAATGGTAATAAGGATATATTTAATGAAATTACATGATATATATGATATAATAAATATTATGAAAAGGGTAATTATTATTTACCTTTTTTAATCCCGTTTTTTTAAAAGTTAAAACATTGTTTATGTGTACGTAGACCTACTATCTCTATGAACGGTGTAATTCATTTTTTTATCTTTACATTTAATGGATGATTATAAATATATATATAATGAATATATATTATATTTATATCATGATTAATATTCTATATATTATGGAATTATGATCAAATTATAAGGATCAGAACTACCAAAGCGAAATTCTCATGAAAGGCGAAACGATTGACACTTGGAACCGAAAATTTTAATAAGGAATTATTAATAAATTGGTGTTGAAATGTCATAAATGGGACAAATATGATATTATAAATATTTAAATTACTCTATAATATAATTATAATAAATCTAAATTCATTATAAGTGGGTTAGAGTGCCTTCAAATAAATTTGAACTTGAGGTACGAGTTGTATGTTACAATCTCATTGTTTATCAAGATTGTTTATGATTAAGTTTCTAATGATAAAATTTCATGATATACCACTCAATAATATAATTAATTTTATTATCCAATGGTTATTTATGGAAATTTAAAATAATATTACTATTTTCATCTCTTTGGTACTTATAATTATTGAGAAAATGCTTTTAAGAAAAACAAGCTTTATTTCCTCTTTGGCCAGAATTCCTTTTTCTTCCACATCCCTTTTTCTAAAATGTTTTAATTATTTTTACTAATATTTAATAATTTTTTAAAGTTTTTTTACCCATATTTTAATTTTTGAAAAATCATTTAAAATTAGTCTTCTTATTGTTTCCCTAAATAAGGCATTTTTGACTTTTTACTAAAAAATGTGAAAGGAATATTTATTTTAATGCACACAACATGAAAAAAATTTCCCATAATCATGAGCAATAATTTTTTTGAAGATTCATTTACAAGTTTCCAAGATTATTTTCAAATAATTTTTTCCATAATATTTTGGAATTTTTTACATTTTAAATAAGTGATTTAAATATGAAATGGGTATTTTCATCAATAAATATTCCAATGATCTTTTAATAGAATTTTTCATCTATGATAACATAATTTGATATTGATTATGATTTATAGGGTATATAATCCAATGATAACATCCTTATTATTTTTATGCATGGTTTATGATTATGATAATTATATGTTTATGAAACCCTTTTATTTTCCATGGGTTATGCTATGATGAAATATTGAAATGTTTATGAAACCAGTTTCTTTTACACGTGTTATGATATATGATAAATGATTTATGTCCTTATATCATACATATGAATGGATTATGATTATGTGATATACCAACCAAAAACTATATATCCCTCCAATGCATTGTTTAAATATGGATATCTCATGAGATAATAAGGACTGTAATGGGGAGTGAACATAGTTCAATAAGGAAATTTTTCCACCATGATAGTCTTGGGAGTAAAGCTTGACTAAAGATATGATGGAATTGGGAATAAAACCAATCCACTATGATTTTCTTATTAGTAAGACTTTACTAAGGAAATTATTTTTTATGATTATGTGTATGCCACAAACTTATGTCTTATTCCAAAGTTATGATCTCATGACTCATGTTCTTTGATTCCTTTATGATTCATGTCTTATGAACTACCAAGATTTATACCATGACTCTAATATACTAAGTATGGTTTTAGATGTTAAAATCATGTTCTCATACCCTTATGATTGTTTTATTCTTAAGTGATTATTGATATCTCCCTTTTTTACCCTTACTGACCATGTAAGATCACCCTTTCTTATGTTTTCTTTCCGAAGATTATAAAGAAAGGTTTTAAGTATGATATGCCTAAGAAGGGTGCTAGTTATGAAGAACTTAGTGGGAGATGATGTAGATCTCTTATGAATAATTTTTTTATGTATCAAAGTTTCCAAAGACACTAAACCTATATAATTATAGTGTGTATTATAATGTTATGTATTGAATTTTCATTTAATAACATATAATATTTATGTATGAAAATATGGATCACTATAGTTGGTATCAAAATAAGGTTTTGTTACATATAGAAACTTGAATGAGAAAAATTTAGTGATAACCCTTAGGTTAATACTATATATAAAAGAATGTCCTAAGTTATGGAAAATAAAGGAGTATGGTTTTCCTATAAAAATATCCATGCCTGGATACTATAATTGGATGTGGTTTAGTAATAGATGCATCTAATGGTAATAACCCCAAAAAGAGTTGGTCGAGTATACCTTGACCATCATTCTGGTGAAAAATGAGCATACCCTTACGACGCACCTAGTTTGACACTCCTAGGGGATATTATTGGTTCAATTCACTTTTTATTTATGAACCATCATGAATGATTTGAATAAATTATGACCATGAAGGACCTAGGTTAAAACTAAGGCATCATATATTGAAATGAATGCATCATGATTTAGACATCCTATGAATGATTTTTCATGGTTGATCACTCTGATTAAAGATGTTGGATGGGACTACTGACCTTTTGGTTTTAGTATGGGATTAAAGATAGAATGATGAAGTTGAGGTGGTAACAAGTAAGCTCAAATATTGAAGTACCCTATTTAAGCTTAGTTATATAAATTTATATATATTAGAAAAAGTATCATGGAATAATAATTCATATCATCAATGATTAAATATCTAATTAGTAGTGAAAACTCCTAATAGTATGATTATCAGATCTCAAGTCTATGATTCTTCTCTGATTGAAGTTTGTGGGAATGTGCTTCACAAAAATCTCATTATTCTCTCTCTAATTAATTTGATGTTATCTTAGGCATGTATTGGATCTCTTTACATAAATCCCACATCAATTTTTGAGGAAGGGAAGTCACGTTGGATACTCTAAACCAACCTATGATCATCTATTGGTGCAATGATAAATATGAACTTACAATGTAAATTACATCCATAATATGGGTATTGATTCATATTCAAAAGGGGTGTTTATCTCATATGGTTGGGGAGAAACTTAAAATCAAAGATATTCCTATTGTATAGGAATTTTTTGATGTCTTTATAAAAGAATTTCCTTGTATCCATTTGAAAAATAAAGTTGATTTTTCAATATAACTCATACCTGATGCTACACATATTTCAATAACTCTATATAGAATAAACCCTATTGAGTTATAGTAATTGAATAAGAAACTCCAGGAGAATTATGATAAGGGAATCATTCATCCAAGTGCATCACCATGGGGTGTGCCTGTTCTTTTTATTAAGAAAAAATATGGATCAACGTGACTCTACATTGATTATTGGAAACTCAACAAGATCATAAGAAATAATAAATAAACTATTCCCCGTATTGATGATTTTTTCAATCAATTACAAGGAGCTCAATATTTTTATAAGATTGATCTTCGATCTGGATACTATCAATTGAGGTTCAATAATGAAGATATACCCAAGAAATCATTTCATATGTGGTATAGACACAATGAATTTATTGTGATTCCATTTGGTCTTACTAATTCCCCAATATTTTTGTGGATTTAATGAATAGAGTCTTTAGATATCACCTTGACCAGTTTATGGTAGTCTTTATAGAAGATATTCTTATATATTCTAAAAGTAAGTAAGATCATTAAGATCAATTTAGGATTGTACTAATGACCTTAATAAAGGAGAATATATATGAAAAATTTACCAAGTGTGAATTTTGGATACAAAAAGTTTCATTTTTGGGTCATATAATATCATGTGAGGTTATATCGTTGGATCCATCAAAGACAGAAGTTATGGAACATTGGACTAGACCAATCACTATGAATGAGATCTATAGTTTTCTTAGTTTGGATATATATTATCAATGCTTTATGGAGAATTTCTCATGGTTTTATAATCCACTCACCAAGTTAACTCGTAATGGAGTCAATTTCCTTTGGAAAAATGAATGTGTGGAAACTTTCAAGGAACTAAAGAAAAGGTTAGTCAGTGCACTTGTACTTAAAAAACCTTGCAGTGGAGAAGGGTTTTTGGTATATAATGATGCATCAAAGAAGGGATAGGGATTCTCCTTTATGTATAATGATATGGTGATAGCTTATGCATCACCATAATTAAATGTTCATGAGAGAGATTACCCAACTCATGATTTGGATTTAGTAGTGATATTGTTTGCATTAAAGATATAGAAGAATTATCTTTACAGAGAAAAGTGTGACATATATACTGATCATAAAAGTTTAAAGTAAATACTCACTCAAAAATAGTTGAATATGACATAGAGAAGATGATTAGAGTTGATTAAAAATTATGACTACTCAATACATTACCGCAATAGAAAAGTGCATGATCCAAAAGGATCATGCTAGATTATCTATGATGAGGATAATAAAAGATCCAATATTATTGGATTTACAAAGCATGGATATGGAAATCTTGAAGGAAGGGGAGAAATTTTATCTTTCTCCAATGAGTGTTCAACTATAAATCTAAATAAATATTAAAGAGGAGAAAAAGTAAGACGTAAAACTAATAAAAAAGGTAATAAATATTCTCGATTTCAACCTTGATTACATTGGAATGATAAGGTTTAAGAACCATGTATGTGTCCTACAAATACCATATCTGAAGAAGGATATATTGGATAAATCTCATATTTTATCATTCTCTATTCATCCTAGAAGTACAAATATGTATAGAGATATGGAAGAGTATTTATGGTGGGACAACACGAAGAGAGATAATGAAGAGTATGTATCTTAGTGCTTGGTATGTCAAAAATTTATGACTGAGGGACATAAGTCTAAGTGTATATTGCAACCATCACCCATACTAGAATAGAAATGGGAAAACACCACCATGCATTTTTTTGTTGAACTCCCTAAAATGTCTAAAGGCTATAATTCTATTTGGTTTATAGTCAATTGCCTTACAAAGTTAGAACAATTCATTAATATTAGAGAATATTTATCACTTGATCATCTTTTTAAAACAAGAATTAATAAAGTGGCAAGGTTTCATGGAGTATCACATTATATTGTATCTGATCGGATTTCGAGGTTTACCTCGAAGTTCTGGAAAAGTCTTCAATAAGACCTAGATTCAGAGTTATGTTTTAGTACTACTTATCATCCTTATATAGATGGATATTATAAGAGAACAATTAAAACAATAGAGTCTATTCTATGATCTTTTTATATATATTTAAAAGGTGGTTGGGATCAACATCTTATTTAATCAAGTTTTCTTACAATAATAGATTTTATTCGAGCATTTAGATGGCTCCTTATGAATCCCTCTATGGAAATAATTATAGAACTCAAATGTGTTAGGATAGATTTAGAGAAATAAATATACTAATACCCAATTTATATGAGGAAATAATAGAGAAGTTTATATCCATTCATCAATACATCAATACAGATTAGAGTCGATAGAAAAGGTATACTGAAAATTATCGGTGAAATCTAGAACTCAAAGTTAGTGAGAAGCTATTCCTATGAATTTATCTATAGAATAAGGTTATGAGATTTAATAATAAGGTAAATATGAGCCCTAGGTATATTGGTCCATTCGATATTCTTGATTGAGTAGGGATAGTATCTTATCGCTTGACACTTCCACCGAACTTCTCTCAAGTTCACAATATGTTTTATGTATATTTCCCGTGGAAGTACATACCCGATCCTTCACATGTATTGAACTCAGAGGTTGTACTATTGGAAAATGATCTTTCATATGAAGAAAATCTGGTATAAATCTTGTATAGTAGAGATAATGTGCTACAAAACAAGACTACTCACCTAGTTAAAGTTCTTAAGAGAAATCAGAAATTCAAAGAGGCTACTTGGGAACCCTAGGATATGATGAAATAACAATATCCTCACTTGTTTTTATCAAAGTGAGGGAATTTTTAGGGAAAATTTAATTTTAAGGGGGGTATAATTTAACACCCCAAGATTTTATTATATATTTCCCTTCAAATAAAATTATTATTTTTAATATCTTGCGATACATGAAAACCTGTGTCTAAATGAACTATAAAATAATATACTATTATAACCTACCTGTTAAATTGGTTAAATGAATAGGAATAACCAAAATTTTAAAATTATATATAATGGTCTTATATAAAATAAATATATTTATATATAAGTTCTTTATTTTTAGTAAAGTCATTATATGCTTTAAAAATGCATTTTTTCTTCAAAATGGGTTTTATTTTTTTTGTCAGAAAAATAATATAATTAATTTATGTCATTTTTAGATTTTTTTTAAGAAATAAACTTTATTTTTGAAGTTATCATGTAAAAATTAACTTAGAGTGAATTTTTTTATAATTTTATGAAAGGATTTATTTTTTAATGAATAGTGAAAAATACAAATTTTTATTAAAAATTGTATTTTCATTTAAATCATTTATAAAGTTACATTTTGTTTTAATATGGGTTTAAAGGTAAAATTAGTTCATATATATTATTAATAATCCAATTAATGTCATTAGAATTAATTTTATGTTGAATTTTGGTATAAAAGATTTTTTTATATAAGAAAACATTTTTTCTGGAAAACTTCATTTCATCATGTTTTGTGGTTTTAATTTTAAATTAAATATAGCCACTTATTTGAACTGAATTTAATAAAATAGGTTCCATATTTGGAATCATCATGTAATTTTTTGCAAGATTTCAATTTCAATTTTGGTCATAAGTAATAGTAAAAATAGTAAAAATAGTAAACAAAATTCACTAGGATTAAGGTTAAAATGGGTTTATCAGAGGGGGGGGGGGGTGGTGTAACACCCCATGATTTTAAAATAACACTTGATCGATAGCTTACATCGCACAAAACCCCGAGCTTAAAAGAACTCCAAAATATTATTATTTTAACACGAATGTTATAAACTAGCCATTAAATTGGAATATGTGAATAAGATTAACTATATTATGAAATAAATATGAAGTTAATATTCAATACAAATTAAATTATGGATAGGAAATGAACACATATTTTTTTTATTAAATTCATTTTATTCTTAAAATAAAGGTTTTCTTCAAAAAGTTGTTTTTATTACTTTATTCAAGAAAATAAATATAATTAATTTTTGACACTTATAAAATGCATTTAATAAAATAAAATTCATTTTTTCATATGAAAAATTGATTAGGGTAAATTTTTGTGAATTTTCTAAAAAAGTTGTTTTTTGGGTTAAGAAGTGAAAATACCATTTTTACAAAATTTCATAACTCTTATGAAATAATTATTATATAATCATTATTAACCCTTATTCCTTATAAAAATTTATTTAAGGAATGAAATAATACATAGGGTTTTACATTTAGAAACACATTCTTAGTAGTTTTTAAAACCACGGTTTTAACCTTAAAAATAAATTGTTTTTATGAGTTATATGCATAACAGATTTAGAATTGATTTTTATCAATTTTATAAATTGAATAAAGTAAAATGGATTCCATATTTTTAATTAGGATTTATAAATTATTTTATAAGGTCATTTTTATTTCATACATAAAAAAGTTACCATGGTAAAAAAAAGATTTACCGTAGTATAGGTAAAATAATGCCGCGGGTTTAAGTTAAAAGGTAAGAGCTTGAAATACCTAAAATTTACAACATTAAATGAGTGTTTGATGTATTTATCTAACTTAAACATCCTTTATAATAGTAATCATCACCCAAATTCATTGGAATTAATGGAACCCAAATTTAGTTGTCATTAAAAATAAAATAACCATTAATTAATCACTTTAAACCTACCCTCCTCAAGTATAAATAGCTTCCCTTACCACCCCCTTCCTCCTAAAATGCCTTTAAGATCCTAAAATATATACCAAACCCTATCCTCTATAATATATCCACATCCAATGGATAATTTTCTCATCCAAATACCAATTCCAATTTCCTTAAGGGGTTATTCAAGGAGGTGATATGCAAGAGGTAAATTTCTCAAACAACAACTCTTAATTTCTTTTCTTCTTCTACTTTATCCTCAAATCATTAATCCATAAAGGAATAATAAATCCAGTATCATGTATATAATTTAATTTTATATTTATAATGGAATATATTGTATCCATCCTTTTTATTACCTCCTTTTATTCAAAGAAACGAAACCATTGTCCAAATTATGGAGGTTAACCATCTCCATGGATGATGATTTTTCATTTTCCATTAAGGAATTAATGGTTAGTAATAAAAGTATCATTATAGTTAAATTAGATTTTAATAGTTATATTATAATCTATTTTATGTTCTGAAACTAATATATATACATAATATTAAATAAAACTAAAGTAGTTCATGATGTTCGAAAAAATAGCCAAATTAAACTAAACATTTATCATTAACATTTTATCAAATGCATCTTCCTCATGTAAAAAATAAAAATGATATATAGGAAAATTTAAACTCATGGAATTGAATTAATAACCTTTAATTTCAATTATGTAGCTTTATTTCCATTTGATAAGAAAATCCATAATTATACACAAATGAATCGACCATTAAACCTTGAAATGAACGCACCCAAAACAATGAAAATAATGAAATATTATTAATAAATAGGTGATAAGATGTTATAAAATGATCATATATGGTATTATAAATATGATTATATTTATATAATTAATTAATATTTTTTAAACCTTTATGTAAGAGGTTAAAGTACACAAAACTAAAGGGAAGCGTGAGGTAATGGTTTCTCGTTTTACTTTTACTTCTGTGAGATATATGACTTATTCACCACTTATTTCTTATATGTGGTGTATATAATGACCTTTTATATATCATTTCATGAATCTCATTATCTTAATGATATTAAATGTTCCATTTTATAATTATTTATTTTATGGGGCATACGTTTTGACTGATTACAAAGTGATAAGATAATTCTTAACCCAATTTCCATTCTTCAGGGTTAAACTTATACTTCTTTGATTATGTCATACTCAGATTATTTTGGAAATGAATTTTGAATATATTATGATTTATTTAAAAATTTTTTATGTGGATTTATAGTTTTTTTTAAAAGGTTGGGGTTGAAGCCTCATTTATTATTAAAGCAAATCAAATACATCTTTTAACTGGGCAGAGGGAGACCCATTACATAGCCCGAAGGCCTAATGGAAATTTAGCCCATTACATGGACCGTAGGCCCAAATTTTTGGCCTAAGGCCCATTCTGTGGATAGTAATACTACAGTACCCTCGCCTACTACAGTACCACACAGTACCCTCACCACTGCTACAGTACGCTATAGTACCTGCACCCAATGGGTTTTGAACCCCCATTTTCATGTAGGATTAAGGGGTGATTACCACTAAGCCAAACTCCAACTAAAATATGTGGATTTATAGTGAATACACATATTCAATTAATTTTATTAATGATCACTTCAATTATATGATATTTATAAAGGACATTCTTATAAAAAATTATCGTTTTAAAGTTTCCCTTTAAACTATATTCATCGTCTATGTATATGTTTTCTAAAATTGTTTCCATAAATGTTTTAACTAAGATAATATGATTGTTTAAATTCATTTTTACTCATGTTTGATTTTTTTTACAAAATGATTTGAAATGTATATTTTTTTTCTAAACAAGGTCCTTGAGACTTTTTTTGACAAAAATATGGATGAAATGTTTTTTTTAACTTTACGGTGTGATTTCCTTTTCCCACCATCATGATGCCTTAATGATTTAAAGATTAATTTACAAGTTTACATGGTTATTTTAAAAGAAAATGTTTTATTTTATAATTTTTTTGGTGTTTTAAACATAAGTGATTTTCAAAGTGAGAAGGGTATTTTCCTCGAGATTTTTTCAATGATATCATTTAAATTATTTTCATCTATGTTAACATCTTTTGTTAAATCTCATGATTCATTAAGGTTGATATATTATGATACCATATTCCATATTTTATTAAATGGTTATTGATCAGTTTGACTGGGATATACTATTTTGATAGAATTCACCACATTACTCTAGATGGTTTGTGATTATGTTTACTAAATAGGGAAAGTTATTTACATTTTGTATACTAGTTTAAATACAAATTTAAATGTTGATTATGTTCCAACATTTCATATGAGTAATTTTTTAGACATTAAAGACATGGGTGGGGCTCGATTATAAATATCCCCTCAATGCATTAGCAGGTCTCATGAAACAAATTAGTTGCTTAAACCTAATCGGTTTGTACCGAGTAGTTTTAAAATTTCTTGTGAAAGGTCATCATAGTAGATATGAAGTTAGCCAAACCTAAATGGTTTGTACCCAGTAGTTTTAAACCATTTTGTGAAAGGTATTGATGGTTGAGGTACCATGATGCCTCAGATCATGGCATCCAATAATTAAGAATTCCTTCATTAAGATTTTAGTTATTATTACCCATGATATTTTGACTTTGATATTATATCTGGATGAATTTCATTCCCAATTATTGATTAAATGGCATGTCACAACTACAAAACTGGCCTTTAACAGCGCTAGAAAAGCATTGACAACATGAGAGAGGTTAAAAGACCTGGTATTTTATCATCACTAAAAAAGTGCTAATAAAGGGGTCCTTTATCAGTGCTAAACAAAGAACTGATAAATGATACCTTTATTATTACTTTAATTTAGCACCACTAAAGGAACCATTTATTAGTGTTTATAAAAGCACCGCTAAAGGAACCATTTATCAGTGCTTATAAAAGCATTGAAAAAGTGTCTTTTATCAGCACTTATAAAAGCACTGATAAAGTATACCTTTATCCACACTTATAAAAGCACTGATAAAGGGCCATACTACAGTGTGCTACAACAGCATACTGCAGCACCACTGCAATGTGATAAAATAACACACCGTAACACTAGAAACACACCAGATATCAACATAAATAAGTACCAATATAGGATTTAAATGAAATGAAATATACAAAACAAACACAAGAAAAAACATTATATTAAAAACATTTTAAAAATTGGTTTATACAATTACATAACTAAAAATTATTACATACATTCAAAAACATTAATGTTACTTTATATTTTAATCCTGACTTGACTCATGAAATTGATTAACAAACCACCCCTACTTGAGAAAAAAACACACTTGTATAAGAAACCAATTCTTATGTTAGTAATAATGTAAATAAATAACTTAATAAAAAGTGTTAATTTTAATAAAATTAATGTCAATTTTAAATAAAAATACACACTTAGAGTCATACCGGTCACACCATGCATCAGATTGAGGTTTGGATGATTCCAACATGTCTCAAATGACTTGTGGATCATTGTCTTAAAGTATCAAAATAATCTGAACATGTTTTCCTGGTTTTCAGTACGACATTTGTCTTCTTTACTAAAATATCATTTTAATCTGGAAACATTCACTTTTGACTCATTATGATCACATAATGTATTATTTTGGCATGAAATGGATTCTACATATTAAAAATGTCTTATAAATCATTTTCCTAAACTATCAAGAAAATATGAGTGCGTTTGATTGGTTTTTAGTTAGTGACACTTTTTGAACTAAAATGTCAATTTTAAACTGATAATGGAAAATTTGAGTCATAATGGGAACATCATGAATCATATTGAGGTGTGGATGATTCCTACACATAAACAATTACTTATAGATCATTATGATAAAGTATCAAAACAATCCAAATGTGTTTTCTCAGTTTTGAGTAGGACAATTTTCCATTTTACTAAAATTGATGACAATTTTAAATAAAAACACACACTTTGAGTCATACCGGTCACACTGTACATTAGATTATGGTGAGGCTGATTCCTACATGTCCTAAATGACTTATGAATCATTTTACTAAATTTTTAAAACAACTTGAATATTTTTTCTTGGTATTGAGTACATCACTTGTCTTTTTATAAATGCCATTTTAAAATTGAAACACACACTTTGACTCATACCGATCACATTGTGTATCAGATTAAGGTGAGGATGATTCCTACAGAACAAAAATAAAATATGGATTATTTTCATAAAGTATTTAAATAATGTGAATGCATTTCCTCAGTTTTGAGTAGATGAGTTGACCTTTTTACTAAAATTAATGACAATTTTAAATAAAAAGACACACTTTGAGTCTTACCGGTCACACCGTGTGCCATATTGAGATGCTTCTGATTCCTACACATCTCAAATGACTTATGGATTTTTTTCTAAAGTTTCAAAACAATCTGAATTTTTTTCTTGGTTTTGAGTACGTCACATGTCTTTTTTACTAAAATATCATTTTAAAATTGAAACACATACATACTGATCACACCGTGTATCAGATTGAGGTGAAGCTAATTTATACACATCAAAAATGACTTATGGATCATTGTTCTAAAGTATTTAAACAATGTGAATGATGTTTACTTAGTTTTGAGTAGGTTAGTTTGAATTTTTATAGAAATTGATGAAAATTTTAAATAAAATGACACACTTTGAGTCATACCGATCACACTGTGCATCATATTGAGGTGCGACTAATTCCTACGCTTTCCAAATGACTTATGAATCATTTTAATAAATTTTTAAAATAATATGAATGTTTTTTATTAGTTTTGAGTATGCCAATTGTCTTGTTTACTAAAATGTCATTTTAAAATTAAAACATGTACTTTGACTCATACTGATCACATTGTGTATCAGATTGAGGTGTGGATGATTCTTACACATCAAAAATTACTTATGGATCATTTTACTAATGTATTTAAACAATGTGAATGCGTTTTCTCAGTTTTGAGTAGGTCGATTTTCCTTTTTACTAAAATTGATGTCAATTTTAAATAAAAGCACACACTTGGAGTCATACCGGTCACACCGTGCATCAGATTGAGGTGTGACTAATTCATGCACATATCAAATAACTTATGGATATTTTTCCTAAAGTATCAAAACAATATAAATGTGTTTTCTTAGTTTTGAGTACGTCACTTATCTTTTTTTCTAAAATATCATTTTAAACTTGAAACACATACTTTAACTCATACGGATCACATCATGTATCCATTTTATGTGAGACCAATTCCTACACATCAAAAATGATTTATGAATATGTACCTCAAATTATAAAAAAAATCCAATCATGTTTGCTCATTTTTTAGTGAGTGATACTTTTTAAAGTCAAATATCAATTTTGAACTGATAATAGACACATTAAGTCATATTGGGAACATCGTGTATCGGATTGAGGCGCGACTAATTATTACACATCAAAAATGACTTATGGATAATTTTATTAAAGTATAAAAACAATATGAATATGTTTGATTTGTTTTGAGTATGTTAGTTATCTTTTTTACTAAAATTAATTTCAATTTTAAATAGAAAGAAGTACTTGGAGTCATACCGGTCACATCATGTGCTGGATTGAGGTGCAGCTAATTCCTACATCTCCCAAAGTCTCAAAAAATCCTAACTGTCAATGTTACCATGATTTCCATTTACTTTCATTATCGAACTTCCAACACTGAATGAGAATCTTCAAAAAAACCACATCGACTAAAAAAAAGAATCCACCTGTATAAGAAAACAATTATTATGAGTAATATTAAAAATAAATAAATTAAACATTAATATTAAATAATACATTAATTATATAGAAAATGATTTTACTCTGAAAATATCAAGATTACCTCTGTGATTGAGCAGTGGAGGGAACTTTAAGGAAAATTATAAATGTCAATACTGCAGGGGTGAAAGGTTTTGAGGGAGAAGAATTCTATGGAAGTTTTGGCATAGAAAGACATTAAATATGAAAATAGAACCCCAACTTGAAAAAAAGAATCCACATATATAAGAAAAAATTATTATGTGAATAATACTAAAAATAAATAAATTAAACATAAATATGAAATGATACATTAATTCTAAGGATAATGATTTTACTGTGAAAACATGAATATTCCTCTGTAATTGAGCAGAGGCAACATTTTTTCTCTTCCTACAAAGGCAATTGAGGTAAATCAAAAGAAAGTGATAGATAAACCACTATAGGGGTGAAAAGGTTTTGAGGGAGAATAATTCTATAGAAGTTTTGGTGCAGAAAGGCATGAAAGATGGATATAGCATCCCAACTCGAACAGAAGAATCCACATGTATAAGAAAACAATTATTATGTGAGTAATACTAAAAAGAAATAAATTAAACATAAATATGAAACAATAAATTAATTCTATGGACAATTATTTTATTGTGAAAAAATAAAGATTACCTATATGATTGAGGAAAGACAATGTCGTTTCTCTTCTTATAAAGGCAGTGAAGGTAACTTGAAAGAAAGTGATTAATGCACCGCTCCAAAGGTGAAAAGGTTTTGAGGGAGAAGAAGATTGTGGAAGTTTTGGTGCAGAAAGGCATGAATGATAGATAGAGAACCCCAACTTGAACAAAATAATTCACCTGTATAAGAAAAAATTATTATGTGATTAATACTAAAAATAAAGAAATTAAATATAAATATAAAGAATACATTAATTATATGGAAAATGATTTTACTGTGAAAACATCAAGATCGCCTATGTGATTGAGCAGAGACAACATCGTTTCTCTTCTTGTAAAGGCATGAAAAATGGATATAAATATTCTAAAATAAATGAACTCTATAAGGAATAATGAAAATTAAATCAACATTCCATTATATACTTTTTCAGTAAAATAGAGAAAGTATATCGTAACATTACCTTTACATCTTTACAAAGGATTTCCTCCATTATAGTTTGTTCTTCTGAGGGATTTTTAATATCATCATGTATAGAAGACATTGTATTCATGAGTAGTCAAACATTTAATTTAGATTATTTTAATTTAGTAGAGAACATATAATATTATGAGGGAAAAAATATATTAAAAAACAATTTTACCTTCTCATTGAACCCTCTTTATTTTTTTAAAGGTTTCAAGGATTTGGATCCTCTATCGAGAATCCAAATCCCCTCATTGTGGTCCCTTCTAACATACTAGATATTTTCTACATTGGGATTAAAATGAAATGATTGTGATGTCCAAATGAAAGGGCCATCCTCGATTAAATTTTTATCTGACTCAAAATTTGTTTTAGTCACTAGTAGGACAATCGACCAATTCTTGTTTGTTGGATCAGAGACATAAAATACTTTCACTTCTTGTGATTACATTATTAATGATTCTTATTTTCACCCTTATATACTAAAATTAACCTTTATAAATCCCATTTCATCAACTTTCACTCCATTGATACTGTTAACCCATTTGCAATGGTAAAGAGACACTTGAAATGTTGTATAATCCAACTCTTATATCTGTTCAATAATGAAAAATATGACATATTTATATAAAGTTGATTTCTATCCTTGGAACCAGATATGTGCATCATTTCAACCACAAGCATAACACCACTTTTTTTCATGGTAATGAAGTCATCATGTTATTTTGCATAGAATGTATAACCATTTATTACAAAACTAGTGTAAGATATAACATTTTCATTCAGTCCTCTGGATATCAATTGAAGTTGTTTGTAAATTGAATTCATATTTTCAGATAACTTATTATAAATTTGATCTCTGAACCATCCTATAGACCATTAATTATGTGTATTTGATATCCATCCTTTAGACCTTAATGGATTCAAATCTCTTAGAATTTATTTATGGGATTCAATGTATGGATCAAACTCTTTAATATTATATAATATGTAAAGATGTGCTTTCTCCTGCTCTGTCAAGGTAATTGTAACAGCATCTCTTCCGAAAATCCCTTTACCCATAATTCATTCATTATGACAAGACTTTGGGAGAACGATGCTTTCAACATCTGATAAATAATCGGTACAAAATTCAATATCTTCTTCAACAATATATCATTCTATAATACAACCTTCTAGATGAATTCAATTATTGACACACCTTTTCAAAATATTCATATACTGTTCAATGGGGTACATCTATTTGTAATGGACATGACCACATAGTTGAACCTCTCTAACCAAGTAAACAATCATCTGGACCATTATATCAAAGAATAATGGTGGGAAGAACATATCTAATTCACATAATATAACTGCAATCTTCTTATGCATGATGGGAAACTTCACCGGGTCTATAAATTTACTACACATGTCTTTTAAAAAGAAGTTGATTCTAGATAATGTATGTCATAAATTTTGATTTAGAATTTAATAGAAAGAAACTAACATTAAATCTTTCATCAAAACATGAAATTCGTGTGATTTTATTCCTTGTAAATTCTAATTAGTCATTGAAATGACATTATTGATATTTTATGAATACCCCTGTGGAACTTTTACACTATTAAGGAAAAGTAAAAATTGCAATTTTTTCTATATGAATAGCGTGTAAGCCTCTAGAGGAAGAAAATTATGCCTTTTACCCTTTACTAATTCCAACTCCTACCTTATCCCCATTTCAATGAAGTCCAACACAACCTTGATGCCATCTTTTATTTTTACAAGAACATTTAGTAACATTCCAATAACATTATCAAATATATTTTTTCTATATGTATGACATCAAGAAAATGTATGACATACAAACAATTTCAATATGGTAATTTCAAGAAAATTGATATCTTCTTCCAACCTAATTTTGTAAGGTTTTTCAAAAATGTTTTACTGAAAATAATTTCAATCTTTTGTACTTTTTTGTGTAGTTGATCACTTGTTACTAGAGAGGATGTTGTACCCTGTTAGATATTCCCATCAAATGCTGTCATCTGGGATCGATATTTATGTCTTTGAGGTAAAAATTTCCAATTTTCTAAAAACACAGTCTTTGAGTAATGTTTCAACTAAAGTCAGTATGTGCGTTTTTCACAAATAGGACACCCCAACATTCCTTTAATTCTATACCATGATAAATTTCCATAAGCGGGAAATTCATTTATCATTCCATAAAATGTGAACATCAATGTGTATTCTTAACTTATATGAGCATCATACATTGTAACACCTATATCCCACATCAATTTCAGATCTTTGATCAATGGAGCAAAATAGACATCAATATCATTACCAGGTTACTTTGGTCCAGATGTAAGTAGAGACAACATAATGTATTTTCACTTCATGCACAACCATGGCGGAAAGTTATAATTTACCAACATGACGGGCCATGTACTATAAGTACTACTCTGTACACCAAAATTATTTATTACATCTGTAGATAATGAAAGAAGAAAGTTTCTTGGTTCATCTCCAAATTCAGGAAACTCGCAATCAATTTTATTCCACTAAGGAGAATATGCTTAATGAAGTAGGTTCCCATCTTTAATTCTTGTATTTGCATGCCATGTTAATTTTCTCATGGATTCCTAACATCTATACTGTCTTCTAAACTATGGAATGATAGTAAAGTACCATAAATATTTTGAAGGACTTGATTCATTTTTGTTGTATTGATCCTCACTACACTTAGGGAATTTTATGAGTGATTCATGGTTCTTTCAAAACAATATGAAATCATTTGTAAAAGCATGTATTTTTTAGAGATCATGCCCATTGAACGTAACATTAATTTAACATCATATGTTCCGAATAATAGTTCATTTTCTTCTGGTAGCATATCTTTCATAAGACTAAGTAGTTCTGTAAAGATAATGTCACTCCATCCATTGCCAGATTTCAAATTATATAACTTCAATACAGTTGACAATGTTTTGTATTTAGTACAACCGGTATATAATGGTTTCTTGGAATAGATATTTAGCTCCTTAAAAAAATTTTTACAATAAAAAAGATCATCTTCAATTTCCATTATAATTGTCATTTCTTCCATGAAATCTCCATCATCTTTTATAAAGGTATTCATATCAAATGATTCATAAACCATAGTATAATCCCAATTGATGTCCACATTCAGTTTTCCCCTTGTTTAGTACAAAATTTATAGATGTGATCTATTATATGACAAATAAAATGTTATTCCAACTCTTCCAGACTAATTTTTCTTGAATAAAAACAATATAAATAGAGACAGAGGATTTTAGAAGGGTTTTCTACATGATCTCTTGAAAACTTGATGAACTCTTTAACTCTATCTTCATATTAGTTTGTCAAATGATTATCGTGCATATATTTTCAGTTCATATCCATTCTATTGGGTTCATAAAAAATTAATTTTATAAAATATATAAATAAATACACATAAGATATTCATGATCAAAAGTTAAATTTATATACAATTCTAATAAGGGAAACTCAACATTTGATTATTTCAAAGAATTTCAATATGTTGAAGAAAATGGGTAATTGAATTTAAGAAAATAATTACTCCACATCAAATACTTCTTAAATCCCATAAAAAATGAAAATATATTATAGGAAATTAAGGTGTCATAAAAAACTAAAATATGATAAACAAGAATAATAAACTTTCATTTAATCAACTAGATCAGTGGTTTCATTGATCGAGGAATAACGCTAACGATAAAAGGGAGAGAACTATCATTATTTTTGTATCATTTTGGTGCATTTGGAAATAAAGGAATAATTCTTGGTTCGAGGAGATTAATACTTCGATGAAGGGAAATATGGATCATTTCTACTAGAATATCTGAATGCCTAGATATTCTAAATCCAACAATAAGGGTTTTTGGGATTTAAAAAATAGTGGGAGATATAATATAATCATTAATAACATCACAATCAGTAATCATTAAAATGTAATAAATATTATTTTATTTTGTGTAGATAATGGAAAGTTACTTGACTACATCACTTTCCTTATGATCTAAATTCAAGAAAGAGAATCTCATATATAGTGAAAACTTCTAGAAGAAGTACAAACACTAACACATTATATTATACCCAGAATAGATGTTAAATTTGTTGGAATCCCTTATAATGATTATCAACCACGTAGAGAGAGTGAGGGTTAGAATTATGCCTATAGAAGATACATAGAGGATACATCATATTTCTGATGAATCATGTTTTTAGTTATGTCTCTAATCTGAGGATACAAGTTGAGGACATGGATGGATACACTATGTTGAATCATTTCAAAGAATATGATAATGAGAAGGAGATAAATGAAGATAATAAATGATATTGTCACTAAAATTTATAAGTGTAAACCGAAAGATGGATAGTGTAATGACCCTAACCTAAATTACCCAAAAAAAACCCAGCTTAGATCATCGTATGACCTCTAACACACCTCAAAGTCACTAAAAGATGGTTTAAACTTTTGGTGTAAAAAACCATAAATGGGAGGTAACCCCCCCCCAAATAGAAATAATTAGCACCAAAGGTTGAAAAAAATTCTAACATGACCCTTGGGGTCAATGGACTTGCATACCCAAAATCATCATTACCTGATATAGGCATACCTGTTAAACAAACAACTATAGAAATAAACGATGAAATAGATATATCAACACACATATATGTCATGTATAAAAACTCACTTATAGTCTATAAGAAATATCAAATAGATAAAAACCTAGTATTCAAACATAACGTGAACTAAAGGCACCATAGTGAATTATAAGAGGAACTAGATCCTATGATACATATAACCAATATAGGAACATATTTCACTCCACTAACTTGGTTCCATAAAAATAGCATATGAAGCTGTATGCCCACTGAGGTGTCCATGAAATGTGTCAGCATATATATAATCATTAGGGAACCACCAATGTGCCTAAAATTAGTAGTAAATAAATAGTAATATACATGAAAATTTCTACACATTTATATACATATATGAAAAAAATATTTTTTAAGAAGATATAAAACATAGTAGTAAAACAAAAATGAATAAATGCTAGGTTCAGTGTCAGATATAACCAATAACTCCATATATCGAGAGGGTCTATACATCGGTAGTCAATCTAAAAAAATATCATAAACAAATTATTTTGTTCATAATCTAAAATCAAAATAGTATACAATCACCGAACCATAAATAATGACATCATCGAAGAAGAAATCAAAAACAAAACAAAAAATATAGAAAGAAAATCGGAAGGACTACCTCACTAGGTTGAAGAAAATCTAAGACCCTCTTCAAAAACCCTAACTATAATCGAAAAACAGATGTCAGACGAGATGTTTGACCAACTGGAGACAGTTGAGTGGTGTGATTCGAGCTTCGATTCATCAGGGAGGAGCACCGACAATGGGTGGATTCCGTGGAAAGCTTTTGATATCGTGGAAAGTTCACAAATGGTTAGGGTTTTTTAAATAAATCGAGACACTTTTATCAGCACTTACAAATAAGCGCTCATAAAGGTAGTTCTTTATCAGTGCTAAAAAAGCGTTGATAAAATCAATCTTTATCAGCATGAAAAAAGCGATGATAAAGATGCTTTTATCAGTGCTTATAACTTAAGCACTAATAAAGAATTTATAATTATAATTATAAATAAAAAATTGTAAATATTTATATATACTTAATAAATATATATAAATATAAATAAATTAAATTGATTCCTTTTTAATATATTTATTATAATTTTATAATTATATATTTATAATTATATATTTCTTTTCAAAATAATATTTATATTATTATACATATATATATATATATATTTAATAAATATATATAAATATAAATATAGTAAATATATTCATTATTTAAGTAAATTTATTATAAATTTAACAATTATTTAAATATATATATATTTATTAATTTATAATTATATATTACTTTAAAAAAATATTTATTTATTTATAATTATAAATATATAATTGCATAAATATATTTATTTATAAATATTTTTTTACCAATATTTTTATTATTATTAATGAATATCTAAGTTTAAGTGCATGCATATATGTTAAAAATGAGTGAAATTGAATAAATTAAGAATAAGTACACTTTAACAATATTGAAAAAATGGACAAGTTTTTTGTGTGTGCATTGTATATAAAAATGAATTAATTATGTATATATGAAATCAATACAACACACATTTGAATTATGTTAAATTGAAAAATCAAACGACATTCAATTATATGTTGAGTACTATGCAATTAGTAAATGTTTTTAATTCATATTAATTTTTAATTATAAACCATTATTTAATAATTAAATGAAAATTTAATGTAAAGCACATAAATATATTGTAATATATAAATCATATATATATACACGTTAATATATATCTATAAATTTAATATATACAATTTAATAACATTGATGATCATAATTATCTAATTAATAAAATGTTTAATATTTAATAATGTATAATCAATTTATTCATTTTTATCAATAATTATTTAATTAATAAAATTTGTAATATTTTTCTTAATAAAATCATTTTTTTAAATTTATTTAATTATATCATTTTATTTATTCAGACCTTTATCAGTGCTAAAAAAGCGTTGATGAAATAAATATTTATCAACGCTAATAATAAAGCACTCATAAAGGATATCCTTTTCAGCACTAAAAATAAAGCACTAATAAATGTTCCCTTTATCAGTGATAAAAAAATCACTGATAAAAGTTTAAATTTATCAACGATTTCTTTAGAGCTATTAAATATGCCATTTATCAGCATTTTTTTATAGCACTGCTAAATACCAATGCTATTAAAGGCCTATTTTGTATTAGTGCATGCTTCAGTTATTTACCTTTCCATAATTGTTATTTCTTATTTAAGATAAATTCCACTATACTTAACCCTTATTGGGAATTTGATATCACCCCTTTCTTATGTTTTATTCTTCCTCAGGATTCCAAGAAGTTTATCATGGTTGATATGTAGGCTTAAGCTAGCAGAATGATGGTCTTCTCAAAGGACTCACTATATTGTATTTTATATTTTAATTTATAATGTAAGGTTCAAGTATGTATCTTGTTTTCCAACACTAATAAACTATTAATTCATTTTGGATGTGATTCTTTTTATCTTATGCCAATGTAATGAAGTAACCACTGACTCTGGGTTACTAGGGTCAGAGTGTTAAAGGGGATAAACTAAGAGATAAGGGTATGTTTTAAAATTAAAATTTCCTAAATCCTATTCGATTGAAATATTTCAACTTCATCCTATCCCATATTAAAATCTCTGTCCATTTGGAATCATTTGGCTTGAGTACAAATTTATTATATTTTAATCATTTAAGAAATTATAAGTGTGCCCTCTCCCCCACTTATAAAAGGACACCCCTACTTTCTCTTATTTACACCACTTTGAGCCATATATCTCTATGAAAACCTGCCCAATTATCTTCTAAACTTACCTATCCATGACATAGAGGTTCTGGTTTTCTTAAAAGGGCATTACAAGGGTCCTTAATAAGGGATCTAATGGAGGCCTACTAAAGAAGAGGTAATCATCCTACCTGAACTCTTTCAATTTATTTCTTCTTCCACCACTTCTAAATTTAGGGTATTCATGATAAAATAAAAACTTAAGAATCCTAAATATACCAAAATTTTATTATGATCATGTAACCATCTTTATTCACCCTATTTTCTACAAAATGAGAAGTGAAAGTTTCACTCATGCATACATGTGGACTACTATCTCCATGTAGCTATACAATTAATTTTCCTTAATAATCATTCATAGATGTTTATTATTATGGGTTTAAAGTTTATATATGATATTTATGAAATAATTATTCTTCTATAATTATAATATAATATTTATATTATTAAATTCCAATCCATTAGAAACAATAATTCCGCTCATGCGTATGTGTGGATTTCCACCACCACAAAGAGATGCGATTCATTTTTCATTTCCAATTTACATGGATGGCAATAAGGATAGATTTAATGAATATACATGAAATATATGATATAATTATGATTCTATAAATGTGATTTATTATTTACTTTTATTTATTTCCATCTGTCAAAAAGTGAAAACAACATTCTTGCATACGTACAACCTACCATCTCCATAAATGCTATAATTTAATTTTATTAAATAACGATAAGATAATTTTGAGGTAAAGAGGGATATTTTTTAGAAAACAATTTTTTTCCAGAAAACTATTTTTGTTTAAAAACAAATAATGACTATCCATTTTAATTAATTAAAATAATATTTAATTACGAATGAATTAAATGAAATTTATATATTATATATCTAAATATATGAATTAAATTCAATAAAACGATTATTATTAGCTTTATAGTCAATATAAGATAATATTATGCTTGAAAAATGCGTTTATAAAAAAACCATTTTAGACACATTTTGTGGGTATATTTTTAAATTAAAATTTTCCACTAATATGAGTTAAATTTGTTAAAATGGATTCCATATTTGAAATCATCATAATTAATATTACTTAATAAGGTAAACTTAATTTTTTTCCATAATTAACAATAAAAATAGTAAAAATTAATTACTCTGATTAATGTTAAAATAGGTATACCTGGGGGGGAGGAGGGGTTAAACCAAAAGATAAGGGTATGTTTTCTAATTAAATTTGTTAAAAATATTATTTTCTATTCATATTTCATTATTATCAACCCCAAATTAAAATATAAGGTCATTTGGATGCATTTGGATTGGGAATGACTTTATCATATTTTATTCTTTTAGGAAATTTCCAAGTAGTTTCCAAGAAGGTCCCCTCCCCCACTTATAAAAGGGAACCTCATACCCTCACTTCTTCACACATCTTAATCCATTTATCTTAACAAAAAACTACCAAAAAATCTCCTCAAAATACTTATCCACATTATAGTTGTTTTATTATTCCCAAAAGACTAACCCTAGGGTTCTTAGTAAGATATCTAAAGGTGGTTCTTTGAAGTGAAGGTAATTGTCCCCACTAAGCATTTTCATTTCTTTTTTGAAACCTTCAATCATGTATTAACACTTCCAATATAATAACACTAGTATATAACATATAATTATATGTTATTATGTTTATGGAATAATATTTATCCATCTCATTCTCCATAAAATAGGAAACAAATCCATCACTCGTGTGTACAATGGACTACCCCCATACAAACTGATGTAATTTGTTTTCCATCACTGAATCACATGGATAATAATAATGATGGAAATAATGAATATATATGATACATATCATATGATATTTTTTTTAAAATTAATAAACCATACAATTCCTTTATAAGGACCCAACCTTAAACATTACATAGCAGAAGAACTTTTACCGGTCTAGGTTATAGAGAGATAGATAAAAGATTACAATTTATCAGAGTTGAAATAAAATTAAACAAAAATACAACTTCACTTCTGTGTGAAACTTTGATGATGTACAACTTTGGACTTCAAAGTGACCTCTGAAAAATAATTTTAAACAAGGAGTGAGCATTGGAAATTCCCATTAAGAGTTTTTAAAACCTTTGATAAATATTTTTAAAATATTTCATTAAAATAAAGATACACATGTAAAGATGGATTTCCACAACACCCGGATATATTTGGAAAGATGGTATTTGAAAATTAATTATAATTTAAATTTTTTTGGGAATTATCTTTCAAAAATAATAATTTTTTGGCAGGCCATTCATGATACTTGACAGTCCATATTAAAATCCATAACATAGGTCACTAGTTATCACTAAGGCTTATGGGTTCGCTCCCCATAACGCTGCATATTTCACTAGAGCCATTTTTTTATTTTTTTCCAAAGATTTTCCTTTCTCAATCAAAACCCAAAACATTTCAAATATACATATTATTATTTCCTTTAAAATAAAATAATCATTCTTATTACATGTCATCAAAATTTCCTCAGGATTTCATGAAACCAATTTTCAGAGAATCCCATGCTTAAAATTAACATCTTTATTTTTGAATCATAAATAAAATGAAAAATGAAATAATGCACATTTGAGTTTTTAAACACATATATGATTTTTACTTCTTTAAATAAATGTAAAGAATAAATAATTACGTGACTCATATTAAATTATTAAAGAAACATTCCAAGTAAAACATGTAACAATTGTTTTTTATGTCAATATATATACATATATATATAATTTTATACCATAACTCATAATTTTATCTCATATTAATTCATGTCTTGTGAAATTAAAACATGTAATATATATATATACACATAAATAACATAAAGTCTGAAAATTAGTATATACACATGGATCTTTCAATACCCATTGTAGCATAAAATTATTCTTGTACTAAACTTCGATAAATGAGAAATTCACCTATCGTAGACATGTTCACGTATATACATAAATAAACAAAGTACAAAATGACATGGACAACTAATGATTTATGGCCATAAAACATAACCATTAAACACAAACTCAAAAATCACTCAAATATTTATAAACCATAATTTAAACAACCTAAAGTTTTCTATAATAATTTATATATATATATGTATATATATAAATGATAAGGAATTATCATTACAAAAAATCGAAGAACAAATTCACGTCTTTGAAAAATAAAAATAAGTTTCCAATGAAAAATAAAACATATTTTTGATCAACACAAAAATACAATTTTAAGACATAATGAATCTTATCACATTGTTATGTATTAAAACTTGATTTGATAAAAGTAATTCATTTCATATCAAATTTGAACATACAATTAAAACATAAATTATGTACATAAATAAATTAACTAATGAAATATTTAGGAATTTAAACATAGTTATATATATAAATCCCGTGAAAATAATTATGGAAATCTTTGATAGAAAATGAACAAACTATCTTTGAAATTTTTTTTGATGGTAATAAAAACAACTAATCAAATAACCACTGAAATTTAATTCTCTTTACCTTAAAATTTTATGAACAATAGTTAGATATGAAAACATTTACATATATATATATATATGTAAAATAACATAATTTGAAATATAAAATTAAGCCCTTACTATAATTTATCAAAGTTTTAAAAGTGAAAAATATGTTGACACTGATTTGAAGAACCCATGGAAGAAATAAATTTCCCTTACACAATTATAATTTGAGAAGAAAAAAAATTCACAAAACAAATATAAGAAATCCATGACCTAAATTGAATTAGAGAAAGTGCAGAAGAATATATTGGCTTCAGATATGCACTTAAGTAACCTTCAGATAGACTAATAGGGTTTATTTTAACCTTTAATTCATACAAAAATGTAGGTATTTTATAACAAAAAATTATATTGTGTGTACAGTGAAACACAAATGAAACTTGTAGAGAAATTTGAGTCTATTCTATGCATACAACAAGTGGGAAATAAAAAAGGGATTTTACATTGACAGAGCCAGTGCATAAATGAAGGCAGAATAAAATATACAAATTTTATATTCAAATAATTGGTAAAGGGGATTCATTTGAAGAAATCAATCCACACATTAAGTTAGACGAATTCAAAATAAAATAACTACTCAAACAAGGTAAACAGAAGACATAAGATTAAACAATGAATCAGATGAAAAAAAATACTTGGACAGTGAATCTGTTGCAGTATACATCGAACTAGAAAATTCAAACAATAGAAAACAAAGTTTTTAGTTAAAACTAGGATCAAAATTCAAGAGATCCGACAACAGAAATCAGACAAAAAACACCTAAAAAGAAAATAAGGAAACTTACCTTGGTAGGTTGAAGAATAATCGGAACCCTCCACATGATTTAGAAACCCTGACTTTCATTTGGACACCATCGCCAGCTCGTTATGAACTGGAATCAACAACCAGGCAGTGGAAATTAGAACCCTAAATGAAATTGAGACTTATTGAGGATGCTCAGACCATGGTCAAACCTCCCTCACCAGATCGAACCTTGAATCCTTGGAAATACAATCCTGATGCCCTCGACTCCGGCGATGACATGGTCTCCTGCAGACCTCAGCTGCTCGAGCTCTCTCCCCAGAAAACACCCCTGGTCGACGCCTTCTCAAACCCCAAGTGCAGACCCTGATTTTCATTATTATTATTATTATATCATTATCACTATTTATTATTATTAATTTCTATCAAATAATGAAAGTATAAAACAAAAACATTAAAAAGTAATAATAATTTATCCATGTTTTATAATTAGAATTTAATATATATATATACCAAATTAATTACATGAATTTAAAATTATCATAGTTTATAAATTTTCAAAATTTTATAAAGAAAATTATAATTTCAATACCCTATTAAAATAGTTATATTATATAATTATGATTTTATTAAACAAAATTTAAAATATTAATAAGTTTATAAAACAATATTCTAATCAAAGTTTACAATTTAAAACCAATAGTTATAATTTCATATATATATATATATATCTTATTTAAAAAAATAAAATCAAATTAATTTTATAATAATATAATTATTCATATTTCAGATTAAATAGTCACTAGAATAAATTAAAATGTGATTATTAATAGTACATTTTTACAAATTAATGTTACTTTAAATATTTATTATTACGACATAAAATACTTCAACAAAATAATTTTAAATGGCATGTATAAACTCAATATCTAATTATAATTTTATAAAAGTGTTAGTTTTATATTATATTTATAATTTTTATATAATTCAAAACTAGTATACATATGTGTATATATATATATATATCATATTTTGAAAATCAAAAACAAATTAACTATATTAATGTATTAATATAATTATTATTTAAAATATTCTATTAAATAACAATTTTGATAAAAATAAATTTTATTTAATAACAATAGTTATTTTAAATTATTCTTTAAACAAGGGAAAATAATATTTAATTTTAGAATAAATTTGAAAATTGTGCTTATAAATAAAAAAATTAATTTCAATTTTTATTTTAAAGAAAATCGTCTTAAATATGTTTAAATTATAAATAAATCTATTTAATAAAATATTTTTATAAGAAATATAGGTTTAGAATTTATGGGCTGTTACATTATTCTCCCCTCAAAATAATTTTTTCCTCAAAATTCATTTCATCGGTTGAAAAAAAATTCGGAATTTTTGTTTCCAGAATTAAGAAAACTAGGACCGCTAGACTTCTAGACACTACCGCTTAAAAGAAAACATCTAATCTCCAAAGTGGTATAGAAAATTTCTCTGATAGAAATTATAAGGACTTAGCCTTAAACTTTACATATTATAGGACTTTTTACTGGTCTATGTTCTAGAGAGTTAGATAAAAGCTTACAATTTATCAGAGTTGAAATAAAATCAAACAAAAAGAAAACTTCACTTCCATATGTAAATTTGATGACGTCCAACTTTAGACTTCAAAGTGACCTGTGAAAAATAATTTTAAACAAGGAGTGAACATTGGAAATTCCTAGTAAGAGTTTTTAAAACCTTCGATAAATCATTTTAAAAGATTTCATTAAAATAAATATACACACGTAAAGATGTATTTACACAACATATGGATGTATTTGGAAAGCTAGTATTTGATAAATAATTACAATTGATTTTTTTTGGGAATTACCCTTCGAAAATAATAATTTTCTGGTGGGTTGTTCATGAATTAACAGCCCAAGCTTCCATGATACACTTCTCTTTGAATAATACAATAGTTTGCACTGTACGCAACTTCGAGTTCTAGCACATCATGACCAATCAAACTAACCGTTTAAAAAGTAGGTATGAATAGTAATACACACTTTTTGAAAATTTATTTTTCAAAATGGACTTCATTTTGGGATTCAGAATATCAAAATAACTTAGGGTGGATTTTTGGTATTTTTCTGAAAACTTTCAATTTTTTATGAATAGTGAAAAACACTACGTTATTGTTTAAAACCGAATTTTATTTAAATAATAATTATTTTTATTTAAATTTATTTTAAAGTTAAAATAGATACATAATACCTATATTAGTCCAATTTAATTTGTTGGAGTCATTTTATAATAAGATTAGATATATAAAATTTTATTGAACTTTTTAACGTCTTTTACCCACCTTTTAGGCACATTTGCAAATTTGCATAAAACGTAATTTTACCACTTCTGTGAATTGAATTTCAAAAATCTTAGAGACACGGTTGAAATCATTAAGTAAAATGTGGTTCAATAAGATGAATATAATTTTTGGTGAATAGTAACTTTTGAATTTTATTTTCCACAATTAAAAGTAAATAGGGTAATTAAAGGTAAAATTGATATTATAATTACCCTAACACATGTCCTAATTCTATTAGATAAGTGTTTTTTGAACAAAATAAAACTTATTAATAAAATATGATCCTTTTTTATCCACTTAGATTAGATTAGGACATTTATTATTATTTTATTTAAAGAAGAGTTAAAAGTGTTACATTAAAATTTTAATAACTAAACCATTTTTAATATAGGGTTATACATAAGATAAATTAGACTATAAATATTCATTAAAATTATAAAAATCTTTCGTACATCATGGTATTTTATTTATAATTTTTATAAAGTAAATAATTAAATTTATTTATGACACAATGATGATGCAGTAATTACCTTATTAATGAAATATTAAAATAATTGATATTATAAATATCCAAATAAATGTAAATTGAGATTTTTTATGCATTACACTAATTTTATAAGTTAATATGATATGTTAGGATTGATTTAATGTATTTTTTTTGAAGTAATCAAGTTTTTTTGACTTTCACAAAAAACCAAATTCTAAATAGTGTCAAAATTGACATAAACGAGTTTTTAAAACAAATACTATATTATTAAATGATATAATATTAATAAAAATATAAGGTTTGGAAAAAGGAATTAAATAATTTTAGATATTTCAATAATGAACTACTTGGGTTTCTCTTGGATTTTTAGAGTAACTTTATTAACCATGTAATATAAAAATACAAGAAGACATGGTAAAAGTTAAACTATTTAACTAAGAGATAAATCTAAAAGATATGGTTAATATGGTGACCTAAACTTGTCTAAAACCTATTGGTTGAGAGTATTTGGACCCATACCCACCTTATTGTCAAAATAAATACATTTGGATCCATTAGAAACTGAAAATTATTTTATAATAAAATAATATTTCAAGCTTTTCCTAAAGTGACCGTCACCTCTCTTATAAAAGGGTACTTCTCCTTATCTTAATTTCACACATCCAATGCCATTTGTATCGGCCAAAAACTTCTCAAATATCCTCCCAAATACCCTCAATTAAACCTAGAGTCCTTACTTTGATCATAAATCCAACCTAAGGAGCCCTTTTGATCAAATCAAAAGGAAGAACCTGAAGAAGAGGTAATAATTTCATCACCTCTTTCAAGTTATTTTCTTCTTCCACTTCCTATTTCTTTTTTGTTTCCATACTAAAATAATAAATCTAGTAACTTATACATAGTGAGATGTTATTATAAATATGGTACAACCATATTCATTATTCTATCCATCCTATGAATGAAAAAGTCACCACACGTGCGTACGTACGACTTACCGTCTCCACACCGTGGTGTAGTTTGTTATTCAACACTTCATTATTTGTATTGGTATAATAATGAGTATAATTTATGTAAATAATAAATATAACATTTTAATGATTATTTATATATAATATACCATACAATTACATATTATTTCACCACTAATATAATGATATTGTCGCTTGTACGTACATACGGCTTACCGTCTCCATGATGTGGTGTGATTTCATTCCCCATCGTAACCATTCGAGAATAATTTTCATTTGATGATTAAAAATAATTTCTGAAGAACTTAATATCATTATGGATATGAATCAAATATATCCTATCCATAATAAACATGACTTACCTAACAAAACATATAAAGGAAAATGAATTAGTTAACACCCGAGACAATGATACTACTGAAATATTATTAACAAATAAATATTAGAGGACCATATATGATATCATATTTATGTATGTGTATTCTTGTATAATTTAATAAAAATTATTTAACCATTATACAAGAGGTTAACATACCCTCGACTAATTTATAATGCAATTTAAGGGTTAATTTTACAATCCCTTTATTATCTGAGGTTGTTTTTACGAAAGTATATACTGGGACATCTTTATCATCAACATCCGTGTTTCTTAAAAATGCATTTCAAAACATTTTTTCTATTTAATATAATATGGGTTAAAGTAATTTATACCCATGTTTGACTTTTTATAATTTTTTTTGAAAGGAATATTTCCTTCATTTTCCAAACAAGATACTTTATGACCTTTTTGACAAATTAAGGTAAGAATGTTTTTTTAACTTATACGACATGTGTGGCTATTTTCTACCATTATAACACCTTCAAAGCTTCCCTTACAAGATTATAATAATATTTTAAAAATAAATGTTTTCTTATATAATTATGTTACTTTTAAATTATTTCAAAATATAAAGATATATTTCTCTCAAATAGTTTTGATTTCATCTATGTCAACATCCTTTGATGGATTTCACACTTGTTTGAAGTTGATTTATTATGATACAATATTCCATATTATATTGAAGGTTTTGTGATATGTTGGACTATGGATGTTTTATTTTTATACCATTCATGGTTTATGGTTAAATTATTAACATTTTATATGCTATTTTTAATACGAATGTTTATGTTATGTTTAAACCTTTTCATATGAGGAATGAATTGGACTTATTAAGTGAAGGGTGGAGCCTGATATAGCTCCTCAATGAATTGGTAGGTCTCATTAGAAAAACTAGTGTCTTGTAAAAATTCCTTAAAAAAATCGTATTTGTATTCTTGGCATGATGCCTTGACTATGTGGTTATGATGTCTGACATTATGCATTCCACTATTGATATTACATGTGATTATTCGACTAGTAGAATATCCATGTGAATAAGTAAATGTAATTATTTGATTTATCTTTTCTATATTATGCTGAAGTTTTAGTTTAAAATACTTGTGTTTTAGTCTTATACATTGCCATAAATGTTTATACTTATTTATGATAGTTTCTGCTATATTGTTATTCTTACTGAGCATCCGAGATCACCCCTTTCTTATGTCTTCTTTTTCCCAAGATGGGAAGAAGTATATTATGATTAAACTATAGGGATAGGCCAAAGGATATGAGTGTGTTCAAAGGGGACACAATGTTGTTTTTTTTATTTCATGATGTAATTTAAAACTTATGTATCTATCTAGTACTTCCAAGGATACTAAACCAATCGGTCTTTCGAGACTTGATCTCTTGTGATCATGCCAATGTTGTGTAATAATGCACCGACTCTAGGTAAATAGGGTCAGGGTGTTATAGTTGGTATAAAATTTAGTTTATTACAAACCTTAGAGACTAGATTTAGAAAAACTCTGATTAGAGAACATTACCCTAAGATAGACTTTGTGGATTTGTATAGAAGAACTTCATAGAATTTTGGTAATGTGACGATTTTGTGAATTTTCCAAGAAATACATCCCTATCTAGATAACAGCAGGTAAAGGTGGCTTTGGAATAGATGTATCTAGAGGTAAAACCTAAAAACACTACTTTGAGCTAGACTTGAATAGGAACTAGTGCACGAAAATGGGACTTGCTGCAGTCTTGGTTACAACACTCATAGGGGATATGCTTAGAATAATTCAAATTTTTTTACAAGCCATTATGAAGGATTTATGATTAAATACTTCCTCAAAGAAAATATTTTTTATGATTATGGATTATATGCATAAACTCTTCAATTTATGTTAGGTATTTTACTAGTTTGGAATTATGTATTGCGATTCATAAATTAATTTAGTGTATTTCATTGTTTAGAAATGAAGCCTAGTGGAAGGAATGGAAATCATATCAATGAACATAATCCATGTAGGGATTTCCCTCCTACTCAAGATAATTATAGTGGAGTTGGTGATGCAACTGGTGCTGAACAACATATAACCATACTGGGACAACTCACTCAGGTTATGAATAATAACCTTACCCATATGGAGAATCCCGATCCACAATGTGGAGGATCAATGTTAGACCACTTCATGAGACAACAACCACTAGTATTCAATGGGACTACAAATCCATTTGTAGATGATCAATGGATAAGTTCCTTAGAGAAAATATTTCATGCTCTAGGGAGTAGAGAAAGGGAAAAAAATTTCATGGCATTTTATCACCTCACAGGAGATGCAGATCAATAGTGGTCATTAATTAAAAACACAAAGGAGGATGAAGAAGTATCAAATATGGAATGGAGGGAGTTTAAAGATCTTTTCTTAGAAAAATACTTTCCTCGTGACCATCGAGCGGATTTGGAAAGACAATTTCTGAGTCTAAGGAAAAAGAAGGATTAGAATGTCACAAAGTATGAGGCTAACTTTACAGGGTTAGAAAGGCATGCTGTAGATTATATACATAACCCAAGGAGTAATATTGATCAATTATTTGATGGGTTAAAACCATTTCTCCATTGAGCATTAGTCTCACAATCCTTCTCATCGTACAGAGATATAGTCTCATGTGCGATCAAGACATAAAAGGAATTATATAAGTCTTAGGACTTTAAAGCAAAGAAAGAGAAGAAGAGATCTTCTAAACACTCCAAAAATGGAAATAAGGGGAAGAAGGAAAAAGTTGAATTTCCATCCTATAGTAAATGTGGGAAGAAACACCCCAGTACTTTCCTGAAGGGAATGAGAGTCTATTACAAGTGTGGAAAAAAGTCCACCAAGCTCATGATTGTAAGGGGAAGAAAGTGGCTATCAATATTGAATGATACAATTGTATAGAAATGGGGAATTATTCAAATGAATTTCCTAAGCACCAAGGAAACTTACCTTAGAAAAGGACAAGGGAGCATGGACAAGCTTATGAAATCACAACTATAGAGGTTGAAGTTCTGAATGATGTGGTGGCAGGTACATTAATTGTTTCCTCAAATTTAGCCAATGCTTTATTTGATTGTAGATCATCACATTCTTTTATATCTTCCCAGTTTTCCAAGAAAATTAGATTTTTCCAATTTTTTTTAACAAGGGAGTTGTCATTAAAAATTTCTAAGGGAAGTATCATTGCAACAAAGTTTTTGTGAATCAGTTACCATTATGTCATATAAATGTGCTTTATCTACTGATCTCATCATCATAACCATGATTGAATTTGATATAATCCTCAGTATAGATTGGATTTCGAACCATGATGAGAAAATTTATTGTAAGAAGAAGGATGTTACAATTTTTTATGATGATAAGGAATACCTTATCTGTAGAGTAGAAATATCACCATCTGATTCTTATCTAGATCTACCCCCAGTAACTCTATTAAATTCAATTATTAGGGAGGAAGAGAGTGAAATAACTATGGGTGAGGAAAGGAATGTTTAAATAGAGTACGTACCTATTTTTCAAGAATATATTGATGTGTTTCTATAGGATTTACCTGATAATCCTACAGAATGAGAAATTGAGTTTTCCATTTAATTAATTCATATTTCAAGTCCCATATCGAAGACCCCTTATAGAATCACCACTATATAATTAGTGGAACTAAATAAACAACTAGAGGAATTGAGTAATAAAGGATTTATTTTCCCTAGTGTTTCTACATGGGGAGCCCCTATTCTTTTTGTTAAGAAGAAAGATGGATCTATGAGGTTGTGCATTGACTACAGGGAGATCAATGCTATAACAATGAAGAACAAGTATCCCCTACCTCACATTGATGATTTATTTGATCAACTTCATGGATCTAAATATTTTTCAAAGATTGACCTTTGATATAGATATCATTAGTTGTGCGTGAAGAAGGAAGATATTCCAAAGACAACATTTTGTGCCAGGTATGGGTATTACGAGTTTACGGTAATTCCTTTTAGACTAACTAATGCACCCTATGTTTTCATGGATCTAATGAATAGAGTTTTCAAGGAATTTCTTGATGAATTTATATTGGTATTTATTGATGATATCTTGGTATAATCCAAAATCTATGAAGATCATGAAAATCACACGAGCACTATTCTAAAGACTCTTAAAAGAAATGAATTATATGGTAAGTTTAACAAGTGTGAATTCTGGATTGAGGAGATTTCTTTTCTTGGCCATATTGTCTCTAAGGATGGAATCTCTGTTGATCCTTCAAACACAAAGTCAATCTAAGAATTTCCAACACCGACAAGTATAAATGAGGTACGTAGTTTTATTGGTTTAGCAGGTTATTCTTAGAGTTTCATCTAGAATTTTTCCCAATTGGCTAACCCACACTAGTGCAAAAAACGTTTTTAACATCACCATTTTTTACGTCGATTATATATAACTGACGTGAAAATCTGTGATATGTGATTTTTTACGTCAGTTATTTTATAACCGACATAAAAAATACTGAGAGTAACTTTTTTACGTCGGTTATTAAAATAACCGAAGTAAAAAATGAGGTATCTAACGAATTTTTTACATTGTTTATAAAATAACTGACATAAAAAAGGTGGCATCAGTGGCCTTTTTGACGTCGGTTATTTGATATTCGACATAAAAACTGTGGTTTCTGATGTGTTTTTTATGTCGGTTATAGAATAACCGATGTAAAAAACCAACACGCGGCTTTTTAACGTCGGTCATAAAATAACCGACGTCAAAATGCGGTATTTTATACATTTATAATGTTGGTTATTATAATAACCGACATTATAAATTTAATAAAAATAGTTTATAACGTCAGTTATTAAATAACCGACATTATAAAACATTTAAAAAATTTATCACGCCCCGTGGATTGTTATTTATGATTTTTCGATCGACAAACCTGTGACTTGTCTCTCTCATGCGGAAAACCTAGAATTGACTCCTCAATATCGTTTTGTTAAACTCGTTTTTCCATCATAGTTTATCATATTTAATCTCCTCGGATCTATCATATCCACTCGCAACACTCTGGTAAGCCTCCCATGACTTTATTTCGTTCGTTTTTTTCCCAGATAGTCTGTATTTACGTTTTGTGATTTTTTTTGTTTAAACTAGGTAAGATTATTAGATTTCAAACCCTCTTACCTTGTTTTTCCATCATCAACTTATTTATTATCACCAGATCTATTAGATCGACTCTCAATATTCAAGTAAGCCTCACCAACTTCTATTTTGTTTGTTTTTGTTTCGCGGATGCCCTACATTTATGGTAATATTTGTTGTCATTGACAACTAATGATACCATTCACCTATATTACTGAAATTTATATCTAAACCATTGTGATACACCCATTCCGTGTACTAGTGTGATTTATTTTATAAGTATATATGGGTTTTCATGGTGGAATGTTTGTTTTGGATCCTTGGTTGTTTCTATTTTGGGTATCACTTTTTGTTGTTCCAGAAACTATTTACATCGCTTATTTTCATGGACTATTATAAGTCTTCATATGCTATTAAAACCCAATTCATTAAACTATAGAGCATTTTAGACTAGTAGGAGATACATTTCATGGTTCTCATTTTGAATAATGGCATGATACCAAAACTAGTAGCTTGAGGTTAAAATACCTATATATACCAAAACTAGTAGCTTGAGGTTAAAATCCCATGGTTTGGGGGGGGGGGTGTCTAGAAGGTTGGGGGATTTCCAGGGGATTGGGGGCTAGGTTGGGGGCTATCCAGAGGGTTGGGGGCTGTCCAGGGTGTCCATGGAGGTGGGAGGGGAGTCCAGGGGTGTGTGTGTGTGTGTGGGGGGGGGGGGGGGGTCCAATTGGGTTTGGGGGGTTGTCCGGGGGGGTGGGGGGCTGTCCAGAGGGTTGGGGGGTGTCCAGGGGGGTGTCCAATTGGGTAGGGGGTGGTGTCCAGGAGGGGTGGGTGGTGTCCAAGGGGGTGGGGGGGGGGGGGGGTGCTTTCTAGAGGGTGGGGGGATGTACAGGGGGTGGGGGGGCTATCCAGAGGGGTGGGGGATTGTCCAAGGGGGTGGTGGTGTCCAGGGGGTGTCCAAGGGGGTGGGGGGTGGTGTACAGAGGGTTCAGGGGGCTGTCTAGAGGGTTGGGGGGTGTCCAGGGTGTCCATGTAGGTGGGGGGGGGGGCAGTCTAGGGGTGTGTGTGTGTGTGTGTGGGGGGGGGGGGTCCAAGGGGTTGGGGGGTGTCTAAGGGGGTGGGGGGCTATCCAAGGGGTGGGGGCCCGTAAAGAAGGTTTGGGGGTTGTTCGGGGGGGGGGGGTGTCCAGAGGGTTGGGGGTGTCCAGGGGGTGCCCAAGGGGGTATGAGGTGGGTGGTGGTGTCCAGGAGGGGTGGGGGTGTCCAGGAGGGGTGGGGGTGTCCAGGAGGGGTGGTGGGGGGGGGGGGATGTTCAGGGGGTGGGGGTGGTGTCCTGAGGGGTGGGGGGCTGTCCAAGGGTGTGGTGGTGTCCAGGGGGTGTCCAAGGGGGTGGGGTGTGGTGTCCAAGGGGTGGGGAGCTGTCCAAGGGGGTGGTGGTGTCCAGGGGGTGGGGTGTGGTGTCCAGGGCGTGGGGGGGATGTCCAAGGTGGTGGTGGTGTCCAGGGGGTGTCCAAGGGGGTGGTGGGTGGTGTCTAGGGGGTGGGGGTGGGGGGCTGTCCAAGGGGGTGGTGGTGTCCAGAGGGTGTCCAAGGGGTGGGGGATAAGTGTCAGTTGAGATTGACTATTGTATCGTGGTTTGTGAGATTATGACATGATGATTGTATTGTTTCATGGATATTAGTATTGCAATATGATTCTATTTGGTTATATATATTTTGACCAGTCATCAACTATGAGAAAATTAAGGGTTATGGGGGAGACCATGTTCTGGTTTTCAAATATGCGTAGTTATCCTGACCCCATTATGCCGTGATGATTGGATTTACATTGTGATTTTCTCCATCCAAGTTTTTATTTTAAATTTGATTTGATTCTCTGGTTTACTCCATTTTCTCCAATTTTCTATCAACCATTGGAGGCCCCATGGTTTTCTTTGATTCCATGGAATTTAAAACTATTATATCTAACTATATTTTCCTTTTAAAATCATATTCAAGAATATTTTTTTAAATACGCATAGATTTGTTTTATATTTCAAAATTGTTTTACATTCAAATTATGATTTTATTCATATAAACATATATTTTTCTTATCTTAGAAAGATGTATAATTTTGATATTTGTTATAGGTAATAATGAGTCGAAGTTGGATTATGACACATCAAATGAGAAATGAATATGAGGAAGGTGTTGATGCCTTTTTTGAATTTTCTAAACGAAATGTTCCAAGTAGTGAAATTTTTTTCTGTCCATGCCTAAAATGTTTGAATATGAAGAAGTTGAAAAGTAGAGTGATAAAAGATCATCTGATTTTTCATGGTTTTAATCCGAGTTACATACCTTGGATTTGACATGGTGAAATTGGATGGAATGTCACTGATGATGATGATTCGCAAGATGGTTACTCCGATGGAATTGAAGAAATGATTCACGATATTACAGCATAAAAAATTGAGATAGAACTGACAGTTGCATGTCTATATGGTGATGCTGAAAAACCATTATATCCTAGTTGTACAGATTTTACGGTTTTGTCGGTGGTGTTAAGATTGATTAACCTGAAGACGAAACATGGATGGAGTGACAGAAGTTTTATAGATCTGCTACAATTGATGAAAGACATTCTTCCAAAAGATAATGATCTTCCAGATTCACATTATAAGGCCAAGAAAATATTATGCCTGATGGGATTGGGATATAAGAAAATACATGCCTGTCCAAATGACTGTATGATATATAGGAAGGAATATGAATTTCTTTCAGATTTTCTTAAATGTGGGACATCATGGTATAAGGTGAAAGAAAAATCACAGAATGATATAGATATTAAAAATATCCCTTCAAAGGTATTTTTCTATCGTCCTATAATTCATCACTTCAAACATTTATTTTCTAATTCACATGATGCAAAAAGGTTAAGATGACATACTGATGAGCGGTTATGTAATGGAAAAATACGTTATCCAGATGATTTTCCACAATTGAAGAAAATTTATGAGCAGTATTCTACATTTGGAAATGAAATTAGAAATCTCAGACTAGGGTTTTGTACATATGGAATGAATCCATACCAAACCCCCAGTAATACACATAGTTCATGGCCTGTTTTATTGGTAATTTACAACCTCTCTTCTGAAGTTTGTATGAAGCACAAATATGTCATGTTGAGTATAATGATCTCTTGTCCAAAGCAACCCGACAATGATATTGATGTTTACTTATCACCGTTGATTGATGATTTGAGACTTTTATGTGTGGATGGTATTAGGGTGTATGATTCTTATAAAATGGAATATTTTCAATTGTATGCCGTTCTTTTGTTCACTATAAATGACTTCCTAGCATATGGAAATTTGTCTGGATATAGTGTTAAATGGCATAAATCATGTCCAATTTGCAAACCACATACGTCATATTGTCAATTGTATAATGGGAGGAAAACAGTGTACATGGGTTATTGAAAGTTTTTGCCTATGGATCACTCTTATAGAAGACTAAAAAAGGAATTCAATGGATCACAAGAATTTGATATTGCTCTAAAACCTTTATCCCCTTATTTTTATTTTGAGAGGGTGAAAAACCTTGATGTGACATTGGGAAAGACACAGAAATCTGGTAATGATAGACATATTTGGAAGAAAAGGCCAATATTTTTTGAGTTACCATATTGGAGATATCATGAAGTTAAACATAATATTGATATCATGCACGTGTAGAAGAATATCTATGATTGTTTGATTGGAACATTGTTAGATATTAAAGGAAAGAAAAAAGATGGGTTGAATGCAAGATTAGACTTACTATCAATGGGAATAAGTTTGGAGTTAGCTCCCACTCCTAATAGAAGATGAACATTTCTTCCCCCGACTTGTCATACATTATCGAAGAGGGAGAAAATTATCTTTTTTAGTGTCTTCATGATATCAAAGTGCCTCAAGGTTATTCTTCAAATGTAAATTTTTTTGTCTCATTGAAGGAATTAAAGTTGATAGGTATGAAATCTCATGATTTTCACATCATGATGCAACAACTTATACCAATTGCATTGCGTGGAATATTTCCCATCCATGTCAGAAAGACTATAATAAAGTTGTGTTATTTTTTCAATTCAATTTGTAATAATCCGATTGATGTGAATGCTTTGAACATTTTGGAAAAGGATGCAATTTTTATACTTTGTCAATTGTAAATGTATTTTCCTCCAACTTTTTTTTATATAATGGTGTATTTAATGATTCATCTGGTTCAAGAAATAAATCTTTTTGGACCTGTATATCTTCATCGAATGCATCCTTTTGAAAGGTATATGAAAATATTGAAGGGGTATGTTAAGAATCCATATCGACCTGAAGCCTACATTATTGAAAAGTATATTTATGAGGAGGTTGTAGAGTTTTTTACAAGCTACTTAGCTATGGCACAACACATAGGTTTGCCTCCATCTCTCTATGAACGAGTTAATAATGAGGGAAAGGGGATTCGTGGATTGAAATTCAAATCGTTGTCAGCTGAACAGATGAAGAAGTTATAATCATACATCTTGAATAACACAGATGATGCTCAACTGTATATCACATTTCATATTAATTATTTGAAACAATTTCATCCAAAGAAGAAAGAAATGTGGATTTTGAATGAGAACAACAAATTTTTTTTGTCATGGTTTAAAAAGACCTTGCTTGGTAGATTAGATGTATCAGAGACATTAAAATGGATAGTGGGTGGTCCATGTTTAAATGTGATAACATGGTCCGGTTATGACATTAATGGCTATACATTTCATACAAAAGCTCAGGAAAATAGAAGTGTAGTTCAGAATAGTGGTGTATTGGTGTTTGCAGAAGCAATGCATTTTTCAAGTGCTAAAGACAAAAACCCAATTTCCGAATCAAGGGGGTGGGAGAGGAGGTTCCACTATCCATAGAGGGGCTAAAAACCACTGGAAGGTACTCATCTCTCCCACATGTGAAACATTTTGAGAGCTCAAGCTTCGCATGTGGGAGTGATGAGTACCTTCCAGCGGAGTGCCCCCCCGAGAGGGTGTCCAGGAGGGTGGGGGGGTGTCTAGGGGGTGTCCAGGAGGGTGGGAGGGCAGTCCCGAGGGTGGGGGGGGGGGCATTTTAGGGGTATGTGTGTGGGGAGGGGGGGTCGAGGAGGGTGGGGGGAAGTCCTGGGGGTGGGGGGCAGTACAGGGGTGTGTGTGTGTGTGTGGGGGGGAGGGGGGGTGTCTAGGGGGGGTGTCCAGGAGGGTGGGGGGTTGTCCAAGGGTGTTGGGGGATGTCCAGGGGTGGGGGGGGGGGCAGTCCAAGGGTGTGGGGGTGTCCAGGGGTGTGTTGGGGGCTTTTTAGTGGGGTGAGGGGGTTCTGTTCTGTTTTTGGTAACTTTTTGGTCTGTTTCAGGGGTGTGAGAGGGCTATCTGGGGGTGTGGGAGTGCTGTCCAAGGGGTGGGGTGGGGGGGGGTATACAGGAGGGTGGGGGGATGTCCATGGGGTGGTGGTGATGTCCGGGGGTGTTTGTGTGTGTGTGTGGGGTGGGGGGGGGTCTAGGGGTGTGGTGGGGGCAGTCCAGTGGGGTGATGGGGTTATGGTATATTTTTGGTAAATTTTTGGTTTGTTTCTGGGGTGTGGGAGGGCTGTCCGGGGGTGTGGGAGTGTTGTCCAGGGGGTGAGGGGTATACAGGAGGGTGGGGGGGGGGGGGTTGTCCAGGGGTGTGGGGGGATGTACAGGGGGTGGTGGGGATGTCCAGGGGTGTGGGGGGCTGTCCAGGGGGTCGGGGGGGGGGGGGGGGCAGTCCACGGGTGTGTGGGGGGGGGGGGGGGGGTGTCCAGGGGTGTGGTGGGGGCTGTCCAGTGGGGTGAGGGGGTAGTCTAGAGGGTGGTGGGGTAGTCCATGAGGGTGGGGAGGGGGGGGGGGTTGACCAGGGGTGTTGGGGGCTGTCCAGGGGGGAGCAGTCCAGGGGTGTGGGGGGCTGTCCAGGGGGTGGTGGGGAATTCCAGGGGTGGGGGGGGGGGTGTCCAGGAGGGTGGGGGGGGGGGTGGGGGGAAGTCTAGGGGTGTGTGTGGGGTGGGGGGTGTCCAGGGGTGTGGTGGGGGCTGTCCAGTGGGGTGAGGGGGTTCTGGTCTATTTTTGACAACTTTTTGGTCCGTTTTAGGGGTGTGAGAGGGCTGTCCAGGGGTGTGGGAGTGCTGTCCAGGGGGTGGGGGGGTATACAGGAGGGTGGGGGGATGTCCAGGGGGGGGGGTGGTGATGTACAGGGGTGTGTGTGTGGGGGGGGGATGTCAAGGGGTGTGGTGGGGGTAGTCCAGTGGGGTGAGGGGGTTCTGGTCTGTTTTTGGTAACTTTTTTGGTTTGTTTCAGGGGTGTGGGTGGGCTGTCCAGGGGTGTCGGAGTGCTGTCCAGGGGGTGGGGGGGGGGGGGGTATATAGGAGGGTGGGGGGGTTGTCCAAGGGTGTGGGGGGCTGTCCAGGGGGTCAGGGGGGGGGGGGGGGGTAGTCCAGGGGTGTGGGGGGGGTGTCCAGGGGTGTAGTGGGGGCTATCCAGTGGGGTGAGGGGGGCTGTCCAGGGTGTGTTGGGGTAGTCCAGGTGGGTGGGGGTGGGTGTTGTCCAGGGGTGTTGGGGGCTGTCCAGGGGGGGGGGCAGTCTAGGGGTGTGTGTGTTTGTGGGGGGGGGGTGTCCAGGGGTGTGGAGGGTTGTGCAAGGGGTGCTGGGGAAGTCCAGGGGTGGGGGGGGATGTCCAGGAGGGTGGGGGGGTTGTCCAAGGTTGTAGGGGGATATCCAGGGGGTGGGAGGGGGCAGTACAGGGGTGTGTGTGTGTGAGTGGGGGGGGGGGGTGTCCATGGGTGTGGTGGGGGTTGTCCAGTGGGGTGAGGGGGTTCTGTTCTGTTTTTGGTAACTTTTTGGTCTGTTTCAGGGGTGTGGGAGGGATGTCTAGGGGTGTGGGAGTGCTGTCCAGGGGTTTGGGGGGTATATAGGAGGGTGGGGGGATGTCCAGAGGGTGGTGGTGATGTACATGGGTGTGTGTGTGGGGGGGGGGGTGTCCAGGGGTGTGGTGGGGGAAGTCCAGAGGGGTGAGGGGGTTCTGGTCTGTTTTTGGTAACTTTTTAGTCTGTTTCAGGGGTGTGGGAGGGATGTCTAGGGGTGTGGGAGTGCTTTCCAGGGGGTGGGGGGTATACATGAATGTGGGGGGGTTGTCCAGGGTGTGGGGGGATATCCAGGGGGTGGTGGGGATGTCTAGGGGTGTTTGGGGATATCTAGGGGGTAGTCCAGGGGTGTGGGGTGGGGGGTGTCCAGGGGTGTGGTGGGGATGTCCAGGGGTGTTTGGGGCTATCCAGGGGGTAGTCCAGGGGTGTGGGGTGGGGGGTGTCCAGGGGTGTGGTGGGGGCTGTCTAGTGGGGTGAGGGGGGATATACAGGGGGTGATGGGGGACTGTCCAGTGGGGTAAGTTTTAAATGTTATCAATGTAAATGCTTAATTTTTCTTTGGTTCTTGTTTTGGTCTACTTCTGATTTTCTGGTACGAATTCTTTGTTTGGTTTCTGGTTGTTTCTGGGGAGAGCAGATAACTGCTTTCTATTTAAAAAAAATTGGTCTTCCACGTCGGTTATAAAATAACCGACGTGATAATGTAATGGGGAAGGGTTTCTCATGTCGGTTATTTGGATAACCGGCGTGATAAACACCTGTGGAATGGTTTATCACGTCAGTTATTTAATAACAGACATGATAAACACCCCCCACACTGGTTTATCACGTCAGTTATATAATAACCGATGTGATAAAACCTCCCCCTAGTATTTAACATAAGTTATTTAATAACCAACGTGATAAACCATTTACCATAGGTTTATCATGTCAGTTATTTAATAACCGACGTGATAAACACCCCCGCACTGGTTTATCACGTCTATTATATAATAACCGACGTGATAAACCCTCCCCCCTAGTTTTTCATGTCAGTTATTTAATAACCAACGTGATAAACACTGTGATGTTATGTTTTTTTACGTTTGTTTTTAAATAACCTACATAAAAAACAATATTTATAACATCGTTCGTATTAACATCGGCTAAAAACCGACATAAAAATGAAAAATAACTGAAAAAAACAATATTTTCACTAGTTCCATCAACCAAAATCAAATGTAAAGGGGTTAAATTTGTTTGAAAAAAAGTGTGTGAATAATATTTTGAAGAATTGAAGAGAATATTAGTCAATGCTTCTATCTTGACTCTACCATCGGGTAATGATGGGTTGGTTATATATAGTGATGCTTCAAAGTAAGGACTTGGTTGTGTCCTTATGCAGAATGATAGATTCATTTCCTATGCATCATGATAGATAAATATTCATGAACAAAACTATCACACTCATGATCTTGGGTTAAAAGATGTAATATTTTCTCTAAAGATATGGAGACACTATCTCTATGGTAAGAAATGTGAGATTTATATTGATCACAAGAGTTTGAAGTATATTTTATCATAAAAATAACTCAACCTAAGGCAAATATGATGACTTGAACTACTCAAGGATTATAATTCCACTATACACTACCACCCGAGGAAGGAAAATAAGGTGTAAGATTCTTTAAGCAAAAAGTATAATGGAGTTATGAACAAGATGAGAGTTGAAATGGATCCTATGTTCATGGACCTAGTAAAGCTTGATATGGGAATAATCATGGAAGGTGAAACATTGATAATTTTTCAAATGGCTGCCAATCCAACTTTTCTAGAAAGGATAAAAAGATCTCAGACTTATGCTGAGGAGTTTCAAAAGAAAATTAAAGCTATGAATGATGGGAGATTGATTGACTTTATATATGAAGATGAAATTTTGAAATTTGGGAAGATACTTTGTGTTCCTGACATACCTGATCTAAAAAAGTAATTATTGGATGATGCTCATAGCTCCAATTTCTCTATACACCCTGATATCAATAAGATGTATATATATTTGAGGGAACATTTTTGGTGGGACAACATGAATATGGATATTGCTGATTATGTGTCAATATGTATGGTTTATTAATAGGCGAAGGCTGGAAGACAACATCCTAGAGGATTCATACAACCTCTTCCCATACCTGATTGAAAATGGGATGATATTACGATGGACTTTGTCATGGGGCTACCAAAGACTCATATAAGGAATGATGCAATATGGGTCATTGTTGATCCTCTTACCAAGTCAACAAATTTTCTTTATATAATAGAATATTTACCACTTGAACATTTAGCAAGACTCTATATTAATGAATTTGTAATACTTCATGGTGTACCCATACTGATTGTTTCAGATCGTGATCCCCATTTTACATCAAGATTCTAGAAAAGTCTTTAGAAATACCTAGATACTGAACTTCGTTTGAGCACTGCCTACCACCCTCAAATTGATGGAAAATCAAAACAGACTATTCAAACCTTAGAAGACATGTTGAGATCTTGCTCACTTGACTTTCAAGGTAAGTGGGATCAGTATTTACCTCTGGTAGAATTTTCATATAATAATAGCTTCTATTCAAGTATTTAGATGGCACCATATGAAGCATTCTATAGAAAGAGATGGCGCACAACAACTTTTTGGGATGATGTTGGTGAAATAAAACTCATAGGCCCAGAACGTTTTGAGGAAACTATCACAACCCGTCCCACGGAGCCCAGACGTGACTACCCCAAGGCCACCTTCTATAGGCTTGGGGTTGGTGACTATCACCTGAAAGATTTTTCCGTGAAGGGAAGACAATGCATTAGGGATCTATACACACTCAAAAAGGGAAACTGAAGTAAGGTATAACCTTGAGAGTAAAGTACAACTATAAAATGAAAACAGTGGGTCGGAATAAAAGCCCTAGAAACTGAAAAGAAAGTAAACAGATGTTGCATCTACCCTGGAACTCTACCTGGAGGGTAGTAGCTATAAGTCTGAAGTCGAATAATAGGATATAGACTACTTCCGTCACACCAAGATCCACTAAGTCCCGAACCTCCAAAGTCTGCCCCAAAGTTTCAGTAGTCTGCACTAGACACACACATGCGGGAAGATCTCGTGCAGGGGTGAGTATAACAATACCCAGTAGGGGACCTTGAGACTCCTGAAGGTCTCTCAGTAATCCACAAAGGAAAACAACACAATAAATACAAAAAAGTAAATATCACAAGCATGATCTAAATCATAGAGCACAAAGAAAAAGAGACAACTCACTCTAATGGTATAACTTCATGGTTACTGGGATAGGGATAACTAATCGTAAAGCTAGATCATACTATCCATAGTAACTCAACTGATGACCCATATAGGTCACTGTATGCTGACCCGTATTGGTCCCTAGATGCTGACCCGTATTGGTCGCTGGTGCTGAACCGTATTGACCGCTGGTGCTAACCTATATTGGTCGCTTGTGCTGACCCGTATTGGTCACTGGTGCTAACCCCTATTGGTCACTGGTACTGACCCGTATTGGTCGCTGGTGCTGACTCATATTGGTCATTGGTAAAGAGGTAGGGATGATTAATCGTACAACTAGATCATTCCACTCTCGAGGTTTTGATGCTAACCCGTATTGGTCACTCTTCTTCTTCATGTCAAAACCAGCCACTAGATTCCCACACGAAACACTTATGATCTTCGTAAGACTTTTCTCCTCAAGCCATCAGTCATATTTCAACTGGTACGAAGTCCTAAAAAATGTATACCCAAGGGACCGCCCCGTCATAGGGGTACCAACATGACAGATGACGCGTCGATCGGATACCTGGTTTGTGAGATGTGGGAACTTTTGTAAAAAAAGTCTGGTTGGATTCAAGTCTGATCCAACCCAAGTCGCATGTTAGACTCCATCAAAACTCATTTAGAGTATCTCCAAAGGACCGCCTTGTCATAAGGGTCCTTATGCCATAGACGGTACGTCGATCGGACGCCCGGTCTGTTAGTTACACCCTTTTCCGTGAAATGGGGATGATCACACCTCAGTAAAGCCCAGCTTGATCAGGTCCAGCGGAATATTCCCAAAGGGTCCGCTTCCCAAAAGGGGTCCCAACGCCACTGACGGAGTGTCAAATGAACACCCGGTTTGTTAGTTACGGGTGTTTCTTTATTCGGGGGATGGTTGGGTCAGGGTCCGGTCTGAATCGGTCAGGCCAGCACGATGCAGAGGGTCCCAAGGTCCACCTAACCCTGCATAGGTCCATCTCGGTTCACTAGGTCTGGCTCGTCAGGGTCGTCCAGGATAGTTCGCGGGCTTGGGCCACAGTTGGCCCGGCCTGCCCGGTGGGTCCGGCTCGTTCGGCCGACCCACATCCGCCTGAAGGCTTACCACATTTGCTAGTTGGCCTCGCGGATGCAGGGCCATTTATTTAGGCTGGGGTTGGCCAGGTGGTCCATCGGTCCCAGCCGATGCGGCGCTGCGCTGCCCCTTTCCTGCCGCGGCCTGCTGGCCACAGCTGTTGCCGCCAGCGGCGCCTGTGGGCGCCGCCCATCTCCCATAGGGCCGGCTTGGGCCGGCCGCGTCTGGTCATCGTGGCATGCGACGACATTCCACCTTCCCACTGCCCATGACCAGTTTCCATGGGTCACCTCCGGCCATCGCCGCCCGCTGCCGGCATGGCGCATCGCCGGTTGTTTCTGCGGGCCACTAGAATGCCTCTGTCATTTTGATGCCCTCAAATGCCTTGCCATTACATTCGTTGCTACCCCAAGAAGAACGCACCAAGAAAAAGATTAGCAGAGGGTCCAAGCCTTGTTGGTTTTGGCCTGTGCCCTCTGCATTAGCGTTTTAAACATGAGTAAAAACTAATAATAACAAGAGGAATAATAATCCCTGAGTTTAAGATCCCGCAAAAATCACCCATATGATTTGACTTAGCGCGGATCAACCTGTTAGTCGGTTGATCCTCATTCATTAAAATTTTCAAGAACGGGGAGAGAGAGAACATCAAAGAACATAAACCCCCTACCTTTTATGATGTTCGTTGTCACAGGTTTGTCCTTGAGGGTTTACGGCGTCGACGATGCTTCCCGGTTCCGACCTTCGAAAGGCGTTCTTCGTCGTTCGTCATTCTTCACTGGGGTGGAAGTGCATTAGAGATTCTCTTGAGAATCCTCTAAATACATCCCATTATTTTTCCCGATAGGTCAAACTATTTATAGAACCATGCTGCAATGTTTCCATAAAGACGCGACGTTGTATCGTTATGCTGTTTCATTTATGAAAGAGCGTCACTATTTTTCACCATTAAATTCACTGTTACGTTGAGGAATATGGGTCATCCATGTGTTTGATTAAAGTTCCCCATCGCCGCATCATCGCTGCCCCGTAGAGTTTCCGTCCACCGCACAATGAAGGGAAAAGAATAAAATAATTATTTTAAATTATTTTATTCTTTTTCTCAAAAAGTCAAAAAATTAACTTTTCCACTCGGCCCTCGTCGGCAGAAGTTAAGTCATTTCTAGTTGAATCCCAGTGTTCCAGATTCAAAGGATCCCTTAGATTTTTAATTCGAGTACTGGTTCAAAAGATAGAAAATTCCACACGTTCATTTACGGAACGTACCTTAAAAAAATTCATAAAATTATTAACATTCACCCTCAACCCGTGCCGGTTGAGGTTAGGATTTGCCTAAGGGAAACATGCCCTATCGAGATCAACGGTACCCTCATATTTTCAATCCAAGTTACTGTTTAGAAGTTAATGATTTTACAATAAAATAATTGTTACTTAATTATTTTATTTACGGCCAAAAACTAATTCCACAGGTGGCCCGCACCGGCCAATGTTAGTATCTACCTAAAGAAAGAATACCCTCATGAGTTCAACGATGATCTCGAATTTTTAATCCATGTCACCGTTCGTGAGTTATAAGAATTTGAAAAATAAAATAATTTTATTTAATTATTTTATTTATGGTTATTCCATTTTTGGGTTTTCTCACCAAAGGATTGAATCGACTAAACTCAAGTCATGCCTAGGATAAACCTAACATATTAAATGCAAAGGTGCCCTCATATTTCTGATCCGGGCATCCGTTTAAGAGTTATTCTACTTTTTCAGGAAAACTACTAATACACGCTAATTTAAACTTAACACTTATTCGACGAATCATTCCGGGCACTCCACGCCTCAGAATTATGTGTCGTCAGATTTTACTGTCTCAAAATAATTCCATATAAAAAAATTACATAGAAATTATGAGATGTTATATTCTTCCCACCTTTATACTTTGTGTCCCTGAAAAGATGAAGCCCAAACTCACGGAAAGAAATTGGGTCCAAAAAAGGTTCCTACACTGCTTCCAAGAACGCACCACAAGGTAATACCGAGATCAAATACTCTTATGTAAAACTCTTGCTAGGTCAACATCAAACCACAACAGGTACATGTTTCTTTAGTTGCGGCAAGTGGAAAACATTATGCACCCAATGCATCTGTGGGGGAAAAGCTTGGTAGTACTCCACATTGACAACTCTACTGAGGATCTGAAAAGGTTTGATGAACCTCAGAGATAGCTTACTTCCCCAGTCAAATCTCCGCAATCCTCATCGGGGTGAGATCCGTAGGAATACATAGTCTCCCTCCTTGAACTCTAAGGGTATCTGTCTCATGTTGGAATAAGACTTCTGTCGGCTCTGTGCAGTCTTCATCCCTGGACACCAGTACTAACACCGTAGGTCCTAGTACATCTTCTCCACACCAAGATATACTGCCAAAGGGGGATGTATGGAATTCCCTCAACACCTCCTCTTGTAGAACCACTGGTACAAATGTACGTCCTCTGAAAAATATAGCATGCTCCCCACCTTCAAAATATTCGTCAAGTGCATGGCCTGAGGATATCTGAGCACGTGTAGTCTCGAAGCTACTCTCTCTGAGTTGCGCTTCCCTGACTTTCTGAAGGAGTGGAGGGGCTACTACCATTGACTGAAGGTAGGATATCTCACCTATATCCACATATGATATCTGAAGCGAGGCTAATTGATCTGAAGCCTCATTCAGTAGATACAAAATCAATCTCCAGCTATGTGCATCTGCCACTACGTTCCCCTTCCCAGGAGTATAGACTATCTCAAAGTCGTAGTCCTGGAGGAACTCTAGCCAACATCGCTATATCAGATTCATATATTTATCTGTAGAGATATATCTGAGACTCTTGTGGTCAGAGTAATTAATTAACTACTTTCCCATCATGTAGTGTCACCACATCTTCAATGCGAAGACTATTGGTGCAAACTCCAAGTCACGAGTTGCATAATTCTTCTCATGAGGCCTTAGCTATCATGATCTATAAGAAATCACTTCACTATCCTGCATCAGGACACAACCGAGTCCAGTCCCTAATGCATCATAATAAACCTTGTAGACAGTTCCCTCCTCCAAAAACCTCAGGATGGGAGCGCTAGTCAAGCTCTGCCTCAGCAGTTGAAAGCTCTACTAGCATGTCTCTGACCACAGGAAGGTTTTCCCCTTCTTCATCAAGGAATTCATAGGTGCTGTTACTCTGGAGAAATCAGGTATGAACCTCCGATAGTATCCTGCTAATCCAAGGAACCTCCTCACCTCAGTAATACCCCTGGGTGGATCCCAAGAATGTACCGCCTTGATCTTAGTTGGATCCATTACATCTCCAGCCTCTAAGATGACGTGTCCCAAGAAGTGGACCTTCTGTTTGTAAGTACTCCAACTGTACCCTCATCTCCTAGAGCTCTGCAGGGGCTATCCGATATGCTGGTGTAGATATTAGTGCTGTTCCTAGGTACGAGTAAATGCGGAAGTCTACCTCTCTATGAGGAGGTAGTCCTAAAACATCTTCTTGAAAGACTTCCTCATACTCATCCACCACCGATGGGAACTGTGGACTCACCTCATCTTCCGTGTCGAAGGTCATGAAATCCATATGATATGTAATTGACTACACCCTCCTGAGCACAAGTCCATATCATGCTGCACTATTTTACTTCTCACCAACAAAGGAAAACTGACCTCCATCTCTGCATGTACATTGTACTATACATATCAAGTAGTCAATATGTGTGTTAACTGTAGATAGACAATCCATTCCTAGAATGACGTTGTAGGGATTCAACACCACTACTAGAATATACCATCTAAAACTCTCTCCTCCGAGAGTAATATCAAACTATCGACACCAGTGTGCGACCACTGAATCTTCTCCCGTAGGAGTATCCAAACAAAAAGGTCGAGCTAAAAGCTTTGTCCGAATCTCATCATCCCAAACTAAGTCTGCAAAAAGGAAGGAATGAATAGTGCATGTGTTGATAAGCACTGTTTCTAAAGTAGAGAAGATACAGATCGTACCTCATATAATCTTAGGGACGTCAGGATCATGAGCCTCTACTGCCTATAGCTGGGCCTTTCCTCATCCACCTGCTCCCTAAGCTCACGGTGGACCACCTGGGGGTGGTGGTGGTAGTTCCTGGTGACCTCGACCACCTCCCGCAGCACGTCCCGCTCCCCTACCTCATCCACCGCTTGGCTGACACTCATGCTCCGGATGCTGCCACTGCCTCGGTGGTCCCTCAACCATCTTCCGATCATCCGCACGAGGATTCAGACCTTCATGAGCTCTATTAACCTATCCCCCATAGGAAAAATAGATCATTCCTCATTGGTGGCCCCCTCATCCCCTTGATCCTCACACCTCTAACCTTGTGTCTTGGGGTCGCCCTCCGGAAGGTCTATCCCTCTTGGGCTTCTGTTTCGTCTGTCTACTACTAGTTATAGATGACTCTACTACCTGTCGTCCATTAGGGTATCTCACTATTAGTGCCTACTCGGAAAGGAAGATCTCTATCAGCAAATCTCGCTCTAGCACCCTAGCCTACGTCGGGATTCTGAGAGAAACTATCGCAAATCTAATATCTCATGGGAGCCCCTGCTCAAAGGTCTAGGCCCTGAAGTAAGGGTCTCATACCATGTCATTGGAGTATAGGTAGAGGTCAATAAATCTCCCTGAGTACTGATCCACAGTCTGGATGCCCTGCTACAGATATAAAAACTCTTGAATATGTACAGAGCGTAGTGTCGCTGGCATGAACTCCACCCTGAAAAGGCTCTCAAATTCCAGACAGGTGAGGGTCATCTCCTCAATAACCTAGAGCGTCGAGCTCCACCATAATCCTACTGATCCCTGAAGAAGGATAGTGTCCAAGATTAGCATCTTCTTGGTGGGTGTCTCTACTAAGTGAACAACCCGCAAAACCACCTCAAGCCAGTCCTCTACTGCTTGGGGGTCCATCTCACCTCGAAACCTCATAAGCCTCTGTCGCTGGAACTCATGCAACACGCTCATCCAATGTGCATGATCTACTGGTAGCATCTTCTACTCAACGGGTGATGGTGCTGCTGGTACACCACCCGAAGGTTCCACCACTATGAGTGGTCCCTGTACCGACACCTCGTCGCCCAGTGGGCCACTATCACGATATCTAATCTGAATCCTAGCTGGCTGCCTTCGTGGAGGCATCTTGTAAGAAACATATGTGCCACAATCAATAATTTATACCTGATGAGATGACTCAATAAAGATCAAGAAAACTTTTCAAAACACAACAAAAAGTGTTTTCATTTACCGAGTCAGAAAATAGAATTCAGGGTCCTGGTGTATGGATACGTCAGCCGCCGCACCCACATTGGACTCCCCGAACTGAAAACCAAACTCAAGACACTTTACACCATTACCTCATTAAAATTATATTATTAGTTATTCTTGTAGAACCGACTAACCTTTGATACCACTTTGTCACGAACCGTCCCACGAGGCCTGGACGCGACTACCCTAAGCCTACCTTCCATAGGACAGGGGTTGGCGACTAGCAACTGAAGGATTTTCCTGAATAGGGAAGGCATTGCCTTAGGGATATATAGACACTCAAAAAAGGAAACTGAAGTAAACAACCAACAAAATTAAGGTATAACCTCAAGAGTAAAGTAAAACCACAAGTGCAACTGTAAACTGAAAATAGTGGGTCAGAATACAAGCCCTAGAAACTGAAAAGAATGTAAACAACTATCGTATCTGACCTGGAGCTCTACCTAGAGGGTAGTAGCTATAAATCTGAAGTCGAAGAATATGATCTCGACTACTCCCATCACACCAATCTCCAACAAGTCCCGAACCTCCAATGTCTACCTCAAAGCATCAGTAGTCTGCACCAGACACAGGTGGAGCTTGTGCAGGGGTGAGTATAACAATAATCAGTAGGGGAACCCAAGACCCTCGAAGGTCTCTCAGTAATCTACAAAGTAAAACATCACAATAAATACAAAAAGGTAATATCACAAGAATGATCTAAACCATGGAGCACAAAACAAAAGAGACTACTCACTCTAATGGTATAACATCAAGGTTACTGGGATAGGGATGATTAATCATAAATCCAAATTATACTATCGATAGTAACTCTACTACTGACCCGTATAGGTCACTGTATGCTGAACCATATTGGTCACTAGATGCTAACCCGTATTGGTCACTGATGCTGACCCGTATTGATCATTGATGTTGACCCGTATTGGTCGCAGATGCTGACCCGTATTGGTCGCTGGTGCTAACCCGTATTAGTCGCTGCTGCTGACCGGTATTGGTCATTGGTACTGACCCGTATTGGTCTCTGGTACAGAGTTAGGGATGATAAGTTATAATTATAGATCATCCCCTATGGAGTTTATGATGTTATCCCGTATTGGTTTCTCTTCTTCTTCATGTCACAACCATCCACTGGATTCCCGCATGAAGCACGCTTGATCTCTGGAAGAATCTACTCCTCAAGCCATTAGTCATATTTTAACTAGTACTAATTCTTGAAAAACTTATACCCAAGGGACCACCCCGTCATAGGGGTTCCAACGTGACAGACGACGCGTCGATCGGATGCCCGGTCTGTGAGATATGAGCACTTTTGTAAAAAGGGTCTAGCTGGATTCAAGTCTGATCCAACCTAGGTCACACATCAAACTCTGTAAAAAATCATTTAGAGTATCTCCAAAGTACCTCCTTGTCACAATGGTTCTTATTCCATAGACGACGTGTCGATCGGACGCCCGGTCTATTAATTACACCCCTTTCCGTGAAACGGGGGTGATCACACCTCGGTCTGGCCGACTCGGTTGAGCCCACCAGAATATTTCTAAAGAGACTACTTCCCAAAAGGGATCCCAACGCCACTAACAACGTGTCCAACGGACACCCAGTTTGTCAGATACAAGCGTCTCTTTATTCAGGGGCCGGTTGGGTCTGGGCCCAGTTCGACTCGGTTAGGCCTGCCCGACATAAAGGGTACTGAGGTCCACCTGACCCCACCTGAGTCCGACCCATTAAGGGTCAGCCCAGTTCATTGGGTCTGGCTTGTCGAGGTCAGCATGGCTTATTTGCGAGCCCGATCCACGGTTGGCCTGACCCGCCCGGTAGGGCTCAACCCACCCGTGCTGGCCCGTTGGGCCATGGGTCCGGCCCGCGTCTGGCCCAGTCCGCCTAAAGGCAGACCACATTTCCTAGCTAGCCCCGCGGATGCGGGGTTGTTTCTTCTGTCCGGGGTTGGGTAGGTGGCTGACTTATAAATACCTGAAAATTTCAAGGAAATTTTTTACATAAATACTTTGGAATTTTGCGAGTCTGTGGTTTCTGACTGAACTTGATTACGAGGCCTGGTGTTCACAGAATCAATTTCTGAAGTTTTTTTCAGGTACGTTCAGTAAACGTACGTGCAGGTTTTTCTATCTTTTGAACTGGTTCTCAGAATTTAAATCTGAGGACACCGGTGAACTCACAGTGCCTATATTCTCTTATGGGGACCTTTACCGCAGTTGCATTTTATGCGGGTTGAAAGTTAATTTTTGGGGTTTAATAAAAAAGTTAAATAAAATTGTTGTGAAATTTGTTATTTATCTTGGGTAATTAAATCCTACATGGGGAAGTTATTGGTGGGGCCCACACCCACATAACCTCTCATGAGAGGATATTTGTGAGGTGGGTCCCACACGTGCCCTAAACCTTTCATCTCCCCATAACTCCCCTCAACTCCCTTAAACCCCCTTTAATTATTTTGTTAACTCCTCTCTTTTAAATTTAAACTCTCTACCTCCCCCTCATTAAATTTTCCAACTCAGTTAATTAATATCCTTATTAATTAACTAGCACAACCCTTCTTTTGAATTAATTTGAATTGGTTGGAATTTCTTTAAAAGTTGGAGAAGTCTAATTGAATATTTGGATAGAAAATATTTTTGCTGGGGGAACCTCTGGAGAATTAGAAGAAGCTTCGTTCTTTAACGAAGAATGCCATCCTTCCAACGAAGAACCACCAAAGAATGATGATCGTATTCTTAGATCTTCATCCAAGCCAAAGGAGAAGGAGCCACCTACAAGGAACGACTACTACTGTACTGGAATCCTCTGTGGGTTCGACAGCGACGACTACTGTACTGGAATCCTCCGTGGGTTTGATGGTGATGACTACTGTTCTTATATCCTGTGTGGGTCTGGTAGTTTGACCTTTGTACTTGTATCCTGTGTTGGTCCGACAGAGTAGCTGGTCTTGTATCCTGTGTGGGTCTGACAACTTAGCTTGTCTTGTATCCTATGTGGGTCCGACAGCTTAGATGAATCAGTGACTACATCTGATCATCTCTCTCGCTATACGAAAGATGTATACCTGTGTGAGCTGAGTCTTTATTTTCAATCATTATCATTGATGTGATTGACTTCTTTCCTATGTGAACTGGGTTGTATTTGGGATAGAAAGTTAGAGTCGTACTGTGGTTGATAACTTAGGTATATGTATGAGCATATAATTAAGTAGGGTTAGTTGATACTTCATGATTGTATCTTTCCTTTGTGGTTTAACCTTCGTGGATTATGGGAGAACTTCGGGGGTCTCGGGGTCCCTACTGATTATTGTTATACTCACCCCTGCACGGGCTATGCCCGCACTATGTTGTGTTGGATGCAGACGATGGACAACACTGAACGTGGTAGAGACTAGTGGAGCTGGACGGTACCCGGAGGTGGACCACTCGGTGGGACGTACACGGAGCGGACGGATGAAACCGAGGTGCCGAGGAGACCATATGTACCCACCCTTTAGGTGGGATTCTCAGAGGACGACTCAGTGTTTGCTGCTTTACTTTACTACTGTTGTACTAGACTTTCAGTTGTAGTGTACTTGCTATTGGGCTTGTATTTCTGGCCCCTTTTTTTCAACACTTACTTTTTTATACAGTTTTACTTCGTGCTTACTAATGTTGTGTACTCTATTGTGTTTTCTACTATATAAAGTATATGCCTTCCCTTTTTATCGAGATTTATTCCTTTGGTGCTAGTTTCCAGCCCCTGGACTATGGAAGGCGGGCTTGGGGTAGTCACAACACGGGCCCCGAGGACGGGTCGTGACAAATTGGTATCAGAGGAGTCGGTTCTACCGAAGAACTTAGGACTATGATCTATCTTACTGTGAAACAATAGTGTTAAGAGTATTGAGTGTGGTTTTTAGTCTAGGGAGTCCAGTGTTGGTGCGGCGGCCGACGTATCCATACACCAGGACCCTGATCTCTGATTTCCGACTCAGTGCACGAAAACACTGATTGCGTGTGTGTTTCCTTTGAAAAGTTTTATTTGTGATTACTTTGTATCATCTCACCAGGTATACTATTTTTACTGAGGTGCACTTGTTTATTTTCAGGATGACCCCAGGAAGGCAGCCAACTAGGGTTCCGAGTTACGTGCGAGATGGTAGCCCACCGAGTGACGAGGCCTCGGTGCAGGGCCCCATCACAGCGGAGGCACCAGCGGTACCACTACCTGTTGGGCCACCAATACCACAAGACCCAATATAATAGAGTTCATGCCGCCTTAGTTCATTTCATGAGTTCCAGCGATAGAGGCCTCCAAGGTTTCGAGGTGAGACAGATTTTCAGATGGCCGAGTGCTGGCTGGAGGTTGTTGCACGAGTTTTCCATAGAGTTGGGACACCCACTGACTTGATGGTGTACCTAGTTGTTAGTATCTTTCAGGGAGAAGATGAGAGGTGGTGGAGCCGGATGCTCCAGTTTTACGATGAGGCGACTCTCACCTGGGATACTTCGAGGGTCTTTTCAGGGCAGAGTTTGTACCAGCGACTCTACACTATGTACGTACTGAGGATATGCTTCTCTTGCTGCAGAGATTTCTGATAGTAGCCAAGACATCCGCAACAGGCAGTAGGGACATGACACAGGGGCACAAGCAGGTTAGATCAACAGTTAGATGACCCCAAGATGTGGCATCGGGGGTGCGGGGCACCCAAGTCCGAGGGAGGTCAGAACGAAGGAGGGTCTGTTTTTTCTACAGGGAATAGGGTCACAGAGCGCGTGACTATTCGACTCCCTGCACAGTTGATCAGAAGGTGTTGGAGGAGCCACCGAGACAGAGGCAGCGACAGGAGATTGAGCAACAACCGAGCGGTGGATGAGGTAGTGGAGAAGGTCCTTCATTAGATGGTGATCAAATTCACTGAGTACTACTACTACCACCACCCTTAGACGATTCACCTCGAGCTCCGGGAGCAGGTGGATAGGAACAGAACTAGCTCCAGGAATATAGGCCTTTGTTCATGAGGCTTCTAGCTTTGTTATTTTCATTGTTTTTGGTTGTTTTGTGTCTTTGTACTATGAGATGAACTAATAAAAGACACTTGTCCATGTGATGTTTTCTTCCCTACCATTTCGTATGGTTGATACTGAGAGGTTCCGGTTAAAATCGTTGACTTGACCCTCACATTCGAGATTCCTACTAGAGGAGACCCAGTGACCACACACTACTTCCGACAGTGTGACTCGACCCTTGGAGGTGATAGTAATGGTTGGATATATTGGTAGTGGAGTTGAGGCCTTACGACGTCGTCTATGTCATGAAATAATACCATTCATGTTAGGATTGACTGTATTAGGAAAAGAATGTGGTTCATCCAGGGGATGAGACTGGATTTCTCTTTTCAGAAAAAGAGAAATCTTAGCAGATCTTATAGGACGTAAGAAAAAAAGGTTGTAGTTGAGTTCTTTAAAAATGGATAGTCACACCCATAATTTGTTGAGAGAACGGTTTGTAGTTTACTCTAATCTCAAATTCTAAGGTGTGTCTTCTCGTAGAAGGACCTATATTTGAGACAGCGGCGATGGATCGAGTTCCTCCAGGAATATGACATTGAGATAGTCTACACTCCTAGGAAGTGGAATGTTGTAGTAGATGCTCTCAGTAGGATATTGGGCATTCAACTGCTAGGATAGGCGAAAGAGCAGCTAGCCGCGTTGTATATATCCTTTGTGGATATTGATGGAGCAGACTTTCTTCAGTCTATCACAGTCATTACTCCACTTTTTTAGTGAGTCAGGGAGGCACTGCGTGGGGAAGTTGACTGTGAGACACGACGTGCTCATATATCCTCAGGGAAGGCACCTGATGGATTTTTCTGAAGGAGGGGAGTACGTTATCCTCTTCAGGGGACGTACGATGGTACCAGTTTCACTGTAGGAGGAAGTGCTGAGGGATTTTCACACTTCCCCTTTAGCAGTACATCCAGGAGTGGCGAAGATGTGCCGGGACCTCAGACGACAGCACTGGTGGCTAGGTATGAAGAAAGCTGTAGCAGAGTTCTTTTCATGATGCCTCACTTGTCAGTAAGTGAAGGCGGAGCACCAGGTGCCAGTGGGCTTGGTTCATCCCTTAGAGGTCCCGAAGTGGAAGTGGGACGGGATATCCATGTATTTCGTTATGGGTATTTCACGTACATCCAGAGTACATGACTCTATTTGGGTGATCGTAGACCAAATCACCAAGTTGTCCCATTTTCTACTAATCAGAGAGCAGGGATCAATGGAGATCTTGGGTTGCCTCTAAATTCAGGAGATCGTACGGCTTGACGGTGTTCCATCGACTATCGTTTCCGATCGGGATGCTCGATTCACTTCCCGACTATGGAAGGGGATACATGAGGATTTTTTGATGCAGCTATGTCTGAGCACCGCCTTCCATCCTCAGATAGATGGCTAGACAGAGAGGACCATTCAGACTCTCAAGGACATGCTCCGTGCATGTGTCCTTGACTTTGGTCACAGCTGGGAGGATCACCTACCCTTGGTGGAGTTTGCGTACAACAACAGCTAACACTCCACCATTGGGATGACACCTTACGAGGTACTGTACAGACGACCTTTCAGATCACCTCTGTGCTGGACTGACCCAGGGGAGTCAGAACTTGTAAGTCCAGAGATGGTTCAGGCTATGACGGAGAAGGTGCAGATCATCCAGGAGCAGATGAAGACTCCATAGAGCAGACATAAGTCCTATGCTGATAGGAGACAGAGACCATTGGAGTTCGAGGATGGCAACCACGTTTTCCTACAGGTCTCACCTCGATGAGGTCTACAGAGATTTGGCCGAGAAAACAAGTTATCTCCACGATTCATCGAACCTTTACAGGTCCTCAGCAGAGTAGGCAAGGTGTCTTACCGCCTAACCCTTCCACCTCAGTTGCACTGGGTGCATGACGTCTTCCACGTATCTCAACTGAGGAGATACATGCAAGAACCATCCCACATCATCGACCACAGGGAGATAGACATTGATGACGGGGAAACATTCTCGGAGGTCCCGGTGCAGATCGAGGATTGATAGGAGCGGGTCCTATGTGGGCGGTCGATTCCTCTGGTGTGCATTCACTAGTAGCACGGGAACCTCCAGGAGAGCACTTGGGAGCGGGAGGCTCAGATGCGTGTATAGTACCCCCATTTGTTTCCCTAGTGTGTATTGTAGCTTTACAGGGACGTAAATCCCATAGGTGGGAGTAATGTAAAGTCCCGAAAATTTCAAGGATTTTTTTTCTTAAATACTTTGGAATTTTACGAGTCTGCGGTTTCTGACGACACTTGATTACGAGGCCCGGGGTGCCCGAAATCAATTTCTGAAGTTTTATTCGGGTACGTTCAGTAAATGTACTTGCAGGTTTTTCTATCTTTTGAACCAGTTCTCAGAATTGAAATCCGAGGACACCGATGAACTCGCAGCACTGGTATTTACTTAAAGGGACCTTTACCACAGTGGCGTTTTATGCAGGTTGAAAGTTAATTTTTGGGGTTTAATAAAAAAGTTAAATAAAATTGTTGTGAACAATTTTATTTATCTTGGGTTGTTAAATCCTACATGGGGAAGTTTTTGGTGGGGCCTACACCAACATAACCTCTCATGAGAAGAGATTTGTGAGGTGGGGCCCACATGTGCCCTAAACCTTTCATCTCCCCATAACTGCCCTCAACTCCCTTAAACCCCCTTTAATTATTTTGTTAACTCCTATCTTTTAAATTTAAACTCTCCACCTCCCCCTCATTAAGTTTGCCAACTCAATTAATTAATATCCTAATTAATTAATTGGCATAAATATTCTTTTGAATTTATTTGAATTGGTTGGCATTTATTTAAAAGTTGGAGAAGTCTAATTCAATATTTGGATAAAAAATATTTTTGGTGGGGGAACCTCTGGAGAATTAGAAGAAGCTTCGTTCTTTAACGAAGAATGCCGTCCTTCCAACGAAGAACCACAGAAGAATGAAGATCGTCTCCTTCGATATTCAGCCAAGCCAAAGGAGAAGGAGCCACCCTCAAGGAATGCTGATGACGCGCCATCCTTGGATCCTTATTCCCCGACGTCAACGAGTTGACGCCGTTTCCCTGCAACGCCGTTTTCTGTGACACCTAATTACCACGAACCTTATTTCGAGGTAGGGGTTTCGTATAATTTATAAGTGAATAAATTATCTCGATTTTGTTGATTTATTTGGAATAACCTCAACCAATTGTTACTGCATAACGCGGAGGGCGCGAGCCGAACAAACACGGCCCGACAACCCTCCAATGTTTTCCTGAATTTATTCTCAAAAGGAGGTAGTGGTGAATGGTGGCGGTGACGAGCGAAGGCGGAGGCCGTGCACCGGTCGCGTGCGGAAGAACCGCGGCCCGCAACTGCGGGCCCCTTGGCCGACGAAGAACCAACCAGCTAAAGCCGGCCGGACTGAAGAGACCGTGGTGCCAAAAGGGACACCGCGCTAAGGAGAACCTCGGCCCATGCTCCACGGGCCGCTCGGCGATGAACCGGCCGGCTCGTCAGCCGGTCGGGATGAAGGACCCGCGACCCCAGGAGGGCGCTGAGCTGAAGGGACCACGGCCTGCCCGTGCGGGCCACTCGTTCCACGAAAGCCGACCAGTTGGGAGGGCGACACCGCTCGGCGCCGCCGGTTTGGGAAAGCGGGGCGCCCCCCCCCCCCCTGGACCGCTCGACCACTCGGGCCGAGCCCTGCCGGGCCGGGCCGCACCGTGCCGGGCTGGGACACGCCCCGCCGTGCCGGGCCGCGCCCCTCGGGCCGGGCCACGTGATTCATCGGGCCAGTCCGACCCTCTGCTGGGTCGGACTCATCAAAACAGGGTTGACCCGATCCGCCATCCCACTGGGCTTAACGGGCCGGGCCTTTTTTCACTTTAACGTGAATAACTATAAGACTGTGCATCCGATCGATGCGCCATCTGCGGCTTTGGGACCATCGTGATGAAGTGGTCCTTTTGCGATACTTTAAGTGAGTTTTGGAAAAATTTGAAAAATGGCTGGGTTTGGAACGAGCGTATTTCCAACCGGGCCTGTGGAACATAAAATTCAATATCTCTCAGACCGGGCATCCGATTGACGCGCCGTCTGTCGCGTTGAGTTCATTTTGACGAAATGGAACTTCAGGGTACATAAAATATAGAATTTGTGTTAGTTGATGTGATGGACCCTTTGCTCGAGGAGCGGAACCTCCCGGAATTGAGCGTGCTGTGTGCGGGAACCCTAGAGCTGGTTGCAACTGAATCGACTACTGTATTGGAATCCTCCGTGGGTTCGACAAAGATGACTATTGTACTGGAATCCTTTGTGGGTTCGACAGTGATGACTACCGTACTGGAATCCTCCATGGGTTCGATGACGATGACTACTGTTCTTGTATCTTGTGTGGGTCCGACAGTTTGACCTCTGTACTTGTATCCTGTGTGGGTCTGGCAGAGTAGCTGGTCTTGTATCTTGTGTGGGTCCGACAACTTAGCTAGTCTTGTATCCTGTGTGGGTCCAACTGCTTAGATTAATCAGTGACTACATTTGATCATCTCTATCGCTATATGAAAGATGTATACTTGTGTGATATGAGTCTTGATTTTCATTCATTATCATCAATGTGATTGACTTATTTCCTGCGTGGACTGGGTTGTATTTGGGCTCGAGAGTTGGAGCAGTACTGTGGTTGATAACTTAGGTATATGTTTGGGCATATACCTAAGTAGGGTTGGTTGATACTTCATGATTGTATCTTTACTTTGTATTTTACCCTTCGTGGACTCTAGGAGACCTTCAGGGGTCTCAGGGTCCCTACTGAGTATTGTTATACTCACCCCTGCACGGGCTATGCCCTCACTACGTTGTGTTGGATACAAACGACGGACAACACTGATCGTGGTAGAGGCTAATGGAGCTAGACGGTACCCAGAGGTGGACCACTCGGCGGGGCGTACACGGAGCGGACTGGCGGACTCAAGTTGCTGGGGAGACCATATGTACCCACCCTTCAGGTGAGATTACTAGAGGATGACTTAGTGGTTGCTGATTTACTTTAATACTGTTGTACTAGTCTTTCAGTTGTACTGTACTTACTATTGGGCTTGAATTTCCAACCCTTTTTTTCAGCACTTACTTTTGTAAACAGTTTTACTTCATGGTTACTACTGTTGCATACTCTGTTGTGTTGTTTACGATATAAATTCAATGCCTTCCCCTTTTATCAGGATTTATTCCTTTGGTGCTAGTCGCCTGCCCCTGGCCTATGGAAGGTGGGCTTGGGGTAGTCACGACATGGGCCCTGAGGACGGGTCGTGACACAACCGGTCCTGGCCGACGCGGTGCGGCGCACCGTCATGCCACCACTTTCCTAACGCCGGTGGCGCCTATGGTCGCTACCCATCTCTCGCGCGGTCGACTCGGGCCGACCCCTTCTGGCCACCGCAGTGCGCTATGGCGCGCCGCCTTCCCACCGCCCATAGCCGGTTGCCGCGGGTCTCCTCCGGCCACCGTCAGCATGGCATGCCGGCGGTTGTTTCCGCGGTCCACCGGAATGCCTCCATCATTTTGCGGCCCTCAAAAGCCTTGTCGTCACGTTCCTTGCTCCGCCACAAAGAACTCACCAAGGACAAGATTAAGGGATGGTTAGGGCCTTGTTGGTTTTGGCCCACGCCCTCCGCATTATCGTTTTAAACATGGGAAAAAATTAATAATAATTAATGAAGAATAATTTTCGAGTTTAAGATCCCGCAACAACCACCCACAAGATTTGACAAGGCGCGGATCAAACCATTAGTCAGTTGGTACACGTTCATTATATTTTTCAAGAATGGAGAGAGAGAGAGAACATCAAAGAACATAAACCCCATACCTTATATGAAGTTCGTTGCTGCACGTTCGTCCTTGTAGGTTTACAGCGTCGACGACGCTTCCCAGTTCCGACCTTCAAAATGCGTTCTTTGTCATTCTTCGTTATTCACTGGGGTGGAAGTGCATCAGAGATTCATTTAAGAATCCTCAAAATCCTTCCCCTAAATTTTCCCAATACGTCAAACTATTTATAGAACCACACTGGAGTGTTTCCATAATGACGTGACGCCGCATCATTATGCTGTTTCATTTATGAAACAACGTCGTTGTTTTGCACCATTAAATTCACTATTATGTTGCGGAATACGGGTCATCCATGCATTTAATTAAAGTTCCCCATCACCGCATCGTTGCTGCCCCGCAGTGTCGTAGCCCGCCATGTAATGGAGAGAAAAGAATAAAATAATTCTTTTAAATTCTTTTATTATTTTTCTCTAAAAGTTGAAAAATTAACTTTTCCGCTCCACCCTAGCTGGCCCAAGTTAAGTCATTTATAGGAGAATCCCGATGTTCCGGATTCAACGGTGCCCTTATATTTTTAATCCGAGCACCGATTCAAAAGATAGAAAATGCCTCCCGCGCATTTACTGAGCGTACCTTAAAAAAATTTCATAAAATTATTAACAGTCACCCTCAACCCACGCCAGTTGAGGTTAGGTTCTACCTAAGGGAAACATGCCCTCATGAGCTCAACCGTACTTTAGGATTTTCAATCCGAGTTACCATTTAGAAGTTAATTATTTTACAATAAAATAATTGTTACTTAATTATTTTATTTACGGCCAAAAACTAACTTCCACAGGCGGCCCACACCGGCCAATGTTAGTATCTGCCTAAGGAAATCATACCCTCATGAGTTTAGTGGTGATCTCGGATTTTTAATCTGAGTCTCCATTTGTGAGTTATAAGCATTTGAAAAATAAAATAATTTTATTTATTCATTTTATTTACAGTTATGCCATTTTCATTTTTTTTCACCAGTGGCCTGCGCTGACTAAACTTAAGTCGCGCCTAGGGTAAACCTACCATACTGAACACAATGGTGCCCTCATATTTTTGATATGGGCACCCGTTTAATAGTTATTCCACTTTTTCATAAAAAATACTCACACGTTCTAATTTAAGCTTAACACTTATTCGACGGATCATTCCAGGCACTCCGGGCCTCAGAATCACGTGCCCTCAGATTTAACGGTCTCGAAATAATTCCATATAAATATATAAAATTACACAGAAGTTATGAGATGTTAAAAAAACAATGTAAAAGGTTAATATTATCCAAACCCACATCAAAGCAGCTCAAAGTAGGCAAAAGATCTATGTCGATAACCGAAGAATGGATTTGGATTTTCAAGTAGGAGATCATGTTTTTTGAAGGTATCTCCATGGAAGGGTGTTATAAGATTCAGTAAGAAGGATAAATTAAGTCCCATGTACATCAGATCTTTCAAAATTCTAGAATTAATTGGAGTTGTAGCTTACTGTTTGGCAATGCTGCCAAGTCTCTCCAAAATTCATGATGTGTTCCACGTATCACTGTTAAGAAAATACATGTCTGACCCGATGCATGTACTCACCTATGAAGAAATAAAACTAGAACTCGATATGTTTTATTGTGAAGAGCCTCTCAAGATTCTTGATACCAGAGAACAGGCATTGAGAAACCAGACGACTCACCTAATAAAAGTTCTATGGAGAAACCATAAGATGGAAGAGGCAACGTGGGAACCCGAGAAACTTATGATGAAGAAACACTAGAATCCTTTTTTGCAGTAATATTCTAGAAATTTTGAGGACGTAATTATTTAAAGGAGGGAAGAATGTAACACCACAAGATTCCATTGTATGCTTCTCTTTGAATAATACAATAGCTTGCGCTGTACGCAACTTCGAGTTCTAGCACATCACGGCCAATCAAACTAGCCATTTAAAAAGTAGTTATGAATAGTAATACCCACTTTTTGAAATTTTATGAATTTTATTTTTTAAAATGGGCTTCATTTTTGGATTTTGAATTTTAAAATTAGCTTAGGGTGAATTTTTTGTATTTTTCTAAAAACATTCAATTTTTAGTGAATAGTGAATAACACTTTGTTATTGTTTAAAACTGACTTTTATTTAAATAATTATTATTTATATTTAAATTTATTTTAAATTCAAAATATATAAATTATACCTATATTAGTCCAATTTAATTTGTTGGAGTCATTTTATAATAAGATTAGATATATAAAATGTTATTGAAAATTTTAACGTCTTTTACCCACCTTTTAGGTACATTTGCAAATTTGCATAAAATGTAATTTTACCACTTCTATGAATTGAATTTAAAAAATACAAGACACACAGTTGACATCATTAAGTAAAATGTGGTTCAAGAGGATGAAAGTAACGTTTGGTGAATAGTAACTTTTGAATTTTATTTATCACAGTTAAAAGTAAATAGGGCAATTAAAGGTAAAAATGATATTATAATTACCCTAAAACATGTCCTAATTCTATTGGATAAGTGTTTTTATACCAAAATCAACCTTATTAATAAAATATGATCCTTTTTGATCCACTTGGATTAGATTAGGACATTTATTATTTTTTTTAATGAAGAGTTAAAAGTGTTAAATTAAAATTTTAATAACTAAACCATTTTTAATATAGGGTTATACATAATATAAATTAAACTATAAATATTAATTAGAAATATAAATATATTTCCTACATCATGGTATTTTATTTATAAATTTTATACATTAAATAGTTAAATTTATTTATGACACAATGATTGTGTAATAATTACCTTATTAATGAAAGATTAAAATAATTGATATTATAAATATCCAAATAAAAGTAAATTGAGATTTTTAATGCATTAAAACAATTTTATAGGTTAATATGACATGTTAGGATTTATTTAATGTATTTTTTTCGAATTAATCAAGTTTTTTTGAATTTTAAAAAATCCAAATACTAAATAGTGTCAAAATTGACATAAATGAGTTTTTAAAATAAATACTATATTATTAAATGTTATAATATTCCTAAAAATATAAAGTTCAGAAAAAGGAATTATATAAGGTTAGATATGTCAATAATGAACCACTTGGGGTTCTCTTTACTTTTTATAGTAAGTTTATTAACCATGTAATATAAAAATACAAGAAGACATGGTAAAAGTTAAACTATTTAACTAAGAGCTAAATCTAAAAGATAAGGTTAATATGGTAACCAAAACTTGTATAAAACCTATTTTTTGAGAGGATTTATACCCATAACTACCTTATCCTAGAAATAAATACATTTAGAGACATTAAAAACCGAAAATTATTTTATAATAAAATAATATTTTAAGCTTTTCTTAAAGTGACCCTAACCTCTCTTATAAAAGGGGCACTTCCCCTTCTCTTAATTTCACACCTCAAAAGCTATTTGTATCAGCCAAAACCTACTCAAATATCCTTAAAACTACCATAACTTCAATATATAGGACTTAATTTGATCATAAAGCCAAACTACTGAGCCCTTTTGATCAAATCAAAAGGAAGCACCCAAAGAAGAGGTAATAATTTTAATCACCTCTTTCAAGTTCTTTTTTTCTTCCACTTCCTCTTGCTTTGTTGTTTCCATAATAAAATAATAACTCCAGTACCTTATACATACTGATATTTTATTATAAATATGTTACAACCATTTTCATTATTATATTCATCATATGAATGACAAAGTCACCACACATGCGTACGTACGGCTTACCGTCTCCACATCGTGGTGTAATTTGTTATTCAACACTTCATTATTTGGATTGGTATAATAATGAGTATAATTGATTTAAATTGTAAATATAAAATGTTAATGATTCTTTATATATAATATTCCATCCAATTACATACTATTTCACCACTAATATAATGATATTGTTGCTCGTGTGTACGTATGGATTACTGTCTCCATGACGCGGTGAGATTTCATTCCCCATCGTAACCATTCGATAATATTTTTTATTTTATGATTAAAAATAACATTTAAAGAACTTAATATCATTTTGGATATGAATCAAATATATCCTATACATAAAAAACATGACTTAATTAACAAAATATATAAAGGAAAATGAATCAGTTAACACCCAAAACAATGATACTACTGAAATATTATTAACAAAGAAATATTAGAGGACCATATATGGCATCATATTTATGTATGTGTATTATTTTATAATTTAATAACTATTATTTAACCATTATAAAGGTGGTTAATTTACCCTTTACTAAGGAATAATATAGGGTAAGGGTTAATTTTACATTCTCTTTATTATTCAAGGTTGTTTTTATGAAAGTATCTACTGGGACTTCTTTATCATCCACATCCTTGTTTCTTAAAAATGCATTTCAAAACATTTTTACTATTTCCTAAAATATGGGTTAAAGTCATTCATACCCTTTTTTACTTTTTATAAAATGTTTTTAAAGGAATCTTTCTGTCATTTTCTAAAAAAGGTACTTTATGAACTTTTAGAAAAATTAAGGCAAGAATGTTTTTTAACTTATTCAGTGGGTGAGACTATTTTTCACTGTTATAACACCTTCAAAGCTTCCCTTACAAGCTTATAAGAATAGTTTCAAAATAAATTTTTCTTTTATAATTATATGACTTCTAAATGATTTCGAAATTGAAAGAGATATTTCTCTCAAATAGTTTTGATTTAATCCATGTAAACATCCTTTGATGGATTTTACACTTGTTTGAAGTTGATTTATTATGATACAATCTTACATATTGTATTGAAGGTCTTGTGATATTTTTGACTGTAGATGTGTTATTTTTATACCATTCATGGTTTTTGGCTAAAGTATTTAAATTTCGTATGCTAGTTTTAATACGAATGTTTAGGTTATGTTTCAACCTTTTCATATGAGGAATGCATTGGACTTAGTAAGCGATGGGTGGAGCACGCTATAGCTCCTCGATGCATCGGTAGGTCTCATGAGACAAACTAGTGTCTTGGCACAAGGCCTTGACAAAATATTATTTTTAGTCTTGGCATAAGGCCTTGACTATGTGGTTATGATTCCCGACATTATGTATTGCATCATTATGAAATTAGCTATTGATATTTCATGTGATTATTCGACTAGTAGAATATCAATGTGAATAAGTAAATGGAATTATTTGATTTATCTTTTCCATATTATGCTGAAGTTTATATTTAAAATGCTTGTGTTTTATTCTTATACATTTCCTTAAATGTTTATGCTTATTTATGATAGTTTCCGCTATATTGTTATCCTTACCGAGCATCCAAGCTCAACCCTTTATTATGTTTTATTTTTCCTTGGATGTGAAGAAGTATATTATGATTAACCTGTAGGGATATAATAAAGGATATGAGTATGTTCAATGGGGACATAATGTTGTTTTTTTTATTTCATGATATAATTTAAAACTTATGTATGTATCTTGTACTTCCAAGGCTACTAAACTAATCGATATTTTGAGACTTGATCTCTTGTTATCATACTAATGTTATGTAATAATGCACTGACTCTATGTAACTAGGGTTACAGTGTTACACATGATACTTGATATTCCATATTAAAATCCATAACATAGGTCACTAGTCACCACTAAGGCTTATGGGTTCACTCCCCATAACCCCGAATATTTCACGAGTGCCAATTTTCAAAAAAACATTTTCCTCATATCTGTATTTCTCAATCAAAACCCAAAACATTTTAAATATACATATTATTATTTCATTTAAAAGAAAATAATAATTCTTATTACATGTCATCAAAATTTCCTCAGGAGTTTTTGAAACCAATTTTAAAAGAATCCCATGCTTAAAATTAACATCTTTATTTTTGATTCATAAATAAAATGAAAAATTAAATAATGCACATTTGATTTTTAAACACATATATGCATTTTCCTTATTCAAATAAATGCAAAGAATAAATAATTATATGACTTATATCAAATTATTAAAGAAACATTCCAAGTAAAACTTGTAACAAATGTTTTGTATGTAGATATATATATATATAATTTGATACCATAACTCATAATTTTATTCCATATTCATTCATGTCTTATGAAATTAAAACATGTAATATATATACACATAAATAACATAAATTTGAAAAAATTAGTATATACACATAGATCTTGCAATACCCATTTTAGCATAAAATTCTTCTTGTACTAAACTTAGATAAATGAGAAATTCACACCTCGCAGATATGTTCATGTATATACATAAATAAACAAAGTACAAAATGACATGGACAATTAATGATTTTTGGCCATAAAATATAATCATTAAACACAAACTCAAAAATCACTCAAATATTTATAAACCATAAGTTAAAAAACCTAAAGTTTTCCATAATAATGTATATATATATATATATGATTATATATACATATATTTAAATATATAAATGATAAGTAATTATCATTACACAAAATTGCGGAACAAATTCATGTATTTGAAAAATAAAAACAAAAAAAAGTTTCAAACAAAAATTAAAACACAGTTTTGATTAACACAAAAATAAAATTTTAAGACATAATTAATCTTATCACACCGTTAAGTATAAAAACGTGATTTGATAAAAATAATTCATTTCATTTCAAATTTGAACATACAATTAAAACATAAATTATATACATAAATAAATTAACTGATGATATATTTATGAATTTGAACATAGTTATATATATAAATCCCTTGTAAACAATTATGAAAATCTTTGATAGAAAATGAACAAAATATCTTTGAAAAACATTTTTGGTGGTAATAAAAACAACCAATCAAATAACCACTGAAATTTGATTTCCCTTACCTTAAAATTTTATAAAAAATAGGTAGATATGAAAACATGTAAATATATATATATCTACTTAAAATAATATAATTTGAAATATAAAATTAAGCCCTTTCTATAATTTATCAAGGTTTCAAAAGTGAAAAACATGTTGACACTGATTTGAATAACCCATGGTATAAATAAATGTCCCTTGCATAATTATAATTCAGGAAGAAAAACAAATTGAAAAAACAAATATAAGAAATCCCTTACCAAAATTGAAATAGAGAAAGTGCATAAGAATATCTTGGCTTTAGACATGCACTTAAGCACCCTTCAGATAGACTAACAAGGTTTGTTTACCCCTTTCATTCACGCACAAATGTAAGTATTTTAAAACAAAAATTCTATTATGTGTACGTTGACACACAAACTCAGATTTTAGAGCAAGTTAAGTCTATTCTATGTAGACAAAAAGTGTGAAATTAAAATGCATTTTACATTGACAGAGCCAATGCATAAATAAAGGAAAAATAAAATATAAAAATTTTATATTCAAATAATTGGTAAAGTGGATTCATGTGAAGAAATAAATCCACACATAAAGTTAGATGGATTCAAAATAAAATGAAGACTTAAACAAGGTAAACTAGAGACAGAAGATTCAATAATGAATCAGATGAAAAAAACACTTGGACAGTGAATCGGTTGCAGTATACATCAGACCAGAAAATTCAAAAAATAGAAAACAATGTTTTTAGTTAACACTAGGATCAAAATTCAGGATATCCAACAATGGAAATCAGATAAAAAAACCTAAAAATAAAAGAAGGAAACCTACCTTGGTAGGTTGAAGAAGAATCAGAACCCTCTATGTGATTTGGAAACCCTGACTTGCATTTGGTCACCATAACCAGCTTGTTTTGAGTTGGAATCAACAACCAAGTGGTGGGAATCAGAACCCTAACTGAAATCAAGACTTCGTGACAACACTCAGACCATGGTCTGACCTCCCTCACCAGATCAAACCTCGAATCCCTAGCAGCACGATCCTGACGCCCTTGACTCTGGCGATGACACGGTCTCTCACGGACCTCGGCTGCTTGAGCTCTCTCTCTGGGCAACACCCCTGGTCGATGCCTTCTCAGACCCCAAGCGCATACCCCAATTATTATTATTATTATTATTATATCATTATTACTATTTATTGTTATTATTTTCTATTAAATAATTAAATTATAAAACCAAAACATTAAAAAGTAATAAAAATTTATCTATGTTTTATAATTCAAATTTAATATATATATATACCAAATTAATTACATGAAGTTAAAATTATCATAGTTTATAAATTTTCAAAATTTTATAAAACAAATTATAAATTCAATACCCGATTAAAATAGTTAAATTATATAATTATGATTTTATTAAACAAAATTCATAATATTAATAAGTTTATAAAATAGTATTCTAATCAAAGTTTACAATTTAAAACCAATAGTTATATATATATATATATATATATATATATATCTTATTTTCAAAAATAAAATAAAATTAATTTTATAATAATAAAATTATTTATGTGTCAGATTAAATAGTCACTAGCATAAATTAAAATGTGAATATTAATTGTGTATTTTTACAAGATAATGTTACTTGAGATATTTATCATTATAACATATAATACTTCAACAAAATAATTTTAAATGGCATGTATAAACTCAATATCTAATTATAATTTTATAATAGTAATAGTTTTATATTATATTCATAATTTTTATATAATTCAAAACTAGTATACATATGTGTGTGTTTATATATATATATATATATCATATTTTGAAAATCAAAAAAAATAACAACTATATTCATAAATTAATATAATTATTATTTAAAATATTCTATTAAATATTTTTTTTGATAAAAATAAATTTTATTTAATAAAAATAGTTATTTTAAATTATTCTTTAAACAAAGGAAAATAATATTTAATTTTAGAATAAATTTGAAAAATGTGCTTATAAATAAAACTATTAATTTCAATTTTTATTTTAAATAAAACCATCTTAAAAATGTTTAAATTATAAATAAACCCATTTAATAAAATTTTTTTATAATAAAACTAGGTTTATAATTTCTAGGATGTTACATCCTTACCCTTTCACCCATTAAGGGTATGATATCATCACTTGTCCATACACATGGCTTACCATCTCCACGAAGCGATTTGATTCATTTTCCGTATAAACAATGTAAAGAATGGTTCTAAAAAGGTATATAATGAATAAAAGTGATATTTATAACATAATTAAAATTTTTATATTATGGATCTATATCCTATACATAAGAATTAGAACTTCCATGACAAAACATGCATGTGAAAACAAGGAAATTAACACCCAAAACATTAGTAATAATAAAATAATATTAATGAATAAGTGATATGATGTTATAAGAGGATCATATATGATATTATAAATTTGAATTTGGTTATGTTTTAAATAAATTACACATTCAAAACCATTATAAAAGAGTTTAAATCATGTTCTATTAAAGGGAAGCATGAGGTAAGATATTTCGTCTCAATTTCAGTTCCATTGAGACATACTTGTAATTATGCACCAATCCACTTTTATGTGGTGTATATACTATCCATTTTATGTATTTAACATAAATAAACATTTATTCATGATGGTTAATGTTTCAATTCAGGTCTATTCTTTAAATGGGTTATAATTTGAAAGTTACTAAAGAGGTAAAAATCTATTTTACAATCTAACTTTATTTTGGGATTGATTTTATTCTCTTTGAAGAAATATAATCATTTATGATCCATAAGTTACTATAAATTTCTTATCATATTTATACTTAATACATTTCCATATTATTTTCCAACTTTTTCTCACCTTGGTACTTTATTTAAGTAAACAAATTTTTAAATGAAAAACTGATTTTATTTCTCTTTAAATTAAAAATATTTTCCTTTTGTGTCCATGTTTTCCAAAAATATTTTACAAAATTACTTTTCTTTACTCAAATTATTTATTAAGGAAATTTATTTTTTCTTTTAATTTTTAAAAATGGTTATAAAGGAACCCTTATACTATTTTCTAAAAGGGACTTTTTTGACTTTCTTATCAAAAATTCAAAAGGAATGTTTTTTAATATATATGACGACAATGGGCTTCCTCACCGCTGTAACTATTTTATGAAATTTAGTTTCTTTTAGATATTTTTAATGGTTTTACAATTAAAAATATTTTATGAAATATTATTTTAATATATCATTTCTATTCTCTTTATTCTTACAAAGGGAAAAATTTAATTACAAAACCTATATTCCTAATGAACTGATGGTCACTTTTCATCTCTTTATTAATTTTTTGGTTGTTAAATTTATCTTGAGATAATAAATTTATTATGATCATTTATCATTGGATATTAAATCTCTATTAAATATCCATATTCTTTGTATCATTGATGCGATTATTTCCTAAACCTTATACCATTTTTATATATGGTGTTTAATTTTAAATTTATTTGATTAACTGGGGAAATATTGATAAATATGTATTCTTTACTAAATACATATATTTGTTGATAAGATATATAGTTCATGAATCAAATTGATCATTCAATATATGATGAATTCTTTTGACATGTATTGATATATGGGGCCAAAAAATATATATCCCCTCAATGCATTGACATGTCTCTTGAGAAAAATCAGTTGGATAAATTAAATGGGTTTTTACCTATAGTTTAAAACTATATTAGTGCCAATCCTTGAATTTATAGATATCATGGTATCTTAGATTATGAAATCAAATAGTAAAAATTTCCTTCATTTAGATTTTTTTATTATTATCCCTGATATTATTGCATTGTTATTATCCATGAATGCATTTTGTGCTCATGTTGTTAATTAAATGATATGTGTGTTCAGTTATTTACCTTTCCATATTAATTATGCCTTATCTAATCATGATAGTAAAGTGATTAATTAAATGGAATGAGTTTTTAGTTATTTACCTTTCCATATTTATTATTCCTTATAATTTATGATAACTTCCACTTCATGAAACCCTTACTAATTATTTGAGCTCACCCTTATTTTGTTTCCTTTCCATAGGATATGGTGAAGAATTATTTTAATGAGTTCAAGGATGTTGAATGTTTTACATTAATATGTTTTATATTATATTCCCAATGTACAATGGGTATCATGTATGTATATGGTTCTCCAAAACTACTAAACTGGCCTGTCCTTCAGGATTTGACCCCTTATATCTATGAAAATGTAATAAAATAGACATTGGATTTGGGTCACTAGAGTCTGGGTTGTTACATTTGATATTACTTATACTTTATCAGGTATATGGTCCAATGATACCATCATTATTCTTTCTATGGATGGTTTATTATTATGATGATGAGATGTTTATATAACCCATTTATTTCCCACTAACTATGCTATGATGAAATGTTTAATTGCTTATGAAACTCATTTTCTTTCCATGGGTTACGATATAAGATGAACGATTTATGATTTTTGTGGAATAAATGTGAATGGATTATTATTATGTGATGGGTGGGACTAGAATTATATAACCCTCCAATTAATGGTTAAATATGGATATCTAATGAGATAATAAGGACCTGAACCCAGTTCAGTAAGGGGATTTTTCTACCATGATAGTCTTAGGAGTGAACTTTTAATAAGGATACGATGGAATGGGGAGTGAACACAATCCATTATGATAACCTTGGTAGTGATAATTTACCAAGGAAATGATTTTCTAGGATTATATGCAAGCCAATTTTTTTTGTCTTTTTCCAATTTTATGATCTCTAGGCTCACCTTCTTTGATTCCTTTATGATTCATGTCTTATATATTTCTATGATTTATTCCATGACTCAAGATTATGATATATGATGTGATGGGAATGGTTTCCAAATATTAAGTTCATTACCTCATACCCTCATACTCATGATATTCTTATGTAATCATTGATATCTCTCTTATTTACCCTTATCGAGCATTAGATACCCCCCTTTCTTTTGTTTCCTTTCCCTGGGTTATAAAGAAAGGTTTTAAGTATGATATGTCTAATAAGGGTTCTAGTTATGAAGAACTTAGTAGGATATGATGTAGATCTCTTATAAACAAGATTTTTATGTATCCAAGTTTCCAAATACACTAAACCTATATGATTCTGGTGTGGATCATAATGTTATGTATTGAATATTTATATAATAATATGTAACATTTATATATGAAAAGTACGGGTCACTATAATAAGGAACTTGATATTAATATTATGTAGACACTTATATATTGAGTTAATCTCAAGCAAGATCACTCCATGCTAAATTAATATTATGTGAATCCTATGCTCATTTGATATCACATAGGCTATTTTTCTATGGGTTTAATCCAAGTAAAGTCCTATCATCATTCATAATAGAGACAAGTATGTTGTTAAAAATTACTAAGAAGAGAAATATTTGATTTTTCAAAGTTATAATTTGGAACTATATTAAATAATTTATATTTTTTTATAAAATTGGATGAAAACTTATTTTGGTATATTTAATAATTTATAAATGTATTTATAAATTAATTATTGGGAATAAACTGGTTATAAACACCCTGTGGGTGGGGGGAGGGGAAGGGGTCAGGGTGCACACAAAATAAAACTTTTATTCTTCAAAGTCCCCTTGAGTGTATAAATCTTATTCCCTTTATGGAAGGAACACATTTATTATCTCATTATCTCATCAATGATAAAACCAAATATTAAATATGAATGCAAAAAATAAATCACAAGCACACACAAAAAATTTACCTGGTTCACCATTAAGTGATAATATAAGGAAAATACACATGGCTATTTATTGATATACTAGAATCCAATATCAAAAATTATTTAGTGGATATATCTTTTAAGTCATGGTCATTATTTTCCAAGGCGCACCGTCCTTATAAGGTTTAAGAAAGACTCATTGTCAATCTAAGGGCCACTCCCTCTTGTTATCCTCCACACACTACTTCAGCGAAAAAATGATATTATAGGCATGTTTCTATATTTAAAATCAACATATAGAATTGAATATCTCTATATCATAACTCTAGAATTGGTAATTTATTTTATTCCACATTCACTGATCATAAAGTAATCCAAGGACTAATGAGAATGACCACTCAATTTGAGTGTGAGTCAAATTTACTCCACAAAAACACAATAATAACACTTCTTCCTCAAAATGTAGATAATTCGACACTAGAATTATATTGTTTTGTAAATTATTAAATATCCTAATAGAGTAGTGTAACTCCTCATTTTTCTTATTGTCATCAAGAACCAAATATATAATGATATAATTATTCACAACATGATGATCATTTAATAATTTAGTCCAAAAAACACAATATATTATATTTAAATCCTTTGAATATCACAGTGTAATACTCTAACTCTTCTCAATCCTCAAACCTATTTCAAAATAACACCCCTTATAATGAAAACCCCTAGATCCTTGAATATCCACAATATTAATTTCTTCCATGACATGGGAATCTCTAAATAGGCTGAACCACCATAATCTACCTAAGACCCTTCATGATATAGTAATCCATCCCATGGTGTGGACACATATACTTCAACATGATCCATTCATCTTATATATCTTTGAGTAATCTATCATAGCTCAACCGTTTCTCTAGTTCATTACACTTAATATTTTGAAAATTTTGGTTTTACCCTTACTTATCTAGTAACCCTTATGTGTTTTATTTTTAGACCTAATTACTCTTTCATAACCCTTTATAATCTCATGAGTACTCTTATATATCCCTATTATCTAATGATTTCTGTTACTTATCCTTTTATGTGGCCTCATAAATTTCCTTTAGTAGTCTGAACAACCCTTATATATTAGATCATGAACCTTATGTATCAAGCTCATGAAAACTATTACTTATTTTACTAATCACTCTTACACATCAAAATGACTCAGTACTTTCCCAATTTTTTATCTATAAGGTTTTCACAACCCTTACTTATCATGAATATAACCTTTATGTATCATGTAAGTGATCCTTATGTTTAGGTAATTTTCTATTTTTTTGACCCAATCTTCCTAGTACTGGTTATCCTCCATGTACTCGTCAACAAATCCAATGACTATTGGAAAAAAATCCAACACACAACCTCCTGTTTGAAACATTATCCCCCTTTGGGTTTTTTTGAAAATACTACCATAAATCCTATTCCACTTTTTAACTAAAAATACTTCAAATAAATTTATGGATTTATGGTGCGTTCTTCTTACCCCCATTTGTTAATAAAATGTTAAGGGTCTTTACACTCCCGAATTTAACTTTTCATTTTAATCCCCCCTTTTCACTAAAATTAACGAGGATATATTCTCAGATATACTCCCCCAATTTCAATAGAAACCTTTCTATTGATATTTTCTAAGTTCTACACAAAGGTCTTTTTAGGACAAGATAATTCACCTCAAATTTTGAAAACAACTTCAACTTTTGAACTTGGGGCTTTGTTGAACACCTTAAAAAATTTAGGTTCTCTATCAACCACTTTTTTATTAAACCATTGGCTCTTTTACCACTAGTGGAGCTCAATATTTTTCAATTCAGTCTTGATTCCACTAGTTGAAAATATAATTCCATATTTCTCACCTTTCATGCTCCAAACTACTTCTTCTCTCTATTTATATTTTTCTCAAATATTTTCAACTAGTGAATTTGCCACTTATCAATGAGTAATTATAAAATATCTATGTTTACTGAGTTATAACTTGATGTAGGAAACAAGATTCTAATTCAATAACATTAAATCTATGCATTCCACTCACTTACTTCCATAAACATGTTCTTCTTGAGCTTTTAATTCCTCCAAAAATTCTTCATGCTATCTTAACCACACTTATGAAAGAACATCATTGAATAAACAATAATGTACCGAGTGTGTGAGTCATACAACATGTTAAACAAATTGATACCACTTTATCATGATGAATTTTTGGCACAAATTGATATTAATGTTCATTCTTTATTCACAGGGCTTATCTTATCCTAGATAAGTCTAAAAAAACCTTTGAATTCTCATCACCAACTCCCCCTGAATGCACTAAATTATAGAAAAAAAGTACTAATATAGTTTTTAGAATTAGGAAACCACTCTTTGGTTATACCACATTCTTCCTTATAGCTTTTTGTATCCTAAAAACCAATCAACTGAGGCCACATTGTTATTACATGAAAAAATAATCATGATTTCCATGAATGTTGTTGCTTCTTATCTTGATCTATCATCTTTTTATTTTAGTGGTATGATACCACTTGAAATTTATCCTTATATAATTTTTTTAATTTTTTTTTGGCTTGATACCACTAGTTATTTTAGATAGGGCATTGACACCACTTTAATTCTAGATCAGGATCTTCATTATTTTAACTTATTCATCATTATATGAAATTCCAAATTCAACTTTAAAATCTAAAGGTGGTCACTCGACACCACATATTGGTTTAGATATGGGATTAATACCATTGGAACTTTATTAGGTCTAATAACAATTAAAAACTCCAATAATTATGACCCCACTTTTTTCATTTATCTAATTTCAAAACAATTACACTCCATGTGTAACATATCCCCCTAAAATCTACATCACGTCAAACAATAGATAAAAAATTAAACACATGGTGACAGGGGTACTTTTTTAACATCCTCAAGTTGAGGAATGTGTTTGGCCCTTTCGAATCAACACTTTACTTCCAACTTTCTTCCAAGATCTACTGGTGGTTATTCTTCTAATACCACTTGAACAAAATTCACTATAAATATGAGTTTTAGAGTTCTTTATCTTCTTTATCTTTAACTTTAAATCCATCGTGAGACTAATCTTGCTTGTTTATGTTTACTCCTTTAATTATTTTTTATTACATCCTTTATCATGAATCCTACACCATAGGATAACCATTTTCCCAATATTCACCTCTTGCCTTGTGATATATTTTATGAAACCACTTAGGAATGCTTCATGATTATCCTCTTATATATACATAAAAGTGACCCAAAACTTATTTTCTATTGATGAATATTAATTCACATAACCATACATATTTATTACTACCGGAGAATCTTCATTATAATTCCTCCTAATTTGTTTTCATTATTTCCAAGAGACTTATTGTGAGTAATTCATTATTCATGATTGGTCCACCCTTTATTGAGCTCTAACATTATTTTACTCCAAATTAGTAAATCTATTTTTCAATATAACATATTTTATTTTAGTGCAATATTTCTTCTCATTTCTCATAGGAATAGAGTAATTACTCATAAACCTTTAACTACTCTCTTGCTACAATTTCTAGCCATATATACATGGGTATCCCAAATAAAACACCTCATATTAAAGTCATACCTTGTATAGTCATTTTTTGATTAAGATTTGATGCAATTCATTTTCTTCCACCTTTGAGACCTTGGGATTACAGACACACACCCATAGTGTGTCCCATGATTCCATAATAGTATCACTTTTTAACCACCTTTATTTGAGTGCCTTTACTTGAAAATTTAGAAATAATCTTCCACTTACTCACTAATTATAGATTTACACATTTGTGGAATTTATTTATTGATTCTTCTATTGGAGGGATCTTATTATTTTCATTAGATTTTCTCAACTACTATTTGAGATTCTTGATCTTATCATCCTTATCCTTTAATTGGGAAACCATATTTTCCAACCTAGAGTAAAATTATTTTTTGGACACATTTTCATAATGTCTCCATTCAAGGCCACTGATATATCTATATTGTTTCTATATTTTCATGTATTTTTATATGAATTTTAGTCAAATATTAATTAATTTAATATGATATGAGTTCCTTATTTCATTGTTTTCTATATTATTATGAAAGAATCATCATTTGTAACAATATGATGGAAATCAGGACATTTTGGGAAGATACATGCACTTCATGTTGTAATGTTAAGTGGTGTAATGGGACACCAGAAAATGATGATGAATTTAAGATCAAACAAAATCAAGAGGATCAATTTTGGAATTTTAAGATGACTTTACATGATGTAGGATATACATGGAATGTTTAAGAGTCTTAAAATTGATGATGCATGATGAAATAAAGCTTTAGGTGATATAAATACATGATCCACATCATGAATCATGTTTACGACATGTAAAATATACACAAGGTGTGTAATTTTTACAAGGTGTTAAGTGGAAAAATTAGAAAAAAGTTGTGCCCATACTCTTTATGGTGTGAACACATCTTTCACACCATGAAACATGCCCAGTTGTTCCAGATATGAGCTTTTGACATATCGATTCAATAAGGTCCTATGCGTATAACCCAAAACCACCATATAATGATATCCTTAAATTAGGGAAGACCTGATATAAATTATATACTTATAAATAGATGATTTTAGCCAATATATTCAAGGATTCATTCAAGGAGTAATGGTTCAACCATTGAGAAGCAGCGACTAGGGTTTTGACCAGCTGTAGTTAGGTCTTTCTTCTAATTTCCATTCTTATGCTTTGATGTAACATAGGATTTTTATTAGTTAATTATAGTTGCTTTGATTTTATTTATTTATCATTAATTTACTTCTATTATTTATCCCATGGTTTTGTTTTTAGTCATAATTGGTGATTACTCAATGGTGATTAGATAAGTATGTAGGGGAGAGAAGAATCATTCAAAATGGGTGCATATCAAACTGTTCTATTTCATTCTTCACTTTCATGAAGATTCTATTCAATTAGTATTGTGTTTTTGAATAATTATACACATATCTATTATTAAATCATGGACCATATGCATTTGGTAGCAAATAAAACCCAACATGATGAAGGTTATTAATTCATGACAGTGAAATCAAGATTTCTTTTTAGAAAAACTGCCCATGGAAGTTACTTTCCCTCTTTTCTATATTTTATTTTCCTTTTTTCTACATTTTAATTATTTAATTTGTGTCATTTATTTATTTTAAATAAAATCAATCAAAATCGGGATGACTCAATATTTTTTAAGAGTTTTCATCACTGCGTTCCTCAATCTCTATGGGATTGACCCCTTACTGTCACTTTTCTATAACTTAATAAATAGTTTTGTTTTGGACAATATTAATTTCTAATTTGTTCATGATCAGAGGATTTAACGACATACTTAAGATGCACCAGTCACCTAAAATTTCTTTAATATTTTATTTTATGTGGATTGATCTTCTATGAATTCATAGTCCACATGATGAATGATTTATAGTTAATCCACCTTCTTATATTGAGATTGGATCTTATCTTGACCACTGTATGAATATTATTTACATATATAACTATATGTTGTTTCCAATTATTTTATTAAATAACCATCCATTATATTCTTCGTAGAGAAATCTGAATTTCTATATTTTCAATATTCTTACAAAGAAATGTTAGAAACATATTTAAAATTGATCATAAACTTACTTACCTCAATGAGTGTTTCCTTTGTAAGAGTCTTATCTCTAATCCTATTCTTCTTGAATTTTGACACAAGGTAGTTTTCTCAAGATTTATTTACTGGTTTCTCATCCTAACTAGATTTATGTTTATATTTTAAGTTAGGCTCTATAGACTTATTTTCTCCCAATATTTTTATATATATCACTTCCAATATTTTTCACATCTCAACAAAAACTGCACAATGATAGGTTTCCTTGTTTACTTCATTAGATAATAGTCTTTCCAAGATATTTTATATATCCGTATATCCAATTATTTCATCATTATTAGTCAAGTTATAATCTCAAAGTACATTCTCCATGATATACTTACATAAAACTTGTATGTAAGTAATCATATCATTTTTCCAACCATAAAAGTTAGTACCACTGAAAAATAAAGGCTTCATCATTTAATCCTTATGCACAAAAAATCCAAAAAATAGATTTAGTGATTAAACCTCAAATCACAATTTTTAGTCTTTGATACAAATTTTTATAACTAAAATGACTATAAGAATCCTAAGGGGTATTGGGGGGGGGGGGTGAATATGGGTGAACACTTACAGAAAATTCCCTTTTTTAAATTCTCATTACTTGTATAGATCTTATTCGTTCATTGGGAGGAACACATTCAATATCTCTTTCTCTCATTCTTGATCACAGTGAATATGAAATATGAATGTAGAAAGTAAGTCAAAATAACACCCAAGGTTTGTACTTGGTTCACCACTAAGTGATAATCTAAGAAGAATACACCTGAAGTTGTTTTGGTGTACTAGAACCCAATATCATGCAATGTTTGAAGAATATAGATTTTAGGTCATAGTTACTTCATACCATGGTGCACTGCCCTTAAAAGGTTTAATAAGGACACAATATTGATCCTATTGGGAATCAAAACCACCATCTGATAAAACCATTGGATGATAAACTCTTAGACAATTAGAAGTTTCCCTCTGGAAGCTATAACTTTCATAATATTTCTCCAAAACTCTCTATGATTAGAATATCCCCCATGAATTTGAAGACAAGTACTTAGGAAGCAATGCTTCACCCTAAGTAACCACATAGAGTCATCATGCTACACACAATGGAACATGAAACCATACACAAGAACAAAACATATGGTATAAGGGATTACATGGTTCAAACATTGCATATTATCTACATGGGAGAAAAATTCATCTATTTTATTAAAGTAATATTAATCCATGTTACAAAAACACACAATATTCTAGTATTCTATCCAAATTTCTGAAAGAAAACCTCAAATTCATCACTTTAAAAAGTATCTGCTGCTAGCGCTTATTTTGATCGATCCACCTCTTAACATTTCTACTTATGGTCTTCACCCTTCCATCTAAGACCTTCAACCTCCAAAAATTCAATCTCTGATAGATGGGTGTGCCAGAATGGTGTTTTCAATGACTATATACACCATGGTTATCCCCTTTGGGAAACCTCATCCTTGATTTCAATCGTTGTCATCCTTTACAATAATGGTCCACTCTTTTTAAATATATCAAGGTTTAGACGATCAATGGGTTCGCACCACCATCCAAAATATATGGGAAACCCATCATTGACTTTGTAAACCTTTGTTTTCCTATATCATTCACCACCTAAACTACCAATGTCTGGTGAACAGTTAATGTCATACTACCGATCCACACTGATGATTCACTAAATTATTCCTTTATTAAAAACCCATATGAAAATTATTCCACACAACAACACTAGTGAATTCTGGTCAGTCATAACTTTCAAATGAACATACCCTCCTCCATAACTCCATGTTAATATAAAAATATGCCTCTTTAATTTTTATCACTTTTTCCTATGGAATATGACCAACTCCTAGGTGCATGGTTAATATGGTCCTGCTCCACATTCCCACACCTAGACCACCACTGTGCTACTTCTGCTGAACCAAAATGATAATCTTTCATTCATCCTACCCTCCTTTGAACCTTTGAGAGAGGCTTCCATTGAACTGAATCTGTACAACTACACTAATACTTCTAGTAAACTTACCTCAACTGGTTTTAACCCATACATCCAATTATACTGGTGTACTATTCTCATTTCATTGATCACAAAGTGTAACTTCTAGTGTATGAACCTTCGAAGCTCCCAACACTTTAACTAGAAAACAATTCTCACTCCAAAACTCAACAATATCCCACTTAGTAATTTTTTCACATGTTTATTCAAAAAATATACTACTCAAATATTATTATCATGTTTACACCATTCATTCCATTGGTTAACTTCCATTCTTCCTTGTACTTCCATCATGGTTCTCAAACATGAAATTTATAATCATCCAAGCTCCCAATAAATATATGTCTCCTCATTTATCCAAAAACCATGAACACATTTATATTTATCCAAGGAATTTTTCTTAGTAAAATAGAAATGAGATATCATCCTATGATCCTATTAAATTTCCTTAAACAATTTACATTGATAACTAGGTCCATGGAATCACTCCCTCTAATCACTACACTTCTAAAGACTCTACAACCAAGATTTCATAGAACCAAGAGTTATCTGGTACATCAGATTCTACGAAACCATTAGAAATAATATCCATCCATATTTATAAATTCTAAAAATTATGATTCCATCATATTGATAATCTCCCACTAAAACATTAATCTGTGAAATCGAGACTTTCATGGTCCTTTTCTCCCACTACTTCCAGCCCAGTCCGACTCCTCAAGATCCCACCTCTATAGAAAATGTCCTCCCACTACTTTTCTGATCATTTTATGATACTATAGATGTCGGTCATGACCATGATAAAATTGGAACAAGGACATCCGAATGTCACCACTAAACCCAATCATCACTTGTGAATCCAATACATGCTTCCATTTAATTGAACATTTGTTCCACAACTCCAATTTTTGGTGTCCCAGGTCAATGCTATCAAACCATAAGTAGAACCAGCCATAATAACTTATAAAACTCTATCTGATGAATGATTTCTCATTTTCTAGACCATATTATGATTCAATTACACCCATCATGGATCTTCATGATGAATTCCATGAGAGACTCCTCAGAATTGTGCTCTGAGTACCAACACCTAAAACTATTGTTCAACTTATTTGATGAAGGTAATTGGATGTACAATGGGTCCTATGAGATTACCAAAACATGGAAACATTCTGATCCACCTTATCACTCTATGCACTCATGAAAACCATGCTACATACTTCATCTTCTAGGAATTTGATTACTAGTAGGCCACTCTCCTTCCAAATGTATTATTTTAGAGATAGAAACCTTGTAATCACTAATCTAAAACCACTAATACCATTGGAATGAATCCTACACCATTTATAACTTTATCCTCCTTTCTAAATAACCATTCTACTATAATATAACCTCTAAAGTATCACTATGACATGTACCATCTTCCAGGGATTATTTTGGTCAATCCTATTTATGTAACTAATCATTTTTGTCTCTACCATTCCAACTAAGTCCTCCAACCTTTTACACTCCAGCCATTGGTAGTTGGGTGTTCCAGTATATAACTAAAACATGCCTAGATAAACCTTGTTTGGACCCTACTATATCCTCAATGATAGTCATTATCATCCTTTATAGTATTGGTCCACCCATTCCAAATATAGAAAGGTCTATCTAGTCAAAAAGTTCACACCATCATCCAAAACATACAGGAAAACAACCATTGAATTTGGAAACCTATACTTACCTGCAACATTCACCACCCAAAATTATAATATATATTGAATAGTTCACATGATCCTTCTGATCAACATTTATGATTCATGAAACACTTACTTTACTACAAACCCACAGGGTAAGTATTCTATACAAAATCCATAGTGACTTCTTTTCATTCAAAAAATCCACACAAATCTCACCTAATCCATAAATTCATGCTTCTATTAGAATATTCCACTTACACCTATATCGATTCTTCCTTTGTAACATTATTGAATCATGATTTCAAGATTCAGATGGTCCTCATCTATATTCCCACATCCATTTCACCATTGTTCTACTTCTACTGAACCGTACCGATCAAGTCCTAGTCTTCCTTACTTTCACTGAACAACCAAGAGAGGAATCTATTGAACCGAATCTATAAAAATATGCTACTACTTCCAATAAACATACTTATGCTATCCCAAACTCAAAACTCCCATGATGATGTTGCACTATTATGCTTATAATGAACACACTATATAACTTACAGTGAATGAAGATTCAGAGCTTCCAATAGTTTAACTATAAAATAGTTCTCACACCAAAACTCAATAGATCCAAGTGCCATTCCCTATACTCCTCCTCCTCCTATATACACTAATTTTGTAAGGAAAACAATCATCTTATAGACATAATGTTCTATTCATAAACAACATGTAGAATTGAATCTCTTTAACTCAAAAATCTATAATTGATTCTCTATTGTAATCCATTTTTGTTTCTCTTTAAATTCTCAAAGTCCTCATGAGAATGACTAATAAATGAGAGTTTCAATCAGTTTTCTTCCAAAAAAACACAATAACAACAGTTCTTACTTCATATGAATATAATTTCATACAAAAATTATCTCGTTTTACTCCTTCTCCAACAGCTGAATATAGTAGTTGAAATACTCCTTCATTTTCTTCTTATATCTAAGAAATAGATAAATAAATGAAGTACATGAATATCCTTATCCTATTCATTCATTAAAATCAAAATATTTAATCCTTTTTATTATCTTATATAATTTCTACAAGAAGGATTTATATTCTTCTATGAATACAAACCTTAATTAAAAGGTTGATATTCATTTTACTTATCTATGATTCTGATATATGTTCAACACATATAGATGTTGTATAAGTATTCTAATTGGGTTAATTCATCTCCTGAAATTTCATGCCATATATCCTCATTTTAAATTCTAATTTAATCTTCTAGATATTCTGGAAATAACTTGTTCACAACCCGATTCTCTTTACTATGGTGTTCTCTTCTACTTCATTAGCTTGATAATGGTGTGATATCTTTATTGAAAACATGATTCTTAGTCAATAACAGTTCTTAAAAATAAACATAATATATTATATTTAACTCCTCTAACTATCATCGTGTGATCCTCCAAATATTCTTGATCCTCAAACCTATTCCAGTGTGACACACTCCCTCATGATGAAAATGCTTAGATTATAAAATCTATACAACATGAAATTATTCCATGGTGTAGGAATATAAAAATAAGAATAACCATTGAAAAACACCTATACCACTTCGCAGCGTAGATATCCTTCCCATGTAATGTATATATGTACTTTGGTGTGATCCATTCATCTTACAAAACTTTGAGTAATCCTTAATAGCTCAACTGGTTCTCTAGTCCGTCACACTTATTTTTTTAGAAAATACTAGTTTTACCCTTACTTATCATATAATAATTATATATCAGATTTCATAAACTAGTTTATTTTACATAACCCTTTATAATCTCATTGGAAATCTTTCACATCCATCTTCTCTCATAGACACTCTTACACATCCCTTTGTGAAGCACAATACTTTTCTAAATTATCAATTTATAGTCTAGAAAACCCTTACAAATTGGCTCATGAACTTTACATATTAAATTTGTGACAACCTTCATGTATAACTATGAGCTCCCTCACGTATCATAGTGATTTAATACTTTTCAAAATTTTCATATGTATAGTCTGGAAAAACCTTACATATCATCCATATCAACCCTTACGTATCATGCAGATAACCTTTACATATCATGTAGGCAACCCTTACATTAATGTACTTTTTACATTTTTTTGACACAATCTACTCAGTAGTGGTTACCCTTATGTATCATCCAAGTGACCCTTACATATCATACAAATGGTCTTTATGTATCATGCATGTGACCCTTATATTGATGGACTTTTCTATTTTTCAACCCAATATTATGGTAACCGGTACGTAACAACCATTACGCATTGTGGACTTCATTAATTCTTTAAACCCAATGTTCTCGACACCAATGTTATGCATAAGGTTATGGTTACCCTTAAATATAAGTCCTCTATCAATTTCTTAGACCTAATCTTCTCATCACTAAACATTTCAAAACCTCATATCAGCCTTCTTCAATCATCTTCAAACCTATCCACACCTCTTCCAATGCTAAAATATGCTTAAATGAGATTAGTTTTAACTCTTAAAAGCTAGATTAACCTTAACACTCTAAAAAATACTATCCTATTTTCTTAACCATGATATATATAAGAATCAAAGTGAATTCATTTACTATCTCCCGCATATAACCACTGTTGTAGAATCAATGCTTCCTAACCAGATATGACATGATATTTCTCAAATTCTGAATCATTGTATGTCATTGTTATGCATTCTAAACAACCCAAATGTGGTTCCCATGTTCATGCTAACCAAAATATACCTCTTATGTTTCACCATGTTCTCTAATATCACCCTTCATGTACTTGTCAACAAATCCAGCGGCTATTGGAAACAAATACCACACAAAACCTCCTAGATATAAAATTAATTAATTAATAAATGTTGATAAAAGATTTATTAAATAAATATATGTAATATTAAATGTTAATATTTATTTAAAAATTATATGGAATGACTTGTAATTTAGACACAACTTTTTTATATTGAAATTATAAGTGAAATTTATAAATTATTTATAAATTAAAAAAATACAAAAAGAGTATTTATTTAATTATGAATTGTTTATAATTTTTAATTTTAAAATTTTAAAATTAATAATCCTTATTTGAGAAATTATTTAAACCCCATCAAAATTCTTTTTAATAGTTAATTTGATCAAGGTTTAAATAATTATGAAATATCTAATGTTTAGGTTATATAAATTGTTTATATAATAGAATTCAAATATAGAATGTTTATATTTCATTTAGTATCATATATTTAATAAAAATTCCATATAAAAGGAACAATATGAAAGGGTTCATATTGGAAATAAATAAAAAGTTTTTATATTTTTTTAATTTATGAAATTTCTATAATGTATGACTGATTTATAAAATGTTTATAATTAGATATGTTTATGAATTATTCATAAATAGTGTATCTCATGTTTAAATATTTGAATTATTCATTTATTTTATTTTATTACTTTTATTATTAATACATGTAATTTTTATATTAAGAATTATGTATATTCTATAGTTTTAGTAGTTAAATTTCTTCAAAACTATAATACATGCATTTTAGGAGTTACATGCTATTTTTGATGATGAATTTAGTTTTCTTCTACATTGAATTTGGCCTATATTGAGTTATTATATTGAATTAATTAGATAATATGATTTATATATATTAGGTGTTAGAGTTATAATGGAATTGAGGTCTATCTTGAGTAAAGTATCATTGGGTAGAGGGACTTTGGGTAAGACTACTCAATGTCTTGGAGACTTATACCTTGTTTAGAAAAGTGAGGGTTATCTATATATGGACCAAGGATTACTCTTGTGGGGATTTTTTATTTCATATAATTAAAAAACATTACATGAAATGGTTTCATATACCTTATGTATGAGATTAATTTGGATATATATGGATATATTTGTATTCTAATTTGGGTGAATAATAGAAGCTATGATATTTTTATAGAGTTACACATCAATATGGTTTGAACATATCGATTTAGTGGAGGGAATACGATTCCAAACTAAATCATTAAAAGTATCCAAACATGTAAATTGAATAAATAAGATAAGATGGTGATATTAAATCCCATTTAAAAATACTAAGTGTCAGATTTCTCTTAAAGAAAACACATATCAATAACTTTATCATTCAAATGGGTAGGTTTTACCAAATCAGAGTACCCATGGACTATCTTGTGTAATTAATGGTGGAAATAGATAATCCTAAAAGATAGATAACCAAATATCACTATGATATTTGGGTTACACTTACCCGAGAAACCCTAAGAGTTAAAATACTATAGGAGTAGTATTGATTTTATCCATAGGATGAATTAGACAAAGAGTTCTATGATCAACCATCCAAGTGTCATATATGATATAATTTACAAAATTTCCTATCTAAATAACTAATTGGTGAGATATATTCTAAAGTAGAGTAATTTATTAGTGAAATATGGATCTTATACTCTAATATATTTGTTGAATTTAAAATGGGGTCATCATTTTAGTGATAGTTTATTTAATAAAATACCTTATTAAATGTTTAAAATAATTATAATCATATGATAAAAATATTTTTCTATAGATGAATTACATCACCATCATCAAACTAAATTTTGAGACGAATCATTAGAAAGTATAATCTTAATGTAAGAATCTAATTGGAATGGTACAAACTAAATAATTATTATTAAGTTAGGAAACATTATACGTAATAGAGTAACTCCTTCCTAAGTAACCAACTATATAATTAGTTCAAAAAAAGAATCTATATGATTATGATAAGTATAAAATAATTCAATTGAGGTTTCAAATGAATTATATGAAAAATAACCTAAATGAAAATTAGTCTTCACTAACATAATAAATATGATTGAGTATACTAATTAATTGGTGAGACTGGGAGTTTCTTATAAGTCTTATTCAAGTTAATGAATTCAATTTGTTTCCATCATTGGAAATGTTCTGAAAATTTTAATGAGTTTAGGAAACATTTATTAAATATTTTAAAAGTGTTGATAATATATGAACTATAAAAATATAGACTCATACACCCAGATAAATTTATAAAAAAATATTCTTTATATACTGACTTTGATACCATCTAAAGAAAAATAAATTTATAATTTCATAATAGTAAATTCATTAAAAAAAACCGATTCACTTACATACAAAAAACCTTTTAAGTTTAGAGTTTCAAAGAATCAGGAAAAACCCTTTATGTAACAAAACCCATGTATTTCTCATCAAATGGGTGTTTTTATCAATATAAAAAGAGCTTCTTATTTCACAATAATTCTTAAAAATTTTCCACTAAATTCTTTACACATGATTCCATTGTAGATATAACACATGCATATTTATTCTTCATAACCTAGGGAAATGGAAACATAAGAAGGATGAACTAAAACTTTCCATAACGTTAAACATTATAATTAACAATCAAAGATGAAAAGTGAGAATAAGATGATAATAATGGTATAAGAACACAATAAAAGTGTAAATAATAATACATTTATACAAAAAATATTAATAATTCATGTGTTGTGGCATAAAACTTTAGCATAACATAAGACAAATGTCATATGAGTCATCAATCGAGATCCTTGTTAAATAAAACTTTGTTCAAGGGAACCATTATAACTCATAAAAATCATATAAAAACTATATAGGTATCTTGGGATATCATATTTGAAACTGGGTTAAATTCATTCATAGAACCCTTTCAAAAGAAGTAACCTAATTGGTTATCTCCAAAAATTTTCCTATAAAGACTAAATCATTTCCCAATGTATTGGAGATATGTATCCCTGAATCACCCATTATCATATATAACTTTCAAGAACCATAATAGCTGCAAATCTCACAGGGATTTAATTTCATCATGAATGTAAAAAAACCATCATTTATTTATAGAATAATTCACCCATGGAAAAGTAATGGGTTCATGATAATTTCCTCAAAAAATTACCATAATCTATCTAGAGAAAGAATATTGATGATATTATTTAAAAATATCCCCAATATATCATAATAAATAGTAAAGGATATTGATATAGATGAAAATACCTTTATAAAATTATTAAAAATATTCTTTGAAAAATAAGAAAAAATATCCTTTTCTTAGGGTAACATTTAAAAATTAAAAATTCACAATATAATTAGAAATTTATTTTATTTGAAAATCTATGGAAACTTATAAATTAATTTTTAAGACAAACAATGGTCATGATGGAAGGAAAATAAATTCATGTCATATACCTTAAAAACATTCTTTTCATAATTTTATAAAGAGATTCAAAAGTGAGAAAAATATTCCTTTTAATAATTGGTAAATAAATTAAAATTTAGTAGAAAATAACTTTACAAAACATTTAAGCATAGATAAAAACTTCATTTAAATAATTTTAAGAACATTGAAATGAAATAGAAATAGTTAAAAATATTTAAAACAAGGTTTTAAAGAAAACTTTACAGATTTTAAAATAAAAAAACTTTTGAAAGAAATAACTTGAGAAAGAAATTAAAATATCATGAATATAAAGTGAGTAATAAAATTTTATATAAAATATGTATTATATACCCCATACATATGAATATAGGTGTATCAATCAAAAAATGTCTCAAAGAAGTTTGAAATGATAAATCCTTAAAACATTGGTAATTTTTGAATAAAAAGTCATTGAATGAATGAACTTAATATATTTATATAAAACCCATGACCTCCATGATATAATATGTCAAATTAATTTAATGGGGTAGTAATTACACTATTTAAATAAATCATGGTTCACAACATGAAACAGGTCCCAAGGAATTGAAATTGAGACTAAGAACCTTTACACAGATTATAACATTTGAAGTAAGAATCAATTAATGAAGTAATTATATGAAACAAAATTTAAATCTACATAATTTTTTTGAATATAAAATTAAAAAAATAATATCTCACAACACACATAATCTTTTCATAATACAGTTAATGAAAAAAATGATGTAACTCAATGAAAAGAAATTGAGTTAAAAATTCCATTACCTCATACTCCCGCTCAGTCAAACACATATTAAAATCATGTATAATAAATTTAAAATTATTATAAATCTATATTAGACCATATTTATATTTATATTTCTTTATATCATTCTATTATAATTTATTATTACACATTTATTGACAATTCTTTGTTAGAATCAATTTTTATGTGTTAATTGTCTTGTTTACCTTGCATGTTTTTATTTAGTGGTTTCGATCCTTGCACCTTGGTCATGGTTTATTAACATAAAAAATGTTCATAAGGGTTTTATACATGTATTTGATATGATTCTATATTTATATGGATATTTCATAGAACTTATGGGGATGAGTCACATGGAAAGCTTAAAAATTCCATTTTTTTAAAGTTTTGACTTCCTAGAATGAATTGATTTTATTAACAAATATACATATACATATACATATACATATACATATACATATACATATACATATACATATACATATACATATACATATACATATACATATACATATACATATACATATACATATACATATACATATACATATACATATACATATACATATACATATACATATACATATACATATACATATACATATACATATACATATACATATACATATAAACATACACATACATATACATATACCTATACATATACATATACCTATACATATACCTATACATACACATATATGTCCACGTACACATATACGTACACGTACACATATACGTACACGTACAAATAGACGTACACGTACACGTACGCGTACACGTACGCGTACACGTACACGTACACGTACACGTACACGTACACATACACGTACACGTACACGTACACGTACACGTACACGTACACGTACACGTACACGTACACGTACACGTACACCTAGACGTACAGGTACACCTATACGTACACGTACACGTATACGTACACGTACACGTACACGTACACGTACACCTAGATGTACACGTACACCTATACTCACACGTACACCTATACGTACACGTACACCTATACGTACACGTACACCTATACGTACACGTAAACCTATACGTACACGTACACCTAGATGTACACGTACACCTACACGTACACGTACACCTATACGTACATCTACACCTATACGTACACCTATACCTATACGTACACGTATACGTAGATGTACACCTATACGTACATGTATACATATACGTATACCTATACATATACGTATACCTATACATATACCTATACCTATACCTATATATATACATATACATAGACATCTACATATACATATACATATACATATACATATACATATACATATACATATACATATACATATACATATACATATACATATACATATACATATACATATACATATACATATACATATACATATACATATACATATACATATACATATACATATACATATACATATACATTTACATTTACATATACATTTACATTTACATATACATATACATATACATATACATAAACATATACATATACATATACATATATACATATACATATACATATACATATACATATACATATACATATACATATACATATACATATACATATACGTATACATATACATATACATATACATATACATATACATATACATATACGTATACATATACCTATACCTATACCTATACCTATACCTATACCTATACATAGACATATACATATACATATACATATACACACATATATACATATACATATACATATACATTTATATTACCATTACATAATTTTTATTGCATATACATATACACATACATATACATATACATAAAAATATACATTTATATTACCATTACATAATTTTTAAAACATATTAAATTCTCCATAATTAAAAATATTAATAGTATTTAAGTTTATTTAATCATTCATGACATAACAATTATAACATCATTTTTGAAGGTGTTAAAAATTGACCCAAACACGAACATGTTATAATGACCAAATGAGTAAGAATATATTATTTTATAGAGATATTATCACTTTTAAAAAATCCTAATGATTTAAAAAACGTGTTATAAAAGTGATAAATCATATTCAAGAAGAGGTATATGAAGAATAAAAATTAAAAATAAAGGTCAAAGGTTATTACTTCAAAGTGTCTTGGTAATCTCATTTTGGGCAGTTAAACTATACGATGGCCATTTATTGTTAATATTATTAATAGAATAACCAAATTATTTTTATATAACCTTAATCATGTTACAAGTTTCATATTTTTTTATTCATTACATTTGTAAAATTATCCACATAAGGAGTTAATGAAAAATGAAATTCATCATTTCATGGAGGGGTTGTTCACACATACGAATGAGTGGCATATTCATTTTTACAATAGATGTAAAGAAAATAAAGAAAATAAATTTATAAATTTAAAAAATCATAATAATATTATAAATATAATATTTATTCATTAAATCCATCCTTATGAAAATCCTTGTGAAACATATATGAAAAAAATGATATCAATTTGTGGGGGTGGTAGTCCAAATGTATGCACGAGCAACGTTATCATTTTTTAATGGATGTGATGGTTAGAAGGTCGATAATATTTTATCTTTAAATAATAATAATAATTTCATAAAAATAATATATATTAATTAATTCCATATTTATAACCATCAATGTGAGGAAATGATGAAAAATGAAGCACATTGCTTTATTGAGGCGGTATTCTGCACGCACATACGAGCAATGTTTTCATTTTCCATAGGATGGAAAGGTGGTATAAAATAGTTTTTACATGAACATAATGAAATTTAAGTATAGTAAATATAATTTTGTCATTATATTAAGTTGGTTATAATAAATTTTATGGATTTAGAAGAATAACTAAACTTGAAATAATTCGGTTAAGACTTATACCTCTTCCTTTGATATTTTCCTTTGGTATACACGTTAAGACTTCTATAATTAGTATTTTTCTAAGAACAATAACTATAGAACTTATATAGTAGAGCTGGTTAGGGATTTTTGTAGATCTTGGTTGATCTAGAGTCCTCAAAGTGTGTAGATAAGTGAGGATATGAGGTTCTCTTTTATAAGTGAGTGGAGTGGAATCCATGTAAATATTAAGAACTTTAAAAAATAATAAATATATTTATTATGGAAAGAGGATCCAAATTTGAAAAGAATGGGAGTTAATACAAGGTTTATGTTTATTAATAGTTCATACACTCATTTAAATATAATTTATTATGATAATTAAGTCTTTAACCCTTAATTTAACACTTTTACCCTATTTTACTTTTACCTTGGTAACTCCATTTTTACCTTGGAAAATTATTTTTATGAAAAAAATGAAATTGAACTCATTAATGAATTTTTGAATTATGATTCAAAATATGGAATCCAATTTCTAATATTAAAATTATAGAATTTCAAAACATTACTTTTATTATAAGTTCACTAAACATAATCAAAACCATTTTTAGAAATTCCTTTTTAAGCATAAAAATGATTTTGCACCAAAATCATGTATAATAGTGAATATTGGGGAATTAATTGGATAATTTTAAATAAGAGTAAAATTATTTTACTTTAAAACTAAACCAAAAAAGGAACCTTGTGAATTCTCTATTGAAGTAGAAGAACCAAAAATATTTTTTATTTAATAAGAACATTTCTTAGATTTCCAAAATGTCAAACACAGATTTCTATGTTAAAAATTATATTTTTGAAAGAATTATATTTATTATTAAATATATATTTGTTATATAAAAATATTTCATCAATTTTAAATTCATTATTATAGAATGATAATGCATACAAGTTGTAGTATTTGTAAAATTATCATTTTTCTCTATTTACCCAAAAATCAACTATTTTTGAAAAATCCAGAAAATTTATTATAAGAAAAATTTGAAATTTTGAATTAGAAAATTAATTAAATTTCATTAAATTAAAATTATAAAATTCGTAATATATATTTTTAAATTAAAACAAATAATATAAAAAAAACCTGATTTTATAGAAAAATAACCCTTTAACCCTTTAAGTGTACTTAACCTTATTTCATATAAATTACCAATGAGTGTTAATTTTTTTTTCAAATTTTATAATAATAATTTATTGATTTATACCTTTAATTTTAATAAAGTTTTATTCATTTTAGTTTGGTGTTATATATATCACACACTATTCAATAAGATCTTTATTTAAAGTTATACATACTTAAATATTGGAGTATTACATAAACTGGGCATGTGATGCTTAGGTTTTCATGTTGTATCAATAGTAAAAGTTGGTAAAATATTAAAATATAAGAATGTAATTTAGTTTTAAAGTATAAATTTTTTTCTTTGAATAGAAATTCAAGGTCATTGATTCCTAGAGTTATTAGGAAAGAGGATTAATGATTCTATATTATATATTTTTTCAAAGTACTTGAAGGAGTATTGTAAACTTCATAAAAGTATATGTTAGGTATTAGTGTTATAGAATCAATTATTTATTTTTTAGGGGTACATGATATGAAATGTATACTTTATAATTTTTTTAATATACAAGATTTCAAAACCTAGGAAATAATAATTAAATCTTGTATTTTTCATTTAAGTGAAGAAGAAAAGAGTTATTATATTGAATATTTTAGTGTAAAGGAATATATCAATATTATATAGATCTAATTAAGATATTTTTATTTTGAAATTGTTTATCTTATATGATAAGATAAGTTTTTATTAGAAAATTGTTGTTATGAACAATATGATATGGTTAATAAATTACACATGGTTTATGATTCATATGATTTTATAACATAATTGAGAAGTAGATAAGATAGATAAATGATTTTATCTAGATTTTTGTTATAATATTAGAGATATGATTTCACCACTATTAGTGGCATATTTTAAATAATGGTATTCTTTTTAATACAATACTCCAAACACATACAATACCATATGAGTTATGGATTCATTAGTTTATTTTTTTAAAATATTTTCACTAAATTTAAAAAGTTTAATTGTTTTAAAAAATGAATTTATGTATCTTTGCATGATATTATGAAGATAATATAGTGTTTCATAGGCTAGTGGGAGTATTTTTGGACTTAGATAAGTTCAAAGTTGGATCATGACAATAATATTAGAATGTTAATATCACTTTGAAGAAAAAAATTTGATGGATAGGGTTCCAAGAAAGATGATGATGATTAACTTAAAAATAATACTAAGAAGACAAAAAAGTTTTTAACATCATAAAATTGGATGTTATGAAACTAAGGAGTTTGAATAATATGTTGAAATAGTTGAATAATATCAATATGATTCCTAAATCTCATTATTATTAAAACCATATTTCTATATAGAAGTTACTCCCTAAAGAGTTTAATGGGAAAAATTTATTAGATGGTGAAATATAGATGTGGTAGGAATTACATAGAGACTTAATGAGTTTAAGAAAATCTATAAAAGTGTAGAAAACATAAGGATGATATATTACTCTATCATATATCATATGATATAAATGTGATTGTGTATGGTTTTTTAAGTATTATTAATGGAGTTTAAGGATATTTTTTTTGAGAAAAATGAGCTCAGAGGATCTTTATTGATGAAAAAAGGAAAGGATCACATTAGCCTGAAAGAAGTTATTTTACATTTTTCTCTTAGAAAAATATGAATCATATCCCTAGGGATAGTAGTGGAACCTCTACATCTCTATGTTATTACAACTTTGTTTTCAAGGCCATTAGGAAGGTAGTTTTATTCCCAGAATGTGTGGGTGATGGAATAATTCATTGAAGAAAGATTGTCAAGATAGTTCACCCACTTGGCATCCATCTACCAAGAAATGTGCATATTTTCCATTCTAATGTCCTGAACAATAATTGTAGAGTCACATTCAAACCATATGTTTCTCCAAACCCTTTAGAAGGCAAGGAAAACTGCTCTAATTAGTCCCACCATTTCCACTTCCAAGAAGGTGACATGTCCACAAGAGCCATATAAGAACTCCACAACATCACTGTAATGATCATGAAAAATTATCCCATATCCTGAGGGGCCTAAGTTTCCCCTCGAGGAACCATCAGTGTTTCACTTCAACCAACCTACAAATGGTGGTAACTAGAAAACTTCCAAGGTTCTAGATGGTTTAGGAAAGTTTCCTGATATATTTAAATGCTTCATAATGGTAAAGTCCTTGATTGAGTTGTTTCAGTATTCATGATGCAGTGAGTTGTATCCTTGAACTTTTGTGATAACCATGGACATTTCATGTCATGTGTTTAAGTGGTTGTGGTGATGCATTTCTCGATTTCTTCCCTTCTAGATTGTGTGAACCAGTTCAGCACAAACAGTTTTGAATAGAACCGAGATTTGTAGAGAGAACTGAATTTGAAGAATTTCAAGTATAAAATAGTGAAATATAATAGTGTGAGGCATTTTGGTCTCAAATATTTTTAATAAAACCCTCCATAACAATGCAATGGTTTTATAATACAAGAATAAGTGGTCTACATCCTCTTGGTGTTGGTTACAAAGCACACATTTTAAGTATAGGGAGATACCAAAACGCTGCAAGTTTTAATCAATTGGGATCTTATTAAAGGAAAACCTCAAAATTAGAGTGAATATTGAGAGAGGAAGCCATGTTTTTGAAGAGGCTGATCTAGTGCTTTTCCCCTTTGAACATGTGTTTATAGATGGCCTTAGAATCAAATTTCCCATTTGAGGACTAATTCTATATTAATATGTCATCCTGGTTAGTAAAATATTGATCTGCTATAACGAGATAAATATTCACAGGTATTGAATCCATAACATCAAATTGTTCCTTGATAGACATGCTTTGATTGATGTTTGAGGAGCTAACCCGATTTATAAGTGTCTCTCCAACCCAGTTGACATTCCATAAGTTGAGAGAAGAAATCCTGCTGACCAACCAATGAGTGTTCATCTGTATTTGTTGAAAAATAGTTCGCAATCCATCCCAGATAGAGGAATCCATGTAAGTCTATTTTCCTTGAATAATCTTAATTAGGAATTTTGGTTTGAGAAAGTCAAGGGGGGATGATTTCTTATCAATTAGTCGCCGGATGAATTGATCATATATAGCATGGTTGAATAGATTCAGGTTCTTGATGCTAAGGCCACCAAGAGTTTGGGGCATACAATAGAGCTTCCAAGATGATATTAAAATTTTCCTTTCCTTCATGTTGCAACTCCATAGAAAATTTATCATCATCAAGTTGATCGACTTAATAATAGAAGGGGGCCAAATTTAAACCATGAAAGAGTAAACCCACTTTGAGACCACAACATTCTAGAAAGTTTTTCCCAAAGTATATAAATGACTTATTCCAATTAATTTTCTGAACCAAAACACTCTCATAATGAAAGAGAGCATTTTGTATGTTTATTATATTTCTCTTATTCTTCTGAGTGAAGATGATAATATCGTCAGCAAAAAATAAGTGTGAGGGAGCATAAATTCCTATTTCCACTCTAATGGTTTCCATTTCACCCATTCCCACCCTGTGAAGAAACAATCTACTAAGGTAATCCTCAGCAATAAAAAAAATTATTGCTGAAAGAGGTTCTACCAATTTAACCCCTCTTGAGAATTTAAAATACCTTTATGGGGATCCATTAATAAGGACTGAAATGTGGGAAGATCCAAGAAGAGATGTAATTTAGTGATTGAACCTTGTATTGAAGCCAAAACTATGTAGAACATTAACAATAAAATTCTAGTCCATTGTATCAAATTATTTTCTTATGTTAATCTTGAGATAAATGTTTCCACCCCAGGTGGATTTTTGAAGAAGGTTGACACACTCCAAGGCAGTGAGAAGACAATCTTGAATACTTCTTCCTTTCATGAAGACAAATTGATTTTATGATATAATCCAGTCTGTGACATGGACAAGTCTTGTGGCAAGTATCTTTGTGATGAATTTATCTATTTCCACTGGTCTAAATTGACTAATATAATTGGAATTATCAACTTTGGTAATTAAAGAAATAAATTGAGCATTGAAGCCTTGTATTAAGGATCCTCCTATGAAAAAAATTCTTAACAAGTTTACACACATCATTCTGAATAATGTCCCAAAAATATTAGAAGAAGGATTTAGTGAAGCCATCCGGCCTAGGCGAGCTATCTTGAGACAAAAAACGGCCTCCCTGATTTTGATGTCTAAAGGTAAGGATGTGAACAAGGAACTATCTTCTTTAGTAATTAGTTTAGGAATAATATTCTCCTTTAGCATCAAACTCTTTGGCAGTCCATTGAACATATTACTATAATAAGAAACAATGTGATTTGCAATCTTCTTTTGATCCTAAAGAATTCAATCCCCATCCTTCAGAAAAGAGAATGGCTTGCTCGCCCTTTGTGCTCTTTGCAAAGAATTGAATTTTTTTATTCTTATCACCTTAAACATGCCATTTGACCTTGAAAAGATATTTATTAATGTTTTATTAAAGAATGATATGACTTTGAAGCATAGAGTTTAGTTCATCTTCATGGGAGGAGTCCCCATTGAAGTTGGTCTTGGTCATTGCTTCCTGCATATCATGCAGGGAGCACTCAATGGAATTAATTTCTGAGTCAAGTGAGCTGAATTTGGTTTTACTCTATTCCATCAGACATGCCTTTAGATATTTGATCTTGGTTATGCATACTAAAGGGTCAACATTTACCTCATTAAAAGACCATTATTCTGGAATATTTTTTGAACACTTAGGGAGGTCAGCCCAAGCATTGTTGAACCTAAAGGGAAGTGGATTCCTTCTCTCATTTTTATCAAAACTAGTTAGAATTGGGTGATGATTAGAGTTGTGACTTTCCAAGGTGAAACATGACATTGATTTCCAGTTCTCAAGCGGTGTTTTATTAAAAAAATACCGGTCGATTTTACTCATCCTCATTCCATTTTTATATCTCCTATACCAAGTAAACTTGGCTCTAACCATGTTGATTTCAATTAGATCTATATATTTAATAGAATCTCTAAAATCTTTCATAGAGATAGAGCTGTGAACCAGCCCCAAATTTTCACCAGCATGAATAATTGCATTGAAATCACCAATTATAGTCCAAGGATAAGTAATTATGTTGGAAAGATCCTTGATTTCAACCAAAGAATCCTCCTATCCATAAAACTATTAAAAGAATAAATGATCGAGCAGTAGAACTTCTATCCAGAAATTTAAAAACTACAGGTAATACTTTGACTATCCTCATCAATAATGGTAGGATTTTCAACTCTGTAATGAACCAAAAAGCCAGATTCTATCCAAGAGTTTAAGGATATAAAATGCATCATGTTATAAAAAAAGAAAATATCAACTTTAACATTTTTTTATATTGGTTGTATATGTATATTGATATAAATATCATAAATGGAAATGATAATTGATGACTCAAAGTATGAATTTGAGTTATATCTAACTGATGTTCACTATAGAGTACTATTGCTTATAATAAAGTGTTAAGGTTAAAATGAGTATGATTATTTTATTAGGATATGGAATATCCTTATGAGGCTCAAAATGAGTTTCATGCACCGAATAATCCAAAAAGTATATCACATAGAGTGTCATACAATATGTATTTGGTATACTAGGGGCGAAAGGTTTATATTTCGAGTCCCAAATATCAATGGTTGGTGAGATACCAAGAATGAGAACTTTTTTACTTTGATATATTTCTTACCCAAGACTTGAGGCATAGAAAATCAAGGGAAGTTGGGTATATTATTGATCATGTTGTCAGTTGGAACTTAACTAATATGGGATTTATCCTCTTATATGATGATTATGAAATATCTACTCTCAATTGAGATGGATCAATAAAGTGTATGAATGTACCTAGAAAATATATATGGTATAATTATTTATCTAGTGAGGGGTATGTGGCATGATCATCTATAAAGGTGAATGACATGTGATGTATTCATCGTCCTAGTCAGTATATACTCATAGAATTGTGAACATCTGAGTTGGATATATGGAATTGATGTACTTTATGTCCTATAGTTACTTGATGTCTTGAACAAAGGGATGATATAAAAATTCATGATTTAATATGATACTTTGATATTTCTAAATAATTTTAAATAACCATTCTAGTGGTGGTTGTAGAATATTACTCCCTCTTCCACAACTTTCTCAATAGTCCATGATGATCAGGAGAAAAAGGAGTCTGTGTCACGAAACAAATCTGGTCGCCATAAAAACCAACACCAAAACTAGCCCATGACAAGGCTCAAAGGGTGTTACCTATCCCCATGGCCTTGAAAAAGCTCTTTGGTATCATATATTTTGTTTTGGGAATTATTTACCTTAATATGGATACATAAAACATAAAAAACAATCGATAAACCGAATCTAAAAAATTCATACCAAACGAGGTTCATACAAAATGCATAAATGAATAAATCTGTTTAAACATAGAATAAGGGGTCCAAAGACACATAAAAATAGCATCAAAATAGCCCTAAGGACTCCAAAAAAAAGGGGTCATCACGCACAATCCGTCTCCACAACGCCACACCATGGATGGGAACAAACACCCCGAACCGACAGCACCCAAATATGTTCTTTTACCTGTGTCAAGCATGACCAAGTCTACTTACACCCATGGGGTGTAATTAGGGTGTGATACTAATCCCAATAGGATACCACCAATAGATTCCATATAGTAAACAATACAAGATAAAAACATGCCATTTTTTATAAATAGGAGGTAGTGGAAATAATTTCTAAAGAATGAAACTTTTAAATGTAAACAGTTTTCAAAGGTAATTTTCCATGATTGAGAACATTTAAATAAAACATATAGGATAATTTATTTTTTTCACACTCCAACTTTTACGTTTATTTTTATTTTAATATTTCTTGGCTCAAGGTTCTCGTGCCAAGGTCCAGGATGGGTCCCGACTTAATTTTTTTGTCGCCTAAATATTTTTATTGGGTTTTGGACCCTTGCGTGGTCACCACACAGTGGGTGGTAGCCACATCATTAGCCCAGGTACCCGTATAAATGTCTAATAATTAAAATTAATAATTTTTTATGTAAATAAAATGGTTTAAATATTTAAATTGTATTAATAATAATGTTATTATTTAATTAATAATATTAATATTACTAAGGTGTTATTATTTTTATTGTTATTAATTAATATTATTATTATCATTAAAATTATTATTATTGTATTAATGATATTATTATTATTCTTATTATTGTTATTGTTAGTTTTATTATTATTAGTATTATTATTATAATAATAAAATGAAAAAAACTAATAAAACCCTAGCTCTACCCGACCCCCTTCCCCTTCGCCCTACCTACAAGCCGCCTCCCTACTCGCCCCTCCTGTTTCTGCCCTGCTCCCCGCACCCAACACCTGCTCACCTATAGGACCCCGCGCTATGCCCCTCGTCCCTTCCTCCGGCCCCCTGCCTGCATCCAGCTCCACCCTTGACCTCTACCCTCGCCTAGTGCCCTCATCCAGCGCCCTCATCCAGTGCCCAGGCCCTCGTCCCGCACCTTCAGCCTTCCCACTAGCCCTAGCTAACCCTAACATGGCCCTTGGATCCCAGTTTCCCCCTACAGGACCCCTCGATCCCTCTTAGTTCCCTCACCAGTGCCAACCTCGCCACTCTCCTACTCTAGCCAATAACCCGCCTCACCCCAGGCTTCTGTCCACCTCCTTCCCTCCATGCCTCAACTGCCTTCACCCCTCTCCTAGAATCCCAAACTCACACTAGTCTCACCCTCTTCCAGTATTATGGCCTCCTGTCTCCCACACTTCTTCTCTCTCTTGCTCCAGCCAACGACAAACCCTATCCTTTGCTCCGGCCTTCTTGCTCCGGCGTGGCCGTATACCTCTTTTCCGGAAACCGTTTCCTCATCAAGGCATACAAATGGTCTGTTTGGTATTGTTCTTCTTTCCACAGATGCGACTTTGTATATGTGATCAACTTTGAGGTAGGTGTTTCCAATATTTTCTTTCTGAAATGATTCATTGGCACTTTCATGTGTTCAATTGATTCTTAATGTTTAATTGCACCTCTATTATATCTGTCGTTTGATGTGATTATTATTTTTGTCTTGTTAAAACTTATTAAAAATTAGTTTTTATAGGGAATTGTTTAAATTTTTCAAGTTAAGATACCGAGTATGTTTATTATAAATGTTTTCGTTCTTCAAAGTGGGATTAGGGGGCTTCCACTAAATTGTTCGATCCTTTTATAGAGTTGTTTATAAATTTTTTAGTCTATTAATAAAATTTCTTGGTTTTCTTATAAAAGTGTTTACAAACTGGTTGGACTATTCATAGATTTTTTTTATAACTAGTTTTCTTGTTTGTAAAATCATTTACAAACTGTTTGGTTTGTTTATGAATTTATTTAATTTTTTTTGGTTAGTTATGATTTAAAGGCAATTGGTATTTTTTTTGGAAAAAGCATCTGAGTGTCTCTTTGGATGTTTGGGGTGTCACTATATGTTGTCACATCCATGGGTGCACTAGGTTCACACATGGATGTGTCATCAAATGAAGGTGGTGTTTTAAATTTAAATTTCCTTGAAAGTTTGGTTTTCTAAATGGTTCATGCCTTCCAAATGAGGTTGGGTCTTTTGTGTGGTTCTTAAAATGGTTTTCAATTTATTCCTTAAGTTTTGTCCATTTGGCCTTGAAACCAGATTTGGTGTGAGTTTGGAAAGAACCATGTCTGTTTGGATTTTTAAATTTAAAGGCGGTATTGGAAAGATGTTTTGGGTAAATGGATTTAGACATGTCGATTCAAAGGCCCGTTTGGAAATTTCAGATTTAGTGTAATGTTTGTGTTGATTCTTTGAAATGACGAAGTTTTGATTACATTATGCCCATTTAGAAAATTTAATATTTTAAAAAAGGTACAAAATATTTTTAATGATTTCATGGCATGATGGCCCACTTGGCACTTTGTTAATGTGAAATGATTGAATGTGTATTTGGGTGCGCTTCTGTCTAGGGTAACCCTTTATGGGTGAACACATAGGAAGAATCTATATTTGGGGTAGGCAAGTGCAATGAGATGAGTCACACATGTGAGGGTATTCTAACTTACACAATATTATTATAACTACCATGGGTTCCTGGGTGTCTTTTAGATGATCGGGTGACAGTTGCTGATCAAACCCGATTAGATAGGTTGGTACCCCATGGATTAGTTTTTAGGCCAGGCGAGCTTTGCCACTGGTTGGTCAGTTATTGGAAATCCAATTGGTTAAAGACTTAGGAGCTTCACCATACGATGGCATGTGGTTCCAAAACTAAGTACTTCCATGGGTCTTCTAGGGATGTTTAAGATCACCCATGGTTTTCCTTTTATTTACTTGTTTACTTTCAACTATACTTGTTTTTCTAGCTCATATTGTCACCTGTTTCTTATAGAACTTCCTGGTTTTCCTTGTTTGGATTTTGTTTACAAAATTGTAATTTGTTTCAGAAATGGAACATGGTGTGCTTTGGGTTTTTAAAATAGGTAAATGATATTTTTTTATTAAAACATGGAAAACCTACTTTTATAATTATATTTCAAACTTGTGTTAATGGATTGTTTTGGGAAAGGAGATGTTGGATTCCGTGGTTTTTCTTAGTAACCCTACTGAGCATTTTAATGATCACACCTATTTTACCATTTTAGTTGCAGGTTATCTTTGCTCAGGTTCTTATGGATGGATTTCTCATTATTAGAGCAAGGTCGGCCTTTGGTTGGGAGGTGACCTAGAAGGTCACATGGAGGTATGTCGAGCTATTATTTTTATTTTATTTTTCCGTTACTGAGTTCAGTTTTATTATTCTAGTTATTCTTGTTTATTTATTTATCCCTATGGTCCAAATCATTCCGAATGGTTAAATTGTGATTCCCTACACTAGTTTCCATCCCATGGGGATTAGGAACGCCCCTCGGGCTATGTCACGGACTGGAACATGTAACCGGTTTAGGGTCGACCAGTGTTGGTTCATAAAAAATGGTATCAAAGGAGGCTTGTTATTTGGGGTGTCCATTAGATGAATATTTGGACTATTGGGACTCTAGATGCAGGTACTTAAAGGACGTCATGAACGTACACCCGTTCCGAACCTCGAGTTTCTAGGGGTAGTTCTGGAATTGAGTCCTTGTCTCGTTTTGGTTTGTTTTAGATTAAGGGATGAAAATGGAGGCAAGTTGATGTTACATCCTGATTTCACATGGACTAGTGATCCATGTAGAGTTCTAGTACATGGGTTATGTTCCTTCTAGTTATTGACACTTACTTGGGGCATGACCCGCTACCATGTCTCTAGGTTAAACATGAATACTAGTCCCTCACTGCTGTAGTTTGATGCAAGTTGAGTGTCATCTTGTTCCTGGTTGGTGTGAGTGAACTTTTGAAAAAAAAAGGTTTTTGAAATGAGAATGATTTGTTTTAAATGGACTGAAATTCATGAAATGGATTTTAAAACCGAATGATCTTGGTCTAAAAATTTGGATTATTCTTGGAACTGGTATAGAAATGGTTTTTGTACAACCTTGGGTACTCTTAATGAACGTTTTCACATTTTAGGGGATGACTGTAAAGTGCATGTTGGTGCGTGTAGATGAAAGAGGATGAAGACATGTGCAGCAGTTCATAGGATTACCGAGGTGTGTACTTGGAATTAAAGTCTTGACATTGTTTTTTTTCTAAAGTGATTTTAAAAGGGGAAATGATTTTGGAAATTGAATTTGGTTTTAAAAGTGGTTTTGGTATTTGGAAAGTGGCCTTGAATGAAGGCCGTTTTGAAATCTAAAATGAAAAAGGGAATTTTGTGTTTTGTTTGTATTTTTTTAGTTTTTGATCTGACTATTTTTGAATGAATGCGTTTTCAATGATATTTCTTCAGCTTGATATTGGTTTTGGCTTTGTGTTTTAGATGTTGTTCAGAAAATTCCACCCAGAAAGGTCCCCAAGGTCTCTGATAATTCATGCCCAGTTTTTGGTCCTTCTTGGACATTGCCTATCATTCATGGTGATTGGGGTATGTTAGAAGTAGTAGAGTGGATTAAGGAGGTCGAGCACGTCTTCAGGGTTTTGGGAACTCTCGAAGCTATCAGAGTGCGTGTAACAACCCAAGATCTTATGAGAATTATTATTTTTAATTTCATTGATGTCTTGTGTTGTACGCTTCACCAAAATTATATTGCGCTATACACAACATCGTAATAGCTTGTAGTATACACAACACTATTCTTGGCTCGTGTTACACACAATTTCAAGTTCATTTTGTAGGAATTATTCTATGCAAAATTAAGTATAGATTTTTCTTAATGTATAAATGAAATTAGTTTTTATTGTGTTATATGCAACACCAAAGGGAGCTTACACTACACGCATCCCTGACTTGGCTTGCATAGCGTGTGTAGTACGCAATACCGAGTTTCACTAAACAATGATATATTATTATAATATTATGAACTAGCCGTTATGAATAGTATTAACTAAATTTTAAATTTCATAACATTATTAATCATCTTAAAAATTTTCTAGAACATGGTATGATAACAAAATAATTTTTTTCGGGTAAAATAAGTATTTTTCAAAAAATGCAGTTTTGCCGCCTTTTGATGACGCACCCACTTTAAATCTAATTTTTGACAAGTTTATAAGTTCAATTTCACAAAATAAAATTCTTATTTGGAATCAGGATATAAAAATTTACTTTGGATAAATTTTTCATATTATTCTGATAACTTTCATATTTTAATGAATAGTAAAAGCACGCTATATTTTAATTAAAAATAAATTTTTTATTGCAATAATTTATATGGTTAAATTATAATATTTAATGGTTTTAAAGTATAAATAAAATATATTTTTACCATTTAATATAATGGATGTCATTACCATTAATTTTACATTGAATTCATAGGTAAAAACATTTCAATCTTTGGTAATGTTTTAACTTTTAAAACCCGTTTTCTTAACAATGAGATTAATTTTAAATTAATTACTGAAACTTCTGTGATTTGAATTTTGAAAAATGGATTCCATATTTGAATTAAGTGGGTCCAAATTATGTTAATATGTTAATTTTATTTTTTTGATATTATGAATAGTAACTACGGTAATTTTTATTTACTGCAGTTAAAGGTAAATTGGGTAATTAAGGGTAAAAATAAGAATATAAAATTATCCTAAAACTTTACAAAATTCTATTGGATGACTAAAAGTAGACCCATATCACCTAAGGGTAGTAATATATTAATTTTATGGACTTTTGACCATGAAAATAATTTTATTATTATTAAAACCAAAGAAAGTGACAACATGTCACTCTCTTAAATCTCATAAGTATAATAATTTTAATTTAGTGATAAACATCATGAAAATTATAAAATTAATATTTTCCAGAAATCTAATAAAGTTATCTACATCATGTGAATTTATTTATAATTTTTAGGTATTAAATAATTATCATTAAAGGTGACACAATAGTAATGTTAAAATTATTGTATTGATTGAAATATCAAATAAATGGTTTTAAAAATATTAAAATAAATATTATATGAACTATTTAATGTGATACAATAATTTTATAGATACATATGACATGTTATTAATCTTTTAAAGCTTTTAGTTTGAACATATATTCTGTGAGGATTTTATTTAAATTCAAATAAATGAATATTGTCAAAATTGACACTATTGTCATTTTATAAAAATAACATAATATAATTTTTTTTAAAATCACAAAAATATTTAAAAAATAAAAATAAAAATTTATATGGTCTAAAATTTCATAATATATCCAATTAGGGAAAATTAACAACACATAAGTAATTATTTATAATAATTTAAAATTTAGAATCTTTTTACCACAAATAAAATTAAATAGACTAAATAAGGATAAATCAAGTTGATAATGTTTAAACTAAATTCCCAACATGTCTAAATTTTATTGGTTGATTAGATTACAACACTATCTCATCTAATATTTGTATTTTATTCATTTTGTATGTTTTTATGTGGGTTTTGAATTTATTATAAATTAATATTTTTGAGGTTTCCAAAGGTACCACTCTCCTACATTATAAAAGGGCACCTCCTCCCTCTCCTATTTACACAACTTTGAGCCTTCAAGATCGAAAAAAACCTACCCATTTACCTTTTAAAAAATCCTAGAAACATAATAGAGGTCCTGGTCTTCTTCAAATACCAATTTTAGTTCCCTAAGAGGAGGATTTAAAGAGGCTTGTCGAAGAAGAGGTAATATCCGTTACCGATTCTTTCAAATTTCTTTCTTATTAAACTTCTTATTATTTAGTTGTTTCATTATAAAGTAATAACATCAGTATCAATAATATACTTATATGTTATTATAAATATGAAACAACACTATTTCACCTTATATCTATCCTACGGAAAACAAAATCACTGCGCGTGCGTACGTACGGAATACCATCTCCACGCCGTGGTGTAATCTGTTTTCCACCACCACCTTACTGGGATGGGTATAATGGTGTAAGGAATAACTATATATAGTTATTATAACATCATAATGATTCTGAGATATTATATCATCCACCCCAATTTAATTCAATAATTATGGGAACGATACCATCGCTCGTGCGTATGTACGGATTACCCTCTCCACGACGCGATGAGATTCATTCTCCATGTTAACCATTCAAGAATGATTATAAAGTATATATAATGAATAATAATGAAATATATGACATGATAAATCTACTGTATTTATGTATATATATATTTCATCTACTTACTTCCATTCAAGTCAATAAGGAAAGGAAAACAACGTTCATGCGTACGTACGACCTACCGTCTCCATGAACGGTGTATTTTATTTCATTTATCTATCTATCTATCTATATATACTGAATATATATGATATATATATCATGATTTAAATTCTTTAAGTAAGTAAATCATGATATAAGTAATAATAATATAAATAACAACAAGTCCAAACATGTATGATAAATAAAACGATTTTACCCAAAACGCTGCTTTAACATAAAATTTACAACAAAACGGGTAATATAAAGTCATAAGTGAACCTTATATGATATCATAAAAATGAATATTATTCTTTAATAAGTAAATGAAATTATTTAAATCATTATACAAGAGGTTATGATACATACGAAGCATATCGGACCTAAGGTAAGGGATAATTTTGAAAATCTCATTTTTATTCGAGATTGCTTATATGTAAGTATTTACTGGGGTTATATTTTTCATCCATGTCCAAAAAATATTTTTCATAGAGTGTTTAATATTCTTCCATGTATTTTTAAAGTCATGTTTACCCCCTTTTACTATTACTGTTATGGAAGGAATCTTTCTTTTTTTTTACCATATGTGGTACTTTTTGGATTTTCCGTTAAAAGTACGAGGAGAATGTTTTTTAAATTATACGGAATGAACAGATTTTTACGGTTTTATAACACCTTATTTTCATGAATATTACTATACAATATTTCATAACTATTTTCAACAAAATAATTTTCTTTTAAAATTTCATGGAATTTTGTGAAAATAAAATGATTTTAAAGAAGAAAGGATATTTTCCTCAAGAATTCATTTCAAGTGTTGTATCAAAACCATTTTCCATCTAAGTTGATATTAATTCATATGTGTGTGTTTCAAGTATAATGTCTCTTTTATTTACATGGTTTCAATTTTCTTATGATGAAATGATATCCCTTTTTTTATATGGATTATGTTATGATGGGATGATGTTTATGAAACCCATTTTATTCTTTGGGTTATGACGAATGATTTATGTTTATGTTGTGGCACACGTAAGAATGATTTAATTATGAGATGTGTGGGACCTATATCTCCCTCCTACGAATTGGGTAAAGATTTATATTTCATGAGATAGACATGGCTGGAATGGAAAGTTAATCTGGTTCAGTGATATAGGACATGAACGAGGAGTGAACTCGGTTCAGTAAGGGACTTTGTCCACTAAGATGGTCTTGACAGCAATGCCTTGGCTACTATGGAAATCATATCATGTGGTTAATGTTTTACCACAATTACACATTTTATTACCATGCTATTTTATCATGATTAATGTTTCTTTATAATCTATGACTTACGTACTACCAGGTTTTATGTCATTGCTCAAGATTTTGATGTTTAAACAATATGTTCATTTTTTTAAGTTCCAATGTATATGATTTGTTTTATTTTCTCCATGCTTACCCTTACTGAGAATTTGATCTCACCCTTTATATGTTTTCTTTTCCCCAGGATTTAAAGAAGGGTTTTAGATAAGAAAACAAAAAGGGGAAGATCTTTGTGGGAGATGTTGAAGATATTTCCCCACGATTAGAAGATTATATTCCGAGTTTCCAAAGACACAAAAATATTACGGTTCTTGTGTTTCTGTTTTTGTTATGTATTAAGTATTCCGAAAAAGTAATGTAATGTCTATGTACGTCAAGGTTTGGGTATCTAAAGTTGGTATCAGAGGGTGGTTTAGTTAACTTTTGGAAACTAGGATGCGAGAACTTTAGTGAGATCCCTAGAGATATTTATAAGGTATGTCTAGGGATGTACCTAAGGTATAGTATAACTATAGGTTACCGTCCTATAATTATGTTGACAATCATGAATAACCTAGGGTGAACCTAGGGTGTCATGGATTAAAGAATTCTTGATTAGTTAGACATCCCATAAGTTACTTTTTATAATTATGTGGTTCCTTGTTATTTTAAATATTTCTTACACCATGGTTTTTGGTTTTAGTCAATGGAGGGAACCAGAAGGAATTGGGTCAACATTGAATCTAATGGAAAAATTGGTGACTATGAGTAATGAAATTGCGTAATTCCTAGAAAGAAAATTTTTGTGATTATGCCGAATCTGTCATCGTGATATATGATTAACAAAGTGAACTTTAGTGGTATTTCTAATTCATCAAATAAGAGGAAGATGGACTTTTATGCATATTCTCGTGGTGAGGATCATAGAGAAATGAAGATTGAGATTTCTAAAGAAGGGAAGAAGAACCTTTATGAATACATCAAATGGAGGGGAAGATGTTATTTGTGTGGAGAGAAGGGTCATAGAGTGACAAACTATTATGGAGTTCAATGTCTTATTTGTAGAGAACATAGGCATTACCCAACTCAATGCCCTGACCTAAGAGGTTACTTCTAAATCAAGGAAGGACTTATTCCATGAAAATCATTGAAGATAATGGATTGAAGTGTTTATGTATTGGTATTCAAGAATAATGTTGTTGAGGTACTTATATGGTATATTGGAATATCTATGTATTGGTCCATTGTGGTTTTAAAAAAATTATATGGTACCGGTAACCATGAAAAGTGATTGAAATGTTTTTGGAAAGAAGATGATATGCACATAATGAAGGGATAAGGAGAAAATAATATGTTTAATAGTATTTATGAGCTCATGACTGATATAAGGACAAACTGATATCATGGTTTTAATATAGAGAAATTTTGGGATTTTGGTATGAGGAAAGAGTTAAATTTTGATAGAATTCATGTTTTCACTAAGGTTATATGGTAATTCATGTTTCAAAAGAATACATGATTAAGGTATTCACATGTTTGGAATGTGACCAACAAGATATATCTTTTGATATATGGGAGATAAATGATGGTATTCATGTTCTTGTTATGTGACCTTTCAAGTGATCATTTTCTTTATCCTATGAGATTGGACAGATGTATTTTGGATAAGCCTAAAGATTGGAATGAATTATGTTGGACATCAAATAGTATTATTTAAGGATATAACTTGTTTTTCGATATTATTTCTGGAATGTTATAATAATATAGTTTTTGAAAAAGGACAACCCATAGGATGAGCGACAACCCGTCGCGTCAGACAAGAATGTGGGAATCGATCCCACAACTGAAGTGTGACATGCCTTCATCACCTACCACTGTCCTACCAAAAGTCCCTGATTAGTAGAAGCTAGTTTTATTTTATTAAGCAAGATGACAGATGAAGTATAATTCCATTTTGGAACTGTATCCGATTAATCTCACCATAGATGGACTTATGTATATAAATTTTGTTAACTTATGTTTGAGACAGATGGTATGACCTATCATTCTATCGTATGATCTGCTAAAACTTCGCGAGAGACAAATTCAACTTCATTTATTTAAGAGATAAAGTGGAAATTGTTCAAGGCACGAGCAACACTGAGATTATACCAAAATCAAGTAAGTATTTATTTTAATTACAAAATTATTCAACATTTGGGAAATGATATTGAAACCAAAAATTTTGTCCTAGTGCTCTCATATCTGATGAATCAGATGGTACCTTAGATCATCACAAATTTATGGCTTTGTGATCGTTGGCTTTTTCATAGCCATGTTCTCTACCACTCTCCAATAGAACTTGATGGTTAGATTCCTCTTCCATATATATATATTTCACCTATTTTATCCTATGTGGAAACCCAGAGATTAGTTAATTTGGGTAAAATTTAAGTTTCATAATTTATTTTTCAAAGTTAAGTTTTGTTATTCCTTTTTACGATGTGGGTTTCTATTAAAGAAAATTTCAAGTAGTAAACCATTTATAACCCCGACGAATTTCGAGGGAGAAATTCATTTTAAGGGAGGTAGAATGTAACAACCCGAGATTTTATGAGAATTATTCTTTTTAATTTCTTGGATGTCTTGTGCTGTATGCTACACCAAAATTAGCTATCTCTATACACAACACCATATTAGCTTGCAGTATACACAAAACTATTCTTGGCTCATGTTACACACAATTTCAAGTTCGTTTTGTAGGAATTATTCTACGCAACATTAAGTATAGTTTTTTTTAATGTATAAATGAAATAAGTTTTGATTATGTAATATAAAACACCAACGGGAGCTTTCACTACACGCATCCCTGACTTGGCTTGCATAACATGTGTAATACACAATACTGGGTTTCACTAAACAATGATATATTATTATAATATTATGAAGTAGCTGTTATTAATAGTATTAACTAAATTTTAAATTTTATAACATTATTATTAATCTTACACATTTTCTAGAACATGGTATGAGAACAAAATAATTTTTTCGGGTAAAATAAGTATTTTCCAAAAAATGCAGTTTTGCCACCTTTTGATGGCACACCCACTTTAAATATTGTTTTTGACAGGTTTATAAGTTCAATTTGGCAAAATAAAATTCTTATTTGGAATCAGGATATAAAAATTTACTTTGGATAAAATTTTCATATTATTCTGATAACTTTCATATTTTAATGAATAGTAAAAACACGCTATATTTTAATTAAAAATAAATTTTTTCATCGCAATAATTTATAATGTTAATTTATAATATTGAATGGTTTTAAAGTATGAATAGAATATATTTTTACCATTTAATATAATGGATTTCATTAGCATTAATTTTACATTGAATTCATAGGTAAAAACATTTCAATCTTTGGCAATGTTTTAACTTTTAAAACCCGTTTTCTTAACAACGGGATTAATTTTAAATTAATTACTGTAACTTCTATTTTTTGAATTTTGAAAAATGGATTCCATATTTGAATTCAGTGGGTCTAAATTATGTTTATAGGTTACTTTTATTTTTTTGATATTATGAATAGTAACTACGGTAATTTTTATTTACTGTAGTTAAAGGTAAATCGGGTAATTAAGGGTAAAAATAAGAATATAAAATTACCCTAACACTTGAAAAAATTCTATTGGATTATTAAATGTCAACCCATATCACCCAAGGGTCGGAATAGATTAATTTAATGGACTTTTGACCATGAAAATAATTTTATTATTATTAAAACCAAAGAAAGTGACAACATGTCACTCTCTTAAATCTGATAAGTATAATAATTTTAATTTAGTGATAAAATTCATTAAACTTAGAAAATTAATACTATCCAGAAATATAAAAAAATTATCTACATCATGTGAATTTATTTATAATTTTTAGGGATTAAATAATTATCATTAAAGGTGACACAATAGTGATGTTGAAATTATTTTATTGATTGAAATATCAAATAAATAGTTTTAAAAATATTAAAATAAATATTATATGGAATATTTAATATGATCCACTAATTTTATAGATAAATATGACATGTTATGAATCTATTAAATCTTTTATTTCAAACATATCTTCTGTGAGGATTTTATTTAAATTCAAATAAATGAATAGTGTCAAAATTGACACTAATGTCATTTTATAAAAATAACATAATATAAAATTGTTTAAAAATCACAAAAATATTTAAAAATTATAAATTAAAATTTATATGGTCTAAAATGTCATAAAGTATCCAATTATGGACAATTCACAACACATAAGTAATTATTTATAACAATTTAAAATTTAGAATCTTATTACCACAAATAAAATTAAATAGATTAAATAAGGATAAATCAAGTTCATAATGTTTAAAATAAATTCCCAACATGTATAAATTTTATTGGTTGATGAGATTAAAACCCTATCTCATCTAAGATTGTGATTTGAGCCATTTGGGAAGTTTTTATGTGGGGATTGAATCTATTATAAATTAATATTTTTTAGGTTTACAAAGGTGCCCCTCTCCTCCATTATAAAAGGGAACCTCCTCCCTCTCCTCTTTACACAACTTTGAGCCTTCAATCTCAGCCAAATCCTGACCATTTACCTTATCAACTTCCCTAGAAACATACTAGTGCTCCTGTTCTTCTTCAAAGACCAATTTTAGTGCCCTAAGAATATGTTTCAAAGAGGCGTGTCGAAGAAGAGGTAATATCCATTACCGATTCTTTAAAATTTATTTCTTCTTCAAATTATTCTTATTTAGTTGTTTCATAATAAATTAATAAAATAAGTATCACTAATATACTTATATTTTATTATAAATATGAAACAACCCTATTTCACCTTCTATCAATCCTACAGAAAACGAAATCACTGCGCGTGCGTACGTACGAAATACCGTCTCCACGCCATGGTGTAATCTATTTTTACACCACCACCTTACTTGTATGGGTATAATGGTGTAATTAATAACTATATATAGTTATTATAACATAATAATTATTCTGATATATTATATCATCCACCCCAATTCAATTCAATAATTATGGGAATGAAATTATCGCTCGTCTGTCCGTACGGATTACCGTCTCCACGACGCGATGAGATTCATTCTCCATGTTAACCATTAAAGAATGATTATAAATTATATATAATTAATAATAATTAAATATATGACATTATAAAGCTAATGGATTTATGTATATATATATTTCACCTACTTACTTCCATTCAAGTCAATAAGGAAAGGAAAACAACGTTCATGCGTACGTACGACCTACCATCTTCATGAATGGGGTATTTCATTTCATTTATCTATCTATTATATATATATATACTGAATATATATGATATATATATGATGATTTACATTATTTAATTAATTAAATCATGATATAAGTAATAATAATATCAAGAACAACAAGTCCAAACACGTACGATAAATAAAATGATTTTACTCAAAATGCTGCTTTAACATGGAATTTACAATAGAACGGGTAATATAAAGTCATAAGTGAACCATATATGATATAATAACAATGAATATGATTCTTTAATAAGTCAATGAAATTATTTAAATCATTATACAGGAGGTTCAGATACGTGTGAAGCATATCGGACCTAAGGTAAGGGATAATTTTGCAAATCTCATTTTTATCCGAGCTTGCTTATTCATAAGTATTTACTGGGGTTATATTTTTCATCCATGTCTAAAAAATGTTTTTCATAAAGTTTTTAATATTCTTCCATGTATTTCTGAAGTCATGTTTACCCCACTTTGACTTTTACTTTGTGTTATGGAAGGAATATTTCTTTTGTTTACCATATGTGGTACTTTTTGAATTTTCCATTAAAAGTATGAGGAGAATGTTTTTTTAACTTATACGACATGAACTGATTTTTACGATTTTATAACAACTTATTTTCATGAAGCTTAATCTACAAGATTTCATAACTATTTTAAATAAAATCCTTTTCTTTTAAAATTTCATGGAATTTTTTGAAAAGAAAATGATTTTGAAGAAGAAAGGATATTTTCCTCAAGAATTCATTTCAAGTGTTTTATCAAAACCATTTTCCATCTAAGATGACATTAATTCATATGTGTATGTTTCAAGTATAATGTCTCTATGATTTACATGTTTTCACTTTTCTTATGATGAAATGATATCCATTTGTTTTATATGGATTATGTTATGATGGGATGATGTTTATGAAACCCATTTTATTCTTTGGGTTATGATGAATGATTTATGTTTATGTTGTGGCACACGTAAGAATGATTTCATTATGAGATGGGTGCGACCTATATATCCCTACAATGAATTGGGTAAAGATTTATATCTCATGAGATAGACATGGCTGGAACGAGAAGTTAATCCGGTTCAGAGATACAGGACATGAACGAGGAGTGAACTCAGTTCAGTAAGAGACTTTGTCCACTAAGATGGTCTTGGAAGAAATGCCTTGGATACTATGGAAATCATATCATGTGATTAATGTTTTTCCACAATTACATGTTTTATTGCCATGCTATTTTATCCTGATTAATGTTTCTTTATGATCTATGCCTTACGTACTTCCAGGTTTTATGTCATTTTTCAGGATTTTGATGTTTAAACAATATGTTCATTTTTTAAGTTCAAATGTATATGATTTGTTTTATTTTCTCCTTGTTTACACTTACTGAGCATTTGAGCTCACCCTTTATATGTCTTATTTTCCCCAGGATTTTAAGAATGGTTTTAGATAAGAAAACAAAAAGGGGAAGATCTTTATGGGAGATGATGAAGATCTTTTACCATGATTTGAAGATTACATTCCGAGTTTCCAAAGACACTAAACTATTACGGTCCTTGTGTGTCTGTTTTTGTTATTTATTAAGTATTCTTCAAAAGTAATTTATTGTCCATGTATGTCAAGCTTTGGGTCTCTACAGTGTATGCCGTTTTGGATCTATTTGAAGGTACATCTCTGAACGAATGAGAGTTATTCGCCCTGCCATCAATGAAAGTTGGGATGATGTGGGATGTATTTAAATATGTCTTTTTCCGATGGTTCATTCCTGAAGAGGTGAAGATGGATAAAAGGGAAGAGCTCATGAATATTCAACAAGGAGAACAAACGATGAAGAAATATATTGACCATTTTATGGAACATATTTCCTTTTCTCTATAGGTACCATCACAGGATTTGATGAAGATTTATCTCTTCATAGGGGGTCTTTATATAGAGATAAAGGAGCGAGTACTCCCTTCCAGGGACCGTTGTTTTGAGAAGATGGTGGGTGAGGTGTTTTTAGATGAGTTGGTCTCTAAAGCGCATATGGTTGGAAATCCAGTGTATCCTGTTGCTCATGAAGGTTCTATATATGGTGAGAAGGGTCTTATAGAGGGACCTGTTTCTAAAGAGTCCTCTATAGTGGTTCTGGATTCTAGTTCATCAGACCATTCAAGGGTGTGTCATCAGTGTGGATGTTTTGGGAAAACAAATCTGTCATGTCGCATGCCTCTGAAGACGTGCCATCATTGCAGTTATCTTGGTCATTTGGAGAAGTTTTGTAGGAAGCATCGTCTAATGAAGATTATATGAACGGAGGAATTCTAGTGCCTGACTATGAGGCAGAAGATGCTTAAACCATTATATCCCCAACCACAGGTATTTGGGTGAAGCTCGTGCACAGTCAGGAGTTGCCGGGGATGTGACGCCTCAGTTCGGGTTTTGTGTTCTGTGTTGGTAGTGGAACATTTAAAGTCTTTTCGTTCTTTTTTTCTACTATTAAAGTTTTTACGTTGTTTTAAGATCATTGTTTTTATCATAAAGTTATAAAATACATGTTCTATTGTAATCCAAACATTTTTGTTTGTCTGATTATAGTTTTCCGAATCGTGTGTTTTTCTTAAAGGTATGTTTGGCCCTGTATGGGTTGATCTTGGTTTAGCAGTGTTAATTTGGAGATGAAAGTGCCTATGAAGGTGTCAATGCTTATAGTTATGATTGATTTTACTGCCGTGATTACGTTCTTCTTGGAGGTTCTCTTATGTTTAAGGTTTTTGGTCTGGGTCGAGAGTTCCAAGTTTTAGTGACGATGTTACTTCGCTCCTACAGTAAAAGTTTGTTGGATTGGTTGGGAGTCCCCACATTCCCCCCTCATTCCTAGGGTGATACGTTTAAGTGTTAAATTCCCATTCTAGTTGACTTCTTGTTGTGGGGAGAACCCTCTCATGTTTTCACGTTCTCTTATGTTGTGGTTTCTTTCTGTTTCAATCAGACATGAATTCTTGTTTTTTCTATTGTTTGGTTTGGTGACATTATGGGGGAAGAAAGTGTATGCGGTGGGAATAATTGTCACACCCCTAATTTTAATTTTTTTAATATTTCTTGGATCCGTTTTCTCACACCAAGGTCCAGGCTGGGTCCAGGATTAAAATTTTTGTCACCTAAATATTTTTTGTGGGTTTCAGACCTGTGCACAGTCACCACACAGTGGGAGGTAGCTGTGTCGTTAGTCCGGGTACCCGCGTAAATGTCTAACGATTAAAATAAACAAATTTTTATGTAGATAAAATGGTTTAAATGTTTAAATTGTATTAATAATAATTTTATTATTTAATAATAATATTAATATTACTAATGTGTTATTATTTTTATTGTTATTAATTATTATTATTATCATTAAAATTATTATTATTGTATTAATGATATTATTATTATTGTTATTTTTAATTTTATTATTATTAGTATTATTATTAAAATAAGAAAATGAAAAAAACCAACAAAACCCTAGATATACTCGACCCCTTCCCCTTCCCCTTACCTATGAGCCGCCTCCCTGCTCACCCCTCCTGTAGCCGCCCCACTCCCCGCGCCCAACACCTGCTCGCCTCCAGGACCCCACGCTATGCCCCTACCTCAGACCTCTTTCCTGTATCCAGCTCCTCCCTCGACCTCCGCCTTCGCCCCTCACCCAATGCCCTCGTCCAGCGCCCTCCTCCAGCGTCCAGGCCCTCATCCCGCCCCTCTAGCCTACCGACCAGCCCCACCCAACCTCGGCCTCTCCCTTGGATCCCGGGTTCCCCCTACAGGACCCCTCTCTCCCTCTTGGTTCTCTATTAAGTGGCGACATCTCCCCCCTCCTACTCCAGTCGACATCCCACCTCAACCCTAGCTCCAGTCTACCTCCTGCCCTCCGCGCCTCAGCCGCCTTCACCCTTGTCCAGCAGCCCAACATCACATTGGCCTCGCCCTCACCCAGCGGTTCAGCCTTTGGCCTCCCGTTCTCCTTTTCTCCCTTTCTCTAGCCAGCGAAGAACCCCATACTTTGATCTGGTGTGGCTGTATCCCTCCTTTCTGACAATTGTTTCCTCATTCAGGGGTAAACATGGTCCATTGTGTATTGTTCGTCCTTCCGTGGATGCGTCATTTTATCTATGCTCGAATTTGAGGTGGGTGTTTCCAATATTTTCTTTCCGAAATGATTCATTGGAACTTTCATGTCTTTAATTGATTCTTAAAGTTTAATTGCACCTCTATTATATCTATGGTTTGATGTGATTATTGTTTTTGTCTTATTAAAACATACTAAAAATGAGTTTTTATAGGTAATTGTGTAAATTTATCAAGTTTAGATACCTAGTATGGTTATTCTAAATGTTTTTGTTGTTCAATGTGGTATTGGGGGGCTTCTACTGAAATTTTTGGTCCGTTTATAGAGTTGTTTATAAATTGTTTAGTCTGTTTATAAAATTCCTTGTTTTTTTATAAAAGTGTTCACAAACTAGTTGAATTGTTTATAGATTTTTTTTATAAACTAGTTGTATTGTGTATAAAATCATTTATAAACTATTTGGTTTGTTTATGAAATTATTTACAAATTGTTTTGTTAGTTATGGTTTAAAGGCAATTGGTGTTTTGTGGAAAAAGCATCTGAGTGTCTCTTTAGATGTTTGGGGTGCCACTAGATATTGGCACATCTATGGGTGCATTAGGTGAACACATGGATGTGTCTTCAAATTAACGTGGTGTTTTAAATTGATATTTCCTTGAATGTTTGGTTTTTCTAAATGGTTAATGCCTTTCAGATGAGGTTGGGTCTTTTTCGTGGTTCTTAAAATGGTTTTCAATGTATTCCTTAGGGTTTGGCTGTTTAGCCTTGAAACATTCTTTGGTGTGAGTTTGGAATGAACCATGCCTGTTTGGATTTATAAATTTCAAATTAGTATTGGTAAGATGTTTTGGGTAAATGGATTTAGACACGTCTAATCAAAGGTCGGTTTGGAACTTTCTTCTTTTGTGTAATGTTTGTGTTGATTCTTTTAACTGGCGATGTTTTGATTACTATATGAGCATTTAGAAAATTTAATATTTTTTAAAAGGTACCAAATAGTTTTAATGATTTCATATCATGACATCCTGGTTGGAAATTTGATAATGTGAAATTATTGAATGTGTATTTGGGGGCGCTCTTGTCTAGGGTAACCTTTTATGGGTGAACGCATAGGAAGCGTCCGTGTTTGGGGTAGACAAGTGCAGTGAGATGAGTCACACATGTGAGGGACTTCCTACTTACATAGTATTATTATAACCAACATGGGTTCCTGGACATATTTTAGATGATCTAGTGAAGGTTGGTGATCAACCCTAATTAAACGGGTTGGTACCCCTGGATTGGTTATTAGTCTAGGTGGGCTTCACCACTAGTCGGTCAGTTATAAGGTGGTCAGTTGGTTATAGACTTTAGAGCTTCACCATACACCTGTAGGTGGTTTTGAAACCAAGTACATCTAGGGGTCTTCTAGGGATGTTTAGGATCACCCATGGTTTGCCTTTTCTTTTCTTGTTTTCTTTCAACTATACTTGTTTTTCTAGCTCATACTATCACCTGTTTCTTTTATCATTGGATTATTTTCCTTATTTGGATTTTGTTTGGAAAATTTTAATTTGTTTCCAAAATGGAACATGGTGTGCATTGGGTTTTTAAAATGAGTAAATGATATTGTTTTATTAAGACATAGAAAACCTACTTTTATAATTGTATTTCAAACTTGTGTTAATGGATTTTTCTGATAAAGGAGATGTTGGATTATGTGGTTTATCATGGAAACCCTACTGAGCATTTTAATTCTCACTCCTATTTTACCATTTCAGTTGCATGTTCCCTTTTCTCAGGTTCTTATGGTTGGATTTCTCATTATTGGAGTAAGGTTGGCCTTTGGTTAGGTGGTGACCTGGAAGGTCACATGAAGGTATGTCGAGCTGTTTGGTTTATTTTCATTTTATGTTGCTCGAGTTTAGTTTTATTATTATGGATATTATTTTTTATTTATTTATCCCTATGGTCCAAATCATTCCCAGTGGTTAAATTTTGATGCCCAACACTGGTTGCCAGCCCGTGGTCAGAAACGCCCCTCGGGCCATGTCATAGACCGTCTTGGGTGACCGGTTTAGGGTTGACCCAGGTTGGTTCATGACAATTTTCCAGAAAAAACTACGATATGCCAAAGATAAATACACAAGAGTCAATGAGCACCAATCTCGGGAACACCCCTAGGCACTAGTTAGTCTTAGGCCCCATGTACCTCATACCTCGGTGTAAAGTAACAATAGAAAAATCTATTCTCCTGGACAATCCACTAGTAGAGAACATACCCATAACCTATTGGTCTCCATTAATCATCGATATAGTTTTGTAAGTGTTGTCATTATCCATTTTTCTCAGTGAAACTGGGACACAACCCATCCGCATCACTAGCGTACTAGTACATATCCACCCTCCTAGGTACCCAGGCTTCCCCCTTTGTGATCAAACTATTATCTCATGATACAAAAATACATTATCACATAAACACATTGTTTCTAGTTAGAATCAACTCAAAACATTGTCTACACATGTTTTCACTACTTACACCACTCAATAAAACCTTTAGAATTTCAATAAAACAACTTAACAAAATTTAACAATGCTTTACACACAAAATCCCTTTAAAATCCCACTTTGAACACCATAGGAATACCCTTATTCACTAAAAAAGAATTTTTAGCACCCAAAAACATTTCTATAAACCCATTTCATGTGTTATGAAACAACCCCATTTGGCATAACATAAAATAGACATGTAAAACACCCAATTTAACTCCAAACTGGTACATAAAAATCATTTTATCCTCAAACATCACTAAAAACAGATTTTTCAGCAAGGATAATGGATGATAGGTGTGATAAAAATATAAATTCAGAAAAGCTAACTCATATATCATTTATTACCCATGGAATCACCTACCAGAAATATCAAAACCCTTGAATCTTTGTGCGAAAATCCAACCGCACCACCACCGTACCACAAGGGACTTAGATCAAGACTAAAACCAAAAGAAAAGGCCAAGAAATTCAGGATCAAGCCCTATGTTTGAAACCCTACCTGCTGGACACAAGGAACTTCAAGGATATGGGAAGAAACCCCATGAAAAAGGAAGGAACTAAGGAAGAAATTCACTTACTTGAGTAATTTTTAAGTTTCTCCACTAAATACCCCTTCAAAATGGAGTTCCAAGGAGGGTTTGAGGTGCTTGGGAGGATGAAATAAATGCAACAGTCTAATGGGGGAATAAAGGGGAGAGTTTGGATAAATCTTGGGTGGAAAAAAAATGGAAATAAAAAACATTTTTATTAAGTTGGACAAGGCCACACAGTTTGCTTGCACGACTTAGCAAACCATACACCCAAACCGTGCGCCCCCTTTTTTCCACTAAAAAAGTGTTCAAAAACCTTAAAATTCAAGGGGGCCTAGGGGAAACCTATGGGGAAAAGTTATTCCAGGAATAAAATAGGAAACATTACCTGAAATGAAGGACATGGGTGTGACAAGTCTCCCAACCATGAAAACTTTCCATCCCAGAAAGTCAATCTGAAGCTTGATCAGAAAATAAGAAAGGGTAATCTTCCTCATCCCATGAATTCTGATCCCATGTCTCATTTGTATCATTCCCATGCTACCAAATAACCTAGAACAGTGTAATAGACTTCCCCCTAAGCACCTTTTTTTGTAAGTCCACTATTCGCACCAGCCGCTCAACAACAGATAAATCATGCACTATATCCAACTCCTCCCAATTTAGTACATGGGATAGATCTGAGTTGTATTTATTCAACTGGGAGAGATGGAAGATGTCATGGATGGATTTCAACAGATAAGGTAAGGACAACCTATATGACACATTTCCAATATGCTCGGTGATCTCAAAAGGTCCGACATACCGCGACGTTAGCTTCCCTTGCCTTCCCAATCGACGATGGCCTAGATGAGGGGCCATTTTCAAGAATAACCTGTCACCCATAGAACACTATAAGTCTCGACTCCTATGGTTATCATATGATTTATGGTGACTCTGAGCTGTCAATAAGCACTACCTGATAAAATTAACCTTCTCAGACATCTCCTGCAACAGACATGGCCTCAGTAGTGAGGTCTCACCTACCTCAGCCCACCACAGGGGGGACCGACAAGGCTGAACATAGAGCACATCAAAAGGAGCCATTATAATCAAATATTAGTATCTGTTATTATAAGAAAACTCAACCAATCCCAAATGGCTATCCTAGGAACCTTCAAAGTCCAGAACACATGCACAAAGGATATAGGCCAAGATTTTGTGATCAGAGTAGACCACAAACTTCTCCCCAAATAGGTAGTGACACCAAGTCCTCAAATAATTCATCCCAGCTGCTAACTCCAAGTCGTGGGTTGGGTAATTATTTTCATGTGGTCAGAGTTGGAGAGATCCATATGCCACCATGTGATCATCCTGTATAAGCTCACACCCAATACCCATAACCAAAGCATCACAATACACCACATACCTCTTTCTAGCCTCTTAAAAAATCAAAACTGGGGTGGTATTCAACCGTCTCTTTAGCTCCTCTAATGATGCCTGAAATTCTGGGCCCCATACAAACTTCACTCCTTTTTAGGTGAGCACGATCATCGGCGAAGCAAGCTGAGAGAAATCCCAAAAAAACTGCATGTAATAACCATCTAGGCCAAGGAAACTCCTGACCTCAAACATGTTCTTTAACTGATACCATGAAATAAATGAACTGATATTCTCAGGGTCCATCGAAACCCCCTGATCTGAGATCACATGCCTCAGAAATTTCACTTCCTTGATCCATAAAGTGCATTTGGAAAAATTTTCATAAAGGCAATGCTCTCTCAAGGTGCCCAGAATGATCCACAAGTGATACTCATGTTCCTCCTCAGATCCTAAATAAACTAGGATTTCATCAAAAAATACCATAATAAAAGAATCAAGATACTGATAGAATACCCTATTCATGAGTTCCATAAAGGCCTCTAGAGCATTGGTCAATCCAAAGGGCATGAAAAAGTACTTGAAGTGGCTGTACCTGCTTCAGAAGACTGTATTTGGGATATATACCTCTTTCACCCTAAGTTCATGGTAGCCCGAACACAATTCAATTTTAGAAAACTAACTTTACCCCTTCATCTGATCGAACAAGTCATCGATTTGGGGAAAATGATATTTATTATTTATTGTTACCTTATTCATATTTCGGTATTCAATGAACAACCAGAGGGATCTGTTAGCCTTTTTCGTGAAAAACACAGGAGCGACCCAAGGAGAGATGCTCGGGCGAATGAATCCTTTGAATTCTAAGTCATCCAGATTTATCTTTAATTCCCTCAAATCAGTGGGGACCATTCGATATGAGGGAAGAGATATCAGCTATGTTCCCCACGCCAGATCAGTCGAGAACTCTACACCCCACTCTGGGGGCATACCTGAAAAATCATCCGAAAATACCTCTAGAAACTCTCCAACTATATGAGGTAGTCCAATTTCAGAATCATGACCATCATACTATATAGAGAGCGATGATAACTTAAAAACAACATCTCCCAACTCTAGGAGTGGAGGTCCTGCATGACACGACTGAGGATCCCATTCCCCATGAAAAACCTGATGACTCCCATTAGGTTCTGTGAAACTGACTCGCCTCCTATAGCAATCAATGTGTGTCTGGAAGTGTTCTATCCAATCTATGCCAAGTATTATTTCAAACATTTCTATATCTAATACCAAGAGGTCCCACTCCATCTCAACCCCTGACACTGAAAGTGCACACGACGGGAACCTAAGACCCTGCTTCTTCTTCTTTCCCACCAACATCAGCAACTCCATCACAAAAGACAAAAAATCAGTTGGAAAATTCAAAGTATCCCCAAAACGAGAAGAAATGAATGAATCATAGGCACCAATATCAAAAATAGAATCAACTATAGAAGATGCAATCAAAATGGTACCTTGAACTATTGACTGTCCTGCCTCTAATCCTGCTGGTTCCTAATCTACTGTATGAAGATGTCTGGTCTCTTTTTGAGGATGACCACTAGTTTGTGGCTATTAACTAAGCTATATCTTCCCAGAGTTGACCCAACCCTACCACCATGGACACCAAATCGAGATCCCCCTGTCCTCGATGACACTGACTGAGCTGGCACTCATCTTGAATCCACTGGTCATACCCCACTTTGAAGTGGACGTTTCACCCCAAAAAGTTCTGCAAGTGACCCATACCTCCACATCAGTAACATGACTTTAGAGGAGGTGTAAATTCTGGTCGGATTTTCCCCGACCCCCACACTAGTGGCACATGACCGATATTGCATCAGAATCCACATATGAAAACTTCCTGGAAGAGTGGCCTGAACTACCACCTCCCTTCTTCACATGTTCCTCTTTCTTCCTTTTCTTATCTGAAGAGTTTCCACTTCCCACAACTGATACTGACCCAGAGAAACTGGCCCCACTTTTCAGTCAATCTACACTATACCCTCCTGGTTGACCACCTTAGCATAGGTCCTCATATTAAACAAGAAAACCTGAGAGTATATCTTGGGTCATAAGCCTTTCTTAAACCTCAGGGCCTTCAATTGCTCATTAGAGATGGTTTCAGGAGCATAATGAACTAGCTTAGTGAAACGGTTGGCGTACTACATCACAGAAATATCCCCTTGAACAATATCCATAAACTCTTTGGACCTAGCATATGCCAATACCTTAGGGAAGTACTATTCATTGAAGACAACCTTGAAATCTCCCCAGTGCATCTACTCATTCTTCCCAGTTTGAAGTACCAATTCACACCACCTGTGGCTGGGACCCTCTAAAAAAAAGGAGGCACATTTCACCATGAAATCCTCAGGTGTATCCAAGAGCTATAACACACACTCGATCTTCTCAAGACATTCCTCTACTTCCTAGGGTTCTATGCTACCTCGAAAAGTAGGAGGCTTCTTTTTCAAGAACTCTTGGGCCTTGTCCTTCCTCAAACCAGTCTCATATTCTTTAAGAGAAGATGTAATAGGAGCCAGTTCATGTCCTTGATCCTAAAAATACCAAACCACAACCTCTACCGACCTATAATCAAGCGGTGTGGGAGAACTCTCTCTGGCTTCCTCCTGTGGGAGCATGTGAGTTTTCTAGGGAGGCATGTTGCTAAAAAAGGTAACAGTCACAAGAGAAAAAATAAGTACAAAATTTCTGAAAAATTACATCAATATCATCAAATATAATATAGTCAAATACACTACAACAATAAAAAAATCACTGCTTCACCCCCACCTGATGTCCACGTGTAGTCTGCAGCCCACACGTCTCACCTAGAAGTGAAGTCAATTGAATAATTCCAATGTCCCATGGTGACTCAAGGTATGCAAAGAGATGTGTGATTCAAGCACCCTACTAATGACCAAAACTCTGAGTCCTAAAAGTCCTAGCTCCTATATAGCCTGACTCATCCCGAAATAATAATATAACCCAAAAACATTGGCCTCTATTGATACAAATTTGTCACGAACCAAATCTAGTATCTATCAAAACCGGCACCAAACCTGACCCATGATATGGATTGAAGGGTGTTCCCTATGACCATGGGCTGGAAAAAGTTCCTAGGTATCATATATTTTGTTTTTTGAATGATTTACCAAAATATGGATGCACAAAACATAAAAAAATCGATAAACCAAATCTGAAAAATTCATACCAAACGAGGTTCATAAAAAATATAGAACTGAATAAATATGTTTAAACATAGAATAATAGGTCTAAATACACATAAAAACATCATTTTAATATCCCCAAGGACTCCACACTACAAGGGGTTATCACCCATAATCCGTCTCCACAACGCCGCAACATGGATGAGAACTAACACCCCGAACCGCCATCACCCAAAGCCTTTCCTTTACCTGTTTCAAACATGACCAAGTCTACTTACACCCAAGAGGTGTAATTAGGTTGTGATATTAATACCAATAGGATAAAACCATGATATTACATAGAGTAAACAATAAAAGATAAAAATCTTTCCATTTTTGATAAACAAGAGGTAGTAAAAATAATTTCTAAAGAATGAAACTTTTAAATGTAAATAGTTTTCAAAGTTAATTTTCCATGAATGAGCACATTCCAATACAACATGTAGGATACTATAATTTACATAAAAAACCACCATATTCCAAATATAAATACACAAGATTCAATGACAACCAATCTCAGGAACACCCCTAGGCACTAGTTAGTCTCGATCCCTATGTACCCCATACCTCGGTGTAAAGTAACCATAGAAAAATCTGTTCTCATGCACAAGACACTATTAGGGAACATAAGCATAACCTAGTAGTCCCCAATCATCATCAATATAGTTATGTTAGTGTTGTCATTGTTCATTTTTCTCACTGAAACAGGGACGAAACCCATCCGGATCACTAGCGTACTAGTACATATCCACCCTCATAGGTACCCAGGCTTCCCCCTTTGTGCTCAAACCATTATATCATGATACCAAAATCCATTATCACATAAAAACATAAGTTATGGTCATAATAAACTCAAAAAATCATCTACACATGTTTTTCACCACTTATACCACTCAATAAAACCTTTAGAATTTCAATAAAACAACTTCACAAAATCCCTTTAAAATCCCAGTTTGAACACCATGGGCGTACCCATATTCACCAAAATAGAATCTTTAGCACCCAAAACATTTCTAAAAACCCATTAAATGATTTACAGAACAACCCCATTTGGCATAACATAAAATAGACATGTAAAACAACCAATTTACACCAAATTGGTACCTAAAAATAATTTTCTCAAAAAACATCATCGAAACCAGATTTCGTAGCAAGGATAATGGATGGTGAGTGTGATAAAAATAGAAATGAAGAAAATATAACTCATCTAGAATTAATTACCCATGTAATCACCTACCAAAAATATCAAAACCCCTGAATCTTTGTGTGAAAATCCAACTGCACCACCGCCGCACCACAAGGGACTTAGATGAAGCCTAAAACCAAAATAAAAGGCCAAGAAATTCAGGATCAAACCCTATATTGGAAACCCTACCTGCTTGACACAAGGAACTTCAAGGATATGGGAATAAATCCCTTGAGAAATGAAGGAACTAAGGAGGAAATTCACTTATTTGAGGAATTTTGAAGTTTCTCCAACAAATCCCCCTTAAAAATAGAGTTCCAAGGAGGGTTTGAGGTGCTTGGGAGGCTGAAATGGATACAGGAGTCAGATGTGAGTATAAAGGGGCGAGTTTGGATAAATATTGGGAGGGAAAAAATCGAAATTAAAAACAATTTTAATGACATGGACAAGTCCGCATAGTTTTCTTGCATGGTTTCGAAAACCGTGCACCCAAACCGTGCGCCTCATTTTGTCCCCTTTTGAATTTGGTTCGATTCCCAAGAGCATGAATGCCCATGAAACATGTTTGGGAAATATTACAGGTCTCGAGATTCCCTATTTCATCACATGAAGAACCAAAAAATGTGTATGTAGAGTGGTGTCTATCCATCACCAACCTTTATCTAATAGGGTTTCATGAAGCATGTAGCCCATGAACTGGTGAAACAAGTTGGAAAAGAGATGGGTGGTTATCTATTGAATCATTCAATTATAATGCGGGATGATATTAAGATACTGTATAATGGTGAGGCAGACAAGGCTACTCCAAAAACGGGCCATAATAGATGTGAATGTGGATCTCAATGCACTCTATGATGAGGGTAAGCATTCTTCGTTAACTTCATCGTTCGATCTCAACTATCTACTGATATAGATTAATTGATAAAACACAGGGGATGAGAGATAGGTGTATATGGTGTATCTATTATGAAAATAGAGTATCACATTCCATTACCTCAAACCAATTTATGGTAGTCTTTCACTTTAATTATAAAAATAAATTCAAGGAAAAATAAAATAGTTCTTAACACTAATCCAAGAGAGGTATTTAACGCAAATGGTTTGGAAGAAAAAAATATTGGGATTGCTCTTATTATAAGTGAATATTTATGATATATACCTAATTATAAAATTAAACCTTGATTCATATTATCAATTACCTTAACAAACATCATTAGTACATAATAATTAAAATTTTGAGGATGTTATTTATTTATTGGGGGAGAATATAATGGCCCATGATTTAAACTTATATTATCCTTAAATAAATAATACATTTAATATAATACTTCATACTCTATACTAAAATAAAATGAAAAACCATTATATATTTTTAATATTAAATTTTACTCTTAAAACATAACCATTATGTAAACTGGTATAAATTTAAGTAACCATATCCCAAATATAATAATGAATGTAAGAGAAATGGATTCCAGGAAAGGATATCTTCCTTATGAAGCCCATTTTAATGAACATGGATGAGGGGTAGATTTTATGGGGTTATACCTAGACTAACATCATGCTAAAATTGATAAATTAAGGTATAAGAAACAATATATATGGTATAATTTCAAGCTTTTAGAGATTTCACCAAAATCTATGCTACCTGAATCACCACCTAGAATTGTAGACATTACTTATATGATACTTAGGTCTTATAATTATATCATAATATATTATGTATATAGAAATTAGGATTGTTTAAAAACATAATAAAACACTTATAAGTATATATTATCATGAATTTTTATATATTTTCCAAAGGTTGTTTTTTTTCAATTCCCTATATGCTTAAAAATTCATTTCTTGAATATTGGAATTTTTAAAAAGGAACTATTTTTATTATGATCGAATAATAAAAAGATATATTCATTGTATAATTTAATAAAATATTAATTTTTAATATATTTGAAAAAATAGTTAATATATGAAATGTTTTTTTCTAGTAGAAACATTTTTTTGACAATATTTAATGTTTAAATTAAAAATAAAATTTTTAAATTTAGGATGTGAGTTTTCAAAAATTAACTACATTTTTGGATTTATAATAGAAGTGTTATCTTAATTTGAATATTGTGATTTTTCTTAAAATTTTGATTTATAGGTTAATCATGAAAAATATAGTTTTACAAAATATATTAATTTTATTAAATTGTAACTATATAATTATAAATTGTAAATTCATGAAAAATTTTACTAATACCAAATATTTATTTTATAAGTGAATTTACAATTTACAATTTTTTTAAATTTATAAACCCATATTTATCATTTTATAACATTAGTTATTTTCTTTCAAAAAAATGTTTTCAATAAATTATATATTTGGTATTTTAAAATTACTTATTATAACATTCATTTTATCAATTATAAAAAATAGATTTAGATTTTGGAATCATTAGGTCATAGTTATATGATAATGAAAATTTTAATTTTTGTATTTAAGGATAAATTTATAAAGTACAAACTAGCTATTGTGGTGAAAATCCAAAATTGTAAAAATTATTAAGTTGAGAAATAAATGAAAAAATATGACAAAAACAATATTTAATAAAGTTTTTGGGGAGTGTCTTGACCTTATATCTTCACCTATTTATTATTTATCAATTTTGGAGAAATTTTCCTTATGTGTGACTTGTATTATTTAATTTTTGTTGGGTATTTACAAAAATGTCACTCTATTTCACTTATAAAAGGGGATCTCCGTTCCCTTATTACCACGACACAAAATACCCATTATTATAGATTGAACACTGCCCAACCATATTCTTAGCAATCATATGCATTTCAAGAAGTTAATTTTTTTTCTCAAATGATTATCCTTTAACGTCTTAACCTAATGTTCCATGGAGATACCCAATGTAGAAAGGTATAGATTCCTAATCGCTTCTTTCTCTTTTATTTTTTTTACATATGTGCATTTATTCTATTTGAAATTTTATTTCACCATATATAAATGATATCATCATTATCCTTTTTATACTAATATGTTATTAGAATAATTTTAAAAGCTTTATCAACCATTTACCCCTTCTTTAAGAATATTGAAAATTATATTTGTGTGTGTGGACTACCATCTACACAAAAACATCATATTTCATTTCCCATTACCACCATACTTGTATAATGATAATTTAGAATTAAATAAATAATTATGCTATTTATATCAAATTTTTTATTCTAAAATGATTAAAAAATTTATTCATTTCTACTATTCTATAGAAAATGAAATCATGAACTGTGTGTACATGTGAACTACCACCTCCACGATATGATTGGTTTGTATTTTTATTTTCATCGACAATGATAATGGTATTAAATGATAAATATGGGTTTAATTATACAATTAGGTATCTATTATGATAATTTGGAAAACTTTTATTGATATTATCTATAAATAATTATTGTTAATTCAATAGTTTAAAACAAGAGCAATAAGATGAAAATATTTAATACAAATTATGTGATATTTTTATATGTGATACTTATTCTTCTATATAATTTATAATTATTATATAACACACAAGTAATCATTAATTTATATCATTATGACACTGGTGTAATTACCTTTTAACTAAATCACCTCATAATCATCAATAATAATGATATGTTCATGTTTGTGTCAGTTCTACCACCTACATGAACAATAGTATGAAATTATATCATGAATTGTTATAAAAAAATAGTTAATTGTATAATATTATATAAATATGTAATAAATTATTTTCTTGGGTTTGGAAAATCTAATTCATTAATGAACTCATTAATTTTGAAAAAACCTTCATAGGTTAAAAATAAATGAAACATGTTCATTATCGATTTCATATTCTAGGATAAATAATAAAGTAATAATGAAGGGAAATTTAAAAATTATAAATCATTATATGTAATCAGTTATATTAAATATTGTGATTTGTGAAATTTATAATTTTTAAGTAGAACAAATATCAACACCATTTTAAGAAACAAGTACAAACAGACAAAACTATACACACTTGAGGTTAAAAAATAATAAATAACTAACTAATATACATGAATAAAATGATTGTAAATAGAAATTATAATTTTTTTTGTATGAATATGTTTTGAAAGTAGCATATTATGATTTTTATATTCACTTTACAAGAGGTTAGAGCACATTCGACCAAGCATGAATAAAAGTAAGGGGATTTCATCACTAAAATCCTTTCCTTGGGTCACAATCACTCATATTTGACTATTATTTTTGAGTAGTGATCTATTATAATGTATGATGAATTTATGTTGTATCCCCCCCTTTCATGAACCCCTTTGAAAAAGAATACCATAATGATTGGAGATAGATAGTGACTTCCTGAGTCCCACCTTCAGTAGGACCCAGGTTTTTGACAAGCATTCAGGGTATAATAAACATACATATAGGAGGCATCAAACTCTACGAGAAAATTTCAGAAGAGAGAAATAAAAAGGATACTCCAATAAATAATTTCTCAGATATATATACATAAATCAATCTGAAGTGAAATCATGTAGTTACATACAATACTATAACAACTAAAATGAAACTATAAGAGCTGAAAAGGTGATGATTAAATGAACCAAAAATCCCAAAAAGATCCTAAAAAACCAAATTCTAATAATATAAAGTCCACAAACATGCTCTGACTAAACAAGAAAACTAGTTTTTATATACATATGGTGAGAATAATAATATACTCAGTAGGTTCCTCTCTGAAGACTCGATTGAAAAAGAAAAAAAATGAATGATAAATCACAGTGAATAAAAATGAAACTAAATTGTTACCTAAATATGTATACTATGTTTCCATCATCACATTAGGAAAATTTCACCAAGTGTTTCATATAGTAGATCCTATAATATAGTAACCAAACATCAAGTCTACCACACTCCAACTTTCCATTGGTTTTCCGCTCACCCCCAACATCAAATGTCACGATCCATCTCTCTCAAAAATAGGCTATCCCAAAGACACGTAGACAAGGCATCACAATATGAAACTCATGCATAAAGTCATCACATCATCCCATAAACATCACCATATAGTAACCAAAAAGTTTTTGGAGACACCAAATCTTGTATAACTTGCAGAAAACATCATTTATTATACCTCATTCCATCACAGTCTATATGTTGAGTAAGTACCTAAAGATACCCTATCCTATACCCTTTATACCAATAAAAATACTTTAAAAACTATATCTAGTGATACATATGTGTGAAATAACCACCGATAACTAAAAAAATATTTACACATATATGAAAAACTAACTATCATGCATACCAGTAAAAGTAACTTCCAAGAAAAGAGAATGGGGAAAAAATAGGTAGTCAGTCATCCATCCTCCCATTGGGATACTGGGGAAAACACCCTCCCAGAGTCCACTGGGTGTCAATCTCCCTAACTTACATGAGTGAGGAGGTGTATGTAATAAAATAATGTACATGATATAATATAGCTCACAACCACATATGGGCATAACCTAGCCTTAGTCTCAACTACCACTAACATCACTCAGACTCCCAACTTCCACAACTAAGACCATATATCCTATAATCACACAAGAAATTAAATAAAACATTAATTAATTCATTCCTTTTTATCATATAATTACATAAATTAGTTCCTTATCCTTTAAATAACCAATATAATTATACCATATTACATTAAATTATTCATTAGATCAATCTCCACAACCTTTTGGAATAATCCAAACTGAGTCCACAGTTTATCAAGACTAACATCTTTTTAGAATTAAAATTACATCCACACAAACCTTGTGGGTATTAAATTATTTATAAATTATTAGAATCATTCCATATACTTTTTAATATAGGAAAACTATCCTAAGATACAACTAAGGTAAACATATAGCAAATCCCACCCGACTTCCACACATTTTTGTGAAAGGAATGTAGATAAAACAAGAAACATATCCATCTTCCATTAAATAGATTTGTAAACCATCATCCTAGCTCTCAACATCACATTAATGGGTATTACATGAACCAACCCATTACATCACCTATAGTTCCATCAATGACACCCACATGCATATCTGGATGTATCTCACCATCACATGCATCAATTGTTGCACATCATCTCTGTATCCTCACCCACACCACATCATTAATCCCAAGTACATCCAATCCAGGATCACATCATATATGGGCCTCCCCACCCAATATCACATAACATAAAAAAACAAACACATGGAGAACATCATAAAATCAGTAGGAAACAAACAATCACATCCAACATAGCAACTAGGCCCTCAATCAAGGCATTTAGCCTTCACACATAAACGATCTCTTGTGACTCGAACACAAGGTATTTGTCCTTCTATAGAAAATAAGAAACACAATCCCTATCCATTATCTTTATCACATAACTGGTTCTTATTCCATATTTAATTATAAAATTAAATAATCATGGATTTTAACTATAAACAAACTAAGGAATCAATCTATAAAAGCTACCAAAATATTAAACATTCTCTCCAACATTTAAAATAGTTTCATCAAAATGTGACAATAACTATTCTAATTTATAATAAAATTTATTTATTATCAGCATGAATAAACATGATTCACATTTTTTAACAATTCCATTAATCACATGAAATACCATTTTCAATTGAACATGAATACTTGCATCGATTTTATTATAAAAAAATAACAAAAATCACCAGATTAAAAACATGTCAATTCATTAATTATTCATAAGAAAATTATTTATTAATTAATTTAAAATTTAAATTCATTAGAAATTTTAACATGCTATTCGAAGAATAAAAATATGCTAACAAATCATAGCATGGATATAACACTACCCAACAAATTAAGAGGCAACCTTCTATCATGGTACAAAGAATCAAAATTCGATTACTATAACCCATTTCTTTATTAATATGGTTAAATAATTATTAGGTTAATTTATTTATAAGTAAAAGAGTTAAAACATGATTAATTTATTATTTAATGTAAATAAATAGATAATTTGTGAATCAAGTACCTCAATGGTTTCATGGTTCTTTAAATAATAATGAACTAACATTGCAGAAATCCATCACCGCTCTCGCAAGAGATTATATCCCACCTTGGATGCCTTGGAACAATCAAATTAATAAATAACCAATAAAACCAATTAGAAATAAGAGAGATCAATAACCATAGAATGGTAGGAATACATGGGATAAAATGGGGATGATAAGGGAGAATATACTATAAAATAAAGAAAAAAACAACATGGATCACCATAGATGGAATATGAGAGGCCAGAAATGGATCCCCATTAATGAAATCCTAAAAAGCTAAAGGAAGGGCTGCTCGATCACCCAGAATTTGCAGAAGGGGCATTGGGTTTGATAACTCCATAGCCACTACACCATTATTAAGCATGATGAACATGGTATTTACATTTTCTATAAAACTTACACATCTTATAAATATCATGTTTTTAACATCCATCAAAAAACACATCACCTCAATGAAATTGACCTCTAATTATTACACGTCTTGAAAAGCCTAACAGAAGCTGTGAAACTCACTTAAAAAATGTGTATAGATTAGATGACATGTAATCTTCCTATTTATAGCTATTAGTAGCTCAACCCTTTTATAACCACTCCAAGACTCCTAAAATCATTATGTTCTTTAAAAACATGCAATGGGTCAGTCTACAAGGATCTATTCCCTTACCTTAGATACCTATCAAACAATTATCAAACTCAAGATTCCAAAACCAAAATAGAGATAAAACAAAATGGGGATATTTGAACAACCACACCATGAGATACCTCTTAAAATATATCTCTATATTAAGAGATTATCCACCTTATAATATGAATACCTTGAATCCAAAAAACAGTAAAAAAATATATCCTAAACACTCTTTGGGGGAATATACCTCTCAAACGAGAGTAAATCCCAACAAGAAACAATAGGAAACCATATCAGAACCTTGAAAGGTAAACATAAAAATGCGAACAATGTTACAAGAAAAGATATAATCATCAAAAAACTCTGGGTACTAAGAATCCATCTGCAATTGGAATTCCCATGTAATCTCCTCCAAGTCATCATGCTTCCATAACACAAGAACCAAGGGAATAGAATGCCCACACAACATCTCCTCCTGGAAGTCCTGGATCTCCCCAGGACACTACTTGATGGTCTCATCATCTTAAACACCATTATCACCTTATTATATGACATGAGATTCATCATAAAGATAATGATGTAGATTTGACACATGAAAAAGAAGTTATATAGCAGATCTATGTGGGAAGGTCTATACGATATGCTACAGGTCTAACATGATAGAACACCTCAGAAGGCCCAAAATATTGGGGATAAATCTTACTTCCATGACCAAACCTTTTCTTACCATGATTATGATTAACCTTATGGAACATGAGATCTACACCATCAAAATCTAGAGTTCTCTTCCTATGATCCGCATAGGAATTCTAAAAATCATGTGCTACCTTAATCCTCTCATGAATTACCTATACTATCTCTGTCATATTCTATACTAGTTAGATCCTGAAAATCACCACCTATCTAACCCCATTCCAACACAATGTAGAATAGAAAGGTTATACATACAATGATTCAAGAATCACCATAACAATGGTAGATTATAAACTATTACTAATAGAAAAATCAACCAAGGGTTGTTGCCTCATCAACAAACCTCCAGAATCTTGGACACAAGAGCACAAAATGATATCAGAAGTATGGATGGTATTCTCTGTATAAATATCCATCTGTGAATGAAAAATAGTTCTATGTCATAACTAGGATCCAAAATATTGATATAGACCTCTCCACACACTAGAGGAAAAACTATGATCACGATCAAATATTATCATCCTTGAGACTCTATGGAGTCATACCACATCCTCCAAACACTAACTTGACAAAATCTCCACTAATATTGACTTCCTAATCACTGCAATGTGGTATGATTTCATTAGATGATCCACTATCACCCATATAGAATCATAGACTCAATAAGAACAAGGTAAAATAGTAATTAAGTCCTTTGTTATTTCCTACCACTTCTATTGATGAATATATTATGACCGGTGAAATCCACCCAGAACATGGTTCTTGGACTTCACCTTCTGGAAGACCAATCATCTAGAAACAAACTCTGTAATTTCATGATTCAACCCAGGACACCAAAACTATCATCTCAAGGTGTAGAACATATATTTTTTAGATATTATGTACATCCAATGTAAAATATTTAACTCATATAGAACCACCTCACATATCACCAATGGAATAAAAATACTCCCCTAAAATAATACCCAATGTTTTTCATCCTCATAACGACTATCTGGGGAATCACCAAAAATAGCATGGTATCTCTAGGCCTCCACCTCAGAATCCCCCAACTAGGACTCCACCAAATACTGCCCAAAATATAACCACACTATTATCTATTAAAGACAACTTCTTCCAATATCCTATACCATATCTAGATGCATCACTAAGAGTTCTTCCATAAATCTATAGGAATCCCCAGATTCATGCATGGAATCACTACATGACATCCTTCTTAGTGCATCGGCTCTAAGATTTCCCTTTCCTTTCATATAAGAAATCATGATGTCATAGTCCCTCAATAATTCAAACCACTAATGATGATTCAAGTTCAATTCATTCTCGTAGAGTACATACATTAGGATCTCATGGTCACTAAATATAGGAAACACTCATTGATGATGTTATGTCAAAAAAAATTCCATCAATTACATATGTTTCCAACTAAAAATCAGTCCTGGTATAGTTACACTCATGGGAAAATAAGTTCTAAGACCCATAATAAGAAACTAATATATAATAAACCAGATCATAGCCCAATCTAATATATGTAGAATCACAAAAAAACTCAAACTAAAATCCCACTAGAAAAAAATGTAATGGAGTGGTGAACAACTTCTACTTCTAGTACCCCAATGTAGACTGACACTGGTCAATCCACAAAAACACCCGATCCTTTCTAGTTGAGGCTGTCATAGGATTTTAAACCTAATAGAAATCATCTACAAACCTCATTTAATGTCTTGTAAGACAAAAGAAACTATGCACTTCTACCAATATCATGGGGATTCTCAAGACACAACCACATATATCTTTAAAGTATTCACATCTAATCCATGTTGGGAAACTACATTCCCTATGAAACACACTTAAAAATTCTCAAACTCACACTTTGAAAACATTCTGAATAGTCATTTAGTATGAAAAACTCCCAAAATTTCATGGAGATGCACTTGATTCTCCTCCTCGAATGTATAGTACACAAGGATGTTGTTAACAAAAACCACCACAATATTATCTTGGAAAGCATTGAAAACTTCATTCATCAATCCCATTAACATATCCAGAGAATTCATCACACCAAACAACATCATGAAGAACTAATTATTCCCATGACAATAAAAAAATAAGTCTTCTAAATATCCTCATCCTTTACCCACATCAGATGATATCCTAAAAAAAATCAATCTTTTAGAACCAAATGCTCCGTTAATCTGATAAACAAATTCCTAAATATATGGAAGTGGATAGTGGTTCTTCACTGTAACTTGGTTTAAGAAATAATAATCAACACAAAGATGAAACTTTCCATTAGAAATCTTTACGAAAATTATTGATGCACCCTATGGAGACATAATCATTAAAAAAACCTCTCTACAATAGATCATCAATATTTACTCGTAGCGCTCATAAATCATAATGTGCCATAATAAATGGTGCCATCAAGATAATAGACACACCAAGCAATAGTTTGATCCTAAAATCAATCTCCCATCAAGTGGTAACACTAAAACCTCATATGGAAAGTTATTAGGGAAATATTCCATAAACCTAGGAAATAATGGCTACTGAACCATTGATGAGCTTAATATCAACTTTTCCATCAAAGAGAACAAAGATAGAATATTCCTCTCACCCATACAATGGTCTTTCTATCCAATGAAAAATGTTGTATCTCGAACAAAATCCTAAAATAATTATTTTCATAAATAAATCCATGATATCCTACACAGAATATAAAAAATCCATGTAAAAGATGATATCTTATGGTTGTATCTGTAAGCATAGGACATATCCCCATGAGTGGTAAAACACCAACACTAGCTCACAATCTCTACGTACAAGATAGCTTGACCTCTATCTGATGTAGTCAATACCACGTGCACATGAACACTCTCTATCTCAAGTCATAAATAATGGATTAGGGAAGGTGATATAAAGGAGTGTGTTGCTACAGTATCAAAAAAAGTGTGCTCTCAAGTAGAAACCAGAAAATAGTACCTCTAATGATGTTTGGCTCATTTGGAACTTGAAAATCTAATGGGTGAAACTGACCATGATCTTCTCCATAGCCTTGCTAACCCTATTGATGAACACCTAAAAGTACATGGACTTATATCTAAGTATTAGGATCATCTTGAGGATGTAATCGAATTTCCATGTCTCTTATATTCTAAACCCAAACTGGAGCACTATACTGCTACTTCCTTAGCTGAAAATGCCTCAATTAAGGAACCTAAAGAAAACAACCTATCACACACTAACTAATTAGAAAGGTTGGGTACTGTCACCCACAGGGACCTTATCCTTCATAAAAAAACATGCGTTTGATCCCTTGGCATAGGTCTATGAGTATCCACCCTCAGAGAAACAAAATTATTAGGGGTAGGATGTAACCCCTTATGACTGAATGTTCTTTTATCCTGAAAAATGGGAATACCAGACCAACACTCTGATTCATGTGGAATCCTAATGAATCCCCTCTCATAACAATATTATACTAGCTAGATTACTCTAAATAAAATTTTCTCTCTCTATGACCTCACAATACGACTTCAACATAAATGGGGTGACCTAGAGCTAGATCTCTGGATGAAAAGCCTCATCAAAATGACATGACCTAGCCTACTCATCTCAAAAAATGGTCTAAATCATATCAAATAATGTCCTTGAAATGGATCCCAACCTCTCACATTCTATAACTCCACCACCAAAGGGTAAGAATCTCTTGGTGATTTGATGCCTCCATAGTTGAAGAAAGGAAGTCTACTTGAAACTTGTCACAAAACTTCTCTCACAACACTGTTGAATCTTTATTATCCATTAGGAATAAAAACCACCAGTGCGTCACTACTCTATGAATCATCACCACATCCAAAGAAACCTAATTATCCTTATGATTATGGACAAAATTGAAAGAAATATCATCCTCATACAAACAATCTTTAATGACTAAATATGAAATAGAGCCCTCATACTTCTATAGACTCTTGTTCTAAAACTCTTAGAGTGTCCTCTTCTAAGTTTCATCATCATCGATCTAAACTCTATGATGAGCTAATTGAACCTCCTATAGAACATCTTCATACAAACCTAATGAGGACCTCGACTTGGAGCTATTCCTGTAAAAATAAAAAAATGTGAGATCTCCTAAACCTATAATATAGAATACTTAACATTAAAAAATTATTTATTTTATTATCCTCTCAAGGTTTTAACTTATCATTAGGTAACCATTTTAAATATAGGTGTAAATAAGAATTATGTATGATGCCTTCCTAGGTCTCTACCCTATGACCAGTATCACTTCATTTAGTTGGCTCAGTAATCCTAATGGTTCATGCAACAAATAATAAGAGGCCTGAAATAGCAGTGACTCAGCCGGTATACCATGTTTACATATATTACTAAAATCATATGATACCACTAACCAACCAACCCATATAAACTCATCTATACCTAAATCCAAACTATATCATATCCCTCAGCATAAATCATTGAAACTATTCAGTCATGATCCCCTCCCCCAAAGATAAAACAATGAGGGGAGAGATATAGTGACTTCTTGAGTCTAACCTCTAGTAGGCCCTAGGTTAGTGACTAACACTGAGGGTATAGTTAACATGAATGTGGGAGGAATTACCCTGAAACATAAACTTGCATAAGATAGTGATGAGAAGGATATTCCAATCAACACCTTCTCAGATATATATATATATATATATAGAATGAAATCCCAAGTGAAGACATTAAATTACATAAAATTTAATAACAACTGAAAGAAAACTGTTATTACCAAAAAGGTAAAGATGAAAGTGACAACAAATTACAAATAGATCATACAAAACCATAATCTAGCAATATATAGCCTGATATCCTAACTTATTCTTTTTTTAAGAAAAGAAAGAAGCAAGGATTCATATAATGAAAAAAAAACAGGGTTAAAAGAGTTGAAAGGAAAGAGTTTTATACTTATCTCTTTGAAGAATAGGAAGCATTTCACATGGTATGATGGAATGATAAGTGCAAGTATCACCATAGGCTCCCATATTTGAAAGAAAATAAGCAATTTGGTTGGATTCAGGATAGACGTGTGTTATAATATATTGCATTGAAGTGAGAGTATCCAGAAAAATTTTCCATTTAGATGTGAGTTTCCATGCAAGATGAATCTGAACCGTTATAACTGCTTGAACAATGGTGAAAGAGTCACTTTCAAACCAGACTATATTCCAATTTCTTTGATAAGAAAATACCACTACTTTAATAAAACCAATCATCTCTTCCTCAAGAGTAGTGGCCTGTGTGCATGAGATATGAACCGCTGAAAGGAAATCACCTTTGTGATCTCTGAAGGCTATTCCAAAACCAGAAGGTCCTGGATTTCCTCTCAAATTTCCATCCGAGTTACATTTAATCTAGCCTAAAAATGGAGGTATCCAGAAGACCTATATGGTGCCCATAAGTTTAGGATAATTACCAAGAAGATGAAATTTTTTCAAAACTGTAAAGTCTCTGATCGAGTTGTCACAATTACCATTGTGTTAATGGTTAGGCTGTTGAGTCGCGATCAGAATCTCAAAGAGAGAAACTTTGTGGTGGAAGGAAGCATTTTCATGTTGAGATTTTTTCTTTCTCCTCCATATAATATGGATAAATTCAGCACATGAAACCAAGAATAGGATACATACCTACTTCAAGAGGTGACCTGATGCTATTTGAAGTAGAAAATCCATGATATTAGATGCATGTGGATGATAAAGTTCAAATAGATAAAACTTTGAATATTAGAGAGAGGTAGTGGTGTTGCAGGACAAAAACATGTGATTTATATTATCTCGATGCTGATAGCATAAGGAACACCTAGATCATAGGGATATTCCAATGCGATACTGTTTATCTTCCACTAGAAGCTTATTTTGGTGGAGGCGCCAATGTAGTGTGAACCGAGATGGTTGCAACCATTTTTTATTAAACTTCTCAATTCCAGTGCAGTTTCCTTACAAGTGGTGATTGTAAAATCTCTTGGAATCTAGAATACCAGTTGCACTCAGTTCCCATACGAGAATGTATTTGGTGTTTAAAAATTCATAGGAGAAAAATTTCAGGGAAATTTGAGGTGGCAGCATGTTAGTTTTCTCAAGATGCTCCTTGATAGTGGCATTATAGTTCGTATCTGGGTCTTGGTTGATAATACTATCAATCAAGGGTGATCTTGTCCAGTTTTCCTTCCAGAATTTAAGGGAATAATGCAAACTTACCAACTAGTGAGATTACAAGTTTATCTTCTGGAAAACCCTTTTGAGACTCGTCCAAACCAAGGATTCCATGTAAGTCATCCTCCCTTAAATCAATCTACTAAGAAATTTGGGTCTGAGAAAATCAAGAGAGTGTGATTTTTCATTAATAAGCCTACAAATAAAATGAACCTGAATTGATTGGTTTAAAAGTTCAATGTTTTTAATACCAAGTCCCCCATGGTGTGTGGAAAGTAGCATTTCTTCTAGGGGATGTAATAATTTTCTGTTCAAGAATACTACCAATCCACAGAAAATTCCTCATAAGCGAGTTAATGGTTTTAATGGTGGAGACAAGCCGAGAGTACACCATGAAGAAGTAAACAAGTTTTGAGACAATCACATGTTTAACTAAGAAAATCCTCCCTTCCATTGAGAGAGACTTTCCTTTACAATTAGAGAGGGTTCTTTGAACTTGGATAACCACATTTACAAAATAAGAGGAATAAGGTATTTTAAGAAACATGGGAACCCGAAGATAGATGAATGGCAGGAATCCCTCCCTTATTCTAAGAGCCTGTATCATGCAGTGTTTTCTGGAGGTAGAGATGTTTTTCCCAAAGAAATTAAACGACTTTCTCCAGTTGAACTCCTATCTAGAAACTCTTTCATTATGAAGAATGGTTTTCTTGATGTTTGGGATGTTCTTCCTATCTCCCCGAGTAAAGAGGATAATTTCATCAACAAAAAGAAGGTGATAGGGGGTATAGATACCTCTAGCAGCTCTAATTGTTCTAATTTCTCCTTTACTAACCCTATTAAGTATCAATATAATAATATTGACTTTAGCGATTGCAAAAAATGATATCAGATAGGGGGTATCCTTGCCTTACACCTCTAGTGAATTTGAACTAGCCCTCCATAGATCCATCAACAATGATGGAAATGTGAGTAGATCTGATTAGATTTTTAGTCCAATGAATGAATATCATATGAAATCCAAACTCATTAAGATTCGTCCAATAAATTTATAATCAATGGTGTCGAAGGAATTCTTGATATAAAGTTTAAGAGAAATGTTTCCTCCTATTATAGTCTTCTAAAGAAGATTAATATATTCAATGGTAGTAAGAAGACAATCCTGAATCCTTATTCCTTTAACATAACCTAACTGATTCCAAGAGATGATTCTCTCAGTAACATGATCAAGTCAATTGGAAAGAATTTTGGTGACAATCTTATGTCTAGTGTTTATAAGATCCACTAGCATAAACTGACCAACATCACTTTCATTTTCCACCTTAGGAATTAAAGTAATAAATTGAGCATTTAGTCCTTGAGCATGAGATCCATCAGTGAAGAAATTCCTAACTAGTTTACAAACATCATTTTGGATGTCATCCTAAAATAATTGGAATAAGTGGTTGGTGAAACCATCTGGCCCTGTAGAACTTTACTTTTTGAACCCAAGAACAACATCCCTAATTTCAATATATATTGGGGTTTAGGTGAGAAGAATATTTTCATCCTCAGTGACATGCTTTGGGATAATTTTCTCCATAAACTCCTCAGTTATTTTGGGGCCATTGAAAAGATCCATATAGAAAGAAACAATATGGTTGGAGAGGATTTTTCTATCATCTAGGATAGTATCTCCATCCTTCAATAAAGATCGAGGTCTATTTACTATTTTGGCTCTTTTAAGTGCATCAAAAAATTTGGTATTTCTGTCTCCATCCATAAGACACTTAACTTTGAACAGTTCTTTTTGGATGTTCTCTCTAAGAACAATGAGGTGCATAAGTTTAGAGGAGACCCTATCCTCCTACTCATCATTAGTAAACAAGTTTTCGGTGGTAATGGATTCTTGAATCCCATTAAGTGAATTTTCTATATTATCAATTTCCTGATCCAGAAGGCTGAGTTTTATCTTGCTCCATTGCTTCAATTTCATCTTGAGAATTATAAGATTTAGAACACAAGCTAATGGATTGTGTTTATGGTACTCAATGGACCAAGTATCTCTGAGAAGTTGAGATCATTTTGAGAGGGCATTCCAAGAATTGTTAAACCTGAAAGGTAGAGGTTTTCTCTTACCTTTATCAATGAAATTAATCAAAATTAGATGATGATATGAATTATGTCTCTCAAGAGCGACACATGAGATAGTTTTTCAAATCTATAGCATGCATTCATTGACAAAGGCACGATAAAATTTTATTTCCCTCATTCTATTTAGATTATTCTTGTACCAAGTGTTCCTAGACCCCAGTAGGTTGATCTCGGTCAGATTGGAATATTCAACACATGACCTAAAATCTTTCATAGAAATGGCACAAAATACGTGTCCATGCTTTTTTGTCTTCATGGAGAATATCATTAAAATCCTCCATCATAACCCATGGTTCAGAGATGGAGATGGAAAAATTTTCAATATGTATCCATAGAGATCTTATGATATAATTGTTATTGGATGCCTACACCATCGAGCAATAAATATCATAATCAACTTTGGAAAACTTTCCAGTAATATTCTACTCATCCTCAGATATTAGAATAGGATTGGCAACACTATTGTGAACAAGATGACACAACCTATCTCAACCAGAATCTTGTACAGAACTAATCAGTGAATATACTTTTCCCTCAAGAGGGGAACCATTATTAGTGTCCTTGGTTTTTGTTTTATAAATCCCAATAATATCAGGTTTTTATTTACCCACAAGTAGTCTGAGGGAACATAAAGTGCCAAGATTGGCTAGTCCCTCGTAGTTACAAAATAAAATCCTCATTTGGAATTGTGTTTGGGGGTAAGGCCCCCTTTTCTCTAGTCTCATTAAATTTATTTCTTCCAGACCTCCTCAGATTTGGTTTTGTAGAAGAAGAAATGGGAAGTGTTTTCATTGCGGTAGCTTCAGCACTATCCTGAGAAGCAACCTCATTGTTGTTTCTGTCCTCTATTTTTGAGGGAGTAGCCTCATCCAACTGGAGAATTGTGTGTTTGATCAGGGTGGTGTCTATCACTTGGTGGGGAGGGATAATGTTGTCCTATATAGATGCAGTGTCATTGTCTAAGGCCTCATTTATAGCTGAACTGATTAAATCCAAGGTCAACACTTCATATTGCATGCTGATCACTAGAGTAAAAGTGTTATTTGAAAATTCCTAAATCTCATTAATATCACCCTACTTTTCAACTAGTAGAATCCATGTTTTATTAAAAGAAGCATCATATTTATAAAGAAAATTTTGCTCCTCTTCTTCAGCAAGATCAACCTAGTTCGTGCTAGTTACAACTGGGTGATCACATACAACCTCCTTTAAAGTCCCAATATCACTTTTTCTAACATATTTCAATTTTGAAGTAGTCTTTCTTCATGGGACTTCTTCCCATGAGGAATTTTTCGATGTTGGATGGACTATTTTTTGAACAATGATAAATTTATCAAATGATATTTCCAACCATCCTACAATGCTCACAATATTTAGGAACATTCTCAAATTCGAATATAACTTCAACAAGATGTCCATTAACATACAGGGACACACATTCATGAGGTGTGGTTTTCGTATCAATCTCAATAAGAACTCTAGAATAGAGTCCAAGGTCACCACTGATTGTATGCTGATCAATCCTTAAAGGTGTTCCAATTCTATAAGATAAATCATTTGGAATTTTAGGATGCCAGTATATCCATTGGAGTTCATGAATTCTTTCCCATACTTGATAAATGGATTTATTCCTTGTGAATGGGTTGAAGTTCTCATCCCACTCAGAGAGGATAAATAATACTGGTTTCAATATGAGAGTTCTGAGTCTCCAGATTGCATTCAAATCTTCATATTTCTGAAAAATAACATGGAAGTATCCCTTTATAAGAGGTATTAAGTGCCATTTGAATAAACTCCAGCTGTGTGAGATATATTGTTTGAGATCTGTGAATGACCAGGTATTCAAACCTCTTTTATAGGAGATACGACTGAGTATTGAGTATTTACAAACCTCCATCTTTTGCTTTATCACATAAGAGTCTGTGACGACCATGATGTCACCTTATATAGAGCGTCTTATAATGGGTGATTTTCTTTAGGATGTCAAAATGGAAGCAGATCCTGCAAGGTCTTCCGCAAAGGAAATCTCCTTGTTGGGAAGAATATCTAAGTCAGAGCCAGCTCCAGATTCTTTCTGACGAGGCGGGAATGATCTATCCCATTTTGGATTAAATGAGTCCATTGAGTTGAAAAATTAGGCCAAGGTTTGATTTTCATCACTACAATAGATTCAAATTGAGTAGGATCACACGTGAGCGTCCATTCATCTTTTCTTCTTCCATTTGAGGTGTTAAATAAGGGTTTGAGATTTCCCCCCTAAATTATTCAATGGACCTGTAAAAAGTTCTATATATATGTAGGGTGTACATAATAGTATACTCAGTAGGATCCTACCTAGAGCCTCTCATGAAAAAAATAAATAAATCATGTTAATGTTGTAGCGACCCAACCCCATATAGCTTGAAACCAGTGTCTACTATTAATTACATTGACATGATTATAAGGAATCACATCCCGAAGGACAAAGAGTTTAGTAGTATTGGTAAACCAGATACCTTCATGAGAAAATAATAAAATAATTACAATATATTTTTTTATTCCTTCTAAATAAATAACTTCAAGAATAAATTTATTACATATAGTAAATCCCTTTATATATTTCATAATATTCTTCTTTGATTCCTGGGGAAATAAACAAAGTAAGGGTGATAAAAAATGATCAGTAAAGAAAAAATAGAGAAAAATAAATAAAGAATCAATGAGAATAATAATTATGACATGGTAAATAACTTAACTCACATGAAATATATTCAATAAGCTGAGAGGGAAGTGCATAAATTTTTTCTAAAGTTAATAACTATAAATACATACCATTTAAATAAATAGATAAGGAAAAATAAATATAGAAAGGTAAGAAACTAAAACACATTACATTTAATCAATGAACTAAAAATGAAATGCATCCATAGATAAGTTGACACAAAATATCATAGATGAATAATAATTGGGACTAATAGGAGGTAAATTCTTTCTTAATGTATGTTATGTTTAATTCACATGAAAACCTATACCGTCAAGACCTTCCACAAGATGGTTTAAAATTACATATATAAACACCTTTAATTTGTGAAACTAATTTTTATCATGAGAACCTATCAATGCATCAATTAGTTATATAAAGTCTTGGATCCACCCATCATTACCAATCTAAATCATTCCTCCTATCAAATAATAAAAATAAATAGTATTCCTTATCGAATTTCCATGATGAATAATGAATACATAATTTTCAATATTTCCCCAAATAATCAAATAACTGTCAAAGTTGAAACCATATGTAAAATGGTAAACAATTTAATAAATAGCAATATCCATGATAAATGAAATGTATAATTAGGATAAAGTCAATGTTCAATGATCATAAGATATTGAATATTTAATGGGAATAACAAATAATTCAAGGAAGTGAATGTGAATACTATCCTTGTCCAAATCAATAATAAACCATCTTGATATAGAATAAATATTTTATAAATATAAAAATATCAAGTTGAGTAAAAATAAAGGGCTTTTTTTGTTGAGGAATATAAATACTATAAAAATATCTTTTAAGATCATTCTTGAGGAAAATATCCTTTTGTTTTTTAAAAGATTTTGAAAAACTTTTCTTTGAAAATCACTTTTGAAAACATTTTAATTAAAATGTAACCTTTTAGACATACAAAGGAAGCTTTGGTGAAATGACTATGGGTAATTCCATACTTTCCATATGAGGTAAAAGAACATTTCTTTTTCACAGTAAAAAGGTTTGAAAAATTCCTTGTCCGGAAAATGAAAATAATGTTCCTTTGAAAATATTGTTAAAAGAAAAAAGGGTAAAATGTATTTACCAAATAATTTTAAAATCATTATTTAAAACATTTTAATAAAACATTATTTTTAGAATAAAATAGGTTCTCTAACTAAAGAGTGAAATATAGTTAGGTTTTCATAAATTTTTTTATAAAACATTTTATGTACCAAAGAGTGGAAATATGGAACAAATACTTTAAAATGGTCATGAATTAATAGAGAATATAAAATGGAAGGTTTAATTGAACAAATTTTATGTAATTTCATTGAATATAAATACCCATGAAAGATCATTAAATTTATTATTTGGAGAAATAATATTTAAACATTCCAAAGTGTCCTATACCACTTTGAAACATTTTAAATCATAATCCTAATGAAGTAATAGTAGTAAATGGAAGTATAAAATACCATGAAGATAAAATAATTAATTATATAATATAAAAAAGGGTCTGTAGATACACCACACCAAATATGTAAGTGGTTAATAAGACATTTACGTCATGGATGTAAAAAGTGAGATAAGAATCCCTTACAACTATGGTAACATATGAAACAGAAAAACCAAATGTAGTAATCATAAAATGAAACATTTAAATACCATTTAGATGATATAATTCATGATATTACATGTAAATTTGGAAATATGTACACCATATATAAGAAATTAGGTGAACAATAATAAATTATGCCTTGCGGAAAGAAAAGTGAGACCGAAATCCCTTACCTTTAGTTTTATTTCGGGTGAACATACATTAAATTACTACATAATAAACCTATGCTAATTTTATAATTTTTTGGAACCTTTTAAATGTTTAAAATTAATTTTAATTTAATTTTTACTATGTTTTATACATCTACTTAAACAATTAATTTTTCATTGGGTGTTTTAACCAAATTCAGTTTATGTGTCAAAAAAAACTTTGGTAGGTCCAATATGGTCAAAGGGGTCATTATATAACATATAAAGAATAATAATCATGACCTAATTATAATATTAATACATTAATTTTACTTTTGAAATAAATAATTAAATATGGATATGAAAAATTATTCAATGTTATGATCACGGTGACGATAGGTTGTACATATGCATGAGTAATGTTCCCATTTTTCAATGATCTTTATGGGAAGAAGGTAAGTAACACCATATATTTACATAATGACCATTATATAATAAATACCATGTTATGTAATCATATATAATTTTATATAAAATTCATATAATGTAAAAGGAAACACATCGTGTCAAGGAGGTGGTAGTCCACACTTCCACGATTGACGTTATCAGTTTTTAAGTGTGTGGATAGGTAATAATGAAAATGAGATATATCGAATATTTACAGAAATTTAATTATGTAATGAATATAATAAATAGGTTTTTATGTCACATTTTTTTTAATTTAAACCATCCTTTAGATGTTTAATGTATAGTGTGAACGAATCACATCGCTTCGAGGGGGCGACACACTTCCTCAAACGATGTTATTGTATTAATGTAAAATGAAAAGTAATAATGGTATGTGTAATAAAATAATTAAATAAGTATAAAGAAATAATAAATATCATATATATCAAATATAAACATATTTTACCTCATAATATCGACCAGATAGGTGGAAAAGGAAAAAAATGAACAATCCTCATTTCGTGAGGCAATAGTTCACCATACACAGAAACAATATTTTTATTATCCATTAGTCTGAATTGTGTGTAAGTGTTGGTAGAAATATTCTGTTAAAAAAAATACTTGTATGTTTTTAATACAATTTTTATTATAAAATAATATAATAATAAGATTTTATGGGTTGTAATATGGAAATAAAACTAGAGAGCTTGAGAGAAGACGTTACCTCTTAATCAGGTAACTTCTTTTGGTTTGTACCAAAAGGCTTCATTGGATTGATTTATACCCAAGGGTATGATTCAGGATTAAGGGGAGGGATGTTGAGTAGATATTTAGTCAGATCTTTTTTGAGTTAAATTTAATTGATATTTGTGAGGAAGTGGGAGGAGAGGATGCCTTTTTATAGTGGAGGAGAAGTGACACTCTTGTAATATTTTGAAAAAGGAATTCCTTGCACGTTTTTCAGGATGAAAGTGGATCCAATAATGATAAAATTTAGATTTAAGAGATTATAGGGTTGAAATATGACCAAAAAATAGTTCTTTTACAAGTGTATAGTTCGTTTTGGGCCTTAATGTTAAGGTTTAGTAACTTATTAAGCTTAATTTAACTTTAATTGTTGTAATTAATTTTAATCACATTCACTAATCCTTTTTATTCTTAAAAATAAAAATTTGTATTATTAGACATTATAAATTATTTTTATTTCAAATATGGAATCAATTTTTCCAAATTTAAATCATATAAGTGGTATAAATTTATTTAAATTTAATCCCTCAGGCGAGACGACAATGCAGGGTTTTAAAGTAAAAACTTCTAAAACATTGCTATATTTTTATAATAAAATTCATATTGAAATTGATTCCAAGGAAATAAATTGTATTAATTTATAAAAATATTATCTAATTAAAATCTAAAACTAAGTTAAAATATAATTTACCCTTAAAAATAAATTAGATGAAAAATCAGTATTGAACTAAACTTCATTATTTTTAACTATTCATTAGAAAAATGAAATGTTTCAGAAAAATATCAAAAATTAACCCTAAAATAATTATTATGTTTTAATTTCAAATATGAAGATTATTTTTACATATTAAATCAATTAAAGTGTAAAAATTCTAAATTAAAATGGGTTCTCCATTAAAAGGTGGTAAAATTGACTTTATAAAAATATAGGTTTTTATGTGTACAATGGAGTTTTTTATTATATTATGTCTATAAAACCTAATGGATGAACATATAAATTATTTTATTGAATATATAATATATATTAATTTAATATCAGTTAGTAATTGTAATTTTTTAAATCTTTTTTCCATAAAACAACTTTTTGAGCATAAAAGTTGTTTTCTATAAAAATATTCACATTATATTCAATTGATTATTATATTAATTTATTGTTAATCTGAGACCAATTAAATCATTATATATTTGTATAAACCATAATTTTCATAAGTTATTTATTACTATTAATAACTAATAATTTAATGGCTATTTTAGATATCATTTTTTTTAATGATATATTATTGTTCGACAAAACTCGGTCTTGCGTCTAATGCAAGCCATCGATGAAGGTTTCTCTTACGAGTAATGCAAAATAACTTGGTTTTTCATGAATTAAAATATATAGAATCTATTTAAAATAGTAAATATATTATAAAGTATCTAGATATTATATTACTTTATGCACTTGGTTTCATGTGTTATACACACTATCGAATAAAAGGTTTTTAATTTAGATTTTTAGGGCATAAAAAACGTACAAAGAAAATTAGTGAACCTAAATCATCACTTAAATATGTATACTAACTTCCCAGACTCACCTTAGATAACTCTCACCATGTATCACATATAAGAGAGAATATAATATTGTAATGAAACATAAATGGAACCCTGCTCCCTCTCCCCTCACTTGTTTTCTGGTTTGCCACAACATCATACGTCCTTGCTCATCTACCACTAAAATATTCCATTACAATGAAACCTGGTACAAGACTCACAATATTCACCTCATGAATCACATCATCACATAATCCCATCCAAATCACCATATAGTAACTAAGTTTTTCTGGGAGCCACAACAACCCATATGAAATGAAACAATGTAACATCCTAGGTAAATAAATAATATGATATTTTCATATTTATTAAAATATTTAAATTAAATATTAATTTTACTTTAAATGGGATGCTAATTTTTATGGCATACCTGACATGCAACAATGTGTTTCTCAGAAATCTCATGTTACACACAAGGCTGAGTCATACTGAAAAATAATAATATAATATTATTTTAAATGGTAGTTAACGCCTAGACGTTGTATTGGAGGGAATTAATAGGACTAACTATAATATGATTATACATGTTTTTTAAATGTCTTTACATTTATACAATAAATTTTAGAGGCTGAAAATGAGAATGAATCCAATTTTAACCATAAATACTCTAATATTTTTAAAAGGTAGTTTTACCGCCTTTTGTCTATGAACCCTTTTTAAATATAGTTTTTGTCACCTTTATATTTTCAATTTTAGAAAATAAACTTCTTCCTTATAATCAGGACATAAAAATTTAATTTGGGTAAATTTTTGGTATTTTTCTGATAAAGTTCATTTTTAATGAATAGTGAAAAATATTGCATTTTAATTCAAAACTGTATTTTCATCTAGTTTATTTATATGATTATATTTTAATTTTAATTGGTTTTAAAGTTCATTTAGATTATATTTTTACAATTTAATCCAATTTTGATCATTGGAGGTATTTTCACTTTTAAATTGGACATAAATACATGTTAATCTTTTGGTAGTTTTTACTTCTTAAGAAACAAGTTTTTTTGGTTTTGACAACGAAAATTAATTTAAATTAATTTCTGAAGCTTCTGTGTTTTGAATTTGAAAAAATGGATTCCATATTTGGAATCAGGCTGTCTAAATTGTGTAAATATGTAACTTTTATTTTTACACATTATGAATAGTAACTTTAGTAAATATTTTATTTACCATGGTTAAAGGGTAAATCTGGTAAATAAGGGTAGAAAATAATATTATAATAATATTAAATTACCCTAACACATGTACTAACCCTATTTTATGTGATATTTCCAACCATGGGAATCCTTGGGTCGATTTTAGGACCCCATGGAGCCACTTGTGTGTTAAAATGACATTTAATTACTTTTAATTTAAAGTTAAAGAAAATATAACCTAAACATGTATCTTCTCATAAATTTTTTTTATATGAGGTTATATAAGTTATATTTTATACTATAAATAGTCATTATAAAGATAAAAAATTTCATAAATCATGGTATTTTATTTATTATTTTTAGACATCAAATAAATAAATATATTTATGACACAATGATGATGTAGTGATTACCTTATTAATGAAAGATTTAAATAAATGAGATTATAAATATTAAAATAAATTTATTTTGAAACTTTTTATTCTATAAAAGAATTTTAGGTATGAGTATGAATTGTTATTTTTTAATTTATGATGTTTTTTGGAAGAATAAAGTTGTTATGTATTTCTAAAAAGTCATGACATGAATATTATAAAAATTGACATAAATGTGTTTTTAAAACAAATAATATTTTATTAAATGATATAACAGTCCTAAAAATATATGGTTAGGATAAATGAATCAAAAAATGTTTAAAATTTCATTAATAGACCACTTGAGGTTTTATTTTCATTTTATAGTAATTATATAAACCATATAGCATGAATACACAATAAGACATGGAAAGAGTTAAATTAGTTAACAAAGGGTTTAAGATAAATGATAAGGTTAAATTTGAAACCAAAAGTTATATAAAACCTATAGTTTGAGAGTATTTAGAACAATACTCACCTTAAATTTAAATTAAATGATTTTGGGACCTTTTGAAATCAAAATTCATTTTATAATAAAATAATAATTTGAAACATTCCTAAAGTGCCCCTCCCCCCTCTTATAAAAGGACACCACCTCTATTCCTTACTCACATATCTAAATTCCCCTTGGATTGTCCAAACTCTACCCAAATAAGCTCCAAACATCCCTATCTTCCTCATAGAATCCTTACATTGAGAAGAAGGCAGTTAAATAAGGCCTTTTAGCCCAAATCAAAAGAAGTTACCCGATTTGAGGTAATGTCTTATCTCAAGATTCTTTCATTTATTTTCCTTCTCCAACCCCCAAAACTCTCTTTATTCAATTATTTTATAAAAACACCAGTATATTAAATATAACAGGTTATTTTTATGACAAGTATTCTAACTACACTTACACACACCTCCGTCTAATGGGTATAGAACATACAGTTTTTGTGGACGGAGAACTACTAATTTTGATGTTGTTAATATTTTCATGTATTATTATATACTCCGTTTACTGATTTTATATGAAATGTGCATAATTTGTGTGAAATATTAATGTTTTAATACTAAGTCTAATTTTTGAGCATTTTTAGAAGTAGTCTAATTGAGTCATTTTACTTTTTTAATAATACATATCATTATAATGATCCAAATTGTTTGGTTCTTGTTTTATAGGATTATAATTTAAATATAAAACATTTCATTAGAAGGTACCATGAGCCAATTCTGCCATTTATAGGGTCATAGTTTCCTCACAAACAAGACTAAAGAATTTGTGAAGAAACTGGACTATTCATGAAGATTGATTTACCAGGATAAATAAATAAGTCCAAATTCCATTATTCTCCACCATAGTTTGAGGGACAATTTAAGGATTCCAGGATAAAACTTTCAAGGCCTAATAATAACAAAAAGGGGCCCAAAATATTCATTGAATTCCATCCCACCATTATGGCCGAGAAATAAAAGCAGCACACAAATATTGACATTTCTCCCGATGTGGACATCAATTATAGCTGATATTTTGCAGTGTGAAATAGGTGATATGACCTAAAAACTATTTTTAAGAAATTATTTTTATTTTAGGGCATATTACTATGAAAAAACCCATTCACATTTTGGCCATTGGAAAGTCTGGATTGAAATAGACAGAATGACACTATTTATTAACACCGCCATAACTTTGGATAAAAAATTCTATTGGAGTCCAATTTTTTAGGGTGGACATAAGACATCAATATCTACATATTTGAAGAAGACACTAGCTCGTTATTCATCTGCCTAAATTGGTAAATCTGCGGTTCAAGTGGAGGGACAGTTTTGGAATGCAAACAGTCCACTCCTTGGGATATAAATACTCTCCCCTTCTCTCCTTGAGAGGGGTTGGAACTTCAGCACTTAAGGAGGAGGTTTGGCATTACTAGATCCTTGAAAAGGTTCTAGGAGGATATGATTTGATCTTATTTCAACAATAGAGACCTCTCCTCCACTTCTGTTTCATGTTTGTTTATGTTTGCTTTCAATTGTAATTGTGTAACTTTGTTTTCATTTCAATCAAATTTTAGTGCTTGTTTCTTCTTAAATACCTCTTATTCTTCTCCAAATTATGTAGTATAATATTAATGGTCTTAAAATAGTTTTAATCATTTTATTTTACAGTACATTAATTTTCTTCCTCATTCAATCGGAATTCCATTTTTGATTCTCAAAATCTTTCGTGTGTGTGTTCGGCACACTACTCTTTTCTTGTCCGTTTATTTTTCAAATATTTTTAAATCACCACCATAAAAATTGAACCCAGATTATCAAAAATCCTAATGTATTGGTAAATCTACTATTGGGATGAGTTATAATTTGGGGATGTTAAGTGATTGGGAGTTTTTTCTCGATGAGTATTCTTTAAATTAATACTGTGTATGTTAAACTTAATATGTCATGGATTAATTATATGTTTTGTTTAAAAAGTGGTTTCCATGGATTATTGGAACCATAAATACACTACCATAAATATTTTTTGATTGATATTAGAACCCTAAGTTAAGTTAATCCTTGAATTAATGTCTTAACACTTAGGAATTGCAATCAACGTCAACTTATGACATGTGTGTTAATTTAATGCAATAAAAATCAAGGATCAAGGATATCACAAGATTAAATACCCAATAATGAACTCACCCCAATATTCATATATTTTTTAAATCAAGAATAAAACATCAATCATTTTAATTTATCTCTACAAACAAACCCACCCAATCAAAATACAATCAACTAAAAACAAATGACTACTACAAAGTATCATCGCCGAGGATTCAACCCGAGTGCTGCTATACAAATTAGCAGAGCTCCGGAACTTTGACTGGTCGATAGGTGACAATCGGATGTGTGTTTCAAATGGCGCCATTTCTGGGGATGGTTCTTTAAGTAGTCATTAGTTTATGGTTACTGTAATAAAAAACCAAAAAAAAAATTTAAAAAAAAATAAAAAAAAAAACACAAAGAAAAACTCGTCTTCTCATAAAAATCCTAAACGGAAAAAAATACAAAGAAAAACCCATCTTCCTCTTTCTTCAAAAATCTCTCTGAATTCCCCGTAGCCTTCCAAACAATCCCTCAGATTTCTTTGACCCTGAAATTGAGTGACCAATTCACCAACTTAGGAGGAACATAAGAGATAATCAAATAATTCAAGAACCAGTCCTTGTCTAACCAGTTGAATTACAAATGGCCAATCCTAGGGAACAAACCCTTAAAGAAATTTCTACCCCTGATATGAATTTACAACCTATTGGTATTCTATATCCAAAAATAGAGGCTGACTTCGAACTCAAATCGGGTTTGATTCATCTGCTTCCTTATTTCCACGGGCTAGCCGGTGAGGATCCACATCTCCACATTAAAGAGTTCCAAGTGGTGTGCTCTACCATGAAGCCTCAAGGGGTTTCTAAGGAACAAATAAAACTCCGAGCATTCCCTTTATCCCTAGATGACACTGATAATTCATGGCTCTACTACCTTCCTCCTGGTTCCATAACCACATGGAATGACATGAAGTGAATCTTCTTAGAGAAATTCTTTCCTACTTCTCGTACTGCTTCTATCCGAAAGGAAATAAGTGGTATCTGCCAATTCCCAAGTGAATCACTCCATGAATACTGGGAGAGGTTCAAAAAGATTTTTTCAACCTACCCACATCATCAAATCCCTGATCAAATCTCGATAAAATACTTTTATGAGGGGTTATTGGATATGGAGAGAACACTCATAGATGCCGCAAGTGGCGGTTCTCTTGTTGATAAAACTCCTGAAGCAGCAAGAGATATCATAAGTAACATGGCTGCAAACAGACAACAATTCCATACTCGAGCACATGCTCAAGTCAAACAAGACCAAGATAATCAATCAATTGATCCAAACAATATGACCGAGTGGATGAGTAAACTTACAGGTCTTGTGCGACAGGTATCTGTGGTTACCAAATCCCCAACCTCATATTCTTCAAAATCAATGTTTTCTGGACCTGTCAATAACTATGGAATCTGTAACTCTTCATCGCATCCAAAAGACACATGTACACAACTTCAAGAAGATCAATCTGATTCATCTGGACCAATGGAGATCAATGCAGCATATGTTCAGTGGAACCCCAACCCTCAACTATCAGGTCAGTTTGTTAGAAACTTCAACCAACCTCACTCCGAGCCTTTCTCTTCTTCTTATAACCAAGGCCTTAGGTATGGGAATCCCATATCTCATCCCCCTCAATTCCCTCCTCAAAATCCAAACCAATTCCAATATGGTCAAGGTGTTGGTAACTTCCAACAACCTTATCCTTTTATTCCTCAACCTCAATGGAACAATCCTCCTCCTGGATTCCATTATCCTAGTGAGCCTTCCCAATTCCAAAACCAATACAATCGCTTTCCCAAGAACCAAAATCAAGGTAATCCCAATTCGGGACAAGACTCTTCTTCTAAGAAACCATGGGAAAGTGCAATTGAAGATCTTTCCACTTTCACCCGTTCCAACCTTAAAAATATTGAAACCCAAATTGGTCAACTTGCATCCCACCTTAGTCAGCAGTAACCATACAATTCTTCCCAACTTCCAGCTCAACCATTACCCAACCCCAAGGTTAATGTAAGTGCAATTTCACTTAAATCGGGAAAGAAAATTTCTATGCCTCAAGATAAGTCCTCCAACCCCCCTTTAAATGTTGACCTAAAAAATGAAAAGAAAAATAAACTTGAAAAGGAATCTGAATCCATTCCATCACCTCCTTCCATTCCACTTAGGAATCCAATTCCTTTTCCACAAGCTGTCTCTAAGCCAAAAAAGTCATTTGAACCTAATCCTGAAATGCTTGACATGTTTAGACGTGTTGAAGTCAACATTCCCCTCTTAGATGACATAAAACAAATTCTTAAGTATTCCAAGTTTCTCAAGGAGTTGTGTACCCACAAGTGGCAACTTTGGACCTTTGAAAATGTTTCCACCCAGCAGTCCATACCCATTAAGTGCAAATATCTAGGTACCTTTATGGTTCCACGCCAAATTGGAAGTTCCAACTTTAATGATGCACTCATAGACCTAGGAGCCTCAATTAATGTCATGCCCAAATCCATATTATCCAACCTTGGTCTAGGTCCCTTGCACCCAACGGATGTTGTCATTCAGTTAGCCAATCGAATCACATCCAGTCCTGAGGGAATAATTGAGGATTTCCTTGTCCGAGTCAATGATCTTATCTTCCCTGCTGATTTCTATGTCCTTGACATGGAAGGTGAGACGAACTCTTCTCGATATCCCCTAATTCTAGGAAGAACATTCCTCATGACTGCGTGAACCAAGATTGATATCCATTCAGGAATCTTATCCATGGAATTCGGTGACCAACTGGTTAAGTTCAAAATTTTCCAAGCCATGTGATATCCATCTAAGGATCACTCTGCATTCTCAATCCATGCTTCTGAGTACACTTTTAAGAGTCAATCGAACCCCAATACACCATGTTCTTCATGTTCTATTGACAAAGGATCTTCTGAAATCTACACTATGATTAACAAATTCATAAATGGTGAAGTTGATGTGGACCCATCATTCATGGACTCCATCAATCTAGAGGAACTTGAAAACTCTCTTGAATCCCACATTATTTCTGATCTCTACTACTCCACCTTGGACAGTATTAAGGAAAATGAATTTGAAGCAACTGAAGTCCCTTAATCCATTTTTGAGATGTCTAACCCACAAATAAGAGGTGAGACTGATCTAAAACATCTTCCTAAACACCTGAAATATGCATCCCTTTTCCATGATCACTCTTATCCTGTCATTATTTCTTCTTCATTTACCGAAACCGAGGACTCCAAACTTGTTAAAGTGTTAGAGGAAAACAAAAAGGCCTTAGGGTGGACCCTAGATGACATACCATGAATCAACCCTTCTCTTTGCATGCATCACATCCATCTTGAGGAATCATCCAAACCAATTAGACAAACACAAAGAAGACTCAATCCACTCATCCTTGAGGTAGTTAGGGAAGAGATCAAAAAGCTTCTTCAAGCTGGTATTATCTACCCAATTTATGATAGTGAATGGGTTAGTCCAATTCAAGTTGTACCTAAGAAGGGCGGGACAACTGTTTTCACAAATGAACATGGAGAAGTAGTCACAACTCGAGTGAAGAACAAATGGCATGTGTGCATCGAATATAGGAAATTGAATGTTGAAACAAGAAATGATCACTAACCACTTCCATTCCTTGATAAAATGCTGGAAGGATTAGCCGGAAAGTCACACCATTGCTTTCTTGATGGATACACTGGCTACTTCCTAATCCCAATCGCACCACAGGACCAAGAAAAGACTACTTTCACATGCCCCTTTGGAACATATGCATATAGAAGAATGCCTTTTGGCCTTTGTAATGCTTCTACAACATTCCAGAGGTGTATGATGAGTATCTTTTCAGAATTCATTGAACACAGCATGGAAGTCTTCACGGTTGAATTCACCATTTATGTGGAGTTATTTGAGTCGTGCTTTTATTCACTCTCTCTAGTCCTTCAAAAGTGTGTTAAGTGTAACCTTGTGTTAAATTTTGAAAAATTTCACTTCATGGTTTCAAATGGGATTGTTCTAGGGCACATAGTTTCAAAAGATAGTATTGAAGTCGATCCTACCAAAACTGAAGTGATCCAATCACTTCCTCAACCCACTTCTGTTTGAGACATCCGTTTATTTTTTGGTCATGCTGGTTTCTATCAGAGATTCATCTATAACTTCAATAAAATTTCCCTCCCACTCACTCGTTTGCTCTAAAATGATGTCACTTTCCATTTTGATGAGGTTTGCAAGAGTGACTTCATTGAACTCAAAACTTCTCTTACATATGCCCCGATAATCCAACCCCCAGATTGGTCCTTACCCTTTGAGTTGATGTGTGATGCTTATGATAGAGCTGTTGGAGTTGTTCTTGGTCAAAGAAGAGAAAAACTTCCTCATGTCATCTATTATGCCTCAAAAATATTGGATGAAACTCAATCTCACTACACTGTCACTGAAAAAGAACTTTTATCAGTTGTTTTTGCCTTAGATAAATTCTGGACCTATCTCTTAGGTGCCAAAATCATCATCTTCCTAGACCATTCTGCTATAAAGTTCTTACTCAAGAAAAGTGATTCCAAACCGAGGCTAATAAGATGGATTCTAATGCTCCAAGAGTTTGAACTTGAAATAAAATATAGACCAGGAAAAGAAAACCCTGTGGCTCATCACTTGAGTATAATTTCTAATTCTTCTCATTCTGAAGTCATCGATCCTGAATTCCCCACTGAGCACCTTTCATCTCTCACTCCAAAAATACCATGGTATGCCCCAATTGTAAATTACTTGGTTTCTGGTGTTTTTCATGATTTTTTTTCAAAACGAACAGAAAATGAAGTTGAAAAGTGATTCAAAACACTATTTTTGGGAAGAAAATAATCTTTGGAAAACTGGGGAAAACATGGTAATTAAGAGATATGTTGATAAAGATGAAAATTCTTCTATATTATAATTCTGTCACTCACTTCCCGGAGGTGGCCACTTTGGACCACAAAGGACCTCCCGAAAGGTCCTAGACTCTGTATTCTTCTGGCCTTCACTCTTCAAGGACTCACATGATTTCTGTCAATCATGTCCCACTTGCCAAAAGTTTGGCACAATTTCAAAGAGAAATAAAATGCCTCAAAAGCCTTTAATTTTCTGTGAGATCTTCGATGTTTGGGGTATCGATTTCATGGGACCATTTCCCCCTTACAATGGATTCTCATACATCCTTCTTTCAGTTGATTATGTTTTTAGGTGGGTCGAGGCTAAATCCACTAGAAAGGATGATTCACATACTGTTAGTGAGTTACTAAAGAAACACATCTTCCATATATTTGGCACGCCTCGTGCCTTAATTGGTGACTTAGGAACCCATTTTTGTAATATAACCATAGAATCACTTTTGAAAAAGAATGGGGTTGTACATAAAACTTCAACTGTATATCAACCCCAAACAAATTGAATGACTGAACTTTATAACAGAGAAGTGAAAAGATTTCTATAGAGAATTGTAAAACCCATCAGAAAAGACTGGCCTGAAAGACTTGGTGAAGCACTTTGGGCTTATCGAACTGCCTATAAAACACCCATTGGGATGTATTATTTTAGGATTGTTTTTGGTAAAACATGTCATCTACCAGTTGAAATCCAAAATAAGTCTTTTTGGGCTGTGAAAACCTGTAATTATGATTGTAAAAAATCTGGTGAAGAAATATTGTTGCAATTGGTTGAACTGGAGGAGCTTCGACTTGAATCCTATGATAATTCCAATCTGTAGAAAGAGAAGGCCAAGGTACTCCATGAAAAACACATCCTGAGAAAGGTATTTCATGAAGGTGAAAAGGTAATTCTCTTCAATTCTCAATTTCGGATTCACCCAGGTAAGCTAAATTCACGTTGGGAAGGTCCTTTTGTTATTACTAATGTTTACCCATTTGGTGGAGTGCAAGTCCAAGACCCCTCTTCCAAAAGGACATTAAAGGTTAACATACATTGGTTAAAGCATCACCATGGGAGGATGCAAAATCCTGGATTAACATTGACTTCCACTAGATCCCCAACTTCTCTATCTGACCTACCACTAGATGGAGATGGCAACCCGCCAAATCCAAAGCAGGGGGCACCTATTTCCCTTTAACTCTCTCTATATCACTTCCTATCTCTACCTATTTCTTCTTCTTCCTCTCTATTTCATTTTTTTACCACTTTCTTTTTCAAAATGTTTCATTTTCACTTTCTCTTTTGTGTGGCTTTATCTTTATAAAAAACAAAAACAAAAACCTAAAAAACTAAAAAAAAACTAAAAAAAAACAATCACTTAAAACAAATAAAAAAAACTCAAGAGTCATGATTACTCACCTTAAAATTTTAAGATTTTTTCCAACCATTTTGGGGAGTCAAAAGGCATGGTTTCATCTCAAAAATTTTGCATTTTCATCATGAATTTGGATAAATAATTTTGTGTCAAAATTAACAAATTTTGAATGCTCAATTTTTTATTTGGAAAATGATTTTCCCGAACCGTGAGGGAAATCATTTTCTTTCATGCCAAGGCCACCTATGGAAATCTTTTCAAAATGTGTGTTTTCACCCCCATTTGTGAGTCTTGAGTTTGTGGACCTTCAAGCTGAATTTCCTACTTTAGTGTGCATTAATATGATAGAGGAATTTTCTGAACCACCTGAGAATCATAATAGCCAAATAGCCTCCCATTAACCATACATTAATCCTCATTTTAAAAGCCCCTTTGAGCCTATGAAAACCTTTTCCTTGATAGACACATTACAAGCCCAATACCTTTCCCCACCCAATATCAGCATGGATTTTCATTCCATAATTTTTTAAAATTTAAGTGTGGGGGGGAATGGATTTCATTGTTTGGGTACCCTATTATTGATTTTCAACGAGTTATCATCTGCTTGATGGAAAGCATCCATTTCAGTGTGGGGGAGAGGTTTTCATTCAGTGTGTTTTGGGTAATGTGATGTACTTCCATTTATGTAATTTTGTAAATATTATTGACAATTGTTCAAAAAAAAATTAAAAAATGATGAAAAAAAATCAAAAAAAAAAAATGAAAAAATGGGTTGTGTCTTGGGTAGGTCAAAAATCAATCTTCCTCAACCTTTGATATTCTTATAACTATTACAATTAGTGTCATGAGGAGATCAAACATGGGTTGGGATATGAGTGTGAGATCTGTTTCAAGGTCAACTTTCTAAAAAACAAAGAAAACAAAAGGAAAAGAAAAAAAGAACACTTGCATTATATTCTTATTGGGATAAGTTTTGTGTTTTGTAAATATTCCATATTCTGATTATCTTCATATTTTATTCCTCTATTGTGTCTTTATTCACACAATCATTCCCTTGTAAATATGTGTTTTCATTTCCTTCCATTTTTTATTTCAAAAAAATGTGCATTACTTTTTCTATGTTGGTATTTTAACCCTCTTCTTCTCTCTCTTGGACATTATATTCCTACCGTCCCATAGCCACAGAAACACCCCTTAAAAATACCTCTTGATTCTTGTTCACTTTGGATAGGGATTGGAATCTGAGAGCTCTTTTCAAACTCTAAGATTTTCAGTTTTGGTTGGTGAAACAATGAACCTCCACAAATGAATTTTATCATCTTGAGAGGTGTGAGTTTTGAGTGTCCACATTTTCCATTTCTAAATTTGAGCATGAAAAAACGAATTAGTTTTGGAACATTGTTTTTGTAACAAATTGTGGTGGAATTCAAAATTAATGAGTGAAATATTCTAAACCTCCCCTGATTGGAGAAAACAAAATTTTAATATCTGTTGGTGAGTGAAAATGATTTTGTTATGTTTTTATATTTGTTGAAAATGAGGACATGCACAAAAATAAGTGTGGATGAGTTGATTTTTTTAATATTTTAATGTCTTATTATATACTCCCTTTACTGATTTTATATGAAATTTGCATAATTTGTGTGAAATATTAATGTTTTAATACTAAGTCTAATTTTTTCAGCATTTTTAGAAGTAGTCCAATTGAGTCAGTTTACTGTTTTAATAATAAATATCACTATACTGATCCAAATTTTTTGGTTCTTATTTTATAGCATTCTCATTTAAATATAAAACATTTCATTAGAAGGTAACATGAGACAATTCGGCCATTTGAAGGGTGATATTGTCCTCACAAACAAGACCAAAGAATCTGTGAAGAAACTAGATTATTCATGAAGATTGATTTACTGGGATAAATACAGAAGTCCAAATTCCATTATTATCCACCATATATTGGGGGACAATTTAAGGAGTCCAGGATAAAAATTTCAAGGCCTAATAATAAAAACAATGGGCCCAAAATATGCATTGAAGTCCAGCCCACCATTATGGATGAGAAATAAAAGCAGCACACAAATATTGACATTTCTCCTGATGTCGACATCCATTCGAGCTGAGATTTTTCAGTATGAAAGAGGAGATATTTCCAGACAACTATTTTGAATAAATTATTTTTATTTGAGGGAATATTACTATGAAAAAACCCATTCAAATTTCGGCCATTGGAAAGTGTGGATTGAAAAAGACAGAATGACATTATTTATTAAAACCGCCATAACTTTGGCTAAAAAATTCTATTGGCTGCCAAATTTTGAGGGTGGACAGAATACATCAATATATACGTCTTTTAATAAGATACCAACTCTTTATTAATCTTTCTAAATTGGTAAATATGCGGTTCAAGTGGAGGGACAGTTTTGGAATGCAAACAGTTCACTCCTTGGGCTACAAATACACTCCCCTTCTCTCCTTGAGAGGGGTTGGCACTTCAGCACTTAAAGAGGAGGTTTGGCATTAATAGATCCTTGAAAAGGTTCTGGGAGGATATGCTTTGATCTTTTTTCAACAAGATAGACCTCTCCTCTAGTTCTCTTTCTTGTTTGTTTATGTTTGCTTTCAATTGTAATTGTGTAACTTTGTTTTAATTTCAATCAAATTTTAGTGCTTGTTTCTTCTTAAATACCTCTTATTCTTATCCAACTTATGTAGTATAATATTAATGGTAGTAAAATAGTTTGAATTATTTTAATTTACAGTACCTTATTTTTCTTCCTCATTCAATCAAAATTCAATTTTTGATTCTCAAAATATTTCGTGTGTGTGTTCGACACACTACTCTTTTCTTGTCTTTTTATTTTTCTAATATTTTTAAATCATCACCATAAAAATTAAACCCAGATTATAAAAAATAATAATGGTTGTGTAAATCTACCATTGGGGTGAGTTATAATTCGGGGATGTTAAGTGATTGAGAGTTTTTTCTCGATGAGTATTCTTTAAATTAATACTGTGTATGTTAAACTTAATATGTCATGGATTAATGATATGTTTTTTTTAACAAGTGGTTTCCATGGATTATTGGAACCATAAATACTTACTACCATAAATAAGTTTTGATTGATATTAGAACTCTAAGTTAAGTTAATCCTTGGATTAAAGTCTTAACACTTAGGAACTCTAATCAACATCAACTTATGACATGAGTGCTAATTTAATGCAATAAAAAGCAAGGTTCAAGGATATCGCAAGATTAACTCCCCAATAATGAAATCACCCCAATCTTCATATATTTGTTAAATCAATAGTAAACCATCAATAATTTCAATTTAGATCTGCAAAAAAACCCCACAAATCAAAATACAATCAACTAAAGACAAATGACTATTACAAATTATCATCGCTGAGGATTCGACCCAAGTGCTTCTATACACATTAGCAGAGCACCAGAACTTTGAACGGTCGATAGACGACAATCGGATGTGCGTTTCAACCTCACAAAATAATGATTGTTCAATATTATTCTACCACCTCTTATGGTGGCCATTATGATGGAACTGTAATTATATATGATATATATGATATTTATTTTATCACTATTATTCTGTAATTATCATTTATAACATACCTTTATGCTTTTCATGTTGTATAAATATGATAATTTCATTTGAAGAAGTGCAGACTACCGCCCCCTCAAAGTGATATGACTCATTCATGCTATACATGGAACATATAAAGGATGTAATTGATGAACATATGTAACATATATAACATAAATAATATACTGGAATTATAATATACCCATGTATCATTTATTATTCATTCCTTTAAATATGAAAAATAAATAAAAGTAGCATTCATGCATACGTACGACTTACCGTCTCCATGAATGGTGCATTTCATTTATTATATCCAAATGATATGGACTATTCTAAGTAAATATATACGGGATATATATGATATATATTATATCTAAATCATGAATTTTATTCTTGAGATAATGGAATTTTGACCACATGGACAATGTGTAATTTTAAAAAGTTCATTTTTGACTCAAGTTCCAAAAATCAACAAATTGTCTGATATAAACACAAATAATTAACTAATTGTTATATCAAGGTAATAAGTGATATAAAAGGAATAATAAAATTTAAAAAAAATTCCCAATCATGTATGAATTAACTTAATTTTATTATTCAGGAAGAACAAGGAACATACGAGACAAGTCAGACTTGAGGGAAGGGAGCCTTTCACCATCCTCTTTTAGTCAAAGACTTCTTTTATGTTATGTATTTTAATTTACATTTTATTATGTTGGGATATGTTATTATATATTATTATTACTGTAAATTTTATTTCGAAGTTATGAGAGACACTTTTATCTCCCATCAACTCATTTTCTGAATTTTAATGTAACCCCTTTAGGTTGCCGAATTTTCGTAAGGGATTTCATCTCAATCTCCTTTAATTAGGGAATATATTGTTTTTATGCAAATATATTATCCTATAAAGTGTATATATAACCCTTTTGACTCTTTATATCATGAATTAATATATTCTCATGATATTTAAAGTTCTGTTTAACTTTATTCCTTATTGATTTTTATTCAAGTGTTTCTTAAGTGGTAAGGGACTCTTTAACTAAAACATCATATTAAATGTTTTAAAGATTTATTAATTTAAAAAATTCTATTTAATGTCCATGTTTTCAAAATGGTTTTTAATAATTTATTTATATGGAAATGAATGTTTTGAAATGATAATTTATTTCAAATGTTTCAAAGTGGTATGTGAAAATTTGATTCAAAATTATCTTTATTAAATGTTTTAAATGGTTTTTGAAATGTATTGAATATTTAAATATATTGAAATGATTTCTTGTGATTACAAATGAAATTTTATTAGTGAAATGTTTATATTTGAAATATTTTATGTGTTATGAATATGAAGAATGTTTAATGAGTAAGAAGTATACATATAAGGGATTCAAGTGTTATGGTACATTCTAGGATGATGAAATGCTTAAAAGTATTAAGGATCTTTTGATGATGGGACTACTTTGGCAGAATTTTTCTAGTATATGTAACCCTGAAGTTTGATATGTGAAAATGTTATTTAGGAAAGAATTGTATTTTTTTATGTTGACATAATGGATAACCTTATGGGTTCATATGATCTTTTGTTTTTGAGGGGATAACGGGTTATTACATTTTGGGATGAAAAATGAAAGGTATTAGATAACCTTTGAGGATAAAATAGGTTACAGTTAGTTTTTAGGAAATTATCTTATTTTTTAGAATTTTATAATAATGATATGGTTTTAGAAAAAGGACAAGTCGCAGGACGAGTGACAACTCGTCACGTCCGGCAGGGCCATGTGAATCGAACCAAGAACTCAAGGGCGACAAGGGCGCATTGCCTACCACTGGCCTACGTGAAGTCCCTGGTTAGTATGATTAATTATTTTTAGTTAAATGATTTTATGTATCAAGAATAAGTTGATTTTGGTAACTTATGTTTTATCAAATGGATATCCTTAGTATAGGAAAATGATTTTGTGATTAAGTGATAATGGTTATTTTGGAATATTTTCTCTCTTTTGAGAACACTATATGCCTAAGGAAAATAGAATAATATGGGATTTCGTTTGTGGAGTAATGGTTGAAATTTTATTTTGGAAGAATCTATGTTTCTATTGTATACATTTGGATATTTAGGTTGCTTATGTAAATGATTAAGCTATCATAGAGAATATGTGATTAGGTTAATTACACTTTAGTATGAGACTTTAAAAATATTCAATGTTATTTGGAGATAAATTTTAAGATTTACTATGTAAGACTATGTGATTAAATTGTTCTGAGTTTTGGGTTTCAATCTTAGTTTGGATTATATTGAAGAATTTTAAGGACAATTGTGTATTGAATGGTATCTATTGAACTTTGGATATTGTTTGTTCAATTTTAGAGATTAAGAGTTGTATTTATTTTTATAAAATATTATCATTTTTGGGGATTATATGATCTTTTACTAACCATTTTGGTTTTGGTTAACATCTAAAGATAGGGGAAATATATGGTTCATCTTTTTTGGATCATGTTATCCTCTAGAATTTGATTCCAGCACTTCAGGTGTGACCAAGTCATCTTGAATACTCATCATTTTGAGAAAAGATGAGTTTTTGGTAGAAAATTATTAAAGGATGAAACTTTAGTTGAAAAGTAAGTATATTTCATTATGTTCTTAGTTAATATCATAAATAAATTCTCTAACATTATGAAAGGTAACTTAAAAAAAAATATTGTCTGTTTACTTTTCCTACTAGGGAATCAAAGACTATTCAACCTATCATAAGTTTGTGGTTTTCTGGTGGTTAACTTTCTACTGATCATGTTTTCTATCACTTTTCATCAGAACTTGGTGGTTAGTTTCTCTTCCATATCCATGTTTTCCTACATGGAATCCTAGTATGGGTTATCTCAAGTGACGTTTCTACTTGAACAGAATTGATGCACTACTGTGCATAGGGAATTTCCACTTGGTTTACTATCTTAAAAATGGTTATGTGGATGGTTTTGCATAATTTTCAGAAGTTTAATATGCCTTGCTAGTTCCTTTAGTCACCAAGGGATGGAGCATAAAGAATTTTCATTTTTCAGATATTTGGAAGGGAATTAGAGGATTTTGGACACTTTTCCCTTGATGCATGCTGATATAGAGTCCTTTGAGCTGAGCACCATGACTTGAAGCCTAGGAAAATTATAAATTTTTAAATACAGAGAACCCTACATGGTCTTTGTATAGTTAGACAAACCGTGCGGATTCCCTAGAAACCTATATGGGAGAGTCATTTTTTGAGGCAGAGGTCTTCGCACGGCTTCCGTACGACCAACTATACCGTGCGGCCTAGAAACCAAGCCGTGTGAGACTTGACATGTTTGGGATAGATCCATTTCACATGGCCTCTATATGGCTAACCAATCCATGCTACCCAACTTTTAAAGCCGTATGCCTTGATTTTTGAAGAATATAACCATGTGAACGGTTGGCGCACGACCTAACAAACCATGTGCCCAAACCGCGCGGCTTACTACAACTCTTTTCCTTTCTTTACTTTCCACTTTCTACCTAATCCTTGACCTGAGAATGGAATTGCTCCCTACTTTTAGACACATGGATAAAGATCCTTTTTAACATAGGAGACCTTAGGGGGAAGAAAAGGGAGGGAGGAGGATCTATTCAAGGGGGAAAGGTCTAAAAATGATTGGGGAGAAGGAATTTTGGAGGTTTTTCTTCTTTGTAATTGTGGAACTTTTATCTTATTTTTTCATTATAATGAACTCTTTAATGAATTTCAGTATGTTTTTGATTCTCCTTTCCATGAGTAACTAAAACCCCCCTTATGTTGGGGCTGTGGGTAAATGTGGGTTTGTTGACAATCGAGTTTTCCTATTTCTTGTGTTATTCATCGTCCCTCATATAATTTTCCCAACATCCTTGTCTAATTTTGCTAAAAACCCTATATCAGACCAAGAATGAAGTTTTTAGGGATCCCTGGGGGAATTACGACAGGTATATCAATGATCATTGGCTGTACTTGTCATTTCAAAAGGGTGATTATTAATTAGAAGTCTATATAAACCAAATTCCAGACCAGGGAATTTATTTCTACCGACTTCATTGGAACTCACTAGACCAAGGGGGTTCTGACACCTATGAAACATGAAAATGTGGGTTATTATGAACAACACAACATAATAGGGAAAGATATTTTTAACGACCCACACAAGCACATAGCCTCGACACATTTTTGTCATTAATCACCAAAAATCAGATTAAGTGTCTTTTATATTTTAAGTTTAATATTTTTTGAATTGGAAGAGTGTTAAAATTCTATATATTGAAAAAGAATCATCAAAATCAACAAAAAATTGTTTTTAAATTTAACATCTTCACTTAATCAATTAGAATTCGAGAAGCATGACACTGAAAATACTCCCTATGGATCGACCCCGTACTTGCACTATACTTGTTACAAGTTACGGAACTTCAATTTGGGTTTCCAAAAATAACACTTCCGATTGAATGACACCAAATTATGACGCCTTTTACGGGGACTTAGTTAATGGTGTTTTTATTTTTTGAGTTGAATTAACTATGTGAAAATAAAAATCGAAAATTATAAAAATTCTATTCTTAGTCTCATTTCTGTTTTTCGTTACTTTTTCTCTTTTACACATGGTGTGTTGTTGGTGTTGTGTAATATCTTAGGTGGATGAGTGGATGGGTCACTCATTCCATGAGTGTTGAGTCATTATAATTACTTCCATTTGATCATAAAATTGAATAAACGCTGTCCAGGAGACGTAATTTACTTATGGGAAATCACAACCAAAATGACCCCATGGAAAATGTAGAAGAAGAACCGGTGGCTGCCCAAAGAGTTGAAAATCCATTATCAATTGATGGAAACCCAAAAATGGGTGTTTAGGATGAGCCTCATTAGAATAAACCAATATCTTTCATAGAGAACTTTCCAAGGAACCAACAAAGATCGCCAACTCAGTTTATGCTGGGGTTTGGATAGCCACCGCTACGACAGTATCTTCCGAAAGATCTGCCGCCATTCTTACCGCAGAATCAACAGGAATATTACCCTCAAGAGCAATGTCAGTACATACCGTAAGTGCCTCAGGAATAGATGATGTCGTGTCATACTCTTATGGAGTATGGATTACCCTCTATCCATGGAGCAAATACCAACATAGTAAGATCGCCAGTGCAGGCCCGTCATTTTGAGATCAAGCTGACCACTATGCAACTTAATCAAAATATGGTTCAGTTTGGAAGGTTACCAAGTAAAGATCCTAACACTCACCTATCCAACTTTCTAGAGATATGTAACACATTCAGATTACATGGAGTGTTAGAGGATTCCATATGCCTTCAGTTTTTTCCCTTTTCATTGTGGGATAAGGTGAAAGATTGGATCAAAGGACTTACTCAAAGGTCCATTCTCACTTGGGAGGGACTGGCCCAAGAGTTCTTATCAAAGTATTTTATTCTCTCGAAGGAGGTCACATTGAGGAATGAGATTCATAATTTCCAACAACACAACTCTAAATCACTATATGAGTCGTGCAAGCGCTTCAAGGAGATGCTGAGAAAATGACCTCATCATGGGATTCCATTGTGGATGGAAGATCAGAATTTATATAGAGGTCTCACCACTAATACTAAGTTGGTGGTGGATGGAGTGGCTGGGGGAACTGTAATGAATAAATTGCTAGAGGAGATCTTTGATTTGTTGGAGGATATGTCGGTGAACAGTTTTTAGTGGCACTCTGAGCGAGGCACCCTAAAGAGAGTCATGTATAACATTGATTCCACCACCATTCTTTGAGCTCAACTTGATGCCATATCAAAGAAGATAAATTATTTTGATATGAAATAAACATATCAAGTTCAAGCGGTTAATCACCTAGCATGTAGCGACTATGGTGATAATTATGTTATGGGTGAGTGCCCAGGGGAAAGTGCAGGACCGTCTACTAGTGAGGTGAATTACATTTCATAGAACTGAGGGCCCAATAATTACCCTCAATACCAAAACCTGGGATGGAAAGATAATCAGAATATAAGAAGGGGGTAGCAACAATAGAATACTTAGCCCCGACCACAAAGTCTTCCTGGTTATGGTAAACAACAATTTCAAAATCTGTATCCAAGACAACAAAAAGGCAATAAATTTCATCATAAAACCTATAAAAAACAAGGGTATCGAAACCCTTGTCCTACTCAACCGCCAAGGTAGACACCCCCTCAACAGTTTTCCCCACAACCTTAGCAAGAACATCCATCACGGTTGGAGGAAATGATCTCAAAGTTTATAACCACTATTGAGATGAGGATTGAAAATCATGAGGCCTCCATTAGAATCCTCAAAAATAATTTTGGGTAGTTGGAAAATAATCTTTCTTCTAGGCAGCCTGGTACGCTACTGGGAAATACCGAAAGGAACCCAAGATAGGAGGCTAATGCTGTGATTTTACAAAGTGGGAAGGAGCTGGCCCCGAAGGTGACTACAAGTCAAGAGAAATAACCTCCAAATCAATCGAAACTCTCCTCAGATAGAGAAGTTAAAGCTGAGATATCTTCCCATGAACATGAACTGGTAAAAGAACTAGAAGCTCCACTGACCAAGGGAAAGGAGGTGGTAAAGCTGTATGAACCCACATTACCATTTCCAGCAAGGGTGAAGCAACATAAGTTGAAACAACAGTTTACTAAATTTATGGAAGTCTTTAGGAATCTACACATCAATAATTTCTTTATATAGGCATTAAACCAAATTCCCACACATACAAAGTTTATGAAAGAAATCCTCTTAAATAATAGGAAGATAGAGGACTTGGGTACTATTACCCTAACCAAAAAATCTTGATGATGGTTCAAAAAACCCTTTCTCCTAAGCTTCAAGATCCAGGAAGTTTTATGGTCCCATGCACCATCAGATCTTGTTAGTTTGGAAAGGCCCTATGCGATTTGGGGTCTAGTTTAAATTTGATTCCCTTTTAAGTTTTCAAGAAGTTGGGTTTGAATGATCTCAAGCCAACCCGAGTGGCACTACAACTAGTTGATCATTCTATCAAATACTCTTGAGGGATGCTAGAAGATGCGTTGGTAAAAGTGGGAAAATTGATTATACTAGAAGATTTCATCATACTCGATATGGAAGAAGGCCAAGAGGAAATTCTAATTCTAGGAAGACCTTTTTTGTCTACCGGGAAGGTTCTAATTGATGTATATCCAGGCGAGCTGATATTTCGAGTGGGTGATGAGAAAGTTTCATACAATGTCTGGAAGGCTGTGAAAAAGGTTTCACTTATTGAAAAAGTGTATTTTTGTGCATTGAAAATAATGGATGATCACTTTGGATTTGAGGAAGATGACATGAAATATTACTCATTCATCAATGAATCCGTTATTGAGGAAAACTAGCTTAAAGAAGAAACGAAGGAGCTGAAATTTATCACAGGACAAGGCAACCATTATTGGAAGCAGGTAGTAGTTCGGGATTTGTTAGAGCGGGCCGATGTCAAGACAACTGTACCTTTAATTCTCAAGGCCCCATAGCTTGAGTTGAAACCTATACCATCTTCGTTGAAATACTGCTACTTGGGAGATGAGATTACACTACCGGTGATCCTCAATGCCTCACTCACCAAAGGCCAAGAGGAGGTTCTCTTGCAAGTCCTCAGAAGAAGGAAAAATGAACTTGGTTGGACAGTCACTGATCTAAAAGGTATAAGCCCCACAATTTTCACTCACAAGGTACTTCTCGAGGAAGGGGAAAAAGACTCTTGGAAACCACAATGGTGACTGAATCCCCCAATGAAGGAGGTGTTCAACAAAGTGGTGATCAAACAATTTGATTCTAGAATTATTTATCCTATCTCCTATAGCCTTTGGGTAAGTCCTCTACAAGTGGTGCCTAAGAAAGGAGGAATCACCGTGGTGACCAATGAGAATAATGAGCTTGTCCCGACCAGAATAGTCACGAGATGGAGGGTATGTGTCGATTACTGGAAGCTCAATGATGCCATGAGAAAAGATCATTCCCCCCTCCCATTTATGGATCAGATTATGGAGAGATTGGAGGGGCATGAATTCTATTTTTTCTTATATGTCTAGTTAGGTTATAACCAAATATATATTTCCCCATAAGATCTAGAAAAGAGTACATTCACTTGCCCATATGAGACCTTTGCATATCGACAAATTTCATTCGGAATGTGCAACTCTCTAGCCACCTTTCAGAGGTGTAGGTTTGAAATATTTCATGATATAGTGGAATAGATTTTAGAAGTTTTCAGGGATGACTACTCAATACATGGAAAGTCATTCACTACTTGCTTAAGGAATTTAGAGTTGGTTCTTAAAAGATGTGAGCACACTAATAGGGTTCTTAACTGGGTGAATTTCTATTTTATGGTACAACACAAATCATCTTAGGCCATAAAATCACCATGAAAGGATTTGAGGTTGATCCATCTAAAATTGAAGTCATCTCATAGCTTCCTATTCCCACTTTAATTAGATTAATTCATATTTTTTTGGGGAACATAGGACTTTATTGATGATTCATCTGTGATTTCTCCAAAATATCTCACCCGTTGGCCAATATTCCGTCGAAGGATGCCCTCTTTGAGTTTGATGAAAAGTGAATAGAAACCTTCCATATTATAAAAAAAATATTTTCCGAAGCTCCCATTACGATTGCCCGGAGTTTGGAGGTGTAATTTGAGATAATGTGTGACACGATTGACTACGAAGTGGGGGTAGTGCTTGGACAGTGGTTGGACCGTATTTTCAGAACGATATATTTTGCAAGCTATACCCTGAATGAAGCACAACTCAATTATACCACTATAGAAAAAGAAATGTTTGCCATGGTTTTCAAATTCGATAGATTTTTCTCTTACTTGGTGTTATCCAAAGTTGTTGTTTTTATAGACCATACAACACTTAAGAACTTGATGAATAAGAAGGATTCCAAACCACAAATAATCTGATGGGTGATCCTCCTCCAGGTGTTTGATTTGGAAATCATGGATAAGATGGGAAGAAAAAATGTTGTGGCCAATCATCTCTTTAGGGTACAATTTCCCCATTTAGAAAGAGAGGATGACCAGGAGATTAAGGAGGATTTTCCAAATGAAAAGCTATTCTACATTGACGTACCACCTCAACCATGGTTTTCTGATATTAAAAATTATTTGGCTACAGGAGCCACTCACCTAGACTTAACATTTCAATAGAGAAATCGATTTATGTCCGAGGTGAAGCAATATTTTTGGGAAGACCCCCTGCTCTTCTGCTTCTGTTGTGATGGGGTGATTCACCGTTGTGTACCAGATGAGGAGAATCACAATATTCTGGAATTTTGAAAATCTTCTCCAGCTGGATGGAATCATGGGCCTGACTAAACTATAGAAAATATCCTACAATATGGATTTTTTTGGCCGTCAATGCATAAGGACACTTGCTATTTCATATCTCGATGTGATTGGTGCCAGAGAACTGGAAACATGAGCCACCGGGAAGAAATTACACAACACCCTATTCTTGAATTAGAGATCTTTAATGTATGGGGAATCAAATTTGTGGGCCCCTTTACCCTATCCTTTGGGAGCATATATATTCTAGTATGTGTTGACTATGTTTCCAAGTTTGTGGAAGCTACGACAACAACTCATAACATGATGAAAGTCATCATTGTATTTCTCAAGAAAAACATTTTAAGTCAATTTGGAGTCCCACGAGTTTTGATCAGTGACCAAGGCACAAATTTTGAAAATTCTCTGATGAAAAATGTGATCTTGAAATATGGGGTTAAGTATAGCCAGGGGACACTGTATCATCCCCAATCAAGAGGTCAAGTGGAGGTGTCTAGCCGTGAGTTGAAGTAGATATTGGAGAAGATAGTGGGATATTCATGAAAGGATTGATCCAAAAAGTTGGATGATGCATTGTGGGCCTATGAGACAAACTTCAAAACATCCTTGGGAATGTATCCCTTCAATTTAATCTATTTAAAGACATGCCACTTGCCGGTGGAGCTGGAGCATAAAGCTTATTGGATTGTCAAAGCCCACAATTATGATTTGCAGGCTGTTGAATACAAGAGAAAGTTTTAATTGATAGATCTTGATGAGATTAGGCGGGAGGAATATGAGAATACCAAATTATATAAGGAGAAGAAGAAGGTAGTCCATGACTATAAGATCTCCCAAAAGTCCTTCCATCCAGGTGACCAGGTATTACTCTTTAACTCCCGTCTGAAACTTTTTCCATGAAAGTTGAAATCCCGGTGGTCGGGACCCTACCAAGTGATCAAGGTTTTCCGCCATGGTGCAGTGGAAGTGGTTAACACAGATGGTCAAACATTTAAAGTGAATGGGTAGCACCTTAATCCCTATCTCAGCTTGTAATACATGGTCGAAACAGTATCCACTATACATTTTGGGCAGCTTAAGGCCCAGGTAAGTCCAGCTAGTGACTCTTAATGTAACACTGACCAGGAGGTAACCCGAAATTCTGGAAAACTGTTTTTAAAGCTAATTGTTTGTTTGATTGCACATAAAAATGCATGCTAGTGTGTTTTTATTTTTGAATTATTGTGTGTTTTAGTCAGAATCATCACAACAGATTAAGATATCTCATTGAGTTTTTATAATGAAAGGCTTGCATTTATTATGGAAAATCTCAGATTCACTATCATAATTATAATGGGGATGAAGATTTCACTTTTAAAAAGGGGTGTTTTAAGTTTAAAATAGAAAAACTTTAAAAATCTCATTAAACAGAACCAACCGCACGGTTGGAAGACGATTTGACAAACCATGTGCTGACCGTGAAACTTGGACTCCCCATTATAGTGGAATCTGTACAATTGTAACATGGTTTGTAAAACTATACACCACAGTTCATGCAGGCACTTAAACTCCTGAATTTCATAAAACCCGAGCACCCCTCCTCTCTCCCACCTCAAATGACCCCCCTATCCAGACCGTGTAGAGCTCTCCCTTCCTCTTCCCTTCTTCTCCTTCTTCATGCCAGCCTCCTCCCTTCATCCAGATCTTCAACAATGGTATGTTCTTCTCTTCTCCTCTTCTCCTCTTCTCCCTCTTTTCATCTTTTCTTATTCTCCTCTCTTTCTCCCTAGGTTTTGGCCAAGCCCCACTTCCCCACTTTATTTTCTCTTTTCTTCCCTTTTCTTCTTCTACTTGGCCTCCATTTATTCTTTCTTTTTATTGTTTTTTTTCTGATTCGCTAGCACTTACTTGAGAACCAATGATTTTCTCACATAAAACCTAATTTTAAAACTTCAATTTATAAATTTGGATTTACCTTAGGTTATGTAAATTTTTTCATTTTAGTAATTCAATTTTCTATCTATCCTTATTGTGATTGTGTGCAATATTATTTTCTGTATTCATTACTTACCAGTGAAAAAAACTCATAACCTTTATAATGTATTATTCCAAGTGAGACTGTGGGTTCGGCTCCACCTCTAACCTAGTACCCTATATCAAATTGAGTAAAAAGAGGAAAGTATGCGGTAAAAAACACTGATGAATCAGGAAATGAGTAACCATTACGAGTTTTCCAACGACAATCTTTCATCATTTGGAATTTCAGAGGAATTGAAAATGTATATAGCCTAAGTTTATTTGACCCATTCCCTCAACATACACCAACCATCCTAAAAAAATCTTGTTTTGGAATTTGGGGCTATATTTCAGTGCTGAGATCGATATAGAGAGGGTGATCGAGGCTTTAAAAATGAAACAGAAGGTGACGTCACATTCTGCCTAATGAATAAGTGGTATAGTCTCCAGCTGAGCGAGTTTTCCACCTTCATTGGAATTTATGACAGTGCCCATGTGCAAAGTGTCACATATGCATAGGAACCTCTAGAATGGGATCCCACCACAGATCGAGCTTTTTGGACCACCATTACCCATCTTGGGGAAGTTTTTGTGCCTCAGACAGCCAAGGATTCCAAGTTTTTCAATCTGATCCATCGAGTGTGCATATAATTGTCACTACATGCTTTACCACTCAATCAAATAGTGAGGGAAATGTGAGTAATTAGGATTTATTTATTCTGCACTCAATTATCAATGGTGCTGAATTCAACCTTACCTTCCTCTTCTCTGAGTATTTAAAGACTATGTTTTCCAAGACGAAGGGGGATATTTTTATGGCCCATTTATCAATCTCTTGATGGATCAATTGGTATTGAATTTGATGAAACATAGTTTGTTGAGCTGTCTGCAGCACCCTTATTTGACATTACTCTTCTTTGGAGGATGCAGATGCTTGAGCCAGATGGTGCCAGCTTTCATCTACATGGTCTTCCCAGGGCTGCCCTAGCTGCACCCCCACCTACAACTGATATGGACGAGGCACCTCATGGATCACCTACTGCATCTCACCATTATCCCCCCCCATGACTGCACTATTTTCACCTGCGACATCCTATGACTATATGGGCCGACCACAATACCCATATTACCCTTCTAACCCAAACCTGTAAAGAACCCCTTATGCTGACCCCGACTTATTTTGGAAGTGGTAGTAGGATAAGTACCTAATGTTTCATTGGAAGCTCGAAAAGACTCGATTGGATGTAGACAGGCTCATCTTGGATAGTCTTAAGCCTCCAACACTTTATAAAGCTGTGCCCCCTCATCATACCTCCTACTACATGTGGAAATCTACACCATTCCAGCCCGATCGAGCTTGGGGATCCACATCGATGGGAAAACCTTCCGCCACCTCTACTCCTACTGATACAGTGGTCACACCTCTGCCTACAGCTGATCCAACATGGGATAAAGCTACTCGATCCCTATTTTTCGATCCCACTGACTCCTCTGCAGGATGGCATTGATGTGTTTTTTTGTTATTCCTTGTGCCTATTTTCTAGTGTGACTATGTTGTACTTTATTTTGAAACTGTGTGCTTGAATGTTATGGTGTGATGGTGTGATTAAATTTTGTCTCCCTGCTACTTGTCTTGCTTCACTCTTCTGGTTTTTTTTCTAGATAGTAGGGGGCTTACTATTTTTAGATTAAGACACTCTTCTGCTTAACGGGATCTCACAGACCACTTATTTTACATTAAATACTATCATTTAGGGGAGTTTTTCAATTCTTTAAGGCTTCTTTCATTTTTTTCTCTCCCTCCCCATGCCTGTTTCCCTTTTCCACCCTTCTCTACCTTACTACCTTCACAGGGACAGTGATCGGTTTAAGTGTGGGGGAGGGAACCCACATTTGGCACCCCATTTTGGTTGATTTCTCAAATAAATCCCTAGGATGGCATGTTTTCTTCGGCATTTATAAAGGGTTGTTATAAGTGTCATAGTCTAATATTAATTAGATAAAAATGAATTTTGGAAATTATCTTTGAAAATGGATTATATGTCTGGATAGACTAACCTTATTTGTGATGTGAATAAACGTTGTAATGCTTGAAAATGAACATTAAATCATTCATTTAGAAATAAATTTGTTTAAAAATGACTTTTGTGATGGAGTAATTTAAATTAAAGAACCACTTAATATTGGATTCAATTTGTGCATAAAGAGTGGTGAGGTTTGAGAATTATTGTTGCCACACTAGTGGCTATTACACAGTCTTAATTTCATAAAATCTTGACTTGGTCCAAATTTTCATCATGTGTTGCCATGAAAAATTGGTACCAATTGAATGTAAGTATCTCATCCTACTAAAAATAATTCTTTTTTTTTCGAGATATGAAAAATAAAGACCAATAATTTTCATGACCTTTCATCATGTTTCAAAAGATGCAAGTCAATGATGGTGTGTGACCTATAAAAGTGGTAGCCCGCCAATTGACGATGATGAAACCTGATATTAACTAATCTAAGTGTATGATGAGATGGAAATAGAGGTTGTAAATTTATTTGAATGAAGAAGTGAAAATTCAGTGTTAGGCAATATTGATATATGAATAAATGGTTGGATGTTTTGGATTAAGTCTACTCTTTTAGCTAGCTTCATAGACTTTGGGAGCCATGAAGTATGAATGTTTTAATTTTTAATGATAATTCATTAAAAATTAATATTCATTTTATTGATATAATCTATGATATATCTACCCATCTTTGTGGTTATTCCTTTGAATTAATTGTCTATTCCTTTTTTTGAGGAAAACAATCAATCAAGTGTGGGGGAGTTTGATGCACTGCAGTGCATAGGGAATTTCCACTTGGTTTAATATATTGAAAATGGTTATGTGGATATTTTACATGATTTTCACAAGTTTAATATGCCTTTATAGGTCCTTTAATCACCAAGGGATGAATCACAAAGACATTTCATTTTTTAGATATTTGGATGGGAATTGGAGGCTTTTGGACCCTTTTCCTTAGATGCATGATGATTTGGAGCCACATGGTTTGAGAAACATTAATTGAAGGGTGGGAAAATTATGAATTTTTAAAGAGAGAGAACTGTACACGGTCTCCGCATGGTAAGACAAACCGTGCAGATTCCCTAGAAACCTATGCGGGAGAGGAATTTTTGGAGGTAGAGGTCTTTGCACGGCCTCCACACAACCAACTAAACCGTGCGACCCAACATCCAAGATGTGTGAGACATGACATTTTTGGTATCAATCCCCTATTCATGGATTCTTCATGGCTAACCAAGCCATGTGTCCTAGCCAGGAAAGTCGTGCACCTTGATTTTTGAAGAATAGAACCGTGCACACGGTTGGCACACGACCAAACAAACTGTGCGCCCAAACCGCGTGGCTTACTGCAACTCGCTTCCTTTTTTTCCTTTCCAATTTCTACCTAATAATTGACCTAGGAATATAATTTCTCCCTAATTTACAAAACATGGAAACATATCCTTTTTGATAGAGGAGAACTTGGGGGGAAGAAAAGGGAGGGAGGAGGATCCATTCAAGGGGGAAGGTCTAAAACTAATTGGGGGGGAGGAAGTTTGGAGCTTTTTCTTTTTGTAATTATGAAACTTTTCTCATGTATTTTTACTATAATGAACTATTCAATGAATTTAAGTATTTTTTTCAATATCTTTTACATTAGTAACTAAAAACCCCTTGTGTTGGGACTGTGGGTAAATGTGGGTTTGTTGATGATCAAGTTTTCATATCTCTCGTGTTATTCATTTTCCCTCACATAATTTTCCCAACATCCTTGTCTAATTTTGCTGGAAACCCTGTGTCGAAACAATAATAGAGTTTACAAGGATCCTTGGGGTAATTAAGATAGGTATATCCATGGTCATTAGGTGTACTTGTTGTTTAGAAAGGGTGATTATTAATTAGAAGTCAGTAGAAATCAAATTCTAGACTAAGGAATTGGTTTCTACCGACTTAGTCAATACTCACCGGACCAAGGGGGTCACAACACCAACAGGACCTAGAAATGTGGGTTATTATAAAAAGCACAACATAATAGGGAAATAGATTTTTAAGGACCCACACAAGCACACAACCCCGACACATTTTTGTCATTAATCACCAAAAATCAGATTGAGTGTCTTTTCTATTTTAAGTGTAATCCTTTTAAAAATTGGAATAGTCTCACAATTATATATATTATAAAAGAACAATCACAATCAATAAAAAACCATTTTTAAATTCAGAATCTTCATTTAATCAATTACAATTCGAGAATCATGACTCTCAAACTACTCCCTGTGGATCGACCCCGTACTTGCACTATACTAGTTACAAGTTAGGGAACTTCAATTTAGGTTGCCAAAAATAACACTTTGGTTTTAAAGACACCAAGAAATTTATAAAATATGATTTTTCATGTTTGTTAAATGTCTTTACATTTATATAGTAAATTTTAGTGGCTTAAAATGAGAATGAATCCAATTTTATGCATAAATACTCTAATACTTTTAAAAGGTAGTTTTACCAACTTTTGACGGCAAAAACTTTTTAAATCAAGTTTGTTTTTCACTTTTATATATTAAATTTGAAAAAATGAAGTTATTATTTAAAATAGGGAGGTTAAAATTTACTTTGGGTAAATTTTTGGTATTTTTTCTGATAAATTTCATTTTTAATAAATAGTGAAAAAACTGCATTTTAAGTCAAAATAGTCTTTTCATCTAGTTTATTTATAAGATTAGATTATCCTTTTAATTGGTTTTAAAGTGTAATTAGATTATATTTTTACCATTTAATCTAATTTTGGTCATTGGAGGTATTTTAACTTTTAACTTTTACATAAATACATGTCAATCTTTTGGTTGTTTTTACTTCTTAAAAAACACGCTTTTGGATTTTGACAACGAGAATTAATTTTAAATTAATTTCTGCATGTTCTATATTTTGAATTTAGAAAAATGGATTGCATATTTTAATCAAGAGTTCCAAATTGTGTAAATAGGTAACTTTTTTATTTTTAGTCATTATGAATAGTAACTGTAGTAAATATTTTATTTACTATGGTTAAAGGGTAAATATGGTAAATAAGGGTGAAAAATAATATTATAATAATATTAAATTATCCTAAAACAATTTATAACCCTATTATATGAGATATGTTCGAAAATGGGAATCTCTGGGTCAATTTTAATACCCCATTTAGCCACTTGTGTGTGAAAATGATATTAAATTACTTTTAATTTAAAGTTAAGGAAAATATAACCTAAACTTGTATCTTTTACTAAAAAATTTTCTATATGGGGTTATATAAGTTATATTTTAGACTATAAATAGTAATTATAAAAATAAAAAAAATTCCAATATCATCTTAATTTATTTTATATTTTTTAGACAAGAAATAAATAAATATATTTATGACATAATGATGATGTATTGATTACCTTATTAATGAAAGATTTAAATAAATGATATTATAAATATTAAAATAAATTTATTTTGAACTTTTTATGCCATACAATAATTTTAGGGATGCATATGACGTTTTTTATTTTTAATTTATGAAGTTTTTTTCGAAATAATCAAGTTGTTATGGATTTTTAAAAAGTCCTGATATGAATAGTATAAAAATTGACATAAATGAGTTTTTAAAAACATAATATTTTATTAAATGATATAATAATCATAAAAATATAAGATTTGACAAAATTACATAAATAATATTTAAAATGTCATTAATTTACCACTTGAGGTTCTATTTTTATTTTATTGTAACTATATTAACCATATAGCATGAATATACCAGAAGACATGGTAAGAGTTAAATTAGTTAACTAAGGGTTAAAGCTAAACGATACAGTTAAATTTGAAACCAAAACTTGTATAAAACCTATTAGTTGAGAGGATTTATAAAAATCCACACCATATATTAGAATTAAATTATTTGGGGACATTTTGAAATCAAAATTCAGTTATAATAAAATAATACTTTCAAACATTCCAAAAGTGCCCCTCCTCCCTCTTATAAAAGGACACCACTTCTAACCCTTACTCACATATCTCAATCCCCATTGGATCATAAAAAATATTCTCAAATAATCTCCCATAATACCTATATTACTTCTATAATCCTTACATTGGGAATAAGATAATTAAATAAGGACTTTTAGCTTAAATCAATAGGAGTTACCAGATTTGAGGTAATGCCTTCTCTCAAGACTCTTTCATTTATTTTCCTTATCCAACCCCATAAACTCTCTTTATTCAATTATTTTATAAAAACACCAGTATATTAAATATAATAGTTTGTTTTTATGATAATTATAATAACTACACTTACACACACCTCAATCTAATGAGTATAGAACATACTGTTTATGTGGATGGCGAACTACTGCCTCACAAAACGATGATTGTTAAATCTTATCCTACCACCTATTATGGTGGAAATTATGATGGAACTATAATTATATATTATATATATAAGATTTATTTTATTTCTATTATTCTTTAATTTTAATTTAGAACATACCTTTATGCTTTTCATGTTGTGCGAATACGATAATTTAATTTGAGGAAGTGCGGACTACCGCCCCCTCAAAGTGTTATGACTCATTCATGCTATACATGGAACATATAAAGGATATAATTAATGAACTTATGTAACATATATAACATAGATATTATACTTTAATTATAATACACCTATTTATCATTTAGTTTTCATTCCTTTAAATATGAAAAAAATGAAAGTAACATTCATGCGTACGCACAACCTACCGTCTCCATGAACGGTGAATTTCATTTATTATATCCAAATGATATGGAAAATTATAAATAAATATATACTGGATATATATGATATATATTATATCTAAATAATGAATTAAATTTTGGAGATAATGGACTTTTGACCACATGGAAAATTTGTAATTATAACAAGTTCATTTTTGACTCAAGTTCTGAACATCGACAAAATGTCCGATATGAACTATAATAATTAAATAATTGTTATATCAAGGGTAATAAGTGATATAAAAGAAATAATAAACTTTAAAAATGTTCTTAATTAATTATAAATTAACTTAAGTTTATTATTCAGGAAGAACAAGGAACATACGAGACAAGTTTGTCTCGAGGTATGGTAACCTTTCACCCTCCTCTTTTAGTCAACGAATTATTTTATGTTCTGTATTTTAATTTTCATTTTCTTATGTTAAGATATGTTATAATATATCCTTATTACTATACATTTTATTTCCAAGTTATGATATACCCTTTTCTCCCCCATTAAATCATTTTCTGAATTTTAATGTAACACCATTTGGCTGCCAAATTTTCATAAGGGATTTCGTCTCAATCTTATTTAATTGAGGAATATATTGTTTTTATGAAAATTTATTATCCTATAATTCATATATACAACCCTTTTTACTCTTTATATCATTAATTAATATATTCTCATGATATTTAAAGTTCTTTTTAAATTTTTTTCTTATTGATTTTTATTCAAGTGTTTCTTAAGTGGTAAGGGACTCTTTAACTAAAACATCATTTTAAATGTTTTAATGATTTATTCATTTAAAACATTCTATTTCATGTCCATGTTTTCAAAATTGTTTTTAAGAATTTATTTATATGGATATCAATGTTTTTAAATGATAATTTATTTCAAAAGTTTCAAAGTGGTATGTGACACTATGATTCAAAATTATCTTTATTAAATGTTTAAAATGGTTTTTGAAATGGATTGAATATTTCAATATATTGAAATGATTTCTTGTGATTACAAATGAAATGTTATTAGTTAAATTTTTATATTGGAAATATTTTATGCGTTATAATTATATAATGGTACTTGGACATTTGATGGGTGTTTACATGATAAACCTATAACAGGTGGTTACGTGATAAAGCAAATGATAGGTGGTTCCATGATAAAACAAGGATGGGTTTTTACATTATAACCTCCAATGCATTGGGTATGGAAGTTGGCCGTATGACTATTCCATTTTTTTATATGTGTGGCAGTTGAACGTATGGTTATTCCATTTAAGTATATTTATGTACCATTTACCTTTATATGCTATACGTTGTTTTATATGGGATTTATAGTAATATTTTGGTTAAAAAAGGGTAAGCAATGAGATTATATTCAGTGAAGTGTTTTTGAAACTTATTTATGGCGAAAAGTATCAATTTATGATAAATTATACATGGTTTACATATTGTTTTGAAAAATTAATAGTTTCCCTTCTTTATGTATCCCTTACTAATATTTTTATACTCATCCCATGTTTTGAAATGTTTTTCACAGGGCTTAAAGATGAATAGAGTCAAGGATGGGATCAAGAAAAAGTCATGCTATCTAAAACATGGAACTAGACATGCTTCTTTTTTTAGTGTTTTTGTTTTATGAAAATTTGGATAGTGATTAGAAGTGTCTACTTGTAATATTCAAGTTTTTATGTATTAGTTATGACCTAATTATCTAAAGATATAAACCTAAAAAGATCCTCAATGTGAATTATTAACTTAATTCATGATTATGTAATGTTTAAGGTAGGGGCCTTACAATAAAAAATTGGTTGTTATACCTCAATATACCACAATACATATGTCGAGTAGGAACCTCAATCCATAATATTGTATAACCGTCAATCCTATAATAATCCCTTGGATACTATATCTGGTAATACTTGTGTGTGAAATAATGACAATCCAAAAAATCCTTCTAAAATAATATTTGGGAAAACAAACAACTATGCATACCAACACAAGTAACTACCAAGAGAAGAGAGTGGTGCAAGAGGGGGTAGTCAGCCATCCATACTCTCACCAGGATATTAGGAAAAACACTCACCTGAAGTCCACTAGGTGTTAGTCTCCCTAACCGATATGAGTGGGGAGGCATATAAAATCACAGAATCTACATGATATACTATACCTCACAACCATACTATAGAAATAACCTAGTCCCAAAATCAACTACAACTAACATTCCTCAGACTCATGGCTTCCACTGCTAAGCCTAGATAGCCTATAAATACATATTAATTTAAAGAAATACATTAATTACTTCTTTTCTTTTTTATAATTTAATTTATATAAATAATCCATTATCCATTAGTTACCATTAAAATTATTAAAAATTATATTAAATTATTTTTCAGAGAAAATTGTGTTCCCTCAACCCATAATCCAAAGTGATTCCAAGGTTTATCAAGATTAACATCTTTTTTTTGCATTCACATTCCATATATAGAAACCCTTTTGGATAAGAATTATTTTTTCATCATTAGAACCATTCCATAGACCAGGTACTCTTGGAAAAACATCCTATGATAAAACCATGGGAAACATGCAACCAACCATTCCCAGTCAGCTCAAGCAGTGGGGTAAGGAATAAAAATAACACAAACATCTCATCCATCATCCATTGAACAAATTCATAATCATGAATCTGAGATGTGGGAATCACATCAATGGTGAAGCCCATCTACAACTAATTTTATCAACGTATTTGGAATCCTAGACACCCACATGCATATCCTAATGCCTCTCACCATCACATGAATCAACTTGTACCACATCGTCTAAGACTCCCCACCCATATCATATCTTCCATCCCAGGCTCATCCATCCCAAACTCACATCACGTACGGGCCTCCCCACCCCATACCACATCTCATAGAGATGATCTTATATGGATCACATCATAAATATAGTATGAAATAAAAAATAATATCCAAAAGAGAAACTGGTAACTCAATCAGGGTATCTATCCTTCACACGTAAATGAGTTCTCACGACTCCAACACAAGGAACACAACATTCTCAATAAAATGGGAAACTCTGGATATAGAAATTATATTTATCACACAACTAGTTATTATTCCATATTGAATTAACTTATTCATTAAATAGGTTCTAACTATTGGAAACCTAAGGCTTAAATATATATTAATATACAAAGAGAATATACATTCTCTCTTACATTTAAACAAGTTTCATCAAACTATGATAAGTACCAGTATAATTTTATCTTTTTTTATTTATTATCAGTAAGAATAAAAAAGGTTTACATAATTAATCAATTATATTTATCACATAGAATATAATTTTATATTAAACATACATAATCACTTCAATTTGATTATTATAAAATTATAATAATCTCTGGATTAAAGACATGCCACTTCTTTAATTATTCTTACGAAAATAAATTATTAATTAGTTTTACATTTATGTTATTTAACAATTTCATCATTATATTCCAAGAATATGAAAATTTTTACATAACATAGCATATATATCACAATATATAGAAAATCAAGAGACAACCCACTTTAATGATACAAATAAATAACACATGATTGCTACAACACAATTCATTATTACTCTAGTTAATCTATTTTTAAGTTAAATTAATTTCCATATAAAGGGATAAAACATAATCAAATTTAATCTTCACATTAATTAATATAGAATCATCAAATCCCCTAAATCAACAATTTTAGTGTTCTTATCATAATAATAAACCAATTATACAGATCCTGATCACCTATCCTATGAGAATTTTCATTCATCCTGTCATGACCCGTCCCCCGTGGCCCATGCCGTGACTACCCCAAGCCCGCCTTCTATAGGCTAGGGGATGATGACTTGCACCAAAAGGTGTATTCCCTAAAACCGAGAAGTCATTTCCTTTAAATCCCGTAAACACACACAACCGAGCACACAACAAGATACGAACACAAGTAAACTGTATAGAAAAAAGAGTGATGAAAGTAAGAGGGGCTGGAATACAAGCCCAACAGTAAAGGTAAAAGTAAAACTGAAATACAATACAACTGAAGAAAGAGAAAGATAGATACTGGGTTTTCCACTGAGGTTTCTACCTGAAGGGTAGGTATAGATCTCGAATGGTCATCTCTGAGGTACGACTCACCTAATTTCCACCTCCGAGACACCTCCAGTCTTGGTACCCTCATCCTCAGTCTGCGCTATCCGTCATCTGCACCAAACACAACGAGGTGTGGGCATAGCCCGTGAATGGGTGAGTATAACGATACTCAGTAGGGACCCCGAGACCCTCAAGGTCTCACAAAATCCACAAAGGATGAACCACAATGCATGAAATCAGCTGAAAAACCTACTTAGGTATATGCCCATACATATACCTAAGTTATTAAGTATTCCCATCTCAATCATGAGGAAACACAGAGTCCAACTCAAAATCCCAAGCTCAACTATTCTGCAAAGTAAGGATTAACACAAAGGTAAGTACCACAGTTGTACGCCACAGAGAAGAATACCACCAAGGTATTACCACAAAGGAAAGTACCACAGAGGTATAGACTCATCTCACACCAGGTATATCTTAGATACATTAGTAGAGATGATTAGATGTAACCACTAAATCATCTTACTTTGATAAGAGGCAGACCCACAAAAGATCCTAAATCCTCATTGGACCCACAAAAGATCGTAGTTCATTGTCAGACCCACACATGATCCTAGTACCTCGTCAGGACCACACAGGATCCTAGTACATCGTCAGAAGAACACAGGATCCTAACACCTTCTCAGAACCACATAGGATTCTAGGACATCGTCAGACCCACACAAGATCCTAGTACATCATCAGTACATCTTCATACCCACACATGATCCTAGTACATCATCAGTATGTCTTCAGACCCACACAAGATCCTAGTACGTCATCAGTATGTTGTAAAATCGACACAAAATCCTAGTACATCATCAGTACATCATTAGACCCACACATGATTTTAGTTCATCGTTAGTACTTCGTCAGACCCACATAGGATCCTAGTACATCGTCAGTACGTTTTAGGACCCACACCGGATCCTATTACATTGTCAGTACGTCGTCAGGCCCACATAAGATCCTAGTACATCGTTAGTACATCGTCATACCACATAGGATCCTAGTACATCGTCAGTACTTCGTCAGACCCACATAGGATCCTAGAACATTTTTAGTACATCATCAGACCCACAAAAGATCCTAGTACATCATCAGTATGTCATCAAACCCACATAGGATCCTATTATATCGCTAGAATGTCGTCAGAACCAGCTATAGGGTTCCCGCACTAAGCTCGCTTGTCTTTGGGAGGGTATAATCATCAAGCTACTAGTATATAATCCAACTTCCACGAAATCCAACAAAGAATTTATCCCAAAGTACATCCATGTAATAGGGGTATCGACGCAACAGACGGTGCATCAATCGGACACCAGGTCTGTAAGTTATTAGTCTTTTAGTTTCGAGGGCCTGATTGGATTCTTGATCGATCCAACCTGACCACACACCAACTTTATCCATATCTCAATTGGGACATACCAAAAGGATGGTCTCCCTCCAAGGTTTTTGACACCACAGAAAGTTCATCAAACGAATTCCCGGTGCCAAAGTTATGGACAAAAGAGTGTATAGGGTTGAAACTGGTTCGGGTCGACCCGGCCCGACCCGCTGGGTTCGACTCGGCCCGCGGTGCGGCTCGGCCCACTGGGTCCAGCTCAGCACGTGGTGTGGCCCGCCCCACTGGGTGGCCTGGCCCGCTGGGTCCGGCCCGTACTGGGTGGCTCAACCTGGCGACCCGGCCAAGCGGCCCACGATGCGTGGGGGCCACGGTGTGGGGTGGCTGCAGTGAGGCGAGGCGCTGTGGTGCAGCGGGGTAGCCATGGTGTGATGAGGCACTGCGGGGCAGCGGGGCGGCTGCGGGGCGGTGGTCCGCCACGGCTGGCGGGATGGCCAACCGTCCTCTCCGCGCGGCGCGGTCGCGCACTGCCCCTTCTCCGGAGTCTAGCTCGGCCGACCGTCCTTCCTTCGCCGCTACAGAAAAAGACGTGGTTCTCTTCCATTGGGCGGTGTGTTTTCTCCATCGCCTTCATCGCTAAGAACACAACAAATAATCACAAGAATTTTCATAGTGGTCGGGCCATGTTCGTTTGGCCCACACTCTCCGCGTTAGAGTGGTAGAAAGCTGCTATGATTACTTATTGAATTTCAAAGAGTCTTCAAGAACGGGAAATGGGAAAAATCAAAAACAACCAACCCTACCTTATCATTCGTTGGAGGAGGTTGTGAGGAAGGAGAAGAAGTCATTGGCGATGGTGGCGTCGACATTCGTCGTTTCTGTAAGATGCCTCCAATTCTGGCTCAAGCGTCTTCCTTGTTCTTCGTTGGAGATGGTGCTTTCTTCATTGGAGATGAGTTCCTCCAATATATTCCCTTTCTACAACGATTTCTCCCAACCAAAAACAAGTGAGAAGCCAACACCAATTAAATTATGTTTACCAATTTAATTTGTTGGAACATTTAATTGGCATAATTAATTAAAGGTTGTGGCATAATTAATGTGGAGGAAGTTTAAGATACTTCCACACATTAAAGAGGGAGTTTAAGGGTTTCTCCCATTATAAGTGTTTGGGTCGTCCCCACCTTTAGGAATTAAAATTGGGGGGTTTAGGATCAGGTGGTCTCCACCACCATAACCCAAGTTAAGGGGTCTCAAAAATAAAAATGTTAAACAATTTTATTTTATTTTATTCTTTCACAAAAAACACAAAAACTAACTTTCACCATTGACCCACTACGGACATGGTAAAGGTCTTATTAAGAGAATACTGGTTCTGTGAGTTCATTGATGCCCTCATATTTCAATTTTGAGCACTAGTTTAAAATTTAGAACAAACCAGCTCGCACGTTTACTAAACGTACCCGAAAAAAAGTTCAGAAATTTATTCCAGGAACACCGGGCCTCAGAATCACGCGCCGTCAATTTTTTTGGACTCATGAAATTCCTATATAATTAAAGAAAAATTAATATGGAATTTCTGGGTCTTTACATTCTCTCCACCTCAGTGCTTTGCGTCTCTGAAATCCACATAAAAAAACTTGGAAACCATTTTGGGGTACTGAGCATGAATCTGAGCCTCCCGTTCCCATGTGCTCTCCTGGAGGTTCCCGTGATGCCAAAAAACATGCACCATAGGTATCGACTATCCATGAAGTACCCACTCCTTTAAATACTCAATCTCTACTGGAACCTCCATAAATTTCACCCCATGTTCGACGTCCAGCTCGCCATGGTCGATGATGTGAGAAGGGTCGTGCACGTATCTCCTTAGCTAGGATACGTGGAAGACGTCATGCACCCGGTGTAACTGAGGTGGAAGAGCTAAGCGATAAGCCACCTCAACAACTCTGCTGAGGACCTGGAGGGGTCTGATGAACCTTATAGATAACTTTCCACCGAGGCCAAATTTCCGCAAACCTTGTCGAGGTGAGACCCGTAGAAAGACATGGTCACCATCCTTGAACTCTAGAGGTCTCCGTATCCTATTAGAATAAGACTTCTACCTACTCTGTGTAGTCTTCATCCACTCCTGGATGACCTGTACCTTCTCTGTGGTATCCCGTACCATATCTGGTCCCATGAGTGCTGACTCCCCTGGGTAAGTCTAGCACAAAGGTGATCTACATGGTCGCCCGTACAACGCCTCAAAAGGTGCCGTCCGAGTGGTGGAGTGATAGATGTTGTTGTATGAAAACTCTAGCAAGGGAAAGTGATCCTCCCAACTATAACCGAAGTTGAGAATGCAAGCACACAACATGCACTCAAGGGTCTGAATGGTCCGATCAGTTTGGCCATCTGTCTGAGGATGGAAGGTGATTCTTAAACAAAGCTGCATAACGAAAGCCTCCTGCAACCCCTTCCATAGATGGGAAGTAAAACTTGTATCACGATCGGAGACAATCATCAAGGGTACTACATGTATCCGCACAATATCCTTCAAATAGAGGCATCCCAATCTATCTACTGAACCGTGCTCTCTGATCTGTAGGAAGTGAGCTGACTTGGTGAGTCGATCGACAATCACCCAGATAGAATTGTGACCCTAGGATGTACGTGGAAGTCCTTTCACGAAGTCTATGAATATCCCATCACACTTCCACTATGGGACCTCTAAAGGCTGAACCAAGACTATTGGTACCTGATGCTCCACCTTCACTTACTGACAGGTGAGGCACCAAGAGACAAACTCTTCTACTGATTTCTTCATTTACGGCCACCAGTGCGGTCGTCAGAGATCCTGGTACATCTTTGCTACTCCTGGATGTACCGCTATAGGGGATGTGTGGAACTCCCTCATAACTTCCTCCGGAAGTGACACTGGTACCATGGTACGTCCCCTAAAGAGGATGACGTGCTCCCCACCTTTAGAAAATCCATGAGGTGCCTATCCTGTGGATATCTGAGTACGTCGAGCCTCGCAGTCAGTATCCCCGCACTGCCTCTCCCTAACTCACTGAAGAAGTGGGGGAGTGACTATAAGAGACTAAAGAAAAGCTGCTCCATCTTGATCCACAAAGGACATCTGCAAGGTGGCCAGCTGCTCTGTCACCTCACCTAGAATATTTTTACTAGATCTCCGTCTGAGTGCATCAGTTATAACGTTTACCTTCTCTGGAGTATAGTCTATCTCAAATTCATTTTCCTGAAGGAACTCAAGCTAACATCGCTGTCTCAGGTTCAGGTCCTTCTGTGAGAAGATATACCTAAGACTCTTGTGATCTGAGTAGACTGTAAAATGTTCGCCCATCAAGTAATGTCGCCACATCTTCAAGGAGAAGACTACTATAGATAACTCTAGGTTGTGGGTAGCGTAGTTCTTCTCATGTTGTCTCACCTGTCGGGAACCATATGCAATCACTGCTTTCTCCTACATCAGGAAACATCTAAGTCCGGTCCCTCATGTGTCGCAGTAGAATACTTACCCAACACCCTTCTCTAGAATCCTCAATATGGGGGCACTAGTCAGCCTCTTCCTGAGCCCCTGAAAACTCTACTGGTATCTCTTCGACCACATTAAGGGTTGCCCCTCTTTTTCAACACTAATAAGGGTAACAAAACTCTAGAGAAATATAGAACAAACCTCTGGTAGTATCCATCCAAACCTAGGAAAATCCATACCTCCGTCACACTCCTTGGTGGCTCCCAAGAAAGTACCACCTCAATCTTCACTAGATCTACTGCAACTCCAGCCTTCGATATGACATGTCCTAGAAAGTGAACCTATCAGATCCATAACTAGCACTTCGAGAGCTTACCATAAAGATGGTTCTCTAAGAGTGTGTCCAGAACTATCTGCAAATGATAGGCATGGTCCTCCTTAGTAGTCGAGTAGATCTGAATGTCATCGATGAAGACTAATACATAGAGATCAACGTATGGATGAAAGATCCTGTTCATAAGTTCCATGAACACTACTGAGGTGTTGGTCCTGCAAAATGACATAAACCAGAACTCATAATGTCCATAATGAAATCTGAAATCCATCTTCTGCACATCCTCATCTCACACCCAGAGCTGGTGATAGCCTGATCTGAGTTCTATATTCGAAAACCATTGTGCTCCCTTCAGCTGATCAAAGAGTTCTTCAATCACCGGGAGTGGGTACTTTCTCTTCACAGTCACCTGGTTCAGGTTCTGATTGTAAACACATAGCCTCAAGCTCCCATCCACCTTCTTGGAGAACAAAATCGGGGCTGCCTAAGGAGAAACACTGGGCTGAATGAATCCCTTCCCCTGTAAGTCCTCCAGCTGTACCCACAACTCACGATGCTCCATAAGAGCCATCCGATATGCTGGTGTATATATCAGTGTCGTCCTGGGGTATAAGTCAATGTAAAAGTCCACGTCTCTATGAGGAGGTAGACCGGAAACATCATTAGAGAAAACATCCTCGTACTGGTCCACCACTACAGGATAGCTCGGACTCTCCACATCAACCGCTCCGAGGGTAAGGCCAGCCAACTGATGAGTGATCAGCTGCACTCTCCTCTGAGTAAGTACATCCTGTGCTACAAACGCTCCCTTCTCTCCAGTGAAGGTAAACCTGGTCCCATCCATGCAGACACACCGCACTTTTTTCCTAATATAGTTAATCTGAACATGGACTGTAGATAACCAGTCCACGCCCAAGATGACGTCGCAAGGCCTCGACGCTGCTACTAGGAGATCCCAGCCGAAGCTCTCTCCTCATAGAGTAATCTCACACTTCCGTAACCAGTGAATAATCATTGAATCCTCTCCCATAGTAGTCTCTAGCTGTAAGGATCGATCCAATGGCTTCGTCAAAATCTCTGAGATCCGAACGATGGTTGTGGAAATAAAAGAATTACTGACACCTATGTCTATAAGAATTGCAACTAAGGTGGAGTAGACACAGATCATACCTTGTATCATCTCCATAGAACCATGGTCACTGGACTTAGTTGACTGGATCCGAGCTCACCCCTTTCCACCTACTACCTGTGGTCGGGGTGGACCACTTGGTGGCGGTGGCAGTAACATCTCGAATTGTCGCCCACTGCCAGCTGGATGTCCATCTCCTCTGCCACGTCTACTTACTCCCTGTATACCTCCTCGGTTGAACCTCTATCTCTGTCTGGGCAGTCCTTCGACCATTTTCTGATCATCTGTAAGGAGGGTCGGACAGTCATGAGCCATGTGACCCTACCCACCTCATGTAAAACACTACATATTCCTCGCATGACCGACTCTGTCTCTTGTTCCCTACACAACTGACCCTGAATCATGCGATTGTGAACCTGTAGGTCTAGTCCTCTTGGACCTCTATGACATCTGTCTACTGCTGGCTGCAGAAGACTCCACTACGTGACGCCCAGTGGGGGGTCTCGCTGCTAGTGACTGCACAACAAGAAAACTCTCCACTAAGAGGTCTCACTCTAACACCCCTGCCTACGTCGCGATGCTGAGAGAAATCATCGAAGCCCTGATCTCCCGCCTGAGTCCCTGCTCAATGGTCCGGGCCCTGATGAATGGGTCCCGCACCATATCAGTGGAGTAGCATGAGAGGTCATTGAACCTCGCTCAGTACTGAGCCACAATCATGATGCCCTATTGAAAATGAAGTAGCTCCTGTATGCGCACTGCATGAACAGTCTGTGGAAAAAACTCTCCTAGAAGTAGGCTTTGGAAGTCTTCCCAGAGAAGTGTCACCTCGTCGTGAACCTGGGGCATCAAGCTCCACTATCTTCCTGATGATTCTTATAGAAGACTGGCAGAAAAGATCACCATGGGATCAGTTGGTGTCCCTACCATTTGGAAGACTCTCACCATGGCCTCCAGCCAATCCTCAGCTGCCTGTGGGTCCATCTCTCCCCTGAACCTGGGTGGCCTCTTGCACTAAAACTCATGCAACGCACTCAAGTGGCATGTAGCCTCTGCAGCTGGGGATGGTGGTATCAGTGGCCCAATGGGTAATGGTACTGCTTGTGCCTCCGCTGGTGCCTCTACTGGAAGAGGGCCCTACACCGAGGCCTCATCGCTCGGTGGGCTATCAGTGCGTACTGTACCTAGAACCCTAGCTGGATGTCTGCATGGAGGATTCCTGAAAAGAAACAGGTGCTCCACAGTCTATAAGTTATACCCGGTGAGCTGACTCAAAGAGATCACAAATAAAACTCTTTAAAACACACTCACAATCAGGGTTTTCGTGCACTGAGTTAAAAATCAGAAGTCAAAGTCCTGGTGTATGGATACGTCGACCGCCACACCAACACTAGATTCCCTAAACTAATAAACACACTCACTATACTTAACACTATTTCTGTTAAAAGAAATATTAGAGTCCTATATTATATGGTAGAACCGACTCTTCTAATACCAATTTGTCACAACCCGTCCCCCGGGGCCTATGCTGTGACTACCGTAAGCCCACCTTCCATAGGCCAGGGGCTGGAGACTTGTACCGAAAGGATTATTCCCTAAAACTAGGAAGGAATTTACTTTAAATCATGAAAACACATGCAACCAAGCACAAAAAAATATACGAACACAAGTAATCTATATAGAAAAAAGAGTGCTGAAAGTAAGAGGGACCGAAATAGGCCCAACAGTAAAGGTACAAGTACAATACAACTGAAGAAAGAGAAAGACAGCTACTTGGTCATCCACCGAGGTTCCTACCAAAAGGGTAGGTACATATCTCAAATGGTCATCTCTTCGGTACGCCTTGTCTAATGTCCACATATGAGCTACCTCCAGTCCTGGTACCCTTGTCCTCAGTTAACGCTGTCTGTCGTCTGCACCAAACACAACAAGGTGCAGGCATAGCCCGTGTAGGGGTGAGTATAACTATACTTATTAGGGACCCTGAGACCCTCAAGGTCTCACAAAATCCAAAAAGGATAAACCACAAAGCATGAAATCAACTGAAAACCCTACTTAGGTATATGCCCATAAATATACCTAATTTATCAAGTATGCCCATCTCAATCTTGAGAAAACACATAATCCAACTCAAAATCCCAAGATCAACTATTCCACCAAGGAAGGAGTACCATGAAGGTAAGTACCACATAGGTACGCCACACAGAAGAATACCAGCAAGGTATTAACCCAAAGTAAAGTACCACAAAGGTATATATTTATCTCACACCAGTAATATCTTAGATACAATAGTAGAGATGATTAGATGTAACCACTGAATCATCTTACTCTGTTAAGAGGCAGAACCACGAAGGATCCTAAATCTTCATTGGACCCATAGAAGATCGTAGTACATCATTAGACCCACACAGGATCCTAGTACCTCTTCAGACCCACATAGGATCCTAGTAAATTGTCAGACCCACAGAGGATCCTAGTACCTCGTCAGACCCACAGAGGATCCTAGTACATCATCAGACCCACATAGGATCCTAGTACATCGTGAGTACATCCTCAGACACACACAAGATCCTAGTACATCATCATTACGTTGTCATACCCACACAGGAACATAGTACATTGTCAGTACGTCGTCAGACCCACACATGATACTAGTACATCATCAGACCCGCACAGGATCCTAGTACATCATCAGTACGTTGTCAGACCCACCCATAATCCTAATACATCATCTTTACGTCATCAGACCCTCACAGGATCCTAGTACATCACCAGTATGTCGTCAAACCCACACAGGATCCGAGTACATCGTCAGTACGTCGTCAGACCCACACAGGATCCTAGTATATCATCAGTACGTTGTCATACACACACAAGATCCTATTACGTCATCAGTACATCGTCAGACCCATACAGGATCCTAGTACATCACCTGTACGTCGTCATTACCAGCTATAGGGTTCCTGCACTAAGCTCACTTGTCTCCGGAAGGGTCCGCTCCTCAATATGATGGTCGATAATCCAACTACCATGAATTCACATGAAGAAGTATCACAAAGGAATTCCATGTAATAGGGGTCTCAATGTAATAGACAGTTCATCAATCGGATTCCGGGTCTGTAAGTTATTATCCTTTTAGTTCCGAGGGTCTGGTTGGACTCGTGCTCGATCCAACCCGACCGTACCCCAACTTTATCCAAATCTCAAGTGTGGTATACCAAAAGGACGGTATCACACCAAGGTTTCCGGTACCAAAGACGGTTCATTAAACGGACGCTCGGTGCCAAAGTTATGGACAAAAGAGTGTATAGGGTCGAAACTAGTCCGGGACTGGTCCGACCCGGCCTAGGCCGACCTGGTTCAGGTCAACCCGGCCCAAACCAATGGTTTTGGCCTAGCTCGTAGTGAGGCCCGGTCTTCTAGGTGTCCTGACCCATGTTGGGTGGTCCGGCCCACGCGGGGCAGTCCGGCCCGCGTTGGGCGGCCGCAGTGCGGCGGGGCGTCCCCGGTGTGGTGGGGCGGCCGAGGTACGGCGGGCACCGCGGTGCATCGGGACGACCACAGTGTGGTGGGGAGCTGTAGTGCGGCGGGGCAACAATAGTGTGGAGGTCCACCGCGACCGGTTGAATGGCCAACTGTCCTCTTCGCGTGGCACGGTCATGCGCCGCGCCTTCACTGACGGCTGACACGACCGACTGTCTTTCCTTCGCCATTGCAGCTCAGTTGGCCTTCCTTCCTTTGTCGTTGTGACTGAAGCCACGGTTCTCCTTTGTTGGGTATCATGGTCGCGCCGTTTCCTACTTTTCTAAGAACACAACAAATAATCACAGGAGTTTGCAGAGAGGTCGGGCCATGTTCGTTTGGCCCGCACTCTCCGTGTTAGAGCGATAGAAAGAGGCTATGATTCCTTCTTGAATTATGAAGAGTCGTCAAGAATGAGAAAGGGTAAAAATCAAAAACAAAAAACCCTACCTTTTCGTTCATTGAAGGAGGTCTCGAGGAAGGAGACGAAGTTTTTGGGGATGGTGGCATCGACATTCGTCACTTCCACAAGAGGCCTCCGATCCGAGCTCAAGCATCATCCTCGTTCTTCGTTTGCGATGGTGCGTTCTTCGTCGGAGATGAGTTAATCCAATGTCTTCCCTTTCGCCAATGATTTCTCCCAACCAAAAATAAGTGAGGAGCCAACACCAATTAAATTAATTTTACCAATTTAATTTGTTGGCACATTTAATAGGCATAATTAATTAAAGGGTGTGGCACCATTAATGTGGAGGAAGTTTAAGAGAATTCTCCACATTAAAGAGGGAGTTTAAGGGTTTCTACAATTATGAGAGTTTGGGTGGTCCCCACCTTTAAGAATTTAAATTGGGGGGTTTATGCTCGGGTGGTCCCCACCACCATAACCCATGTTGAGGGGGTTCAAAAATAAAAATTTCAAACATTTTTATTTTATTTTATTATTTCAAAAAAACACAAAAACTAACTTTCACCCTCGACCCACTACGGATGAGGAGAAGGTCTCCTTAAGAAAACACTGGTGCTGCGAGTTCAATGGTTCCCTCTGATTTCAATTCCGAGCACCAGTTTAAAAGTTATGAAAACCCGCTTGCATGTTTACTGAACGTACCTGAAAAAAACTTCAGATTTTCATTTCGGGCGCACCGGGCCTCAAAATCACATGTTGTCAATTTTCACAAACTAATGAAATTACCATATAATTAAAAAATATTTACATGGAATTTCTGGGTATTTACACATCCATGGATGTCATGACACAACTTCATGAAGAAACAACCAGGAAAATCCCATTTGAGACATGGGATATCAAGAAACATGGCATGAAGAGATGAAATGGGAGGAAACATGACTGATCATTGGGAACCTTCTAGAAAATGAAGAAAGAAAACCCCTTGGATCACCATGGATTCAAGATGAAAGGAATAGAATTGATCTCCGTCAAAGGAATACCAAAACCCGAAAGGGTGGGATACTAGATATCCTAGAATTGGGGTAATAGGTATTGGTTTTAGTAACTCCCAAGTCTCTACACCTACTATTAGTGAACTGGAAGTGTAATTTATTGGACATTTAAAGTTTACACATAGTGTAAATGTTGAGTTTTTTTACATCTACAAAAAATCCATTACCTTGAGGTAATTAACCTTGAATTAATTAACATTATGAAAAGACTCAAAATATACCTGAAAATTACTTACACAGTTTGTAAATATAACACATAGTATAATATCAATTTTCTATCTTTTAGTAGTTGAACCCCTTCGTAATATCTCTTGGCCTCCTTTGAGAACCACGATCTTCAGAAACACATAAAGGGTCAGTATACATGGATTTGGGCCCTTAAATCAACCTTACTTTCAAGGTAAACCATATTTCATAGTAAATTCCTCTTCCTTGATGAATATACAATTTTGTGAAAATGATTTTTTTCATGAATAATTATCATTTATTTGAATGGATTATTTACTTTATATCTATGTTTTTCCTTCCCACCATGTTTCTACTCTCTTTTTAGGAAATATAATATATATATTTTCTATTATTATCATAGTTCTATTTAACCCTTCTCAAAATGAAAATTTAAAACTCTCTTTTAATGATGTGTATTTCCCAAAAAATAGTAATTCAAAATATTAGAAAAGGGTTTTCCATCATTTAAAAAATAAAATGTTTTATCATAAAATTCACAATTTTTTATGTCCCTTGTTCCATTTCATGGTTTTATATTCTGAATTTATTATTTTAAAATTTTCAAAAAAAATTATATTGCCCTTATATATATTTTATAAAATTAATTTACAGTTAAATATTTATAACATAAAAGGTTTATCTCTCACAAATTATAGTTTTTATAACAATCTACATGTTATTATTTAATTATTATTTATAAAAAAAACCTTTTTATATCCTATTATTTCTTATGTACATCTTATGTGATATGGTTAAGAAACCCATACTTTTTACACACATTATTTAAGATATGAATGTGATTGATTTCAAATGGAAATCATAATTTTGGATAATGATGGGTGTTATCCTATATCACCCACCAATGCATTAGATTAAGATTATATATCACGAGGGAGTCATGCAAGAACATAGTGAGTTTGTTTACATAGGAATGGTAATATATGGTTTCCTCACATTTTTATCCATGGACATTACGATTTTTCTTACATAAGAATGGAAAAAATGCGTTTTCTCATATATCATTTCCTATTCTTATTATTGGGCTATATTTTCAAGTTTTTTTTATCATTTTATTCCACATTTCCTTGTTTTTTATGACATTGTACCACATTTCCATATTTTTTTATCAAGTTATGATTCATCTCTATGTTCTTTATCTTGTTATGTTAAATTTTGTAGGTTCTCTTCATTTTGAAGTTAATAAATATTTACATGTTAAAACTTATTTTTAGGATATTCTAAATTATTATGTCATGACCTCATGTTTTGTAGTTATTGAGATATATTTTTAGTTATATCATGAATTTTATTCTTTTTTAACGGTCTTTTTATAATAAAATAATTTTCTAATTTGTTTTATGAATATCACCTATGATTTTATAAGATATTTATTACTATTAATTCTATCCTTTAGGTTTATTATATAATACATTATGATACATTTTTAACTTACTAAGAATATAAGCTAACAACATTCATATTTTTTTTAATCCTATTGGTTATGAAGATGATTATATCATGTGAGATTCTAAAAAAGGTCTAGAGGATCATGCTTATGGTTTTGAGTTTTAATCTTTTGTAAAATTATATGTTTGTGTAGCTAATATCTTTGACATTGAACATTTATTTCCATGGGTTATGAAACAGTTTATGAAATAAATTATCTGAAAAATGAAATTAATATATTATATAAGTTAACTTTATCTTGGGTCACTTTAGTTTAATTTTGGAATAATTACAAAATAACGTGGAAGTTGCTACATAAACTTATTTTTTATAGTTTCCACATCAGTTATGAATTTTTAAGCAACATGAGGTTTTGAATATAAATATTTTATTATTTTCAGGGAATGTAAATTAAAATTATCATAACTATATTTTTAAAATTTAAAGACTAATATATAGGGAATTAATGTAAGAATATTATTTTATTGAACCATGATGTGAATATATATGCATTTTGAGATTAAGAAATAGTTTTCTAATCATTTTTTTGAAAGAAAATAACTTGGTAAGTTATTAATGAAGATATCATAATAGAGGGAGAAATATTAAAAAGATTTGTTTCCAAAATTATTCTATGATAGTTTTTATTATTGACAGTGATGAAGTCATCCTGTGAAGTTGTTTGATGCAGTTTTGTGCATGTGATTTCAAGTGAGGATAATCTTATCATAGCCAACAACTAGATAACTTTTTATAGGATATTGATATATATGTAATAACCCAAAAATTTATCATTTTATTATTGTGGGATGAATTAACCATATAGTATTCAAAATACTATCATGATACACTACTATAAAACACACCTTTAAGAGCGCTAGAATCGGCCTTTATCACCACTAGAAAAGTGCAGACTTCCTTAGAACAGATTAAAATCCATAGATTTCATCAGCAAAAATAAAAACACAGATAAAATACATCATTTATCAGTGTTTTTATTTAGAAATGATAAATATACCCTTTATCATCACTTTTATTTGCGATGATAAAAGTATGATTTATCAGGCCATTTAAAAGCGCTGATAAATATAGACTTTATCTGCACCTTTTATGCACTAATAAATTTTATCTTTATAAGAACCTTTAAAACCACTGATAAATCATACTATTATCAACAAATTTTATAGCTCTAATAATGGTGAAAACTATAGTGTGGTGCTGCAACACACTACATCACCGGAAACAAGTGTAGTGTGCTGCACCAACACACTGCATCCGCAATAGCAACCACAAAAATTACCTAAATAAGATTAAAATAATGAATTTAAATGAAATAAAATTTTTAACACAAATAAAAGAAAAATAAAACACTATTATAGAGTATGTTAGTTGTTTTTTACAAACAATAATGTAGATTTTGAATAAAAAGGTGCACTTGGAGTCATACCGGTCACACTGTGAGTCGAATTGAGGTGTGACTAATTAATAAACTTCACAAATGACTTATGTATAATTTTCTTAAAGTACCAAAACAATCTGAATGTGTTTGCTCAGTTTTGAGTATGTCAGTTGTTTTTTCTGATTAAAATTAATGTTAGTTTAGAATAAAAAGATGAAATTTGAGTCATACCTATCACACCGTGCATCAGATTTAGGTGTAGCTGATCCCTACATGTAAACAATGTTGTATGGAGCATTTTACTAAAGTACCAAAACAATCCGAATGCATTTTCTCTATTTTTAGTATGTTAGTTTTTTTCTTCAATAAATTAATGCTAGTTTTGAATAAAAAGACGCACTTGGAGTAATTCCGGTCACACCGTGTGTCAGATTGAGATGAAGATGAATGATACATGTCCCAAATGACTCATTGTCCATTTTCCTAAAGTATAAAAACAATCATAATGTATTTCCTCGGTTTTGAGTATGACAGATATGTTTTTTTACTAAAATGTAATTTTAAACTCAAAAATAACACTTTGATCCATACAGGTGGAATCATGCATGGGTTTGACATGAAACTGATTCATACACATTAAAAATTAATTATGAATCATTAGAACTAATTATCAAGACAATCTGAGTGCGTTTTCTCAGTTTTTAGTGAGTGACACTTTTTTGTAATAAAATATTAATTTTTAACTAATAACGGACATTTGGAGTCATATAGGTCTCACTGTGCATCATATTGAAATGAATATGATAATTATACATCACAACTATTGTATGGATTGTTTTTTTAGGGTACCAATACAATCCTAATGCGTTTTCTCAGATTTGAGTATGCCAGTTATTTTTTTCACTAAAATTAATATCAATTTTGAACAAAAAGATGTACTTGGAGTCATACTAGTCACACTGTGCATCATATTGAGGTGCATATGAATTATACACATAAAAAATGACTCAAAAGTCATTGTAATAATGTATTAAAACATTCTAAATGTGTTTTTTTGGTTTTGAGTGCGCCATTTGTGTTTTCTACTAAAATGTCATTTTAAACTAGAAAAATGCGCCTTGATCCATACAGGTAGAAAAATGTGTGGGTTTGGAATCATAATGATTCATACACATCATTAATGAATTATTAATCATTTTCCAAAATTATCAAGTAAATTCATGTAAGTTTCATTGGTTTTCTGTGAGTCATACTTTTTTTGTATTAAAACGACAATTTTAATTTCATAACAGACACTTGGAGTCATACCGGTCACACAATTCATGAGATTGGATGATCCCTACTTGTAAAAAAATGACTTATAGATCATTTTATGAAAGTAACAAAATAATACAATTGATTTTTTTCTAAATTTTTGAGTGTGTAAGTTGTTTTTTTACACTAAAATTAATTTCAATTTTGAATAAAAAGATGAAATTGGAGTCATACTGGTCACATTGTATGTCATATTGAGGTGAGTTTGAATGAAATACATCCCAAAAAACACATGGATAATTTTCAAAAAGTATCAAAATAATAAGAATGCGTTTCCTCTATTTTTGAGTACGCCACATGTGTTTTTTACTAAAATATCATTTTAAAATAGAAGCACACACTTTGAGCCATACAAGTGGCAGCGTGTGTGGTTTTGACATGATACTAATTCATACATGCCAAAAATTAATTATGAAATATTTTACAAAATTATCAATACAATCTGAGCACATTTTCTTAGTTTTTAGGGTGTGAAACTTTTTTTGTATTAAAATATCAATTTTAAATTGATAACATACACATGGAGTCATACCAATCACACCGTGCATTATATTGATGTTCATCTAAGTCGTAAATGTCATAAATTATGTATGGATCATTTTAATAAATTACCAAAACAATCCAAGTGTGTTTTCTTAGTTTTGAGTACACTAGTTGTTTCTTAACTAAAATTATTGTCAATTCTGAATAAAAAGATGCACTTGGAGTCATACCGGTCAAAATGTGAATAGGATTGAGGCACAAATGAATTATTCACGTACAAAATGACTCATGGATAATTTTCATAAAGTATCAAAATAAATGGAATGTGTTTACTCAGTTTTGAGTATGCCACGTGTGTTTTTTTACTAAAATGTCAATTTAAAATTGAAACATACACTTTGAGCCATGCATGGGGTATAGTGTGTAGGTTTGAAATGAGACTGATTCATACATGTCAAAAATGAATTAATTATCATTTCCCCAAATTATCATAATAATCCTAGTGCGCTTTCTTAGTTTTCAGTGAGAGACAATTTTTTATTAAAATGTCAATTTTAAACTGATAACGAACACTTGGAATCATACCAGTCAAACCGTGCATTATATTAAGTTTAGGATGATATCTACATGTCTCAAATGACTTATGGATCATTTTACTGAAGAAATAAAACAATTTTAATCCATTTTATCTGTTTTGAGTATGTCAGTTGCTTTTTTCACTAAAATTAATGTCAATTTTGAATAAAAAGATGCACATGGAGTCATACCAGTCACACTGTGCATCAGATTGAGGTGAGGATGGATGATACACATTATAAATGACTCATTCATCATTTTACTAAATTATAAAAATAATTATAATTGTTTTCCTTGTTTTTGAGTGTGCCACATGTGTTCTTTTACTAAAATGTCATTTTAAACTGGAAACCCGTACCTTGATCCATATAGGTGGAATCATGTGTGGGTTTAACATGAGACTGATTCATACATGTCACAAATGAATTATGAATAATTTTACCAAATTATAAAGATAATTTGAGTGTGTTTTCTTTATTTTTAGTGAGTAATACTTTATTGTATTAAAATGTCAATTTTAAACTAATAACAGACACTTGGAGCCATACAGGTCATACCGTGCATCAGATTGAGGTTTATCTGATCTATAAAAGTAAAAAATTATATACAAATAGTTTTAATAATTTAAAAAAACAATATGAATTAATTTTCTAGGTTTTTGAGAATACTACGTCTGTTTTTTACTAAATTGTCATTTTGAACTGGAAAGATGCACAATGGATCTTATATTAAGTGACAAGTGTTTTTTGCACTTTCAAATTTTTTTCTCAAACACAATCACTGTATGATCCTTATTCTACTTAATTTCCAAACAATTTTATTATTTTCAATCCAGTGATTCTTATCCTCATCCTCCTCGGTCTCCACCTCAGTCTTCGCCTCTTCCTCCTCCTCCACGCCAGAATCCAACTTCAACATTTCCTTTGCCTTCACCTTCGACTCTTCCTATGCCTTCGCCTCTACCTCCACCTCCGAATCTATGATTTTAATTTTTTTTTATTGGTGGTAATATTGTTTTCGGCCACTGGTTACCTTTGACTTTCTGATGCGATGATGAATCAACGATGTTGATGACACGATTAGTTTTCAGAAATGATAACGACATGTACGATGATGATGATGGATGATGATGTTTATGGACATTGATGATGTATATGAATTCGAATGATGCATTCATATACAAAAAGTGATCTCCTCATTTTGTGTTTATGTATTTCTTATCTTGTATTTAGATTTTGGATCACCACTGTTGAATCCCGCCGTATGTTTTTGACTATGTTTTGGTTACTCTTTCCCCTCAAAGTGGTCTTTTTGAAAATCAAATACAAAGTTAATTATATAGTGCGGTCGGTTAGTTGTAAATCCATGCAATGAATCCAAAAAATAAATATTTGTGGTGTCTATGATGATTGATATCAGTATCTAGTTCTTCCTAAAAAACAAAAACAATTAAGTAATAAAAAACTTAAAGATATATTTTATTTGATTAAATCATAGAGTTTTACCCTTATAACGTAGTCATCAAAACTATATTTTCATCTAATGATTTTTTATTAAACTCTTTGAGTCACATGTCTTTTTTCTTCTATATTTCTTCCTTATTCAAAATAATTTCTCATATAGAAATGCTACAAGTATTAATGAATCCAAATCGTTCTTCACACAATATTTCCTTTATATAGTTGTAATATAAATTCCTCTACAAAACATAAATAGTTATTAACTTCAATCAAAATATTTATCTCACTATTTTAATGGATGTATTATGAAAATATACCTTATTTATGCATTCACAACTGAGACACCTAGCCATTCATGATTGAGAATATCATTTAGAGTCTTAAGACCAATTCCTTATATCAAGGAATATCTATATATTTCTTCTTAATATGCAATGTAAGACATATTTTTACTATTAAATGTGGTCTCTATATGAAGTTTTAATGATAAAAAATGTTTCTCTGGAACTGTCTTGGAGAAGGTAATCTCAGAAGGTCTTTTTTTTGGTTGATTTACTAGATTTTCTTGATTCAACCTTTTGTTTCTCTACCACTTTATCCATTTATAATATCAAACCTCACTTCATACCTTTTATCATAAACTGTTACATGTTTTTTTCATGAAAAAATTGTTTATGATGTACCCCATGTATACTTATAAGATTAGACGTACATGCTATGAAAGCTCCAATAGAAGCTTTAACCATTGTAATATACAGACTATTAAGTAGAACATGTAACTAAGTAGTTGGATCATAAGCTTCCTCAATACCCACTCTCATTTGATTTGTTGGGAGGGGTTGATTTTTTAGCCGTTCTCCTAGGATATTATACACTATACCCATCAAAACACGGTGGTATGTGGGTTTTGATAGATAAAAATCACATACAACTATACCCTGCAAAATTTTAGTAATATAAAGCTACTAAAAGTTGTTTGATTCACATTTATGAGAAAGAGTAATGAAAAAATTGATTACCTCAGGTAAGGTATGCAGTTGGGGGGAATGACTAGCTTCAAATCTAGGGGGATCTTTTGGTACATGTGCAGATCTTTTATCCACCACCGGTTAGCTTTTATCATTTATTATACATTGGTCTGCCAAAGCAGACTACAAAATAATATATTGTAGTGAGTCTATTTGTGTCTGCATTGGTTTCATCATATTATAGGTATATTGTTGTGGTTTTATCTTCGTGAAATATGTTCTTAGTGTGACTCCAAAACCTACTCCTCTAACACGACCATATTTTTCAGGCCGCTTCAAAGTTACTGAAAGCTGATTTTCTTCTAGTATGTAAGTTTCAAATTCTTATTTATAAACCATATAAATAAATATGAACATATTTATTTTTATGTAATATTGTTATAAATAAAAAATAATTACAATTTTTTTATACTTACACTTTCTTCCAATACTGAATTTGTGTTTTCATAAACCAATATACCCTTATTATTTACACGAGCCTGCTTCCATAGCACATGCCATGGGATGGAAGTGGATTTAGATTTTTATTCATCAATATTTAGATAAACAAAGAAACATATGTTGTTTCATATCACATAATTAAAGTTTTATTATTGATTTAAAATAAAAACCAATTTATTCTCTAATGAGCCATACCCCATCCTTCTTTTGCGATAGGGATACATTGGTTTTGAAGCACGTTATTTATTTTCATCACTGTTTTTTTGTTCCATAAATTAACAATTTTGAATAAATTTGGATAAAATAAATAATTTCAAATAATATATTATCAACTGCAATGAACCTGAAATGATTTCTCATTGTGATGATTTCTTAAAGAAGTTCATGTTTCCTTCTTTATAATGTGTTCATAACTAAGTGGTGGGTGGGGATTTATTTTCCCCTCAGTATCCCTAAGATGTAACTTTATAAGCAGAAGTCTCTATCATATTTTACAGTGGTTACTATGACAATTTTATAACGAAAATATTATAAACTAAATGAAGTCCGCAAGGAATAAGGAAAACTAAATAAATGTTCCATTATATAATTTTTCAGTAAAATAGAGAAATTATATTGTAAGATTACCATTATATCATTCTAAAGGATTTCCTTCATTATAGGTTGGACAAAATGCCATGAGTAAATATCAATCATCACATTCATCCTCATTGTGACCCCAAGATAACTAAAGAACATTGACTTTTTGGGGTCAATAGGTTGGCCACGTTGATTGCAGCCAACCAAAAATTTTATACCCTAAATCCTTTCCTTGATAATTTTATTCAAAACTGTGATGATGCATCATTATTATTTTTCATCAACGTGTTGTTAATGACCTAATAATTATACACTTTCATCATCAACAATATGTTTTTCCTCAGGACTGGTAACATCATCATATTCATAAGACATTGTGTGCATGATTAGTAAAACATTTAATTTGTCTTGAATAACAAAAACAAAATATAATGTATGCATAAAAGTCCAATGTTTTATACATCTTGCATGAAAATTGTTACTATCTTGTACAGAGATATAATACTTAAATACTACAATACAACTAAACTTCACTAACTTTATTTAATCCATCCGTAGATACTTGATTTCCTCCCATATCTTGATGATGGATTTGAGGATACTCATTCCCTCTTTCAAACTAACTGTCCTCCCATCTATTTTCTGGAGGTATGTCATCAATGTTCTTTGGAACCACAATGATGGGAGGAAGGCTATTGTGAAAGTGGGATTCCAATCCATCATCAAGGGATGGAATAAAATCAAGCATATAAGGATTAAAGTATCCAAGAAACTTAAAATAATGAAATCAATCAAAAAGTATCCTCAATTGAAGAGGAATTGGAATAACTCTACCCTAATGGTCTTGAAGAAATGAATCTTACCCCACCTACATTGGACATCACTTATATCTACTCAAGGATTCATCCCCTTCCAATTTTGGATATTTTTTAATCCACCATAAGATCCCTACAATAACTTAGATCCCTTTAAATGGTGAATTTTTCAACTTATGCTCAGTTTTGATCTAGAATTTATTTACTCTTATAAATGAAATCAATATACTCAATGCAATCATAAATTTATTATTATGAAATATTACCATAAAATCTTAGTGGAAATATAGATACTTCTCATCATTGAAAATTAAACCACATATCCTGAAGTAGATCTACAATTACCTGTAGGAATTTCTTAATTTAGGAATGATAATGATATTATAAGTTGTAAAATATAATATTGGAGAGAGGTATCCCCACAACTAAATCATATTATATAATGAAACTTAATCATATGCCCTGACCGGTCTCACCAAATATGATAGGAGATATCATATTTCTTTTTTCATATTTAACAATTGTGCGGATATTGTATTTGTGCTTTGATCATATATTTTTACAAAATCCATGGATAGAGACATATTTTATGATACCATAAATTGTATGAAAAAATAGTTTAAATCCTTATATTTTCTCTATGCCATACCATATGATATATAATAGTTATATTATATGGATAAACAAATAAATCCTTCGTATCATAATATATGAGATTAATTTAATAGAACACAACATTTATTTATTAGAAAAACTAATAGATTAATACATTTTGTCCTTGAAGAACAAGTATTTGATACCACTTATGAATTTTAGGGTATCATAATATGATCATTTGTGGGATAAAAAATCTAAACCTGATCAAATTTATCTCAAGGATAAACATGAATGTAAATAAAGAGAAAACACCTATGGAAAATATGTAATATAGTATCAGTGGAATAAATATTTAAACTTCAATGGAATATGTTTGATTTATAACAATAAAGTAGCAAAATAAGTTTACTATAATTTGAGGATATTATACTATCCTTCCATTACATAAATATTCTTGAAGACCCTCAATCACCGAAGGAGTGATAGCACCTTAACCTAGTGATAACTAGTGATCAAAAAAGAAGATAGGTTTGACTATGGAATGAAATAAAAGGTTAATTATAATAAGGGGATCATATCCATTTATAGGGACTATAAATTTAATAAATAATGCCTTGAGCATTGACCTCCATCTCATGGAAAATGATAATTTCATCACCTCGGAGTACTACCTTCATTGAGTGTTTTGAAAAATGTTTCAATTAATCTATAATGATCCATATGATTTATAATTGATGAGGAACCATTTGTGAGAAGTAGTTAAATTTATTCATATAATATCCTTTGTTTAATTCCCGACCAAAATATTTGTTGATCATATGTCGTAGCCTCTGATAAAAGTATATATAAGCTTAAATTTTCATTTATAATTCAAGGATATCAGTAAATACAATATCTCGGTTTTGTGAATTTTTGAAATGGATAAAAAAATACATGACTTATTGGATATAAAGATCCAAAAAATTAAAATTATATTTTAATCAATTTTTATCCTCTCTATAGTTATTCACCATGTTAGATGAATTTTCAAATTATTTTTTCATCCTTTAAATTAATTATCTCTCTATTTTGATTAGTAAATCTATTAATAAATCACATCTCATAGTTTTCTTGACCAACTTTCCAACCATGGATAACTCAATTTATCTTAGGAAATATACTCTTTATATGTTGTTTGGTATTTCTAAGTCCATTTTCCTAATGATTTCTAAACTTTATCTAATCTACGTTTTTTTTAAAATATTTGAGCATACTTTTTTCACCAAACTAATTCCCCATAACTCTTTGTAAACCACAGTTAAAGTTTAATAATAATCTTGAATTAATTAAAAAAACAAACCCTCTCAACTTGTATGACTAGAATACTTTTTGGAATATGACTAATTAATTCAATTTATTTTTTAATTCAATGAAATATTATTTTATCAAAATCGTAAATCTAAATAACCCATTTCATAGTTTACCAATTTACAAGAATAACCAAAATACACAAAACATGTTTTAATGATTTTTACACTTACCTTGGTCTATTCATCTCCCATAAACGAGGTTCACAACTTGGTATCCCCTAATCCTTCAAAAACCTCATAATTAAGCCTTTATAATCTATAATCTAATATAGAATATGAATTAAATTTAAGAAACTTCTTAGATTTTGGAACCCTATATTATTCAAATGAATTGAAAACTGAGGGGGTATGAGAGGTCTCCTTGTTTATGTCGAGAGGATAGTAAACCATCTATGTGTGTCTCAAGGGACAAATGGGTTGGACATTCAAATACATATGAAAGGAGAAGAAGAATAATAAATGTGGGAGAGGAGAGGGTGTGGGAGTGGAGGATGTGTAGAGAGGTACGATCTAAAATCTATTGTATTTATCCATACATACATACACATATTTTGACTAACCTTACCATATGAAAACATCATCTCATTCTTTGAAACAATTTTCTATGGTGGAAAACGATGAAATAAAACTACACTAATTTTATTTTAGTAGCGACGGGAAAATATACAGGGTTCATCATGTTTAAGAAAAACAAAAAAATGAAAAACACGGAACCCAAAACATCAAAAAACAATAGAGGAAGAGTAGAAAATAACATACATTGGATTCAAACCTTGATTAATCCGAGGGAACATAGAGGAGTCACATTGACAGTAGAGGAGTTACATGAGACCTTGAGAATCACGAGTGACTGAGTCATGGTTAGGGTTTTTTAAATTGAACACTGATAGTTTTAACAATGCTTTCATAAAAGTGATGATAAAGATCCATTTTATCAACGATGATAAAATGAATATTTATCAGTGCTAAAAAAGCACCGTTAAAAGCTTTATAATTATAATTATTTAAATAAATTTATTATTGTTTTATAATTATTTAAAGAAATTTATTATAATTTTATAATTATTTAAATAAATTTATTATAAATTTATATTTAATTAAATATATATAATTATTTAATTATAATTATATAAATACTTATTCATAAAATAATAATTATTTATTTATAACAATTATAAATATTGTAAATATAAATTTATAGATATCTATATTTATAAATAATTGTTTAAAAATATATTTTTAACATTATTAATGTATATATAATCTTAAATACATGTATTTTAAAAGTGAGTAAAATTGAATATTTCAAAATGCGTACACTTTAAAAATATTGAAAAAATGGATAAGTTTTATTAATTAAATATAAGTTATTAAAAAAAATGGATATATATATATATATATTGAAATGGATGAATACATATTAAAAATACTAAAACATAGTATATAAATAAATATAAATAAGTAATAGAAAATGATCATATTAAAAAATAAAATAAAAAAATAAGAAACATTAAAAATAAATACCCTAACTGTAGTATTAAAAACACATAAATAAAATTAACTAATTAAAAACATAATATATATTAAATGTATCATGTTATAATGAAATTCTAAAATATACTAAAATTTGAATAAATTACATAAATATTAGGTGTAAGTTTTTCTATATATTGTGTAAATATTTTTGTGTGTGTGTTTGTGTATAAAAATTCATTAATATATATATATATATATGTGAAATAAATACAACACACGATGTTTGATATAGGTTAAATTGAAAAATGAAACAACATTAAAAATGAATAAGACAATAATATGTTTTTGTTAACCTTTTATATATATTATACTTATTCATTTGATATATCTATATTTAATATATAATATTTGTTAATATTTAATATATATATATATATATGTTTGTTAAAATTATTCATTTTTATTTATAATTATTTAATTAATAAAATGCTTCATATTTTTCTTGATTTTTTACATAATAAATTGTAAAATAATAAAAACATTTCACCACGGTTAGAGTTAAAAGAGGCTTATCAGGGGTCAAACTAAGATATAAGGATTAAAATAAAAATTAAATATGTATAAAATTTATTGGTTCAAGATATTTCATCCATATAATATCTTAACATTAATTTACATTCCATTTGGTTTGTATTTCATAAGAATGTGACTTTTTATTATTTAGATATTTTATGTAATTCGATATATTTCCTTCCCCTCACTTATAAAAGGGCACCTCATCTCCTCCCTTTAAAAATAACAATTATCACAATATCTTAGCCTATAAAAACCCAAAACAGCATACTATAATTTTTCTTTTCATTCTTTATCTTCTTTTCATCTCCCAATTCCATCATAATTAGATTTAATGTGCAATCCAAAGGAGGCCTCTCTAATAAGTCGTGATCATATTTACCGATTCTTTCAAAGTTTATTTCTTCATCTATACCCTATAAATTTGTTGTATACATTATAACATGATTTATCTATTTTTATAAATATATTTTTATTTTATTATTATTATGGGAATCTATTTTCCTCCTTTATCCCATTCTATAGAAAATTAGAACATCATGCTTCTATATGTTTGACTCACCACCTCCATGTTTCTATGTAATTTGTTTTTCAATAATAATTTATATAGATGGTTATAAATATAAAAATAATCAATATATATGATATTTGTGATATAATTATGATTTTTAACACATATTAAATATTATTAACCTTTATATCATTCCACCCATTATTAAATGATAACATCACTCATGTGAATGTGTGGACTACCACATCATTGAAGAGTTTTGATTCATTTTTCACATGCATATTTCTTAAATGATTATAAATACATATAAAATAAACACATATGATATTTATATCATTATTAATATTTTGAGATTGTGGAACCATGATCAAGTTGAAAGGACTGTAACTACTATATTAAAACACACATAAAAAACGAAGTAGTTAACACTCAAAATGATGCCCATAATGAACTATTGTTAATGAATCAGTGATATTATAGAATAAGTGGATCATATATTATAATATAAGTATGTAAAAATTTATTCAATATAATTAAAATATGTTTGAATTTGTTATAGTAGATTTTATAATCACTTAAAAATCATGTTAAACCTGAGGTAAGGGTTTATTTAAAAATCTCATCTTTATTTGGGATTATCAATGTTTATGTTTCCATTATGGGCAATGATACTGTCTTTCTCTTTTAGACCTCATAAATTTTATTATACTCTATTTTTATTTTAGAAATTATAAGTTTCCCTAAAATATTTCTCCTACTATGTACATAATGGTCTATTTTTTTAATTTCATTCATGATTATTTTCCCATGTTTGTAGTTTTCAAAAATATATTCAAGAATGATTTAATTATTTTAAATTATTTATGAATGTAAATTTTTTACATGTTTTAATTTATATAAAACCTTTTAAATGAAATATTTTTTTCTATTATGAATGGGGAACTTTTCACTGAATGGATGAACATAATCATTATTTTAATACTTACCACATGAATGGATTTTCCCACCTTAAAGAGCAGTCTTTTCCATGAACCACATGAATGGATTTTCCCACCTTAAAGAGTAGTCTTTTCCATAAAACCGCCATTAAAATTTTCCATTTTTATTTTGAAGAAAATTAGTTTTAATAATAGTCTTTAAAATTTTGGAATTGAAATAAGTTATTTAAAAATTAAAAGGATATTTTACCCCATGAAAAGTCCAAATTATCTTTTAAATGTATTCTCATCTATGTAAACATAACAAGATAAGTTTTTGGATTTAATGGGAAAGAAATCTTGTGATGCAATCCACCATATTACTAAGAATGTCATACGATCATGTTTTTATAACTATTGAAGAGGGAAGATGTTTTCATTTTATTTGGTAGTTTTTAAATATTTATGATTATATTGATTATGTATTGAATTATTATTCATTTATTTCATATGATAAATAAATTAGACTAATTAAGTGATGGAAAGGTTTATTTATGTCCATTCAATGCATCAGTAGGTCCCGTGAGACAATCTAGTTTTGAAATTTCGTGTATTCCTTATGTATTTAAGTAAAATGTATTAATATGGGTCCTTAGACACAATATTTTCCATGATTTATTTATCCTATGACATCTTTTTTTTATGAGTTTTACCTTGATGAGCATATGAGATCACAATTTATTATATTTTCCATTACCTAGGATACAAATAAGGGATATTTTAATGCATTTAAGGATTTATTATAAGAAATAATAATGATATCACTAATTTTTTTACATTTTATTCCTGATATTAGATGTTAGATGAGAATCATGTATGTCCTAGTCTCCCAAAATGACTAAAATATTTGATCCTTTAATGTGAGATCAATTGTTCTTTGTTCCAATATAGTAAAATAACAACTGGATTTGAGTTTGTAGAGTTATGGTGTTACGATTCATATCAAAGGATGCTTCATATAAACCTTTGTATCTATATATTAGTAAAAATATATTAGAGAAAATAATCCCATGATAGACTCTAAGAAAAAGTATAAGTATAAGATAATATGATAAGGTTTTTGTAAATTAGATATTGTATGGGTTTCCTAAAAAATAAATCTCTTTTTGGGTACTGGAATTTTAGTGGGTCTATGTTTTAGATGAACCTATGGGAAACATCTATAAAGTAGCATATTTTGTTTTAATTTTTTTGTCACCAATTTGCAATGAGCGGTTCTATGAATACACACCTGTATATACACTCCCATGAGACACGGTTTGGTTGATTAGCACACTCTTTGTAAATGATTATAAAAGATGTGAAAATATTTTTATGAATGGAAGATATTTATAAAGATATTAAACTTATGATTTTGAGATTTTCTATGTATAAATTTAAATTTATGCTATGTGTTACACCACATTTAGATTTATATTTCATATTGTTATTATCTAACTCAATAGATTCCATTGTTTAGAAATATCACATATAGAATGGAATAGAATCCATATAAATTCACATAATATATGTGGGGATTTACCTCCAGATATAGAAAACTAAGAAATATGTAGAGCTAAAAAAATTATAACTATATTGTGGTAGTTGACTTAGGTTATGATGAAAAAACTTGCCCACATGTATTAGTCTACTAATCCCCAACTTTACGAAACAATATTGGACCACTTAATGAGTGGGAAATCGACATCATTCATTGGGATTATTAATCAACTTGTAGCAAAAAAATTTATAAAGTCTCTAGAGAAGATATTTCATTATTTGTGAAGTAGTGAAGAAGATAAAGTTATCATTGCAGTTTATTATCTATAAGGATACACTGATCAATTGTGTTCATTGATCAATAACAAAATGGAATTGGAAAAAATAAATAGAATGTTTTAGAATTTATTCAAGGATATATTGTTTGAAAAAATAAATTCGTCATAAAAATGAGATAATATTTAGTGTCGAATCCTCAATCTATAGGGAAAGGTGGAAAGTATTATTATGTATAAAGATCAATTTACATTATTTTTTACTCATTTTTTGGAATATACACATAAACCAAGGTGTAATATTGATTATTTATTTTATAATAAAATATTATTCTCATGAATTTTTTTATATGTGAGGATATAGAATCACATACCATCAAGAGAGAGAAATAATTCTCCCATTAATATGTTTTCCATGGGAAAAATTAAAAGAAGTGAGTGTATGGGCCCTATGGAAAAGGAAATATAGAAAAAGGGATGATGGGAAGGGATGAATTTAAAACTTCTAATAATTTTGGAAAGGAACATCTCTGAAATTTCTTGATAGTAATGTAAGTTTTCTTCATGTTTGGAGATAAATCCCATTAATATCATGATTATAAGTGTAATAAAGAAGCTTCCAATGTCTAATGCTTAAAGTTTAAGGATATAGATAATTTTTAAAATTAATTCACCATGAATGAAGGTAATTTTCCTCAAAAAATGGAAGGGCAGATTGTCCAAGAATATATGTTCAATACAGCTGAAGATGAAGTTCCTAAATATGTATTGGATAGTAAATTGATCATAGAAACATATTTTTCTAATGATTTTTTATTCTGAATATGCTTACTCTTTTATATATTTCATTTTTTCCAATAAAATTATATATTTTCCTTGAACTATAAGGAGATATTTTTTAATAAAGAATCCAAGAGTAAATCTTAACGCAACAAGTATATATTAATTAGTTACATTGAAGAAATATCGGTATAAACCATTTTAAAACATGATAATTATACATATGGATGACTTTGGAATAATAATTTTTATAGAATGTATTCCAAATTATAATGATAAAATTTATTTCTAAGGAAAGTATATTGTGATTTTTTGTGTTGATATAGTGTCCATTTCTTTTAGAGGGGAGATTACAAAATCTGAATGATTTTGAAATCTAACTCCATAAGCTCTCATTAATGAAATTATTAGAGAAGAAGATAATACATATCTTATTAAAGTAAAATGTATCCATATAATAAATAATGTATGTATTATATTGGAATACATAAATGTGTTTCCTAAAGATTACCTAGAAATCCCCAAGTGTCAAGTTGAGTTTTCCATTGATCTCATCCCTGATGAAAAAACTATAACTATGTATTCGAATAGGATGAAAATAGCGTAATTAGTGCTACTAAATAATCAACTATATGAGTGGTGTAATAAAGAATTTATTCTCCCTAGTGTTTCACAATGGGGTCCTCAATTCATTTTAAATAAAAAATATGGGTATGTGAGGTTGTTCATTGATTATAGGGAAATAAATTTCATTAATATATTGAAAAGGTATCCTCAACCCCGCATTGATGAATTATTTTATCAACTTAAATGATCTCAATTTTTTTAATGATTGATAATCTCTCTGGTAATAATCAAATATAAATAATTAAGGAACATATTACAATGATAAAATCTCATATGAGGTATAGAAATTATAAATTTATAGTAATTACCATTGTATTGACTAATGCCACATCAATTTTTATAGATTTGATGAAATGAGTATTGAAGGATAAGCTTGATAATTTCATTATGGTATTCATTGATGATATATTGATATAATATAAATTCTAGTATAGTCGGACTTCATTTGGGTAGAGTTGATCAAATAGGAGATGGTAATAAGGGTAGTGTTGTTAATACCAATTCTATCCAGGACAATCTGAAAAATATGAGGAAATCAGAACTGAATGCAAAAGGAAAAGCTATGCTAAATAGCATAGTTGAAGTAACTGATCTATTAGAAGGTTCCAGAGCTACCAAAAAGAAGTCTGGTCGGCCACCTAAGAAACTAGGGAAAATGAGGTGTCCCGGCCTCATAGTTCGTTTCAAATGAAGATGTTGTTTTGGAACTGTGAAGGTCTTGCTAATATGGAAACCACCAGATCAATTCAGTTGTTCATCCAGAAGCAAAAACCTGTTCATATAGGTCTCTCCGAGCCTAAAAATATATTCCTTCCTAATATTTCCGATTTAAAAAAGTTGGGTTTCTCTTTAATTGACACCAATAGGTGTTCTACTAATGTAAAAAGGCTATGGGTATTGGATAATTTTTCTCTGACAAGTACATCCATGTCTATTTCCAGTGAGCATCATGTCACTTGGACCTTCAATTATTTTGGATATGATTTTGTTTCAACCTTTATATATGCCATCAACAGTTATCAGGATCGTAAGACTCTATGGGTGGAAATGGGGTCCTTGAAATTAGGAATCTCTTTCCCCTGGATTATATTGAGGTACTTTAATTCAATCTTTAATCCAGATGAAAAAATAGGAGTTGTCAACAATTCCATTTCTTTGAGAGAGTTCAGAACATACATTGAACAAAATGACTTGGTTGAGGTTAATTTGGTATGTGTCAAATATACTTGGAATAGAAGGAATCTAAATAGTTATGTGGCCAGTAAAATTGACATAGATTTCATCAATGGTCCTTCTCTGGATAAATGGGGTTCAATCTCATGTTCAACCCTTGATCAACTTAATTATGATCATTATCCAATTCTGTTGGACCTCGCTGATAAGGAACCCAAGCACCCTCCCCCTTTTTGGTTCAATAAATCTTGGGTCACTCATCAGGATTGCAGGATTATTGTTCAACAAACATGGGACTCTGTGAATTACATGAATTATTCTTTTTCATGCATCACCAAGCTCAAAATCCTCAAAAGTAATATGAAATTCTGGTGCAAGGATCAATTTAGGTCTCTTGATTCAAAAATATCTTATCTCGAGGCATCTCTTCAGAATATCCAAGAGATCAATTCGATTAATGATTTATCCTCTGGGTGCTTGGATGAAACTGATCTAATATTCAAGATAAACAATCTTCTCAAACTTAAGGATCCCTTGAAAAAGGATTACTTCAAGCCTAAATGGTTAAAGGATGGTGATAGGAACTCTAAATTTTTTAATTCTCTTCAGAAAATCGAAAGATCTCTAAGCCTATTTCATTGATCCAAAATGGAGATAGCCTAATTGATAATAGAAAGGACGTAGTGGAGAACATCGTCCCTTACATCAAGGAGATCTTCAATGGGTCACACTCCACTATTAATCCTTCGGATGGGGTGATTCTAGGGCTTTTGAATCAAGACGATAACTCCAATATCATTGATATTCCTCTTTAGTTGGAAATCAAGGAGGTTGTGTTCAACCTCAACTCTAAGAGTTTTCCTTGTCTGGATGGATTTGGTAATTTCTTCTTTCAATATTTATGATATATAATTCATGAAGATGTTTGAAGGTTAGTTATACACCTTTTCAAAGGTGGGACCTTACCTCGTGGTTTGAATGCTTAGTTCCTTGTCCTTATTCTGAAAGTGGATAATGAAAATGAAATTCATTTATTCAGGCCAGTTTCCTTGGTCAACACTGTTCACAAAATCATTTGAAAAATTATTTCTAGCAGGTTATCACACATTGCTTGCAAGATTGTTTCTCCCAATCAGTTTGGATTTATCAATGGGAGATTGATCCAAGATTGCTTTATAACTACCTCGTAATGTGTGAATATTCTCAAAATTCCCATAAGAGGTGGAAACATTTCCCTCAAACTTGAAATTAGGAAAGATTTTAATACAATGTACTGGGGATTCAAATGAAAGATTCTTGTCATGTATGGATTTGCCGATGTTTTTATTAATTGGATCAAGCCTATTCTGATCTTAGCTCACATTTAAGTTCTAATAAACGGATCCTCTAAAGGTTACTTTGAGTGTTCAAGAGGTGTTAGGAAGGGTGACCCTTTATCAGCAATCATTTTCTCTATTGTAGAGGATTACGTTAGTAGGTTCCTATCTATCATGGCTGGCAATGGAAATCTTAAAACCATTCATGCTGGAAGAGGGTTGGTTTTTCCAATGCATCTTCTTTACACTGATGACATCATCCTCTTTAATAGAGGGGACACAGTAAATATCCAAAACATCAAGAAAGATCTTTTTTCATTATGAGATGTTTCGGGACACGTGGTTAGTTGGAACAAATAATTTGTATTCTTTGGAAGGAATTTCCCATCCAAAAGAATGAATGACATCATTAGATAGCTCAGTATTTGAGAAGGAGCCCTCCCCATTAATTACTTGGGGGTGCCTTTATTCTGGGGGACACCAAAGGCTTGCTATTTTTCCATCATTATTGGATTGATTTGAAGACAACTTTCTTCCTGGAAGTTTAAATCCTTACCCATGGCCAGTAGAGTGGGTATTGTGAAGTCCATCGTCATCTCCAAATTCTTATACTCGTTCATGGTTTATATGTGGCCGATTCCCTCAACCTATAGCATCAATGTCTCAATCAAGAACTTCATTTGGAGTGGAAGTATCACTGAAAAAAAGCTTGTAACTTTCCCTTGGAATTCTGTGTGTAAGCTTTATGATGATGGGGGATTGGGTATCAAAAATATGGGTTGTTTTAATTATTCTCTACATGCAGGATTTATATAGAGACTTGTCAATAAGAAATCCGAAGCTCTATCTTTTCTTAGAGATAGATTTATTCACAGACTCAAATCAGGCAATCTTAATTACTTTAATTCCTCTGTTTGGCATTATTTTAGGAACATCTCTTTCAGAATTGATGCATATTCTCATTACTTGGTTTCAGAGGAATCCTCCCTTCCTTTTTATAAATGTAATTGGACTATAATTATCTTATAAGACTTGGCCCTTGGTGAAAATTCCAATCTTGATTTTGATCTGTCAATTAAAGATCAACTTGGTTCTATGGAAGGTCTTCCGAACCAGGTTCTTTATATTGTTAGGAAGTAATTATTCTCTTCCATAGGAGACTTCTAGGCATGGAAACTATCTTCTAATGGGATCCTCTACTCTAAAGGTTTTTATAAATATTCTGTGGGAAATGATTCTAGTTCTTAGTGGATGGGTATTTTGAACAGGGGTTTCCTAAAACCATCTCGGGCCATATTTTCTTGGAGAGTAGCGCAGAAGAGGCTTCCAATGGATGACCATATTAAAACAGGTGGGATTTTCCTCTACTCTAGGTGTGTCATGTGTCATCAACACATGGAAGATATTGATCACCTTTTTCTCAGTTGCATGACAGCTTCAATAATGTGGGCAACAGTTTCCAGTATTTTTGAAGTGCACCTACTGTGGATGATTTCGATGGTTGCTTTTATGAAGAGTTGGCCTGATATCAATCTCTCAGCGTAACTCTCCTATATTTTTCTCATTGCTACGGATTATTTGATCTATCTTATTTAGTATTCTAGGAGTAAATTCATTCATGAGTAGTGGGTTTTTTTATAGATGCGGTTATCTCTAGAATCCTCACTATAATCCTTGAGGTTTCCATTCCGAAAGGAAAATACTGTGGGAATTCCTTTCATGATCTATCTGTTTTAAATAGGGTGAGTGTCAGGGGAAATTTTCCTTTACCTCTTGGCACAATTGAAGGGTTTTTGTAGGCACCCTTTCATGGTTGGATCAATGTGAATTCATATGGCGCTTCACGTGGTAATTCGGGTGATTCAAGCTTTGGTGTGGTTTTTAGAGATCACAAAGGGTGTGTTATTGGCTGCCTTTATGGATCATGTGAATTTGCCTCTAATCTTGAAATAGATACGTGTGTAGTTATTGATGCGGTTGAAAAAGCTGATAGAAGAGGTTGGAATAAGTTATCTATTGAATGAGATTCCACGCACCTGGTGTTAGCTCTAAGGATATGTTCTCTTCATCTCTCTTGGAAGTTGACTAATCGTTGGAAAAAATGTTTGGATCTAATTTATTCAAAGGTACAAATTATTACTCATGTGTATAGATAAGAAAATGTGGTGGTAGATGGTCTTTACAATAAAGGTGTTAGTGGATCTGATTTTCATTGGGGAGATCAAGGGCCTAGTGATATTCTTCCCATTATGAGGAGGGATCAATGTAGAATTTCTTATTTTAGACTGGTTTAAGTTTATTTTTTTTATAATAAAGGGATATTTCTTTTTTGGGAAAGGTGTCATTTTATCATTAAAAAAATATTTATATTCATGAGGTGACATTTTAGAAATTCTTAGGATTTATTTTTTAAAGAAGGGGAGAATGTTACATCTGATCTTTAATAATAGTAGGCATTTAATTTTGGAGATACAATAACACAATGCAAGTTTATTTTTGTGGTTAAAAAATAAATTACCTATTAAATAAATTTAATTTTGTGAAATTAATTTTATTTTTTAATTATTCTTTAAAAAATTATTTTTGGTGATTTTTTTATATTTTTTAGAAATCATTGAATTTTATGTGAATAGTGAAAAATACTAGCTTGAATTTTTTTTCACTTGATAGATTTATAATAATATAATAATAACGTCAAATTTATGATTACCTTATTTATTGAACAAATATATTTTAGGGAAGTAATACAATTCATATAAAAATATATTTTTTAACACATAAATATATGCCAAACATTTTTGAGGTCTAAGAATTGTTGTTATTCAAATAAAAAAAATTTATTTCTAATTTCTTAATGTGGTATATAAAATTAAAAAATGTTTTTATTTTTATTTAAATACAGATAAATATGATTTAATTTAAATTAATATAATTAATTCCATTTGAATCAATGTTATAAATTAAGTTTCTGTAATATAATTTTTATTCATAATATAATCATTTTTTTGTAAATATGGTTTTAATTACATTTTGTAAAATTATTTTAAAATTATATTATTATAATTATATAAATTTAATATTTTTAAAAAATTCCATATTTAAAATAATAATAATTAATATTTTTTAATAATATTGAATTAATTTTTATTTTTAATGGATAGTAAAAAGAATAAATTTTTTTAGCATGATTATGATTACAAAGGTTTTACCAATGTTTAAACTAAGAGGTGAGGGTAAAAATTCCACTCAAACATGTATAAAACTTATTTTAGGAAGTTTTTACAACCTAATGTTATATTATCTTTAATTTCTTGGAAATTTGGTTCCACTTTCTTGAAAAAATTACTTTATGTTATTTTAATATTTTATGTAATTCCAAGTGTTTCCTTACCCTTACTTATAAAAGTGAACCTATTCTACTACATTAAAAAATATATATATAGATAAAAAAATCTATTCAAAAAACCTTTCCAAAATCCTTCCCTTAATTCATTATCTTTAATTCTACTCTCAAGACCATCCAATGAAGGCTTATGGTGTAAGCCAATGGAAGACTCTCAAAGAATAGGTAATTGTCTTTACCAACCCATTAAAATTTTATTCCCTATTTTTCTTCCTCAAAATATTTTGTATCAATATTAAATGATTCATATAGTATAATAAATATAATAATAGTTTATCATGATTATTAGAAACCATTTTACAACTCTTTTCTATCAAATGGAAAATGAAAACATCACTCATGTATATGTACGACGTACCGAATCCATGTAGCGATGTATATCATTTTTCATCCCCAATATTATTAGAATTTTATAAATATTAAAAATAATATATATATGTTAAATGTATGAAATAATTATCTTTATTTAAATACAATATATAATTTACTTTCTTACCTATCCATGCATTAAAAATTTATAACATCACCAATGCATATATATGGACTACATCCTCCACAATGCAATGGGATTCATTTATCATGTCCACCCTTATTAGATGATTGTAAATATTTATTTAATAAATATATATCATATTTATATCAATTTTAATATTCTTGATATTATGGAACCATGATCAATATTTATTAACCATAGCATATGAATGAAAACATTCATGAAAAATGATGTAGTGAACATCTAAAATGATTATAAAAATAAAAACTTTGTTGAGCCCAAGAAGTGATTCACTAGTATTTATTATTTTTTTAGAATAATGGTTTAGGGAGTAGGATATGATATTTTTTTATATTTGTTTTTAAATACATAAATCAAAACCTATGTGAATAAAATTAGATGATACTAATAGATGTTTTATTAGCGCTCAAATATTAGGTTTTGATTTCATGGTACAAATAGTTTTGGATAAGTAGGAGGATAAGTAGAGATAATTATGAGGTGGAGGACCATGGGATAATTTAAGGGACCACACCACAGTATCCATGATTATTTTTAGCCCAATTATTATTTTATTTAGGGGATAACTCAAGTGAGGTATTGAGTCCCAGTAACAAACAACAACATAGAGAGGATTTGGCTGATTTTTGGTGGATCTTTCAAATCTTCCACCTCCATGCCACTATAATTAGTATGGACAATAGGGCCCTTATTTATGTATTTAAATGATTCTATAGTTTTTTTCTCCATGACACAAGACAGAGACAACATCATAGTAAATTGTTTTCATTAATGGCTAAGACATAATGATCAATCCACAATGTAATGTTGAGTTTACTTATTTTTAGTGGATTATGATTTCTCATTCTCTCAACGAAACAACAGTTATACCGTGCCACAACCATGTATATTGGTTTATTTTAAATGATTAAAACTAAATGGATTTAGTATAATTCCCATCGACACACCTTATAAGTTTTATTTGGGTAGTTTTGAGGGAGATGATAACTTGGATCCAAATTATGAATTTAGTGGATATTTTAGTTAATAGTGACTACTAATTTCAAAATGGATTATTAGGATATATTGGAAGTAAATATCCAATGTATGATCTTTAAAGGGAATATAATTTTTGGAATTTTAATTTTAAATTAAAATTTTAACAATTATAAAAAGAGTGTGGTTCTACACCAAAAATGTGTGTTAAGAAAATTTGACTATTGTGTGTCCATATGAAGGAAAAAAGTATAAGAATATGTTTTTATGAATATTGGAACATATTTAAGAGATAATACATGTGGTTCAATAGGTTCAAGGAGAAGAAGAGCACTGAATTATTATTTTAATGCTATGGTCAGAGTTTCTTCTTTTTGTTCGAATTAAAATTCTATATTTAATATTTTTTGGGAAGGATGAACTATCATAGTTAGGAGACTAGATGTAATATGATTTCAAGGAAATAACCAGATCGTGTTAACTTCCTATTGAAACTAGTGGGTCATATTATATATAAGAATTCATATCATGATAAATACCAGAATTATCAATTTTAGAGGTGAACTATGTAAATCTGTTATCCCACTCCTATGCTTTTTTGTTGAATAATGACCACAATTTACCTTAACTGGTAATTAGGTTGTTTTACCAAAGAATAATAGAAGATTTAGAATCACCAAATCACCCTCACCTCCTCTCAGTGATTTATCATTGATATATGAAAAGTATTTCGAAGTGATATCAGAGCGATATTCTCCTCATACATGATTTACTATTTTAATTTTGAGAATAATTTTCTCTCTGATTGAAGTTATTGGTTCAGATTTTTTGTCACTTGACATAGAAAATCAAAATTCAATGAATATAAAGGGGATTCCTACCTTTTATAGGAAAACTTTTACTATCTATAAGGATTAGATGTTTCCTTATCTTCTATAAATAAATTTTAAATTTATTCATACTAAAACAATTACTTCACCACCTCATGCTGATAATATTTATCTCAAATAAAAACTAGAAGAAATATTAAGGATGGTAGTCATGCTAGTAATTATTTATATTAATCATTATCTATGAAGGAATTTCTCAAAGTGAGAGGTATCACGATATCCAAATGAATTTGGGATAAAATTATAAATATCTATGAAAGAAATAAGAAGTTTAAGGAAGATATTATACACAGTTTGAGATTAAAATGTATAGATCTAAAAATATAAGAATATAAGTCCACATATTATTTCTTCACAAGAGGTGATGACATTATAAGTAAAATAAGAAGTTATGGTGATAAATTTTAAGATAATATAGGTTTAAATAAGATACTTCATGTCTTAATAGATAGGTTTCATGATAACATTTTTTTGTTTAAGACAAGGTCCATAATCACATCTTCTTAATGATTTACATAAATTTCTTATTGCATATGATTTGATGAAATAATGTGTTATCAAGAAGAAGTGTGAGGATGAAAAATAAATCTATTTTATTGTGTTCATGGAAGAGAATCATATGATGACAGATAATGATGAATATATTGGTCATTTTTAATTTAGATTATTATTTTAGTCATAATTTTGTTATGATGGTGTTTAAAATCTCTAGAAATGTGAGAAAATTAAAAAGAAGTTTTAAAGACAAACTGAAACTTAAATGTATGAAGTGTGGAGTAGTCGAACATTTTTTTTACAAATTTACCCATATTAAAAGAATATTATTATTGTGATAATGAAGAATAAGTACCGATGAGAGTCTTTAAAAGGATATCATCAAAGTTTAAAAAATAAGGGGTCTCTTTTATAGGGAAGAAGAAAAATTATCAAAATTAAAAAGGGTCAATTTTTTTATCTAAATATAAAAGTAGTTAAGGTTGTGATATAGAAAGAAAATAGAGATGTCAATATATATTAATGAAAAAATAATCATTGAAAAAGTGAATAAAGAATAATTCACCAGTGAATGTTTTGATGAAGTCGATTAAAATAAGGAAACTAAAATGGAATACTTTCTAAAAATACAACTAATGGAATGTATTTAAAATCTCCTTAAGTTATTAGAAGAGATAAGAAATCTGGAGAAATAATACCAATCTTATAAATGTAATAAATTAGTTTAATTAAAGAAAAATTAATATTTTAATAATAAGTTGATAAAATGAAAAATATTTTTGTTGAGATGAAGAATTGACCATTCAATATAGAAGATGGAGTAATGGAAAAAAATTATATCGAGCTTTTGCAATTATAATTTTCTAGTATGAAAACTGATCTTGAAAAAAAAGGTTAGATTTTCCCAACTTTATTCATGATTTTAAAGAAAGCTCAATTAAGGTCAATGATCATGGAAATTAGATAATATTATTCTCAAATGAAAATAAAAAACTAAGGAATCCTATAATATTTTGAATAAGAAGGATTATATAAAGTAGGAAAATCTTGTAGTAAAATAATGTGATTTTCCAAATTCTATAAATTCTAAGAAAACCAAACTGGGTAAAAAATATGTTATAATTATTATTGAATAAATCACTGATAAAAATATATATTTGAAGAAGGATGTTTTAGAAGTTTATAAAATTTTTTAAGGCTCCAAAATTAATTATGGGAAGATGTTTGAAATACAGGTTTATAGTTTTGGATAGTGTGATGTATACAAATTAAAATATGATTTCTATGTGTATTTTTGTAAATATGGAGTCTTTGGGAATATGGAAAGAATATTTAGGTTTAATTATCAATAAAATAATGATTTTTTATGTTATAAAATAAAATTATTGATGGGAAATCAAATCATTAAAATGAAAAAAAATTCAAATACACTTTATGAAATCTTAATTGAAAGCAAAAAATAGATTTGAACCATTAAAATATGTTTGTGAAGGATGTGAGAAATTTGTTCATCATGTGAATGTTTGTCATTTTGTTATTCATATAAGATTTTATCAAGGAATAATGATAATATGCCTCCACATTTTAAGGATAATGGGAATGAAAAATCATTGGTTTTTGATGTTTCCTACAATGCATCCAAAAGATAATGTATATAGATTTTAGAGAGTGATTCTTATTATCATATAAAAAAAATTATAAATCTTCTCAAGGATATTTAAAATAGTAAATACGTCTTAATAACCTTTGAAAATGATGGATCAATCAACATCAAAGGGGTTATATCAGTAATGATTGGTAAAGACAAATAGAAATCCATAATTTTTTTTTGAGGGACTAAAACCCAATCATCATTGTGTGTATCAGTTATTTAAATAAGGAAATTATGTTATATTTTATAAATATGGGGTTTTGATGGAGATATTGACTGAAGGATATATCTTGATAAGAGGAAAATGAAAAAAATAATGTTTTTAGATTGTTTATACAAGAAATTATTTCTATTTATTAATGAAAGATGAAAATAAACTATGACATCAATGATTTTTTTCATCTTGGAAAAAAGAAAATATGATATATTATTTATAGATATAATGTTCATGATGATCATATGTTGAAGATATAATGGAATTGGATGTGTTACCCTTGTCAAATATGTATGACTATGAAAAATCTACAAGAAATAGTTGAGATACAAAATACTAATCCTTTGCAGCAAGTTTACTCGAACTTTTGTGGGGCTATGAGGCGCGAATCATTTTTTTCATTTTCAAATGGCTGGTTTAAGGGGTTTCCGGTACCCAAACACCATTTCACCACATCCAGAAACTTTAACACATCCAAAATAGAGCCGCATTTCACATTTCAAAAGCAAATTCAAAATCCCCGCCATCCGCCTCGAGCCGCGACCCAAGCGTCAACGTACACAGACCTCGAGCCGCTCACCTGCCACAACAGTCCCTGTCTTCTCAGTCCGCACGCCATGCGAAGTCCACGTGACAGCCCGAGTCCACCTTCACGCACCACCCTTCACCGACGACGGAATCGTCATCATAATCTCGAGCCGCAAGACTGCACCGCCTAGAGCCGCGCACCTACACCAGGTCTGAAACAACAACCGGGTTGCCAGCGAGCTTCTCCGGCCTCTATTGACACCGCAACGCCATCTTCCCTCCGACATCACCACTTAATCACCACTGGCGGAATCACAGTGGGAACTTTCACTCACAGACCTTCAACAACATCACCGGCGAGAACCGACCGCGCCGTCGCCGTCACCATCGCCATCTCCAAATACATCGCCTCACCGACGGCACCAAAAGACACATAAATGATTGAAAAACAAATCCAAAACACCAGAATATCCATACTTCACCTCACCAAGAAACGAGATGAAAGGAAGACTGAAAAACCATTTCTGAAGGGTTAGAAATCACAGAAACACCACCCAACTGCACAAGAAACGCCCTGAATCTGAAGATCTCTCCGCCACCAACCAAAACGACTGCTTCAGACACGAAGAAACCCCACCGCACTCACCAGAGAGCGGCCGAGACCCCAAGCACCGCCGACGCAAGAGTGCGACCATCAAACGCTGAGAAGCACACCGTAGGACACCAGGAAGCTGCCGAGAACGAACCCAGGAGAATTCCGAAGAGTATGCTGTCGATGGGGACCAGTCTTACACCTGCCGGAGTGAACCAACAACCACAGAAGCCCAAATAGAAACTCCACAGCAAGGAGAGACCACAAAACCATGCGACACCGCAGAGGACCTGGCCGACTCACCGAGCTTGAGAGGAAGCGTTGCGACGTCCGCAGTGAAGGGGCGACAGCGGCGAGAGGAAAAACCTAGCTTGGGAGTCCTTTACGGGCGCATCCGTCTCCGTGGGGATATGAGGAAATAGTAAAAAATTGAGATAAGTATTTTTATTTATGTTATCATTAGATTTTAACACATTTCTTGTATAATTTTTATGAAACTTAATCCAAAGGATTCTAAAAGGTTTAAAACTTTGAGGTTAAGTGTAGAAAAAGAGTATGGTTACTCTTTGAAGAAGATTCAAACTGATATTAGTATCCATTATACCACATGATTATTTTAATAATATCTTGAAAAAAATTGAATTTATCATGAACTTAATGTGATTTAAACACCATATTTTTTTGGATGGATGAAATAATATACGATTTGTGGAAATTTCTCCAACTAGGTTGTTGGAGATTTAAATATATTATTATTTATGTAGAGAATCCGTTGGAGTAGTAGTTCATATCCAAAATCATTATATTTATATGATAAACTCATATATGTATTCATGGGATATTTATTATAATAAATATACAATATTGAAATATTTTAGAGTGTTTTTTATGTGAAAATCTAGATTTTTTTTGAAATAAGAAGTGCTGATGTAATTTTCCTCAGTTATCAACCAAGTGGATGATTGTATCATTATTACAACAAATATATATAAAATTTTATGAATTATGTTAGTGTGAAAGTTATGAATCATTTAAATTATGTTAACTTTCATTAAATAATGTGAAAAAAGTGATGACGTTGAATATATTCTTATCAAAATGTAATGTGAAGATTCATAAAAGTGTGAGAGTAATGAAGATAATTTCAATGAATAAGTTGATTCATCAAATTAAAGTGATTAGGAAAAATATTTTTTTACGTCATCCAAGGTTCAGAAAGAACGTAGAGGGTAAAAATATAATTGTAAATTATATAAAACTTATTCAAGCTATATGAACTCTGAGAAAAAAATCTCATATCTCATAGTTACTTCAATTTGAACATTAAGATGTTGAAGAATAAGTAAAACATTATGATTTGGTTGACTAAATTAACTAAGATATGGATAATATTTAATAAAATGAAATTTGGGAGTTGGTACACAACCCCAAAGTAAAAAATCATTATTCATACAAAGTTGTTTTTTTTGAAATAATATGAATGAAATAGGTGAATTAGTATGAAAAAAATACATATTTTTGTGTATAGGATATTACAAAATTGTAGTAGTTGAATTTGATGAATACATTACACCATTTTCAAGACCAGAAATCATAATATGTTTTCTTCCAATTAATGTAAAAAGTAAATACAATAACTTTTAAATGTATATAAATTCATCCTTCCTAAAAAGTGAATTAGAAGATGAGATATATATCGATAACCCATGTTGTATCATTGTTAGTGAACATGATAATTGTGATTTCAGGTTATAGAAGGTTGTCTATCGATTATAACAATCCAAATGATTTTGTTACTCTAAGCTTGAAACATACTAAAGAAGTCAAATTTCAGAAAAGGGAGTTTTGATAAAATTATTTAAATTTAGGATAATAATTATGTATTTATTATATTCATTGTTTAGGTAGATGAAATTATCATTACTGGAAATAATGAAGGTGATTATGAAGATTTTACAAAAGAAATGAAGAATCTAATTGAAATCTCTATTCTTGGTGAGATGATATACTTTAATGTATCACAAATTTCTCAAGTTAAGGATTATATTATTATATATAAAGAGAATTATTCTAATTATATTTTGAATAAATTTGGCTTGGATAATTATAAGCATGTTTCTACACTAAGTTATGTAGAAATGATGTTAATTAAAGATGAAAAGGAAAACAAAGTTGAACTATAAGAATTATGGAAACTGATTGGATGTTTATATTATTTGGAAGCTTTATGACTAGATATTTTACATGTAGTTAAATTTTTTCATATATAAAATTTCAAAAAAAGACTAATTTTTCTATAGAAATAGAATAGATAGATACATATGAGGAATAACACATTTTGGGTTGAAATATTACACAAAATAGAACCTTGATATGTTTGGTTATTTAGATTGTGATTCGGTCGGATGTGTTGATGATGGGAGGTCTACATTAGGGAGAGCTTTCATTGTTGAAGAAACATGTGTGTATTATTATTCAAGAAAGAAAATTTATATATCCCTAATATTTGTTGAGGAAGAATATGTGGATTCCACATATGCCGTAACAAAACTTATGTGATTATAAACTCAACTAGGTGGTCTAAAAGTTAAAGTGACATTACTATTACTCTTGGGATTCGATACTCAATGTGAAATTAACCTTTAAAAAAATATATATAAGTGATCATGGTATAATAATAGTGAAACAAAATAGCACTTTTGTAAAGATATAGTCAAGAAGAATGAATGAAAGTATGGATTTTTTTATGAAGGTGTAAACTGCTGATGTGTTCACCAAGCCACTATTTAAAGAAGATTTCTAGAATCTAAGGTTGATTTTAGTTTCTAAAACTCGATCTTTAAAATTATTTGGTATGGTTTTTTACCCTCTATCATATTATACATGGATAGTTTTTTAAGTGGGGATCAAAATTGTAAACATAAATTTCTTCTTTATATTTATCTACCTATTTCTTATCAAGGGGGAGTATACAATGTAGGGGGAGTATCCCTTGATAGGTGTTAACTTGGTGGAAAAAATATATTTAGGTAGTTCTCTTAAAATGGGAAAGATATAACTTAAAAATGTATAAACTATTTTAATAGTTCATCCTAATTTGTTGGAAGAATGTTCCAGATGTAAAAGAGATATTATTGTGGTGATTAAGATCAGTTTATATGTTGTGATGTTTGTTTTTAAGATATTTGTATATCTATCAAATATTTATGAAGTGTATTGTATATAATAATCAATTTTATTGTTTTCTACACCAATTTAACCCACTTGGTCTTAGAATTATTAAATTTTTTATCTATTTATAAGGATTTAAAGTATAATAATGATTTGTGATACTTGGTTTAAAAAAAATCCAAAGGGGAAGACTACTGATCCTAATAAGTGATTTGATTGTTTTAATGATTTTGTGAGAATAAGGAAATGGGAATGATTATATTATTATGTTTGTTCTATTTTGTTTTCAATACAAAAATCATATTCTAATTGGTTAAATTAGATGATTCCAACTGATGTGTTCTTGGTGATCATATATAATGTTTGGAATTCATGACATAAGAAGTTTTGGAGAAATAGAAGGAGAAGTGGAGCTGAAGAGCTGGGGGACTATAATGTAGTGTAAGGGGCCACACCATAGTATTAGTGAGTATTCCATATTTATCTAGTTATATTATATAGAGGAAAACTCATATAAGTGTTCCACGCCATAGTGAATAACCACACTACAGAGTTGAGTTGTTTGATTTTTAGTGGCTCTAGAAAATCCGGCACCTATACGCCATTGTAATCATTCCATGATGTAGGGCCCTTCTTGATGGATTAAAATGGTTCTAGAAATTTTTGAATCTTTACACCATATAACCAAGATCAATAAATAGTGAAGTGTTTTCATGAATGGATACACCGCAAGGATCAATCCACATTGTTGGGAAGAGTCTACTGATTTTCAGGGGCATTGAATTTTTTGGGCTATCCACTTCATAGTATCTGGACTACACCATAACCATGTATAATTGTTATTTGTATTCTGTTTGTATATTTTATTGTATTTTAATGTATTAATTTATATATTTAATTTATTATTTTTTCCATTTTGTGAAATATTTACTTTTTTTGTTTTATTTTAGGATATAGAAGATAATTCATAAAGTAAGAATATGACACTTTCCCCCACAAGCGACCTAATGTGGCATTAAAATGGAATTTTAAGGATTATCATGGAACACTTCTAAGGAAAAAAACCAATTATTTGAGGAAAATCGTGGCTTATGAATAAAAAATGTCATTACACCTCATGAAATCATTACACGTCATGTACTGGTGAAAGTCATGAGAATAATGGCACATCATGAAGTGAACGAAATCATCATGTAGTTTTACACATGGTGTAATACTTTACACCACCTGTAAATATCTTGGACGAGATTTAAGTGATGAGATTATGCATATCTTCAATTTTGGACCAAATATTTGAAATGGGACCAACCCCAAACCACCTTCGGACCCATTATTAATGAAATTAATTAATAATTAATCCCATATAGTTCTTATAATTAGAGATCTATCCTTCTTCTGTTGGAGACATTAGAGATATAAATACCAAACCTTGTAGTGAGAATCTGCATTATGCAGGGCCCTCCCCGAGTCCAAATCCATTTTATTTATCCTTTCATTTTATTTTCTCCTTCCCAATAATATTGTCATCACTAGTATGAGGGGATAAACCCACATTGTGTTAGGGTTATGTAAATTAAAGAGTAACGTGTGTTGGATTTATTCCTTTTTATTTTATGCATGTATTTGGTCTACCACAATTTAATCTTCCACTTACAATCCCTTTATTTTTCTTTTATCATGGCCATTGATATTTTAATATAAAAGGAACTTTAAAATTAAGAAATTAAAAACACTAAATGAGGCATCAACATTGTCAACTTTAGGTGAAATTAGGTTTAATTACGGTGTCGATACAAACTTGATTTGGTGAAACCCAAAATTATCAGACCAAGTGAAATAATTTATTTCCACATTGAATAAGGGGTACCGTGAAAATTTGATATTCCTCACCTCTACTATATCACCAATAATTAATTAATCAAAATAATTTATTAAATCCAATTTCACCCAAGCCCTAAATTTATAAAACTTGGGTGTACTTTAAAAATATGATCCCAACAAGTCAATCTTCTTTTCTTTCTTCATTAATTTTCCCGAAATAAATATAAATCCAATTATTATAACCTATTTATTAAATTTAATAAAATTATATCTATTGAAAATATTGTCAAAATAATTTCATCTCCTCTATGGATCAATCTTGACCTACTGCTTAACCAAATTTTAATTAATTATGTATTATAATTTGATTCCTTTAAAAATTTTTCCATAGACCCGTAGGGAATTAATGACACCCTCTAACTCTATCAATAGTGGCTTATTTGAAATATACGGAAACTAAATCGATGTAATGTAATGCCCAAGGAAACAATATATTTGTTTTTATGATTATTTTTAATGAAGATTATTAATTAGGTCCATCAAATGACTTTTATGGTTATTTTAGTCTATAATAGATACCAATTTCAAAATATATTATTAAGATTTATTGTACATAAATATAAAATAGATGATAATGAAAAAATGTCAATCATTTGAATTTGAATTTGGAATTAAAATTTAAATAATTATAGAATCTACGTGATGTTGTTTTCAAAATGATTGTGATGAAAATTTGAGTGTTTTTCAGGAAGAGGAAGAGAATAAGTAAAATATAAAGGTGACATACATATTACAACTTAGTGAATAGATCATAAATATGATTATATAGGTTAATTATGGTGAAAATAACACCACATATTCATTTGAAGGCTATGGTTTAAAGTAATTGTTTTATAAATAACAAAATTCTGTATTCATTATTTTTAGTGTGGGATGTAGAAAAATAGTTGGGAAACTTTATGTAATATGTGTTTGAGGATTAAACCTTATCATTGTAACTATAAGTTGAAACTATCGGTTTATCTGATCTCATTAGAATCCAGATTATGTGAAGGAATTGCCTTCATATTTAGAGAGGTGAAACTTGTAAATTTGTTTTCCCCTTATTGTGTGTGCATTTATGTTTTGAACAATGATTAAAATTATCATTAACTATTTATAAGGTTTGATTCACCCAAAATTCACCCATGATTAAGAATCACTACTTCACCCCTTCCCCACTCAGTGATTCATCATTGATCTAGAAGTCGTCTTTAAAATATTGCTAATGAATATGTGAGAAAATTTTATAGGTGGAATTTATATGATATAAGAAGTCCGTATATGTTTATTTTATAGAATAATAATAAATTTAAATTTATTATACATGATGATAAATGTACTTTAGAAACATGTAATGCCTAGTTAATGGGTTCATTCAACAACGTCATCCTTATTTGGTGTTGATTATGTTTAATATTTTATAAGAGTAATTATATATTTTTTTCTATCATAGACATCATATATTTTTTTCCACTAGTTATTTATATAAATTAATAGTATTACATTGATTTTCCACTTTCTATGTACACCAAATTTTGAAGGAAAATTCTTATGAAAACCAATTTTTTTCCAATCGTTCGGGAATATTTTTCTTCCATGTCAATATTTTCATTAAAATAATTCATGAATGTTTTTATTATTCACCAATGATTTTTTAAAGTTATTTTCCAGATTTTTTATGTTATATAAAATGGTATAAAATGAATTATATTACTATTTTTTGAATGAGGCCCTTTTTATAAAATGTGTGAACAAATATTTATTTTCACACTAACCGCACAAAAAAATTACCCTTTATTTGGAATATTATTTTCCTTGATGGTTATCTTAAAATATTCAATGGTCTATTTAAATGTTAAATTTTTGACTAATATTCCAATTTTTTTTTTATTTTAAACAATTAATCTCAAAATTAAAATTTTATTTTCCCCCAAAAAGTATCCCTGTGATCTTTTAAAAGTATTGTTATATATTCCAACATATGTTGATATATATTGTGATCAACTAGTGATATATTATAATGTTAATATCCACAACATAAATTTTGATGGATTATGATCATATTGTTCTATTTATTAACTATGGAAATATTAACATTTTTATGTTAAAATTTTAATATGATTATTTTTTTGATTAGGTAATGAATTGTTATTCATTTCCTTAATATAATGATTTTATTGGACTTTTTAAGTAATGGGTGGTTCCTTTTATATCCCCTTGATACATCAGTATATCTCATTATATAAAATAGATTGTGTATTTGGAATACTCCTTACATATTTATATTATATGTATTGACATGAGGACATGATTATAATAATATGATGTCTAGTATAATTCATTCTATCACTATCAAAATAATTTTTTTCCCTATTATTATTTATGTTCCTATTTAATCAATGGATTTAGTATGATTTTTTTAGATTAGTTATATATAATATTTTATTAATTTTTATCTCGACCAAATCATTCAGTCTTTATTTATCCTATGATGGCTTATATTCTATGCTTTCCTTTAATGATATTTTGAGGTCAAACTTTATTATGTTTTCCATTCCCTTATATACCAAGATGATATCAATTAATTATTTCATATAATTAGTAGAATAAATAATAATGTTATCAGTATAAATGTTATGTCTTATTTCATGTTTTTAAATATGATGTGACAATCATGTAAGTATATAGTCTCCCATGACTAATAAACTATATTATCCTTCAATAAGATATCTCTTTTATTTTATGAAAATGTATTAAAATAACCACTATATATTTGTTATTTTAGTTATGGTGTTATAGGTTATACTTTTATGTTTCATTCAAAATTAAAATTTTTATTTAAAAAAAATTATTGGTTTCAAAATTGATTTTAAAAGCTGGTGTTTTTTAAGAAGTATTTGGTGATTCTATACATTCTAATTTTCTTTTGAAAATATATTATATAAAATATGTTTTATGAAAAACCTTTCTAGTTCTAAATTATATCCCTTAAACTGATTTATAAATCCAAAAGTACTTTATTTTAAAGAAAAAATTTAAAATATTTTTCATGATTTTTAAAAATGATTGTATCTACTTGTTTATAAAAGTGGTTTACCAAATAATCTCAATAGATTGTTTTTTCATTTCTATCATAATATTTTGATGTTACTTATTCTATGTGTCTTTTATATGGGTTAATTATTTTATTTTAAAAGTATAAATGTTTTCAGGTTCCAATTGATCATATATGTTTAGATGATTATCATGTGATGGGTGGTTCCTATATAACCATCAAATTCATTGTGTAAATCATTACATATAACTTTATAAAAACAGGGAATAAGTATTAATTCTTGAATGACTATAGTAATGTGATATTAATTCATAATACACTTTGGGAAACTAGAAGTAATAATTGATACACCATGTCAAATTAGATGTAATCCATAATCATCTATGCGATAGTGGAATTAATGTCTGGTCCACTCTATAAAATAATAAGTAATGTATTATCCACTATGATAAAAATAAATAAACTCCTTATCCACTATGGAAAACATAAATTTATTCTTGATCCATTATGGGAAACAATATGTAGTTCCAGACCCACTAAAGAAAAATGAAGTAATTCCTTATGCACTACGTTATGATTCTTAAGATTATTTGTGAACCTTGTTACATTTTTCTATTCCTATGATTATAATCCATTGATCATGTTTTTTTATCACAAACTCTTATTTAAAGGTACATGTTTGTTTATATGAAATTACATGTCCCTATATCAGGAAATATGTGTTGATCCCAAGATTACCATTGATGGTTTTTATATTTTTGCAAGAATAAATATTTGGGGGGAGAGTGTATGTTTATTTTTGATGGATTTTGTTTTAAATTCATAATTAATATTCTAAGTGACTAAATTAGTTGATTCTAGGTGATGTGTTTTTGGTACTAATATATCATGTTTTTTATACATGGTGTAAGAAATTTTATAGAAGTATAAGAAAGTGGAGATGATTAATAGGTGGTGGATCATGATTTAGTGTAAGAGACTGTTCCAAGTTATCAGTGATTATGATATTGCCAATGTTTTCCATCTTTCATTAGATATCATAACACTGTGCTCCATGATTCAGTAAAGGACAATACCACATAGTGGTGTTGGTATCTTTTTAGTGGATCCATAAAATCTGGAACATCCAGGTCATTTAGTTCATTCCCCAAGGTTGGGCATGGCTTAATGGATTTTAGTGGTTCTAAAAATTACATTACCTCAACATTGCTACATCATGACCATGTTTTGGTCATGTTTTTGAATGAAAATTAAGGTGGTAGGGATAAATACAACCCTCAAAGATTAATTTACTAATTTTTGATGGCTTAAGATTTTTTATCCTTTCCACATCACAACAATGTATAATGGTTTCTTGTAAACCGATGAAAACTAAAGGGATTCACTATATTTCCAAATTTGACACTTTATAAGTTTCCTTTCAATTTATTTTAAAGGAATATGATGAATTGGATACATGTGATGAATTTGGTGGTTTTTTCACTCCATAATAACTACCAATTTAAAAACTAATGACTGGGACCTATTAGAACTAATGATCCAAATTATGACATTGAAAATATTTTATTTCTTGAATTTCAATTTGAGGTTCAAATTGAAAAAAATTTAGGAATATTTTGTAGTTTTCCAAAATATTTTGGGTAAAAATTAAGATAAGTGTGTGAAAATAAATAAAATAATAATAGGAATATTTGTTGTGCATATTTTCATAGAGTAAAAAATTATTCATGTGCAACTATAGTTTGAATACAGAGAAAAAGATCTTTATATAACGATTTGAAGTATATGGTTGTATGACTATCCTTTTTTTGATACCATTTTTTTCATTATTTTATGTGTGAAATGCATTATCAAATTGAAGATATTTTATTTAATACTATTATAAGGATATACCCTACACACTGTACCTACATGTTGAAACATGTGGATCATATGATATCAGTGGAATATTGATCCTAAAAATACTAACCTTTTAATTTTGAGAGTTTAACCTTTTAAATAATATATCCCCCAATAGTGTGTTTGTTGAATAATGGTCATGATTAACTTTAACTGGTGATTATATTTATCACTCAAATAAGTCCTAAAAGATATAAAATCAAGGATCCATCCAATAGTGGTTCCTCATCAATCTAGGTGTTTTATTTTCAAGTGGTATCAGAGATAGGTTCCCATGGTTATTGATTTAGATTTTAACATTTGTGAATATGTTTCTCCCTCTTCAAAGTGATTGTTTTTAATATTTTGGTTTATTTCATGGAAAATTATAAATCAATGAATGGAAAGGGAATTCCAACTAATTGAGGTAAAATCTATCATATCTAGATAGATGATATTATTTCTTATCTTTTATCAATCAAATTTTAAGTTATTTATGTTTTAACATTAGGGTTTCTACATTGTGATGAAAATATTTCCTAGATATTTTCAGATAAAAGAAGTTTTGATAATGATAATAATTCTGAAAATTATTTACATTTAACATTATCTAAGAATTAATTTCTCAAAGCGAGAGGTTTCTTTATTTTCATAGATACTTGGAATAAAACTGTAAATATGTATGAATTCAATAATTAATTAAATCTAGATAAGCTATGGATTTAGAGTCTAAAAAACAATGATATAAAAAATGAAAGAAGATGAAACTGCAAAAGATTTATCCAAATAAATAATGATAATTTTAGTAAAACCATATGTTTTGGTGATAAATTCATAGATACTATAGTGGTTCAAAAGATTCATTGTATCTTAATAGACATGTTTGATGCAAACGTTTTTAATCTTGAAGAAAATGATTTAGAATCAAATTCTCTATATGATTTACATAATATTATTATTTCATATGAAATGAGGAAATAATATGTATTAATGAAGTTTTTTAAAATTGAAAAATAAATATCCTTTAATTCCATAATGAAAGAGAATCATAAGAAGATGGTTTCTATTAAATATGTTGATCATTCTGATTCTGATTCACATTTGAGTCAGAAGTTCAAAAGGATGGTGTAACTATTCTATAGAAATTTTAGAATAAATGAAGGAAATTATAAAGGTAGAAATCAATATAAATTATTTGTATGTGGATTAGTTATTCATTTTTCTACAAATTCTACAAAGTTAAAAAATATGATTTTCTTGATGAACAATAAGAAATACCAAAGTGAGTATTTAATGAGAGATCGTTATTTTATAAAAATGTTGGGGCATCCTCAAAAATTAAGAATACAAATTTCTCAAAATTAAAAAGGTTAAATTTCATATCTAAATGTGAATGCATTGAAATAAATGTCGAGGAAGAAGAAATGGATAAGTTAAGAGATATTTTTGAAAACCATAATCATTTCAAAAGTAAATTAAGAATAATTGAATAGTTAAAGTTATAGTGAAGTTAAAAACAATGAATAAATTTAAATAGAATTAATGATGATAAAAGAACCTAAGTTTCATCTCTAATGGATATTTATGTAGGATAAAGAGATAAAACATGAAGAAAGAAAATCAATATTTTAGAATAAATGAATTAGATCTTATTGATTAAAAACCAATATTGCTGGATAAATATAATAAATTAAAAAATATTTTTAATGAAATAAGGAATTCATGATTGAAGATTAAATATGGAGTAAACGAAAAAATGAAATTACTTCCGAGCATTTATATCAAATATTTATGATTATAGAAAAAGATATCAAAAAAGTTAAGGTAAATTATAGAACTCTATACATGACTCTAGGGAAATATCATATAAGGTAAATGATCATGAAAATCATTAAATATCATTCTCAAATTAAGATATAAAAAATAATGAAACTTGTTCTATGTTATAGAAGATGAATGAAGTCAAGAATACCAGGATGGTAACAAAATCAAGTTATTTTTCTGATTCTTGAAATTAATAGTAAACCTATATGGATATACAGACTATAATAAATTTTGAATAAGAAATCACTAATAAGAATTAAAATATAAATAAAAAATATATAGGAGTTTATAAAATTTTTGTCTTTAAATTTAGGATACAAAATTATTGATGGGAATTTTTTTTTAGAGAAATGTTCACAATTCTATGTAACCTGATGTCTATAGAGGAAAATATACTTTTATGGATATTACTAGATTTGTGAAGTCATTGAGAACATAGAGAGGAGGTTTTGGTTTAATTATCAATTCAATAATGAGTTTATATAGTTTGGAATAAAAAAATCAATGGGGAGTCACCTCACTGAAAAGAGAGAATAATTTATATACAAACTATGAAATGTGAATTAAATAAAGAAAATAGATTTCAACTAATGGAATACGTTTGTAAATGATGTGTGAAGTTAGTTCGTCATGAAAAAGGGTTTCTTTTCAAGAAACCAAGTCAGTTGTTCTCAATATATAATACTCATAAGTCTCATAATAAAAAAAAGGAGAGAGTGAAATAAAATGATATGGTTTATGATGTTTCCAAAAAAACTTCTAATGGAGAATGTCTACCTATTTTCGAAAGTGGTTTTTATTCTCATATAAAAGGAGATATAAATATTCTCAAGTATTCCATTTTTTTTGATAATTTCTTAGTGACCATGAAAAATGATGGTTCACTCAAAATCAAAGGTTTCAGATTAGTATTGATTAATAAATGTCAATTAGAATCAGAATAAACTTTTTTGGATGAAGGGATAATTCAGAATATTCTTAGTTTTTATAATTTATGTGATGAATGAAATGAAGTGATATTTGATAAAAATGATTTTTTTGTGATGATATTGTAATATGGATGTATCTTAACTAATGGAAACTGAACCAGATATAATTTTTTCTAGATTATTTATACTTAAAATTATTTCTATTTAAGCATAAATAAAGAAAGTTAAATATGAATTAAAGATGTGGTCAACTTGGACAAAAGAATATGTATATCTTATTTGTAGATAAATGTTAATGATGTTCTTATGTTAAAAATATAAAGAAATTGGAGGGGTTATACTTTCCAAAAGTGAAATATTGTGAATACACCACACAAATAGTTTTAGATACAAACTACTCATCCTTTAGAGCTTGTTCACTCCAAAATTTGTGGGAATATAAGGAATAAGTCAACAAATGAGGATAAGTAAGTTAATTACTTTCTTGATTAATTTACATGGATTACATGTAATATGTTTATGAAAACTAAATTGGTGGATTAAAATTGGTTTAAATGTTTTAGGGGAAGTACGAAAAATGAGTTTTGTTACTGTAATGAACCAATATGGGATTCCATCTAACCCGACACCCGACCCAGTCCGTGACAAAGCCCAAAGGGCATTCCCTATCCCCACAAGATGGAAGCTAGTTCCAGACAGTGAATTAATCACAATGGGAACAATTTTTTCCCAAAAAACCATGATCAATTTAATGAACTAAGGACGTAGCATAACCAACTTTAACTAAATATCAATAAATAAAAAATTTATCCATTTGCAACAACTACTGAACAAAACAAAAACTAAAGAAAAATATGATACCAAAACACACCTAAATTTTCTCCTTATGATCTCTTGGTCACCACCTACCATAAGGCCAACATTCTCCAATGGAATAACATAACTAGAAACCTAAACTTGCAAAACATATTGGGTCTAGCCATGATGAGTGGAACTTGTAGGGTGTGAGCTTATATTATCTTAATAGGTAATCACTAGAGAATCCATGCATTTATTTTCATAAAAAAGTATATAGACACTAGTTTTGAAATATATTTAGAAAATATCATTTCAATCCTTTCTACAAACAAAAATATCTTTTCAAAAATTATATTTTCAAAATAACATATGCAACTTTCCTTTTCAAAAATAGTTTAATTATCCACAAACAACTTCAAAACCAAAATCTAAATACAAATCCAAACTATAGAAAAAATGGATTTTGTAGAAAGTAAAGAAAACCAAACAAATATGAACAATTAGAATGTCCAATAACCAACATGTAGCAGAAAATAAATGGGACATACATATAGTTGATCATGATAATTTCCTAAAAATCTCTATAGGTAATCCATGGATGTAATCAATTCCAACTCACATTTAGGAATATGGTTATCTACATAGTTAATAACCAACTATCCTCTCTAACCTATCCAATGTAGTGGCATGTCCCACCTAGCCCCCTAAAGTCAAGGGGGGTACCAACCCCTTTAATCAGGGTGGAAAATAAACTATCACTCAACCCTCTAGATTCTACCCAAGAATCTCATAATACTAATAATAATACTTATAAAAACATGGTATAGAAACCATAACCAATTATGTCCTCCTGTATGATACTTTAAAGTATAATTCATCCTAATTTCTAATGGACTGAAAATCATAATCCAAAACTAAAATAATTTCCATGGACGAGCCAATAGAGATGATCCCATCCAAAGTTTTAGTGGTTTCCAAACATAATTAAAGTAATAACGAACATACTTGAAAATCCATTTCTTTTTCAAACACATTTATTCATCATCTAAATCTCACATAGAAAATACCATTTTCTATAATCAAAACCACTTTCCAAATCACCTTAAAATATAAACCGGACCTTCTTGCCACCCAAGTTTTCAATCCATTTTCCAAAAATACCAACATGACCACCAGGACCATATAACACAGTACTTCCAAAACCAATTTATAAAACATCTCAAGGTGCTAATCTAGCCTTCACAACACTTCACAATAAAACCAACTTTTCCAAAACCGATTACACTCCCAAAAAATTTCAAAAACATGTTCAAAACACACAACATATTTAAATGTGTGAAACATATCTCTAAAATCAACCATATTTCAAGGTTCCCATCAGGACATAATTTCAAACATTTCTTGGTTTTCAAACGGTATATCAAAATTCCAAACCAAACCTCATGCCAATTATTTACCAAAACTAATCACAAGATTCCAAATGGGACAAGTTTCAAAGAACACATTTGAAGTCACATTTTTAGGTCACTTGAAGAAAAAATTCACCATTTGGAAATCAAGGAACCATTTCAGGAAAATGGAGAGAGGTATAAAAAGGGGGACCTTATTAAAATTAGAGGCTCAATGAAAGCACAATTTTTAAACACCATCATAATTTGAATTCCCATCCATTTGTTCACCCTATGCACCCATGGATGTGAAAACATCCAATGGAACACATAAAGTATCCACGAAATAAAAAAACCCTTTTGCAACAAATAATACTTGATTTAAAACAAAACATCCTTTACAAAACACGAATAGGTGTCCCAAAAATTGGAAGAACCTTCCCAAACATTTTACCGTAAATTACAAATCCATAAAGAGTCTTCCAAACCACACAACATTCCCAAAATAAAAATTTTAACAAGACACCAAAACTTAATAAAACCAAAAAATCTTCATAAGTGATCAATTTAAATTTTTTGAGAACAATGAGCATTTCATCAAACACTTTTCATTCATTAAAATATAGGAAAAACTAAATAATCCTTTTGAAAACCATTTTTCTAAAACTTTCCTTCTTAAAAACATAAATGAAACTCATTCTATCATGTCATAAGCAAGATAATAATATCTTAAAATCATTAAAGAAAATATAAATAATCAAAAAAATGTTCTAGAAAATAAATGGTTTGAAACACCTACCTCAACAATGTGTGAATGCAATCAAAATTTAGGATAAGTAAGAGTCGAGCCAGAGAGATAATCCACACACCCTAAAATCCAAGAAATCAGACCATGCATCATACCTAACCCTTATGATTCATCCATGGTAAAAACCCCACAAAGGTAAACCAAGAAAAAAAGAGATAAGAATAAGCATAAGGGAAAATTAACCAAAAACTAAAAGGTTCTTAGGTCGAGTAGAGGATAAAAATTCAGTATTGGGGTTATAAAATTATATAGTAAAGATTTAAATTTTACTTTTTTAATGATCTAATCCACTCACACAGTTTGACCGCATGGTTTTCCAAATTGCATGGCTACCGTTCTCTCCTCACTTCCAAGCGAGACATTCTGCATAGTAATTCCACATGATTTTCCAAGTGGTGCGCCAACTGTGTGGATGCCACTGTCTGAAACAGAAATTTTTTGCACTGTTTCTGGGGATAAGGCAGACAATTTCCACTAAATATGCGGTAAACATGAGCCACCTACTCCCAAGCCCAAAATCCACCTCCCACCAATGTCTCACTAAAAAACTTCCACATCTCAAAAATTCAGACCGGAAGATCAACCCGAACCTCAAACAAAATATCAAAGGCGAAGAAAAGAAAAACCTAAAATAATTTACGTGGTCCAAGTGTGTCAAATTCTCCCCCCCACTATAACTTTCTTCCCCTAGAAAGTCACCTAGCCAAATAATAAACAAAACTCAATTCAAAAACTGAATAAAGATGTACAATACCTTGAACCTCGGGGTGACCTTTAACTTCACAAGTCACACCCGACTATTTATAGTGGAAACCTATGCTTGTAGAAAAATGGTATAACATTAGAGGGTTATCTCCATATTAAGAACCTCATTAACACCATGAAAATACTTCGGATCAAACCAATGCGGAAACCCCTAATAACACCAACTCAGGGGGACTAGTGCAGGAACTCTCAAAATTACCATGCCAAACATTCCATATATTGTAAACAACACCACCACCATATCTAGAAATTTAACACATAACCCAAAACCCCAAAACCATGTAAAATCTTAAAAATCAACTCGAACAAAACAATTATCCCAATCACAAGCTACAATCAATGATTTCTATGAGTACATCTCCAAACAAGCACAAATGAAAACAAAAACTTATTTACGAAAGGATAACCATTTAAATATCCACATTTAAGGCATAAAAAAGACAATACAAGAAAACAGGGCCACCAAGTCTCTTATAAAGAACTTAAAACAGATGAGAAATTAAAAAAGAAACTTAAATCATCTCCACTCTAAAACTGGAGACAATAATTGAGAAAAGGTCCCCAACACCCTTCGTGATTACTAACTACACTCGAGATTCAATCTGAGGCATGTATCTAGAGCTCTAATGTTTAAAAAATACATTTATACATATTCAGAAGCAGACATCATCTTATCAATAATTATTATTAGGGAAAACATTCCCATAAAACTTCTCTACATGACCCAAATAGTCAAAATGACGAGAGCTCTTTGGAGGTTTGTAATAAGATAACTTCAAATTCCCAAACTGACTACACTAAAAATACAATTTTTTTTATGATGAGTGAGAAGCTGGAGCCAATGAAAGAGGATTTTCAGAAAGAGGTTCCTCAGGAACACACCTCTCTCTAGATGAAAAAACTTAATGAGCAATGGAGTATACCATTTTTCCAACTTCGTGTGCTCTTGGAACTAGATAAAATAAGAACGCTTCATCCACCAACTTATTTAACTGAACATACTTGGAGAATAGAGCCCACTCCTGGATTTCTGGGTAAGGATTCCAAATTAAAAGTGGAAACATGATTAGATCATGAGATGCTACCTATAGAGAAAAGTAAAGTATCTCCTTGAAGTGGTCAACATAGGACTTCAATGTCTGTTGGCCTTTCTGAATACTCATGATCTATTTAAATTTCATTGTCTTCACCTCTGTAGGTACAAACCATCAAATTAAAGTGGTCTTAAGAAGCTCTTATATCATCCCAACATGCATCGATGATGTATAAATGACTTTACACTGATCCAAAGTTTTACCCTCAAACAAACAATGTACATCACACACTCTTAGAGCTTTGGTTAGTTCCCAATGATTTTAAAACATTATAAACATCCTCAAGGAATTCCACTACCTGTAACAGAAATCGATGACCATGAAAGTCATGAAAAAATAGAGAAGAACTAGAAACTGGGAAAAACCACTAAAATTTTTGAGGACCTTTCTAGGAAGCATGCTCTGAAAAAACAAGGAACACAAAACCAAAATTAAAATCAACCCAAAAAAAATAAAAAACTACATCTAAAGCCATAATAATATCCTCAAAATCCTCACACTACATGAACAACCAAAAATTAACTTTTTAAAAACCATAAATTTTCTCCTATTCCAAAACCACCTTCTTCCATGGCCACCATCCAAATACAAAAATCTATTTTTTTTCAAAAAACATGTACCTAATTTTTAAATCAAAACCCATTCCCAAAATCATTTCCCCTTTAAAAAACAATTTTAGAAAACTCAAGACATACCCTGATATCAAATACTGATCCATGGAATCCTATGAACCATAAAATATTAATCTATCCCATATCCACTTATATCATCCATGTAAACATGAAAACATGACCTATCCATACATACCCACACATATACGAACATTATTAAGGAATACTAATGGTCACAGTTACCACTCTCTCATCAAATCGAATAATTCACCGAATTTTTTATCCCAATCAATTTTTATTTTAAAAACAATTCTTGTTAATCAGAAACCATTTGAAAGAAATAATTTCCATTTCTAAAACTATTTTCATTTTAAAATCTCACTAACACCAACTAAAATTTAAATAAAACATAATAGACACAAAACTACTTGAATGAGGTACTAGTGGCCATGCCCAACATGGTGAAATGATTAGTGGACCATTACCTAAGCAAGAAAAAATAACTATGACAACCTGAAACCATGTAATCATACTCAAAATGAGTATATTATCCATGTAGGATCACAACATAGCACCAGATCACCTCCAATGCCTTTCCTCATCCATGAAAATCAAAACAAAACAAATAATCTAATCTCAGACTACCCCTTGTAACTTGAGGATCAGAATGAGAAATAATTCACAATGTCCTTACTTAATCTACCTTCCAAGTCATGAAATTCCTAATCTCTGATATACCTAAAACTTCAAATAACAATATCACATATTGATACAATTTTTTAACAAACAATGTCAGGATGTCATTTGACCCGACACCTAACCTGGTCTGAGACAAGGGTTGAAAGGCATACCCGATCCCTACAGGATGGAAACTAGTACCAAGAATCTAAGTAATCATAGTGATAATGATGTTTCCCAAACAAAATAGGATTAAACAAAAAAAATGAGCACATATAATAACAAACATTAAATAGATATAAAAAATACCAAAAATGATCCAGATATAACAACTTCTAAACATAACAGAGAATAAAGACAAATCTGAGTCCAAACCACATTAACACACTCTCCAAGTGAGTCTTCGGTCACCACATAGATTAAGGATAACCTTCTGTAAGGGAAAAACTGAAAAAGAAAATTGAACCAGAACAATAGATCAGGTCTATTGACATTTAGTGGCCCAGGTAGGGTGTTAGATTACAACATCTCTTTAGGTAATCAACCCAGAATTGAGAAATTTTCTTTCGCAAATCTACCCATAAACAATAGTTTGAAATTGAATTTAAAAAATAGTTTTTCAATATTTTCAAAAACTAAACCAAACTTTTCACAAATTATATATTAAAAAAACATGGCATGCAGCTTTCCTTATAGAAAATAGTTACAAAATCTACAACCATATTCAAAACCAAAATAAAAATACAAATCCAAACCATATAACCAAAAAGGCACTAAGTGTAAATTAAAGGAAACCAAAAAAATATTCAAAACTAATAAGAAAAATAACCAACATTTAGTAAAAAATAAACATGACACATATATAGTAGATCATGACCATTTCTTGAACATATCTAGAGGCAATCCCTGGACATACTCAGTTCGGACTCACCTTCCATCATATAGTGTGGCTTCGTAGTCAATAACCAAATATCCACTCAAAACTAGCCGATACAGTGGCACGTTCTACCTAGCCCATCATGTCAGGGGGTGGGGGGGTACTATACCATGTAATTGGGGTTGACAAGAATCCATCACTTGACCCTCTAGATTACACCTAGGAATCCCTTGTTAGTAATAAAAATTCTCAGAAAAACATGGTATAGGAATTATAACCAACAACATCCCCATGAAAGAGTCATTAAAGGTGAATTCATCCCATGTTATAATGGGATCCAAATCATAAGAAAAAACTAAAAAACTTTCCCATCCACATGCCACTAGAGATGAACCAATCCCCAATTTAGTGGTTTACAAACATAATCCATGTCATCACAAAAAAATATGGAAGTACATTTATTTTAAAAATATGATTATTTAACAAATAAATATCCCATGGAAACCACTAATTTCAATAATTAAAACCACTCTCCAAATAATTTAAAAATATCAACAAGCCTTCTCTCCACCCAGGTTTTCAATCCATTTTCCAAAACATGCCAATATACACACTTAGACCATATAGCATGTTAGTTCAAAATCCAATTTCTTAAACATCACAAGGTTCTAATCGGGATTTCACATCACTTCACATCAAAAACAAAATTTCAAAAACCGATTACATTCCCAACACCTTTCAAAACCATGATGACAAAAGAAAAAATACATAAATCTTACAAAAATGGACTTTAAACTCAACTATATTTTAGGGTTTCCATTGGGACATAGTTTCAAACACCACTTTGTTATTAAACCACATATCAAAATTCCAAACAGGCCCTCAAGAAAATTATTCACCAAAACTTATCATAGGATTCCTCACTGACCAAGTTTCAAAGAACACATTTTAAGGCACATTTTTAATTCACATGAAGCAACACAACACCATTTGGAAATCAAGGAAGTATTTTAGGAATAAAAGAAGCAGGATGAAGGGAGTGAACTTTTTAAAATCTAAGGCTCAAGGATAACATTATTTTGAAATTCCATAATCGTTTAAATTCCCATTGATGTGTGTACCCTCTACACCCATGGATTTTATAACATATAATGAAATACTTCTAGTATCAATGAAATCACCCAAAACCATTTTTAAGAAATATAACTTACTTTAAACCAATACATTAATTACAAAACATGAACAAGTTTCCCAAAAACTAGAATAACCTCCCTAAACATTTTACTATAAATCACTGAGCCATATAGAGGATTCCAAACTATACAACATGCCCAATATATAATTTTAACAAAGTTTCCAAAACATATCCAAGGAAAAAAATCCCCTCAAGTGATAAATTTCACTTTTTGAAAACAATTTCTATTTCATCAAAATGTTTTCATGCATTTAAATATAATAAAAACTAAAGAAACCATTTGAAAACCATTTCAAATAGGATTTACATCATAAAAACACCAAAGAAACTCATAATATCTCACCACAAATATGATTATAATATTTTTAAATCATTAAAGGAAATATCAAGAATTACTAGAATGTAATGGAAAGTAAATTAATGGACACACCTACCTCAATGAAATTTGAATTCAACAAAACTTTGGGAGAAAGAATAATCAAGATTGAGATACATTCCACACACCCTAACATCAAATAAATTGAAACATCAACCATAACTCTTAGGGTTTGATCTAGGTAAAAACCCATCCAATAGAAACCATGAAACCAAGAGAAAAGGATGAGGAGATGGGGAAATTTAATAAAAACTCGAAGGATAATACCTAGTAACCTTCAAGAAGATTCAATTGTTTAAGGAGAAAAACATAGGAGAATAGTGGAGTCTTACCGGATATTCCTAGGTTAATTGGGGGAGGAATATCCTAAATTTGGGTTAAAACATCAGAGGGGAAAGATTGGAATTTAATAGTTTTAATGATCTGGGAGAATCACAGGGTTTGGCCATAGGTATTTCCAAATCATGTTCCAACGGTACACCCCTCATTGTCAAAGAGGAAAATCCCACTCAGTTATTCTATATGGATTTCTAAATCTTGTATTAACCATGTGGTCGCCACTATTTGAAATGGACATTTGTTACCTTGTTTGCAAGGAGAAGGCCCCCGATTGACCTTAACTATGAAATAACAAGGCATCACCTATTTCTAAGCCCAAAAAACACAAAATCCCACCAAAAAACCCCAAAAAACATCCAAAACTCAAACATTTAAAATCTGGAGATCAACCCGAACCTCAACCAAATGATTCAAGTCTAAGAAGATAACAAAATGAAATAATTTCCTTGGTTGTGGTGTGATAATTACTCTTTGAAGAAAATTATGAATGATAATGTTTTTGAGTATACTAGCTGAATATTTGAATCATATATTGTAAAACAATGCATTCTTCACGAACTTAGTGGTCCACACACACCCCAAAAAAATAGTGTGGCTGAATAAGGAATATAGGTCTTATATATATGGATTGAACAATATTATTGGAGCATGATATAAATCATTATTTCTAGATAAAACCCATATTATTAGCATATCATTTTCAAAATAATTTTCATTATAGAAGAAATTTATATATTTCATCATATTAGATTTATTATAAGAAATATCCATGTTTAAAATATTATGAAGTGTTTGGAATAAATTTCATTATCACGTTAAATGTGAAAAACTTGTAAATTTAGAAATAATACATGTTAATGGTATTTTCCATGTTTATTCACAAAATGGAAGTGCATATAAAGTTTTTAACAATTTTATAAGAAATATTATTGATTTTTTGATGATAAATTCAAGGAACAAATAAATGAAGTCGTATCTCATGAAACAAAAAACCTAAAAATTGATGTTGATGAATATATATTTTTTCAAACAGCAATATGAAGCTTGAAAAAATAGTGAGATTAATAAATTGATTCTAGATAAAGAATTTGATTCATAAAAATAAAGTTATGAGGAAAAATCATGGTCACATCTTCTTGAGTTTAGAAAGAAAGTACAAGTTTAAAATATAATTAGATATCATAGAAAATATATTTTATCTGGAAGAACATTATGGATAAAATATCATATCTAATTATTCTCTCAAGTTGAACCTAAAGATGCATAAAAAGTAATAAAACATCAACCGTGGGTTGATGGAATGAATGTGGAGTTGGATAAGAATGAATAGAATTAAAATCATGATTTAGTACCCAAGACTAAATAAAAGAACATTATTGAGACAATTTAAGTTTTCCAAAAAACATATTACTGAAAGATATAGAGTAGTAGGAAATATATCTAGGATGGTGTGTGAAATATATTATTAGATTAAATGATTTGACTAGATGAAATCATTTCATCGATTTGAAGTCCCGAGACCATGATAATCTCTATTTTTTTAAATAAAAAAGGCATCAGAAGATATTTCAAATTGATGTAATGTCATTATTATTCAACAGTGAATTGGGAGAGGAGAAATATATTGATAAAACTTGTGTTTTATTCCTTGGTTAAGATGATTTTTTTAGTTTAAATAAGGATTTATATGGGATAAGTATGAACCAATAGATTCTTACTCTATGTTCGACACTTTAATGAAAATGTTAAATTCCATAAAATGGAAAGTTGAGTGAAATCTCTACAAGAAAGATGATTATGGTTTATTTATCTTTATCATTGTTTATATATTTATATGAAACTATTTTTTTATGGAAATGGTGTATTATTGTTTTGGAGAATTTAAAAAATAAATGACGTTTTTTTGGGATTTTCATACTTAGTGAGATGAGATAATTTTTTTAACTCAAATGTTTTCAATAAAGGAATTATAGTTTTCAATATATAGAGAATTACTCTAATGATAAATTGATGAAATATATAATAGAAAATTATAATCCTTTTTTATAGAAAATTTAATAAGAACACAGTAAAAAAATATAATATTGAACGGAAATTCTGACAGATGATTTGAACATTATTTTTATAACAGTTTCAAGAATGGATATTGGGAATATTGTTGAACAGTTTCCAATAAATAAAAGAGAAAAAAAAGAGTAAAATTTTTAGTAGGAAAGAGTATATTTAGATACATCATAGTAATAAAATATTTTGGGTTGAGATAAGAAAGAAAAGGGAAGCCGGATATATTGTGTTATTTATATTCATATTGGGAAGATTATTTTGATGATAAGTGTACTATATCTGATGGGTTTATTTTTCATAGAAAGAGATGTGTGTGTTGGTATTTAAGAAATAAAAATTCAGTATCCTTGAGCACTAATAAGATAGAATATGTGGCTTTGCTCATTCCTCAACATAAATTAAGTTGTTGAGGATACAACTAAAAGATCTGAAAGATGACGTGGTGTTTCTATTACATTTGGGATGTGGTAGTCAAAGGGAAATCAAACTTTCAAATAATCTAGTTTAGTATTCAAGTTCCATTTAAATTTATATAAAATATAACATTATCAAATAGCTATTGGATATTAATGAGTTAATGTGTGATTTGTTTCTAAAAAGGTTAATTTTTTTGATGTGTTCACCGAGCCACTATCGAAGGAAGATCTCCAAAATATTAGGTTGAGGGTAGGTGTTTGGGAAAACTATATGAAGGGATAAGATTGGTCTATTTATCCCATATATCATATTTCCTTCTTCATATTTTTTTGAAAGGGATGGAAATATTGGAAACGTAAATCACTTCATTATTGTTATCTTACTATTTTTTATCAAAGGGGGAGTATACAATGTAGTGGGAGAATCTGTTGTATATGTGTTAAATTTGGGATAAAAATGTATTTAGAGAGAGTTATTTAATGGTTTATATTGTGAATTCATAACGTATGAATTTTTTATACTATTCATTATTAGTAGATGTAGGAATGTTTCTATTGTGAAATAATTGTCATCGTGGGGATGAAGTTTAATTTGAAGGCCATGATGTTTGTGTTTAATAAAACTGTATACATATCACTATATTATGAACAATGTGGTATTTATTTTGAAATATTCTTTTTTTAAACATTTATATCACTCATGTAGGTTTAGAATTATTTAATAGCGATACACTTATAGGGCATCAGATTATAATAGATATTTATGTTCCTTGGTTTCCCACGAAATCCAAAGGGGGTGATTATTGATCCTAAGAAGTGATTGATGGTTGTTATATATATATATATATATTGCGAATGAAAATTTAGGGATATTGATTTTATTATGTTTTTTGGGTCTTATTGTTAATAAATAAATCATATTATCAAATGATACTATGTGATGTGTTCTTAGTGATGATATATCATGTTTGTAATTCATGATGCAAGCAGTTTTTGTGAATCAGGAAGATATGTGGAGATGATGAAGAGGTAGTGGACTATTACACAGTGTAAGGGAAAACATAATAGAATCAATGAATATGTTTTTACCCTAGTGTTACATAGTGAATAGTGGTCCACTAAGTGGTATGAACCATATAAACATACCAGATCATAGAGAGGATTTGACCATTTTCTTTTGGCTCTATAAAATCCATCACTTCTATACTGCTGTAAAAAGTCCACACCACATGGGCCTTCTTGATAGATTTAATTTTGAAAATTTTTATTATCTCTATGATTCTACACCAACACCAAGCCATAGTCAAATATTTTCATGAAAGGCTACACTACATGGATTAGTCCACACATCAGCAATGTTTTTATTAATATTTAATGGATCTATTTTTTGGGATCTCTATTCTACAGAATATAGACCAAGTGATCTCCGAGTATAAATGTTTCTTATAAGCTGGTGGAAACTATAGGGTGGAATCATAATTACCATTTCCATTTTATAGATGTTTTTCATTGAATTTACAATTAAGACGATGTTTTTTCTCAATCTATTTATTTTTGTGGTTATTTATAACAAAAATAACTACCAATTTCATAATGGATGATTAAGATTAATTGGAAGTAACAAAATAGAGGCTGAATTTGAAAAATAAGTTGATCATTTTATTTTTAATTTGAAATTAGAATTTAAACAATTATAGAAAGAGTGTTCTACTAAGCACTAAATGTATGTGAAGAAAAATTGAGAGAAGTGTGTTTAGAGAAAGTGAAAAATAGGAATAAATTGATGTGAATATTAGAATGGATTGATGATATCATAAATATGGTTTTATAAGTTGAAGAAGGAGAAAAAGAGAACAATATCATTATTTGAATGAAATGGTTGGAAGGAATTTTTTTTTTGATAAAAAAATTTGTATTCATTATTTAAATTACAGGATAAACTATCACAGTCGAGAAACATAATGTAATATAAGTTCAAGCATAAAACCTACTTGTTGTACCTAAATCTTAAAACTAGTGGGTCAGATGATCTCTATGAAATTCAAATCATATCATGAACATGACTTATAATTTTTATAGGTGAAATTTATTAATATTTTCCCCATCATGTGTGTATACATGTTAAAAAATGATCAAGATTCACAATAACTAGTCACAAAGTTTGTTTTACAAAGAAAGAAAAAAATATTTAGAATCAATGATTCACCCCCCTTAGGGATTACACAATGTCCTTAGTGGTGTTTTTTCAATATGATTTTTTTTAATATTTTAATTTTCTATTTTATAATATATTTATCAGATGTTCATTTTTTCTCATATTTTTATTATATTAACCTTTATGACAAGTTTATTATTTTTCAATTACTGATTATATGAAATCACCCCTTCATTTTAATGACTTCTCATGTTTATCTTATGTTGGATCCAAATATAAGAAAAGTTTTTAACTGAAGGGAGTTGGTATAATTTTCTATCGGGAGATTGTAAAGATTTTTGAGAGATAATACAAATTTTTAATGGAGTATAGATGCCCCTAAATTGTAATCGATGAAAATATTATGAGTAGAAGAATACATTGAATGATGGAAGTCAGCATGTAAAGGATGTAGGTTCTCACAATGATTCCTAACATTGTAACAAATATTTGTGTGTCATTTTCCATATATTATATACCAAACAAAATGATAATTTAGTGAGGTAGAGTTTCTGAATATCCATATATCTTAAATGATAAGGAATTTTATATCAACATAAATTAATAAAGTGTTTAAGATGAATATATTCAATAAAGTTTGGCCCCCATGAGGGTGAATACATGATCCAATTCATAATCACAATTAGTATAAAAAAATGAACTCCCCTATTTAGGTCTAAAATTTTTATACCTAGATTTGTTTATCTGTTGTATATGGTGTACAACATTTCAAAAGATGATGAAATTTTTTCTTCGAATATTAAGAAAGTTCATCCAAAGCTATAGATTGAAGAATATATCACTAATCGTATAATCATTGAGCATTTGTTCAAATACTAAAGAAACAAAATAATAAAGAAGTTCAAAAGTGGAAGAAGTAATCCTCCCATAACCAACAGAAGTAGGATACATCACTAGAAAATTCTATGGTGCATGGTAATAAATATTGTGAATATGAAATTATTAAATCCATAAAAGAATATTTCATTAGCTATGAATAATATTATTCATTAGTTACTATTGATGTTTTTTATTTAGAAATAAAATTTTACATGACCAATGTCCCTATTTAATTTAATACATATATAGTTTAATATATTGGTGGAAAATTGGAGGAAATATCATAGAAATGAAAAAAAACCAGTAAATAGGAACAAATAGAAAAAAATAGGAATGAATAAATGTATGAGAATGTAAATAGAAATGAATGTATGAGAATGTAAATATCTTTCAAAAATCATTGACTTAAAGTAAGAAATGGTGTTATGATCTTAAGAAAAATTCAACCTTGTGTATGGAGTTTTGAATAAATGTTTTTGTCGAAATTTTGTTGTTAAAGAAGTTCTCAAGGAAATATATAACATGTTTGAATATATTTTTTCAAATCAATAATTATTCGATGATCGATAATGATTAAATAACTAAATATTTGGAAGAATAACTATAGAAAGAAAGTAAAATGTGTGAGGAAAATATATAGAATGATCATATGTTTGATACCTACACAAAACTGAGTGATCTGAATGATGATTGAGAAACAAAATATGAATAAACTTTCCCATTTATAGAAGAAGAATTACTGAAGAGACTATTTAAAAAAGTTGTGTTAAAAATGTTTTCAAGGAAAATATCCATGAGTTTGAAAAAACTCAAAACTAGTTATTTATGTTGAGATTTCTCAACAATAAATAAATGAAAACTTAGTAAGGTAACTTAACCAGTCCTTAGAACAGGTGAGTATGTTTCACAAGTAAGAGATACCCAAGTAATAAATTTCATTTGAATAATAATTGAGGATCCTTGAAATTAAAAAATATAAATTTATATGTATAGTTCCATTAGAAAATAGTGAGATTAATAATCATGTAGTATACTCTAGTTGAATCATCAAATGGGCTAAAATAAGAATCTATTCCAAAATATCTAAGAAAAATCATACATCAATAAATAATCAATCTAAGAGTAGAAGGAATTTGAAGAAATCAAAAGAGTCATGTTTTGATAAGTTTAACATAATAGTAATCCCTTTTTTGGTGAATCTATTGGTAATAACTCCCTTTTTATCAGTGAATGTAATAATTGTATACAAAAATGCATGAAGTGTGTTGAGAAACACAACTCTTTTAAGAAGGTATAATTAAGAAAAGATATAGGAAAAACTCACCCAATAAATATTTGAAAAACAAGAGTTTTGGAAGAAGTTTTCACCAACCAAAACACAACACAAAGAAATATTCATAGGTTTATTAGATACTCTTTACGTTTTGGAAGGTTTGAAAACCTAGATATAAATTTTTTAACTACTTGTAATGGTATTAATAATAGATAAAACCAACATTAAGGAGGAAAAAAGTGTAAGAAAATGAATCATATATGTATATAACCAAAATTCATAAAATAATAAGGATATGTTGATATATAGTATATTTGGATATTATGAAATGTTTTGTGAATGTTGTGAAAGAAATGGAAATTGTGAGAAAAAAGCATTGTTTAGTTCTTCCATGTGCAACAGATATACTACAAATGGAAATGGGCCAAAAATTATGAAATAAAATTCTTTAAAGATATATTTTAAATCTAAAGTGGGCTGAAAACTAAAAGAATAAAATAATAGTATTACACCCAAGGAGGATATTTCAAAGGGTACTATACCCATGAATTGTTTTTTACTTATATGGAAGAAAATTCTTCTTCATGGAAAGCTGTTAATGTTCCATGATTTTTTAAGATAACAAAAGGAATATTAAGCAATAAATTCAATTAATATAATAAATACAAAAGGGGTCTGAATTGGTGTAAGAAATATATAATGAAGTAGTTTAAGAACACGAGATGTTACATCAAAAGATTAAAATATCAGAAAAAAAGAAGTTTTGTAGATCATATAGTATGGTTAATCACACACCTAAAAATTTCATGAAAATGTTACCCAGATAAGATTTTTTTATAAATAAGAATATAAACTCTTTATACTTAGAAATATTAGTTTTATATAAGTTTGTTCATAAGAATAAAATTGAACTTACTCTAATGTTTTATATTTTTATATGGCTATAATTGTTATAGGATACAAGTAGGTTGTAAGAAGAATGAAATAAAAAAGTTTAATGTTCCTTTATAAAGGAAGTTAAAGTGACTCTACACCCACAATGTTTTATGAAATTGAAAGGAGGGGGAACTCATACCACATAAGAAGATTATTCTTAAAAAAAGGGAATTCATAATAGAATATGATGTGTTATCTACCAAGATGAGAAAAATTACCAATCCTTATTCATCTACCAAAATGATATATGAGAAATCCAATTATTCCCAAATTTGTTTGAACAAAATTTCATCCATAAGGGAACTAATGTTTATAATGGTCTGGTGGAGCCCTAAGGAAGAAATATGAAATTGGTTTTTATGAAATCTTTATAAGGTGAAATTGATATGAATTCAGGTTACCCAAAGAGTTCAAACCTATGATCCTAAAAATTGTGTGGTTTGAATAATTAATTATCCAAAAACACATACTCTATATTATAATAAAAATTGAAGGTTTATATCATCCTTGAGTTCTGTTTTTCTTAACTCCCACATTTCATAACAAATCTGTGGTACAAATAAAAAATTTAAAATTGAATTTTTGATGACAAAGTATGAGTTATATTGTATAGGGGGAGAATACCAATTCATTTTTATGATTGATTGTATATATATTTTTAATATCGATGCAGGAAAGTAAGTTGAATGAAAATACAATAAATTTTTATAGGATTTTTTTGAAAAGTGAGTAACACATGGTAGAACATCACTGACAAATTTAAGTTTTGACTTGATAATTCCTATTTTATACACTAATAAGGGTATATTTATATGTTTAGTTGGTTTTATTTTGGATTATTTCTTTAATAAATGTGAATTTTCTATTCTATAAAGTTGTTTAGAGTTTATACTTATTATGGAAGAAGAAAATGTGTGAAAATATTTACACCCACACCCCATGATGTCATAAAAGGTGGATCTATATAAAGATAATTAAGGGGATGAGAAAAGTGTTCCCTAAATTAATGTCATTTGAAAATAAGTTTAGTTTTAATTAATTAACAATAAGGGGGACAAATATCTCATTAAAATTAAAAATAATTTTTTGTTGTTAAAAAATAGGAAGGGGGAGATTGAAGTTCCCATTGGATGATGATGATGATATATTGTAAATTTTTTCAATATATTTTTATAAAGTTTTTAGGAAATTATAAGAAGTTTGTAATAGTATATAATAATATTGATGGTGTCTTCTAAGGGATTATATCTTATAGGGAACCAATCAGATGTATAATGGCAGAGTATGATTTTCTAGAGAATCTTATGAAACATTATTTATGGTAGTTAAGAAAGTTTCTAGATGAAGTTCCAAAGGTGGCTAAGAAATATTATTTATACATGATAGGAATCATTTTTAATATGTCATATGATTTTATATTATTCTATAATTTCCTAAAAACATGAAGATATTGATAATTCAATATTGATAACAAAGTGGAAAATTGAGGTTACCCAACTTATAGTATTAAATAAAAGCTATCAGATGTAGATCACTAGAGAAAAGTGATCAGATAGAGGTACAATAGATCTATAAGTTTACAACTTCATAGTTTTTTCAGATGCAACAATAATGATGTTCTAGATAATGAGTTTTTAGAAGGTAGATTTGTAGACTATAGAGTTTTTATGAGTTTGTACTAGTTTTTTCAAATAGAATATTCTAGAGTTCAAGATACAATGTTAGAGTCATGACCATACAAAATATAGTCCGTGATATTTTGATGTTACTAATAATGATCAGATATAAATGATTTAAGGATAAAAGATTGAGTATTCTAATTTGAAAGTTTGTATGAATTTAAGGTTGAAAATATTTTTTAAAAGATATATAATATTTGATGTTATGAATTCAAGGAGTGCATTATTGTTTGGAGGCTACCAGATTGATTCTATTAGAAGAAGATCTATTAGAACTTGTTTTTTATTATAGATATGTTTTTAGTCTAATAGAATGAATGTTTTTTATAGATCATTACACTGATAATTAGACAGATAGGTTCGATGTTGAACCAAAAAAAGTACATGAAATTAAAAATGATTTGGGGTTTATTGTTCTCCCATTAGAAAGACATTCATGGGGTTATATATGATAATGATATACATTTTTATCATATAAATAAACATAAAGGTGATACTTGTAGATAAATATGTATGAAGACTATGGTAAATCTTGATTTCTATTAGATGAAAAATTTACAAAGACCTACTAATCAGTGACGTATATTGTTTATGGGTGAAATACGATGGTTTATAAAAAGAGATTCCATGGTTAGTTTTATTAAGTCAGTATGTTTAATCAATGAAATAGAGAATTCTTGACCTTTGGTTAAAGGATCATGATATTATCAGAAATAAGATTCTATGTTTTGAAAACCATGAATTATATGAAGATTGATATAATTTTACTTTTAAAAAAATTTAAAACAAAATGGAAAATTTTAAACAATTTTAGATTAAACAAGGTTTTCAACAAAAATTAATATTCTCAATTCATGGAAAAATTAATATTTTTATAAAATTATAAAAAATTCAATTTAATATAATTTTGACACGATTGTTTAAAATTTTATGTTATTTATTTGAATTGTTTTTTTTCTAAATTTAGTGATAAATAATTTTAATATATGTGCAGAAAGCTCAATAAAATACCCTTTTTGAAAAAAACGTGGTTATTTAGAAAGCATTTATTCTTCATTCAATTTTTATTTTATTTTATTTATAATCAATAAATATCCATTGAGTTTATTTTATAAAATCTCAATGTCACAACCCATCCTCGGGACCCGTGCCGTGACTACCCCAAGCCCACCTGCCATAGGCCAGGGTCTGGCGACTAGCACCAAGGCGTAAATCCCGAAAAAAGGGGAAGGCATTGCCTTTATAAAATAAATAAACACCAGAGAGTAAACAAGCATAAGTAAAAAATAAGTAAAACTGGGTACAAAAAGTAGTGTGAAAAAGTAAGTGGGCCAGAATACAAACCCAAACTGAAAGTAAAGTACATCTGGAAAGAAATAACAACAACTGAAAGTAAAGTAGTAATGTCGATCCATCCACTGGAAGTCCCACCTGAAGGGTGGGTACATATAGCCACCTCAGCTCCTCCGTCCAGCTGTTCGCTCCGTGTATGTCCCGCCCAGTGGTCCACCTCCAGGTATCGACTTTCTCTACAAGCCTCAACCATGATCAATGATGTCCGTCGTCTTCAACCAACACAATGTAGTGCGGGCATAGACTATGCAGGGGTGAGTATACACTACTCAGTAGGGACCCCGAGACCCCCGAAGGTCTCCCAGAATCCAAAAAGGATAATCCACAAAGGAAAGATACAATCACGAAGTAACATCCAACACTTCTTAGGTATATTCCCATACATATACCTAAGCCATGAATTCCTGTTCGGCTCCAGCATCCATGCCCAAGTTCGATCACGTCCACATAGGAGTAAAACCCAATCCACATAGGATAACACAACTCAATACAGATAGAAAAGAAATTAAATCATATCGAAGATATTGATTCAAGTCAAGACTCAACTCACCCAGGTATACTTCTTCGGTGATAGAGATGATCAGATATAGCCACTGATTCATCTAAGACGAGACCCACGTAGAATACTAAACCAGCCAAGCTGCCGAACCCACATAGGATTTCAGTGAAGTATTCATCACCGTTGAACCCACATAGGATTTCAGTATGGTCTTCATCGCCAACGACCCACATTGGATTTCAGTGCAGTTTTCATAGTCGTCGAACCCACATAGGATTTCAGTATGGTCTTCATCACTGCCGAACCCACATAGGATTTGAGTGCAGTCTTCATCACCATCGAACCCACATAGGATTTCAGTATGGTCTTCATCAATGTCGAACCCACATAGGATTTCAGTTCAGTCTTCATCACTGCCGAACCCACATAGGATTTCAGTGCAGTCTTCATCGCAGTCGCAGCCAGATCTAGGGTTTCCGCACACAACATGCTCGTTTCCTGGAGCGTCCGCTACACCAGCCAAGGGGTCGATACATCAACTGACACGTAGTCCAGAGTTGATATATCTCAAAGTTCCGTCTCGAAAAGAGGAACACAACGTGACAGACGACACGTCAATTGGACGTCCGGTCTGAGAGTTATTGACTTTTTTGTTCTAGGGGCCCGGTTGGTTTTTAAGTAAAAACCAACCCGACCGCACTCCAACTACGTCCAAACCTCAAACAAAGTAAGCCATAAGGTCCTTCTCACTAAGAGGAATCCAACAAAGTTGATGGCATGTCAATCAGACGTCCAGATCTCAAGTTATAAGCGTTTTCGCTCTGAGGGCCCAGTTGGTTTCATGTTCGAACCAACCCGGTAGTACCCAAAGTTCCCTTAAAACTTGAGTGTAATATACGGAAACAACCATCTCTATCCAAGGGCATCACACTAAACGGTGCATCGATCGGAGGCCCGTATCCCAAGTTATGGGCGTTTGAACGGACCTGTCCGAAAATAGTGTGTTTGGGCCCGGTCCGACCTGGTCCGATACCCCCCTGGGTCGACCCGAACCGGTTCGACCCGAACCAGGTCTGGTTCCAGCCCATTAGGGTGCGGCCTAGCCTGGAGCGCCCTCGAGGACTGCGTGGCTAGCTCATCCATGCCGAGCTGAGCGGAACAGGGGGGGGGGGGGGGCGCTGCCCCCCTGATTGAGGAACCGCGACCCCGACGTGGGGGGGCGCTCCTTCGGCCAGCCAGGGGTTACGACCCTCGGTTTCTTGGAAGCCGGCCGGCCCAGTCCGGCCGACCGGTGCTACTGCCGTGGGACCTCTGGGGTCCCACCCCTCCGAGGTGCCGACGGCTGGTTGTTCCGGCCACCCGGCCTTGCACCGCCGTGACCTTGTCCGACCGGTGCCGCGCGACGGCGCCGCGCCCCTCCGTCGCAGCCCCGATTCGGCTACGGTGCCTTCGTTGTTATCCGTTGTGGCACGATGGCGCCGCGCCCCTTCACTGCGGTCCAATTCCGGCCGTGGGTTCATTTGGCCTCAACGGCGCGGTGCGACAGCGCCGCACATCTTCGCCACATTTCCCCATGTTTCCGCGCGGTGCCGTTGCACCGCGCTGCCTTCTTTCGAACTGCAACAGGTACAATCATCAAAAAGGGGGAGGAGGGTCGACCGTGTTTGTGCGGTCCGACCTCCTCCTGTTATTACGATAACAGGTGGGCCAAATAGAAGTCGATGAACGACAAGGAATAATTCACGGGCAAAAAACAATTAAAGCCTACCTCAAGGTGTCGTCGAACGAAGGTTCGTCGTGGAAAATATTCGTCTCGGAAGACAGCGTCACAGAAAATTTTCCATAAACGTCGTCGGCGTCATGGAGAAGAGAATTGTCGGCGTCGCGGAGAAGAGAATCTTCGGCGTCGCAGTACCCAGCGTCGCATCGTCGATCTCCGAGGATTCAGCGTTCTTCGTCGTCCTTCGTCGAAGGCCGGCGTTCTTCGTCGGCGACAGTGCATTCTTCGCGTTCTTCAAGGAGGAAGATAAGGATTCCAAGACTTGAGCTCTCCTCTTCAAATCCTTCTCGTACAACGAAACAACATAATAAAATAAGGCTTTGCCTTAGTTTATTTCTCATGCCAACTGTTTATGAAATTCAAAATCCGATCACGATTTAATTATCGAGCATTGACCAATTAATGAGGTGTTTAATAATCCAATTAAATGAAAGAGTTGACTTGGAATTAATGAGGGGGGGGGGGGGGGGTGCAGGTGAGTTATCTATTAAATTCTAGTGGTAGGTGAAAAGGAAATAAAGGGGGAGGGCTCGTGTGGGCCCCACTTCACTAATATCCTACCTAGGGTAGTTAGGAACTAGTGGGTCCCACCCAAACCTCTAAGCATAGGTTTAAGTTTCCTTAAATAAAAATAAAATTGGTTGCACAAATTTTATTTTTATTATTTAGTTAACCTAATTAATTAATAACCTCACCCGAGCAAACACAACTCTGGAAAAGGTGTTATTAAGCAATTACTGGTGCTGTGGTTCTATCGGTGCCCTCAGATTTCGATTCCGAGCACCGGTTCAAAAGTTAGGAAAACCCACTCGTTCATTTATTGAACGTACCTGAGCTAAACATAGGAAATTGATTCCGAGAACACCGTGCCTCAGAATCAGGTGCCATCAGAAACCGAATTCTTGTAAAATTCCAAAGAAAATTAAGAAAATAAATTTCCATTGAATTTTACTGGTTTTACATTACTCCCACCTTAGGGATTTATGTCCCCGTAAAGATACATCATAAACTAGGGGAACAAAAGTGGGTACTGTGCATGCATCTGAGCCTCCCGCTCCCAAGTGATCTACTGAAGGTTCCCATGCAACCATCTGAGGCACACTGGACGTATCAACCATCCTTGTAGGACCTGCTCCTGTCAGTCCTCGATCTCCACCAGGACCTCCGCAAAAGTCGCCCCATTGTCAATGTCCAACTCCCCATAGTTGATGATATGCGTCGGGTCATGCACGTATCTCCTCAGCTGAGATACGTGGATGACATCGTGCACCCAGTGCAACTGAGGTGGTAGAGCCAGGCGATAAGCCACCTCACCTATCCTGCTGAGGACCTGGAATGGTCTGATGAAGCGTGGAGATAACTTGCCGCCTCGGCCAAATCTCCGTAATCCATGTCGAGGTGAGACCCGCAAGAAGACGTGGTCTCCCTCCTCGAACTCCAGTGGCCTCCGCCTCCTGTCAGCATAAGACTTCTTCCAGCTCTGAGCTGTCCTCATCTGCTCTTGGATGACCTGGACCTTATCTTTCATGGCCTGGACCATCTCCGGTCCCACAAGTGCTGACTCCCCAGGGTCTGTCTATCATAAAGGTGATCTGCAAGGTCGGCCGTACAATGCCTCGTATGGTGCCATCCTGATGGTGGAGTGGTAGCTGTTGTTGTACGAGAACTCCACCAAAGGTAGGTGGTCCTCCTAGCTGCGACCAAAGTCGAGGAAATAGGCACAGAGTATGTCCTCAAGAGTCTGAATGGTCATCTCCGTCTGACCATCCGTCTGAGGGTGAAAGGCGGTGCTCAGACGTAGCTGCGTCCCGAATGCCTCCTGCAACCCCTTCCAAAGCCGGGAAGTAAATCGAGCATCTCGATCAGAGATGATAGATGATGGCACACAATGAAGCCATAAAATCTCCTGAACGTAGAGGCGTCCCAAGCTCTCTATTGAGCCCTGCTCTCTGATGGGTAAGAAGTGGGCCGACTTGGTGAGTCGGTCGACAATAAACCAAATGGAGTCGTGACCTCTGGAAGTGTGTGGAAGTCCAGTCACGAAATCCATAGATATCCTGTCCCACTTCCACTCCGGGACCTCCAAGTGCTATACCAAGCCTACTGGTACCTGGTGCTCTGCCTTCACCTGCTGGAAGGTGAGGAATCGAGAAACAAACTATGCCACAACCTTCTTCATACCCGTCCACCAGTGTTGTCATCAGATATCCCGGTATATCTTCGCCACTCCTGGATGTACCACTAAAGGGGAAGTGTGAAACTCTCTCAGCACCTTCTTCTGCGAAGCAGCTGGTACCATGGTATGTCCTTTGAAAAGGATGTCGTGCTCTCCTCCTACAGAGAATCTATCAGGTGCTTGTCCTGAGGATATCTGCGCACACCGCGTATCACAGTCAGCATCCTCACGCTGTGACTCTCTGATCCACTGCATTAGTGGAGGAGTAACAGTGAGTGACTGAAGAAAGGCTTCTCCATCTCTATCCACGAAGTATATCTGCAAAGCAGCTAGCTGCTCCATCGCCTCCCCGAGTAGCTGAATGCCCGTCCTCCTACTGAGAGCATCGGCTACTACGTTCCCCTTTCCAAGAGTATAGACTATATCAAAGTCATAGTCTCGGAGGAACTCGATCCATCACCGCTGTCTCAGATTCAGGTCCTTCTGCGAGAAGATATACCTAATACTCTGGTGGTCAGAGTAGACTATAAAGTGCTAACCCCTCAGATAGTGTCGCCTCATATTCAAAGAGAAGACCACTACTTCTAAATCCATGTCATGGGTAGCGTAGTTCAACTCATGCTGCCTCAACTGATGTGATCCATAGGCGATCACGACCCGCACCTACATCAGGACACATCCAAGTCCGGTACCTGATGCATCGCAGAAGACTATGTACCCTACTCCCTCCTCCGGTAGCCTCAAGATAGGAACGCTGGTCAATCTCTGCCTCAGCTCCTGGAAGCTCTACTGACATCTGTCTAACCACACGAAGGGTTTCCCCTTCTTCATCAAAGCTGGCAGTGGTGTCGCAACTCGGGAAAAGTCTGGCACAAATCTCTGGTAGTACCTTGCTAGCCCCAAGAAACTCTTCACCTCCATCACGCTCCTGGGTGGATCCCAAGCTAGCACTGCCTCGATCTTTATAGGATCCACTGCAACTCCCGCCTCAGAGATGACGTGTCCCAAGAAGTGGACCTCACGTAACCAGAACTGACACTTAGAGAGCTTTCCATAAAGCTGGTGCTCTCGGAGTGTGTCTAGCACAACTGACAAGTGGTAGGCGTGTTCCTCCTTAGTGGTCGAGTATATCAAAATGTCGTCGATGAAGACCACAACAAATCGATCTAGGTATGGCTGAAAGATCCTATTCATGAGACCCATGAACACTGCTGGAGTGTTGGTTACGCCGAAGGGAATAACTAAGAAATCATAGTGGCCATACCGACATCTGAAGGCTGTCTTCTGCACGTCCTCGTCCCGAACTCTGAGCTGATGATATCCTGATCTAAGGTCTATCTTTTAGAACCACCGTGCTCCCTTGAGCTGATAAAAGAGGTCGTTAATCCTCAGTAGTGGGTAATTGTTTCTCACGGTCACCTGGTTCAGGCGACGATAGTTGGCACAAAGTCGCAAGCTCCCGTCCGCCTTCTTGGAAAATAATATCGGGGAAGCCCAGGGTGAAACACTGGGTCAGATGAATCCCTTGCTCTGCAAGTCCTCCACCTGTATCCGTAGCTCTTGAAGCTCAGCGGGAGCCATCCAATATACGGGAGTGGATATCGGGGCTGTCCCGGGGTATAGGTCAATTTAAAAGTCTACCTCTCTACGAGGAGTTAGTCCTGGAATGTCATCAGGGAAAACGTCCGCATACTGATCCACCACTACAGGAAAACTGGGAATCTGCACGTCAATTGATCCTAGGACGAGGCTAGCCAACTGATGAGTGATGGGATATCCTCTTCTCTGTGTGAGTCCATCCTGTGCTGAAAAGGCTCCCTTCTCGCCGGTGAAGGTGAACCTTCTCCCATCGGTGCGGACACATAACACCTTGCACCTAGTATAGTCAATATAAGGATGGACTATAGATAACCAATCCTTGTCCAAGATGATGTCGTAAGGCCTCGACACCGCTACAAGAATATCCCAGCCGAATATCTCGCCTCCTAGAGTAATCTCACACTGCCAGAACCAGTGCATAATCTTCGAGTCAGCTCCCATAGGAGTCTCTAGCCGTAAGGATCGAGCCATCGGCTCCATTGGAATCTCCGAGATCCGAACAAGGGCTTTGAAAATAAAGGAATGACTCGCTCCTGTGTCTATAAGAACTACAAAAAGGGTGGAGTAGACACAGATAGTACCTCGAATCATCTATGGCACGCCGTGGTCGTAGGCCTCCTCTTCCTGAAGCTGAGCCTGTCTCTGCCCACCAGCTCCATGTGGTCGGGGTGGACCTCCTGGTGGTGGTGGTGGTAAAGCCTCAAAGCGTCGCCCACCACCTGCTGCTCGACCAGCTCCCCTGCCTCGTCCGCCTGCTCTCGGAGGATCTCCATGGTCGACCCTTTACCTCTGTCTGGGTGGCCCCTCAACCATCTGTTGATCCTCTGCACGGCGGGTCGGGCAGTCACGAGCCATGTGGCCCTTCCCGCCGCACGCGTAGCACTGTCTGCTCCTCGAAAGGCTGGCTCTGCGCCGTGTGCCCCGCACCACTGAGCCAGTGTCCTAAGGTCGTCTGCCTCATGGTCTGGTTCGCCCGGAGCCCTATGAAATCCATCGACTGCTAGCTGCAGACGACTCTGCTACGTGCCGCCCTGCGGTAGGTCTCGCTGCTGGCATAGGCTCGGCAAGAAAGCTCTCTATGAGAAGAGCTCGCTCCAGTACTCCTGCCTATGTCGGAATGCTGAGGGAGATCATCGATGCCCTGATCTCATGCCTCAGTCCCTGCTCGATGGTCCGGGCCTGGAAGAATGGGTCCCATACCATGTCCGTCGAATAGCGCGAGAGATCGGTAAATCTTGCCGAGTACTGGGCGACCGGCTTGATGCCCTGCCGCATCTGTAGAAGCTCCTGGATGTGCACCGCACGGAGGGTTCCTGGGAAGAACTATGAGCGGAAGAAGCTCTCAAAGTCCGTCCAGAGGAGTGATGCCTCGTCGTGCACCTGGAGCATCAAACTCCACCATCTGCCTGCTACCGCGTGCAGGAGGCTCGCTGCAAGGATCACCATGAGGTCAGCTGGTGTCCCCACTAACCTGAAAACTCGCACAACTGCCTCCAGCCAATCCTCAGCTGCCTGAGGGTCTGTCTCCCCACGGAACCTTGGTAGTCTCTGACATTGAAACTCATGCAACACACTAAGGCGACGTTCACTATCAACGGTTGCGGCTGGTATCATCGGTGGCTCGGTGGGTATAGGTACTGCCGGTGCCTCCACTGTCAAAGGGCCTTGCACCGAGGCCTCATCGCTCGGTGGGCTGTTGTCTCACATAACGCTCGGAACCCTAGCTAGCTGCCATCGTGGGGCCATCCTGAAAAGAAACAGGTGCGCCATGGTCAAACAGTATACCTGGTGAGCTGACACAAAGTAATCACAAAGAAAACTTTTGAAACACACATGCAATCAATGTTTTCGTGCATTGAGTCAGAAATCAGAAGTCAGGGTCCTGGTGTACGGATACATCGGTGGCCGCACCAACACTGGACTCCCTTGACAGATAACCATACTCAATACCCTTAACACTATTGCTTCACATAGAAGAAAGATCAGAGTCCAGAGTTCTGTGGTAGAACCGAACTCCTATGATACCAATTTGTCACAACCCGTCCTCGGGACCCATGCCGTGACTACCCCAAGCCCACCTCCCATAGGCCAGGGGTTGGCGACTAGCACCAAGGCGTAAATTTCAACAAAAAGGGGAAGGCATTTCCTTTGTAAAATAAACAAACACCACAGAGTAAGCAAGAAGAAGTAAACACTAAGTAAAACTGGGTACAAAAAGTAGTGCGAAAAAGTAAGTGAGACAGAATACAAACCCAAACTGAAAGTAAAGTACATATGGAAAGAAAGAACAACAACTGAAAGTAAAGTTGCAACGTCTAGCCATCCACCAGAAGTCCCACTTGAAGGGTGGGTATAGATAGCCACCTTAGCTCCTCAGTCCAGCCCTCCGCTCCGTGCACGTCCCACCCAGTGGTCCACCTCCAGGTATAGACTTGCTCCACAAGCCTCAACCACAATCAACGCTGTCCGTCGTCTGCATCCAACACAACGTAGTGCGGGCATAGCCCATGTAGGGGTGAGTATACGCTACTCAGTAGGGACACCGAGTCCCCCGAAGGTCTCCCATAATCCACAAAGGATAATCCAAAAAGGAAAGATACAATCACGAAGTAACATCCAACACTACTTAGGTATATGCCCATACATATACCTAAGTCATCAATTCCCGTTCGGCTCCAGTATCCATGCCCATGTTCAATCACGTCCACATAGGAGTACAACCCAATCCACATAGGAAAACAAGTCAATCATATCAAAGATATTGATTGAAGTTAAGACTCAGCTCAAACATGTATACTTTTTCGGTGATAGAGATGATCAGATATAACCACTGATTCAACTAAGCTGGGACCCATGTAGGATACTATACTAGCCAAGCTGCCGAACCCACATAGGATTTCAGTGCAGTCTTCATCGCTGTCAAACCCACATAGAATTTCAGTAAGGTCTTCGTCACTGCCGAACCCACATAGGATTTCAGTGCAATCTTCAACACCGTCGAACCCAAATAGTATTTCAGTACGGTCTTCATCACTTCCAAAACCACATAGGATTTCAGTGCAGTCTTCACCACTACTGAACCCACATAGGATTTCAGTGCAGTCTTCATCGCAGTCACAACCAGCTCTAGGGTTCCCGCACACAGCATGCTCGTTTCCGGGAGGGTCCGCTCAACGAGCCAAGGGGTCGATACATCAACTGACACGTAGTTCGGAGTTGATGTATCTCAATGTTCCGTCTCGACAAGAGGAACTCAACGTGACAGACGTCGCGTCAATCGGACGCCCGGTTTGAGAGTTATTGGCGTTTTCGTTCCAGGGGCCCGGTTTATTTTTAAGTTAAAACCAACCCAACCACACTCCAACTGCATCCAAACCACGAGAGGAGTAAGCCAAAAGGTCCGTCTCACTAAGAGGAATCCAAAAAACTCGACAGGACGTCAATCAGAAGTTCGGAGCTCAAGTTATAAGCGTTTTCGCTCTGAGGGCCCGGTTGGTTTCGTGTTCGAACCAACCCGGCCGTACAAAAAGTTCTCTGAAACCTTGAGTGTAATATACTGAAACAACCGTCTCAATTCAAGGATCACATCTCAGCTGACGGTGCGTCGATTGGAGGTTCGTAGACCAAGTTATGGGCATTTGAACGGATCTGTCCGAAAATAGGGGGTTCGGGCCCGGTCCGACCCGACCCGATACCCCCCCCGGGTTGACCTGAACCGGGTCCGGGTCTGGCCCATTAGGGCGCGGCCCGGATCGGTGGGCGCAGCACGGCGTGGCCTGGGCGGCTCGGCATGGCGCGCGCTCGCGGCCCGCGTGGCCAGCTCGGCCACGCCGAGCTGAGCAGAACAGGGTGAGGGGGTGGGGGGGCGCTACCCCCCCTGATTGAGGAACCGCGACCCCCACGTGGGGGGATGATGCTTCGGCCAGCCAAGGGTTATGACCCTCGGCTTCTTGGATGCCGGAAGGCCGGTGCTGCTGCCGCGGGACCGCTGGGGTCCCGCCCGTCCGAGGTGCCGACGGCCGGCGGTTCCAGCCGCCCGGCCTTGCACCGCCACGACTTCGAGCTGTGGCCTTGTCCGACGAGCGCGACGCGATGGTTCTGCGCCCCTCCGCCGCAGCCCCGCTCCGACCACAGTGCCTTTTTGGTTCTCTAGCATGGCGCGACTGCGCCTCTCCCCTTCACTACGGCCCGACTCCGGCCTTGGGTTCATTTGGACTCAACGGCGCGGCGTGACAACGCCACACATCTTCAAAAAACAATTAACCCCTACCTCAAGGTGTCGTCGAACGAAGGTTCATCGCGGAAAATATTCGTCGTGGAAGATGGTGTTGCGGAAAAGGTTCCATAAACGTCATCGGCGTCACGGAGAAGAGAATCATCGGCGTCACAGAGAAGAGAATCGTCGGCGTCACGATACCCGACGTCGCGTCATCGATCTTTGAGGATTCGGCGTTCTTATTTGTCCTTCGTCGGAGGCCGACGTTCTTCATCGGCGACGGTGCGTTCTTCGCGTTCTTCAAGGAGGAAGATGAGGATTCCAAGACGTGAGATCTCCTCTTCAAATCCTTCTCACACAACGAAACAACATAATAAAATAAGGCTTTGCCTTATTTTATTTCTCCTGCCAACTCTTTATGAAATTCAAAATCAGATCACGGTTTAATTATCGAGCGTTGACCAATTAATGATGCGTTTAATAATCCAATTAAACACAAGAGTTGACTTGACATTAAAGAGGGGGTGCCGGTGAGTTAGCATATTAAATGCTCGTGGGAGGTGAAAAGGAAATAAAGGGGTGGGGCTCGTGTGGGCCCCACTTCACTAATATCCTACCTTGGGTAGTTAGGAACTAGTGGGTCCCACCCCAACATTTAAGCATAGGTTTAAGATACCTTAAATAAAAATAAAATTGGTTGCACAAATTTTATTTTTATTCTTTAGTTAACCTAATTAATTAATAACCTCACCCGAGAAAACGCAACTCCGGAAAAGGCGTTCTTAAGCAATTACCGGCGCTACGGTTCCATCGGTGCCCTCAGATTTCGATTCCGAGCACCGGTTCAAAAGTTAGGAAAACCCATTCGTTCGTTTTCTGAACGTACCCGAGCTAAACTTCGGAAATTGATTCCGGGCACACCGGGCCTCGAAATCAGGTGCCGTCATAAACTGCGTTCTTGTAAAATTCCAAAAGAAATTAAGAAAAAAAATTTCCCTTGAATTTTACGGGTCTTTACATTCAAACTGTATATTTTTCATAATTTAGTTATTTCTATTTATAACCTCCAATTTAAGAACTAGTTTATAATGATATACTATATTGTATTTCATTTTGACGTATGGTAACATTTAGTGAAATATATTGAAGAGATTTAATTTACTAAAGTATATTTCATGGGTTATTTAAGCTCCATATTTTGTGTCTGATACATTTTTTTTCTGCTTTCAAAATCTTGGAGTGTTATAGGTTAGCTTGGTGGTTCCAAGTAGGGGAGTGTATAGAATAATTAGGCACACCGCACGGAAAAAATTGATATGATGAATGGTAGTTGGTAGAGGACCACATACTCACTTTTGGCTAGTTAGAGGAATAAATTTCCTTATTACAGGGTGGTTACTATAAACTGATAATTGATGTGGTTAAATTATAATTATCGAAAAATGTTCCCCAATTTAAAACATATGCATATAAGCTCCGTATTTTGACCACATGAATTTGAGTTTTCCGATCAATGAGGGAGATATTTTTTAACATCATATATATGAGACTTTTTCAAATGAGGGTTTTCATTACCAAGAAAATGAATATGTGTTTGTCACCATGAATGATAAAATCAAACTCAATTGGAGTTTAAAAATCCATGAAGTATGAATTTTATCATGGAATAAAAATTATTTGGGAAGTTGAGTTTGTGGATGTAATGAAGTATGTGGATGATGACATGTCAGTGCTTTTTAATGTGAATTGGAAGTGATACTCACACATTGATGAAATATGTTAACTAGGAAAATCCATATACTATGGCTACTATGTTTTTGGGACTTATAAAATTGAGTTTTCTTCTATGCATATTAGAGTAGTAGTATGAAGTTATGTAAAATATATATAATGGTTTTTATGAAGAGAAACCACAAATGATATTAGGTTATATGAGATAAGAATGTATGATCAAAGTTCTATTGGAAACCTATGATGTATGGAAATCCTCATACTGAGGATACATTTAAATTTTTTAGATGACATGTGGTCATGTTGTATTTATTTAATATAATTTGTTATGAGTTCTATTATATGTGAACATGCATACAATTTTCTAATAAAATCCATGTGGTGAATACAGTATGTGGAAGGGAAGATGCTCCAAGAGAGGGGTGACATATTTTTTAGCGTAACATACAATTTTATATCTTAAGATATATTTTTTGGATTATCATATGCTAATAATATTTATTGTTTTCAATAAATTTATGTTTAACTCTCACTAATATTGGCTCAATAATTTTTGGATAATTATTTCATTGAGAGAGGAAGCTCAAATTTTTCTCTAGATGAGTTCAACAAAGAAAATTGTTGATTTTATGAAGGATAGAATATCGAGAAGAGATTTTCTATGCTAAATTTTATTTATATGGAGTGTTATGATAATTAAAAATTACTGTAATTGAATAGATGTATTTTTACCCAGTAGTTATTACTTGAAAAATAATTAACTAATTATTTGAAGTATCGGTGTGTATAGCATCAAATAAGTGAAAAAAATACATCACATGCAATGACCCTGAATTTTATTAACTAAGTTTCCCTTCTAAAAAATATGTAATGTACTATAAAATAAAAATATCAGATGAAAAACCTAAAAAATCATATTGTCATAAATTAAGAGTTAAATAAGTTGATATTATATAAATTATGAAACTTATACTGATGGATTACTAACTTGAACGTTTAAATAGTAATATGACCATTAAAAATAATAAACTACCCAATAGAATTATAACCTCAACTATAAAATTTTAAATATGATTTTATTATCTGATGAATGATAATATTATATATTTATATCATTGAATAAGTAAATAAATGCTCTAAAAATTTTAAATTTAGTATTGGTATTTTTGTGAAACGTACATGTTTATTTGAAATTTTATAAATAATATAATGATCTAAAAGAAAATTTATTTTCATAAAATATATTTAGGGATAAATTTTTATTTCTTATGTTTATAATATAATTTTATGAGACCATAATTATTTTTTGAATGTGTCAAAAAACATTCATAATTTAAAAATAAGTGTTTTTGAAATAAATATTCATTTTAATTAAAATTAAAATTATCATATTTATAAAATTATTTTAATAAAATGGAGTCCATTTTTAAATTATACACATCGAAAAATGTTTAGGGTGATTTTTGTTTTTGATTTTTCAAAAATAGGTTATTTCTTTGTGAATATTGAAATATGGTAATTTACGACATGTAACATTGTAAGACAAATAAATGAATGTTCGAGTCATAAATGATATAATAAACCATTGGTTCAAACTCACAATAACTATTTAATTTATTTATCCATAATAATCCACAATATTGATAGTCTTGATCTGAAATAATAATGTAATGAATAAATTTGTCAAAAAGACCCCTCTCCCCTATAAATACCACCACTCACCACCTATCCCACTCACACATAAATTTTTTTTAAGATTATCCATATTATAGAAAATCCCATCCCAAAGACTCCCCCCATGTTTAGGATCCTTTGTAATCAATAATGGACCAAACCCAATTTTCCTAGGGAGGTTCTCGTGGAGAATAAGTTCAAAAGGTAAAATCCTCTTTCATTTTCTTTTAATTTCATTTAAATTTATTTTATTTTTATATAATCTTCTCATATACCTATCCCAAATTGTAATGATAACTCTATTATATTTAAATACTATAATTTTATTTTGTTTATGGAATAATCCATCATCAAATCTCTTCCCTCTTTATATATTCTAAAAGTGAAAACATCTTATGTGATGTGTTTACCAACATAATGAATGATGCATTTTAGTTTTCCAATACAACCTTAAGCTGTAGTCAGAAAACCATTATTAGGTTTAAATAAGATTCTATTATACATATTATAATTTATATAATTTTCCATAACCAATATATAAATATGATATTAAATTAATTTAAAAAAGTTCATAAAAAATGCTGAGATAAATTAAATCATTTTCACTAATTTTTTATCCAATGAATTATCCTCATACCATATCAAAAAATGATATATATTACCAAGTTTACATATTTAAGTTTATTAATAAAATTTAATTTCAATTATGAATAATAATTAAAATTTTATATGAAATTTCATTCTTGTATAAAAGAAAACTGATTATGGAAACCTTAGAATCTTATAACTCAACAAAAATACAATAAATGAACTTAATAAAATTATAATAAGTCAAATACATGTATAATAGGTTCTTAATTAATTAATTAATGTATTTAATTTTATTATCCAGGACATTATGTACAAGTGTAGAACACTTACAGAAATGAGGAATGAGATTCTCTCTGAACCTTCATTTTCATTCGATTTTACCTTTCTATATCTAACCCAATGAAATTAATAATTAATTTCAGGTAATATTAATAATTTTTTTATAATACTAACATATTTACCTTTATCATTTCTTATTTATGTTTTGGTTAATTACATTTTTTATAAGTTTTCCTTTTCAATTCCTCCCTATAAGCAAGCCCGATTAAAGGAAACTTCCCAATTTCATTTCCAATTTCATGTACAATCCACTATATTTTTTAAGACACAATTATTTTAAGTCATCCATTTATTCATGAAAAACTATCCCAATTATCTTATGGTTTTATTCAAATTAGTATGAATTTTCTTTTTTAAACACTCTTTTATATCTTCCCTTAAACCGCACTAAAGTGACTCTTTTCTAAAGTTTATTCATCACTGTTTGTACATGTTTTCACTTATTTTGGAAATAATTTATCATTATATAGGCCTATTTACCATGTTTAATATCCATGTTTGATTTAAATCAATTTTTTCATTGACACCTTTATGATTTTTCAATTTTTTTATGCCGAATGATATGATTACAATACCCATTTATTTCCATAGGTAACCCTTATTTTTATTCCTCATGTTTGTTTCTTCAGGTTGAATACATATTCATGAGCATGTTATGATGTGGGCAACCAAATAGTTCTCTAATGCATTGAGTAATGTTTATTCTCATGAGACATCATGTTGATATAGAGAGTAACCCTAATTCCTCTATGGGACTTTGTCATCCATGTATAATAGTCATGGTAGTTATCCATGAATCATGGTTATGTCATGCTGTGTGTTGATTAAAAATTCCTTTGATTCCATGTTTACATTATCCCATGTTATATATTTTATTCTTCTATATATTTATTTATGTTACATTCCTTTTTATTTTATCATGTTATGTATCAAATCAAAGTGATGTGTTTTATTCATATGTTTATACCCTTAGTTGGATTTTTATCTCATCCCATTGTTTGTATATTCCTAAGGTTATCCTATACATGTTTAAGAGCACGAAGGATATTAGGAGATCATTTTTGAGTTTAATCAAAATAATTTTTAATTTGTTTTATGTTTTATAATTATGAACCTAATCTTTCAAAGACACTAGACATTAAATCCACGGTTTTTATTTGATGGATAAATATTCTTTAAATCAAGTAATAATATGTGTACAAGGATAGGGTTTCTATAGTTGGTATAAGATCATTTTTTAGTTAATTTTGGGACTTAGGACTAGAGAAATTTAGTTATAAACCTAGGGATAATTCAATCACCATTGACAACGTAGATTGAAAGTTAGGGAATCATAAGTTAGTATATATTTTAATTTAAACTTTTATCAATATATTTTAAAAGTTCCTTTTTTATTATTATTATCTAAGTATTTAAGCTTTCATAATTTTAAATTCATTTTCTTAGTTAGTGTCTATAAATAGAATAACTTGTGCCAACAATCAATATGATAGGAAATGTGATGATTTCCTAATGATATTCCAACTCTAATGGGAATGGGAGCTAAAAACAAGATGACATTACCTGCTCATATGAATCAGGTTATGAATAATTACATGAATCATGTGGAAAACCCACATTATATTAAAGAAGATTATGTTTAATTTTAATCCTTTATGCAATAGTGGCCTCCCATATTTAGTGGATCTTATGATCCCATCATCATGAAACAAAATATTAAATATGTTTAGAAGACATTATCTATCCTTTAGGGCTCAAAAGAAGTTAAATTTTTGTTGGAAATCTATTGTTTTTATGTGTTAACTGATCTGGGGTGGGAAATGATCAATTAAAACATTTCTATGGGAGAAATTTATTATATGGATTGGAAATATTTCAAGAAAATATTTTTGAATAAATATTTTTCCCAAACTCTCTGTATTATGATGTAAATGTAGTTCTTCACACTAAAGAAAAAGGAATACAAGTCCATAAAGATGAATTAAAAAACTTTACAAGTCTTGAAACACATGCCTTTGGATTTTTATTGAATGCCAAAACCAAAGAGGACAACTTTTTTAGAGTAATAATTCTGAGTCAATGAAAATCATTGGTGATTTGAGACTTTGAAAACAATAAGGAGATTGTCATTTATGCCCTCAAGGTTGAAATGGAGGTAAGATAATCTCAATGGTTTCAATGTAATGGGGATAAAAATATGAAAATGGAGTTCAATATGGGAGGATCAATAGATAAATCCCATGAATGAAGTAAAACCCAATGTACCACATGTCAAAAGTGTGGGAAGAAGCATCCTGGAAACTTCTCAAGGGGAACCAAATTATTCTTCAAATGTGAAAGAGATGGGAATCTTTCTAAAAATTGTATAAGGGTTATAAAGAATCAAAAAAATAGGATGAGTAAAAGAAGGTTCTTATCAATAATCATCTTATGTTGTAGTTTTTCAACTAAAAGTAACATGGGAATTATGAGATCCATTTCCCTAAGTGAAGAGCTGTCAAAGGAAATCAATAACAACCTCCAAGGTAGTAAGGAAGGGAATATGATATCAATACTATAAAGATGGATCCCGATAATGATATGGTGATAGGTGAACTGTTTATTCATTAAAGAATAGAAAAAATACTATTTGATTTTTCTTCTATGCATTCTTTCATATCTTCCAAGTTTAGTAGAACTATTAAAACACCACCTCAACAGATAAAGGTTGAGTTATCTTTGAGAACATAAAATGGGGAAATTATTTAATCCAAAGAATTTAAATCATCCTTAATTGTTTTTTATGTTATGAAACTCCGAGGAAATATTTTCAAAATTAATTTGGTGATGTTTGATGCTATATTGGGTTTGTATTGGCCAACTTTATACAAATCCAACATCAACTGTCGTGAAAGGGAGATCGCTATTCACATTGGTAGGCATACTTCATTTTTTTATAAGTGTATGGGTGAGGATGAATCGTATACAAAATCATCATATCAATTCAGAATATTATTTATTTATGAGGATGTATATCTATCTCAAATTATTGATATAATAAAGAAAACCATTCTCAAAGACATGCCTATTATGAGGGACTACACTGATCTATTCCTTGATGAATTTTATGGTCTTCCTCCTAACAAAGAAGTTTATTTATCAACTTAAAATATTCCTAGATTTCTACCTATATCAAAGGAACCTTATATAATGGACACCATATATTTATAGGAATTGAATAATTAGTTATAATAGAAATTTGATAAATGTTTTATACACCCTAGTGCTTCACCATGGGGTGCACCAGTCCTCTTAGTCTAGAAGAATAATAGATCAATGAGACTCTATAGATATTATCACGAGATCATCAAATTCTTGTTTAATAATGATTATCCCCTTCCAAGGATATATTACTTGTTCAATCATCTATGTTTGGCCAAGAATTTCTACTAGTTGGCCCTTCACTTGGGATATCAGGAATTAAAGGTGATGAAGGAAGATATTCACAAGACAAACTTTCAAATAATTTATGGAGACTATGAGTTCATAATGATTCTTTTTAGACTAAATAATTCATCAGAACTCTTCATGGACATAATGTATATAGTCTTTAGATATTACCTCAAAAAAATTTTGTTAGTCTTTATTGATTAAATTATAATATACTCTAAGAGTAAGTAGGAAAATGAGGAGTATTTGACTATTGTTCTAAAGAATTTGAGAAGTTATAAACCCTAAGAAAAGTATATTAAATGTGAGTTATGGATGGATGAAATATCATTATTGGGGAATGTTATCACCATTAAGGGGATATTTGTAGACCCTTTCAATACCAAGGAAATCTAAGAGTGAGCTAGGACAACATATATAATGGAGATTCATAGATTACCTGGTCTCTATGGGTATTATCAAAACATTGCGAGTGACTTCTCAGGATTTTGAAAACCCAGTAACCAAGATAAATCAAAAGGGAGAAAAGTTCTTCTTGGCCAATGAATGTGAAGACTACTACAAAGAGTTGAAAAAGAGGCTTATCACAACAATGGTACTCAGACTTCTAAAAAGTGGGGAACTATTTGTGGTATACAATGATTCTTCAAATAAGGGCTTAGGCTATGTTCTAATTCAGAGTGATAGTATGATATCCTACACCTATAGGAAATTTACAATTCATGAGAAAAACTATCCCAAACATGATCTGGATTGGGCGGTCATGATATTCTCATTAAAAATATGGAAATATTATCTCTATGGGGATAATATTGTTATATATACTGATCATATGAGCATAAAATATATATTAACACAAAAGAACTTAATATTCATGATAGAATATGGTTTTATCTCATTAAGTATTATGACTTCTCAATACACCACCATCCTAGTCAGCGAAATAAAACTGCAAATGCTCTAAGTAGAAAAAATTATGCAACATTATCAATGATGAGAATCAATAAAGATACAATCTTCTTATATTTTCAAAGTATATACATGTGAATCATTAAGGAAGGAACATCAACAATCCTTTCTCAAATTATTACTCAACCATAACTTTTAGAGAAAATAAAGGACACTTGAAGTAATGATTTGTGAATTCATAAAAAGGTGTAACCTATAAGAAATGGGAAGTAATCATAGTTCAAGATTAATTAGAAAGAAGTTGTAATATTTGGGTAATGAATTTGTGTACCATCCAATATATTTATAAAGAAAGGGATTCAAAACAATACACATAGTTTATCATTTTCTATTTACCAAGGGATCACAAAGATGTATAAAGATGTCTGAGATAATTATTAGTGGGATAGTATAAAGAAAGAGATAATAGAATATACATCAAAGTTATTGGTATTTCATTAAGTGAAGTATGAAATGAAATTGTAGAATGGGATAATGTAAACATTTTCCATACAAGCATTGAAATGGTAAAAAATCCCCATGGACTTTATCACTGAACTTTGGAATAAATATGTAAGAAACAATGATATATGGTTTTTATTGATATTCTTACAAATAAAGACCACTTTATCATAGTTTAAGATAAATTTTCCCAAGATCAACTTGTACATATATTCATATAAGAAGTGGTAATTTTTCATGGAGTACCACTTTCGATTTTATCTAATCAACATCCACGATTCATATACCTGTTCTGGAAAAGTCTCCAACATCCTCTAAATACTGAGCTAAAATTTAGTATGGCCTATCTTTCTCAAACTGATGGTACATCTAAGAGGGATATTCAAATACTAGAATACATGTTGAGATAAAGTTCTTTAGACATCATGGTACGATGGTTTTAACATATACCTATGGTTGAGTTCCCTTATTACAATAGTTTATACTCAAGCATCCAAATGTATCCATAAGAACCCCTTTATAAGAAAAGATGTAGAACATAGGAATATAGGGATGAAGTCAAAAAATGTAAGATACTAGGATGTGAAATGGTTGAATAAATTGTAGAAATAGTGAAAACCATTTAGCATTATATTCAGGCTCCCCAGGGTTGACTAAAGAGATATGCAGACAATCTTCAACAGAACCTGGATTTTTAGTTTTGAGATATATTATTCCTTCAAATATATCCATGGAATAGGATCATGAGATTTGGGAAGAAAGTAATGATGATTCCCAATTAAATCATCCCATTCAAGATTCTTGATAGTCTTGAAGATATGGATTGTATGATATAACTTCCACTTACCACCTCTCAAGTACATGATGTATTTCAAATATACCTCTTGAAGAAGTACATACCTGATACATCACATGTACTAAATCAGATGGTGGTACTATTGGAGAACAACCTCTCATATGAAGACTATTAGGTGAGGATCTTGGACTATAGATATAATTTTCTATTCAACAAGACTAATCCCCTAGTCAATGTACTATTTCAAGGTAATAATTATGAAGAGGTGACATGAGAACCAGAGGAAGAAATTAAGGAGAAGTACCCTCACCTATTTTCACATTATTATGTAAAATAAAATTTAAGGAAGAAAGTTCATAAGTGGGGAAGAATTTTACAGCCCTAAATTTTATCAATCGAATATCCCCCTCTTCCTTTATTCCAAAAGTAAAATCATTATCTGTGATGTGTCGATTTACCACCATCATGGATAATACATTTTCATTTTCCAATACCTCCTTCAAATATGGCAATGAAACAATTATTATGGCTAAATCAGATTTTATTATACTTATTATATGTTATATAATTTTTTGGAACAAATATATAAATAATATATTAAATAAAATGATATATATTCGTAAAAACCATCAAAATAAATAATATCATTTTCATTAATGTTTTATCTTATGAATATTCTTAATAAAATATAAAAAAGTGATATATATGAATAATTTAACTCATTAAAGTTAATTAAAAAAATACACTTTAAATTATTTAGAATTATTCCCATTTTACATGAACTTCTATACTTGTATACAAGTGAACCGATCCTGAAAACCCAGAAAAAATATTCCCATAATGACTAAATTGAATCTTATAACACATTAAAAAGACAAAAAACGAACTTAATAAATATTAAATAAGTCAAATACAGGTATAATAGTTTTTGAATTATTTAATTAATGGATTTAATTTGATTATCTAGAAAACTAAGTACATGTGAAGAACAATTTCATACATAAGTTATGTAATTCTCTCCGAACCTGCAATTTTCCATTGGTTAACACTTTCTCTCTAAACCCCAATGTAATTTCTAATTATTATTATGAAATATTATAAAATTATATTTTTTTCTCCCAAAATATTTACTTATCATATTTCTTCTTTTTTATTTATGTGTAAATACATGTTTCACAATGTTTCCTTTTCAATTACTTCAAATAACCAAGAACGATTAAAGGGATCTTCAAACTTTCATACCCATTTTCAAGTACAATACACAATATATTTTAAATAAAAATTATTTTTCTAAAATCACTAATTTCATCATGTATAACTATCATAGTTAATTTTTTTATTTGAATACAATTATACCTTTTCATCTTTAAAGAATCTTTAGTATTTTACCTTAAACTGCAGTAAAGTATCATATTTATAATTTTTCTTAAACACTATTTTTACATGTTTTCAATTTAGTTGGACACAATTAATCATCATATATGCCCATTTTACCTTATTAATGTTTATTTAAGTTTTAAATCCATTATTTTAGGGAAACCTTTATGATACTCTCATTTTTGATGCCTTACGATAAGATTATGATACCTATTTCTTTCCATGGGTAACCCATATGTTTATTCCTTATGTTTGATTCTTAATATGGAACACATATGGATGAACATATTTCTATGGGTGAAACTATTTATCTCTCTATTTCATTGTGTAATTTTTAGTATCCTGAGACATCATTTTGGGATAGGGAGTAACCCTGATTTCTTTACAAGGCTTTGTCCACCTTGTTTAATAGTCTTAGAAGTTATCCTTGACTCATGATTATGTCATTTTGTGTGTTTCTTTAAAATTATAGTGTTTCTATTTTTAGAAGATATTAGGTTTTATATTTTATGTTTCTATATGTTTATTCATTTTTTTCCTTTTTATTTCATCATGTTATGCCTTCTAGACCATGTGTTATGCTTTATTCATAGCTTTATTAGCTTACTATAGTTTTTTGATCATCTATTTATTCATTGATTTCCCAGGTTATCATATGAAGAGGTAAGAGCTCAAAGGAAGTTAGGATCTCATTTTGGAGTTTCAATAAAAGATTTTTTTTTTAATTTTATAATTATATTCCCAATCTTTAAAATACAGTAGAATTTGTAATCCATAGATTTTATTTGATGATTTATTATGCTTAAAATCAAATAATAATATGTGTAAAATTCAAGTTTCAATATTTGATAAGTTCTATATGTTATGTTATGTTCATATGATGGTGATGGAAATAATTTAGAATAACATTTTAGGAATATACATTGAGAAAAAAAAGAAGGTTCTCTGAGTGCCTACTGAGTAGTATATGAAGAATTTGTGTTGAGAATTTGAAGATGACTTATTTCGATTTGTCCAAGTTTAACCTTGTGTGAGAAGACATAAGAATGGAATCGATAAAAATTAGCAATGATAGGGTTCAAGAGGGATCAAAATCAAGTGAATTTAAGGACCAGGAATCTAAAATGACATCAATATAATTATGGAATTATTTAAGATAATGTTTGAATGGTGAAATAAAAAAAGAAAAAGAAAAATAATCACTCAAATACTGGAACTGCTAAAGTATTGGTCATGTTGCTAGTTATTGTTAAAAGAAGAAGGTAGTTTTCCTGTATTCAAATTTACTATATAATAATCCCTATATAAAGATGTCACTTAATTGTTAGAATATGTCTACTTCTAAGAATATAAATATAATGAGAAGATAAATGGATAATTGTTTATAAAAAAATTAGTTAGTGAGAAGAATGAATATCTTATAATAATCTTATGTGTCCTATGGGTAAATTCCATAAATATAAATAATAATATGAAAATGATTATAATGATGTGAATAACTAATCTATAATTTATGTTAAAAAAAATCTAGAAGATAAACATGGGGATAAAATGAAATGAAATATTTAAAAGAAAAAGACGAATAAATAAATTAATAAGAGTTCCATTGATAATATATAACATGTTAATAAATAGGAAAGCAATATAAATGAAATAAGATTATATAATATTGTGATTAATGAGTTAGATGGAAGGGTGAAAAATATAGAAGAAAAAATATTTTAAAAAAATCACTAGCCTGAAAGAATCATCACTTGTTGGAGAGACTAAACAATACAGATTGAAGATATATAAATTTGTGAAGACAGTGAATGATCTAGGTGAGAATATTAATAACAAAAATAGAAAATTATCATCTAAATAATAAACTATTCATACATATTAAGAAGACTTAAAGAAAATGATAGAATATTTCACTATATATTTTGAACATAAAGATGCATCATTAAAAGATTAAGAGAAGAATATTCTATAGTGAAAGGTTGTTTCAACTTCACATCTATCAGAATTCACATCTTTTATCTCTAAAACTATAGGTTTGAGAGGGAATAATGGATAAGTTAGAACTAATAGAATAAATAAGAACACATATTCCACAATAGAAGAGTAGAATAATTTAGCTATAAATTTTCCTCCTAATAAAAAACCCTCACAATCTATGAAAATACAATAATAATAATCTTTAGAGTCAAAATACTATTAGTGATAAGGATCATGGTTCCAAGGATATTACTAGTGTTTTTTAGTTATTGGTCATACATCTTTTTCATGATGGGATAATTGAAACATAAATGAGTTTATATTTTCAAAAAGAGAATCATGTGACTAAGAAATCATATAAACTATCAACACATACAAAATTTTAATTCATGAATTAATTTTTTGGAATATTTTTTCAAGGTGATAAAAAAGATAGTAAATGATTAGTTAAGATGCTAATTAATATTCTACAGTCATAAATGAATTATGTGAAAAGATCAAACAAACTAAGTACACTAAGAATTAATGTTTCTTAATATAGCATGAACAAATAGAAATTGATAAAAAATATATAAAAATATCAAAATAATTCATTGAAAAAGGAAATAATTTAGTGATAGTTGAAGAAATTATTTTTTTTGAGAATTTATCCACCAATTTTGACTCCAAAATGTTGAAGTGTGAAAGGTGTGGAAAAACAGGTCAAGACACAAAATATTGTAATAATATTCTACTAGTCCTCAAATAAATCATAAAAAAGATGTAGAGAGTATAAAGAAATGTTTTTATTAATGAATAGGAAAATAAACATAGATATAAATTTGAATTTTATTATTAAAAATCTATAAAATATTCTAAAAAAACTAAAAAAATAAGGAACATATTATGATAAATCATTGAAGAACAATAATATTTTTAGATTGATAGGACTCTCTCTATCATAATGTTATTTAAAATAAACCCAAAATTTCTTCTTTATTCTCATATTATTTTATATATGAACTAACATTCAATTAAATTAAAGTGAATATTTATTAATTATTAATGAAAAATATTTCCCAGACAATGAATGAATTATATCACTTAACAGGGAGAAAATTTGAGAGGAATTATTTGTTATACTAAATTATAGTGATTGTATAAATCTTGAATATATTTTAAAATAGGAGGATGAGGTATGAGAGTCACACTTATGATCGTATTAATGTAATTATTAATGGTTAGTTTTTTATCTCATGATGAGACAAAGGGAGAGTTATTCTTGTGCACCAGAACTTTCTGAAGTGTTTGTTATAGTGTGTACATGATCTCATATTTTTTCTTTAATAGACCCTATCTTGATAACTGATAATTTATGAGCTTGAATTCACATTCATATAAATTTATAGATATCCTAGATAACCTTATTTTTACCTCTCTTGTTTTCTACACCAAGTTATCCCATTAATACCAAGAGTTGATTAACTATGGGATCATTGCTAATGAAACCCATGAGGTATTGTCACTCTCTTGGAAGTGTTAATGAAAAAGTCATTTAAGGGAGAAGAAATTGTTTTAAAAAATTTATGACATGATAATACACCCACATATAGTTTTCATTTAATTATAAATAATTTTGGGGGGAATATTTGATCACACATATTGAATTTTATAATTTTACGAGATATTGAATAAAAAATATAAAAGGGTAGAATTTTTATCACATATGTTTCCATTTGTTACATTTTTTTCAACAATATGTCAATATGTCTTTAATGAGTTAAACTGAAGTGGTGATTCTTGAAGAACAATTATTTAATAATTAAAAAATATTAGATATCATGATTTATGAATTCTCTTTATTGATTATGATTGTCGGTGTTATGATCTTCCGAATAATATAAAACAAATGTTGATGGTAACAGAACATTTTCTAGAACATTCAATAAGGTGAATCCCATGGAAATGTTTATTTTCATTATCATTTTAGGTGTGTTTCATGCACAAAATTTAGGACCATGTAGGTATATATATTTTGGCATAAATTTTATTTTGAGGAATAACTTGAGTGATTATTTTTTAATTATAATATGGTGTAATTTTTTATGTGTTTAGAGAAAACTATTTCCAACCATAAGAATAAAAAGATCCCAAATCAACCACAATTATGACCAAGGTTCAATGACATGGAAGAAAACTATATTAAGATAGCCCAAGGTGGAAAGGGTTTGAGAGATCATACATAAACAAGTGAGGTGGGTTCACATAGGTGATTATTTAGGAGAAGTGGTTATTCCAAAGTGGAAGAAATGCGACATGGATTGGTTATTGTGAGTGGAACCTGTACTTGCTTTTACCCAATTGGAGGAAGTAGTTCCCTTATTATGGGAAGGCTAGTGCATTTGTATGAACTTTTTTGTAAAATTATCTTTAAAGGACATTTTTCTCTCATTTAAAACATACACATATAATAATGGTTATCTGATCAGTTGAATCTGTGCCTTCTAATTTATGTGATAGATATTCGTTATCCTCTAACATATGAGATGTTTTTGAATACAGGTTTTCATGACTATGAAACTAGTTTAGAGCTTGACCATCATGAAATATAAACCAAAGCAAGATTAGGTTAGAAAAGAGGAAATTTATAAATTTACAGTTATCATAAAATTGATTTGTAAATTTGAGTTTATAGATGAAATGTCATTTGCAGAAGACACCACGTGAATGAGCTTCCATTCCTAGAGAAAGTGGTGCTCATGCTTTTAAGAAATATTATATGTGTGAAAATAGTAATATCGAGGCTTCTATAATATGAGTCCATGTAAAATTATGTTTTTTACAACACATAAGAGAATAAAAATATATGAACATTCAAATTTTATTAGAGGTTTTTTCATATAGTTCAACTATAAATGATATTAGATTCCACGTGGGACCAATATAAGCTCAATTTTCATTCAGAAATTTATGAAGTATGGAAATATGAATATTGAGTATAACTTTTGGGATTATTTTTGAATATTATATTCAGGAATTTTGTATGGGGTAAATATATTTTATGTCGAGGGTTTTATGTAATGTATATATAGTTTTCAAAAACAGAAAATCCATGTGATGCATGCAGTATGTGGAAGCCAAGACACTTGCACAGAGTGGAAATTTATTTTTCACAATATCACACAATTTAATGTATGAACATGTTTTATAGTATTACCATATGTTTATTAAGATATTTATTTACTATAAGTACAAGGTTAACTCATGCTAATATGGGTTCATGAATTTTAGGAGTGATTTTTCATTGAGAGCAGAAACACATATTTTAATCTGATTTAGTTTGATAAAGAATATGGTGGATTTTAAAAATGGTAAAATATTATTAGGAGAAGTTATTTGATAAGTTCTATATAAATGTATTTATAATATATTTACCCGTTTTGTAATTATAGAAATATTTTTTTGAATATCAGTTATTACTTGAAAAATAATTGACTTATTATTTGAAGTATCGGTACACAAATAATCAAATAAGTCAACCAACAGTATGTGATATGTCATATATTTTATGATATATTCATATGATGTGGATGGAAATTGTTTAAAATATTACTTTATGAATATAAATTGAAGAAGAAGAATAGTTTGATATATCACCATTTCCAAAGTACATAAAGAATTTTTGTTGATAATTTAAAGGCATATTATTACAAATTGAGAAAGATTAATCTTTCATAAAACAAAATTGATGAAATTTTGTGCATCCCATGCACACATATAAGTGAGGAAAGTAATTTATCTAAATAAGTAAGAATAACTAACTAATCATTGTTTCACTAAGGTAACTGATCATATTTAGGTGATTATAATATTTGATCAAGACTAGTATGTTGAAAAGGTTATTCAATTTGTATACAAGTGGATCTAATCTAGTATGATTGTGGATGAAGAACTATCAGAATAAAAAATATGACTTTCTATTATAGGATCAAAAAATCTAAATAAGAAGGTTTTATCAATAGGGTTTATCCATTTGTTGGAAGACTTTGATTTGGGGGGGGGTCTAACCAATCACTAGAGAAGAATGTGCATATTTAGGTGTATAACCAACTCAAAAATGTGGATTATAATTTGGGGGTATAAAAAATTTATAATTAAGGACATAGGAAATTATCTTATGTAATCACATTATGATAAAGTGTAGAATCCCTGATGTGGAATAACCAACATGAAAATGAGTTTTCCATTATACCGAACCATATAAATCCTCATGTTGTGTGCCTTTGATTTACAATATTACTTGTGGTGTGACTATGATACATAGGAAAGGTTGATCAGTGATTTAACTCACAATAGAGGTTTAATTAAAAAGAAAAATTTTTTGAAAGGAAAAGAGATCACTAATTCCCCCTCTTCTTGTACGTGATCTCTTGCTGATTCGAGCTCTTCACTTATCTATAACATCGAATATTAAAACTTTCAATTGTCTTGAATATCCTTTGTAATGTTAATTTTGACCCTTGATCATTGATACCATGGTGATTATTCATTTAATTACTTTGTTTTATATAATATATATCACCTGATTATTTATAATGTTCCTCATTCATCACATGATAGTTTTAATTATAAAAATTAGAGATAATGATAGAGAAGAACCTTTTTCAGTAACTTTTCTTTAAAATATACGATATATTGTTATCATGATTATATATTAACAATATAAATCAAAAATATTTTAAAATTATTTAGTACCATGATATTAAATTTCATTAACAATATATTACATTCCTTATTCACTAATTATATCAACATTAAAATATTTCTAACGTTTTTATGTTAATTGTCTGAAATAAAAGCATAGAATAATGATCAAATGAGTAAGAATTTTATACTAGATATTATAAATATAATATCTATAGAAGTTAAAAATCTAGTATATATCATATAACTCCATAAAGTTCATTATCATAATCCTTAATGATGAGTTTTTATGACAAATAAAATCTGAATTTGGTGGAGGTGGTAGTCCCCATGTATGCACAATTAACAAACCCATTTATAAAAAAATAGAGACACTCAATATATATGAAAATTTATCATTTTATAATTATAATAATGTTTTTAATTTTAAATTATTTTAATAATTATAATTTTAGTCCATCCAAGTTAGTTGGTTATGAGAAACGAGACATGTCATTTTATGGAGATGGGAGTCCACAAAAATCCATGATTAATGGCCGTATTCCCTAATAAATGGACAAAATAAAGTTAAATGATTTTTTTCTTTTGATAATTTTATAAGTGAAATAAACATTATAATTTTTCTTTAAATTCATCATTTATACCATTCATTTTAGATGGGGATGAAAAATGTACAATATCATATTGTAAAGAGGATAGTCTTTACATATGCATGATCAATGTGTTTATTTTTCTTATAGGATTCTATAGAGGGAATTAATAATTTATGTCATATTAATAAAATAAAATTACTTATGTAGATGATACTAAATTAATTATATAATAATTTTTAGAGAATATTAGGATGAGGAAAATAAAAAATCCGGACTAATAGGATATTAATACTCATGTTAGAAACAACTATTTACTTGAAATTATCATAATAAATTAATGGATTTGGATAATTAATACTGGAAAAATGATATTGTTAATTAGATAACATTATATTGGATTAAAATGGTAGGGTTTAACTAAGTAATTAAAATGGATGCATGTGTAAAGAAGGGGGGGGGGGGTATGAGTGTCCTTTTATAAGTGAGGGTAAGGGTATTATTGGAATTACATTAACATATTAAATTATTTACTTACACTATTCAATGTCAAAGACCACTATTTGTGGTGACTTTGAGATCCTTCATCATCTCCATGTTCCTGGAATATACCCAAAGCCCAAATGTTCCTTTCAAGTATTCTAGCAATCACCGATGCCAGGATGGATCAAAGTGAATGTTGATTGTGCTTCTAAAGGCAATCCAGGCCCTGCTAGCTTTGGTGCCATCTTTAGAGACTTAGCTGGCCAGTGTAAGCATTGATTCTATGTTGGATGTGGACATTCTTCATCTCTGGAGGCTGAAATGTTGGGGTTCATCCATGCCGTTGATTTTTCACTTCAAAGAGGTTGGAGAAAGCTTTGGATTGAAAGTGATTCTACCACTATCATTCATTCGATCTGGAATGGAAACATTCGTCTTTCCTGGCTTCTTATAACACTTTGGATGAATTGTCTGAACTCGCTCCATGGGATTGATTACATAGCTACTCATGCCTACCGTGAAGTGAATGCTGTTGCAGATGCTCTTTCTAACAAAGGAGTACATCAGAGCATGACTTGGCTGGACACTCTGGCAGCTGACTTATTATATCTATTTGATAGAGATTGTAAAAAAATCCCATCCTTTAGACTTTTGTAATATTTTTGCTTATCAATAAATTGTGCTTTGGTCTTTGAAAAAAGCATTACCTTTAAAAAAAGACCCCCATACGTCAATATTTTCGAGTATGGAATTATATGGCTGAAAATTATCCCATACACTCATTTTGGGTACAACATTTATTAATTTAGATTTTTTTACTTTCACTATTCACTTTACTCATGTGAACTTTTTCCAATGAAACTTTTACTTTTATCCAATTTAATTAATTAAGAATTTATTTATTAATATTGAACTTACAACCTAATTTTAGTATTATAATCCACTATCTTATATTAATTTTATCGATTAAAACTTCTATTTTTGTTAAATTTATTTTAAACAAAATAAATGGACATAACACTTAAAAAAGTATTTTGCATAATCATTTTAAGCATAAAATTTATGTGTGATTTAGAATTATTAATTTTAATAATTTTTATAACATAAATTTATTTATCCTAAATCAGTATAACACAATTTTACTATAAAATAAATCAATAACAGAATTTGACTAAAATATTAATTAATTTAAGAAAACCTAAAACAACTTTCTTTATTAATGTTACCTTTTTAATTTTGTTAAACAAATATTGGAAAAGGGTTCTATAGGTTCAAATAATATTTTTAAATGAATATTTTTGTCATGTAATTTCATATTTCCTCACTTAAATAGTTGTATGAACTTACTCTCCATTCATATTTGTTGTTAAAGTTAGTAAAATTTAAATTTTCTCAAAAACCAAATTTTCAGCTAAAAATCGATATTTTCAGAAAATACTCTAATAATTTTTCTATGGTAATTTTGATATTATAAATTAAAAAATATTTTTAATTTTATATAAAAAATTTTCTAAAAATTATTTATTTATATTTTAATAAAAAATAAAAAATATAAAGGTACAATACTTATCTTTAAAAACGATCTTCTTAAACATTAAGTGTTGCTAAAATTATTTTATACCCATTTTATAATTTAAATAATTATAATATTTTATATCATTATATGAAATCATAATTATTATTTAAATATGATTATTTTAATTTAATAATGTATCATGAAATTATTTTTAGTATGTGTGGATAAAGATATCAAACTCTATATTATTTAATGGAATATATATATATTGAAATCCCATGATGTTACATTCTCCCCTTCCTAAATAAATTTCTTCCTCTTAATTTGTTTTAATAAAACCATTAATTAATTTTGTGAAAAAACAAATACATGACTTAAGATGAAATTACAAATGAAAAATTAAACATTAATATGCTATATAAAACTAGAATAGAAACATTATACCTTAATCATGGTAACTAAATGATTCATTTTCCCTCATCCTGTTGATACGTTAACTCCTAATTTTCCACACATAATGAAATTTTTGATTTCTTTGAGATATTCCCCATAGTGTTTCCTCAAACATTTTTTACATGTAGGAAATTTTATCCCTTTTTCACTATTATCGTCATCGAGAAAAGTTTTATGAGAATCCATCCTTATCTTCTTTAGCGTGATAAGGAATTCAACTATTTTTACTTTATTAATAACAATTCAGGATTATTTATTTAGTATGGTAACATTATTTTTAACCCCATTTATTATCCCACTAGATTTAAGGTTGATAGAATCACCACATTCTTCCACTACATCCATTTATAGCTTGATTCTTTATTTATTCAACAATTACATTAAAATAATGTTTAGGGATAAAAATTCATAAAATAGTAAATATACAAAGGGAATACTATGATCATAGAAGAAATAATTCATAACCATTATTCATATATTAACTTATTTGTTGTCTACTTTATTTTAGGTAATAGATTGTAATTTTACTATTAGGATCTCTAATCTAGTTATATTTCTTAATAAAATATGTTCAAATTGGTCATAATGTTTTAAAAATATATTATGAATTAACCCAAGTGTATTTATTAGGAATGTATGGCCATTTTCTTACTTAAAGTCCCATCCATTGTGTACCAAAATAACCATTGAGATATAGTAGACCAACTCTTTCCAAGGTTTTTACACCTAGATGGATATTTTACAAACATTTATCAACTTTTCTGTATCTGGATATAGATTTAATTTCTAGGAAAAACAAATAATCTATATTTTACCAAAATTTATATATGTTTTACTATAATTATACTTATACAAAGGTCTTCCTCTAATGTTATCTTATCCTTATCCCAAAATAATAAAATATATTTTACACTTCCAACCAAAATATTTATCTGCACCATTGAAATTAATATCATCCTAAGCTCATAATTCCTATATTTTATTCCTGAATCATAAATAATCCTAAACCAATAACATCCTAACATCTAAACTTCTCTTAACTCTATTATTATTTAAACCATAGTTCCCCTAACACATACTCCCAGATCGAGTGATAAAAACACATAAATTTCAATAGTTGAGTTGAAATACATATTATTATAATTACCAACACATTTATAATCCAATGAACTACTACTTTATATTTTTCAAGAATTAAGAAAAATTAAAACTAATAAATCTCTATTCTTCATATAAAATTTACAATTTTGGTTTTTACCTATATAAGGAGGTAATAAATCAATAATAATTCTTCAATGTCACCAATACATTCTCCAAACAATAAAATATTCTGGGTGTGGCATTCTTAATACTTTATTTCATCACCTAAGTAATGGGAGACATAATAAGGGGTGATATAAAATGATGATTATGTTTAAAAAAATTATAAAGAAAAATATCAGTGACATGAGTCATAACACGATATCATTATGATGATGATGATCCTAATCACAGAAGCATGGAATAAAGAAATTATATCATATGTACATGGATTAAAAAATGATCATAAAATAAGTACATTTCATCATTGGAATTTGGAAACAATATAAAAATGGCATCATTAGTACAATTCAAGACTCCCTTCCTTGTTACCATAACATAGTTGGCCTAGATAACTGCCCATGAACCTTTCTTGGATGGGCTCAAAGGCCACACACCATGATATTTCATGAGATAAAAACATTACTCAATTAATTTGTTAGATATATAATTTAATCCCACCTATTTTATAATTATATTTATATATATGTGTGTACCACATGGTTTAAATCAATATATCATAAAAACCCATGGAAATAATATGTGTTTTATATACTTTTCAAGTGGTTACCTAAGGAATAATTCATGATTTCATTAATAAACACTAAATGATAAACAAATGGAAAATAAATGGGTATCCAATTAATTTTTCGAATGATTCTTTTTAAATACCACCCAAAAAATATGGTTACAAATATGTTATATACACTATATAGAATATATATATGGTTTATATAACAATTTCCCAAATCAATTGATGTTTTGGGAATATAGGTGAACATGATTCAATCAATTAATATATTATAGGGTATTTATAGAGGAAAATTATAGGATATAAATCATTCCTATTCAAGAGGAAGATTAGGTAAGACAAAGGGAGTGACAGATTATACCATACATGTAATAGATAATTTCATAATCTATATCGATAAATATGCATGATGTTATTAGTTGTAGAATAGCTTAGGTTGAGAATATTACATAGATGAAGAACAATCATAAAATTATTTGAAAAATTCATTGAAAATAATAATTTCCATTTTTCTTTTAAAACCTTTAAAAATAGAAGATTCTATTGAAAAATGAAAATAATAATTCCTTTTTTGAAAATGTGAATGTGTATAGGGGAAATATCTTAGAAAATGAAAAGGTGGGCGAAAGATACATTCAAATGAAAATGTGTAGAAGAGACTCTAACATGGAAATATTAAAAACATTTACTTTTTAAAAAAATTATTTATGAAAGAAAATACACTTTAAAATTTAAATTTTAAAACTATTTGGAATAAATTCATTTTGGAATATTTTTCAATAATATTTGGAAGACAATATTTGTGAAAAATAATCACGTGGAAAGCATTTATACAAAATTAAATCCATTTAGTGAATCCCATATTTTAAAAATGATGATAAAACCCTTCATTCAAAAGAGGTGAATAATATTATAAAGGTCACTTTTAACACTATATAAAATTATTTCTATAGTCAAAACATAGATATGGAAGAAAAATAAGAATTTGAAAGTATATGAGTTATTATTATTAAAATTATGCTTTTATTTCTCAAATTAATTTATAAAAGTGTATAATATTAAATGAATAGAAATAATATCCCCATATAAAAAGTAAATAACCATTTTAAATGATAATTGTAGTAAAAATAATCATGTAATACTAATATCAAGAAGTTATTTCATGACTCATGAAAAAATGGCTTGAGTGGAGAAAATAATTATAATTTCAAAAACATTTTAATGAAAAACCATGTAAGATAGTGTGCTTAAAAATGAACAAAAAATTCCATGAATAAAATTTATTTATTGATAGCATTGTAATTGGGTAGAATATTTTCCACATAAAAGTAAAATTGTTGTATAATGTAAAACATGTCTCACCAAAGAGAGTTTAGGACAAAAATACCTTAGCTTATTTACTCTCTTTTTCTATACCTCTCTAACATCCTATGAAACAACCATAAAAATATTAGTAATATATTTCACAACATTATTCATCTCTACAACCATTTTTTATGTTTCATTTATTATTATTTATTATTAATATAGTGGTTCATTATTTATTATTCTTAATATTAGATGATAAAAATTTTAATTTTCATGCAAATAATTTGTAATGTTAATATTGATCCATGATATCTCATACCAATTTAATAATTCTTAAGTTACATATAGTTCTATAATATAAATCCCATGATTATCTATAATCTTCCTCTTTCATCCCATGATATTTTTAATTACAACTCTTGGGGATGATGTTGAAGACAAACAAGTTTCATCATTTTTTCAAGAATGAAGATGATATATTTTTTACATGTTGAGATATTAATATTATAACTAAAAAAATTAGAAAAATTAAACCCATTATTATTACCTATTATTAATAGTATATAACATTTCTTAATTATTCACTCTATAAACATTACATCATCGATCAAGTTGGCGTTAAAATGATCAAAATAGAAGTGTGTTGTAATGACTCAATGAGAAAGAATATGCTATTTCATATTGTTAATTTATCAATTATAGAATCTTATACATGTTATATATATCATATAACTCAATAAAATAAGTTTTCAGAACCATTAATGATGGGTGGTGATTAAAAATTAAATTCCTCATATGTGGAGATGTACTTTGCGCGTACATGTAATTAACAAACTCATTTCTCAAGGAATGGATAAAGTAGAGATATATGAAATAATTTGAATTAAAAATTATAACAATTTTATGAAATTAATATTATTTTACTAATTAAACTTAAATTATAATAAATGTTTGTTGGTTATGAGAAATGTGACAAGTCGTTCATGGAGGTGCGTGTCTACACATACACGTGATTAATGAATCACACCTTAAAGAATGGATAAAATGAAGATAAATTAACAAAAATGAGTCCACTTAATAATTTTATAAGTGATATAAACAAAATAATTATTCTCAAATCCCATATTTGATATAATCTATAAAACATGGTGATGAAAAACCAACTGCTTTATGTTGTGAATGTTGTAGTCTCCACATACGCACGATAAATGATTTTTTTATTAGAGGATGCTACATAATTAATGACTAATTGATGTTGAAATAATATAATTAAATTGAAGTGTATATATTTATATGATATTGAATTATTTATATTAACAATTTTAGGTAAGATAATGTAGGGAAAAAGTCAAAACTAATTACTAGTAGGATTGTAATACTCATGTCAGTAAATTTGACATTCCTTAGAATTATCCATAGAAATAAAGGTATTATGATAATTTAACATTTAAAAAGGATATTCAAAGTGTGAGAGGGTTTTAGGGGATGGAAAATGGTATATTTACACTAATAAAATTTAATGGATGAGTGTATAAAGAATGATTATATATGTGTTCTTTTTATAAGTGAAGGGATGAGTTTTTTTTTGAATTACATTAAATTATTTAATTATTTTTCTACTCTTCAAGTTCAATAATCCCCAATCATAAAATTAGTAGAGTATGGGATTGATATAGGTGAAAATAATCCCATCCATCCATTTGGGGGATTCTTTCTGTTATTTAGGTGTTTTTACTTTCACTTTTCACATTACCCATTTGTACTTCTTCCATTGTAAATTTTAATTTAACGCATGATAATTAATTAAACAGAACATTATTCATATTTATATTACCACTTAATTTAAGTATTAAAAAATATATATGATATTATTTTTATCAATAAATACTAATATTATTAGGAAAATATAGTTTTAAAAAAATAATTGTGCTTAACACTTAAAATGAGTTTTAAGACAATCCTGTTTTAAGCATACATTTTTTGTGGGGGGTAAAATTATTAATTTCAAAGAATTTTTGATCTAAATTGATTTATCATAAAAAAATTATGTTTATGAGAAATTAAAGTTATTCTTCAACCAGATATAGCTATATATTAATTAATTAAAAGAAATGATAAACAAACATTCATTATTAGAGTAACCTTTTACTTTATTTCTAATTTTTTTCAGGGTTATTTAAGTTAAAATAATATTTCAAAATGAATAATTTTATTTCTTTAATTTCATATTTTATCATATAAATGGTTTTATGACCTTATACTTCATTATTTTATATTTTTAAATTCATGAAAATTTAAAAAAATTTAAACTCATTATTATTTTCTATAAATTGATATTTGTAGAAAATGATTAAAAATTATTAATAAGTAATTTTGGTTTTATTCAATTCAAAAAAATTTTAATTTTACATAATTATATTTCTAAAAATAATATATTTTACCTTTAATATTCTATAAACAATAAAAATATGTACTTATTTTATTTAAAAATGGAATTCTTAATCATTAAGAATTTCTAATATTATTTAACACTTATTTATAATATATATAAATTTAATATTTTATATCATTAAATTCAATCATAATGATCATTTAAATGTGACTATTTTAAATTAATATTGTATCCTGAAATCTATTTTAGTTTATGTGTATAAATTATTGGAGATAATATTATTAAAAGAAATATATATATATATTGGAATCTCAGGATGTTACATGAGTCACCCTATTATAGGTAAAAAATGGTGAACCCAGTGTGAATCATTCAATAATCAAAATCAATCACTTTTCAAAAAATTATTCCATTTTTTAAATATTCATTTTAAAATAAAATGGTAAACCTGGTGTGAATCTTTCAATAACAAAAATTATGTGGTATTCACAAATGTTATGAAATTTTGTTTTATGTATTCTACCTCAACAAAAATAGAAAAATTGATAGGAATCATTCAAAAACCAAATGCAGTCGGGTCACCCCACACATCGACCTATTTGGGTTCATGTATTATCTATAAAAAATTGTAGCTAACATGAATATTTCAATAATCAAAATTAATAAGGTTTCCCAGCCATTTTATATATATTTTATGAAAAAAAATGGTGGACTTGACATGAATAATTCCCAAGTAAAAAATGATTGGTTGAATATGCACCATATTTGGATTGTAAAATCATCAAGATTATTTTTGTCTTTATATTTAAAAGGTACCATACTCATGATTTCTCTTTGAAACAATGAAATTTAATTATCATAAATCAAGTTTTCCTTTGTTCCCACTACCATAAGATCCATAGATATGACAAACACAAGGAGAATATAACTTGTTTAGTGTCTCTATTTCCAGGTGAAAAATGTGATTGGAAGTGAATACCATTGGTAGGGTAAAATCCTAACCATAGAGGCCGCGTGAAAGGTTGTCCATGAATTTAAGACTATAATCCCATTACATCCAAGGAGGCTGACAATGAATCCAGTGATTCCCATCATCACCACTAAACACTTTAGGATAATATCCCAAGAGTTAAATAAATAATACCTTCTATATCTTATTATGGTGAATCTAAGAGTCTACTATAACCTCAATTTGAATCAATGATCTCTAGGGAGATCACCTAGTAACCACCCCCACATGCATCAATCCACTACCACCCCTCATCTACCTACTAGGGGAACTATGTAGTACATCTTTTATTGGTCATTCAACCTTAGATGTCTATGAAATATCACTAAGTGAGATGATCTAGGAACCATAATTATTAAGATCATATACCCATTATTGATAAATAATACCACTAAAATACTATGATAGTTACTAGTGAGTAGGCTAATATTCTTATTTTCACAAATAATATATGTAATTATATTGTGAGAATAGGATGGGAGAGGTTAATAATCAAGGGCCCACATATAATTCTTGTTAGAAAATTTTCATAGAAGATAAAAGATAGGGTTCAAAACATATTCTCATTTAAGTTAATGATTGGTTCCATGACATATTGGAAATATAAAATGTGTATGATATAATCACAAATCAAAACCTTCTTAACTACTAATATATTCTTCAAGAGGTTGGGGATATTTAATAACATATTCAATCAATCACATGGGAAAGGGAACCTATCCCTATTTCAACTAGCATAGAAATATATAATAATTTTCAATATGACCATAAGAATTATCTAGATAAAGCACATATTATTTCTCATATTTTGGAGGACTATCAATATATTCTGATAAAGGAGAAGGCTAGGGTTCGAGATTATATTCTAGATAAAGTTGGGGTACATTATTATATTCTAGAAAACATCTCAGGGTATGTTGATATTCTTATTGAAGGCCTTGGGATAACACATATTCATTTCGATGAATAATGACATGGCATGATAACTACTGAAAGGCATGGATGAATTAGTTTGTTGTTGAAATGGATCAATTACAATATTCTAATGGAACATAAAAAATGGAAAATATTATTTACAAGTGATAAGGGGAATATAAATCGACTCTACTAACTATAATGAAGTTACCTAATAAGACTCAAATATACAAATTTCATCATGCTTACCATGGGAGAACAACTAATAAAAGATCTCACCATCGGGGGAGAGCTTGATAAATGAAGGCCCTTATTCTTTTATGATTTATACCTGAAACTACATAGTATTTTAAGTTCATATTTATAGAAAAACTATTCAACATAATGTTAGAGTAACCTTATACACTAAGGACCTCCCCACAATAATCTGATCAAGAGATCTGATGTCCCTCCCTAGAACATGTTTCAAAATAAGAAGATCTATGTACATGAAAGTCTTCCCCTTGCCTTCACACTTAATGATTATTATTTAGGACCTCCATGTATTAAAATATCATCCAATAGATTAGATCTTAAAATCATCTAATTTAATCTGATACAAATCCTATACCAAGTACTAGATGAAGGATCAATGTCTATAAATCCCATGACCTTAGTGATCACTCATGATATATAGCCTCTATTAGTATAAGAGAACCTTCCCCACTACTATAAAGAACAAGGATAGAAATCACAATGTTCAGATTATGTGAAAGATGTCTTCTTTATATATAATGAATATAGGAATGAAATGTGCAAGGATTTAGATGAGATAATCTCACAATAATGTTCTGGACCACCTCCACTTCCTATTACCACTTCCCATATCAGATGGGGGAATTGATTACTTTCTTATGACATAACCTATGAGAGAATATTAACTAGATAAATGATATGATCCCATATTATTAGAGATATAATGATCATATATAGGTGGTGAAAACTATTATTTTTCCAGTATAACTTCCAACATTCTCTATTTCTCAGATCCTGAGGCCAGAAAATCTCTGTGAGAGCTTGCATTTTTCTTGTCTCCTGAGTCTAGAGGAAGTCTAATTATTTATTTTGGATTCATTATATTGTGTACATATCTGGGAATGGGGAGAGAGTAGAGAATTTCAGTTCACATCATTTATGAGTTAGAATAGTCCCTAGACGATAGAATCAATAAATTTCAATGTTTTAAGAGATGTAATTATACTGGACAACACACACACACACCGTAGTTGGTGGATCCAACAAAACCATCCCATCACTCAGCCACACAAAATGTTAAATTAGAGAGAGGGGTTTATTGGTAGGCTCTTTAATAAGTTGATAAACCATTTTAAATGAGAAAAAATAATCCCCTAACTATTGAAAAAATAAATATAGAATATTTCCCATGCTTTGAGAAAGAACTAAACCTGAATGTTTCCTGATTTAAAGTTATCCAAATCAAGAATATTTCATTTTCATCTTCCACAGATGCTCTCCAAGCGAAACCCCAATGCACAAGGTTGGGTTTTTCTTTACACTTCGACCACCCATGTGGTATTTTAATCATTAGTAGGTTTAGATGATATCAATATTGTCTTTAAGTCAACCTAGAACATGGGTGTAGGGCCATTTATTGCATTACAACCACCAATGGGGTCACCAAATACTCACAAGGATTAGAAGATATTAGTTGTGAAACTAAGTCAAACTTGACAAGTATGTAAGAGGAATTTTTCTTAATTTCATTCCCCTTAGAACTATAAAATCCCTAGTAGGTTCTAGACACGTTTTTGGGGACTCCATATTAGTCTCAATACGTATGTTTATAGATGTCATTATTCTCTCTACTAAGAAAATAACTCTTTTCCATGACGGGTATTGTTTTCTGATAGTTTTACCCCTAGTCTTTGATATCTCAATGTGAAACACATCTATTATCATGGGTAAGTTAAGTGGGATACTAATATTAATGACTTAAATTGGTTTTTTATAAAATAAATAAAGGATATGTGTGTTACAAGGTTTGATATTTCATGGTGACTCATATGATGAATACATTAGATGTAATAAGGTGACTTCTGGGGCATGGAATTATATACCATATCGATGCATCAACACATCTCATGAGAAAAAATAGGTTTGAGTATTTAGTGTATGACATCATAATTTAGAAATATGTCGTAATTATGACCAAAATGATAATTAAAATGTCCTTTCATAAGGCCTTCACAGAAGGTTTCTGATGTCTCAAATTATGAATTCCATATGTATGAGATTAGTATTGTTGATATTCATGTTTTAATTTACTTTTATTGATATATAAAGTACTAATTTTGAAGTAAATTATTTATTCATGTTGTTTATATATTCCATTTATTATATGTATGTCAAGTTAAGACAATTATTACTTCAATTATATGTTTCCCCTATTGAGAATTAGAGATAAAACCTTATCATCTTTCCATTTCCACATGTTATGAATAAAATTATTATATGTGACATATTTATATGCATAAAACATGTGAATGAATTTGTGGGATATGATCAAGACCCATTTGGATTAAGAGGTCTTGTATGTAACCAGAATGTTACAAAATTGACTTAATGAACAAGGGATTTATTAGTTTATGTTTCTTTCTAAAACTCTAAAAATATAAACAGTAAATGATACTTTTGAAATAAGAGTTGAAATAATTATTGTGAATTTTTAAAATAAGGTATTTTATATCAACGGTTTTATGGATGGTATTAAAGAATGAATATAAATTTGTTTCTATGAGAACTAGATTCAGGATTGAGGGTTTATAGAATAATATAATACCTCTCCTATTACAAACCAAGAGGGGATAATTTAACCACAAGAGTATAAATGATGTATCATGGTAGATCTAGAATTAGATGGTTATTTTAACCGGATTCAAGAATCGAGGTGGATCAGGATTTACCACCATTATGAAAAACATTTCTCTCATATCGGGAGAGTAACCTAGTCTCCACATGAACTAATAATAAACATCTAAAGTATAAAAAAACTCTATGTTACACCTCTCCCTCTAGTTTCACTATGCGACATATCAAAAAATGTTTCTCCCTGATCCCCTTAGGACCATCGAGTATATTACAACATAAATCATGGCAATGAAAGGGTGGAATTCCCTAGTATTGCTTGAAAAGAATCAATTTCCATAATTTATGGATGTAACTCATCCTTTTACCACTTCAATGAATCCTATTTTTTACAAATTAGATGGAATTGGATATCTGGAGTTGTGTCTATCACATTTTGTGACCTAGTGAAGCCCCATAATGGAAAAATGTGACTAGAAAGATGCAAAAAAACTGAGTTTATTTTTACAATCTTTGTGGGAAATATTTCTCTTAGTGGAATAGATTTCTAGAATAATTTTTCGAAGGCTAGGGAGAAATTAATTGCATTTTCATTTAATAATTTAGCTAAATATCATTCAAAATAATGGTTTTTATCTCATGGATAATAAACATCATGAAAATGGCAGGTTCACAATTTCTAATGCTTAATATAATTTCTTGAAATTCTAGTTCATCATTATAGTCCCACAAGTGTTGCTATGGGAACATTATGTAGATAACCTATTTTATGAAGTATAGACACTATTGACCTCATCAAAATAATTCAGTGGGTTTTCGGAGTTTTTATACATGGATCAGTGTCTAGAGTTTCCTATATAGAAAACCTAGATAAATCTCAGCCCATGTTCACAACATTGTGTAAAAGTATTGGTAAGGATGAAACTACCAAAATTATAATCACTCTAGTACAATCATTTAATGATGTACTAAGGTAATATGTACATATATCGATGTCTTTTTTCAACCAAAAAACTTAAAAACAATATCACCCATTAATATTTAATGAAATATTATGGCTACCCGTTATATAAGGATTGAAAAAACAAACTAATTCCTTTCTAGAGGAACATGTTACTAGTAACATATTCAATGTCATAGAAAATACCCTCCTAAAGATGCCTAATCCAAGGAGACTAAATGTATTTGGAAAAAGTGATTATCTCGATTTTTTTCTTTTTAATTGGAGGTTGGTTCACACTATAATAAGTACTTTCTAGATGAAAATAAATGTCTGACGATTGGATGACTCAGATGATGGTTGATAAGGCCCATGCCATTCTCAAGGAAAATTTAAATCAATATATTATGGTCTTATCTCTACTTACACATTCCAAAGGGATGACATTGGTCCCATATTCTGTATTTAGAAACAACCTATGTATGTAACATATGGATCATTATGAATAGTCTCATGTTACTCCAAAATATCATGGACTTACAAATTTCATAACCTCCTCAATTGGATCACAAAAATAGACCCATCTAATGAGATTTCCATTATAGAAAGGGATGATTTTCAATTATATGAATTTTATTTACTAAATAAACTTCTTATATAGTGGTGAATATGAATATGGATCATACTTTCTCATACATAATCTAGGTAGTGGAGGTACATAGAAGTTGGGAGAACATTGGGAGAAAAAATAATGAATGAGCTCATGATTCCAGCGATGTCATCACCAAATGCTTATATGCAGAGAAAAAAGATAGGAAAGTACATTAGCAATACCAAATTGGGTTTGGAGACACCAATTAACTCTTCAATACTCTTATAATACTAATTTTCATAGAAGATTAGTTGGTAGGCATGGATCTCTGCAATCAAAAAAGGATAGTGGGTAGAACAACTTGGATGAAATTTTTAGTGATAAGTTGGCCATATAAATCTATCTATATACCAAATACATTTACATCAATCATTTTAGTTCTTAATACACATTCCTTAGAGAAAATCAATATACAGAAGTACATACCATTAGTAAAGATGCATGAAATCTTGAAATAATTTTTTATCCAAGAAATGAATAAAATTTTGGATGATATTAACTAGCCAATAGAGTTTAGAGAGGGTATTTACAAGTACCTCTATACTCCCAATACGTTTGATATATAATTTTCTTTATCCTATGAATATCATGAAGAAATTGATTCCTTAAAATTCCATACTACTATATCATTCATATAGAATGATCGATAGGTCACTATTTAGGGACATATTACCCCAATGTATGTTTTAATAATTAAAAACAATTTTGAAATTTTAGGGGTGTCGATCGACAATAGATTCTAGTATTATTTTTTCCAAGTACAGAGTCTCCCATATTTGGGATACAATAAGGTTGACTTGTCCCCATCTAAGCTAACCATTTAGGAGTGCAAAAAAGTGATAAAAAACACATTTAAGTAATAAAACTAAAATCCCAATTTATATACCTAGTGTCTAATTCCATGTTTATGGTTATCCAGTATGACACATTATATAATTTTATACTCATAATACCTCATATACATAGTGATTCAAGGTTATTATCATCAAACCATAATTGAATAAAGTAATCAATTTTATAAAAGTTGAAATGTTATGTACTGGTAGTTACCCCTTTGAATCTTGTGAATGCTATTATAATGTGTAAATTTTCTATAAGAGATATAGAAAGAAACTATTGGAAAATTGAGATACATATAATTCATCTCCCAATTGTTTGTTGGCCGCACATCCAAACTTATAAAGATTTCTTATCATAGATTATTTATTACCTATCAACCCAATAGAGGATAAAGATCTATCACCAGTGAGAGAATATATTTATCATGATTCACTGGCCCATTCCTACATTGTAAAATTCATTCCAACTTATGTAGATACATCAAGAGGTTGTTAGGGGATATATGGGATATTAATTCCACCAGTAGAAATTCCTTGATCAAGAGTGATTATTTTTTATAATTGAAATATATAGAGACCCTCATTCCACCATCTAGATCAAAAAACTACCCACACTATCAATTAAAATTTAAATTCCACCTATTATTTATCTTAAATATCGAGATGTTAATTCTTATTTTTCCCCAGATGACAATAAATTATAAAAATAGAATCTTTATAGTTATCCTGATAATAATTCCCCTGAAATAGAACTCTAATGGTCCATGAATGGACCACTATCCTTAAAAAAGTATAGAGATATCCTAGTATAATTAAATTTTAATTATAAAACTTCCATCAATATTGACATGGAAGAAGAATAGGATGATCTTATAGTTTCCCTCTAGTATTTTTTGATGTCATCTGTACCACCATCGATGAGATCATATAGTTAAATTTGGGTAAAGAAGAGGGCCCTTAGTATATATTGATTAGTGTCAAAAAACACTAGAATAATAAGAGATGTACATTTCCTTATTGAAATATAACCATTATGTTTTCTCTTAGAATTACAAAGACATGTCGGGATATGATTCAGATGTGGCCACTCACCATATAGATTTTCGTAATGATCATTGAGGATTCATGGAGGTGTCTAAGAGAATGCATACCTCACATTATACCATTGCATAGTCTGAATTTGATATACATATTAAATACAATTTCATTTAGGAAGTGAAATAACAGAAATTGGTGACCAACATAATTTTCATTAAGTAAATAAATAGGAAGATAAGGGGATGTATTGATTTCAAGAAACTCAATTAACACTAATTGAAGGATGAATTCCCAGTTCAGATTACAATACTCTTGACCAACATGAGTTTAGGATTCTACAAACTTTCATTTGTGGATTTCTATTTTGGGTAGAATTAGATCAATATGGCTTGAAAAGATAAATAATCTACTATATTCAGGGAACCTCAAGTGATATTTTGAAACTAGGTATGCCTTTTTGTTTGATTAATAATATTTTTACCAACTTCCACACCATGAATCACATATTTAATTCTATTCTAAAAAGAATAATGAAACACTATGTTGATGATCTGGTGGTTAATTATTGATATACTATTATAATTTCACCAACATAAAACAAATGTGCAGAAAATTACAGTATCAGAGTTGAATATAAACCCTCTATTATGTTCTTTTACAGTAATTTTCTAAATTTTCCTTAATTTTTTGGTATATTTCCATGGAATTGAGGTTAAAAACAAGAATAATAGTGTCATCCTCACAATAGAAAACCCTAAAAATAATAAATATGTGAAATGAATTTGGTCATGCCTCTCTTACATAAGAAGTTTTATAATAAATTAGGTAGATAAATTCCACCCCTACATAAAGTTGATGAAGTTGGGCGACCCTTATTAATGGGGAAAGGATATCCATAAAGCCTTCAAAAACCCCAAGTGATAATTTATACACCCACTTTTCCTAATTTTTATAATGTAATTTATGTTTCTTATCATGTATGTTTTTATTATGGAGTTATCTCTCAACTGTATTTTTTTTATAAAAAGGAATCAAGGATAGAAAATATTATCTAATATGTAATTAGAATAATGATTGATATTGAGACATGAAATTATTATATAGAAAAGAACTATCGTGTACAAATTTTTTAGAGAGAAATAATTGGAACTACTTTTAGCACCGTGAGGTCCACATAGTCTCTTCTACTGAGCACCCTTGTACATATTCTAATGTCCTATGCTGACCAGGCATCGATCTCGATGGTATGTTATCATGTCACATTAAAAAGAACAAATTTATGTAACTAAAAAAAATAAAAAGGTTGGTGCTAACAGATTTTATCAAAGGTCATCCTTCCTTGGGGAGAATACCTATAAATTAGTATCTTCTAAATAAAGAGGTTTTTATTCCTATGACACTCCCCAATCTAAATATTTGTTTTTTTGAATCCTCTTATTGTTTAACTGAGGGATGGATGGAAATATCAAAAATCAATCAAGTTTGTATAGGGATTACTTTTGTCTCCCAAGCCAAGGTTAATACAACATATTCATTCTTGTTATCTGAAGGTTTCCCCCATAATGATATATAGTAAAAATATCTTATGGTAGACTTAAAAATACCCCTGTAGATAAAAATATCTAATCTAAATTTTAAGGGTGATTCATGACTAGTGATTAAGAAGATGAATGGTAAATTTTCTGTTATGAAGCAAGAGTTTTCCCCTCTCCTTAGATACATAAGGTGAATAATAGGGAAATTCCCCTTTTATTTAATGCTAAATTATATCCTTCTCTCATAGAACACTTGTACTGATGCACTGGCTAATGTATCCATTTCCTAGTCTATTTTTTGAGACCCAAATCTTAACGTACATGGACATTACATTACTTTTGCGGAATACTTAGTACATAACAAAAACACACACACAAGGATCGTAATAGTTTAGTGTCTTTGGAATCTCGGAATATAATCTTCTAATCGCGGTGAAAGATCTTCAACATCTCCCATAAATATCTTCCTTTTTTTTTTACCTAAAACCTTTCTTTATATCCTGGGGAAAAGAAAACATAAAAGGGTGAGCTCAAATGATCAGTAAGGGTAAACAAAAGAAATATCAACACATCATATTCATAAGAACAAAACATTTTGGAAAACTTAACCTGCAAAAGAGAGAATAATTTCATAACATGGGATAAATCATAGTAGTGAAATGAAATCCCAAAAATCATAATTTAAAACATGAAGCTTTGTGGCATACACACATAATCATAGAGAATCATTTCTTATTAGCCAAGACTCATTGCCAAGACTATCTTATTGGACAAAGTCCATTTCTGAACCGATTTCACTCCTCGTTTCAGTCCTGTTTTACTGAACCGGTATAACTTGCCGTTCCAGCCATGTCTATCTCATGAGATATAAAATATTTACCCAATGCATTGGAGGGATATATAGGTCCCACCCATCTCATAATGATACCATTCTTATGTGTGCCACAAAATCATAAATCATACATCATTGCATAACTCATGTAATAAAAATGGGATTCTTAAACATCGTGACATCATAAAAAAATTCATATAAGATAAAGGAATTCATAAAAATAATTACAACACAACATAATAAAATAAATGTAATAATAGGGATAGAAACATAACCCTTTATTATGTTAGATGGAAAATAATTTTGATAAAATACTTGAACTCCATTCTTGAGGAAAATATCCTTTCTACTTCAAAAACAATATTCCTTTCTTAACATGTCGTACAATTCTAAACTAAAAGAAGTTGATTAAAAATAAACTTGAAAACTTTTAAAGGAAGATTCTTGGAAATAATGTTTTAAAAATCCATTCATGCCGTATAAGTTAAAAAAACATTCTTCGTACTTTTGTCGGAAAAGTCAAAAAGTACCTCGTACGAAAAACTACAAAAGATTCCTTTCATATCCTTTAATAAAAACTCATCGAAGGGTAAAATTGGATTTAAACAATTGTAGGTGGATGGAAATAATTTTAGTTATTGAGGAAACATGGATGTGGATGATAAAATACACCCCAGTAAATACCAAAGTATAAAATATTTTTGATAAAAATGAGATTGTGATATTTCCCTTACCTTAGGTCCGATTAGATTCGTAAGTGTCCGAACCTCCTGTATAATGATTTAAATAATGTTATTGACTTATTAAAGAATCATATTAATTGTTATGATATCATATATGGTTTACTTATGACTTTATATTACCTGTTCTTTTGTAAATTCCATGTTAAAGAGCGTTTTGGGTAAAATCGTTTCATTTGTCATCCGTGTTTTGACTTGTAATTATTCATATAATTACTTAGATCATGATTAATTAATTCCAGAATATAAAACATGATTTATATATAATATATATTCAGAATATACATATATATAATAGATCAGTAAATGGAAAGAAATACACCGTTCATGGAGACGGTAGGCCGTACGTACGCATGAACGCTATTTTCATTTCCTTATTGAGTTGAATGGAATTAAGTAGATGACATACATATATATACACATAAATCCAGTATCATTATTATGTCATATATCTCATGATTACTTATTATATATTGTTTATAATAATTCATGAATGGTTAACGTGGAGAATGAATCTCATCGCGTCGTGGAGACGGTAGTCCGTACGTACGAACGAGCGATGATATCGTTCTCATGATCATTGGACTGTATTGGAGTACATGTATAATATTTAAGAATCAATATCACTTTAAAATAATAATATATAGTTATTATTTACACAATTATACCCATCCAAGTAAGGTGGTGGTGGAAAATAGATTACACCACGACGTGGAGACGATATTCCGTACGTACGCACGCGCGGTGATTTCATTTTCCATAGGATGGTTAGATGGTGAAATAGGGTTGTTTCATAATTATAATAACATATAATTATATGAGTGATACTTATGTTATTACTTCATAATGAAACATATAAAGAAGAATAAGTGGAAGAATAAATAAAGATGAAAGAATCGGTATCAGGCATTACCTCTTCTTTGAAGTGCTTCTTTGAGACATCATTTTAGGGCACTAAAATTGGTCTTTTAAGATGACCAGGACCTCTAGTATGTCTCTAGGAAAGTGGAGAGGAGAAATTGGAAGGTGTTGGCCGAGCTTGAAGGCTCAAATTGGTGTGAGGAGGAGAGGGAGGAGGTGCTCTTTTACAAGGGAGGAGAGGGGCACCTTTGGAATAACTAAAAATATTATTTTATTATAAAGCCAAATTCGGTTTTAAATAGCTCCAAATTGATTTATTTAGGAGCTAAGGTGGGGATGGGTCGAAATAATCTCATCCAATAGAATTTAGACAAGATTATGTTCCTATTTTAACCTTATCATTTATATTTAACTTTAAGTTAGATAATTTTACTTTTATCGTGTCTTTTTGTGTTCTTACACTATAAGGTTAATAAACTTACTATAACAAGCCAAAAGAACCCCAAGTTGTTTATTATTAATATATATAACCTTATATAAGTAAGTTGGACGAACATTATATTTTTAGGAATAAAATAACAATAAATAATATAATATTTGTTTTAAAAACTATTTTATGTCAATTTTGACACTATTTTGTAATTGATTTTTGTAAAACTCATAACAGAATGATTAGTTCTAAAAACGTTAATTAAATCAATACTAACTTGTCATAGTAACATATAAAATTAGTTTAATTCATGAAAAGTCTCAAATTAAATTTATTTGGGTATTTATAACATCAATTATGTCAATAGTTCATTAATAAGATAATTACTGCATCATCTTTGTGTCATAAATAAATTTAATTATTTAATGTCTAAAAATTATAAATAAAATATCATTATGTAGGAAATAGTTTTATATTTCTAATGAATATTTACAATCTAAAATCCAACATATATAACCTTATGTAAAAATTGTTTTTCTAAAAGATATATGCTTGTGTCATGTTTTGTATTCATTTTAACTTAATTAAAATAAAGTGTCCCTATCACTTACAAGTGGCACCATGGAGTCCAAAAATTGACCTAGAGATTCCCATGGTCGAAAATGTATCAACAAATAAGGTTATAACACGTTTTAGGGAAATTTTGTATTATTATAATATTATTTGTTAACTCTTATTTACCGGATTTACCCTTTAACCATGGTAAATAAAATATTTACCGAAGTAATTATTCAAAATGTCTAAAAATGAAAGTTACCTATTTATAAAATTTGAACATCCTGATTCCAAATATAGAATCCATTTATCCAAATTCAAAACACATAAGTGGCAGAAATTAATTTAAAATTAATTCTCGCTGTCAAAACAAAAAGCGTGTTTTTAAGATATAATAACTATCAAAAGATTGATACTTGTTTATGTTCGGTTTAAATGGGAAATTATGTCCAATGACCAAAATTGTATTAAATGGTAAAAATATATTCTAAATATACTTTAAAACCACTCAAATGCATAATTTTTCACAATTAATTATTTTGATTAAAAAAGTTGTATTTAATTAAAATTTAGTAATTTTCACTATTCATCAAAATATGAAAGTTATCCGAAAAGTACAAAAATTTCACCTTAGGATAAATTCGATACTACGAATCCAAAAATGAAGTCCATTTTGAGAGATAAAATTTCTAAAATTTTAAAAGGTGGTTATTACTATTCATAACGGCTAGTTTTAATAATATTTTAGTAGCATATCGTTGTTTAGTGAGACTCGGTATTGCGTACTACACACGCTATCGAGGAAGGTTGCGATTGCGTGTAATGAAAGTAAAGTCAAGGAATCGTGTTATGCATGCTCCTTTTAGTGTAGCGTACAACACAAGACATTAATGAAATTAAAAATAATATTTTTCATAAAATCTCGGGGTGTTACATTCTTCCCCCCTTAAAATGAATTTCTCCCTCGAAATTCGTCGGGTTTATAAATGGTTTACTATTTGAATGTTTCATTGATAGAAACCCACATCATAAAAAGGAATACCAAAACCAATATTTAAAAACAAAAGTATGAAACATAACTGTTACCCATATAAACTAATCACTGGGTTTCCACATAGGTGAAAATATGGATATGGAAGAGAAATCTAACCATCATATTCTGATGGAGAGTGGTAGAGAACATGGATATGGAAAATCTAGCAATCACAAAGCCATAAATTTGTGATGATCTAAGGTGCCATCAGATTCATTATATATAAGAGCACTAGGACAACATTTATGGTTTTCAAGATCGTTTCCCTAAAGTTGATGAAATTGGAATTAAAAGAAATACTTTCGTGATTTCGGTATAGTCTCACCGTTGGTCGTTCTTTGGAAAATTTCCACTTCATATCTTAAAGAAATGAAGTTGAATTTTTCATTCGTGATGTGTTAGCAGATCATGTGATAGAATGACGGGTCATTCCATCTGTCTCAAACAAAAGGTTAGAAAAGTTATCAAAAAATACATATGTCCATATATAGTGAGATTAATCATATATGGTTCCTAAAATGGACTTATAATTCATATATCATACTGATTAATATAATAAAACTAGTTTCTACTAAACAGGGACTTCCTGTAGGCCAGTGGTAGGCGATAAAGGCCAGTCGCACTTCGGTTGTGGGTTCGATTCCCATGGCCTTGTCCGACGCGATGGGCTGTCTCCCGTCCTACAGGTTGTCCTTTTTCTAAAACTATATTAATATAACATACCATCAATAATATCGAAAAAAAACTTCTATCCTTAAACAATACTATCTTATGTCTAACATAATCCCTTCCAATCTTTAGGCTTATCCATAATACTGCAGTCCACTATAGTGAAAACGATTACCAGAGATTTAATACCATCGTTGATCCCCATATATCATAAGATATGTCTTGTTTGTCACATTCCAAACATTCAAACGCCTTAATCATGTATTCTCTTGAATACCCATTTAACCTTAGTGAAAACATGAATGTAGTTAAAAGTTTACACTTTCCACATACCAAAATCCTCAAAATTCTATATACTCAAACCATGATATCACTTAGTCCTTATGTCAATCATGATCTCATGAATACTGTCAAATATTTTATTTTCTTGTTTTCCATTCATTATGCACATATAATCTTTTTTTTTCAAAAATATCTCAATCACTTTCCATGGTTACCGGCACCATAAAATTATTGAAAACTATAATAGACCAATACATAAATATTCCAATATTCCACGATACTATATACAACATTATTTTGGAATCCCATTACATAAACAATTAATCATTCCACCACATTGTTTTCATATTCAACATCGCCAATGGTGATCGCATGTGACTTCCCTTTGTCCTTTTCCTTAATTGGTTGCTCATGTCGACCATCACTAACCCTTGGATTAGGGCATTTATTAGCATAATTCCCCATTTCCTTACACTTGAAGCATTGAAGTGTAGTAGGTTAATTCTGTGTATCCCTTCCTTTGTTTGCATCATTAGACATCTTCTTCCCATCATTGCGGCATTCAAATGCCCGATGACCTTCCTTTCCACATTTGAAACATTTACTTGTCCCTTTAAGACAATCTACATCATGCTTATTTCCACACTTTGAGCATAAGGAAACATTCATCTTCTTTTCACCATTACTCTGAGATTTATCCTTGAACTCCATCTTTCATTTCTTATCAAAACTATGAGATGGATAAGTAACACCAACTTCCATTTATACCTTGATAGCACAACATACAATTTCTTCCTAGCTACTGAAGTCTCTTATAGCTAATTACCTTCGAGGATTTGGTTTTAAGCCACTGAAGAATCGATCAACTTTACTTTCAGGTTGGATGATAAATCCAGATGAATACCTTGCAAGCCTTGTAAAATTCTCTTTGTATATACCAACAAATTCATCATCCTTTTGCTTTAGTTCAAGAAACTCCTTCTCCATGTTTGTTAGAAGAATACGAGGGAAGTACTTATTAAAAAATAAGTTCTTGAACTCGTCCCATTCCATGGACTCAATTTAATCTCTTTGCCTCGTATTCTTGATAAGATTCCACCATTGATCAGCTTCACCTTCCAAACGATATACTGATAAGATGACTTTATCATGTTCAGAACATTGAAGAACTGAAAATATCTTTTCAGTGGTACTTATCCATTGTTCAGCAACAAGTGGATCCGAAGACCCACTGAAAGAAGGTGGACATTGCCTCATGAAGGACTCAATAGAATGTTGTTCCCTTCTCTGCTCATTTGGAAGTCCAGAATGATTCATAGATTGTGTAAGTATAGAAATAAGATTTTTCACTCCATCTCCCATAACATTTGTTTGTTCAGGAGGACAATCATTGCATTGTCCATTACATTGATCAACACAGTTCCTTTGGGTTCTAGCCATCGTCTAAAACCCAAAAAGAATAGTGTGAGAGGCAAAAATTATGCTAGGGAAAACAATATAATAAAGGGGGAGTACCTTCAATATCTAACATATTAGGTTTAATTATAAGATAGTTAGCGCAATTCTAGGACTATAACCTATACTCATACTTAAGATTAGGGACATCCCTAGACATACCTTAGAAATATATCTAGGGATCTCACTAAAGTTATCACATCCTAGTTTCCAAAGGTTGACTAAACCTTTCCTATGATACCAACTGTAGAGACCTGAAGCTTAACGTACATGGACATTACATTACTTTTGCAGAATACTTAGTACATAACCAAAACACACACACAAGGATTATAATAGTTTAGTGTATTTGGAATCTCGGAATATAATCTTCTAATCGTGGTGAAAGATCTTCAACATCTCCCATAAAGATATTCCTTTTTTTACCTAAAACCTTTCTTTATATCTTGGGGAAAAGAAAACATAAAAGGGTGAGGTCAAATGCTCAGTAAGGGTAAACCAAAGATTTATCAACACATCATATTCATAAGAACAAAACATTTTGGAAATCTTAACCTGCAAAAGAGAGCATAATTTCATAACATGGGATAAAACATAGTAGTGAAATGAAATCCCAATAATCATAACTTAAAACATGAAACTTTGTGGCATACACACATAATCATAGAGAATCATTTATTATTAGTCAAGACTCATTGCCAAGACTATCTTAGTGGACAAAGTCCATTTCTAAACCGAGTTCACTCCTCGTTTCAGTCCTGTTTTACTGAACTAGTATAACCTGCCGTTCCAGCCATGTCTATCTCAGGAGATATAAAATCTTTACCCACTGCATTGAGGGAGATATAGGTCCCACCCATCTCATAATGATACCATTCTTATGTGTGCCACAAAATCATAAATTATACATCATTGCATAACTCATGTAATAAAAATGGGATTCTTAAACATCGTGACATCATAAAACAATTCATATTAGATAATGGAATTCATAAAAATAATTCCATCACAACATAATCAAATCAATGTAATAATAGGGATATAAAAATAACCCTTTATTATCTTATATGGAAAATAATTTTGATAAAATACTTGAACTCCATTCTTGAAGAAAATATCCTTTCTACTTCAAAAAAACTTTTCCTTTCTTAACATGTCGTACAATTATAAACAAAAAGAAGTTGATTAAAAATAAACTTGAAAACTTGTAAAGAAATCTTCTTGGAAATAAGGTTTTAAAAATCCATTCATGCCGTATAAGTTAAAAAAACATTCTTCGTACTTTTGTCGGAAAAGTCAAAAAGTACCTCGTATGAAAAACGACAAAAGATTCCTTTCATATCCTTTACTAAAAACTCACCGAAGGGTAAAATTGGATTTAAAAAATTTTAGGTGGATGGAAATAATATTACATATTGAGGAAACATGGAGGTGGATGATAAAATACACCCCAGTAAAGACCAAAGTATAAACAATTTCGGATAAAAAAGAGATTGTGATATTTCCCTTACCTTAGGTCCGATTGGCTTCGTAAGTGTCCTAACCTCCTGTATAATGATTTAAATAATGTTATTGACTTATTATAGAATCATATTAATGGTTATTATATCATATATGGTTCAATTATGACTTTATATTACCCGTTCTTTTGTAAATTCCATGTTAAAGAGCATTTTGGGTAAAATCGTTTCATTTGTCATCCGTGTTTTGACTTGTAATTATTCATATAATTACTTAGATCATGATTACTTAATTCCAGAATATAAAACATGATTTATATATAATATATATTCAGAATATACATATATATAATAGATCAGTAAATGGAAATAAATACACCGTTCATGGAGACGGTAGGCCGTACGTACGGATGAACGCTGTTTTCGTTTCCTTATTGAGTTGAATGGAATTAAGTAGATGACATAAATATATATACACATAAATACAGTATCATTATTATTTCATATATTTCATGATTACTTATTATATATACTTTATAATCATTCATGAATGGTTAATGTGGAGAATGAATCTCATCGCGTCGTGGAGACGGTAGTCCGTACGTACGCACGAGCGATGACATCATTCTCATGATCGTGGGACTGTATTGGAGTGTATGTATACTATTTCAGAATCAATATCACTTTAAAATAATCATATATAGTTATTATTTACACCACTATACCCATCCAAGTAAGGTGGTGGTGGAAAATAGATTACACCACGGCGTGGAGACGGTATTCCGTACGTACGCACGCGCGGTGATTTCATTTTCCGTAGGATGGTTAGATGGTGAAATAGGGTTTTTTCATACTTATAATAACATATAAGTATATGAGTGATACTGATGTTATTACTTCATAATGAAACATCTAAAAAAGAATAAGTGGAAGAAGAAATAAAGATGAAAGAATCGGTAACGAACATTACCTCTTCTTTGAAGTGCTTCTTTGAGACTTCCTTTTAGGGTACTAAAATTGGTCTTTTAAGAAGACAAGGACCTCAAGGATGTATCTAGGGAAGTGGATAGGAGAAATTTTCAGGGTTTGGCCGAGCTTGAAGGCTCAAATTGGTGTGAGGAGGAGAGGGAGGAGGTTCCCTTTTATAAGGGAGGAGAGGGGCACCTTTGGAATAACTAAAGATATTATTTTATTATAAATCCAAATTCGGTTTTAAATAGATCCAAATTGATTTATTTTGGAGATAGGGTGGGTATGGGTCTAAATAATCTCATCCAATAGAATTTATACAAGATTGGGTTCCTATTTTAACCTTATCATTTATATTTAACTTTAAGTTAGATAATTTTACTTTTATCGTGTCTTTTTGTGTTCTTACACTATAAGGTTAATAAACTTACTATAACAAGACAAACGAACCCCAATTTGTTTATTATTAATATATATAACCTTATCTAAGTCATTTTTCCGATCATTATATTTTTAGGAATAAAATTACAATTAATATTATAATATTTGTTTTAAAAACTATTTTATGTCAATTTTGACACTATTTAGTAATTGATTTTTGTAAAAATCATAACAGAATTATTAGTTCGAAAAAAGTTAATTAGATCAATACTAACATATCATATTAACCTAGAAAATTATTGGAATTCATAAAAAGTCTCAAATTACATTTATTTGGGTATTTATAACATCAATTATGTCAATATTTCATTAATAAGATAATTATTGCATCATCTTTGTGTCATAAATAAATTACATTATTTAATTTCTAAAAATTATAAATAAAATATCATTATATAGGAAATCTTTTTATAATTCTAAGGAATATTTAAAATTGAAAATCCAACATATATAACCCTATGTAAAAATTGTTTTTCTAAAAGATATATTCTTGTGTCATTTTTTGTATTCATTTTAACTTAATTAAAATAAAGTGTCCCTATCACTTACAAGTGGCACAATGGGGTCCCAAAATTGACCCAAATATGCCCATGGTCGAACATGTATCAACCAATAAGGTTATCACACGTTTTATGGTAATATTGTATTATTATAATATTATTTTTTAACCCTTATTTACCGGATTTACCCTTTAACCATGGTAAATAAAATATTTACCGAAGTAATAATTCAAAATGTCTAAAAATAAAAGTTACCTATTTACACAATTTGAACATCATAATTAAAAATATGGAATCCATTTTTCCAAATTCAAAACACAGAAGTGGCAGAAATTAATTTAAAATTAATTCCCGCTGTCAAAACCAAAAGCGTGTTTTTAAGATATAATAACTATCAAAAGATTGATACTTGTTTATGTTAGGTTTAATTTGGAAATTATGCCCAATGACCAGAATTGTATTAAATGGTAAAAATATATTCTAAATATACTTTAAAACCACTCAAATTCATAATTTATCACTATTAATTATTTTGATTAAAAAAGTTGTTTTCAATTAAAATTTAGTAATTTTCACTATTCATCAAAATATGAAAGTTATCCGAAAAGTACAAAAATTTCACCTTAGGCTAAATTCAATACTCCGAATCCAAAAATGAAGTCCATTTTGAGAGGTAAAATTTCTAAAATTTTAAAAGGTGGTTATTACTATTCATAATAGCTAGTTTTAATAATATTTTAATATCATATCGTTGTTTAGTGAAACTCTGTATTGCGTACTACACACGCTATCGAGGAAGGTTGCGATTGTGTGTAATGTAAGGCAAGTCAAGGATGCGTGTTGTGCATGATCCTTTTGGTGTAGCGTACAACACAAGACATTAATGAAATTAAAAATAATATTTTTCATAAAATCTCGGGGTGTTACACTAATCCTGACTAGTATTAGACTGTCCTATACATTACAGTTAAAAGAGTAGTCTCCCAGGTCATTGTATATGATATGTAAATTAATCATCATTTCTATCAAATATGTGGAATCATCATCCATCATACATCATAGTTGTTTCGTAAAACTAAAATATCTTTCCCATTTCCCATATTGGTAATTGATGTCAAGGGGCCATATCCATTAACCACATCTTGGAAGTTTAGGTATATCATTACTATCACTGATTAATTTTTAAAATAATATTAGCACATTTTTTTTTTCAGAATATGATATATAGAAAACAATCAGCTTAATGAATTGTAACACCATCACCATATTTTGTGTCCCTAATAAAATATTAAGAGATAACAACTCCGAATTCTCTTGTTATAAGTTAAAAAATATATATCAGAAGAATGATATCAAGTCAAACCATTCGTAATGATTTTATATAGAGGAAAATGAAAAAAATACAGGCTTTCAATAAGTATATATATATATATATATTATATTCTAGAAAATGGAAGATTAATACCATGATCCTTATGTAGAAAATCACTTGAATACCATGTGGACCTGTCGTACTGCACCCAACAATGCTGCATAAGAAAAACTACAATCTCTTGTATATATAATATAGGTAATGTAGATCATAAAAGATAAATTTTCCTCACTATGAATATATATCTGGAGTAATGTCTAAAAATATGAACCATAAGAGAAGTGACATGATGAGTAAAAAAACCAACAATAAGAGGTTTCATAGTGTAAATGTTTTCGATTTCAATTAGATTTGGGGTTCATGAAAATTCAATATAAAATTACACCTTCATTCATTCATTCATGGAGATCTGATATTATTTATTATAACTCTATTAATAAAAAGGATTAGTCCTCAAAATCTTCAACCGATGTGGGAAGGACCTTATGTTCTATAAGTTTTTTAATACAATGGATATTAATCATTGGCCATGATGGATGGGGAGCTAATCATACCCCCTTTCAATTAAAGGAAATTAAATTACTACTTTGAAAAATTATGGAATTAATTTGGATTCATAAAATAAAGAATTTATACTTCATAGCATCAATTACCTTTCCATGTGAAGTTAAAATAAACATTCAATTTCCTAGTTTCCTGACATGAAACTATGCAACATTGTCCCTACAACTTGAAATTAAATCATGAGGTGTGAGTCTTTGTCACAAGAGAAAAAATATAATGGAACCTAGATCCTCGTAATATTCTATTAAAACTTAACACGTGTTAGCCGAATAATTATGAACATAAATTAAATTCCCACATAATTTCTTCCTAGGTTACTCTAAACTACTTTGAGTGTCACATTCACTTTGTCTTATTTCACCCCTAAATGAGAGTTCAATCCATGTATATTTTATTATCACAAAGTTTTTATATAAATCAGAGAATAAATACCCCATATCCATTACATATGCACAAAATCTATGCAAGGTATCTTCCTCTATAAGAACTGTTCATGACATCATTACTATACTAAAATGATACATAATGATTCTTAGAGCCCATGTCCTCATACCAGTTATAAATTCAAAAAAAATCCTATGCTTCCCCTAAATATGATTAATATCTATGATTGGTAAATTTTCATTAAGAAATATGTGTGGATTGATTCATATCCATATAGGATACTTAGGGATTCCAGTTACCCCTAAAATAATCCTAGTTGTAAGTCCAATTAGTCATAATATTACTCGCTCCATTTATTTGAGCTCAATAATTATGGGGAGTATATAAAAACATTATAAGGATTTATTCCTATGAAAATATGATTTTTATTGATTCTTGGATCTCCTATCCTTGGCCCAGATAAAATTTTCAAGAAAAACATATGCCCCCTCTACATGAGATTCAGATATATACAGTGCTTTTCATTATATAAACTAGACATGGATTGACTCTATTCCCTATATGATATGTACTGATTCCAGGACCTTCTATACTCAACCCAACCCTAATTATGAAATTAATTAACTCCTTAATATTAATATTCTCTCTCTTATATAAAAAAAATACACATTGACCTGATATATGAAGAAGAAACTCAATAAAATATATCATATTCTATATATGAGACTAATCTATATAGGGGTATTCACTATTTAGTACTCCATTAAATAACACAAACTGAAGATGTATTACCATGAAATATATTGATATGTATAGAGTTATACATAAGAACTATGTGTGTATTGATTTATATTATCCCATCATACATAGTGATTCATAGATCCTATAATCAAGGATCATCTATGAATTCTAACAATAAAAATGTCCATATATATTCTTCATAAGATACTTTAGTTGAGATTTATTTATGTTCATATATATAAAAATGAGAGAGATTGAAAATTACCCAATAATATCATATATATCGTACCTATAGACCTATGATAGGATAAAATATCCTCATTTTTATTAAATGACATATGTGTCCTCATTGAATGATATTAAACTACATGATATCTAATTCCTTTTCATATCATGCTAAAATACAAGACATATACACTATTATTCACAATTTTAAATGGAAGAACCTATCATTCATTCTCATTCTTTATTGAAGGATGGAAATATCTTATCTATGGTCAATAGAATTTCAGGATTCCTCTATCACCATTTTAAACATTTAAGTTCATATATACTAATTACTATCTTATGTTCATAGATATTCACAAATCATTCATGGAAATTGGTAATGATGGTTTCTAGCTTCATGGAAAACCTATACATGACTATTCATACATACCTCACGTTGAAGCTTTCATATGTACCGCCAATCTTACTTTCCATCTGGTTAAATTTTCCCCCTGGTAAAAGGACCAATAATCTCTATACATCATGATATCATCGCAACATAATGTGTCCTTTTAATGTGTTTAGCGGTCATCCCTTCTATGTCCTTATCATACCTTAAATAGAAACCCAAGAAACTTATATCTTGATTTACCCCATCCTTTTCCTCCATTATAAAAATATTTTATAGTATTATTTTCCTTGGGAGCCCTAATTAGGTTGTTTTTCCCAATTTTCCTTTTCATTGGTATATGATCATGACCTAAAACATTGTTCTATTTGGTCCACACTTTATGGATTTAATTTGTGTGAACCCAATCCAACATTGTATGAACTTAGAATATATAACTGGATGATCCAAAAATCATTAAATTAAACTAATGGTTAAAGAGATTCAAAACCTTTTATGCTAAAAACCCATAAAGGGGAGTCTAGTAAACATCCAATTCTTTACTCATTAATCCTCTTAATACTAGGCCTAAGAAAAATATACTGTATAAATTTAAATAGGTAGAAAATATTAAGGTCCCACTATATAAACCTAAAAAAAGAATATATTCTCTATAGATCCACTATTGTAAGGAAAAGATATAGTAAATATCTCTGATATCCCATTACCTTCACGACGTTTTCATCACATAGTGAACCACCTTTAGTGTATCAAAACCCTCCTTGAATACATTTCAACCATAACCCACTTTACATACTCAGTGTTTCAATATTCTCATATATTCTAATATTATTAGTAATTAGAATACAAAACTCTAAGGTAAACTTCTATTTACTATAAATATATGAACTATTATGGATTTCTATATGTGCCTCTAGTTTAGGTTATCATCCAGAAGTTTCTCATTCGTAGGGGATGGACCTATAGTCTCTATATACCTTGATGGCAGTGCAAGGTAACCCATGATTAAAATTTATCCAATGACTATACTTTTTGTACCCACCACATCTCTCCATCCTTGTATAAAACCCCTTGAGATATGATTTACACAACATATAATATTTCTATTCTATTTGATTTAATATCAAAGATATTATGAGATGGTATATTGTACCTATAGTCCGAAAAGGATTGAGACATCATATTGATAAATATTTGGCTATTATTTTATGATCCAAAATTTCACATTCCATTGTTATGAGAACAATGACTTTAATCCATGTCTATTGTTCCTTGACCATCTTTACATTATAATCACTGATCTATTACTTATTTCAGGTTTTCCCCATGTTCTATGCAGTCTACCTCACTTCTTAGTCAAAGTTTTTGAACCTAAAATACCATCCATTATTAGTATGAATTTCATGACCTAAAAATATCCCAAGTAATGATATTAGGTACTTTCCAGGAAAAACCCCTAGTGGATGATTAAGGTAATAGTTTATCCTCTAATAAGTTGACATGTGGTTTGTATGATCTCAAAAAAATTAATCATTCCAAAAGGAAAATTTGTAAATATGTTTTGGTTTAATACCTATAAAGGGAATCCTAGGAAAGATCTTATTCCATGAATAATTATATTTAATTTTGTTAATATTTGTGAAAAATTAGTTAAATAAAAAAGAAGAACTAAAATCATGTGGGGTCTACAATAAAACCATAGAAAAAGTCAAGTTGTCATCTCTAGTCCTATTAGTGATGCTAAAATTTAGATAATTCCCCCATAATTTTTAGGAACTGAAACCCTATTGAATTAAGGAATCCTTATTCCAAGGATCCCTTTTGTAGTTCTTGTCACATTGGTCTAGGAATCATCTATGTGGAGCAACATTACTGTAAAGTGATGGTGATTATTCCTATATTCAACCATGAACCATTCCTAATAGGACATCATCAAAATGTACCAACTATGGTGTGTAATGATGTTTTATATATTTATATTAATCCATGATCCATTCAAAGGAGGAAATCATAATAATGGACTCACTATATTTTATCTTTATGGGTATTATTCATATATCTATCCATGAGCCACACCTATGAGGATATCATCCAAGTGGACTAACCCTTGTGTTAGGGTGATGGTATTTTTGCCTCAATCAATTTATGAGGAATTCCCTAGAGGAGACCATTTTTACCAAGGTATTCAAGAACTATGATTAATCATGGTTAATCTAGTTCAATTTTAAGGAGGGTTTATGTTATCTTAACAATAATAATTGATGGTTTTCCTGAATGGAGTGAAAAGAAAATAAGAAACAGAATAGTTATAAGAGTAATATTGAAAATGAGTAAAGGCAAAATTGATTCCATTTTAGTGATGAAAGGGGGGATCGAGCCTCTAATAGTTAAAGTCACTTTCTGTACTCTAAAAAATGATGTTCTTATATGATGCAATTTTTGAAACTTTAAAGTCTAGGAATCATAAGTTGTACTCTATAAACCACTTTTCAATGCTTAGATATCCCCCTTACTTCATCATATTCAGAATGTCGTAGAATATTTTCCATAATAAGAGCTTATTTCTTGTCATACTCAACTATTTTTATAGTCACTTGATGCTCTGGTAACTTCTTTATAGTAGTATCAAACTCTTGATAAATATTCTTTACATAGATAGGCTTGTAATTTAACAATATTTATTTCTTTGTTTTGGACTCTGTACTCCAAGACTCATGTTCAAGTGATGTTTCTCCAAGGGTGGTAGATTGAGATGATAAATTCTCCATAATAGAATTTTTAGGTGACATTTTACCCCATTCTCTATTCCCAACCATTTTTTATGTCATTGTGATCATGGGTTAGTCATATACATCAAAAACTAGAGGTAAGAATAGTTAGGAAAGATGTTTTAGTTAACCTAATTGACCCCAAAGAAAGGATCACAAAGTATCTAGGAAATTATTCTACAGAATCACTACCAATATCTCTTTCATAATGATGTATCTTATAGGTCTGACTAAGTGGAGTCTACATGGATAAGCATATAGCTCATGTTTGAGTCAAAAAGATAGGAACTTTTTTCTAAATCTCTAGACAAGTATAACATCGAGGTAATTTCCTCCCCACAAATATCCACCATTTTGGAATGAAAAAATAATATCTTTAACCCAAGGGATTTCAATGAGATTTATAATATTCCCAAAAATGTATTTGACAATTAGAACATGAAAAAATTAAATTAGTATAGGGGTGAGGGATTCAATTTCTTGATATTATCCATTATAAGATTAGTCTCAGATGTTTCCTCCCATCTATTTAAAATGTGTGTTAAAAATGATTGTAAGTAATTTTCATCTGATCTTGGTCCATATTAATTGTTTTTTCTCTAAAGTTAGTCCCTTTAAAAGGTATCTGTTATTTATATGTATTATAATAATCATAAAATAAAATTTAATTGTAAGGAAATATTAGTCCTCAATAATGAATAATAAAGTGATTGGGGTTAATCATAAGTATTAAAACAGCCTACCCACTTATAGAGATGAATTGAAGGAATTTATTAAAGACTATTGATTGTTAACCATTGGGTTAACAACTATAAGTTTATCTACCATACATGAATAAACTTTAATAGAATCCTCCACGTCTAGATCAAGGACCATATTAATAACTTAATTGTTTTCACTCAATAAATCTCTATTAGGTGTCTCTTCTAGGAGGACAATAGTTTCATATTCCTGAGGATCCAATGTTCCCATCATCAAAGGAGTGGGGATAGTTAATTAAAAAAATATATGTATCAGAAGAAAGTCAAATTAAACTAGAATTGGATACAATATTAAAGAATGTGTAATGGTTCCCTTCATTCTATGACTAATGTTGTATTGTTAATATCCTCTCCTAATTCAAACTTTAGATATTATCTAGATCTGATACTATTAGATGTGGTATTTTTGGGGGTATTGAAAACTCTTCAATAATATTGTCAATGGTCTCTTAAATATGATCCATCAACCCCTATGGGGAACCTATTTTTCTACCTCCAATGTTTATATGGTCTTAAGAAGAATAAAAACACCATCACCATTGTATATTATAGAAATAAAATGGGTATGGATTCTTTCATATTCCTAAACATAATAAAAAAATAATCTCTGATTTGGAAATCATTGGTGGAAAATATCATAATTTAGTCTTTACAACCCTCTCACCTCTTCTTGGGAAGAATGTTGAATTTTTTTCATCCTTTATATTTGATTTTGTACCTAAATCTAATTATAGATGGTTTTTCTTTACAGTAACAAAATATATTGAATAAATAAATTCCTCCAAATACTTGAGGGTTGACTCAACCTCATAAGGGTGATTCAGAGAAGAATCATTTTGAGGGGTCATGACATGATTTAACCCTATCAATATGATATCCACTACTTGAAGTCCATTCCTATTATCTTTGTTGGAAAGTTTACCCTTCCATAAATTTTATTCACTCCAGTCTGTTTGTAACATTGAATTAGGAGGAACCAAGGGTGGATAGTTGTCCCACCCCCGGAGGTTATAACAATAATTAATTTTATACCATTTTTCTATATCAGGGAGGATGATTCCTCATATGAGGAAACCCTCTTTACCAGCCTTAATATTTTAGTTGAAATTAGGGTAAATATATTTCCATTGTAAAAACTACACGGTGTATTTGGGATTCTATGCCTCCATTACATGGAAATATTTTATAGATAGGCACTAGAGTCATTGAAAAGTCATTTGAGTATGAAAACATTTAGGCCTCCTCATAATTGGTTTTCAAGCCAATGGTGGGATCATATGGGGAAAGGTCACTTCTTTCCTAGTTTCTTCCTAGATAACATTTACCAAAACTTGTGTACCACCACTTGGTGTGTCTCAACACATACACCAAAAGTGTATGAAAATAATTTCTTTTGATTACAAGCAAACTATTTCCCAAATTTATAAGGGGAATAGAATTTGAATATTAATTTCTGATCTATTATAGATTCCATGACACATTCCCTCAATGATATTAGTAAGAATATGATTTTAGTCTATGGGTATCATTATTAGTGATGGTTCAAGTAGGAGAGCTATATTGATTGTAGAAATAATTGTGTCCCAATTTAATTGGTTCGTAATATCATGATCATTCAAGAGACATGGCATAAATCTACCAATACTCTGAAGGTGGGACAAAAAATAAGAACATTTGATCCCCATGGTGTTGATGTACTCGTAACTTTCCATGTGATCCAATATCTATAACCACAATATTTGGAAAGGTCCAATTACTTTTAATGGTTAATTACCTCTGGAATATTTCACTACCTACCTCTATATCTCATATAGGTATAGTAAAAGTAAATTTAATTGTCTATATATTTACAACTTTTTTCTTGATAATGGTTGTGATACTTAACCCACTACACTAATGTGATAGAAGTAGAAATATACATAGGTACCTATATAGGAATCCATCTAGCTAGACAAACCTCTAACCACAAAACACAATTCAAATCCCCATTTTTGTAACTTTCTCTCAACTAGTATTAGATAAAATTATTCTAGAAGACCATGTTTCTCATGAATGAGAAATTCTCCAGGACTTAGATGGACTTCTTTTCTTTTTATAGCTTCATGAACTAGGAAAATCATACCTTAAAGGAAACTTCTTACATGGAAAAAGGAAATCTCCTATTATAGGTTGGGCTATATTAAGTAACTCCCCAATGATGAAGCGAGTAATTTCATAATTATCCCTGGTGATGGCTAGATGAAGGATTTAATTATACATTTACCCATGAATTTGTACTCAGTTAGTCATCTCCATATCCCGCATGCTGATTCCGACTACTCCATATTCTGAGTAGAACGTATTGGTGTTCATACTCTTCCTACTGACATTGTTTGGGATAAGATAATTATTCATGTGTTAATGTTATTGAAAAAACAAGATTATGCCCTTTGAGGTTACTATCTATAGCTTGGTTTCAAACTCTTTTAAGAACAACCATACCTAAAAAGGCCAACCCCAGTCAATATCAAAGTCCCCTGCTAATCTAATATCCATGGTTAATGTCAAACCATAGATTTATATTCCTTATTAGCTTATCATAATATAGATATATTTTTGGACATCTGTATCCAATGTAAAACATCACTCATCAACTTTAAAGGGGGGTGTATCTCAATACAAGGTTTTTGAGACGTTTGGATTCCATGATGAAACTTACCAATGCTGAAATGATCATAGGTGGGACTCTCTGATGCTTTTTGACCAAACTATGAGGTTAATTCCCAATTCATGGATCTTGAATGAGGGGATCCCTTAGTAGCCTAAATCATTATAGTGTTATCCTATTAAATAAATGTTAGTCTCCTAGGGAATTTTATATAAGGTTGGATAGAATCCATATATTTAATAATACTCCTTGGAGATGATCAGTATTGACACTCAAAATCATTTTCATTTATCTGTCATTCTCTGGTAGGGTATGATAACATTACACCAGGTTTTTCACCTGCATATGTAAAAAATTAAGATATTTTTTTCTTGTTATGATCACATGAATTCGATTAACAAAAACATGAAAAACCCAAAATGTTAGGTGAAATCATTAAGGATTGATGGTGCTTACATTTATTCACACAGAGACACCAAGGAAAGTTAGGAATATTGATGGGTACATGACTTATCTTGAATTGTTTTCTTAAAAATAGTAAAATAGCAACATGGTATAATAGCATTGGTATATAGAATTGGTTAGGAAGTTAAAATCACATGAATGATGAAAATGGAAGGGATTTTGGAACTTATTTTATTCTGAATGAATTTTTTAATTACCAATAAACAATAATACAAAACAATGTTCCCCATCCTATTTATAATGTTCTGACCTCCCTCCTTTTAGTTATCTAGGAAAACTATAGAACACCATGCATATACCACTTGATATGTACTTAGGAAACCTACATTACAATAAAAATCAATTTATACTAATCAGTATCCATTTAGAAGATGGTAATTTGTTAGTACCCACTACAATTTCTACCAAAAAGTAACATAATATGTGGAAAAGGAAAATCAATATAGTGCGATAACTCAAACCATGCATAATAGACTAAATAATTAATTCCAAATACATCCACTGAAGACACAAATTATTTCAACAATATATGGGGTTATTTTTCATGACAAGATGTGTGGATGATATTGGTCATGCACAATGACTATGGAAGTCCATGGGAAAATGTAAATCGTCCATGTAATTCATGTACTTTATGAATCCTTAAATAATTAAATTAAGTAACAGGTGATCCCATATATCCAGGTACATGAATATACAATAAAATAGAGTTTCATGTGTAGCCCTGTTGACCAAGTAATCATCTTTCCACTTCATCCCTGATATCATGTAAATAAATCCATAGTGTTCTTGCTTAATTCGAATTGAGACCGAGTATCGGTTATGAAAAACAATGACCAGATCCCTTAGGCAAGAAAACCAATCGATATTATACTCTCTATAAAAGATAATTAAGTCCATAGTTTGTGATTTGTTTTATGTGGGCCTATGTTATATTATTAAGCCCTTACTCTCACCTTAGATAAGATGTTATTTATTCCTTTGGGTATTATACACAAGTGTTTCCACTTACAATGGGGTCAAAAAACATTAACTTTGTCTTATAAATACCCAAAAAACACTTCCTTCAATACCCATAGACAATCTAGAATAACTATGGAGAATAGAGAGCACATAGATAATTTACCACTCTGAAGAGAGATCTAATGTTAACCTCAGTTTAAAGGATTAATTTTGTATAAATTAGGTTTGGTGAGCTAAGGTTAGTAAAAAGGTCAAGGCCCTCTCAATATGTGGTAACCGTGACTATAAATATCTACCTTCACTAGTGGGTGATAATTTCCTATAGAAGTTGAATTCTATATGAGGGTTCACACATGAAAATAAGTTAAATATTCCATATTTATAATATACTACCCTGATACACCATGTTCTTAAAAAAATCAATCGTTGCTTATTGATTCCACTACATTCATTTAAAATAAAATTCCTACAAAGCTTGTGTCTACATCCTCATCTAATACATGTATTAAGATGATAGAAACCTAAAATATCTCCATAAACCCATTTTTCAATGGTCAAAACCCTAGAAAGGACATAACTAAGGCCACCCTAAAACCAATAGACCCATACAATCAAGAATTTCACAAAAACATTAACCACTAAAATCTTGGATTCCATTAATAAAAGGAGGCTCTTCTTTATCACCTAATATATGTGGAAATATTTGGGGAACTACCAACATAAATCCCCTTGATAATGAGAAACCTTAATATGAAGACACTAGAGAAATATCTCCTTATTTGATAATGTATTTTTTTCCATCCCATGATCCATGATGGATAAAGAATCCCTCCTAGAGTAAACCCAAAGTATTTATTATTGGATTTCATTATTCTCTAATCTCTATAGTTTGTGTCACTTCCTAGGATAGAAACAAAAAATTAAGATATAAGGATGGGTTATTCTTTAAGAATAATACTCAACATGGTACCTGTTGAGCATTTCATCAATTATGAATCATTAGTAAGACTAAGAGATAGAAAAATCCTTAGGAAGCCTTATAGAGTGAACCTTATTGAAATTTAATCCAGTATTTTCATAAAATTTGCTTGACATCCTATTAAATATTGTTTCTCACACCAGTTATATTAAAACAGTGATCATTTTGGTATGAGTTGGTGGTAAGGAAACTACCACAAAACTGGGTTTCCACATCGCCACCCTTTAACAGTGCTAAAAAAAGAGCTGATAAAGGGGGTGCCTTTATCAACACTTTTTAGCACTGTTAAAGGGGACCCCTTTATCAATGATTTTTATAAGTGATGATAATGATTATATTTCACATGGAATTTCATGAAAAATAATATATTGATATATAAGTATATTTATATTGATATAAATATAATATATATATTTTTAAATATGTTTTAGATAAGTATAAATAGACTATTACATTTAATATGTAATAAATTTAGTGAAAATGGATTTAAAATATTTTAAAAAATATTATTACTTGAAAATTTTATAATTACCATCAACTAATAATCATTTAATAACAATTTTAAGACACAAAAAATCAAAAAAATTAATAAATGATCTAAAATAAGTTGAAAATTCAACTCAAACTGCAAATGGCCATAAGTTTTGACTTGGGTGTTTGTTTGAGCTCTACAACATATAAAATCAAATCTTGTGATGAGATCTACATACTAATGATCTGAGGGAACCTTTTGTTACATTTTTTGAGGCAAAAAATGCCCATAAAGCCTCCAAAACCGATTTTTAGCCGGGATATCCCGATTTTTTAACATTCAAACAACTATAACTTCTAATCCATATTTCCTCAAGGATGATACCACATATAATATCTAATATTGTTTCATTTTATTTGATTTTACTTGTTTTGGAGTTGAAATGGACTTCTGGATTATATGTTATGGCTGTTTTAATATTCTATGGCTTTTAAGATACACATACATATGTTTTATTCATATATATATATGTGTGTGTGTGTGTGTGTGTCTATATTTATTTATTTATAAACACACATAAAAAACATATTTTTTAAATGTATTTAAAACTAATCTTATAAAAATATATTAATATACAAATAGATATTCAAATAAAAAATTATTACTAAAAATATATATATAAATAGATATAAATATATTGTAATATACGAATATATATATATATATATTAATATATTCATAGATATATGTGTATGAATATAACTAAATATATTTATATTAATACGAATCAATATTAATATATGAATAAATTTAACTATATATATATATATATATAAATAGATATACCATTAAATGGAGAAACAAACTAAATGGATTGGTGGTAAAGGTGCAGGCCCGCAAAGGGGGAGGTCTCGGGTTCTAGTTCTAGTGGAAGAAAGGGCGCGCAGGGAAGTTTGAGGGGGTTTCATGGGCAAGTGCAGCATGCGTGAGAGGGAGGGGTCTCCCCTAGCGCTGATAAAAGGGAGGGGGGATACGCGCTGTTTAAATCTCTACAAATTAATATATTATTTTAAACTTTTTTTTATTTTTTTTTGAATTTTATCAGCGCTTAAAAAAAGCCTGATAAAAGGGGTCTTTTACTAGTGCTAAAAAAGCACTAATAAAGGACATTTTTATCAGTTCTTTTTTAAAGCGCTGATAAAACGGGAATTTATAAATTATTTTTTGATAATTGATAAAATGAACCCCCTTTATATTATCCTTGATTAATATCCCTTTTATATCACTGTTAACGCCCTCTTCTAGGGCTATTAAAGACCATATTTGAAGTAGTGTGACCTGGACTTTTATAAATGAAGTTTTCCTTTGTGATTTAATTAAATGTATTATTATGTAATATGATTATAGAAAACAAATGAACTTACTTGGTTATATCTTTGGATTTGTAAGACCTTTAATAATATTACCTTTTTAATATATCCATTAAACAATGATCACATGATTAATATAAATATAGGGCTTTAACAAGTCCAATTGACATAGATAAATGAAGTGATGGCCTAATACAATAGAATTTTACCTTATGAAGCCCACTTATTTGAGATTCTTAGGGAGATAGAATCACTAGGATTTTCCCTTGACCATGCCCAAGCTGAGATCCAACAAATTAATCATGAGTGAAACCGTTTACAGGAGAAGTTCAAACTCATCGATATGATGATCCAAACCATGTTCTCCGAACGACCCAATAAAAGGATCACTATCGCAAACCTTACTCTTAGGGTGTACGATGGTGTAATAAAGGGATATGTATCAATACCATAATAATAGAAACATCTATATTCTATAGAATAACGAATTTATTTTCATTATTATTATTACTTTATAAATTATTTTTATTCTGTTTCAATTAAACAAAAATTTTATTTTTGGGTAATATTCAAATTCAATTATGGGATTTATTTTGATAAATTAATGGAATTTTTAAATAAATATTATTTTAATAAAATTTTATTATTAAATAAGGTCTAATAATTATATATTCTCATATAATTTTATAAGGTGAAATGTTATTTTTATAAGGGTTCAAAAACTATTATTATAAAAAAACCATCATTTTTCAATAAATTTCAAATAATATTTTTCAACTAAAAATGAACACATTTTAAAAATTATTTATATAAAATTAATATTATTTTTTGGAATCATAATGTTGAAATTATCCAATGGTTAATTTTTCATAATTTTCTGAGACAGTCAAATTTGCGGGAAAAAATTAAATACCCTATAAACATTAGGTGTGATTTATGACATCATAATGACCAATAAAATGATATAATAAATACTATAATTGGTATCATCAAGAAAATATATGTTTTCAACTTAAAATAATTTTATTTTAAGTTTACTTTATTAAATTTATTAAGCCTTTAGGAATCCTCCAAAACATATAATACATTTTAGTGTTTTAAATTCGTTTATTTAAATGTGTGACTCACCTCCACATAAGAAAGGAAATTATTTTAATATGTTCGGCCCTTTTCATAATAAAATAATTAAAACCTCTCCAATTTGGAAAAAACATGAGCAAAAACAATGTGAAGGATTATGGTTTGAAATATTTTATTTTGTAGAGTCCAAAACCTAAATATTAAAGAAATCTGTCTCTTTTTCTATATAAACCCACCCAAAATTCCACTTCTATTCACTCAAAAATACTTGGATCATGACCTCAATCTGAAATCACCTCTCTAGAATCATCCCAATGTGCCCCCAATCTCTTTATAATCCCCTTTCATGCTTTTTGTATTGTACTTCTAAGGTAAGGGATCCTCTCTCACTATTATTCAAGAATCTAATATATGTTATTCCATTTTATGTTTTTATTACTAATGATGTGGTATGTGTTATCAACTCCACTGTTTCACCCTTATGATGTATAAATGATGATATACCCCTTTTTCGCTCAACAAACCCTCCTAAGAATACCCGTTACCAAGGTGAAATTTCGTAAGGGTTCTTTCCTTTCAGCTATTTATCCGAGTTTATTTTTATTATTATGCCCTTTTATTTTTAATTACTAATGATGTGGTATGTCTTTGAACCTCACCATACATCACTTATTATTTATAAATGATGAGACACCCCTTTATCTCTCATTAATCCCTCCCATGTACAACCGTTGCAGGGACTATTGTTAGGGTTCCTTCTCTCTCTGAGGCTCCCTATGGCCTTGATGAGGGGTCTCCTATGGTACGACCTCCTAATGATCCCCCATTTGAGATAAGGAAAATATTGATATACCTCATCTCATTCCAGCCCAGATTTATCTCCAATTTGTGAGTATTATGGAGGAGTCTCTTGGCTCTACCTCTTTGACCAACCCTAGATTTTTGGAATATTCTCCTGCTCGGCCTTCTTGTGAGTATCCTAGATCCCACAATTTATCTACTCGCATCCTCCCTCTACTTTGAAATTAATTGGTTCAAAAAACAAATCCCATATGATGCATCGTAGTTAGTCTCCCTTTTAAAGAAAAGAGGTTAAGATGCCTGGGTCCAAATCCAAACTTCCCATATCCAAATGTTAACCCTTCTCATATGGAATGCCCGTGGAATGGGAGAATAGGTGGAAAAAAATTTCATTATCAATGAGGTTTGGTCCAATGAGGTTTATCTTCTTATAGTGCTGGAGCCAAAGAAATATAGGGGTAAAATTGAGGAGTTTTTTGGTAAGATAAAAATGTCTTTCTTGGTGAATGATGATTCTCAACGCCCCTCTATCTGGGTCTTATAGAATTTTGTTCTCTATAATGATGGTTTGGTCTTCAAATCAGTGTATGACTATAGAAATCAGGGTTGGGTTGAATTCCTTATTCTTCTCATTTGTGTGTGGAATTTGTGACACCTGTGATCATTCCTGACTTTGGGTCAAGTTTGAGTCCTTTCATCCCAGGAGTTCACCTTGGTTCTTGGGGGGAGACTTCAACGTGATAACAGAACCTACCGAGAAGAAGGGTAGGGGATCTTTCCCTCACCGTCCTAGTTTAGAGTTTACCTAGTGTCTGTATCGTAAGGGGTTGTAGGATATGGGATACCCAGGGAGTTTCTTCACATGTTTCAACAACTAGAGGGGCATGAATCTCACCTGGTGTAGGCTGGATCACCACCTCGCCAATGTTCACACCATCTCAGATTTTCCAGATGCAAAGGTTTCTCATTTGGTTTGTAGAATTTCTTACTACTCCCAATTCTTATTGATATTTCTATGAGCCATTAAAGAAGGTTTGGCATGGTATTATCTCTCCTATGGATCAAGTATCCAAGTTTTCAGCAAACTGCATCCTATTTGGGGAACATCAATATGCATGGTAATGCATGGGAGCGTTTAGAAAATAAGTTAACATGACTCTAGGAGGATCTTCATGTATCGTTTAGCAACCTACCTTCTCCGATATGATACTTGGATGGAATCAAGGCTAAGATATAAAGGTTAGAGTTCATCTTGGAATCATATAGGAATGAAGGTACGTTTAGGGAGCTGGCCACCAAGAAGTAACAATTGGATGAAATGCTGCTGAATGAGGAACACATTTCTCACGAGGAATCAAGAGTTTGATGTCTACGTGAAGGGGATCAAAAATCTTATTATATTCATGCCTGTATTAAGGATAAGTGTATGTCTATTCAGCCTAACTTACATTTGGAGGATGCGTCTTTCACGAATGACCAGGATATTGCTGGTGGTATAGAAAGGAATTTCTTCAAGAACCTTCTTGCATGCCCCAAACCCCCAATGGTGGAAGGTTATCCTAGTAGTTATGAGGAAATCATCGGGGTTATCCCATGGGTACTATCCATGAAATATAATACTTTTATTGTGGCCATGACTTTTGAGGAGGAAATATTAGGGGATGTGAAAACTTTGAATCCTAATAGAGCCCCAGGTTCGGATGAGATTCCGGGGTCCTTTTTCCATGTATCTTGGAGTATGATTAAGGACAATACTTTACTATCCATCCTAGAATTTTTTTGAGGTGGGTGTTTTCCCCCTGCTGCCAGTGCCACAACAGTGGTTGTACTTTCCAAAATCAAGGACCCCTATCTTCTCCAACACTACCGCCCAATGAGTCTGTGCAATTTCTTGCATAAGGTCCTTAATTTTATTCTCAACAATAGGCTGAGAAGATACCTTTATAAATGTATATCTCTCATATAGCATGTATTTGTGAAGAAAAGGTCCATCTAAGGGGCTATTTCTCTAACCCAAGATCTCGTCGATGGAATCAATACTATGGTGCATGGGTCTAACATGGTGGTAAAGCTAGTTATGGACAAAGCATATGACATGATTGAGTGGGCATTTATCATCAAGGTTTTAAATGGTATGGGATTCTATACTTGGTTTGTTTATTTTTGGTTTCTTTGTTTTAGTTATTCATGGCTGGTAGTATGATTTATGGGAATGAACTATGGGTTTTTTCAAGATAGTGTGTGGGATGGGGTAGGGGGATCATCTCTCCCCAAGCCTTTTTGTCCTCTCTCAAGATGTTATCATCCATACACTCCATATGGGTGCTAAGGAAGGTTCCATTAGGCCCTATCAGTGGAAACCCAATGCATGAAATATCTCCCATTTCATTTTTGTGGAAAAATATATTGTCATTATGAATGATGGGATGAGGTACATCAATGGGTTGAATAATGTTTTCATTGATTATTTTCATTGGACCATCCAGTTTGTGAATCATATAAAGAGTACCTTCTTCGTCCATAGTCACTACATGAATAGTAGAGTGATTTACTTGAGTTGAAGGCTCATCATGAGACATAGATCCTTCCCCATGGATTATCTCAGAGCAATGGTGTCGCCGGTTAAGATGCAGATTCATCACTCTGATCACATTTTTAAAAAAATGATGGGTCATATACTCAACTGGAAAAATTGTTTTATGTCCTTTGGAGGAAGAATCACACTAGTGAATAATGTTCTATCCTCCATTCCATTCCATGATCTCTCATCCTATAAGGTTCCAAATAGGGTGATCACTAAGCTTGAATCCATTATTTCATCTTTTATTTAGGATGAAAATGAGGTGGGTTGGATACACTGGGTGTCAATTTTGAAAGGCTGGTTCAAGAGGTAATTATTGGTGTTAAGAGTATTCTAGACGCATTTCATGGCATGTAGGTGAAGTTTTCATGGGAGGTTATCAAGGCCCTCTCTCTTTGGGGTATTTTCATGGATGCACGGATGCGTGGTGGTGGTGGTGTGTGTGTGTGTGGGGGGGGGATTTAATGCAAGTCATTCGTCACTCCAGACTATTGTTTCTTCCCTAATTCATGCTATTTAGGCCCATACCTGATGGATTGTGGGTGAGGGGAATATTTATTTTTGGCACAAAAAATTACATTGGCAATACCCTTGTATTTCTTAGATGTATGGTCACAAATATTACCTTCAACTAGGAAATTAGGTATCTGGAGTTTATCAATGTCATGATGGATAGAAAACAACGATTGGATTTGAATATAATTGATCTCTCAAATGATTAAGATAGATTCTATTTTATTACATCGCCTTTAGGTGATTTATCTACAAAGGTCTATAGAAGAGTGTCTACTAGTGTGTCTCATCAGAAAATATAGGGCTCAAACATTTGGAATAAGGAGGTTCCTGAAAAAAATAAATTTTTTTCTATGGTGAATCAGAAACAGGAATTTACCTATGGATGAGAATGTAAGACGTTATAGTATTTTCTTCTCTTCGTACTACCTGAGTTTCAGCTACATAATGGAATATAGTTAGACCCACCTCTTCTTCGATAGTGAGTGGCCGTGCCATGTGGGGCAGCATTTTGGAGACCTGATAGGGTTATCTGTGGCGGCTCATAGGGACCAATCATTTTCAGATTGATTGTTTTAGGGAAAAGGGGAATATGGGTTAGAGAGAAAATCCCATAATATCATTCTGTCTACAGGGTGTTGTTGCATTTGGATGGATCAGAACAAATATAGACATGAGGAGATTCAGACCTCTTGAATGTTCTTGGTGGCCATAAAAAATATTCTTCTTCTTGATATGGTTCAAACTTACAAAAAATGGCGTGAGGCCCCCTCTATTAGGCCTCTCCAGGTGGGCTCTCTCGAGGCTCACTCTGCTACTCCTAGAAGCTTGGCGTGATGGTTTTAACATCCTCTTGGCTTGAATCTCAATATTGATGGATCATATTCAAAGAACAATATAAAGGGGGGCAGTGTGGTTAGGTACCACCTGGGCTGTGTCATTCTTGCATTTTCTGCTCACTTCGGTAGAGGTCACTCCCTCCTGGAAGAAGCAATGGTAGTGATCAGGAGTCTCTAGCTCTGAAGGCATCTGAGTATTGGTTTTCTAGCATTCATGAAAAACTCTATTATCCTATTTGAATCCATGCATGTCAAGCAGAATATTCTCTAGTCCTTACTATATGTTCCGAGAAGGTGAAAGAGTCTCATCATAAATGGAAGTAATATCTTGCACACCTAGAGGGAGGGAAATAAGGTGTCTAATCATCTGTATGCTATGGATTCACAAGGTATTCATGATTTCCTTCCTTGGGATGTGCAATCATTCCCTATTGAAGAGAAGAATATGATTATAGGTGATGCTATAGGTATGTACTATTTTTGGCCTCCGTAGGCTCCCTTCCTTAGAGGTATCTCCCTTTTCCTCTGGTTTTCTTATTTTACCCCCTTTTGATTAACAATAACAAATGATGATAGTAGTGAATAGAAAACCCATTTTCAATCAAGGGTGTTCACTTTTATACATGTATACTTTTTGATTGGAGACTTACATGTATATATTCCACAACCCTTCATCATGAAATAAATTACGATGATGAATGAATCCATTTTTTATGATCTACGTGGAACAATTTATCATGAGAATGAAATAAAAGTGATAAGTGCACCTAAAATTATATATATCTCCAATGCATTAGGTAATGTTTAGTATCATTATATTTCATTATGGTTAAGGGGCGTACCTTATTCGTTTAAGGGACCTTTTATACATAAAGTATTGGTGGTTTTTCCTTAACCTATGATGTGATGTTCTAATTTGTTCCCACATTTCTCATGTTACGATTATCATGATATAGAATACCTTATTATTCACTTTCCTTTATGCCTCATTGATATTAATTATCAAACATGTATTATTATATTCTTTTTATTCCCTCTTTATTACTTTATTTGGATTTATGAATCACTCCTTTCTTATGTATTTCAACAGGTTATCCAATGCAGTTTTAAGCTCAATCATGTTAAAGTAGTTTTCAATAAATATGTTATAAATCAAGTTTAATGTTGTAGTAAAATGTACCTAATTCCTAGACACTATAATTATGGACATTTTTTGTTGTATTAAGTGTAATTTTATCATTTATTATTGTGTAATAAATAGAAGGGTTGTTATAGTAGGTATTAGAGGAAACATTTAGTTATTTTGGGATTGGGATTAGAAAAATCTAGAAAAATACTTAGAGATAAGACTAAGAGGAAGAAAAATCCTTAAATTTTGGTTAGTATAGAGTAAGTGATTTATATATAAAATACATCTCGGTGTAGATACTACCATTATATGTGGTTCTGGAACAAATGTACCTAGGAGTAACAAATTTGATAAGGTGTTCCATGCCTGACTCGGGGTAACCTGGTACATGAAAATGGGCCTTACTGCACACCTAGTTTGACACTCCTAGGGGAAATGCTTTGATATTTCATAATCTCCTTAAAAAACATTATTAAGCGAGAATAAATTTCCAATAATAGTATATATTTGGAAATAGATCATCGATTACAATAGCTAGAGCCTAGAAAACCATAAGTTGAAGAAATTCATGTAAGTTTTATGTTTTCCCATTAATTTCATTAAATTATGATTTATGTGATTAAATATTAAATATAGTCATACTTAATTTTCATTTTATTCTAAGAAATGGCTGGAAATAGGAGTAATCGTGTAAAACATAAATGTGAAGAGAAATGTCATGACTACCCAAATGAGATTCCAAACTTGATGAGAGTAGGAATCACGCACATCATGCTGTAATTATCTCAGCCAAGTCCATTTTTGAATAGAAACTAGATCAGGAGGAGCGTCTAAATCCCACCAAAAAGAGAACAAGCTGCAATAAGAAGCTTAATTAAATAAAGGCCTCCTACATTCAATGGATCATATGATCCCATAATTTCCAAAAAATGGATTAAATCTATTTATAGGATCTTATCCATCCTTAAATGCACTGAATAAGAGAATTTTATTTTGTCAGTTTATCATATGGAGGGTGAAGCTGATCAATGGTGGATATTGATAAAAAATATGAATCCTGAGGAAGAGATCAAAGCAATGATGTGGAAGGATTTCTGGAAAATGTTTTTCAATAAATATTTTCCTCACACTCTCTGTCTTAAAATATAATGGTATTTCCTTTCCCTCAAGAAAAAAGATGTCAAATCTATCTGGGAATATGAGGAAAAATACAAAAGACTTGAATGATATGGCTTCCACTTTGTCATTACCCCTAAATGAAAGGTTGAATTCTTATTTGGCGGGATAAAACCTAGACTATGGAAATACCTAGAAAATCGTGACTTTGATAGGTATAAGAAAATTGTCCGATGTGCCCTGAAAGTCGAAATGGAGATTAGAGAATCTCATGGGTATCATAGGGATAAGAAGAAGAAAGTGGAGATCAATTCTGGACGTCTGATAGAGAGATATAACAGTGCCAAGAAATTTCATCATCCCTCATTCCAAAGGTGTGGACAAAAGTATACTAGAAATTTCATGAAGGGGATGAGGAAATGTTTTAGGTGTGGGAAGGAAGTGAAGCAAGCCAGTGAATTCTGATAGCTGAAACCTGCCACTACAAAAGAGGAAATGAATGCTCCAGTGAACCCTCAATGTATTTTTCATTGACAGAACTATGAGCAACCATGAAAATTTTCAAACCAATGCACTAAGACAATGGTTTTTGAAAACAACCAACAACCTATTAGGAAATAAGTGATATTTTTATCCATTACTATCACTGAAGTGAATCCCAAAAATGATGTGGTGATAGGTACTCTAGTTATTCATTCAAGAATAGTGAACATACTTTTTGATTCAGGTTCAATGCATTCCTTCAAATCAAAGATGTTTAGTATAACTATTAAAATACCCCCAAAAATCATGGAAGTAGTGATATAAGTGATGACAGAAAATGGGGAAAATTATTGCATCCCAATTATATAAATCCTCCCACATCAAATTTTATGGGATTAATTTCCAAGAAAAAATTTTCAAACCCACTTTTGTTGAATTTGATGCAATTATGGGAATGGACTAGCTTTAATTATATAAATCCAACATAAATTTCTATGATAAGGAAATCACTCTCTATATCGTGAATTGTCCTATGATTCTGTATAATTTCTAGGAGAAGGATGAATCTTCCTTAGTACCATCATCTCAAGAATGGATATTATTGACCTATGAGCAAGAATATATAGCTCAAATGATTGATTATAAGGAAAGTACCCTCCTTGAAGAGATTCCCATTGTGAGGGAATACAATGATGTGTTTTAATATGAATTGCCTAGTCTTTCTCCTAGTAGAGATGTTAAATTTTCCATCGAGCTTATACCTTGGGTGTTACCATTATCCAAGACTCCATATAGAATGTTTTTTATGGAACTTTAAGAGCCAAAGACACAAATATAAAATAATTTGGATAATGGTTTTATATGCCCAAGTGCTTTACCATGGGGTTCACCATACCTCTTCATCAAGAAGAGGGATGGGTCATTTTTTCCATTACATCAATTATTGTAAGGTCAACCAGTTCAGAAAAAAGAACAAGTATCCTGTAATTCATATAGATGTCCTGTTTTATGTGCTATAAGGAGCACAATACTTTTTTAATGTGGATCTACAATCAGGATTTTACCATGTTAGGGTGAAAAAGAAGGATATCCCCAAAACTTCTTTTAGACAAGGTATGAGAACTATGAATTCCTAGTAATTCCTTTTGGACTCACTAATGCTCCATAAATATTCATGGACTTGATGAATAGTCTTTAGATATTACCTTAACAAATTTTGTGGTAGTCTTTATTAATGATATTATAATACACTCCAAATGTAAAGAGGGGATTGAGGAGCATTTGAATACTATGCTAAAGACCTTGTGAAAGGAAAAACATTATGCCAAGTAGAGAAAATGTGAGTTCTAGTTAAAGGAAGTATCTTTCCTTGGACATATCATCAAAAGTATTTGGATATCAATATACCATTCAATGAAAAGAATAAAGTTAAGGATGGATAATGCCAACATTAGTGACAAATATCCGCAGTTTCCTAGGGTTAACTGGGTATTATCACCAATTCATGAGAAATTTATCGTGGTTTTCAAACCCTCTCACCAAACTAACTCAGAAGGGGGTCCAGTTTTCGAAGAATGATATTTTCATGGTATGTAGTATTGTTTATAAGAAGGGTATGGGTTGTGTGTTAATGAAAAATGAAAAATTCATTTCATAGTATTCAAGGAAATTGAATTTTCCTAAACAAAACTACCCAAAACATGATCCAGAGTTAGCTGCAGTGATATTATATTTGAAAATTTGGAGACATTATCTCTTTGGGGAGAATTGCGAGATATATTTCGATCACAGAATCCTCAATTATATATTTACACAGAAAGATATGAATATGAGACAATGAATATTTTTAGAACTAATCAAAGTCTTTAATTTCTCAATACACTACCATCCCGGGAAAGTAAATAAAGTGGAAGATGATATAAGAAGTAAGGATCCAGAAATTTTGTAATTCAAGAGAATTGTGAGGGATAAGATCTTCTTGATTTGGAAATGATGAACATGGGAATCATACAGGAAGGAACATCATCAATACTTTTACAAATTATTTCTCAACCATCTCTTCTAGATAGGTTAAATAATTCTCAAAAAATTGATATGGGAATTCCAAATAAGGTGGAAGCTATAAGTAAAGGTAAAACCTTAGAGTTTAATGTTAATAATTAAGGTACTGTGAGATTTGCGTCTAGAATATTTTTACCGTCAAACCCTGAGTTAAAGAAGAAACTGTTGAATTATGAACATATCTCAACCTTCTCTATCCACCTAGGAAGCATGAAGATGTATCATGATCTTTGATAACACTATTGGTGGGACAATATGAATAATGATATCACAAAATTTATATCAAGATTTATTTTTTTGTTAGAAATTTAAAGAATAAATGAAAATATACAATGGGATGATGCAAACTTTACCCATAGATACATGGAAATGGGAAACAATTACCATGGAAATTATAACTTATCTTAAAAAGAAATCAAGAGGGAATAATTATATATGGGTTGTGGTAGATCAACTTAAAAATATTGAAAACCTTATTGCGAAATGAAAGGAATTCTCATTAGATATACTTTCATGGATATACATCAGGGAAGTGTCCAGGTTACATGGAGTATAACTATCAATTGTATCCGATCGAGATCCAAGATTCACCTCTATTGTTTCGAAGCGTCTCCAGCATGCTCTGAATACCGAGTTTAACTTTATCTTGACCTATCTCCCTCAAAATTATGTTTAATATGAGAAGAATATCCAGACACTTAAGGACATATTAAGAGTATGTTCAATTCACTTAAAAGACGGATGTGATCAACATCTTCCTCTGGACGAGTTATCTTACAAAAAAAGTTTCCACATGAGAATACAAATTGTTTCCTATGAATAACTTTATGGTAATAGGTGTAGGAAACTTACATGCTCGGATGAATTTTGGGAAAGGAAACTGCTAGGTCCAAAAACTGTCAAGGAAATGGTGGAAGAGGTTATAACCATTCACCAGCACATCAAGGCTGATCAGAGTCGAAAAAAGATCTATGTTGTAAATCATAGATGATAAATAGAGTTTGATGTTGGATACATGGTATTACTCAACATATTTCTATGGAATAATGTGATGAAATTTAGGATGAAGGGGAAGATTATTCCAAGAAACATAAGCTCCTTTGAGATCTAAGATCGCATCAGAGCGGTGACCAATCGACTTGCACTCCCACCTAAACAATTTCCAGTTCATGATGTATTCTATGTATCAATATTGTAAAAGTACATACCAGAACCCTCACATGTACTCAATCCATAGGTTGTACTAGTAGAGAGTTCTCTTTCCTATGAGGAGAAACTGGTGAAGATCTTAGTTTGTAGAGACAAAGTTCTATGAAATAACACAATGCACCTTGTCAAAGTGTTGTAGAGAAACCAAAGTTTTGAAGAAGAATCGTGGGAACCAAATGAAGTGATGAGACAGAATTACCCTCATCTTTGGGGGGGGGGGGTTAAATAAAAGTTTTGAGGAAAAAATTTCTCAAGGGGGAAGATTTTGACGACACGAACTATTAGAAATTAAGTTTCCATTTGTGATTTAATTAAATGTATTATTATGTAATATGGTTATAGAAAAATTTTAATTCCTTGGATATATATTTGGATTTAACATACCATTAATAATATTACTATTGTAAATATATCCATTAAACATTGATCATAAGATTAATATAAATATAGGGCTTTAAAAAATCCAGTTGACAAAAACAAAGGAAGTGATGGACTTATCCAGTAGGATTGTACCCTATAAAGCCCATTTATCGGAGTTTCAAAGGGAGATATAATGATTGGTATTTTTAATTAACCAAACCCAAATCTAGATCCCATAACTTAAGCATGATAAAAACCATTTACGGTGGAAGTTCAAGCTCATCGAGATCATGACCCAAATAATATTCGTCGAACGACCCCATGAATGTCTCACTATCATGAACCTTACTCTTAGGGTGTACTCTGGTGTAATAAATGGATATATATCAAGACATTAATAATATGAATACATTTATTCTAGAGAATAGTGAATTTATTTTAATTTTTATTGTTGCTTTATAAATGATTTTGATTTTGATTCAATTAAAAAAATGTATTTTCGGGTAATATTAAAATTCAATTAATGGCTTTATTTTGATGAATAAATGGATTTTTAAAACAAGTATTAATTTAATAAAATTTTAATTTTAAATAAGGTCTAATTATTAAAAATTATCATATAATTTTTATTAAGTAAAATTTACTTTTATAAGGGTTTCAAAACTATTATTATCAAAAAACCAACATTTTTCAGTAAATGTTGAATAATATTTTGAAACTGAAATTGAATATATTTAAAAAATAATTTATATAAAATTAATTTCATTTCTGGAATAAATTTTTTAAAATTATCCAATATTGAATTTTTAATAATTTTCTGAGATATTCGATTTTTTGTTTAAAAATTAAATACTGTATAAATACAGGTTGTGTTTTATGTCATCATAATGACCCAAAAATGATTTAATAAATACTATAATGGGTATCCTCATCCAAATTTATATTTTCTCCTTAAAATAATTTTATTTTAAGTTTACTTGATTAATTTCATTAATGCTTTATGAACCCTCAAAAACATTTATTATACTTTTGAGTTTTAAATTCATTTATTTAAATGTGTGACTCACCTGTACCTAAAAAAGGGAATTATTTTGTAGTTTCATCTCTTTTCATAATTAAATAATTAAAACCTATCAACTATGGAAAAACATTTGGTCGAAAACAAAATGAATGTTTGTGGGTTGAAATATTTTATTTTATAGAGTCCAAAACCTAAATATTAAAGAAATCGCTCTATTTTCCAATATAAACCCACCCAATATCCCACTTATCTTCCCAAAAAAATTATTTTAGCATATAATTAATCTTCCATACTATCTCTATAATCATACCAAGGTTCCCACAAGCTCTCAAGAATCCCATTTCAATCTTTTGGTGTCATACTCTTAAGGTAAGGGATCATCTCTTTCTCACTTTTAGTCAAGAAATTCCTATATGCTATGTCCTTTTTTTTCTAATGATGGGGTATGTTTTTTCACCTCACCCATTATTCCATTATTAGGTATACACAATGATAAAACCCTTTATATATCAATAAACTCTCTGAATAACACCCATTATAGTGCTGAAATTTCATAAGGGTTCTTTCCTTTCGCCTCTTTATCCAAGTTTCTTTGTCTTGTTATAATATATTATTTTGAATTAATAATGATAGGGTATGTTTTTGACCATCCCAAATAACTCCATTATTATGTATAAATTTTGATATACCCGTTTATCTATCCTTATTCCCTCCCCTGTACACCATCATGATGCCGAAATTTCATAAGAATCCTTTCCTTTCTCTTTTTATTCAAGCTTATTTAATATCATATGCCCTCTTCTTAAAATTATATATGTGTGTACATATCCTTAAACATCCCTATTACTGTACAATTCATTTTGAAACAACGATAGACCCATTTCTCTCTCATAAAAACCTATTATGTATTTTCAAGTGATGTCATTATGCTATCAAATTTTTATCGAAATTTTTTATGCCAAATAAATAGTTAGTGAATACCATACACATTTCCTATCAAGGGAGTTCAATTTTATCACATATAAATTTTTATTTGGAACAAAAATGTATTTATTCCACACTCATTGATCATGAAATAAATTATGATGATGAGTTAATCCATGTTTTATGATCTATGTGGCACACTTAAGTATGATAATGAAATTAAAGTGAGAGGTTAACCCAGAATTATATATCACTCTAATGAATTGGGAAATGTTTTGTATCATGATACATAATTTTGGGACAAGGGTGTCCCTGATTCCTTTATGGGACTTTTTCCCACCATGATGTCTTTGTGGTTTAGCCTTGACCTATGATGTAGTGTTTTAAGTTATTTCTACATTTCCTGTGTTAAGATTATCATGAAATATCATGCCCTATTAATCAAATTCCTTTATGAATCGTTGATATTCCTTGTCTAACATGTATTATTATATTAATTTTATTCCCTATTTATTCCCTTACTAGACTTTATGTATCACCCATTTCTTATGTATTTCTCTAGGTTATCTAATGTATATTTAGGATCAAGCATGTTAAATAAGTTTTCAAAAAAGATATTGTAATTCATGTTTAACGTTGTAATGAAATATACCCAATTACTAAAGAAACTAGACTTATCAATATTTAAGGTTTTATTAAGTGTAATTTTAACATTTTTAAATGTTTAATAAATATATGCGTTTTTATATTGATCATTCCATTAACATCACTAAAATTCGACATTAGGCCACATTCTATAGTGTAAGCGCCAACAACCATTTTATCTTGTAATTAAAGGGTTGGATTCTCAATGAAGATTTCCAATAAAGAACCATATGTGTTAACGCACAGAAATACACTATTTTGTTTACTATTTATGAAATATAAATCCCCGTAATATTACATTACATAGTGAGGTTGATGTTCTTTTCTCGCAAAATTAAACTACATGAAATAATCCTTAATAGATGATGTTAAAATATATAGTATTGTCCTATTAAATGACCTAAAACTCGATCATTCTTGATCCAAGGGATTTTAATTTTGGTTTTGATTGGATATCTTGGGAGAAACTATATGGTTAAAACCCAACATCACCAATCTTATCTACACCGCCATTGGGATATATCCCTGATATAATCACCACCTCACTTGGAGGGTCATATTCCTTTCAGGTACCTCATCATATCACCCTCATTTGGATATATTAATTGTTGGGACCATACATATAGGGTCACATACCTTATAAGATCAACCTATCATTTTTTGGAAATACTCTATTGACGGTTAACCAAAAAATGGAAACTCAAGTATAAGTACCACACTAACAATTTAATGGATTCTTTCACATATTTTCCTTTGAGGCATGATTTTAAACTACATAGATCAATATATTTCATCCAACCTCGAAACATATTATTTTAACTATTATGTGGAACTAAACTGTGTGGGTTCGAATTCCATTCATAGTGTTATAAAGGAATCTCATTTTATGTACCCAATCATAATATCACTTACTTCGACTACCTTTATAGATGATGATAAACTCTAGAGAACTCAGCTGTGTAGATTTAAAAAATAGTTACCTAAAAACCAACATCACTAATTATAATATTCTAAATATAGATAACCACTAATACTTAATTATATTTATATCTGCATGACGCCTCAGATATTTACAGAAACTCAAAATTATATATTATAATAAAAAATTATCACGATGAGTGTAACTGGTCTCTTACAGAGAATTGGAGAAGATTTGTGAACATTACTTAAATCAATAATAAAGATAGGGAGTTGTAAAGGATTCCACCTAATAGGGTGTGATGATATTGACCTCCCATACTCTAAACCAATGTGATTTATATGGATCATTGGTATGAAAATCTTATGAATGCCTACCTTTGGAAATTAAGTCAATAACAAAACCTCTTTTCAGGTATGTGGAGTTGATTGGTGTTTCTAGTAACATTAATAAATACTATTGGAAACCTTTTAAAATAGAATTAGTAACTAGACATGATTATTTTGTATCCAAATATAGCCCTTCACAAACATGTACTCGACCATCCAATTTTGGGTCAAAATAATATCATAAAATACATTGCTTATATAAGTGATCCTCAAAGATAGTAATCCTTCAATTTTTGGTATAATGTCCTTATTTTGAGAATAAATATATATGTTATTGAAATATATATAATTTTATTTTGAATCAAAATTCCTTAGTGTGTAGGTCTGGGGTGACACAATAACATAATGTTTTTCAAATAAGAAATACATGAAACCACATAACTAGATTATGTAATGTAATTTTATATAATTTCATCTATCAATGAACAAAATCATTATAAAATTTATTTTTAGGTACTATACCACAATCCATACTTTGGATCATGTAATTTCCTACCATATTTATAGAAACTCCATCTTTGTATTAATGGATGATAAGAGAGTCTGTACCCCCCCATGAACAAAGAGTTTCACCAATGTACACCATTATTAATATAATCTATGAAAATGTGGGGAGTCCCCCACATCTTATATTAATTGAGAGGGTATATCTAAATATTAATCCTCATGTTTAATTCTCTAAATATTTCTCTCGATGGTGGTTGGTTGAAAATATGGGTAATTTGATCTCTTTTTATGGGAACTCTAACTTTAATTCCCATTTGGAAAAATTCTCCTTTGTGAAATGATATCTGATATCACTATTTTTTTATCAAGAATGTTTCACTGGTTTTTAATAATTTTAATTTAAATTTTATTATCATAAGAAAATTTCAAATTATTTTTAACATGAAACTTCATATCTTGCAGTTAAACATTCATCGATATTATTTATGTAGATTTTTGTGTCACATCAATACATTCTGATTTAGTAGTGCTTAGAGTCCTTAATATTTGTTTATTGTTATTCTATATTACAAAACTTTATCCCAAAAAATATTCCAATGGATTTTGACATTTTTACCTCATAGTTTCTATAATAATCATTTACCTTTAATACAAATAAATTCTAATCATTATAATTTTTTTACATCCAAAAAATATAATATTACTTTAACATACCATAAGATTCATTGGGAAACCATAATTTTTAATTATTTTAGATCATTCAGATACCTTAAATGAAATATAATTATATATTTAATTCCCATAATTGATAATGGGTAATATAGTAGACATCCAAGCAATATTTGGAATTCCCTATGATTTACACTTCTTTTATTCTTAACTTTACTCTTCCTAATCATAAACATTTATTTTATTAAGATAGATTAAGGGTCCAAAATTCATACACAAAGAAGAAATTGAGGGCTATAATAATATGAAATAGTGAATTCTAAGGTAATCACCTTGGACTATATCCACCAATTCAGAAGTAAAATATCCCATATTAGAAAAAACATAACAGGTGTACCTAAAAAGTCCCTTTAGGTGAGAAAAAAAATGATACTTTATTCCCCTCATGTCAAATATGAATGGAATAAATGTAATCATTTATGAGACTCATACAATTATAGATATAATAATTAATTTTTCAAGGGTTACTACAATGAACCAATAGGTAGGTCTTGGTGATTTTGGAGTCCATCTCCAATGCCGTAAAACCAATGTTGAATTGATTACATAGTTACAAACTTGTGAGAATCGCTCTCTTCTGAGTTAAGAGGCAATCAATAAGGCTAAAGTGTTTAAAAAAAAAATAAGGATCACATAATGCATGGTATCACGAACAACCCCACCCCCATATTTCCCATATAGTACGAGTCGTCAGAATTAACTTTGATGCCTCAATAGTGAGGATTCCAATAGACCCATTGTCTTTAAAGGACATTCAGGGTGGAGGAAAGAAGAGGCCCCTATGATTCAGGCTCTTGGGAGATAGGAAATCATTCTAGGAATTGTAGAGTCAAGAATAGTCCAACAACATTCTTCTGATCTTGATAATGAGGGCCAACATCATGAATGAGATTCCCTTATACTGAGTGGTGTTCCTTGCCTACGAAATACACCAACAACACATCAAATAAATTAGTGCTCCCACCTTATACTCATAGTAGTTATCTTGTACCCCTTGGAACCACAATGACTTGAAATATTCTCTTGATGATAATTGAGAGGGGAAAAAATTTATTTTTCCAAAGGAGAGATAAATCAATCATGCATAGTTACTTTCTAAAAATAGGTGATCTGAGGAATCTTCCTATGGAGAAGCACAATAGAGGAAACCTAACACCATTATGATTCCAATAGGTTTGACATGATCATCAGTAGAAATGGAACTATTACATATGACACAAAAAATAAATTTCATCTTGCCAGAGATCATGTTACACAAGGGGGAAGCTTCCCAACTATCCCTCTCATATGGAGGATATTGAATCCAATGAAGATACTTTCCAAAAAAGATTATAGATGGTGATACAAGAAAAATAAATTTATCAGCATCACTACTATGTTCAATAATATCATAGTGGTTGTGATGTTAATTACTAAGGACAACCTGAGTATAATCCAGGTAACCAAATGTCCTATCCATGGTCAAACACCTTGGAAAACCCAAAAAAACACCAACCTAGTTTGGATACTAGAAACTAATGTCACCTCTTATAACTATCTTCCAGGTGATGCTATGGAGTAATTCGATATGGGGTTGGATCAAGAGATACAAGGGGAGATTTTTATTAGTAGAGAATATATGTTTATACGTTTTTTTCAGTATCCTACCCCACAATGAGCATCCCACAAGAAATTACCACACCAATTTGGCATGAATTCCGTGCAAGTCACTGGACCCACATCTAACATTAATTACCCCCTCAATACATGATGTGCCATCCTAGACCACGATGCCCAGTGATGCTTTCCATCGGAGTGTGCATCCCATATGATGGCCTCCCAACTATTTTGAATGTCAGAAATAACTACTTTAGAAAAATTGAGAGCAGATAGAGTGTGAATTTTAATTGAAATGAGGAAACTATTGAACAAAGTAATGTGTCCCTAATGAAAAACAAAATGATTCATCCAATTATTGATTTTTATTGGCATATTTTCAACTAACCTATTGAAGTGGTGGAGTCAAACTCTAAAAGTGGATATTGGGGCACCGAGATAGTCAATCCAGAAATAGTGTCTTGGAATTCCTAGATTTCTTTCTACATATTGAATGTGACATTTTTTACACCTATAAGAGAGTTAAATACTTCTCTTCTTGTGATTTATCAACTACCTCTTCCATTTATAGTACTCCTCAAGAATAACTTTGATTTCATAGATTGAACTTCTACTTATTTCAAGAAAAATAATGGTATCATCAGCATACAAGAAGTGAAAGAGTCCACTAAAATCATTCTTACACTATAAAAGAAGAAAATTCCCAACCAGGAGAATTTTTTTTATGTACTGACTGAGGGAATCACATATCAAAATGAACAAACTAGGAGAAAGTGTATTGCCTTGCCTAAGACCCCGAGTAGATTTAAAGAAGCCACATCATTTTCCTATAAAGGAAATACTGAACCAAGGAGGGATATAACACCTATATAATAGGTCATATACCCACATGAAGAAATAATCTTTAATTATTCTTGGAAAAAATTCTTTAAAATATCATGGGTATACGTTTCCTATGAAATAAAGATATAACTTTTGTTCTATGGAACATTTATCCCAATAAATAAATTCATCATATTGGGAAGGGATATTTCAAATTTCATCTTATTTTTTCTTGATAATTATTCACAATCATTCTAATTATTTATTAAAATTAGTATGACATCAATACATACAATTTAAATAAGTGTTCATATGAAAACTTTTATTATATATTTGTTAAGGTTTACTTTTCCTCTATAAAATTTTAAAATTTTACTACAGTTGTCATGTTTGGAATACCTATACCTAGGGGACTACATTAGTCTATATAATGATTTCATTTGTTTAAATTCCATTTTTATTCATTATTCATGTAACCATTAATTTTATAAATGTAAATATATTAATTTACTAATCCATTTAATACTATTATTTTTACATAAATATGATTAAAATTGTAATTTCTGTGACATATAACTTTCAAAAAACATTATTACAACTTTGAGTCATTTAATAAGTCAAAATTATTCAATGAAATCACCATATTCCACCTAAAAATTTTCCATGAAAACTATTATATATTTACTCCATGAAACATTAGATTTTTATTTGAGATATATTTGAAACACCCATTTTATTTTGATGATACTACAATCTTCTTCAATGGGAATATGTTATGTGGTATCATTTTTTTTGATTTTAGTAATTATTTATACTCAACTGATTCTTTAAAAGACTAAAGCACAGTCTCATAAATTAGTTTCGTTTTATTTTTAAATCATAGATTCCTCCTAATCAGATCTATTTCTTCCTGAATTCTAATTATATTTTTAGAGTATCCACTTTTACATCTTACCGATTTAAAAATATTCTCTTAATTAAGATTTTCTTCATCTTAGGGATAATAGAAACATAAATTTTCATATTTAGTTCCATTGTTCCTCTTCTCTTTTTCATGTCTTCTGGATGCTACAATAGTTTTTTCTAGAAATGCATCAGACTCACTATTTTCCTCTACTTACATATTAGAATTGCATTAGATAAATTCAAATTCATCAGAATATAAATCCTCATGTAGTTATTTATTCCATCAATTATAGATCCTTTTGTTATAAAAATGTCATATGAAGATTCCATTTCTATCCTTTTATTAAAAGTTTCCTAAGGCCATATTATTTATCTTTACGATGAAGGAGTTTCAAAAAAATTGAAGCAATTTAACATTTGGTTTCCTTTTGTAGCACATTTGACAAGGAGTCATATTCTATTACAGTCATTTTAATAAATATTACTGGCTTTTATAGATTTATGCATAGCATACCTCTAGATGAATTTTGATAGTTTATATTCGGTATGAATATTCATACCCATCACAGTTAGCCTTCTATTTTTCAATTCACTGACCAAAAGTTGATTATTGTTTTATGGATAATTAAACTAATAAATAAGCCCTTGATTTGAAAAATAGGATTTAAAATAGGTACATTTATACTCTCTACCATTAGTTTATTTTATATTTTGAATGTATATGCCATGTTATTTCTCAAAATACCTCCTGAATAGTTTAAACATATCCAATGCATCAAATTTATGTTGTGTGAACATATATCAATTCATTCAAGTGAAGTCATTAATAAAAGTATAAAAGTATAAATCACCCATTTTAGATTGATATTGCATTGGTCCAAATACAATGGAATATATGAGTTTAAGAGGTCATGTGAATGAAATCCTAATATTCTAATGACCACATATTCCAATTTTTCCTCTCTGAGAAGTTTTACAACAATTTTTTATTTCATTATTAAATTGAGCTAAATATATTATGAACTATTACATTGAAATATTCCTCATAATGTTTTCCCATTATGGATAAATAACTTATTACATAATTCATTTCCCTATTTAGAACTTAGGTATTATAAATTACTCATTTTTCCAATTATAAATAAGTCAATTATTTTTATTACTCCATTTGTGATTATCATCCCACAATGGATTGGATGATAAAACCATTATTCTAGTAAATAAATTTGTTTCTATCAAACCATAGTTATCTAAAACTCTATAAATTGTTGTTATACCAATTTGGAAATAAGACTTAATTGGATTTTAACTTCCAACCATCAATAAGAGCTTCCCCAAAATCTTTCATTTTTAGGGAATTATCATTCCCCATAATTGAAGTTCCACCATCATGACATTAAATTTTTGAAACTCCTTCACATCACCTATCATATGTGATGAGAACCCTATATACTAATTCCAATATTTTACTTTTTAAAATGATTTCACGGTGACTTCATCTATCAGTGATTTTATAGTAGTCTTCAATTTTTCTTTTTCTTTTTATCATTAAATAGATGGTTCATTTCTAAGAATATTTTTCATTTAATCTTCAACATAATGACCAGTTTACTCACATATTCTATAAATTTATTCTATGTGGTGAATGTGATTTTCTATTGAATCGTTTTTCATTTTTTTATTCAATATAATGGGAGATATTATCTTCCCTGTATAATTTTTTCCATTTTTGAATATTTTTATTCCTTAGATCATACCTACTCCATATAATTGACAAGTTCTCTAAGTAGTTGTAGTATATGTGCCCATAGATTTCATATCACTATTGATACCTATAAAATATCCTCCCTAATTGATTTATGTTATAGTCATATAATTATTAGGGATTTATTTTTTTTCTATTGATTCCTATTTCTTATTTTAATCAGGAGATTACTTCTAGAGGTAGTACCTTAATTTCAAATCCTTAGTGAGGGAAACTTTTCATTTCTTCTTAAGATATAATTTATCATCTTTGGTTGAGGAACCTATACTGTTTGTGAACATGGACTTATTATCTTCTTTAAAGGATTACATTTGACATTTCTTGTTGAATCAACCTTTTAATCAATGTGAGAAGGCTCCACATTGTCTTTCTTTGGAACGTGTGTATTTTCATTCAACTTATTCAAATTGAAGTCAACTTCAAGAAACCATTAAAATAAATTATATAGATTATTTTACACAATTATATATTCTAATTTAAAATATATCACCACATTTTATTACAATTTCACAATAAACATGCAGTTATTAATTTCCTCAACATAAAAGTTTTCAATTTTTAGAAACTATTATTTATCATTACATTTAATTTTTTCCATTAATTTGTTAACAAATAATAATTAATAAGATTATCACTTTTTTAGGACATGCATCATGTTCTTCCTTAATTATTTTTTCCATTCACTTTTATACACCTTCTCCGTCTTCATTAAAAGAAGTTTCATCATGATTTAAGTGATACATGAAGCAAAAAATATTCTTCTATACTTATTTATAACAAGATACACCTTCTTATAAATTTTCACATTCTTCCATTATCAACATTATTTTTTTATTATTCAAGGGGAAAATATTTTGATGATTAATTTTTTTTATTCCTATGAAAATTTATTACACTTATTATATCATTAATTTCATCCATTTTGATAAACATCATCATTGATTTTTTCTTAGGGTAATTAATAGTATTCTTCCATATACCAGTACATTCCAATTATTTCAATATTATTTTTACATTATACTACCCTATTTATATTATAATGATTCTCGATATGATATATATTATTTAGTTGTATTATTACTCATTTTATACATCATCATATATCTATTTATATGGAAGAACTTATGATTCATTAATTTTATGTTTCCCTATGGATTCGAAGGTTTTTTATTCATTTTAATTTTTTATAAAGTAAAAAAAAATTCTTATTTATTATAATAAAATTATGTTGTATAAATTATATATAGATAAGTTATCTCTATCATCTAATAATGAAATTTTATTATCAAATATATTAAGAAAATTATCATCGACTTCTTTACAATAATTGAGTATAATAACATATTATAAAAAAATATGATGAAACTAATGATCTCATTAACCCCTATAAAATAACCATTTATCATATATTAATTATCTATATTAATTTAATTAAATATACTCTTCAAAATGTTATTTTTTTATTCATTTAAGTTTTTATTACCTTTTTATATTCGTTAAAAATATCCAAAGTATCCTTCGATGATCCGTGACCCATTAACATAATAAAGACTTTGTTTGAAAAGATAAGTGTATTTCATCATTTCACATCAAACACAAGATTTATATTGTTAGTAAATTTCATAGGAGAATTTTTTTATCAAGGTAGAAACACAATGGTTTTATCATCCACTAATACAAAGCAAAGTTAATGATGATACGGGTTTATCGTATTTTTTCATCCACTAAAATTCATTCCATAAAAAGTAGGAATTCCAATAATATTAAGAGAATAGAATTTCTCCATATTTAAAAATGAAATATAATGGAGGGAAATTTCTCCAATACCTATAGAAATTTATATAATGGGTTGAACATAGAGACTGGGGGTTGAATTAGTGGTTTATTTTTACAATTTCTGAATTTATAAAATCAACCTTTATGACCTATTAGAGTTATTATCTACTTAGGGAATATATTCACTATCACTTGAATTAAAAAAATATAAAAAGTATAAATTAACATTGGTTTTTTTAGAATTTTGGAAACCAAAAATTAAAATTTATTCCTCTCTATATTTGATATCCATCGCAAGACATATATTTTTCACTGAAAATATTTTTGTCAATTTCATGTGGTGTGGGATAATTATCATTTAATACCCACAGTGCATCCCCAAAAAAGTTCCCACTGAAAAAATTATTCTCATTCCCAATAATTACAATAACACTTTCACCAATTATAGAAATATCAATTTATATTTTATTCACATTATATACCTATTATATTTTTCCTTTTATATTTTTGAAAATTTGTAATCCTTCACCAATTCGCAGATGAGATCGACAGAAGTAATATTTTTAGAATGCCAGTGAAAAAAAGTTGTCCTTCTGGTGCCATAGTCTTTAGACCTTTGAAATTTTGGTTCTTCTAACTTCACAATGATTATGTATAATTTTCACTATTCATAAACATAGTTGATTCATCAAGTATTATAGTCTAGACTACTCAAACCTAACTCAACCCTATTGAATTTTAATTTGTTACAAAAAATGGTCAGTTATGAATGAAACATATACTATATATATATATATCAATTATTCATTTGATTAAAAATTACACCATGATATTCAAAATCTGAGTCTCTTTCTTCACTCAGTCATTGGATTGACAGTATTCAACACTCCTAATGATATCGATATCAATAGACTTACTAAATTATCATAAAACAATGAACTAGAATCATGATAATTACTTCTAGAATATTGAAAATTTAAGTATCCATCATAATATCTTTATAATAATTTGTAATTCAAAATGTTTGTATGTGGTAACTTGGATATTCTTGTTGAATTACTTTAATAGAATTTATTCTTCAAATTCAGGTTTGGACTATTTCCTCTACAATAATCTACTTAAATCCAACTGAAGTTAGTTAATCATATTCAATAACATTATCCCTAATATTTGGATTAAAAACTACGATTTACCCAATGTATTATTCTATATTTGAATTTAATCTTCATATGAATTCTAAATATATAAATTTTTTATTTCACCCAGTGATCACTGAAATTTTTTTCTGATCAAGTTGACCCTCCATCATATGATAATCTAAACTTCCAAGAATTAGTCTATATCCTTCTTATGATCTATTCCAAAACTGATCATGCTGCATTTTTTTTGTTCTACACTCAATTTATCAACTATTGGATTAGTCATTCATTATTTTTGTACATTCTAGTTATCTCCAACCATAGTCACTAGAAGAAATTATAAACAAAATTAATAATGAATCGATAAATAATATCACTCAAGGACATAATTCTGTCTAACAATTAACCTAGTTTCAAAATTATTTGGGACCACATAGATTTATAGTTTCTCCACTTAATCTATTCCTCCACTGATCTAACTAATGATGAAATCACATAGTGTTTTTTCTTCTTGATAGTTTATTCTAGAGAATTAAAAATAGTAATTCTTCATCCATTTATGATCAACATAAACTTTGATCAGATATTTCAAAATAAAAAATTCTCTTCCCTTAATATGATGTATTTACAATGTGAAAATAGTTTAGAATAATTCGAGTTGAATTCAAAACCACTATGTTTGTTTGGATATACCTCTCATAACATCAAAAATGACTTTTCTGAAATATAATTTCATTCACTTTATAGTTGAATATATTCTAATGATAATCAAAATTTTTTTTCTAACATCAGTATCTTATCATTAAATATTTAGATTATTTGAGTTACATATTTCATGAAGATCTCAAAATGAACCATATCCAGACCTCTAGAGATAATACCACCATCTGAAAAAAATTCCAACCACATTTATTAATAACATACTCTTGCATCCATTAAAATAAACAAAATCATAATTCATGGAAACTTTAATACAATTATCACATTTTTAAGTGGTATGTGGTAGGAAACCACCTATAGTGTTTTGGTTTGTGAAAGAGGAATCTCAAGTGTACTGTGTAGAAATTCCACATGGGGAGAGTGAAGTGGTGTTATACTATCTCTAATAGATTTTTTAAGGCCCAGTGGTAATTTATTGAGTTCTTTAATTATCATAGAAAATATATATGTTTTTAGGCTAGATAATTAGTGTTCAAATGAGTGAGATATGTTGTGTAGACTTTGAAGTTGAAGATTTTTTTTCACAGTTTATATTTGATGTGAAATTTTCTATACCTAATTATTTATTGTGAGGGGTATATAGATTACAAATTACATAAAATATGCATAATATTCATCTCGAACCTATATATATACCTAATATAAATGTATAAAGGAAAAATGTTAAAATTAAAGTGGTTATTATATATGAGGTAATCATGTTTTTGAATATTTTATTTTTCCACAATCTCTAATAGCCCTTAGTTTAGTACATTTTAGGTTGTGCCAAACATTTGAGGTGTCCCGGTCATTGACAATGAGAAACAAAATCAAATTTAGGAAAAAATAAATTAATATTGGGTATGTGAATATATTATAATAATATGAACTCATCCAATGGGATATATCACATTCCCATTCCATTTTTATAGTAAATAATAGAATGTTTTTCTATAAATTAGTTTTATTATTTCTTTTATTGATTCCTCTATTTAGAAAAAGATTTTAGAAGCCCCTATAAATAAAAAATACCACACTTATAATTTTATTTGGAACACTTTCCTACTGATGAATACCTTTTGGTTTGTATCAAAATTTTCCAAAATTTCCAAAATACATGATTTTTATCATTTTAGATCTGATATAACCATTGAGTTGTTTATAGATGATTTAATAAATGTATAAATTTTTGGATAACTCTAGATAATTTAATTCTATAGTTAAAATAACATCATGAGATAATGATTATCGTGAAATATGGACATAAAATATTTATGGTTATCAATGGTATTCTTCTTTTCTATAATGTTAATTGGAGGGGTGTTGAGAGAGAAAATACAATGGTTGAAGTAACATTAGATTTATTTTCACCTAAAAATGTTAACAAGAGTAGGAATTTCCTTAGGCATGTTGGTTTTTACCAGCATTTCATAAAAAGAATTTCAAAAATAAAATAACCTTTATGTGAGTTTTTTTTTTCATGGATACACTTTTTATATTTTATGGGAGGTTCCTTTAATCATTCAATCATATCTATTGTAAATTACATTATGTTATTCCCTTGGATGTGATGATATTGTTTTGGTTTGAAATACCCATTTTTTAGAGAGATTGAAGAGTATCATAATTTCCCATGGAAATAATTGTGAGTAATGTGATCTGTTTTTGTGATAAAATTAAAATTCATTCCATTACTGTAATTTCCTAGGATTTAGGAGACACTCCTATTATTATTATTATTATTATTATTATTATTTATATATATATTTATAAAGTAATTTTCTCTATTATTTCAAAAGAATTATTAATTGAATAGATATTGTGAAACACAAAATTTCAACCCAGATAAAAATACTTTTTTTTAAATTATAACTAATCATTACAATGATGATATATAAAACCATTTATCAAACATGATGGATAATTACTCATCATTGATGATTAAATCCATTAAAACTACAAATATTAAATGGGATGACAAATTTGATTGATTAATATCTTTTAAACTATAAACTCCCATGGAGTACTATAGCTTTTAAAAACCACCATTATTATAACAAAACTAACAATAATAAAGAATAACATGAAAGGTGAAAGTAAATTATCTTATATAAAATGAAAACTATGGAAATTGAAAGTGCTGATGGACGATATTTATTATGTCTATATATATATAAATGAAATCCTTACATTTCAAATACTACTATTACAATTATGGTCACTCAAAATATGTCCATTTCAAGGACGGTCGTTGGTCACATATCTTATAGGTATAAATAATATAACTCAGATTGAAATAAAAATATTTTATTAAAATAATATATATATATATATATATGCCTATGTGTGTTATGTATAAATATAATATTTATTATAAAAATATTAAATGTTATTTATATAAATTTCAAATAAATATCACAATATAAATGGAGTAGTAAAAAGTTATTTTTTAATATAAATAGTTATTTAATGGTTTTTGTTATGACACATTTAGTATAAAAGTTGTATTTATTTTCAAATAATTATTTTATAAATATTTTATATTTTTACCTAATAATTTAAATTGAATCATTTAAACTGATATTATATGTAAACTAATATATTAAGATCTCTTAAAATAGAAATCTATATGGAATAATATTAAGAACACAAAATTCTTAAAATTACAATTTACCAATATAAGTAGTTTTACATTATAATTCACATATTATTTTAAAATATAAATAGATAATTTTTTTTATTTAGAAAAGTTCTTCATGAAAATAATTTTTAATTCATTTTATAAATATTTTCTTAAGATGTATTTTTTTTATTTTACTAAAATTATCAATTTTTTGGTTAATAGTAAAATTCAAAATTTTTTCTACAAACTATCACATTTATAATAAAATAATAAATTAAAATATTAATAACCCATTTTTAGATTCAATTTTTTAATAACTAATATAAATAATTTAATAACACTATTTTTATTTTTTACAAAAATTATAACAATTTTAAAACTCAGGAAATATTTCACACTAAATACTATTTATAAAAACTTATAATAAAAAAATTTCTTTATTAATTTTATAAATTAGATATAAAAAATGTATTTAATATTTTGTTTTTTATGTGTAAATATTATATAATATTTTCAATTTTTTTTTTTCATAAAGACAGTATTAGTAATATTATGTTTAATTACCGCAGTAATGGTAAATTTTTTTTTAATCGAATTGTTTTTTTAATATTGTATAATTTTTTATACAATTAAAAATATTATTTTGGTTTAAATTATTAATATATAATTATATTTAAATATATATATATGTATATTAACACTCATGTAATTAGTAATTAATAGTAATAATATTAACAACCCATTAGGTCAAAATAACATTTTTATACTAAATAGTTTTTTACGCATTCCCAGTTTTAAGTAAAAAGTTAATTTTTTAATATTTAGAAATTTAATTGGAATAAAAATATTTTTAAGTTAGTTTCATCACACGAAAATTTTTATATATATTTTTTGTTATATTTCTTATACATAATGTCACCTAGTTAAAAACTGGTTATCTGGTTTAAAAGTAAAGGAGTAAAATGCAAAATGTTAATCTCAAAAACCATATAACATGTTTAAAAAATGTGTGAAGGGATGTGGTTGAGTTTATATCAACAATAATTGACCACACAATCTATTTACTATAAAATTTGGATACATTGACCAATGAATAGTTTAGTGATATCTTGTAATGGTTAAAGGCATTCCCAAAAGTGATCTTTTCTTCACTTATAAAATGCGATCACTTCCGCCCCTCTATAGTTAAACATACCATTTAAATTTCCATTGAAACATTTCCATAACTACCTCTCCTAGTATCTATTTTATCACCATTAAGCCTATCCTCTCTTGATGTGTTCCTAAGGCCCTCATGTCCAAGGAAGTCACTAAGATAATGTCGTGTCTTTAATGTAAATATTAACTTATTCATGACTTTTTATCCCAACTCTTTATCTTAAACATATCTTATATAAATAAAAATATATTGAAATATATTTAATATTTATATTAATATGTTATTATATTAATGGTATATCCATTATTTATTCCTATTCACCCTCTATGAAAAAAAGAACCGTTAATGTGTTACGCACACAACCACCATCAGCAAGAAACATTTTCTGTTTTTCATCACCATCATTAGTGACGGATATTAAAGATTTAATAGATGAATAATAATTATTAATATAATATATATATGATTTTAGAATTCTATATAATCTTTAACCTTCTTTCCCTCTCATTTGTTGAGAAATAGAAACATTAATCATGCACACATGTGAACTATTGCCTCAAAGAGAAATGAGTTTCATTTTTCATAATCGCCCATCATGTTTTTATATGAAAATATATCTATACTATTAAAATTATTTATATTATAAATATTATGAAATTATTTTACAATTTTTTTTACAGTGGATAATATATATAAAGAGTTAGGAAAAAATTAACCGAACAACCTCACATAACTGACGTAGGTAAAAAACTATAAATATATAACATATGATATTTAAATAAGCATGGAATATTAAATATAGATGAATTATTTTATTGGATATATATATAAATAACTTTATTTAATTATACCGGATGTTCAGTGAATGTGTAAAAGCCTTTCAGGCATGGTGTAAGTGTTTCATCTCAAAACATCCTTCTTTGAGACACATACTCTTTTATGTGTTGAATTTAATTGAAATGGTTCATATACTACCAATTATATATAAAATATCGTCAATTATAATTATTCAAGTAATTTTAAATTCAACATAAAGATTTATCTCTTTCAATGGGGTTTATTATTATTTATCATAAGTTGTATGTGTTTTCGTCTAAATTTTCTTTCATTGAAATATTTTTTAATCTTATGAATCTATTTATTATTTCTACATGTTTTTATCCATCAAAATAATAAATTATAAAATATGAAATGATTTAATTATTTTTTTATGGGGATACAATATTTATGATCTTCTAGTGAATTTTAATTAAATATTTACTAAATTTATAAGGTTCTTAAATAACTCCACATGATTTCATGAGTTATAATGTTTTCCCTTGAAATTGTTTGGTAAATTAATAAGATATAACCTACTTATATCTTGTGATACAACTCATTGTTTAATTTATTCCATAATTCTAATTTATAATCAATTTTTGAAGTGAAACTATTTAATGAATAATGTCCATCCATTTAAACAATGGTTTCCCATCATTTTACATAATTTATCTCCCAGCCAATGTTTTAATTTTTAATTGTATAACTAATTATGTGGTATCTCATATGAAATTTAAATTCAACTTATAATCATTTCAAAAAAATATTTCATTTTTTAATGTTTTGTTTTCAACAATATTTCTTTTAAAACATAGTATGTGATCTTCTTGACAATCTTCTTGACTTTACAATTACATATTATCATTATTTTTATATCTATTATGGTATATTATTTAGATATAACTCTTATATTATTGTATATATATTAATTAAATATATAATTTTTTAAATAAACTTTTTAATTGGGGGGTTATACATGTTTTATTTCTCTTTAAAATTCTCACATTGAAGTAAACTCTATTTAAGGGATCTTTTCAATCACTTGACTAAAGTTGCGCACCACCATCTTAAATTTTTTTAAACCATTAATTTCTTCCAAAAACCTCTATTTTTTTGGAGAAACCTATTTTTCCATTATTTTTTTTGGAAAATAATATTTTATCTCTTTATTTTAAATAATTCATTTTTTATTTCAAAAATATTCACCCATGTTGTATGTTTTTATTCTTTATTATCCTATATATTTCTCATAAAATTTCTACATTAGAATTCAGTTATCAAGACCAATTATTAATTTTCAAATATTATCATCCAATTAATTTATTTCCATCTTCTCTTTTAAATCATTATAATTTGGCCTTTAGTAATACATTCAATTAGTGTTATAAAACCCACTTCTTTCCCAAGGGTTTGATTGTGCTTATTATTTATATATGGTTTATTTTTATCATGTGGCATTATAATGTATGATTTTCATTTTTTTGATGAGTTGGAACAAAATTATATACCCCTCAAATGCATTTGTTAATGATTTATATCCAATGAGTTTTTATGTAAGGGATTGGGGGTAAACCTAATATACCATTGGACTTCATGAACTTTATGATGATGATCTTAGGAGTGGACCTTGACTTATGATTAAGAAATAATATTTATGTTGTTTCCCCATGTTTTCGATTACATGACCTTATGATATCATTTATTTATTCCATGTTTCTACGCTAATGATAATCTTATTAATGATATCATATTAAGTTTTTTTACACTAATGTTATTATTTTTTCCATGTTTAATACCTTACAAGGATTTCTAGCTCACACTTTTCCTAATTTATTTTTTCCAAGATATACTATGTAGTTTTAGATGTTATTTGGGAGTTAGGATCACTATGTGGAGTTTTGAACATTAGTTTTTATGTTTAAGAGGATATATATATATATATAAATATATGTAAACTATTCCAAATTCACTAAACCAATATATCCTTGGAGTTTATTGTTTGAAATGTATGTTACAAATCAAAAAGAAATGTTTGTTTAGTGAGAGGGTTTCCATAAAAATGGGTTTGACCACTCTAGGAAGGATGTTGAGCTAAGGTGTGTAAGAATAAGTGTTGAATCACATAATACCACAATAGGTGTGATCATGCCCAAAAAATGAGAGATTAAAATTTAAAAAGAGATTATATCTTTAAATTAATACCATTTGGGAATTTGGAACCTCTCTATAACGAAATGGGTTATAGTATCATTCCATAATAGAGACATCATAGAATAATAGGATGAGTTCAAAATGCCAATTTTTTAACATCATAACAAAGTCAAGGACACAATATTGTGATAAATAATTACATGACCCTGATAACACATAATTGATAGATATTTCATATTATTATTATAAATAAGATCCAACACAATGATTTTATTTCTAATAATACACCAAAAATGTGAGTTTTTAGTGGTCTTGGCGTCTCAATAAAATCAGAAAACACTATAAATAATAGTTATTCTAGAAATACGGTGATTGAGATATGTCATTTCATATCATGAACCAGCCTAACACATCAATATATCACGTGGGATAAAAGTCTTGAGAGATATATGAGGGTGACCTCGTAGGTAGACGATATGCATTAATGGTATGGAAAGAAGTCATTGTTGAGAATTTTATATAGGAAGTTAATCAATAAAATAAAAATCAATATCTTATTTATAACAAATAATTGTTATGACCCATCCAAAATTCAATCATCAATAAAATATTTCATATTTTAAAAAAATAATAATCAAACATCAGATATAAACTAATCCATCTTTTCACTTTCTAAACTCCCTCACTTATCCAACAAACCACTACTCAAACCCCAAACTCCCATACCAATCCAAAACTACACAAATCACCTAGAATCTACACGAAATAGTTATATCCATAAATAAATATAAATTATTGTATTAAATAACTAATTTAATGGTAAATATCTTTGAATTTATATTAAATAAAGGAAAGTACTATAAAATTGGGAAAAAGGAACTAGATGATGAATGTGATAAATAAAATGGAAACTGGCCTGAGTCTCCACAAATGGGTAATAATACTTAAGGAGTAATGTTTCACAAGATAAATAAATAATGAAAAAGGAATGAAATAGTAAATTCATATTGGTGATATAATAAAGCGCTAAATATGCCACCACCCACCTTTTCACATGTCTGACCTTGGAGGAAATACCAGTTCAATCAATTTTAAAATATGTTAGAAAATTTTGGATTTTAATATTTTATCATATTCAAAACCAAAAACACCTCAAGGTTATATTATAAAACTTATTCATTATTTTTATTTTATGAAAATTATCACTTAAAAAAAATTATTTATAAATCACACATGCCATTTGAAATAAACCTTTTCATTATTAATGTTTCTATAAACCCAATTTCCAAAGGAAATTATTTAAAAAACTAAGACTTTATAGATAAAAATGAATTAAAATAAAACAATGAAAAAATGATAAATAATAAATTAAATAATGTGAGGTAAAAATAATGTGAGTTGGTTATTTTTATAAAATTCATATTTAAATAATTAATATAAAAAGTTTATTTAAACCAAAATAAAGTGAGGTAAAAATATTTAAAACTAAATATTTATCTTAAAAAATCCAAAAAATAATATATTGATACTTGGGGTAGCACCACAAGACTTTACCATATTTACCTTTAGATATCTTTGCAATACACACAACACCCAATTTAAACAAAACATTATTTAATGACGTTGTTCATAGTCAATTAAATTATATCACATTTTAGAGAGTTTATTTATATATTATATATCCAAAAAACTTATTTTACACTCATCTAATATGAATAGGATAAGAACAAACCCAATAGTACACATAAAATGCTATTTTTTATAAAGGAAATTTTACCGCCTTTTAATAGAGACCCTATTTTGAATGTTTATTTTGACACACTTATGAATTTAATTTTATAAAATAAAATTAATTTTTGAATTCAGAATGTCCAAATTATAATAGTCTGAATTTTTGGGATCTTTATGAGAAACTTCATTTTTTAATGAATAGTGAAATTTACTGCAATTTTGTTAAAAATAACATTTTCATTTAAATAATTATTAATGAAAAATTAAATTATATATATTTTTAGAGTAAAATTAGATAATTATACATTAATTTATATAGTTAAGTTCATTAGAATTAATTTTATTTTCAAATTGAGTATAAAAACTTAATAAAAGTTTGAACATTTTCCTATTATAAAACCCCATTATTTCTCCCTGCCTGCGAGATTAGAGTTAATAATAATTTTCCCACTTCTATTATTTAAATTTTGAAAGTCCAATATACACCATTTTATTACAAATAATAGTTGTTTTATAATAAGATCAACTTAAGTTTTTTGACAAAAATGATTAGTAAAAGTGATTAAAATTAATCACAATAGTTAAGGCCAAATTAAGCTTAATTAGGAACTAAATCTTAAAATTAAGGGCCCAAATGACATATAAACTTGTCCAAAACCAATTTTATATACATAGTTCTTTCATAAAACATCCATTATTTTTTTGGTCTGGTAAAACTTTTTTAGGTAAGCACATGTGCATACGTAATTTGTTTTTAAGAATCCCAAGTGACTCCTTTTCCTTCCCTACAAAAGGAAACCAACTCTACCCATTTCTAATAACCTCCAACCTCTTAAGTTTGTTCAAGATATTCCTAAGTAACCTATCAAAAATCACTCTTTCCCCATTCAATCCTATCTTTGGGCAAAAAACATCTCAAGAAAACCTTTTGGCACAAACCAAAATGGATTACCTGATTTAGAGGAGGTTCAAGACCACACAACAGGAAGAAGGTTTAGGTTAGGATTTTCATATCACTTTTAAATATGTGAGATTAAAATCATATTCAATAATTACTTATTTTTTCCATACCTACTACCCATTTCGATACATTATATCATGAATCCACTAATTCTCATGATATTATAAGATTCATTTAATGTCATACCTTTCTGGTGATTGTGATTTAAATGTTTCAAAGTGGTATGGGACACATTAGATTGTTCAAAGGTTATTCTCCTCAAATGTTATTAATCTCACTTCCTTATGTTATTATTAATTTACCTTAAAGCAATATATTTTTTTAATCAATTTTCCTTGGAAATTTACTTGAATACCCACATTCTCATTCAATGGATATTAGTATTTTACAAAACCATATTCCATTTTTCATATGGTGTTTAATTTGATAGTTATTTGTTAAATATTTATTTCTTATCCAATACAAGTGTTTGAAAAGGAATATTATTTATTTTGGTTATTCAATATGTGTAATTCATTGGACATGTAGTGATGGGTGGAGCCCAAACTTTATATAGCTCCTCAACGCATCGATAGGTTATCATGAGATGATTTAATTGGCCAAATTAAATGGAGGATGGATATGTAGTTTTAAACTATCTGGAGGATAGATCTAGATAGTAACAGGTCCTCATGTTCCTTAGATATAACGTCAATTAAGAAATAATTTCCTTCATATTATATTTGGTTATTATTTATCCATGATATTTTGCTTTGACATATATATGGATACATTTCATTTTTAGTTCATCAATTAAATGGCATGTGTTTCAGCTTTTTACCTCACCATATTGATTTTTCCTTATCTAGTTATTTAAATGTCATGAGTTATTAGTTATTTACCTTTCCATGTTAATTATCATCACTGATTCATTATTGTTTCCACTTTACATACCCTTACTAATCATTTGATCTCACCCTTATTATATTTATTTCCCAAGGTTATGAAGAATAAGTATTTTAATAAGCATTCAAGGATGTAGTTTTTTTCATTTTATTATGTATCATGTTTGTATTTACTATTCACAAATGTATTAAGGTATCATGTACATTATCTGGATTTCTAAGACTTTTAAATGAAACGGTTCTTTGGGATTTTATTCCTTGTAATAATTCCAATGTAATGTAATAATGCCCTGACACAAGGATTCTAAAGTTGGGGTGTTATAGTTGGTATAAAATGAAGTTTAGAAATAAATTTGGAAAATATATTTAGAAAACATAGATAAGGGAGTACAACCCTAATATACACAATGAATATAAGTATACAAGAACAATAAATAATTTTGGTAACTTAGGGGTTATGTGGTATTCCTATAAATACATCCCATTATGGATACTATAAGTGGATGTGGTTATAGAAAATATTTACCTAAGAGTAACAACTATGACAAGGTGTTTTGAGCCTAACTCGGGGTAACCTCATAAATGACAATGGGCCTTACTATGCAACTAGTTTGACACTCCTGATGGACACACTTAGGATAATTCACATTTTATTTACCTGCCATTATGAAGGATTTTAGTGTAAATATTTCTCCAAAGTAACCAAAGCTTATGATTTCAAGATTTTTGATGCATAAATTTATATTATGTGCTATATTGTGTTTAGAGTTATAGAGAGTTCATAATATTATAAGCTAATGTAGTATATGTCATTATCTATAAATGGATCCTGGAAGGAATAATTATTTCAACACTTGTGGAAAAAGCCGAGATTCATCTCCTGGGGATACCAATATATCTGGTATTGGAATTGAGTAAATCATAGAATTATTAGGGTAACTTAATCATGTTATGAAAAATAAAATTACCCGAATAGAGAAACCTATTCCATGAAGGGATTATAATATTCTAGATTGTTTTACGTGATATCTGCCCCATAATTTAGTGGTACTACTAATCTAATTATATCTGAGAAAAAAATTAAGTCTCTAGAGAAGATATTAATAGCTTTTGAATGTAGTGAAAAGGAAAAGGTTACACATGCGGTCTATTGTATTTAAGATGATGCAGATTTGTGGTGGTCTTTAATTTAGAATACAAGAGAAGAAAAAGAAATTGATCTCATGGAATGGAGGAATTTTAAGGAGAAATTATTTGATAAATACTTCCCCTGCAATGAAAAAATTGATATGAATAGGAAGTTACTTAGATTAAAGTAGAAGAAAGAAGAGAGTGTTGTGGATTATGAAGCTACCTTTACAAGGTTATCTACGTACACAATATATTATTTACAAAAAATCGAGTTCAAGATTGAACACTTCTTTGAAGGTCTCAAGCCATATATCTGAAGGGTACTAGTTCTACATAAATTTTGATCATATGAAGAGATAGTTTTATGTTCCATCAATAGGGAGAAGGAATTTTATAGAATAAACATATTCAAGGGAAACCAATAGAAAAAGATGCTATCTGAGAATCATGAAAAGGAAAATGCATCTAAGAAGAATAAGAAAAGTCAATAATTTCCACCATGTGAAAATTGTGGGATGAATCACTTTGGGAAATTTTTGAATGGAATCAGAGTTTGTTATAAGTGTGTAGGTAATGTTCACCTTGCTCAGAATTCAAAAGGGAAGAAGGAAAACACTAATGTATTATGTTTTAACTGTGGGGAGGTGGGACACTATGCAAACAAATTTCCTAAGCATCAGGAGAATCTACCAAAGAAGAGGCCAAGGGGGAATGGCCAAGCTTACACAATCACTATGGAAGAGGATGAAGGAAAAAATGATATGGTGGAAGGTACCTTAATACTATCTTCAAATTTATCCAATGAATTATTTGATTCTAGGTCATCACAATCTTTTATATCTACCTAGTTTTCTAATAAAATTATACCCTTCTCTTTTGATTTAATAAGAGAGTTGTTGGTCAAAACTCTTAAGGGAAGTATCCTTGCAATAATGATTTGTCGTTCAGTCCCAATTATGGAACATAAACATACCTTATGTGTCGATCTTGTTTTCATACCTATAGACGATTTTGATATTATCCTCGGTATGGAATGGATCTCAAGATATGATGAAAAAATTTATTACAAGAGGAAACAAATTAATATTTGTGAAGATTATGTATAATCCCTCATATTTAGAGAAAAATATTCCTCACCTGATTCTTATTTAGATTCGACCTTAGTAGCTCTACTGGGTTAATTTCTGTAAGATGAATATAAAATAATATATTATGATAAAGGAGGTAATCTCCAAATTGAAGATGTACCTGTTTTACATGAATACATAGATGTATTTCATGAGGATTTACCTAGACATACCATAGATCATGAGGTTGGATTCTCCATTGATTTAATCACTAATACAAGGCCAATTTCAAATACTACTTATAGAATGGATACTATGGAATTGGTAGAGTTGAAGAAACAACTAGAAGATTTGGGTAATAAGGGATTTATTCATCCTAGTGTTGTGCCATGGGGAGCCCCTATCCTCTTTGTTAAAAGAAAGATAGACCCACGAGGATGTTCATTGATTATAGGGAAATAAATGCCATTAAAATAAATAAAAAGTATCATCTACCTTGAATTGATGACTTTTCTGACCAACTTCACAGAGCCCAATCTTCTCATTGATTTATCTTCATTCTGGGTATCACCTATTGCAAGTGAAGGATAACATTCCAAAAATAGCAGTTTGAATGAGGAATGGACATTATGAGTTTACATTAATTCCATTTGGGATGACTAATACACTCTCTATTTTAATTGACATAATGAACAGAGTATTCAAGGAATATCTTGAATTTTTTTTAGTATTCATTGATGATATTCTTGTGTATTCTAAAACTTATAAGGATCATGATGATCAATTTCGTATCATACTTAGGACTCTTAGAAGGGAATAGTTATATAGGAAATTTAATAAATGTGATTTTAGGCTTCAAGAATTCTCTTTCCTTGGTTATATTGTATCTAAAGATGGAATATCGATTAATACTTTATAGAAAAAGATAGTCAGAGAATGGATTATGGAAATAAATATAACCGAGGTACACCGTTTCATTGGTTTAGAAGGTTATTATTAGTGATTTGTTCAGAATGTTTCTCAATTATCTAACCCATTAACTAATCATAAACATAATGGTGTTAAGATTGAATGGACAAAGGAATCTGAACAATGCTTTGATGAGCTAAATAAACGATCGGTTAATGATCCAATTTTAACTCCACCATCTAGTAGGGATGGGTTTTTCATATATAGTGATTCATAAAATAAGTTACTTGGTTATGTCTTAATGAAAAATTAAAAATTTATTACATATGAATCAAGGAAATTGAATACTCATGAATAGAACTACCCTACCCATGATCTGGGGTTGTCACATATAATCTTTTCTTTGAAAATATAAAGACATTACCTCTATGGAGAAAGATGTGAGATATACACTAATCATAAAATCTTGAAATAAATCTTCTCATAGAAAGAGATCAACATGAGACAAAGGCGATGACTCGAACTACTAGATGATTATGATTACTCAATACACTACCACCCAAGGAAAGATAATAAGGTGGTAGATGCATGGAGTTGGAAAGATCATGTTGTTCTAACCCAAATAAGGATTGAGAATGATCCTATGTTCATAGATATAGTGATGATAAACATAGGAATTTCTAATTAAGGGGAGAAATAAATCATTTATCAAATGATTTAAAACCCATCTTTAATATAGAGGATAAAGTATTATCAATCTGATGATGAGGAATTTCTGACGAAAATTTAAGGTGTGAATGATGGGAAATTAGTAGACTTTATTTGTGAACATGGTGTTCTAAAATTTTGAAAGTGGTTATGTGTTCAATCTTTACCTAAGATAAAAAATGAATTGTTTGATGATGATCATAGCTTAAATTTCTCTATACACCATAAGATCACAAATATGTATAGGGACTTGAGGGAATAATTTTTGTGGGATAACATGAAGCATGAAATTGAGGATTATGTGTCCTGAGGTCTAGTTTTTCAGTAATTAAAATCTATAAGGCAATATCCTAACAAATTTCTACAACCTCTCCCTACCCCTATTTGGAAAAGGGATGAAATTACTATGAACTTGTCTATAACACTTCCAAATAATTCTATAGAAAAATTATTAAATATGGGTTACTGTTGATCGCCTAAAAAAATACTCACAATTCCATACAATAAGACAAGATATTCCTCTTGAGTTCCTCACAATGCTCTAAATTAATGAATTTATAACACTTCATGGCATACCTCTATCAATTGTGTCCGATCAAGACACCCTTTTTTACTTTAATTTTTAGGAAGAGTCTTCAAAAGGATCTTAACACTGAGATTTATTCGATCACTTCATACCATCCACAAACTAATGGGAAATATGAAAGAACAATTCAAACAATGGAATACATGTTGAGATCATGTTCTCTCAATTTTCAATGTTTGTGGGATAAATACTTACCATTGGTGGAGTTTTCCTATAATAATAGTTTCAATTCAAGTATTAATATGGCATCGTATGAAGAATTATATAGAAATGCATTTTTTAATCCAACCTCTTTGGATGAATTTGGTGAAAGGAAACTTATGGGAAGAGAAATATTTGAAGATATAAAGATGAAGGTGAAGGATATTCAGACTCATATAGAAAGAGCACAAAATAAGCAAAAACGTTATGCCGATAATCGAAGGAAGGATTTGGAATTACATGTGGGTGATCATGATTTTTTGAAGGTATCTACATGGAAGGGTGTTATCAGATTTGGTAAGAAAGGGAAACTGAGTCCCAGGTACATCAGACCCTTCAAAATCCTTAAAAGAGTAGTAATCATTGCATCTAGTTTATCTTTACAGCCAAATCTCCCATGGGTTAATGATGTGTTCCATATATCCCAAATAAGGAAGTACATGCCTGACCAAACACATAACCTCACATTTGATGAAATTGAGTTGGAACCTGACCTTTCATATTGTGAAGAACCCATCCAGATTCTTGATACCTGAAAGCAAGTATTGAGGAATCAGATGACTCATCCAGTAATGGTACTCTGCAGAAATAAAAAAAATGGAAGAAGAAACATGTGAACCAGATGATTCGATAAAGAAAAACTACCCACATATTATTAAAGGTAACAAACCTAAAATCCCAAGGAAAAACTTTTTATAGGATGGAATAATGTATCCCCCCAAGACTTTACCATATTAACCATTAGATATCTTTGCAATACAGATAACACCCGATTTTAAAAAAAACATTATTTAGTTATGTTCTTAATTTTAAATTAAATAATATCACTTTTAGAGAGTTTATTAATAAATTATATAGAAAAAAATAATTTTACACTCATCAAATAAGCAAAGGAAAAGAAAAAAACCCAATGTTACACATAAAATACTATTTTTTATAAAAGCAATTTTAACGCCTTTTAATGGTGACCATATTTTAAATATTAAAATTTGAAAACTTATTAATTTAATTTGATAAATTAAACTTCATTTTTACATTATAATGTTCAAATTATCTTAGGGTAATTTTTTGGGATCTTTCGGAGAAACTTTATTTTTTAGTGAATAGTGAAAATTACTACAATTTAGTTAAAAATAACATTTTTTTGTTTAAATAATTATTATTGACATGATTTTTTATATTTTTTTAGATTAAAATTAGATAAATTATAAATCAATTATTTTATTTATGTTCTCTATAATTAATTTTATGTCCAAATTGAATATAAAAACATAACTAACTTTTGAATGCTTTCCTACTATAAAAACCCGTTATTTCGCCCCATTTGTTGGATTAAAATTAATTTTAATTTTCTAAATTATGTGATTATAATTTTGAAAATAAGACATAAAATATTTTAATAAAGATAATATTTGCAGTCTAATAATCTAAATTTAATTTTTAGACAAAAATGATTAGTAAAAGTGATTAAAACTAATCACAATAGTTAAGGCCAAGTTAAGTTTAAGTAGGGACTAAACCTTAAAATTAAGGGCCCAAATGACCGAGAAACCTTTCCAACACACTTTAGATGTCCATATTTCTCCTATAAACCATCACCCATTGAGTTGTTTTGGTTTGGTAAGACATATTTTTGGCCATAACATGGTCAAACCTAATTTCTTTCTAAGAATCCCAAGTGAGTCCTTTTCATTTCCTATAAAATGAAACCACCTCTACCCATTACTCACACCTCTAAAACCTATTAAGTTAATCCAATATATACTCAAGTAACCTCCCAAAAATACTCCTTTCACCCTTCAAGCCTCTCTTTGGGAAAAAACCCTCTAAAGGAAACATTTTTGGCACAAACCAAAAGGGGTTACCCAATTTAGAGGAGGTTAAAGACCACACAACTAGAGGAAGGTTAACATAAATATTTTCATCTCAGTTTTAAAGCTATGAGATTGAAGTCATATTCACTACTTATTTATTTTGTGTGCCAAACCTACTGACCATTTTGATAAATTATATCCCCAATCCACTTATTCTCATGATATTATAAGATTCATTTAATGTCATATCTTTCTGGTGATTATGATTTAAATGTTTCAAAGTAGTAGGGGGCACTTCAGAATGTTCAAAGATTATTCTACTCAAATTTTCTCAATCTCACTTCCTTTTATGATTGTTAACTTCCCTTGAAAAAATCACATTATTTTAATCAATTTTCATTGGAAGTTTACTTGAATATCTACATTCTTATTCAACAAATATTAGTATTTTTAAAACCATATGACATTTTTCATATGGTGTTTACTTTGACTATTATTTGATAAATCCATTTTCCTCATCCAAAATTAGTATTCAAAAAGGCATATTATTTATTTTGGTTATTCAATATATAAAATTATTTGAACATGGAGTGATAGATTGATTCTAGACATTATATATCTCCTCAATGAATCAATAGGTCCCCCTCAAAGGATTTTGTTGTCCAAATTAAACAAAGGATGGGTCCGTTGTTTTAAACTGTCCAGAGGATAGATCTTGATAGTAAAATTTCCTCATGTTCCTTATAAAAGACGACCATTAATAAATAATTTTCTTCCTATTATATTATGTTATTATTCATCCATGAGATTTTGCATCGACAAATCTATGGATACATTTCATTTTAAGTTCATTGATTAAATGACATGTGTTTTAGTTTCATGCCTTGAAATATTGATTTTTCCTTATCCATTTATTTTAATGACATGAGTTATTAATCATTTAACTTGACATGTTAATCATTATCACTGCTTCATTATTTATTCTGCTTTACTTACTCTTACTAATCATTTGATCTGAACCTTATTATGTTTCTTTCCCCAGGTTATGAAGAAGAAATATTTGAATATGCATTCACAGATGTAGTTTTTTTTTATTTTATTATTCATCATGTTTCTATTTTCTATTCCAAATTTTATTAAGGTTATTATTTATATATTATGTCTTTCCGAGACTGCTAAACTAATTGGTCCTTCAGGATTTTCTTCCCTTTAATAATTACAATATAATATAATAATGCACCGACACTAGGGTTCTGGGGTTGGGGCATTATACTTGGAATTAATATACCACTTGAAATAACTTGAAAAAATATTTGGGAATATAATTTTAATTCCTAAAAAATATTTGATAACCTCAATAAAATTATTAATGGGTTATTTGAGCTTTACAATAGTGATAGGGTTTTATATTTTAATAAGAAATTAAACCTCTGTAAAATTTTTAATCCTAATTAATTCCATGGAAATTGGGATATAACCCAATTTATTATTAATAAATATAAAACAATAATAATTAATATTATTAAAATATTAAAATTTAAATTAAAAATTAATTAAATCATTGTTCTAGAATGTAAAAGGTAAAGCATGGTTCAATCCTACCATAATTTTTTTTGATTCTCTAAAACTCAAGCTGAGGCTGAATAGTATCCAAGAAGACATCACAAGCTCTAGAAACCCAAAATAAATAATATTATCAATATAAAACACTGGGGTTTAGGATTATTGGGGTGAATTGATGAGAATTTTAAAAAGGAGGGAAAATGGGGGAAGTGGGGGAGATGAGGACTTGCATAGGGTATTTGACTATGAAATATATAGATTTGGGAAAACACTAAAGGGAAGATGATCCGAGAGAGGGGAGAGAACACCTTAGTGATTTTATTTGGAAGGGAGGGTGTATCAAGATGCTTAATGAATAATAGTGTAAGGAAATAGAAAGACTAGGGAAAATAAAAAAAAATAAAAAAATTTATTAACATTAAAAAAATCATGCACCCTCATGGTTTGCCCGCCTGGATTATCAAACCATGTGGTAACTATGTGAAACTGACTACATAGAACAAAGAGCCTAACACAATTACTAATTATACACTATAAAGGTAACTACCTAAGTAATAATGGCTCTAAATAGCATTATCAGATCTTAGATTCAAATTAATGGTTTCCACATGTTTCTTTAAACATTATTTAGTAACATGAAAAAAAACATCCAGTGAAATTTTAAAATTAAATCTCTAAAAATTATGTAAGATTAAAATAAATTAATATATATATAATTAATAAATTACTGTCTAATTGGATACGAAAACTCTCCCCACCATTCCATTTTAAGACCTATGAATATATTCTACCAAATATAGATGTCATTATAATAATAAGGGTTATCCTACTAATGAGGTCGATACGGAAAAGAAAAAATACTAAGAAAAAAATGAAAGAAAAAAAATCTTCCCAAACCCTCTAGAAAAATACACATTAAAAATCCTTACAAATAGTAGTCCATTATTAAAAAATCACTAGTCATCTCAAATAAAAAACATGTCATAAAGGAACTTCCACCACAACTAGGATGAATCCTAGAGTTAATGGTGACCTATGTAGGACTCCCTAACATTTTCAAATTCTACAAAAATGATAAATTCCTACCAAATCACTATAAAAATTAGAATTCCACTAATAACATATACTCTACCAATGTCCAAATAATCCTTAATCTATCACAAGTAAAAAATACACCAAAGAACTGAAACAAGGATTCCAACATGAAACAAATTAGAATTCCTCTAATAAAATATGCTCTACAAAAATCCAAACAATCCTTAATCCATCACTAGGAAAAAATCCACCAAAGAACCTAAACAAGGATTCCAACACAAAACCAAAATCACAAGAAAGTCTTCTTACAAAAACATGGGACATTGACTATGGTCACCATAATTTATCTTGTGAGACAAAGACCTCATCCAACTATGAATATCGCCTAAAAACTCACCAATGATCTAGAACCCTTACATGTTTACTGGAATAGATATTGGTCCTAGATACCTAGGAACAACTTCCTAATGTATTCCCATTTTAATTCCATAATGTAGCCAACCACCACAATGATATGCCACAATAAGAGATCATTTTAGATTGATGAAACTATAAATACACCCAACATCAAAATAATAAAACCCAAATTGACAAGTCATGATATAGTCAACCATTTTATTTGTTCCAATCAAAATATCCTGAATAAATTTTTTAACCAAAAGTACCTCAAAAAGCTTAACAAAACCAGTTTTGAAAATTGGTATGCCAAAAGATTAAGGATTTTCTAGGAAAATAACCTCCATAATGACCCACAAAAGAACTATACACTAGATTCCCATCCCAAAACCTTCCTATCATCCACTAAACAATGATCCTATAATAGGGTTAATATGAAATTAGGTTTTTATCCATCACAATATTCATAGTATAGGCAGATACAAAAAATAGTGTCACCTCTAAATGATAGGAGAACAAACCAAGAAGATAATACTAGGAGAAAAACCCTCTAATTTCTAATTAGGACTTTCTTGGAGTAAAAATTAAAATAACACAAGACTCGAACTATACCCATTCAAGTATCATATGTCAAACCAAATTTTATTTCCAAAACTGTGAGAAAAAAATACAAATTAAAAAGAACATCAAAAAATTATAAAACTGTTTTGTTTTAAAAAAATATTGATCAATAATAATTTTTAAACCACCTAACATAATTAAAAAAATTAAACAACTTCTTTATTTTTAACTATTTTATATCATTTTAAAATAAAACGAATTCATTTTAAAATATTTCTATAAAAAACCACATTATATCCAAATGAATTTTATAAAAACTCAAAATGAAATAAATCAATTTTTAAATGTGTTTTTGTAAAACATAAATACTGCTTATAAGATCCCCTAATTTTTTTTGAACCAGTCATTTATTTAAAAACTCGGAAAACAAATTTTTACCAAAAACCATTATTTAATATTTTCATACACAACTCAAAGCACCATATCAAATTTATTCAAGAAATAAAAAAAACATAAAAAATCCCCTTTAATTCCATTTAAACATGAGAGAATCCTCTTAATGATAAATTTTTTAATTAAAATATCATAAAATAAAACATGAAAAGGAATATTAAATTCCTCATGGGTTTTATGGGGTCCATAAAAATTTCCACACGGGCTCCATGTTGTTATCCAAACCATGAAGGCTATTTGTGTTTCTCTAGCTCTACAACCTCAAATACCCAATCCTCTAGTGAATCCCCAATTAATATACGAATCATAAGGAATTAAAATATCAATTTATATCAAATGAATAAATCTAATAAAATAAAATCAAAACACAATACTCAATCACATACCTCATAGGAAATTGAGGCTCTATATGGAAGAGAGATCAAAACACATTGTCCTTTGTATTCCACTCATGTTTTAAAAATGTAAATCTAAACTAACCTTACTACCCTAATAATAAATGATATTTGAAACATTATAAATAGGGGTAAATTAAAATTTCATACAATTTGTAACAAATCAACAAAATCCATCCATTAATCAGATGTCTGAATTGGCTCAAAGGATTCTTGGGGTGTGTCCCCAATCCCATAGGTATCATAATAAGTATAAAAAAATTACAAGAAATCACAGAGGAAAAATTTACTAAATGAGTAAACAAAATCAATGAAAATATGACATTGGATTAATACTATTAAATTTACTTGACCTATTTATAATTTTTATAACAACACCAAATATAAAATTGAAAAATAAAAAATAAAAATGATAAAAATGATATTAATAGATAAAAAATATTCCTTAAAATCACTCTATAAATTCCCTTACATAGAAAACATAACTATTATCATCTCATAAGATCCCTAAATATACAACACATCCCCAAATAACCTAGTCTATATATTGAATAATTTATCCTACCGATAACTATAACTAAAATCAACATTGAACTCATTTAATGGACCACATACTGCATATTTAATAAAAATAAAGGCAAGGTCAAAAAAATCAACAAATAGGAACTGCACCCTGGGTGTGTTAAATAAAATGGAAAATTATATTAATCCCTACATTTCACTAACCATCCCAAACACCAATAATTCTAAAAGAGTGAACAAGGACTAAACTGTGGCCTAAAACTGAAAAGTTAAATGGGAGGGAGAAAATAAATCTTAGTAGTCCTCTACATGACTTTCCACATGTATAAATTTTAATATAATATAGATTTTAGCTATTTTAAAATTTACTAATAAAATATTTGTTTTACATATTAAATCATATTTAAAACCAATAACATGTTGATGTTTTTAATAAGACTTTTTATTTATTTTATTTAAATTAATTCAATCAATTAAAACATTTATTTAGTAATCGCACGTAAAATAAAATATAACCCATCTCATTTTTAAGGTTTCTTTAAAATTTATTTCTAAATTAATTGTTTTAGAAATCCAAATCATTCATAATGAACATAAAGGGGAATAAAATAAATGATCTATGTCAAAGAAACAAATAAATATGAGTACATAATCATAGGTTCCATACATATCACAAAAATAGTTGAATATAAATGAGAAAAAAGAGCCAATATATTAATCTACCAACCAGTTAAAGACTTTCATGGGAACTACCCTATTATTACTAAGGATAGGAATCCTAGAACATACTTCTCTTGAATCTTGTGGAAATGTTAATAATATGACACTCACCAGGGGAAGAGTCACCAAACACCAACCACTATAATAACAAATGGAACTAAATATCATACCCTAGAATCTACATCCATATTACCAAAATAAATTAATGAAAATAAACCTGTCAATTGCCTCTATCAATAATAATTATAAAACATTTACTCACCTTGCCGCCAACCCCCTCTCACGAAGTAACCTAAATCAAATAAGCATCAAACTATAGAAAAATTAACGCACACCGACATACTAAAATCTATACTTTTAAAACAAATGTAGGTTCGAATATGGGATCTAACACACACAGGAATTTTGAAATACCTTAAAATTTTCAAACATGTATTCACTAAAATGGGCATGGAATTCCAATATAGAATCACAATAATTATTTGAGATCTCAAATGTAGGTTCCAATATGTCTTGACCCATATGTCTTCACCCATTATGAAATCACAATAATTATTTGAGAGCTCATTTCAAAAAATATATATTAAAACACAATTTAAAATTGGGAAACCCCTAGATAACAAAATAAATTTGGGAAGAAAAAAAATTTAATCTATTTGAATTGAATAAAAATTATTAATAATTTTATTAAAATATTAACAAACAAATTCAAAATATAAAAAATAATGGTTTTTAAATTGACAATCTTAAACATGTGGAAAAATTATCAGGAATATATTGTGGATTGTCTAAAACATAAATATTGTGTGAGTGGAGCTCATTCAAGATATCTCATGACCTAGAAAAATAGAATATCATTAAGTCATTTGTATCTAAAAACCTAGGGTTTGGCCAAAATAGTGATCAATGACAGGGAAGTGATAAAGTAGGCAAACATTGAGTAAGATGAAGAGAGGATGGATTATGTAGGGTAGCTAATCATCAAACTTAATGAATCTGAGAATAAAAATATTTATGGAAGGATAGGTGAAGTTAGGGTATTTTGTACATGATAAGTTCATCTTGGAGGGGAGTGGGTTTTGTGATATGGAGGAAATAATAGGGGAAAGAAAAATAAATAATAGGAAAACATAATAAAAATAAAAAATACAAAAACCATGAAAACAATTGGGCAACCTAAAAGTTTTACATGCATTGTTTTCAAAACTTTGTGATGATCATTTGAACCTCAATACTTAGACCAAAGGATCTAAAAAATTTATTTACAATGACCTTCATAATTTAATAACCATAAACTGACCATACCTAATAGCATTATCAAGTGACATATCCAAATGTACATTTTTTTCATGGATTCCCAAACTGTATTGGATAACAATGTGACACAAAATATACATTAAAATTTTAAAATCTAAACTCACAAAATTATTAATGCTAAAATATAATAGAAGTTAAAATAATTTAATAAGGGAAAAAAATTAAATTATAAGGTTATTAGAGATTTTGGTGTAAAAATTCATCCCAAAAAACTATATTTGTCCCATATAAAGTCTTCACTCAATGTTGTAGGCATTATGAGAATATGTTCTAGGAAACTTAAATTCATGAGTTGAGCATGTCTGGGAAAGATGATGGTACTTTAGACTGATAGTGTGTTACTCAACATGACCACAAAGGAAAAATACTCTTAAAAATCATCAAAATAGGAAACTCGTTATCCTAAAATCATGATATTTACACAAGGACAACATGACATAAATGAACTAACAAAAAACCCATTGAATTATTCATAGAGAAAACATATACCTATATAAGACTCCCCACTAGTTTAGAATTATATTAAAATAATATAGACACACCAAAGAACATTCTAAGCTCGAAGGCCACTAAGAACCTATATTCCAAAAAATCCCAATAATACTCAATCAATATAAAGACTCCAAATCCACTAAGAAAACGAAATAAGGATAAAAAAATAGAATTAATACCACAACAAATCCTTATAAAAAATTAACAAATCCCTTAGACATGGGTCACTATTCTATATCTGTTAAGACTGTAACCTCATCCACATGGGTTCTATTACAAAAAACCCCACAAATATCCAACACACTCATGTTATTACCAAAATGGGTATGAGTCCGAAATATACAAGAAAAGATTCATTAAGTCTTACATTGAGAAAGAAACAAAGAAAATAATCACATAGTGGCTATGCCACAAGAATGAGCCACATTCATATTTGGAAACCACAGACACCCATAATAATAAAATAATGAACCCAAAATCAATAAGGCATTAAAAAAACTTTCATTCTATAATAACTGATCAAAACATCTTCAAGGAAGCATTAACCCAAAAGTATATCAAAACCTTATCATAACCAATCATCAATAGAGGTAATCCTAAAAAGGGATATAAATGAAAAATAATCTCTATACACACCCATAAAATAACCATCCAATAGTTTACCAACACTCTACTAGTCTTACATTCACCCAACTAAATCCAAAAACATTTTCTAAGGGAAAAAGGTAACAATTCCACCACTCTATATTGATTCTGGGTATAGATTGAAAAAAGGAGTATCCTTTAAAATATGATATAACTCACCATGTAGATATTTCAAGGATACAAATACTATATATAAAAAGAAGATATTTTATTATATTTTCCATTAAATAATTTCAATTTCATAGATATATTTCTATATATTAAATGATGAGTTTAAACAAACCATGTCATAATAATGATATATAATTATTTAATATGATAGTTATCACCTATGAATTAAATTTGAAGCTACTGATAAGGATAAAAAAATTATGAATATTTTTTTTTCATATCTATGAAATAAATTCATTGTTTTCTAATTTTTTATAAAGGAACATAAAGGAATTAAAAAATAAAAATATATGTTTTTTATAAAAAATGTTTTTATCGTCATAATGTATTATCATCTAACTAAATTAGATTTATATTTATTAATGATTTATTTTAAGAAAATTAAAATATAAGATATTCAATATAAAAAATATTCATAATATGTTATTTTCTAGTGAGGGGTAAGGATAAATCTAATTTCAAGCATAAAAGTTCATTTTTCTCAAAATCGATTTTCATTTAAATTTATGTGCTTGTTTTAAAATGCATTTATATCACCAATAAAAATTGAATATTGAAAATTTTATCTCATATTTTGAATAAGGATGTTCAAATTTGGTAAATAGTCCCCATTTATTTTTTCCACTTTGGATAGTAACTTGGGAAAAATATTTGTCACCTTGGTAAGGGTAAAATTTGTAATACCATGTTAAATATTTTGGATAGGGATTTAAAATTACTATAAAACAATAATTTAAACTATTTAATAAGTAATGTTCAATAATTTATATCAATATATAAATAATATGAATACCTGGTTCTATTTTTATTTGATTGTTTTCTTAATTTAAATTTATGAAAATAATAAATATAAAATGGCACTCGTTTGCCTTTAAAAAATATAATTTTTTTGCATAAGGATAAAAAGTTGTTATGTTAACTTATAATTGTTTATTTTAATGATAAAATAATTTTTTTTTATATTAATAAAAATTTAATTTTAAGTGCTTGAATAATTACACTAAATGATTATGCAATTTCAATATAATATTTATTCAATTAATAGAGTAATAAAATAAATGTTTCCAAAAATTTTAAAAGTTAAAAAATTTGGATGAATTTTTGTGTTTTTATAATTTTATAGTGAGATATAACATATTATGTATACATTAAAATTTTATAATCAAATTCATTTGCTTTAACATGTCATTAAATGTTAATGTAAATAAATAGTTTTAGAACTTTCATGAATGATATTTTTTAATAAAAAAGTTTTTTAAATGATTTTAAAATATTAAAAATAATATATTTTTAAAAATTAATCATATATGGTTGAAAATATAATCCTTGGTTCTTTTTGTGTGTTAATTGTCCAATTATGGGGACATTCATGACCCTTAAACAGTGGAAACATTTTCATATTGTTGTAATGGTAAAAAAAGTTTAATGGGGGATTAAATTAAGAGAAGTGGGTGACCAAATAACCCTAAAACTTCCATGTTATATGTTATGAGATTATTTATACTGAACTATATCTTATTATATAATTATTTCAATATTTATCTATTTTTTCATGAAAATTAATTTATATTAATTTAATATTTGTGAAATTATAATAGGACCCATATTTATCTTATAAAAGATATCCTCCTACCCACAAATATTAATAATGTTTTATAATTATGTCTTGGAAAAGAAATACCATAATAATTTCCCATATTCCATCCCAATTTTCTAGAGGTTTTGGTCTTTCAAAAATATATTTTTTAAGAATTAAGGTGTAAGAAAAAATAGTTTTCTCAATAAATATGTATAAATCTTAATCGAGCTTTTTAAACTTTATCTATTATTATAAATATTATAAATATATGGAACCAACTTCAAAATAATAAAGTAAATATATTAATTATACACAATTGTTTTTTTTATGATGAAATAACCATTGTCCACATGTTTCAAATCTGTTTTAAAATGATAATGCCTCGTGTTCGTACCTCTGGGATAACGCATCCTCGAATCGATGCGATTCATTTTTTGGATGTCACACTATAAGAATGGTAATAAGGGTAAATTTAGTGAACATATTCGGTATATATCATATAATATATCTTTGCTATATGAATTATTACTTACCTTTATTTTGGTCCATCTGCTGAAAAATGGAGACAACGTTAATCCATACGTACAGTCTACAATATTTATAAATAGTGTAGTTCATGTTTCTATTTATACCTTTAATGGATAATAATATATGTATATATATACATAACATATATGGGTAGATTACTTTTTAAGAAATTGTGAAATTAGATAAGGGATTTATTTTTCAATCTCATTGTTTATAGGGATTTTTAATGGTTATGTATCCAATGATGGAATCTTTAACGTTTCTATCATGAATCCAATGAATTTTATTCAACTATATTTATTTATAAAGATTAAATTTTATACTCTCATTTTCCCCTCTTAAATATTCAATAAACTAAAATAATATTTTTAAGGAATTCTGACATTATTTCTCTCTTTAAAAGAAACTCCATTCTATTCCATGTCATTGTTTTCCAGAAATTTTTTACTGTAATATTTTTACTCTTATCCTATTATGGAATGATGTTTTAGTATATGAAGATTCAAATAAGCGAATCAATAGTTTGTGATATTTCAAATATATAATATGTTATAATCATATTATTAGATGGAAATAATTTCAAAAACTATTTTAAGAATATATTGTAAAGAATAAATGTAGGTTTACAAAGAAACTAATGAGTAGTACATGAAGAATTTTAATTGAGAATTTGAAGGAAGATTATTATTAGTTTTTCATGTTTAATAATGAATGAGATGATATATCCTTTGAAGAAATAAAAAGGGGTAAATATAGGGTTTAAGAGGGACCTAAATCTTTTGACTCTGAGGATGAGGAAGAAAAAGATGAGTTCAATAAAAAAATGACCTTATTTAAGATAATGTTTTAAAATTTTAACTATAAATGAAAAGATAAATAATACTCCGATGCTAGAACTACCGAATCTTTGGTCATTTTTCTAGTTACTATTAAAATAAGATTGTATTTTTCACTAATTCATGTGAATAAGATAATAATACCTCAAAAAATATGTTATTTAAGCATAATAAGATGTTTACTTCCAAGAAGAGATATATAATAAGATGAAAACAAGATAAATTTTCAGAAACAAATAGCGAGTCAGAAGATGGAAGATGTTCTAAAAATATTTTGCGTCTTATGGATAAATTCAATAAATATAATTACTCATTTGATAGTGATGAAATTGCTGATATAGGTGAACTAGAATTGATTTTAAAATAAAATCTAGAAGATAATTTTGTGGATGATATTATATTCATGAAGAAAAAGAAAAGGATAAATAATTAAATTTGTAAGATCATATTTGGAAATATATAATGTGTCAGGAATGCGGAGACACACATTAAATGAATAAAATAATATAATACTAATAATAATGAGTGATATGGAAAGGTTAAAATTGTTGGAGAAAAAATATTTGATAAAATGTTATTGCCAGGAGAGAATCATCACTTCATAGAGAGACTAAACATTGCAAATATAAGATATCTGAATTTTAAATGACATTGAATGATCTATGTGAAAATGTTACTCACAAAAATAAATAATTTTCATATACATAATCAATGATCCATACATATCAAAATTAATTAAATAAAATTAAATAATACATCACCAAGGAATCTAAATTTAATGACGAAATATCAGAAGAAGATGATAATAAGGTTTTACATAGAAATTTTGTTTCCAATCCTAATATATCTCAACAAATATATTTTATCTCTAATATTATAGATTCTATAGGGAATACCAAATAATTCAAAACAAATGGAATAAATAAGAACAAATAATCCACAATAGAAGATTAGACTAATTTAGTTAGAATGTTTGCACCCAAATAAAAAACCCACAAAATTTATGAAAGGAAAATAATAATAATCTTCAGAGTCGAACTAATATTATTTGGAAATATCATGGTTCTTAGGATATTTATAGTGTTTTTTTTGTGTTTCATAATAAATAATATGCGTTATGGTATGACATGTCAATATCAATAAAGGGCATCAATCAAGTGGTATAAGAACAAAAATATTACATCAAATTTTTAGAAAGAGAATCATGTGACCAAGACATCATATAAACTATCAATTCATAACAAATCATAATTATTTAATGATATTTGTAGAAGATATTTTGAAGATGATAAAAAAATGAGAAATTTATATTTAACCCACCAATTTATATACTATAGTCACCATTCAATTATGTGAAAAGATAAAAAAATCTACATACATTAAGAAATATTGTTTTCTTATCTGGTCTCTCTGACTAGACATTGATAAACGAACATATAAATATCCAAATAATTCCATGAAAAAACGGAAATCAGGTGTCGAAAGTTGAAGATATTAATGTTGGTTATAATTAATCTTCCAATGATGACTAAAACATTTTGAAGTGTGAGAGGTGTGAACAAATTGGGTGGTTCACAAAAAATTTCATTATAATTATACTATCCATAGAAGATAGCATGCAGAAGACATAGAAAGTATAGTGAAATGTTTCTGGTACTGAAGAGGAAAATTATTCCCTCATTAAATTTTAAATTTATGATTATAATTTAATCACATGCTATAATAAAAAATAATATATAATGCACATGTTATGAGGAATATTTGAATAAGAAGAAGAAAAATCCAAAATTATTAGGATACATCCTGTCATAATGTTATTTCTTAAAAAACCAACATTTTCCATTTAATTCCATGTTCTTTAATATAGGAAATAACATAAAATCAAATGAAGGTGATCTTTTATTCATCATTAAGGACACATATTTCCAGGATGATGAATGAAGTACATCCCATGAGGGGAGAAAATTTGATAAGAGTTACTCATTATAATAAATCATAGTGAATCTATAAATTTTTTATAGATTTCAAACACGGACGTTAAGATATTAGATTCACAAATTTGAAAACTTTTTTATGATTATATTAAATGTAATTATTAGTGGGGAGTGTCAGTTATATCATGATGAGAAAAATGGGGAGTTATTAATGTCTTCCTAAACATTCTGATGTATTTGTTATAGTATGTACATGATCATGTATTTCATTCCTAAATAGATATTATATTTATAATTTTGAATTTATGATAATGATTACACATGAATAGTAATTTTTATAAATCCATGATAACCTTAGTTATATATATATTGTTTTCTACACTAGTTTAGATCATATAGACTTGGTGTTGTTTTGCTATGGGATCATTTATAAGGAAAACTTTGTGATATCTACCCTCTCTTAGAAGTTTTCATGAAAGAATCATTTAAGGGAGAATAATTTTTTTTGGAAAATTCATTTCATGAGAATACACCCACATATCATTTTCATTTAATTCTCAATATGGGAGGGGGATATTTGACCACACATATTGAATTTTATAATTTGAAGGGATATTAAATAAATATAAAAGGGAAGATTGTTAAAATCAAGTCTTACCATGTGTTTCATTTGTTTTCAATGCTATGTCAACATGTTTCTAATTATAAGAGATAGAGTGGGGATTTTTTGGGAACTATTATGGAATCATTATATTATATAGGATTTTATGGTTGAATAATTATCCTTCCTGACTATGATTATTGGTTTGATGATCTTCAAAGTAGTACAAACCAAATGTTTATGGTGAAGGAACCTCCTCTATACCACTCAATAAGTTGAATCCCAAGGAAATGATTACTTTCATGAGGATTTGAGGTGTGTTTCATGATAAAAATTTAATACTAGGAATATATATAGTCATTAATCCAAATAATAATTTTAGGAAAAATTTAATTGATTCTTTTGGAGTAATAACATGGTGGAATTTTCATAGCTGTCTAGAAAAAATATGGCTATCCAAAAGAATACAATAGACCCAACTCTGCCTCATATCCGACCAAGGGTCAACTACTTGGAAGATAAGTAAACCAAGTAGGCCCATGATGGCCTGGGTGAGAGGGATAATTCATTTTCCATTGTTCCCTATCTATAAAATTCACATATAATCTTAGTTATTTGATCCTGGAAATATATGGAATCTAATTGATTTGACATATCTTCTTTAACATCTAACATCTGAGATGTTTGCGAATAAGGGATTTCATGATAGAGAAACTACATAATAGTTTGGTCTCTACCCAATATAGACCTAATAATGATGAGGTTCTAAAAGAGTCAATATATTAATTACCACAAATAATAAAATTGATTTGAAAATTTGTGTTTATAGATGTAGTGGATTTTGTGGAAGATACCATGAGAATGAGCTTCCATTATTAGAGGAAGTTATTCTCATGCATTGAAGTAATATTATATGGGTTCAAATCCACATAACAAGGCTTTTATATGAAAGTTCCATGTAAATTTGTATTTACTCTAGTGTGAAAGAGAAGAATATTATATGTGCATAAAAATTCCATTCAATTATTTTCATTCATGTTAACTTCAAATGATATTAGGTTCCATACTAGATCAATATAGGCTTCATTTTACTTTAGAAATATATGAAGTATGGAAATAATCAATTCGAGGGAAACTTGTGGAATGATTTTTGAAGATGATACGTGGGATGTTTTTGTGGTGAATATAGTTTATGATGGGGTTTTTTATGTGAATGACCATACATTTCTTGAAAACAAAAAATCTATAAGATGCATAGAGTATATAGAATCCAAGACACTTGTAGAGAGTGGTTATTTATTTTTCAGTGCATCATGTAATTGAATATATTAACATGTTTTATGGGATTACTATATGTTAATCATGTTATGTGTTTTCTATAAATACAAGGTTAAATATTGCTAATATGGCTTCATGATTTTCAAGTAGAGTCTTTTATCAAGAGTGGAAGATCAGAATTAACTCTATTTTTATAAAGAATATGATGGATTTCACAGAGGATAAAATATTATTAATATAATTCATATTACATTTTCTATTTGAATGGAGTTATAATATAATTACACTTTTATGTAATTATCTAAAGATAGTTTCTCATACTAATTATTAATTGAAATATAATTAATTTGTTTTTTGAAGGATCATTAAAAAAGTTAAATAAGTAAAATAATAGTAGATGATAAGTCATATATTTTATTCTATATTCCCAATATGTGAATGTAAATAATTTAATATACTACTTTAGGAATATACATTGAAGAATAAAATCAGTTTTATAGACCACCTTCTGAAAAGTTGATGAAATTTTTTTATAGGAATTTAAATACATATTATTATGAGTTATGAATGTTAAATATTTAATAAAACAATATTGAAGGTTTTTTTCATCACTTTCACAGATATAACGGAGGTTGGGACATGATATAAAGATGTAACAATATCTACATGGGCATGGTTTCATTGTGGTGACTGATCGTATATAGGTGATTAAAAAATTTGAGAAATAATAGTAAGTTGAAAAGGAACTTGAATTTGTACACAATTAGATCAGATCTAGTTTTATTGTAGAGGAAGATCAATCTAAAAAATAAATATGACCTTTTATTATAATGTTAGGCCATATGAATAAGACGGTCTCAACTATAGGGTCTAACCAATTGTTGGGATATTTTGGTTGGGGGTTCTAACCAATCATTAGGGAATACTGTGCAGATTGGGGTGCATAACCAACAAATAAATGTGGATTTTAGTTTGGGGTATAACTAGTTTGCAATTAGTTGTATAGAGAATTAATGTTTTTAGGCACATTATAATATTGTAAAGAATCCCTTTTGGTGGAATAACAAACCTGGAAAAGTTTTGGTATTTGTACAAAATCTTATAAATCATCATGTTCAATGCCTTGTATTTACAACATTACTTAATGTTTGGATAATAGACATAAAAAGAGTTGATTAATTATGCAAAAATATATAGATGTTTAATTAAAATGAAAAAAAAATTAAAAGTAAAAGTGATCACTAATTCAAAGCATCCCCCTCTTAGTGATCTCATGCTGATCTATATTCTTCAATTATTTATTACAACAAATGTTATCGCTTTAAATTTACATTCACATGATTTTTAAGGTTAATGTAGATCCTTTATAATTTATTCCCTGATAAATATTCCTATCCTGAGTATGGTTCTATAATATTTATATCCCATTATTATTTACAACCTTCCACATTCATCCCATGATTGTTTTAATTGTGACTATTGCAGATGATGTTGAAGAAGAACTTGTTTCCGTAGTTTTTCATTAACGGAGATGATAAATTGTTATCATGATTAGATTTTAAAATCATAAGACAAAGATAATAGATAAATATTTAATACCATATTATTATATTTCATTAACACTACATAACATTACTTATTCATTCTGTTTGTAAACATTAAAATATTTCTCAAGTAATTTTTTAACCTTCTAAAACAAAAGTAAGGTATAATGATCGAATGTGTAAGAAATATCTATTACTTATTGTTAATAAAATGTCTATTTAAGAATAAAAATCTATTATATATCATATATTTCCATCAATTCCACTAATAAATCCCTTAATGATGGGTGTCTATGAAAAATCAAATATGTCATTAGTTGAGGCGGTAGTCTATACTTATGCACAATTAACAAACTCATTTCTCAATAACTGGATAGAGTTATAGTATATGGAAAACTATCATTTTATAAATATAATAATTTAATTAAATTTAAATTAGTTAAAAAAATTAATTTTAGTTCTATCCATGTTATCTGGTTATGATAAATGAGATATGTAGTTTATGGAGGCTATAGTCCATGCATATGCATGATTAATGATCACATTCCATAGTAAAAGGACAGAATAAAGTTAAATATGTTTTCGCATTTCATAATTGTATAAGCTAATTAATAAATATATTTATCCATCAAATCCATCATTGATACCATTCATAAGAGGTGGTGATGAAAAATGAACTATATCATGTCGTGAAGGGGGTAGTCTACACAAACACACGATCAATGTGTTTTTTTCTTAGATAACTCTATGGAATGAATTAATAATTTATGTTACATTAATAAAATAAAATATCTATATATAGAACTGAATTTATTAAATAATCAATTTTAGGGAATATTATAATTAGGAAAAATAAAAAAGAAATAAAAATTGAAGAGTAATACTCATCTCCAGAACATTGGTTTTCCTTGGAATTATCTTTATAACTTAATGTATTAGGATAATTAAGGGTAAAAAATGATATAATTAATGGGAGAATATTCTAGTGGAATAAAATGGTAGTGTTTAACCGAGTCATTAAAACAGATGGGTGTGTAAAGAATGTGGTATGTGTGTCCTTTTATAAGTGACAGAAATGGTAGTTTTGGAATTACCTTAACTTATTAAGTTATTTATTTACACTATTCAACATCAAAGTCCCTGATACATAAATATTATTGAGTATAGGAAATGATATGTATGAACACAATTACATTTACTCATGTTGTAAAATCATTGAGTGATTTATCTTTTTTACTTCTAATTTTCACTTTACTCATGTGTACTTTTTTCATTGTCACTTTTAATTTCACCCAAGTAAATAAATTAAGAAGTTATTTATTAATATTTAACTTACTAATTAATTTTAGTTTTATAGTCCAATATTTTATATTTACTTTATCAATTAATTTTTTTATTATTAAATGGTAATTTAAAAAAAATAATCATTCATATTGATTAAAACCGTTTTTAAGATAATCATTTTTTTAATCTTAATGTTTATGTGTGTGTTAGAATAATTTATTTCAATATTTTTTATAACCTTAATTGTTTTTTCATAAATCTATTTATTTTATTGTGATATTAAAATCGATATATAACTGTATCTTATTGAAATTCTTATTAATTTAAAAAACATAAAATAGATTTTTTTATTAATGTTGCCTTTTAATTTAGTACAAAAATGGTGGCAATTTTTTAAATATGATGAAATAATATTTTCAAATGATTAATATTAATCTTTAATTTCATATTTAATCACACAAATGGTTTTATGACCTTTTGGTCCTTTCTTATATATTTTTATTGTTAGGAAAATTAAAATTGTCCTAAAAATCACATTTTTTATAATAAGTAAATATTTTCATAAAATAGTGAAACATTTTTACAAATTTATTTTGATATTATAATTTAAAAAAAAATTTAATTTTATATATTTTATTGATAAAAATTATATATTTATTGTTAATAAAAAATAAAAAATATAAATGCCAAATTCTTCTATTTAAAGACGACCTTCTTAAACATCAAGTGTTGCTAAAATTATTTTATACCAATCTTAAATTTTTAGTATTTTTAATATTTTATATGATTATATAAAATTATAATGATAATTTAAAGATATTTATTTTAATTTAACGATATCTCGTGAACATTTGTTTAGTGGTTGTGAATAAAGTTATTGAACATTGTATTATTTAAAGGAATATATATATATATATAAATATATTGAAATCTCATTATGGTACATTCTCTCCTCCCTAAATAAATTTCATCCTCATAATTTTTTACACAAAAATTATTTAATGAAGTAAAAAAATATATAAATGAATTAATTTGAAATTTCAAATGAAAATACAACATTAATATATTATATAAAAGTAGAACAAAAATCTTATTCCTCTATGATGTTAAGTGAATGATTCATTTTCCAATATATCATTGATACATTATGTCATTATTTCCTACACATAAATAGATTTCTAGTTCATTTGAGATATTCCCCACTGCATTTCTTACAACATTTATGACATGATGGAAATTATATCCATTTTCCACCATTATCTTCATCAGGAAAATATTCTTTATAAATCTTATTTATCTTATTTGGTGTGATTGGGATTTCAACTATGTTCAATTTAATAATAATAATTTATGAACATTAATTTATAATGATAAAAGGGATTTTTAACCCCATTTATTATCCCAATAGATTGAAGGTCAGGAGAGTCAACACATTATCCATTAGATCCATTGATAATTTGTTTCATTATTTCTCTAGAAATTAAAATAAAATAATTTTTAGGAAAAAAATCATAGATTATTAAATATTCAAAGGTAATTTTATGAGGATAAAATAATTAATTCAAAAAAAAATGTTCATATTCTAACTTATGAGTTGTTAGTTTTAATCTAGGTCATTAATTGTTCTTTTAAATTAAATATATCTAATTAGATAAACTTTCATAAAAGTGAATGTTCAAATACTTCATAATTTATTTAAAAATATATTTTTAACTAACCCAAGTGTATCTCTTAGGTAATTATGGGCATGTGTTATAAGGCCCCAGCCTTAAACCTTACTTAATATTGAATTAAATGAATAATTCACATTGAGGATATTTTCAGGTTTAGAGTTTTAGAGAATTAGTACATGAATATTACATCTCAAAAGATTACAAAGTAGAAACTTCTACTAAGTTTCCATAAAATAAATTCTCTTAAAAAGAAACATGTCTAGTTCCATGTTTTAGGTAGCATGAATTTACCTTGATCCCTTCCTTGTCCCTATTCCGCGAAGTCCTATGAAAAACATTTCAAAAACTTGGGATGAGCATAAAAATCTCAGTAAGGGATACACAAAGAATGAAAACTGTTAGTTTTTCAAAACAATAAGTAAACTATGTATACTTTATCAAAGTAATACCTTTCACCTTTTAGAAGTAGTAAAAAAAAACTATTCAATGAATAAAAGAACATTACATACCCTTTTGTTACCAAAAGATTACCATAAAACCCATATAAATAACACATAACATAAAAAGGTAACTTGGGACATAAACATACTTAAATGGAATAACCATATGGTCTACTTCCACACATACTTAATGGAATAGCCATACGGCTGACTTCCACACATACTTAATGGAATAGCCGTACGACCAACTTCCATACCCAATGTATTGGAGGTTATAACGTAACCACCCATCCTGGTATTCATGGAACCACCCGTCATAATGTCCAAGTACCATTATAAAATCATAAGACAATAAACAAATATAATGGAAAGAAAAAATTTCCACATTTTGATCACAATATATCACCTAAATATATCGACATAACAAATCCTTTATAAAAACCATTTTCAATACCAACATACATAAAAGAGTATATGGTATTTATTTCATTTTAAAAAACATTACGTCTTGATAAGGAAGCCAAATACCAAATAATACTTGCGGTGGCGGAAAAGGGCGTTGTCACCACGTACGTTAAAAGAAAACTTTCCTTTTAGTCATTTTGTAAAACGATTCATATAAAAAGATTCCTTTTGAATAAAATTAAATGTCAAAGGCGTTTATACATCGTATAAAAGAAAGTTGTGTGTAAAACCAAATATGCTTCAATGAAAGGAGATTGAGACGAAGTCCCTTACAAAGTCGGTATCCTTAGATTAAGGATAAATCAATTACATGATTATGTGTGACAAATACGAATACAAAAAATATAAGTGGATATTAAGTATAAAACAATCAGAGGTTGTTCACAAATATTCATAGAAAGACATATTCAAGGAGTACAAGCTTATCCCAAAGAATCAAAATTGGGTTAAAAAGTTCCCTTGCAAAAATTTGATAGCCTAACGGCGTCACTACAAAATTCAGAAAATGAGTTGATGAGAGATAAAAAGGGTATCTCATCACTTGGATATAAAATTTAAATCACTAAGGATATAGAATAACTTTTCCCAACATAAAGTTATGTGAATTAAAAGACATAACAAAAGAAGTCTTTTAAAAATAGGAGGGTGAAAGGTTCCCTTACCGACATGGGTATCTTTCGAAACATACACCCCGTGAAAGAAGGACAATACAACATTGATGTAAATACTCATAAATGAAATTATATTACACAATGAGTAAAATAATGGGCAGTACATACACCACTCAAAGGAAATTTTGGCAAATGTAGCTTAAATCTCACGGGAATAAAAGTGAGATGAAAAATCCCTTATGAAAACTCGGCAGCCTAACGACGCCACTTAAAACTTCCAAAAATGGATTGATCAGATTAAATAGGGTATCTAATCATATTAAAATAAAATTTACAGAAATAGTAATATAAAAGAACTTCCCCCATCATAACAAATAGGAGCTTAAAAGAAGTGACATAAAGGAGAGTACTTAAAAAGAAAGAGAGAGGTTAGATCTCTTACGAAAATTCAGCAGCCTAACGGCACCACTCAAAACTTCCAAAATGGATTGATGAGAGAGAATAGGGTATCTCATCATATGAACATAAAAATTATAGTAAGAGTAATATAAAAGAATATCCCAATCACAAGAAATATGAGCTTAAAAGGAATGACATAAAAGATTGTACTTAAAAAGAAAGAGAGGAGTATGATCCCTTACCTCGTGTCTGACATGACTCGATCGTTCTTTAATATACTGAATAATAAAATTTGGTAAATTTATAATTTCTGAAGGACCTCCTTTAAATATTATTATTAATTTCATATCAAATACTATAATGTTATAATAATTGGTTAATAAAGTGAGTTCATATCAGACGTTTTTGTTGATGTTCAGTACATGAGTAAAAATTAAACTTGTTGGAAAAGAATTTTCCATGTAGTTATAGGTACATCATCTACATAATAGTATTTATGTTTTAAATATTATATATATCCAGTATATATTCATTTTATACTATTCCATGGAATTTTGAGATAAAAAATTAAAAGCACCGTTCATGGAGACGGTAGGCCATACGTACGCATGAACGCTACTTTCATTTTTTGCCATATTAATGGAATTAAAAAAAAATGGGAGATATATATATTATAATTCCAGAATTATACCCATCATTTAGATGTAATATATTACATATATATCCATTATATATATGTACTTATAATAGTACATAACATTTGGAGATAAGAAATGAAATGTACCGTTCGTGGAGACGGTAAGCCGTACGTACGCATGAACGCTACATTCATTTTTTTTGTATTCAATGGAATGAAATAATAAAGATATAAAGGTATATTATAATTCCAGTAGGATAACATATTAAATAACATTAATTGCATACTTTATACGTCCCACATATGTCATTAACGAATCAAATCACTTTGAGGGGGGCGGTAGTCCGCACTTCCTAAAATGAAGATATCACGTTTACCCATAATGGAAACCATAAAGGTATGCCATAAATGAAAAATACAGAAGATTAAGGAAAACATAAACATATTATATATCATATATAAATATAGTGACATCTTAATGGCCACCTTTGAAGGTGTTAAAAGAATATTGAACAATCATCGTTTCGTGAGGCAGTAATTCGCCATCCACAGAAACAGTACGTTCTTTAACCATTAGACGAAGTTATGTGTAAGTGTATCCCTAATAGTTCACATAACAACATACTAGTATATTTAGGATACTATTTGTGTTACAAAAAAAGAATAAAAATGGTTTAGGGGGTTGGATAAGAAAAATAAAACAAAAGAACACAAGGGAAGACATTACATTTAAATCGGGCAACTTCCTTTGATTTGAGCTCAAAGGCATCCTTGGAAAGGATTATTCCCAAAGTGAGGCTTCAATGATGAATAGAGGGATGTGGAGAGATGAAATGGTCAGGGTTTGGACGAGCCAAAGTCTTGAGATGTGTGTGTAAGGTGGTAGAGGTGGGGGCCTTTTATAAGAGGAGAGGAGAGGCACTCTTGGAAAGTTACAAAATGTTACTTTATTTTCAAATGATTTTCGGATTTTAAAGGTCCTAAATTGATTTATTTTGAGTATAATGTGATAATGTTTCGAAATACACCCATCCAATAGGTTTGTGACAAATGTAGGTCTTAGATTTTACATTATCGTTTCATTTTATTTAAATCGTTAAATAATGAGGTAATCACTGCATCATCATGGTGTCATATATAATTTAATTTATTTAGTGTCTAAAAATTATCTAAAAAATATCATGATCTAGGAAATATTTTTATCTTTATAATTAATATTTATAGTCAAAATTATGACTTGTATAACCCCATATAAAAATTGTTTTAGTAAAATAACACATGTTTGTGATATTTAAATTTTAACATTAAATAAAAAGGTATTAATGTCATTTTCCAACCAAAGTGGCTCCATGGGGTCCCCAAGTTGACCCATGGATTGTATTGGTCGGCCATGACACATCCAATGAGGGTAGTACATGTGTCTAGGCCATTTCATATTATTAAAACATTATTTTACCTTAAATTACACTAATTACCTCTAATCACGATCAATAAACTTAAAAGTTACTATTCACCAAAAAATTATTTTAATCCCATTCAACCACATTTTACTTCTTAATGATAGCTATGTATGTCTGAATTTTGAAATTCAAATCATAGAAGTGGTAAAGTTTCATTTAAACGAAAAACCAGTTTCTTTAACTACCACTTAGTGGTTTCACTATTCATCAAAAATTGATGTTTTTTCAGAAAATTACCAAAAATTCACCCTTGGCTATATTTGTTATTCCGAATTAAAAAATGATATATATTTTAAAAAATTCAAAACATATAAGTTACATTAATTAATTTAATAATTAATTCCCGCTGCCAGAACAAATAGCTTGTTTTTATGAAACAATAAGTATCAAAAGATTGACACTAGTTTAAGTCCAATTTCAAGATGAAATTAATTCCAACAACCACTACTGGATTAAATGGTAAAAATATATTCTAATTTTACTTTAAAAACAATTCAAAATATAATCTAATCATATAAATAAATTAGACTAAAAAGAGGTTTTGAATTAAAATACAACATTTTTCACTATTCATTAAAAAATGAACTTTATCAGAAAGATACGAAAAATTTACACAAAGTAAATTTTGATGTCCCGATTCTAAAGAAGAATATTATTTTGTCAAACATAACACATAAAATTGTCAAAAAGTGGATTTAAAAGAGGTTCTCCATCAAAAGTCGGTTAATCGACCTTTAAAAAAATATTAGAATGTTTACACTTAAAAATGGATTCATTCGCATTTTTAATCCTCTAAAATTTATTTTAAAGAGTAAAAATATATTTTCCAAGAATATATAATCATTTTGTAGTTAGTTCTGTTCATTCCCTCCATTACAATGGTTAGGCGTTAACTACCATTTAAAATAATATTATTTTATTATTAGAGTGTAACATAAGATTTCAAAGGAACTCGTTGTTGTGTATTGGGTAAGCCATCGAGCATAGAGTTACCTTTAAATTAATATTGACATTTTATTCACAAATAGGGATAAATATAAAAATTTCATATTCTTTATTTACCTGGGGTGTTAAATTCATCCCCCCTTTTGGGAATTGCGTTCTCGCAATTTCAAAATTGGGCTCGAAAACATCCTTGAAAGTCCCACATCGGATCAAGAGTCGGTAAAACAATCACTTTAAAAGAATGGGGGAGAAGTAAAAATGTCACCCGAGTTAACCCATACTAGGATTACAAGTATGAAAATATGGATATGGAGGAGAAAAAAAAGGGTCATGTTCTAATGGAGAGTGATAGTAAACATGTGTAGGAGAAAGTTAACCACAAGAAAATCACAAACTTGTGATGGGTTAAACGGTATTCCATTCCCCAGTAGGAAAAGTTAAGAGACAATATTTTTGTTTTAAGTTACTCTTCATTGAGGAATTTATTTTTTGAGCTTAACTAAATCATAATGAAACATAATTACATGTCACGTAGACTTTCAACTTTTACTAGATTCCTTAATCAAACTCATATTTTCTCCAAAAGACGAGTTTTTAGGAAGACTTGTTCACATTAAGAGTACTATAATAAACTTCTTGAGAATCACCTAATCCACAAAAGAGAACTATATATTTCCCATGTATTTAGACAAAATCAGAAACCGAAATTGTTAGTATAAGATCAGATAACCCACAAAATTATAATTCTTTATAAAAAGAAAATCCATTCTTAATCTCCAAAATTTGTCCAAAAAAAACCCAAAGTTCAACGAAGACTATTCAATAAACAATTGTCCATAAAATTCTTGAAATTAAACCAAACTAAGATTTAAACCAAAATATTTGAAGGATTTAATCACATAGTCTTCCAAGGTACAAATTAACTTTTATCTCCATATAACATTAGTTGCACTTAAATTCTCATATTGAAAAGATATTAACCTAATCACATATCCTCCATGATAGGTTAATCATTTCCATAGATAACCCAAAATAAACTTACTATTGATTCCTAAAATCATATAACTAAAAAGAATTAGTCAAACTAACCAGGGACTTCACGTAGTCCAGTGGTAGGCGATAAATACCAGTCACACTTTGGTTGTGGGTTCGATTCCCGTAGCTTTGTCCGACGCGACGGGTAGTCACACGGTCTGCGTGTTGTCCTTTTTCCAAAACTATAAAATTCTTAAATCATTCCCCAAAACGAGATAAAATCTTCAAAAATAATTATAACATATTTTAACCTCAATTTTATCTCATGACTTTCATTTTCCATCATAATATATAACAACCCATAATTACCTCAAAAGTAAGGATCATATAAACCATAATGTTTGCCTTTATAATTATTACCTGAACTTCCACATCGATTGGTCATCTCGTACATGATGCATTACAGAACACACCAAGGTACAAGTGGTTGATCATGACTCCTTGATAGTTGGATTAGAAGAACCACGAGTTTCCTCATTGAATCCCCCATTTCATCCAGTCTCTTAATCAGAGAACCACCACAGTTTCCTTCAAACCTATTGTCACTTTGGTTCCTGCTAGATCCATCCATTCACTAAAAATAGAAATATCAGTGTGATTATATCATCAAAACCATGATGTACTAATGAGGAAGATAAACACTAAGATATACTTACTCATTCACTTTATCTAAAACTAGGACTCTTTCTAAAATTCTAACCATTATGGTAATGTCACTTATGCTTAAAGAATACCCTAACCTCTAAATTTATCTAAACCGAAATTTGATGACAACTATAAGGCCCCAGACTTAAACCTTACTTAATATTGAATTAAATGAATAATTCACATTGAGGATCTTTTCATGTTTAGAGTTTTATAGAATTAGGACATGACTATTACATCTCAAAAGATTACAAAGTATAAACTTCTACTAAGTTTCCATAAAATAAAAACTCTTAAAAAGAAACATGTCTAGTTCTATGTTTTAGGTAGCATGACTTTCCCTTGATCCCATCCTTGACCCTATTCCGCGTTAAGTCCTATGAAAAACATTCCAAAAACTTGGGATGAGCATAAAAAGCTCAGTAAGGGATACACAAAGAATAAAAACTGTTAGTTTTTCAAAACAACAAGTAAACCATGTATACTTTATCAAAGTAATACCATTCACATTTTATAAGTAGTAAAAAAAACTCTTAAATGAATAAAATATCATTACTTACCCTTTTATAACCAAAAGATTACCATAAAACCCATATAAAGAACACAAAACATAAAAAGGTAACTTGGGACATAAACATATTTAAATGGAATAACCATGCGGTCGACTTCCACACATACTTAATGGAATAGCCATACGGCCAACTTCCACACATACTTAATGGAATAGCCATAAGACCAACTTCCATACCCAATGCATTGGAGGTTATAACGTAACCACCCGTCCTGGTATTCACGACACCACCTGTCATAATGTCCAAGTACCATTATAAAATCATAAGACAATAAACAAATATAATGGAAAGAAAACATTTCCACATTTCGATCACAATAAATCAATTAAATATTTTGACATAAAAAATCCTTTATAAAAACCATTTTAAATACCAACATACATAAAAGAGTATATGGTATTTATTTCATTTTAAAAAACATTACGGATTGTTGAGGAAACCAAAGACTAAATAATACTCGCGACGACAGAAAAGGTTGTTGTCACCACGTACGTTAAAAGAAAACATTCCTTTTTGTCGTTTAGTAAAATGCTTTGTATAAAAAGATTCCTTTTGAATAAAATTAAAAGTCAAAGGGTTTTATACACCGTATAAAATAATGTTTTGTGTAAAACAAAATATGCCTCAATGAATGGAGATTGAGACGAAGTCCCTTACAAAGTCGGTATCCTTAGATTAAGGATAAATCAATTACATGATTTTGTGTGACAAATATGAATACACAAAATATAAGTGGATATTAAGTGTAAAACAATCCGAGGTTATTCACACATATTCATAGAATGACATATTCAAGGAGTACAAGCTTATCCCAAAGAATCAAAATTTGGTTAAAAAGTTCCCTTGCAAAAATTTGACAGCCTAACGGCGTCACTACAAAATTCAGAAAATGAGTTGATGAGAGATAAAAAGGGTATCTCATCACTTGTAAATAAAATTTAAATCACTAAGGATATAGAAGAACATATCCCAACATAATGTTATGTGAATTAAAAGACATAACAAACGAAGTGTTTTAAAAAGAGGAGGGTGAAAGGTTCCCTTACCGACATGGGTATCTTTCGAAACATACACCCCATGAAGGAAGGACAATACAACATTGATGTAAATACTCATAAATGAAATTATTTTACACAATGAGTAAAATAATGGGCAGTACATACACCAATCAATTTAAATTGTTTTAAATGTAGCATAAATCTCACGGGAATAAAAGTGAGATGAAAAATCCCTTATGAAAACTCGGCAGCCTAATAGCTCCACTTAAAACATCCAAAAATGGATTGATGAGATCAAATAGGGTCTCTCATAATATTAAAATAAAATGTACAGCAAGAGGAATATAAAAGAACACCCCCATCATAACAAATAGGAGCTTAAAAGAAGTGACATAAAGGAGAGTACTTAAAAAGAAAGAGAGAGGTTAGATCTCTTACGAAAATTCGGCAGCCTAACAGTGCCACTCAAAACTTCCAAAATGGATTGATGAGAGAGAATAGAGTCTATCATAATATGAACTTAAAAATTACAGTAAGAGTAATATAAAATAACATCCCAATCACAAGAAAGATGAGCTTAAAAGGAATGACATAAAAGAGTGTACTTAAAAAGAAAGAGAGGAGTAGGATCCCTTACCTCGTGTCTGACATGACTCGATCGTTCTTTAATCTCCTGAATTATAAAATTTGGTCAATTTATAATTTATTAACGACCTTTTTTAAATATTATTATTCAGTTTATATCAAATATTATAATTTTATAATAATTGGTTAATAAAGTGAGTTCATATCAGACGTTTTTGTCGATGTTCAGTACATGAGTAAAAATTGAACTTCTTGGAAAAGAATTTTCGATGTAGTTATAGGTACATCATCTCCAGAATAGTATTTATGTTTTAAATATCATATATATCCAGTATAATTTAATTTTATACTATTACATAGAATTTTTAGAAAAAAAATTAAAAGCACCATTCATGGAGACGGTAGGCCGTACGTACGCATGAACGCTACTTTCATTTTTTTTCCATATTAATGGAATTAAAACAAAATGAGAGATATATATATTATAATTCCATAATGATAACCATAATTTAGATGTAATATATTACATATATATCTATTATATATATGTACTTATAATAGTACATAACATTTGGAGATAAGAAATGAAATGTACCGTTCATGGAGACGGTAAGTCGTACGTATGCATGAACGCTACTTTCATTTCTTTTTTTTGTATTCAATGGAATTAAATAATAAATATATAAAGGTATATTATAATTCCAGTAGGATAAAATATGTAATACCATTAATTCCATCCTTTATACGTCCCACATATGGCATTAACGAATCAAATCACTTTGAGGGGGCGGTAGTCCGCACTTCCTAAAATGAAGATATCACGTTTACCCATAATAGAAACCATAAAGGTATGCCATCAATGAAAAATACAGAATATTAAGTAAAACATAAACATATTATATATCATATATAAATATAGTGACATCTTAATGACCACCTTTGAAGGTGTTAAAAGAATATTGAACAATCATCGTTTCGTGAGGCAGTAATTCGCCATCCACAGAAACAATATGTTCTTTAACCATTAGACGAAGGTGTGTGTAATTGTAGCTCGAATAATTCACATAAAAACATACTAGTATATTTATTATACTGGTTTTGTTACAAAAGAAAAGAATAAAAAGGGTTTAGGGGTTTGGATAAGCAAAATAAAACAATAGAACACAAGGGAAGACATTACCTTTAAATCGGGTAACTTCCTTTGATTTGAGCTCAAAGGCTTCCTTGAAAAGGATTCTGCCCAAAGTGAGGCTTCAATGATGAATAGAGGGATGCGTAGAGATGAAATGGGAAGGGTTTGGACGAGCCAAGGGCTTGAGAGGTGTGTGTAAGGTGGTAGAGGTGGGGGCCTTTTATAAGAGGAGAGGAGGGGCACTCTTGGAAAGTTACAAAATGTTACTTTATTTTCAAATGATTTTCGGATTTTAAAGGTCAAAAATTAATTTATTTAGAGTATAAGGTGATAAGGTTTCTAAATACACCCATACAATAGGTTTGTGACAAGTTTAGGTCTAATATTTTACATTATATTTTCATTTTATTTAAATCGTTAAATAATGAGGTAATCGCTGCATCATCATGGTGTCATAAATAATTTAATTTATTTAGTGTCTAAAAAATATAAAAAAACTATCATGATGTAGGAAATATTTTTAGATTTCTAATGAATATTTATAGTAAAACATATTACTTGTATAACCCCATATAATTTTTTTTAGTAAAATAACACATGTTTGTGACATTTTAATTTTAACATTAAATAAAAAGGTATTAATGTCATTTTCCAACCAAAGTGGATCCATGGGTTCCCCATGCTGACCCATGGATTGTATTGGTCGGACATGACACATCCAACGAGGGTAGGACATGTTTCTAGGTCATTTCATATTATTAAAATATTATTTTCACCTTAAATTACACTAATTACCTCTAATCGCGATTAATAAACTTAATAGTTACTATTCACCAAAAAATTATTCTAATCCCATTGAACCACATTTTACTTCATAATGAAAACCATGTTTTTCGGATTTTTGAAATTCAAATCACATAAGTGGTAAAGTTTCATTCAAACGAAAAATCAGTTTCTTTAACTACCACTTAGTGGTTTCACTATTCATCAAAAATTGAAGATTTTCAGAAAATTACCAAAAATTCACCCTTGGCTATATTTGATATTCCGAATTCAAAACTGATGTCTATTTTACAATATTAAAAACATATAATTTACATTAATTAATTTAATAATTAATTCCCACTGTCAGAGCAAATTGCGTGTTTTTATGAAACAATAAGTATCAAAAGATTGACACTAGTTTAAGTCCAATTTCAAGATGAAATTAATTCCAACGACCACTATTGGATTAAGTAGAAAAAATATATTCTAATTTTACTTTAAAAACAATTCGAAATATAATCTAATAATATAAATAAATTAGACTAAAAATTGGTTTTGAATTAAAATACAACATTTTTCACTATTCATTTAAAAATGAACTTTATCAGAAAGATACCAAAAATTTACACAAAGTAAATTTTGATGTCCCGATTCTAAAGAAGAATATTATTTTGTCAAACATAACACATAAAATTTTCAAAAAGTGGATTTAAAAGAGGTTTTCCATCAAAAGGCGGTTAATCGACCTTTTAAAGAATTTTAGAATGTTTACGCTTAAAATTGGATTCATTCGCATTTTTAATCCTCTAACATTTATTGTAAAGAGTAAAAAAATATTTGACAAACATATATAATCATTTTTTAGTTAGTTCTGTTCATTCCCGCCATTACAACGGTTAGGCGTTAACTACCATTTAAAATAATATTATTTTATTATTAGAGTGCAACGTAAGATTTCAAAGGAACTTGTTGTTGTGTATTGGGTAAGACATCGAGCATAGAGTTCCCTTTAAATTAATATTTACATTTTATTCACAAATAGGGATAAATATAAAAATTTCATATTCTTTATTTACCTGGGGTGTTACATGTGTTCCTTAAGGGCCCGACCCCTATACACCAGAATAATCACTAAGATATACCAGGAAAACTATTTTCCTATGTTTTACCCATAGATAAATATATTTTAAAAATAAATCCAATGGTTAGTGTCCAGCTGCAGTTATAATTTCTAGTAAAATCATATAATCTATTTTTTAACAACATTTTTTGTAGGGTTTCTAATAATTGGACTTATACCTTGGACTCCCCCTAATGTTCTCTTATCCTCATATGAAAACAAAATAATATATTCCATACTTCTAAACTAAGTGTCTATCTATAACATTGAAATTAATATCATCCTTAAATCATATACCCTATATTTCATTCCTAAATCATAAATCATCCACAACTATTAACATCATAACCTCTAAACTTGTCAAAACTCTGTTTTAATAAAAATTGTAGTTCCCCTGAACCCTGATACCATATCCAATGCTAAAAAAACATAAATAAAAACACTATAATTGATACGCATCTGTTATCACAATATCCCTCAATCATTTATAATTAAATAACATATTATTTTATATTTTTAGAGAATTAATAAATATCACAACTAAAAAATCTCTTTTCTTCTAAAAAATTGGTCACTATGGTTTCTTCCCTATATAACAGGGTGATAAGTAAATAATTATACTTCAACGTCACCAAAATATTCTCCAAACAATATAATCATATTTTAGTATTATACATAATACTATCTTTCAACACCTGGGTAATGAGAAACATAATAATGGGTGAGCTAAAATGATCAACAAGTGTAAAATAATTATAATGAAAAATCCGACTTACATGATTCATAACATGATATCACAATGATAAAGATCATCACATGAATGTTGTGACATCATAAAAATTACATCATTAGTATAATTCAGGGCTCCCTACCATGTTACCATAACATAAATGGTTTGAAAACTACATAGGAACCATTTATGGCTAGAATCACATTCCAAACACCATAATATATCATGAGGTGGAAACATTACCCAATTAATTAGTGAGATCTATAATTTTAACCCACCCATTATATGATTAAAATCATACATATGTGTGTCACATGGTTTCCATCAACACACTATAAATACCCAAGGAAATAAAATGTGTTTTATATTCTTCTTAAGGGGTTCCTGAATGAAGAATTACTGATTTTATCAATAAACATGAAATGATAATCCAATGTAAAATAAATGGGTACCTAATGACATTAATAATCATTATTGGTAAATACTACCCAACAAATATGGTTACATATATGGTATATGCATTGTATAGAAATTGGATATGTGGTTTAGATGATAGTTTCACCAATCAATTGATGTGTTAAGAATATAGGTGAAAATCCTTTAATAATGTAATAGGTTATATAGTAATTAAATAGAATAATTATTAAATATAAATAATGCATATACAAGAGGTTTATTAGGCCTGAAAAAGGGAGTGAGGGATCATACCGTATATATATAATAAAATATCAAAATCCATATATATAAATATTATTGATGTTATTAGTTATAGAATACCGTTGGTAAAAAATATGACATAGATGAAGAACAATATTAAACCTATTGTTAAACATTAATTTAATATAATAATTTCTATATTTATTTAAAAAAATATAAGAAAGGATTATTTTATTATAACATGAGAATAATAATTTCTTTTTTTGGAAAACATGAATGCATAGAGAGGAAGCCTCTTAGAAAATGACAAAGGAAGATGAAATATATATTCAAAAATAAGTACGTAAAATATATTCCTATATGAAAACATTATAAATTTCACCTTTTAGAAACATTTATTTCTTAAATTCAATGTAGTTTAAAATTTCCTTTATAAAACTATTATGGAAAAAGGTATTTCAGAACATTTTTTAAAAATATATTAGAGGGAATTTTTTTGAAAACTAATCGTGTCAGAAACATTTATATTACATTAAAACCATTTAGTGAATTCTGTATTATATAAATTATAATAAAAAATTTCATTAATAAGAGGTTAATAGTAGTATTAAGGTCATATTACACATTATATAATTTTTTATAGTTAAAATACAGATTCATATGAAAAATATGGATTGGAAATTATAGAAGTTATTATTATAAAAATCATAAATTTACTTTAAGAATAATTTCATAAAAGGGAAGAATATTAAATTAAGACAACTAATATACCCATATAATAAAGAAAAAAACCGTTTTTATAAGATAATGGTAGTACAAAGAAACATGGAAGACCAATATCAGTAATATATTTCTTAACTCACGGAGAAAAGGACTCGAGTAGAGAAAAGAATTAAGAATTTAGTAACATTTTTCAAGAATTTTTAAGGATAAAGTTCATGAAAATGTACCTAAAATTCAATGAATAAAATATATTTCATTATAAAATTAAAATTGGGTATCATATCATCTATAAAAATTTAAAATAGTGTCTAAGTTAAAACATCTCCCAACTAAAGGAGTTTAAGAAAAAAACACCTTACCTTTTTTAACCTCTTAGTTCATACCCCTATTACTTCCTATGAATCAAACATAACTATATTAAATATATATTTCAAGAAATTATTCATCCCTCCAACCCTTTTCTGTGCTTTATTTGTAATTCTTTCTTATTAAAATAACGGTTCATTATAGCTTATACTTATGATTGGATGTTAAAACTTTTAATTTTCATGCACATGATTTGTGATGTTAAAGTTGATCGTTGAAATTTGTTTGAAATTTCATAATTCATAGGTTAATAAAATTTTAGTAATATATATATATCCCATGGTTATTTTTAATCTTCCTCTTTGATCGCATGATATTTTTAATTTTAACTATTGTGGTTGATGTTAGAGACAAACATGTTTCGTTATTTTCGTATGAATAGAGATGAAATATTTTGAAAATTTTAGATATTAATATTATAACTGTAGAAAAATTACATAATATTTAACATATTAATATTTCCTATTATAACTTCTATATAAAATTTTTAAATCATTCATTATATAGATTTTACCACATTAATCAAGCAGGCAGTAAGCCGACCAAAATAGAATTGTGTCGTAATAATCAAATGAGTAAGAATGTGCTATTAAATAATGATAATATATCAATTATAGCATATTATACATTTAATATATATCCTATACCTACATAAAATACATTTTTAGAACCATTAATTTGGGGTGGTTATGAAAAATGAAATTCATCATATGTGGAGGCGGTACTCTCTACATACATGTGATTAACAGACTCATTTCTCAGTGAATGTATAGAGTGGATATATGTAAAAAAATAATTTTAAAATTATAATAATTCTATGAAATTAATATTATTTTACTATTTACACTTCTAGGTCCATAGATGTTTGATGGTTATGAGAAATGAGACAAGTATTTTATGGAAGTATTTGTCTGCACATATAATATGATTAATGATATAAAACCTTAAGGAATGAATAGAACGAAGATAAATATTAAAAAGGATTTATATTTCCTATTTTTATAAGTGATATAAAACTAAAAAATTATTCTTAAAACCAGTGATTTATAGAATCCAAAAATAATGGTGATGAAAAACCAACCGCAACTTGTTGTGAAGGTTGTAGTCTGTATGTATGCATGATAGATGCATTTTTTATTAGAGGGTGATATATAATTAATGATTAATTGATGTTAAAATAATATAATTACATTTAATTATATATATATATATATATATGAGACTAAATAGTTTATATTAACAATTTTAGGTAAGATTATGAAGAGGAAAAGTAAAACTGAAGACTAATAGGAGAGTAATACTTACATCAGGAACATTAATACTCCTTATAATTATACATTGAAATTGAGGTATTATGTTAATTATGATTGTCAAAATGATATTTTTATTTGGATAGGGTTATAATTGATGAAAAATGGTAGATTTACACTAATTAAGTTTAATGGATGGGTGCATAAATAAGTGATATATATGTATCATTTTCTTAAGTAAAGGGAAGAGTTGTTTTGGAATTACATTAACTTATTTAATTATTTATATACACTATTCAAGGTCAAAAACCCCATTCATGAAACTAATGGAGTATGATCCTTGATATGGATGAAAATTATCCCATCCACTCATGTTTGGGTAATATTTCAATTATTCAGGTGTTTTTTTTTCACTTTTTACTTTCCCATTTGTACTTCTTCGAATGAAACTTTTATTTTCACTAATGTTAAATAAATAAATATGACTTTATTAATTTTTATCTTACCTATTAATTTGATTATTATAAACTTATACATGATGTAAATTTTATTAAAATAAAATTAACAAGATTAATAAAATTTAATTTTTTAAAAAATAATTGTGCTCAATGCTATAAATGACTTTTTAAGACAATCAAGTTATAAGCATAAAATTTATGTGTGATTTAAAATTATTAATTTCAATTATTTTTATGATATAAATTGATTTATCATAAATACATTAATGGTTATGTTACATTAAAACCAATCCACAAACCAATTTTTCCTATATATTAATTAATTAAAAGAAAATATGTAAAATAATATTCATTATAAAGGAAACCTTTTACTTTAGTTCTATTTTTTTTATAGTCCACTAATTTAAAATAATATTTAAAAATTCATAATTATATTCCATAATTACATTTTTAATCACATAAATGGTTTTGATTAATTAATACTTCCATATTATATATTGATAAAGTCATGATTTTTTTATAAATATAGTGTTTTCCAATATATATTGATATTTTTAGAAAATGGTCCAAAATTATTACTAAGTAAACTTTGATATTCAAAACTAAAAAATAATGCTAATTTTACCTAATTATATTTCTAAAAATAATATGTGAACTTTTATTATAAAATAAATAGTATAATGATAAAATGATTTTATTTAGAAACACTCTTCTTAATCATTATGTATTTCTAAAAATACTTCATAATTTTATTATAATTTAATTAATTTTAATATTTTATATTTGTAAATTCTACCATAATGATCACTTAAGGATGATTATCTTAAATTTATAATGTGTCATGACCTTTATTTTACTATGTATGAATAATGATATCAAACATAGTATTATCTAAAAGAAAATATATATGATAAAATATTGGGATTTACAAGAGAAACCCTGTTCTATGTCAAAAAAATAGTGAACTTTATTTGAATCAATCAATAAAAAAATTCAACTACTTTTAACCTAAACTGATTTATTTTTGATACATATTTTATGGGAATAAATAGTGAACCTACGATCAATCATTCAATATCCACACTTGTTTTGGCTTCCCATACATTTGGAATTTTTTTTTGTGTATTATACCTATAGAAATATTGTGAAATTTTTGTGAATCCTTCAAACACCAAATGTAGTTGGGATACCCCACACATTGGCCAATTTGGTTTCACGTATTATTTGCTAAAAAAATAGTGGACCTGACAATAATCATTTATAAAAAAATTGATTGGTTGAATATGGAAAATATTTTTATTCTAAAATTAAATATACTATTATTCTCATTGTATCATAATGGTATTATACTCAAGATCTCTCATTAAACCAATGAAATGGTAACTACATAATGTTTTTATATGTTTCCACTACCACAATTGATGCAACCCTTTAAAACAGGTGGATAACATCAATTATTTTGTTTCTCTAGTAAGAGATGGAAAATGTGATAGAAATTTAATTCCATTAGTAAGGTACAATCCCAGACCTAGATTCCACACGAATGTGTCTCAAAAAAATTTAAGACTATAATCCCATTCCATTAAAGGAGGCTCAAAAAGAAGTTAGCGATTTCTGTCACAACCACAAACCAATTTGGGTGTATATCCCTAGAGTGTAATAAATAATACCTTTATTATGATATGAAGGTGGATCTAGAATTAAAATTACACGTCGCTTTGATCATGTGCCTCTTAGAAGAGGACCTAGTAACCACCCCCACCAGCATCAAGCAACTACAACCCCTAAATCACTTACTGAGGAAACTACAGAGTATATATTTTCTTGGTCATTAAACCCTGGTAATCAATGAAATATAACTAGTAACGGTGATATATAAACCATTATTAATATGCTCATATAACCACATTTTGTTAAATAATACCACTAACATACTATGACAGTTAACAGTGAGTATGATAATATCTTTATTTTCATAAAGAATGTATACTGGTATATCATGAAAACAAGAAGTGGGGACGTGAATATTTAGGGCACCACATATAAAACAAAATATAAAATATTAATGGAAGATGAAGGATAGGAGTGGACACATATTATCATTTCAAATGAATATTGTTTCCATCACATCATGGAAGTAGAAAATGAGAAGGCTATAATCCATACTTAATCCCTTTCTAACTAGAAATATATTCTTGCAGTGGTAGAGGAGATTCACTAGCATATTACATCAATCATATGGAAATGGGAACCTATCCCTATTTCAACTACCACATCAATGTATGAAAATTTTGAATATGAATAGAAATATTATCTAGATAAAGCACATATTCCTTCTCCCACTCGTGAAGAGTATAAATATATTCTAATAAGTGGAAGTTCTAGGGTTCATGTTCATATTACCGCTATGGTTTCGGTGCATAATTATATTATAAAAAAAATCTCTGTGTATTTTCATTTTCAAATTGAATACCTTAGGATATCATATATTACTTTCGAATACTGATGACATAGCCTAAATATTTCTAAAAGGCACACACACACATTCCTTATTTCTTTAAAGAGACCCATCTACATATTTTAGTAGAAGATAAGGGATACGCTTGTATTATTTCATAGCACTAAGAAGCCTATCAATCGACTCAACTAACTATATCAGAGTCAACCAATAGTACCCTCAAATACCATGATCATCATAATTCCCATTTTAGAACACCTAAAAAATATCACACTGGGGGAGAGCTAAAAAACACATTCCCATATTCTTTCACTAGTTAGACCCGATACTCATGGATTTGAAATAACAATCTATACCCAACTCTTCATAAAATTTTCAGAGTAACCTTAACCGATTTGGACCTCCCGATAATACACTAATTAGTAGATATAAGGTCCCTCACTATAAGATGTGCCATAATATGAAGATCAAAATACAAAAAACTATACCCCTTTCTTGAACTCAAACTTGCTATTGTGAAAGAGTTTTATACTTTAAAATCTAATCCTAATTATGAAGTCATATACTCATCAAATTTTCTCTAAGACCACCCATATATTTGGTAGAAGATGAAGGATTGAAGTCTTTCAAACCCGTGACCTTGAAAACTACTCATGATATACCACCTCTATCAGCATAAGGGAACTCCAAAATATATGATAAAGCGTGAGTAATGAAATAAAGATGTTTATATTAGGTTGGAGATGTATTCCCAAGATATAATTAATATGGGAATGAAATTTGAAAGTAACTAGATGAGAGAATATCACAATACTATTTTGGAATGACACAACTACCTATTATAACATCCCATGAATGGATAACTTTCTTATGCCCTAACCAATGAGAAAATACTCACTAGCCCAGTGATAAACCCCTATATTATCAAGGATATGATTATCATATCTAAGTGGAGAATAATGTTTTTTTCAATAGACCTTTCTCATTCTCCGTACCTCAAATACCAATTCCATAAAAGCACTATGAGAGCTTTAATTTTTCTTATCTACAAAGTCTAGCATTAGTCCAATAATTAATTTTAGATTCCTTAAATTGTATATATATATGGTCATGGGAAAAGAGTAGATAATTTTAATTAACTACATTCCGGATACATAATAGTCACAAAAAATATTGAATCTTAAAATTTCAATGTTTTAGGAGATGTAATAGGCTTGGATAAAACACACTAGTTGGTGGATCCAACAAAACTATCTTGTCTCTAAGTCATAAAAAAGGTTAAACTAAAGAGAGGGGTTATTAGTAGGCTCATTATTCCAGATCCTTGATAGGTTTATAACCCATTTCAAATGAGAAAAGTTGATCCCCTCCCTATTAGAAAATTACTACTAGAATATAGCTCATGATATGGGAAAGAACATAACCTAATGTGGGCTAGATTGAAAATTATTATGATCTTGAAGATTTCTTTTTTAGATTCCTTAGAGGCTATCCATGAGAAAAACCAAACTATATGACTGGGGGTATTCTTCCCACAACAACCACCCATGCGGTCTTTTAATCATTAGTATCCTCAAAATATATCACTGGTGGATATTAGTCAACCTAGTCCATAAGTATGGGGCCTCTTATAGCACTACATCCTCCCATGGGGTCACTGAATCCTCACTTTGATTAGATGGTATCATTAGAGTTACTAAATCAAAACCAACTAACATGAAATATTTATTTTAGGACTATAATTACCCTTATAACTATAAAATACTATTTTGGATATAGAAACATTGGTTTTGACTCTAAATCAATCCCAGTCCTCAGGTAAAGGGATTTTATTATTATATCCACTATGAGAATTAGTCTTCTCTAATATGGGAAGTGATTTCCTATAGTTCTCCCCCTGCTTTTTGATATCACCACTTGAAACACCCCATTCATCCATGGTATGTTCATTGAGGGTAATATAATATTTTTTAGGCTAACCATCAAAAGATAAAATCTATGTAAAAATCTAATAATGAAGACCAAACCCCATAAATTCACAACTAGAAACATCCCACTAAAAAACAAGTGCATGGAGAACACCACAATATACCATTTGATGTAGAAATATGCAATAAAGAGTCACTATACTGCTTAGAGAATGATGACGACGAGTTCAACATGAGTCACTGATATGAGTTAGTGAATATCATCACTACTAGTTAAGAAGATAATAAAAAATGAGACATCGGCACCAAGGAATGTAATTGGGAAACATTGTCTCATGATATGGGTTCTGATGAAATAGTATCTAATGTCACAAGGACTTATAATTAGAGGCATACCAAGAACATGGAACCTCTAAATGAGGATTGTCCACCTCCTTGATCTCATTATACAAAATATAATGGACAATCAAGGCTATATCCTACTCACCACCAAGGTAGTCTATAATCTTCATTTTAAAATAGAAGATAGTGTAGTACAAAGCCTAGATAACAAATCTTAGATGGATAAATGTGAAATCACTCAGTATAAATATTCTCATAGGTTATCATATTTAATAGGATGTGAATACATTACTATGAAAAATTATATTATATTATTACCTTAAAATAATCAATTTTCATTATAGTTTTCCCTACACACAACATTGAACTTCAAAGAAACCATGACATATTTATACAAGATATTAATATTTCCGAATAACCATTAAAATACTATTGGTTAAATTGGAGGGAAATAATATGAGTAACATGTTTCGGAATTATAAATATATATAAAATAAAATATAACATTAATATTAATGAAATTCAATTAGTTTTCCTAAAATTAATAATAAGATAATTAAATGTTTAACAAATTATTTTCCTAAAAATTGTTTTTATGTTATTTGAATTTATATTTTATGAAACACATGAGTAATGATAAATTAGTATTTATATTAATAATTCATTAAACCAAATTCGTTGGATAAACCACATGAAATAATAATAATAACATATAATATTTGAAAATGACATTTTCCAATTAAAATGGGTTTTAAATTATTTTTTATAATTTTATTGAAATACTAAAATTATCAATATGGGAATTTAAAATTCATAATAATGATCTTGATTTTTTAATTCCTTATATAATGTCGACATAGTATTATTTTCTTTATCTTTTTTCCAAAAATGTCGTTTTTTAATAAATGAAAAAGGTTTTTAGAAAACTCATAATTTGTCTAACTTTAACATTATATAAGAATGAATTATAAAATTATAAAACCATTTAAGTGATTAAATATTAATTTTAGTAACTATATTAATCTTTTTTATATATTAATTGAACTTATAAAATAAATGGAAAACATTTTTTAACTAATTAAAATGAAACCTTAATATAAAAATGGGTTTTAGTATTTTCATTGAATCAATATCTTTTCAAGGGATATTATATTTTTTCTTAGTTGGAAGAAATGTATCCATTATTTTTTAAATGAAAAAATTTATTTCATTAATATTTGAATCCTATATAGTTTTAGCTTCTATATAAACATAATGCTTAGAAATAATGTTTCTCTAATAACTAATTTTACACAATTAAGTTTATTTATTTAAATATCAAAACTTTAATCTTTTAAAAATTTTATATACTAAAATTATTTTCTAATTTGAATTTATATGTATCAAAACAGGTAAAAATTTCTATCTTAATCTTTTAAAATAAAATAAATTACTAAGATTTTAAATTAATTACCAATGTAAAATTAAATTTTCGTAAAATATAAAAAGTTTTAAAAATTCACCAAAAACTCAGGGGTTTCTAAAAAATAATTGGTTGAGGTTATTTTATACCTTAAATAAATTTACTATGCTTTTTTCCATTTAATGGATTTTTAAATTTCAACGGTATCCTTACATTGTTGATAATATACGGGTTACTCCCAAAATTACCCTTCCTTTCACTTATAAATGGGGAAAATCTTCCCCACTTCAAGACATGTGTTTATAAAAATTTTTACCTTAAAAATATACAACTTTTATACTTCTTTAAACATATAGATGTTTCCAAATATTTGGTCCTCCATTATTTAGAACAAGTCCTTAATTTCCATGGAGGCTTCTAAGGAGAATTCTGGTCCCTGATGTTAGAATTATCAACTACTTAGTATTTATTCAAAATTATATTAATTAAAATTTATTATAACCATGAAAATATAATTATATTATTATAATTTAATTACTATAATATATTTGTATTAATTCTAATGTTCTTGTTTTTTATATGCACCATCCGTAAAGAAAAAACATTATTTGTGTGTTTTCCTAACATCCACTTCCATGATGCAACATGTTTTTTTCTTTGATTCTATATAAGGACGTATCTAAATATAGTGTTAAAGTTTAAATATGATATATATGATATAATTCATGTTTTTTATGATAATTGTACTAAAATATGAACAATATAATCAATGAAACAATGATTTTTATTTTGTTAATTTTAAATAATCATACTAAATGAATAATATTTGATTTAAAATGTATAGTTTTTAATATCAATTATTTATTTTTTTAATAACATAATTTTTAGATATATCACTATATTAAATACTAAATAAGTTAATTATTTTTTTATTATAATGATATTACATAAAAAAAGCTCGTAATTATTCATTAAATTCGGGTATGTCTATGTTTGATTTGGTTTAACAAACTAATCGAATCACACTATAAATTTATATCCGAAATGAAAATGGGGACATAATTAGTTTTTAAATTTGATATAAATATGTAAATATTTATTTATTCCTCATAATAAATATTATATATAAAAATTTATTTTATTATTTTTGAAAACACACTTCAATTGTTAAAAATCACTCAAACATGATTCTTATCAATTTCATCTACATGGATAAAGAAATAGAAACTCAAATAAATATTTTGAAACATAATAAATAAATATGAATCATAATAACTATTAACTTTAATGGTCTATTAATTATTTACATTGAAATAATAATGAATATTGACAATATTGTTATGAAACTAGCACAAATGATCAAAATTATAAGCATCTGCCGTGAAAAAAAAAGTAGAATTCATATAGAGAATAAAATTTTATGATGTGTATAAATGAAAATGAAAATGATTATGTTTTTTAATTAAGTGAATAATATATCTCGTTTTTTATACAAGAGGTTAGAGTACGTTTGTGGATTTTAGGATATTAGGTAATGAGTTTTCACCTCAAATTCCTCTCTTTGTGTAGTACCCATGGTTTGATGTATGTAACATTTTTTATGCATTTTAATGTGTTTGAAGTGATTTGGATGAGTTGGGACGAGTTTGGGAGATTTTTAACAGTTTTTAATAACTTTGGAGGCTTTTATAAGGACACGCGGTTTGAACACGGTTGGGGGAAATGGTGGGGTTCTATGGGAAACTGTGCAGGGGGATGCAGTGGGCTTCACATGGCATACGCAAGGTTTTTCAAACCATGTGAGGAAACCATGCAGACCCTCTCTCTCGAGGAAGTGGATAGTGCATGGTAAACACACATTTTTCCAAATCGCACGGGATAACCATGTGGCCACTTAAAATTGGGGTTTTAAAATATGGGCTCACTACAGGTTTCCTCTTTTCAATCCAAATTCTCTCCCACTCAATCCTCACTTGGAATTTTTGGTTCTTAAATGTTGGAGGTTCTCTCCAACATGTTTTGGAAGAAAATCTAAGGGGTTTCTTGGTGGATTGAAGGCAATTCTTCTCCCACTCTCAGTTTTTTAGATCTACCCCTGTTGTGTGTATATCTAGGGTTGTGGTTGCCTTGGGTGTTGATTTATAGGCTTTTGGATTATAGGGAAGGGGATCTAGAGCGCTTTTAGTGGAGCTTTTTCCTAGATTTGGGGTGCAGTTGCTTTTGGGTCGAATTCACCAGAACCCTATAGATATGTCACTTCTCTCTAGACTCCAATTTCCTAGAAGTTGAATATTGGATAAATTTTATTTGTTTTGATTAAAATTAATTGTGTTTTTTATGTGTAAAATTAGTTGGAAATCCATTGGTGATGTTTTGGGATTTTTGGGAAATTGGGGATTTACTGTTAAATGATCTTGTTGTGGATTTTAAAATTTAGATTTCAAAATGGGTTGCTGGGATATTTTTTGTTAAAACGGTTTATGGAAATGGTTTTCAATAAATATGATATTTTATTGAAATATTTTTTAGCAAAGAAAACAACTAAATTGTGATTTAAAAAAATGGGTGACTTATTGAAGTGAATTGTCATGTGATGGGAATGATAATGTGCTTTTGTGCGGCCTTGGTGCTTTGTGCCTATTGGTTGATTAAATGTTACGGCTTATGTGGATAGTGAGGAAGTGGCCAAAAAGTACCACTATAATAGGTTATGTATAGTGGACGAAAGGGGCACCATTAAAGGATAAGTGGACGGGAAGTACCACTAGTTGGAAATGGGTGAATGGGTTGGATGGAAGCTCTAATGTTTTGGTTTCCTTGTTGTGTATTGTTTTCAGGATGGAATTTTTTGAGCAAATGTGGAATGGTGAATTGGCTTGTGGCATGGTTGTTTGTCATTCCTATGTTTTTTTGTAATTTGTGTGGAAATGGATTGATACAGAGGGTTTATCTTGTTGTAATTTGTTTCACTCTAGAATGTTTTATATAAATGTTCTAATGGTTTTATCATAGTGGAGTGTGTGAGGAATTCATTTGAAGAAATCCTTTTGAGTATTATTACTCACCCCTGATTTGGCACTTTGGTGCTTTTGTAGATATTTTGTTCCGGGAAACAGGTATGAGTAAAGGATCTTATTTTCCTAGAAGTTTGACATGATGCTTGGGTGAGGTAGTGGTTCTTGGAGCATGGAGATTAGTGTGGAGCTATGTATGATTTCCTAGTTCTATAGAGTCTTTTTGTATTCCTCTACTTGATACTCTGATTTTGGATTGGTTGTTATTTTTCATGAGGGATTTTATGGATTTGTTGGTTGTCTTTTGGTAATGCATGGGTTTGGTTTTTTTTTGACATGCATCATGTTTTTTGTTGATAGTGGATTTCTTGGTTGGTTGGTTTTATCTCATAGGAAAATTGTTCCCTAATTTATTATCAAAGCCCTAGGAATTTATTGATAACCTTTGGCACCTTGGGAACATCGCCTAAGGCTGAGTAACATTCCTCCTCCCTCTCAAGCCAATGAGATGGGGTGGGATGTTACAAGTGTTATCAGTTTGTTTGGTCCTTCTCTTTCAAGTGAGAGCAGTTTTTCGATCCTTGGTGATTGATCATTGGTCTTGGTGTTGACATTTCTTCTCGGTTTATTCCTTGATTCGGGATGGTAATAAGGCGTAGGATTGTTGGAACTTGGAATTTATTTCTAAAAAGGATGTAAGTAACCCTTTTATGCTGAACTTCAAGTTTCTAGGGACTTGGGTACATAAGTGTCTGGAGACACTTTCATGCATTGGATATCTCATTTTCGTTGGTGGCATGCATGGTAGAAATGAAATCCCACTAGGACGTATATTTCATTATTATATAATGATTTATGGTGTGATATGATTTTGTGGATTTTGAAAAATCTGAATAGAGTTTCAAAATGGAAGGATTTGAAACATGGAAACTTGTGGTATTTTGAAAATGTGTTGATTTTCAAAAAATGGTGGATTTTTCAAAATAGTGAAACATGGGAAATGTGTACTTGCAGAAAACTTGGATGTAATAGTTGTTATGTTATTGAATTTGAAAATTGTGTACCCTTTATTGTTAAAGGAGTGAAACTTATGGTTGTTTTTGAGTTGATAGAAATGTCATCGGGTAGGAATCATAGAAACCAAGCAAAAGAAGCTTCTGAAAATGAGGTTGCACCTGAGCCCCAGGTGAACCAACAGCTAGTGCAGAGTATAGTGCAAGATTTATAAGTTGTGGAGTTGGGAATAAAGCTGATGAACCAAAACCTATGGATCATGTGGTTAAATTTCAAAGGCAGAATCCACCCATGTTTAAGGGTGATTCAGAGCCCGAAAGAACTGAATCATGGATAAATACAATGAATAGGATATTTAACTTATTGGGAACACCAAAAGAGCTTAAAGTAAAGTTATCCAGATATATGTTGGAATATATTTCCTTTCAGTGGTGGGAGATGACGATCCAAGCTGGGACAGACCAAAGTGTGACATGGGAGGGGTTTGAGGAATTGTTTAATAAAGAATTTTACCCTCATACATTCATAATTCAGCATACAACTGATTTATTTATTTTTAATCAAGGGAACATGGAAGTGAAGGAATATGTGGAGAAGTTTAATAACTTAGTGAGGTTTTCACCCAAGGTGGAAGGTAGTACATCTTTGAAGGCATAAATATTTGAAGCTAGGTTGAACTATGAAATTCATTCCAAGATAGTGGTGGTGTGTATAGATGACTACAAAAAAATGGTTAATAGAGCTACAATGGCTGAGAAAAATCTGGTGAGGGATATAGGTAGGGTAAATATGTTAGTACCCATGATAAATAGCTGGAAATCGAACACTATGTTCAAGTGTAAGAGGGTCACATATTTATAGGGTGGGAGTATGATTTAGAATAGGAAGTCAGGATCGGTGAATCTTCCTTTGAGGTCTTAGAGCAAGACGATGTCTTTTCAGTGTGGTTCTATGATCTACATCAAGAGGGATTGTACAAAAAAACATCGAGCTTTTCATAATTGTAAGAATTTGGTGCATTTTCAGTGTTATTGTTGGAATTCTCTGAGGTCGGGTGTTTGTGACACTCCTTAGGGGTTGCAAGGGTCTTAGGCCGTGACTAGAAGAGGGAAGAAATATACACATTAGTATTAGAGTAAAGTTATTTATGGTGATTCGAGGAACACCATGACTCCTCAGAAGGGTAATAAAGAGAATATCATGACAACTAAGCAATTGTTTGGAGCTGAGGAGGAGGTGACATATGATCAATCAGGACCATCCATGGTGTGAGGTATGATTCTTTTAAATTCAATGCTGATGAAATATTTATTTTTTATGGTTTCTTTAAATTCATTTATTTCTTCTTGCATCCTTTATTTGTTGGGTTTACACATGGAAATGATTCCTTCTATTTTGAAACTACAAACTCCTCTAGGTCAAAGAGACCATCGAGCCTTTCTATGTAGTGCATGTTTCATAGTTATGGATGATATTGAATTGATGTGGGATTTCTCAGTGCTAGATATGGATGCTTATGATATAATCCTAGGATTGGATTGGTTGGAAATGTTTGTGACGCACATCGATTTCTATGCATGAACGATTAGTTTTGTGATGAAGTATGGCATTAGACATCTCTTTGTAAGGGAGAAGAGTGAAAAGTTGAATGCACCAGATTTGTTGGCACCAACTGTTGGCCTGATCTCATATCAATTATAGGCCTTGTTTTTGGCATCAGTGGAAGATGTTGAGAAGAGTGTTCTTCCAGATGTTTTGGATCAGTTTATGGATATATTTTATGAACAATTATTATGGTTTCCATGCATGAGAGAAGTGGAGTTTATGATTGATCTCCTTTCGTGAACCAGTCCTATCTCACTTTTGCCTTACTTAATGGGACCAGTGGAACTGTAGGAATTAAATGTGAAATTGGAAGAGTTGGAAAATAAAGGGTTCATCCAGCCTAGCACGTCTCCGTGGGAAGCGACTGTTTTGTTTGTTAAAAAGGTGTATGGAACCTTGCATCTCGGTGTTGATTATCATAGACTTAATCAGGTTATAAAAAAGAACCGATATTCACTTCCACACATTGATTATTTGTTTGAATAGTTTAGGGGAACTCATTGGTTCTCCAAGATTTACTTGAGGTTCAGATATCACCAATTACAGGTGAGGATGTAGGATATTCCAAAAACAACTTTCAGAAGTAGATATATTCATTATGAGTATGTGGTTATGTCCTTTGGTCTAACAAATGCACTAGCTATGTTCATGGAATTAATGAATCAGATATTTCAGTGATATATGGGTTCTTTTGTGGTTATATTTGTGGATGATATATTGGTGTATTTGAGGAAATGGTTAGTTCACGAGTATCACTTGGAGATCGTGTTGGGGATCTTGAGGGATCATTGGTTGTATTCCAATTTGTCAAAGTGTGACTTTTGGATACAAGAGGTTCATTTCCTTGTCCATGGTATTTTTGAGAGGGTCATTTCAGTTGATCAAAAAAAGATAGAGGCTATTATCTCATAGAAACTTCTAAAGAATGTTTTCGAGATATAGAGCTTCCTTGGTCTAGCTGGGTGTTATTAACATTTTGTTCGTGATTTCTCATGATTGGATTCATTGATGACAACTTTGAAAAGAAATAATATCCCATTTCAATGTGATGAGTAGTGCTAAAAATGTTTTGAAGAGCTAAAGGGTCACCTTACATCAGAACCAATCTTGGTTTTTCCAGAACCAGGGAAATGGTATGTGGTGTATTATGACACATTAGGATCTGGGTTGGGGTGTGTTATCATACATGGGGATTATGTGGTTTCATATAGATCACTAAAGTTGAGGTTTCATGAGAAGAACTACCCAAAACACGATTGTGAGTTGGAAGTAGTGGGTCATGATTTAAAGACATGGCATTGTTATCTCTTCAGTGAGAAATTTACAGTGTTTACTGACCATAAGATCTTAAAGAATATTTTCTCACAGATATATTTTAACATGAGGAAAAAGAGATGGATAAAATATCACTAGATGTTTGATTTTGACTAAATGTAAACACTAGGTAAAGTAAATTCATTGGTGGATGAATTAAGTAGAAAATCATATACTCAAGTGGTGAAACATGAATCATATCAGTGGAAGTGGATGTTAGTAATATCCGACAAGTAGGTGGAATGAGAGGACCAGGGTGGAAGATTGGTCTTCTTTCTAGTTTTTTTGGTTCCTGACTTGCCTAGTTTGGTTAAATAGGCACATATATCAGATTATGAATGTGTATCAATGGGGTTGAAAATCAATTTTGGGGAGACCATTGAGAACTTTGAACTAAATGGGAAGTCAGTCTTGTGTTTTCAGAATCGGATGGTGTTACCAGTGGATTTTTGGGAAGAAATTCTCATGGATTATCATCATTATAGGTGGAATTTCCTTCCAAGAATTCAGAAAATGTATAAGGTGTTTGAGTAATAGTTTTGGTGGGCTGGTATGAAGAGATATGTGGCCTAGTTTTTCTCAAGATACTTGACTTGTCAACAACTCAAGGCCGAGCATCAATGTCCAGCAGGCATGTATCATTTTTTACCTATCCCAGTGTGGAAACAAGAACATATAGAAATGGATTTTGTGACGGGTCTCCCAAGAACATTCCGAAAACACGATACGATATGGGTGATTCTTGATTAGCTCACAAAGTCAGCCCATTGCATCCCAATTCGTGAATCTCATACGGTGAAAGATCTGTCCAAAATATCTATTCGGTATCTAGTAAAGAGGCATGCTATTCCAGTTTCTATTTTATTAGATAGAGATCCGAGGTTCACATCTCGTTTCTAGAAATCCTTGCAGCAATCCCGTGGGACACAGTTGATGATGAGCACGACGTATCATCCTCATACGGATGGCCAATCTGAGAGGATGATACAAACCTTGGAGGATATGTTTGGGGCTTGTGTGATTGATTTTTTCTGGTTTATGGGAGGATAAATTACCATTGGTGGAGTTCTCATATAATAATATTTATCAGTATTCGATACATATGGCTTCGTTTGAGGCATTATATGGGCATCCTAGTCATTCTCCACTATGTTGGGTGGGAATGGGAAAGAATTCAATGATCATACAGAGCCTTGTACAAGAGACTATGGAAAATATCAAGTTGATCATGAAGATGATGGGGACATCTCAAAGGAATCAGAAATCATATGTGGACCATCATCGATGACCGTTTTCATTCAAGGTGGTTGATCAAGTGTTTTTGAGAATCTCTCCTAGGATGGGACATCATCGGGTTGGGAAGCAGGGTAAGTTATCTCCGATGTATTTTGAGCCTTTTGAGATACTTTAATGGATTAGAGAGGTGGATTATCATTTGGTTTTTCCACCATAGTTTAGTGAGGTACACAATTTGTCTCATTTGTTGTAGTTGAAAAAGTATAAGTTGGATTGTGACCATTTGCTTCATTGGGATCATGTTGAGCTAGAACCAGATTGTTTTATGGTGCACATGACAGTGTGAATTATGGATAGGAAAGATAATGTCTTACATGATAAAATCATCGGTTTAGTTATTTTTTTGTGTAATCATGGTCAGATTCAGTTGGAGACTTGGGAACGGGAGAAATAGATGGACATGCAATGGTCCGAGCTCTTTCAGCAAAGTGATGGTTCCCTACTTTCTGAGGATGGAAAGTCCAATGGCGAAGAAAGTGTATCACCCCAGGTTTGAGGTATAAAGACTTTTTTTTTTACTTTTTATGTGTTTAAAGTGATTTTGATAAGCTGGTAAGAGGTTTGGAGAGTTTGGAATGGTTTTGAAAAAGTTTGGAGGCTTTTCTAAGGGAGCACGATTTGAGAACGCTTATGAAAAACCATACGGGATCTCCAAGAAATAGTGTAGGGGGAGACAGTGGGCTTCTCAGGGTCTGCACATGGTTTTCCAAACCATGTGAGGAAACCATGTGGACCCCTCTCTCGAGGTAGTGGCTTGTGCACTGTTAGTTCATAGTTTTCCAAACCATGAGGGATAACCGTGCGACCACTTAAAATTGGGGTTTTAAAATCTAGGCACCCTCATGCTTGCCTCTTTTAATTCCAAATTCCCTACCACTCAATACTCACTAGAGATTTTTGGTTCTAAAAGGTTAGAGGTTCTCTCCCACACATTTCTAAATCAAATCGAAGTGGTTTCTTGGTGGATTGAAGGTGGTTCTTCTCGGGTTAGTCCCCTCTCATGGTTCATTGTGGTTTCTCCTAGATCTACATCTCCCTCTCTCTTGGTTTTGTAGATTTACACCCTTTGTGTATAGATTTAGGGTTTTGGATGCCTTTTGAATTTATTTCAAGGCTTTTTTATGATAGGGAAGGGTATATATAGCAGTTGTAGTGGAGTATTTTCCAGAATTTGGGGTGCGGTTGCTTGTGGGATGAATTCACAAGAACCCTAAAGGTAGGTGGCTTCTCTACCAACTCACTTTTTCTAGAACTTGATGATTGGTAAAAATTAATTTGTTATTATTAAAATTAATTGTGTTTTTGATGTTCTAAATTGGTTGTAAATCTCTTAGTAATGTTTTGGGGATTTTTGGGAAAAGGGGGATTTATAGTGAAATGATCTTGTTGTGGATTTTAAAATAGAGATTTTAAAATGGGTTGTTGGGATTGATTTATGAGAATGGTTGATAAAAGTGATTTTTAATATATATGTTGTTTTATTGAAATATTGTTTGTCATGTAAAATGATTAAATGGTTATTTTAATAAATGGGTCATTTATTGAAGTAAATTGGCATGTGATGGGAACAATGATGTGATTTCGTGGAGCCCTTTTGATTTTTGATTGTTGGTTGATTAAGTGTTATAGCTTGGTTGGATTTTGTGGAAGTGGGCATGAAGTACCACTATAAAAGGGGATGGATAGTGGACTAAAGGGACGCCATCAAAGGATAATTGGGCTGGAAGTACCACTAGTTTGAAATGGGTGAACAGTTTGGACGAAAGCTCCACCATTTTGGTTTCCTTATTATGTGTTGTTTTCAATATATAATTTTTTGTGATAATGTGGAACTGTGAATTTTCTTGTGGCATAGTTGTTTGGATTTTCTATATATTGTGGGAATTTCAGTGGAAATGGATTGATAAGGAGTGTTTGTCTTGTTGTGAGTTGTTGCACTCTTGAATGTTTTATATGAGCTATTTTATATAAATGTGCTAAAGGTTTTATCCTATTGGGGTGTGTAGGGAAGTCATTTAGGGAAATAATACTGAGTGTTATTACACACCCATACTTTGGAACTTTGGTGATTTTGTAGATGTTGTGTTCTAGGACACGGGTAAGAGCAAATCATCTCATTTTTCTAGAAATTCGACATGTTACCTAGGTGATGTCATGGTTCTTGGACCATAGAGATTGGTGTGGATATATATTATATTTCCTAGTTCTGTTGGAGTCTTGTTGTATTCTTCCACTTTGTACTCTGAATTTGGCTTGGTTGTATTTGACATGTGGGATTATTATGGATTAGTTAGTTGTCTTTTGTTAATGTACGAGTTTGGTTGTTTTGTTGACATGCATCATGTAGTTTGTTGATAGTGGATGGCTTGGTTGGTAGGTTTTATCTCAATGGAAAATTATCCCCCAATTTTTTCTTGAATCCCTTGACATTTATTATCAGCCTTTGGTGCCTTTGTAACATCGCCTATGGCCGAGTAACATTCCTCCTCCCTCTCAATCCAATGTTATGGGGTAGGATGTTACACATTGAGTCATATATATTATTATGCCCCTAATATCATTTATTTGGTGTATATATAGAATATATGAGATATAATATCATGAATTATATTTTAAACTCATTATATTAACATTAATTCTAGGAACTCTCTTTTTGAGGGTTTTTTGATTCAAATGTTTCTAAAAAAGTATGGATTTTCGTAGTCTCAATTCTTAGTCATTGAGACATAACACATTTTATCCTCTATGTTTTCTTTATATCATTTATTCACTTCCCTTGGATATATTTTGAATATATTATCTATATTTTATAGGATTTACTAGACAAAATAATCCCCCTAAATCAATTGGGTTTTGATTCATTTATTTCCACTAAAATGAGTGTTTTTGGAAACTCAGTTTTTGTTCATTGAGTAATCACCATTAATTTAATATATATCATGTATTTTTTGTAAATTTACCCAATTGATTATGTCATGTTATATTATATCTTTTTTTCAAGTGATAGACATTCCTACCACATAAAAACGTTGATTAATATTCTTCATTTCACGTTTTGTGTTTATTTACAGATAAGCACCTTATTTCTTTGGATATCTTATGATCATGTTATTCTAGTATTTTAATTTTCATACAACTATTTCACCCTACAGTGTGATCATAAAATTTTATATAATTTAGATTTTATTTTATTCACCTAGAAATTATCCTATTCTATTTTCATGTGGAAGAGTATTGTAATTATGGATGATTATTGACTAATAATGACGGTTCATCATGTATGGATATTTTATATATTTATTATACAAATATCCATATTTTTATTTAGTTTGAGGTTCTGTAAGGAATGGTATGAAATGTAATGGTGACTCTTATATTGAATAAAATGTATGTAACCAGGTGATGTTTGGGGCCCTGAATTATATACCTCCTCGATGCATCGACATGTATCATTAGAAAAAATAGGTTTGGGTATTTAGTGTATGCCTACCCAATTTATAAAGATGGCCTGATTGTGATCTCATTAATAAGTAAATTTCATTTCCACAAGGCCTTGAAAGTAGGTTTTAGATGCCTCAAGTTATACCTTCTATATGTAGATGATCAATATTATTGATATCGATGTCTTCTTTTTTTCTTTGATATATATGGTTCTCATTTTGAAGTACGATATGGATTCATTTTATTTACTTATTCCATCTATAATATATATGTAAATTTTATACCATGATTACATAAATCATATTTTTTCCATTCTAATAATTTTAGATCAACCCCTTTTATCATTTTGTTTCCTTAGGTTATGAAGAAAATTTATACATGTTACATGTTTAGAAGGATAAGACATGTGATATAATTTGGAAGAAATGTTATGATTCCATTTTGGATTAAGTAGTTTGGTATGTAATAGGAATGTTATGAATTTGATACAAAGAACATGGGACTCATTTTATTTTTATTTTTTTTCTAACACTCTAAAAAAATAAACATTAAATGATCCTTTTTTAAATATTATATGAAATAATTTTTATTGATTTTTCAATTAAGAATGGATTTATGAAGGGTTTCATAGATGGTATTAAAGAAATAATGTAATGTTTGTTTCTATGAGATAATTATTATGGAGTGGATACATAGAGACTCATAGAATACATCTTCTCATACTCACCAATATGGGATTAATTTAACCACAATAATATAATTGGAGTTTCATGTTGGATCTGGAATTCTATGGTCCTTTTAATTTGATTCAAGAATTGAGGTGGGTCGAGATTTACCTAAATTAAAGAAAAACATATATCATACTGGGATAGTAACCTTATATCATCATGAATATATAATAATAATATAAAGGATGCAAAAAATGACATTTCAATCCTTTCCCAATAATTTAACTATGTTATATCTAAAACAGTGTTCCTCCCATAACTCTTCAATTCCATAGATTCTCTTATAACTTAAATTGAGGCAATGGAGGGTGGTGTACCAAAATTATGCTTAAAAGGAATCCATTTCTAGAATTTATGGATGTCTCCCCAACTTTTACAACTTTTATGAATCTTATTTTCTATAATTGTTATGTAATTGGACATCTGGAGTAGTATCTATCACATTTTGTGACACAGTGGAGCCCCATGATGGTTCAACGAGACTAGAAAGAGGTAGAAGAACTTAGGTTCTTTTTTCAATATTTAGTGGGATACATTTCTTCATATAGAGTTCCTTTATAGTATAATTTTTTATAGGATATGAATAAATTCACAATATTTTCCTTTGACAATATTTCCCAGGTTTATGAAAAATAATGGTTATTGATCTCATAGAAAATAAATATCATAAAAATGATAGGTTCACTATTTTTAATGTTTGATAAATGGGAAAAAATACTTGTTCATAATTCTCCTCCCACAAGATTATATATGAGATCATTTTAAAGATAACATTTTTTAGGAATTATTGATCCCATTGATCTCATCAAAAGAATTGAGTGGGTTTTAGAGATTTCATACATAGATCAGCATCTAGGTTTTCATATTTAGAAAACCAAGTCCAATTCTCATCCTGTGTTTACAGCATGTTTGAAAATGCATGGTAAGGTAGAAAATACCACAATTATATTCACCATAGTAACATTAATTAATGAATCATCGAGGTGAATACACATACCTCAAAACCTTTTTTCAAAAAAAAAAACAAAAAAACTTCATATGTCAATAGGAAAAGAAAGATCAAGGATTATCATTATATAATGATTAAAGAAACAAACAATTCTTTTCAAAAGGAACTAGTTACTACTAACATATTAACTATCCGGTACAATAATCTCTTCAAGCTTCTTGATCCTTGTAGACCCAATGAATTCAGACTATGTGATTATTTATATTTCATCCCTTTTCATTAGAGGTTGGTTCTCACTATACATGGATGCTTCATCTTCAACAAAAACTATCAGAATGCGGTTGATTATAGAAATTTGGTGTTAGGGAAACCATAATCACAAGTGTCTCATGTGTCCACCATAAAATCAAAGAAATAATGTGATTGGTGAGATTTTACTTCTAGATGAAAAGAAATGTTTTATGACTGGATGACTCATACGATGGTTGAACTTGACATTGTCAATACTTGGGAAAATCCCAGTCAATTGATTATGTTCTCATCACTTCTTAAATTTCCCAAAGTGTTTTTATTGATACCATCCTTCGTATCTAGAAGCAATCTGTGGGAGTAACATATGGTGTTGTATAGATAATCTCATTCAACTCCCAAACTATACTAGACTCTTACAGATTTCATAACCTCATCAATCAGAGCATGAAAATTGCTCCATCTAATGGAATTGAAATTTTAAGAAGGGAATATTTTAACTTTTGAAAATCTCATTCTATTATTAAACCCATTTTTTAGTGAGGAATTTGAATATGTATTAGAATTTCTCATACCTATCTACGGTGGTGGAGGTAGTGGCCATATAGCATGTGAGACATCGAGAGGCACAAGAATGGTCAAGATTAGTATTCCAACCATATCATTACTGGAACCAATTATGTGTAAAAAAGATGGGAAAGTGCATTATAAATCCCAAGAGGTGCACAAATAAACCCAATTATTTATTATAGGCTCTCATAAACCTAATTGTCTCAGAAGATCAGTTGTCAAGTGGAAAACTCTCTGACCAGATATGGTTAGTGGGTAAACCATATATGATGCAGTTGTTGGTGATAAGTATGCAATCCACATCTATCTAAGTAACATATCTATTTACATCAAGTGCTTCAATACCAAATATATATTCTTACGAGAAACTCCATATTCATAAGTATAGAACACTGCTTCATATTTATGAAATATTGAAATATTTGGTGGTTTTCTGAGTTAAGAATTCAATATTGGATGTTCTTTAGTATCCAATAGAGCTTAGAGTAGGGATTTCCAGGGAAATATAGACTCCAAATAAGTTTTATATAGAAGATTATCCATCCAACGAGTATCATGAAGAAACTTATATATTATAATTTGATACTACAATCTTATTCATATAGAAAGATAAATAGGTTACTTATCAGGAAATATTACCCCAAATTATATTTTAGGTATGATCAATGATGATAATATTTGAGGGGTGTTTATTGAAAATATCTTCAAGATAAATCTTAACCAAGTGTTTACACTCTGAAGTTTGGAATAAAATATTGATGATATTCCTCCATTGAATATATCTATTCATAGGTATGAAAAAACTAAACATAAAACCATTGACGTGATAAATATAAAACTATAGTTCAGTGACCTGGTGTCTGACTCATGGTTAATGGTTTTCCCGAATATCACACAATATAATTTTTTCCTTAGAATACCTATTCTACATAGTGATAATATAGTGTTTTCACTATACCATAAATAAATAACGCACTCTATCCATAAAAAGGTTAGAGTCTTTTGTGCTAATATTTCCCCTTCTAATCTTGTAAATGCCAATTTAATTAGGAATTTTTCTATAAAATATAAGGAAATAGATTATTGAAAAAGGTAAATACATGTGTTTATACTCCAAATGGTTTGGTAGAAACATGTCCATACTTATTAATCCTTCTTACCAATGATTATTTATTACCTATCAACCAAATAGAGGTAAAATATCTCTCATCAGGGAGCCACTATATTTATCAAGATTCACTAGATGATTCCTACATAGTAACAATCATGCCAACTGATGTTGGGATATCAAGAAGCAGTCAAGGAACATAGTGAATATTAATTCCAGTATTATGAATTCCTTGATCAAGATAAATCCATTTTAATCATTGAAATCTATTGAGACCCTCAGTACACAATCTAGATCAGATAACACTTCACACCATCCATGAATTTTTAAATCCCACCTTTGATTTCTCTTAAATATCAAGATGTTAATGATTTTTATTCCTCTATTTATAGTAAATAATAAAGTAAATATACTCAAAGTTCTGTTGATCATAATGCCCATGAATAGAACTCTAAGGACCCATACAAGTCCCGTTATACTTCAAAAATGATATAGATGTTCTAGTACTATTAACTTGTCTTGAGAACACTTCTACCCACATTGTCATGTAAGAAGAAGAGGATGATCTTAGAGTTCCTTTCTAGTATTTCTGGAATACATCTCTACCACCATCGATGATATCATATAGGTAAATTTGGGTTAAGAAGAGGGCCCTCAGTCTACATTTTTTAGTGTGAGCACACCTATAGAAGAGTAGGTTATGAAAATTTCCTTATAAAAAGAGAACCAACATATTTTCTCCTCGGATTACACAAATATTTCCAGATAGGATTATTATATGGCCACTAACCACATGGGGTTTCATGAAGATCAATGATGTTTCCTGAAGGTGTCTAGGAGATTTTATCCCCCATATACTACCATTATAGATTCCAATTTTTTATACATATTAAATACAATTTAATTGAAAAGATGATATACTGGAAAAGGATCTCCATAATCATCCTCATTAAGAATATGAATAGGAAAATTAAGAGTCTGTATTTATTTCTGAGAACTCAGTCAACACTAATTGAAGGATTATTTCCTAGTTTGGATTACAAAAATCTTCATCAATAGGAATTTAGGATTCAAAGACCATTAATTAATGTATGAGTGTTATGGATATCATAAGATAAATATTGCCAAAAAAGATAAAAAAAATCCAATTTTAGGGAACATCATGGGATACTTCAATATTGGGTCTCCTTTTTTATTTCATAAATACCAGTTCCACCAACCTCCATAGTATGAATCACATCTGTAATCCCTTTATAATATTAATCAAAGAATGATGTGTTGATGATCTGGTGGCTAAATCTCAACATCTTATGATCATTTAATCAAACTCCAAAAAATATCTAGAATAATATAGTATCATATTTGAGGATAAACCCTCTAAAGTATTCATTTAGGATATGTTTTAATAGAAATATTAATTATTTGGTATATTTCCATGGCATATAGGATGAAAAAAAGAATACTAGTGTCATCCTCAAAATTCCAATCCCTCAAGATCTAAAATATTTGACATGGATTTAAGTATTCCTCTCTTAAATTTGAAGTTACATAATAAATCTGGTTGAAATATTCCACTCCTCTATGAATTTGATGTAGTTGGGAGACCCTTATTATCGGGGAACGAGTTTCCAAAAAACCTTAAAAACCCAAAGTAATATTTTCTTCACCCGATGGTCCTAATTTTTCTAATATAAGTTTGGATTCTTATTAAATATGTAATTATTATGGATTGATCAATCCGTACAATTGTTTTATAGGAAAATTAATAAAGGACAAAAAATATTCTCTAATATCTTAGTATAAAAATTCTCAACACTAATACATAATATTTTTATATTTAAAAGAAAAACATTGTACACATTTTGTAGTTAAATCATAGAATTTTCTTATAGCACTATGAGGTCCACCTATTATCTTATATTGACACACTCATGTACATAATCAAAATCCCTATGTTGACCAAAGATCATGATTAATTGCATATTATCATGTAATATTAAAAACAAAAAATTTATATAAATAAAAACGTTGGAGATAGAATATTTTATCAAAGATAGTCATGCATTGGTGAGAAATCATGTAAATTAAGATATTACAAATGGGGATGTTTTTTATTCCCATTACACGCCCCAAACGTGAGAGATGTATATTTATGGGTCCTCTCAACATTTGACTAAGAGATGAATGGAAGGATAAAATATCAATTGAGTTGGTACAAGGATTGTCTTTATCTCTAAAGGTAAGGATAATCAACCTTATTCATTCTTTCTATCTTAATATTTCACCAACAATTATAATTATTTTAGAACTCTTATGAAAGACATATAACTAGACCATTTGCTACAAATATCTAATCTGAATTTTAATGTATATTCATGAATAATTATTAAGTATATTAATTTTTAATTTTATATTATGATGGAAGAGTTGGTCACTCTACTTAAACACCTAAGGGGACTGATAGTGGAGGTCCTGTTTGATTCAATGCTAAATCACATCAATCGCTCACAAAATGGTTGTACTGGGTCACTAGATAATGTAACCATTTCTTAGTCTGATCTTGACTATGATTACACAATCCTCCATAATACAGTTATAAGAGTAGTATCCCTATTCAATGCCTATGACATGGTGGAAATCAATAATATTAGAAATTCCTTGATGAATGATGAAACAATATTATCCTCAACGGATAACATTACTAGAATAATTAGCTTCAAAATTGAATAACTCAAAAATAGAATCTTATGGTCTAGATGAGCCAAAAAAGGTAGATATATGACACCAAAAAATAAAAAATCACCCCTTGTGATGGATTGAATGATATAAAGGTCCTATATAAATAAGATTTAAATATGTTTATCCTCCCATTCACTAAATATTGGGGGACTCTTTCCATAATGAAAGAAGTCCTTTTAGGCTCATGCCGTTCTCAAAAATAAAAAATCAGGATGCCATAAAAAATTAGAAGGCTTGGATATTTCTACACAAAAATGATACAATCCATTTTCCATATTGATAATTATTATTAGTGGGCTATATTCAATAGCCATATCTTGAAAGTTTATGTATATCCTTACTATCACCAATTACATTTCCAAATGGGATGACTCTATTCTATTTTTAGAAAATGTTATATAAAACATTATCAACTTCATGAATCCTAACATCACTACATATTTTGTGTCCTTAATACTATATTTATAGATAATTCCACCAACTTCTATTTTTCCTAGTTCATGAATATATATCAGAAGTATGATTTCGAGTATAGCCATTCATACAACTTTCATATAGTGGAAAATAATAAAATAAAGGCTTCCATTAAGTATCTATCATATATACTCTTGAATATGGAAGATAAATACCTAGAGTCTTGGATATAAAATATCATGTGTTCCATGTGGACCTACCTCACCACACCCCACATGTCCACATAGGAAAACCCATAAAACATTGTCTATTGAATAGAGGCAATGTAACCTATAAAATATAAATTATCCTCACTCTAAATATCTATGTATATTAATATCTAAGAAGATGAACAATCAATCAAGTGACAAGATGAGTTAAAAATTTGATGATAAGAGGTTGAATACAATGAACAAGCATGATTTTAATTGCATTCAAATTTCATGAAAATTAAATTAAAAAAATTCCACATCCACTCATTCCTTTATTGAGATATCATATTTGTTATTATTTTCCCATTGATAATAAGGAATAGGCCTCCAAATCATGAACCAAATTTGGATGGACCATATGTCATATCCGAGGTTTATTCCAATGGAGATTACTCATTTTCCATGATGGAAAAGAAGAATATAATACCCTCTACCAATGAAAGAACAATAAATTAATACTTTGAATTTATTTCAATTAGTTTGGAGTCCTGAAAGAAAGACTTTATACATCACAATATCGATGTCCTTTACAAATGATGTCAAAATAAATGGAAATTTTCCTAGTTTCATGACATGAAATTGTGAAACACCATCCTCGCCACATCAAATTAAATTTTGACGTGCGAGACTATGTCTTACAAACATAAATAGCATAACACCTAGATTATCATCACATGAACTTAAAATCAAACATAGGCTAGCATAAGCATTATGAACATAAATTAAATTCCCACATAATTCCATCCTAGGTTACTCTAAACTACTCAGAGTGGTGCATTCCCTATTCAATATTTCACCCTAGATGAGAAATAAATTCATGTATATTTCATTATCACACAATATTTTTATGCCTCATATAATAAATACCCCATATTCTTTACATATGAATTAGATCTACATATGGGATATTCAACTGTAAGAACTGGTAAAGACATCATTACTATAATAAAAAGATAGGTATTGATGTTCAGAACTTGTGTTGTATTCCCAGTAATAATTTTTTTTAAAAAAATCCCCCACTTCCCCTAAATATGAGTCAGATCTATGCATGGTAAATTTTCATCATGAAATAAGTGTTGATTGATTCGTATAACTATAGGATAACTAGTGACGGTAGTTAACTCTATCCTAAGACTATCCGTAAGTCTGATCAGTCAAAAAATTACTCTCTCCCTACATATGAGCTTGATAAATGTGGGGAGTATATAAAAAATATATATGGATTGATCACTATGTATATAGAATTTATATTGATTCTTGGTTCACCTATACTAGGACCATTTAAAATTGTCATGAGAAAATGATCTTCCTCTTCATACAATTAAAATCTATACAATTAATTTCATTAAAAAAACTACGCGTGGCTTGGCTCTATTATATATATGATTCGTACTGATTCCAAGACCCTCTATCATTGGCCCAAACATATTTATGAAAATAATTAATTCTATAAAATTAATATTATCTCTCTTATAGAGGGAATTTCATAAAGACATTATATATAAAGATGAATATATATAAAATATATCATATCTTACATATGAGCCTAATCTATAAAGGAATATTCATTGTTTAGTTATTCATTCAAAAAAACACAGTTGAAATGAATTCCCATGAAAGAGATCGATATGTATGTACTTATATATAAGAACTATGTGTGGTTTAATTCCAATTATAATAGCTTACATATTTATTCTTAATTCATATAACCAAGGTTCATATATGAATTAAATCAATAAATGTTCCCATATTTCTTATTATTACGAACCTTTAGTCAAGAATCATTTATTTACCTACATTACAAAATTAGCGGGCTTGAAATTACACAATTCTATCATTTATCTTTTACCTGTATACCAATGATATGATTTAATTTCCACATTTTAATCAAATGACACATGATTCCTCATTGAATGATTTTAAACTACATGACATATGAGTGCTTTTCATATCATGTTAAAATTCAAGACATATACACTATTCGTTGTAATTGTAAATGGAAAATTACATCATTCATTATCATTTCTTATCTGTTGAAGAAAATATCTTATATATATTCAAAAGATGTTTGGGATTCATCCAACACATTTTTTATAATGATATTTAATAAATATTAATTACTATTTTATATTTTATGTTCTTCACAGAGCTTTCATGGATATTGGTATGGATTATATCAGGATTCATGGGAAACCTACACATTAATATTTACAAAAGAAACAAATTATATCTTTCATATATACCCACAATATAGATCTTCCATCAGAGGTACTTATCCCCCAAGTAAAAAAATCCAATAATCTTTATATTCCATGAGATCATCACAACATAATTTTTCCTTTGAATGTGTTTAGAGGTCATCCCTTCCATGTGTATCCCATAACTTCACTCACTAAAAAATAACCTTATATACTGATTTAACACATCATTTCCCTCTATTTAAAAAATATGTTTGAGTATTATTAGTATACGACCATGACCTAAAATTGTGTGCTATTTATCCCACACTTTATAGATTTTCGTTGTGTTCACATAGTTCAAAGTTTTATGACCTTACAATCTGTACCTAGATGGTCCAAAACTCATGAAATTATTCTAATGATGAATGATATGAATATAATTTGAAGAAAAATTCCCATGAAGGGATGTCTGGGCGATATCCAATTTTTCACCCACTAAACCTCTCACTACTCAGGACTAAGAAAATGTTAGAGTGTATATTTAAATTGGTGAAAAACTTATTGGGCCCACTATATAAACATATAAAAAGAGAATATATTCTCTATTTATCCATTGTTCTGTGGAAAATATTGTGCAACGATATATCATATTCAATTACCTTAATGACATGTTCATCACATTGTGAATCAAGTTTTAGTGTAGAAAAACCCTTGATGAATACATTTCTTCCATAACCCACGATTTATTTTTTTCAATGAACATCCTTCTTGAACCCTTCCCATATTACAAACCTTAGTTAAAAACCCTTTATATATGATTTACACAACCTATAATATGACGATTCAATTGGATTTAATACCCTAACTATTATGCACCATATAACATACATGTTCTCAAAAATATATTGAGACATTTTATTCATAAATATTTTTCTCTCATAATATTTTCCTAGATTTCACATTACATTTTCATGATAATAATTACTATAAACCATGTACACCATTTCTTGGTCTTATCTACATCAGAATTTTTGATCTCTTGTTCATTTCAGGTTTTTTTCATGCACTATGCAGGCTACCTCACTTCCTGGTCAAAGCTATTATCCCTAAATACCATCCTTTATTAGTATTAATTTCATGATATAAAACTTGGAAAGGAATGGGATCTAGTACTAACCAGGAAAAAACCCATAATGGGTGATCAGGGTAATAAACACGCCTTTTCTCGCTCGACGTTTACTTTATATGTTCTTGTAACAATTGTGCATTCCAAATGGAAAATGTATTAATTTTTTGCCTCAAAAACTATAATTGTTGGACTAGGAAAAATACAATTCCTTGAAAGATAAAATTTACTACTTTTAATATTAGTGAAAATTTAGTTAAATAAAAGATAAAAACTAAAAGCTCATGGGGTCTATGATATAACCCTAACAGAAGTCATGTTGTGATCTAAAGGAACCTTAGTGTATATAAAATATAGAGAATTCACCTATAATATTTTGGTACTCGAACCCTATTGAACTAATTATTCCTTATTTTAAGGATCCATTTTATATTTCTTGTCACATTTTGTCAAAATTGATCCATATGGACCAGCTCTAGTGTATACTGATAATGATTATTCCTATATTCAACCATGAAACATGCCCAAGAAGACATCATCCAAATGGATCAACTATGGTGTAATATGATGGTTCATATATTTATATTCATCTTTGATCAATACATATGAGTAAGTCATCAAAATAAACCCGTTATATTGTATGATGATGGGGATTATACCTATATCCATCCATGATCCATGACCAGGATGAAGACATCCAAATGGACTAACTATAGTGCTAGGGTGATGGTATTTGTGCATAAATTAATCTATGATATATTACCAATAGAATACCATATTGACCAATTTTTTCATTAACCATGATTGATTATGGTCATTCTGGTTCAATTTTTGGGTGTAGTCATGTCAACATAACACAAATCATTAAATGTTTCCCTAATGAGTGTGGAAAGAATATATGAAACAAAATTTTTATAAGAGTATTATTGAAAATTAGTAAAAAAAATTGATCCCATTTGAGTTAAAAAGGGGGATAGATAATCCATATATTTAATCTCAACTTTTCAACTTTTCACCAATGATGTTATTATATGATACTGTTTATGAAAATTTTAAATCTTTTAATTAATGGTTTTACTCGATCACAAACTTGTTGAAGCTTAGTATTAATCACTGCTTAATATTATTTATAAAGTTATATAATCATAACCACTATAATATATTCTTTATTAACATACAAATTTTTTTTAACAATCCATTGATGCTCTGGTCACTTATCTCTAGTAGAATCGATCTCTTGATTAAGATACTTTACATATATAGGCTTATCATTTAACAACCATTATTTCTCTGTTTCAGGATTCGTACCTCGTGACTCATGTTCAAGTGAAGTATCTAGAAGAGTGGTGGATTAAGATGATATCCTTTCATTATTAGTATCTTGATATCACTAATTACCCTATTCTCAGTGACCAATCATTTCTTTCATGAAATGGTTATCTTGGGATTAGTCATATCCATCAAATCCAAGAGTGAAAAATAACTAAGAAATATGTTTTACTTCTCTTAACTGACTCCCCAAATAAAGCATCATAACATAGCCTGAAAGTGTTTCTCCACGCTCACTACTAATATCATTTCCATAATGATGAATCTTTAGTTCTGACCAAGAATTCATTACGTGTATGGTTTTAAAGATTGTGTTTGAATCATCCCAAGAGGAACTGGTTTGGATATCTCTAGAAACGTATGACATCTAGATAATTTATTCCACATAAATATCCCCCAATTTTTTCATCAAAACAATACTATATCTGACCCCCTAGTCTTTTTATGAGATTTATAACATTACCAAAAAGGGATTTTATAATTTGAGTGTGAAAAAATTAAATTGGCCTAGTGGTGAGGGGTTTGAGTCCCTAATAATATCAATAAAAAATGTAGTCTTAGTTTTATCCTCCCATCTATTTATAATGAGGGTTAAACATTATTGTAATATAATTATAATAAAATATTGGTCCATGTTAAATTCAATTTCTAACAAGGTATTCACTTTATAAGGTCTCTCAAATCCAGATGTATTCTAATCATCACATTAGACATTTCCATGTGAAGCAAATATTAGTCCTCAATAATGAAACATTTAGAGAGGGGTACATGTAAGTAGTCAAAAAAATTATCCTCTTATAGAGAAAAATTAATGAATTCAAAGATTAATATTGATGGTCAACCATAGGGATAACATCCAGGAAATTGTCTAAAAAATTTGAGAAAACTAGAATTACATCCACCACATTTAGATCTAGGACCAACTTCTTAACTTAATATTTTTCACTCAACAATGTCACTATATTTGTCACTTATGGGAGTAAAATTTATTCTTACTAATGAGGAACCAATATTTCTATCTTCTAATGAGGTGGGATAGTTCCTTAAAAAATCTATATAATAGATGAATGTAAAATCCAACCAAAATAAAGGACAATATTCAAGAATTAGATATATTTTACTTCCTTTCCGTATTAATGATGTAGTATTAATAGGCTATCCTATTTCAGAATTTTGATCTTTTCTAAAGTTAACACTATTTTATATGTTATGCTGGGGGATATAGGATACTCTTTAGAAGGATAGTTTACGATCTCTCACATATTATCCATCAACCCCTAGGAAACATCTGTTTCTATGCCTTCAAAATTCATATGTTATCTAAAGGAATTATCTACACCATCAGTGTTGTATATTAGAGATATGAAAGGTGTATATATTCTTTCTGATTCCTACACATTATAAAAAATAATATATTAACTTAAAATCATTGGTGAAAAATATCATAATTTTTTCTTTGTACCCTGACCACATATTCCTACAAAAAATATTGAATATTTTTCATCCTTGACATCTGATTCCATCCCCAAAGATCATGTAAGAAGGTCTTTCTATTTTGTTACAACATCTATAGAATAAATACAGGCATCCAAATCCATGAACAATTCCACCACTTCTTAAGGGTTATTTTGAGAGGAAACATTCTAAGGGGTTATGACTTGGTTGATCCCTATCAATGTAATTTTAAATACTTGGAGTTTATTCCCAACATATTTTTTGAATAGTTTCTAATTCTATAAATTTTATTCACACTTGTATTTTGGGTACTTATAATTAGGAGGAACCACGGGGATGATAGTTTTCCCAATCTGAGAGGATATAACTATTTGTAATTTTACATCCTTTTTCTATTTAAGGGAGGATGATACCCATTATTAGTAAACCCTTTTTTCCTTCCTCTATGTTTAATTAAATTGTAGGGTAACTATTTTTTCCTTTTCATGTCAACACTACCTAGTGTATTTGGGATTCGTTTCCACTTTTAGATGGGAAAATTTTAAATAAGGGAACTAAAGTGTATGACAACCCATTTGAGTATGAAAAAATTAAGGCCTCCTTGTAATTCTTCTTCTAGTAAATGTTGTAATCAGATGTTGGGAGGTCGAGTCTTTCACAGATTCTTCCTTATAAATAATTAACCACAACCAAAATTTCTCCACTGGGTGTGTCTCAACACATATACCACAAGGCTAGGAAAATAATTGTTTTTGAATACAACTAAACTATTTACTAAATTTACTTCGGGAATAGCCTTTGAATATGACTTTATGACATATTCTTGCTTTCATTACACCTTAAAACAAAGATATAAGTAATCATATGATTTGGGTATCGGGGTAGCATTTTCGGTAATGGTTCTAGTAAAAGATTTATATAGTATTTAGAAAATTTTATTATCCCAATTTATTTAGTTCTTAATATCAGGTTTATTTAAGGAGCATCTCTTGACTCTACTAACACTACTGACGTGGGACATAAAATGAGAATTAGTGATCCCCGTGGTGTTTATTTACTTATAATTTCCCATGTGATCTGATATCCAACCCCCCTATATTTGAAAATAGCCATTGAATTTGAGTGGTTCCATCAATATGGATTCATACTCCACATACCTCTATATCTTTTCTAGGACTATTACAACTAAATTGATTTTTATAAAACATTAAAATTGGGTGTCCTTGAGATGGGTTGTGATCCTCAACCCACCATACTCATTAGATAGAAACCATAAGTTTCAAAGGTACATGTATAAGAATATTTCTAGCTAGAACAACATTTAGACCACAAAATATATTTATTATCCCCAATTTTATAGCATTTACTCAACTAGGATTGTATAATAAGTTTCTGGATGATGATGTTTCTCATGAATGGGGAATGTGTCAAGCCATAGAGGGGACTAATATTCCTTGTTTGTCTTGATGAAATGGAAAAAAATACCTTAAAAGGAACTTCATACATGGGATATGGGATATCACCTATTATATGTCATACTATAATGCATAACTCCTCAATGACTAGGGGTTTCGTTGAGACTTATCCCTACTAATGGATAGATTATAGATTTCATTTTAAATTTATCCATGAATTATAGTTTATTTAACCATCTCCATACCGCAAATGATAATTTTTAATACTCCATATACCTGGTGAAATTTATTGGTGTCCAAACTCTTCTTACTGACAGTGTTTTAGGTAAGATACTTTTTCTCGTGATAATGGGATTGAAAAAAATAGATTATTTCATTTGATGTTAATATCTATAGATAAGTCTCAAACTCTTTTAAAAACTACCATACCTAAAATTTATAACCTAAATTCATAACAACGTACACTCCTAGTATAATATCCACAGTTAATTCCAAATCATATATTTATATTCCTTCTCAGCTTCTCATAATAGAGATATATTTTTTGGTATCTGTATCCAATGTCCAAAATACCTCATTCTTGTTCAAAGAGGTGTATCTCAGTACAATGTGTTTAAGTTGTTTGGGTACCATGATGAAACTTTTCAATATAGAAATGATCTTATGTGGAACCATCTGATGCTTCTTGACCAAGATATATGGTAAGTTCCCCATTCATAGAGCTAGAATTAGGGGATTAGATAATATTCTAAATAATTAGAGTGGTATCCTGTTAAATAAAGGGTATTTTCATAGTCCTGATCCTATAAGTTTTTTATAGATGAAAAATATTTAAAAATACACCATGGAGATGAACAAGATTCACACTCTTGATATTTTCCATTTATCTCTCAAACATCATTAGGGAATACTAATATTAATCTTAGTTTTCACATATATAATTAAAAATAAAAGTTGATTTTTTTCCTGTAATGATGACATGAATCCTCTTAATAACCACATGGAAAAACGTTAATGATAGGTGAAATCATCAGGTATGGAATTGAATTACTTTTAGTCACATAGATCTACCATGGATTGTTTCGAAGATTGATGGGTACATGACATATCTATATTTTCTTCTAAAAATAGAAAAATAGCTACATAGTTTATAAACCATAGTACATGGAATTGGTTTCGTAGTAAAAATCACATAAAATATGCTAAGGTAAGTTAATTTGGCACTAATTTTTTTGAATGCATTTTCAAATGATCAGTGGAAAATAAGACAAAACAAATGTACCTACCCTATTTATAATGATCTAACTTCTAACCTATTAGCTTTCTAGGAAAAATGAAAAACACCTTTCATGAGACATTTGATAGGTTCTTGGGTGACCTACCTTAGAATCAATTTCACTCAATGTTGATCAGTATCCATTCTGGGGAGGGGAATTTTTTTATCCTCAACTATAATTTTGATAAATCTGGAATATAAGATTTACAAAAGGAAAATCCATCATGGGTGGTAATTGAATCTATTCATGATCGACTACATTTTTTGTGCCAAAGACATCCACTGAAGACCCATTCTATTTAACCAAGAAATACGATGATATTTCTTTCTTAGATTCATGTATGATCATGGTCTTTCACAATGAAAGAGGAATCCCTTGGCACAATCCTGACCACATAGGTGATTCATGTACTGTATTGATCTTTACATCATTATACTATGTACCAGGTGATATCATATGACAAGGTACATGATTATATATGGGTACATGATACAATAATATATGTTATCATATGAATTCATATCAACCAAGCAATCCACCTAATGCTTAAGAATTGATATCATCTACCTAAACCCATGGTTTTATTTATTAATTTGGAATGTGATCGAGTATCGGGTATGAAAAAAAGTTACTAGATACCTCAAGTGAGAAAAATAGACCCACATATCCTCCCTAGGTGAATTAATTAATTTCATAGTGCATGATATGTTGATATATGTACCTACATTCTAGTTTTCAACCCTTATTCTCACCTTGACCAAGCAGTTAATGCTCCCCTTGGGTATGATACACAAGTGTTCCCCCTACAATAGACTTCCAAGACCCCATCCTTGTATTATAAGTACCTAATATATTCTTCCATGAACACACAGACAAGATATAATGACAATGGAGAATTGAGACCTTGGATTTGTAGCACCCCTCTTAGGAGAGATCAAATGTTAATCCAAGTTTAAATGATTTAATTTGGGAAAATCAAGGTATTTGAAATGAGTTTAGTAAAAGGGTCAATCCCATCCCTATATGTCGTAAAATAACCATACATATCTTTCCTTTCTATTGTGTGGGGATTTTCTCTAGATGTTGACTTCTATATGGGGGTGCACATAGGACAATATGTTAAATATTCCATATGCATCATAAACTTCCATGACACCCTATATTCAAAAAAAAAACTCAATCACTGTGCATTAATTCCACCACATCCCTTAGAAATGATATTCCTATATCCCTTTTTTCGACATCCTCATCTCATCAATTTATCCAAATGATGGAAACATGAAAAATATTTATCGACCCCTTTTTCAATGGCCAAATACCTAGAACAACCAATACTGATGCCATCCCTGAAACCACTAGACCCGTTCAATCAACTATTTCACACCAACATAAACCCCTATCACTATGGAATCCCCTAATAAAAGGATGATATTTTTTATTTACTCAAATAAGTGGAACCCTGTGGTGAACTACTAGAATCGATTCCCTTGATAATGTGGATCCCTATTGCGAATACATAAGTGAAATGTCTCCCATCTCAATGATTTATTTTTTTCTCCATCCCATGTGCCAATTTTGATAGAGAATACAACCTAGAGTGAGCCCCAAGTACTTTTTATTGGATTTCATAGTCATCCTACCTGCATATTTCATACCCCATCCAATACTAGAAGCATGAATGAAGATAAAAGGATGGGGTTTTTCCTAAATCATAACACTCAATATGGTACCAGTAAATTGTTTCATTAATGGTGAATCATAAATGGGATACAGAGATATAAAAATCCTTGTTCAGACTTTGAGAGTGATCCTTATTAAAATTAAATACTTTATTTTCATAACATGTGATTAACCTCTCATTACATCTTATTTCTCACACCGGGTATAACTTGTGTGACAAAATAGGTATGGTTTGATCAAGACATTAACATCACTAAAATTTCTCCTAGGGATTCATTAATTGTTGTAGCACCAACAAAAATATTATATTCTCCCTAAAGGATTATGTTATCATTGAATATTTCCAGGGTATCCCCATTCGTGTAAACCCTACACAATCCACTATTGTTTTATTATTTATACATTTGAAATCCCCACAATGTTACGTCAAATAGTGAGTCCAATGTTTTTGTCTTACAAAATTAAACTACATGAAAGAATCCATATTATAGGATGTTAAAATTTACATTATTGTCTTATTTAATGGCCTGAAACTTTATCATTTGAGAAATCATTAAAATTTTCTTTTGATGGGATGTCTTGGGTGCTACTCTAGGGTTAAAACCCAATGTCACCAATCTTTTCAACTCCACCATTTGAATATATCCTTAATAGAGTCACCACCTCTTATGAAGGTCTATATTTCTTTTCGGGGCATCATCATATCACCCTCATCGATATATATTCCCAACATGGACACATACTTTATATTATAAACCATTCATTATTGGGACATATTCTATTGATGGTTAAAAAATGGGAAACTCAAGCATAAGTCCAATTATAACCATATCATGTAATCATTCGTATAAATTTCCTTACTACCTGATTTTAAACTAAATATATCAATTTATTTCACTCGACCATAAAGGGAATGATTTATCCAAATAAGTGGATCTTAGCTATATGGATTATAATTCCATTCACATTAACACAAAGTAAAACCATTTTATGGGCCTAATACTGACATCCCATAAATCCAATACCTTTATGGATAATGAAAAAATCTATATCACTCAACCACATGTCTTTAAAAAATGGTGGAATATAAATCAACATTTCTAATAATATTATTAAATATATAGATAAACAATAACACATAATTATTTTTAAATTATTTGGATACATATTATATTTATTTAATTTCACAATGAAATATTAATAACCAATTATTAGAATGAGTGTATCTAGTCACATACTATGAATCAGGAAAGATTACCAAACATGACTTCAATCTATAAGAGAGTTCAAGAGTAGGAAATGATTCCCTCTCGATAGGGTGTGATAAAACTGACCTCCCATCCACTAAATCAATGTTATTTATATGGATCATTGGTATGAAACCCCAAAGAACACCTTCCTTTGGATAATAGGTTAATTGAAAACCCACTTTTCATTGATGGGGATTTCTTTAAATTTCTAGTTCTACTAATAAATCCATTAGGAAAATATTTAAAGTAGGAATATTGACCATAAATTACTTTTTTCCACACATATCCCCTCACAAACATGTACTATGACACACAATTTCAGGTCAAAATTGTATTTTAAAATACATTGCTTATATTGGTGATCTTGAAATAAAGTAAAACTTCCATTTTTTTGATTGATTTCTTATTGTGGGAGTTAATATACAAATAATTTAAATATATTTATGTATTTTTAATAAAAGACCTTGAATTATAGGTTTGGGGTTCCACAATAATATTGTTCATTTCAAATCGAATATAATTTACACTATAAAACAAGATAATGTAATGTTTTTAATATATATTATCTCTTAGTGAATAAAATATTTATCCATGTTATTTTTAGGCACTCTACCTCAATACAACTTATGTAACTTAAAATTTTAATCTAGTTTTAAAATAACTTCATATTTTCTATTTATATATGATAAGAGAGTTTGTACTCAACCCCACACTGAACAACGAGTTTTAACAATATCTACCAATTTTAACATAATCTATAGAATTGGGGGGGGGGGGGGTCCACCACAAGTCGTATTAACTAAGAGGGGTAATATAAATTGGAATCCTCAAATTTAATTCTCAAAACATTTCACTTTATGGAAATTTGTTGAAAATATTAGTAATTTGATCTTTTTTAATAGTAACTCTTACTTCACTTCCCCATTGAAAACATTATCCTTTATTAAATAATTTCTGATTTTAATGTTTTTTGATCAAGAATGTTTCACTGGGTTTTTAAAAAGTTCTATTGAAATTTTATTATCATGATATTTTTCAATAGTTTATTAACTTGAAACTTATTATCCTACAACTGAATATTAATCTACATCATTTCAATGGAAGCATGTATCGGTGAAATACATTATAATTTTCCAGTACTCAAAGTCCCCAAATATTGTTTCTTGTAATTATATATTACAAAAATTTACCCCAAAAACAATCATCCAATGGATGTTGATATTTTTTCAATAGAATATCTATCCCAATAACCATCCTTTAAAGTAAAAAAATTCCATTCATTTCCACTTTTTTTCATCAAGAAAAAAAATTCAAATTTCATTTAAATAACTTAGGATTCTCTAGGAACCCATAATGTATAATTATTTCATATCACTCAGATATCTTTCACAAATTGGAATTATATATGTAATTCTAGACCTTATTGTTGGAATATGGAGTAAACATATAATAAATATTAGAATGTACCTCTGATTTACACTTCTTTTGGTCTTATATTTACTCATACTTACACTAATGGTAATATTTTTGGAAAAAACCATTGATTCTTCCTTGTAAAATTTCATATAAATATCTATATCATACTTTTCCTATGAAATAAAGACATACCATCTGTTCTATTGAACATGTAGCTTAATAAATAAATCCATCTCTCTAAGCATGGATATTTCTAATTTCATCTTAATTTGTTTTGATAATTTGTCACAATATTTCTCATTATATCTAAAAATGATTACGTCATTAATATATAAACTGTAAAAAAGTGTTCCTATCGCAAAATTTATTATATATATGTAATAGTCTACTTTTCCTTTATGAAAGTTCAACATTTTAATATACTAAACATGTTTTGAATACCAATCCCTAAGGTACTTATTTAGTCCTTATAATGATTTCATATGTTTACCTTGAAACATTATTCATTATTCATAGAATTATTGGGGCTGCCAATTTAAATATATTAATTTACTTTTCCCATTGAAACAACTATTTTTACATCAATATGATTGAAATTTTAATTTTTGTGAGCTATAATTACCAAAAAACATTGTTACATATTCGAGTCTTTTAATAGATAAAAATGATTCTTTGAAATTGAAACCACCAACCTAATATTTTTCCACAAAAATAAGTATAGATTTACTTCTTGAAATCTCACCATTTTAATTGAGATATTTTCCAAACAACAACATTATTCTGATTATATTATAATATTCTTCGATGGGAATATTTTTTGAAGAATAATTTTTTTATTTGATTTCATTCATTGTTTAGAATAAATTGATTCTATAATATATTGAGTTTAAGTAGAATTCATAAGATTCATTTGATTATTAAATAATAGTTTTCTCCCTATCAGAACTATTTCTTCTTACCTTATAAATATAGTTTTTTTATAGAAATATGCTTTTGTATCATCTAAAATAAAAAATATAATCATCATTTGAAGTATCTTCATTATAGGGATAATCGAAACATACATGTTCAAGATGAGTTTCATCACTCATTTTATATTCATCACAAATTTAGGATGCTATAGGAGTGTCTTTCATAAATTCATTAGAATTGGTATTTTTTAATACTGACATATTATAATTGAAGTTGGAAAATTCAACATCATTATACTGTATATCCTTATGATGTTATTTATTCCATCATTTATATGTCATTCTATTGGAATAATATCACAAGATGTTTCTATTTTTATCATTTTCATACAATTTCCTTAATGATTTTTTGTCTTTACTATGAATGGAGTTTGAAAATAAATAAATTACTTCACCATTGGTTTCCTTTTTTAAAACATTCTATAAGGATTCATATTTTATTATTTTATTGTGAATACATTTTATTGGATTGTACTGATCAATAAATATCTTTCCTTTAAATGAGCTTTGATAGTTTATATTCGGTAAGAATATTCCTACCCATCTTAGTCAACCTTTGATTTTTCCATTTAGTTACCTAATATATATTATGAGTATATAGATAATTGAGCCAATGAATAGTCCATTTATTTGAAAAATAGGCTTTAAAAGAGTTACATGTATACTATGTACTATTATTTTCCTTTATATTTTGGATTTATACCCCACATTATTTCTCATAATTCATCCTAAACAGTTTTATAATATCTAATACATAAATATTACATTTTTGAACATATAAATATTCATTATAGTAAAGTCATCGATAAGATTAATAAATTATAAATCACCCATTATATATTGATATTGTAATGGTCTATTGATAATAAAATGTATGATTTTAAGTAATTATGTGGATCAAATCCCAACATTTGTGTGACATTTCATTCATATTTTTCATTTTTGAGAATTTTGAGAATTTTTTTATTTCTTTATTAAATTAATGTAAATCCCTTATGAAATATTAATTTGAAAATTTTCTCATAAACTTTTTTCTAAATGGACAAAATTTCTATTCCATTATTCCTTTTCATCTTTACAAAGTAGGTATTATCAATTACTCAGATTTCCAATTCGAAACATGTTAATTATAGTTCTTAATGTTTATATAATTGTCATCGCATACTTCATGCATTGGATGATACAAAAATATTTCATGAAAATAACATTGTTTCTATAATCCCAGTGATTGATAAATCTCTATAAATTGTTCTTATACTGATTAGAAAATATGACTTATTTATATTTTAACTTCGATTCATCAATATTATCTTCGCTAAATACTTTATTTTTTAGGGAACTTTCGCTCCCAATGATTACAACTGAACCATTAGGATATTAAAATTTTTCAACTCCTTCACATATCCTATCATATGTTATGATAATCCTCTATCACGAGTCCTATATTTTCCTTTTTTACTAGCTTTAAGGGTGAAATTATCTATCATTGATTTTATATTAATAATAAATTTTCGTTCAATATTTTATCATTCTATAAATGGTTCATTTATAATATATTTTTCCTATAATATTTTACATATTTAACATTTAGTCACATATTACACATGTTTATTCTAGGTAGTCAATGTGATTGGTTTATAAATTGTTTTTCATTTTTCATTCCATTTCCCGAGAGATATTATCTTCCACCTTTAGATTATTTCCTTTATTTTGAATGTTTTTTTCCTTAGATCATACCTTCTCCCTATAAGTGAAATATTATCCTTGTAGTTATAGGATTTGGTCCCATATATTCCTTATCACTAGTGATACCCATTAATTATACTCCTTAATTTATTTTTTCTATGTTCATAGAATTATCGAGGAGGCCTTTGTTCCTATTTATTCTGCTCACTTCTATCAATTTTAATGATTTCATCCTGATTTTATACCACACTTGCATTTATTTTGATTAAAGATACTCCATATTTCTTCTTAAGGAACAATTTTTCAGTTATGGTTTTAGAACCAATAATATTAGTTAAAATGGAATTATTATCTTCTTAGAAGGAGTTTATTACAAATTTGATGTGAAGTCATACTTTTAAGCAATCAGAGAAGGCTCCACCTTATCTTCCCTTTGATTGTGAAAATTATCTTTCAACTTCTTTAAATTGTTTTCAGATTCAAGACACCATTAAAATGTACCACATATATCTTCATCCATAAATACATTTTTTTTAATTTAAAATATTTTAAAATATTTTCTTTCACTTCCACTATCAATATGTAGATCTTAATTTCAGGAAAATAAACATATTACTTTTTTTATAAATAGTTATTTATCATCACATTTCATTTTTCCCTTAATTAATTAACAAAAAATATAATTATTGAGGTTTTCATTTTTCTCAAGACATGATCTATGTTCTTCTTTAAATAGTTATTTTATATAGGTTTTATCTCATTATTCCTATTCATTCCATGATGTCTCATCATGATTTAAATGATTCATGAAGTAAAAAAGTTTCTTCTGTACTTATTTGTCACATGATACATCATCTGATGAATTATCATCTTCTTCTTTTCTCAACAAAATCCTCTTATTCTTCAAGGGGAAATTATTTTTGATGATTTAATTTTTATTGATTCCAAATAATATTTACACCACTTTTGATTTCATTATTTTCATTCCTTTTGATAATCATCAACATTACTCTTTTTCTTTGGGTAATTAATAACATTATTTAATATTACAATACACTCAAATAATATCAATTGTAGTTTTCTCTAATAATACCCTATTTATGTTGTATTTTGTTTTATTAGTGATATATATTATTTATTTTCTTGCTATCTATTTTCTATATCATCATCCATTTCTTGAGATCTACCAACTTCTGATTTCTTATCATTGTTTTTAAACATGGATTTTAACACTATCTCTTCCTTTTCATTATATTTAATGTCAATAATATTTCTTACTTCATATGATATAAAGATGTTCTATAACTCATCTTATGATAAGTTATCCCTATCATCCAATGATGAAATTTTATCATCAGATCTATCAGGGAAAATGGTATTCAACTTCATTACAATCGACGTATCACAAAAAATTTTGATGAAATCGGTTATCACATTAAGACTTATTAAATAACCATTTATCACTTCTTTTTTAACAATCATAATTTATTTATAAGTACATCTAAATATTTCTTGTTTTTATTCATTTACTTTAGTATTACCTTTATACATTCTCTAAAAACATCCAAAGGTTCTATAAAGATTAGTGACCCATTAACATAATGTATACTTCGTTTGAAAAGGAATGAGTATTTAATCCTTTAACAGAAATCGAAAGATTACTCTTTTTAGTAATTTTCAAAAGATAATTATGTTATTCATATTGAAACAAATTTGTATTTTCATCCACCACTTCAAGGAAAAGTTAAAGAAGATATGGAGTCATCATGTTTCCTATCTATTAAAATTACTTCCATCAAAAGTATGAATTAAAATACTATTAATAAAATCAAATTTATCTATCTTGAACAAAAAAATATAATGGAGATAAACTAGTCTAAGAATAGTTTAAATTCCTATAAGGGGTGGAACTCTTAGAATGGGGGTTGAATTAGTGGTCTATTTTTATAATTTATAATTTTCTGAAATCAACCTCTTTAACTTGTTAAAATAATGATCTACTCAAAAAATAAACCAACCATCGCTTGTATTAAAAAAATTCAAGAAAAAGGAATGCACATTGTATTTCTAAAATGAAATAAACCAATAATTAAAATATACTCCCCTATAAATTATATAAAAATACCAAGAAATAAATTTTTAAATAATTGTTTTTATATATTTCATGTGGTGTTGATTCATTATCATTAAATACCCATACTAAATCCCAAAAAATCTAACTCCAAAAAACATTATACTGGTTTTGACTAGTTACAGTAACACTTTAACCATCTTTAGAAGTATCACTATATATTTTAGTAACTTTAAAAACATATTATGTTCTTCCTTGGAACTTTTCAAAAATATGGAATCATGGTCCAACTCACAAATGAGACCTCCATAATGTAGGATTCTAGAACACGAGTCACTATAAATTGTGATTATAGTAACATTGTATATGGACAAACTTATATTTTGTTCTTATTACGTGGATATAATTATTTAGATATTACACTCTACATCATCTCAATAGATTCATGAATACATAAATTTCAGAGTACTCAAACCTAACTCAACCCCTAATAATTTTTATTTGTGTCAACAATGGTCTGTTATAAATGAAAAAACTCATTCATATAACCATTCTTCATTTAATAAAAAATTGGTCCATGATCTTCTTAATCTGATTCTATAGCATCACTCAACCATTGGATTGATATTATTCAATACCCTTAAACATATCATTGGGAATAGTCTTCTTCAAGTCTAATGAAAATCATTACTACAATCATGACTATTGCTTCCAAAATGTTAAACATCAGGAAATCCATCATACAATATTCATGTTTATTTCTAATTAAAAAATTTCATTTGTGGTCACTTGGAATCTTCTAATTAACTTTATTCCATATAAAAAATTCTTCAAATTCTTGTTCTACCTCTTACTCTACAACAATCGTCCTCAAGATTCCCTTAATTAGTCAATCAAATTCATTACCAGAATTCTTAAGATTACAGTCAACCAATAATATTTCTCCAAAACATTATTCTATCATTGGATCGAATCATAATAAATTTTTTGAATATATAAACCTTTTAATTTCACCCTTCATTAAATGAAATTATTTTCTGATCAACTTCATCCTCCGACTTATGATAATTTGAACATCCTTGTAGTGTAGAATCTCTTTCTCTTGATCTATTCCATAATTTATCATTCTATGTTTTAGTAGCTCCACACTACATTTCTTGACACTTGGAGTAGTAATTAATGTTATTCTTAATTTTTTGTAATTGTTAAATTAACTAGAAACAACTATGAACCCAATTAAAAATGAATCAACAAATAACTCACTTGAGGTCAGAAATTTGTCTACCAATCTATATAGTTTAAAACTTTTCAAGCACCACCTAGGATTCCCGTTCCTCAATTCATATTATAATCCAACTAATCATGAAATTACATAATCCTATTCCATCTTTATAGTTTCTTATAGAGCCTTAAAAATAATTATTCTTTATCCATTTAATATATACATAACTATTGATTGGTTATGTCAAAATAACAATTGATCTTCTTCTAATGTGATGTATTTATGATGTAAAAATATTTCAACATCATATGAGTTGAATTTGAAATAACCATATAAGTTTGGATCAACACTTTCAGACATCAATGATGAATACAATGAAACTATGTTTATTGAACTTTGTAGAGGGGTATAATATTAGGATAATCAAATATGATTTGAAACATCATTTTATTATTTTTAAAAGGTTATATTTCATGAATTACATATTTAATCTAACTCTAAAAATCATCCATATCTAAGCCTCTATAGATAATACCATCACCAAAAAAAATTCAAACCAATGTTATTATTGATAGACTCATGCTTCCATTAAAAAAATACTAAAACAATAATATCCAGGGATAATTAATTAAAATTATCACTTTTTGAAGTAGTATAAGATAGGAAACAACCTATAGTGTTGTGATGTGTGAAAGAGGAATCTCATGTAGAGTGTGTGACAATTTCATTTGGGTAGAGTGAAGTGGTGTTATACTATATATGATGGAATTTTTTCAGAATCCAATGGTAAATTATTGTTTTCTTCTGTCATAATAGACACGATTTATTCATTGAGATTAGTAAATTAGTGTCTATATAGGTTAGGCATGATGTGTATTCCTTTAGATTGAGGAAGTTGTGTCCCAAGTTAGCGTTGATGTGCTATATCCCTCACCAAATTCATTCTATTGTCGGATATATTACATAAAAATTAGATATAATAGATAATTCCCACATTCACTATATATTACAAGTCTCAAAACTAAATAAAATTGTTTTGGAATTACCTATTAAACAAATATGTGTTGGAGGTGTGGGATATTGGTGCTGGTCGGCCAGTTTAACTAGTCAACTATTTTGATAAAAGATAGAGGTTAGATAATCCACAATATATGTGGTTCATTAAGTGGAAGGGTTTTCCATAGGAAGATTTTACCTTGAAGGATGAAAACATAATTTTAGGAAAATTTACAAAATTTATTATTGGGATCGATGCTGATTTTGATGTGGGGTTAATTGTTAGCAATAGTCAAGCGATTTCTATTATACACTGACCCAGTATTTGTTATAACTATCATAGAAGATAAAATATAAATTGGTGGAGGTCATGTTATTGAGTCATAAAAGATATTTAGTAAGTTGGTGTCTCTTACAACCGAGTAATCATAACAATAAGTATTTATCAACTGATTTGAGAAGGGGAACTTGAAGAATATACATAGTAAAGATTCATGGTGGAGAAGACACTATAGAGAGGTGGTTTATTACCATAATAATACTCTAGTGGTAGGGAGGATCACATGTAGGTTGTCCCCCCCAACATCCACCTACTATAAAACTATTTTTTTTCTAATTTAATAATTTTATATTTAGTAGGTATATATTATAGAAAAGAATCATTTAATGTTCTACCTCTTCATAAATAAAATTTAGTACAATATTGTTATCTTTTTTCAAAACACATATTCTATTGAATTTTCTCCAACACGCCCTATAAATATTATATCCTTCTCAAAAACACTATTTTTTCTAAAAAAATAATTACATACCAACATAAACTTATTATTTTTGGGTGAAAATTACACACTACCTATGATAATTATTATTTTTTATTGAATGATATAATAGGAGAAGCCATTAACTATCTTAATAGAGTTTAAAATTTTCATTAAATGACACATTATTGACATAAAAGGAATTGCTTATTCATATATATATATATATATATATATAAGATCCATATGGAACCTATATATAGACCAAAATGTGAGGTATAGAGGATAATTAATGTTAAAATTAAAAAGGTTGTTATAAATGAGGTAATCATGCTGTTCGATAATGAAAATATTACCCATTCTCTCATATCCATTAGGTTAGTCAATTTCATTTTTTGCCTAAAATGGGTGTGTTGTGACCATTACCAATTAGAAATATGATCTAATTTTGAAAATAAGTGAACGAATATAGGGTCTTTGAATGTATTTTGTGAACATAAACCCTGCTAATAAGATATCTCACATTTCAATTCTATTTTATGAGTAAATGACAAAATTTTCAACTAGAAATCATTTTTATTATTTAATTTATGGATGTTATATTTAGAAAGGATTTTAACATAACTTATAGACAAAAATACAGCTTTAACAATTTTATTTGGAACATTTTTCCATCCTTGGAATACCTTTTGGATTGTATTTTAAAATCTTGCCACTTTTCATATATAAATTATTTTTATCATTTCATATATGACTAATTTGACCATTGAGGTGTTTCAAGATGTCTTTTCCATAAAGGTACCCGTTTTTATGAATTCTAGAGAAATTAATTATAGAATTGAATTAATATCAAGATATATTCCTTATCATGAAATATGGATATATAATATTTATTGTTATCAACGGTATTTTACTTAGATATAATGTTACTTGGAGGTGTATTAATGAAAACAATACTATGGTTTAATTAACATAGAAGTTTCCCTCATATAAAAATGTTAATAACATTAAACATTTCCTTAGGCATGGGTGGTTCCATTGATCATTAATTATTTTCTTGTAAAAATTCTAATATTTTATTCCAATGGATTTGATGATATTTTATTGGTTGAAAATACCCATTTTATGGAGATATTGAAAAGTATTCTAATTGCTCAGGGAAAGAATTTTGAGGATTGTGAGTTGTTTTTGTGATAGGTAATAAAATTCATTCAATTATTGTAATGCCCCTGGATTTTTGATCCATTTCTATTATTATTAATATTATTATGTTCATTATGTATAATCATAAATAAATTTTCTCCATTCTTTCAAAATAATTATATCTTGAATAGATATTGGGACACAAAATATATCAATCAAGCTAACAAAACTTTTTTCAATTATAACAGTTCATTTCAATGATGGTATATGAGACCCTTTATCAGATACAATTGATAAGTACACATCATTTTTGATAATATCCATTAAAACTACATTGATTTAATGGGGATAATAAATTTGAATGAATAATATCCTTAGAACTATAAACTCCACAGAATACTATAGCCCTTAAGAAACACCATTACAATAACCAAACCTATAATGAGAAAGAATACCAAGAAATTTGAAATCATATTATCTTATCCACAATGAAAACTATGGAAATTGGATGTGTGAATAAACAATGATTAATAATTATATATATGTATATATATAAATGAAATCTATCTGTTTCACATATGGTCATTACAATTATGGTAATTGCAAATACGATCATTAAAATGATAGTTTCTGGTCATATATCCTATAGGTATACTCACATCATGTATAGTTAATTGGTAAACTTTAAATAATATAACTCATAATGAAGTAAATATTTGTTATTAAAATAATATATATATATGCGCGTGTCTGTGTTATGTATAAATATAATATTTATTATTAAAATACGTTATGTACTATATATAAATTTCAAATAAATATTTCAATATAAAATTAGTAGTAAAAATTAAATTTTATGATATTATTAATTAATTTGTCGTTTTTGTTACAATACATTTATTACAAAAGTAATATTTATTTTCAAATATTTTATTTATATTTATTTTGTATTTTTTTCCAAATAAGTTAAATAGGAACATTAAAAATAGTATTATATATGAATTAATATTTTAAAATCACTTAAAATAGTAGTTAATATAAAATAATATGAAGAACACATAATTCTTAAAATTTCAATTTACCAATAACAGTTGTTTTATTTATACTTATTATATTTTTTTAAATGATAAATATTTAGTTTTTGGAATTTGATGTTTTCATCCAGAAAATAATTTTTTAATTTATTATATAAATATATTCCTCATAATATTTATGGATATTTTACTAAAATTTTCATTTTTAGGGGAATAGTAAAATTAACAACTTTTACTAAAACTATCAAAATTATTATATAATAATGACTTAAAATATTAAAAAAAGATTAAGATATTAATAATTTTTTTTAATATGTAATATTTACCATTTAAAAAAACCATGTTGAATTTATCAAACACATGTTTAACAATTTTAAATCATCATGTAATATTTCACTATAAAAACTATTTTTACAAATATGTAACAATTACTTGTCCTTCTCACTTTTAGAATTTAAATATAAAATAATGTATTTTTATTTTACTTTATTATGTAAATATTATATAAAATATTCAATTTTTTTTGGCAAAAATATAATATTAGTAATATTCAGGTTAAGTACTACGTTAATGCAAAAAATAATTTAGGGAATTATTTTATTAATATTATGTAATATTTTATTTAATTAATAACATTACTATAATAGAAATTATTAATATATTATTATTTTTAAATCTATATATATGTATATTAACACTCATTTAATCGTTAATTAATACTAAATAAGATTAACAAACCTATATTGTTTAAATAACATTTTTATACCCAAAAAGTAGTTTTTTACACATTACCTGTTTGAATTGAAAATTTAATTTTTAAATATTTAGAAATTAACTTGGAATAAAAATAGGTTAAATTTTGTTTCATCGCACCCAAATTTTTTGATATTGGATTTTTATATTTTTAATAAAACATAAAATCACATAGTTAAAAACTAGTAATCTAGTTTAAAAGTAATAGAGTGAAATGTAAAATTTGATTCTTAAAAATCCTATGACATGTTCAGAAAATGTATTAAAGGCCTTGGTTGATTTTGTATTAAAACAAATACACCCAAAACTATATTTATATTAGAATCTGGAGACATTGACCTTATACTAGTGTAGTGATATCCAGGAAGGGTAAAGGTTATTCCCAAAAGTGATATTTTCTTCATATATAAAATAAGACCACTTCCACCCCTCCATGGTTATTCTTACCATTAGAATTTCTATTTAAAATTTATATAACTAACTCTACCATTATACCTTTTCTCACCCTTAATCCCATACTCTCTTGAATGTTTCCTAAGGCCCTCACATCCAACAAAATCGCTAAGAGAATATAGTACTGTCAATGTAAGGTTTACCTTCTTTGTAACATTTTATCCTTAATATTTCTTTTAAAAACATATAATATCCATAATAATATAATTAACTATTTTTAATTATTATATGTATATGATATTATATTAATTAAGTAATTATTTTTTATTCCTCTTCATCCCCTATGAAAAAACTGTCGTTAATGTGATATAGAGACTACCACCTCCTTCGAGAAATGTATTTTTTTTTTCATCACTGTTATTCATGGGTGATAAAAATGATGTAAAGGATGAATAATTTTGAATAATATAATATAACTATATTTTTTAAATTTTATAATATCATTCAACTACTTTCCCTCTAATTTTTTGTGAAATTGAATCATTAATCTTTTATACATGTGAACCATTGCCTCCATAAGAAATGAGTATCATTTTTCATCACAACCCATTATGGTTTTATTTGAAGATTAATTTATTATATAAAAATTATTTACATTACACTATTTAAATTCTATATATGAAGAAAATATTTTACAATGCTTTCGACCTTATCCAACATATATAAGAAGTTACGAGAACATTAAATGAATGACCTCACGTAACTGACATAGGAAGGAAAATGATATTATAAATAAATGAAATATGATAGTTAATGGGACTTAGAATATGAAATATATATATGAATAAATTAATTGGGTATATATCTAACTAACAAAATTTAATTATACATGATTTTAAATTCAAGTTCATAATGATTTCGAGCAAGATGATAGGGTTTCTTGTCAAAACATCCATATTTGAGACACATATTCTTTTATGTGAATAAATTCAAATAAATTATTTGTATACTACCAATTAGTTATAAAATATCATAAATTATATTTATTCAATTTATTTTAACTTTAACTTTAATATTTATCTCTTTCAATGGGTTTTATTAGAATGTATCATAAGTCATACGGTGTTTCATCAAAATTTTCCTTTATTGAGACATGTTTTAATTTTATGGATAAATTTATTATATATTTGTGTTTTTATTCTTCAAAATAAGATATTATTTAACTTTAAATGATTTAATTTATAGTATTTATAGGACCAAATTATTTTCAATCTTCCGATGACTTATTATTCAAAAATTACTAAATTCATAAGGGTCTTTAATAACTCAATTTAATTACATGATTTATATTGTTTTCCCTTGAATTATTTATTTAATTTAATAAGGTATAACGTATTTATATATTTTGATACCAATATTTTAATCATTTATTAATTAATACAGAGTTATAATCCATTTTTAAAATGCATCAATTTTAAGAATAATGTAAATCAATTTAAATAAAGGTTTACCATCCTTATCTATAATTTATATCCCCACCAATGTTATCCTTTTTAATCGGATAAATATTTTTTTTAACCTCACATGATATTAGAATTTATCTTATCCTAATTTCAAAATAAAGTATTATTTTTTTCAATGTGGTATTTTTAATAATGTTGTTTTTAAAATAGTGTAAGTGATCTTCCAGACCATCTTCATTAATTTTCAATTACACCGTATCATTATTTTTGTTCCTATTATCGTGTATTATTATGATTAAAATCTTATATTATTTTATATATATACAATAAATATATTCTTTGTTAAATTGGATATTTATTTTTGGGGTTATACATGTTTTTTTCTCTTCAAAATTCCCACATTGAAGAAAATCCAGTTTAAGGTATCTTTTCTATTTCATAAATAAAGATGGGAATAAACATATTGAAATGTTTTTAAACCATGAATATATTCTATGAAAATTCACTGTTTTATATAGAAATATATTTTTCAATTACTTTTTAAGGATAATATTATGTTGTTTCCTTCTTTTAAATAATGCATTACTTATTTCATAAAGATTCACCAATTTTGTATATTTTTATTCTTTATTCGCCGATATATTTCTCATAATATATATATATTGAAACTCAATAATCATGATCAGTTTATAATATGAATATTAAACTAATTTAATTCCATCTTCTCTTGGAAATCCTTACGATTCATTATTCAGTTATTCCTTTAATTATAATTATAAAACATACTTATTTTTCTTAGGTTTGATAATTATTGTTATTTATGTATGGTTTATTTTACTCATGTGGCCTTAATATGTATTTTTTATTTATGTGATGAGTTGAAAAAATAATATAGCACTATAATGTGTCGGTTAGTGATTTATATCTCATGAATTGTTATGTAATGGATTTGGTAGTGAACCTAATCCACCAAGGGACTATATCCAATTTATGTTGATGGTCATAGGAGTGAAACATAACATATTTCTATGATATCATGTTTTCTTTTGTTTCCACATGTTTATGATTCCATGATCTTATGATATCATTTCATTATGCCATGTTTTTATTCTTATGATCATGCTCTTAATGATAACTTATCAAGCCTTTGAACTCTCATATTATTCTAGTTTCCATGATTAACACCTTACTAGGATTTTTATCTCAATATTAGCCTTATTTATTTTACCTAGGATATACTATGTAGTTTTATAAGTTCTTTGGGAGTTGGGATAACTATGTTAATTTGTTTTAATAAGATTATGTTTTTATATGATATATATATATATGTATAATCTTTAAATGTGACTATACCTCTATAACCACGAAATTTATTGTTTGGAATGTATGTTAAGAATCATTAAATCAAGTATGTTTAATGTGTGGATGTCCATAAAAATGGGTGTTATTTCTTTATAGGGGACGTTGATCCATGTTGTATAAGAATAATTATTGAATCACCTAACAACACAATAGGTGTGACTATTCCCTAAACATTAGAGTTAAAAATATGAAAAAGTGAGTAAATATGGAAATGAAAACCTTTTTATAATTTTGAACCTCTATTGAATGAGATAGGTTATAGGTTCATGCCACAACACAGATATCATAGAATAATTATATGAGTTAAAAATGTAAAAACTATTTTTACACCACTATGAAGATGAGAATACTAGATTTTGAGAAACAATTAAACCAAAATAAGATCCCATAATTTATAGATATATCATGGTATTTTTATAGATAAGACCCTATAGTGTCACATTATTTCTCATACTAAACTTGAACTGTGAGGTTTTTGGGGCCTTTATGTATAAAGAAAATTGCACCAGACTATAAATGATAGTTTTTATATAAATATGGAAAATAATATATTTCATTACATGTCATGACCCAACTTGATACTTAAATACATCAAGTGGAAAAAATGGATTTCAAGATACCTAAGGGTAATCCCCTAAGGAAGATGATAAAAACTAATGACATCGCTAGAAATCATATGGTATGATCTCTACTAAGAAGTAAATAAATTAATAAATAAATTATCATATTTTTACCAAAAAATTGTTATCACTCATCCATAATCCATGAATCTATACCAAATTTTATTTTAAAAAAAATAAAAAATAAAAAATCATCAGATATAAACTAAACACTCATATCACCCTCCAAACTCCCTCACCTAGCCAACTAACCACCCATCAAACCCCAAAATCCCACAATATGCTGAAACTCAAAAAATTATCTAGACACAACATGAATTAATTCAATCCAATGATAACCATAACTAAGAGTATTAATGAACTCATTTAATGGGTCCTATCCTAGAAATTCAATAAAATAACATCAAGTCATAAGAAATTAAGAGATAGTAACCATAGGCCAAATTCATTAAATAAAACTGAAACTACCCTCAATACCCACCAAGGAGTAACAATCCTTAAGGATTAATTCATCACAAGACTAAAAAATAATTGAATAAATGAATGAAAATAAAAATATATACATTTCAGAACATAAAGCTATAAATAGGCCAACGACAACCTTGGATCATGGCTGGATTTTGATAAAATATCAATTTAATTAATTTCCAAATACAATAAAAATATAATATTTTTATATTTTAACATATTTTGTACCAATAAAACCAAAATTTTATTTTATAAACCTTTAAATTTATTTTTATTTAATGATAATTTAAACTTTAAAAAAAATATTTAGAAATCATAAATTCCATATGAAATAAACCTTTTCATTATGAATAATTATTTAAAACTAATTTCTAAAAGAATGTTTTTAGAAAAATAACACACACTGCATGATAATGAACAAAAATAAAATAATGAAAACATGTTAAAGTTTCATGGAAATTAACATAGCATATAATAGGTTCCATGCATATCCAGAAAATAGAAGAATATAAAAGAGAAATAATATCCCCATATATTAATATATTATTCATAGAAATAATATCATGGTATCTATCCTATGGTTATAAATTCTATATAACCTAGAATATAGATTGATAGAATTTGGATTAAATGTTAGTGACATGTAACTTGCCAATTGAAGAGGCACCAAACATATTTCACCTATATATCTACTAGAAAGGTATCTCATCCCATCTAAGTTAGCCTATACTAGAACCTAAGTTCCCATCACTAGAATAATGAAAGTGTGAGAAAAATGGAATTGATAATAGTAAAAAATTACTAAAAAAAGGATCTCTTACTTTCCTCTAAACAACTATTAATAGGTAAATTGATCATATAATACGCACACCCAAAAAAGGACATCTCTGTATACTAAAATCATTATCAATGAATTAAAAACTTGGATTAAGAGAGGATCACACACATAAAAACATTTTAAAATCCCATAAATATAAAAAATATGTATTTAGTAAAATGGGTTCAAATGAAAATCCATTTTCTTATCATATTAAATTATATTTCAAATTTCTATTTAAGATCAACATGTTGAAATATGATTTAAAAAAAACCTAAAAATGTTTATCTAACCACTTTAAAATATCAAAAAATAAACAAGTAACATATTTTTATAAAAGACCTATTGCATAACATAAAAAACTAACCTTTTATATAAACCCCACCCAAATGAGGTCAAATTATTTTAAATTTTCACTTTATTTAAATAAAATCAAAAAATAATATATTAATACTTTTCATTTCATGTACCAATTGAAATAACTTAAAAAAATATTTGGGAAGATAATTTTAATCCTTAGAACATATTTAATAAATTCAAAATAAATATTAACGGGATATTCAATCATTATAATAATGATTGGGGTTTATATTTTAATAAAAAAATTAACCTCTCTATAAAATTGGTAATCCCAATGATCTACATATAAATTTGGATATAACCCAATTTCCTCTTAATCAATAAAAAAATAATTAAAAATATTATTACACAATTAAAATATAAATTAAAAATCAATTAAATAATGGTTCTAAAAATTAAAAGAAAAAATATGGTCCAAAAATACTTGGAATTAATTTTGGATTGTTTGGAAGTCAAATAGAGGGTGATGGGAATCCATAGAAGACATCAGATGCCCTACAAACACAAAAAAAAAACAATCTGGTAGATCTGAACCACTAGGGTTTAGAAATATTGGGGTGATATTATGAGAAAGTGAATATATAGGGAAATAGAGGAAGAGTGGGGAGGAGGATATACATAAGGGATTCAAATATGAAACACAAAGAATCTAGGTAGAAAACATTAATGGAAGGAGGATCATTGAGATGGGGGACCACACGTTAGTGCCTCAACAAAGAAAGGATGGTGCCGCATGGAATGGAGGGAATAATTGGGGAAATAGATAGAAAATAAAGTGAAAATGAATAACAAAATCAGTGAACCCTCATGATTTACCACCACATATTGTGAAATTGTGTGGTGACGGTGTGACACTAGATACTTAGAAAAAAGGGCCACACATATTTAATAATAAGTCCCTTAAAAGTAACTAACCATGAAATCAAAATTCTAAATGGTACTATCAGGTGATACATCCAAATGAATAGTTTCCACATGTTTTCTTTCGAATCATATTGCCTATCCACATGACAATAAAAATCCATTGATATTTTAAAATTAAATCTCCAAGAATTATGGAAGATAAACATAAATGAAATTTCAAATATATATATATATATATATATATAATTAAAGGCTTGTAGACCGCGTGGGTGTGGCAATTCTCCCAATCATTCCACTTTATGACTTGATAATTTATTCATCCAATATATTAGTCATGATAAAAATAAGTTTTATCACTTTTTTATTAATAAGGTCAATTGGGTGGGAAAAAAATACTAAGAAACTAAACTGAAAGAAAGAGACTCTACAAAAAACCTATAGAAAAATACATATAAAAAAATACTCAAAAAAGTAAATCATTATTCCAAAATTAGAAGACATATCAATGAACTACACTACATAAATGAACTTCTACAATAACTAGGTCATGTCCAAGAGATAACAGAGACCCAAACCGGACTCCCTAATATTTTCAAATCCCACTTAAATGGTAAATTCATACAAAATTAATCACCAAATTAGAATGCCACTAAGAACATAAGCTCCACCAAACTCTAAACAATCCTTAATCAATTACATTGCTCAAAATATATCGAATAACCCAAAAAAGGATCCCAATAGGGAACAAAAACCAAAATCAAGCCTCTTTAAAAAACAAAGGCCATTTACCAAGGTCACCATTCTCCATATATTCAGAAAAGAACCTTAGAAAAATGGGAATGTTCTAAAGAAACCATCCAATGATCCAGAACCCTTACATGTTTACTGAAATATATATTGGTCCTAGCTACCTAGGCCCAAAATCCCAAATATTCCCATTCAAATTCTATAATTAAACCATCTTCCGTAATGATATTCCATGAGAATATATCATAAGAGTCCTAGGAAACTGTAAATACACCTGACATTAAAAGAATGAAAAGAAAATTTAAAATTTATGTGAAAATACAACATTATATATGCACCAATCAAAATATCCCAAGGGAATAATTTTACCAAAAGTACCTCCAAAACATCATCAAAACCATTCTCCATGATTGGAATGCTGAAACAATATGGTTTTGATGGGAAAACAACCTCAATAATCATCAATAAAATCCTCTTTCACTGGATTCCCATGGCTAAACGTGTCCAAAATATACTAAACAATGATCCTATAATTGGGTGAAAGTGGAATTATGTTTTTAATCCATCAATCTATTTATAGTCTATGTAGATATAAAAAATAACATCACCTCTAAATTATAAGAGAACTCCCTGGGAAGATAATCTTAGGATAAAAAACCTTAAGTTTTAAATTGGTCTCTAAAGGTGGAAAAATTAAAATAAGGCAATACAAAAAATACATCTATTGATGTTTTATACATCAAAAAAAATTTCTCTTAAAAATATAGAGGGCAATAAAAAAAATAATCTCTTAAAATTAAATACTAAATCCAAAAATTTTAAAACTATTTTTTTAAAAATATAAATCAATAATAAATTTTCTACCAACTAACCTAATTCAAAAACTTGACTAAATATTTTTTTGATTTTTTAAAATTTAATATCTTATTAAAATTAAATAGTATCTTATAAATTTTCTACATAAATCACTTTTTATCAATAATTTTTTTCGCAAAACACATAATGAAATAAAAAAAATTAAATTTATTTTTAGAAAATATATATCATGTATATAATAACACACTAAAACCAATTTTTAACCAATAATTTCTTTTAAAATGTCAAAAAACAATTTTCACCCAATATCGCAATTTTATATCTTTATACACTATACAAGACACCATATAAAATTTCTTCCAAAAAAAACCTAAAAATTATACTCTTTCATTCCCATAAAACATTTGAGATTCCTATTCATAAAAAATATGGTATTTAAAATACCATTACATCAAATGTGAATTGGAATATAAAATAACTCATGGGTTTTATAGAGTCCAAAGATATATCCACATGGGCTCCATATAGTTATCCAAACCATGAGTTCTAGTCACATTGTGCTAGCTCTTCTCCATCCAACACTCCAACCCCAAGTAAATACTCAATTAATATATAACTCATTGGGAATTAAAATTAAAATTTATATTAAATGAAACAAACTAATCAATATAAAATAAAAATCAAAGACAGAACCCAATACTTAGCTGGAAACTGGAGGCTCTAGATGGAAGATATATCATGAAACTTTCATTTATGTGTACCACTCTTGTTTCGAGAATATAGCTTTACACTACCCTTACTACCCAAATAGTAATTTATCATTGAATCATAGGAACTATGAATAACTTAATATTTGATACAATTTGTAAAAAAGAGTCCCAATACATCCATCCATGATATTACTGAATCAGCTCATGACATCCCCTTGGGGCATCCCCGACCCCCTAGGATGGGGATAAGTATCAAAGAAATCATAAGAAATCATAGAGGACATTTTTTTCTCAAAAGTAAACTAAATCATAGAAAACATGACATTAGATTTCTGCTAAAAAATTAGCATTACATCCCTATAATTTGGTAAACAACATTAAATATCATATTGTAAGAAGTTAATAAATATGAAAACAAAAGATATAAATTGATATAAATGACCCCCAAAACCCACTCTCTAAACTTCCTATCCTAACCAAAATAACATCACTCATCCCATAAGATCCTAAACATTCCACAAATCACCAAATCACCTATCCCCAACATTAAATAATTGAATCCACTAATAACTATAACTGAAAGATATAATATACTCATTTAAAATCACACATTAAGATAATTTAATGAAAATAAGGGAATGTCATGAAAAATAAACTAATTGTAACCACATTTTGATTGTAATAAAAAAGGAAATGAGTTTTTTAATCCCCACGGGTATTTGACCATACCTGACAATAGATTTTCCCAAAGAGTGAACAAGAACTAAAAAATGGCCAAAAAAATAATAAATTATATGGGAGTGAGAAACAAACTGATCAGTCCACCACATGACTTTCAAGGTGTCATACTTGTAATAAAATAACCATTTATACTATTTGAACATTTATTAATATAATATTGTGATTAAGTATTTAATTAAATTTAAAACAAATAAAGTGCCAATTTTATTTCATAATACTTATTTATTATAATTAAATTAGTAAAACCACATTAAAACATTTATTTTTTAATCACTCATGAAATATGATACAGTTCATCTCATTTTTAATTTTTTATTTAAATTGATTTCTAAAATAATTGTTTTTAGAAACCAACAAATTATCCCTGTAACTAAAGAGGAATACAATAACGGATCTATTTCAAAAAACAATGAAATACAATAATCAAATCATAGGTACAATACATATCAAGAATACAGTGGAATATAAAGGTTAAATAAGAACCTCTATTTTAATATACCAATATATTAAAGAGTTCCATTTCCACTAACCTATGGTTACTATGGATAGGTATCCTAGAACATACATGACTAGTGTCTTGTGGGAATGTTAAAAAGATTCCACTAGCTGGTGGATGATGCTTGAAACATCTCTCTCTATCATAACTAGTGGAAATATATCTCATTCATCAATGTTGGCCTACCCTAGACACTGTGTCTGCATTAATAAAATAAAAAATGGGAAAGAAACCAAGAAATTACCATTATCAATATTGAGTATAAAAAACTACATCTCCATACCTTTAACCCTCTCTCATTCAGAAACATCGATCATGTAAGCATCACTGTATAAAAAAATTAATGTACTCCCTACAAACTAAAATCTATATCAACCAGAGACAATTTTTTTGTATAAGGGATCACACAAACACATGCATTTTGAAATCCCTTAGAAGTTCCAAACAAGTCTTCCCTAAAATGATCCTCTAATGCCATGGTTTTTATATTATTTTAAAATTCCATTTCAAATAACTCTTCAAAATAAACACATTAAAGTAGAGTATTAAAAAAATTAGTATTAGAAGATTTATCTAACCCACTAAATATATAATCAAATAACCAACTAATTTTTTTAATAAAATCTTTCTTTTAAAACGTAAAATTGTTCCTTTTATTTAAACCACGACCAAACCAGTGTGAAATTATTTAAAAACTATAATTTTATAAACAAATCCATAAATAATATATTTATACTTATCATTTCCTGTACCACTTGAAAGTCAAAGTAATTTAAAAAAAAATTAATTTGAAGTCCCAATACATTATTAAGAACATCAATATAAGATTTAGAGTCATATTATGGAATCACCATACTGATTTTTGGTCTGAATATTTATAAAATCATAATTAAACTAGTATTTATAATTGGGGAACCTCCTCTAATACTATGGAAATTGTTCTAAAAACCAATTTTATCTTATAAAATCCGATAAAAATTATTAATAATGTTATTAAACAATTGAAATATAAATTAAAAACATGAAAATCATGGTTTCCAAAAGTAATATCTACAACATGGGGGAAACCTACATGAAATATATGGAGGATTGTTTGGAACACAAATATTGGGTGAATGGAGTTTGTTCCTGGAATCGCATTCCCAAGAACATTTTAAACCCTTGGAGTCATATCAATAGGAAAACCTATATTTTCTCCAAAATTGTGCGCATTTATGGGGAAGTGACAAAGGAGGCATAAATTGAAGAATATAGATTGATGAATGCTTACCTAGGGGAGAAGACGATAAATAATTAGAAATCTATGAAGAAAACACTGATGAAAGGAGGAGTTAATATAGGGGGCTCATGTCATAGATTTATCTTATACGGGAGTGGGTTGTGTGATAGGGGGAAAATAATAGGGGAAACAAAAAATAAAGTAAAGGAAAAATAAAATAAATATAGAAAACAATTAGGAAACCTGCATGTTTTACAAACATGGTATTCAAAATCATGTGGGAAAAATGTCACACTCACTCCCTATACTGAAGGGTATCACAAATTTATTTATAATAAACATCACAATTTAATAACCATGAACTAACTGTAAAAAACAAAAATTTCATGTGAAGTATCAAAATGAACATTTTTTGCATGGTTTCCAAAACTATACTAGGTAACCATGTATCACAATAATGTCTTTATATTTTTAAAACTAAAACACCAGAAATTAATATGGCTTAAAATAAGTGAAATTAATATAAAATAATATAGAAAAAAATTAAATTATAGGTATATTATCATACAATGGTGTTAAAGTTCATCCCCTAGAAAGTCTTCATTCAATGTAGTACTTATTGGGATATAAAGTTACAACTGACTTCCATTCATGAGTTTATCAGGGTGGGGAAAAATAAAGATAATTTCGACTGATAGAATTATACAAAGTATGACCATAAAGACAAACTACTTATAACAAATTTTTGAAAAAGGAATATCATTCTCTTAAAATCATTCGATGTCTCCAAGGACAACATGACACAAATAAACTACCAAAAACCCATAAAATGGTTCCTTGAGAAAACAGTGACCTCTATTTGACTACCCATGACTTTAAAATTCTAATAATATGGAATAAACAAACCAAAGAACATTTGAAAATTGATGGCCACTAAGAACCTCAATTCGACCAAGCCTAATATTAATCAATCCATATCAAGACTCAACATCCACTGAGAAACTGAAGAAAGGATCCAAAAATAGAATTCATCCCACAATGAATCCTTATAAAAAAACATAGTCCATAGAACCAGGTCACTATTCCCTATTTGGTAAGACTAAGACCACATCAACAAAGCTACCATTCAAGAAAAATCCACCAAATATCTAAAACATTCACATTTTTTCAAAAATAGATACGGGTCCTCATTAGCTAAAAATATATTTAATAAGTGTTCCCTTATCAAAGAAACAAGGAAACATATCAAATAGTTTCTATTCCACAAGAACTAACCACATTAATCATAATAAAACCAAAAAACAAATACTTGATTGAATTAAAACCAAATGGAGAAATAATTAACAAAACATCCCTTCTATAACCATTGACCAAAACATCCTAAAGAAAGAATCTACCCAAAAGTACATCAAAACCCATAACATAACCAATCACTAATAGAGGTAATCCCAAAAAAATTTAGAAATGGAAAATAAACTATATACCCTCACATAATATTACCATCAAATAGATTTACAAAACTATACTAGTATTACAACCATTGGACTAAGGCCCAAAAATAAGGTCTGAGAGAGAAAGGTTCCAATTACACCCCACTATACATTATCTGAGTAGAGATTGAAAAAATGTGTCTCCTTTAAAACATAGTTGAACTCACCAATGGATAGTCCAAGGTGTAAAACCCTATATATAACACCTTGGTTTTATATGATATTTCCCTTCAAATAATTTTAATTTCCTGGACAACTTTCCATGTATTCAATGATGAGTTTTAACAAGCCACACAATACTAATGAAATAAAATTATTTAATTTTAATTTTATCACTTACCCATTAGATTTGAATATATAAATAAATATTAATAAAATATGGAAAAATATATGGTTTAAATATATATAAAAATAAATTTTCTCCTTTAAATTACTAAAAATGAAAAGAAAATCATTTTAAAATAAATAGAGATGTTTCTCTAAAAATAAGTTTTTATACGCACAACGTATTTTGATTTAACTAAATTAGATTAATATTTATTTTTGAATTCTGTCAATGAGATTACAATATAATATATTAAATAAATATTTTTAAGATCCATCTCAAGTATTTTTCTAGGAATGGGATGTGGATAAATCTATTTTTAATGTTAAAAAGGTCTTTTTTTAGAAACATGTATCATCATATTTTACACATTTATCTTAGAATTTATTTCTATCACCATTATGAATTTAATCGTGAAACATTTATCTCATATATTTAATTATTATATTGAAATTTGGTAAGAAATCCCAATTTTTTTCCATTATGTATAGTAATATTGGAAATTATTTGTCAGGTCGGTATGGGTAAAACTACTATAACAACGTTAAATATTTTTGATATGGAATTATAATTTCTATAATATTATAATTAACACTATTAAATGAGTTCTTCTCAAACATTCTCATCAATGTATAAAAAATATGTCCACTTTGTGATATTTTTATTTTATTATGGCCTTTTTATTATTTTATGAAAAGTATAAATACAAAATGTCACTCATTTAACTTTAACAGATATAATTTTTTTTACACAAGGATAGACTGATTTTATTTTCACCTAAAATTATTTATTTGAATGATAAATTAATTTTTTTATTATATTAATATAATTTTACTTTTAAGTGATTGAATAATTATATTAAATTATTATCAAACTCCAAAACAATATTTATTCAATTGAAAGAAAAATAAAATATTTGATTTCAAAAATATTAAAATTAATAAAATTTTGGGGAATTATTGTGCTTTGAGAATTTAATAGAGAGATATAACATATTATGGATGTGTTAATGATTTATATTAAAATTAGTTATATTTCATTTTTCTTTCCAAGTCAGAGTAAATGAATAATTTTAGAAATTTCATTAATGATATTTTTAAATAAAAATTATTTTATTAAAAAATTTAAAATTAATAAAACTTTAAAATTCGTCCAAATCAATTAGATATGGTTTAACATATAATCAATGTTACATTTTAGGTTCAATTCTCAAATTATTGTGACATTCATAGCCATTAAAAATTAGAAACATTACTTATTGTAGTAATTGTTAAAAAGGGTTAACTTGGGTTTATGCTAAGATGAATGGGTGAATAAATATCCATAACATTTTTATATTATATTTTATGAGATTATTTAAACTCCCCCACATATTATATTATAATTATAAAAATTTTAATCCCTTTTTACATGATTATTTTGGATAATTAAATACTTTAAGTAATTCTAAGAGTTCCCCTCCCCTCCCTTGTAAAATGGAACCTCCTCCCCAACATTATTCATAATATTTGAGACTTATATCGTGGAAATTAAATTCCATAATAAATTCATATATTAATTCACAACAATGAAGACTTTTTATCTTTCTATAATAATATTCTTTAATGGATTCATGTTTAAGGAAAAATAGGTTTTTCAATGAAGATGTATAACTCTTAACCGAGTGTTTTGAATTTTTTATCCTCATATACCTCTTCTGATTCAATGGAACCCACTCTAAAAAAATGAATTAAATATATTAAATATTATTAATTTTTATTATGATGGTGAAATAACCCTTATGCACCTCAATCTAATTTTATTGAAAATGATTACATCTCTTGTGCTTATATGTGGTCTTCCACATCCTCGAATCGATGACATTCATTTTTTTGGATTACAAATTAAATTAAAGGTAATAATAATAAATTTAATAAATATATATTATATATATGATAATTTATTATTTTTTTAAATCTGAATTATTATTTACTTTTATTTGGTTCTATTTGTAAAAAAATAAAAATAATGACAATGTGTATGCATGGTCTACCTTCACCCTGAATGGTGTAATTAATTTTTTAATCACAACCTTTTATAATAGAATATAAATTATCATATATATAATATATATATATATATGATATTTATATCGGATTTTAAATTCTATAGAAGATGGAACCATGATCCATATTCAAGGACCTGAACATCAAAACTTAAACTTCTATGAAAAACAAAATAGTTAACACCTGGAGATGATGATTTTAATAAATAATTATTAATAAATGATGGATATAAGTATATAATTTTATTATATATTATATTATAAGTATTATAATACTATATATATATATATTTAATTTAAATTTATTATATAGATAGGTAAATAAATTTTGAAGAAAATATAACCTGAGGTAATGGATTTATTTTTCAATCCCATTATTCATGGGAATTTTTTATGGTTATGTTTTGGATTTTTTCATTTTATAACCTAAATATATTGAATACCATTCATTTTATTCACCTATATTTATTTCTAAATTTTAACTTTTATCCTTTCATTTTTATTTATTTAAGTATTAAATAGACTAAAAGAATATTTTAAAGGACATATGACATTATTTCTCTCTTAGAAGAAGGTAATTTCAATTAAATTTCACTGGATTCTATAAATATTTTCAGGAATATTTTTAAAATTATAAGATTATAGTTTGAATTAATTTTTACCCATTATTATCATCTTACACTTTTTTAAAATTAATTTTCTGGTCATTTTCCAAATATGGTATTTCTAACATTTTACTAGAAAATTCATATAAAACCATTATTTTATCACGAACATAATGAATGAAATTTTCGTCCATCATGACCACTCAATTATTTAAGTATTCCCTTAAAATTTTTCCTATTATATATTCCAATAAAAATTTAGCAATAATATTTTTGAAATTTTAGGATTAAAAAAACGATTCTGAAATGAAAAGGATTTTTTCATCAAGATGTATTCAAAGATATATTTAAAGGGAATATATTTTATGATAATATAATTTGATATTAGTTTATAATTACATAGGATATTATACAAGGATATGATACTTAATCATTATCTATATTCTTAATGATTAGGATGATGAGATGTCTATTAAATCTATTTATTTTTTATGCATTATGTTATGATTATATTTTAAAAGGTTTATAAAAACTATTTACTTTTCATAGGTTATGATTTTTGATTAATGATTTATGATCTTGTGGAACACATATGAATGGATTATGACTATGTGAATGGTAGGACATGAATATTTTATCCCTCTAATGAATAGGGTTAATATGGATATCTCATGAGATAATAATGAATGGATTAGGAAGTGAACCTAGTTTTATAAGGAACTACGTCCACTATGATACACATGGAGTGAACCTTCAATAAGGATATGAAGAAATATTTAGGGAACCTAATCCATTATGATAGTCTTGGTAGTTATTCACGACCAAGGAAATGATTTTATAGGCTATCGTATATATTACAAACTATGGTCTTATATCGATGTTATTCTCTTATAGATTATGTTATTAGATTCCTTTATGATCAATTTTTTATAAAAATCCAACCATTATTCTATGATTCAATATTATGATATTTGATCTGCAGGGTTTGGTTATCATATTTTAAGATAATGTTCTCATATAGTTATAATCATTTTATGTTCAAGTGATCATTGATATATCCTTTTTTCCCACACTTATCATATGATATCACCCTTTCTTATGTTTTTTTTACATGATTTATACAGATAGGTTTGATTTATGATATGTATAAGTATATTGATAGTAATTAAGATCATAATGGGAGACCTTATAGATCTATTTTGAACATATGATTTATGTATATGAGTCTCTATAGCCATTTTACCTACATGATTATAGCATAGATTATAATTTTATTTATTTAATATTGATCTAATAAGGTGTAATATTTTTTTTATAAAAATTATGGTTTGTTATAGTTGGTATCAAATAAATTTATTGTTCCCATTAGAAACTAGAATGACTCAATTGAACAACTTTTAGATAATTCTAAGTATAGAATGACATCCTAAAGTTTTGGTATTGATCATGTATCACCTTGGTTAAAAATAAGGCATCATATATTGAAAATAAGATGACTTGACTTTAATATCATATAAATTATTTTCATGATTATGTGATTTACCACTATGATTATTGTTTATCAAACTATATTTTTTAGTTTTAGTCAATATATAGGTCCTGCAGGAATAATGTTACTGTGGAATGTGATGGAAGAAAATGGTTTCCCCCCAAATAAACCAAATGTTGTGGGAGATGGAATAAAAGATAATATTGTTATGATTAAAAAATATATCTTGATCTAAATTATTTTGATCATAAAAATGAGAAAATTTGGGAAGAATTTCTGGTTGAGACCTTTAAAAGAGAAAATACATCTTCTATTAGTTTTTCACTTGATACAAGAGTTAATGAGAAATGGAAAGGTACCACTAAGAAGATATTTTCGATTATTCAGTGATAAAATCATGAAAAAGATGTTTTTGTTGGTGATCTCTTGGAAGGAGAAGAAAATCAATGTTTGAATCCTACCAAGAACCTCAGGAAAAGGGAATAAATTAACTCCAAATAGTGGGAAGAGTTTAAGAGAATATTTTTCAATAATAACTTTCCTTATATTATTTATATGAAAATTTTGAGGTAATTCCTTTAGCTGAAGTAGAATGATTATGAATTGGTATGCCCCCCGAGGAATATTTTATAAGACTCATGTTGTATGATTATGTTATTATCATTTATCCTGAATTCATGATCTATTAATTCTTTAGTGGATTAAAATGAAGTCTCAAATGGCTGATATATATAAGAGGATACAATAGATATGAATAATACTTTCAATGTTCTATAAAGATTAATATGGAAACTACAATTACCTATCAATATCATGGTTTTAATAATAATAAAAATATGGAATTAAAAGGAAATTATAAATACCATAGATATAAGAAGATGATAATTTATTTATGGTCAAATTGTATAGGTATACATATAGGGTATTATTATAAGTGTAATGGTAAATGATTTATTTAGGGAAAGTTAGGTTGTCGGGAAAATGAATTCTGAAGTTTTGAGAAGAAGATGTTATCTAATAATGACGAAAATACACTACATAATCAACCACCCATACTCCCATATTTCAATTGAAATATGTGTGGGGATTATTCTAACCAGTCATTAAATCCAATGTTTAATAACGATTATACGTGTTAATAGTCCTGTAATCCTTGAAACAAAGGAAAATTTCATGAAACCACTAATATTTATGTTCATAACAAAGTGGCGAGAGGTACACAAACCATCCATTATAAAACCAGACATGTCTTATTTGATTCTATATCAACTGACTCTTTTATATTTGAATAACTTTTTAAGGTTATCATAATTACACCCTAATTTCAAGATGTAAAATTTCATTTTAAAACACTTAGTGGCACAATGATCACATCTCAAGCCTATGACTCTTTACCGATTCAAGATTACGAGAATGGTATTCTGGACACTCTTTTTATTCTCCCACATTTTGACTTAAATTTTTTCATATGAATGGATTGGATTTATTTAAATTATGGATTCATCAATTTTCATTGAAGGGATATCATATTTGATATTTAAGAAAAAATATGACCATATATCAGTATAATGATAAATATGAGAATCAATTGTAAATTAATCTATTATATGGGGCTTAATTCATATTATAAAATGTGTATTTATCTGAGATGTTTGGGTAGAAACTCAAAATTTAATATATGAATTTTTTTTAAATATTATTTATATATTTTCAGAAGGTTTATCTAGTATCAAAACAAACCATAAAGTAATTTTTTCAATTGAAATAATACCTTATGGTACAACTATTTCAAAAACTATTTATAGAGTGAAACGTATTCAGTTGTATAAATTAAATAAATTAATCATGCAAAATATTCATAAGGTATTTATTCAGCTATGTGCATCACCATGGGGTGAACCAATTATTTTCTTTATGTAGAGAGATATATCAATGAAACACTATAATGATTATTAGGAACTGAATACGATCACAAACAATAATAAGTATCATCTACTTTGTATTGATGACTTATTTTGACAATGATATGACCTAAATAATTTTCCAAGATTGATCATTAATCTGGATACTATTAGTTGTGGAAAAAAAGTTGGGACATACCCAATATAGACTTCTGTATGAGGTATGGACACTCTTATTTTTTAGTGATCCCATTTGGTCTTACTAATTACCCAACTATCTTCATAATTTATTTATTAGAGTATTTAGTAATTAGTATGATAATTTATTAGTAGTATTAGTAGATTATATCCTTATATATTAGAAGATAAAATAAGATCATAAAGATTACTTAAGGACTGTATGGAAGGCATAATAGAAGGATACGTTGTATGAAAAATTTACAAACCATCCATTTTTACTATATAAAGTTTCATTTTAGTTCACATAATCTCAAGTGAGGTTATATTAGTAGAGGAATCAAAGACAAAAGTTATTGAAAAATGGATCAGACAAACCAATTTAACTGATATCTATAGCCTTGGTTTCTCTAGATATTATAGGTGAATGGTGAAGAATTTTTTATGGCTATCTAATCCAATCCCCAAGTGAACTTAAAATGGAGATATGTTCCTTTGTAAAAATGAATATGAAGATAATTTAATGGAAATAGTGAAATGTTTTTTCAGTGCACCTGTGATTACACAACCAGGAAATATATAAGAGTTTATAATCTATAGTGGTACATAAATTAAGTGAGTAGGTTATGGTATCATATAGAATGATATGGTGATATATTATTCCTCATGATAATTTAAAGTTCCAGATAAAAATGAATCAAATAAATATTTGGAGATAGATGTAGTAATTATTTCACTAATTATATGGAGGAATTATCTTTTTATGTAAATGTGTGATATAAAACCTAATCATAATTTTTTAAGTGTATATTCACATAATAATAGATGGATATGTTCCATAGAATATGGTTGGAGTTTATTAAATATTATTACTATTAAATACATTACCACCATATTAAGGTGAACAAGTTGTATGATGCAGTGAGATGAAATGTTCATGCTATATTACCTATGATTAGGATAAAAAAGATCCAATATCTCTAGATTTACAAGATATGGAACAATAAATCATGAAGTAAGGGTATAAATATTATCTTCTCATGTTAATGTTTGACCATTTATCCATATATGGATTAAAGAAGCACAAAATAACGATTTAGAACCAAAAAATAATGTGAGTAATTTTCAAGAGTTCATCAATGATCATGATGGAATGATAAGTTATAAGAAAAATGTATGTGTTACATCCATAACAGATTTGAAGGAACTATTAAATGATTATATAAATTAAAAGTTATTTATTCATCCTAAAACTATAAAGATGTGTAGAAATATGAAAGAGTATTTATAGTTGAAAAAATACATATTATAGAGTATGATGTTTATGTTAGTATATAATGGTTGTGAGAAATAAGTATAAGGGATTGTTACAACCATTACCCATACCATATTGGAAACGGTAAATAATCATAATCAATTTTGTCATAAAATTTCTCACGACATCTTAATAATATAATGCTATTTGGTTTTTAGTTGATCACCATATAATGTCACTGAACAAATAATTTCAATTAGAGAATATTTTTCTATTGATTATCCTTCTAGAATATAAATTTTGTAATTAGTAAGGTTTATGGAGTATCACATTCTATGGTATGTGATTGAGATTTGTGGTTTACCTTAATGATCTTGTGAAGTTATCAGTTATCTTGGGATTTGGAGTTATGTTTCAGTACTACTTATCATCATCAAATGGATATTCACTCTAAGAGAACCATTAAAACCCAAGAGTTTATGATGATATATTTTTCTATGAATTTCATAGGTTTTTGGGATAAAAAACTCCCAATAATTTAGTTTTTATAAATTAATATCTTTCACTCGACAATTTAGTTGGATCCATATGAATCCCTTCATGGAAATAAGTGTATAACTCTTACATATTTGGATTAATATGGATAAATAAAGATATTAGGACTTGAGCTACTTGAGGATAAAGAAGATAAGTTTATATCCATTTAGCATCACATAAGTGAATCTCAAAGTCTTTAGAATATTTATGCTAATAGTCATATGTGAGATCTAGAGTTTAAATTAGGGGACAAGGAATTCCTATGAATATAAAATTGAAAAATGGATATGATTTTAGGATAAATGGGAATGCATATCAACATTATTTTCCCCCATTTTCTTTTTTTATTGAGTAGCAATGGGAGATTATCTCATAGTGCTTCCACCTAACATCTCTCAAATTCAGAATGTGTTTGATATGTCTCTCTAGATAAGTACATACCAGATCTTTTAAATGTACCAAAATTAGTGGTTATACAACAATAGAATGATATTTTCTATGATGAAAATTTAGTAAAAATATTTAATCAAGGAGATAATATGATTTTGAACATGACTATTCACCTAGTTCATGTTCTTTCGAGGAATCCAAAATTCAATGAAGCTACATAAAAACCTATTGATGTGATGAAATAGATACGTCCGCAATTGTTTTTTTGAAATAAAAACATTTCTAGGGTTAAATTCATTTTAACGGAGGAATAATTTGAAAACTCAATATTTTGTGATATTTATCTTTTAATATTTTTTATTTCATTAATATATTTCTATATAAGAAAAATTGAGTTTTAAAAAACATTGTTATACTTTTGAGATATTTTTTTTAATGTAATGGTTATTACCTATGTATTGGAATAGTGGTTATGAATATGAAAAAAAAATTATGAAAAAATATTTTTACATATTTATAATATAAATTCATTGGTTATAAAATGTTAATAAATGAAAATAAACACATTTTAAAGTTAAAAATATATGTTTTCTGAAAACAATTACACACAAAATTTGCTTTTCATTAAATAAGATATATAATTATACATTTATGAATTAATTTTAAAAAATCAATGGATATTATATTAAACCAATTTTTTAATAATTAACAATTTTTTTAGGCATGGGTTAATAATTAATGAAGTTTTCTTCAAATAAAAATACTTTTATCTCAGAAAACAATTTTCACTGCATTTTATGTGCTTATTTTAAAATATATTTTTACAACTTCTTGAAATTTAATCATGAAAAATAGATCCCATGTTTGGAATCATGTGGTTTAATTTTTTTTAAATATTTAATTTTTATTTTTAATCATTATATTTAGTAACTTCAATACATATTTTCCTCCTCGATAAGGGTAAAACAGGTAAAAAAAAGTAAAACCTTGGGATAAGGCTTTAAATCCGACTAAAAATTTTATTTTATCATATTGGATGAGTATAATTATAAAATTATCATCCATGTCTCAAATATATATAAAATTAGTTATATTTGACTTTTATTATCAACTTTATATTATATTATGAAAATAATAAATACAAATTGTCACTCTCTTGACTTTAATATCTCAAAAATTTTATCATATGGGTAAATAGAGGTTATTTTTAACTCTATATTATTGTTTTTATGATAAATTAAATTTGTTTCAAATTAATTTATTTTATATTTATAGTAATTAAATAATTATCTTAATCTCTTATGCAACGCTGACACAATATTTATTCAATTGATTGAAAAAAGTAAATTATTTTAAATATATCAATAGTTATACAATTTAAGTGAATTACCATATTCTAAAAATTTACTAGATAAATATAAAATATTAGGAATGTGTTAAAGATTTATATTAATGATCATTTTTTTCTTGTTTTGAAATTCAAAAAAATGAATAATTTTTTAAAAAGGCGTTAATTATAATTTAAATTAATAAAGGTATAATTAAATGACTTAAAAATACTAAAGATACATTCTTTAGCCAAATAAAGATGATATGGTTTAGAATACCAATCATAATTCATTTTAGGGTTACTTTGTGATGAACACATATCGTAGGGTGTGAAAAAATACACTATTTATAATTTCCTAGTGTTGGAAAATGACTGAACAGAGTCGTCTCACTTGTGGAGCTTTATATTTTATTCAATTAGTAATTCTAATTCAAATAAACTTACTTGTTTTTTTAATTTTTATTATTTTATGAAACCAAATAATAGTTACGAGAAAAATAAAGATAATGTTATCCTTACAGCACAAAAAAATAAGGGATAGAAAAGAATAAACATACCCCAAGAAGATACATTACGGTTCGGTCACTTTTTTATGTTGTTTTTTATGTTCAGTTTGGTAATAAAATTAATAAATCAAACCCCTAAATTAAATTTGTTTATTTACTTTTTTCGATATCCTAAAAGGTAAGGAAAACTAAATTCCACATCCTCGAATATTCATGGTTAACGAATCACCTAAATTGAGAGTGTGTCATATTCGGTTCTATAGATCCATTGTTTGTTATCTCATTCACTGAGAAGATAATTTCCATTGTATGAATATATTTTTTGAAATGATGGGAGGGAAAATTTTAAATAAAATCATATAATTGAATTCAACATTGTTATTATGGTTAAAAATCACCACACCCATACACTTCACCCTCTTCCACCAAAAATGGATTCAAAACATTTCTAAATTTAAGAATATAATTCAAGAAACACATACCTCCAAGGCCATGCCCCAAGTTGACCTTCCAATATCATATGTAAGAGGATATGTTATAATAAATGATAAAAATGTAATAATAAATAAAATAAGAAGAATATGAGAGTGGGATATCGATACGAAGAACAAGAAATTAAGAGACAAATAAATAAATAAAGAAGGAGAATAAGAGAAAAATGGGACACTTTATTTTGAATTTAATATATGAATTAAAATGATATAAAATAAAAATATTGAAATATAAAATATTAATAGAAACTAAGTAGTATAAATTCTATGGTAGAATGAGAAATATGATTGAATAAAATGAGAAATAACCAGTATGAGAAATAATGGAGGATAAATAATAAGGAATAATATAATTTTAACATAATAAATTTACTATATGTTAAAAATAAACCAAATTAATCTATAGAGTAAGAAAGAAAATAATTCAAATAAAATAACTAGCAATATACTTCCTCTTGAGATGTCTCTCTTTCAATACTCCTATCGTATTTAAGGGGGAGGGGATTTTAATGACCCAATGTTTTATAAATGGAAAATCATTCCATAAAAATATTTCGTATAATCACATGAAATCAAAACATAATAAACTATTAAGTGCTATCTGACGTTTAGACATATGTTTGTCACTTCCGTGTTTGGAATTTCAACAATCTGACATACACGATTGTGATCAGTAAGTTATTTGAAGTTCGATAAGGAAAACACATTTTTTGCGAATAGTAACCTACCCTTATGAATAGTAACATACTAGTATGAATAGTGATATACACTAATGAATAGTAACCTTACATATGATAGTAAAAAAATAATATTCATGTGAAAGTACAATGTGCCTATATTTTAGAATAAGTCTATGAATGTTTTAAAACTGGTTTTTTACTAATAAATTATAATTTTTATTAAATATTAAACTAATAATATTTAGAAAAATATTTTTCGAAAAATGGATTTCATTTTTGGATTCTATACATTAAAAAATTGGTAGTGTGAATTTTTGGGATTTTTCAAAAATACTTTAATTTTTGATGAATAATATAATATGATAATTCACAATAAATGCTGAAACCTGAATTTTTCATCATTATTGAGTCATGGATGATTTAAATGGCCATTGGTTTTAAATCACATTCATTTATTACTATTATTGGTCTTGGAATCATCACTATTTATTGTCTTGAGGGAAATTAATAAATTAATGACTAAAAATTTATGAAAACCCTCCTCTCATCGACTATAAAAACCCCTGCAAATAACTCTTCTCTTCAGTAATCTCAATCTTTGTTAAATTCCAATATTCTACCCAAATATCTCCCCAAGATCCTCCCTCATGTTCAACATCCCCTAGTCTCTTAAAATTACCAAAAACTCTCTTCTTAAAAGGTTATCCAAAGAGATAAATTGAAAAAGTAAATTCCTCTTTCAAATTCTTTTATTTCTTTTATGTTATTTTTTTTCTTATTACATTCCTCACCTCCCTTGACAAAATTATATAATAACTCCAGTAACATACATGTACTGGAATGTTTTTATTCTAATGGTATATTTCATTATAATTTCCCCTTTCCTAATCTTTTATTTGAAAGAAATGAAAACACCATTTGAGATGTGTTGATTTAGCACATTCAAGGACAACAATTTATGAGTTTCTATTATTATATTTAATTCTGGTCATGAATCCATTTGTGTTATGGTTTAACCATATTATTATATATTTAATATATACTAGTTATGGTTCTGTTATCCTTTTGTACAAATGGAATTATGTTATAAAGAAAAACATGTTCATTGTAATCAATACCCACTGATTAACCAAAATGGTTATCATTAAGGTTTAATATAATAATACATCTTCAATCCCAATAACCAAATGAATTTTTATAACAATTTAATATCCTGGATGTTCACTAATAACATACAACTACAATTCTGGACAACCACTTTCATCATACTTGTTTATTTGAACATGAACCGATCATTAAAACTAAGGAAGCAAACATACCCGAACCATGAAATTGACCCTCTAAACCAATCACAATTGTTATAAATTAACTTAAAAGGTTTTTAATAAATATTTTACATATATAATAGGTTCTGTAATTGATAATTTATTTACATAATTTTACTATTCAGGTCATTAAGGTCAATAGAAGATCACTACCGGACTTAAGGTAAGGGATCCTCTCCATTTCCCTTTTATTCAAAAACGTCCTCTAAGCTATGCCATTTTATGGGTAATCTCTAATGATATAGTGTAATTATTCACATACACCATACTATCCTCATTATTTATAAAATATTATAAATCCATTTATCTCTCATTAATCCCTCTTAAGTACACCAGATATCATGCTGATAATCCTTATGAAATTTTACAAGAACCGCCTTTATTTATTTGGGTTGATCTATCTTTCTTTTTACCAAAATGAAATTGTCTTTTATTTTTATTTAAAAATTATATATATTTTTTATATTCTCTAAAATTATGTTTCAACATCCTTCCCTTAATCTCTTTTGGGGATATACATTCTTTTATGTGATTCCCTCCTTGATACTTCCTTGTAAGCAAACTCGTTTTAAGTGAACTTTCCTATTTTTTTACCCAATTTCAAGTAAACTCTATCCTCTATTTTAATCCACCATTTTCTTTATAAAATTAGTCTATTTATTATGAAAAACTTATTTGTTCACTTATGGTTTTATATAAAAGATATTTCCCTTTTCTATTTTAAATCTCTTTAGTGTTTTTCTTTAAACCACACAAAAAATTTTAATGCTAAAAATTTAATAAATACTCTTCTTACATGTATCAAATTTTGTTTTACATCACTTACCATGTTATAAGCCTATTTTACTTTATTAATGTCCATGTATGTTTTAATTCATTTCTCTCATGGACGCTTTTGTGATATTCCCATTTATTATGATTAATGACATGATTGTGATACCCATTTCTTTACATGGGTACCCTTTTGTTTATGTATGGTTAATTATGTATAATTATTTATGTGGAAAGAATATTCCAGAAAATGATAACATGAGTATGCCCAAATATCTCTCCAATGCATTGGGTAAATTTAAGCCTCATGAGAAGTTATGTGCAACAGCCTTGGCTTGTGCAACTATTGGAAATGATCTTGGTGGTTAGGCTTGACTTATTTTAAAGTCATGTGTTATGTTTCTGCCACATTTAGGTGATCCCATGTTCATAGGATCCCATGTTTATATGATTCCAGGTTTATATGATTCCATGTTTATATGTTATGATTCTATATGTTCCACGCTTTTGATATCATCATTTCATGCATCCAAACTCATCTACTTAAGCTTTATTATTATGTTCATTACCTTAATGGGAATTTTGTCTCACCCATTTGTTCATGTGTTCCCTAGGGTGCCCTATGCAGATGTAAGGTCTCAAAGGAATCTTGGAGCACTTTAAGGATATTAAATAAATAAGTTTGTATTTTTGGTCCTTTGATTTCAGTTTATGTACCTATTCTTCCAAGAAACTAGAATTAATTATTTTTAGGTTCACTCTAATATATAATTATGCATAAAATAATGTAATGTTATTTGTAAAAGGATAGGTTTGATATAGTTGATATCAGATAATGGTCTAGTTATTTTTAGAGATTAGGAATAAACCACCTTAGTGAGAAGCTTATGGAAGAGACTAATTATAAGGAAACACCCCTATGTTTTGGTAAGTATATTGTAAGTGGTTTATTAAGAAAATATGTCCCTGTCTAGATAAAAACTTGTTGAGGGGGATCTGAAACATATGTACCTAGGAGTGACAACTCCAATAAGGATTTTCAGTCTTGACCTAGGGTATCGTGGTACATGACAACTGGCCTTATTGCACACTTGGTATTGACACTACCAGGGGAAATACTTTGGTAAATTCATGAGCTTAGTACAAACCATTATTAAGGTAATAAAAAAATCTCACAATAATATAAGTTAAGAAATTGATTGCGAATAACCTAGATTTAAACATGAGGAATCCCAAATCTGGATATACTTATCCTCTACAATTTTATCCTTTTATGTTATAAAATTTCGTTTTTATGTTCAATTACTATGTATTCAAACCCTCTAATTGTATATTCTTTTACTTAGTTAATGGAGGGAAATATAAGAACATGTTCCAACAACCAATGTCATAGGCAATGTAAATATTTCCCGAATTAAATCCCTGATACAATGAGAACAGGTACTCAAATCTTCATGAAATTACTTGCTCAGGTGGCTCAAGTAATGAATAATAACTTGAATCATATGGATTTCCCTCCACCTACAAGGAAAGGGAGAGTTTCTGTATAATCCTTTATATTGAAAATGCCTCCTACGTTTAGCAGATATTCTAATCCCCTCCTCAAGGAAAAATGGATTAACTCCATTGAAAAGATATTCTCCATCCTCCAGTGCTCAGAAGAGATAAAGTTGTACTGGTGGTCTATCATTTTGATGGTGAAGCTGAACATTGGTGGAATCTGATCAAGAATACAATTTCTCAAGTGGAAATTGATTATATGGATTGGGAGGAATTCAATTGGTTGTTTTTCAATAAATATTTTCTTCTAACCCACCATCTCAAAATGGAAAGAGAGTTCCTCAGACTCAAGTAGAAGGAAGATGAGTCCATTGGTGCATATGAAGCATACTTTACATGGATTTCATGGTATGCCTCTGGCTTTGTCCTCAACACAGAAATCAAGGTGGATCACTTCTTTAGTGGGATAAATCAAAGTCTATGAAAGGTTGTGGTGATCTGATACTTAGATAGTTATGATGATATTTAATGTTGTGCCATCATGGTGGATATAAACATTGGAGACTATCAGTGGTCTTGTGGGACAGTAAAAAGAAGAAAAAAATGTAGAACAAAATGGTTGGTTCATAAAACAAATCCCATGATGGAAAGAAGCCCAAATATCCCACATGTAAAAGTTATGGGAAGAATCATCCTAGGAACTATCTAAAAAGTACCAAGAATTTCTTAAAATGTGGAATGTTTTGTCATCTGGATAAAAACTACTGAAGGGATATTAAAAATCCCGCTAATGTGGAAGAATAAAGGAAAGTTTAGATCAACGCTCAGCCGATGGGGTAGTGTTTCAACTATAAGGAGCATGGGAATTATTTAAAAAAATTACTTAAGCCAAGGTTTGTCTGAGGATATCAAAAACCATATCCATTGAAACAAGGAAGGGATTATGATATCACTACTACTGAGGTGGATCCGGACAACAATGTGGTGATAAGTACACTTGTTATTCATTTAAGAATAGAGAATGTACTATTTGATTCTGGTTCTTTGCATTCTTCCACTTCTTGAAAGTTTAGTAGAACTATTCAATCAGCACCTCAAAGTTAGGAGGAAAAGTTATATTTGAGAATAGTTAATGGGACAATTATTGCGTCCATGGTTTATAACCCCTCCCAGGTTAATGTTTGTGGACTAAACCTTCCTTAAAATCTAATCATACTTCTTTTACTGGAGTTTGACTCAATCTTGGGCATGGATTGGATATCTTTATATAAGGACAACATCAACTTTTGGTAACGGGAGATAACTCTTCAGATCCTAAAGAATCCTCCAATTCTTTACAAGTTTAAGGATGAAGATGAATCTCCTTTAAAATAATAATCTCAAGTGTGGATATTTTTGCCTTATTATCTAGCATATCTATCTCAAATGATTGAGGCAAAGGGGAGAATCAGGCTTGAAGACATTTTTATCTTGAGGTATTGCACTGATGTATTCCCTGAAGAGTTGTTTGGCCTTCCTTTTGATCGAGAGGTTGAGTTCTGAATTGAACTTATTCCTAGATCTTTAACTATATCAAAAAAACCTTATATAATGGCCATCGTAGAGCTAGAAGAGATGAAGAAGTAGTTATAGGAGAATATAGCGAAGGGTTTTATACGCCTGAGGGATTCACCATGGGGTGCACCAATCCTCTTCATAAAGAAGAAGGATGGATCAATGCGCCTCTAAATTGATTATCATGATCTCAATAAAATCATGATAAATACTAATTATCCCCTTCCACAGATAGATGACATGTTTGATCATCTTCTTGGGGCCAGTTATTTCACTAAAGTGGACATTTGGTATAGATATTGCCAATTAAAGGTGAGGAAGGAAGATATTCCCAAGACAGCCTTTCGAACGAGGTATAGACACAATGATTTCATAGTGATTCCCTTAAGACTCACTAATACTCTATAAATGTTTATGGAATTATTGTACAAAGTCTTTATAGATTTCCTTGACAAAATTGTGGTAGTATTTATTGACTATATTATGATATACTAAAAGGGCAAGGAGGAGCACGAGTTGCATTTGAATAATATGTTAAGAACATTGTGAAGGGAGAAGTTGTATGAAATGTATAGTAAATGTGAGTTCTAGATAGAGGAAGTATCATTATAGGGGCATGTTATCACTAGAAAAGGAATATCTATGGACCCTTCCAAGATAAAGGAAATTGAAGAGTGGCCCATGCCAACTACTGTAACGGAGAACCATATATATTTGGGTCTCGCTGGGTATTATCAATGATTTGTGATGAAATTTTCAAGAATTTCAAACCAAATGACCAAGCTGACACAGAAGGGAGTAAAGTTTTTTTGGACATATGAATGTTTAGACCATTTCAAGGAGTTGAAAAAGAGTCTTATCACTATTCTAGTACTCACACTCTCAACAAGTGGAGAACTATTTGTGGTGTAAAATGTTTCTTAAAATAAGGGATTAGGTAGTGTGCTGATGAAAAATGAAAATGTGATATCATACACCTCAAGGTAACTGAAAATCCTTGATAAATATTATCCCACGCATGATCTGGATTTGGAGGCTGTGATCTTTACATTGAAAATCAGATGGAATTATCTCAATGAGGAGATGTATGGTATATATATTGACCACAAGAGTATCAAATATATATTACCACAGAAATAAATTCATATGTTCCAGAGAAGATTGATATATCTCATCAAGTATTATAAATTCTCAATCCACTACCATTCCGATAAGTAAAATAATGTGGCAGATGTTCTAAGTAGAAAGGACCTTGCATCTTTTTCAATGATGAGATTGAAAAGGATCCAGTCATCTTAGATTTCATGAGGATGGACATGGGAACCATTAACGGAGGAAAATCATCAATCCTTTCTCAAATGATTGCTCAAATGCCCCTCATGGAGAAAATAAAGGATTCTTAAATGAAATATATGGAAATTATGATAAGGGAGGAATCTATCTGAAATGGGAAATCCTTAGAGTTCATGATTTATGAGGAAGGAGATGTAATATTTGGGTTACGGTTATGTGTACCATCTGATCCAGAGATAAGGATGTATCTTTTGAATGATGAGCATAGCTTGACATTTTCTATCCACCCATGGAGCACAAAGATGTATCAAGATCTCCAAGAAATATTTTGGTGGTGCAATATGAAAAAGGGAGATTGTCGAATATACATCAATGTTATAGGTATGTCATAAAGTGAAGGATGAGAGGAAAAAGTCTAAGGGGATGATGAAACCACTGCCCATATCAACATGGAAGTGGGAGAACATTACCTTTGACTTTTTCACTAGACTTACAAGGACATCAAGAGGAAATAATTATTTTTGGGTTATTGTGGATCTTCTTACAAAGACAGCTCACTTTATCATGATTTGACATGAATTATCATTGGATAAACTTTCACAGATATATATGAAAGAGGTGATAAATATTTATGGAGTTCCACTGTCTATTGTATCCGATCGTTATCCGAGATTCACCTCAATGTTCTGGAAAAGTCTCCAACATGCTCTAAGAACTGAACTGAACTTCATTAAGTTCAATCATCCTCATACAAATGGCCAATCTAGGCGGTCTATTCAGACCTTATAAGACATGTTCAGAGCATGTTCTATGAAATTCAAAGGAAGATGGTACCAAAATCTTCCAATGGTTGAATTCTCCTACAAAAATAGTTTCCACTTGAGAATCTGAATGGCATCATATTACCCCCTTTATGGTAAAGGTGCAAAAAACTGGCGTGTTGGGATGAAGTCGGTGAACATAAGCTGCCAGGACCAAAAATGATCGAGGAAATGGTGTAGAAGGTGAAAACCATTCAACAACATATCAAGGCAGCCCAAAGTTGATAGAAAAGGTATGTATAGAATATTCGATGAGTCCTTGAGCTCAAAGTTGGAGACATGGTATTTTGACATAGATCTTTCTTGAAGAAGGTCATTAGGTTTGGAAATAAAGGTAATTTAAGTCCCACGTACATCGACCCCTTTATGATTCTTGATCGTGTCGGGGATGTCACCTATCGACTATCACTTTCACATACCAGGTCCAATGTACACGATGTCTTTCGTGTATTTGTATTAAGGAAGTACAAATTGTACCCTTCACATGTAATCTTTTCAAAGGTGGTACAGTTGGAGTATGATCTTTCTGACGAGGAGCGGCCGGTGAATATCTTGGATCATAGTGATAATGTTCTACGTAACAACACTACTCACCTGGTCAAGGTACTATGGAGGAACCATTAGTATGATGATTAAACATGTGAACTGGGGGAGGAAATGAAGGAAAAGTTCCTGCACTTGTTTATGGCCTGGAATGTAAAACACAATTTTGATATCGAAATTTTATATGGGGAAAAAATGTAATGACCCAATTTTTTAAAAATAGAAATTCCTTTCTTATAAACATTTCAAATAATCACCTGAAATAAAAACATAATGAACTATTAACTTCTATGTGACCTGTAAACAAACTTTTGTCACTTCTGTGTTGGAATTTTAAAATCTGACATACACGGTTGCGATCAGTAAGTTATTTGGAGTCCAATAAGGAAAACATATTTTTTTGGAGGATAATAACCTACCCTTTTGAATAGTAACATACCCTTATGAATAGTTATATAACATAATGAATAGTAATCTTACCTATGATAGTTCAAAAATAACATTCAAGTGAAATTATGATGTGCCAATATTTTCGAATAAGTAAATGAATGTTTTAAAATAGGGTTTTAATAATAAATTATGATTTTAATTAAATATTAAATTAATCATATCTTAAAAATTATTTATGAAAAATGGATTTCATTTTTGGATTTTAAACATTGAAAAATGGTTAGGGTGAATTTTTGGGATTTTTCTAAAATATTTGATTTTTTCATGAATAGTATAATATGATAATTCACAATAAATGATAAAACCTGAATTTATGCATCATGCTTGAGTCATGGATGATGTAAATTACCATTTATTCAAATAAATATTCATTTATTACTATTCTTGGTCATGTAATCATCACTATTTCTTATCTTGAGTGAAATTAAAAAGCTAATGATTAAAAAATTATGAAAACCCTCATCTCCTCTACTATAAACCCCATAACTCCCTCTTCTCTTCACTAAATTAAAGACTTTTTCCTTAACAATATTCTACCCAAATATCTCTCCAAGATCCTCCACCACATCCAAAATCCCATAGTCTCTTCAAAATACCAAAACCTCTCACATTAATAAGTTCTCAACGGAGATAAACTCAAGAGGTAAATTCCTCTTTCCAATTCTTTTATTTATTTTAAGTTATTTTATTTTATTATTTCTATCCTCACCTCCCTTAACCCAAATGGTATGATAAATCTAGTAACATACATTTAGTGGAATATTGTTTTTATAATGTGATATTTCATTATCATCTCTTCTTTCCCCATATTTATTTTGAAAGAAATGAAAACACCGTTTGAGATGTGTTAATTTATCACATTCAAGGAAATAAATTTATCAATTTCTATTATCATATTTAATTATTGTCATGAGACTATTTGTGTTATGATTGAAACATATTATTATATATTTAATAAATCCCAGTTATGGTTCTGTAATGATTTCATTCAAATGGTATTAATTTATAAATCCAAACATGTTCATTTTAATCAAACCCACTGATTAACCAAAACAATTATCACTAAGGTTTAATATAATAATTCTTCTTCACTACCAATAACCGAATGAATTTTTATGACCATGTAATATATTTTATGGTCACCAATGACTTACAACTTCAATTCTGGACAACCACTTTTATCATATGTGTTTATCCTAACATGAATCGATCATTAAAACCAAGGAAGAAAACAGAACCGAACAATGAAATTGATCCTCTTAACCAATCAAAATTTTTATAAATGAACTTAAAAGGTTTGTAATAAATATTGTACATATATTATAGGTTCTATAATTGTTAACTTATTAAAGTAATTTTTATATTCAGGTCATTAAGATCAATGGAAGATCACCACTGGACTTAAGGTAAGGGATCCCCTCCATTTCCCTTTGATTAAATATGATAAATACCTTTCTCTCTTATTAATCCCTCATAAGTACACCCGATATCGTGCCGATAATCCATATGAAATTCTACAAGAACGGCTATTATTCCTTCAGGTTTATCTATCTTTCTTTTTAACCAAATGAAACTGTATTTTCTTTTTATGTAAAAATTCTAATTGCTTTTTATATTCTCTAAAATCATGTTTCAAGATCCATCCTTCATCCTCTTTTGGGGATATACATTCATTTAAGTGATTCCCTCCTCGATACTTCCTAGTAAGTTAACTCGTTTTAAGGGAACTTCCCAAATGTTTACCTAATTTTAAGTACACTCTATCCTCTGTTATAAGAAACCATTGTCTTTGTAAAATAAGAGTTTTTAATATGAAAACCTTCTTGGTTCACTTCTGGTTTTATAGAATATACTATTCCCTTTTCTATTTTAAAAGCTATTTAGTGTTTTCCTTAAAACAACACTAAAATGTTTTAATGCTAAGAATTTCCTAAATACTCTTCTTACATGTTTCCACTTCTGTGTTACATCACTTAAGGTGATATATGACAATTTTTCCTTAATAATTTTCATGAATATTTTAATTCCTTTATCTCATGGACCCATTTATAATCCCGTATTTATTATGATTTATAACATGATAGTGATACCCATTTCTTTCCATGGGTACAATTATATTTATGTATGATTGATTATGTATGATTATTTATGTGGAAAAAATATTCATGAATATGATATAATGGGTGCGCCCAGAGAGAGCTTCAATGCCTTGGGTAAAGTTAAGTCACATTAGATGTAATGTGCAATGGTCTTGGAGATTAGACTTAACTTGTGCTACTATGGTATAAAATCTTGGCGGTGAGACTTGAATCGCACTAAAGTCATGTTTTATATTTCTACCACATTTATATGATCTCATGTTCATATGATCCCTTGTTTATATTATTCCGTGTTTATATGATTCCATGTTTATATGTTATGATTCCATGCGTTCCATGATTTTGATATCATCATGTAAAGCCTCCTAACTCATGTGCTTAAGATTTATTCTTATGTTTATTACCTTACTATTATTTTTAGCTCATCCCTTTGTTCATGTGTTCCCTAGGGTACCCTATGTATATGTAAGGGCTCAATTTAAGTTAGGAAATCTTTATAGATATTAAATAAATAAGTTTTTTTTGTCCTATTATTTTGATTTATGTACCTAGTCTTCAAAGACATTAGACTTAATGATCGCTATCTTTAATCTGTTGTATAATTACGCTCAAAATCATAAAATGTTATATGTAAGAGGATAGTGTTCCTAAGGAAATCCCTAGAGTTACTTCATTAAGATATTTTATATCATAGTCAAGGGTTTATTGTATCTTTTAAAATTTTACACATTTCTTTCTAAAAATATTTAGGGTGTTTTAAAAATAAACATCCATTCAACCACATTTAAAATATGATCCATATTAAAATGGATTTATTAGTTTTCTATATAATCAATTATTAACATAGTTTTTATGACCATTTTAATTGATGTGTGACATGACCATGTCTTCCATAGTGTGATGTAGCCATTTTATACCTAGAATCACATAACTGATTCTGTATCTCCTTGCTGTAGCTTCTAACATGGAATATATTCTAATATAATTTCAAACTCCTATATGGTTCATGAATAAATTTATGGTGCAGTGGCATTGGTAGAATCATAAATTAAATATAACCTTCATATTGGTTGGATGTATTGATATATATTATTTGAATGGATTTGTAATCTTTGAAAAGGGAATCATTCAGCTTGTTAGAGGGTTCAGATTTCATCCATGGTGGTTCATGTCCATGATTTTTCTTCACTTTCTTGATAACGAGCTTATTGGTTGTGAAAATGGAATATATAGTGAGAACATAAGGGTATAAGGTGGAGGCGAGTGAGATTAAGGGAGATAGGTGGTATAGAGGGAGTGTTTGGGCTTGGAGTCAAGAGACTGGGCTGAGTTAGAGTCATTTGTGTAGGTGATGAACATTACCCCACATGATGGATCCCTATGAAGAACATTTTCTTGGATGATTTTTGTGTTATATATCAATTAGATGTATCCATAGATTACACTATGGAAGTCTGGTATTGACACTTACGAACACTACACTCACATGATATGGGCATGTGTTGATATGCACGGGCCTGTATAAGCCTTGTCTGAAACTATTCATGCACCATGCCTGGCCCAGTCCTCCCTTACCACTCAACGATCTCTCCTAAGTGGATTCATGGTGGACCATCCCATCTTAGGTAGGATATGTGGCTTGTAGATCTCCTGGTTAAGGGATATACTAGTTGGCTATATATTTTACCTGAAATTCATTCGAAAATAATTACACATTTCCATTGAATAGTCATATGTACATAAAATTTTATTTCAAAATTTTTATTCATTAAACGTTATTTTAATTTTATAATAAAAAATTACCGTTTTTCAATAAATAAATAAATTATATGGGAAAATTAATTAATATAAATTTAAAACTATTATAAATTATTTTAAAAATTGTATGAAAATAATGATTGCATCATATACACCCACACATAAACTTTGTTTTTCCTCAAACATTAAATATCAAAATTAAATTAAAAAAACCCTATGATTCCAATATAAAAATATAAAAGAAATAAAAAAACCCATGATTATCAATGTAAAACATAATATTCAATTTCCACATTAAAAATCAATTCAATTTCACACTTTTAAAAAAATAATGAACTCAAGATTTTTCTCTTCAGAAATTTGTTGAACTTCCACTTTAATTAATTCAATATTCTAAATTCATTATTAGTAAACATAGTAGGTCATGATATATCTCAATTTTAAATCATTTTCTTTCATCAATCTTTATATAAATTCAAATAGTGATATGTTCATATCATGGGTACATGATCCTTTTCTATAAGATTAAAAATGAACCACTTTCCCCACTTTCTGAACAAAAAATTATCATTAAATAAATCGGCCTTTGTAATTATGGTTTTAATGAATCTGAGGCTTAATATTGGTAGGAATTGATGTGAATAATATTAGGTCTCAAAGGAGAAGGATTATATCTAAATAATTATGCATTATAAATAAATTAAAAGATCAAAATAATTCTCCCCTTTGAAATGAAAACTCCCACATCCCAAGACTCACTGTAAGGTTATAATCAATGAAATAAAAATAAATGAATTGCTTCTTATAGAATTTTATGTACTTTTTACGTTTTTTAAAATATTAATTTTTTCTTTTTTTAAATTTTTTGAATATTATTCTTGGAAAAATCATCACCTCCCTTACCTCAAAACGTATGATGAAAATCATAGGTTTAGTAATGTTGATTTTTTTATCAATTCGCAAATTATTCATTTTAAATTTTTTTGATAATAGAAAATATTAAAGTATAATTATTGAATCATAAAACCTTTCTTAATACCAAATTTAGTGCCCCCATACTTATTCCTTACAATATATTTCTTTAATTTCCCCATGATTTCCCTCACTTTGAATAATCGACATTAAAATATAATGCAATAAACCAAGTGGATGATAGGATTTGATATAAATGTCTTGAAATGCGGATTATTCCAAACAAGGCCACGTGTGGTCTCTATAGTCTAAAATAGGATTAATAATAAATGTGGTGTCAAGGATAAATGATTATCAATAAAATTATTCAATCATTTTAAATTTTATTTTAATAGTCATAGTTTTGAAAAGTTATAATGTAATTTCTAGTAGGTGATATTCCCCAAGATCACTCATGTGACAATCTAAATAAATAATATGAAGTATTTGTTCTTGAAATTCTCTAGGAAATGGAAATAGGATGTTGGACAATCACTTATGTAAGGATTAATTATAAAAAAAATTGACATGAATATATGAGATTAAAATTATGAAAAATGGAAGGGAATTATTTTTACATGAATCAACCAAATTCACTCAAATCTTGAGTCATCAATTTAAAACCCATGAATCACTCTAATTATTTAACTCTCGATATTACTCGTTCGAAATAATTACAATTGAAATATAAAACATGGAATCATGTGGTTATTTTTATATTCATATCTCATTGTTATTTCATATAAGGAATAAATTCAAGGAATGGGGAATTAAATTTCTTATATTAACATTGATGCTAAGATTTTCAAAAAAATGTAGGGAATTTAAAAGTTAAACATAAAATGGACTACATTTTCTTATGAAGATTTAGTTCTATCTTATTATCTATTTGGTGGATGGCTCATTCCATCACGGTCATATAAAATTAAATAAATCAATTATGCATTAGAACCATGTAAATTATGATAATAAAGAATAAATAATTATGATATATTATAAACTAATTCCTAAAAATGAATTTTAATGTCTATGAAAAATAGGTAACGATTTCAAACATATGGAATCAAATTAAAAATTACCAATTTCAATATGAGAAACATGCGTCTTCTCAGAATAAACCTTAATGATATCCACATGGACATCATCTAATGCATGGTCAATATGGTAGGGAATCTCCATTTTCTCTTAAAAAGGTGCATGCTATTTTACATTATGTTCCTCTAGGGAAAAAAGGTTTTGGATAAATTTTGAAATTCCAAACTATGGGAGATAATTCTAAATTTGGTTTGAACAAAATTAGATGAGATATTTTTACAAAAAGGGATCAAATCCCTATATTGGATGTTTATTGTTCACTTCTTTAGTTGTAAGCGCCTCGTTGAGATGGATCCCAATAGATTGATGGAGGTAGTCAATCTCATATATCGTTTCTTAAAATTCGATCACATGGGTGGTTTATATCTATTCTAATACTAGAGAAAAATATAGGGGTGATGGATCTTGAACATTTTAAGGGATAAATATATCATGTTTCAATTTAATTTTATTCTATAAATTTTCAATATCTTACTCATCCCCCACATATAGCATAGTAGGAATGTATTTCTCATCATGAATCATCTCTAGCACTTCATAGCAGGTCTGGATCTGATATTTAATATGGTTTGACTATGGATGTTCCTTGAGAAAGGAATTGACCTTGTTAACCTCTTTAGTGAAATTAAGAAGGTCCAGTGGTTATCCTATATTCCATTCATTTTTTGAGAATCAATTTGGACATTAATGATCATATCTATTAATTAATTAAGTGAGACTCATGTATCCTAGTCATTTTACATCTTCTTGACTTGTTCTAAGAGATACTCAACTCATTTTTGAAATAATTCCTCAATATTGGGATCCATTTGTTGTTGATATTCACAATAATTGTTCCATATATAATAATATGGTTAGTTCTGATACATCCTGAAAAAATAGTAATTTCCATTTATATTATTTGGTCTTGAAAAATAAATAATTTTTTAAAAATATAAAAAATAAAAATTAATTTAGAAAATACATGGATTCATGGAAATGGAACTATGTTTTAAAGAATTTGTATCATAAGGTCTATAAAAGGCTATTATTTATAATTCCCTGGTTTAGAAAAATTCCTAGCCAAGGTCATATCACCTGATGATCTTTATAGTTTATTTACATCATAATTATAATTTGCCTAAAATTAGTTGTATTTTTGTTTTTATTATTTTACTTATCACTGAATAGTGATAAGTAAAATAATGAAAATTTTATCCTAAAATGAAATTTAGACACAATATGGGTCAGAAAAAAATGATCATCACTCAGGGGATTGGATTTTAGTTCCCTTATTATTCATGTTGGTTATTTAAATTTTGTTTCATAATACAATCATTTACTATCAATCCAAAATTACTATCCTTTTATTTAAGGGTATAAAAATACATAATGGAAAGTAAAACTAAATTCCACCTCCTCATATAATAAAGTATGATGGAACACTTCAATCAAGAGTGAGGCATATCCTAGGACCTGACTCCAACATATTCCATTTCATCCATTGAACGGATCAAATCTATTATATGTGTTGGTTTTTTTAAAATGAAGGGAGGGAAAATATTTAAATAATATAATAAATGTAAAATTGAGATTAATTTTATTGTGGAAAATCATCACACCATCACAATTCTCCATCATCCACAAAAAAATAATTCGAAATATTAATTAATTTAGGTATAGAATTTCGAAAATACCATCATCCCATGTGGTCAAGCATTATGTCAGCCTTGAATTATCAGAAGTAATAGGTCACGTTGGAAATAATGGGTAGAAATGAATAAAAATAAAAATAATAAATTTGAGATAGAGAGGTACGAAAAAGAATAATAATATGAAAGAAAGAAAGAAAGGGAAGGAGATAAATAGTTGGTATGTTTAGTTAAAATAGAATGTATGAATTTCGTTGAAATAAACTTACACTAAACAAATATATAATAAAAAAAACTGAGTAACATCACTTGGGTGGTAAAAATTGGAACTTAAAATAATTGACGGATAAAGAAATATTATTTGAAATTGTGGAAAAAGAAACATTTAAATTATTTTAATTATAATAGAATGAAATAACTACATGGAAAAAAAGAAACTAAATCATACTATAGTGGAAGAATGATAAATGATATCGATTAATGAAAAGATCTAGAATAGTACATACACACTATCCCTCGAAATGTCAATCATCCTCCAATAATTATATAGGGATAAATCCCATGTTTTACCTTATTCATGTTTTCTATATCATAGATAAGGTCTGATTAAGTTTTTTAGATTTTTTTTTGTGTTTGAATCTTCAAATATTTTTGGTGTTTCTAAAATATTTCTTCTATATACCTATTTTCAAATATTATCTGTATTCAAAGAGATTTATTAGCATGCTATGTATCTGATTTTCCCATGGATCACATGAAATTTTCATTTCAGGTACAACGTAGGTATATCTTCCCACAGGCAAGAAATATCAATTTTATGAATGGGAACCCATAGATGATTATTTATCTCTATAGAGAATATTTCAACGTATAATATTGGATACTAGTATTTAGAACTTCTGTATGGTGAATGAAGACCACCATGGAATATCAGTATAAGGAGACTCATGAATTCCATTAGGCATTCATAGTAGCTAGATGGATCGAGCCCTATTCTATACATTACTTCATTATAGTTAAAAAGGGAATCCCTAATGTATCCAAAGGGTTTATAATTCATCCATGGTGGTTTAGGGATGTGAAAGATCTTCTATATATAGTGATAGATATTCCATGTGGTTCCCATGTCGTCTCTGGCTAGAACACAAGGGCTAGAGGTGACAGTAAGTAAAAAAGATGGTAAAAGGCGGCATATAGGAAGTGTTTGAGCACATGGTAAAGTGTCCGAATTGAAGAATCATCATTTTTTTAAGTGGTGAACAATGCCCAGTGTGATGGTGTCTGACATAAATTTTTAGAATAGGTTAGAACTCCTTTATATATCAATTTGTTGTATCTAGTAGGTATATAATGTCTGTAGGGGATCTATGCTCGCTCAAACTACACACATGATATATACCCATGCAGACATACACTGGACCATGCATTCCTTTTTCCTCACAATTCTTGTGATACATGTTACCCAACCCTCCACATCCACTCAACGAGATATCTTGAGGTGTTTCCTAGCTGGCCAGCCCATCATGGGCTCTCTATGTGGCTAGTGTCTCCTTTGGTTGAAACCTACCCCAGTATTCCATATTATTTACCTAAAATTAATTCAAAAATACTTATGTAATTCCATTGAAAAATATTAGGTAGATGTTGCACTTTTATTTCATATTTTTGTATTCATTCATATGTATATTAAATCTTCAATCGAAATTTTTTGTTGTTTAATGGAATAATGAATTATATGGGAATAATTTGTAAAATAAATTTAAATTTCTTATAAATTTTATAAAAAATTTCCTAAAAATGAGCGCATAACATTTCAATTAATGGTAGAATTTTTTATTCAAGAGTATAAAATGTTGTTATGATTGTAATTTATAAAACAGGTTAATGGAAGTTAAATCCCAACTATATGTGTGAGAATATAACCAATCATTTTCCGTTTTTTGACTGAGAATAATTATACTCAAACTAATATTATTTTTTAATATATTAATTTGGATCTATTTCCCATGAATATTTTTTAAATTAATTTAATACATTACATAATCCCAAGAGTTCCCATACCCATACTTATGAATTGTAACCTCTTTTCCTGCATTATTAAAAATGTTTGGACCTTATAGATCCTTCCAAAATACCTTAATATATTATTATATTTCTACCCTATATCCTAGATATTTGACCTTGTAAAAATACCAACCATGCAAGGATTGTGGTGTAATGAAAAGGTGGTTTCTATAACAAGGGTTATAACTCTTAACTGATCATTTTGAATTTTATTTATTCTTACACATCCTCTAAATAAATGGTATTCATTCTGAAAAATTGAATTAACTATCTTTAATATACTTGATTTTTATTATTTTGTTGAAAAAACCATTATCCACCACCTTCCAATACGTCGAAAAATGATAACATTACCCAAGATTACATGTGAACTTCCACATCCATCAATAAATGTGATTCAATTTTTGTTTCTTCCTTACATAAAATGTAATAAGGATAAAGTTAAAGAATATATTTGGTATATAAGATATAATAATTAATTTTAAAGGTTAATTGTTATTCAACACAAATTTTTCATTAGTTGAAAAATATAAATACTGCTCATGAAAATGTACATCTTATTGCCTCCCTGAATGGTGTAAATAATTTTCATATTTATACCTTTTAAGGATATATATATATATAATAAATTAATATATATATATATATATATATATTTGTGTGTGTGTGTGTGTGTATGTGATATTTATATAATTTTAATCATTAAATAGATGATGTAATAAGGACAAAATTACTTAGACTAGAACTACAAAATCAAGATTTCGATGAAAAATAAGACAAAATATTGCTAGAAACGATGATTTTGAGGAATAAATATTAATAAATGATTGTGGAAAATTTATAATTGGATCTTATGTGATATTATATGTATGTTTCTGGTATATAAGTACAATTATTTTAAATTTATTATAAATTTGGTTATATTTCTTTCAATAATAGTTGAACTTGAGGTATGGGATTTATGTTACAATATAATTATTAATTGAGGCTCTTTATGATTAAGTATTCAATTATGGAATTTTATAACCTTTATATCTAGAATGAAAAATATTAGTCTAATTTAGTTATTTCTATTGATTACATGTTTTTCTTTCATTTTCCTCTCTTTAAATTTTCATAAGACTAAAATAAATATTTAATAAAAAACATCTTTATTTCTCTATTCAGATGAAAACCATTTTTATTCCATGTAAATGTTTTTTTAAAAAAATTTCAAGAATTTTTTTCATATTATATTATTATTTAATTATTAAAAAATTGATTAAAATTTATATTCTTATACTTTCTTAAATTAAGAACTTCTAATTTTTTAATGAAAATGTGAACATAATATTTGTTTTAATGTACCCATCATAAAAACATTTCCTTCCATCAATGCCACTCAATGATTTGAATCATTAATGAAATTATTCATAGATTATTTTCACGAAAGATGGTTACATAATATTTATAAAATTTATATACATAATAAATAGATTGCAAAATTAAAATTGTGTTTTCTTCATGATGTATTCCAAAATGGTCTTTTAAAGGAATTTTCATTTATTATAAAATCCTATGATTTTACTTGTGATTTTCTAGGGGTATGAACCAAGGATACCATTGTTATTATTTATCTTTATGGTTTGTGATTATGATGATGAGACATTTATGAAATCTGTTTACTTTCTAGAGGTTATTCTATAATGAAATGTTGACATGTTTATGGAAACCAGTATTATTTCCATACGATATTATATTTGAAGAATAATTTTTGATCTTAAGGAAAAAATATGAATGTATTATTATTATGTGATGGGTGGGGCCAAAATTATATATCCCTTAAATTTGGTTAATAAATATGGATAACTCATGACATAATATGGGCTGGAATAGGGAGTGACCCAAGTTGAGTAATGAAATCCATCCACTATGATGGTATAGAGATTAAACCTTGATAAAAGATATGATGGAATGGGAAGTGACTCCAATACACTATGATATTATTAGAAGTGATACTTGATTAAGGAATTTATTTTCCATGTCTATTTTAATTCCATAAACTTATATATGATGTTAATGTTAGGATATCATGGCCTATGTTTTTTTATTCCTTTATGATTCATATCTTATAAATTACTAAGATTTATTCAATGACTAGAGATTATGATTTATGATATACAGGGTATGGTAAGAATATTATATTCTCATATTATCAAACCCTTAATCTGATGTTATATTCACGTGATCATTGAAATCTGCATTTTTTACCCTTACAGAGCATTTAATCTGACCCTTTATTATGTTTTCTTTCCCCATGTTATGAATAAAGGTTTTAAGTATGATGTGTCTATTTAGGGTTCTAGTTATGATGAAATTAGTCGGATATGATGTAGATATCTTATGAATAAGATTTTTATGTATCAAAATTCCCAAAAAAAAACTCAACCTATAAAACTCTATAATGGATTTTAATTCATACATTGAGTAGTCATCAAATAAGATATAATATTTAAGAATAAAAGAGTTTGGATATCTATACTCTACAATTTTTTTTAACATTTTGGGAGGCAAAATTTGAATGACATGAGACATTTACACAACTAGTTAATGTCTCACAAATCAGACAAAACATCCCCTTTATGACTATAAGAAAAACCCAAAAGTATAATGTTTCAGAACAAAATGAGATAACTGAAAATTATAAAACTCGTTTTTCATTAAAATTATCAACACTCAATATTGAATTCGAAAAAAATCACATAATTTATAAATAAAATTAAATGTGTTTAAGATTTTATTTCAATCTAAATTCATTTTCAAATAAAACATGTTAATTTGAAAACATTCCAATAAAATATTAATTTCCTTCCAAAAAATTTTCAACAAAACTGAAAAACGAAATTAACAAATTTTTATAATATTTTTAAGTAAAATAGAATCCTATTTTAAAATAAATAACTAAAAAAACTATAAACCAAAAAAATATTTATAAAAATAAAAATAAAAATCCATTTTCACCCAAACCAACATTGAAGACTTCAAAACACAACACTGATTACTATTTCAAATCCAATCCAATATGATCACAAAAAAACTGAGATTCTATTTAATTTGGTTAATATAATCAAAATTCTCCTATTGTAGTGATTTTGGAATTAATAGAGGTGAACTTCAAATATAAAATTGATTAAAAAACAACTTTTAGGTCTTATAGAGTCCTTAGAACCATCCAAACTGGCTCCACATAGCTATCCAGAATATGGGGAATATCCATATTGCTCCATCACTTCATCCCCCATCACCCAAATCCCAAGAACATCCCCAAATAACATTTAAATTATTGTAAATTCAAATATAATTTTATATCCAATGTACCGAACCAATTTAAAGTAAACTAAAAATAGAATAATCAGTCATGAATATCCCAAGAAACATGAGGGAACCAAAACAAGATGCCTTGCAATACTCTCCCCCACTTGTACCACTTGAGTTCCAGAAACATATTTCAACAACCCATACTTTCAATATACCAATGGAACTTAGAAAGATGAGCACTCTAAAGAATCTATTCTTTGATACCATTTTTTACAAACCATCCCAATTCTTTCATCCATATAATTCTTGAACTATCCCATAACATACATGATGGGATTCCCTAAACCACCTAAGCTGAGGAAAAGATCCAAAATCACTATAGTAAATCATTGGTGATTATTTATTCTATGACATAAACTTAATCTGAGCAAAAGTTTCTTCATGTTTCCATTAAACAAATATGGCATCACCGATTCATAATTCATAAAATCACTCCAAATGTTTTAGGGGAATAGATAAATATATAGAAGAGCAAATTATATAAATAGATATAAACTAAATCGTTGGATCACTCTCCATAATCCTTCACTTATCCATCATACCTCCTATGAAATGCCACATTTGTATTACTTACAAATTGCATTACATGTAATAAAACATTGGATAATTTAAAGTGTAATTTCTTGGAAATTTGGAACATAGTACATGAAAAAGCGAAACACACTTATAATAAATGTTAAAATATTTTACATGGGTTCACCCTAAGTTACTTTTCCTGAAGCTCATGTCTTGGGAACATATATCAAATGAAAGGGGTGATAACTAACATAATAAGGGAATAACCAAGGGATACATTTAACAAGGGATCGTGATGAATATCAATAAGAATATGAGGTGTAGAAATATAACATGATCAAGAGAAAAGAAGGAATATAATAATAAAAAAACAAGATTCATAACATGGAATATTGGCTACAAAAGTTAAATGAGACATTAACAAAAAAATCATTAAGATTTATCCCCCAGTTATCATAAATGAAAATTATCGAGGTTATTCACCAAGGTAATGTATTGAAGGTAATATATGGAGAAATATTATTCACCCAATTAATTAAATAACTATATGGTTTCAACCATAAAATTTATTAATTAACGTGTTCGACATATATCATAATAAATCATTTCTTTAATAAAATTTGGTAAAGAAAGAATGGGTTTCTTATCGAAATCATTGCATACAAAAATGTTTAATGGCATGACAACTAAATCATTCTTAACCCCAAAAAGGTAATATGGGTTTAATATATGTAAATAACCAAAAAAATAAATATTTTTAAATCTAGTTGAATACTTATGGCAATAGAAGAGGTTTGTGTTTTCATAAAAAAATATGAGGGTTTATCATGTAAAAGAGAAATAAATTTTATAGCATGACCGGTATAAAACATGTATTACAAAGAAGAGAAAAAATCAGAAAGAAGGGTCTCCCATTGATAAAATACAATTATTATAGTTATGGTATAATATAAAGTGGAAAAAATAATATATTTTTCAATTATATTGCATACCATAAAAATGAGAATTGAATGGAAAAGAGAAGTGGGGATTTTCTTTGCCTTAACGTTTTGCACCTAAATCATGAGGATGGAAGCATAATGGATCAAGGAAATATTTGGGGACTGATTAGGAGAAAAAAGACCAGTAATTCTTTGAGTACGGATTAAAAGTTAAGAAAAAAAGTTGAAATGGGAGGGAACTAATATAAAAGTTGGATGAATTGTTTAATAATTTTCTAAATATAGGTCTTTGAAATATGGGTTTTGGAAAATGAAAATAAATTTTCATAGAAATGTTTTTTCTCATTGTTTTTAAAATCTAGGTCAAATTTTGTGATATTTTAATCCATTATAACCTAATTTTTTAGTACTTATTTAGACAAGGAAAATTATATTTTACAGAAAACAATGTTTTTTAAAAAAAGATTTCCATTTAAGTCTTTAGAAAGTCACATATAGGTTAGGAAGTTGATTAAAATATATTGAAATAAATAATATTAATAAAATATAATACATTAGGTTTTGTATTATGGGTAAATAATTGTTACATCCTTAGAAATAAATATAAATTCATAAAACATACTGAAAACTCAAAACTATATTTTTACAATTGATTGAAAAATATTGTTTTCTAGAAAATTATAATACATTTGCCCTAAAATATTTTAGATGATTTGATTTAAAATATTATATTTAATTTATCAAACTAATTCTATAAATATTACAATTAAATATTTTAAATAAATAAATCCTTATTTATTGAGAAATAGCATTTTTAAGACACCGTCAAATTCCTGATATTTTTAAAATTTTCCCAGGACATTATAAAATTATTTTATCATTACTTTTAAAATAAGTGTGTTTTAAAATATTATTTTATTAAAACCAATATTATTAAAAATAGATGAGTTTATTATAAGTGCTTAAATGTTTAAAAAAAATATAATTATGTTTCATTTGTGTCCAATAATAAATTTATAATATGGGTTTTACTTATAAATATTTTTTTAAAAAAAATTTATTCTCAAAATAGGATTGATGTAATAACCATTTTATTTATTCAAAGGAAATTTAACTTTATGTAACTAAGGTCTTTACATGTTTCCCATTATTAATCCCGCATATTCCCTAAGGGTAAGTTGTGTGTTCATGATATTTTCAATTGACTGGGTGGTAATCTATACTAACTCTAACTTATACCATAGTTGATTTAGTTCATGCCTCACTTGTTAACGAAATACTTGGTATTAGTTAAGGGATAACCCTAGTGACACTACCTCCCCCAATTTTCCTATAAGTGGGATTCCAACAACATGACTCTATTGGTCGAGGCCATCATTTCTCTTTTCTACATCAATTATAATTTTTCATTTATAATTATAAATAAAAATTATAATGGTAAAATTATTAAAAAAATTTATAGTTACCAATGGTAAAATAGAACAATGTTTATATTGACCAATGTTCACAATTTTTCAATTTTAAAATTCCTATTCCAATGGTCACATTGCTCTCTATTTAAAAAACTTCAGTCTTTCACTAAATATTTTTTATAATTCTTACAAAGTTATTTTTTTTCATTTTATAATATGTGTTAAAATAGTGGGTTCCCTAGACCCAACTATTCAGTGATTTTGATTTCCATAACATGTGTAAAGTAAGCTATACATGATGTCTTCTTACAATTATAGTGTAGAATTTTCTGCGTCCACAATTGAAATGATAATTTCTACAGGTTAATTGTCATATCGAAAGGTTATAGTAGTTCCTAGGAAATAATGTGAACCTTAAGATATTGTGACATTAATATTAAATATATGTTCTATAGTATAAATACATCTTACTGATTAGAAACTATTGATGTATGACTATCAGGTGCTAGGGGCTCATAATCATCGAGACTTCTTCTCATGAAGTTCGCACTTGGTGATCTCTAGAAGTGAGATCATGAGGAATGACCCGCCAATAGGAACTCCACATGTTTCAGGTTTCATTGGATGTTACTATCTATGATCATGTGTAATGGTCTCCTAACTTAAGATCATTACAAATTTATGTCATTTGATTGTGTACTTTGATGCATGATGAAAACCATGGCAATAAAGTCATTGTAAGGTAGTTTGTATCGGGTGAGTCATTGGTGGCATGTCATTGGTTGAATGGTCATGAAAGGATTTGTCACTTCTGGGTTATGGAAGTAATATATCTCATGCCATATTGATATAGATGACAGTACCTTTATAAGACCATGGCCATGGCAGTCGAGGGTAAATCCGTCCAGTTATATCAACAAACTATAAAGCAAGAAAAGGGAGATGGCACGAGAGTGCATCCTTCTTTTTGAGAAATTATAGACAAAGAGATTATATTACACATTGCGTGTTCGTAGGTTGGTTGTCACTGCTGTGACAATCCTTATTTCATCAGGGGCCATGATGGGTTGCTAGATCTCACTCTTGGTGAGTGAATACTATTCACGGCTGTCGAAATAAGGGCCTAGAAGGTCACACACAATTGTGTATTCAAGAATCTACCATATTCAGTTGAATATCAGTTTTGGACATGGAGGGACCTGCCACAGGGGTCCAGGATTTGTCCAAAGTTAAATGATCACCAATGTAATAAATAAATTAATATTATTCTAGTTTAGAATAATGAGTATTGAATTTATTTATTAAATTTATTTATGAGTTTTAAGTAAATACATGAAAAAATAAATATTAATTGAAGGATATTGAATTATTCAAGGTTCAATTAATATTTATGGGAGCGATGAGTTGGGTTAATGACTTAATTATTATCATTTATTATATTCAAATATATTACAAGTAAATGATAATAATATTTATGGGTCAGTTTAGTAGTCATAAAATGTCATTAATAGTGCGTTATGTATTCAGGGTCGGTGAGGCGATACCAGGTTTTTTAATTGAGCACTATAAATAAAAGAGGAGGGGCATTTTCCAAACACTATTCATGGAGCTTATCTCTCCTCTCCTATCTCCCACATTATTTGGAGAGATGATATAGATCCAAGGAGCTCAGATGGAGCTCTCTCTTAGGCATCGCTAGTGATTTGATGCGGTGGTCGTTGGAGCGTCGAAGGCATCATCGCAAATCCGCGCTAGAACACAGATTACGATGAACGGTGCTCCAACGGATTCCTTGAAGTGCGTGTGGACGATCTAGAGGAATTTGGCTTCAGATTATTCAAGCAACGATCACCAATGATGAGCAGATGTCGTGCACGACTTCGAATCTAAACTAGGTATTTTTCTATTTATGTTTGCGCTTAAAATCCTCCACATGTGGTCCTCTGCTAAGACCTGGCTGCTCTTCCCTGACATTGACTGTCAGTGGAAAATTTTTAAAACCGACCTGTTGGGGGCTTTTGCTGCATGCCCAGTTCCAAAAATATATTGATTTATTTTTTGAAAATTATATCATTAATATAGTGCTTTTCATTGGGGTGATGATTCCATCCAATTAATGTGATCAATACTTTACCAATTTATATTTTGGAATTTATAATTTTTTTTCAATTGAAATGTTTGAATTGTTCATTGGTGTAATATCTGACTAATGAAATAATAATTATACATAAGAAATTTTTTATTGTTTCCTACTTATTTTTTATGTGTGTAATATTATATAATAAAACCCAAATTTCTTCAGGCATCAAATATCATTCAGAAATCATGGGTCATTACATACTTCTCCCCATTAAAAATTTCATCCTAGGAATTTTAAATCAATTTATTGACTGAGAATAGGTGAGGTCACTTTTGTTTCATTGTTTATTCTGGTTCCCATGTTTTGTATTCATACCTATGGTTCCCCCACAATAATTTGACAATGGGATTTGTCTTTCTGTATAGAACATGGCCTCCATGGTCAAATATCTCCATCAGTTACTCATCATAAAAGAGTTCATGTTCTAGATGTACAAACTTTGGATTCATTACATGTGATGTATTAGGTATGTACTTGATGAAGAGATATAAATGGAATACTTAATGAACATGAGATAAATTTAGTGGAAGGTCTATATAATATTTCCATGATATATGCGATCAAGGATTTAGGAGGGTCTAATGTACCTAGGTATAAGATTCTCTTTTTTTCCATATTACATGACTCTCTCCCATCGTGATATCTGATGGAAAATTTGTTTCCAACAACAAACTCCAAGTCCCTTCAATGATTTACATCATACCTATTCATCCAACTCTTGGAGGATTTTTTATATTTGATGATTGGATTAACCATATCTATTATCTATTTCATAAGATCAGTCCCAAGTAGCTTTCTCTCACTAATTTCATCCCAAAGAAGAATGATTTCTACATTGCTTTACTTATAAAGATTCATAGTCTTCCATTTGAATACTCGATTGGAAGTTATTGTTGTATACGAAATCAACTAATGGGGATTTTTATCACTTCCACCATTAAATTCCATTGAAAATGTTCTATGAATGTCCTCAAGTGTTTGATTAGACCATTTAGATTTTCCATTAGTTTGGGTTGATAGGTAATACTGAGAGTCAATTAACTTTTAATATAATTTTTAATTCTTATTTAGAATTTAAATGTGAACCATGGATAATGATAAAACTTAGTAAATGTGGATCCCCATACAAACTCACTACATACTTTACATATATCATGGAAAGTTACTTAAGAGAGAAATCACCCCAAATAGTAACAAAATGGGCAGTCATGGTTAGTCGACCCACTATAACCCATATCATGTTATTTCATCTAGATGTTCTTGGTTGTCCATTTATTAAGTATGTAACACCCCAAACTTCTACAGTACACTTCTCTTTGAATAATAGAGTAGTGTGTGTTGTACGCAACTTCGAGTTCTAACACACACCACAACCAATCAAACTACCCATTATGAATAGTAATACCTTATTTTTGAAATTTTATAAATTTTATCTTTTAAAATGGACTTCATTTTTGGATTCAGAATATCTAAATTATCTTAGGGTGAATTTTTGGTATTTATCTTAAAAATTTCAATTTTTGATGAATAGTGAAAAACCCTGAGTTATAGTTTAAAACCGAATTTTTATTTAAATAATTATTTAATTTATTTAAATTTATTTTAAGTCAAAATAGATACAAAATTCCTGTATAAGTTCATTGTAATTCATTGGAGTCAGTTTATAATAATTTTAGATATATAAAAAGTTTATTGAACTTTTCACTGTCTTTTACCCACCTCCTAGGAGAATCTGCAAATTCACATAAAACTTAATTTTAATGCTTCTGTGAGAGGATTTTTGAAAATACAAGAGACACAGTAAATATCAATAAGTAAGGTTTGGATCAATAGTTAAAATTAATTTTTGGTGAATAGTAGCGTTTTACTTTTATTTACCACAGTTAAAAGTAAATAGGGTAATTAAGGGTAAAAATGATATTATTATTACACTAACACATGTTATAATTCTATTGGATAAGTATAGTTAGACCAAAAACAACATTAGGAATAAAATATGAACATATTTGGTCCACTTGGATTAAAATAGGACAATTATTATTATTTAATTCAAAGAGTTAAAAGAGTTAAAATCAAAGTTTAATAACTAAAACATTTTTAATATAGGGTTATGCATAAGATAAATTCAATTATATATATTAATTGTAAATATAAAAATATTTCCTACATAATGGTATTTTATTTATATTTTTTAAACATTAAATAATTTAATTTACTTATGACACAATGGTGATGCAGTAATTACCCAATTAATGAAATATTAACATAATTGATATTATAAATATCCAAATAAATGTAATTTGAGAATTTTTATGAATTAAACTAATTTTGAAGGTTAATATGACATATTAGGGTTGTTTAGATTAATTGTTTTCAAAGTAATAATGATGTTATAAATTTAGCAAAAACAAAATACCAAATAGTGTCAAAATTGACCTAAAAGAGTTTTTAAAACAAATATTATATTATTAATTGATATTATATTCCTAAAAATCTATGGTTTTCCAAAAGGACTTATATAATGATATATTTATCATTAATTAACCACTTGGGGTTCTCTTGGAAGTATATAGTAAGTGTATTAACCATATAATATAAAAATACAAAGATACATGATAAACATCAAACTATTTAACTAAGTGTTAAATCTAAATGATAAAGTTAATATAGTGACCCAAAACTATCTAAAACCTATTGTTTGAGTGGTTTTCTACCCATCCTCACTTTATAGTTTAAATAATCTATTTTGGAGCCATTATAACCTGAAAAGTATTTTATTATAAAATAATATTTCTAGCTTTTCCTAAGGTGCCCCTCACCCCTCTTATAAAAGGGAACTCCCCCTTCTCTATAATTCACACCTTCAAATCCATTTGGCTCTACAAAAACAAATCCAAATATCTTATAAACTTACCTCAATTCATCCTTGAGGAATTACTTTAGTGATAAAGTTAACTTAAGGATCCATTTTGATCAAATCAAATGGAAGAACCCGAAGAAGAGGTAATAATTTCACCACCCTCTTTCAAGTTCTTTTCTTCTTCCACTTCTTCTTTATTTGTTATTTACATTATAAAATAATAACTACAGTATATTATATATACTATTATGTTATTATAAATATGGTACATCCATATTAATTATTCTATCCATCCTTTGAATGACATGTCACCATACGTGCGTACGTACAGATTACCATCTCCAAGTCGTGGTGTAATTGTTATTCAATACATTATTATTTGAATGGGTATAATAATGATGTGTAATTCATGTAAATAATAAATATAAAATTATAATGATTCTGAATATATGATATTACATCCAATTATATATTATTTTAATATCAAAAGAATGATATTTTCGCTCGTGCGTACGTACGGATTACCGTCTCCACGAACGCAATGAGATTCATTCCCTATCGTATCCATTCAAGACTAATTTTCATTAGATGATTAAAAATAATTTTTAAAGACTTGATATCATTCTTGAAAAGAATAAGATAGATCCCATAAATAACAAATATGACTCACATAACAAATAATATAAAGGAAAACGAATCTGTTAACACCCAAAACGACTATAATACTAAGATATTATTAACAAAACAATGTTAAAAGATCATATATGATATCATATTTATATATATGATTCTTTTATAATTTAATTAAAATTATTTCACCATTATACAGGAGTTTAACCTACCTTCGACCAAGGAAAAGTACAAGGTAAGGGTTAATTTTACAATCTCTTTATTATCTGAGGTTGTTTTTGCGTAAGTATCTACTGGGACATCTTTATCATCCACATCCATGTTTCTTATAAATGTATTTCAAAAAATTATTACTATTTTATAGACTATGGTTTAAATTCATTTATACCCTTGTTTGAATTTTTATAATATGTTTATAAAGGAATCTTTCTGTCATTTTCCAAACAATGTCATTTTTAACCTTTTCGACAAAATTAAGGTAAGAATGTCTTTTTTTAAATTATAAGGCAGGTGAAGCTATTTTCTGCCATTATAAAATCATTGAAGCTTCCCTTAAAATATTATAAGAATATTTTCAAAGTAAATGTTTTCTTTTATAATTATGTGACTTTTAAATGATTTCAAAAAAGAGATATTTCTCTCAAATAGTTTTGATTTCATCTATGTCAACATCCTTTGATGAATTTTAATCTTATTTGAAGTTGATTTATTATGATAAAAAACTTCCATATTATGTTGAATATTTTGTGATATGTTTGACTGTGGGTGTTTTATTTTTATACCATTTATGGTTTATGGAGAAAGTGTTGACATTTCATATGCTAGTTTTAATACCAATGTTTATGTTATGTTTAAACATGTTTAGATGAGGAATGCATTGGACTTAGTAAGTGACGGGTGGAGCCCGATATAGCTCCTCGATGCATCAGTAGGTCTCATGAGACAAACTAGTGTCTTGGCACAAGGCCTTGACAAAATCTTATTTGTATTCTGGGCACAAGGCCTTTACTATGTTGTTATGATAGTCTGGATTTATGCATTCCATCATTATGAAAGTCGTTATTGATATTGCATGTGATTATTCGACTAGTAAAATATCCATATAAATAAGTAAATGGCATTATTTCATTTTATTGGTACCATATTATTCTTAAGTTCATGTTTAAAAATATTTTGTTTTAATTATACATTGCCTTAAAAGTTTATGCTTATTTATGAAAGTTTTCGCTATATTGTTATCCTTATTGAGCATCTAAGCTCACCCCTTTCTATGTTTTATTTTTCCCAAGATGTGAAGAAGTATTTTATGACTGAACTATAGTGATAGTCTAAGGGGATATGAGGGTGGACTATGGAGACTACGTTGTTGTATTTTTTCACTTTATTATGTAATGTAAGACTTATGAATGTATCTAGTGTTTCCAAGGCTACTAAACTAATCGGTCTTTCGAGACTTGATCTTTTGTGATCATGATAATGTTATGTAATAATGAACCGACTCTGGGTAACTGTGGTCGGGGTGTTATATTTTGTATCAGAGGAAGTTTAGTACAAACCTTGGAAGCTAGATTTAGATAAACTCTAATTAGAGCACATAGACCTAAGATGGACTTTGAGGATTAATATAGAAGAACTTCCTAGAATTTTGGTATTTTAGAAATTTTGTGAGTTTTCTGAGAAGTACATCCGTGTTTGGATATGAGTAGGAAGAGGCAACTCTGGCAGAGATGTACCTAGGGGTAAAACATGAAAACACCGCTTTGAGATAAACTCGAACGGGAACTGGTGCACGACAACGGGCCTTGCTGCACTGTTTGTTACGACACTCCTGGGGGATATGATTAGGATAATTATGATTTTCTTTATAAACAATTATGAAGGGATTATGAGTATATAATTCCTCAAAGAATTTTTTTTATGATTATGGACTATATCCATAAATTGTTCAATTTATGTTAAGTGTTTTACAAGTTTGGATTTATGTATTGCGATTCAAAAACTAATCTAGTGTATTCCATTTTTTAGAAATGGCACCTTGTAGAGGGAATGAAAACCGTATCAATGCACGCACGCTATGTAGGTATTTCTCTCCCGCTCAAGATAATTATAGTGTATCTAGTGATGAAACTGGTGCTGATCAGCTAATCACCATACTGGGATAACTCACTCAGTTTATGAATAATAACCTTACCCATATGGAGCACCCTAATCCGTAGCATGGAGGATCAATGTTAGATCGCTTAATGAGGAAAAAAACACCAACATTCAATTGGGGTACAAATCCACTAGTAGCTAAGAAATGGATAAATTCCATAGAGAAAATATTCAATGCCCTGGGGAGTAGTGAAAGTGAAAAATTTATCATGGCAGTTTACCGCATCACTGGAGATACTGATCAATGGTGGTCATTGATTAAAAACAAAAATGAAGATGATGAAGTATCAAATATAGAATAGAGGGATTTGAAAGTGATTTTCTTAGAAAAATACTTTCCTCGTGACCATCGAGAATATATGGAATGACAATTTCTGAGTCTGAGGTAAAAGGAGGATGATAATGTCGCAAAGTATGAAGCTAACTTTACAAGGTTAGCGAGGCATGCTGCAGATTATATACATAACCCAAGAAGTAATATTAATCATTTCTTTGAGGGTTTAAAACCATTTCTATGCCGAGAATTAGTCTCACAATCCTTCTTGTCGTACGAATATATTTTCTCATGCGCTATCAAGATATAAAAAGGATTCTCTAAGTCTTACTACTTTAAAGCAAAGCAATAGAAGAAGATATCTGTTGATCACTCTAGAAATGGAAATAAGGGGAAGAAGGGAAAAGTTGAATATCCATCCCCTAGTAAATGTGGGAAGAAACACCCTCGTACTTTCCTGAAGGGAATGGGAGTCTGTTACAAGTGTGGGGAAAAAGGCTACCAAGCTCATTATTGCAAGGAGAATAAAGAAGCTACCGATGTTCAATGCTACAATGGTAGGGAGATGGGACATTATGGAAATGAATTTCCTAAGCGTCAGGGGAACTTACCTCAGAAAAGGCCAAGGGATCAAGACCTAGCTTATGCTATCACTATTGCTGAGGTTGATGTTCCAAAAGACACGGTGGTAGGTAATTTAATGGTTTCCTCAAGTTTAGGAAATGCTTTATTTGATTATGGATCATCGCATTGTTTCATATCTTCCCAGTTATCTAAGAAAACTAGATATTTCAAATTTGATTTAACAAGGGTGTTGTCAATCAAAACTCATAATGGAAGTATCAGTGCTATAATGTTCTGTGAATTCATTCCCATTAGGGCATATAAATGTTCTTTATCTACTTCTCTCATCATCATACCCATGATTGAATTTGATATAATCCTCGGTATGGATTTGATTTTGGACCATGATGAAAAAATATATTGTAAGAAGAAGGAGGTTACTATTCTTGATGATGATGATAAAGAACACCTTATCTTTAGAGAAGAATCACCACCACCTAATTCTTATCTAGATCCACACCCAGAATCTCAACTAAATTAAATTATTGGGGAGGAAGAGAATTATTTGACTATGGGTAAGGAAAGAATGTTCAAATAGAGGATGTACGTATTGTAAGAGAATATGTCGAGGTGTTTCCAGAAGATCTACCTGGAAATCCTCCAGAACAAGAAATTAAATTTTCCATTGATTTAATTCATGGTTCAAGGCCTATATCGAAGACCCCTTATAGAATGGCCACTTTGAAATTAGTGGAAGTAAAGAAATAACTAGAGGAATTGAGTAATAAGGGATTTATTCACCCTAGTGTTTCTCCATGGGGAGCCCCTGTTCTTTTTGTTAAGAAGAAAGTTGGATCTATGAGGTTGTGCATTGACTAATGGGAGATCAATACAATAACAATAAAGAAAAAGTATCCCCAACCTCACATTGATGATTTATTCAACCAACTTCATGGAGCTCAATATTTTTCAAAGACCGACCTTCGATCTGGTTACCATCAGTTGTGTGTAAAGAAGGAATACATTCTGAAGACAACATTTTGAACCAGGTATAGGCATTACGAGGTTACAATAATGCCTTTTGGATTGACTAATGCACCCTATGTCTTCATGTATCTAATGAATAGAGTTTTCAAGGAATATCTTGATGAATTTGTAGTGGTATTTTTTGATGATATCTTGGTATACTCCAAAATCTATAAAGATCACAAAAATCACTTGTGAATTATCCTGAAGACTCTAAGAAGACATGAATTATATGGGAAGTTTAGCAAGTGTGAATTCTGGCTTCAAGAGATTTATTTCCTTGGACATATTGTCTCTAAGTATGGAATTTCCATTGATCGTTCAACGAACAAGGTAATCCAATAATGGACAGCACTAACAAGTATAACTGAGGTACGCAGTTTAATTGGTTTAATAGGTTATTATTGACGTTTCATCTAAATTTTTCCCGGTTGGATAACCCATTAACAAAGATAAAACAAAAAGGGGTTAAATATTTTTGGGAAAAAGAGTGTGAAGTAAGTTTTTATGAACTAAAGAGAAGATTAGTCAATGCTCCTATATTGAATCTACCATCGGGGAATGATGGGTTCGTTATTTATAGTGATGCATCGAAGGAAGGACTTGGTTATGTCCTTACACAGAATGATAGGTTTATTTCCTATACATCACGACAGCTGAAAATTCATGATCTAAACTATCCTACTAATGATCTTGAGTTAACAGCTATAATCTTTGCTTGGAATATTTGGAGATACTATCTCTATGGTGAAAAATGTGAGATTTATACTGATCACAAGAGTTTTGAAGTATATTTTCTCACAGAAAGAACTCAACATAAGGCAATGGCGATGGCTTGAACTACTCAAGGATTATGATTGCACGATACACTACCACTCGGGGAAGGAAAATAAAGTGGAAGATGCTTTGAGTAGAAAGGATCATGGTGTTTTGAATAAGATGACAGTTGAAAGGGATCCTATTTTCATCGATCTAGTAAAGATGGATATGGGAATAACCATGGAAGGTGAAACATCAATGCTTTTTCAAATGGGTTCCGACGCATCTTTACTAAAATGAATAAAGAGTTATCAGACTGATGATGAAGAGTTTCAAAAGAAGATTAAAGATGTGAATGATGGGAGATTGAGTGACTTTGTGTATGAAAATGGAATTTTGAAATTTGGGAAGAGACTTTGTGTTCCCGATATACCTGATATAAAAAGGGAATTGTTGGATGATGCCCATAGTTCTAATTTCTCTATACACACTGGGAGCACCAAGATGTATAGAGATTTGATGGAACATTTTTGGTGGGACAACATGAAGAGGGAGATTGTTGATTTTGTGTCAAGATGTATGGTTGTTCAACAAGTTAAAGCTGGAAGGCAACAACCTGGAAGAGTATTGAAACCTCTTCCCATACTTGAGTGGAAATGGGATAATATCATGATGGAATTTGTCATGGGACTACCAAAGACTCCGTGAAGGAATGATGCAATATGGGTCATTGTTGATCGTCTTACCAAGTCATCACATTTTCTTTCTATAAGAAAAGATTTACCACTTGAACGTCTACCAAGAATATATATTAATGATGTAGTGAGACATCATGGAGTACCCCTATCAATTGTTTCTGATTATGATCCACATTTTACATCAAGATTCTGGAAAATTCTTCAGAAATCCCTAGATACTGAACTTTGTTTGAGCACTACATACCACCCCCAAACTGATGGACAATCAGAATGAACTATTCAAACCTTAGAAGACATGTTGAGATCTTGCTCAATTGACTTTCAAGGTACGTGGGATCAATATTTACCTTTGGCAGAATTTTCCTATAACAATATCTTCTATTCAAGATTTCAAATGACACCATATGAAGTGTTATACGGAGAGAGATGTCGCACACCAACCTGTTGGAATGATGTTGGTGAAAGAAAACTTTTAGACCAAGAACTTGTGGAGGAAACGATATAAAAGGTGAAGGTAATCCAAAACCACATCAAAGAAGCTCAAAGTAGGTAGAAAAGCTATGCTGATAACTGAAGAAATGATTTGGAATTTCAGGTATGATATCATGTTTTCTTGAAGGTATCTCCATGGAAGGGTGTTATACATTTTGGTAAGAAGGGTAAGTTGAGTCCTAGGTACATCGGGCCTTTAGAAATTATAGAACGAATTCGGGCTGTAGCTTATCGTTTGGCAATGTCGCCAAATCTCTCCAAAGTTCACGATGTGTTCCACGTATCACAATTGAGAAAATACACGCCTGACCCAACGCATGTACTCACCATTGAGGAATTAGAACTGGAACCCAATCTGTCTTATTTCAAAGAGCCTGTTAAGATTCTTGATACAATAGAACATGTGCTGAGAAACTGGAGGACTCACCTGGTAAAAGTTCTATGGAGAAACCATAAGATGGAAGAGGCAACGTGGAAACCTGAGGAACGTATGATGAAAAACCACCCGATTCTTTTTATGCAGTAATATTCTAGAAATTTTGAGGATGAAATTATTTGAAGGAGGGGAGAATGGGACACCCCAAGCTTCCACGGTGTGCTTCTCTTTGAATAATACAGTAGCATGTATTGTACGCAACTTCGAGTTCTAACACACACCACAACTAATCAAACTAGATGTTATGAATAGTAATACCCTCTTTTTAAAAATTTATAAATTTTATCTTTCTTAATGGACTTCATTTTTGGATTCTGTATATGGAAATTAGCTTAGGGTGAATTTTTGGTATTTTTCTGAAAACTTTCAATTTTTGATAAATCGCGAAAACACTGAGTCATAGTTTAAAACCGAATTTTTATTTAAATAAGTATTTATTTTATTTAAATTTATTTTAGGTAAAAATAGATACATAATACCTATATAAGTTCATTGTAATTCATTGGAGTCAGTTTATAATAATTTTAGATATATAAAATTTTTATTGAACTTTTCACTGTATTTTACCCACCTCCTAGGAGAATTTGCAAATTCACATAAAACATAATTTTACTGCTTCTGTGGGTGAAATTTTGAAAATCCGAGAGACACGGTTAATATCAAGAAGTAAAATTTGGTTCGATAAGATACAAATAATTTTTGGTGAATAGTAACTTTTTACTTTTATTTACCACGGTTAAAAGTAAATTGAGCAATTAAGGGTAAAAATGATATTATTATTACCCTAACACATGTTTTAATTCTATTGGATATGTATAGTTTGACCAAAAAACCTTAGGAATAAAATATGAACCTCTTTAGTCCACTTGGATTAGATTAAGACATTTATTATTATTTAATTCAAAGAAGAGTAAAAAGAGTTAAAATCAATGTTTAATAACTAAATTTTTTTTAATATAGGGTTATATATAAGATAAATTCGATTATAAATATTCATTAGAAATATAAAAAGATTCCCTACATAATGGTATTTTATTTATAATTTTTAGATATTACATAATTTAATTTATTTATGACACAATGGTGATGCAGTAATTTCCTAATTAATGAAATATTACCATAATTGATATTATAAATATCCAAATAAATGTAATTTGTGACTTTTTATGAATTCCACTAATTTTCTCGGTTAATATGAAATCTTAGGGTTGGTTAGATGAATTTTTTTCTAAGTAATAATGCATTTATGAATTTATCAAAAACAAAATACCAAATAATGTTAAAATTGACATAAAAGTGTTTTTATGACAAATATTACATTATTAATTGATATTCTATTCATAAAAATCTAGGTTTCAGCCAAAGGACTTATATAATGATAGGTTTATCATTAATGAACCACTTGGGGTTCTCATGGATGTATAGAGTATGTTTATTAAACATATAATATAAAAATACAAAGAGACATGATAAATGTCAAACTATTTAACTAAGAGTTAAATCTAAATTATAAAGTTAATATAGTGACCCAAACCTATCTAAAACCTTTTGGTTGAGTGTTTTTCGACCCATACCCACCTTATCCTTTAATGAATCCATTTTTGAGCCATTACAAACCGAAAATTATTTTATTATAAAATAATATTTCTAGCTTTTCCTATGGTGCCTCTCACCCCTCTTATAAAAGGGCACTCCCCCTTCTCTCTAATTCACACCTTAAAAGCCATTTACCTCGGCCAAAACCTGCCAAAATATCCTCTGAACTTCCCTCACTTCATCCTTGAGGCCTTCCTTTAGTCATAAAGACAACTTAAGGATCCCTTTTGATCAAATCAAATTAAAGAACCCGAAGAAAAGGTAATAATTTCACCACCCTCTTTCAAGTTCTTTTCTTCTTCCACTTCTTCTTTCTCTGTTATTTCCATTATAAAATAATAACTTCAGTATCTTCTATATACTATGATGTTATTATAAATATGGTACAGCCATATTCATAATTCTATCCATCCATTGAATGACATGTCACCATACATGCTTACGTAAGAATTACAGTCTCCACGACGTGGTGTAATTGTTATTCAATACATTATTATTTGAATTGGTATAATAATGATGTTTAATTCATGTAAATAATAAATATAACATGATAATTATTCTCTATATATGATATAACATCCAATTATATGTTATTTTAATATCAAAAGAACGTTATTTTTGCTCATGCGTACGTACGGATTACCGTCTCCACGAACGCGATGAGATTCATTCCCCATCGTATCCATTCAAGAATAATTTTCATTAGATGATTAAAAATAATGTTTAAAGACTTGATATAATTCTGGATATAAATAAGATACATTCCATCAATAACAAATATGACTCACATAACAAAGAATATAAAGGAAAACGAATTTGTTAACCCCCGAAATGATGATAATACTAAGATATTATTAGCAAATCAATGTTAACAGATCATATATGATATCATATTAATGTGTATTATTATTTTATAATTTAATAAAAAATATTTAACCATTATATAGGAGGTTAAACTACCTTCAACCAAGGAAAATTATAAGGTAAGGGTTAATTTTACAATCTTTTTATTATCTGAGGTTGTTTTTACATAAGTATCGACTGATACCTCTTTATCATCCACATCCATGTTTCTTTAAAATGTATTTCAAAACATTCTTACTATTTTATAGACTATGGGTTAAATTCACTTATACAACTGTTTGAATTTTTATAAGATTTTTATAAAGGAATATTTCCGTCGTTTTCCAATCATTGTCTTTTTTAAACTTTTCGACAAAATTAAGGTAAGAATGTCCTTTTTTAACTTATACGGTAGGTGAAACTATTTTATGACATTATAAAATCATTGAAGCTTCCCTTACAAGCTTATAAGAATATTTTTAAAGTAAATTATTTCTTTTATAATTATGTTACTTTTAATTTATTTCAAAAAAGAGATATTTCTCTCAAATAGTTTTGATTTCATCTATGTCAACATCCTTTGATGGATTTTAATCTTATTTAAAGTTGATTTATTATGATAAAAAACTTCCATATTGTATTGAAGGTTTTTTGAAATTTTTGACTGTGGATGTGTCATTTTTATACCATTCATAGTTTATGGAGAAAGTGTTGACATTTTGTATGATAGTTTTAATACGAATGTTTATGTTATGTTTAAACCTATTCATATGAGGAATGCATTGGACATAGTAAGTGACAAGTGCAACCCTCTATAGCTCCTCGATGCATCGGTAGGTCTCATGAGACAAACTAGTGTCTTGGCACAAGGCCTTGACAAAATCTTATTTGTAGTCTTGGAACCAGGCCTTGACTATATGGTTATGATAGCATGGCATTATGCAATCCATCATTATGAAAGTGGTTATTGATATTGCATGTGATTATTAAACTAGTAGAATATCCATGTGAACAAGTAAATGGAATTATTTCATTTTATTTTTTCCATATTATGTTGAAGTTAATGTTTAAAAGGCTTTTATTTTAATTATACATTTCCTTAAATGTTTATACTTATTTATAAATGTTTCCTCTATATTGTATTCCTTACTGAGAATCTGAGCTCACCGCTTTCTATGTTTTATTTTTCCCAGGATGTGAAGAAGTATTTTATGACTGACCTGCAGGGATAGTCTAAGGGGATATGAGTGTGGAATATGGAGACTATGTTTTGTAATTTTTTACTTTATGATGTAATGTATGACTTATGAATGTATCTAGTGTTTCCAAGGCTAGTAAACTAATCGATATTTCAAGACTTGATCTTTTGTGATCGTGCCAATGTTATGTAATAATGCACCGACTCTGGGTAACTAGGGTCGAGGTGTTACAAAGTACATAGTGTTATTGTCCCAATTCCATGTTGGTTTGGGTAATTATTACAATACCCCATTCATGATTTTTTCTCTTCGCTTACACTTTTTGACACACAAAGAGACCTGTAGTGTAGTAAAAAATATCTCTTTTTATATGACCCCATTAATAATGATAAAAATATCCCTATATAATTTAGTAAATATAAATAATTTTGATATATGATCTTTATCCATAAACTCCTTATTTATCTCTATGATAGATAGGACACATATACTTGTATGATATTTTAGTACATATTCATGATTAATAAGGAAAAAATGAATATTTGAATACTTCATAGCCATAATATTCTTTTGAATGAAAGGATATTATCCTTTGGAACTCTTGATCATTTCTTGTAAATATGGTTGAGAAATAACTTAGGTTAGGATTGATGAACTCCCTTCCCTTATGATTCACATTTGAAACCATATAAGGTCATTGATCAATGTAATCCCTTAAATACTCACCATTTATTGAATGATGGGGTCTTCCATAATTAATGAATTAGTGACATTATTTTACCTTTAAGTGTGATAATAAATTTAAAAATCTTAGTTTTTAATTTGATCCAACCATATCCATTGTTTCATATAATATTTTTTGTGTGTGAGTATATACTTCAAACATTGGTGGTCTGTATATATTCTACATTTATCCCCATAAAGATAGTTCATCCATATATTCAAGGAATAAATTATTACAACAAACTCCATGTCATACATAGGATAATCCAGATCAAGAGTTTCTAACAGTTGAGTTGAATTAGAGATCACCCCTTCATTTTTCATGAGTACACACCCAAGCTCTTTTAGGGACACATCAATATAAATAAAATCACCATATCTGAAAGAGTGTATAGATAAAATATGTTTTATAACCAATCTCTTTATATTTTATTGGAATATTTATTCACACTCCTTTGTGTGGATGAGTACATCTTTTTTTTGAGTTAACTTTGTTAGTGGTTTAGAAGGACATGAATTTTTTTCACAAACCCCAAATAATATCATTCTAATATAAAGAAACTATGTATCTCAATTACTATTATCAGTTAAGTAAACTCCACTATATCCTTTTCCTTTGAAGGGTATATTGATATTCTTTCATTGGTTATAATGTTCCACAAGAATGAAACCTATTGTCAATAAAATTCACATTTTCTAAATATTCCATCAAAATTCTCTTTCCTCAGGGTTTCCAACAATACACATAGATGCTTAGAATTCTCCTCACAACATTTAGAATATATAATAATATTAATAAAAGATATAATGAATTTATCTAGTTAGTCCCTAAAGAATATATTCATCTAATATATATATATATATATATTATAGGAGAATTAGTTATGTTGAATAGAATAATGAAAAAAATATAAAAGTACATATATTTTTTGGAAGGAAATATTTGGAATATATTCTTTCTTCACCCTCAAATTATGAAACCCAGAATAGAGGTCAATTATGGTGAATAATTGATCCTATCAAATTTGGTCAGAAAAATAATCAATGCTTAGGGGAGGGTACTTGTTCATAACTGTGATCTGGTCAATTTATATTTAATCAACGAATAATTGCATTGATCTATCCTTGTTCATTACAAAATAATAGGTCCTCCCCATTAAGATACAATTTTTTTGAATAAAACCATTCTAAAAAAACTAAAGTGGATTCCTTAATTTTTATAACTCCATATTTTCTATTTGATACGAGGTTTTCAATATCATCTTAGAACTAGGTATGAGTTTAATTGATAAATCAGCCTCTCTTTTTGGGGAAGATCTGGGTAATTATTTTGGAAATAAATGAATGTATAACTTATATATGGGGACATTTTCTATCCTTATACTTTCATTTAATTCTCCCTATTAACCAACCATATCCCCAAATAAGTCTATGGGAGATGATTATATGAAAATATTAGGTTGATAAATATCTCCTTTCAAATTAACTAAATGTTTCCACTTAAGACTAGTAAAATTTACTTTCTCCAGCATTTTATTCTTTAATTATTCTACGAGATCCAGTCTATCTCTAGTATAATGTAGAATTCTATCATGGGAATGACTAGTAGAGTTATGAGAATATTGTACTCCATAAATTTAATACTGGAGTTTCTATACTCTACTAATTCTAGGATAATCCCTCAATGATTCGGGATTAATAAATATTATTTTATCATATCAAGTATTGATTCTATATTCATTCCAAACATGGATGAAATAAATGAATACATAGAACTATAATCAAACAATGTCCTTTCTAAATTTTATAATACCACAAGGTTACCTAAAACCATGTCATTTTAAGCCTATATTATAGCTTTTGTGATAGAAAATTTCTAACATTTCTCCCTTGGAATGTGATGAGGTTTCTCGAAGTTTCCCTCTATTATCTTTGGATTTGTACTTTGATTGGAAAAGTTACCAGGTGGTCCACACATGATGCATTGAACTTTATGTCGGGCCTATGCCAACTTCCCTTTTTCATTAGTGTTAATAATTGGAGTCCACAACTCACCATTATAGTTCGAATATATATTCACATCTCTTACACATTTATTGAAATTTTTGATCCCATGTAAGTAGTTCCCCGATTTCTTCTTCCCAAATTTGTTTCACATGGGATTTTTTACTTTATTTCCTCCTCTACTTTGATAAAAATCCTTTCCTATGTTTGTCTCCATTTCTCTCTTCTTTTTATTCTGCCTATGTGACCACTTCATCTCTCCCAACTGAAAATAATATTTCATATCACTCTGAACTATCTCCTCATAACCATTATTGTCTTAATTTTATAAATCCACCACAGATGGGGTATCATTTCACCAAATAATATATCAATATTCCTCTTATGATATATAAAAAATAAAAAATTGTATCGAGTAAGTCCTGTAACATTTAATTTCTATATTTGCACTGATTCTATTTATTTATTCTTCATCTCTAGGAATTCCTTCTGCATTTTTGTTCATATAAAGTAGGAAAAATATTTATTAAAAAATATTCACCTAAACTAGTAACAACTTGGATTCTTGTGATGGTAAATTTCATTTGGATTATGTTAAAATCATTTGTTTTAACTTGGTAAATGATCCATAATGGAAAAGAAATGTATCATGAACATATTGGGCTTGTTCAGAGCTTGAATCACAGAGTTTGGAAGAAATAGAATAGGCACTTTGTTTATCCAAACCATGCCCTAGAGCTCAAATTATTTTCAAAAACCATGGGGGTGTTTTAGATGGATAAATAGGGGTGCATGGTAGGGTTGAACCATATGAAACATGTCCCATATAAATGTGGATTGATAGAGATAGGACATAGATATATTTTTCATTCCATGCATATAGTTAGTTAAACCATCCAATTAGCCTATTAGAGGGGGTTGATTGGTCAGCATTGCGTGCATGGTTGGTACACTATTTTTTTCAATAGTGAAGCCAAACCATTTGACCACTTAATTATGGGAGGAAATTACCATTTTTCCTGAAATTTTTTAACCCTTAACTCTCCATCCTCCCACATTTCTATCACATAGAATCCTCCACCCCTTTTGTAAATATCTTCCTTATTCCATAACAGACTTATTGATTGATCCTATTTCTGATCTCTTTTCACCTCTTCATTATGTTCATTGAATCTATAATGGTATGCACTATAATCATCTTATTTCCATTATTTGTTTTTATTCCCATATTTTTACTATTTATTTGGGAGATTATGTTCCATATTTTCATTTATCTATTAATAAATTTTCTACCATTCTATATCAATTCATGGGCTAACAATGGACATAGAGAGTTCTACAAGCCTATGGTAGGTTGTCTACTTCTTTTCCCTAAATGTATAGTGGTATTATATTTTGATATTTTTTTCAAGCACTTAAATTCTAAGTGTGATCTCATTTTGGTTTAGATAATTAAATTAAATGTCTTTCTTATATACAATATGGCACTAGATATGCTCAAGTCAATGCCATGAGGAATATACCTTGCCATCAGACACCACTTTAGTTGTTCCCCTCTTTAGATTATTAAGAGCCTCATGATTTAGAAACGAGTTTTTTATATTTAAATTATGTGTATGAAATACCTTGTATAGAAATAAGTTGAATGAGAAATTCAAAAGATAAATGTAAGGCCATGTGTTTTGGCACCTATTATTTATGTCATAGTTCAAATTAATTGAATTAGATTAATTGGAAAACTTATTAGTAAGTATTTGTGGGTATGGTATGAGTTAGTACTAACTATAATCACCCTTCACATAATATGAGAGTGTTTCAAGGGTCCAAACATATGTATTCCTTGGATGGGAATGTTGTTCTTCATAATTAAAAATGAGAATTATTACCTTTCCATCAAGTGTGATACTTGGATTATTTTTTTGAATTACATTGGATCGGTTCACTGGGAAGACTATTTACTTACATGTGAGTGATAGATGTTCCTTAGGGATGATTATTTAGATACGATTAATGGGATATATGGTTACACTATCAATGATAAATACCTGGACCCCTATGTGGTACACCTGGGATGAGATTATAGTGTTATTTCTTCACACCACACCGAGTGTGAAACATAAGATGATTTTATGGATCACATTGGATGGAATATTACTGTGTTTAGTATAGGTAGTTCACATAGGGAGATATTCAAGTTCATTATTATGTTACTCCTTAGAAAGGCCCATGACATAACTTTATTAAATCCTAGATTCACCTTATAAGAAATTACATTTTTCTAACCTATTAAATTGAAGGATTCATTCACCTAGACAAATCACATTCTTGGGATTGGTCCAGTATTGATAATCTATTTTTAATGACCCATTTACACACTATATCTTACTTCTAAAAGTTCACCCTATTTCAGAGCCATCCATCTTGGGCCAATGTAGGGGGTATCAATCAGTTATCCACGAGGATATTGGACCATTTTGTATTATTTATTTAATGCTTTAATTCTATTATTATTGGAACACTCTTCATTTTTTATGAATAAACTGGATTCTTCTAGACACTATTGGTGGTGCCCTGTTTATTATATCTCAACCCGGATCATACAAACTTTGGTACACTGTCAGACTTTATGACTGCACCTGTGCTCAAACTACCGACAAGTGTAGATATTTTTGTGGTATTCATTAATGATTCTAAGAAAGTCCTGGGTTGTTTGTTGGGGAAAAATGAAAAATTCATTATCTGTACTTAACGTCGGTTTAATTTTCATGAGAATAACTATCTATCACATGATCTTGAGTTGGATTTAGTGATCTACACTTTGAAATTTTGGCGACTGTTTCTGACGCTTTCTCTGGGGTCCGTGTAACAATTTGTGGGGATGCATTGGTTGTTTCCCCACATTACCCATTTTCAAAGGTGGGTGAAATTCATCGCTTATTAAATGATGATTGGTCCTTTATTGAAATTGGATTATGGGATGTCGGTCTCTCATTATGAGGATTCGTCCTGAACAATTGTTTCCTACTCCGGGTCTCCCTTAAATATTACAACATTGTTCATTAAATGCTTCTTTGTTTCATATATTTATGGATACCGGTTAATTACATTTCTTTTTTAAAGACATTCCATGGGATCAAGTCCGGGAAACAACCTTCCATCAGGGGAGTAGCCACGTTGGGCATCAATGGATTGTCTAGGTGCCAGAACAATAGTAAACCTATATTTTACCCTTATGATATGGCTTCTTGAGAATGCGAAATCCCAAGAAATACCATGTTCAGTGAGAGTAATTTTATGCCACAGGCATGTCTCTAAGGATTTTCAAGGCTTACCAAGTTTAACATAGGGTATTCCACGAGTTTAACGTCTAGAGGAGATGGATAAAATAGATCAGAACCCTGATGGGAGAAAATCGGATGGGAACATCCATAGGAGGGATCACCTAGAAGGTTTACTAGATGAGTGGATCAAGACACCCAATGAGGATGGATCTAAGATGGTGTGTCCCATAGAGGCAAGATATCACACTATGAAGACTGATATGGACACCTCAAAGGGATGATCAAAGGATTATTGGGTCCCAAAAAAGGGGGTGCCATTGTTTACCAATGGCTAGGATTGAACCTCATAGAGTCTTCCTAAGTAACTTGTATAGAAGAAAGGGATCTAAACCCACATAGTTTTAGGGGGTTCATCCTGAGTTCAAGGTGTGCATAATGGAAAACAAGTCGAAGACATGTTGCGGATTATGTGTGGTTAGCAACTCGGGTTCTATAAAAGAGCAATGAGATGAATGGGGCTTAAAAATGGTTAGCTACCTGAATGGATTCCAAGATTTCACTAGGATGTGGTGTCCCAGGTAATGTCAGGATGGATATGCATGGAGTGTCAAAGGATAGATTGAGTGGGGATGGAACTGAGGGCTGGTGTGAAGGTGACAGTGTAGGGCTTAAACCTCGAAGAGGTTTCCTACCTATACTCATGGTAGGGAATCAAAGTCCATGTAGTTATGGAATGGGGCGATGAGTCACTTGAAGAGGTGGCTTGTGAGAATGGATGCATGGATGGGACCCGAAAGAAGTAGAAGCTCTAGTTTGGGGCTTGAACTTCCTAAAACCCCAAGGCTCAAGGGAGAGACAAGGATATGACATGGGTGATGGTATTGAACCTTAGGGATGACTCCTATATAACTTTCTCTAAAAAGGGAAAAAATAAATTCCACATAGTTTGGATATGGGGGCATTGTATTAGGGTGTACACAATAGAAAACAACATGACGACATGCTTAGAGATTACACGTGTTTAGAAACCCATAACAATAGGGGCACTCTTGGTTAGAGGAGTATGGATTGAGTGTGGGAATTATGCGTGGTAAGATTCTTGAGAACTGGTCTGACATGACTAAGGGGGAGGACCAAGTATATGGGTCTTAACAAAGGGGACACCGAGGTTTACCGGTGTTAGGGGTTTAATCTCATGGAGGAATCCTACGTACCCTGTATTAGGAGACATGGATCAAACCCCAAATTGTTTGAATGCATATAGTTTAACATCACATAGGATGAAAGGGACATACATTTTAACGTCATGTGGGATGAGGGTGAGCCACAGTGATGTGGTCATGACCGATGAGTGATGGGCTTGAACCTTAGAGAGGTTTCCAGTGTACCTTGACTGGAGAGGGAAAGGATCAAATTCCACATAGTTCGGTAGGATGGGGGATGAGGCATACACACTAAGGTGGGTCAAAGAGGATGTCATGGTTAATTATTACTATAAACCCATGTGAGTCATTCTTGGTGTGAGAAACAAGAGGCAACAAAGACCTGGCGATCATGTCATGAAAGGTGCGTCTATGAGGAATGGAGTGGGGCTTATGGATGTTTAGTATCTCAAAGAGGATATAAGGGATTACTCTAAGTGGGATACCCAAGTAGGGATCTAGATGTATGATTAGGACATGGCCACCATAGCCGGAACACCATTTCAAGTTGGGTCAGGGATTACACAAAGACTGCCCGAGGAGTGCATGGAGACAAAGCTCACAGGGAGAGGGGGGTGAGAAGGCACTCATTCCCACCCCCTTCAAGGTCCTATCAGGGCTTATCACTTTTATGGGGATCACAGTTTAACGTCATTTGTTGTGGACATTGTTTCTTGGATGCTTAATGTCTTATAGCTCGGATGGTGAGGATTCTCTCCTCACCCCTATGACATACATAACTAGTACACTTTAACCCATGGTGAAGGGAAGGGACCAAAATTCTGTATGGATATGGGGTCCTGGAGTGATCCATTGAGGTTATCATGTTAGAATGGGAATGAAAAGAAGAAATATCTATTAGCATGCCCATGAAAAGAAGCACAAGGCATGAAAAAACAACATGAAGAACTGCCAAAGGGATATTGAAATCACTTCCTAAAATCCTGGAGGGCCACACGGGAGAAGGGTTCATGAAGAAATACACCTCATAGAGAGGGGATTCACAAATCTCATGGGCTTCCAGAGCACAGGGGATCATAGAGTACATGGCTTCGTAGAGATAAGGGGCTTTTAGAGCACATGGTCTCATAGAGAAATTCCATTTGTAGAGCGTATGGGCTCTCAGACCACTAAGGCTCATAGAGAACATGGAATCATAGAGCATAGGGGATCACAGAGCACATGGATTCACATAACTATTGGGATCTCAGAGCAAAGGGGCTCACAGATCACATGGGCTCACAGAGAACATGTGCTTTCTAGGAACATGGATTTACAACACTCATTGCCTTGAAGATAAAAGGGGCTTATAGAGGATATGAATTCTCAAATAGGGTATTTAGTTAAGAATAGTGTCCCAACATAATCATGGAGTACATATGTTTTTGAAGGTTTATTCATGAAGCATGGGTGCTTTGAGAATCCATGAGTACCCAAATGGATTGCCTTCATTTTTATGTCCAGTAAGCATTGCGAAGGGAATCCATTAAAAAAATAGGGGTAGATATGAGCAATATTAAAGAGGTTTATCAATGCTCAAGTACCTCAAGATTCATTTTTCCAGTTGGTTTCCAGATAAAAGAACACTTATTGATTTGGGAATTCAGAAGATGAAAGGTTGGGGTGAAGATTCTTTGGAATGGGGGGAGCCATGTATTTATAGGAACTAGGGGGAGTGATTCTCTGAGGGAACACCATGAAGTACCTTGAGCTCTGCCATTGGATGCGGATTTCATAAATTTTATCATAGTTGTGAAGTTGATCTTCATCCCCTCCGTGGTGTAGAGGTTCCATTCATTCCATTTGTGGCGGTCGCAGATGAATCCATAAATTTCGAAGGAATTATAGAGGCTCCCCTCTTTCCCTCTACGGTTTGGAGCCTCCAGTCATGTTCTTAGTACCTATGGATTTGACTATCACTTTTCTATGTAGCGAGCAAAGAGAAGGGCTCAAATTTGAGTTGGCTAAAGTGCTGAAGGGATTTGTGTGGGAGCTTCGCAAAGTATCCCTTTTGAAATCATTTTTTTACTTTAATTATTTTTTCCCACTTACTTATTTTGGCACCAAAAAAATCCTGCATCATAATTGGAGCCGAGGAGAAAATGGGGTTTGAATTCTGAGGGTATGTTGCCAAACTTTAGGCAGATCACGAAGCGGAATTGCAGAGCCGGATCCCGATGCGGATTAGCGGTGCGCAATTTGAGATTGCTGCAAATCTCTCCATGGACTGGCGCACTGTGAACATTGGGGGTCATTTCCTATAAATAGAGGATGAAAACTCCTCTTTTTTCCTCACACCACATCAATGTGCATGAGCTATCGATTTGAAAATCTCTATGCGCTTTACAATTGATCTTTTCGAATTGTGGTCTTTTTTACTCTACACCACATAACGAGTCCTTAGACTCTGCGATCGTTTGCTCCGTGAGTTATGTTTGAGAAATCTATGATAGAATTCTATGGAAAGTCTCTGTAGTCGAGCTCTGTGATTGAGATCTTTGATCGAACTATGTGATTGAGCTCTGCAATCGAGCTCTGTGATCGAGCTCTGTGATAGAGCTCTACGAATGAGAATGTAAAAAAGTATAACATCTTGGGACAAAATGGAAAACCAAGAATCTACTCAGGAGGGGGGGGGGGGTGGTCCTTATAGATGCTTATTGAAGGGAAGATATGGTGGATAATCAGCACATTGGGTAATATGTGTGAATACATTCAGATCATGAATCCCTCGTGGAGCTCATGTCGGAGCATCATGTTAGAACCAGTGGTTCAGGGCTGCTGATGGTAATAAATTTGAAGACCACACGTATGTCAATGTTGACTGCATGTATAAGCCAGTCAACAATGTTGAGAGGAAGGAAATGGAGCAAGAGGTATCTCACCCACAGAAGCACACCATCATCAAGGTGGCTTTAGGGATCCTGTAGAGTGGTTGGATTGATTATTGGGACCTACACTAGGGTGGAGATTTTACGGAGGACCGGGCCTGGTATTACTGGGTTTTTAGATCATGCGAGGAATTTGAGGCATAGTTAAAGAGAGTAGGGTTGTACGAAGTTGCGTGGGCCTCCCAATTCTACATTTATCAGTTGAAACACATTATACAAGATTTTGTGAGTAGGTGGTCATCGGGGACCAAAACGTTTCTTCTACACCATGAGGAGGTGGGCATCATCATTTGGGGAGTTCACAGTATCTCAGGGATTCCAATTTTTTGGGTGTTGTACGATGAGTTCCTCCCCACAGAGAACACATGGGAGGATCTGAAGTAGATTCCGTGGAAAGAAAAGGCACATACAGATCAGGTGTTGGGTGAGGAAAAGAAGTCGATGAGGGACATACACATCAAGTTAGACTTTAATAATTTCATAAACATCCTGCCAAAGCCTGCACTAAAGAGAAGGAGGCACTCAAGAAGATACCTGGTCATGCCTCCCACCTATCCAAAGGGAGCCCAACATAGTAAAGATAATTCTTGTTGGCGAACCCTGGAGGATATCCAATGGAAGCTATGGGGTTTTAGAGTTAAAACCAAGAAGAAATAGATGGTTAGGCTAGCTGGGGTTATCTCTGCACATATTTGTGGAAGGGTGTTTCCATTCAGGGACACAAACACGGGTGTGAAACCGAGCACATTCAGTATGGAATTTGTGCTCTTGATGGGGGAGCATGTAGACTTGGGGATGCCAGTGCTGGAGAATATTTACAAGGTGTTGTGGCACATCATTGAGGGAAAAAAGCCACATTGGGTGTAGAGAATGATCCATCTATTGTACGAATGGATAGCAGCACATATGGGTGTCTACGAATATCTGAACCCTATTTCTCCTCCTAGATTAGACTTCCGACCAGCCATTTAGATTACATTGGGGATATTTCTAGCCAAGATGACTCGACTGCTGGTGCTGAATAGAGTTTGGAAGGTGGATGAATTCAACTTCCATCCATTTCCATTTCTAATAGGTGTATTCACTAATGAAAAACAAGGAACCGAGGAGCATCGATCCTATTTCCTGACCATATTAGGTTGAGTTATGGTTTCACAGATCGATCACAAGCCAATCTGTGAGTTGTACACCCCACACCACTTTGTGTGGTAGTTCCAGTGAATACAGAGGTTGACCATGTATGTCTACCTAGGTGTACTCCACGAGGACCATCCATGTGTGATGAGGTATATGTGGATCATTTTTACATAGGAGGAAAGGAAAACTCAAAACGAGCTGCCTCTACCCACATCTATCCATGGGCTAGTTAAGGAGTATTCCAAGAGTTGGGAGGTAGCCTACCCAGGGGAAATTTGGAAGATAAAAACCATATGTGATAGTGATGGGGTGCCGCCTCAACCTCAAGTCCAATGTTGAAAAGTGGAGAGAATACACTATGATGGTGGGGTTGCAGTTGTGACGAGCCAATCAACTCAAGGACCTGCGCCAAGAGGGAGGAAAGAGAAAGCGGTAGAACCGATGGTCCCAGATGAGAAGATTCAGATGGAAGGACAACCACCTAGGGGGTTTCATAAGATATCCAATCAGGCTCTGGTGAAGCCACTACGCAACATAGACATTCCTGAGGATGCTATTTTTCTGAAGTCTTGGGACATCTTATATTCCAATAGATTATTCCTCATTCTTTCCCAGATGTGGCACCGCATTAAAAATCATCGGATGGATTTTTCAGAGATTGTATATGCGAAGGATGACTTTCTTTTGTCTCGTGTAGAAATAGAGTAGTACAACACAGAGATAGAGAACCTTGTGTACTCTCATGGTACTCTGTGTCTAATTATGGACCGGGTGAAAGTACTGCATAAACAAATAGTCCCACTGAAATTTTCCACATCTAAGTTGAAGGAGAACTTCCCCTTACCTGAAGAATCAGAATAGACCTCTGAGGGGGAAGAATCTAGAAGAGGGAACCCTTTAGAGGAATTCAAAGTTTCAACCTTGTAGTTGGAAGAGTTTTCTGAGGCTCTTGAGGTAATACCTGGACCATTTCATTATGGTCCTCATTCAGGTCATCCAAGATTTCATAACTTGCATGTTCCCAATGATGGAGAGCCTCATATGTAAAACCTATTCCTACATGATAGCAGATGTGGCTTCAGGGTCTGCACTTGTGACAATGGTGATTACAGAATATAGAAGGGCTGCGACACCTTGGTTGGTTCTCTCAGAGTCTTCGGAGTTTCTAACCACATATGGGGGTCCATTCCCTGGGATTCTGATAGTAGCAGCTCAAGGGAGATACCAATTATTTCATCTCTATAAGTACTCTCCTTCGTATAATATATAATTATTGTCCATTGAACCTAAAAAACTGAAATATGTGTATTCCTACATGAAAAGTTATTTAAATGGCATAGACCTCCCTAGAGTGGATAGTTGGGGGTCTTGGTGTTCCATTCCCAAGGGGAACACTGATCGTCATGGATTCAGATGCTCACACTGAGCAGACTAAAGCGATGAAAGATGCATATAGGATCATTGGCGAGACAAAACTTGAGACTATCAAGGAGGAATTTAGTGACAAGGATCAACCAGATTACATAGAATCCTGCATATCTGATAGGAAATATGAAGAAGTCCCTACTGGTGAATTTCAGGAGGCGTTCCAAGCATGCGAACCTGCCGAACCATAGGAACAAGACATGACCACTTCCGATGAAGAGGATTGCAAGGTCTTATATCACCAGTCATGGAAATTGATCAAACACTTCGTCAAGGATACCCCACAACCATGTGGATAAACCAGATGGGGAGACTTCATTCCTGGCTATGTGAACAATGTGATAGATGAGTAGATGCCTGATGTCCTCATATTCTCATTTGAGATTACATGGAAAAGAAAATACAAGGACATGACTGCAACCTCAATGTGGGATGAAAGTTTAGGAATTTTCTTCAATGTCAAGAAACCTCTTAAGGCTGAGCAAGATATCTAACTCCGGAGGGAATGGGAAAATGAACATTATTCTTTCCTCGAAGCACAATGGGAACTCATATTGTGATTGAAGGAACAATTGATAGAGGCTGAGGAATATATGAGGTGAACATCCCAAGAGATGGATATTATCCGAGATGATGAGGATCGGACATGGATCAAGGATGATGAACTATGACTTCTTGCTATGAAAGAGGAGCATGATCTTAACGGGAAACAAAAAATCATGGATGTCACAAGCTAGAGAGTAGTGGATCTGGGACGCTCCATTATATAGGTCAACCCATCTATTAGAGGGGTTAATCCATGGGGGTTGTAATTCACACAAAACTATAAACATAACTTCATGCTTGCTTGTTTATTTTTGTTGCATGAATGAGTCCCATTATCTACATTGACTACTGCATCTCAATGATATCTTTGAAATATATAGCGATCAGTCCCTGAGCTCATGTGGGTCATGCCCGATGTGAGAAACAAGGGATGACCACATAATTATCCCCCCTTGAATAAGAGATATAAAACCAACCACCAAACATTCATTTTATAAATGACCACTTTGAGTAATCGTGAAGGAGAAAAGGGTAATGGTTAGAAAATATAATTCTCAAAATAGACAGACATCTCTCCCCAAACATGCTCTAGCACACGAGTGGGATAAATCTAGAGGTGTTGGAATAAATCCGAACAAAGGGGAATGAAGAATATGAATTACGATTCCCAAAATTTGGAATGCAGTGGGGATGGAATGAAGATAGATGACTTCTATTGACCAAATTAAAAAAAATCATCCGCATGAAATAGGAATAAAAAATGGGTAAAACCACTAACCGCTTTCAAAAACACCGGGACAAACTCGTTGTGTCATCTTTTGTCCTTTGGAATGTTAGCCTGGGATGATAGGTGAGTCGTAATGTCAATAATCATAACCGTTAGGCAGTTCCATCAGATGTGAAAGGTAATGAGGATTGGAAATAGTGGGCACACAAATCATGGTGATGGAATGGTGGACCATTTGGATAAAGTATAACACTCGTTAAATTACTCTATAATGATTAAAGTACACTGGGTGAGTGTATCAGTCTGAAGAAAAATTAGGCCTACTTCTGGGAGGGACCACTCTGGCGAAGACCTAAGATGGTCTATAGTTTAACATCATGTATATGGGGATGATAGGTTCACAGTTTAGCATCATGCGGTGAGGATGATGCAGAAATAGTTTAATGTCGTATGATCTGGACGTTTCACATAGTTTAAGTTCATACTTCTTGGACCCTACTCAATAGTTTAAAGTCATGTTACATAGACTAGGAACATATAGTTTAAGGTCCTGAAGTTTGAACCATGATTAGGGGTAAATAATAAGAAGATTTAACGGTCCTAGGGCAAGGATTGAGGAAAAATTCATGAGCATAACTGCAGATCCCATAAGGATGATAATTAAGACAAATGTTCTTCTTGAGCATGGTGTTCTTAGAGACCAACATTGGTGGGTGAAATCCTCTCTAACGAGGAAGATGATGCATCCCATATTTATCATGGTGAATCCTGAACATGATCAGGGTAGGGTCGTAGTTTAAATTCAGGCATCTAGGACATGGGTACCCCAAAGGAGAAATGTGTGGTGTAGTTCATAACCCAATGTGAATGAGGACTATAAAGGTCAGTACCACACCGTACATTCCTAAAAGGGATGTCGGGGCCGAGAAAGACAAGACAAGGTTTTTACCATTTAGTCAGTTGAACCTTGGAACTAGATGCTCGAATGTTTCTATGCATCCTACAAGGACAAGAATCCAAAATTACGTAGTTATTTGTATTCCGAACAGTTTAACATCCGGTGGTGACGAGGATTGTGTCATAGCTTAATGTTGTATGGTAGGACCAATGGGTCACACCATCTTGTATATGGATATTACCCTACCACAACACCTAAGTCTACATGAGCCGTGATCAAGGTAAGAAACAAGGAGAGTTTCCAAGAATTCCCTGTATAACGGGAGCGTTCAACTGTGAAAGAAAATATCAGGTAGATAAAATAGTAGGCAAGCCAACATCCCAACTAGACGTGCACGAATGCATGGATCTACAACACACGGGGTGTGGAGGGTCTGTAAAATGGAAAGTGGCATTAAACATGAATTCACAACATCCAATATTTCAGAAACAATGGGAGAGACATGATGCTAAAGGATAACTATTGCTCATGTTCAAAAAACAACATCCATTTCTCATTAGCCTAGAATGGGTACAAACAAATGAGGATCGACCATTGACCTAATTCGCTACACAAAACCCATCTCATAATGTCATTCAAAATCCTCCACGACATTTTACCAAAGGGTAGGAGGGAAATAAGGCCTAGAATTCATGTCGTTAGGGGGTCCCTTTGGATGTGAAAGATGTTGAATACCCCAAATGAAGGAATGTGTTCAGTGCGAAAAACATCCATATAGTTTAAGAATCATGCAAGACGAACGCAATGAGTGGTAATATGAAAGGAAGTACATGGAAGGGTTATTATAAACCCAACATGAATGAGTACCAGAGAATTTTTCCACACACCATGTACTTTCTGGGATAACCCAGGCTAGAGATGGTAGGGGAGGTGAAATTCGTTGAGATTGGACCACAGACAGGAAGTATGGGCATCACCATGTTTCACAAAAGTATGGGAATCAAGCCTCACGTAGTTCATGGAGGTGGTATGGTAGGAGGCCAATACCATAAGTGAGATATATCCCCTATTAAATTTGAATATAATAATTTTTATTCCGTTTAACATCATGTGAACATAGATGGTAAGAATATTAGTTTATGGTCATAGAGCTCAGACCATAAGGTTCCCAATTTAATTTCATGTCCATGGGACATGTCCGTGTAGTTTATTTTCATCCATTAATGAAAGAAAAATGGAGAAATCTCAAGAGAGGTACGTGACATGGTTATTTCAAAACTGACATGAATGAGGACAGATGTTCACACCACACCACATACTTATGAGGAATATTAGATTGAAATTGAACAAGAGGGTTCATGGTGACCCGACTTGACCACAAACCCATTCCCATGAATCACTACATATCCCATAAGAATGAGAATCAAGTCACACACAGTTCCTGAAGGTGGTATTGAAGGCAGACAATACTGAAAAGTGGAAATATATTCTTGAGTGAATACATCATATGGATGGGTAATTTATCATTACACAATCTGGGTGTAGAATTCATATTTTAGCATCATACGATATGGATGTAAGGGATTTTAATTTATTGTCATAGAGATCAAACCAAATTGGAGAGATTCCCAAAGTGAAATTATGTGATGTGGTGCCACAAATCAACCTAATGTGAATAGGTAAAAGGTATTCCACATTGGATTACATGTTTCAATGAGAACATACATAGTTTAAATTTATGATGCCTGGACTAGTGGACCATAGATCCCAGTTTAAGGTCATAGATTTTGGACTAAAAAGGAAGTGTGACCCTTCCATGAAGGCACAAACCTTACCCAAATATCTAAGCCCATGTGAGACATGATCAGTGTGGGAAACAAGGGTGGGGAAGATCTTTACAATTCATGGAATACTTAGTAGGGGGAGATGGGGTGGTGTCAAAGATGACCCTATGATGCTGATTCATCCTTTTATTGTGCAAAGGTGCACAGAGGGATAACACCAAGGGTGTCGAAATTTCACTTGGACATGATGGAGTGGAAAGGGATGTAAAACACGAGACCAATATTTAGGGCATAATGGGGGTGGCATAACAATAGAGGATAACTATTGATTGTGTTCGAAACATAGCATCCATATCGTGTGACCTGAAATAGGAACAATTAAAGAGGGTCCACCACTGACCAAATTTTCTACACATAACCTATCTCATAATGTCATTCAAAATCCTTCTAGACATTGGCCTAAAGTGGTAGGTGAGCCATAAGGCTAGCAATACATACAATTTGGGGGTCCTTTCAGATGTGAAAGACGATGGAAACCTAAATAAATGGATATGTTAAGAATGGAAACACATGAAAGCATGTCTATAAAGAATCCAACACTCTAATTCATAAACTATAGTGCATTTGCACATGTTGGTGAGGCATAATAGAGGTCAAGAAGTCTAGACAAGAAGGGGAAAATGTTTTAATGAACCTGGGGATGGTCCCAAATACAGAATCTGTGGGTGTTCCGACGTATCACATGAGTATGGGAATCAAGCCAGATGTAGTACTTGAAAACGAAATGGTAGGATACCAATGCCTTTGGCAATACAATCGGACAGGTTTGACCCATGCACAAAAAGAAGTAGAATGTGATGGATCTTGTTTGTTCTTTAGTGTGGGTGTGTTTTTTTTGATCGATAAACCAAGGATGGATAATCAAGTCATGACTGCAGAAATCAATCCATATGTTTTCCTTGATAGATAGCATTATGGATGACCAATTTTAAACAAGATCTCTCCTCAAGCTAGGACACAACAATGTGGCCCCCTTTTTCGTCATGCAGCTAGGATGATAATGTCATAGTTTGAGGTTATATGATAGGACCAGCCCGTGTACTTTAATTTTATGTGAGAATGAAACAACAGTTTATAGTCATGTGGACAAGTAAGCATAGTTTAACATCATATGGTTTGGATGCATATGGAAGAATGAGGTTCTGAAGGGAATGTGCATGGCATATTAAAATCATACCCAATGTGAATGAGGATAAAAGTACACACCACACTGCATGAAATACCAGGGGGAAACCTTAGTCCAAGGGGCTTGAAAAGATTGAGGGACCTGGGGATGGACCTAAATATTGAATGTTCGATCATTCCTACTTATCTCATAAAGATTAGAATCCATCCACACATAGTTCTTAAAGCCTATGCAGTTTAACTTCATGTAGTATGGATGAGGGAAAAGTGGTATCTCAATGAGAAATGTGTATGGAGTGGCAAAATAACGCAATGTGAATGATGAAAAAAGTTCTCATATTCCACACCATTCACAAATCTAGGAGAGAACTCAAGCCAAGGGGATGAGAGAATGAATAGATGAACTTGGGCTAGACCTGAAGATGAAATGTCGGGGCGTGCCAATGTATCTCATAAATATGGGAATCAATCCACACGTAGTTCTTAAAATACCATGCATCTTAACATAATGCATAAGGAAACAAAGATAAGGCGATTCTCTAGAAGGAGGGGTGCATGGTGCGACTGTTTCCACCCCAACATGAATGGGTACATAAGTCCACACCTAACCATGTTCTACTGGGGTACTTATTCCAAAATTCTAGAAATAAGGTAGAATCTTTGATACCTGGCACTGGAACCAAAGATGAAATGTCTGGGTGTTCCTATGTATCCTATAAGGATGGGAATCAAGTAATACGTAGTTCTGAAACTTTCATGCAGTTTAGTGGCATGTGGTAAGTACACAAGGAAAAGGGGATGGATAGTTTTTTAGAGAGAGATAAATGGTGTGGTTACTACAAACTTGACAAGAACGAGGATGTAAGTTCAAACCATAGCACATACCCCAGAGATAACATAGGGAAAGGGGACAAAAGGAAGAAAAGGTTTCTAAAAACCAAGGTTGAACCCGAGGATGAAATGTTCGGGCATTCCTACATGTCCCATAAGTATGGGAATCAATCCATACAAAGTTATTGAAAATTCCATGTAGTTTAACATCATATGGTAAGGAAATGTAGAAATAAGGATGTTTTGGAAGGATGAGAACATGATGTGGATGTTTTAAACCCAATGTGAATGTGGAAAAGGTCCACACCACACCATATGTAACCCTTATAGAGAACTAAATCGGGGGGGGGGTGTTTGGCTGGACCTAAAGATGAAATGCCTAGGAATTCCTACATATCCCATGAGGATGTGAATCAAGATATACGTAGTTTTGAAAATGCCGTGCAATTTAACATCGTATGATAAGGATGTGGTAGATCATAGTTTATGTTCATAGAGATCGGACTGTTGGTGCCCAGTTTAATGTCGTGTTCATGGGACAGAAGGGAAGAAAATGGTGAATCACCACACCCATGATTTGGGAGACCATGGGGATGGAAATAATGGTTGAGGATAACTATTGACCATGTTCACAACACATTATCCATCTCATGTGACCTATAATAGTAAAAATAAATCGGGAATCAACCGCTAACCGTATTCTTAACATAGGACTTGTGTCAAATATTTGTTCAAGATCCTTTGGGTCGTTGTCCCGAAATGGTAGGTGAGCCAAGGTGGTGTAAGACCAGGCCACTAGGGGGGTCCTTTCAGATGTAAAAGATGATGGAGACCCAAATTATAGGATGGGTGAAGCATGGTGGTACCCGTTTAGTTTAACTTCTTTTGGTAAGGATGAGGAAGATATTAGTTTAAGGTTGTAGAGATTGGACCATTAAGTGTATTCACTATTCATAGCTTATCGTCATGTGGGAAAAAAGTTATCTTAATTTCGGGTTGTAGAGCTCAGAACATTTAAATTTTAACATCTTACAAGATGATGATAAATAGTTTAACATCTAGAAAGATGGATATTCCCTTAAGCAAAGTACTTCTTGAGGAATTTGGAATTGGTTGGAGGAGTAATACACTCACCATCCACAGTGATCAGAGAGTATGCACCATTAAGGTAAAACTTTTGAATGATATAAGGACCCTCCCATTTGGGATCCAGATTCTATGGATTCCTACCAAGTACAAATGGAATTATTTAGGCCAATACCACGTCACCTTATAAGAAATAGTGGAGGTGAACATTTTTATTGAAAGCCCTAGTTATCTTGTTCTGATGCCTCTCCAAATTGTGCAAGGCAGGAAGCCTATTTTCTTCAAGCACTTCTAGTTCATCCAGATGGATTTTAGATACTCTATCCTTAGGTACACTATTATAGATACCCTTATAGAGGGGGATCATGGTATGAAAATTTAAAATAACTACCCCTTTTGATCTTTTTATGTTGTTAGATAAAACCATCTTTTCTCTCTCTCATTCCCATTGTAGATGAATGAATTTTAAAGAAAGAACATGACACAAAGATTTTTACTTGGTTCACCCTCACTGGGCTATGTCCAATGAGCATAAACTATCAATGTTCCAATGTACCAAATCCACTATAAGCGTACTGCTGTTTACAAGTTCGGAGCAGACTCACTGTCCCTCCTGGTTTACAACCACTCACAATTTGAGAACTCAATACTCTCTCAACTGAAGTGATATCACTACTTCTTCAGAAGATCCACTAATAGTTTATAGACCTATAGGTCTCTTAATTATCTCTAATGAAATCTGCATCCTTACTTGTAGATAGATGCTCTATTGACGTACAACTTTCACCCACTAATGAATCTCTCTTTGCACCGGGTGTACCAGGCGACCTCAAATCATTTGCACAACCCTTACTGTGTCTTGCTCACAACTTTAATGCCTTTAACGTAAGATTACACTTTTGTCATGAAACACCCTTTGAGTGAAACTTCAATCTTTCACGCAACTCAAATCTTACGTGCAACTTTCTTAGCATGCGGGCAATTCAAAATCATTCTCACAACTCCCTTTGCACGAAACTCTTACACGATCTAGTGCTCAGATTTTCTCTAAGTATAGAGCTCCCTTAGTGTGAGTGGGTCACCTCTTATTTATAGACTTCATTCACCCCTATGCACAAAATCCAAAATGAAACATGAAATATCCTAACATGTTGTGCAAAACCCCATTTTACAATGCCTTTGGCTTGGAGGTCTCTTTCTCGCCAACCTCATCTTTCACACTCTTCTTGAATATTTCACGCACTTTCTTCCTTTTCCATGTTTCAATGTTCGGACTAAAAATAATACCTAGCATGAAAAACCCCATTTGACATTGCCTTAGGCACACAAAAATCTTTTTCACAACCTCATCATTCACGCCAATGTTCAAATATTTCACACATCCTCCTCTTTCGCACCAATGTTCAAATCATTCACGCATCCTCTTATTTCACACCAATTCTCCAATATTTCGCACACCTCATTCCTTTCCCAATTTTTGAACTTATAATCTTGAGACCTTCCTTGCACGTAAGATTCTAAACTACCATAGATCTTACATGCAACATCCTTTTCCAAAAACACTAAAAAACAACGCCACCTTAGATATGCTCTTTTTGTACCACCTCAAGATCATCCATTCCTTTTTTGAGGTTCTTCTATCAATTAATGATATCCAAAAATATCTCTTAATCCCAGAAAATCCCCATGAAAATACCCTTTATCAACAATCACAACATGGAGTTCCACTTTGTCAACAAATACAATCACCTTAAAATGCATCAATGATACCTTGAGGGATTTTTTCCCAACATCTAACTAGTGAATTGTGATCATATATAGTTGTATGTAGTGAGGGTAATTTAATATTTATGGGTTGTAATGCCTCTATTCCATACACCGGGGAATAAAGAGCCACCTTGGTGGAATTTCAAGTCGCTTTCTGTTTAGCCCAGAGAGCATTGGGGAGTTTGTCTGGCCAAATCTTCTTTCTATGACCAAACATATTATAAAAGATGTTAGAGTGAGTTTTTTTGTATTCCTTGATCTTCTGATATTCTTGTGCCTGATAGAGAGAGGTATGATTAGAATGGAATTTGTACTTGGAATACAAGTTCTTTATCATGACTGTATAGAAGTTGGTGCTATTAATAGTGAGGATGAAATGAGGAACCCCAAATCAGTGGATGATATTATTGGTCAATAACTCAATGATATAAAAAACCTTGACTTCCATGAGCATAATTGCATCTTCCCACTTGGAAAATAAATCTATAAGAGTTAGGATAAACATACATCAATGATCTATTGATAGTGGATATGGTAACACAACATCGAGTCCTCATACCGAAAAGGGATAAGAGTACTTGGTAGTATGAAGATGCTCTAAAGGCATATGCCCAAAATTAGCATGGATCTAGAATGCATGGAACCTCTTGGAAAACTAGATATAGTCACATATCATGGTAAGAAAAAAAAATCACAATATTTGGATCTAATGAGATAGTTTTGGCCCTACATTATGTGTCCAATAGGAATCGGCATGAACTTCTTGCATAACCTAAGTTATATCATCTCCTTGAATGAAACATAGGAGAATCCATTTAAACCAACATCTTTAGAGGATCTTCTCAAGACTAGGACCACTCTGGCGGGTGAACTGCATTGTGTACCAGTGGTTTTACTCATATTCGGCTCAGTATATCGGGATATTATCATGATATAGATACTCGATAAAGGTAGTCATCTAGTCAGGGGTCTCCTCAAATACTTCAGTATGGGGGCTTGGAGGTCCTGATGTGAAGACATCAACAATAAAGTGGATTACCTTTGGGTTATCATCATCGTCTGGAGTGATGGAAGTGATGACTCTTTAATGCGCCACATGGATAGTTCAACAATATTGGTCAAGTTTTCCAAGAAATGTGGAAAGGATGGTGAAGGCACTGGCTGGACCATTCTGTGTTTGAGAGACATGAGTAACTTCTAGATGAGAAGGGAACAAGACCATAAGATAGAAAGTATTCTCTAACAGAGGTACAATCTATGGCTTCCTGACAACATAACCTCCATTGATGTGATTAAGGACCAGCTCAAAGTACCCATTCACATGAAAGAAAGGAACATTATTCTATGGGGTTAGTTCGAAACCAGTGATGAGCGACTGATACACCACCTCATTATTAATGCATCCTTCTGAGAATGGTAACAAATAGGGAAGGACAACTTGTGCATGTGCGATGAGGATGATACCCATGCACACTCTGTTGAGTCTGGGATCATTGAGTGTCATGACATTAGGACTTTGGGAATTTCCATCTAAGTGAACTTTCCAACACTGAGTAGCTTGATCCACTAAGAGGATTTAATCATATGGAAAGTAAAAATCTGGGGATCGATCTGTAGGGGCTAGATGGGTGGAAATAAAGTCTTCCAATGACTGTCCCTTGATAGACTTATAGGAGTCAAAATTGATGTCGAATTGTTGAATATCACCACACACCAATCTAGATAGACTGTCAACATGGGGTGTTTCAAAATCTACCTCAGAGGATCCTCTAGGGACACCAATTGTATCTCATGGTGTTGTAAGTAATGTTGCAATTTTTTTCACTATGAATACTTGTGGAAGACAGCTCTTATCGATAGAGGAATATCTGGTCTCTGTATTGAGGAGCATGCGACTGAGAAAATATAAACTATTATTTGTTCCCTCATTGTTATTCTAGATTAGAAGGGTGTTTATGGACTGTTTCAGAGAATTCACATAGAGGAACACCAAATTTTAGGAAATTGGTGGCATCAGAACCATAGGTTGTAGCAGGAACTGCTCTATTTCCTTAAAAGTAGTCTGACACTACTCATCCCACAGATAATCAACACCTTTATACATAAACTGGGAAAATGGAGTACACATACCATCCAAATTTGTGATTAATCATCATATACAGGCTAAGTGGTCTTGAAATCCATGGATATCCCATAGATTGATCGAAGGATACATTTGACTGATGATGTTGATCTTTTCTAGATAGATCTCAATATAGTTGTATCTATCAACAAAGATAAGAAACTTTAAGAAGGTGAACCCAAAGGAACACTTTATGGGGTACATATTTAAATGGAAAAAACATAGGTAGTTGAACCCTTTATCAATATCATTGAGATGGTCCCAAAGTTGGTGATATTTAACCACCAGATCATCCACAAGGCATTCCATCAATGTCCCGAGGATCAGCTTAAATATGTGGTGCATGACACACTGATAGGTGGAACTTGCATTATTCAGACCGAAAGGAATTACCTGGTATTAGAAAGTACCTTGTAGTGTCCTGAAATTTGTATAATATTCATCCTTAGGGGCCATCCAGATTTCATTATATTTGAACTACCCATCCATGAATAAGATATCATGGAACCCAATGATGGAATCAATCAATTGTTCTTTCGCAGGAAGGTGAAAATCATCCTTCAGATAGTGACTATTGAGATATCAAAAGTGGATGAAAACCATGATCTGTCTATTAATCTTCTCGATGGGTATAATGTTAGATAACCATATGGGGTACTGGACCTCTTTGATGAAGTTGTATTTGATGATCTTATCAACCTTGACCTCGATCATGGCACCGTGAGAAGGGGGCATCTTTCTAGGAGGATGTTTGAACCCATGATGATTTTTTTGGAGACCAAGACAGTGGATGAATACCTGATAATATATCCCCATAATCTCATAATAGCTCTAGTAAAATTCATCATGATGCTTCTTTATAAAATACCTTTATCAAAGTTTCTCTTCTGTAGGAATATCTACGCTGATTAGTGTTGGTTTTAGATCCATCTCACTATCGAGGTTCACGTGTACAAATTAATCGACCATAGTGGAGATTACCTCTTTGAATATAGAGGGGAATATTTCAAATCCTATTATTCATCCACAATGAGAGGATCCTTGTTAGGAGGCAACACCTCTGAATTGGTTGATCCTGATGAGACACTGGTGCCAGCCTGAGCGGCAGTAGAAACCTCATTGGGGGACCCTTGCACTGAAAAACCATGGCAAAAAAAGTTTTTAGCCTGATCCCATCTGGTAATCTACCCAAGGGACTATGTTTTATAATATAAAATCAGTAGTGGCACATTTTCTTGAGATAGTTTATCCCATCATGGTTAAAAAAGAATGTATGAAATATTTCTGTTTCCAGAGGGTGGCCATCACGATACCTTATAACAGTTGGGGGATCTTGGATCACCTGAGACTAATTTCTGTAAGAGTAATAGTTGATCCCATGGACTTCCTTAAACATAGTAATGCGATTACCCTTCATTCCAGAGAAAATAAATATTTTTCCCATGTCTGGGGTTGTGGACTCCAATCGGTGAATTTGGAAAATGTAGGCGTCATCTCGGTCTATCCATGGGTTGGTTGTTGTCATAACATTATCAACCTCGTTAAACTTAATATTCTTGTCCTTGATATTATAGTAGTCATCATCTATGTAGTGGGATTCATAAGTGGAAATGGGAGACACATCACCTTAGAGTATTCCTAATTGACCATTGATGGAGTACTTAATCCATTGGTGAAATGAGGATAGGACTATCACATGTAGATGGATCCATGGTCTACCCATCAACGTGTCATAAGCGGTATCTTATAAGACAACCATGAAAATGGTGATAGAAACTAGGCCATTGAAATGGGTCTTCTAGAAGATCGTTCCAACTAGTGTCTCCTCCGTCCTGTCATAACCTTGAATCTACAGGTTAGAGAGACTCAGATCTGTCTCAGACAACACCATCTTGTGTAGTGTTCGGGTCAGGATATGGTTGATCCTAGAGCCCATGTCAACAAGACAGTGATAGAACCCCATCACATATAAATTTCTAGTGATGTAAAGTGGGTGCATCTTCTCATGTATATAAGTCCCTTCATCTTCTCCAAAAAAAGATATTATGGCCTGATACTTCACATGGTATAGTTTCTCAGCATTGAAGGCATTTGTGGATTCTACTTCTGTCTAAAACTAGAGGGGGCTTTGTAATTCCTTTAAATGGGATTCATGTATATCTACTGACAGGTGGAGTTCCTCGAGGATCAAGATAATCATGGGAATTATTGAAAGTTTCTTCCAAACATTGTACTTCTATGCGAGGTTCACAATTATTCCGACATGAGGTCACTCTGTGGTAGGAGGTATGACAGGCGCTACTGGTTGAACCAACAGATTCTATATGGTGATTAAAATTTCTCAATACTCACTAGATGGTCCAAAAATATTGATAAACAGATGAGGGATAATTGACTGAGGTCCATCCAAGATAGAACATTATTGATCATAGCATGGTCATTATTGCTCTTCCTGATCAAGTAGTACAAGAAATGGAGAGGGTGAATCTGATGAAATGAGATGAGAAGGCTGCGTGTTCTGAGCTCTATGCTGGGCCTACTATTTGGCCTCAGTGGTGTGAAAAACTTGGATAGAATCACTAACCAATTCAATTTGATAATTCAGATACCCATGGCTTCATGGATTCTAGTACTGACTGAGGACGTTGAGAAGGTCCACCTGATGCTCTTCATCATTAAGAACCATGTAAGGGTTTACTAGCTTGACAGTATTAAATGAAGTTTACCCTTGGATGTCACTTGAAGAATCCATCAGTTTTTTGTGGATTCAAGGGGAAATACCCATATTTTGAGGCATGTATTCTCCAAGTGTATAAGATAGATTTGGCATATGTAGAGGGATTTTTCTATCACTAAATCATTTGTGCATGTTCCCATGGGAGGAAGAAGGTTGAGATGCTGATGGAGAGGTAGTAGACAAAGGTAGAGAATCAACTTCTGAAGGATCAGGATGATTAAAACATGAATGAATAATACCCCGGGCATGGACAACTGCCTTTCGAGCCGTCTCGTTGTCATATTTTTGAGACCCATGGTTAGAAAACTGTTGTCATTCTCCCATGTTGTCACTATTAGGCTTTATAAACAGACATTATACTTATGATGGGGATGGACCCAACCTGACTATGTTGTTATCAACTAGATATTGGAGCCAGTATTTAAACACAAAGCATTTCTTGAGTGTGTTCCCAAGGAATTGGTGATAGGGGCAGTAATTGGGGTGATCAGTGTGATCAGTCTCTTCAGTTATCTTGTATTCTAGAAAACATTGGATTCCCTGGTCTAAGCCGCTTAAAAAATTATTGGGAAACTAATACTCATTAAATGAGTAGGTTTGATTCCTCCAATTTGGGAAAGGATCTCTAGGGGCATATCCCTGAGAAGGGGCTGGATGATCTTGTCGAGGAGGTGGAACCTAATTATCCAGCCTAAGTGGCAGTGGAACGTTATGTGGGGGCGCCTACTGATTCTTGGGTGGGCACTGATGAACCGAAGGCTGCACCTGAGGTTATGGGTCTCAACAAAACTATGTAGATGGCTATGTCGTTAACAACTCCTTCTTCCTGGGGGGCTCTATTTGTTCCACCATGGTAGTCTTGACCATGGTATCTCTTATTGAGGGAGCTACAGGAGGCAATAGATATCCAAGCTTGCCTTGCTGCAAGGCATCTTCTAAACGTTCAGGTTTGTCAAAGAAATCCCCTAAATCACATGGGAAGTTATGAGTGAAAAAATAAGGAACCAGTTTGGGCGTCAAATTCCCCACACACATCATTAGTATATACTCCTAGGTTTGTGGCATATTAAGGAAATATGTGAGACCCTTCCACTTGGTGAAAAGTCTGCAACACACTTGTCTGGCCTCTACTTGAAATTGAGGAGGTCAGAAATGCTTGTCTTCTAGGTTGTGGAACAAAACTAGTAGATAAACTACCTTTGAAGATCCTCCCAACCAGCTACTGACCCAATTGGTAACTATCTGTACCATAAATATGTAGGTCCTTACAGTGTCTGTACCAAACATCGGATCATGGTGGCCTCCTTATGCACTATAGTACTGAGCATGGGTCTACACCATGAAATAAAGTGGGAAAGATGTTGCGGTAGATCACCCGTACCATTAAAGAGGGATAAGGTAGGATTTTTGGATCCTGGGGGTGCTGGAATATCATCCAGCCATGTTTGATATGGATTTCCATCTGGTAGGATTTCCACCATTCATGTTTCTAAGGTCTCAAGCCGAGAAATTATTGATAGCATTATATCATCTATATAAGGATTCCGATCATGAAGAGGGTCCCTGACCACCAATGCCTTGGAAGGTTCTTCAATGTGGAAAGTGGGATCAGTAGCTCATGGGTTGATTGGAATAATTATTTAAGGATTTGGGGGAATAACCTGTAGAGTGGCTAGTAGGACCTTTGGAGCGGCAAGTGGAACTTGAGCCGGGTCCTGAGAAGGTTTTTCACAAAATTCAAGTGGATTTGGTGATGCATATCTAGTCCTTTTTCCATAATCAATGGAATTCAACCTATCTATATGTGCAGGGTTACTGAGATCACTTTGAGGCAACTCACTAAGAGGAAGCTGAATCTACCCCTCTATCCCGGGTCAAGGGTGACTGTAATCGGGTCGTCATTCCGTAGTGCACTTGGCGAGGAGAAGGTATACCATATTTTTACCTCATGTAATCTATTGACGCAACACTACCTTTTCAGTGTCATCTTCCATACTTATCACTAAGCTAGACGGGTCAGAGGGTTTCTAGACCTAATTTTCTCTTTGAGTTTATTTGGTTCTCGATCTAAAGGTAATGAATCAAAAGGTGAAGGAAGGCCAAGCAAAGTTATTTATTGCCAACTATGGATGCCTACAAGGTCTTCCGGGTGTTGTAATGACCTTGTGGGATGTTCCTTTTCTCTAGGATTTGATCCAGTTCTCCCTTTTATGTATATCTCTAGAGAAACCACGTTCACTATGACAATGCCCGAAGAAATATCCTCGATATCACCAGTTGAACAGGAGTGGTGCAGGATAGGGATGAAATGTGGGGAAACATATTTCCCCCAACCACATATTGATACATGGGGGAAGCCTCCTTGATAACTTTTCAGAGCACAATGTAGCTCTGTAGGAATTATTGTTGGAGGGTATGAAGATTACCAGGAGACACCGGTTGATGAGAAATAGGGATCGTGATGAAATGAACTAAGATTCATTTCTGGAAAATTTCATCATTGTGTTCCTGGATCTTGGGGTAAGCTAACCACTATCATAGGACACATAAATGAATCTTTCCTATGGTTTGGAAGATGTACATAACCTCATCCTGGGTAAGGGAATCCAGAATTTCTAATTTTATAGATGTGTCTAGCAAGAACATATTTGGGAAATGGTCCGCTTTGAGAATGCCCCACAAACTTCTCATCCCAGACTCGAGATCCAACCCTTGATTTCCCCACTATACCACTGGAGGAAGTTGTGGGACTGCTAACGACAACAAATTTGACCATTGTGGTGGTTGACTACCCGGTGGACAGTTCGATGTTCGATCTGACAAGACGGCGCATCATGGGCTATCATCTGAAGAATAAACAGATTGCACAACCACATCCCTATAAGAACGACTAATGACCACTACTTCATTTGTGGGGGCTATGGTCATTGGTGGTGGGTCATGCTATTTCCTGTCCTCTATTACTCCCCAAAACAACTCTTCATGATCTCTAGTTGAGGTAGGGAATGATTTGATTGATGATAAAGAGGATTCAATGAGAAAACCATGGAATGGGGTCAAATCTTCCTCCTCCTATATGTATCTTTAGTGGGAATTAGGGATCTGGTGGTCCTCACATTCTAGAAGGATGAGGTCGATAAATCTTGTCCCTGCCCCATCCCTGACACAATGGATCTGGGTGAAGGTTCCATCATTGAATTTCAATTCACTTCATAATATGAAAATCTCATGGGTTTGATTACGGTTTGAGGCTTCTTGGGATTCTTCCTATTGCAGTTATGACCCACCCTCCTACCCCGGTATGGAACATCACGGTAGTGTAAATCATTGAACCATAGAGGACTTACACCTGGGTTCGTGCTGGAGCAGGGAAGACCTCAGCTTGGACAAACCATGGTGCGAGGAGAACCTGGGAAAATGTCAAATGGAAAATGAGGAGGACCTCCGTAATTGAGGGAACTGGATCGTGGAGGACGTCTACTAGATCTGGAAATCACATGGGTATGGCCTCCATGGTTGTAAAAATAGCATAAGGAATACCTCCATGTTGGCCAACTCTTGTAGCTATAGTACGAGGAGGGCCTTCGTGCTGACCATACTGAAAATGGGAAAGACCCTCTTAATGACCATAAAATAAATGGGGAGGGCCTCCACTATAGTCAGTAAGAATATAGGGAGGACCCCCATACTAGTGGGTGATAGGTCAAGGAGGATACTCGGGTTGATAACCTAGTAGGTAGGAGAGTTATTCATACCTGAGACTGAGAGTATGAGGAGGACCTTCGTGTGAACATCAACAAGATGGGAAGGACCTCCACTCAGGATAATGATGGTGGCATGGTAAGGACACTCATACTAAATGAATAAGAGAGGAAGACCTCCACTTTTTCTGATGATGGTGTAAGGAAGACCTTCGTACTCGATGTCAACATCATGGGTTAGCCCACTATGGCTGCTGCTTGTACCAGTGACCGGGAAAGTCAACTCAACCTTCTTGTGGGGTGGCTGGTGACTTACTCTAGACCAGGTATGGAAGCATCCCTACTTTGGGATATGGAAGTACCTCTACTCTGGGACAATAAAAGGGCGCCAATTGAATGCACCAGTAGTGGCTCTGGCCATAGGAGCAGTGGAAGATGATTCTCCCATGGAAGTATTCTTCCTGATCATGCACCCTATGTCGATGTTGATTTAGACAAACTAGGGCTGGCTATGCAGGTGTATGGACCACATGTTCCTTGGTCTGTGGGACTGGCTGGATATGCTGACATGGCTAGGTGGGAGACCTCCTTGGAGTCTCCCTAGCTGATTTCCTAGCTGGGGGGACTTGAATATCCCTTACTTAGTCTGCAAAAGGGAAGGAATTGTAAGAGAGCTCAGGGGATAAGATCCCAAAGCTATTGAAGGTTTGAGTGAGGATTAATGGCTCCTTGTGCGGAACTTGGGGGCGGTGGTGCTGACAGGGCATAGAGGCCTCTAGGTCTTTATGGGCCATGTCCCTTGTCAGGATAACCCCCTCTATTTCATATCGATGGACAAGAGTATTGATCACCCTCCTTTGAAAAAATTCACAGGGTGATATGGGGCATGGGAATGAAAATATTTTTGGTCATGGAAGTTTTCGTAGAGGATATGGAGCCCTGTGGGACTACCATGCTGGCATTTCCCCTGCCCCTACATCCGCAGGTGAGAGGTGTTCTATTTCTTATAGATGTATCTTGGGTCCTACAAAGCAAGAAAATTCATCCATCAGTATAGATAGTAGGAAAGAGATATCTAGTGCTCTAATTCCATTCATTCTTCCAAGGATAGATATAAAGTTCAACGCTGATAACATCATAGACTAGGGTTTCTAATGATTAACTACCAAAAATCTTAGTGAGTTTCACTCTAGGCCCACTATTTTCTTAGTGGGACCTGGTGTTAGTTAGATGGATCCAGTGACAAGCTTATTTGTTGATGTCTCAATAACTAATAATCTCCATATTGAGAATAATATATTCATGGAAGGTTCACCATTTCTATTTCCGACACTTTATTTGGGTTGCACATCCATATGAAGGGATGCACTGGTTGTTACCCTACATCCCTATATTCCAAAGGCATGAGGCATCTGTAACTTATTTAGCAATGTTTTCCTTGAATGAAACAGGATGATGGGATGTCAGCCTCTCCTTCTGGGGAATTATCCTAATAATTCGTCGCCTAGGTATCCCTTAAAGATTAATATGTTTTTCATGAATCTCTTCCTAGTTCCATATATTTGTGGATTTTGGTTAATTACACTACTTATATTAAGAAATTGCATAGGGTCAAGTTAGAAAAGCAACCTTCGGTCAGGTGAGTAGTCTTGTTTGACATCACTGGCATGTCTGGTCACTGGAACATTGGTACACCATGATTTTCCCCTTATGGTAGGGCTTCTCAAGGGCATGGAATCCCAAGGCATCCCACATCGAGTGCTGGGAATTGTATTGCATATGCCTTTCACCAAGGTTTTCCTTATCTTTCCATGTTTAAAATAGGTTATTCTGTGAGTTTAACATCTAGTAGAGACATATAAAACTAATTGGAACATTGATGTGAGTGGATTATATGGGAATATTCCTTGGAGGGAGTAACTAGAAGGTTTAAAAGATGGGTGGATCAAGTCTCCTACTGAGGATGGATATGAGGTGATGTGTCCCATAGAAGAAAGATATCACACTGTGAAGGCTGATATGGAGACCTCAATGGGAGGATCAACGGATGATTGGGTCCCAACAAAGGGGAAACCAAGGTTTACCATTCACTGGGATTGAAACTCATAGAGGATTCTGATGCACCCTGTATTGAAGACAGGGATCAAAACCCACATAATTTGAGAGGGTGAATCAGGGGATTGGGGTGTACATGATAGACAACAACCCCAAGACATGAGAGGTCTTATGCGTAGTTAGAGACCATGGTTATATAAAGTGGAAATGAGAAGTATGCTGATTGCACATGGTTAGCTACCCAAATGGATGGAATTATTTCACTAGGATTTGGCGGCCAGGTTAAAGTCAGGATGGATATGGATGGAGTGTCAAAGGATGGAAAGAGTGGGGATGGAATGGAGGTCTGGTGCGAAGGTGACGATGTTAGGCTTGAACCTCAAAGAGGTTTCCAACATATCCCCATGGCAGGGAATCAGTGTCCACTTTGTTCTAAAATTGGGTGATGAGTCACCTAAGGAGGTGACTCATGAGAATGGATGCATGGATGGGACCTTAAGGATGAAGAACCTCATAGTTGGGGCATGGACTTCCTAAAACCCAAAGGATCAAGGGAGAGACTAGAATAAGACATGGGTGATGGACTTGAACCTCAGGGAGGTTTCCAATGTACTTTTCTCAAAAAGGGTAAAGATCAATGTCCTCATAGTTCAGATTTAGGGGCATCATATTGGGGTGTACCCAAAGGACAACAACCCGATGACATGTTGGGGGCTTACACATGGTTACAATCCCATCATATGAGGTACACTATTGGTTGGAGGTGTATGGATTGATTGTGGGGCTTATGCATGGTTAGCTACCTGATAATTGGTCTGACACCACTAAGGGGGAAGACCAAGTAGATGGGGTCCCAAAAAAGGGGATGCCAAAGTTTACCAATGTTTGGGGTTGAAACTTGGGGAGGATTCTTACATACCCTGTCTTCATAGATATGGATCAAAACCCACTTAGTTTGAATGCATATAGTTTTATATTATACAATATGAAAAGGGAATACATTTTAACATAATGCGAGACATGGGTGAGCTGACATGAAGTGGTTGGGACCAATGGGTGATGGGCTTGAACCTTAGAAAGGCTTACTATTTACCTTTCCTGGAGAGGGAAAGGATCAATGTCCACGTAGTTTGGTAGGATGGTGGGATGGGGATTACACACCAATGAATCCCAAATAGTATGTAATGGTTTATTCTTACTCTAATCCCACGTGAGTAATGCTCTGTGTGAGAAAAAAAGAGGCAATAGAGACCTGATAATCATGTCATGAAAGGTGCATCTTTGAGGAATGGAGTTGGGATTACACATGGTTAGAGGCCCATTTAGGATACACAAGCTTACCGTGAGAGGGAAGCTCGAGTAGGAGTCTAGATGTACGAGGAGGATATGGCCACCATACCCAAAACACTCTATCATGGTGGGTTGTGGATTATGAAAAGACTGCCCAATGTGTGCATGGAAACAATGGTCAGAGGGAGACTGGAGTGAGAAGGTGCTAGTTTCCATCCCCTTCACAGTGCTCTTGGAGATTGTCACTTATGTGAGGATCATAGTTTAACATCATGTGTTGTAGACACAGGTTCATGGCAGTTTAACGTCTTACAGATCAGACAGTGAGGATTCACTCCTCACCCCTAGGACTTTCATAAATGAAACATTTCAACCCTTGGTGAAAGGGAAGGCACCCGAAATTCCTAAAAGAGATGTGGTTGTGTAGTGATCCATTAAGGAGATCACGTTAGTGTATCTATGTGAAGAAGCAATAGTTATTAGCATGATTGTGCGAATAATTTCAAGGAAGGTCAAAACCACATGAAGCACCGCCCAAGGGACTTTGAAATCACTTCATAAAAGCCTGGAAGGCCGCACGAGAGAAGGGTTCCTAGAGAAAGAGGCCTCACTGAGAGGTTCTTAGAAATTCTTGGGGTCTTGTTGAGCACATTGTTGGAACCATGGCTGTTCTATGCAGGAATTGGAGTTTGGTTTGTGTTTGTTGTCAATCTTCAGTGGAAGTTCCGAATCTGTGCCAACAAAGCAATGATACAGTTCAAGCAGACAACAGTATTGAAGGTGGTGCTGTTTCCCAGTGTTTTCCAAATGTTTGGGCCTCAAAACCGGAAAATGAAGACATGGATTGTCTGCAAAAGGAGGTTCTCCCAAAAATGAAGTAGTGCGCGAAATATAAGAGGCTTTCGCGAAATACATAAGTTGGGCGCGGAAAACAGCGGGATGCGCGAAATAGTGGATTGAGGTTTTTCATGCAAATAGTGTTTCGAAATCCGATTGGTGAAAAATGGAAAAGGCATGGGCTGCATGGAAAATAAGGGTTGTGCGTGAAATAATTGAGATGTGCACGAAAAACAGCATGGTGCGTGAAATAGCAGAGCGAAGTTTTTCCCACAATAGTGTTTTGGAATCACACCGTCGAAAAATGGCAAAGGCATGGGTTCCGCGAAATATCTGGAGAGGTGTGCGAAAAACGATACCTACGCGAAATATTACGCGCCAGATGATAGGTTTTCTGCACTGAAGGAGATTTTATGCACGGGGGTCTCAGTCACCTATAAATATGAGGTGACCCCCTTCATTCAGAGTTGTTAATGTCTTAGAGAAGATCTGAGGTCTGATGCGCGAAAAAGGATCGCGTAAAGGGGCTTGCGCGAAATATTCGGAGATGCGTGGAAAATTTTAGGATGCGCGAAAAATGAAGAGTAGCACGTAAAAAATTGGGTTCACAAATAAAATATCCAGTTGCGCAAAAAAGTGGATTTTTGCGCGAAATATTTTTCCGCGCGAAAAGTAATTTTTGCGCGCAATAGGAAGGTTTTGCGTGGAAATGGTTGGTGTTGACAACAATTGTCATTAAGGTTTTTCTGCACATTCTGGTTATCCGGTTCAGTGGTTCTGTGCGTTCTAGTGCATCTATTCCAGACTTCGATGCAAGCAGAGTCTTGTGATGAGTAGAGGCAAAGACTTCAATGCAAATTTATTGAAGAGACCTTCACGTCTATAAATTGAGTGTGACTTCACCAATGGAAGTGAGCTAGGGGGAGTCAACGGAAGTGACCCGAGGGAAGCAATGAGCTATCCCTGAACCTTTGTAAGGGCAGTGATCCTGGGACATAGTGACTGTGCCCGAACAATTGGAATCCACAACAAGTGAAGATTAGTGGATTTTGGTACGACCGGCAACTTGTCGGCGTATGCTCATTGGACGTAGCCCTTAGTGGTGAACCAAGTAAAAAGGGATGTGTCTTCTCTGTGCATGTGCATGTTTGCTTTCTGATCTTTTTCATCATACAGGTTCAACAAGTTCCTACCAACGTGGGAACAAGATCCACCACATTAAAAGAAAAAGTTGTCACCTTGATTCACCCCAACCCTCTTAGGGTGTCCCGAGGTCCTTCAAGTGGTATCAAAGGGAGGTTACTGGTGTTGAATATGTCCTTTAGCATTATGGAGAATGCAGTCAATGTCAGGGGAGTCCCTCACTTTGATGGAATTAATTTCCAGATCTGGAATAATAGAATGAGATCTCATCTAAGATCTCTTGGTATGGAAGTTATCATTTATACTGTGCAGGGAATACAAGTCACTGACCCAACAGGCCTGGCTATGTCTGAAACAGACAGGAAAATTCTTGATGCAGATGCTAAAGCACAAAATGCACTTACTACCGCCCTTACTGAACAGATCTACCTAAAGGTGATGAATTTCACCTCATCAAAATCCATGTTGGATAAACTCGAGAATATTTTTGAAGAAGATAGAAAATTGAAGGAGGCAAAACTACAAGTGCGGCACAATCGGTTTGATGATCTAAAAATGAATCCAGATGATAATGCAGACTCTTTCATCAATCGAATTACCGAAGTGGTTGGAGCAATTCGGGGTCTAGGTGAAGAAATAAAAGACATTGATATTGTAAAGAAAATATTAAGAAGACTTCCACCTCTGTACAATTCAAAGGTGTCATCCCTTGAGGAAAGAGATCTTTCAAAACTTTCTATGGATGATCTACTTAGCAGCTTGGTAGCATATGAAATGAGAGTCAAACCAGAAGATGCTATGACTCGTGTGAGCAAGGAAATGGAATTCAAGGCCATGGATAAACTGAAAATCTCAAAAGATAGTAGTGGTGAAGATGAAGAAGAAAAAGAAATTCTTTCTCTCATTGCAAAGAAGTTCCAGAAGGGGAAAGGGAAATTCAAAGGGAAGCTACCTCTTGCATGTTATCGTTGTGGAAAAGTTGGGCACATTGCCTCTCAATGTTTAATAAAGATCAATGATGAAGATAGTGAAGATGAATGCATCGATAAGCCTCAGATAAGGTTCTTCAAAAAGGGAGACTTCAAATCTGGAAAGAAAATGCAAAGGAAGAGTTTTGTATGTGAAGAGGAAAAAGATGATAATGAATTCTGTGATGAAGTAGAACCATAATTCAAAACTGGGAACCATGCTTCCATGATGGTCACTGTTGCAAATTCAGAAGATACTGGTGGAGAAAAAAACTGAGAACTTGTATAGATCCTGAGATGCAACTTAAGGATGTGGTTTATAAGCTTAAGATTAAATGAAAGAGTTTAAATAAGAGGAAATATATTGTAGAAGAATCAGCTAAATATGTTGATCAACTTGAGGCTGAAATTGAACGACTGGAAGAATTTTTTAAGGTACAGACTAAAATAATTGAAAGCAATGATGATGTAGGGGATCTGAAGATGAGAATTGAAGAGCAGGAAAAGGTCATCAATGACCTCACCTCCAGACTTGATGAAAAATCCAAGACTGCTGAGGGTCTTGAGGAGGAAGTTGTTACTCTAAGGATTAAACTTGAGACTGAATCAATTTCATAAGAATCGAGGAAGAAAATACAGTTTGGAAGATTTTCAGATGCAGAATTACTAGCAAGAGCCTAGTGCGGTTCAGATGGGGTTGGGAAAATCTTGAGTAATCAAAGACCAGCTTGCATGGGAAAGAGTGGAATTGGTTGTGAGGTTGAGACATCAACTACTAGAAGTGAAAAGATCCAAAAGAAAGATAATATGAAATTTGATCATGTTGAAATGTTTCCTAATGTGCTGAAAATGGAACCCTCAACCAAAAATAAAAGGAGAACTGAAAATTATCCTCAAACATTCAGAAATGAAAGACAGTCTAACTTTTCTCCCAAGGAAGAAGGTATGAGGAGAAATTCAAGTGAGAATACATTTCCTCTGATGAAGTGTCAGTTCTATGGCTATCTGGGCCATACCATGTCTTATTGTGAAGAGGCAAGAAGATATCTGAATGGAGAAGATATAGAAGATCAACAAAGGAGAAAAAATTCATATCCTAATTCTTATAGAAGAAACAATTTCAATGGATATTGTTTTTGTTGTTCTAACTTTGGTCATAAGGATGCTAATTGCAGGCAGATAAGGGACATGGACACATCATACCGAAGTTCAAGACAAGTCAAGTCTCATCAGCAAGATAGTGTTGCTCTTTCAAACAGGTTTTCTCCTCTTGAAGAATATTTTGACTATGAAGAAACTGGGTATGCAGAAGAGATAATTGAAAGACCATCAGTTCTATATACTCAATCCAATGTCTCATGTAAGGAAAGGAAGAAGATTGAGAAATCCAACCTTGCAGAGGTGGCCCTCAATTCTACAAAGAACAAAAATTCTTGGATTGTGGATAGCAGTTGTTCATCTCATATGACAGGTAATGCGGGCCTGCTAATGGATATAAAAAAGACGGTTGATGGTAAAATACGATTTGGTAATGATGGGGATCTGAAAATCAAACGGAGTAGAAGTACCGAGTTAGCTAATGGATAACTAAAGAAGGATGAAGTCCTTTATGTTGATGGCCTACGTCAAAATATCCTCAGCGTGAGTCAACTCTGTGATGCAGGACATATAGTTACTTTTTATCAGAAAGGCTACACTATCAAGGGAAACATAGGAAATTCACTTATGAAGGGATGCAGAACAGAAGGCAACTTGTATCAGGATGATAGTGAAGAAAATTTATATTACATGACTGTTGGAGAAGAAAACAATTTGTGGCATCAGAGACTGGGACACATCAATCAACAAGGCACGGAGAAAATTTCAAAATTGAGAATTGTCATAGACATTCCCAACCTAAAGCGTGAGCGTTAAAAATCTTGTGATGCTTGCATTCGTGGGAAGTTGGTCTGCAGTTCATATCGTCCAAAGAAGAAAAGGGCATCTCACCTTCTTGATCTGATTCATACAGATGTATGTGGGCCGATAAATATTTCCAGAACTCACAGAGAAAGGTACTTTGTCCTTTTCATAGATGATTACAGTAGAATGGAATGTGTGATGGTCATTCACAGGAAACGACAAGTCCTTTACTACCTGAAAACATATCTGCGAATCACCGAGAATGATACTGGATGAACAATCAAAGTGTTGCGATCTGACAATGGAGGAGAATACATGTCCATTGAATTTGAAAATTATCTGGAGAAGCATGGGATACAACATGAGGTAGATTCTATGAGAACTCCACAACAAAATGGATTTGTTGAACGTAGGAATCGACAGGTGAACAATATGGCATGAACTATGCTGATTGAGAGTCGTATTCCATGACATTACTGGAAAGAGGCTGTTCAAGATGTAGTGTACATTCAGAATCGAACGGGACTTTATATGGGTGAGACGAAGACACCGTATGAATTGTGGCATGGAAGGAATCCTTCTTTAAAATACTTTCGTGTCTTCATAAGTAAATGCTTCATCAGGAACAAAGAAGAAAATCAAGGGAAATATGGCGACAATGCAGATGAAGGAATTTTCCTCGGTTACTCAATGAACAGCAAAGCCTACAAGTGTTTCAACATACGTTTAGGAACGATTGTGGAAAGTAGTGATGTTAAGATAATTGAAGGGAAAAGTACAAATGCTTCAAGGACGTCATATAATGATATGATAGAAAGTCAGGAAGAAAGTGAACGGGAAGAAAATAAAAATGAAAAAATAGAGGAAGTTGTTCAAAACACTCAGCAGTCACATCATGATGTTGACTCAGACGAAGAATCTGAAGAGGAAATCTTGGATGGTGAGAATGCGACTGAACCTCACATGAGAAATCGAAGAGCAGAGATTGATCCATCTAACATAATTGGATACAGGAATGCACCCACACAAACAAGGAGGATTGGGAATAACACACCTTCTGCATTTCTGTCAGTTTTGGAGCCATCCTAATTTGAAGAAGCTACAAAGGATGAATCCTGGTTGAATGCCATGAATGAAGAGTTAGATCAGATTGAAAAGAATCAAACATGGGATCTTATCCAGAGACCCAAAGGTCACAATGTGATTGGAACAAAATGGATATTCAAGAACAATTTTGATGAGCATGGAAGTGTTATCAGAAACAAGGCTTGACTGGTATGTAAAGGGTATTCTCAGATTGAAGGTGTTGATGTTGAAGAAAACTTTGCTCCAATGGCTAGACTGGAATCAATCAGGTTGTTCCTTTCCATGGCTCTCGAGAGAGGATATAAAGTATATCAAATGGATGTCAAGACATCATTTTTAAATTGTGTACTCGAAGAAGAAGTCTACATTGAACAAACATTGTGTTTTCTTCTTGGTGCTGATGAATCAAAGGTCTGCAAGCTAAAGAAAGCACTTTACTGCTTGAAACAAGCACCATGGGCGTGGTACTTCAGACTAGATTCTTATCTCAAGAAGCTGGAATTCAAAAGAGGAGGAGTAGATCACAATATCTATGTGAATAATTCTCTGAAAGATCAGTTCATGGTTCTCGTTTACGTCGATGACATTATATTTGGTGGCAGCAGGCAGAAATAAGTGGATGAATTTACCAATAATATGAAATCAGAATTTGAAATTTCTATGATTGGGGACCTCACATATTTCTTGGGACTGCAGGTGACTCAAAGGAAATACTACACTTTTATCTCTCAGGAAAAGTATGCAAGAGAGATGCTGAAGAAGTTTAATATGCAAGACTCCAAACCAATGTCAACTCCGATTGCAGTTGGAACCAAACTTGGAAAGCATGAGAATGAGAAATCTGTAGATCCCACCATGTACAGGAGGATCATTTGGAGCCTATTGTACCTGACAGTGACACGACCAGATATTGTATTTGCCACATGTCTTGCATCTCGCATTCAGAGTAATCCAAAGGAGGAACATTTGGAAGCAGTAAAAATAATCATGAGGTATATTCAAGGTACTCACAATTATGGCTTATACTTTTCTACAGGAAGGGACTATGAATTATCAGCATTTTTAGATGCTGACTGGGATGGCGATGTTGTGGACAGAAATTCCACCAGTGGTGGAGCATTCTTTATTGGGAATAACTGTGTTGGCTGGTTGAGCAAGAAACAAGAAAGTACTTCTCTTAGTACTGCTGAAGCTGAGTATATATCCACAACAAAGGCATGCACTCAACTTCTATGGATGAAGCGAAAATTAACAGATATTGGTGATGAGGTAAATGAACCAATGGTGATTTACTGTGATAACAAGAGTGAAATTGATCTTACAAAAAATCCTGTTCAACATTCTCATACAAAACATATTGAAATCAGGTATCACTTTATCAAAGAAAAAGTTGAGCATGTGGTGATTAGAATGGATCACGTGGGAACTGATGAACAAGTAGCTGATATCCTGACAAAGCCACTGTTAGCAGTTGTGTTTGAGAAGCATCGGTTGAACCTCGGTGTTCTTCCACCTCCCAGTGCATAAGAAGGTTACAGAGATCCCCTCTCCCCATTTATGGTAATTCTTTCTATCTGTTTATGGCTCTGATGCATGTTTATGGGCGAGATACTATCCAGGGGGAGTATGGTTTGAGATGAACATTGATTAATTTACCGGCCTTTGGGTTTATTTTCAATGGGGGAGAAAGGAAAGGAATAAATTCATGAATTCAGGATTGTCTGTGGACATGTAATGCTTATGTGACACGGGAACCCAATTCATGCTTCCTCTCTTGTTTTCTACACCGAGTATTGCTCACGTAGACCTAGAGTGTTGGTTGAGTTGATCCTTGCATTTTTTTGGTATGCATGTGGATGGTGATATATTGATTTTGTTTGGTGATTGACAACAAACCCAAAGGGGGAGATTGTTGGAACCATGGCTGTTCTATGCAAGAATTGGAGTTTGGTTTGTGTTTGTTGTCAATCCTCAGTGGAAGTTCCGAATGTGTGCCAGCAAAGCAATGATACAGTTCAAGAAGACAATAGTATTGAATGTGGCGCTGTTTCCCGATGTTCTACAAATTTTTGGGCCTCAAAACCAAAAAATGAAGACATGGATTGTCTGTAAAAGGAGGTTCTCCCAAAAATGAAGTAGTGCGCAAAATATAAGAGGCTTGCGCAAAATACTTAAGTTGGGCGCGGAAAACAGCGGGATGCGCGAAATAGTGGATTGAGGTTTTTCGCGCAAATAGTGTTTCGAAATCAGATTGGTGAAAAATGGAAAAGTCATGGGTTGCACGGAAAATAAGGGCTGTGCGCGAAATACTTGAGCTGGGCACGAAAAACAGCGTGGTGTGTGAAATAGCGGAGCGAAGTTTTTCACACAAATAGTGTTTCGGAATCACAGCGTCGAAAAATGGCAAAGGCATGCATTGCGTGAAATATCTGGAGAGGTGCGCAGAAAACGATACCTGCGTGAAATATTACTTTCCAGATGAGAGGTTTTCCACGCTGAAGGAGATTTTGTGCACGGGGGCCTCAGTCACCTATAAATATGAGGTGACCCCCATCATTTAGAGTTGTTGAAGACTTAGATAAGATCTGAGGTCTGATGCGCGAAAAAGGATCGCGTAAAGGGGCTTGCGTGAAATATTCGGAGTTGTGGGGAAAATTTTGGGATGCACGAAAAATGAAGAGTAACACGTAAAAAATTGGGTTCACACATAAATATCCAGTTGCACGAAAAAGGGGATTTTTGCGCGAAATATTTTTCCGCGTGAAAAGTAAATTTTGCGCGCAATAGGAAGGTTTTTTGCGGAAAGGGTTGGTGCTGACAACAATTGTCATTAAGGTTTGTCTGCACGTTCTAGTTATCCAGTTCAGTGGTTTTGTGCGTTCTAGTGTATCTATTCCAGACTTCGATGCAAGCAGAGTCTCATGCTGAGTAGAGGAAGAGACTTCAATGCAAATTTATTGAAGAGACATTCACGTCAATAAACTGAGTGTGACTTCACCAATGGAAGTGAGCCAGGGGGAGTCAACGGGAGTGACCTGAGGGAAGCAGTGAGCTATCCCTGACCCTTTGTAAAGGCAGTGGTCCTGGTTCAGAGTGACTGTGCCCGAACAATTATAATCTACAACTAGTGAAGATTAGTGGATTTTGGTACGACCGGAAACTTGTCGGCGTATGCTCCTTGGACGTAGCCCTTTGTGGTGAACCATGTAAAAAGGGTTGTGTCTTCTCTGTGCATGTGCATCTTTTCTTTCTGATCATTTTCATCATACAGGTTCAACAAGTTCCTACCAACGTGGGAATAAGATCCATCACATTAAAAGAAAACATTTTCACCCTGATTCACCCCTCCCCTCTCAGGGTGTCCCGGGGTCCTTCACACATGGCTTCGTAGAGCTCATGGGTTATAGGGGCTAGTAGAGAACATGAGATCATAGAGAATATGGGATCACCGAGAACATGGGATCATATAGCAAATGGGTTTATAGAGAACATGCATTTGTAGATCTCGTGATCTCGTAGAGCTCAAGGGCTTGTAGAGCATAGGGGATCACAGAGGATATGAATTTGCAAAAGGGTATCTTTGCGAAACATAGTGTCCCGGCATAATCTTGGAGTAGACAAGTTTTTGGAGGGCGCTTTATGAATCTTTGGTTCTTTTCAAAACCTCATGTACCCAAAGGGGTCTCCTTCAATTGCGATAGACAATAGGCATCCCAAAGGGAATCACTTATTAAAATCGTGGTAGATATAATCAAATGAAAAAGGTTTTCATAATTCTCAAGTACCTTAGATGATTCATTTTCCTGGTTGGTTCATAGAGTAAAGAATATTTCACAACTTGGGAATTCGAAAGATTAAAGGTCATGGTCTGGATCCTTTGGAATGGGGGGAGCCAAGTATTTATTGGATCTTGGGGGTGTGATGATATGAGGGTGTGTCACAAAGTAACTTGAGCTCTGTCATTAATGGAATATTTCATAATGTTTCTCATAGTTTCAAACTCGACCATCATACCCTCCATGGTTGAGAGGCCTCCATTGTTCCATCCACAATAGTTGTAGAGGATTCTGTCTATTTAAAAGGACCCATTGAGGTGACCATATTTCTCTCCATGGTGTGGATCCCCCCATCATGTTTTTATAGCTTCAGAGTTGACCATCACTTTTCTTTATAGTTGGAGAAGAGAAGGCCTCATCTTTGGTCTAGCTACAGTGCTGAAGGGTTTCACAAGAGTACTTCGTGATGCAACCCCTTTAGAATCATTTAGTGTGCTTTTATTATTTTTTCCCACACATTTATTTTGGTGCCAACAATGGAATTACCTCTTTTGGGAGAATTGTGAAATATATACAGATCAAAAAATCCTCAATTACATATCCACACATAAAGAGCTGAATATACACCAACGAAGATGGTTAGATCTGATCAAAGACTATAACTTCTCAATTCACTACCATCCGGGGAAATCGTACAATGAAACAGATACTCTAAGTAGAAAGGATCTAGAAACTATCTCATTGATGATAATTAATAAGTTTATGATCTTCTTATACGTGAAGAGGATGGAAACGGGAATCATAAAGTAAGGAACATCATCAATCCTTTCCAAAATGATTGTTAAACCATCTCTTCTCGAGAGGTTAAAGGATGCTCAAAGCTAGAATAAGATAATTAAAAAGAAATTAAAAAGTATTATAAAAGGGAAATACATAGAGTCTAATGTTAATGAAGAAAAGTGTTGTATGATTTGATTCAAGATTATGTGTAACATAAAATCCTAAGTTAAATTAGGAGCTGTTGGATGATGTGCATTGCTCAACACTCTCTATCTATTCTAGAAGAACAAAGATGTATCGAGACCTCTGAGAACACTATTTGTGGGACAATGTGAAGAATGATATCATATAATATACATCCTGATTTCTTGTATGTAAGTATGTGAAGGAGGAAAGGAAAAAATCTAAGGGGATGAGGAAACCATTACCCATACCGAAATGGAAATGGGAAAACATCTCCATGGACATTGACCCCGACCTCCTAAGAAATCTAGATGAAACAATGCTATCTAGGTTGTAGTGGATATTCTTATAAAGACTGCACAATTCATTATGATTTGATAGAATTTTTCATTAGATCAACTTGCATGCATATATATTAGAGAAGTGGTGAGGCTGTATGGTGTACAACTATCGATTGTTTCTGATTGAGATCCAAGATCAACCTTTATGTTTTGGAAGAGTCTCTAACATGCTCTAAATAACGTGTTTAACATAAAAAGAACCTATCACCCTTAAATTGATGTTCAATCTGAGCAGACTATCTAGACACTTGAGGAAATGTTGATAGCATGCTCATTGGAATTCAAAGGAGTATGGGATCAACATCTTCCTTTGGTTGAGTTATATTACAAAAACTGTTTCCACTCAAGAATCCCAATGTCTCCCTATAAATCCATTTTTGGGAAGAGGTGTAAAACACCTACATTTCGGGAAGGATTTGAAAAAAAAACTAATAGGCACTGAAATGGTCGAGGAAATGGAGGAGAAGGTTAAAACCGTTCATTAACACATCAAGGCTGCTCAGAGTTGACATAAAACTATGCTATCAATTGTTGATGAGACCTAGAGTTTGATGTTGGAGACATGATATTTCTCCACATGTCTCTATGGAAGGAAGTGATGAGATTTGGGAAGAAGGGAAAGCTTAGTCCAAGATACATCAGCCACTTTGAGATCCTAGATCGTATCAGAGCGGTGGCCTACTACCTAGAACTCACACATAACCTATCTCAATTACCTAATGTATTCATGTATACCTCTTGAGAATGTAAATACCATTCCCTTCACATCTACTCAATCCAGGGATGCTACCATTGTAAAATTACCTCTCTTATGAGGAGAAACTAGTGAAGATCTAATATCATAGATACAAAGTTCTATGGAATTAGATATTGAACCTGGTCGAAGTGTAGTGGAAAAATCACAATTTAAAGAAGCAACATGGGAAACAGAGGTTGTTATTAAACATAGTTACCATCATCTATTTTAATTTTGAAAATAAAAATTTTTATGGTGAAATTTTTAAGGGAGAAGATTGTAACGACTCAAACTATTATAATTGAAATTTACATTTTGACTAAATTAAATGTATTATTTTTTAAAATGGTTATATATATCCCATTCCCTTCCTTGGTTTTATGTTTTTTTATTTAAAAGAACTTTAAGAATGTTGACCACTATTATTATATCCATTTATTAGAGTTCACATTATTAGTATAAATGTAGGGCTTTAACAAATTTAATTTACTTAGAAAAAGGAAGTGATGACCTCAACAAGTAGTATCATTCCTGATGAATTACATTTATCAAAGTTTCTATGGGATCTAGTATATCTGGGATTTATTCTTAAACAATCCCATGATGAGATCCATTAACTTAAGCTTGAGCGAAACTATTTACGATAGATGCTCAAGCTCATCGAGATCATGGCCCAAACCATGTTCGCTGAACGACACCAACATAATATCACCATCGCACTCTTTACTCTTAGGGTGTACGCTGTTTTAGTAAAGGGGTACATATCAAGACCTAAATATTTTTAATTTTTATATTATATAATAATCTATGTATTTGTAATCTATTTTTTTCTTTTTAATGATTTTGGTTTTGATTCAATTAACTAGAAATTCTATTTTTAGGTAATATTCAGATTCAATTTAGGGTTTTTTTGATGAATTAATGGATTTTTTAAATAGATAGAATTTTAATAAAAAATTATTATTAATTAATTATTATTTTTTGTAAATGGTCATATAATATTTATAGAGTGATATCTTTTTATAAGGGTTGAAAACTGTTATTGTCAAAAAACCCTCGCTTTCTTTAATAAATGTCGAATATTATTTTGAAAGTGAAAATGAGCGTATTAAAAAAATTATTTATATAAAATGAATATTATTTTTGGAAATATTAATTTAAAATTATCAATTGGTTATGTTTTTAAATTTTTCCGAGATAGTCGGATTTTCAGGTAAAAATTAAATACCGTATAAATATAATATGTGTTTTATGAAATCATAATGACCCGAAACTGATGTAATAACTAATATTATGAGTATTATTGACTAAATATATGTTTTCAAATTAATGTAATTTGTTTTTAAGATAATTTTATAATTTTCATAATGCCCTTTTGAATCCTTCAAAATGTACAATATATTTTAAGGTTTTAAATTAATTTCTTTAATAATGTGACTCACGTCCACATAAGCAAGGATAATAATATAAAATATTAGATCCTTTTCATAATAAAATAACTAAAACCTCCCCCCTTTGTAAATAAACCAAGTAAAATGCGATGGAAAGGTTTGTGGATTTTGATATTTAACTATATAGATTGCAAAACCTTTGTTTGTGAAATATTAAAGAATTACCCTCTCACTTCCTATATAAACCTGCCCAAGATCTCAATTATCATCACTAAAAATTCATGGAGAACTTCTTTAATCCATCCTCACCTCTCTATAATCCTCCAAAGGTTCCCTAATCTCTCAAGAATCCCCTCTTCATGCTTTTGAAGTCACACACTCATGTTAGGGTTCCTTTCTCATTTTTGTCGAAGTTTCATTATATTGTTACACCATTTTATTTTAAATTAAAAAGGATGGGGTATGTTTTATCAACTCCACTATTCTTAACTTATTATTTTTTCATCATGAAAGACCCCTTTATCTCTCATTAATCCCTCTAATGTACACCCATTACCATGTCAAAATTTGGTAAGAGTTATTCCATTCCCCCTATTTCTCCAAGTTTATAAATTATGTTAAGACTTCTATTTATTAATTATTTATGTTTGGAAATTAATTCATATGAACCTATTACTTTCTATTTCATTTATATATGATGACCTAACCCTTTCTCTCTCATCAAAACTTTTTATGAATTTCTAGGTCACGCTGTTAGACAGCTGAACTTGCACTGCAGATTTCCATTCCAAAACAACTGTGTATTGAATACCATACTTGTTACATATCAAGGGTGTTAAATTTGAATCACATATAACTTTTTATTGTGTATAGAAATGTATTTTTTCAACACCCCTTGATCATGCAATACATTATGATGATTAATGAATCCATTTTTTATGATCTATGTGGCACACTTAAGTATGAGAATTAAATGAAAGTAACGGGTTTCCCAGAATTATATAGCACTCCAATGCATTGGTTAATATTTAGTATCATGATATGTCATGTTGGGATTTGTTTTTAACTAATCAATTTATGAAACTTTGTCTACTACGATGTCTTTATAGTTTATCCTTGATATATGATGCACTGTTTTAAGTTATTGCCACATTTCCTTGTTAAGTATATCATGCTATATCATGATTTACGAGTAATGTTCCCTTATGACTCATTGATATGACTTTCCTAATATATGTTATTATCTTAAAATTATTTCATGTTTAATCCCTTATTGGAAAGCCTTTTTTACACTAACTATACCAATAATTTTTGGAAACTGTAGGTATAGCTATTTCATACGACCTATAAAAATGATTTAAGAAACATTGGTATAGATTACCTAAACCAATGGTTTGTAAAAACAATTGGTATAGGTATTTATCAGAAGATAATAACCATACAGCCATCCAATCCATTGATATTGGCAATACCAATGCTTTAGAGGACTATATCGGTGGTTCTAAATAGTTAGTATATGAATTCTTTATAATAGTGCTTGGATGATATCATATCAGCTGTGGTTACCTAATAGGAACTGTTCCCTTCATGAATTATTCCATGTATCTCATATTCTCTTTTATCACACTACCTCGTCTCATTCATTAAATCCCAAATATATTCAGCTTGCGAAAGTAACATTTTTTGAGGAGAATCTATTATGTATCATTGACCTGAGCATGAAAACACTTTTAGGAAGTTCAGTTCAATTGATCTAGGTGCTACAGTATCATGGATGTGTATAGGATGAGGCCTGGGAGTTGGATTATGATGTGCATTCTTAGTTTCTAGATCTTTTCTCATAGGAATATTTAAAATCGTTTTAAGGGAATCACGAGGATGATCTATTTTATGGATTCGAGGTTTTAATGTGTCAAATTTTTGTGAAGGTATAGATCAGTTTCCCGGTTAAAATCACTTTTTTAATATAGTAACTTTTTATGAAGTTCGAAGGGTAGTATCAAGAGTGTCCAATTCTTATTTGGAGCCAAGAGTTCCAAGTTTGGAAGAAAATAGACCAAGTGCCGGATTTAACCAAATAGTTTACATATGATCACAATGTTTTCACAAACCATAGGGAAATTTTAGAGTGATGTAGAGGGGTTCATGGCTGGGATGAACCATGTGACCTGGGCATCATGGTCATGCACCTTCTCTCAGATAGAAGACACATATATTTTTCATGATTGGACATGGTTAGTCAAACAGTAATTCATTATTCCTTCCTGATCCATTACATTAGTAGTTTTTTTATGTGTTGGGGGGGGGGGGTTCTTGGAGTATTATTTAATTAAAGGGATGTAGAATTTATGTTGAAGGAGATATCCATTGCGTATTTTTTACATGATGTGAAATAGAGGGTCACCTATTATGTAGTCGGATGGTACATGACTTGTTCACAATTAAGGTGGATGTAATGATATTTGTTTCAAGATATATATGATATATATATATAATAAATTCTTAGGTGATATTATTTTCAGATTTTTTTAAATTTCATAAAACCTGAGTATTACACACCATGCAATGGTTACACAACATGAAAAAGATGAGATTCTATATTTTAAGTTCTTTTCTCTACTAAATCTCATTCATTCATCTATACCACCTATATTGTTTTGGAATATCCTTAGGAACCATGAGAGGGTCTTATATCCCCTTCCTCCCACTTTGGTTCTTTTGTTCTTGTGGATCCAATTGGTTATCTATGTTGATTTCTTCTTCTTCCCATGTGGTTTTATTTCGTTCTTATCTTGGGGATTCACTACAGTAATGTTTTCTTGGATTGGGGTATGAGTATGGATTTATTTTCATAATATTATAATGTTTTTTAGTCTTATCCATGGTTTCCCATGTGTGGTTATGCTTTGAGGATGTTTCTTCTTCACCATGTGGTTCAGAACGATTCAACAAAGCTTCTTTGAGGAAGGGAATCCCCCATTTCACTTTATTGGGTATCATATTAGATTGGTTTGATTTTTTATCCATGGGTGATGGTTTTGATAAATTTATTCAATGATAAATAATTGGTCAATTTAAATTTTATTGGTAAAAGGGGAATGATTCACATGTTTTACCCACTTTGATATGGTTATGATATTGTGATTGTATGAGTGTGATGCCCCACTAAAAATTATGGTTGTCGGGAATTTTTTTTGATGGATGATATGTTTCAACTTCAATGTCTAAATTTATTAATATGATATTACATTAAAATAGAAAATTTACTAACCACTTTTATTTGGCTAATGAAATTGTTTCCCCAGGAGTATGGTTTGTTTCATAACCCCTCAAAATAAATAGAAATGTGATAAAAGTTCCATTGTTAAAATATTTAAAATGATCTTTGATGTTATTTTAGTTTAAACATGATTTTGGAGTAGTGTGGTGGTTGTTGTTTGGGCATTATTGGGCGGCGGGGGGGGGGGGGTGGGTGAGGCATTTTTTGTTTGGTTGTGATTTTGGGGGGTCAAGGTGGTTGTTGTTTGGTTTTTTTGGTGCGATGAGCTGGTTGTTGTTTGGACATGTTTTTTGTGGGTGGTGAGGTTCTTCTTGTTTGGATGTGGTTTTGGGGCATCGAGGTAGTGGTAGTTTTTTCTTGATTTTTTGGTGGTGAGTTCATGGTATGATAGGGATGATGAGATTTTGGTGATGTGTAGTTGTGTTATGCTATATGCCTTGGTAGTTTTGTAATAAATAATTTGATAAAAAATATGAAGTGGATGGTGTTTAGTTTGGTTAATGAGATAGAAACGTCTAATGAATAGTTAATTGGTGTGATATGTTGTTTAAGGTGGTTGATTAATAATAATTAGATTAATGGGTTTGAATGTGAAATTGGTTTGCAGTATGTTGTGGCTTGTGATTTTTTTACACATTTAGAGGTGGGATTGAAAGTGTCGATGTTGCGAGTTGGTTAGTGTTTGGTTTTGAATCCAATGGTTGGTATTCTGTGTGTGTGAAAAAATTTGTATACTTTTATGTTCTTTTTTATTTTTATATGAACCCCACCCATATCGAACACCATGTTCTGAACCCACATAGTCTCACGAGGGGAGTTTTCATGACATTTAGTGAGGAGGAAAATGGATGGGCACCCACTCATTCCTACTCTCTTCTATATGAGGTAGGTATTCCATAGGATGTGATGGTCAGAGGTACGTTAGTGCACTAGATGGTGGTTTTGATCACCATGGTGTATTTATGTGACATGTGATGTGGCCGTTCTTACAAGTCATTGAGACCAGGTGTTTTTGGGTGAGATGTGATATATCCCATGTGTCAGCTGGTGGGTTGGGATGGGATGAATTGTTTTATGGTTGAGGTCATACATGGTAGGAGTAGGGAGAGAGGTTGATGTGATTCATGATTATTATAAACTACCACTCTGGTTATGGTTTAACATTTGTGATGTCCTTGTTTTTTTCGATCAAGATGTTATGTTGTCATGCTTCTAGGGCAGCGAGCACTGTTTTCTGCTAGCATGATGTAATGTGTCCATGCTTGTTGGGTGGTGTGGTGTAAAAGTGACATGGGAGATCTTGGACATTCATATTTGGTGCGTGAGAGCTAAATACCATCAGGAAACTGGTTTGGGGTACCCTTTATCAATGTTACTCCTGTTATATTATATTACTTGGATAATTTTATTCCATGAGCATGCCTTGGAGAGGATGAGATGGATAGTTGACCATTATAGTTGTTATATCATAGGTGCATTAGTATGCTTCTTTAACATGTGTGTGTGGGAATTTAGTTTTCCTAATGAGTATACTTGTATTATTTCACTTTATATATAAACTAATTTTCATTTTTCTAGGAGGATTACATGGACTGTGGTAGACATTACTAGCTTAAATATTTGGATAGCTACTATGATGGAACATTATATTTTCTCTTGGGTATTTAATTTTGGATAATTTAATTTAAATAGTTTTATTTATTCATGCATTGTGGTATGGTTTTGGTTTCTTTTTATGTAATTTAATGGAGTTTATTATGGAAGATTCATATTATCTCATGATCTTATTTTTATTATAGAGGGTAATGCCTCCAATATCATGTGATTTTTATACCTTCTATTTTAGTCACCAACCCGAGGCATACTGGAGGTGGGAATTATTAGTTCATTATCTATCTCCTCTCATTGTATCATCATTTGAGGGAGGGGGTCATGATATAGTCCTACCAAAGTGGATGTTTGAGAGATTTGACAGATTTTAGAGTTAGGAAAAGTGAGGGTTGTATGGGTTTGTATGGTATCAGATCTAGTTGACCTTGGTGTGTGACATAGGTTTGGGAGACTGGGTATGAAACAATATCTTAGGGGGCCCCATGATCTATTGTATAAAATATGAGCTTGTGGAACAACCTAGTGAAGTGGACCCATTTGTAGGATAGAGACCTATGAGAGGTAATGCATCAAGATGACTTGTGTTCCAATTTGAATTGGGTTTTTTGATAAGGTTAAAATTAAGGGAGTGAATTAAAATGAATATTTCTAAAATTCCATGCTACCAGACCAAGAAATTTCTTATTTTATTTTCATCCATGGCACATATTCATCATCCATGTGTGGCTCAATTAGTATAGGTTTATTAGGATGATCTATTTGATTTCCATAGAGTTGATCCGAAAGAGGATATTGTGGTTTGCTAAAAGTAATTGTAAACTTTTCAATAAAAGGCTTTCATGGTGTATGATGGATGTCTTTTAGATGTGGAGAAAAAGAGATCACTCAAGGATCTCGATATCTATTTCAGTTTTATTTGTGCGTTGAAAAATTATTGGGTTCCTTCGAAATTTAGTTAGATGTGGGGATATGCTTGTCAATGGGGTAAACTAAACCTGGGAGAGTGGAAGTAGAAAAATTCCTTGTGGGTTGAATTCCAAAATGAGTTTAAGTAAGAGTTCCATTCATTAACCATGATGGTATTGAAGATACAATAGGTTATTTCTCTTTGGAAGGGAATTATATTATTGGGGGAATTTGAAATAAAGTTCAAGGACTTTTTATCTTTTTCCTATATCTTTTTCCCGATGAGGAGTCTCGTGAATGATGTATTGAGGTTGCACTCTGTCATTCTATCCAATATACAATGACTCCAATTAGGTTTCCATCATCTCTGGAGGTTCATAAGAAGTTAGAGGTGATTTAGGGGATACACTTATAAAGATTTCTAACATTATATGGGATCCATAAATTTTCTATGAAGAATAGAGTTGTCGGTGGTAGGTCCCAAGCACCAGAACATTCAAGGTTTCAACCAGAAAGGGTTTGGTCTTAGAAACTTCCTCTATGAACTCTCGGGAGATTGGAGCCCAGTTTTTTCACCATTTAAGGAAGTTATAATCACCAGGATCAATTCCCAGTTCTTTTTGAGGATCTACTTGGTATAGGTGGTTATTTTTAGTATTAGTTTCATCAAGAGATAACAGTGATTCCATTTTAGTAGTAAGGATACTAGGTGTATGTTTCAAAAGGGGAGATGTGGTAGGAAGAGGGAGACCTCAAGATGATACTTGTGATCAGGTCCCAACCTAGTGTGTGCTCTTGAAACTGTCCATTAGGAGATATTTAGATTATATTGGTGTTTCCATTGCATGTAGTAGAGGTGACAACACCAAGGGGTCCATAGTTCATTCTAGGTATGCTCAATTAATTTGGTGCCCTTATTTTTTTCACTTTTATTGATGTGTGTTTGTTCTTACATTGGTTCCTTATGTGATGTTTGATTGGAGACTTCAAGAATATTGATAAGGGTAAAATTAATCTCTAATTAGGATGCGTTATATGTTGACACAATTAAAACTATTCAAGAGAGTATATGCCACCTAAAGAGGATAATATCATGATATGGGAAATGGTTTTTTTTTGTGTTTTTGGAGCCTTATTGTGTCATGTGGGTTCTTAATTTTGTTGATATGTTATGTTTTCTGATATGTGACCATGTTATGACATGTTAAAGAGGGACGAGTGGACTCCTAGTTGAGACTTAGTACCCATTTATGCGATTAAAATCATACAGAGGAGTCAATTTATCCCAATGTGGATATAATATTTACACAGATGATGGAATTCCAAAATTCATGTGTTTATGATGGTGTGATTAGTTATTGGTTTTATTTGATGGTTTTGGATGCATAGTGTCTATACGGTTTTGGTGACGTGGCTATATGGTGATGAGGTTGTGTGAGATTTTTGTTTCTATTTATTTTTTCACGTTTGGATGGAGGTGGCATTTGATTTATAATGAGATCCTTTTGAGGTATCTTGTGGGATGTTTGTTCGGAAACATTTCCTTATTGTATTGGTTTTTTATTTTCAAGGGTGAGAATTGTTTGTTAGGTATATTATTTAATGAAACATACCTTCATGGTCTATTAATTTTATAGTTTTGAGGTTAGAGGTGTTCATGGCATGTTCTAGGAATTTTTGGTGTAGGTTGGAGGTCCAGCATAGCTGCTATAGGAAATACATGTTTGGTATTATATAAAATATGTAAAATGGATGACCAAAACCTATTTAGCAGACTAGTTCTCATATTATATATGGATAAGGGAGAATCTATGATCTTTATTACACATCATGTAAGTGGAACTCAATAATTATATTAAATAAATTCCAAGGTAATGTGACTTTTGGTGAAATCTTGGTATTTTCAGAGACCCAAGTATTATACACCGTGAAATTGTTACACGATGTAAAAAATGGTGATATTCTAGGTTTTATGTTCTTATATCATTCATGTCTCATTCATTCAGCCACACCTCATTGTCTCTTATTTAGTAAAATACCTAGGTGCCACAGGAGGATCTTCTATCCCCTTTCTGACTATTTGGTTTATTCGTTATACTAGATCCCCATCGGGAATCTGTAGTGAGTTCTTTATATTTACCCATGTGTTTTCTTTCTTCTTCTCATGGGAATTCACTATAGAGATGTTATTTTCGATTGGGGTTTTAGTTGTGTAGTGTTTTGATAATATTTGGGTGAAGTATATATTGATTCATGATTTACCATGTGTGGTTGTGGTTTGTGGATATTGTTTCTTCACCTAGTTGTGTTCAGTGAGTCATAAAAGATTCTTTAGTGTAGGTAATCCATCATTTTTTATTTTTTATTTATCATGTGGAATGAGTTTTAATTTTTTATCTATGGGATATGGTTACATTGGCTTTATCCAAAATAAACAATTGGTTAATTTAAATTGAATGTTGAAAATATAAATGATTCTTATGTTTTTATAGTTTTGATATTATTTTGATATTTGGATTGTACAGGCTTGATGGCCCACTAATTTTTTTTTGTTGGAGGCTTTTTTTGTGATTTTTGATAGGTGTAAACTTCTATTTATATTGTAATTTTTATGATATAACAATAAAATAGAAAATTTACTAACCAATTATAGTTTGATAACGAATGGTTACCCCAAGATTACGGTTTTTGTGAAAATCCCCTTAATGTAAAGTAAAATGTTGTTAAAACTCCCTTATTAGAATGTGTAAAATGATATGTGTTGATCTTGTTGTTTTAATGTGCTTTTGGAGTAGTGAGGGAGTTTTTCACTGTGATTTTGTGTGTGGAGGGTGGTTTATGTATGGTATTGATTTTGGGTTGAAGAAGTGGTTGATGTTTGATCGTGATTTTGGGATGGCATGGAGGTAGTTGTTTTCCCACGATTTTCGGTGGCATGTTGGTTCTTGTTTGTACCTAATTTTGGGGAGGATAGGTGATGGTTGTTTGTCCATGATTTTGGGGTAGTGAGGTAACGGTATGATGGTGATGATAAGATGATTGTGAGTTTTTTTTTCGATATGCTCGAGTAGTGGTCACATATATAATTGGTTGATAATGAATAAAATGCATGGGATTTGGTTTGGTTAATGGGATTTAAATGGATAATGAATAATTAAATAGTGGTTTGTTTTTTTAAATGTGCTTGATTCTTAATAATTAAATTAATTGGTTGGAGAATGAAATTGGTTGGTGGTTTGTTATGGATTGTGTTTTTTTGGTGTAATGCATTTAATGTTTTCAGAGATAGTGGCAATATTGTGAGTTGGTTAGTGTTTATTTATGAACCCATAGGTTGGGATTGTGTCTGTGGATTTATAGATATACTGTTATATTCATTGGAATTTATATTCACACACCACCCATGTCGAGCACCACGTGCCAAAACTAAAATAGTCACGTTGGGGTGTTTTCTCTGACATTCGGTGAGGAAAAAATATGTCTAGGTACACATTATTTCCCATTATCTCTTACAGGTGAGGTAGGTATTTCATAGGCTATGACAGATAGTGGTATGTTTGTTCACTATATGGTGAATGTGGTATCCTATGTGTCTTTGGGTGAGTTTTGATGTGGCTGTGCTTGTGGGGTTTTGATCCTCTGTGTCTTTGGATGAGATTTGATGGAGACTATTTTTTTGTGGGAAATATGATATGGAATAAGGCTGATTATGTGGGGGTCATTAATGGTAGGAGGAGGGAACAAGGTTGATGTAAATCATGTTCACAATACCCCACTACTCTAGTTATGGATAAGGATGTGTGATTGCCCAAGTGTTTTTAGATGAAATGTGATGTGGTGGTGGTTTTGGGGTAGTGTGCCTTACGTGTCTGCAAGGGTGATGTGATGTGACCATGATTTCCGGGAAATATGGTATACAAAAGGGACGAGAGTTCCAATACATTCATATTTGGGGTGTGAGATTGGCAGAACTATGTGAAATCAGTACACGATGCCCTTTATTGATGTGATTAATGTTATATTATATTAAATTTTATTTCATTATTAGGTGAGGCTATATGGTGATTTTGGGATGGATAGATGACCTTTTTAGTTGATGTTGTTTTTTTTATTTTCTCATAGGTTCATTATTATGCTTCGTTCACATATGCACGAGATACATTGTTTTCCTAATATGTATACTTGTATGATCACCCTAGGTATATAAATGGAATTTAAGGTTTCTTGGAGGATTAAGGGGATCATTCTAGAGATTTCAACCTCAGATCATTAGATAGATGTTATATCACTGATTTACCATTTCTGTTAGGTATTTAATTTATTATACTTTTATTTATGTTAGTTTTATTTGTACATGCATTGTGGGTGTATTTGAAGTTTGTCTTCACTACTAGAAATCTCACCTTTCCCAACACTTCTATACCAATGGTTTGTAAAAACCATTGGTATATGTCCCTTTTCCCAATGGTTTGGCCAATCCATTGGGAAATCCCACTTTGAGGTCACTTTTCCAAACGGTTTTCCAAAACCGTGGGAAAGGGTATGGCTTTCCCAACGGTTTGGCCAAACCGTTGGGAAAGCCCACTTTGTGGCCAATTTTCCCAACAGTTTGGCCCAACCATTGGGAAAAGTCACTTTGTGGCCACCTTTCCCAATGGTTTGTCCAAACCATTGGGAAATGGTACTTTATTGCCACCTTTCCCAATGGTTTTCAAAACTGTTGGTGTAGGTCTATACTAACAGTTTTGACAAAGTTGGTATAGGTCCTTTGATTTTTTATCGGATCTTCTTCCTTAGAACATTATATAAATAAGAATTTAAAATAATTATGATAATATATATATATATATATATTTATGAAATTATGTTCACAAAAGTCATGTTAGGTTAGTGGTTAGGTCGTTGAAAGATAAACTAGAGGTCTTGGGATCAAATCCCACCGAATGTCTTTTTTTTTTGAAATACATATACCAAAAGTTTTATAGAACCGTTGGTATAGATTTTCATATTACTTATACCAACGGTTTTCAAACCCCTTGGTATAGACCTATCCCAACGGCTTACTTGCCCACGGTTCTCCAAACCGTTGGTATAGGCTATACCAACAGTTTGGAGGCCTATACGAATGGTTCCAAACCATTGGTATAGGGTATTTTTCCAGTAGTGCTTAGTGGTAAGCACCCTGCAATCCTACATGAAAAATGGGGGTTCAAAAACCATTGGGTGTAGGTACTGTAACAGAGGAGGCACTGTAGCAAAAGTGGGTACTTTAGCATCAGAAGGGCACTGTAGCTGCGACAAAGAACTGTAGCAGTGGTGGGTACTTTGTGGGACTGTAACAGGTGAGTACTGTAGCAGTACTATTCATAAAATGGGCATTGGGCCAAAACTTTGGGCCTACAGGCCATGAATTGGGCTAAATTCCCACCGGGCCTTTGGGCTATGTAATGAGTCTCCCTATACCCTGTTATAGAGGTCTTTTATTTGATTTAATAATAATTGAGGCTTTGGACTTACCTTTAAAAAAAATATGTGCATTGTGGGATGAATTTGGTTTATTTCTATATTTTTTCATAGAGTTACTTATGGATTTATAATCTAATATCACAACCCTATATAGATTATAGAGGGTAATTCCTCTCATATCCTGAGATTTTTATACCCTTGGTTCTAGTCACCATCCTAGAGCCTAATGAAGGTGGGAAGTGGTGGTAATTATCTCTCTCCTGTAATTGTGGAATCATTGGTGGGATGGGGTTGTGACACAAAATTTGCACCTAGCCGTTCCTAGGGATTCCTTGGACAGTTTTGGATACACAGTTGGTGCATGGTTTGGCCAATAGTGTGGCTAAACTTTATGATCCCTTAATGAGGGAGTAAATTAGCATTTTTCTCTCGATTTTTTTTACCCTTAATGATCCTTCCGGTATAAATTCTATCAAATATAATCCTCCTCCCCTCACATGAAACTCCTCCTGAAGATAAGATAGGCATATTGATTTCCCCACCTTTGATCTTTGTTTTCATCATCGTGTACTGCGATGGATCCAAAATGGTAATCTCTTCAATCCTCTTATTTAAATTATTTTTTTCTCTTCTAGTTTTCTACACTATTTTGGTGAAATATTATATGACATAATTTCATATTCTCATCCCATTATTCCAATTTCTGTCATTATATATCGATTTGTGGGCCGAAAATGGATGTGGAGTGTGCTACTGGCCAATGTTTAGTTGTCCAATTATATTACCTCAAATTATACTGGTATTATATCGTGTTCCAATGTCTATTGCTCTAGAATTCCCAGTGTTGCTTCAATATTTTTTTAAATAATTACATTAAATGTAATTTTATGTTTAATTGGACACTAGATACCCACAAATCAATGGAATAGGGAATTTACCTTGGTGAGAGACACCCTGTTGATGCTTCTTTTCAAAACATTGTCTAAAATAATGGAAAGGGTAATGACTTAGCACAAATTGATTAATCCTTTGAAGAAAATATCAAAAATTGACAAAGTAATGAACAAGGAGAAGATTTACCATAAGTCGCGCAAGTTCCCTCATATTCATGCAAGTCCACTTGCGCGAAGAATTATGGTCTCGAAAGTGACTTGCGCGACCTAAGTGATAACTGCCCAGGGTCTTCTCCTGCCTATAAATAGACCCAGTGGGACCCCCATTCCGTGAGGATTTTTTTCCAGAAACTCAGATTTGAGCTCTCAGTGCCCTAGTCTCTTCTCAAAGCTTCCGAAACATTTCTAAGGTAATTCTTACCTATAACGGAAGATCTAAAGCGGGGGCGGAAGGCCTAAGTGTTGAAACCCATCAACACTTGCACACCTGAGTGGCCAGCACTTAAGGGAAAAGGGCCACACTTGCGCGCCGCCATACTCCTTCAATAGAACCTGCGCGCCCCTCTCCTGGAAGAACCTCAGGAGGATTCTAAAGGCCTTAACCAAAAGTCTCTCAAGTATTACACTTCTGGTTGAACACTGCACAAGTACCCAACGTGTCGCGCAGGTATGCCTGCACGACCAAAACTTGCGTGCCCACGCAGTACCTACTCCCCTGCCAGGACTTGCGCGCCCCTACCTTTTTGGGTGCCTTTCTTACCCGTTTCACCCCTCTTAAGCCATTACACCTTTCCTATTCAAGATTCAGTCTTCAAGACACTCTTCAAAGCCATTTATGGCATGATTTCTTGATTTGACTTCCTTATCTGAAAGGAATTCTGTGGAATATCTCTCAAAACCTAGTGATTTACACATCTTTATGTCACTAAAGATTGTGATTTCATTCATTCAGCCTCACCCTTTAATATGAGAGAATCCTTAACCTGGGTCTCCTTTTCAGGAATAATCCCCAGTCATAAGTCCTCTAATCTAGGCATCCTATTTAGGAGTAAGCCCCAAGTACCTTAATTTTTGGGCATCCTATTTTGGAGGAGGCCCCAGATCCCTTATCCTAGGCCTCCTTTTCAGGAGTAAACCCCTGTCTAAAATATGGGCATCCTATTTAGGAGTAATCCCCAGAACCCTTAACCTGGGCCTCCTTTTCAGGAGTAAGCCCCAGTCTCAAATATGGGCTTCCTATTTAAGAGTAAGCCCCAGATCCCTTAACCTAGGCCTCCTTTTCAAGAGTAAGCCCCAGTCTCAAATATGGGCATCCTCTTCAGGAATCAACCCCAGTCCCCTAATTTGGGCATCCTCCTCAGGAGTAATCCCCAAGCCTTAATTCCCTTAACCTGGGCCTTCTTTTTAGGAGTAAGCCCCAGTCATAATCCTTAAGCTAGGCCTCCTTTTCAAGAGTAAGCCCCAGTCTCAAATCTAGGAATCCTCCTTAGGAGTAAGACCCAGTCTTAATTTCTCTTAACCAGTCCTAATTTACCTTTGATCTAGGATTCCTTTTTAGGAATAAAACCCAATAAAATTTCTTCTCCTAATTTGGGCCTTCGTTTCAGGAGTAAGCCCCAAGTTAGAGTATTCAAAATCTCCATAAAGCACATATACCTTTATGGACCCTATTCCTGGATTTCTTCCTTAAAGTAAATCCTAACCTTCATTTATCTGGGCAGTCATACATATATAAGCCCCACATTATTTCTTACGATTGCATCTTTCATGGAACAATTATCTAATTTTTACCAATACCTCTTGTTTCTCACAACGAGCATGACTCACGTGAGCTTAGAGTGTAAAAGTAATTGTGACATCCTTCTTTGAGCCATCAATCATAAACATCATACTCCCTTACTCGAACTACATGGGTTCTGATTCCTTTTCTAAACAAAGGATATGTAGGTAGCCCATCTATGGGTTCGATCCCAACTATAAAATAATCCATGTCATTCTGAATGACAATAAAATTTAAGTTCCCCACTGAGTGGATTTAAAACCAGCATGGTCATTATAATGACCAAGATACATCTATATACATGTGTTGAAGGGTACCATTGACCAATAATCTCTAATAAATACAGATGATTCTCTATTGATGAAGAACCTCGAATACATACAAAAGATTCTCTAAATTTCCTACATATTTAATCATTGATTGTCAGATCTGAAGGAAAGCTCATTTTATACTTGGTAATGTAATAAGGATTCATGAAAATAGCGTAAATCTATAAAGAGAGTCCCGGAGTAGACAATAATTCCCATAAAAAAGGTGTGATGAGTCCGACCTCCAAACCTCTCGACCAATGAAAATTCCTAAGCCTCATCAGTCTAAAAACTAATGAGCACCTACCTTTGGAAAGTAGGTCCGAATGGATGTGGAATCATTGGATGTTTCCGGTTCTATGAACAAACCCGTTAGAAACTGATCAGAATGTTTGAACCTCCCATCAAGGCGGTCATCCCCGAGTTCCGAGGGAAACAAAAAATGGTGAACCCGACGTGAATTCTTAACCAAATTAAAAATGATGTTTTACATATTTGTTAGGCCCCAATTTAAACTCAATGAGTGGGCCAACAAGACATTCAATGACATATGTGCTCATCCAAAAGATGTAGTGGCTAAATTTATCTTGATTACGTCTATTATATCAAACACGCACTCTTTTCCAAGATCTTATGCATTTATAGAATGGATGATCTCAAGTTCACGCCTATGAATACTGCTGCTGTAAATGCCACTGCTGCTACTCCTACTGAATCATCATCCGCTCTAAGGAAGATATCACCTACTCAGCGTCTTGAACGCTGGGTATCAAATGCACTGGTCAAGGAGTACCATCAACACGGTACCATCCCAACTCTGGAGGCTGCCCGAAAAGCCCTCCAAGAGAACAACTCACACCGGTCGTCCGGACAACGATGACCTGTGATTAAGAAACAGGCGGTGCTGACTACCATCTCCAACTGTTTCGGGTCGTTATCCACGGAACACAATCACCATTCACTCCCTTATTCCGAGGAAGTGAATAAGAAGGCCCCTCAGGGCCTTAATTCAGGAAGACAAGCGTCCTTCCTAAAGGATCCCCCCAACAATCACCGTCAGACTCGTGCAGCAGTGCGCCCTCAACATGATGCGGGTACGAACTCCAGGCATTCGGCTCAGGTTCCTCAAACCTAAGCAGGCAAGACGAACCACCAGAGGCAGAATCTGATCAACAGTGAGCAGGTTCTCATCTCTGCCATCTCTAGAGAAGTCCACAAACCTAACTTGGTGGCAAGCAATAAGCGGGAACATACACCTGCTCGTTTTAATTCCGCTGTCCAACAGACTCATCTGGAAGCATCACGCCAATCCTGCCAGGCAATTCCGACGGAGTACTATAGGAAGGAACATACACCTGTTTATACATCATCAACTAGTCAGCAGGCTCGTCTAACTACATATGATGGATCTCGTCAACCACGTTTGGTGAAGTGCAATTGGCAGGCACATACACATACTAGTATTAATCAAGCCTACCAACAGTCTCGCTTGGTAGCGTTCGGAGAAGTTATTCGGAAAGCCCCGACAACAAATAGGAAGCAGACTCAAATCTCTGCCCCCACACTTGAGTACTGTCAAGATTCACTGACCGGAAAAGGAGGATAGGAGAAGGCACATACACCTGCTCCAAGCCCGGAATGGACATATATTCCCGTTTCGGCAGCTGGAGTCACCAAGCATATTCTATCAATGGTGAAAGAGCAGAAGAAAATCCATGCTCATATTCTGGATGTCTGCCAGGATATTGTAACAACTTCAGCGACATCATAGGGAAAGACACATAAATATATCCCTGTCAGTGGAGTGACACATCAACAATTCACTCCAAAATAGACACAGACATCTGTTCTAGTCCGAGAGGGTTGTGGGGCATACTCCCCCATATCATACGGACATCCAAGTCAGGCACATACACCCGATTTGAGTGGAGATCATCAGTCTAACCTTGCCATATTTCCTGATCAGGCACATACACCTGCTCAGAGCAGCCACTTTCGTCAACAAGTGGTTTCCAAAGTGAGTAAGAAGGCATCTAAGAAAAAGACCCGCCCAGCACAGTCAGGAGATCAAGGGACAATCTGTAACAAGGCCTTGCTCGATGCTGGAGTTCTTGAAGCCCTCAGACAATTATCTGTTGAAATTCAAGATTCTACTCCCTCATTTACCAATAGTGGGAACATTAATTATGAGGGTCTTCAATAGACACTTCCTCATGAAGTCTTGCTTTATGACAATTCGGTCGATCTCGAAGTTTCATCTTCAAATGAAAGCCACAGGAACCCTCTGTGTGGTCAGAAGACCAAGGAGCAAGAGATCTCCTCTTTTTCTATAACCCATTATGGTGGTCCTCCCCATGATGATGAATTTCACTTTTAAATTCCACTCCGCAGTAGTGATGCACATTGCCCAGAAAATGCTCCAGTGGAGAATGTAGTGCCGAGAAAGCCCTCTTATCTTGAGGTACTTGAAAATGCGAAACCAGTCATGTCTGAAGCTTCATCAGTAGTAGGTGAAATACTTTCTCAATCAAAAGATATCCCAGGGTGTAGGTCATTCTCCGAACCACCCATAAGTCATGAATCTTCTAGTTTGATCAATGATTTCTCTACAAATCCTGTTGAATCCAATGAAGCAACAAGGAAACACCAACTCTGGTCAAATCAGGTAGAAGAATCTTCATCAAATGATAAAGACGAAATGCTGAATATGAGAAAACATGTGGCGAAAGGTGAAGTTCCAGTCATGTTTTGGCCTCTGGTTGACTCTCAGTATAATATTACAGAAATGTTGACGGAAGATGAAATTCATGATATTCGTCTGAACATATGGAAAACTCTTTGTCAGTTGAAAAAGAAAGTATTATCTTATGATGAATATGAAAATCATCATATGATAATAGAAGGGTTACAATGTCAGATTGATTTGGCATCTCTATCAATCTATCGATATCCGAAGGCTGAAAAGCAGCAGAGAGCCCTTCAACGTTCATGCCTTGGCACACTAAGAAGATTGCGTCAGTTAATTGCCAATGCCCCATCTAGTATTCGTGTCAGAGGATGGGGTGTTCATGGAGCACTGCATTTCATGGTGCTCTCCAGTCAACAAAGCCCGCCGAAAATGGTCTCATGCAATGTTATTGCCCATATCCGGCCACAGTCAATGGGCTTTGTTTGTAATCAAAAGCTTGCCCAAGAACAGGCTGCAACTAGTTCCTCTCAAAATCAATAATATAGAGAAAAAGTTGTTGAATTACTCTTGCATCAAGTAAACAAGAATATTAAACAGGCCTCTCATTTGGAGCAAGCACGTCACCAAATGACAGAAGTGTCAGAAATCATCCAATGGACCTTTGAACCGGGTGATAAAAGTGGAAACAGGTTAATGTATCCAGCTAATTTCCAGACTAAGGTTCGTAAGATCAGGAGGACTTTCAAGAAATTCTCAGACATAGCATGTCAAGAACCACCCCAGCTCTCTAGACTGGGGACTCTTTTAAACCAACCCTCGGAATCAACAAATAGGTTCCAAGGATTTGAGCGGGAACAACAGGAATAGCCCCAGTCCACTGGACTGGGGACTTTTTCAAATCATCAATCCCCTCCTCAGAGAAAGTCGGTCTTTTCTCGATTGGGGAAGAAACCTCAAGAGGAACAAAGATCCAAATTATCAAGAGATTCCCTCCACATTACGGTTCTTCAAGAAGTTCCTGAGGGATTGAATCAACAAAAGGCAATGTCTGATTAAAGAAATGGAAGAAGACAATATCACAGAAATGATGATAGAAGGGATGCGATGAGTTATGCATCAATCAATGTCATCAGTGCCGTTGTTGCTGATCCACCAATTGAGGCTCACTCAGGGGACTCAGATGAAGAGGTTCTTGCTCAAGAAGATGTAGGCACTGACACAAATGAAGAAGGTGTGCGTACACGAAGTCAAAGGATTACTCAGAACCTAGGTAATCCTTCTAGTAACCCACTTCCCCCTCTCCAAAAAGGATCCAACAAAGGGAAGCGAAAGAACCAGGTTACATATCCTTCCTCTGGAGAAGGTCAATCGCTCTCACTAGAGAAAAGGTTTGCATAACAGGAGGAAGAAATGAAAGAATTAAGGAGGTCGAATGCAGAACTACTTCATGGTAGTCTTCTTCGTGAGCGTGCTGGAGTCAGTCAGCCAAGAGAATTTGTTGCAGCTACAGAGATGGATCAGGAATATCCTCCACTATCAGTACACCCTTACAGGTCTAATCCTATGGGTCAAGTGAAACAACATTTAGCAGTTCAACCATCAGTTGAAGCACCAATCGCCACATCTGTCCATTCTCCAGTCATTGCACCTACCCATGTCCAAGTTCAACATGATTTTTCTCAAAAGTTAATAACTACTATTGAGTCATTAACAGCTCGGTTAGAAACTATGGAAGGGAAACATGCACAAGTTCAACCAGAAAAGAAAGTTTACCCTGAATGGGTAGATTCAATTTCTCCTCCATCCAGTTCTGGGAATCCTGTATTCCCTATTTTCAATGTATCAGGTGATCCTGAACAGCATTTGACGCATTATGTGTCTTGTTGCGATCCTATGATGGGAACCCTAGAGTAGCAAGAAGCAGTAAAACTCAGATGCTTTGTGCGAACCTTGAAAGGACCAGCTTTTGTATGGTATACAAGATTGCAATCCCGGTCAATTACTAGATGGGAAGATCTTTGCTAAAAATTCCTCCTTCAGTTCAGATCAACTTTTCCAAAGACAACAGTTTTCGATCTGAAAAATTGTAAGCAAAGGGAGAATGAAAGAGTCTCTGATTTCATTGCTCACTGGAAGGGATTAACATATTCCATGAGTTTAGAACTCCCTCAAGAAGAATTGTTGCCAATCTGTGTGGAAACTCTGCATGACAAATTATGCACGCCATTAATCCTTATGAAATACACAGGAGGGTTTCGAGACCTTACTTCAATCGCTCAGCAGATTGAAGATTCCCTTATACAGGCTAAGGATAAATCTCGTTTAATTACATCAGCTCTAGGAAGGAGAATGGGTAAAGCAGAAAATTCTACAGTTATGGTTAAACAAGCACCCGTACCTGTTTCTACTTCAAAACCTTCATCTTCTCAAAGGGCTCCACCTCCTTAGCGCCAACAACAAAGGCCGTTTCATCCAGATGATCAAAGAGATCAAAGAAGAAAACAATTTGAGGGTTTGAAGAGCAAAACATACTCTTTCCGAAATGAACAAGTTCCTTGTTACTTCATTTCAGCTCTGGAAAATAATCTGGTTCAATTGCAAAGGCCCAAAAGGCCAAAAAAAGAAGGAGATGAAGACCATCCCAATTATTGCCCCTTCCATCAAATATTGGGGCATACCATCCAGGAGTGTTTTGTCTTCAAAGACCTCCTGAAAAATATGGTCGACTCGGGACAAGTCAAATTGAAAGGTTCTCCAGCTCAGGTAGCATGTGTTACCGCTACAGTTCCAGAGGAGGAAGGTGAATGGAAAGAAGTCAAAAGAAAAAATGCACAGAAGTATGATGATTGGATGGTCAGAAAGACAATCTATCGAACTCATGATATTTTGCGAACGTAAATAAAGAAAACAATTGTGTCTTCTTCCATGAATGTTGCGGCAAAACCCTCTTTGTCAAAAGGAAAGTACTCAAATAAATGAAATAATTTAAAGAAGAAAAAAGAATCAGAAGAAGATGAGTATGTGTCAAAGCCTAAGTTGTCTTTGACTCTGGAAGACTTCATGCTATCTAATTCAAAGCTGCGGGAAATGCCCCACCAAACGGCACAACCTAAACAGGCTAATCAGGAAGAGTCTTCATCAGACGAAGAGTTAATCTTTAGTTCTGTTAATATGATTCAAATAACAAATCCATATGCCAGTCGCAGTTTTAATTTTGATGAGCCTGAATTCCCTGTATCAAATAAGGGAATTAGAGGAAGATCCAGAGGTTCAGAATACAGGGGAAGACGTGGATCTTTCAGAAGCCACTACCCCAATTCTACCCCTACTAGAACTGTGTATGCAGCAGAAACTCGTGGTAGAGCCCTTCAGCGAGCTCAGTAAGAACAAGCATGTTCTTCTACCAATAGAAAATTCAGTCCTGACACAATTATTTTGGAAGACCAATTGAAGGTTCCATCTTATTCCTCTCAACATGTAAATGGATCTAATCAGTCTAATCTTCCAAAACCAAGGATGTTTCCAACTCTTATCCCAATACAAGATGCATCAACTTACAAATCATATACTTCCAAGCTACCTGCTAAAACACATATTCCTGTTGGGAAACACAGACCTCTGGATCAAAAGTATGATATATTGAAACACTTAGCCCATGTACCAGCCAAGTTATCAATTCTGGATGCTTTGAATCTATCAAAATATCTTTGGGAAGCACTCATCGAGTCTTTGTCAAGTCCTCAGGAGTTTGAAACTGAAATTGCTGTAGCTGAAGTCTATCACATAGAGAATAATCCTGCAGAATGCCATGCGATAATATATTTTACTGATAAAGATGAAGATGATTTTGTGTTTGGGCATATAAGACCTTTGTATTTATCTGGAAAGGTTAATGTTGTAGACGTCCGAAGAGATTTCATTGACAATGGTTCATGAGTCAACCTCATGCCCATTCGTACACTTCGTCGATTGGGCCTCACGAAATCTGATTTATCTCCTTCAACCATGATGTTACAAGGATATGATAAAAATGAACAAGAACCACTGGGTGAAATTACACTCAGAACTCAGTTTGGAGATCTTGTATCCAATTCAGATTTCATGATTGTTGATCAAGACTCAGCTTCAACGTCTTGCTTGGAAGACCCTAGCTACATCAGCATGCGAATATCCCTTCATCATACCATAAATGTCTCAAATACTGTTTTGATGGTCAAGATGGAACATTATATGGTGATAAGGCCCCATTCAAGACATGTGAGTCTCAATACATTGAGGCGGAATTCTATCACATGAAGGGAAAGGAGAAATCCACAACAAAGGAAATTACCAAAGTTAATGCTCCATATGTTTTGAAGATGATTCCAGTAAATCCAATTACACATGTGAGTACAGATTATGTGTTGCCTATCAGTCAAATTGACAAGGTATAATCAAATCAAAATACTCTTATGGAAAGATCCGTAATGTCAATTACGACAATCGAGCCAGACAACATGGGAGAAATTTGTAACCCACCAAGTAGTAATGAAAGCACAAATGGTGATGTCTTCATTTCATCTAATGAAATCCAACAAGTCTATACTTCTCTAATTAGGCCAAAAGGAGTTATATCAACATTATAGGTGAACAATTATTTCGATTCTAAATCCATCATTTCCTCTTTATTACCCAAAGAAAACTCTTCATCATCAATAGGGACAAAAATGGAAACCTCCTCTTCAAAATGTGAAAATTTTGACATCTCTTTTGATCATGAAAATTCTGCTTTGTCATCTACTATGCAAGTAGAAATGGAAGAAATAACACATGATGAAGAAGAAGAGGATGATCTCAGAGATGATCCTCCAGCAATTGAAGAGGGTATCTCTACCACTATGGATGAACTCAGAGAAATAAATCTGGGTACAAAGGAAGATCCACGCCCCAATTTAATCAGTGCGGACATGACCCTTGAAGAACAAGAGATGTATATTTATTTTCTAAAGAGAAATAGAGATATATTTGCTTGGAACTGTACAAAAATGCCCAGGATTGATCCTGATGTTGCTACTCATCATTTGGGTTTACCAGAAGAACATCGAGGATTTAAGCAAACCACGAGAAGAACACACCCAACTTATGCTTCTAAAATTAAAGATGAAGTGGATAAGCTTATCAAAGCTAACATCATCGGAGAAGTTCAATATCCCAAGTGGTTGGGTAATATTGTCCCTATAAAGAGGATGAACGGACAAATTAGATTTTTCATCGATTTCATAGATCTTAATCAGCATTGTCCTAAATATGATTTCCCAGTTCCGATTACAGAACTTTTAATTGATGCACCAGCTGGCTATGAAGTACTTTCCTTCATGGATGGATATTTTGGAAATAATCATATCCGAATGGCCCCGGAAGATGAGGATTCCATATCCTTCAGAGCCCCTTAGGGTGTGTTTTGTTACCGGGTAATGCTTTTTGGCTTAAAGAATGCAGGTGCAACATATCAGCGCACCATGCATCGTATCTTCAAACCCTTCTTAGGGAAGATTATTGAATGCTATGTAGACGATTTGGTAGTTAAATCCAAACAAAATTCTAATCACTTGGCTGATTTGGAAGTCATATTCTGCAAGCTTCGACAACATAATTTCAAGATGAACCCCTTAAAATGTGCTTTTGGGGTAAACTCAAGAAAATTTATCAGCTTTGTTATATGCCATCGTGGTATTGAAGTCGATCCTAAGAATACCAAGTCAATCCTTGGTATGTCACCTTCTCAAAATTTGAAATAATTAAGAGGAATTCAAGGACACTTAGCCTATATTCAGCGTTTCATCACCAATTTAGCAGGCAAAAGTTTACCCTTCACCAAATTAATGAAGAAGGGAGTCACTTACCTGTGGACTGAAGAATGTTAAGAAGCATTCGATATTCTTAAGAAATACCTCTTGAGTCCACCAGTACTCATGCCACCTGTTGAAGGAAGACCACTTATCCTCTACATGACAGCTCTAGAGTGATCATTGGGTGCCTTTCTTGCTCAAAAGAATGATGCTGGGAATGAAAACAGCCTCTACTATCTCAGTAGAACTATGCTTGAAGAAGAAACCTGATATTCAAGTATTGAGAAGTGCTGCATGGCATTAATCTTTGCAGTTCAGAAGTTGAGACATTACCTGCAACATCACGAGTTCTAATTGGTATCTCGCAATAACCCGCTCAAATTCAACCTTTGTCGTCCAATTCTTACAGGACATCTAGCAAGGTGGGCAGTTATTTTGCAGCAATTCGACATTTAGTATGTGTCTCAAAAGGCGATAAAGGGCCAAGCTCTGGCTGATTTTCTGGCTGAACACCCTTCAGTGGAAGACACTTCTTTAGATATTGAACTCCCTGATGAGGAAGTCTTCTCTATTCAAGAAAGTCCTCAAGCATGGGAAATGTATTTTGATGGTTCTTCCAGAAGTCCAACAGGGAAGAAAATGGAAAATCCTAAATTCAACAAAGTTGGCTTAGGAATTGTGATCATTTCTCTAGAAAAGGCAGTGTTATCTTATTTCTTCTTATTGTGGGAAGGTGGTACCAATAATGAAGCCGAGTACCAAGATATTATCGCAGGCTTTGAATTAGAACTTCAAGCACAAGTGAATCACTTAAAGGTGAAGGGTGATTCAGACCTGGTAATCAAACTAGTCAATCGGGATTATGCTGTCAGAAAAGAATAACCAATCCCCTTGTATGATTACGTCAGGGAGTTAATGGCGGAATTTCGTTCAGAACCGACATTTTCTTATGTCCCAAGATCACAAAATGATCAAGCTGATGCGCTGGCTAATATAGCCACAGCTATGGCAGATCCAAATCGGGATGAGACAACCATCAGTATTGCCCACCGTCATGCAATTTCACCTTATGTTCGAATCAGAATAGAGGAAATTAATGAAATTAGTCCCATTCCTGAACTATATGGTCATACTAAAGGATGTAGGTCACCTATCAGGGAATTCCTTCCAAATGAAACACTTACACCTGATAGAGTCGAGAAAGAACCAATCCGGCGACGTGTGGTCAATTTTACTCCTTATGATAGCCCATATCACCTAGAGAAAATTCACTACAAACACGGTTTTGATGGAGTTCTCTTTAGATGCATTGATGGTGAAGAGACAATGGCTGTCATGAAAGAAGTGCATCCAGGAGTTTGTGGTGCCCACCAGTCTGGACATAGATTGTCAGATCAAATTCAAAGGCTTGGATACTTTTGGCCTTTAATGATACGAAATTGTGTTGATTTCACAAAGAAGTGTCATTCATGCCAAGTACATGCCAACATCATTCCTCAACCTCCAGAGTTTCTTCATATAACTAAATACTGATGGCCATTTTCCACATGGGGAATGGATGTGGTGGGACCTTACCCTTCGGCTACGGCCAAGCAGTTTAAATACATTCTTACTGCTACTAACTTCTTTTCCAAATGGGCAGAGGCAATACCTCTCAAGGAAGTCAGTTCTAAATGCATTGTTATCTTCATCAAGTATAACATCATTACCAGATTTGATGTCCCCCATACCATATTGATGGAAAATGACACCAATTTCTGTTCATCCAAGGTGAAGAAATTGTATCAAGAATACAACATCAAATCCAACCATTCATCTCGATATCATGCAGCGGCCAATGGCTAGATAGAAGCCTTCAATAAGACTCTTTCAAATATACTGGAAAAGATGGTGGATAAATATAATAATTCATGGAATGATAAACTCTTTTACACTTTATGGGCTTATCGGATTACCACCTGCACTGCAACGCGATCAACTCCATATTCATTGGTATATGGAATGGAAGCAGTCTTGCCAATTGAAGTTCAATTATCCTCGCTCATAGTTTCCATTTGTGATCAGTCATCTACAGATGAGAAATCTCAAAAGTGATTGAATGAATTGGAGAAGTTAGATGAGAAACGATTGTGCACTTTGCACCACTTGGAAGTCTATCAGAATCGAATATCACGAGCTTTTAACAAAAAGGTTCGTCTTCGTTCATTCACTGAGGGAGAATTGGTATTAGTTCTCAGAACTCCAATGATACCAGGAAAGAAACATCCCAAACTTGAACCAAAATGGGAAGGACCTTATTCAATACATAGGGTCTACTCCAATGGAGCTTATTCATTAATCTCGATGGATGGAGAATTCATCACAACTCCAACCAATGCCAGATTTTTGAAGAAGTATTTTGTATAAATAGCAAAGTATGAACTTTTTCCCTGCAACATGACACTAAACTGTGCGGCACTAGTTCTTCCTTGCTATATGACGTTAAACTATATAGAAATGGTCCAGTATGACCTTAAACTGCAACTTCGTCCCACACGACGTTAAACTGTGAAAAAGTTCCCTAAATGGTCTAGTATGACCTTAAACTGTAACTAGTTCCTATATGACCTTAAATTGCATCATCAACAGTCCATGCATATGACCCTAAACTGTTTGAAAGTCCCTTATGTCCCGCAAGACGTTAAACAGTGACGTCCAAACTACATGACGCTAAACTGTATAAAATTCCCTTATGTACGGAAAGACGATAAACTAAATAATCATCAAAGGTAATCTATGACCTTAAACTACACTTTTGTCCAGCATGAAATTAAACAGCACCATCCACGGTCCATGCATATGACCTTAAACTATTCGCACTTTCGTCCAATATGACGCTAAACTGTGGAAAAAATCCCCAATGTGTCTAACATGATGATAAATGGTGTACTCTTTTGTCCTCACTTCATGACATTAAACTGCACGGTCCCCCTTTCGTCCAACATGACGTTAAACTCCATTGTCCCCATCATCCTAACTACATGACGCTAAACTGTACAGAAGGTCCATGATACGTCCTATATGACATTAAACTGTACTTTGTTCCTACTACATGACACTAAAATGTGCAACACCAATAGTCCTAACTGCAAGACTTTAAACTGCATAGTCCCTTCATACGTCCTACATGACGTTAAACTGTGTATCATTAAGGTTGTTGCTACCTCTTGTTTCTCAAACCGAGTATCAATTATGTGAGCTTAGAGAAAACCTCAACCATAACACTCTCTTTTGTCCTCTAACCATGTTTAAGTCCCAATAACATTTTTTTAGGTCGTTGTACCCAAGAACAAATTGATCATTAATTCATTCTTTAATTGAACTACACAGACTTTGATCCTTGCCTTATATGTTGGGTATATAGGCAACCTCTCAAGGTTCAAGCCCAAAACCAATCTCTTCACATCGGTTCACCTCTATCTCATATGATGTTGATTCATGAAACTGCCCCTAGAATCAATATCATTACATTGGTTCACATTCGTCCTTGTTATATGACGTTAATCTATACAACACTATTGTCCAGTATAACAATAAACTACAATATTCTTTGATACCCTCACCTAAGAGGGAAACATTATTTACAATTATTTTTCAAATCATGTTTCATTTCAAAGACTACATGAATACATGGCAATGCCCAAACCATTTATCTTGGGTTAAACCATCATTGTACTAAAGTCCCCTTTCACCCTTCAATTGTACGGACCAAATTTGTACAAAGGGTATTTCTAGAACTACGTTGGCTTTATTCCCATCCTTATGGGATACGTAGGAACATTCGAGTGTCCCTCGAATCCAGCCCCATGTCTTTGGGCCTAACCCCAAATTCCACTTTCAGTCCCTTGGCTGAAAAGTCCCCATGAAAACAGACACTGTGTATTTCTTACAATGGTCTAAGCTCTATGACCCTAAACTAAGATCTCTAATCCTTTTGTCCCACATGACATTAAACTGTAGTTTAAGAACTATGTATGGCTTGATTCTCATCTTTATGGGATACGTAGTGAAGTCCAAAATTTCAATTCAAGACCCAACCACAACATGATTATGGTTAGCATTGATCTATGTATCTCTGTATACATTGAACAGTATCCATCTTTATGTGAAATATTCCTAAACTTAAATATTTTCAGATCCTTATAACCCTTTTCATGACTTCTAGTCACAAAAATGTCAAACTTCTGAGAATTCTTTTTCCTGACCATGCAGTACATGCCCATAGGCGGCCTTGCATAAACAGTCTACATAACAGACTTGTTAGCCAAAAGATACTATTATTTGACTATGCAGCCAATTCCCTTAGGTGGCCTTGCATAATTTAACCCCCTAACGGGTTTGTCGGATAGTGGTAACTTCATTCTTGGGAATAATGCCTCTTTTATCGTTATTTTTCTTAAATAACAGTATATGGGGATCCACAAAAATAGTCATCCTTAACATACTTGTCCCATATCCTTTTTCATGATCTGAAAGTATTCAAGTCTATGGCTTATATTCACCTTCCCTACGTTTGGGTCAGACCTTCGTAGGAGTGATATTCATTCAGTTATTCGATATTCTTGTTTGGAAATATCTTCTCTCTATTCAATTACATCTTTCCATACAACAAAATCTATACTTTGGAAGATTTGAATCTCCATAAACTTTCACTCGCTTTTAGCACTAGGAAAGTAAATTTCTGAGAGTTCTTTTGCCTGACTATACAGCACGTGCCCATAGGTGGCCTTGCATAAACAGTCTACATAATAGACTTGTTAGCCAAAAGATACTATTTTATTTAACTATGAAGACTATTCCCTTAGGTGGCCCTGCATAATTCAACCCCCTAACGGGTTTGTTAAATAATGGTAACTTCATTCTTGGGAACTAATTCTTCTAATTCCTTTTATCTCTTTTTCATATCATTCCTCATATTCAAATATTCTTAAGTCATAGTTTACATATTTTCCCTCATACTTGAGTATGGTACTATGTTTTCAAATTAGTTTTCAATGAATTGAGTCAATTCTAACCCATTTTAGTCAAAGCTATTTCGACCTTAAACATTAGACTTTTTATGTACAACGTGCATGACTTTAAACTACCCACAAAATACAAGGGAACTCCGAATAAAAGTCAAGTTCTCAGCTCACTAAACATATATTTTGTATGATTTAGGTAACATTGAGCAATTAAAAGGTTTGAAGTTTTTAGGGTTGTTTACATTAATCCTAGTAAAAATCAAACTATTCTTACTAGGCCCATTGGCTTAGGTAAAATCTAAAGAATGTAGCAAAAGAGAATGCAGGTACAAATGAGTGAAGGTGAAAGTGTTTTTCATTGATGCACAAGAGTTAGAAGGACATCCACAGACTGGAGTCTCTTCTCTTTTTCAAGAATTACAAGAGGCTTTCAACATATCTCTTCATTTGATTTACGAAACCCTGAGCTTCATCAGCAATCACTTGGAATTCATTCATTCAACTAGATACAATAAGAGATGCAGTAATACAAGATCTTCTTGGAACAGTTGTAAAAGGATGTTCTTGAGTGCGGTTTGAGAAAATTTTCTACTGATCAAACAGTGACTCTGTTTCTGTCCAAGAGACTTGGAAGATGGATACATGGATTTGATAATGGAGCATTGGAAGTAAAGAGCCATTTGGAGAGAGTACTCTTTTCAGATATTTCTCTAATGCCATGTTTGTCTTCTATCCACCAACTGACAACAGAAAACATTTCAGCCCATGGTTTTGCCATTTTCATATCTGCAAGAAAATGACATGGAGGAAGAATTTGAAAGTTCACACCATTGTTGTTACTCTTAATGCACAACATAACCGAAATAGAGGAGTAGCCGTGTAGCTACATTTCAGGTGTATAGTTCTTTTCATCTGGAACATTGACTCCTTGCAGATGACCATGACCATATAGAGGCAGGTAGATGCTTTGTGGGAAATTAGGATGATATTTCTTCAAGTACTTAACCAAATCAAGGAGAGTGCTATCACAGATATCATAATAATCATGGCCAATGATGTTCATCATGTCATCAATCCGCTTGCTAGCCAGTTCATCAGCCATTTTAATTCCCTTAAGAGCCATTGAATCTGTACAAAAGTTGAATGAACTAACTCTTAAATGGGTTTATTTTTTATAAAATTTGTAAAATAATTCAAGAAAAATGGAAAAGGCATTAAGACGCGCAAGTCTAAAACATGGCACACAAGTATGGGTATGTCGCACAAATATTTGGCGCGCAGGTATCACCACACAAACCAAGATACCTTGACAGCAGTGCGCCATCAAGGAAACACCAGAAAACAGAGCAACCTACGCGGTTAAGGTGACCTACGCGGCGAGAGATCGAAGGTTTGAAGTCCGGAAATCCAGATGCTTTGTACGGAACGGAGGCCCTCTATTTATAGATGCGGCCAAGACCCTGCATGCCGTACCCTGGGAAACTAAAGGCCGTACCTCTGCGCGCGAGACTCTGTGCGCCCGAAGCTCATTTTGCATGCCCAAACTTGCATGCCACCTTTTCATTGGTTTTCTTCTTTTCCTCAGAGTCAAATCCACATTTCTTTTGGATCCAACTATGAGGGGGGACTTTTGTTGACACTCCTTTTTGTCACATTGTCTAAAAGAATGGAAAGAGTAATGACTTAGCACAAATTGATTCATCCTTTGAAGAAAATATCAAAAATCAACAAAGGAATGAACAAGGAGAAGATTGACCATAAGTCGCGCAAGTTCCCTAATAGTCGCGGAAGTCCACTTGCGCGACGAATTATGGTTGCACAAGTGACTTGCGCGACCTAAGTGATAACTGCCCGGGGTCTTCTCCTGCCTATAAATAGACCCTGTGGGCCCCCCATTGCGGGAGGATTTTTTCCAGAAACTCAGATTTGAGCTCCCGACACCCTAGTCTCTTCTCAAATCTTCCGAAACACTTCTAAGGTAATTTATTACCTAGAACGGAAGATCTGAAGAGGGGGTGGAGGGCCCAAGTGTTGATACCCATCAACACTTGCATGCCTAAGTGGCCAGCCCTTAAGGGAAAAGGGCCACACTTGCGCGCCGCCTTACTCCTTCAATTGAACCTGCGTGCCCCTCTCCTGGGAGAACCTCAGGAGGATTCTAAAGGCATTAACCAAAAGTCGCTCAAGTATTACCCTTCTGGTTTAACACCGCGCAAGTACCCAACGTGTCGCGCAGGTATACCTGCACGACCAAAGCTTGCGCGCCAACGCAGTACCTGCACGCTTGCCAGGACTTGCGTGCCCCTGCCTTTTGGGTGCCTTTCTTACCCATTTCACCCCTCTTAAGCCATTACACCTTTCATATTCAAGATTCAGTCTTCAAGACACTCTTCAAAGCCATTTATGGCATGATTTCTTGATTTTACTTCCTTATATGAAAGAAATTATGTGGAATATCTATCAAAACCTAGTGATTTACACATCTTTATGTCACTAAAAATTGAGATTTCATTCATTCAACCTCATCCTTTAAGATGAGAGAATCCTTAACCTGAGTCTCATTTTCAGGAATAATCCCCAATCATAAGTCCTCTAATCTAGGAATGCTCTTTAGGAGTAAGCCCCAAGTCCCTTATTTTTTGGGCATCCTATTTAGGATTAAGCCCCAGATCCCTTAACCTGGTCCTCCTTTTCAGGAGTAAGCCCCCTTCTCAAATATGGGAATCCTATTTAGGAGTAATCCCTAGATCCCTTAACCTGGGCCTCCTTTTCAGGAGTAAGCCCTAGTCTCAAATATGGGCATCCTATTTAGGAGTAATCCCCAGATCCCTTAACCTGGGCCTCCTTTTCAGGAGTAAGCCCCAGTCTCAAATATGGGCATCCTCTTCAGGAATCAGCCCCAGTCCCCTAATTTGGGCATCCTCCTTAGGATTAGTCCCTAAGACTTAGTTCCCTTAACTTGGGCCTCCTTTTCAGGAGTAAGGCCCATCATAATCCTTAACCCGGGCCTCCTTTTCAAGAGTAATCCCTAGTCTCAAATCTAGGCATCCTCCTTTGGAGTAAGCCCCAGTCTTAATTTCTCTTAACCAGTCCTAATTTACCTTTGATCTGGGATTCCTTTTTAGGAGTAAAACCCAATCATAAGTCTTATCCTAATTTGGGCCTCCGTTTCAGGAGTAATCCCCAAGTTAGAGTATTCAAAATCTTTATAAGGCACATATACCTTTATGGACCCTGTTCCTAGATTTCTTCCTTAAAGTAAATCATAACCTTCATTTATCTGGGCAGTCATACATAAATAAGCCCCACATTATTTCTTATGATTGCATCTTTCATGGCACAATTATCTAATTTTTACCAATACTTCTTGTTTCTCACACCGAGCATGACTCATGTGAGCTTAAAGTGTAAAAGTAATTGTGACATCCTTCTTTGAGCCATCAATCATAAACATCATACTCCCTTACTCGAACTATGTGGGTTCTGGTTCCTTTTCTAAACAAAGGATGCGTAGGTAGCACATCTATGGGTTTGATCCGAACTATAAAATAATCCATGTCCTTCTGAATGACAATAAACTTCAAGTGCCCCACTGAGTGGCTTTAAAACCAGCATGGTCATCATAATGACCAAGAGACTTCTATATAAATGTGTCGAAGGGTACTATTGACCAAGAATCTCTATTAAATACAGATGATTCTCTATCGATGAAGAGCCTCGAATACATACAAAAGATTCTCTAAATTTCCTACATATTTAATCATTGATTGTCAGATCTGAAGGAAAACTCATTTTATACTTGGTAATGTAATAAGGATTCACGAACATAACTTAAATCTATAAAGAGATTCCCGGAGTATACAATAATTCCCCTAAAAAATGTGTGATGAGTCCAACCTCCCATCCTCTCGACCAATGAAAATTCCTAAGCCTCATCAGTCCAAAAACTAATGAGCACCTACCTTTGGAAAGTAGGTCCGAATGGATGTGGAATCATTGGATGTTTCGAGTTCTACGAACAAACCCATTAGAAACCGATCAGAATGTTTTAACCTCCCATCAAGGTGGTCATCCCCGAATTCTGAGGGAAACACACCCCTTTGGGTGTTCCACTATTTAAAGGCTTAATAGCCACATGATTTGGCAATGGGTTGTTTATTTTTAATTTGGGTTGATGAAATAAATTGTAATAAACAATACGGAATGATAAGTTCATAAGAGAAATATATGTCCTTGCATTTAGGCCCTTGTGATTAAATCCATAGTATGAAGTTCTTGAATTAAATGAATTTCCACACTTTTTAGCAATTCCTTGGGGGTATGGTATATGTTATCATTAACCAATACTTTCCTTAACTTAATCTAGGAGTGATACAAGGTTCCAAAAATAAGGATTCATTTGATGGCCTCATTGTGATTTGTAATTATAAATGTGAAACAATTACCTTTATGTTTGGATTGATACTTGGATTCGTTTTGTGGATTTCCTTGGATAACCTCACAAGATAGACTATTTAATTACCCATGAGTGATACTATTTCCCAATTGGAGATACCTTAGATAGAATCAATGGTACATAAGGTTACACTATCCAAGAGATATATAGGGTCCTCTATGGCCTATAACTCGGATGGGATTATATAATAATTTCTTCACACTACACCGAGAGTGATACTTAGGATACCTTTATGGATCTCCTTGGACATACACTTATCATGTTGGGTATTTGTACCCCTTTCGTTTGGATACTCATGTTCTATATTATCGTTCTTCTTGGAAGGGACTAGGATGATTGTTTTATTAATACTAGAGATATCTTATATGAAATTGAAGATTTACCAATCTGTTAATTGAATGGACGTATTCGCCTAGCTGAATAACATTCTTGGGCTTAGTCAAATCTTGATACATTATTTATGATGACCCATTTATAGAATAAAATTACATATACAGTTAACCCTAGTTTAGAGTCATCCATAATAGTATGAATCATGTAGTTTCAATTAGGTATCCATGAAGAACCTGAACTGATATGTATTATTTTTTATTAGTCAACTTATATTATTATTGGTACACTACTCATTTTATATGAATCGACTGGATTTTTCTAGACATTGTTGGTGGTGGCCTACATAGTATATCTCACACACTTATGGCCCTCCCTTGGTACTAGAGAAGAATTAATGACTATATATGTTGTTAAATGGAATCTAGAAACATCTCATGTTTTATTCTTAGTACTAATTTGGACTACATGAGCATATTATTGAGATTTTGATCATGATGCAATTAGGGGAAGGTTTTTGTTCTTTTTTTACTTTTATATAACATGTCGTATATTATTGTTTCCCCTATTTCCCATGTACATTAAATATTTATAGCTACAGGACATTATAATCACAATTTTGTATCTATTTATGATTTAGCATTCAACTGTGTATTTATATTGGATGATTTATGATTCTCAGGACATTACTTCTTTTTTGTTACTGCATCATCCCGATTAAATTTTTTATTTACCAGTGTTCTACACAACAACTCATGAGGTCATAGGTTCCCCATGGACAAACTCTAGCTCCGATTTGCTAATTAGTAACCTATGGCCTACATGGATGTACACTGAAGGTCATCTGGCCATCAATCGTTGGGCACTTCTTAGTGGATTTTACTGCAGGACACTACATAACTCTTTCCACATTATGTCATCAATATCCCTTATAATATTTGTGTTTCTAATTAGTATCCACCACTAATAAGATTCTCCAACTAAGAGGTATATTTCTAGGATCACTATCTCTTACTCTAAATAATATAATGTATAAGGAATCACCTCTATAGAGGTAACCCATTGTTCAAAAATTAATGGGTATGTATATCCATGAAAAGAATTTAAACATTGATACATGAAGGACTCAATTCAAGTCGTTGCAATAGAGGTGAATATAATATTCATTAATTTTTCCTTTCTGTCTTCTATCATGTTTGAAATATCATCAATGCATCTTTTATTTCACTCATAATTTTACACACTTCCTTCTATTTACCACCATTTTACTAATAGAAGTAATCTATAGTGACAAAGGTGTTAGTTTTAGGATTATTATATTTCGATTGATATTTTATGTCTCAATACTTAATTATTAACTATTTTATTCATTAATATTCTCTAATAATAGTTTAATTTTCTATATATCATTCCGAATGGTTCATGATAAGCATGTGATTAAACAAACATATCCCCAAGAAGTGAAAAGATAGGTTTGCTTCAATGCCCATTGTCACACACCAGTTATCGATTGAGTATACACAGATATGATTTTATCAAGGTAGTTACCCCAAGGTACATTTGTTCTAGATCCACATCCACTTATAGTAGCCTGGTAGACATTTCATTTCATTGAAACCACTTTCTTAATATTTCAGTAAAATTCCAATATTTTTTCCTATAATTAGACATATACTTGTGTTTCTTGACAAATATTTCAAGTAATAATTCCAACCAATAACTAAACCTTCATCTAATAATAGCTATAGAATTTTGCCTTTTTATTACATAAACGTTTCATTTCATTGAAAAAAACATGATATCTTATAATGATTATTTTCATTGAAATTAGGTACATAATACATGAAAAATAGAACATTAAACTAATCCATTTAAAGGTTTCTTATGGGTTCACCTTAAGTTAAATTTTATACATATCATATCATTCGTACATACATCAATGGAATGGGGTGAGCATGATCCCCATAAAGAAATATGCAAGTGATGCATTTAGCATGTTATTATGAGGAAAATCAGTAAGATCTTCAGGTATAACAATATAACATGGTCAAGAGAACATGAAATATATCATAACTAAAAGATAATGAATCATAACATAGAAATGTGGATACAAAATTTTAATGATACATTCATAAGCATATCAAAAAGGTTTATCACCAAAGTGTCATAAATCAAAATTAGAAAGTTTATTCACCAACGAATAGAAAAAATGTCATTTCTAGAGATTAATTATTTATCAAATATTATGGATCACAATTAGGGAAAAAAATTTGGATGTTTTAATTAATATTACCCATATATATTGTAATAAATAATTTCATTAATAACCCCTGAAGAATAAATAACACATCTCTTATCAAAATTATAGCTTTCATAAGTTCTTAACTACATTATCATTACATCATTTTTATCCCTCTTAAAGGGAATTTCAGTTTCATATATAAAAATCACTGAACCAATAAACTATTTTAATTTATATATCAATAAATATGGAAATGTAATAGGTTTCAGTATTCATAAAAAATATTAAATTATAATTCCTCATGTAAAATAGAGAAATAAATATGGCAACATGAAGGGTATAAAACACGGATTAAGTAGAGGGAAAATGAATGTTAAAAAGGGTATAAAATTTATAAAAGACTATTATTATAATAATGGGATAATATATAGTGGGAAAAAATAAATTATTTTAGAAATTAGATGGGATACCATAAAAAGGAAACCTGGATGGAAAAAAGAAGTGGTGATTTTACTAACCTTAAAGAGTTGCTCCTAAATCTTAAGGATGAAACCTTGGGGGCTTAATATTAAATTCATGGGACTCGTTGGGAAAATAATTTACCTGAATATCATTTAGGATAGATTAGAAGTGAAGGTTAATGGTTAAATTGGATTTTATTTAGAGAAAACGTGGAATATTTCTTTAATAATTTCAAAATATATGTCTTGGAAATCTAGGTAGGGAAAAATAAAAACCCATAAGCATACCCATGTTTTTTTTCCTATTGTTTAAAATTTGCGTCAAATTTAATATTTTAATCCATTATAACCCAAAAAAATTTTATAAAACTTATTTGAACATGGAAAAATAGATTTTTTAAAGAATAATGTTTTTAAATCAAAATAGTTTATTTTAGAATATCGAAAGTCACGTATAGGTATGAGAATTGATTAAAAGCTATTAAAATAAATAATAATAGTAAAATAAAATATTTTATCTCATTTATAGTGCATAATTTAATATTAAACAATTATTACAAATATACGAAGTCCTAAAACAAACTAAAAACCAAAAATGTGTTTTTACTATTCATTTAAAAAAAGTATATTATAAATTTCTCAAAAAATCATCCCAACCCTATTACGAAATGATAATTTCAAATTTAATATTTATTTTATGAAAATAATTATATAAATATTTTACTTTTAAATTATAAATATATACATCACTATTTATTGAAGAATGGTATTTTTTAAGGCACGATCAAATTTCTCACACTTATAAACACTCCCTAGAACATTAAAAAATTATTTTATCTTTTATATTTGAATAATTGTGCTTTTAAATGATATTTAATTAATAAAATATTATTTATAATATATTAGTTTATTATAAAATTGTTTATATTTTCTAAGAATAAAATTATGCTTTATTTGAGTCCAAAAACAATTTTATCAAATTGGTGTTACTTAAACATGTATTTTATTAAACAAAATAATTCTAAAAAAGGGATTGATGGAATATATTTTTATAAAAATGAAATTAAACTTTACGTAACTAATTCATAGTAACATATCCCCTTATTACACCCATTTATTCCCTAAGGGTAAGGTTTGTGATGGTGGTAGCTTCAGGGGGTGTCTCGGCTTACATTAATAGAGTGGTAATCTACAATAACTTTAAATTATCCCATAGTAGATATATTTTAAGCCTCACATGTTAAATCTTGTCTTGGTATTGGTCAAGGATGAACCCCAGTGATACTAAATCCTTCCTATGTCCAAATTTTTTTTCTTCAAATGGAATTACTCTACTCGTTGAGTCTATCATTTCTCCTTTCTATAATAATTATTCATTTTAATTACTAAATATAAACACTAATTATAACTATAAAATTATCACTAATTGGAATAGTTTCTATTAATAAAATAGGAAAACATATTTATTAACCAATATTCATATTTGGACAATTACCATATTACTTTTTCAATGGTCACATTTCTCCCCAAAAATACAACTTCATATTTCACTAAAAATTCACTATAATTCCTCTAAATGTTATATTTTAATTTTATAATAATTTGATTTGTTTACTAATATTTTGTTTTATTTCTATAGTTTCTCCCCTTGGAGAGATGATTCAAGAAGATTTGTGAGATCCATATTTTTCTATTTTATCTTTTCTATTATGTATTTTTTCCATTGAAATGTTTGGAATTTTAATTGGCGTAGTAAAAGACTAATGTAATGATCTATATTAAGGAGAAAAGGTATTTTTGGTTAATCTATATTGTGTACATGTATAATATTATATAATATAGCACACATATAAACTAGAGAAAAATATCATTAAAAAATACTGGGTTGTTATGCCTCCAATAACACCTAAACTCCCTCAACACACTGTAGGTCGCCAAATTACCAATATTGTGAATGAAATAATGTAATTTATTGATTACCATATCTGAATGAAATTAGAATCTCATAGAAGTTTTTAACATAGATTATTATAAGAAAATTCCAACAAAATCGAGTAATATAAACCACAAGCTAAGTTTGGTAAACAAAATGAAGACTAAAATCAATACCTATTCATCACTAATGTCATATAATGTGGAATATTCTCCATAAGAAAACAATATCTCAAAATATTCCTAAAACTAACATGTTATTGAGCGGTAATAATAAAATGAAAAGTATTCTTCCACCCACCTTTCCATATATATAAAATTTAACAAATTATCCATTTATTCTAATTTTAAATACTTTCATAAAATATAGGGTTTTCATATTTAGTTATATTTAGAACCAATAAAACCTAAAGTTATTTTATAAACTTTTTATTTTCTTTTTAATAAAAAAATAGCTTTAACTTTTGTTTCTAGAAATCACACATTCTATATGAAATAATAATTTTATTTAATAATGTTTCTTAAAAACAATATCTAAAAGAAATTCTTTTGAAAAAAACATACACTTCCTGAATATAATGGGAAATAAAAGAATAGAACCATATCAAATAAATAATTAAATAAATTTTGATATTGAAAAGTTCCGTATAAATTAAGAAAGCATGAGAGTGTAATGAATAATGTGTATCCAATTATATCAATTTAATAATCATGGATATCATTTCTTGGGCTCTCCACTATGGATACTAATTATAGGTAACCTGGAACATAATTTGTTAGAATATACTTTATATGTAAGAAACAATCCATTGGCCTATTGAATAGGCTCATACTTCAATATCAATGATATTTGAAAGTGATCCGAACTAATCTATGTTATCCTACTCTATAACCTAGTTAACAATAACTAAAATAAAAAAAGAGAAAAATAATTTGTATAGTCGATATTAATTATATAAAATGATCTTCCCCTTTACTCCACCCCACCACCCTCAAGAGGAAACCCCATTCACATAATAATCAAACCACGCATAATATAATACCTTTCCCTTGGGATATATTCTAGGTTATTCAAATCTACACAAGGTTACATAGGGGATCACACACATGAATTTTTTTAATTCCATTAAAAAATCATAATGGGTGTTCAATAAAATATTTTTTAAATTATACTTCTATTCTAGTCATTTGACGTTCCATTTTAAATAAATCATTAAAATGAACACAATGAAGTAATATTTTCAAAAAAATTTACTAAAAAGATTTATCAAACACCATTAAAATATCAAATCAAAACAAACTCCAAATTATTATAAAATCTCTATTTTAAAATCATAACAACATTAAATTATTTAATCCATGACACCAAAAAAGAAAATTTATTTAAAATAATTTTTTAAAAAATATATTTAAATAACGTATTAATTCTTATGATTTTCTGTACCACTTGAAAATATATCTAAAAATACTTAAGTAATTAGTTTCAATGTAATTTTTTTTAAAATTAAATATTAATTTTAAATGTACTCAACATCATAATAATGTTAGGTTTTTATGGAATAATAAAAACACAATTTAACCACACATTGAAATTTTAAAACCTATCAGTTTCAGAGGAAATTGAGAAATAACCCAATTTACTATTAATAAATTAAATTAAATTAAATAATAAAATTATTAACATATTAAAACAAAAATTAAAAATAAGGAAAATTTTCATTACACAAATTAAAAGATATAACATGGTGAAAACCATTATGGAATTGATGTAAGATGGCCGAGAAACTTAGATTAATAGTGAATGAAAAACGTAGAAGACATCCCACAACCTTGAAAGATAGAAACACCAATATTAAGGTAAATATAAATCCATTAGGTTCCACTAAAATGAGGAGTAGTGAAAGGGAATTTAAAAATTAGGGAGAAATAGAGGAAGATGTGGAGAGGAGGACTTACCTAGGAGAGGTAACCTTGAAACCTGGATAACTTTTATAGAAAACACTAAATAGTGGATGATTTAGGAGAGGGGGGACACACACACAAAATTATTCCTAGAGGTGAGGGTATAGGATGACATGGATGATATAATGAATAATTAAAAAGTAATGAGATGTTAAAAAGAATAAAAATATAAAAATATAAAAAAATAAAAAAATTCAAGAAATCTACACAGTTTATCAAAAATAATTGTTAAACTATGTGGTAACCATGTGAAACTCACTACCTAGAACAATGGGCCTTTCACTGTTACTAGTAAGATCTCACGTGATTTATTAAACATCCCTGGACTATTTAAATGGTCACTATCAAGTCACATATCCAAACACATGTTTCCCATGTGGTATTCTAAAAGGTATTTGAAAATATTGTAAAAATTAAAAACATTTAAAATTGTAAAATAAAAACAATAAAAATATAAAATTGAAAAATAAAACAAATTAAAATAATATAAATTAATATAAATTAATTTAAAATTACACAATCGCACATGGTTGTAATATTCCATAAACAATAAGATAATTTTGTGAAGATGCAGATCCAAGAAAATTATATTTATTTGAATACAGTTCAATTTTGAGTAAAATACAAATTTGTTGGGTGGTTTTTTCATGAATAAAGTATTTTATTTTGGATCCTAATTAGAGAGGCAACACCTAAAAAATCATTTTAATAGAGGCCAAATAATTTTCTAGAAATTATAGTAAAATTATTAGAAAAAAAGTGATATTACTGAAAGTGAGTCAGCTATAGATACTAAAATGAAAGAAATTTGGAGAATCCAAATGTTTTTAGGGGTGGGTAATATAATTTTTATCATATATTCATGAAATTAGTCAATATTTATTCGTGAACATTATTCAGGTAGATTATTAATTTTTCTTTCATTATAACAAGTTTGTGCTTGAAATAACTAGTTGGTGCCAATATTATTTTAGGATTAATGAAATTCAACCACCCTTAGATGATCTTTATAAAAAATTTTAAACAATGAGTTTGTTGGATTAAAAAAATTATACAAAGGATTCTTAGTCACCATTATTGGGGATTATCCTCATTAAGGAGTCTTTTCAAATTATTTATATTCAATACCAGGAATTTTAGAGAGATTTTTTTCAAATCATCATAAGTGAAAATGATTACGCTAAATAAATGAACAAAATTTTTTCAACCCCCACAATGTTGGTCAATCACATAACTAGTCCTTAAAAAATCATCACCTGTAATGACATCCAAATATTGGAATATACCATTTGAAATTATTATTTTTCTATTGATGTGGATATAAGTTCACTTTTATGATAAAAAATGTACCATAGGATGGATATATTGTGTTATAAATATAGTTAATAGATAAGTCCCAAAGGAATTAAATAGTAGATAAAATATATTTTTTTCACTGTAGTTTTTCTATATATATTTAAGAAGTATTTGATATGATCCAAGGTCATTTTTTACTCTGATCAAGTTTCTCAAAAGGCATCTCTCATCCAAATATTATTATAAACCTAGTTTAATTACTTATATCAACTTATCTAAAATATTGAAATGTTATTAAAGTATAAAAATGGGGTTGATAACATGATGTATTATATCTACTGTTGTATTTATATCGCTTTAAATATTAATTATAAAGAGAAAATTTTACTTATTTCCAATGAAAAAATACATTTTTTTTAAAACAAAACCATTTGTAAGAAAATATTTTAAAATTTTGTATCTTCCAAAGTATTATCATGTTTTTATAATCAAGATTAATTGAATAAACTACTTTTATATGTCAACCAATTCACTTTGGATTATCCCTTTCTTCATAAGATGAATATTAATGTCAGGTGATGTGTGCTTAAGGAAGTGACATTTCTTACTCTCAATTTTTTCACTCATCAACCTGGGGACCACATCATTTGAGAGAGTGGAAATCCCAATTGGTCCATCAATTTGGGTTTTTTGGTCAATAATGTTTAAGGATTCCAAGAGTTTGTAATTGGCTATGATTATTTTTAGTGGAAGGAAAATGTGGGTATGAGTCAAGAATAATCAAAAAATATATTTTATATCTCAAAAAATTTATGTTTGTTGGTAGATTATATTAGATAGTTATCATCTATTTATTGGAATGAGTTTCTCATTATTACTCTTGATTATGTCCCAAAATGGGGTAAGAAAGTGGATATTTGTAATTATCAAGCATCAAATGTGGTTAATCTCTTAAAAATAACCTATTTTCATGTTTTGGGCTGATAAAATCATTCATTACTAAAAAATAGTGTACATTAAAAGATTTATGTTAGAACCATTAATTAATAAGTACAAATATGCTGAAAACAATAGATCCAAATATATTCCACAATCAAGTGGTAAAGTTGAAATATCTAATAAGTAATTGAATCAAATTTCTAAGACAATCATTTGTAAATTTTGGAGTAGTTATTCACGCAAACAAGGTGATACTTTAATTGAATTTATATTTACCACTAAAAAACCTTTAGGGATTTCCCCTTACAAAATTATTTAGATAAAATGATTGAATCTACTTATTTAGTAATATCATAAATATTTCACTCTTATAAAGGCATTAAATATTATCCTTAAGGTAATTGGTTAAAGGTTTTTGTTATAGATGAGATAGTTGGATAAGATTTGGGGATTTATATTATAATTATATAATTTAAAAGTAAATTTTATAGGAAATTCATGAAAAAAATTGAATATAAGCATTAAATTTGGATAGTAGCTTCTTCTTTTTTAGCCTTAATCTTTTTATCTTTCATATAATTATATGATTTATATTTCCAAGTCAGACTACCATTAATGAGGTGATGGTTAATGATGATGTTTTGATGGATTGGGAGGAGAATAATGTTTTTTAATGGCGATAGGAGGACTATTTCTAGGGGAAGTCATATGGTTTGGAAGTTATTTTTACATAGAGATTGAATCACAAAGTGTCAAATGAATATTTAAATTTAATTATTCTGGTAAATGAACCTTTGATTTTCTTTTATTTTATGAATGTATTTTATTGAAATAAAATCACATATGTATTCAATATTTATAGTATTATGGTATAACATTTTTTTGGAATAAGATGCTAGCAACATTGATGGTATCCATTAGTTAATGTATCTAATAACTCTAGAACTAAAGAAACTAAGTTAAATTATTTTACATTATGATTCTAAATAAATCTATTCCTACTGATCACTTCCATAACTAAAAAAATTATGATATGGACACATCATCTATACTCTCTTTTTTCTTCCTAGTTGCATTTTTAATAAACATTAACTACCGTGATATTAGTCTTGTTATTTTATTGGGTATTTTCTTGCTAAATATTTAAATGATAGTGGTTTTTTATATAACAAATCCAATGGATATACTTTATTAATTTCGTTCATTAAGGATTTTAATAAGATTCAAGTGAAAAATTGTGTTTCCGAGGAATGTAAATAATTGTGATTTATAACTGAGTATAATAATTTTTTTTCCAAAATACATGTCTACAAATGTTTGATAAATGTTGAAAATATGTCGAATTATTTCGTAAAAAATATAGTGTTTTTTGTGTGGTAAAATGTTTTGTTACAATTTCTAAACTGGGATTCAAAGAAGAGTGTCAAATTTTCTATTTAGTGTTTCTAAAAAATTAATTATTAACAACTATTTGTTTAATCCTCCAAAATGTGTTTTATTTTCGTGAAATAAATGTAATTTAATCATGCTTATGGGTGGATTAATACTTCATTTCCTACTTATATCTATTATAATAAGATTTTTGTGTTTAAAAGATTATATTTTTGTGGATATGGTTTTAAATTTTATTGCATTTAATTGAATGTAGAAACAGTCAAGTTAATCGAATTATTAAATTCAATTTTTATTTTTTTTATCAAAAGTTAAATTCTTAACTCTATTGTGAGAGGTGCAACGTCTTTTATTTTTTCAAGAGTGGGAATTATATTTTTATTAATTAAAATTTATTTATCATTGTGGTCTATCTCATTTTTATAATATAATATTTTTTAATTTATCTATGCAAAATTCATCGAATATTTTATTAGTTAAGTTATTGTGTCTATTTGTATTCAACATTTGAGTAAAAAACATATTATTTTGAAGAAATTTCAAAACTAAAATAATATTTTCAAATCCTTTAACGAGTTTTTGATTTTATTATTTTTAATGTGATCTAGGATCCTACCATAACTAATTATTTAAGAGAGCAACAACCTATTATTTTGTAGTTTAACTTCATTGAGGGATTTCTTCTTTTCAAAATAGTTCATTCTGATATAAAAAAACAATATTTTAATCCTTATTATTATATTTTCATAATAAATTATTTTGATTTCTTGATGAAAATCAATGAGATATGTGTGGGGTAATTTTAAGAGAGGCTATTTTTAGTATCTTCCATGTACATTTTTTTTATCTTGAGTTTTTTGGAAATTGAATGAAAATATGAATCTCATTAAAAAATAATTTTAATAATTATTTTTCAATATTGATTTTTTTAATGATCATTACTTTGAACCGAAGAATATTTTGTGAATATTTTTTCATAGAAATTTATACTTACCAATTATTCCATGTTTTATAACAGACATGTTATTTGATTTTTTTGATTCAATGATAGAAATGTTTATAAAAACTTACTTTTATATACTTGAATAAAAGTGACCCACATATAATTTATCAAAAATTAATTTTAATTAGATTTTAAATGATGTTGTATTTTTTTTTTGTGAATTTTAATTAATTCATTTATCCTATATTTTATTTAATTGTTGTCCTGATTTTAATTGAAAGTTCAAAGTAAGGCATGAACATATCTTTTACTGGATCAAATATATATATTTTTACCACATATAATATTTATTATTACATAGATTATATATTATCCTTTATTAGTTTATGGAACTAAACACAAGTGATGAAATGAATAGAGTTACACAAAATTGTTGAGATATAGATGAAGATCGAACATTGATAAAAACATTTATTGAAACATTTTTTTTATTTTTGAATATATTTTCATCATGGTTTTTACTTATTCAAGTAAAAAATGTTTCCAAATGTTATGAATTTTTATTGATTATTGGGAGTTTGGATATTGAGATTGATTTTATAATATTTTTGGATAATTTTAGAGTAATTGATGAATTTTTCACCCCACAAGTGGTGTTTTCACTAATTGTTTTGTTTATATGAGAAGAAGATTATGGAGAACCAAGAAGTATCAATGGTGTTAATAATATCCCCATGTAGTCATCGAGATACACATGAGTAAAAATTAAGGAAAAGAATGAATGGCGTCACAATTCACATTTCTAATGCTTTAGCATGCATCTGATAGAGTTATCTTTGGAATTAAGTAGGCTATAAATGATTAATATGGATGTTATTTAGGATACATAATTGTATCTCTAGACAAGATGTGTGTACATAATATTAAAAACCTTTATTGAGGAATCAAGTAAGTGGTTGTTGTAATGTGGTAAAGGTTAATGTACCGCAATATCGTTGTAGAAGATTAATTAAATGGAGAAACAGACAATTAAATTTATGAGGCTATTAAGGAATAATGAATTGGTTTTGTGTGAGAATATATTTTGGGATTTTAAAATTTTTTCCATTAGGAATAATATTTATTCTACCTTAATAAATTTTCACAAAAAATATCCCCTTAGAGGTTCCAGATAAGACCGCTCCATAATTTGTAATTGTTGTATCAAAAGACGTTGATGGTAGTGAGACATGTAACCATTTATACTAACATTGTATCTTTTGACGTTCACTATGTTATAAATATGTGTCAAATAAAAGAATATAAGATCCAATTGTAATTGTTTTGTGGTGTCTCATCATTATATTCATGGTATTAGGATTTTGATGGAGAATATAAAATGGACCACACAGTCATGGTTACTCTTACACTATATTAGAATTGTTAATAGTGGTTAGATTTGGATTATATATGCTTATTATTTGTTTGTTTCTTTATTCATATTATTATGATATTATGGATTTATGGCCAATACATAAGTTATGATAGTGGAATTTAAAATAACATTTAGAAACTTTGGACACTTGGGACATGGTTTTAGATTCACTTAGTATTATTAATTCATGTATATTCTTTATAGATTTATTATTACTTCCCCACACAATTCTTAATATTTTGTAGCTAAAAATGAGTTAGTAGATCTTAACTATGAATTCATATTCTCTTAAGGGGAGAGAGAAGCATAGTATAAAGATATAAGTTATTTTTTTATCAATTTTTCATCAATACTTATTTTAATTATGAATTTCATTGAGACATAATTTTATCTATTTCCTTATCACATATCTCATAAAAATATTTTTTAGGGGAGGGTCCTCAACATTATTGAGTAATTTAAACAATTACAAGTAGTTTTTATTTTTTTACATTAATTATATTGTGTTATTCCCCGTTTTAGTTTACTTATTTCATTATTAAATATAGATTATATTTTGTGGAATAAATTTACATGGTCATATGGAAGTTTATAATCTCATAACAATCATGTATGAAATTAATTTAGATAATTTATAAATTAATAGGTATATATGTATTTTTAATCACACTTTGACATTGATACCTTCTATTTTTAGTGATTGTTTCAAGTATTTTTTAAATTATATATTTATGTTGCATTAAACTATATTTTTTATCACCAAACATTTAGGTTAATAATTATTCAATCAAATCTGCAAAGGATCACTCATATAACTCATGGGATTGTCCCTTAACAAGAAACTTTCTAAATTATAGTAGTTACCTGTTAGAAATTGTGTATTCATATTTTCTAAACATATAAACCAATTATATGTAATGATGTTGGGGAGTAAATCACAATTTTTGGCATCATTAGTAGGAATCACAGTAAACTTGGGAGATAAGAAAACATGATTGATCAACCTTCACATTTATGAACCCCTTTTAGTTTTTTTTACTTTAATCATTTTATTTATATTTTCAGGGTGCCTTGTTTTCATCATGTTGGAAAATTAATGTATGATTAGGATACTAAAAACATGATCAAAGAGTCATGATTCATGGTCACCATTATAGTACAACCCTAAGATCATTAATTTAAAATTCTATCATTTAAAATCCACCATGGTAGAACAAGAACATCACTATATTCCTAATAAACAATTAGCGAAATAGAATCCATAGAGTAGAAAAAAATAAATTACCTGGGATATAACCATCATGAACTATGCTATAACACCCATTTATGGGGATGGTTAGATTAATTTTAAACCACATATATTAGGAAAAACATTGAAAACAATAAAATAATTATTCAGAATATTTATTTCACTGTATAGTTCAATGACCTTAAATGTTATGATACTCATGGTAAATTTTATATATTCCAAGAAATAAGAGATGCATTTAATAATAATAGATTATACTCATATTACATTAGGTTGATGGTATTTCCATTCTCACATTGCGTTCCTGGATAATATTGGATGAAAATACACCCATAAGGATAAATCATAACCTATGATGATCAATTCATAGATAACCACTTTCCATGAATAAGAACATGGAAAATACAAAGTGATATCAAAATATTATATCAATTTGATAGTTATTTTGTATTCAAGTGTTGGGATAAATTCACATATCTACTTAGGATGTTTCCACATCACAAACTCTATGGAGATCCATAATTTTTATACATTGATATTGCATCATAATAGATTAATATTAATTACATAATATAGAGACCAATTACATAATTATTTATTTCTAGTTCCTTTTGAAAATTGGATTCATAAATAACTGGTTCATAAGTGATCAATATCATATTCCACTTAGTACTTGATAACTTGAACAATTCTTAGACATATCCAACATTATAAAATTCTGAATAAACTTGAAAATGAAAAACAAATAAGTGTGATATAAGATTCATAATAATGGTCTAAAATTGATATATCAACATATCATAAGCATAAGGGTTGTATAACATGAGAATACCATTTTAAAACCATATCCTAGATATCACAGATCATAAACATGTGTCATGAAATAAATATTAGAATTCATAAGATATGAAGTATAATTGAGTCCAAGAACATAATCCATGAGAACATAACATTATAATTAGACATAGATTTGTGTCATACACATAAGAATAAAAAATAATTTCCATATTAGTCAAGATTCATTTCCAAAAGGATCATAGTATAATGCGTTTACTCACTAAAATATCTTACAATTCATTATTATGTACGAAGACTATCATAATGGAAACATTTCCTTGTAGAATTAGGTTCACTACCCTATTCTAGTCATATTAATCACATGAGATATGAATCATTTCCAAATTCATTGGATGGATATATAAATCCCACAAATCAATTAATAAAAATCATACATACCTGTAGCACAAGATCATGAAAAATCACATTTTCATATACCATGAAAATAAATGTGTTCTAAATTCATTTACTCATAGCATAACAAGACAAAAAAGAAACATGTTTTATAATCATTTATTTTTTTCTTCCCGGAATTACTTATATAAACCGAATCAGGTTTGAAAATAATTTTACTGTGGTATAACTCATAGATGAGTAATAAGTTTCATATATTTATTTTCAACATAGGAATACACCATTTAGAAAATGAATAATAATTTTATCCCTGGATCATATCACCAATAAATCATAAGTAACATCAAAAGATTTCATATTATATGGAAAATAAAAAAGAATTATCTCTTGGATCATTCCATGAGAAGAATAGATATTCCACATCATAAATATCATTTAAAATTTAAAATTCATAAACCATTTTCAAAATAATTTTCCCTTAAAAAAACTTTGGAATCATATAATTTAATCAATAAATAATTTATCTGTCCTCACAGTGGAATATTCTACTCAATATGTACATGATTAGAACAAGTATTCCTTTCACATTTTTGGTAAAAGTCAAAATAACCTTAAGTAGTAAAAAAACAAGAAGATTCCATTAATAAAATTTTATCAAAAGAAATATAATTTTAAAACATTCATTTAGTAGTGATTAAATAATAATGGAAAAAACTCTTTTAATCATTTTTATAAAACATGAACATTGAAGAAAAAAGGTTTTCAGCCATGAGAAAAATAAATTCGCGTTTTATAGAATTTTTTTTTAATATTGAGTACCAAAAAAGATTATATTTAAAGGGAGAGAGTAATTTTTAGGAAATATCTATAGGAGAATAAAATATATGAGTTTTATGAGTGTTAAATCATGTGATCTCAGCATTATAAACATAATTATAAACAATATCAATATGAAGTGAGATTTAAAATAAGACTTTAACCACATTGGTATATGTTATATCCTAAGCCCTGTGAATGAATAAAATTAAAATAAACATTAAATAATATTAGAATAAATAACTTCATGGTATAAAATTAAATACGATTATTATATACACATAATAAAAGAATATTGGTGCCTAAAAAACATAAGTCCTAAAGAAGAAAATTTGAGACAAAATTCCCTTACCTTTTATCTCAACTTCCATTTTAGTAATTATAACCTACATTATAATAAATAGAGGTTTATTATAAATCTAAAAATTAACCAAAATCATATAAATTATACAATATATTATCTACGTAAGAATTTTTATTTCCCATTTTTTATAACTCCTTATTAAAATTGTGCTTTGGGTAATAACTGCATCATTTTTTCTGTATGTTTTGGTTTGGTATTTGTGGTGAATTTATTTTTATCATGGTTACATCATATTCATAATTTTAAATATTATATAAATTTTATATGTATTCATTATTTATTTAGTTACAATAATTCAAAAATATGGAGATATAAAATGAATCACACCAATCATGGTGATGGTAGGTCATACATACACATAAACATTGTTTCCATTTTATCGACGAATGAAATGAATGAAAGTAAATAATAAATTATCCTATTATAATAATTTTAATCAAATTTTAATTTAATATTATAATTAAGTCTATTCTAATTACTTTACAATTAAAATGTATGTGAAGAATGAATCACATAACTTTGTGTGGCGGTAGTCTTCATTATGCATGAGTGATTTTATCATATTACCAAAGAATGGAAATTAAGAAAGTATATGGGATATTATAATTATATAATTATAATACTTTTGTAAATACCATATAAATTTTTCAAATTCATAATTATATCCAATTATGATAGGTTGTGATGGAAAAAAAATTACATCAGTTCGTCATGTAGTAAACCATCATAAATAAAATCAATAGTTTTATTTCTCATTTGAGGGAAGAGGATATGAATATAATTATTATATTAATGTAATAAAATATCAGTATATGGGAGATAAATGTGTTATTTTATCATAAAAACTGGATAATATTTTAAGGATGTGGAAATAAATTAAATATACAAGTCTAAGTAATTTGTATCTTCTTCGGAGAACCCATGATGGTTTATATAAAAGGCCTTCATAGGTTAGTTTCATAATCAATGTAACACATATTAGATATGGGTCAGTAATAATTTAAGGATTTAGGAATTTTTAGGGATAAATAAAGGGTTTTGGTATTATGAAGAGGATACAAGAGTGGGTGGCCTTTCAGAAGTAGGGTAAATGGCACACTTGGATCTTTGGAAAATAATAAATTGTCCGTAAATTTTTTAGATTCCAAAAGGCTCTAAAATGGTTCAAACACAATATAATATGGTGGAAATATCTAAATATTTCTATAAAATGGGAGTTCATAAATTTCTAATCAATTTTACACCATTTAATTTTGGATCAACCCTCAATAAACCTGTTTTAACATTTTCTAGGGTAATTATTTTTTATTATTTTCACTATTCATTTTAAACAAGAAATAAATTTACCTTATTATATAATATTAATTATTCTAATTTAAAAATATAGAATACATTTTTCTAAATTCTTTTCATAAAGAGATAGTTTTAATTTAAAATCAGGAACAAAAACAAAATAACAATGCGATTTTACAAAGAGAATATATTAATAATTATAGTATGTTCTAGTATCAAAATTCAATATGAAATTAATTAAAATGACATAAATTGGAATAATCAATATATTAATGAAAAAAATTTACTTTAAAAGCATTGGTTTAAAAATACTTCCCCTTTGTAAATTCTTTAAACAAAAATAATGTTTTTATAAAAATTTAGTATTTTTATTTATCATCAAAAAATTAAACTTTTCAAAAAAATTTCAAAAATCAAATAAATGGTATGTTCAAAATATAGTTTTAAAAAAATTATTTTCTCAAATAATGTTTTTATAGTGTAAAAAATTACAATTTTTTTTGAAAATGCAATAAATTAATTATTTTTAGAAAATAGTATTTTCCAAACATCTAAATGGTTTACTAAAAATTAAATACATTATTATCAATATTATATATATATATAACCATCATAAATAATGTTAAAAAATTATTTATTCTTATTCATACCACCCATTTTCATGGATACATTATAATGGTATTGTTTAAATAATAATGTTAATAATATATCATAGTTTATTAAAAATTTTACATTGCTTGTAAATAAAGATGTCATTGATATTTAATATATTTATAAAAACTATATTTCAAAAAATTTATACCCCCTAGAAAATAATTTCATGCAAAAAATTTCATAACATTGGTATAAAAACCAAGAATGCTTTTGCCTTATCGTATTCTCTTGTTCCCAAATAGTTTCCTCAAACTACTGGTTGCACAAAAAAAATTTACAATGGGAGATGTCTTATTTCATAGAACATTCTATGTGAAATCTAAAATATACACCAGTTTTTCTAGGTAAAAAAATATATTACATATGTTTTATGCCTTATGAGTTCAATAAATTTGACAATATTTGATATGTACTTCCTCATGAGAGATACATGGAACAAATCATGGACTTGAGATTGTTTAAATAGGAGTGTTGATCAATAAAATAGATTCCTTATACGATCAATAATTTTAAATAGATAGATATACCTAGGATATAGTTTCCCTTTCTTTATGGATCTCATAACCTTCTCTAATAGATAAATTCTTAGAAACAACTTTTCTCCGACTTCAAATTCTAGATCATGTGAATAATTTTCCGCATTTATGTTCTTAGAGCATTATGATATCATTTTTTTCTGAATGGATCTAACCTACTTTTTCATTTATTTATCTAGATAATGTCCTAATATATTTCATTCTCCTACATCAACCCAATATATTAGAGTTTGACGTTTCCTTCTAGTGAGGGCTTCATAGGGAGCCATATAAATTATCATCTGAATTCTATTATTGTATGAAAACTCAAAGAAAATAATGTATTGATACCAAAAACCTTTTTAATACTTATAAAATGATATAATAATATCTTCTATGGTTTGAAATATTTTCCCAAAATCACTGTATATCTGAGGATTATAAGTAGTTATGAAACATAGCTCTGTATCCAGGGCCAATTGAATACATCTCTATAACATTGAGGTAAACCTCCAATCAAGATCAAATAAGACAAAATGTTGTAACGAATTAATAATTAAAATTTAATTTATTCATATCCAAGAAAAAGGACCAAATGAAAAATATTCCCAAATAGAAATGAGTTTTGGAGACATTTTTAGGCGATCAACTACAACCCATATTTCATTATTCCATTTAAAAAATTTGGGGACTCAGAGAACAAAATCCATAGTGATGTATTCTAATTCACATTATTCCATGAGGAATGGTTATACCATCCTCTTATACTTTTTTATCATACCCTTAATGTGATGAAATACCTTTATTCAAGAAAAAACACCATAATATCTTTCTTCATTCAATCCCACAAGAAATACTCTTAAAATATATATATATCTTTTTACTTCCATGATGAATATATAATGAGGAACTATAATCATCACTTAATAGACGCTTCTTAAAATTGTGTATATATGGAACACATAAATAATTCCTAAAATTTATCATTCCATCACAATCAAGGTTTAACTCAGAACATTTTTAACAAGTTTGGTAGCTTCATATCATAATACTACACAACTTTTATCCTCACATGGATAGGTGGTTGAAGAATTATTTGAGAAACATTTGATTTTATACCTTCCTTTATGATTTCCAAATCCATACTTTTTAAATCCATAAATATTTTATATTTTTGATCCTTATACTAGATAGAAGATCATGATCTTTTTGTCTCAATCCATTAACTATATAACGACTTCAAACTTTTTCACATATTATTACATAGTTTTATACATAATTAACCAAAAACTAATAGGAAAGGATTATAAATTATAGTTTCTTTTAGATATTATTTACATAATTAAAAAACAAGAAACAAACATTTAAAAAAATATTTATTTAATCTTCATAACGATATCCTCACTTCCTTTGATCCCTTACAACATAGTATAACCTGGGGAATACATGAACAAAGGGATGAGATGAAAAACCTTTTAAAAGTTTAATAATATGAGAAAATTATAGAATAAGGTTTTTAAGGAATAACATGATGGCATAAAATTTCATGGAACATGAATAAAAATATGGGTGAATAACAAATAAAACATAGGATAATGTAAACATGTTATCATAGAAATGTGGAAAAAACATACGACATCCCATTAACTCGTTTAAAGGATAACCACTGAGACCATTTTACGTAGAGCGGCATGAGTCAAGGATATCCTCAAAGAATTTTTCACATGGAGGAGCATGATTCAAGGATAACTTCCAATAACATTACACATGATGGACCATGTACCATAACAGAATCATGTTTATTCCCTATCCCAACATTCTGTCTCCTGAGACTAAAAAATAAAAATTTATTGGAGCACTATTTTGGAGTAACCATTATATCATGTTCATGCATATACATTCCACATGAATTACCAACCAAGAGGCATAAACATAAGGGTTAACCATAGAAATAAATTGGTGTCGTAATCATGTCATAAAGCATAACCAAGAGAATATCATAAATGTGTCCCTAAAATAATGGATTTAAATCAAAAATTGACATTTATATGGGAATATAGTCATACATAATGATAATTTATGTGAATATAAAGTGAAAACATAATAAAACAGTATTTAATAAACATTATAAATGTACCACTTTGGTGCGGTCTAAGGGAAGATATAAAAGGATCCTTAAAATGGAAAAGGCATAATTGTGTATATGAAACTAAAAATGAACTAATATTTTTTCTCATAATAAAATGATGTATTTTATAGAAATAAAATTGTATTAAAATATAGAGTGGTATGTACGTGAAAATGGGTATGAAATTGGGAATTTCCCTTTAATCAGGATGCTTATTGAGGGGAATTGGGAAGGGAGCCTTATAAAACATTTATTACCCCATAAATGAATTAAGAAATGGGATAGGTAATTTTTTTTTTAAAATAAAAATATAATTTTTTGGGATACAATAATAAGAATTAGTAATTACAACATGGTAAATGGAGAGAAAGTGTAACTCAAAGGAAATCTAGGGTTTCAAAAAAGAATCCCTTACCCTTTGTTCGAGAGTGTTAGAAAATCGTACTTAATTTCCTAGATAATGAAACTAGATTAATTATTAATTAAATTTAAAACTATTCTAACATTTATTTTATTTCTGATAATTTTATTATTCTCATTTATGGTCATTTAAGAGTTATAAGATTCAATTTTTTCATTCATGAGTGGTCATTTCCTTGGATTTCAATCATCATGTACTATTGTTGTTTTATTATTTAATATTATGTAATAATAGAGGTTCTAGAATACTAAATAATTTTGAACACTTATATTATATTATGTTTTAATCATAAATATAGGTTTATTACTATTCATGGAGACTATATTTTAAAACATAAAATCAACTTCCATGAAGGTGGAGAATCGACATCTCACATATGATGTTTTAATTTTTAGAGAAAAATGGGAATATAAGAGAATTTATGGTGGATATATCACTATCATAATTAAGTTTCAGTATATAATTGATTCTAGAGTTATCATTCCACTTTCGGATAGATAGATTATGAGAGAATAAGAAAAGAAAAGAAATGGAAAAGAAATTAAAAGAAAGAAAAAGTGAATTTTACGTATTGAACTTATTCTACACGAGATCCTCCATAGGGGAATTTTTTTGTCTTTTGTTGAGACCAAAGGCTCTTGGACGTGTAGGAGAGGATTGAGAGAGGGCTGGGTAGAATCTAGAGAATATTTAAGGATATAGAAGTGTGTGGGGGAATGGGTGGTAAGGGGTGGGATTTATAGTGGAGGAGAGGGGTGTTATTGATTTTTTTGGTTGAAGAATATAAATAGCGGTGATTATTGTGACTAAATATTGTATTTAGTTAATGTGATTACAAAAATGTGGTTCTTACATCATCCATATACCATCTATGACTCAAAAATTCATATATTTAACTCATACCATAAATTAGTGTATTTTAATATTCACCAAAATTTATCTTTTTTAGAAAATCCAAAAAATTCACAGTGACCATTTTTTGATAAATAGAATTTAAAAATGGAATAATTTTTAATAATTTTTTATCTAAATATAAAAATTTTATTTTTTAATGAAAATCATCATTTATTTGAAAAAAAATATTTTTTTAATAATATAACTGATTTAAGGAATCTTTCAAAGAAATTAAGTTCTCATTAAATTATATTATAATAACATGGTAAAAAAATATTATTTTTTGAACCTGTTTTAGGAAAATAAATTGTATTTTAAATCATTATTTTAATTATAAAATTTTAAATAAATGTTTACGTTTTAAAAATACCCAAACACCATTTCTCATTTTTAAAATATTTATCTACTTATTCTATTATATAAATATATTATATTTTCATTCATATGATACATAATTTTTATTTATAATTTCACTGGTGTGGTTTTTACTCTGTTGGCCAGTTTACTATTCCAAATGGTCACATTACTATTCCAAAGGTCATGTTACCATTCCATTGGTTTTGGATCCTAAATTTATATAAATACCTCTAATTTCATAGAATATTCATTTATAAAATTTTTATTGTATATTCTATGTTATTATATGTGATTTATACTACATTACATAATTATATTAAAGGAATTTAAATTGATAAAATTCCAGGTTGTTACATTCTTCCCTCCTTATTCTATCCCTCGAAGGTAATACTTTTTTATCATGATTTTTTTGAACTCATAATAAAAATTTCATAGGCACATCAGTCCATCCTTCCTCTTGAAGAAGAGGACTGGTAAACCCTTTGGTGAAGCACTCTGGTGTACAAAACCCTTTTTAAGATTATATTGAAACTACTTATCCATTTAATCCAACTAAATGGTTCCCATTATATAAGGTGTATTTAATTTTGGTAGAGATCTAGTAAAAATTTCATTGAAGAACTATAAATCTCATATGGGTGTAAGACCATGAATTTATTTAGGGAACACCTCAGTATTTTCCCACATAAAGGGTATGTATTCGATCATGATTATATATATTTTTTCAAATAATTTTATTTATATATGTTTTCTAATAAGGAAATAATATCCAAAGTTTGGATTATAACTCTGAATGATATTCATCCTCCTCTTTACACTTGTACTGAATTGTAGGGTTCCTCGTGATGTGAAGAGTGATATCACATTCCTGAAAATTGATTGTGGATTTGTTTAAAGATAGCCAGTCCATGCCCAATATAGCATCAAACTGCACAAAATTAAGTAAGATGATATTTTATAGGAGTTTCATTCCATAAAAAATAACTAGGGATGTGTTTTATGCTTTGTATGAAATAATTTCCTGACTTTCTATTTGCACAAATAACTCAACCCCAATATTTTGAGGTGGTTTTTGAGTAGTTTTACTAAACATACATGATATGAAAGAATGTGTAGAACCAAAATAAAATAGTACATTCACTATTATAAAAGGAATTACTAACAAACATTTCACTTCATAATTCTTAGGCTCCACCTCTATAGTATTGATATTATATTCCCTTCCTTTATCCCTTGAAGGTTGTTATTGTTGATTGCCTCGAAAAACCCTTGGATTAGGGAAATGGTTTGCATAATTCCCATATACCTTGTATTTGAAACACTACACTATAGTCTGAGTGTTAATATGATCCTTCCTTTCTTCTTCATAATTATTGGGATTCTTCATATCCCTTCAATAATTATTAGCCAGTTTCCCCACTCAACCACATTTGAAGAATTTCCTAGTTCCCTTTAAACGTTTCCTAGGTTGGTTCTTCCCACAACATTGATATGGGGTATGTTGGGTTTTCTTTCCGTTATGGTATTTATCTGTTTATCCTCATATGTTAATCTAAATTTTACTCATTTTATCTCTATGACAAGGAGACCAATGAGACTATATGATCTTCATTTTAACCTTATGGGAACAATAAAAAATATTTTAATAACTATCAAAGTCATGAATCCCCAATTATTTTTGTATACTTAGATCTAGTCTGCTAAATAAGTGATCCTAATTTCATTCAGTGTTCTTGAAAATTCCAAAATCCTGTCATGAAAGTTTTGTAAATATTTCTTCAAACGCCTCGATAGACTCATATTTCATCTCCTTTAGTCTAAGGAACATCCTTTCCATATTGATATGGAAGGTTTGGGGAAAATATATATTAAAAATACATTATTGAATTCTTCTCCATCCATGGAATCAATTTAATCCACATACTTTATGTTCTTGACCAATGTCCACCACTGATCTACTTCCACTTAAAAAATATAGACCACGAGTACAACTTTCTCTTCTTCTGAGCACTAGAGGGTAGAGAGTATATTATCACTGGATTTAATCAATTTTCCTATGAAGATGAGACCATAAAGTCCACTAATCATGGGATTAATTTTTCCTATAAGGTATTCAACCACAATATTGTATTTCCTTGGATAAATTGGTAATTACAAATGATTGATGTTTTTTTTGCATGACTTTAGAAAGTCAATAATGTATGATCATGATGTTTTGATCCCCCATTCCAATCAGATTCAGTATTTCATTAGAGAAATTATCACAATGCCTATCCCATTGATTGTTGGAGAATGTTATTCTATGTCTAACCATTAACTAAAAAAGTAATTACTATTATATGTACGTGATTACTTATCTAATAAAAAAATAAAAATAAAGCTTTGAACACATATAGATAAAATTTTAAATAAAAATCGTAACATACCATCTAATTATTTGTGTTTCAATATTGTTTATCCAGGGTGATATAATTATCCCTTGGTTATTAGTAAAATTTTATATTTTTAATCATAAAAAATAATTAAACCATGCTATGATACCAACTATAATATCTATATCGCTTTTCAAATATTACTATATGGTTTTATGCATAATTAACGCACAATTACAAGACAATGATCATAAATTCTAATGTATTTTAAAGATTAGGTTCATAATTATTCAACATGAAACCAAAATGAAAGTATCGTTTATTTAATCTTCATAATGAGATCCTAAATACATTTGAGCCCTTATATTTGCATATGATAACCTGGGAAATATATGAACATAGGGATGAGCTAAAAATCCCAGTAAGAGAATAATCATATGAATCTTTCATAACACATGCATTAGAAGGAATAACATTATGACATCAAATGGAATAGAACCTGAATAAACACATAGAATAATAACATATTGAACATGGTATCAGGTAATCATGGAATAAATAAAATATTGAAACAACATAAAATATGACATAAGAAATAGTCGAGGATAACCACCAAGACCATAACACTTGTAGGATCATTAGTCAAGGCTAACTTCCAAGACCGTTGAACATGTTGGAGCATGAGTCAAGGATAACCTACAAGACCCTTAAACATAGATAACCAAGTCCCATAAAGGAACCATGTTTACTTCCTATCCCAATATGATGTATCATGATACGATACATTACTTAATGAATTAGAGAAAAATCAGGTTACACCAATAATAACATGTTTATTCGTATGTGTGCCACATGAAGAAGAAAATATAAGGTATAAACACAAGGGTTACCCATGGAATGAAATGGGTATCGTATTCATGTCATAAAGAATAACCAATGGAATATAATAATGGTGTCTATGAAATAATTGATTTAAATTTTGCAATGACATTAATAAGGAAAAAAAATAATGATAAATTAAGCCCAACTACAGTAAAAAATAGAAAAAAACCTTTAATAACATTTATAAATGCACCAGTTCAGTATGGTTTATGGTGAAATATAAAAGTTTCTTTAAAAGGGAAAAGGAATAATTGTTTGTATAATAAAAAAATTAACTAAATTAATTTATCATAATTGTTTCGGTGCAGATGTGCGTCGGGTTACGCTGTTCCGCCAGGACGCGTTCGCGCGTGCACCCGTCAACCCGAGGGGATGGGCGCGCGGCTTGTGGTCCCGCAGTCCCGCTTTCCAAGGGCGGGCGGCATTCGTCCCTTATTCAGGGGCGTCTGCTCCTTGATCGAAACCGGGATGATGGGATGTCGGCTCCTCCTTCCGTGGACGTCTCCTCGGAACTCGTCGCCTAATCCGGGTCTCCCTCATAGATTTAAGAGTGTTCGTGAATCTCGTTCCCGGCGCCATGTCTCCATGGACACCGGTTAATTACGCTGCTTCCGCCCGGACGCTCCAAGGAGTCTGGTCGGGGAAGCAACCTGCGGTGAGGAGACCGGGTGGCTCTGGGTGTCGGGGGCGTGTCTTAACACAGCGCCTCTGCATGTCTGCCTTCCGTCCCTAATAGGGCTTCTCGAAGGCGTGATGGCCTGAGGCATCCCGCACTGGGTGCGGGGAACTGTGTTACCTGAGGTTTTCCTCATCTTCCCATGTTTAACACGGGGTATGCCGCGAGTTTAACGTCCAGCGGGGACGACATCAGACTGATCAACACGAGGAGTGGATCAGATGACAGAACCCCTTGCGGGGACCCTCCGACGCTGAGGCCAGCACATGGGCGGCTTCCCGAATGAAGTGGAGTGGAATGAAGTGGCATGAACCCACCGGGATGTGGCGGCCCGGGTAAGGATCAGGATGGATGATGGAGTGAAGAGCTTGGACCCCGTAGGGGCTTCCTACGTACCGCGCGTTAGCGCGGATCAAAGTCAGCGTAGTTCGGATATACAGTTTAACGTCATGCTGGACGTCGGAAAGCCGACTCACGAAGAGGTCGAGGCCGCCGGGCGGAGGATTGAACCGAACCACCTCGCACGGAGGGGGATAGAACGGCCGGGTGAATCACAGTTTTACGTCATGCTGGACGTTGGCAAGCCGACTCACAAGGAGATCGAGGCTCCCTGGAGAAGGGTTGAACCGAACCACCTCGCACACAGAGGGGGATGGAACGGCCGGGTGAATCACAGTTTTACGTCATGCTGGACGTTGGCAAGCCGACTCACGAAGAGATCGAGGCGGTGGGGAAGCACAATGGAGATACACACGTGCAGTCCCCCACAGAGGCGGATTCATAGGTGAATCAACGCAAGTGTGAACCCGGGAGGGGTCCACTGATGGACGAACCGACGTAAATATGACCGGGACGACCAGGTGGCGGGCTTGAACCTCGGAGAGGCTTCCTACGTACCCTGTTTAGAAGACAGGGATAAAAGTCCACGTAGTTCGTTCTGTTTGCAACACTCTACCCCCGTGGGAGAAGGCCACTCCAATCCCGACATCCCTGCAGAGACGAGCGGGTGGGGGCCACATCCAAACCGGGAGGACCCTGCGTGCGAGGCACGGGATCGGGTTAAGCGGACGGTTTAACGTCTTGCCGGACGAAGTACAGTTTAACGTCGTGTGTTGAGGACGAAGATTATTGGCAGTTTAACGTCTTGCAGCGCGGACGATGGGGGCTAGGCAGTTTAACGTCATGCAGCTTGGACGTATGCAGTTTAACGTCGTGCAGGACGTGGTGCAGTTTAGCGTCATGCAGGACGAATTACAGTTTAACGTCGTGCAGGACGAATAGCATGCAGTTTTAACGTCTTGTAGCTGGGATGAAGTGCAGTTTAACGTCGTGCGGGACGTATGCAGTTTAACGTTGTGCAGGACGTATGCAGTTTAACGTCGTGCAGGACGTATGCAGTTTAACGTCATGCAGGACGTATGCAGTTTAACGTCGTGCAGGACGTATTCAGTTTAACGTCGTGCAGGACGTTGAAGCCGCCGATAGGTCCGTGTCACTTCACGCAAGCCTGGAGGGACGCACGGGAAGACAACGCACGGTGCGGGCACCCGAGATGAGGGTCGTCGGGCGCCACGCAGGCGGGTACCCAAAGGCGGTCAAAGGGGGCGACCCTAGCGGTTTACGTGCAAAAGAGGAGCTTTGCGCGCAATACCGCGGGTCAGCGCGCAAATGGACGGGCTGACGCGCAATTGGGCCAGCACTTTGCGCGCGAATGATAGAGATTGCGCGCACCGGGCTTCGGATAGCGCACGGGGGCAACGGCTCATTCTCTAATGAATGGCCACTTTGAAAAAAGGGGGCGGGGGGCGCACAATCGGGCTGGATTGCGCGCAACCCGGGGGAAATTGCGCGCAAGAGGCTTCTTTTGCGCGCGAATGCCTTTGGGTGAATATTTATTCAAAGGAAAGGAGCCAAAGGGATTGCGCGCGAAGGCGAACCCCGAGGCTTTCTTGCGCGAAAGAAAAGAGGTTACCTGAAGATCGGCATTGCGCGCGGAAGGGGTTGGATTGCGCGCACGAGAGACCTTTTGAATTCTGGAAACCAACCTTTAAACCGTCGGGGGTCGGCTTATATTTATAGGCAACCCCGGGCGCGGAATCCAGTTCGCGGGTGCGAAATTTCTTCGCGGGCGCGGAATTCTCTTCGCGGGCGCGGAATTCTCTTCGCGGGCGCGAAATTCTCTTCGCGGGCGCGGAATCGGGCCCGGCGCGCAAGGGAGTCGCGCGGGCCACTGGCGCGCAAAATTGCGCGCCGGCCCGGCGCATTGCGCGCATCCCGGGAGGTTTGCGCGCGACTCATCAACTTTGCGCGCGTGCCTCCAAAATTCCACGCAAGGCCTCCGGGCCCTCCGAAACATGCTCCCGACTCCAAATATGACCTCGCTTTCCGCATCCGGAGCTTTGTTTGGGAACAACGGACTTTTCCGGCGTCTACAAAAGCCCCCCCTCGGAATCTGATCGGCGAGAGGTCGCAACGATCGGGTTCCGAGGGAGACGCCGGAATGCCGAAGTCCTGGGTGGCGCGGGACGGTGGCGCGCCAAAAAGGGCGTCGAGGCGAAATTTGCTGTCGCGGTCGCGCAAAGCGCTTTCCGCGCAGCGCGGACCCGGGCCTCGCCTATAAATAGGGGCCCTGAGTCCCCCGCACCGTACACTGGCCTTCCGCGCGATAAGCCTCTATGATCTCGTGCACGAAATTGCCTTTTCCGGCGCGGAATTCACCCGCTCGTCGCGCAAACCTGTCCGGAATTCGGCCTAGTTTTGCGCGAACACCCGGGGTTTTACGCGACGGACTTCCAGATTGCGCGCCGTCCACTAGGATTGCGCGCCAACTCTCAAACTTCTCTACCAGCCTCGTCCGCTCCCGCACGCTTCATCCCTTTACCCGCACGACTCCCGAAGCTTCTGAGATGGCCGCGAATCAAGGAAATGAGGGGGATGCCGCCACTCGCAGAGCTGAGATGGCGACGAACGAGGAGGTCTACGGAGCCAAGGAGATTGTTTCCAACAATCAATCCTTGTTCGACTTGCTGACGCCGGCCCAGAAGACATATCCACTCTCGGACAACCTGCCGCTCTGGAACTTCGGCATCCTAGATGAGGTTCCGGTGCCAGGGTTCGAGGTTGATGCGCCACGGACCTGGGTGACTCGGGAGGACGAGCTTCCCCGCTATAACATCACCAACAATGGGCATCCTGCCAGGGAGACCAGACACTTAGATGTCTATGTCCTGAACCCGAGGACGCGAACCATCGTCGGAAGTGAGCCTTCTGCGGAGAACTCTCCAGCCCTCTACTCGAGCATATATCGCCAGAGTGTCACCGACGACACCAAGGGCTGGCTGAAGGACTGGGACTTTCGATCTGGGGGCAATTTCACCAGTGAGTGGGCCTGGGCGTTCTTGGTATGCCACACTTGCGATCACTTCGCGGAGGAACTGCGGTACATCGGCCTGTTTGAGGCGGTGTGGACGTCGCAGTTCCACTTCTACCAGCAGTCCGAGCTCGGGCCGGAGCTGTTCACCCGCTGGTCCCCGGATACCAACACCTTCCATATTCACCATGGGGAGGTCGGCATCGGTCTCTGGGACATCCACTGCATCGGAGGTATCCCGCTGGAGGGTTACCAGTACGATGAGTTCCTGCCTCCGAAGAACACCTGGGAAGACAGGTCACGGACTCCCATTCTGACCTGGCATCTGCTTGACCTGGCTACGCAGCGGCTCGGGATCAAGGACTTCCAGAAGGACATAGCCTACAAGGAGTGGTTCGGCCAGTTCTTGGAGCATGACCCGGCGGTCAAGATGCCAGGCAGGGGGAAGCGGTGCCCGACCACGGCTCAGAGGAGCCGGAACGGGTCGTACTGGCGGGTCCTGGAGACGGGCGACTACCGCTCATGGGGGTACCGCGTCATCGTGGCCCGGGACCCAAATGTCCGGTACGCGGCGTTCCTGGCCGCCTTTCTGAGTGGGTGGCTCCTGCCAGTGCGGGACGCGAGAATGGGCGTCCGCCCGGCGACACTGGCGATGGCGGGCGCTATGGCCGCCAACAAAAGATATAACCTCGGGGTCCCAGTGTTGGCTAAGATGTACGCCATCCTGGGACGCATCTCACGATGGGGGTCACCACGAAGGATCTGTGGGCCCTTCCAATTCTTCCACGGCTGGGTGGCTGCTCACCTTGGTGGGTACACGTTTCCGAACGCCATCATTCCTCCGGGCAACGGCCTGCGACCCTCCCTGCAGAACATTGCGGGGGTCGCTCCGATGACCCTAAGTGAGGAGGGCGTGAGGATTCGGATTGGCAATCATGCCAATTTCAACTTCAGCCCGTTCCCCACTCCCGTTGGCCAAATGATCGACAACGGGCAGGGTCCGCTGGAGCAGCACGAGTACTTCCTGAACATGCGGGGCGGGGTGCTCGTGGCTCGGATCGACGAGAAGGTGATCTGCGAGCCCTACGTGCCAACCCGGTTCGCCAGGCAGTTCAGGTGCCTTCAACGGATGCCGAATAGGGTATTCACTGCTGTCCGGGAGGAGACGAACCCTGGCGTCCTTCGCCAGATGTGGCTGATGTTCGTCGCCTTTGGCTCTGGCGACGTCATCACTCTCCCTCCTACCGGGGTCGACGCAGGCTTGGCAACCGAGTACGCTGAACACTGGGCCATCGCGTACCCCGAGGGGCTTTTACGGAATCCAGTTCGGCGGCTCGAAGTCACCCGTGCGGAGACCGGGCGTCAAGGAAAGAGGCGAGGCGCCGCCACACGGGGGAGAACGGAGGCGCGCCAAGCAGCGGAGCCGGCGCGGGCAGGGACTTCGGCGGCGGGCACATCGCAAGCTGCCGCCACGACTTCAGCGCCCAGAGAGGGGGCACATGCGGCGGTCGGGGAGTGGCCCGGGAAGCAGGTAAGGCGTCTACTCAAACCCTCCCATGATGCAGTCTTCCCGGCGCTGTGGTCGGCCTGGATGACCCTGCGGCAGTCACTGGGGACCGACGCCATCTGGCGAAAGATACTTAGAGAAGGAATCCATCTGCCAGAGGTCGGGCGCCTCCATATCGCCGACAGGGTGCACTTCAACCGGCAGTATGCGTATCTGACGGCCATGGATGAGTACGCACGCCAACGTGGTCAGCGTGCGGAGCCATCCCTTCTGGTGAAGGTGATGCTCGGTCTAGAACCCGCTCCAGAACAGATGCCGCCGGCGGAAGATGAAAGTAGCAACGACTCCGAGGAAGAGGAGGAGATGGGGGAGGACGAAGGTTTCGAGGGAAGATCCCATCAGGGGAGCCCGCGGGAGAGCGGCGAGGTGGCCGACTCTGACAATGTTGATGTCACTGAGCTCCTCGAGGTCCGCTTCTATCCCTACTCAACCTGCTTCATCCATTATCTTATGCAGCTTCTAACCCATTTCTCCATCTTTCTCAGGAGCACACGGATGTTGGTCAGGCGTACTTAGCGGGAGTAGGAGAGGCGCCAGCAGGACAAGGCGGGGGCCAGACACCCATCATTGAACTGACAAGCGCTAAGGGGTCCCCTGCTGCAATTGCTCCTGCAGCGGCCGGGATAGCGGAAGATGACGCTCTGAACTCCCGTAAGTCTCCTTACTTTACTGCTGGTGCTTGCCGTTGACGATCCGTGACTAACCACGGCATGCCCTGCGCAGTGATCTCAACGCTGGAGGCTCGTCGGGTTGCCAAACCCGGGCCATCCACGAGTGGACCGGTGGCAGACATGCCGCCTGCTCCGGAACAGACTTCCCACACCGAGCCGGCCCCACCAACTGCTGATCAAGGGGCTACGGACGTCGGCGGTGCTGACATCGGAGAGAGGTCGGGGGCTGACGAGGGTGTCAACGCCGCTGGGGAGAGAGAAGAAGGTCGCCCAGATGTTGGGGAACCTATCCCCCATGAGGACATCCCAGGGGCGGACCCTGCAGCAGACCTGCTGGCTGCCTTCCCTGCCTACCGGCCTGCCGACCCCGAGGAGATGGACGACTCGGACGCGGAGGCGGTCGAGGAGAGCCGGATAGCGCGCCGAAGGGGGTGGAAGTGCATCCAGCGCTTCCTCAAGCAAGACCCATCGGAGTGGCTGGGGCGCATGGGATCACTCCAAACCTGGCTGCACTTCCTCTGTGCCGGGGGAGCTGATGCTCAACGCCTCCATCTGACGGTCCGTGATTTCATGGCCGAAAAGATGCGCGAGAGCCGCCGGCGTGCCGACGTCGCACAATGTCGGGACATGTCGGAGAGCACGCGGGCGCTCCTCGTGGCGGAGCAGGAAGTCCGGCGTCTCGAAGGGCAGGCGGCGGAGAAGGAGGCCTTCGTCGCAGCGTGTACCGAGCTTGTGGAGCAACTAGCAGCCCAGCTGGTTGACGCCCAGGTGCAGCTGACGGAGGCGGGCCAACAGATGGTCACAATTCAAGTCGAGCGGGAGCGTGCACAGGCCAGAATCGACGAACTGCGTGCTGCGACCGCCGACGAGAAGAGGGCACGCAGAGAGCGAGAAGCAGCTCTGGAGGCCGCCAGCCAAAGGGTAGCGGCGTTAGAAAGACTTATCCAGCACGCTAATCCCTAGGGGCTTTGTTTTTTCCATTCCCAAAACATTTGCTTCCACTACTCAATATTTCGATCCATTTGTATGAATCACCATATTTATCTGCATCTTTTGGTTTAACATGCTCGACCACAATTCATTGTCTTGCGGGAGCGTTAACCTAGCTTCAAGCATCGGCAATTGGGCCTGGATTTCTAGAGAAAAGAGGGAGGTCATTCCTAGGAAAGGAGACCTCAAGCCTAATCAATGTATCATCCCCCCAACTTGTTCCGACACACGAGCGGGACAATGCTAGGGGCGTTGAGATTTTATCCGAACATAGGGAAATGAGAAAGGGTGAATCGCGCGTCCCGAATTCAGAAATCCACAACGGTTGGCCTTCCAGGAAATTCCCAAGACGGCAAGCGGACAATGGATCAATCGACCATACTACCGCGATAGACGGACCGAAGGTCATCATCCATATTGCAGGAGGCGGATCACATGTCATCATCAATGCCGCTTTGGGGGTTCCTTCAGGCACAAGGGTGGAAATCCAGATCAACAGGGCATGCGAAGCGTGGGGCGAAGTGACGATTTGTTCGGATAGAATCCAACGCTCTCAAAATTGCGCCACCGTGGGGAAAGCGTATTAGGCGGATGCACTAATCTGGCCGTGAATCACCCCAATTCTCAGACAGAACCTCTTTGACGAGGAAACCGTCGCTTCCCATCATTGCGATGGGGCATCCCAAGCTGAATCAGGGAGAATATCACAACTACGCCACTTTACCCGAAGTCAGGCCAGACGGCCGGCGACGAGGAGGGGCGGGACTTGGCGATCCCTGAGGCTGGACCCGAGTCGAAATGCCCGGGCGTTCCTACGTACTCCATCAGGCTGGAGATCAAGCCATACGTAGTTCTGTGAGTGCAGTTTAACGTCATGCAGGACGCAGAACCCCGTTTGGGGAGATCTTAGTTTAGGGTCGTAGAGCTCGGACCATAGGGGCATATCTTAGTTTAGGGTCCTAGAGCTCGGACCATAAGGGGAGATCTTAGTTTAAAGTCTTAGAGCTCGGACCATAAGAACCTCAAAGTACGCCTCATCGTGGTCCTATCCCCTGGATATGCAAAGATGCACTGGGGAATAGTGTCAAGAGTGTCGAGATTTTTCCTGGTCAGAATGGGAGGTGGAAAATGTGATGTGAATCATGCGGCCATTCACTCAAGGACTGGGGGCACCGGCGTAACGATATGGGAGTACTGCCAACCGTGGCGGAAGAGCAGCATCAATATCGCACTAACCGTTGATGGAATGAGGCAGCAAACGAGCATCGATCGCTCAATCGCAGGATTCATATCGATTTGCTGCCCGAGGACATTGGGGGCACCAGCCCGAGTCGGTGGGAGAGTACTGAGGCATTGTGTCCAAACCGTTCACGGGGGTTCCACCCAGGGCGTATGCGATGGGTCCGAATGAAAGGGAGCACGAAGCCTGAAAATGGAAGGAACCTGTCCAAGCTAAACCTGACCCTCCTGGCAATAAACCAGAGTACTCTTGACACCAGTGGACCACTGCAAGGGGTCGAGGGACACGCCTTGAGGGTGGCCTAAAGGCGGCGGACTCCCCAGAGAAGGGGGTAATCTTTAAGAGGTGGGGGCTGGACACGAAGTTTCAAACATCCGGGCGTTCCTACGTATCCCATGAGGATGGGAATCAAGCCACACGTAGTTCTTGAAGCACAGCGCAACACAATCGGGCACCAGCGCGGGGAAGGGTGCGGGTCTGACCCTCGCACACAGAAGAAGCAGTATTTGATATTTCTTGTTTGTCCTTAAAGATGGATGGTTTTTCTTTGTGCAGCGACATGCCTGTGATTAAGAAATCCCTGGCGTCGCCACAATAATCAAGCCATGAAAGGCATTGATAAATGGAGTGGTTATTAACCAGTTCCCAACGTGAGTGTCCCCTGAGGAGAACATCACGATGCAGTGTCGTTTCTCGTCGGGCGGCCAAGACGATCACAGTTTACGGTCGTGTGGTAGGACCAGACAACACAGTTTAAGGTAGTGTGGTTCGGACCATGGAGGAATCCGCTTATCGCGATACGGCGGACTCAGCGGAGGTGGGAACATACCCAGCCCTGCGGTCACGCACGATTCCAGGAGAACGACCCTGGGATAGGGGCCTGCGTATGTCCATCACCCGAGGGGCAGAGATGCTAGCCTCCAGATATACTGGGCCCAAAACGCGATTGTTTGGGCGACTCCTTCCTCCTTATGGGGACGAGGGTCCAGCTATACACGGCCCTTAGGGAGGACATCAACATATACCCTTGGTGCTCAGATCGTGGGAGCCTCGACAGACACCATTATCCTGGTTGGCCTGCCTAACGTGTAAAGGTGTACTGAAGGTCAGTATGAAGAGAGTGTCGAGATTCCACTACAACGCACAAAGGCGGAGTGTGATGAGGACCGTGCAACCAATGTTCGGAGCCTAAAAGAGCCGACATGGTGATCAAGGATGTCGCTGACCATATTCGCAACACAACATCCAATCACGTCAGCCCAGGACTGGGCAAGCAAACGAGCATCAACCGCTCAATCGCAGGATTCATATCGATTTGCGGCCCAGGACCCGCCGGTAAATCGACCCGGAGCGGTAGGAGAGCACTGAGGCATCGTACCCAAACCGCTAACGAGGATCCCTTTGAGTGAAGGCTCGAACAAGAGGAAGTGCGCGGCCCGACAAGCAGCACAGGACTTGCCGGGATTGCATCCGACACTACGAGTCATAGACCAAAGTACCCAAAACATGTTAACAGATCACCGGAAAGGGTCGGAGGACTCACCCTGAGAGCAACCAAAAGACGGTAGATCCCAGTGATCAACCAAGAGATGGGGCTGGACCTGAAACACAAGCGTCCAGGCGGTCCTACGTATCCCATAAGGATGGGAATCAAGCCGCACGTAGTTCTTGAAGTGCAGTTTAACGTCATGCAGGACGAAAAGAGAAAAAGGGGGGAGCAGAAGGCATCCCCAAACATGGGGGGCATACAACGTGGCGAGCAAACCGACGTGAATGAGGGAATAGCCCCGCGTTCACACCATACGCCGCATACCCAGAGACAACTGGGCCAAGGGCCCGAGATGGGATGGAAATTCCCGAAGGATGGGGCTGGGCCTGAAACATGAATGTTCAGGCGGTCCTACATATCCCATAAGGATGGGAATCAAGCCGCATGTAGTTCTTGAGAGGCAGTTTAACGTCATGCAAGACGAATGCTGAACAGTTTAACGTCTTGTAGCTCGGACGTAGTACAGTTTAACGTCGTGTTGGACGAATGCTAAACAGTTTAACGTCTTGTAGCTTGGACGAGGTACAGTTTAACGTCATGTTGGACGAAACACTTGGCAGTTTAACGTCTTGCAGCGCGGACGATATGCTAGGCAGTTTAATGTCGTGCAGCTTGGACGTATGCAGTTTAACGTCGTGCAGGACATAGTACACTCAGACGAAGTACTGCATGAGGAACCTAGCGTTGGTGGGAGGAGTGACACGCTCACCATTCATAGTCGCTAGGGAGTACGCGCCATTGGGATAAACTTTGTGGACGACAAGAGGTCCCTCCCACTTGGGCTCCAACTTGGGTGGCTTCCTGCCGGGGATCATTGGCGCTCTTAGGGCTTGCACTAGGTCACCCTGCAGGAAGGAGCAGAGGCGAACCTTCTTATTGAAAGCTCGAGCCATTTTTCTTTGATGCCTCTCCAAGTTGTGCAAGGCGCGAAGTCTATTCTCATCCAGTGCTTCCAACTCGACTAGACGGGCTTCAGCAGCTCTGTCCGGCGCTTGCTGGTCGTAGACCACAGTGCGCAAGGACGGTAACTGGATCTCGATGGGCAGGACGGCCTCAGCTCCATACACCAGGGAATAAGGGGTCATCTGGGTGGAATTGCGAGTCGTCGTCCGATAAGCCCATAGGGCATTGGGGAGCTTGTCCGGCCAACTCTTCTTGTTCTGACCAACCATCTTTTGCAGAATGTTAGAGAGGGTTTTGTTAAACGCCTCGATCTGTCCATTTGCCTGCGCATGATAGCAAGATGTATGGTTCGAGTGAATGTTGTATTTGGCGTACAACTTCTTCAACTCGGATGCTCGGAAATTGGCTCCGTTATCCGTGAGGATAGCGTGAGGCACTCCAAATCGATGAATGATGTTGGAGGTCACGAAGTTAGCGATCGAACAGGATTTGACCTCTCTGAGCGGAATTGCCTCTGCCCATTTGGAGAAGAAGTCCGTGGCGGTCAGAATGAACCGGCACTGGCGAGCCATCGCCGGCGGGTAAGGTCCCACAACGTCCATCCCCCAGACTGCAAAGGTCCAAGAATACCTGGTCGTATGGAGAGGCTCCGGCGGCCGATGCACAAAGTTCGCATGAACCTGGCATGCATGGCACCTCCTGGCATACTCGATGCAGTCATGGATCATGGAGGGCCAGAAGTATCCCAACCTCCGAATCTAGTGGGACAGCTTCGGCCCAGTCTGATGGGCGCCGCATGAACCAGCATGAACCTCTTGCATGACTCACGGGATCTCAACTATCTAAAGGCAACGGAGGAGAACACCATCAAATCCGCGTCTATAGAGGATCTGCTCCAGGCCGGGACTGCTCTGGAGGACAAACTGCGATGCGCAGCGTCGAACTCGCTCACGTTCGGCCCGATCCGGCGGGAGAATGCCATGTTGGAGGTACTCAACCAAAGGAGTCCTCCAATCAGGGGCTGGTTCGACTGCTATATCTGGGGTACTCGGGGCTTCAGGCATAGGGGCAACCGTGGTGAGATTACTTACCGACGGGTCGCGATCTCCCTCCGGGACAACGGGAGCGATGAGCCTGCGGCGCGTCACGCGGACGGTCAGGTTATCCTGTTCAGGCTCCGCAAGTGACGCAGCAAGGCTGGCCAAAGCATCTGCTCGACCGTTCTGCGACCGGGGAATATGGACAATCTCTGGACGAGAAGGGAACCGAGCCATCAGAAGGAGGGTGCACTCCAGCAGTGGCACAAGTTCCGGCTTCCTGACAACATAATCGCCATTGATCTGCTTAACAACCAACTCGGAGTCCCCTTTCACACACAGATGGGGCACGTCGATCTCGAGAGCTAACTCGAGGCCGGTGATGAGGGCATGGTATTCCACCTCATTGTTGGTACAGCCCTCTGACAACAGGAAAGAGTATGGCAGCACGACTTGCTCCCGGGTAATGAAGACGATACCCAAACCCACTCTGTTGAGCTTAGGATTATCAAGTATTCTACCGGTGGGGCTCCGGGAGGCACCGTCAAAGTGCATCTGCCATCATGGACCGGCATGATCGACCGAGAGAATGGCCTCATTAGGAAAGCCTAGATCCAGCTGCTGATCCGCGGAGGTTGGGTGAGCAGCCAGAAAGTCTGCCAATGCTTTCCCTTTGATGACCTTCTGAGACACATACCTGATGTCGAACTGCTGGAGAATCACAGCCCACCGTGCTAGACGGCCAGTCAACATAGGCCGGCTCAGGATATATTTCAACGGGTCTACCCGAGAAACCAATTGTACCTCATGGTGCTGCAAGTAGTGCCGTAATTTTTGTACGGAAAATACGAGCGCCAGGCAGCTCTTCTCGATGGGGGAATACCTAACTTCCGCATCTAGGAGCATGCGACTGAGGTAATAGAGGCTATTCTCTATTCCCTCGTTGTTCTTCTGGGCGAGAAGGGCACCCAGGGACCGTTCCAGGGCGGTCACATAGAGGACCAGCGGCTTCCCGGATACAGGCGGCATCAGAACCGGAGGTTGCAGCAGGTACTGCTTGATTTCCTCGAAAGCGGTCTGACACTCTTTATCCCATACATATATGGCACCTTTCTTCATGAGCCGAGAAAAGGGCTTACACTTGCCGGCCAGATTCGCGATGAATCGGCGTATATAGGCTAAGTGGCCTTGGAACCCCTGCAGTTCCCGGATGTTACCTGGGGGAGGCATCTGGCTAATCGCCCTGATCTTCTCTGGGTCGATCTCAATACCTCGGTATCTTACCACAAATCCAAGGAACTTTCCGGAGGTGACCCCGAAGGCACACTTCAACGGGTTCATCTTCAGGCAGCGAGACCGGAGGAAGCCGAACACTTTCTAAAGATCTTTGAGATGGTCCTGACGCTAGCGCGATTTGACTACCAAGTCGTCGACGTAGCATTCCACTAGTGTGCCAAGGATTGGCTTGAATATGTGGTGCATCGCCCGTTGATAGGTGGCACCTGCATTCTTCAGGCCGAAAGGCATGACCCGGTAACAAAAGGTACCTTGGGGGGCCCGGAAGGCAGTGAACTCCTCATCCTCAGGGGCCATCCGAATTTGGTTATATCCGGAGTATCCATCCATGAAGGAGAGGGCTTGGAACCCTGCCGTGGCGTCAATCAACAGCTCTGTCACTGGAAGGGGAAAATCATCCTTCGGACAGTGGCGGTTGAGATCGCGGAAGTCGATGCAGACTCTGATCTGCCCGTTCTTCTTCCTGACCGGCACAATGTTGGCCATCCATTTGGGGTACTGAACTTCCCTCATGAAGTTGGCTTTGATAAGCTTGTCAACTTCGGCCTCAACCATGGCACCGTGGAATGGGTGCATCTTCCTGGGAGGCTGCTTGAACCCGCGATGGTTCGCTGGGAGACCAAGGCGGTGGACGGCTACCTGAGGATCTAGCCCCGGCATCTCGTCATAGCCCCAAGCGAACACATCACGGTGCTGCCTGAGAAAGTCCATGTACTGCTGCCGCTCCTCAGAGGGCATGGCGGCACTGACCAATGTGAGTCTCGGATCTGCTTCGGTTCCAAAGTTCACTTGTACTAACTCATCGACCGTGGCGGAGACTCCCTCCTCAAAGGCTGGGGGTGCATCTTCCACGTCCTCTCCATTCGGGGAGGGATCGTCCACGGGAGAGGCTGCGTTGGCAATTGCATTGGGGCTACCAGATCCTGCTGGGCCGCTGGTGCTGGCATGGGCGGTCGCGGTCATCTCATCAGGAGAATCACAAGCCGTCGAGACCATGGCTACGTCCAACCGTTGAATCGGGAGGACATAAGCGTCATCCAAACTTGCCCAGGGATCACTTGCAACAACGACAGGCTCGACCTCACCTGCCAGGATCTGCTTATCCTTTCTCTTGTAATAGTCCGCGTCCAGATAGCGGGCTTCACATGAGGCAAAAGGAGAGGCATCTCCCTGAAGCACTCCTACTCGACCATTAAGGGAGTATTTGAGGCATTGGTGGTATGACGAGGGAACCGCCGCATGAAGGTGGAGCCAGGGCCTGCCCATCAATGCGTTGTACGCAGTGTCTTGAGAGACTACCATGAATTCGGTGTTGGAAACCAAATCACCAAACTGGGTCTTCAAACGTATCTTGCCGACCGGGGTTTGCTCGGTGCGGTCGTACCCCTGGATCCTGAGGTCGGAGGGAATCAAGTCATCCTCAGACAACCCCAATCTCCGGAGCGTCCGAGTGGGAATCAGGTTAATCCCGGACCCCGTGTCGACAAGACAGCACCGGACTTCAAGGACATTGAACTGGCCGGTAACATACAGCGGACGAATGTGCCCCTGTATAGGAGGGTCTTCATCCTTACCAGAAAACGAGATAACTGCCTGACATTCGGCGTCCTCAATCGTTTCGGCATGAAAGGCCTCTGCAGCCGCAACCTCTATCTCAAACTGGAGGGGGCTCTTCAGGGCTTCAGCGAGTGCCTCGCGCATCTCAGATGACATGCGCAGAGCCTCAAGGATGGAGAGTCTCGCTGGGATGTCGGCCAAGTGCTTCAGGACATCATACATTTTGGCCAAGCGCGAACCCCTGGTTGCAGGAGGATGCTCTGCGGTTGGAAGCATGATGGGCCTTGCCGGTTGGGCCGGCGGCCGACTGGTGCTTGGCGCATCTCGCTGTTCATTGGTTGAAGCCCGGGAAATGGTCACCGTACTGGGGTCAGGAGGCCGGGATGGACTCGTGGCAGGGCGGAGCTGACCGCGACGCGGCTGAGGGGGTTCTACCTGATCCCATACCACAAACAGTGGCGGAGACGAATCCGCCATCCCCGGATGGGGGGGCTGCGCACGCTGAGCTCGGTTTTGAGCCTGTTGCCTGGTCTCAGTTGCGTGCACGGCCTGGCTGGAGGTACCAACTGCTGTGCCCCGTTGACTCCTGTTGTTGCGGCTCCTCCGACGGTGGCGACGACCGGGGACACTAGGGAGGTCCACCTGGTGTTCTTCAACGTCGGGAACCGAAAAGGGATTTACCAGCTCGACGGTATTAACCGAAGCGTACCCAATACTGTCATCGGACGAATCATTCACCACTGGGCGGATCCGAGGAGGGATCCCCATCTCCGGGGGCATGAAATCGCCGAGAGTGCGGGATAGTGGCGGAACTGGCAGGGCGTGCTCTTCCTTCTTGCGCCGCCGCCGTTTGCTCTTCTTGGAAGAGGTAGGCTGGGACGACGATGCCGAAGCAGCACCCGCAGATTCTGGGGGCTCAGGCTGATTCAAGCGCGCACGGATGATTCCATGGGCGTGAATGATCGTCTTGCGGGCCATCCAGTTTTTATACTTCTGGGATCCGCGGTCGGAGACCAGCTTCCATTCGTCCTCATTGCCGCTATCGTCATCTGATCCCACGAACACGCCCGCCACTTGTGCCGGAGCTGGGCCCAACCTGATTACATTGTTGTTAATCTGGTCTTGGATCCAATCCTTAAACACATAGCACCGCTGGATGGTGTGCCCCAGGGCCCGATGGTAGGGGCAGTAGCGGGGGTTATCCATGAGATGTGCCACCTCCGGCCTCCAACACTCAGGCAGTCGCACAATCCTCTGCTCCAGGGCGCTCCGGAAATAACCGGGGACCTGATCCTTGTGAAATGAGTAGGTCAGGTATCGCGGGCCCCTGGGAGCGTGGTCTTGACGAGGGGCTGGAGGGGCCTGCCGAGGAGGTGGACCCTGATTATCTCGCCTGGGTTGTGGCGGTACATTACGCGGAGGGGCCGGCCGGTTCTGAGGCTGCCGCTGCTGGGCCGGGAACTGAGCCCGTGGAGGCGGATTCCTGTGAGGCTGTGGAGCTGGTCTCACCGGCAGCAGCTCCAACGGCCTTGGAGCCTCTATCTGGGCGACAGCAGCGGGCTCAGCCCTGCTGGCTCTCCTTTCAGAAATCATAGGAGGCAGCGGGTGTGCCTGGCTGGCCTGTTGCAGGGCTTCCTCAAGACGTTGAGCTTTGTCTGAGAAGTCCCTGAACCCTCCGGGGTAATTCTGAGTGATCAAGGAAGGGATCAGCTCGGTCTTGACGTTCCCGACGCACATTGTCAGCAACTGCTCCTAAGTCAATGGCATGTCAAGGGAATACGTGAGACCCTTCCATCGGGCGACGAAGTCCATGACTCGCTCATCAGGCCTCTGCTTGCACTTGAAGAGGTCTGCGATACTCGTCTTCCGGGTCGTGGAACTGAACTGGTAGAGGAACTGTCTACGAAGGTCCTCCCAGCTAGTTATCGACCCGACGGGGAGCTGGCTGTACCAGACAAATGCTGGCCCTTCCAGTGTCTGGACAAAGCAGCGAAGCTTAGCGGCCTCTTGCTGTGCCGGAGACCCCATCATAGGCCCGCACCTCGAGTTGAAATGGGCCAAATGTTGTGGCAGATCTCCAGTCCCGTTGAAGGGGGAAAAAGTGGGATTCCCGAATCCCGGAGGCACCGGCATGTCATCCACCCATGCTGGGTATGGCTTGCCGTCCGGTGGGATTGCCACTTGCCGAGTCTCCAAGGCTTCCAAGCGGGCGATGAGTGCCGCCATCGGATCGTCCGGACATGGGTTCCAGTCCTGGCGAGGATCTCTAACCACGAGCGCATTTCATGGCCCTTCAATCGTGTCGTCGACCGGGTCGTCGAACTCGGCAGCTCGTGGGATGGCGGGCGGAGCGGCCCTTGGGGCAGCGGGAGGAATCCGAGCGGGGTCTCTCAGGTAGTCACGCTGCTCGGGGGGGTGTGGTGAAACATACCGCGCCCTCTTGCCATAGGCGATGTCCTCTCTCCTGTCAGTGAACACGGCATAATCACGGTTGCCCGGGAGAGCCTCATCGAGGGGTGGTTGTTCCTGTCCCTGCTGTCCTGGCCTAGGATCACCGTAGTCAGGCCGCTGCTCTGCAGCGCGCTCGGCGAGGAGCTGGTCAACTAGCTTCTTCTGCTCGGCGAGCTGTTGACGTAGCATAGCCTTCTCGGGATCCTCATCCGCCCTCTGCGTGGAGGCGGATGGGTCGGCGGGCTTTATAGCCTCGCCGTGCTCTTTACCTTTACCGACGTTTCGGCTCAACGTCAGTGCTTCAGTGGGTGCGGGGAGACCCAGGAGGCTCCTCTGGTGACGAGTAACTCTCGCCGATGGATCCAACAACGGCTTGTCTTCGGGGGGAGAGCCCCCGTCGAGAAGTTCCAAACCGTTCCCCTCCCCCGACAGGTCAGCCATATTGACTGTTTCCGTCCCTGGGGATGTACCCTCAGGGCCACCCAGTGAATCGGGCTGTCGGCGAATCGCACAGAAGCGTAGGGCAGTGTACTGCCCCCATCCATGGATATACACGTGGGGAGTGGCTTCCTCGATAACCTTGCGGAGTACTTGAAAACACTCAACGCATCGTTGTTGGAGGGCCTCGTGGTGCCCAAATGACCCGGGGTGCCGAACCGCGGGGAGCGCGGCCAGGTCAATTTGACGGCACTGCTCACCAATATCCTCCAGGTGCACTTGACTCCCGGGATATGGCATTTGTAAGCGGTGAAGACGGGAGTGAGTCTCCCGGAGAGTTCGGCGGAAGCATTCGAACTCATCCGGGGTGAGCGATTCGGGTGCATCAAAGTCCGGTCCTGCGACTGGCCAAAACTTCTCAGGGAAGTGGCCCTCCGCAAGGACGGTCCAGAAACTCCATGACTCAAACTCTGGACCCAGGTCTCCTTGGTCCTCTTCAACGACTGGGAATGGACGGGGAACCGGCAGTGGTACCGAGGCGGGCCGCCGGGCCGACGGGCTGGCCGGCGGTGAATACGGCGAGCAGGCCGATTGGCCTCCATATCCCGGGCCGCCCTCTGAGGGTGGCGGTGCCCTGGCTACCACATCACGATAGGACGGGCCGGCGAGCGAACATGCTGCCGTAGCGTCGGTGCTCGCCGAGGGTGCACTAGATCGTGGTTCGACCGTCGGTCCCCAGAAAAGGTCTCCGGCTTCTCCGATCGAGGCAGAAGGCGCTTCCAGAGGGGCCGGTACCAACCGCAAGCTTGATCCTTGGGGGTCTACCAGGCCCTCGCTACTCCGGATATACCTTCGGAGAGAAGCGGGGATCATATCGATCTCGCTCTCGGGAAGTACGAGGCTGACGTGCCGCATTCCTACCCCTGCCCCTGACAGGTGGGATTGGGGGGAGGGCTCTGTCGCTGAATCATACTCCGCCTCTGTATCAGAGAAACGAACCGGTCAGATCTCTGTCCGGAATCCCGTAACATTCTTCCCTCGGCGTCGACACCTCGCCCTCCTGCCCCTGGGTGGTTCTTCGGGGCATGGCTGATCTCTATCCTGGCGTCCTCCGGCCGCACTGGTGCTGGGGCCAAGAGGACTGGAAACCAAGGTGCGAGGGGCACCGGGACAGATATCAAAGGGGACGCGGGGAGAGATGATTCCGGGCAGGCCTCCGGGCCGAGATCGGAAGGCGGGGTGACCCATGCCTCTTGGATCGGCCACACGGAGTAGACCCTGTTGGTGAATAGCGCTACCGCGAGGTGGTCCGCGGTGGCTATTGTCTGTACCAGCAACCGGGAGAGTCAACCCAACCTGCCTTTGGGGCGGTCAGGGCCTCGATCCGGGTCGGGCATAGAAGTGCCCCTGCTCAGGATGCGCAGGGGCCTGGCGACTGGAGCCAGTAGTGGCTTGAGCCAACGCGGCCGCTGTTGCTAGGGCCCCAAGGTGGGCATCCTCTTCCGCTCGCGCCCGACGTTGGCATCGGGACAGACGAGTCGGGATGAGCGGCGCGGGCAGGTGGAGAGCCCGTTCTTCGACTTGAGAGGCCTGGCGGCGATGTCGCCGTGGCCTGACAGGAGCCCTCATCGCGGATCCCTGGGGCGAATCCCGGATAGGGTGGTCCCGGGAATCTTCCACCTCATCCGCATAGGGGAAGGAGTTGTCGGAGCGCTCCGGGGATAAACTCCCAAAGCGGTTGGACGTCGAGGTAGGCAGCGGTGCCTCCCTGCGCGGTCCTCGGGGGCGGCGTTGGTGGCGAGGTGCAGCTCCCTTGAGGTCTAGGCGAGCCATGTCCCTGGTGGGGATGACTCCCTCTTCCTCATATCTCCGCACCAAGTTGTTGATCACCCTTCTTTGGATGACCTCCGAGGGGGAGAGAGGGCGTGGTTTCCCCGCAGCTGCGGCTGCTGGCACGGCTGTGGAGCGGGCGGGACCGCGCGGAGTAGCCGCGTCGGTGTTTCCTCTACCCCTGTGCCAGTGGGCGGGTGGAGATCGGGCACTGGATTGGTCGACCTGATTTCTGAAATCAGGGAGAAGAACCCATTAACACTGACAGGAAAAGGAATCGACAACCAACCATTAGTGCCACGACGCCTTCCGTGGGGGGGACCCAGGCCCTCGACGTCGCGAGACGGAGTGCCCGAGTTCCCTTCCTCAGCCCCTGGCGGGTAAAACTGAATGCTCGGTCGAACAGCATGCTGGTCTTCCAACACCTCTGAAAGCCGTCGGTCTTCGTATTGAAGAGAAGAGATTCACGTCGGGTTCACCATTTTTCTGTTTCGGTGCGGATGTGCGTCGGGTTACGCTGTTCCGCTAGGACGCGTTTGCGCGTGCACCTGTCAACCCGAGGGGATGGGCGCGCGACTTGTGGTCCCGCAGTCCCGCTTTCCAAGGGCGGGCGTCATTCGTCCCTTATTCAGGGGCGTCTGCTCCTTGATCGAAACCGGGATGATGGGATGTCAGCTCCTCCTTCCGTGGACGTCTCCTCGGAACTCGTCACCTAATCCGAGTCTCCCTCATAGATTTAAGAATGTTCGTGAATCTCGTTCCCGACGCCATGTCTCCATGGACACCGGTTAATTACGCTGCTTCCGCCCGGACGCTCCAAGGAGTCTGGTCGGGGCAGCAACCTGCGGTGAGGAGACCGGGTGGCTCTGGGTGTCGGGGGCGTGTCTTAACACTGCGCCTCTGCATGTCTGCCTTCCGTCCCTAATAGGGCTTCTCGAAGGCGTGATGGCCTGAGGCATCCCTCACTGGGTGCGGGGAACTGTGTTACCTGAGGTTTTCCTCAGCTTCCCATGTTTAACACGGGGTATGCCGCGAGTTTAACATCCAGCGGTGACGGCATCGGACTGATCAACACGAGGAGTGGATCAGATGACAGAACCCCTTGCGGGGAACCTCCGACGCTGGGGCCAGCACATGGGCGGCTTCCCGAATGAAGTGGAGTGTAATGAAATGGCATGACCCCATCGGGATGTGGCGGCCTGGGTAAGGATCAGGATGGATGATGGAGTGAAGAGCTTGGACCCCGTAGGGGCTTCCTACGTACCGAGCGTTAGCGCGGATCAAAGTCAGCGTAGTTTGGATATACAGTTTAACGTCATGCTAGACGTCGGCAAGCCGACTCACGAAGAGGTCGAGGCCTCCGGGCGGAGGATTGAACCGAACCACCTCACACGGAGGGGGATGGAACGGCCAGGTGAATCACAGTTTTACATCATGCAGGACGTTGGCAAGCCGACTCACAAGGAGATTGAGGCTGCCTGGAGAAGGGTTGAACCGAACCACCTCGCACACAGAGGGGGATGGAACGTCCGGGTGAATCACAGTTTTACGTCATGCTGGACGTTGGCAAGCCGACTCACGAAGAGATCGAGGCGGTGGGGAAGCACAATGGAGATACACACGTGCAATCCCCCACAGATGCGGATTCATAGGTGAATCAACGCAAGTGTGAACCCGGGAGGGGTCCACTGATGGACGAACCGATGTAAATACGACCGGGACGACCAGGTGGCGGGCTTGAACCTCGGAGAGGCTTCCTACGTACCCTGTTTAGAAGACAGGGATCAAAGTCCACGTAGTTCGTTCTGTTTGCAACACTCTACCCCCGTGGGCGAAGGCCACTCCAATCCCGACATCCCTACAGAGACGAGCGGGTGGGGGCCACATCCAAACCGGGAGGACCCTGCGTGCGAGGCACGGGATCGGGTGAAGCGGACGGTTTAACGTCTTGCCGAACGAAGTACAGTTTAACGTCATGTGTTGAGGACGAAGCGGACGGTTTAACGTCTTGCCGGACGAAGTACAGTTTAACGTCGTGTGTTGAGGACGAAGCGGACGGTTTAACGTCTTGCCGGACGAAGTACAGTTTAACTTCATGTGTTGAGGACGAAGCGGACGGTTTAACGTCTTGCCGGACGAAGTACTGTTTAACGTCGTGTGTTGAGGACGAAGATGCTTGGCAGTTTAACGTCTTGCAGCACGGACGATGGGGGCTAGGCAGTTTAACGTCATGCAGCTTGGACGTATGCAGTTTAACGTCGTGCAGGACGTGGTGCAGTTTAGCGTCATGCAGGACGAATTACAGTTTAACGTCGTGCAGGACGAATATCGTACAGTTTTAACGTCTTGTAGCTGGGACGAAGTGCAGTTTAACGTCGTGCGGGACGTATGCAGTTTAACGTCGTGCAGGACGTATGCAGTTTAACGTCGTGCAGGACGTATGCAGTTTAACGTCGTGCAGGACGTATGCAGTTTAACGTCGTGCAGGACGTATGCAGTTTAACGTCGTGCAGGACGTTGAAGCCGCCAATAGGTCCGTGTCACTTCGCGCAAGCCTGGAGGGCCGCACGGGAAGACAACGCACGGTGCGAGCACCCGGGATGAGGGTCGTCGGGCGCCACGCAGGTGGGTACCCAAAGGGGGTCAAAGGGGGCGACCCTAGAGGTTTGCGCGCAAAAGAGGAGCTTTGCGCGCAATACCGCGGGTCGGCGCGCAAATAGACGGGCTGGCGCGCAATTGGGCCAGTACTTTGCGCGCGAATGATAGAGATTGCGCGCACCGGGCTTCGGATAGCGCACGGGGGCAACGGCTCATTCTCTAATGAATGGCCACTTTGAAAGGGGGGGGGGGGGCGCAATCGGGCTGGATTGCGCGCACCCCGGGGGCAATTGCACGCAAGAGGCTTCTTTTGCGCGTGAATGCCTTTGGGTGAATATTTATTCAAAGGAAAGGAGCCAAAGGGATTGCGCGCGAAGGCGAACCCCGAGGCTTTCTTGCGTGAAAGAAAAGAGGTTACCTGAAGATCAGAATTGCGCGCGGAAGGGGTTGGATTGCGCGCACGAGAGACCTTTTGAATTCTGGAAACCAACCTTTAAACCGTCGGGGGTCGCCTTATATTTATAGGCAACCCCGGGCGCGGAATCCAGTTCACGGGCGCGAAATTCTCTTCACGGGCGCAGAATTCTCTTCGCGGGCGCGGAATTCTCTTCGCAGGCACGGAATCGGGCCCGGCGCACAAGGGAGTCGCGCGGGCCACTGGCGCGCAAAATTGCGCGCCGGCCCGGCGCATTGCGCGCATCCCGGGAGGTTTGCGCGCGACTCATCAACTTTGCGCGCGTGCCTCCAAAATTCCGCCCAAGGCCTCCGGGCCCTCCGAAACATGCTTCCGACTCCAAATATGACCTCGCTTTCCGCATCCGGAGCTTTGTTTGGGAACAACGCACTTTTTCGGCGTCTACAATAATAAAATAAGGTATTTTTGAAAAATAAAACTTTCTTAAAATATATTATGGTTGGTACATGAAAAATGGGTAAGAAATTGGGATGTTTCGTTTAATAGAGATTTCTTATCGAATGAATTGGGAAGAAAACCTTATAAAACATGTATTTCCCTATAAATGAAAGAATAATTTAGTTATTTACATATGATGGGAATATACAAATAGAATATAGTTGGTGTAAAAATAAAATAATTAATAATTTCACTGGGGAAAATATAAGGAAATCATAACACAATGAAACATGTGGGTTCAGAGAGAATACTTTACCTTATGTCTGAAAGAGTTCGACACATGTACTTATTATTCTAGATAATATAATAGGATTCATTAATAATTTAATTTAGAAACTTTTTATATTGTATTTTATTTTTTAAAATTTTATTATGTTCATATATAGAATTTTTTGGGAACTCTATGATTCAATTTTGTTATTTGAGAGTGTTCTTTTCCTTGGGTTTCATGATTAGTTCACTTCTATACATGTATGAAAGAACATGTAAAATGAGAATAGTTATCAATAATTTAAATAAATTTTAATTAATGAAAATATAGATGATTTTATTTTTTATATATCATTTTTCTACATATTAGGATGATTCTATAAGACAAATCTTTAATGATAACAATTTAGATTGTTTTGGAGTTTTTTCGATCATGAAAAACTAGTGTAGTTTTATTATTTAATATTTTTAAAAAATATATATTCTTTAACACTAAATATGTTTTAAAACACATATTTTAATATTTTTAACCATTAAAATGGTTTTGTTACCTGCCTTGAAGGTGGTATTAGAAAACAAATCATCATCCATGAGGGTAGTGAATCGAGAGCTTGATGAATATGTTTTTAGTTTTCCAAAACAGGGGAAGAGAAGATAATTTATGGTGGATGTACCACTAAAATAATAAAATTATAACATATAATAGATATTGGTGTTATCATTCCACTTTTGGATAGGGAGGTGAGGATAATATTAGAAAATAAAAGAAATTGAAATGGAATTAAAATAAAATGAAATGGGTTTTACCTCCTGCACTTCTTCTCGTTGAGAACCTCCTAAGGGAAAAAAGGTTATTTATTTTTTTGAGACAAATAGGTTCATGGATGTGGGGGATAGTATCGGGAGAGGATTGGGAAGAACTTTGAAAAGTTTCTTTGCTTTGGAAGTGTGTTGAAAAGGGATGGAGAGGGGAGATATTTACAGTGGAGCAGAAGGATGTTTTTTGATTATTTTATTCATTTTTTTTAAATTTTGTATCAAGATTGTCAATAGTGAGGATACATGTGACTTAATAAAGTAACTAGAGAATGTGAGTTGAAACCAATGGTTCTTACATTATCTATACATCATCCATGAATCAATAATTCATGTATTTATCTTATACTATAAATTACTATATTTCACTAAAAATAAACTAATTTAGAAAAATAGAAAAATAAAACCCTAACTATATTTCAATGTGTAGAATTTATAAATGGATTCCATTTTATGAGAATGATTTTACTAATATGTGAAATTTAATTTTTAATTAAAATTATTATGTATTCAAAAAACCTAATTTTGATATTATAACTCCTTTTATGACACATTAAAAAATTTATTAAGGTCTCATTAAATTATATTATAATCATAAAAAAAATTATTTTATGAATAAATATTATCAAAATAAATTTTAATTTAAATCATTATTTTAATTATAAAATTGTAAATAAACATTTACATTTCGAAAACACCAAAACATAATTTATTATTTTTAAAATACTTATTTACTTATTCCAGGATATAATTACATTATATATTCATTCATAACATATATAAATTTTATTTATAATCTCCTTAGTGAGGTTACTATTATTTTGGCCGATTTACTATTCTAAATTGTGAAAATAATATTCCAAATTTCATGTTACTATTCTATTGAATTAGGTTCTTTATTTTCTCTAAATACCTCTTATTTCATTTATTAATGATTTATAATGTTTGTATTGTGTTTTCAATGTGATTTTATGGGATTTATATGATATAAAATAATTATAATAAGGGAATTTACATTGATAAAATTATAGGTTGTTACATTCCATCTTGTTCACTTTCCCAGGGTGGTAATGTATTGATCAATCATAATCGTGGACCAACTCAAACCATATTCTATGATACATGTTCAACTATTTATGTGTGAATATATAATTTAATCTCTTATTATTAGAACATATATGACACCATTCTCTACATAGATAATTCATTTATATATTTAATTCAAATAATACCATAGATAACTCTAAATCATGAGTTGGGATATTTTTATCCCGAACCATCAATTTTTTTGAATCATAATTTATAACCCTATCATTATTCAGGAGAAAGAGTCTTAATCCCTTCATGGATGCATCAAAGTCGATTAAAATCCCTTCTACACTATAGGGTAATGTAGGAACCAGTGAAATGACAAATCTTCAATTCAATTCCTATAAATTTCTCTCACATTAAATTCCTAGAGGATATTTTCTTTTTGTAATGTTAACTTGGTGAGTGTATTCAACATTCATGAGAAATTATCCATAACCATCATTAATATCCAGATAAACAAAGAAAACTGTAAATCTATTTCATCATGGTTAGTGTGGAGAAATAATAAAAAAGCTTTCAACTTTGATGGATCTAACGATATAACCTATCTTGATATTATGTGTACCCCAAAATGAAACTTTTTTCTCCAAAATTAACACATTTTTATTTTTTCATACAGTTTATCCTTCCTTAATATCTTTAGAGAAATTATCCAGTGATATTCATTATCTAACTTTCCATTTGAATAAATGAGAATATTTTCTATAAAGAATACCCAAAAATAATCATGTTAGTATATAAAGTATCTATTAATTAAATATATGAAGATAGTGGGGGAATTAGTAATATTTAATGGTTTAACTATAACTCATAATTATCATACCTTATAAAGAAATGTTGTCTTGTGTATATCCTTCTCTTTTACCCTCAAGTGATAGTATACAGAACAAAATTAAATCATATAAAAGTATTGAACTCTGTATTTTTTATAAAAAAGTCTTCATTATGGTATAGAGGAAACTTATTCTTGGTCGTAATTATGTTATGCTCTAGATAATCAACACAGAGTCCCTTTTATCTATCTTTTTTTTACAAATAGAATAGGGGGACAAAATGTGACACACTTGTCTGAATTAATCCCTTTTCAATTTTCACTTAATAGTTCTTCTTCAATTCTTGCTACTCATTCAAGACTATTCTACATGGATTCTTTAAAATAGTATTGGAATCAAATATTAGTTTAATTTAGAAATTAACTTTACATTTTGGTGGAAGACTTGGTATGTATTCTAGGAAAACACAATAAACTCTCGTAAAATATGAATATCATCGATGATGAGATTTTATACAACTATTTGATAAAAAACACATCTTTAATAGGAATAAAGACCATTCAATGGATTTAATTTCCCTAAAATGTCTATATTTATCATCATAATGATGAACAATCAAAGTTTGGTTTAGAAAATGAAATTTTAAATCCCTTCATCAAAAATTTTAAGTGGGATTTATAGAGAGAAATATAATCCATGTGTAAAATAACATCAAATTCAACAAGAGAGAGAATAACGACATTTACGGGAAGTGAAATCCCATATTATTCAACTAGAGAATAATCATATAACTATGATATGACCATTATATAATTTTTTATTTTAAATTCTAATTCAACATTTATTAAATGGGGTGGAATTTTGATTACCATATAAGTTTTTTATATGTAAAAGACTTGGTAGATCCATAGTCAAATAAACAATTAGCAGTTATAATATATATGTTAATAGTAACTTTCACTGCATTATTATCACACACCCCATCTGAAATAGTGGTTATATTATATTTCTCTTTATATATTATCTTAAGAGGTTTTTTATGAGGATCATTATCATTGACCATGATATTTTGGAACTAGTTAGCATAACATTTATACTTTTTATATTTCAAACACTCGAGTATAGGTGGTGTATTCTATGAAGATTTCTATCAATTATAATTATTATATTACTTCTTCCTAGTACTCCTCCAATAAATTTATTGATAACATTCCTTCCCATAATTAAAAAATAAACTAACCCACATAAGGCAATTTTCTCGAGGTTTATTTCTACATTTTGAGTATTAAGGATGTCTCATATTCTTTTCACCATGTTTTTTAGATTTTACATTGAATTTCATATTTTTTATTATTAAACCATGTGATTGATAGGTAACCCAAATATATATTTCTACCATTATATAAATATAATTATTTCTTTATAGATACAAAAGTACCTTTTGGAAAACACTATTGAGTGACTTGATTTAAATCCAGTAATGAATCGATCATTCTTACATTAATCTTTGAAGATAATACCATAATATTACCATGAAATTTTGGTAAAATTATCATCATCGGTAACCATGTAATAATCACACCTCTCTTTAAATCGACCATTTTGTTCTAGACAATGCATGGAAATTAATTATTGAAAAATAAGTTATTAAACTCATCTCAATCAATGGATTCAATTATATCATGTCAATTTTTATTCTTGATAATATTATACCATTGATCATCTTATCCTTACAAAGTATAGATATTTAAAATTATTTTCTCATTATATGAAAATTGGATAATGGATAATATTTTTTCATTTGTACTAATCGATTTTTCAGAAAATAGTGGATCAACAGATCCACTAATAGTAATTGGATATTTCTCCATGAAGGAATCAAAAAAATTATGTTCCCTAAATTCCTCATTTGGATATTTAGTATGATTCAATTCTTGGAAAATTTGAATAAGTATAAGAATGAGATTCATCATTATAGCACCCTTAACATTTGGTTTCTCAAGAGGAAATTTAATGCATTTTTTTTCACACTCACCATTAGCGTGGTTTCTTTATGTTAAAAAAATTTACTAAAAACAAAAAATGATGTGTGAGAAAAAATAATCAAATTAGTAGAACACATAATCATGAAAAATATCTTATCATCTTTCCAAATCATGAAACCTTATTTTTAATCTATAATACCATATGATTATTCTATGTTATTAATTTTTATTATTCAAATACTTAGTGATTATGTTCCCTAAATTCCTCATTTGGATATTTAGTATGATTCAATTCTTGGAAAATTTGAATAAGTATAAGAATGAGATTCATCATTATAGCACCCTTAACATTTGGTTTCTCAAGAGGAAAATTAATGCATTTTTTTTCACACTCACCATTAGCGTGGTTTCTTTATGTTAAAAAAATTTACTAAAAACAAAAAATGATGTGTGAGAAAAAATAATCAAATTAGTAGAACACATAATCATGAAAAATATCTTATCATCTTTCCAAATCATGAAACCTTATTTTTAATCTATAATACCATATGATTATTCTATGTTATTAATTTTTATTATTCAAATACTTAGTGATGTGTTATTAAGAGAATATGAATTTAAAAAATTATATCCCTCAAGTGTTTCATGCCAAGTTAAGAGGAAATACCCTTTTTTCATTATGAGATGATTGAGTCCATCTCAATATTCACTTTTTTTGTAGTTATGACCACTGGGTAGAAATTTTCTAGTGCCACATCCACCTGTATCTAGAAAAGGATGTGATTTATTGAAAAATACTTTTCAAACCTTCATTGACATTCCATGATATTTTCCTATATATAGACTTATCCTTATGGATCTCACTAAATTTTTATCATCCTAGTTCCTAAAGTGTTAACTAAACCTTTATCTGATAGAAACTATAAATACCGATACATTTTATACATAGATATAACATGTTAATAGATTAATATTCATTACATAACATAATGATACTCAGATTAATCATTTTATTTTAGTGAGTTTGAGTAATTGAATATATAAAAACTGGTTCACATAGGAGCTATATCATCTACCACTATGTGCTTCATAATTTGAACCCTTCATAGGAAAATCCTTCAAAATTACAATCATCATAACTGAAGATTTTAAACATTAAAAAAGGTGAGATCATATTCTCATTGAGTGTGATCAATGGAGATATCAATATATAACTAGCGTAAGTGTATTAGAATATAAGAATAACATTTCAAAACCATACCCTTCATATCACAAATCATAAAATTCAATCATGGAAGAAATTTCAGTATCTTATAATACATGAATCAAAATGGAATCAAATAATATGAGCCATGAGAACATTACATAGGCATAATATATATATTTGTGCAATACAAATAAGAATAGAACATAATTTCCTTTGTATTCATTAATTATTTTCAAAACTATCATAGTGGACTAGGTTCACTCCGGAAACCATTATAATAGTCAAGGTTCACTCCCAAGGCAATCGTTGTGGTAAATTTTCCTTACTAAACTGGATTCACTTTCCATTCTAGTCATATTTTTCTAATAAGATATCAATCGTTAAACCATTAATCTGTGGGATATATAGTTCACACCCATCAAATAATGAAAACTATACAAAAAGTGAAATATTATTATAAAAAATTAATTATATCACAAAACATGAAAATAAATGGGCTTCATTAAAATTTCATCAAAGAATAAACTATGGAAAGGAAACTGGTTTGATAATCATTTCATCAATTCATCATAGATTATCCCAGGAAAAAATAAATGGATTTCATAAGAATTTTACCATGGTATAACCCATGGAATAGAAATGGGGTTGTAAGAATCTATTCATCATAAAAATAAAAACACTCAAATAATGAAAATGAATTTTATAATTATATCATATCTAAGGTCAGGAACATATAAAATCAAAGGATTTCATCAAAGATTTAAAATTATATTGAATAATAACTAGGCACAATTCATGAGGAAAATAGCCTTTAAATTTTAAAATCCATATTCAAACTAAAAATTCATAAAAATATTTCATGACCATTTTCATTAATTATTAATATAGAAACATATGAATAACTCATTAAATAATTAATCATCCTCGATGATTGAAAATTATGATAATTACATATGCACCTATGTCAGATACTCTTTTCATAATTTGGGTAAAAATCAAATAACCTTATTTATAAAATGAAAAGAATATTCTTTTTAAACCATTTTTAAAACTTATTACAAGGGTAAAATTTTATTTAATTGATCATTGCGAAATATTGAATATTTTCTCTAAAAAATTTTAGTAAAAATTGATATATAAGAAAAAAAAATTCAACCAAATATAGAAATAAATATTATTTTTCATTAAAAAAATTATATTCAAATAATGAGAAAATAATGAGATAAAAATGAAAGGAAAATATTTATTTTCCTAAAATAACTAAGGTAGAAGAAAATAAATATGTTTCTTGACACATATATCATAATATTTTATAATCGGAATCTTACCATAAACATTGGGGATAAATAATGATATTGTAGAATAAATATTTTACCACTTGTGTGTCTTATGAATCATAAGCCCTATGAAAAATAACTTAAAATTAAACATTAAATATCATTATGATAAATAAATTAATCATATAACATGTAATAGTGTCTTTATATACATCTCATAAAAGAAGATATGTGAATACCATACATCTCTCCCAAAGTAGAAAATTTGATTCAAAATTACCTTACCGTAAGTCTCAAATTCCGTTTTACTCATTATGAACTCATGTACAATGAATATAAATTTTTTATAAATTTTTTCTATGTCCATAAAATTATATATTATACCATATATGATTTAGTTTTTATTTTTTATCACCATTTTATTGAAAATTCCTTATAAAAATTATGTTTCGTGTAATAACTGCTTCATTTTTTGTATATGATTGGGCTTAGTATATTTGGTCCTTATATTTTGATCATGGATACACCATATCTAGAATTTCAAAAATGTTATTATTTTCATATATATTCATTATATATATATTTAGAGTTATCAATAGAATTTAGAGAAATAGAATGAATTACACTATTCATGGTAATGGTTGGTCGTTTGTACAGATGACCTGTAATAAACTAACCTGTATACCCAGTCAAACTGGAACCCAATATGAACCGTACATAACCAAAGGGTGTTCCCAATTAAGATAGAACAATGACTAGAAAATTATAATCAAACAATAAATAGAGGAAATGATTTTTCAAAATATGAAGCATCAACAAGGCACATATATAAAAAAGAGAAAACCATTGGAAGGATAAATATATACCATTACCGAAAAAATAGTAAAAACCAAAAAAGTAAAGAGTATAGACAATATAGAACTGTAATTCCCACAAAATGTACTACCAAAATATGAAATCCAACTACTCTATGTGATAGTGTTGGTAGACTCTCTCCATATCACAATAAGCTACCCAACTCAGTTGATAGAAAACCTCACCGACTCACTACGACACCTTTCCTGTCCTTCCATCGAAAGACATAGTTACGTTTACACACCAATAAAGATGTATACAGGGTGTGACCGAATAGGCTTAGTATAGTTCCAACCAGGTGTTTTATATGAAATTTGTGAACAATAATCCAAGTATTCTCATCTTTAAATAAAATAAGGCATGATAATAGTTTTAATATCTTTTATATAAAATGCATAGAAAATGAATTTAATTTACACTTTTCCAAAATTTCCAACGATAATTGGTAAATTAGTTTAAAATAATTTTATAAACATATATCATAGAATATATACCATGTCAATAAAAAATCATGCATTACATCTAATATCAAATACATGACAATACAAAAAATAGTACAAACCAAAAGATGCCCAAATTGAAGAAGAAGAAAATGTAACATCATGCCAAGTATCACACTATGATAGGATATCTCATAAACTCATACCTGACAAAAAAAATAATGTATTCACTAACCATTTAGACATGTTCATTGAGGTTAGATAATATAGGACCACCCTATTAAGTGAACCCCCAACAGGTCTAACAAGTCCTCGGAACAACTGGCATAGTGAGAGGACATAAGTGCAAGGAGAAAACCCCATGATGGTGGAAGAGAAATATTTCCATACCTTCCACCTAAGTACCCAAGTATTCCCATGTGATATAATTTCCAAACCAATTCATCAAACCATTTTCATCATTTCATTCATTGAAAACCATTTTACCAAACCATTTCACAATGCTTTGAAAAACCATTTTTATTTACCAAAAACTAGGGTAAACCCATATTTTTTAAGAAAACTATAACACCCGAGACTTTTATGAGAAATATTTTTGTTTTTATAAATCATAAAAGGAATCTTCCACTACAAAAAACACTAGTTTGGCTTGCTTTACACACAATCATGACCTTCCTCGATAGCTTGCGTCGTACACAATACCGAGTTTCACTAAACAATGATATGCTATCAAAAAATTATTAAAACTAGCCGTTATGAATAGTAATTACCACTTTTTGAAATTTTATAAATTATAATTTTCAAAATGGACTTCATTTTTGGATTCAGAATATCGAAATTAGCCTAGGGTGAAATTTTGGTTTTTTTCTCAAAACATTCAATTTTTGATGAATAGCGAAACCACTTAATGGTAGTTAAAAAAACTGAATTTTTCATAAAACATAATTTTACCGCTTCTGTGAGTGGAATTTCAAAAATCCGAGAGACATGGTTGATGTCAGAAAGTAAAATGTGGTTCAATGAGATGAAAATAATTTTTGGTGAATAATAACTTTTTTACTTTTATTTACCACGGTTAAAAGTAAATAGGGTAATTAAGGGTAGAAATGATATTATTATTACCCTAACACATGAACTAATTATATTGGATAAGTGTAATTCGACCAAAAACAAACTTAGGAATAAAATATGACCATTTAGGCCCACTTGGAGTAGATTAGGACATTTATTATTAATTTAATTAAAGAAGGGTTAAAATAGTTAAAATCAAAGTTTAATAAGTAAATAATTATTAATATATGGTTATACATAAGATAAATTCGACTATAAATATTCATTAGAAATATAATAGGATTTCCTAAATAAAGGTAATTTATTTGTAATTTTTATACATTAAATAATTTAATTTATTTATGACACAAAGATGATGCAGTAATTATCTTATTAATAAAATATTGACATAATTGATGTTATAAATACCCAAATAAATGTAATTTGAGACATTTTATGAATTAACCTAATTTTATAGGTTAATATGACATGTTATTATTGATTTAATTAACTTTGTTCGAACTAATCATTCTGTTATGAGTTTCACAAAGATCAATTACTAAATAGTGTCAAAATTGACATAAAATAGTTTTTAAAACAAATATTATATTATTAATTGTTATTTTATTCCTAAAAATATACGGTTCAGCCAAATGACTTAGATAAGGTTATATATATTAATAATAAAAAACTTTGGGTTCTTTTGTCTTCTTATAGTATGTTTATTAACCTTATAGTATAAGAACACAAGAAGACATGATAAAACTAAAATTATTTAACTTAATGTTAAATCTAAATGATAATGTTAAATAGGAACCTAGACTTGTCTAAATTATATTGGATGAGAGGGTTTTGACCCATACCCATCTTATCTTCGAAATAAATCAATTTGGAGCTATTTAAAACTGAACTTGACTTTATAATAAAATAATATTTTTAGTTTTTCCAAAGGATCCCCTCTCCTCCCTTATAAAAGGGCACCTCCTCCCCCTCTTCCTCACACCACGTTGAGCCTTCAAGCTCGGCCAAAACCTGCCATGTTCTCCTCTCCACTTCCCTAGAGACATTCTAGAGGTCGTAGTAATCTTCAAAGACCAATTTTAGTGCCCTAAAAGGAGGTCTCAAAGAAGCACTTCAAAGAAGAGGTAATGTCCGTTACCGATTCTTTCATCATTATTTCTTCTTCCAATTCTTCTTCTTTAGTTTTTTCATTATGAAATAATAACATCAGTATCAATCATATACTGATATGTTATTATAAGTATGAAACATCCCTATTTCACCATCTATCCATCCTATGGAAAATGAAATCATCGCGCGTGCGTACGTACGGAATACCGTCTCCACGCCGTGGTGTAATCTATTTTCCACCACCACCTTACTTGGATGTGTATAATGGTGTAAATAATGACTATATATGATTATTGTAAAGCTATATTTATTCTTAAATAGTATAAATACACTCCAATACAATTCCATGATCATGGTAATGATATCATCGCTCGTGCGTACGTACGGAATACCGTATCCACGATGTGATATGACTCGTTCTACATGATCTTCATTGAATAATGATTATATAAATGAATTGAATGAATGAATATGATATATATTACACTAATAAAATTCTGGAAATGAGGTTTCTATAACCTAAAGAGAAGAATAAGAATTTATTCGACAAAACATGCATACGAACAAAAAGTAATAAACACACGAATAACAAGTTGTAATGAATTATTACTAATAAGAAGCTAAGAATATGACCATATGTGATATCATAACAATGATTATGATTCTGGAATAAGTAAATAACATTATTTAAATCATTATACAGGAGGTTCAGACACATACAAAGCATATCAGACCTAAGGTAATGGAAAATATCACAATCTCATTTTATCCGAGATTGTTTATACATTGGTATTTACTGGGGTGTATTTTATCATCCACATCCATGTTTCCTAAATATTTAATATTGTTTCCATCCACCTACAATTTTTTAAATCCAATTTTACCATTCAGTGAGTTTTTAGTGAAAGATATGAAAGGAATCTTTTGTCGTTTTTCGTACGAGGTACTTTTTGACTTTTCTGAAAAAAGTACAGAAAGAATGTTTTTTTAAATTATACGACATGAATGGATTTTTAAATCATTATTTACAAGAATATTCCTTTACATGTTTTCATGGTTTATTTTTAATTAACTTCTTTTAGTTTAAAATTGTAAGACATGTTAAGAAAGGAAAATGTTTTTGAAGTAGAAAGGATATTTTCCTCAAGAATGGAGTTCAAGTGTTTTATCAAAATTATTTTCCATCTAAGATAATATAGGGTTCTGTTTCAATCCATATTATTAAATTGATTTGATTATGTTGTGATGGAATTATTTTTATGAATTCCTTTATCTGATATGAATTGTTTTATGATTTCATGTTGTTTAAGAATCCCATTTTATTAACATGGGTTATGCAATGATGTATGATTTATGATTTTCTGGCACACATAAGAATGGTATCATTATGGGATGGGTGGGACCTATATCTCCCTCCAATGCATTGGTTAAAGATTTTATATCTCATGAGATAGACATGGTTAGAATGGCAGGTTAAACCGATTCAGTGAAACTGGACTGAAACGAGGAGTGAACTCGGTTCAGAAATGGACTTTGTCCACTAAGATAGTCTTGGAAATGAGTCTTGACTAATAAGAAATGATTCTCTATTATTATGTGTGTATGCCACAAAGTTTCATGTTTTAAGTTATGATTATTGGGATTACATTTCACTACTATGTTTTATCCAATGTTATGAAATTATGATTTCTTTTGCAGGTTAAGATTTCCAAAAGTTATGTTCTTATGTATATGATGTGATTGATATTTCTTTTGTTTACCCTTACTAAGCATTTGAGCTCACCCTTTTGTATGTTTTCTTTCCCCAGGTTAGGAATAAAGTTATTAAGTAAGATATGTCAAAAGGGACTATAGATATGATGAAATAAATGGGAGACAGTGTAGACGCTTTATGAACCAGTTGTTTATGTTTCCCAGTTTCAAAAGACACTATACCTATATTGTCCTTTCCTGGTTTTGTTATATGTTGTAATAAGTGTTCTTCAATTCTGAAGTAATAATAATGTATGTAAAGTATGGGTCGCTACAGTTGGTATCAGAGGAAAGGTATAGTCATCCTTTGGAAACTAGGATGTGAAAGCCTTAGTAAGAATCCTAAGGATAAGTCTAAGCATAGAACACAATCTTAGTGTTTTAGAAATGGCCATGAATAACCTAGGATAAGACCTTAAGTGTGAAATTTTATTCTTGATTATGTGGTTTTCCTATTATAATTAGTGTTTCTCACACCATTCTTCTTGGTTTTAGTCAATGGCTAAAACCCAAAGGAACCGTGTTAATGTGGAATGCGACAGGCAATGCAATGATTGTCCCCCTGAGCAACCAAACGTTATGGGAGCTGGAATGCAAAATCTTGTAGCCATGCTCACACAACTTTCTCAAGTTATGAATCATGCAGGACTTCCAAACGAGCAAAGGAAGAAGAAACATTCTATTGAATCCTTCATGAGATAGCGTCCACCTTCATTCAGAGGGTCTACTGATCCATTAGTTGCTGAACAATGGATTAGTACTACTGAAAAGATATTTTCAGTTCTTCAATGTTCTGAACATGATAAAGTCATCCTAGCAGTGTATCGTTTGAAAGGAGATGTTGATCAATGGTGGAATCTTATTAGGAATACGAGGCAAAGGGATGAAATTGAGTCCATGGAATGGGACGAGTTCAAGAACTTATTTTTCAATAATTACTTCCCTTGTATTCTCCGAACAAAGATGGAGAAAGAGTTTCTTGAACTGAAGAAAAAGGATGATGAATCTATTGGTACCTATGAAGAAAATTTTACAGGACTTGCAAGGTACGCTTCTGGTATTATTATCCAACCTGAGTGTAAGATCGATCGATTCTTTAGTGGCTTAAAACCAAGTCTTCGAAGGGAGTTAGCCATAAGGGACTTCAATAGCTACGAGGAAATCGTTCGAGGTGCTCTCAAATTTGAGATGGAGATTGGAGTAACCCATCAGTCATATGGGTTTTATAAAAAGAGGAAAATGGAATTCAAAGGAAAATATAAAGAGCACACTGAAAAGAAGATGATCTTTCCCTTATGCTCAAAGCGTGGAAGGAAACATGGAGGGAGTTGTCTAAAAGGGACATGTAAATGTTTCAAATGTGGAAAGGAAGGTCATAGGGCATTTGAATTCCACAACGATGGGAAAACGATGTCTAATGATGCAAAGAAATGAAGGTGTACACAAAATGAACCTACTACAATTCAATGTTTCAAGTGCAAGGAGATGCTTCATTATTCCAATAAATGCCCAAATCCAAGTGTTGATGATGATGGTCAACGTCAACAAACTCTTAAGGCTAAAGAAAAAGGAATGTCACATGCAATTTCTATCAGCGATGTGGAGTACGATAATGATGTGGTGAAAGGTACACTTACAATGCACTCTAAAGTAGAAAATGTTTTATTTGATTTTGGATCCTCCCACTCTTTTATTTATAAAGAATTTTCAAAGGATATCACCGTATTACCTCAACAACTAGATGTTGAGTTAGCTGTGACAACCCCTAATGGCACAACAGTCTCATCAAAAGTTTATAATTCTTCTCCGATTGAAGTTTGTGGGAAAGTGCTTCTTGAAAATCTTGTGATCCTTCCTATAGTGGAATTTGATGTGATTATTGGCATGGATTGGCTTTCTTTATATGGAGCTCATATCAATTTCCAAAGAAGGGAAGTCACATTTCATATTCCAGATCAATCTATGATCATCAATCGATGCAAGGATGAACATAACCTTCCAGTGGAAATTTCTTCCATCTTATGGATCTCGATTCCACTGAATGAATGTTATTTATCTCAAATGGTTGGTGAGAAACTCACAATTAAGAATATTCCCATTTTACGGGAGTTTGATGATGTCTTTCCGGAGGAATTACCGGGTCTTCCACCAAATCATGAAGTTGAGTTTTCAATAGAACTCGTACTGGGTGCTTTGCCTATTTCAAAGAAACCTTATAGAATGGCCCCAATTGAGTTGCAGGAATTGAAGAAGAAACTCCAAGGGAATCTTGATAAGGGGTTCATATGCCCTAGTGCATCACCTTGGGGAGCACCTGTTCTATTTGTTAGGAATAAAGATGGATAAATGAGACTCTGTATTGATTATCGAGAACTTAACAAGATAACTATCAAGAACAAATATCCTCTCGCGCGCATTGATGACCTATTTGACCAACTACGTGGAGATCAATACTTTTCCAAGATTGATCTTCGTTCAGGGTATCATCAATTAAGGGTCAAAAGGGAGGATATACCAAAGACGGTTTTCCGTACAAGGTATGGACACTATGAATTTATAGTGATGCCATTTGGTCTTAATAATTCCCCTGCTATCTTCATGGATCTGATGAATAGAGTCTTCAGAGACTATCTTAATCAGTTTGTGGTAGTCTTTATAGAAGATATTCTTGTCTATTCAAAGAGCAAGGAAGAACATGAAGATCACTTGAGAATTATATTGAAGACCCTGAGAAAGGAGAAGCTTTCTGCCAAATTTACCAAGTGTGAATTTTGGCTTCACAAAGTTTCATTTTTTGGGTCACATATTCTCAAAAGAGGGGATATCTGTGGATCCAGCAAAAACAGAGGTTATTGAAAGATGGTCGAGACCAACAACAGTAACTGAGATCTGAATTTTTCTTGGATTGGCTGGATATTATCGACGTTTTGTGAAAGATTTTTCACGATTATATAATCCACCACCAAGTTGATTCGGAAAGGAGTTAAGTTTGTTTGGACGGAGGAATGTGAATAGAATTTCAAGGAGTTGAAAAGAAGGTTATCCAGTGCACCTGTGCTCACACTGCCTTGTAGTGGAGAGAGGTTTGTGATCTACAGTGATGCATCCAAGAAGGGATTGGGGTGTGTTCTTATGAAAAATGATACGGTGATAGCTTATGCCTCACGACAATTGAAAATACATGAGCAAAATTACCCAACTCGTGATTTGGAGTTAGCTACGGTAATCTTTGCATTAAAGATTTGACGGCATTATCTTTATGAAGAAAGGTGTGACATTTATACTGATCATAAAAGTTTAAAGTATATTTTCACAAAAAAAGAGCTAAATATGAGCCAAAGAAGATGGTTGGGGCTGATTAAGGATTACGACTGCTCAATCCATTACCACCCTTGGAAAGAAAACAAGGTGGCAGATGTATTAAGTCGACAAGACCATTCCAGTTTAGCCATGATGAGGATCACAAAAGATCCAATATTTATGGATTTACAAAGGATGGATCTTGGAATTATAATGAAAGGGGAAAAATCGTATCTTTCTCAAATGAATGTTCAACCATCTATATATTTGAAGATTAAAGAGGTATAGAAAGAAGATGTCGAGTTACAAAAGAAGGTGAGAAATGTTCCTGAATTCAACCTTGATTATGATGGGATAATAAAGTTCAGGAATCAGGTTTGTGTTCCTCCCATCCCCGAATTAAAGAAGGAGCTGCTGGATGAGGCTCAGAGTTCTTCATTCTCCATTCATCATGGAAGCAAAAATATGTATAGGGACCTGAAAGAGTACTTCTCGTGGGATGGCATGAAAAGAGATGTTGCTGAATATGTCTCTTGATGCTTGGTTTGTCAGCAAGTTTAAGCTGAGAGAAAGAAGTCTAAGGGGATGTTACAACCATTACCCATACCCGAATAGAAATGGGAAAACATCACTATGGACTTTGGCACCGGACCTCCTAAAACATCCAAAGGAAATAATGCTATCTGGGTCATAGTTGATCGTCTTACAAAGTCTGCACACTTCATCACAATTAGAGAGGATTTCTCTTTGGATCAGATTTCCAGGATATATGTGAAGGAAGTGGTAAGATTGTATGGAGTACCACTTTCTATTATATCTGATCGGGATCCGAGGTTTACCTCAAAGTTATGGCGAATTTTTCAGCATACTCTGGATGGAGAGTTGAGTTTCAGCACTGCTTATCATCCTCAGACAGACGGTTAGTCGGAGAGGACGATTCAAACTCTAGAAGATATGTTGAGAGCTTACTCGATCGATTTCAAAGGTGGTTAAGATCAACACCTACCTTTGGTGGAATTTTCTTATAATAATCTCTTTCACTCATGTATTCAGATGGCTCTTTATGAAGCTCTCTATGGAAAGAAAATCAGGAATCCAACTTGCTGGGATGAAGTTGGGGAAAGAAAGCTATTAGGACCCGATCTCGTTGATGAAATGGAAGAAAAGGTCAGATCTATTCAACAACACATAAGAGCAGCTCAGAGTCGATAGAAAAGTTATGCCGACAACCGAAAAAAAGACCTAGTGTTTGAAGTGGGTGATAAAGTGTTCTTACAAATATATCCCTGGAAGAGGGTCATGAGATTTGGAAAGTAGGGGAAGTTGAGCCCTAGATATATCGGTCCTTTCGAAATACTGGATCGTGTTGGGAAGGTAGCTTACCGATTGGCGCTTCCACCGAATCTCTCTCAAGTTCACGACGTGTTCCATGTATCTCTCCTGAGAAAGTACATACCTGATCCTTCACATGTACTCAGCTCAGAAGTTGTACTGCTAGAGCAAGATATTTTTATGAAGAACAGCCGATAGAGATTCTTTATCGTAGCGAAAAATTCCTACGAAACAAGACCACTCGATTGGTGAAAGTTTTATGGAAGAACCACCAATTAGAAGAAGCTACACGGTAGCTTGAGGATATGATGAGGGAGAGGTATCCCCATCTGTTTGTTACAAAGTGATGAATTTCAAGGGCGAAATTCATTTTAAGGGGGGTAGAATGTAACACCCGAGACTTTTATGAGAAATATTTTTGTTTTTATAAATCATAAAAGGCATCTTTCACTACACACAACACTAGCTTGGATTTCTTTACATGCAATCACGACCTTCCTCGATAGCTTGCGTCGTACGCAATACCGAGTTTCACTAAACAATGATATGCTATTAAAATATTATTAAAACTAGCCGTTATGAATAGTAATAACCTCTTTTTGAAATTTTATAAATATTATTTTTCAAAATGGACTTCATTTTTGGATTCGGAATATCGAAATTAGCCTAGGGTGAAATTTTTCTATTTTTCTAGAAACTTTCAATTTTTGATGAATAGTGAAACCACTAAGTGGTAGTTAAAAAAACTGATTTTTTCATAAAACATAATTTTACCACCTCTTTGAGTGGAATTTAAAAAATCCGAGAGACACGGTTGATGTCAGTAAGTAAAATGTGGTTCAATGAGATGAAAATAATTTTTGGTGAATAGAAACTTTTTACTTTTATTTACCACAGTTAAAAGTAAATAGGGTAATTAAGGGTAAAAATGATATTATTATTACCCTAACACATGACCTAATTCTATTGGATAAGTTTAATTCGACCACAAACAAACTTAGGAATAAAATATGACCATTTAGGCCCACTTGGATTAGATTAGGACATTTATTATTAATTTATTTAAAGAAGGGTTAAAATAGTTAAAATCAATGTTTAATAATTAAATAATTTTTAATATAAGGTTATACATAAGATAAATTTGACTATAAAAATTCATTATAAAGATAAAACGATTTCCTACATAATGGTAATTTATTTGTAATTTTTAGACATTAAATAATTTAATTTATTTATGACACAAAGATGATGCAGTAATTATCTTATTAATGAAATATTGACATAATTGATGTTATAAATACAAACATAAATGTTATTTGAGACTTTTTATGAATTCCACTAATTTTATAGATTTATATGACATGTTAGTATTGATTTAATTAACTTTTTTTGAACTAATAATTCTGTTATTATTTTCACAAAAATCAATTACTAAATAGTGTCAAAATTGACATAATATAGTTTTTTAAAAAAATATTATATTATTAACTATTATTTTATTCCTAAAAATATAAGGTTCGTCAAAATGACTTATATAAGGTTATATATATTAATAACAAACAACTTGGGGTTCGTTTGGCTTCTTATAGTATGTTTATTAACCTTATAGTATAATAACACAAGAAGACACGATAAAAGTAAAATTATTTAACTTAATGTTAAATCTAAATGATAAGGTTAAAATAGGAACCTAAACTTGTCAAAATTAAATTTTATGAGAGGCTTTCGACCCATACCCACCTTATTCTCGAAATTAATCAATTTGGAGCTGTTTAAAACCGAACTTGTCTTTATAATAAAATAATATTTTTAGTTTTTCAAAAGGAGCCCCTCTCCTCCCTTATAAAAGGGCACCTCCTCCCCCTCTTCCTCACACCACATTGAGCCTTCAAGATCGGATAACCCCTACCACTTTCTCCTCTAAAATTCCCTAGAGACATCTTAGAGGTCCTGTTCTTCTTCAATGACCAATTTTAGTGCCCTAAAAGGAGGTCTCAAAGAAGCACTTCAAAGAAGAGGTAATGTCCGTTACCGATTCTTTCATCTTCATTTCTTCTTCCTCTTCTTCTTATTAAGTTGTTTCATTATGAAGTAATAACATTAATATCACTAATATATGGATATTTTATTATAAGTATGAAACAACCCTATTTCACCATCTATCCATCCCATGGAAAATGAAATCATCGCGCGTGCGTACGTACGGAATACCGTCTCCACGCCGTGGTGTAATCTATTTTCCACCACCACCTTAATTGGATGGGTATAATGGTGTAAATAATGACTATATATGATTATTTTAAAGTGATATTGATTCTGAAATAGTACACATACACTCCAATACAATTCCATGGTCATGGGAACGATATCATCGCTCGTGCGTACGTACGGAATATCGTCTCCACGATGTGATGCGACTCATTCTACATGATCTTCATTGAATAATGATTATTTAAATGAATTGAATGAATGAATATGATATATATTACACTAATAACATTCTGGAAATGAGGTATCTATAACCTAAAGATATGAATAAAAATTTATTCGACAAAACACGCATAAGAACAAAAAGTAATAAACTCCCGAATAACAAGTTGTAATGAAATATTACTAATAAGAAGCTAAGAATATAACCATATGTGATATCATAACAATGAGTATGATCCTGGAATAAGTCAATAACATTATTTAAATCATTATACAGGAAGTTCGGACACATACAAAGCATATCGGACCTAAGGTAAGGGAAAATATCACAATCTCATTTTATCCGAGATTGTTTATACTTTGGTATTTACTGGGGTGTATTTTATCATCCACATCCATGTTACCTCAATATGTAATATTTTTTCAATCCAACTACAATTTTTTAAATCCAATTTTACCCGTGAGTTTTTAGTGAAAGATATGAAAGGAATCTTTTGTCTTTTTTCGTACGAGGTACTTTTTTACTTTTCCGACAAAAGTATAGGAAGAATGTTTTTTTAACTTATACGGCATGAATGGAAATTTAAAACATTATTTCCAAGAATATTCCTTTACAAGTTTTAATGTTTATTTTTATTCAACTTCTTTTAGTTTAAAATTGTAAGACATGTTAATAAAGGAAAATGTTTTTGAAGTAGAAAGGATATTTTCCTCAAGAATGGAGTTCAAGTGTTTTATCAAAATTATTTTCCATCTAAGATAATATAGGGTTCTGTTTATATCCCTATTATTACATTGATTTGATTATGTTGTGATGGAATTATTTTATGAATTCCTTTATCTTATATGAATTGTTTTATGATGTCATGTTGATTAAGAATCCCATTTTAATTACATGGGTTATGCAATGATGTATGATTTATGATTTTGTGGGACACATCAGAATTGTATCATTATGAGATGGGTGGGACCTATATCTCCCTCTAATGCATTGGGTAAAGATTTTATATCTCATGAGATAGACATGGCTGGAAAGGTAGGTTAAACCGGTTTAGTGAAACAGGACTGAAACGAGGAGTGAACTCGGTTCAGAAATGGACTTTGTCCACTAAGATAGTCTTGGAAATGAGTCTTGACTAATAAGAAATGATTCTCTATTATTATGTGTGTATGCCACAAATTTTCATGTTTTAAGTTATGGTGATCGGGATTACATTTCACTACTATGATTTATCCCATGTTATGAAATTATGATTTCTTTTGTAGGTTAAGATTTCCAAAAGTAATGTTCTTATGTATATGATGTGATTGATATTTATTTTGTTTACCCTTACTGAGCATTTGAGCTCACCCTTTTGTATGTTTTCTTTCCCCAGGTCAGGAAGAAAGTTATTAAGTAAGATATATCAAAAGGGACTATAGATATGATGAAATAAATGGGAGACAGTGTAGATGCTTTATGAACCAGTTGTTTATGTTTCACAGTTTCTAAAGACACTATAACTATACGGTCCTTTACTGGTTTTGTTATATGTTGTAATAAGTGTGCTTCAATTCTGAAGTAATAACAATGTATCTAAAGTATGGGTCGCTACAAAAACAATTCCACAAACACAAATAAAATATTTTATATCACTAAATTTTATTTTATTACAATATTTAGCACAAATAGAAGAAGTGAAGTTCACCAACACATGCTAGAGATAGAACCACCTACCTCAAAAATCAAGCCCAATGTGCCCAAAATAGAACCCACCACATGAAAGGCTTCAAAAATGAAAACATAGGAAATAAAATCAATATTTTCATCATACAATTGATTAAATTAAACAAAATGGTAATTTAAAATAGGAAATTACACATACCTCTAGAATGCACACCCACTATACCACACCCAACAAAGGATATGACCCCCACCACAAGATCACATAATGGATCTAGTGAGGAACGAGAAATAACATCAAAAATGATCAATGAACCTGATAATGAAATGAAATGGTGTTTCTTAAATAAAAGAAATTAATAAGAATAAATTATCCCTATCTTTGAGATATTAAAACTGACTACAATTGTTATTAATCGCCAGATGAATCAATCTATATCGAATTGGAACTCCCAAAATCACCAGAGAACCCTTTTAAGTCAACAACAATGAGAGATTCGAATGAATGAATGAAATATCATTCAATAAATCACCCTAAAATCCAACTTTGTGACATTTAATTGGATTTTAATCCATTTACACATCATTTAATCCTCTGGAGTCAAATATGATGAAAAACCAATCACCTTTTTACAAAAAAAGATCAATTAATACTAAATGGCATGTATTTCTTAGATGATATGTAATCACTTCATGTTGTGAATCAAGTTCTCAAAATATTCCCTACAAATTATACACTTCATTTAGTCCCATTACACGAAATTCATTCCTTCTATAAACTGTAAAAAAACAATAGGTTCTAACAAAAAAATAAAATAGCACCCCAAGCATTGTCTAAAATCAAGGAGAACCCTACCAAGACATTACGTGTTTATACCAGAATTCTGTTAATTAAAAAAACATCCACAACTGAGCATTGGTTTTTCTTTCTCAGTAACTAATATCTATCCTCGTGAGTCATGAATCACACATGATTAAATAGGAAAAAAATAAAATTGATGGAAAATGCATGAAATAGGGTAATGGGTTGTTATAAACTCCCTGCTGTAAGACTATCTATCCCTAAGATGTCATGTGGAAAAAATGATGTTTGCTAAAGTGGTGAGGCCAATTTTTCCTCATCAAATAATCCCACTCCCAAGTCACATTAGAATAAGATTCATGCCTTTATAAAATTATTATCAACTGAATGGACTTACCATGAAATAATTTTTCTTGAGATTCAATGATCCCAATTGGAAACTATACAATAAAAACATATGTCTCTAACTCAATTTATTCCATACTCATAATGTGAGAGATATTGGGATTGTATTTTTTGAGATGTGATATGTGGAAAATTTCATGAATTATTATCAACTGAGATGCTAATTCCAATTGATAAGACCCCCCCCCCCAATCTGCTCAATCACCTCAAACAATCCATCATATCATTGGGATAACAATCCATAATTTCCAAGATGACAGTTACCCAACCATGGAGGAACTTCCATGAAAACATGGTCACTTCTAGAAAACACCAAAGGATGAAATTGTTGATTTTCATAATATTTATGTTGAATCTGATGTATTAAAAACAGAAAAATATATCATCAATCCTTGAGTAAGTCTCCTAAATTAAATTTCGTTCTACTAAGGAAGCTCCACCCATAACATTCTAACAAAGTGGTTACCAGTATATTCGAGCACAAAAATCCTAAAAAGGTTCCACCCTCATTGAAGAATGTTAACTATTATTATCATATAACTCAAACAGTCTTAGATGTATATCAAATGATCCACTGAAATCCAACACTCTAGTGCTGGGTAAATTCTCCAAAACCCGAATAACATGCTTTATCTGACCATCTATTTTTGGATGAGAATCAGTAATGAACCAGGCATGAGTCCCTATAGCCTCTTGGAGTCTTCTATAGAACCTTGAGGTAAACCTAGTATTTATTTCAAAATCAATGGAATGCGTAACCCATGTAACCTCACAACTTTTTGCATATACAGTATACCTAGATCATCAACTTTTACAGTGTCTTTGGTCAGAATAAAATGAAATAACTTTTATAACTGATCAATCACCACCAAGACTTCATTACTATATTCAGAAGAATGTGGTAGTCCAAAAAAATGTAAGGATTCCTTGTCCCGTTTCGAGAAGAGTACTGTAAGAGGATATATTAAACCACAAGGTTTCAGATGCTCTACCTTATTCTATTGTAAGGTGTAATAATGGGACACAATACTAACAATGTCACACTTTATACCCAGCCACTAGAATAACTTTCACGTATTATAATACACTTTTTATTACCAAAATTAATGTCCCATTATGATTTATAGGAATTAAAAAAAATACTCATAGATTCTATGATAAAAATTGATTCAAAAACAGAAAATACCATATTAAGAGGGAGACTGTCCAGAAATGGTCTCCTCACCATATAGGGTTTCTCAAATTTCTATGAAATTGAAATCCTACTACTAACCTTGTATAATAGAGAAAAGGGGAGATGATGATAATTCTACTTCATTCAGAACTATAACTGCAACATCCTCTTGAGTATCTAGATATGACTAAACAAAACCCCCTAAGAATCCATTCCTCCTTTGATTCTAGAACAGCTTTTGATGGAACATTCTTCCTATGTGTGTCCACAAAAAAAATTCCCCTTCCTCAATGTGTAGGATATATCAATGTAAAATGGATGATAGTATTCCCTCCAAATCATCCTAATAAGACTCTATCCATTCTAAGTAATGATATTTCTCAAAATATTATGGTCAGAAAAGATTATGAAATTTTCCCCAAAATTATAATGCTGCCAACATATAAGAAAAGGCACAGTTGTGCAAACCTCTAAATATTTTGTGGGGTAATTATTCTCATGAGGTTGAATATAAAGATAGTTGTAAGACCAAACATGATCATCCTACATTAGCACATAACCCAAACCAGTACCACAAGTATTACAACAAATCATAAAACCCAAACCGAGATCAGATACAATCAAAATATTATATAACATCATTATTCATTTCAACTCGTTGAAATAATATTGACACTTTTCACCCCATTTTAATTTCAACACTTTACTATGATACTATTTAAATGTGGTTCCAACATTATGAAATCCATAAATATCCTCTGATAGTATCTAGCAGGACCATGGAAGCTCAAAATTTCAATAAAACTTGAGGTTAATACAATGGAAATATATCCTTTACCTTCTCAGGATCGACATATAATCCATGATAATAAATCTTATTACCTAATAATTTATCTTATCAATCCATGAAGACTAATTTTGAAATAATTCCATACAAATAGTGAATCCTAAGGATTTCAAAACCAAAATCATATGATTATCCTAATCATTCAATGTTCCTGACTGTACCAAAATATCCTCCAAAAAAACTTCAAAAAAAATTTAGATACTGGTGAGATTTATGATTCCTCAAAAACATTGAGATTTGTAGTTATTCAGTTAGACCAAATAACATCACTAGATATTCATAATTGTCTACCTACTTTTGAAATATGTGTTTGGTATATCACAATCTCCTATAATGAGTTGATGATATATTATTCAAAGATAATTCTCTAAAAACCAATTTCATCCCTTCAATTGTTCATAAAAAATCATTCACATTAGGTAGAGGATACTTTATCTTGACCATTACCTAGTTAAACATTTGATAGTTCATTAAAAAGTGGACTGAATAACCTGCCTTCTTGAAAACATTGATTGGTGATGTCCAAGGAAAAACACTAGGGTGAAAAACCATTCACCCAAATATCATCAAACTGAATCTCGAGATCTTTCAACTCTTCTACCTCCACATGATAAGAAGGCATTGATATCCAATACTCACTTGGAACTAGGTCAATTAAAAACTCTACATCCCTCTTTGTAGGAAGCTCAAAGAAGTCGTCTAAAAAATTGTCAGGAAAATCTTGAGCAATGGAGGGAGGATCAAAAACAAAAGATATGCCATCAGGAACAAGTGATATAACAAACCATAAACTCCTATTCTTTGGTAATGAATCTCCTACATGACTAGACCTCATATCCCACTCTCATAAAAACACCCATGATCCCCCATTAACTACATTAAATGATACATTCTTGTGATAACTATCAACTCCATCATGATAAGAAACAATCCAATCCATCTTTATGATGAAAAAAAGAGATCTAGATTGAGAATAAGAATGTCCTACAATTACACCACATTGAATATCAGTAGAGAACAAAAAAGACAATAAAAACCATACTCTTTCTTCTTCTTAAGCGGTATTTATAACTCCCTAACAAAGGACATGAGCTCTTTTGAATGGTTATTCATAAAACAGAAAACATCCATATATAAACGAGTAGGAAGCACATGTAAATAATAACTAAACTACTACTAAGGATGAAATAAATATGCTACCTCTCACTGTCATTTAAACCAAGTATTACTATACAATAAACTCATCCATTTCATGAATATTAATTATATACTAGGTCTATGGTCAGATCCCCACAATCTTTAAAGAATCTTATTACCATGTAGTATCATTTGGAGATGACAATATTCAACCATATCGAGGTATAGACATGGTCAGATAGGAACACTTTTGATTCCCAAAATATCCATTGCTTTTATACATGATTCCACCTTTGAAATAAATAAAATACTTTTCACACAACTCCATTATTTTTCTACATAAATAATGTTGCGTAACACAACTACATCGGTGTGACATAACCAAATTTCTTATAAATATGGAATCAATCGCCATTTCTTGGGAGGAATATTGGTATTTTTGTAACAATTCATTTTCTTGTAAAACATTGGGCTGTAAAACTCATAAAACACTAAAATAAAAAACATGTATGAAATTAACTCCTAGTTTTATTCAATGTATGGGTTTTTTCTTAATACATTTTCTCCCAATATTCTCCATAGGGAAAAAAAGTTCATTCAAAGTGGAAAGTTTCATGAAAATAATTTTTCGTGAAAATCCATTTTTTCATGACACATGGTATTGTAACATCATCCCTGTATTCCATTCCTCACACAAACTTCTTCTCTCGCAACACAAATGTAGTGTGACACAGTGAAAAGTTGTGCATCATAAGGAATTGTTATGATAAATTGTGCACATTTATATGAAACAACATAAAATTATGGGAAATAGTGTTTTCTCAATTTCGTTCCATTAGTTAGGAACATTTTAGGTTATTTAATATATAACCTAAACACCCATCACTAATAGTACTATAACGAACCAAACATTTTTAAATGAAATTCCATTTTAGAATAAGTAAATGCATGATTAAGAAAGTTAGTTATAAAAAACCACATGAACTATATTGGTTATTATTGATAGTTATAGTCTATTGGATTTACCAGAACATTATACACTATAACTATTGATAATATAACAATTTCACTATGACCATTAATATTTATTTATTAAGGGTCATGATAAAGACCAATTAAAAAATATATAAGGAGCAACAACCTCAACCTATAAGATTGTGCCATATGATAGAAATTAATTAGATATTCCAATTAATCTAGCATCACTATGATTTTCCCTGGACTAGGCTGAATATGAGATTGAAAAACTATATTATGATTGAAAACATTTCTATGATGACTTCAAGCTCATCAATATCAGATCCCAAACCTTTTCCATCAAACCACCCCAATAAAATCTCACCATTATAGAGGTTACCATTAGGGAATACACTAACATAATAAGGGGTTATATATCTAGACCATAAAAGTATGATTTTTTATATCTCGATTATTTTATATTAAATAATTATATTTATCTTTGATTATTATTACATTATAATGATTAAATAATTAGTTTGTCAAAAATTATATTTTGATGTAATGAAACTATTATAGTATTTTTGGGAAATATATATTTTCTGTAAAATCACTCTTTCTCATGAATTCGTGAATTTTTTAAATAAATTATATTTGAATAAAATATTATTGTTAAATAATATTTATAAAATATATAATATAATATAATTTTATGAAGTCAAATTTAATTTTGGAGAGGTTCATAAAACATTAACTGTAAAAAACATGTATTTTTTAATTAATGATATATTTTTCTTTAAATGTGTAAATTCTCATATTTCTAGAATTATTATTTTTTAAATAAATATTGTTTTTTAAATCTTGAAATCAAAAATATCAAAAAAATTAATTTTTAGTGATTGTATGAGATATTAAAATTTCAGGCTAAAAACTAAAAACATTATAAATATATGTCTTGTATCATGGGATCATAAAAGACAACAGGTGATTTAATAAATACTATAATGATTATATGAGAAAAAATTATGTTTTCTATTTTAAATAATTATATTTTTAAGGTATATAATTTATTTCATAAACCCTTAATGAATCCTCCAAAATCTATATTATATTTTATGGTTTAAAAATTGATTATTTATAAACATGAAAAATTTCCACAAAACCAAGGGTATTATTTTAATTATTTCTCTAATTATAAAAATACAATAACTAAATAAAAATACTTTTTTCAGAAACCATAACTAAACATATTGGATGGGTTTTGTTTTGGATTAATTTATCATATAGAGTCAATGGCCCATGTATGAAAATTTAAAAAGAATATCCTTTTATTTTTTCTAAATAAATGCAATCAAACTCTCATTCATCTTCACTAAAATACCTTAGACCATGAAGTTACTCTACCCTTAAATCTCTAGAGCCTCCAAAGGTTCCCCCATTCTTTCAATAATCCCCTCTCATGCTTTATGAATCACTCTATCATGGTAATGAATCCTATCCTTATTCTCTTTACTCAAGAACCTTCTATATATTATGCATTTTTATTTATAATTGTTCATTCTTGGATATGATCTTACACATATCTCAAAATTATCTTATGATTACCAAATTATTATATACACCTTTTACTCTCATTCACCCCTTCCTCAAACCTTTATATACACCCATTATGCTTCCAATGTTATCCTATGGTTTTCCATGCCAAACATTAGTTTAGTAAATAGTCATTCCTATTTACACTGAAGTGTATTGAACTGGTTGTACCTATCCATCATTGATTGTTTTTTCCCTATATGTAACCCTAACTCCTCAATCATGGGGTTAACATTGATGAAATACATCCTTATTTTGTATCATCTATGTGTCACACCAATGTATGTTCATGATATGAATGTGATAGGTGGTCCAAGAATTATGAAGTCCTCCAATAAAATATGTAATGTTTCTATCTCCTGAGATGAATTGTATGGTGCATAATAGGTTATTCTAAAAACAATTCTTTATGATTATTTTGAGGTTATACTTGTGTTATATTTATGATTTCATTTTCTAGGATTTTCAACATTACAATGTTTCCTTCATGTTAACATTGTATACATTTATTTTATATTCATTTTTATGATTCTCAACCCTTTTACGTCTCTGTGATTTACCTATTCACTCACATGAATTAATTACATCATTTTATTCTTTGATTATTTTCTAAATGGTATTTATATCTAAACCATTTTAATGTATGTCCCCAGGTTATCCCATGCAGTTTTAGAATATCCAAGGAATATACGTGATAGGTTCCAGGGCCCGCAGTGGAATCTGGTGGGCCAAGGATTTTAAAATTTTCATCGGCAGATCGACGGGACTTGTCGAGGCCGATGATCCGAGTGTCAAAAAGTTCTAAGTGTCTCATGTAAATTGTAAAGAGCACAAAAACTAAAATAGAAAACATACCTGATTCAAATTTAAAGATGTGGTCGACTATAACTAGTCGATGGTGATTGTTGCTTAAAGGATCCATAGTGGGATCCCTCTAGATTGTCCACACATGCTTCAAAAATCTAGGGAAGCATCAATCGTCAAATTTCGGGTGCTATATTGAAGATCCAATGATTCTTTCAATATCCCAACAATCCCCGCATCGATATTCCTTCGATGCAAGAGAGATTTCTTGATCCGAGATTCTTGTATCGAGAGCTTCTCTCTTTAGAGAGTGGGAGGAGAGAGAGTATCTCAACTTCATTCCATTAAATTGAATGTATAGTGATAATAGACACACATGAGAGAGAGCCTCCTCCTTTATTTATAGTGGAGTCGAAAAATACCTGGTTGTGTTCCTCGACCCCTGTTTATTTCATCATCCAGTAAATAAATACTTTTAAAGATCTAAACATCATCAATATTATTTATTATTTTACCACATACTTGATATATATATATAATATATTATGTGATAAAAACCAATCCATTTAACTCGAATCGCAGTCCAACTTAATATTAAACAAACCTTGAAAATTAAAATAATATTTGTTTGTTTAATTATATCTTGAATTTAATAAACTTGTAAATACATTAAATAAATTCAATCCAAAATATTCATAACTTTAATATTAATGAATTTATTTAATTATTTTAGTGATCAAAAACTTCGGACAACAAATGTACTTCCTGGTGGGGACCACCATTCCCATATACCTATTCGACTGAATAGGTCAGATTCTTAAACATGCTAATGCGTGTGACCCTCTAAGACCTTATCCCAATAGCATTGAATAAAATTCATAGACCATGAGCAGAGTCTCGCAACCCAACATGGCCCCTAAAGAGATAAGTATTTTCACTGAAATGACAACCAACCCACGAACACTGACTCTGTTCTATAATCTCTTTTTCATTAAATATCTGATAAATCAGGATGCACACTTGTGTCATTTTCGTTTTGTTACTTTATTATTTGTAGATCTATCTGGATGGATTTACCTTTGTACTACTTTGTCCAAAGACTTATAAAGGCAGAAATATCCTGATCAACTAGGCAACAGATATACAACTTTCTAAACTTAGAAGCGACAAATCCTTTCTGGACCATTCAACCAATTTCATACCACCAATGAAGCACCCAACACAATCTTTCTCACCATGATTTCAATACAATGATTTTTTCCTTGCATCAAAGTATGCTATCAAATGATACACACTAGAAATGATCTCAAGTCAAGAGACCAACACACATGTCCATATATATAAAGGACCAATGACACCCAAACCATGTGGTCTTCTTATGGGCGGGTCTATCCTCCTGATCTCACTATTGGAGATCACCAAGGGAAAACATCCTGAGGAGAAGTCTCAATGCTTATGAGACCCCAACACATGTTAGTAAAACATCTATTGTGTCCAATTCGTACAAAGTATCTAGACTATAGAACATATATTTAATATTAATGTAATAGTATCTCAAGGTTCTCATTATAATATGGGATCTTCTATAACCACTCGACACGACAATTAATATTTTTACATTACCATTTCAATAGTGGACACAAAAAAGTTTATACTATAACGGCAAGATGACATCATGTATAACTAACTGTACACATGATATGATAATAAAAAGTATTGTATAGTTGGGTCTAAGGAACCCACTATTTCAACACTCCCACTTGCAATAGATTCAACATTATAACCACACATGTTATCTACTCACATGATAAATATCATGCTTCTACTGAGCAATGGATTTAACTTCTGGGCCTAGCACATTTTTGTCGTGTGGAATATCTGATGTATGCGACCACATCTTATTCAGTAAAACTTCTCAAGATTCAGTATCCCTAAGTTTATCGTTTTTTATATTTTCATAACATGAAAACATGGATAGTAATAAAATCATAATTTACATTATGATAATACTTTTCTCACTAGGTGTGAATCTAAGAGTTGGAGAAAATCATTGCACTTGATAGCTGCTTTTTAGCTACCTTAGAAGCTGCAACATACCTTGTATTTGTAGATATAGCTACCACTGGATTTTATGCGCTTGAATCACTCATTAAATTATCCTAAATATGATACTAGATCAAATTGATATAAGGATTACTAGTTTGTGTCCCACAAAAACAATTATACCTTCTTCTCCATATACAAGGTACATATCATTTATACTTTCTAAAGTACAAGATGATATTTTTGACTACATCACTTGCAGTGTTCCAGGATTTAATTGATATATTCATACTATAAATTATATCCTAGTAGTATCAATTAATTTAAATATTATGGCATACATGTTTGATCTATCACTGAAGTGTATGAAACTCCACTCACAACTTTAATCTCTTCCCATGTTTCAAACATGTTAACATGGAGAGATTAATCCATGTGACATTAGAAATAATTCTGATCTTAAATTTTTCCAACATGTATTTTCAATACAATGTCATATTATGTATTATTTACTTGGTCTAAGAAACTATTAGATCTGCCTCAGTAGATCCTATTCCATAGATCATAGGTTTCTACTTTAATTCTATCATTGTGGAATTAATTTTATCCCTTTCTTATCTTAATATAAGACCAAAATATGTTTTCCATATGTTTCTAAACAAATTTCTCTTAGAAAACATTAGTTCTCCCACTAACTTTTGGTTGACACAAGGAAAAGGTTTATTTGAAATGAATTCTGTAAGATCTTGTTGCTTACTTTAATCCAGAACTGGATTTCAACAACTTGAAACCATTTTTGGCATCATACAATGTCATCACCCCTTTCTGGTTGCATCGTATATACACCTACCACAAAATATGGTCTTGACATCGAATGACCATTAAAATGATCTTAGAAGGTAGTTATGAAACGTAAAATTCTACTAGATTTATGAATACCAACTTGGTATAACCAATTGACCCATATTGGTACCATGCTTGTACCATCCATGTATATTCTCATTTGAATACCCACCATAGTATTCAATTTATAAGCCCCTTTGCAATTTGATACCTTGAATCCATTATTGAATTTTAATTAATCTTATCAATCTTAACTAATTTCCATATACTAATTACTTGTAGGATTTATTATTCTTAAGGAATAATTTACCACCAATCATGGTGAATATAAAACCATTGCCACTATTTCAACATTCCTACGCAGTATGTGTAACTAGAACATTCCTATTCCACATGTACATGTGGAACATGTACCTATGCCAACCATTTGTGCATCTAGAGCACTAACTAAGTCCAAGTTAATTACGCTCCCCCTATATCTAATAGATATGTGTACCCTTATATAGAAATTTAGTCAATTATTTGAACAAATCTTTTCTATCTTTGGGATTTACGTAATATCTTAAGAAACATTTAGGATATTTACTTGGATGCACCATGTGTTTAGCTTGATGCATGTTTTTTATATCTTATAAAACTTTTTTCATATTTAACACATGCCATATGAAATAATGTATTTTCATCATACTATGACTCATATGATATCCATTTTTTATTTTAGGTGGAATATTGGTTTTGGGTTTACACCATTATTTTCAAAGAACGTCTTGAAATATGATGGAAGTTATTGCAGTTTGTAACATTGATACTACTTACATCATAACTTTGAGGTATAAAATGCTCATTTTGGAATTGATCCATGCTACATTTTGTTGATCAATGTTAATATATAAGACTCGTAATTGATCCTCATTATGAAAATCAATATTGTGATGTAGATAATGTAAAATGTGTTTAAGAATTACTCCACACTACATTATCATGATTGACGATCGCATAGTCAAGATATTCTTCGGCATGCCGATATGAAGAAACTCATTTATTCTTAAGATGAATATAATTCATTATTACATTCCTTAATAACATAAATTAATCTCATGAAGTATCTTTACCTCTATATTTCCTTTAGAATAGTTCACACTCTCCTTTTGAACTAATCCTGGAAGCTTTGTGGCATACCTTTATTTCTAGAGGATTCTTAGTATAAACTAAATATGTCAATAATACTAAGGTGTTTAGTGGTACCGTTCCTAAATACCATACTATGTATATCGTTGAAATCCACTTTTATATTTACATAAAAAATAATTATATTTCAACAACTAGGTAGGTCTTAAATTTTATATTCATCATGTATTTCCTTTGATTCAAGAATGTATGAACTATTTGTTGAGTATGTTACACCACAAAAAAAATTAATTCCAAAACATGGAATAATGTCTCATTATGTCCAAAACGGAATTTGAGATAAATGTACTGGTTATACTCAACAACTTTTTCAATTTGAATCAACCACTTGGAAATTAGAAGTTTTGTGTTTCTCACAACTGACTTAGGAATCACCCTATCTCACCTGCTTGTAGAATACACTTTACTTTTTATAATGTTCCTATACTTACATGGTAAAAATATTTAAATACACAAATGTTATTGGCATATTGTATTCAATACCCAAGAAGTGTGTTAGAAACAATAATTTATTTTATGAATATACCTGAATGAGAAGTGGATACTTGCTTCTTCAATTTAGTTCATTGCATTTTCAAACATCCAAAAAATTATTTCATTATGTGATGAAAATAAACTCCTGTTTAATAACCAACCTATTTATTTGAAGGAATATACAAAGGTTCCTTTGACATAACATTCCTTGGGCCTTTCTGCCTTATCTTTCAATATATTCGATATAAGAACAAAAGGTTGTTCTACCTTTAATATTCTAATTACTTGGAGAATGTTATCTTACTCGTAATAAAGCACTTACTCTATACCATTCATTTGTATAATTAAAAGAAACAAGAGTAATTTCGGGTAAAATGTATACGAATAGGATGGTATGAACGATTGTGAACAGTCTTTCACCTTACACAAAGCGAGTACAATCATCAAATTCATATCTTGCTTAGAATTCTCCACAAAAACTTCTTGGAGATGAGACTTCATGTAACATCATCCATGTCATGATGTAGTGACCACAACTAACATCAGATGTTGATGATATAATTATGAAATAACTATCATATTCTTAATTCTTGAGTCTCCTATAAGCAATTTCACACGCTCACTTGCTAAGGTGTCTTAACAGGTTCAAACAAAAGCACCTAGAATTTTTGATATAGTAGTAATGTGCACGAGAACCTATACTACACTTTGGAAATTCTTGCTTATTTATAAATTAAATTTTTCTGATATTTTTTACTGTTTTATTGGGGTATTACTTGAAATTTTTTCCAAATAAACTTTAGCATATTTTACTTTTATGTTTATTACCAGTTTAGACATAACTGATTATTTAATCATTTAAATGTCTCCCACTAATTTTTGGAATTATCGGAACCCTCTGTACTTAAATCAAAATATTCTAGAATATTCTAGTGGAAAGGATCCCTGAACCTATGTCATAGTCTACAAGTTATGGCTACACCACTACTCAGATGGTCCAAGATAGGCGTTTGTCTAGCCAACCACATTACCTCGTAGTTCCTTGATCTGTTGAGTGATGTCCCTTCTTTTAAAAATAATAACCCGATTTACTCAATGATTTCTTCAAAAATTACAACAATATAGTTATGGATGCTGCTTGGCTGCAATTTTATTTAAGTCTACCCCCCACCCTAATAATAAATCCACGGTAGTAAGATGCACCCTCAACTATGGAATGACCGACACCCCAAACACCCAATTTTATTCAAACTTGAATGATGGAAGGCTGTTGTGACATAATATTTATTTGAGGTTTTTATGTGTTCTTTCCTATATGAATGTAATAAATTTCTATTAAAATTTTTCATCGATGTTGTTGTACTCACAACTAAACTTTAATAGAAAAACATACACCAATTCATTATGCATTTTATAATCTATTATTTTATGTATTGTCCCGCTCTTCTAAAATGCAAAAAATAATAAAAAATGCATAAAGGTAAACTACTACCCGAATGGTCATGAGCATCTGAACAATCTAAGGGAATCATACCTGAGTTGAATCTTGACTCATAATGCAGCTCACCTTTTCATTTTTGTCTGTTTCTCTTCTAAAGTAACACCTTGTCTTGGTGGGGTACACGTCACGTCTCGGAGTACCAGATTATCATGGAGGGTTCCATGTCACAGCTTGCATCGCCTTGATCGACATACAATGCCTCATTTTGGTGGGGTCGACATTGTTCATAGTCTTCGTCTGTAGTACAAAGTTACTTGCGCACAGGCTAGGGGAACTAGGGGTATAAATGTACATCGGGTAAACATTGGGCACACATGCCCTTATAAATTTTAACCGAAAATTATGACGATGCGTAGACCATCAAATAATTAATTAAAATCATCCTAAATAGTTAAATAATTAATTCAATAAATAATTAAATGCAGACATACAAGGAACAGTGCTCAATGCCAACAGACGGGTAAAAAAATCGCAATAAAATTAAAATGCATTAATTATGTTAAAGGGTTATATATTAAATTAAATGAATTATATAATTCAAATAATTTAATTATTTATTGGTCCTCTAATTAATTTAATTTTAATTCCAAAATTAAATTAATCAATTAAATTAATTTCATTACAAAATTAAATTAATTTATATCTTCGAGTATTATAATAATTACCCAAAATTAATTTCAATTAATTTAAATTAAATACTAACAATTAGTTATTCAACTTAATTTTCTTGATTAATTTAAAATTATTGGTCTCGAAACATAATTGCACACTCTGTACTGGTCGGACCAAACCCTCATAGGCCCGTACCATGCCGTAGAAGGGATAAACTAGGCTGGACAGACTCGTCTAAAAACCGTTCTGAGTTTGGCAGATCCGCTCGAACTGTTTCGGGGCCAATTATGCATGGTGGAAGAACATAAAGAAAATTTAAAGTACCTTGGAAGTGTAAATGGAATTCCGATGGGCCGCGATTCTGGTTAGGTCTATCCGGCTGTGGGAGCAGGGAAGCTAGATAGATGAAGGGGATGGCTCTGGCTGGCTCCGCTACTGGTTCTAGGAGGGTGAGGAGGAGCGGTGGCCACAAGAAGAGCAGTTCTCTGGCGGGAGGCGGCTTCGATAGGAGGCAGATGCCGGGTCATTGGCCTATGCGGTGCCAGATCACTGTGGATGAGGCCGGGAGAGAAGGTCGGGTGGTAGGGCGGAACTCCTCAGCAGCGGCTTGAGGATTGTGGCATGCTGAGGAAGGAGATCTTGGGCATGGCTTGGGAGGAGGCCATCGCACAACTGCACAGGGTTAGGCTGTGGTGTCCAGAAACAGGCGACAAGAGCCATGCCCGGTGGAGTAGCAGTGGTGGGTGCTGTGGGATGAGGAGGCCATGAGGGAGGAGCCCAGTAGTGGCCTTCCAAGGGTTCACCGACCATCTCTGGTGGCGTCCCAAAGAAAGCCCATACTTCTATTTTTTCCTTCTTCTTTTCAAAAATCCGAACCTACTATACCTTTTAGGTTTTTTTGAGTCTTCCCTCATTTATTTTTAAGTCATTTCCCCTTTAACCCCTTTTTTCATTTTGGTAAGTCTTCGCAAACATCAATTTTTCTTTCTAAAGACTATTCAAATAGCTTTTTAATTTAATAATAATAAAATTGTTATAATAAAATAATAATTTATAATTATATTATTATTTTAATAATAAAATAAATATTATAATAATAATAAAATTATTATAAAAATTATTAAATTATTAAATTTATAAGTTTACATATAATTTTAATCATAACCGATGAATGATCTAAACTTGACCGATCCTTCCGAATGTATAAAATTAATACCCATGATAAAACTGTAAAAGTGATCCAATCCAAAAAAATTTAATGGACAAGAACATAGCCGTTTGAGATCATATAGACACACGGTTTGAATTGATGGAACCATTTTTGAACCCTCTACTTAATTTTAGGCAAATTAATTTTATTTGGGTCAAAAAATCGACTTGAACACTCTATTACCACTGAAAGGTTATCGGGTCCACAACGGAATCCAGTGGGATGGGTATTTTAAAATTTTGATCCACTGATTTATTGGACTTGTCGACGCCAAAAATTCGGGCCCCAGAAAGGTTATAGGATCTTATGTAAATTGTAATGAGAAAAAAACTAAAACAGAAAACATACATGTTTTAAATCTGAATCCACTGTCGACTTCAACTTGTCGATAACTATCGTCGCTTGAAGGATCCATAGAGGCATCCCTCTAAATCATCCACATGGGATTCAAAATTCCATAGGAGCATCGATTGTCAAATTCTGAGTACTAGCAGGGAGATCCAACGATGCTTTCGATGTCCTGAAAATCACCACATCGAGATTCCTTCATTGCATGAGATATTTCTTGATCCGAGCTTCTTGGATCGAGAGCTTCTCTCTCTCGAGAGTAGGAGGACAGAGATTCTCTCAACATCATTCCATGAAGGTGAGTGAAAAGTGATAATGGACACACATGAGAGTGTGACTCCTCCTTTATTTATAGTGGAGTTGATAAATACCCGGTTGGGTTCCCCAGTCCTCATGTATTTCAACGTCCAAAAAATAAATAATTTCAATGAACTAAACTACATCAATATTATTTAATATTTTATCACATACTTGTAATATATATAAAATATATTACGTGATAAAAACCGAGCCCTTTAACTTGACTCCCAGTACCGCTTAATATTAAATGAACCTTGAATATTAAAATAATATTCGTTCGATTAATATTATCTTGTATTTAATAAACATGCAAATACAATAAATAAATTCAATCCGAAATATTCATAACTTGAATATTAAATAATTTATTTAATTATTTTTGTGATAAATAAATATGGACAACACTCAGACCCATAGTGGGCCCCACCAAAACCATATGCCTATTCGACTGAAAAGGGCGTATTCTTGAACACATTATTGTGTGTGACCCTCTAGGCCCTTATACTAACAGCAGTGAATAAAATCCACAGATCATGAGGGGAGTCTAGAAACTCATCATGGCCCCTAAAAAGACAAGGATTGTCATAGAAACGACTACCAAACTATGAAAGCTGACTGTGTACTTTAATCTATTTGTCATTAAATAACTTATAATGCAGGAAGCACACTTGTGTCATCGTCCTTTTCTTGCTTTATTAATTTTTGATCTATCTGGATAGATTTAACTTTGTACTACTTTGGACATAAACTTATAAAGGCAACACCATCCTATTCAACTAGGCCTGAGATATAAAACCTCCCAAACTAGGAAGTGAAAAATCCTTTCTTGACAATTAAACTAATGTCATACCACCTACGACGCACCCAACACAATCTACCTCGCCACGATTTCAATACCATGGTTTTTTCCTTGCATCAAGGTATGCCAACAAATGATACACACCAATAATGATCTCAATTTAGGAGACCAATACACATGTCCATAGATATGAATGAAAAATGACACCCAAAACATGTGGTGTCCCAATTTGTAGGTCTTTCCTCATGATCTTAATACTGGAGATCACCAAGTACGAACTTCATAAGAAGAATATTCAATACTTATGATCCCTTAGAACCTGATAGTCAAAAATATACTATGTCCAGTCAGTAAGATGTATCTAGACTATAAAACAAGTATTTATGATTAATGTCATAGTATCTATAGGTTTTCATTATAGTTTCGGATTTGCTATAACCTCTCAACATGAAAATTAATCATTGTAAATTACAATTTCAATAGTGGATGTAGAAAATTATACACTATAATGGTAAGATGAGATCATGTATAACTAATTGTACACATGATATGATAATCAAAATTACTGTATAGTTGGGTCTATGGAACCCACTATTTCAACAATAAGGGAATGTTTTAGAGTTTTTTTAAATAATGATTTTGTACTCATGTTTTATTTTATTTTTTCACAAACCTATTTACCCAAATAAACATGGACATAAAATCATTTAGGGTTTTATTAAGTATGTTTTTTTAAAATAAATCAAAAAATAAAGTGAATTAATTATATGGAATGTAAAATTGTGAAATTGAGGGATTTCCAATTATTTTTTGGATGAGTATAACTAAAATCTAGTGAATATTTTATGGATAAGAATAAACATAGAAACAAATATATAAATTTTTTGTATGTTGTAGAGTATGTGGTTTCAATTAATTGTATAATATTACATGTATATATGTATTTGGAACAATGTTACGTAGGGTTGATAACCCAAAAAGGGGACAATGAGTTTGACTTGATCATCACCTAGAACATGAAAATAAGCATTAATAGATAGAATGTTTGACACTATTGGAGCATATGATTTGGTAAATTAACAAGCCCATTATGAGCCATTATTATGGGGGAAAATGACTATAAAACTATATGTTATGAAATATATATCATTGATAACTTTAAGTAAAACAAAGAAAATGATAGGTTGAGAAATATATTTAATTTATGATTCATCCATTTAATTTTAATGGTTTCGTATATATGTTTTTAATAGATTAAAAATACTCATCCTTAATTTTCACTTTATTCTAAACATTGTTTAGAAATAGTAGGAACCAAGTCAACAACCAATGTGAGGGGAAATGTGATGATTTACCAAATGAAATGTCCAAAAAATGATAGGAGAAATTGTGAACATCATTATAATAATATCTCAAATGGAATGGTTTTTGAATTTAAACATGAATTAAGAAGAACACCAAAACCCCCAAAATAAATAGAAAGATTCAATTGAGTCCATTATAAAGTAATTTCTTATGACATTCATTGGATATTATGATCCCTTAATCATAGAAAAATGGATCAACTAAATTGAGAATATCTTATCCATCCTTCAATTCTACATGTAATAGAAGTTTGTGCTTGTTATTTATCATATAGAAGTGAAACTGATCAATCAGGGGCACTAATCAATCATATGAATATTTGTGAGGATATCAATGTAAAGGAGTGAAAATAACTTTGGAAACAAATCTTTAATAAATATTTTCCTCATGCTATCTAATTGAAATTGAAAAGGTAATTCTTTAGACTTAATAAAAATGATGATGAATCTATCAAGGCATATAAGGAAAACATCACAAGGCATGCATGATACACCTCTATCTTTTTCATTACCTCCAAGTGTAAATTTTACCACTTCTTTGGTGGGTGATATCCGACTTTATAAGGAGACATAACCATTAAGGAATTTGATATCTATGAATAAATTATATGATATATCATCAAAGAAAAAATTGAAATTAATTAAACTTTAGTTTCTCATGAGATTATAGATAAAAAAGAGGATAGATTTCAATTTTGGTGGTACAGTGGAATATTAACATGGGGGAAAGAAGGTAAAATATTCCACTTGTCAAAATTGTGGTAAGAAGCATCCCAAATATATCCTAAAGTGGAAAGGAAATTCTTTTGGTGTGGTTAGGAAGGGAACCAAGCTAGGTATTACTTAATGAAGAAATATACCAATGGGATGGAATAAAGGAATGCTATAGTCGACCCTCAGCCTATTTTAAAATGTTTCAACTATAAAGAACAATGAAACTATATAAATCATTGCAGTAATCCAAGGTTCGTCTATGAGAACTCATGAGAACAACCACCAAGTCCTAGAGAAAAAGGGTGAGCTTATTCTATCACCACTACTGAGGTGGAACCCAAAAATGAATTTGAAATAGGCATCATAGTTTTTAATTTGAGGATAGAAAAATTACTATTTGACTATGGTTCAATGCATTTTTTCATAGCATTAGTGTTTGGTATTAATATTCAAACACCACCTAGAAAAAATGGAAGTTGATTTGTAGGTGAAGATGACAATTGAGTCAATTGTTAAATCACAATCATAAAACAAAACCCCTATCAATATTTGTGGGATGAACTTCCCATTGATCCATGTTTTACATCATTTTGTAGAATTTGAAACTGTTATGTGTATGGGTTGATTTACCTTATATATATCGAACATAAATAGCTAAGGGACGGAAACCGCCCTTTGTATCAAGAATCATCCTATGATTATATACAAGTGAAAAGTGGGGGATATATTTCTATTAGTATTAGTATCTTAGTTAAAGATAACTTTTCTTTATGAGAAAAAATATAATGATAAAATGATTGAGAATAATGAGAAAATATCCATGAATGCATGCTCGTTATGGGGGAACACAGTGAGGTGTTTCTTGAAGAATTTATTTGTCTTACTTTTATATAATAGGTAAAATTCTATATCAATATTATAATCAGATAATTTTTAATATACAAGACTATATACAGAATAGACACCGTTGAACATGAGGGGTCAAAGAAGTAACTACAAGATAACCTAGATAAAATGTTTCTGCACACATGTACTTCATAGTGGGCCACATCCTCCTCATCAAGAATATGTATGGGTCAATTCACCTCTACATTTATTATCATGAACTAAATAAATTCATAATAAATAACAAGTATCCTCATCCACGAGTGGATGAATTATTTGATCAACTACATAGAGACCATTAATTCTGTAAATTGGATCTTCTGTTGGGTTATTATCATGTGATGGTGATGAATGAGGAAATCCCCAACACTAATTTTCATACAAGACATGGGCTCTACAAGTTCATAGTGATTTCTTTTGGGATCACTAATGCTCCATCAATTTTCATGGGAATAATGAATATTGTCTTTATATATTTACTCGATAAAGTTTTGGAAATATTTATATACTATATTCTTATTTACACCAAATGTAAAGAGGAGCATGCGGATAATTTGAATTCTATACTAAAGAATTTGTGAAAGGAAATGTTATTTGGGAATTATTGCAAATAAGAGTTATAGATGAAAAATCTAACCTTCATGGGGCATTATATCAATTTTAAATTGATATATATGGATCGATAAAAAATAGAGGCAATTGCATCATTTATTATACTAACCACAATGATGTGAATCCATTGTTTCCTTGTATTAGTAGTGTATTGTCAATGATTTTTCAGAAATTTCTCACGATTGTAAAAACCTCTAAACAAGATAAATCAAAAGGGATTCATGTTTTTCTAGACTTCTTAATTTGAAGTGATCCTTAAAGAGTTGAATAAGAGGAAAATCACTGCACTTTGACTCACATTACCCACTATTGGGAAAGGATTTGTGTTCTATAGTGATTCATCCAAACATTGATTGAGTTTTTTACTCATCCAATATAAAAAAGTGATAGAATATACCTCTCGACAATTAACAATCCATGAAAATAACTGCCCAATTCATGATCTATAATTGGTTATACTAATCTTTATGCTGAAGATTTGGGGACATTACATTTACTTGGAGAAGTGTGACATATATATAGAAATTAAAAACCTCAAGTATATATTCCTAAAAAATAATATTAATATTAGACAACAAAGAGTGTGGAAACTAATTAATGATTATGATTTTTTCAATCCATTACCCTCCTGGGAGGTAATGAAGTGGCAGATGCTGTGAAAAGAAAGGTTCTTGATGCCCTATCCAAGATGAGGATTCTAAGGAATCCAATCTTCATAGACATGCATGGGATGAATATGAGAATAATAAATGGATCATCATCCCTCCTTTATCAAATTAATACACAACCATCTAATGTTGAGAGGATTAAGGAGGCTCAGAAGGATGATGAAGTACCATATAAATTGGAAGCGAAAATTCTGGAGTTAAAATTTACTAACTATTGTGATGTAAGGTTTCTATATAGGATATGTGTCCCATGAAAAACATAAATGAAGAAGGAACATAATGATGATTAAAATAGATAATCATATTCTATTATTCTAGGAAGCACTACAGTGTATATAGACTTTAAGTAATGCGTCATGTGGGATGCTGATATTTCATATGAGGGGAAATCAATGAATATCATAGATCATAGAAACATGGTTCTATGAAGTAATATAACTCACATGGTTAAAGTGTTGTGGAAGAATCACATGTTTGAAGAAGCGATATGGGAAATAGAAGAGACGTTGAAACCTAATTAATGAAATATATTGTAGTGTATGAAAAGAAAATTTCAAGGGTGATCTTTCTTATGGGGTTATGAATGTAATGACCTGAACTTATACAAATGAAATTCCATTTTAGAATGAAAAAATGAATTGTTAAGTAATGTAGTTAGAGAAAACACATACACTACATTTTCTATTTTGGATTGTTACAGTCTGTTGGTTTTGAAAGACCATTAAGAATTATAACCATTAATAATATTGGAATTATATAGTGACCATGAATATTAGTATATTAACTTTTATGAAATCATCCAATTTTCACATATGGAAGGAGTGATGACCTCGACTAGTATGATCATACCGAATGAAGACCACTTATCAGAGCTTCAAAAAGAGATGGCATCACGGTTCTTTTCCCTTGACGAGGCCCAATATGAGATTCAATAATTAAATCAAAAGTAAAACCATTTACCAAATAAGTTCAAGCTCATTGAGATCTCATCCCAAATCATGTACATCAAACCACCCTAAGAAAATCATACCCTCGCACACCTCACCCTTAGATAATATGATGGTGTAATAAGGCATAATGTATTTAGAACCTAAATGTATGGATTTATATATTTCAAATTTTAAATACAACAATGATTACATTTATACATTATCATTATTACTTTATAAAGTATTAATAGTGAGTTTAATAAATATTAGATCTTGATGCAATGAAATACCGATAGTATTTTTGGGAAATTTATAGTATCAGTCAAAACACTCTATTTGATGAATTAATGATTTTTAGAAATAATCGATATTTTAACATTATTTTTTATTAAAAAATATTTTTAAAATATAAATGAAAATATATTTTTATGAAGTAAACTGTCATTTTTATAAGGTTCGTAATACTATTATTGTAAGAAAATAAGTATTTTTAAATAAATAGAGATTTTTTATTTTAGTGTGTAAATTTTCATATTTAAATTAGTAATTTTATTAAATAAATATTATTTTTCAACTCATCATGTAAAAAAGATGAAATAGTGATTTTTTATAACATTATGGTACTGTCTATTTTTTAGGTAAATAGTAAATAAGGTATAAATATACATCTTGTATTGTGACATCATTAAAAAAAGTGAAGTAATGAATAAGATAAATATTTTTCACTACCAAAATTATTTTTTCCCTTTAAACCAGTTTTTTGATGTTATCTGGTTATTTTTTTATACCCTAAATCAATCACCCAAAACCTATTTTATATTTTAATATTAAAAATTAAATTTTTATAAACATGAATGAACTCCACATCACCAAGGGTGTTATTTTTAAGAGTCATATAGTTAGAAATTCTAAATAGTTAAATCTAGTCCTGTTTAATAGAAACCCTGGGTAAAACTATAGACTAGTTTGTGTTTTGGTTTTATTTTACATAGAGAGTCATAAACCTATGTTTAGAAATTAATAAATAATTCCCCTAACATTTTCTATACAAACTCACCCAATAACAATTTCATCTTAACGAAAAACCCTTAGATCATAAAGTTAAATTTCTCTTCACACTATAGATCCATCCCAAGGTGACCTCAATCTCTAAATAACCCCCTCCCATTATTGTAGATGCACCCTATAATTGTTTGGGATCCTATCCTTCTCATATTTACTAAAGAACATGAATTATATTATGCATTTTTATTTCCAATTTTTTAGGCTGGTAAAAGTTCTTAAACATCCTACATAATGCACAAATGATTCTAAAGTGATGAGATACCCCATTCACCATCTTCCACCCCTTACATAAGCCTTTAAGTAAACCCATTATGCTACCAAAATTATCATAAAATTTCTCCATGGAAAACATTTAAGTTATGAAAAACCATCTCTATTTCTAGTCAGGGGTATTAAACTAGTATTTCCTATACTTATTTGATTAGGAATACTCATATGTGTAACCCTCACTCCATAATCGTGGGGTTAAAATAAATGAATAAAATCCATATGTTGTATAATCTATGTGGCACACTTATTCATATACATGATAAGGAAGTGATGGTTGGGCCTAGAATTATATATCCCTCAAATACATTGTGTAATGATTGAATATCTTGATATTCCATGCATGGTACACGGTATGTTATCCTATGAACACTATTTTATGATGTCTTGGAGGTTGTACTTGAATTATGTTTATTATTTCATGTTTTAAGTTATTTCTATATTTCCATGTTACCTTCATGTTATCCTTATATATCTTGTTTTTATGTTCATGTTTATGATTTTTACCTCTTTCATTTCTTGAGGATATGTTTATTTACTCACATATATTACATTAATATTTTTATTCTTTGATTCTTCTCTTTCTATGATTTATTTCTCACACATTTCTTATATATGTCCTCCAAGTTGTCCCATGTAGTTTTAGATTATCTATGGAATATAAAGGCTTTTTTTAATGTTGTTTTAAATAATGATATGGTTCTCATGTTTTATGTAATTATTTTATGTACCTAATTATTTAATTACAGTATGCCTCATTATATTATGGAGGTGTTTTAAATTTATATTTAAATAATAAATAAGTAAATAAAGTGTATTATAGAAAGGGGTTGTCATAGATACCATGAGTCAAGATAATCCTCTAGGATCCCTAAAATTCCTCTAGTGAATATTTTCCTCTTCATATCATTATTGATAGTTCTTTAATGCCCAACCATTACGGTAACATTATATAGTTATATTTGTATGAATTAAAAAGTACCCACAATGGTCCTTATTACAAGACCATAGAGGGAGATAAATATCCCACTATGTGGCACTAGAATATGTGGGTTATTATTAACTTATTAGTGATACAAAGGAAGCTTCTATCATTGTCTTAGTTAAATTTATATAACTCCTTCTTCTTTATGGATGGATACAAACTCCATGTTTCCTTCCCATGGGCATCCTCTTTAGTTATAATCCCAAGTCATTTTCCTCGAACAATTATTAGGTCAACATGCCATCATTAACTGACATGAAAAAGAAATAATGATAAAATATAGAAATTAAACCCAACATAAATCACTATTACTACAAATATGCCACAATGGAATTCCTCCTTGGGTTAAAGACCTAATCATATTCCAAGATTTTTTATCAATCCATGATTCCTCATGGTCTAACAAGGGGAAGAAGGAATGGGAGGATCAATACATAAATCCCCCAAAAAATATCTTAGTTATGTGTTGTTAAACTATGTATTATAATATCCCTTATTCAATACATTAAACAAAATCTTACTCAATGTTATGAGTATAGGATTCCTTGACTAAGAAATTGAAGAGTCCCCATGTGACAAACATAGATTACCACTAATAAGACAACTCACTTGGAATGCCTGAAATATTCCCCACCATATCCAGGTTACACACTCATATAAACATCACATGATTGTACTTAGAATGGCCTTGAAAAACCACTCACATAAACCCAACATAACTTATCATTAGAAAAAATCAAGAAGCTCCCTCATGTAATCCCCACACATACCATTAGTTCTCCATAGAAGAATCCAAGTGACATACTCATTTAAGCCCCACTAATACATTTTCTTCTTTTTAGTACCACCCAATAATCATTTTCATGTAATATACCTTCATAATATTGCTAATCCTTAGTACCACCTGACAAAAACACTCATATAATCCCCACTCATACCATAACTTCAGCTCAATAGCACCCAGGAAGTAGACTCGCGTAAGCCCCCCTCATACCTTTGATACTCTTTACTATCATGTAAGAAGGACAGTCATGTATGCCCCATACACACCATCCTCAATCCTTAGAAACACTTCTAAATTGTTAAATTTAAGACCCAGTAACATTCGACCTGCATGTTATTAAACTGTATAACACCAACAACATAACATTATGATGTCAAACTACATGATAATGTCCTCAGTAGATGATGTTCCGTTTTAGACTTACCATATGTGACAAGTATAGGATACAATGTGTTTTAAATTTAGTATGCATCATTTTTTGACCATTAGATTAATTATATTACAAGAATTATATTATTTCCCCATCCATTTAGAAGCTTATACATTCAATCCTAACTCTATCATTTTTTCACTCCTTCCACGATGTATGTTTACTTACTATATGATATTAAACTACATGGTATCATCCCATCACATGACCGTAAACTATGAAATTGAAGTAAATGGGATTCAATCCCTATATCCTAATAGGGTATGTAAGACACCTCCCTAAGGTCTAATCTTGAAATCACAATATCCATAAAATCTTTTAACCCATTCACATGTAATGAATCAAAGTAGACTTTACCATATACAAAATAAGAATATCTATCCTATCTCACTACACCCTTTAGAGATGGAAACTGTCAAGACTAATATTATTTATATAATACAAAAAATACCATAAATATTTTGTCCCCATAGATTTTGGCATCTTCATAAGATTATAATAGGTATGGAACTCAATAAATAATGAGAATATATATGAAAAATACCTCTACTATACATTTAATCTGTTAGCGCCCCTATGGAATATTAAACTATCAACATCATCACTCAGTTTTAAACTTGTACTTATTCATCTTTATGATGAATGTGCTGGGAGTTTTCCCACATATAAATATATACCAATGAGGGTATTTACTCAATGATATACCTACGACCCCTCATGATGTGTCAGAATCCAATCCCATGATGACAATCCTAGGGTGCCTTAGCTGATGATAATATAAAGCCCATGTAACGAGAATGTGATACCATATTCATGTAACAAGTTAGAAGCATAGGATACTGGAAAATGTGGTGATAATTACATGTCTTATGTGTTGAGATTAATTATATTTTATTTTATAAGAATAATATATCTCCGCCCTTTCATTTGGTTACGAGTCTATGTTCTTATCCAGTGTGATGAACGCAAGATACCATAAGTGACATTCTTAGCAATCCTTATATTTTTAGAATAAGTTTATTTCAATAATGATAAAATTATTCCATAAATAAATAACATGATCCATAAAATATAATGAAAAAAAGATACTAGAGATGACGATCTTCTAATGTTTGACAGAAAAATCATATGTTTCCATTTGGTGATCATGGGATGCCTTGTATTTAGCACTAGAGAATCCTTAAGCCCTGATCATATGTTACCATAAAATAATTGAATGCAGAAGAATTTTATAGATTACCAACACAATAAATTTCATCATCAAATCAAATCTTATATATTCATCCTTTTATGGAAGTAACCAGTGTAATTAATTGGTGTACACTAAAAGATAGTATTGGGATTGAGATTCACAAACATGTATTTGATTTATGATGGAGAACTAGACTATGTGATGAGATCTGATGATCTTTATATGGAAGGAAGATCCTACATCCCATTATATTATTCCAATTGAGGAGAATACATAAGAAATCATGGTTGTGAATTCTTCCAGCCACATGAAATATGGAATGTGGGGTATAAGGATTGTAACTAATCAAAGGATGTAGATTCCATAATGAAAGGATTCCACGGATAAATGTTTCAAAAATTGGATATAATCATGAATATTTAATTGATTGAAGTGATACCTTTTATACCTTTGATACATTAGAATCCTTTATAATAATATTTCTATTTTCCACACATTTAAATTCTAAGATTCTTCAGATGGATGTTAAAACCGATTTCTGAATAGTTTTATATCTAAACATATTTTTTATGAACAACCTATTAGTTTTGAAGAAGAAAAATGTTGAGTTTTTTTTAACCTAGCCTATTTCTATTTCAAAATAATTCCCTTTATCTTGGTATGAATCATTAACTAGTTTTTTTAGAAAATGATTTTATAATAGAAAATAACTATTATAATTTTTTTTAAATCAATTTAAAATAATTTTTAAATTTTTAAAATTTATGATGATGGTTTTATTTTTAGTTATATAAAATGATATTTTTTTTTAATTCTTATATTTAAGTAAAAAATAATTCTAAATGAGTTTTATGGGTGAATTTTAATTTTTTCTTTAGTTTTGGAATTTCTTAAAATAAGGATTGTGTTTTCTAAAAGAAGGAACATAAAATAATAACCATTTAAAACATTTTAAAGGGGGTCAAAAAAATTAAAAAAATAATTATATGAGTATATGTTATAAATAACATTGGATGAATTCGGTAAAATTTATTACTATAATATTTATTTGGTACATTTGGATATCTTCTTTAACATAATGTGACCGAGGTATTAATATTTTTTAGTCACTGTATATCTGATTGTTTTCTATATAATACTATAGAATCACATTTTAAATATCTTAAAGATATCTTAAATATATAAAAGGATCTAGAATTTTTTTAATACAAAAATTCTATTTTCTCAAACTTATAATTTTTTCAGTTCCAATTTTTTTTGATTTTAATTATATAGGAAAAGTATTAGTACAAATTTCCACATATTAAGAGAATACCTAGCATCTTCAACTAGTAATAAGAAAAATATCTATAAAAATTTCTATAAATAAATAAAAATATATTCCTATGGGGACTTATCATGCACAAATTATTTGGACTGAAAACACTTTCCTAGATAATGGGAATACAAATGATCATGTTCCCATAATGTGTGATATTAGAAGATACATTTGTAAATATAGTGATATATCTCAACACTCTTAGTCTAAGAAAATTCATCATAGGGACTAATTATTGAGAGAAAAAAATTTAAAGGGTGATATAATGTAAGAGTTTATTATAATATATTTTTTTCATAGATATTATTTTCACAAAACCCCTTTCTCTATAAATTCTTGATTTTATTATATGGAATTTTTTAGTAGTTCACTTGCAAAACATAAATTAATCATAAGAAACCCTAAGGATTTTATTTTCATTTATTTTTAAAAAATATATTTATTTAAATTTTTGTGAATTATTGTGTTCCTCTAATTTTTTTTTGAAATTGTTGATATTTATAAAATAGTATCTATTTACATTTTCAAAAAATTACATTTTTGTTTGTGAGTTTGTTTTTTAATAATCATAGGGGGAGAAATGTTTCATACTATTATTAAAGGCTGGAACTGTATTATATTAATTTACTATATTTTCAAAAGGGTAATGAATAATCCTATTTTTGTCTATTTATTTTAAAAAATGTAAAGAAATGTGAATCTGACACTCCTACCAAAGACATCATTTCTTGGATATAATCACGTAGAGTATGTTTTGGAACTACAGTAATAAGGCTTAATAACATTGAGATGGGATGGTTGGTTATTTACCTGAACTTTACCTGGGGAATGAGAAATGGACCTTTACCACACATCTTGTCTGACACTCCCATGGGATATGCTACATATTATCCACATTACCTTCATAATAAATTTTTGAGGATTGAAATATATTGGATGAAATTATCTGTATTGAAAATATAATGAAAATATATTTTTATATTTCATAATTAATTATCAAATACATTTTTGAAATACATTTAAAATATTTTTTTATTAATGTCTCTCATATTACATTATCTATATATCATATCTTTTTATTCTAAGTGATTATGATCATTAAAAACTAGGAGATATTTCTAGCTCAAATTATTTTAAATAATCAGAAACACCTATTATTTTCTTAACCATTAAAATTGATTGTATTTAATTGTAATGTTTTAATATTAATTTTAGAATTTTTCAAATAAAATTAATGAATCAAAATGATTTTAGAGGGAAGGAATTAAGACTGACACTTGGTTATAATTGTGACTAACCAAAGAGGAGCCACCAACATTTTTGTGGAATGTCCAATGGAACCAGTCTATTATAAAAAAAATTATACTCAATGGAGGGGAACCAACCATTATGTTTATATATAAGAGTATCTATAAGTAATTTATACCCAATGACCATCTAGTGGCCACCTAACAACTATATGGTGGTCCCAACTGCTTTTTAGTTGGATTTTTTGACTAGTCGGTAGCCTAGTCAAATTATATATTTTTCTTGGACCCCACCACCATAACTCTTGTATTAAAGTAATATTAGACCCTTTAATTTTCTAGAATGACCATGGAAATTTTTGGGGAAATAAATAGAACCAAAATTATGAATGTACATCAATGGATATGAATCATACTTCAATCAGATGTGTATCAAAGCATATTGTTCATTATATTGGTAATTCTATTCTGCTTCACCGTTGTACTCAACTTATCTCTCATTAAATCATATATCTTTATTTCAATTATAATATACCAAATTTTTTTCAAATAATAGTGAGTAATTATTAATGTGTTTTACTCTATGAAAACTTCATACACATCATCTTATTATTTGGGTTCTCACTACTAGCAATGTGTGAGACTTGGGTATCATTCTAAAAACATCTAAAAATGTAGTTTCTATACTTTTTATTGGGTTTCTTACAACAACTAATTAAAAAAAATCAAAAATTACTAGGTGTATTGGATATAAATAATTCTTACATTCATTCTTCTCAGGTAAATTGGTTTCTTCTAAAATCATGTTTTTTAATCTAAAACCTCCCTAGAAGTTTAGGGACATTCTTATCAGGTATATTAGTTTCTTTTATTAAATTATTCTCATAAATATATTCAATTTGAAAAAGAATCATCTAAAATTTCATGTCCCCATTCTTCATTCAAAACTCATTATAACTTCATGAATACACTATTATGTACATATCAAATGTGTCATGCATGAGTCTCTTGCAACCTTCTGAACACGAAATTTCATTTACCATCATAGTATTATTCATAAGATCCTATAACAATCTTGGAAATTAATATCGATAATGATGTATTTACTTTCCATTATTGAATTTAGTGAATTTTTTGTATTTCATTCTATATTAACTAAAAATAAACCATTATAAAATTAGTAGTTTTATCTTGATTTCTATATTTTGATATCATGTACTTATTAATCATAAATTTACCCTAATATTTTAACCATATTGAAATATAAATAAATACTAGATTTAATGTACTCAACATATTTATTATTCGAGTTGTAATGATCCATAAGAAACTCTTTATTGCATGAGATATTAAATCTATACTACTATAAGAGTCTCAAGAAGGATTTTCAACGGAAAGCTTCATTAACTCATAGTTTCATTATTTTTTGATTGGAGTCATTTCATCATAAAATCTTTAACATGGATTACATCTATGAATGCAACTAAAAATACACCAAGCTATATTTGTGTATTTTTTGGATCAAATTTATATAATTCGACCCAAAAATAATGTTAGAAATATATCATAGTAGGAGGTACCCACAATGATGGATGGGGATAAAAATTATCTATGAATTCATTATAACTTAAGTTTTGGAAGGCATTTGTGGGTTAATTTTTAGTTTGAGGGATACTTAATGTTTTTATTTTTCATTGTTCCTGAAATCTTAATTTATTTATCATCTTTTTTTATGTTATCATTCTGACAACATTAAACGTTCATTAATAGAAATAATTCACACTATTTTTATTCATTTTTTACCTTTTATTATTATCAAAAATCATATGTGATTATATAAAATCATCTCATGAACATAATAATCTTATTATCAATACCAGAAAAAATTAATATATAATGATGTAAAATTGATTTGTATTTTAATGGTTAATATATCAACCGAATGATGAATTATATGAAACCATTAGGGATATCCTTGATCTGGAAATCAACAAATATTATAGCACACATATAATTTCATTTATTTGTACTTGTTTAGTTCCACATTAGCTCTTGACTCAAATCATGTCATTGTGAAATCTATAATTCTTCACAAAGTATATTCACATATAAGTGAAAGGGATATAAAGAGGAATTATTTCACTTTTATGATTAAAAATGTTGATATGAAGGACCTTAGAGATTTAAATATGGTGGCATGATCCATATATCTTCTAGAATGATATGTAATAATTAATTTTTATAAAATAATACCATATTAAAATACGTGAAATAAATAAATAAATACCAAAACATACATGGATTTTTTGTTGATCCAGGTTAATTATTATAAAATTAAGTCACCAAATTAAAACTAAATAATTTGAAATTAAACCTAAGGGAATTTTAATGCATTGAAGGTGAATAATTTTGAATATTTAAGGATATATACCTCAACATAAAAAATACTTTCAGAAAAATAAATATATATTTTTTTGGTAATTTGACTACTTTTTTTTAAATAATATTACATTATATTAGATTCCAAACTGACCCCTTGGAGGTTATCAAGAATATACTAGCATGGGATAAAATCTTTTCTAATGAGATGTCCCAAAACATATTTTCTACAGGCCAGGTGTTGTGTCCCAAATGGGGGACACATGGGTCACATAAGTGACATATTTTTTTTTAAAATATATTAATAATACCATGGGGGATTCGTGGGGTGATCGTAACCTACTTAATAAACTAGGGTGACATGCATGAGACACAGGTGGAGCCTTCCACTAACATTGGTATTTTTATTTTCTTTCTTAAAATTTAAATATGCGTTTTAGAACATTAAGAGGCTTGAACCAACACCACTTTATTTTTGTTTTGTCATTTTTTCTAATTTGGTTTATACAAATATTATTTTAAAATATATATTTTTTAAATTAACCTTAATAACCAAAATAATTGATCATATAAATCAATCAGTAAATTACTGGTCTTTTTAGTTTGAACTCCAATAAAAATGTTTTTAGTGGAATCAGTACCATATCAATTCCCTTAATTTGAATTATACTATCTGTAATATAAATTCCAACATAACTTTTTTCATTATATCTATGATAATAATTAATATAACTCAAGCCTTTTGGGATGAATGAGATATTAAATTTAAAATTATTATTTTTTAGACCCATGCTGTAACATGATATTTAGAATACTAGTTCCATATTTCTTTCCCAGTTCATGTGATATCAAATTTATGTTTAATTAATTGAATTAATGATACCTCATTAATGTTTTAGATGTTGGTGTGTTTATATCATCTCCAATATGGAGTGACACTGAATAATACAAGATTCAATACCACTACATCACAGATATATGAACCTAATTTTATTGGTTCATCATTTAATGGTCTTCATGTGTTAGAATGAGAGAATTGATGGTCTTAGTGTAAGATGGAGGAATTTAGGATGGTTCCCAATAATGATTTTTTAATCCTCTTGTGTAGATTATATTCAAAGTGAAAGATGAATAAAACCTAAAATTTCTAAATAGGATAATTCATATTTATTTTATAATTAATTTAAAATTAAATTACCACATCTTAATAATTATTCCCATTGTTGGTCAATTTTGTTGCTGATCAAATGGTATCAATGTTATGATAGAAAATATTGACCATGATTTATCTATTTGTATCCACACATACTCCATGAATCTCTCAATAACACTCTTGGTATTATGGTTGGAAGCACAAAAGAACCATTTAGCATGTGTTGTTTTCTATTGACCACAAAAAAGATTATCTCTTGTTCTACCATGTTGAAGATATGAAGAAGGGGGACTAATCTCTTTATGTTCTTTGGATATATTTTTTTTATTTTTTCTTTTTCTTGAGGGAATTATATTGTGGGAATATAATGTGAAAAAATTTACCACTCTATTAATATGACATAACTAGGATTTTATACCTAGGGTTAGATAGTTGAGAATTTCATAGGGGACCACTATTTAATTATTCTGATTGATCTCCATGTAAGATAATAAAAATATATTATTTTTTAATATAGAAAATGTTCTAAATGAATGGATAAATATATCATATAAGTTAGGTTTTTTTCTTGGCCCTTCAATCCACCCCAAAATTTGTAAAACATTGAATAAATTTTTTTCTCATATAATTTTTTACCAATAAATAAATATATATTATATTTAAGAAAATCATGAATAAATGTTTATTTTAGTATTAAAATTCCAAAATAATTGTATATATTAATATATTTACTAATAAATTAAAGAAACCTTATTTTTATTACTTCATAAATAACAAATAAAATTAAAAAATAAAAATAGACATTCTAAACTATAATCCATGATGAGGAGTTTAATTGATTGAAAATACATGAATAATTATTACACACAAATCCAAGAATGATATTTATTTTACATATTAAATTCCACATTGAATTTAATGAGATTCCTGGAACACTTAGTCTGCTTCCCACTAGACCACACTTTTAATATCATTATTTTAATTTACCTAAATTTAAATATCTAAATTTCCAAACACATCAAGGAACCCATAGATAAATAAGTTAATAATGTAATGAAAATTTTTTTCTACAAAATGTATTGTCTAATATAACCTCTTTATCTCAATATCTCATCAAGAAGGTTGAATAATTGTTTCATTAAACTATATAAATGATATATCATTCATTGAATCTCTAAAATTAACTCATTGATTTATTTTCGCAGACATATATTTAATATGATTGTTCTATTTCAATAAAAGTGAAACAATATATTATTCCAGTAACTCAATAGGGATAAATACTTTATTAACTTATTCTATTAATGTTATATCACTAATCCAATGTATCTTACCTCATCAGAAGAATATGTCATCATGGTTTTCATCCATATATCAAAGAATTAGATTCATTGTATATTTTAATAACATTATCATGTTTATGATATAATACACAAATTAAAAAATAGGAATATAAAATGATATAACATCTGGAATTCGTAATGGAAGTTCTATCCTCATATACTCTTTTCATGGGGGTGACCAAGTAAAAGAATAATGAGATAAATGGTAAATGTATTATGAGAACTCAACACCTGATTTTGAAACATCATCTATGTCCTGTTAGATATATGTTATATAGAACATGGGGAGAATATTTAAAAATATTTTCTACTCATTTCAAGATTCTCATTATAGTGATAAAATATTATACCCTTTCTATATAAAAAATACTCTCAACACATTATCATATTAATATTATGTAGTATATTATTAAAGATGTGATAAATGATTTGTTAATACTTTTGTAATAAAAATTTAATAGTCAGTTTGTTTTAGGGAACCAACTCCAATAGACTAGCACTTTTACTAGAGACAATTACTAAAAACAATTATTTCACTATATTCCACTTAATATTAAATATTATACTTATATAATGCATTAATCAATGGGACTTACATATTATATTTTATGGATACTCTAATTACTATGACCTTACACATTTGAGAAGCATAAAACAAGAGATGATACTTCTGATGTACATGATTCATCTTTTCATGTGACATTGTTTACGTGGATAGAACGATATAATAATATTAGCTCAATATAGAGTGTTAACATATTTATTGTTAGATACAACTTTAAGTTTGGTATGTTGTTTTGAATCCACATGGATACTTTAGGTTCATAAGATGCCCCAATATACATGGAATTTTTGATAAATAAATGACCATAGGATTCTCTAAACTCTACCATATCTTCTTTCCTCTATTAAGTCAAGATGTTTATACCAAAATTTATTTTTTATCATTATAATATATTTTGAATATATATTTTTTAATCCCCTATAACTAGTTTTTCATCCTTTCTAAAACCGAAGAATATAACCTTTTTATTATTTGATACATTAGGATAGTCATTACAATTCTTGAATGGGGCTCTCTCAGGTATGATTAATATCATCATATGATTCTCATCGTTTAGGATATATTAATCTGGGTACATGGAATATCATACAAATTAGAAACTTTCTTAGAAGTGTAATAGATTATACAGACTTGATGGAACACGTAGTCTTTTCCCAAATATCATAATTCCTTCTCCGTTAATATTGAACTCTGAGGATTTTCCTTTTCTGATAGCTTAATCATTCTTTTGATTTCCCACATCATCCCTTTGAGTATCCTTTAACTTTTCCAAATGAGACGATTGAGCAATCATTTTTGAATGGATTAATGATGTTCCCTTTTTTATGATTCCCATGTCCATCTTTATCAAACATAAGAAGATTATATCCTTTCAAAATCTCATCAATGATAGAATCTCTGGGTCTATTCTACTTAGAGAATCTGCCACCTTGTACACTTTCCCTAGGTGGTAATGGATTTAGAAGGCATAGTCTTTGATCAGCAATAACCACCTTCATTGGCACATGTTCAACTCTTTCTGTGTGAATATATACTTGAGTATTTTGTGGTTCATATATATTTCACACTTCTCTCAAAAGAGATAATGCCACCAAAATTTTAAAGAGAAGATCACCGTCACTAACTCCAGATCATGTGTTGGATAATTCTTCTCAATATATTTCAATTTCCATGAAGCATAGGCAGAACATTGTCATTTTGCATCAATACACAACCTAGGCCCTTCTATAAAGCATCAATAAATATGACAAAAAGTTCTCCACATGTGAGTAATGTGAGCACGAGTGTAGTGATAATCCTCCTTTTAAACTCCTTAAATCTTTCCTCACATTAATCACTACAAGAAAACTTTACTCCCTTCTGAGTTATCTAGGTAAGAGGGTTGGAAAATTATGAGAAGTTTCTCACAGATTGTTGATAATATCCAGCTAACCTTAAGAAGCTACAGATATCTATTACTAGTGTTTTCCTTGAACACCCTTCTATTGTAGTTGTCTTGGAGGGATCCATAGATATCCCATTTTTTGTGATTGTATAGCCCATTAATGAGACGCACTTCAACTAGAACTCACACTTGATGTACTTTTCATAGAGCTTCTCCTATTGCATGGTCTATAGTACAGTTCTTAGTTGCTCCTCATGATCCTCCTTGTTTTTGGAGTGTATTAGAATATCATCTATAAAGACGACCACAAAGTTTTTGATGTAATATCTAAAGACTCTATTCATCTTGTCCATAAAACTTTCTAGAGAACTAGTGAGTCATAAATGAATTACTATGAATTCATAGTGCCCGTATCTTGTAAAAAAAGCAGTCTTGGGGATATCTTCCTTCTTCACCCTTACTTGATAATATCTTGACCGCAAATCTACCTTGGAGAATTATTGTGCTCCACACAGATGATCGAACAAGTCATCAATTCATGGGAAAGGATACTTGTGCTTTATGGTGATTTTGTTAAGCTCACGATAATTGATGCAAAGGCACATTGAACCATCATTCTTCTGGATGAAGAAGACTGGGTCACCCCGTGGTGAAACACTTGGGCATATAAACCCTTTTTCTAGATTCTCATGTAGTTATTTATTCACCCCCTCAAGAACCACAACAACTATTCTATATGGTGTCTTGGATATTGGCAATGCTCCAGGTATAATATCAATTCAGAATTCAACGTCTCTTATATGAGGAAGACCAAAAAATTCCTAGGGAAACACTTCAGCGAATTCCCAAACAATAGGCCTGTCTTAAAGGATGGTCTCCTCCTTAGACTAAATCATCCGAGCTAGATACACATGATCATAGGGAATTAATATCTACAGTAGAGATGATGGAGCTAAAGAAGATTCATCTTCCTCCGTTAACTTGTACATAATCGGGGTTTGATTCTCCACATGGAGAGTGATTTCCCTCTCATTGAAATTTATGTTGTCTCTATTTAGGGAAAGCCAATGAATTAAAATAATTGCATCAAATTCCACCATAGGGAGTATGACAAGGTTTATTGGAAAGTAGATTCCAAATATTGTGACCGGGGAGAACATATATTCATGGGATGCAATGATTTCCCCATTTTCCATACTAACCAACATCTTTACTTCCATGATTTGTGGTGGTGTTGGGGTTGTTCTACTAAACATTTAGGATATAAAATAATGCGTAGAACCATAGAAGATAACCCTACCTTTCACTTTTTGATTCTAGTTCTACTCAATCCGATATATACATAGGGATGAGTATCTTAAAGTATTAACACAAAAAGGGGAATCTAAATACAAAAAGTGATAACTTATAAATTACATTTATTTACTCAACTTATGAATCTATAGGCTTTAATCTATGTTATCCATGATCTACTTTCTAACATATATTCTTAGGGTATTTTTTAATCCATTAATAACAGTTCATACTAATCTTGTGAATTTACCAATGCATATCACCCAAGAGTGTCGTAAACAAGTGTGAAGCAAGGCTCGTTTTCATGTACCAGGATCCCCCGAGTCAAGCCCGAAACTCCTTGTCAGAGTTTTCAATCCTAGGTACATCTGTCCGAGAGCCAGCTCTACCTGCTCGTATCCATATAGGGATGTATTTTCCTGAAAAACCACTTACTCAATACTCTCCAAAACTCTAGGATGTTTTTATTATATTTAGTATAATCCCTAATGCTTTCACCAGGGTTTTCTAATCCAAATCCTAAAAATAACTAATCTTATTCTCTAATACCAACAATAAAAACTGTGTTCTTTATTACACACTTGTACATGAATTATTACATAAACTCATCACTTGATAAAACATGGAAGATTGAGAGGTATGGTGTTTTTGGGGAATAGGAACATTAAATAACAACTTAAAACATTAAACACAACATCTTTATTGTAAACTTCCTTTACATGTCCATTATATTCCCTCATACATAGAATTTCATGGGACAACCTGAGGACATGAATTAGAAATGGGTGAGCTATAAAGTCTTGTAAGGGAGTAAACATGGTATAACATGAAGAATACAATGCATGTTAGGAAATAGGTATATCAATGGAGAATAAAAGAAACATGAATGTAAAGTCATGGTATAACATGATTATCATAACATGGAAATATGGAAATAACACTTAACATGGAATTAGCATGAGCTAAGGCTCATTGCACATAGAGCATGAGTAAATCCTCATTACACATGAAGAACCAGTAAACCCTCTTTGAACTTGAATTTTCATGAGTCAACACTCATTGCACATGACAAATCATGATACTATACTTTACACAATGCATTGGAGCGTTATCAGGGTGCACCGTTCTTAAACATTTCATTTCATGCATAAGTGTGCCACATGAAACATAAAACATGGAATCATTCAACATCTTAATTTATTACACGATAAAAGAATGAGAAATAAATAAAAAAAACTCTATAATCAATAATTATATGTGTGTAAAGGTTAATACCCTTGATAGAGAAATGGTCATGGTATTCACTACATAATAACCATGGCTTGGAAAATTGCGGTGTAATTTTGGCAGCATATCGGCGTGAAATAAGAATTAATAATAATGGTTTATGAGAAAAAAATGGGTGTATCATCATATGTACATAAAATGGAAAGTAAGGGGTTTATATAGATACATGTACCAAAAAATTTAATGGAATTTAGATTCATAATAAAAAAGAATTTCTTGAATGTAAATGAGGAGAGAGAAACTCCTTACGGAATTTCAGAATGGTAACGGGTGTACATGGGAGGAATTTAATTAGAGATAAAGGGGTCTCTAATTATTCAAAAATAAAATTGTCAGTATGGGGGATGTTAGAAATCATACCCTGTCATTTATAATTGAACATAAAATATAATAAAAATATTAAGAAACATTGATAAAAAGAGAATGGTAGGAATCCCTTACTTGGAAGTGTTATTCCAAAAGCTTGGGAGAGGCTTGAGAGAGGATTCTTGGGAGATTGGGACACTTTTAGAAGAATATAGAGAGATTAGGTCATGGTTTGGTATAACTTCAAAGGTATTGAGTGAAGAGGAAGTGGGAGCTTGGGTGGGTTATATTGTAAAGGAGAAGGAATAATTTATTTTTTAGTTTTGGGACACCTCACATTAAACTAATCAAAACCACAATCCTGAACATGGTTTTTGCCTATGGATTTTTAATAATGGGAGTGGAAAATATTATTTTATATGTCCAATGGCCTAACTTCTTAAAATAATAGGTTTTTTATGTGGAGGTGAGTCATGCTCTCAAGGAAAACAATTTAAAAAGAGAAAATATTTTATAAGTCTTGAAGGGTCCACTAAAGCTTTGTAAAATATATAAAACAAAACCAAAATCACATTATATTAATTTTTAAACATAAATTATCCGAACATAATGTTTTTAGTATTTTATTACAACCATATGGGGTCATTATGATGTCATAAACACATTATATCTTTAAACAGTATTTCATTTTTAGCAAAAAAACAACTGTCTCAGAAAATTATGAAACATTCACTATTGGATAATTTTGATGTCCAGATTTCTGAAATAATATTAATTTTATCTAAATAATTTTCTAAATTTTTGAATTTTCACTTTTAAAATGAAAATCAACAATTATTAAAAATTCACGGGTTTTGAAAAAATGTTGCCTTTTAACCATAATAAAAATTACAATTGCATTAATAAAATTATACGATATTTTATATTTAATAAAATTTAATTTAATAATAATAATAGTTTATTAAAATATTATTAAATTTAAAAATCCATTAAATTATAAAAATAAATTTCTTAATTGAATATTAGCTAAAAAATTACTATTTGTTCTTTAAAAACTATTTAAAAAGTAACAATAATAAAATGAATTCACATTATTTAGACAAAAATAATGTACATAGTCATAGTGCTAGGGTCTTGTTACATACCCCATTATAACACCCACATAAGGAATAAGGGTAAGGAGTGAGATGGTGAAAGACTTTTGGGGTGGCTTGGATAACATCGCTCGGGTGGTAATATCTATTAACTTCCACTTATCCCGTAGTCTATTCTGCTTGAGCTTAACGTGGTCAAGATCGGAATGGGATTGGTCAAGAGAAAAGACCAATGATTCCACATCATTTCCGAGCTTCGACAAATGGGATTCATATGTGATAAGTCTACTGGATGAGGCCATCACTCCCCTTGTGTGAGTAAATTGGATTTTTAAAGCCCTATATTTATACTGATCACTATTCAATGACTATATTAGAAACTATCACAATTCTTAATGGTATTTTAAAATTTATAAACATAAAACCAGTGAATTTAAAATTTTATATAACCATAATAATGCATTTAATTAGATCAAGAGGAATTTTCATTAATGATAGTTTGGGTCATTACAGTTCTTCCCTCCATTAATCATGTATTGTATGAATAAATCATTATTAATAATACATCAACCATTTATATTTATATTAATCCATCTCGAGATAATTTTATTTATACAATTAATATAAGGTAAAATGATCATAAATTTCATTATCCATAACACAAATTCATGCCTCTATTTGTACATAGATACCACATACACCCTTAAACTGATTGAAATTACCTTGGATCCAGATTATACTATATAGAAAATTATCTCCCTGATGTAATTCACTATATTATCTTTCAACATAATATGGAAGTTGTATCAGGTTATCATTTACCCTCTATAACAACCACTTCTATTAAAGAGCCTTTTATCTAGGAGGATGATCCTAAATGAGGGATGGTTATGGAAAAATAGAGGCATATGATTATTTCCCCTCCATATTGTTTGTATTATGGATGTATATTTTGACCGTTTGTTTCTGTTCTTCATATATTATTTTATTTTAGGTGTTTCACGAACACCTTCATTGTAATTTCTATTATTAATACATTGAGAATTGATTTTTTTGAAACATTTTTTATGATATATTATTTTTATATTCATTTGAAGTAACATACTTTTATATGTAGAATTTAACTTCTTAGCCCTTGATTATAAATTAAACCAATTAATAAGTATATAAAGTTCTTCCACCACAAACAAGATTCAAGTAAAATAAATTTTTTTTAATTTGAGGAGTTATCTCTTTATCTGTTATATTGTGAATCTATTCAATTTAATTTTTTAGAATTATTTACTTACATCTATCTCACATTTATTTCTAATTGTGAGGACACAATTTTCTATTAAGTGTGGGGGGTGTGATTCTTGGAAGAACCTGAATTTTGTCTAAAAATAAATTTTAGAGGAGAAACGTTTCATTAGAATCATTATTTTGAAATGGGAAATTTTGAATCAATCATCAAAATATAAATTAATGACTATGGTTGAATTCAATTGAAATTAATTGTCGCTTAAATTTTAGGTTTAAATATGTAATGATTATAGAATTGTGTTTTCCAAATGATTGTAATTTTATGAGGTTATTATTGAATTATTGATCATATAGTATTCATTTGCATGAGTGATTGTCCATTGTATGAAAATCCTATTCTAGATTGTTTTTTTATGTTGTTTTAAATATTCCTTTAAATATAATATTTCTTAAAAGATACTTTTATATTAATAACTACTAGAAAAAAACATTACTTTCATCAAAACATGATAGTTTTTAAAACCACATTGAAATTATTTAGTCTATTGTATTATTAAAATTTTATATTTAGAACCAAGCTGCATTTAACATATTTTTGACTCATATTACCATTGAAATACTTTTTTAAGAAGTCACATTAGAAAAAAATTCCATCCAACCCAAATTATTAGTTATTATTGTTTGATTTTTATATTGGGTTTCTTGAGGGAGATCGTGGATACATGGAACTTATCAGTGAGAATTTAATTTAAGAGAAGATGGGATGTTTCCATTAGAGACTACTAATTTTATTTAAATCTGATTTATATTTTAACTATATGACTCCAATTATATTTTGAAAGAAATATTTCAATAATTGGTTGTGTCTTAGAAATTTTGATGACCACACATAGTAAACCTACGATCTTATAAGAAAACTTTACAATTTGTTTTGTAATGATTCCTACCAAATATAATGTAACGATTGTCATATTTTTTATATGTGAAATTTCCATTGAATAAAAGGGAAAATAAAAAAATAATAAAGGAATAAAAGTATTTTCATTATTCTAGAATGTTTATGTTGTGATTTTTTAAGATGCAATTTATTGAAAATGATGAATTTAAAAAGACAGAATTAGGAATTTTTTCCCCCAACGTTAAATAGAATAATCGATATTGTTATTCATGAGTTTATCCGTATTTTCAATCCCTAATTTTCAAGGATTATATGATGAAAAACAAACATTCATCCTTATATTCATTAGTACCCCTAATGAAAAAATCCTTCTTAATAGTGTGGTTTTATTTATATGAAGGTATATTGATATATTTCATAATCATATGGATAGATTACATGCAATCAAGAATGATGATAAATCCAGTTGTACAATATTCCTGACGATGGAATGAAAAATATCTGAAAATGTGTATTACAACATGGGAATGAAAGTAATTGGAATGGATAAAAAAAATAAAGGGAAGAAAAATTAAAGGGTGAATCAAATAATGATGTATTATTGGATACTAATTAATGATGAGTATATGTAATTTTATGAATTTTAGTTACACTCAATACATGAACATTCATGTAACTGTTTTTATCTAGTTTATGGTTTTTTCCACTGAAACCATAATCAATATGTTTTTCTTGAGGAAATTAAAATGCTTAAGCATGGGGGAATTTTATACCTTTTATTGGTTTATATATTTCCAATATGGTTTTCAAAAATAAATAGAATTAATATTTCCAAATTTTATGTTGTTTTTTTATGAATGGATATTAAATGAGAAATTGGTGAATTACTTGATAATTTTAGAGTAATGTAATTTTTTCCCGTTGTTAAAATTGTTTAATATAATTATTCAATGAACCTAAAAAATATTTTTAATAAACAAGAAGAAACCAATGAAAATCATATCCTCATACTATGATGGATCTATGTTCAATTAAACATGAAAGGAGAAGAATGAAGTTTAGAACAATATATAATTTTCACACTATAGTACCCTTGTATCAGAGTAAACCATTCAATTAAGTAGACTACAGAAGATTAATTTATATGTTTCATGGGTTATAATAGAGTATATTTCATTGATATATATGTGTGTAATACTAAAAAACTTTTTCAAGGACTTTTAAATAGAATTATTTATCAAAGATAAGGGGTTAAACACTATAATAGTGTTACTGAATCTTAATTTATCAAGGATTCATCATATTTAATCATGGAGGCTATAAAGAATTATTGAAGTGGAGGTGTGTGAAAATAACATGAAAGATTTAGAATTATTCTATGATAGTATAGAAAGTTTTAACACCACATTGAAATTGTAATCCAGAATACACCATATCGGATTTGTATAAATCTACACTATGGTCGATAATGATTATTCCATGAGTTGGTGAAGATAAGGAGATAGGTAAATCCATAATAATTTCAGTACATCAAGTTTTATATTACTGATATAATGAATACGAGGTATATAGGATAAGATAATATCCAATATAACTTATTTGGGTTGTTTTTCTGTGATATTTTTTAGATTTAGATTTTTAAGGAAAAGATAAAATGGACAATGCAATAATAGATCTTCTTATAGTATGATAAATTTACTCAGGATATTTAATAATATGAACATATATTTTTATTTATATTTTTAATAGGATTTATAGTATTTCATTTTAATTGGTAAAAATGATATCAAAGGTTATTTCAGTTAAATATTAAGGGACTTATGTGGACATTATACTCTTGAGACCTTGTTTGGGATTCTCTTATTATTCTTAATTCAAGTAGTTTATTTGTAGATTTTTTCTTCTCTATGTACTCAATTCATAATATAAATATTAAAATTATAGGTGGGTTCTCCTCGACCAGGAGTGGATAGTAACTATAGTGTTGATAGAAGGACGAGTACATAATGTTCGTCAAAAATTCATTTTTTAAATTATAATTTAAATTAAATATTTCCTCGAGATGTAATTGTATCACATCATTAATACCTCTTAGACAAATAGGTCTGTGAGGTAGGAACCCCAATGTGATTTAAAAAACCAGTCTACTGCAATTATTTTTGACTTTTCATTTAATTTTAATACCAAGATTAATGTTCTTATGTTAGTTTTTTATTTGATTAAGATATGTAGATTGACTTAAAAAGATTCCATTAAATTGAACAAAATAGAGTTTCAAATTTTATAATGATCATACAAAAAATTAATTTAGTTAATTCTTGAATGATTGTTTCTTCCGAAAAATGATAAGTGCAAACCACATGATAGGAAAAAAAGATATTAACTAGAACTATGAAGTCTATCATTCTTATCTTTTGAAGGAGGTGTCTCAGTTAAATTATTTATCATCTAGATCACCAGTTATATTTTGTCAGAATGAAGTGGATGGCCTGGCCAATGGATTTGATTTTGGGGGGCTAAATGTCTTGTACAATCATTCAAGTTGGGTTTACCAATATTTATCTCTAATTGTAACTCCTAATGACTCCCACATCCATAAATAGATATTGACCAACATTCTAAAGGTTGGTGGTCCTTTTGGGTTTCAGAACCAATGACGGTTATAACTCACAATGGTCAAGAGGATAGGAGGTCAAAATCAGCACACCTTTTTCTAGGAATTATTGCCTACTATAGGATTCTCTTATATATTTATGATATATTTGACAGTATCTTCCTAATCCCAATATTAGACCGTTTACCAATAAAAAATGATCATAGGTAAAATACTTTTATATGAAAAGGGGTGATCTTATTAGAAAATCCATCTATATGTATCTAAGGGTCTTTATAAATTTACTACTAGTGGGTAGATGTTTATATGTTGAAGTTGTATAACTAGGTACTCTGAAGATTGTTGTCCTCAAAGAAGAAAGTTAATATTTCTATGATGGGATTGAACCATTATGATGAATCAAACATATCCTATTTTATAATATGATTAAAACCCCACATAGTTTGTTAAACTCATGCAGTTTAACATCAAGTGGAAAGGACATATAGAGAGACACTTAACAATTATATATTTGAGATCAAACATTGAGGAGGCATCATATGTATCCTGGTTATAGAAATAATCCTAGTTCTTGTCGTTTATTTTTATTGAGGATTACTTACTGAGATTTTCCAATCTAGTGGGGGCTCATGATTTGAATGATATGATCATTGTAAATCCATAATCCCATGAGATATATTCTTCGTGTGAGAAACATGGGAGAGAAATTAATCTGTATAAAAAATAATGGATATAGGACTAATGTGCTGGTATAGCATGTGGGATGTTTATTTTGGAGCTCGGGTCTTAAGAATGTGTCCTACATATCCTTGTTTTTGAAAGAATCAGAGTCAGCATTGTTTTGTTGAATTATGTATCCATTAGGTGATGGGGAAGATGGTCAACTCGTGGTAGATATTTGTTCTCGATGTTTGGTGTGTTAGAGACAAGGTAACACATACACTGATGTAGATGCCCATTTTGGATCGTGCCTTTGGGAAGGTATCCAACATATTGTAGTTAGGTAAGGAATTAAAGTTGCTTTAGTTTAGGAGGAACAAGACTTACACACCGAGGTTGCACTTATATTGGGTGAAATACTATATGATACTTTTTATCAGGGATTACCCATTGAGGTTACCCTTATCTTGGGGGAATAAAATCATATTATCTATTTATCAGGGCTTATAAATAGATATTTCACTTATATTCCAACTAGAAAAATATATCACGTGCTAAGATGTATGCTTTACTTGGCCTAGACGCCTGCCTAACATATTTGGTTATCTACCTGACATGTCTAAGGATATCCGGTCATGTCTATATTGCATAACATACATGTCCAATGGTAATAACATGATCCATTTGTATTTCTAGAATATAGTCACATGGTCTTAATGGAATTCCTAGAAGACATCACAGGATCATGGATGACATTTATTGGTTTTCTGCCTGACATGTTTTTGGATTTCTAGACTTTCTTGAAGAGAATCAATTTATTAATTTTGACATGTCTAGGTAATGTCGGGGATTTATGGAGACAATTACACGATCTATGATGGCATGTATGAAGAGTGTCTCATGACATCGTTGACCTTTATGTAGGATGTTGAATGATATATGTTGGAACATCAGAAGGACACCACATGATCTTTGTTTATTTTTCTAAAGGAAATAACATGATCTATGTATTCATATACTGGTGCTATCACGAGACCCGACTGACATATCCTGGTGTCATTAAAAAACCTAGATAGAACCCTTGGAGGGTACCATGATATCTAAAAGGTTGGCCTGGGGGGTTCATGATACCTAGCTAACATTATATGGTCTCATCATGAAATGTGACTTACACAATTAGAGTGCGCTACGAGATATAACTAGTTGGACTATAGGTCTCTTCATGAACTAACTGATATACTATGGTGTCAACTTATAATTTGGGAGATATTTCTAAAGGATATAGAAATTTGTATATGATGAGTCTGTAGGGATTCTCAAGACCCATGAGAAATGACCATACGACATCCTTTGGGTTACCTGATGTGTCCGTAGGACATCACATGATCTAAATGGTTTATTGAGGGGGGTGTTACATGAATTGGATGACATGTCCTGATTTTTTCTCAGGATATAGATGATTCATGTGGAGAACATTATGATTAACATATATAGTAATCACATAAGTCTCAAATATTTATAGTCTTTCATTACAAATTTTATTGCGTATATAGATTATATATTTTTTAGTGTTATCTTTTCTAGGTCTCACATGATGTAGTAGATCTGTGCAACCTCCTTTGCATAACCAATATGACATGATATAAGTCCTTGACAAGACATTAAGTGATCATTCAATATACCCATACATACCTTGTGATCGCTTAGGTTGTTCCTATAATTTTACCTAGTAGAAAACCAATTCGATCACAATATTGGATGATATAAAAAATTACAATCTAATTAATATATTTTTCCATGCATGGATCCATTGTTTCATTTTTTTTGTAGAGGGGTCTGGATTTTTAGGCCTCGCAACCTGATTTGTATTCTACCTTGTGTGGTGTGTATCTCATTGATTCAGTCCGAAGTCGGTGAATGGTTTCAGTGTCACACGCTTCATGGAATCATGACGTAGATATATCATTTCTTTCGGTGACAGTAATACCATCCTATCAGAACTCCAAATATTAGAATGGTATTTTCCTATCATTTAGACATTCCAGGGGGTTCTCAAAATGTCAGGACAACATGTATGGGGAACTTTTCTAGATCTAGATGCCTATTGAAAGGTTTATGCGTGATCAGAGGTGACTTGTCTTGGATCTTTCCTGAGACAATGGTGGATATCTTGGGGGACATCATGAGATCAACCTAGATTTTTGAGGGGGTTACCATTTTTTAAATGGTGATTTAACATGGAATATAACTTCATTCACAATGGATTAACATTTCCGCCTCTCAAAATATTCTCCCATTATTTCTATTTTTATTTTATTATTTATTTCACAAATTCCTATGACCTCATGAATTGGAATGAATTTTGTGAATACAACCACTCTCCACCTCATTAATTCAATGTGTAAAAAATAAAGGGTCTTGTGGGGATGCTTTATCTTTAACATGGAAAACCATTCTAGGTGTATTTAGAGCCGTAAGGGACTGCATGACCTCTTAGATATGTATGAGTCCCTTCACATGTTGAGGGTTACATTTTAACAAGATCTTTCATGAAAAGGTAGATATGTTTATAGACATTTTGAGGTGTCTTACGAACTATATTGGTTCATCTCATGAATATTTATGACTGGAAGAGTCTCTAACCTTTTTCATGTTTTCTCATTATTTTGAAAGTATTTTTGGATAGTTGTTAGGATCTAGTAGTGTGATGGGTTATGTGACTTGGGAGATCTCATTTGGTAGCCACCACATGATCAAAAAATTTCTTGGATGCCTTATAATGAAAAAGGAGGTTTTATGGGGCTCCACATGATCTTATAGTAGGTTATGTACTACACATGAATCGTTCAAATGAACTTTTGAAGGTCGTGAGATCATGTGTCATGTTGTCAGTTACAGGTTCTGTGTGTCTTGGTCACCATTTCTTACCTTTATTTTTTGGGGAAAATAAAAACCATATTTAGTTATTTCTTCCTTTATGAATTTTCTAATTCTTATTTGTCCAATTTTAAAAAAGGCCCCCAATAGAAGTGATGTCTATGGGGACAAGGGATCGATTATAAGGAATTTAAATGACCGCCTGAGGCTTTGTCTTTGCTTCCAATTAATGTTTAGTGTAATGCTCGGTCTTCCATGAAATGTTCGGTATTACAAATAAAACCCTTTAAATATTGGAATGAAGGGTGGATCATTCACCAACTACAAAAATCATAGATCTATTATGATCTTCCTCAATTGCATGACTCTTTTGCAAGACCTTTTACAAGAACATGTTGCGAGATTTGTCCATAATACCATTTTGTGTTAATAAATTCAACAGAAGTGGTTTTACTACGTATTTATTCAAACCAACCACAAATGTGTCTTTGGTAATTTAGTGAACCTTTTAAATAGTTCTTTATAGTTTTCTTTGAAGGATTCATAGGATCTTTTGGCTCTTCCGTGTAGCCACTAGACTAATATGCAGATTGTGAAATAATATCCTGGTCACATGATGGACAATATCGTGATAGATCATGAGATTACAAGTTTTAGTGGGTTTATGTGGTATTTGGGATATTAATTATCTAGGAAGTCTGAGAGTCCATTATATAATTTAGAACCCCTTTGATTATTTATGTGATACACATGAGGCTACCAGAATTTGGCATTTATTTTGACGGGCTTTCACTCATCGAATTTATATTTAATTCTTTTATGATGTTTTATTCCCAATAAATTCTTAGTTATTCTATTGTGTTTAATAATAAGGTCGTTATTGTAGTAATCTGTAACACCAACCTAAGATATCTTGTGCGCTCTAGCACTGATGTTATGAAATGGATTCTCCCGCTCAAAATAAAAAACAATCATTCATCAAACAAACTTCCCCTGTATAGATATTTAATATTGATGATGTTTCCATATTTTATTAATACTACAATCTACCATATTTCTATATATCGAATTCCCTTGATTGCATTCAGGTGATAGTTTTTGAGGATGGTCATCGTTTATATCATATTCTATAGAGTTATCTTATAAGCATTCAAACTCGCCACTAAGTCCAGATGGGTGTGATTTCTCCCACCACCTTGTCGCTCAAAGATACGCAAGAATATTTGACACTTATTTGATCAAATTAGGTAGTTTATGGACTTTAAATGAGATTTTCTCCATGGTGGAAGCTTTTTTGATGAATGGGAATTACTATTCTATGTTAGGATGAGGTGGATAAGATTCAATGACCAACTTCATGCTATCCATCATTATGATTTTTATAGTATTACAAATTAATAGATTATAATCAGTTTTATATTCTCCAGCAATTGGTTCTATGGTAATAATTCATTCTATTTATTCCATGATAATGTTGGAGTCAACCTATGGGATATCTATCGATGGGGTTGGAAATCTCCCCTTGGTGAAATGTATTCTGAATTTCTTCTTACTATAGAATCCTATGATGATTCCATGAAAAAATTGGTCTTTATGAGGCACATTCCCAACATCATGAATGAAAATTTACGAAAGGATCCTACTATGGGATCAGTTATATCTTTTAATGACTCGATCACTTTTTTCTTTTATTATAGTCTAGCTTAGATGACCATTATATGCCCTTGGAAATTTCCCTCTCAACATGTTTTTATTAGAATTGAATCATAATGAAGAATTATAGAAGCTTGAGAACTAAGTGGATGGGGTTTTCACATGAATATGGAGATATCACTAAGCCTTAAGCTAGTGGACTTCATACCCATGTTCCTAAATGGGTGGATTTCCCTGACAGGGGATACATGCTATTGAATCTGAGTTAGTACACTAGTGATGGAAGCATAGTTAGCAGAGGGATGACCCCTCAACCTTGAAATATAGAATCAATAAGGAATTTACTTTCTATTAGGCCAAATCCTAATGGGAAACACACCTTATAAGATCAGTCGTCCTTTATAATTTCTATTCGGCAAGATAGCGAAGAATCACCACTGTTATTGATGCAATAATAACATCTGGATCCATGGTTCCTTATATTATCCTTGGTTTTCAAACATATCTAGGATTGAGGCCATGCTTTTTGGAACTGATGAAGTTTCTAATATGTTGATACATTCTAATCACTTTTATTTCATGCCTTATATTGGATCGACTGATCTATTTATTTGTAATTACGACGACTCTCTTGATGAGAGGTCATACAAGATCTCCCTTTGAGATAGGGTTCTTATGTCTATAGGGGATGATATGTTCATTTTAAATCCATATACCCCATATCCGTTCACTCATCAGTTTGGCTAAATCCAATGTGTTTCCCCTCTCCCCTCGGTAGGCGTGCGGGGAAAGCAACATCCCAAGATTATCAGCTAGTTTTGGATGACAATGGCCTGTTAAGATGATATTTCTCTAATTATACTTCCTCCTTTTGGAATCCCCAAATTTATTACTCATGTTTATTCATAGTCTTGGGTAGAGGCCTACTTGATTGGAGTTCTGAATAGACATGTCCGTCAAGTGGACAAAAAAATTTCATCATCGACTCCCTATTTATAGCAATGATGGAGTTGCTTCAATATTTAGGAGAGTCATCAAGTAATTGATATTTTCCATGTGATTACCATTTCATAAATGAAGAAGAATATATTTAAAAAGATATCCCAATGATATGAGAAATTGATGATGAATCTGTTAAAAGAATAATTTATGGGTATTCTTCCCTTTTCCTTTCTATCTCATTCGGTTGTTTCTCCTTCTGACACACCCACACTAGAAGAAATTAAGGAGGGTCTAAAATGGTGTGGTATGATTTTGGGGAATATTCATGACTTGGTAACTGAAACTCCATTATTAAAATTCCATGATCAATAAAAAATACTTCTATGGCTCTTTCCCATCTTTAGGGTGGATTAATTTGACAAAAAACCATTATATAATGTCATACAAAAAATTATCATGAAATGAAAATATTTGGCTTCCAACGAGAGGGTATTGTGAAATATTGAAGAAGATACTCCCCTATCAGAAAATATGAAGGAGTATTTGAAGGTGTTGAAATAGAACCATCTGTTCATGTCTTTGCATCACAACCAGTTGGGTATTATGAAAATAGAAATATGGATGTATGAGGAGAGCTTAGCCTACTCAAATTTTGATCTTCCAGCATCATCATCAACATTGGAAACCAATTAGAAGATATTTGAGGAGTTTTCTATTCTTATTGAGACTATTCATCATAGGGAAAAAGGAGAAGAAGAGGGGAGGATGAAACTTCGTCAATCCATTAATGCTTTCCATCAAAATCTTACTAATTTGGCCAGAATGGATCATAATATTTTTTTGTTGTTTAATCATTGATTTATATTTTTTTCTTGATTGAGTCTTTGGAGAGGCTCAAAATTTTTTATATCCATCCTCCTTTCATGCTTTTAATAAATAGATCTTCCAAAATTTTTATGTCATTGTCTAGTCATCTTTTATTCATGAATTTCATAACATTTCATTAATATGATATTTTAGAAATCACCGAAGATACCCATTATTTACATAATATCAAGTGATCATGAATTCCTAGATTTTAATGTTTAAATTTTAAAATATTATTCTCAATAAATTCTCATGAATTTCCACCGATATGAGATTCCTCATTGAAATATATTCACGAGCAATATTAATATTACCTCATTCACAGAAGGTTAGGTTGGTTGGAATATATGTAATAGAGGGATATTTATCTATATTTTAATGAAGTAAATGGAATTAGAGAGTATATGTTGATTTTTCCATGGCTGTATAGTGGGACTCACAATATGTTTTTACATTCTTGAAGACTAAATTGTGGTTGTGATATAGTTTTCGGTCTTTTATCTCAGACCATCTATTACTATAGTTTATAGTCATTAATTTCATTCCTTTTATTCATATAATTTAGGGTTTTCCTAGATTGGAAGTTCTATTTATATTGTTATATGTTTTTTTAGATCAAAACTTCTATTTCTATATTGTATGTTATTTTAAATTAGAACACTGATTTATGTACTTTAGGGTCTTGTGGATCATACCTTCGGTTGTTGTACTTTACGACCTTTTAACATGGACCTTATATTGATTTTGTTTAGGTTATTTTTGATTAGACCTTTTGTTTCTATAGTTTAGGGTCTTTTACCTTAGACCTTATATTATTAAATATGGAATATGGGGTATACATGCCACAAATGACCCAAGACACCACAAATGTCAAAGTTCTACTATGGTGTTTCCATGGCTTGCAAGGAATGGTGTTTTTTTCTTACAAGGAGGAAACATAATATGTATTTTTGTTCTACCTGGATAGTTGGAATGTGGTTGATGTAATTCATAACCCCAATGTTTGTGTCAGTGAGTATTGGATAGGGAATACCTATGGAGAATTTCCCATAACAACATGAGGTGTTTGATACCACCATGGTGCTACTATGTATCACAATGATTGGGGTTCCGTTCCTACAAGGATGGGACACCTCTGGTTGGTAGGTCAAAAACCCTATGCATCAATAGCATGGTCAAATGGATATTTCCCTTCCCTTATCCAGGGTACATTAAATATTTGTGATGATTCAAGAATCTGATATACTAATATAGTTAAAGAGGAAAAGCTATTAAGGAAGGATTCTAGAACCCTAGGTCAATTTAGTTCTTAAATAGTGATGATACGACACAAAACCTTATAGTTTTCTATCATAAGGTGTGGGCCATAAAATTTTTTAGGAATGGAGTGTCACTTTATTTCTTTGATAAATGGTTTAGAGCATAGTGATGTAACGTCAAGGATGTTGAATATGATTGAATTTTCTGATTATAGTGTTTGAAAACCAAGGTATAAAGTGATTCGTCTTGGAGGATGGTGTGAGAAAATAGTTCCAGGAGTGCCCTAGAACACACTAAGGTGATGAGTTATGCCATAAAGACAAAATTTATCATAGGAATAAAAAATCCCCATTTTAATGGTGAAAAATTTGGTTAACGACCATAGGCTCATATACAGGATCCATAGACATAGATGCATTGTCAATAATAGGGTCACTTGAAGCATGATATTTTTTTCAACTGACATGGATGATTTATGGTGATCCAAGACACTCGACTCATGAAGTTTTATTTGTGAAATGTGCAGTATACAAGAAGGATTCAAGGACCATAAAGGATGTTTCACCAACCTGGTGACATGTTCTCATGGTGAGGAGATGTGAAAAATAATTATACTAGCATATTCCTAGACCAGGGGTCCTGTGTGCATAGAATGGATTTTACCAATGCAATAAATTGGATCCTATGAGATTTTTCATTTATTTAATTAAAATATTTTTTTTCCTAAACTCTCTAGATGAAGAGTTCAATGAGTGGAGACTAGACTTTTGATCAGGTGTCCCTTTGTGGGTTTTTAACCTGATAGGTTTTCGCATTTGATTAACTAGATGTTTGGGGTATTTCTATTTGGACCATCAAAGGCTAGAGTATATGGTCTTACAACTTTGAATAATATACTGGTATTTTATGGTCATTGCACACACGGAACTGATATGGGAGAAATGTTACATAAGATCCAAATTGTGATACCCAGCGTTAAGAGTACTCTAACATAATTCTAAGTGGAGGATGATAATTTTGTAAATAATATATAAAGGATATTAGTTCATGGGTAATGATATAGGATAATCACACCGAGTATGGCCCAGAACACCTCCAAGTGATGATTTATTCCATGGTGACATCAGGCTCACAAGGATAAAAATCCTTCCTTATATAGCAAAAATATCTTTGGTCTGTAGGTATGAGCCCTTATGCATCAATACCATAGAAAATTAGAGATATCTATTTTCCTTTACAAGTACCATGAATGTTTTTTGGAAAATTTAGGTGTTTAATAGATGAAGTTTGATTTATGAATTGAGGTTACCAAAATATAGAAGAATCACCCCATACATTGGTTGAGTAGGGTAAGTATCTTGTGGTCCATTGATATGGGATGATAATTGGTGATGGATTTTACATTTTAATTTCATGTAGTTTGGATGTTTTTTTATGTATTTCTAATTCTATATAACAAGGAAATTTTCTGTTTAGTTTAACATCATAGAGTAAATATGTATTTTTTCTGTAGTTTAGAGTCATGTGGTAAGGATGGTGGAACCGAAGTAAAAAAGTATGAAAGACATATTAAATGATAAAAAACCCTTGTGCATACCTGAATCATACAAAGTATAAATTAACTTTTATAATTTTCCCATTATAAAGTTTTGGTGACTTTGTTCATTGATTATTATTTCTTTACTGATTATGCAACTTGTTCTCATCGAGCCACTCCATCACATCCTAACATTTTTGGAATTTCTCATAATTCATGATTTTTCCAAAAAAAGGACATTCCAAGAGAGGGTTAATTGAACTATATATTAAATAATTCATTGGATCTGTACACCAATTAGTAAAAAGTTTCTTGTTTATTGATCGTACCATGATTCACTGTGTAATTTTCACCTTTACACCACTGTTTTGAACTTGTTTTATATTGAAAATTATAAAAATAATGACAATTTTCATTACATTTTTGAATCATTTATTTTGATTTTATCACTGTTAAAAAGGGAATTGATACTTGTTTAGATGATTCCATTGCAGGAGGAGGATTTGTAGGGCCCAAGATGATGTCCAAGAAAAATGGGACAAACTGTAGAGGATCCAAGCACACCAGTGGATTAATCCGCACACTGCTACTAGACCGTGCGTCCAATTGGGATGATATTTTGTGGTCTGGTCCAAATTTAATTGGGATTAATTTATTATGAAATAACCCAAGACTCATTCTTCCATCTATTGGCCCAACTTACTTGATCTTTACAACACACCAAATCTGCACGATGTCAAAAGTTATGTGCGTTGATCTGTCCATATCTCGGGCGATAGGTGTAAAATTTATGCCCAAATATTTGTGGAGATATCCAAGAGATGGTGATACAACTTTTTCATTTTATCCAAATCGATATAAGTCATTCTAGAGGTCCAAACACCTGTGACAAATGGTTCTATGAATTCTGTGTGCTCAAAACCACCTTCCCATTTTCGTAAAAAATGGAGCCTTGGGATCCACATTTGCAAGTTTGGCCAGGAGGAAAAGCACTAGTATTTTGGAGACCCAAATAAGTCCTCTCATAATACAAGGAGTTCTGGAGGCCCCTAATCACACAGGGGAATCAAGGATGAAGGGAGAGTTTCACACGAGCCTCTTCCTCCTCTTGATGGCGAGCTAAACGATGAGAGATCATTTCGAGGGAGCTACACAAACATGGGAGGGAGTTACAACACATGTTATTCTACTAATTTGGTATAATTTGTGTGTTTTATATTTCACTTATTTTGTTTCTTTAAATGATTTCCCCTGATTACATTTCATTTGATATAATTAAGTGTAACGCTTTTTATTTCAACACCAATTGGGTTGAGAGTTCAAGTGGGAATATTTGGTTGTTTTTATTTGACAACACAATAATCCTATCTATCACACGCATACATAATATTTAAGTATTATTTGGAAGAAATTTTATTCTATTTTTGATAACCAAATCTTGGCAACATGATTTTTGTGCCAAGGGGTGGTTCTTTAAGAATCATTTGAAGAGGAAAGAGTGGAGTCAAGATCTTGACAACCTTAAACCAAAGAATTAAATAAAACCATGTTAATTTTTCAGAACAATGAATTATACAAGATGTGTAGTGAACTTGAAATTATCTTCTTCTCTCATAATTATTAATACCCCACCATTATTTATCAACTATTTAACTCTTTAATTAAGTAATTTACCAAAATCTGTATTCAAAACCACCCCTATCTAAGTACTTATTATTAAAAACGCACACTCTAAACCCACCAAAGCTTCTTGAGAGATGACCTAGGGTCTTCCCTAGACTATAAATCAACCTTAAAATTATAATCAATTTTTCGTGTCATGAAAACACGGTCATGTATCAGTATGCATGGTGGTATGGTAATACCATAAATAATGGAATATATTGTCTTCCTAGGACTTAGTTTTTTATTCACCATATTCTAGAGTATATTTTACAAAGTATTATTGAAGGTATATATATATCCATTTTTTTAATTATATTAGTATGAGTGATTGGATTTTATTTTGTACTGCTAGTATAATATTCTCAACTATGTAGAATAAAATTTGGTGTCTTTGTTCGTCAATGTTGTGTGAGGGACCTCAACCCTGATAATGATATGGGACTTTTTGAAGTTGACGATTTTATTTGTCTTGAATTCCTTGAGAGGTATTGTCATAGTCCATGTGTAGAATAAGTCAATATAATGAAGGATATAATTAAAATTCTAAGTTTTGGATTGGGGATATGGCCCAAAAACATCCATTCCCCATACAAAAAATGCCATGAATATTTAGTTGTATGTAGAAATAATAGGTGTTGATGGATGAAGTTTTCATGGATCTAGATTGAATGAAATTTTTGGATGAATTCCACACAGTCATGTATCATGGTTTTCTAGTAGTAACTCATCCTCTTGATTTGGTGGGAGAGACTAATCCCAGATTGATGAGCACCCCAAGAGCCCACATGGACTTCTTCCATGACATCGTTAATCTCTATTCTGACTATTCATTTTATAAGGATTCCTTCTAATCCTTTTTTGTAGAATAATTTTGTCTCATTTGGACTATACCATTGGGTAAAGTTCATTGTTACGCCCTGGGTCTATTTTATTTTGGACGTATCTATTGGGCATTACCATTTTATAGATAAAAAATTATGCGTTCTATCAATCCAAGGATGGATATCTATTTATCATGATCTTGGGTAGTGTTGAATTAATTTATTTCTTCAAAGTCACCTATGATGATCGATGGAACCATTCTTTTCTGCATGATACAAAATGTTTTATCCTTCAAGTCGGGGTTATCTAGGGATATGGAAACATTATCCATTGAATCAATGTGAGAATTTTGTGATCGTGGAACATGATGCTACTTATGATAAAATGAACTCCTACATTAGTACCATTATGTAACCCATGAGAGGGTATACTATTCCATTTTTATGGAATATTTTTTTAATATTATTTATCACTAACTCCGAATCACCTTTGATATTCAGGATGAAAATATATATCTATAGGTATAGTTATAAGACAATGATGATAGATTGATATTTTGCATCAGTATTCGTGTAGTATTATGATAGTGAGAAAGAGTAGAGAAAATTTTATTTGTCAAGATAAACAAATAACACCATAAGGGAAACATATAGATATTTGTATTTTCTCTACTTTTTATGATAGTAATTTAGGAGGTGCAATCAAGATATATCTCCCATGTATGGGTAGTCTCAGGGGCATATAATACCTCCTCATCGAGGAGTTCTTTTTCCACTAGTGTTCTTTCTAGGCTAGGATGTTCCATGAAGAAATCAGTCTGGGGTTCCCCTTTCACCTCCTTCTATGACATGAATAGAAAGTAATATTACTTCTGAATGACTCACCATCAGTCCAAACACCCAATCAATATGTTATTTCAAAGGATATACATGTAAGGATAAATTCAATAGACTAAATTGAATTCCTAGTGCTATATTTAATGCCTCTCCTATTTCACTTCAAATATCAGTGAGAGGTAGTTCTTGTCAACAATTTAATATTGGGTCTCAGTACCTAGAATCATTCGGCCTAGGTGGTAGAGACTGTTCTGACTCCCCACATCATTTTTATATATGAGGATGGTTCCATGAGATAATTACATAGAGTATACATATAATAATAGAGGATTTCCCTCCACTGGTAGAATCAGGACCAGTGGGTGAATCAGGTGCTGCTTGATACACTTGTAGGCATCTTGGGAGTCTATGTCCTATTGATAGGTGATCCACTTATTCATTATCATGGAGAAAGGGATATATTTATTGTCCATCTTGTCCATGGAACAAATAATGTATGTGATGTTCCCTTAGATCCCCCTTAGTTCATAGAGAATCATGGGGGTGACATTGAATAAAAACTACCCTTTTTTTGATTGACCTTGATGCCATGATGTAATACCACAAAGCCAAGTAGATTTTGATATTTTACCCTAAAAGGGAATTTCAATGGATTCATCTTCTGAATGTGCCATCACATATAGTAGAAGACTATTTGAATATCTATGAATTGGTCAACTCACTGTTAATATTTGTTAACTAGGTCATCAACATAACATTCATATTTTATTCTAAAGATGGGATTGAATTTGTGAATCATGGCATGCCAAATAATGGAACCATCGTTCATTAAGCCAAAGGGTAATACCTAATAACAAAATATCCCTTGCGGTTATTTGAAGGAATTTATTTCTTTATATTTAGGGGCCATATATATCTTATTGTTCCCAAAATACCCATCCATGAAGGAAATGGTTTGGAAGGAAACCAATTCATCTGTCAAGAACTCTGTGATCAGAAATGGTAAATTGATCTTTTGAAAATATTGGTTGAATTATTGGAAATTTATATAGACACCAATCTTCAAATTATATTCCTTAACATGTATAATGTTGGTGAGCCAACTTGGGCATTTCACTTCTCAGAAAAAGTAATATTTGATCAACTTGACATCTTTCACATCTACATTGGTAGCATGAGGGGGGGGGATCCTTCTTTCCATTTTCTTAAATTCATGATGGACTTTGGGTATGCTGAGATAGTGCATAGAGACATATGGATTCATCCTAGGAATTTATGTATAATTTAAAGTGAAAACTTTTTAGTTTTTCTTTATAAATGGGATTTACATCCATTTCTCTTTGAGATTCATGGAGGAACTCATTATCGTAGGCCATGGGTCTTCTTTTCTTCCTAGATTTACCTTCTTGAGCTCATTAATGGTGGTGGATACACTTTTTGAGAATGCAAGTGGTGTGTTCCTAAGGTGATCAACTTCTTTATCCACCTATGAGTTTGTGGAGGCATTTTCTGGTGAATCTGAAAATTTGGGGGCATCTCTATCACTGTCAAGGTGAGAGAGGTTATAAAAAAGTAATTATCATCCCCTAATCCTATAGTCATTATAGAGATATTTCAGATCTAAATATTTTTTACACTATCACTTGGGACATAATGGGATTGAACATCTTGGATTAGGTATATTGCCTCAAATCAACATATGAGGATATCATAGTTGTTGTCAAACATAGTATAGGGATTCAATATAGGCAATCCCCAAGTAGTTAGAGGATGAAAAATATATACCACCATCCACCATTTTTTACCTCCCCTTTTAAAGAATCCTACCTCAACATATTTGTATTCCCAAGTATCTAAGGGGGAACCATAAAAATGTAGTATGATGGCCTTTCCATTATTGGGTGGATTCAAAAACTGATGGAATGTTGAGGATAACATAGTAGGGTTATGGAGCCAACAACTTCTGAGAAGGAAATTCAATGTAGTGTCTCTCAAGATGACAATAAACTCGAATTGATATATGAGATCCCCAAACTGATCTTTGAGATCAATCTTCTTACTAGGTATCTTCTCATGCTTATCATACCCATAAATGGTTGTTTTTGTGGGATACAAATCCCCTTAATTATAACCCAATAGAAAGAGTGATAAAATCAGGATGAGGATGATCTCGAAACCACTTCCAATAAAATCCCATCATATTTCAACAATATCGAGCCTACCCGTAACATATATGTGTTTGATGTGTCCTGAGATGACCTATTCCTGCTCCTGATCGATGAATGAGATTCCGAAATGGAATTCTACTGGCACAGTCTCCACTCAATAGACCTAAATTACATTGACTTCTATATATAACTCATATGGGCTCTAAAGGGCTTCAATGAGTGCCTCTCTGAGTAATTTTGAAAAATGGAGTGCATCTTGGATTTAGAGTTTGGCTGAGACAACTGCTAGCTATTTTAGAATGTCATAATTTTATGTGAGAGGTCGGTGCATCTCGAGGTGAGGTTAGACCTTATTATGTGGCTCAGAAGATGAGGTATCGGAGGTAGACATGCCTGGTTCTGTTGGGGAGGTCAAAAAGCGTATTCTTCTAGAGGCATAGGTCACACCAACCTTCTCTATTTCTTGGATTGGTTATATAATCGCATCCTGACTAAGAGATCTTGTAAAATGATAGGGCGTGGATGATTTATATTGGGTTTTAGGCACATCCATGCATATTTTGGGATTTATCAACCTGTTTTTAATGTGTATCATCTATATATATGTCCTATATTGTGATGTGACTACAATATTGGTTCCCACCACACCTATATATCCCCTTGTATCCTTAGATATTGTGTGTGTGGCCTCATGTTCCCCTATTATGTGCAGGGAACATGGACTCAGATTCATATTCATCATTGGAGAGTGGGACTTCAAAGTGTATCATGTTAATATAATGAAAGATAATCTCTTCATATGATGATCATTATGTTTGGTAGTATAGTTCCCATGCTTTTGATGTTATAGGGAATAAATATGCAAGGGTAAGAGATTTTATTAGAATAGAATATAAATATCAATCTCCCATCTCTCCAAGTGTCTGATCATCACATCCACCCTCAGGATACATATTTGATGTCACCTCCCTATGTGGATGAACATTTGTGGGTCGGAAAATTTGTGCTCTCAAGGTGGAATGAGCTCGGTAAAATTTCTTTCAGGATATCTAGTTATTTAAATTCACTATATTCCTAAATATTATTCAAATCATCTTCTTCTTATTATTTATTAATGGTTATAAAAGTTATCTATGCGAAAAAGTTATCCAACATCACTTGTTCATAATCAGCCATGCTATAGAGAACATATTTGAAGATAAAGTAGTCACAGACATTATGAACTAGCCTTCTATAGAAAGGTAATTAGTGTGGATGATCAATCTGGTTGGCTTCATTGGGATTACTAAGATTTTGTAGCATGATCATGTGACTATAGGTGGATATAAGGAAATAAAAATAGACTAGTTTCTTTTTGAAGGAATAAAATTTATTCTTCCATTCCTTAAATTTCAGGAGACCTTGGCCTCTTTTTCCTTCTAGATGATAGTGATTTTGTTGTTATTGCTGCTCGATAGGAGGCGTTGGGTGGTTCAGGAGCTTATTAGGTTATTGGATGTATATTTCTACTGTATTGAGAGTATCATTTATAGTTTCTACCTTTTTTATTTTTTTTCCCTATCTTGAATGAATGATTTTAGATTTAGATTGGGTTTACTAAATTGAGTCTTCCAAACATTATGTCATTTCTGGAAACTCATGGAACCCACCTGGTTACTTTATTGGGATCATAGGTGTATGCAGTTCATCCATGAGATTTTCAACAACGATTTACAAAAAATCTTCTCATGAGAGAGGGATGCTAAAAAAATAGCTTAAAACTATCAATCTAGATATAAAGTGAGGCACCCCCTCATTTTCATGTTGCATAAATTTTATTAAGTCAGCGATTGTCATCTACTTCAATATGGAGCTAAATTCATAATGTAATTGATGAATAAGGTATTCCCATCCTATAATTGGTCCTACTGAAAGGTTAATATACCAAAAAAGGTTGGTCCTATCATACCTTGGACAAAGCACCACATCTTGGACACCTTCTACTAATCTTTAGGGCCCATCATCAGACCACATTAAGATACGAAGTGAGTAAGATGCCATTTGGGGTATCCATCAACATCATAGGTGGAGAAAGGATGATTTCCAAAATTGGATTGGGGAAACATGTTATCCAATCAACTTATATATATATTATCTTAGGTTACATTTGTTCACATCATCCCTCCATGTATTTAATTTTGGTATCCAAAGACATGATGGTGTTGAGAAATTCAAGAGATATTATTGTCTGAGCTACCTCCCATCTATAGGGAGGGAGCGTTTACTGAAGTGGTGGCCCTGTTCATTTCTAACACTAATTCTCTATTCATGTGAAATCTAAATTATTAACTTATTGTGGGTGGGGTTGTATCTATAATGTATAGAAGTTAGGACCATTTTAGACTTATTTATTTTTATATATTGGCTTCCTAGACATTGAGGTAGTATGATTATTAGATCGTTCTCTTATAGGAGGATAGACTATTTAAATATGTATGAGAGGAGGGATATTTGTAACTTTCTGAATATGATACCCTATGGGAATATTTCCCCTCAGTAGATCCTCAATGAGTTTTCTATGATTTGGAATCTCATTCTCATATTGTTTCATTTATTTCTCTATGGAAGGAAATTTCAATCTTTAGGATAGTGATTAGAATGTAGCCACACAATTCCCTGTATATTTTGTAGGGTTCCAACACATAGGTGGAAACACAATATTTAGAGGTTCTTGGATTTGGATCCTCTTCTAGTTCCATGTACGTGCAGCCTCATCTGATGCATTCAAATCCTCCTATCAGGGTATGTTTTCCATATTCTATCCATATGAATATGTGACTAGATCCAAATTATCTATTGTGTTGATGGTGAAAAAAATACTAGGGGAGTTATTGGTATGTTTTGGTTGTCACATTACTTTCAATCCAAATAGGATGACTCTACACTGACTACATTAGGGCCATTTCTCGATCCCCTATCCATGTTGGGATTTTTTTTATTGTGACCCCAACAATGTTTCATTTTCATCACCATACTCTACTCCTATATTGACCAATGAGAAGTGATTCTGATTGAGTTTCTAATCATGATTTCCAAATGGGCCACAAATAATATATGTGTGTCTTATGGCAAGAGGAACAGGTGGGATAATGACCATCGATATTTACCTCCCAACCTAGAGAAGAATTATTACCTTTACGGTGATGCTAACAATGAAAATCCCCCCATCCATACTAACTAGGGCCTATCTAGGTCAAAAATTAGCATTAATTCATACTATTGTATGGGATTTGATGCTTCCTATTAAATATTTGATAATTCTTGGGATGGGAATTGAGATATAGATTCCACCATCCTCGTAGAATTGGGTGGATCTTTAACCTCCATTGATTTCTCCAGGACCCTCTCAGGGGACGATGAACCAGGTGATGGAGGTTGTGAGAAAAATTCCCCCAGGACAGTGGAATGGGTTTTTTTAATCTATTTGCTACATTTCATGAATCTTCTTAGATATTGATAATTTGAGGGGTGGAGGTGGTGGAAGATATTCCCAAAACATAGTAGGTTGGGTTTTTTCCATGATGGATTCTTCTACTGTATCCTATTTAATGTGGATTGGTTGTCCTTGAGTAAGATTTTGGTTTAATGGAAGCCCATATTGACAGTCAGTTTCTACGGGAAGTCTTTCGGTTGATTGAATCTTCATCTTCCATGTATAAAATGTGGTCTCATTGTTTATAGGGGATTAATTAAAATATTTATTTGCTATCCTTTTTATCCATTCATGATGTATCTACACTATTAGAGTGGGTGAACTTAATTGTAGTGTCCAAATGGGTCATGAATTACCCTGACCCCTAATTTCTTTAAAGGCATCAACATTATAGGACGTCATATCTAAGGGGTTCTACTGTTCCATAATTTTGATGAAGTGTAACATTCCATACCTTCCCCATCCTAAAACATAGATGAAAGATGTGTCTTCAATTATTAATTGAGAATGATATGTGATGTAATGGTGGAAGTCATCTTACATATTTGCATTGTTCTTGTCAATTTTTTGGTCATGGACCCTTGACATAGAAGCCAGGTCTAGCTGATAATAGATTATCATGATAGTCTAAAGGTGACCCTAAAATCATAGAGAAGTGTGGTGTCTAGCCTATAGTCCCAAATGATTTTTTTGCATATGAAGGCGTAGAGAAGTCATGAACTCATTTTCTAGATCATCTGGGATCTCATAGTTAGAAGTGGAAAGGTTTCAGAACATAGTGGGGACGTTATTTCTAAATAACTCTCTGCATATGTAAATGTTGGATTACCATTTATCATAAAACAATACTTATATCCCATCAGACCACATAAGGTGCTTCTATGGGTCACCTACCAACTAGAGTGAAGTGTTGCTGGATGTTGATGGGAAACTATATATGCTTGAAAATGATGTTTTTAAAACCTCCATATATGAAGGCATCTTAGTTTTGAACACCTATCTATATGAATGTGATTTGTAAAATGGATTATTTCCATGTTTGTGGGAGATATAACCCTGGGGAGGTTTACCATGGAAAATTTCTATAGTAGAGTCCCTATGATCCATCTCCATACTACCACGAAGATGAATATCGTAGAAATAATTATCTTCTACCTTGGTTAAAGAGTTGATAGATCATTTTGGTGTTGAGAATGTGTCTCAAACAACCTCAAGGAAACTATCATTGAGAATATTAGGGACACAGTTCAATATATGCGTCATGGATTGAATATACTGACCTACCTTTTGAAATTGTGTAGGGATATGAGCCTACTATAATATGGCTAACAGACTTCGTTGATAACAACCTGGTTCCGCAAGAGTTTGATCCTGCTACAGGGAAGCTGCTGAAATAGGCCACTGACCATATTCATTATTGGAATAAATATGATCATACCCTGAGGCATGTTGCACTCTCACTTGGTCAGACTCAGTTGGAATGAGGTTATCATCCTGATCCCATGCCTTTGGAGTTTGTCGCTGGTCTTTTTTTATAGGAATATGAGCATATCTAGAGGCATGTTCCACTCTCACTAGGTAATCCCCTATGGGAATGTTAATATGAGCCTGATCCGAATATGCATTCCCTATCATAACATATTGTAGTACCTTCATAATTGGAGAAGGGAAATGATATTCTTACTGTATGGCCTCATAATAATGTTCTTGTAGTCATTTATTGGCGAAAGTAGGAATATGTGCATGGCTTCTATTTTTTATAGGAATATTCTTGGTAGATTGAAAAATATGAATATGATCATATCCCAAGGCATGTTCCACTCTCACTTGGTGAGCCTCAGTCTGAATTGGGATATGATCCCAATCTTATGCCTCTAATGTATGTTGCCTATTTTCTTTTTATAGCAATATGATCCTATCATGAGGAATTTACTGCACTCACTTGGTAAGCCTCAGTCAGAATTGTGATATGATCCCAATTCTATTCCTATGATGTATATCGCATGTCTTTTTCAATAGGAATATGAGCCTATCACGAGGAATGTACAACACTCACTTGGTGAGCCTCATCCATAATGTGGGCATAAACCAAATAATTGGGCTTTGGAATATTCCACTAGTATTTTTTGATAAAAACGTGTCCCTATCCCAGGTCATGTTTTGCTGTCACCTGATTATCCCCATTTGGAATGAGAATCTAAGCCCGATATGGAACCTCATCCTTTATTGGAATATAATGTTAACCCCCCGATATGGGATCAATAATTCATGTTTTCATTGCTGAAACAACTTGTTCATACTGATTAGAGTTTTTAGACTCTCTAGCTCTAGGATTGTAATATGCATCTATACCCATATTTTCACTAGTGGTGGAATATGATGGGGGTGTTATTCATATATTTCTAAGAGGTAATGACAGTTTATAAAAGTCTGCAATGGAATGAAAGTCTTCAGAGTTTCTATGTCCATTGGGTATTGGAAGATATCTAATGCTGAAGTGGGGATATGATCCCACTTTTTCATCTTTGTGGCACTGAAATAGGTCTATGTACTCCATTGATGGTGGTAGGAATATGTCCCTCACCCATTCTATCTATAAGAATATGTTGATAGCCTTCTTCCCACTAAATTGGGATATGAGCCTGCTCACTGATCATTATCAGAACATACTGGAAGACATCATCAGAGGGAGTGGGGATATTAGACCACTAATGATTATCTTGTGCCTTCCACACCCAATGTGTCTTCCTTATTTCATGTGAATAGGGATTATAGGTTTTGTTTTGGGTTGTACCCTAAATAGGAGAAACAAATATAAGGAATGTGAGGTTGTTATAATTTTGGTGGGGCTTAAATCCAGCCTGTTTTCTATAATTTTCATTCAATGAATAAATTACCTCAGGTTAGGTGTTTCTTTTGATAGATGTATCTGGTGTCACATTCCAAACAGAGAACATGGTCACCGATCAGTACATCATTGTAGGTGTGATACATGCTCAATAAGATATGCATGGGTTACAACATATTCATTTATTATTCGAGATTTTAACACTCTACTCAAGTGGATGTATCGGAGCAATGATGAACTTATTTTATGAGTACCCATACTATATAAGATCAGTCATCAGATCCAAGCTAGGTTTCATAATTTTGTTTTCATAGAATATGAAAAAAATGTCCTGACACATTATCAAGAGATCATTTAATTATTTGAGAGATTCACTTCAAGCTCATATTTTTTTTATTTCATCGAAAAGAGGATTTGGAACACCCATATGAGAGTAATGAAATGGGTCAATAAGAACTGGGTAGTCTATCATTTTAACTTTTAATGTATATGTTATAGATTAATAATATCTGATCTGTTTAACCATATTTTTTTAACCAAAAAGATATTCCTATCCTATCCCAATGGTCTTATTGTGGTGGGTATGATGTCTTATTCAATCATTCAATTAGGGTTTATAATGTTTTCAATAATACAAACTCAGAACTACTCCCAAATTCATAATTGGGTACATACCTTCTTTCTAAAGGGAGGTGGTCCAGTGGATCTTCAGACCAAATGATGCTTAAGAGGTTACATTGGTTGAGTGGATAGAGGATTAAGCTCATCTCCCCCATTTGGGTGGAATTTTTTACTACAACAAGAGAATATTATATATTTATGATATGTTTGAGAAGATCTTTTTAATCCTAATATGGGACTGGTTTCTCTAACAAAATGCTCATAGGTTAAATTATTTTATATGTAAATGGGGAATTTTAATAGTGAGTCCATATATATGTATCTAAGGTTATTCATCCATTTATTATTGGTGGGTATTTTATTATATGTCAAATTTAGAAAACAGGGCACTCTAGAGTTTTTTTTTCATCCAGGGAGGTAGTTAATATTTTAAGGATAAGACTGATCGGTTATGAGTTATCCTAAATATCTTGTTTTATAAAAAGAATCAAAACACATGTATTTAGTCAAAACCATGCTATTTAACTTAATTTAAAAAGGACATATATTTGCGTCCTTATGTGATATATATTTGATCTTAGAACTTGAGGAGTAGTCCTATGTATCCAACTTATAGTGGAATTGGAGTTCTCAAAGTTTAGTTTGATCGGTGCTTACAAAATGTGGTCACCCAATCTGGTAGGGGATCATGATGCAAAGGATATGATCAATGAAAATCCCTAATTCCACATGATTTATGATTTTCATGAGAAACAAAGTATAACAAATATTTATTAACACCTATTACGAATCTAAGACAGAAGGATTTATGGATGCATATTATAGAGGATGTGCCTTAATAAGGCATCCTACATATCCTGTTTATGAAATGAATCAAAGTCATCCTATTTTAGTAGAATCTTCAATCCATTGGTAGATGAAGATGGATGATAGACTATTGAGAAGATAATGTCCTAATGGTTGGATTTTTGGTGTCCTAAATGGAATTACAAAGAGTTGGATTCCCATTTTACCTCGATCCTTTGTGAAGGTGTCCTACATATCTTGCTTATATAAGGAATTAGAGTTCCAATACATTAGATGGATATGAGATTACAAACTGTTCATGCTCTGATATTGGGGGACATACCACATTATTCCATGTATTATGATATAAATGATGAGGTTTCCCTTATCTCAGGGACATATCATATTATCCTTTTTTATCAAGGCTTACACACTGATATTTCCCTTATATTCCCATTAGAAAAGACTACCGTGTCCAAATATTTCTACTTGACATGTCTCATTTGTTTTCATAACATTTATATTTTTTTTCTTGATATGTATAAGGATGTATGGCCATGTCCTAGTTACACAGAGAACTTGTCCAAATACAATAGTATGATCCCATTTCTTGTCTGAAGAATGTTTCATGATTTGAATGGAATGCCTAGAATCCATTTCATAATCAAGTATGAATTGTCCGGGTTACCTTACATACATGTATGAGGATGTATGTTCATACTTGATGAAACTTTCATGAACCAGGTTCACATATATAAAGGATTATTCAAGACCTGGCTGATAATTTCTAGAGAAAATTACATGATCATAGATGGTATTTTTGTATAGTGTAACATGGCCTAGATTACATGTTCTTAAGACTTTGTGTGATCCAAGTCAACAAATATAGTGTTCGCCACATGATCTTGGATAATTATTCCCAAGGAAATCCACTGATAAATGCTTTAAGGTCATTTTTTCTTCATGATATAGCAACCCTAGCCTTTTACATATATCATTACATGATTTGATGTGTAATAAAAAAATCAAATTACAAGCCAAGGATTATTAAGTCTATTGTCTAGGAAGACTAGGTACATAAAAATGAAAACATGGGAATAAATTAAATATTTCTTCATTTATTATTCATAAAGATCTCTTGACATCATTTGTTCTCATGTGGATAACGTGGAAAAAGGGATGAGCTAAAATCCCAAAAAGGGAAAAAGCATATAAATAATGTTTTAGAACATTAGTTATAAGGCATGGAATAATGATATAAAATAGGCACGGAACATGTGAAATAATAACATATAAACATGTATTCATAATAATTTTCCATCAATATTAAACACGAATTTAACACGAGTCATGGATAATTGCACATAGAGGAGCACAAGTCAAGGTTAACCACCAATCTATTGCACATGGTAGCACGTGTTAAAGAAAACCACCAAGACCATTCCACATATCATCTCATGAGACTCAACGTTACCAAATTAATTGGATATATATTTAGGTTCAACCATATTAACATGTTCATGAATATGATTTACACCTAAAAAATCATACACAATCAATCATACATAAACATTAGGTTACCCACAGAATGTATTGTGTATCATAATCATGTCATAAATAATAATTAATGGGTGTATCATATAAGTGTAAATGGAAAACTTGAATTAGATAAATCATGTACATTCATAAGGTATAATTATCATATATCATAATAAGTGATTCCAAATAGAAATTATAAATTGTAAAAGTTTTTTTAAGAAAATGTAAAATTAAAACATTTTAGTGTGGTTTAATGGAAATATCAAAGATCATTCAAAAAAGAAAATTGATTGATCTTTTATATAAAAAAATAATTGAAAAAAGAAGGTTTTAATGATAAAAAATTGTTTTTTAAATAATATATTTTTTTCTTAAAAACAAATCCAATAGTGTACGTGAAATTGTGTAAGAAATCAGGAAGTTCACTTAAAACAAGATTGCTTATCTAGAAGTATTGAAGATGGAATCAAATAAAATCATGCATATCCCCAAAATAAAATTATTAATGGATCATGAAACACAATTTTGGACATATAAATAGTAGATATAATATTTACATAAAAATAATATAGTATTTCATTTTAGTAAAAAGAGTGTAAGAATAACATGAAATAATAATAGAGGTTTGGGTAGAATCCATTTCCTTAAGTCCAAAAGTGCTCTCCACTTAATATTAATGACCTAAATAATCAAATTAGGTTCATTAATTTATAATTCCATAACCTATTTTACATTTAATTTTTTTTGTATAACCTTCTAGAGTTCATTTATAACCTTTTTGTTTGGTTAGGAGGTTCTATTTCAATGTTTGGGTCCGTTTGTTTCATGATCAATTTACTTATATACCTGAGTGGATAATCATGTATGATGAGGATGATTGTCTATAATTGGTGTTATATTTTATCATTGAAAATTCAAAAGTTTACGTAGTTTTAAATATAATTTCGTTACTTAGAGTGAAGGTGAATCATTATATAAAACATTAGTGATAACCTTTTGGGTTAATTGGTGATTTTTTATCATAACAAACATATTTTGTTTTCTCAAATAAAAACCACATGTACAAAAAGATTCCAGAACCACAGATGAAACATAATATATATTATATAATCTGTTTCAACCATAATAATGGTTTCATGACCTTAATTGAATGCTGTAATGGAAATTGAAAACCCATCGTCCTTGAATGTGGTAAATTTTCACATCCCAAATGGCGTTTTTACAAATAGTATAAAAATAGATAAAGGAGGGAGGATAATAACTTATTCCTTAGTCATACAAAAATTCTAGTAGATATAAGTTAGTGGAGTTTTCATAACATTTGGATGAGGATAGGTAAAGATATGAAAGAAAACAAATAAACTTGAAATAAAAGTAAAATAATTGAAAAGAGGAATTTACCTCTCAAATTAATCTTCCCAGAGAGCCTCTTAAGGGGAGATGATTTGGTCTTTGAATATACCAAGGGATGATATACTTGGAGGAAGAACATTGGGAGATATTTGAGTATAATTTAAGCAAGGAAAAAGGAATTAGAGAAGTGAAGAGAAGAGGGGAATGTGGGTGGGTTTTATAGTGGAGGAGAGGTGGGTTTTCTTAATATTTTAATCATTAGATTATTATTCCTCAATAAGACAATAAATAGTGATAATTACATGAAACAAATAGTAATAAGTGAATGTGATTTTGAACCAATATCCATTTATATCATCCATGACTCAAGCATGATGCAGAAATTTATGTTTTAGAACTTATCTTACATTATCATATTTTACTATTCCTAAAAGATTCAAGTATTTCTTAAAAATACCAAAAACTGTACAAAACCATTTTTTATGTGTAGAATCAAAAAATGAACACCATTTTATGAAAATAATTTTCTAAATATGGTAAATTTATTTTTTTAAATAAAACCCTTATTTACTTGAAAAATACATATTCGAAAATTATAACAAATTTGATAATACTTTGAAAAATTAACTAAGGTCTCATAAATTATCCTATAATCATAAGACATCAAAACAATAATTTATGAATACATTTTATGAAAATAAATTTTCTTTTTTAATTTTTCAATTATACATAATTTTTTAATTAAATATATATGACTTATAAAAATACGAACACTATCATATTATCACTTATAAGATGGATAAATTTTATTTATACTTTCATTGGTAAGGTTTATATTTACTTGGATGGTTTACTATTCATAAGGGTCATATTACTATTCATAAGTGTAACATAACTATTCATAAGGGTCTTATACTATTCACCAAAAATTAATTTTGTCTCATCAGACCCCAAACATCATTCTGATCACAACCATGTATGTCATATTTTTGAAATTAAAATCACAAAAGTGAGAATATTCTATTTAAAAGTTACATATTACTTAATAGTTAATTGAATTTTGATTTCATGTGATTATATGAAATTATTATAAGAAGGTAATTTTCATTGATAAAACATTGGGTTGTTACATTATCCCCCCCCCCTTATGAAATTTTTCCCTCTAAATTTCATTTTACATTCTAATCCACAGATATGTGTGGGTGATTTTCCTTAATTTCCTCCTCCAATTCCCATGTTTCCTCTTCATACTTATTATTTTTCCATAGTACTCTGACCAGGTGAGTAGTCTTGTTACATAGAACATTATCTATAAGATCCAAGATCTTCACTGTATGCTCCTTGTAAAAAAGATCATTCCCCAAGTGTTCCCCCTAAGAAGAGATTACTTTTGAAGGATCTGGTATATACCTCCTTTAGATGGATACATGGAAGACATCATGTACTTTAGACATGGAAGGCGGAAGTTACAGTTGATAGGCCTCAACCACAACATGATCAAGAATCTCAAAGGGTCTGATGTACCAGGGACATAACATTCATTTATTTTAAAACCTCACGACATTCTTCCATAGAGATACGCAGAGGAATAACTTGTCTCAAACTTTGAACTCAAGGTCTCATCGATGATTGTCCTCATAACACTTCAATTTACTTTAGGATGCCTTGATGTTTTTCTGAATTGTTTTCAAACTCTACACCATTTCTTCATCCATTTTAGGTCCTAGAATCATACATTCATAGACATCATCCCAACATGCTAGTGTTCTGCACCTTTTTTTATAAAGGGATTCATATGGTTCCATTCAGATACTTGAGTGGAAACTATTATTTTAGTATAATTCAACAATTAGAATATTCTGGTCCCACCATCCTTTGAAGTTCGTAGAACATTCTCTCAACATGTACTCTAGTTTCTATATAGTTCCCCTGTATTTGCCACCAGTTTGAGGATGATAGGCCATACTAAAAGTTCAGTTTAGTACTTGTGGCAAGTTGGAGACTTTTCTAGAACATCAAGGGGAATCTAGTGTCTCTATCTGATATAATATATAGTGGTAATCCATGCAGAATTATCAACTCTTTGATATATATTTGTTAAATTTGATCCAATGATAAGTCCTCTCTAATTACGTTAATGTGATATGTCTTTGTAAGATGATCCACAATGACCATATAACATTGTTTCCTCGTGAGGTCCTTGGAAGTCCAGTGACAAAGTACATGGTGATGTTCTCCCACTTCTAATTTGGTATGGGTAGTGGTTTCATCATCTCCTTAAACATTTGTCTTTTAAAATTCAGTTGTTGACGTACTGGGAACTTTGATGTATACTCACAAATCTCATTCTTCATATTGTCCCACAAAAAGTTCTCTTGGAAATCTCGATACATATTTGTGCTCCCTAAGAGAATAGAGATGGTTTAGCTATGTGAGTAATTCAAAATATCATTATTTATATGTGTATCTAATGGTACACATAAACAGGACCCAAATCATACAAAGTATTCCACATCAATCTTCAACTCTGAGGACTTCCCATTTCTAATGGCTTCCACCCTTTTCTGAATTTCCACATATTTTCTTTGAGAATCCTTTATTTTCTCCATGAGGGATTATTGAGAAATAATTTGAGAAAGGATTGATTGTGTTACTCCCTTAATTATTAACATGTCCATCCTCTTCAAATCAAATAATATTAGATCCTTTTCAATTATCATCATTGATAAAGACACATGACCTTTTCTACTTAGTGCATCTTCCACATTAATATCCTTACAGAGATAGTAGTGGATTGAGAAGTCATAAATCTTGACAAGATATAACCATCTCAACTGGTATATATTAAGATATTTTGGCGTGGATATATATTTGAGACTCATGTGATCAATATATATCTCACACTTCACCCCATAGAGTTAATGCCTCCTGATTTTCAACACAAAGATCTCAACTAAAAACACCAGATCATGTGTGCACTAGTTTTTCTCATGGATTTTTAGCTGCCTTGAGGAATAGGCTACCACTTTATCATTTTTCGTCAGCACATAGACTGATACTTTCTTTAAATCATCACTATACACCACAAAGAGTTTTCCACTCATTAGGAGTGTGAGTATTGGCTTAGTGATAATCCTCTTTTTCAACTCCATAAAGTAGTCTTCACATTCTTAAGTCTAGAAAAGCATCAAACCCTTTCATGTTAGCTTAGTAATTGAGTTTTTCAATTGTGATAAGTTTTTCACAAATAATCAATAATACTCGGCTAGACCCAGAAAACTGTGGATATCTATTACAAATGTTTCCATGGGCCACTCATCAATTGCCTTTTTCTAGAAAGGGTCCTCAAATATCCTTTTGATTTTTATTACATGACCTATGAATGATAATTCCTCCATCCAAAAATCACATTTACTTTAATTTTTAAATATTTCTCCCTTCACAATGTTTTTATCAGAATATTAAAATTCCATTCATGTTCCTCCTTACTCTTGGAGTATATCTGAATATCATCGATAAAGACTGCCACAAATTGTTGAGGTATTATATAAAGACAATATTAATTAAATCCATGGAATTTTCTATATAATTAGTGAGTTTTAAGGGAATCACTATGAACTTATAGTGCCCATACGTCATTCGAAAGGTAGTCTTGGGAATATCTTCCTTTCTTACCTTTAATTCATGATATACCGACTGAAGGTCCACCTTATTAAAATAACTAGCCCAATGAATTTGATCAAACTAGACATCTATCTATGTGGGGGGATTATTGTTATTTATAGTGTTTTTGTTGAGATCACAATAATCAATAGATAAGTGCATTTTCCATTCTTCTCCTTGATGAAGTGGACTGATGAATCCCATGGGGAAGCACTTGGGCATATAAACCCCTCTTCTAGATTATCCTGTAACTAATTCTTTATATCTTTGAGCTCTATAGTGACCATTCTATAAGGTGTCTTCGATATATGTAAGGATACAAGAAAAATATCAATTAATAAATCGTCCTCTCGATCAAGAGGAAGACCATGAAACTCTCCAGGGAATACATCAGTGTAATCCCCCTTAATGGACATATTTTTGAGTAGTATCATCTCCTTTTACTCAATCATTTGAGCTAGAAATGTTTTCTTAGAATGAAGAAATATACACACTTCAGAAAATTATTCTAAAATAGAATCATCTCCCTCCTTACACTCATAATGAATTGTAGGATGATTCAGGATGTGAATATTGATCTCCCTTTTCTGACAGTTGTTGTTGGATTTGTATAAAAATATCCAATCCAAGACCAATATAACCTCGAACACTACAAAAGTAAGCATGAAAAGATTTTATGGGAGGTTCAGTCAATAAAAATTTATAAGATATGAGTTATAAACCATGGAAAAAATAATTTCAAAATTCATTGATCTCACATACAACATAACCACCAAATTTTGAGGTTGTGTTTGAATATTTCTACTAAACATTCCAGATATGAAAGAATGCATAGAAACCTAATCGAATAGTAAATTCACTATTCATCAATGAATAACTAGAATACCTGTTACCACAACATTATCCTACTCCACCTCAGTAGTAGTGATAGCATAATTCCTTTTTTGTTTCCTTGGATGTTGATGTGGATTGCCTCCAATAGCCCGTGGCTTAGGGTAATTGTTCACATACTTCCCATGATCCTTGTAGCTGTAACACTGCACCATTGGTTCAGTGTTTATCTAAACCTTCCTTTCTTCTTCATCATTAACATGATTATTCATATCCCTTCAATAGTTCTTTTCTAGATTTCCTATATTTCTACATTTGATGCTATTCTCGGTTCCCTTTAGATAGTTCCCAAGAAGTGTCTTCTCACATTTTTATACATGTGGGATGTTTAAAATGTTTTCCATCATGTAATTTTTTTGTCAAAAAACTCATATTGGACTCTATATTATTCTTTTTTTACCAGGCCCATGAGAGCACTCAGAGTCTCCAATCCCCATTTAAATATTGAGGGAACAACTAACAATCTCCCCATAACTATCAAAGTCTCAAATCACCAATTATTTTTGTAGACTCAGCTTTAGTCCTCTAAATAAGCGATCCAACATGCTTTTGTGTTCATGGAAAATCTAAATTCATTTCATACAAGCATTCCAAGGTTTTCTTCGTATTCCCTAATGGACTCATCTTTCTTCTGATTGAGTCTAAGGAACACTCTTTCCGTATTTATGTGGAGGGTTCAGGGAAAATATTTAATGAAAAACATTTTATTAAATTCCTCTTAATCAATGAAATTAATTTTCTCGTGGAACAATGTATTATTGATTAGCTTCCACCACTTTTATACTTTCCCATCAAAATGATAGAAATCTAGTATGAATTTCACTTTATATGTACACTAGAGGAAAGAGAATATCTTATCAATGGAGTTAATCTACTATTCCATGATGATGGGATCCAAAGATCCACTAAACATGGGAGGCCTTTCCAACATGAAGTATTCAATGATAAATATATCATTACTAGGGTGAGGAGAGAGTTCCACATGATTCATGTTATTATTTAAAACTTGAGATAGCTGAGAAAGTAGTGTCACAATGTTTTGAGCACCCATTCCAATTATATTTGGAATATCATTGGGGAAATATTCACATTGCCTATCACATCGATACTTTGAACATGTTCTCCTATTTCCTTCCATTAACTAAGGAAAAGAATGTACAATTAGAGGGCTTGAATACTTAGCTATTAATAATAAAACAGAAACTTTAAACATAAAAGGATAAACATGAAAAGGATAAGTATATCATAATTTTTTATTCCCTAAGATTAAATATAGGATATCCTTATTATATATCATAACTTATATTCTTATTGGATATTTTTTTTATTCCATTAATAATGTTTTGTACCAAGCTTTGGAATTTACCAATTCATATCCCACTGGATTTTCAATCCAAGAGTGTAGTAAGGACTGTTTTAGTGCACAAATTCCCATTCAAGTCTTTCTCCCAGTGGTTTTTTGGGTTTTACATCTAGATACTTTTGTGCCCGAGACACCTCTACCTATTTGAATCTAGATAGGGATGAATTTTCTTGATAATCCACTTAATCTTTACTTTCCAATATTTAGGGATGTTTTATTATACTTAATATCATCCTTAAGGTTATTAATAAGGTTCTCTATTACTAATATCCAAAAATAACTAGACCATCCTTTGATACCAACTATAGAGACCCTATCCTTTTACACATATCATTATATTATTTTAATCATAATAAAACATCATATTGGAAGCCAAGGACCATGAAGTATAGTGTCAAGGAAGACTAGGTAAAAAAACATAAAACATGGGACTAAATAAAACATTTATTTATTTAATATTAATAAAGATATTTTAACATCCATTATTCCCATACATCATTGTAGGGTAACCAGGGGATAACATGAATAATGGGATGAGCAAAAATCCCAGTATGGGAAAAATCATAACAATTATTCTTTAGCACAAGGGCTAGAAGTCATGGAATAATGATATTTAAAAGTCTTGGAACATGTGAAATAATAACATAAAAACATGGGGACATATAAACATGGAGTCATAATATTGTTGCAGTAACATAAAACATTAATTTATCATGATTCAAGGCCCATTTAACATTGAGGAGGACAAGTCACAATTTACCACCAAGAATATTTCACATAGTAGCACAAGTCATGGCTAACCACCAAGACCGTTGAACGGAATGTCCCATGAGACTCAAATTTACCTAAATATTTGGAGTGATATTTGTGAACTCCCATATTATCATGTTCATGAATATTCATTCCACATAAATATTCATTCATAATCAATCATACATAAATGTAAGGGAACCCACAGAAAGAAATATGGATCATAATCATGTCCTAAAGCCTAATGAATGTGAATATCATTCAAGTGTCCATGAAAAAAATAGAATTAGATCAATAATGGATATTCATAAGGTATAATAGTAATATATCATAAAATGTGAAAGGAAAATTTATATGATAACATGTAAAAGTGTTTTTAAGAAACATTAAAATCCAAACATTTATTGTGGTTTATTGAAAATATTAAAGATAATTTTTTTAAAAAGGGAATAATATTTTATATAAAACCAAAATTGAACCAAAAATGTTTTCATTATTTAAAATGTGGTTTTATAAATATAATATTCTGTTTAAAAATAGATCGTATAGTGTACTTGAAATTGGATACGAATTTAGGAAGTTCCCTTAAAATGAGTTTTCTTATTGGGATGTGTTGATGAGGGAATCACTTAAAAGCATGTATATACCAGAAATAGAATGATTAATGGATTGTGAAAAAGGTTTTTTTGAATATAAACATAAATTATAAGATGTACATAAATATAATATTGGGTTTCATTTGTCTAAAAACAGAGTCAGAATAACCCGGAGGAATAATAAAGGTTACGGTAGAATCCATTACATTAAGTATGATGGTGTTATACACTTGATATTAATGACATTAATAATGAAATTTGGTTCATTAATTAATAATTACATATCCTTTTTTACATGCAATTGATTTATTATAACATTTTTTAGTCATTGTTATCCTTTTTGATTGGTTATGAGTTTTAATTTCATTGTTTGGGTATGTTTGTTTTAGGATCGGTTTACTTATATACATGAATGGATAATCATGTAAAATTAAGATGTTTTTCTAGAATTAGAGTTATATTGTACTATTTAACATTGATAAAATTAAATGTTTGAAAATTTAATTTGGTTACTTGGAGTGTAGATGAATAATTATATCAAACTTTAGTGATAACCTTTTGGGTTAATTGGTAGTTTTTGATCACAACAATCATATTTTGTTTTATAAATCAAAACAATGTGAAAAAAAGATTCTAGAACCATATATAACACATAATAAATATATTATAGTCATTTACAACCATAATAATTATTTCATTACCATAATTGAAGACGATAATAGAAATTGAAAACCCATCATCCTTAAATGTGGTAAATTAGCACATCTCAGATGTTGTTTTTACTACTAGTATAAAAGAAGGTTAAAGGGGAGACGATGAAAAATTATTCAATTATAATAAAAAAAGTAATGTAAATTTAAGGTACTGGAGTTTTCATAACATTATAATTAGGATAGGTAAGGATAAAATAGAAAACAAAGAAACTTGAAAGGATTTTAAAATAATTAAAAAGATAAATTTACCTCTTAAATTAATCTTTGTTGAGAGCCTCTTAAGGGAGGAAGATTTAGTCTTTGAAGAGAAAAATATATTATGGATGTGGGGGAAGAGATTTGGGAGATATTTTAGTAAAATTTTGGCAAGGTACAAGGCTTGAGAGTAGTGAAGAGAAGAGGAGAGTGTGGGTGGTTTTTATATTGGAGGGGAGGAGTGTATTCATAATATTTTAATCATTAGTTTATTATTTGTCCACAAGAAAATAAATAGTGATGATTCCATGACAAAAACAAGTAATATGTTCATGTGATTTCAAAACAATTGCCATTTAAATCATCCATGACTCAAACATGATGCATAAAATTCAGGTTTTAGCACTTATCGTTAATTATCGTATATTACTATTCATAGAAATTCCAGTATTTCAGAAAAATGAAAAAAACTAACCCAAAAAATATTTAGATGTGTAGAATACATAAATGAACTATAGTTTATGAAAATAATTTTATACTTATGGGAAATTTAATTTTCTTTAAAATCATCGTTTACATCAAAAATACATATTTTAAAATTATAACTGATTTTATAATACTTTGAAAAATTAACTAAGGTCTCTTAAAATTATCCTATAATCATAAGATATGAAGAAAATAATTTATGAATACATTTAATGAGAATACATTTTCTTTTTTAGTTATTAACTTATTAATATGTTTTTAATTAAATATTTTTGACTTATAAAAATACCAACACTATCATATTATCACATATAAGATGGATAAATTTCATCTATAATTTTATTAGTAAAGTTTCTATTTACATGTATTTTTACTATTCATAAAGGTCATATTAATATTCGTAAGGGTAACATTACTATTCACAAGGGTCGGTTACTATTCACTAAATATTAAGTTTGTCTTATCAGAATCCAAAACTCTTACTGATTTTAACCGTGTATGTTATATTTTCAAAATTCAAATAAAAATAGTGATAATATTATGTTTAAAGGTCAAATAGTAATTAGTAATTCATTAAGTTGTGATTTCATGTGATTATATGACATAATAGTAAGAAGGGAGTTTTCATTGATAAAACATTCGGTCGTTACACATGAGACCTAGCTGACATATCATGTTGTTATCGTGAAACCCATTTGACATGATTTCAAGGGTACTGGAAGATCTAGATGACATGCTTAGAGAGATCCTTAGGACCTATCTGATATACATTGGTGTCTTTATAAATCCTGAATTACACTCTTGGAGAGTTCCACATGATCTGAATGGTAGGATCAAAGGGATCTTAAAGACCTATCTAACATACACTAGGTTAACCATATAAATTGGGTGATGTGTATAGAGGAAATTTTATGATCTGGATGACGATTCCTGAGGGGTTTGTGAAACTCGGGTGACATTCCCAAAGGAAATAATTTAACTAGTATGGCATTTATAGAGGATATGTGATAAACCAAATGTCATTCTGATGTGGAATCACATGACTTGGGTAAAATATCATAATGTTATTGAATGATTGGATGAGACATGGGAAGTTCAAGAGGATCATTATACATGTTCTTTGCATATGTCCCCCATATTTTTAGTCTTTACTTCCAGATTCTATTGTGTTTGTGCCTTATATTTGTTCGTTATTATAATTTTTTTATTTTACCAATGATAAAAAATATATACGAGGCCTACTCCACATAACCCAAGTGAAATTCCAGAAGTAATTTTCTTGACCTTCAGTGATCACACAAAGTGACTATGAATACTTTGTGATCACTTAGGTTTCTACCCAACTTTTACCTCGAAGAAAACCTTTACAGTCTTGATTTTAGAAACTCAGAAAATTATATTACAAAGCATGGATGCGCTAGTGTATATATCCAAATATTATTTTATTTGTGTTAAGGGGGATGGATTTATAGCGTCTGCACCCCTATTATATTCCTCCTTTTGTGTCATATATATCAATATTTAGGCTGGATTCAGTGGATGGAATTTGTGTCATGAACTTCGTAAAATCCTTCTATAGGTGTCACATGATTTTCAGTGACCACAAGACTTCCCCATATATGCTCCATCTATTGTATTTTTAAAAGTAAATTTTTTTCCCTAACCATGTGGAAATCCAAGGGGATGTCACAATGTAAGGTCCACATGTTTAGGGACCTTTATGAGATGAGAAAGAATGTGGAATTTCTTGCGTGTGATCAAAGGTAACTTGTCTGGGATATTCCATGAGACAAAATTGGCATGCTAGTGGGTATTCATGAGATCAAGTTTTTATATCAACGGGGGACCTCACATTACCAGTGGGGATCCATAGGAGTGTACAACTCCATTCACCTAATATCTTTATTTTTCCTCCCGTTCGAGGCTCCCCCCATTTTCCTTTTTTATTTACCTATCTACTTCTCAAAGGCCTCCGATATAATGAATTGGAATGAATATTGTTTAAGAAAACCACTATCTCTATTGTTGAAGCATTGCATGGTAAATAAAATTTCCTATGGTGATTCATGTGTATTAACATAGAAATACATTTTATGTTTCTATTGAGATGGAGGGTATCTCATGACCAACTAGATATGTTCGAGATGATCCACATGAAGAGGGTGGCATGCTAGTGGGATCTTATGAGATATGGTGGAAATTTTTCTCGATCATCTATGGTGTCTTAATAACCACTTGGTCATGTATCACGAATATTTATTTCCACAAGAAGTTCCCTCATTTTTCATAATTTTCTCTTTATTTTACAATGATTTTTATAAGTTTTTTAGGATCCTGTTATCTGACAGGTTCCATGACTTGGGGGAGATATTCTAGTAGTCACCCCATGATCAACGAGTGTCTTCAAAATCTTCTAAAGAGTATGGATTATTTTTAAAATAAGATCTTTGTGATCTTTTTGTAGGTTATGTGATGTTAATGAAACCTTCACATGACCTTCTGAAGGACATGTGATATCATGTCCAATTACAGGTTACTCATTTCACATGTATTTTCCACCTTTTCATCATTTTCTTTATAGGGAAAATAATACCCATATTAAGTTATTTCTTCCCTTGTGGATTACCAAATTCTAATTTGGTAAGCATCAATATTTAAATAGGTAGAAATCTCTTATTTATCATCATTTTGAATTGATCCCTTATTTCAATTTTTTTTATTGTTTGTGATATCATTTAAATTAATGTTTTTTTTTAATTTCCATTCCACAAAATATTTTCTTAACAGATATTCAAGTCAATAATTATGAAATACAAGATCATGTAGTTCACGTTTACTCCACATGGGAGTGACATTAGACTGGTTACATGCTACACCATAATAGTTAATGGTTGGGATGAAAATATTTATAATTTATAAACATGGCTTATTATTTGATGTTATAAAATTTCTGGGTGAATCAACAATATTGATTCACTGGGATGGAGTAGAAAATATCACTTTGGGTTTTCTAATTTGGTCATGGACCTCAACCATGGGTATATTGATCTTGTTGTATCTCAAACCAATGGGGGTCTTCACAAGGGAGTGATTTTTTTATTGAAAATATAATCCCTATCTATATATGAGAAGAGTTTGAATACTAATATAGATTTTTAGTATTATTTTTATTTGTTTATAATTTTATTACTTCTATATTAAGTTTCATAATTAGTACTAGTTTATAGATGTGTACTATTAGGGAGTAAACTAGAAGTTTCTCATTATCTTTGGTTCTGAGTTGAAATGGTTTGATAAAACTAGATTAATTAAATCAAAATTTTGGATCACTGATTTCCAACTATGGGTGCACCTCTAGGAGTTCAAAATAAGGGATTTGTTACTAGTTGATTTTTTCAATACATGGATAGACTGTTGTTTTAATTGTGGAGGATAGATAAATTTATTTTTTTCTAGAATAGGTATTAAAATTGTGTTTCATTCGAATCATAGTTCTATGGGATTTTCTGCTATATATCCATCCATTTATTATAATCCATAGACAGGTTTTACAACTGATGTCTTGATGAAGGGGTTTTATTCTTAAATATTTTTCAAAATTTAGATCTATTATTGAGGACAAAATTTTTTAGTATCACAAAATAATTCCCATGCTCATTCTAGTACCATGTGGAAGTTTTTTTTATAAAATATTTTACTAGAGTTGTATTTTATTGAGAAATACCTATATATATAGTCTAATTTGAATGGTTTTTAGAGTTATACTGAAAGATTCAAAATTATAAATTTATTATTAATAAGGAAATTAAAAGTGAAATGATAAAAAGGTTGATGGGAGAGAAAAATAAAGGGGGCAGAAGATATGTAGCCCGAGGGAATCGACTTGAACAATGGATAAAAATTAGCTATTAGAGAGCTAATTCCTAAATAGAAAAGTATTATTCCCACCCATCCTACATCAAAATAAATAAGATCATTAGTTTTCCCATGAATCATGTGTGTTGGATCTTCACATGTTTATTTAGTAAAGATATTCATGTAATTAAGGTGCTTGAAATACTTAAGTGACTGCATGGGGAACCTAAAATATCATTGATAACCATAGTTTAGTCTTATTCAAACTTAAAATTTTAATGTTATATTAATAGAAAAATGAGAAACCAATTTCCTTTCCCCGTGAATTCACATTCATGAAACCCACCTACTTATAATTTTTTTTATAATTATATAATGGAAGAGCCATGATAGTTACATATGATTCCACTAACAAGAATCAATCCATATATGTTGGACATAATAATGTTCATTTTGATCCTCTATGATGAAATTTTCCACTTTCTTAAGTGCCGTACACACTAATAGTGATCAAATTTTCAATTGGACATCAAATAATCTAGATTGTGGGGTAATGTAGAAGAATAACCTCCATGAAAATGTTGATGAGATTGTAATCCAATGTAATGAGAATTAATTTTATGTATCATATAGTGAGTTTTACAAATTTTTGATTTGTATTGTTACTAACCTCTGAATGGACCAAGAAGACTACTCCAACAACAAAATTTTGGCCCACAGAATCCAATGGTATGCCTTCTTGTTAATTATGATTCTCATCCAAGAGGAGTCATAGGGAGTTGTATCATTCATTTTTTAATTTCATTCCTCCAAGAGAGTTATAGATGAGGGACCCCCAATCAACTTTAGAAAGCCTGCAGACCACTGACTCAGTATTTACATTATTACAACAAAAACGTCTATAAGAGATATGAATGTGTGTCCTTGTAATATAATTACTAATATAGGTATTAAGATTCATAATGTACTATAAAATAATGTTTTAATTCACTAGTATTTATTTATTCTACTATTTATTTTTCAATTTATTGGAGTTGAGTTGTGTATGTATTGGTCTTTGATAACAAGATGTACTGAAGTGACCCAAGGTGAAGGGCATAAAAACAGAAAATACTTATTCAATCACAAGGTGAACTCTGCTATGAATAATTTCTTAGGATAATTAAATATTACCTCTATGAACATAGTATTTTAAAATACATTTCAATGGAGAAAATCTACAAATTGGAACACTGGGATGTATACTGGGGGATACCACCCAATTATCTTTCCTGAAATTGATTTATCCTTTTCCAATAATACAAGAAGAAAATTAATAAAGTGTGCAGATTGAATTGTGAATTCTACTCCAATGTTTAGAACCTTTTCATCTCTCAAAATAATATATAGGATATTCCACATTATTTTTCCTTAAAAAATTGTAATATAGGTATTTCCTCATGATTATCATCCAAGATATCATTTCAGGAATGCATTTCATGCGTTCATCAATACTCTTGAGATTAATTCTTCTATATTCAATTTGTTTGGATAGTCTACACCCTACATCCTAGAGATATCATATTTATTAGTGAGAGTACCATATCAAAATATTAAGTGTGAGTTTAATATTAATTATAACTATATTCAAAAATAGGAATCGACCCTATGATTTTACTAATGAATCCATAAAAATGGTGGACATGAATTATTCTTTTCAAATGATTATTACACAAATTGTCCATTTAAAATACCCCTATTTAGATTCCCTTCTTCAACTGAATAATATTCATTCTCCTACTAGAGAATTAATTATAGATATAAATATTATATTTTTATACATTTATCCACATTCTAATTATGATAATATAGTCAGTCGTATTATGTTATAACACATTTATAGAGTTACTAAATTAATTAATTAATAAAATTATATAATCCATGAAGGTTAAAAGATTGATTTCAATGAATCCATACAAACATCTGAAATGATAGAAAATCCCTTTTTTAATGCCATTGATAATTTTCCTACTAATGAAAACCTGATCTAGAATAAAAAAATTGGAGAAAGAGTATCTCCTTGATGAATACCAAATACAAATTTGTAAAAATCAAATCACTTCCCAAAAGTGATATTTGAAATAGGATCACAAGAAGCATAAGAAAAGGATGTCCCATACCAAATCAGAGAATCCAAACAAATGAATGATACATAGAATGAAACATTATTCCATATTTTCATAAGATTTCCCCATTTTTATTTTCACCAAAAAATTTGATACAAAAAAAAAATTTCATATTATAAAATCTTTTTTTGAGCTAGAATAATGGAAATTGAATTATTATACCATAGGGGAATCCATGTTTCTCTAATGAAAATTTAAAATACAGGCTAAAATAATGCATTTTATGAAGAATAACTACAATATTTTTTTTTGATAAATTACATATTATTATAATTTGAAATTAATAAAATCACATGACATGACTAAAATTATGGATGAGAACTTTTTTAGTGGTAGTTATAAATCTGGGGATTGGAAAGCCTTGAAGTAATCATAAATTACGTTGACGATTGGTTTTTTATGATATCAAATACATTTAGGTCAATGGATCATGGGAATCTATAATGTTTAGGAGAACAATAAAAATTTAATATTTTTATGGCCTCTAAGATTCCACCTTCATCTGGGTTATTTTTTCAAAAACTATTATCAAAATAATCATCCATATAAAATGTAACATTTATATTTTAGCTGGAATTAAGAGTGAGAATGTTGACCCCTTTTCTTCTCTTAAGATGTGGGCCTATGAGAATATTTGGGAAGAAGGAAAACCTTAAAGAGACTCTAATATTGACATCACTAGAGTAGGATCCATAAAAAAATTTCGTGTTATGATTCCCAATAAATATAATCTCATTTATATATGAATGAAAGTAGGTTTTGTTCCAATCTCTATCCCTTAGAAATTAGATCATTGTTCTTTTCTAGTCCAATGTTCATAATTAAATAATATGGTCCCCTAGGAAGATTCATTTTTGAGTTAAGAGAAAGAAACATGAATCCTTCCATTATTCCTAGAGTAAGAAATAAACCTTCAAATTATCCAATTTTATCTCTCTATAAATTTTTTTGAGTCCCCAGAAATTATTAAACCATGAAATAATGACATTTAAATCTATGTAGATTATTTTGAAGTGACACCAATGCATTCCCCTAGATTGGATCCATCTAGGATGCACACAATGTCTCTCTGAAACCAATTTATTTTATTCACTAATTGATATAAGAGAATAATCAATTCTTATATTGCGATATTTAGATATTGAGATGTATATATGAGTGATCAGAAATATTCCAAACCAAGTGATTGAAATATAGAAACGTGAATCTGAAAATGGTTTAAAATTTGGCTAAACATCTATAATGGAGGATCCATTTTCTAATGAAGAAATGATTATTGTTTTCCCTCATGTAAATATGTCATATTATTACCATATAAAATAGGTTGATATTATAAATAAAGCTTCTAAAACCATTCAAAATCATATTTAGATAAAACCTCCACCTTTAGTTTTAGGCTGGCTGATATAGTGAAAACGTAACCTACTAAAAAACCAATCTTGGAAGTAGGTTTGGCAGACTAATGTGTTTTCCAAATATCTCTTCTTTAGACTACATATTATTAATCCTAAATTATATTCATAATGATGGAAGTTGAAAATTTTATGTTTTTAATAGTAATGTGTTGAGGGAATACCTCAATAAAATCTATTAGTATGTGATTATCCCAAATAACCTCGTTATGTGTATTAGAAGTATTACCTAGAATATGGGTTTTTATATGATGCTTGTGGAAAAAAATAATATAATAGGGCTTGAATTTAGATCCTTATATTTCTGTTAGATATACCTGATTATGATTAAGAGTCATAAAGAGATACACTCCACCATCTAGAGAAATGATTCCCCTAGCTTTCCAAACTATTGTATACATCATGATGAATAATTTTAGTTCGCCAAATTTCATAAATTTACATAAATTTGGGTAATAATTTTCCATATCTTGGATTTGGTATAGAATTGAATGGAGACACCAGCAGGAATAAGAGATTTGGATCTTAGTTTTTTTAATGACCTCAAGTAGGAGGAGTTAGAGGTGGGTCTCCATCAACATGAAAAAGAACTAGAAAATAATTAGGGGACAAGTGATATTTTATAAAAGGTTGGAGTGAGAAGATAAACAATGAAAGTAATGTAATAATAGCTCATTTTTTTCGAATACCCATTAGGATTTATGGACATAAACTAGTTTTCTTTTAATCATGTAGAGTAATAAGCTCTAGGAATCATTGGTTTTCTTAGGAAGGAGTCTGAGGTAGAGATACACAGGGTTTATTTGGGTTTGAAACTCCCTTATAATCCTTCGAATGAGTTATTGAACTTGGAACCATTGTCACCACAACTAGAGTATGAGGAGAAATATATGAGGTAATCCTACAATCATGGATGGATTGTTTTACATACAGTGTGCTTTGGCTGGGAATAAGACCAAGGAACAATGGACTGGATCAAAACTCCCAATATACCTATGCGAGTTTCCAGTAATAATTATTTATTTAGTAAAAAGCTTGGGGAGATAGAATAGATGACTTCATCCTCATTGAGACTTCATTTCATTGATCCATCTATATCTGGACCGTGGGTTGTCACAACATCTTGGGTATGGTGAACTGAAACTCCATTAGGAGATTCTAAAGGAGTGGCATACTCAGGACACTTATTCTTTACTAGAAATTTTAACTTCTTATTGGATGAATCCATGTTCCCCTTAGAGTTGGAATTATAGAAGTAAAATTATATATTCGAACATATAAATGTTTCCATAACAACATGCCATAACCGACATGATATAAGATTTATTGGGGGAATTTGAGATGATAGAACCAACTCAACACAAATATTCACAATGATTAAGGAATGATATTTCTTTTTTTAATAATAATTATTATTTAATTGAGATTTTCATTAATTTTTATTGGACTTTATATTGAATATAATAGTTAAAAATTAGTCAAACATTAATTATTGGGGCAATGTCTAAAATTTTTTGTGTCAAAAATCTTTTTCATAATTATATAAGTTCTATAGGCCTTATATTTACATGTTTAATGAAGTTATCTGAGATGAATAAAATTGTGTTATTTGAAAATTTTTAGTTTTACTATTTCATTTTTGTATGGATTATCCATAAATAATGGATGAAATCACCATGTTAATTTATTTAATTCTTTAATAGTGATGGATAATAATTTTTTTAGACCTATCTTAGAAATTCATGGAAGATTTCATTAGTAATATAATTTTCTTATAGTTATTATTGATCATGGATCCCATAGCTTTATTAAATTATTTCTTACATTCTACGATCCTTGATTTTTAGGTCAATGGAAGTAATTTTTTTTTATTTTTTTATCATATCAATTGATGTTTGAAAATGATCACTTCAAAGTTCATAGAATACTATAACACACACATATATATAAATAAATAAAATATTATTATTGCTTTAGGGTTTTAATAGATTTTTTTAGAATCCATCGGTTTTAAAATAACATAATTTTAGTTAGGTCCTGATGCTGCTGTACTTGTTTAGTGTTGGTTAAAAAATAAAATTTTATGGTTATAAAAATCTATAACCATTCCCTTTTCTAACCCACCACCATGAAACACACCATATTCTTATCCATTATGTGAATATTTTTTAAAATTATGACCCCCTAATATTTTAACTTTCAAACCATATAAAAATAAATACAACAATAATAATCATTTTAATTAAACCTTACGCTACTTTCGTATAATAATAATAATTGTGGAACCCATATTTTTCTACAATATGAATTTATTATATTCTTAATAAGTTATTAGGTAAAAATATTATCATATACATGTAAATAATTTTAATATAGGGTTATAATTTTAATTCTAAATAATCATTCCCATGTTATTCAATTTTGATGATTTTGAATTTTTATCTAGTGATTCGAATCTAATAGGACATATTAATTGTGTATTGGACCTTTGAATGATTTAAAAATTAAAATTAAAATCATAAATCATAAATTTTTGATTAATTTGAACATTATATAACAAAAACATTCAATTATTGGTTATGATATATAGATAAATTACTAAAATAAAATTACATTCCCATAAGTGGAGAAATATTCATATAATCATGTTTTGAAAAAATAGTCAAAAATGTTAAAACCCAATTCTATTTTTACTACAATTACTAATCCAAAATACTTAAAAATTGTAGACTTTATGAAAAAAAACTGAAACGAAAGATAAAGGGTTGATGAATTTAAAAGAACAAAATACTAAAATGTTGTAGAAGAGGAATAAGACATCGGTTGAGGGTACCTGAATTGAATATTTCCCTCTACCAATAGCTTTGAGAAATTTTGAGTAACCAACTATGATCTATTTTCCAACCCTGAATCCATGTCCAATCACATCTAAAAGATAGATATAATTATTTATATAGTGTATGGTAGGATTTTATTATAGGTAGTTACACATGTGAATGGGGAAATTCAAGAAAATATTTATCTCTAATGTCAACAAACGGGTTGACCATTGTCTTATAAAAACCAATAGTCTGTCTAGAAAGACTAATTTTGATTCATAGATTCGTATAAAATATATAATAATTTCACATCAATCACTTTTTTATAGAGATTATAACTAAAATAGTTTTTTTGTTCTCCATGTTTGTATGTCTAGTATAGTATTGAATTCATAGCATATTTTATACAAAAAAAACAACATCCAATAGGGATATTCAATGTGAATATTATAGAAAAATATTTATAAAATTAGTATATAAAATTTTAATTAAATTTTTTTATTATAGAATAAATTTATATGAGAAATACTAGGGTATTATTGAAATGATCAACACTTAAACTTTCCTGATATTTTCAGTACATGTTACAATTATAAATTTTATTTAAAAAAATAACTTTGGATAAATATGGATAAGTATCCTAATTTATATTAAATAAATTATTAATTATATAAACGAATTATCAATACCATATATGGGAGGGAACTAATTGAAAAGTAATTTTGATTGGGGTAATAGTGATGTTAGACATAGAAATAATGTGTTAATAGACAATAAGATGTGTGGCCAAAATTAATTTGCAACCATCGATAAATTAGAAGATAAAATGAGACATACAATATGATATAATACAATAAAATAATATTTATGATATAATGTGTCAATGTTTTCTTAAGTTCATTTTTGAATTGGAGGACATGCTGAAATTTGATAAATTGTTATAAGTACATTATATTCTAGAGTTATATAAATAGTTACTTATTTAAACCCAAAAATACAAAATATTTATACACATCTAAATCAACAACATGTGTAAATATATATGATTAAATTTCTAGAGGGATAACCTGAAGTGTCATACTATCAAATATAATTTTCATACAATACTAACAGGTCAAAGAGGAATATATATTACCTAAAGAAGTGCTTCATCCACTATGAACACTAATATATAATTGTGATAATATTTTTATGAATATTATTATTATTATTTTGAAAGCATCCAAAGTTAACAATATGAGATATATTTTCATCAATCAACAAACTATGTATACCCACTCCATTTCCACTGAAGATGATTTTACTATTAAGTTTATTTCCCGTATTTATATCCGAAATGTTTTTAGATTTAATGGGGATCTATGTTATATTGAGTGATCAAATAATCCATTTTTCACCTCTAGGTTTTTAAGAAAACAGTAAATATTATAAAACATAGATGTAAAACCATTCAATTCATATTACCCCCAAATTAACATATTTTCATAATTGACTATCTAAATTCTACAGGATGTGTTAATGTATTGATCACCAAATTTAAAAGGTTGTTGTAATCATAATATTTAATAGAATTATTTTATGAAAATACTTCATTCTAAATAAAAATAATAACTTTATATGTAGATTTGGTTAGAAAAATATATATTTCAAATAAGTTGGGAAGAATATTGAGAAAGAAAATATTTGGACTAAAATTTGTAAATGAGATGAGAAGAATAAACATGTCTTTAAAAATCATATGAAAGTAGAATAGAGTTGAAAAATTATTTATATATATATATATATTGATAATGGAAAACATTAATGTATCTTCCATGGGAATTTTTCTTCCATTAGATATATCAAAAATGGTTCATGATATTATGGATTATGAAAAAATTAATCTGAAGACACATAGTTCCACTAGAAATTATCATGTGCATTACAAATATAACATATAAATTTTATTTCACCCTAAAATTATCTATATATTATATCATCATCCATGTATCCAAATTTATAATTTATGTGACACACTCATGGTTAAAATAATGAAAAATAAAGTTTTTATACAATTTATTCTAAAAAACACATGGTATAAATATTGAAAACTATGATAAAAAATCACGTGTGATTCTTTTTTAGTTAATATTGAAAAAATATTTCTCTAAATCATATGTTATAAAAATTATTAAATAATCTCCAAAAATTGGATAAAAAATCTCACCAATATACCCCATTTTATACTTCCATGAAGATATTGTTCATTTCCTATCCATTTTATCTCTCCCTACATATTTTCAATAACCTCTAAAAGCTCCTAAGAATATTTTCATAAAAGTATATTAAGTTACTCTTAAGGTAAGTGTTTCCAATAATTATATATATTTATCTCATTAATGATTTATATTTTTTATTTTATATTGATTTATTACCTATACTGTAATGAACATTTAATATGATAAATTTCAAGAACTATTCATTATGTTTTCATAGTGACTTTAAATAAAATTATTTCATGAGTCTCTAATTTTAATAGAATTACTATATTTTATTCCAATAAAACTATTTTTTAAAAATTTGTATTATGTCATTTATTTTTTGTATATGGGTCATTAATTTTTTATAGGGGGTATGTATATATTTGAATATGATAAACCAATCTCTTCTATTGTAGGGAGATAAATAAGAATTATTCCTCTATTTGAATATATAAATAGTTAGTAATGTTATTTCAATTATAATGAGTTATATATCGTATAATTATATATATGTGTGTGTATATATATTGAAAATCATAAATATCAATTAAACAATTTTAATTTTATAGGGTATTTTTTCAATCACTTACTTTAAATACCAGATTTAAAAAAAAATTTATCATTAATCACCAAAATTTATATATTTATGTTATTTCGTATATGATCCTATGAGATTTCAATGATTCATATATTTTACACATTAATAATTCCTTGAAAAACAAATACCATGTGATCAATTAATTAATGGGTATATATCTATATATCAACATTGCACATTTATTTTGTATTCCTTAACTTTATACCCATATAACTTACATTTGGATTAAATATGATGAATTATCATATGTGACGAGTGAATTATATTCCTCATGTATGTACTTAATTTAATTTTTTCATTGAGAGTTTCAAAAGGTTAAGGGTAATTATAAAATTATACATGACAAAGTCATTTAGTGATGATAATTATTAAAAGATGTTGTGATATATTGGATGTTAACCTAGAAAATTTCATTCCTTGGTGGTGTGGCCTAGTAAAATGGTTATGATACCCTAATGGTGAGCTTAAGTAATATTTTTAGGATTCCTTCATAATTACTCTTGGTAATGTGATGGTGTTTTTTAAAATCAATCATTATAAAAGTTTTATTCTTACTTTATATCCTTCCAAATTCCATGATTTTTTAAGGATTTAGGTTGTTCTATATAAATGAATATTCCATTACATCCCATAATATTCTTACATAACCCTTTCTAGTATTTTGTGAATACTACTTTCTTTTTTAATTGAACACCAACAAAATCAAAAATTATATTTGAAGTTAAATGACTAAGTATCATGTATAAACATGAAGAATATTAGATGAATACTGAGATAATATTTTATTCCTTAAATTATCATATCATGTAAATAATTTTAGATACACTAAAAATAATGTTTTTAGAACCATTTATTTACATAGGTATTTATGTTATAGAATGAAACATAGGGAAACTTAGAAGAAAAAATTGTTATATCATCCTAAATATTTCAAAACTGTTTGAAAAAACTTATTTGAATATTACTATCATAAAATCACATGTACATCAAGGAAAAATTTATAAAAAACTAATAAAAGAAAAATTTCCTAAAAACCCTTGAATTATATATATTTTTTAAAAATAGAAATTTAAAATGTTATCAATATTTTCAAAATATTCATGGTGAAATTATTTCTTTTCCTATTATTTCAGAAACAATTCCCCTATATTATTTTATCTTACTTTTCATTTAAGAACTTTATCCCACATTATAAACATAATCTAATAAATTTTAGGTAAGGGAAAAAAACCAGTTACCACAACCTTTATTTAATGAAGTTAAATATTCTTTAATCAATTGTGATATAATCAAAATCAACCCTTTGTGACAAGTTTAGTCACGAAATTTGGAATTATCATCATCCATATATTTTAATCTACTAATTTATAAATTTACATCAAATTTATTAGATTGTTTCATTCCTAAAAATAATAATACATTTTATCCTTTATCATACGTTGTGATAGAAATTGTTGAACCAATTTCATATTCATAACTACTAAAAATCATAATTAGGATCATAACCTTAAGATTATAGTACTGAATTTTCATTATTATATTTTATTGTACATCAGAAAAAAGTTAATCATATTAAATAAATTAAAATCCATGAAATTTACATTAAATATAGTTTCCAAAAGCTAAATTATATTTTTGATAAAATGATCACGCACGCATGTTAGAATAAATAATTTTTGGTGTATTAAAAATTTAATCTTCTAAATTCTTCTGAGAATCATCTATATTGGAGACCACTATGATTTCTAGTAAATTTTAAATCCATAAGGAACATTAATCCAATTAAAATAAGTATAAATAATTGATATACATTCTAGTATAAAAAGTTTCTTTAAAAAATTCTCTTAAGAATTTTTGGGATTTTTTATCGAGGAGGAATGGTGAATATCCCCTAAAAGCTCATATATCATTATAGAATAATTCTATTGATGAGTATAAGACTTAAAGGAAGTTTTTATGTTGCTTTATTAGAGATGTGACAATAAATATTTATATAATACGTGGTGAATCTCTAGAAATGTCTTGGTGATGACCAATATAAGTGGAAATGACTTGCGTGAAATTAAATATCTATATAATATGTGGTTAATATCTACAAACGACTTGGTGATGATCAATATAAGAGGAAATGACTATAGTGGTGAAGGGATCCTCACAGAGCTTAATTTTATTTTGGAAATGGTGAATATATGCCAGAACACCAAGAGGTGTGGGAGTTGTGTGAAGGGGAAATGGAGGGGTAATATGTTTTGGTTCATGGAGTTAAAAACATGGAGACATGGTAAAAATAAAAACAAAATATTAATGTAAATTTGGGTGTTTTAATAATTATGTTCACTTACAAAAATACCTATATGAAACATGGAATCCAAAAAAAAATGTTTCATTTTTTTCATTATAGTTTCCTGATTGAAAAATCAGAATATAAAATATTTTTGTATTATAGAGTTTCGCATGGGGTTTTTCTCATATGGTTTTCTAGAGTTCTTCTGAAATAGGTGAAAAACCATGGATCTGGGAATTTCTCAGGTCACCTAAATTAAGTATCATATATGTCATTGTTACAACTATTATATTATATGGTGGAGGTAATAAATAAGATATCTAAGATATAAATATGGACATTTTCATTGTTTGAATATTTGATGTTCATGAAATTTGTAGTTAAAGGTTGTCTAGGCCTTAAAAACAAGTATTTTAATGGAAAAATAGGCTATTATGGACTAAGATTATACATAAATCATAAATTTTAGATTTTATATCTTTTGGAAATAAATTTATGATATAAGTTTATTAAAAATTAAATTTATTTTTAAGGATAATTATAGATTATTATTCCCATAATGTTTAATGGAAAAATGATTTTGAATGAAGAAATTTGAATAATATTTTGTGATGTTTGAAACATATTTCAGTATAAAAGGGCACGAAGATTGTGGTGAGATTGTCCACAGAGATTTGAATTATAAATTCAAACTAGTGTAAATAATAATAATACAATATTATTTACACTATAGGGTCCAGGATATTTACGATATTTTTGATGTATGAGTAACATTCTAAACCACCATTAGTGTCATTCAAATTCTTGAATATTGAAAGATCAAGGGATTGTTATGAGGAACAATGAAATTTATAATAGAGGAAGAGAATTATGTTATTTTCTATAGTTGTCACACCCCGACCTTAGTTTTTTTTCTTATTTGTTGTCTTTGTACATGGTGTTTGTGTTGAGTTCTAGGAGTTTTTTCTATGTAACCATGTGTTTTTTGAAAGGAAAATGGGTGGCACATGATTCGTGAAAAGTTAGAGTAAAAAATGTTCCATGATTTTGAAACAAATGTAGCTTGGATATAAGTAACCAATTACCCATATTGTTTCCTCTATCTATTCACCAACCATGTGGGATGCTCAATCTTTAAAAAAATGTTGTATCATATTATTTTTTTATTGTTATTATTAATATCATCATTATTATTATATTTATTTTCTTATATCCACACCACCCTTTATCCCTTAACCCTAATGTGATCAGCCCCCCTTTCCCTTTCACATAATGCCTAGAGGGAATCCAAAACCACACATGTGCCTCCTTCCCTCTCCCCTTGATCCCTGATTTCCCATTTGATTTCTAGTCTAATTTTTACCGATAAGGGTTCATCATCCTATTATTTATTACTCAACCATTTTTTTCACATTTCCCCCTCCCCCATGTTACATGGGTGGCCTGTTAAAATCATTACAAAATTATGGGTATTATATTTGTTTATTAGCATTTCGTAGGGTTTATGTGGATCCGTTAAGATCAATTTTAAAAATTTTCATTGAAGGTAGTAGAATTGCTACTGATTTTGGTTATTTTTCATCCAATTTTGAGATTTGGTATTTTTTATTTATGATTTAGTGATTATTATGTTTTTTGGTATTTTCAGAGCACTTTAGAGCTCCTTAGTGTATATTTTAACCTCCATTTGTGAAGGAAACATGAACATATATACATAGGTAAGGAATATATTTAGATATTAACTATTTTTATATATTCCCTAATGAATATAGGAATATATACATTTTATATTAGAGTATTTATATATATATATATATATGTATGGGTGCATATGTGTATAAGTGCAAAAGGCTATATTTGAGTGGTTATTGTCAAAGAAAGAATGTTTTCAGGTAGGTTCAATATGTACGAGCCTTTAATTTGAATTCATTGATTTCATAGGTGATTTAAAAGTGTGTTTTCATTATTATATGGTATATATATTCTATGAAAAATAGGGTTAATATCTTGAGAATAGTTTTTCATTTGTTTATATATTATACAAGGGATCCCAATGTGGGTTTTCATGTGAAAACATGTTCTCATCCTTTATTGTAAAATATAAGGTATTTTTAATGTTCAATAGGTTTTATAATATATTTTTCCCTGAAACTGACAAAGTCCATTTGGAACCGTTAATGGTTTTATAAAAATTGAAATCCATTCTTAAGGCGTTAACCTGGATTTTGAAATGTGGGGTGTGTGATAAATGTTTTTTGGGAGATGTTCCTCGTGAATTGACATATGCATGGTTTGTGTGTCTCAAAGTAGTTATACACTTAATAAAGGATATTAAAGGTGTGAAATTGGATTATTATTTTTGTGAAATTGTATGATATGTATGTACATACTAGTTTAATAAAAAATATCTTTCATTGAAAGGAAGTAATTGGGAACTTTGGGTACTTGGGTGGGTTTCGAAGGACTACAATGCTAGTTGATTCAATAAGGCATTGACCCAATCTCATGGTATGGATGATTTTAAAAAACTAAAAAAAGAAAATATGATTATTATTTAGTAACTTTTATAACATTGGATTCAACCTCTATAGTATATCATGCTTGAGAAAATATTATGTGTTTTTGTCACAAAGGTACAAGGATATTAGAATCCAGATAACCTATATGCTCAAGGATTTCCCATGGGTTTTTCTCTTCTTAAACTTTTCTCCTTCATACTAATTTAAAAAATTACTTTCAAAATTTTATTTTTATGAGAAAAATAACATTTTATGTAATATTTATTACTATCATATTGTAATGTAATGTTTATGTTAGTTTTTTCATATTGAAATTTTTATGGAACATAATATCCTTTTTAAGGAATTTGCTAAAACATATTTCATGTTTTAGAACTATTTGAGAAAATAGATGGTAATGGTTATTATTAATATGAAATCTTATTATCTCTTTTTATAAAATAATTAGAAAACCATAATTTTATATATTTTATTGTTGAACTAGAATGATATTGTTTTCTCTTTAAATTTAGGGCATAAATAATAGTTTATTTAGGCATTAATATTGAGGTTTAATAATTATAGCTACATATCTATTTTTTTATTATATTTTGGTACATGTTCTATCCCAGTATTGGTCTCCATGGAGCTATGTTGTTTTGTGGATGGTAGTGACTTATGAGGTCACATGTAGGTATGTCTATTGTTTTCATTATGTTGAAAGTGTCTGTTAATTTTCCAATTTTTATTAGATTATTTATCTATTTTTATTGGAAAGATCATCCCCAATTTGGTATATATGATTATCTTCACACATTAGAAGCCAAAGATGATTGATAATACCTCTCAAGCCTCATTATGAGTAGTATTGGTTGACCGGTTTGATGTTAACCCAATTTGGTTCATGATATCATGGGATTATAAGATCTATTAGATATTTTGGTTTCAGGTAGAATAGAGATAGGATCATATAAGATCATGAAATAGGGCATGCCTAGGTTTTTGATCAGTACCATTAATGATTAGACATAACTTACTAGGGATAGTCATGATTTTAGTATTTCATTTTAATTTTCTATTATACTATAGGTGCTTTTTTAGATGGATTACCTTGTGAATGTTGTGGGGTGAAAATTTATGTGAACTAGTGACACCCAGTGAGCATGAAAGATGAAAATAACATTGTGGAGTCCATGTGAATGATTCAATATTCTCCCACTGGTTGGTGCACACTTGTTTAATGTCCTTATAAACCATGTGGTTGAGTTATGCATAACCACTAGCCCCATATTCAAGAGTATTTAGGGTGGGAAACGAGTTTGGTATGTTTTTTTGTCTTGATTTGGTTTTGAATGGAAATTGGTTCTATGAGGAATTTTGTTTGTTGAATATAAAAAATCTATTGCTTTCTAATGTAATTGACTGTTTTAAAAGTATACTAAAATTGTTATTTTTGATTTAAAATGGATGGTGGGAAAATGTTTTAGTCCAAGAGGACACGAAATGGGGAACAGTTTTGGGATATGAATGAATTTGAAAATGGGTATGATGTTTGAAATTGTCTCTTAAGTGGAGAATGGTTTTGAAATTGAAATGAAAAATGTTGATTTTAAAATAGTGTTTTGAGTATTCTTTGTTATATGTTTTGTTTTTTAAGGAATGTATTTTGAGTAGAAAACTAATTTTTTTTTGGTGTTGTTTTAGGATTTAATGTTATTTAAAATAATCCACCAATAATGTTCCCCCATGTTTCTCTGATGTCTATTCTAGTTGCTGGACCTACCCAGACTACTATTGGAGTGGTGAATTCAAAAAAAATTATATCATTTTCTTTGTTTTGTGATGATCCAGTTTTTTAGAGTCTATGGAGTGGCTTGAGAATGTTGAGAATCTCTTTAGGTTTATGGTAACACCAGATGTCGTGAGGGTGTGAATTGTATTTTGTATGTTTGAAGGATCAAGAATAAGTGTAAGACTATCATTACACACTCCTTGTGATATGGGTTTCATTGGATGATTGTCATAACCAATTTCATATAATTACAGAGAATAATGTCGACAAACACATGTATATTAGAAAATATCAACAAATAGTGAAGTAGTATGTTGACCATTTGAATGTGTTGTTTCCCTTTTCTCCAAATATAATGTTGATATTGTAGTTGGAAGATCCAATATTCATATGGGATTTATTTCCAAAGATCAATGATTATGTTTTTTCATATTGGATAATATCATTCTAGATGTTTGTGGATAATGTGTTTCTAGCCAAGATGGTTCTCATAGGGAATCCCAAGGAAGTTTATGTTCTAGTTCCTTTTAGTTCCAGGGAAGTTCCCCATATAGTGAAGAGTGTGGATTAGAGGAACATATCATAGGTATGTTTCCTTTTTTCAATTCCTTCTTCTCATCAGAAGGAAGAGTCACTCATTTATATCATGTGCAGTCATTCTAGTCATTCTAATCCATTTTGTCATGATCTTTCAAAGGCTTATTGTCAGTGCAGTCATTGGGGACAACTGAAGTGATTCTCTAAGATGTGTTTCCAAAATAATAAATTTATATTCAAAATTATAATATTTTGACTATGTGGTACCATATGCATCATGTCATCAATGAACATATGATAGGTCTCTTAGTAATGATTTTTACATAGTGTATATTCCAGTTGTGTGGGATTTAAATCCAATATATCATTTTTTATGTCAGAGTGGTAACCTTTTATATTTTTCTGAGATGTATTTTTTTTCTATTATTGAAATTGTTTTCTTTGGAAATCTTGGAGGCCTGATTTTCCTTATATATTATTGGTTTTTTGTTGTATATAATCAATTTTTAATGGATAAAATCCTTATGAAATGGTTTTAGATTCATGTGGATCTCATTTGCAGAAGCTTATATTTTATGGATCTTATGAATCATGGTTTAGAAAAGTGTGTGGATTCAATTTAATTTGTTAGATAACTCACATATTAAAGGTTGGTGGTTCCATAATTTTTTGGTTTCTAAAATAGAGTGGAGATTCACCATGGGTCTCTTATTGTGGTTTTCTGTAGTGTTGGTTGGGTTGGACTTGTGAAGTTGGATGGGCACACTAATGTAGATATTTTTCTCTAATTATGGGTTCAATTTCTAGGATTTCATTATTTTTTGTTTTAGTATCAAATATTTTTTCTAGATGTTCCCTTTGAGTTTGAGTTCTGTATTTTTCTATGTTTATACTGGGTGAATTTTTGGTCGTAGAAATGTTTTAATGGTGATGAGAAATATCACACCCCAAGATAAATTTTATTTTAATTTTATTTATTTCATGGTGCTTATTCTTTTCATTGGTTTTCAGGTTTAGTTATAGGACATATTCTCCAGAACGTGGTGTTTCTTTAAATGAAATTGGGTGGTGCACAGTTATTGGAAACTATGTGTCAATCTAGGGAAAACCATGAAACTTGTAGATAAAAACCCAAGGACCTACACAATTTGTTTAATGGGTGTAATACTCTTCCCAAGAGCACATTAGTGTTACCACATGGTTGGAACATAGTCTAGAAAACCATACAACCATACCATTCAGTGTACTAAGGATTTAATTTACTTATTATTATTATTATAATTTTATAACACCTACCGCCCCATATCCCTTACAAATTATGTGACCATCCCCCTCCCCTCTGCCCTTTTCTCGACACCTAGAGGGGTTCCCCAACCATGTATGTGCCTCCTACCCTTTCCCTTCGATCTGTAAATTTCCTTTTGATTCAGGGTACAATCATCATCGATAGGGGTTAATCCTTCACTACTGTAATCTTATTCCATTTTCATTATGCATATCCCCCTTTTTGGTGAACATAACCCATCAAAACGGTAGCCCAATTTTGGTTATCATTTTTTTATTCATGGTTCTCAATGTTCATGGAGCTCAATTATGGTTGGATTTATCCATGTAAGTTTAAGGCGGTGGAATCTCTATCTATTTTGGGTAGGTTTTATATCACTTTGCAAAATTGTTTGTTATTTGTAAAGGTTTTTTATGTTTTTTTGATTTTATGATATTTTTAGTGTGCCTTGAACCTCATTGGGGTGATATTGGACCATCTTTCATGATGGAATCTTTTACACATATACATGGGTAAGGCATATGTGTGTATATATATATATATCCTCTTTTTACATGTTCCCTAATGGAGAGATGAATATGGACATTAAAGTTAGGATTATATATATATATGTCTAGTTTAAAATGTTTGTAAATTTAAAAGGGTGGATTTTAGTGGTCTTCATCAAAGGAATAATGTTTTCACATAGATTCCCTAGTTATGAGCCTTTAATATAAATTCCCTAATTTGTTTTCTATTTTAAAAGTGTGTTTTTATTATTATGAGGAATATAAATTATATGAAAAATTAGTTGGGTCTTATAGAAATGGGTTTTCATTTCTTTACATAATTTACATATGAATACAATATGTTATTCCATGTCAAATCATGTTCCCAACCTTGTTTTAGAATATTTATGTTACATTCAATTAGTTTCTTAAATTATGTATCTTTAAAAGTATAAAGTATGAATTTTCACTTTGAATTATTATATAAAACTAGAAACCCACTTTAAAGGTATTCCCCATGATTTAGACATGTGGTGTTTGTGAGAAATGTTTCTTTTATAAGATGTGTCTGATGAATAGGATTATACATGGATTTTCATACTCAAAATGGTTTTTTCTTATATTTGGATATTATAGGATTGAAATTAGATTTATTTTGTGTAATTTTAGGATATATAATAACATGCTGTCTTAATAAAAACTTAACTTCATTTGAAATAAGAAATTGGGAACCCTGGGTAACTAGGTGTATTACTAGAGACCAGTATGTCGTTTGAGTTAGTATGGCACTAAACTGGGATCCTCATTGGTATAATGGTAAAACAAAAAAATAATAATGCTTTGGGGATGACTAGAACTTTGGATTCGACCTCTCTAGTGGTTTGTGTATGAGAACAGAATCTAGGCCCCATGTGATCTAGTTTCTTAAGGATTTTCCATGGTTCTCACTCTCCTTACTCTTGTTTTTCCTTCAACCTACTTTAATTTTTTTAATAAGTTTCATTTTTATAAAAAAATCCTGTTGTGTTTCCAAACATATTCTAGCATCATTTAATGTGATGTTTTTACTTGGTTTCCCAATTTGAAATTTTTTCTGGAACTTATTATCCTTTGAAATATATTTACTGAAATGTTTTTCATGTTTTATAACTGTTTGAGAAAAATGCTGGAAATATTTTTACTTACAATGAAATATTTCCATTTTTTACATAAAATATTGTACAACTCTAATTTTTATACATATTATTTTCAAACAATAATTATTTTGTTTTCACTTTAATGTTAATTCATATGGTGTTGTAAGTTTGTAACACCTTCTGATATTTAATACTCCCTCATATTCCTCTATCTTTGTTTTTAGCTTATGATTCATCTTCCAACTCAAACTCATTCTCAATTGAGTAACACTGGTTCTATGGATACTGGTGACCCATTAGGACACAAGGAATTATGTATAGTTTATTTCCATTCAGAATCTAGTGTTTTTTTTCTTTTTATTAAATTATTTATCAGTTTTTAAGGGTGAAATAATTACCTATTGAGTATATTTAATCCCCAACACTAGTTTCAATCCTGGGAGGATTATAAATTCCTTTGGGGCCTTATTGCAGGCCGACTAAAGTGACTAGTTTGAGGTAGAATCTGGTTGTTTCATGACAATAATGATGTTTCAAATTCTATAGTGTTAATTGGGATGCTTCGAATTTATGTCAAACAAACATTGAACATATTGAATTTGTTACATCATAAAAATATATTTTTATAATCATTTTAAATATCCAAGTAAAGATGAAAAAGTAATAATTTATTATATATCGTTTTTATGATTTATATCTTCCACAATAGGCACGAGGGAGAGTAATAGTATTTTTATTAACTATAATACAAGAGAATTATTGGAACCAAAATATGTGTAGAGGAAAAGAAAACACAATGAGGAAACCAACTCCATTGAGGCTACCTCAGGAAGCCAGTTCAAGGATCCCCGTAGCATCGCAGCCTACGTGAAGCCTCCCCCTTTACAGCCACCATGGAGAAAAGTGTCAGGAGGTTCCGCGATCTAAAATACATTTGCGAAGCCTCCATTGAGCCAAGAGGAAAGAGGATCCTACATCCAAAATTCATTTGAAATGTTGTTGCAGAGAAAAGAGGTGGGAGGCTCTATGGTTATGACAAATTGCCTTGTGACTTCGTATCTTTGTCCCCCTGCTTCGTACCGCCTCATGCCTATAAATATTGAGCTTTCCCAAATCAAAAAGGACAGACAGTATGACCTTTTTCTTTATCAGCTCCCAAATCGAAAAGAACATTCTGCTTTGTAAAAAATGAGCTCTTAGAGGTACTCGTACATCACGAAGTACCTATCCTTTGGCTTAAACACTACCCCTCTATAAGCGGGGATACCCTTCGTGGAGCCCACATGCCTTTGCAAAGGAATGATATACCTAAGGGGAATTCGGTCTCGCAAATCACTCATGCTTCTTGAAGTACCTTCCATGCACATGCGAACCACATGATAAGGTTGGGTCACTGTACTTCCCTAGGCACACAACATCACAACGCTATCCTCTAAAAGGCACCATGGATTCGCAGAGCTCTACTCTACGAGATACGTTCTACTTTGAGAAGAAACCTCTATGTGAACCTATGACCTATGACAAGGCTATGCAACCCCACTTCATGAAGCATACCCATTTGTGAAGACCCTTCAATACATGGAGCACCAGAGCTTCAAGAGGCCTCTTCCTATGAACCACTTTACCCTGCAAACACTTTCCCGTACGACCATACAGATTCGTATAAAGTGATTTCAAGGTCCCTTGGGTGGTTCTTTCATGTTTCGTTGCATAGCCTCATGCTTCTTCACATAGGCACGTTAATATCTATTTCTTCTTCACACAGTCATGCTAATGTGAGCCCTTAAATGGATCACTCCACAACCCCCCTCACCACAACATTTATGGTTCCTTCCCTTCACCAAGGGTTAAAGCATGCTGGTTATGTAAGTCATAGGGGTGAAGAGTGAACATTCCTCATCTAAGCTGAAGGAGCATAAACTGTCAATCACCATCATCCTCAACACTTGACGTTAACCTGTGGACCCGCCACATGCATCACACAATGGGTGCCCCGTATTAGACTTTCTCTATACCTGCTCATCTCCATGTGAGTGAGATCTTCCTCAGATGGAATGAGATAATCATTGTTGGAGCGACGTATGTCCGCTGGGAAGGGTAACCATCTCAGTGTATGCCCCTATCCTTTCTTTCGGGATACAAAATCCCTTCTCCACATCCTCTTTTCCATTCCAAAGAACAGAGGAGATATGGGCACTGATACCTTCATTATCCCATCCCTCTTCCTCTAGGATTTGTCTCAAGCGTGCCTCCACCCAAGAGTAAGTCCCAATATCCATCGCCCTGGGCCACTAACCATACATAATCCCATGCTTCCTCTTTGAGAAACTATCCATGTGTAAGCCACATTAAATGTCCCAAGGATGCACCTTTCATGAAGTGATCATCATGTCTTTTATGCCTCTTATTTCTCACACTGATCATGACTCAAGTGATCTTAAATTAAGAATCGACCATGACATCCTCTATAGACCTTCATAGACCTAAATCCTCAAACACTTCCGAACTATGTAGACTTTGATCCTTACCAAGGGAAGGTATGTAGGAAGCCTTTCAGAGGTTCAAGCCCAATACCTACTAGTCCCAACCCCCCTCATGTCGGTTCACCAAACACTTCCAAACAACGTGAAATTTGATCTTTTCTAAGGCAAGGTACGTAGGAAGCCTCCCTGAGGTTCTATCCCAACATCCATCAGTCTCCACCACCCTAAGCTGGTACACCCACATCCTACATGCCTTTAAAACTGTACGCCCCCTTTTCCCCACACAACATTAAACTGTACCTGTTCAAACTACATGGTCTTTGATCCTTGTCTCCCAGACATGGTATGCAGGGAGCCTCCATGAGGTCCAATCGTAATTGAAGGTATGCTGTTGTGCTCCTTAACTGACGGTAAGCCATTGTGTTCCCCGACCAATAGTAAGATGTAGTGTTCCCCGATCAGCGGTAAGCCGTTGTGTTCCCCGATCATTAGTAATCCATTGTGAACCCCATTCAGCGATAAGCCTTTGTTAACCCCAATCGATGGTAAGCTATTTCACCCAACCAGCGGTAAGCCATTGTAGTCCGTAATCAATGGTAAGTCGTCCTATTTCCTTTTTTTGGGAACGACATCTCTATTCCACCTCCATGACATCAGACCAACCCGGGATTCTAACCATGCGTATGCCCCGTTATATCAATGGGTCATTGTCCTATGTGCACACCCTGACTCTATACCCCCAAGCTGAAATAAATGGACTTTGATTATCTACCATGAGGATACATAGAAAGCCTCCCTGAGGTTCAATCCCATCACCCATATCTCATCCTGGTATTTCCCTCGAGCCTATGTGTTTCAGGAAGGTCATTCCCCAACCCGGAGGTTCCACTTACTCCAGGTCCCATCCATATGGGTTGCCTCCTTAGGGGTCCCATCGCCCCACCGAACGACATGGATTTTGATTCCTTTCCATGGGTATACGTAAGAATTCTCTTCAATACTCAAGCCCAACATCACCATCACTCTTACAACGGTCCCATCACATTCTCCATTCACTCCGTATGTATCCTAATTCTTACTCTGGCCACCACATCCTGGTGAGATCATGTCACCCACTTTCTCACTGCTCCTAGAAGTAATCTTGTAACCAACCACACATTAGCCCCAACATCAGTGGTCCCTATAGGGGTTGTACCCATATGATATACTTCTGTTAGTGTTATAATTAGTATGAACTATCTCCCCTACATGTTAAACTCACGACATACCCTGTTTTAAACATGGGAAGATGTGGAAAACCTCAGACATGTGCACAGGGAATAAAATTCACCACATTCGACATGGGATGCCTTGGGCCTTTGTGCCCTCGAGAAGCCCAATCATAAGGGGAAGAAAACCAGATGCATCAGTTTTCCAGCATCCATACACACCGGTAATGTACAACATGACTACTCCCCCAAATGAAGGTTGCTACCTTGGTTGGACCCCTTGGAATTTTCTAATAAAAGTAGAGTAATTAAATAGAGTCCATAAAGACATGGAAACGAGAAGATTTTCATGAACAAAAACTTATGTCTATAAGGGAGACACTGTCTAGGAAATGAGTTATGGGGAGGAATCCATGAAAGGAAGAACTAGCATCATATCATTTCATTTAGATCATGGGGAAAATGTACTAAAATAAGAGATGGATGGCACCCACCTTTGGAAAGTGGGAATGCGGGGAAATAGTTGTGCATCCTCCGAAATAGACGGATGCACGCCCCAACGAAAGTGTCGGAAACAGAAATGGTGAACCCAAGGTGAACATATTCTCCTTAATGTAGTGATTGGTAGTGCTTGATACATAAGTGGACTAGCATGTCACTGGATCTATGTATCCGGTTCCAAGTATCACCAAGAAAATAGTGTTCATGGAGAAAAACTCAATAGAAATTGGGGCAGCTAGAAATTGGACATCCCAGTCTGTGACATTGTCAGCATGGATCCTTCATAAAAAACATGGAAGAAAGAATGGTGTTGGGGCACTGGATGTCGCTTTCCTTCTTTGAGAGCTATTGGTTAAATCTACATGATTTTCAGGACCCATGTTGTCATGATCGGAAATCAATCACCACCCACCCACTGACATAGGGTTAGGGGCTACGTTAATGTGTAAATCCTGCATAGCATCATCCCTACCATGGAAGCCTCTATTTCCATAGCCGTTGGGAACCCATTCCCCATATCTCCTTCTAAAATTTTCTAGAGAAGGGTGATAAATGACCTCGTTCGACGATACAAGGAGGGGGGGGGATTATCCCAACCAAGGATATGGTCCGTCAAGACATAAGGGATTTTCCGCCTTGTCACCACTGCCACCCCCAAGGGACATGCAGGTAGCCACTGCTCCCCACTCTTTGGCATAACTGTTTCAAGAGCCTCTCCCAGGAATGCTTCGATGAATCCCTCCTCTACACTGATGAGGTGAGGGATGTCTGGGACCACCCGACTAGGATCCCATTCTAGGGGAACCCAAGGAGGGCTCCCACATGGTTGTGTCTATGCTGCCACCTGGCCTTATGGGTTGTGGAGCGGGTAAGCTATGCGTCTGCACCACTGGCCTTAGTCCAATTAAACCAACACCATTGTTAGGCACATGCTGAGGAGGACTCCATTGTGGGGCATCAACGTCAATGACTACTATGGACCATGCCATAGCTGGCATATACCATGATTCCCCTGTTTATGCTGAGAAAGGGAACTCATACACCTGAACCATATCGAGGCCCCAACCACCCCACGATCAAGTTGGGTCGACTCTCCTGGTTGCCGACGTATGGAGCGTCTGTAGTGGGCTGACCCATGGCCATGAAACCCAGTATGGAGGTCCTCCCCATACAATCACCAATGAGAACGTATGTCCATACCGCTCCCAATTTATGTGTGGAGGTCTTCCCCACAACGACTTTAATCAGAATGAGGGACCTCCCCACTGAAGTGAAACTCTGTATTGAATCCTCCTCTGCTCCCATGGCCACAGGTATGGAGTCGTTCCTCCTGTCGCAGGCTGCTAGTGTGAAGGTGCTACACATCTGGTTAACCATCAGTGTGGGGGTCTTCCCTATGTCATTACAGAAATCGATGAAGGTTCTCATCATCCCAGAAAATAGATAAGTATAGGTTTTCCTTGCTTCCATGACACTCGATACGAAGGTACCACCCGAGTTCTACTCTACCAGTATAAGGACCATCCTCACACCAATATTTCTAGTTAAAATAAGCATGGAGTCCCTACCCATGCTCCCACCAAATCCAACGGTGGTCCTACCTGATCCATCACATCCCAAGGATATTCCATCCATGTGTCATCTAGTGGACATGGAGGTCCTCCCTATATTCCCTTTGACTTATGTCCAGGTGCTCCTCTCACCCTAGTTCACCCCGACATAAGTACTATCCACCCCATCACCATTTCATCCAAAGGCCCTCGCCGATCCAAAAATAAACCCGATCCCGAAGAGCCATCCTGGGATTGGATGGTGGGTCACCAATGCAATAAAAAGAGTTTTTATAAGATTCAGGCTCTAAATAAGCCTTTCAGATTCTCATATTCCGAGGTGGAATGAGACTCAGCAATGGAACCCTCACCTTGATCCTTTGTGTCAAGGGCCAAGGCATGAATGAGTTTCATTAGCCTCATCCTTGCAGAATCTGAACTCCACCAGCTTCCCACATCACTCTATAGATACATCCGAGAGGAGGAATATTAGGCCCTTTCCAAGGGACTGACCAAGAAATACTCCCAATCGTCTATAGGGTCATTCTCTGCTTCGTCCAGAGATCTTGGAGAGATGTTCTGGGGACAGATAAATGATGAACAGAAGCTTGAACCACCATTAGTGACCGCATCCCCTGCACCAGAAACTGTGGTCTCCATCCCGTCTTACCAATATGTAGTTGATCTGTCGTTGCATTCATCGCAGGACCACAGGAGATGCGGCAACTTGATTGCCCATTCTCTATATTCTACAATGTCCAGTCCATAGTCCAAGCAGTCTGCTTCAGTTCCGCTACCGGTCCCCCAACCTCCCCTAGTTGATGAGTGGGGAAACCAGGGGCCAGATCCTAAGTATGATCCAAGGAGATTTTGGGATATCCTTGCAGTGGATCATTTCCCAAAAATGTTTTGGCCAATTGTAGCCACAAGCTTTAGTGCGCCAGAATCTCTTAATCACGAGGAAGTCACTTGCTTTCTACAAACCCTCGGGGTGATGAACATCCATATCCGTTATCAGTGAGTGGATTATCCCAAGAGTTAGGAACACTTCAAGCATATTGACCAATAATTTCATATGGTCTACATGGCTACACACCCTGTGGCCCAACTCCTGAAGTCAGCCAGTTTCCATCAGACCCTCAAAAAAACATGCATATAGAGATTTAACGTTCTCTAAAATATTATCAAGGAGGCCTCCACCAAGTTCATGTCCATGGTTGCGGGCAGTATGATGGCCTCTATTTCATTCATATCTGGTGCCTTCCCGACTCACTAGGCGATATCAACAATATGTCTCCAGGAAGTGTCATGGTTAACATGAAAAATCAATTAGAAGAAGAGACAGAGTCAAAGATACATGGAGAAAACATACCCCCTGGGGGAGTGCCATAACTATTGAATCCATCAATAAGGGTTAATCAATAGTAGATAAATCTAATGGGTGTTAATATGCCCACTGAGGCATTAGTCCTCAACCAGGATCCCAATAAGGGCAAAGAACAACTTGGAGCCTTCTAACCCTCTAACCCATCTGGATCAGTGCAAAAGATGTATGATGATATCAAAAAGATTCATTTCATCAGTAGCTGGTAGAGCACAAGAATATGGTTGATGAAAACCTTGTTGAACATGCCACGAATTAGTGTCCCAACTATGGAAATCCTCGGCCAGGGAAGTAGGGGTAGGTAGAATAACACTATGACGAATTGCCTCAGGGTGACCCTGACCATCCTACCCACATTGATAGGATAAAGGCAGGAAAATATGGAAAGAGGGTGTGGTATGTGTCTCCAAATCAACCAGAGATGTGTGATAATCCCCTGGACCCAACTCAGGTTCCCCCACCTGCTCCACAGGTCATCCCCAAAGCTGCTCCATGAGCCTCCAGGCTTTCTTATCATGTTGAAGAACCTACCAATGCACTGGTGGTCAGGGATCCTTGTCAAGATAGAAATCCCTGCCCAGATGATCAGATGGTGGCACTCATTGCTTGCCTCGAGGCTTTATAAACTTGACAGGTGGAAATTCCGACTGATGGCAAGGTGTATCCCGCATGGGTGGATGATATGCTAGCAACCCCAGGTTTTGGAAACCCCACCTTCTCCCCCTTAAATGGGATGGGCGGTCCACTGCATCATCTGGCCCACTTCATCTCAAGGTTTTTACCCATTCTAGGATCTTTGGAGTAGACAGAGGCCACCTACTCTGGAGTTTCGTTCAAATATTTGTAGAGACTACATATGTCTGGTACATACAGCTACCCATAGGGTAAGTCACCGGTTGGGAAGATCTCCATAGTCAGCTTCTCTACAAGTCCAGTTCTACAACTTGGAAGACCAGTATTGTAGACCTCTTCATGTGCAATAAGAGGCGTAAAGAATACATCGCAGACTTCGTTGCCTGGTAGAAAGGCCTCACCTACTCCTTGGATATTCTGTTGACATAGGAACAGCTGCTGAAAATGTCTGTCGAGAATGTCAAGACCGAACTGTTCCTCTATCGCATTACAAATAATTTCTTTAGGGGGTTCCAAGAAAACTCTGATAAGGCACAAAATCTATAGAAATCCTTACAGTAGGCCATACAGGCACTCCCATTGCCTCCTCTAATTCCCTCAAGAAGGGCTGCTAAGGCTGAGCCCACAGTCATGGTCCAAATAGAGGCTCCCAAGAAACTGGATATTTTACCAGTATATCCACCTCCATAGCTCCACAAGGTCCCTCTACCTCAGGCGTATCCTCTATCCCAATAGTATCTACCTTAGAATCGACAGATTCCCCTGCGTAATGTGCCACCACCACCTATGTGAGATAACAGGGACCCACCTCCTTGACAGGCTCCTCCAGCCCCTCGTTAAGGCCAGGATAGCCGATCCCCCTTCTCGGACAATAGAAACTGAAATTAATCATACAATGAGGGTCATGACTCTAATTATTTTTCAAGTGCCTTTGAGGAGGGACTTCTATGTTTGTTAGAGTGCAGGAGACCAGAAGAGGAAGATCTCAGTAATCACCCCAATTACCTCCCCTATCATCTGATTGTGGGGAATAAAATCAAACAGTTCTATGTTTTTAAATACTGGCCTAGAGACTAGGTGGATAACTACATAGTCATGTTAGGCCCAGATCTGGCACAAGTGGAATTTGTATTCGTGAAGCCAGATAGTGGAAATGACAATGAAGGAGAGTGGCATCAGGTTTATAACTGCGGGTCACTAAAGTATGACAACTGGTTGGATAATAAAAAAGTTTCCCATGCCCACAGCATTATCTTTGCATGACTGAATCATCATGAAATTTCAGAAGATGACGGGTCACCCGTAGCTAGTACCTCTGCATCATCAGCTCAACCTTCCTCTTTCCATAAGAGCAGGTGTCATGGTAGCAAGGGAAAACATAGTACCCCAATGATGAAGTTATCATCCAGTACTCTTGGTGACGTCATTCGCCCAGAGAAGGTTATTCCCCCACTAAATCTGTCCAATGGTAGAGGATTCTCTAAGTGATAGTCATAGGTATTCCTTGGTTAGCAACGTAGAGATGGTAAACCTGTACATGATTTCTAATAGAGAGGAGTGCCTGACAGATAATCCTAATGTTCCAAGCCATCGCCAGTGCCGAAGAAGCCATGGATATATGGGTTGTTAAAGTTCATTGGTCGGTAGTTCTAGCCTAGATATCCAGGATACTGAAACCAGACAGTAGGCCAAGCTTAGAGCTCAACATGTGTAACATTCCCATATAGTGTCATCAGATCCCCCTTCACCACCATTTGTTTTACTTGATCAGGTGGTGCCAACTCAACTGCACTGTGATCGTCCATGCTCTACTATGAACTAGCCTTAGTTATCATATCCACATCTGGTAGTCACTCCTTGAGCTTCGACATGTGATCAATGGGACATCTCTAACACTAGTCAACTGTCAGATCTACCGAAAGTGCCAGTCATACCCTACCACAAAACGACCTACTTTAAGAAGAAGTTCATGATTGGAATGGAAGTATGAAGTCCTCAAGAATCATTCTAGATTTTTGTCAAGTCTCTCTATCCTTGAGGTTCTTATCCTATCAATAGATATGTGTGAATCCAACGTTGAAGCTTTAAGAATCCCCCCTTTTGTTCGAGATGGATGTAGCAACCGCAGAAGCATTCCATGCTGAGGTAGTTGAGCATGCTAAATTTCAGGCCATTATCTCTTTATCTGGAGAAGATGATGGCTATCCCACAAAGTAGGACATCCACCCATTGTACATCACCAACCATTTCAATGGCGTAGAGTTTCGTCACTACCATGTAGACACATGCACTGGGATCAACGTAATCCCATCCCAGACACTTCAAAAGATTGGGCTATCAAAGGATTATCTGAGTTCATCTGACCTAAAAATACAAGGTTATGATACGATGGAATGGACATGGGTTAGCATGATCCACTTGAAGACCCAGTTTGGTGGCCTAGTTTCCAGCACTGTGTTCAAGGTTGTCTCCTAGGAAACCACCTCTAATGAATTGATGGAATGGTCATGGATCCACCTGCATGCAGCGACCCCTTCATCGTATCGTCAGTGCCATAAGTACTCCTGTAATGGTAGAGTTGGAATAATCCAAGGTGAAAGATCTCCATTTTCCTTTTGTGAAGCCTTCTACCTCGATTCTGACTTCTATAAGAGAAAGGAAAAACTGATTCGGGAAAATGAGGTCGAACATGCTACGGCTGCGACCAACCTGTGGATAGACCTGGATGATGCCTAAATTTTTCTAATCCACATATTGGAGGCTAAGACCCCAGATATGGGGAAATTCATTGTTGATTCTTTAATGAGGGGGATGAAAATTCCAAAGTTTAAGCGACACCAAAAGATAACCTCTTATTCCTATACAAATCAGGTTCGGGTGATCCCAGAGCCCCCGATTCCAATAAGGTATTAGGATGTCCACCCCATGACAACAATTATATGCCATACATTACTATTTTTTCTAGGATATGATAAACTGGCTCAATTTGATGCACCACTATTGCTTCGATATCATCAAGAGTGGCCCTATAGGCCGAAGAATAAATGGGATGGTATCGACAGCTTTCATTACCATGGTTTCGGCAGCACATGAGTCTTCGATGCGGTGTCTACCACCACTATGGATGGAAACCGTCTCCCATCGGGAACTATTGATGTATAGTAAGCTTCTCCTGTTGAGGATCCCGCTCCCATAAGTGATGAAAATTATTTAGAGGATGCTTCTCCTACCCTTGAAGAAGGCATCTCCACCATGGTCGATGAAGTTGTACAGGTGAGCCATGGTAGCGAGATAGATCTGAAACCCACATTGAGAAGTGCCTTTATGCCTATCGAAGAGAAAAAAATAATATGTATACTTCTTGTAGAAACATCAGGATTTTATTTCTAGGATTTATAATGAAATTCTGAGACTAGATCCCTCGGTCGTCGTAGGCCCCCTCAGTCTTCTTGAAAATAACTGCGGGTTCAAAAAACCTCCCAAAACGTTTTACCCTTCTCACGGTGCAACGGTCGAGGTAAAAGTTGACAAGATCATTATATCCAGCATTATCAAGGAGTTTCAGTACCCCAGATGGCTAGCCAAAATTGTGCTCGTCAGGAAGAAGAATAGATAGATTAGAGTTTTCATCAACCTCAGGGATCTCAACCCTCATTGTCCAAAGGATGATTTTTCCCTTCCTGTGATGGAGTTGCTGATTGATTCTACTACTAGGGTCTAGGACATGTCCTTCATGGATGGGTATTCTAGGTATAACCATATTCGAATGGCTCCCAACGATGATGAGTCTATACACTTTAGGGAACTAAAAGGTAATTTTTTCTATGAGGTAATTTCCTTCATTCTAAAGAATTTTGGTGACACCTATCAGTGTTCCATGCATCACATATTTAATTAGATACTCAGGAAATTGTTAGAGTTTCATATGGATGATCAGGTGCCCAAATATCTCCATTGTTAGGATCATCTCAAAGATCTTGAGAATTTGTTCGACTTCCTACATTCTCACCATCTGATGATAACCCATAGATGTGTGCCTTTGGGGTCACATCCAGAACTTTTCTCGACATCGTTGTGAGATAAATGAGCATTGATATCAACCCAGAGAATATCAAGGCCATTATCCATATGTCTCCCCCGAGAAACATTCAAGATCTTCGAGGCTTTCAAGGCCACCTGGACTACATACGCTGATTCATTGCAAATTTGGCTAGCAAGTGTAATCCCTTTTGTCAACTAAGGAAAAAATGCACTACCTATCAATGGGATGAAGAATCTCATACTTATTTTTATGAATTAAATAATTATCTACTCTAGCCTCTAGTATTGATGCCACCAATTTCTAGAAAGCTTCTCGTCCTTTAGGTGACTGCCCTGGAATGATCTCTCGATGCCCTCCTCTCCCAGAAGAACAATGAGGGATCAGAGAACATTATCTACTATCTCAATTTCATTCTCCTAGATATGGAGACCACATACTCCTCCATCGAGAAGTGTTTCCTTAATCTAGTATTCATAGTGAAAATATTTCAAAATTACTTCCAGGAACATGAGGTACAACGGTGTCTTTACTGGATCTGCTGATGTACATCCGAAATCACCCCAAGTTGAAATTCTCTCTAGCTCGAGGGGCAGTGATCCTCTAGCAGTTCGATGTTAGGTTGGTCCCCTAGAAGTATATTATAGTGAAATCATTGACAGGATTCCTTTCCTCCCATCAAACTTCCACATACTAGTCTCATGACCTTGATTTTCTTGACTAGGAAATCCTCTTGGTAGACTAAGCCATTCCATGTTGAAAAAATGAACTTTGATGGTGCTTTACGAGTCCCTACATCTAGAAGACTCAATGACCCCAGACTCAACAGAGTGGGCCCGTGTATCTTCTTCATCACTCCATCATGATCAGTTTTACTATTCATTCATGTTATTGGAAGGTTTTACCAAAAACGAATCAGAGTACCAGGATCTCATCACTGGCCTTGAGCTGTCCCTCAAGATTGATGTTCCCTCTATTCATATGAAAGGGGAATCCGAAATATTCATCAAGAAAATAAATGGTGAATATTTCGTCAGAAATATATAGCTCGTACCATTATTGGAACACACCCTCTAGTTGATGGCCCGATTCCCATATCGGCCAGAAGTTACCCATGTCCCTCGATTCCAAAACGGATGAGCTGACACCTTGGCCAGCCTAGATATATCTCTTATAGAGCTATATCATGATGATTTTATCATCCATGTGTCACACCGGAGAGTCATCACCTCCGCCACTCCAGACGACGAGGAAAACCCACTGGTAAGCCACCTTACCAATGACATCTCCACGTCAAGACTTCCAGGTCTCCTGGATGCAGTGACTAAAGTGACTCCTGGCCAGAGGACATCCATTCTAAAGTAACTCCAAAATGGTCATCTCTCATTAGATTGATCCAAGTGCGAGTGAATCCGACACTGAGAATTGAAATTTACCCTCTAGAGAGGTTCTAGTCTTGAGAAGATCATCTACAAGCCCAATTTTTATGGCATTATCCTTCTTTTCATACAAGGAGTGGATATTTCTCTAGTCATAAAGGAGGTTCATGCCGGTTCTTGTAGGGTTCCTAAGACCAGGCCGAGAATATCTCCCCTGATCCAGAGACTGGGTTATTTTTTCCCTCCGTGATTCGTGACTGCATCGATCTTACCACGAGGTTCGATGCATTCCATATTCATGCCAACTTTCTGCATCATCCGCGAGAGCCACTCTACACTACCAAGTAATCTTGTCCCTTTGCGCTCTTGGGACTCGATGTTGTGGGACCATATCTAATGGCAGCAGCTTTCCAGTGTAGGTTCATCCTGACCGCTATAGATTTCCTTTCCAAGTGGGATGATGTAGTTCTACTCAAGGAGGTCAAGGCCCGTTCAATCGATTAATTTGTGAGCTCCAACATCATCTACCGATTTTTATTCCCCCATGCCTTTTATACCAATAATGGCACCAACATTCGGGCAGCCAAATTGAAGAAATTTAACTACAAGTACAATATTCATTCTAACCATACCTACCGCTATCACACGAAAGATAATGGGTATATTGAGGCCTTAAAAATCCCTCTCTATCATTCGGTAGAATATAGTTGGTTGTAACAAGAAGCGTTTGTCGGAAAAGCTCCTTAATTCCCTTTGGGCTTACCAGGTGATGACTCACAATTCCACATAGGTGACCCCTTACTCTCTGGTGTATGGAATAAAGGTCGTCTTGTCCATCGAGATTCAGTTTCCTTCAATACAAATAGTTTTTTATGATTAAAAAGTGCCAGATAAAGTTGTTGAGATTCATCTAGATTAATTGGAAGTAGTCTAAGAGAACATGCTAAATTTCCTACACTATCTATAAAGGCATCAAAACAATATAGCAAGAGATTTTAGCAATAAAGTTCACCTCTCTTCTTTCTTACAAGGTTACCTGGTGTTGGATCTGAGAACACCAATGATTCCAGGTAGGAATCCTCCCAAGATGGATCCCAAATGAGGAGGACCTTACATCATTCATAAGGTTTACCCCAATGGAATATACTCACTAGTTACCATGTAGGAAAAGCGTATAACTCTTCCCACCAATGAAATATCCCTCAAGAAATACTCTTTTTGAGTAGTTGGGTTCAACATGAAATTAAACTACTTTGTTGTCCCACATGACATTAATTTGTATATCGTCCCACAGGACGATAAACTGTATATGGTCTTGCATGACCATAAACTATTTTTCCCACATGACATTAAACTCTATGTCATCCTACAAGATGTTAAACTGTATATGGTCCAAAATCACCTTAACCTATTGTGTCCTGTATGACATTAAACTGTATGTCATCTCGTAGGACGTTAAAATGTATATGGTCTTGCATGACCTTAAATTGTTACATCCAATATGACATTAAACAACTTTGACATCCCACATGATGATATAATTCAAAATGGTCTGATATCTATGACCATAAACTAAGATCTATATGGTCCCGCCATACCTTAAACTGTTCCGTCTTTTCCACATGACATTGAATTGTGTGATTTGTCTGGACTGAATAATGTAAAACAATTCAGCATTCATCCTCACTTCATGAAAATAAAATACATGGAACCTTGAAGAACTACCTATGAACTTATTCCCATCCTCATGTGATATATAGGAACACTCGGATGCATCATATCGAGTCTATCCCCCAAAATCCTCTTTGACTACCCCTAGGTATAGTTTTATTTGAGGATCCCTCCTGGTGTAGTGTAGGCTTCTATGTCCCCGAATCAAGTCAGGATTATGATTATCACACCATGTGCATATCCTAGTTCTTTTATTCTCTCATTTTCTCTTCACAAGATGTCAAATTTCATGTCCTTTTCATAACTACATATCGCTTGATTCCCATTCTCATGTGATACGTAGGAACGCCCTAACATTTTCTCCATCGGCCCAGCCCCAAACTTTAGGATCTCCCCTTGAGTCGGAAAACATGGTGTGGTGCCAAATTCATCCCTCATTCATGTCGAGTTCCTCAAAACCGCACCATGAATCCCTCTATCAGAAGATCTCACCCATATTCCTCATCCCGCATGATGTTAAACTACACATGCACATTCATTATTTACACACCTCCTTAATTTGGGATTACCTCATCTCCCACACCCGAAAGGACCCCCGAACAACATGGATGTTTTAGAATAAGAGAATTCCTACCATTTAGGGCCAACTTAATCAAGGATATTGAAATAAAAATTGATACAAGTCCCACATTGTGAACACGGCCGGCAGTCGATTGTCATTTTTTGTTCCCATTCTAGGTCGCACGATGGGGATGCTGTGTTTTGAACGTAGTCAACAATAATCCTTCATCATTTCTACCAACCCCATTTTTCCCAAATATTGGGTGTAGTGGTTAATTCTGTCTCGATATGCCTTCAAATATCAGTTTGCCTCAGGCAAGAGTGTGAGTCCAGTTGTCATACCCTAACGTGTTGGGGACAACCTTATCCTCTTATTTATTTCCCACACTGAGAATTTTTCATGTGGGTATAGGATATTTGATAAGTAAATACCCATGTAAAGGGTCACATATCTAAGGTCCGAGTCCTATGAACTTAAACTAAGATCCCCATCGTCCTTATCGCAAGATGTTAAACTATGAGCTGGCCGGGGCTGCCTGTCTTAGATCCCTCAACCTTTCCAGGCCCCTGGTCCAAGTTCTCCTTTAGAACTGTGTGGTGTGGTGTGGAATCCTCATCCATGATCACATCTGGCTATTTATTTCATGCCTCACACATCCTCTGGGGAAACCCCTCTATCCAATGTCCTTGTAGTAAAGCGTTAAACTATAGACAGGATGAGACTCCCTTAGGTCCCTTAACCATTTTGGCCTCCTGGTGAAAGTTCCCATTTGGGGTCATACAATGGGGCATGGTCTTATGTTCTCATTCATGTCGGGTTTCCTGATGTTCCATACAAATCCACCATTGATATACCATGCCCATATCTACGTCTATACCACATGACGTTAAACTGCACAACAACATTTTAGAACAACATATGGCATGCTTCTCATCCTCATGGGATACCTAGGACCACCTAAACATTTCTCCCTCCGGTCCAGCCCCATTTCATAGAAACTCCTCATTTTCCCGACCTCCTGGACTGTGTCCTCCCAAGATAGGGGCATGCATTGTGGTATAGAATTATGCTCTCATTCACACTGAGTTTGTAAAAACCACACCACATACCTCTTTTTCCAGAGATATCTTCGTCCCCTTGTTCCAAACTTATCTTCTCAAGACAACTAGTCTTATGTTGGGTCCCTTGACCCTCTTTCACAGTTCACCAATGAGCCCAGGACAACTCTGGTTTAGCATCTACAGTTTCAAATCCTATATAGACATGTTATCGCCCATCCCCAGGCTTCATTCTTCCCTTCTCCTAGATTCCATATTATTTCAAATCCAAAAGGGCCTTCGAATGAGATGGATACTATAACAACTCAATCTTTTTGAGTAGTATATTAACTTACTCTTATTGATTTAATAAGATGTCAATGGTTAATGTAGAAAGAGGAGTCGATGGATTCATCCATTAGACTCGAACCTTATGAAGCCCACTTATCAGAGCTTGGGAAGGAGGTAGCATCTGTGGGCTTCGCTTTGGACCAAGACCAAGCCGAACTCCAGCGTGTCATGCTTGAACGGAAACGCCTACAGGAGAAGTTCAAGTTAGTAGAGATTACTACTAGGGAAATGTTATCTGAGCCTCCCTCAGATTCTGTCACCATAGCACACCTTACACTTAGGTCTTATGCCGGTGTTATAAGGGGCTATGTGACGAGACCCTAGCTTCCTTGTGTAATCCTTTCGGGTGAATGAATTGAGATTTCTTCCTTTAGTGATGTTTGTGAAATTTCAAATGTCCAGATAATTTTAGAATGTATTTTATTGATGAATTTTGAAAAAAAAAGGATATTTTAAAATATTTATGAAAACCCTAAATAACTAATGATGTGTAATGATTTTCAAAAAATGGTCTTCTACAAAAGTGTTCAGTAAGGAATTTGGAGTCTAATAAGATCAACTTAATTTTTGATGAATAGTAAATTATGAATAGTGATTTTACGCTTAGGATTAGTAATGTGACCAAATGGATTAGTAATTTCACTCAAAGAAATTTTTAATATAATTTAGACACCTAGATTAAGTAATGTGATTCAATAAAATGGGTAAATAATGGTTTCATAAATTATTAGTCAAGTATTAGTTTTTTCGGATGAATAGTGTTTTTTAATTAAAAATTTAATTAAAAATAATTAGACAATTATTTTTATAAAAAGGCCTTTATTTTTGAACTCAAAGCATCGATATTATGTTAAGGTAATTTTTGGGGATTTTTCTGAAAAAAATGAATTCTCGATGAATAGTGTTTTTATTTAAAAATTAAATTAAAAATATTTAGAAAATTATTTTTATAAAATTTATTTCATTTTTGAAATCAGAGAATTGATATTTGGTTAAGGTGAAATTTTGGGATTATTCTAAGAAAGTTGAATTTTCAATGAATAGTGAAAATATAGTTTTTAAGTTACGTGTGTTTAATGACATCAGTAAATGATGTATTAAGTATATATTCAATATGGTTGAATTATGAATAGTACGATAAGGTATGAGGTGTCCCAAGTGGCCAATACCATGGGTAAATACCATGGGCAAGGCCATGGTTTTTCCAAAACCACTAGTGAGGTGTCCCTTGGCCATTAATGCCTTGTCCCCTCACTTTCCCTATAAATACCCAACCTTTCCTCCTTTAGTTTTCACTCCCAGATCTCCCCCAACGAAGTTTGGGTCTCCTTACCTTCCAAGGGGTCCTCCCAAGGTTCCCCCAAGCCCTCAAGGTCCAAAGCATTGAGTTTCAAGAGTCACATTTTAAGGTAAGGGATCCAACCCCTCTTTTTCTTTTCATGTAATCTCTTTTATGTAATTACTTTTATGCTCCGTGTTCTTATGTGAGAGGATGTTCTTTTATATTCCTCTTACTGCCCTTTTCATTTTTATATGTTGAGATATCCCCTATTACTCTCATCATTTCATTTTATGAAAGTTTAAGTGACGCCGTTAGGCTGCCGAATTTTTAAGTGATTCTTTCACCCTTCTCATTTTTCAAGTTCGATTTTCATGTCAAGTCTTTCAAGTTCCTTTTTATTATGTTGGGGTATGATATATATATCTATCATACTGATCTCTTATGATCATATGATGAGAGACCCTATTTTATCTTGTCAATTCATTTTTATTGAAGTTTAAGTGACGCCGTTAGGCTGCCGAATTTTCATAAGAGAAATCTAATTTTTTTTCCTTCCATGTTTTTCATTTCAAATGGTATGTCCTTCAAATTTCATTAACATGTCCATATATCCTTCTTATTCTGTCACCCTACTGTTTTATGGATCATTTATGAGTGGGTGACCCATGTCCCCTCCCTTTTCAATGTTTTCTAAAACCCCAAAACATAGCCGTTATGCTGCAGAATTTTCGTCTCAAAACGCCTCTCTCTTTTCTCAAAATTATTTTATGTTATAAAGTGAATACTCAAAGCTCTTATTTCTACAATGGTATTAACATATATATCAAAATGTTCTATTTTAGATTCTGGGATTTACATACATGAGACCCTCTTTCCCTTTCTGTGGGTTTAAAGTGACGTAAGGATCATGTCTTTAAAGCAGTTTTTTAAACGTTATGATTATGAAATGAAACCCATTTATTTTATGCTATATGGGTTATTTATGAAATTTTTGATGATGATATAAGTGGCTCACATGATAATAAAGGAAAATTTAATGGTGCGCACTGATAGCACTCCAATGCATTGGGTAATGATGTAACCACTAGAGATTACAATTTTCACGATACCTTGGTGAATAACCTTGGTAATTTTCAAATAACACCTTGGGGATGGAACTTGGTGATATGTTCATGATTGTCTATGTTAAATGATGTAGCCACATCTTCAAGTTATGAAAAATGTTATTTTTATTATGAAATGCCTCATGATTTCTTTCTCATGCCTTAAAGTTCTTTTCATGTCCTTATTGAAGTATATCAAGTTCACATGTAAAATGTTCCTCTTGTTTCCCTTACTGGGCCTTCTGCTCACCCTTTCATTTGATGTATGTCCCTAGGTTATGAGATGCAGTAATGAACCTAGGATGAACTTAAGGAGATGCCTTTCAAGTGTTTAAGAAGAATGCTTTATGTTGTTTTCATGTATTATGTTCCTGGTTTCCAAGACACTAAACCTTAAAGATCCTCAGTTTTGTGTAATGTAATGAATGTTTATGTTATAATAAGACGAGATGCTATAGTTGGTTTCAAAGGATGGTTTAGTTATTTGTGGAAATTAGGATATAAAAACTTTAGGAAGAACCCTATATAAAAGTATAAATATAGGAAAACTTCCTGGTATTTTGGTAAGTATTGAGTAAGTGGTTTATCAAACAAATACATCCCTGTCTGGATACGAGTAGGTAGAGGCGGCTCTGGCACAGATGTACATAGGGGTAAAACTCAAAAACACCGCTTTGAGCTAGACTCGAACGGGAACTGGTGCACGATAACGGGCCTTGCTGCACTCTTGGTTACGACACTCCCGGGGGATATGTATGGTTAATCACAAGCTTTTTATGAATCATTATGAACGAATTATAGAGAAGTATAATTTTCTAATCATGAAGTCTTAGTTAAAAGATTCATAAATGAAATAATTTTCTCACTAAGGTTTTATTCTTTTAGAAAATGGCGGGCAATAGGAGGAACCGTGCAGATGGTGACCTCCATGCACCATGTGCTGACGGCCCTCCGATGGAAGCCGGAATGGAAACATTCATGCGACTGATGAACCAAATGACTCAAGTTACGAGTAATAACTTGAATCAAGCTGAGAGGCCGATCTCACCACGAAGGGAGAAAATTTCTTTTGAGTCCTTTATGCGTCCATGACCACCAACATTCAGTGGATCTACTGACCCATTTGTTGTGGAAAAATGGATAGGCTCCATTGAAAAGATATTTTCTGTACTTCATTGTCCGGAACAAGAAAAAGTCACCTTTGCTGTTTACCGCCTAGAGGGAGAAGCTGATCAGTGGTGGTCACTGATCAAAAACATGAAGCCATGAGGAGAGATAGAAGTTATGGAGTGGGAAGAATTTCGGGGAATTTTCTTTAACAAGTATTTCCCTCGTTCCTTGAGAACGAGAATGGAGAAAGAGTTTCTCGAGATGAAGCAGAAGGAGAACGAATCTGTCGGAAGCTATGAGATGAACTTCACAAGGCTTTCCTGTTATACCTCAAGCTTTTTCATGGACCCTAATGGGAAGGTTGATAGATTCTTTGGCGGACTACGACCTCATATGCGGAAGAATCTAGCCAACAGGGACTACGATAGCTATGAAGAAATAGTTCGAAGTGCTATAAAAGTTGAACTAGATTTTGGGGAGACACAGTGGTCTCACAAATATAATGAAAAGAAGAGAACACTAGAACCAAGACTGGGAAGAAGTTTTGATCAGGAAATAGGTGGAAAGCATATGCAACATGCCACATGCAATAAGTGTGGGAAGAAGCATTCGGGGAACTGCTTGATCGGGAGTGGTAAGTGCTACAGGCGTGGAAGAGAAGGCCATATTTCTCGTAATTGTCGTAGTGATGTGAAGCCTCAACTTCTCAACACTAACGACAGAGGAAAGATGGTTCTGGCCCTACCCGAAGTCACATGCTTCAAGTGTGGACAGCTTGGGCACTTTTCTAATCAATGTCCAAATCTGAGGGCGGTGGAGAGGAATCACCATCAACCTCAGCAGAGGCCAAGGGAGAAATGTCGTTCTTTCGCTATCACAAAAACTGAAGTTTAAGTTACAAACGATGTGGTAGTAGGTACTATTGTCTTCCTATCAAAACTATCAAGTACATTATTTGATTCTGGTTCTACGCATTCCTTTATTTCCTCCAAGTTTGCAAGGAATATAGAATCAATCCCCGGACTGCTAGAGGTAGAGTTGTCAGTCAAGACTCCAAGTGGGATTATCCTTGCATCAACCGTATTTAGAGACTCTAGTGTTTACTTTGGTGAGATCAATATTATCGCAAATCTAGTAGTCATTCCCATGATGAAATTTGACATTATACTAGGGATGGACTGGCTCTCAAAGTATAATGCTAAGATCAAATGCAGAAGTAAGGAAATCTCAGTAGTCTTGAATAAACGACCTACAATTATCTTCCGAGGAGAGATATCCCGAACTGATCCCTATCTAGAAGCACCTCCTATAGCATTTTTTATGGATTTAATCGGTGATGATGAAGAAGGAAAAGGGGGCATACAAATAGAAGATGTTACGATTGTTCAGGAATACATGGATGTATTTCGTGAGGAGTTACCTGGACCTCCCCCAGAAAAAGAGGTTGAGTTCTCCATTGAACTCGTACCTGGGTCTCAACCGATATCAAAGAATCCATATAGAATGGAAAATGTGTATCTAGAAGAGTTAAAGAATCAACTCCAAGACTTGTTGGATAAGGGTTTTATCCGACCGAGTGTGTCTCCTTGGGGAGCACAAGTTCTTTTTGTGAAGAAGAAGGATGGATCAATGCGGCTATGCATTGATTATAGAGAACTGAACAGGATCACAGTGAAGAATAGATATCCTCTTCCAAGAATTGATGATTTATTTGACCAACTTCAAGGGGCTCAATTCTTCTCTAAGATTGACCTTCGATCTGGTTATCATCAACTGAGGGTGAAGAAGGAAGATATTCCAAAGACTGCCTTCCGATCAAGATATGAGCATTATGAGTTTACTGTTATGCCCTTCATCTTGACTAATGCTCATGATATTGTCATTAATTTGATGAATAGAGTCTTTAAGGACTACCTTGATAACTTTGTGGTAGTTTTTATTGATGATATTTTGATATATTCAAAAAGTTGTGAGGAGAATGAAGATCATCTAAGGGTTATATTGAAAACTCTGCGGAAGGAGAGGCTCTTTGGGAAGTTCCGAAAGTGTGAGTTTTGGTTACAATAGGTGGCTTTCTTGAGGCACATCGTAACCAATGAAGGAATCTCGGTTGAGCCTGCAAAGACAATGGTTGTGGAGGAGTGGCCTCAACCCACAATAGTAACTGAGATTCGTAGTTTCCTTGGTTTAGATGGATATTATAGGAGGTTTGTGAAAAACTTTTCACGGCTTTCTAATCCACTAACCAAGTTGACTCGAAAAGGGGTTAAGTTCATCTGGACAAAGTAATGGGAGGAAATTTTCCAAGAGCTGAAGAAGAGATTGGTTACTGTCCCTGTGTTAACACTACCCTATATCAGAGAAGGATTCGTTATTTTTAGCGATGCATCTCTGAAAGGGCTTGGGTGCGTCCTTATGCAAAATGACAAGGTAATTGCTTATGCATCTCGATAGTTAAAGATTCATGAGCAGAATTATCCTACGCTTGATATAGAGCTGGCGACAGTTGTTTTTACTCTAAAGATATGGAGGTACTATCTTTATGGGGAGAAATGTGATATATACACTGACCACCAAAGTCTAAAGAATATTTTCACACAGAAAGAATAGAACATGAGACAAAGGAGATGGTTGGATCTTATTAAAGACTATGATTGTTCAATTCATTATCACCCTAGAAGAGAAAACAAAGTCGCGAATGTGTTAAGCAGGAAAGATCTTGTTGTTCTGGAAACAATGAGGATCCTAGGAGATCCCTTGATTAAAGATCTAGTAAAACTGGACATGGGAATTATAAGGAAAGGGACATCATCAACCCTATCCCAAATTATTTCTCAACCTTCATTACTTGAGAAGATCAAGAAGGCTCAAAAATAAGATCCTTTGCTGCAGGAGAAGTTGGAGGCTGTAAAAGATGGGAAGTTCCCTGATTTCAATATTGATCAAGAAGGTGTATTGAAATTTCGTACAAGACTATGTGTCCCATATATTCCGGAGATAAAGAAAGAACTGATGGATGAAGCTCATAGCTCTACTTTCTCTATACATCCGGGAAGCACTATGATGTATAGAGACCTTCGTGATCATTATTGTTGGGATAACATGAAGAGGGAGATTGCTGATTACACTACAAGGTGCCTGGTGTGTCAGCAAGTAATGGCAGAAAGACAACTTCCTAAGGGGGTATTACAACCACTACCCATACCAGTATGGAAGTGGGATAATATCACCATGGACTTTGTAACTGGTCTCCCAAAAACATCCAAGGGAAACAATCCGATATGGGTTATTGTGGACCGTCTCACCAAAAAAGCCCATTTTATCTCTATTCGGGAAGATTTCTCTCTGGATCAGCTTGCCAAGATATACGTGAAGGAAGTGGTAAGGCTGCATGGGGTACCACTATCCATCGTATCTGACTGTGACCCAATATTGACATCAAAATTCTGGAGAAGTCTTCAACATGCTCTGAATAGTGAATTGAATTTTAGTACGACCTATCATCCTCAAAATAATTGCCAATCTGAAAGGAATATTCAGACACTTGAAGACATGTTGAGATTATGCTCAATGGAATTTAAAGGTGGATGGGATCAAAACCTCACATTAGTGGAGTTCTCCTATAACAACAGCTTCCATGCGAGTATTCAGATGGCACCCTATGAAGCTCTGTATGGAAAGCGGTGTAGAACTCCTACTTGTTGGGATGAAACTGGTGAGAGGAAGCTTCTTGGGCCTGATCTCATGCAAGATATGACGGAACAGGTTCATGTCATCCAACAAAACATAAATGCTGCTCAGAGTCGGCAGAAGAGCTATGCTGACAATCATCGAAGGGACTTGGAGTTTGGTGTTGGTGACAAAGTCTTCCTTCGAATTTCTCCATGGAAGAGTCATGCGGTTTGGGAAGAAAGGGAAGCTCAGCCATAAGTACATTAGCCCCTATGAAATCCTTGATCACATAGGAGCAGTGGCCTATCGTCTAGCACTTCCACCGAACCTAGCTCAAGTTCATGATATCTTCCATGTATCTCTCTTGAGGAAGTACATACCCGACCCTTCGCATGTACTGAACCCAGAGGTGGTACAACTGGAACATGACCTCTCTTATGAAAGGCAGCCAGTGGAGATCTTGGGTCGTAGAGACAAGGTTCTATGAAACAAGACTACCCACCATGTGAAAGTGTTGTGGAGGAATCATAAGTATGAAGAAGCGACTTGGGAGCCTGAGGAAATGATGAAGCAAATGTACCCTCACCTTTTCGACTAGGCCTCATGTATAAATTTCGGGGACAAAATTTCTTAAGGGGGGGAAGAATGTAACGACCCAATCTTTTTGAGTAGTATATTGATTTACTCTTATTGATTTAATAAGATGTTAATGGTTAATGAAGAAATAGGAGTCGATGGCTTCATCCAGTAGACTCGAACCATATGAAGCCCACTTATCAGAGCTTGGGAAGGAGGTAGCATCTGTGGGCTTTTCTTTGGACCAAGCCCAAGCCGAACTCCAGCGTGTCAAGCATGAACGGAAACTCCTATAGGAGAAGTTCAAGTTAGTAGAGATTACTACTAGGGAAATGTTCTCTGAGCCTCCCTCATATTCTCTCACCATAGCACACCTTACAATTAGGTCTTATACCGGTGTTATAAGGGGCTATGTGACGAGACCCTAGCTTCCTTGTGTAATCCTTTCGGGTGAATGAATTGAGATTTCTTCCTTTAGTGATGTTTGTGAAATTTCAAATGTCCAGATAATTTTAGAATGTATTTTATTGATGAATTTTGAAAAAAAAGGATATTTTAAAATATTTATGAAAACCCTAAATAACTAATGATGTGTAATGATTTTCAAAAAATGGTCTTCTACCAAAGTGTTCAGTAAGGAATTTGGAGTCTAATAAGATCAACTTAATTTTTGATGAATAGTAAATTATGAATAGTGATTTTACGCTTAGGATTAGTAATGTGACCAAATGGATTAGTAATTTCACTCAAAGAAAGTTTTAATATAATTTAGACACCTAGATTAAGTAATGTGATTTAATAAAATGGGTAAATAACGGTTTCATAAATTATTATTCAAGAATTAGTTTTTTCAGATGAATGGTGTTTTTTAATTAAAAATTTAATTAAAAATAATTAGAAAATTATTATTATAAAAAGGAATTTATTTTTGAACTCAGAGCATCGATATTATGTTATGGTAATTTTTGGGGATTTTTCTGAAAAAAATGAATTCTCGATGAATAGTGTTTTTATTTAAAATTTAAATTAAAAATATTTAGAAAATTATTTTTATAAAATGGATTTCATTTTTGAAATCAGATTATTGATATTTGGTTAAGGTGAAATTTTGGGATTATTCTGAAAAAGTTGAATTTTCGATGAATAGTGAAAATATAGTTTTTAAGTTACGTGTGTTTAATGACATCATTAAATGATGTATTAAATATATATTCAATATGGTCGAATAATGAATAGTACGATAAGGTATGAGGTGTCCCAAGTGGCCAATAACATGGGCAAATACCATGGGCAAGGCCATGGTTTTTCCAAAACCACTAGTGAGGTGTCCCTTGGCCATTAATGCCTTGTCCCCCACTTTACCTATAAATACCCACCCTTTCCTCCTTTAGTTTTCACTCCCAACTCTCCCTCAATGAAGTTATGGTCTCCTTACCTTCCAAGGAGTCCTCCCAAGGTGCCCTCAAGCCCTCAAGGTCCAAAACGTTGAGTTTCAAGAGTCACGTTTTAAGGTAAGGGATCCGACCCCTCTCTTTCTTTTCATGTAATCTCTTTTATGTCATTCCTTTTATGCTCCATTTTCTTATGTGAGAGGATGTTTTTTATATTAATCTTACTGCACTTTTAAGTTTTATATTATGAGAGATCCCCTATTACTCTCATCATTTCATTTTATGAAAGTTTAAGTGACGCCGTTAGGCTGCCGAATTTTTAAGGGATTCTTTCACCCTTCTCATTTTTCAAGTTCGATTTTCATGTCAAGTCTTTCATGTTCCTTTTTATTATGTTGGGGTATGATCTCTATATCTATCATACTGATCTCTTATTATCATATTATGAGAGACCATATTTTATCTTGTCAATTCATTTTTATTGAAGTTTAAGTGATGCCGTTAGGCTGCCGAATTTTCATAAGAGAAATCTAATTTTTTTTCCTTCCATGTTTTTCATTTCAAATGGTATGCCCTTCAAATTTCATTACCATGTCCATATATCCTTATTATTCTGTCACCCTACTGTTTTATGGATCATTTATGAGTGGGTGACCCATGTCCCCTCTCTTTTCAATGTTTTCTAAAACCCCGAAACATAGCCGTTATGCTGTAGAATTTTCGTCTCAAAATGCCTCCCTCTTTTCACAAAGTTATTTTATGTTATAAAGTGAATACTCAAAGCTCTTATTTCTACAAGGGTATTCACATATATATCAAAATGTTCTATTTTAAATTCTGGGATTTCCATACATGAGACCCACTTTCCCTTTCCGTGGGTTTAAAGTGACGTAAGGATCATGTCTTTAAAGCAGTTTTTTTTAAACGTTATGATTATGAAATGAAACCCATTTATTTTATGCTATATGGGTTATTTATGAAATGTTTGATGATGATATATGTGGATCACATGATAATAAAGGAAAATTTAAGGGTGCGCCCTGATAGCGCTCCAATGCATTGGGTAATGATGTAACCACTAGAGATTACAATTTTCACGATACCTTGGTGAATAACCTTGGTAATTTTCAAATGACACCTTGGGGATGGACCTTGGTGATATGTTCATGATTTTGTATGTTAAACGATGTAGCCACATCTTCAAGTTATGAAAAATGTTATTTTTATTATGAAATGCATCATGATTTCTTTCTCATGCCTTAAAGTTCTTTTCATGTCTTTATTGAAGTATATCAAGTTCACATGTAAATTGTTCCTCTTGTTTCCCTTACTAGGCCTTCTGCTCACCCTTTCTTTTGATGTATGTCCCCAGGTTATGAGATGTAGTAATGAACCTAGGATGAACTTAAGGAGAAGCCTTTCAAGTGATTAAGAAGAATTCTTTATGTTGTTTTCTTGTATTATGTTCCTGGTTTCCAAGACACTAAACCTTAAAGATCCTCAGTTTTGTGTAATGTAAGGAAAGTTTATGTTATAAGAAGACGTGATGCTATAGATACTTAGCCCAAGGGATCTCCTATCATTTCGGGCCAACGTCCTCAAGGTCCTTGAATAAAAAATTGACACAATACTCGTGTTGAAAATATGGTCCGTAGTCAACACTCATTTGTTGTTTCCATTTTAGGTCCCATGATATGGGTTCCATGTTTTGCACATGGTCAACAGGTATCCTCCATTGTCACACCACCTTTATCAAGCCTTAAATATTGTTTGCGGGATTCATATAATTTTCCACACCATAATGCCCAAGTAAAATTTTGGTACTCTTGGTACTATCCCTCAGTGTGCATTTTTACACTAGGAGGACGAAGCCATGGAGACACATCATTCCTGGCCCCGCACCAATATACCCTTTGCATTTAGTCCACATGTTTCAAAGAACTTCTCCACCCTTGTTTCCCACATAGAGTGTAGGTCATGTGGGATTAGAGATTTAGTTGTTGTTTGTGCCCATTTGGAAGAGTCTCATTTATCTACGGTCTGAGCTATAAGATCTTAAACTAAGATATCTCTACATCCTTTATACAAGATGAAAAACTGCACGACAATCCTATAACTACGTACAACTTGATTCCCATCCTCTTGGGATATTTAGGAACACCTAGACGTTTCATCTGTAGGGTATATCCCCATATTCCTGGATATTTTCTAGGCCCTTATCCCAATGTTCCTTCCCCGGAGTCGCACGTGGTGTGGAATGAGATTATGCCCCCATTCACGTTGGGTATGTTTCATTTCGCCATGTGCATTCCATTTAAAACCTCGTTTCTTCTATATGTATCCAAGACATATGACCTTAAACTATCGTTTTTGGTCCCAAATGAATTTAAACTATTATGTATTTGTTGTAAAAAATTAAAATGCATTGGTTGGTCCTATCATACGACCCTAAACTATGAAGTTATTATTCAGGACACACGATGAAAAATGGCACCGCATTGCGATGTCCTCAATCGAGGGGAAATCATGTTGGGTATTGGTCATCCACCATACCATTTGTCAACACCTATATATGGCTTGATTCCTATAGAAACACCTGGATTCTACATCATAGGTTTATCACTTCACAATAAAAAACACATCCATCCTAATGAACTAACAAGATCCATCGAATACCACTTCTTTTGGTGAATGATATAGACACGCACGATAATATTTTCCCTGGAATTGGTACCCTACAATTCCTCCTCTAGAACTATGTATTGCTTGATCCCCTTCATAACAGGGTACATATGAATGCCCGAGCACTTTTCCTTCAGGCCAAGACCACCTTTCATTTTCTGTACCTTAACCTTAAATCTCCTCTAGGAACACATTGTGTGATGGGGGATTATGTCCCCATTCACTTGGGGTTTCGAAACGTCACACTATATGTCTCCCTCCATCCTTTCTTTCTCTACTCTCTGCTCTAGGACTTTAAAAAAAAGATATGGATGTCCTTGTTGAAAGACATCAAACTACATATGTCTTGATTCCCATCCTCATGGGATACATTGGAATTCCCATACATTTATTCTGTAGGTCCATCCCCTAGAATCCTAAATCGTGCCTCCCTTTTTCAGCCCCTTGGCCCGAACTCCTTTTTTAGCTTGTGGTGGGGTGAGCACCTCTTGGGTTCTCATTCACATTGGGTTTTTTGACAACCAAACTATGTTTCTTCCTTATCTCTTCCCAGCTTGGTCCAATATCTATGACCCTAAACTATGATCTCTCTATGGGAACTGCCCATCGGGTCTCACCACTTCTCCACCCTGCGATCGTTTAATTATATCAGGCACCCTCTTATTGATCCACTATATGACCTTAATCTAGGAGCATGCGACCCCATGAACCTTGTCTTTAGAATGAGATTTGACTCCCTCAATCTGACATGTCTTGTTTTCGTACTTAAATTCATCATGACAAAGAGCCTGAAGTGTGGAATTTTCATATGGACATTTTCTCACTTCATGTCCAGGTTTCATGAGACCTTTATTTTGGATCACCATCCTTTTCCATGTCCGAAGGGACCCCATTTTATAGACTGGTCCCATGCCACATTGGCTCACCTACCGTTTTGGGCCAATGCACCTGAAAACTTCAGACAACATTTGCGACAGGTCCCCTATCTCGAGCATGGTCAGCGGTCAACCCATATCTTTTTGTCCCCATACTAGGACAACGTGAAACAGATGTTGTGTTTCAAACATTGTTAACAACTATCCCTTATGCACCACGCTTCCATCATGGTTATCGTGATATCTTGTTCCATGATTCATATCTTTCCACTAAATTATGTTTAAGTGGACTTCCAACAAAATCGAATTTACACCACTTATCATCTCTGTGTGTTATGTAGAGGGGTCAACAATAGTGTGACATTGTTCACCTAGAATCCCATTTCCCCTAATGCGTGTCTCACTATACCAGAAATTACCACTAGTGTTTCTTGTTTCTCACATTGAGCATGAGTCACATGGGATTAGTGGTTTTGGAAGGATGTGTACAGATATAGTTGTACCACACATGCGTTTCACCCTACATGACATTAAACTGTGATATAAGAACTATATTTAGATTGATTACCATCTTTATGGTATACATAGCGACAACCTAGGCATTTTTCCTTGGGCCTGATCATAGGTTCATTAACCCTTTTGGCCCCTTAGCCCCGATCACTGTCCAGGCAGTATGACCGGAAAACTATGTTCATCGTCCACAATGTACAATGTTAAACCACATGTCTATCACCCTCCATGGTATGACATAAAAGCACAAGGAATTATCAGTCCTCATTAGAGAGGTCCTGTTTGGAAGAAAGTTATGATCCCGGATCAGACTGACACCCCACCTAATTGTGTTTCCACCACGGTGGCGTGATTTTAAAAGTGTTGGAATCTATTCGAACAACCCATCACTCCAAAATCTATGCTCTCCATTTCCTTTATTTGGACCCTCATCATCTTTCACGTCTAAAAGAATCTCCTAGTTGTATGGATGCTTGACCTATTGATTAACTACTGACTTGGGCCACCATTATGGAAAACTAATGGATAAAATTTTTGAGTCAGGCCCCGTGTTTTGAACATGGTAAGCGATCATCAATTATTTGTTAACCCATCTCAGGATAACACAATAGGAATATTATTTTTCAAACATGGTCCGCAGTTATCGTTCATGGCCACGCAACCCCCAAAATGTTATGAATTTTTGGGTATCGTGATTCACACCTTCCACAACCCCTCTTTCTGGGTTGATTATAATTCATCTAGCATTATCCTACTCGTCCACTAGAGCACATTAGAAAACTGGAAAATCTATTGTTCTGATAACTACATCCCCCAGCCAGGCCTCCCTCTTTCTTTCTGGGAATCTTGAATGGTTTTTCAAACCGTGGATTCCCGAAACGTTGTCGAAACTACCATATTCATATGGAATAACGAGGTGATCATCCCTTGATTCTCACATCGGGCTCGACCCACATGATCTTAGGGATTGATCGCTTCATGTTTTATGAATGTGATGGACCCGTGGTAGGCAAAATCAAAAAACAGAACCCATGCATGCACATGGCATAAAAAATCAAAGCATGAATGTACGTTTAAAAATTTTCATGCATTACCGCACCCAAGGATTGGCCCCTCCCATGGATGGGTTGACATCTTTAATAGATAATTTAAGCTCTGACACTCTCTCTCTTCTGGAATCCAGGATCTGGTGTCACCTGTTTACTTCCCGTTCTTCCTCAAAATTGATTGTCATAGTTTTTCAGCCACGCTTCAGACAAGCTCCTCATCGGTTCGGATGATAAACATCTCTTTAGAGGCCCTCTCTACCTGTTCTTCAACCTCCACCAGATGGGCCTTTTAGTGTGACCCAAGCTCCAATTTTGCATTGAAGAAAGCAGAATGCTCATTTTCTCATGCCCAGAACTGCTGAATATCACTTTCAGCATCTTGAAGCATCTTGATGTTCACTGATTTCCTTTGTTGCCAACCCACAACAAGGCCATGATCATGCTCCCAAATCTCCACCCCCCCATGAGGTCTCGAATGAGTATATGAGGACCCTCGACATCCACTCCCCCAACGGACAGTTCGAATAGTTGGTTGGGAAGTCTCCCCATCTAGTCTATCCATTGAGTTTGAGGAGTCTTCCCGATGAAGTGCATGATCAGTTTCCATGACCAACAATGGACAATCTTGCTATCCTCTTTTTTAGAATCCATCTCATCCCCATATTTGGGGTTGAAAGGTTTGTATACAGGAAAATTTTCTAGGAACTCATCATTAGGGTCTACATCTGGAGTCTAATCGGGCATGTTAGGACCAGTGTTGTCTGATTGATCCTTGTTGTCGGATCCCACCTTAATGTCCTCAGACTCTATCCTACTGACAGTCCCACTAGTGACCGGAAGCACTACAGTTTGGTCGGTTCGAAAGTCCGCTTACATGACCACTAGTGTTCCCTCAAGAAAGGTGCCTCCATGAGCTCTATCCAACTTCTCCAAGGCAACCCACACCATTTAATGAAATGTGCATATAATAGTTCACAAACATCAGTTGATCTGGTCAATTGGTGACAGTTATATGTTCTACAAAGGAGACTGCCATAGGTAGAATAGTTGGTCTCTCTCCTATGTTTTTGCTGTCAGAACCCTGAGGAATGTCCTTCCATATATTGTTGGGAAGTCCAAATACTCTAGAAGAACCACACTAGGGGTCACCACCATACTAAGTGAAGTAATCTTCGTAACCGCAGGAGTGGATCCCGAAGTGCCCACCACTGTATATACTATTGGATGAGAGTGGGTTTTTTTTTCATATGAGGTCCTCCTTCACTATTTAGATGTTTAGTTGAGATGTCTTAAATAACTAGGATGAAGACTTTGGGGACGTGGTTAAGATTTTACCTCAAGGGGCTCCACAAATTCTTCAAGCTCCAGGTATGAATCGCCAACCTCAACCTCCTCCATAGGGCTCCCTGCACCAGCCTCCTCCCCCAAGGATGAATCGTCCGACTCTTCCAAAAAGTGTAATAATTCTCTCAATTCAGAAGCTAACAATTTGATAGGGGTCGTTCAATCCAGAAACACATTTACCCAGTCATTCTTCATACATAGAGCACCATGGAAGTGCACAAAGTCCCCCATCTTGGCAAGGTACTTCTTCCCCTATGCCTAAGAAACAAAAAATCCTTCCCTAACAGGACTGATCCCCAAAAAATACATCCAGATATGGTTCAGATAGTGCCACATATCAGATGGGTTGAGAAATTTCCTATTGATATCCCAAATGTCCCAGACCTCTAGGAAGACAGTATTCTCTGAAATGTCTATGTGGTGAAGTCGCTTCCCCAGGTCCCCTGTGGATATCCTGTGGAACACCCTGGGTAGCCTCCCCTCTAGATAAATATACTCCTCTAGGACTGATGGGTCCACTGCTTCCTCTGGCCTCTCGACTGGTGAGGGTCTTTCAGCAACTGCAGCCCCGCCACCACAAGATGTCCTCACTGCCTTCCGACCCCAACATTGAGGCTGGGGAGGCACCCCATTACCAGCATAGATGGTTTTCTACTTCATCATCTCCCCCCGAATAGGCTGACTCCAACCCATTGGTCTACTCCATCACCAACTCATCAGTAGCTATGGGAGGAGGAAGCTCGTTCTAAATCTTCTCATCCTCCCATGTGAACATGAGCCACATCTCCCTCCTCACACATGGGTGATCGTCATGGAGAAGCCCCTTGTAGACCCATGATGTCAGCCGCTTCATGCATTAGAACTGCCTCGCGATGTGGTGTGGGGTGTATGGCTCGCAGAGAGGCTCATGATCGACTCGTGCTGTCAGGACTTATCCCTGAAAGGCTAGGAGGTAGAACCAATGTTCTTCCGTTCCATGGCTATCATCAGTGAACACACTTTTGGTAGTGGGAATGGGTGGAAGTTGAACTGGTCCGCCTTCCAGACCCAGTTCAGCACCAACAGTGGAGATAACTTAGTCGGAAATCTCCCCTACGCATTTAGAATTGTTGGGTAGAAATCCGATCTAGGAGGGGAAATGGGGTTAAGATATTCGTAGATGTCCCTATTACGCACTGCTATCAACCCATACAGAATATGGAATGACCTGCATATCCTCTATGGCTTCTTTCCCTCACTGATGTGACACAAAACCTTATAAATCTTGGAGAGCATCAGGATCCTGAGGTTGACCCATACTCGTGTCACCAACATGGACTCCATGATGAACATGCTCAGTCACATGCCCATGTTAGTATCCCTCACTAGTAGAATCTAGCCACAGATAAGAACTGAGATGAATGAAGCCAACCTAACCACCAGTTTCTGCTCAGTACTAACACCAAATCCTCAAATTATCCACATGCTATCCTCTAGGACTCTCCAATATGAATTCTACTTTCCACGTTAAACCCCCTTAGAGTAGGTTTGAGGCCTCATGGGAAACAGTCTATATTTGTGGAAATTCAGGAAATGTTTGAACCACTATTTAATGTGGACGTCCCTCACCGATTACTTTTCTTACCTCAACACCAAGTCCCTCAATGCCTCTGCTGGATGTGGCATCTACTCTGGGTCTTCCCATGTATTTATGGTAGGGAGGAACTCGTCATAAATTTCCCCAAGTATCAGGACCCCTGAGATCTGGTGAAAATCCCAAAGGCTGATACCAACCTCCCCATGGTGAAGATTGAAGGTACTGGTCCTTAACGACCACCTTTTCAATGGCCCTAGCACCAGAAATGTTGGGAGATAGATGTGAAATTGAAAATCCCAAGCCACCTCTTACATGCCCACTCGCCTCAACTCCTCTCCAAAATCATCACATTATGAACCTACCTAGTAGGCTCTTGCCCAGTCGTCTGTAATGATTCAACCCTGAAAAAATCCCACTCATCCATACAACCCTTCACTGGGTTCCTCAAGTCCACCTTCAAGATGGTATGGTACAGTGTAGGGGATGTATCTGGAAGAAATCCCTTCCCGTCAATGTTATTCACATGGTTTTATAGGAAATTAGCATTGATGAGTGTGTAATCCTCTTAAGCATGGCCATCGACTGCCCTGAACCACTGACGTTTGAACGACATACTCCTAAACGAGTATCCGGATGATCCCTACTCGCTTCAGGAATTAAGACATCATCCCTCTGGCCAAAGACATACAAAGGAATTTTTTTTCACAGGGGGTAGTTCATTTGACTCCCTGGCAGCAGCTCCAACAATGAATCATGGTCAGAATGGATCCATATGTGTTCTACAATGCCTGAGTTATTTTCCATTTCTTCTCTATAGGAAACTTCTACAAGGACCCCCTCAAAGCTTTCTGATGAGGCATTCAATATTTACGATTTTGAAAATTTTCTCTTGGATCATGGAGCTCAATATCAAATCCCAAATTCTAAAGCTCAATTGCAGAGACGGTTCACGGATCACTACCACAATCTTCACAGATGTAAGCTGCAGAGTGCACACTTATAGAGTCGATGGATTCATTGTGCTCCATTAAGCATAAAGGCCCAATTTGTGGAGAGAAATCACATAGATCATGGTTCTTTTCAAATCAGGAGCACAATGACCAAAACATGGAGATGAGAAAGGAAAAAAGAGAGGTTACTCTCACCCATTTATAGGTGATGACCCCTTTTTCTTCGCAGCGTGCCCGTCCCCGGAGAGCATCATGACACTCTCAACATGCGTGTTCCCTATTTGCATCACAACCCCTCTTCACAAACTTCTTTTGCGATTGGCCTAAAAAATTTTGCGATTTTCTCCTAGACTTCAACCCTAATTTTCTCCTCAGATCCAAGTATTAGGGGGGAAATTTTTTGGCCCCAAAATATGTGAATAGGAAACGAAAACACAAAGATGAAACCAACTCCATTGAGGCTGACTTGTGAAGCCTGTTCGCACAGCCCCGCAGCACCGCGGTCGGTGTGAAGCTTCCCCCTTTTCCTTTGTTGTAGAAAAAAGAGACGGTAGTCTCCACAATCTGAAAGACATTTTTGAATCCAATTGAGAGAAAAGAGGAGGGAGGCTCCATGATACAAAATATGGTTTTGAAGAAACCATAGAGAAAAAAGTCAGGAGGCTCTGTGGTTATGACAAAGCACCATGTGGATTCCCGTTGGACACATCCTACTTCGTGCCACCTCTTTCTTATAGAGACCGGGATTTCCCTGATCCCAAAGGATAGATACTCATACCTTTCACCTTCTCAGCTCTCAAATCGAGAAGCACCTCATGATCTATGAAAAATAAGTTGTTCGAGGTACTTGACCATCATGAAGTTCCTTTTCTTTTTCTTAAACACAACCCCTCTTTAAGAAAGGATGCCCTTCGCAGAGCCCACATGCCTTTTCAAGGGAAGGAGATCCCTAAGGGGACTCAGGTCTTCAAAAAAAAACTCATGATTCATGATGTACCTTCCATGTACATGTGAACCACATGCTAAGTAAGGGTCACTATGCTTCACGAGGCACACTGCTTCGCAGTGATATGCTTTTCAGGGGACCCTTGCTTTGCGAAGCCCTACTCTATGAGCGCCTTTATACTTTCCGAAGAACACTCCATGTGAACCTATTACCTATTAATAGTATATCCCACCCCATTTCACGAAGAATTCCCCATCTCAAAGCCCCTCCACCAAATGGAGCACCAAATCATCACGATGCCTCTTCCTATGAACACAATTTCTCCGCAATCCCTTTTCACATATGACCCTCATGGTTCATACAATGTGATTTCAAGGTCACATGGGTTGTGCTTCACATTGAATTGATTAGCCTCATGGTTCTTCTCATAGGCACACCAATTGATATTGATTATTTACATAGCCATGCTAACGTGAGACTCTCATTGGATCACTCCACAAAACCCCCTCACTATGGTGTTGTCGGTGCCTTCCCATCACCTCACGTTAAAGATTTCTGATTATGTAATTCCTAGGGGTGTGGAGTGAACTCGCCTCTTCTGATCTCCAGGACTTCAAGCTACCAATAACCATCATTCTCAGAACATGATGTTAAACCATTTCCTCACCCCGTGCGTTACATATAAGGTGACCCCTCTCAGACATTCTCTACACCCTCTCATCTCCACTGGAGTGAGATATTCCTCACATGAAATGAGATCCGCTTTGTTAGAGTGGCATCTGTCCGCATAAAACGGAAACAAAATCGGTGTAAGACCCTATCCTTTCTTGTAGGTTGCGTCATCCATGCCCACTCCTCTCTTTCGTGATAAAGACTAGAGGAGAGATGGGCTCCAGGACCTTGTTTATCCCATCCCCCTCCCTCTAGGCTTTGTCACTAGTGGGCCTCCACCCTAGAGTAAGTCCCCATATCCATCTCCCTAAGCCGCTAACAACGCATTATCCCGTGTTTCCTGTTTGGGCCTATAAACACGTTTAAGACCCATTCCACTTCCCATGACCACATATTTCACGATGTGATAGTCAGGTCTTTGCTGCCTCTTGTTTCTCACACTGATATTGACTCATTTGATCTTAGAGTAAGTATCGACCATGTAATTTATCTCTAGGAGGCCTTATAGAATTAGACCCAAACACTTCATAACAACGTGGACTATGATCCTTTCAAAGGCAAGGTACATAGGAAACCTCCCTGAGGTTTAATCCTAACACCTATTGGTCCCGAACCCCCTCACGTCGGTTCACCAATCACATTCAACACATGTGGACATTGATCCATTTCAAGGAAAGTTACGTATGAATATTTTCTAAGGTTTAATACCAACACACATCCATACCAACCACTCTATGTCAGTCCACCATCATCCTGTATGATGTTAAAACTATATGCCCCATTTGTCCCGCAAGAATTTAATATTTACTTGTTCAAACTTCGTGTGATTTGATCCTTGTCTCCTAGACAAGGTACGTAGGGATCATCCTCAAGGTCCAAACCAAATTGACGGTAATCCATTGTGTTCCCCAACCGATAGTAAGCCATTGTGTTCCCCAACCAGTGGTAAGATGTTTTTCCCCGATCAGCGGTAATCCATTGTGTTCCTCGATCATCAGTAAGCTGTTGTGAGCCCCATTTAGCCGTAAGACATTGTTAACCCTAATCGACATTAAGCCGTTGCACCCAAATAGAGATAATACATTGTACTCTGTAGTCAACGGTAAGACATCGTAGTCCCTTTTGTTGGGACTAGCATCTCCGGTCTTCCCCCGCGACGTCAGACCAACCCGGGTTGCTATCCATGCGTAGGTCCTAGTATGTCATCGTGTGTCTATCCTATGTTCACACCCCAACTCTATTCCCCCAACCTGAACTACATAGTCTTTGATTCCCTACCATGGGGAAACGTAAGAAGCCCCCTAAGGTTCAAGCCCAACACCCATGTCTCATATTGGTCTTTCCCTCGAGGCTATGTGTTTCAAGAAGGTCATTCCCCCACATGGGGGTTCCACTTCCTCTGGGTCCCATCTATACGGGTCGCCACCTTAGGTGTCCCATCACCCCACCAAACTACATGGACATTGATTGAATACCATGGGGATACGTAGGAAGTATCTTCGTGACTCATGACCAACATCACAGTCAGTATTATGGTGGTCCCATCACATTCTCCATTCACTCCATATGCATACTAATTCTTACTCAGGCCACCACATCCCGGTGAGATCATGTAACCCACATTCTCACTGCTCCTAGCTGTAATCGGGTAACTAACCACGTGTTATCACCAACTTCAATGATACCTAAAGGGGTTTCACCCATATGATCCACTCCTTACAGTGTTATGATCAGTCCGATCTATCTTTGTAAGACAATAAACTCACAACATACCCTATTTTAAACATGGGAAGCTGAGGAAAACCTCAGTGACATGCCCAAGGCATAAAATTCCCCACATTGGATATGGTATGCCTTAGGAATCCATTCCTTCAAGATGCCCTATCATAACTGGAAGAAACCAAGATGCATGCGTGTTCTGCTGTCCAGACATTCCAACGATGTCCAATGTGATGAATCCCTCTATCGAAGGTTGCTACCCTAGTAGGACCCCTTGGAATGTCATGAAAAAATCAATGTAATTAACCAGCATCCACGAATACATGAAACTGGGAAGAGTTTCACGACAAACAATTTAAGTCTATGAGGGAGACCCGGACTAGGCAATGAGTTCTGAGGAGTAATCCCCATAAGGAGGAACTGACATTCCATCATCCCGTTTTGATCATGGAGCAAACATCCCTGAATAAGTGATGGATTCTACCAACCTTTGGAAAATGGGAATGTGGGGCAACAACTGTGCTTCCTCCGAAACAGACGGACGCACGCTATAGAGAAAGAATCAGAAAAAATCATTTGGAAGGGTCATTTAAAATCAACATACCCTTATTCAATCCTTCCATAGGGTATTTTCCTTGGGTGGGATAGATAAGTGGTATTAGATTATAATGTTCAATTTGATGAATTTTTAAAATTTCAAATTCATTGAAATATATTTCAACCATAAATGGATCCACATATTTGAGGAGAATAAATTCTAACTATGGAATAATATAATGAAACATGACTCTTAATTAATAGAATAAATTATTATATGTCCTCCATAAACTAAATTTAAGTTATTATAGAGTGTGGATCATTATCATAAAGAGACCATCTAGAGAAAGATATTGATTCTAAATGAATCTATGTATTGGGTGGGATATTTTTTCATCCCAATATACATATAGGTGATATAAGGTAACTAACCTAATTCGATATTAGTAGCTTTTCTTAACACATATGATTGTATTTTCATGGTTGGTATATAAAAATTACATTTTCTTTGGAACATGTAAGATGACTTGAGGATGCACCTGAATAAAAATGTTGATGCATTCATTTATCGAGTCATCATAATTATATTAGACATGCATGGAATTTTAAAAATACATGATGATGTAAATACCAAGAATAGGATTCTATGAACATTTTTACCATGATTCATACTTACATATTTGGTGATCATGGATAAAGAATTAATGGACTATAAATTGGATAGTCTTGATAAAACTCATACTTCAAAAGAAATGATGAAAAATAAAAATTATTATATGGAAAAAGAGAAACATCTATAATTTTGAATAAATTCACTAAGGAAAATCCTAGTAGAGAAAGATATAAAAGAAACAAAAGCTAACCAATTATTGAAATTCATTTCCTTTAATTTGAAATCTAAAAATGAAAATTCAAAAGGAAATTTACACTTTCATTATATAAGGATGAAATGATGGGAACCATTCTATAGAGTCTCCGATGATGTATTAACATGATGACTAATATGAATATTATATTATTAATTATTCAAAAGAGGTTAAATTATTGTGTAATACTAAGTCAAATATATTAAAAAAATTACTTACCTTCACCAAAGGATATTATCTCAGAAAAAACTAAAGTGGGAATAATTGTGGATTACAAAGACCATAATAATAAATTTAATATAGAATTCATAGAAAATTAAAATTTGTAGGATAATAATAATTGATAATATATAGATTTGTAGGATATATTAGGCTTTGTAGTGGACTTAGAGGCTATAATTGAAGATATAGACATTTCAAGGACCAAGAAAATTAGTAAAATGGAATGGATTTTGATGTGCAAAATCTGATAAAACCCCATGAAGAGGGAAAATTTAAGTTAAAGGATGATATTAGAAAATATAAACATTAAAATCATGAGAACCTAGATAATTTAGTTGAGAAAAAACTCAACATTGTAGATCAGGCCAAGATCATCGACAAATTGACTAATTTAGTGAAAGGTAGAGTTAAGAACATCATGGGTTTTAGAGGATAAATCATCAATCCGAGGAAGAAAGATTAAATTTCAGTATTGGATATCTTCTTAGGGTATAAAATAAAGGAATTAGATAGTTTATACTATGAAAAATGTAAAGTAAAACATAACGATCAAATAGAGAAGTTAGAATATTATGCTCAATAAAAAGATTGAAATCCCAAAAAAAATCATCAGTGGAGATTTATCATATTGAAATGTAGTCATGATTGAATAAAATACATAATAACTTACTCTAGGGAGGAAAATTTAAATTTATATAAACCAAATACTCATAATACCACTAGTTATTCAGTCAATACATGTAAGAATACGTGAAAAAATAGGTTTTTTTGTGGTAATATTTGTAACATAAAGTACATGTGTTGCATAGATAAACAACACATTAAGGAATAATTGAAACAGTGATTCAAGAGATAAAATTTATATACTTTGTTTTGTATGGATGCTATTTATTGTGTAATTCATACGGAAAACAATCCATGTATTTCTCACTATTTACAAGAGGAAAATAATTGAATGATTAATAAAATGCGATTTAAAAACAAAATCAACTTTTATCTTTGATTATTAAGGTCAATATATCAAACATGATGGATAAAAAATCACGCACAAAACTGAAAGAGGTGATATAAAGAACATGGATAAAAAATATAAGACTAAAAAGGAAACAGTTATATAGATTTCATTGAATCAAATATATCAATTTAGCATATGGAATATTTATAGTGGTTATAAATCACATATGATGGAAAACAATAATATTTTGGTTGGAATAATATTTTAAATGGAAGGTATTGTAATATTTGAAAAATGATGAATGTTTGAATACCATATGTTTTATGAAATATAAAATTTGATGAAAAGACACAAGAAAGTAGAATGTAATTGGTTTTGATGTTATTATTCAAAATTTACTCTATTATAGACAGTTATGTTTCTAAGGGTATACAATTAGTTTCTAGAATGATACATGTATCATTAAAATAAGAAAAGGTGAAATTGTGATCGATATAAGTGCATAAAGTAGAATATCTAGATCATTCAAGGTGGAAATGTTAATATTAATCATATAATCATATAAAATCAAAGAGTAAAAATGATTTAATAAAAAACATGGGATGATCATTGAAATTAAAGATGTCAATTTGTTTGGGAAATATGTCGAATTTAAGGCAATATATAGAGAAAATCCAGAAGCAATATGACAAAGAGTTGAATATATCAGAGATAGGTCATGGTCCTAGGTGTAATTTTAAGAAATGAACCAATAGTTAAGAATATATATATTAACATTAGTAGTTATGTGGATGTTTATATGTATGAGTGAAATCAATGAAGATAGAAACATTATAGATTTGATCACTTCTATAAAATCAACGATAACGATGTACTTATAATAAACATCAATATTATCTTACATACGGTTAAATAATTTTGATTGGGTTGTTGAGGGTGATATTCTTATCAACATGATTTAGGGGGTGATTGAAAAAAATAAGGCGAATCTGACTTTTTAAATTTTTTCAAGACCATAAAACAAAATTGTTATAAGAACGAGTTGGATTGTCCTAAAAAAACTCAATGATAGAGTCAATGTTACCTTTAAAAATGATTTAATTCAATTCAAAGGCTATTTACAGATTAAAAGAATCAATTTAGAAGGTATTTTTTCTTCCCATGGATATATTTGATATAATTCTACTATTCATGGGGATAGTGGATAAAATAAGATTTAATGTATTCCAAATGGGTGTTTGTTGTAACCTATGACACTAAGGGAGGTGGAGAAAATAAATATATTATAAGATTTATATTTTTATATCTATATTCATTCCCTTTGTATTTGGTTCCTTGGTTATAAATAACACTTACAAATTTGATTACATTCTCATTATAAAATTCATCCAGATCAAGTATCTAGAACATGTGATGCATCTAAAGAATATATAGAAACCTTAAATTTACTTAGTTCACCCACATAAGGATGTGAAAATATTTAATACACATAGATTTGGGTTTGTGTCCCAAAAAATACACTCTAAATCACTATATTGTGGATGTAAGATTATGTGAGGTCACTTCTCACCATGTCTCACTACTTATACATGTTTAGGTTAATCAATTCCTCACCAAGGAACACTACCTATAGAGTGGTGTAAATAATATCTCAATACCTAACAAGAGCCTCTCCCTTATCATAATCTATGAAATTCCCTATAAGGTATCGATATATAATCATGTATATATCTGATTGATTAAAATGTATATAATTCTTCAGTTGAATCATAATTACCAATCAGATTCCCCATTATAATCCACTTGATGCTTCCAAATCTAAGAACAGATTTTATAAAATATTTCTTTTAATATTTTAATCAATTTCTTCCTGAAAAATATCTCTCAACATAAAAAATAAAGATATAAAAATTCAATTATTCTAATAATTCTCTTCATGATCTTCTAGAAAAATAAAAATACACCCTTTGAAATATGATCTTTAATGTAATTAAATTCAAAAGTAACTCCATCCTTATTTCCCAAGGTCTTTGGATACCTATCTCTTTATTCCTTAACCCTTCATTGAGCACTCAGTTACATTATATTTTATTGTATTTTTTTCATTACTCTATAATAAAAATTTCTCCTTATTTTATTTTATACATATCCCTCCATTTCTAGTATATAGGTTTGAATTTTAAATTCAAACTAAATAATCTATCTACCTTGAATGTAATCTTGTTAAAATTAAACTCTCAAATCAACTTCAGGTAAATATAATATATATATATATATTCAAATTGGTCATTAATTTATTGTATTTTGGTGTGTTGCAACACATGATAATGGGGGTGAAATAAGGTGAATTCAAATTAATTATTTTCTATAAACCAAATTGGATATTTTCTATGCATCAGAAAAGAATAATTGAATCAATTTTTTTATATACAATCAAATGAAAAAACAAAAAATATCATGAACACTTGAATTTAGTTGGTCACCCATTAAACTAAATATAAAAGAATCATATATCAATGATGTTTTCATATTCCAATTAAAAACCTCTTCTCTACTATTTGATAATAGTATTTAGTAAGATATCACTACTCATACTAGGTCTATATCCTTTCCACTATTCCAAAAACTATTTTTAAAGGGTTAAAATGATCTAGATGACTCCCAATTGGTGTTAAATATTTGAACCAATAGAATAAACTACAAAAAACATGGGTTTTCACCATATTGATCCACATTTTACTTCTATTTCCTCAACGATATTGAAAACAAAATCTTCTTCTATGTATGATATGACATTCTATTCGGACTGATCACACTTCAAAAATCATTACTATATACTCAATATTCTTCAATGAATACCCTATGATCCCTTATACTCTATAAATTTTTTGTGTGTTATTAATTTCATTTTTCACAACCATACAATCTTCTTTGAAAATTTTCAATTTAAAAATCAAAAATTGAAATAACTTCCAACATCTCTATCTTTAAAAACTGTCCCTTTTATAATCGTCCCACAAATCTTCCCCATTGTGATCTACATCAGTCATTGAAATTTGATTTATAACCATCAATATAGTCAATGTGGCCTCAAAGTATAAAAATAGATTTTAAGATCAATTTTTTATAACACAACAATGTGTTCAATTTTCAAAATGATTATGTAATTAAAGTGATCCCTACACCGTGACTTACACTTTTATCACTTCCTAATATTTGAAAATATTTTGAAAACCAGATTCTTGAAAAATAAACTTGGACAACCACTAAAACACTCATACAATGGTATGTTGTTTTACATAGGTATTCTATCAATTCCAATCACATACCTCTATAGTGTTGTACATCAAAGTTTGTCATTTTGACAACCCTTAATAAGAATAAGTTACATAAAAATGAGATTAATCATGGTTATCACAATACCCAATGTGGGATCCCTATGTTGGAAAATTATTTGGTAATCCCCAAACACCAATCTCTATTTTTTGGCGTTAATATTCTCCCCATTTTTGGAATCTACTAAAAAATACATAATCAACTACTACCCCCATTACCTATAATATTCAACAAACTAACCTCCCAATTTTCTATAGTGGAATTCTCAATTAAAACACCCAAAATATCCTCCAATAAACATTTCTCTAGTCATTTCTATATTCACTCTAGTAATTTCAGAATCACCTTAGATATTCAACATGGTATAGTGAATGGCATGGTGAATAATTTTGTCACCAATATTTTAAGTATCATATTGGAAAAAAACATCTTCCATGATATCCAACAAACTTCTAATTTACAAGAAATATAAAAATAAAAAATAAAAAATATGGTTACAAAAATATCCCCATTCATTTTTGATTTAAATTTTCTAATATAGATATTTTTTAGCAATCATGATCAGTCTAGTGTTTGATATCATAGTCTCCACATATAGTTATTCTTCCCCATTTTTATCTCAGTAATTACCTATAAAACTAATTCTAAAAGGATACTCCTAATAAAATTCAAACCCATATCTATCTCAGGAAATGGATGACCGCACTATTTCATAATGGATCAAAGAATTAATTTAATTTAAAATTCTATGCAAGTCGAAGCATATTTTTTGGAATAATACAAGTAACCAAATATTTCATGTTATAAATTAAAAAATAACTTGATCAATATGTTAAACAATTTCCAAATCCCCATGGATTGTATCTCTCAATTTATTCTAATATCAAATTAAACACTATTTACTAAAAATTCAAATAGTAAACAACAATAGTCTTATGCTCAATACATGGAGGTGCATTGAAACTTAGTTTTCTCAGTAGAGATTGTTTCAAATATAGTACTCAACATATCCCACTCAAACCCATGATCCATTTTTATTTTGGTGATGATATATTCATACTGATATTGAGTTACACAAAAATATTGTCTCTTCATATTGTCATCCACATTCAATTTTGTAAAATAATAATTTATTTCTATATGTGTTGTGCAAGATAGATGTACTCATTTAACGTGAATTTAGTATTAATTTTCTTGTCACATTGAATCATCATCGTCTGTTAAACCACTCAACTTGTGGCTTACAACTACTTCCACATTGATATAATGTTTTAAGGACATTGATAAAAAATGATATGTTGTTTATGATGTACTCAGTGAATCGTATTCTTGTTTTTTATCTTTATAACTAAAAAAATTAATTACATTATATAATTCCTCCTCTTGTGTGTTTTATGTCAAAAAATTTAGAATCAAAATATGTATCAAAATACAATAAAAAATATTAATATTTTTTATCATCGATCACTAAACTATATTTCAGGGTTCCAAGTATATATTTCATAATTCTCATCATATTATAGAGGTTATATTTAATTAGAAATATCTATAAATTTTCTTATAATAACATGATATAAAAATTTTATGGCCTTTTTTTAATAACATAGATTAAAATCCCAGTAATTCTACTATACAGTTTTTAGTCCACTACTTCTCTATTCTGACGTTTTCCTAGTTTTGTTCCAACTATAAATAAAGTGGAAATAGTATTGTAGTCAACTATTTAGAATTTATTCAATATTTCATATTTCTTATTTCAATTGTATGTGGAATATATTCACTTAAAATTGATTAATTTATAGTTTGAGAAATTATTTCAACTCACAAATAATTGATATCTCAAATTTAAAACTCATCAATAGAGTAAACATATCAACTGATATCTTGTTGTTACCTCCAAAAATAATCTTATATATGTATAAAATCACTATAAAATATTCATATTATGAAATTTTCACATATATGTAGTGATACACCCCTCCTCTCATCAAATCTAGTTTTCTCAAGAATGTATCTATCGCTTAATGGTAAGAAAAGAGTTCTTTAGTCCATAAAAATACCTTTTCAAAATAAAATCTTTTGAATCATAATTTTGAATAAAAAATCCACCGAGTTGATCTATGTATACCACTAAATTAAAGACAATATTCATAAAATGTGTCTTCCTATCTATTAGTAATACTATGAAATTATTCTGAATAACTACTGGTACAAAAAAAAATACACTTCATTCATCCAACTGAATCAAATGTTTAATCAATATAAACTTGTTATACCTAATGATAACCATTAAAACTCATCCTTGATTTATTATAGAAAAATATTTCATATTTATCTAGATTTTTCATGAATCCATAATTTATACCAATTACATTATATTTCATTGATATATTTGTGAGTTCTTATGTTTGACTTTTTATAAATATAATCAAATTAATCACTAATTTCATTCACACATTATTCATCCATTGAAAATTCATGATATAATGTGGGTTATATCTCGTATAATAGATTAGTGTGACATATTCTCTTCATTATATGAGTCTTTGATGGAGAAAATTTATTTCCAATAATATTACATGGATTAGATTGAATTATTTTCATATTTAATTTAGATACATACTTACTCACCTCTTTATGTTTTTCTTATATAGATTCAATCATATAATCCTTATAATTATGAAAATTTAAATATTCTAAAAAATCTGTATATATATTTTCATTTCATCAGATACTTATTTATTGATACAAAATAAATAATTTAGTTTTTTTTCATTTTCAAAATCATTTACATAATTTTTCTCAACAATCTTATTAATCTATTTTTAAAAAAACCTATATTCCTTTTTAATTAATAAGTAGCCTATAAAAATGACTTCAGTTGATGGAATTCCATATTTTCCATGATTTATATCCTTATTTCAAATTAATCATTTTCATAAAAAACCATGAGATGCCTTATTGTTGTTTTTTTTCGACCACATATCATATGAAGTATTCTCTACCCCTATATATAGTAATACTCTATTCTAGGTATTGATAAAACTTGAACCAATTATTTCAAGTAGTGATGTGATATGACACTAGCTATTAATAAAATTCTTTACCTATTTTTGAACATGATATTTCATCATTCCAATTTAAAATTCAATTTGGGAGTTCTGAAAGAAGATAATATTTATTTATTCTGATGATTTTTATGGTAATATTCACCCTCATTGGATGTGTACAACCATTAGTTTTATAATCTCATAATTTTCCTTATTATTCCTGTTTATTTTTCAATACTAATTTAAAACCATTTTATCTAATCCAACAATTCAATAATTGATCATATAAACATGGAACATCCTATCCGATTATTATCATTAAAAAAAATAAACAAATATCACTCACCCTAAGTTTTAATTTGACCAATTAGAACACCCACATTACAATGAATCCAATTCAGTAAGCCTGATTCACTAACATTCTAAGTGAAATATAAATTTCAAAAAATATTTCATTTTATTCCAGAAATAAAAATACAGTCCTGGTATCTCTCCATCTTAAGAATATCTTCTATAACTACGAAATTTGATAAGTTTTCTATATATTGTGATTAACATGGTCTAGGTTCTAATTCCATAATCTATTTTATTTTTACATAGTTATAAAAAAGGTATTATATTTTCTGTAAAATTGATATAGATTTTCATTCATCCTCTATAATTTTGTTATAGAATTCCAAAGCATCACATTTATTCTATATCCATTTCGACTGAATATATCTTCAAAACCTGAGTCAAAAATATGACTAGCACTCAATAGATTGTGAAACAGAGTATCAATATAAAGTATATAAGTATTCCTCATTTTTAAGTTATCCAATAATGTTTTTCAAACAACTATAATCATAAATGATCCATAATTTATAAAATTTACTTTTCTATCAATTTGGCCTTTCAAATTATTCAAAAAAATCATATTACCAATTATATCAGACAAACAACCACTATCCAAAATCTAGGTTTTATTTCTCATTAATTATACCAATGAAATTTGAGATGAATTTTCCTGCTCGATCTTCTTCACATCAAAACATATTATTCTATAATGAGTTATGATTTTTTTTCTATTTTAATTAACTTGGGTATAAAAAATCATATTGAATTATTATTAATTAATAAAATAAAACATATTCCTGCAATGAAATGAATTTGGTTTCCTTACATCCATTTTCCTTTTACTTCATACTGTCCACTGTATAATTACCTAACATTGAAAAATAAAATGAGTAACCATAGAATCAATTTATATTTTTATGAAATGAATATATTACAAATCTGTTTTTACAACTCTCAATAAATTATTCTCTTAGATAACGTTTCACCTCACAAAAAAAGGATATACTATTGTAATGAAATACATAATAATAAAACATAATCAATAAAATATCTAAATGTTTTCTTATCTACACATTCAACCATAATTTTATTTCATTGGTTTTTGATATGTTCATGATGGTTGAGATAATTATTTTTTATTTTTCTTCCCTATAGTCTTTATATTTATAGATTTTCACTTTGATACATATTTTTCAAATAGAATTCTAATTTTACCCTTATAATTAGATAATTGATCACTTTAAATCTCTTTTGAGGTTTTTTTGCCTCAATAACCCCTTCATTTTAAAACAAAATCTATGTTTTTCTTGAGCAAAAACTCCTCTTCAATCCATCAGTTTTATTATATGGGTCAATATTTATTCATACGGATATGATATCTTCCTAAAGAGTTTTTAATTTCTTAACATTATAATTGATATATTCATTGGGATCAAATATATTTTTATTATATTCCTCAATTTTTTAATCAATAATTCATAGATTTTTTATATTTCATATGTTATTTTATAACATTATTCTAGTACCATATTAGTATGATCTATATATACTACATTTTTTTTGACATAGCTTCAATACTCCATCAATAGGCCACCAATTTTTATATTATTATTTATATCTATATAAATATCCTCAGGGAACCCTTATAATTCCACAGGAAGATCTATAAATCCCTCAAGTTAATCATTATCCTCTACTTTAGTTTTTGACATATATACTAAACCCATCATTGCATCCTCTACAACTAATATAAAATATAATTCAGTTCATTATAATATATTTTTATTACTATATTCTTCTTCTTTTCAAAAAAGATCTTTCAACATAATATTATTTTCACTTTAATACTATGAATTAAAATTCTTTTTATGAGGAAACATAATATTTTAATTTGGGGGGTATTCAATCTTACAATCATATTCATCAAACTTCTTTGGAAAAAGATAATAAAAATGTCCAACATTTCAATAGTAAAATCAAGATTAAGGTAACGTAGAATAAAATATTATGTTACCTATTATAGACATAATTTCCATGAGTTATAATAAATAACCACATTTATCTTCACCAATTTTATTATGTTTAATCTCTTTATTATCAACTTCATTGATTAATATCTCATTAGATAAATGCACTAAAATATCTCTATCACTATGATCATATCATACATGACAAGATTCAAGTGTAATACATCGAGATAAAAAATTCTATGACTTATTGATCAAATTTTTGAATCAATTTAATTACATATATATATAATAATATTTATATAATCATTTTTTGAAATTATAAATCCATGATGACATGGAAAATATTATAAATAAAACCATCAACATCATTAATTTGGTTAATGAGACCTTACATATTTTCATTTTAATTAATCTTTAGATCATATGATATGTTGTTAAAAAATTAGTTTTTTTCTTCTTCCACTTTTGTATCTATAACACCCAGAGATTTTGTGAATTATTTTTCTCAAATTAATTTTACCTTTTCGATATTTTACATTTCACTCAACATTGAAAATATTTTATTTTATATTAAATCACAATGTTTTGATTGATTCATATGCGACAAGAAGTAAATTTTTTAATACATTAAACATAAACATTTTCTTATCTAATATGGAACACCAAGGTTAGATTTTGCTACATGCAACACTAACTTCCCTTGATGGATTGCATAACATAGAATACTGAGTTTTACTGAACAATAGTATATCATTAGAATGTTATTATTTAATATAATAATATATAATATTGCTTTTAAAATTTTTGGTTATGAATAATATTAAATATTTTATTAGGATAAATTATTTACCCAAATCTAAGATGAATTCATAATTTACCAATTAATTAGAAATGAATATGAAAACAGATTCAATATAAAGAAATGTATTATCATGGTAAATCTTCTATTTTACATAATAAATTAAATTAATTATAATTATTGAGTTATATTAATTTAATATATATTTTATATATTAAAGAAAAACAGTTTTTATATTAATCCAATTGATTTGATATATATAACATAAGAACAGACCCAATTCTACGCTTAAAATCCAATATTTTTATTAATACATTTTAACGCCTTTTAATATAGAACACATTTTTAGTCCATTTTTTGAACTTATATAGATTTGATATTTTAAAATAAATTTCATCTTTTAAATCGTAACATAATTATTTTGTTAGGGTTATTTTTTTCTAATGTTTTATTTTTTAATGAATTGTAAAAAATACTGAATTTTAGTTCAAAATTTTTCTTTAATTCGATTTATTTTAAAGGTTAAATTATATATTAAATTGGATTAAAATTTTAATAAGATAATATTTTTATCAATTAATACAATTTAGGTCATTGAGATAAATTTGACTTGGAAATTGGGTATAAAAACATAGCAATCTTTTGAATGTCTCTACTTTAAAACCCCACATTGTCGACCCGACTAGAGGATTAATTTAAAATTAATTGATTCCAAATAATTTATTGGAATTTTGAAATATTGATTAAAATTTTTTAATCATCATAATTTATATTTTCTAATAATGTCAAAGTAGTTTTTGAAAAAAAATATTAGTGAAGATAATTAAAATTAATTATATCGATTATTATAAAATTATGCTTAGCTAAAGACGAAACCTTATATTTAAGACCCAAAATGAATTATAAAGTTTTCAAAAACCCATTTAATGGACTTATTTATATCATATACTAACTTATCTTGACTTTGGTATGTTATGGGATCCACCTTCCATGGGAAAAATGTGGCTGGAATTCCTTTTGAAAATATTTACAAGATTGTCTGTCCTCCTCCATGGTGAAAAGAGATCATAACGTCCCATATCATCACACCTATCAATAGAAATTTTCTCATCCAATATCTTCACAATAAATTTCCAAAAATCTTGGAATTACTCCTATAATCCTGAACTTGTGGTGAAATAAATCCAAGGAATCCTTTTAGTTCAAACCTAAATGAGTTACCCCAGTAAGAGGTAACACATTCTCTCGAGCACCTTTCTTTTATTTTTATTATCTACCACTAAACACACTTTATTTAGTTATTTTATAATGAAAAATTATACTAAATATACTAGTTTTTTTTTTATTTTAATGGTTCTACAAAAACGTTCACACAACTCTATCAAATGGGTAACAAACATACTGTTTACGTATTCAGTGAACTACCGCCTCACGAAATGATGATTGTTTATTTTTCCATTACAACCTCTCACGGTAAACATTATGAGGGAAAATATATTTATATATGTTATATATTATATTTTTTATGATTTTATGATTATTTAATCCATTAATAAAATATATTTCTACTTACCACTTGGTGTACGTACGATAATTTCATTTCAGTAAGTGTGGACTACTACCCACTCATAGTGACATGATTAATTCACACACTACATGAAATGTATTGATGATGAATTTAGTGGTATATTATGATATAAGTAAAATATTAATTATAATATAATTATAATATATATATATATATATCATTTTATTTCTTTCTTTCAATATGAAAATAAAAACGGAAGCATCATTCATGTGTATGTTCGGCTTACTGTCTCCATGAACAGTGTACTCCATTCCAGACTTCTATATTATATATATTAATATAATATACATATAATGAATATAAATAATATTTATATCCTATTTTAAATTTTAAAAATCATGATATAAGTATAAGGACCAAAGATATAACCAATTAATACCCATGCGAAAAACAAAGCCAATATTACCCATAGTGAAACCTTAACATATGATTGATAACAAGAAGGTAATATAGGGTCATAATAAAATAATACATGGTATTATATATAAGAATATGGTTTTTTAAAATTTGAATAATAAATTTATTTTTAGTATACATGTGTTATGAATGAGTATGATGAGGGTCAAAACTCAAGGTAAGGGAAGTTCATCTAACATTTATTTTCATTAGATACATGCCATAATAACCACTCATATATTTTGTGTGGTGTATATAATACTCATTAATTAATTTTATGTTTAATATAATTTAGTTTATTTTTATTTACATATTAATTTTATGATCTTTAATCCATGGGTTTTATGTATTAAAGGATACCAAATCGTTGAAATAGTTTTGTCTCAATTTTAATTCTATGAGACTCATGTTTAGTTATGCCCCTAAATTATTTTTTGTGGTGTATATAATTCCATTTTATATGTAATATCCTAAATAACCTAAATTTAATGATATTTTAGGCTTAATTTAATCAAATTTCGTTACATGTGGGTATAGTTCAAATTTTCTTACTGGTAAACGTTTATTGAGATAATCTCCTCGGTTATCGAAATTGTTTATGTTTATGATTCATTCGATGAAACATTTTGATCTATTTCTCAATAAAAATCCACAATTTTCTTCTCCTATATATATTCATGATATAATAATTTATTGGTACCATTTTCAACACATTGGGATATAATATTGCCATGAATTTGATTGTAAGAAATCATGAATTTACCCACTATGGTTGGAAATAAATGTTCCTTCAAAACCAAGTTTTCAAAATATGGTTTCTAAGAATATTCTAAAACTCTCCAATAACATTAAAATAAATTTTTACCCTATATTATTTTAATTTTTTTTCTAATAAATCTTCTTATCTTTTTCTGAATAAGAAATTTTCTACCATTTTTACCATGAAAAATGGATATTATTTTTACGTTGTACGATATGTATGGATTAACCCATCATTATTTATGTGAATATTCTATTTCATGTTTAAAAGGATAATTTTTAAGAATGTTTTTTTCAAACAAATTGTCTTCAAAAAAATTTCAATCTTATTTTATATGTTTTCTAGGAAAATAGTTTTCAAAATGTTTTCATGATTTCTTTATATGTTTTAAATGTTATATTCAATGAAATTGTTTTCAAAACGTTTTTAAGATAGTTTTATAAATTTTCAAGGAAAATTTTTTAGAGAATTTTTTCAAGAATTCTTCATAAGTTTTCAAAGTCATTTTCAAAGAAGTAGTTTTCAAAACGTTTTCAGGATTTCTTTATAAGTTATCAATTTTTTTTAAAGAAGAATATTTTTAAAATGTTTTGATGCTTATTTTATAAATTTTTAAAGGAAAATGTTTATAAAAATTTTCAAATATTATTTAATTAGTTTTTAATTAAAAATGTTTTTAAAAAATTTTCATGCTTATTTTATAAGTTTTCAAAGAAAATGTTTTTCAAAATGATTTCAAGTCTTGTTTATAAGTTTTAAAGCTATTTTCTTAGAAGATTATTTTATATATTTTTATGATTTTTTTTTCAATGAACAAAGGGTTTTAACCTCAAGATTTTTTTTCAAATTACCTTTCCATGTTATTTTATATCTATGATAATATCTGTTGATGTTACTCATACCTTTAAAGGAAATTACCCAATTTTTTCATTCATATTTTTCCTTGAATGGTATATGTTTTGTTTGAATGGTGGTTACGATACTTTTTTCTCTTTGATGGGTTATATGATTTTTAAACATGCTTCTTTTCATGGGTTATGATTTTCTGAAACGATTAAGAAACATATCTCATTTCCATTGGTTATGATGTGATTAAATGTGAATGATACCGATTCCATTTCTGGGGTTATGATATGATTATTTATGATCTTGTGGAACATGTCAATAAGATTTTATTAGGAGTTGGGTTGGACCTATATCCCCCTAAAATTCATCAGGTAAAGATTTACATCTCATGTTACAGAGATAAATGGAATGAGAAATTAATTTGGTTCATTATTACAGGGATAAAATGAGATATTAACTCAGTTCAATATTATATAGATTGAACGATAAGTGAACTTGGTTCAACAATATAGGGTTGGGATAGTGTGTTAATATGATTTAGTAAAGGACTTTGTCCACTAATATGGCATCGACATCAATTCCTTGAATACTATGGAAGTCATTATATATGTTTATGTGTATGTCACAATTCTATGTTTTATTCTAATGTTATGCTTTCATATCTTATGCTCTCTGTTTCTATATGATTAATGTATTATAAATTACCAAGAATTATGTCATAATTCATGTTTAGGATCCTATTATATATAGGGTATGTTCTTCCAATGTTATCATCACATTCTAATACCATTATTCACATGCTTATGATTACATGGCTCCCTTGTTTATCCTTACTGAGCATCATATCTCACCTATTTTTATGTTTCTTTCCCCAGATTATGAATATATGAATTAGGTATGATATAACTAAGAAGGTTGGTGGTCATGAAGAAAATAATGGGGGGTAATTTAGCCCACTTGTGCTCATATGTTTATGTTTACTTGTTTCCAAAGGTAATAGACTAATATAGTCTTTAGGCATCTGTTTGTCTAATGTTTGAAGTAATGTGAAAAAGTTATGTAATGTTAATGTTTGAGAAGAGAGGGTCTCTATAGTTTGTATCAGTTAAAATTTTTAGTTCATATTTGGATTCTAGGATGGGAGAATCTTAGAGAGAACCCCAAGGAAATGTCTAGGGATAAGTCTAAGGATAAGGAAAAGTATAAGAAAATGTCATGTAATTTTTTTAAAGGATAGAGTGAGTGGTTTAATATAAATACATCCTTGTAAAGACACTACAAGTGGAAGAGACTTTTTCATAAATGTACCAAGCAGTAATAAATTAGACAATATTTTTTGGTCCAAACTTGGGTAATATGGTTCATGACAATAGGCCTTTCGGCACACCTGGTTTGGCACTCTCGGGGAATATTATTTGGGAATCCAAAAACTCTTCAAGAACCATAATGATGTATTTAAGTATGATTGGGATATGAATAACCTAATATGAATCTGATGTTTCAAAGATTAAAGAAGGTTTTATGATTTAGACATCCTATAAGTAATTATTTTCATAACTATGTGGTTTTCTTCCATGATAAGTAATGCTCAAACTTTGATTCAGGTTTTAGTCAATAGAGAGAACTAGAAGGATCTGGATTAATGGTGAATGTGATGGACAATTTTCTGATGGGAAAACAAGTGGGATGATCAATAGACTAAAATATGTTGTGATCATTCCTATCTAGATTTCAAGAAATATGATTAAAAACGTGTACCTTAACTAACTCTAAGACTCTCCAAGGTAGATAAAGAAGAAGTTCTCTAGATGTTAAAGTAATGGAGACCATTGAGGAAAGATGATTTAGTTTCCTTTGTTTGAAAAATATTGAAATAATCCCCTATGAAAATATATTAAATAAATAAGAATGTGTTTTGACCATGGAATAGAAGGACATAAAGCAAGTGACTACACGGTAAAAATGAAGAGTTGGGTTAATAAAATGGATGATAATATTGGCCCCCTAAGTCACCATCAAAAGTTATGTGTTTTATGGGCAGAATAAATTGTCATTATGCAACTCAATGTCCTAAGAGGAGAGTTCCTGAAGGGAATCCGCATGGTTGTGTGAGTAATGGATACATTATGGATGATGATGAGACTAGAAGTGAAATGTGAAAGGAAATTGGTATTGTGAAATTGGATGAGGTGGCCTTGTTAATGGAATAAGGATGAAGTGGAATAACAAATTTTTTGTGTATTTGGATTTAATATTTTTAAATGGTGAAATATATATGGATTATTTAGTTTATATTCATTTTATAAATAATTATAATAACACATTGAATGGTTTTGATGGAATAGTAATGTGAGACAATAGAAAGGGGGTGTCCATGGAAAACACACAATTAAGTGAGACATAACCATTAATATGTTCCATATGTCATGATAATGTTATTTGGATAAATATATAATGGATATAAGTAAATTAGATTTTACTTGTTACCTTGGAACTAATTATGCATTTTGTTCATGTACTTTATGTTATCATGGATGAATTTGATGACTTCTTTTATTTATGGAATATATCTAGTAATCTATGGAATACATAAGCATGAATGTTTTATAGAATTATTTATGGAAATTCAAGTTATTACCATGTTTCAAGAAAATATATGATAAGGTTGCTCACATGTTATGAATATGAAAACAAAGAGCTATATTGTCATATATGGGGGAATCAATGTTAACATGATTTTTTGACTTTTTTTATAGTGTTTTGGATTTTCATCTTCCAGAAGGGTTAATGTTTGAACTATTCCATAAAAGTTTATGTTAAACTTTGGAGGATGTATTTATGCACTCAGTTTGTATTGAAAAACATTGTTAAAACACTATTTTGTGATTAACCATATTTCAAGGATGTCCAACATATTTTGGGAATTCAATTATTGTGATTTTAGAAAAGAAAATCCTATATGCCAGGTGACCACCAATCAAGTCAAACAGGTCCGAAGGACTTGAACCCATGACCATAATATCATATGGGTTTTATTCCCACCATAGACTATGTGATGTCCTTGTTAATATATAATTATTTTTTATGAATAATTATTTTCAATGAAATGGAAGTGTTAATTTTTTATTTAGATATTAATATGTTTACCATATTGATTTTTAGAATAGTTATAGATAAATAGTTAAAATTTTCATTCTTTTATGGGCCTTAACACCAGTTAATTGTGTATATTAGTGCTTCAGGCATCAATGTTGATTTCAGGACGTCCATTTCTTGAAGTAATGGGTTAATTTTAAATAGTTAAAAGTAAAACTGATGAATGAATTTTTTTTATTGAAATATATCAAGTATGTATATTTCATTATATTTTTGTTCAATAAAACACATACTCAATGATAAGATAATGATCAAAAAAATGTTTTCCTAATACCTTATTTTTTTTCCAAATTGATTACCTTGTAAATCATAACATATTTCTGAATTTAAGACCATCAAATATTCTTTGATGATTCACTTTTATGTGGTTTATGAACTCAATCACTACCTATAAATATTTATTCTTTTGGTTATGTCCAATATTCACCACAACTTATGTTCTCCATCGTAGAAACCTTATTATATGTTACGTTGGTTAACTATTATAGTTCCAACATTCCCTTTTTAAGGGATGTTTTAGTACCCATTTTTGCGATGCAGGTTTCTATGAATGAAAAGTTCAAGTATAAAACCTTTGATAACATGGGAAAATTTCAAGGTAAATTTTCAATTTACAGGTGGTAGAATTTAACAACCTAATATTTTTTTTATTTTTTTAAATTAATTTAACCATTTTGATATTTTTTCAATTCACACAACACTGAAAATTTTTTATTTAATATTAATGAAATCTGTTTAGATTTGGTTATATGAAAAACTGATTTAATCATGCATTACACGCATCAAAAAATTAGGTTGGTCTACATGGAACACCTAGGTTAGCTAGAATTATACAGAATAAGGAAGTACCTCAATGTCTTGGGTAACACGCATGACTCAGTTTGACCGAACAACTGTATATGATTAAAATTTTATTATTTAATATAATAAGATATCACATAGATGTTAAAATTAGTGGTTATGAATTTTATTAACTAATTTATGAAAATATATTGCTTAAACAGATATAATATGAATTCATTGGTTACCAATTAATTTGAAATCAATATAAAAATCGATTGAATATAATGGAAAATATTATTATGGTAATAAAGTTATTTTACCCCAATAAATTAAATTAATTTCAATTTGTGAGTGATATTAATGTAATATTTATGTAATATATTAAAAAAAATATTTTTTGAGTCCATAAAATATATTTTATAGGAATAAGATAAGAACAAACCCAATTTTATTCATAAAAACCAATATTCTTTAAGGCATATTTACCACGTTTTAATGGAGAACCAATTTTAAATCTAATTTTTGGAAAATTAATAGATTTAATATGTTATAATAATAATAATTTTTTAATGAGTAAAATAATAATAATTTTATTGTAATTTTTTCCTTGATGTTTTATTTTTTAATGAATAGTGAAAAATACTGAATTCATATTCAAATCCAACTTTTAATCTTATTTATTTAGAAGGTTATAATTTTATTTTAAATTGGTTTAAATATTTAATTATACAAATTATTTATCATTTAATACATTTTAGGACATTTTGATAAATTTAAATTTTAAAATGACTATAAGAACTTAATAAAATTTTCAATGTTTTTACTTTAAAAACCCACATTGTCGACATAATTATGGCATTAATTTTAAATTAATTTATTCCATTTATGTGTTTGGAATTTTGAAAAATCGATTCTTTATTTGGAATAATAATAATTTATAATGTCAAATAAGGTTAAATTAGTTTTTTACCAAAATAATTAGGGAAAGTATTTACATCGATTAAGGTGAAATTAAGCTTAACTAAGGACTGAACCTTAAATTTAAGACCCAAAACGACTTAGAAACTTGTCCAACACCCTTTTTCTTCCATATATCAAGACTAATTACCTTTATATAATTTATATCATTATGGGATCCACCTTATATGTGAAAAAGGTGGGTCAAATTCCTTTTCCAGAGATTTACAAGAGTTAATCCACTATAAAAAGTCATCCTCTACACCCACAACCTCATACCTCTCAAGCCACTTTGAAAAAAAAAAACTATGTAGAAAATACACTTTAAAAAATCCTTAACTCAATACCAGAATAATCTCATTGGGTATAAATAAATCCATGTAATCCTTTTAGCACACACCAAAAGGAGTTTCCCAATTAAGAGGTAACTCCTTCTCTCAAGCTCATTTATTTTATTTTCTTTATCCACTGCCTACAATCTATTTATTACAATATTATATAAAAAAAGTATTATAAAATTATTAGTATTGTTTTATAATATGTTTTATACATTTACATACATAAACATCAATCTAATGGGAAACAAACATACTGTTTATGTGTATGAAGAACTACCATCTCATGAAATGATGACTATTCATTTTTCATTTACCACCTGTCATGGTGAAAATTTAGATTGAAAATATATTTATATATTTTATATTTTATTTTTATTATGTATTATGTATTTAATCTTATTTAATTATTTAAAAAAATATCATTATAATTTATACTTGGTGCAAATATGATAATTTCATTTGAAGAAATGTGGACTACCGCCCCTCAAAACGACTTGATTCGTTCACACACTTCGCGAAATGTTGTATGGATGAGTTTGGTGAAAATCTATTATATATATGAAATAATAATTCAAATTTAATTATAATATATATACGTATACATATATTTCATTTTCTTTCTTTCTTTCAATTCAACAATAAAAATGGAACCAACATTTATGCTTACGTACAATTTACCATCTATATGAATGGTGTTATCCATTTCACACATAAAGATTATATATACTATTACAATACAAATACACTGAATATAAATTATATTTATATCATTTTTTACGTTTTTTATATCATAATATGATTATAAGGACAAATGGCATTACGAAATAAGACACATTCGAAGAAAAAAGTTAATTTTAACCAAACTGAATCCTTAACCAAGGATTTTTGACAACCGCGTAATAAAGGGTCATAATAAAACCATATACAGTATTATATATGAGAATATGGTTATATTAAATATTTTTAATATATTATATATTTATTATATATGTGGTTTCAATGACTACGATGAGAGTCAAGAAACAAGGTAAGAGAAATTAATATCACTTTTATTTCCACGCGATACATGCCTTATTCACCACTCACTTATTTTGTGTGGTGTATGTACTTCTCATTAATGTATTATATATCTATTATTCTTATGTTTATGGGAATTTAATTTTCAATTTTATGGTATTTATTTCATAGGGTTTAAGTTTCTGAGGATACCAAATTGTTAAAATAGTTTTGTCTCAATTTTCCTTCTTTGAGACTCATGTTTGGTTATGATCCTAAATTTTCTTAGAGGTGTAAATATTTCCATTTTATGTATTGTATCATGAATATAAATATTTTCATGATATTTTAATATTCATTTAATTTTATTTTCATACTTTTTAGTATGTTTTAAGGGTATCGAGCGGTAATATATTATTTAAATAATATCATCACTAATCAAGATTGTTTATGTTGATGCTTTATTTGAGGAATTATTATGACCATTTTCTCAAGAAAATTCATGAGTATGTAATACCCAAGATATTCATTATATAATAATGTATTGGTACAAATATTAAACTCTTTGGTACATAAGACAATTGCGAATTTGTTTTAAAGAAAGTCTGACTTTACGCTCTTTTTGGTAGGAAATCTGTGTTCTTTCAAAGCCATGTTTTCAAAAAATATTTTCCAAGAATATTATATTAATATCCTATAATATTTAAAATAAAATTTTATCCTTATTTTCCTTTTACCAATATTTTCAATGGAATATACTTTTTGTTTTCTTAACAAAGCATTTTTCAATGAATTTTTCTGTGAAAAAGTAAGGTTCTTTTTACCTCACATGACATGTATAGATTTACCCACTGTCATTTCTATAAAACAACTACTGCATGTTTAAAAGGTTAATTTTTAATAATTGTTTTTAAAATTATTCTTAAGGAAATAGTTTTCAAAACATTTTCAACCATCGTTTATATGTTTTCTTGGAAAATAGTTTTCAAAATGTTTTCTAGATTTCATTATATTTTTTCAAATTTATTTTCATAGAAATATTTTTCAGAACGTTTTCAATATTATTTCATATGTTTTCAAGTAAAATGGCTTTAAAAACGTTTTTATGAATTCATTTTATGTTTTAATTGTTATTTTTAAAGAATTGATTTTTCATAAACTTTCAAGATTTATTAATATGTTTTCAAATTGTTTTCCAAGATAATGTTTTTAAAATGTTTTGTCGCTTATTTTATAAAATTTCATAGAAAATTGTTTCTAAAATGTTTAAAAACTTATTTTATAAGTTTCCTTGGAAAATAATTTTCAAAATGTTTTCATTCTCATTTTTTATGTTTTTATGGAGAATGTTTTTCAAAAATTATTTCATGTATTCTTTATATATTTTCAATGTATTTTCTTAGAAAATGACTTTCACATGAAATTATTTATTAAAAATAATTTCTCAAAAATGAAAGAATATTTACCTCAAGAATTGTTTTCAAAATTACATTTAATTTATCTTCTATAAAATATAACATTCAATAATGTTACACTTTCCCTTCTAGGAAATTATCCAAGGGTTCCATTTATATTATTTCTTGAACGGTTTATATTTTGATGGAATTATTCATATCAAACCCATTTCTCTTCCACATGTTATATGATATTTAGAAGAACTTCTTTTCATGGATAATGATTTGATGAAATAATTATGAAACCTATCTCATTTTTATAGCTTATGATGTGATTAAATGTTGACGATTCCCATTTGATTTCATGGGTTATGATATGATTTTTTATGAACTTGGGTCACATGTATGAATTATTTAATTTTTATATGGGTGAGACTAATATCTCTCTTCAATTAATTGGGTAAAGATTTATATCTAATGAGTTAGCATAATTAGAATAAGAAATGAACTCAGGTCAGTATTATAGGGAGAGAATATGAAATTAACTAGGTTCAATATTATAGGCATGGAATTAGGAGTGAACATAGTTTAGTAATAATGGGAGAACCCTGTTCAATAAAGCTATTCTTCCACTAATAGGGACTCAACAAAATTTCCTTGCCTACCATGGAAATCATTATATTTGACAATGTGACTACCCCAATTCCATGATTTATTCCTATATTATTCTGTATTCGCTTATGTTCTTTATTTCTTTATTATTCATTTCTTATGAACTAACATGTTTTAATCCAAAATTCATGTTTATGATCTTATGATATGAAGGGTATGATCATAATATCTTATGATCACATTCTCATACCCTTATTCTCAAGCTTATGATTACATGAATCCCTTATTTAACTATACTAATAAAATGAGATCCCCCCTTTTTATGTTTCTTTCCCTAGTTTATGATGATATGTATTAGGTATGATTTGTCTAAGAAGGGTTCTATTCATGAAGAGCATAGTTCGGGATAATGTACCTTACTTGTGTACCGATGTTTGTGTTTCCCTGTTTCCAAGGGAGTTATACTAATACAGTAATTGTATTTTTTTTGTTTAAGGTTGTATGTATTTCAAAAATTCTATTTAATGTTAATATATGAAAATAGAAGGACTATATAGTATAAACTTCATAGGTGTTAGAATATTTTTCACAAACCTGTTTTTATATGAGAAAATAAACCACCTTCATTTATATTTGATTAGAAAGTTCTTTTCATATGGTACTTTGATACTGGAAAAGTTATATTAATCAGAGAACCTTGAGATAATTTAAAAAAAATTCTTTCAATATTTAAAAAGTTAGAACATTCTACATTGTAAAAAAATATTTCATATATTTCCAGAAAAATACGTTTAAATTTTTATGTTATTAAAACAATTGATTGATATAATAAAAACCATGATGCTAATTAATCATTTATTATAATTTATTCTTTAACTATAAATCAATTTTAGAATGATACTTGTCATGTAATCTCCAAAAATTATTTTACAACTTTTTAATGTTAGAAAAATAATTTCTAAACTAACAGATTTAGATCTCTTTATAGGAAACATGAGTCTACGTTAATAATATAGATGATGTCTATGTCACTCAATAATTTCAATAAAAAATACGAAACATGAGAAATTAAATTATTCAATGTAAAACATCCTGATGAAAACAAATTATGTTTTCAAATACTTTGGATGTATCACCTTATAATCTTATAGCAACCCAACCTGTAAAACCTACCAAAAGGTGGGTAGTAGTATGTAGCGATTCAATCCAAGAAGAAAAAAGTTTATTCTATTAAATCACACCAATATTTTCATGACTACTAAAATTCAAAGTAAAACAAAAAGAAATAAATTTATATTTAATAATTTATAGGTAGGATAAATTGAATTTATGGTGAATTCAAGGATGGTGGTTCACAAAAATTAGCTCAATTTTACTTTTGAGATTCATCATTTTAATTTTCCTCAATAATTTTTAGTGCATCTAGCCTAGAATCTAATAATTAACTATATCTACTTAGGGTACTCGACTCCTCTCTCAAGGTAAGTGTATAAGAAATCTATGTTCATCAATATTAATCTCGTTATCTGAAGGTAAGGTAATGAAAAACTATCATTCCCCCACTACCCTAAATTAGAATGGATATATTCCCATATGATATTAACTCTGTCTTATCTCCTAGATAATTTGATTAATAATGACTCACTAAGTAAAACTAAATTGAATTTAGAAACTAGAAAAAGTATAAATAATGTAATTACTTAAACATCCAATTCATAAAATTCTACCCCCACTATAACACAAAGATATTTATTACTAGTCACTTGACCATCAGTAATTATCCTTTAACTCTAGGGAAAGAAATATAAGAGTTAAAACTATAAAATTGTTTTATTTAAAAATGAACACATACATGAATTATTTTCACAATAATAATAAATAATTAAAGAAAAGATAAAAATTAATATAAATTCCTAGATATACATCATTATGGATGATAATGAACCTTCTCCTCTACTATCAATTAAGTTATTGGGTAGAAATATCCCATTTTCCTCCATCATCATCTTAATAAACTAATAGTAATACTCCACCACTAGATCAGATATATTACACTAGGATCCCAATCAACCATACACAATAGTATCACTTCTCTTTTTGTAGAGTATTTCCTCATGTTTTAGCATTCAATTCTACATTATATTATCATATTTCCACTTTTAATTTTTCTCTAATATTTCATCCTACAAATTATTTTTCTTCTCTAATACAATTATCTAACATTATAATTAATATTATTATTTGTTAATGAGCGATGTTTACCGAGTGTTCTATGAATATATTTATCTTTCAAAATCTTTTATTGTTATAAGGAGTAAATAAAACACCCTTAGCGTAGGGGTGGCCCCCACATGTGTTTTGTTCTTCCAATATCATCGAAGAATGTCATACAGTAATGAGATATCCAGAAATCATCATGGTTTTGACATATATAGGTAAACCCAATGTGGCATTTTAATTACCTATGCAACACTACATACATCTAGTGTTTCATAGACTATATGGATTACAATGTATCCATTTAAGTACAACCACTATTTTTCTTTAACAGAAATACATGATATTAAAAGTTGTTTCCTCTTATGTGTATAGTATGAAACCTTTTCTCCTTCCCTATTCACACACCCCATCTTCATTATTAGCTGTGATGAACCATTTTTGTGACATCACAACCCCTTTTCAATCCCTACTATCCCATGGTATTTTAGAAACATAATGACGAAGCTAAGTTTATGTACCATCATGAAATAAGGGAAAAAGTGAAAAAGAAGGTCCATAGTGTATCCCTCACAATATCATTTTATCCACTAGAAGCATAAAAAATGCAAGCATTTCATGTGGTTTGGCAGCATTCAAATATCCAGTGGAACTGAAGCTTCCATCCAACCATCCATGTAAGTTCTATAGTGTAACGAGTGATTGAGATGGCACAATGGTAGTTCTTTACTATATAATGCATTTCTAAGGATGAGGAAGTGCGAGTCGGAGAAAAACTCAACAGTTTTATTAGTTTGAAAAATAAATTTCTTCCACTATTCCCAAATATGATATTTATAGTGGTAGATATCCACTATTTAATCCAATAAATCCCATTTTATTGGTATTTAGTTGCATGGGTGTTAGAGGAAACCTAAAACCATTGTGTGATTCCCTATCCCAATGATGATTTTCTCCGAACACCACATGGAACATGTTATTGTTTGCTAGTTCACTCCTAGGGCACTCTGCACACCGTTAATGACCTATTCACCCTATCCACTAGTGTAGGCTCTCGATGTTTGTATTCGTTGTTAGATTACCATCTTGGGATGGCCACATGGCATCTACTGCCTAGGTTGAAGGCTACTTGGGGTTTGGAAACATTTTACCTAAAATATGTACAAAAATACACAGGAAATTATAACTTGATAGAACATTTATTTTAATTTTTTTATTTTTGAAAAATTACATTATAAAATATAAAATACCCATATATGATGATTAACGCTTAAAATATTTGTATGAATAATTAAAAACAAACATTAATAGATTAATATCTCAAAATATATGCATAAAACCTCTCTCTTAAAATCCCCTACAATTAAATAATTCTTACCCTCAAGAATGTATATATAATAAAAATTTCAAAAGATACACTATACTACCAATATAAAAAATTACAATTTAATGAGCTAAAAAAATAAAATGGGAATAAAACAATTTCAAGTTTCACATCTGAAAAATGATTCCAACTCTTTACTAGACACAATATATTTTATTTTCCCATGAAAAATGATAAAGCCTCTCATATCTTCCATTCAATTCAATAAATTTATCATTATTGATTCTTCCAATCAAGATATACATTATATTTATTTTTCTTAACTCATTATTATATGTAAAATTTTTAATACATTTTTCCTAACACCTTGTGTACATTTACCAAACTTATAAACATGAATAGGATTTATATTCTACAATTTATAAACAAAAAAATCACTAATAATCCTGAAATCATTGAACGTTAAGATCATATGACACTATGTTTTAGTGATGTTATGTAATTTATTAATAAGGTAACTATATAAATGAAAATAGGTTTATCTCTAAATTAAAATTGAGTATAATATATGTAATTTTCAATGGCATACTCGTTTTTAAAATGTGAAAACACCCATTTCTATTATATCAATGTTACATAATGAACAATGAATAAAACACGCTTTTTTTCCTCCGATGATTTTTTTCAGTATCATTTCCTCCTAAAATTCTTTAAATTTTTGATAATTGACCAAGGACATGTATCACATCTACCACTCGACCTGAAATGATAAGAATCAATTGTCAAGTGACAATGATTTTTTACCATCCATAACTCAAAAATTTATTTCATAGATTGGTAAAAAATAAAATATTGTAATGGATATCATAAACCATTTCCACTAACCAATGGAACACTATTGAAATTTTTCCCAAAAAAGGAATATCATTTAAAACCATCAATTCTATCTCCCCACACTATAACTTTTAAAAATTTTCAAAATATTCGGGAAATGGTAAGAATATATAATTGGATTATAATGTGACTCTTTCCTATAAAATTTCATTCATGGTATCTAAGGGATTAATGTAATATTAATGTAAGGTTGATCTCAAATATAGTAGATTCATCAATAAAATTCCACAATCATGCTTTAAGTGAATTTCTCATAATCATCTGTTTGCAAAGTTAAAATTAAAATTCTAGGTAGAAATATATCCAAGTTTCTCTCCAATATTTTATGATAAAGGATTGAATAATATGGGTGAGAATACTTTTACTAATGATAGAATAAGACATTACATCAATCGCATATGGAATGTGTAAAAAATATTAATGCACATAAATTTATGAAAATCAAAATAAGAATTATGAATGGGAAAAGATAAAATACATGAAACTAGAAAGAGAAATCATTATTAATTGAATAAATATTTTTATGTTGTGCTCAAATCATTAAATTAACCAAGAATACATATTCAGTTATATCAAATTGAAAATAAAAACATGGCATCATGGAGTTCCTATAAATTATAAGTATCATTGATAAAAAATAACAAAACCAATCTAAGTGTCAGAATGCCTTTCTTCATCAATTAATCTTGAAAATGATTATAAGAATAGTGGAGTATCATTGCATAAAATTAAATCTTAATCACCTTTATAATTAATAACTTTTTTATTTTTTTATAATCCGCCTTTGTGCTTCATGGGACCTCAAAAAAAATAAAACATTTAAAGCACAAGATCAATGCAAATTTAATTCAAAATTTTTTTTGGGGGTAGGTGAACTATATCCTAAAATTAAATTCCTAAGTTATAAGAAATAAAAAAATGATTTGCTCCCAGAAAAGAGCTTATATTTTGGTCATTAATCTCAATCTTAATTCATTAATCAGATAATATGAGTAGGGTACAGAGACAACTATCTTTTATTTAACCAATTTTCCTTTGAAGGGTTTCTGGTGTACCTCTTCTATTGTTCATGATATGGACTATCGTTTTATCTATTTTGGAGCAGTATCAGTGGTGGTAAACCCTAATAATTTTATTAGAGGTTTACAAGATATCCAAACTAGGTACCACTCTATATTTTTCTCCATTAGTGGCCACACTTCTTCAAATTATGCCCTTTGCTTCTCCAATTCAACAACCACTATTTCTTATTTTTCTTATTCTTCTTGGGGATAATATTCTATAATATTTAAAGTATCGTTTAAAATTTTAGTTGCTCGAATCAATTCATCATACATTTTTACTTTTTTTTAATAATTGGAGGGTTCCAAATATACTTCAACCATAATACATAAGTTTTCTTCCTCCATGTAAAATTCAGAATTAGAATAAAAATAGGAACTCCCCTTAGATTCAATTATACCACCCAATATGTCCTCACATTGGGCCTTATCCATAGTTTCTTCCTTGAAATCTTCGTCTTCATTATAAATTTTCCCTAGGAGTTGTATTCCACTATTAAACTCTAATTCTATGCGTTAGAGTTATTTTTCTCTACTTGAGTGTGGTGGTGGTTTTGATGGTCGACCATGATTCTCGTATTCCCAATGTTTAATTTCCCCCTTTAGTTCCTCAAATTTTTTTGAGAGGTGTTATAATTTGATAACCAATTTGATTTATTCCATCACCATGATTAATAGTGACATCACAAACCAAAAAAAAAAACAACACATAAAGTAGAAAAAATAAGAACCTAATATCAAATAGTAAGATAAAAAATCGAGAGGAATTTTTTTTTGTAAAAATATTTAATTTATAAATAAATTTTCAGTGAAATAATATAATTTTTTCTCATGAAAAGGGAATCATTAAATTCCCTTAGGTTAAATAAAATTTTAGGTTTAAAATTTTACTGACACAAATAAATTTCAAACATCATAGTTTTCAAGTCAAGGCCGATCAACTAAGAATTGTTAAAAATTAATTAGAACATTTTTTCAAAATATAATGGAAAATTTAATAATTAGATTAGTTTTTTGTTGATAAAATTGATATATTCTTTCTAACAATTTGTTAATTTAGGTTCATGCACTTAGTGGATGATACATGTTGTGATTTTTAATTTAAACTTTTTTAGAATTGAAAAATAGTTAGACTCCTCTTAGAGTGATCACCATATACTATATAAATTATCCTTTCCCATTTAATGTACATTGTTTAGTTTATAGATATGTTTTGGAAAACATGGTTAAAAATAGATACCTTGAACTCATGTATCTCTTGATTCATGATGAATAGTAAGTAATTTATGCATTTAGTAAGAATACCCTTCTCCAGTTTTAATCAACCAAAAGGCATAATTAAATATCATGGGAAAATCAAATTAGAAATTTATTAACAAATGATATCACTAGATAAATTTAGGATGTATTTATGTGGATGTTGAGGTCGATCCACATTGAATAGTGTAGAAAGGACTTAAATTGATTTATGGAAAATTAATGAAATATTGAATATAGATTTTTTTGGCTTTGAGAAACATGGGATAAGTGTACCAACCATTTTCAAATTTAGGTTTATACACATTGTGAGGGATAATTTTTGTGTTTTTTATCTTAATGTAATAGGAACCGTACTTTAGTGAGCCTCCTCTAAGAGTGATCACCCTCTATTTTATAAATTCCACTTTGACCAATCATTTACAGAGATTAATTTATATATAGGTGTTTGAACCATTATTTAAACATAGATACCCAAATATCATTCATTTTTTGTGACATTAGTAATAGTAGTTAGTTGATTCATTTAGTAAACATACCCATCCCAATTATAAATAGTTATACATGAGTGGCGGGGGTAATATTTATGATTAAAAGGCAAAAGGAAATGAAATATTAAAATTTTTAATACAATAAAACCCTGTTCACTATGTGAACTCCCCCTCCATTTCATTGCATGATACAAGAATATTTACCTCCTCATACTAGTCATGAGGGGATAGAAATATAAAAATTACCGACGGATCACTCTATGGTAGTAACCACACTCTAGGATTCCTTGTTCAATGCGGGTCTCCTACCTCAATGGTCCAAACCTGATTTCATATTTCATGATTTTTTTTCTAATGTTCCTTTAAATATCAAGATCAAAATCATGAACTTTTTATTTTTTTTAATCTGTTTGAGTACTCATGCACTAATGTTGTTCATGAAACTACACCCTGATATGACCATGTGTAAAATAGTATATAAGGGAAAGATTTTTTAATTTATAAAAATTCTAAGAAAAACTAGTCACCACTCCCTCGAAATGGAATCGAAAATTCAAATTCCTAGAAGACATCATTAAATCAAAAAGTTTTATAAATATAAAAATGTATTTTTACCCAACCTATAATAACTACAAAGACTATAGTAGTGGTAAGTGTGTGTTTGATCCCACAATGAAATGTTTTATACAATTCAATAACATTAGTGTCTTCATGATTAATAACATTAAAACAAAATGTGAAAGAAATGAATTTGGATTTTAGATATGGTGGATAGGATGAAAAACATTAGAGTGAATTTAGGGATGGCTATTCATGAAATCTAACACACTTTGTTTTATGAGAATCGTCATATTAATAACCCCAAGATTTATTGGAGTATCAATCCTAAGATATATTCATTAACTTGATATACCTACTATTGTTGACTCCACTCTCAAATTAAATGTATAAGAATCCTAATTTCATGAATATTAATCTAATAAGAGTAAAAGGATGTAATGAGTGAATCTCACCGCCCCATTCCCTTTAGTTACAATAGTTTCTTCTCCTAAGAGCTTCACTCTTACTTCCCCATTAGATAATGAAATTAATAAATTACTCACAAAGTAATACTTATTTTAATTATGAAACACCAAAATAAAAACAATATTTAATTGGGTATACATCCCCTTCATACAAAAACCCTCCCATAAAATGTCAAGATATTAATGACTAGTTTCTCAAAAAATAAAAATTATACATGCATTAAAGGGAAGTGAATATAAATGTTATATAAAAGGATCTATGAAAATACGAAGAGAGATGTGAATTAATTTTATAACCAATATTGGAATTCATAATTATATGACAAAAAGATAAAGTGAAAAATTAATTTATAGTTAAGTAGTATCATAGTTGCTGATGACCTTTATTCACGACACATTATTTAGATGCTAGATAAAAATGTCCCAATTTCCTCCTACATCAGATTTATAAACCATAATTAGTACTCTCTATTTTTATTAGAGGTAATCCCATGGGCTTCCTAATTGGATTTTATGGAAGAATTTATTCACTATTTATATTGAATTTTACTCATGTTTTAACATTGAATTCTCCTCCATTTTCTCTAATTTTCTCATTGATTTTTTCTCTTTTCTATACTCCTTCATATTTTTATTCTCTCAAACAAATATTCATCATTTGAGTAAATATTATTATTTCTTAATGAGTGAATATTTCCATGTCATCTAAAAATAAATTTTTCTTTTGGCATATTCCTCTTTTACTTAGATAGATTCAAACTTTCTTAGTATAATAAAATCCCCCATATGTGATTTTTTTTTCAAATATCCAAAAATATTGTGCTTCAGTGAGATTATAGATGAAAATATTTATGGTTTTAAAATATTCTTGTAATCCCTATACTATCTGAGAAATACCACTATGATACAACCTCTATGTTATGTTACATGGCCTTCATAGATTACTATTTATCCTATTTACTACGTCCTCATTTATTCCTTAACATAAATACCCAAAAATAATATATTTGGACTCTCCATGAAACAATATAAACCTTACACCAAAATGATATTAAAGCACCTATTTTTGATTCTTCTGATGGGGTGTGCTGCGTCATACATCACATTTATGATCACACTGTACCCTTCATTTCTGCCTTCCAATGATAGAAATATTCATCAATTCTTTATTTATGTCTACATCTTGATCGAAACAGGATAATGGGCAGTCGGTTTCTCCTTCCATGGAATCCTCCTCAGAACTCATTGCCTAGTCCGACTGTCCCTTGTGGATTAAGACATTGTTTGTGAAACCCTTACCATGGCCATATCTTTTTGGATGATGGCTAATTACACTTATTCTGTAAATACATTCCTCTAATGTGGTCAATTTAGGGAAGAAACCTTCGGTCATGGATATAGTCACATAGAGTATCGCTGTTATGTCTAAATTCTAGAACCATATCCCACCAGAAATCTCCCTTATGAGAGGGCTTCTCGAGGGCATGAAAGCTCAAGGAATCACACATAGAATGTAGGGAATCTTATTCCAAAGGCACATCTCTAAGGTTTTTTAGAATTACCATGTTGCACATGGGGTATGCCATAGGTTTACTGTTTGGTGGAGATGGATTGAAATGATCAAAGCACTAACATGAATGGATTAGATGGATATACCCTTATGAGGGATCAACTGAAAGGTTTACTAGGTGGATGGGTCTAAATGATCATGAGTATGAACTCTGGATAACAAGTCCTAGAAAGGGAAGGTTTCACACCGTGAAGGGTGATTGGAACACCACAAAGGGTGGATCACAGAATGTGGTTATCGAAAAAGGGGACACCAAGGTTTACCATTGGATGGGGCTGAACCTCCGAGAGGCTTATTTTGTAACCTATATAGATGATAGGGACCAAAACCCACATTGTTCAAAGGGGGGACATGGGGTTTACACATGGTTATCATCATGGGTGGTACTCAAAGCATCAATTACATGGATGGGGCTTACACATGGATTACTGCCCAAGTGGATGACATGAGTTCTCAAGGATATGGAGGCCTGAGTAAAATATGGATGGATGATGGATGATTTGATTAAGTGGATGAGATGAATGATATGTAACCTATGTAAAGATGGTGGTGGTGTGGCTCTTTATCCTTAGGTAGTCTTGATACATATCCTAGTGTATGTGAATCAAATTCCATGTAGTTTAGTTGTGATATGGGACACCTAAGGATGTGGTCTATGAGAATGGAATATATGTATGGGGAACTAAAGGAAGTAGAACCTCCCGATTAAAAAATGATCTTGTTGAGACACAAATACTCTAATGAAAGGCCATTATCAGAAATGGTTGATGGGCTTGATCCTTGAGGAGGATTCCTATTTAACCTAGTGTATGGGAATCAATTTCCATTTAATTCAAGGGGATGAGGGCATAGAATTTGGGTGTACTCAAAGGAATGAAAACCAAAGACATGATGGAACTTATGCATGGTTAGAGGCCCATCACAAGATGTCCACTATTGGTTGTATTAGTATGTTGAGCTGTAAGAATTATACATGGTTAGCATCCCTTGTGGATCAGAACACCTCATGGAGGCATATTCAAGAGATGCATCCCAAAAGAGAAAGTATCACATCAGAAGAGTAAATCGTTTAGGGGGAGTACCAGAGTTTAATATAGAAAGGGTCTGGACCTCAAAGCGGATTCCGACGTATCCTAGTGGTTGGGAATGCAGACCCATGTAGTTTATAGGGGAATACATATTAATATCATGTAGGATGAATTATAACTAATGTGAAATGCACATAATTGTTGGATTGTGGGAAGTGAGGGGATTGAACCTCTGAGAAGATTCCTACATACCCTATCTGGGAGATAGAATTGAATTCCATGTAGTTTAGTTGGATGAAGTTTAGCATCATATGGGATGAGGTACATGGGACTTACACATGATTAGCCTCCCGGGTGGATTTCTTGGCCATTACAAACTCTAAGACCACATGTTTCCTGTGCATTGTAAGAAATAAGAGATAACAATATACGAGTTGGTTGTGTCATGAAAAACACTGTTATGTGGGATGGAAGGTATAGAGACATACTCGATGAGGGAATCCCAAGGAGGGTGACCTGATGTACGATGAGGATATGTCACTCATATAGGGATCAACCTATTAAAGTTTTCTAGGGCTTACATGGAGACTTCTCGAGGTGCACATGTAAAAAATCCCAAAGGGAGAGAGAAGGTTGGTGATATCTGATAGTCATTCCTCTTCGAATTCCTTGATTCCTTCTACAAATGTGGAAACTCACAGTTTAACATCATGTGTTGGGGATGAGGGGGCTTGGAATTTTAACGTTAATGATCTCAGATGAGATGGACTCTATCCTTACCCCTTGGACTTACATAACTTCTACCGACAAACACTTGGGGGGAATTAAGGCACAAGAAATGTCAAGGAACAATTGGGTGGAGGAGTGGTCACTCTAGGGGATCACATTAGCTTGGATACATGAATAATAAATAACTTTTATCATGCCTATAAATAAAGTATAAGGTAGGAAAAAGCTATATAAAACACCACTTGAGGAACAATGAAATCATGTGACACAAGCCTAGAGGTCCATTCAGGAAAGGGGTCAGCCAGACATGGGGCTTGATAGGAAGAGATTCATGAAGGAATGGTTCTTCATAAAAGAAAATGTTTTTTATGAAGGATTAGTGATCCCCAAAGGAAGGTTACTTCATGATGTAATGGAGCTTCAATAAGGAAGGTATTAGGTGGAGTAGAGCTTTGCATTAGCCAAGATATCTTTATTTGGATAGTAATTTGTGAAGGCTTAATGCTTAACGGAGCCTCGAGCAACCCGAAGGGTCTCCCTTATTTGCGAGGGGAGAAGGAAATCACAATGAGCATCCCTACCACAGGTGGGGGGTGGGGCATGGAGAAAAGAAAGATGTATGACTTGAAATGCTAAAGTACCATGGGGGATCCTTATTCAGGTTTACGAATAAATTCACACAACTCGAGGTGGGAAGGAAAAAAGTTTTAGTAACAATTTTTTAGAGGGGGAGAGACTTCTATTTATAGGTATAGGAATTCAGTGATATTCATGGGGCTCGCCAATGAGAATAACTGGGGAACCATGAGTAAATTTTGATTCCGAAAAAGAGATACTTTTACAGTCAGATCACGAAATAAAAGGGGTTCCAAGTAGGAGATATTTTCATGGTAAGATTGCAAAGATAAATTTTTTCTACAGAGTAGAGAAATTATAGGTAGGATTGTGAAGAAAATGGGGTATCGCAGAAAAGATATGTTTGCGGTCATTTGGGAGAGGGTTCTCTATAGAGGAAATTCACGAAACAAACCCCTTTTGATGAGTCTTAATGGATTCTAAGGGCCATCAGTTATGGATTTAGTTTTGAACTGGCCGTGAATTTGTTCATTTATTCAAGGGCATGAGTTTCAGCACCATCAAATTCCCCCCTTAGAATTGTATTTGAGGAATGATATGGTTGTATTATGATGGTAATTCTTTAAAAACGACCATTAGATCAAGATTTAGGATCGCTAAGATAACGGGTGTGATGTGTTGTGAAGCTCTATCAGCTAAAGGATGTTGTATAGCGTGCCGAGGTTCATGGTAAATGGTGAACTAGTGGTGGCTTATAAATAGGGCTATAATGCAATTTTTTTATACTTGGATCTCCATGGATGATAAGGATGATGTAGAATTTTAGTGAAGAGATCCGCCCCATGAATGTGACTATGTGAACTAGGTTCCATGGTCTGGTTCTCCAGAGATGATTTTCAATGAACTCTACATCATGAACCACTGCTTCATTGTGAAATAGGCAGCTCCTCCATGAACAGTCTAAGAAAACTATCTCTATGAATGGTCTATACACACTACCTTTACAATAATGTCCAAAACATCGATGGTATGGGGTTTTAAGAAGATACATCCCCACCTTATTACAAAAAATATTATTAAGGTAGGGCTTGGGAATTAAGATATGGGGTGGATAAACTGATAGGAATTGAAACAAGGCGGTAACTTCATAGATGAGTGGGGATGAGCCTACTGGGTGTGTGCGTCCTATGTTGAGTTCGATCATGTGATGATGTGAGTAGTCCTACATGAAGAAGAATCAGCTTCCCAATTACATGTTTCCCAACCAAAGGAGATAATTCTAAAGCATCTAATATGGTGGTATCTAAATTACAACACATTCCATCTACATCACAGGGATGTTGGTATCAACCTATGGCATCTTCATCAAATCTTTGGCATCTCTATTTTGGGAGGGATGTACGATGAGTCACTCCCTACCATGAATTCCTAGTAGGATGTAGAATAGATGATGAATTTGGAAAATTTATTTCTAAACCTGGTGCCAGGTGTGGACTATGACATACATAACACTAGGAACTTCCAATTCAAGTAGTGGTTCAACTGCTTTCAAAACATTCCTGATGAGGGAGAAGAAATGCTAAAGAAACTACCAACAAGTACCCTAACCATCCCTAGGAGAGTTTAGCAAGGCATGAAAGGTTCTTACCCGAGGATCATATAGGATAGACATTGGAAACTATAGGGATACTAGATCAAGGATGGAAATTATCCAATAGTCAGGCTGGCCAAATTCATCCCAGTGATGATCTATAGATGGATGTTGTTGGTGAAGGATGTTAACATGGGGGTTCAACCAAGCACATTTATCATGGCAGCACATCTTGCCTTGAAAATATTCATCAACTTGGGTATTTCAGTGCTAGTGAAGGTTTATCACATACTTCGGCACATTAGTGAATGAAATTGGCCATTGTGCGTGTGTGGGCCCTTCCATTTCTTATATATATGGGCAACTACACACATGGGAGGCTATGAATAACTCAATATAATTTCTCCAACTAGGATACACTCTTGACTAGTGATTCTAAATATTTTGAGATTTCCCAGCTCCAACTAGGTAAGATGGTTACACTGAACAGGATTTCACAAGATGACCAATTCATCTTCCACCCATTCTCCCTGTAAACCAAAGAATAAACTGATGATGGAACAAACACCATAGAGAAGTGTCCGTATATGTTTTCCTCCCACGGCGTTGTGTTAGTACCACAGGTGGGGTACAAATGCATATGCGAACCATATAATCCACAATAGTTCATAAGACAATTCAAAGGCACGTAGAGGCTGACTCAGATGGTGTATTTCATTAAACGTCATGATAACCACCCATGTGTGATGAGACAACTATGGAAAATGTTCACACAGAAGGATGGAAAGATGTGGAACAGTCTGCCACCACCAAGTGGTTCATTATGATTAATCCATGAATATGAATTGAGCTTTGCATCTGCCTACCAGTTGAGATGTTTAAGAATCCAAAAAAATGGCTAGTAAAGTGGAATTCCTCCCAAATTTTAGTCGGTGTAGAGTGGTAGTGAGGGGACAATGGGACTATGGTGCTGAAACAGTTTATGGTGACCAGGCTATATAAGTAAGGGCAGCTGGCCACAAACCAGTACTTGTTGTATGTGAAGATAAGGAGGTGGAAATGCCAGACCATGATGATCTGAATATGATGAAACTAGAAAGAGGGTAATTTTTTTGGGGATTCCAAAAGATATCTACCCAAGATCTAGGGAAGTAGGTGCATTAAGTGACGATTCCACCAAATCCACTTTATCCAAACACCTAGAATGACTAGGAATTATGAAAATATTTCCCCAACTTTGATGGAATCTAAGAGAAAATGAAAAAATGATTAGATGGATCTATGGGAAATAGTCTTCGTAAAATATGCCTTCAATATGTCCCAAAATGTTGTAATAAAGTATGTACAATAACTAGAGGAATTTTTTGTACTCATGAGGAACTTCAGAACCACTAAAATGATGAGTGAGAGTGTTGTTGGGAAAACAATTCCCTTTAATGCTATTAGTGGCTCAATAATCAGAGTGCATCCACCAGACCAAATACTCAGATAGTTCCTGGGGGGAAGAAGTCGATATGAAGAACCTTTATAATGGTGATGATGAACTAGCGTCCAATGGATGCTCTCTAGAGGAAGGTGAAATCCTAGCCTCAGGGGAAACCTCTCTAGGAGGAATTTCTACAACTCTTGATGTAAGATCTAACTCACCTCCTTGACCATTATCATTATCAATTTATATTAGGCACACTAAAAATATATACTTATGAAGGAGGAAATTTTGTATAGCCTCTCTATTTCCAGGGATAAAGATGCAACAATGGGCGTGGATGAATAAGCATCGAGGCTTACATCCAGAGAAACAATTTCTATTGAATCCAGTAGTGGTGGGGAGGCATGGGAAGCATCTCCGAAACATTTAGAGACCACCATAATTTAAGGGGGACCACACCCTTGGAATTTTAGTTTTAAAAACACAGAGGCAAGAACAATCATTTAAAAATTGTAATTATCCAGCCTATTGTAGCTACACCTATCATTTTTTAATAAAATGAATGACACAACCATTATATAAACAGTTATTAGAATGGTTGGAACCCTACTGGTATAGATGGATGGAGGACCCAGGGCCCCTTTATCGATAGGGGTGATGGTCCAGACAGAATTAAGTTCCTAATATGGCCAAAATATGGTTCAGGGTGAGTTATCAGTAGTTAATGTGGGTTAATCCATTGGTTGGGTAGAACTTACAGCCATCCGTGCTTACATCATCAAGGATGAATCAAGTAATGAGGACCAACCATACAACCTGGAGCCCAATTCATTGGATTAAATGCCTGAGGCTGTAGAGATTCAAGATTCATTTCCCGTGTTTGAACAGAATGATCCCTTGGAGCTAAAAAATTCTGATTCTGATGCAGTTGAGGGTCATTGGAAGGCTTAGCGCCGAGCATGGAAACGAATCAAAAACATACTTTATGAGTTTCTAGAATCATAGTGGATAGGACAAATTGGATCTCATTTAACATGAATCCAAGATCTGTGCGCGAGAGGGTTATATGCATGGAATCTACACACGTTGGTCCAAGACAAGTTTTCTGAGAAGATGTGGATGATTAGTCAACACCTGGATGTCAAGTGGTACTAGAAAAAGTATGAAAATTTATAGAAACTCATAGAGGTTGAGATATTTATCCAATAAATTGATGGATAAATGAGATAGAATTTCATATTCATCACTAAGTAGACAAGGCTCATTAAATTTAGGAATTCCAAATAGTAGGAGGCCGAGGATAAATTAGCACAGGTTAACCTTCAATTGGAAGAACATCTAGGTGAATGGGACCAAACACAGGTCAGGGATGATGAGCTTCAATATGTGGTTTTCGATGAGGACAATGATTATTGAAAAGAAACTAGAAACACTGGAATCAACATAATTGAGAGTTTAAAAATCAAACCATTCCATTAATGGAGTATATTTGTAAGGGCCATGTTTTTGAAAAACTAAGACATACATTCTTTTTCCACCAGCACATTTAGACTATGTGAATGGACCTATTTCTTTTCTGTTTTGATTAATACATCTTGATCATATTTTCAGAGCAACTACATGTCAATCACTGATCTCACGTAGGTCATTACTAGTGTGAGAAATAAGGTATGCCAACATAACCACCCACTTTGTTTGGGAGTATCAGTTAATTGTCAAATATTTAGGGTATGCTATCTCTAACTGACCAACCAGAGAATTTGAGTGGAGGGAAGCTATGACTGGGGAATAAGGTTCCTGAAGCAGCCAACTTTCCCTTCCCAATTTTTTCGAATGCAAGAGTGTGGTGACTCCAAGGGTGTTAGAATCAATCTGAACAATAGGTAATGATAATTTGAGTCATAATAACCAAGATTTGAAACACTGTGGGGGTAGTATGAAGATGGAGGGTAATTGTTGAACATATTTAAAACAAAAAATCCATATCCCGTTATCTTAAAATAGAGAAACAAATGAGGTACAAACTCGAAGTGTTCTCTAATTTAATTCGGAATGTTTTCCTAGGATTGTATGTGATCCATGAGGCTTAACATCCATATCGTTAGGGGTTACTATTATACCTGAAAGAGGGTGAGGATATAAATAAAGGGAATGAAAATAATGGGGATGGAGTGATGGGATGTTCGTATGGTTTCCAACACTCCTGATATTACACCACCCGGACAAGAGCACGTTGGATGAGCATATCAGTCTAAACATGGATCAAAACTATTCATAGACAGGACATCACAGATGATTACCTAGGATACTTCGTAGTTGAGCATGATAGAAATTTAGTTTAACATGATATGGTGAGGATGATGTATATAATATTTTAACAACATGTGACCATAACATTGAAAATAGTTTTAGGTCATACTAATGGGACCCCATCCAATAGTTTAAAGTCATCTTACATGGATTATGATGACAATTCCCATAATGTTTTCATTTCTTGAGGGAGACAAATCTAATGTGAATCATATGAGGAAGGCTTGTGATCTATAAAAATACCATGGTAAAGATGGAAAAGAGACATATTTGATGCGATGAAGGAAAAAAACCAAACACAGATGAATGCTGTAGAGACCTATCACTAAAAACCCCACAACATATCCCTTTGAGGGTCCTAGATTAATGTCAAAGGGTTCAGACCATAATTGGGGCCAAAGGGCCAAGAAGGTCAATGGACCTGGGGCTAGACCTAAAGACCAAATGACCAGGTTCCACTACATATCCCATAATGAAGGGAATAAATCCACACATAGTTCTGTAAGAACAACGTGGTAATAGAATGATGCTGTTGGAGGAAATCAACTATAATGAGAGAGTTGGACCTTCTCATAATTTTCATGGGGAATAATGAATTTGATTAGGGTGTGGTCATAGTTTAATCTCATTCATTGAGGACAATGAAATAGGGAAATAATGCTAAGTCTGGAATTGAGATCAATTATATAAGTGTCACTATGTATCCTGAGAGGGTGAAAATCAAACCATACGTCGTTCTTAGATGGTGTGTAGGTCCGACCCACAAAAAAGTGGTATTTGATATTTCTTATTATGTCTTTCACTATGTGTATTTTCTTAGTGGAAATACCTATATTAAAATGATGTTTGTTTCTATGGGAATCAATCCATATACGGGTCTTAACAAGGGTCATGTTGGATGCCCAGTACCAAAGGTGTTTCCTCCTTGAGTGAGATCACGACAATTCTCTTCCATTGTTTCATTGTGTATTGATGATGACAATGCATCTATTTAAGGACATATGGCAGGATAGAACCATGAATTTTTACATCATGTGGTAAGGAATCAATAGTTTAATTGAATGAGGGATGATGTAGTGAAATTTAACTTTAGATAACTTGGATAAAATAGATCCTATTTTAGGGCCATAGAACTTAGACCATAAGGTTTCACAACTCTTATATAGGATGACCCTACCGAAACTCCTAAACCCACATGATACATGATCTATGTGGAAAAAAGGAGTGATTCCAGGAATTCCCCATCATTTTAGTGTGAAAAACAAAAGAAGGTAAGTATCAGCTGTGAGAATTCAACCATACCATCATTCCTACTTGACCTGCATGAATGTGCGAAGTAATAAAACAATGGGTGTTTAAAATCCACAAGAACATGAGAAGGGAATTCAAATGTGAATCACAACACCTATTGTTTGGGGTGCAATGGGAGTGGTGTAATGAAGGATGATAACTGTTGACCGTATTCAAAACATATAATCTGTATCGTGTAGCCTAGGATGGGAATAGAAAAATGAGGGTCTACTGGAGACCATATTCAAAATGTGGGTGAAACCTATCTGAAGAGGTCCTTTGATATCCTCTGGGATGTTTTCCCAGAATGGTAGGAGATCCTTCAGGATGAGCATCCATACCAATTAGGGTCCATTTTAATGTTAAATATGATGATGTCCCAAATAAAGGGACATAAGAAGCATGGAGGTGAAGTTGTGGAAATTTCATTGTGGAATCCAACGCTCTGGGTCTTACACCAACACACATTCAAGCTTGCTAGTGTGGAACATCTATAGGAAGGATCACATACATCTTCAAGTATCAAGCTTATGAGGGGAATCATGAGTAGTTTAAAGGTCATGATGCTCAGACTTGAAGCTCTCATTTTTAGGTCACAGAGTGTGGACCACAGGTGCCTAGTTTAATTTCATTTTCTTGGGACATACTCATGCAGTTTAACGGCATGCGGTGAGGATGATGGCATCACACAATTTATCATCATGTGACTAGAAAATAGGATAAATGTGTGGGGTGGTAAATAAACCCATTATGGATATTGACCAAGGAAGTCTCATATCAGATCATGTATTCTCAATGGGAACCCTGGATGAGGGGGGCCAAAAGGGCTAGTGGGTGATTCTATAGTCAGGCCAAGGGAGAAACGTCCGGGCATTCCAATGTATCTCATAAAGATGAAAATAATTCCATTTGTAGTTATCAATGGAAGTCATGGAAAATGGAAAATTCCAAAGGGGGATAAATCCTTTTAAGTGAGGACAATTAGGGGTGTTACACAGTTTAATGTCATGTGAAATTGGACAGTAAAGATCTTTGTTTATGGTCAAAGTGTTCAGACCATCGCAATGAGGAAATGTGTTGTGGTGGCTCCATAATGTATCCCATTATGTATGATGACCAATGAAGTACACACCACATCACACATTCCTGGGGGAAACCTCTCAGCCAGTTTATGTATAAAAGGATTGGAAAATGAAGTGAGACCTACATAGTGAGAATACATAGTGAGACACCATAAGGTAACCTCCAAGTTAAAGTTTGTAGAGTTTAGACCATGAGAATGATATCTCATAATTGAAAATGTGTTACTTGGTGTTAGATAGAAACCCAACATGAATGAGGACCAAATAAGTCCACACCACATCAAACATTATTAAGAGAATATGTATACATTATAAAGTCATGATACTTGTACTTTGAGATATGAATTCATAGTTTAAATTCATAGAGTTCAGACTGTAAGGCATGTGAATCTTCCATGAAAGTATAAAACTTATCAAGAACCCCAAATTCCATGTGATCCATGCTCAATGTATGAAACAAGGGTTGGGTATGATATTTCAAACACACAGAAGCACACAATAGGGTAACATAGGGGTAGAGTGGAGGGAAACCCCATGACACTAGTCTGCCCACTCAATGTGTAACAGTGGATGGAGGGTTGGCATAAAGAGTATTGAAGTTCCATATCGACATAATAATGTGAGATGGAATGTAAATCATGAGAACATCATTTGGGATTCAATGGGATTCTCGTAACGATAGAGGATAAATAAGGACTATATTATAAACATATTATCCATATCATATGGCTTGAGATGGGAACAAACAACTGAGGGTCGGACAAGAAATATATTCAAAACATACGTTGAACCTATCTCATGATTCCAATCAAGATCATCCAGTACATTGGCTCAGAACGTTATGTGAGCCTTAAGTGCAAGAATCCATAACATTTGTGGGTCATTATGGATGTGAAGGATGATGGAGACCCAAATAAAGGGACCTGTGAAACATGGTGGTTGAATTAGAGAATATACATGCTGAATCCAACACTCTAAGTCCCATACAATTATGTATCTGAGCACACTAAAGATCCAGATCAGATGGATGAATCTGATTTATGGAAGTTGACTTAAGAGGATGAGTGGAGGAAGTAATAAAAATAGGTTGATGAACCTAGGCTAGACCTGAAGACAAAATGGCTTGTCATTCCTATGTGTCCTGCGAGGGTTGCAATCAGGCCATATATAGTTTTGAAGTGTGGTGCAATTTAATTTTATGTGTAAAATATAGATTCAATCAATGATATATCAAAAAGGATGTGAATGACATGATAGAATAAACCTGGTGTCAATTAGGAAAAAGGAATTACACAAGACATCACACATACCCTGGAGAAAACTTTGACCAAATTTCCATAAGGAAGGAGTCCCGACTAAATAACATCCAATATTAATGTCATGTTGGAAAAAAATGAATTTTCCATTTCGTATCATGCAGAAAAGACTATAAATGTTGTCAGTGTAATGTCCTCCAGGCTGGATATAGTGGTTTAACATCATGTTGGATGAGTGAGATCTTAGTTTAAGGTCGAAGAACTCATACCATAAGGGAATGGATGAAGGAATTACTAAGATCGAGGGAACTATGGCTGGAACAAAAGAAAAAATGATTAGGTGTTACTATATATCCTAGATAGTAGTAATCAAGCAATAAATAGTTCTGAAAGTCCATGCAGTTTAACATTGTGTAGTAAGGACATAGGATGTGTGAGTCTCTCAAAAGGGGTAATAGCGAGGCTGTTGTAAAACTAACATGAATGAGTAAAATGAAGGTCCACACCACACCATGTGAATTCTTATAGAGAAGCTAAGCCAATAGTACAAAAAGATATGGAAATATTGTTGGTACATGGGGTTGGACACGAAGTCAAAATGAATAGGCATTCCAATGTATCCTTCAAGGGAAGGAATCAAGCCCCATGTAGTTCTGAAAGGCCGTGTAGCTTAATATCCTACGATAAGTAGGGGTATAGATTAACATCATTTGGGAAACAACCGAGATAAGTGAGGATTTAAAATGGGTATATTCAGTTTGGTGAGGTAACTAGCCCATCTTAAATAAGGACCAAGGAGGCCTCATACTACACCACGTATCTCCCTAGAAGAATGGGGGTGTTGAACCATTGCTGGGATTGAAGAAAAAATCTCTTGGCATTCCTATGAATCCCATGAGGGTACAAATCAAGCCATACAGGGATCACTAATGTCATGCACCATGTAGTATAACGTCATGTAGTGAGGACATGGGTATAATTTAAGGTCTTATTGGATAGTGATGTTGTGAAGTCTTACGTCCTACATCCCAAATGAAGAAAGTGGTGGCCCATAATGGGGAAGTACATGGTGAAGTAGTTGTAAACACGATGTGAATGAGAGATAAATAGGACTCACTCTACACCATATATTTTGGGGACACTCAGGTCGTGAGGATGAAGGTATGAAATAATTTGTGGTACCTGAGCCTGGACCCAAATAGAAAATTTATGGGCATTCCTATATATCTTGTGGGGGTATGAATCATGCCACACGTAGTTTTAAAAGTCCTTGCAGTTTAAAATCATGTGGTAAGGATGGAGGGTGAAAGGAGGAAAAATCTCGTGGAAGGTAACTAGAGTGGAAGTTGTAAACCCTCTGTGATTGAGGAAAAATGAATCCAAAATCACACCACATACTTATGGTGGGAATGATGGAAAAAAGTGACAAGATCTCGGATAAATATGCCAATATTCTGCATAGTTTATCCTCATGAAACCAGGTTGAAATGGAATTTTACCATCATGCTGGATAAGGATGTTTAACATCATGCAGGCCAAAGGTGTTGGAATGTTTTACATCATGCATTACGAATGTGGATCAGTAGTTTAACATCATACAAGATGCTCTTGTATAGTTTAACATCATGTAGGATGCTTCTATGTATTTTAAAATTATACATGATGGTGATTCTAGGAATTTTTATGTCCTATATCCCGGACAATGGTGTCCTCGCGTGAATTACATCTTGAGGAATTTTTAATTTGTGGGCGGAGATTTTCACTCACCGTCTATGGTGACTAAATAGTACGCATCCTTGGGAAAAAAATTATTTATAATGTAGGTTATATCTAACATGGGATCCTTCTTTGGGGGCTTCCTGATAGGTATCATTGGTATCCTTAGGGCCAACACCATTTCACATTGGAGGAAGGAATGAAGGTGGCCATTTTTGTTGAATGCTCTAGCTATCTTGTTTTATTGCCTCTCCATATTGGGAAAGGATTAGAGAATATTCTCATCATGGTATTCTAGTTTACCTAGACGGACTTATGATACGATGTCTATTGTATTCTGATCCTTAATAGTTTTACAGATATATGGAAATTGAATTTAGATGGGCATTACTGCCTCTTTCCCATACACCAGGGAATATGGGGTCACCTGGAAGGAATTGTGAGTTGTCTCCCGATAAGATTAGAGAGTGTTGGGGAGCTAGTCCGATCAACTATTCTTATTATGACATACAATCTTATACACAATGTTGGAGATGGTATTTTTATGCACCTAAATTCTTCCTATTTTCATCCGCATTATAGGATGAAGTGTGGTTAGACCGGAAGTTTTACTTGATCTACAGTTTCTTCAGCTTGATTTTTTAATGGTTGATACCATTATCAATGAGAAATGATTTAGGTTATTCAAATTGGTGTTTGATATTGGAGCTCATGAATTCAATGATAGAACACACCTTTACTTCCATATATGGTATGGCTTATTCCCACTTAGAGAAGAAATCAGGGGCGGTCAGGATATAAGTACATTGGCTAGTTTTTGCTGGGGGTTTAGACCCACGACATTGTGTCCCCAGATCGGAATGGGCCAAGAGTACTAAGTAGTGTGAAGGGGCTCCATCGGCTAATGATAAAAGTTGTCAGGGATCTGTAATGAGTGAGAAAACTTAGTGAACTTGACATAGTTATGAACTATGGTGGGATAAGAGTATCCCAATCTTCGGATATAGTGGGAATGTTTCTAAACATCCCGATGAGATCCACAAGAGCTTTCATGGACTTATTTTATAACATGGTGAATCTCATATCCAAGGTGGCAGTGGAGTATAACTCCATCGAAGCCATATTTTTAGAGGATATCCTCATGTCTTAGACAACTCTATAGGGTGAACTGTAATGTACACCAACGAATTCACTCACATTCAGATATATCTGTTGGGAAATTTACAAGTTCGATATACTCAACAAAAGGTTTCCTTTAATCAATTCTATCTTCTACTATGGTTGGATAATTTAGAGGTACTTATGTGGAGTCATCAGCGGTAATATTAATCACCTAATTGGAATCTTCCTCGTCCGAGTTGATAGGAGAGATGATCTTTTGATGCACCGTGTAGACAATCAGGTCATCCTTATCAAGGTCTACAAGAGTAGCAGCAAGGATGAACAAGGCATTAGATTTACTATTCTATGACCGAGTAACGTGAGTGACCTCCATTATAGAATAGAACTTAGCCATCAGCTGGAAATTACTCTATAAGAGGGGAACGAGTCCTAGATTTTTGAAGGCATATTCACCATTGATTTAATTGATGATAGCTTTCTGCATGACTGACCTGATGTCAAACTACTGAAGGATCACTTCCCACCCAGATAGATGGCTGGTCAACATAGAGAAATTAAGAATATAATTTATCATATCCACACAAGGAACTAATTGTATCTCATATTACTCTAGATAATCACACAACTTCTACACTAGAATGACCAAAATGAGGAAGTTCTTCTCAATAGTAGAATATCTAATATATGTGTTGATTATCATGTGACTAAGATAGTATAAATATTTCTCTATCCATTAATTATTCTTATGGGAGACAAGGGAACTAAGGGATTGCTTCAGGAAAGACACATAATGGACAAACAACTTTCTGGAGATGAGTGGCATCCGAACTAGAGGCCAGAGCAGGTACTGCTTAATCTTTTCCAAATAAGTCTAGCACTCTTCACCCCATTAGTAGATGTCACCATTCTTCACAAGTCATGAAAATATATTACACGTTCTAGAAAAGTTACCAATGATCAGCATATATAGGATAAGTGGATTTGGAAGCCTCAGAGCTCTTGAATGTTGCTCGGTTGAGGCATCTAACAGATAACCTTAATCTTCTATTGATCGATGTCGATGACACTGTATCTATTAATGAAGTTTAGAAACATCCCAAAGGTAACCTCGAAGGCACACATCAAGGAGTTCATCTTTAGATGGGGGTAGTAGAGGAAGACAGACACTTCTACAGATCTATTAGATGGTCTTGGAGCTAGTAGGATTTAACCACCAATCTCCCAAGTAGCATTGTACTAGAATTTTGAGGATTAGTTTGATTATATGGTGAATTGAACTCAGATAGTTGGCTCCAACATTCTTTAGGTTAAAATGAATTACCTTGTAACAAAAAGTAACTTATGGTGCGCTGAAGGAAATTGAATCTTCATCCTCATGGACTATTTGGTTTTGATAATGTACAGAATACCCATCCATGAAGAAGAGATCCTGGAATCAGGTGGTGCTGTCGATCAACACATTTTTCACTGGAAGGGGAAAATCAACATTCAGATAGTGGTAGTTGATATCTTGGAAGTTAATGAAGACTCTAATCTACCCGTTCTACATCCTGATGGGAATGATGTTAGCCAACCGTTTGGGGTACTAGACTTCCTTGAAAAAGTTTTCATTTATGACCTTATCAACTTCAACCTCGAAAATGGAACCATGAGAAGGGTAAATCTTGTTGGGTGTCTGTTTGAACCCCTAATAAATTATTGGGAGACCAAGGCGGTTGATGAAAACTTGAGGATCCATTCCTCGCATCTCATTGTAACTTCATGAAAATATATCCCGATGTTACTTTAATAAATCAATATATTGCTTCTACTCTTACACAGGCATACCTGATCTTATTAGTGTCAATCACGGGTTTGTTTTGGTATAGAGATTCACCGGGATCAACTCAGGAATACTCACAGATACACCATCCCCAAATGCGAGAGGAGAGTCCTCTAAATCCTATTCACTATCAATGGTGATATGATCATCGGTGGGGGAAATTGAAATGAGTTATATGAAACTAGAATAATTATGGTACTAGCCTGAATGGTGGTGGAATATTCATAAGAGGACTTCCATACTGCTCAATCCATGGTGAGAAAGGCTGTCGATCCGATTTCATTAGGTCTTCAACCTTGAAGGCCATGTTTGATAATATAAAAAAAATAGTGGCGTGTTGACCGGAGCTTGTTCAAACTAGCTCGAAAAAACAAGCAATATGTAATATAGATGTTCCTATTGGGATAATTTTTCCATACTCTATAGTGGTAAATGTCTCTGGTATAACTCGAACCAGATATGTGTTGGAGTACGAAGTGAGCTTCTGGCATTCTTTATTCCTAGGACCACACGTCACACCCCTTCCCAAAACAACAAAGTTATGTCCCATGTCCATGGTCCTAGCCTACAACTGGTGAATTGGGAAGAAGAAAGAATCATCTTGATCTGTCCATGGGTAATCGAAAACAATAGTGTGCTCCACATCATTTGACCAAACCTACTGGTTCTATCTCTTTTATTTTTTGTCATCGGGGTAGTGGGATTGAAAATATAAAGAGGGAGACACATCACCTTAGATAATTCCCACTGTACCATTAAGGGAGTAATTGAGGCACTGATGATATGAAGAGGTAACTAATACATAGAAGAAGATTTGGGGTCTACCCATAAGGGAATTGTAGACGATGTTCTGTAAGACGACCATGAATTCAGTGGTAGAAATCAGGCCACCAATCTGGGTGTTTAGATGATTCTTTACACATGTCCTATACTCAGTCTAGTCATAACATTGAATATTTAGGTAAGAGGGATATAGATCTTCTTCATACATCCCCAATTAGCAAAGCATATAGTTCAGGATGAGATTTATCCTAGAACCTGTGTTAATAAGAAAATAGTGGACATCCATGCCATTAAATTGTCCCGTGATGTATAACGGGTGAATGTTCCCCTATATGGGAGAACCTTAATCTTTTCTCAAGAATTACATAATTTCTGGGAACTCTATATGCTAAAATTAGTCATCATGAAAATCATTTACAGATGATTCCTCTATTTCGAACTGGAGGGGGCTTCACAAAGACTCTAAAAGAGATTCAGGCATATATTCAAATAGGCGGAGATCCTCTAGGATTGATTTATTTGAAGGAATGTTGGAATCATGAATAAGAACATAATACTTATGTTCCAAGGGTACATTTTTTATACTAAGAAGTTTTTCTAAGATAGGTGGTATGACAGATTCTACTGGACGAAAGCGTAAATTCCAGATATTGATGGGAATATCCCATTTCTCACTTGCTGAACCATTCTAAATGACCACCGTCTGGTTACCATATGGATGAGGTGCGGCCAATGATGGGTGTGACTGATCATAATGTAGTGGTGATAGATCTTGTTGATCGATCAATAGAAACAGCTGTGGTCGTGAGCTTGATGGGATAGGATGAGAGGAATACACATGTTGAGCACTTTGTTGGGCATACTTTCTGGTCTCAATTGTTTTAATGTCCTATCTAGAGGCACTAGATGATGCATTTTGATGACATATGTATACACGGATTCATCGAAGTTGGTGTCTACTTGGGACATTAAGAGGATATTCATGTCACACCTCATCACCAGGAATAATGTAAGGGTCCACCAGATAAATATTATTTACTAAGGAATGCTCTTGATCATCAATTGAAGAACCCTATAATTCTTGGTGGGTCCTAGGGTGACTCCTATCTCTAGGGATATGAAGTCTCAAAGAGTGCAGGATGGGTTCATCATAGGTGGGGGTGTTTTTTTCCCTTGTGCCTTTGGCGCCTTCCCTTCTCGGAGACATGAGTCTTAGATATGGATGTAAAATAAGCCATTTGTGGAGGTGTATCGGCTTTATAAGTCTCAAGATGATTTATATGGGCATGAATGATACCATGTTCATGGTCAATTGCCTTTCGATCCACTTAGTCAATATAATTTTTAGACTCATAGCTGAATACCTACAACCATTCACCCTCCATATATTTATCCGGCCTCGTAGAGACACATGCCTCCTACACCGTGACAAGGCCTAACTAGAATATATTATTGTTACCCTAGTCCTAGAGATAGTCCACTAACACATAACACTGCTTAAGAGTATATCGAAGGAACCGATGATAGGTTCATTAATTATGGATATTAGTGAGATCATCCTCTTGAGGTGTCCGACATTCCAAAAACTAACAAATTCTCTAATCCAAGGTACTCTAGAAATAAAAAGGGACCTAACCCTCTTCAAATGAGTAGAAATATTTTATCTTTTATGTAAAGGATACTCTGAAAGCCTGGCCCTAACAAGGGGATGGAGCTTAATTAGGAGGTGGACCCTAATTATCTTTCCAGAGTTTTGGTGGTTCATTATGTGGTGGCACCTACCGATTCTGATGCGGGTGATTCTGAACCTAAGGCAAGGGCCCATGGCGAGGCTATAGAGGAGGCTCTTCTAGTAACAACTATAGTGTCTTGGGGGCCTCTACCTATGCAATGGAAGTGATCTCAGTCTCAATTGATCTTCTTGAAGGAGTTATGGGAGGAATTGAGCGTGCCTTATTGGCTTGCTGTAAGGCTTCCAAAAGGTGATATGTCTTGTCAGAAAACTCCCAAAATCCACTAACAATGTTCTGTGTGATAAGAGAAGGGACCAATCTAGTTCTTACATTCACCAGGAACATTTTCAACAAATTTGCTTAGGTTATAAGCATGTCTAGTGAATACATGAGGCCCTTCCACCTAGTAAAACGGTTGGTGATGTGCTCATATGGAATTTTATTTCACTTTAAGTGGTCAGTGATGTTGGTCATCCAAGTGGTTGAGCTAAACTAATACAATAATTTCTTACAGACATCCTCCCAACTTGATATAGACCTGATGGTTTTCTTTATGTACTAGATGAAGGAAATCCCTTCAAGTATCTATTCGAAGCACTACATATGAGTATCTTCCTATTATGATGGAGTTCCTTACATGGGTCCACTCCTAAAGATGAAGTGGTCCAGATGCTATAGTGGGTCTCCCATCTAATTTATGGTGGAGAAGGTAGAATATAAAAAATCTAGGGGAGTTGGTGTGTCGGCTACCCGTGAGGGATACAACTTACCATCAGGCGGAGTAACCACCTATCATGTCATATGAGACTCAAGGTGAGTGATGAGACAAGCCATAAGATCGTCCTAGAAAGGCTTAATGTTTAGGAAAATATCCATGTCCACTAGTGAATTTTAGGGTCCTCCAACATGATAGGTAAGACTACCAATGCATGGAGTATCTAGTGGAATAACTTGATGATCTAATCGAGGAATGAAATAATGTGAAACTTTAGGGGTTGTTGGAGGAATGTCCTACAAAGATGGGTTTCAGTGAATATTATCTTGCAACTCGGGCAGATTTAATGATGCATTCCACGACCTCTTTCCATAATCTATGGCCTCTATACTGTTGAGGTATGAAATATTTTTGAGATCAAGGGGTGGAAACTCGCCTATGGGAACCTATACCTTCCCCTTCAACATTTGTGGAGGATTTTTGGGATTATACTAGAGATCACCATAGTCTTGTCGTCTCTTTCCTACTCGCACGGTAAAGAGTTCATCAATAACTTTCTTCTATTCCACATGATGTTAGAGCAATGATACCATTTTGAGATCATCCTCCTTTCGCAATGAGAAAGTAGATATGGAGGTATTGACGGTCCCAATGTGTGATTTACCATTATTAGGGTCCCGACCGAGGGGAAATGACTCGATGGGGTATGAAAGGCCATCTAATTGCATTTGATGGTGAGTGAGAACACCTGGGGAATCCAAGAAAAGAGGCACTACCCCATGAGGTGGGTTACCTTGAATGAGTCCTTCCTTAGTATCCATTTTTCCGAGGTCAACGATTTTTTCTACGACCATACATGGGGGAATATTCTTGATATCAATTAGCACGTCAGGTTGATGTAGGATGGGACTGAAGTGAAGAGGAGCATACATTCTCCATCCATGGATCTGGACATATGGAGAAACCTCCTTAATAATTTTGTGGAGCACAATAAAGATTTGAACACATCGCTACTGAAGAGTCTAGTGATAACTGGGTGATGCAGGGTTATGAGCCACTTGATGCGAGGCTAACTCAACCATGCGGTATTTCTAAAAAATTTATTCTTTATGATCCTAACATTTTGGATAATCTAATTGATGATGATGAAGATAATATTGCTTTGTCCCCACGGTCCTGAAGAAACTCATGACTTCATCTTGGGTGAGAAGCTCCATAATATCGAAGTCTGAAGTAGTAATCAGAAAAAATATATTAGCAAGATGGTCCACCGTGAGAATGTCCCACAAAATCCTTAATTCACAATCATGATTTATCCCTTGGTTTCCCTATTCTTCACAAGGGGGTGGCTGAGGAATAAGTAACGGTACTAATATGGACCGTTGTGCTGGAGGAATGACAGGTGGATAGAATGTTGCGTGGGCTGACAAGACACAACATACTAGTCATATCCCGAGGTTGAAATTGACCGCATCACCACATTTATGTAGGATAAGTTGCATCCCATAACTTTTTGTGTAATGGTAGTGGAGGATGGGGATGAATCTGGGTGGTACTTATCACCTACCTCCCCCTCGAACAACTATATGTAATCTCATGTCATGGTACAGAATGATCTAATTGATGGTAGAAAGGATTTCATTGAAAGACCCTAAAAAAGAGCCATATCATCCCCATCCAATATGTACCTATGGAGGGACTAATGGTTCTAGGTCATTACCTTTCTAAATGGATAAAGATGATAATCCTGGTTTCTTCCCAAGACTCTAATGTATTGGATTGGGGTAAAAGATCCATCATCGAATGACACTCTAATTTAGAGTCTAAAAAGAACACTTGATTGCTAATAATCTGGAGCTGCGCATGATTCTTTTTTCTGCGGTTCCAGTTCTCCCTTTATAACTAGGATTGTTCCTCTGGGAACGGTAAATCTTCAACATGGGGAGTACATCTATGTAGGATGGTGCTGGAGTGGGGAGGGCCTCTGTTGGGGATAATAGGAACATGGGGAAAACATCCATTCATGATTTGTCAAAGCGAGAAGAACCTCTACGTTGAGTGCTAATACAAACACATGGACTACCTCTATGTTGGGTGAGAGAGTGGGGAGGACCTCAACTTGGGTGCGCTGGGGTGCGAGGATCAACTAGGAAGATGTTTATTGGAACACCGGGAGGACCTACATGGTGAGTGAGTGATGCCTGAGTAGGACCTTCATGGTAGGATGTTTTGGAGTGGGGAGTGGCTCTTCTGTAGCTGTTAAGGACATAGGGAGGAAGTCCAAACCGGCCACCTATGCCGTGGGGAGAACCTCCATTCCTATTGGTAGTGGAAATAGGAGTATGACATCTGTACTGATAAAAATGGACTTGTGGAGAACCTCCGAGTTGATGGGTTATGGGGTAAGGAGGACCATCACATTGATAAAAAAATATGGAGAAAAACTCCATACCTTGGATCATGGGAATGGGGAGGACCTCCATGAAAGATATCAACAAGAAGTGGAGGTCCTCCACATGCACATGAATTGGTAAGGGGAGGAACTCTGTTCTGGATACCGATGTCACTGGTTGAACCGTGATGGATGATTCTCATGCTAGCGACTGGAATAGTCAACACAGCTTCCTATAGAGTGGTTGAGGTCTCAATCCAGATTAGGAATTGAAGTTCCAATGACCGGCAGTAACAGGGAGTTGGTTGTATTAGTTAGTAGTGGCATGGACCACTGCATCTGTAGATGATGTCGACCCCTTAAGGGAATCTTTTTAATCATAGGAACGACATTGATGTCGAGTCATCCAAACTAGGTTTGGGAATGTAGGGATAGAGACCACCTATTGTTTAGGAAATGTAACCTTCTCTTGGGTACAAGGACTGGCATTTCTCACACTTGGATGGAGGGGAATATATTGGCATACTTCTTGGATTCTAAGGCTCCTCCAAATTGAGGCACAACCAATTGCTTGAGCCTGGGTTCCTTTCCACTTGAGGGGGTCCATTTCGTTGTTAATGATACTCTCGGTCTCCATCACTTTTGCCCCCATGACTCTTCTTTTGTTTGGCCTTTCGACCTCTTGATAATCAATAAAAATGCTTATTTTCAGGTCCAATCACTCTATTATGGATAAAATATGATGGTGAGATATGGTGTGGGTTCCTAATAGCTATGGTTGGGGATGAATTCATAGCATAGGTGGAGCTTTATGGGATTTCTATGTTAGCATGACCCATTCTCCTGCATATTCAGGTTGGAGGCGACTGAGTTCCTATTGATTGAGTTCTTCAAAGTATGAAGATTTAGCTATTAGAAATGATTGTAGGAAAGCAGTTCCCAATTCTCCAGTTCCCTTCAGTCTTCCATGGCTATATAGAAAGATTCACGCTGACGATGTTGTATACCAGAATGCCCATCGATTAACTACCACATATTTAGGTGAGTCCCATACAAGACCCATTATTTTAATAGAGGGACCTAACACTGGATGGGTGAATCTGGTGACACACTTATCTAGTAATGTATTTAATGTTACTAATACCCTTGGTTTATAGATAAATGATTCAGGTTGGGTTCATCATTTCAATTTCCAATTCTTACGCCAGGGCACACTGTATCATGCTTCAGATTAACACTCGTTGATGGTAGAATTGTACCACGCATTCCTAATTTCCAAAGGTGGGAGACATTCATCACTTCATCAACGATGTATACTCCTTGATTGAAATGGGTTGATGGGATTTCAGTTACTATTTCCATGGAATCCTCATCATAACTCATTTCTTGGTACTTGTCTCCATTATAGATTAAGACAATGTTCATGAAACCCTTCCCTCTTCCATCTCTTTGTGGAGGTCGGTTAATTACACTACTTATATTAGGAAATTCCTCCAGAAGAGTCATGTTAGGGTAGAAACCTTCAGTCAGAGAAGTATTCATGTTGAGCATCACTGGATTTTCTGGATAATGGAACTATGGTACACCTAAATTCTCCCATATAAGAGGGATCTGTGAGGGCATGGAAACCCAAGGCATCCCACATCAAATGTGGGGAATCTTATGCCAGAGCCATGTCTCTGAGGTTTTCCTTATCTTCCACTATTTAACACAGGGTATGCTGCGAGTTTAATATATGGGGAAGATATATCAAAGTGGCCAAAACACTAAAAATAGTGGATCAGATGGATACACCCCTACAAGGGAGAAAATAGAAGGTCAACTAGACAGATGGGTCAAAACATCCATGGGGATGGACCCTGGATAGCGTGTCCCATAAATTGAAGGTTTTACATGGTGAAGAATGATTGAAACACCATAAAGGGTAGATAAAAAAAGGTGGTTCATGGTCAAGGGAACACCAAGGATTACCATTGGCGAGGATTGAACCCCAGAGAGGCTTCCTATGTACCATGTGTAAAATAAATGGACCCAAAACCATGTACTTATAAGGTGTAACTCGAGGTTTACATATGGTCAGTGGACTAGGTGAAACTAGAAGAATCTTATGGATAGATGGGACTTACGCATGGTTAGATGCATGGGAGTATGAGACGAGTTCCCTAGGATGTGGTGGACCGAGTAAAACCCGGATAGATGATGGGTGATTTGATGAAATGGATGAGATGAATGAGATGGAACCAATGTGAAGACGATGGTGGTGTTGGGATTGAACCTTAGGGAGGCTTTCTACATATCCCAATGAATAGGAATCAACGTCCACATAGTTCGGTGGGGTGATGGGACACCTATGAAGATAGCTCGTAAGAATTGAATGCAATGAAAAGAACCAAAAGTAAGTAGAACCTATGGGTTAGGGAATGATCTTACTAAGACAAAAGGTGAAAATAAGGGCCAATATGGGAAATGGGTGATGGGATTGAACCTTGGGGAGGCTCCCTATGTATCCCACTATATAGAAATTAAATTCCATGTATTTTGAGGGGATGGGGGCCTAGAATCGCGAGTACTCAAAAGATAGTGACCCAAATAATTGTGGGGAAATATGAATGGTTAGTAGCCCATTGCAATAAAGGAACCCTTGGTTAGGGGAGTATGGTGATGTGTGAGGATTATGCATGGTTAAAAGCCCATGTGGGTTAAAAGACCTCAGAGAGGTGGATCCCGGAGATAAGTCCCAAAAAGGTCAAGTATCACGTTAGGAGTGTATATAATTTAGGAGGGACTACAAGAGTTTACCCTAGGTTGGGGTTGGACCTTAGAGAGGATTTCGACGTATCCCAGTGACTAAGAATCAAAACACATGTAGTTCGAAGGGGAATATATTTTAATGGCATATAGGATGAAGGTGAACCAACATGAAATTCACTGAACAGTTGGATTGTGGGGAGTGATGGGCATGAACCTTGAAGAGTCTTCCAACATACCCTATCTTAGAGACAAGGATAATAGTTCATGAAGTTCATATGTACATATTTTAACATCATACAAGATGAGGGGCATGGTAATTATGTGTTGTTATCTTCCCAAGTGGATGTTATGGCCACTACAAGATTATAAGACCACATGAGTCATGATCGGTTTGAGAAACAAGAGAAAATAGTATAAAAGATGAGAGGGTCATGAAAGAGGATACCATAAGGGATGATAGAGATGGAGACTTAATACAGGAGGGAATCCCAAGGAGGGAAACCTAATATACTAGGAGAACACAACCATTATACAGGTAACACCCTAACAGAGTGTTAAAATGATTACATGAAGAATTCCTGAGGCACACAAGGAGAAAAAGCCCAAAGGGATAGAGAAGGAGGGAGAGATCTGAAGCTCATTCCCATTTAAATTCTCCTAGGACTTCCACACATGAAAAAAATAACCTTTTAATGTCCTCTATTAGGGATGGGGATGATTGGTTGTTTAACATAATATATCTCAAATGAGGAGGAATCTATCCTCATCCCTTGTAATTATATAAATTTTACATACCCACACTTGGGGGATATACGACACAAGAAATGACCGGAAACAATGGGTTGGAGGAGTGGTCACTCAATGGGATCATGTTATCATGAAAATTTAAATAAGAAATATATGTTATCATGAATAAGTGAAGAATCATAAGGAAGGGAAATTATATATGAAAAAACCACTTGAGGAACCATGAAATCAATTCAGAAAATCCTAGAGGGTTGTGTAAGAAAGGGGTTGGTGAGGCCATGGGGCTCGATATGAAGAGCTTCGTGAAGGAAATTTGATTCACGAAGGAAAGGTGATTCATGAAGGAGTAGTTATATATAAAGGGAGGATTATTTTTTGAAGGAATGGGGCTTCACAAAGCATGAAATTTGACAGAGTAGAGGTTCTCATTAGCAAATAGCACTTTATTTGGAGAGTGATCCATGAAGATATAATACTTCGTGGATCCTTGAACAACATGAATGGGATCCTTCCATTTTAAAGGGACAATGATTTCAAAAATATCATAGCTAACATAGAGGGGAGCCATGAAGAACCAATAGAGATGCAGATTGCAATGATCAACTATATTGGGAGATCCATATTTGGGTTTGAGAAGTGCTTCGTGAAAGAGGAGTTAGGAAGGGAAAAGTTCTGAGTCAAAACTATTTGGATTGGGGATGGGGTGAGACTTCTATTTATAGGTAGTAGTGTTTCATGAAATTATTATGTATTTATGTGGAGAAAAAATTGGGAACTTTGAAGAAAACGTGACACCATAGAAGAGATGTGTTTTCAATCGGACTGCAAAGGAAAAGGGGTGCCGTAGAGGAGATACATTTACGGTCAGATTGGGAAAGAAAACAAGGAACCATAGAGGAGTTATGGTCATAGTCAGATCGTGATGGAAATGGGGTTTCATAGAGCAGATACATTACCAGTCATTTGGGTGAGGGATATCTTTGGAGAAGCTTTGTGAAATAGACCGATTTTGAGGATTCTTGATCGATTCTAATGCCCTGGGGTCCGCATTTAGCTTTTAACCGACTGTGAATTTTTTTATTCCTTCAAGGGGATGAAATTTAGTGCCAAAACACCCCTTCTTCATATTTAGCCTTAATAAAACAATTAGAATACATTATAATCTATTCTAAAGATCCAATGTCCCATGGAACAATAGCAACACAATGGTGTATCTCAATTTATCTTCAATTAAATAAAAATTTTAATGGAATAATTTGAGCACCATAGTGTATCTATATCAACCCTATTTCATCCTTTAGGAGCATCCTTGACTCATGGATAGATTTTAGTGTGGATAAACATAAATATAGACTATCATTGAAGTTTCCATTTGTCTATATATGGTGGTTCCATGATTCAACTTGAGATAAAAATAATGTAGTAGTGGTGACTTGTGGTACAATAGGTGTTTGAGGAAGAAGAAGTGTGTGTTGAAGTAAAAAACACCATTTTTTATTTATTAATAGTCCCCCTAATTCACCCTATCGCACCCCTATTTTCCATGGGAATAGATATTCTATTTAATAAAACCAATTACTTTCAATTTTCATTAATCTTGATGGCTGTTAGAAAATGCCTAATGCCACTGTGTGCTACATAGTTCCAGTGAGACATTTCTCCCACAATTATAAGAAATTTCCTCCCATGAACAGGTGCACTCCTTGTCCTATGAACATTCCATGAATAACATATTAGTCCACTCCCCCCATATGGGCTCTCCCAATAGGTTTTCTTGGTCATTTTACACTCTTGGGTAGGCTATGTGACATGAACTCCATCAATTGAGTGCAAGCTAATGTTTTCTGGTTTTTTTACAAAATCATACAAAAAATACTTAGACTAATATATAATGATAAAAGATTTATTGTTATTATTATTATTTATTTTCCAAAAAATAAGATTCAATAACATAAAATATATAAAATGACGACAATCTCTTAAAATTTATTTTGAACAATTTAAAATAAATACAACTTTTCAATTAATTTGAAAAAGTTTATGCATAAAAACAAGGTTATCACTCCCAATGATATCTCTCAAAATCACACATTACTCATTATAAAATAGTAATAAATCAAAAAGTGTGTGAGTAGTTCCACATAATGAACATAATTATACCTCTTGTTCATGATAAATTGTGATATAAAATTACTTACATGATCTTTCCTTCTTCATGAGGCTTCTATAATTTTTAGCCAAATAAAAGTATTCTTAATAGAATATAATGTCAAGTAATGTAAATAGATGATATCATATGGATAGTTCCTAAACAAATAGAACATGTATTTCTATGTGGTTGTATCTTATACTCTATAAAACGGTCTAACTTATTATTTTAGTTCATAAACCATAATTTAAAAGATTAGTATTATTTTTTTCAGTATAAAAATTGGGGGGATCCCATTTTAAACAATTCTGATTTTTTTACTCCGATTTCACTACAATTTTGGTATAAAAACTATTTACCTCACAATATTAGTATGTATTAATCTATTCAACTTTTAATTTTCATGATGGATACATGGTAATACGTTAATATTTTTTTTAATTAACACTCATTAATTTTAATTATCATTGTCTGTATCTATATATTTATAAATTTTATCCATTTATCCTCTCTCAATCTACTTATTTATAGTGATTTTTTATTTTAAACCCAATGTGTTAGATTCCAAGAAAACTTGTTGAATTTTATTTATTCTCAAAGTAATAGTTCCATCCTAATGAATTATCCCACTTACTACGAATTCAACTGCTTTAAATGCATACATATCCTTACTATGTATTTATAATATATAAACTCATATAAGTAACCAATTATATCACCCCATTAGTCTTTTATCACTCTAATCATAATATATAAATATTATGTTCTTTGGGAGATGGGACCTCCAGATATCCTCAAGTAGAAGAATATTGGTTTCCATGAATATCCAAGCCATTATTTCAATTTTTATTCCCTATATTCATTTTTATTTTCCATTTATTATAAAAAAATTAAAATACTTCCTTCTAAGTATTCAATTTCCAATCCTATATATTGTTGTTCTGGATATCCTTTTAAAATTTGTGACAAATATCACATATGAATTTACCTTCCTTTTATATACAACTAATTATACTTCCATTTATCTTGAAAGACTTCAAAGTTGTATTTCTTACAGTAATACCACCAATTCATTATTCATCATTAGTTTTTATTTTCTCATTCTTATTCTATGAATTTTTGTACAATTCCATTGTGGTGATATTTTCAATGCTTCCACTTGTGTGAAATAATCCATATTTTCCAAGAAAACAAATTATATTCAAATATTATAAGACACCTTAGGATCTTTATTTACAATTTTGAAGGATTTCATTCTATTTACAAATTCATTACAAACCATGGGGACATATTCCTTTTTATTCATAGTATTCCAAATTTATTTATTTCCCTTCCATGATTTTTTTATACCCTGACAAATTTTTATTTCTAGTACACAACCCTTTTAAAAGTTGATTCATATTTTATCTTAAATATAAATATATTATTTAATTTAGTACATTTTCCTACCATCCCAACATGATATTTAATTTTTTCAGGATAATTGGTTATCCTCATTACTCATTCTCACATTCTCATATTATTATACCTTTAAATATACCTTTTTATAAAGATTCATAACATTTTATACTATATGAATCACTTATTATTTTAATTGTACATGTATTTCATCCAAAAAACACTATTATACACTTATTCATCAAGTGAAATTTTTTTCCACCAAAATAAAAGTTCTTTTAAATTCATAGCATTAATTTCATAAACAAGTCATAAAAATTCTTCAACATTTATATTTTTTGGTACAATTAAAATAAAAAAAAATTAATTGAATGATAATTAGATGTATTTAAGTAATACCTTGTATCTTTTTATTTGGATGAATTTGATATTATATTACTTTCATTATTTTAAATGCACCAAAAAACATCTTCACAAAAACTTATTTTATGACCATGAAACCGTCAATAAAAAAATATCAGATCACTACCTTTGGATTCACTTATTTGATTAAATAAATTTTTTCACCTATTACATTTATTTTCCATTATCAACTCCTTTAAACATAATTTTTTATTTCATTATAGGTTTTTTAATTTCTTTTTAAGATGATGTACCAAACCAAAATCCGGGTTTCCCCATAATAGCAGGTGTTTGAACTTCCAAGGCACTACTCAATCATTCATGAGGACTCATCAAATCTCATTTATTTTTCACATTTTATACCTTCCATTCCTAACCATTTTTCAATTTATTATCCATACGATAGAAAATAATGTTAACTTTATCTCTTTCAACTAGAAAATATTTTCCTATGTTTTCATATTTCCTTTTTTGAAGCTTCAATTGGTTGAAATTTAATTCTATTAAACATCACAAATAACTTAATTTACATTATTAAATTTCTATTTATATCTAATATATAATTATTGACTATTATGAATTATATTAATAATCCCCTCACTAATTTAAATTTTTATTCAAGTGTTTTTATTAATAATTAATGTTCAATTCCATTATTCTCAACTAATTACTAAGAAAGGATAAATATCAACCGAACACATTTCTAAATTATATCCTCAGAGAGCCTTTTAATATATCATAAAAATTATTTTAATAGTTTCTATAAAATTATTTTTTCTTGTGAATATCTTCAAAACTATCTTTCATTGAATCATTATACATATCTTCTTCATTCATTCACCCATTATATATATATATATATGATTCATATTTTTCACTAAATCAATCATAATATTTTCTTTATAACTAATCAATATTTAATGGATCAATAGAAGACCACCTTTAAAATATATAAATATATTCTTCAAGAGATCCAATTTTAACATTTAATTTTTCAATAAAAGAAACATAACATTTGAACACCTTATCTTATTCTTCTAACTTTTATTAAAATCAATACAAATTCATAATTCATAATGAATTAAAATCTAATTATCAACTAATTTTTCATTACAGGATAGTTCATCTTCGAGTTGTTCAAAATACTCATATAACTCTTTCAAGAGTCTTCCTATATCCTTATTCTTATTTATTGAATAAAAAATTCATTATGCGTTCCCATAAGCTCTACCTCAAGATCAAAAACTTCCTCTAGTTCATTATCATATTGAACCATGATATTATCCTTTCAAGATATAAGAGTAATAAAAATTCAATAATAGATATTTAAGTTTTATATAAAAAAGATATATTCTTTATATTACACCATTTGTTATAACTTAAGAGACACTCATATTGTGTGTGATTCATTATTTTAGTTGTCTATATCTTTCTGAACTCTATTATTTCCATTTAGACATTTCACTATAGTTATAAAGAACACATATCAACCATTTTTATAATTTATCATTATAAAGTACATCGACCTAAAATATCATGCACATGTATAGAAATTGAAACTTATAAAGACACATAGATATTACTTGGTTTACCTTCACATGGATATATCTAGGGATTATACTCTCAATGTTGTGTTGGTGTACCAAAATTACTCTATAAATCAACATTTGGGAGAATATAAATTTAGGTGAAGTCACTCCTCACTAAGGATCATTGAATTTTAATGTTAATGTGATGTCACTCTTCCCAAAAGATTTATTCCTAAAGAATAATTTATAGAATTGATCACTATCTCCCAAGGTTCGCACTCATCACCTCATTTACACAGTACTTCTAGAAGATATTAGTTTATTAACCAATATGAATTTTCATGATCAACATGAATAAAAATTTTGAACTACTTCATAATTACATATATGACGCTCCAATGGGAAAAAAAATTTCTCCCAATTTCATGACAAGATATAAAAAAACTCATTGTTAGAATATTTAAAGCAATGTCTCCATAAAAAATCATAGTATCACAAAACATCATATATAAAACTTAAAGTGTATAAATTATTCATTTAATTTTAATAACTCATTTTGAAAAATATAAACATTTAAATATAATACTCAATGGAATATACTACAAAAAATCAATCCTTTTTTATTTGGATATTCAGTGAATCGCAATGTTTAATAAAACTCTTCTTTTTATTCCTTATCCCTTATGAGATTTCTCAAATTAGTTTCCTCTCTATAAAATAAATTTTTTTATTATTATTCCTAGATACCCTTTCAATCATATTTTATATCCTTATCCCTCAAGTTATAGCTTGGAAGTTTAAATTTAGAATTGATACAAATTAATCTTACTTCCATAAACTTCATCTGATTAAAATTAACCTATGATATCATATTCACGTAAAACTCCACAATAGATATCTAAATAAGTAGTTAATGGGTTCCCTAAAAACATTAAAAGATAACAGATAAATAAAACTCATAAAATCCATTTGAAACTTCTAGATTATAGTAAACAAAACATTTTAATAGTTTTTATTACATGGTAGATAAATTCATTTTACAGTTATTCTCTGACTACTAGCATTATAATGGTGTAACATAGAGCTTTCTCATATGACTATTATTTTTATTACTAATTATTGAGATTATTAAATTTCAAATTAATACTTATATATTTATGGCCTAAACATTGTTGCATGGTCCCCTTAATAGGGACATTTCCTTTATGTCATTATATCAATAGTTTCAAGATAATCATTAATTCTACACCTATTATAATATAACTCACCAAAAAGTTATGGAAATATTCTAATAGGAATTAATAGTTTAAAATTTTTAATACTCTTTAAAATTTGATCCATATGTTATATAGATATGTATTCTTATGTATGATTCAAAACCCATATTTTTACATTGTCCAATCCAACACTTTTTCACATTCTAAGGTAAATATTATCTTAACATGAAACCATATCTTATAGCTTGATTTAATATCCCATCATCAATAACCATCATAGTGTATCTCTATTAACCCTAACTCAACATTAAAATAATTCTCATATATCAATATCCTTCAAGATACAAGCTATGGAAAAATCCATTTTATTTATAGAAACCAAAGATAAACATATTTTTGTTTGAAAACATTTCCATAATTTAAAAATTAAATCTCAAAAAATATTCCCCCAATTCGAGTTATTGATAGTTTAGTCTCTTGGATAACTATAAACATATGAAATATATTTTATGAAATATGTGAAATTTTTATAAAATTGAGCCAAACTAACCTCCTAAAATTCTTATAATTTATACTCATATTCATAACATATGGAAAAGAAACCTATAAATGGGTGAAATCTAACAGTGAGTAAGAGAATAATTAGATTAAATAACAATGGGGATACAATATATATTTGTTAGAAGTAATATCATGATATCATAGAGGTAATAATCATAGGAATTAAAACATAGAATAAGTAAATCCTATCATAAGATCATGTATCCATAAATTTGTGAAACTAACTTAAAATAAAATACTATGAGCATAAGTAAAATCCTACCTATGAGAAAACATAACACAATCTTATTATTTAAACCACCCATGCATTAAACATGAGGATTTCCACTAAAACAACATAGTGTTATTAGGATAACCAATAATTCACAATACGTAAGGATCACCACTAATACAATATAGTGTTCTTATCTTAACCAATGAATATTAATATATCGTATCTTATGGGATGACAAAATTAACTAATGCATTAAATATTTATCAATTTGGACATATCATATTAAATACATTGACATGAATATGTCTTCCTCGTGAAAAAATGTAACTATACCTGTACCATAAGTACGATAAAACCCATTATAAAGAAGCGTGTTTTTTAACCTCATCTTAATGAATAACCGAAGGTCATCTCATAAGTATTCCCACAAGAAGAAGGAATTAATTTAGTTGGAAGTTAATATTTTAATAAAGGATAATACGTCTTGACTATTGAGTTATAATGTAGGAAATTTCATGAGATAGATTGAGTATAAGTAACAATATAGACAAACCACATAGTTGATGATTGTATAAATTAGAAAAGTTTATTTTAAAGAAGTAAAGGGTTTATTATATTACTTTAAAATAGTATTTAACTATGATTGTATTTCATAAAATATATGTGGTTTTTAAATGTTATTCATAGTTAAAACACTTCTAATAAGTTTTACTGGATATTAAATAATCCACAGGAATGTTATCTTAAATATGGTTTACTTAAAAAATGGAATTATGAAGGAAATATAAAGAATGTATTATCCTCAAACCAATAATTTTAAACTAACTAGGTCTAATTTTAAGGGATTTGTACACTAAATATGGACGAAATAAATGATAAAAACATAGATTAAATGGGAGAAATGAGTTTCTGTATCTAAAATTTAAAAAAGTGGTTTAGAACATCACTTTTTATATTCTAAAATTCATTTTTTGAAAAAACACCACTAAAATGTTAAGAAGAATTTTTTATAAGAGGAAAGAGAAATTTGATGGAAATAAGAGATATAATTTTGGTTAATCCCTAATATTCATATTTTATTTAATGCATAAAATTATAATAGAATAAATATAGTAAAATAATTAAATTTTAAGGGAAAATTAAAATTCATTTGTTGAAGTAGACATCAAAATATATAATGTGATAATCTTTAATGAAAAAATTGTCAAATCATAGAATGCGACATTATCTCCTACTAAATAAGTAACATTATATAAGGTTATTACTATCACATTCAAATGAAACTTTCTATGGGGAACAAGTGGAGCACTTTTGGATTTTCCCCTACCATTAGTTGAGTGTTAACCATCACACATTTTTCCCAGGGTGGAGATCAGGGATATCTATTCTATGGGGTCTTAGAGATGTATCGAATTTGAATCTCATTGAGTAGTTCCCTATTGAATTAGAATAGGATTTTAAATTTATTTCTTCCCCACCCCATAAATATTGTAATGTCTATAGTTATATAAAATGTAGTAACAACTAGAGGTATAGATTTTATAGATATATGAACATTACAAATTTAGGGATCATATCTTTTTACTCAGAATAGGATTATCACTAATATTGATCATTTTTTCAACCATTTGAGCCAATATTTTATTGGTAATCATCATGGAAATGATTGACTATAATAGTAATTTATAAAATGTCATTTTTAAAATCTAGATAATAATTATTCGTCTAATAAGAGAAAAAAAATATTTTCCAAAAATCCGATTAAATTGTTTATAGGAAGGATAATAAGACTTGCAAGAAGGATAATGAAATAATCCTTGATTAAGATTCAAATACTTTAGATACATTAATGGTACCACTATTTATTTTATTTCAATACCTAATAGTTTGTGAAAACATAAATTATGTAATATATCAACAAATCTAGAGTGAAGAACACCTAGAACTACTAAATTTTAATTATCCACATTAGGAGATGCCTTTTCATTGGATTTTCCATATTCCCATAGAATATAATGTTATTTTTGATGATTATCAAATTAATTATATATATTAGTATATTGGTTTTCATAATTACCACATCGATCACATTTAATTCATAAAATTTATAGTATATCCATTGGGATAAAATTATTTTTCTCCATCACGTTAACTGATCTATTCATTTTACCACATTGTCTTTCTTATCAATTCCCACCGTTAGAAAAAAACAAATATCTTCCAATTCATTTGAGACATTCCCTTATATTTCTCATCTAAATAATTTTATACAAAATTGAATCAATATTTTTTCCTTAATCTTATTCATTTATAGAAATTCTATGATACTATATCTATATCTTATTTTGTGTGTCTTGAAACAAAAATATTTCAATATCATTAAAAAATCTTGATAACTGGTTTCAAATAATCACAAAGTTTCTAAATCCAAATCTCATCCTGTTAGATTTCTCGTGCGGAAAGAATCTACATTGACTATGGAATATTTTATTAATGTGGTAACGTTGGGATTCATCCCCATTAAAAAAGGTATAACCTTACTGATTAATAATTATCATCACAATATAATTAAATTATATGATATTTTGAAGAAAATCATCCATAAAATATCTTAATCATTAAAACTATCACATCTGCTTTCAGTTTAACCAAATCAATCAAAAATAAATAAAGGCATCCTTAGGATGTGTTATCTCATAACCATTAACCCATTTTCATAACACAATAAGTAATTATTAATCATACATAAAGATAATGTGATTCATTAAGGAATATCCATGAAGAGTTTATATCCAATTTTGTAGTCTTAGGTCCACTCTTCATGCATTGAGTGAAGATCATGTTAATACTAAAAAAACATTTTTTAGGGTGATTAACCAATGGTGAATCTATATCACACCACATATAACATCAATTATCTAGGATGATATTTAATATCTAGGAAAACAACATAATAAAAACTTCACAAAAATTTATAGTTATTTTCCGACACCTAAACATATCCTATAGATGTATACCTAATGTTTTCACTAATTTTCTCATGTCCTATTCCCTCAAATCACTAAAATAATCTTCCCAAATTACATAATCATTGTATGACACAAACTATAAAACACAAGATAAAAAAACACATATTCTTCATCATTTACATAATATAAAAATTACGTCTCACAAAATATTCACACAATACTAATAATAGAAGGATTTGTGTTTTTGAAGAAAAAACATAATAAATTTTTTTTCCAATACTTTTGAACATTTATCCATATTAGAGAACACTATAATCCTTGTAATAATTCTCATATGTTATACTCGTATTCATAAAATGAGAAATAAAATGATAATAACATTGTGATCTCAAACGACTGGTAAGGTAATAATTCGAGTGACGTGTCATAGTAACACAACACATTAAAAATATGAGGAATAACCTAATATCAAAAAGAGAATGATCATATGAATGGAATCATGAGATAAAAACTATTTAAAAAATCATGTAATAATACATATGTGGCTAAAAAAACGTAACACTGTTAGCACAAGTCAAGGCTCACCTCCCTGATAAAAAAATATAGTTTTCTTAGGATAACCACTTTGTCACTCTACATGGGGATAACCAGTAAGAAAAAATTGTGTATATAGTCTGGCCACCCATACACCATACATGAGGCCCCCCCCCCAATAAGACAACATAGTCTGATTAGCATAACTACACGTGCACCAAACATGACAACACATGAGTTGAAATAATTATGCAAAATGTTAGAGTGATATCAAGGTGAACACTTCATATTTAAATCATGTACATGTATAGGTTTCCCATATGATGAAAAGTAACCTTACATAAATAATAATCATTATAAAACCCTTGAGAATGATATGAGTTTCCCAATCACATATCAAATCCTAAAAGAAGGTTATATAATAAGAATACACATGATAATGAGGAATTAAATCATTTTAATTGTCCATATTTTAATAAATAAACATAGGTCATCCATATTTAGTTCCTATTTAGTAAAATTATTTAAAATTATCAATGATAAGTAATAACATAATAAAATTCACAAGGTATATATTTTGAAATTAGAAATGGGTATTTTAAAGATATAAATGTCTTATTGTCTCTCATTAAACTAGAATTGAAATACAATGATTTTAACTATAATAGTTATTTAATTTATAAGTTATTCATGGTTGGTACATTGTATGTGGGTTGTACATTTTATTTAATAGGACGTAGGGATGTTCTATAAAATCAGTTTTTCTTTAAAGATGGAATTCCAATGAGAACATAAATCAAGTATTATTCCCTAAAATTAATGTTAATGTAACTAAGTATTATATTTAAGATATATATATATATATAATATAAATGAAATAAATAAGAATAAAGTAGGAGAAAAAGAGAAAAATAATGTGAATGTTTAACCCAAATAAAATGAGGGAGGTTAAAAATATCCCTTATGTGTTCAAAGATATAATTTTTTTTAAAAAAAATTAACTAAAGGGTGCATAATAATTTCATTTTATTAGATTAAAATTTTTATGTGAATTTCACATGATATAACTCTTAAATATTATTTCCTATATAAATGATGACATTAGTGGGAAATGATAATTTTTACGTGGAAGAAAAATTAACGTTTAAGAGAATATGAATTATTTCGAACAATGTCATAAATTTAATAAAAATAAATTAATCAAGGAGGGGGATTTTAATCAAAAGTTTCATTCCTCATGTAAAAAATAAAATGTTCATTATAAAATATTTTTTAAGGAAACAATCATAGAATTTATAAGGTCAATATGAATCATTATAACTCAATGATAGGCGGTTTTGTGTTTAAAAAAACACAAATCATTATTATCATTAGAATTAATACCCTATGTAAGGTAGAACTTGATATGGATTTGAAATACATTATAATTCTAGATAAATATGAAAAAATAAATCTAATTGAAATATTTACATCACAAAATAGGGCATGTGGTGAATAAAAATAATATGTCAATGAATCAAAATTGATATGTTGAAACCCATAAATTAGGTCCCAATAAATTACGTGTTCACAAAATATATCCTAGGTAAAAAAAATGATAATTATTAATAACATTATAAATAATTTTATTCACCTCTATTACATATTTTAGCCCATTTATAAAGAAATTATTTAGTTCTTAAATTATTTTCAATTATGGAAATTCCTTCATGTGGTTCAATAAATTTTTCTCTAACTCTCTATGTATATTGACTGTCATCAAATTTTATATAAAATAGCTTTATATTCTACAAACATGAATATTTTTTGGCCATTGTTTATTATCTTTTCACAAAATATTTAAATTTTAATGCTTTTTCCAAAATGAAATCAAATTGAGAATGGTTATTTTATATGTTAATGTTAAAAGATTAAGTGTACTATGACCATTTATTTTTAATATTACATTTTAAATAAAAAATATAATGATTTCAAGATATTAATAGGGTCATAGATATAATATTTATACATTAGATACATTTTTCCAATAATCTATGTCAATTAGTAATGTAATAATGAAATATGACATTATTTGGTGGCGTTAGTACATACGTACAAAAACAATTCAATCATTTTTCATTGAATGAGGGTGTAACAAATGCAATATTTATTTATCATATTAATAATTTTTAATTTATTATATGTTATCATTAAAAAACTCTTATGGATGATTCATGTAAGGTGTTTTTTAAAATTAGAACATACCATTCATAAATGGTGTATTCCTCACAAATACATAACGACATCCTAATTTGTCAATTTTTTGTAGGGAGGCATAAAAGTTGAATTCAATTAGCATAATTACATTTAATAATGTTAAAAATATTAATGTTTTTGTAATTACAGGTATATATTGTATTTTGGATAAGAATATTAAGATGAAATGTTTATGGATTATGCATTACTGGGGTATAGAATTTGAACATTATCATGAAGTGGTCATGGAAATAAAGGGTATTAGATAACATATAAATACCATGATATTTCAAAAATGTAATATAATTGTTGGAGAGGTATATTGGGTAGTGTTTTAAAAATAATATGAAGGGCATGGATACCATTTAATGGGTGGAAATGGTATCCTTTTAAAAGTGGATAAAACAGAAACTTTGTGAATCATAAATATTTTTCCATAAAAACATGACACTATTCAAGTGTCAAGGAATAAGAAAGTGATACATAATTATATAGATAATGGTGTGGTATGAGAAATACTTAACTATATAGTTTTTAACATGACTCAAAATTATTTGGAATCTTTTATGATTAGATTTATAGATTTCAATTTTGGTTCTTAGCTTGGTAAATAATTTTTTACTAAGTAATATTTTTTGTAATATAAATATATGATCAACCCTATTAAAAATATTTGGTGTACTAAACCATAAAATTTCCTATACTTTTTAAAATTAAATTCATAAAATTTATTTAATTAACATTAAAATAAATAAAAATTAATATATATAAAAATAAAAAAAATGTTTGTTAAGTTTTGTTTCTTTATTCTAATTTAATATTTACTACCAATGAAATACACCATATCAATATGCATTGCATAATTTCAATGTAATTTAAAATTTTGGTATGGTGAAACGTTATTTTTGAAAAACTGGAATCAGGATGAGGTTATGAGGGTTTGGATGTCTTAAAGAGTTGTATTAGATGTGGTATAAGCTTATGTTGAAGGCATGAGGGTTTGAGTGAGAGCTAGGGAGGAAAGTGTGCATAGGGCTTCTAAAAATAAATGTAGAAACCCTTTTATCATGTGGATTGGGTTTCCTTGTTGAGGAATGTATTCATGGGGTGACTACAATCTATTAAAGGGATAGAAAAATTTTTATATGTAATTTTATGAAAATTTATAGCCCAACCCATGTGGTCCCTCTATGACATTTGTGTAGTGGTGTTTTTTAGGGGGGATTTAGCCTCCTTTTTCATTAGATGAATGACATTTATGGGATGGATTGAACAGACACCTCACCCACCTACTTCGATTTTATGTATTATTTTTTGTGTTATCATACGACTACTTGGGGTAATATATTCTTCCATATTCCTTCTAGACCGTTTTCCTCCATCATCACTAATTTTGGTTAATTGTGTTTATGGTTCATATTCTAGTCTAGGCTGATCAAGGAGGAATTGACCATTTCTAATGTGTATTTTTCTTTTGTATACATATGTGATGTCTTGAGATTTCATCTCCATGACATGTATTTCTATTTTACTAATGGTATTCCACTATTTATATTATTTAATTGTTTTACCAAATATAATAATATAAGGTCATTGAGTCAATGATATTAATTGAGGTATTTGTGTAGCCAGGGTTTGTGGGTGTTGAAAAATTGGATTTCACCCCAAATATTAGTGTTTCAGTATGATAAGTTTATCTAGTACTATTTTAGTGTAATTTCCTTCTTAAAAATTTAAATATTTTACAATTTAATGTCATGACAAGTCATTTGAATATTTAATTGAAATTTTGAAAATACATAATTTTTTACTCTGGCATGTGTTTGGGTTCCGCATTGATGAGAAGAGGCTAGATGAACTAAGAAGATCTAAAGTGGATTTATAAATCTGTTATACATGGGGGGAAATGGGTTTCTCTGAGATTGTGGAATGCGTTACATATATATATATATATTGGTATTATGTGCTTACATATATGCATGTGCAATGTGTGGACCTTCCACTTTAGGTGGTGGGACTATTTAAAATTATATACTATGTTTACTAAATATTAAATCCTACGATTGAATTTTACAAAGTTTATGGGCATCAATAGACCAATATGTAGTGGTTGGACATCACCGTAACTGATGGGAAAGGATAAAATTGAATCATGTTCCATGGGATATAGGAACCTCATAAGGGTTGTGAGTTAACTAAATCAATATGAATAGTGTTAGTGGGCCACTTACAAGTGACATTGAAACCCATAGGTAGAAAGTGGTGATTAATTAGGATGCATGACAAATGAGTTAGACACCATAAATTCGCTTCTTCCATAGGGAATATTGAGATGACTTAGGGGTTAGTGTTTCCCCCATAATAGGGTGTGATTACTTGGGTACTTAGACCCATTGGGGATTGAAGGACTGGTCAAGAATCTAAGTTGACTAAACCATCAAATTGATACAAGCTATAATGAACCAGTTTGAACATACATAGATATTACATAACATTTTAGAAATACTAAAAATATTAGACAAACATATGACAAAAGACCGTATCACTATAGTGCCTTTGGAAACATGGAAACATAAACACTAGTATGTAAGGGAGCTGCATTATCTCTCAATAGGTTCTTCATAACTAGAAACCTTCTTAGACACATCATTCTAAAAATATATCTTCATAACCAGGGGAAGGAAACAAAAAACGGGGTGAACTCAGATGCTCAGTAAGGGTAAATAAGGGAGACATGTTAGAATAAACATACGCATAGGGGTATAATAATGTGATCTTGAAAATGGGAGATCATACCTTGAATACCAAAGATCATAAAAAAATCATTTAATAAATATAGGAAGTTTATAAGACATGAATCCAAAGGAAAAAAAGAACATAATCCAAAAAATCAGAACATAAGAATAAAACATCGAATCGTGTAAAACACATAATAACATAATATGATTTCCACAGTAGTCAATGAATCAATTCCTAGACCATATTTCAAGTATGGTTTCACTCCCCATATGACCTTTATTGTCATGGTTCACTTTCAAGACCATATTAGTCGCATGAGATCACTCCTCATACCATTATATTAGGGATGGTTCACTCCCATGGAAATCATAATTGTCATACTTCACTCCCAATACCATATTAGTTAATCTCTTGAGATATAAATATTTATACAATTAATTAGAAAGATATATATGTCCCACCCATCTTTAAATTAAATCATACATACTGGTTTAACAATATTGTTAAAAATCATAACATAATCCAGGAAAGTGAATGGGAATCATAAACATGTAATCATATCATAACCTATGAAAAAAGATACAAGTTTCATAATAATTTCATAAAAACAATAACCGTTAAAAATAAGTAGTTTTAAAAATAATACAACCCATGAAAGAGATTAGGGTTTCATAAACCTAATTCCATCAATAGATAAACCATTCATTAAAAGAGTATGGATAGAAACATTAAATAATTTCCCTAGAAAGGCATGAGTAACACCAATGGAGTTAATCTTAGATAGAAAAAATAGATATATCCTTTAAAAATTTTTATTGAGGAAAATATCATTTGGTCTTTGAAAACATATATTTAAAACATTAAACATCTTGAAAACAATTTCCTGGAAAATAAACATGAAAACATATAAAGGAAATGGGAAAACATTTTGAAATCCATTTTCTTTGAAAACATATAAAAAAATCCCAATTTTTTTTTTAAAATTATTTTCTTTGTAAACATATAAAAGAATATTGAAAACATTTTGAAAATAATTTTCCTAGAAAAATTATATAGAAGAATCATTAAAATATTTTGTAAACCATTTTATTTTAAAACTTAAAAAATAATGTAGAAACAGTTTCCAAACCACAGTACATTGGATCATATAAAGATTCATTGATTTTTTAAACCATTTAATTTGAATAATTATTACAGAATATTGAAAACATTTTGAAAATCATTTTCCATGAAAATTTATAAAATAAGAATGATAGATTTTTCAAAATGATTTTTCCTGAAAACTTATAAAAGAATTTTGAAATTATTTTAAAAAAATTACTTTTTAAATACTTTGAAAACATAAAAATAAATCTTAAAAATGATTTTAAAACAATTTCATTGAAAATAATTTAAAAACTTATAAATAAATCTTGAAAATGTTTTGAAAACCATTTCTTTCAAAATACATTGAAAAAATATAAATAAAGATTCATAAAATTTTAAAATCATTATATAACACAATTTAAAAAAAAGTAATACCCTTTTCATTGAAAACCACTTTAGGAAGACAAATTTCATAATATTAGAAAATAAATCTCTTTAAAATATATATTTTTAAAATTTAATTTAAGCTTCAAGGTAATGATGGTGGGTGAATCCATACATGTCGAACTTTCCTTTTTCCCTGAAAAAGAATTAAGAAATTGCATCGACAAGAAAATAAAATGAAAATTCATTTGTAAACACATTTTTATTTTAAAACAGGGGTAAAATTTTCTTTTAAAGATCATATGATAATATTATAATATTTTTTTAAACAGTTTTTAGAAAACATCATTGTGAAAGAACGTAGATTTCCGACCGAAGAGAGACATAATTTTAAACTTTAATAAAAACACATTATGGATCATATTATGTACCAAATAGTAGAAAAATGGAACTATTACATGGATATGAAATGAATAACCGTAGGATAAAAAAATATATGAGAGTTCATGGGATATGGATCATAAGATTTATTCAATTAAAACATAATCATAACCAATCTCTATAAATGATGAAATTTTTTCACTAAACTCTTACCACAATGTAACATTGAATCATAATACACATGTAAGAAAATGAAATTTCATGAATCTTATAATATAATTAAAATTAGTTTATTCATTATAAGAAACTAAAAATGTATTTATATACACCTAGAAAAATAATTTTAGGGCATAAAAAGAACATGTATCTCAAATAATGAAAATTGAGACAAAATTGTCTTACCAATCGGGTAAATTTTAAAAATTAACACCATGAAAGGAATATAATATAATTAGATACCAATAAATTTTATAATAATAATCATGGAATACATAGATGGGATTTATATACATCACAAAAATGAAAATATTGGCGTCTAAGGCATGTATCTCACAGAAATAAAAAGTGAGATGAAATTTCACTTACCTTGTGTCTTGACTCTCGTTGTACTCATACAAGATTACTATATAATAACATTAAGTTTATTACACATATTTCAATGAAAAATATTCTAACATATAATACCACATATGGTTTTATTATTACCTTATATTACCCACTTGTAAGCAATTCTAGGTAATGGTTTTACATCAAGTAATATCTAATATGTTCTTCGCATGTGTCTTGAATTATTATATCATTGGAATCTATAATTATATGATGATTTACAGAATTAATAACATGATATAAATATCATTAAAAATCTATTAAATATATATGTATAAAATGGAAGACATTGTTTATGGAATAACAGACCTTACGTACGCATGAACATTGTTTCCATTTTATTATCATATTGAAATAAAGAGATTAAATGAAAGATAATTATATATATATATATATATAATTATTAAATTATCATCATTATACCATATATATCATATAAGATACCTAAATGCATCCTTAATACATTCCATTATCGTCGCTTTGAGGTTGTAGTAGTCCACACTTTCTCAAACGAAATTATCATATTTACATAAAATGGAAAGTTTTAATATATGTTTTTAAAGAAGTTAAATATTCATAAATACATTATAAATATCATTAATATTATCTATAAATATTATTTCCATCATAATGAACCCCATAAGAAGCATTAAATGACGAAATAACAATCACTGTTTCATAAGGCGGTGGTTTTCTATACACGTACACAGTAAGTTCGTTACCAATTAGATGGAGGTGTGTGTACATTTAGACCAAACCATTAACATAAAAATATCCTAGTATATCTATCACACTTTTGTTTTTATAAAATAATTCTATTAGAAGATTTTAGTGGGGGGGGGGGGGGGGTTATAATGGAAATAATAAAAAATAATTTGAGGAGAAATGTTCCCTCTTATTCAGTTAACTCCTTTTAGTTTTCACTAAAGTGATTCCTTGGATTTAATTATGAATAAAGGGATTCTCATAGGATGTGGGTATATATTATTGGGATATATTTGGGTAGATATTTTTTATCCAAATTTTCTTTTGGGGTGTAAGGAAGTGGGGGTATAGGGGGCCTTTTTTAGTGGAGGAGTGGCACACTTGTAAGTTTTGAGAAATGGAATTCCAACCACATTTTCCCCAAACCATATGGATCCAATAATGAAAAAATTTAAATTAAATGGAGTATTGAGTCTAAATATGTCTATAAAACGGCTCTTTTATAAGTTCCTAGGTTTTTTAGGACGTTAGGATTGTTTTTTAGTCCCTCATTATGCTTAATTTTCCTTAATCATTGTAATTAATCTTTTTTAAATCCACTATTATTTTTGGTTAAGAACAATGTCTTAATTATTATAAATTATAAATTATGATAATCCAAAAGAATTAATCCATTTTACAATTTAAAATCACATAAGAGGAAGAAATTAATTTAAATTAAATCCCACTGACGGGATGGCATTACTGGTTTTTTTCACTAATAACATCTAAAAGATTTCCAAGTTTTTTAATTGAATTTCAATTTTAAATTGATTAAAATGATGGAAATTAAGCTTATTGATAAAAATTATATATAATTAAACTTTTAAATCAATTTTAAATATTATTTAAACTTATAAATAAATTAGTTGAAAAAGAAATGTGGAACTAAGATTCTGTATTTTTCACTATTCATAAAAATGAAACATTATATACAAAAATTAATTTTAACCAAATTATTATGTTATGATATACATTATTAGTATTATTTTGAAATATTTAATCTATAAAATTTTAAAAAATAGTATTTAAAATGGGTTCTTGATTAATGGGTAGTAAAAATGCCATAATAAATATATTGGGTTTTTAGCATAAAATTGAGTTTGTTATTATATTATGTGTATTAAATATGTGGGATCAATATTAGAATTATTTTACTTAATATATGACATATATATTAAATTAATATAACTAAATAATTTTAAATATATTCAATTTATTAGGGTAAAAAATATTTTTGACCAGAAAAATAACAGTATTTTCCATTAAATTTAATCTATTTTCGTATTCATTTCTAATTAATTTATAACCTATGCATTCACCATATATTTTTTGTAAACCAAATATTTTAATAAATTATTTAATACTATTCATAACATCCAATTTATCATCTAGGTTATATATTTTCATTTTAAATAAATTTTTTAATAATATATATTTGTTCGGTAAAACTCAGTCATGTGTGTTACCAAATCTATTGAGGAAAGTCATGATTGTGTGTAAAAAAGAAAAATATAGTGTTACATGAAGAGAATTATTAAATTTATGTTTCATTTATTGGTTTATTATCTTGGTGTTTCATTTTACACAAACCAAACATTGTTTTTAATATAAAATAAATTATTTTTTAGTTTTGCGTGAAATAAAAGATATCAAAATGGTTAGATTAATTTGAAAAAAAAATCACAAAATATCATGGTGATACATGATATATATACTATAATTTACCATTGTTTTATCTCCTTACTATTTGGGGTGATGATAGACACGTGACATAGGAATGTGTTAGTGCATGTGATGGATATTGGGCCAGTTCCTCAACAATACCAATTTTGATTCGATTTTTAGGTTATTAAGTAAAAGATATTCATTTTTTTTTTGATTTTGATGTTATGGTTGTATAATAATTTCACACATAATTTTATATATTTGGGTTGGATGTTGTGATTTATGATTTATTTTTGGTTTTTGGCTATTGTCCCTTTCGAAAGAGACCTCTATTTATACGTAATTTTGGAATAGAGGATTGAAATGGGGTTCACATGAATATATATGATAAAAATCATTGAAAATAGTGGCCTAGTTGTATAATTTTTCTGAAACTTCCTATATAAAATTTTTGTGTATATATATTTTTTGTAATTATACTATGTTGGGACAATTTTTATATGTATTTTCTACTGAATGAATGTCATCTGGATCGATGGTGTGATTAATTTTGATGATGATAATGAGGTGGTCCCCTAGATTAAAGGATCTATAATGAACCTTGTAGTTTTATATAAGCATGAAATTTATTTATAATGAAATTCAAGTGGTAGATATTAAATAGGATTGGTTATTTAAATGGACAACAAAAACATATATGGTTTTTCCCATATATTTTACTCGTTGAATACTACATAACAGGTCGACGAACTATGATTTATAGACACAAATCAAGGTAGGGTGATTCCACCACATATATATATATATTTAAGGATGATATTGTGATACATTAGAGGTGAAACCCATATGAGTAGTCCTTGTGATAATTAACCTAAGATTTTGGATTTCTGATGGGGTACTCTGGTATACAGATACACAATGAAAATTGGTTCCCTTGAGGTTGTTAATTGGAATGTGACACATGCTCTTTTTACCCACCAACCCAATGTGGAAAATTTCGGTCTTTGAGCTACCATGTGACCATTTTAAGGGAAAATATAAGTGTTTTCCATTAGATATGATTTATACAATACATGAACAAATGATTAAAAAAGATAGCATGGTGTATTCAGATACATATCAGGGTGTTAGTAAGATAAATAATAAAAATTAAATAGAGTGAAATTCACCAGGATAACACATGTGAGGGTTTGAATTTGAATATTCTTTTATAAATTGAATGACATGGTTATAAGCTTCATGTTTGAGGCTAATACATCAGCGTTGATATTGAGTTTATAGAAGAAGTGTTTTTTCTATAGAGATTTTTCATGTTGATGCCATTGAGTGGTAATCATTTTGGTTTGAGATTGTTTAGAGGGACATACTATTCATGGGATATCCAAATTGATATTAAATTCGGTTTATTAACATAGTTAGGTAACAAGTGGATAGTCATTATTGGAATAACATCGGGTGGTGGAAAAGCATTTGGTTTGACTAATAAACAGACATTTCATGAAGCATGGAAAATGATTATGATGTGTCTACCATGTTTTATATTGTGTGACTCATGGGAGAATGCGTTAAGTGATATTTTTCATGGAAAAACAATATGTGGTTTCTTCTGACATTTCATTTTTTGGGGTTCAATGTATTATAAAATCATATATATCAAATTCACCATCTTTTTATTAATGTAAATTTCTAGTGGTTAACACATCACTAACTAAGTATAACCCAACATACCAAAGGTAGGTGTTAAATATGGGTTTTAGACCCAATGGTTCTTAGGAACTCCAATTGGTTTCCAAGATGTGAGGTCAGGCTCATCACTCTTTTTTAGGGGGAATTTTTTCCTGTTTTGGGACTCATATATATTTATGATATATTATTGAATCTCATTCTACTCTAGATATGAGAAATGTTACTGAAATAAAATGATCAAGTTCTAAGTAATTTCACATGTAAAGGTGTTCTATTAAGGATTACAAATATATGTATCCAAGGTTTTTAATCCCCTTCCCATCATTGGGTAGATTATTATATTTTCTTAATCCGAGTTGGTCATGTTTAGCACATTGAGAGGAAAATTTTGGGATATGTCTGACACTGATAGGGGGGTGAATATGTGTTGGGGACTTTTTAAAACAAATTCTTATTCTTATCCCTAAACCTCTTGACCTATTAGGATCATAATTACCTTATTCTCTTTTCTCTGTCACATGAAATAATATGAAATTAGTAAAAATACGCACACTGTATTTCTACAAGGTTCACCACTCAATAAGAGTAGCTACATCCTTGATGTGTATGGTAATATCCAGTGCATGGACTATCCTCTATAATGTATAAATTGTTAGAGTGGATTACTAGGAAAACATTCTAGTCAGTGTGGCTCCCTACACTTGGAGGAGGGAAGGAAATAATCGCTTCCTGGTATTTATCCCTACATTCTAAGGGGAAAGGGAAACAATCCTATTCCAACTTGAAATGGGTAACATATACACCTACACTCACTATTTCTTTATACTACTAGTGTAGACAGTCTCTTGTAGCCTCTGGCTAGTTCTTTATAATACCTTTGAAGATAGTCTTCTCTCTGTTAAAATATTTTGCAACATCAAAACAATCTTCCACCCGTTGATACCTTTTGAATGCTATAGTGATACTTTGTTCTTCCACCACCTTATTCTTCTTCAACTTGTTACTTACATAGCTGCATTAAAGTAACTAACATCTTCTTTCTCTATAGAAAACATGTAAGCTACACACTCTTCTTCTCTTACTTAATCAATGCAAAACCAGTTTCACTAAAACCTTCTATTCTTCACACATTCTCTTTTAGTGAAAGTTCAACTATACTAGACTCTTCTCCTTCTTCTTCTTGATAGAAGTACAATTTCTCATTGTGATTGTTAAATCAATGAATTCTATATCAACTTAGCATCATCATTGATGACCAGAGGCTAGTAAAAACTTCTAGCACAACTCATATCTTGCGCGCCAATATATTCTTGTGTGCCACTCTGCTTTCACGCCACCAACTACATGCATGCCACAATTTATCCCAACTCACAACTTTAATGCCACATAGGGGTTAGACACAACCAACCTTTTTCACAAAACTCCATGCTAGATTGACTTTACAACTTGTGTACCGCTTCTTCTTGCGTGCCACTCTTCTTAACTAGGCATGCACACCTCCCAAATTGCATGCCACTCTACTTTTTCGCCTTATGAAATCCCCCCTACATTCATGACACATCAGCTTGCACACCACTTTCTACTACTTCCAAGATCATAGATCAAATTTTCTCTTAGGTTTTGAGCTTGAAAACTGAGGAGGGTATCCATCTAGTTATAGTTATTTTGGTGATATGTGTTCCATATACACTTATGTTCCATTCCGAATTACATGCCGCTCCATCACTTGAGAATTGTTCCACCACTTTTACGCCGCTCCATCACTTATGCACCAATTTAATTCCATTGTCATATTTCGATGTGTTAAGGTTGAAATATGACTTGAATGAAACATAAAGTTGTGTTACCTTATACTTGTGAACCCCACTTGCACACCACTTCTTGACTTGTGCTCCAATTTATTTCCATTTTCATATTTTCATGTGATAATCCTGAAATATTAATTCTACACAACATACACTTGTGTGACACATATACTTGCGCACCTTACATGTGCTCTAATTTTCACTTGCACTCAACTTTATTCCCTTTTACAAAAACACTTATTTACTCCCCCTATCTTTAATAAGGCTTTCATCATAAGTTCTCCAAACATATGATTTTTGTGAAATACAAATCAGAAAAGCATCGTCAGATTGTGGCCATTCTCATAGTTCCAAGCCCATGAACTACCTAATTTCTTCTCTTAATCTTCATAAATAATATTTCTTTCTTCTTATAATATTTGTAATATTAATTCAAAATTAATTCTTCATACACCATTAAAATCATCAATTCTTTTTTTGAGTGTTAATTCCAAAGAACTCCATTCATCACTGTTCATCTAAAACTGGAGGCATGAGGCTTCTTCAAACACCTTCAATGTTGTAGACAATGTATCACCATTGATAAGTTTATTTGGAACATTAAAAATAGTGCAATGATCATCTTATTTCAATTAAATGTGTAATGAATTCCCATTTTATAATTCCAATCCCTTCCACACTATGTATTCCTCTTCAACCATCATTTTCTACTTCATGAAAAACATATGATTCTTTTATTCAAGAAATACCTTTCGTGGTTCTCATGAAATCGGTATGCATTTCATGGTCTTATTGAAAACCTAATTCTTCTTCATTTATCCTAATATGGATGATACTTCACCATTATTCATTGTAGTAAACAATGTGTCACCTTTGAAACAATTTCTTTGAACTTAGGATCAGTTCAACAATCATCTGAATTGAATTCTCCATCAACTATAGAGTTCTTCTTGGACTCTTTGTTCATTTTGAGATATATTGACAACTATTGACAAAAAATACAATCTTCATACACAAAGTGGTCCCAACAATCTCCCCTTTTTATTTTTTTTTCAATACCTTAATGTTATCCTTAAATGAATGTGTCAATGTCAAAATGAGAATCTTCTCTCTCCCCTTTACTTCTTTCTCTCACACATAACTTTTCAAACATTAATTTCACTTTATCTCCCCCTTATTGACATGAAATTAATATTATAATGGAAAAGGGTATCATTCCTTTTTAAATAAATGTGCCATCAACCATTTCACTCTAAGTCTACATGAGAAATGGTCCGTGTAGAAAACAAGAGGAGTTAGTTTAGACAACAAAGATATCCATTATCAACTGATCATGATACCACATGAGATGAGAACTCATGTACTTTTTCTTCATGGGTCTTCCACTTTCATTATAGGATGATGATATTGAATGTGATATGACATTATCAATATGAAATTTATGCACTCACATCAACAAATTGATCAAAAAAATTCATGTTCTATTGGTAGGATAAGTGGACCTAGGGAACTTTCATTCTTCTTATGTAATTGATTGAATATGTTACTCCCCCTTTGTAATATTATATTTATTTGAGTAACCAAGGACGAGAGATTAAGAAATGACATACCATTTCCAATGACTTTCTTTTCAAGTAATTTCTAGAGCAATTGAATGTGATACCTATTGAATTTTATACTGATTGAAATAGTAACTCTCAAAGCTTCTTCATATGTCTCCCCTCAATGGAACACTCCTCATAATATTTATAAATGGTGATCCATAATCATATTAATATTTTCATATCAATTGATAAATCTTCCATGGATGAAAAATTCTTTCCCAATTATATCAAGAGTTGATAACAATCAATACTTCTCAAGTTCTCCCCAATAGATCTTGATTCACATTCAATTCCTAGTATTACGTGAACAAATAAAGTACAAAAATATTTAAGGGAATAAGGTGGATCCACCTTTCTTATTCAATGTGAGCTGGAAGACCAGGATAATTGTCACAACCACGATGGTCTATTTTCTCCAATCGTCACACTTTCACATATAATCTTCAATTCTAACTGTGTTTTTTTGGATCTCAATACTTATCCATTTGTTTTTGTGTGAATTTTCATTATTCAAGATTTTTCCAAGAATTATAATCTCCTGGTGATATTATCAGCCTTTTGATAAATTCTTCTTGGGTTGGAATAAGTTCAATGAAATTTTTAACTATGTGATCAGCCTTTTTGAACCTCACACATAGAACTTCCTGAACCTGAGAGTTGTCTTTTGTTTGCAACCTCTTATTCACCTTTTATTCAAGATGTGGAATCTTATTTTTACTTTTTGTACTAGCACTATCCTACTAGTATTACTTCTTTCTCATTCATTCAAAATATTTAGACCAGATAACTAATATGTCCCAAAGAACTGTGGCAACATGTCTATAAATTCCACATGGATTCCTCAGAGCGTCATCATTATTGATTGTTATTTTTTATGCACTACCTATCAACTTCCTGGATTTATAATCCAAGGATTTTTTTAGTTTTCCTCCTTGTAATATTCTTGGGAGAATTTTATTTTTTAACATACCTATGATTACTTCCCAAGATAGATTCTTCATTCTTCACTAGCTTCTGTGGTCTTCTGTTCTTATTAGCTTTGAAAACATTTCGAGATAGGCATGCACCATTATTGGGACCACTCTCATTGCATACATGACATATGTTGTCCAACATTACAAATCTGTTTTTAGTATACATGTTCTTCTAGATCTGTGGATGTTTTTATTCTTTTCTATATTTCTCCCCCTTAATATGGGAATTATCTTTAATTTTATATTTAAGGTATTGTACAAAAAAAATCCGCTGCACAATTCCCAAATCTATTGCAACACCAACATGAACCCACAAATCTTGACTTCTTGATATCTTATGTATTAGATTGATGAGCCTTCTTCTTGATGTGTTTTGCTCTATCTAGGAAACTATATTCCATATTATTCTTCTTATCCACCCTATACATGGTGGTAGGCATCTCATCACCTTTACTCATCCATACTTGTTTAGATTTTTCCTTCCAATATGTACTTTTTATAGAAACAGTTTTAGAAATATTAATACATGTTGTCATGGATAATACCTTCACTTTCTAAGCTTCTAGTGACAGATCAATGAGTAAAGCCCTGATATTCTTATCACATGTTAAAGGCTTTGGATAGTATAATATTCCAGTGAGCGTTGAGTACTAGAAGAAAATATTCCCTTCTTTTGTGGAGACTCAATATGTGTCTTCTCAAGATTGGTCAACTGAGCTTCCAACTCTAGACATCTCATATTGAGGATGACTTTTTTCTCCAATCATATTCATCTTATCTTCACAATACTTCTTCAATATTTAAACTTTATATTCATTAAAATTTACTTTTTTTTCTAATAAATAGTAAATTTCCTTGATCTTCTTGAATTTTTCTTCCGGATATAACCTTTTGACTTCGTTGATCCTTTTCATCTCATCTTCATGTGCATGAATCTTCTCTTCCAGAGTCTTATTGTCTCCATCATTCTACTCAACTTCTTTGAGATATTTTAAGGAAATTATTTCAAATTACCTCTTTGTTTCTTCAAACACTCCAACCTATCTAGAGAGTTGTAAACATTCAATAATTGTTTCTTTCAAGACCTTCTCCAAAACATCATTTTCTTCTTTCAGTTGGGTGACATCTTCTGCATACATTGAATTACTCCACAAACAAGGGATGCACATTCCTTAGGTATATCATGAAGAATATCTCTTAATCTATCAACTGATAATTCTTGAGAGGTTGTAGATTTATCAACATGGATTGTGATAGCATTTTCATCATGAGAATAATTTCTAAATTTAATAACACATACCACTGGATTAGTTGAGGTTGGAAGGTTATCCTTCTTCTTGGTGGGGAGTTGAGCCACCGTCTCATTACTTTCCTAGTTTGGTGTTTCATTAATGTCGGGTAGATATGGAGAACCAAATGCTTCTTATTCTTTAGATAATAGGGATTTCTTCTTAAAATTTCTATTCTCTTTCTTTTTCCCGATCATCATGGTTTTGGTAGATATAGAATGTTTCTCAGAGATAACTAACTATTCATCAAAAAAATCACTTAATTGATGAATCAAGAATGAATTTCAAGTCTTAAAAATAGAATAACATTAATGTAGATAATAAAATATAGGTGAACATGTCCCTTTAATAGTAATTGAGAGGACTAATTTGGGATATTCTTGACACTATGAGTGGTGAATCATTGTTGGGTACTTTTTAAAACAATGTTTTTTTTCCTGTATCTCTTGACCTGTTAGGAACATGATTCAATTATTCTCTTTTCCCTGTCGCATGCTATAATATGAAAGAAGAAAAAATATGTACATGATATTTTTACAAGGTTCACCACTAATTAAGTGCAGCTACATCCTTTTCATGTATGGTAATGACCAGTACATGGATTTTCCAATATGATTTAGTAACTGTTATAGTGGTAGACTAGGAAATCAATTTGTTAGTCATTGTGGCTCCCTAAAGTAGGAGGAGGGAAGGAAATAATCACTTCCTAGTGTTTCTCATTACACTCCAAGAGGGAATGGAATCAATCCTCTTCCAACTTGCATTGAGTAAGATATACCCTAACACTCACTAGTTATTTATAATACCAGTGCAGAAAGTCTCTTGTGGCCTCTAGCTAGTTCTTTATATAGACTCTGAAGATAGTATCCTCACTATTTAAAGATTTTGAAACACCAGAATAATCTTCAACCTCTTGAGACCGGTTCGATGCTACAATGAAACGTTGTTCTTCCCCAACCTTCTTACTCTCCTGGTTACTGACTTTGAAGAATTCTAATAACCAACCTTTTATTTACTTGCTGCAAACCTGTAAGCTGAACACTCTTCTTCTTCTACTTCTTCAATGAAAAAACCGCTGCCCTGAAACCATCTCGTCATTACACTTTTTCTTTCAGTGCAAAACCAATTGCATTGAACTCTTCTTCTTATTTTAGATATAATCACAAGTTCTCTTTGTGATTGTTAAATCAACGATGTCCAGATCATCTTAGCATCATCACAGTTGACTAGAAGATGGTATGAACTTCTAGCACAACTCAAATATTGTTCACAAATCTATACTTGCACTCCACCCTGCTTTCATGCCACCAACAACTTATGTGCCACAATTGTGCACAACTCAAAACTTGCACGCCACTTAGGGGTTAAACGCAACACATTTTTTACACAAAACTCCCTTCTTTCATGCCTCATAAAACTTTCATGACACTTCTTCTTATACACCACTCTTCTTGCATGCCACTATACATGCACAACTCCCTACATGTGCGCCACTCTACTTGCATGCCTTATGAATAACACCCATCTTGCACGACACTTCATCTTGTGCGCAAATTTCTACTACTTGCATGATCAAAGATAAAATTTTCACTTAAGTGTTATTCTTGAAAAATGAGGAGGGTGGCCATCTATTTATAGGAATTTTGGTGACCTGCGCTCCATATACACTTGCGTTCCATTCCTACATGTGTGTCACACCATCAGTTTTTTGTTGTTACATCACATGAATTCCGCTCCATCACATGGACGCAACTTTATTTCCTTTGACATATTTTGAAGTGTTAATGCAGAAATATGACTTTTGAACAACATACACTTTGGAACTACTTATACTTGCATGCCACACTTGTGCACCACTTCTTGACTTGCACATCACTTTATATCCTTTGTCATATTTTGAGTAGATGATATTGAAATATTACTAGCGTGCAACATACACTTGTGCACCACATATACATTCGTGCCAAACTAGCATGCCACTTTTGACATGTGCGCCACTTTATTTCCATTTCCAAAAATACATCTTTACTCTTCATATCCTTCATAAGGATTGCATAAAAAGTTCTCCAAACTTATGATATTTGTGAAACAAAAATCAGCAAAGCATCATCAGATTTTTCCCACTCTCATAGTTCTAATCCCATTCACTAATTAATGCATTCCTTTTATCTTCAAATGTCATCCTTCTTTATTCTTATATTCTTTGGAATATGAATACCAAAGTACTTATTCATCCTCACTTAAAATCCTCAATTCCTTTTTTCTAGTGTTAATTCCAAATAACTTCAATCATATCTCTTCATCCAAAAGTGGAGGCTTGAGGCAACTTCGAACACCTTCAATCTTGTAGACAATGTATCACCATTGATACATGTATTTTTAACTTTAAGAATAGTGAAATGGCAATATGATTTTAAGGAAATGTGTAATTCATAACCAACGTAGAATGCCAAGACCTTTCACACTCTCTCTTCTTCTTTAACCACTATTCTCAACTTCATGAAAATCATTTGATTCTTTTATTAATTTAATATCTTTCATGGTTATCTTGTAATAATGAAGCATTTAATGGTCTTATTCAAATCCTAATTCTTCTTCAATCAGCCTCATATGGGGGATACTTCACCATTATTCATTGTAGTAAACAATGTATCGCCTCAGACACAAGTTCTTAGAAAAAGGGAATAGTTCAACAATCTTCTAAATTTAATTCTCCATTAACTATGGATTTATTCATTACATCCTTTTTCATTTTGACCTGTATTGAAAATGACTGACAATAAATATAATCATTATACAAAATGTGGTCCCAAAACACATCAATACAACCATATCTCTATTCAAATAAATATTTCATCCTTTTATTAATTTTATAAAATTTATTTCATAATCAACTAATGTTTTATCCAATGTCACCTTAGTTTTTGGTTTCATGTGACATAGTTGACATGAAAAATCTCCTTCACATAATTAGGAAGGAATTACAGAATTCCATTAAGCGATATATGGAGTGATCACATGAATTCCATATTCATTCCACATGATCCCTTCATTTGTTCCTCATATTTTAAATAGATGAATACCTTTTCTATCACATTATAGACTAATCCAAGAAGTTAAATCCTACAATACTATCTAGCAGTCTTCTATTGTGTTTTTTATATTTGATGAGGAGGAATTTATAGGCCTCTCTACCATGATTAAACATTTCCTTTGTTGGATTGTATCTCAAAAATATGAGATGGATTTGGTGGGGGGATTTTTGTATCATGATCTTCACAAGATCATACCATGGGTTATCCATGGTGACATATGATGATCAAAAATGGTAGGACCATTTTTCTATCACCATGTTTGATGGGCCAAATATGGTAAAAGGAATTTTTCCTAACAATGTTAACATGCTAGATAGCTTTTACATGGTCATGCTAAAAAATTTTACCGCCGTCACGAGATCAAGATTCTTATACAAACTCTCTTGCATGATTGAAAAAGAATAATCTTGGACCCTTAATGGGAGAAATTAATATTATCATTAGGGCCTCCACAACATCATGATGACATTTCATGGGGTCTTAAGAGGATCATGATGACATGTATAAGGTCCCTCATTAGATAAACATGGCTTATCAAAGAGGCATCATGTGATCAACGGTGACCAAACAGGGCATACAAATCATTTCACATGAATATCATCATATCTTCACTTCATGAGAAGCTTCATCCTTTTCCCTCTAATTTCCTTCCTTATTTTACAATGATAGGAGATCTTATGATGTAGGGAAAGCAATGTGAATGACTACCACCCTACTTGTCTTTAGTGCATCATGTGATAAATGTTTTTCATTATGATACTACCTAACCATCATCATCGAAAATATTTACATTTTCAATTGGATAAATAGGAATCATATGTTTGAATAGACTTGTTGAGGTTTTTCATATAATGGAGGTTTCATTACAATATTTACTCATGTGAAAAGGTCAATATATCAATAGGGGATTCATTAGGTCTTGTGACTCACATGATTACATCATATAAACATCAATGTAACTCTCCATAGCATGATGATTCTATCTTTTACTAATTTGTTTACATGGGGTTTTAGATTAATCTATGAAAATCAGCGATTGGAAAGTTTCAGGATTTAGAGGGACTAATATGGTAGCCTTAATAAGAAAAACGTCACTTGTCAATAAACCATAGCAAGAATGAGAGGGATTTCTAATGTGACTCATGTGTCCATAAGTGGATCATGTACTTTGAATGATTTGGTAAAATGACTTTATGAAGGTCATGAGATCATGTGTCCTTTTGAAACTTACATGATCCACATAATTTGGCCCCCTTACATTTCATTATTTTTTATAGAAAATAATACTTATGGTTCTTGTATTTCTTCCTCACTAGATTTGTCTATGCATATTTGAAAAGTTCCAAAATCCCCCCCCCAAGGTACAACATCCATAAGGATAAAGAATTAGTTTTTAGTGAATTAAATGACCACCAATGTCTTTAGGTATACCGTAAATTAGTGTTTTGGGTGAAGTTTGTCCTTTTAGTACCATTTTGTATTCCTTGGATTACTATACAAATAGGTAGGTGAGGTGTGACATCATTCATGATACTCATGATCTCAAGACCCTGAAGATCCTTCTCTTATATTAACTCTAGATATATCAATGAACATATCGAATACCTTTGTACAGATTTGATTTGTTGGATTATGTTGTGATTCCCTCACTAGACAAAAATATTCCATATTTATGGCTGTATTCTTGCAAGTATTATATTCAAATGATGATTTATGAAAGAATTCAATTGTAATTGGTATAGTTCCATGGGTTTTCCTACACGTTGGATAACTCCTCTCCTATCATGGCTGTTGTTATTTTTCCTAACAACCCATTGCTAAATGTTATTTGTTTTATAAAGGAATAATAAAACAAGTGGTTGGAATATAAAATTGGACCTATGATCTGATGGAACTTTTTCTCATGATTGGACATGGCTATTTTGACTTCAACAGAGCTACTAAGAATTTTTGGATCAAATACACACTATTCACCTTTACAAGGTCATATGGATTTCTTAGTTAACTAGATACCTTAAATAAGATCTTTATAAACCACTAATTAGTTATTGGTGACCTAGAAAATTTTTATTTCATCTATCCCTTGTTTACGAAGAAAACAACATTTGGGATATGTACTTTCTTGGCGGAATATCTCCCTTATGGATATGTATAATGAGTTACTTCCTATCAAATATGTATGGGATGACACCACTAAAAAAATTATTGGAAATGGACTTGCATAACATTTTGAATGATGAAATAATGAAGATTAAAAATATGATATCCCTTATATCTTTTATGAACTAGATCAACTTTTGTCTTTAACATTGAGGATGTCAACCAACTACTATATGCCCCCACAAGTTCCCTTCCTGACATGTATGCGATAGAGCATGATCATATTGGAGGATCCTTGAGGCTAGGGAGTATACCATGTTGGATTATAGGTGAAATCACACACACACACACACACACACACATATATATATATATCCTTGAGCCTTATCCTGGAGACTTTAATATCCATGTTTTTTAATGGGTGGCCTGCGTCTGGGGAATCATGGATGGTAATTTTTGTAAGAACCATTGCAAATTGAATCTTTATTAGCGTTGAGGAGGTACCTCAATTTTTCCTTATTGACTCTTTCCCATATCTTCCATCAAATGGGAAATATTTAGTATAAAAAAAATCTTTTAGTAGATCAGACTCCCTTTAAAGTTTTTATTTTTCTAGATAGGGGATCATTTTCACTACATTAAATAACATAAGAAAACTGATATCCACGACACCTCATTCCTTACCAGGATGTGGAATATTTATGTGCTATAAGAGATGCCTCTAGGAACTAATTTGTTCATTATCATGTTTATCTATTAATATTTTAAACTTTATTTTTTATACTGCATCAGATGGTTCAACTATTAATAAAAGATGTGGTTCTCTTGAAGAACAATTTTACAAAATCTAACTTCTGGATGGGGTACTCACAGTCCATATGGATGATCTGATCATTTACGATCCATATACGCCTTTCCAATTCACCCACTCATTTTGTTTAATTAAAAGGGTTTCTCCACTCACCTAATTTGTTGTGTGGGGAGATATATATCCCATGATTATCCAGTAATTTGAGTTATAATTCCATGTGGGGACACAAACATTGAGACCATCAATGTAATTGATTCATGATTTGGGAAAACCATAGTGGAATATTCCTTACCATAGTGATCACCATCCCATTATTAGGGCATAATTATTTGTTGTGGTTGGCCCTTAAATAAAATGGATAGATGTGGAATAATTTGAGAGAATAGAACACTTGAATTCCTCACTTTCTTCTTCATTATCTCACCCATTCATTCCCCCTTATGAAACACCTACCCCATAAGTTACATAATACCAAATATGAAGTGGGATAATAATGCAAAAAATTTCTACCATGATCACTTAGACTTTCTTAGAAATTTTTCTTTATTAAGAGGATTTATGTCACCAGTTGTTTTAGGATTTGGGGGTAGGAGACATTGACTACTTACCAATATATAACAAGATTCAGCAAATTGTCCTGACTCGGCAATAATTGGCTTGTAGTGAGGAGGAATTGAATGATTTTGATGAGATAAATCCCATAAAAAAGGGAAGCTTCATATTCTCGAGAATATATTCATCATATAGTATCTAATTTACAATATCATATGGATTCCTTTACTACGCAGATAGAGAGATACCATAAAATCATAGCATGCTCAAGGTATGATTTCTTGGTAGCCGCATCCTCATAAAAAAATAATTATAAAATATTTTAGGAGTTTTATTTATTAATAAAGACTCCCAATCCTTTTGAAAAAGTAGTGGAATCAGTTTGGGATCCATTTTAGTGATAAACCAGTGCTTCTCCTTAGACTCTCCCTATCTTGGAAAATGTAAGGGGGTAATTTTTTTTTAAGTTCAACAACCATTTTTTTCATTTTTGTGGAATCCCAAGAGAGGTTCAAAAAAGTGGGTATTGCTACTTTATATACACCATATCAATGAATAACATTCTTAGACATTACATATCAATTTTCAATTTTCTTTTATTCATGTATTGCAAGACATTTCATTGGCCTGATGTTGTATAGGTCATCAATAATGCCCATCCTTAGCATAATATCTTGTAAAATTAAATGGAAGGGTTTGATTGTTTAATTTAATATATATTTTTCTTGGGGAATGTTCATGAATTCCCACCAACCTGAGATACTATATTGATATTCCTTATCTAGTTTACTTGAGATTATCTAATTGAAAAGAATAATTTGGGTAAAATATACATCCCTGAGGGAGAAAACTCTATCTTTTTCTAATGTTAGTAGGATTAGGTAGCATAGATTTATTTTTTGGGGAAAAATTATGATCCCTATAAGATTAATATATTTTTATTTTTATTTCCCTAATTTTTAACTATGCTTCAGATAGGGGATTGCTTAGTAGTTGTGGACTTGGATTTTACTCAGCCCACCCCCTTACGAGTTTTCAAACTAACATGTTTTGTAACATTAATATTTTATGAATAAATAATATTTCCAATAACACACAAAATTCATGTTCAATGAGAATAAAATTGAATTTTTCATAGTATTCCATTTTTAAGGTTCTAACCAATAGAGTATTATGTCTCTTTTAACTAGATTTTTTGGGTATTACAAAATTTACCATTTGGTCCTATAGTTTAAGGTCATACATCATAGAACATCTATTTTTGGAAGTCTATTGTGTTATATCCTAGAAATTTTGATGCGGGTGTTAAATCGTTGGAGAATTAATATTCTTCATGAATTTTATTTTCATACAGTAAACCCATCTTCCATGTATTTTGATGTCATAAAGTGTCGAAATATTCTTTGTAGTTTAACGTCTTGGGGTTAGGATGTATTTTATGTAGTTCAACATCATTTCAAAGGAATTACTCTATACTATTTAATTGCAAGGGGTAATCACATTATCCATGCTATTTAACATCATGTGGTAAGAACATCTATCGTGAAATTCAATTTCATTCTGTAAGGATGTAAATATTATATTAAGTTACAATTATTTCTTATAGTTAATTTAATATAGTGACGTTTATATTCATTATTCTAGTATTATATTTATGTTAATGTAATGGGGTATACATGCTATAGAGAGACCAAAATACCTGAAGGTGATGAGATCTTCCATAGTGCTTTTAGGGCTCTTGAGGAATGGACTTCCATTCAAACAAAAAGAATATGAATCTAGTTAGTAGTTAAAACTTATTATGTGTCGATAACATGGTTAAACAGAAGCTTCCCCACTCATTTATATTGGCTATGAAATATTTTGGAGATGCTATTGGTGGATGATAAAATATTATGAAATCTGAATGCCCCTATATTATTGGAGTATGGGTTGAATATGCCATAACTCAAAAGTTTGATTCAATGAATTTGGAATAGGGAAGGAATATCGAGGATGACCCAAAACATGTGAAAGTGTTGGGTTCTTCCACAGTGTTACCAGGATTCACCTAGAATGGAGTTCCTTTGCAGTATTGATTATTTTTTTAATTAGTATGTCTAATCCCTTATGCATAAACCCATAGGTATTAAAATCATGGTCATTTACATGGATCCCAACTCTTTTCATAGGAACATAAAATATTTTGGAAGACTCAAACGTCTATAAAATGAAGCGGGAATTGGAGAAAAATATATCCCAAAAGGGTTATGGAACTCTTGGACTTTTTTATCTCTTATTCGGGAAGCTCATGACCTATTCCGTATTATTTAGAGTCACGAGATGTGATACATCCAAGGGTTAATGAATTTAGTGTAACATTATTTATTTGATAAAGGGTACAAAACACAAGTACATGACATTGGGGATATCGATTCTTCTTGAATAGTTTGGTTATAGGGGTTGCAAATCATGCTCTAAAGTGCATGTTTCATGAGGATGAAATGGGATAATTATTCTAGAGATATCCAAATACACCCTATGGTGTTGTGTTCCTCCATGGTTATTTTAGGACTCCCAATGATTATAAATCACTATTTTCAAGGTAATGATGCATTTGGTTGATGGGCAGGAGCTCATATATATGAACCATAAGAATTCATGAATTATTAAAAAATGGTCTCTTAAAGTAGAGTATCCTTTTTGAAGGGGAATGGATGGTTTTTGGAAACCCTAGGCACTCAAATCATGATGTGTGATTTAAAGATAACATAATATTCAAAAAGGTTGGTGCATCATAATGGTTTTTTATCCACCTAGTTAACATTTTATCATGGAGAAAAGATTTAAAAAATCATTACTCTAACTTTTCCATTGAAGAAGGGATCCAGCAAGCCTGTGTTGGTTTTTACTAGGGCTACATCGTGTGATTTAGTATCTTTATGACCCATTCATTTATTGAAACTCAATTTTTCTCTGAACATAGCAGATGAAGAGTTTAGAGATAAAAAACTTTAATTTGGCTCAAGCCTCCCTTTTCTAGATTTCATCCTGAAATGTTTTATTTCTCATTCAAAATTAATTTAGGGTCTTGTGATTTGGACCATCAATGGATAATGTTTAAGGTCATATATCTTGGAAAAAGTTAATACAGTTTATGGTCATGTTGCACATGGTCTTTATATAAGGAGAGGGTTTCAAAATAGTGAAATTAGGATAACCATGGTCAAGTGTAATCCGATATCCTTTTTGGTGGGAAATTGAAACTCTGTAAATCATGTCCCGTGGTTATTAGGTCCTGAGTAATGATATGGGACCATCATTTTGGGGTGGCCTAAAACACCCTATGGTTCTGAGTTCTTCTCTGATGACGTCAGGATCATAGTTATTAGAATAACCTTCAGGTAGGTCTAATATGTCTCTATTTGGTAAGTAAAAACCCTTTATGCATCGATAGTATGTTCCAACAGAGAGATATGTTTTTCATTTAAAAGGGTCTTGAGAGGTTTTTAGTTATCCGTGATGGCTGAGACATGAAGTGTGGTTTATGGGTTGTGAATTATATATAAATGATTAAAGAACACTACTCACTTGTTGACCAAGGTTAGGTTTTTATGATCTTTTGATTTGGAATAGTGATTGGTGGTGGCTTGATAATTTTAATGTCATGTATTACAGAAATATCTATAGTGTAGTTTAATATCATTTTCAAGGTAGTTTTCATTTCCATTCATTTTAACATCATGCACTAAGGATGTGGTAAATCCAATGAAAATTATGAAAGATATCCCTGGTGAAGATTTTCACTGGATGGGGAAATTTTGAAGAAGGGTGAATCCATTATCCATTAGCATTCTTATTGGGGGGTATTAATATACCAATGCCCTTCTTGTAAAGATCTGTAACACTTGAAAGAAATAAATATGTAGATCTGACTCCAACATTCCACTATTACAATTTTTTCAATGTGAATACATTGTATTATGTAATTTAATGTCACCTGACTGGGAAATTCCCTACATAGTTCTGCCCATATGTTGTCAGGGGTGAATTTTCTTTTTATAATTTTTATGTCATAAATTATCCCTAGATTGGAGGTACGAGTGTCTCTATATAGCTTTTAACAATAGTAATCAAGTCCTACATTGTTCTTTCATGATAGTTGCATATGAAAATTTGAACCTCACATATGGACGATGACATTTTTTTAGTATATTGTGGCTAGACCCACGATTAGATATCCAGGCATGACTACGTATCAAGTGATGATTAGAATCATGACACTCGTACTTCTTGAATGGGAAACTCTCTACACAGGTCTTATATATATATATATATGTCAAGGGTGGCATTATTACCATGTATTACTACAAAAATACCCAATATTAGAGATTTAGGTTTCACTATGTTTCATGTGATGTGAAAAATCAACCCACACACACTATTAAAATAGTATACTCTCCATGTATGTATGACTGGTCCAGTAAGGAATCATTTTTCCTTTTGGTTGGTGCATCTGAACATAGTATTGGAGATCTTGGAATCACTATGTATAATGAGATTTTAGGAATCAAGAGACACATAGTTATTGAATAGGAAACTCTACATTCCTGTTTGACCTATATGTATAAGGGGAATTGTTCTCATCCTCTATTTCATCTAGAACTGGGATTGTAGGTTTGGCCATCACATTGTATTATATGATAATAGGAATCAAGACATATGTAGTTCTTAAGAAAAAATACAGTTTTACCTCACAAGGGAAGGATGTATATTTCCCCAACATAAAAATGAAATATTGATGCTTTGAAAAAGAATATAGATCAAGGTATCACTATGTATCCAACAATAGAAGGAATCATGTCATGAATAGTTCTTGATTGAAGGTGTGGTGAGAGAAAATACAAAGGGTAACAATCCTCTTAGTTGAGGTCCATGGAAATGTGTATTTATATGTCATTCATGAGACCACAACCATGAAAGAAAACATCATGTGGTAAGGATGTGGTGTTCCTTTTAAGTTCTTTCAACCACGATTATGTTAACCCTGTTTTTAATTGATATGTCTCAATTATGTGGGGGATGCATTACAAAAATTCTTAAGCCCACGTGAGCAATGCTCAATGTGAGAAATCATGAAATGGAAAGGTTTCTCTCATGACACAAAGGAAATCAACAGAATGGATAAGGATATTTTGAATCAGGTGGTGGATGGGTCATGCTATATAATCATTGAATCCCTATATATCTCATTGGAATGAGAATCCAAATATATGTAAATCTAAAAAACATGGATGTGTAGATTCATGTGGTGAGGAAATTAGTGGTGCAGTATAAATTCATTTGGTAAGGACTTAGGTGACTCGACATGAAAATAATGTATCACAATTTGACCTAAGAATTGAGATCTAGGAATCTATACAGTTCCTATGATGGAAGAAATAAATCTAATTATGGTTATTGAAAAAAAATAGTTTATCTTTATGTGGTATGGATTCTAGCCATGCAGTTTAATTACATGCAGTGAGATTGAATACTACATAGCATGAAAAGGAAATATTCAACATCACATGACAATCATAAGTCTTTTGACTAGAATGGATATATCATGGTTGGACCTAGAACTTGGGACCAAGGAATTATAACCTTTCTAGTGATGATAGGAATCAATCCATGTATAATTCTTAGATGGAGCAATTCCCTATGTGGGAATGATTCCCTCATAGGGAGGAGGGAACTTCATTATATTATTAATAGAACTAGATCATGTGTAGTTAATCATCAGTGAGATTATGGTTCCCATGTAGTTTAATGTCATTCAGTGAAGAAAAATTCTATATAGTTTAACATAATGTGGTTATGACTTATTCCATATAGTTAATCATAATGTCGTTAGGGTGTGAGATTCCATGTAGTTTAAATCCATTCTTCCATGACCTCTTCTATATAGTTTAACTGCATGTGGTCAGGATGTGTTTATGTAGTTTAAAATTATATCACTAATACTTATTCTTTAAATTTTAATTTCATCTATTTAGGATGAATTTATTCAATTTAACTTCATTTAAATAGGATGATAATAATGCTTGATGATAGTTATGAAATATATATCTTAAGAAACCTCACATTGGTGTGTGGTGGGGGTGATGTGTTCCCCATAAATTGTTTCTAATGAGTAAACTATATTGTAATAAAACTTATGTATGATGTAAGACCTTCCCTTTTTGGTCCCATATTTGGATATTTCTTTCCAGGCTTTATTAGGGTTCTGAGAGAGAATACCAATTGTCCTTAAAGGAAATAATAAAGGAGAATCTTTTTATCCAAGGCTTGTGAGATTCTATTATGATGGACCTTGAGGTTGTACAAGGTAAAAAACCTTTTCCCATTGAGCCTATCCAATTCATCCAATTGCTTTTGAGACTATTCATCATGTCAGAGTCATCTGTTGATAGACATTCATTGGGAGGGTATATAGACTTCTATGGGAAGCACTACCTTAGTCCCATACACCAATGAGTATTGTATTTCCTTAGTATCAGTAAATGTAGGGGTACTATATGTCTATAATGAATCGTGGATCTTTTCTAATCGTGAATCTTTATCCTTATTAACCATATTCTATTTTATATTTGAATGATTCTTATTGGAGGCCTCAATTTTTTTTTTCATTTTTTACTGCATGGTAGTGTGATAAGTTGTTGGAAACCATGTTGTAATCCTATTGGAATCCCATATTCATAGTATAATATATTTTTCTTTCATTTTTCAATACCATTTGATAGACTCTCAATCTAGCGATGATATTGGAATTCACAATGTTCGGGATATTATTCATTCCAACTTCTTTGAGTTTTATAACCTCAAACCAATTGGGAAAGTAGTCGGTTGTAGTAATGGTGTACTTAAACAGAATTGATATAGCTAGGAGATCTTTCCCACATCATCTATCCTTTATATGGGAAAAATAAAAGAATATTAAACTTTATGAAGAAATTATGGGGGTTGGTGGATGAAGTATGCATGGATATGGAATACACAACATTTCCTGTTGAACTCAACACAATCCTATATCATTATTTTCCAGTAGTGTCTACGCTTTTTTAATTTGATAGGAGGTCCTATTCTAAGATGGATGGGCTCCAGATGAGGATTTATTAACATCTTTCATTATAGTGGAAATCTTTGTTTTTCATTATAGAATTGAGGGGGATTCCATCAAAGCCTCATTTTTAGAGGTATTGTTTTCTCATTTTACTATCTGTAAGGGTAATTATTACTACTTGGAATATAGTTTCTACCCTTCCATATCGGTATATCGGAAGATTCCAAATTTAGAAACAATAAATCATGGTCTCCACATATCCATGGATGTATATCCATGCATCAATCTCTACTGAGGTTTTTATTTGACCAATTTCTTCCATGTTATAGATTGTGATCGATGATACCATCCTTTGGTGCATTATGTGAAAGAACACTTCCTCTAGATCAGGGTTATCTTGGACTATGGTTATATTAGTTGGTGCATCAAAATAAGCATTCTATGATCAGGGGACATGAGGAAATGTTGGATTAAAGGGGGAATCTTTCATTAGTCGTCTGACATATGTAGTGAGAGTGGTAAATTCTTCCTTTCTATGGAATATTCTCCATTGATTTTCTTTTTCAATTGCTTTGAATCCCATTTTTTGTTCAGGTAGGCTATCTATAGCTTTAGGGACAGTTCTAATCCAGTGATGAGGGCTTGGAATTTTGCGTCCTTATTAGTGATTCATTTGGATAATGAGAAAGAGTTTGAAAAAATTACATTTTTTAGAGAAACAAATATAGTCTTTAGACCAACCAAGATGACCATTTAGTTTTCTAGTATCTTTCTGATAGGGCTTCCGGAGGTTCCATTAAAATAATATCCCATGTATGAAGAGTATCGTGGGAAAAAAACATCATCACTTGGATGTTTTGTGTCCACTAGAGAATATTTGGGGTGGAATAAATTATCTGAGGTCCACCCATTTTCTACCTTTTGTGAAAAAAACTAATGTTAATATTTTTTTAGAATAACTGGACATCAGGCCAAAAACCTAGTTAGCACGGGACATCCATTGATGTACTTGATCAGTTCGATATAGTAGACCAAGTGGAATTCACGGAAATGTATTTAATTTATTAGATTTTTTTCTACAAAGAAGAGCACGAGTATATCAAGATCGACATAATAATATCATGTCTCCATTCAAAACATCATTTTGGTAAGGAAGTAGGTACAGTTCCATTTCTCAAATCAGTTTCCATTCATGGAGAGAAACAAGAGATCATTCCATAGTGGAAACATATAATACGAGTGTCTTTCCTTCCACCGGTATTATTAGGCTTTTTGGGTGAATATAGTACTTCTTGATACTCATAATGTCTTAATGGATGTCCTTATCCCATAGGTAGAAGATTCTGGGCTTTATTATCTTGGTGAAGGGGAGAAATTTTCCAACCAGATTATCTACAAAACAATGAATATAAAGGAGGTTTACTTGAATCCTACTTACACATTTTAGTTTCCATGTGGTTAAATTTATATAATTTCACTAGAATTTTATTTATTGAACTCATTTACATGGTGATATACCAAAAATAAAAAAATCGGATGTTATTCAGAAAGTGAAATTTAATGAATTAATATTCATTCCATGATTATGAAACTTGTTGAAGAATGATTTATGATCAATGAGGTGGTCACTCATACTTCGGTATTTGACCTCTAGGTACTTGACATGAAATTATTTTATTCATAGAAAGAATCTGTTAATGTTTAGATTCATGGAATTTTGATATATCTATATATATATAATTGATTAATCCAAAATAAATGAATTGATAGAAAAATATCCCCCAAGGTGCTACAAAGAAAGTGGATTCCTCATAGCTATGGGAAACCATTAACTGAATATACCCTGAGTATCCATCCATTAATCAAAGGTTGTTGATGTTATCATATAAATCAATGAATCATTCTGTGACCGGTAATGGGGAGTCTTCCTTTAGGCAGTGTTGATTTTGGTCTCTGAAATCATTCCAAACCAAAATATTTCCCTATATTTCATTACATGGATGATGTTACTTGGCCACCTTGGGTATTTCACCTCCTATAAAAAGTTGTATTCAGTCTATTTTCCCACATCGGAATCTCAATTAATATCATTAGAGAGGTGCATTCTCTTGTCCACTTACATGAAACCTCAATGGTTATCTGGAAAGACTTGATTTGTGGGTGCTACATCAAGGCTCAATCTAGTAATTTCTATATAATTCCTAGAGAACCTGTATTGGTGTTTCTATACATTTGATTATAGGGAGGAAAATTCAGGATATGATGGAAATTTCAGGTAATCTCTATCACGGATGGGATAATAGATGATATAGGAAGATGCATTTCCATCATAAAATACAAAGGTTATTTTGGTGAGATTATGGGTCAGATTTTCTTTTACACTATCACTGTTGGTAAATGGATATTGGACATATGAGATTAAATCTACTTCCACAATTAGGTTTGTGGGTTTCACATATTAATTTTCAAGCATGCTCAAAGGATTGGAAGGTGTGGTCCCTAATCCATTGGGAGATAAAACCTTTATATTTCCATCCACTATTTTTTGTTTCACATTAGTTTAATAGAATCATGCTGCATCATATGCAGCCTTTCAAGACTCGAAGGTAGTTTTTTCACTATATTGTATGCTGATCTTCCCATAAATGGTGTATTTCAAGCATTGATGAAATGTTGAAGGTACCTCCACATGTTTCTAATGTCAAGGCCTTATGAGAAGGACATTATATGTTTTGTATTCTAGGATAACCATAAAATCAATGTTAGATGTAAGATCCCTAAAATGACCCATCATCTTGAACTTCATGGGAGGTTTTTATCTCTCTTATCGTACAATTGAATGGTCATATTTATGGGAAGTAAATAACCATCACTATATCTAAACCATCAAAGGTTGCAACCTAGGATGAGGTTGATCCCATTACGATTTTCAATTAGATCCCTTCGGATGTCAACATTATCATGTTTACCTGAAACATATAGGGGTGTAATATGTCTCTAACTGACCTCTTCTTAATCATTCTCTATTAATGAGATGGTGATATAGAATACTAATGGAATAGTCTCCAATAAATAAATCATAGTTTTAGTGAAAACTATATCAAACTCATGTGAACTTTAGAGAGCCCCAAAAGGGGCTTCTATGAGTTATTTTGAAAGATAGAATCCATATATGATTTAGAGATTGGCCAGGACAACTTCCAACTATTACAAAATGATATATTTTTTATCCAAAGTATGGTGTTTTCAAGGTGGGTATGCTCATTATTGTACTCATTAAATGATCAATTTGGGTTAAATTGACTAGTGTTTGTATACAGGTCGAGGGAGTATATAATTCATGTGGCATAGGTCACACTGGTCTTCCCCTATATATGTGATGATTAGACACTTGAACCCCTTCTAGTTTGTCATGCAAGATAACTAGGACGAGGTTACAAGTGGAGGGATCTAGGGCCCCTTCGTTTTCCCAGTGTTCTCATTGGATCTCTTTCCTGTTATTCTCACCTACATATATTTCCTATGTAGGGATGTGAACAAAATATTAATTTTGACCATGGAAAACTATCCATTATATCCTTGGATCCTACCTTTGTATCATTGAGCTCCATATTCAAGTATGGGGAACTCATACTCTAATGAATAGTAATCATCATAGAAGGGGTATTACATTTTTATTACTTTAAAAGAATGAAATATGGTCTCTTCATTTGATGAGGGTTATATATTGTGGGGAGGTACTTGTTCTTAAGATGTTATAGTATAGAAGTCTGCAAGTGTTAGAGCTTGTGTATGATCTGAATATGACTCTTCCACTTCAGTTTCTTCATGTGTCTGATGGTTAAATACACATACATGTGGGATATTTGAGGACACCTCCCTAGGTGACATAACCATTTTGGGTCTATGAACGTGTTCTTTCAAGCATAAATTAGATCTCTCAACTATATTTTTAGTCATACAATTATCAAAACTCTACACAAACCTATATGTAACTTTTTACCAATTACCATATTCTTCTAACTGTTTAACAGTTACACAAGTAACCTATTATAGGTTTTTTTCTAGAATCACATTTCCATTATCAACCATGATTTGGAGGAAATATTCGATGATTATGTAATCTTAGATGGTGATACTCAACCTTATATAGAAAGTTCAATAGTCAATATGATGAATGTGTCTTACCTCACTGGGATTCTAGGGATATGACAACATGAAAAGGTTATTTTCTATGGCTATGAGAAAATAATCTGGTAACTAATTGTTTCATAAGGATTATTATTTATTCAACCATTACTTGAATCCTAGGTGACCCTAATCTCTTTTTCCATCTGGTCAAGGGGTATTTTGTTATTTCTGCTACTCAACAAGAGGTGCTGGTAAGTTCAAGACCAACCTAGGTGAGTTAATAAGAACTTATACTAATTTGAGAATAGTAATCATAGTACACAGCTTGGTGAGCCTTTTCCCATGTACTGGGGGGGAATGAGTTGAGATTTAAATTGGGTCCACTAAATGAAATCTTATAGAAATTGAATCATTATTAGAAATTCCCATAATCTGGCTAGATATTTCATCAGGATCAGGGGAGTCAGTATGTTATCCCACATAATTTTAGCATGGAGTTAAATCTGTTATTATTTTGGGAGAGGTATGTAAATTTAATAGGTTAAACCTTTCGGTCTAGATATGATGTTATAAAGCCTCAAATTTTTACATTTATTATTGTCTTTTAGGTTGACAATTTTCTTTTTTATTTACCATAAAGATGAACTGATATTGTAACAAATCATGAAGGTCTTCCTAGAATGCAATATATCCCACTAGAATGATTTTGTACCAAAAAAAGTTTGTCCCTTATAGAATATTTACAAAATACGTCATCTTGGTCGCATCCTACTAATCTCGAGGGACCATCATCAGACCACAATGAGACATGAAGTGCGTGAGATGATGTTCAAGATCTCATACACTATCAATGGTGAAAAAAGTCATATTTTAGAAATTTTTTGGGGTAATGTTTCATCTACCCATTCAGGATATACCTACAACATGGGTTTTATAGATTCATATCTCCCTTCTCTGGATTCCATTAAAGTAGATAGGGACTCAATAGCATTGATTAATTCTAGAGGTACTATTTTCTAGGTCTTCTCCCAACTACAAGGATCAGGAGGGGCTTGAAGAGTTGTCCATGTATCCATCTCACACTTATTCTTGATTCATGCTAAGACTAAATTCTCAACATGAAGGGGGAGAGATTATCACTATAATATAGAGAATTCATGATCATATTTGACTACCTCATTTATGTAAAAAAGTTCCTATATCATGACTTGGTCTTCCACTCAGATTCATCTATTTCATGGGGATAAGATCTTCCTTGATGTATGGTAGGAGTAATATTCAGCTCATCCTTAATATGACACTCAATGTGAATGTTTCCCCTATGTAGATCCTTACTGAGCTATCTGAGTTTTTGTATCTCATTTTCATATTGTGTGAAATTATCCTCTGTAGAAGGAATTTCGGCTCCTCTGGGTGATCAATGGGATATGAACACTTCATTTAATTATCAATGGTTGGGTTCCACCATGGAGGTGAAAACTCAATTTTTAGAGATTTTGGGTTTTGGATTCCCCTCTATTTCCACATATGCATAGCCTTAGTTGGTGTATCCAAATCACCATACTCTAAGGGTATATTTTCCATATTTCATTGACCTAAATCTTCATCTTGATAAAAATAATCTATTTTGATGATGGAAATGAAATTCAAATAGGTATATCATACCATAGTAGTTTCCCAATTACTCACAATGCAATTAGTTGATTCTGTGTTGCTTATATCAAGGTCCTTTTTTAAATACTTTTCTATATTGAAAAATCTTTTATTATTACCAATGTAGGGTTTGATTTAATTCACCATAAATCCCTTGCATCTTAACCTATGATATGTGGCCTTGAGGATTTTTTTCAGTCGTGCTTATTGAATGGGCCCGGAACAGAAAATTTTCATCATACTGTAAGAGGAATAGATGGGATGTCGGCATTTAAAATTTACCACCCAAACTAATGAGGAAGGATTACCAATGGGATGATGATGATAAAAACATTCCTCCACCTTGTGGCCTAAAGACTAATCAGGGTCACAATTGGAATATTTTATCTATTTTTTGAGGATTTGATTATTATGATCAACAATTTTATGGGTAATGTGATGGGAATTATGATATAAATACCCCCAGCCCAATAGGTTGGGTTTGATCTAGAACCACCACTATTTTTTCTAGGAACCTATTGGGGTTTATTGAACCTAGTGCTAGAGATTCTGATACAAATTAGCTCAACTCAGTGGGATGGGGTTGGATTTTAGCTACTAAAATATGTATTGAATCATCTTATGGATTGATGATATGATGGGTTAAGGGAGTGGAAAATATTCCCTTAATCTTGTGGACTCAGTTCCCCCTGGGATAACTGCTAGGGAAGCTGCTATTGTCACATGTTTGATTTGGTGAAACTGTGGTCTTGTATGAGGTGGATGTAGTGGAAGCCCCTGATTGGAGTAATTACTTATGGAATATTTTTCAGTGAACGACAAAATTGACTTTTATGCCTAAAATGTGATCCTTTTATTTTTAGGTCACCAATTCATAATTCTTTTGGCATCCCTCCCCCTAAATTTGTGATGTCTTGGAATAATTAAAGATGTTGAATCTTTTATAGTGAATAAATGTATCAAATTTTACTCATCCCCTGATCTCATCAGAGGATATGACATTATAGAATTTCCCATTTTGAGAGTTATACTATTCTAAAGATTTGTGAAGTACCACACTCCATACATTCCCCATTCTATCATTCATATATATGATGAGGGTTTGGTGATTATTTTCCAAGTTATTTTGATTGAGTATATGTAATAATTTAGTATATTTTCATTGTACTTTTCTTGTTTTTGATTATGGGACATAGAGATACTATCCAGGTCTAGCTGACAATAGGGTATACTGATGGTCTCAATGATCCCCTTGTATCATGGATAATGGAGGTGCCTTGAATTTCATTGCTAATGTGTTACTCACATATTTTAGTGTATGAAATGATTGCACTACATCTCTATATCATTTGGGATCTTGTATTTAGAAATGATTATGGGCTATAACATGGCTAGGAGGTTCTTTCTGGGTAACTCCTTCCATATATGAATTTTGTTTCCCTCTTCATAAAACATTTTGTACTACTCTTGGTCAAACGTTAGAGCTCACTTCCCTAGTTGGATTACTAAATGTGGTGAAGGGTGGATGGTAGTAAACACGGGACTATATATAGTTTACCCTGATGTTTTGAGAACCTCTCCACATAGAAGCATATGTGTTTTCAAAACATCTCTATATAGTGATTCCTCGAAAAGATAAAGATTCCCTTTTCTAAGGAACATATCACCATGGGGTGTTTGAATATGAAAAATTTTAAGAGTAGAACCCATATGATCCATCTCAACACTACCATGAGGAGGACTATTGAAAAAATGATCTCGATAAATATTTGTTGAAGAGTGTTTAGACCCTTGAGGTTTTGAAAATATACATCAAATAGAATCAAGGAAACTGGTATTGATAAGGTTCGAGAATGATATTTATTTTATGTATTGATTAGAGTATAATGAAATGTCTTATTATTCTGTTCATGGATATTATCCTATTGTAAAATAGTTTCCAAATTATGTTGATAATTATCTTGTGCTGGGAGAAAATGATCCCACTACAGAAAAGCTATTGAAGTATATCAGTGAGCTTCTGTATTTTTGGTTGGAGTATGAGACTATCTTTAGGTTGTTTCCAGAATATGATTTTGAACCCTGAATAAGATGGGAATTTGAGCCCGATCCAAATGTTAATTCTCTATTAGAGTGTGTCGAAAAACCTCCAAAATGGGAGAAATTATTTAATCATGCTATTGTACGTCCTATGATGAATGTTGGTGTAGTAATTCCCCATAATAAGTATGAATATGAACCTAGATTATATGAGCTACTTGAATATGCAAAGTAGCTTCACTGATATGAATATGATCCATCCCAAGGGCTATTCAATTCTCACTAGTTAGGCCCAAGTTTGAGTGGGGATATGATCCTGATCATATGACTTTGGAGTATTCCATTATTCTTTTTTATAGGGATACGAGTATGTCATGAGACATGTGATACTCTCAATTGGTGAGCCCCCGGTTGAAATGGTAATATGATCATAGTTCGGTGTATGTGGAGTATGTCCCCAATCTTTTTTGACAGGAATTTTCTCATGTACTAATGCATGTGCTACTCTCACTTGGTGATCCCTAGTTGTAATGAGAATATAAGTTTGTTCTTGTTCCTTATCCTTTGTTGGAATATGTTGATAATCATCATAGATGGGTGGAGGAATGTGTGATTTCTCTAAATCATAAACTTGTTCATACTGATTGGATTTTTTTGTTTCCCTAAATATAGAGATACTAATATGGGCCTCTCTTGGTATCTGCACCAGTTTTGGAATATGCCTGTGGAGTTCTTCAGCTGTTTCTATAATTTCATAAAAATTTAGAACACTGGGCCTTGGAATTTAATAAAACACATTTTCTGTCTCCAATAAGTAGTGGAATATACATTGGATTGAAGATGGGATATAATATCTCTCTTTACCTCCTTTTTATGTTGGAATATTCTGAGGGCCTCATGCACGGGTGTAGGGATTGTGACTCCCCCATTATTTCTATAGGGATATTACCATATACTTTCTCTGAGTGAGCTGGGATATGAACCTACTCACAAGATACCACTATAATATTCCAGAATCATTAATTAATAGAAGTGGGAATATGATCCCACTCTTGATTATCCAAGTATTTTTGTTCCTGATGTGTCTTCTTTTATGCCTATGCATGAGAATTAGAGGAGTCATTGTTTTGGGTGGTTCCCTCAATAAGAGAACAAGGGGTGCATGTGGAATCACGCCAATGATTGAGGTTTATAGGATCCCTCCTCGGTATCCCATAAACTGAAATGGAGATGTTGTTGACACCTTGATCCACCACCATTTGATAGTGAAGGTTGTGATTTTCACATTCTTAGTATAATCTTCTAAAATGATTGGCGATGGAAATGAAATCCATTTCTTTTAGTTCAACTTTTGTAGGACTATGTGGACTCATCTATTTTATCAACTAGAGACCTATGAATAAAGTCTCATTATTTGGGATTATACCATGTTAGTGGTATTATCAGACCATTTATTTTTCTACCTAAAGATAATAGTTTTGTGTGCTTGAAGTCATTTTGTGACCCACATGGTTTACAACCAAACTTGATTTTCTTGAGTAGCCACTGGATGAAGGCATGAACACAGGTTAGGGTGTTGTTTGGTGGAGAAGTATCTATAGTCACAAATACAACAAGTAACAATGTCACTAATTAGTGAATCATCACCACTATTATACATGATAAATCATATATTCATAGGTACCACAATTCTGATTTCGTATTTTTGGTCTGTCCATTTTTAATATTGTAGAATTTTTGTTGGGAGAATGGAAAATTTCATGAGAAACCCGATTACATAAGATTGAACATCAGGCATACATATTTTTAAGGATTAATAAAATGAAATATCTTTATTCATGGTTAAATTATTATTTTTATTGTGTCATATATTCTCATTGGGTTTATCATTTTTATTTGCAACACAAAAAACCATGTAGTTTTTCTTGATGGTTGATTGTGGGGGGTTCACTATCTTGTACAATCATTCAAATTATATTCACTTTTTTTTCTCAATGGAAACTCCCAATGGCTCATATACCCATAACTAAGTACATAACTACTTTCTAATGGAACACAATTAATTGGGGTTTCAGACCCAATAGCGCTTAGGGACTCACATTGGTCTAGAGGGTAGGATGTTGGGCTCATAAAAACCTTTTTGGTGGAATTATTTCCTACTTCAAGACCATATTATTGGGTTATTATATTGTATTTAATCTTTAACTAACCTCTATATGAGACTTGATTCCCACATAAAATAATCAATAGTTGAATCCTTCCATGTGTAAATGGGTTCAATTAATTGGACCATTTTTATTTAATGAGGTTTTTCATATAATTACCATTAATGGGGAGATACTTATATTTTGAATACTTATTAGTAGAAAATCTGGTGTTTACAACCATTTAGGTATGTGATTAATATCTCAAGGATGCCATTAAGCCTTAATGTGGCATCCTACATATCCGGTTTAAAACTACAATGAAAACCCACATAGTTTATTGAAACTATATAGTTTAATGTAATATAGAAAGGACATATGTGTGGGAACTACAACACTACATATTTTGATAGATCCTCATGGAGGGGTCCTTTGTATCCTGCTTATGACAGGAATCAGAGTCATCATAATTCAATCTTGACCTCGGGACATACCCTGAGGTGGATTCAATTTTATGGGGGATGCCATATTGTGAAAATAAATAGGGAATATAATTTTAGGTTTCTATATCTAAGGAGATTCCAGATGAAAATGATATGATAATTTTAGATCCCTAATCCCTCATGATACATGCTTTGTGTGGGAAACATTGGATAAGAAGTAATTAGTCTCAATATATATGGAGGTGATACATTTGCATTGGGGTGGTCCTTATGGGGTGTTTGATATAGAGATCGATCCGTAAGAAGGTGTATGAGGTATCCTAGTTTGGTAAGGAATTGAATTTATCAATGTTTAGTCATCTTATCAATCCTTATATATAATAGGAAGAATGGTACACATGTAAGAGAGTTTGTGTCCCATGGGTTAGGACTTATAAAATATTGAGTAAATTACACTGAGGAAGATGCCCATTGAGAACAAGACTTAAGAAGGTGTCCTAGTAATCCAATTTGTAAATGAATCATTTATATCATTTTTATGTTGGGGGTATTAATGAATATGTCCAATGGACAACGATTTCATGTCTGGAGATGTCTACCTAATACGCCATTATATTCTACCTAACACGTTTTAGGTTTCTGTATGACATGTCAAAGGATGTCTGTTTGAATGGTTTGAGGATGATTGAACATGTTCTGGTTTCATTATAGATAAGACTAAATATAATTTAATGATCCAATTGGCATTTCTTGAAGACATCACATGATCTAGATGGAATTTCAGTAGAGGAAAATGGGTGTTTCACGGTGGTTTTAAAAATGCCGCTAAATAGTTTTCGGGCTAGTATTTCATGGCGGTTTTTTCAGGGCGGTTCAAAAACCGCTGCGAAATGTCTTTGTTTTTTTAGTTTTTTTTTTCGAGGAAAGCAGCGAGTTTTTAACCCCCCCCCCCCCCCCCCCGCGAAATAGCACCGGTTTGGGTAAAACCACAGCGAAATGAAAAGAAAAAAAATAAAAAAAAAATTAGAAACCCTTAAATCACTAAAACGACCACAACGTTTGATCCAGTTGTCCATTGGAGCACCACGAATAGTCAAATTGAATCTCATGAAGAGATCTAGAGGCACGTATAATCAAAACCGAAATAAGTTCTTAGGTTCAAAAGAGATGAGAGTTATAAGAAAGTTGAAAAAAGTTCTCCAACTTCAAACGATCATAACTTTCGTTCCGAGTGTCCGTTTGGGCTCTACCACATTTCAAATCGAAGCCAGCGAAGAGATCTTTGCACCGGTTCAACACAACGAGCTTCTGCTTTGTTTTTTGACCCCAAAATACCATCTTAATGCCTCTAAAACCCTATTTCCGTCACTGGTGTCCCATCAAACGTGTCTTCAATCAGACCTAACTTTCAATCCGTGTGTCAGTTCAGACTCCTCTGCCTGCCACATCGTAGGTCTTTCCATGAACTTCATCTTGACTAGTTGGGGAACCCACATGAACTTATGGATCATAAGTTATGGAATTTTAGTGGGTATCATGTTTGTTATGTTTTTTGATGCCTCGTTTCTAGCACCTGTTCCCCGTCAGTTTTTTTTAAATGGTTGTAACTTTCGATCCGCCGGTCCATTCGGTCACTTTCACCTATCAGGTCGATGATCTTTTCAGGATCTTTGATTCAACTTTTCGTGGATTTGGAATGGTCTCTAGGATCATAAGTTATCTCTGTTAATGTGAGTGTAATGTTTTGGTCACTTTGTGACCGTTTTGACGGGTTTTAACGGTTGCTCCATTTAGTTCTGTTTATTTGGGTTTCCATGAATTGTTATCTTTATCAATGGTTCTTTTGGGTTATTATAATGATTATGTTGAATTCTTATGGGTTTTTCCAGAGTTGTGATGAATTTTCATGCATTCTCATGCTTTCTAATGCTTCCTTCTTCATGCTTCTCCATCCGTTTTAATGCGTTTTCATGATTTTTCATTTTTTATCACACGGTTTCATAATTTTCATGTGTTTCATTTATTATTTATTATTTATTATTTATAATTTATAATTTATAATATACTTTAATTTATTTATTATCTATTATTTGTTACTGGTTATTTATTATATATTATTTATTATTATTATAAATAATATTTTATTTACTATATATCATATAGTATATATCATATATTATATATTATATATTATATATTATATATTATATATTATTATATATTATATATTATTTATAATTTACAATTTATAATTTATTAATTATTAATTATTATTTATATTTATTTATTATAATTTATTTATTATGTGTTATTTATTATTTAATATTTAATATTTAATATTTAATATATATATATATATATATTATTAATTATTAATTATTAATTATTATTTGTAATTTATTTTTATTTATTATTTATAATATATTATTTATTATTTATTATTATTTATTATTTATTATTTATTATTTGTTGTTTATTTTTTTATTATTTGTTTGTCATTATTTATTATTTATTATTATTTTGTATTTATTATTATTTAATGTTTATTATTTATTATTATTTATTATTTATTATTTATTATTTATTATTTATTATTTATTATTTATTATTATTTATTATTTAATATTTAATATTTATTATTATTTATGATTTATGATTTATGATTTAATATTTATTATTTATTATTTATTTTTATTTAATTTTTATTTTTTATCGTTTATTTATTATTATTTTTTTAATATTTAATATTTAATATTTAATGTTTGATATTTAATATTTTATATTTTTTATTAATTATTTATTATTTGTTTATTATTATTTATTATATATGGTGTTATTATTTAATTATATTATTATTTTAATTTCTTAATTTTATTATTTTATTTTCATAATTTTATAATTTTTGTAAATAATAATATAATTATTTGTTATTTATTATAATAAACATTAAATAATAATAAATCAATAAATGACTAAAAAATCAACAATTATTAATTATTTATTATTGATTATTAATTATTGCTTATTGTTTAATTATTATTGAGTTTATATCTATTAGTTATGTATTATTTGTTTTTTCAATTATTAAATATAACTATATTAAATTATGTTTATTAACCACATGACGAGCTTGCTAAAGTGGTAAAGTCTTTGGAAAATAAATAAATAAAATAAATACAAAATAAACAAATAAAATAAATATGAAATAAATAAAATAAATACGAAATAAATAAAATTAATATGAAATAATATAATAAAAAAATTAAATATGAAATAAATAACTTAAATACGAAATAAATAAATAAATAGGAAAATAAAATAAATAAGTATGAAATTAACGAAATAAATGAATAAATGAATAAATGAATAAATGAATAAATGAATAAATGAATAAATCAATAAATCAATAAATGAATAAATGAATAAATGAATAAATGAATAAATTAATAAATGAATAAATGAATAAATTAATATATGAATAAATGAATAAATGAATAAATGAATAAATGAATAAATGAATAAATGAATAAATGAATAAATGAATAAATGAATAAATGAATAAATGAATAAATGAATAAATGAATAAATGAATAAATGAATAAAAGAATAAATTAATAAATGAATAAATGAATAAATGAATAAAGGAACAAATGAACAAATGAATAAATGAATAAATGAATAAATGAATAAATGAATAAATAAATAAATGAATAGATGAATAGATGAATAAATGAATAAATGAATTAATGAATTAATGAATTAATGAATAAATGAATAAACGAATAAATGAATTAATGAATTAATGAATTAATGAATAAATGAATAAATGAATAAATGAATTAATACCATGGAAATAATTTATGGACTAGGTAGACATGTCTTGGGGGTCTCCCAAGACCTGGATGACTTATCTAAAGGTATCCAAAATTTGAGGGTGGGAAACCCTATTTCAAATTAATACCATAGAAATAATTTATGGGAATCATTTATTGATATATATATATATATAAATCTTGTATTATTTCGAAACTATTGTGTGAAATAACTAGGGGCCACCACATAATCTACTCGACATTCCCCAGGGACATCACATTATCTATGTGGCATGTATGGATGGTTTATCATGACTTTAGTGACACATATAAATGGTTTTTTGAGGCCTTTGTGATATTTCTAAATAAAATCACATGATATGGATGGATTTACTAGAGGACACCACATAACCTGGGAAGGATGTCTGGAGGACATCACAAGATTTGGATCGCAAGCACATAAGACATCACAAGACATGGGTGGAATGTCTGGAGGGAATCAAATGACTTTCTTGACATTTCCATGGGACATATCATGATCAAAATTGAATTTTTAGAGAATTTATCATGACTTGGAAGACATTTCTTAGTGTTTTCGAGTGATCTAAGAAGGTCATGAAAAGTGCATAAATAACAACACATACATATTCTCATCAATATATTGACAATTTTATTCTTTTTTCAATCATTCATTATATATGTGCCTCAAGGATTGTCTATTACTATCATATATAAGGTTCCACATGACTCATTCTACACAAAAAAAAACCAATTCTCATAATCTAGATGACACACCACAAGTCTTTCCTGTGATATATAATGTGACCATACAAAGCACATATTCAGGTAGAATGATCCCTTCAATCATTAACTGGATTTTACCTAGAGAAATATCTTTTAAATTTTATAACTATCTATTATAAGTTCTTTAATTCTCTCCCTTATTGTAGTTTTTTGTTGTGTGTTTTTTGTGCTAAGGGGGTGGAAATCATTAGTCTTTCTACCAAAGTTATAAGATATCATGCATGAAACATATCTTATAAATATGATATAAAGACTATGGAGTGATTTTGAATCACATTATTTACAAGATTCTTTCATGGGTCATCCATGGCACCACATGATGATCTGTGAGCATATGAAAATTTGTCCCTCTCTCTATTTCTTGGACCTTGTCCGGTCAGAGGGATTTCACCTAACCATGTTGACATGTTGAAGAGATTTTACTTAGTCAATGAGACATGACTAATAGCTTTCATGAGATTGAGATGTATTTTGAAAGAGTCTCACATTATTGAAGAATACTCATATGGGGTCCTTTGTGAGAAAAAATCATCCTTTCTTGGTGGCCTCCATGGGATCACGATGATATGTCAATGGGTCTTTGTGGGATCATGATTACATGCCTAATTTCCCTTTTTAGATCATGATAGCTCCTAGAGGGAGGCTTCATGTGATCAATGGTGATTTACCTGGGTGTATAAGCCCATTCACATGAATATTAGTTTCTCTTTCCCTCTCAAGATTATTTTTCTTCTAATTTTTATTTTCTCCCTTATTTTACATGGATAGGTGATCTGATGATTTCATGTTATCATTGTCAAGTAAAACTAAACCTATTTTATGTTGTGTGTCATGTGATCAATATTGGATATTGTGATACTGTGTGATCATCATCACTTAAAATACATAAAATTTCCATTAGAGTCTAATGGGAATCATATTATTGATTGAATTTGTTGAGGTTTTCCAAAAAATGGAGGTTGTATAACAACATGGTCTCACATGATAAGTTTGAAATATCTCTATGGGATTTATGAGGTCTTTAGAATCTTATGAATATACTGCAGGAATATCAATGTGACCCAACATTGAATGAGGGTTTCTTATTTTTTCCATCTTTATTTTACAACGGCATTTGGATGATTTCCATACATCCATTAGTTGGAAAGTCACATGATTCAGAAGGACATTTCTAGAATTATTCAATGGATCGTCAGTGCCCCTTATCAATAAAAAGAGGTCATATCAAAGGGATGTGCATGATAATAAGTGTATCATGATCGAAACATGATATATTCACATGACCTTTCTAAGGTCATTCAATTGCATGTCCTTTTGAAGGACATGTAATCTGTGTAATTCATGCATATTATTTCTATTGTTTTTGATGGGAAAAAATCCCTAAAGGTATCATTGAAACATTTTTGTGGTGATTGTGTTTGTTGACAAAGCGGACATCTGTGTTGTGATTGTTGACAAAGAAAACCATGACATATTTTTTTTTGAAAAAGGGGATTTCACGGTGGCAGCTCGAGTTCAAGGGATGTGGTTAACGAACCATGTTTGATTCAAGAAAATTGACATAGGAATGATCAATCTAGAGGTTGTTCAAAAAGAGCAGATACAAGGTGACGCTGTTCTGCAGTGTTTTCCAAATTTTTTTGGCCTGAAAATATAAAAATGAAGAAAAATGGTATTTGGAAAAGGGAATTTCACACCATGTACTTAAAGGAGAGAAAAATTGTGTGCCTAATGTTTTTTATCATATGTACATCAAAATAAGGCAAATGGATAAGGGGCGCCAAAGTTTTAGAGTTGGTCACGCAAGTGAGTTGCGTGGCGGAGACTTGCGCACCAAAACTTGCACGCCGAGGGGAGACTTGCACGCCATTGCGCAGGGTGTCCAAATGCCTATAAATAGTGGTCGAAACCTCCTCATTCAGAGAATAGATCCACCATTAGAAAAATCAGAGCTCCTGTCGCACAGGTGTGGTGGTCGCGCAAGTGGTGTGTGGTCGTGCAAGTAGACGTTGCACGCCAAGTGATAGTTGCGCGCCTAAGGTGGTTTGGGTGAGAAAGGAAGTGAGTCTCCCAAGTTCCAAGTTGAAGAAGGGGGTGTCACACAAGTGGTTTGGTGACACATGCGCTCCTTGTTTTGAAGAAGTGCGATAGTTTATGGTTGCGTGCCAATATCGGTTTAGGTGTTAAAGGGTGTGAGTCGCACAAGTTTGGGGTTGCAAAATCTTGTGTCACGCAAGTGGTTGAGGTGGACTTGCATGCTAGTTATAACTTGCATGCTGATACTTGTGTAACGGCATAGAGAAGGGTTCCAGGTAAGGTTGATTCACAACACTGATTCAGGACTGTGTGAAAGATGGAAGATTTCCCGATACCTTTGGTGCAAAGTGAGATTCATCTACAAGTGAATGTTGGACTTCAACAGAGCATCCACATATAACATAGGATGTATTCATTAGTGATAATGAAGAGACATACAGGTCTATAAACCGTGAGTTGATCCTTTCTAGAGCAGTGAGCAAAGGAAGAGGAAGAAGGTGATCATCTCCACCTGTAGTGATCCAGAGAGAGAGAAACAGGGTGTGACCCTTGGGAAAGAAGTGAGCTGACCATAAACATTGTAAAGGCTGTGAGCCTGAGAATAGAAGTGATCTATCCCGAACCTTTCAAACTGTAGTGTTATTATAGTGAATTTGGTACCTCGGCACATTGCTGGTGTATGATCCTTGGACGTAGCCCAGTTAGGGTGAATCAAGAAAAAATTGTTGTGTCCTTTGCATGCTTTACATTCTGTTTATATTTTGTAACGGGAAAGAGAGATAAGAGTTTTTTTCTTAACATCAAAACAATATCAGAACGAGATTTAATTTTAAATCTGTCATACCCTGATTCACCCCCCCCCCCTCTCAGGGTATTCAGCCTTGTGGACCTAACAATTGGTATCAAAGGGAAAGGTTGATATCAGTACTTCTCTCTCAATGGAGGTGACCAATCATAAAGGGTTTCTGATCTTTGATGGTTGTAATTTTCAGATATGGAAGAATCGAATGCAACACTATTTCTGATCATTGGGAATGGATGTTTTTACAACATCTACGCATGGTATCTCAGCTGACATCAATAGTGGGGTATTATCAAAATCTTAAAGAGGGGATCTAGAATCTGACGTGAAGGGTATTAATGCTTTAGGTGGATCTCTTTCAAATTCCATCTATACAAAGGTGATGTCATGAAAAATGTCACATGCTATGTGGGTAAATCTTTTGATTATATATAAAGGGGATACAAAAGTCACAGAGGAAAAGCTGAAAGGTATGTGGAACAATTATGAAGATCTGAGAATGAGACCGAATGAAACTCTTGATGCATTTTTTAACAGGGTAAATGTTTTTGTGGAAGACATGTGGGGTCTTGGGGAAGTCATCGAAGATATAAACATCGTGAAGCATATCTTGGGGAAAATTACACCTCGGTTTAATCTAAAAGTATCAGTCTTGGAAGATAAATACCCAAAAGAGCTAACGTTGGATAACCTGCATAGTACCCTTGTTGCATATGAAATGAGGAATGATGACAATGATGCTTTGGAAAAGTGGAAATCCAAGGAGGTGGCATTTAAGTCCATGAAGAATCTCACCATTGAAGAATCTCAGGAGAATGAAGAGACAGATGAAGTGATGTCATTCTTTCCTCAAGCCTTTAAAGAGGAAATGGAATGTTTAAATGGAAAATTCCACTTGCATGCTTTAGATGTGGAAAGGTTGTACATCTCACAGAAAGGTGGCCAAATAATTCTCATGATGATGAAGAGGATGAAGTTGAAATCCCAAAAAATAAGTCTTCAACCTATATGAATGGAAGAAACAGTTCAAAAGAAATTTCATCAAGAAAAGGAATCTTCTTTCAAAAGACTATGAATGTTCAGATGAGTCTGATGTTGAAAAGGTTGAAGAGATAGAAAACTGCAAAGATCGTGTGGAAAATTCCACAGTGGCCACTGTCGGTAGTTCTCATGAAAAGGAAGAAACTGATGCTGGAGAAGAAGAAGAAGAAGTTGAAGGAAGAGTTGATATGGAAGCTAAATTGGAAGCATCTCGTGAGGAGATAGACATTTGGGGAGCCAAAATAATGAAATCCAATAAAGTGGTTCGTGATGCCAAACTATATATGCAAAAACAGGATGAAGAAAAGCCTGAGCTATTAGAAGATATTAAAAAACTAAAATGTTCAAAGAAATGCTCCAAAAGAAAACCTGAGAAGTCGTAAGCAGAAAGTTAGGGAATCGACAAGTGAGATGAAAACACAAAATCGATTTGTAGCTCTATTGGATGAATTTGGTCTATGACACTCTAAGGAAGATCATCTTCTCCAAACCACACCGAGTGTGATGTTGAAGACATGGTTCAAAATAAAGGATGAGAAAGAAGTATTTGTGGAAATTGCCCTTAAAGATTCAAATCATTCAGGAGTATGGATCCTTGATAGTGGTTGCACATCCCATATGACAGGTAACTAGGATCTCATTACAAGCATTAAATATGACGAAGAAGGCGTTCTCATGTTTGGAGTTGCAGAAGCTTGTGCTGTGCATGTGGTTGAGGTGGACTTGCGCGCGAGTTATAACTTGCATGACGATACTTCCGCACCGGCATAGAGAAGGTCTCTAGGTAAGGTTGATTCATAGTAGTGATTTAGGACTACATGAAAGCTACAAGATTTCACGATACATTCGGTGCAACGTGAGATTCATCTACATGTGAAAGTTGGACTTCAAAAGAGAATCCACATACAACAGATAATGTATTCATTAGTGATAATAAAGAGACCTATAGGTATATAAACTATGAGTGGATCCTTTCTAGAGAAGTGATTAAAGGAAGAGGAAGAAGGTGATCTTCTCCACTGGCAGTGAGCGAGAGAGAGAGAAACATGGGGTGACCCTTGGGAAAGCAGTGAGCTGACCCTAAACATTATAAAGGAAGTGAGCCTTGAAATATTAGTGATATATCCCATAACTTGTAAATAGTAGTGTTCTTATAGTGAATTTGGTACATCGACACATTGTCTGTGTATGCTCCTTGTACGTAGCCTAGTGAGGGCTAACCAAGTTAAAATTGTTTTGTCTTGTGCATTCTTTACTTTCTGTTTATATTGTGAAATGAGAAAGAGAGAGAAGAGTGTTTTTCTTAACATCAAAACAAGATCAGAACGAGATTTAGTTTTAAATTTTTCATACCCTGATTCACCCCCTATCAGGGTATTCAGCCTTGTGGACCTAACAGTTTTTCAATGAAAATAATAAAAATTTATAAGTCATTTCTTCACTTCTAAAATTTCTATACTTTTTTGGTGGGTTTCAATAGTGGTACGATCAGGTGGTGATGATTTTACACTTGATATGTTTGATGAGATTGGAATATAACATGTTATTTTCAAGTGGCATGAATTTGAATTATAAATTAGTGAGCGGTTAGGTGAGATATGATAAATAATGAAATTTATAAAATTGTTATGGGCTTAGTATCCCATGGATTTTATGGAATGGTAAATAACCCTCAATATAAGTGTATGTATCTAAAAGAGATCAGGTTTATTGGAATGGAAGGTTATTTAAAATCCTATTTAAGTATCGATAGGATGGTGCATATTGCTTGGTAGAAGTGGCATACCAGTGAAAATGGAACCCATTGAGTTTCTGCTTAAGGACCGAAATGATGGAAAACATAGAGTGGGGATCCCACCATGGGAATTTGATAATATTATCCTTTTAATAAAATGTTTATTATTATAATAAGATCATTCAAAGGAAGATCAATATTGCTTTGGGATGTTAGGGATTAATAAACTCTTCTTTTATATGGTTGAGAGTTAAATACAAGATTTTTCATTCATAGGTTATATTGTATGAGTTGATACTTTGGAATTAGTCTCAGTATGTTTATAATTTGTCTTGAAGGTGGTATATGATGCTAACTTGAGTTTTTTGATATGGTTTGGGTGGTGAAACCATTTTTTCACATTATTTAGGGGGAGAATTATTAGATGAAACAAAATAATGGTGTTTATTAAGAAATAAATTATTTATAATGTAGGGGAATCTAGTACTATGATTTGATAATGTTTTATTTTGTATGATGGGGAAATTATGCTGTTTTTTTCTTGGATATTTCAAGGAGTTATTAGTGTATGGTGGCCTTGTGTATAGATATTGGATACATGTCAAGTTCTGTTTAGAATCAGATATGAGGGGAAGTACTCAATTATGACCAATTTATTCATATGTAATTAGTGTAGTGATATGGAAACCAAACTAAATAGTACATTGGAGAATTGTGGTACACATTGAATTAGGATATTCTAATGGTGGGAAGTATCATTACTCACAATAAACCATTATGTCATGAGCTATAGAGAGGAAAGTCCCATATATCAAATGGTTAATTGGATAATAAAACTCTGGTTTCATGAGTTAAACATGTGTAGCTAGGATCTGACTGTATGTTTTAGTGAAAATTTTGAGAATTGACTCGAATTTTGATGAAAATTGCACCACATCTTTAGGAAAACAATATTTATGGCAAGGAAATTGTAATACCACATGTCTGAATAAGCTACAATGTTTTGGGGGAAATTAAAATTTTAACATGGTGGGAGGTTCCTTTTGATAACCAGGAATTGAAATGTGGTTATTAAAGGTATATATGTGTAAAAATAGCGGTACTGGATGTGGCTTATATATTAGTTGATGGATAATGAGTTTGTGTGGGAATTTAGGGTATATTGGGAGCTGAAGATAGTTGAAAATATTATCAATAAAACATTCATGGTGTGAAATGGTGATTTGCTTTGTGAAATTCATTCATGGGGTGACTACATGTCATAAGAGGGAGATGAAATGGTTTTTAGAAAACTACCCAAAATTTTAATTGCTTGACCCTTAAGGACCTTCCTTGATATATTCCAAATAGTATTTTTATTTTTAATAGGGGGATCTCCCACACTTTTTCATCTAATGGGAGGCCTATAAAATAGGGATTTTACTGGTGATTCCCCTACTTCTTCCTCTATTTCTTGAAATTTTTAGTGGGATCGGGTAATGGGTTTTGGCATGATATTCCTATCTCTTCCTTAATGGGGGTTTCTCTCTATCATTTCTTATTTTGGGTTATTTCCTTTAAAATTTGGTTCGGATTCCACAAAATTTTGGTAGAATTTCCTACTTCTAATTGGTGTTTTTTAGCTTGTCCAGATGATGTGATGAAATTTAATACGAATTATCTCTTTTTGTGGTTTTGATGATGTTACAATTCCATTTATATTTTAAGGGGATTGTCCCTAAATTAAATAATTGGGTTGTTAAATCTATTATATTTTATTTTTATTTTTTCAGACTAGTTCCAGGATGTATGTAGATAGTGGAATGCACCCAAACCTAACAGTTTAAGTGTCATATGGTATTTTGAGGAGATTTACGTTTATTTAGAACATTAATATTAAATTAATTAGTTATTTAAAGTTATTAAAATTCAGTTAAAATATTAATTACAATCTGTATAATTATTTAATATTTATTATGATGTTTGTTATGAATTCATGTGGATAAGAGGAGGCAGGATGAACATCAAAAATATTGGGATGAGCTTTCAGGTTAGGATATGAAAGTGAAAAGGGGTTTCACTCTGGTAGTGGTAGGTGGTCCTTAGGAATGGATCCTTTATTATTTTGAGTTTATATATATTTATAAGCTATACATGGCCCAACACCTTTAGTTAGTGGGACTCTTTTAATTTATTAATATTTTTTAATAAAGATTGAATCTTATAATTTTTCTTCAAAATATTTTGAGAACCCTGATAGAAACTCCTAAAATAGATGGCTATATTAACCATTGATATTTGAAGATAAAATTGAATCATATACAATAGGTTATAGGATCCCCATGGGGGTGTAATTTATTAAAATTGAAATGAATATGGGGTATCATACCAATGATAAGTGACAATGTTTCCCCTAGGTAGAGAGGGGTGGTGATATGGAATGAATGGAAAATTGGTTATCCATGAGATATACCCTAGAGTCAAAAAACTTATTTAGATAGCCAAATAGAGGAGTTCCCCCTATTAGGATGTGATTACTTGGACGGTTAGATCACAAAAGGATTGTTGGATGGGTTGGGTGTTTGGGAAGACATATGATGCCTCAAAAATGAAATGGTATTAAGGCCATCTTCCATGTGTGATAAAAATTGGATGATGAAGGAATTAATGAGGCCAAAGGGACCCTAGTAAGATCCCTTATGACTTGTTACTATAGGTAGATAATGAATATGTGAAAATGTAGATATAGTAGTGAGTTTACAAAAAATGAACAATTTAAATGAGCTAGAGGGGTCACAGATATAGATGATGGGTTTAGGTGCTAAGAAATCCCATAAAATGTTTTTAGGATTTTACTTATTTACTTTTGACACAATAATATATCCCAAATGTACTTCCATGGAATCATCCAATATTCCAGTTGTGACATGATAATGAAATTGGCGATTTCCTATGCTACTTCCTAGGATAATAATTTTGAGCCTTATATGATAATGTTTTGAAATGACTTGGATTCAATGACCTCCTCAGGGATTCCTAATGTGTATATTTTTATATAGATATTTACCCATGAGAAGAATGATCGAGATGAAAAGATTCTTCCATGGGATGATATAGGTGGCCCTGAAATCCATAGGTCTATAGTATTCCTTAGAAGTTTAGGATCCATCTATTTAGGTTCAGATATTTTTATTGCTATCGTTATCATGGGATTCTTAGGTTACCATGAAGACCAGTACAGTAAAGAAAATTACAGTATATGTATCATATTGGGATACACATGATACCTAGGGTTCAAATTATTTTCAAGGTTATGTGGATCTTGATCCATTATTTAGGCTGGGGTTTTGAATGACACCCAAGATGCCTAAGATATAGTTGTTGACCAGTTTATAATGAAAAAAGTTTCCATTTAAGGAGTATCATATATTTAGATATATTATAATACATAGGATAATATGTTTTACAATAGTAAAGGAATAATTTTGAGACAATATCAATGACCCCTCGACACTATCCAAAGTATGTATAGTGAACCAGATTTGTCATATCCTGAGATAAATTATTGTTTATTTTTTTATTATTTGATAATTTATTTATTATTATTCATAACATATCACATGTTAAAATATTGAAGTTATTAGTTATGTGTGAGACCTTGTTGGTGGTTCCCTACTAGGTTATGTACTCACACCCTTCTCAGGTGGCCCTAGAAATTGAGTACTGGAGTATTCCTCCCACTTCTCACAGTCACATGATTCATTGGTGCCTAGTATTATGTTAATGATTTAGCTGAGGATGATAAAGAAATATTGGATTCTAGGATTTAGGAGAATATATGGTTGTAGTTTAGTCTCATTAACATTAATTTTATTTTTATTCTATTTTTCTTGTATATGTATTCAGATTGGTGGGTTATCATCTTTGTTTGATTGTATGTTCCTATATTATACACTATTGTTTTTGGGATATTTTATATATCCTCTATACTATTATGATGATGATTATATCAGTATGAATCTTGGATAATTTATCCACTGCTGTGAACGTCTATGAGGGGGTATAGTCTCCCGATAGTACCCCCTAAACCACCCACTACTGGATAATAGCCTTTGTCGTATAGGGAGGTGTTCCCAGGGTCTTCTGGAAAACATGGTATGTGGATCCGATCGAGTGGCCTCTAGTTCATGGAAATTAAATCCAATTAAATGAGTGAAAATACAGTTATATATAGGTTAAATCTTGATATTATATTCAATTTTTAGAATATATTAGTAGTTTATATGGATAGAAATTACATGAAATTAATAAATTAATTCATTGAACATAATATTTTTAACAATTTCACATTAATTACCATCAATCATATTAATATATTTTTTATTTGTAAAATTAAAATTTTATTTATTAAATAATATTAAAATTTTGATATATAATATTAAATCAATTTTTTTAGAATTAATTTATACTAGTGATGAAAACAATTTTTTAATTGAAAATTCATTTTGGTAAAATATTTCTGAAGTATCCATAGAAATAAAAATTTCTCTTATAAATAAAAATAGTTTTTAAATGATTTATATGAAATTATAATTATATATTATGTTTGGAAAATTGTTTTAAAAATATATGTCATTTTATGTTATGATAATTCTCAAAAAGTGACGGTATTAGAAAAATGAGTAACTATTTACATAAAGATAAATTATTCTTAAAGAATTTACAAAATTCATCTTATGATAAATTTTTAATTCTATGTAAAATGTTATTTTAATTTATTCAAATAAAAATTATTAAATTTTATATTTAGTCTTTAAATAAATTTATCATAAAAAAAGACACTTTTTTCATCAGAAAATAACTTTCTGAAATTTTACAAGTTCTTAATGTTATATTCTATCAATTTATAATTATTTTAGAGTTATATTATTAATATTAACAATATATTATTAATTTAATTTCAATAAATAATGAGAATAAAATAAAAAGTTAGAAAAAATTGATTTTTATAGATAAACACCTCACATTAATTTTAATAGTAAATTTTTAAATAAATATTATATTTATTGAAAGTGAAAATAAAAAATTGTAAAATACAAGTAATAAATAAATTAGTAAATTAAAATTTATATTTTTATATTATTCTATTTTTTAGCTACATAGCACATCAATATATTCTTATAATATTTAAGAATATTGTAATCTTTTTCATCTTTCATAAGTGTTGATTCTCCTATAACCGATCTTGTAGAAATATCCAGACATGTGAACTTCTCTTGCATACAATTTCGATCATTCCCAAATTATTAGAGTCCTACATTTATTTTTTAATGGAAAACCCATGTTAAGTTACTTAATTTCCAAACTCAAACAAATGATCTTTATAAGGGTTAATTCTACAACAAATATTCCATTTTTTTCTCAATACATTTCATTATATGTCTAATTCCTTTAATTACCACTAATTTAATTCTATAATTCTATTTTATAATATTATTTTAAAAAACATCAATACATCAAAATTCACGTTTTCACTATTTCTATATTTCAAAACAAGAATCCTTCACAACATCTATAATATAAACCATCATGGATTATCCAAAAATTAACCCATTAACATGTTCATTGAAATTTTTTATTAAACACTAATTTTTTTTTCTGATATTCACTAATATTTATTTTACACATGAATATTTGATCTAATAAAAATCCCATTATTTGTAGAGTATACAAACTCAAGTTGTTGAACAATTTTTTTTATATTTAGTGTTTATTATGAACTAGATTAAACTCACCAACTTTCATTTAATTTTATTAATAAAGTACACAAATGTGGTGGGTGTTGAGACCAAATTTTTTGAATTTACGAGATCATTATATTTTTAAGTGATTAATTATAATGTTTAAACAAGTATATTAGTTTTTAATGAAATAAAAATTTGATAAAGAATCTATATTTGAGATAGGAAATTTATTAAAGGGTGGTAATTTGGGATTTTTTGGGGGTTGGTAATATTTTCTTGTATATACCAGGTTATGAATGTTCATAAATTAAATATTTATTTATATAAAAAAATTAATATTAATATATTTTTTTATATAAATTTTTTTTTGTAGGTGATAATTTTATAATAATGTTGATAATGTGAATTATTTATGTATCGAGATATTTTTGAAGTTAATTCCATTTCCAATTATAGAATTCATAATTAGGCTTTGAATGGAGGTTGATTGGAAATAATTAATTTTCACAATGCTTGGTTAAACATTGAAAAATGAAGTAGTAAGAGGAATTAAAATGATCGGAGTTAATTTTCCAAACTAAAGATATTACTATCCATGTTTTATTTATTATTTTAATTATATCAAGGGGATATATCTGAAAGTCATTTTGATGTGGCACATCATGTTTGATGAGAATTTGGAATGGGTTTTGATGATAATGTTGACCATCAATGAATTACTGGTTTTAGTTTATCATAGAATCAATTATAGTGAGTTGAAATTCACATTTCTTTTATAGTCCTTTTGAATATAGAATGATATTTATTTTATATTATTGTTATATTATAATTCTAAACTAAAAGATTAAATATTTCTTTAATAGAACTTTGAAAGAATATATGAATATTAAATTAACAGCATATATATTATAGATATATAATTAAATGTAAATGAGCTATGACTTAGTGGATCATTGATTAAATTATATATATTTTTGAAATCAAATGATATTATGGATGAGAAAACAATTCAATGTAATCATAATTTATATTGATAGATACAAAAATAATCTATCATTAAAAAACATGAAGTATAATTTATTATATATTAAAATTAAAGAATTATAGTCTGATGTTGTTGATGATTCATTGATGAATTTTTGGATAATTTATATATAGTCATATATTGGTGTTTATTATTAATTATCAATATTTATTAAATTATTTTCAAACCCAAAAATAATTTTTATCCTGAATTACCAAAACATTATAGAAAATATATTAACCTTTGTAGAAAAGAAATTATTAATTATCGCATGGAATATTCTAATTTAGCCTAGGGTATATTCTAATTATTGGTATATGTGTTGAAATATTAGTGATGATTGCGTAAAAAATGTAAATGTGATACCTAGGGGTTATGGTATATATACATGATTCCATTCCATATTATTGAGTTGGGGAAACAATTTTTAAATAAGATTCATTTGTTGGTGATAATTTAATAGGAACCATACATATTTCAAATTAAGATACACCATATCTAGTAAGGGTCCTATAACATAATACTCATAATAGGTTTTGATAGACGGTTGTCTTAAAATTTTGGTTGGTTCATGAATCCTTTATTAACCCCATTTTGACCACTCTATTGTGAATAAATAGAGGTAAAAATCATGAATAATGTGGTGGATTTCGTTTTTTTAGAAGTGGTTTTTGATATATATTATATATTTTAGAATGTTTTGGTGATTTTTATGTAATTGGTATGGACATTTTTTGTATTAAATATTATATATTATTAATGTCTTATAGTAGTGGTTGAAGAAGTTGTATTTATTGTTAATCGTGAGTAAAATGGTTTTTGAAATGTTGCTGATGTGTTTATAACTAGTTGGGATAGCCAAAATATTAGTTAATGATGTTATGGAATCATTTAAGTATGTTTGGAATAAAAATATTCAAAATTCATTGACTATTTGTAAGAATCATTTTGTACATGTGTAGGGATGACATTCTCCTATAAGCATCATTTATATATGCATGGGAACCATATGGATCACATTAACCTCACACATAAGATAATTTATTAAGACCATAAGGATGATTATTCAAGTTTGAACATCTAATTAGATACTAATTTCCTACCAAAAGGGAGATTCGTAATGATTATTTACCTATATAAACATCATTTAAGGATTTGTAAGAATCATTCTATAAGCATCATCTCATAGAAATCCACCTATAAGAGTGAATAAATACATGTAAACATCTGATTTTAAGGATAAATAATCATGATTGTATTCATTTGTAGGGATAATAAGTGATTTGTGTAGACATGAATCTATGTCCGCAAAATCATGGTTCCTGGGACGCTATAAGAATGATTTACATCACCACATAGGTCATTATTGGTATGAATTTATTTGAGATACATTGATGTTCAATCATTTATGAAAATATCATGAGATTATTAAATTTCCATGATTAAATATATTGTTGAATTATATTTTAATGGATATTAAATGAGATGGACATAAAATGAGATAAATGAGGATATTAATGTAAACAATTTAAATTAATTTTCGTGATGGGAACTGACATTTTTTCAAGGTAAATAATGAAATATTACTTTGTTGATGATGAGAATGAAGGAGCTTCCAAAATTTATTATGGAAACATTATTTTTATTTAATTTAAAAATATTAAAAGATTAAATTAATATAATATTTTTAGAATTTTGTGATGTCCCTAAAACAATGTTATCCCAATGATAGAGAATTTGATGAAAATAGACATGTGATATTGTAATCTTCTTGAAGAGGTCTACATGTGCTAATATAATTATTCATGATCATGGAGTGTACTAATAAGTAGGAATGGTTATTTTTTATTATTTTAATTTTCTAATGTATCACAAGATCATTTTTATTAATTGTGAGGTAATCATGACATGTGTGATGCCACATTGAAAAAACTACCAATTGTTAATGTCTTAAAAAAATCCTATCTATCATTTTTTTTATCTACCATTGTGATTTTTAAAATATCTAGTTTTCACCAAGAGTTATGAGAATTTATTAAAGAACTGGTGGAAGTAGTATAAATAAAACCAGATAGTCTTGATAGGATTGTGGATGCTGCCGACCCACATAGATAATTGGATAATTTCTACTGGATCCTTTTGTGAAAATGCGAGGAATTTGTTATCCCTAAAATTTATACGGGTGGTAGAATAAATTTCCCAACTCGTTTCTAGACATGAAATGGAGTATCGGTCACATTGAGGTGTATAATTTTTAAAATTCATGTGTTATGGTATTCATTATTATTCATTAATATAAATGATTTAGAGAGTTTCATTGAGATAATCTAAACATTAAACTTTCATAGGGGATAAATTTCAAAGAGAATTTATAATTGAAATTGGTACTAATGATTGAACCCCTATTAATAGTATCTTCATATGATATACTCTCTTTATGTGGTAATTATCATAGGTGGAAGAATAAATTTCTACCATATATACTTTCATAAGGACTAGAAGTGAGTGATGTTTGAACTATGGGGTTTCTACCAATTTATGGTTAAATTTATTTCTAATTTGATAATAAGTGGAATATAGAAATTGATGTGAATATGAGAAATTAAATACATTAAACTTTGATAGAAAAAATAGACATCAGGATTATATTGATTAAAATATATAAAAATATAAGGGACTAACTCAAGACGACGATTGAAGGTAATGTCAATATTAAAGAGGCAATGGTAAAAATTTGGAGGGGAATTTTTTGATGATATAGGAATACTTAAATATTTTATTATTGATTACTATTTTACTAGGGAGAATAAAATAATTAGTCTTATTAGAAGTTTTGGTGACATGATGATTGATTAAAACGTTGATAAAAATTAGAAACATTCTAGATATGTTTACACAATGATAAAATCTTTATTAGAACCCATGATTTATCTCTTGATGAGTTACACAACAATATACTAAACTATAAGATTTAAATTGAATAAGTATTATTAAAAATTACAGGGTGGATATGGATTTCAGATTGATGTTGGAAAATTTATCAACAATGATTCTAGTAACTGATAGCTATTTGTTAATTTATTAGAATAGAATAGATATAAGGTAAAAATCCTGAAGGACCGATTAGTTTATTTGTCGTAGAGAACTAGATACAAAGATGATTTCCGTTTAACACTAGGAATAATATATATATATATATATAATAAATTATCAGCATCCTAGGAACTCATTCAAAGAATTTATCATTATATCAGGGGAAAGGATTCAAAATAAGTGTGACATAAAATGATCATTAAGGGTTATGTATATTTTAAGATATATGAGTAAATAAAGCATACCTAATATTTCAAGGTAATAAAATGAAATCAAATCCTAATTAAATAATATCTTGAGAAAAAAATAAAGACATGGATAATATCAATAAAGTAATATCACGAATAATATTAAATAAATTAGTAATGTAAGAAATTCTTAATATTAGACATCATGATCTTAAACATCATGGAATATATACTGTCATGTACTTTCACTAATTCAATTTATAAATATTGGTAAATCCCCATATAATCTCTCCATATAACTTTCTTCATGTGACATATCAATGAATCAACGCATATATAATTTCTATCCCCACCCATTATTGTATGTCTAAATAATTCCTCGTATATGAAATGATTGATTTAGATCATGAACAATATTCCTAGAAACAAATGTCCCTATTGAATAAAAAATATAAAATGTAAACATTTTCTAATGAAAAAAATTAATTTTAATGTAAAAACCATATATAAGATGATATACTATGAAAAATGAATAAAAGTGATAAATAATGTGTATATTTATAGATAATTTAATTTCAAGTGATCACATAAAATTGATTGATTCAAGATAAAGTTAACATCCAAAAAACCAAGTAGAGAAAATATATAATATGAGATAAAGTCATGTATTTCGGAATAATAATGGGAATGGAAGTGAAATACAAAAATAATATTTCATATAATTTTTTTCATTCTAAAATTATGGAACACATGTACACAAATCTTAATTTCATAATATGGTTATGATGGAAGGGATGTTTTTTATTTCTGTATATATTAAAAAAATTCCATTCTAATTTTTATAAAGAAAGAGAAAAATGCACCAATTAGTAAATAGTAGAAATATTCCGTTAAAAATATTTTTAAAATTCCAGGATAATATAAAATTTCCTTAATAAATATTTTTAGTAAATAAAATAATCTTTGCATTTTTTTGAAAAACATTAACATAGATGAAATATATATCTGATTAAAGGAAAAAAATATGGGATTCCTTTTAAAGACTTCCATTGTTAAATCAATTACCAATGAGAGTAAAATTTTGATGAAAATATGGATACTCCTAAAACAACTCATGGGAAAGAAATTAGTGAATTTTAAGGATAAATTATATACTTGTTTCAAAAAAAATAAATCAATCCAAAAAAGTTAGATTGTAAAATATACTCTTACAAATTTGGTTACATTTAAATTTTAACCTTTTTGAATTAAGATAATTAAATTAGAAAATTATTCATCATTTATAAATTTATATTCTTGTTATATAAATTAAAGTGGTATTATATACACCACATGATATTAAATAGGTGTGTAATAAAAAAATATGACTCAATGGAATTGAAATTGAGAATAAATCCATTACCTCACACATCCCTTTAGATGAAAATGATTTAACCTATAGTATAATTGTTATAATAATATAAATAATTTATAATAGAATCATTTTTATTTTTATAATATCATATATGATTCTATTATAACATATTATCACCCGATCAATAATAATATTTCATTATTAACATTATTTTGGGTGTTGGATGGTTTATTTTCTCATACATGTTTTATCATGGGTGTTTTCTTTTTTGTGGATAATATATAGATCCATAATATATAGATAAATGTTATAAATTTAACATTTATTAATTAGATACCTTTTTATAACCATTATTTAATGTTTTACATGGGAACTAAATCTCATTACTTTGTAGAGATGGTGGGTTGTATATACACATGAGCGATGGTGTCATTATGTAAATCAGTGAAAGTGTAAGAAATTTGATGATATGTTCATTTCATTGAAAAACATATCATTTCATAATTAACATAAATATTCATTATTTTCATAATTATGACTATCTGTGTGATTTGGTGATATAAAAGTATTTACATCATTTCATGAGGTGGTAGTACATCACACACACGACTGATGGGTTTTACCCATTCAAATGAGAGATGGATGGATCAATATTATTACATAAAAATAAATACATCTAATTATAAGGTATATATTTGTGTTATTGTGTTATATTTGTAACTAAATAATTAATGGTGGTAAAAGAATAAAAATAATGATAGGTTTTTATTAAGCCGACTAACTTCTCTTAGATAAATCTCCATTAGATCTCTTATTAAGGACCCATGGGTTGGTGTTTTGGAAAAACAATATCTAGAATGTATATAATAATATTGGGGATATTGTTTTTTTGGAGTTAAATTTATTTAGAGTAGTTAATATGTTTGGTTAGGGGTGCAATTTTATAATGTCGAAGGAGTGGAAATTTTTTTGAATACCCAAAATTATTCAACATTGGGAAGTCAAAAGAAGAAAAAGTTCCTCTAAAATTGATAAATGATATAGAATAAGGATTATAAGGTCTATAATAACCTATTAAACTAAAAATAAACATGATTCAAACATGTTATTTCCTTTATCTACATGGTTACTCACATTTTCAATTTTAGGTTTTTCCAAAGAGTAACTATTTCATAAAAAAGGTAATTTATCCATTAAAATAAAATAATATTATAATTAATATATAATTTAGACACAATTTTTATAAATAATAAACCAAATTTTCAAATATTAATTCAATTTTTGTGTAAGATTAATTTTATCATAAGCTAATGAAACACGCAAAACCCCATATTAACATTAACTGTGGTAATTACTTTTTACTGTTTTTACTTTTCATTAAGAAAAAAAATTTAGTTAAAATTATTAAATAATTACAATTACTATGATTCCAAATATTTAATCTATTATATAAAATTCAATTCTTATATGTGACATAATTTAATTTAAAAATTAAAGCGAAAAATGTTTTGAAAAATGGTTTCTCATGGAATGTAGTTTTCAAGAATAAAGAGATAATATATTATCTATATAACTATTATTCATCATTATATGGTATTAAATTTATATATTTTATATAATATATATATATATATATCATTTAAATAATCATTAATTAAATATCAATTTAATTAATTAAAAGTCGAAGAAATTATGCATTTTTTTAAAATACTTTTCTAAAAAATATTATTGTTCAGAAAAATACTCCCCTTTACCTCAAAATGTTATTTTTATTATTTATATAAAATTTATATTTAGTAAATTTATAATTATAAATATAATAATAAATTTTTATTATTAAAATGGGAATTTTTAAAAACTAAATTTTTTATTATTCCTTAAATCTTTATTTCAAAGGGAATTTTTTTAAAAAAAATTAGGATTATTTTTTCAACATAAGACCAAAACTAATATTTACCAATAAAATAATCTTATTTCACCTTAAATTAAAAAAATATTCATTTTATTATAATTTTATTAAAATAAAATCTCCACTTATTATAATATTGGATCTTTTATTATAAATAAAAAATTAAAGATCATAGATGAAGAGGGTTTTCCTTCTCGAATCATGAAACAATATGAGAGTTATAGGAGTTTTAAAAGAATCATTAATTTCATTTCTAAAAAATATTGTAAAGGTTAATGGGAAGTATAAGTGTAATATCACACTAAAATGTTTTATGTTAGGAATATTTGGGAACATTGTAGTCGACTTCCAAAGAAGAAAGAATAGTATAGATCAAGATGATGGAGATGAATAAGAAAATAATAAAAGAAAATATAAAAATAGATATTCCAAAGTGTACATGAAATTTGAAAATGGAATTATAAAATTTCCTATAATAGAGGAAATAATCATGCTGGGTAATGTTGAAGAAGATAATTCTTCCTCAATATGTGATTTTCTGTAATTTTTTCATAAATGATACTAACATCATAGTACATGTCATAATGCTTGATGCTAGGTTATGAAATGATTTGAAAGAGGGGGAAGAAACCTATATAAATCGTATTTTAACAAGTGAATTTATAGAGTTCCCTTTGAGAACACACAATATATGAAAGAACACCAATATCTCAATAACCGAGTTATTAAATTCTATAAATTTGTATATGTGTGACACAGTAGGGAGAATGATCATATTAAGGAAATTGACATATTTATTTAGAAGGTGGATAAGGAAGACAAAATAATAATGGAATATAATATAAAGTTGTATGAACAATTATAAAATTTTCACCAATCTATATCATGATTTTTTAAGGTGGAAAAAATCTTGGAATGATATAGGGTTAATTTGATAATATTTTTTATTTAAGGTATAAGTCATCATATTGTATCGAGAACTCATGTGAATCATCTCTTGTAAAGTCCTCACATATAGTTTCTAAAATTATAAAATAAATATCTTCTAACATTGTAGGTTATAATGTAAAACTAGGAAATACTAGAATGGGAAACTCCCAAATAATAATATTCTTATGTTAATGAATGTTGATAATTGTCAACAGAAGAAACTCCAGTCAAATACCAAGAAAATGAAGGATACATCTATGGAAAAATTACAAAAAGTGTTCTAGGTAGAAGCATAATAGTTTCAAAAAATAATTCGTTTTATAGGTTATTGTTCTTATTTAGTAACTATTGGAACAAATTTTATGTTATTATTATATTAGATTTCTCCCCTGTGGAACTAAATAAGAACAATATTAAGGTAATTTTAGACATAAATAATGACTAGTGGATACAGAATCAAGCATACCAGATATGGGAGGAAAGTATATGTATCTTCTGAAAATATGTATGATGTTTATGATAAAATATTGGAAATATTTAACATATAGGGTAATTATTCAAAATAATTTATGTCCAATCAACCAATTAAATAACAAATTATTTCAAATAAATAGTATAACAAAAAAATAGTAATAAAAAAATGTCATTGATTGTGTAAGTTTCTGTTAAAAATATTAAAATAATAAAGTAGTAGATCATTGATGGTGGATTCTCATATCAACGAATTAGGATAAAAATATTATAAAAAAATAAAAAAATAAAAATGTTGTTATAGTAACCTCTGACAATGCGAGCTCTTTGTAAACCAGAGGCAATGGAAATGTTGAACTTGAGCACAATAAGTTGATGTCAGAGGATGTTTTATTTATTGTTGGGAATAAAACAATCTATTGTGTCCTATTATACTTTGTTAGCATGATAAAGTAGTTATATTAATGAAAATATATTATCTCGTTAATATAATTAAATAATTTAAAATCAACCAAAAATTATAAATTATAGGTAGGAATTTATTTTAGATTGGTGATCTTAGAAATTCCTTCTACTTTAGTACAATAGAAGAAAATAAAATTTATCATAAAATAATTGGATACATTGGCTAAAATCAATTTATAGAACATGGAGATTGATTGTTAATAATTAATACGAGATATAGATCTAGTTTCTTCCAATTCTCAATAGGGGAAATGGATAAAAGAAAGTATAAATGAATGAGAACCCTCGAGTTAATTCCCTCATATTTTGTGGACCAATGACAAGAAAATAGAAAATATGTAATTGTATTTTATAACAATCATTGTTGATTTTATGATAATGTAAAGACTATTATCAATTAGTAACAATTCATAGTCAGTGGACATGTTCAATATTTATAGAAGTGAAGTTGCAAGAGTTCTTAACATTACATTGAGAAATTAAAAATGAAAAAGTTAATGAGAATATTAGAAATTAATTAAAATATTATCCCAATATGTATATAATTCAACAATAAAATAAATCCCCCTCTATAAACTAGTAGAATGTAATTTTTGATATAATGAGAATGAGCACTTAGAAATTGAGGATAAAAATTAATGTTTATTTGAATGATAAAAGTTATTTTAGAGTGAATACATATTCACTTATTTGTACAATTTTTTTTGAAATACTCAAATATAACCTCATTTGAAACGTTTTATAAGATAATACAAACAATGAGTTATTTTGGGGGGTTTAATAGTATTTTACTAATCAAAATCAGTGAATTAAATTTATCAAAATTAAAAGAAATCACATTGGAAGATATCATTCTTTGACACCTATGTAATAGAAAAAGAAAATATGTGCTAGACTAATAGGCTTCTCACATTGGTCAATTATTATGATGTGAAAATCATTTAAAACCAAACAAAAAAATAATTATCCATTTCTATAAATTTTTAAAGTAATAGTAAAATACAGTTAGTGGTAAATTATGGAGAAGATTGAAAAAATTACTCATTTTCAAGACACAAATAAATATAAGGGAATTTTAATAAAATGATGATGGAATATAAATTTCAATGAGTGGAAAAAAAATGTTTCAAAAAAATGAAGAATCATATCATGATAGTTTATACCAATGGATAAAACAATTCACTAGTAAAAACAAGATGAATGATGAGATATAAGAAACACACTATAGAACTTGTTAAAATACGATTGAGTGTTGAAAACAATACTGCACTAATCTCACTATTTAAAAATAAATATTTAATATTAGAATTTAAAATTGAGGAATTAATATATTTTGTGGATGATTAAATGAATAATATTGAGAATAATGACATATGAGACCTGGTTCCAAGACACACTAATAATAAAACCATTAGAGTAAAATGGGTGTAGAGGAACAAGATGAATAATCAAGTAAATGTTGTTAGAAATAACACAAGTCTTATTTTAAATGTTAATTTCATGTCATAGGAGTGTATTTCAATGAAACACTTTCTCTAATTGTAATATTGGACGAAATACAAGTTTCACATCTAGTTGAAACATATAATAAATGAAAAATTTATCATAAGAATTTCAAATCCTCGTTTTCAAGGAGAATATTGAATATGAGGTATTTTTTATGAATCATGGAGGATTATTTCATTGAAATTATTTCTAAATTGTGTGAAAATGAATGAAAGATTTATATACATTAATCCAAACCCTTCAAGTCTATTATTAATTAATTTTTTATTTCATAAAAGTGTTTTTATTTATCATGGGAATAGAATAAATCAATCTATATATAAATTAATAGATTTAGGTAAAATTGATATTTTTATTTTTTTGTTGTCATATTTAATGGGATTATTAAAGTACATATAATAAACTTTCAAAAAAATAATTAATTGTAATTGAAATTCTTATTGATGTTATATAGTTCTTTGGTGTTTCAAATCAGGTTAGAAGAAATTTTTTTTTATTATCCCATGAAAACTATTCCATGGAGCTGTTGAAGATGTTCACAATTAAGGGGTTATGAATTGTTTCTACACTCACCTAATTATGGATGAAATTGTCTAAATATTTCGAATATGTGAGTGAAAATCAATTAGAATTCATCACACTTATTTGAATCCTAGTTTATCTCATATATTTTATACTAGTTATTTTATATATTGTGATTAATTGTTGATTATACCAATTTAACCCAAGGGGGACACATTTTATGGATGCTAAAAGTGTTCATCGAAAGTTATATGAACATATTCTTGTTAAATAATATGGGAAACATAATTAATCTATCTAGATGTAATTATCTATACTGGGTAGGTGATTATGATGATATAAGGCCGACTCTAGGTGAAATTTTTCTCTTGGAAGGTAGATATATGAGATGAAACTAAAAAATAAAAATTTAGTGATGTTAATAACCATTGAGTAAAAATATGTGATTGTTACCATAATCCAACGATAAGGTTGAAAAGGAAATTGAATTATTTTAGGGTTAAAATTTATAGACCTATCGAAATTTGTTGGGATACTCAATGTGGATAAAAATTTCCAAAAATATTTTAAAACACTCAAGGTACAAGGCTATATATATCATATACCATTTTAATAACGATGAGGTGTATAAATGAGGGAACAACCTAGAATTTTTTCTTACTCAATACTAATTAGTTAATTTTTTCACCATGGATATCCCTTTGTATATATTTGAGTTCTTAGGGATGAACATTGACATTTATCCCCTCCCACGCCACTATAAGTGTTAGAGTGATCCTACAATGTTCATTAAATAATGCTTGTAAAGGGGGATAAGTAGATTCACAATTATTTTCATTGGAGATATTTCATAGGGAGATAAATGAATTCATCTCCTTGTCTTCAATTAATTCAATTATTGTGTTTTTGGGAAAAGGCAGAGTTTCTTGATTTAGTGAGTTCAATTGTTGTGGGCTTGAGAATATTATCACTTATCAAGAATTTTTCTTGTCAGTAAGAGAATGATTTATATAAAAAATACTATATTAACCTCTGGTGTGGTTTTAATATTTTTCTATCTAAAGATATGAATGGATTTGGTGTCTCTTGAATGCCAATTTAAAAATTCAATAGTATTTTTAAAAAAGAGTTTCATGGGATGAAAACAACACCAAAGGTGGTTATTGATGTTCCCTTATAATGGTTAATTAAGGTGTATTTGATTTCAATATTTAGTGAACTTTTTTTTAAATGATTGATAATTTTTTTTGAGTAGCTAAGAAGGCTTAAATATTAGTTATAGATATTATAGAAGCTTCTTATGATGTATTGAATAAAAATATTGAAATTTACTTTCATTTTTGTTTGAATAATTTTCAAAGTGTATAGGGATGATAGAACCATGTGCGTATCATCATTGTATACATGGGATTCATAAGGAATATTTTACCCTCACACCTAAGTGTAATTTTTTAAGACTAAAATTATGAATCATTAATTGCATTATCATCGTCTCATGAACATGATAAGCATTATATATGACCATTATGGTTAATTCCTCTACCTTAATATGACTGGACTATCTAAAAAACCATTCCATAATTATCATACCATAAGTATTAGTCTATAAATATCGATGACACAATGTAAAAATTATCTTCTAGGGATCCATAAGCATGATTTCATTCATACATAGTTCTTTATGTTTGAGCAACATATATACCATTCTTGGAAAGCATACTAATTATTCATGGGACTCCATAATGATGACATGCATCATCATAAGGTTTATTCATTATTGGATTTTTATAATAACCCTTTTATATTTAGTTATTCTATAAATATTATTAGGTTAGTCAACATCCATTATTCAATATTATATTAAATAATGTTTTAATAGAGAATAAATTATTAACATCATAACAATGATTAATGAAAATCTCTAGTTGATAAATTTTAAGTTATTATTTAGGATTACTAATGATTTTTTTGAAGTAGTCTGTGATTGAAATTTTGGATCAACCAATAAAAAATTATATTCCAATATATTTTTTTAGAAATATTTTTTGAATTCAATATGAAAATATTAAAAGGATATCTGAATATAAATTGTTGTTTGAGAATTGGGGGAAAGCCCTGATTCGACGATTCATTAAAGAGATATAAGTTGGAGAAGATAGTCATTTTTTGGATTCTAAAACCAAAAGTGATTTAGATAATATAATTTGAATATTTTTTATATTATATCATTCAATATCAGAGGAAGGAGGAATTTTTAAAGCATGAATTATCTCATAAAAAACATGATCATTTTAAAAAATTATGGGGGGAGAATTTTTTACATGTTGATATTTTTATTACATCATAGTAGTTATAGACTTCATAAAATATAATTAACATATATTATTAGTGAAATTGGGAATTTTTTCATTTTATATTTGAAATGGACCCCTTCTCTATTTGGTATCACTCTCGATCATGAAATTCCTCTCCACAATATAGGGTTTCCCCTAGTAATGGAGTATTGTATTCCTGCTCTTTATTATCCTTTATATCATCACTACTAATTCTGAATTTTTTCCATCAGTTGTTCCATTACATTTTCTTAATTTAAAGGTTTCTCTTTTAATTCTGATTATTAGATGGTCTTCTCTTCTTTAGTGACCTAGTTTCTCTCTATGGTATATCCCTTCAATCATCACCTCCTTTTTCCTTTGTTTCTCTTCTTCACTCTCTTTCCATTGATCCCGGTCGAGTTTTATTTTTCTCTATGATCATGGACCACTTATGAGTCCCAGTTCTTCCTAATCTCTAATCTTGCTCCCAAATCTAATTGACTAGTCTCTATTTTAGTCTTTTATAGTTTCTATCATGGTAGTTTGGGATTTTTTGGTTAGTAGATCACTGATTATCTAGGAGTCACATTTCATTTTTGTCCACTCACGATATAAGATTTTTGACTTGTTCATTGGTCTCACATTTGGATTTCTGTTATATAGTGATTTTTCGATCATGGTGGGATTCTTTTCGATCTTGACTGATTTTTGGTCTCATGAGGGCTTGCAAATTTTAATGTGTTTTCTAATTGATGACAACTAAAATTTACAGTGATAGTGTTTCTACTCAATGGAGAATGATCCCACTCATCTCTTACTCCATGTCTCAACCAATAAAATTGGGCTGAGATTAGTGTAGTGGTTTTAAAAGTGTTTTGGAAAGTGGGTTATATCAGTAATATGCATTCCAATCGGCCAAAGTGCTTGGGATACTAATTCTTATTATTTCTATTTTGGTTTGCGATGGATGGTTTTGTTTTTTGACCGAATAAGGCTATTTGTGGTAGTGATGTAGTTACTTTATATTTCATAGTGAATCTATCATAATGCTTGTGAAGATTTTTCATTTGGTTATTATATAGGTCTTTTAGAGATCGTTTGGAGTTTCTTAATCAATGAAGATTGATTCTGGGGGGATCACATTCTGATGGTGACACATCGATGGAATACAACAGTCTTCAACATTCTAGAGTGGTGTTAGGATGTCAATTATGAGAGTGGGATGTGACGACGATTATAATAACGTTGTTTTATAATGATTATTGGAAGGATACATGATTAGGAATTAGATCAGTGAATCTTGAATAGAGGTCTTCTCATGTTTCCTTTTCTCTAGGTATTTTTTGAATTTTGAATTTTTAATAGGGAACCTTTAACCTTGTAATATTCATGTTGGCATGGTGTGATGGTTACCACCCAACCATCAAGTGGGTGTTTAGAAAATTAAATAAAAAAGAATTTTTCTCTCACGTTGTATTTTTGTTGATTTGGTACATACATAATAGAAAACATATGTCCATGAATAAATGGTTGTATATCTATAAATTACAACAAGAATTATACATTGGAATGTGGATAATGCATGAAAGTATTGTATAATGGATAATTTTTATTTGAACCTTCTTGTCTAATTATAAGAAATTTGTAATAACTATTTTTTGTGATAATAAGTAATGTGTCACAACAAGAGGATGGACGTGGAATGGAATGGTCATTAAATTTGAGTTCAAATGTAGTGAAATTTCAATGATGTGATCATTCTTTAGTAGTCTTCCATATATTTGAGGTGAAAAGTTTCACTGAGATAATCTAGACTTTAAAATTTTATATGAGTAAAATTGAAAAGAAAATTTCTAAAATAAATTACTACAACTATTTAATCCCTCCACCATCCTCATATGTTTCCTCATAGAATTTGGACTATTAAATTATATATAACATATACAAATATTTTGAAATATGGAAACATTACCACTCTATCTAGATTTATCCCCATGTAAAACATAGTGTTCTTTTCATAATTATCCTTCTCATTCTTCTTTTAACTATAGGATTATTCGAACATAAAAGAACTACATCTTCAATAGTTAGGCACTAAGGCTCACATGAAATTTTTTGACTCTCATAACCTATTTTTTCTCTATCCTTATCCAGTATAATCCCACCAACTACCCATAATAATAACCATCTATGTCCCATAAAACAAATCCTTACACATTCACAGACATATGTGTCATCATGTTCAACAATCATCTGGTAATACATTTTTGTCCACCAAAAAACTGTTCCTACTTCTCCCATTCATTATATGCTTCACTGTATCCTAGAAAACAAATGATAAGATTCTATATTCTATTATCTAAAAAATCCATAGAATTGGGGACATTAAGGGGTTTTAAAACTAACTCCAAACAAGAATGTAATCTCATACAATCTTAGGTCACTTAATGGGAGAACGATATGTTCTTTTTGTATGATTATATACCAAAGTTAGTTTTTATGTATATTGGTATATGTGGAAAAATAAATATATTTTGGGGGATGTAATCAATTTATAATTTATTCATATGTTGTTTCTAGTTATAGACAGTAGGTTATGGTGATGATTATAATGATGTATTGGTAATTATTATATTGATACAATAGATTATATATATATTCAGTATGGGTTTATGTTGTGGGGAGATGATGATGAAGGTTGAGGGGTGGAGATTTTATGGGTGTGGAAACCTAATGATATAAAGAGATTACCGATATTTATTTAGTTTTTCTAAAAATATAGTCTTTTTTTGGGGTGACTCCTTGAGGGTGAAAAAAATAAAACTAGCTAAATATTATCCCAACAAAATATTATTTTTATGATAGTTATTTATCTATAGGATGATAACTTATTGGGGACAAATATAAGATAAAAATGGATAAATAATTTTACATAAAGGCACGATAGTTAGTTACATGATAATGGATAGATATTTATTGATAGAGAGGAACATAGTGAGTTCACTATATAGGGATATTTCTTACTGGTTGTGGATATATTATAGTGAGGTCTATATAGGTGGATAACTACAGGATGTTATTATATTTTGGTCACTCTAGAACCATGAAGATGTGACTCTCTATTTAAATTATTTAGAGAAAATATTTCATTAAAATATAAAAAAATATATATTAGGATTATAGTTTTATAAAATCACAAAAAAAATTAAATAATAGAACCCATGTTTTTTTCAACTTATAGTCATTTTTCCACAATATAAAAAATTAATTACTTTATTACAAGAAGTATTTTTTTTAAAATATTCTAAATTGTATATTCATCACTACAGGAGACATATAATAATTTCCTATTTGTGAAAAAGAAGCATGAGTAGGGGTGACCTCAAATGATCAGTAATGATAAGAATAAGTGATAATAGTTAATGATCATACGTAAACATGAGTTAATATTTTGGGTATAAGAATGTCTGAATGAAGCATAAAAATTAAATATAGAATTAATAACCAATAAAAAATAAGATAATCCTTACCATATAAGCATGAAATTATGAAATTATATTATATGATCATGGAAAATTGGATTATTTAGAAGGAACATAAGACATGATATCATACGCCAAATTAAAGGCTCACTTCCAAGACAATCACAGTGGAGAGAGTGAAATGGTGGATTGGGTTCACTCCTTATTTCCACAAACATAGTGTAATAATTTCGATGATGGATTTAGATAACATAAAGAAATCTTTAAATAAAATCTCATGAGATATAAATATTTACTCATTACATTGGAAGGCAATATAATTATATTCCCCCTAATCGAATAATAATGTGTGATTAGGATAACTGTGTGTGCACCATATATGGTATCTCATGAGATAGAAACATTACCAAATCCATTATATGTTGATATAATTATAGACCCTACTAGACCATAATTAATTTTACAATATGTTCATTCAAATGTGTGACACATGAGTAATGAAAAAGATACAAAAAACTTTTAGGAAGATAAAAACCTTGATAAAGAGGTGTGTTTTGTAATATTATCTCAAAACATAACCAATGGATAAAATATCCTGATTCCCCAAAGAAAAATGATTTAATTTTTTTGATATTAATTTGTTTATAAAGAAACACAAGTCTTGAACACTGAGTTCCAATTTATGGAAATTTATAAGAAAGTTAAATTAAAGGTAAGACTAAAAAAATAAACTGCATTGGTAATGAATTTTAAAATGATAATAGTATCTTTTAAGTAAGGAAACAAATTATTAATTATATTTTGATAGTAATATATCTAGGATGGTTTTCTATAATATATATATAGTTTTATAAATCTATTAATGGTTAAAAAATTATATTGGGTGGTACTTAAAATTATGTAATAAGTCTTAAAGCTCCATTTTATGTTTTGAAGAAACCAATTTAAAAATCCCAAATCGTAAAAAGTGTATGGAAATATTTTTCTAACATTGGAAAAGTATATTATTAAGTTCATATATGATTAAAAGTAATAAGTTATCTAAATAAAATGGAGAACATTTTTAGAAAGGAATATTACGTACAAGGATGTAAAAGAATCATTAAAGTGGATAATAATTATTATAAAAAAGGATATACATTTTGAGAAATAAATTCATCATTGTATTGATATGAATAAAAAAAACCATATTCCCCACGACAACCAATTTAATCAAATTTTATAAAAGACACAGTAATAGAAAAAATCAATGAAAAAGGAAATAAAATTGGATCATGACTGGTCAAGTGGTTCTAATGTAAAGTAGCATGAGAGAATCCCCTATTAGAAGATTAAAAAAATATTGGGTGTGGGAGGAGAGGAAGAACATACTATTAAATGATGTTATAAATATATATATTGCCGGATCTGGACAGTTAAAATTATTATCTTTGTTCCTCTCAAGTCACATATAAGGTAGTTTCGTGTGGATGTTGATGAGGATCTAACATCAATGGATGTGATTTAAAATAGACCATGGGGTAGATATTATTCCTTTTATGGAGTTGTGGATAAATAGATATATAAATAATAATATCTTATATAAATGAATAAATAAATATTGTAAAACAATTTTAAAAAATGAATCATTATGACTGAATAAAAAAGTTTAGTTAAGGAAAACACTTCCAACTTTTTAATTTTTTGAGTAAAAACACCAAGAGAAAATAAAATATTAAAATTTCATTGAATATGATTATATATAAGAGAACCATGATTAATAAATATTATTGGGAAGTAGATACAACATTCTAAATAAATTATGGTGTAAAAATCAAAATGTCTCAATGTGTGAAAATTGAGATAAGAAAACCATAACTTGTTCCTGAGTCATATTGTGCATGCACCTAACTTCATGAGTAATCAAATTAAGTTTATTACATAAATTATTATAGAATTTATTATTCTATATTTATTTTAATATGGACCATTTATTTTCATATTATATTTAATTATTAATTTTTTTTCTTATGTATTTGTGAAAATAAAATCACTATCGCCTTATTTCAGTAATTTTAGTGATCAAAAATGATATTTAAACAATAATTAATATACATAATATAAATATTATAAAACAAAAAACCAATAATTAGTTTTTATTAACTGACAATATTATTATTATATAAGTTCTCATATTCATCCATGAAATATTTTTATAGCATCATTGAAGTAGGTGATTAATCAAACCTAAATATTAGAACACTATAACACGATGGGTGTGTATGGTTACAAAAAATTATATTATCATTTTAAAATAATAACAATGATATTATTTGTATATTTTTATGATTCTTAATTATTTTATAATGGTTTGGATAAATTATTAAAATCTCGATAAAAAACTAAAAATGTTACATCATAGAGGTGGGAGTATGCACAGTACATGATTAACATTATTTTATTTTTATAATTTGATGTAAGGGAATAAATATTAGTCATTAAAATAATATAATAATATATCATTATAACAGTAATATTAACTAATTTTTTACTATGGGTTTTTTAGGTTTGGAAGTGTATGATTAGAAAGAAAGGGTATCGAGTAAGTAATAATAACATTGGTTCCATAACAATTCCCATGAAATTATCCTTTGGGTTGGTAGTTTCTTAAAAAATGAATTGTCATTCAGGTTTTAAACTTTTTTAGTTGTTTACCATTATATTTTATGATCTTACAATTTTGTTTTTATGATGGTAACTTGTTTTTAACAAAGGTGTTTATATTTTATTAAAAATATAAAGTGAACCCCATTATAAAGTTTTATTTTTAAATCCCAAATTTATTATCCATGTATCATAATTCGAATTTTCAATAAAATAATATAAAATTTTAAATTAAAAAATTTTATATATAGATAAAGTTGATTTTAAAAAATGGTGTTTTCATCATAAAGTTTCCTTAATCTGAATTAGTATTGATTATTAATTAAATGAAAAATAATTTATTTAAATATTGGTTCAAAAATTATTTTAATATTACTTTTTATAAGAGATTAATTTATTTAATTAGATAAATTTTAGGAAATATTATTAAAATAATTATTTGAAATTATAGTTTTACCATCATTACGCTTCATAATATTAAACTTAGTAATAACACTGTTATGATAAAAAATTAAACACGCCATCTTAGAAAATATGATCATTTTTATTTAACATGTAAAATAATTTTTTTGATTTAATTTTTATAAGCGATGAAAACTAATTTAATGATATAATCAAATAAATCAGTTTTTATACTAAAGATTTACTCATGTTTCAAAAAATATATTCATGGGTTTTATATATAGAACATATTAATTTTCAATTATTTACTTTACATTTAAATATATATAAATTTTATTGAAAATGTTTCCAAAAACATTTAATGTAACAACCTGAGATTTTAATATAGGTTTAATTTTAAATAATCCTTTGTATTTAATCGCTTTCTCTACACAAAAAAAATTAAACGTAACTGGAATATATTTAAGTGTTCAAATTTAAAAAAATCCATTAAATCAGTTTGAATTTATATGAGTATCCACACTATGAAATATATAAAGAAATAAAATAAATGAAACATTTAATATGAATGAAAATAAATTAATTAAATCATTTTATAATAAAAAAATTATTTATGGAAAAATTATATTTTTATGTGATATGTGTCTCGATATCAGCAAAAATATGGTTAAATTTAGTTAAAATATATCTACTATTAATAATTTTAACTCTAATTTAGTTGGTAAATGATAGAAAATAAACAAGAGAATAGTTGGTATTTGAAAATGCCATTTCTAATAAAAAAAATTTTCATTATATGTCAGATTTTACCAAAAGGTTAATTTTATAATAATTTTATTTTAATTTGATACAACTAAAATTAATTTTAATTCTAAATATTAATATTATCTTATTTTTAATTTTTGGATATTTTTCGAAAATAATTGATTTGAATGTGAATAATGAGAAATACTGTTTTTATAAATGCAGAGATTTTACAAAATAATTAATATATAATTATGAAACAAGAATTTACAAAACAATTATCATAAAAACATTAATTATCAATATTATATATTTTAAAATATTAATAAAAATTTATGATCACCAATTTTGAATTTTATAGTTTAAGATCATTTTTGTTAAAATAATACACTATACAATTAGTGATTTAATGTATATTTTTATTAATAATTGGAAATTGATAAAACGAAATTTATCTCCTCTTATAAATCATTATCTCCATATTAAATAGTAATTATTTTGTTTTATAAATGAAAAATTACTTTGGTAAGATATGGTTACCTCTATAAAAATTCGAAGGGGTAATAATGGTTTAATGAAGAGGGAAAGATAAAAAATGTTTAAAAAGGTGTTTGAATGATTAGTTGATGAACATATAGTAATTATCCCTTCCTATATCTATTATTTATATTTTTTATCATCTTTACAGGATAGTGACATACCATTATTGATATGTTTTTGGGTATTTAAAAATATTTATTCCCTTTTCACTTATTAAAGCTATCCCACCCGACCCGTTAAATACTACTTCAAAAAAATTTGTTTTCCACCTAAAAGTAATTTATTTTCCAATAATATATAATACTATTCCATTTACATGGGATTTTGGTTGCAAGATATTTTTATATACCGATTAGTTCAAGATTATTCTCTAACAAAAACCCAATGTTCTCATTGTGTGTAATTGTTTTCTTAACCTACTTCCACTCTTTATTACCTTTAAAATTATAATATTAAAATAATATTTACAGAAATATGTAATTTATATATGCTTAATGTTTTTATTCTATGGTAAAAAAAAACTAACCACCATTCTTTATTCCTCTTAAAAAAATTACTTTTGTGAATGCATGAGAATTTCCTCCCCTACAAATAATCAGGTTTAGTTTTCCATAACCACATCACCTGGAAGGTCCTAGTGCTGAATTTAATATTTAATTAGGATATTTATGATATCTTTTATATTCTATAGTGATAATCGATATTAATACATTTATCCATTCTATATAACATGAAATCATCATTTAGTAATACATGTTCACTATTTCATCCAAAGAATCGTCGATTTACTTTTTTTATTTTCATCACCACCTTTTATGGATTATTATTATAACAGGTTAAATTGTTAGATATAATTTTTTAAAAATTATTTTTATTTTTAAGGATATATTGTATATCATATATATTTTTTTAGAAATAAATAACCACAATAAATGAAACCATCCAAAAGAGCGTTCTAACAGTAGAAAATGATTTTATTGTATCATTAAAATACTTTCATATATGTTATCTTATTCTTATAATTCCTTCAAATTTCAATATATTACAATTAAATACACTATATTAGTTCATAATTATTCATTATGATGACATTACAACTAAACAACCACATTATCATCCATTAATGATGGTTTGTTCATATTTGAGTATGTTAAACCACCAACATGAACAATGCATTGAATTTATATCACTAATGACTATAGGAACCTAATTACTAGTATAATATGATATAAATTTATAAATAATATTTTTATATATTTTTAATATTATTAAATAAATAAATAAATAATAAAAAAACTTTAATTAGTTATGAATCATTGAAACTTGATCATCATCAATTTCATCTTTGTGGTTTTTAACCAAAGTTACCATGAAATGAAATTATAAAATTATAATAATCATCGAGTATATATTAAAGAAGTCTTAATGGTCATATAATAATGATTCTTTTATCAATAATGAATTTCCATCATGGGTTTTTAGGAGACTAGTTAAAAATGATCATGATCACTTACAGTCGATATTGAAAATTATTAATATATATTTGGAATTTATAAAGAGAATGATTATAAATGAAGTGTATAAATGGAAATTTATAAGAGTAACTTTAAAAATCAGTTTATTAAGAGTGTTATGTTCATTATATATGATGTTATATTTATGTTTTGAGTGAATTTGGATTGAGGTAACTATTTTTTCTCAATTTTCAATTCATTGAGACATGATTTTTGTTATAAAAAATGTTATCATTATAATGTTTTATATAATTTTATTAAATATATTATATCATGATTCTATTTTTATATATTATATTTACTATTTAAATTTAAATATTATACTTCAGGTTGTTTTTACTTGAATGATTTTAATTTTTAACTGTTTTCTAATTCTAAATTCTGATTCATTGAGACATGGAACATTTTTTCACCAAATTTTAATTGTATGGTGTATTTTAAATCCATAGATGAATTTTTTTATAAAACTATTTTTATTTAATTTTTCATACTACTCAAATAATTATATATTATTCAACTATATATATATTTATTATTTTCTCACAATAGTAATGTTTTTAACTAAACTTTCATTCATTGAGTTAGGATCAATCTCTTGAACTTATTTCATATATATATTAGGGATATTCTAAAATATTATTATAATATGTTGTATTACATAAATATTTCATGGGGATATATTTTCCTACCACCTAAACCCTCTAAAAAATATTTTTTTTCTAAGGAAATGTTACTCATAAGGGATTTTGGTAATTCAAATCTCTCCCTTTAAGTTATAACATTTTACCTTAAATATTTTTCTTCTATTCCAGAAATATCCTACCATAGTATTATATAATATGGTATTTTATTATGAAATATTTTATAATTATATTTTCTTACAATGAACATTTTATTAACCATTTTATAATGTGATTTTTCAATAAAGGTAATTATAAATTACTAAAAAAGTTCCATTAATTATCGAATGTTATGTCTTTGTCTAAAAATTTACTTTGGAAAAAATTATTTCATTTTAATGATCATATAATAGAGGTTTTTTTTGAAAAAATTATTATTTTATAAAGACATCACTTATCATTTTTAAAGGTTACGTCTGAATGATACATATAAGTTTGTATTTTATGTCAATGCTAAAAATGTTTCCTAAAAGATCTATATATTTTCACAGCCATTTTGATTTTCATATGAAACATTTCTTACACTCATTTGATTTATAATACCTGATTTATCCTCTAATGAATATATATATTTATCATTTGGTGGATTTAAATCATGGTGTGAAAAAATCTGATTCTTGACCCTTGTTAGCATGATACTGTTCAAATAATACATTTCCAAATATTGTTTTCATATATCTCAAAGTCCTTTAGAGGTTCCTTTTTTAAATAGGGATATATTATTTTGAAACCATCAACCTTATTTTTCTATATTTATTATGTAATTTCCATTTTTTAACATAGATGAACCATGAATTATTTATTGTTTCTAAATGATACACATATTTAGGCATGATTTTCTATCTAGTTGATTTACTCTGTAAACAATAAATATTTAATTCCATTGTTTGAAGGATGATTATCAAAATTCTATTCATTTTTTGATTTGGGATATTTTTAAAATAATATTATCCCCATTTATCTATATGGTGTTATTTTATGGTATTCTTACATAGTATGCTATTAAATTTATTGATTGGGGGATGTATTGAAAATAAATAAATTTTCTATTTCAAAATTAATGTTTATTGATTAATTTTGAAATTTAGCATCATATTGTTTAACTTTTCACCATAATTATTTGGATGGTTTATGGTCAGGTTATCCATTTTATAGAAAATGTGATAATAATTGGGTTTCTTTATATTGGAATTCTAATAAATACGACTATTGGATAATGTAGTTATAATTTCTTTACTCATTATCTCAATTAATGAATGTATTGTACTTAAATAAGTGAATGGTGGGCCTTGGTATTATACAACACGTTTATTCATTGATTGGTATCATGAGATAAACATATTTGAGTATTTTTGTGTACGCCTTCCGAGAACATGATATTTCATTAATGGTATGATCATGATATATAAGATAATGATTTTTTTGGATTATAGTGCAGAATTAGTTTTCCAACATTATGCATTTCACCACTAATGAACTAGTTATTTTTATCCAAGTTTCTTCTTCATTTTTATTCTTATCCATGGAAATATTATGATTTCAGTTACATTCTATTATGACATTATTTCTTATTATCAATTCCATAAAAAATATTTATTATCATCTTATAAACTGTTATGATCTTTGATTGTGATTTTTTAAATTTTCCCTTACTAAGTTTTTGAAATCAACAATTCTTATTTTTCTATATTACAAGGTTATAAATAATTTTTATTAAACTTGATGTTCCAAATAAGATATCATTTCAATCGAAATTGTGGGAGATATTGAAGAAAAATTATTAATTAGTTATTTTCTTATATAATATAAAATGACTATTAGTTGTGGAAGACATAGAATTTATAATTTTATGAGTTTAGATAATTATATTCAGTTATAAACCTAATAGGTCTGGGGATTATATATAATGAAATATTTTCCTTAGGACATGTAATTAGGGGATACTTATGTTAGGGAATCTATAATTGGTATCAAAACCAATATTTATATTATGTATTTTGTGTACAGGGCTAGAGAGTGAGGGTCTAGTGCATTGCATTTTGTATAAGAGAAGTGTTATGATACGTTTTGAGATTAGGATGAGATCCATTATAGAAAATCGTGGGGTTTGAAATGTCATAAAGGGATGATAAGTTATGTTTGACCATAATTTAAAAGTTATATGTAACCCTTTTGGTTTTTTGAGTTGCTATTGGATATTTTTGGGATTAAGATAAGTGTATTTTTTCATAACCCCAAGGGAAGATTCTATGTGATCTTCCTAAGTATATTATAACATCACTATGTTTTGAAAAATTGGATATTGTGTGGTTACCCTAGAAATTACATATTGGTTTCAATATTAGCAATTGGATGCCGTTGTGAAAAATATGCACATAGGAGTAATCACCTTGAAAAAGGCTGATGGAGCATTGAAATGATACTAAATCTAGTTCATTATTAGTGGTTTCAAGATTGTTGACATATATAGAGACTCCTAGAGAAAATTATTTTTGTTGTCATATTTCTTTATTAACCATTTTAAAGGATTTATTTCTTAATTATATTAAGGGATTGGGTTAAAAAGTATAGAATAACCAATGAGAACAAAAATATTCTTGCATATAAAAATGTATGTATCTTGAAACTACTATGTTTTATATCCAAATAAGAAAAAATAGTCAAATTTATTAAAATAAATTTATATTCCATTTATGATGAGAAATTTGTGTTTCTAAGTATTACATAAAGTAGTGAGGTTGAAATCGTAAAAGAAATTAATTTTGCATACTCTTAGAAATTTTCATTACTGGGTGGTATTTATCAAAGATATTATGATGTATTATAATCAATATAGGGGTATGAAAATAATTTCTATATTATTCTTCATCAATTATACTTTAATTTCAAGGAAATATATATTAAATTGAATCAATAAACTATAAAAGTGATTACATGACAATGTTATATTTTTTGGGTTAACTATTGGTGAAAAAATGATTGATGTATATTAAAATATTAGGTTTAATATATTCTTTTAGATGAACCTAACCAAAATACCCTATCCAAATACTAACCAAACCGAATTCCCATATACCAATTGGGAATTTCTGATCCCCAGGGATATTAGGCTAGAAATCGGGCATAAAAACAACCAGAAGGAATGAATTTAACAACCTCAAGTATAAAAAATGGAATATATAAATATACACACAAAGGGAATAACAATAAAAGAGTAATACAAGAATATACATCATATTAAAAATGAAACTATGGAAGTAATACAACTCAAAATTAGAAATGAATCTCCAAGATACATGTAAAAAAATTAAAACTACAAAAATAAAACTTCATTAGATAGAGTTGGAATACTCCCACATTCTCATCACTATCTCCCAAGACACAGCTGAATGACACATCACCACTGCACTGTGATATCTTTCCTATCCCTGCATAAAAATACAAAACAGTGTAAACACACCATTAAAGGGATGTAAAAGGATTAATCTAAATATTCTCTTTAGGATCCCACCAAAGTTTTCGATAGCAATTATTTTCAAAAAAATATAAAAATTATCAACTGTTGAGAAAAAATTCATGAGAATCAGTTCGTTAATTTTTATATCAAAATTATGGTAAACCCTTTACACTATTCTCATACTTCCAAATAATCAAGGAAAATAGTTTAAATGAATTTCATATAAATCAAATAAGTTAGATCAAACCAAATCATGTGTCTCATATCCGATAAAATATATTATTGTAAAATCCAAATCATAGTTAACATCACATCAAGTATCTCTATAGGTTATGGTGGATATAATTCTTATACCTAATAGATAGAAAATCTTTCTCATCATGACTCTATATATATGCATCAAATCTAGAGAGTAAAGGATCTCCCAAAAAAGTTAATGTCCTAATAGTTTCCAATAAGTCCCTAGAACCATATGCCTAGGGAGAAAAGGAACACCCCATGTTTGAACCCCCAAAAAAGTATCAATGCATGAGTACTATTACTACAACTTCCACCTAAGTACCCAAGTATTTACATGTAATAAAGTTCACCAAAAAATTTCATCAAAATCATTCTTTGAAATCCATTTCTATAATCCATTTTACAATTATTTAAAAATATCATCTATTTTAGCAAAATAGGTGAAAACCCATTTTTTCTCAAAATACCATTTTCAACCACACAACACAATCATGCATATAAATTTATAAAATAATTTATAAATATAGACAAATAATGGTCATCCTACATAGTCTAGGGATAGAATAACCAACCTCAAACTCATGTTTCACATTTTTTCAATAAGGTTCACCAACATGGAAGATTGAAAAGTTAGTAATAGAGTCCCTAGAATCCATAATTTCATATCAGAATATATCCAATATGAAAAATGGTTGATGAAGAGGATAAATCATAGCATACCTCAAACAGCACATGTGTCACACCATAACCAACAAAATAGTAAGCCTCTATAGGAATATAAAATAATAGATAATTAAAGTTTGAATAATATTATCATAAAATATATTTATATTGATAACTATAGGGACACAAAACTAAAAATATCAATCCCAAATGAATAATTAGAAGGATTATTCATATAGATTAATGAACTATAATCACAACGAATATATATCTCTAAATGAAAATATATATAAGGAGTGTAGTTCTCCAAAATTACCTTAGAGAGAACCTAGGTATACCGAGGAAATTCCCAAGGTAGAGTAAATTTCCAATCACTATTGAAGTTCCCTAAATATAATAGAACATGATAATTACACACTGTGAATATCTATTTTAGGAATTGAAATCAATGAGATCCATGTATGATTTGAAACATGTCTCTTTGGGTAAAAATAATTTTTTCCCATTTCACTACATGAAAAACATTCACGATGTTTAAAATAAGAACTCAATGAAACAAATTCACCACATCATCCATACAAAGGTAATTATGTCATGTAAAATAATCATGAGGTGAAAATTTCTTCCAATCAGCAAACAACCATGTCTCTATATGGAATCCCAAACTGTCTCTAGTGTTCTTTGAACAAGGTGAGAGTCACAAAAATCCTATGACACATTTATACATTTACTCCATTAATTCCCAAAAAAACATACATCCTTGAACATTTGATAATTATACCAAGAAATGTCTCTCCATCCTCAAGAGTCTTAATATGCACATAAATAAGAAGGGAAATGAAAAGTGAGAAGAATAGTAACTAATAGAAGTTTATGGGAGGTCAAAAATTCCCAACGATAAGACTTTACTATATCAAGATGTCATATGGAAGAATGATATCTTGAAATTGGTGAAGCCACTTATCCCTCTTCAACAACCCATTATACCAGGTCCTCTATGAATCTAATCTATTCAACAATAAAAATATAAACACGGGAAAAAATTACAATATATGAATTTTACATAAGAGTCAATAATCTCTACTGGTTTCTTCACAATAGAAATATCTAGATATAACTCGATCTCTTCCCAACTGAAAATGTGAGAGGGTCAAGATGGTATTTCTTGATCAATGATATGTAGAAAACATCACGAATACCTATCAACTAAATGAGAAATTATAACCAATAAGAAACCTTCCCAAACCACATAGTGACCATAAATGGTTCAACATATCTCAGAGCCAACACACCCTATTTTCCAATCCAACATTGAATTAACCTAGGAGAATCTTTCAGAAAAACATTATCTCCCGTAGATAATTACAAAGGAAAAAAGCCACTGATCCACATATGATTTCTATAACCACTGATATTTTATCAAATGTCGATTTACATATTGAATCCTCTATAATATACCCTAAATGAGAATCAATCACACTAATGATTTCTCACCTGCCTCATCCCAACAAAGAGGTGATTTGGATATTTGAGCATACAATGTCTCAAACGGAGACCTTCAGATCAACAGTAGGCTACTAGTTTTATAAGAAAACTCTAGATATCACAAATCTTTATCCCATTATCCACCAATATACAATACATATTGATGATGCATATCCTACATTATCTGAATAGCATGAAATTTCTAGTCGTCTATATGAGGATGGTATAAGGTACTCAATCTAAACTTAGTCCCCATCACTTATTGGAGAGTATTTTAGAGATGTGAGGTCATCCTAGGATCCTTATCATTAATAATAATATAGGTAAAACCATTTTATGTCATATCATCCTATGCATACCACTTTCCTAAATAATCAACTTTTACCGTTCTCCGAAACAGAATTAATTAATCCAACATTTCCAACTGATCAATCACCACCCACATAGAATTTTTTTAGTTGGATATTCTATGGTAATCCAATAATAAATTCCACAGACACCTCTTCCCAATTCCAAATAGGCATTGGAAGAGTCTTGAGAAAACCAAAAGGTTCATAATTCTTTGTCTTTATCTATTGGATTGTATAAAACTAGGAAACATAATATGTAGTGTCATACTTTATACCCATTTACCAAAATAACCATCTCATGTAAAAATACATCTTTCTATTGCTTGGATGAATGAACCATTAAGATCTATGAAAATAAAAAATCTTTTTTACTGAAGGATAATAGGATGAAAAATCAATCCAAAAAATAGAGAATACCATATTAAGAGGGATAACATCCAAAAATAGTCTCCCACCATATAAGTTTTCTCAAATTCCCATGAACATGTCATCCTACTAATAAAACCACAGAATGGACACAAGGAGAGATGATAATAAATGGACACTAGTCAGAACCATAGGTGAAACATCAATCAAATAATCTAGTTGAAACACAAAAAAGTTCCCCCAAAGGTTCTATTCTTCCTTTTATTCTTGAATAACATGTGATGGTATTTTCTGACTGATAGAATCCCTAATAACATTCTCCTTCAACTGGGTGTATTTTATGATTATGTAAATAGTTATAATGTATCCCACACACCACCTGTGTCTGAGATTTATGTATTTTTTAGAAAATATGTAGCTCAAATTCCTTTAGTTAGAAAATATAATAAACCCCTCCCCAAAAAGATAATTTTCCCAAAAATTATGTTCATTCTTAAAAATTGAAATATCTAAATCATGAGTTCTGTAATTCTGCTCAAATGGTCGAAGAAGTGGAGATACATTATCCACCACATGATCCTCCAGTGTAAGAATGTAAAACAAACCAACTCCAAATGAATCATAGAAAAAAACATAACCTTTCCTGGATCATGTAAGAATAGATTGTGATATGATGTTAGAATTTATTTTAGATTATTGAAATAACAATCTCACATTTCATTCTATATGAATTTCACCCCTTACATGGTAATAATAATTAATGGTGACATAAAAATTGAGATATCCTTGAAAAGATTTCATAATATATCACAAAACAAAGGAATATATAAATCTCAAATGCATTACACAGATCATCCAATTATAAGACAACCAGTATATTCTGAGCATCAACTGATTAGCCATGACTAGAAATCATGTTCCCTATGAACTTCAGTTCTTGAATCTAAAAATATTATTTCAAAACATTTCTAGATAAAAAAAATTCTCAGGATTACCAAAACAAAAATCAAAATTTTCTCATTATCACACTCAAATCCTAAATAAACCAAAAAACCATCCATTAACTCTTATAAAAAATTTCTAAATACTCAAGATATATTGAATTCATCAGAGACATGAAAACATTAATAGTGTTAGTCAGACCAAACAGAATAACTAGATATTTGTAATGCCATATATACTCCTGAAATCTATATTTAGTATTTCAAACTCCCAAAATATGAGGAGTTAATAAACTTATCAAATTCAATGATATTCTAAAACCACTTTCCCCATTTAACTAATAAAAAATCATCTACATAAGGGTAATGATACTTATTCGTAACCGTTACCAAAATAAACTTCTGAGAAAATGAAAATAACAAGATTGAACCATATACCTTCTTATAAAAGTCAACATTGGTCTCACAAGGGAAAAAAGGTAAAAAAAACATTTATCCATGATATCTTCTAAATGAATCATGTGATCTTTTGGATCCACTAGTGTCATATAATAAAAGTTTAACAAAATTAGATTCGTACTCGACACTAGATAAATCGTAAATTCTACCTCCACCGCAAGACTAAAACCATATAAATCATATGGGGAATAATTAGGAAAGTCATAAAAACTAGTGGGATGGTAATCAACAGAATAAACATCATCAGGATCAATGACTACAATAGGAAAAAAACTCTTTAGCTGTGGGTGGGAAGGTCAAACAACAAGAGATCTCAGATCAAGGTCTCCCTGAAACACCCAAGATCAACCATAGGCCATAATAAATTTTACACAATGATGAAAAAATCAACTATAGTATGATGAGTGATAAGATTATCGATTATAATTATGAAATAAAATGGCTCACAATAATGAATTATGATATCCAATACTAGATTTAAATTAGTTATCGATAGGGAACAAGAAGGACTCTGAAACCTCTTAAATTTCTATTTCCCAATAGTTATCACTAACTCCATAAGGATGGACCTGATATCCATTGTATGTTTAAGAAAATTAAAAAAACACCTAGGAATATATGTGTGAAAATCACCTATATCAATTAATGTAATCACTAATAAAGATGCAACAATGTTTGTATGTATCAATTTCTCTTGTCCACATCTACCTCCACATGAATAGAATCTATTATGTGATGGTTCTTCACTTATGAGGCTGTTCATTGGATCCCTGTAGTCTTTTAAGAATCTAACTATTATGCAGTATCCTTTAGAGCCAACATTCCCTGACCAAAAAATGTGTAGACATATCATGAATGAAAGGTTGTATATTGACATATCACCTACAACCATTACACAAGATCATTGGCACAGAACAAGAACACATAGTGATAATAGGAATTCAATAATGGTAGTAAGTCTAGTGCACAATATTAGCTTTAAATAAATGTTTATAGGAGCCCGTATAGTAGGAAACTCCTCCACCGCTCCTATGATGATCTTTCCACTTCCTCTTTTTCCCTTGTACACTTCTGAATCATCCACTTGGTGGAAGATAAGGGGAAGAATTGCCAACCTTTAATTCCATATTCAAATTTACCCTTATTTCACTATCTTCCATCTCAATAAAGGTCAATATTTTCAGGATAAATACTAATGATCTAATATATAGTTGAAAACCCAACATGTACTGTTGGACCATCATTTGGTCATTCTCTTATATCTCCTAGAAAAAATGTACCAGCTATGTAATTTGATTCGTGTACACTGACACCAAGTTCTCAACCCACTATAAAGGGAGTAACTACAAATATGTATCCATAAATAGTAACATTGGAAAAAACTATTGGCAGAAGAGAGTCTTTAAAACCTTCTAGTATAAACCCACATGTCTTTCCTCTTGTACCATAAAATCCCACCATCTATTGTTGGAACCATCAATGTTGAACACCAGACACTTCACCTTAATTATCTCTTATCTATCGAGAAAGTTAATGATTTGATTAATATTATCTATCAAGTAATCCATCTTTTGAGGTTCATTCACACCCTTAAATTATTTTGTCTTCCCACATTTGAAGTCCCATGATTGATCCCATTATCTTCTATCTCTTGGTTGTAAGTCAAAAATAGTGTTATGTACTTTCTGTATATTGTGTTCTACCATACAAAATGCTCAAGTGATAGCCTACATAATATTATAATCTAGATGTAGATTCCTTAGAGGATCATCCACTTCACTTTCTTAAGGAACCTATGGAATACATCTAAGAGGCATATTACGACACACAAAAATTGAAGAAATTATAGGACAATGGGATAATATCTGTTCAAAATAGAAAAAACTAAAAAAAACTAAGATTAAGATCGAGAACTCAAAATTGGAGACACACATCCCAACATCCCAATATCCAACGGTAACTTATTTCTCATAATGAGAAGATCATGTTTGGTACTCACTACAACCTACCTCTTAAGTCCATACAATATTATCTCCAGTATTTCAACATCCAAAGACAACTAATATTTAGAAAAAACCAACACCTTTGATACCAAACAATGAGGAACCCGAACTAGGTACTTGAAAAAACTAGTACCCAACCCAAATTTACACATTTTAGAGGGTTGTTCTAGATCCAAAAAGGCTAATGAATAGTACCCAAACATCAACAACAACAATAAGAAACAATATCTCCCAACCTGAATTAGAAAACTGTACATATATATATATTTAGACATAATGGTAATAACAACATAAGTATAAAACAACAATATACTTCATTAAAAAAAGAAACATCAGAATCAATAGTACTCAAAATTTTCAAAATAATATGTAAGATATACTTTCAATAGTAAATAAATACTAAAACAAAATAGTTAATCCTTGTGAAATAAATGGAAAACACCCACCATATCATAAAAATGTACCCAGAATCACATGATAAAAACCATTATGTCTCACTAGGCATCCTTAAATTTCCTTATATAGAAATACATATCTTGTTCTACACACCACTGATTTGGCACAGAGGGTGTGATCTAAATAAGCTCTGTAGGAACCCACCCTGGTGTTCCATATCAATACTATACACAATGGTCTTAAAATGATCTACATTAAATAAAAAAATAAAAAATAAATATTTAAACTATTTTCATATCAAAATTATGGTGAAACACTTCACCTTTTCCTATAGATCCAAATGATCCGGGTAAAAAGTTTTCGAATAATTTTAAATACAACAAACTAGTAAAGTCAAAGAAAATCATGTATCACATATAATATTATATCTATAGAGGAGAAAGCTAAAATAGTACAAGCCAATGAATAAGTAACTTTTAACTAGGGATCACTATAGGTTAGGATATCCAAGACACTTATTCCCAAGACATTGAATATCACAAGAAAAAAGAGTCTAAATGTATTCATATAATCTAGAGTGAAAAGGAAAACCCAATAAAATTAACATCCCAATAGTGTTTAAAAATTATATTGAACAACAGTCCCAAATAATAGAGTAACTCCCCCTGAGTGAATCCCTTAATAGTATCAATAAATGAAGAGTACTAATAAACATTCCAGTTATGTACTCAAGGCTTCCCATGTGCTATGTTTGACAAACAATTCAAACAAAAAATTGTTTTGTAAACAATTTCATAAATATGTTTCCCAATGCATTAAAATAAATTTTATTTTACCAAAATAAGGTAAAAATGATATTTTATCAAAATCCAATTTTCATATTCCTAATTCAATCATTCAAATTCATTTATAAAACAATTTATAAAACTAGAGAAATATAGTTCAACCAATATAGGGAAGATATAATACCATATATACCAACTATGGGTGACACAAAACCGCAACAAGATTCAACAACATAGAAGAAATCGAAGATATCAACAATGTCCTTATGAATGTGCCAGGTGAAATATGTGTAGTTTCCACTTTTCCCTCAAAGTTGATTTTTTATGAAAATAAAAATAATGATTTGGAGAACAAAGTCCTTAGAAAGAGTCATTACATATCAATATTGATTCAAAAAGGATAACTATCAGTGGAGAGGACAAATCACAACATAAATTAATGACAGAGCACATAAAACCACAACCAACACAAGATTCATCCTCTGGAGGAATATCAAAAAATAGGTGTAGTATTGATTAAGAATATTATCAAAAAATATCAACATATCACTACATTTAGTGAAATAGTCCTCCCATAATCAACTTTATAGATGAATAAGAATGATTACTCACACTAAGAAATATATTTCAACCACAAAGATGATCAATCTCTGAACAAAATGATCTGAAAGGAGAGGTGGACTCTAAAATCACATTGGATAACTCCTATGTCTGAGGGGAAAGTCACGTGGTCAAACGAATGATAAATAACTCCTTGATATCCCTTAAAAGCATAGAGAATTATAATTACACATCTGGAATCCCTATTTCATGAGGTGAAATACATTAAATCCATGTTTGCCAAAAACCATGTAACCTCATATTAAAATAATGATTTCTGGCCATTTAATGAAGTGAAAAAATATCCATGGCATTTAAAACATTCATTCCCTCAACAAAATTTATGATTTATTCCCTGTGAAGTATTCATGCCATGTCAACCATTAATGATATGAATATTTCCAACAGGTAGTAAAAACCCTAGTTTCTTTGTAAAATTCAAAACCATATCTAGTGTTCTCTGAATTTAGTCATAAAATCATAAAGAATTTGAAACATTTATACCCTAACTCTATTTATTTGAAAAAACATACATCTCTAAAATTTAAGTCATTTTCTCCAGAAAAGGACCAATATACGCATGAGTCACAAAGTTCACCCAAATAAATAGGGAAACAAAAGAGAGAAGTAAAATACCATAAAAAATGTAATAAGATGTTACATGATTTAGGGTTAAAGATATTACTGATTTCTAAAAGGATATATGTTTTCACTATGGTTTAATGTGTTGGTGATTATAATGGGTTTTGTAAGAGTGTGATGTGGATAATATATCACTATGTTATATACATACATGTGTATTTTATTTTATTATTAGATAATATTGTTTCAATAAAGATACATAACGTGGTATATACTAATAGTATAATTTAGTGTTCATATTGGTGTTTATATCCCAAATGATAAATATCCAAGGAATAAAATCACTTAATATCTTCAATAATGAACAATTAAAATTTCATGTATGAATTTTATCTAAGGGTGTAGAATGTAACACCCTGATATTTTAATTATTGATTACCTTGAAATATGAAAATGTGTTTTTATATCTTGATCCACACACAATAATGATGTTAATTGAAGCCAAAATATATTTATGTAACTAAATTAAAACCTCAAAATTAAATTACATGTAATTTATTTGTTAAACTCCTTATAAATTCTATATAGAGAGAAAATAAATAATATATTTAATAATAATGAAATTCAATTAATAATATTTTTTATGATTAAAAATATGTTTTTCTAACAATTTTTTTAATGTGATAAAAATATATATTTAAAGAAATTTATAATTAATTATTATGAAATATATTTATTAGGAATAATTTTTTTAAATCAATTAAATTGTTAAATTATTGAAAATATGAATAAAAAGTCAGTATTAAAATATGGAATTTTAATTGAAATATATTTTTCCTTCATATCTCCACTTTTTTCTAAAAGTTAATTTATAAATTTTCGAATATTAATTTTAAAAGAGGAACATGATTTTTGTATTCATTATTATAATATTTTCTTATAATATTTTCTTGATATTTTTCCAAAAAACTTGATTTTATGTTGAGTTGTGCAACATATCAGTTTTATAAACACAATGATTTTATAAAATTGTTAGTATATAAGCATGAAATAGAAAATTTTGAAACCTTGATCATGTATTTTTTTTTTAAAAATTATAAATATAAAAATGTTAATACTAGTTTACAAACCCATATTTTCCAATTTAAAACATATGTTATATTAAAAAAACGTGATAAATTATATATTTAGTATTTAAAAATACAATTTTTCAGTATTTGAAAATTAATTCAATAGAAGTTATGTTTGATTTTTTTCATTAGGTAAATTGTTTTAATATAAAAGAATTTTTCTCAAGGAAAATTGTTTAACCAAGTGGAAAAGAGCACAATATTTTTAAAAAAAGAATTTGAATGGGTGGTTTCATAATGTTTTGACCTCATCCTTTCCCCTATTAATTAGTTATCAATTTTTGGATCCAAATTACATGATATTAACTAAAAATATATGAAATGTTTTGGGTGATTATAAAAATTTAATCCCATTTCACTTATAGGTGGGGCCTCTTACATCCCCTAATATAGAACCCCTAAAAATTGGTTTCCACAAAAACCTCTTACATTTTTTCATCCCCTATAAACTTTTCCTAAGAAATTTATTTTTTAGTCAAAATATATTATCATAATGCCACTTTTTCCATAGATTGTTTACTAGAAAAAATCAATGTACTAAACATGATTAATTGTTTTCCATTACTTCATTTTTTTTCTTTCTAACCATTAAAATTATAATATTAAAATAAATATAACATTTAATTATTATTTTATATATAATAAATTTTATTATCATAATGGAATAAACACTAACCAAATTTTAACATTTCCATTGGAAAAATGACATTTGTGCATGTGTAAAAATTACCACCTCCACAAAACATCATGTTTTTTTTATCATCTACCAACATACAAGGATAATACTAATATTATATTTAACGTATTATTTTTATAATTACTAATTATTTTATAGGCTTAAATGATAAACCATATTACTCATTTTCTTCATTCTTTGGAAAATGAAATCATCTTCCACGTGTACGTGTGGACTACCTCCCCCATGGGATGATAAATTTTAACTTTTCTTGTAAAACATTCCTTATAAGTTTGGTAATTATAAAAACTTTAAGGGATATGTATTATATTAGAAAAATTATTAATGATTTATAAATTCATATTGGACAAGTTATTAATAATATGATCACTAGAAAACATACAGAATTGGATCGTCTAAAAAAGGATTCTAAAAAACTGATATCATCAAACTTAAAAATATCCTTATATAGGTTATCTTATTAACATAATTTTTTCAAATTATGATATATCACAATAATATAAACTATATTTGACCATTATTTAAATGTTATAATAATATTACAACAAAACCACCACATAATCCTCCATTAATCATGGTATGTTTATATTTGGGATGGTTTAGGAACAAACATTAACAATACTAATAATATATGTAATGGATGAATTTGGGAACATAATTAAAAGTATATTATGACATAAATATAAATATAATTGTTATTTTTAGTTATAGTAATAATATTATTAAACTCATTATTTAGGAATATACCTTTCATTTGTTAAGAATCATTGAAACATGATCATAACTGCTTTCATCTCTATGGTATGTCACCAAAAACACTAAGGAATAAAGTGATACCTTCATAAATATAATGGAAAATATATTAAATTAAAATTAATATTAATTTAATGATATATATTTTATCTAGAATTAATACCAACATAGTTTTTATGGAACAAGTTAAAAAATAATCAAGATTACTAACACCTAATAATGAAAAATTCTAATAACTTACTATAATTACTATATATAATTAATATAAATAAGTATTTTAAATGTAAATACACTTTTATTGCATTTTAAATTATGATTTTATGATGGTTATGTTTTTTATATAGGATTTTGGGATAAAATATAATGTGAATCAGGACTGAGGTAATAGTTTGTTTTCTCAATTATTAATTCCTTAAGACATACTTGTCATTAAAAACAATATTTTTATTAGAATAGGTTATAAACGTTCTCATTGGTATTTTTTATTTTGATCCTATAAATATTATTACTAATTAATTTTTAATTTGAAATCATTTCCATCAAGGGGTTTGAATAAAATGCTTCTAACGTTGAAAGGCTTTTCTTGGTCTCAATTCTAATTCATTGAGACAAATTACATTCCATACACCATGTTTTATTTTAATGGTTTATTTACTAATCATTGACATATTTATATAATAATCTTTGTGGTATTTATCATCTATTCCATGTCCCATTATCTAAGTGGATGCTGATTCAATGGTTTTCTATATCAGTATGTATTATTGGAAATTCTACCTTTATTAATTGAGAAATGATCAGTCTCTTCAACAATTTTCAAATATATTGGCTGAATTATTCTAAGTTATCGTATTACGGTTTATTTTATCATTGTTTTTTCATAAATCATTTTATAATTATTTCTCATTTCATAGTATTTTTTCCCATAAGGAATATTATTAAATAAAATATCCTTTATTAAGTTATAATGATTTATCTTCAACATTATTTTTCACTAAATAAGTTCTCTCAACCAAAAATTTTATTAAATATTATTTTATGATCATATTTTGAAATTTGAATTTTTTATTACAATAATATTTTATTACTCTTTTTACAAAGTTTTTTAACAATAAATTTAATTTTAGAGTATTTAAAAGGTTTATCTTAAATTAAAATATTTTATCTATGTATCCAAATATCATATAGAAATAATAATGAAAGCTTCAACAGTCCATTATTATAGATTCATTTTAATAGATATTTTTTTTCAGAAATATTTTACATCCACTTTTAAAAAATTTACTTTTGAAAGTCACATGTATTTTTTTATATTATTTCAATGTTAAAAATATTCTTAAAAGATGTTTTATTTTTTTAAAAACACTTTCTTTTTCTTATTAAAAATTATTTTCACTCATGTGTCTTATAATACATGATTATTTATTTAAGAAATATATAAATGTATAATTTGGGGGATTGGAATCATCGTATCAAATCGTTCTATTCTTTATCCCTACATTTGTGATGATATTTGAATGATTATTTTATAAAGAAGTTTTACATCAATGTCATCATCCTTCTGAGTATCATTTTCTACACTGAGTATATATTTATTTGAAACCATCCAAATTACCTCTTTAGATGGGTTATTTAATGTTATTTTATATCTAATAAATGATCCATCATTGACTTTGTCATTCCAAACCTTTCTATATTATATGAATGATTACCTTCCAATATATTTCCTCTATGAAAAATCTATATTACCTTCGTTTAACTGTAGGGTAAAATCCAAGATTCTATATGTTGATTGATGTATTAATATCTTAATTCACTATATACCCCTTTCTATGCATATTGTATGTTTATGGGATGATTACATCAAAATATATTCCATTTTTTAATTTGGTAACTATTGAAAAACCATATATTAATTAGTTTAATAATAATGTTTTTTGAATACATGGGATAGTTAACTATGTAATTTTGAAGCATATATCTTTCCACAGATGGGTTATGAACATGTTGTCTTTTTTTAACAAGGATAAATTCTTTGGGATTTAATATAATGTTATTATAATGCATATGGTCATTGGAAATGTTTATTATGTATTTATTATTTATTATCCCATACAAATAATGAATTTGAATGAAAAATGTGATGATTTTTGTATGAAAATATATATCACCTTAAAAGATAAGTATGTCTCATGATTCAATTTGTTTTTGTATTATAGTGTATGAATACCCAAAATAAGATATTTCCTTGGTGGAAATATCACGATGACTATAATTATGATATGTAATTAGATATATAACATTATCCATTTCATCATAGAGGAAGAAATTTTTTTTATCCATGTGATGTTTTTATTTCCATTATTATCCATATGAATTTTATGCTTTTTCATTCATTCTATTGTGGAATTATTTTATATTATCTATTATTACCCAAATATTATTTCTCAACTTATTCTCACTTATGATCTTCGATTGTCACTTATCATGTTTATCATTACTGGGAATTTCATCCCACCCATTCCTATTTTTCCATTTTTCCATCTTATAGAGAAATCTATTACAAATTATATTTCTAACAGGATAGATTTCTTGGAAATTGTTTGGGAGATATTGAAATCTTATTATAAATTAAATTATTTCATATATAGTAGAAAAAATGTTTTTTGTTAAAAAATACATGGTATTTAAAAGTATAATATTTTTATAATTATTTATATCCACGATCGTAAATGTTTGGGTAATGTTAAAAAAGCAATACTTCCTTCAAGTAACAAAATTTGGTGATCATTAAGTATGGGAATCTATAGTTTGTATTGAGTCATGTATTTAAATAAATATTTTCAAGCAATAATACCATGAGTTTTTATATGGGGTGTCACATTTAAGTCATTATTCTATAATGATAAGGTTATAAAACTGATGGTTTTAGAAATACTTCTTTCTTTTAACTATTCACAAAAAAAAATGTTTTTTATGAATTCCATAAACTCACACAAAGATAATTTTTATTTTATATATTATAAAGAGTTATTTTTATGTAATTAAAATTATAAAATTAATAAATTTAGAATTTAAATATGAAATATCAAGAAAAGTATTTTATTAAAAAAATAAACATTCAATTTCATTAAAATTCATGATTTAAAATTTTAAAATTTCAAGTGATAAATAAATTATTACATAATTAGTTCTAATTTTATAAAATCCTAATTTTTATTTTTATATCCCCCAAGATATCTATGTAATATTAAAACATAAGGTATGTTATAGTGGTAGTTTAAGGTGAGGATTAAATAACAATATATGTTGTCAAAATTTCTAAGGGACTGTATTTATCTCATATATGATTCCACTAATACAATAATTATTGAAGATTTTCATTGAATTGATCTACATAAAACCTTAGTGGATTTACATCCCATCTAATCTCAGAAAAATGAGCTTTATATGAAGTGTTTCCCTATAAAATACCATTTCATTCCATCACAGTCTTTATATTTTGGTTACTTCCTTTTATACATTAAATTTGAAAACTATATTATAATAATTAAATATTATTTTACTTATCATCAATTCTTATAAGTTTTATATTTCAAATAGATCAATCCATTGATATAATATTTATTTAATTTGACGACTGATTAGGGGGATGAGCCTGTAAGGGGAACCGCTCTCTATGGTTTCCATCCCGTTGCCACCACCTCCTTACATCTCGAACTGGTACCATGCTCCTCTTCATTCTCGGAGAGATCATGATGGCAGTCCCCCTATTTCGCTGGCATTGTTCTTAGGCTTGGCTATCTCGATGCACCATTATTGGCATTTTTTGCTCGATTCTGTCTTCTTTGGATAGGGCTCCTTGGAGGCACGGTGATGGTTCACAGTTGGGTTATAGCTTCATCGACCTGTGGGTAGAAAACATGACTCTAGTGGTTGCATTGGGCGGTTTGTTGTGCTCTTTTCAAGCATCCCGGTAGGCGGCGACGGGTCTTGGTTGCGTCAGACCTTCTTTCTGGAGTGTTGGTGATGATTTTTTTTCATTTTATTTTTATCCTTCATTTCAAGAATTGGATGATTTTGGTGGTTCATGCGTTCGTGATGGAATCAGCGAGGCACCTTCGACGGGATTTGGATACGGTGATGAGTTGACCCATTCGAGATATACTAGTTCCTCTACGAAGTCCATGCATAGTTATTGGTTTTTTCGTTTTCTATTTTCGTGATCTACGAAGCATGCATGTTGTTTAGTTGTTGGTTGATGTTGCATTGTTGATCTTTCAGATTTCAGATCGAAGGAGGAAGATGGATATTTTTGGGAGGTGAAACTAAAGGATGTTCGATGCGATTGGGGTGCGACTCATAGTTGGGGTTTGACTGGAGATTCACGGGAATCAAGATGGTCATGATGTTTTTTGAAAGTTGTAATTTGAATTGAATGTACCATTGTGATTATATTGTTTGGTTTCCCGATTATCCTTAAATTTGTTTTTTGTAACTGGAAAAAATCAATTTCATGCAATACTTATAGAAATATCAAGTTGTTACAATAACAATAGAAGGATATCTATTTGGTTCTTGGATGTGATATAAAGGTGATTTTGATGTAAGGTGTTACAAGTAATATGATGTTCTTTGGAATGTGATATGGAATGAAAGTGGTTTGATGGTTTAATATTAAGAGATACATGAATGTTTATTATTTTCTTTTATTTATTATATAAACCAATGAATTTGAAAGATTTATTCATAATGATACTTGAGAATTTTGAGTAACCACTACCGAGTATACATATATTCTCACACCTTATTTAAATATATATATATATATATATATATATATCAATTTTCATCATATAATTGGTTGTGGATTTGAGAAACCATAGATATAGACACAAGTGAAAAGTTGGTGGAGATAAATTGGGATATATATTTCCTGATGTTTGTGGGAGATAATAGACATGATTTTTCTTTTTATAGTTTAGTGGTATGAAATTTCATGCATTCATATTCATTATTCATGTATTGCAGTTGGTAAATTCAATATAGTATTCAAGGAATTGTAGAGTTTTTTTTTAAATTCTAGTGTCTTATTCATTTATGTTATTATATGCATATTATTTTAGTCACTAACTCATGTCCTACGGTAATCATGATGTACATCCCAAGTGGCTCTCCCCTTTGAAGTACACAACCCCCTTCACAGTGATTCACCGATCATCATTTTCCTAGACAGATTGAGACAACCGAGATGAACCTCGTGGGTGATGGTGAGGCGATTCCCTAGCTGATGAACGATGATGGATTCCCCCCTTCCTGGTGGTGGGAGGGGGGAGGACCTTTTGGCTCGACCTCATCTGGTGTCGTGGGGGTACTTTGTACCTTTCTCGAACCCTAGTTACCTCCCTGACTTCCTGTTGATTTCTCTATTCCCTAAAGATCCAGATATTCATCTTGGGGATCCCCAGCTCTGGATCACATTATCAGAATTCTCTATGGCCTTGAGCTTCCTGGATCTGACCCTAGTTGCCCTCTTTTTTCATCGATGACCTTCGGTTGATGATTTCGACCACTTTGTGTTCAGCGAATGGGATCTACCGTACCACACGGTAATAGGGTTGATTGATAATCTTCACATGATGATACAACTTGATTCAGAGGAGTAATTAATTTTTTTCTTGGTCTAGATCTCCTCTTAGATGCAACCGAGGAAAATTTTTCATTCTTTGATGGTCGTTTGACCTTTGCATGAACTGGAATCCTCCAACGGTAACGACACCGATAAGTCTACCGCATCTTCCTTTACCCTTTCATAATCCATCAATAATATGTATGATAGGTAACCTGGTTGGTCTTTTTTTTTGTTTTGATGCACGTACATCCTCTGTGAGCCACCCGGTTAATTCACATCTTCGTGTTGAGGTGGATGCTTCAAAGCCACCGATCGATTGGATCTAGATTACTATTGATGAGGAGTTTCTATGGAGGCAAGTTGTTTTTTTTAATATTGGGTTGACTAATGCTTGATATGTTTCCACCTGGGTCATATGGATGATCATTGTATTTGTGGAGAAAGGAGCATAAGGTCGGCTGCTGTGATGAATAATCCTGGTAGGATATCTGGTTAGGGGTCGATACGCACAGATGCGGAAAAGCATGGAAATGCTGATGAGCTGGGTGGTTCATCTTTGGGAAAACTAATGAGGGCACCCAATAACCCGTCTGTGACAACGGTATTTGATAGGTTGAATCAAGATCTTCTCCTGAGTAATGGTGTGACTGGTCCTAGTCCTGGTAATGGATTTGGAGGCAGTTCAAGAGTGGTTGATTCCTCAGTGGTTGTAATGCATCATTCTTATCTACATAGTCAAGTTGATGCAGGAGAAGTCATTGGGCTGTTAAATTCTGGTGATACTAATCAGAAGGAGGGAGAGTTTCCGTTGAGTTTAGACGGTGAAGGGATAGTGCATGATGGACATCCTCATTGTCCAACTATTCAGGATAATGTGAAGTCAAAATCTGATTGTGTTTTGCAGATCAAAATTGACACATGTACCATTTCCAAGAATTGTATCATGATGAAGTGGATGGGAGATCTCCAATGAAGAACAAAAACATGCAGGTTTCCATATAGGATGGATTAGGGAAGGAGTTAGATGTTGTTCATGTTTTGGTGGAGCCCCCACAATGTTTGGCTATGATTGAGCGTAATGGACATTATGAGCAGGTTCAAGCAACTTGCCAAGCTGTACTTATCACTGGAAATGGGGGGGGCATGTCGGACAGTGAAAAATAATATCATAGTTTTTTGGTCAATACCTCTTATATTGACACTATCAAGGATGGGGAGAAGAAATCTAGAAGGGAGGAACCTCTTCTAGTTAAGAGAATGTCGAGGAAGGATTATTCTGATCTGCTAAAGCCAGTGTCAAGTAGGTCTTATATCAAGAAATCCTCTCATGAATAGATATCTTTGGAGAAAATGAATCTCAGAAGGAAGTACGTGATGATCCTGTAGCACTACGATAGCTTAGAATGGGAATCAGCCATTGCGGAGGATTTTCCTGGGTGTGGAGATGGGTATGACCTTTATGACATGTAATCTGTACATCTTGTTTGTTTTTCTGTTCACTGGACTTTTCCTTTGTTAATAAATGGTATGAGTCTTTGCCTCTAACTAATCTTTTCTAGCTAACTCATGTCCTATTAAATGTTTTCTTTTGGGTTTTGTGTTTAATTTTTTTTTCAGATTTGTTTGATTCCTACTAATAGTGGGTCAAGAAATAATGGTATCAATGTGATATTGTTTTCAGATATGGGTTATAGAAAGAACAACAATACATTTAAATGGTGGCAAGGATATAGTAGTAATCAAACTTATTATGTAAATTAGACCCAAGAAATGAACTCAATATAGAATAGGAAACTTAGATATAAGGGAGGTATCTTTATCCTATGTAACAATATATAAAGATACATATGAACAATATTGGGTACCCGAATAAGATTAGATTCATGCAACATTTTTTAGGTCATTATGATTGAATATGTGTTAAACTCAAGGTTATTGTTCATGTGGGAGGTAAATAATCTTGTAGTATAGTAACACATTCTTAATAAATATCATTGGCATGAGGATGGTATATCTATTTTTATTTATACCATTTCTATGATTAAATCATGAGGTTGAAAAAGTGGCGGTGTAGTAAAACCATGTGGTTTTGTATGTTCAAGATGTGTATTGAAATAACTATATACCACTTTCTCTATATGGTGTAAGTTTGAGGGATTCTTACATATAAATATATTATATTTATTAAATAAGTAACTATGGTAAATATATATATTTGATATTTTTATGTGAATGTTTATTGATATATCATGTCATATAAAAGGTGAGGTTTAGGGTTATATTCCAACTTGTTTTTTTAGATTAATTGGAGTCTTAATAATGATATTTCATGAAAAAATGATATCAAAGTGAATGTGTTCATATTAATTATTGCAAAAAACTAAGGATTTCCTAGGTGGTAAGACAACAATAGTGTCCTAAGAAGAATAGTAGACCAAAGAAACAAAATTAATTCATAATAAGACCCTATGATATAAGATAAGACACTGTGTCCTATTCCCAAGAATAAAATGAATTTTTTTTTACACTATATGGTATCTTGATAGGTTTGGATTTACGAATCATATATTTTCAATTATTGATGATTTTGTATGTGATGCACTTTAGGTGATCGTTTGTGTGGGATGTTCATATTGAGGTAGAATGGTCACATATTAAATATTTTTATATATAGTATGAGTTGGGTATATCTATTTATATTCATATAATTTTTGTGAGGACATTATGAGGTACAAAAATAGGTGATGCAGTAAGAACCTAGGCTATATAAGATGATGATGTGGGGTGACTGGAGGTTCTTCCGGAGATAACTTATACTTAATCTACTTGTTCATATACTTTGATTGAAATTATTACATTGTATTCCACTATCAACCATCCAATTATTATGGTTATATACTTCTAGTATAGGTTCTTTATAGGAAAATGTAGTATTTTTTAGTAGGATTTTAGATTAGGTTGAATGTGGTGTTTACTTTTGATCTGGTTATGTGGTGAGATCGATTCACATTGAAATTTTACTAATTTAAAATGTTAGAATATGATGTTATAATTTTGATATATTATTTTAACTAATTATGAGTTTTTTTCTATAAATTATGGGGATTAATTTTATTCATTTTGGTTTTCAATCATCTAGAGTCAGATGGGGGAACGTTTTCCATTTATGGTAGAGATGGATTAATCCATGAATTATTAGTTCTTAGATGGAGAACTTAACACTTTATAAAACTAATATATATATGGATTATATTCATTTATATACGAGTTATTATTCTAGATTTTTCCCCGAATATAGTTATAATATTAGAATTGGGGCCAATAATTGGTATTTTAATTGCGTTATATCCCGGTGTTTCTCTAAATGATGAGTAAATGAAATGAGGTTTTATTTGGAATAATAGGTATCAATGGGACACTCTAGTGTAATATGAAATAAGTTTAAGGAAATATAGATGTTTTTTATAAATTACTGTTGACTGAATCATGTAATAAGAAAAAATAAATACCGCATTCCAAGGTTCTCTAATTTCATTCATCAATTTCATGTGGTAAGGTGCCTATTGTAGGGAACCTGTAAAATTTTTAACCCATGTAATTTTAGTCATTAGTTAGTCTTTGGATTTCTTTAGAGATGAGGTTTTTTATAGAGTATTTTCACAAAAACAATATTTAAATTTTAAATAAAATAATGATTTTTTAAAATAATAAAAGTAAAAAATATTTTGAAATTAACATTAATATGTATTGGTCTTTACAATCTATTTTTCCTCACATACCTTTTATATCTTTATTCAAGGTCACTCCCTTATTTCCCCCCTAATATGTTGAAACATTATATGATTACACACACTGGTGATTTCAACATAATCAAGGAGATTTAATTATCATTCCATCCATTACCCTAACATATCACATTGAATGGAAATATTCAATCAATCATGAATCAACCTAATACTCACTATAAGATGTAGTGAAGATGTTCCTGGTTTTATGGGTATTTAAAAATGAGAATGAGAGGAAAAAAATTTATATGCAATAAACAATCCACATCTCTGAATGTTAATTTCAATAAAATAGTTCAATAGAAATGATCAAAATAGAATAATCAATAAAAATTTAAATTCATTAATAATCATAAGTGGAATATACTTATCTTAACCACTAATATTATAATGTTCCACTGATGGAGATATTATAGTTAATTTATGAAATAAATATTTTCTAGAAATGAAAAATCAGCTCAATTAGTATTCGATCCCAACAATAAATTGACTCTAAAGTTTCAACCTTATAGAAAAAACAACATGATTAGGGGAATTATGTAATCTTTAGTAGCTCCTGAGTGGTAAGGGCTCCTGCTTAGACTCCAAGAGACCCTGGTTCAAAATCTGGTGGCAGTGAATTTCCAGGGTCACTGTAGTAGTACATTAGCAGTTACTATAGCAGTACTGTAGTAGTTACTGTATCAGTAACTATTCGGTACTGTAGTAGCCAGAACTATTCACTTGATTTTGGCCTTTGGGCCACCGGTTGGGGCCTACGGGTCTAAAGGGCATTTGGGTCATCAAAGGCCTTCAGGCCAAAGGGACTTTGGGACATAGAGACCCTAGAGTATCCTATTTCACACATAACAATCCCCAGAAGAGGATCATAGTGAAAAGAGTTTCATCCCTTAGAAGTAGAGCTAATCAGATTGGAAGAATGGGAGGGTATGGCAGCCACCATTTGGACCAGGAACCATGCAGCTTTTTACGGTGTAATTCTAACCGATCATCAATACAAGGTGGGGAGCTAGGTGATCGATGACAATGAATATGGGGAGGGGCATTTCTTATGGGTTGGTCCTACGGTTCTTGTTTTGGGCATGATATGCCTCTAGACTATTGGGTCATGTATTTCGGCTCAGTCGGGCCTTGTGGCTTGGGCCTACGGGTCATGTACGGGTTCCCCTTCAACCCTTAAAAGTAGGATTATCCAAATAAAATAAAAACTAGGCCTTCGGGCCATACAGGTCAATATAACTCTATTTTTTTGAATTTATTAGGAACCCTTAAATATCATTAATTTCTCTTAGATGAACCTTTTTTAGCCTTAATAGCATGCATTTTAATTTTCAAGGTTACTGAATTAATCTCATGTAAGGGTATAACGACCTAGACATAATGGGGCCCCTTAGGAGGAACATTACTCAACTTATTGAAACTTTGGGTATAAATTTTCTAATAACATTCCCATATAATTAATCTTAACACAAGTGTACAATGTAATCTCTACCCTTATACATCATCTTTTCAAATAAACCCTGATGTACCCTCATATTCTCAAGGGATTCAAAATTATTTTCCATCACCAGCAAACATATCTACATTTATTCTCCATCCATAAAATCAACCAAACCAAAGCATTCACTATTTTAAAAACCATACACTTCCTCAAAAATTACCTAACGGGAATACAACCTATACACATGTGTGTCCCCTATCGATCACAAGTATACATGTTCATATGAATCATATTTATAATTCCATAAAACATATTTAGAGAAACTATCATAGAATATTGACATGGATTAATCATACACTACCTTTGTTTGACTCATATGTTGAGTTTATAATAATTATACTATCTAGGAATGATACTAACATATAGGCTTCATAACAAAAATGCAGCCATCACTTTTATAAATACCTGCTTTGACATAAAATTCATTTAAATATAATCTTAATGTTAGATTATTACATTCAATTAATAATTATTTCAGAAAAAATAATAATAAAATATTTTATCATTTTAATTCTATACATCAAAATACAATTTATGTATTTTCAATTAATTCAGAAATTGGATAAAATATTTTAAAATAACAAATCAATCCATTTAAAAATTATTTTTATAATAATAAGATTAACACGATTAAATGGTTTTCCAATGTTAAAGATCAATTAAGGGGATAATATATAATGAAAAATATACTAATCTATTGAAACTATTGACATTAATCACTCTCCCACAAAAAAGTTTTTTATTCCATGGAAATACTTATAAGTTCATTTATCATATAACATTATCATCACAAGATTGAAATATTCAATCTAGGTAAATAGAAAATCCTATATTCATCCATTATTTTAAATATCATTCCTTCTCTATTATTCCAAGACACTATCCTTAAATTATTTTAATAAAATATTTTGGATATATATTTGAAAATATAAAAGATAATAGTCGAATCAATATTTAAACAAGTGTCGCCATCCTAGATCCCCTTAAAGTAAGATTCCTTTTTAGAATCTACATTTTACACATAATTAATACTTCATAGAAGACATATATATATATATATATATATCATATTTACCTTCTTGATCTAATTTCACAATTCACAAAATATTTTCAATCCCTTTTCAAATGAAACTTATTAATTTTTCCTATTCCATGATTTATGAGTGGAACATGTGTGAATAGTATAGCTAAACAGAAAACTAAATCATCCAAATAATGTAAGTATCACCCATGACTAACTGAAACAGAAAATTCATAAAATAAATGATTATGAATTCACCTCACAGGTCATTCTAACATTGTATTTAGATTTAACACACATATATGTTATTATGTTATCTTTGGAAGACTTCTATATTGTTGTACCCCTCTCTCTTGGATTTTAATGATCACAATCACTCCTATTTTGTTCTAACTTGTTTTAAAGTGTTTTTGTTGATAGGAAAAAGGTTGCCAAGGAGTTGGGCCAAGAAGGACTGAAAGTAGACTCTCTGAGTCCACCGGAAAACCGGTGGATTCCCACCGGTCGGCCGGTGGTCTCTGGCAGTAGCAATGGTTTCTGTCCAGAGCCACCGGTCAGCCGGTGTGAGCTCCACGGCCAGCCGGTATTGTCACCAGCCAGCCGGTGCTGACCACCGGCCGGCCGGTAGAACCTGGGAAGAGAGATTTCTCTCTGTCTGGAGCACCGGCCAGCCGGTGGCTCAGGACCGGCCCGCCGGTGGACCACCGGCCAGTTGGTGAGACACCACCGGCCAGCCGGTGTGCCCAGTCAAACTAGCCGTTGGGCTTTGACCAGACTTGTACTTTTGACCCCCAACGGCTCTGAAGGCCTCTCCAACGGCTCCGAAGACCCCCAACTGCCATTTGGGTGTTCCTCTCTTATAAATAGAGGACTAGGAAGCCCCGGAAAAAGATAGTAGCCCAGAGGAACATTTTTTGATCATTTGGAGAACCTCCGGCGCATTCCTTCAAGGATCTCCACCTGCTCCAACTCACTTCCACAACCAAGGAGCACCACCATAGAAGCTTGGGAGCGCTCTTCATCATCACCAATCAATCCATTGGCGTCCAAGACTTCTCCTCTTTACGGTTTTTATTGTTTTATCATTTTTACCATTATTTTGAGTTTGTGCATACAAACCCTTCTTTCTCTCATCCTCCCTTTGTTTGGGTTTTCACACCACCTTCAAGGTGTGAAGAGGTTAGTCAAGCATTCCCTGTAAAGGACTTGAGTCATAGGTGAGCTAGCCTTCACCTGTAAGAAGTCTAGTGGGTTTCTTGCTACAACAAATAAAAAGCAAACTGTAATAGGTTTTTAGGCTGCCTTAAAGTCTAGTGGGTTTCTTGCTACAACCATTAAAAAGCAAGCTGTTGTATAAATCTCTCAACAGTTGAGTTAGGAGCGGAGACGTAGGCTTGGGATTTAGGCTGAACTCCGTTATCAATTTTGTGTCTTGCCTCTATTATTTCCGCTGCGCTTTAACTTTTTCTTAAATTGTTTAACTTTTTAAAAAGGCAATTCACCCCCCCCCCCCTCTTGCCATCACTCTCCGTCCCAACAATTGGTATCAGAGGGAGTGTTTGTGTAATACCTTAACCGGTTTCAAATTCAAGATCCATTGTGATGGCTTCATCTTCTTTCTCCCTCGAAGGTTATTCATTGGGTCATGCTCCTTTTTTTGATGGAACCGACTATACCTATTGGAAAACCCGCATGTCTACTTTTCTTAGAAGTATAGGTTATCCTATTTATAGAATTGTCATGCATGGTTACTCTCTCTCTTCTCCCGATGAATCCAAATGGACTCAAGCAGATATTAAAAATTTCGAGCTTGATGGCAAAGCCATGAACGCTCTTCATTGCGGCCTTGATCATAATGAATTCAATCGAGTTTCCACATGCACTTCATCTCATGAAATCTAGATACTTTTGGAGGTTACCCATGAGGGGACCAACAAAGTTAAGGATACTCGATTGGATATGTACCGTCAAGATTTTGAGTCTTTTACCATGCATCCATCTGAAAATATTACTGATATGTTTACTCGCTTTACTGATGTTTGTAATGGGAGAAAGTCTCTTGGAGATGATGTTTCTGCAGAGATGATGGTCAAGAAGATCCTTTGGATCTTACCAAGTTCATGGGCACCGAAAGTCATGGAAATTCAAGAAGCGAAGAATTTAAAAGAAATTCCGGTCGAAGAACTCATCGGATCCCTCATGACCTACGAGATCACCATGAGGAGGAAAGCTGAAAAGGAAGGCAAACTCATCGAAACTCCAAAGAACATCACCTTCAAAGTTCAAAAAGAAGGAAGCTCCTCCTCCTCATCTTCTTCCTCTTCAAGCGGCGATTGAGAATTCGAGAACCTTGCCCACAAGATGCACAAATTCATGAAGAAGAACAAAAAGAAGAAATCTCACAAGGCTCGAAAGGAAGAACTCGACGAAAAATCTGAGCCCGAGGTAATATGCTAAGGGTGCGGAAAGAAATGCGATTATAAGCCCGATTTCCCACTCCACAAGACAAGGGCCAAGCAAAAGGAAAAGAAAAAGGCATTCAAGGCCACTTGGAGTGATAGCTCCTCATCCTCCTCCTCCTCAAAAGACAACGGTAAAAAAGGTCTAATGGCATTTCATGAGGTAACCTCTTCCGACTCCTCTTCCTCTTGTTCTTCCAATTCATTAAATCATTTATCTTACGAGGATCTCCAACATGCAAGAGATCAATTGGAGGAAGGTTTTCACGAACTTTATTCCAAATTTATTACTTTAAAAAAGAAATTCAAAATTCTTTCTTCCGAAAAGGATCAACTTCTCAAAGAGAAGGAAGACTTGTCCCTCAAGATCCAAAGCCTTCCCGATGTTGACTCTATGGAATCAAGAATCAAGGATTTAAGGAAATCCCTAGCTAAGTTCACTGAAGGTGAACATAACCTTTCCAAGCTCCTTGGTTCCCAATGCATATCTAGAACCACCCAAGGGCTTGGCTATTCCAAGCAAGCATCCTCTTCCCATTCTCCTACTATTTTTGTAAGGGGGAGCTCCCAATATAAATTTTGCAACTATTGCAAAAAGATCGGGCACTTAATTTACGAGTGCCACGGCAAAAATTCCTGGTATGGAAGGCCCAAAACCATTTCCTTTAACAATGAATTTCATAGGAGAAGACCCGCCACAAGACAAGTTTGGATTGAAAAATCCCTTTTAGCGAGTCTCTCCGGACCAAAATTTGTCTCGATTCTAAAATACTCTCCCCGGTGATTTGTTTTTTTTATTTAGGGGGAGTTAGGATCGTTTAATCCTTTTTGCGTTTTTCTTTCAAAACTTTCAATTCAAAACATTCAATTCAAAACTTTCAATTTAAAACTTTCACTTCAAATTTCAAAAATTTCAATTGGTTTAAAAACTCTATCTTGTTTTTCAATCCTTTCCTTCAATCAAATTTTATGCCCCGTGCTATTTTGATAATCACAAAGGGGGAGATTTCATTGGTTGATTGGGGGAGAAATTTTTCTCTCATGCTTTGCTTTACTTTTCAATTTATCCTTTAAAGCATGCCTTTCATTTTAGTCTTTTACATTGCTTGTTTTGGTGATTGTGATCATCAATATAGGGGGAGATTGTTGTACCCCTCTCTCTTGGATTTTAATGATCATAATCACTCTTATTTTGTTCGAACTTGTTTTCAAGTGTTTTTGATGATAGGCAAAAGGTTTCCAAGGAGTTGGGCCAAGAAGGACTGAATGTAGACTCTCTGAGTCCACCGGCCAACCGGTGGATTCCCACCGGCCGGACGGTGGTCTCTGGCAGTAGCAATGGTTTCTGTCCAGAGCCACCGGTCAACTGGTGTGAGCTCCCCGGACAGCCGGTATTGTCACCAGCCAGTCGGTGGCTGACCACCGACCAGCCAGTAGAACCTGGGCAGAGAGCTTGATCTCTGTCTGGAGCACCGGCCAGCTCGTGAGACACCACCGGCCAGCCAGTGTGCCCAGTCAAACTAGCTGTTGGGCTTTGAACAGACTTGTACTTTTGACCCCCAACGGCTCCGAAGGCCTCTCCAACAGCTCCGAAGACCCCCAACGGCCATTTGGGTGTTCCTCTCCTACAAATAGAGGACTAGGAAGCCCCGGAAAAAGACAGTAGCCCCCGGGAACATTTTTCGATCATTTGGCGAACCTCCGGCGCATTCCTTCAAGGATCCCCACCTGCTCCAACTCACTTCCACAACCAAGGAGCACCACCATAGAAGCTTGGGAGCGCTCTTCATCATCACCAATCAATCCATTGGCGCCCAAGACTTCTCCTCTTTACGGTTTTTATTGTTTTATCATTTTTACCATTATTTTGAGTTTGTGCATACAAACCCTTCTTTCTCTCATCCTCCCCTTTTTTGGGTTTTCACACCACCTTCAAGGTGTGAAGAGGTTAGTCAAGCCTTCCCTATAAAAGACTTGAGTCATAGGTGAACTAGCCTTCACCTGTAAGAAGGCTAGTGGGTTTCTTACTACAACCAATAAAAAGAAATCTGTAATAGGTTTCTAGGCTTCCTTAAAGTCTAGTGGGTTTCTTACTACAACCCTTAAAAAGCAAGCTGTCGTATAAATCTCTCAACGGTTGATTTGGGAGCGGAGACGTAGGCTTGGGATTTAGGCCGAACTCCGTTATCAATTTTGTGTCTTGCCTCTTTTATTTCCGCTGCGCTTTAACTTTTTCTTAAATTGTTTAACTTTTTTAAAAGGCAATTCACCCCCCCCCCCCCCCCCGCCCTCTTGCCACCACTCTCCGTCCCAACATATATCATATACCTTATTCTTGTTTACTCCAGTTAAAAAGAGATATAAAAAATTTATTTCATGAGGCTCTCTGATGTGGTAATCAATTACTATGGTCATGTATTATATTTTTAAGTTCATTATTCTTATTTATTTGTTATATTATTTTGACTCATACATTGTCATTTCTATTAAAACCACATTTTCATGATCAAAATTGGAAACATACATGTAATCCATGGTATATTTCACTCAGTTATCATATAATCTCAACAAATTTTGAACCAATGAATCCTTTTCACAATAGAATCATACTTAGTTATATGAACTAAATAATTGGATCTTGTGTTTTCCATTTTGAAAATATTCCAATATGAAAAAAGCCACACATAATTTCCAAAAATATATTATGAAAATGTACTTGTGAACACATTGATTCATTTTATTATTGGACAAAATCATAAAGAAGTATAAAAATGTCGAAAAATTATTTACAACATAATTTACTTTCCCTATCCCACTCACATATCATAGGCCAACATCAATTAATTCTAGTGTGAATTTATCAAGGAACAACATTATTATAAATGTATGTATGGAATAGGGTGATGGAAAGATAAAAACTATGGTTTCTAATTTAATAGTAGTAGGGAAGTCTTTAAACTCATCCTTTGGTTCCTTCAAAAAGTTTTTATTAAAATTTTGATTCTACTATCCATTCAGTATTAAGGGGTTTTGTGATCAGATGATTTGATTTGAAATACACAAAATATAAAAATACTCATCTCTTTAAAAGATCCAGTCATTTTGGAATAAAACTTACATAGAATGAGATTTATTTTAAAAGAGAACGTTATCACTTTTTATACAACTTCAATGATTCTTTAATAAATGAATCCCTCATTGATATATCAGGATTTCAATTTTTATGAAAGGTAGTTCTTATAAAATTCGGTTCTTAAATCCTTTAAGATCTATCATTATTTTCTTATATTACTCTTCTTTTTTTCTAAACACACAGTTCAGTCTCTTCAAAGACCAATAGGCTTTAAACTACAACTCAATACAGATGTGAAAATTATTCCCATAAAATCTTTAAGGGGAAATACCTTTGGGGTTTCAAATGTAGTCTTTTATTACCATAGTACATCCTCAAGATGTTTTTATACTAGTCCTTTCAGTTGAGATGAACTATCACTTACAAAATAACGTTTATTTCCCTACTGGACACCACATCCTACCCATTTATAGGGTTTTAGGAACTTTAGGTCTCCTGGTGAACTCTATATCTCTTCATAAAGGCTACTATTTTATTTTTATAAATTTTTCTTACTTAATTACTAATTACGTTTGAGGTCATCCAATCCAATAGAAAATATTTGATCATAGAAAATTAATAATAATGTTTGGATAATCTGTTCTAGTTTATTATTATAATACACATAAAAATAAATTTTAATACAAATAAGATATATGAAATTCCCAAAGATATAAAAATTGGACAAAGACAACTTACTCTCTACATAAAAAATATTTCAAAAAATATTTGATGTTATTACGTTATTTCCAACATTTTTGAACATCCTCTAATAAATTAATAATTTTTAACTTGTTTTACAAAACATGTGAGTTTTTATAATTTAATTAAAATAATACACATTCAATTTTTTTGGTTGTTCTTTGAGGTCCCCAATGGCCTTCCCATACATGTTTGTGAAATAATGAAACAATATACTTTACATATTCCTCATATATACCCCTCTTAATCACTTGGGCACTATATATCATCAATAAATAATGACTTCTCCATACATAGAACTTTGAATAAGATTCCATTTTAAGTGTTTTATGAATAGTAAAGATGGAGGTTACCTTTTTGGTGACAAGAAAACTCACCAAGTTAGCATACCGGGGAACATTGGTGACTTTGTACAACTTCTTAACATGGAGAGAGTCGCCAAGGGTTGTATCTGATGGTGTATCAACCATTAAAGTGTGGAGAAACATGAATTTGTAGTTTTAAACTAAATTATCAAAACATCATTTTTCATTTTATTTCCATGTTGAAATTAGATAGAAGAAACATCAATCTCATTAATAACGTATTTGCATATTCCTTCTTGGATGAATACCAATGTAAAGCATGATCTAAAAAATATTTTAATTTTCAACTTAAAAAATTTGACTAAATTTTCTCAAAGGAAGCAATAACATACAAAAACAAATTCATTGTCATTCTATAATTTTTTGGAATGTTTCTAGTGTCTTCATAAGTTTATTCTATCTCATGTCATTAACCATTAATCCATTGGGGTTATATAGCTCCTATGACTTTATTTGAGGAAACAAACAAATATCTACATGTGTCCCTCTTTTATTATTTTGTAGATCACTAGGGATGTAGTTAATCTCTCCATGATCATGTTAATGGTTATCTTCCATTAATCTTAAATAACAACAAAATTTACATTTTCATCATGTTAATCAAGGTTTGAATAATTTTTCAAAAATAATTAATTAACTACGTATAAAATGAAACATGACATAAAAAAGATCTAATATATCTCATAGTGTTGGGACAAATTAGTATGTAAATTATCTCAAATTAGGACATATATACTTAATTTTATGTTATATGTCCAAGAGCAATACCCTTTAAACCATGAAATGATTTTTGAAAAGTTTTAAACCAATTTCATGTCAATTTATCTCTTAAATCGGTTTCCATATTTTCAAGAGAGGTTTTGAAGGATGTCCCAAAAATAGTAACATCATCAAAAAAATCTTTTTGTAACTCTTTATGATGTTTTAATAGATACTTACCATGGAGTATTGAAAAGTACATGGGACATTTCATGACCCAAAGGGAACAATTTGTTCAGAAAACATACCAACGAGATGTGTACATGTTTTTTTGTATAATCTATTCATATATATTTAAACCTAAAAATATAAAATAATTACATCAAGAAATCAATAATTACCTTTCATATCTATTAACATTGAAAATGTTTTATAATGGTGAGTCATAAATGGTCCTTTAGATTCAAATGATTAAACCTATTATTGTCAATGTAGACCTTCCAACTATTTTGAATCCTAGAGGGATCTAAATTATTATTATTCTATTTTACGATGATGAATCTATCCATTTTTAGGACATTTTTAATTGGACTCACCCGTTGGGATTAATAGATATGGTATATGATTACAAATCCTAAAAGGATTTGAACTTATATTTTTATAACATACATTAGGGTAATGTTGAGCCTTCTTTTAGGCTATCATATAGATCTAGATTAAGTTTATTGAAAAATATAATATATAGAAGATATAAGAACAATAGAAAGTTTTAAAACCATATAGATAAGACAGACAACTCATATCCACATCAGGCTAATCCCATTCAGACGACATGTGCAGAGGATGAGGATGATCTGTTTCAGACAACATGTGAAGAGGATGAGGAAAAAGAAAAATTACCGAACAAATATTATGTGATTCATGTACAATAAAATATTCCAAACAATTCCAAACCGATGTTTTCATTTGAATTGAGCCTTTGTACCACCTGATATGCACGTTTTGTGGAAAGATGGATGAGAGGCAGTGCTGAGAGGAGATATAGTTTAAGAATGAGGAAATACGAAAAATTATAGAGCTAACCATTCAATGTTTCTATAAAGAGGTGTAACCGCCGCAGGGTGTCATCCTGGAGTAGGGCCAAATCACGGCGTGACCGCGGCATGACCGCGGCGTGACCGCGGTGTGACCTCGCGTGATCGCGGCGTGACCGCAGCGTGACCACAACATGTTGGCCTGGTCCAGCGACATCCGCAGGTCAACATCTTCCACTTTGTTTCAAATAGGATGATATTGGTATGTGTAGACTACCAGTCCCCTCTCCCATGTCTGGACACCCCCCCCCCTGCCTGGACACCCCCCCTATCTGGACACCCCCACCCTGTTTGGACACACCTACCCCCTGTCTGGACACCCCCCTTGTCTGGACACCACCCTGTCTGGACACCCCCCCCCTGTCTGGACACACCTCCCCCCTGTCTAGACCCCCTCCCTGTCTGGACACCCCCTCCCTGTCTGGACACCCCCCCCCCCCCCCGCACCCACCCCCAACCTGGACACCCCCCCTTTCACCGCACCTGCACCCCCCTGCCCCGCAGCACCCCCCGGACAACCCTCCCAACCTGCACCCCCTGCCCCGCAGCACCCCCCTGCCCCGCAGCACCCCCTACCTGGACAGCCCCCCCCCCCTCCTGGACACCCCCATGCCTAGACACCTCCCCCTTCCTAGACACCTCCCCCCTTGACACACATGATCTATGAAAAATAGAAAAAAGAATTAAACAAAGGAATTACACATCAATTCAGGATTATAATATTCTCATAGCAACAAAAATGAAATTCTGTATAGAAAGGATTCAATTACATAGAATAAAATCATGAGAATAAAATACCATATTCAAGATATAAATTCCTAGGGGATATGGATTCCTATATAAAGAACCAAACTAGTAAGTCTGAATAGATGCTTGTAGCAGCCATGATTAAAAATAGCACAAGATAACACATAACATTCTAAGTGCAGGAAAACCAAATTTGATATATCAAATGAACTAAGTGTATCACTCTTCGCTTGTATGCATGGCACTGTTCCACTAAATCAACAATAACTTCCTGCTTGAGACCCTGCAGGAAAACACAAACATTACTGTTAGCTAAGGTAGAAAGTGCCATTGAAAACTCAAAAAGCTTTTACAGGTGAATAATTCATCGATTTCAAATTCCAGAACTTTTTATCAGAAATGAAATCACACCTTCCCCCCACTGGACACCCATGGACACCACCCACTGGACACCCCTGGACACCACCACCTGGTCCCCCACTGGACAAGCATAGACACCACACCTGGACACCACCTGGACCCCCTAAACCCCAGGACACCCCCTGGACGCCACCCATGGACCCCCTCCCCCTACTGGATAGCCCCCCTGCTGGACAGCCCCCCATGCTGGACAGCCCCCCCTGTTGGCCAAATGAAATTTCCTCATTATTGTCATAGCAGAATAGAGTTGTACCATATGGTGTAAGGTTACCTTCAGTGAAAACCTACTCATTAAGTGTCCATAATAGACCAGCTAGTGATGGCGGTATCAGAACTGGATAAAAGAGAGAGCCTATCCTTGTTAGGCTTATGGTGAGCTGTGAATTAGATTTTGGGCAATGTGAATGTAAAAAAAACAGTAGGGACGGTTCAATAACTTTTCTAAATTTTGTGTGCTTTGAGGACGTGAAACCCGACTTGCAAGCTTATCACTTGCACCTTCCTTAACGAGGGTCAGATCTCTTTTTGTTAAATGGTTTATGCTTTCTACTATTACATTAGTCGAATAACTCATTGGAAACACATGAATGATATTTTAAGAGTTATATTAGATCCCTCGGTTATAATTGGAGATTACAATGCTTGTGGAAGGGGCATGGATGCAGGTGTTGGGGGGGTGGTGCGGGCTGATTCAAAGGTGGAAGGGGGGCTGTTGCGGGATGGAATACTGGTGGCAGTAGGCTGAAATGAAGGTGGAAGGGGGCTGGTGTGGGATGGATGTGGCTGGAGCAGGGCCAAATCACATCGTGACCATGGCATGACCGCGGCGTGACCGCGGCGTGACCGCGGTGTTACCGCAGCATGTTGTCCTGATACAGCGACATCCGCGGGGCAGCATCTTTCGGCCAGAAGAGAATGGATCAGAAGGAGGCTGGAATGCTGGTGGAAGGGGGCTGGTTGAGGGTTTTTGGGGGATGGTGCGGGCTGATTCGAAGGTGGCAGGGGGGGCTATTGCGGGCTGGAATTCCGGTGGCAGCGGGCTGAAATGAAGGTGGAAGGGGGCTGGTGTGGGCTGGATGTGGCTGGAGAAGGGACAAATCACGGAATTACCATGGCGTGACCGCAGGGTGACCTCGGCGTGACCGCGGCGTGACCGCGGCGTGACCGCGGCATGACCACAACGTGTTAACCCGATCCAGTGACATCCGCGGGGCAGCATCTTCTGGTTAGAAGCGAAGGAAGCGGGAGGAGGATGGAATGCTGGTGGAAGGGGGATGGTTGCAGGTGTTGGGGGGATGGTGCGGGAAAATTCGAAGGTGGCTGGGGGGCCTATTGTGGGCTGGAATGACGACGGCAGTGGGATGAAATGAATGTGGAAGGGGGCTGGTGTGGGCTGGATGTGGCTGGAGTAGTGCCAAATCACGACATGACTACGGTGTGACTGTGGCGTGACCCCGGCGTGACCGCAGCGTGACCGCAGCATGACCGTGGTGTGACTCCAGCGTGACCGTAGCGTGTTGGCCTGATCCAGCGACATCCGCAGGGCAGCATCTTCCCGTCAGGAGCGAAGGGAGTTGGAGGAGGCTGGAATGCGGGTGGAAGGGGGCTGGTTGTAGGTCTTGGGGGGATGGTCCGGGCTGATTCGAAGGTGGTAGGGGGGGATGCTGCAGGCTATAATGTCGGTGGCAGTAGGCTGAAATGAAGGTGGAAGGGGGCTGGTGTGGGCTGGATGTGGCTGGATCAGGGCCAAATCACGGCGTGACTGCGGCGTGACCGCGGAGTGACCATGGCGTGACCGCGGCGTGACCGCGGCAGGACCGAGGCGTGACTGCGGCGTGACCGCGACAGGACCGAGGCCTGACCGCAGCATGACTGCGGCGTGACCGCGGCATGACCACAGCGTGTTGGCCCGATCCAGTGACATCCGCAGGGCAGCATCATCCGGTCAGGAGCGAAGGGAGTGGGAGGAGGCTGGAATGCGGGTGGAAGGGGGCTGGTTGCAGGTGTTGGGGGGATGGTGCGGGCTGATTCGAAGGTGGTAGGGGGGGCTATTGCGGGCTGGAATGCCAGTGGCAGCGTGCTGAAATGAAGGTGGAAGGGGGCTGGTGTGGGTTGGATGTGGCTGGAGCAGGGCCAAATCACGGCGTGACTGCGGAGTGACCGCGGCGTGACCGCGGCGTGACCACGACGTGACCGAGGCGTGACCACGGCGTGACCGCGGCGTGACCGCGGCGTGACCGCGGCGTGGCCGCGGTGTGACCGCTGCGTGACCGCGGCGTGACCGCGGCGTGACCGCGGCGTGACCGCGGCGTGACCGCGGCGTTACTGCGGTGTGACCGCGTCGTGACCGCGAAGTGACTGCAGCGTGACCGCAGCGTGTTGGCCCGATCCAGCGACATCCGGGGGAAACATATTCAGACCAGGAGCGAAGGGAGTGGGAGGAGGCTGGAATTAATACTTTGGTCTGGAAATTGACTTCTACTAACTATTAATTTTGGAATTTGCCTCTAGAAATGACATGTATATCCAATGTTCAAGGATATCATTGTTGTAATTCTCCCGACGATCTATGGAAACTCCATTCACGGTCAGATATGGGGTTTCCAATGAAATAAGACATGGTAATTGTGATAATTAGTTGAGAGAAGATGACCAAACCCAGGAATAGAGAAACGGGTTATAATGAACCAACATTTTTTCCAGCACAAACATAAGGGGAGGGGGGGTTTATCTACTCATGATTAAAAGTATAAGAAACATACTAAAAATTCTAATAGAGTTCATTAAAATATAGAATAAATGAATCAGAAGCACCGTGAAAATTTGGAGAAAAGTTCTCCAAAACTATTCTATCACAAAAAAAAACATAGTTCCAAGCCCCCCCACCACTTATACTCTCCCCCCCTACCTGGAAACCCCCTTCCTAGACATCCCTCCCCCTGCTAGAGAACCCCTTGCCTGGACACCCCTTCCCCCTACTGGACACCCCTCCCCCTACTGGACACCCTCCCCCCTGCTGGACACCCCTTCCCCCTGCTGAACACCACCCTGCCTGGACACCCCTCCCCCCTGCTAGACAGCTCTCCCCCATGCCTGGACACCCCCCTGCCTAGACACCCCCCCTGCCTGGACACCCCTACCACCTACTGGACACCCCTCCCCTGCCTGGACACCTCGGCCCCCTGCTGGATACCCCTCCCCCCTACTGGACATCCCTCCCCCTGCTGGACACCCCTCCCCCTGCTGGACACCCCTCCCCCTGCTGGACACCCCCCTATCTAGACACCCTCCAACTGGACACCCCTATCAAGACACCCCCTGCTGGACACCCCTGGACAGACCCCCCAGACCCCCTGGACAGACCCCCCATGACCTGGAAACCTCACCCCTTGCACCCCCCGGGACCCCCTTCTAGTCCCCTCTCCCCTTCCAGCCCCCTACCAGTCCCCTCCCCCTGTTAGTTCCCCCCCTCCCCTACCAGTTCCCTCTCCCCCAATTCCAGTCCTGCCCCCACCCCCCCCCCCCCCACCAAAACATGGACATTAAAGTACTTTCATGAGGATAATTTCACTTACATCTTGATTCTCACACCGATCATTAATGAAGTTATCTTAGAGTTAGTTATTAGTGAATCAATAATAAACTCTAAAAGGTAAGAAGTTTAGATCTAGTCAGTCCAGAAGTTTTCCCCTAATGTTGTGATTGATTTTATTTGTGGAGATGTAATGGATTGTGAACAATCCAAAAAAGGGCATATTTTTAGTAATGATCACCTTTATCCATTTCCGGGTTGTGTTTTTTGAATAGTATTTTAGAGATGTCTCAAAAGAAGAAACAATTCCATTAGAAAGGAATGAATGGGTTTTGGAAATGTTTTCCCAGCTTTGTATACCACAGAGAAGTTTCATTGTGATGACAATGGTCACACCACAACCTTACCAAGGTACATGAGCCTATATATAGTGGAAGGCCAAGGGGAAACAACTTTTTTGATAGGATACCAAAAGTTTTATCTAGGTAGACTGTTATTCCATGAATTTGGAATACATGATTCAAAAAAAGAAAAATTCCCTACCCCGTAAGGTTAACTGAATTTTCCTAAGGGATACTAAATTTTTTAAGTAGTTTATACACTCTAGAATGTTTTGAAGGATTGCATCAAGCTGTGAGGATAATTACTGTTTCATGAAGGGATTATTGCTAGAATTCAGTGTCACTCACCACAGGAAGCAATGTCATGAGATGAGGGTGTTACACCATGAAGACTTGATATAAAGAATGATGATTTTGAGGGACCATGAACCCAAAGTATGAAGTCACATGTGATTCTATGAATCAAGGTGGATGAAGATTTAGTAGTACTACATTTAGAAGGTGCCTGCACTCTGATGTTAGTGATGCACTGTGATGGGTATTAAAGGGATTATAGGTCATGTTGTTGTCTATATAACATGCTGTGAAGTAGGATATAGAAAAATTATAGTGTTTCTATACATGTACACATCACACCATGGAGGAAGAAATAATTACCAGAGAAAGACTTCGAGTCACTAAAGATTAAAGGATCCTCCCAGATTTTGTAGGGAGATAAAAATAAGATATTAACTAGATTTATTGAATCTGTTTGATGTCTCAGGATTAAAAATAATATGTTTTTACTTCTTTTTATGTGTTATTAAATCTTAATTTGGACTGAATTTAAGCTTATAAATCATTTCTATTGTGGGTTGTATTGTGGAGGTAGTCTACATTCAATACCTAGTATCCTTTTTGGTTTAATTTTGGTTCACAAAATCCATAACTGAAAACAGATAATGATGAAAAAAATAAAGCATCATTCCACTAAATAGGAAACATGTTTCGACCAATGGTCCTAGTTGAGCCTCAACCAACAAAATTTTATATGGGCTGGATTTTGGGTTTTTAACCAACAAAAGTTTATATGGGCTGTGTTATGGGTTTTTAAAATATAAATAAATAAATAGGATGGCCCTAGAGTACACATTTAGTCCCATGTTGGTGGGTTTTCTATCTACTTCCAATCATAGAAAAGGTTCCCTTTAATGCAACCAGCTTCTTTTGTAGGAAAATGAAACAATGTAAATTTAGAAATGATCTCTTCAATGCAACCAACTTATTTTGTAGGAAAATCAAACAATGTTAATTTAGAAATGTTTCTCGACAGTTCGTAAAAATTAAAGCATACAACATAGAGAACCATATGCATAATATACATAGAATGCAAAGGATAAATGAAAAATATGTTAAAACTGGTTAAGAAAAAAGGCATAAAAAGGGAGCATAATTGACATAATGATTCATCTTTTTACTTGCAAGATCCATGGAAAACACTTTTGATTGGATCCATGACAGCAGTTCCAAGTACAAATCCATATCCATGTGTTGCTGAGCTGATGGAACCTCCCATTGCTAAATATTTAAGAGTATTCCAATCAAGAAAAAAAACCCCGATCTAATATGAAATAAATTTTATTAGGCATGAAATTATTAATAAATTCAACATTTAATACATTAGTGTCGTAAGAAATACATTTGAAAAAAAGGCTCATCCCTAATTAATTGCAAATATAATTCAACAAAAATCCACTTCATCAAACCTAGCACTAACAACTTGAGTTCCAAAAAGTCAAAATTTTCCCAATTCGAACAAAGATGATGACTAATCCATAACTAGAGTTTGGGGAAATGATAAAGAATACATTATTCAGAAATATTTTATAGTAGTTGTATATAGAACAACAACAGATTGGGAATAAAGCCTCGAGTGGAATCTAAAGATAAATCTAAAGATCAGATTGATTCATAAACTCATTTCAATAGTGAGCACAATGATTGCCAACAAAACATGGGAAAAGATAATGTGTCAAGTAGATTTTTGAAAAGGTAATTAATTTCAATGGTCAAAACCCTTCACCAAGTACACAATGGCCTACATCAGTGGTTAATTTTAAATAGAAAGATCACAGATTTCACAAAGATTCATTGTATAAGGGGAGTGGAATCAAAGAGAACAGAAGCCTTGGGGATTTCTGCCGTGTTTGAATCGTGGCTTCCGGCTGCTGAAAATTTTCAGCATGTCGTCAAGGAAGTATTGGGAGGATGATGGAAACAATTACAATCGAGAGCATACCGCCCAAGCGTCCGAGAGGAGGGCGCAGTGAGGAGGAGGGCGCAATGAGGAGGGCGCGGCGAGGAGGGCGCGACGAGGAGGGCGCGGCGAGGAGGAGGCGTCGGGGAGGAGGACCGGCGAGGAGGGAACAACTAGGAGGCGTCGGGTAGGAGGAGGGCGCGTTGAGGAGGCATCGGGGAGGAGAAGGGTCGCGAGGGCAGGAGGAGCCTGATGGAGATTGGGAAAAAAATGGGGTGAGTGATATAGCCATGGATAAGATTTTTATCTGTGGTAATATAAAAGCTATAGCCACAGATCTATAAATCCGTGGCTATAGGTCTGTGGCTATATCCCAGATTTGTAGTAGTGAATGATCCTAAATTATAAAATGAATTAGTAAAACAATTCTTATATTGAAATGGATAGTGAATATACATGGTTATTGAAATTTAATAGTGAATTGTGTGGTTATAGGTTATAGGAAATTTCTGAACAATCACACCATGTCATTTCCTTTAAAATTGTACTTCATAGTACATATGTTATTAAGAAATCACTCGTACTTCCAGATTTTTTGGATGGTCTCTAGAAAAGAGATGTTGATCTCTACTATCGTGAATGTTTCCTAGAACACATATTATTATTATTTTAAATAATATGTTTAGGATGGTTTATTCATTTTGGGGAGGGGGTTTTCAACAGTTTTAGTTAATCCAACATTTAATTTCCCTTGCCTTCATATAATGTGTATGCCCCTATAGGGAGTTTATCAGCATGTTTTTAGAGATATATTCTTCATGTTAATTTTTCTATCTACTTCTATCTTCATCTCCTAGTTGTTATTATTCCATATTATTGTATTATTTTTAACACCATAATGAAATAGAACTAACATTCCATTTGGGGATCAAAACTGATTTGTTAGGGATTTTTCTAGGACTTGATCTACAAATGTATTGAATATATATACAATATTTCCAGAAAATCCATTTATCTCATTTATCTATGATCCATGAGTTTTGAGAGTATTTTTATAGTTGTAATGATAATTCAAAAGATAAATCAATATTCCCTTCATATGGGAGTATTTGGATTATATTTTTTAGTATAATTGAGGTTTAAAATACTTGAATCACTTTAAAATCTCATAGGGAGTTTTTCCACATTAATTTATTATCCCTTAATTATTATTTCTCAGTAAGGTGATCCTAGAAGGATGGATAATTTTTGGAAGCAAAGGCTTTTGATGTCCATCGAATGTAGAAACTTCTCAAAGATACAAGATACAGATACACTATTTTATATATACTTATTAGATGATTAAGAAAGTAATTTTTATTGATTTGGGTTATGGTAACTTCACTAGGATTTAAACCATTTCACTCATCCTCAAATGATTTCAAATATGTGTTTGGATCCTCTCTTTCCAATACATGAAACCTATGAAGAAACTATATCATTGAATTCATATGCTAAAAATATTATTGATTATTTGATTTTAACATATTGTTCATATTATGAATGTTGGGGGACCTAAAGTTCACTATGTTACAATTCATATGAGCTAAATGTCCCTCTATATTCACACATACTAATGTTGGTCTAGTTTATGAAGATGGAAATGATAGGGAATCCAATATTTGGGTAGTTCTAAACACAATATCATATTTCTTTATGTTCCATAGATTTATAATTGTTTCCAATACATCTCTTTTAAAATTTGAATCAAAATAAATGAGGTGATCTTAATTAGAAGTTGTCAAGTATCAATATAACATTAAATAGAAAATTGAAAGTAAATACAAAAAACCAACATACCTCCCTAGAAATATTTCTAGGGTAAGGAGGATCCTTTCATGGTGATCCCATCAATTTTTTTAACCATGGGAATGTAGTAATTAGTGGGATTAAAGTTTTCTCCAAACAAGATAATGTTTCTAGTGAGTTTTTACCCTTAATTGTGTTGGGGATATTAGGTTGATGATAACAACGTCTTTTGTGTAATATGTATAGAAACATGGAGATTTAAATCTATAATAAAATTTACTAGCCACATCCATGGATATCACATCATGAACCTCTTAGATTATTTTTAAATTGTAATCTCTAGTTTTTCATTTAATAAGAAGAAGAATCTATGGATTAACCTCAATTGGTAATTTTAACTTATGTAGTAAGATGTAATAATCATTCCTTCCAATACTATTACATATCTTATTTAAGAAAATTATCTAATCAATCATGAATCAACCGAATTCCCATAATCAATGGTAGTGGGGATGTTTTAGGGGGCCTTTACGTGTAAAACTGAGACTGAGAGATGAAGGATTCAAATAAAAATTAAATTATAGAACTTTTTTGAACGTGAATACTAGTTTAGGATAAATAAATGATCCTGCACTAGTACATTGATTGAAATTTCCATCATTAGTAGGTGTATGAACTTAGTGAGAATATAGGGGTTTTATATATGTTCAATGGAAATTTGGCCATTGAATGTTCATATCAATTTTTTTCACCAAATTTGATACAACATATTAGTGAACTATCTTGAAAGAATTCAATCTGAGTAAGAATATTGACGTTCTTGTTGATTAAATCGATCAAGGTCAACAATGTTACTAGTAATCAACAATAAAGTCCCTCAAGGGGAATATCCATGAATGTTTGATGGTAGTATTACTAGAAAAACTTACTATTACTTCTATAAATCTATGTGGGGACCAAATGAAAATAATGTTTAATAGTCAATCCCTTTCAAAAATAGTGAACATAGAAGTACGTGAAGAATTAGATAATTGAAGTATGTCAATCATTTTTTAATGTGATAATACTGATGGTTTTGTTAGTTGATTGTATTCTTTCTACCTCCTATAATATAATTATGTCACAATGTCTCCTCCCATTTACATAAGAAATATTATTTATGTAATTTCAATCCCTTATGTTTATTTATTTATTTATATATCTCAGGCGCATTATATGTCTATGAGTTTTATGCTGAGGTGCATGAATGGCGGACATTGTGTGGTGGGTATGTTTCAGTGAATTATTACATTTAGTGAACCTATTAAATTTGAATTGATGTTTTTTGGTTTATATTTTCTAGACCATTGATCTATAGAGGACAATGTTGTAGTTCAAAGAGATATTATGATTTTGGTGGTTTCATTGGAATCTCAAGAAATTTGAATTTCCTTGGATTCTCCCCAATAAGTGGTATTAAAGATAGTTAATATAATAAATGTTTTATATAAATAAAATATAGAGCATATAATCAAATAAAAAAAAGTTGTAGAAAAATATTTTCAATGTAACATAATTTGGATTTTAGAAAATATAGACGGAGGATCTTATAATTTAGAAGGACATTGACGTTCCATTGTCAGAATTGAAGAGAGTGTTGAAAGAGATTTTTGAATGTAAACTCTTACATATGAAGGTATTGAACTTCAAAAATATGTCTCTATATATAAATATTTTTCTAATTATTCAATATAAGAAGAGAACAGATGATGTTATGAAGGACATTCCAGACATGTATGAAAATTCAATGACATTTAAAAAAATATAATGTTGTGATGGGGTTTTTATTGTTTTCATTTAGGATACCATCTATAAATCATGGGAATGAGTTTAATATGATCCATGGAAATATATAATTATAGAAGATAACTTTTCCTGATGATTTTTGGGTTATTATTGTTATATCTCTACATCTTGATAGAAAGGATTATATTTTAACAACTTTTAGTAACTCAATTTTATGGAAATATTTGATATCTGATGACTTTTAGAATATTATACTCATTGAAGATCTTTGGTGAAGGAAATTACAAGTACCAAATTTTATTGACCATAAAATTTATCTAAGGGGAGGATTACTCAATCTAAAATAAAAAAAAACTATTGAGAAAGGTATTATTAAATAAGGTTGGGAAAATTGTATAGTACATGCGATACATTCTGTAAATATGGAATGAAAGGACATATCAAGAAAGAACAAAATAATCATAAGAAGAACACTAGAAACGTATCAATGTTTGGTAGTTTTCAATTCATTAACACAATATATGATAAAATGTATTACTTACTATGTGTCAATAGTGTAGTATAATATTTGTATATTTATGTAAAGAATATTATCATTCAACATGGAATTAGAGATTGATGGTAGATTATGTCGATGAAATATCCGAAAAAGTTCATCTGGATGATAGTGAAGCCCTAGAAGTGGTCTATAACAGTGTTTTCAATATCTAAAATGATTTATATGGTATTATTGATGAAAATATAAGTTCTACACATCCCAATTTTATAGGGGAATATTAATTATATTGGGAAACATAATGAATTAGGGAATATGACATGTTTTGAAATTAGGGTAAGAATAATTACCTTACTATCCATGACTGCGGTATGAGGAATAAAGGATGACACCCTTTACAAGATAAAAAATACAGATTGAATTTTCATTATAAAATTTATAACTTCTGATGAAATAGAAGTTTTTATTTTAATGTTCATACACTGCAATGAAAATGTTATGAAAACTAGACTGTCCAACGAAATATTGAAGATTTATCACATGGAAATTATATTATGTGAGGTTGTTTATTTGGAAATCATAGATATCATGTCACAAGAATACTACACATATAATTAGATTATTTTTAATATAATGATATATTAATTACAAACCAAATACCACGATCACTATTGTATTTCAAAAACTTGGTTGTTAATACCCAATAATATATATTTTTATTCTATATAATGAGGTCCTTAATTATTTCAAGCTCTTAAAATGAATGGGAAATATTATTGAATACATAGACAAAATGGGTGAGCTAAAAATATAAGTAATGGAATAATAAAGATAAAGAACAATAACATGTGGGAAAAAATATAACATTATATCATAAAATTGAATGCTCAATAGTAATCACATGGGGGCATAATATAAAAGAAATAGTGTCATAAGATAATGGAATCAAAAAAAAAAGGTGGCCAAAACATATAACATAACATAAAAATGAGTGAAGAATAATTGCGTATACAATATCACATGCAGGAAAATGTCTTATAAAAGATTATTTTTACTCCCTAATCTTATATATAATGTCTCATTAGAATAATTATTTACATAATGTATTGGAGCTCTATCAGGGTGCTCCCATCATTACATTCCCATTATTATTAGTGATAAAAATTAAATCAATCATAAGTCTTAATCATACGAATTACCCATCAAAAGCAATGGGATTTGAAATCTAATCTCATTTCATAGTCAAAGGAAATTTTATAATGAAGTAATTTGAGATATGAAAATAGGGAAAGTATTAATCGATGAATGTAAGGGATAATAGGCTACATATATATGTGAGAAACATATAAACACAATTTTTAGGTAATATATAACATCAAAGTTATTCATAAATTATGATAATGTCTTTAAAGATTACATTGAATATTTATTGAGGAAAATACCTTCTTTGTGCTGATATAAATTATTTAAAATCTAAAAAAAATATTTAAAATATAGTTGATTATTTTTAAAAAAAGAACCATATAACCTTATAATTGAATCCTCAAATAGTTTAGTGGTCAAGAAAGAAGGCAATTATATACATTCCATATAATTAAAAAAAATTCATTTCATACTATTTTAAAAATGTTAAAAAAGTACCTTCTTTAAAAAAAGGCATGTGGAATCCTTTCAAAAGGTTTTGTAATGATTCAAAAATTGGTAATATTTCCTCTAATACATAATTGGGAGAATTTTAAAAACATTGTTCAAAATATTTTTTAAAAACATGTTTATGGAATAAAATTGGATTTTATACCAAATATAGAGATAATAATGTTATATTTTCTAAAAAATGTTTTGTCAATATTGTAAGGCACCAGAGAGGGAAAATAATAAAAAAAATATTTTGATTAAAAAATATTCATTTCACACTATTGGAAATGGTTATAAATATATTTTCATTGGAAAAGTACATGAAGATTCCTTTAAATCTATTTTTAAATATTTCAAACATGGGTAAAAATTTATTTAATAAATAATTTGGAGATTGATAAAAAAATCCTTCAAAATATTTTCAAAAATCTTCTTTACAGAGGAAAATTTGATTTTCTACCAAAGGGAGAAATGAAGTCATATTTTCTTAAAAATTTTCACTAAACACTTTTATGTACCAAATTGAAGAAAATGACACTACTACATGAAAATTTCATGGAAAACAAGACGAGAATATAAATAAATTTGTTTATTATAAATTTATCAAATATTTTATTTCTTTGTAAATTTAAGCATAAAATATCCTCATTAAAGTGAGATTAAGGAAAAAATACAAACAACTTCGGTAAATTTTTAAAAATGACACACTTGTAAGAAATAATGTAAATTGAAAAATGAAATATAATAAATATAATGAGGCTCATGATAAAATCACAATTTGTTTGGAGATACACTTTATAAAATTAAATTGGTTCTTAATACAGAATATGCCTCAATGAAATGGAAATTGAGATGAAAACTATTATAAAGACCATACCAATGAAGATGGTATTAATCAAAAAAATATTATGTTTTTTAAATATAAATCCACATAAAAAAGTGTAAATTTAACCTAAAATAAGAAAAACAATTATGCACATAATCATAGAATGTCAAAGATAATGAAGAATTAATACATCTCAATGAAAAGGGATTGAGTTATGAAATTACTTACCACTCGGTAATAATAAAGTAAAATACCCATGGATGAATAATTGAAATTAAAAAAATAAAATACCATTAATTATTAATTATAAAAGATATTACATGTATATGAGGTAGAGTATAAACCACATATAATAAATTAGGTTCACAACCTTAAAACATTCTTTAATGAAGATTGATATGAAATATCTTACGTAGAGACCAAATATTTTGTCTATATAATTAATATCCTATATAATAAAATTATATCATTTTTTTATTAATAACCTTTTATTGGTGTAATACTTTATAATTAAACCATTTAATTCATTTATCAAATGACACATTTAATTACTTATTCATTTATTTCTATGTCAAGTGTTTTTGGGATGCTCATTTCATAATTTCAAAACTGCATTGATGTGTCAACTATTGTAAAAGGATTAACTATTCCTTAATTTCTAAAATAATAATCATGAACTAATTATTAATTTTTAATTAATTATACTTCTAAATCAAACCATGAAATATTGTTATGAAAAATGATGTATATTACAATCATGGATATGGTAGTCCGTACGTAAGTATGAGGAACATTTACATTTTTCAAACATAAAAATGGAAATAAGTTATGTATTGTTTTAACATTCAACAATTATAATTATATTATATATATATATATTATTATTATTTCATTAAATACACTCACATATACCCTTCATTTTATGTGGTAATAAAAACCAAATCACCTTGATTCATGAGGTGGTAGTCCATCATACACATGAATGATTTTATCATTTTTACATAGATTTTAAAGTAAGAAGATATAATAAATATCAATTTTACCTAATTATTATGGAATTAATGTCATATATATACATTAAATCCATTGTCTTGATCATTATTTTGGGTTGATGATGGAAAACAAATTACATCGATTTGTGAGGTAGTAGTACGCCATACACCTGAATGATGGTTTTGTTTCCCATTTGATGGAAGAGGATATTGATAAATAATGTTACATCAAAATAATAATATATTAGTATATATGGTATAATTTTGATATTATATTTATTTTTTAGGATATTAATTATGGTGTAAAAAGAATTTAAAAAGAAGGATCTCGGTTAACACAATTATCTTCGCAAATAAGAACCTCATTTAGATATCTTATTAAGTCCCATAAGAATGGTATTTTAGGTAATATTATAATCTATATAATGTGTATAAGGTTGTTTTGGAGATATTTTGGTAGTTTTTGGAATTAAAAAATTTCTTGATATGTCTAAAAAAGTTATTGAAGGTGGTTCCCATCTATAATTGTGGTGGGGGTAGAGTTATTGTAAATACAAAAAACTATTCAATAATGGGTAGTCACTATAGTGACCTGAGCCTTTAATATAAAAGATTTCATGATTTTGAGAATAATTAATCATCCAAGTACAAGCCCAGGATCGTTAAGTCTAGTGTCTCTGATGACTAGGTATATATAAAATAAAACATGGGATAAAAAACTTCTTTATTTAATATCCCTAATGATATTCTAACTTCCTTTAAGCCCTTACATATGCACAGGGTACCCTGGGGAACACATGAACAAAGGTATGAGAAAAAAAATCCCAGTAATGGAATGAACATAAGGATGCATCTCAAGAACACGAGTTATGAGGCATGACATAATGATATCCCAAGAATGAAACTTATAAAATCATTTAATATAAGAATGATATCATATAAACATGGAATCATATAAATGTGACAGAATCATAAATCATTTATTTAGTACTGGTCAAGGCTAACCGCCAATCCAATTTCCTATTTTAGTACTAGTCAAGGCTAACTGCCAATACCGTTTCACATCGTATCTCGTGAGACTTAACCTTACCCAATGAATTGGTGTGCTATCTGGGAGCACCCATATCAACATTTTCATGAATATTACTAACACATAAATATTCTTACCACATATACAATCATACATAATCAACCATACACAAACATAAGGGTACCCATGGAAAGAATTGGGTACCACAATCATGACATAAATCATAACCAAAGGGAGTATCATGAAAGTGTCCATGTAAGGAAAGAATTAGAACATACATGGACCTTAATAGGGTAAAATAGGCATATATCAAGGTAAGTGGTGTCAAACACAAGTGACAACATGTGAGAAATGTATTTTAGAAGCATTAGCATTACAACATTTTTTTTGCAGTTTTAAGGAAAATACCATAGAGATTTTAAAATAGTAAAGAAGAAATTATTTTATATAAAACAATAATTTAACCAAGGATATTTTCATAATACAAATAAATAATTTACAAAAAAATGTGTCTTAAAACAGAATATATAGTGCACTTGAAATTGGGTAAAAGTTCGGGAAGTTCCTTTAAAACGAGTGTGCTTATTGGGAAGTATCGAAGAAATATTCACTTAAAATAATGTATATCCACAAAATAGAATGGATATGGATCTTGGAAAATGAGTTTGGGGAATATAAATAGAATTTTTATTTTCTAAAAAAAATAAAATACAACATCATTTTGGTAAAAAGAAAGATAGAGAAATCCGAAGGAATAAAGGAAGTTCGGGTAGAATCCATCATTGTCTATTGGCATGGTATCAGGTGTAACTAAGAGGGATTGATGAGAGAGATAAGGGGTTTCTCATTACTTATAAAACATTTGGGAAGTATGGGGAAGGTGTATAAATGTACACCATCATTTGTTATTACACAAAAAGTAATAGCATAGAGAACAATTTTGATTAAGAGTAAAGAGGGGTGGATCCCTTACCTTAAATCTATTGGTGTTCTCGACTTGTTATTAATGACCTGAATAAACAAATTAGTCTTACTAATTAACAATTACAGAACCCCTTATATATTCAATTTATTTATTATAACCTTATTTTTTCATTCAAATCCTTTTTTATTAGTTATAGGGTTCAATTTTATTGTTCAGGCTCGTTTGTTTACTTGGCTTTGAAAGATCAGTTCACTTATATACAAGTTTGGATTATATGAATGATGAAAGTGGTATTCCAGAATTGAAGATATATTATTAAGTTCATATCCAGGATATTAAATGGTTTTAATTATAATTTGGTTACTTAGAGTGAAGTCAAATTATTATATATATAACCATAGTGATAACTGTTTTTGTTAATCAGTGGATTTGATTACAAAGAAAGTGTTTTTCTTTATAACATAATTCAATTTGTACCAAAGGATAAAAGAACCCAAAATAGGATATATTACTTAAATAATAATCTTGTTCAACCATAACACAAATGGTTTCATGACCATAATTAAATATAATAATAGAAATTGATAAATCGTTGTCCTTTAATGTGCTAAATTAGCACATCTCAAATGATGCTTTCATTTCTTTCAAATAAAATGGTGGGGAAATGAGAGAAGATAATGAGTTATACCACTAGCATGAAGAAATTACAGTACATGTATGTTACTGGATTTATCATACTATTTTGGTGAGGGGAGCTGATGAAAGAAATAAAAAAGAAAAGAACTTAAAAGAAAAGAAGAAATTGAGAAGATAAATTTTACCTCTTGAGACTTTCTTCTTTGAGAACCTCTTAAGGGGAGTGGTTTTGGTATTTTGAGGAGGATGAGAGATTTTGGACGTGGTGGGTGACCTTGGGGAGATATTTGGGTAGAATAATGGCAATTCACAAGGCTTGAGAGGAGTATAGAGAAGATGGTGTGAATGGGGGTTTTTAAAGTGGAGGAGAGGTGGGATTTCATAATATTATAATGATTAATTTATTATTTCTTCCCAAGACAAGGAAGAGTAAGTATTCCATGACCATGAATAGTAAACTAGTCATGTGAATTTAAACCATGGGTGGTGACATCATCCATGATGCTATGAATAGACTATTTAGCTTATAATGTATATATATGGTAAATTACTGTATTTTACTATTCATCAAAAAAATCAAGGATTTCAGAAAAATCTCAAAAATTCACCCAAACCATTTTTCAATTTATAGAATCCAAAAATGAAGTCCATTTTTCAAAAATAAATTTTGTAAATATGATTATTTTAATATTTATTTAAAATAATAATTTATTTTCAAAACCTGTTTGAAAACATTCATTAACTTATTCTAAAATATAGGTATATCGTAAATCCAACATGAATATTACTTTTAAACCCCCATAGGTGATGTTACTATTCATTAGCATATATCACTATTCATAAGGGTATGTTACTATTTGTTAGGGTATGTTACTATTTACCAAAAATTAAGTTTCTCTTATCGGACTTCAAATAACTTACTGATTACAACCATGTATGCTGGATTTTCGAAATTCCAAACACAGAAGTGTCAAACTTATATTTAAAGGTTACTTAGCACTTAGTAGTTCATTTTGTTGTGTTTTCATTTGATTTTATGAAACACTTATGAGAAGGTAATTTCCATTTAATAACATTCGGTCTTTATATTCTTCCCCCCTTATGAAGTTTCACCCTCAAAATTTTGTTTTACATTATAAGACAAAAACATGTGTGGGTACTTTTCCATCATTGATTCCTCCAATTCCCATGTAGCCTCTTTGTACTTATGGTTTCTCTATAGTTCCTTGACCAGATGAGTAGTCTTGTTGCATAGAACTTTGTCTCTATGATCCAAGATCTTCACTAGCTTCTCCTTGTAGGAGGGATCATCCTACAACTATAGCACCTTTGAAGAGAGTATATGTGAAGGGTCTGGTATGTACTTTCTTAAGAGGGATACATGAAAGACATCATGTAATTTGGATATGGTAGGTGGAAGTACCAGTCGATAGGCTACAACTCTGACTAGATCAAGGATCTCGAAGGGGCTGATGTACCTGGGACTTAACTTCTCTTTGTTCCCAATCCTCACGAAATTCTTTCTTTGGGATATATGTAGAAATACAATGTCTCCAACATTGAACTCATGGTCTTGTCGACTGTTATCTGCATAAAACTTCTGTCAACTTTGGGCTGCCCTGATATGATGACGAATGGTTTTCACCTTCTCCACTATTTCTTCAAACATTTCAGGTCCTAGTTGCTTACGCTCACCAACTTCATCCCAACATGTCGGTGTTCTACACCTTTTCCCATAAAGGGCATCATAGGGTGTAATTCGGATGCCTAAGTGGAAACTATTACTGTAGGAGAATTTAACGAGTGGAATATATTGGTACCATCCTCCTTTGAATTCTATTGAACACGCTCTCAACATGTCTTCCATTGTCTGAATAGTTCACCCAGATAGGCCATCAGTTTGAGGATGATAGGCCATAATGAAGTTCGGTTCAGTGCTTAGAGCATGATGGAGAATTTTCCAGAACATCGAGGTGAATCTCAGATCATGATCAGATACAATAGATAGTGGTACTACATGAATCCCTACCACTTCTTTAAATTAAATATGTGCAAGTTGATCCAATGAGAAGTCCTCTTGAACCGCGATAAAGTGAGCTGTCTTCGTAAGACGATCCACAACGACCCATGTAGCATTTTTTTTATCTAGATGTCTTTATAAGTCTGGTGACAAAGTCCATGGTAATATTATCCCACTTCCATGTTGTTATGGGTTGTGGTTTCATGATCCCCTTAGACTTTTGTCTCTCAGCCTTCACCTGGTGACATACGAGTCACATTGATGTATATTCAGCAATCTCCCTTTTCATATTGTCCCATCAAAATTTTATCGGAGATCTCGATACATATTTGTGCTCCCTAGGAGGATAGAGAAGGGTGAGCTATGTGCATCATTTAGTAGATCCTTCCTTATCTCTGGATCAAATGGTACACAAAATCGTGTCCCAAATCATACAACTCCTTCCTCATAAATTTTGAAATTGAAGGATTTCCCATTTTTAACATCTTCCACCCTTTTCTGAATTTCCACATCCTTTATTTGAGCATCCTTTATTTTCTCCAAGAGGGATGGTTGAGTAATCCTTTGATAAAGGATTGATAATGTTACTCCCTTAATGATTCCCATGTCCATCCTTTTCAAATCTAAGAATATTGGATCCATTTCAATTCTCATCCTTAATAAAGATGAATGATCTTTTCTACTTAGAGCATCTGCCACCTTGTTTGACTTATCGGGATAGTAGTGGATTTAGCATTCATAATCCTTGATGACCTCTATACATCTTCGCGAATGCATATTAATCTATTTCTGTGTGAATATATATTTGAGAATCCTATGGTCAGTATATATCTCACATTTTTTCCAATAGAGATAATGCCGCTAGATTTCCAATGAAAAGATCATAGTCGCAAACTCCAGATCATGCGTGGGATAGTTTTGATCATGGATTTTCAACTACATTGAAGCATATTCTATCACTTTATAATTTTTCATTAGCACACAACCATATACTTTCTTAGAAGAATCACTATACACCACAAAGAATTATCCAATTTAAGGGAGTGTGAGTACCGACGCAGTGATAAGGATCTTTCTTAACTCCTTGAAACATTCTTCACATTCTTGTGTCCAGAAGAAATTTACTCCCTTCTATGTCTTCTTGGTCATTGGGTTTGACAATCGTGAAAAGTTCTTCATGAATATTTGTTAATACCCATCTAGACCTAAAAATCTACGGATCTCTATTACAGAAGTTGTCCTCAGACACTCTTCAATTGCCTTCATCTGGGAAGGGTCCACAAATATCCCTTTCATGGTGATAACATTCCCTAGAATGATACTTCATCCATACAGAACTCACATTTACTGTACTTTGCATAAAACTTCTCTCTTTGAAAAGTCTTTAACACTGTCTCCATATGCTCCACAAGTTACTCTTTGATCTTGGAGTTTATCCGAATATCATCAATAAAGGCCAGCACAAATTTGTCGAGGTAATCTCTAAAGACTCTATTCATTAAATACATGAAAATTGTTGCAGTATTAGTGAGTTCTAAGGGAATCACTATGAACTCATAGGGTCCAAACCTTGTTCAAAAGGCAGCCTTGGGAATATCTTCCTTCCTCACCTTTAGTTGTTGATATCCCGAACGAAGGTCCACTTAAGAGAAATAACTAGCCCCATGAAGCTAATCGAACTAGTCATCTATCCATGGAAGGGGATAATTGTTCTTTATAGCGATTTTATTGAGCTCATGAAAATCAATACAGAGGTGCATTGATCCATCCTTCTTCTTGACGAAGAGGACTGGAGCACCCCATGGTGAAGAACTCGAGCGTATAAAACCATTCTCTATATTCTCATGTAACTGCTTCGTCAGCTCTTCTAGCTCTACGGTTTCCATTTTATATGGTCTCTTTTAGATTGGCAGAGATCCAGGGATAAGTTCAATTGTGAACTCAACCTCTCGATCAGGAGGAATGCTAGACAAATCATAGGGGAATACATCAGTGTAATCCCTCATGATGGGAATGTCTTCCAGAATGATTATATCCATTGTCCCAATCATTTAAGCTAGATATGCTTTCTCACAAGGAAGTAGTATCCAAACTTGAGATGGAGATTCTAAAGGAGACACATCTTCCACCTTACACTTATAAAGAATCATAGAATGCTTTGGGATGTGAAAAGTGATCTCCCATTCTCGACAATTTATGTTGGCCTTGTACAATGATAGCCAATCCATGCACAATATATTGTCGAACTCCACTAAAGGAAGTATGACAAGTTTTTTTGGGAGGTTCAGTCCACAAACATTAATCAGGGAGGAGTTATAAACCATGGATGTAATAATTTCCCCATTCTCTGTTCTCACCGATCACTTTTCCTCCAAATTTTGAGGTGGTGTTTGAATAGTTATACTAAACATGCAAGATATGAAAGAATTCATAGAACCAGAATCAAATAGTACGTTCTCTATTCTTGAATGAATTACAAGTGTACCTGTCACCACATCATTTTCCAGCTCCACCTCAGCAGTAGTGACGGCTTAAGACTTTCTTTATTTCCTTGTAGGTTATTGTTGATTTCCTCCGAAAACCCTCGACTTATAAAAATTGTTCACATAATTCCCAATCTCCTTGTAGTTATAACAGTGCAATGCAGGCTGAGTTTTGATCTAAACCTTCCTTTCTTCTTTAACATTAGCGGGATTTTTCATATCCCTTCAGAAGTTCTAGGCTAGATGACCAAACATTCCGTATTTGAAGAAATTTTTGGTTCCCTTGAGACAATCACCAAGATTCTTTTTCCCACAATTTTTGCAAAGGGGAAAGTGAGGCTTCTTCCCATTATGGGAGTTGTTTGATGAACCACCCATGTTGTTCTCTATTGTGTTCTTCTTTTCACTAGGCCCATGAGACCACTGAGAGTCTCCAATATCTATTTCAACCTTGAGGGCATAAAGAAAAATTTCTTCATAGATGTCAAAGTCTCAAATCGCCAAAACTTTTCATAGACTCGGCTTTAGTCCACTAAATAAGTGTTCCATATTGATTTCAATGTTCATGACAATTCTAGATGGGTACCATTAAAGCCTTGTAAAGTTTGCTTCATATGCCCCAATGGACTCATCTTTCTTCTTCTTGAGTATAAGGAACTATCTTTCCATCTTGAGATGGAGGGTTTGAGGAACATATTTGTTGAAAAACATCCTCTTGAATTCCTCCCATTCTATGGAATAAATTTCTTCTTGGGACTTTGTATTCTTGATCAGTGTCCACCACTGATCAGCTTCCCCATCAAAATGATAGATTTCCAGTACAACTTTCTCTTCTTCTAAGTACTATAGGATAGAGAAAATATTTTCAATGGAGTTAATCCATTGTTCTGTGAGGAGGGGATCAGAAGACCCGCTAAACATTGGATGCCTTTTCTGCATGAAGGATTCTATAGCAACATGCTCTTTCCTTGGAGGAGGAAGACGTTCCACCTGATTCAAGTTATTATTCATAACTCGATCCAGCTTAGAAAGTACTACCATGATGTTTTGAGCACCTTATTCCATTACATCATGAATGACATTAGGGAAATCGTCACATTACCTATCACATTGGTTCTTGGAATGTGTTCTTCTATTTCCAGACATTAATTAAGAAAAAGAATGTATAATTAGAGGTCTTGAATAAATATATATAGAGGATAAAAAGAAACTTTGAACATAAAAGTATGAACTTATAAAGAATAAGAATATCCTAACATGTGATTCTTTAGGTTTAAATCTAGGTTATCCTTGATCTATTTCATAACTAATATTCTTATTGTCTTTTTTTGTCCCTTAATAACGGTTTGTACTATGCTCATGAATCTACCAAAGCATATCCCCCGGGAGTGTCGTAACCAAGAGAGAAGCAAGGATCATTATCATGCACCAGTTCCCATTCGAGTCTATCTCAAAGCTGTGTTTTCGGGTTTTTCCCCTAGATACATCTGTGCCTAAGCCGCCTCTACCTACTCGTATCCAAACAAGGATGCATTTTATTAATAAACCACTTACTCTATAGTCACCAAAATTTAGGACTATTTTCATATACTTAGTATCATCCTTAAGGTTCGCACTAAGGTGCTCTATTACTAATTTCCAAAAAACATCTAGACCATCCTCTGATACCAACTATAGTGACCCGAGCCTTTTACATAAAACAATTCATGATTTTAAGCATAATTAATCATCGGAGTGCAAGCCAAGGATCGTTAAGTCTATTGTCTTGGAAGACTAGGTACATATAACATAAAAAATGGGCTAAAAAAATCTTTTTTTAATATCCAAAATGAGATTCTAACTTCCTTTGAGCCCTTACATATGCATAAGGTACCCTGAGGAACACATGAACAAAGGTATGAGTTAAAAAATCCTAGTACATGAATGAACATAAGGATACATCTCCAGAACTTGAGTGAGGAGGCATAAAAAATGATATCCAAAGCATGAAACTTAAGAAATCATTTAATATAAGCGTGGAATCATGTAAACATGGAATCATATAAATTTGGAAGAATCATAAAACATATCTTTAGTATGGGTCAATGATAACCACCAATCCTGTTTCCCATTTTAGTACGGGTCAAGGCTAACCGCCAATCCCATTTCACATTGCATCTCATGAGACTTAACCTTACCCAATGCATTGGAGTGCTATCTGGGTGCACCCATATCAACATTTTCATGAATATTCTTTCCACATAAATATTCTATCTACATATACAATCTTACATAATCAACCATACACAAATATAGGGGTCCCCATGGAAAGAATTGGGTACCACAATCAAGACATAAATCATAAGCAATGGGTGTATCATGAAAGTGTCCATGTATGGAAAAAATTATAACAGAAATGGACGTTAATAGGGTAAAATAGGCATTTACCATGGTATTTGGGGACAAACATAAGTGAAAACACATGATAAATGTGTTTTAGAAGCATGAGCATTAAAACATTTGTTTGCGGTTTTAGGGAAAATACCATAGGGATTTTAAAATAGTAAAGAAGAAATTATTTTATATAAAACAAGAATTGAACCAAAAAGGTTTTCATAATAAAAATACAGAATTTACAAAGAAAATGGTGTCTTAAAAAAGATGATTTAGTGCACTTGAAATTGGGTAAAAGATCAGGAAGTTCCTTTAAAATGAGTGTGCTTATTGGGAAGTATTGAAGAAATATTCACGTAAAAACATGTATATCCTCAAAAGAGAAAGAGAGATGGATCATGGAACATGGTTTTGGAGCATATAAATAGAATTTTTATGTTCTACATAAATTAAAATACAACATAATTTTGGTAAAAAGAATGATAGTGCAACCCGAAGGAATAAAGGAAGTTCGGGTAGAATCCATCATGGTTTATTGGCATGGTATCAGGTGTAACTAAGAGGGATTGATGAGAGAGATAAGGGGGTTAACATCACTTATATAACATTAGGGATTAATTTTTTAGGTGAATAAATGCACCCCATCATTTTTTATTACACAAAAAGTCATAACATAGGGAACAATCTTGACGAAGAGTAAAGAGGTGAGGATCCCTTACGTTAAATACGTTGGTGTTCTCCACTTGATATTAACCACCAGAATAAACAAATTATATTTATTTATTAATAATTCATGAACCTCTTATATTTTCAATTTATTTATTATAACCCTTTTTAGTTCATTCACATTCTTTTTTATTAGTTACACGGCTCAATTTCATTGTTCGGGCTGGTTTGTTTACTTGGCATTAAAAGATCAGTTCACATATATTCATGTTTGGATTATATGCAAGATAAAAGTGGTTTTCTAGAATTGAAGGTATATTATTTAGATCATATCCATTATATTTCATGGTTTTAATTTTAATTAGGTTACTTATAGTGAAGTAGAATTATTATATATATAACCATAGTGATAACTGTTTTTTTTAATCGGTGGATTTGATTACAAATAATGTGTTTTGCTTTATAACGTAATTCCATTTTACCAAAGGATTAAAAAACCAAAAATAGGATATATTAAATATTTAATAATCTGGTTCAACCATAAAACTAATGGTTTCATGACCAGAATGAAACATAATAATATAAATTGATAAATCGTTGTCCTTGAATGTGCTAAATTAGCACATCTCAATCGGTGCTTTCATTTCATTCAAATAAAAGGGTGGAGAAAGGAGAACAGATAATGAGATATACCACTAGCATGAAAAAATTACTATACATGTATGTTACTGGATTTATCATACAATTATGTTAAACAGAGGTGAGGAAAAATATAAAAAAGAAAAGAACTTAAAAGAAAATAAGAAATTCGGAAGATGAATTTTACCTCTTGAGACTTTCTCCTTTGAGAACCTCTTAAGGGGAGAGGTTTTGGTATTTTGAGGAGGCTGAGAGATTTTGGACATGGGGGACGACCATGGGGAGATATTTGGTCAGAATAATGTCAAGGAACAAGGATTTAGAGGAGTGGAGAGAAGAGGGTGTGAAGGGGTTTTTTATAGTGGAGGAGAGGAGGGATTTCATAATTTTATATTCATTAATTTATTATTTCTTCCCGAGATAAGGAATAGAAATTATTCCATGACCAAGAATAGTAAATGAGTCATGTGAATTTTAACCATGGGTGGTGACATCGTCCATGATGCTAGGAATAGTCTATATATCATATAATGTATATATACGGTAAATTATCATATTTTACTATTAAAAAAAAAATCAACTATTTCAAAAAAATCTCCAAAATTCACCCTAACCATTTTTCAATGTGTAGATTCCAAAAATGAAGTCCATTTTTGGAAAATATATTTTCTAAATATTATTATTTTAATATATAATTAAAATAATAATTTATTATCAAAACCAGTTTATAACATTCATTAACTTATTGTAAAATATAGGTATATCATACATCGAACTTGAATATTATTTTCACACCACCATAGGTGAGGTTAATATTCATTAGCATATATAACTATTCATAAGGGCATATTACTATTCATTAGGGTAGGTTACTATTCACCATATATTAATTTTTCTTTATCGGACTCCAAATAACTTACCTATTACAACCGTGTATGCCAGATTTACAAAATTCCAAACATAGAAGTGTCAAAATTATGTTTAATGGTCACTTAGAACTTAGTAGTTCATTATGTGGTGTTTTCATGTGATTTTATGACATAATTATGATAATAGAATTTCCATTGAAAAACATTGGGTCGTTACAGTCACTCTAAAGATAAGTTGCATAAAAATATATTAATGGATTATAGGGGGTATATGGTCAATCCAAACTTATTCTATTAAAAAATAAAAAAATTTATCATTTTATATCATGTTCATCTATATTTTCTCACTCCATCTTTTTTGGGCCTATGATGGTTCAGGAAACTACATGGTGTGATCCGGGTACAGACTGGCTCTTGGATTTCACTCTCTCGACCATGATGAGGGACCATGGAAAGCGCTTTGGAAGCTCAAAGTCCCCCAAAACATTCGCCAATTTTGGTGGTAAGTGTGCACGGGCTCCCTTTCTACCATGAGCCTCCTTGTTTACCATCATATGGACAGTGGTGACTCCCGGTCTTTTTGCCCAAATATTCCTAAAACCCCCTGGCACGCCATCATTCACTTCCTAGGAGCCAAGGAAATTTTAAATAATTGAGGCTTGGCTCCAGATTCTTTACTGGACATTGCCTTTGACCTCCCCGATATTCTGATATGATGGTGTTCCTATCTTTCATCATATGAAGCAAGCTCCCATGGCACCCTGACCTAGATCATTTGGGTTGGCGTAACGATTCGGTTTTCCATCATGGTCATCAGCCTCCCGAGTTCTGGATTGAACGAGCCACTTCATGGATTGAGGGATGGAAGGAATGCAAAGGAAACTTTTTTCCCGGTGTTTCCCCCTCCTGGTCCCCTCACTGGACCCTCCCAAAGGAAGGGAGTCTTAAAATTAACGTGGATGCCTCTCTCCCCAAGGATGGGCCTATTTCTCTCGGCCTCCTGGCCCGAAATCATCTAGGGCAGGTCATTGCAGCAAACTTTTAACCACATCACGCGTTCTGGGAACCGGCAGTTGCTGAGGCCTATCCCATACTTGCAGGGATGATTCTCATTGTGGAACGTGGATGGGATGATATCATCATCGAGACTGACTTCCTTTCATTTATCAATGCTATTAACCACGGTGACACCGGACTCGAGGACTTTGGCCTTATCGTCAGAAGAATCCGCTCACTACGCAAGGCTTCTTCTGCTGCACCTTTTCCTTTACCAAAAGGGAAGGAAAAAATGAGTCCCATCAGCTGGCGGCCTCAGGCCCCTTCTATGTCAACCAACTTTGGCTGGACAATTTCCCTTCTTGGAACTACTTATGTACAAATACTGATATTCTCCATTAATATTATCCTTCTTTCTTCAAAAAAAAACTCTAAAGTTGCTCACTTTTACCATTTTAGTTTTTCACCATGGTAACTATTGTTTTCATGTTTTTAATATACATGATGAAAAATATAATTTGAAATTATTACATAATAATAATTATTCTAATTAAAAATATTAATATAATTTTATCAAATGCAAATCATAGTTGTGTAAGAAATTAATTTAAAATTAATCCCACATAACGTGTCGAAAATGGCATTTTTTGAAATATATTTTTTGAAGAAATATATAATATTATATGAAATATATGATTAGAAATTACTATATTTGAATTTAAATTACTATAAATAGGTAAATTATCGGTGAATTTTATTTAAATATTTCTTTAATATGGGTTAATTTAATTAATTAAAATGAATTAACATTATGAGTTTAAAAATAGTTGGCATAAAATCATATATTTCTGCATAAAAATAAACATTTACAAAAAATTTAAATTTGATTATTAAAATCAAATTAATTATATTATTTAATATAAAATTGTTAATATTTCAATTTAATAAAAAAATAATTTTGTAATGTTAATTTTAAATTACTTGATAGAATGAAATGTAATTGTAGTATTTGAAAAATATGTAATATTCATTATTCACTACAAGATAAAAATTTGAAACAAATCCCAATATTTATCCCTAATATAATTTCCATATAATGATTTAAAACATTATTTTAATTTTATAAAATTAAACTTCAAAATTTTCTATAAATTAATAATAATAGTTTCTCACAAAAATAAATAAAAATTATTTTTAAAGTAAAAATATTTTTTAGAATATAATAACTTTATTAACATTTAAGTACTTATTTATTAATAAATTAATATGTATTTTCAATCTTATTTATATTTTATATTTAATTTAACAATATTCATACCTACCATCATAACATCGCATTAACAAATGTTATATATTTTACAGGTTGTTTAAGATTGGAGTTCCATGTCTTATATTCAACCGAACATTATGTTCTATATTTACAATATCGAGGTGTTAAAATAGAAGTGTTTATTTAAATATCAATTGTATAAATCAAATGAATGAGAAATTAGAGGGTGTATAATTATATATTTGGGGACCATTGTGTTGATTTTTGTGTTCTCGAACTAACTATTTGTACATTGGATAACAAATATATTTTAATATTTTAATATTAAGAAAACAAATTATTATATATTGTTCATTTCTCTACATGAATTTAAAAAAAATGTCCTACTTATCTATAACATTATTAAGGTAATATAGGTTCCCTTATATAAAGATAAACTTGAAATTCCATAATTATAATCTTAAACATAGATATATTATTTGATAACATACTATAATGGTAGGAATAGAGTGTTGAAAATCATGTGTGCATACTCGTAAGTATATTAGCATTCCTCTCATGATGATCACCCATGGTAATCTCAATGATGGGATATTACATGAACACACTAACCTATAGGAATTCTACTTTTATTTGTGTCATCTAATATTTCTATACGTGAGTGTGTATAATGGTCTTTAGAATTTAATAAGATTCTTATTTATTGTCCTAACTAACACACATTGGTGTACTAACTAAATCCATGACTCCATGTGTTCACAGGAAGTAGAGCATGATGGGTTGATCATGAATAACATGTCATTAATTGATAATTCAAGGAATGATTTGTCTCTTCCATATTAATGGAAGTTTATTTCTCCTCCCCTAAGTGAAATGGAACTCTCAAATTAAAATCCAAGGCCATGGTGTAATGATGAGTTTATTTTAGATAGTCAAAGAAAGATATATCAATCACATAGGTTGGTCACATGATTTTGAACCAGATTGATGAGATATTTTGATTAAGGGATTATATAACACGGTAAATATTCATGTTTGGTTTTCTATATTAAAACATCAAATTTTTTATTATAGGTTCCTCGAACTATTTCTAAACAATAATCCTTGACATTTGGAAAGCCCAATAATTCCATTGAGAAATAAGGCTAGTGGATAACACAATAAGTGTTTCTATTAATATCAATTAAATTATATTTTAATTTAATTATTGGATTAAATATTATTCTCAGGATTGAGAAATAATTTTATTCAAAATTTAATGATTGTAAATATTAAAAATATATTAAATAATTAATTTAGATACTTGAATAATTAATAAATATTTATTCTCAAGTATGTGAATGAAATATTTATTTTATTTATTGAATATTTAATAAATATTTATCTTCCATATAATGAATAAATTATTTATTTATAAATTAAAAATTAATTTTTTTTAATTTTATGAATGATAAGGGGGTTCAGTTGGATAAGGTCATTTATAGTGATAAATACTATTTTGAAAGCAATTAAAATAACATTTATCATTATGCCAAATAGAACGTGCTATGAAATAATAATAATAATATTATTATTATATGAAATGGTGTCAAATAATGCTTACTATTTTATTTAAGCACTATTATGAAATTAAATAATATTTTAACCTATACACTCACTCTATAAATACGTTGATATTTCCATTATGTAGGTTTAGTTAGGAATTGAATATTTTTGTTAATTTTTTTTAGAAACAATTTTAAGAAAAAGGGGAATACCAACCAAGTTCTAAATATAGAAAATAATCAAACATCATAAGAATTTATAATGTCATTCTAAAATCAACTATATAAATGAGAACTCATAACCTTAATAATTCTCTATTCAATGAAGGTAAAGTCCATTTTTTGATTATCTTTAATGAGATCCTTGAGGGGAGAAACCATTTTGACCCTTGTGTGCACATGCTCCTCCAGGATTGAATTGAGAATTTTTGTCAAAAACACATTTCTTTCACGATTTATACATCTATCATATTATAAATAATAATAAGGATATTACAATGTCCTTCAATATTGAATGAACTTGAAGTAGTCATAATGAAAAAAATAAGAAATAAATACATCATACAAGAACCAGATATTACAATAGTTTTATTCAAATATTACAAGGCCATGTGTGGATCACCTTTAGAGGGGATCTCTTTTGGGTCCTTAGAAAGAAACTATGGTAATCAAAAAAAATGTTTTATACAATAAAAATATTCATCAATTAATGATCCATCGAAGATCTAATATTTTTTTTATTAATTAATTATAAATTTAATGTGAAAAATATCCTCTCTGGGTATTGGGATTTTTTTGTTAAAATATGTTGGAAATATTTCATTGATCGTGACATTTATATCTTATAAAATTTTAAATTGACCCATATAATATTAGAAAAATCTTTATAGAGTTTCATCCAAATGGAACTTTTACTAAATCAATAACCTTCAAGTGGTATCAGAGATGACAAGTTTAAATATATAATTATTTACATTAATATTGATCAAATATATATATATATATATATAATTGTGGTTACTTTTCATCTATAGATTATTCATTCCTTAAACTGGAGATAAATTTAAATTAAGTTGACATTTTAAAATTCTTAGTAATAGATTCATATTTTTAAAAGGGGAAATAATAGATGAAGAATGATCATAGATTCCATTGGGAAGTGCTAATATATCTAGTCGTTTGATTGGGTTACACCGCATGTTTACTTATTACATTTTGTTTAGCCAAGTTCACTACACTAGGATGTGTCTCAAGATACAGTGCATCAAGCTATTATTACACACATTGCATTTATTAGACACCACATGATGACTGGGACAACCTCTCACCTAGTTTGTTGGAATACGTGGTGTATAGTTGGACACACGTCGTGTATTCAACATAGTATAGTTGATAAATTGTAACTAACCATGTGGTGAAATACAAGGTTTCTAACATCATGATATTAAAATCCAAGATAATTAATTAAAAACATGATTTACAGCCAGTGTACATGTAATGAAACTCATTAATTTCTCCAATCCAAAGAACATACTGAGTCATTTGGTAAGTTATTTGAACAGAAGATAGGAGGAACATATGATTTGAATCAAGGGTACATGTCCTGTGGTTATGAGTCTGAAGAACACATCATGTCAATTGGAGGGTTATGTGGATACATTATAAGTGGAACACATGCCATGTGTCTAGTTTGTACATGCCAAGTAATCAATCCACGATACATGTCGTGGCCGCAAATGTCAATCCTATATACACAGAGAACGGACACATGGGAAAGATTAGAACACACGACATATATATATATATTTAATTTAATTATGTATTATTTATTTTTTGGATGAAAAACCATGATCTCATAAATTAATGGAAAAATATAAAAATACAGAATTTAAACAAATGGATTATAAGAAAAGGTTTTATCAAAACACAATTTATCACATAAATGAAATCTACTTCATAATAATTAGACATGTAAAGTATAAGACAAGAAAATAATTGATAAATGATAAATAAAACCCCTCGACATAATATTATGTTAAAAAATTAATTCCATTACTTTAATAGTAATTAAAAACAAAGAGATATCTGTTTTCCCAAACCTCATTTTGAAAAAAATATTTATCAGGGAGTTCTTATAATTTTTTTGGGTTGACTTAACCAATTTACATAAAGATAATTATCCTTATATTGACCTGATTTCATATAGAGAAATGTTTGGAGGAAAACTGAGCAATGGTTTCTGGAATGGGTAGTCCACTAAACTAGTCGTGGAGGTGTAAACCCACAGTTGGAAAATACCTTCCTACAAAAATACATTTGAGTAATTGACTGATCCATTTCTTTGGTTATGATAAGGGTCATATGAATCCTGGACACTATAATTTATAAGAAAATAGGGAATCCATGTCCAATAGTGAGGGGGTTTAGGAAATGAAAATATAGCTCGAATCTTAATAAAATTCAATTCACTTTGCCTCACATAAATTTTAATCAATTTCAAGTACTAATTATCTAATATTTTATAATAATTTAATAATTTAATGTTCCTAAACCAAATTTTATCTATGACTAATTTTGCAAAAATCCAATCTCATTACTGATATCATCCTCCATGAATTTTTCAAATACCTATGGATTATGTTATTTGATGGTTATAAATATTATGGGCAAAATAATCAATACCTGATCTGCTTTCAAAGGAGGTATGTGATATAGATTTACATGTCTATGATAAAAACATGTGTTCCATGGTTGAAATTCATTATTTAATGATATCATCATGGAATAATAAACTCATGATGTCATATAAATACGTGGATTTTTACAGCATGCTCTAAAATATCTGTGGTCTTTATTAAAAGAGTAATAGATAGAAATAGTTTGAGATATATTAGACTCACATTCAAAGTATGAATCAAGAATGTGTTCCAGTTTGACCTCGCATAGTCAAATTGATTAGCTAAATTAATTATATATAGGTTCTTGTGATTAAATTTCTATAATAGATGCACAATGATCTCATTCGTGCATCACCTCCTTAGGTATTCTCTATGTTTCTTATAAATTTTATTATGAAAAACTTTAAGAAGTATCTTCTAGATATTATCACATTACTTCGTCATGTTTATAACGATATGAAGTATGAAAATCCTTATATCCTTATAATTTATTAAATTAAATTTTGGGAAGAGAGTTATATGTCAATATCTTCATTACAACAACCTTCTAAGAAGATAATGATTAATATGAAATAAAAGAAACATGATGTTATCTATTCTTCCTGAGAAATCAATGTCCAATGAAAAAAAGAAACATAGGAAAACGAGTAATATGAATATTGAGGAGAAATTTTTATCAATTTAAATCTAAATTATTATACCCATTTGGTATTATATATAGAATGTGGAGAGAAAAAAATTATTCTAGTAGAGAAATCAAGTAGATTACATATGATTAACCGAGGGGAGGTTGATCTAAGAGAAACCAACAAACCAAGACTTTGTCTCTTGGATATATTTGACAACCTCCATATGTTATTGTTGGTAATGATCTTAGTTAGCACTCATAATAATTGGGGAATCCCTTTCCAGGATCTATTGTAGTGTGTTCCTAATTCGGTATGCGATGTTGGCTGACCCGAGGAAAATCACGGTTGAACCAAGTAGTCCACTTACCCTAAAAACCTTTTTATCATAACTAACTCTCTATGGTACATTTCCTGCCGAGTTATGTGATACTCTAATAGGACTCCCCAAGTTAATCCAAATTGATCAAGCACTTCCACTACCGTACAAATATCTCCAAACCATAGGCATGTGATATGCTGAAGAGACACCCCAAGAAAATCCCAATTTCTCCATGTGTGGAACCTACCTAAATAATTTCTTCAATATTTCTATTCCCATAGGTGGTGTTCCCTAATAGATTTGCATTAAACATTAATTGGATCCTTAAAATGATCTATATCATTCTACTAATCTAATTTATGCTACTAGGAAGGGAGAATGAATGTAACAGAAGCACTTGTTCCCTCAAGAGAGATTCAATCCAATATTATAACCAAGGTAGAAAAACCATAGTATGAGAGAGGAATTAGGGGAAATTTGTCACATAAACCATGTTTAGATAATTAAATTACATAGATATCCAAAATCATTACACCATGCACATTGTTGCCCCTCTTTTCCTTCTCTTGGGACTTCCCTAACGGGTTGTGCATTTGGGATTGGGAAATGCACATAATCTACTTTAATGGAATTCACCTTATTAGGTAAATCAATTGAAAAAAATGTGGGTATAACTACTTACCTATTAAATGGATTTTAATAATTCCATGGTATCCCCACCTCCATACACTTATCTAAAAAAATGATACCTAAAAGGACTTTGTTGACTGCTTCCATGGTCAAATATCTCGAATGGTCCATTTAATGCCTCATCCAAATTAACCTAATACCCATGATAGGAGCCCAAAGAAATCATGAACCTATTTAATCCTAGATTTAATTGATATATGAAGGCTCTAAGACATCATACAATATAGGAAGAAAAGTCAGGGGAATCAAAATCTGTGATTCCATTTAGAATTAGGGTCCTTCTAAGAAAGACATTTGAGTGATGTATCCTAGATCCATGACAGATTCATTTGATGACTACTTAATTGTTCTTGTTATAGAATCCCCATTAGAGTAAGAACATAAAATTTATTAAATAATGGAAATTTTATTATCCCTCTTTATTCTAAACCCTTCTCTGTCCAAGAAATAGGTAGAAAGAAAGAGGTGTGGGGTTCTGATTTGGACATAAGACCCCAACTGTTCCCATTGATGATTCAATCAAATCATTGATCATCAATATTCTATGTAGAGAGAAAAAATCTATTGGGGTACTCAAGGAGAAAACATAATTCAAATGAAATATACTTGATCTCATATTACATATTTTTCTACATACTACAAACTAACCAATTAATTGTGTGACAAAAGTTCTTTAACTCCACTAAAAAAGTGTTATTTCCCCAACATTGTAGAAGGGGGGTCCCCTATCATCTGTAGAATGCTCCCTTGTAATATATTTATCTACTCCCTTTATAAAAATTAAATTCTACCAACTTTTAATAACAATAGGACCTCCTGTTTCACTCAACCACATGTGTGACTTTGCAGAGTTTTGAAGTTGATAACTCCCCTTCATGGATCTGCACCTTTACCACTCCTCTACATTGTTTGTTTCTGTATTTTATGATCTATAAATTTATTTATATATATGTTTTGATGCATTTTGTTATCCATAATATATATATATATATATAATTATTTTTAAATTCATATAGAAGAATTGTTTTTTGTGTGTGTTTTTCTAAATATAACCACACACACAGTAATGTCCTGACTCGGAATCCACATAAACTATTCCATGAGAAGGTGGGTCACATAGACTCAAGAATGACTCCCCATATTCTAGAGGATTTCTACTAGTAGTGAAGGAGTAAAGGTGGTACTATGGGTTGAATATATCCTCGTATTGGAGTGGAATAATGGGTCAATAAGCTAAAATGAACATCAATGGAACAATATAAACAGAACGAATAATGTTGTGGAAGAATAAATATATATAATATGATAGAAAAGTGTGGAAGCATAAATAAATAGAAAAACTAAATAAATATCCCTAAATCCTGTAGGAAGTATCAAATACATAGATCCATGGCATGCTAATAATAAAAATGGGAACATGGGTCAGGTACATACAAGCAAGCTATTCAAACTAGAAATGAAAAATACATGTTCTGAAAGAATATCAAGAGAATTATCGGTCCTTTTCACCTAAGATCCATCTATAATATAACCATATCAATAACCTATAGATGAGTGATTTACCTTATACGTACCTCTAGGAAAATAGACTTCGTGGGTACCATAGGTGTCCTAAGTAGGGTGTGGGATAAAAATCAGATTAGTTCACCACCACTAGTGTCTACGTGTAATTCATATAGTGCTTATAGAAATGTGATGTGCAGGTGATAACAAAAACGAAAAAAATATTGAAATAAATAACCATCCATCTTAGGTTCCTATGAGACACCTGGTGGGTCGACCTACTTTAGCTCATTGCTGGAATGAATGTTTGAATAATGAGAATATATATAGTAATAATATATAGAGTTTAAATATATATTTCTTCCAAATATATGAACCAAGTAAGTTTGGATGTATGTGGACATATACATGGAATACTAGTTAAGGATAGACTAGGGCATAACTAAGACATCCATGACATGTCTATAGGGACTATAATAAAAAACAATATGGTACATACCCTATAACACATTAAGAGTATAAGACATCCTGAAAGACACTCAAGATGGTGTGTGAGGCCACATTTCATCTCTATAAGAAAGGGACATGGCATGTAAATCCCATATTCCTAAAATTATAAATGGTGTAAGACATCATGCTCCACACCCAATGTAAGGGAGTGTGATACTTTCATACTTAATAATCCCTTACCATTATATCACCGACTTTATAATGGTGTAATATAATTATAACTAGCATGGGGAATTACCTACCATACTACTCTTTCATCCATCCCATATATATAAGAAATTATTTAATTATATTCATATTTATAATATAACACAAGGGTAAATACCACTCTTATATACCAATATCAATGTTCAGTTCCATTATAAACAATACAATTCCTAACAATAATTTAATAAATAATAACCAAATTGCATATCCTTACGATCATTTGAATTCATTCCATTCGAACCAATTGATTCAATTATGTGAAAGAATCCATCATGTATAGTACTTTACATATATTCCATTTCATTTATTTAATTATAAATAGTTTATCATGTATAATTTCACCCAATTAAATTCATACAATTAAGTAAAAAATAGTTTTCTATTCTAGTCATAATGTTTAATCCATTTAATGGGTGACATGGTCTACATGGAAGTTACCTTTGTGCAAAATTCCATCTAGAGGTGGAAAACTCCTAAGTGGTACCCTTGATGATACTATTTAGTCACAATACACTAAAATACTAGAAAATGGGTTTATACCATTGTTTTAACAAAAACTAGGGGTATTGGTGAAATTTTATAACCTATACCCACGGTTCTTGCTAAACCATGGGTGTAGGGTGCCCACATAAATGCGGGAAGCCAAAAAATTGCGTGGGAATACCATGGTAAAACCTATACACATGGGTAACATTGAACCGTAGGTATAGGTGGAATATATAACCATTGTTTTAATGAATCGTGTTTATAGCATTCGGTATGTAATCCTATACCCACAGTTTATAAAAACCATGGTTATAAGATACCTTATTTTTTGACAGAGAAAAAATATATACTAGATAATATATGTATTTGTAATCATAATTTCAATTGGTGTATTTGTATGGGGGTTCAACCATGGAGTAGAGATGCGGGTTTGAAACTATTACATGACATTTTATTTACACCAGGTTTTATAAATATATATATATTTATATTTATATATAATTTTAAATTTAATTAGCGTAGTTGTAGTGGAATTTAGTTCCAGCGCACCGACGCTAGTTCAAAAACCACTAAAGATTGTTTTCGATACAGGGAGTTGGAATTTATATAATTAGGAATATATATATATATATATATATACATAATTGATGTCGATGGGTTGGTGAGACAATGGATTTTCGAGGATCAAGTCGTAGGATCGACACCCACTGAATGATTTTTTCCAATGTAGACAGTGTATATTAATATATATTGTAATATGTAGATATATATATATATATTAATGTTTTGTTCCTAAGTTGTTGAGGTGTTGGTGTTAGAGTTTCAAGTTGTAGAAACAATATTTGATGGGCACCTTTATGTGATATTTGATGAGTATTTCTGATATTTTATACCCACAATTTTAAAACCATAGGAATAGGAATTTTTTGATATTTATACACACAGGTCTAAAACCATTGGTATAAGTCTATGACAAAGTAAAAAAAGCTCTACCTACAGTTTATAAATCCATGGGTATAGGTTGTGGAGTTATACTGATGCATTACATTCCAATGGTTCCAAAAACCATGTGTATAGGCTATACTAACTATTCTGAATAGTGGGTATAATTCATTTTTTCACTAGTGAGGGGAAATAAAATTATAATCCATTTCAAAAGACAATTAGGAATCTTATGCATTTGTTACAATTATTTATAAGGGTAACTTTTCGCATGCCATACCCAAGTGGTGTCCATATGTGAGGAAAACATCCTATAAATCTCCAATCAACTATCAAAGGGGGTGTAACTATGTTAGATGATAAATTTAACATGAACACAAAAAGATAAAATTGATGATGATAAAAAACCAAGTGTAATAAATTGATTTCAAACCTATGAAGTGACGAAAAAGGTAAAATGACGTGACCACCTACCATAAAGCTGTAGAAAAATACGCGGTCGATATTAGCTTAACATTCGAATAATGTTGTAAGAGATATAATAAATGGTCCAATTCCCTAAAAATAATGAAAATGAACTTGCACCTAAATAGAGTGATGGATTCGATGATAAATATTCATACATGGTAAAACATTAAGGGAGATTACCTATAAGGATACAATGATTCTAATGGATCTAATATTAGGCATTGAAGGGAAGAGTTGTATCTCTCCCTAGAATGAGAAGATGTTGAAACCAAAATCAAAGAAATATATGACCATCCACTTGAGGAAGAATTGAAAAGGAAAAAATAAGATTTTATTTTTAATTACGGGGAATTTTGGATATTTCACCTCAAACACAATGGGTATGTGGTTTATGGACACGATTTCCAAAAATGTGTGCAAACCATGTGCAAGAAAATACTATAAGGGAGAATAAAATACAATTAGGCCCATGGTTTGACTGACCATGAGAAAAAATATGCAAAATAATTTTCCTTGAATCTTAGTAGACCCGTAAAGTGACGCACCTCAGTTTGAATAGTTGAAAATTAATTGTGTGGCCTATGGGTCCCACTATCTGCAACCACACAAATTTAGACAAACCATGTAGTATGGGTGGAATATTTTTCACTAACCATGTGACCCATTCTATTCTTCCCATTTTTGGGATTGAGGATCTTAATGGGCCCTAGATTCAATTGTGAACTTTATTACAAGACTAAAATTCATTATTAGAACCATTTAAGGAATTCAAATTGAAAAACCAATGATTCGTACCTTCATGAAAAGACCGGTTATTAGAACATCCCCTATTTAAAGAACTCCATCCCCGAGTTTTCCATCTGAGGTAAAAGTGGTATCATCAACAAATATTTATGACCATAGAACTTGTATATTAGATTCCCATTCCCAGGGCTCATCCAGTATCTAGCCATGCATCTCTAAAACTCATATAAGAGGAACAAAACTTCCTCAGAGTGTTTCAATGATCTGATCCACAAGAGGAAATAGATACTCCTCTATGGAAGCATCAATATCCTTTTCAAACTCATCTTGATGAAATCCCTGTGTCAGGTCTATATTGTATTAGTAATGCTGAGATACATGGAATACATTCTGAATTGAGTGGTATTTATAAAGAAGTTCCAACTGGTTAACCAATATTCTAATATTTTTCATAACCTCAAATGGTTCAATGAAACATGGTGAGTGTTTACCCGGCTTCTGATTAGTTCTATGATCTAACCTAGGTGAGACTCACAAGAAAACCATGTATTTAAATTCATAATCAAGTGGTCATTTGCATCTATTAGAATAAACTGCTTTCTAGACTGAGAAACCAAGATGCGGTTTCAGATCATCGGGATCTGCTATATAGTCTCATGCATGAGACATGATCCAAGAATAACTTTTTCCCTAGCCTCTAGCCAACAAATAGGTAAGATGAATGGCCTACCATACAATGATTTACAAGGATCCATCTCAATGGTTGACTGAAATTTTTTATTAAAAGAAAACTCAATTATGGGAATGAGTTACAACTAGGAACCCCCAAAGTAAAGGACACATGCACAAATAATATCATCTAAAACCTAAATCGATGCTTCGTATGTATATTGGTATGTGGGTGGTAGTTCATTATCAGATACACATGTTTGTGCAAGGCCTTCTTCAACCCCTTCCAGAATCATGATGAAAAATGAGAATCTTTGTTAGATATGATAAAATGTGGGCCTCTATAAAGACATATAACCTCCCTAAAATACATCATTCATATATTATTTACAAAGAAGGAGTCTCTGGTAGAAAAGAAGTGTCATAAAATCATTAAATTCTCAACGAAAACCCACAGTGTATCAATTCCACGAGGTGATCTCCTTAGACTAGTCACAAAATCAATTGATACATCATCTTATTTCTACTTGGGAATGGAAAATGGTTATAAAATCCCTTCCAAACACTAACGTTCTCACTTTACCTATTGAATGGTGGATCAATGTGTGGTAAATACAACAATTTCTCAATTTATAATAGGCCTCTAATACATGATTCATATATCTGGATACATTTTGGTGACACCATGGTGAACTTAACATGACGAGGTTTGAAATTCCCACATCATCTCCACTATTATGTCTGCTAGGACACATACACTCTAATTTAAGAATAATGTTTCATCTATATCAATGTTCTGACTACAATATATATCATAATCTGAGACACATTCCCTTGTGAAAAATTCTTAATGATCCGATAGTTTCCTAAATCGTACCCATTCCAGAATTGTATGATTCTGTACTATTTTTGAGAGGATATTATGACCATTGTCTTATTTAACCTCTTTTTACATCTATAAGTATAAGTATATATGCTTCCATTTGTGACTGGATTACTGAACAACCTATTTTCAAGTCTTCTATCTCTATGCATTGGCCACTGCCTTTCCTTTACGAAGCATGTAGGCTGGATCAGAATCAAATGACTACAGGTAATCAACCACTTTCATTTACTGGGATTAAGATCCTACTGTATAATGATGTACAAGAGGATTTCATGTTATGTGAATACCAAAAAAATCTTTCTTACTAGATTTTTTCTCTAACAGTGTAAGGCATGCATAGCTTCACTAAGATCGATATCATGTGTTGGATAATTCTACTTGTGATGCCTCAACTGACAAGACCCATACGCAATGACTTGATCATACTACATTGAAACATCTCTAAGTGAAATACCTAATTCATAACAATATATAATTTATCTCATTATTGGATCTAGAAGATTAAATATCATTGATGAATTCAAAAAACCCTTCAACTTCTAAAAGGATGATTCAAAATCAGTGGACCATACTAATTTCACACCATTATTTTTCAAGCTGGTTTTTGGATTTTGAAGGCATGAGAAATACTGGATGAAGAATTAGTAATATCTAGAAATCCCCCTGAATCTCTAAATTTCAATTATGACCTTTGGATGCTCCTAGGAAACTACATCTCTCACGTTATTTGGGTCTACTAAAACCGATTACTCTGAGATAATATTGCCTAATAAGTCATTTTTTTTATCTTCTAGTGTCATATAATATGCTTTGCATGTAGATGATACTCTCTCAGTGTATTCTCATGATCTCATGATTGGTTAAAATGACATGTATGGAGTGTGAAAGCACCAAGATATCATAAAAAAATACTACCATAAATGAACTTAGATATGGGTATAAAACATAATTCATATTATCCATAAAGTCTTCAAGCGAGTTCATCAGATCAAATGATGTAACTAGGTACGCGTAAATCCCATACCTGGTCCTAAAAGATGTGAAAGGTATGTTTGAGGACATAACACACACCTGATGACATCCCAAACTCAAATATATATTTGAAAAGACATTTCCTCCTATGATATTATGAAAGAAATAATATATTCTAGGTAGTGGATATTGATTCTTGATTGGGAGTTAGTTTAAATGATAGTAATCCACGCCGAGGAGGAGGGTGAGACCATCCTTCTCGGAAAAAACAACCAGTGAATTCAAAGGAGAAGTGTAGGGGGGGTGTAAATACTTTACCCTCTAGATCCTCCAACTACTTCTTGGGAACTAGAAGATCATTAAGATTCATCCTATAAGGAATAATGGTCACTACTTCTACTCTAGACACAATATAAATATTAATATCGACCACTCTCACTAGAGGTAGACCGGAGAAGTCATCTAGAAAATATTTCTCTAAAAAGGTCCAATACTGGAGTAAAAATAGCAGTCCATAAGCCAGGGTCAAGAAGAAAAATACTGGAAATATGAGTTATCACATTACCCATCCACGACTACTTGGGTCTAGATTGAGTCCCACTGACATCCCATTCTCTATTATGCATGCACCTAATGTCCTATGATATTGAAAACATCAACCTCTAATGATAACAATCAATGTTTTCTTAATAGGGAAGTAACCTATCAATACCAATGATTACGTAAAATCTGATCATGGTGAAGATGTAAAGATTCTATACAAAAAGGTAACCACATATCTAAAAAGGAAAATTCATAAAATAAAAATCATCTTTTTTAGATACCAAACTGTGTATATAGTGTCCTAACGCCAAGGAAGTGTTCGATATTGAGACCTAGACTCTCAGTGGTTTCCTCAGATATGAAATAGTGAGATGCTTTAATATCAAAAAATGTTGAAAATAAATTAGAGGAAATTAAAATTGTACCTAGAACTGCAGATGGTTCGAAATTATGCACCTCTTACATAGTTTGGAAAAAATTAATTTGTTTGTACCATGGACCTAAATAACTTCCTTATTTCCCCAAGCAAGAATTCTCTATTAGTGTAGAGAATCATAAGCCTGACTGCCTCTTCCTTTACCACCACCTCATGTGGGTTGGATAGTGATAGTCTATGTTCCTGTCTAATGTGATACTACTAGCCCCACTCCTGACTGAGGAGTATGTGTATGTCCTTTCTCGCTAGGAATTGGAGGGAATTTCCTATAGAAGTTCTAGATATTCCCCACCTAACCACAGACTGAGCACTCGACTAGATCCCATAAACATTGAGGCGCCATATGACCCATCTTATAGTAGTGGCGATATATAAGAAAAAATTTTATGTGAGGATAACAATTGATCTACCACCACGAGTAGACTCAAACATCCTCTTTCATCCATAATAAGAAAAACTAGTAGCTTCAGGTGCCGAACCACCGGGACTCTCACCATCAACTATCCCCAATTGTTTTTCTATAAGATGGGCCTGGTTGAAAATTTCATAAATTCTAGTCAACCTAAACTTGAGGACCTGTAATCAAATGTCTTAGACTATACCATAATCAAATAACCTAATAGTCATAAGGTTATAAATTCCTAGAATAGGAGAGAACTGATGAAACTTTGTGAGATGGGTCGATTACGCAATAGATGACATGACACAGTCCTACAGGTTTATGAATTCTCCATAGTTTTCACCCGTCAAGGTCTAGGTATATAATTAGTCATAGAAGAATGTATGAAAATCATCTAATACCATATCATGATGCCGATGTTCTAGGGTGAATATTTCCCAAAATCGCTTTTCTAAATAACTAAGTAGATATGAATCTATATTTACCCTCAAATATAGAGGCATCTCTAGCTTCTCAAATATAAGAATGATTATTTCATTCCAATAATCCGCAACATGAGGTCCGCCATCCCCCTTAATGATGGGATGATGTTTCTATAAGAGTTCACAAGTCAAATCAGCCATACATAGGGAAGGTTGAACTGCACCATTCATAGAAAGAAAAATACATAAGAATCCCTCATATAAATAGGATTCAATTCCCATATCAGGTTTAGGAAGAGGAACCATATGTGGATCTACATGTGTTATCACTAGAAACTCATGACTTGCCACTTCATGTACGTGGTCATCAACGTCATTAGGGTGTGTGACTGGAGGATGTCATAGAATCATAATTCAATAATGCAAAATGCATTCCTTAGAAAATATTTAAGCAACAAAAAAGGTTAAATATAATAAACTAGGATAGGTATTATGATTTCCTATAAAAAAATATCATGCCTCTCAACTAGATGAACAAGCGAAGTTTGGGCGACAGAAAGGGCCCAGAAAAGGCCATTATAACATAGAAGATACCAACTACCAACTATTAATGTCAGTTTTGGGAATAATTCTATATTTTAGATATATATAACCTGAAAATTAATACATTATATGTTATATTAATTTTGAAATTGTGACTATTCAAATATATAAATATATGTTACATAGTTAGATCACATGGTTTACCAATTTCTAATCCATAAGGGGCCACACTCTGTATTAACTAAAACATGGAATCCAATTGACCCCCCCCCCCCCCATAACACATTCCATACAAAATGACCAATGGTCTATGGCTCCACATTCCATAATTGAATCATAATGTGTTTTCTTTATAATATTAAAGAAAAAACTATTAGGTTTTGGAAGTCACTTTAAGTATCGATTATATTTTCCAACCTCGTAAAGAAATTTCATCATAGTTCAAAAAAAATCATGGTACTTTTAATATTAAACAAGAAAATGAATACTTAAAATATATTTGATAAGGAAAATGCATGGTTTAATTTTTCTATTCTTCTTATGGTGATGTAATTACTAAGGCAAACCCCTCATCTCATCGGGCCATAGTTAATAAATAAATTATTCATTAATACCAATATCAATAAGATCATAAATGAATTGTTTCACCCAACAGTGATTTCAAATCTACTATAATAGGAGAAATCAATAATAAGAAGTTCCCATACCTAATAATTTGGGTTTCCCCTATACATGGTTTAGTTATGTTTGGACACATGGTTAATTCCTAATTCCTTTAACACCTAGTCTTGTACCTAAAACCCTTATAGTATGAAAAATAAAATTTTATCTCTAATACCACTTTTTAATATCCTGACCTAGGATACACTTAAATTAACCACCAGACTAGTTTGTCACATGGCCTAAAGGGAACGACCTCGTATGCCAAAGGCTGCTGAATAGTAGAAAGAGTTTAATAGTGGTTCGATTGGGAGACTATTCATTCTTACCAGAGTGTAAAAATCGATACATTCATATACAATCAATAAGAGAAGAACAATATAAATAGATAGAATAACAATGCAGTGAAAGGATAAATATAAATAATGTGATAAATAATTTCAGATGGTTAGATAATTGGAACATTTGAATAAATTTCTCAAAATATACTAGGTAGTGTTTGACACAAGGATTAATAGAATGATTATAATAAAAAAGGGGAACACGGGTCAGGGATATTCAATAATGTTACAAAAACTACAAAAATAACAAAAACTGATCCACTAGAAAGTCATGAGAGTTCTCAATTCTTTACTCCACAGTTCCATCTATAAGATAATAATATCAGTAATATCTAGAATAGTGATTTCCATTATCAATACCTATATGAAGATAGTCTTCTGGGGTACCATATGTAGCCTGAGTAGGTTGAGAGAAAAAAATATATACAGTCCACCACAACTAATTTCTAAGTAAAATCCTACCAGTACCTTAAGCTAAATGGTGTGTAGGTAATGACACAAAAGAAAAACAATTCTGAAAGAAATAACCATCATGTTCAGGTTCCCATAGGATTCGAAGAATGTTTACCGTCTTTCGCTCATTGGTAGAAGGAATGTTTTAATATTAATTGTATATATAGTAAATATATATATATATATACTATTTTATCACATATATATACAATCAAGGTATTAATCATATTCATGTTTATAATATAACACATGTGTAAATACAACTCATATATCCCAAAACCCAAGATCAATTACATTTATTTTTTTTAATTCATTATAATCAATTTATACAGCATAAACAAAAGTAATGGACTTAAAATCCTTTGAAGTCAATCCATTTAAAATAATTGATTTAGTTATGGGAAGGAATCCATCATGGATAATCCTATCCATATAATCCATTTCATTTATTTAAATAAGCGAATTCCCTCATGTATAATTTTCCCCAATTCAATTCATACCATTAAATAAATAATGGGTGGAAATTAATTTCATGAGGTTCAAGCCATTTAAAGGGTGACATGGTCAACATTGAAGTTTCTTATATGAGAAACTCCATCTATAGGAGGAAAAACTCATAAGAGGTACCCCTGAACCAACTTAGCATTCAAACTACAAGGGAAAATAAATATTTAATCCATGCTAAAATCAAATTAGGCTTCCTATGAATTTTTCACAATTAGTTATAAGGGGAATGTTTCACTTGGAATTCCCAAGGGGAGTCCATTGGTGATGTCAACCTCCACTAGACCACTAAAAATTTATCAAAGGGAGTCTATCTAGGTGAAAAAATCCATTTTACATGATGAAATCATGTTAAAGGGGACGCTCAACAAAATATGGACTACAACTTGATAGTAAAGATTTGAAGCAACAAAACCCAATGGGAAAACAAATTGACCACCTACCTTAAGGCTGGGGTCTAATCCTTTCTTGATATCAGACTCATATTCCATATAGGTTGTAAGATTTATATGAAATAGTACAATGCCCTGAAAATAAGAAATACTAGCTAGCACTTAAACATCTAGATGAATTGGAAGCTGAACTTTGATAGAAGGTAAGAGACTAGGGGAGCTACCCAATATGGGTCAAAGGCTTATGATATATTGAAGATCGGACAACGGATTGAAGTGTTACCTCAACGTCAAGATGAAAATGATTTTAAACCCATGGGAGAAGAAAACCATGCCTAGCCACTAGAGGAATAATGTAAAATGATAACAAGATTTTAAGTTAAAGTGATGGGAATTTTTTCATATTTCACCTAAGAAACAATGGGATCATGGTTAATACACACCATTGGTAAACCATGCTCAAACCATGCACAATTATCTGTTATAAGGGGTTGAAGAACATGGTTATGTGCACAGTTTGACTAACCGTACCCAAAATATTAAATAAGGACATGTCTGGAATCTTGGTAGAACCACATGTTTGTGCATCTAGTCTCACATAGTTGTAGAAAAACTATTAAGCCTATAGTAATATCACAATATATTGTGATAGGGTATATACTTCCAGGAACCCCATAAAGCTCTTAGTCAAAGTTCGAAATCAATATGGGTTCCTTTTCTGTATCAAGATCCGCTATATATTCTGATTCCATCATAGAATCGGAGACAACTGGATGCTTTTACCTCTTCCAGCTCCTAGGTCCTCCATTGAGACAGAAATCAAATCCTTATTGTGACTTCAGATCATTCAGATCAATATTGAAACCAACATCAGCATACCCTATAATAACAAGATCCTCGTCTCCTCTATACATGTGGAACATGTCCTTAGTTCCTCTTATATACTTAAGTATAGTCCAAAAAATAGATCAATGTGGTTCTAATAGATCTTTGTGATATCTTCCTACCATGATCAGTGCATAGGAAACATCATGTCTGGTACAGAACATGTCATACATGATGGATCCTATAGCTGAAACAAATGGGATATCACTCATCATATCATTATTTTGTTATTTCTGAGGACACATTATCTTTGAAATATGTAGTCCATGTGACACTGGAAACAATCCATTCTTGGATTATACCATACTAAATTTCTTTAGTATCTAGTCAATGTATGTACCCTGACTTAGTCTAAGTAGTCTATTGGATCTATCACAAATGATATTGATTTCTAGAATATAGGCTTCTTCACCTATGTCCTTCATGGAGAAAAACTTATTCCACCAGTCCTTAACTGACTGTAATACTTGGACTTTATTTCCAATATGTTATTTGTCATAAAAATATTCTACTATGATAAAGACTGCATTCCCATTAAACCACTTATAAACACATTGATCGCATTGGTTCTTAATGAAACCAAATTCCTTTATGGATTTATCAAATCGAATTTTCCATACACTAGATGTTTTCCTTAATCCTTAAATGTATTTATACAACTTGAAAAGTCGTCTGTCTTTAAATAGTGTCACAAACCCTTGTATTTTTTTCATATATAAATGTTTTTGTAAATTCTCATTATGGAATTCAATTTTGACATACATTCTCCAAATCATGTATTCATGGTAAGATACTATGTCATGCATGATTTGTATGGATTTAAACATTGAAACTATAGAAAAGGTTTCATTATAGTAACTTCCTTAACATTATAAGAATCCTTTAGCCACTATCCCTTATTTATAGGTGAAAACTTGACCTTCCATATCTAACTTTCTCATGAACACACATTTACATCCAATATGATTTACATCAACTGGCTCATCGACCAGAACTCAGACTTGGTTCTAATTCATGGAATCCGTCTTAGATTTCTTATATTCTAGCCCTATTCCATCTTGTAATCTCTCTACTACTTACTTGTAGGATATTGGTTCATCATTGTCCAACTATAATGATTCACCATCCTCAGTGACTGGGAAAACAAACCTCTCTAGTTCCCTTAACTCTCTTGAGTACCTATGCAATACTTGTGTTATTTGAACTTCTTCCATGGGGACCTATGGAACTTATTCTTGTACCAACTCTGGTGTATCTTAGTCATCAACTTCGTCGAAGTCAATGAAGCTCCCACAATCTTTTTTGATGATGTTCTCCCTCTCAAGAAAGACCTATTTTTTGGAGACAATCACTTTCTCATCATAATAATTATACAATTAATATCATTTTGTTTCCTTGGGATATCTTATAAAGATAAACCTCATGGCCTAAGGTTCTAGTTTATTTCCTGAGAATGCATTAATAATTTCCTCACATCCCCAAACACGTGTTTTTGGGAAAATGGTTTTCTTTTCATTCCATAACTCAGAGGGAATTCCATTTTCTTCCTTAGTTGGTACTCGGTTTAATGTGTATACTGAATTTTTTAATGCATATTCCTAAAAAGAAAACATAATATCTACACGACTCATCATTTACCTCACCATGTTCAAAAATGTTTGGTTCCTCCTTTCACTGACACCATTCCACTGTGGTTCATAAAGAGGAGTTAGTTGAGATAGAATCCAAGACTCTAGTAAAAAGTCGATGAGCACTTGGTTCAGATATTCTCCAACGCTATTCGATCGAAGATTCATTATATTATTACCATGATGAATCTATAATTCATTGTTTAATTCTTAAGTTTTTTAAAGGACTCTAACTTATACCTTATTTAGTGGACATATCCATATCTACTCAAATCATCAGTAAAAGTAATGAAGTATGAATATCCCCCTCTAGTTTATACTGTAAATGGTCCACAAAAATCCTTCTGTACCAATAAAAAATGCTCTATGGCCATTAAACCTTGTCCAATGAAATGGGGCTTGGTCATTTTCCTTGTAAACAAGCATGACATATATCAAGTGGTTTTAGCTTAGTAGTGTCTAAATAATAATCTTGGCAGAGCATTGTCAAGTGCTTCTTGTTTACATGAAGGAGACAGTGATGCCACAACTTTGTGTTGTGTGAGTCATGTGAGTTTGTTTCTTTATCGATTTCCAACAATTGGATTTTTATTTAAAACATTCACACCATTATTTAATTGCTCCATCCCATAACATACATTATTATTATGAAAGAAACAAACCTTATTTTTAAACTTGAAAATACATCCATACATATCCAAAAAAGGTATAGGAATTATAAACTTTCTAACACTAGGTAAATAATAATTGTTATGTGAAAACAGAAGAATCTGAGTTGGAAATGAGAGATGGTAATCGCCAATAGCCTACACAACCAGCTTCACACCATTGGCAGCTTGAAGATCCACCTCTCCTCTAGAAATCCTTCTAAATCTACTGTGTTTCTACATTTTAATAAACATGTGAACCCCAAATGATGTACCTATACCTAATGTGTTTAAAAGGAAAGATTACATGAGATAACAAACACACCTTAAGCATCCCTACACTTATGGGTGCAGTTTATCTTCCTGTGGACTGGCTTGCCATATAAAAAGCATACTAAATCCCATTCCATGCCCTACCTATAGATCATACCCTTATTATAGGGATTGTTCTTTGGGGCTTCATACCATTTCTAAATCCTTTCCCCCCTTTTCCTTATACTTACTCTTCTTATTCACTATAAGGACTGTGGGTTTGTTATAACCTATGTCCTTATTTACCTAGAGAATCAAGGTCATAATTTCTAATAGACACCTCTCATTATTACACATATTGTAGTTAAAAATAATGATGGAGAAGGTCTAGGACAATGATTATTGGATGAGATAATATGCAAATCATTCGGAAATATATTACCTAAGATGTACATTCATTCAATGTATCCATTAAGCCCGAATACATGAGGCCCAACTGGCACAGACTCTCCAACCTTAGTTTGGATGATATCATTGGAGATATAATATCTCTTCTATCTATCCTTCTCTTGATAGAGATCCTTAATGTGAGAGATCATGCTATACGCATCCTTTTTTTCATGGTGCTTCAAGATCTCATTAGACATGGTCAATAAGATGTATAAATCTACATATATGGCTTTATCCAAATGTTTCATATAAAGGAATATTTTCTCATCACTATCCTTGTTTCTAGGCACAATTGTATAAGGCTCATCTAGTATATAAAATTTCCTCTTGCAGTGAAGGTTGATGTGTAAAAGCCTCTGCCACTCCTGGATATTGGTGCTAGTGAGAATGTTTTCCTTCACAAGTATAGTTTCCGATGATTTTTTTGAAGTAATTTTTCTTGATTTTTATAAAAATTAAGATGAGAAAATATCTAGTACTTTGTCATGATAAATCCGAGACAAATAGATCAATTAATACTTTTTATTATCCAACTTTTTTATCGAAATCCAATATCCCTCACCATTGACTTCAGAATATTATGTTTCATTAATATTTTAGTGGAAAAGATCCATACATCTCTTTGCATTACCCCAACTAGGGTTGTTCTAGCATCTTGAAGGGTTTTAGGTAGGAATTCCAAATGAAAACTGCATTAACTTGTACTTCCTTGATCTATTGGGTGGACTCCCCAATCTTGAAATCCTTTTATTTTGGATTTCCTCAACCTTTTCCTCTTAATAACACCTAGTTATACTATGGTAGTCAACCCTTTATGTGAACCAATTCATGCCAACTCCAAACCTCTATTGGAATTTCTTGACAATTGAAGGTAGCCCAACTAGGTTTGGTCCAGAACATTGAACAATGGTTTGGTTCTAACCAAGATTATGGAAGGCTATACCGACATAATATTTCCTTGATTTATTTTTCCTTATACATAAATTTCCATTTTAATATCTTTCATACAATCTTTTAAATGTTACATGGGATATACTTAACTTATTAAACATGTATAATATAATATTTCTACATAATTTGGTCTTATTTTAGTTCCATCTTGAATGTTTGATTAATTCATTAATTATGTGATCATGACAACACACCCACAATAAATAGACCATAAAACTGAGAGAAATTAAATTAATGGCATTATCCTGAATTTTTTCTATGTTTTAGTTGATCTATATGTTGATAAACTAACCCAAGACCTAGGGGATAAAACACCTTGAACCTTATTGGGTTTGTGTTTATAGCTTTCCACCTGTCTGCCCTTGTCTCTACTTCAATTAGTTTCAGCTTGGATCCTAACTTGATATGCCTCCACTAGCAAGGGTTCTCTATCCATTAAACTTGATTTTATCTTGAAAATAGGTGTGGGTTAAAATGGGGTTTTACATAAAAGAGATAATGGGAAAACATTCTCAATATATTAATGAGGAGAAGGCTCAAAGGCCAACAGATTTAATTTAAATAAATAAATGAAAAGAAACTATCCACATATAAAGTTCATGGTCAATATCATGATCATCCATATATGAAACGATATTTAGGAATAAAAAAACTAGCATTCAATTCCTCAATACTTCTTTTATAAGATCAATCATGATTGAATAAATTAACTATTATCCTAAATTAATCAATCCTTTTATCTTAAACTCCTTTTCTGAATTTCCTTAAGATTATCATCCATCATAATTTTAAAAAAATGAATCCATTTAAAATTATCTTTGTATGTAACTTGTACCTTGGAGGCAGCCCATTGAATCCCTATTCACAATTATCTAATTAGTTGAAATGGAAATTATGCAGATGTTAAACTAAACCCATATATATATAACACCTATGACGTGTTGTGCCCAAGCTTTACACACACACCATGGTACATGTCTCAAGGGTTTGTATAATATAATAAATAATTTTAATAAATATACACAATTTGGATGATTAAATGGCTTGTAGTTTCTACTATATGGAGTATACTAGCTTTCAACGTCCATCAGATGTACATGCCTGAGAATACAACATGTAGATGTACTTCAGAAATCTATAGAGTACATGGAATATCTAGTGGGCCACACACTGGTAGTATTTGTGTTACATGTTCTCCAACTGGGTGAGTCATGTATGGGTTACATGGTACCACCCTAACCTAAAGGGACTACATGCCGTTTTCAGTGGGCCACACATCATGTAATCCATAAATCATGTTCCACATATTGCTGGTCAACACATGGAGTAAGCATGAGTTATAAATACTCAAATTACATGGATTGGTTTGGCGAACCAGTGCTGATGAATTGAACCTTTACTACACAATGTGTACTGCTGAATACATGCTGTGTGTTCTGGTTTTTAACGACTAATAACCTTTTGCACCTCTAGATGAGATCCACTATTCTATTTTAATCAAAATTTAAAAAATATAATTTTTGTAAGGTAAATGAGAAACAAAAGAGAAAGAATATATCTCAAGATTCATTTTTATAGAATGATTAACTTTAATTGAAATTATTGATTTATTAAATATGTAAATCATCAATGTGAAACTAAATAAATAAAATCAATGATAAGACCGCTCTGATACAACTTGTAGGTTCCGAGCACACAAGAAATGCATGGATGAGTGTACCCAAATTTAATTTTACCATTAATAACAATCAATCCATGATCCATCAAGATGATAAAACACTGGATCTTCAGAATATAAATAATAATGAAAAGGAAAGAGGAAGGTCCGAAAACCAAAGAGAGAATTATCATATGTTGGTTATAATAAATTTATATGAAAGAAAATAATTACCTTGATGGAATTATCTCATCGTTGATTCTCCTAGTCCTGATCTGATGTGATCTATCATCGCGTTGTCGGATCCATGTGTAGGCATCCTCTAGAATTGATCAACATGTTCTCCATGTATCAATAAACATCACTGAAGGAATCTCCATGTGCTATCGTAAAAGATCTTTTTTTAGTGATGTCCCCATTCGATCTCCTTGAGAGAAACTTCTAACGTGGAGGAGGATCTGTCAAATGGCCAAAATGCCATAATTTTTTATTTGATATTTGATAATCCACTTTTTAAAGGGTGAGTTGGAACCCTTACGCGGCCCGTAGGTGTAAGATTAAACTAACTACTTGGAAATGATCCTCACCAGAATATTCATCCTCAAATCTTCTCTCCACTTTCGCATAGCTATTCGGCAATGCTTTCCCATGCATGAACAAGATTTTCTGATGGAAGGTTCCATACTCTCTCATAAATCCATTCAACTTCTGTTATGGTGAAATCTCCTGGATCATCCTCCTTCTGGATATTGTTCCATGCAGGTTTTCTTGTTTGTATTTGCACTTAAGTTGGCCCGATGGCCTTGATGTGGCCCAAAGGCCTTACTGACCTGAAGGCCTGGGTGGACCGAAGGCTTTAAAGGAGTCAGGGACCAAATCGGTGTCACGAAGGTCCAAATGGGGGAATAGTCCAGACTACTATAGTGCCAAACAGTACCATCTATAGTCCCACTGCAATACCTTCTATAGTTCCCACTACAGTACATGTTACAGTACCCCCTGATAATATGCATCCACCTGGATTTGATCCCGAGTCGCCTAGATGCACTTATGGAGTCCTCACCAACCGGGTTATGGCTTATGTGTAGTAGAGGAGTATCTCTCCCTTAACGTGAGAGCATTCTTGGAGGAAAGTAATTCTCTCTTTGCTCGAGAGAATACTCCAGATCCATTGTGCACAACCACAAATAATGGATAGGCTTAATGAGAATAATTTAATTGGGATTTATAATACATAGAATAATAAAATCAAATAATTACCTATATGTATTTATTTATTTCATTTAATTATTGGTAAGACCCCATGACAATTAATAGCGTTTGACTATTATTAATACATTACATGAGCCCAAAAAATTACACCTAATATTACTTAATTAAATAAACAGTATTATTTCTCAGAAATTCCTATAAAAACCACACGGTGGGTATATTAATATACAGATCATGTATTTTTTCCCCTTTTCCTTTATTTCTTCCACCACATTTAATAGACATTGAATAATGAATATTTACTCTTTAAATCAACATGACTTCATTATTTTCTATCAATTAAATTATTTAACCAACAATATATTATCTCGATTAACTAGTTTTAAAATAAATTCTATTAGGATTCCTTGAATAATTATTAAACCAAAATCCGGAATAATCGTAATTGAACTCGTTAAATTAATATTTAACTTAGAAACATTGATACACTTAGTGTGTGACCCTCTAGGCCTATTTCTTAGTTACATTAGTAAAAGCCTTCCTAAATTCCATGGATATCATCTAGAGACATGCCAGGGCACCCATAGAGAAAGATGTTAATAATGCAATGACATGTCACCTCCTATGAACTTTGACCATTTAATGTAATAACTTTGTATTTATATCTCGAATAAAAAAGGTTTCATGCTTGTGCCATCAATCCATGTGCTCAATTATTCTTCTTTTACTTCTTGGAAATGAACTTTCCTATACCTCACCATGTACATGGATTTATTTAGGCAATATTAATTACATCAATGGTCCTGAGATATCAACATCCGTTATGGAATAGAAGGCACACATACTTTCACTTATTATTTTTTAATGTAGTGTTACTCGTTACACACCCAAGATATCCTACCTCATTGAGAATAGTTTGTTGTCATATTTTGAATCAATATATTTAGTTTTGTGTGTTTTAATACTCCCTAATAATGATAAAAACATTTAAGGACCAATACCCTCATCTGTAGATAGGAAAATCCAATGATGATATGAAATGAGGATTTCCTACTGGCAGGTCTCGTTACCATAATATCCTCAACGATATGACCAATGGAACAGACCAGGAAAAGATTACTTAATGTTCTATGAGTCTTTACCCATAATGGCTTGTATTATTTATGTCCCTCAAATAAAAACATTCGTCTATAGAGCATATATTCAAGTTTAGTGTTATGGAACTTATGGGATCTCATCATAGCAGGGACCCGCTATGACCCTTTAGTGAAACAACTATCCTTAGGAAATTATCACATGCATTGTCCTGCATAAGAAAAATCAATAATTGATACAATATTTATTAATATTCAAATCCATGAATACAACATTATCATAAAGTACATATTTTTGGGTTCTAGGCCACTAACTCTAACACCATGTGTTAATTGAAATAGTGATGGAGTACCAATGAAAAAGAATCATCATGTCCATAGAATCTATGTGTTAGAGTCTTCATTGAATAAAGAGTAAAATCACATCCAATTAGAGGAATGTTTTAGCAAGGATAGTGGAGCTTATTAGAATCATCAATATCAATAATAGTATATCATCATTCCATGATAATCTACACCTTACATGTCTTAAAAATGATGGTCAGGAAGTCAATAGAGGCCTCAATATAGCTCATGGGTCACTAAGGAGGGATCCTGAAAATTTCCTTCACTGTAGGTATAATAAAACCAAATTACCATGGAAATGTTCTGTGGATTCCACCAAGTAAACCCATCCCATAGTTTTCTAGTCTTTGGAATAGATGAGAACACTCCAATCACAATAGTCTACCAACCATATGGAGAGAGTTTATATCCCTCACCCTACTGATGAATCCCAACAGTGTTCTACAAAAGATTCCCATGAGTATACACATATCCCCTTTTGCACCCAACAAGACTATCAATATATGTTAAAAGCATCCAAGGGGAATGATCTTACTATTGTGTAACCTATAACTCAGTCCAGCTAGTATATTCTAAAAAAATGTTAAGGATTGGAATAGGTGCATATCCCCACCCCTATTATGGGATTAACACATATACCTATTCATATAGTAAAATTATAACAATATATCACGCATGTAATGGAGGAGAAGATCTATTTTTCTAGAAGTGTATGAAATATATTTATATAGATATTAATAGAATTCAATGTTGGGGAAAGTTGAAATACCTTGATGGTACCCCTAAGGAAGGCCTATATTCTTGGTCATTTTTATAATGAAAACATGAATAAGCATATTGTTTCCCTCGGAATTTGGGGATGACCGCCTTGATGGGAGGTTCAAACATTTCGATCAGTTTCTAACGGGTTTGTTCATAGAACCGAAAACATCCAATGATTCCACATCCATTCGGACCTACATTCCAAAGGTAAGTGCTCATTAGTTTGTGTACTGATGAGGCTTAGGAATTTGCATTGGTCGAGAGGATGGGAGGTCGGACTCATCACACCTTTTTGAGGGAAATTATTGTCTACTCCAGGACTCTCTTTATATATTTAAGTTATGTTTGTGAATCCTTATTACATTACCAAGTATAAAATGAGATTTCCTTCAGATCTGACAATCAATGATTAAATATGTAGGAAATTTAGAGAATCTTTTGTATGTATTCGAGGTTCTTAATCAATAGAGAATCATCTGTATTTATTAGAGATTGTTGGTCAATGGTACCCTTCGACACATTTATATAGAAGTCTCTTGGTCATTATGTTGACCATGCTGGTTTTAAAGCCACTAAGTGGGCCACTTGATGTTTATTGTCATTCAGAAGGACCTAGATTATTTTATATTTGGGATCGAACCCATAGATGGGCTACCTACGTATCCTTTGTTTAGAAATGTAATCATAACTCACATAGTTCGAGTAAGGGAGTATGATGTTTATGATTGATGGCTCAAAGAAGAATTTCACAATTACTTTTACACTCTAAGCTCACATGAGTCATGCTCGGTGTGAGAAACAAGAGGTATTGGTAAAATTAGATAATTGTGCCATGAAAGATGCAATCATAAGAAATAATGTGGGGATTATATATTTTTGAATGCCCAGATAAATAAAGGTTAGGATTTCCATTAAGGAATAAATCTAGGAACATGGTCCATAAAGGTATATGTGCTTCATGGATATTTTTAATACTCTAACATGGGGCTTACTCCTGAAACGGAGGCCCAAATTTGGAGAAGACATAAGATTGGGTTTTACTCCTTAAAAGGTATCCCAAATCAAAGGTAAATTAGGACTGGTTAAGAGAAATTAATACTGGGGCTTACTCTTATGGAGGATTCCTAGGTTTGAGACTAGGGTTTACTCCTGAAAAGGAGGCCCAGGTTAAGGACTATGATTGGGGCTTACTCCTGAGGAGGATGCCCAAATTAGGGGACTAGGGCTAATTCCTGAAGAGGATTCCCATATTTGGGACTGGGGCTTACAAAGGAAAAGGAGGCCCAGGTTAAGGGATCTGGGGCTTACTCCTAAATAGGATGCCCAAAAATTAAGGGACTTGGGGCTTACTCCTGAAGAGGATGCCTAGATTAGAGGACTTATGACTGGGGATTATTTCTGAAAAGGATACCTAGGTTAAGGATTCTCTCATCTTAAAGGATGAGGTTGAATGAATGAAATCTCAATCTTTAGTGACATAAAGATGTGTAAATCACTAGGTTTTGAGAGATATTCAACATAATTCCTTTCAGATAAGGATGTAAAATCAAGAAATCATGCCATAAATGGATTTGAAGAGTGTCTTGAAGACTGAATCTTGAATAGGAAAGGTGTAATGGCTTATGAGGGGTGAAATGGGTAAGAAAGGCACCCAAAAAGGCAGGGGTGCACAAGTCCTGGCAGGCGCGCAGGTACTGCATGGGCGCGCAAGTTTTAGTCCCACAGGTATACCTTCACGACACGTTGGGTACTTCCGCGGTGTTCAAACAGCAGGGTAATACTTGAGCAACTTTTGGTTAAGGCCTTTAGAATCCTCTAGACGTTCTTCCAGGAGAGGGGCGTGCAGGTTCTAATGAAGGAGTAAGGCAGCACGCTAGTGTGGTCCTTTTCCCTTAAGGGTTGGCCACTCAGGCATGCAAGTGTTGATGAGTTTCAACACTTAGACCTTCCTCCCCCTCATTATATCTTTCGTTCTAGGTACAAAATTACCTTGGAAGTGTTTCGAAAGCTTTGAGAAGAGACTAGGGCGCCGGGAGCTCAAATATGAGTTTCTGGAAAAAACTCCTCCCGGAATGGGAGGCCCACAGGGTCTATTTAAAGGCAGGAGAAGACCTCGGGCTTTTATCACTTAGGTCACGCAAGTCACTTGTGCGACCATAATTCGCCGCGCAAGTGGACTTGCGTGCCTATGAGGAAACTTGCGTGACTTATGGGAAATCTTCTCCTTGTTCATCCCTTTGTCGATTTTTGACATTTTCATCAAAGGATGAATTAATTTGGAGTAAGGTATTTCCCTTTTTCAGTCATTAGACTCTGTGACGGAAAGGAGCGTAAAAAAAGTCCCCCCTCATAGTTGGATCCGAAAGAAATGAGGATTTGACTCTGAGGAAATCGAAGAAATCCAAACGAAAGGTGGCGCGCATGTCTTGATGGTGCAGAGGGCGGCGCGCAAGTGCTCATCCCGTAGGGCCTGGGCGCACTGGGTGTAGGCGTGCAGATACGACCCTTGATCACGCAGGGTATGGCATGCAGGGTCTCAGCCACGTCTATAAATAGTGGGCCTCACTTCCGTACAAGCATATGGATTTGCGGATTTCAAACCTTCGAGCTCTCACCACGCAGGTCACCTTAGGCGCGTAGGTTTCTCTGTTTTCCGATGTTTCTTTTCTGTCGCGCTGCTGTGTAGGTATTTGTACTTGTGCGGTTTATACATGCACATCAAAAACTAGCGCGACACACAAACACTTGCGCGTCAAGATTTAGACTTGCACGACTTAATGCCTCAGGCATTTTTTTGAATTCTTTCACAAATTTTATGAAAAATAAACCCATTTAAGAGTTATTTTATTCAACTTTTGTGCAGATTCAATGGCTCTTAGACCTGGAATAGTCGATGAACTAGCTAGAAAGCAGATTGATGATATGATGAACATCATTGGCCATGATTACTATGATATCTACGACAACACACTCCCAGATTTGGCTAAGTACACGAAGAAATATTATCTTAATTTCCCACAGAGCATCTATCTTCCTCTTTGTGGTCATGGTCATCTGTAAGGAATCAATGTTCCAGATGCAAAGAACTATACACCTAAAATTCAGTTGCACTACTACTCCTTCATATCTGTTATGCTGTGCATTAAGATAAACAACAATGGTGTGAACTTTCAAATTCTTCCTCCATGTCATTTCCTTGTAGATATGAAAATGGAAAACCCATGGGCTGAAATGTTTACCACTGTCGGTTGGTGGAGAGAAGAAAAACATGGTATTAGAGCAATATCTGAAAAGCGTACTCTCTCCAAATGGCTCTTTTACTTCCAATTCTCCATTCTCAAATCCATGTATCCATCTTCCAGGTCTCTTGGACAGAAACAGAGTCACTGTTTCATCAGCAGAAAATTTTCTCAAACCGAACTCAAGAACATCCTTTTACAATTGTTCAGAGAAGAGCTGGTATCACTGCATCTCTTATTGTATCCAGTTGAATGAATTAATTCCAGGTGGTTTCTGATGAATCTCAGGATGCCGTAAATCAAATGAAGATTTATGTTTAAAGCCTCTTGTAATTCTTGAAAAAAGAGAAGAGACTCTATTCTGTGGATGTCCTTCTAACTCTTGTGCATCAATGAAAAACACTTCCACCTTCACTCATTTTTACCTGCATTATCTTTTTCTACATGCTTTAGATTTTACCTAAGACAATGGGCCTAGTAAGCATAGTTTTATTTTTACTAGGATTAATTTAAATAAACTGAAAAACTTCGAACCTTTTAATTGGTCAATGTTACCTAAATCATACAAAATGTATGTTTAGTGACCTGGGAACTTGACTTTTATTCAGAGTTCCCTTTTCTTTTGTGGGAAGTTTAAAGTCATGCACGTCGGACATTAAAAGGCTAATGTTTAAGGTCGAAATAGCTTTGACCGAAATGGATTATAATTGACTCAATTCCTTGAAAATTCATCTCAAAAACATATTACAATACTCAAGTATGAGGGAAAAAAAGTAAGCTATGACTTAAGAATATTTGAATCCGAGAAATGATATGAAAAAGAGCTAAAAGGAATTAGAAGAAGTAGTTTCCAAGAATGAAGTTACCATTATTTAACAAACCTGTTCGGGGGTTGAATTATGCAGGGCCACCTAAGGGCATTGGCTGCATAGTTAAATAAAATAGTAACTTTTGGCTAATAAGTCTATTATGTAGACTGTTTATGCAAGGCAACCTATGGGCACGTGCTACATAGTCAGGCAAAAGAACTCTCAGAAATTTACTTTCCTAGTGCTAAAATCCAGTGAATGTTTATGGAGATTCAAATCTTCCAATGTATAGAGTTTGATGTATGGAAAGAGGTACTTGAATATGGAGAAAATATTTCCAAACAAGATTATCGAAGAACTGGATGAATATCACTCCTACGAAGGTCTGACCCAAACGTAGGGAAGGAGAATATAAACCATAGACTTGAATACTTTCAGATCATGAAAAAGGATATGGGACAAATATGATAAGGATGGATATTTTTTTGGATCCCTACATACTGTCATTTAAGAAAAATAAGGACAAAAGAGGCATTCTTCCCAATAATGAAGTTACCACTATCCGAAAAACTCGTTATGGGTTGAATTATGTAGGGCCACCTAAGGGCATTGGCTACATAGTCAAATAATAGTATCTTTTGGCTAAAAAGTCTGTTATGTATACTGTTTATGCAAGGCCGCCTATGGGCACGTGCTGCATAGTTACGCAAAAGAACTCCCAGAAGTTTGTCATTTTTGTGACTAGATGTCATGAAAAGGGTTATTAGGATCTGGAAATATTTAAGGTTAGGATTATGACACATAAAGATGGGTATTGTTCAATTTATACAGAGATACACAGATCAATGCTAACCATAATAATGTTGTGGCTGGGTCCTGAATTGAAATATTGGACTTCACTACGTATCCCATAAGGATGAGAATCAAGCCATACGTATTTCTTAAACTATAGTTTAACGTCGTGTGGGAAATAATTATTAGAGATCTTAGTTTAGGGTCATCGAGCTTGGACCATTGTAAGAAATACACAGTGTTTGTTTTCATGGGGACTTGTCAGCCAAAGGACTGAAAGTGGAATTTGGGGTTAGGACCAAAGAGTTGGGGATGGATTCGAGAGATACTCGAACGTTCCTATGTATCCTATAAGGATTGGAATCAAGCCCACGTAGTTCTAGAAATAGCCTTTTTACAAATTTGGTTCGTACATATGAAGGGTGAAAGGGGAATTTAGTACAATGATGTTTTAACCCAAGATAAAAGGTTTGGCCGTTTCCATGTATGCATGTAGTCTTTGAAATAAAACATGATTGAAAAATCAATGTAAATAATGGTTCCCTCTCAGGTGAGGGTATCAAATAATATTGTAGTTTATTGTCATACTGGATAAAAGAGTTGTAGAGTTTAACGTCGTATAACAAGGTCGAATGTGAACCAATGTAAAGATATTGATTCTAGGGGTTTTTTCATGAATCAACATCGTATGAGATGGAGGTGAACCGATATGAAGAGATTGGTTTTGGGCTTGAACCATGGGAGGTTTCCTACATACCCGGCCTATAATTCAAGGATCAAAGTCTGTGTAGTTAAATTAAACAATGAATTAATGATCAAGTTGTTCTTGGGGACAACGACCTAAAAAAATGTTGTTGGGACTTACACATGGTTAGCGGCCCAAAGAGAGTGTTATGGTTGAGGTTTTCTCTAAGCTCACGTGAGTCATACTCGGTGTGAGAAACAAGAGGTAGAAACAACCTTAACGATACACAAATTAACGTCATGTAGGACGTATGAAGGGACTATGCAGTTTAAAGTCATGCAGTTAGGACTATTGGTGCTGCACAGTTTAGTGTCATGTAGAAGGGACAAAGTACAGTTTAATGTCATGTAGGACGTATCACGAACCTTCTGTACCGTTTAGCGTCATGTAGTTAGGACGATGGGGACAATAGAGTTTAACGTCATGTTGGACGAAAGGGGGACTGTGCAGTTTATTTTCATGAAGTGAGGACAAAAGAGTACACGATTTATCGTCATGTTGGACACATTGGGGATTTTTTCCACAGTTTAGTGTCATATTGGACGAAAGTCCGAATATTTTAAGGTCATATGCATGGACCGTGGATGGTGCAGTTTAATGTCATGCTAGACAAAAGTGTAGATTAAGGTCATACATGACCTTTGATGATTATGTAGTTTAACGTCTTTCCAGACGTAAGGGACTTTTATACAGTTTAGCTTCATGTAGTTAGGACGTCACAGTTTAACGGCTTGCTGGACGTAAGGGACTTGCAAATAGTTTAGGTTCATATGCATGGACTGTTGATGATGCAGTTTAAGATCATACATGATCTAGTTGTAGTTTAAGGTCATACTAGACCATTTAAAGAACTTTTTCACAGTTTAACGTCGTGTGGGATGAAGTTGCAGTTTAAGGTCATACTGGACCATTACTGTATAGTTTAACATCATATAGAAAGGAAGAACTGGTGCCGCACAGTTTACTGTTATGTTGCAGGGACAAAGTACATACTTTGCAGTTTATACAAAATACTTCTTCAAAAATCTGGCATTGGTCGGAGTAGTGATGAATTCTCCATCCATCGAGATTAATGAATAAGCTCCATTAGAGTAGACCCTATGTATTGAATAAGGTCCTTCCCATTTTGGTTCATGTTTGGGAGGTTTCTTTCCTGGTATCATTGGATTTATGAGAACTAATACCAATTCTCCCTGAGTGAATGAACGAAGACGAACCATTTTGTTAAAAGCTCGTGCTATTCGATCCTGATAGACTTCCAAGTGGTGCAAAGTGCACAATCTTTTCTCATCTAACCGTTCCAATTCATTCAATATCTTTTGAGATTTCTCATATGTATATGACTGATCGCAAATGGCTACTCTGAGCGAGGGTAATTGAACTTCAATTGGCAAGAATGCTTCTGTTCGATATACCAATGAATATGGAGTTGATTGCGTTGTAGTGCGGGTGGTAATCCGATAAGCACATAAAGTGTGAAAGAGTTTATCAGGCCATGAATTCTTATCATTATCCACCATCTTTTGCAGTATATTTGAAAGAGTCTTGTTGAAGGCTTCTCTCTGGCCATTTTCCGCTGCATGATACCGAGATGAATGGTTCGATTTGATGTCGTGTTCTTGATACAATTTCTACACCTCGGATGACCAGAAATTGGTGCCATTGTCTGTCAATATGGTATGAGGGACACCAAATCTAGTAATGATGTTAGACTTGATGAAGCTAAAAATGAATTTAGAATTGACTTCCTTGAGAGGTATTTCCTCTTCCCATTTGGAAAAGAAGTCAGTAGTAGTAAGAATGTACTTAAAATGCTTGGTCGTAGCTGAAGGGTAAGGTACCACCACATCCATTCCCCATGTGGAAAATGGACATGAGTATTTAGCTGAATGAAGAAACTCTGGAGGTTGATGAATGAAGTTTTCATGTACTTGGAAAGAATGACACTTCTTTGTGAAATCAACACAATCTCATATCATTGAAGGCGAAAAGTATCCAAGCCTTAAAATTTGATCTGATAATCTATGTCCAGACTGGTGGGCACCATAGACTCCTGCATGCACTTCTTTCATGACAGCCATTGTCTCTTCACCATCAATGCATCTGAAGAGAACTCCATCAAAACCATGTTTGTAGAGAATTTTCTCTAGGTGATATGGGCTATCAAAAAGAGTAAAATTGACCACACGTCGCCGAATTTGTTCTTTCTCGGCTCTATCAGGTGGAAGTGTTCCATTTTGAAGGTATTCCCTGATAGGTGACCTCCATCCTTTAGTATGACCATACAGTTCAGGAATGAGACTAATTTCATTAATTTCCTCTGTTATGATTCGAACATAAGGTGAAATTGCACGACGGTGGGAAATACTGATGGTTGTCTCGTCCCGATTTGGATCTGCCATAGCTGTGGCTATATTATCCAGTGCATCAGCTTGAGCATTTTCTGATCTTGGGACATAAGAAAATGTCAGTGCTGAAGGGAATTCCATCATTAACTCTCTGAAGTAATCATACAAAGGTATTAATTCTTCTTTTTTTATGGCATAATCCCCATTGACTTGTTTGATTACTAGTTCTAAATCACCCTTCACCTTTATGTGATTCACTTGTTCTTGAAGCGCTAATTCCAAGCCTGTGATAAGAGCTTGGTATTCGGATTCATTATTGGTACCACCTTCCCAAAATAATAAGGAATAAGGTAACACTAACTTTTCTGGAGAAATGAGAAAAATTCCTAAGCCAACTTTGTTGAATTTAGGATTTTCCATTTTCATCACTGTTGGACTTCTAGAAGCACCATCAAAATACATTTTCCATGCTTGAGGACTTTCTTGAACAGAGAAGACTTCCTCATCAGGGAGTTCAATATCTAAAGACGTGTCTTCGACTGAAGGGAGTTCAGCCAGGAAAGCTTCCGGAGCATGGCCCCTTATCGCCTTTTGAGACACATACTGAGTGTCGAATTGATGCAAAATAACTTCCCACCTTGCTAGATGTCCTATAAGCATTGGACGACTAAGGATGAATGTGAGCTGGTTATTGCAAGATACCAATTGGACCTCGTGATGTTGCAGGTAATGTCTCAACTTTTGAACTGCAAAGATTAATGCCAGGCAGCACTTTCAATACTTGAATACAGGTTTTCTGCTTCAAGTATAGTTCGACTAAGATATTAGAGGCTGTTTTCATTCCCAACATCATTTTTTTGAGCAAGAAAGGCACCCAATGATCGCTCTAGAGTTGTCACGTAGAGGATAAGTGGTCTTCCTTCAACAGGTAGCACGAGTACCGGTGGACTCAAGAGGTATTTCTTGAAAATATTGAATGCTTCTTGACTTATTTAGTCCACTGGTAAGTGAATCCCTTCTTCATCAATTTGGTGAAGGGTGAACTTTTGCCTGCTAAATTGGCGATGAAACGCCGAATATAGGCTAAGTTTCCTTTAAGTACTCTTAATTATTTAAAATTTTGAGGAGGTGACATACCAAGGATTTACTTTGTCTTCTCAAGATCGACTTCAATACCATGATGGCATACAAAAAAGCCAAGAAATATTCCTGAGGTTACCCCAAAAGCACATTTTAAGGGGTTTATCTTCAAATTATGTTGTCGAAGCTTGCAGAATATAACTTCTAAATCAGCGAAGTGATAAGAACATTGTTTGTATTTAACTACCAAATCGTATACATAGAATTCAACAAACTTCCCTAAGAAGGGTTTGAAGATAAGATGCATGGTGCGCTGATATGTTGCACCTGCATTCTTTAATCCAAAGGGCATTACCTGGTAAAAAACACACCCTGAGGGGCTCTGAAGGCTATGGATTCCTCATCTTCTGGGGACATTCGGATCTGATTATATCTAGAATATCCATCCATGAACGAAAGTGCTTCATAGCCAGCTGTTGCATAAATTAAAAGTTCTATAATCGTTACTAGGAAATCATCTTTAGGAAAATGCCGATTAAGATCTCTAAAATCGATGAAAACTCTAATTTGTCCATTCTTATTCTTTACAGGGACAATATTAGCCAACCACTTGGGATAATGAACTTCTCTGACAATGTTAGATTTGATAATCTTATCCACTTCAGCATCAATTTTAGAAGCATAAGTTGGGTGTGTTCTTCTCGTGGCTTGCTTAAATCCTCTATGTTCTTCTGGTAAACCCAAATGATGAGTAGCAACATCAGGATCAAGCCCGGGCATTTCTGTATAGTTCTAAGCAAAAATATCTCTATTTATCTTTAGAAAAGAAATATACATCTCTTTCTCTTCAAGGGTCATGGCCGCACTGATTAAAGTGGGGCATGGATCTTCCTTTGTACCCAGATTTATTTCTCTGAGTTCATCCACAATGGTAGAGACACCCTCTTCAAATGCTGGAAAATCATCTCTGATATATTCCTCTTCCACTTCATCATGTGTTATTTCTTCCATTTCTACTTGCATAGTATATGACAAAGTAGAATTTTCATGATCAGAAGAGTTGTCAAAATTTGAACATTTTGAAGAGGAAGTTTCCATTTTTGACCCTATTGATGATGAAGAGTTTTCTTTGGGTAATAAAGAGGAAATGATGGATTGAGAATCGACATCATTGTTCACCTCTAATAATTCTATAACTCCTTCTGGTCTAATTGGAGAAGTATAGACTTGTTGGATTTCAGAAGATGAAATTAAGACGTCACCATTTGTGCTTTCATTACTGCTTGGTGGGTTACCAACTTCTCCCATGTTGTCTAGCTTGATTGCCGTAATTGACATTACGGATCTTTACATAAGAGTATTTTGATTTGATTATACCTTGTTAATTTTACTAATAGACAACACATAATCTATACTCACTTGTGTAAATGGATTTACTGGAATCTTCTCCAAACCATTTGGAGCATTATCTTTGGTAATTTACTTTGTTGTGGATTTCTCCTTTCTCTTCATGTGATAGAATTACGCCTCAATGTATTGAAACTCAAATGTCTTGAATGGGGCCTTATCACCATATAATGTTCCAACTTGACCATCGAAACAGTATTTGAGACATTTATGGTATGATGAAGGGATAGCCGCATGCTGATGTATCCAGGGTCTTCCAAGCAAGACACTGAAAGCTGATTCTTGATCAACAATCATGAAATCTGAATTGGATACAAGATCTCCAAACTGAGTTCTAAGTGTAATTTTTCCCAGTGGTTCTTGTTCATTTTTATCATATCCTTGTAACATCATTGTATAAGGAGATAAATCAGATTCAGTGAGGCCCAATCGACGAAGTGTACGAATGGGAATGAGGTTGACTCTTGAACCATTGTCAATGAAAGCTCTTTGGACGTCTACACCATTGACCTTTCCAGATAAATAAAAAGGTCTGATATGCCCATGAACAACATCATCTTCATCTTTATCAGTAAAAGATATTATTGCATGTCATTCTGCAAGATTATTCTCTATGTGATAGACTTCAGCTGCAACAATTTCTGTTTCAAAATCCTGAGGACTTGACAAAGCCTCGATGAGAGCTTATCGAATATCTTTTGATAGATTAAAAGCATCCAGAATTGATAAATTGTCCGGTACCAGGGCCAAGTGTTTCAATATATCATACTTTTTATCCGGGAGACTGTGTTTCCCAACATGAATATGTGGTTTAGAAGGTACCTTGGAAGAAGATGCTTTGGAAGTTGATGCATCTTGTATTGGGATAAGCGTTGGCAACATCCTTGGTTTTGGAAGATTAGACCGATTAGATCCATTTACTTGCTGAGAGGAAGAATATGGAACCTTCAATCGGTCTTCCAAAATAACTGTGTCAGGACTGAATTTGCTATTGGTAGAAGAACTTGTTTGTTCTTGCTGAGCTCACTAAAGGGATCTACCACGAGTTTTTACTGCATACACAGTTCTAGAAGGGGTAGAATTAGGGTGGTGGCTTCTGAAAGATCCACGTCTTCCCCTGTATTTTGACCCTCTGGAACTTCCTCTGATTCCCTTATTTGATACAGGGAAATCAGGATCATCAAAATTGAAACTACGACTGGCATATGGATCTGTTAATTGAATCATATTAACAGAATCGAAGATTAACTCTTTGTCTGATGAAGACTCTGCCTGATTAGCCTTTTTAGGATGTGCCGTTTGGTGGGGTGGTGCCCGTGGATTTGAAGTAGATGGTATGAAGTCTGCCAGAGAAAAATACAACTTAGGTTTTGACACATACTCATCTTCTTCTGTTTCTTTTTTCTTCTTTAAATTATGTCGTTCCTTTGAGGACTTTCCTTCTTACAAAGAGGGTTTTGCCGCAACATTCATGGCAGAAGACACAATTGTTTTCTTTAATTGTGTTCGAAAAATAACATGAGTTTGATTGATTGTCTTTCTGACCATCCAATCATCATACTTCTGTGCATTTTTTCTTTTGAATTCTTTCCATTCACCTTCCTCCTCTGGAACTATAGAAGTAACACAAGCTACCTGAGCTGAAGAACCTTTCAATTTGACTTGTCCCGAGTCAACCATCTTTTGTAGAAGGTATTTGAAGACAAAACACTCTTGGATGGGATGCCCCAATATTTGATGAAAGGGGAAATAATTGGGATGGTCTTCATCTCCTTCCTTGATTGGCCTTTTGGGCCTTGGAAATTGAACCAGATTATTTTCCAGAGCCTAAATGAAGTAACCAGGAACTTGTTCATTTCAGAAAGAGTATGTTTCTCTCTTCAAATCCTCAAATTGTTTTCGTCTTTGATCTCTGTGATCATCTGGATGAAACGACCTTTGTTGTTAGCGCTCAGGAGGTGGATCCATTCGAGAAGATGAAGGTTTTGAAGTAGAAACAGGTACATGTTCTTGTTTAAGCATAACTGTAGCAGTTTCTTCTTTACCCATTCTCCTTCCTGGAGCTGATGGAATTACACGAGATTTATCCTTAGCCTATATAAGGGAATCTTAAATCTGCTGAGCGATTTATGTAAGGTCTCGAAACCCTCTTATGTATTTCATAGGGATTAATGGCATGCGTAATTCATCACGTAGATTTTCCATACAGATTGGCAACAATTCTTCTTGAGGGAGTGCTAAACTCAAGGAATATGTTAATCCCTTCCAGTGAGCAATTAAATCAGAGACACTTTCATTCTCCCTTTGATTACAATTTTTAAGATCGAAAATTGTTGTCTTTGGCAATGTTGAGCTGAACAGAAGGAGGAATTTTTGGTGAAGATCCTCCCATCCGGTAATTTACCACGATTGCAAGCTTGTATACCAAAAAAAAGCTGGTCCTTGCGTGGTTTTCATAGACAATCTAAGTTTTACTACTTCTTGCTGCTCCAGAGTTCCCATCATAGGTTCGCAATAAGACACGTAATGCGTAAAATGCTGTTCAGGATCTCCTGATCCCTTGAATATAGGGAATATAGGATTCCCAAAACTGGATGGAGGAGAAATTGAATCTACCCATTCAGGGTAAACATTATTTTCTAGTTGAACTTGCGCACATTTTCCTACAATAGATTCTAACCGAGCTTTTAATTACTCAATAGTAGTTATTAACTTTTGAGAAACATCCGGTTGAACTTGGAAATGGGTAGGTGCAATGACTGGAGCTTGGACAGATGTGGCGATTGGTGCTGCAACTGATGGTAGCACTGCCAACTATTGTTGCACTTGACCCGTAGGATTAGACCTGTAAGGGTGTAATGATAGAGGAGGATATTCCTGATCCATATTAGTAGCTACAAAAAATTCCCTTGGCTGACTGACTCGAGCACGCTCGCGAAGAAGACTACCCTGAAGTAGTTCTGCATTCAACCTCCTTAATTCTTTCGTTTCTTCCTCCTGTTGTGCAAATCTTTGATCTTGTGAGAGAAAATGACCTTCTCCAGAGGAAGGATATGTAACCTGGTTCTTTCCATTCCATTTGATGGATCCTTTTCTAAAGGGGGAAGTGGGTTACTTGAAGGATTACCTAGGATCTGAGTAATCCTTTGACTTCGTGTACGCACACCTTCTTCATTTGTGTCGGTGCGTACATCTTCTTGAGTAGGAACCTCTTCATCTGAGTCCCCTGAGTGAGCCTCATTTGGTGGATCAGCAACAATGGAACTGATGACATTGATTGATGCATAACTCATCGCATCCCTTCTATCATCATTTCTGTGATATTGTCTTCTTCCATGTCATTTATGAGACATTGCGTGTGTTGATTCGATCACTCAGGAACTTCTTGACGAACCGTAATTTGGAGGGAATCTCCTAATAATTTGGCTCTTCGTTCCACTTGAGGTTTCTTCCCCAATCGAGAAAATACTGACTTTCTCTGAGGAGGGCATTGATGATTTGAAAAAGTCCCCAGTCCAGTGGACTGGGGCTGTTCCTGTTGTTCCCGCTCAACTCCTTGGAACCTATTTGTTGATTCCGACGGTTGGTTTAAAGGAGTCCCCATTCTGGTGAGCTGGGGTGGTTCTTGACATGCTATGTCTGAGAATTTCTTGAAATTCCTCCTGATCTTACGAACCTTTAGTCCGAAAATTAGCTGGATGCATTAACCTGTATCCGCTTTTATCACCCGGTTCAAAAGATCGTTGGTTGATTTCTGACACTTCTGTCATTTGGTGACGTGCTTGCTCCAAACGAGAGGCTTGTTTAATATTCTCGTTTTCTTGATGCAAGAGTAATTCAACAACTTGTTCTCTATATTCTTGATTTTGAGAGGAACTAGTTGAAGCCTTATCTTGGGAAAGCTTTTGATTACAAACAAAGCCCATTGACTGTGGCCGGTTATGGGTAATAACATTGCATGAGACCATTTTCGGCGGGCTTTATTAACTGGAGAGCACCATGAAATTTAGTTCTCCATGAAAACCCCATCATCTAACACGAATTCCAGATGGGGCATTGGAAATTAACTGACGCAATATTCTTAGTGCGCCAAGGAATGAACGTTGAAGGGCTCTCTGCTGCTTTTCATCCTTCAGATATCGAGAGACTGATAGAGACGCCAAATCAATCTGACGTTGTAACCCTTCTATTATCTTACGATTATTTTCATATTCATCATAAGATAATAATTTCTTTTTCAACTAAAAAAGATTTTTCCATATGTTGAGGCGAATATCATGAATTTCATCTTCCGTCAACATTTCTGGAATATTATACTGAGAGTCAGCCAGAGGCCAAAACATGACTGGAACCTCACCTTTCGCCAGTTGTTTTCTCATATTCAGCATTTCCTCTTTACCATTTGATGAAGAGTCTTCTACATGATTTGACCAGATTTGGTGTTTCCCTGTTTCTTCATTGGATTCAACAGGATTGGTAGAGAAATCATTGATCAAACTAGAAGATGCATGACATCGGGGTGGTTCGGAGAATGACCAACACCCTGGTCTATCTTCTGATTGAGAAAGTATTTCACCTGCTAGCGATGAAGCTTCAGACATGACTGGTTTCACATTTGAAAGTGCCTAAAGATAAGAGGGCTTTCTCGGCACTACATTGTCCACTGGATCATTTTCTAGGAAATGTGCATCACTACTGTGGAGAGGACTTTCGCAGTGAAATTCATCATCATGGGGAGGACCACCATAATGGGTTACAGCAAAAGAGGAGATCTCTTGCTCCTTAGTCTTTTGACCACACATAGGGTTCCTGTGGCTTTCATCTGAAGATGAAACTTCAAGATTGACCGAATTGTCATGAAGAAAGCTTTCATGAGGATGTGTCTATTGAAGACCCTTGGAATTAATGTTCCCACTGTTGGGAAATGAGGGAGTAGAATCTGGAATTTCAAAGATAATTGTCCGAGGGCTTCAAGAACTCTAGCATCGAGCAAGTCCTTGTTACAGATTGGCCCTTGATCTCCTGACTATGCTGGGCATGTCTTTTTCTTAGATGCCTTCTTACTCGCTTTGGAAACAACTTGTTGATGAAAGTGGCTGCTCTGAGTAGGTGTATGTGCCTGATTAGGAAAGATGTCCTAGTTAGACTGATGATGTCCACTCAAATCTGGTGTTTGTACCTGACTTGGTTGTCCGTATGATATGGGGGATTATGCCCCACAAACCTCTTGGACTAGAACAGATGTATGTGTCTGTTCCAGAGTGAATTGTTTATGTGTCACTCCACTGATAGGGATATATTTATGTGTCTTTCTCTGATATTTCGCTGAATTTTTTATAATATCTTGGCAGACATCCAGAATATGAGCAGGGATTTTCTTCTGCTCTTTCACCATTGATAGAATATGCTTGGTGACTTCAGTTGTCGGAACAGGAATATAAGTCCATTCCAGGCTCAGAGCAGGTGTATATGCCTGCTCATGCCCTCCTTTTCCTGTCAGTGAATCCTGACAGTACTCAAGTGTGGGGGCAGAGAGTTGAGTCTTCCTCCTATTTGTTGTCAGGGCTTTCCGACTAACTTCTCCGAATGCTACCAAGCAAGACTATTGGTAGTCTTGATTAATACTAGCAGGTGTATGTGCCTACTGATTGCACTTCTCCAAATGTGATTGACGAGATCCATCATATCTAGTCAGATGATCCTGCTGACTAGCTAATGATTCATAAACAGGTGTATGTTCCTACCTATAGTACTCCACCGGAATTGCCAGGTGGGATTGGCGTGATGCTGCCAGACGAGTCTGCGGGACAACGGGTTTAAAATAGGTAGGTTTATGTGCTTGCTCGTTGCTTACCACCATGTTAGGTTGGTGGACTTCTCCAGAGATGGAAGAGATGAAAACCTGATCACTGTTGACTGGATTCTTCCTCTGGTGGTTCGTCTTGCTTTCTCGGGTTCGAGGAACCTGAGCCGAATGCCTGGAGTCGGTACCCTCATCATGTTGAGGGAGCACTGCCACACGAGTCTGGCGGCGATTGTTGGTGGGAGCCCTCAGGAAGGACTTCTGTCTGTTTGAATTAAGGTCCTGAGGGACATTCTCATTCACCTCCCCAGAATAAGGGAGCGAATGTTGATTGTGTTCCGGGGATAACGTCCTGAAACTGTTGGAGACGGTAGTCAGCACCACCTACTTCTTGATTACTGGTCGTCATTTTCTGGACGACCGATGTGAGTTGTTTACTTGGAGGGATTGTCGAGCAGCCTCCATAGTTGGGATGGTACTGTGTTGACTGTACTCCTTAACCAGTGCGTTTGATACCCAGCATTGAAGACGCTGAGTAGGTGATATCGTTCTAAGAGAGGATGATGATCCAGCAGGAGTAGCAACAGTGGGATTTGCAGCAGCAGTATTCTCAGGTGTGAACTTGAGAGCATCCATTCTAGAAATGTAGAAGATATTGGAAAAAGAGTGCCTGTATTATATAACAGACGCAATCAAGATAAATTTAGCTACTAAATCTTTTGGATGAGCACATATTTCAATGATTGTTTTTGTCGGACCTCTCATTGAGTTTTAAATAGGGGACTAACAAATAAGTAAAACATCATTTTAACTTGGTAAAGGATTCCCGTCGGGTTCACCATTTTTTGTTTCCGTCAGAATTTGGGGATGACCGCCATTATGGGAGGTTCAAAAGTTCCGATCGGTTTCTAACGGGTTTGTTCATAGAACCGGAAAAATCCAATGATTCCACATCCATTCAGACCTACTTCCCAAAGGTAGGTGCTCATTAGTTTGTGGACTGATGAGGCTTAGGAATTTTCATTGGTCGGGAGGATGGGAGGTCGGACTCATCAAACCTTTTTTAGGGGAATTATTTTCTACTCCAGGACACTCTTTATAGATTTAGGTTATGTTCGTGAATCCTTATTACATTACCAAGTATAAAATGACTTTCCTTCAGATCTGACAATAAATGATTAAATGTGTAGGAAATTTAGAGAATCTTTTGTATCTATTCAAGGTTCTTCATTGATAGAGAATCATCTGTATTTATTAGAGATTCTTTGTCAATGGTACCCTTCGAAACATTTATATAGAAGTCTCTTGGTCATTATGATGACAATGCTGGTTTTAAAGCCACTCAGTGGGGCACTTGAAGTTTATTGTCATTCAAAAAGACATGGATTATTTTATAGTTGGGATCGAACCCATAGACGGGCTACCTATGTATCCTTTTTTAGAAAAGGAATACGAACCCACGTAGTTCGAGTAAGGGAGTATTATGTTTATGATTGATGTCTCAAAGAAGGATGTCACAATTACTTTTACACTCTAAGCTCACGTGAGTCATGCTCGGTGTGAGAAACAATAGGTATTGTTAAAAATCAGATAATTGTGCCCTGAAGGGGGAAATCATAAGAAATAATGTGGGTCTTATATATGTATAACTACCCAGATAAATGAAGGTTAGGATTTACATTAAGGAAGAAATCCAGGAACATGGTCCATAAAGGTATATGTGCTTCATGGAGATTTTGAATACTCTAACTTGGGGCTTACTCCTGAAACGGAGGCCCAAATTAGGAGACGACTTATGATTGGGTTTTACTCATGAAAAGGAGTCCCAAATCAAAGGTAAATTAGGACTGGTTAAGAGAAATTAAGACTGGGGCTTACTCCTAAGGAGGATGCCTAGATTTGAGACTAGGGCTTACTCCTGAAAAGGAGGCCCAGGTTAAGTATTATGATTGGGGCTTACTCCTGAGAAGGATGCCCAAATTAGGGGACTGGGGCTGATTCCTGAAGAGGATGCCCATATTTGGGACTCGGTCTTACTCCTGAAAAGGAGACCCAGGTTAAGTAATCCGGGGCTTACTCCTAAATAGGATTCCCAAAAATTAAGGGACTTGGGGCTTACTCCTGAAGAGGATGCCTAGATTAGAGGACTTATGACTGGGGATTATTTCTGAAAATGAGACCCATGTTAAGTATTCTCTCATCTTAAAGGATGAGGTTGAATGAATGAAATCTCAATTTTTAGTGACATAAAGATGTGTAAATTACAAGGTTTTGAGAGATATTCCTCAGAATTCCTTTCATATAAAAAAAAATCAAGAAATCATGCCATAAATGGCTTTGAAGAGTGTCTTAAAGACTGAATCTTGAATAGGAAAGTTGTAATGGCTTAAGAGGGGTGAATGGGTAAGAAAGGCACCCAAAAAGGCAGGGGCGTGCAAGTCCTGGCAGGCGTGCAGGTACTGCGTGGGCGCACAAGTTTTGGTCGTGCAGGTATACCTGCACGACACGTTGGGTACTTGTGCGGTGTTCATCCAGCAGGGTAATACTTGAGCGAATTTTGGTTAAGGCCTTTATAATCCTCCTGAGGTTATTCTAGGAGATGGGTGTGTAGGTTCTATTGATGGAGTAAGGCAGCGCACAAGTGTGGCCCTTTTCCCATAAGGGCTGGCCACTCAGTCATGCAACTGTTGATGAGTTTCAACACTTAGGCCTTCCTCCCCCTCTTTAGATCTTCCGTTCTAGGTAATAAATTACCATAGAAGTGTTTCAGAAGCTTTGAGAAGAGACTAGGGTGCCGGGAGCTCAAGTCTGAGTTTCTGGAAAAAATTCTCCCGGAATGGGGGTCCCAAAGGGTCTATTTATAGGCAGGAGAAGACCCCGGGCGGTTATCACTTAGGTCGCGCAAGTCACTTGCGCGACCATAATTCGCCACGCAAGTGGACTTGCGTCACTATGAGGAAACATGCGTGACTTATGGGCAATCTTCTCCTTGTTCATCCCTTTGAATTTTTTTGACATTTTCTTCAAAGGATGAATCAATTTGGACTAAGGTATTTCCCTTTTTCAGTCGTTAGACTCTGTGACGGAAAGGAGCATCAACACATATCTAAATGGTAAAAAAACAATGTCCCTATATTTCCTTATGCATTCAAGAGTATTTTTATAATATTATGGATGTATCTGAGAAAAAAGAACACATTCTAACTGCCCTTTTACCTATAGAATACCAATCACATTACTCAACCACTATTGAATGTCATGCTTATAGTTCTTACTAGTTTAGGGCCACCCATATAGATATTCCATAGGAAACTAAGGGAGAAATACATATTCCTATTCAATGACAATAGGCTTGTTGGGAGGCTCCATAGACTGCATGGGAGTCACGGAAGGGGACTTTTAACTAAGTTAGTCACCGACCATGAAGTGAATCTAGGAGAAGAGGTCACAAAAAATATTCATTTATTGAATCACAAGCACGTATTCATACATAGGTCAAATCCATGACGTTTTATTCTTTATAATTACCCTCCATGTAAGATTGGGAGTATTCCAAATCCACCATAAAAGGAGACATAATATATATCCATGAATGACCCCCTACAATACACTAAATAGATGTTCTAATGGTCATCCCTAGAACACATGACATAAGGACTATTCACTAACATAACCTACATCGAGGGTTTCCTCATATCACATATCAATTGAGGTATCAATGTTAGATATGTATATAACCATATCCACATATATTTAAATGTCACTTTCATCAACAGAATGGGACACTCAACCTTCAGATAAAGGATAGGGAAAGAAAATACTCTGGTCTAATTAGGTGGAGAAATCTTTTCCTCATTATAATGATGATGTAATTCATATGTTGGAAGAGTTCGGACAGGATAGTGACTCAATTATGTTATTCACATCATGATATCCAAATATGACATAAAAATGAAAAATAAGACCTTATTACATCCATATTATAGAATATATGGACAACACTTCAATAGATAAATGACATGCACCTCACTTATCATGTTTATGATAATAATTTCTGGGCTGTGAAGAAAATACCCTATCAAATTAACTTCACTATATTATATGTTTCCTTGAATATAATATATGAATAGAATTACCAGGGATACTGTATGATTATATTTCCAATTTAATGACACATTGTAGAAAATATCTTATACAATATATAACGTCTGTATCTGTGTTTGTGGATAATATGTAGAATTCCTCATTAGCCCAATCCTATGAAGGTAGAGTCCCTAAAAACGGTGTCTTATAGTGCCATTGTAATAGAATAACTCATAGTCCCAAATAATGTTCACACTAGTTGGAATATCTGATGAAACTCTTAACCACTATGATATGAAGGTGGTATAATTAATTTTTTCCGACTATTTATTGGATCCTACACCAATCGTACAAAATATTTTTGTAATCATCCCATATGAAAAGGTAAGTACCAAAAAATATAGGAAAACTTCCTGCGATGAGCTCAAATTATGAGAAATAATTTCACCCAATATAAATATAATTGAAAACATTCAATTTAATTGAAAATAAACTATAAAACATTATATAATTCATCTAATAGAAACACTATCCCCTTATGGATTAGGAAATTTTTACACCCACTACCACCCCTGAGAACAATAAATTCGCAATTGATCTATGATGTGTTGGTGTCATATGTGATATGTATTAAATGGATATATCCCATTCCCCTGGGTATGGGGGGATAATTAACACATAATCCATGATATTCATTCTCTTACTGGTTTTGAAATGACCATTCCTGTCATTACATGACATGCTCATATCATTTGGTGCAAGCTTATATTTAATAATCATAGATTACACATCGATCAAAGTAAATTAGGCCAGGAAAAAATAATTTCCATTAAATAAAATAAAAACATTTATAGGTTATAAAAAAATATATTTATAAAATAGAAGATTAGTGGATGTAAAATAATTTACGTACTAATGATCAGTTGCCGCCTCCTCAATTGATTTTAACTAAATTCAAACCAAAAGTGGTTGTTATATCATAATATCCAATTAAAGATATTGAATTAATATCCATTAAATAAAATCATACACAACATGAGGTAGAGATTGAAACATTAAAGGAATCAACACTAAGTTGATCTTGGTAAACATTCTTGATGAGTATAGCCTTCGTCCGTAAGTGAATATATCTCCTCTCACTCATTTGAAAATGATATCCTTACTCTTGAGAGTGGAGTATTATAATTAGGTTGGATCTAGGTCTAGAAAATTGGTTAAATTGAACTTCGTAATTGAGGAAGACTAAGAATTCCATCTACTGTGACAATAACTTCCCTCATTCATGTAAAGTCACTTGATCTTTTCTCGAGTTGGGAACCACCGACCCATTTTTTAAGGGAGACAACAAGAAAATTCCCCTACCATACAAATTTTGGGATATATTAAAAAATTATTTCCTTTCGATATCCTCTACTCCATCGAGTCTATTACCAAACTAATGGGGGCCACATAAGTGTAGTGTGCTTTAGTGTCACCTGAATGAAATCCCAACCAAGATTAGGCATATGTCATTCCTTAAATGGCGTACTTCTGGAATCTCATATTTTTAAGATTATTTGGAATGGTATATCCAAAGTAGAACCTATAGAATTTAGTGTCCCCATATATCCCCATGATGGGTCCACTCAATGAAGAGGTGGTAGAAAACTCATGTTTTTTTGTAGACCCTAGTAAGACCATCCATAATAATGTATAATATCTTGTTGATTGGATCATATATATGTTGGGAAGACCTTAATAATCAATTCATTTACCACTTCATATCATTTATATAAATGATTAATATCATTTAACTTAAAAAAAATCAATTGGGTATCATATTTTGTCGATATATGGAAAGCCCTAACATACTCACTTGAGAATAAAATCCTATGTTAAAACTATTATAACTACATGTATAGAGTCTATAAAAATGGTATTCAAACTGCTTATCCCATAGAAATATTTAGGAATGTTTTGGGAGTTTTCTATGAAAACACAGTGTTAAGGGGATGTTATTTTATAAACAGTGGGTCGTTATATGATTATACATTATTCTTAAGGAAGAAGTTCTGGAAAATCATAAACAACCACTTTCATGATTAGTTCGACATCGAAAACCATTATATCACCCAAACAAGTTTCATTTCTCATAATACCTCTGATATGGAAATAATAAAAAAAAATTACTCATCCAAATGAAAGTAAAGAATTATGTTTCCCACTATATGAGGACTATGTGAAGAAAAATTATTATATTAAAATAGGTTTTGGGATACATTATCCCAAAAATGGAAAAAAATCTCCTTAGGATGTCCATGACCAAGAAGACAAATGGATTTCTCCTCAGTGGTCACCTTAACTACTTCCCCTATTTAGAGATATTAGAAAAAAATATCTAAGAATGATTCTTCTTTAAGGATCTAATTCATATATTAATTGATTCTAGATAGGTAACATTATGAAAAAAGCATTCACAATTATCATACATGCCCATTTACCATGTATAGGTGGAGGAAAATTGACCAATAGTCTTAGCCAGATATAATCAAATGTTTGTTAACTAGATGACTTGATAGTATACCAATTGGACTAAATCTATTCTCATGGTAAAACTAAATAATCTAATTATCGCTACAACTGATTCTGAATCATTTAAATGAACATGGTAGAATGAATCCTTAAGAGGAATGAATAACTTTTGAAATAAAAATAAATATCTAGAAGAAGAGGATTAACCTACATATAAAGTATTCCAAACCCTCATGGATTCCCTTCCATTATCATTTGGAGAATGGGAACCTCCATAACAAAAATATTATCTCTCATTTGACGATTCAAAACTATGATCTTTAAAATTTATTAACATGGTACAACCCTTCTTAAATAAATAATTTTTGTATAAACCCATGTTTCCCACACATAGTTAGTGATCCAGATATAGAGTCCATAAATTTTAAGTGAGAAAGTGGTGTTGAAATCACAACATATTTCAGTATTTCATCCAAGTCATCTTTCATAGAATACAAGTAACTAAAACCATGGGAAACAGCTATAGTGGGGCCAATTGGAACATGAAGCTTCCCTTAATTCTATTGGGGATGTCCAAATCAATTAATATTAATGGACTATTTTGAAAGATTACAACTATATGATAAATATAGTCAAATGGTAAAAACCATCTCAACAGATATTTTCAATGAAAATATTACCACTAATTCCCACACATGTTCATCAACCATCTACATTAAGTTATTATTCCCCAAAGACCCATGAAAATAAAAAAATCCCATTTTAGTAAGTGTTGGACAATGTTAAAAAAATCAAATCTTCACATATCCATCTTTTATCCATACAAAAAATTCAATAATATATGTTCTTATTGTATCAAAAGTGATCTAGGAATAACTTTTTGAGGCCCTTAGGTGACAAAAAAATTTGAGACTGAGTTTATTACAACCAAGTTGTATCACACAATGACTACCCCATATCAATACCATGAAGTCATCGCATTTACATTGCAAGATCGGTAGGATTTTATATTGGAATATATAATATTATTATACATCTTATAAATCATGAAAATGTAAACATTCACTGAGAAAATATTGACAGTGGTTGAGGGATCAATCCTATTTTAGTGTAAACACTAAAATTCATGGTTAGTGGTGAATATGACTTATCACTATCAATGTTAACCAATACATGATATAAAAAAAACTCTGAAAAAACCCCAATTCAGGGTCAAACTCACATACAAATTAAAAAATATTTTATTTAATTCCAGGTTTATGGTGATCCCTTCAGACATGAATTTTAATATTCTACGTGGAATACATTTTCAATGACCAAAATTTTCACTATATATAAATATGTTGATAAAAGTTTTTTAAACACAACAAATAACTAAAACAAATCATTAATATAAAAAAATAAATCCTTACAATTATAATATAACTATTAAATTAAGGGGTTTCAATGGAAGTAATCATTTTACGAAATCTATTAAGTATAATTGAAATAAATGGAATCAGTTATCAAAGTACATATTATCAAGACTATTTGTTTTATATTGAAAATAAGGAATCATTGTCATGGTATTCTCTAGACTAATCCCAATCTATGCTCAAACAATTATGGAATTAGTGAAATAGTTTGTAAGAGAAATTGAAACTCATACAAACCTCCATGACATATATTCTAGAAAAATCAACACAACCCCCTCTCACCATATCATACATTACTCTTAAATTTATATAGTTGTATTATGAGGATATGTAACATGAAATTAGGATGATATAATGAGGAAATTATTAATCAAATAATTTATTTATCACAATAAATTTTCACATTTTACATTTCTATTTTCTAATAAAATCATTTTTACTAACAAATTGTATGATAACATTAATTTGGTCATTTTAAATTTATTTTTTTATTTCTAAAAAATGAATTTAATGTATTTAAATAGAGAAACTAACTATTATATATGTATATATATTTTTTATAAGAATACATTATGTAATAAATTTACTCTAAATTTATTATTAATTGATATAAATTAAAAATAATAATGGTTAATACTTTTAATGTCATTTTATTATAAAACAAGTTCCAGATTATATTTTTAAAAATTGTAATAAAAGATAAAATTATAAATATTTTGGAATATTAATTTCATAAAAATATTATTTTTTGGATTTTGAATATCAATATTAGTTTAAGATTATTTTTTGATATTTTTATAAAATAATTGACGTTTTAATGAATAATATAAAATTCAATTTTTACCAAAACCATTAATTTTATAACACTATAAGAAAATCCTACATGTGTATAATGTAATATAATTGTTAACAGATTTATTTAAGAATTATTTCTAGAAAACCTACTATTTACATTTTAAGGACTTACCAAATGTGTTCAAATAAAGACTATTTTGGTCCATTCTTGAAATCAAATTTTATTTTGGTAAAATTGGGGTTTTTATCTTTGAAATACACATAATTGTTTTAATACATAATTTTTTTATTAAAATTTTAACAAAATTTATAATTTTTCCTAATAAATAAAATTTATTCCTAATAATAAATTTTTTTTAACAAATTATGTTTTTATATGATACATGTGATAACGATAAAATTGAGTATTGTGAAAAAAAATTATATTTTAAATGGATTTATTATGTGAAGTCAAGAGTTAATAATTAATGAATAAGGGGTATTTTTTTACGAATTAAGAGTATATTTCATAGGTAAAAACTAGTTACCATGGTAAACTGAAAAAATCTAAAGGTACAAATTCTAAGAGTAAAGTAGTTAAATTTTTTTTAAAAAGCATAAAAATGATTTTTTATGGTATCATAAATATTATATTTTTCCCAGATCAATTATTATCAATTTATGAGACATGTTGAAATAATAATCATGTGATATATATATATTATGTATAAATATTTACAAAAAACCCATCCTAACTATTTATAGAAGGGGCCTCTCACTACCCCATCAATACCACTCGCAAAATTTGGTTAACACTTGAATCAATGCCCATTATACTCTATTTATTACTATATTTTAGTCTATTAAGCCTTTTTAACAAGATTTTGGATTAAGACCTTCACTTCCATGGCGTATTTAAAAGAAAATCCTAAGATCTCAACATATGATCCTTTTTATACCTATTTTTTTTGGTATCTTTATTAACATCCAAATATCATATTTTAATAAAAATATAACGAAATTGATGTTGTTTTTATACAAAATTTTAAAATTTCAAAAAGAAAACTCTTAAATGTTTTTTACCATTTCTATTAATAAAAAACATATATCATTTGTGCATTGTTCAAACTACCTCTTCCATTATAAGATGACATCCATTTTTCACCAATTCCATTGTTCACAAGTTATAATGGTTTAATTGAAAAATAAAAGTGTCATATATAATATAATTTTGATTATTATTAGAAAAATTATAAAATATCTTCCTTCCCCCATCTTATTTGAGAAATGAAAATGTTTAGTTCTATGGACAATCTACTCCATGTTGTAAAATATATTTCTTATCATCTTTTTTCATTCCTATTTTTTGAAATCTCATTAAATTATAATCAACAACTTATATGTATATATATAATATCATTACACTTCTTTAATAATGAAATTATTCCAAAGGAAACCACTTTCATAATCACTATAAACCATTAATTATGGTATTTTCATGTTTTTGATTGGTTTATTAAACTACTTGAACCAAGATATAAAATAATATCCTGGACGAATGTGGGAAATTAATTGTAAAATTAATATTAAACACATTAATTAATATACCACCATTATTTTTTAAAAAATCAATGGAAAATTAATGTTAAAAATTTCAATACAATGAATCATAACTAGAACTAACATATAATATAATTATTTTTTAAAAATAAATATAAAAAATTAATTCAATCCCCATTTACTATCTGGTAATGCTGTTATTTTGGATAGCAATGAAGAATATCAACATTATTTTGAAACTATTTTAAAATGATCAATATTACTCACAAATAATATTGAAAATAGATAATAAATAACTAATTTACATGTTGATAATAAGTATAAATTAATTTTATAAAATTTTTCAAATATGAATAAGTATCTTAAATATATATTTTTATAATTATTCATTTTATAAATAAGATTCAATCACTTTAGTGGAAGTCATAAGTTTAATGTAATGGGTTCTTTATCTCAAATTTAATTTCATAAGAATTATTTCATAATGTTTACCAAGATAGATTTTATATAGTGTGATTAATACATAATAATTTCTCATCATATTCAAAGGGTTTTTAGTAGTCATATCATATTCTCTCTTTAAATGTATTTCAATTCAGTTGATAAAATTTTTTAAGGGTTTTCATTAACACAAGTCCCTTCATTGAATTATTATTCATATTAATGAACTAATTTATTTCATTATTGGTTTCTTACACTGTAATTTAGTACTTAATTATACCCCCTCTTCCTATATATTAAAAAAATTTCTTTTAATTGAGATCCCATAAATATATCACATTTGAGAATAATTTCCACACTCTTAAATGAGGTCTTCCCATGGTTTATATTTTTTATCCGAAATTTTCAATTATTTTTGGAAACCAAATAATGTGTCATTTTATGTGTCCTAAATATATTTCATCACATATTTTATAATTTTTTTTAGTCTTTTTAAAATATGTATTTTAATAATGATATTTAAAAATATTTAGAAGGATTTCAATGATTTTAGATCAAATGTTTTATATATCATCCCAAAATTTTTTGATTAAATTTTCCAATTTTCAAGGATATATTTTGGATCATTTAATTTTTCAAAACAAAATTTTCTCCAATGTTTTTAGTAGAATTTTCTGAAATGAAATTTTAAACATAACTCGTAACTTCTTTTCTTTAATAATTTATTATAAAATATATTTATAATACCTTTTCATATGAAAACATACATATGCCTCATTTTTTTCTTTTAAATGAATGTTTCTATCATTGTTTTTATAGTGTCTAAAATTAATTGTTCTTCTTTTAGTATTTTAAAATATTTATCAAAAAATAAATTTAATATATCAATGATATTTTTTATTTATAAAGTGGTTTTTCATTAAATCCAAAATCATTTTCATCCAATTCATTATACCTTGACAAATCTTATGATTTATCATGGTTATAATTAAAAGGAACAATAAAACTTCATTCAATGGATGTATGATTTATTTTCCCTCTTTTTTGGGGGATTTATTAATCATTATAATTATATTTCATAATCATTATTAGTGTATAATTGTAATTATTCATCTAATACCATTTCTCTTTGAATATACAGTTTTTTATTGATTTATCTTAACCTTGAAAACATTCCTCAATTGATTTACGAAATTGGTGACTCAATTTTATACCATTTATCTGTATTGTGTAAATAATATATTCTTTTTATATTAAATGAAGGGTATTTACCTAGAAAGTTAGTTAATATCATTGGATACTTTTTTATTTTTTCATTGGTATATCATGTTATAGTTATTGATGGTATTTTTTTCCTTATATGATTCCATTTATAAATTATATGAAACACATTTTTTCCATGGGTTTTCAGGAAGAATGAAATATATATTTTTCCATTGGTTCATTGTGATGTGATGAATGAAAAAAATTTTCTTCCAATGGGTAATTTCTAGTATGATTAATGATTTTTTAATTGGAACATATATGTATGGATATATGATGTTTGGGGTCCTATATATCCTTCAACTATATTGATTAAACGTTTAAATATCATGAGATAAGTATTTATGAGTACATTGTAGTTTCTTGTATGTGTTTCCACTTATCATGTAGATCATGAATGTGTTATTTTCTGACACTAATTTTTTTTCATATTTGATATATTTCTAAGAATAATGCTTAATTTCTTGAAACTTTTATGCTCCAATGATTAATTTTTTCTAACTCACATTTCTAAAGACTTTTGATTGATGTATTATTTAATAAAAATATTTATTCTATGATTTATTATATATGTTTTTACCTATATGTTTCTTAAATATATTGATTATATCTATACCCTTATAATATTATCGATAATGAAATTTTATTATTACTACTTATTTTTAACATTAATAATAATATGATCTCATCACTTTAGTATGATTTTATTTCCCCTGGATGTGAAGATGAGTATGGCTTATGAGAAGTCTCGTTGCAGTCTACCATGGCTTAATTATGGAGTTCTGTTTACAAGAAATTTAAAATAATTTTTTCTATATCCAGTATTTAAAGACACTTATCATTCCATTCATGGTACTGTGATATTTATTTCTCATTTTAATTTTTAAATTATTGAAAAGATGAAATACAATGATGTAATTAGTTGTGTCACTTAAGTTGGAATCTAAATAGGGTTTTATTTTTTTAAAAATTGTTTTAGTTTTTTTGGGGACTGGTATTATAGAACATTCATGAATACCCTAAGTATGAGTGTAGTGGATGGTTATATCCGGATGTTTTGGTGATATAAGGATTCTATTATTCTCAAAGAAATTGTATCCCTATCTAGATACTAGAAATTGGATTTAGATGTATAATAGATACACCTAGGTGTGTTCACCCTTATAATATTTTGGTGATTATCAACTAAATCATTACTCTAGTGCAAGATGAGTTGACCAGATACTAGACACCTGGATAGTCACTCATGGGGGATATGATTTCGTTAATCACATTCTCATTACAATAAATTATTATGGATTATTAATGTTACAGAATTAGGTTATGGATTTAGATAGAACCCATCCTAAAAAAACCTAGATTGAAGAAATAATGATTCAAGTTGAATTGGATGATAATATTATTCTTTAAAATAGTAATATAATTTGAGTTTTAGTTTTTACGAAGATTATTTTTAGAGAATTATCTTAGGATTTTTAATATTTATATCTCATGATGAACCAATAAGATTTAGTAATTATTATATATTTAAAGAACCAAGTTAATAATGTATTATATGTAAAATTATTAGATTGAACAATTAAAAATATAATGGTATCATAAATGAATTGAGATAACATGTGATTATTCAAAAAAATATATGAAGAATTATGATTGAAAATTTAGGCAAGTTTTATTTCCAAAAAATACTAATGTATAAAATAGTGTAATCTAATAGATGTTCAATTGAAGAATATGTTGAAACAAATGATATAAAATATAATTCATTTCAACAAACATGGGAAGCGTCACCTATGGGAATGTATAAAAGAAACTATAATTTTTTTACCAATCATAATATAACCCAAAGGGAAACTAATTACTAATAAAAAATAATTATTTTTATGGAAACAACGAATGGAAAAACATTTATCCCTAATGTGTGAATAAAAATTAAATGTATTAAGTGTGAGAAACTTGAAAATTACCAAAATAAATTCCCTAATAAAGGGGCTATGGAGGACTACATACATCTGAGATTTCAAAAACTGATAGAATATAAGAATTCAAGTTGAACTAAAACTACTGTAGTTAGTTCTAAAAATAATTTTTTGTGAAGTAAACATATTATTCACTCATTAACTATGATGTTTTCATTTATATATTGGTAATCACTCTTGTTGGAAACATTTATATTCATTGTGAACATTAAGTCATCACCTAGGGGACAAAATATTATTATTTCTAATAAAATATTATGTTGGTATGATTATTATTTAATATTTTTATGTCTATAGTAATGCTCTATGTGATATTATTGTTGTCCTTCCATTAGATTAATTTTATGTAGTTTTGTAAATTTATTATCTTTATAAATAAACAAGGGACTTATTGGGATATTTTTTATGAGGGTAAATTATGGTATTTACTTTCAATGACAATAGAAAATCATACTCCTTTAAAGTATCACAGTCCCTAAGGATCCTAACCCCTTAGACTTTAGGGCCATGCGTTATGACCATTGAATTTATATTATATAAATTTATTGATTTTGTTTGTGTGCACATCCATAAAGTAAATATGTACACAAGTATTTATTTGGTCCACCCTCGTTGGGATACTCTTAAAATCATGCAATGGTGATTTTCCATGTACCCAAAACCATTATAGATCTCATTAATATTAGGGGTCACTCCCCTTATAAATGTTCGAACTTGGTCAACCCTAACCCATGATCACTTACTTATAATGTTTAGGGAAAACCCACTAATTACCAAGGGTCACTCCCTCAAAAACTCTTTTATTGTATCACTGGTGGTGGAAAGTATCACCTTCATAGTTTATAGACATTTACGTAGCTTCCAAATAATCTCTAAATGCATGTTTAAATAAGGTATATTCTCTAATGTGGTTTATTTGGGATACTTATTCAAATATTTTATAATACCTTAATAAAGTTTCCTTGTTTCTTGACATTCTTTGGATCAAATTATTCTTTCTTTTTTAAACATCAATATTCATATTCAACTTCGTAAGGGTATTAAATGGAATCCAGGACATCATGCTTCTAACACCTTTCTAGGAATTACACATTTTAATTCCTATACAAAATTTAGAACATAAGAAATTACTCTGTTCAAACTATGTTTCCCTATAATTTTAACTAGTAGATTTATATAAAATCCCACATTCTAAATTTAATCCAGGGATATAGATTAAATCTCCTCTTTACTAGAATCATTACATGTATCCTATTTGAGTAATTAGGTTATCATTGGAAATTTAATTTCAGTTGGACACCTTGTAGTACGTGCAATATGTCCCCCTACCCAAAACTGTCATCTATATAAATAATTTGGGATATGGTATAGAGTTCAATTCTATGAAATAAAACCATCCATTATAAAAATTCTATAACATAATAATATCTAAAATGTTTCATCCCTCACATATAACATTTAATTGTGTCATGGTCTAGATTACTTATAATTTGTTCTATATTGATGAACTAATCCACAAACTCATACATTAAATCCTCCAAAACTCATGAAACATTTATAGAAAAGTCTCCTTTAACATATTGACTCCCACAAAATGTCTACGATGTATAATGATTATGATGCCATAGCCATATCTATTGTGTAGTAGCCTATTATTTGATAGAATATCCCAAATTATTATTATATATAGAATTCATACCCAATTTGACACAAGGCATGGCTACTACATAGACATTTTTCATCCAAAGGATTTGAGGTGTAGCCAATTATCAATGGAACATACACCTCAAATATTTAAGTGGAACCATAACTCCTATGAAAAATTATTTTTTGTGTGGTATTTATTATTATCGAGTTTCCTGAGAATTCCACATCCCACTTCGGAAACCCTTCTAGAATTATAATAGGATATAAGCGTTTTAACTCCATTGACTCACCAATTGTGAGTTTCAATGTTGAATCATGGATGCCTTTAAATTATATCATAAAATTTATAACATGACCTACATTATTGAAAACATACTCGAGTGGAAACTCCCCTTCACATTAACCATCCTTGCTAGCTGGCATGGCTTTGTGGAACCTGGGAATAACCACTAGCTTTTCTCGAGTCTACATGGGTGCCCTGGCCTTGATTTTTCATAGACGTTTTTGTGTACCATTCCATATATCATTTATTTGTAGTCATGATGACTATGAGATGTGAATATTGTTGATTAACCTTCAACATTTCCTCTACGAGGTAGCTGGAGGTGTTTGGTTATGGTCTTCAAACATTTACCAAAACCTACGATATGTATTAGAATCTATGGTGTGGGATCTATCTTCTCTAATTATTCTCCAAGAATTTCCTGAGCACGTTGTATAATAAACACGAATTTTCACACACAGATATTATATATTTTTAGATGAATATTCAACACAATACCGAAACACAAGTGAGAGGACTCCAATAGTTTGGTGTTATTGGAAACATGGAACACTATCTTCATAATTAATGGAAGATCTACATTGTCTCCCCTTAAGATATTCATTTTATGACTATTCAAAAACATATCCAACTTTATGTCATTCCTCATAACTTGGGAAAAGAAACATTAAAATGGTGTGCTCAGATGCTCTGTAAGGTTAAATGAGGAAGATAAATAAGCATATCCTGAACAAAAGGGTTTGAGAACATTATCATAATAATTCAAGTCCATTCCCTGTATATCAAAGATTATAAGAATAATTCATGGAATAAATATTAATAGTTCATAAGAGATTAATCATAATGTAATAATAGAACATGATCAATTAAATCATAAAACTTCAAAAAGACATATATTTTTTCATACAGATCATATTATAAGGTTATAAACATGTTTACATAAAGTATCTTAACTCATTAAGTTAATGACCTGAAATCAGTCCATCACCAAAATTTATAGATATATAACGAACTCGAAAAATGACATTATGGACATGAATGATAGATCCACACATAATATTTTTAAAATGTTACCCAGTTAACACTTAGAAATTTTACCATTTAATCATGTTCATGCATATCATTATAGACATGAACAATAGGTCCCCACATAACATCATAGTATTCATGGTTCTCTCCCATGACCATCACAGTGGGAAAAGTCCATTAATGAACTGGGTCCACTATCCATTTTAGTATTTTTCTTATAATGAGTGATAAACCATTACCTAATGAATTGGGGAATACATATGCCTCACTAGTTATATAATGAAAATCATACACACATGTTCCATGATATCATAAAACATTCATCATATCATCTCCCATGAAAAGACATGGATTTCATAAAAAATCAATAGTAACATGTGGAAAAGGAATAGGTTGTGTAATCATTTTTTAAATTCATAAAATCTTAATTCATGGAATGTGAATTTGTTTTTCTATGAATTTTATCATGGAATAATCCATATAAGAGAAATAGGTTTCATAAAAATATTTTAATCATTAACATAAAAAATTTGATGAAATAATAAGAATGGTATCCATTGATCACATCCACTGTAAGTAATTGTTAACATAAATATATGTCAACATTGATGGAAATTTATTTTGAAATCTCATTTAATAAATTTTAGGATGAAAATATTCTTCTCACTTTGAAGAAAACGTTTTTAAAACTGAAACATTTTTAAAATCTATTTCTTTGAAAATAACCTTTCAAACACATGTATGGTTCTTTTAAAACTAATTTAATTATTTTGAGGAGACTATAATTTACAATTAAAAATCAATTTAAAATATTTTTTTTGAAAATCCTTTTATATGAAGCTAACGTTGAAAATGTATAATGAATTCTTTGATGAAATGATTGGTCCTGGAATTATAATTTTTTTTTTCTGGAAATACATGTTAATATAATGATTCATTTCAAATTTTATGTAGAAGCATAAAATATATTTTTTAGAAAATGATTTTATGATTCAATTGAACACATAGGTATAAATGTATTATTAAATTACACGTAGAGTAATAAAACATTTTGGAAATAATTTATATGAAACATGGTATTTTAAGAAGGTGGACTTCCAACTGAAGAGATAAAAACTGTTGCATTTTACTAAAAAATGTTTTATTAGTTATTATGAGTTCTAAAGAGTAGATTATTTTAAAATTATGTGAATACATCATGAAAAACATACAAGAAAAAATTCATGATAATTCTTGAGATGTTGATCATGAGATTTTAACATTGGATTCTTAATCATAATCAATATCAATAAATAATGATATTATAATGTAAAACCCTTTTTATATTGGTAATAATGAATCATAATCCTTATAGAAGGTTAAAATGAAATTAATCATTAAAATATCATAATTTTAGGTAAATTAGTGATATGAATCTCAATGAGGATGTATAAATAACTTGAAAAACAATATAGGTGCATAACATATCATATTTCTCAGAGAATGAAAAATTGAGACCAAAATATCTTACAACATTGGTTGCATTTTAACAGTATACCCATGAAAAAGAGATCCAAAAATAGATTTGTATATAAAAATAATTCTTAGAATAATAATTCTAAAATACATCATTATTAATTATATGAACTGTAAAAATGAAATATGTGGTGAACATGGCATGTGTCTCATGTAAGTAAAAAGTGTGACAGATATCCATTACCTTATGTAATGAGTTTAATCACACTCTTTAAAAAAATATTATAATAAATATCATTTAATTATACATATTTTATATTACCATATTCATATATATTATACAATATAATATTTTCTTATGGCCTTTTATTACCCATTTATTAACGATTTCATGTTAAAGTTATATTTCTGGTGATAACTACATAATTTTTCATATTTGTATTCATTTTTTATTTTTTTGGACCTATTACATTGATCATGGTTTGAAATTATCCATAATGTTATTAATGATATAAATATAATATATATTCATTATATATATATATATATATTAATATATAATATTTGGAGATTGAAAATGAAATGCAATATTCAGGGAGGTAGTGGGTATTACGTTTGCGTGAATATTTTTTACATTTTATTGTTGGATTGAATGAAATAATGGTAAATGATATATAATCATTCCAAAATTATATTTATGTATTATATATCACATATTTTTTTCAAAATAATTCTTAAAAAAATCCATGTAAAGAATTAATGAGTCAGATCTTGTCGTGTGACGGTATCCCGTCACACACAGGAGAGGCATTACAGTATTCTCATAAAAAGAAATCATGACGGTATGTGTTAAAAAAATTATAGAAGAATAATAATATCATAAATATCATATAAAAAATAATTCCATTATTATATCTAATTTTTTTATTTTTTAATGGAAAAATGAATCAAAATTATTCACGATACAATAGTATGTTGTACACATGAACGATCATTTAGTAACCCATTTGATGGAAGTGTAGATGGTTGTTTTTTTTACCTTAACATAAAAAATACATGAAATTTTAATTTTCTTCATTTATTATATAATCACGTTATAATATAAATTTAATGATGTGGAGAAAGAAATAAAACAAAAATAGTTGTTGATGAAAATCACTTTTACTTATGGTATCCTCCTTTAGTTTGCACCATAACAATCCAAGGATGGATTTATATCCAAAATAATAATTCTAGGTTATGAGAATATAATTAAGAAAGTCATTGGGGGTATTTATGTTCTGATCCAAATGGGTTTTATGGCATGATAAATTGTGGATAGGGGTGGTCTTTTATTATTGGGGGAGAGGAAACACATTATATTTTTAAAAATAATTGAGTGCTCAGACATTTTTCAATTGTTATAAGTGTAAAAAATGGACCATTATAAAATGGTAGAGGACTAATGGTCAAATTATGCCTATAAAATAGTTTTTAGACAAGTTTATAAGTGAATGTTAATCTTATCATTTTTACCCCCCCCCCCCCTTAGAGAAACCCATTTTACCTTGACCATTGTAATTAATGTTTACTCTATACACTATTTATTTTAGTAAAAAAATAAGATGAAATTAATATAAAAAATATATTACTATGATTAAAAACATGGAATCTATTTTGAAAAATTCAATTCACATAAGATTAAAAATTTAATAGAAAATAAATCTGGTAAACAGGATGAGAAAATGTGATTTTTATTGTAAAAATGTTCAAAATATTACAAGTCCTTTTTCCAATTTCAATATGAAATTGATTAAAATGAACTAAATTTAAATATTAGATATATAATTTATCTAATTTTACTTATTATCAAATTCAAAATATAATTTTACGTTATAAATAATCTAAATGAAAGTGTGTTTTTTAATTAAAATATTGTATTTTTCAGTATTTATAAAAATGAAACTTTTTATAAAAACATAAAATTAATCCTAAAATAATTTTCATATGATTATTTTGTAAATGAATTTTATTTTATAAAATTAAATTTATTAATGTTTCAAAAATAAATTTTATTTTTATTCATGATAAACCTAAAATTCAATTTTTTATGAAAACATTGTTATCAATATATATAAAGGATTTTATAAAAATTAATTAATTTTATATGAATTTTATTTCTTTTGGTAAAACCATTATACATAATAATTATTTTTTTAAAATTTTCATATTTCTATGATTAACGCCTCACCTCAAACAGTCTCATTTATATTATATTTTTGTTTTATGAAATCCAAGTGTTATATGTAACATTTTCTAACCAAGTGTTACATGTAATGAATGATTAAATTTGTGTCATATGTAACACAATAATAAATCATCATTGATTGTAACTCAAGCTATGATCAATATGTCATTTTACGGAAATTATATAAAATATTTATTTTATTTAATATAATATATTTCACAAAATCAAAGTGTGTTACATCCTGGACCTCTTCCACTTGACCAAAAACCAAATTGTTGAAACATAAAATTAAAATAACTGAAAATATAGTTGTCAACATCAAAACATGGACATAAATTCTGGAACTATTATTATCCCAAGGATCACATAACCACTTCAGTCATCTTCATTATGTGTTGTAAACAATGTTATTATCAAAAAATACATCTTTCTTAATTGAGATGCCGACACACCTCTTGGAAATCAATATTTAACATTATTATTGTAAACTACCTTGACCAAACGTATTTTCAATAATTCAAACATCAATCCACTTAAATGTTTAACCATATCTCCCTTTTTATTTTTTTGACAACATGCAGGCTATTTTTACTCCCCCATATTAAATACCCCCTTGGATATATCTTATTGCCTTTAAGTATTTGTTCTCCATCTCAAGATATATTATTATCCACTTTATATTAAAAAAAAATAAAAATGTTCTTTCAGAAGTAGAGGGGGTTTTAAGGAATCTTTCTATAAATGCTGGGATACCCTTTTCTTCCTTATCCTAATTATTGTTGAGAACATTATCTTCACACCATCTCCCCTAAATTTGGGAATATATTCAAATAAATCCCATCACCCCTTGGGAATATCTTATCCCTATAATGATATATTTTTCCCCAATTAAATAAAACTTCATTTTTTGGGATCTATATCATGTTTATAATTGATATGTTTTAAAACTATAAGTTACAAAATGCAATTTATTTTCCTATTATATTTTCACAGCTGATTAAATGGGTGAGTTTACCAGATTAAAATTAACATGTTAATAAATAATTCATGATTACTAAACCAAGTATCATTGTTGTAAATAAGAGTATTTATAGAAAACTACAGGATTATAGATGTTTTCCATGAATACTATGAAACACACAGAACCAGTTTGGCTTTGCCTCTTTCAAAATAAAACCTTTGTTGTTCATTACTCTATACAAAACCATTTTTATATAACAATATATTAATTGGTTGGTATACATATTTCATATGAAGAATTAATTTATAACACATGATAAACATTTGACATCACTTTTTATAATGGTGGATGAATTTGAGGAAATGATATCATCAAAAACCCATGCCTTTCATATCTTCAAGGTATTCAAAAAAAGAAGATAAAGCATAATAGAGTTTTATTTATAGAATCCCCCTGAGATATTATATCTGGAAACTATTTTTTATTTCACATGTTAGTGTATAAAATTGGGGATCATATTCTACTTGTTTGAATTATCATTAAGATCTATCCACTTATTCTTTTTTGGAGAAAACAATCATGATATTATCAAGCATAATCACCCCATGGAATGTATGTAACACTTAATTATGCATATCTTATTAATTAGATAATAATATTAAAGCATAAAAGGATATGGGTACCTAAATATTACTTAATTTTACGTATATAGAGGATCCTTGTGAACAACCCCATATCATTCCTTCTTTCTTTTTCCTTTTTCTAGGTTTTAGAAATGGGATGAAATCAACTCTTCATTATCTTCATCATCACTAGTAGTTGGGTGAATCAACCCCATTCAAAATTATCTTATTTTTTCGATACCTCTTAAACCCTTCATTCCATGTATTTGGACATTATCATCCAACCATGGCATTGGTTTTTCCATAATTTTGGAATTGATCACACATTAACTAGTAAATTATTGGGTTGCATCACTAGTGGATATCACCTCCACAATTCATTTAAATATCATGTTCTTCTTTTATATTTTATTTGTTTTTGTTTAAGAACATTTGAAAACTATCATCTTCCTCATTCCCAAAATTAAGAATCCTCTAGCAGTCCCTGAATTTAGGCCTATCAGCCTCTGTAATGTCTCTTACAAGATCTACTCAATGATTATTGTTAGTCGGCTAGGACCGTGGTTATCTGATATTATATTGGAAAACCAGACCACCTCCGTGGCTAAGAGACTCATCCCTGATAATGAAATTGTGACCCATGAAGTGTTTCACTCTATGAAAACACGCTCCATCGAAAAAAGAGGAACCATGGCCTGAAAAATGGATATGACCAAGGCCTACGATAAAGTGGAATGGAATTTCCTCAAATTCGTGATGCTGAAAATGGGTTTATGTACTAAACGGACAGATATGGTCATGCAATGCATCTCGACCATCTCCTTCAGAATCCAGGTCAATGGGGAGTTAACTCAATGATTCGTTCCATCTAGAGGCATACGCTAGGGAGATCCCCTCTCCCCTTTTCTCTTCATCTTGGTGGATGATGTTTTTTCTAACCTTATTTCCAGGGCTGCATCCGCTAATTCTATTCATGAGGAAAAGGTCTGTCGTATAATTCCACCAGTGTCGCTTCTCTTTTTCACCAATGACTACCTCCTTTTCTCCAGAGCAACTATTAATGAATGTCGGGTGATCACCCAAGTGATCCACCAGTACGAGAGGGTGTCTGGCCAGTCAATCAATCACAAAAAATCAGAAATCTCCTTTAGTGAAGGGGTACCTATTTCTAAGAGAGATGAACTCTACACATTAGTAGGCATACATATGGTTGAAAAGAACCAGAAGTATCTCGGGCTACCCATGGCGATTGGCCGGTCCAAGAAATAAGTATTCATATCTCTAGTCGACATGATTGAGGAGAAAATTCACGACTAGACCCCAAAAAGAATCTCAAAAGCAGGCAAGGAGACTCTCATTAAAGTTGTCATCCAATCTATACCCAACTATTTTGTGTCCCTATTTATACTCTCGATAGCCATCGTCAACCAGATCCATACACATACTGCCAAATTCTGGTGGGGGAAGAATGATGGAAGGAATAGATCCCACTTGATGGCCTGGGAGAAAATATGCATACCCAATTCGGAGGGAGGGATGGGATTTTGGAATCTTCTTCTCTTCAATGATGCACTTTTGGCCAAGAAAGGATGTTTCCTTATTAACCGTCTATCATCTCTCTGTTCCTGGGTACTACGATATATGTACTTTCCCCGCATGGACTTCCATGTTTCCTCTCTTAGACCTCGTCCTAGCTTCCTTTGGAGAAGCATTTAGGGGGCCCTAAAGCTCCTGAAAAAAGGACTGGGCTAGAGGCTAGAGGATGGATCATCTATCAACATCTAGACTGATCCCTGGCAGATTGATACAGAAGTTATGTGGGCTACATCTCACGCCCAACCAGGCTTTGAGGACGCCACTGTCAGATGCCTCCTTTCCGACCAAGGGACATGGTGGTGGTTTGAAAAGGTTCATGAATGGTTTTACTAAAGAGACCAAAGAATTATCTTAAGCATCCCCTGGGTCCCAGACACAGACCCCGACCATCTCTTCTAGAAAAATGACATGTTGGGTGACTACCTGGTGAGATCCATATACAGACTTGATCTTGGCAACCACCCAGTCATCCAGAATGAGGGACCATGGAAATTGCTTTGGAAGATCAATGTCCCCAAAAAATATGCCAATTTTGGTGGTAGGTGTGCAAGGGAACCATTTCTACCATGATCCTTCTCGTTTACCATCATATGTCCAGTGCTGTTTTCTTCCCTTTATGCCCAAATATCCCAGAAACCCCTTTGCACGCCATCATTCACTGCCCAGGAGCTAAAGAAATGTAGAATAAATGGGTCCCGGCTCTAGATGCATTACTGGCCATGGCCTCTGACCTCCCCTCTCTCCTGATGCATTGGTGATCCTCACTCTTATCAGCTAATGCAGGTTCACTTTGTACCCTGTCCTAGATCATCTGGGTCTGGTGTAATGCTTCTGTTTTCCAACATGTACATACACCTCCCGAATTTTTTATTGAACGGGCCTCTTCATGGATTGAGGGATATAAGCACCACAATGGACATTATATGCCAGATTTTATCCCCTCTTGTCCCTCTCATTAGAACCCCCAAACGGAAGGGATTCTTAAGATCAATGTGGTCATGTCTCTCCCCAAGGATGGACTTGTCTCCCTCTGTCTCATGACCCGAAATTATCTGGGGAAAATCATTGCTGAAAAATACGAATCACATCATGCCTTTTGGGAACCTGCAGTAGTTGAGGCTAATGTCATCCTGGTATGTATGATACTGGCTTTGAAATGTGGATGGATTGATATCCACATTGAGTCTGACTGCCTCACTATGATCGATGCCATTAACCACAACGACGACAAACTCCAGTCATTTGGCCTCATCATCAGGAGAATTCTCTCACTCCGCCAATGATTTTCATTCTGCACCTTATCTTTTACCAAAAGGGAAGGAAACAATGTAGCCCATCAGCTGGCAGCATCAGGCCCCTTCGATTCCAACCATCTCTGGCTGGAAAATTTCCCTTTGTGTATTTGCACATGTACGTTTGCTGATCTTCATCGTTAATGATATCTGTCTTTTCTCAAAATAAATACACTTCTAACTCATAGGAGTGGGTTGTCTTGATATAGATTGTTTTCCCTTCCACTCAATTCTATAATTAAAATACATTTGAATATAATTGAGGTTATAACAAATGAAATATTTTCCATGAGAATCATACCACATCCCATCTCTCTTTTGTAGAGATAATGACATTGATAGAGTTAATCGAACACCTTTAGGTTTTTTGGATTTTAAAAAAATACACTCGATCTTCCCAAATCGTTCACAAAAAAATACATTATGTATTTCTACTTTTGTGCAACCACAATTCAATAGTTTTCACAAAATGAATTTTTACATCAAAATAATATATATAGATTACTTTTTTACTGAAAATACTTATAAGTATTTTTAAGGGATAATAATATTTTCTTTAGTGGGTTTCATCCTCTCCTCAACATCTCTCATATTCTAATATTTTTCATCAATTTTTGTAAATAACATAACCTAATCTATTCCAATATATCTCAAATATAATTTATATTACTCAAATTTTATTCTAAGTGAAGGAATAATAGAATTTAATTATATTTACATGGCTATTTTTTGTGATCTATTGTGAAATATCATTATGTGTATCACTTTATTCATTTATCTTAATTCTCATTTTATACATGCTAAAATTTGATGCTACTGGTTAATTATTTGAACTATTATTTTATAATAAAAATAATTCAATATTTGGTTAATATAAACAATGGTTGATTCTCTAGTGGTCATTTTTAAAGCATAATCATTCATAAGAATATTAAGTTGATATTTTTTCATATTCATTTCCAATATCACATTTCACTTTCATCTTAGATAGAAATTCAAAAAATTTACATCATTTCTCTACATTATGGTCAGAATAATAAATTTTATAAGGAAACAATTTGACCATTATCCATAGAATATGACTTACGGGATGAGTTTTTCTTATTCTGATTCTTATTTCCATTCATCTTACAACACTCATCACTTGGGATTTTTTTCCAATCAAATATTCTAATTTCATCCAAATGTATATATATTACTAACCATGATTCATATGTTTATACATGTATTACATGATTTCATTATTTAACTCATATTTGAACAATGTTTCAATAGAAATTTTCGTCAATCTCTCTTAAATATATCTACGTATCGACTTAAATGAACTATTCCATATTCAATAATGGAACTCCCAGATATTTCAAAAGAAAAACATCATGATTGATAGAATATATGTCATGAAATAACAATTATTTTAAGAGAAAATATAGTAATAAGATCTTTTTTATATATTTCTTTTTAAATAAATTCAATCACTTTGAGATATTTTGATGAACTCAATGTCCAGTTTAAACAAAACATGATACTCTATTGAAATATAATTATTTATCTAACCATTAGAAACAATCCGCCAATTTGGGGGGGTATGAATATGAATAACTAAATTATGACAAATATATAGTTTACACATGTATAAAATTAATTATAAGGTTATATATTGAATAGAAATAAAATAAGAACAATTTGATAGAAAAATAAATGTTATCTAATAACCTATACATTTCATAAAAGGAAGTTGAATCAAACATTTCACACATAAAGGAACATTAATTTTTACCATATATAGTTTTTCTTGAAAATATAAATATCAAATTTGTTTTTAGGGAATTTTTAGTTATTTTCTGAATATATTAATTTTTCGATGAATATTGAAAATACAGATTTATATTGAAAACTACTTTTTATTGAGATTTATTTAAAATGTTAAATTATATTTTAAATTGGTGTTAGAGTATACTTTGTTCAAATATAAAATAATTTAACTAATTTAGGTCATTATAATAAATTTCATGTTGATTAATGATATAAATATTTATTCACCTTTTGAATATTTTTGGTAAAACCCATTTTTTACATGTCTGCATTTTTAATTTTAAAATTAATTATGCCAATTATGTGAATTTAATTAGAAAAAAATATATTCTATATTTTTAATAAGAATAATTTATATTATATATAAGTTCAACTCAAATTTTTATGACAATTATTATAAGAAACAATAAAAATTAATTATCACATTAAAACTGAAAACGAGTTAACTAGTTGTTCAAAATAAGAATAAATAGGTTAAAATTTAATTTTAAAAAATAAACGTATGATTTTATGGAAATATTTAGATCATATATTTTCCATTTTGTAAAATTAACACTTTTATGTTTTTTCATGAGAAAAATGTGGGTGTCACTTATTCTTTACAAAAAATCCTTGACTTTCCTCTATCCCACTTATAAAGGTCCACCCCTATACTCACTTATTCACACTAATGGAGCCCATTTATTTAGAAATTACATAGAAAAATATATTCCTTGATATAATACTGACATAATATAGTAATATTTTATCATAAATCTAATCATGAAGGATTTAGGTATAAACCAAAAGGGGTTCTCCAAATAAGAAGTAAAATTCACGTCATGCATATTTCTTTTATTTATTCATCCACATCATTAAAATATTGTAATATAATAAAAAAATTATATTATACACATTGAGTTGTTATTATGTTAATCACATAACCAATATACATATTCAATCCCTTCAAATGAAAAACGAAACTATCAATCATGTGTACATCAGACATTGCCTTGCGAACCCATGTAATTAGGTTTTCGTAACCATATTTCAATGATGGATATAATTATGCAATTAAAATATTATTATTATATTTATGAAATTATGATACTGCATTAATTATTTCATCACATGTACCTTCTTACCTTCCATACCTTGGGGGACACAATAATGTCTCTGTTCTATACATCAAACTATCGCCTCACAAAGCAATGTGATTCGTTTTTCATTTACTATATACACGAAAGTTATTAAGGATAATTATAATGAATATATTAATTATTTGGGTCTTGAAAACACTAATTTAATTATAATATCACCCCTTAATTCTTACATTATAATTAGTTTTAATACAATAACATCGCTTGTGTGCATGTGTGGACAACTACCCCCACAAAGTGATGTGAAATGTTTCTCAATTAATTCCTACATAGATGATAATAAAGATGGATTTTATTATTATAAATGATATATATAACATAATTTTGACTCTGTAAAGGTGAATTAATTTTTTTCATTTCATTCCATCTAACGAAAAAATGGAATCAACGATCATGATTTTGTACAACCTCTCATCTCCAAGAACATTATAATCCATTATGTATATATAAATTTTTATATTAATATTTGTAAATATATAATGAATATGTTTTATATTTATATCATATTTATTGTTTTGGGTATTATGGTACCATGATCAACTTAAAATGGATGAAATTAACATACCAACAAATAAATGAAAATAAAAAAAGTATCAGTCAAAATAGTGATTTGAACAAAGAATTTTCAATAAAAAGGTGATAAAAATATAATTAAATCATATATGGTATTAGAGGGTGGTCTAGTACCAATGTAATAATGTAACAATCGAATCAAGGTTATTTGGGTTCAGGACATTGTAGTTGGTATTAGAGGGAGGTTTAGTAGAAACCATGTGAACTAGAATTAGGAAAACATTGATTAGGGAACAAAATAATATGACAGTCTTTGGTGACAATTTTATATGTACATCAAAAAGTTTTTTCAAGGAAGTGATTATGTGGATTATATAGAAATTCATTCGTTTCTAGATACAATGAGTGGATGTGGTTCTGGAACAATGTACTTTGGGGGTATAACTTAGAAAAAGGAGAATCAAGCATTACATGATAATTACTTGGTACATAAAAATTGACCTTAATTTTCTCTTATTTTGATACTCCTAATGGAAAAGCTTTGGTTAATTAAAATTTTCTTTGTGAACAATTATAAAGGATTATAACAGATAATGACTATTAATGATAGAGGTTAAACCTAAGCTTTCATATATTGAGAATATTTTTTATGAATTAGATAAATTTTAAATGATTCTTTAGGAATATGTTATTTCCGACAATGATTAGTGTTGACGACATAGTGATTTCCAGTTTTATTCAATTGATGGAACTATAAGGAAATGGGTTATAGTTTAATGTGATATAAAACATGTTGATTAGAAACCAAATAGGATGATGAATATGGTGAAGGATATTATGATTATGCCAAATTGGTTATCATGATACATGATTAATAACATTCACATTATCGAACTCTTGAACTCACTAAAGAAGAGAAGGATAATGACCACTATGAACATGAATAGTGGATGCCATAGAGGATAGAAGGATTGATTTCATTCATATCAGATATTTTGAAAGATAAGTCCATGAGATGTTTTTAATGTAATTGGATTCTACTTTATTTTTGTAAATGAAAGTCATATAGAAATGAATTTCTGAGTAAAATTGAGCAGTTAAATGGAGTGATAATTGTTGAGTCTAAGTCAAAAGGGTGATGAAACTGAAACTATGCATGAAGTAAACATTATACGGTTAAAAGGAATTCAAAGGACTATTTATGTAATCCAAATAATAAAATTAAATTTTTTATTGAAAAGACTATCCAATCCATTGAATGGAACATGTATCTCAAACATTATCATCATATAAGGATATAATATCATGTGCTATCAAGAAAATTTTATGAATTTTACAAATCATATGGATTCAATGGAAATAAAAAAAAGAAGAAGATCGAAGAAAAAATGATAAGATGAAGAAGAAAAAAAAGATCTTACATCATTTGACAATTATGTAATGATAAACCCTTGAAGTTTTTAGAAGGTATTGGTGTTTCTCCTATAAGTGAAAAGATAAAGGCCATAATTATTATGATTTAATGGAAAATAAATAAGTTTCCAATGTGAAATTATTTATATATAAATTAATGGGGAACTATGAAAATGAATTCCCCATGTGTCAGGGTAATATACCTCTGAAGAAGCTAAGAGATCAACATCAATAATATGTTATTAATATCGCTGATATTTAATGATTAATGTCCTAGTGGGTTTGGATTAAAATTTCATACCATATAAGTATTTTATGATTGATACTATCATTATAATAATCAGGAAATTTATAATGTTTTTACTAGATTTGTTTTTTATAAAAATTTGAAAATATATGTTGAATGGTGCCCATGACTAAGAAAAGTGATACTATAGGATGTTGATCTTTTTTTAAAACTCTTGATTGAGGTAGGATAACCCATAATCAATGAACTATTTCGATAAAATAATGATAATGAGACATTTAAGGAATAATATTGGTGAAATTTATGTTTTATAGTTATTTTAACGTTTATGTTATATTTGGTGTAGTCTACTATATTTTTATATTTATGGACTATTTTCAACAACCAAAAATTTTATTTTTGGACGTATCAATGTTTTCATTAAGATTTTCTGGTGATTAAAGTATCCAAATATTATGTATCTGACATTAAGAGCTAATCTATTTTTTGTCTTATATAATGTTATGTAAATTTTGGAAATTTTGTAACCTTCCTTCTAAATTTTTGGACATTGAATTTGGATAGACTTAATATGGATGATTCTGAAGGTTAACTATTTATGAAATGGATTAATTTGAAATTTCCAGTTATTTTTGAGGTTATAGAAATTAATGTATTATTTGACAAATTATTATAACAATTTTCATCATAGAATATTTATAGAGATAGGAGGAATAAAATTTCATTCTTTTTATGATCTATAAAGAGTTACTTTCAGTGATTTAAGAATTAAAATTCATATTGGATATTTATTTCTAGGACTTACAGAATAGGTATAAATTGATCAATCTACATTCAAAGGTTGAAAATTTTCCTATGTAATAAAAATATAATTTATAATTATATTTTTATTATGTTTTCAGTCTAGATGGTAAATCAAATTCTCAACATTAGGAAAAATATATTTCAAAAATATTATATGTGATTACATTAAATTATATTGGTGAAATGGTCTTTTAACAGATCACATATTTTTTGTTTTTATAGTTGTTAAATTTCCCATCACCATGTTCTATACAAATCTTTATTAATTGTGGTGAATTATTATTTTCTTCCATGTTAATGTTTTTTCCCATTACTGTTCTACTTTATGGAAACATAACAGTGGGTCATTCTAGATAACCTTCAAGCTTACCTTTATCTATTATCTAGGTGAATTTTTATTAAACATGTTTATAATATAGTTTTATAATAAAGTTATTTATAAATATAGAGGCCTTAATTACTGATATAATGATTAAATTATGAGGATGCAATTTATTTATGGGGGAAAATTTTAACATCACAATATTTTAAAAGATGAACATTATGTTTGATTGTGTATATGAAAAACAGCATAAATATTATAAGATAAATTAACAAACCAATAATTTATTTTTATTTCTTTTTAAATAAAATTAATCTCTTTGATAGTGTCTGATGAACACAACACCAGGTTTAAATTAAACAATATACTATATTAAAATATTACTATTAAAACATGGAAATTATAATCTACATGTAAAGATGGAATGTGTAAATAAGAAAAATTATATTATGAATCTAATTTGTTTTAAACATGTATAAAATATATTATAAGAATATATATTTATTATAAATTAAATAAAACCATTTTAAATAAATAATGTCTTCTAAAAAAATCATATTTTTCTTAAAAGGTAGTTGAGTCACTCTTTATAAAAATAATTTTAAATACATATTTACTCATTTCATATAAATTAATTTAAAAAATAGATTTCATTTTGGAAATATAAATACGAAATTTTTTTTTGGGTGAGTTTTTGAAAATTTAATGAAAAGATTAATTTTTTTATGAATAGTGAATAATACAAATTGTTATGAAAAATTTCCGTTTTATTCAATGTTTTAAAAAGATAAATTATATTGTACATAAAATGAGTTAAATTATAATAAAATTTAAATAATTAATTTTTTAATCAATTTATTATTGAATTCTTATATCAATACCTTTTTGTCATTTGATAGTTTTTCATTGGAAAATCTATTTTTTTGTCGTGTATGCGGGTTTAATTTTAAATTGAATTATTCCAATTCTTAAAATTGAATTTGGAAAAATAGATTTATTATTTTTAATTGTAATAATTTGTATTATATTGTATATACAACTCAATTTTATTCCATTATTAATAGAAAAATCAGTAAAACTAATGTATCACGATTAAGGTGAATACGTGTTTATGAGGGGGTTAAAATAACATGATAAGGGTTAAAAATGATATAAAACAATAATAATAATTATCTTATCTGAATTTTATGAAATTATATATTACATGGTTATATAATAACACATTTATTAAATATTTGGTATGTTTAAAAATTGGTTTTCATTTTTTTTATAAATTCTAAGTTTATCCTCTCCCCTACTTATAAAGTCCAAGCCCTCTCCCCTCCACTACATAATTCAAAATCCATTTAGTTCTAAAAATACCTCACGAAATATCTTCCTTACCCAAATACCAACGTCCTAGAGGATTTTTTTTATGAATCCAATCTAGAAAGGCTTTTGGATTAAACCAAAATGGGTCCTCCAAAGTAGGGGTAAAATTATTAACGTGCATATTTGTTTAATTTATTCTTCCACCACCTTAAAATATTATTGAAATATGATAATATAATAATAAAAATATATAATATATACTCAAATGTAAATTTTTTATGCAATAACCTACATATATCTCCACTTCCATCAAATGGAAGATGAAACTGTTGATCATGTGTATGGTGGACAACTACAACATGAAAAAATGTAATTATCTTTCATCACTAACTTTCACGGATGGATATAATTATTAATTTAAAACATTTATATTATATTTATGTAATTATTATACTTAACTAATTATTATATCACATATACCTTCCTAATTTCCATTCCTTTGTGGGATATGATAATGTCGCTTGTGTGTGTGGATGACTACAACCTCACGAAGCGATTCGATTCCTTTTTCACTTACGCTTATCATGAAAGATATTAGGGATAGAGTTAATGTATATATGAGATATTTATTACCATAAAATATGTATTTAAATATAATATTAAAAATAACTTCTGTCCTTCCAATCTGTAGGAAAATAGTAACATCGTTATTGCGTATATGTGGACCACAGCCTCTACGAACCAATTTTAAATATATTTTCATTTTATTTTTACAAGGATGGTAATAATGATAGATTTAATTAATATAAATTATATATATATAACAAAAATTACTCTTTAAATTTTAATTCATATTTATGTTCTGGAAACAACTTCCATGTATATGTATGACATACCATCTCCCGGAAAGTTTTAATTAATTTTATAACTCTAAAATTTATAGATTACTATAAATATATATATAATTAATATATATGATATTTATATCTTGTTAATAATTATACATATTATCAAATAATGATTTATGTGAAATTACAAATATTACCAAACAAAATCATACATTTAAAATGAAGCAATTATAACTTGAAATCGTGACTTTAACAATGAATTTTTTATAGGTGGGAAAAAAGATGATAATTATATAATATATGTTATAGGATATATTTATATAGTTCATTTATGTATTCATAATAAACCTATATTTATTATACATGAGGTTTAGACACATATTAATGAATTCTAATGTGAGGCATGGAATTTTTATCTCAAATTTCCATCTTTCAGACATATATTATGATATTCACCTTTTTTATTTTTATAATTTTTATATAAGTCCACTTTTAAATTTTATATCATGAATATATTTATATAAATTAAATTTTATGTAAAATTTTATGTTATTTTTTAATGTAGATTATGATTCAAAAGTCAATAAAGTGGAAATGGTTTTAATGTTACAATATTATTGTATATTGGGATTTTTTAGGATTATGAATTTGATAAAAATATATTTTGATATACATTGAAATAAAATCATTAATATTCTTATCCTATGATTTATCCATAACTATTCAAGTAATACTACCATTTCCCCTCTCTTTGTTGCATAAAATGATAGAGATCATATTTTTTTGAAGAGATGACGTCATTTTTCTCTTCGATCAAAAATCAATTTTCTTCCAAAAATCTGTTTTACAAAAATGTTTTAAAAAATGTTTTTATAATTATAAAATTTATTTATAAAAAAAATCCTTACCCATGTTTTTATTTTTTGTAAATTATTTTAATTTAATCTTCATGCCATTTTCCAAATAACTTCCAATTGGATTCTACTAAAAATAGGAAATGAATGTTAGTTTTAATGTGTATGACATGTATGAAAATTCACATAATAATGAAAACTAAATATATTAATTATTCTATTATAATATTAAAAGGATATTTTCAATGAAAATTATTTTCATATATTTTATGAACATTTATTTTTAAAAATATTTTAATGTAAAAGTTAATTTTCTTCAAAAATGTTTTTAATGATATTTTTATGGTATTTATATTTCCAAACAAAATCAACCATTTTTTACTTATTTTTTACATTGGGATACGATTGAATGGTACCGTATTTATTATTTATCTATATTTTTTTAATTAGTTTTACTGGGGATGTACTATTTTATTTGAAAGCACTATATCACTATAGATGGTTTATGATTATGTTTATTGATGGGTAAGTATTATTTTTTTTTTATTTTTTAAATATTAATATTTATGTTTGTTATGTTTCACCAATTTTATATGAGAAATTAATAGAAATATTAAGTGATTTTTGGGACCAGTATCTAGTAGACCATAGATAGATCAACAGGTCTCATGATACAAATTAGCTGGCCAAATCTTATGATTTTTTACTCATAGTTTCAAATAGTCTTGTGGAAGGTCTTAACATTATGTTTCTTTGATCTCAAATTTTTCATTACGTAATAATGAGATAAATTATTAATTTCCATGTGATTATTAAATTAGTTGGATTATAAATGGATAAGTTATAAGCTCATGTGATTATTTATATGGATTTATTTGATCATCATTTCCTTTAATAATAATATACTCTATTTTTTTAATGGTATGTGTTTCAGTGATTTGAAATTCTATACATATTATTATTATTATTTCATGATAGTTTCCATTATATGAATACCAATAAAAACCATTAGATCTAACCCATTTCTTACATTTCATTTCCCCATTATTGTATGAAATGTCTTACGATTCATATGTAGGGCCATGTTAGAGGGAATACAAATGATATTAAAGGGAAAAACAGATGTATTTTCGGTTTTCAAATATATGTCAAATTCACGTTTTTATCAATTCAACAAATACAACTAAACAATTTGGTTCATCAGTATGTGATATAGTTTAAATAGTTTCAATGTAATAATGTAACCACTATATTTGGGCTACTAGGCTCTGTATATTCACACACTACTTCTCAATAAACTCTTAAAAAACATACTAATAACTGTATGAAATCCATTTTTCAGGATTTAATAATTTTTACGTTAAAAAAAGGATCCTTATTATGGAATAATTTCGAAACAAAACATTATATAAATTCATATAAATAATAAATCCAAAAAATGATCTTATTCCTTTGATGTTAATTGTTGGATATAAAAAAAAATTAGCATGACATTTCCTTATGTGAGGGGTGAATTAGTGTGTACACTTTAAGTGATATTTAAAACTATTACTCCATTAGAGACTTAATTTCCCTCAAGGATATTGAACTATCAACATTGACGTTTAAATGTTATACTCTTTAACATAATATTATTTAGATTTATTGATATATTTTTGTGCATGAATAATGAAAATATGTATATGAGTATTTTCATGGTTTACCGTAATTGGGATACTCCAAGGAGCATGAAATAGTAATTTTTCATACACCAACAACCACTATTTAGATGAATAGTCTCAAGTATTAATATCCTTACAAATATTGAGCTCGTTCAAACCTAATTTGGATTCACTACCTTACAAATTTTTTAGATATATCTATTTTCTCAAGGGTCACTCTTTAAAAGTTTCTTTGTTGGTTCAATGTCTATTTTAACGATCAAATTTATATCTCATGGACATGTAGGAATCATATGAAAACATAATGATAATTTCTAACAATTTTATTCAAGTATAGACTTACAAAGGGTGAAGGTAACACAAGGCCTAGGGGGCCTAATGTAATGAAGACCAAGGGAATACCAGCCAATCAGGTTCACCCCTCTTATTTATTGAAAACTATATTGGATAACCTCGTGAAATTTGAGCCTTGGTCTTACAGAGAAACTAGGTGGACAACTACTTTTTTCCACTCACTCCATGTCTGTGTGACCTATACATTACTGTTGAGGAGAGTTTTTCATTTCTATATGGTGTAAGAAATTAACCAAGGAGTAGAAAATATACCATGAATGGATTCATGTATCATCAATGAATATGTTTATACCAGGGATAGGTGGATATTCTATTGAATTCAATGATTATGAATTGTTAAAATATCTTTCTATTCTACCTTTATAGATGTTCTAGTTCTATAGTGTGATGTAAAGGCCAAAATCACACTACCCCTATAGTCCCGAATGACCCGTTGACCATGCTTGTACCCCAAGATACATGAGTCATCTGTATTCATTCTGAAGCTAATTTCTTGTGGGATCTACCATACCCATCATCCCTGTATCCTAGAGGTTGTGGGTAGAACCATTGGGGAAGAAACATGCAATGACATAATAGAGGGATCTTCCTACTATTTAATCATCAGATTCACAATATATACCACTAGACTTCTTTTCCTCACAGTGATGGAACTCCCTATTGTATGACATCCCTCATATCTTTCCTGGTTTCTTGCGTTCCATAAACAACAACACACAGCACTTAGAACCACCAATCTCGCCATTTTCACCAGGCCCATTTCATCTGTTCCCTTAATCCATCCTTTTGACATTTTGATATTTCGATTCGATGGTATTTCCATTTTTTGATCCTCCAATGAAAAATTTGTATTTAATTGGAATCTTATTTTACTAGACCATTCCATTCCATCAATCTTGTTGGGCCAGAGTGTTGTACAACCTTTAAAATTCCATTGATTTAATCTTCTTGAATATGGAAGGTTTAAAAACACATCTATCAGGTTTTTCGTTGATAGAGATTAAATCAAACACATCTCATTGGTTCTTGTCCAGTACTAACATTACGAACAGAGTATTAAGACATTCCTAGTAAAATGAGATGGTAAGTGAAGGGAATCCTGGTTAAAAATGACATTACCATCCAATTTATAATTACAGAAGAGAATATTACCCTCCCTCATGAACCATTACAAGTTACTTTTGAGGTTTTTGATGAGGGAGAAAATCTTGGACTAGAGGGGGAATTTGTTCCAGGTACAATTGTGCACATTTCCACTCAAACTGCAAGACATGGTCATCCCTCATAGTATAAAATATTCTATTTTTTCTCAAGCATGTTTTGTGTACATGTTGTGGATGGTGTTGGCTAAACTCTTTAAATTTACCCCCCCCCCCATTGTGGATTGACCTTACCGTTTTCTCACATGAAACCCAGTGTATTTTCCCCTTTGATAGCACATCCCAAATGAACCCTTCTATAACATTATTAATAGTTTTGATGAAACTTTTTGAAATGTTATAGGAGTCCAAGGAATGTACTAGCATGGTTGTCAGTATACTATTAATAAATGAGATACAAACCCCAATGAATAATAAGTGGATCTTCCAGTTGAGTATGGGGCATGTGATCTTGCTCAACACATGATCAAAATCGAAGTTTCAAAATCTAATGGAGAAAATTTGGGTGCTACGATACTATGATGGTATGGTTCCTCGCTGCTTGCCCAATCTATTACATATATGCACTGACCAGCTTAAGACAAATCTATTCGGTGTATAGAAATTACTATTGTCACCAATGTAACATCTGTGAATAAATATTCCAAAAAGGAAGATTTTATAATATAGTTCTATTTGTATTATTCTATAGCTTTGTGAGAACTCCTTTATACAATATCATTTTTACCAAAAATATATGTGGAATAACTTCTTTTATCCCATTGATAGAAAAATATACTTATTAAATTTAGGAAATATAGTCAATGGTTTCCAAACCATTATGCTTCCTACCCCTCATCTATTGAAACACAATCTACATCATCTATAAAATTATAATATTTAATGAGTTATCTATTTATATTATCTTTTCCTAGTACGATTATATGTAGTTAAAAATATGATTCTTATTTCTCTATGCAATACAATAGTTCGGATTGAATATCCTCTTACGTTGTATCATTACATGAGACCCATTTAATTTAGGGCAAAATCATGTGTATTTTAGTACATGATTCACTCCTTGGATCGCATGGAATAACTCCCCTCGACTAAAACTATAATAGACAAAAAATATCTGGATGAAGAGTGGCCTTCACTTATATGACATAGAACCAACCATTTTTTATATCCTATAGTGTGATAATATATTCCATGATGTATCATTTACTTCAAAAAACTTATTCTACCATGTTAAAAAGTATCATGGAATGGTTCTTTATTAATGACCATATCTGGAAAACATGGCCATTAACTCCTCCATAAATCCTGCATTGTCTCTCACATGGTCTTCTTTTAACTTCTTAACTAACCAAACATGTGTATAAAGTGGTAAAATTACAATGGAATAACCACTTCAGATACAAAGTATCCTCTTGTAGGATTAGAGATCCCAAATTCTACTTATCTTTAAAATCCATAACATTCACTATGCTAGGTGTATCTATAGTATGGACATATTATCTTCCAAAGGAAATATGTAAATTCCTCCTATCTACAACATGGATACCTATGATATTATAGTTTAATCGAAACTCCTCTTTAAACCAATATATTTCATTGTCTATTTGGATTTCATGTATAATGATAGTTCCATATCCCACATCATAAATTCTTATAGTATTTTGACATTCTATAATCCACATTTCATTCATGAATTATTGGTTTTGAGTATTGAGGTATCCTACTGAACCCCTCCATGTTCTTGTGATGTGGCATGGACCAAAACCTCCATGCATGAATTCCCATGTGAGTTCTTTCATGAATTCACAAAAACTTACCTTAGATACATTTTGGCTATGTGTCACTTAGGATCAACCACCAACTTTTCTAGAGGCTGATCAAGTACTCTATGTTTGTGTGGGATTGACGATGGTTTTCACCCATCCATATACACTTGTGGTATATCGATGGTGACTATGATGTGGATATACATTGGATTAACCTTCAACATTCCCCCTCTAACGTATCATGATATAATTTGGTATGGTATTCACTAATACATCATGTAATACATTGTAAGAATACTCTATGTTATGGTTTTTTTCCGCTATGAAAATTCTCAAAGAATCATCTATGATCATTAATAATATTACCCTTGACCAATGACCACATAGTTGAAAAATCTAATAAGAATAGTCATAATGATTTATTTTAACAACACACCTTGGATATCAATCTCGGAACTATAAATCTTCTATTTATCACTTCAACACAATAGTTTTCTTTAACTTGTGTTTTCATCATTATTATTGTATGAAAATAAAACTAGTTTCATTGATATTGTAACACACCTCTTTTCCATCAAACATGAACATGCTAATTGTCCACTACCTTAGAAAACCATATTTAAAAAAATACTACATTCATCCTTTGGGATTTCTAATAATTGTCTATCCCTATATAGGATCCATATTAACAACATTGAGAGATCATATGTTTTTATCTGAAATGAACATATGATCATTTATCACTACCAGGGTAAAACATAATTCTCTAGGAAAATTAATTCCATTATACGGGCCTCAACCCTTATCCTTTGTAATATTTATCTAAAATGGTGAGGAATAAACCCCATGTTTTGATTTTTCTATTATAAAGGAAGAGATGATTTTTAGAGACATACCCATGTTACTATGGTAGATAAAATTTTTAAAAGAAAATATTTGTTATGTCTATATTATTTACACCCCTAACCATTCCATTATTTAATAAAACATGTATTTATAATGATTTAATTTATTTAAGAGGGATTATGTACCTACCAAAAATTTCACTGTAAAATTTTATTTTTTAAATAGATTATTATAAAAACAATTCAAAAATAAAGTAAAAACATGAGATGTTAAAATAAAATATTACCATTAAAATATTAACATTAAATTTGTGGGAATAAAAGTAAGTAGCAATATTACCAAATTCAAGATGGAAAAAAAGACAAAATAGAATTGTTTTGGGGAAGTCTCCCTTTTGTTGCTCATTTATATATTCTTGGGAAGGAGGTATATTCTCTTGGGTTTTCTCTATAAAAGTTACAATATAAACTTGGCCAATTATGGTATGCAAGAAATATTATTTGAGAGAAGATCTAACTTTTAAAAATGACCTAGAGACCAATACATAGGGAATCACCATCGATGACTACCATGAAGGAAACCCGTATGCTTAGATCTAATTTAAAGATCTTGAGGATCTATTTTACATGAAATTACAATGACATAATTAAGAAATTAATAATTTAATAAGTATGTTAACACATATTATTTACATATTTTTCATTTTGACATATATAGAAAAAGTATGTTTATTTACTAATGAAACCATGACATTAACAAGATCATTACAAATTTTTTAAAAAATTAAATATAACATATAATATACTTATTTTTAAAAAAAACTATTTATATTATATTTATCATTGATATGAATAATAATGTAGATTAATAAGAATAAATGTTTTAGTAATTTATAGGAAATTACAATTAGAATGGTTAATACATTGAAAATTTATTTTCCCATAAAAATGTTTCTTAATTCTATAATAATTATTTTTTGAAAAGTTAAAAGACAAAAGTTAAAATAATTTAATTAAAATTTTAATAAAATAAAAAAAATTAGATTTATAATGTCAATACTATTTTAAAGTGAATTTTTTAGATTTATCAAAAATAATTAAATTTTTTTGAGAATAGTAAAATATATTTTTTTACTAGAACTATAATTAATAAAAATGTATTAATAATTCTATATTTAATTTATAAAACCTATTATTAACTTTTTTATGGAATTCAGTTATTTTTTCAAATAAAAATTGTTTGGGTTCTTTTGTTTTATTAAATATTATGTTTTCTAATATTTTCTTATTTATTTCTTCAAAATTCACATAAATGGATTAATGATAAACCAATTCATATAATAAAATTAATATTCAATGATAATTTTACACTATAAATTAATTTTATGTTTTAAAATTTACTCTTTCTAAAAAACAGTGTTTTATCTATTATATGCACTAATGTAAGAATTGTGTTTTCTTACACATATAAATCTAATATGATAAAATTATTTTCATTTTTTTAATCATTAGTTATAAATTATATAATATGTTCCATTTTATTTGTAGGAATTAAAATTAAATTTAGTAGGTAAGAATTAATTATATTAGTGAAACAAAAAATTGTTAAAATGAAAACACTAAAATAAAAGGGTATGAAAACATGATTAAAGTTAGTTAGAAAATTAAATTTTTCAAGGATTATTGACCATATCCCATACCCAAATTTATTACTTTCAATTTTCTATTTTTTGGACTTTTAAAATTGTGGATTTAATTATATTATTTTTAAATATTTACAAAATGATAAAAATCACCACTTATAAAAGAGGCATGAACCCACCCCTTCAAGATCACACCATAAAATGAGGTTCCACATGAAAAAATTACAAATTATAATTTCTTTATAACCTTATTTATTTTACTCAATTATATGGTCATACGAGATTTTTTATGACCTCTATTTCGCAGGAGACTTGTAAGGGAAAACCTAAACTATCAATGTGAGTACATTCAGTTCCCTAACATAATTTCCATTCATACCTTACAAACTAAAATGTTAATTCCTATATAATTAAATAAATATATATTTTATATTTAATTTTATTATTTATATTGAATAACTATTTACCAACCGTTTCATTTTTATTATTAATAATGAAATAGTTATTCATGTGATATATAGACTATTGTCTCCACGAATTGACGAATCTCATTATTCACCCATTTTTATAATTGTACATTATAATCGCTTAATAGTGGAATAAATATCAAATATATAATATTATAATTAATTTTAAGATACAAATTATAACCTAACTTCTTTCCTTCTCATTCTTCCTGAAATTAAAACATTAACTTGAAGTTTTATGAATTATCGCCTCTATAAAGTAATTCATATCATTATATATCAAATTTCAATATTTTGTAAAAAAATATCTTAATATATGATTCAATACCTTATCAATATCTAAAAAAATAACATTATTGTTCTATTATAATTTTATTAATACAAAATAAACAACTTTCATAATCAAAATTATCAATCAATTGTTGTACGTTCATGTTTAGGTCGGTCAAACCAGGTACTTGAAACAAGATATATAAAAACTCCTAGAAGACTATGAAAACAAAATATTTGATAATATATTATTTAAATAAAAAAGAAATATTTGATACTCTTTAATGTTAACATTAATATTAATCCTTTTAATTAAGATACCATTTATTGTTTGTAAAATGTTACTCAAACATTATTATCAAAGATTGCATCTCTAAGAATCATAACCAAAACCACCATATTATAAAATTATAAAATAATAAATAACTATAAGAAAAATATTATAGTGCCTTGTATTATCTTTTCATAATGAATATTAGTATAATAATTAAGACCAATAGTTCTATTATGAATCATTTTTAAATGATCATGATTACTTACACCTCAAATTGAAAATAGATAATATCTAACTCATAAACTTATAGATAATAATTATTATTGATGTTTATAAATGATTATAAGTAATAATGATTGTTTAAAATTGTTTATTAAGAAATTTATATTTATTATACAAGAGATTCAAGTACTTTAGTGAATGTTATGAATAATCGTAAGGCGTTATTTTTCACAAATTTAATTGTTTTAGACATATTTATTATTTTTAACCATGTTATCTTTATTATAAAGTAATTTATAACTAATTAAAGTAATTTAATATATTCATGGTGTTTATAATATCCATATAACATTTTCTCTTTAAATATATTTATATTCAAAATATACCAATGTAGAAATGGTTTTTTACTCAACTCCCTTTATTATGTTATAATGATTCTTCTTAAACATTTTTATTTTTAGTTTCTTTATCCCACATTAAGAGTTTATTTATTTGTACATTCTCTTCCTATCTTGTTTGAAAATAACTTTTAATTCATATATTTACCTTTTATTAAAATTTCCTTCCCCAAAAATATATAATTGATCGGAATAAATCCCAATCACTTTAATTAATATTTCCGTTGTAAATATTTTCTTTTCCAACAAAGAATATTCATTATAACTGGATAATTAATAATTATTTATCTATTGTGACCTCAATATTTTCTTTATTATCTTTTAAAATGATTTTTTTCCATTTTTTTGATTTGGGTCTTTAATAAGGATATTTATAATCATTAAAATTGGGGTTTCATCATTTTCAATAAAATAACTTATATTCCAATACATATTTAAATTGATTACCTTTATGTATTTTCAAGTATCTATTATTGATATATGTTTTTAAAAATTAAATATCTTAAAATGTTTTCACTTAACCATTTTAAATTTTATTTGAAAGTTACCCATAACTTTATATTTTTTTAATCGTATGAAAAAATATATTTTTAATGTTTTCCATTAATAACCCGTAATTTTTGACCTTTTTAGTTTTATATGAAAATTTTTATATATGATTTATCGTACTATAAAACAAATTTTTTTAATCCAAATGTTATTATGTATTTCATTTAAAATTATTTCAAAAGATAATTGATATCTATTTTTTCATAAGTTTTTTAAATCCCTATATGGTTTTTTATCTATTCCATTATCCTTTGATATATATTATGCTAGATCATGGATTTTGTTAAAAGGATACCACCCACCATATTTATGTGGATAGATTATGTAATGTCCATATATTTTTGATGAATGGCCTATCACTTCCATTGTTTTTTCTAATATACTTTGATGCATAATTTTCAGTTTTATTCAAATGTGCTTCTAATATGAATACCCAATATTTTAATCATTTTATTAAAAAGAAGTCACCAGGATTACATACATAAATTTATTAGGTAAATTATTTTACTAACTATTTATCTTTTATCAATATAGTTTGAATACCATATACTTTATTATCATAATTGACATATTTTTACAAATATTTTTTTCAATATCATTGGATACCATTTATTTTCCAATAGGTATATCCTGATATGATAATCCATTGAATGATAAATATTTTTTTAATATGATTAAAATTTTAATGGATTTGAATCCCATTTTCAATCTCTGGGTATATAGTGATGTCAGAAATGAAACCCACATTCTACATAGGGATTATTTATAAGATAATTAATGAATCTTTCCAAGTAGAACTCATATGTATGGATAAATTATGTGACAAGAATTATATCACCATAAAAAACATAAAGATGGTGTATCAATTACAATAAAGGATATCAGATAGAGAAATTTGGTCAGGGATGATGACCTCCATCCCACATTTATCTATGATGTTAACCCTCATAAAGAACATGTGGTCTATATTTCCATCTTCAAGAAGCGTAACTATTTTTTCATGTAAATACATAGATATTCATACGATGGATACTAGAGTTGAAACCAATTACCTAGTCCAATAATCTGATCATTTTTACTTCAATAAAGAAACTATGTGTTTTAATCTGTCGAACACATATATTATCAATGAAAAATTTGAAAATATTATTAAAGTTAATGTTAACTGAGAAGTTTAGTTCCCAATGTGTATTTTTATTCTAGATCATATAAGTCGTGATCAATGTAATAATTTTCTTTTAATCCTTATAATTTTTGGATGATTAGTCAGGGTAAAATCAGATCATGAGGGACCATGAGCACGAGGAATCCACTACATTAAAATCACCCATGCGATATTCTGCTACCAAGATATTCCATTGGTGTGAAATATTGTTGGTACTACATACCAACACAGTATGTATTCAAAATTAAATCCCTTTAAAGGAAAAATAATATAATTTTATGTTGATTTTCGTTTTTTCTAAACCAAACAATACCACAATCACATTTCCTTTTTAAAAATACATTCTAAAAATTTCAACAATTCCAATTGAAGAAAACCCCCAAGAATTATTCTATCATTGTTTCATGAGGAATTTATATAACTTCCTCCTATTCCATTATGGCATAAAAGTCAATACATAGAAGACTTATGAGATTCTTTAAATTATTCATCCTTAAAAATTTATATAATTTAGAGTTCTTTAAGAGATCATATCCTATGTTAGGTTATTGACATCCAATTTGGATAGAAAATGGATCCCCATTATGGTGCCAAAAATGAAGGAAGTCTCTTACTAATTGGATAAGGATTGTCCTAAATCCCTTGAGACCCTTATGTGATATCTGTTTCAACCATAAATATTAATTCCTTCAAAAGAATGAAGGCCACTTATCCTATATGTGCACACCATGGATTTATTTCTTTGTTTCCTTATCACAAAATTAAATGATTCTATAAATGAAAATATGCACAATTATCTTAGAAAAACCATGATTTCCATAAAGGCTCAATAATCTGATAAAAATAATACCCTAACCCTAATATTTAGTATTTGGAAACTCAGATAGTATCTATTACATCATCTAGTACAATTATTCTCTTATTTCAATATTATAAAATATAATTTCAATCAATCAATATTTATAGGATTGTTTTCATTATTTTTGGTCATTTATTTGTAATTTTATTTTAATTTAGTATCTCAAATTGAAATTATAGAGAATAAACAAGCTAAGTTTATTATACCGCACTGTAATCCAAAAATCACATGATTATAGAACCAATCTCTTATAGTGGGCTTTGAGTTTCCTAGGCGCATATAATTATTCAATTTTATAATTAATGGTGGCATAGATATGGTAATTATATAGCGTAATAGATAAAAAGATTTTATTAAAGAAGGGTTGACTGCAATATGCAATGTTGTTAGGGGATTAAGGGAATAATTCCCCTATTATCCAATATTTCCTCATAACACTCGCTAACAAAATAAAAATGTGTATGTTGTGGCTATTTCACCCCTAAACATGGATGACCATTATAATCATGAGATAATTTTCCTCACTGAACATTATATGGTTGTTTCTTGAATTGGTTTTTGTGATATAGAATAAATCATTGAAATCCATGATACCTTAGATCATAAAGGCAATACCATTACAATATGGTTACTCCCCATAATAGGCTATGTTCAAAGGGAGAACCTTTCATTTGACCATGCGAAGAAGGAAAAAATATGACTATATAGGTTGAAAATTTTATCCTCTTAGATGGAATAAACAAAGAGAATATACTTTATAAGTAGGGTTTTTATGAATATATGGAGACCATGTCCATAACTGAAGAGGTTTATGTATGATCTTATAGTTCTCATCATTCAATTGTCATGAATTCTCTTAAATTTTGAAGTGGAAAAAAACCTACACAAACATGATAGCACACCATTACCCATGCTGGAAGGAAGGGCGTTCCTGATCCCAATAGGCTACCAATGAGTACCAAGGAATCAACAAATAGTTAGAGGTAAGATTTTATACCCAAGAAAAATTCTTCAAAGAGAAAGATAAAAGGATAAATAAATGAATATTTCTAAAGGATAAAATAGTACCTCAAGTAAATAGATTAATATACCAAAGAAGAAAGTGAATCAAAAAGTCAATATCAAATCTATTAAGAAGAAAAATCAAAAATTTCATGTAATGATTGGATGATATATACATCAGTTACCACCATCACTCAAGGTTTATAGAATATGAAGTTCTATAAGAAATAAATAATTTATGCTTCCATTAAGACAAATAAAATTATTTTTAATATATTTTCACATTTTCTATGAAATAATATTTCAAATCAATTATATGGAATATATATCGAAGAAAAATTCAAATGATAATTTTTAGTAAAAACATGGAATGAAATAAAATGAGTACATTGAAAACTGTCTTGAAAGAATAATATCAACACAAATAACTATATTTATTTACCATTTTTTTGTTTCTTCTTGGATATAGAAACAAACTACGCGGGCTCACATATGATTTCAATTTATCAATTAATAAACCATATGGAAATAATTATTTCTAATTTAATTCAGTATTCAGAGTTTGAATAACCAATTTCAAGTCTCAACATTCGAATTTAATTTCAAAACCAAATCCCAGTTTTTTATCAATTTTATCCCTGTTAAATTTAACTTTCACTTAAATCCATTTTTCTTAATAATATTCATCAAATCATTTCATTAAAAAACTTTTCATTTCCATAAATTTTCCCCAAATCCACCCTATATTTTGAATGTAATTAAAATCTGATTTCTTCTCAAAGTTTCAGGGCTTTTGAAGTAAAACATCAAATATTCTCAATTTCAGGAAATAAATTGAAAATAAATTTCAGATTATGTAATAAAACTAATGGTTCATGTATAGGGAAATGCCTTACAAAAACACCCACCATTACTCAAAATATCAACCAATCACTCAAAATTAGGACTATAAATGGGGTGTTAAATTTGAGGAATATTGAGGAGGAATCCTGCGAATTAAAATCTATAAAATGGAGCTTTAGATCCATAAAAAATATATATATACATCACCCTTAAGTAATAATTTTTATTCTCTTAGATATCATACATAATGTCAATATATTGCCCATTAAAACTAATCTTAAACCATAAAAATAAATAATTTGGATCTTATAATTACTACATATCCCGAGTGGAGAATACATAAAATAAAAGGTCATGGTTAATGCTGAATATTAATACCATAAAATCATTAACAAAAAATCTTGGGGAAAATAAATTTTTTTTGAAATGAAAATAACATATAGTAATTGAAAGTCTCTAGAATATTGGGATGAAAATTTAATTTTATGAGAACCATGGAAACTTTTTAAGAATCTAAAGGTGTTTAGGGGAAATTATGGTTAAAAATGCCATTGATTTCATAATTATTAAAAAAAGGATTTTGTTCTAAGATTTAGTAAAAAGTAGCTTTTTTGGAAAATTAAAAATACTGAATTTTTAAACACATTTTGTTAAACATAAATAGTGGGTGAAAAGAAATTTTAAAGGCTAGTTAATAATAGTCAAAATACCTCAAAAAACATTTAACAAAACATGAATATGAAACCAAAATATTTTTTGACTAAAAAATGAGAAATAAGGCTTCCTTTCATAAAAACATTTTATAAAACATTTTGAGTACTAAAGTGAGTATTATGGAATTAAAAAATAATAATTATAAAAATATATCTAAGAGAATAAAAATTAAATGATTATATTAGGTAATATAACTTCCTCAATCGAAATTCAAGAACACACATTTCCGATTAAAATGGTATATAAACATTATCCACTAACTACTTGGGTTACTTTGATATTATAAGTGCTATGAAAGTAGAATATAAATTGAAGCATTTAATATCAAGATCATATCGGTATTCATGATATAATATTTCAAAAGAGTATGTTATAACCCTCTAAAAATAATATGGGTTTGTAACAAAAATATATGTCTCAAAGAAGTAAAATTTTAGAGAAATTACACTACAAAGATCATATCATTGAATTGAGAATTAATCTACGGTGAAATTTTGAGTAAAAAAGGTAAATACACCCAATAAATGTTGAAATAATATATTAAAACAAATCAATTCACAAAAATTGTTTCCATAAAATAATAAATTATTAAGTGATATAACCCAATTAAAGAATATTGAGTTAAAAAATGCTTAATATTTCCTTAATTTCATCTCCTTTAAATTAATTATATGAACATTATAGGATATTTTATAATCACCCTAGTTGATGTAATACAGGAGAATGGATTTTTATAGATGTATTTTGGTTGATAGTTAAGAGAAAAATTGAATTTTATTTGTTTAAAAAATGTTCTCGCGAGTCTTCTTTTATTGAAAAAAGTCAATGAAAATTTCAGAAAAAATTAATCTTTCTGTGTCATAAAGGTAATTATAAAAAAAATGGGATACATAAGGAATAATAATTATTTTATTAATAATTTCATATCATTACAAGTCATTATATAAATTTATTTTAATTTTATTATGATTTGAAAATAATATTTAAACATTATTTTTAACGTCTTTTTCATCACTATTAAAAAAAAGACATTAAAAACATTATTGAAACTTCCAATTTAAAATGTAATATACTATATAACCCCTTATATTTATAAATATAACAAAAAAATGCACGGTATACCCATAAACATCCAAATATTATCATTGTTAATATTTTTAAAATTATTTATTAGTTGTTTTGTGATTTTTATATAATGTGTGCCATCATGGCGTAATGTTTCATAAAATTAAGACAATTTTAAAATTTAAAAGGAAAATAATAAAAATATTTTTTATCAAATAAATTTAAACATTTATACGTGATTTTATAGAATATCTATTCTCAATTAAATCATGACCACTTATTTAGTAGTTATTTTAACTTTTTGCAAATTATGCATATATTGCACAAGTATTTTGATAATATTCTTGTTATATAACTCCAAATTTAATATTATCAAAAAAAATAATAATTTATAAATACTATTTACTAACCAAGTAATTAAAATACTATTCCTTATAAATTACTATAATTATTAATGATAATTTTACTTATACATTGATGTGTAATAATGATATCACCATTAAAAATGATTTTCATATTTATCCTGAATAAAATTCGAATTTATATGTACTAAATTATTTTTATATTATATGTGTAGTATTCAGTCTTAAATTATTAATTCCAAAATTTTTATAAACGTTTATCTCATATTTATGTAAGATAACATCATAAAATATAGTGTATCTCATAAAAACATTATATTATTCACTGTTCACAAAAATATAACATCAAACACTCTAATAAAATAATGATATTCGTATATAAATTTTTTAGTATTAATTAAAATTTACTTATATCTAGAGAACTAATTCAATCCCCTTAATTATCCAAAATACATAAAATTTAATACTTTTAAATGTATTTACATTGATATTTTTACCTTCTTGTGTAAGCATTGTATTAATGATATACAAGAATTTTAAGAAATTATATAATTTATAAAAATTAATGATAAATTAATATCGTAAACATAATATTTTATTTATCAATTAAAAAATTATTTATCATTCATAACTTATTTTTATTTGTTCTAATAAATGTTTGAAATTTATTGAAACGGAGAGAGTGACTTTTTGTTTTTATACTTCAGTTAAATAATATTTAATGTTATTTTTCAAGAAAAATCGAATAAAGTTTCAATATTTTTGATATATACACCAATATGAAATATCCTCAATTGTTCAATAGGATTATGTAAAGTGTTTGAGTTATTTTGTTATATTACTTCATTTTAATCCATGTTTTACCAATTTTACCATTATAGTGGTGATAAATTTTACCATCGATTCTATTCATAATGACAAAAAATAAAAGAGGATTAATTACCGAATTTTTCCCTAATACTTCCAAATATTGGATAAATTTTTTAATATTAAATTCCTATATGTGGAATAAATAATTCTTATTATAAATTCTGAAAGTACAACAAAAATAGATCATAAACAAATGCATTCCTAGGAAAAAAAAATCTTATTCCAAAATAAGGTATAATCCAGATTAAAATGTAATTAATTTTATTATATATAATAAAATATGGTTTATTTTTATTTTAGATCAAATTTAAATAATAATTTTACTTTTTAATAGAAAATAATTGATAGTTTAACAAAATGATTTATTTTTTATTATTCATTAGAAAATAAATTTTTTCAAAAAAAATAACTGACATTAATCCTAAGATAATTTTGATATGGTAATTAAAATAATTATGTTGTTTTTTCAAATAAATTCTCTTACAATGGAAGAAATTAATCACATTATTTATTCACAAAAAGTTGAAAAACCCATTTATGAGAGAAAATGTAATTTAAATTCTTATATTAAATTTATTAAAAATACGATTTCTTCATCCAAATCCCTTACATTTTAAACAAAATCAATTATCCCTATTTATTATAGTAATTTATTTTTTATGTTATAATGGTATATTATATTTATATTTATTAAGAAGTGGGGTTGTGGGAATCATAATCTATCAAAGAAATTTAATTTATTTGAAAAAAAATTAACATAAAATCTTTTGATGTTACATTCTAATCCATTCAATAAATGAAACCCTATAAAATTATCATATTAATAAAATGTTTAATAATTTTTGAAAACCCACCAAATAAATATAGATAATAAAACATTGTTCGTGAATCAAAATGGGAAAATATAAATTTTACCATAAATATCACATATTCAAGTTCTTGGATAAAGAGAAAATTAGTGGGAATTATAAATATAAACATGGAGAAGAATAATAACATCTAACGACTTATTGAGGGAGATATGTAACATGTTCATGATAAAGTTAATATTAGAAAACTAGAAATAAGATAGGGCTGAAAAAGATAATCGATAAATCCGAAATGAGTGTAATAGGATAAACATTTAATTTAAAGACCCTTTTCCTAGAGTTTCGGAATTATTGTATTAAAAAATAATAAGAAAATATGGAAATATACTTATTATAAAAGTAAAATTCAATCCATTAATCAAATTATAATAAAAATTTCATCCTTTTCTCTAATTATTATTTATTGAAGTTTAATGATCCATTCATGAAGCACTAAAATCATCTTATAAAGCATCATAAAATCAACAAAAAAAGATAATAAGTTAATCAAACTAAATTTACACGTTATAGAAAAACACAATTTTTTCAAAATTTACCATAATTTTAATAAACATTCCATAGAAGAAATATCAATTCCTCAATAATAATACCCAAGGTTCTATATAAATCATCTGAAAATTAACTAATGTTAAAATTCTGGAAAATATTAAACACTAATTTTGAAACCCAAGTCTTAGTATTATTTGATCACACATTATTTCAAGATAAAAATGAAATATATATCCAAATAACATCAATCACACTTAAAGTCTCATAAAAGAAATTTATATTCTATGCTCATATACTCTAAAAATAATACTAGTAATAAAATCACAGTAAAATCATATATTATTTCAAAGTAAAAAAACCTATATACATCAAATAAAATCCATTTAATTCAAAAATAATACTAATTACCTTAATCTTATAATGTCCCAGAAATAGAGATTTTTATTAAAAATAATATTGGTCACAAAGATATTAAATCACTTTTAAATACCATAGTCATATATATGAGAAATCATATGTTCCAAAATGTAATAACACAATATACCATATAACCATTATTACCTCATCATAAAAGATAATATAAACCGTAATGTTGTCAATAAATTTATACTTTTTTTTCATAAAATATATAATCATTATAACTAAAATAACATGTTCACTAAAACACATACTAAACCTAAGTGTTGTATTACCATAAATGTATCTCAAAAGAATCTTAATCATCATAAAATCTAATCACATAAAAAGAAATAAAAGGGAATCTAGGAATTTAAAATTAGGATAAATATTGGGATTATTAACCCTTTATGTTAAACATAAATCTAAAGTTAAAATCACATTAAAACATCCTAATATCAAAATTTATCTAACCCTCAACTCATATACTAACTACGACAGCCTCGAACCCGCACACCTATATATGGTACTGAATCATAAAATCTAAATTTATAGTTTTTATACTGATAAAAATGAATCTATTGAAACATAAAAAATAAAACAAAAATATTGGATCACTTACATTCCCAAAGTCCTGTTAGGTTCATAGTTTTATATAATAAGAACAAACTCATACATAATAATTTTTATATATAAAAATTATTCCAAAAAAATTAAATCTCTCAACAAGTTATTTACATATATTAACCATGTATTGTCAATCATACAACTAGGGATATAAAAAAATAATGTTGAGATAAAATGATTAGTAATCATCAAATATATTGGAAACTATCATGAGTAAAAAAGTAATTAATAATATGGTAATGTAAATAAAGAAATGCATAGTATATAATCAAGATCATGAGAAAAAATTATATTATGTAAGGATTAAATAATGAAAAAATAATTCCATATAAAAAATCACATCATATTGAGATAAAAATAAAATCATTAGTAAAAATGACTTGTAAAATAATTTATGAATAGTTAGTTCATTCATGAAAAAAATTAGAAAACATGAATATGAAAGAAAATGTTTGAAAACATGAATAAAAATGGAAATGGTTTTCTGACCGGAAGAAGAGAAATTAATATGGATTTTCTTAAAAATATTTTATTAACCATTTTGAGAACCACAGATATAAATATGGCACTAAAACATCAAAATTATAAAAATATGTTTTGTATATGAAAAATAATATAGGTTTATCAAATATGGATCATAAAATTTCCTAAATTATAATTCATGTATAATGAATCCCGATTAAAATTGGATTGATATGTAAATCACTTACTACTTTTGTAACACTGATATCACAAGCCCCATAAAAGGATAAAATAAAATGAATATTTAAATTTTAATAACTTTAGGATATTCATGATATTAAATTTAAATGTTTAATTTTATACACATCATAAAGTAATATAGTTTCATAACATAAACATATGCCACAAAAATATAATTTGAGATAAACAACCCTTATAAAGATCATATCATTGAATTAAGAAATAATCAATGCGGAGATTATGTGAAAATTCAAAATCGATATAAAATAAGTGAAAAAAAATATCACACATATTCTTGGTATAATATTATCAATGAATAAGTGATATAACCCAATGAAAGAAGATTGAGTTATGAAACCCTTACTTTTTCCTTTTTTTACCTCACTTCAATTGATATTATGGAATTTTAGTATTGGTTTATGATCAGTTTTCTGTGTTGTGATGTAGTAATATATTTGTGGGAGTAATTTTGATAGAGTATTGATAAAAAAACTATTTTTTGTGAAAATTATTGAAACATGTCCCTTTTATAAAACAAAATATATGCCCTTTTCCAATTTGTTAAAAAATTAAGGGACATAAAGGTAACTATAAAATTTAAAAGTGGGATGCATACAAAACAAGAATTATATTATGGGTATTTTTTTTCAGTAATAGTAATTATAGAATTTTTTTTATAATTTTTCATATTTGAAAATATTTGTGGAAAATTATATATTATTTAGTATCTTTTTCTTCACTATTCGTAATAAATGATTTTGAAACCCTCATGAAAAGAAATAAATTGAAATTCAATATTTTAGATTATAACATATACTTCCACAATGTCTTTAAAAATTCACGTGATACAAAAACTCATCTGAATATTATAATTCAAAATATTTTTAAAATTATTTTTTACCTGGGTTGGTAATTTCAGGCACACCATCGTGGAGTAAGTCTTTTAGATAATGATTATAAATAAAAAAAATAAAAAAATTAAAAATATATTTTTTGTTATTTTATGTCATTTTTAAAATTTATATTAATTCATACATAATATATTTTTTTCATTCTTATCATAAAAAAATATTTAATATCTTATTATACCATTTTCAACATGTGGCAGCATTTCAGAAGAATTTGGATAATATTCTTGAAATATATCAAAAACAATTTAATATATCAATAATAATAATCATTTATAAAAAATATTGGATAAAAATTTATTAATTATTTTTATTTCACAATTATTATCACCTGGACACCAAAATTAACTTGTCTATTTTTGTTCAAGTACAACATAATCAATGAAAATGATTTCAAAATATTATATTTATCATGAAATAAATTATAATATATATATATTGAATTATTTTTCAGGATATTCATATTATATTATCTGATATGATTCCTTAAATAACTTTTATAAATGTATATATATAATTTATATTATGATAATATCAGAAAATACATTGTATCTCATAAAAGACTATATTTTTCACTATTCATTAAAATTTTCCATTAAACACTCCCTGAAATTAATGGGATTCAAATATGAATATTTATAAATATAATTTTATTTTATTCATATAATAAATATAATTCATGACCCGAAGTTATCCATGAAAAATAAAATTTAATAATTTTAAATCTATTTATTGTGTTTTTTACAACCATGTTCAAGCGTTGCATTAATAATGTACAAGTGTAATAGGTACTTAAATCCTTTATAAAAATTAAAAATAAATTACTATATTAAATATAATATTTTATTACTCAATCTATCCACTTTGTATCCTTCATATCTTTTTTAATCCCTATAATAAAATAATCATGTTTATGGAAGCAAAGAGAGTGACCTTTTGTTTTTATAATATACTTAAATAATTTATATGTCATTATCAAAGGATAGTGGAATTGAGATGCCATATTTTTTAAAATTATTTGTGGAAAGACGATATCCAAACGATAAATAGAATTAGGTTATGTTTTTGGGTAATTTTGTTGTCTTACTCCATAGTTTATCTTGATTTTACCCATTTTACCCTTATAGTGGTGATAATTTTACAACGGTTACTATTTATAATGGCCAAAAATAAAATGGAATAATTTTCCTAATTTGATAAAAGAAATTACCAATTTTGGATCCATTATTTAAGATTAAATTCCAAGAATTAAATTAAATCAATTTTTATATGAATGCATACAGCTAAATGAGAGAATAATAGTTAGAAAAAATCTTTTTTAGCCCAAAAAATGAATTTATACCAAAATCGGGTTTAATGAAAATTAAAATATAATTATGTATATTATAGATAATTACAAAGTAATTATGTAACATTGATATCAAATTCATTTAATAATGTGAATTTTGAAATAAAATAAATGATAGTTTTAAAAAAATTAATATTTTCACTATTCCTTAAAAAATTAATATTTTTAGAAAAATCCTCAAATTTAACCCTATGAAAATTATTATATAATTGTTATAAAAAATAAAAATAATAATAATTTTTTTTCTAAAATTAGAATAAATATACTATATTATATTTTTATGTAAAGTTATAAATCCATTTTTGAGAAATAATGTATTTTTAAAACATATAAAAACATTAATAAAAATAAATTTTATTCATCTACACCCTTTAAAAATTTAATGATAATTTTTTTGCCCAATTTGTTTTGCCAATTTAACTACTATGTTATAACAATATACAATATTAAAGATCATTTAGACTTAGGGTTGCATGTATCGCTAGATATTGAAGAAATTAAATTTATTTCAATATAAATTTATCTTAAAATATTAGGGTGTTACCAAATTTGTCGGTACATTGATCTCTCTTCAATGAAACAAAATCCCAAGTCTAATGTGAATCAAAATAATGCTACCAAAGCAGTGAAAATAGTGCTGTTGACTTCCCATGAAGATCTTTCATATTAGAATCAACATTATGATCTCATAATTTAATCATGGATATATAATTCTCTACCTCAGGGTCCTCCTAGATCAAGAAATGAGATAGTTCATAGACATATGTTTTGCGTGGTTATTTAGGAAACATGTTATGAATCTATTTCAAATGAGGTGGAAAATCAAAATAGTAACCCACATTGTCAATATTCTAAAGAACCTTATATGGTTTTAGATTTTTTACTGCCACCATTCCCTATTTTCCAAGACATTGATGACCCAACAGAGGTAAGACACTCAAAAAAACATGTTTTACTTCTTGTAACTCCAAAGGGAATCAATGATAAATAACATATTCTTTAAACCAGCTCTTTACCATTACCATTATTTGGAAAAAAAATCAATTTTTGGAATCCCTAATTTGACCAAACTAGGCCAAACCTCGGATGTTTCTAAATCATCAACAAGAACAATAGATATTGACATAGTTGGCCATCCATGCCTCAAAATGTGACATCACGATTGGGGATTGGTTGTTTTTATTAAATGAAAATTTTACCAATGCCAATAAGTTATCCCAATCAACATTAAAGTCAAGAATACAAGTATGAAGCTTGTCTTCAAGAATTTTTATAGTTAACTATATTTTTACATACATAAAAGGATTATATGCAAGGATCAAACTAACCTCGGATCCCAGAGAAACATGGAAGACTCTCATGAAATTATAACTGAATCAAGGAACCCTCTCAAAAACTACGAGAGAGAAAAATCTAATTAATTTGATGGTCTTTGTAATATATTGAATTACCTAAAGCAGAACATTGGTTGTATCGTGAATGGGAATGAAGTGATAAAATTTTTCCAGTTTATCAATCATTACCCATAAAACATTCTTTCATTGAGGTGTGTATGGAAACTATGGGAGGTTGTTAGAAACATAACCACCAAGACCATTAAAATCATTTATCTCTTCCTTGTTATAATTGAATGTGGGTAAATAAATCCAAAGCATTCATGGTTCTCAGTATTGACATGCTTATAGGTATAAAACATAGAATCAAAATCAATGATATATTGTATCATACCTTGAAACCAAAATGATCCACACATATAATAGAATTATTTATGGATATAGGGTGTACCTCCCACTTGGAACTATGGAAATACCCCCATCACAACTTTTCTCATACACAATGTTATGAAATACTCGCTCCAAAATCACAAGATACAATTCATAGATAGAAACAACTCACTCATGGTCTCCATATCATAAAGTGAGTTCCTAATTCCAAATAATTACTCCTTGACCTAATGTTCCTAATGATTCATCTCAATAAGATAGTAGTTCAACTAAATTCTGTCAAGAATAATCTTGGTCTCATTCTCCTGAAAATCCTAATCCATACAAGCAAAGAGTGTCGTAAAATTCACATCTTTTGATTATTGTTTTATGGGAGGAGTTTGACATTTCCTTTTCTATGAATTATTTAAGACGTTCCCATTACCAGAGGATTATGGAATGTTGAAATCAGATTGTTTTATCTTCTCTACCCATCACCTTTGGAAGAGATTCAATTTTTTTAGAGAAGATATAACTCAGGGGTTTTTATCCAAATAAATGGTTAACCTATATCTAAAAAGTAATTCCACCAAATGTTCAGTATATTCATCATAACTATGAGTTTTAGATTATCAGTAATATAGTTTATCTCATGTGTCATAAGATGTCACTAATCATAAGACATAAAATGATCACCCTGTATGAGAACAAAACCAAAACTAGAAACTGATACATCAAACAATATCAAATAACACTCCTCAAAAACTATAATATTTAATACTGATGTATCAGTCATAAGGTTATTTAACACATCCTAATTATTTTTTATATTTCTTATACCATAATACAATTACAAATTTTTTAGTGAGAGTTGTTATTAAGGAATCAAATTTTGATAAATATTTAATGAATATAAAGTAATACCATATTACTACCTAGAACATTGAATCTTTAAAAAATAAAATGGCCTTTCCCATGTCATAATATCCTTCATATTTTCTAGGTAAACTAAAATTGCATTTTTTGAAATTATTTTTTCCAATAATTTTATTTAATGAATCCATAAATTATAGTTAGATAGTTTTGAATAGATTCTGTGATTTCATCAAATTTTTGGAACTTCTCTAAGATGATGCACATGATCATCATTTGTTTTTCATTAAAAAAAATTGAATCCACAAAACCTCCATGAAATAATCTAGATAATCATAGAATATCTTATTCATTATCACCATAATAAATAAATAAGCATTGGTTAGGTCAAAGGGAATAAAAAAGTACTTTTAATGGAGATAACTACTCCCAAATGTAGGCATTGGAATACCAAATTCTTCGATTCTTAGCTGGTGATACCTAGACCAAGGATAAATAATTGAGAACAACTTCCCACATTCAATTGATAAAATAAATAAAAAATATGAGACAATTGATACATTTTATATACAACAATTCGATTGATTTTTGGTTAATCAATGTAACGAAAAAGGATCATGTCAACTTTCTTCACCAAAATATTAGTTTCTTTCCAATCGGGAAAACTCAATAAAATAAATTAATGGTATAAAAAATTATCCAATTGGGTATTTATCTCATTCAATTCTATTGGATATATACAATAAGAGGAAATTGATATAGGGTAGGTATTTGTAACAAAGTCAATATAAAACTCCACCTACCTAACCCGTGGTATGGTAGAAAAATCAGATAAAACCCATCAGGAAACATGAGAAAAATTAGATGAAAATCAGAACTCAATGAATCCTAATCCAGATATAAAAAAAACACATATATAATTCCTCCCAACTACGAAAGTGGTGGTCTAGCTCTACTACCCCTTTGATACCAATTTTCCATGGAAAAACAACACACTCCATCAGGGGACATATCAGAGACTTAACAAAGAAAATAGTCAACCCTTTGTTAATGATAAAATATTCAATTCATATTGATAATGGTGTCTAATGGTTTGTTGAGATTGACCTCTAGAAAATTTAAGGACAAATAATGGTATCAGAGATCCTATTATCTCTTCATACCACGGGACATGGTAATTTTTTCGTAGTTCCTTGAAATGTGTATTCTAGTTTTAAGAATCATAGCTTCTTAGAAGTTCCCATTGCATTTATTTATCGAACTGAAATCTTCAAATAGTTCTTATCCAAGGGGGACCTTCTTTCCAAAGGAAAGTATTCATTATGTTTGACCTACATGATACTTAAAATTGTTCATTGGTCGAGAGGATGGGAGGTCGGACTTATCACGTCCTTTGGGGGGCATTATTGTCTACTCTGGGTCTCTCTTTCTAAATTTAAGATATTTTAATAAATTCTTATTAATTCAATAAGTATATCAAAATTATTCCTTGGAATTTTCATGCATTTATTTATCTTGTGAAAATTTTAAAAAAAATACGTATGTGTTCGAGGTTCTTCATCAATGGTATACTCTCATATAGTACTTAGAGATTCTTTTAATCATCGTTATGATGATACTGGTTTTTAAGCCACTCAGCGTGGCACTCTGGAATTTATTGTCATCCAGGGAGGCAATTGTTTGTTTTTATCTTGGGATCATTCCAATAAAATGGGTTACCTACGTATCCTTGTGAAAGGAATAAGAACCCTCATAGTTTGGTGCCTCTTAATGGGACACATCATACATATTATGGTCATGTGATAAGGACATCTAAGTGGAAGGTTCTTAGTCAAAACATAGTGTGGGACTTCTCTTGAAGTCACCCAAGGAACCTGGAATGGATATGGGTTTCCAAGTAAGATTAGACCCTGTTTGGAATATGGCCCAAGTAGAACAAGGTTTATTTGATGTGCTGGGTTTGAACCACAAGGAGGCTTCCTACGTATCCCATATAGATGGGAATCAAATCCCACATAATTCAATAAGTCTCAATGGAGATTTTGATTCTCTGAGAGTGATGAGTTTGGGATTACTTCCTAAAAAGGATGCCTTGTTGATCCGGGGTATAATTGGGGGATTATTCCTAAGGAGGATACACAGATTAAGGGAATTAGGTTTGGATTTATCAGGGGGGATATTCAGTAAGCTTGGGCCATGATAATCCTTCCTATGTATCCCAATTATTGTGGGAATCATAGTTCTCGTAGTTCATTACTTCATGAGTGTTTTTGTATAAGTTCTAATCATCACTAATCTCTAAGACCATGTGGGTAATGATCGGTTTAAGAAACAAGTGGATGTGAAATATTCAACAATGACACTTTTAATTTCAAAATTTTCCTCCTCTACTGGTGGAAGAGGGAGCACCTATGATGGCAAGGGTGGATGAGGTCAAGGAGACTTGGGAAGAGGGTTAGGTGAAAAGCCCTCCCTCTGTTCTCTTCACATTGGACTAGGTTCCTATGGAAGGAAGAAGGGATCAAGGTTAGGGGCTTACACCAGGATGGATACCCTTGGAGAAAATCCCTACAAGAGAGGGAAATGCTTACAAAAGTCCTTGTGCCCATCTCTCATTTGGTCATTGGCACCAAATAAGGGAGGAGGTGAAATGATGCCCCCTCCTGTAAGAAAATATAGGGGTTTACGCAAGGATGGTTGCCCAAAAATTGATCCTTGTGTGGGTGGGAGAGTTCTCATTTATTTGTAAAATAAAAAGTAGGTATGATCCATATCTTCCCCTACCAAAGAATTGAGGTTTCAGTTCATTTATTCGAGAAGCAAGAGTCTATGTCCCAACCCTCCTCCAAACCATGAACTTCACATCACTATTCCTGGGATAAAATTCCATGTGAATGTGGATATACAAACCCAAAGACATTCCATGAACTCTAACATCATTGTGAAACAAATTTGGGAAACCCTTGAGTGTGTAAATACAAACACAAAAAGGAGACACAGTGATGTGCCTTTCCCAAAGGATTGATAAGTCATGAGGTTTTGGTGGAGGTCTCAACAGAATCACTTTCAGATACGGGAGCCACAGAGGAATAATCCTTGACATGAATGTCTTTGATGAAGTCTTGATGGCCTGCTAACTGAAGATAATAAGTCAATCAAAGATGGTTCCCAAGTTGGTAAGGGCGCACAAGATTGGGCGTGCAAGTACACTTGGGAGACCTGATGTTCACTTAAGTGATGAAAAAACTGTATGTTAATACTTGGGTGAGACCTTTCTCAAGCCTTCAAGAGTTTTCATAGGTGATCCCAGAAGTGCGGCGCTCAAGTTCTTATTGGAGGAGTGGGTGGTGTGCAAGTATTTCTGATTTGGGGAGGATGGGAACTTTTGGCACTCAAGTTTTATGGTTTTCTGACACTAAAAGGACATATATACAATGATATTCTCTTAAATCCTCTGCTCAACGTGTTGATGAACTTCCTTGAACGTTTCAGAAGACTGGGGTGAAGTAATAGGGTGACAAGAGCAGCAGTTGTGCTTCATGAAAAATAATCAATACAAATGAGGGCCCCAAGGGTCTATTTATAGGAAAAAATAGGACGTCGGACGAAAGGATTATGGGTTCACAAGTAGGATTCCAAATAGAATTGGGGCGCAAAATTGGTTTCATGCCGGATGGGTGGAACCTATGTATACTTGTACGCCGTCGGTGATTTGGATAGACAACGGAGACACCTTTAGGACTTATCCAAAATTATACTTTCATTCACCTCTATCATAGTGGCATGTAATTATTTACACACAGGTTCCTTTGGCACCACATTAGGGACTTATCCAGATTATTGATCTATACAAAGGGTGTTGTTCCCCTATGCCCCTACTTTGAATCAGTGCTGGGATGTGGTCCCGGGCCTTCGGGCCAGTGCCTTCGCTACCGTCACTGACCCCCATGAAAAATGCAGAGTCTCACCTTGAACTTTTCGATACCTATTAAGCACATTTGAGTTACGACACATTGAAATACATCTTCGATTGTGGAGAAGTGCATGAATCACATTTAATGGTGTCTAAAAATCCCCCTCCCTTAGAATTTCATTCATTCAGAATGAAAATAATATTGCTCTAAGCTAACGGTAGGGAACTTTGAGTCATTCCAACATCATTTTTATTTTTTTGGAGCTACGACATGTTTGGAAGGATGTTCTAATTTTTTCCTAACCCATGGGTCCTAGTGAGTATAGTTTTTATTTTTGATAGGGTTATATGGGAAACCCCACACACTTTATATGTCTTGAATTTTTATTTCTCAATATTACCTAAATCATACAAAAAATTTATGTTTAGTGATCTAGGACTTGATTGTTGTTCAGAGTTCCCTTTTCAGGTTCTCCATCTAGTGAGTATCATGTCTTTTGGTATTGGTAGTTTAGATTCCTACATGTTGGAATATAAACGGTTAATATTTAGGGTCGAATAGATTGGCCGAAATTTTTGAAATTAGATCCCAAACAAAACTATACAGCTAAGAATTACTTTAATATTGTTTAAATATTTCCAACTGGAATCTTATGTCATGATTTTTATGGCCAAAAAATTTCTAACCTGTATCAACATAAGGGGTATATTTTCTAGGAATGAAGTTACTATTATTTGACAAACCCATTATGGTGGATGTGTTATGTCGGGCCAACTAGGGAATATGCTTCATAGAAAAATAGTGTCATCTTTTGACTGATAGGCATGTTATGTTGGAAACTTATGCAAGGCCGCCTAAGGGAACATGCTACATATTAAAACAAAAGAGTTGTTTTAACTTTAACATTTTGATGTAGATAGATTGGGGAAAATATTATTTCGGTGACTAAAGACAATAATTGGCGGGTTTTCCAAGGAAACTAATTTTAAGAATGAAAGGGAAATTTCACACTAGCATATTTCATGGAAAAAACATTTCTATATAAATTTGGTGTGTTAACAATGGATAAAATTTATTTTAAAGGGGAATTTTTGATATCATATTGTGCAGTTTTAAGTCATACAGTGAGGACATTGGTGCTGTGTAGTTTTAATTTTTGCTGTGAGAACAGTGGTATTGTGCTGTTTTAAGTCTTACAGTGAGGCCATTATACTGTGCAGTTTTAATTCATGCAGCGAGGACATTGTGTGGATTTAATTTAAGGTCTTTATCCTTGACAAAATTTTTTATAATCTCCCAATTTCTTGATAATTTGTTAGGAAATATACTATCATGTTCAGGTTTTGATGGTAAAATGGTAAAAAGTGAGTTGGGGATTTTTTGAATCCAAAGGATGATATGAAAAAAGGGATAAAGGAATTAGAGGAAGTCCCTTCTAAGAATAATGTTTCAATTATTTGACAAACCCATTTTGGGGCTGTCTTATGCAGGTCCAACTAGGGTATGTGCTGCATATCCAAATAGTGGCATCCTTTGACTGACATGCATGTTATGTAGGAAAATTAAGCAAGGATACATAAGGGCACATGTTGCATAGTCATACAAAAGAGATCTAATAAGTTTGACGTTTTATTGCTAAAAGCCGAATAAAGTTTATGGAGATTCATATTGTCTGAAGCACAAAGTTTGTTTTATATAGAAAGATACCTAAATATAGAAAGTGTATTTTCAACCAAAATGTCCAAATAATGGGAGAAATATTACTTTTACGAACGTCTGACCCTAACATAAAAGTTATAATGTTTTTTTTAGGTCATACATCTAGGACTATAAATGTAATTAGTATATGATATATGGCCAAGTGATTCCAAGGTTATTTGATATTGCATTGAACACATGGTTAGGGAAATTTTTAAATCTTGGTCTTGAGACTTTTAGATCGAGAGAAAGATAATGAGACAAGTATACCTGAATAGCTATTTTAAAATACCGGTTCTTTCATATTTTCATCAATGTTTGATGGGGACAATGATACTATAACTAAGAACAAAGTTAATTTTTTATGGAAAACCCATTATGGGATTGTGTTATGAAGAGACAACAGTGGAATATGCCACATTTCCGAATAATAGATTATTTTTATTGACAGGTCTGCTATGTAGGTAATATATGCAAGACCACTTAAGGGCATGTGCTGTATAGTAAGGCAAAAGAGCTCTCAGGTATTAGAAACTCTATCACCACAAACCGTAAGAAAGATTATGGGGATCTGAAAATATTCAAGATTAAGACTGTGTAATATGGAATGGGTAATGCCAAATGAATATGAGAAATATTTGAACAAATATTGGCCATGAGTAAAACGTTATTTACATAGATCTGACTCATATGTAAAATAGAGGAATTCTTTGTTTCCTATGAATTGATATTGAGATGTGTAGTTTTATGTCATGCAATGAGGAAATTATACTATATTGTTTTAGGTTATGAAGTGAAGACATTATACTATGCAGTTTTAAGTCATGTAGTGAGGAAATTATACTATAATGTTTTATTTCATGAAGCCATAAAATTGATATCCGCATAAGAAACTGAAACACCTTATTTATTTAAATATTCCATTTACCCAATTCCTAATCCCACATGAGATTTGATATGTGTGAGAAACAAGGAGCAGTAAGCATTTCTTTTACAGTGAAGAGGTGATGCTAGTGAAGAATAGGGGTGCTATATTTCCATGCAGTTTAACTTCATGCAGTAAGGACTATACTAAACCAATATGAAAGGAAAGACATATTGTAACTGTATTAAGGGATAAAACCCAAGTGTCACTATGAGTATTTCTTTCAAAAGAATCAAGTCATACATATTTCTTAAAACATTTCCTATGCAGATTTGTTTCTTATACAATAAATAATGGGGTTTTTATCTTGAATGGTCCCATGATTGGAGATCTATGTGTCTCTATGTATCTCAAATAGCTGAGAATGAAGTCATACAAAGTTCTTTAAACAATAATTCATCATACTAAATGATTTTGACATGAAGAAGTGGGGATTTTGACAAATTCTGAGAGAATGGTAAATCTTAAGACCTAAAATAGTATAAAGTCAAAATCAGATATCTTAAGGAAAAACTCTATATGGATCTGATTAATATATATGATGAGAAAAGAAAAATAAGAAGATTTTGTGACTATGGTTGGGCCCAAAATTGAAGATTTAGGCGCTCTACATATCTAATTGAAACGATAATCAATCCATACATAGTTCTTGAAACTAGGTCTCTATGCAGATCTGACTCATACATAGGAAAGACAGGGACTCAAATGATACTATGGAGAAGCTATGATGTCAATGGTGTTTTCTTATTGAAGCTGTTAGCATCAAATATAGAAAACATTAGTTCTACAGTTTAATGTCATGCAGTGAGGAAAAATGATGTCATGAAGTTTAACGTCATGCTACAAGGAAGAAGTTACTACGCATTTTAACATCATGCAGCATTGATGCTTATGGTGGGTATGTATTTTAATGTCTTGCATCTAGGACATGGGGGATGTGCAGTTTTATGTCTTGAAGTAAGGACGTGGTACTATACAGTTTTAAGTGATATAGTGAGGATGTTGTAATGTGCAGTTTTAAGTCTTGCAGTGAGGATAGATGATGTCATGTAGTTTAAATTCATGTGACGAGGAAGAAAATAAAACACATTTTAACATCATGAATCATGAATTCTTATAGATGTTATTCAGTTTAATGTCTTGCAACTAGGACATGGGGGTTGTGCAGTTTTATGCCTTATAGCAAGGACATGATACTGTGCAATGTTATGTCTTGCAATGAGGACATTGTATCATGATGTTTTATGTCTTGCAGTGAAGACGAAGGTGTTTAACTACACAATGTACTTCTTTAAGAATATTTCAAGTGTTGGATTTGTAATAAGAACTCCATCCATTGAGATTAAGGCATAAGCTCCATTTGAATAGACCCTATGTATGGAGTAGGGTCCTTCCAAATTTGGATCATGTTTTGGTGGTTTCATTTCTAGTATCATTGGCTTCTTAAGGTACAATACCAATTCTCATTGATGAAATGATCGAAGGAGAACTTTCTTGTTATATGCTCATGTTATTTTATTCCGATAGACATCTAAATGATGCAAAGTATGAAATCTTTTCTCGTCTAATTTTTCCAACACATTGAACCATTTTAGAGACATATCTGTTGTAGAGAACTGATTATAGATTGTAACTCTGAGTGAAGGAATTTCATTTCAATTTTCAAAAATGATTCAGTTCCATATACCAATAAATAAGGAGTTTCTTGGGTAGCAGTATGGGTAGTTGTCTAATAACCCCTTAAAACATTCAAAAGTTTACCAGTCTATGATTTATTATCTTTATCCACCATCTTCTAGAGTATAGTTGATATTGTCTTATTGAAGGCCTTTATCTATCCATTGACTGCCACAAGATAGCGAGATGAATGGTTGGAATTTATATTATGTTCATGATATAACGTTTTTACCACAGTAGAACAAATATTGGTGCCATTGTCCGTTAAAATAGTATGAGGGAAACCAAATATGGTGATGATATTTGTTTTAACAAAACCAAAAAATGATTTTGGATCCAAATTCATAAAAAGTTATTGCTTCATCCCATTTAAAAAATAAGTCAATAGTAGTAAGGATATACTTGAACTGTTAGTTATTGCTGGAGGATAAGACCCTACTACATCCATTCCCTATATGGAAAATGGCCAGGAGTATTTAGCTGTATGTAGAAACTCATGGGGTTGATTAATGATGTTGGAATTAATTGGAAGGGATGAATTTTTTTTTAGTGAAATCTGTACAATCCTACATCATAGAAGGTCAAAAGTATCCCATCCTTCAGATCTGATCAGAGAGTCTGTGTCCAGACTGGTGGGCACCACAAGCTCTTGAATGTACTTCTTTAATGACAGTTGCAGTCTCTTCTCCATCAATACATCTGAAGATAATTCCATCAAATCCTCATTTATAAATAATATTTTAGTGGTATCGACTATCATAAATAGTGAATTTGGATACTCGTTTTCAGATCAATTCTTTTTCAGCCCTATCAGGTGGAAGTATCCCATTTTGAAGATATTTCATGATGGATGTTCTCCATCCTGTGGTATGAGAATTTGGCTTAGAAATAGGGCTAATTTCATTAATTTTCTTCATTCTGGTTTAAACAAAATGTGAGACCACACAATGATGGGAAATGCTAATAACTGTCTCATCCCGTTTTGGATCTTACAAGGCTGTAGCTACATTATCCAGTGCCTCTGCTTGAGCACTTTGTAATTGCGAGACATAAGACAATATCAGCTCTGAGGTAAATTCAGCCATTCATCCTATGATGTAATCACACGGGAGGATTAATTATTATTTTCTGATAGAATATTCCATATTATTTTTTTTGATTACCAATTCTGAATCACCTTTCACATTTAAATGATACATATGCACCTGACAGGACAATTCCAAACCTACGATGAGAGCTTGATATTCTGCCTCATTGATGGTACCACCTTCTAAAAATATGCTGGAATAAGGAAATACTTCTTTTTCTATGAAAAAAATGAAAATAACTAACCCAAATATGTTGTGTTTAGGGTTTTCCATTATTTTACCTGTTGGACTTTTGGAAGCACAATCACAATACATTTACCATGTTAGTGATTTTTCCTGAATTGATAAGACCTCTTCATCAAGAAGTTTAGTATTAAATGTTGAATCTTCCATAGATGGATGCTCGGCAAGGAAGTCAGCCAGATCTTGTCCTTTTATTACCTTTTCCGGCACAAACTAGATATGAAACTATTTCCAAATAACCTCATATCATTCTAGACGCCTTGTAAGCTTAAGACGATTGAAGATAAATTTGAGCGGATTATTGTGAGACACCAATTGGACATCATGATGTTGCAGGTAGTTCCTCAATTTATGAACTACAAAAATTAATTCCAGGCAATAATTTTCAATACTTGAATATCAAGTTTCCACATGAAGCAAAGTTTGACTGAGATAGTAATGGATTTTTTCATTCCCAACATCATTCATTTGGTTGAGTAAGGCACCTAGTGGTCGCTCTAAAGATATCAAATATAGAATAAGTGTTATTACTTCAACATGTGGTAGTAATATTGGTGGGCAAAATAGATATTTATTGTGGGTATCAAATGCCTCTTGGCAGTCTTCGGTCTATTGGTGGGTGACTCCCTTCTTCACTAATCAGGTGAAGGAAAAGCACTTGCCTGCCAAATTGACGATAAAGCACCGAATATATGCCAAGTGTCCTTGGATTCCTATTAAGTTTTTAAAATTTTTAGGAGGTGACATACCAAGGATTTATTTTTTTTTCTCAGGATCAGCTTCCATAAGACGATGGCGTATAACGAAGCCAAGGAACTTTCCCGAGGTTACCCCAAAAGCAAATTTTAGGGGGTTCATCTTCAAAATGTGTTTCCAAAGTTATTGGAATATAGTATCCAAATAATCCAAGTGATTGGAATGTTTTTTGGGTTTGACCACTAAATCATCCACTTAACATTCAACAAATTTCCTTAAGAAGTGCTTTATGATATGTTGAATCACACATTTGTATGTTTCACCTGCATTCTTTAAGCCAAAGGGCATTTCCTAATAGAAAAAAACCCCTTTAGGGGATCTAAAGGATATGTATTCTTCATTATATAGGGCCCTAAATATTGGATTATACCTATAATAGCCATAAAATAATGAGAGAGCTTCATATCCAGTTGTTGCATCAATTAGATGTTTTGTAATCGGAACTGGAAAATAATCTTTAGGACAATTCCAGTTACAATCAATGAATTCAATAAAGACTCAAATTTTCCCATTCTTCGTTTTCAATAAAACAATATTGTCCAGCCATTTGGGATTATGAACTTCCCTAAAAAAGTTAGACTTTATAATATCATCAACTTCACCATCAATTTTAGAGGCATGAGTTGGGTGTGTTCTTCTTGATTCCTTCTTGAACCCACGATGTTCTTTTGGTAAACCCAAATGATGGGTGGCTACATCATAATTACGGCCTAGAATTTTTGTATAATTCTAAGAAAATATATCTAAATGTTTTATTATAAATTACTTATACACCTCTTTCTCTTCAAATGTCATGGGCGCACTAATTAGAGTGGGGAGTGGATCTTCTTCTCCATCCATATTTATTTCTTTGAGCTCATCCATGGAGGTAGAGACACCTTCATCAAAGACTGTAAGAGCATCCCTGAGATCATCCTCTTCTTCTTCATTACATGTAATGTCTATTGTTTCCACATGCATAGTAGATGATGAGGAATAACTCCCAGAGTTAAAGAAGGAGTCAGTATTCGAACACAACTACAAAATGGACCTACTGCCACAGATTTATAGCCACAATTTTAAAACTGTGGCTATAGGTGGCTACAGCCGTAGTTCTATAGCCTATAGCCACAATTTTAAAACCATTTATATAGGTCTATTTTCTATTCCCTATGGCCATGGTTTTCAAAACCATGGCTATAGGACAATTTTCTATTTCCATATATCCACGGTTCTCCAAAACCATGGCCATAGGGTTCCCGTGTTTCGCGGGAAAATCATTTCGTGAAAAAAAAAATTGGTGGGAAGACCTATCGCCACAATTTTGAGTCTATTCCCATAGTTTTTATTAATATATATATCATAATATATATATGTACACAAATTGTGGTTCAGTGTAGTGGTAAGTGCACTTGACTGCCTAGTGGAGGTGCAAGGATCAAATCCCATTGGGGACATTTATAATTTTTGCTATTGCCACAGTTTTACGAGGCTATTTCCACAGTTTAAACCATGGCTATTGGTCAAGTTCCAAAGTTTCAAATTTGGAGGCCTATTTCCACTTTTTAAAACTGTGGAAATAGGTTGAGACGTACTGCCACGACGATAGCGGCCACGGTTCTCCAAAACCGTGGCCGTAGCCTTTGGACACTGTTTTGCGGCCTATTGCCACAGTTTTGAACTGTGTAAATAGCCCTTTTTCGAGTTGTGGAACATCTTGAAGAAGTGGCCACCATATCTGACACCACTAATGATGAAGGATTTTCTTGTGGTAATAAAGAGGAACTGATGAATTGAGAATCAACATCTTTATCATCTTCTAACATCGCTACAATTTCTTCTACACTGATTCATGAAGTAAAGGCTTGTGATAGTTAGGTGGATTAAATAAAGACATCTCCATTTAATCTTACATCACAACATAATGAATTACTCATTTCTCCCATGTTATCAAGCTCAATTTCCATTATTGACATTATGGAATTTATTGGATAAGTGTTTGGATTTGGGTTTACCCTTTCAATTTGATCATTGGGTAGCACATAATCTATACTCAAATGCATAAATGGATTTGATAGGATATTTTCTAGTCCATTTGGAGCACTAAATTTAGTTATTTCTTTGGTCATGGGCTTCGTTCCTTTTGTGTGTTAAAACTCTGCCTCAATGGATTGAGATTCACATTTTTTTAACAGTGCATTGCCACCATAAAAGGTCCCAATTTGACAATTGAAACAGTTCTTAATACATTGGTGGTATGATGAAGGTATGGATCCATGTTGATTCATCCAAGGCCTTCCAAGAAGAATATTAAAGGTTGTGGCCTCATGAACACCCATGACACCTTAATTAGACACAAGATCTCCAAACTGAGTTCTGAGTGTAATACCACCCAATGGTTCTTATTTATTCATTTCATACCCTTGTAGCATTAAAGTGGAAGTAGATAATTAAGATTCAGTCAAGCCCAATCGACAATGTGTATGAATGGGAATGAGGTTAACCCCAGATCCATTATAAATGAAGGCTCGTCAGATGCATACTTCATTGACGTTGCCCAAAAAAAAATACAATGGTCAGATATGTCATTGTACAACATCCTCTTCATCTTCATCTGTAAAAGATATGACTGGATGAAATTATGCAGGATAATTCTTTATACGATAATCCTCTACTGCAGCAACATCGGTTTCATATCTTATGTACTTGAAAACCATCAATGAGTTCCTCTCGAAGATATTTTGATAGATTCAAAGCATCACGAATTGATAAGTTGGCTGGTACTTGTGAATATTCTTTCAAGAAATCATATTTTTTGTCCTATGGTCTGTGTTTTCAATCATGGAGGTGCAGTTTTGTAAGTGCTTTGGAAGTTGATGCTTCTGATTTAGTTGTATTCCGTGTCGAAGAAGAAGTAGGAAATACTCTTGGATTTGGTAGATTAGGCCTCCTAGGACAATTTAATTGTTGAGAAGAAGACATTTTTTCTTCTAATTGGCCTTCCAAAATAATTTTTTCAGAACCAAACTTTTCTTGCCTAGAAGAAAATCTTTGTTCATGTTGTGCTTGCAGAAGGGCTCTTCCACGAGTTTTTACTATGTATATGGTTCGATCAGGGCTAGACATAAAATTTTGTTTTTTAAAATTCCCATTCCATTCTCTATAACCTCGACCTTGGCATCTTCCTCTAGTTCCCCAATTAGGTACAAGGAATTTTGGATCATTATAATCAAATCACTATTGGCATAAGGACATCTTTGGACTTGACATGATCTTGTCTTTTTCTGGCAACTATTTATCCTTATAATAACTTCATTTTATTGAGGAAAGACCATTTGATAATGGTGGTTTTACAGTGGAAGGAGTGGAAGAAGACATAATTGGTTGATTCAACTGTGTTTATAAAATTTTATGAGTCTGGTTAATCATTTTCTATATCATTCATTCGTCATTTTTTGTACATTTTTACCTTTTATCTCATTCCATTTCTCATCTTCCTCTGGATTATTTATAGTAACACATGGTAATTGAGTTGATGAACTTTTCAATTGTAATTTCCCAGAGTCTACCATCTTTTATAATAGTTCCTTGACAATTATACATTTCTAGATTGGTTGTCCTAATGTCCGGTGAAATGGAAAATAATTTGGAAGATCTTAATCTCCTTATTTATTTGGTGTCTTTGTCCTTCACAACTGAACAATTTTTTTTTCTAGAGTTGAGATTAAGTAACCATGAATATGTTCATTCCATAAAAAAGAAGAATTGTAGGTTAAATCTTCAAAATGTTTCTACCTTTGATCTCTTTGATCATCTTGACGAGGCAGTCATTATTGGTGATGCTCAAGAGATGGAGCCCTTTAGTATGATGAATGTCTTGAAGTAGAATCAGGTACAAGTGCTTTCTTGAGTGTGACTATAGAAGCTTCTTCCATCCCTATCTTCTACCCCATAGCTAATGTAATTACATGAGTTTTAGCCTTAGTTTCTATAATAGAGCCTTCTACCTATTGAGTAATTTAAGTAAGGTCTCAAAACCCTCCTATGTATTTCACAATGATCAATCGTGTGTGTAACCCATCAGATAGATTTTCCACACAAATTGGCTGCAACTCTTCTTGAGGGAGTGCTAGACTTAAGGAATATATTAATCCTTTCATCAAGAAATAAAATATGAAACTCTTTCATTCCCCCCTTTTTTACAATTAGTAAGATATAAAACAATATTCTTTTGTATCATTGAGATAAATTGAAGAAGGAATTTATAACGGTGATCTTTCCATTCAAATAATTGATAGAGATTGTAAACTTGTATACCATACTAAAGTTGGTCCCTGTAATTACTGCACAAAATACCTAATATTAACTGCATCTTGTTGTTGAAAAGTTCTCATCATGGGATCACAATGATAAAAAAATGTGTTAAGTGTTGTTTCAGATCTCCTGAACCATTAAATATTGGGAATGTGGTATTCAAAAAAATTTGTGGGGGAGAAATTTCACCCCCCAATTCAGGGTAAGCTCTCTTTCATGGATGAACTGGTGAACATCGTTCCCCCATAGTTTCCATTTGAGTCATTAATGAGTCAATTGTGTTTATAATCATTTTGGGAATATCTGGATGAGATAGATTATGTGCAGTTATAGAATCATGAGCTTAAGTTGGTGCAATGACCAGTAAAACCACTTATGGTGGTGTTGATATCTACCTTGGATAACCCACAGGAAAAGGCCAATCAGGATGTGTTTGATCCTTCTTTAATTGTGTAGCCAGTGGAGGGAATTCATTATCTGTATCTGTATTTACTACAAATCATCTTTTTTTAGGAGCTCCTATATGATTTTCTAGTGGAGGGCCTTCATGGGGAGTACATCTGGTAGAAATGATGTTTTGAAGTAACTTTGTATTGAGTCTTTTCAACTCTTTCATTTCCTCTTCTTTTTGTGAAAATCTCTTTTCAAGAGAAAAATATTGACCTTCTCTATTGGAAAAGGGTGATGTGATCTGTTTTTTCCTTTCCCTTGATATATTTCTTTCATAGTGGTGTGAGTTCGGTATTTCAAGGCATACATAGATTCTTGGTAAGCCTTTGATTTTAGGTATGCAAACCTTGTTCATTTCCCTCGGTGTATACCATATTATGTAAAAGATATTCATATTCTGATTCCCCAGAACTGGACTCATTTCTTTCAGGATCTTCTGTAGTTGTGTTATTGACATTTACTGAAGCATAATGCATCGATGGAATTCTATTAGTGTTTCATCGAGATCGTCTTCATTTGTGTCTTCCTTGAGAATTTGTTATCCTATATGATTAATTCCATGGAATAGTTGGCAGAAAGTAACCTGAAGGGAATCCTTGGATAGTTCAGTTGTACGCTCTCCATGTTGCTTCTTTTCTAATGGGGAGAAAACTGACTTTGGTGGAGGAGGGGATTGCATATGTGAAAACCACCCAACCTAATAGGATAGGGATTTTCCTGTTCTTTATCATCAAATATTTGAACATTTTTTAATGAATTTTAAGGTTGAATTAAGTGTGCACCCAGCCTTACATGCTTGGGTTATTCTGGAACTGCTATAGCTGAAATTCATGAAACTGCTCTTTTGATTTTTCAGATTTTGGTTCAGACATTAGCTGGGTGAATTATCCATCATTATCAGAAATCACATGTTTTGGAAGATCGTTGTGCTATTTCAGACATTTTCATTCAATGACAGCTGGCATCCTCTAAACGGGACACATGCTCATGATTCTCAGATGATTGATATAAAAGTAACTCAAAAACATCTTTTCTATGGGCCTGACACTGATCAGAAATGGTTGAGACCTATTCTTGAGCGTACATTTTATTATATACAAAACTTTTTGATTGGGTTTGACCGTGGGAAATAACATTGCATGAGACCACTTTTGGTGGACTTTGCATATTTTGGAGTGTAGTGAAATGAAATGTTCCATGTTCACCCCATCCTCTGATAAGAACACTAGACGGGGAATCATAAATTAACTGGAATAGCTACTTTAGATCATTGAATCATGGACACTAAATGATTTTATTCTATTTTTATCTTTTGGATATTCGGAAATAGAGAGAGACACCAAGTCAATTTGGTGATAAAACCCTTATATTACCTTTACATGAATTTTATATTCATCATATGGTAGTACTTTGGATTTCAAATGACATAGAGACTTCCATATGTTGATACTGATGTCATGAATGCATATTCAACCATCAATTCTGGAAGGTTATACTGAGAATTTTCCAAACGCTAGAACATGACTGGTATTTCTCCTTTGGCTAATTGTTTTCTCATGTTTAATATATCTTCCTCATATTTCACTAGTGGTTTATTCACTAGGTCTATCTAAAGTGGATGCTCTGTATTAGAAGACAAATAACCCAAAGTAGGTTTAGAGAATGACCATTCCATTAATATTTTTTCTGGTTGATAAATTGTTTCACTCGTAAATTACAGGGCATCACACATGACTGGCCTAGTATTTGAAAGTGCCTCGAGATAGGAGGGATTTATCATTGCTACATTTTCAATTATGAAATTGTCTTGACAAAGAGAAATAATAATGGAGAGATTAATTTCAAAATGAATTCTATCATAGGGATGATCTCAATGATGAATTATAGAAAGGGATAAATATTTTTATCCTTGGTCATCTATCCACACAGAGGGTTGTCGTGGCTCTCATCCGGAGATAAGCACTCTGGACTGACCAAATTTTCATGAATCCAGCCTCACTGATGTAGTCTCCAATGAGTAACTTCATAATTACAACTACCACTCCAAAAATTTGGTTATGAGAGGGTATAATCTTGAGCTGCAACAGATAAGTGTCTAAGGGCTTCAACAACACCAACACTAAGATGAGTCAAATTACAACTTGACACTTGATTTTCCAACAATTATTGGCTAGAATTATTTTTGGATATTCTCTTGTACTCAAATGGGGTCACCTTCTGGGAGAAGTGGTTATCATGGGAAAGTTTATGCACTTGGCTTGGTGTGGTTACCAGAATAGAACGATTACCTTTAATGGGAATGGGTGTATGTTCATGATCCTGTTGTCAATATGATATGGTGGAGTATTCCCGATGAAACTCCTGGATTGGAATAGAGTTATGTATCTGCTCTAGGATGGATTACCAATGTGTCATCCCATGTGTGGGGACTTATTTATGTGTTTGTTCCCCTGATACAACTGATGTAGTTGTTATAATATCCTGTCATGCTTCCATAATATGGACAGGGATTTGCGTCTGCCCTTTCTCCATTGATAAAATGTTTTTGGTTACTTCAATGGACGAAATAAGAATATATGTCCATTTTGTATCTAGAGTAGGTGTATGTGACTGCTCTTATCATCGTTTTCTTATCAATTGGTATTGATAGTACTCATCCAAGGGGGCAGAGAGTTGGTTCTACCTCAAATTTTTCATTGGAGATTTCTGCCTGACTTTTCCAGGTGCTACCAAATGAGATTGTTGGCAGACTTGATGAACATTGGCAGGTGTATGTGCATGTTGGAAATTTCATGTCAAGTATGGTTGATGGAATTCCTTAAGTACTAGTAAATGAGACTGCTAATAGAATTGGTGATTTTAAATAGGTGTATATTCCATTTTACTAGTTTCCACCACATTTGATTGGCAGGATTTTTAAATGTTGTAAGACGAGCCTACTAACTGGTTGATGACTTATAATTAGGTGTATGTGCATGTTCACGGTACTCCATTGTGTTTATCTGGTGGGATTGATTGGTTGCATCCTGGAGAGTCTTCTGAATAACAAAATTTGGGCAAATGGGTGTATGTGTTTTTTTGTTCTTTTCCATCAATTTAAGTTGATGGACTTCTCTAGGGGAGGTAGAGGTGAGAACATACTCCCTGTTCACCAGAAATTGTCCCTGGTGGTTTTTCTTACATGCTTGGGTCTCAGATATATAGTCCAAACATCCAGATGAAACACCGCCATCATGTTATGGGTACACTACCACACTATTCATATGACGATTAATGGTGGGAGTCCTCATGAAGGACTGTTGTATTCTTGAATTGAGGCTTTGAGTGACATCTTGATCCACCTCCCTATTTTATGGGTGGGATTAATTGTTTCATTCATGAGATAAGGACCAAAAATAGTTGATGAAAGTGGTCAGAACCAACTTATTCAAGATCATTCGTCATTTTTGGCTAGATGATCGAGGATTTTTGATGAACTGGAGGGATCGACAGGTAGCCTCAAAAGTCGTATTTTACCATGTTGGTGATATTCCTTTACTATCACATTAGAGAACAAGTGTTGAAGATGATGGGTTAGTGATGAATTCCTTCCTGGGGATGGGAATCCAGCTTTATCTGTAGTTGGGAAGTTACCAGATGTTGTCGGGAAGAAATCCATTTTTTGAATGAAGGGAATTTTGAGAATAAAAACATGAAACAATAAAAAAAAACTATTAAACCAACTTCTTTTTAGATGGATACATGTGTGATTGATTCCACTGTCTGGCCTTACTTTATCAATTGATAGGGGCCTAACAGGTGGGTAACATTTTTAACATGGTTAAGGATTCACGTTGGGTTCACCATTTTTGTTTCGTAGTTTCTTAAAACGTTTATTCTTCTTTTAGAAATCACTACTTCAAGGCGGTTTCCATTGGATTTATTTATGGAACTAGATTCCTCTAATGATTCTTTATGCAAAGGGTACTTGCTTTCCAAATGCATGCATTCATTAATTTTGAACTTCATGATACTTTAGAGAGTGCATTGGTCGAGAGGATGGGAGTAAGACTCATCACACCCTTTTGGGGGAATTATTTTCTAAATCAGGACTCTCTTTGTAAATTTAAGATACTTTCATGAATCCTTTTTAATTCACTAAGTATATCACAAGTCTCCCTTGGAATATTCAATCATTTATTTAGCATATTAAAAGTTTAAAAATCATCCGTATGTATTTGAGGTTCTCCATCAATGGTATCCTATCATATGCTACTTGGAGATTCTTATAATCATCGTTGTGATGATAATGGTTTTTAAGCCACTTAGCGGGGCACTCTGGAATTTATTGTCATCCATGGAGATGAATGTTTATTTTGATCTTGGGCTCGTTCCCATAAAAAGGGATACCTATGTATCATTGTGAAAGGAATCATACCCTCGTAGTTCGGTGTTTCTTAATGGGACACATCATACATTTTATGTTCATGTGATATAGAAATCTAAGAGGAAGGTGCTTAGTCAAAACATAGTGTGGGACTTATGCTGATGCAAGCCTAGGAACAGGGAAATTATATAGGTTTCCAATTAATATTAGACCCTATTTGGAATATATATCAAGGATACTAGGGTTGATTTGAAGTGTTGGGTTTTAACCTAAAGGAATCTTCCTACGTATCCCATATGGATGGGAATAAAAGACCACGTAGTTCAATATGTATAATAGGAGAGTATGGTCATTTGAGAGAGTTGGCTATGGGATGACTTCCAAAAAAGGATGCCTTCAAGATATGGGGTTTAATTTGGGGCCTATTATTAAAGAGGATGCCCATATTAAGGGAATTAGAGTTAGACGCCTGAGGAGGATATCCAGTGATCTCAGACCAAGAGAAGGATTCCAACGTATCCCAATTATGGCGTGAAACCAAGTTCTCGTATTTCATTCCTTCATGAGTGTTTGTGTAAATGTTGTAATAATCACGAATCTATAAGCCCATATGTGTCATACTCGGTGTGAGAAACCAGAGGATGTGAACGATTCAACAATGACACTTTCACTTTAAAAATTTTCCTCCTCCACTGGTAGAAGAGGGAAACCCAATGGAGGTGAGGATGGACAAGGTCAAGGAAACCTGGGAAGAGGGTGAGGCGATGATATCTACCACTTTTCTCTTCACATTGTCCAATTGTCCAATTGAAGGAATAAGGGATGAAGGTTAGGGGAATACACCAGGATGGATTCCATGATGACAAAGCCCAAAGGGAGAGGGGAAGGGTAACAAAAGTCCATGTACCCATATCTCCTCTGGTCTTTGGCACTGAAGAAGAGAGTAGGAGAATTGATTCCACCTCCTACAAGAAAATATAGGGGCATACGCCAGGATGGTGGCCCTAAAATTGATCCTGGTAGGGGATGGAGACTTCACTTTTATTTTTAAAAGGAAATGTTGGTATGAACCATATCTTCCCCTACCAGATATTAGAAGTTCTGGGTTATCTCTATTAGAAGGTAGAGGCAAGGACCCAACCCTCCTCCAAAGCGATAACTTCCCAGCACTATTCCTCGACGAAAATTCCACGTAATTGAGGATATACCAACCCACATACAATCCCTAAAACCTAACCCCATTGTGAAAAAAATGTGGGAAACCTCTGACTATTGAAATACAAACCCAAATAGGAGACACGCTGATGTTCCTTTATCAAAGGATTGATAAGTCGTGAGGTTTTAGTGGAGGTCTCAACATAATACCTTTCAGATAAGGGATCTAAGGAAGAAGAGGCCTTTCCATGAATGGATTTTATGATGGCCTGATGGATGGTAAACTAAAGAGAATAAGTGAATCATATAGAGGAATCCAAGTTGGTAAGGGTGCACAAGTATGGGCATGCAAGTACACTTGGGTGACCTGATGTTCACTTAAGAGACTAACAACCTTTATGTTAATACATGGGAGATACCTTGCTCAAGCCTTCATGATTTTAACAGGTGATCCCAGAAGTGGGGTTCTCAAGTTTTAATGGGAGGAATGGGTGACATTCATGCCTTTTTGATTTGGGGAGGATGGGCACTTTAGGCATGTAGGTGAAATGGGTTTCAACCACTTTCAGGACATAAGCCCAATAATCCACCCATAAATCCACCTCTCAAGGTGATGAAGAATTACATTGAATGTTTAGGAAGATTGGGGAGAAGTACTATGGTGACCAGAGAAGCAATGGGGCTTCACAGAAATTCGTCCATACAAATGAGGACCCCAAGGGTATATTTATTAGAAACAAATAGGACCTCTGGAGAAAAGATTTTGGGCACGCAAGTAGGCTGCGTGACACAATTGGGGCGCGCAAGTGGTTACACGCATTATTAGTGGCACCCATGTATTCTTGCGTGTCGCCGGTGATTTTCCTAGACTAGGGTGAAACCTTTATGACTTAGAGAAAATTATACTTTCATTTATCTCCATCATGGTGACATGAAAGTATTTACACATAGGTACCTTGGGCGCTGCTTTAGGGACTTAGACAAATTATTTCTCTGTACCACAGGGGAAAAGCCCCCGCGCCCCTACTTCGGATCACTGATGAGCTGTGGTCCAGGCCCTTTGGGTAGGTTCCTTCGTTACTATCACTGACCCCCATGAAAAATGAAGAGTCGCACAATGAACTTTTCGATCCTGGTTGATGACATTTTGAGTTGCGGCACATGGATATACATCTTCAATTGTAGAGAAGTACATGCAACACATTTCATGGTGTCTACAATAATAATTTTCACATAAGAAATAATATTCATGTTATGGTTAAGTATATAATGACTTTTAATTTCCATTTATTATTTGTGGATATTTTATGGAGTAATTTTTATACTAGGCACTGAGAGAACAAGAAAATTTGAAGACCAGTGTGTAAAAAATAAATTTTTGAAATATATTAAATAGAATTCTCACATATTTATCATGAAAAGATAGAATAAATTATAAATAGAGTCCCAAATAAAAAATTCAAATGTACTACTGATCTCTGAATGTGAGTTGCAAATTGGTTGGGTGATTGTATTTGGTGTCAGGGGCTATTTTTTGAAAAGTAATTGTGGGCGTAATGTGAATGAAATAATTTAATAAATTATTTTATTTAATCCATTAATGAAGATACCTATTTTAATCTATAAATATAAAATTATATAAAATCTTCATGGTTATCAGCATAACCCTTGATATGTTGGAGAACCATTGGATAGTGCATTGGAGAATATCTCTGAGAAAAACATTGACCTGGTCATATATCAAAGACCGGTGTTCAACATAATAATAGGATCGTTCCAATAACAATGAAAAAACATTGTTCTTTATTAATGATCAATCTGGATTGATGTAGGGTTGTTGTTTATTAATATTTCTCCCATTTAATGAATCCTATGATGAACTCAAACCAATCAATTAACTAATTTATTCACAGATCTTGCATATTGTAGGTGCAGGTCAGATTATTTGGGAATTGGGATAATTATTTTGTGAATATTTTTTGTACAATTATTATTTGTTCTAATAAAAATTAATCATGGAAAAAATGAACATTATCCAAGGGTCATTCTATTTGGTTATGTTTTGTGTGTTTCCCTCATATTTTATTATTTATCACTGGTGATCCCTTGGCCTGGCGTTCCACAATATTCAAGGAATCAATCATTTCACAGTCATTACATGGCATAACATTACGATATAATTAATCTAGGCATGGAACAGTGTGATAGTGGTGAAATGATAAATGGGGTAGAGGATCAGATGATGTAGATACCTATTTTTATATTTATCAAGAGAGGACAATGAATGATATTCTAAAGCATTTTCCTAATTGATTTCATGGATTCTTTTAAATAATTTGAAAATTTAGATACACACCATGATGGAGCCCTATTTGGTTGATATTGTTTACAAAGTTATAATAAGTATCACACATCCTGTGACCCTATCTCATGGATTGTAAAACATATTTTTTTCTCTTCATATACCTCAGAAAGTAGAAAGTCATAGAAAAAAGGATCTTCACAAAAAGAAAGATGTGTACTCATATACAGACATGACATGGATAAGTGTACACATTCATGGTCATGTACCTCGACATGGACACAGGAACAAATGAATTATCATGCGATGTAAATTTACATAGACACAGGCATGGTCCATTTACATGGGTAGGACTTATTGTCTAAGGTACATGACCTTTACTCCCAGTATACACCTTATACTCCTTTAAATAAGGCTTAAATCCCTTGTCCTATTTGTCCTAGACATTTTATTGGGTGTGTTTCCTATATCCTTTTCCACAAGGATTAGTATGGAACCATGTCATACACCTAGGAATGTGATCCCTTTAGCATGAATTGTTGTATTGAAATTTTCAAATCATTCTATGAGGCCCCAGGTGATATAATTTATCATCTTAATTCCCTAGGTGCGGTTTGTGGAAACATTATAACGAACACTACATTGGTTTCGATCCTCTACTTACAAGATAAATCCAAATTGAAGTTTTTTATACCCCATGTCCTTGGGAGTGACCCTCGTATGTGTATTATATCCATTTATACTTCTTTTATTTTTTTTTTCTAATTGCGATACTTGATGAGCACTACCTCTCGAATGAAATTAATTATTACTATAAAAATCAGGTAGTGTGTTTTCGTAGATGATTTCTATGTGGAACATTTGAGATGATATACTTGGATGGTTTAATGGTTTTGAATTTAATTTGAGACTCTTTGTCTTTATTGGGTAGATGTAGATATTTCTAACATATGTGTTGTATAAGTATACACGTGTAGAGATGAATTCCCAAGAATGGGATTTCCCAACATGTGTCATGTATTGTGAAGATGATCACCCATTTTACTGATTCTTATAAAGGCAAGGACTAGGAGGTTTTGAATGAGACATAAAAGGTTGATGTATTTTCCTCTATAACCATGATTGTAGTCCTCATCTTTACTATTAGTTTAAAATTGTTTTTAGAATCTTTGTGGTGGGCCTGTATATGGATTTATTTACTCTCCTTTATATCCTATCATACTCTTGTTGTGGGGTGATTTGTATTCATGAATTGTTTCATTTAGTTGTTTTACATTTTATTATTCTATGGGCTCGATGATATGTGTGTGAGTATATGCACTTAAGGAGAATGCGTCCCTTATTAGTGACATGCCTAGTCATTGCTAGCCACCATCCTCTGGCCTATTGTAAGAAAGCATGGAGAGTCACGAAGAGATCTCTTTTGGGATGGGTTGTAATAGAGTGGTATCAGAGCTAGTCAGTTATACCATGGGACTACGGTTTTTTGAGATAGTTTTGGGGAAATAATGTCTAATGTTCTAAGTGCAACTTTGAGGTCCATGACTCCATTTTTTGGGTGGTGTATGATGTATCCATACAATAGGACTATGATCCCCAATTTTTCAACTTAGTACAAGATGACATTGGATGTAGGTAAAAAATAGAACATGCATCATATAAGAATGTGTTGTGGTTTCCATGTCCTTCATGATTCATCTCTCTAGTTATACTGATTGATCATGGTATATCTTATTTCTTTTTAGGATACCTCTATGATGTATTCCAGTTAAGTTACAACATTAGTATCATAAGGATGATACCCTCAGGGATGAAGTATCTATATTGTGACCATTTCCAAAGGTTATAGCTCCAGGTGGTGCACTATATATTCCACTACTTGTTTAGCAGGAGATGGTACCCACAATACCATCATATGAGGTTTTCATTCTGATCACACTTAAATATTTTTAGTGAAATTGAACCCATATTATTATATTCAAAACAAAACTATAGGTTTTTGATGACTGGATCGATTTGGTGACGTGATTTTTTATCTAGTTAAGACACCAGTAGATCAGATAGTTGTCATAGTAGCCGTCCTTCTACAGAGATCAGAAAGAACATAGTGGTGGTTAATTACCCAGTCTTCAAATGAGAAGACTCTAGAAAGGTGAGAGTCTTAGATGAAATTTAATATTCTAGTTATCTAAATATATGTCGAGGGATATATGTATCCAAGACCTTCGATAGCTTCCATAGGGTAGAACACAAGTAGTTGAGTATTCGTTGATATTTACCAACCAATAACCGTACTCAATTTATATGGTTAGGGATCAGTTCATCAATGATTATTCCTTTTATAAAGGGCTATGTAGAGAAATATGATCATCTGTTATTCCTCTATGAATTATAATATATGATGGGGTGCTTGAGTTACCTATAGTGGTTGATATTTCATTTGTATAATAGAAACTGCCAGTGGTTATAGAAGTGGTAATATAGGAGCAGATACCTCTGTATCAGGGAGCTGATGTCATCCTTAGTGACTTGGATGTGTGGGGTGTTTCGAGAGGAGGTACTAGGAAAGAGGGTATACAGTTCTGGTATTATAGGATGGGTTTTCCAAAAAATAGAGATATGATACTATTAATGTGACAGAAGAAGAAATATTCAATCAGATTGTCAGAACCACTGTATAGCTGACATGGAGACCATGGTTGGGCCTCTAAGGTAGATGAAGTAGAAACTGCATACATGTACGATGGATTTTAGATTTTTTAGAGTGTCTATGAGAGTAATTAGAGATTTTATATGCTTTTAACTTTTACCAACACCATGCCTAGGTGGTCCACACCAACATTTGGGAGCTAGAGGACATGGGTGGGGGTACCTGCAGGCGGTTGGGGATTATAACCCAGAGGCTCCTTCAGTGTTACAATGTATGAACTATGTCTTTACTGCATTATCTACATTAATGATAGAAACATTTTGTAGTAATTACATTATTCCCACATATATTTTTATAGAATTATATATTCCGGTCGATCCCTTGGCTCGACCGTTGTGCATGGATACTCTTACATTAGATGGATCAAGGATCACACACATGTGCCGATAATGCCACCAGACTATTAGAGGTGAGCATTTCTATTGATATCTCTTTATAGAAGTGATGAGGAAAAATTATTTCATCTTAGGTACGGAATTTTTATCAATAGTTCATGCATATATCAACAATGTTTTGTAGAGTATGCATTGTGTTCGAAGAGATTGAAATAGATTTTTATTTGGGGGTGAAAAGGAATATCTGGAAATGAAGGACGGACTCATGAATATGAGGTTACAACTGATTACTCAAAATTCATATATAATGATCCATGGTGTAGCGGCTGTTATGAGTTACTATTTCCCTAAATGGTGGCATAGTATGAGGATGTATTCCCTAATGATCTTTTAGGTTTACCTTTCCAATAATATATAGACTTATTCATTGTTATACACCTTGATATGACCCTAATATCAACACCATAATAATCAATGACTCCTGAAAGTCTTCACAATATGAATTTGATGTTGGATGACTTATAGAAAAAGGGCTATGTTTGAACCATTGTTTCACCCTTGGATGCCCCATTTTTGTTTTTTTAGAAGGTGGATGAGAGATTGAAGTTATGTGTGTACTAACAACACTTTAACCCAGTCACAATGAAGAACATGTATCAACTAAAAAAATATTACGGACCTCTTTGATAGTTGAGAGGGGTTTTATTACTCTCAAATTGTTTCCCCAGGTTTGGTTATCACCTGTTGTATGTATGGGATCTGTATTTACTGAATAATGATTTTTGATGTCGCTACAGTCACTACGAGTACATAGTGATTCCCTTATGTGTGGATAACTCCTCATAATTTTTCATTGGACAACTGAAATGGATCATTCACCCATTCTTAGACCATTTTATTGTGGTCTTTATTGATAATATCCTTTCATACTCAGCATATGAGGAGAATCATGTGAGACACTTGAGGATGTTTCTGAATGTATCCTGAGAGAACCGACTATAAGGGAATATCTTTAGGCTGTAGTTATATATTATGTTTTTCCACATTTTGAGACATGTTATATAAGAATATGGTGTGGAAATGGACCTAACCACTATCTAATAAGTGTAAGATTGGGAGCCACCCAAGAAAGTGATGGAGGTGTAGAGCTTACTTGGGTTGGTAGGATATTACTGAGGATTCATACCCGATGTATCCATGACATCAACACCCATGATAGCTTTGAGATAAAATGGGAATCCATTCATGTGGATATAGAGGTTTCATAAAGCTCTTTAAAAGATCAGATGGAAATGTATGTGTGCTCCATTTTTACAATTTTCAAAGGAGGGTGTCGAGTTTGTATTATTCTGTGATGCATTAGGGACCATACATGGTAGTGTTTTGATGAAGATGTAGGAGGTTATTGGATATGGTTCATGTTAGTTGAGAGCAGATGATAATAATTATATAAACCATGATTTTAATTAATTATTGGTAGTATTATCGCTAAAGATATGGCGACAGTACATGATGGGATTGAAGTTTATTATTTATTCATATCAAAAGAGTCTGAATTATATATTCTCTCAAAAGGATCTTAACATGAGATAGAGGTGATGAATACACTACTATAAAATGGGCATATACCCATGGTTTTGGGGAAAACTGTGGGTATCAGTAACCCTATCCCCACAGTTTTGGGAAAACTGTGGGTATATACATTTTTTGATAGCCTATGCCAACGATTTCTCAAACCATGGGAATAGGCTAACCTATACCCACATTTTTCTCCAAACCGTGGGTAGAGGGTGTCAAATAATGCCTATACTGACAGTATTGGAGAAATCTGTGGAGATAGGGTGACTTATACCCACAGTTTTCCCGAAAACTGTGGCTATATTCAATGGATAAAAAAACCTATACCCAGGGTTTTGAAAAACCATGGGTATAAGTTTCCCACGTGTGCGCGGGAAATTTATTTTTTCCGCGGGAACAAAAAAAAATTGGTAGGAGTTTTAGACCCCCAGTTTATTATTATTTTCCCATGTTTTAAATAAATATATTTTATAATATATATACATACATATATGTGGGGATTGGGTAGGGGTAAGGCCGCTAGTGAATGGATAAGTGGTCGCGAGATCGAATCCTGTGGGCCGCTATTTTGTAAAATATCCTATACCCACGGTTTCAAACTGTGGGTATAGAGTTATGACACGGTGGAAAAACCTATACCCATAGTTTTTCCAACTGTGGGTATATGTCATGGACCTATACTGATTCCACCAATGACCATGGTTCCCCAAACCGTGGGTATAGACTATACCCACAGTTTTGGGGTCGATACCCACAGTTTTGAACCATGGGTATAAGATCATTTTCTAGTAGTGATAGAGTTTATATTGGATTATGACTATGATATTTTCAATACTCATGGGATGAAAAACATGGTAGAAAACTCTCTTAGTAAGAGGTCTTGTTCACAATTGGTGAGGGGACTTCGGAGAAATTGGCCTCATTATAGTTATCTTTTATAGATGGTGATGGAGCATCTCTCATCCAGTAGATGGTTAATACCCAAATAATTTTACGGAAACTCTAGGAGGTATATCATGGGGATTTCATTTATGATACCCAACATACTTATATATCCACTACACGTAATGTTGATGGATTTTGTGAAGGAGGGGTGGATGTAATTATTTCTAGAGGATTCACAAAGGTACCTCTGACGTTGCAGGAGGAGGTTTCTAGAATGCTTCATAAATCTCTTTTGGAAGTACATCCATGGGTGGAAAAGATTTACCAAGACATAAAATATCTATTTTTGTGGCTAGAGATAATGAAAGGAGTGTAAGAGTTTCTCTCTCGGTGCCTTAACTGTCAGAAAGTGAATCTTGAGAACCAAATTCTGGTCGTTTTGGATCAACTCGATGTGGTTTAAGAGTGGATGTTGGATGAGATATCCATATAATTCATGATAGAATTACCATATATATCCAAGGGACACTATACCATCTTGTTGATTTCATACCAACTCAACAAGTCAACCCACTTCTTAGTGTTATGAGAGAAGAGTTCAGTAGAGGGCGAGAAGAAACTCTACCTTCCAATGATAATATGACTCCATGAAGTTCCCTCAACGATCATTTTTTGACCATGATTCTGTCTTTAAATATTTTTTATAGAAGGGATTACATGAGTCTTTTAGGAATCAGTTACAAATTCGAAAAAAATTTATACCCTAGACTAATGAACAAATAGAGTATAATATTTAGGCCTTAAAGGAAATATTGTAGGCATGAGGAGTGGACTTTGGATGTAGTTTTAAGGATAAATAAACTTTTGGATTATGTGTATAAAAATAGTTATAATTACACCATGGGTGTGGCACTATTGGTGGGTTTTTACAGGGGACATTTCATGTCACCATCTTGCTAGACTGACCTAAGAGTGTCATCACGTAGGGGTTCAATGTTTGTACAAGCCACTATTGAGAAGGTGAAAATAATCCTAGAGAGGATAAGGATTTTATAGAGCCATCATAAGTATTATACAGAAAAATGATGAAGGCCTTTGTATTTCCAGGGAGACCATGTGGTCCTATTGGTTTCACCTCTATGTGGATTATAGAGAATTGTTTGGGGAAATAATCTATCTCGAAGATTCATTGTCCCTTTCTAGATACTTCATAGATTTGGAGATATGGAATACTGATTATATATGCATCAATAGTTATAACGTGTATATGATTTCTTCCACTTGTAGTAGATGTGGAGGTATGTTCATGACACATCACACATTTTCGAATGGAAAAAGAGGATAATTGCGGATGGAGATACCTTTACTAAGTACCCGGTGGAGGCCAAAGATCAGAAGAAGGGGATACCTCATGGTTAAGTGGTTTATTTTGTGTGTTTCTGGTGGAAGCATGTAAATATTTAGTAGAAAACATGGGAGCCTGAGGCATATATTCTTTCTCAATTCCCCCACCTCTTTGGTTAGCCACTTGATTTTTTTTTGGGATGTAAAGACCCAAGGTCAGGAAAATTTAATGAATCATATTTTCCAAATATTATTTTTGGATATTGAATGAATTATTTTCAAGACCATTCACTAAGCTGGTCTGTAATTCCAAGGCATGGTGTTCTTAGAATAAATGATTGAAATATATTAAATAGAGTGCACAAATAGTTTTTCAAAAAAATAGGAATAACATATATATGGGGTCTTAGATCAAAATTTTGAGGGATTTATTTAGATTAGAATATGGGTCTTAACTTAATCATGACATAACCAATGTTCGTGCATGAAAATTGTGGAAAATATGTTATCAGAGTAAAATTAATGGGATAATTAAATAAATAATTTTATTTCTTCCATTGATGCAGTGACCTAAATTCATCTATCAATATATGGTTATTTCAAATCCTCAAGGTTATCCACATAACCCAATATCTATTAGAGAACCATTGGAGAGAGTGTTCTAGGATATCTATCCGAATAACATGAATCGAATTGTAGATCAATGGTTGCAGTTAAATGGAAAAAGAGGATATTGCCAACGATAATGACAAAAAAACATTCTTCTTCATAGATTGATCCTAATTGAGGTAAACTGGTTGTTTATTTGGATTTCTTCAGATTTTTATGATTTATATGTATATTGTGAACTAATAAACTAATTAATTGATTTGTGGGTTATGTGAATTGTGTGTGTGGGTTTGATTATCTGGAAATTAGGAGAATTTCATTACGATTATATACTATTGTTGAAAATCAATTTCATCATTGTGTCAAAAGAAAAAATGAAAAAGAGAAATAACTAAAAAAGGGAAAACACATGAAGGAAATAAAATTTTCAAAGGAACTATCTTTGGGTTACCCTAGTCTAGCCAAGAGGCTATTGGCATGAATCCTACTTGTGCGGCCCCATATATCCCAAAACCTACTTGCATGACCAATTTGATTTTGTCCTTGGTCTTTTTTCCCCTATATATAGACCCTCGGGGCCTTCGTTTGTACGATCAAATTTACCTAAAGCCCAATTGATGCTCTGGTCTCCCTAGTACCTCACCCAAGTCTTCCTAAACATTCAAGGTAGTTCTTTAACACCTAAAGTAGAGGAATTGAAGGATTATAATAGGACTTAATTCCTTTTAGTGTTTGAAATCCATAACACTTGCATTCCTAAAGTACTCAACCTCCCTAAATTAGAAACACTTGCACACCACCTATTCCTTTCACAAGAACATGAGATCTCCACTTCTAGGATTACCCACGAATATTATTGAAGGCTTGAGCGAGGTCTTTCCCATGTATTACCATAAAGTATTTTCATCTCTTAAGTAAACATCAGGTCGCCCAAGCCTATTTGCGTAACCACACTTGTGTGCATTTACCTACTTAGGCACCACTCTTTGATTCACATACTCTCTTCAGTTTATAATCCATAAAGCCCTACTCAAAACCATTCATGAAAAGGATTATTCCTCATTGTATTCCTTGTCCAAAAAGGATTCTATTGATTTATCCACCAAAACCTCCTAACCTATCAATCCCTTGGGAATGTCACATCAATGTGTCTCATATTGGGGTTTGTATATCTACAGTTAGTGGTTTCACACATTTATTTGGCGGGCCCGCAATATATCCAGGTATGAAGGGTCTCCTACTACAATTCGTTCCATCATAATTAGAATGACAAACCTACTCATTGATCTGGTCAGGACCCTCAGCAGTTGGATAGAGGCTCCCACTCTCCACCGGCTCAAGAAATACGTCTGTGATGGCTTACCCGGTTCGCAAAATGTTAGTGGGCATTGGGTTCGCTGGACCCCCCCCCCCCTCTAGGGGCCTTAAACTCAATACAGATGGGTATTATATTATGGGATATCTTTGCGGGGGAGGAATAGTCTGCGACCACTCTGGCTCCATTATCCTGGTGTTCTCGTCTCACCATGGCCAAGGCTCCTCTCTCCAGGCAGAGGAAAAAACTTTTCTTTCAGGCCTCTCCTTGTGCCAGAAAAGAAAGGTTGTTCTTATGGAGGATGAAATTGACTCAAATATCCTTCACAACGCCCTCAAAGGTAAGGGCCCCATCCCATGGTCCATAAACTACACCATCAATAAGTGCATATGTTTGATCAACAACAATACCAACGTCGTTCACACTTGGAGGGGGGGAACCGAGTTGCAGACCATCTTGCATCTCATGATGCCCCAGGTATGGAGAGTGTCTACCTCCACAATTGGAAAACCTTGAAATCAGAGGCGGTTAACTTGATTATAGGGGAATCCCTTGGCCTTCATTATTTCAGGCCCCCATAGGCCTCATGATTGTATGCTCCATGCTTCACGGCCCTCGAGCCTTCTTGTTTTAAAATAAAATAAAATAAATAAATGAGGTTGGTAGGGAAGGTATAGTTCACATTTTCTATTCCATTCAAGCCGAGTAAAAGTCTCCCTCCCCTATCAGGAACATTTTAAGGGAATCCATCTGGGTATAAGCCCCTAACCTTCATCCCTCATTCCTTTCATTGGACCCTTGTCCAATGTATAGAGAACAGAGGGGGGGTCATTGCCTCTCCCTCTTCCTCAGTTTCCTCGACCACGCCCCCCTAGTGACCATAGGTGCGCCATATTCCACCAATAGAGGAGGAAAAGTGTGGGTGACTTTGTTTAGTCTTTAACATTCTATTGTTTCTCACACTATTCATGACTCACGTGGGCTTAGATATTGGTCATGGTCACAAAATTTAACAACAACTTGAACTATGAGAACTCAAATTTCTATTAAAACCAAGATATGTAGGAATCCTTTATCAAGGCTCGATCTCATTGGATATTCTCTTCAGTAATGCATCCATAATTCCCTTAATCTAGGCATCTTCCTTTGGATTATACCCCAAATTAAACCCTCAAAACAACAAGTCGTCCTTTTCAAGAAGTAAGCCCAAAATCATTTCTCTCAAAAGAATATACTATCCTATGAGTCTTATCTAACTAAATTGTATTTTATTACCATCCACATTAGATACATTGGAAGCCACCTTGAGGTTCAAACCAATCACTTCAAATCAACCTTGTTATCTTTGGGACATTTCCCCAATAGGTTCTAATCTTAATTGGAAACCCATATCGTCTTCAAGTTCCTTGTGCTTCTTAGGCATAAGTCAAACACCAAACATTGACTAAGAACCTTTTCCTTCAATGTCCTTACAACTTGAATTTAAACTGTATGGATAGTTCCTTCTCACAAGACCAGAAAAAACAAGATGTTTACTATAATGTAGCACAAAACTACGAGGGTTCTGATTCCATTCAAAAGGATATGTAGGTAACCCATTTTATTGGTATGATCCCAATACCAAAAAAAACTTCATCTCCCTAGAAGACAATAAATTCCAGAGTGCCCCATTAAGTGGATTAAAAACCAGTATCATCATCATGATGATTAAAATAATCTCTAATTGGTACATGAGAGGATACCATTGATGGAGAACCTCGAATACATACTTATATCTCCATTAAAGAAGAACCTAGAATACATTCATATGATTCTAAAATATAAATATGTTAATAAGTGATTTTAAATTCCAAGGGAAACAAATTCTATACTTGGTAAATTAATAAGGATTCGTTAAAATATCTTAAATTTATAGAGAGTGTCCTGAAGTAGACAATTATTCCCACCAAAGGGTGTGATTAATCTGAACTCTCATACTCTCAATTGATGCATGTACTTGTGCATCGTAAAGATAAAACATAATGAATGACTTCCTATGGAAAGAAGGTCCCTTGTGGGTAAAGACATGTTGGTTATTTCTAGTTCCATAAATTAATAAAATGGAAACCACCTTGGTGTAGTGATTCTTAAATCTAGAACACACGTTTCAATGAATTTAAAAACATAGATGGTGAACCCAACATGAATCCTTAATTAAGTTAATAATGTTACCCACAAGTCAGGCCCCTATAAATTGATAAATGGAGGCCAGAAAAAGGAATAAATCACGCATATATCCATCTAAAAGATGTCACTTTAATGAAGTTTTTTGTTGTTTAATGTTTTTTTTCAGAACTCCCTTCAGTACAAAATGGATTTCTTCAAGACGACATCTGTGTACTTCCCGAAATCTGCTCAGGATGGATCCTCATCAATAGGAAGGATGCCATCACCCACCCAATATCTTCAATGTTGGGTCTCCAACATGATGGTAAAGTAATACCATCAGCATGGTACAATCCCTACCTTGGAGGATTCCCAAATGGCTCTCCAATTCAATAAGAATCCTCGATCATTCGACCAATGATGACAGATGGTGAAGAAGTAGATGGTTCCAACCACTATTTTCAACTATTTTAGGTTCTTATCCATGGTATATAACAACCCATCCCTCCCATAATACATGGATATGGATCAAGAGGTCACTCAAGACCTCAATTCAAGGATGCAGGGGTCCTTCCTAAGGACTCCCACCAACAATCTCTACCAGTTGAATCATGTGGTAGTGAACCCCCAACATGATAAGGATGTTGTCTATAGACATTCACCACAGGTCCCTCAGACTCAGGTGTGTAGGAAAATCTATTGGCGACAATGTCTTCTCAATAGAGGGAATGTTCTTACCTCTTCCCCCTCCATATATGTCCATCAACCTAACTTGATGGCGAACAATGAGTGGGCGCATACACCCATTCGCCCTAATTCTACTGCCCAATAGACTCTTCTGGCAACAACCCACCAATCCCACAAGAAACATATGGTGGAGTACCATGAATAGGAACATAAAACGTTTTAAAAATTATCATCCTATTAGTAGGCTTGTCTAACTACATGTAAAGAATCCCTCCAATCCAATGTGGTGGAATCTAGCCAGCAGGCTCATGCACCTGCCCACAATCACCAATTTTTCCAGCACTCTCATATTTCAGCATAGAAGGATTTCCATTAATAGAAGTTTATAGAAAACAACCATCAGGCATGTAAAGCTACAAGTGTTCAACAATCTTTCCAATTCTATCATTTAGTAGCACCCGAAGAATTCAGCCAGAATGCTCTGACGAAAAATCTGGGGCAGACCCAACTCTCTTCCCCTATAAATGAGTACTGTTAATACCCAAAGATAGTAAAAGGAGGATAAGAGTAGGCACATACACCTACTCCAGATATAGAATGGACAAATATTAATATTCCGTCCATTAAAGTCACAAAACACATCGTTTCAATGGTGAAAGGGAAAACAAAAATTCCTACCCATATTCTAAAAGCATTACATAGTATCATAAGAACAACTTCAGTAGTTTCAAGGGAAAAGATTCATAAATCTATCCCCACACATGATATGAGACCTCGACATTCCATCCCTGATATGATACAGACCTCTATTATAGTTTAAGAGGGTCCTGGGGAATACTCCCCCATATCATACAGACAATAGGATCAGGAACATACACCCCTTCCAACTTGAGGTAATCAGTCTGTTCTGATAACCACTCCACGACAGGCACATACACATGCCCATGACAACCACTTCTCCCAATATCCCCAAATATGTGTAACAGAACATCCCAAAAGAATTCTCTCCAAACACGGTTGGAAAATCAAGAGTCAAGATGAAATTTTTCTCTTGTTAATGATGAGGTTCTAAAAGCCCTGAGACATTTATATGTTGTATCTCAATATCCTACCCTATCATTACCAAATTATGGGATTAGTAGCTATAATTCCGATGTTCTCTGTTAGACATGTCATCATGATGGATTGCTTCATGAAACAGTAGTCAATCTAGAGATCCTATCTCTAGATGGAGCCAAAAAAACCCACCAAGTGGCCAGAAGACCAAAGAGAAAGAGGATTTATTTGTTGTTGTAATCCGCCATGGTGGTCCTCTTCATGATGGAATTTTCTAAGAATTTCCTCTCCATAGTAGTATTTTTTATTGTTAATAAATTCTATAATTGATAATATAGTGATGATAAATCCCTATAATATCGAGGAAAATTCCAATACAAGGCTACTCAGGTCTAATGCCTTGTCATTAATAGGTGAAATAATTTCTCAACCAGAAGACATCTTAAGGGAATTGTCATTCTACAAACCTCCATTAAGTCATTTTTCTTCTAATATAGAGTTTCCACATTAGTCAGACCATGTGGAGAAACCTCTAGTAAAATGTTATGAAGATATGTTAAACATGATAAAAAAATTGGATTAATGATAAATACCAATCATGTTCTTGACTTTGGAAAATTCTAAATATAACATTCCATATTTTATGGAAGAATATTGCATTCATGATATCTGCCTGAACTTTTGAAAGACTCTTCATCATTTTAAAAACAACATATTACCATATGATGAATATTAAAATCATGTAAAGGTACTAGAAGGTGTTCAATGCCAAACTGACTAGGCATCACTCTCAGTTTTTTGACATCCAAAGGTTGAAAACCTATAGAGAACCCTTCATTTTGCATTCCTCAATGTTATAAATAGGTTGCTCCAGTTAATTTCTGATACCCCATATGGTGTTTGTATCAAATTATGGGGTGCACATGGAGCATTGCATTTCACTACACTCCAGAATCAACAAATCCCGCAAAAAGTGGTATCATGTAATGTTATTTCCCATGGACAACTAAAATCAACATATTTTGTATGCAATCAAATGAACAGTCATGAGAATGCCTAAACTAGCTCTCATCATAGTCAGGCTCAAAAAAATAGGGGGTTGAGTTACTTTCCGTATGAAAATGAGAATCTTCAGCAGGCTTCCCACTTGGAGGATGTCTGCCATCAGATATCAAAAATTTCTAAAATAGATCAACAATATTCTGAAACTGGTGATTTTATTGGTTATCAGATAATTCACCCTGTTAATGTCCGAACCAAAATATGTAAAATCTAAAGAGAAGATACATGAATCTCGTCCATAACAGTTCCAGATCCACCCCAGTTTATAGGTTTGGGGTCTTTATTAGTTAATACTTTGAATTAAATAAACAATGTTTAAAGGTTTCATGAAGAAGAACAAGAATAGACCCATCCTGTAGGGCTAGGGTATTTTTTAGATCTACAATCTCCTCCTCAATGAATGTTAGTTTTCTCCTGATTAGGGATGAATACACAAAGGGAGAGAATAAATGAACTATCCAAGTATTCCCTTTAAGTAATTTTCTTCTAAACAGCTCATGGGAATCTATCGTTTATGGGAAAAGAGACTCACGAGTGATATAGAAGGATATGATCTTACAAAGATACAAAAATAGTGCCATCAATGCATTATACGTCAGTAAATATCATTAAAACCATTGTAGAATATCCTCCAGAAAATGAGTCTAATTTAGTGGAATTAGAAGATGAAGTTCTTATCCATAATACAGTACACACTGAAAAAATTAAGAAGGTATACATACCCTAAATCAGAGGATTACCCAGAATCTAGGTATTCCTTCAAGTAACCAACTCCCACACCTCTAAAAGGAATATTGCATGGAGAACGGTAAAAGTCAGTTTGCATCTCACTTTTCCAATAGAGAAGGTCAATATCATTCACTTGAATAGATATTTTCACAACAAGAAAATGAGATGACTGTGTTGAAAAGACTCAATACAGAGTTACTTTAAAGTATCATTTCTGATGGACATACTCCCCATGTAGATCCTCAAATTTCACATCCTATAAGTGATCCTCAACAAAGAGGATTTATGGTAACTACAGATAAAGATATTTAATTCCCTGCATTGGGTACATAGAGAGGAAAAGACCAAACCCATCCTTATAGGAATGTTCCCATGGGATATCCAAAGAAAATTATAGCACCACCACCAATTGTTTTTCTAGTCATTGCACCAGATAATGCTCTAACTAATATACATATACCGGTCCCAGCTCATCCGGATATTTCCCAAGATTTTTTGAACACAATTGAGGAATTAACAAATCATTTGGAAGCCATGGGAGAATGACATGTGATAGTTCAACCGGAATGAAAGCTTACCCTAAATGGGTGGATCAGATCCCTCCCCCACAAAATTTTTCTAATTCCACATTCCCAGTCATTAATGGTTCGGGAGATCCGGAACAACACATAACCAATTTCATTTCTTATTGTGATCCCATAACAATAACTCCTCAACAAAAAAATCAGTAAATATTAGTTGTTTTGTGCAGTTGTTACAAGGACTAGATTTTGAATGGTATACAAATTTTTAATCTCGATCAATTACTGGATGCGAAGATCTTTGTCAGAAATTACTTCTTCAATTTAGCTCAATGCTACCAAATAAAACAGTTTTTTATCATTCATGTTGAAAGAAATTGGAAAATGAAATATTTTTAGATTTCATTGCTTGATGTAAAGTATTAACATATTACTTTAATCTTGAACTCCCTCAAGAAGAGTTAATTCAAATTTTTGTGTAAAATATGTGGATGAGTTACACACACCACTGATCCCTGTGAAATACAACGGAGGGTTTCGAGACCTTGACAATATTTCTCAACAAATTGAATATTACATCATGGAAACTAAGGATAATACTTGGGTAGTTTTATTAGAAATCGGATGGAGAACGTAGAATGTAGAGGCAGCTACAGTCTCACTCAAGAAAGCACCTATACCTACTTCAACTTCAAAACCTTCATCACATCGAAGGGCTCTGCCTCTCAAGAATCTATAGAATTGAAAACCTCATCAAAATGATCCAAGACATCAAATGTTGAAATAGTTTTAGGAGTTAAAGAACAAATTTTCTTGTTGATGAAATAAAAAGGTCCTCGGTTACATCATCTCAGCAGTGGAAAACAATTTGGTTCAGTTTCCAAGCCAATGAAACCAAACCGAGAAAGGGATGAAGATACTCTAAATTATTGATCCTTTTACAAGATTTTGGGGAATCCAATTTATGGTTGTTTTTTTTCAAAGACCTCCCTAAATAATGGTAGACTCGGGACAAGTAAGACTGAAAATTTTGTCAGCTCAAGTTTCATGAGTTACTTCTACTGATCCAAAGGAAGAAAGATAATGACAGTAAGTAAAATGTAAAAATGTGCAGAAACATGATGATTGGATGATTAGGAAAAATATCTACCAAACTCATTCCATTCTACAAAAATAGTTGACAAAAACCAATTGTGTCTTCCACCACACCCACCACAACAAAGCTACCTTCATCAAAAGATCATCCCTTTAAAAGGAAATCCTCAAAAAAGAAATGTGATCATAAGAAAAAAGAGCTGTCAAAAGAAGGCGAGTTTGTGTCAAGGACAAAGTTGTCTTTAACTATAGCATAATTCATTCCATCTGGTTCAAAAGAACAAGCACCGCCCCACAAAATGGCATAATCAGAACTGACCTGTCATGTAGAATCTTCATTAGATGAAGAATTGATTTTTGGTTCCGTCAACTTTATCCACTTAACTAATCCTTATTCCAATGGTTATTCAACTTATAATAAGAGAGATTTCCTTTTATCTAACTAGGGAACACAAGGAAAAGGCCATGGTCGAGGATACAGGGGATGATGTGGGTATTCTAGAAGCCACTATTTTAACTATACCCCTTCACGAACCATATATATGGTGGAAGCTCATGGGAGATTCCATCAGCGGGCACAACAAGAACAAGGATATTCTTCCACGTATGAAAAGTTCGGTCCTAGCATGATTATTTTAGAGGACCATTTCGAAGTCACACCATTTTCCTCTCTATAAGTAGATTGACCTAGTCAGTATATCTACCAAAGACATCAGTATTTCCATTTTCTACTCCGACACAGGGTACACCAACTTAAAATGCATCAACATCCAAGTTACCTACAAAACCTCATCTCTATGATGGGAAATGCATACCCCTAGACCAAAGTATGATGTTTTAAAATATTGGGCTCATTTACTGTCCAAGTTGTCACCTTTTGATGCTTTGAATCCATCAAAAGGTATTCGAGAAGAACTTAATGAGGCTTTTTGTAGTCCTCAAGAGTTTGAAACCAAAGTTCTTACTGCAGAAGTTTACCTTATAGAGAATGATTCTGAAAGATTTCATGTAGTTATATCTTTTACGGATGAAGATGAATATTATGTTTTACATGGAATTATTAAGCCCTTATATCTATCAGTCAGGTTCAATGACATAGACATCTGATAAGCCATTATTGATAATGGATCAAGAGTTAATCCCATTCATATTCATACACATCCTCAATTGGGCCTCATTGAATCTGACATATCTTATTCTACATTAATTTTTCAAGGATATGACAAGAATGAGAAAGAAACACTGGGCAAGACTACACTCATAACATAGTTTGGAGATATTGTGTCTAATCCAGATTTTGTGGTTTTTTTCAGACACAGACTTGAACATTCATCTTGGAAGGCCATAACTACATAAACATGTAGCCATACCTTCTTCATACCACCAATGTCTCATGTACTATTTAAATGGTAAAAAAGGGACATTGTAGGGCTACAATGCTCCGTTAAACATGTGAATCTCAATACATTGAGGCAGAATTTTATCACATGAAGGGAATGAGGTCCATGGAAAATGTGGTAACCAGAATTAATGCTCCGAATGGACTGAAAAAGATCCTAGTAAACTCATTCATATATTTGAGTACAGATTATGTGTTACCTATAAATCAAATTGAATAGGAAAACCCAAATCCAAGAATTCATCCAGTAACACTGATAATGTCAATTTTGGCTATCGAGCCTCACAACATGGGAGAAATTGTTGATCCACCAAGAAGTGAAGGAAGCATAAATTGACATGTCTTCATTTCATATACTAAACATCAAAAAGTCTCTAAATTTTCAATCAGAATAGAATAAGTTGTAGCAATGATAGATGAAGACAATGATGATGATTCCCAATCCATCATCTCCTCTTTATTTCTCCAGGAAGACCATTCATCGTCAATAGGGTCAGAAATGGTGGCATCTTCCTCAGGGTGTTCAATTATTGATTCCTTCCATAACTCTAAAATTCCTTATACATCATTTATTATACAAGTAGAAATAGAAGATGTGGCTCATAAAGAAGAGTAAGAAGAGGAATAATAAGATCTCAAGGACATGCCTCCAGCATTTGATAAAGGTGTCTCTTCCACTGTGGATGAACTCTGGAAAATAAATCTAGGTACGGAATAATATCCATGCCCCACTCTAATTAGTGCAGCCATGAATTCTGATGTGAAAGGGGTGTATACTTAATTTCTAAGGAAACATCAAGATATATTTTGTTGCAATTATAACAAAATTCTATGACTTAATCGAGATGTATGTACTCATCATTTGGGTTTTAAGAAAGAATAAAAAGGATTCAAGATGGATGCAAGAAAAACACACCCAACTAATGCCTTTAAAATGAATGTTGATGTAGGTAAACTTCTAAAGGGTTACATTGTGAGGGATGTTCAATATTCCAAATGGATAGACAATATTGTCCCAGTGAAAAATAATAATGGAAAAATTCTAATTTTCACTAATTTCAGAGATCTTAACTGATATTTTCATAAATATGACTTTCTAGTTACGATCATAGAGATTTTAGTTGTTGCAACAGCTAGCTATAAATCTATTTCCTTCATCGATGGTTACTCGGGGTACAATCAAATCCATATGGCCATAGAGGATAAAGAATCTATATACTATAAGGCCCCACAAGGTGTGTTTTGATATCGTGTAATTCCCTTTTTATTAAATATTGCAGGTGCAATGTATCAACATGACAGAAACCATATATTTGAAGCCTTATTGGGGAACTTTTTCAAATATTATGTGGAATATTTGTTAGTTAAATTCAGAAAATGTACTGATCACTTGGCTGATCTCAAGACCATACTCAATTAACTTCTGAAACACAATTTTAAGATGAACCCCTTGAAATGTGATTTTAGGGAAACCTAAAGAATGTTCCTCATCTTCATTTTAAGCCATCATCGTATCAAAGTTGATCCTAAAAAAATTAATCCTTGGCATGTCACCTCCAAAAAATTTGAAATAATTAAGAGGACTCCAAGGACACTTGGCCTATATTCATCACTTTATTGCCAATTTGGCAGGAAATTGTTTGACCTTAACTAGATTAATGAAGAAGGGATCCCCCTATCGATGGACTGAAGAATACCAAGAAGAATTTGATACCCTCAATAAATATCCCTTGATTCTACTGGTATTAATTCCACATGTTGAAGAAAGACCACTTATTCTCTATGTGACATATTTTGAGTGATCTATGGGTGCCTTACTTTCCCAAATGTACAATGTCGTGAATAAAAAAACCTTTACTATCTCAGTCAAACTATGCATGATGCAGAAAATTGGTACTCAAGTATTGAAAAGTGCTACCTAGCATTAATCTTTACAGTTTAGAAATTGAGGCACTACCTTTAGCATCATGAGGTCTAATTTTTATCTCACAACAACCTGCTCAAATTTATCCTCGGTGGTCCTATGCTTACAGGGAATCTTTCATGGTGGGAAGTTATTTTTCCATAGTTTGATGTATAGTTTGTGCCTTAGAAGTCAATAAAAGGCCGAGATATAGCCGACTTCCTTGCTAAACACCCATTTGGGAAAGATGCATCATTTAATAGTGAACTTCTTGATTAATAGGTTTTCTCTAATCAATATAGTTACCAAACATGGGAAATGTAGTTTGATGGTGCCTCTAGAAGTCCAATAGAGAGGAGAATGGAAAACCCTAATATCAACATTTTTGGGTTATGAATTGTACTTATCTCCCCAAGAAAGGCAGTGTTGCCTTATTCTTTACTATTTTTATAAGGCAATACCAACAAATGAAGTAAAATATCTTACTCTCATCGCAGTCTTGGAATTGGCACTTCATGTGCAAGTGAACCACATAAAAGTTAAAGATGATTCATAGATGGAAATCAAACAAATAAATGGGTAATGTTTTATCAGAAAAGAAGAGTTAATCCCTTTGTATGATTGTGTTAGAGGGTTTAAGGATGAATTTTTCTCAGATCTATCATTTTCTTATGTCCCGCGATTAAAAAATGCCCAAGATGATGCACTTTATAATATAGAAATATCCATGGAAGATTCAGACATAGATGAGACAATCATTAGCACAACCCATCGTCGTGTGGTCAAACCTTTCACTCAAACTATAATGGAGAAAATTATTGTAATTAACCCTACTTCTGGGCCATTAGTTCATACCACGGGATCGAGAACACCCATCATGGTATTCTTTCAAAAATGAGAAGTTCCTCTATATAGTGTTAAAAAAGAACAGATCTGATGATGAGCAGGAAATTTTACTCTTTTTGATTTCCCATATCACCAGAACATCCTCAAAAAACGAGGATTTGATGGAATCCTCTTCTGGTGTATTAAGGGATAAGAAACTATAGCATACATGAAATAAGTACATTCATTATCTTTTTGTTCTCCCCAGTCCAGGCATAGGATTTCTGATAAAATTTGAATGCTTGAATACTTTTGGCCTTCAATGACATTGGATTGCATAGATTTCACTAAGAAATGTCATCCCTACCATGTGCATGCCAACTTAATTCATCAACCCCTAGATTTGTTACATATATTTAAATAATAATTTATATTTTCAACATGGGGAATGGATTTAGTAGGGCCTTATCCTCCAACTTGGGATAAGAATTTCAAGTATATTCTTACTGCTACAGAATTATTCTCAAAATGGGAAGAGGAAATAACTCTAAAATAACTTAGAGCCAAAATCATTGTTAGTTTTTTCAAAACTAACATCATCACCATATTTGGTGTCCCTTATTATATATTAATGGATAATGGCACCAGTTTATGTTCTTTTGAGGTAAATAAGATATATCTGGAGCACAATATCTAATCCAACCATTCATCTCACTATGATGCGGTGACCAATGGATAGATAGAGTCCTTCAATAATACCCTATCAGATATACTCCATCTGATGGGTGATAAAGATAGTAAATCTTGGCTTGGTAAATTTGTTTAATGATTTATGGGCTTATCAGAATACTACGTGTACTCCCACTTAGACAACCCCATATTCATTGGCGTATGGAACAAAAATAGTTTTTCCAATTGAAATTAAATTTCCTTTACTCCAAGTTGCAATCTATGATTAGTTTTATATAGATGAGATGTCTCATAAATGGTTTGATTATATGGATAGATTTAAAAAATAAATATTTCATATATTACATCTTTTAGAAGTCTATCAGAATAGAATAGCGCGATCCATTATCAAAAAAGTTCTCATTTGTTCATTTATTAAAGGAGAATTGGTATTAGTCCTCAGGACTCCAATGATACCATGAATGAAACCTCCATTTTTTGACCCAATGCGGGAAGGACATTATTCGATACATAAGGTCTACCCCAACAGATATTATGACTTAATCTCAATGGATGGAGACCTTATTACAACTAAAAAAATGAGATATTCTTGAAGAAATACTTTCTTAACTACCCAGCCCCATGTCCTCACTGCAAGAAATTAAATTGAACATACACATGTCCTTCCTACAAGACATCAAACTACACATCCCCATGTCCTCAACGCAAGCCATTGAACTATACTGACCCAAGCCCTCACTAAAATACATTAAACTGCACATCCCCATGTCCTCACAACAAGACATTAAACTGCATAGCCCCATTTTCTCACTGTAAGACTCTAAACTGGACAACACATGGTCCCATAATATATAATAATATTATCTATCAGATAGCAATGACTATTTTCTAAATGGCTATGATGAATAGTGATATTTTAAATCCATTAGGATATATTGGTCCAAAATAACCAATGTAGTACATGTTTTTTAAAAACCTGTATATCTTTATATAGATTTTATTGAAAAAATAAATTTAATTTATATAATTTTGGGTTTTCATGTGTGAAATTCCGTAATCAAATATTAAAACTTTCCATAATCATCATCAATAATAATTCCATCTATTTGTTTCATATATACCTCTCCCCAATGGAATCAACAATGGAATGATACTATGACAATCATCTTGAACACATTGAATTTCTTTTTCATTGTAATTTACATTAATAAAAAATTGTTAATAATTGAAAAATGGGGAGAAATCTATCATGGAAATTAATTAATTTGATTTTCTAACGTATATTTTAGTTTATACATGTCATTTTGAATTACCATATTTTTTCATTGAGTATTTTAGGGAAGATGCACTAGGTTTTGATGGAATTTTTGACCTATTTATATTGAATATTTCTACTTCATTAATTATTATCAATCTATTCAAAATCCTTATTAATCAGGAATAATATAATTAAATATTATTTAATATTTCACCCAATTTATTATAATAATGTTTAGGAATAATGATCATATCTCAGTGGATATAAATTAAGTTAACATAAATCCTTATGTCTTTGGTAATTTTTAATCAAATTTCATTGAAAGAAATTTGATGAAATAGATATTTTAATTCTATAGAGAGATCATGAAATAGATATTTGAATTCAATTAACTTAAAAATAATCCTTATATTACATGTCAAATAGGTTATTTATACTCTATATTAAACAAAATAGCTTCATAAAATGAAAAATTTCTCAGAGAATGAGGATTTATGCTATTAACCCTTTCTTTAACTCACGACTACCATGAAATATTTTTAACCTTACAGGATGGTATAGACAAAAAATAGGACTGAAAACGTGAGCCAGTGGATATTACTAATGCTGATAGTATGATTCGTCTCATAAAATAACTCTTTTAAATAGAAAAATTGGGGAAATGTATTATAACCAAGGGCTAATAATAGTGTAATAGGATTCTAAGAGAGTTAAAATTAGTAGGGGTTTATGAATAATTTGAGGTCCATGTGTGGCATGAAGATGGTATATGTGAGATATTCTTAATGATTTAAATTATGTTGTATTCCATGGATTTGAATAGTTTTTTGGGGTAAATATGAAATCACATGTGATTTTCGTGAGAAAAGCTTCATAAAACTTGTTTGTATGAATTTGAAAATTAATAATATTATTTTTGGAGGGTTTTAGTGAAATTTTATTTGCAGTAAAATTATTTCTAATTTATGTTACCCATTTTTACCCTTATTAACCTTATTTAAACATAATAATTTTTTTTAAATAAAAATATATGATAAAGCGTATTTCCAAATATTTACATTCACGTTTTGAATTTTGACTAAATATAATCTAATTATATTTTTATATATGATGAAATTAACTTTTTAAGAAAAAATGATATATTAGAAATACAATTTCTATATAAAAATGACTACTTTTTCAGTAAATATTATAATTCATTTTTCAATCAACTAATTAATAAATGAGAATAAATAATAATATTATATATTTAAAAAATATACTCAATTAATCATTAAAATTATTTCAATTTATTTTATTTCGACACACATTCCACAATGTTTATTAAAATAATTATTCAAATAAATAACTATTATACCATGGTAAATAATATTTACATTTGTAAATTACATTTATATTGTAATTTTAAATAAACGTATTACTAAAAATTTATATAATGATTACAAATATTAAATCCATTTATTAGTCTGAAATTATAATGTTGAAAAACAATAGTATATGCTTTCATAATATATAAAATAGGTTAGTGGCACTAATTTTTTTTTAAAATATCATTCCAAGAGAAAATATTTAGTTTTAAATAAAATTATAAATTATTAATATATTACACATTATTAAATAGTTGATCAGTTTTTTTAAATGTACACAACATATAGAAATCATATAATTCATTAATAAAGTGTATTTTAATAATTATATGATTTTATTTATAATTAATTAAGGTTTAATGCTTATGTAATAAGAATTATAAATTTTTTGACATTCCATTAGTATTAAAATTGATATTCGAATTTTATAAATACATAAAATCAATATTAAAATAATTGTTTCAATAATGATACATAATTCTTTAATACATTCATATTTTTATAAAAAAAGTTAATTAAGAATTATATTTTTTATTTTAAATTTAATTCACATGATATATCAACATTTATTTTCTATTTTTAGTTTTTCTCTCAATAACTTTTTTATATTTTGTTTTTGGTTGGTGATTCCTATGAACAATCTATTAAAAAAATTATTTCATTATAGAGATATTGATACTAAAATCATGGGGTGTTTCACTCATCCCAATTAAATAAATTTAACCCTATAAATTTAAATTACTACTCACTAAGGGTATGTAGAAAGTGGTATGATTCGTGATAAAATTTTATAACTCTCTATGAGGGTTAATACTATAAGTTTCATATCTTCGTTTATAATAGTTATATTTTTAGATTCTTGACCATTTGTTGTAAATATGAATCTTTCTCTATCTATATGTATAATGAGTTCCCAAATACATGTCTTTCACAATGTCAATATCATGATACTATTTAAAAAAAATACTAAATTCCAAAATGTTTTTGATAATAACAAATAAAATCAGATTCAATTGTTTTTGAAATACTAACACTAAATCCAAATATAGATTCAATAAAATAGCATTCATTTGTATGTATGATTCTCTAAATTCACCTATAATAGATTTATATCAACCAATAACTACATTATAAAACCTATGTTTTCCATGGTCATATTTCTATTTGTTTCTTTAATCAACCTTTGTTAAAATATATCGTAATTGATTAAAAATCACATGTGATTTAACCCATGCATATCCTATATGATTATAAAATTAGGTTTGTAATTATGAATCTTTTTTTGCAACAGTTCAATATTATAGAAATAATCAACCATTGTTTTATATATTATTACACCATGGTGAATATGTGTCATATCCTATACTCACTTATTTATATCTATTGACGGATTTCATTTCTATAAAACCAAACACTCTATAATTTCCAATTTTTTTGAATATTTCCTTATATATAGTCTTTCCCTTAGTTTCATTACTAATTCTCTCCAGTCCTACTCCTAGAATAAATTAACTACATAATCCCTAAAAATAATGAAACCCAACTCTAATAGAAACTATGGTAACCCACTACCACACTCTTCAGACAAATGATAAAAAACATATGTTTATTACTAACTTGGAAACCAAGTGACATGGCAAAAAATAAAATTGGCTATATTTTAAAAAATTTATCATAATTTAAACATTAAATCTAGAAAAATAATCACAAATTCATATATAACAATAATAGATTTTATTTTTATATTAGCTACATAAATATTTATTATATGCATTTTAACATAATCACAACTTATTAGATCATCTTCAAAAAATATTCAAGGTTATAATCATCTTTGAAATCCATGGAATCAAAAACATAATAAATAGGTGGGAACAAATTATTAATAAGATGAAAAAACTTATTGATATGTCATTAAATGGATAGAAAATAAAAATATAAGAAAACATGGGGTAAATGTAGAACATTTGGATTTTTCTATAAAACCTTTTTGAAGGACATGTAACCATAAATTTTGAAATACATTTCATGAAATAATATTGTATAAACAAGAGAAAATAAATAGTATCCAATGAGATTAAATTTTCATATAACATCAAAATGTGGCATAAGGATAAGAATAAGAAATAAGAACCCAGTATAAAAATAATAACTTAACGATTCTCCTAAAATTGCAGGATTAGTATAATATCTCATAAATCCTCTTTCGATTGTGTTAACGACTCATATACCATCTTGGTATATAGATAATAACATGGTTACCCTATAGGAATTTGGTAAAAAAACATTTGTAATATTTTTAGATAATAATATATAAGCATCAATCAATGTATTAAAGGGTGATATAGGACCCCACCTATCAGATAATAATCATCCATATATATGTGTGCAATATAAAGTCAATTAATCAAGATATTAAAAAGTATCCATTGAGAGAAAAACGGGTCATTTAACATTTCAAAATAATATCACATTAAATGTATTTAGGAATTATATGGGTTGTAACCATGTAATTTAATCACCCAAAATATGTATTTTAAAATGGAAATTAAAAGGATAATCAATATAAATTTCAAAAAAGGAGAAATAAATTTTTTCGCTAAAGAGGATTACTGAAGTGAAATGAAAAAAATATGATTTGAAAAAACTATTTTTATACTTATGTAATAGAATGATGTTTTGAGTCACTTTTGAGAGTAACTTTCAAGAATGTAACATTAAAAACATTCTAAAACACATTCGTAAAATAAATCAAAATAAGGGATCCTTGATAAATACATAATGATTGTACAAATGAAATGTTTTTTGAAAGGTAAAAGATGTGATCATGAATAGTCATTTTTTTAAAATTTTAAAATTCATTTTTTTGTCCTGCATCATAATAAGTTTAATATAAAATTATTTTAAACAGATATAGAGACAAATAATAAGATAACATGAGATAATATATATTTTATCGTTAAAATAAAAATGGAAAATATTTTTAAAATAATGAATATATATATATGAGAATGATCCATCAAATAATATGAGGATTACTCTTAACAATATTTCATTTTGTATAAAGAAATTAATATGTAAATGAAAAAGATTTATTGTAACAATATATTGAAAATTATTTTGTGAGAAAGAAACCTAAAAACTGAGAAATATGGGATGAATTAAAATATAATTAAATCATGAGGTATATTTTACCCTACACATATGAATAATGATACAAAATAATTTTTATAACTCAATAAAAATAAATATAGGTAATAAAAACGCCTTTGAATCGGAATTTTCTAAATCAAATGGTCATGAAATATAGAAAATTATATATAATTTTAAATACTAATAATTTAAATAATATTTTGTTATAATATTTAAATATTGAGTTATATGTTAAATATAAAATAAAATAGGTTCAAAAAACAAAACATGCCACAATGAATGAACTTTTTCAATGACATCCCACGATGTAACTCTCGACATCGAAGGAATCTATAAAACATTATGCATAATAAACATAACCATCATAATAAATTATTACATAAAAATTTTCATATATATTACCATTTCAAAAATTTAATTATAATAATTTATTATACATTTATTAGTTAGTTATTGTTTATTTTCATCAACATATATGAGTGATTTTAATTACGTTAAATATGTTTGAAATAAAATATTTTGATCCCATTTCTTTAATAAAATAAATTTAATTGAATTATTATTTTAGGTAATAAAAAATATTAATCATTTATAATCTTTTATTTATAATTAATGTGACTTTTATTCATAATCAATGAAGACAAAATTGGTGACAAACATTTTTTGGGAACTTTATTGATATTAACGAATTATTTTATAAGGATCATTGATATTTGGATAATTATTATTTTAATGGTATTTATGAAATATATTCCACATTAATATCATATATATTTTTTAAATTATTTTATATAAATATCCACATAAGGTGGTGATGATAAATTAATCATGTTCTCCATCGACATAATATTCCACATATATGCACAACTGACATTTTTATTTTCCAAAATACCGAAAGAAAAGAATATAAATAATTATTTACCTGAAAATGATAATTTTGTAATAAATATAATATATATAAATTTAGTTAATTATTATGTCCTTCCATTTGAGGTGGCTATGAATGATGAAGCATTTCATCCTCGGAGATGGTAGTTTACATGTACGCTAGAGTGACTTTGTAAAATTTTTAATAGATGAGAGGGGATTTGATAATGGTTCAATCAATAATGTAGTAAAATTTTAGTATAACACTTATTTTAATTTTATTAAATTAACATAATTATTACAGTTTTAGGGTGAGTGTATGTGAAAAATAGAGAATTGAAATATTGTGAGTGTATATTACTCATGCTGGGAGTTTAAGTCTTCTTTTGAAAGATTACATGGATATAAAAGTCATGTGAAAATTTATTATAACCAAGGGATACCAAATATTTAAAACAATTATTGTAGACTAAAATATTTATTGATATTGAATAATAATTATTTTTTCATTAATAGGTTGTAATTGTTTTTTTTTGCATATGATAATTATGGAATTTTGTTTTGAATTTGATTGGTCATTGAAGGGTAAAGATGAAATCACGTGGGTGGTTTGATATTTTATTGAGGAGAGGTGGGTTTTACATATAGGAATGTATTTTAAACTTAAAATGGTATTTCTATATTGTGTTTATGTATTGATATTTAATTTAAATTTTTGGTCTTTTATGTAATTCATTTTTACACTTCTTTGAATAAATATTTTCCATAGTAATTATTTTTTAATAAAAAAATGAAACATATAAAAAATTTATGATGTTCTAATTGAGTACTATTATTTAATTTAATCTAATTCAATTTCTAAAATAGTATAAAACTAAATTTTATAATAAAAATATTATATATAAAAATATGTTTTCGTATATGAATGACTTCTTAAAAATTAATTGTTTTTATTAATATATATTATATGTTAAAAGATAAATAAGTGTTAAAATATTTTGTATGTTTTTAAAATCTATACTAAATTCAACTTTTTAAATATATCAATATTATTTAATTTTGAAAAAATTACAAAAAAAAATATAAAAATAATTCTTTTAAATATATTTATTTTTCTGTGGCCACTAATATTTAATATGGAAACTTATTATCATTATATAAATATAATTAAACTTATTTAAAAAAATTTATGATGAAAAAAAATATTAATTTTATTTTAATAGTTTTCATAAATAAAAGAAAACATAATTGTTATATGTGGACACAAAACATGTAAATTTAGTTTATAAAAAACAATTTTTTTGTATAAATATATTTGTTCAAATCCAGTTCTAAGTAATAATATTGATATTATCATTAAATTATATATGATCTATATATTTTACTTTATTCAATAGAAATAAATTGGTTTACAAATAAATAATATGTTGAAAAAGAATAATTCTTTGAGAAAATCTCTATTTAAAAAAATACTATATTCTTCATTATTAAAGATTTATTAATTATTTAATTAGAACAAGATAAAATTTATCAAAAAATTTGTTGTCAAATATTTCTTTGATTTTTTTAAATTCATCAAATTAATATTTAAAAAATACTAATAATATGAAACACACATAGGCATATATATATTTTTAATAAAAATATCTGATTAAATATGTTATTTTTTCATTCATATTTCATTCTTATAGAATATCAGTTTTTCCCTTGTATTATAATATTTTATATCAAAACATTTATCAAATTTTACTTTAGAAAAGGCTGGTCTATGGAAAAAATTATTCAAAATAGTAATTAATTAATGTTAAATTTATAATAAAATCATGGGTTTGTTTCTGGTGGTCCTGAACAAAAGGAAAAAAAGTAACGATTACTGAAATATTATTCACACCTACTGCCTAAATAATAATTGATTTTGATAGCTCATAGAAAACATTTCTTTGATCGGACATACAATAACACAACCCAAATATAGATTTGTTATTGTTGAATGATGGTAAATACACAATATGTGTGTTCCAAATAAAAGTGACACATTATGGTATAAAAGAAATTAAAAAAAATAAGAAGAAATTTCTACCCTCAATATATTGTTTACAGTCATTATTTCCAGGTCTAAATTTTATAGAAACAAAATATATCAATTACCCATATTGTATATTAGAAGATATATCCAAAGGGACTAATGAATAGACATATCTACTACTACAAGAATTATTAATTTTTTTGAAAACTAATAATTAAAATTACACATTGTGTGGTTAAGATAATTCAACAGAGATAGTGGAAGAAGAAGTTAATTTACGTCCAATGGAATTGAATCTGCAAACATTGATAATGAAAGGAAAAGATAATAAATAGAATTTAAAGTATATTTTTTAGTGAAACAAATCAATACAGGTTATGGAACCTAGAAGTGGTTTCACTTCCAATATAATTGGAAACAAAGATCATGACATGAGTATCAAGTATTAAAAAAAGGTGTCACTTTTTTAGAATAATTATTTTTTAAGGATATTTATCTTAAATATATATATATGTATAATAAAATTACAATATTTAAGACTCACAAATAATGGTTTTTTCAAAGAACGCAATAATTATTTTTTATGCCCAAGTCCTTTGAGTAACCCAAGGAATGAGATCAATTTCAACTTGAAGTATTTAATTTTTAAAAGAAGATACCATAAAATTTTGATGCAATTAAATCATGGAACATGAAATCTTATTCTCATTTGTGGTAAAGAAAATATTTTCTTACAAACTGAGGAATAATATAAAATATTTCATCCAATATGAATAGACACAGGAGAAATAAATTCATAAAATAATTGTTAAAATAATGAAGTATATTATGAGTTCCCATAATTTCCACAATATCACATTCAAACATGTGATAATTTCCAACATTTAATGATTATTCATAATATTTATAAGATGAAGGATAAGAAATAAATAATCTTTATTGGGTTGGTATACATTGATGTGTTTGTTCCCTTATTACCCAAGTATATTAATGGAATGGTTATATGATTTATTCATCAATGATTACATTATAATGACATATCTAACTTTGTTCTATCACAAATAAGATGTTTTACACTATATAACCTGTTATTCCTAATTAGAGAAAAATATTTTTGGATGATAAAATGGAAAATATGGAATAATAATGATATGTAATAAACTTACTATCAATTTGAAGAGTATCTAAGGAAATAATTGACAATTAACAATATTTTAGGTTTGTTTACTCTTACAAATATTTTTAAAAAAAATGAGGAATTGGATCAGTAACAGCATGAACCACGATTTTTTTTAGACAACGACGTTCTAGAGAATTAGTTCATGGAGGAAGTCCTAAATTCTCTCTATATATCAAATATGTATTTTTTCTGATTGAATATAATATATCTTAAATGATGTGTTATAGATGAATCTTTCACTGAAATACATTCAAATTTTTTAAACAATTATAATCTCAACAATGATATAAATAATGATGCTTATTTTCATGGGGTGAAGGTAATTTTCTTTTATACTAGTTTAAGATAAATTAATATATGTTTCTCAATAAAAGGATAAAAAACATTTAAATGTAAGACATAATTGTTTTATAAAACTGGAATAGTTTTCATTCTAGTAAATACTATTCATAATAAATCCACATTAAAATTGTGATCAAAATCATAATTGATGTTATTTGACCTAGGGAAACATGAGGAATAATTGGATTAAAATTTGGACAATAATGATGAGAAAAATTAAGCAACTTCACTAGCTACAATAAATTCCTGAAAACAAAATAAAACACCCAACCACAATAAAAAAGGTATTTACAAGGCCCACTATTAAACAAAAATAGAAACTTCCTTGGTAAGGTTGGATGTAATCCAATACCATAAAATGCACTAGAAAACAATCCTCATATTACAATGAGTTTGTTGTACCCTAAAACTTGGGTATAACTTTGAAACAATCCCTCTTCTGGATGTGCACCCTCTTAGCACAATTGGGTAACTTCAACTTCTTTTTTAACAACATAGGTTACCTAAACTTATTTTAACATAAAAATACTTATTAAATTGAAAACAAATATCCTCAATTTCTTACCCAGAATAAAGGTAATAACATCCTAGACTTCAGTTAAGAAACATAGAGCCTGATTTAAATGTCTATTCATTTTGAATTTGGTTCTCGTAATAGAATTGAATCAACTCCACAACAAACCCAGAGTACATTGAAACTTAGATCAGTTCATCTTTAGCCTGAAAATTCTTAGAATGGTAAAAAACAGTAACTAAACTCCATTTTGTTTGCATCCTCGGTTAGAAAAACCTAGTATAGTCAAAAATGGTACTGAAGTCTCTTTCTGATTACCTCATCCCACTATGATAAACAGATTCTGTTTAGCCTAGCCCAGTACCACAAAAAACCTAAACACAAAATTCATCACAATGTAATGTATTCAGTGTGAGATAGTTGGAATTAGTTTATGTCTCTAAACAGTTAGAGCAACTTTCTCTTCCTTGATGACTTATACTCCATGTCTGTCTCGTTCTTGGTTTTCAGCCACGAAATGACCAACGACTCCGTATCGAATGATTGACGGACCTGCTTTCCAATGGCAGGTGTTCGCCGGATGGTCTGACCAGCGACTCTTAAGAACTCACATTGGTCGAGAGGATGGGAAGTCAGTCTCATCACACCCTTTTGGGGGGAAATTATTTCATATTCTGTGACTCTCTTATAGATTTAAGATGTATTCATATGTTCGTGAATATTTGGTTTATAACCATACATAGTATCCACGGATTTAACCCTGGTGGGAAATGGTCAACTAGACGCAGGGGTTCAGAATCATTTATGCTCGCGTTTTACCATCCCTCATTGGATTAATGACCCCGAAGGGTTGGAACTCAATTGAGGCAGCACTAGGAGTGGCGTGGTGAACCGATGTGGGGGTGATCAGATCGACTGGTCGTTGTGCTAGAACCTCATAGAGGCTTCCTACGTACCCAGCATAGGGAACAGGGATCAAAATCCATGTAGTTCGAATAAATAGTTTAATGTCATGCTGGACGGGGGCATACAGTTTAACATCATGTTGGACAAGGGTGGAACTCGACGTGAAGAAATGACCGAGTGGTGGGCTTGAACCTCGTGGAGGCTTCTTACGTACCATGCCTTGACATGGATCAAAGTCCCCGTAATTCACCTTGCTTGGGGATTACACTCTGGGGAATCCCATAGGATGATGTCAGTGTTGATTCTTACTCTAAGCCCATGTGAGTCATGCTCAGTGTGAGAAACAAGAGGCAGCAGGGACCAGAGGATCACGTCGCGAAATAAGCGTCTGTGAGAAGCGGAGTGGGGCTTACGCATGAAGGTGGCCCTAGGTGATGGATTGGGTATTACACTATGAGGAGGCCCAGATGGTCTCGGATTACACCAAGATGGACGCCCGTGGCAACAAAGCCCAGTGGGTGAGGGAAATGGGGTGCTCCTGTTACCATCTCCTCTCTTGCAGTCCATGAGGGCTTCCTTCTGATGGGTATTTTAATACCCCAATGGAGCCTTGGAAAAGTGTAGGGGCAGAAAAGGGATTCCCGAACTCAGAATCCACATTACCGTGGGAATGTGAACCCAGGTATGCTTTGGGAATCTTCTCAAGGGTTGGGAAAACCCCTTTTCCCCTGTTTACCGTGGGTATTTAAACTCAAAATGGCGCGCTGATGTGCCTGAAAGTTATACCACGAGGATCCGGTGGATCTAGAGGAGGCCTTTCCTTGGGGCTGATGAATAGGCCAATGAGGTAGTCACGGAGGACCTGGCTAGATAAGAATGATTTTACATGGCTCTGGAGATGAGAACACCGAAGTATTTGGCGAGCCACTGAGAGTTATGGGTGGTGGCGCCCTTCACGTGGGGAAGTGCCACGCGGTCGGAGAAGACGTCTGCGAACTAGGGTGGTCTGCATACTGATTGGCATGCTGCAAACTAGGGTGGTTCGAGGCTTCAGGTTCAATCTGCGAACCAGGGCGGTTCGCGGCTTCAGGTTCAATCCGTGAACCAGGGTGGTTCACGGCTTCGAGTTCAATCCACTAACTATGGTGGTTTGCAGAGGGTTCCAAGCGGGCAACTGCAGCCAAGGGAGGCACCGATCGGAGGCTCATCAGTTGGGGCTTCACCCATGGAGGAGGGTGCTATGCGGTACGACGGATGGGAAAACAGGCATAAACTCCCTAGTCCATGGGGAAGTCATCCGCGGAGGGGGTATGGTTCATGGTTCTCCTTTTTTTATTATTTAGGTTCGCATTTCACCAAATTACTATGTGTTTTCCAATTCCTTCTTAATTCATATACCTGCTGTGGTTCGTGAATGGGAATTTTGCTGTTTGAAAAATCCAAAGCATTCATTCAACCGATCTCCTTTTCCAGAATCAGATTCCAGTTCTCTGATCTTTTCTTCGTTCCCCCTTGGTCTCCTTTTATAGAGTGGGAAAAGGAATGTATCTGTGGCCATGCGACAACTTTTGCAAAGGCCCATAACAAAATACCCAGTTCACTACTGATTTGATCAACCTGCGATTCATGGTGGGTATTGAACGCAACCCCCATCTGCGAGGTGAACTCAGGGAGTGCTCCGCAGCTGCGGAGGGTTCTTCCTCCATTCCACGAACTACAACAGGTGCGGCTTGAACCGGTCGACGCGGTCCGCGGTTGGGGCTGTTCGTGACGTTGAACCGGACTGGTGCACGTCTGCCTCACGACCGCAGAGGTTCTCCGCCTCCATTTCGCGAACGATAACGGTTCGCGGAGGAGGGTGCCTCGCGGTGCCTGGGGACGTTGTGCTTCCATGGACCAGTTTGTGGACCGGTCCTTTCTGTCTCCTCTATTATTTTGTCCCAATTCTTTGGGGGATTTAGGAAAAAAAAAATTGCAGATTTTTCAGGACCCCACAAATGCCCCCATTAGAATGGGGTCTGATCGGAACAAAGAGGAGGCCATTCCAATGCAAAGTGGTCCAGAAACTGAGATGGTTTTCGGTAGAAAGGTGGACCCGATAGGGGACCACACCTATAAATACCGGGATCCCTCACTTGTCCTTTACCAAATTCTTTGTGAAACCAGAGCTCCTTCTCCTCAGCGTGTTTTCTCCTTCATGAAGTGCTTTGGCCGCGAACCGGCAGCAACTTCCGCGAACTATTCTGCCTTCACGATCACCTTCATAAGAGGACCAACTTCATGTCCATGGACCATTACTCTTAATTAATTAAAAATTATGTGATGAAGGGTTGCGGAGGAACTTGCTTCGCGGTTTCGATGCTTCGCGGACTAAATATCTCTTGAACTTTTAATAGTATCTAAGTCTTCCAAATGAAACTAGGATTGAATTTTCACAGAGTGACTTGGTTCTCGGTTTCCTGGCCAACGCTCCACGGGCCAGGGCTTCGAAAATTCATTTCGCGAAGGTCTGGTTCACAGGATGATGTCATCGTGAACAATCCTCCAAGGCCTCCTTGGGGATTTGGTTGTGAAGGATCCTTAACCATTCATTTTGGTTATTATTTTCCAGATTTTTTTTTCAGACTGATTATTCTCATTGTGTAGGGAGAAAATATGGGTCCCCCTCATTCTGCACTGAGGCCTACTGTAGAGCCCCTCTCAACTACTGATCAACGTCTGAAGGACATGGCCGACTATGTTCAAGATAGAGTCTACCACTCCCTACCATCTTTATTCCATGCCAACCGGATCTCCAAATCACAGCATGAATATCCTTTTTCAAACAGTCTTCCTACCTATGGGTTCGATTTATTGTCTGATACCTTGATTCCTGAACCCTCTCGTGATAACAATCCCGAAGCATGGATATTTACCGCCAATATTCCCCAGTTTGTGATACCTACCGGCAGGCGGCCTGCCTCGAGGGGTACAACTATCAGTTCTGTGATGAATCGCCTTACAGTACCTCTGACAGGAGGACCACGTCAACAGGAAGAAACAATCCACTCCTATCGGAGTATTGCCCGCGACGCCATGGTAAGCGACAGGCATGGCTGGCCGGAAAATTGGGATCTCCGACAGGGAGGATCATTTAAGTAATTGGATTGGGGGTGGCCCTTCTGGGTCCGTCAGAGATATGCAGAATTTGCAGCAGAGTTGCGAGCCATGGGCTTGTATGAAGCTTCCTGGGTGTCCCAATCCTATACCCACCGGCCTCATGCCCTCACCAAGAAACTTATGAGTCGTTGGAGCCCAGAAACCAACACTTTCCATATGGTTCATGGAAAACTGGGCATTAGCCTGTGGGACGTCTTTCAAATTTCGGGGGTCCCCGTCATTAAGAGTATGTATGACGAGTTCCTACCTCCCTCCTCTGTGTGGGAGAACAAAGAGAGGACCCCCACCCCTAGTGAAGTAGCTCATTAACCCGGATCGGAAGCACTCAGAGGATACGTCTCCAAAACAGCTTGTCCCATACCGTGAATGGGTCACGTCTTTTGTGAGAAAGAATAAATCTGACGAATACACGGCTCTCCCACGCAGTCCCATGACTTGACCTACAATGGAGTCTCGTATGCAGGGTGGCAGCTATTGGCTGACTTTGGAGAAAAGTGATTTCTGTGGCTGGGGCTGGGAGCTTATTCCGGATGTCGATTGATTGCTCTGCCTAGCAGCTTTTATAGCCATGTTCTTAAGAGGTTCGTTATTACCTGTACGTGAGGTTGGTGGCATGCGGGTCACTAATTTTATCATGGCGGCACACCTGGATACTAGTAACGTTATCAACCTTGTTGTTCCAGTACTGGCCAGGATTTACCGACAACTTGGTAACATTACTGATGGGAATCGACCAAACCGAGTGGCCGACCCTTTCCAAATTATCTAGGGATGGTTAAGCATACACATCAATAACTTATACACCTTCATCAACCCACTTCAGATTCTAGGCACCACATTCTGACTATACTTGCAAATGACCAGTGGGGTTATGCCCGAAGAGTGGGTGAACCAAGAGAAGGATAGTCAACAGATGGTTTCGAACAAGCATCTGCTATCAATTCGAATTTCTAATTATGACTATTTCAATTTTCATTCGTTTTCTTCTCCGACTGTCACAATTACGAACACCATAAGAGAAGAGTTTAGCAAGCGGGGCTACCTCCTCTCCCTCCGAGAGGGTATTATGGTGGCTCGTATTGGTGGGGAACTGATCTATGAGGGGTATGCGCCTTGCCGATTTGGGCATCAATTTGGATGCGTCCAAGAACAATGTCCTCCCACACTTAATAGTGCCCGTGAGAACTGTCATTTGATGGGGGCCAGACAAATGTGGTTAATGTTTACCCGGGAGGATACCAGCTGTGAGGTTATGACCCCCACACTTGCGGATGCTATGCCTTTCTTATCCAAGCATTATGTTGACTCTTGTGTACAATGATACCCAAATGGACAGCTAGGGACATTAGTTCCCACTATCTCAAGTCCCCAACCGTTAAAGGACAAAAGGAAGCGAAAGGAGAATGGTGCTCCAACAAGGCCGGGAAAAATCCTTTGTCACCCGACTGGTCCTGTGATTCTGGGGAAGATTTTAACAGATTGGGGTGTATCCTCTCACTCCCTCAAAGCTGCTCAAAGGGGGTTGACTATCCCCGAAGACACCGCCTTTCCGACGGCTTGAGGCCAATGGGACGAATTCAAAGCCTGGTCAGCCTTTCACAATCAGTACCCCCATCTTCTGTGGCAGTATCTTCAAGAATCAGAGGTAGATTTTGACGGGCTGGGCTACATATCTGCTCCTGCTAACATTCTTTATGACGCGGACCCAGAGAGGGCCGTTCGATATCTCAGGGACCTTAAGGTCTACATTCACGCACGTCGGGGGAATGCGGTTTTGACGCATTGAGTCCAGACCATGATGCACCTGATTACTAATGATGAGGAAGAAGGAAGTGACCGCTCTTCAGGGGGTGATGATTTCGATGATCTCCTTGTCACAGCTGAAGCAATGGAATTCCCCTCCCTTCCCATGAGGTCCTATCCATAGGTAGCCCCTGAGAGTTCTAGGGAACTGGCGGGATCTGTAACGCAAATACGGCCATTGGTGCCCTTACTAGCTTCTACCGCTGCCTGACCTTCTTAGGTTGATCCTCCTCAGTCGGCGATTCATGCCATGGCCGCATTCCTAGAGGCTTGGAGGATTTGGGATGACCCGAGGGTTATTGGTTCAGATGAGGAAGTTTGGGCATTTCTTCAGACATTCCCTCTTAAACTTCCAGGTATCAGAACGTTCTTCGCTCCACCCCACTTGCAGTTGGAAGAGGATTTAGATGAAATAGTTTCCTCATTAAAGGAGATGGATGCGTACATTCATTCACTCTGGAATCGTATCTACGGGAGCATTAGGGTGTCTATGATGATTAGACGCCACGAATTGTCCAACCCTAAAGAAGAGGTTGCTCTACTCTCCCATTCTGAATTCACCCCCTCTTTATTGTGGAGTTTCTAAGGTTTCTTCGTTTTATGCAGGGTGCTGAAGAATCTCAGGGGTTGATTCCTTCTCCGGAGTATACCCCTCGTGGTACCGCGGCGGGGGAGCATGTGCTTTCTCCCACAAGGGTCATCAAGGAAGGATCCCCGGGCACAGGTGAGCTCATGGAGGCGACCATCGTATATTCATATAGAATCTTTCCTCCTCCTGTCCCTTCTAAAATTCTGGGTGAACTGTCCCCTGGGTAGATCCAAAGACGGCAATAGGCATTTCGTTTATCGGAACGACTCAAACAGGGAACGTCGGGTAATCATGACTTCCCGTCTGATCATTCGACAACTTTCATTCTTAGACTTCGTCAGTCATTAACTGTTTGACGTATGGTGCAGGACCACTTGGAGATCTGGCTTTGGCTTCCCAAGTGGTTCTACCTTCCGCCTCCTTGCCACATGCGGAATCACCCGTAACCACACCTGGACACGACAAGATGGTGAGCCCTGACGGAGGGCCCGGAAATATGGATGCTTTACTCTCGCCCTTATCAGTCAGAGATATGCCAGAGGAAGAACTTCTGGTATCCAAGACCCTTGATGATCAGATAACATTTTCAATTGCAGAGGATGACGGGGCGCCCATGATCGCTGAGGGAGCTCTAGATCTGACGGATCCAACCACCCCAGGCTCAACAAATCTCGTGATGATGGATGAAGAGTCTGCCATTAATCTGGTTGTTGGGAACCCGGAGCGGGCCATTATCATTTTCACCGGGGGAGTGATTTCTTCGAGCTTTGTCTCTGTAGAAGACCAATTGGGAACAGATTTGGAGACTACGGGCCTTAGGCATGGCCTCAGGCCCTAGACCCCTCTGGGGGCTCACCATATTCCCTTGTCTATCGAAGATGTGGCATCCTCTTCGAGTGGCAGTCATGGCAGTGCGGAGCTCGCGGATGCAGATTCCTCATTGATTATGAGTAATTTCCCCAATCTTCTGATACTGACTACCTTTTCTTCCCTTCTCTAATTAGGGGTACTCATTGGTCTTACTGACTCTCAGCTTCAAGACCACAACCTCTGATGCTGAAAATGGTGTCGCCAGACCCGGATGTGCCTATGACCACAACTGTTGGGGTTGAAGCTGCCATAGTGCCAGAGTTTGCAGGCGAGGATGCCTCGGGTCCCTCCTTGGTGATTCTCATCCCTGAATATGGGTCATCATCTAGGAGTGATTCGGAGCCCGATCAGGAAGTCCTCTCTATCCTTCTACCCACTTGCCAAAGGGGTTGGGAGAAAATCTGGAGACTGATCTCTCAAACTCCCTTGGTCGAGATGCTGACCAAATTACCGAGGCTACGCAATTTGTTTATGCTTCTGGGATTTGATGGATTCGACTATCATGGTGTTTATTACATAGTCAACTAGGTAGTAGCTAATCAGGAGAGGCTAGGTGATTTTGAATCTCGCATTTCCGCTGCCCCATCCAAAGCCTACGTTTCTGCGACTCGGCTTCTTTTCCTAACAGAGGCTCATGACCACAACGGGGTCGTTGCAGGGCTTTAGAGAGAATTTATTGAGCAACGTTCTGACCTGGAGGCGCTGAAAAATGAGATACAGTGGCTGCAACATGAAGAGGCCCACGTCTCCTCCCTGATTGGACAAGGGGATCAGTGGATGAGGAGGAAATAAGGGCAAAGCACAAAGGCAGCTCAGGAGGTAGAAGAATTTTGGGCTAGTGTAGAAGTTGAGATGGCCCTACTACAGAATCTCTCCCAGGAAACCGAGGATTCTCACCAGCACCTGATACAGCTTTTTGTATCCACCGAAAAACTCTTGTAATCACCTTTTTCACTAGAGGAGGATCTGGATTGTGTATGCCCTTCTTACCCACTTTGTTATGGAAGAAAGAAACATTTCTCCTTAGTGCCTTTGTCACCTTTTCCTATTATAGAAACTATTTGGTACGATTGCCACATATGTTAATTCCCTGAACATAGAATAATCCGAGTCCAGGGTTAAAGATAAATCAAGGTCTAACTTTTTCCTGGACCATGGAATCCAGCGAGCGTAATCTGACTATTGCTAGGGTTTTATAGGAAAACCCTACAATATTTTGGTCTTTTTCTTCTTTTAATGCCCTGATTTATCCTGGTCCCATTAATGTGGACCCAGTGGGTATAAACCAGCTTTTCCTTAGGTCACCCTTTTCAGGTTTTTGGCTTAACAGGCTTTGTGCATCTTTCTTCTGTGAGCGGTTTAAGGTCCCGCCGAGAAGACCATCATTACTGATGTTTTAGGTCGAACAGCTTTGACCAAATCTGGTGGGGCGAGGGCCCCAATGGAGTTAAACTGATTAAAATATGTCTTAATACCCTTCAGACGCACGTGGGGGAAACATGTTTGAATTTGAGCAGTATTCAGGGCATGTCTCAAGGCATTAGAGTCGTGTCGACATTCAGAGGTAGGAAGAGCATTGCTTAAGGAGAACTTGCCTTTGGTAGACGGGCCAGGGGCAATCAATATGTAGAGCCGCTGAGGGAATGGTATGCATAGTCATAAAAAGGTGTCCTTAAGTCAATGTCTTATCCATTCATGATGGCCAGGGGACTTTATGGATGTCCGGCTTATGGAAGCAACGATGGGTGGAATGGGAAGAAATGAAAACCACCAAGGGTGTCTCAGAAGGGGAGTGTGATATCTAAAAGGGTTTTGGGAACATCGGTATTAATCAGGAGTGTGGTCCGGAGACCACCTCCCTATGCATTTAGTTAGCGTAAGGGATGGTTGAGGCTTGACACAGATTAAAGTCATACAGTTGGGACATAATCTGAAATGGAACGAATTCTCTTGGTTCTTGGTAATCTAATCAAAGACATTTCGCCGCATTCAGGTAGGATTGTGAGAGAGGTAGGTAATCTGTAGCTCAGAGGGTTTCCGAATCCCGGGATAGAAATGGGGGCTCAGCGGCCCAGAGTCATACGGAGAAAAGCATTGCCTAAGGAAATCTTGCCTTTGGTAGATGGGCCAGGGGAGATCAATATGCAGAGCCGCTAAGGGCTTGGTATGAATAGTCATACAAAGGTGTCCTTAAGTCAAAGACTATCCACTTCCGATAGCCGAGAAACTTTAGGGAAGTTGTGATTTGGAACCACTAGGGGTGGCTTATGTGAGTTTGGCTTTTTCTGAGTACAGAGTATGGTTTATGATGAGAGGGTGCCTGAATACGGGGGAAATATCTTGACTGAACTTTCTGAGTACAGGTGAAGTAATTCTTTCTCACGCTGGTGTGAGGCGGTGGTTCGTGCAGGTCTGACCAGTGCACTGCAAGACAGATAAAAGCCTCTGTTTCTTACTGAACTCGTGATGGGTTCGACCGTACAGTTTAACGTCATGCGGTAAAGATGGCTTCCGTGCAGTTTTACGTCATGCGGTAAAGACAGGGATATCTTTAAAGGTTGTCGTCCAGTTTAACATCATGCAGCGAGGAAGGGGGGAAGTATTGCGAAGGCTTATCTTGATCAGAATATATCTGGGCTTTAATACCTCAACATTCCTCAGGCGTGGAAGGGTGTTCATTGGTGTAAATCATGGTTCCGGGGCTTTTTTTATCAGGAGAGGTGACATGGGGGCTCTGAGGCCGGTAAGCGTACAGATCTAGGAAGAGCATCGCCTATGGAAATCTTTCCATTAATGGATGAGTCAGGGGCTATCATTATACAGAGCCACTGGGGGCATGGTATTCATAGTCGTATAAAGGTGTCCACTGGTCGATAACTTTCCACTTCCAATGGTCGTGAGTGGTCATGGGGATCCACAATTGTCCGGGCCACGAAGTCTGTCATCTGGTGAGGAATGCCTGGACATGTCGGGGATATTCATCCCTGGCTACTATTAAAGCTTAAAGATCCCCTCCTGCACTGATTTATCTTGCTCACGGGGGTGTTACTTTGCTCCTCGTAGTTTAACGTCATGCGGTGAGGAAGAGGTACTCTTAGTTTACCGGTCATAGAGCTCGGACCATTGGGTGACTATTGCTGTAGTCACTCAAAGGATAACTAGGACAACATGTTCTGATATACTTAGAACAGGGCAAGGGATGAAGGTTGTAATCTGCAACTTTGAGCTTTCCCGGATCAGGAGGTATGGTGTGGGGTCTTTGAGGCCGGTAAGCGTACGGAGTTAGGAGAAGTACCACTCGAGGAAATCTTTCCTTTGATGGAGGAACCAACGGTTATCATTATGCAGAGCCACTGAGGGAATGGTATGCATAGTCGTAAAAAGGTGTCCACAGGTCGATGACTTTCCACTTTCGTTGGCCATGACTGATTATCAGAATCCGTGATTTCTCCCAGTGCAGAGTTCAGCATGTGGTGATAATGGTGTCCGGGTATACAAAAAACATCTTCACTACAATTTTTCATTGAGTCAAAGTAGCCTAGTCTTGGATTGATGTTTGTTGATGCAGGTCACTACGTGAACCACTTACAAACACATAGGCTATCCAGATATGGATACCCTGGTAACATCTGGATGTGAAAAGGGGAATGAACTTATAAACCACTTCGCCATAAACTTCTAGATCAAGAGGTATGGTATGGGGAGCTCTGAGGCCTGTAAGCGTATGGAGCTAGGAAGAGTGAGGCCTATGGAAATCTTGCCTTTGGTAGATGGGCCAGGGGCGATCAATATGTAGAGCCGCTGAGGGCATGGTATGTATAGTCGTACAAATTTGTCCATAGGTTGATAACTTTCCACCTCTGATGTCCATGAGTGGTTATGGAGATCAATAATTATCCGGGACATGGAGTCTGATGTATGGAAAGGATGTATCCAAATGTGAAAAGAGTATCTCCATCTCATATCTCCATGTGTCCTGGGTGGGTCGCGATGAAGTCCGTGCAGTTTAACGTTATGCGGTGACGACATGAATAAACCCCGTGAAAGTCTGGTCTGTACACGGGGGAATGAGAACTTTTGTTTTTCTTTTTTGAGGTGGCTGGGCCAGGGTGTGGAATTCTGGTGTCAGTACATATCCTGTGAGGGCAGGAATCAAGCCTCACATAGTTCTATGAAAGAAGATACACCCTGTGTAGGTCTGGTCCATACACAGGGGAAGAGGGCACTTTTTTGAAGTGGCTGGGCCAGGATAGAGAATCCCGGCGTCGCAACGTATCCTGAAAGGGAAGGAATCAGGATGTACATAGTTCTTTGTAAAGATGATACACCCCGTGCAGGTCCGGTCCGTACACGGGGAAAAGGGGACACATTTTTTTCTTTTGAAGTGGTTGGGACAATATTGGGAATCTTGGTGTTGCTACGTATCCTGCAAGGGTAGGAATAAAGCCATACGTAGTTATGTGAAATCCGTGCAGTTTAACGTAATGCGGTGGGGACGAGGGGAATTATCAGATTCTATGTAGTTTAACGTCATGCGGTGAGGATGAGGTACTTGACAATTAAATTTCATACAGCTCGGATGATGTCCATACAGTTTAACGTCTTGTGGTTAGGATGAGGTGCTAGGCAGTTTAGTGTCATACAGCTCGGATGATGTGTACATCTCATTTTTTTTTCTTTATTCGTGCAGTTTATCATCATGCGGTAAAGAAGAACTCAATTCTGTTTAACATCATGCGGTTAGGTTGTGAATACTTCTGTGTAACACCCCAAGCTTCTACGGTATGCTTCTCTTTGAATAATGTGATAGCGTGTGTTGTACGCAACACCGAGTTCTAACACACCATAACCAATCAAACTAGCCGTTATGAATAGTAATACCTACTTTTTGAAATTATATATATTTTATATTTTAAAAAGGAATTCATTTCTGGATTCGGAATATCGAATTTAGCCTAAGGTGAAATTTTGGTACTTTTCGGATAACTTTCATATTTTGAGGAATAGTGAAAATTACTAACTTTTAATTAAAAACAACTTTTTTTAATCAAAACAATTAATAGTGATAAATTATGAATTTCAGTGGTTTTAATGTATATTTAGAATATATTTTTACCATTTAATATAATTTTGGTCATTGGACATAATTTTACATTTAAACCGAACATAAAAAAGTGTCAATCTTTTGATAGTTATTATCTCTTAAAAACACGCTTTTTGTTTTGACAAGCAGGAATTAATTTTAAATTAATTTCTGTCACTTATGTGTTTTGAATTTAGAAAAATGGATTCCATATTTGGAATAAGGATTTCCAAATTTTGTAAATAGGTAACTTTTATTTTCAGACATTTTGAATAATTACTGCGGTAAATATTTTATTTACCATGGTTAAGGGTAAATCCGGTAAATAAGGGTTAAAAAAATAATATTATAATAATACTAAATTACCCTAAAACGTGTCCTAGCCTTATTGGTTGATACATGTTCGACCATAGGCATCTTTGGGTCGATTTTGGGACCCCATGGTGCCACTTGTAGGTGATAGGGACACTTTTTTTAATTAAGTTAAAATGAATACAAAAATGACACAAGCATATATCTTTTAGAAAAACAATTTTTACATAGGGTTATATATGTTGGATTTTAGATTATAAAAATTCATTAGAAAGATAATACGATTTCCTAAATATTGATATTTTATTTATAATTTGTAGACATTATATAATTTAATTTATTTATGACACAATGATGATGAATTAATTACTATAATAGTGAAAAATTAAAATAATTGATATTATAAATACCCAAATAAATATAATATGAAACTTTTAATGAAGTAAACTAATTTTATAGGATAATATGATATATTAGTATTGATTTAATTTACTTTTTTCGAAGTAATCAATCTGTTATGAGTTTCAAAAAAATCAACTATTGAATAGTGTCAAAATTGACATAAAAGAGTTCTTAAAACCAATATTATATTATTAATTGATATTAAATTTCTAAAAATCTATGGTTCGGCCAAGAGACTTATAAAATGATAGTTTCATCATTAATGGACCACTTGGGGGTCCATTGGATGTATATAGTATGTTTATTAACCATATTATATAAAACTACAAAGAGACATTGTAAAAATGAAACTAATTACCTTAGAGTTAATACTTAAAGATAAGGTTAATATAAGTACCCAAACCTGTCTAAATAATATTGGTTGATTTTTTTTCGAGAAATTCCCACCTTAAAATTTAAATAATCAACTCTGGAGCCATTATAATCCGAATATGAATTTATTATAAATTAATATTTCTAGCTTTTCCAAAGGTTCCCCTCACCCCTCTTATAAAAGGGCACTCCTCCTTCTCATTTCTTCACACCATAAAAGCCTTTTGATTCAACCAAACCATGACCAAATACTCTCCCAAATTCCCTCAATACAACCTAGAGGCATTAGTTTGATCAAAAAGCCAACCTAAGGAGCCCTTTTGATCAAATCAAAAGGAAGAACCCGAAGAAGAGGTAATGTTCCCACCACCCCTTTTCAATTTCCTTTCTTCTTCCACTTCTTATTTCTTTGTTCTTACCATTCTAAAATAATAACTCCAGTATCTCACATATACTGTGATTTTATTCTAAATATGGTACAACCATATTCAGTATTTTATCCACCCTTTGAATAACATGTCACCATACGTGCGTACGTACGACTTACCGTCTCCACGTCGTGGTGTAATTTTTATTCAATATATTATTATTTGGATGGGTATAATAATGATGTGTAACTCATGTAAATAATAAATATAACATGTTAATTATTCTTTATATATGATATAACATCCATTTATATATTATTTTAATATCAAAAGAATGATATTGTCGCTCGTGCGTACGTACGGACTACCGTCTCCACGAACGCGATAAGATTCATTCTCTATCGTATCCATTCAAGTATAATTATCATTTTATGATTTAAAAATGATGTTTAAGGACTTGATATCATTCTGGATATGAATAATATACAACCTATCCATTACAAACATGTCTTATGTAACAAAACATATAAAATAAAATAAGTAAATTAACACCCGAAACAACGATAATACTAAGATATTATTATCAAATCAATATTAAAAGATCATATATGATATCATATTAATGTATATGATTCTTTTATAATTTAATAACAATTATTTCACCATCATACAAGAGGTTAACCTACCCCAACCAATGAAAAGTACAAGGTAAGGGTTATTTCACAATCTCTTCATTATCCGAGGTTGTTTATACGTAATAATCTACTGGGATCTCTTTATCTTCCACATCCATGTTTTCTTAAAAATGTATTTCAAAACATTTTTATTATTTACAAGAATATGGGTTAAAGTCATTTATACCCTTGTTCGACTTTTTATAAGAGGAATCTTTCCGTCGTTTTCAAAACAAGGTCCTTTTTAACCTTTTCGGCAGAATTAAGGTAAGAATGTTTTTTTGAACTTATACGGTGGGTGCGGCTATTTTCCACCGTTATAAATCATCGAAGCTTCCCTTACAAGCTTATAAGAATATTTTCAAAGAAAATGTTTTATTTTATATGGATCTTAAATGATTTCAAAATTAAAGAGATATTTCTCTAAAAAGAGTTTTGATTTCATCTATGTCAACATCCTTTGTTGGATTTTACGCTTATGTGAAGTTTATTTATTATGATACAAAACTTCTATGTTGTATTAATGTTTTTGTGATATGTTTGACTATGGATGTGCTATTTTTATACCATTCATGGTTTATGGTGAAAGTATTGACATTTCGTATGCTAGTTTTAATTCGAATGTTTATGTTATGTTTAAACCTTTTCATATGGGAATGCATTGGACTTAATATGTGACGGGTGGAGCCCGCTACAGCTCCTCGATGCATCGGTAGGTCTCATGAGACAAACTAGTGTCTTGGCACAAGGCCTTGACAAAATCTTATTTGTAGTCTTGGCATGAGGCCTTGGCTATGTGGTTATGATAGTCTGGCATTATGCATTCCATCATTATGAAAGTGGTTATTGATTTTTCATGTGATTATTCGCTTAGTAGAATATCCATGTGAATAAGTAAATGGCATTATTTCATTTTAATTATGCCATACTATGTTGAATGTTCATGTTTGAAAGGCTTTTGTTTTAGTTATACATTTCCTTAAATGTTTAATCTTATTTATGAAAGTTTCCGCTATATTGTTATCCTTACTGGGCATTTGAGCTCACCCCTTTTCTATGTTTTATTTTTCCCAGGAAGTGAAGAAGTAAATTATGAATGACCTGCAGGGATATTATGTGGGGATATGAGTGTGGATTATGGAGACAATATTTTGTTGTAGTAGTTTTTCATTTTATGATGTAATGTAAGACTTATGAATATATCTAGTGATTCCACAACTACTAAACCAATCGGTCTTTCGATATTTGATCTTTCTTGTGATCATGCCAATGTTATGTAATAATGAACCGACTCTAGGTAACTAGGGTCGGGGCATTATAGTTGGTATCAGAGGAAGTTTAGTACAAACCTTGGAAGCTAGATTTAGATAAACTCTGATTAGAGCACGTAGACCTAAGATGAACTTTGAGGATTAGTATAGAAGAACTTCCTAGAATTTTGGTATTGTGGAGATTTTGTGAGTTTTCTGATCAATACATCCCTGTATGGATACGAGTAGGTAGAGGCAGCTCTGGCTCAGATGTACCTAGGGGTAAAACCTGAAAACACCGCTTTGAGCTAGACTCGAACAGGAACTGGTGCACGACAACGGGCCTTGCTGCACTCTTGGTTACGACACTCCCGGGGGATATGCTTAGATAACTCCAATTTTCTTTACAAATCACTATGAAGGGTTTATGAGTATATACTTCCTCAATGAAAACATTTTTATGATTATGGATTATATCCATAAATAGTTCAATTTATGTTAAGTGTTTTCTAAGTATGGGATTATGTATTTTGATTCATATACTGATCTAGTTTATGCCATTGTCTAGAAATGGCGCCAAGAGGAAGAATTGGAAACGCTATCAATGCACGCACTCCATGTAGGTATTTCCCTCCTGCTCAAGATAATTATAGTGGAGCTGGTGGTGCAACTGGTGTCGATCAACTAATCACCATACTGGGACAACTCACTCAGGTTATGAATAATTACCTTACCCGTATGGAGCACCCTGATCCACATCGTGGAGGATCAATGTTAGATCGATTCATGAGTCAACAACCACCAACGTTCAATGGGAGTACAAATCCCTTAGTAGCTGAGCAATGGATAAATTCCCTAGAGAAAATATTTCAGGCTTTGGGGAGAAGTGAAAGGGAAAAAGTTATCATGGCAGTTTACCGCCTCACTGGAGATGCTGATCAATGGTGGTCATTGATTCAAAACATGAAGGAAGATGATGAAGTATCAAATATGGAATGGAGGGAGTTCAAAGATCTGTTTTTAGAAAAATACTTTCCTCGCGACCATCGAGCAGAGATGGAAAGGCAATTTCTAAGTCTGAGACAGAAGGAGGATGAGAATGTCGCAAAGTATGAGGCTAATTTTACAAGGTTAGCAAGGTATGCTGGAGATTATATACGTAACCCAAGAAGTAAGATTGATCGTTTATTTGATTGGTTAAAACTATTTCTTCATCGAGCATTAGTCTCACAATCCTTTTCGTCGTACGAAGACATTGTCTCATGTGCTATCAAGACCGAAAAGGAATTCTCTAAGTCTTATGACTTTAAAGAAAAGAAAGAGAAGAAGAGACCTGCTGATCAATCTGGGAATGGAAATAAGGGGAAGAAGGGAAAGGTTGAATATCCATCCTGTGGTAAATGCGGGAAGAAACATCCTGGTACTTGCTTGAAGGGAATGTGAGTCTGTTACAAGTGTGGTGAAAAAGGCCACCAATCTCGTGATTGTAAGGGGAAGAAGGAAGCTACCAATGTTCAGTGATACAATTGCAGGGAGATGGGGCATTATTCAAATGAATGTCCTAAGCGTCAGGAGAACTTACCTCAGAAAAGGCCAAGGGATCAAGGCCAAGCTTATGCTATCACTACTGCTGAGGTAGAAGCTCTGAAAGACGTGGTGGGAGGTAATTTAATGGTTTCCTCAAGTTTAGAAAATGCATTATTTGATTCTGGATCATCGCATTGTTTCATATCTTCCCAGTTTGCTAAGAAAATTATATATTTCCAATTTTATTTAACAAGGGATTTGTCTGTTAAAACCCCTAAGGGAAGTATCATTACAACAACGTTTTGTGAATCCGTCCCCATTAGAGCACATAAATATTCTTTATCTACTGATCTCATCGTCATACCTATGATTGAGTTTGATATAATCCTCGGTATGGACTGGATTTCAAACTATGATGCGAAGATTTATTGTAAGAAGAAAGAGGATACGATTCTTGATGATAATGATAAGGAACACCTTATCTTTAGAGCAGAATCGTCACCACCTAATTCTTATTTAGATCCACCCCCAGTAGCTCAAAATAATTCAATTATTGGGGAGGAAGAGAATGAAATGACTGTGGGTGAGGAAATGAATGTTCAAATAGAGGATGTACCTGTTGTGAAAGAATTTGTAGACGTATTTCCGGAAGATTTACCTGGACATCCTCCCGAACGAGAAGTTGAGTTTTCCATTGATTTAATTCCTGGATCAAGGCCTATATCGAAGACCCCTTATAGAATAGCCACTGTAGAATTAGTTGAACTAAAGAAACAACTAGAGGAATTGAGTAATAAAGGATTTATTCGCCCTAGTGTTTCTCCATGGGGAGCCCCTGTTCTTTTTGTTAAAAAGAAAGATGGATCTATGAGCTTATGTATCGACTACAGGGAGATCAATGCTATAAAGATAAAGAACAAGTATCCCCTACCTCGTATTGATGATTTATTCTACCAAATACATGGAGCTCAATACTTTTCAAAGATTGACCTTCGATATGGATACCATCAGTTGTGTGTAAAGAAGGAAGACATTCCGAAGACAACATTTCGAACCAGGTACGGGCATTACGAGTTTACTGTAATGTCGTTTTGATTGACTAATGCACCCTCTGTATTCAGGGATCTGCTGAATATCGTTTTCAAGAAGTATCTCGATGAATTTGTGGTGGTATTTATTTATGATATCTTAGTATACTCTAAAAGCTACGAAGATAATGAAAATCACTTGCGCATTATCTTGAATACTCTGAGGAGGCATGAATTATATGGAAAGTTTAGCAAGTGTGAATTATGGCTTCATGAGATTTATTCTCTTGGCTATATTGTCTCTAAAGATGGAATCTCTGTTGATCCTTCTAAGACCAAGGCAATCCAAGAATGGCCAGAACCTACTAGTATAACTGAGGTACGCAGTTTTATTATTTTGGCAGGTTATTATTGACATTTCGTCCAGAATTTTGCCCGATTGGCTAACCCATTAACGAAGCTCACACGTAAAGGGGTTGAATTTGTTTGAAAAAAAGAGTGTAAAAAATGATTCGAATAACTGAAGAGAATATTAGTCAATGCTCCTATATTGACTCTACCATCGGGGAATGATGGGTTCGTTATTTATAGTGATGCATTGAATAAAGGACCTGGTTGTGTCCTTATGCAGAATGATAGAGTTATTGCCTATGCATCACGACAGTTGAAAATTCATGAACAAAACTATCCTACTCATGATCTCGAGATAGGAGCTGTGATCTTTTCATTGAAGATATGGAGGCACTACCTCTATTGTGAAAAATGTGAGATTTATACTGATCACACGAGTTTGAAGTATATTTTCTCATAAAAAGAACTCAACATGAGGCAAAGGAGATGGCTTGAATTACTCAAGGATTATGATTTCACGATACACTACCACCCGGGGAAAGCAAACAAGGTGGAAGATGCTTTGAGTAGAAAAGACCATGGAGTTTTGAACAATATGAGAATTGAAAGGGATCCAATTTTCATGGATCTAGTGAAGATGGACATGGGAATAACCAGGGAAGGAGAAACATCAATTCTTTTTCAAATGGTTGCCAAACCATCTTTACTAGAAATTGTTAAGAGTTCTCAGACCGATGATGAAGAATTATAAAAGAAGATTAAATCTGTGAATGATGGGAGATTGAGAGACTTTGTGTATGAAGATGGAATTTTGAAATTCGGGAAAAGACTTTGTGTTCCCGGTTTACCTGATCTAAAAAGGGAATTTCTGGATGATTCTCATAGTTCCAATTTCTCTATACACCCTGGGAGCACCAAAATGTATAGAGATTTGAAGGAACATTTTTGGCGGGACAACATGAAGAGGGAGATTGCTGATTTTGTGTCAAAATGTATGGTTTGTCAGCAAGTGAAAGCTGGAAGGCAACAGCCTGGAGGAGTCATGCAACCTCTTCCCATACCGGAGTGGAAATGGGACAATATTACGATGGACTTTGTCATGGGTCTACCAAATACTCCTAGAAGGAACGATGCAATATGGGTTATTGTTGATCGTCTTACCAAATCAGCACATTTTCTTGCTATAAGAGAAGATCTACCCCTGGAACGTCTAGCAAGACTATATATTAATGATGTTTTGAGACTTCATAGAGTACCCCTATTGATTGTTTCTGATCGTGATCCCCGTTTTACTTTAAGATTTTGGAAAGGTATTCAGAAATCACTGGATACTGAACTTCATTTGAGCACTTCTTACCATCCTCAGATATACGGACAATCAGAACGGACTATTAAAACCTTATAAGACATGTTGAGATCTTGCTCAATTGACTTTCAGGGTATGTGGGATTAATATTTACCGCTAGTAGAATTTTCCTATAACAATAGCTTCCATTCGAGTATTCATATGGCACCATATGAAGCGTTATATGGAAAGAGATGTCATACACCAACCTGTTAGGATGACGTCGGTGAAAGAAAACTTGTAGGTCCAGAACTGGTGGAGGAAACGATGGAAAATGTGAAGGTAATCCAAAATCACATCAAAGCAGCTCAAAGTAGGCAGAAGAGCTATGCCGATAATCGAAGGAAGGATTTGGAATTTCAAGTCGGTGATCATGTTTTCTTGAAGGTATCTCCATGGAAGGGAGTAATACGTTTTGGTAAGAAAGGTAAATTGAGTCCCAGGTACATCGGACCTTTTGAAATTCTAGAACGAATTGGGGTTGTAGCTTACCGATTGGCAATGCCGCCAAGTCCCTCCAAAGTTCACGATGTGTTCCACGTATCTCTATTGAGGAAATACATGCCTGACCCAACGCATGTACTCACCTATGAAGAATTAGAACTGGAACTCGATCTGTCTTATTGCGAAGAGCCCGTCAGGATTCTTGATATGAGAGAACAAGTACTGAGAAACCGGACGACGTGTCTGGTAAAAGTTTTTTGGAGAAACCATAAGATGGAGGAGGCAACGTGGGAACCCGAGGAACTTATGATGAAGAACCACCCGAGTCTTTTCATTTGATAATTATTATAGATATTTCGAGGACGAAATTATTTGAAGGAGAGGAGAATGTAACACCCCAAGCTTCTACGGTATTCTTCTCTTTGAATAATGTGATAGCGTGTGTTGTACGCAACACCGAGTTTTAACACACCATAACCAATCAAACTAGCCGTTATGAATAGTAATACCTACTTTTTGAAATTATATATATATTTTATATTTTAAAATGGACTTCATTTCTGGATTCGGAATATCGAATTTATCCTAAGGTGAAATTTTGGTACTTTTCGGATAACTTTCATATTTTGATGAATGGTGAAAATTACTAAATTTTAATTAAAAACAACTTTTTTAATCAAAATAATTAATAGTGATAAATTATGAATTTGAGTGGTTTTAAAGTATATTTAGAATATATTTTTACCATTTAATATAATGTTTGTCATTGGACATAATTTTACAATTAAACTGAACATAAACAAGTGTCAATCTTTTGATAGTTATTATCTCTTAAAAACACGCTTTTTGTTTTGACAAGAGGGAATTAATTTTAAATTAATTTCTGCCACTTATGTGTTTTGAATTTAGAAAAATGGATTCCATATTTGGAATCAGGATTTCCAAATTGTGTAAATAGGTAACTTTTATTTTTAGACATTTTGAATAATTACTGCGGTAAATATATTATTTACCATGGTTAAGGGTAAATCCGGTAAATAAGGGTTAAAAAAATAATATTATAACAACACTGAATTACACTAAAACGTGTCCTAGCCTTATTGGTTGATACATGATAGACCATAGGCATCTTTGGGTTGATTTTTGGACCCCATGGTGCCACTTGTAGGTGATAGGGACACTTTTTTTAATTAAGTTAAAATGAATACAAAAATGACACAAGCATATATCTTTTAGTAAAACAATTTTTACATAGGGTTATATATGTTGGATTTTAGATTATAAATATTCATTAGAAAGATAAAACGATTTTATACATAGTGATATTTTATTTATAATTTTTAGACATTAAATAATTTAATTTAATTAATGACACGATGATGATGAATTAATTACTATAATAGTGAAAAATTAAAATAATTGATATTATAAATACCCAAATAAATATAATATGAAACTTTTAATGAATTAAACTAATTTTATAGGATAATATGATATATTAGGATTTATTTAATTGACTTTGTTCGAAGTAATCAATCTGTTATGAGTTTCACAAAAAACCAACTATTGAATAGTGTCAAAATTGACATAAAAGAGTTCTTAAAAGAAATATTATATTATTAATTGATATCAAATTCCTAAAAATATAAGGATCGGTCAATAGACTTATATCATGATAGTTTCATCATTAATGGACCACTTGGGGGTCGCTTGGATGTATATAGTAAGTTTATTAACCATATTATATAAAAATACAAAGAGACATTGTAAAAATGAAACTAATTAACTTAGAGTTAATACTTAAAGATAAGGTTAATATAAGTACCCAAACATGTCTAAATTATATTGGTTGAGTTGTTTTATACCTATCCCTACCTTAACATTTAAATAATCAACTCTGGAGCCATTAGAAACCGAATATGAATTTATTACAAATTAATATTTCTAGCTTTTCCGAAGGTGCCCCTCACCCCTCTTATAAAAGGGCACTCCTCCTTCTCATTTCTTCACACCTTCAAAGCCTTTTAGTTCAGAAAAAACCTTCCCCAATACTCTCCCAACTTCCCTCACTACAACCTAGAGGCCTTAGTTGGATCAGAAAGCCAACCTAAGGAGCCCTTTTGATCAAATCAAAAGGAAGAACCCGAAGAAGAGGTAATGTTTTCACCACCCCTTTTCAAGTTCCTTTCTTCTTCCACTTATTCTTTCTTTGTTCTTACCATTATAAAATAATAAATCCATTATCTCACATATACTGTGATGTTATTATAAATATGGTACAACCATATTCAGTATTCTATCCACCCTTTGAATAACATGTCACCATACGTGCGTACGTATGGCTTACCGTCTCCACGTCGTGGTGTAATTGTTATTCAATATATTATTATTTGGATGGGTATAATAATAATGTGTAACTCATGTAAATAATAAATATAACATTTTAATTATTTTGTATATATGATATAACATCCATTTATATATTATTGTAATATCAAAAGAATGATATTGTCGCTCGTGCGTACGTACGGACTACCGTCTCCACGAACGCGATAAGATTCATTCTCCATCATATCCATTCAAGTATAATTATCATTTGATTATTTAAAAATGATGTTTAAGGACTTGATATCATTCTGGATATGAATAATATACAACCTATCCATTATAAACATGGCTTACGTAACAAAACATATAAAATAAAACAAGTTAACACCCGAAACAACGATAATACTAAGATATTATTATCAAATCAATATTAAAAGATCATATATGATATCATATTAATGTATATGATTCTTGTATAATTTAATAACAATCATTTCACCATTATACCGGATTCTAACCTACCCCAACCAAGGAAAAGTACAAGGTAAGGTTTATTTCACAATCTCTTCATTATCCGAGGTTGTTTATATGTAATAATCTACTGGGATTTCTTTATCATCCACATCCATGTTTTCTTAAAAATGTATTTCAAAACATTTTTATTATTTACAAGAATATGGGTTAATGTCATTTATACCCTTGTTTGACTTTTTATAAGAGGAATCTTTTTGTCTTTTTCAAAACAAGGTCCTTTTTAACCTTTTTCCCAGAATTAAGGTAAGAATGTTTTTTTAACCTATACGGTGGGTGCGGCTATTTTTCGCCGTTATAAAATCATCGAATCTTTCCTTACAAGCTTATAAGAATATTTTCAAAGAAAATGTTTTATTTTATATGGATCTTAAATGATTTCAAAATAAAAGAGATATTTCTCTAAAAAGAGTTTTGATTTCATCTATGTCAACATCCTTTGTTGGATTTTACGCTTATGTGAAGTTTATTTATTATGATACAAAACTTCTATTTTGTATTAATGGTTTTGTGATATGTTTGACTATGGATGTTCTATTTTTATACCATTCATTTTTTATGGTGAAATTATTGACATTTCGTATGCTAGTTTTAATACGAATGTTTATGTTATGTTTAAACATTTTAGAATGGGAATGCATTGGACTTAATATGTGACAGGTGGAGCCCGCTATAGCTCCTCGATGCATCGGTAGGTCTAATGAGACATACTAGTGTCTTGGCACAAGGCCTTGACAAAATCTTATTTGTAGTCCTGGCACGAGGCCTTGGCTATGTGGTTATAATAGTCTGGCATTATGAATTCCATCATTATGAAAGTGGTTATTGATTTTTCATGTGATTATTCGATTAGTAGAATATCCATGTGAATAAGTAAATGTCATTATTTCATTTTTTTATTCCATACTATGTTGAATGTTCAAGTTTGAAAGGCTTTTGATTTATTTATACATTGCCTTAAATGTTTATTCTTATTTATGAAAGTTTCCGCTATATTGTTATCCTTACTGGGCATTTGAGCTCACCCCTTTTCTATGTTTTATTTTTCCCAGGAAGTGAAGAAGTAAATTATTAATGACCTGCAGGGATATTATGTGGGGATATGAGTGTGGATTATGGAGACAATATTTTTTTGTAGTAGTTTTTCATTTTATGATGTAATGTAAGACTTATGAATATATATAGTGTTTCCAAGTCTACTAAACCAATAGGTCTTTAGAGATTTGATCTTTCTTGTGATCATGCCAATGTTATGTAATAATGCACCGACTCTGGGTAACTAGGGTCGGGGCGTTACATCTGGGTCTCTATGCGAAATAATTCTTCAAGAATCTCGCATTGGTATGAGATGTAGTGAATTGCCCATCCATTGAGATCAGGGCGTATGCTCTATTGGACTAGACCATGTGTATAGCATATGGTCCCTCCCACTTGGGCTCCATCTTTGGAGGCTTCTTTCTGGGTATAATTGGGGTCCGAAGGACCAACACTAATTCTTCATCCAAGAAAGACCGGAGGAGGACCTTTTTGGTGAAGGCTCGTGCGATCTGGTTCTGGTACACTTCCAGGTGGTGCTGAGTGTGAAGCCTCTTCTCGTCTAGCTGTTCCAATTCACCTTACCACTTTTCTGACTTCTCATCATGGGATAATCGATCACAGATGGAAATACGGAGTGAGGGAAGTTGGAGTTCAATGGGCAGGACTGCCTCCGTGCCGTACACCAATGAGTATGGGGTAGGCCGAGTAGCGGTGCAGATTGTGGTTCGATAATCCCACAATGCTTGGAGGAGTTTATCCGCCCATGACTTCTTGTCTTTGTCCACCATTTTTTGGAGGATGTTGGACAGAGTCTTGTTGAAATCATCTATCTGTCCGTTGGTCATTGCATGGTAGCGGGATGAGTGGTTAGACTTGATACCATACTCATGGTATAGCTTTTCTGACTCAGCAGAGCAGAAATTGGTGTCGTTGTCCGTTAGTATGGTATGAGGGACACCAAATCTGGTGACGATATTGGTCTTCACGAGGCTGAAAATATTTCTTTCCCTGACTTCCTTGAGGGGTATGCTTCTTCCCATTTTGAAAAGAAGTTGGTCACTGTGAGGATATATTTCAGCTGTTTGGCCGTGGATGGAGGATATGGTCCCATGACATCCACCCCCCAGACGGAAAATTTCCAAGAGTACTTTTCTTCATGAAGTAACTTCGGGGGCTGGTGTATGAAGTTGGCATGAATCTGGCATGAGTGGCATTTTGAGGTAAAACACTCGCAGTCCCGTGCCCCTGTGGGCCATTAGTACCCAAGCCTTCAAACCTGATGGGAAAGCTTGGTCCCTGGTTGATGCGCTCCACATGCTCCTGCATGTACTTCAGTCATGACTGCAACAGTTTCTTCTCCATCAATGCATATGAGGAGCACTCCATCGAGGCATCGTTTGTAGAGGACCTCTTTCTAACCTATGCCACTATATAGGACAAAATTGATTTCCCTTCTCTATATTTGCTCTCGTTCAGCCCTGTCTGATAGAAGCTCTTCCCATTGAAGGTAGTTCGTGATGGGGGTCATCTAGACAGTAGCAGGAGTATATGGATCAGGTACAGGACAGACTTTGTAGATCTATTCCATATTAGCCTGAACAAATTCCAATACCATTCGATAGTGAGAAATATTGATAATCGTTTCATCCCGGTCTGGGTTTTCTAGGGTTGTGGCTGAGTTGGATAATGCATCAGCCTAAGAATTCTGGGACCGGGGAATATAATTCAATGTTGGTTCTGTGGAGAACTTGGCCATTAACCCTTGTACATGGTCAAACAAGGGGATTAGATCCTCCTTTTTAATAGCATAGTCACCGTTGACTTGCTTGATGAGCAGCTCCGATTCACCTTTTACCTTAAGGTGTTGTACTTGTGCCTGGAGTGCGAGCTCCAGGCCCGCAATGAGGGATTGATATTCCCCTTCATTGTTTGTACATCCCTCTGATAGGAGGAAGGAATACGACAAAATTTCCTTTTCTGGGGACACGAGTATTATCCCTAGACCCACTTTGTTGAATCTGGGATCCTCCATTCTCTTCTTAGTGGGGCTTCGGGACTCGCTGTCAAAGTACATTTCCCATGCTGGGACCTCTTCTTGAACCGAGAATATATCTTCATCAGGTAGTTCAATGTCAGGTGCAGTGGTCCATGTTGAAGGGTGCTCTTCTAGAATGTCTGTTAATGCCAGTCCTTTTATGGCTTTTGGAGGCAAAAACAGGATGTTGGACTGTTGCAAGATGCCCGCCCATCGGGATAGGAATCCGGTTAGCATCGGGAGACTGAGGATGTACTTGAGAGGGTTACTCTGTGAGATCAAATGGACTTCATGATGCTTCAGATAATGTCACAGCTTTTGAACCGTGAAGACCAAGTCCAGACAACTCTTCTCGATATTTGAGTATCGAGTCTCAGTATCAATCATGGTTCGACTGAGGTAATAGAGACTATTTTTGCTGCCATTGTAGTTCTTCTGTGCGAGGAAGGATCCCAATGACCATTCTAGGTCCTTCACATGTAGAATGAGAGGCCTTACATTGACCGGGGGAATGAGCACCGGTGGGCTTAAGAGGTACTTCTTCAAGTTGTCGAACGCCTCTTGGCAGTCATTCGTCCACTGCTACGTGACCCCCTACTTCATCAACCTGGTGAAGGGAAAACATTTTCCTGCCAAGTTGGCTAAGAACTGCCTAATATATGCTAGGTTCCCTTGGAATCCCCTCAGCTCAGTGAGATTTCGAGGGGGTGGCAGGCTCTGGATAGACTTCGTCTTCTCAGGGTCGACTTCGATACCGTGATGGCGTACGACGAAGCCAAGGAATTTCCCTGAGGTAACCCCAAAGGCGCATTTCAAGGGGTTCATCTTCAAGATATGTTGTCAGAGCTTGTTGAAGACAGTCTCAAGGTCCGACAGGTGATCCGAGCGCTATCTGGACTTAACCACTAGGTCATCCACGTAACATTCAACTAATTTTTCCATGAACGACTTAAAGATCTGATGCATGGCATGCTGATATGTGGCGCCATCAATTTTGAGACCAAAGGGGATGACCCAGTAATAGAATACCCCTTGAGGGGCCCTGAAGGTAGTGGCTTCTTCGTCTTCTTGGGCCATCCTGATTTGATTATATTCAGAATAGTCGTCCATGAAGGATAGAGCCTCATACCCAGTCGTTGCATCAATCAACAATTCAGTGATTGGAATCAGGAAGTCATATTTCGTACAATGTCGATTAATGTCTCTAAATTCAATGCAGAAGTGTATTTGACCATTCTTTTTCTTGAAAGTGACGATGATAGCCAACCAAATGGGGTACTGGACCTCCCTGATGAAGCCTGCTTTAACGAGCTTATCAACTTCAGCCTCTATCTTGACAGCATGTGAGGGGTGTGTCCTTCTAGTGGCCTGCTTGTATCCCTGGTGGACTTCTAGAAGACCTCAGTGATGCGTTTCTACCTCAGGATCGATTCCTAGAATTTCTGTGTAGTTCCATTCAATGGAATTCCATTGTTGCCTTAGGAAGGAGGTATATACCTCGTGTTACTCGGGAGACATGGACGCGCTAATGAGAGTGGGCCTCGAGCCTTCTTCGGTACCCAAATTTATTTCCCTATGCTCATCCAAAGTGGTGGAGTACCCTCCGCAAATGCGGTAGGTTCATCTATGAGATCTTCCCCCTCTTCTTCTCCCAAGTCCTCATCTTCTTGATCTGACGAGGAGAGAGTTTCTGGTATGAGCCTTCGAGTGTTTGAGGGAGACGCATTGTGGGAATCCCTGCTTGAGTATTCATCCCCAAATTGAGGGTTGGTAGACATTTCGGCATTGTCGTGCTCGACCATCACGACTGAAGTCATGAGGACATCCGAATGCGTGTCCGGACCTGAACTCCTACTCTCAACACAGTTGATGGGCATGACATAATCTCTTCCAAGCTACCTGAGGGGGTCATCGACGACCATTTCTAGGCCATTTGGAGCGGGGATCCAATCGACGCTGTCAACCAAAGGCTTCTTCTTATTTTTCACATAGAACTAGGCGTCGATGTAATGTGACTCGGAGAGCTCGAAAGGGACCTTGTCCGCATGCAACGTCCCTCTTTGTCCGTTGACATAGTACTTGATACACTGGTGGTAGGATGAAGGAACAACCATGTGCTTATGGATCCCTGGCCTTCCCAGCAGGGCATTGAATGTTTTGCTCTGCCGGACCACCAGGAATTCCATGTAGGCTACCAGGTCACTGAAATGGGTCTTTAGCTTAATCTTTCCCATTTACTTCTACTCACTCTTGTCATAACCTAACTAATTCGTGGCCAAGGGAATTAGATCGTCCTCACTATAGACCAACTTACGGATTGTCCGTAGGGGAAGGAGGTTAACTTCAGATCCATTTTCTAAAAAGACTTTTTGGATCTCAATACCATTCAGTGTGCCGGACACATATAGCGGTCTGATGTGTCCTTTCATGATGGAATCTTCATCCTGATCGGTGAAGGAAATCACCGCATTGCATTCATATGGGCGAGTCTCTGTCCGATAAATCTCGGCGGTAGCTACCTCGACTTAGAATTCATGGGGGCTGATCAAATCTTTGATGAGAACCTCCCTAAGGTCAGCTAACAAACATAGGGAATCCAGGATTGACAACCTGGCCGGTACTGACGCCAGATGCTTAAGGGTGTCATATTTTTGCTACAGCGGTCGACGCTTCTCTGTTGACGGGAGAGTCCTAGCGGGTGCTGTGTGAGCTGGATCATTTGACGAGGAGGGACCGGCTGTGGGGTCAGATGTTAATGGTGCTCCCACGTTTTGAAGACTTTTCCTGGCCGGTCTGTTTGTTCACCCTAGGCGACCAGACACTTGCTCCTACTCTGGTGGGTATCGCAGAACAATAGGGCCAAAGTGGCTTCTATTGGAGGTGGAGGGGCATTCCCTCTCCTGCTGAGTCCGCTGAAGGTTCCTCCCACAGGTTTCTGCAATATTGACGGTCTGGGCTGGGGTCCGACCATAGGGTTGGTTTCGGTTGCTACAACGCCTCCTCTGGTATCCCCTACCTGTACAATTCCTTCTCCCAGCTCCTCGTGCATGAATATTGGGTTCGTAATCATACCCTTCATCATGGAATGATTCCATGAGATGGATGACGTTTATAGAACCATAGATTGGATCTTCATCCTCTGACAGGTCAACCTGGTTGGTTGTCTCTGATGGTGCCGTTTGGTGGGTCAGTGCCCGTTGTGCCAGATTCAAGGGAATGAAATCTGCCAGGTTCGGGACTAACTTTGGCCCTGTCGCAGACTGCCCCTCTTGTGATTTATTCCTTCTTCGACTCCATCCAGATGACCGGATTGTGGAGGGTTGTGAGGCTGATGCTCTTGGATCTGCGGCTCCAGGGGCTACTGGTGGCAACATAGGCTGCTGTAGTTGAGCTCGGAGTATGCCCTGGGCTCGGTTGATAGTCTTCCGAGTCATCCAATTGTCAAATTTCTGCCCCTGCTTACTGGTAACTTTCTGTCACCCCTCATCTTTGTCGAAGTCGGTGGTAGAGATACATGACACATGTTCTGGCGTTGGTCCCATCTCGACTTGTCCGGAATCTACCATCCTCAACAGGAGGTATTTGAAGATGAAGAACTCTTGAATACTGTGCCCCAACATCCGGTGGTAGGGGCAATAGGCTGGCCTGTCATCACGACCAGATTCTTTAGGTATCCTCGGTTATGGAAGGCTGAGCAAGTTGCAATTCATAGCGGCAATGAAGTAGCCACAGACTTGATCATCTCAGAACAAGTATAATATTTTCCTCCGCTCCTCAAATTGGTTCCGCTTCGGTCCTCTATGATCGTCATGTTTAGGTGGCGGCGACCACTGATATGCAGGGGGCCCTTGACGATTTGGTGGAGGCATGAGCGTTGGAGCGGGCATAGGGGTTGGCGTGAGTGTGATATCGGACGATTCGGCTCTAGGATCTCTCTTCACCGGGGCCTGCGAGGCTATTCGGGACTTTGAATTAGTCCACTGTAGGGAGTCCCCAATTCTCTGGGCAATAGCCTTGAGATGGCGGAAGCCAGTGGTGCACTCCACCGGTATGAGCGGTGTTAGCCGCTCATCTATAAGATTATCGATGCATATGTCTAGAATATCATCTTGAGGCATTGTCCTGTTTAGGGAAAAGGCCATACCTTTCCATTTGGCGATGAAGTATGAGACCCTCTCATTCTCCCTTTGCTTGCAATTCATTAGATCACTGATCGTTGTTTTAGGCAGCGTTGAACTGAAGTGGAACAGGAACTGCTGTCGGAGGTCCTCCCAACTCTTTATCGACTGGGCTGACAGACTCGTATACCAGATGAAGGCGAATCCTTGCAAGGTCCGCACGATGCATCTGAGTTTCACTGTTTCTTGTTGTTCCTAATTCCCCATCATAGGGTCGCAATAGGATGTGTAGTGAATCAAATGGTTCTCCAGATCACCTGATCCATTGAAGATGGGGAACACAAGGCTCCCAAAATTGGTTGGAGGTGGTGTATTGGTCCCTCAATCTGGGTATGGTTTCCTCTCCGGCTATATCAGAGCGCGTTGACTATCCATCGCTTCCAATCATGCTGTTAGTGCCTCGATGGTATTGGTGAGTCGCTGGTTTACATCCTGTTTGGACCGGTCATGAGCAAACATAGCTCGAGGAATTTCCTGAGGATCCGCATTTTCCGGAACCAAGGGTGTATATTCCGTTCAGGGTACCCTTGGAGGGTTCAGTTGTACTTGCTCCGGTTGTCTCTTAAGTGGAGGGAAATCCTGGTATTCATCATCCACGTTTAGGTAGTTAGACAAACCAGGAGCCTCATTGGGCAGGAGCCTTGATCATGCATTATTTTCCGGGGAAAGCCTTAGCCTTTTAGGTGCACTTACTGGGAGTGCATGACATGGCTCTTCTTGGGATGCACTTTCAATAAGGCAGTTCCTCTGGAGCAGCTCGGCGTTAAGCCGCCTCAACTCTTTCATCTCTTCTTCATATCAAGCGAACCTCTCTTCAAGCGTGAGTTGCTCATTTTTTTCGAGAGAGGGGGACAGGTTAAGGGTAACTATTCATTTGTTATTATCCTTGTTGGAATCTCGCAGGGTAGGTGGAGTGAGGTTAGCTAAAGGGGCAGCCATATTTAATGTAGCCCTCTGGTTCCGGGTGTGAACACCTAGGGGTTCAAGGTGAGTCACAGCCTGACCGGAACCGTCATCTCCCAATCCCTCCTGATTTTCATTTTCTTCAGCGTCACCTGCGGGGATAGACTCTATGGCGTTGATGAACATATATTTCGGGGTGGAGGGGATGCCATCTTCCAACGGCTCCGTATCCAATGATTGATGGACCTACTTTCCAAAGGCAGGCGTTCGCCGGATGGTCTGACCAGTGACTCTTAAGAAATCACATTGGTCGATAGGATGGGCAGTTGGGCTCATCACACCCTTTTGGGGGGGAATTATTGCCTATTCTGGGGCTCTCTTATAGATTTATGACATATTCATATGTTCGCGAAACTTTGGTTTATACCCAGACATAGTATCCACAGATTTAACCTTGTTGGGAAATGGTCAACTGGACATAGGGGTTCAGAATCATTTATTCCATAGGTTTACCATCCCTCGTTGGATTAATGACCCCGAAGGGTTGGAACTCAATTGAGGCAGCACTAGGAGTGGCGTGGTGAACTGATGTGGGGATGATCGGATCGACCGGCCATTGGGCTTGAACCTCACGGAGGCTTCCTACATACCCTGCCTAGGTAACAAAGATCAAAGTCCACATGGTTCGAATAAATATTTTAACGTCATGCTGGACGGGGGCATACAGTTTAACGTCTTGTTGGAAAAGGGTTGAACTCGACGTGAAGAAACGACCGATTGTTGGGCTTGAACCTCGTGGAGGCTTCCTACGTACCATGCCTTGACATGGATCAATGTACCCGTAGTTCGCATTGCTTGGGGATTACACTCTGGGGAAGCCCATAGGAGGATTTCATGGTTGATTCTTACTCTTAACCCACGTGAGTCATGCTTGGTGTGAGAAACAAGAGGCAGCAGGGACCAGAGGATCATGTCGCGAATGGTGCATTTGTGAGAAGCAGAGTGGGGATTACGCATGAAGGAAGCCCAGGGTGATGGATTGGGGCTTACACTCTGAGGAGGCCCAGAAGGATGGGTCTTACTCCGAGATGGACGCCCGAGGCAACAAATCCCTGCAGGAGAGGGAAAGGGGCTGCTCTTGTTCCCGTCTCCTCTCTTGCAGTCCACGAGGGATTCCTTCTGATGGGTATTTTAATACCCCCATGGAGCCTTGGACAAGTGGAGGGGTAGAAAAGGGATTTCTGAGCTCAGACTCCACATTACCATGGGAATGTGAACCCAGGAATGCTTCAGGAATCTGCTCAAGGGTCAGGGAAACCCCTTTTCCCCTGTTTACCGTGGGTATGTGAACTCAAAATGGGGCGCTAATGCACCTGAAAGTTATACCATGCGGATCTGGTGGCTCTGGCGGAGCCCTCACCTCGGAGCCAATGAATAGTCCAATGAGGGAGTCGTGGAGGACCTGGCTGGATTGGAAGGATTTTACCTGGCTCTAGAGATGAGAACACTGAAGTATTTGTCGAGCCACCGAGAGGTATGGGTGGTGGCGCCCATCGAATGGGGAAGTGCCACGCGGCTGGAGAAGCCGTTCGCGAACAAGGGTGTTTCGCGGACTTATTGGCATCCTGCAAACTAGGGTGCTTCGCGGCTTTGGGTTCAATCTGCAAACCGGGGTGGTTCGCAGAGGGTTCTAGGTGGGCAATGACGGCCAAGGGCGGTGCAGATCGGAGGCTCGTCGGTCGGGGCTTCGCCGATGGAGGAGGGTGATACACAGTTCGATGGATGGGAAAAGAGGCATAAACTCCCTGGTCTGCGGGGAAGTCATCCACGTAGGGGGTATGGTTCGCATTTCTCCTTTTTTTTATTTAGGTTCACTATTCACCAAATTATTATGCATTTTCCAATTCCTTCTTAATTCATATACCTGCTGTGGTTCGCTAATGGGAATTTCACTATTTGCGAAATCTGAAGGCTTCCTTAAACCTATCTCCTTCCCCCGTATCTGATTCCAGTTATCCGATCCTTTCTTCTTTCCCCCTTGGTCTCCCTTTATAGAGTGGGAAAAGTAATGTATCTGTGGCCATACGACACCTTTTGTGGAGGCCCATAACCAAATACCCGGTTCACGGCTGATTTGGTCAACCTGCGATTCGTGGTGGGTATTGAATGCTCGCCCCCCCCCCCCCCCCCCCTCCGCGAGGCGATCTCAAGGAGTGCTCTACGGCTGCGGAGGGTTCTGCCTCTATTCTTCGAACGACAGCGGGTGCAGCTTAAACCGGTCGACGCGGTCCACAGTTGGCGCAGTTCGTGATGATGAACCGGACTGGCTCCCTTCTTGCCTTGCGACCGCGGAGGCTCTCCGCCTCCATTTCGCAAACGACAACGGTTCACAGAGGATGGTGCCTCGCGGTGCCTGGCCACGTTGTGCTTTCGTGGACCCGTTTGCGGACAAGTCATTTGTGTCTCCTCCTTTATTTTTTCCCCAATTCATTGGGGGATTTGGGAAAAACCCCCTTTGCGGATTTTTCAGGACCCCACAATGTCATACCTACACACATGGAGTGAACTTTCTATCACATTTTGTAGGTGACCCAAAAAGGTTATGTGGGAATTCCAAACATTATTTCCCGCCCACTCAAAAATTTGATTTTCCTTTTAAATCAAGAAGCAACTTTGACTATGATAATGCTTATCAATTCTTCACGAATCTTATTAATTTTGTGATGGAATTTTTCATTTATTAAATTTATGTATGGGACTTTTATATGACATCTCAACATTAATACATACCTTATAAGAAAGTAAATCAATCCAAATGTGGTCCTTGATATGTAATTCCTCTAACATATTGAACTTATAAGTGAGTAAAGTTGTGTTATTCTCATTATGGGTGAGGTAACCAATGATTTTAGGGTAATTCAATATGTTCATGTCCATCATATCCTTTAAAATGTAGATAAATCCCACAATATATCAATCTAGTATTCAAATGGAGGGGAATTTTTTTCCATTTTTGTGGATGAGGATAGAATGAAAAATGCAGGAATCATCATTTATCACATAAGGATAAAATGAAAGATATTAATAGTTCATATAATCAAAATCCTCCACACATATTTAGTTAATATACATGGTATAGTATAACTTTTTACTTATTGTTTTGATGGGGCCAAAAATGGAATAGTAAGGTGTCACTATATATCTGATTTTTAATGGAATTTTGGTATGCTTAGATATTTTAGGATAAAATCCATTTACAAATCATATTTATATGAATGTAAATGGGAGACTTATGATTGGATCATGATCTCATGAAGGATAAAAAGATCCCATAATTATTTGGACACTTAGATTAGTTTAAGATTTTTTAGGATAGAGTTTTGGGGAAATTTGGGCTAAATTCATTATATTTAGACCAGTATGTTTGGTTGTTTAATGTCATCCAATGAAAAACACCATCCTAAAGTTTAACTTCATGTGGTAGGGATGTTTAACAATCATGAATTCAGGAAAATTATTTCTTGGGAAATATTCAACTGGTTAATGGTGTTAAACCCCCCATCCATCATATCTAAGGTGAAATATCCATTATAATAATACTTACGTATAATGTAAGACCCCACCTAATTTTGTTCCAATATTAACGATTTCATTGTTGGTATCATTTGGGATCAGATAGCCAATAATTTCCCTGATCTTAGGGAGATTCAAATAAAAACATTATTTTTGAAGGCCAACACAGTCCTTTTCTGTTGGACTTCATGTTTATGCAGTGCGTGGAGCCTTTTTTCATGAATCCCCTTTAACTCAACAATCATATTTTATATTTTTATATTTTTTAATTTTATACCATGGTTATAATTATAGAGTGTGGGATGTTTATAATCCTTAGGTATCATTTCCTATATTCTATGGAGAAGCAAGTATGATTTTACTTGTATGGTGACATGAATCATGGACAGATAGCACAAAATCCATGCAGGATCTTGTTTGGATATGATTTCATTTCCTGTATATAATTTTAAGTAACATATTGGATAGAACTATTAACACTCATTATCCATGTGTTTCCAACTATATGTTATATGGTCATGTTTTTGGAATATTTGTTGTACTCTTCATACAACCATTTCAACTATTTAGAAAAAATTTGTGTTATTTTCTTCCAATATTAGGAGAGGGACACCTAATTTGGTGATGATAAAAAAACATCAAAAAATCAATAATATCATTTTCTCTAATATCCTCATGGGATATTTTCATTTTTTCATATTTATTGAAGAAGTTGTGGGTAGTAAGGATTTAATTGAACTACCAACCTATTGTTATGGGATATGGCCCCATGACATCCATTATCCATATGCAAAATGACCAAGAGTATCCAATAGCATGAAATAAATCCATGGTGTTAACAAATGATGTAGGAATATATTTTAAAGTATGTAATTTCCAAATTAACTCTTCCTAGTCATGTGTCATTATAGTCGAGAAATATCCATGTCTTCAAGTAATATACTACCACATGACTTCATATACTTGTCCCTTTAACTATGAAAATCCATTGTTTGAATATTGTTTTAGGATGTTTTACAGAATTCTTGATATCTTTTAATCATTTGGGGATATTAATTGTTGGAAAATTGTTATGGTAAACTATACCAGTTACTACAAGAAAACTTGTTTCTTTTTAGGTGGTTCTACATAGGGTTCATAATTAGTTCAAATTATATGTCATATCCCTTAAACTGTGTGTCTAGTAATTATGGGCAGAGTTTTATTAGTTCATGATCTCAAAACCATTTCCAAAATTTCTGGCACCCCTTTTCCAATATCCTAGGTGGGAGTGAATAGTTGGCACACAAATTTTCTAATTATGTTGCCTAACAATATGACACTCTCCATGAGACTAGTATGGGTGAACGATTTGATGGAATATTTTTTATAACCAAATGTCCAAACCCTAGAAACCATGTGATTATATTTTTAATCCCACAAAATATTAATTATGGGATGAAACCCCATCCCCCAATATAAATTCTAAACACCTTCTAATTGAACATAGTCTAACTCTATGGTTTTGGAGGCCCGTGGGAGATAAATTTTTCTCCTATAATCCCTATCCTCTAAGATCAAAGTGTTGGAGGATGTGATTAACATATCATATTTACGTGTAGTATACATTATTTATAATCCATATTTTTTATTTTCATTCCATATTTGATGATGAAGGACACTCATTTTGTGGTGTAACAGATCTGTGATTTCATGTATTATAATGATATGGATTCCTATTTAATTTTATAATCATTCATCACTCCATTAGTAGTTCCAAGTTCAGGTTACTTATTTCTCATGTGATTAAAGGTAAGTGGTTCCATAAAATATTTCCTTACACAAGAAAAATTTATTATGTTTCTTTATTCGAAATTTATTTTTAATTCTTTTCCTTGAATTTAGAAGATTTTATTTTAGATTTTAAAAGGAATGGAATTAATAAAAAACCCTTTTTCAATGATATTGGAAATATTAGGTTGAGTTTGAGAAAATTTGGATTTAAATTAATAGTGTATTGATGAAATAATTTGATTATGATTCTTAAGATATATGAATTTAAATGATGGATTATTTTTAAAGGTGTGAACTTGAAAACAAACCTATTATTTGGTTATGAAATTGAAATGGAATGTTGAGACTTAGATTTGGGAATTAAAAATGTAAATGGAGAATTGAATTAGAAAAAACGATTTTACCATTATTGATTGATTTATTGATTGAAATATAATGTGAGACATGGAAGTCTGTTTGTGATTAAGACATTCTTGCAAGGACACTGACCCCCATAGAAATCAATTCAAGATGGAATATATAACCAGACCAAGTCTAAAATTATTTTCCTTCATGGGGTGTTGATTGATTATATCCATATAGCTTAAGAATTATGTATGTGATCACACCTTGATCCATGATTTATTGACATTGTAGTTGTAGGTTCCTATATCTAAAAAATAACTAAACTCATGAAAATTACCCTCGTCTCATGGTATTTATATAATTATTTCATGCCAGTGTTTATTGAAACATTATAATTCATACCCTTCTATATGTTGAAATGTTTATTTAGAAATATTTTTAGTATAATTTCAATCTACTAGATTGTAAATACTGATTGGCTTAAAATATAAAAAAATTTACCATAAAATTCATTTATTTTAATGCAATGATAAATAATTTATTTTGTATAGAACTGCTTATTTAATGATTAGTGAGATCTTTGTGGGTTATTTTTTCTCCCACCATACTTTTTCCTTTATGAATTATTATATTATGTTATTCATGGTATAGAAAAAGGAAAATTTCCACTATGTGGTGGTAGGTTATCTTGTTTCATGGGACATTGTTTGATGGTAGTCGCCAGTGGGGTTGTGATCCACTTGTTACATTTAGATTCTTAGTTTTCATCATGACAGATATTTTTTCAACTTTTTATATTATGTATTTATTTGATATAATTATATGTTTACTTGTTGTACTCATTTACCCTGGAGGAGTGTTTTTCATATAAATTGTTCATCTATTTAGCCTCCCCTTTTATATAGTGATTTATTTTTATTATGGTGAAATTATTATTTCTTACTATTTGTTGATTCTTTTTCCCTAGTCTAGATTGAAAAATCCATTGGGGGTATGTTAGTTCTAGTTTGGGTATCGGTATGCTAGGGTATTCATGAAGGTTCTAGAAAAAATGGTATCAAATGAAATTATTCAGTCTTTCCTTGGTGTTAGTATGTATATTTGGAAGTCATTATAGATATGATGTTGGGTGTTGGGGAAAAAGTGGTAATTTATGAGTGTGTTCGATCTAGATCTCATCATAGAGAGCCTTTAGTCACCATGTGTGTTTGGGAAAACCATCTTTAATGAATAAATTGATTATATTGTAGTATTTTCCCAAACATTATATGAGTATTTTGAAATTCTTCAAAATTGAATTCCAACTGAAAGAATTGATATTTATATATATCTTAATTGATTTAATGATTTATGTATCCTCGTTGAGATAATTATGTTCTATATTGATATTGTTTAATACCATTCCCCTATAAATATGTCTGAAAATACCTATGGAGGGAGATGTCTATGAACTATATATAGAGAACCCTCTAATTGATCAGAAGCACATTGAGATAGTGTCTTATGTGGTCCATGCACTGAGATATGTAGATTTAATGATACTCATTCATGATTAAATAGTGAAACCTCAGTGTTAGGAAACAGGATATCAGTCATACGAGTTTCAACACCAGAATCCTCAATATTCACAAGGATCTAATGATCATCAAGAAGTAGATGATAGAATGAAAATGATTTAACTTCTTTTTAAGTTCTTGAAAACACAAAATTAAATAACGGTGAATTATACCAAATTCAATATTGAAGGTATAAGTAGGACGAAGTGGGATTTCATGTCTTTGGTGAATAGGCATGGTGTCTTATAGAGGATATAATTTAGTGATAATTTCATAGATAATTTCCAGCTAGAGTATATGGTTTTGGAAAATTTTATTTAATTTCTTATCCTTTAACAAGTATATAGGACTGTGACTCTATATGAAAACCATTTTGGTGGACATGATTATTTTTATCCTAAGGTAGTGTCAAATACGATACTGAAGGCTCTATGATTCCAGATGGAACTTTTACATGATATCAAATTATATGTTTTCATGATGAATCTTACTTATTGTGTGGATCTTCTAAATATATCTTTGATGTCAGAGCTTGACCTCGATAATAATTCATTTTTATGGGAGTTCCTCTGACTCACTATATAATTTATTTAGTATACATTAATGGAATGAGGATATGTGACGTGTATAATGTTGGATTTAGATAAAATGAAACATATATTTTTTATATGGTGTCTAGAGTAGTTATATTTAATTTCATTGAATGTATAAATATCTTTCATTTTAAGTTAGTTTTTTTTATAGGAACCAATGATAACATAGTTCATGCAGTATCTTAGGCCACCTGTGGAAGTTATATCATGTCTTTTATATCCCATGTAGTGGAATGGTCTCATTAGAACCTAAGAGCATAAATATTTTTTTATATTCTTTAATAACTAATGGGTTAAGGTGATAGCAATCTTTATTGAATCTTCTTCACATGGAGGATGAGTCTCTAGAGGAAACTGATGATGTCCTAATGATAGTGAGTAGTATTGTCACAATTTCTTCAAATTTAGGGACTAATATATTTGATATTACTTCATCTCATTCATTCATATTTACACTAAATGTGAATCTACATTATCACATTCCATCCCAAAGGGGACTATTCCATGACTCTCGAAGAACACCTCTAATAGGCTTAGGCTAGCTACTTGTGCTGAGTAGTAATATTATTAAAATGGAAGGTCTTATCCTAAAGTAACTATATTCATCCACACATATCCAATACTATACAATTAATAAATGTAAACTTATTAAATAAAAAAAATCAATTTATAAGTCAAATGAAATAACTGTAATATGATATGAACCCCAGGAAAGAAAATTTGGCCAAATATACACCCTATAAAAAGAGTATGAAAATAACTCCAACCTGAAAGTAAATATGGGAACTGATTTAAAGGTAGAAAATGAACAAAACATATTTTTTCCAGTGACCCTAAGATCCACCTAGTCATTGTCCCTCGAGGAATCCTTCAAAGGGTTTATCATCTGCACATGACATGATACATGCAGGAAACACTTGTGCATGGGTGAGTCTAACAATACCCAATAGGAACACAAATATCAAAAAAGAATATAAAAAAATAATAACCGTCAGATCTATATAGGTATATGTATATGAAACATCATCTATGAATTTCCATACAAACCCACCAAAGAAACACAGTCTTATGTTTATTTCTCAACTATAACACCATCCTAGAATTCCACCTTGAAGTTTCACATATAACTCATATGGAAGATATTACTCCATTATTCGGGTAGCACTCATGAAATACATTCGATAAGTATTTCTCATCATGTATCTACAAATAAATATATATTTTATGTCTTGATAGATACTACATATAGATTTGGATCACTCCCAATGCCATGTGGTATAACAATAACTCAATATAAATTAACCCACTATATAGAGGATCTACATCTTCGCAGTGTTGGTTAGGATGACACAATGATCTCAATATGGGGAAACAATATGACAGATTATCTCACAATGGACCTCATAAAAGGATTCAAATTACTCAATCAAAGAAGTTCTACTAATGGGATCACCATCATATGAGTAAGATGTGATTTTGTACTAACACTCATAAAAAAGGATATAGGAAACACACACCAATGATACTATACCATGATATATTAGACAAGGGATCCAAGAAATATTTGAATGAGTACATGGAGTGTACTAGGGACACATGGTGTGCCTCTTTATTACTGGTTCATTCACATGTAAACAAACCATTCTCGGATATGTGTAAAAGTACATGGCATTATGATGCATGTGTACTTCTTCCTATTCCCCAATACATGGCCATCCAAATGTACATATCGCAAATAAACTTATGTGTAGGATAAAATGAAATTCTTGTGGTCATTTACTTCTTGGATGTTCCTATGTACCCTATGTGATACGTGCTAATCCAACAAGGAAGGTTCACACATCAAGTGACATGGTAACATGTTTTGTGATACATAAATTCACTGTGGATACCCATGAGAATACATAGGGGTCTCACACGACATGTACATTTTCCGTACACATCATTTATATTAAAAATATTCATAATTAATGATCTAGATTCTTGAATCTCCTCAACATCTTAGACCATCAAATAAATAAATCCCCATGCCAAAATCATGTATTTTCTACGGCCGAGCATTTCTATTATCAACGAATCAAAAATAAGCCATAAAATCCATTCATAGAATGACTTCTAATTTCATTCACTATCATGAATCTAAAATAACCAAAAAATAGGGTATCTACACCATCTTATTTTCCATCGCTTCCATCATTGCACCACCATCATGTTGTTCCATACTTGAATGTACAATATCGAATCGCTACACCAATATATGGGTGATAAGTGATCGATTCTACAGATATTAGATTGTGTGAACAATAAAGGAAATAAAATAATTTATGGAATGAATTATCATATCTAGAATGATAGAATGTTTCCATATCTTATTTCTATCATTTAGGATGTGATTGATGTTGAGATAGCTGGGTTTCCACCCATTGATGGTAATGATCAACATACACCTATTGAAAAGAGGTATCATGAGAATGAGTGAATAAATAAGAATGAAATATTATCATCACATTATGAATGTGAATTATTGAGAGTGAAATATGTTTCCACAACAATAGGTATATTGAACTAACTAAAGAACATATATGTAGGTAATACAAAAGTCAAGATGTCAAATCTTCAAATCAGGAAATTAAAGTATGATTACTTGAAGATGGGTGAACATGAATCTTTGGGGGAATTCTTTACCAGATTGAATTAAATTGTATGTAATATCCTATGTCTTGGTGAAAATATGCATGACTCTACAGTTGTTAAAAAAATCATGAGAATCCCACCTGAAAAATTCGACACAAAACTTTCCTCATTTGAAGATAGATATCCTAAGACATATATATTGATGACTTACATGTCACTCTTATTACTTATGAAATGAGAAGAGAGAAATCTATGAAAATCAAGAATAAAGATGACAAGGAAATGTATTTAAAGGATTTTATGAAGGAGAACACAAAAAATATTTATATCAAAGAAGAATATAGAGATTATAATTCTAAAAATGATGTATGTAAAAATATTAATGATAGTTTGTCCTTGATTTCTAATAATGTGAAAATAGGTACAGAGAAATATGAAGGTAAACTTCCCCTAATGTTTTTTGAATGTGTAAGTGTTGGTCACATTGAGGATAATTGTCCCCAAATAAATAATGAATAAGATTTTTATGATGAAGAAATAAATCCAAGAATATTGTGGAAGAAACAAAGTTATAAAGTAAAGTGAGGGAATGAAAAGAAAATCTTCAAATTCAAAAGAATAAGTTTACTGTTGAAATACAAAGAATAAGAAAGAAGTTATTCTGATTCCGAAAACATAGTTGGGTATAGTATTTAAAATACTCTCATTGCAATAGTTAATGATGATGAATGTGGAAGCAGCAACTCTAAAGAATATGAAGAAGAAACTCAACATGAAATTAATTTGAAAGAAGAGTTGAAGAAATGTCTAAGAAAGATCATAATACTTGAAAATCAAAACTAGAAACTGAAAGATGGATGTTATTCAGTGTTAAATCAAGAATTATTTTTTATTGATAATGATACGATTGTGAATGATATTGATGATTTAAAGAAGTATCGTGATGATGAGAATAATTGTAATGAATATATGAAAGTAAAGATGATGTCAATGGAAGAAAAATTAGGACTTGTTCAACAAAATCTCTCAAAATCTAAATTGAGAAAAACAAGTTTCAAAAACATGATCACCAAAGCTGGTAAATGTTATCAAAAAGAGAATCTATATATGGATCAATAAAAGTTACCTTCAAAGGGTGACAAGAATAATGGCAGGAATGTTTTTTATGTAGACAAGACCAACAATGTAGGAGATTCTATTGTCTTAAAGAAACCAATGTACAAAAATGTTCTAAAAAAATATGAATCTTGAAGGGTTTAAAATACTTATAATTTCATTAAAGCTATTTATAAAAGTAATGTTAGTGGTTCAAAAATAAATGAAATGAAATTGGATGAGAAACACATTCCGGATTTGTACAAGGGTTTTAGAGGATGATACTCTTATTATGGATATTATTGGTATTGTGGAAGATTCATGCATACAAAAAGTATGTGTTGGTTTAAATAACAACATTATTATTATCCCACATGATATAGAAGGATGAAACATAGGGGGATTTAATCTCCATAATGAAATAATAATGAAAAGGTTACTGAAACAAAGTATAATAAGAACAAAATAAAGATTAAAAATAGGCTACAGTCCCTGGAAACTGTACATGAGATATGTGAACAACCTAGAAATATTGTGAAAGGAAGTCTTTTTTTGTTACAATACCATCAAAATATTCTCAATTCTAAGAAACTATAAGTGAATAAATAAATTAAAGACGAAACTGATGTTGTTGTTGAAACAACATTGAATGTCAAAAGTGGAGAACAACCATGGATACTTGATAATGGGTGTTCCTCACACATGATGGGAAACATAAAGTTGTTAAATAATGTTAAATATCTTAAATAATTAACTCTAATATATAAAAATGGTGAATAATTGAAAATATAAGATGTTGGGTCAGCCATCATTGGTTAAGAAAAGAAGAAATCTATGAAAAATTTGTATGTTGATGGGATGAAGCACAATCTGCTTAGTGTTTCATAATTGTGTGATGAGGGTAACAATGTTGTCTTCAATAAAGATAGTTTTTATATGAAGTGATGATTAAGGGGAGATTTATAAAAGAGGATAATGCAATAAAATAAACTTATTTCAGGTTGGTGACACATAAAAATATTTTTACATGAGCATGGTGGAAAAGAAATAGTTGTGGAATAAAAGGCTCGGACACATGTGTCATAGAAACATGAGAATGATATATAAAAAAGACAATGATTGAGATATTCTTGATTTTCCAAGAAGTAGTGATTGGTTTTGCACTATCTTCTATAAAGGTAAGATTATGAATATTGTTCATAAGTAAGTTGATATTAGTTCCATGTAACCCATGGAGCTAATATATTCTGATATATATGGGCCAATGGGGAAACAATCTATAAATAGAGATAAATAATTCAATATTTTATTTTACATTTTACTCGCATTACTTGTGTTATGTTAATGTAACAGAAATCAGATTATTTGAAAATGATTAAATGTTTTAGAAGAAAAGATGAGAAGAATTTGAGTATCCAGTGAAGAAGATGAGAACTGATAATGGTGGTGGGTATATAAGTGAAGAGTTTAGAGACTATCTTTATAAGCATAGAATTCATCTTGAATATAATTCCCCATACACACCCCAACAAAATGGGGCTGCTGAAAGAAAGAATAAAATCTTGGAAGAAATAGGAAGAACCATGTTACTTGACATGGAATTTTTTCATTATTTTTGGAAGTAATCCTTGAGTAATACTTTGTATATTCAAAATTTTTATTTCTACAGGCGTCAATCAAATATGACTCCATATTATTTTTTAGGTAAAATTCAAATTCTAAAGCATATTTTAGTTTTTGGATGTCCATGTGTTATAAAGAAGAAAGCTAGACACTAGGGAATGTTTTAACAAAATGGTGACAATGGAATATTTCTTAGTTATGATATAGAATGAAGTGGTTATAGATTATTCAAGAAATAAAAAAATATTTTGGATTCTATTAATGTGAATGTTGTCGAGATAAGTGAGAATGAAGAACATTGTGAAGTAGGAAAGAGAGTTGAGAAAGTTGAAGAAAACAATTCTGAAATTAAGACTGATGAATATATACCATCTCAAGAAGAAGAATTGGACTCATCTGTTGCCGGTGATGAGGATGATATTCAGAAATATTATCCTAATCTAAGGAAATAAGTGGAAGTTTTGAATATTATTGGTTATAAACATCAGAAGGTTCAAACCAGAATATGAAAAGTATACTACACATACTTTATTATATTAAAAAGTGGAACCAAATAATGTAAAAGATGATTTGGAGAATCCTGAATGGGATCAATCCATGAATGAAGAGTTAGATTACATTTAAAATAACAATACATTGGAAATCATACCCAAAACTGAAAACAAAAACATTATTTGGAAAAAATGTTTTTTTTCTATATAAAGTTGAATGATGAAGGAGAAGTAATCAGAAACAAAGAAAGATTATTGTTAAGAAGATATTCTCAGATTGAAGGAATTGATTTCGATGAAACCCATGGTCTGGTGGCTAGATTGCAAACTATAAGAATATTTCTTGTTATTTCTACACAATGAGTCCACAAGAACTTTCATAAGGACATTAAATATGAATTCTTGAATGCTGATCTTTAAGAGTAGGCTTATATTGAAAAAAAAATTTCTTTATTATTTCTAAAGATGAAAGTTATGTATGACGATGGATTAAAGCATTGTATGGGACAAACCACGCTCCAAGGGCATGGTATTCCAAATTAGATCATTTCTTAAGGAACATATACATCATGAAAAAAAGTGGATAACATTATGTATATTAGATAAAGTCTAGAGTATTCCCTCATTATTATCATTTATATTGATGATATCATCTTTACTGGAAATGATGAATGCTGATGTGAATGGTTTGATAAAGAGATGATGAAGGTTTTTGAAATGTCCATGTTGGGAGAAATGAAATACTTTTTTATTTAAAATATCTTGAAAAAGAAATAATATATTTTCCCCCATGAAAATTATGCTAAGGAACATGTTAAGAAGTTTGGCATGGAAAATGTGAAAACTTTTTCCACAACCATTTTAGTGGAGAAAATGTTAAGTAATGATTTTGAAGGAAAAAAAGTTGATAAAAAAGAGTATTAGAAGCTAATTGGGAGTTTTTAATATTTTACAGCCTCAAGACCCAACATTGTTTATACTGTAACATAATGTGCATGATTTCAGAGTGCTATTAAGAAATCAAATCTTATTACAAGAAACACAATCCACATAAAAATCAAATGAAAAAAAGAATTAGGAATTAGGTACTATAGCTCAGATAACATTGATTAAGTTGGGTATTCATAAGTATAATTGGAATGAAATATTGATGATAGAAGATCCACATCTGGTGGAGTGTAATTTATGGGAAATAGTTGAGTTACCTAGAATTCAAAGAAAAAAATTAGTTACTCTATGTGTAGATGATGTTTAGTATGTTGCTGCCACTCAAGTTGCAACTCAACATATATAGACAAAAACACAACTGGAAGATGTACATGATGAAATTAAGTTACCCTTTCTCATAGGATGTGATAATCAAAGCACAATCAATGCCACAAGAAATTCGGTTCAAGATTCTCATTCGAAGAAAATTGATCACAAATGTCATTTCCTCAAATACCATGTGAATAAGAATGAATTAATTCTTGATTTTGTTACAACATTAGAGCAAGTTGCTGACATTTTCAAAAAAAAAACTTGGAATGAATCATTCTTAAAATTGAGGTTTAACATGGTTGTCTAACCTCTTTCAATTCAAGGATAAGGTGTGATGTTTTGTTCCCACTATCTTATTACCTTTGGATTGTTTGGTCAGGGGGGAGAATTGTATTTTTTATAAATCTATTATTTAAAAGAGAGAGTTATGGGTAAGTTGTGAATTCATGTTTTATTTTTCAGTGAACTTTTCAAATAATATTTTGGAGTTGATGTACAAAAGAAATTATTTTTCTTCCAGTAAAGTTGAAGAAGAGACATGTTAAAGAAAGGGGAAGTCATAATCAATAATAATTTTTTATATCATGGTTTTTCTATCAATGATTCGTGTTTCCTATAATAAGTTAGCTTGCATAGGCTTATAATTGTTGATAAGTCATCCAATTATTGAAGATAGAATGTTCAGTGATTTATGAAAACAACCTTGATACCAGAATCAAAAGGTATAAATTATTATGACCAAGTTGAATTTTATGGTGGTGGTTTTCATATGTTGTATTTTTTTGTCAAAGAAGGTTTGTAGAAAGTAAATCACCTCTGTTTGTTTTAGCATGAATTGTATTGAGGTTGGGTTTCCAAGAAGAGTCGATCCTATTTTGGGAAAAAATCGGAATTTTTTTCCATTCAAGAGGATCATATCCTAGTTTATATAGAAATAAAATTCTAATTTTTGAAGAAAGATGAGTAATTTTTTTATAAGAAACCGGATAAAATTTTCAATGAAATCACAGTCTACTTGTTGAATAAATCAGAGTCTACTTTTGGAAGAAATCAGAGTCTAATTTTTGAAGAAATAAGAGTCTTCTTGTTGAAGAAAACATAGTCAACTTTTTTTAATGAAATTAGTGTCTATTTTTCGAAGAAATACGAGTCTACTATTTGAGATAAATGGAGTATGATTTTCAGAACAAATAGAGATTATTGTTTTTGGAGAAGTAGTGTTTGACTTTCAGTATAAATGAAGTCTTTTTTTAAATAATAGAAATAAAATTCTTGGTTTTTGTGATGAGGAATCTGAGTCACTATGACTTTGATTCCTTAAATATGACAATTCATTTATGATTTTTACTTCCCAAAAATCATTATTTAATGTAATAACTCATGATGTAATATTGATATAAGATAGGTGAAATAGAAGAATCATTTCCATGTTGAGAGGTGGTACCAATAAGGTGAAGTGTGAAACCAATGTTATTGACAGAATAATTATGTCTCAAGAAAATATGTGCCGATGAAAAAGAAATCTATCAAGAATAGAGTTTCCAAGAAGAGTGGGGTTGATGAATTTGTAAACGAATTATGTAGATGAATTTCTTAGCTATGAAGTGAAGAATCAAGAAGAGCTTTGCAAAAAACAATTGATTGTGATAGTTGATGAAAATATGGTGCTAATGAAAAGAAGAATCAAGGAGTGTTCTATCTCAAGTGGGACAAGATAAAATAAAAGAGATGGTGATTTCTGAATGAATTTTCATGGGGGATCTAAACTTATACTCACAAGATTTTGATTCAAATTAGTTCAAAAGATTTGGATTCATGAAATGATACAAAAGAATCTAAATCTAAGGTTTGGATCCTTGTAATTCTTAATGATTGTAATCAACCATAGTAATCACAATATGAAGAATAAGATATGAAGGATGAAGAAGATTTTTGATGAATCTAAAATCATTGACAGAGTCAACTCTTCTTCGAGATTTTAGAGGGAAATAATATTTTTTGAGTTGGTAGGAAAACATGTTTGAAATTCCCGCCTAACCTTTTTGGGTAACCTATAAAAGGTGAGATAAAGTACACTGCACATGTGTAGGTATGACATGGATAACTATTAATCACTAAATAGATATATTATTTGTCTATTCAGAGAGAGAATGTGATTCTGGTAGTCTTACATTGAATACATTACATCAGGATGAATGTTGAGTTCAACTGTTTATTGTATAGGGATAGTCTAAAGGGAATCTATTAATCATACCAGGATGAGCGAGCTAGAGCAAGACTTCCGTACGATGTTTCACTGTACTGGGTTTCTCAAACCTAGGGAAAAGTAGAATGGATTTTCTTATTGGTTCTCAGCATACTGCAAATTTTTGGACTGAACAAGAACTGATATGAGTTTCAGCATACTTAGGGTTTATTTTTGAGTTAATTCAGTTGTATCAGGAGAATCAGTTTCAAGAGGAATGAAATGGGAAATCAGACTCTATATTTGTTAACATAAGTCCAAGAATTTATTACCTTTCTTATAGGTAATAAATATATGATTTGTGTTACCCTTTTATAAATAGGTTGAAGTTAAAAGAAGCATAGGAAACATGATTTGTTACAAAGGAAGTTGAAGTACCCCTATTATGATAAGAGGGTTCACATGCACTAGTGGTATTGTTTCAAATTTCTACATGAGTGTAATGGTACATGCTTCTTGATGTAATGTAAGGATTGTTTTCTAGTAGATTGTGTGGTATTGGATGACTACCAAACATACCAAGGATGTAGCTATTCTTATTGAATAGTGAACCTTGTAAATACCTGTGTTACTATGGATGTTTGTTTTATTTTTTTCAGAAAAAAAATTGAATATTTAATAGGAGGACAATGTTGTTTCAAATGAAAGGTAACATAAAAGTGAAACGAGTATCACTAATTCACCCACACCCCTATCAGTGATACATAAAATTTACTAGCACTTTCAAAAAAAAATTAAAAAGAAATTATGTTTAATACAACGCGATGGGAACAGGTGTTCATGGTGTCAGTATTACGGTGTAACTATAAACAGTGCTACCATTACTTGTGAGACAGTGAATATAAGACATCAAGCTGTGAGACAGTAGGCTGAGAAAGCAATCTTGAGACAGTAAACTAAGATATTGACCCTGAGACAGTAATCTAAGATAGTATTCATGAGACAATAATCCAAATATATTAATTTGTTCACTTATGTTTAACCATTTCTAATTCATGTATGATGTAATTTATCCATTCAAAATTTAATGGATTAGTGAAAATGTTAGAAATAAGGTGTTCTAAGACTACAAATTTTAAAGTAATATCAAAAATTTTCTAATGATATCTCAAAAAGTGATTTCTTACGTCAATATTCATTGTTCTAGAATGAGAAATAGGAGTCTCTAATATGTTAAACACACTTGTGTTATCAAAATTTATAGGGAAATATCTGAATATATTTCCATAGTCTAGAAAATTGTGTTTCATCCACAAAATTTGAGTAGAAATATCACTAGTAGATATGTATTCAGCTTTTATAGTAGATAAGGCAACATAATTTTTCTTTTTACTACACCATGACACTAGTAACTTTCCCAAAAAGTGACATGTTCAAAGGTTCTTCTTCTGTCTAACTTTCAACCACTAAAATCAGCATCTGAATAGCTAACTATGTCAAATGATTGTCTTATAGGATAGTAATGTCCTTTGTTTGTAGTATGTTTTGGGTATTTGAAAAATTATTTTAACATCAAGAAGATGTTAAACTTTTGGATTTTCATGAATACTAGCACACATAGACACACTAAACATAATATCAGGACCAATATTAGTCAATTAGAGTAAACTCCCAATCATTCCTTTACAAGTGGTTTGATTAGTATATTTACCATTCTCGTGAAGATCCAACATACAGGTTGTACTCATTGGAGTATCTCTACATTTACTACTAGTTAAACTGAAATGTTTTTGAATATCGTTAGTATATTTAGATTTATTAAATATAATAGTTTTTATATTTTGAACAATTTCAAGTCCAAGAATGAATTTTAGTTCACCCATAAAACTCATTTTAAATTCAATTTCCATCATCTTTGAAAAATCAATACATAATTTAATTATTTAATATCTAAAAATAATATTTTCAACATAGATTCAAAAAACTAAATTATCTTAAGAGATTCTTTTCATAAATAGATTAGGATCAACTATACCTTTTGTAAAACATTTAGAAATAAGAAAACTATTTATTCTATCATATTAAGATCTTAGATCATTATTTAAACCATATAATTATTTTGTTAACTTAATTGCATTATTTAGAATAAGAAGTTTTTTAAACTAGGGGTTTGTTCACCAAAACCATCTTTAACTATATAACCATTTAGGAATTCACTCTTGACATCCATTTGACAATGTTTGAAATAAAGATGTACCACATAATCTAATAGTATTCTAATATATTCAAGTCGAGAAATCATTGAAAATGTTTCTTCAAAATATATCCCTTCTTCTTGAATATAATATTTTGCAACTATTCTAGATTGGTTTCTTAATATGGTATGAGATTCATCTACATTATTTCTAAACAACAATTTAGTGCATGTTTTCAAGATGTCTTTTGGCCTATCTACATGTTTCCAGACATTGTTTTATCTAAACTGATTTAATTCCTCTTGCAAATCCACTGACCAAAATTTATCATTTTTTTCCTCATTGAAGTTCATAGGTTCAAGCTATGAAACAAATAATTGATGTTCAACCAGATTTCATAGAGAGATCTAGTTTGTCTTCATTTATCTAAATCTCCAACAACCACAACTAAATCTTGGTTCTTATGTGTTTTAACAAATCTAGAAAAAGAAGGAATGGTAACTTCAAGTTCTTCAGTAGATTCAGGTTCATCATGGCTCGAATTTGGAAAATTTATAAAAAAATTAGTTTTAAAAGATTCCTTGATGGGAAGGTTTGAATATTTTTCAATGATGCCTAGATTTGACACATCTTCCTCATGATTTTATAGGGATGTATTTGTCTCATGTGGATCTATCTCATCATACGTGAGATGTATAGATTCTTCCACACATTTGGTTCTTTTATTGAAGACTCGATAATAATTAATATAAATTTAATAACATAGGAAATTCCTTCATCACTCTTAGAGGAATAGTTTTCTATATTATTCATAGTAATAACAATATAGAATTTGCAACAAAAAACATTTAAGTACTTATCCTTGGGTTTTCTATTATTCGACAACTCATAAAGAGTTCTTATAAGGATATGTATAATCAAGAATCTATTGACTATATAACATGGTAAATTGAAATATTCTTCCCAAAATTATATAGGTAGACTATATTCATTAATCAATTTTCAAGACATTTATGGTAAGGTTATATTTTTTCTTTCGACAACAACATTTGATAGGATTCTTGGGGGCATATATGTTTTGGATATAGCTATTTTTTTGAGAAAAATGATTCAAAATCTTGGATTTAAAACTCAAAACATGGTCACTTCTCAATGATTTAATTATATAAAAACTTAGGTTCTCAACTATTATGGAATAGATGATAAAGTGAGACAAAGAATCACTTTTGTGAGATAAGAAAATGTTTTAAGAATATCTAGAATAGTAATCTACAAGAACATAGACATATTTCTTCCCATTACGAGTTGAAACTCTAGAAGGTCCAAACAATTCCATGTGAACCAACTCAAGAGTTTTAGGAGTTGAAATTTCTTTAACTCATATGAAATATTTTTTTTGTTGTTTACCGTTGTTTCCGACGCTTTCGCCGGGGCGCGCGCATCCGTCCGTCCGCGGAGGAGGACGTGCGGCGCTTGTCGCCCCACGTTCCCTCTTTCCAAAGGCGGGCGGCATTCGCTCCGTATTAAGGGACTTCTGCTCCTTGATCGAAATGGGATGATGGGATGTCGGTTCTTCCTTCTATGGATTCCTCCTTAGAACTCGTCACCTATTCCGGGTCTCCCTCATAGATTTAACACGTAGTTCGTGAAACTCTTCCCAATTCCATGTTTCCAAGGATGCCGGTTAATTACACTGATTCTGTCGGGACATTCCAAAGGGTCCGGTCAGGGCAGAAACCTTCAGTCAGGGGAGTAGCCACGTTGAGGCATCAGTAGCGTGTCTGGATGCTGGGGAACCTGGCATGTCTGTCTATTATCTCTGGTCACAGGGCTTCTCAAGGGCGTGGAAGCCCGAGGAATCCCACATCGAGTGCGGGGAATTATATGTCATAGACACATATCTGAGGTTTTCCTCAGCTTCCCGTGTTTAACACATGGTATGCCGCGAGTTTAACGTCCAGCGGAGACAGATCAACCCAACAGGAGCATTATCTAGGATAGATCGGATTGAGGTATTTCCCTTGAAGGGATGCTGATACTGGGGCCAGCCCATGGGCGGCTGTGAAGAGGAGCGTACCGACATGGTCTCACCGAGATATGACGGTCTGGGCGAGAATCGGGATGGGTTGATAGGTGGATGAATGGATTGGAGGGGGAGTGAAATGGGACCATCGCAGGGGCGGCGATTAAGTTGGGCATGAGCCTTGAATAGGCTTCCTACATATCCCCGTGGTAGGGAATCAAAGTCCGCGTAGTTCGGGATGGTGCCGGTAAACCGACGTGAAGGTGGACCTTGGTCCGATGAATGTCGTCAGCAAACCAACGTGAAGGTGGACCTTGGTCCGATGGGCATCGTCAGCGTACCGACGTGAAGCTGGACCTTGGTCCGATGAATGTCGTCAGCGAACCGACGTGAAGGTGGACCTTGATCCGATGAGAGATGGGCTTGAACCTCGGGGATACTTCCTACGTACCATGCCTTGACATGGATCAAAGACCTCGTAGTTCAAAGGGTTTCATCGGTGAACCGACATGAAAGTAGAATCGTGGGTCCACTAGTGGTGGGCTTGAACCTTGTGAATGTTTCCTACGTACCATGCCTTGAAATGGATCAAAGTCCTCGTAGTTCAAAAGATTGATAGAATACAGTTTAACGTCATGCGGGGCGATAGTGAACCCGGACGTGAATAAACGACGGGCGGTGGGTGTCGGCGAACCTACGTAAATGAGGGACCTTGGTCCGATGAGAGATGGGCTTGAACCTCTGGGAGGATTTCTACATACCATGCCTTGACACGGATCAAAGTCCTTGTAGTTCGGGTTGTGGAATACAGTTTAACGTCATGCAGGACGGGGGTGAACCGACGTGAATGATGATGGGTGGGCTTGATCCTCAGGAAGGCTTCCTACGTACCACACCTTGACATGGATCAAATACCTCGTAGTTCAAATGGGCGTGCAGTTTAATGTCATACTGGACAAGGGGGGAATACAGTTTAACGTCATGCTGGACGAGGGCGAAACTCGACGTGAATGAATGACTGAGCAATGTGGCTTGAACCTCATGGAGGCTTCCTACATACCATGCCTTGACATGGATCAAAGTCCTCATAGTTCGCTATGGGTGGGGGTCAGGGTCGGTGCTCACTCTAAGCCCACGTGAGTCATGCTCGGTGTGAGAAACAAGAGGTTGCAAGGACCTGACGATCACGTCGCGAAGGATGCATCAGTGAGAAGTGAAGAGGGGTTTATGCGTTAAGCGGACCACGGTGCTGGGACTTACTATAGGATGGAGGCCTGAGGTGCGGAAAAGTGCAGCGAAAGAGGGATTTGGGACCAATGATGGGAGGTGCCTCGTTCCCTATCACGCCCTCCACTGAACTTGGTAGTGGGGAAGTTTGGATATGCAGAGGTGCAGCCATCCGTTGGGGAACTAGGGTCGCCCTTCTCCTGAGAACATAAGCCACTCCAATAAGGAGGATATCACCCCTTGTGGATGGGTGATTCCACTCCTTTGGAGACGAGTGCAGTGTGCATCCAGAAGCTTCTTCAGCTACGGCATGGCAGCTTGACGGTCGCCCAATACTCGGCGAGATTTACCGATCTCTCGCGTTACTCGACAGACATGGTACGGGACCCATTCAATTTCATTATCCGTAAATAATTATAGAGTTTCCATACTTTACCTTGATAAATAATCCTTTACAGTTGAATATAACATCCAATCTTAAGTCACATAATGGGCTCACACTCTTTTTATATATATAGCGTAAAAACTGTTCGAGGTGGGGGACCCTTCGTGAGAGGCACGAGGTTGGGTCATAGTTTAATGTCATGTGTTGAGGACGTGATGCTTGGCAGTTTAATGTCCTGCAGCTCGGACGAGGTGGGTTCACTCCGCACCCCTAGGACTTACATAACCGGTACCCTCTGGTCCTTGGGGATGGGAAGGTACCAGTAAGGCCGTGGTCAAGGGGGGGTGTGGAGCAAACCATCGAGGGGTCCACGTTAGCGTGTCTATGCGAAGAAGCAATAGCCGTTAGTGTGCCTATGCGAAGAAGCATTAGGCGAAGCAATGCTACGGGTGGTATTGTCCATGGGACTTTGAAATCACAACGTGCAAACCTAGAGGGTCGCACGGGAGGAGGAAATGCTAAGAAAAGGAGTGTGCTTCGCGAAGTGGAGTGCCTTGGCCTTAGCATGGGGCATAGGTGTGAGTGGATGGTGCTTCGCGAAGTGGAACAGTGTTCGCAGATCACTGCCTCGCGAAGAAGAGGTTCCTCACGAAACAGGGTCCTGCGAAGCAGTGTGCTTCACGATGTGTAGTGATCCCACCATAGCATAGAGATCACTAATACAGGTTGGGTGTTTCGTGAAGCATAAACGCTCCGCAGCTGCCCGGGTTACCTTGGGTATCCCCTTCCTTCGCGAATGCCCATGAGCTTTGTGAAGGGCATCCCTCTCTGAAGAGGGGCTCAAAATGAGACAATGAAAAGGCGTCTCGCGAAGTTGAAGTACCTCGCGAAGCTCATGATTCCAGGGGGAAAAGGGTGCTTCGGAATTTGGGAGAGGAGAAGCCGAAAGGTCGAATCGTCCATCTTCGGGACTTAGGGGGAGTCTAGTATTTATAGGCAAGGGGCGCCGCAAAGCAGAACTCGCGCGCCGCCTCAGGAGCTTCGCGGCATGCTCGTGAATGTCAACGTCGTCCGTGGAGGGTTACCGCCTCTGGAGCTTCGCTATAACGACCCATACTTTACATACATTTTTAATACTTCAAAAATTGAAGCACACTTATTACAACATATGATAAAACCACAAAGGACCGTATAGGTATAGTGTCTTTAGAAACTGGGAAACATAAACAACTGGTTCATAAATCTTCTACAGTGTCTCCCATTTATTTCATCATATCTAGGGTCCCTTTTAGCATATTCTACTTAATATCCATCTTCCTGACCTGGGGAAAAGAAAACATAAAAGGGTGAGCTCAAATGCTCAGCAAGGGCAAATAAAGGAAATAAAAATCATATCAAATCTTTTTGAAAATCAAAACCTGCAAAAGAGATCATAATATCTTAACATGGAATAAATCATAGAAGTGAAAATGAGATCCCCATAATCATAACATAAAACTTGAAACTTTGTGGCATGCACACATAATCATGGAAAATCAATTCTTGTTAGTCATGACTCATTGCCAAGACTATCTTAGTGGACAAAGTCCCTTTCTGAACCGAGTTCACTCCTCGTTTCAGTCTTGTTTCACTGAACCGAAATAACCTTCTGTTCCAGCCATGTCTATATCATGAGATATAAATCTTTACCCAATGCATTGGAGGGAGATATAGGTCCCACCCATCTTATAATGAATCCTTTCTTATGTGTGCCACATAAATCATAAATCATACATCATCGCATAACACATGTAATAAAAATGGGATTCTTGAAACATCATGACATCATAAAACAAATCATATAAGGTAAATGACTTCATAAAAATAATTCACTTACAACATAATCAAATCAATGTAATAATAGGGATAAAAACAGAACCCTTTATTATCTTAGATGGAAAATAATTTTGATAAAACACTTGAACTCCATTCTTGAGGAAAATATCCTTTCTTCTTCAAAAACAATTTTCCTTTCATAGCATGTCATACGACTTTAAAATAAAAGAAGTTGATTAAAACTAAACTTGAAAACTTGTAAAGGAAGCTTCTTGGAAATAATGTTTTAAAAATCCATTCATGCCGTATAAGTTAAAAAAAACATTCTTCGTACTTTTGTCAGAAAAGTCAAAAAGTACCTCGTACGAAAAAACGACAAAAGATTCCTTTCATATCTTTTACTAAAAACTCAACGAAGGGTAAACTTGGATATAAACTATTATATAAGGATGGAAATAATATTACATATTGAGGGAACATGGATGTGGATGATAAAATACACCCCAGTAAATACTTACGAATAAACAATCTCGGATAAAAATGAGATTGTGATATTTCCCTTACCTTAGGTCCGATTTGCTTTGTTCGTGTCCGAAGCTCCTGTATAATGGTTTAAATAATGTTATTGAATTATTCCAGAATCATACATATTGATATGATATCATATATGGTCATATTATTAGCTTCTTGTTAGTAATATTTCATTGTTACTTGTTACTCGGGTCTTTATAACTTTTTGTTCTTATGCTTGTTTTGTCGAATAAATTCTTATTATTATCTTTAGGTTATAGGTAATTTATTTACAGAATGGTATTAGTGTAGTATATACCATATTCATTCATTCAATTCATTTATATAATCATTATGAAATGAAGATCATGTAGAACGAGTCGCATCACATCGTGGAGACGGTATTCCGTACGTACGCACGAGTGATGATATCGTTCCTATGATCGTGGAATTGTATTGGAGTATATATATATATTATTTCAGTATCAATATTACTTTATAATAATCATATAGAGTTACTCATTACACCATTATACCCATCCTTGTAAGGTTATGGTGGAAAAATAGATTACACCACGGCGTGGAGACGGTATTCCGTACGTACGCACGCGCGGTGATTTCATTTTTTCCGTAGGATGGATAGAAGGTGAATTAGGGTTGCTTCATATTTATAATAACATATCAGTGTGTAAGTAATACTGATGTTATTACTTTATCATGAAACAACTAAAGAAGAAGAAGTTGAAGAAGAAAGAAATTGAAAAGATCGGTAATGGATATTACCACTTCTTTGGAACGCCTCTTTGAATCCTCCACTTAAGGAACTAAGATTGGTCTTTGGAGAAGACCAGGACCTCTAGGATTATTCTAGGGAAGTGGAGAGGAGAAAATGGCAGGGGTAGGCCGAGATTGAGTGCTCAAATTGGTGTGAGGAGGAGGGGGAGGAGGTGCCCTTTTATAAGGGAGGAGAGGGGCACCTTAGGAATATCTCAAAATATTATTTTATATTAAAGTCAAAATCGGTTTATAATGGTTCCAAAGTGTCTTATTTCGAAGCTAAAGTGGGGATGGGTCGAAATCCTATAATCCAATAAGATTTAGACAAGTTTAGGGTATTATTTTAACCTTATCAATTAGATTTAACTCTAAGTTAATTAATTTAACTTTTACCGTGTCTTTTTGTTTTCTTTCACTATATGGTTAATACACTTACTATAACATGCCAAACGAACCCCAAATTGTTTATTATTAATATATATATCCTTATCTAAGTCATTTGGCCGAACCTTAGATTTTTAGGAATAAAATAACAATTAGTAATATAATATTTGATTTAAAAACTATTTTGTGTCAATTTTGACACTATTTGATATATGATTTTTGTGAAAGTCATAACAGAATTATATGTTCGAACAAAGTTAATTAAATCAACACTAATATATCATAGTAACCTAGAAAATTAGTAGAATTCATAAAAAGTCTTAAATTACATTTATTTTGGTATTTATATTATCAATTTTGTCAATATTTTATTAATAAGATAATTACTGCATCATCTTTGTGTCATAAATAAATTAAATTATTTGATGTCTAAAAATTACAAATAAAATATCATCATGTAGGAAATCTTTTTATCTTTCTAATGAATATTTAAAATTTAATTTAGCTTATGTATAACCCCATATTAAAAATGATTTACTTATTAAACATTGATTTTAACTATTTTAACCCTTCTTTAAAAAAATTAATAATAAATGTCCTAATCTAATCCAAGTGGGCCTAAATGGTCATATGTTATTCCTAAGTTTGTTTTTGGTCGAATTACACTTGTCCAATAGAATTAGGACATGTGTTAGGGTAATATTGATATCATATTTACCCTTAGTTACCCTATTTACTATTAACCGCGGTAAAAATAGTAAAAAGTTACTATTCACCAAAAAATTATTTTCATCTCATTGAACCACATTTTAGTCCTTGATATTAACCGTGTCTCTCAGATTTTTGAAATTCCATTCACAGAAGCGGTAAAATTAAGTTTTATGCAAAATTCAGTTTTTAACCTACCACTTAGTGGTTTCACTATTCATCAAAAATTGAAAGTTTTCAGAAAAATACCAAAATTTCACCCTAGGCTAATTTCGATATTCTGAGTCCAAAAATGTAGTCCATTTTGAAAAATAAAATTTATAAAATTTCAAAAAGTGGTTATTACTATTCATAACGGCTAGTTTTAATAGCATATTGTTGTTTAGTGAAACTCGGTATTGCGTACGACGCAAGCTATCGAGGAAGGTCGCGATTGCGTGTAAAGCAAGCCAAGCAAGTGTTGTGTAGAAAAAGATTCCTTTGATGATTTATATAACATAAAAGTCTCGGGTGTTACATTCTACCCCCCTTAAAAAGAATTTCGCCCTCGAAATTCGTCACTTTGCAACAAACAGATAAGGATACTTCTCCCTCATCATATCCTCAAGCTCCCATGTAGCTTCTTCAGGTTGGTGGTTTCTCCATAAAACTTTCACCAAGTGAGTGGTCTTGTTTCGTAGGACTTTTTCGCTACGATCCAGAATCTCTATCGGCTGTTCTTCATAAGAAAGATCTTGCTCCAGCGGTACAACTTCTGAGCTGAGTACATGTGAAGGATCTGGTATGTACTTTCTCAGGAGAGATACATGGAACACATCGTGAACTTGAGAGAGATTCGGTGGAAGCGCCAATAGGTAAGCTACCTTCCAACACGATCCAGTATTTCGAAAGGACCGATATATCTAGGGCTCAACTTCCCCTTCTTTCCAAATCTCATAACCCTCTTCCAGGGAGATATTCGTAAGAACACTTTATCACCCACTTCAAACTCTAGGTCTTTTCTTCGGTTGTCGGCATAACTTTTCTGTCGACTCTGAGCTGCTCTTATGTGTTGTTGAATAGATCTGAACTTTTCTGCCATTTCATCAACAAGATCAGGTCCTAATAGCTTTCTTTCCCGAACATCATCCCAGCAAGTTGGAGTCCTTCATTTCTTTCCATAGAGAGCTTCATAAGGAGCCATCTAAATACTGGAGTGAAAGCTATTATTATAAGAAAATTCTACCAAAGGTAGGTGTTGATCCCAACCTCCTTTGAAATCCATAGAGCAAGCTCTCAACATATCTTCTAGGGTTTGAATTGTTCTCTCAGACTGACCGTCTGTCTGGGGATGATAAGCAGTGCTGAAACTCAACTCTATATCCAGAGTATGCTGAAGACTTCGCCAGAACTTCGAGGTAAATCTCGGATCTCGATCAGATATAATAGAAAGTGGTACTCCATGCAATCTTACCACTTCCTTTACATATATCCTGGCAAGCTGATCTAGAGAGAAATCCTCTCTAATAGCAATGAAGTGTGCAGACTTTGTAAGACGATCAACTATGACCCAGATAGCATTATTGCCTTTGGATGTTTTAGGAAGTCCTGTGACAAAGTCCATAGTGATGTTTTCCCATTTCCATTCGGGTATGGGTAATAGTTGTAACATCCCCTTAGACTTCTGTCTCTCAGCTTTAACTTGTTGACAAACCAAGCATCGAGAGATATATTCAGCAACATCTCTTTTCATGCCATCCCACCAGAAGTACTCTTTCAGGTCCCTATACATCTTCGTGCTTCCAGGATGAATAGAGAATGAAGAACTATGAGCCTCATCCAGCAGCTCCTTCTTTAATTCGGGGATGGGAGGAACACAAACCCGATTCCTGAACTTTATTATCCCATCACAATCAAGGTTGAATTCAGGAACATTACTCACCTTCTTTTGTAACTCGGCATCTTCTTTCTGTGCCTCTTTAATCTTCACATGTATAGATGGTTGAACATTCATTTGAGAAAGATAAGATTTTTCCCCTTCCATTATAATTCCAAGATCCATCCTTTGTAAATCCATAAATATTGGATCTTTTGTGATCCTCATCATGGATAAACTAGCATGGTCTTGTCGACTTAATGCATCTGCCACCTTGTTTGCTTTCCCAGGGTGGTAATGGATTGAGCAGTCATAATCCTTAATCAGCTCCAACCATTTTCTTTGACGCATATTCAACTCCTTTTGTGTGAAAATATACTTTAAACTTTTATGATCAGTATAAATATCACACCTTTCACCATAAAGGTAATGCCTCCAAATCTTTAATGCAAAGATTACCGCAACCAACTCCAAATCATGTGTTGGGTAATTTTGCTCATGGATTTTCAACTGTCGTGAGGCATAAGCTTTCACCATATCATTTTTCATAAGAACACACCCCAATCCCTTCTTGGATGCATCACTGTAGATCACAAACCTTTCTCCACTACAAGGCAGTGTGAGCACAGGTGCACTGGATAACCTTCTTTTCAACTCCTTGAAATTATCTTCACATTCCTCTGTCCAGACAAACTTAACTCCTTTCCGAGTCAACTTGGTGAGTGGATTAGATAATCGTGAAAAATCTTTTACAAAACGTCGATAATATCCAGCCAAACCAAGAAAACTTCGGATCTCAGTTACTGTTGTTGGTCTTGACCATCTTTCGATAACCTCTGTTTTTGCTGGATCCACAGATATCCCCTCTTTTGAGATTATATGACCCAAAAATGCAACTTTTTGAAGCCAAAATTCACACTTGGTAAATTTGGCATAAAGCTTCTCCTTTCTCAGGGTCTTCAATATAATTATCAAGTGATCTTCATGCTCTTCCATGCTCTTTGAATAAACAAGAATATCGTCTATAAAGACTACCAAAAATTGATCAAGATAGTCTCTAAAGACTCTATTCATTAGATCCATGAAGATAGCAGGGGCATCAGTAAGACCAAATGGCATCACTATAAATTCATAGTGTCCATACCTTGTACGGAAAGCCATCTTTGGTATATCCTCCCTTTTGACCCTTAATTGATGATACCCTAAACGAAGATCAATCTTGGAAAAGTATTGAGCTCCGCGTAGTTGGTCAAATAAGTCATCAATGCGTGGGAGAGGATATTTGTTCTTGATAGTGATCTTGTTAAGTTCTCGATAATCAATGCAAAGTCTCATTGATCCATCTTTCTTCTTAACAAATAGAACAGGTGCTCCCCAAGGTGACGCACTAGGGAGTATGAATCCCTTATCAAGATTCTCTTGGAGTTGCTTCTTCAATTCCTGCAACTCAATTGGGTCCATTCTATAAGGTGTCTTTGAAATAGGAAAAGCACCCGGTACAAGTTCTATTGAAAACTCAACTTCACGATTTGGTGGAAGACCCGGCAATTCCTCCGGAAAGAAATCATCAAACTCCCGTACAATGGGCATATTCTTAATCGTGAGTTTCTCACCAACCATTTGAGATAAATAACCTTCATTTAGTGGAATCAATACCCATAAGATGGAAGAAATTTCCACTGGAAGGTTATGTTCATCCTTGCATTGATAGACGATCGTAGATTGATCTGGAATATGAAATGTGACTTCCCTTCTTTGGCAATTGATATGAGCTCCATGTAGAGAAATCCAATCCATGCCAAGAATCACATCAAATTCCACTAAAGGAAGGATCACAAGATTTGCAGGAAGCACTTTCCCACAAACTTCGATCGGAGAAGAATTATAAACTTTTGATGCGATTGATGTGCCATTAGGTGTTGTCACAGCTAACTCAACATCTAATTGTTGAGGTAATACGGTGATACCCTTAGAAAATTTTTCAGAAATAAAAGAGTGGGTGGATCCAGAATCAAATAAAACATTTGCTACTTTAGAGTGGATGGTAAGTGTACCTTTCACCACATCGTTATCGTACTCCACATCGCTGATAGAAATTGCATGTGACTTTCCTTTGTCTTTAGCCTTAAGATTTTGTTGACGTCGACCATCATCATCAACCCTTGGATTTGGGCATTGATTGGCATAATGCCCCATCTCCTTGCACTTGAAACATTGAAGTGTAGTAGGTTCATTCTGTGTATCCCTTCCTTTGTTTGCGTCATTAGACATCTTCTTCCCATTATCACGGCATTCAAATGCCTGATGACCTTCTTTTACACATTTAAAACATTTACTTGTCCCTTTAAGACAACTCCCTCCATGTTTCTTTCCACACTTTGAGCATAAGGAAAAGCTCATCTTTTTTTCCGTGGGCTCTTTAGATTTTTCTTTGAATTCCATCTTCCTCTTCTTATCAAACCCATGTGACTGATGGGTTACTCCAATCTCCATCTCGACTTTGAGAGCACATCGAACGATTTCCTCGTAGCTATTGAAGTCCCTTATGGCTAACGCCCTTCGAAGACTTGGTTTTAAGCCACTAAAGAATCGATCGATCTTAATCTCAGGTTGGATAATAATACCAGAAGAGTACCTTGCAAGTCTTGTAAAATTTGCTTCATAGGTACCAACAGATTAATCATCCCTTTGCTTCATTTCAAGAAACTCTTTCTCCATCTTTTTTCGGAGAATATGAGGGAAGTACTTATTGAAAAATAAGTTCTTGAACTCGTCCCATTCCATAGACTCAATTTCATCCCTTTGCCTCGTATTCTTAACAAGATTCCACCATTGATCAGCATCTCCTTCCAAACGATACACTGCTAGGATGACTTTATCATGCTCAGAACATTGAAGAACTGAAAATATCTTTTCAGTAGTACTAATCCATTGTTCAGCAACTAATGGATCAGTAGACCCGCTGAAAGAAGGTGGACGCTGCCTCATGAAGGATTCAACAGAATGTTTCTCCCTCCTTTGCTCGTTTGGAAATCCTGCATGATTCATAGCTTGAGAAAGTTGTGTGAGCATGGCTACAAGATTTTGCATTCCAGCTCCCATATCGTTTGGTTGCTTAGGGGGACAATCATTGCATTGCCCATCGCATTCCGCATTAACACGGTTCCTTCGGGTTCCAGCCATTGACTAAAACCAAGAAGAATAGTGTGAGCAACACTAATTATAATAGGAAACCACATAATTCAAGAATAAAATTTTCATGCTTAAGGTCTTATCCTAGGTTATTCAAGGCCATTTCTAAAACACTAAGATTGTGTTCTATGCTTAGACTTATCCTTAGGGTTCTTACTAAGGCTTTCACATCCTAGTTTCCAAAGGTTGACTATACCTTTCCTCTGATACCAACTATAACGACCCATACTTTACATACATTTTTAATACTTCAAAAATTGAAGCACACTTATTACAACATATGATAAAACCACAAAGGACCGTATAGGTATAGTGTCTTTAGAAACTGGGAAACATGAACAACTGGTTCATAAATCTTCTACAGTGTCTCCCATTTATTTCATCATATCTAGGGTCCCTTTTAGCATATTCTACTTAATATCCATCTTCCTGACCTGGGGAAAAGAAAACATAAAAGGGTGAGCTCAAATGCTCAGCAAGGGAAAATAAAGGAAATAAAAATCATATCATATCTTTTTGAAAATCAAAACCTGCAAAAGAGATCATAATATCTTAACATGGAATAAATCATAGAAGTGAAAATGAGATCCCCATAATCATAACATAAAACTTGAAACTTTGTGGAATGCACACATAATCATGGAAAATCATTTCTTGTTAGTCATGACTCATTGCCAAGACTATCTTAGTGGACAAAGTCCCTTTCTGAACCGAGTTCACTCCTCGTTTCAGTCTTGTTTCACTGAACCGAAATAACCTTCCGTTCCAGCCATGTCTATCTCATGAGATATAAATCTTTACCCAATGCATTGGAGGGAGATATAGGTCCCACCCATCTTATAATGAATCCTTTCTTATGTGTGCCACATAAATCATAAATCATACATCATCGCATAACACATGTAATAAAAATGGGATTCTTGAAACATCATGACATCATAAAACAAATCATATAAGGTAAATGACTTCATAAAAATAATTCACTTACAACATAATCAAATCAATGTAATAATAGGGATAAAAACATAACCCTTTATTATCTTAGATGGAAAATAATTTTGATAAAACACTTGAACTCCATTCTTGAGGAAAATATCCTTTCTTCTTCAAAAACAATTTTCCTTTCATAGCATGTCATACGACTTTAAAATAAAAGAAGTTGATTAAAAATAAACTTGAAAACTTGTAAAGGAAGCTTCTTGGAAATAATGTTTTAAAAATCCATTCATGCCGTATAAGTTAAAAAAAACATTCTTCGTACTTTTGTCGGAAAAGTCAAAAAGTACCTCGTACGAAAAAACGACAAAAGATTCCTTTCATATCTTTTACTAAAAACTCAACGAAGGGTAAAATTGGATATAAACTATTATATAAGGATGGAAATAATATTACATATTGAGGGAATATGGATGTGGATGATAAAATACACCCCAGTAAATACTTACGAATAAACAATCTCGGATAAAAATGAGATTGTGATATTTCCCTTACCTTAGGTCCGATTTGCTTTGTTCATGTCTGAAGCTCCTGTATAATGGTTTAAATAATGTTATTGACTTATTCCAGAATCATACATATTGATATGATATCATATATGGTCATATTATTAGCTTCTTGTTAGTAATATTTCATTGTTACTTGTTACTCGGGTCTTTATAACTTTTTGTTCTTATGCTTGTTTTGTCGAATAAATTCTTATTCTTATCTTTAGGTTATAGGTAATTCATTTACAGAATGTTATTAGTGTAGTATATACCATATTCATTCATTCAATTCATTTATATAATCATTATGAAATGAAGATCATGTAGAACGAGTCGCATCACATCGTGGAGACGGTATTCCGTACGTACGCACGAGTGATGATATCGTTCCTATGATCGTGGAATTGTATTGGAGTATATATATATATTATTTCAGTATCAATATTACTTCATAATAATCATATATAGTTACTCATTACACCATTATACCCATCCTTGTAAGGTGATGGTGGAAAAATAGATTACACCACGGCGTGGAGACGGTATTCCGTACGTACGCACGCGCGGTGATTTCATTTTTTCCGTAGGATGGATAGAAGGTGAATTAGGGTTGTTTCATATTTATAATAACATATCAGTATGTAAGTAATACTGATGTTATTACTTTACCATGAAACAACTAAATAAGAAGAAGTTGAAGAAGAAAGAAATTGAAAAGATCGGTAATGGATATTACCTCTTCTTTGGAACGCCTCTTTGAGTCCTCCACTTAAGGAACTAAGGTTGGTCTTTGGAGAAGAACAAGACCTCTAGGATTATTCTAGGGAAGTGGAGAGGAGAAAATGGCAGGGGTTGGCCGAGCTTGACTGCTCAAATTGGTGTGAGGAGGAGGGGGAGGAGGTGCCCTTTTATAAGGGAGGAGAGGGGCACCTTAGGAATATCTCAAAATATTATTTTATATTAAAGTCAAAATCGGTTTATAATGGTTCCAAAGTGTCTTATTTCGAAGCTAAAGTGGGGATAGGTCGAAATACTATAAACCAATAAGATTTAGGCAAGTTTAGGGTATTATTTTAACCTTATCAATTAGATTTAACTCTAAGTTAATTAATTTAACTTTTACCATGTCTTTTTGTTTTCTTTCACTATATGGTTAATACACTTACTATAACATGCCAAACGAACCCCAAATTGTTTATTATTAATATATATATCCTTATCTAAGTCATTTGGCCGAACCTTAGATTTTTAGGAATAAAATAACAATTAGTAATATAATATTTGATTTAAAAACTATTTTCTGTCAATTTTGAAACTATTTGATATATGATTTTTGTGAAAGTCATAAAAGAATTATATGTTCGAACAATGTTAATTAAATCAACACTAATATATCATAGTTACCTAGAAAATTAGTGGAATTCATAAAAAGGCTTAAATTACATTTATTTTGGTATTTATATTATCAATTTTGTCAATATTTTATTAATAAGATAATTACTGCATCATCTTTGTGTCATAAATAAATTAAATTATTTGATGTCTAAAAATTACAAATAAAATATCATCATGTAGGAAATCGTTTTAGCTTTCTAATTAATATTTACAATTTAATTTAGCTTATGTATAACCCCATATTAAAAATGATTTACTTATTAAACTTTGATTTTAACTATTTTAACCCTTCTTTAAATAAATTAATAATAAATGTCCTAATCTAATCCAAGTGGGCCTAAATGGTCATATTTTATTCCTAAGTTTGTTTTTGGTCGAATTACACTTGTCCAATAGAATTAGGACATGTGTTAGGGTAATATTGATATCATATTTACCCTTAGTTACCCTATTTACTATTAACCGCGGTAAAAATAGTAAAAAGTTACTATTCACCAAAAAATTATTTTCATCTCATTGAACCACATTTTAGTCCTTGATATTAACCGTGTCACTCGGATTTTTGAAATTCCATTCACAGAAGCGGTAAAATTAAGTTTTATGCAAAATTCAGTTTTTAACCTACCACTTAGTGGTTTCACTATTCATCAAAAATTGAAAGTTTTCAGAAAAATACCAAAATTTCACCCTAGGCTAATTTCGATATTCTGAGTCCAAAAATGTAGTCCATTTTGAAAAATAAAATTTATAAAATTTCAAAAAGTGGTTATTAATATTCATAACGGCTAGTTTTAATAGCAAATTGTTGTTTAGTGAAACTCGGTATTGCGTACGACGCAAGCTATCGAGGAAGGTCGCGATTGCGTGTAAAGCAAGCCAAGCAAGTGTTGTGTAGAAAAAGATTCCTTTGATGATTTATATAACATAAAATTCTCGGGTGTTACATTCGTGGCGGGCTCACGAACGTCAAATGAATTCACAGAGAGTTACCGCCTCTGGAGCTTCGCGGCGGGCTCGCGAACGTCAAATGCGTTCGCGGAGAGTTACCGCCTCTAGAGCTTCATGAGGCCGCGATGATCAGGACGCTTCACGTCGGTTCTTCGCGAGGCAGCGTGCCATCCGTCTTTTTAGTCCCTTCCTTTTGTGCCATATTTTGGCGCCAACAAATTCCCCCCCTCATACTTGGTACCACGGAGGGTGAAGGGTCGAAGTCTGAGGGAAAATCGCCAAAATTGTCGGCGGTTCGCGATGCGGCTTCACGAAGGGGACCCACGGTGCTGACCGGGGCCACGGATCCGGACGCGCCGTGATGCTCCGGGGTCTCCGCCTATAAATAGGGGGGTCGACCACCTTTTTCTTCATGCGACTTTCTTGTCTTTTTCTGTTCTCGACTTCGCGAAGATCCGCGTACTCTGCGACAGCCCTCCATGAATCGAGCTTCGCGGCGAACTGCGGGTCTCTAACTCTGCGTCCGCGCCAAGCGAACTTCTGCTCGTCGTCCTGGGCCAGACTTCACGGCTTGGTCTCGCGACCGACCTTCATGATCCATCTTCACGATCCAGCTTCACGATCCATCTTCTCGATCCGTTCTGAAAAAATTCTTTTATGAGGGCCGTAATCGAAATGGCCCATCAAGAGGCTGTATTTGGGGTACTTGCAGATGATGCCCATCGGGATGAGATGGCCAACCGTCCAGGACTTGGGGAGATGGTCCGAGGCCATTCAGACCATGCTTCTTTGACAGATCTGCTATCAGAGGGTCAAAAGGATTATCCGCAGTGCAAGAAGTTGCCATTGTACGGCTTTGGGTTGAGGTATGACGTCTTCATCCCTGAGGCGAGTAGGGACGAACCAGCCTGCTAGTTCAGGAGCACACCATGCGAGCACCAATGGTTCAGGGCGGCTGATGGTCAGGCACAGGAGAACTTCACACCCGTCACCGCTGACTGTCTCTACAACCATGTGAACGATATCGATGGGAGGCCACTGCAACCGGAGACGTCCTCTCCTCTCTACAGTACCATGCTGAAGGAGGCTTTTCAGGATTCGAAGAAGGGATGGTCCGATGTGTGGGACCTGTGCCAGGGTGGCAACTTCACTGATGGTTGGGCCTGGGCCTACTGGGTAGGTGCCTCATGCGAAGAGTTTGGGGCCGATCTGAGGAGAGTGGGGTTGTATGAGGTGGCATGGGCCTCCCAATTCCACATTTACCAACTGAAGCAAGTGATTCCGGAATTGGTGAGCAGATGGTCGTCTTGGACCAATACTTTTCACCTACATCACGTGGAGGTGGGCATCAGCCTGTGGGATGTCCACTATATTTCTAGGGTTCCGATCTTGGGGGCCATGTATGATGAATTCCTCCCTGTCATCAGCGCGTGGGAGGATACAGAGAAAATGATGCGACTGGCATCAGTGCTAATGGCACTCGTCCCTGGAGAGGACAAGGAGGCAGTGAGGGATGTCCACTTTAGGAGATGGCTCAAATGCTTCCTGAATTTCCCAAAGAACCAAGATTTCCCTCCGAGGCCTAGAACTCGTCCAAGGGCGGCCCAACAGGGAAAGGGTCACTCGTATTGGCGGGTCTTGGAGGACAACTAATGGATGACTTGGGGTTTCAGTGTCAGCACTGAACAACTGCAGATAGTCAGGATGGCATCATTCATCGCGGCTCTCTTCTGTGGTTGGATCCTACCGATGAGGGATACAAGCATGGGGGTATGACCCAGCTCGTTTATTATGGCGTCGATGTTGTCCATGGGGCAGCGGATCAATCTGGGGATTCAGATTCTCACCAAACTGTACAGAATGCTGCGGCATATTAGCGAGGGCAAGAGGCCGCCAAGGATATGCGTGCCCTTCCACCTCCTATATGGGTGGTTCGCAGTGCATATCAAGGGGATTTACGAGTATCCAAACCCCATTTCGCCGCCGGGATCGATCTTCCGCCCCTCCATCCTGAACGCGGTCGGGAGCTTCCCGTTCAAACTAGCCGTTCCGATGGTGCTGAATCGGGTGTGGAGGGCGGATGAGTTTAATTTCCACCCCTTCCCATTGCCGACGAGGATACTAACTAATGAAGGGAGGGGAACAGAAGAACATCAGGCTTACCTCCTGGACTTTTGAGGTGGAGTTTTGGTGGCACAGATAGATCATGAGCCACTCTGCAAACCGTACACCCCGCATCGGTTTGCGAGGCAGTTCCGGTGCCTCCAGCGGCTGACCCCGCAGGTCTACTGGGAGGTGTGTCACAAGGAGCACCCGTGTGTGATGAGGCAGTTGTGGCTCATGTTCACACGGGAAGATGGGAAGATGCAGATTGCATTGCCTCCATCCACCGCCACTTTCGGATTGGTGAGGGAGTATGCCATTAGTTGGGAGGCTGCTTACCCAGGGGAGATGCTGAAGCAACCAACCATTCGGGTCAGTGACGGTGGGACTCCCCTATCCCGAGGTCAGGGTCGGAGGGCAGCTAGGGCCGCTCACGGTAGCGGGGCTTCCATGGTGGCGAGACCCGAACCGGCCGAGGGTATGGCAACAACGGTGGATCCGGTGATTCCGGAAGAGTAGGTCCATCTGGAAGGGCAGCAACCGAGGGGATTTCGTAGGATATCCACTCAGGCTCCAGGGAAGCAGCTGCGTCATATCGACATGGCAAAGGATGCTATCTTCCTGGAATCTTGGGACATTTGGGATGTCAACCGGCAATTCCTCAACCCACCCGAGATATGGGCCCACCTGAATCGCCTCAGGATAGAATTACCGGGCATAGGCCCAGTTCAGGTTGGATTCATGGCATCTCCAGCGGAGGCAGAACAATACCTGGACGAGCTGGAGGATTACGTCCACTCCAGTGGTGTCCCTCGCCCAATGACAGACCGGGTGAGGGTACTGTTGAATCAGATGGTCCCCCCCACAGTTATCAGCTGCCGATCTGAGGGAGCGCTTCCCCTTGCTAGAATAATCAGAGGACTCCTCTCAAAAGGATGAGACTAGAGGAGGGATCCCGTTGGAGGAGGGTGATTTTGGAGATCAGGGCTTAGATTTCTACGATTTTGCGGAGGCTCTCGAGGTAGAATTCTGAACTTCTTTCCTTACGATCCGTTCTTGGGTCACTATGGACTTCTCACTGATGTTTGACCCATGCAGGGGGAACTTGTTCGCAGGCCGCGTTCTTGCCCCTTGGTGGGTGATGATGTGGGACCTTCATAACCCACGCCTATGGCTCCGTCCAGTTCCGCGTCTGGTGGGACTAGAGCGCCCGAGGTGGCTCCTCTGGAATCTCCAGACCTTCCAACAGTATACGGAGGGCCTCACCTCGGGGTCCCGTCAGTACCGGTTCAAGAGCAGCACGCGGAGGTCGATCTCCGTAAGTCTCCTCTACCAGTTTCCCTATCGTCATATGTAGACTATGCCTTCCAACTAAAGTTTATTTCCCTCTCAATTGTACAGTTCTCCGACTGGCGTGGGATGCTACGGCAAGACTGGTCGGGATGTCTGGTGGCACCCCCCTAGGGGCATACCAGTGTTGGTGGCGATGGTCCCCCATCTCCTCAAGCTGCAATGCACATCATCACTAGAGGGACCACCGGCAGGGCCGTACGTGAAGTCATTGAGGTGGACTCCGAGGAAGAAGATCAACCGGTCGGTCCTAGTCCTGTCACGCCTGCTTCAACACCAGGTTTCATACTGGATTCAACACCAGATGTAGATCCTGCCGAGGATTTCTTATGGGCGTATCCCGCGTACGAGCCTGCCAATCGCGCATACTGGGACGAAACAGCCTCCGACGAGGAAGACAACAGCATAGTCCGCCGCCGGTCGTGGAAGATGATCATGCGCTTTATCAAGGACACCCCCAAGCGCAATGGCTGGCCGAAAAGGATAGACTCCACTCGCAGTTGCGCGAACTATGTGCTGGGGGAGTGGATGCCCAACGTCCTGACGCACTCATCCGAGATCTTATGGCTGAGAAGATCATGGAGCATGATTGTGGGCTCAGCGTGGGATAGCAGCGGAGGAAGGTGAACAACATCAAGAAGCTCCAGGAGGCTGAAGGCGAGGTCCAATAGATTTAGGCTCGGGCAGATGAGCTTTCAGCCTCTCTCAATGCACAATCTGAGCTAGTCTCATGGTTGAAGGCCCAGATGGCAGAGGTAGAAGAGCATTTGAGGCAGGCCTCTGGAAAGATGGCTTCCGTTGATGCTGGCGTAGAGAGGGCCAAAGCCAAAGCTGACAAACTGCTCCCCGTCGCTGCTTTGGAGGAGCGGGAGCTAAGGCAGCGGCATCAATCCTTGGACGTCACAAGCCAACGGGTGGCGGAGATGCAATGCTCTTTTGATGGGGTCAACCCGTCCACGGGGGGAGTCGACCCCCAGGTATTGTAACAAAACAAAAACCTTTTATTGGTACTTTCATGCTTCAATTTTTCTTTCTTTGTTTTGAATTCCATAGCACACACGATTTCCTCTATTTTAATCACCTTGTTATATCCCTACGATGTTTGCGGGACATTCGGCGACAATTCCCCAAGCCCACGTGGGTCGAGCCCGATGTGAGAAACCGGAGATAGTTGCCTTCTCATCCCACCTAACAAAGGTGTGGAGACCATGCTCCGGGCATCCGGGATTCGGATTACCAGTACAGATTTCCGAAATATGGGATAGGCTTGACCGGAGAAGGAACTTTCAGGACAGCCGAATTACCGTTTCTTCAGCGTGCTCTTATGCACGAATGGTGCAATGCCAGAGGTTTTGAAATCGGTCCAAACAGATGAAAATGGGAAGCGTGAATCGCGATACCCAAGATTTAGAACACTGTGGGGATGTCGTGACAATAAGGGACAACCATTAACCATGGAGGAGAAGCGGTATACTTACTGCGTTATCCTGTAATGGGGACAACAAATGAGGTTCGACCGTTGACCATGTTCGAAACACGGGACCATGTCAGAAATGTTGTTGATCAATCCTTCGGGACGTTGGCCCATGACAGTTGTTGGACCATAGGTCAAAAATCCATACTGTTAGGGGGTCCTTCCAATAATGACCAGTCTTCCGGAACGTTGGCCCAGGATGGTAGGTGAGCCGATGCGGCATGGGACCAGGCAGTTAGGGGGTCCCTTTAGACATGAATGGGGACAAGGGTACGAATAAGGGGCACGCAAAGCGTGGAATATGGAGGGATGGTTTGTCCGAACAGAATCCAGCACGTCGTTAGTTACACCACCGTGGTGGGAGTATGCCAGATGGGTGCGTTGGCTTGGCCATGGATCCTTCCTTCTTTGGGACAGGGCCTCTCTGGCGAGGGGATTTGTCACTTCCCAATGTGATCTTGGGGCATCCTGAACTTGTTCAGGGTAGAACCGCAGTTTAGTGTCATGCGTTGAGGACACATGGACTCATGTAGTTTAACTTCATACGATAGGACGCAGAATAAAAGGGAATATCCCAGGGAACATGTGGTGCGGTAGATATGAAACCAATGTGAATGAGGACTTGGAGTCCAAATCACACCACGTACTCCCGGAGGAAACTCTTTAGGTCGAGGGACCAAGAGTGAGGATTAAGATGGGCCCGAAGCAGAGTGCCCGGGCGTTCCTACGTACCCCATGAGGATTGGAATCAAGCCATACGTAGTTCTGGAGGCACAATTTAACATCATGCGGGATGATGAGCATTCTAACTGTGTTGGTACACATCCTGGAAAAACTACTAAGCCCACGTGAGTCGTGCTCGGTGTGGGAAACAAGCAGTAGTGGTGGGAATTTCCCGAAACAAAAAGGGGCAGGTTAGGGAAAAGGGACTCTTGGTGAATACCGTCCCAATGACACTAACACGATCATTTAGCGCACCTAGATGCGCGAAGAGAAAGAGCCAAGTATGATGGAATTCAACTTGAAAATGAGGAAGTGGAAATGTGTGAATCATGGTGCTGGAGATTCAGATCACGATGATGGTGGCGTGACGATGGAGGATAACTGCTGACCGTGTTCGCAAAACAACATCCTGTCGTGTTAGCCTAGAATGGGGACAGACAAATGAGGGTTGACCGTTGACCATGTTCGAAACATGGGACCATGTCACAAATGTTGTCAGATATCCGTAGGGACGTTGGCCCTTAACAATTGGAGGGCCCTTAGGTACAGCATTCATGGAGAGCCCTTAAGCCTAGTATCCATGTCAGCCGAAGGTCCTTTTATATGTGGAATAGGATGAGGATCCAAATAGCGAGCTCACGAAGCTTGGTCGTGGGACGAAAGGAATGTCTGTATGAAAGTCCCATTCTTCGGGCTCTTTGTCAAAACACATCTGAATACGACAACGAGACGCATTAGAGGGAGGGATCATATTCCTTTCCCATATGGAGATCTTAGTTTAGGGTCATAGAATTCGTACCATGGTGGTAGGAGAAGTAAGAGGCACATTGTGGAGTAACTCAAACACCTGGCGTGAATGGGAATAGGGGGTGTGTACGGTGCGACGAACAACCTGACACGAATGAGGACGTAATCCCATATCACACCACCTGACCCCCCTTAGAAGAGGTTTTTTGGTCAAGGGACGAATAGAGAAAGCTAGGCTGGGCCTGGGAAGAAGTGCCTGGGTGCTCCGACATATCTCATAAGGACGAGAATCAAGCCATATGTAGTTCTGGATGGACCTTAGACCATAAATGGGTAAAGTGAGTAGGGGACACATGGCACCAAAACCCGACGTAAAGTAGGGCCTAAGCGCTACTTACCATGCATTCTCTGGGGAAATGCTCGAGTCGAGGGACAGAACACAAAGGTTAGGCTGGGCCCGCGGGGAAGTGCCTGGGCGCTCCTACGTATCTCATAAGGATGAGAATAAAGACATACGTAGTTCTGAAAGGCGGCACGGTAAGGTACCAGTGTCAGGGGAAAAGGGGAATGCGGGCATGTCCCTTTCACTAAAAGAAGTGGAATTTGAAGAATCTTATTTGTCCTTTAAGGTGAATGTTTTTTTTTGTGAAGCGACAGGCTTAGAATAGTAGGCCGTGATGTCACCACAAGGATCAAGCCGTGATGGGCATTGACAAATGGCATGGCACATGACCAATACCCAACGTGATGTCCTCTACAACGAGGTCACCACAATGCGGTGCCGTTTTTCATCATGCGGTCAGGACGATAATGTCCCAGTTGAGGGTCGTATGATAGGACCAAGCATGCATTTTATCATCATGCAGCGCAGACGTAGCAGAGACGATGCTAGGCGGAGAACATGCGTAGTTTTATAACACACAATTGATGGAGACATGATCCCACATCACATTGTACGCCATTCTAAGAGGGAAACCTTAGGCCGAGGGGCCTATATAGAGGTAAGAGGTGAAACAGGGGGAGAGACTGGCTCCCTAAATGGGATGTACCCAAAGACAGGGCATCCGGGCGATCCTACGTATCCCATGAGGATGGGAATCAAGCCACATGTAGTTCTTAAGGGTGCCTTTTAATGTCATGATGTTCAAGGAATGGGAGGGCTAACTCTCAGAACGGGGGTGTGTGTGGTGCAGCTATTGCAAACCCGACGTGAATGAGTACATAATCCCGCACTATGCCACACGGTCCCGTAGTCGGGGTCCTGAAGGAAGGACCAGAGAGGTGAATTTGCTGAACTCAAGCTGGTCCCAAAGACAATGGGTCTGGGCATTCCTACGTATCCCATTAATATGGGAATCCAGCTGAACGCAGTTCCAGATGAGAATCTTAGTTTAAGGTCTTAGAGCACAGACCGCAGATGGTGACAACTTTTCGAGTAAGCACAGATGTCACCCCAATACCTAAGCCCACGTGAGTTAAAATCGGTGTGGGAAACAAGGGGGGGAATCCTTATCGCAATACTTGGGGAATCCATCAAAGGGGAGCCGACAGAGAGCCCTAAAGGACACCTTTGATGCGGCTTGTTCCCCCAACGCGCGGACGTGCATGGAGGAAAAGTACCAAAAGTTCTGAGACTCTACATTGACATGATGAAGTGATGAAGGGTGTGAATTGTGTACCCGACATTTTTGGCTTAATGGGTTGGCGTGGCGATAGAGGAAAACTATTAACCATGGTGGAAACACAGCGTCCATATCGTGTTAGCCTGAGGTGGGAACAATGAACGAACATCGACCGCTGACCATATTCGCAACGCGGGATTTTATCGATTTGTTGTCAGAAACCCTAGGGGGCATTGGCCCGTAACGGTAGGAGAGCTCTTGGTTATAGTATCAAGGCCATTCATGGGGGTCCCTCCGGGTGTGAAAGATGATGGAAGCCCAGATGTAGGGATACACAAAGCCTGGAGAGCGGGAGCGGACGTGTCCGAGTAAAGCTTGGCATTCTAGGTAATAAACTAGAGTACTCTTAGGCACATTGGGGAATCACCGAAGAGGGGTCGATGAAACAACTTAGTAGGGAGAGGTACATGGCGTGGTCATTACGATACCGATGTGAATGAAGACATAATCCCACACCACGCTATATAATCCTCTCATGGAGGAAGGGTAGGCCAAGGGGCCAATATGGGATGAATATTCCCGAGAGATGGGGTTGGACCCGAATCCTAGGCATTAAGGTGGTCCTACGTATCTCATGAGGATGGGAAACAAGCACGCCACACCATACACTCCTATAAGAGAGGACTAGGGTCGGGGCCCGGAAAGGCCAAGGGGCCTGATGGTTAGGCATTGGTTAGGAAGGCCTGACCTGCTCGCAGTTTATCGTCTTGCAGTGAGGACGAGGGTCGGGGACCTGAGGAGGCCAAGGGGCCGGAGGCTGGGCCTCGTAAGGGGAGGAATACGTCATGGTACATTATCCCGACGTGAATGAGGACGTAGTCCCACACCACACCGTACACCCCTATTGGGAATCAGGGCCATGGACCCGATCGCTAGCACCACCCTGGGGAGGAGCTTGTTACTTCAGGATGGGGTAGAATGAATCACTGCACTAAATGTCTGGGACATCTCGGGGTGGACCCGAATATCCAGGACATTGTTGACCATGTTCAAAACACAGTGTTCCTATGGTAACCTGATATGGGAGCAACAAATGAGCGTCGACCGTTGACCAGATTCTCAACGCGGGACTTGTATCGGCTTGTTGCTTGAAAACCCTCGGGGGCGTTGGCCCATATCGGTAGGAGAGGCCATGGGAGTAGTATCCAGGCCATTCTTGGGGTCCCTCCAGGTGTGAAAAATGATGGAATCCCAGTCAAGGAGTGGGTGAAGCATAGCTGTATCCATCCACGAAGGAGGCAAACATCTCTAGGGGGATGTGCAGCCGGGTCGAGGCTTGCTCGATGTGAGTTGGGAAAAAAGTGTGCACCCTGCCATGTCTTGACCCAAGGGGAAGATTTTGGCTTTTGGGATGGGCCAACAGACAAAATGTCCGGGTGTTCCTACGTATCTCATGAGTATGAGAATCAAGCCATACGTAGTTCTTGAAGGCCATGCAGTTTAGCATCATGTGGTGAGGACGTGGGAGGATAGAAGAACGGGAGTGGTCACATGGTGCGACCCTTACAATCCTTGTGTGAGTGGGGTTGTATGAGTGGGGATTAAAAAAACCCACCCCCCGCTACACAAAGATCCTCCAAGCAAACTATTACCAGGGGGGATAGTGGAAGAGAAAAGCTTGGGGCTGGGCACAAGACGAGGCGTCCGAGCATTCCTACGTATCCTATTGAGATGGGAATCAAGACACACGTAGTTCTTGAGATGCAGTTTAATGTCATGTGGGACGAGGATGCATCTCATTTGGGGATATGTAAGGTACGTCAAGTAACCTGACGAGAATGAGGACGTAGTCCCACACCATACCGTACAATCCCGCAAGAGGGTAAGTCAGGGAAAACCAAGGGGCCTAAGGCTGGACCGCGGTCAGGGAGACCTGAACAGTTTTCGGTTTAATGTCTCGCGGTGAATACGGGGGGCCGGGGCCCAAGGAGTCCAAGGGGCTTGAGGTTGAGCCTCGGCTAGGAAGGCCTGACTGGCTTGCAGTTTAACGTCTTGCAGTAAGGACGGGGGGCCAGGGGCCCAAGGAGGCCAAGGGGCCTGAGGCTGAGCGTTTTTCAGGAAGGCCTAACTGGTTTGTATTTTAACATCTTGCTGTAAGGACGAGGGGCCAGGGGGCCATGGAGGCCAAGGGGCCTGAGGATGAGCCTCGGTCAGGAAGGCCAGACTGGCTTGTATTTTAACATCTTGCAGTAAGGACGGGGGTCGGGGACCCAAGGAGGCCAAGGGGCCTGAGGCTGAGCCTCGGTCAGGAAGGCCTAACCGGCTTGCAGTTTAACGTCTTGTAGTAAGGACGGGGGGCCAGTGGCCCAAGGAGGCCAAGGGGCCTGAGGCTGAGCCTCTGTCAGGAAGGAATGACTGTCTTGCAGTTTAACGTCTTGCAGTAAGGACGGGGGGCCAGGGGCCCAAGGAGGCCAAGGGGCCTAAGGCTGAGCCTCGGTCAGGAAGTCCTGACTGGCTTTCAGTTTAACTTCTTGCAGTAAGAATGGGGGTCGGGGACCCAAGGAGGCCAAGGGGCCTGAGGCTGAGCCTCGGTCAGGAAGGCCTGACTGGCTTGTAGTTTAACGTCTTGCAGTAAGGACGAGGGAGATATTAGTTTAACGTCATAGAGCTCATACCATTTTGCAGTTTATCGTCTTGTAGGATGAAGATACAGTTTAAGGTCGTGCGGGACCTTAACGTGCAGTTTAAGGTTATGTGGGACCATTTTTCAGTTTAGGGTCGTGCATGACCCTTTTGACCTAGGCAAAGTATCGCTTGAGGCATTTGGCATTGGTGGGAGGGGTTATACGCTCTCCATCCGTGGTCACCAAGGATTATGCTCCATTGGGGTAAACCTTATGGATGATATAAGGCCCTTCTCATATGGGTTCTAATTTGGGCGGTTTCCTACCGGGAATCATTGGCGCTCGAAGGGCCAGTACCAGGTCCCCATGTAGAAAAAATCGGAGACGAACCTTCTTGTTGAAGGCCCTCGCTATATTATCCGGATGCCTTTCAAGATTGTGCAGGGCATGAAGCCGGTTCTCGTCTAGTGATTCTAATTCAGCTAGACAGATTTCGTCTACCTCATCTGATGTCTGGTGATCATAAACTATAGTGTGTAACGATGGCAGCTAGATCTCAATGGGTAGGATGACCTCAGCTCCATACACCAGGGAATATGGGGTCACCTGGGTAGAGTTGCTAGTCGTCGTCCGATAATCCCAGAGGGTGTTGGGGATCTTGTACGGCCAACTTTTCTTGTTCTGAACAACCATCTTCTGCAGAATGTTAGAGAGGGTTCTGTTGAATGCCTCGATCTGTCCGTTTGCCTGCGCGTGGTAGTATGAGGTATGGTTCTAACAGATGTCTTACTTGGTGTACAATTTCTTCAGTTCAGTCGCTCGAAAGTTGGTGCCGTTATCGGTGAGGATGGCGTGAGGGACTCCAAACCGGTGGATAATATTGGAGCTGACAAAGTCAACGATGGAACGGGCCTTGACCTCTTTGAGAAGAACTGCTTCTGCCCACTTGGAGAAGAAGTCTGTAGCAGTCAAGATGAACCTATACTGGCAGGCTGTTGCCGGTGTTTACGGTCCCACTACATCAAGTCCCCATACCGCAAATGGCCAAGAGTACTTGATGGGGTGGAGGGGCTCTGGCGGCCGATGCAGGAAGTTGGCGTGAACTTGGAACACGTGGCATCTCTTGGCATATCCAATAAAATCGTGGATCATAGAGGGCCAGAAGTACCCCAACCTCCAGATTTGATGGGACAGCTTCGGCCCAGCTTGATGGGAGCCACAAGAACCGGTGTGAACCTCTTGCATAACTTGAGGTATCTCTACTCCTTGGAGGGTAAATTGAAGTGCGCGGCATCGAATTCTCTCGCGCTCAGCCCGGTCGTCCGGGAGGCGACCATTTTAGAGATACTCGACAAAAGGAGCCCTCCAGTCGGGAGTGGCTTCAACCACTGCATCTGACGAACCTGGGACCCCTGACGTGGAGGGTCCGGCAGTGAGATGACTTACCCGTAGGCCATCATTGTCCTCTAGGGTGACGGGGTCAATGAGTCTCCAGTGTGCCACACGTATGATCAAATCATCTTGCTCGGGTTCTGCGAGCGACGCGGCTAAACCAGCCAAGGCGTCTGCTTGACCGTTCTGTGACCGTGGGACATGGGTAACCTCTGGTCGAGAAGAGAACTGGGCCATTAGGAAGAGGGTTTACTCTAGCAATGGTACAATCTTCGGGTTCTTGACGACGTAGTCGCCATTAACCTGTTTGATTACCAGCTCGGAATCTCCTTTCACATGTAAATGGGGAACATGGATTTCAAGGGACAACTCGAGGCCGGTGATGAGAGCCTGGTACTCTGCCTCGTTTTTCGTACAACCTTCTGACAACAGGAACGAGTATGGCAGGACGGCTTGCGCCAGGGTAATGATGACAATACCCAGACCCACTCTGTTGATCTTGGGATTGTTGAGCCGCTTACCGGTGGGGCTCCGGGAGGCGCCTTCAAAATGCATTTTCCAACACGGGACGACATGATCGACTGAGATAATCGTCTCGTAAGGAAAATCCAGGTCCATTTATTGATCCATGGAGGTTGGATGGGTAGCTAAAAAGTCTGCCAACGCCTGTCCCTTAATGGCCTTCTGAGGTACGAACTTGATATCAAACTGTTGGAGAATCACCACCCACCGTGCTAGTCGGCCAGTAATCATGGGGAGGTTCAGGATGTACATCAGTGGGACTACCCGGGTGACCAATTGCACCTCATGGTGCTGCAGGTAATGTCACAACTTCTGCACGACGAAGACGAGCGCAAGGAAGCTCTTTTCGATAGGGGAGTATCTGACCTCCGTATCGAGAAGCATGTGGCTGAGATAGTAGAGATTATTCTCTGTACCCTCGTTATTCTTCTGGCAAGCAGTGCACCAAGGTATCTTTCCAGGGCGGTCACGTAAAGGACCAACGGCTTTCCAGAGACGGGTGGCATCAAAACCGGAGGTTGGAGCAGATACTGCTTGATTTCCTCGAAGGCGGTCCGACACTCCTCATCCCATTCGTAGGCGGCACCCTTCTTCATGAGCCGGGAAAAGGCCTTACACTTGGCAGCCAGATTCGCGATGAACCGGTGTATATAGGCTAAGTGGCCTTGGAATCCTCGAAGCTTCCGAATGTTGCTCGGGGGAGGCATTTGGATGATGGCCTTGATCTTCTCCGGGTCGATCTCGATAACTCGGTATCTGACAACAAAGCCCAGAAACTTCCTAGAGGTGACCCGTAAGGCACACTTCAACGAGTTCATCTTTAGGTGACAGGAACGGAGGAAACCGAACACTTTATAAAGGTCTTTGATATGGTCCTGGAACTGACATGATTTGACTACGAGGTCATCCACGTAGCATTCCACCAATGTCCCGAGAATCGGCTTGAATATGCAATGCATGGCCCTCTGATAAGTGGCACGTGCATTCTTCAAACCGAATGGAATAACCTGGTGGAAAAAGGTACCTTGAGGAGCCCTGAAGGCAGTGGACTCCTCGTCTTTTGGGGCCATCCGGATCCGGTTGTACCAGGAATATCCATCCATGAAAGAGATGTCTTGGAACCCAGCCGTGACATCAATTAATAACTCCGTCACCGGGAGTGGGAAGTCATCCTTTGGGCAGTGGCGATTAAGATCGTGGAAGTCGATGCAGACTCTGATCTGCCCATTCTTCTTCCTGACTGGCACAATGTTGGCAAGACACTTGGGGTATTGGAATTCCTTAACGAAGTTGGCTTTGATAAGATTGTCAACTTCGGCCTCAACCATAGCACCATGAGAAGGGTGCATCTTCCTGGGAGGCTTCTTAAACCCACGATGTTTCACCGGGAGGCCCAAACGGTGAACAGATAACTGGGGATCTAGTCCTGGAATCTCGTTGTGACTCCAATCAAACACATCACGGTGTTGTTTGATGAAGTGTACACACTGCTGCCACTCCTCGGGGAACATGGCTACACTGATCAATTTGGGTTTCTGATCTGCCTTGCTACCAAGGTTCACCTGTACCAGTTCATCAACCGTGGAAGAAACGCCTTCTTCAAAGGTGGGGGGAGGATCCTCCAGGTCTTCCTCTCCACCCGTGGGGGGATCTCCCGAAATGGGAGGTACTTCTGGGCTATCAAAGCCTGAGGGGCAGCTGGTGCCGGCTCGAGCAGTAGTGGTCATCATATCAGGAGAATCACTTTCCATTGAGACTATAGCAATGAAGGAAGTTGACCCTATCCCATCTGGCCTTCGGCCTAAGGGGCCACGTTTGATGATATCAAAGTAGTGGTGACGTATAGGCCTGAGTCGGTTAATTCCAGCCCAGTGGAAGAGATATGTATGGCGCATCGCTGTTGTCATAATCTTGACATCCCGGTACCGTACATGGGTAGGAGGTTCTGCGATCACCTGATCCTGGTTGATGTAGGAGTACGAGGTGATTTTCTTCCGTCGCTTGGACACGGGAACATGCCTTCCTAGTGTACCCGAAACAACAAAACATTGCCCCATGTCGGGGGTCGTGGCCTCCAATCGATGGATCGGGAGGACGTAGGCGTCATCCATGCTTTCCCATGGATCACTTGTGACCGGGGCGGGTTCATCCTCACTTATTAGGATTTTTTTATCCTTACTTTTGTAATAACACACATCCTGATAGCGGGCCTCACAAGAAGCAAAAGGGGATGCGTATCCTTGGAGCACGCCTACTCGACTGTTGAGCGAGTACTTGAGGCACTGGTGATACAACGAAGGGACCACTGCATGCAGATGGAGCCATGGCCTACCCATCAACGCGTTATAGGCGGTGTCCTGAGAGACATCCATGAACTCGGTGCTAGACATTAAGCCACCGAAATGAGTCTTCAGGTGGATCTTGCCGACTAGGGTTTTCTCGGTCCTGTCATACCCCTGGATTCAGAGGTTAGAGGGAGTTAAATCACCTTCAGATAGACCCAGCTTTCGCAACGTCCGGGTCAGAATTAGATTGATTCCTGAACCCGTGTCAACAAGACAGCGGCGGACATCAACGACATTGAAGTGGCCAGTGATGTACAACGGGTTAATGTTCCCCCGTAGAGGAGGGTCCTCATCTTCACCGGATAATGAGATAACCACCTGACATTCGGCATTTTCAATCGTCTCGGTATGGAAGGCTTCTGCAGCTGCTACCTCCTTCTCAAACTGGAGGGGGCTCCTTAGGGCCTCGACAAGTGCCTCACGCATTTTGGATGACAGGCGAAGGGCCTCAAGGATAGAAAGCCTTGCCAGAATTCCGTCTAGGTACTTTAGGACAACATACTTTCGTGCCAAACGCGAACCTCCGCTTACAGGAGGTCGCTCGGCATTTGGAGGCATAGCGGGTCCTGCCAGTTGAACCGGCGATCGGCTAGTACTGGGTACATCCTGCTGCCTACTAGTTGAAGCCTGGAGAGTAGTTGTCGGAATAGGATTGGATAGCGTGGGCTGGCCTGTAGCCGGGCAATACTGACTGTGATACGAACGAGGCAGCTCTCCCTGATCTAGTAGCACGAACGACGGTGGAGGTAGAGCCGAGAGGTTAGATGGGGTTGTGCGTGCTGAGATCTGTGCTGAGCCTGCTGTCTAGTCTCAGTAGCGTGCACGGCTTGGCCAAAAGTGCTCGCTGACATACCTCGATGACCGGCGCGGTTGCAATTCCGCTGACGTTGACGTCGGCTGGAAACGTTGGGGAGGTTTGCCTGGCGCTCCCCCTCATCGGGAGTCATATAGGGCTTTACCAGCTCCACGGTGTTAACCGAAGCATACCCCTGGCTGTCGGTTGAGGAGTCATCCACCACTGGGAAGATTCTTGGAGGAATCGACATTTCAGGGGGCATAAAGTTTCCGAGAGTGCGGGATGACGATGGCAATGGCGGTGCGCGTTGCTTCTTCTTGCGTCGCCGCTGCTTGCCGTTTTGGGAAGAGGTCGACTGTGAGGACGATGCGGGGGTACCAGCTACTTCTTCTAAAGGTTCCTACTACTTCACGCACACCCGGATGATACCACGGGCATGGGCGACGGTTTTTCGAGCCATCCAGTCATCGTATTTCCACGATCTGCGGCTGGGGACCTACTCCCACTCGCCTTCGCTGTCGCTGTCGATCTCTAATACTGCAAAGACACCTGCCACTTGCGCTGATGCTGGGCCCAACATGACTATGTTGTTGTTGAACTGGTCTTGAATCCAATCTTTAAACACATAGCATTTCTTGAGGGTGTTCCCCAGAATCCAATGATAAGGGCAGTAGTTGGGGTGATTAGTGAGATTCGCCTCTGCCAGCCTTCTGCACTCGGGCAGACGCACAATCCCTTGCTCTAGAGCACTTCGAAAGTAGCCAGGGACCTGATTTTCGTTTAATTAATAAGTCTGGTGCCTTCTTTCTGGATAAGGGGCCCTGGGGGCCTGGCCCTGACGAGGGGCCGGAGGGGCCTGTCGAGGAGGCGGCGCCTGATTGTCTCGCCTAGGTGGTGGTGGCTCATTGCGCGGGGGAACCTATCGGTTCTGAGGCGGTCGCTACTGGGTAGGAGCCTATGCTTGAGGTGGAGGAACTCTACGAGGTTGAGGGGATGGTGCCGCTGGTAGTAATTCCAACTGCCTAGGGGACTCTATTTGGGCCACCACGGTGGGTTCAGCCCTGGCGGTCCTCCTGGCCAGGATCATGGGGGCCAACAAACGTGCCTGACTAGCCTGTTGCATGGCTTACTCAAGGCGCTGAGCCTTATCTGAGAAATATCTGAACCCTCCAGGGTAGTTCTGGGTAATCATGGAGGGTACCAGCTCCGTTTTGACGTTCCCCACACACATCATCAGTAATTGCTCCTGATTCAGTGGCATATCGAGGGAATACGTAAGTCCCTTCCACCGGGCGGTGAAATATGCGACTCGATCATCAGGCCTCTGCTTGCACTTGAAGAGGTCCTCAATGCTGGTCTTCCACGTGGTGGAGCTGAACTGGTATAAGAACTGCCAGAGGAGATCCTCCCAACCGGTCACCGATCTGATAGGGAGCTGGCTATACCAGACGAATGCCGGACCTTCCAATGTCTGTACGAAACAACGGATCATGGCGGCTTCTTGCTGATCCGGGGTCCCCAGCATGGGGCCAGACTTGGAAGAAAAATGATCCAAGTGCTGTGGCGGGTCCCCTGTCCCGTTGAAGGGTGAGAAGGTGGGTTTCCCAAAACCCGAAGGTGCGGGCATATCATCCACCCACGCGGGATACGGCTTGCCATCCGGTGGGACCACCACCTGCCGCGTTTCCAACGCTTCAAGGCGGGCTGTGAGCGCCACTATAAGATCATCTGGGTGGGGGTCCCTGTCTTGACATGGATCCCTAACCAGAAGTGCATTTCCAGGTTCCTCAACACGGAAGATGGCTTCGGCAGCTCGTGGATCAACTGGCGGAACAACCTGTGGGGCGACTGGGGGAACCCGGACAGGATTCTTCAGATTTCCCCGTCGCTCAGGAGGGTTTGGTGAGACGTATCGCGCCCTCTTTCCATAATCTCCGGCTTCTTCCCTGTCTGCATAACTAGCATGATCAGGGTTGCCCGTAGACATCTCACCGGGGGGAAATTGTTCCTTCCCCTGCTGCCCCAGCCTGAGATCACCATAGTCGGGTCGCCGCTCTACAACGCGCTCATCCAAGAGTTCGTCAACCAGCCTCTTCTGCTCAGCAAGCTGCTGGCATAGTGTGGCCTTCTCGGGCCCCCCAGCCCATGTCCCCTCTTACCCAGGGTGTACGGTGTGGTGCGGGACTACGCCCTCATTCACATCGGGTTCACCATTTCTGTTTCCGACGCTTTCTCCGGGGCGCGCGCATACGTCCGTCCACGGAGGAGGACGCGCGGCGCTTATCACCCTGCGTTCCCGCTTTCCAAAGGTGGGAGGCATTCACTCTTTATTCAGGGACGTCTGTTTCTTGATCGAAACGGGATGATGGGATGTCGGTTCTTCCTTCTGTGGATTCCTCCTCAGAACTCGTCACCTAGTCCGGGTCACCCTCTAAGATATAATACGTAGTTCGTTAAACTCTTCCCAGTGCCATGTTTCCATGGATGCTGGTTAATTACACTGCTTCTGTCGGGACATTCCAAAGGGTCCGGTCAGGGAAACAACCTTCAGTCAGGGGAGTAGTTAGGTTGAGGCATCAGTAGCGTGTCTGGATGCTGGGTAACATGGCATGTCTGTCTATTATCCCTGGTCACATGGATTCTCAAGGGAGTGGAAGCCCATGGCATCCCACATCGAGTGCGGGGAATTATATGTCATAGAAACATATATGAGGTTTTCCTCAGCTTCTCGTGTTTAACACAGGGTATGCCTTGAGTTTAACGTCTAGCGGAGACGGATCAACCCAACCGGAGCATTAGCTAGGATAGATCGGATTGAGGGATTTCCCTTGAAGGGATGCTGATACCGGGGCCATCCCATGGGCGGCTGTGAAGAGGAGCGTACCAACATGGTCTCACCGAGATATGACGGTCCGGGCGAGAATTGGGATGGGTGAAAGGTGGATGAATGGAGTGGAGGGGGAGTGAAATGGGACCATCGCAGTGGCGATGGTGAAGTTGGGCTTGAGCCTTGAAGAGGCTTCCTACGTATCCCTATGGCAGGGAATCAATGTCCGCATAGTTCGGGATGGTGCCAGTAAACCGACGTGAAGGTGGACCTTGGTCCGATGAATGTCGTCAGCGAACCAATGTGAAGGTGGACCTTGGTCCGATGGGCATCATTAGCGTACCGACGTGAAGGTGGACCTTGGTCCGATAAATGTCATCATCGAACCAACGTGAAGGTGGACCTTGGTCCGATGGGCATCGTCAGCGTACCGACGTGAAGGTGGACCTTGGTCCGATGAATGTCGTCAGTGAACCGACGTGAAGGTGGACCTTGGTCCGATGAGAGATGGGCTTAAACCTCGGGGAGGCTTCCTACGTACCATGCCTTGACATGGATCAAAGACCTCGTAGTTCAAAGGGTTTCATCAGTGAACCGACGTGAAAGTAGACCCGTGGGTCCACTATTCGTGGGCTTGAACCTTGGGAAGGTTTCCTACATACCATGCCTTGACATGGATCAAAGTCCTCGTAGTTCAAAGGATTGATGGAATACAGTTTAACGTCATGCGGGACGACAGTGAACCCTGATGTGAATAAACGACAGGCGGTGGGTGTCGACGAACCGACATAAATGAGGGACCTTGGTCCGATGGGAGATGTGCTTGAACCTCTGGGAGGATTCCTACGTACCATGCCTTGACACAGATCAAAGTCCTCGTAGTTCGGGTTGTGGAATACAGTTTAACGTCATGCGGGACGGGGGTGAACCGACGTGAATGATGATTGGTGGGATTGAACCTCAGAAAGACTTCCTACGTACCATGCATTGACATGGATCAAATACCTCGTAGTTCAAATGGGTGTGCAGTTTAATGTCATACTGGACACGGGGGGCATACAGTTTAACGTCATGCTGGACGAGGGCGAAGGTCGACGTGAATGAACGACTGAGAAATGTGGATTGAACCTCATGGAGGCCTCCTACATACCATGCCTTGACATGGATCAAAGTCCTCGTAGTTCGCTATGGGTGGGGGTCAGGGTCGGTGCTCACTCTAAGCCCACGTTAGTCATGATCGGTGTGAAAAACAAGAGGTTGCAAAGACTTAAAGATCACATAGCGAAGGATGCGTCCGTGAGAAGCGAAGAGGGGCTTACACGTTAGGCGGCCCACGGTGCTGGGACTTACTACATGATGGAAGCCCGAGGTGCGGCAAAGCGCAGTGAAAGAGGGATTTGGGACCAATGATGGGAGGTTCCTCGTTCCCTATCACGCCCTCCACTGACCTTGGTAGTGGGGAAGTACGGAGATACAGAGGTGCGACCATCCGTTGGGGAACTAGGGTCGCCCTTCTCCTGAGAACATATGCCACTCCAATAAGGAGGATATCACCCCTTGTGGATGGGTGATTCCCCTCCTTTGGAGACGAGTGGTGTAAAAAATGTTCGAGCTGGGGGGAACCTTCGTGAGAGGCACGAGGTTGGGTCACAGTTTAACGTCATGTGTTGAGGATGTGATGATTGGAAGTTTAACGTCATGCAGGTCGGACGAGGTGGGTTCACTTCGCACCACTAGGACGTACATAACCGGTACCCTCTGGTCCTTGGGGAAGGGAAGGTACCAGTAAGTCCATGGTCAAGGGGGAGTGTGGATCGAACCATCGAGGGGTCCACGTTAGCATGGCTATGCAAAGATGCAATAGCCGTTAGCATGCCTATGCGAAGAAGCATTAGGCGAAGCAACGCTACGGGTGGTATTGTCCATGGGACTTTGAAATCACATCGTGCAACCTGGAGGGCCGCACGGGAGGAGGAAATGATAAGCAAAGGAGTGTGCTTCGCGAAGTGGAGTGCCTTGGACTTATCATGGAACATAGGTGTGAGTGGATGGTACTTCGCGAAGTGGAACAGTGTTCGCTGAGCACTGCCTCGTGAATAAGAGGTGCCTCGCGAAGCAGGGTCCTGCGAAGCAGTGTGCTTCGTGATGTGTAGCGATCCCGCCTTAGCATAGAGATCACTAGTACAAGTTGGGTGTTTCGCAAAGCATAAACGCTTCGCGGCTGCCCGGGTTCCCTTGGGAATCCCCTTCCTTCGCGAATTCCCTTGATCTTTGCAAAGGGAATCCCTCTCGGAAGAGGGGCTCAAAACGAGACAAAGCAAAGGCGTCTCGCGAAGTAGAAGTACCTCACGGAGCTCATGATTCCCGGGGGAAAAGGGTGCTTCGCGATTCGGGAGAGGAGAAGCCGAAAGGTCGGATCGTCCATCTTCGGGACTCAGGGGGAGTCCAGTATTTATATGCAAGGGGCGCCGCGAAGCAGAACTCACGCGCCGCCTCAGGAGCTTCGCGGCACGCTCGCAAACATCAACGTCTTCCGTGGAGGGTTACCACCTCTGGAGCTTCGCGGCAGGCTCGTGAACGTCAAATGCGTTCGCAGAGCGTTACCGCCTCTGGAGCTTCGCGGTGGGCTCATGAACGTCAAATTCGTTCGCGGAGAGTTATCGCCTCTAGAGCTTCGCGAGGCCACAATGATCGGGGCGCTTCGCGTCGGCGCTTCGCGTCGGTGCTTCGTGAGGCAGCGCGCCAGCCGTCTTTTTCGTCCCTTCCTTTCATGCCATATTTTGGAGCCAACAACCCTTTTAAAAAGGATTACTGACTTCTTCATTTGGAAACTAATCCTTGGGTAGATCCTTGACTAATAATTTTATAGTAAGCTTTCTAAGGGAGTGTAAATTGTGGTGTGCTAGTATTCTATAATAGATCCAAGACTCTTTGTGGAATACACTTAAGCATGAAACATTTTGAAAAACTCAAGAATCTATGTTAACACCATAAACTTTTTTCATTTCAAAAAGTTGAAAATACTAATATATTCTTTGAATTAGACTCATTCTTAAATCATTGAGAAATTTAAAATGAAAACCATCATCACATAACAGTGAGATACTAAGAATATTATATTTTAATCCATCAACAAAACACACTATAGTAGTTAAAACTGAATTAGTGTTACCAATCTGGATGAGGCCAATGATTTTTTATTTTTCATTGTCACCAAAGGTGGCATTCCCATGACAAATATTTACCAGATTAATGAAACATGAGTAATATCCTATCATGTGTCTTGAATATCCATTTTCAATGGTCTATAGACTATTATATGAGATCTCCAAACAGATTTCCTATATAAGTAACAAAAAAAAATTAGATTTTAGTACCCAGATATTCTTTGGTTATTAATCATTGGTAATAAGTGCTTTAGGAGCCCATACATGCTTCATGGGTTTACTACAATCAAATTGTAAATCATTTGAAAAATAAAATCTATTAGGCCATGTGAAACTAGAATAATTAAAACAATTCACAATAATGGAACTTGCATAATATTTATCAATTTTAGGGACAAAATCATTTTTCCCGATTTTACCACAATGCTTCTTTTTCTAGGTGTATATCATACACCAATAGTGTATTTAGCATCTAATTGTTGAGCAATGTATTGTTTTCAAACAATTCAAAATAATGTTTTTTAAAGGGGGAGATTATTTTAAATAATACTCTGTCTCTTTATGATGATTTTGATGCTCACAAATACCCTTAATTATTTACTAATTATTTCGTTGAGTATTTTGCAGGAATTTATTTTATTTATTTATTTCATACAATGAGATTTCATACTTCATTTATTCCGAGATCAATTTTAGCGCGTTCTGGAATCACTGTAGCGCGAGATCAATTTTAGCGCGTTCTGGAATCACTGTAGCGTGAGATCAGTTTTAGCGCGTACTGGAATCACTGTTCATACCCTACTTTGATGAACGTAACGTATGGATGAAAAGTTTACTTTTTACGTTATTTTGAAACGTATGGTTAATGAACCTTACGTTGTTGAAAAGTATGGAAGAAGAACATTACGTTTGGAAGGAACCTTACGTTTTTGTTGTTGGACAAGTATGGAAGAGAAACCATACGTTAGTTTTCAGTATTGAGTTTGTTTCTCAAAAGTATGGATCATCAACCTTACTTTTATAATCAACCGTACGTTCTTTGGAGAGTTGAAGCAAGACAAAGTATGGATGATCAACCCTACGTTTGAATGCTGAAGAGAAAGTATGTACGTTCTGAACCTTACGTTTGTGAACCTTACGTTTGTGAACCTTACGTTTGTGAACCTTACGTTCTGAACCTTACGTTTGTGAACCCTACGTTTGGAGCCACGTCATCAACCCTACGTTTGGCGTCGGGATATTTTTGACAGACGATATTTTCTTTTGCATTGGTCAAACAGGCGGATTATTAAGCGGATTTCGACCCAATTCTTAAGTACGACTTTGACTGAATCAAAGACAATTTTCAATGGATTAATGATTGATTTAAATGGAGCTTTTTATGCCGATTATTCAGGGGAGTTACAACGGCTCTGTTATTTCATTTTTTTTTAATATCGCGAATCTAAACGAGATTTTCATGGATCTATTTATGCGGAAGATTTTCTCAGATTTGAATATATGTTCTATCTTGGAAACTTCGGATATATATATATACACAGGAAAGTGTATGAAATATATAGATTGATCTTTTAACGAGCAAGAAACAGAGACTGTGTGAAGGCGTTCTTTTCTGGTGATCGAGAAGAAGTGTAAAACCTTTTTTACAGAAGGAAGATCTTGATAGCAGATTCACGTGTTCTACATCGACTATCTGTTGTGAATCTACTGCTGTTGAATTTGTGAAGTTTCTTGTAATATCTATTGCAACTGGATCGACTCAGAACTGTTTTGATTACAGATCTTTATTTTCTGAAGACGATGATCTATCTACTGTCAATTGCATTCTGTTGCAATTGTGAAGAACAACTGGAGAAGTGTTTTCTTTATCGAAACCCTTTTTATTTTTGAGTGATCAGATTCTCGTTCTAAGCTGTGTGGGTTCGTGTTTGAACCAGGAATGCTGTGTTTTCCTGAAACTTGTAAAGGTGTCAACTGCCTGTACTCAGTTGTGAACAGGTCTGTGGAAACGAGGACCAGATAGTGAAAATCGCCAAGCTCGTGGATTTGAGCGTTGGTGGAGTGGACTAGGGGCCTTCTGTTCACCGAACCACTATACATCCGTGTGTTCATGCTTTTACTTTTTCCGCTGCATATTTAATCGTGCTAAAGCATAGTGGACAGAATTTGTCTAAATTGAAGAGATTGTAATAATTTTGAAAAGACACAATTCACCCCCCCTCTTGTGTGTAATCCGTAGATTCAGATCCAACAATTGGTATCAGAGGAGGAGCTTCTTATTTTTAAAGTCTTATCAAGCTAGAAGTATTTAAAGATTATACATAGTGTATCATGGCTGATACGAGAGAGGGAATGTCAATGGTCAGAGCACCTTACTTTAATGGAGATAATTATGGCTGCTGGAAATCACGTATGATTATTTATCTGAAAAATCTTGGTTACAATGTCTATTCAAAGATTCTGACTCCCTATGAAATTCCTGAAAATCCCGATACATGGAGTGCTGCTACAGAGGCTGAGTATGATATGAATTCAAAAGCTATGAATGCAATCATCTGTGGTCTAGGACGGGATGAATTTAACAGAGTATCTCAATGCCCGACTGCATATGAAATGTGGCAAACAATAGCTGTTGCTTATCAAGGAACAGATAATGTAAGACAAATGAGATATGCAACTGCTAAATTAAAATTCGATACCTTCAGAATGATTGAAGGAGAGAGCATCACTCAGATGAATGGAAGATTGACAGAAATTGTCAATAATATAATAGCTCTAGGAGAACTAATCAAGCAGGCTGATCAAGCGTTAAAGGTACTGAGAGTACTTCCTACTCGATGGAATGGAATCTCTGCAGCAATCAGACAATCAACTTCTGTTAAAGATCTAACTATGAGAGAGCTGATTGGTACATTGATGATGTTCGAGGCTGAAATGCAAGATGATGTAAATGAGCATAAAGTCTACATAAAAAGGGAAAATACTTCTTTGAAAGTGACTTCTCAACAAAAGGATAGAAAGATGAAGAACAGAGAAGTAAGTGCTAAATCAGAAAGATCTGATTCTTCAAATTCGGATGAAGAACTGGCTCAGCTAGCCAGAAAATTCAGAAAGTTCTACAGTAAGAAGAAAGACTTCAAGAAATCCTTCAAGAAGGATAGCAAGGAAGTGAGATGTTTTGAATGCAAAAAGATGGGACATATCAGACCGGATTGCCCAAAATTGAAAGATGCAAAGAAGAAGAAATTCTTCAAAATAGATGATTATGAGCAGAAAGACAAGAAAGCTATGAAAGCTACTTGCAGTGTTTCTGAAGACTCAAGTAATTCTTCTGAATCAAGCTCAGAGAAGGAGGAAGCCAATTTAAAAGCAAATATGTGTTTCATGGCTGAAACTGATGAGGTAGCAGGTCACCAAAGAAAGAAAGAAATATGGTATATGGACTGTGGCTGCTCAAGACACATGAGTGGAACTTCAGCTAATTTCTCTTCTCTTACTCGAAAGGAAGGAGGACTTGTCACCTTTTGTGACAATGCCAAAGGAAAGATTATTGGTATTGGAACAGTTGGAGATCCAGAGACAGTCTCAATCAACAAAGTACTTTATGTACAAGGGTTAAAACACAATCTGATAAGTATCTCTCGACTCTGTGATGATGGATACACTGTTGATTTTACTAACAATAGTTGTACTGTTTCTAAAGATAAATTGTTTAAGTTTAGAGCACCCAGAACTGATAATGTTTATACTTTGGATTTGTATTCCTTGTGTAAACAACAAGTAAACTGCTTAACTACTAATATAAGTGAATCCTGGATCTGGCATAGAAGGCTTGGTCATTGCAATATATATGCTTTACATAAATTATCTAAGAAACATCTAGTTTCTGATTTTCCTAGTCTCAAATTTGAAAATGACAGATTCTATGATGCATGTCAGCTTGGCAAGCAACACAAATCATCATTCAAATCTGTTAATAAAGTAGCTACAACTAAACCTCTAGAACATATCCATATGGATTTGTTTGGACCTTCAAGAGTAGCAAATTTAGCTGGTAAATTATATGTTTATGTATTAGTTGATGATTATTCTAGATTTACTTGGATTTTCTTTTTGAAATTTAAAAGTGAAGCTTTTAGTTTATTTGAAGGTTTTTGTAAATCTAATCAAAATGAAAAAGGTTTTAATATAATCTCATTGAGAAGTGATCATGGTGGAGAATTTGAGAACCAGGAATTTAATTCCTTTTGCTCAAACATGGGTATTAAACACACCTTCTCTGATCCAAGAACACCTCAACAGAATGTGATTGTAGAAAGAAGAAATAGAACTATTCAAGAAATGGCTAGAACTATGTTAAATGAATATAGCCTACCTATATATTTCTGGGCAGAAGCTGTTAATACAGCTTGTTATATAATGAATAGAATTTTAATAAGACCTATTTTGAAAAAGACACCCTATGAACTATGGAATAGCAGAAAACCTAAAGTAAATTACTTTAAAGTTTTTGGATGCAAGGTTTACCTCTTGAATACCAAAGATAATCTTGGTAAATTTGATCCAAAATCTGATAAAGGTATTTTCTTAGGATATTCTGCAACCTCCAAAGCTTATAGAGTCTATAATAAAAAGTCAAGGATTGTTGAAGAATCAGATCATGTGAAATTTGATGAATCTGATCCTTTTGAGAAAAGGATATAACAAATAGATGAACCTGATTCTAATGAAAACATGAGACTTGAGAATTTAAAGAATGATTTTGAAAATGATATAAAAGAAATTCAGTCCAGTTCAGAAGAACATGACAATGAAGAACCTTTGAATGTAATGCCTAGACAGTCTAGAACCTTAAAGAATCACCCTTTAGAATCTGTGATAGGTGACTTAGAGACTGGTATTCAAACTAGAAGAAACCTTGGAAACATAGTTGAATTCTCTGCTTTCCAATCCCAACAAGAACCTAAGACCATAGAAGAAGCCTTAGATGACGAGAGCTGGGTAATAGCAATGCATGATGAATTGAACCAGTTCAAGAGAAATAAGGTTTGGGAATTAGTTGAAAGACCACATGATTATCCAGTAATAGGAACTAAATGGGTCTTTAGGAATAAACAGGATGATCAAGGGATAATAACTAGAAATAAAGCAAGATTAGTAGCTAAAGGATATAATCAAGAAGAAGGAATAGATTATGATGATACCTTTGCACCTGTATCCAGGTTAGAAGCCATTAAAATCCTTTTAGCCTATGCATCTTATATGAATTTTAAATTATTTCAGATGGATGTTAAATCTTCCTTTTTAAATGGTTATTTAATGGAGGAAGTTTATGTTGAGCAACCTCCTGGTTTTGAAAATTCTCAAAAACCAGATTCTGTTTTCAAACTTACTAAAGCTCTTTATGGCCTTAAACAAGCACCTAGAGCTTGGTATGAAAGACTAAGTTCTTTTCTTTTGAAAAATGATTTTACTGTTGGACTGGCAGATCCAACACTCTTTAAGAAAACTGTGAAAAATAATGTTTTGTTGGTTCAAATTTATGTTGATGATGTAATTTTTGGATCAACCAATAAAATTCTTTGTCATGAATTTTCAGAATTAATGCAAAAAGAATTTGAAATGAGTATGATGGGAGAATTAAATTTCTTTTTGGGTCTTCAAATATTTAAAAAAGATTTTGGAAATGTTTTAAATCAATGCAAATACATTACTGATTTACTTAAGAAATTTGGACTTGAAAACAGCAAGCCATTTACAACTCCTATATGTACTAATATAAAACTTGATTTGGATGAAACTGGAAAATCAGTGGACAACAAGTTATATAGAGGTATGATTGGTAGTTTGTTATATCTTACTGCTAGTAGACCAGATATAATGTATTCAGTATGTCTTTGTGCTCGATTTCAATCAAATCCCAAAGAATCCCATTTAACTGCTGTTAAAAGAATTTTTAGATATTTAAAAGGTACTATTTATCAATCTCTGCTTTATCCAAAAACCTCTGATTTTAATTTAATTTCATATTCAGATGCTGACTTTGGAAGCTGTATATTATATAGGAAGAGTACTTCAGGAACATGTCACTTTTTAGGGAAGTCTTTAGTATCATGGTCTAGTAAGAAACAACACTCAGTTGCCCTGTCAACAGCCGAGGCAGAATATGTGTCTGCAGGTAGTAGTTGTGCACAGGTGTTTTGGATGAAAAACACTCTTATGGACTTTGGATTAAATTTCAATAATACACCTATTTTATGTGATAATACTAGTGCAATTAATATTTCAAAAAATCCTATTAGTCATTCTAGAACTAAGCACATTGATATAAGACATCACTTTTTAAGAGATCATGTGTTTAAAAAGGATATATTTTTAGAATTTTTAAATACAGAAAATCAATTAGCAGATATTTTTACTAAACCACTTCCCACGGCAAGGTTTGAATTTATTAAGGGGGGAGTTATGTTTATTTAATTTTAAATAGTTTTTTTTTTAAATCTTATTCTCTTTTCGAATTCTGCTTAATTTCTGTTTTCCGCTCTAAGTAATTTTATTTTGTTTTAAATAAAAGTAATGATTAGTGATTACACGGGAATCAAGGCTGTCAGAACCGTTTCACCTTCTAAACTGCTTCACCTTTTTCGGAAACCCTTTCGAAAACCTAAAACCGCACATCTGCTCCAAAACCCTTTTCTGAATCTTCAAACCCTAAACTTACGAACCTTCAGAAATCGTTGTTGAAATGGCAAAGACTAAGCGTCCAGATGAAGCCGAGAGCAGTGCTGCAAAGAAACCTAAGGTAGTTAGTCGGAAAATACTGCAAGGTAAAGTCATAGATTTAGAGTGGCTGTTTGAAACTAATTTACTGTTGAAGCAAGCGTTGTCGTTTCAAAGCCTTGAGCAAGCTTTTAATAGTGAAAATTCTGAGTTTCTATATGAGGCAGAAATGAGACATTTCTTTAGAACTGTTCAGTTTAGCCTTGGAGATACAGAGGATAGTTTATTGGCTCAAATAGAGGATAAGGACTTTTCAATATCATCTGTAGAGATAAGTCAAATTCTTAACTGCCCTCATGAAGGAGTTTTTCATTTCGATTTACGGAATATTGGAGATTCTGTGCATAAGTCTAAAGACATTATGTCTTTTCTGTTTGGAACCAGATTGATAAAGAAGATGTTTATTAAGGATTTGGAGCCCGATCAGAAAATTTTGGAAAAATTTGTTCAGACTGGTTTAGCACCAAGAATGGCTGAGATGGAGAAAATCCTATACCCTGACATGTACATAATGTATCTTCTGATGTGTGATATTATGTTTAATTTTCCTCGGTTTATGATAAGATATCTAAGTTACTGCTGTCAGAGTGAAGCAAGAATGACCTTTTTCCCTTATGGAAGGTTCATTTCTTTGTTTTTGTTTAAAAGAGGAATGATCAGATTGGTAGATGCTGGGGTGAAATGTCACCACAGTAATGTTTTTAATGCTGGAACTTTGAGGAAAGTAGGATAATTCTGGAGCACAATTAAAGGAAAACTCTTACCTGTTGGAGATGAGGAAAACTCGGAGAGTGCTCAGGCTCAACTGGATAAGTCCAAGGAGGGACATGCAGAATCAAGAGTTAGTACAGTGGCAAGGAGAATTAGTTTTGAGATGGAGGAAGTTGAGGAAGAGAGAAGTCAAGAAGGACTTCAATCTAGAAGGAAGAGGTCAATTGATGAAGAAATTATCTCTCCTGCCTTGAAATCCTCTGAACCGTTTTTTTCTTATTCATTTGTGAGAGAAGCTGTTGTGGAGCAGACTGCACCGATAGAGGAACCAGCAGCTCAAACAGATACTCAAAAAGAACCTCAATCTGCTGTTGTGGCTGTTGAAAAAGTAATTCAACAAGAACAACTTATGGAGGCAGTGCCTGGTGAAGAAGTGGCCCGACCTCAATATTTACATGAAAATATTGTTCTTGACCAATCAGTAGAAGTCAGAGAGACTACTGTTCGTGATGAACATACTTCTGAAGCTAATACAGAGGTACTTCAGGAAGATTTTTCAGTGGAAGAGTTTCAGGCTTCAAAAGATAGTGTAATGGATCAACCTTTTCAGGACAAGGACAAAGAACAGTCAGATGCAGATTCCTTACCACTTGCCCTGCTTCATCAACCTAATTCTGGACATGAGAATCGAGCACAGGGTTCCCCTGATTTGAGAAAAGAAGAAGTTGTTGAGTTGTACAAGCGTATCTCTCAGTTAGAATCTGAGAATGTTAGTCTCAGAAATTCTCTGAACTTAGAGCAGTTGAAGTTTCAGAAGCTGAAAGAATGTACTGTTTCAAGACAGGAAGTAGATTTGTTTAAGACTGATATGCTTCATGCTGTTGATCAGTTAAAATCAGAGATGGTAAAGAAAGATGATTTGTTTGAGTTGAAGATTTACATGGAGAATAAATTTGAGTCTGTTGTAAACAGTGCTGTGAGTGGATCAGGCTCTTCACCTGATTTGATTCGGAAATTTCAAGCAATTACTGCAGCAATGAGCAATATGAGTGACAGATTACATGATCTTCAGTGTAATAGTGCCCCTTTGTCAGTTTTTCTATATAATCAAAGATTTTTAGTGGATCAGTTGACATCTGGAGAGCAACCGATTAGGATTATTTTGAATCAGTTATCAGAAAAACTGGCTCTTTTTGTTGAAAAAGAAGAAAGAATGCATGAGTTTTTCAGAGTTAATTTGATTGAAGATATTCATATGACTCAAGAGAACAGAGATCTTATTATCAAGTTAGGCGATGGGATGATGAAGAGGCTCAGAGAACAGTTTACAGAGATAAAGACTGCGATTCAAAGGAGATAGACACCTTTTTCCCTGTCTTATCTATGAACCTTGATTCCTCTGAATATCACAATCGTTTATATATAACAGCTTGTGAATGAAAGTTCTTTTCTTACTTCTTTTTTGTTTTTTTGTTTATTGATTTATGATTGAGTTCGCCAGTATAAAAAATTCACTTATTCATACACAATTAATTATAGAATTTACTTATAGTTCAGTACAATATTGAATGTGTTCAAATCCGTAATTTTTCATTCTTTTTGATATCACAAAAAGGGGGAGAATTTGGATAAACACAACATTTAAATTCATTTGTTTCCTATGAAGAAATTTGGATATATTGTTTCCTATGAAGAAATTTGGATATATGGGAGAATTTGGATATATATGACATTTATCTTTTATCTATTTTTAGCTGAAAATTTATTTTTATGGGGGAGAAATTTTATTATAGTTAAATATTGTTTTAATCCTTTCAAAATTCTAAAATTTTATAAAACTAATTTTTCAATAAAGATTGCAATTAAATTAGTTCTATTATTTTATGGGTTTTGTGATCATCAAAAAGGGGGAGATTGTTGAGCAATGTATTGTTTTCAAACAATTCAAAATAATGTTTTTTAAAGGGGGAGATTATTTTAAATAATACTCTGTCTCTTTATGATGATTTTGATGCTCACAAATACCCTTAATTATTTACTAATTATTTCGTTGAGTATTTTGCAGGAATTTATTTTATTTATTTATTTCATACAACGATATTTCATACTTCATTTATTCCGAGATCAATTTTAGCGCGTTCTGGAATCACTGTAGCGCGAGATCAATTTTAGCGCGTTCTGAAATAACTGTAGCGCGAGATCAGTTTTAGCGCGTACTGGAATCACTGTTCATACCCTACGTTGATGAACGTAACGTATGGATGAAAAGTTTACTTTTTACGTTATTTTGAAACGTATGGTTAATGAACCTTACGTTGTTGAAAATTATGGAAGAAGAACATTACGTTTTGAAGGAACCTTACGTTTTTGTTGTTGGACAAGTATGGAAGAGAAACCATACGTTAGTTTTCAGTGTTGAGTTTGTTTCTCAAAAGTATGGATCATCAACCTTACTTTTATAATCAACCATACGTTCTTTGGAGAGTTGAAGCAAGACAAAGTATGGATGATCAACCATACGTTTGAATGCTGAAGAGAAAGTATGTACGTTCTGAACCTTACGTTTGTGAACCTTACGTTTGTGAACCTTACGTTTGTGAACCTTACGTTATGAACCTTACGTTTGTGAACCCTACGTTTGGAGCCACGTCATCAACCCTACGTTTGGCGTCGGGATATTTTTGACAGACGATATTTCCTTTTGCATTGGTCAAACAGGCGGATTATTAAGCGGATTTCGAGCCGATTCTTAAGTATGACTTTGACTGAATCAAAGACGATTTTCAATGGATTAATGATTGATTTAGATGGAGCTTTTTATGCCGATTCTTCAGGGGAGTTACAACGGCTCTGTTATTTCACTTTTTTTAATATCGCGAATCTAAAGGAGATTTTCATGGATCTATTTATGCGGAAGATTTTCTCAGATTTGAATATATGTTCTATCTTGGAAACTTCGGATATATATATATATACACAGGAAAGTGTATGAAATATATAGATTGATCTTTTAGCGAGCAAGAAACAGAGACTGTGTGAAGGCGTTCTTTTCTGGTGATCGAGAAGAAGTGTAAAACCTTTTTTATAGAAGGAAGATCTTGATAGCAGATTCACGTGTTCTACATCGACTATCTGTTGTGAATCTACTGCTGCTGAAGTTGTGAAGTTTCTTGTAATATCTATTACAACTTGATCGACTCAGAACTGTTTTGATTACAGGCCTTTATTTTCTGAAGACGACGATCTATCTTCTGCAATTTCATTCTGTTGCAATTGTGAAGAACAACTGGAGAAGTGTTTTCTTTATCGAAACCCTTTTTATTTTTGAGTGATCAGCTTCTCGTTCTAAGCTGTGTGGGTTCGTGTTTGAACCAAGAAGGCTGTGTTTGCCTGAAACTTGTAAAGGTGTCAACTGCCTGTACTTAGTTGTGAACAGGTCTGTGGAAACGAGGACCATATAGTGAAAATCGCCAAGCTCGTGGATTTGAGCGTTGGTGGAGTGGACTAGGGGCCTTCTGTTCCCAGAACCACTATACATCCGTGTGTTCATGCTTTTACTTTTTCTGCTGCATATTTAATCGTGCTAAAGCATAGTGGACAGAATTTTTCTAAATTGAAGAGATTGTAATAATTTTGAAAAGACACAATTCACCCCCCTCTTGTGTGTAATCCATAGATTCAGATCCAACACTAATTGTTTTCTAAGAATTTGTGGTATAGTATTCATCCCATTGGTAAATTTTTCTATGTTCATTTTCAATTTGTCATTATATAATTTGTATTTATTTTTATACTTCTGTAATTGATCATTCTTCTCCTTTTCTATTGTAAAATCATAATTAACCATTGATGTAAGAGCATGTTTTTTCTTCAATGTTTTATATTTATATTTTAATTCATTGTAGTTTTTGTCAATAATTTTAAAATACTCAAACCTTTTATCATTGTTTCTATTTTAAGAATCACTTTTATCTCCAAAATAATAAGAATTTTGTATAAGAGACTCAAGGTTTACCTTAGATGTGTTTATTTTAAAACACATATTTTCTTTGACGGCCTTTTCATCATGTGAAGACTATATGTTACTAGATCTATCCTCATAATCAATCCATGGTTCCTTCATTTTCTTTTTGTCATTTTTTATTTATCATCCTACTTATTCTTTTACTTTATCATGGGATATCCATCCTTTACATGTACCTTCCATTTTTACTCATAACAGATGATTTCATTTGAAGTATCACCACTTTTATAATGATTTTTCTAATGGACCTTATGATAACATTTACCTTTGTATTTGGGCTTTTTAATGAACTTCTTCTTTCTATAAAATTTCATTAACATTATGGCTATTTGTGGCCTTTAATCATCACTATATTTTGAAGAATGTTAATAACCTGAACATTGAGTTTCATCTAGAACATTTTACTTCTGTTTGGGGTATTAGATTTGAAAGAAATAGATTTTCTTTTGGGTTCACCATCATCTTATTTTTTTACCTTTATTTCATCCTCATACATCATCAACTTTTCTATCAGCTCCTTTACTTGAAACTTTCTAATGTTATACGATTCCCTTATGGATTCAGATGTCAATCTACATTGATCTGGTAAGCATATTATTAATCTTATGATTTTCTCCCTGGTTTTAATATCCCTTATGAGATATATTATAGTATTTAAAATTTCATTAGACCTGAGATACATGTCAGAAATAGGATAATCATGCTTCATTTTAAAACTATCATATTTAATAGTATATTTGTTAAGTATCATTTCCTTAACAATAGTGGTTACTTCATGTGAAATAGATAACATGTCCCAAATTTCATGGGCTATTTTACATGTATAAATTCTATTAAAATTATCATATCCTAAAGAACAGTATAAGGAATTCATGGACTTTTAATTATTGGTATAAGAAGACTTAGCTGGGAAATCTAAATTATTCGTATCAGTTGAAGGAATCTTATATTCCACTATAATTGAAGACCACATATAAACAGTTGTATTTCTATATTCATTTTCATTTTAATTTTCCATTGTGAATAATTTGTTCCATTAAATGATGAACGTATGTTGGAAGCCTCACCTTCCAATCTATTATCAATGATAAAGAAATAAGCTTTTATAGAACTAGAGATTTAGAACTAATAGAAATTTAAAATCCTTAAAAAAAAACTAAAATCACAGTTGATTTTTTTTTTAAAAATAATTAATATTTTTAAATAGAAACTTAAAAACAACATTTTATACCAAATTTTGATTACAGTAGGACACTCAAGAGGGGGGGGGGGGTTGAATTGAGTTCTTATAAAAATTTATTTTAAAAAGTGTTTTCAAATGATTCCCCCAATTAAAATAAAATTGTTTTCTTAACCAAGGTAGTAAAATAATAATGGGTTGACTATTAAAATAATTTCTTAGAATATTTATTAATTTCCTCTTTGATTTCATCATTTACATAAATAAGCTGATAGTGATTCAATTTTCACAAAACAAAATTTAAAGAAAATAATTATTAAATGTAATATCAATGGATAATATTAATAGAAATATATATTAATATGGTTATTAATAATATACATAAAAACATAAATTGATCATTCTGGAATATAGGTTCATGAACATAATGAATTCGAAACAAAATACGATTTCTTTTTCTCAAACGTCAATTATATGAGACATGAGTATGTTCTACACCATATTTCCAATTTTTATAGTGTAATTATTAACCTTGTGATATTTTATATCAATATTATATATACATTTATTTAATTTAATGTTTAGTAGTAAATAATACACCTCAAGGGGTTTTCATTCCAAAGTTTTAATGACATAATTGTTATTTGCCTCAATTTTAAATTCCATGTGGCATGTTTGACATTAGGCCCCATATTTTATATCATTTAGGTTATTCACATCCATTTTCCTTCATGTATAATTAATACAATTCGTTTCATTATACTTTTACTTCATGATATCCCTTACATTTTATTTTGAATCTTATGTTACCATTACTGTAAAGGTTTTCACCTCAATTTTGATTCATTGAGATATGATTTGTATCCAAAATTTATTTCAATTTTTTGGTAATATATTAATTGGGTACTTCATTTTAAATCCCATTATACTATTTTTTGGGTATTAAACTCATAAAAATACACCGCTTCTTAGTATTTCTAAATTCCTATAATATAGGCTTATATTTTCATCCAATGCTGTTTATATGTAGAAACACTATATTTATTTCCATTGATTAATGATTAATCACTAAGATTAAATAAATTTTATTAGTTGGATACATATTTAAAATCATTTTATTTATATATCATAATAGATATTTATTGATTACTTAGGAAATTTAATTATGTATTATTTAATCTTTCACCTTCCCTCTCGAGATATATTATGTTAATTTTTTGAATAGAAATGTTTTAAGATTATATATGTTTGTATATTAATATAGAACATTATTGAATCGTATAGAAAGATGAATATGAAATGTATTGATATTAATACCATTCATATAATTAATTAATCAGACATAAATGTGTGATGGCTGGGGCAGAATATTATTTTACCCCTCGATACGTCTGTTTTTCTCAAGAGACACAAAATTTTGAGTATTTTATTTATATCCACCAAATGAAAGAATAATGTCTTGGTAAAAACATTGAAGGAAGGAATGATGAAATGTTTGTGACCATGATGTACATGATGTTATCTTGGATGTGGCCTTGATGGAAATAACGATGTATTTTTTGAGGCCATCATGATTGAAGTTTTATGACATTATACATTCCATCGCCATAAATTATGTTATTTTTGTCCATAAATACCCAAGATGAAAATTCATTACATAATATAATGAATCATGCTATAATAGTTTAGGTCTAGTTCATTTGGAAACATGGACTCATAAACAACAGGTACATAAGTGAGATACTTAATCTTTCATAATGTTCTTCATAAATACCAAACTTCTTAAACCTATCACACATATTCTATTTCATCATAACCCGGGAAAAAATATCCTACAATTGTGTGATCTCAGATGCCCAGTAACAAGAAATATAGTGTCCTAGGATTCTCATACATGGGTATTACGTATTTTTAGAGGAATATTAATGACATTGCACAAACACATGCTAGATGTGCATAATAGTTTAGTTCCATGAGAATCTAGGACCACAATTATATAATTTGGTGAATCATCTTTAATATTTCCCATAATGATATTACATTTAGTAATTTTCATATACATACCATACATAAAACCATTCTTCAATACATCAGGTAATGAAAAATAAGAAAATTTGATCTCATATACTCATCAAGGTTAAATATAATAAAAATAAATCTATGTTTATATGAAATAATAGGATTAGTAGAAGGGTATGTGATAATGAACATAACTTATGAAGTTCATACCCAACCTAACATAGATCATAAACAAGATTAATGGGAAAAACATGAATCAAAATGGAATAAAAGAACATGGGAAACTAGGGTATAACATTTTAAACATACATATATCTTTTCAATACAAAATATATTATAACAATTTGAACATGTATAAATGGAAACATGTTCATTCATTAAGTTAAGAATATGAAATCATGCAATCGCATAAAATGATGGACATGCAAGCATGTCCACGCATAACATTATTGACATGAAAGATAGATCAATACATCACATTATGAACATGTAATATGGTGCTTTCATAACATTGTTAACATGTAATCAGGTTCGTGCATAACATTATAAACATGGTAGAAAAGACTACACATATCATCATATTAGTCAAGGTTCACTCACCAAATCATCATAGTGAAAAATTGATATCTAATATAAGTTCACTCTTTGTTCAAATCTACTTTATCGGATGAGATATAAATCATTACATAATGTATCTGAGGGAGATATAGGTCCCATCCATCTTTGGTTATTATATAAAAACCATACATGGTCATAAAGTGACCATTGTCCTAGGTTATAATGTAACCACAATCACATAATGAAAATAATTCATATATGTGACATAAGATCCTAAATAAATTCATTATATCATGACCCATGAAATTAAATGGGTTTTAAAAATATTGAATCATTTTAAAATGTGTTGATAAGAAACAAGATTAAAAATCATTTCAACATTTCAACATATCAAAACCTTTGAAAAAAAGTTGGTTTCAAATTAATTTTATTATCTTACAACTCATAGAAGATAAACTGGTTTCGTCATAATATCGTAAAAATAATCCATTAAATAATAATAATTATGGAATCCTTAGTTCATATCTAAATAAAATTATTTGTTACATCCAATTATGTCATCATGGATGAAGAATGATTTTGAAAGATAAATCAATTGAAGGTTTCTTTAGGATGATAAATTTTATTTGAAAAAAAAATTTTAAATCTATAAATTCAGATATCATTTTTTATATACTTATCTTTTAATATGAACTTGGAAACTCATATTGGAATCTTTTATAAACATTTAAATCATTTCTTAAGGAAAATTTCCTTCCCTTTTTGAAAAAACCGTTTTTAAATAAATAACCTTCATGAAATTTTTTTATTTTAAAATAATCATTAATAAATAAAATGGTAGATTCAAATAAAATAATGGTCCTGAATATGATATATTTTTTTATAATATACACATTAAAACCAAGATTTAGTTCACATTTTTGGTAAAAGCCAAATGTGTAATGTTTGGAAAATGAAAAGAAGATTCATTTCAATTTCTTTTAAAAATGTCAAACCCTTTTTAAAACAAATTTTAAAAATCATTGTATATTAATTTAAATTTTTTTAAAACATTTTAGAAAACATGTTTTTGGAAGAAAACATATTTCCTAAAGAAGAGAGATATATAATAGGATTTTATTAAAAAAAATTACATATTATATAAACTAATAAATTGTGTAAAAAGAATAAAATATTTTTTAAATGTCATTAATAACCATATTAGAAGATAATTCATTAGTTTACTGAGTGGTAGACCACGTGGTTTCAATGTTGGAGACTTAATCATAAACATCCAGACAAACATTGAGATCATAGCTTAAAATCTCTACCAGTTTTGTAACATTGAATAATAAGACAAATAAAGTATTAAAATATAATAAAAGTTAATATATAATTAGGGTGAATAAATTCATGGTATTTCATGTAAAGGTTTCAGTATATTAACCTTATCAAATAATATGGGTGCATAAAATAATATACTTTTCAAATAAAGAAAAATTGATAAAAAAAATACACTACCATAAGTGTTGAATTCCATCATACCCATTAAAAAACATTATCATATATTTGAGTTAATTAAAAATATATTTATGAACCATATTAAAATATATCCAACCATATATGATTCCATTATTACCTTTTATTAACTATTCCATGTTAAGGTTATGTTTTGGGTAATAACTTATTTGTTCTTCATATATGATTTGATTTGTTATATTTTTTTCCCTCTTAATTTGAAAATGGTTCCGTAATCTCTATTATTATAATCTTGATATGAATATGATATATATTAAATTTATATGTAGTTAAAGTATTCCATAATTGTTTTTCATAGAAAATGAAATACACCATTCCATGTGATGGTGGATTGTATGTACGCATGAACTTTTTTTTTCATTTTCTTATTGGTTTGAAAGAAATAACTGTAAATTATATATATTATAATTAAATAATCATGGTTATTTTATAAATATCTCATATTTCTATTAAACGATTCCTTAATATATTTCATTTAATGCATGAAGGAATCACATCACTTCGTGAGGTGGTAGTCCTATGTACACACGATCAATGTTATTTTATCCCAAGAAATGAAAAGTAATGGTTTTTGTGATATAAAAATTTAATAATTGTATTAACATCATAAATATAATATATAACCAATAAATTCATCTTTATTTTCAACTGTGGGAGGAGATAATGGAAAATGGTCAACATTAGTTCATGAGGCGGTAGTCCGCCATACAGATGAACGATGCTTTTTCAACCCATTGGATGGAAGTGAATATGGTTTTAGATAATGAAAATAACATAAAAAATAATATGTAATATACAGAGGCTTTTATACAGTCATGATATAATTAAAATTTAATTTAATTCATAAAGAAATAATATAAAAACACTCATTGATGAACATTACATCCTTTTCAGGTATCTTATATAGGTTTTCAATAAAATCATTTCAATGTCTGATTTATCCACAAAATAATTGTTTTAGGATGATTTTAGGGATTATTGGATGTGATTTTAGTTGGTATTGTATGATTAAAATAGGTTTGAAGGAGTGAAGAATATGGGATTGGGTGTGGCCTTTCATAAGGAGGGGGGGGGGGGAAGGACACACTTTGAATTTTTGAAAAGAAATAAGTGCTCCAATATTATAAATTTTCCAAAAGGGTCTCAATTAGTAAAATAATTATCCTTATTTTTAAAATGGCCTAAATTTTAGCATACAATTGTTTATAAAATATTTAATTGGCCATTTTTATCCATATCTTTTATGTTTAACCCCTGATAAACCAGTTTTTACATTAACCGTAACAACTAATTTTTATTGCATTCGTAATTAATTTTTATAAAAAATTAAGTAGAAATTATTATAAATTATAAATTATTCTAAATCCATTTATCTAATTTATTTTACCAAATTAAATTTCCTTATGTGGACAAATTTAATTTAAAATTAATCCTGCAGACATGATGAGAAAGAATGTTTTTAAAGATAAAATGATCAAAATTTTGAAATGTTTTTATATCTAAATTTAATATAAAATCTATTTCAATTAATCATATAAGATTAATTGATATAAAATGGAACAAATTTTACTTTAAAAAAATTCAATATATAATCTATCATTATAAATAATTGAAACAAAAATGCAGTTTTCAAATAATATTCAGTATTGTTCACTATTCATCAAAAAATGAATCCTAAAAAACCCCAAAAATTCACCATAAGATATTTTTGATATGTATATTTCAAAAATAATTTTTATTTTTAAAAATAAATTTTATAAAAGTGTGAAAATTTTGTTTTAAAATAATTGAACTACAAAAGGCGACAAAAATGCTTTTTATAAAATTATTATTTTTAAGCATAAAATTTTATTTATTCTTATATATTTTCTAGAAAATACATATGATGAATTTTAAATATTTTATTGAATAGTTTATATATACATTTCATTAAAATATATATTGAAAACTATTTTTTGTTATTTATTGAGGTAAAATGTCCCTATTTTCATTAAAAAAGGTTTACCAAAACATATATCATTTATTTTCATGAGGATTTTATTTTAAATTTTAATTAGTGGGTAAAAAAATAATTAAATATATATATACAAGTGTAAACTATATAGTTATACAATTTATTTAATATTTTTCATACTCTTCATTCCAAAATCTCGGTAACAACCACCATATTAAATAATAATATGGTAAAAGTATATCATTTTTTGTTTAAACTTAGTATTGTGTGTTATGAAATAAAGACTCTGTATTGCATGTAAGATAAGACAAACTTATTGTTTCTTGTAATTCAAGCCAAGCTAAATGATTTATTATAACACAAGATAAATTCAAAATCACATGAAAAGAAAAATATCATTAGATAAAATTAATTCAAAAAATTTATTTCAAAAATCCAAGGGGTGTTACATTATACCCCCATACTATTAATTTCTCCATTTAAATGCATCTTCATCCTAAAAGGCTTATCATTTAAAAAAATTCAACGAAACCCACATAATAAAAATTAATAATAATATTTCCTTAATAAAGGAATGTTTGGAACATAACAATTACCCAAAGTTACTCATTAATAGGTCTCCTTATAGGATAACATTGGTTGTAGGTGATGACATGGATATTAAAGAAAAAATAAATAATTATAAAGTGTTATCAATATCTTTGGTCATAAGAAAGTGGGTGATAAATAAAATGTTAGTGAATATAAAATGATAGACCAATTATAAATGAGAAAGGTCATTTATAACAAAAACATTATGACAATAAGACAAATTATTATTTTAATATCCTTTTCTTAATTTTTATTAATTTTTAAGAGAAGATAAACATACTTGTTTTAATACCATTTCAAAAGAACATTCTATCCATTTGGTTGTACTTTGATCAATCTCCAAAAAATCATATTCCTCAAGAAACGAAGGTGAATTTTGTATTCCCAGTGAACAAAAAAAACATAAGATCCATATAAGGAATGATAATACATTCCATATATATTTTGTTATCATTACCTAAAAATAGTTGTCACAAGTTATAAAATATGAATAAATATTCATATAGTGAAATAATATAGTAATAAATAAAACATTATTATATATTTAACACAAACCATTTCATAAATGGTTATCCTTATCACCCTTTAAAAAGATGAAAATACAATACTTGATAAATATGTGTCTAAATTTCCCAAAATCATTATAACATTGATCCTATATATATCATTATGTGTATAATTATTATCATATAAAACGATCTAAGTGCCTAAATCTGGTATTTTATTGAGGCATGGTAATAAAAATAATTACCATGACCCCATATTGAAAACATACATGATTATTTATTCTTTACAGAGAACACATATTGTTGGTTATATTCCATAAATACAAAAATAAAGTAAACTCCATCCAAGATAGTATAAACTATTTTTTCCACAAATCATTAATATGTTATAAGGTAATTTATACTATACAATTTAGTATATTGTTTTCTAATATATCGTTATCTAAACGAAATACAATTTTCTTAATATTAGGAACATATTATGGGCCACCACCCCTTAATCACATGTTTTCCCCAAAATATATCATTTCCGTTAAATAAATTTTCTTTTTTGTCAATATCATTCGACATACTCTTTCAAATACTAAAAAAACACTGATAAATAAATATCCTTATATATTTCATAATTATTGAATCACATTAAAAATATCCAATCCTACCACATCCTTCTAAAAATATTAACTAGGATTCATTATCTTATTTCTTAATGCCTCTTTCTTCTTATAGGTCATTCATTGTCTCTTCATCATCAATTATGAACCCATTATCAATAGAACCTTTCTGATTCTCTTCATAGGATTTCCCCTTAGTAAATAAAATCATATTACTCCCAAGATGCTTGAACTTGTAAAAAAGAGTAAAGGTGGTACATTAGTGAGTGTAATTTTTTCAATTATTGAAATAACCGACACATTATTATCATTTCAACATTACAAGAATTTATTATCTTCCCTTCCATATTTAATGAACCTCCATATTCCATTCAAGTGATTTACTTTATTTCTCTTTTCACATTTCTATATATATGAAACTGAATCTTCTCTCCTCCATGGTATCTATTAGCCAAACTCTCATCAAACTGTATCCTTTACTTATTTGCTATGTAGAATTGTTGGTCAAGGTGAATACTATAAACAATGCTCTATGATAACTGATGAACAATGCACAAAATATTTTACAACCCTCTAAATATCCCATTTGGCCACTCATCATCAAATTCTTCATCACATTACATGTTAACACAGTTTATTTTAATTCCCACCGTTGACTAAAACCAAAAATAATAGTGTGAGAAAGACTAATAATAGTGGAAAATAAAAAAATGTATAAAATTTAATAATGGGATATCTAATTCATGAAAACTAATTTAATATATGAAACATTTGGATTATTATAGGCCATGAATAGTCATATCATATTTAAATAATTCACGATGGTTCATAAAGAGTTTGTGAATTTTTAAATAATATCCCCATTTAATTTCAACGAAGGTTTACAATAAGGACCCTAATCATAACCCAGTTTCCAAGTGAGTATAACCCAATACAATGTTTTTAGGTTTGTTAGAACCTAAGTATATCAATGTCAGAGTCACATTAATTTTTATTATATATAATGTTATTAAATTTCATTGAAAAAAATTCCCATTATACATAAAAAAATTCATATAAATTTTCCAATAATTTGAAATAGATTAGACTTATCTTTAGATACACCATTGATATGTCCTTATAAATTATCCTAGGGATATAACTAATGTTTTCTCTTGATAGTTTCTAGAGGTTTACTAAACCATTCCTCTGATGCCAACTATATTAACCTGAGATTAAACTACATGGATATTACATATTTTTTGACAAATATTCTCTACATTGTATAAATACATGGTTTAAGACTGTAATTGTTTAGTCCCATTGGAATCATGGAATAAAATCTTCTAATCTGGTAAAATATATTCAATGTTTCCAAAAAATACATTCCCAATTACTACACTTCATAGACATACAATATATAAAACATTTCTTCAAAACATTGGGAAATCAAAAATAAGAAATCGTGATCTTAGATTCTCAATAAGGGTAAACATAAGAGGTATATATCTATGATCATACAAAATTATAAGACAAGAATACATTTATATGATATGGAACATAACTTTACCAGTTTATACCCAACCATTAATAGTTAATGAAAATGATACATAAAATAATGATGGATAATAAATTAATCGAATAACATGATCCATGAATGCATTACAATGGAATAAAACACATATTTAGGGAATATATGTCAACTTATAACAATATGAACATTTATAAATTCAAATATGGTCACTCATTAAGTTAAGGACATTTAATAATTCCCTCACATAAACATATAGAAACACAAAAATGTCTATGCATAACACTATCCACATGAAATATAGTTCCATACATAAAATTTTGAACATTAAATCCGGATAATGCATAACTGTGGGAACATGTAATCAGATTCATGCATAACGTTTTAGATATGAAAGACATGTCCATATATAACATCATAGTAGTTAAGGTCCACTCCCAAAAACATCATAATAGAAAAAGTATCTTACTAAAATATTTTCACTCTCTATTCCTATACTCCATATCCCGTGTTATATAATTGTTTACCAAAATCATTAGATGGAGATAGTTGTCCCAACCATCTTTTTTTTAACATAACAATCATACATGGTTATAACGTAAAAACTTTCCTTGGTTATAATTTCACCACTTTCATATAATGAAAATCATACAAATGTTTTCAATAATATCATAAAACATCCATCAATTCATAACCCATGAAATGAAGTGGGTTTCATAAAAATTTAATCATATCATAACCTATGTATAACAGATAGGTTCCCCAATTATTTCATTATTTAATCATAACTTAACCCATTGAATAATAAGTATGCTTAATAAGAATTTTTCATGGTTTAACTCGTATAAGATAAACGGTGTTCATTGCATATTTAGGGACTTAAACTATCTCAATAAATATTAAAAATGGTATCCTTGATTCATATCCCAAAAAAAGAATCAGTTACATCAACAGATGTCACAATATATGGAGAATTATTTTCAATGATAAATCACTTGGAACATTTATTAAGGAAGATAATTTTTCTTGAAAATTAAATCATAGATAAAAAATCATAAAACATTTTGGAATACTTTTCTTTCAAAATGAACTCTGAAACTCATAAATGATGATCTAAAAAATTTAAAACATTTCTGGAGAAAAATATCATTTTTTCTAAAAAATTATTTAAAAACATAAAAACTTTTCAAAAATAATTTACATTGTATATAATCATGGAAAAATATACATTAATATTAAATAAAGTAATTTTCATGTTGGTGTTATGTTTCGTTCAGGTTATATATTTTAAAAAAATATTCTTTTATTATTTTTGGTAAAAGTAAAAATAGAATTATTTAAGAGAACAAAATGAATATAACATTAAAACATTATTTAAAAAGGAAAATCATGGATAAATATGGATTTTAAGAATAGTAGGAAACTAAGAAAATAGTTTTGAAAATATTTATAGAGAACATTGTTTTGGAAGAAAACATATTTCTGAACAAAGAGAGAAATAAAATAATTTTTTTAATTGGACTTTATTCAATGATTTTACAATATAGATTGTGGGAAAATGGTAGTATTAAATAAAAATATCAGGATTAACCATATTATAATAAAATTAATTAGTTAATTGAGAAGTTAATCAGGTTTTTTTAGTGTGGGTGACTAAATCAAAAACAATCCTGATAACTGTTGAGATTGTAACATAAAACCATTACAAATATGGTAACATTGAATCATAAGACCTATTCAGGAATAAAATAAAAAGAAACCTACAAATAATTAGTATGAATAAATTAATGACATTTTAGGTAAAATGGGAAGTATATACACCTAGTGAATGATTATAATTTATTAACATATTGTTTATCACCAAAAATGAAAATTGAGACAAACAACCATAAGTATTGGTATTCGTCGTATTTGTAAAAAAATCATTTATAATAAATATTAGTTTATTCTATATCAATTATAGTTCCATATTCACATATATCATTGGATATATGATTTTAATAGGAACTTTTTATTAACAATTACATTTTCATATTATGTTTTGGGGAATATCCACTTTATTTTTTGTTCATGTTTTGATTTGTTATATTTTTCGTATTGTTATATTGATCATAGTAACATAAAATACAGAATGATAATAATGATATTAATATTATATATATTCAGTTTATATGAGTTTATATTAATCAATAAAATTTATTGATAGAATATGAATTTCACTGTTTATGGAGACAGTTGGTTGTACGTAGGCATGAACACTATTTATTGATATTCATGGAAGTTTGAAAGAAAGAAAAGTAACTGATATATTTTATCATTATTGAATAATAATTATGTTATATATTCCATATATGTTTTATTAAACCCATTATTAATACATTACATGTAAATCATGAATGAATCACATCTCTTCACAATGTGGTAGTCTGTCGTACAAAAAAAAACATAATCGTATTCCCAAAAAATGTAAATACAGAATTTATGTGTGATATAACAGTTCCAAAATAATTATAACATAATATATATCAAATATAAATAATAAATCTATCATTAATTCCAAAATTTAAATTTGTTAATGGAAAAAATCAATGATATCAGTTCGCAAGGGGGTAGTCTTTTTTACATATGAGTAACGATTTGATGACCCATTTTTTGGAAGTTGATAAGATCTCATTGATGAACGTTTCCTCTTCTACAAGTGTACTCTATATATTTTCATTAGAATTATTTTTATGGGGATTTATTCCAAAAATAAATATTCTAGTATGAGGGGAGAAACGTTGTTAATTAAAATGTGTAGTTATTGTCCGAAACAAAAAGGTTTTAAGGTGTGAAGAAGATATGATAGGGGGTGCCTTTTATATGTGGGGGAGATGGCACACTTGGTATTTTTGTTAATAAATATGTGCTCGTATAGTATAAATATTTAAAATTGTTCTAAATTAGTATATTTTTGACCTTAAAGGATACATTTTCTAAATATGTATATTCTATAGCTTTTAGACAGGTTTATAGGCCATTTTAACCCTTATGTTTTTAGTTTAAGCACTGGTAAACACATTTTTACCTTAACTGCAGTAATTAATTTTTCTGAATTCACTATTTATTTAAGTCAAAATTTAATTATACTTGTTATAAATTATAAGTTATTTTAATTCTAATTCTGGACTCTATTTTCCTAAATTCACTTAACAATATTGAATAATATTAATTGAAAATTAATTTTATAGACACGACGAGAAATAATATTTTTAAAGATAAATGGTTCAAAATATTGACATGATTTTATATCAAAATTCAATATGTAATTCATTCAACATACCAAATTTAGAATAATATATATAAAATATTACAAATTTTAATTTAAAATCAATTCAAAATATAATATAACATCCTATATAACTTAAATGAAAGGACATTGTATAATTAAATTTCAGTATTTTTCATTACTCATAAATAAATTAAATAATTCATAGAAATGAAAAAATTAAGAAAAAGATAAGATTTATATTTCAATTTTAAAAATTATGTTTAGTTTTTTAGAATATATTTATAAACTTGTAAAAAATAGTTTTAAAATAAGTACTCTATAAAAATAGTGACAAAATATGTTTTTGGGAGAATAAATTTTTTAAGAGTAAAAAATGGACTTATTCATATATATTTTCTATAAAACACACAAAAAACTATTAAATATTTTATTGAATATATAATATAAAAATTTCATTAAAATCATTCACTAAAAAAATATTTTTATTTATTTATTTAGGAAAAAATTATATATTTTCAAAAAAATATGTATTCAAAAAACCAGTTCCTTTATTTTAGAATATGTTATTATATTCATTTATAATTAAATTTCCCCTTTATAATACATTATATAAAAATTTTTCGACCATGTATTTTCATAATTTAGTTAAACTTATTCATACACAACATTCTAATGGCTTGGTGATAACCACCATATTAAAAAATTACATTTTAATTATATATATTATTATTTTAAACTCAATGTTGTGTGTAACATAGGCTAAAATTAGTATTGTGTGTAACATATTGAAAATTTAGTGTTTCGTGTAATGAAATAAAATTTAACTTATTTATCTCAAATAAATCTAAATTAACTATCACATAAAATGAAAAATATCGACATGATAAAATTATTTTGAAAACAAATATTTCAAAAAATCTTGAAGTGTTATAGTAAAAACTAGAGATATTATAAAATCATGATCATAAAGATATTAAAACATGATACTGAAATTTTAAAAGCACACCCTTCATATCATATATCATAAAATTTATTTATGGAACAAATATTTGTGGTTCATAAAACATTGATCATAATGGAATCAAATAAAATTAACCATGAAAACATAAATTTCACATAAGGAATATATTTATTCCATACACATAATATTATAACATTTTGGACATTTATAATTTGAAACGATTTCACTGAAAGTGTAAAATACCTAAAATAAGTTCCTTTAATAAACTTATAAACATTCAACTATGTTGATGCATAACCTAGAGGACATGAAAGCCAGGTTAACACATAACACAGTGAATATATTATCATTTTCATTCATAACATTATGAACATGTAATTTAGTTCATGAATATCATAATTAATAGTGATTTATCCATAATTTCCTAATTAATTGAGGGGATATATAGGTCTCACCAATATCATAATCTATACATATCTGTGCCACTAGATTATAAAAAATATCATCATCACAAAACATGTTAAAAGGATGTCTAGTTCTATATACATACCATTTTATTGAAACCCCTGGAATGAAACGAATTTAATAATAATATTTTCATCATAATTATAATCCATAAATTGAAAAAAAATTATATCCATGAACCATATCCCCATTAAATATTATGTACATCAACAAATGTCATCTTAGATGGAAAATGATTTTGAAAAAATTACAAGCAACATTGTTTGGGGAAAATAGATATTCCACAATGAAAAAAACTTTTTAAAAAATATTTATTTTTAAATAATTGTATTTTAAAATTTCCTTGGAACATTATATAGTAATATTTAAAAACATTTAGTAGTATTCACAAATATAAATTGTATACGTGTTAAAACAATGATTCCTTTCAAATTTTTGGTAAAAGCTAATTAAGAGTTATTTTGAAAATGAAATGAACATTATATTTATAAACGTTTTAAAAATACAGACATGAGTAAATTTATTTAATAAATCTTTTGGTTAATTATAATGAATTTTTTAAAATATTTTTACAAAACATGGATATGGAAGAGAGAGGGTTTTCGACTAAATAGAGAAATAATGTCATTTTTTGGTAAGATAAATATTCTGAACTATTAAGTGCATAAAGAGAGAAAAATGAAGGTAAAAAAATTTATTACCATGAAAAAATACACATTATAAGTAAATATTAGTTTTTATTTAGAGTTTTATTATAATATTTCATCATCTGAATAATATAAAAAAAATATCTCAATAAACGTTGTGATTGTAACATAAAACCCTTACCGATTCTGTAACTTTGAATCATAAACCCCATGAAGGAATAAAATCAAATGAAATTTAAAATATTATTATAATATATAAACTCAAGATATATTTTATTAATGGTGTGATATATAAACATCATTAAATAAAATAGTTTGATAACAAAACATATGTATGAAAGAAGAAACATTCAGACAAAAATCCCTAACCACATTGTTAAATTTCGACCTATAAACCCCATGAAGGATGGATAATAAAATGAATTTTTTAAAACCAATAATTTTTTAGAAACATCATTAAATAAATTTATTTTAATTTTATATACCACATAAAAGAAATATGTGGTGAATATGACATGTGTCTCAGAGAAGTAGAAAATGAGATGGAAATCCCTAACATTAAGTCTCGACTAACAATGTACATGCTTGGACATCCTGTATAATAAATATAAGACTATTATAAACATATTACTGAACCATACTTATATATATATATCACCATATATTTTTTCATTTTACTTTTAATTTTACATTTATAACAATTCTCTGATAAAAATATGTCTTGGGTAACAACTGCTTTGTTTTTCATGTATGTTTGGATTTGATAATTTCAATCCCCTTAAATTGATCATGGTTAAATAATTTATAGAATTCTAAACAAGATATTATAGAAATATATATATTAATTATAAATTTATTTATATTAATATCTTAAATTTAGATATAGAAAATTAAATATGCTTTTTATGGATATAGTATTTCATACGTATGAAAGAACGTTCTTTCCAATTTCTCGAAACCATACATAAATAAATGATAAATAATATAATACCATTAAGTAAATTTAATTCATATATCTGACAAATATTTATTAAATTTACCCAAATTGCCTTCTTTGAAAATCATTAATGAAAAATGAGTCACATTGCTTTGCAAGGAAACAATCTATCGTAGAGACGAATGACATTATCCTATCCTACGTAGAATAGAAATTGTGAAGGTATATGTGATATCATAATTAAATAATTATATTTATTTTAATAATATTATATATAAATATATATCAATATTTTATATCGATCCTTATACCCCAAAAATTATAGTTGTTGAGAGAAAACGTGTTACATCAGTTCGTGAGGAGGTAGTTAGCCATACACATGAGCGATGTTATCGTCACTCATTTGAGAGAAGAGGATACAGTTTGAGGTTATGATTTTTTAATATTAATTAAGGTATAAAAATTAGTTGAAATTATTTAATAATATAAATTATGGTCATTCTAATTTTTGAGTATATTTTTAAAAATTCTCATTACTTTAGTGGAATAATTTAATTGAAAATTAAACCCTCGAGATATGATGAGAAAAAAAAATTCAAAGGGAAAATTTTAATAAGTAGTAATGTTTTAATTACAAAATTTAAAATGAAATTGATTCAAGTGACCTAAACTTAATTAATATATATAATTATACTAATTTTAATTTAAAATCTATATTAATAAATTTTTTATTTTATAAACCATTTAATCAAAATTTTAATATATAATAAAAAATAGTTTTTTCACTATTCATCTAAAAATTGATCATTTGAGAAAAGTATGTGAAAGTAAAAAAATGATAATTTTGACATGTTTATTTCAAAATTGAAGTTCATTTATAAAATAATTTTTTCTTAATGTTACAAAAATTATATTTATTATCTTTTTATAATTACTAATAATAAATATATTTTAGAAAAAATAGTATTTTCAAAACATATAAAGAATTTTTTGAAAAGAAGTTTTTTCCACTCAAAATTTTTTCAATATATAAAAAATTATATATAGTATTTTAAAAGTATTTATCACTATTCATAATGAAATGTTTAAAAAATAGGTAACAAAATCCTTATTTAAATTATAATATTAACAATACATCACAGTTTTTTTGAACTCAATATCCCATGTAATGTAAGATAAACTCTTTTTTGTCTATAAAATAATATCTCAAATCAATTTAATTTATTAATAAAATAGGAATCTATAAAATCATTGGGTGTTATATTATACCTCCCAATAATAAATTTCATCCATGTAATTCTTCACTCTAATACATACCAATGAGGATATGTCTACCTTATCATTTCCCCAGGTCCCCACATAGCTTCATTAAACTAGTGGTTTTAGCACAAAACATTTATAAACTGAGTGGTATTATTTCATATAAATTTCTATATATGATCAGGAATATTAACATGTTGTTCATTTTGTGAATTATCATTATCTAGTTGTTCGATTTTTGATTTCAGTACATGTGAAGGACCAGGCATGTACATTCTTATGAGTGATAAATTGAACTTGTCATGCAGTTGAGAGAGGTTTGGTAGAATAACCAATATATAAGATATGACATTGATGAAATCAATAATTTTTAGTTACTAATTTACCTAGGTCTCAGATTCCATTTATTTCAAAATTTCATAACCTTCTTCCATTGAAAAATTCATAGAAAAACATTATCACAAAATTCAAATTTTAGATCATGCCATCCATTAATAGTATAAATTTTATTCTAACCCTGTGATTACATTATGTGTTGGTGAAAGGATTTAACATTATCTTCCATTTCAATAGATTTCTCTAATCCCAATAGATTTAATTCTATAACTTCATTATAATATGTTCTATTTATACACTACTTTATATAAATGGCTTCATAATAAACCATTTTAATTCTCATGTGGAAGATATTTTTGTACGAAAACTAAACTAAAGGAATGAATTGATACCAACAACATTTTAAATTCAAAGAAAAATATCTCAACATATCCAATTGGGTTTTCATTTTTCTCCCAGAATTTTCATCTATCTATGGATGATACCCAGTGTAGAAACTCGACTATGTATTAGGATCTTGATGAATACATTACTAGAATTTCGAGTTAAACCTCATATTATGATTAAACATATTGGAATGAGTTACTACATGACAAATTACCATTTACATAATGTATATCATAGAATGTTGATCTTGAGAGAAATATTCTCTAATAGTGATTAGGTGTGCATACATTATAATTTGATCGACTACAACCTGTATAACATTATTATCATTAGAAATTTTGGGGAGTTCGATAACAAAATCCCCGGTGATTTCCCTCCATTTTAATTTTGGTAAGGTAAGTGGTTGTAAAATACCCATTCCATTTTGTCTCTAATCCTTACATTGATGATATACAAAAAATAGAGGTATAAACTCTATGATATCTCACTTCATGAAATCCCAGCTGAAATACTCTTTAAAATCTTGATACATCTTTATACATTCATGATGAATGGAGAATGAAAAACTATGAGATTCCACTAACAACTCCTTCTTCAATTCTAGTATGGATGGAACTCATACATGGTTCCTGAACCCTATTATTCCATCATGATCAAGGTTAAATCCATGACCATTTTTTTACTTTTATTTCTCTATATCTTGCTTCTATTCCTCTTTAATATTAACATAGATAGATGGATAAACATTATATCGAGTAAGATAAGATTTATACAATTCTGTCATTATTTGTAGATCTAATAAAAAAACATTAGATCTTTTCTATCCTCATTATGGATAATCATGCATGCTCCTTTGAAATAGAAGCATATTCCACACTTTTATATTTCCCATGGGGTTATTTATTGAGAATTCATAATATTTAATCACTTCTAACCATATTCTCTAGAAAATTATCAACTCCTTTTATTTGAATATATAGTTAATACATCACTTAATGATATATTTATATCACACTTTTCATATATTCAATATTGAATCTATGTAACATCTGAATACTTTCATGAAATGCTTCTCTTTAAATAATTTTAATTATTCAAATTCATATGTTTAATGCAACCAAGAGTTTAAATAAACCTTGATTCCCTATTAGTATACAATGATAATCATAACGTATAATTTAACTTGGTATGAAAAAATATGAATAAAATTTTATTAAATAATTATAACCCAATATGAATATAAATTTTAATGTTAAAAAGTGACTGACAAATTTTTTGTACAATAAAATAATTCTTAAAAAATTGATTTTCCTCATAATTGAGTATAATTTTTATTATTATGAGTGGATATTAATTTTTGTAATTTTTAGATAATTTATTTAGAAAAAATAATTTAGTTTTTTTTAAAAAATATTCATTTAAAAATTATCATTAAATTATAATTTTTATATTTTGGCAACATTTATGGAATCAGGAAAATATTGATTTTTATTGAAATGTTTATTTTTATTTTAAATTATTTACAAGGTAAAATTATGCTTTTGATAGTTCTAAATTTTAATTTGTTCATTTGGATTTATCTAATAAATTTATGGATCTGGAAAAGTATTTTACAAATACATTTATTATAATATCATTTTATGATTTAAAAGATAATTTTTATAATAAAACTGTTTTTCATGGAATTTTACCGATTTTACATAAAATTTAATTCGTAATATTCCGTGTTTTAAATTTTTTTAAATTTATACTAATATTATATTCAAAATCACTAAATTTATTAAATAGGTCCCTTTTAGTTTGGTCTAATATGAATAGTAACCTTGGTAGATTTTGTTACCAGGATGAAGGCTAAATATTGTATTTTAGGATAAACAATAAAAAGACTATAAAATGACCCCATATAATAAAAAAAATTTATTTGATGAAGAAACATGGACCCTTAAAACCTAAGGATAAAATTAAGGTTTTTTAATGGATACATTTCAATAAAAAACATATATAATTTTTAAATCTATGATAGTCACAAAATTTCACTTCGTTTATATTTAATGTCATTTATAAGTCCATATTGGTACAAAGTTACGATAAAAAAGAATACAATAGTACATTATTAACATAAGAAATATATTTTCTTGATATAAATTCATTTTTTACTTTTTGGGGCACTTAGATAAAATTATAGTATTTATAGTTTTTTATATAATAAAAATATAAAGATGTCATATTCTTGTTTTAAATACTATATTTTTGTTATATAGGGATACAAAAATTATATATTTAACTATACATATTATTCTAAAATATATAAGATATACCTTTTGATGGTATTTTATTTTTAATTTTATGTCTAAATATAAGTATATTAAATAATTACACAACACTAATGTAATGATAATTTTATTAATTGAAATATATGATAAATGTTAATAAAAATACTACAATAAACATGATTTAAGATTATTAATTTGATCAAAAAATTTAATATGTTTATTTTAGCAATTATGGGAAAAATGAAATATTTTTTACACTACTAACCAATTATCATGATATTTTTAAAATTCTAAATAATGGATACAATAAAAATTAATAGTAATGACATTTTATCAAAATAACATTTTAGTAATTTTTTTAAAAATACGAAAACACCTTTCAAAGCAAGGAAATTTTTTTATATGGTCTAAAATGTAATAAATTATTCATTTATGTATTAATTTACATAACATAAGTAAAAAAAATTCATCCTTTTAATGTTGTGAATTTTGTTTCCTCAGTTAAAATTAAAATAGGTTAAGTAATTGTTAATCATAATGATAAGGTTCTAAATATTACAAAAACATGTCAAAAATATATTGTCTGTTGATATTACAACCTTATGTCAACTTACCTTCTAGAAGATGTCATTTTGAGGTATTTTTATTGAGATTTAATTTATTATAAATTAATAATTTTTCAAATTTCAATTGTGCCCCTCACCAAAATTATAAAATGGAACCTCGTTGCTCACTTCATCAAATCCAGTTTAACCTTTAATTTAAAACATTCCCAACCAAGTTCTCTTATAGACATCTATATTTATATTCTATAAGTTTATCGTTCTCAAAATACTAACCATAGTATCTTTAAGTGAATATCCAAATATAGATCTCTATGGAGGAGGCAATCATCTTTAACAACTCATCCAAGTTTATTTCTTCCTATAATTACTATTTATTTTTTCTTTCTATTATAGAAAAATAAACCCACATAACCTCTTTGATGAGATGTTATTATGATTAAGGGTCAACCATATTCTACCTTTTATCCATCTTATGAAAACTGAATGTACTGTGTGCGTACAGACGACTTACCGTCTCCACACTGTGGTGTAATATGTTTTTCATGAGTACATTATGTGGATAGGTATAATGATTGAAAAATATAAATATATATGTATTAATATATGATAATTATAACATTATATTTATTCTGGAATCAAATATATACCATCCATTTCCTTACCATATTATTATTATGGGAAATGATTCCATCGCTCGTGCGTACATAGAACCTACCGCCTCCACGACATGATACAATTCTAATTCCATATTCAACATCCAAAAATTATTATATAAATTTATATAATGAATAAATATGATATATTTATATAACATTAATATCATTCAGTAAATTATTGAACTATATTCTATGCATAATAGTTGTGACTTATATGAAAAGGCATGCATATGAAAATGAAGTAGTTAACACCCGATAGATGAATACTAAATAAATATTATTAATTGGTTAAAATATGATCTTTTATGATATAATTAATTTAAATATTTTATGTAATAATTTAATACAATTTTTTAATACATTATATAATAGTTTCTGAAACATATGAAGGAAATATGACATAAGGGAATGGTTATATTCTAAATCTCGATTTATTCACAATTGCTTATATGTAAGTACCTTCTAGGGAATATTTACCTTCCATGTACATGTTTCTTTAAAAAATCTAATTTTTTTCTTATATTATTTTATTTTTATAAATGTAATTTTTACCCATGCTTGAATTTTTACTAAATTGTTTAATGTGGCTCTTTTCTACTTTTTAAAAACCATGCACTTTTTGAATTTTTGGAGAAAATAATAGGAATAATGTTTTTTTAAAATATTAAAACATGAATTTTTTTTAAAACATTCCTAAATAGATTATTAATAAAATCTTATCTTGAAATATTATAAGTTTATTTCCATTTAAAATACATTATTTTAAATTTGATTCGAATTTAAAAAACAAATTCAAAGACAAGAGGATACTTCCTCAAGAATTGTTTTTATGTGATATCTCAATGCTACTAATGTTTTAATGGTAATAGTTTTAAAGGATATTATCCATATCATTTATAAGTATTTTATGTGTTTATTATGTAATTACAACTGTAAATTCCATTATCTTTCCATGGGTAATATTATGATTGAATAATTATTTGGAAAACAAGTTCATTTCATGGGTTCTGATTTTATGAATGATTTATATTCTTACGGAACACATATGTATGGTTTTAATTATATTATGGGTGTGACATAAATATTTCCCTCCAATTAATTACGTAATGATTTATTTCTCATGAGATAGACAAGGGTGAAATAGGAAACGATCTCAGTTCAGTAATGAAGGGTTGAAAAAGTGAGTAAACCTTGTTTGGTAACCCAGGGATAGAATGGTGACTGAACCTAGTGTAGTAAATGAATTTTTCATCTATGATGGTCTTTGAAGTGAGCCACGAATAATGTGGGAATGATATTCTATACATATTTTTATGCCAAATTTTCATGCCATATATAATGATCTCATTAAATATTTTCTTTATGAACTTTTATGATTTATCCATTGACATTATGTCATGATCTTTGATTTACAGGACATAGTTTTTAAATGATTTTTATATGAAATTATGTATAATGATGGTAGGATTCATGTACCCCATTTTTAACATTACTAAGAATCTGAGCTCAATAGTTCTTATGATTTTTTTTCCAGGATATGTATATATATATTAAGTAATTTGTGTCAAAATTGTTATTGTTATGGAGGAATAAGCGGGAGATGATGTAGGTGTTTTATAAACCTTTTTTATATGTTTTTTGGACCCTAAATCTATAGGGTTATGGGATGGGTTTTCTATGTAATGTAATGAATATTCATCTATTTTTATGTAATATCCTTTTATGATAAGTGTTGTAACTTATATTTGGCTTCATAGAAGCTTTTAGTTACCCTTTGGAAAGTAGGATGAAAAATCCTTAGTAAGATCCCTATGGATAATTATAAGTATACCATATAATCACATGGTTTGATAATGATCATGAATAACCTATTAATTAATCCTAAGCCTTCATAAATTTATATTTTATAAGTAATTTACTTTAATCACGTGGTTTTCTAATTATTATTATTATTTCTCAGAGTATTCTTTTTTGTTTTAGTAAATTGATGGAACAAAAAAGAATCAAATTAATTCATAATGTGATGGAAATTAAATGATTTTCCTCCTGAGAAACTGTATGTTATGGGATATGGAATGAAAAATCATGTTTCTATTCTCACATAACATTCTCAAGCTTTGAATAATGTTGTATATCCAAAAGGAAAAGGAGGGAATAACATGTTTTTATTTCCTTCATGAGATAGAATCATCCTTCTTTTAGTGAGTATTCTAATCCAATAGGTGTTGAATAACGGTTTAGTAAACACAAAAATATATTTTTGGTTCTCCAATTTTGAAAACATTGGAAATTCGTTTTGTTTTATATATTTTATAAGGTGAAACAGATCAATGGTATAACCTCATAAAAAATAGAATAAAACAATATAAAATTAAATCTGTTGAATGGTATTAGTTCAATAATTGTTTTTCCATTATTACATTCTTAATATTCTATGTATGTACATGGATAATGATTTCTCTAAAATTAGGAAAAACAAATTATGATTTTTTTGGTACCTGCATTTTTTTCATTGCAAGACATAGAATATATGATTTTGGAATTTTATTCATTTTGAGATTAAGGTTTATTGACTCTTTAGTGGATTAAAACCATGTCCCTGAAGGGAAATGTCCATAATGTAAATCAATAGGAATGAGGAAACATTTTTATTTTCTTTAAAGTTTTAGATGTATATTAGAGTAACCCATCAATTTTATGGGGTTGATATGTAGGAAAAAAATGGAATTCAAAGGATAATAAATAAAAATAGTAAAATGAAGATGAGATTTCCCTTATGCTCAAACTATGGAAGTAAACATTGTGGAATATTTCTTATGTAGACTTGAAATTTTTTTATGTGTTGAAAATATAGTCTTTATTAAATTTACTACAAAAGTAATGGAAAAAATAGATAAAATGATGTAAATAGAGAAAATTCTATACTGAATATACCCCCATACCTCCATTTATTGAAGTGAAAGGAAAATGGGTATTATACTAATAAATTTCAGAATAAAAGGATTATTCTTAATGATAGATATCAGAAAACTTTTAAGGCCAAAGCTATTGGAAAATTGCATTACACCACTACTGTCGATGTGGAGTAAGAAAATGAAGTGGTTAAAGTTACACATATCATCTACTCAAAAATAGAGATCTCATTACTCGATTCTACATCCATGAAATATTTTATATATAAATAATTTTTAAGGATATCACCATATTTAAAGAACAATTATATGTCATGTTATCCTATAAATCTATTAATGGAACAATGTTTTCATCAAAATATATCATTCTTCTCTGGTTGAAGTTTGTGAGAAAGTGCTTCCTATAAATATTTTGATCCTTCATTTAGTTTAAATAGATTCTATTATGAGAATAGATTTGATAGAAATATATTAACCTCATTTCAATTTATAGATAAGGGAAGATAGATTTTATATTTTGATGAGTGTATGATCATATATCAATTCAGGAATGTAAGTGAACTTCCACTGGAAGGTAATTCCATCTTGTGTGTTTTAATTACTATAACGGATGGTAACATATCTAATATGGATGGGGAGAAAATATCCATTATGGATGCACAGATTTTATTTGATTTTATTTATGTCTTTTAGATATAATTTCAATGTCTTCTATAGAATCACGAAGCTGAGTTTTAAATAGAACTCATACCAGTTTCTATGCCTATTTCAAAGACTCTTTATAGAATCACCTCAATCAATTTGATGTAATTGAAGAAGAAACTCCTAGATAATATTTAAAAGGGAAATATAAAACCTATTACATGGATTTGGAGATAAACTTTTCTATATAGTAAAAATATATAATGATCAAAGAGACTTTGTATTGATTATTGAGAACATTGGAGGATCACAATCATGAATAATATCCTCTCCCCTGTATTGATTACTTAGTTGAAAAGTACTGTTGAGATAAATATTTTTTCCAAGATTTATCTTCATTTTGGATATCATAAATTAAGGTAAAATAAATAATACATACAATTTATGACATTCTATAAATTGTATAGATATTTTGAATTTATTGTGATTTCTTTCGGTCTTACTATTACCCCCACTATCATTATGGATTTAATGAATAGAGTATTTAGGGACTATATTGATTAGTTTTTGGTAGTTTTAATAGATGATATTATTATATATTTTAAGAGTAAATAATATCATGAATATCACTTGGGGGTTCTACTGAAGACACCGATTAAGGATATTTTTAATAAAAAATTTACCATGCTTGAATATTGGCTTCCAATTGATTCATTTTTAGTTCACATGATCTCATGGGATGGGATATATTTCAATCCAATAAAGAATGAATTAATTGAACATTTTTATAGACCAATGGTGTTAATTTGGAATGGGATACTTATTTTTTTTGGTTGGATATTGTCAATATTTTGTGAAATACTAATCATGATCTAATAATAAAATCCCCATGTTTACTTAGAGAGGATTTAGGTTCATAAAGATGGAATAATGAAATGATAATTTCAAACATATTAAATGAAGGTTAGTTAGTGAACTTGTGGTCACATCACTCTGTAGTGGGGAGAGGTTTGTGAACTATAGTGATACATTCAAAAGGTGTTAGGTTGTTTCCTCATCTAGAATGAAACGGTGTTAGCTTATACCTCATGAAAATTGAAAATGAATTAGAAAAATTAAAGAGTTGGTGATTTGTATTTAAATTTGGTAATTTTTTAAGAAAATATATAGAGTAATTATTATTATAGAGCAATGTATGATATATATACTGGTCATAAAATTTTAATTTATATTTTCACACAAAAGGATCTGAATATGCACCAAAGGATATGGTTGGAATTGATTAATGATTATTAATTCTCAATACATTACCACCCCTGGAATGAGAAGAAGTTGGATGATGCGTTGGGACAAAAAGAACATGTTTTCCTATCTATGATGAGGATAAAAAAAGATATACTATTTATGTATTTTTAAAGGATGGATACAACATAAAGTAATGTGAGAAATATTATCTTTCTCAAATGAAGGTTCTACCATTTATACATGTGTAATTTAAAGAGGCACTGAAGGATGATGTATAGGTGAAAAGGAAGGTGAGAAATGATCATGAGATCCTCCATGAATATGATGGAATAATAAGTTATTAGATCCATGTTTATTAACCTACCATGCCATAATTAAATAAGGAGCTATTGGATGAGGGTCATAGATCATCATTATCTATTCATCTAGGAAGCACAATGATTTTTAGGGACTTGAAATAGTATTTCTTATAGGATGGCTGTAGAAAGATATTTAAGAATATTCTTGGTGCTTGGCTAGTTAGAATGTTTAGGATGAGTGACATAGGACAAATGGGATGTCCCAACCATTACCAATAAAAGAATAAAAATGGGAAAACATCACAATGGACATTGTTATCTAGCTTCCAAATACATCTATAGTCCATAATTATATATGGGTTATAGTTAATTACCATACAAATTCAACACACTTCATTGCTATCAGAGAATATTTCACTCTCGACCAAATTTCCATAATATAAATTAAATAAGTGGAAAGATTTCATAGAGTACCACAATCCATTATATAGGATCAGGATCTGAGATTTACGTTGATATTCTATATAAGTATTCAGTAGGATCTGTATATAATGTTAAAATTTAACTCTTATTATCCTCCTTAGAGATATGGTCACTTTGAGAGGATAGTTCGAACTCCTAAAGACATATTGATAGGTTGCCTTATAGATTTCAAAATTTATTAGGATCAACACCTAACTTTGGTATAATTTTCATAACATTATATCTTTCACTATAGTATTTAGATGGTGGATTATGAAACCCTAAATTTAAGTAATTGAAGAACTCCAACAAGCTATAATAATGTCCTAAAATTAAACGTATTTAGACCTGCTCTAGTTGAGGAGATGGTATGGAAGGATACATCTATTCAACCACACCTAATAGTATCTTAGAGTCCAGAAGAATGTTACATTGACAATCGATGAAGATACTTAGAGTCTGAAGTATGTGAAACGGTATTTATATGAATATATCCCTAGAAGAGAGTATTGATATTTGGAAATAAGGAAATTCTAATCCCTAGTTATATTGGTCTCTTTGAGATTATGGTCTTTGTTGGGAAGGTATCTTAATGATTGGTGCTTTTATTGAATATATCTCAAGTTCATGAACTATTTTATGTATCTCTCTTGATAAATTACATTCTTGATCCTTCACATGTGCTAAAATTATAATTAATACTTCTTGAGAATGATCAATTTTCTGATTAAAACCTGATAGAGATTCTAGATCGTAGAGAGAATGTTTTATGAAGAAATACCACTCTTTTGGTTAATGATTTATGGTAGAACAAAAAATTTGTGGAAGCTATATGGGAACCAAAGGATGTGATGAGGAAGAGGTATCATCTTATTTTTTATTTATTTGATGATTTTAGATTAATAAATTTATTAATGGGGTGTAATGTTGCACCCAAATATTTTTTTGAATTATTACCCTTTAAATAATTTTAATTCTTCAATAGTTTGTGTTGCACACAAACATTAGTTAAAATGAACTATGAGTCACTATTAATATACCATGAGTGTTATAATAGGCTATTAATTTCATGGGAATAATTATGATAGAATAATTTATGACAAAATTATAACTCAATACGAATATATTAAGATATTAAAAAGTGATCAGACAAGTTTTAGTAAAACCAATTTATTCTTCACAAATACATTTACTTCAAAAATGAGTTTAATTTTATTTTTAGGTGTGAATATTGATTTTTAAAAGGACTAGAAAATTTATTTTACCCAATGAATATTTTTTTTAAAATATCATAATGTTAAAATATTCATAAAACTGTAATTTAGATTTTTTGAAAACTTTTACATAATAGTGAAAATAATTATTTTTAATGAAAACTATATTTTTATATTAAAGTATTAAGAAGGTAAAATTTTGTTTTGGATATTTTTAAAATTTAATAAGTTTTTTAATTTAAAATAATGCAATTATGGTTTTTGAAAATATTTTAAATATGAATTTATTATAAAAACATTTTATGTTCTATAAAATTATTTTTACGCCAAACAGTTTTCCAAGGAATTTTACTGGTTTTATATTAAATTAATTTAGATAATTTTTTTGCTTTAAATTTTAGAATGTATTTTCAATTTGGATTTATAATGTCCAAATTTAATAAATATTTCCCTTTTAATTTTTCTAGTATGAATACTAACCATTGTGCATTTTTCCACAGTAAATGGTAAATATTTAATTTAGTTTTAAAAAATCATAAAGACTGTAAAATGACCCTAACAGAAGAAAAAAATTTATAGGATAAATAATATTATACCCTTAACTCATAAGGATCTAAATCAAGTTATTTAATGGCCTTTTCCCCCTGAATACGTGTCAAATAATATTTAAATCAAACAAAGTCACAAAAATGTCATTTTCATTGTCTTTCGGTCCTTTATATGTCCACATAGGGACACCGTTATGTTAATAACTGATATAACTGTAAATTTTTAACTTTAAAAATATATTTTCAGGTTATAAATTTATTTTTCCCATTTTGGGTCTCGTATAAAATATTATTTTATTTAAAATACTTTATTTTATAAAAAGGTAAGGATATGAGATTCAGGTTTTTAATAATCTATAATTTTTATATATGGATGCAAAAAATTTATACATAACTATAAATATTCTTCGTAAATATAGATGATTTATATTCATCATTGTTTTTTTTATTTTTAGTGAAAAAATATGTATATTAAAAAATTACACAACATTCATGTCGTAATTATTTAATTAATAGAAATATTAAATAAATGTCAATAAAAATATTAAAATAAATATAATTTTATATAATTAATTTGACAAAACAAATTTACATATTATTAGTATAATGAACTATTTTTTTAAGAAAAACCACTTTTGTATGTTTTTAAAATTCCAAATATAGAATTATGTCAAAATTAACTCTAAGGACATTTTATCAAAATAAAATTTTATTTAATTATTTAAATATAAGAAAATATATTTAAAAATAAAATAAAAATATTATATATTCTATAATTTTATTATTTTTTCCATTATTATTTAATTTACATCACATAAGTAATTTTTATAACCATTTAATCATGAAATATTTGTTGCGTTTGTTAAAATTAAAATAAGTTAACTAACGGTAAATCAAAAAGATAAGGCTAAAATATTAATATTAACTTGTAAAAAATCATTATTTTGATGATATTACAACCATATATCATCTTAGATTCTCAAAAATAAAATTTTGGAGGTATTTGGATTAACATTTATTTTATTATAAATTAATATTTTTTAAAATTCCAAACGTTTTCCATACTTAAACTACAAAAGGGAACCTCATAACTCAAGTATTCACATCTCATTGAGCCTTAATGATTGACTATACCCTACCAATTTAAATTTTACAATTCAAAATAAACGTTCTAGAGGTTCATTTATTTTCAAAATACCAGCCCAAGTGTCCTTAAGTGAAAATATAATGGATGTTCTCCAAGGAAGAAGTAATTGTCTTTCCCAACTCTTCTAAGAATATTTCTTCTTCTACATCATCTTAATGAGTTGTACCCATTATAAAGTAATAAATACATTATAACCTATATTAATATATTTTATTATTTTTATGGAAAACCCATCTTCCACCATTTATCGATAATATGAAGAACAAAATTATCATGCTTACGTTTGTACACCCTACCGTATCCACATTTTGGTGCAATCTGTTTCTCCTCACTAAATTATTTGGATGAGTATAATGATGGAACTAATATATATATATATATTATAATTATAAAATTATATTTATTTTTAATCAATATATAAACCACCCATTTTCTTACCCTTTAACTATTAATGGAATTATATCATCGCTCGTGTGTACGTACGACCTACCATCTCCATGACACAATGTCATTTATTTTCCATATTTACAATTCAATAATAACTATATAAATGTATATAATGAATAAATATGATATATAAAACCTTAATATAATTATTTAAATTATTTAATTATATCATATGCACTATAATTGGGACTTATATGAAAAAACATGCATAAGAAAATGAACCAGTTAACACATAATATAAGAATAGTAATGATGTATTATTAACTGGTTTTAATATGATAATAAATAATATCATAAATATAAAAATGGTTTTGTAATAAGTTAATAACATTTTTTAGGCTTTTATACATTTTTTTATAAACATATGAAGGAAATCAGACATATGGTAAGGGTCAAATTCACAATCTCATTTTATTATGTATTTTTTATATGCAGTTATCTACTAAAGAATACTTATCTTTCATTTCCATATATAATTGAAAAATTACAATAATATTTTTATTATTATTCAAATATTATTAAATTCATTTTTACAAATGTGTTAATTTATTATAAATAAGTTTAAAGTAATATTTTTTAATTTTATTAATGATGTACGTTTTTGACTTTTTTGGAAATATAATAAGAAAAATGTTTTTTAACTTATATGAAATGAAGTGTTTTTTAGGTTTTCAAGAATCCTTAATGCCTTCAAGTGTCCATTACAATCTTACCAGGTTATTTTCTTTGATTTATTTTATATTTAAAGTAATTTTTTTTAAAAAATATAATGTTATCTAGGTAGAAATTATATTTTCCACATGAATTATTTTCATGTGATATATCAATGTTACATATGTTTTAATTGTAATATTTTTGAACGATATTTTATAAAGTTTGTTATGGTTTGTTTTTGTTTATTATAGAATGATAAATATGAAACTAATTTAATTTTCATGGGTTATCTGAGGATTAAATTAATTTTATGAACGCTGAACGGTTTATGTTATTGTGTCACACATATATATGGTTTTCATTATATGAAGTGTGGGACCTATATCTCTCTTAAATTAATTGGGTAATGAATTATATATCATTTGATATATATTAATATAATGGTAAATGATATTTGTTTAGTAATATAGTGATGGAATGGGACGTGAACTAGGTTTAGTAACATAGGCATGGAATTGGGAGCGAACTCGGTTCAACAAAAGACTTTGTTAGCTATGCTGGTATTGGAAGTGAGCCTTGAATAATATCAAAATTATTTTTTATACATATGTGTGTGCCAAAATTTCATATCTTATATCATTATCTCATGACATTTATTCTTTATTAACTTCTTATGATTAAACCAATGAAATTATATCATGATATTTGAATTAGAGGATATAATTTTATGATGTTTTGCTTATGTTATTACGTCTCATTATTATGATTTGATTGATATATCTATTGTTTACCATTTCTGATTTTATACTCTAACCAATTATTTTGTTTCTTTTCCCATGAAATTAATATATTAATTATGTAATATGTTTCAAAAGGGGTTCTATTTACGATGAAATATGCAGGAGATGATGTAGACGTTTTAGGAACTTGCTGTTTATATTTCACAATTTCCAAATTCACTAAACCTATGATGTTATGTAATTATTTGCCTATGTTATGTAATTAATATTATTTTATATAATTTAAATATCAATTTATAAAATTAATAGTCCCTTATACTATATATATTTAATGAAAACGTTACCATTGTAGACTTCAAAAAATGAGTTGGGGTAATTTTTCTCATGAACTTTAACTTTTCATGTGTCATAATATATAAACATTTCATTATTCATATGAATACATCCTAATCCCCTTTTGATACATAAATATAGATTAAAAACCCTTCTCCATCACATGGTGAGGTATGCACAGGTTCTATAACTAATCTCTCTTTAGTCCCTTGAAATTTTCCTCACTTACATATGCCTATAGGAACACAAATCTCTTATAAGTAAACATGATTAGGGGATTGGATAATTTTCAAAAATAATCCTCCAAACATTTATAATTTATTAATAAACCATGAAAAGTATGGATATCCTTCAACTTGGTTATTCTGGGTGAACATTATGTAGACTCCACCTTTGATGGGTATATTTCTATACCATCCATTGATATTATATTACATAAAAATGAAACCTTTTAGATCTAAATTTCATTGTTTGTAACTTTTTAATATTTTTTCATCATCCTTATGGTATTTAGTAAAATTTTCAATTAATATTTTTTCTCTCTATCTATATTTTAATATATATGAATATCATCTACAAAGACTACCACAAACTAATCACAATAATCTCTAAAGTTTATATTCATAAAATATATGAAGATAGTGTGAGCATTTGTAAGGACGAACAAAATCACTATATGTTCAAAGTGTCCATAAATATCATGGAGTGTAGTATTGAGTATATCATACTTTTTGACATTATTTTTTTTGAAATCCAAAATAAAGGTCAATCATGGAAAAGTATTGAACCCATACCATTGGTAAAATGGGTCATAGAAATGGGGTAATGGATACATATTCTTGATCATTATCTTGGTCAAATCTCTATTGTCAATATAATATCTCATAAGTACATCATTATTTTTAACAATATGAATTGGTTCACACTAAGGTGGCACACTTGGATGAGTGAATCCATTATCAATGTTCTCTTAGTGTTTCTTCTTCAATTCCAACTACTCAAATGGATTCATTAAATGTGGATTTTTGAAATTAGTGGGGAACCATGTCCTATTTCTATTAAAAACACGACCTCCCAATTTTTTGTATGTCTATGAATCTATTATAAAATGACATCAAAAAACTCTCCCATAATAGGGATATCATCAATTTTGATTTTATCCCTAACCATATTAGATAAATGACCCTATTAAAAATAAATCAAAACCTATATAATATATTTATATTTCATCACAAGTTCATATTTATCATCAAACTAATATACGATCATAGGTTGGCTTGGAATATCAAAAGTGACTTCAATTGCATGTAATTTAATATGGTATTCACATAGATAAAGTCAATCCATTCATAATATAACATTAAATTTGAATAGAGGGAGAATAAATTATTTAGAGGAAGCACATTCTAACTAAATAGAATTGGAGATGAGTCATAAGCTTGATATGTGATCATCATAACATTTCGGGTTTTCACTAAAAATAATACATGTAATAAATTTTGGGTCTTCTTGATACCTATAGAAAACTATTTATATATTAATGAGTAGGTAAATCAATAGTCAAATAATACAATATCCATTATAGAGTGGATGGTTAGTGTATCATTCATCATGTTGTTATCATAACCCTAATCAGATATAGTGACTCCCAGATATTTCCAATTATATTTTGGAATAATGGGACTTTAAAATTAATTTACATCGTTAAATTTTACATTTTATGACTAGATATTATAATTTCCATAATCCATGAATTTGAAACATTGGTGTGTGGGTGGTGAATTTTGTTGAGCTCTCTCTCCATTCATTTCATTATCTAGATTCTTCACATGAATTCTATATTCTTTTTTTCAATGTCTTGTCATACCACAATGGAAAAAACATCATGTTACTTTTAGGAAAAAATATATATTCTCTTTCCAATTGTTTTTGAGAGTGTGGGTTTGAATCTTTTTATCCATTCCACCTGACATGTCATTGGAACTTCCGTGGAACCCCATTATAATTTTCTTGAAAAAATTATGATACTTATGAGTAATTATGATTTGAATTTCCCCTTGGTATAATAAAAAACAATTTCCTCATATCTACTGAAGTCCCTTATGGAAAAATCACATTAGAGACATTTTTTTAATATATTAAATATTTTATCAACCTTACTTTCAAGTTTGATGATAATACCATAATCTTACCTTTTCGGTCTTGTGAAATTTTCCCCATAGGTACCAATGGATTAATCATCCTTTATATTTTACTCAAGTAATTCCATATCCATTTTTGTGTGAATAATATGAGGAATGATCTTATTGAAATATATTTTCTTAGAATCATCGAACATCACAGATTCAATTTTTTCATGTTCCCAAGTATTCTTGATGAGCTTCCACCATTGATCTTTATTGCCTTCCAAATGATAGAAACACAGAATAACTTTTTCATTAACCGAACACTAGATAATAGAGAATATATTTTCAGGTGTGCTAATTTATTTCTCAAAATAATTACGATTAGAAGAACTAGTAAAATATTGTGGAAATTGTTCACTTAAGAACATAACAAAATAATGTACACACATTTTCTTATTTGGATGTTCAGCAAGGATCATGGATTAAAAAAGAAATGTGAGTATAGGGATGATATTTTTCATTAAAAATCCTATATTTTCTGGATGATCAGGGGGTATTAATTTAAATTTCTATCACAGTAGACATTAACAAAGATCATTTCGGTTCCATCTATTGACTGGAACAAAAAAAACAAAGCATACAATAATAACAAAAGTGGGGAACACCATAATAATGAAAGATAACTTATATTATGTATAAATGATGAAAAAATATTTTTAATTTATGAAACCATAGGTTTATACTAGTTCATTAATATTAATTATCTATTTGAATATTTATTGATGGTTCATAAAGATCTTTTGGATTTCCTAAGGATATCCCTTGGGAGTGTCATACTAAGCGTGAAACAAGACCAGTTTTCATGCACCGTGTAACTAATGAATACAACTTAATACACCCTTTTCAATGTTATTATCCCTAGGAACATCTATGATAGATCCACACCCTCATGCAGTATCGAAATAGGTTGAAAATTATGGGACACCACTCTCTCTATCCTTTATAAAAATTCAACGAAAGTTTCTTATAGTATGACTCGTCCTTAGAAATATACTTATGGATCATACTAGACATTTCAAATCACTATTTACAAAGTGTATGTAGTAATTAAACTGAAACCAATTGTAATGAAACAAAATAAATCCCAAATAAATTATTAATCTTAATAGATTATTTTTCATTACATAATGTAATGATCCATGCTAAAATTTTTTGGGTCAAGTGAATTCAGAAATGTGGTTACATAAAAAACCAGTCCATAATTAAGGTACGCCATCTACCAAAATATTAATCCTAACTATCAACCTTATAGGAATATCATATAAAATTCCATTCATTATAAATGAGGGAAATGAAAAAAATGAAAGGGTGAGATCATATGCTCTGTATGGGTAAACAAGGGAGATACCAACATATCATTGTCATAACTATTTGAACATGATAATAACATTGGAAAACCATACCCTATATATTATAGAGAATAAACATGAGATATGGAATAAATAATAGATTTTTATAAGACATTAATCACAATGTAATCAAAGACCATGAACCATGGGATATTCACACTCGAATAACACATAGATTAATGGAATACACATATGATAATATAATTGGGAACAAATATAATTTGAAACAAGATAAATCATTTAGTTAAGGAAATAAAATTAGGCCTTTAAATAAATATATTGATAGAAAACTAGGTCTACACATAATTACATTGAAATAAAATATAGGTCCATGTATACCACTATGAACACATAATCAACTTCACACATAAAATCTTGAATATGTAACTAGGTTCATTAATATCATACTCACTAATCATTTCAATATATTTACCTAATGCATTGGAGATATATATAATTCCCACCCATTATATAGTCAATAAATATGTAATCAATATGATCCTAAAACAATCATTTTAATATAACAGTTGAAATGGGTGTGTGGTTCCATAAAAATTTCATTATATTCTACACAATGGAGTGAAATGTGGTTCATAATCATCTATTAATCATAATAATGAAATTTCTAGAGAAATAATATGGATGGGATCATTGTATTATATCCTCAGTATATCTGAAGGACATAAAGAGGTGTCATTTTAGATGAATTTTTTTTAAAGTCACATGAATTGTTTCTTGAGGAAAATAGTATTTCAGCATTGAAAAATGATTTTTAAACATATAAAATTTTAAAAATAATTTTATATGAAAAAATGCATGTAAACTTATATAAAAATATTTAAAACCATATATTAGTCAAGTTCGAGGAAAATTTTGTACATGTTAAAAAAATATTCCTTTCACATATTCGGTAAAAGGAAAACAATCATTTTTTTTAAAAAGATAAAAAGATTCTATTTTAAAAACATTTTAGAAAGCATAATATGGGAAAAATTCATTGGAAATTATTTTTGAGAATTTAAAAATACATTCAAAAATATTTTTTGAAAACACGGATATATAATAAAATGGGTTTCTGACTGAAGAGAAAAATAATATTGGTTTTGATTAAAAACATTATTCTGAAATATTCAGTACATAACGAAAATAAAATGAATGGAAAAATGTATTTTCATGACATAACTAGTGGAAAAAATCAATTTTTTTTGTATATATTTATCATAATACGTATCAATGGAATCATAAATATAAACAAACCTGATAAACTATGAGATTTTATCATAAAACCCTTTCCACTTTGGTCAATTTAAATTATAAGACTCATGATATAATAAAATTAAATAAATCATAAAATATTATGAGAAGAAAAAAATTCATTAAATTACATTTAAAAGGTGTTTTATATAAAACTAATAAATGCAGATAGGTGCATAACACAACATATCTCTCAATGAAGTAAAATTGAGACCAAAATCCCTTACCGCATATGTAACTTTTAAACCGTAACCCCCAAGAAATTGAGATCCTTAAATTGATATGAAAAAATTATTTTTATAATAATAAAAATAAAATACAAGAATGTTACCACATAAAAGAAATAATTGATGAATATGGAATTTATCTCACAGAAGTATAAACTGAGACAATAATCTCTTACCACAGGCAACGACTTCCTTCACATATATTAAAACCACTTGTATAATCAATATAAAATTATTAATATTTTAGTAAACATAATTTTATATATCAAACCATTTAGTATTTACTTTTTACATTTATTTACTCTTTTATTAATAATTCCGCGTTAAAATTTCATTTTATGTAATAAATTCTTTGAGTTTCTTGTATAGTTTTATATTTTTAATTTCATTCCTCTTACATTAATCATATTAATATCATTTTCAGAATATTATCCGTGATATAAATAAAATATATATTATTTAAAAATAAATATTCCTATTAGTCTATTAAAGTGAGATATTGAAAATTCAATATATCATTCATGGATATGGTAGATCGTATGTATACATGAGCGTTTATTCATTTTCTCAACGGATGAAATTCAAGAAATTTAATTAGAATACATTCCTTATATGAAAATATTTATTTCATATATATCACATATATCTATTAAATTTACCATAATTACCTTTCATACAAGGCATTAATGAAGGGCAAGGCACATCACTTCATGAGGCGGTAGTCTTCTATATACATGAATGATGTTATCGTATCATCTATGGAATTAAAAGTAAGAAGGTATATGTGATATTATAAATATAGGAGTATAAATATGTTAAAAATATCATATATATATATGTTAATAATATCATATATATGTATATATATGTTAAAAATATCATATATATATATATGTCTATCATCATAACCAATTGTTCTATGTGTTGTTGGAAAATGTGTCACATCAATTCGTGAGGCAGTAGTTGGTCGTAAAAATGAGTGATGCAATCATTTCCCATTTAAGGGAAGAGAATATGGATTTAGATAATTACATTAACATAACAACATCTATGTATGTATATTATACATAGTTTTAATATAATAATAGTATAATAATAATTTAAGGAGTTGGAGGAATAAATAAAATAAAATGCTTGGATAGGGATGTTACCTCTTCTTCAGACTATTTCATTTGGTTTGAATTAAAAACCCTTTCTTGGGAGCCATTATGAAACAATAAGTCTTATGGGGTTATATTAGGGAACTAATTAATTTTTATGGTAGGTATTTTCTGAAACAATTGGTTTTGAAAGTATGAAGATTATAAGAGAGGGGGTGGCCTTTTATAACTGAGGTGAGTGGCACACATTTAATGTTTGAAAATAAGAATGTGAGTCCACATTTTTAACAATAAAAAAGGATATAATATGGACCATTTGAGATAAATGAAGATATAAGGGAAAATATTTCTGTAAAATGGGAATTAGCTATGTTTTTTTTGTAAGTTTTACACCTAATATTTTTAGTTTAACCCCCAGTAAACCTATATTTTCAGTCACAGTGATAAATAAGTTTTTCATTTTTTCATTATACATTGTGGTAAAAAAAATTAATTTATATTATTAAATAGTATTAGTTTTTATCATTAAAAATATGTTATCAATTTTTTTCTAAATCAACTCTCATAAGTGGATAAAGTTTATTTAATATTTAACCCTTAAATGTAACAAGTAATTGGGGGTTTCGATGAAAGAATTTTCATAAGTAGAAAAAGTTATAATATATAAATTTATAATAAAATTGATTCAAATGATATAAATTATGTAAATTGATATATAATTAAAAACAATAATATTTTAAAAAAAATTAAAATATTTTATATTTTTTTTGAATCTTTTTTGAGAAATAGAAATTCATAATAAAAAATAGCATTTTTCAATACTCATCAAATAAATTATATTTTTAGAAAATTATTAGATATTTACCCTAATATAATTTAGAAACATATATTTAAAAAATTATTTTTAATTTTTTACTTATATTTTATTAGAGTTTTAAAAATTAATTTTATTATTATTTCATAAAAATAAATTTGTTTTTGAGAGAATAGTATTTTTGAAACCTATAAATACTTTTCTAAAATTTTGGTACATTTGTTTTGTATACAAAACCATTATAATTAATATTTGTTAATTATGTATTAATATTAATATCTATATGTTTAATTTTAATGTTATAAAAGTCTTTTATTAATAATTATATTAATTATAAATTATAGTTTGTAAAAACTCAGTGTTTTGTATATTAAAATCTTGACTCGGTATCACATATAACACAATCTATCAAAGAAATTTAAATTATTTGAAAATAATAATTAATTAAAACTAAAGGGGTTTCATAATAAATTATATTCTTTATATTATTACATCATCCATGGATTTTTAATCTCTTTAGTTTAGTTATAGAAAAATTATTTAAATCTTATTTATTCCATATGTATTTGTGATTCCACAATAGATTAAAATATATTTTTCCAATTATAAATCATTTTTTCCCAACCTTATTATGATTCATCATTCTCCATTTAAATAGAAAAACAATACACATTATATTTTTCGAATACAAGTATTTGTGAAGTTGTTTTGGGATATATCAAATAATTGTTATGGATTAATTATTATTATTTATAGAGGAAAAATGTATATTAAATGATTAAGACATGGGAATTGTTTGTTAAACATATTTTATAACTATAAAATTCAGTAAACCAAAAAGTGTTATCAAATACAGAAATAGATTCTTTTTAATTGATATTGTATCTCTATATAGTATTTCTTTCAATTTTGTTCATTTTAATTTTGGTATCTAATGAAAGTGTTTATTTGAATTGGACTCCTGGAGTTTGGTTCTTGGGCATCATAGTTAGTACTAAAGTGTATTTTATACGAATTTTTTGGTTAGGATTTTAGTTAAAGATAATTTAGGAGTTGATAACTTATGTTTTATCATAATTTCAATGGTACAGATAACCATTTAGGTTATTTGAAGTAATATTTAATTATCTAGGATTGTGAAACAAGATTCTTACCAAAAGGGAAAAATTATAAGTCTATATATACTATAATATCCAAATGTTTTGATAATGTTGAGATTTTTAGATTAATAGATCTTACAACCCTATCTTAATAATGGTGTGTGAATATTGTTTCGTAATAGATAAACCTATGGATAATCACCTAGAATATGGTAGGTTGAGTAACTAAATCGATCCTCACCATGAGAATGATGAGTGGGACTAAGACTACACACCTACCTAGACAATGCCAAGGGAAATTATTTTGATAATCAAAGTCTCTTTATAGTCCATTATAAAAGTTTTATTATGTCAATGAATATAGTTATTGAATATGATAGAACCAAAAAAAATAAAACTATATTGAACCAGATGTTATTAAGATTGAACGGAATGTGATATAATAATTTATAAGAGTATCACTTTTTGTGGTTGAATTTAATAATATTTTAATAATTATATTATGGTGTTTATCACCCATTTTAACACCTTTTGGATTTAGTAATGGATTAAACCAAAAGGAACCTCATTAAAAATGGATATAATTGATAATGTAGAGATTTTACCAATTATAAAAATAATGAGATAACATTTACGTTGATAAATATTTTTTTTATGAAAAACCCACTATCAAGAATTATGATTAACACTCTGAACATTATTGAATCCTAATATACACCATGGAAGATATTTTTGTATTATCATTTATGTTTTAGTGAGAAAGTTGACGCATGAAATAATATTCTAATTACCAAGTGTTTGGAATCTCAAAAGAAACTCTTTATTGATTTCTTGAAGGGATTGGGAATTCATAAAAATTGTGAACATAATGGCCATACATCTCATAGTTTCAAGGGAAATACAGAAGCTACAAAATTTTGTTTCTTAAATTTCAATGAAATTGGTCCATATGATAATTAATCCAATAATCCACTAGACAATGGGGAATGTAATCAACAAGAACCACATAGACCCCAGGAATAAGGAAAACATATGAAATGAATAATATTAAAGAGGATAATAGTTTTTCAATATAGAATTGAAAATTTATTATCGTATTTATGTTTTCAAAAACTATTGGATATTGATTTATAACTAAAAACAGGTGGTTTTATTATTAAAAGTAATTCTTCTTTAAGGATTGTGTGAAGTTACTTTTTATAAATCTCTTTTTTGGAATTAATTTCTATTGTATTTGGAATGTATTATTTGTCTTTATGATGATACAATATAAATTTTAATATTGGTAAATAAAACCATGTTTTAATTAAACACATGATCATCTATCATTGTTAAATATGATCTTCTTAAAGAAGGTAAATTTACTATATAGGTCTTGATACCCAATCAACAGTTTCTTAGTATCTGAAATATTATGTTTGATATAAAATTACAAATTAAAACCTGGATATTGTCCATTTTGTAGACACAGTAAACTATTTTACATATATATAATGAATTAATATTTTTTTAATGGGGGAAATATAAACACCCTAATATTAAATAATATATAATTTATTTCCTTTTGAACATAATGTTTTCTATATATTTTTATGTAGGTATCTCTAAACCAAAACAAATAATAGAACAAAATATAACCATTTTGACATACCCATAGAATTAGAGGGTTAAAATATATTTTACCAAATTATGGAATATTAATATAGAAAAATAAAATTCATTTTCAATGATAAGGAATTGTAAATTTTAATTAGTGTAGTTGAATAGTCAACAATACTGAATTATGGTAACAAATGTATCATTTCTAAAAAGAGTAATTTTTTGTTTCTTCTTACTATTATAAATATATTATATATAAAATTAATTTTTGAAGTTAATAATATATTAAAACCAATTTGATTATTTATTGGTATGAAATAAGAATAAGAATACTTAATTTTTTTATACTCATTTTCCAATGAAATCTATTATCATTATATTTCTTGGTTTCTATTTAAATTTAAAAAAATTAATAAGAATTTGGAAAATAAAATTCATTTCTAGATTCATCATGTCATTATTATATTAAAATTATTTTTTTTTTCTAAAATGATTTTTTGGGAATACAGAATAAACACTCCTTTTACTAAAACCATCACTTTTATGATATTTCAATTATACCAGAATGAATGAAACGTTTTTTTAAAATTTTCTATGTAAAATATTAATTTATAAATAAAATAAATCATTTAAAATTACTATTTTGTTTACAATTTCCATGTATATCATTTTGGAAACGTAATTAATAATTTACCCTAAAAACAGATTAAATCTCTAATAAAAAAATTAGTTTTATCACCTATAGAAATTAAATATGAAAAATGGTTTTATTATTTTAGTTAAACATTGTAATACTATGTTATAATGTCATTTTTTAACATAAAATTAAAAGTACAATGATTAATGTTAATGACCACGATAATGGTAAAACTTTTACTTTCAATGAATTATTTTTTTAATATTATCTATATTTTAATCAACTAAATTAATTAGTATGTTCTAAAAAGTTAATTTAGTATAATTATTGAACCAATATATAAATAAATCATTAATCACTAAATTGGTAATGAATAGAGAATAAAATTAATAATAATAAATGTTATCACAACATTTGTTTTATAAAATAGTTTTTCTATATATTAAATGTTTAATATTAGAATTAATTGCATATTATTTACAATTGTATTAGATTATATAGAAGTTAAATTTATTCTTTGAAAACACATATTTTATTTTAAGGTTTTTTTATATTTTTATTAATATAGATATTACTTAGTTAACATCTTGTTACACATGGAGAAACAAAAATGGAAAAATGTCAAAACATAATGATAAATGACTTGAAAAATATTTCAAAAAAACATAAAATGAGAGTTAGTAACTTAATTTTTCATATTTCAAACGACATTGCATTATTTTGTAATTTTTGAGCAATTTACCATGGAATAATTTCATTCAATTGTTGAAAAATAATTAGTGTTAATAAAAGTGAAATTTATTTACTCATAAAATGGTATACCTCCACCCCTTCATTCCACAAAAATTCAATGAAATTTTGTAACATCCCCAAATGAAAAAGGGTTAAAATAACTAAATGATATGACTCATGTCAATAAGGTGCACCTTCCTTTTCGGGAGCCTGTCTGATTAGAACTCCACGGTTAAGCGTGCTTGGCTTGGAGTAGTGATTAGGATGGGTGACCTCCTGGGAAGTTTCCTAGGGTGTGTGTGAGTGAGGACAAAGCACACTGGAAAGGACATGTGTTGGCCTGTGGGGATTATCATTAGTCAGATGACCCGTTCGGGCGTGTGGGTGGACCCTGGGGTGGGACTCACGTGTCTGCGGGGACAACTGGTGGTACCTGGTAGGCCAGGACCCGACGGCCTTGTTAAGGCGGGGTGTCTGTGCTGTCACTGGGACCTGGTTGTCACATTTGGTATCAGAGCAGGAACCCAGCCTTAAGTGCGCGGTGCACTGCCTGGGTTGAGATGTAGGGCCCACAACGAGGGCGTTGTGCTCTAAAGGGGGGGTGATTGTAACATCCCCAAATGATAAAAGGGTTAAAATAACTAAATGATATGACTCATGTCAATAAGGTGCACCTTCCTTTTCGGGAGCCTGTCTGATTAGAACTCCACGGTTAAGCGTGCTTGGCTTGGAGTAGTGATTAGGATGGGTGACCTCCTGGGAAGTTTCCTAGGGTGTGTGTGAGTGAGGACAAAGCACACTGGAAAGGACATGTGTTGGCCTGTGGGGATTATCATTAGTCAGATGACCCGTTCGGGCGTGTGGGTGGACCCTGGGGTGGGACCCACGTGTCTGCGGGGACAACTGGTGGTACCTGGTAGGCCAGGACCCGACGGCCTTGTTAAGGCGGGGTGTCTGTGCTGTCACTCGGACCTGGTTGTCACATTCGTCGCGCTGCAGCTCGGTGTTGGCCGACCCTGTCGTGCGAACAGCTTCGACCCACCACCTCTTTCGCACGACTGAACTCAGCACGTTTTCTCCTTCGCGCAACCAGTCGACGCCCCACCTCTCTCGCGCGAACAGCCTCGGTAATCCCTTCTTCTCATTTTCGGGTAAACCGTTCCCACAGGTTATTCTTAATACCCGGGCACTTGTGCCAGCCCGTGGGGATCGGGAACGCCCTTCGGGCCTTGCCGCGGACCGGGTCGGGCACCGGGTCGGATGGCGACCCGGCCTGGTTCGTGACAAATTTCATCTTGAAACTATTCCATATTTCTCTTCCTAATAATCTATATTACGTTCTTAATTTTCAGGTCTCAACTAGTTATACTAATACATTCATTTACAAGGACACATTCAATAGAAAGTTTGAGGTCCCGAAGTATGTATTATTTAATCCTTGTCTTTTTCTTCATATTTTCTCGCATAATAATGTATGATGAAAATACATATAAAATACACTATGAATAATTAGTATAATAATGTGTTAATATATTAATTGAAAAAATATAATTTATTCCTTGATATCAATATTTAAAAATAAAATAATGTTCACTATGTATTGTGAAAACTACCGCCACAACGAAATATCATTTTTTTCATTTTACATAATGGTTTTATTTTATTATTCAAACAAATTAATATATTATTAAAAAATATAAAAATATCTAAATTATTTTTTTATTATTATTTTATAATCATGTTATACACTTCTTTTTCCACAATCAACTATTTTGATATATTGTGTTAATGATTGGGGTTTATTTAATCACAAACTTGAAAAAAGTTATAAACCCCGCCATTGATAACTATGGTCCAGATCATGTTACAATATTGGGTTACTGAGGATAATGAAATATATTCTTGAGGGTGTTAATATACCAGATTAAAGTTTTAATGATATGGATTACTTATAAATTTTAATTAAAAAAGTTAATTTTTAGTGTAAAATAAAAGAATAATAATAAGGAATTCATATAGTTTTTCATTTCAAAATGGACCAAATCTAATACTATTCATCTTTATCAGGTAAGAGATTTATTTTCACTACCTTATGTATTATGGGAATCATAAATCATGAAATGAATAAATTTTCTAGTCATGGTATCACCATAAATAAAAAATGATTTTTATGGGCAGCCACAACCATTAAAAATGTTTTGATGTATCTCAAACTTAACATAACTTTTAGAATATGGGATCCACAACCTAAATGTCATTAAATTAGAATCTGGGAATCACCACCTGAAAATTGGGAATTATTTTTTATGGTAAAATCATAATCCAATGATATAGAATAAATGAGAATACATAAACAATTAACATATAAATAGTTTCACAAATAGAGAATTATTAAAAATTTAATACATAAAGAGGATTCATAGACTATAGCTCTTGAGTAGTGATTCTGATCAAGAAAAATTAAATCCATTAAATAGGATATGATAAACTAACATGAAAATCTCGAGCTAGGAAAACATCTTCAAATTAAATCATGGGAGTCAAGTAAATACGATATATATGCCAAAAATTTGGTTTAAATATAATTCCATTAAAACAATTGTTTAAGCACTAATTATGTAATCAATTATAACATGTGGTTCATCCTTTCCAACCATACCTTCAAATTATTTATAAAAAGTATTTAGAATATATCATTTAGTCTGTTTATATATGAAATGAAGAGGTTATAGACAATATACAGATCTTAAAACAATGATTGATCACCCTAAAAATGTATGCAAACTTTTTTCCAGCCCATTATATGAATCTATGATGTATACTTGAGCATAGTACGTGAGGTTCATCTCTGATTCAAGTTATTCATGTGTATTCGACTAGATTAAGAGTATCAAGTGAATCATAATAATTTTATAGTGGCCAATTAAGGTTATATTCATGTTTTCATATGGTATATAAATACTTACACTGTTGGACATTTACATTATTGATTATTCACAATAAAGTTTGGTCTTCATGGATAATATAAATATATTACGATCTTAATATAATTTTCCAAAAACCCACATTGTTAGAATTCCATATGATTATAACATGCCAATAATAAAACAATAATATTTCATTATTATGTGTAGAGTGTAAAATTATATGTTTCATTTCATTAACCACCAATTGGACATGCATATGGATAACATAACATAAGGTAGGGATAGAGAATCATGACATGTTGCAAAATAGGGACAAGGGTGGTTAGGGATACACATGTGATAAATTAAAAATTAAGTCACATTAGGTTGAGATTAATTAATGTAGTCAGTTGAGGAAAAAAATGTAGTATATTTATATTTCATAATGTATTAGGTTGGATATTTCATAAAATCCTCTGTACATTCTCGTGTGGAAGCTTCAATTTTCAATCAAAACTAAAATCTTATATCATCTTATCAAGAAATGATTTAGTGAATTTTAGACTGTATAAAAAAAATTGATTTATCATTTGTTTGTTGTCTAATAAATGTAGAAATATCCATAGTCATAGTAATAGATGAAATAACTCACCATTCCTACTTTTCTATCATATCATTTCATCATAAAAATATAACATGTATAATATTAAATCTTTGAAAAAATTCCATGAAATGGGTCAAATTTTTAGAGTAAAAAATTGTTTATTTTTTCATTACTATCAGTTGAATAATATATAGAAAAATATCTTATATTCAAAATGAAATATGTTATATCGAACAATAACTTATCCACAAATATCTACCATTGAAAAGGATCAAATATGAGTGGTAGATACTGCTACTTGTCATCCAAGAGACATAGGATCAAATCCGGGTGAGGGTGAAATGTGGGGGAACCATATCAGTTACTATTGAGGGTATTGTTCAGTACTATTGTAGTCGGTACTATTCCTCCAATTTGGGACTTCAGACAACTTTTTTAGGACTAAAGTTCTCATGGACTCCAGGACACTAAAGTACTTCTTGTTATAGGGCCTTCGAGATGTAATAGAATTTGGGCCACAAATGGCCTTTGGTGTATAGGGCTTTCGAACCACATAAAAAAAGTAAATCCGGTAGACTAGATAGGAGGTAGCCCAGATTAGGATTCAGAGAAAAAAATAACAACCACTGGTGAAAAGTTAACTAGATTGGAAGAATGAGAGGGAATGAAAAATTCAATCAAGACCCAGCATCGTGCAGATCTGCATGGGGAAATTCTATTTGATTAGTCATTCAAGGTGGGTAGCTAAGAGCCTTCAATGATGCTAATTCTGGGGAGGGGATGTTTCATGTGTGTCAGATCATGGGAATTTAAGGTCATGTATCCATTAATTTATAGTTGTAGTTCCTTGGTCCAATGGGTCTTGTATGTGTTCCCCATCAACCCTTAAAAAAAGGATTATCAATAAAAAAAATAAAAAAAACAAGGCCTTCATGACATTCAGAATTTGGTCATTTTTAGAGCACTAAAATGACTATTTTAGAATTCCCTATAGTCAAATTAAATATTAATAAATCTATTTGATATCCAACACATTATTCATCCTGAAATGTTTGTCTATGTAACTCAATTTATCATTGAATTATAGAATAATATTACAAAGTGAAATCTATTATATAACAAAAAGCATAACACACAGATATAATAACATACGATTAACATTAAATATGTCTATATATTTGATAATGTTTCTTTCCCCCAACCCATTATTTAAATAAAATACAACTTATTATAGTAACATTTGTAATAAAATTAACAAGTTAATCAATTAAAAATCATTACTGGTAAAAAATAAATAGTTACTATGTGTTATTTTTCAATAAAACTAGTTTTGATTATTTTAATCAATTTCTAATTGAAGAAATATTTTAAAATATGATAATTAAAATATTAATAGATAAACTTATTTTTTTAGTTATTTATATAAAAATTATCTTATTATGTATTTTAATATTTTTTCTAAATTAATTATGGTTTAGGTGAATAGTAAAAAATACTACTTTTTCTAATAACTACAATTTTATTGGACATAGATGCTCTTGAAACCTTACTGATATAAAAAATATATATTAATAAATTAAAATAAATAATTTATTTATACTATTTTAAATTTATAATACCCATTACTATCATTTTTTTAATCAAATAATATTTTATAAAAAACTTTTCTTCAGTTGTCTCTTTAACAAAATTTATGATTGAGGAAATTTTGATTTGGTTTTATTTTAATTTCACATAACCATTATTTGAAGAATAATAATATTTTTAATATAATTATATTTAATATAATTGATACATTTTTCATATACATATTCATTGTTATTAGAAATTTTATTCTCTTAAAAACGATATTTTACCCATTACATGTGCTAACATTAAAATCAATTTACCAACACATAGAATTTTATTTACTTAAAATTCTTCTCATATTTGACATAATAATATTAGAATTATTTAATATGTAAAATTTTATTTTTATGTATAAATTTTTTATTATTATGACTAATATTAAATACCATGATATTTGTGAAACAATCATTTTAAAATTACTATTATATATATATATATAAATTTATATCAAATAACATAAATTGATATACATTAAATAAATAATATAACTTAGTGTTTATATATATATATATATATATTTTAATTCTCTCTTAATTTGGTATCCAATTCTAAATAACATTATGAATCCATAATGACCAAAATATCATTTTTATACTAAAACAGTTTTTCTACACATTATATAATTTTATAAAAAAATTAATTTTTATAATATTTATAAATTTAATTTTTAAAATAGACGATAAATGTAGATCTATATCAAACATTATTTCTTATATGGGTTATTTTACATATTTTAAATAACATTAAATCACTTATTTATGAACTAGTTACTATTTTAAATGTAAATGCGTAAATTGTTAAAAATTAATTGTAAAAATAGTATAACATTTTTAAACATGTTTTTAAATAATATTTGAGTCTTTATAGACCAGAAGAAATCCCAAAATCTATTATTTCGAATACATTGATCCCTTTTAATTGGAATATTTTCATCGAGTTACAGAAAAATGAAGACTATTTACAAAAGTTCATCTTTTCTTCTCTTATAAAGGGATTCCACATCCACTATTCAAAGATACACTTCACTTTCATATTACAACTTGAAATAGAGGCCGTTTACTCTCTTTATACCCCAAACACACTAAAATAATCTATTTCCCTCTCATATTTGTCCTATGCCTTCCAAATTCAACAATACTTCCAAGGAAAATTCAACTCCCTGACGTATGTGTTATCTTATTGTTTCGTTTTTCTTACTAATATCAACCTCATAAATATTTTTCCACCATAATAATAAGATTCATTAATTATAATTATAATAATTAAATTTTTTATATATTAATGATAATATGTTTATTTAATCATTTCCATCATAATATAAAAATAATGGAACATCGATCATGGGTGAGCGTAGACTACTATCTCCACGAAGAATACTTTTTTCATTTTTTATTGGTTTTTTATTATTTATCAAAACATCAACAAATTATGTTAATAATTATAGATTAATAAAAATGATATTATTAAATTTATATTTAAATTATATTATTTCAAATTAAACACATCCTTAACAATACTCACTCATCGAGTTAAAGTGTGTTCACATTTGGGTCGATTTAACCACCTAAAGGAAATGTGATTCAAAATTACATCAAGGAAGAAAAATGGGAAACTAAATACTAATATAATTATAGGTTAATGATTAAATTTATATCATTTCATATTTTTATAAAATTTATAAATGGTATATAATTTATTACTAATTAATCATCTTCAACCACCAAAATTACAAATATATGTCATTATCAATTATGTTATCATATAATGTAAAAAAACACATATGGAATGAAATGAGAACATTTTTATTAATTATATGTTATATATAATACAATAATAAATCATATATCACTAAATAACATTTTATAAAATTATTGGTAATTATATCAAAATTATTGTACTAGAAAAATACAGTTATGGTTATTAACAACTAATAGCTAAAATACGATGTAACTAATTAATATACGAAGGATAAAGAATTGTTATTGGTATTATAAAAGGCTAATATTTCTGTATATGGTTGTTATATATGATATTCAGTTTGTAATTTTTTTATGATAGGTGGTTTTAGTGTGATTAACTAATCAAGGAATCCAGGTAAGGGTTTTTATTACTATTTCACTTCATTGAGAAAAGTATTGTATTTATACACCTATTTTAATTTTAATTGAATATACTAAACATTTTAGCTATCATATGATAGATTATATTTTATTAATTTTAGTTTATGTTTAAATAAAATACATTTCCTTCAATGAGGACATAATTTAATGTTTTTTAATCCACAAGGGTTTTTATCTAAATTATGATTCATTAAGACATAATACATATTGTGAACAATATTTTATTTGTATTTTGTAATTTAAACATTCGTAATAGTTTTATCATTGTCTTTTTATTTCATGGGATTTACTATACATATCATGTTTCCTTATTCAAGTTTCTATTTATTATGGATTTTCCATTGTAGTAGGGTTTTTAGTAACTCAAATTTATTCATTGAGTTGTAGTCTTTTCATTGAAATTATTCAACATAAATTAGGTACATCAAAACCATTATTTGTATTTTTTCATATTATTATGTTTTTAGGGATATAAACTCCAAATATATAATTCCTATGGAAATTATTTATCATTTCATGGGATATGTTCTTATGAAACCATCTATTTTTTCCCTGGATGGATTATGATAATGTTATCCCTTTTATTTACATAGGTAAAAATATTAGAAATATGAATATTTTTATGCATATATGGAATATTATTTGAGTGTTGACCAAGTATTTTTTTTTCATATACCATTTTTTATTTTGATGTGTTAAAATCATATTAACCCTTTTATTGACATGGGTAAAAGTAAAGGTGTATTGTATATTTTTATACTAATATAGCCCATTGTTGGAATTTTGACTATATATTTTTTGACCATCCACCTTCTTTATCAGGATGGGTTATGATCATGTTATCCCTTTACTGACATGGAAAAAAGTAGTGACATTCCTTATGATTATTGACTACTCACATAGGTTGGTCATGTATTGATATTATATATTATTTATTATATGGATGAAAAAGGTTTTATTCATGCAATGGTTGCTTAGTTAATGGTATGAATGGTATTATTAACTCTTATAGTGAATTAATTAGACTTCATCAGGTGATGGGTGGGGTCCTGAATTATAAAGTCCTGAGTGCACTAACATGTCTCATTAAACAAAATAGGTTTGGGTATTTTTTGTATTCCTTCCTATTTCAATAATATGTCTTGACTGTGATCTCAAAAAAAGTAAAGTGATTTTGAATATGGCCACGGAGTTCATTTTTTATGTAAAAAAATATGAATTCGATTAGTATGAGATCAATATTATTTGTTTATATGTTTTTAATTATTATAATTGATATAGAGAGCTCCTAGTTTTAATTTTTTATTTTCTTTATGATCATTACTTATTCTATTTATAATATGTATCCCATGTTTATGTGATGATTGCTTTAGTAATAAGTTTCCCTTACTGAATCTTTGAGATAAAACCATATCATGTATATATTTCCCAATGTTCTAGAGGAAAGTAGTTAATTTGGAATACATATAAAGATCAAACATGTGAAAGGATTTTTGTGATATTTTTTTGACCGGCCTTGAATTAATTAGATTCTATATATATTAGGAAAAGTGACCATTTTCAATAAAGATCATGGGGATTTTTTGGTTTCTATTTTGTTCTAATTCTTAAAATCTTTAAATTTTATAATTTATTTCAATTATTTGATATGCAATAGTAATTATTTATTTTCTAATTAAATATGTTTATATCTAGTATTTTACAACTGGTATCAAAGAATAAATGTAAATTATGTGGCTATGAGCACTGAATCTAGGAGTGAGGGTACATGGATTAAAAGTTGGTATCAGAGTAAAGTCATAGATAACATCTATGATTATGAGGTTTTTTTAGGATAGTTTATGTTTTTTTAAGTTTGAGTTGTTCATATGTTCAATGGTATAGATAACCATTTGAGGTTCATATATGATTTAATGAAATGTTAAAATTGCCCAATTTATTTATATACCAGGATAATAAAACATCAGTGAAAACCCTATGGATATGTCTCAATATTGGATAACATAATTATGTTTTTCTAAAGTATATACTATATGGTTTTTGAAAGAAATAATTCCCTATATAGATACCAGATAGTGGATGTGTCTATAACGCATATTCACCTAGGGTTAATCACCTTGAAAATAATTAGCTGAGCATTGACTAAATCATCTCTCTCATGTAGGACTAGTTGGCATAATAATTCAAACCTAGATATAAACTCCCATGGGATATAATTTGGATAATCAAATAATATTAAAAAATATCATTAATGATTTTAGTATTATAGTTAATTACTCTAGAGGTCACAGTAGATAAATTTCCATGGATGACCAAGATTTGAACCATGCGAGCCATAAGTTGATCTTAAAGTAAAATATATTAAAACTAATTGTGTCATAATGGATGAAATATTAATATTGAATATATTATATTCATATTTTTATATATTATTATAAATATTTTGGTTTTAATATCTAGTTGAAATAGGTTAATTGAAATGGATCAGAGAATGGTATGTCTCTAAAAACTGTTGTATATTATAATGGAGGAAGGTATCATACATAAATTGTTTAGAGTATTTTTTTGTTTATATTTTTTATAAAATGATTGGAATGGTTACATGATCAACAGTTTCTCAAGATGTTGATCATGATTGAGGTTGAATCCATAATTCTTGTAATCCTATATACGAGGGATTTAATATCATCAGACACCATGAGATATTTTTGGGGAGTAATAAATTAGTGAAGAATGATTTTGGGGTTCTGGACTGTATGATGACATATCTTTCATATAGAGGAAGTATATTTACAATCTTAATATTTCTAGGAAAGGTTTTCAACAAATTTTATTTGAATCATATGGCTATCTCAGAAAGAATCATGTCTCTTAAGAACTCATTTATTTCCACGATTCTTCCTAAAAAGGTTGTGTGGCCATGGGGGTTTTGTGAAATATAGAATATAATCACATAAGATTTGTTTTTTCTATTTTGAAGATGAATTTAATAGGATGTAGCATCTTTCATATCATCTTCTCTTCTTAAGAACATAAGTGAAGAGAACAGTTCTTCAGATAATTTATGATCAAATTGGGTATACCTTTAATTAAAAAATTGTATACTTTTTTCATCTATTTTGAATCCTGATATAAATTTTTGTAGGTTTAGAAAAGATTTTATAGAATAATTTATTTCTATCATCCTCTAATGATTCGACAATATGTTTTCACTTCGGTTAGAATCCTTGACAAATTGGATGGGAAATCTCTTAATTTTAGACTTGGAAATTATTCTTGAAAATTAGTTTTGGATTAATTATCATCAAAACATATGAATTAAGTGTTTCTATCTATTGATGATGACAACATAAATTCTAGAGTTGTGTTTGAGAAGCATAATTCCTTTTTTATTACCTATATAATCATTGGGTATGATGTTATGATTTTATAAATGAATACTTTTTTTGTATGATTTTGTAATACTAATGACCATTAGGAGGGGAATTTGAGAATAAATTGTGGATCCAAAAAAAATAATGGAAATCATGTTCTTGATACTAATGATGAAATGTGTTATCTTCATAGTTTGGATGAAATTAGGATTGATGAGAGTTATGATATTGGCCCTTAAAATGGTTATAATTTGAAGGTTTACATTGAGTGTCTAAATTAGTATAAAAATAAGAACATGACATAATATGTTGTTCTAGAAAACTAATGGTAGGTTGATAATAAATACATTCCCATCATAAATTGATTAGAGAATGAGGTGACCCCTATTAAGGTGGATATGTTGAAGAAATAACAAAAAATACTCTAGAATTATGATTGAAAGAAAAATTATGCTAAAAATTAGGACCTAGTGTCCATATATTAAATTTAGTAGTGGAAACCAATTGATTATAATCCTTAAGAATTCATGAATAAGGAATATATTTAATTCCATTTATGTTCTCCTAACAGGAAATGTATTTTGGTGGCTAGGGTTTCATACCATTTTCAAAATAATATTTCTTAAAAAAATTAATCTAAATGAAAGCCAATATTGGCTACAAGATCCTATATTGTGGGATATAAAAATTTTCCAAAGGTTTTTGAGGATAAATATGCTGAAAATTGAATGAATTTTTTATTATTGAGTTTAACTTAAATACTAATTCTGATAAATGGGTGGATGTGAAATAATAAAAGATACTCTAGATATTTGAGGATTTACTTATTAGTTTTAATAAATATATTTACATATATAACCAAATGGTATCTATGATTGAGAATTGTATTATATGTAATAAAATTTTGTAAGATAATATCCTCACATGGACTTGATTATGATGATTCAAGAAGGATGTGGATTTGGGGTTGTTGTGTGTGCATCTAATTTTTGTTCAAGCAGCACATAAAACTGAATGACCCTTTGGATTTAGAGAATTATTTTATGATTTTGTATTTTTGTTAAAATACTTTATTGTTATAGGAAGGAATGTTTCATGAAAGTGTGATAAGAAGTTTCCATCTAGAGTGGTTTGTAGATTCTACCATAAGGGTGGCTATTTTAGGTATGTAGATTATTTTCTGTTGGCAGGATCCTATTTGGTCTAGATTGGTCATGTATTAGGTATGTTTACTTTATAATCCTCCCTAAAATTTATTGCTTATAATTTTTAATATTTTTTCCTAGTTCATCTATTTGGTTCTCTATATCCATGGATCAAGCTATTTGAATTATATCATATTTTTTCACTTTATAATAGAATACTTTTGTTTCCATGTCATAACATAGTTAGTTAGATTGTTATTTTAATAATGTTGAAAAATTTATAAATTTTCATTATTAAGTATTAATTATCTATGATATTCATGTATATTCTAAATGTAATTAAGATTATGGGAAAAATTTGAGGATTATTCTTTAGAAGTTTTAATACATATTTATGGTAGAAATATATTAAATGGTATTAATAACAAGGAAAAGTGATATTATTAAGAGTTTATCATTTTGGGGATTACAATTAGAGAAAAAATTATAGATGTATGGATATCACTTCTGTTTAATATACACATGATTTTTTGATACTAAATAGTGGTTATATTTTTAATTATTTATTTATAAATTGTTGGTAACCTTGGGATTGATAATTGATTCAAAATATGTTTGGATAAGTTCATCTCATATATCAGATTATACCATATAATAATTAGTCAATGACCATATAATGTACTGGTTTATTCAATTTTGGGGTTAATGAAATATTTAATTTTGGGAGGAATATATAATATTGATATGGATTAATTCCTAGTATATTCTGTTATGTTTTTGGGAAACGTATGTTATTGAGAGTATATGATTAGGCTATATACATACTTGGGGATATGATTCAGTGAATGCATAATGTTGTTTAAGGATAGATAAGATGGATTTTATTAGAATAGATTTAAATTATTATTGGGGTTAGAATGTTCTATGAATGTTCATTGTAGTTTGGGATTGTTGTTTTAAAGATTATGTTAATTAATATGAGAGAAATTAACTTAGAGTAACTGTGGATGAACCAATAATGATATAGGTTACCCAACGATTAATGTAGGTTTAAATGATGTAATTACATGCTAACATGATAATAAGTGTATATAGTTTTATGTTTGAATCCCTTTTAGGTCATTGATTATGATAATTTCACAGAATTGATAATGTTTTACCCCTCTTGTTTACCCCTTATGTTTTACTAATGGTTGAATCCTATAGTAAAATACTTAAAAATGGATTCAATTGATAATTATTTTTTTAACAACTAACCAAATAGGATATGGGATACAATGGTAACACTTATGATTATTTCAATCCAGCTATCAGGGAATATGATTAATAATGTGGACATAGTTGAAATACCAAAAACATAGAAGAATAGAATGATGGAGTCTAATGAATGATCAAGGGATGAATATGATGAAGGTCACCTGACATACAAGTGTAAGATAAAGAATATAAGCTACAAAAAACCATTTCGTAAATTGTAAGACAATCTAGAATTATGCAACTCAATGTCACAATCCATGGTCTAACAAATAAGATACACATGAAAACCATTCATATTTGGAAAACCCTATGCAACTACTAGTAAAGAATTTGATAGTGAGTTTTCACTCAAGATTTTATAGTGTCCTATGTCTTTAAAAGTTTCAACAAATACTGGATATTGAGTTATAAATGAAAAGTAATTGTGGTACGATTACCATATAAATTATTTTTCTGGTTTGTGGGATGTTATTCATTATGGAATTACTTTTTTATCCATTAGGAAAATTCTATGTAAAATTATGAATGGTTTATCTCTCTATATAATATCTTATAATTAATTGTATATTGATAAATCTCATTAAACCTCATAAATATATCCAATATTATCAAGTGGTTTATTTTTAATTTTGATTTTTCTATTGAAAATACACTGATATTATTAATCAAATTATGTTGATGTAATTTTGGGGGGAGGGATGAAACACCAATATATTTTAATATATAAATAAATTTAAATAATTCAATGTATTTCATAAATTTACATTCACACAACACATAAAGTAAATAGCCCAAATCATATTATAAAAACATTAGGAATAATCCAAATATTGTAATAAATATGAAATATTTACATTTAGAAGATAAATACTTAATGTTATTTAATTAAAATAAAATAAGTATGTTTTATATTTTATATTTTTTGACAAAAGATATTTTTTAGTATTTTCTAATTTTAATTTTATAAAATAAACTTCATTTTTATTTCAATATATCTAAATTATCTTAGGAGGATTTTTATGGTTCTTTCTAAAATAATTTATTTTTAGGTAAATAGAAAAAATAATTTTATTTTTCTAACACTATTACTTTTATATGAATTATTCGTTTTTTTAAAAAAAAAATTTATAAAAAAAAATTTATGAAGAATTTTTTTAGTAATTATAATTTCAGTTTATAAATCCCAAGAATATCATTTTATAAAATCTAGTAATATTTTTGGAGAAAATATTATCTTGTCCTTTTCATTAATTAAATTTATGAATGAATGAAAAAATAAATTTATTTTCATGCAACATTATTCTTTTTTTAAAGATAATAATATTCTTAATATAATTATAATAAATATAATTGATAATTTTTTCTATATATGAATTTTATTCTAAAAAAATACACTTTTCTCATAAATAGGTTTTTACGTGTTACATGCTCAAACTTTTTGATTAATTTCCCTAGACATAGAATGATAATTTGATAAAATGCATCTTATATATGAGTTAATAATTTTGATGATATTTATAAGTTATATTTAAATGTTTTATTATCAAATTTATATTACTATAAATAATGTTAATTCTTACAATAACAGTGAATTGAATAATGCTAATTACTGCAATAATACTAAAAAAAATATTTTAATATAATTATTTAATTAAGAATAATTAATTTATATAAAACAAATTAAGATTAATTAAATTAGCTAAAACATATAATAATATTTATCCAAATATAATCTAGTATATTAATACTCCTAAAATTGGTAATCTAAACTAAATAATATTAAGAATAAATAATGGTCAAAATGTCACTAATCTACTAAAAACGCTTTTCTATAAAATATATGTTTTAATATATAACTAATTTAGGATTTTTAGACATTGAAAATTTTTAAATATATGTTTAAATTAGTTCTATAAAACCAAAATTTGGTAATATGGGTTATTTTATAATTTTAATAAATCAAAAAATAAATTACCTAAAAATGGGTAACCTAGTTCAATATAAAAAGAGTGAAATTTGAAAACATAATGGAAAAAACACTAAAACATGCTTAAATTTTTTTGAAAGAATTTATTGTGTCTCAATAAACCCATATACACCACAAAATATATTGTTTTGAAAATTTAGAGCTATTGACATTAGAATTGATCCATTTCCTTATTAAAAAATGATTAGTATTTTGAAAGGATTCTTTATTTCATCTCTTATGAATGGGTAACAGTTCCAAAATTAAAATATACACATGAACATAAAATTTATCCTTAAAACTATTAAATTTTAAAATCCCTAGAACCCTTTCAAGCTGACTTAAGTCCCTGGTCAGTTACATTAATCCTATTCCAACCCAATACAATGAGATATCCATAGAAAATTCAAGTCCTCGATGTAAGAATTATCTTCTTATTTAGTTTTTCTTCTTAATATAATGCTAAAAACATTTATTCTAACCACAATAATATGATAAATTTAGTGTCATTATAATAATTATAAATTTTTATATTAATTTTACAAATATTATTTAATCATTTACATCCACTAAGAAATGAAATGTATTTTAATCATACATGATCACAAACCACCACCTCTATAAAAAATCTTTTTATCAATTTTTCTTCATGTATTTCATTATTTTTCAAAATATCAAAAAATAATATTAAATAAGATAAATATATAAAAATAATATAATTATGATTTTGTATAATTACATTATTTCAAAAGAAACACCTCTTTAACCATACTCACACATCGAGTTAAAGAGTGTTCCTGTTTTGGTTTGTTTAACCACCTCCATGAATGATGATTGAAAATACTATCATTGATGAAAATGAGAAAATGAATAATGATATTACAATATTTAACAATTAAAATAAAGATCATATTATTTTTTTGGAAAATTTATATAATTTATGTAATTTATTATAATTAAATCATCTTCGACCACCAAAATTTAAAAAATACGTCATTATCTATTCATCTTTTGGGTAATGTAAAAAAATTGGAATAAAATAATAACATTTTAAATCAAAATAATTTATATTTTATAAAATATTAAATAAAATATTAATTATGAAATTACTATTAAATAATGCTTAATTATATCAAAATTATTAAACATGGCCAAAATAGATAGAAATGTAATCATTTCGTAAATCTACCGATGATAGAAATTTTTAATCTGGATTATAAATGTGTAATATTTTTGAGTAATTTAATAAAATATTATATTAATGTAGTTAAATTTATTTTGATAGGATATTTTATTGTGATCAACTAAGAAATGAATCATGGTAAGGATTTTCATCTTAATTTACCTTTATTAAGACATGTTTTTTATTTATCAACATATTTCTATTCTTAACGAATGTATACTGAAAAATTGAAATAGCGTATCAATAATTATCTATTAAAAATTGTACTTGATGTTAAAAAATTACTATCTTTCAATGTGTTTTTATTTGAATGTTTATGATGTCATAAGGTGTTTTTATATAATAATTCAAATTCCTTGAGACACAATACATTTTTTTCAGCATGTTTTACTTTTATTTCATGTTCAATACCCAAGTATACATTTATATCATTATATTTTTATTTCTTAGGATTTTCTATCCAAATCATATACCATAATTCGAGTTTTTATTGATTAAGTTATTTTCCCAGTCTTAAGGATTTTTTAACTCAACCTTCATTCAGTAATTTTTGGTCATTCTATTAAACTTATTTCACTTAATATACCTAAAATGTTACATTTGGTTGTATTATGTGCTATTAAGTCATTTTTGTCAGGGGATATAAATTCCTACCACATATACCCTTTGACAATTATTTCTCAATCTTGGGATATGTTATTTTTAAACCATCCACTTTCTTTTTTATTGACTATCCACCTTCATTCACCATATCTGTTATGATCATTTTATCCCATTTATTAACATGAGGAAAATTAATTTCATACATTATATTAAAATTCAAATATGTTCAATTATCCAAAAATTAGATATTTATTTTTAGAACAATCAACTCCAATATTAGGATGGGTTTTGATCTTATTATAGCTTTATTGAGTCGGGGAAGAGTTTTTTCATTCTTGTTTATTTTAAGATTCTAACATAGGTTTTATCTTTTATTGTTATTTTTCATACATCATTATATGGGTAAAAAGGTTTTTATTCAACTAATAGTAACATAGGGTATAGTATAAATCGTACTATTTGTACTAATAGTGAATGCATTATACTCGATCTGGTGATCGGCGGGGGAAAGAATTATACAACCCCTCAATGAATCAAAAATACTCATGAGAGAAAATTGGTTTTAGTATTTTATGTATTCTTGTCCAGTATATCTTGATGTATTGACTACAGTCTTCATGAAATGTAATGTTTCTGTTAATAAGGACTTGGTAGTAAATATTGTTATGTTAGAAAATATAAATTCCATTAATATGGGGTCAATTTTATTGATATCCATTTTTCTATTTATTTTAGTGGAAAAAGAATGACCCAAAATTCACGTTGAATATGGATTTATGTTATTTACTAATTCTTTCTATTATATTTATTCCAAGAATTATTCTATTTTTTTCCCATATTATGTGTTTCAGATCACAACTCTTTATGTTTAAATTTCCCTAGGACATGGATAAATAAAATATACATGAAATTTATTTAGTGATAACACATGTTATCTAACTTTTGGGAGATGGATATTACCTATCATCAATTAAGTAATTTAATATATAATTCGAAAATTGTCCATTTGATACAAAGAACATGGTTTTTGTAAATATTTGTTTCTTCCAAATACTCTAATGCTATAAACATTAATATACCCCATAGAAGTAAGAGATTCAAAATGTGTTACTAAATTTAAAATTTTTGATAGTTACATTGATGATTTTAGTGTAGGTATCAAGGAAATTATGTTGTAATGAACATTCTTGGGTAGACCTGACACGCCACCCAATCTAGCTTTCTAAAAGACCCAAATATTTCCACTTCAAATTCAAGAGGAAGCCTTATTGTTTCCATGTTCTATAAGGTGTATTGGCGAGATGATAACCTGTAATCAATGTCCTATAATAATAGGGAAATTGAAAACATCATCAACATGGATAAATATTAGAGTATGAATGATAATAAAACTAATGAAAAGGAAACTATAATAAATCAAATACAACATAAAATCATACAGACTCCGGAGCCTAAAACAGAAATCAATTTATCTCAAAATGGGGTTAAGACATATTAAAAATAAAATAACTTAAAATAAATATTGAAATATTCACTTCCATCATAGACCCAAACCACATAATTAGTCTCCCCAACGCTCAAGCTGATACTATCCCATCTTGAGACTACATACGAGAAACTATGATCAATCAAAAAAATTGTTAAATTACCCCATCCATCAAACAACATATTCTCTAAGATGAAAGAAAACATCCATTTTGCACAAACACTAAGGTTCACATATAAGGGGTGAAAAAAATCTCATTTGGCCACCCCCAATGATGAACCTATAACCTGATGTTATAACATTTGAATACACACATGAGATTACTATATTGGATGAAAAATAATATCATCTAGAAAAAAATAAACAACTACTTAAAATGGGGAAACAAAAAATGGAATACAGCCATATGTGTGTTCTAGTCTGATAGCTCAAGAAAATCTACCCCTTCTCAAACCCTTTCCAACAGATTTATGACACATAGAACACCCAACAACATTATATTTTGAACAACCTCTAGAAATATACAATATCTTCAATACATTTACATGTATCATGCATGAATTATGGATTACAGGGTATAACCATAGGCATCCATGGGAATAATGAACTTATGAAATATCTATTAATCCAATAGTATGATCTAAACTGGTGACAATAACATATTTTTCAATGCAACAAGAGAACCTATCGAGTTCAAAGGACTTGTGGAATAAATTGGGAAATATCTATGGAACCAATACTGGGGGATCCCTAAAACATTAGAGTGAAAACAAAATCCTTGGTCATTGGTAGAACAAAAAAACTCCGCAAAAACAATGTATCCGGCTCTGTGAGTTCCTCGACACAACACAAGACTCATGTCACACTAGTCTAGGATAACACTATACTAGAGAGGGATGCCACTCATCCAGATCATCCATTATCTCCCTAATCCCATATAATAAAAAAAACTAATAGAAGATAGAACTAGATCATAGATCTGGGAAAATTACTAATCCAAGATATTCCAAGGGAATCCACCTCAGACGAAATTCTTGAGAAGAAACCACCACAAACATCCTGGCCAACAACTGACAAATCACGGGGATTCCACCCTCAAACCCACCATCAAAATAGATGAATTTGTATCATTGATCCAACCATAAATAACAATGAATGGGGACTCTCTCAGTACTATAAATTTCACAATCCAACAAACAACCACCATATGATCTTGATGACCCACATCATGGACAAACCAAAACATTGGGATCATATGGTCACTAGGGTCATATAATAACGTGTTGTGTAACATGGGATACCCAGCTACACCGATAAACTCATTATATTCCCATATAAACATATTTAACTAGCTTAAAGGAGAAAAAAGATCCAGAAAATGCATGGGGTTTTTCATTAGCACGACAAAGAACCTAAGACATGCCTAGTTTTGAAACATCCCAAAAATCCATCTTCTACCTCAAGTTGATTTGAAATAAACAACACATCCAATGGGATTCCAAAAGAACAAGCCCTAAAATAGGGGAATTCAAAATGGTCCTATATACCACATAAAATGTAGTATAGCCTCCACAAATGTTCATCATAATATAAAACCAAATATTCCATACATGCATTCTCAATAAAAGACTACAAAAACCCTTGATCACATGATCAGAAACTAGACCATAGTTTTTTCTTCAAGAGTAACTAAGACTCATCTATTAATATCAATGAAAACATAACATAACCTCTATCAAATGGAATCATCCTAGTCTAATGTATATGGTATCTTTGATATTCAAACATTGGATACAAACCCCAAATTCTCAAACCTCTTCTAATAAGCCCTAACATATATGGGAAAACCAAGAGCTCCTCATAGATACTACGAGATACCATATTCTTAAATCTATCCAAATGAACAAAAAAAACATAAGATAAATCTATATTCTTGGGCCAATAATAATCTCACAAGCCTTTCCCAGGCCACACAACTCACACTAAACCCATTAGAGGATTCTAAAAAAAACTAAATGAAATCCTCCCACTGAACACTCATAGTAAAAAACATTATCCAAACTATCTTTGAACACTAAAATTTTATGTCCATCAGGATTTATAAGGGAAATCTCATAATCGACTAATCATAATTAAAATCATCAGAACATGATGCAAAATAAGAAAAATAGGCTAACACATTGAAAATATAATGAGATCTACCCCCATTACATGGAATATATCCCAAATTTCTTCACAGACTGTGCGTTATAGGCCATGTGGCATGTACCTTCCCAAAGTAAATGTCATGTTGGACCGACAAATAGTGTGTTCTCCTATGCAGGTACCTTCTCGAAAACTCCAACACCACTTGGTATGTAACTTTCTAGAATACATAGAGTGTACCAATCGAACACAATTTATTACCCCTCATCAGTACTATTTCATGTACCAATATATGTAGCCCTCTAGGGAAAGAATTAAAAATTGGAATTAGAGATGTACCCAACATGTTCAAGTACATCAACTTGAGTTTTCTATTAGAGTAATCAACTACTCCTCAAAAATTCACAACATGGTGTGTACCCATGTTACATGGTGTGTAATTCCCAAAAACTCAGCTTCCAAGAATAAGAACACCAAACTATATGTCTTCAACAAAAATGACATCATGTAGAATGTAATCCTTGATAAAAAAATATTACAACTGGATGGAGACACCAATTTCACACTGAAACTCCATGATCGACCAACAAGGGGTCCCAAACAATCCAAAATGGGCATTAAAAATTTAAAATAAAAAATAAATTGTTGGGATTTCAATAGAAAAAATAAAATTCACATACATTCACATGGAAACTGAAATATCATCCATCCTTGAACCATGGAACTCACCAGTTAAACCTCAATCTATTTCTAAATGAGATAGGGATTAGTGATTCCTCCATCCCTCACACTCTTCTCTCCATCTACCACACTTAGGTGAAAACCCAAAATGGGCTATCCTAGGATGGATTATTAAAAAATCAAAAGAAAAAATTGATAAAGGAAAGGAAAAAATAAAATTAATAAAAATAGAAAATAGAAAAGAAATGAAAAGGGTTCTCACTCTAGCCATGGTACCCTAAGAAAGGTTGTGCCTCACCTAGACAATAAACCCCATTTTAAACTCACTAATAGGCATATATTTTTAATCCTAAATTACTTTTAAAATATTATATTAAATGAACACCCATTAATAAATGAATATTTAATTATTTAAATATTATATATTCAATGAATATATTAATGGATCATATTTACATTAAAATCATATTGTAGGGTAAACATCATAATCTATGACCATTAGAGTGGTCATATAAATTATATGAGATCATATTATAAGATAATTGTTTATTTCTCCTAAATTTTATTTTGAAACAATATGTTCACATCTTTCTGTTTATTAAAACATGTGAAGACAAGTGTCTTAATAAAATCACCAAAAAATGTTTTTCACCCCTAAGAATCCTTAGTGGATAGATAGAAGGAATGATTTTCCCACTTCTCTGGTATCTCTCTCATGAATCATTTTTCTATGATGACATTGTCCATCTTTTCATTGAGGTAATTTATCCCATTCACGATTCTCATGAATTAGTAAAACTTTTGGTTGGGAATTTCATCTTCATGCATCTTCAAATCTAGCTAACATAGATAGTTACAATATTAGGACTAATTTTCATATAAAATCCATGTGAGTACCTTATAAAATATTATAGAACTCAGGATATTTCTTAAACGCAATCAATTTACTAAAAAACTTTCTACTAACAGAAAAATATAACATATTTATAACATTTGAATTCAAATTTTTTTTAGAAGAATCCATTCCTATAAAATTATTCAAGTCAGCATTTTTAAGTATTTAGGGTTTTACCATGATAGGCCTATGTTCTATTCTTAAATACTTAAGGGATGTATCTATTTTGAATTTCTAGTAACTATGGTTTATTCCATCAAACTGAGGTGGCTTATAAGAAGTCCATGCATAATTTAAATTCATTAATTCCATCATACGCTGATTATATTAATTAGACTATTAATTTAATGATAAAAAATATGTACATTAAAATAAAACATCAAACTATATATCAAAATATAATGGCTTAATAATACTATGTTCTTGATATTAGGAAAATAAATAGTAAATATAATCAATCCTTAACAAGGTCATAAATCATATACCATTTGTATGTTTAATATTTTGACGACCTATGGTTTTATATGGGGTGAATAAAATATATTAACATTTTAAAGAGTTGTATTACCTATCAATGTTAATTAATAATGATAGTTCTCATTGGAAAATAAAAGAATATACATAAGAAAATTTTAGTGTAGTTTGGTCCAGATTGTTCTTACATTAATCATACTCCTCTTTATAGGGAGAGAGATGTGTTTCCTCTACCTAATTTTTTATGGGAATCACAAAATAATACAATGGGTAACTTTTATAATGTTTGAATGACCAAGAGAAACAAAAAATTATGAATGGGAATTCATAACCCTTCGAAACTATTTGGGGTAGATGTAACCTAACATGTTTTTTAGAATCGAGGTGTCACAATTGGAATGTTCAAACATAAGTATTTGGGAGAACATCCCAAAAAAGTGATAATTATTTTGAATGTGTATAATCTCAGTTCTTTAGTTAGTCATTAAACCATTTAATTTATGAATAAAAACCATGTTTATGTTTTATAAGGAGTGACTATAATGGTGTGGATGGTCCTGAGGGTTTGTGGGAAGAGTGGGAAGTGGTTGAGGCATGTAATCCAAGGACCAAAATTTGACTGACTAGCAGGTAGTAGTCCACACAATAGTTGGTGGGATTCTTAAATTCATGATATGAAATTATAACCCCCATCATCTATCCTTTGTGATCCATCATCCAACTAATGTATTTTGGAAATGTTTCTAAGGGAAAAGGTTGTTGTTTACCATTTCACCCCTTCTTCTTCTTATGCCATTTTTTTCTCTCATTTGGGATGTATTTGCAACATTGGGATCTCTCCTCTTACTATTAAATATTTTGACTGAAACCCATTTTCCATCATTTTATTCCACTTTTTTCATCTCATTGGATGTTTTGGGTTAATTATATCTCTTCTTTTACTTATTTTTATATCATTTATTTCAATTAAATTCTCTCTCTCTATATATATAATGTAAATACCCATCTGTAATGGATTTTGTTTTGTTCTTCATTTTATATTTTCCAATCTGAAATATGTGTATTATACCTGACACATAATCTTCCATGATCAATAGGTCGATGGTCAGTATGGTCATTATAGTTTTCCTAAATTTCCTTTGCATTAATAAAATGTGGTCTCCTTCCACACAACGCTCTTTCTAATAATAGTGCCCTGAATTTAAATTCATTTAATTTTTAAGCTAAATATGGACCTAGACATACTATGAGCCTCCAAACCAGCATTTATGGTTGAAAACTTTAATAGAAAACACACCTTATTTTTTTAGTTATAACACCCATGACATCGATAACTCAAGTGTAATAAAAAAACCAATTTTGGTGTGTTTTTCATGGAATTTATAAAATCCAATATTTATCTACTATGTAACCAAAAAACTCTTTGTAGTTTTTTCAACATGTACATAAAAGAAGGAATGTATATGATGTTATTTTTATTATTTATTTGGTTACTAATACAAAGTTATGCTAATTAGTGTTGTTTATATAATTTTTAGATCTTAAACACCATTTTTGTTATATAACTCTAATAGGAATTGGTTAATTAAATTGTGATATATTTTGGATATCTCATGGAAATTATTTAAAGAAACCTCCAAAGTTGTGTTTTATTTTGATAAAATATTTATCATGAATATTTTACTTAGAAAATCAGATTTATTTCCATTGATTTCATGATTACTAATTATAGAACTTGGTCACAACATCAATGGTGTGTCATGCCCCAATAATGCCCATGATTAACTATATGGTATCCCTTGATAGAAATAAAAGTATAGAACCCAGTTCATACATGGAAATGAAAATTGGTTTTTTAATATTGGATATAGTCAGTGTCTTACTCTAATTAATTACAGAACAAGTCATCATAAATTCATCTATAACTACAGAAAAAAAATAAAAATATCTAAATGATATCCTAGTAATTAGTTAATATCCTAAAATAAATAATCCCTTTGTTAAAACCCTTCAATTTTATTAAATACCCTCCCCAAATGAGAATTATTTTACATCATTTGTTATGTAATAATCTATTGGGAGTATAATTCCATGGCTTCATCCGTTGTATTCCAATCATAATATCAAGTGCTAAAAATCATGGATTTATCAACATAAGTTGGAATGAGAAAATATAAATTTCGAATACCATGGTTTTTATATATATTTTAAATTAGTGTGTTGTGTAATTATTACAAGACTATTTATGATTATTCATTGTTTTTAATGATTTTGGAATTCCATGGATATAATCCATGGGTCTCCTGAACAATTAAAATCATTCCATATTAGATAAACTAATCGTAGAATGAAAAGGGGTGGTCCGGTCAGGTGTCCCACTAGGATCATGAGCCCAAAAATGATTCCTTTATACTAATAATTGAAATTATGGTATCTTTACAATATTACATTTTATATTAATAGATAATATTTTCATTAGATACCATTTCTAGTGTCCCACTATGTTATACTTACAGCATGTTTAGGACACTTCTTGGTACCAAAGAAGATTTAATTTATGTATAAAAGGAAAATGGAAATCACCTTGATTAGTACACTTGATTTCTAGCTTAGGTTAGTAGAATTAAAGAAAAGGTCTGAGATGAGACTCAAGATGACCATGGTGTGTATTTTTTTAGCCTTTTTTCATTTTTTTAGTATAGTACGGATTGTATGACTACATCCATGATATCATGGACTTATATTTTATATCACCATAAAATCAACTATAGATAGTGATTATTTACTATCATTTTTTTATACTTATGATATGGATGGATATTGTTGTATTTATTTTAACCATGTTTCAATTTGATAAAAAGTTTATAGTATCCTAATTGATCCAACATATAGCATCACATCTTGTTGGAATACTATAACACATATGGAGGTGTGAATGAGGCCTTATTCCCCACCTAGACTAGTAAATTATCAGTGAATTTCATTGCATATCTAAGAAAGTTAAATTAGATGTGTTTTCATATTATCATACAATTATAGTTTTGTATAAAGGAGACTTGTATGTATTTAAATTTGGTAATAAACCTGTGTCTAGGAGTAGATGCCATGTGTGTAGGGGATGAAAAAGTTTATATGGAAGGGATATATTGTTCTTTAATTTTTCTACTTATTTTTTTTCCATATTCACCTTTGGGTAATGCACATGTTATGTAATGTTAAATTTTGTTGTATTTCAACCATTGGGTCATTGTGGAATGGGGGAATTAACTTATATTTCATAATAGGTATATATAGATTTATATTTCATTAATTTACCATGCTATGTAAATTTCATTCCTTATACAATATATTTTCAACCTTAAAAGTACTGGTTGATATATCTGAACTTTCTAAAATTACATTGAAAAACCTTAGTGCTTAATGTGTTTTCATCAACATAAACAATTTTTCCCAAATTTCGGGATAAATTAATTTTATTTAACCAACCTTAATATAATCAAATCCATAAAAAAATGGATAAATAAGTGTATTATTTAAACTAGTTTCCTTTAAATAGAGTTCCCATTATAATATATAGGTTATATAGATCTATAAATTTGGAATGGAAACAAATATAACTAATCCATTTTCTATAGACTTCTTAAATATTAACTCCTATGTTGAAAAAAGAGGTTCTGGTTAAATGGAAGTCTAATTGAAACACGAAGAGTGGTTTACCGCTATAACATGTATTTGAAAACCTATTTCACTAGAAGATTTTGATAATGTATTTAAATATTACACTATAACATGACCGTATGAATGGGTGTTTGGGTTTAGTGTAATCGATTTAATTAAATATTTTTATAAATTTATGGCATCTCATATAGATTGGAATAAATATTTTTAATTTTTTACATATCAATAAATATATATTTTTTAGTATTTTTTTACTTATGAGTATATAAATAATTGTATATTTGTACCTCCGTGAGGGCCTCATATCGAGCACCCAGAGATAAAAAATTGTCATTCCCTTAACATAGTGGGAGAAGAGCCACATGTGGTTCCATTTATAGTGTCACATTTATAACCTACTATTGACCCACCTATAGTTCTGAGACTAGGAACTAATGAACAACTTAGATTATTTTTTTACATCATGTACATTATATGTTGGCTGATTCATGGGATATGAAAACTATTTCTGATTTGACTAGCAAGCTCTGGTAGAAGAACCCACCTACTTTCTTTGTGGAAGATGGGATTTAGGATATAGATTCATAGTTATATAATTTGAATATAATATTCAATAATTTGGAGATACCTCTAGATTGATGGTGATGGATATTTTATCCAATGTCCTTTTTAGATCTACCAAGCAATGTTGGGTAATTCTTACTTAGGAAGATAAACTTTAGGGTATATTCTCGGGGATGACCAGTCTGGATTCATTGAATTAATATTATGGGAGAGTTTAATGGTAGATCGATTTTGGTATTTCATGTATCCATAAAATTTTAATAGGTCCATCATGGATTACCCATCCTGTTTCATTAAGAGTAAATGCTTTTCACCCCCTCTTGGAGATGATAAGATTTATAGGGTTAGATGTTTTGAGGGTGGACTCAAGAATGTTTTTCAAAATCAAGTGAATGTATATTCAACAAATATTATCATTTGGATTTTAAATTAGGACCTTATTTATAAGAAAAATATGAGGGAATTCTAAAGGATAGGTTACAGGGGTTGAATAGGTCAGGCATTAAGTGGATCATCATGTGGTAGGAAGTCTCACCATGAGTCTTATATCTACGGAAGCGGTATCCAATGTTTTGGTACTGGTATTTCTTGGGTGTTTTACTTATATGGTTGTTAGGGTCACATGAATCCTCGATGTGACGAGGTCCAAATAGAGTGTCGATACTTGTGGTGTGTTGGACTATCTTCTAAGATTCTAAATGGATTCCTTCCAGTTTCTAGTTAGAGGGTATTTATACCATTTCCATGTTTTGGAGTGGGACCTATAAAACCAAATGAAGTAATAAGCTTGATTACTATTGGACCTTTAGGTCAAGGAGGTGGTATTGTTTAAGGAATCAAAACATGTGATGTAAATCACTAGTTGAGTGTGGATTCTTTAGGAGGTCATGATGTCACATAGGGATATAGATCTTGCCAATTAAATATAGTGAATCATAGACCTATTCAATAGTGAACCATATCGTCTATAATGATATATTCGATCATACTGGACTTGAATTATGTTTTTTACATATTTTACATAAACACATCAGACTCGTTCATATATAATACATTCATGGGGAGCCTGGGTTTAAGGATTGAATAGCTATATAGGGTAATATCCGTTGGTACACTGGGAGGACTCCGGTTAGAGGGAATTCAACATTTCATGGATAATCCCCTCAAGACAGGTGGATAAGGATTTCAATAGGACCATTTTGGCATCTAGAGAGATGGCTTCTATGTAATTATGAAGATGGATTGGTTGGGGGTATTTCACACTCATATTAATATTTATTGATGGCAGGTGTCCTTCTCATCACCCTATAGTAGTAACTATATTCACAAGTGAAAATAGTATTTTTATAAATGTCATATTAGAACTAGGAATCATGCACTATGAATAGTTTATGCCCATGTTTTTGTCTTTTTACTGGATGATCATGGTCTATGGAAGTCTATAATTCCTCTAGTTTTGGATCATTTCATGTACATATTCCATTTTTACTTTTCTAGGATACCTAATTATAGATAGGTTTAATTTAACAATAATAATATACTAGGAGAATAACTAGTATCCATTCCACCATATAGGATACCTCATATAGTGCTATTAGAATATAAGAGGTAGTTTGAGGACCTTTATTCCAAAGTGTTTATTTGACCTAGTAAATCATTATCGGGACCATTAGTATTTTTTACAAGAATACAGATTGTTTGTTGGGGTTATGTTTGAAATACTGATAGATTATTTAGCTAAAAATTAAAAAATAGGTATCCACTTTATCATATATATGACCTCTTTGGCCAGATCTAGATAGAAAAGATCTTCGTAATGAATGATTTCAGATCGGGCTGTCAACCTGTGATAGTAGGTCCATTTAACATACCATAAACAATAGTATGAATTAGGTATGGTTAATAATGTATTATTTGATTTTGATCAGTCAGAAAAATTAACCTTCTATCATTGTAACCTTAAAGAATCATGTCTTCTACCCATATCTAGATTCCATCATGGTTGTTTTTGTCAATGATATCATGGTGTACCCTAGGAAGGGATGGGGGACACATGTAACATCAATATGTCATATTAGAATGTTTTCTAGTGGGTCAAACATGTTCTAAACTCTCAAAGTCTATATTTTTAATTGATGGGGTTTACATATGGGGTCATATAATATCAAAATCAAGTGTATAAGTGGTTATAGAGATGGGTATAGTGTTAGTTTCATTGGACCTTACTAATATTTTTTCATATTTAAAGCTTCTTGGGAATTTCTAAATACTAATAGTGATTCATTCCAAACTATTATCACATTTCAGCACAACTTACAAGACTGAGAAAGAAGGATTTAAGGATTATATGGATTTAATATTTTGAAAATTCATTTCAGGAGTTGAAATAAGATTACCTTTAACCCAATCCTACTTTTACATGACCCAGGAAAAGGGTGCATAGTGTTTTTGGGCGCATCAAAAATTAGGATTGGATCTCTATGAATTTTAGTATAAAGAGTCTTGACCAACATTCCTTGGTTGTTGTAGACTCACACTTGAATGAAATCAATGAACAATCTTTAGTTAGAAGACATAATTAATGATGTTTTTTATTCGAGATATTACCTAATTAGGGAGAGGTTCAGTGTAAATATGGACCACAAGCACCTAAAATATATATTTTCTCAGTGAGACCAAAATCATGGCCAATGGGGTTAGTTGAATACATTCCGTCATTAAGTTGGATCTCACATATACTCAAGGAAAGGGTAATTCCATTACAGATTCTTTAATATAGAATACATAGGGTCAATTGAATCAAGAAGATAGTCGTGAATAGAAATTGATTTATATTTTTGTTAAAATTAATCATAATGTTAAATAGTTTTAATGGAAACCTATTTTCATGGCTTCATAGGTTGTTTTGAAACTTAATAATAGAATAAATATGAGGAAACTTTTTGATCCATAAGTTTTTACCTTTAGTGAAAATATTTATATTGAAGATCCATCATATGGATATATTAAGAAAAAGGAATAGATTTTACATTTCCATGGATGTGTTTAGGTCTATAAAATAATGTGAGGGGAATTGAAATGTGAATATACTGATTTTAAGTGGTTAGTGGATCATGTATGGATAAATATTAATCGTGACATGCATCCCCAATACTAGTGGCCATGAATTAATAATGACATAGAGGGATTTACCACTTGGTTCTCCAACTTTCCATAGCTAAGAGAGAAGCAATTGTGGCTGACTAGCCTAATGAAACCATTACCCATCTAGTAATGAAATGGGATGATTTTAGTATAGACTTCGTGATTTAGTTTCTTATGACACAATAAGGATGTGATCTCATATGGGTTAATCATGATAAGTTAAAGACGGTAAACCATTTACTCACTATAGATGAGACCTTCCTAGTCCATGGTCTTGGAGATTATATGTCCAAGTGGTCATATGTATTCATTGGATTCCTTGTATCATTTTATTAGATGGGAACACTTAGTTCACATCATGGTTTGGGATAGGTTTCAAAATTACGTTGATTCAAATGTACTCATGAGTACAACTTATCACCCTCAAACCAATATCTATTCTAGGTGGACTATAAATGTACTAGGAGACATGGGTCATGATTTTGTGTTATATTTTAGAGGCTCATGGGTGAAATACTTTCCATATTTTGAGTTTAACTATAATAATATATTCCAAGAAAAAATTTAGATGGATACTTATGACTCTCTATAAGTTATTCCCTACCATTCACCACTATAGTGGTTAGAGGTATGGAGGGTGGTTCTTCTGGGAATAAGTCTCATTCAGGTTTCATTAGGGAAAGTGAAACAAATCAAGAATCATATGGAAATGACCTCATCCACATAGAATTCATATGTCGATTAGTGTCACTTACCCCCATAGTTATATGTGGGGGATCAATTCATCTAACATGTTTCACCTAGATTGAGTCATTGATAGATTTGGTGGAATGTAAATCTAAAACAAGTATTTTCAATCACATTTATGTTTTAGAGATGGTAGGTCTAGTGGCTTATCATTTAACTCTTCCTCAATGATACCGTGTTATTTATGATGTCTTCCCTATATCTCAATTCCAGTACTACAATCCAAACACATATCTTGTTCGGGATCCCTAGGGAGTTGAATTGGATGATTTTTTTTTATTTTAGGAGTATCCAGTTTTTATCATCGATCAATGGATAAAGAATATTCGAGAAAGAATGGTTCCTATTTTTCCAAAAGATGCAATATAAGAATGGTAAATAATAATCCACCCTTAAATAAAAATAATTTTATCAAATATTTCATATATATTAATTAAATATATTCTTTTTCCATCCATTTCAAAATAAAATGAAAAACATATCACATTATTAGGTGGAGGTGGTAGTCCACACATACACACGAGCGATGTTATTGTATTCCAGTGGAATGGAATGTAAAAGGTGTATCAGATATCATAATTCCATAATTTATATTAATATCATAAATATAATATAAATATATTAAATCCATATTTATATCCTTTCATGGGAGGTGGTGATGAAAATCAAATTGCATCAGTTCCGGAGGTTGTAATCCCCCACACACATGATCGATGATTTCCTTATGCATTTGATGGAAGAGGATATGAATAAAGGTTATCACAAAAACATAATAAAATATAAATATATATTAGATTATTTTTTTATTATTTTATCATAATTTTTTATCATTTTAAAGATATATAATTTGAATTAAAATGAAAATACATGATTAAGAACATTACCACTTCTTCAGACAACCTATTTAGGTTTATACATAAATACTTCCTAGATTGGCATTGTGACAAAAACTAAGGCCTATATGATGTGTATGTGGATGTAAGATATATATTTGGGAATCTATTGTATGAATGGAAAGGATTTAAGAGTTTGAAGAGGTTATAAGAGGTGGTTTAATTTTATATGTGGGGGAGTGGACACACATGAAATATTTGAAATTAAAAATTGATACCCACATTTGTTACATTCCAATATGATAAAAAATGGATTATTTTAAAACTATTGATGATATAAGCATGAAATATTCCCATAAAAGTAAAATTAGAGAAGTTTAAATTTCAATTTAACCATAATATTTATTGTTTAACTATAGAAAAAATATTTTAACCATTACCTTGTTAATATGTTTCTAATACATTTACTATTAATTATGACCTAAACTTAAGTTTAAATTATTATATAATATTTTTTATTTTTTTCAAAAATTAATTCTTTCTTTAAATTCTTTTCACATAATTTGTATAATTTTATTTTATATTAATATGGTAAACAATATGAAAAAACATTTTTCTAATGAAACATTTTCAAAATTATAGAATGTGTTAATACCATAATTAAATATGAAATTGATTCTAATGAAATAAAATATTTTTATAAAAACATAATTTAACTAAAATTACTTTTTTTTAAATGAAATCCAAATGTGAATTTTAATTATGTTAAATGGAAAATGTATTTTTCATTAAAAATATCATTTTTCACTACTTATTGAAAAATCATTCTATTCATAAAATCAAAAAAACATTTGTCTATGATAGTAATTATATAATGATTTTAGAAAATATGTTAATTTTTTAAAATAATGTCTCTAATAGTTTTAAAAATTAATTTTAATGTTTGTTTTTGAAGTATGACGAAATCATAGTTTCATAAAGTACTATTATTTAAAAACATTTTTTTCTTAAAAATGATTATTATTTTAATAATAATCAATAGATAGCCATTGAATTAAACTTAATTTTTTTTAAATCATATAGTTTTTATAATTTAGTATGTTCAATTCATACACACCTATTTAACCATTATTTTATAATTGTATATTGTATTAAAGCTCATTTAGATTAAGGGTTGCATATACCACACACAATTGAAGATAATAAATTTAAATAAATATAATTCATTTATTATTTAATATCATTGATTCATGTATCATACTATATCTAACCCAATATTATTATTTTTAAATCTATGGGTGTTACATTCCCCCAATATTTAATAATTTTCATTCCCTCAATTCAAACACGCACTTGGAAATTAAGGGTCTCAAATTTGAGAATACATTTATTAAAAACCCACACTTTAAAAAAAGGTTAATCTAAATTACTCTTGATAAGAGAGAATGATAAATATGAAGATCATTAAAAATAACACATAATGTTTTTTCTAAGTATGAAAACATTTGGGATAAGTGAAAATATATACATGGAAGAGAATTATAAATAATTATGGGTAGTGATAGTGATCGATGATCATAAGAAAGTGAATGATCGGGGGAATGTTAATGACCAAAATACCATAAATATGTAATGAGTTAAAATACAATTTATTTATCAAATATGATGGTAATAATATAATTTATTAAAAGTTCCTTTTCATAGATTTCTAGGCTTTGTTTAATAACATGATAAAGAATACCATAAAATATATATATTGTTTCATCCTTCAGTTATTCTTGGATAAGTTTTCACTTCATTTCTTACTCCAATAGATGATTATCCAAGAATAAATTTTCCTTCCTAATTCACCAAAATTAACCTATAATTTATCATAAAATCAAAAAAATAATGACATGTCCTTTGTTATCTCCCCAAATATTTAACAAAGCCATGATTGATTGAACATGTTATCGACTATAATACATTAATCTAAAAAACTCAAAAATAATACCCAAATATTAGCTTAATCCTTCACATAAGTATTTATCTATTATATCATTTAATTAAAATAATGTTCAGATTAACTCAAACATCACATAGGTCGGTTGTATGTGTTTCACCCTTGTCATCTTTCTAGTGTGGGTTCAAGCCCCACTACCTTTCTGTATTCAATTTTTAGTCACCCGGCATGTCGGTTGTCCTTTTTCTAAAACCAGGTAAATATAATTATATTAAATTTATAAATAATATGTTTAATAACGTCAAAAAGATCATTATTAATCAATTTAATTTTTAACCACAATAGTTTTCCATATGATATTTCACACAAAATTATATATTCTTAATTGAAAATTTATAACATACATCACTGAGCATATTGAAACTAGTGGTTATGAATATCCTTAATCTTATTTACAAAAATTATATTGGAATTATCCCTTAAATAATAATTTCACTAAAAAGTACATAACCAATGGATTTTATTCCCATAAATGTGTCTGAAAATATCCACAATACTGATAAATCTTGTCACATAAATCCTTAAAAGGGTTGTTTAAGAAACCCATTCTGAAAACACATAAACATATAATCCTATTATAATATTCATACCTCTTAATTTAAACTTATATGTATATATATATAATTCCAAAATTCACAAAATCTTTTGATTTTCCATGATTCTTGTAACAAATATATTATGCATAAAATTACTTCTAAAATGTAATTCGTGAATCCAAATATAGAATCACTCTAATAATTCCAATTATATTGTATGAATAACTTAATATTAACCACGATCCCTTAGTTTACTATAAGGTATATTCCCTTTATTATTTGGGATTTTTATATATATATATACCCATCTACCAATTATTTAAACATTGAAAAATATATGTTTCTTTCTTACCAGTTCATTCATGTACCTGATAGCGTTTCTCCTTACATTCTGAGAAATCTTCAAATCCATTTATGACTGTACTAAGGTGCTTATTTAAATAATTATCACATGTGACAAACTCAATTTTTCACTTCCACACTTTATCTATTTTTTCTCTACTATCCTCTACATCACTTTCAACCTTTTGAATTCATAAAACTTGGGGAATTATTTCTCAATCTTGATGTCCCGTGTTTATATGTCCTTATAAATCCATCTCTATGATTGACCACATTTTTTTCTTTCTTTTCTCTTAGATTCACCAATTTTATTCCCAAATCAAATTATTTATCATGAAGACAATATTTCCCCAATAAAACTACTTTAAAATCATTGAACCCCATGTTTTATATATCTTCATAATCCAACGTTTTTTTAATCAATGAAAATAAATGATCCATATATCCTGAGAGATGATAAATTTCCATGAAAACCTTATCCCATTCATTACATCCCAAATAGATAAATATATTTTTTAAGGAACGTATCCATTATATAGACACAAATGTATTTTTAGTCCCTTTAAATTATTTAGATATATAATGCTTGAAACATGCAAAAATTGTTACACCACATGGTGGATTAGTAGGATGCTCCATACTAGGAATGTCATTGCTCATAACCTAAAATAAATTTTCTTATAAGGTTATAATTTGATCAGATCCATCTTTATCTCAAGCTCCAGCTTCATTATATATCCATGTAAAATAATTTCTATTTGGAGTACATTCATTGATATACTTCACATTCCTTCCATTATGAACCGCTTATAACTAATGGAATATACTAGAATAGATCATCACATTAGGAATCATAATTTATTATTTCCAAAAACATGAAGCAGTTAACATAAATTGAATATTTTATGCTATGATAATCTCATAATAAAAAAACATTTTTCTTTGGTAATATCGTATAGTCCTAAAAATATTTTCAAATCCATCATAATGGTTTATAATGAAAATGGGATTTATCTCAACTATATACCTATGAGTGCAAAACCAGTTTTACCATTAGGAATATTGTAGTGCACTCGGTGGTGATTGATTCAAAGACCAATGCACCATTTTTTGATTTATTACCCCTTTGTATATTTCTATCAAAGATGAATCCACTTGTAATATTAATATTGTAATGTATTTAAAGAAAACCCACATAATATCTGACCTACCAAACATTAGGATGTGATCCTATACATAGAAATATTCTTAATGATAAATTGGGTTATATTCTCAAGTATATGTTTTCCTAAATCTAATTCATAAGGGTTGTACTAAAAATTTTATGATACCAACTATAATGAACCCAACCCTAATATCATAGAGACAGTGGTAACTTTTTTATAATGGTGATATATACATATGGCCATATCCCAAAGAACGAAAAATGATAGTATTTTTGGAAAATTGGATACATCCTTGAAATTTAACATTACACATGAATACATAAAATTTAAAAACTAATTTTCATTGAAAACCCCATTATTCCCCTTTTTATGTCTCTGCATATTAACCATAAAAAACTTCACAGCATCTAGGAAAATGTAAACATAATAAAGGGATGATCATTAATTCATAGTAAGTGTATGTGTATAGTGAAAGTTACAATTAATCCATAAGGATTATAAAATATGGAATGGTAAATAAATGAAACATGTGAGATTTAATCTGTAACATTTAAATGAATAATTATATGGTAGGAATAAATGTAAATCAAATAATTCCATATAAATAAACACTTGATAATGAAACAAATCTACAAATATTTTAATTAATCAAATAATAATATAGAAATCAATAAATAATCTCTCAAAGAAGAAATAAATAATACTTCAAATAAAAACCATAATTTTAAGGTTTGGATGCAATATATATTACATAATTGTGTGAGGAATCAATCAAATAACCTATCTAGTTTTCTTCATGTGACATACCAATTTGTCAATGGGCAATATCAGGCCCCACCTGAAACTTATTGAATCTAGTTTATTCCTCATATAAAAGTGTATAAGTATAAACTATATAATTTTTTTAGAAAAACTATCATATTGTATGTTAATAATTACCACAATCAATAAATAAAATAATAAAAAATGAAGAGTAATATGGTGAATGGTATCATAAAAATATATCCTAATCATACATATCATAAAATATATATATAAATAATAATTACAGTAACATTACAATGTGTTACCAAGATAGAATAGGTTAGGAATATTTTTTTGTTGTTTATGAATAGAAATACCCCAACAATTCCATTAAAATTATACTTAAGGATAATATCTATTTCACTTGGAAAATCAAGTTCAAACTCTAAAATATTTCTTGAATAATATGAGAAACATTTTTTATAAAATATCATTTACTTTTATAAAGTAATATTCAAAAAAAAGTTTTTTTGTCATCTTGTAACATTATACATGTCATATAAGTTAAAAAATATTATTTTCACTGTTTTTGTAAAAATGCTGAAAAATACCACATTCAGAAGTCAACAGGAATATTTTATTCAAAAAAAGTATAAAAAGTAAAAATTTGATGAAAATTTATTTAATAAATAATTTTTATAATAATTTTAAAATTTATTAATTCTTTTTATAAAACATGTATTTTGAAGAAAAATAGTCTTTACCCAAAGATAAAAATAAAGAATCATTTTCTAAAAACATTTTATCAATCCTTTTATGTACCAAATAAATGAATAATATACTATTATATTAAAATTTCATGAAATAAAGATTTTATGAAAATTGATTGGGTTATATATATAAATATAAAACAATTCTTCCAAGGGATACTTAATAATAAATAATCCTTAATAATGATGATATTGAGAAATAATCTCTTGACACTTTGGTAACTTTTGAGTCATAATACCCATGAAATAATAACATTATTCCAATACTTAAATATCATTTTAATAAAAAAAATATAATTATATAAAATATCAATGGGGTAGTGTATATTCCACATACAAGGAATAAGTGGTGAATATGGAATATACCTCATGAAACTAAAAGTGATATAGGAAACCCATTCCTCATTTCAATTTACTTCATTAATGTATTTAACTATTATATAATAAGAACATGTCTATTATACATATAATAAATAATCACACTCATATATCTCATGAAATATATGGTTTGCCTATTTTTTCAATGAACTATGGATTAATAATTCATTTTGACAGTTTAATGTGATAATTACTTTGTTTTTCACATCTGTTTTGGTTTAGTAATTTCAGTCATATTTCTTTGATCAAGGTTACATAATTTAACAAATGATAACCATGATATATATATATTATAATATTTATATAAATATTTACAATATTCCATAAAATTTAGATTCTTCATAATTATTTACACCTTTCCTGGAGATTGTAGGGTATTCGTATCCGTGAACCCTATTTCTATTTTTCCAACAAAATGAGTGTAAGAAAGGAGAAGAATATTTAACCAATTTAAAACCATTATTATATCATATATTTCATTTATATTCATTAAATATAACCTTATTACCATCCATGTAAAAATAAAATGAAAATAATATCACATCACAAATGTAAGATGGTAGGCCACATATACGCATGGGCACAATAATTGTTTTAAAAAATATTGAAAGGTAAGATTTTTTATGTAATATTATTATTATATAAATATATTTATTTCTTAAAACCCATATTCATATGTTAAATATATAATTATATACATCCATGAGAGGTGGTTTTGGAAAATAAATTACATTGGTTCGTTATGAAGCAGTCCTTTGTAAACATAATCGACAGTTTTGGTTCCCATTTGATAGAACAGATGATATATATAGATTCTTAAATAAAAAAATAAAATTAATATATATAGGATACACTTATTCTAATATTTTAAAAAGTTAAGAAAATATTTTTAGGAATTACAAGAATATATAGAATAAAAATGTACGGTTAATAACTATAAATCTTCTCTGGAAAACCTCTTTAAGTTTATTCCTAAATCCTTATTATATTGTCTTTCTAATCAAACCAATTCCTCTGGGAAGTGGGGTTGATTAAAAACAATATTTGGTCCGTCATGGAAGGAAAAAATTATATTGAAATGTTAATAGGAGAGGAGTGGGGTGGCCTTTAACAAGTGTTGTAGATTCCACATTTGTATGTTTGGAAATGAAAAAGTGATACCCATGTTTTTCACATGCTAGACGAAAGTAAGGTTTTAATAATAAATTTATTTATCATTAAGAAATTGCTATTTTATTTCTAGTCCATATATAAAAATTTAATATCTTTTATAAATATATAAAAAATAGGTTAATCATAATTTAAATCTTCCAATTCATAACCATAAATTTAATGGCTAGGTTATAATGGTATACCATATTATAGTTCATTTATATTCGGGGTTGCGTTTACTAGAAGCTATTGATGATATTAAATTTAAAGAAATATACATTACAGATAGTTTATGATTAGTGTTGAATTTAAAATATACTTTCAATCACGATGTTCCTATTTTAAAATCATGAATTGTTACATCAAGTGAATCATATAAATCAAAGGATCATGCTCAAGTATAGGAGGTGATGTGCAACAGATGACCATGTTTTGTAAATGTGTACAATATGATGAAGATCATTAAGTGGTGTATGAAATCTATATTGAGAAATATTCTGGTTCTCATCAAATTTTAATTTTATATATGAATGCTCTTGAAATACGGAATTATCATTAAGGATATTTCACTATAAAAGGTTGAATTCACGAATAGTAGAAATAGATTACACCCTTCAGCTCATTTTCCTAAAATAACCTTTTTATAATAACATGTTGTTACAAGATAAAAATCATAAAATCGAAATATTTAATGATTTTTTGTAGAACAAAAAAATCAATGATTCATTTCATTTCTTATATCAGAGGCCTAGTGATTACACATGTGATCAGATAATCTAGTATGTGGGATATTCAATGCTTTATGGAATTTCTCAAAACAAAGAACTGGTGGGTTGGCTTTCGTTATAAGGTAAATGAAATAAAAGGAATTATAGGTTTAGTTTATTTTATGTGGTCAGTGGAGTAGTATATATGTGTGAGTTTAATATTTTATCATGTGGTAGTTTCTATATTTCATCATATGGTCATTACATTATCTTATGACAACTTCACATTTCAATAAACGTTAAATCCTTTTTCACCTTATCTTCAAAAGATTTAGTGAATTTACATACACTTTAAACATTGTATTAAATATTTTTTTAGTTATCTAAAATTATTAAAAATACATAAAATTCCAAATGGATTAATGAACTCCCTATTTCAAATTCTATAACAGAATTTATCATAAAAAAGGTAACATATATAATCTGAAATTTTTATAAATGAAGTAAGATATTTCTCATATTTTATTCTAATTTTACTACAAAAATATGGAAATTCTATCCATTAAGATAATTTAAATCTATATAAATATCTTATATATATAACTAAACATGTAGTGTGAAATTTTTAGTCCTTTATATAGAGTAGTCATTGGAAAATCACAGCTATGATATTATGACTAGTATATAAATCCAAAAATATTATAGAGGCTTTGATCACTGTTTACTGAACTCAAAATACTATTTTATACCTAATATTAGTTGGATAAACAATAAATAAATATATTTCCTATATAAAAAATAAATTTATGTGAATCTTTGATCTATGTAACTCACATTACCATATATTAACAGAGGAATATAATAAATGGAAAACTATTTTAAAACCAAAAAGATGCATCAAATTGTCATGAAAATTGAAAACATTTAGAGACTAATTAAAACATCATCATATTTGTAGAAAATTTATATAATAGTAATATATTTTATATGAAATATGATTAATAAAATCCCAAACAAATATATCATGTTATATTAAAATTTTTTTGAGCTAGTAAAATATATTTCTAGATAATATCATAAACATAAATAAATAAAATATTTCATGGAATTAAAATATTAAAAAAATATAATCCATACATGTTTCCAATTGTATGGTTTATATCTTGAGTCTCACTTTATTCTAGTAATTTAACGTTCTATTTCAAATTATATCATTTACAGGGGTTTGATTCAAAAATTATTAATGTTGGAAGTGTATTTATTTTATATTTTCAATCCCATAATACATGATAGATATAGAAAACCAAATTTTAATTTATCTTTTTATTAACTTCCCTATTGCCTTCATGTATAATAAATATATTTCATTTCATTATCTTTGAATTTCATAACATCCCTCTAATGTTCATTTCATTCTCATGTTATCATTTCTATAATATTTTTAATCCTAATTTTGATTCATTTAAATATTATATATATTCAAAACATGTATCCATTTTGTGGTGTATATGTTTTTCAAAGATTACCATAAAATTCCTCTCATACTATTTTTATTTGTGGGATTATACTCATTTAAATCAATCAATACCATCTTCATTCCAAAATCTCCTCTATTATGGGCATACATTTTCTTCCAATTTCCTTACTCTGTGAACACTATATATATCCTTCCATTGACTTAAGGGTTTCCACCAAGATTTAATACATCAATTGATTATGGGAATATTGAAAATAAAATTATTTATATCTCAATATCATTCATTTATTACTCATAAAATATTATTATGTGATTTTCATGCTTCCATTTTTCCTATCGATATATTATGTTAATTTTTTAACTGGAATATATTGAAATTCAATAGAATTTTATTTGGATACTGATGATTTTTTTCCCTAATTCAAGATGAATATTCATTTTATTGATATCCATACCATTAATATGGTAAATCCATTTTACCAAAACAAGTTTTTGGTGGGGATCAATATTATATAGTCACTCGATGAATTGGTTGGACTAATGAGACAAACGGTTTGTGTATTTTTTTATTCCTACTCAATGGAGGAATGTTGTCTTGTTAGATACTGTAATGGAAAGAATATTGTCTTTCATATTAACAGGACCCCAGTAATGATGTATTGGCTCTATACCTGATCTCAATAAGGATGTTTCGATGAGGTCTTGAAAGTAAAATATATATTCAATTATACATCACATTACCATGTATTAATTTATAGTCATCCAAGTAATTATTTAGGTTATTATATCATCCGAGTATTTATTTCAATCTCATGTTTTCTTTTATATGTAATTATTTCACTATCATTTATTCCATGCATATTATTCATTCCATGATATATTTTGATATATTTTCCCCCCTTGTTGAGTTTTGAGATCACCATTATTATGTATCCATTTCCATTGGTTGTTAATAAAAATTTTACTTGTGGTATGTGATATTTCCCAAAAATGATCAATGTTCCACTAAGAGGTGGAGGATACGAATACATGATATCTTTTTATTATAAATTTCTTTTATTTTGAAACAACCTTTTCCTGCTGTTATTGATTTACAAGAATTATATAGACTAAAAAATCACACATCTATAGGAACATAAGATTTTAGAACTTTCACTACTAAACAAGTGTATCTAAATACTTAGTATGGGTTAGAAACAATCCAATAACAGAAAATCTACTAAATTTTTTTTCTGAGGATAAAAACTTACACTTGTGTAGAAATATTTTCAATAAAAATGTTCATGTACTTTAGGTAACATGAAATTAAGTAATACATGTTTTTGTAACATGTAAATAAACATTAACCAATTTATTCAAAACCATGTTACTGTTCTTCCTTTTAAACATTTAGAAAATATATATTTCAAACATTTATTCAATTTCCTACACATAAATAGGTTATAACTTCTTGAAATATTGAGTCTGAAGGCTCTGTCATATTATTTAGTCTGATTTATCTATTCAGTAATATAAATTTATAAAAATATTTCTAATACAATTATGAATAGCTACTATCTTATTCTGTAACATTCTTTCTTACCTCCATGTCTGATAACCTAGTAAATTCTGAGAAACTATGAATATCATCCTCTTTACTTATTCTTATTTTTTCTATAATACTTCCTTAGGAAGACTCTATCATGAAACATATTCTCCCTAAAAACCTCATAACTTCTCTCTATTCTTCAATACATGATAAATATTTACATCCATCAGAAAGTAAAATGTACTCTCCTCCATTAATAGGAGGTCCAAAAATGATTTAGGAGGGAATCTGAAATTTTTTCCCAATTAACCAAATTTACTGAATCATAAATTTCCCATATATTTCATCTCCATCTTGGCCTTATTTATTTATTCCAAAATCTTCTTCATTCTTCACAAACCTTCTCAAATATTCTCACCTATTTATCTTTCTTTATAATTTCAATCAATTATTCAGTCCAATTCTGATGGTCATTATGATGCATTCATTATGTTGAAGAAATATTTACCATACTATATTAATTATAAAATTTATATAAAATATAATCATATAATTGAAGAAAAAATCTCATTATGATTCTCATTACAAACTGAATGAAACCTCTCATCCTAATGTTCTGAACAAACTAATTGATACAAAACAAATTAAAAAAATCTAGCTTAAAAATATTATATACTTATTTAGACTAATTTTCATCTCTTTTGCCATAAATATAGTATAAACTAATAAATATTCATTCAATTACACAGAAAAACCTCTTCACCAGCTCAAACTCCTTTGAAATTTTTTTTCAACACTTTTGCTGATTCTTCAAAAACCTTTTTCCTTTTATTCATTTCCAAAGAATGGTGATCCTCCATCCGATCATATATTAGTGTCATCATTTGTATGGTGAATAGATATTTGTATTCCATTGATATAATGGTATCACCTCTAGTTGAATATTTAGTACTACCTTTTGTCCAATGTCACTTTTTCCAATTGATGAAAAAAAGAAGTGCTTTATCAATAATGTACCAATTAAAACAAGACAATTAAACATGATGAAAATGGTTGAATACATTTAATATTTATCTATGTTCCCATATTTTATTAGTCCAAAAAACGTATACATTCAAATCATTCTCATCAATATCCATTTACTAATCTCCTTCAATAAACTTTTCTTCCTTGATTCTATTTTTCACCCGTTATTTCATATGATGATCGAGGTCATGATTACTCTGATGATTGGTGGCACATCACATGTGTGGAATTTTTATCAGTATAAAATTTGGTCCTAACCAACACCTTTCCTTGTAGATTTCTATCTTGTGTCTTAATAGTCTGATTAAGATCAACCATCATCAACTTCTCATGTTCTGAAAAAAACATCATTGCCTTTATGAAATTATATTTCTAGTGATCTCACACCCATAAAAAAAGTCTGAAAAAATGTACAGTCATCAACATTAATCTTCCAAAAAATTCTGATACAACTTATCCTTCCAAACCCAGGGTGCGTCTGATGAACATTTTCTTATTGGAAATATATTCACCATACGATGGAATCTCATAATAATTTTTTTCTAATATTCTGATTATGAATTTGACATTGATGAATAAATTTTGAAAAGTGATGTGATTTTCATTTCTTTAACATCAAAATAAAATACATTCAACATAAGTTTCTCAAAAATTCCAAAAATAACTTCTTTACAACTTCGTCCCAATAATCACACCCATTGTATTTTGTTATCAAACATAGTTTATAAATCACTGAACACTGTAACCTCAAGATATGGATAACTTTACAACAATTCTAATACAATGTGAGCTAACTCATTATAAGAAAAAGGCATTTTTGATAGAAAACCCATGTTTTTCAATATAGGTTTCTCATGAATCTTATTCATCTTTTCTTCACATATACCATTATATCTTCCTTTTCATCATTAACCTACTTGAAAATATAATTTTCCTAAAACCACTCTTAAAAAACAAATTTAATAGTTCACATACTTACTTGTTGAGTTCAAAAATTACACAAAACTCCCTCTACACACATTCTTCATTAATGGGATTATTATATATCAATGGATATATTTATGAAACAATTATCCCCCTTTACAATACTATCACAGTAATAGATGATTTATACGATAGAAGAAAATACATAAAACTTGATCAGAGAGAGATTGTACCCCAATGTTCTTCCTCAGTTTGAAATTTTTTCATTCGGTAATGGAATTTTGAAAATGTTAGCAACAAGTTATGATGTAGGAAAAAACTCCATATCGAATTCATTATTATCCACATTCAATTTAATTATGAGTAATTTTATATCAATATGTTTTGAATTAGATTGTTTTACTGTGGTTCTTTTATGGTTCATATCACACAAATTATCACAACCTGAGAGATAAAGTAAATTTACTTCAACATGTATGTCCTCTAACTGAGACATCATCAACTTAAGTTGTGTAGCATATTGAATGGAAGAGATATACTCCTATTTAGTTTTTCTAAGAGTCACTGAAATGTTTTTCTTTGTATTACTTTTAACTCATTTTTTACCTAGAATGAAAACTCCACCTAATGTGGATATTCTATCATAAAAATTTCATTCCTAATAATCATTTAAATACCCAAAAAAATCAACACATTCTAACATTAAACACATGAATTCAATTTTTTTGTGACATTAATATACCAAAGTATAATTTTTTTATAAAATAGGTGTGAAACTTGTGTAGAAATTTTAAATATTCAAAATAAGGTAACAACATAAAAAATGTGTTTTCTCGAGGATGTCAAATACAACAAACACCCAATCAGTTTATGAAAATATTTTGATTCATCTTTATTCCCTTAGTCATATTTAGTTTACTTCATTCTCACTAAAATTTTCAGTAGAAAATTGATTCGAATTTTAGATTAAGCCTTATTATGAAGTACTTTACCATACATTTCATGGGAATGAAATATTAGTTTCTTCATTTGTAGGATTTTTAACCCCAAAAAATATTTCATTTCACTCTGAATGGAAATCTCAAAAAAGATTTGCATTTCTTCATCAAATATTTCTTAATTTCTTTCTTCATTATCAGTAAATATAATGTCACAAACATAAAAAATTATAACATGGGAAACTATTTAATTTATTTGATGTAATGATTATGGTTGATGTTTCCTCTCTTAAAACTCATTTTTTATAAGCAGTCATCCAATTTGGAATAACATGATCTTTTTTCATTCTTTATCCCATATAAGTATCTATTCTACTTACAAACATAAATTTCATCCATATGAAAAAATACACTTTTTTATTCTATATATACTTATTAATAAAGATCCCCATTCAGAAATGTGGACTTCTCTTTCATCTGTTATATTTTCCAACTTCATTATGCATCAATTGAAAGAAAGATTCAGATTGTTTTTAACTATTCAACCAAAGAAAAGGTCTCATCAAAATAAATTACATATATATGTGAGTAACTGTTTCACACTAATATTTCTTGTTTTCCTATTACTTCTCCCCATTCCTTCAAATTTTAAAAAACCCACATTTTACCAACAATATGTTTTTCATTTAGTTTCGGTATGAGTTCCCAAGTGTCATTATTTTCTATCTAATCCAACTCTCCATACATAGACTGAACCAACATCGGATGAGAAAAATATTTATTAAAATATTTTGTCTTAACTTTTGAATAAAAATAAGTTTATGTAATAACATTTAATGTTCTCCTTTTTTGAAAATTTTGATATTGATCACAAATTTTGTTTTCAGAATCCGCTTATTTAGTCATCCTAGGATGAGTTTTTTTAAATTCTTCTTCATCAGTAGTTACAACTGAGCCCAATTTATCTTCTTTAGTAGGATTATAATTGTATTAATCATTCTCATAAATTTTGACAATAGTTATTTCATCTTATTACACTTCTTTATCCAAACATGTTGGATTACCATCTGCTATAGTTTTTTAAAAAACAATCTCATAAACAGAGTCAATTAATATCCCAATCTCTTTGTTGAAACATCTCTCTCCTCTTACATCCAAATCATATCCATGTGAAATTCCTTGTTCACCCCTCAACTAAAACTTCTATAGGTTTTCACCTTTCTTATTCATGATTTGTGGACTCCCAAGAACTCTTATGGCTTTCAAACATTGTTTTTTTCATAAAACATATCCTATGGAGTCATATCGGAACATAAACTATAGAATCATTAGTTTTAAATATACATAATAGTGATCGTGGAATACCTTTAATATTAATTTGAGAGACCATGTTAAAGTAACACAATCCATCTCTTTTTAACAAGACTTCCATGTTTTCTTTCAGAAAAATTATTTTATTGTGGAGTGTATGGTGTAATGAACTCATGTTGAATAAAACGATTCTCAATATAACATTCAAGATATTAATTTTTTTGTTCACCACAATTTTATGTTATCAACGTATTTAATTAATAATCATATTACTTATATGATTTCCTCTAGAAATATTTAAACATTTTTGAATCATATAAATAATGATTCATATAAACAACCCAATTAATTTGAGTAAAATAAAAAATGACTATGATTATGTACATATCAACAAGAGTTTATTATTTTATCTTGGGCCCAAATATATTTTAAAGAATAAGTTATATGGTTCATTTTGAACTACTTTAAACGTTTTTAGTACTGGTGTTTATAATATTTCATTTCTAAAAAATTTTGTAACACTAATCTTCTTGTCATGAAATATCATAAATTAAAAAAACACTACCCACCATTGATAACATCTTCATGTTTTTATAACACATGTATCCTAGACATTAATTATATAATTCATTCTCTTCAATCATGACTACGTAAAAATAATTTTTATCCACACTAACTTGAAACATGTTTCCTTTTTTGCATATCCCTCTTGCACCTATCTTTCTATCTTCCTCTCTTTCAATAAAAAATCCATATTTTTAGAAAATAACTTTTTTACCCTCATTAAAAAGTTATGGAAAAAATAGAATGTTTTGTTTAATCCAATCATGAAATAAATATTTCGTAGACTAATATTTCATCCCAAATAATAGTGCATCCAACATCGTTGATTCTGAGGAATTCAACATTACCAGAATTCACTATTCCTCCATTAAAGTCATTCAGATCCCAAAAGTTTTTTATTTTTTTTATCATATGAGAAGAACACCCATTATCCAAGGTCTAAGTTCATTATTCTTTTTTAGATTTGGGAGATATTTCTATAATAATAGTTATTTATTTACCTTTATCATTTTTCACTTCTATCTTTTGAAAAGTGTTACAATACTTTCATTTTGTCAGTAAAAAAACAAAAAAATCTATTGAAAGGTCTTCATATTGTTACCATATTTCAAAAATAGTTTTCAAATATTAGAACCTATTTTCAACTTTCACATCAACCATCTTAGGTTTCTTAAAATAAAATTCATAGAATTATTGCTTTGAGAGTATTTAATCCCCCTAAACATGGATTTTGTAACTTGTGGAATAGTAGTAATGTTTTTCATTAAATGAAAAAATATTTTTCATATTTCATAATCCTCCACAATACAATCAGTATATATAGAAAGAGTATTATACCCAATAAATTCAATACTAGTCTACATTCCGAGCATGTTTTTTTATAAACCTTCTTATATTTATTATCAGAACTTTTTTGTCCACCAACAATCCTTTTATTAATCATAATTTTATTTTTTATCATGTTTTTATATTCATCCTTATCACAACCATAAGTAGTAGGAAATGTTTTGTAATAAAAAATTTTATAAACTTTAAACTTCTCCACTTTTTTGGTTTTATCCACATACATAACTTTCCAAGATTTCTTATTATTAGAAAAAATTACATATTTATTTTAAACCACTAAATGAAAATTTTGATCCTTCTTAGGTTCACCCTTTCCAGAGTTTTCATCAGAATAAGAGATATAATTCATGAATATTTTAACCCTCTTCCCAAATTTAGAATGTTTATATTGGACAAGGATTATCTAATTTTATTTTTATTTCATATTTACTTAAAAAATGTTCATTCCAATTATTTTATTTCTGAATGGACTTCATGAAATAATTAATACCTTCTAGAAACGTAGATTTTTCTTAATGAAAATATTCATGATTTTTTGTTTAGGAACATTAATTTTTCAATTTCCAAATTTCTTTCTATTACTTATAAATATTTATAATAACTTATTTTAATTATTAATTCAAATAAAATTCTTAATCAGTTTATTCTTCTTTAGAACTATTGCTTCTGAAGTCTTCATTGTTAACTGTTCCAATTAAATTATTCTCTCTATAAATCTCAATAGAAATTTTTTATTCAGCTTTACTATATTCTTCTTCATCATATATAGAAAAAAATATCTTTCAAGATTTATATAATTCTTAAACCATATATTTAGAATAATATTTTAACTTATAACCCTATTTCTTCCATGATATAATTAGGCTTCTTTCATCTTCAACACTACCCTATTATTTCATTTTTTATGGAAAATCAGCCAAAAATTTCCCAAATACTCCATATTCATAACATTTAATGGATTTTGTACCTATATATTTACATATAACTCTTATCATATTTTTATTAAACATGAATAAATTATAAATAATATTTTTACATACATAAAATTTTGAATCAAAGTCTATAGCTTCTTTATCATCAATAATATTCGAAGGATTAACATTTTTGAAGCTTTAAAAGACATTTATATATCTATTATTATTTATACGTTTCATTGATTTCTCCCTTATAATTTCATAAGTGATGAGAGTGTGGTAAAAATCATCTAGATATAATGTTTGTATATCTCTATCTTATAGTGAGGAAACTTTGGTATAAAACATGGTATGGATAATTCTCAAGATCTTTTTAACAACTATTTAATATTATATCTTTTCAAAAATTCATATAATAGTACTAAAATTTTCATTTACACAAGTAAAGAAGTTACCAATAGATTCATACTCACCAATGTTTAGATCATCAAACATAAATATCTAGAATTATAAATTTTCCAACATTACTTTTGTACTGAATTATTAAATATTATTCAATATATCCCAGATACCTTTGGTATTGGAAACACCCTTCACTCTTAGAAATTCAATTTTAGAATGTAATGATAATAAAAAAATTAGGACTTCCATTATTCACAAGATTTTTATTTTAAATAGATGTAAGATAATCTTTTTGATAAATAAGAGGAAACTCGTCTATTATAACTTCAATAACATCAAACCCATGAGATATAAAATAAAGAAAAAAATGTTTTTAGATATGTTAGTTCTTAACATAGAAGACCATAATTCCCTTATTATTTACCCAATTCAAATTCTCCATAACACTTATCTTCAAAAACATCATAATATAAAAAATGATGGAAACCACCACATTAATTCATATTGACTATTCAAGATCAATGTGTCACTGAGAGGGGGAGGGGAAATTCAGTGATATCTTTTTTAAATTTCATTAATTTTAAAACAACATTCACTTCTTATTAAATAATTACCACCATACTAAAAAAAACACATATATAGGAATACTATATTTTATAAGATTCACTACACAAAAAGAGTACCTACATCTTAGTAGTGGTTTGGAATGAAATATGATACCAGATAATCCACAAGAAAAAATCTTTTTATGTGCATAAAAAACTAGGATACACCCTTACAAATTTATAGATTTTTGTTCAGTACAATAATTCATGTGTCTCATGCATCATTAAATGGTGTAATAAAAGTTTGTGTATCTTCTTATAAAACATTCACCAAATGATTCAAAACATGATTATGTGATTCGTTGTCTAATTTCAAAAAATATAATCCTTAAAACATTTTTTTATGTATTTTTACCCAATAGTTGGTAAGAACTTCTTGAAATACTTAGTATTATGTTTTAGTCTGCTATTTTAGTCTGATTGTTGATTCTAGATATATAACTCCACCATAATACATCAGAATGAATTCTGAACTACATCTATCTCTATACGAAATAATGGGTCCAACACCGTAGTATGATACCCGAATCTATTTTGAGAAACTCTAAATATGATCTTCCTTATTATTATTATTCTAACAAAAAAATTGCCTCATGAAAACTCTGTTTGAAGACATCTTCTCACTAAAAGAATCATAACATCTCTCACTTCCTCAAAAAGTGAACATTTTCCAAAACTTTCTGAAAGTAAAATGTACTCTCCTCCTTTAATAAGTGTGCCAAAAATGGTTTATGAGGGAATATGAAAATATATACCACATAACCAATCATCTAAATAAATAACTTTCTCATAAATTTCAACTCTATATTTGACTTCTTCAGTGGTTCGCAACTCTTCTCAACTCTTTCTGAACCTTCTCAAATATTCTCACATATTCATCTCACCTAAGAATTTCTAACCATTATCCATTCCAATTCTGTTTTTCATTCGGATTTCATAATTATGATGCGGAAATATGTATAGTAGTATATTATTAATTATATTTTCTCACACCAATATATCATATAAGAGACATATGACTTCTCATTACAGTTATCAATAACATTGATAAAAAATTAATCATTATATAATACTGGACCAACTTTTATATATAAAAAATGATACCATTCATCCATAAACATTTTCACTTAATCACTGGACTTTTGTTCCATTAAATTGGCCATAAATATAGTCTCAAATTTAACATATTCTTATAAATCTTCAGAAATAACTTAGCAGTAAGTTCAAACGCCAATGAAAATAAATGTTCAACACTTTTTTGACTACATCAAAACATTTTTCATTTTCATATTTTTAACAGATAGATAATATTCTTCCTAATGAAGCGTTGATGTCATAGCACATTCAATGAATTAGTCTCATTATTCCTTTGATGGATCAGTGTGATGTATATTCTGATAGTCAGTACCACATGTTATTTGATGTATTTTATTTGAACTGATGACGAAAAATCATGTCTTTTATAACTTTTGACCAAATAGAAACTACAAAACTCAATTTTAGGAAAATGGTTGACTACATTTGCAATTGACCTATGGTCCTATTAAATATCAGTCCTAACGACTTCTACTTTCTCATAGGCATAGATAATATTTACTTACTGATCCTCTTCAACAAATTATTCTTCTTATGACTCCCTATTGCATCCAGAAATTCCTTTGAGGATCTATTTTTGGGTTACTCTCATGATTAGGGGAACATTGTATCTGATGAAACAGTTTGAGAATTTAGTTGTCTCCTTACCAACAACTTTCTACAATGATTATTATCTTTTGTAATATTAGTTGAATAGAAAACCAACATCTTCCTCCCATCACATTCCAAAAAAATTGGATATCCATTATGATATTCTACATCTAGTGACATCACACTGGTGAGCTGAGACCGGAATGTTTTTAGTTCACAAACATTCTTCTTTCAAAGAATTCTTCTTGTATCATAATTTTTTCATGAATTTGAGAACATTAAGGATTAAAGTATCATCTTCTAACTTGTATTACGAAGTATTGCAACTTCTCATCCTTCTAGTGATTTAGTTCATTCCAACTAAATCTATATCAAATTGGAATCACTTGTTCTCCCCTTTCCTCCATAAGGCATTCATACTATGTTTTTAAGACAATATATTATCTCTGAGAACGTGATTATCTAGATAGAATCATTATATTTTCATTAGATCCATTATGAATCATATAATGTTCTCCATTCAAATTCGACTATTAATTCCAGACCAATGGTGTGTCTAATCGGCCTTTTATTTCTGAAAATTTATTCATTATCTGATGGATAATAATAAGAAAGTTTACCCAATAAATGGATGTTGATTGTTTGTCTAATGAAAAAAAATTTACCAATTGATGTTATTTTCTTTTCTTTTACAACAAAAGAGAATAATTTAAGAACAAAATTCTTCCAGCTTCAAAAAACACCTTATTTCCACTTGGTCCCTATAATATATCTTGAGGATTATTATGTGTGGATAATTTTAAAAGATATTTTATACTTATTGTGGTTAACTTAGTTTCTTATAATTTCAAAAATTCAAATTTCATAGTGAATTCATAGGTGTTTTTATTAAAATTTTTCAAAACTCTCAAAAACATTATGGTAAAAGGTTCATCAAATATAGGTGAATCATCAATTGTTAGTGATGTTGTAATGATAGATTGTAAAAAATGGGTCTATTTTGTTTGTTTCAATGAAATTATGTAATTAAGGTGTTAATTACCACCATATTTTGAGAGTGTGGTTGTAGGGTGTAACGTATAGTTGATTAGATGTAAATTTTAGTTCTCTAGTCCTCAAAAAGACATTAGGATGATGTGAATAAAATGAAAAATATCTATATATAATGGGAAGAAATCATGTAAGAAAATTTTATTATATTTTCTTTTAAAGTAGGCAAGTAATTTCTCATACCTAAGAATAGTGAAGATAAAAATTTCATGTTTTATTCGAAATGTTTCACTCAGATAATAATATACATTTTTCAAAATTCATTTAAAACTATGTGTAATGTCCCAGTCCTGGATCACTCATAAGTAAAAAAAACATAATTTGGAAAATGGCCACAAGAACACGTCCTCGTAGGCTATAGTACACCGATAAGAAGTAAGGGCCAACAGTGGTATAGGGGGGAATATACCATCATAGTAAGAGAGTGGAATGAGGGTGAATAATTGATAAATCCATCAAAATGATATAATTTAAAATAGTGGATTTATACCGTCAAGATAAATTATGATAACCATAATCAATAATCAGTGTCATATACTAAAGATTTCATGATGATATACATAATGGGTACAATCAAAATAAGGAAATAGGCATAAATAATACAAGTTATTTGAAAAAATTTACAAATAGACAAAAATATAATCTTCAGTAGCATTACAAGCACTATTTTGGTCCTCTAATTATACTCTTTCCTAGAATAGAATAATCAAACATTCTATGCTAGGTGCTCTATTATATATTTATATTCCTATAACTATAGGAATATAACCAAGTCACCCATATATAAAATCATAAGAGTAAATACATGATCTTATAATTTCAAACTAACTCATAGTTATTTGTGGAGAAATTAGAAATATAGAGTTTTGTGTAATCTGTGGATGAACCCTCATTATTGCACTTTTATAATAATGAATATATTGATCCCAGTGAAGAATCTGAGAGTTTCCTTAAGATAATATTTATTGGATTCCAATGATATTTTCTAAGGTAGTGTTCATCCTAATAAATCAATCTGAATCAATGGAGATAATCCAAGGCATTATAATTTCCAATGAAAGCATAGGATGAGTCCATAGAGCCACACCATGGAATTATTCAATGTAATAAAAATATTGAATCCAGTAGGGGTGTTAAATCTTCGAAAATGCATCAATTAATTTGGTGGAATCATCTAGGATATCAAGGTAGTCCCATATAGGAAATCTAAGACTTTCTTATGAAAATCCTTCATGTAGTAGTATATAATTTTTATAATAAAAAGAATGATAATTTTAAACATTTCAGACAAAGAAAATTTATGTTTTATAACATTTAATCATTAATGTAATCCCATTTATTCATGTGAAAAATCACAAATTATCAAGGGTCAAGATACATGGACTTTCCATTAACATGTTTTTTATTTTATATAAAATTTAAATTAATTAACATTAATCATTTGAATCATTATTGAAAATACAAACACACATTTGGAGGTGGATTCTTCATAATGATGGCCTAAATGAATAAATGAAACATATATAAAAACACCCTAAATGATTATTTCTGTCAAGTCAATCAACATATGAATGTTTAAAGGTTCTATGAGATTATATCCGTCAATTTATACCTGATTTAATAATAAATTACTTATTTGTATGAAAATATATGATAAATCTTGCATTACACACAATGATACATAACATAAAAAAATTATAATTTTAGTGAAAAGTACTAGAACACCAACCATAGGATTATAGAAAAATCCTTATCTAGTATCAAATTTACATCCTAGAAAGAATTATACAATTTAAATAATCTAACAAATACTGGTAAAAATATTGTTAATTTTCTAACATGATGATCACATTAAATATAGGAAGAGAAAAAAAAGAAAATAAGCATGTTGGCATATAGACTTACTATGGGGGATCCAACAGAATTAATGGTGGTGAAATCAGATCATAGATTAAGGAGATATTCCACAACCTATTGAGAAATGGAAGAGGTCTTCTAATATGTGGGTTTAATGTGAAAATGTGAAAGATGAAAGGATAAAATTAGGTTAAAGGGTTATAGGAGAAAATAATCATTTTTCTCTTTTTCAAGGGGATAATGATTTGGATGTACATTTTTTAAAAACCATTATCTAATCATGAATTAACCACTATGTGGGGATATGTACCTCTTGTGGTCCATTCAATTGGTTTTTCAAAAACTATGCACACAATAAGCACAATATTGTCTCGAATCACACACCTTACAATTCTAGGAAATTTGTTAACAATAGAAAATAAAAAGTCATTTATTTTACCTCTATAAAGAATTTAATGATTTTATAAGTCTTTTGAACTCTATTTTATGGTTTAAGAAATAACGATTCTTCATTTTTATGTTTCATGGTTGTGTCGTACAGTTACAATTAACTGCAAAACTATTGTGTACCTATACATGTTCCTCTCAAAATAGGTACACATGTCTCCAAAACTGGAAAATATTTTCCAAAACCATCCTTAAATCCTAATGAAATTTTATTTATGTTAAAAAATATGTTTAAAATTATTTTTAAATGAGCCATACCTCAATGAATAAGTAGTATCTAGAAACCTCCCCTCTTGAAAAAAACTCATCGTGAGTATCCCTCATGTGGGTGTTTGAGCTTTATCATAGAATAACTCTAAAAACTGATCATGTATATAAGCCTCTATCTCCATGATATTATATTGTATATGAATTTTCAACCATATAACTCATACTAGAGGAAGTCTATTTCCATGCAATTTCATCAAATTATAATAAACTATAAAAATCTAAAACTCCCCAAAAGATGAATCAACCTCTAATTTAACAACCCCAAGATAAAAAAATGATATGGGTTAGAATTAATATGGAAGATATGAGTAACAATGAATAAAAAGTATTTTTCTCTATAAAATTATGGAAGAGCTATTTGATATACCTCTAGATCTTCATTCTCTTGGATGTTAAAAGGTCTGACAATTCTACGTGACAGCTTTCCCCACTACTGAATTTTTCAGTGAACCAATCTAAGTGAGACATGTAAGTAGTTCCAATCTCCATTATCAATCACCATAAGTCAGAGGTGATAATTGGAATAAAACTTATACCAAGAATGATATATATATCTATACATTTCTAGATTATCTTTACCCACTTTGATGTCTCCATAACAAGACATGGTCTTGGTAGCACTATGTCCTTTACATATATCCGTCACAAAGGTGATCAATATTACCAACCATATAGAGACTCATAAGGATCCATATAGATACTATCTTGGAGTCTATTATAATAATAAATCTAAGAATGAGGTAACAATTTCCCCCAAGAACCTCCAAAATCAAGGCCACATTCTCAAAACATGTCCAATAGTCATCAAATAGTAATCCTAGACTATCCATCAGTGCATGGGTGGTATGATATAAAACTATGTACCAATAAACAGATGTTCTTTTGAATCCCCTTCTATAACCATGATGTGAATTGAGTCTCCCTATCTGTTATGATGGTACATGCAACACCATGAATTCATATAATCTCACAGACATAGAGCCTCCTAGACTCAAAAAATGATATGGTATCTTGAATAAGAATGAAGTGGGAATCCGTTTTCAGTTTTTCCATTATTAACAATACAACATCACCCCCTCAAGGAGATTTTTGTATCCTCATCATAAAATCAAGGGTTATGTCATCCAATTTCCACTATGGAGTGTGTAACGACTATAAAAGTCAAGTAGTCCACTGGTGTACTAACATCACCTGATGGTTGGGGGAACACTGAGTTATAAAACATGCATTCCACCTCTTCATACCATGCCACCAATACAGATGGAATAATTCATGAAACATCTAGGAAATTCCATGTGTAAGACCATAACAATTTTTAAATAAATATTGAATGAATAAAATTCTACGTCTCCACAAATAAATAGTTTTTTATAACCTATCCAATAACCATAATTTTGTAACTTCTATGATTTGAATTTAAAAAAAGTGACCTACAAGGTGGCGTTCAGTATGATATTTAGTGTCTAACAGGATCAACTTACATTTTTGGGGAATAGTAAAACGACCGTTATGAATAGTAACGTACCATTATGAATTGTAATGATAGTAAATTGGCCAAAAAAATAGAAATATCACCCTTGAATGTATAAATACTATTTATATATTTTAAACATGACATAATGATCAATGTATAAGTATTGTTATTTTTGTATGTCATAAATATTTTAATTACAATTTTATTCATAATTAAACAATTTAAAATGGAAATGTATTTTCATAAAATATAATCATAAAGTTATGTTTTATTATCTTATGGTTATAAGACAATGTTATGTGACCTTGATTAACATTTCAAGGTGTTATAAAATGAGTTATAGTTATAAAGTTTTTTTTATAAATTATGATTTTATTTAAGATTTTATTTACAATTATTTTCAAAATATGTATTTAATTTTTGAATTGTACACATCAAAAACTGTTTGGTTTGAATTTTTGGGACCATTCTAAAATATTTTAATTTTTGATGAATAATGAAATACAGTAATTTACCATAAATATACATTATGGGTTAATACAATACTACTAGAATCATCGCTAATATAAGAACCATTGGTTCAAACTCACATGAACTTATTTCTATTTTCTATGAGGGAATCATCACTATTTATTATCTTATGGAAAAATAATAAATTAATGATTAAAATATTATGAAAACCCTCTTATCCTCCACTATCAAAACCTCCCACCCTCCCCTCTTTTGTTCCCTCCTCTAAAGAATTGTTCACTTTGTAAATTCTAATCAAATATCCTCCCAAGATCCTCCCCCACATCTACATTCCATTGGTCTCATAAAAATTCCAAATCCCCTCCTATAAAGAGTCTCTCATAGAGGATTAAATCAAGAGGTAAATTCCTGTTTTCAATTTTATTACTTCCATTTCAAGTTCCATTGTTTTCATTCCTTTCATGACCACTCCTCATAAAAATTTTATGACAACTATAGTACCTTTTATTTACATATTACTTTGTTATGATTATGTAATTATTTATTATAATCTCCCCTTTACCCTTCTTTTATGATTGTAGTAAAAAACACCATTCGAGATGTACTAATTTACCACATCCATGGATGATGGGTTTTATATTTCTATTACCTTATTCAATTATGGTCATGAAACCATTATTATGGTTGAAATATTTATGTAAAAATTGTTTTTATTTATAAATAAAAATGAGTTTGTTGTGTTAAAAAATCGTTAATAAACCCAAACTGTTACCGTTAAATAATTGATTTAATGATTCATATTCACTCCTAGAAACAAAATGAAATTTAAATTTAATTAACCATATGGATGTTCAATAATAACATATAACTTCAATTATATACAACCATCCTTATTTTATATGATTATATGCTCATGTTTATAAGTATACCGATCATGAAACAAATAGACCTGGATAATGAAATTGAACCTATTAACCCATAAAAAAGGCCATAAATTAACTTAATAAGGTTATAATATTCCAATTACATGTAAAGGAATTTATGGAAATATTAATTAATGATCCTAAATATGAATATTATGGTCATTAATATCATCTGAAGAACACCATCAGACTAAAGTAAGGGGTCTCTTCATCTCACTTCCATTTTTTGAGATATTCCATATTCACTACTATTACATGGGTATGGGGTATGTATACTACCCATTGATATTTAATATCATTAATATATTTATTTTCATGATATTCAATTTATAGTTTGATGATTATTAATTTTGGGCCATACCGTTCAATTTATTATAAAGATGTAAGTGTTTTCTACCTGAACCTCTATTTTCAATCAGATTCCTCTTATTCTCTACTCATGTTAATTAAATTATTATTTATTCTTATTTACTCCTCATAAATTCTATGTGAAAGTACTATATATTATAACCAACCATAATCCCTCTTTATTTTATGTCAATTTACATGTTTTAAAATAATCATTCAAAAAATCATCTGAAATGCATGCCTACTTCAAGGACAATCTCATATTATTACCTATTTTGAAGATCACTCCATAATCTTTTTTAAGACATATTTAACATTATAAAAAAACATATTTATCATGAAAAAACTATTTTGGTTCATTTTTTGTTTTATGAAATAAAACATACCATTGCGATTTAAAATCACTTTAATGAATTCCTTAAACGACACTAAAATGTTTTAATTCTAAAGTTTCTTTAAAAATAATTTTTACATTATTTCCTTTATATGGGACATAATATATCCCTAAAATTTAATCTTAAGTTCCCTAAATTTTATTTTTTTGTTATATAAGTGTTTAAAACCATTTTTATGAAAATTCAAATGATTATCAAAAAGTACACTTCGTTCCAAAGTAATATTGATTTCTCTCACATCACTTTAACTGTTATGAGATATATGCCTTGTTCACCTCTTATTTCTTGAATGTGGTGTATGTAATACCCCTTAGTATGTCATATCATGAACCTACTTATTCTCGTGATATTCTAAGAGATTATGAATTGAATTTTTCATGGTGGTATGGAGCATTTAGAATGTATAAGGATTATTTCCTCAAGAATTTATCTATGGTCTCATTAAAAGAATATATATTTATGTCAATATCCATTGGAAAATATTTTATTTCATAGAGGTTTATATATTATTACATAGAATAAAATATATTTTTGAACGGTTTCTGGTTTGTTTGACTATGTATGTGCTATTTTAAAACCATTAACCAATTTACTCTGAATGGTTTGTGATTATTCTTAATGTTTGGGGAAAGTCATCAACATTTCAATTTTTAATTTAAATATGAATGTATATATTGTTTATGTTTATACCCATACACTTGAAAAATGTATTTGATTTGTTATGTGATAGTGGGTCCCATTATAACCCCTATTTGTATCAGTTGGTTTAACGAGACAAATAGATATTGACTTGGCTGTGGCTTTTTTCATTTTTAGATATGGTTTTGGACGAGGCCTTAATCATTTTTAGATTTTTTAGAAGAGGCTCTGACGGTATGTTTTTTAATGTCTAATATTTTTATTTCCCTCATTATGAATCATTTAGTTGAATATTCATGTGGTAATTCATCTTGTAGAACGCCCCTGATTATTATTTACTATGGAATTGTTTATTCAGTTCTTATTACTACCATGATGTGTTCAAGTTTATTTTTAAAGTCATGTGTTCTATTTTTCCCCAATCCTAATGATCATGTTTATGATATCATCCACTGCGTTCCATACCCTTACCAAGCATCTGAGCTCACCCCTTTATTATGTTTCATTTTCTCATGACATGAAAAAGTTTATTGTCAATGACATAGAGGAGAAACATAGATTTTAAGATGGTCCCAATAAAACATATATGGTGTATTTAATTTCAGGATGTAATGTTTATCCTATGTATGTATCTGTTTTTAAAAAACAATTAAACTACTCAGTTCTTTGGGATATGAATTTATTATAAGTATTACATTGTATTGAAATATTTTACCATCTCTGAGAAACTGTTGTTTGGGTGTTATTATTGGTATAAAAGGATGTTTAGTAGAAAACATGGAAACTAGATTTAGAAAACAAAGATTAGATAACAAAACGATAAGATCTTCGTTGAGGAAAAGTATACATGATCCTCCTAGGACTTTGGTATGGAATAGATTATTTTTATCCTTATATAAAATATATACCTTTCTATATCCTTCAAGTGGAAGTGGTTTTAGAATAGATGTACCTAGGAATAACAACTCCAAAACGGAGTTTCAGGCTTAACCCAGGGTATCCTATTACATGACAATGGGCCTTATTGTACATATTGTTTAACACTCCGAAGGGATATGCTGATGATAATTCACCATTTCTTTACCCACCATTATTAAATATTTATTCCCCAAATTAACCAATGTATATAGTTCTAGAATTTATGATGCTTTAGATTATGCGATGTTTAGAGTTATAGAGAGTTCGTTATTTTTTGAGATAATATACTATATAGAATTGATTAGAAATGTATCTGAGCAGAAGTAATGAGAACATCATCAATGCATGTGATGGAAATAGTAATAAGGATCATCTCTCTTATGGTCTTAATCAGTATTTTAAAAGGAAGATAGTCTATAAAGTGTCCTCATCATTTGAGGAAATTGTATCTTTTGTTAACAAGATATTTAAAGAATTATATGATTTATATGGATTTAAAGGGAAGCATGAAATTAAGACAATGGTCGAGAAAAAGATGAATAATGGGAAGAAGGTAAATATGGGTTCTCCCACATGTGATAACTATGGAAATAATTACCCTGGTAAATTTGAGAAAGGAATTGGAGTTTGTTGTAAGTGAATAGAGAGAGGGCCCATATTTTGTGATTTCAAGTGTATGAAAAAGGGTTCCAATGTACAATGATTCAACTGTATGGTGATGAGACACTGTGTGAATCAACGTCCCAAGCATCAAGGAATATTCTCCAGATGATGTCACTAGATAATGAGCAAGTCATGATACTACTGCAGATAAAGTTGAATGTTTAATATTCCTCACCAAGAATAATGTCATTTTAATATTTTATTTTTAATGTACTAGTTATAATAATCAAATAATATATGAGGATTGTACTACATTACAAATTCATTATGTATTTGAGGTTGTATAATGATATATACCATGGTTAAGAGACTCAGTAGAATTTTAATATCTTGGGAAGGAATATGGTTGATGGAAAGAAAACCAAAAATATATTACTAATTATTAAGATAATATTGATGAAATTATTGATTTTTATATGTACTGAATACCACAAAAGTGGATATTGATTTATCAACAAGTGTTCTATGTTATCATTGATGGATTTTACAACATTTTTGGATATAAGGAATATATCCAATAGCATGTCTAAGTATGAATACAAGTTTCTAAAAAGAATTTATGGTAAATTGAGTTATTATCATATTTCAATATGACACATGATAAAGATATTCATATGTTGGGAATGTAAAAATTTAGGGATACATTATATTGATTAAAGGAAAAAAAGATAGTAGATGAATTGATTTGGATAGATCATGTAGTCATAAAAAAATGAGGATTTCCAAGGACCATGTGTACATAGATCTAGGAAGGATTTATATGGGATTGATTCTATTATTTTGGGTCATGATGTTTTGGAATATTAAAAACTTTAATAAATTTGTTTAGATGATCATTGTATGTGGTTTTAGAGATTAATGTCACCACATGATGTAACAAGTTCTAATAGATGAATTATAGATAGTTGAAGGCACAAAAAAGGATAATATTGTGTTTATGAAATAGTAACATATATTTATACTCTTATAGAGTGGAATAATTAATCAACACTAGGAAAATAGTGTTTAGTAAAAATGGTTTCCTATTGTCATATTTTTTAATGATATCAATAAAATTTTTCATAACATTGGTTTGTGTTTTTGGTAATGATCATTCATCTAATCGTGTTATCTATCAATTTCCATCAAAACATGATGATTTTATTATTCAGGAATCACTATTTTTTCCAATTAGAAGCCAATTTTTTGTATTAACTGATGCATTTCCCATTACCTCTTAATAAGAGAATATTCCAACCGTATTCTTGATTCGTGATTCCCACGAGGAAATTTTTTAAGTAATAACCATTAACTTTTGATGTTCAATTTCAAATTTTGAGTGTGAAATTTCTATAAGGAGTGTAGAATGTAACATCATAATATTTTTCAAGTAAATAATTAATGAATAAAACAACGACTCTCTACAAAATAACACTTTTTTTGTAACCAAGACAATAAACATAATTTTGTCGCTTCTCTAATTTTAATTTTAGAAAAACTAACATACAAGATTGCTTTCAGTAAGATATTTAAATTCTAATTAGATCAATATACATTTTTGGTGAATATTAACTTGACCCTTATAAATAGTAACATAACCTTATGAATAGTAATTAATAGTAAATCAGACAAAAAATAGAAAATTCACCCATTAATTTATAAATGAAATTTAGATATCTTAAAGGTGAAAAAATGATCATAGAACAAGTATTGGTATTTTTGAATGTAATATATATTTTAGTTACAATTTAATGACTAATTTAATAATTTAAATTGGAAATTTATTTTCATAAAATTTAATCATAAATTTTTATTTTATTTTCTTATGGTTACAAGATAATTTTATGATACCAGGATTAACATTTCAATGTGTTTTAAAATAATTTATAGTTTTAATGTAGTTCTTTAAACAAATAATGATATTTTTTAAAATATTAATTATAAATATTTAGTAAATTATTTTGAAAAATGGATGTCATTTTGTAATTATACACATAAAAAATTGGTTAGTTTTAATTTTGTGGATTTTCCTAAAAAACATGAATTTTTAGGAATTGTGAAATACTTTAACTTGCTATATATCTACATAATGAGTTAATACACTATTACTATAATCATTAATGTTGTAATAACCCTTAGTTCAATATCAAATAAATAGATTACTATTTTTTTCTCATGGAATCAACACTATTTCTTGTCTTATCGAAAAATAATAAATGAATTAGTTAAATATTAAGAAAACCCTTCTCTCATCCACTATAAAAAGTACCTGCACTCCACTCTTCCCTTCACTCATATCAGTCCTTGTTCTATGCCTAAATTTTGATCAAATATACTCCCAAGATCCTCTTCCACATCTATAAGTTCTTGGTATTGTAAAAAACCCAAATCATATCCCCTAAATATGCTCTCAATAGAGATTACTTCAAGATGTAAATTTCCTTTTTCACTTATTTTACTTTCTTTTCACGTTCCCTTTTTTTCATTTTTTTCCTAACCTATCTTCATCCAATTGATATGAAAACTCTATTACCTTTAATGTAATTTAACTTTTATTATTATTATGTAATAATTTATTATTATCTCCCCTTTACCCTTCTGTTATTTTAGTATTAAAAAAACACCATCCGATATGTGCAAATTTACCACATTCTAGGACGATGGGTTTTCAATTTCTATTACCATATTCAACAATGGTCATTAACAATCTATTATGGTTGAAAAAAATATATTATCTATTTATTATGTCCAATATATGGTATTTGAATCATTTTGTACAATTGGTTTTGATTTATAAATCAAAAAGAGTCCATTGTGTTCAAAAATCACCAATTAACTGAAAGTGTTATCCTTAATTAATTTACATAATGATTCATCATAACTCTAAAAAACAACATAAAATTTACAACCATGTAACTTTATATATTTTCACTAATAACATATAACTTCAATAATATGAAAATAATCCTCATTTTACATGATATTATGTTCATGTATATAAGTATACTGGTCCTGAAAGAAATGGAACCAAACAATAAAATTGAAGCTCTTAACCCATAAAACAATCCAAGAATGAACATAATAATGATATAATAAATAAATTAAATGTAAAGGATGTTATGGAATTATTAGTTAATGAACATAAATTTTATTGTTCAAGTCATTAATATCAAGTGATGAATACCATCAGACTTATGGTAAAGGGTTTCTTCATCTCACTTCCATTTTTGGTGAGATATTCATTATTCACTACTAAAACTAATGTATGGTGTATGTATACTACATATTTATTTTTAATATCATGAATAATTTTATTTTTGTGATATTAAATGTAAAACATGATGATTATTAATTTTTTGACATACGATTAAATTGATTAAATGTAAGTATTTTCAACTTGAACCTTTGTTTTCATTAAGGTTGATCTTATTCTCTACTCACCTCAATTAAATTCTTATTTATTCTCATTTACTCCTTATAAATTATGTTTTGAGGTTCTATATATTATTACCAATTATAATAATTCTTTGTTTTATAGGGAGTTACATGTTTTAAAACAATATTTCAAAAAATATTAAAAAATGCTAGCCCGATTGAAGGAAATTCTCAAATTATTAAATATTTTGAAGTTCACATTATAATATTTTTTAGCCAGATTTATCATTATAAAATCCCAAATTTTGACATCAAAAATCAATTTTTGTTAGTTTTTAGTTTTATGAATGAAAAAAAACTTTAAAATCTCATTAATTAATTCCTATAACCGCACTAAAATGTTTTAATTTTGAAGCTTCTTTGGGAAGAATTTTTACGTGATTTCACTTCACTATGACATCATTTATGCCTAAAATGTAATCTCAATGTCTTAACCATTTATTGTCTGAGAAAAAAATGTTTAAAACTATATTTATAAAAAATAAATATGATTTTCCAAAATAACAATTCTTTCCAAAGTAATAGAGAATTTTCTCACCACACTTTAACTTTTATGAGATATGTGACTTGTTAACCACTTATTCATTCCATGTTGTAACGTCCCAACCCTAGTTACCCAGAGTTGGTGCATTATTACATAACATTGGAATCATCACAAGAAATATCAAATCTCGAAAGACTGATTGGTTTAGTAGCCTTGGAAACACTAGATATATTCATAAGTCTTACATTACATCATAAAATGAAAAAGTACTACAACAAAATATTGTCTCCATAATCCACACTCATATCCCCACATAATATACCTGTAGGTCATTCATAATTTACTTCTTCACTTCCTAGGAAAAATAAAACATAGAAAAGGGGTGAGCTCAAATTCCCAGTAAGGATAACAATATAGAGGAAACTTTCATAAATAAGAATAAACATTTAAGGCAATGTACAACTAAAAAAAGCCTTTCAAACATGAAATTTCAACCTATTATGGCATAAATAAAATGAAATAATGTCATTTAATTTTTCACATGGATATCATACTAATCGAATAATCACATGCAAAATCAATAACCACTTTCATAATGATGGAATGTATAATGCCAGACTATCATAACCACATAGCCAAGGCCTCGTGCCAAGACTACAAATAATATTTTTTCAAGGCCTTGTGACAAGACACTAGTTTGTCTCATGAGACCTACCGATGCATCGAGGAGCTATAGCGGGCTCCACCCGTCACATATTAAGTCCAATGCATTCCCATATGAAAAGGTTTAAACATAACATAAACATTTGTATTAAAACTAGAATAAGAAATGTCAATACTTTCACCATAAACCATGAATGGTATAAAAATAGAACATCCATAGTCAAACATATCACCAAACCATTAATACAACATAGAAGTTTTGTATCATAATAAATAAACTTCACATAAGCGTAAACTCCAACAAAGGATGTTGACATAGATGAAATCAAAACTATTTTTAGAGAAATATCTCTTTTATTTTGAAATCATTTAAGATCCATATAAAATAAAACATTTTCTTTTAAAATATTCTTATAAGCTTTTAAGGGAAGCTTCGACGATATTATAACGGATGAAAATAGCCGCACCCGCCATATAAGTTAAAAAAACATTCTTACCTTAATTCTGCCGAAAAGGTTAAAAAGGAAGTTGTTTTGAAAACGACGGAAAGATTCCTCTTATAAAAATTCAAACAAGGGAATAAATGACTTTAACCCATATTCTTGTAAATAATAAAAATGTTTTGAAATACATTTTTAAGAAAACATGGATGTGGATGATAAAGAGATCCCAGTAGATTATTACATATAAACAACCTTGGATAATGAAGAGATTGTGAAATAACCCTTACCATGTACTTTTCCTTGGTTGGGGTAGGTTAACCTCCTTTATAATGGTGAAATAATTGTTATTAAATTATACAAGAATCATATACATTAATATGATATCATATATGATCTTTTAATGTTGATTTGATAATAATATCTTAGTATTATCGTTGTTTCGGGTGTTAACTTACTTGTTTTCTTTTATATGTTTTGTTATGTAAGCCATGTTTGTAATGAATATGTTGTATATTATTCATATCCATAATGATATCAAGTCCTTAAAAATCATTTTTAAATCATCAAATGATAATTATACTTGAATGGATACGATGGAGAATGAATCTTATCGCGTTCGTGGAGACGGTAGTCCGTAAGTACGCACGAGCGACAATATCATTCTTTTGATATTAAAATAATATATAAATGGATGTTATATCATATATACAGAATAATTAACATGTTATATTTATTATTTACATGAGTTACACAGCATTATTATACCCATCCAAATAATAATATATTGAATAACAATTACACCACGACGTGAAGACGGTAAGCCGTACGTACGCACGTATGGTGACATGTTATTCAAAGGGTGGATAGAATACTGAATATGGTTGTACCATATTTATAATAACATCACAGTATATGTGAGATACTAGAGTTATTATTTTAGAATGGTAAGAACAAATAACGAAGAAGTGGAAAAAGAAAGGAACTTGAAAAGGGGTGGTGAAAACATTACCTCTTCTTCGGGTTCTTCCTTTTGATTTGATCAAAAGGGATCCTTAGGTTGGCTTTCGGATCAAAATAAGGCCTCTAGGTTGTTGTGAGGGAAGGTGGGAGAGTTTTTGGGCAGGGTTTGGCTGAACCAAAAGGCTTTGAAGGTGTGAAGAAATGAGAAGGAGGAGTGCCCTTTTATAAGAGGGGTGAGGGGCACCTTTGGAAAAGCTAGAAATATTAATTTATAATAAATTCATATTCGGTTTCTAATGGCTCGAGAGTTGATTATTTAACTTTTAAGGTGGGGATAGGTCGAAAACAACTCAACCAATAGAATTTAGACAGGTTTGGGTACTTATATTAACCTTATCTTTAAGTATTAACTCTAAGTTAATTAGTTTCATTTTTACAATGTCTCTTTGTATTTTTATATAATATGGTTAATAAACTTACTATATAAATCCGTGCGACCCCCAAGTGGTCCATTAATGATGAACCTATCATGATATAAGTCTCTTGGCCGAACCGTAGATTTTTAGGAATTTAATATCAATTAATAATATAATATTTGTTTTAAGAACTCTTTTATGTCAATTTTGACACTATTCAATAGTTGATTTTTGTGAAACTCATAACAGATTGATTACTTCGAAAAATGTCAATTAAATCAATAATAATATATCATATTATCCTAGAAAATTAGTTTAATTCATTAAAAGTTTCATATTATATTTATTTAGGTATTTATAATATCAATTATTTAAATTTTTCACTATTATAGTAATTACTTCATCATCATTGTGTCATAAATAAATTAAATTATGTAATGTCTAAAAATTATAAATAAAATATCATTACGTGGGAAATATTTTTATATTTCTAATTAATATTTATAATTTAAAATACAACATTTATAACCCTATTTAAAAATTGTTTTTCTAAAAGATATATGCTTGTGTAATTTTTGTATTCATTTTAACTTAATTAAAATAAATTGTCCCTATCACCTACAAGTGGCACCATGGGGTCCCAAAATCGACCCAAATATGAATATGGTCTAACATGTATCAACAAATAATTCTAGGACACGTTTTAAGGTAATTTAGTATTATTATAATATTATTTTTTAACCCTTATTTACCAGATTTACCCTTAACCATGGTAAATAAAATATTTACCGCAGTAATTATTTACAATGTCTAAAAATAAAAGTTATCTATTTACACAATTTGAACATCCTGATTCCAAATATGAAATCCATTTTTCTAAATTCAAAACACAGAAGTGTCAGAAATTAATTTAAAATTAATTCCCGCTGTCAAAACAAAATGTGTGTTTTTAAGAGATAATAACTATCAAAAGATTGACACTTGTTTATGTTCGGTTTAATTGTCAAATTGTGTCCAATGACTAACATTATATTAAATGGTAAAAATATATTCTAAATATACTTTAAAACCACTCAAATTCATAATTTATTACTATTAATTATTTTGATTAAAAAAGTTGTTTTTAATTAAAATTTAGTAATTTTCACTATTCATCAAAATATGAAAGTTATCCGAAAAGTACCAAAATTTCACCTCAGGATAAATTCGATATTCTGAATCCAGAATTGAAGTCCATTTTAATATATAAAAAATATATAATTTCAAAAAGTAGGTATTACTATTCATAACGGCTAGTTTGATTGGTTATGGTGTGTTAGAACTCGGTGTTGCGTACAACACACGCTATAACATTATTCCAAGAGAAGCGTACCGTAAAAGCTTGGGCTGTTACATTCTCCCCTCCTTCAAATAATTTTGTCCTAGAAATTTCTAGATTACTTATCACATGAAAAGACTTGGGTGGTTCTTCATCATAAGTTCCTCGGGTTCCCACGTTGCCTCCTCCATCTTATGGTTTCTCCACAAAACATTTACCAGACGCGTCGTCCGGTTTCTCAGTACTTGTTCTCTCGTATCAAGAATCCTGACAGGCTCTTCGCAATAAGACAGATTGGGTTCCAGTTCTAATTCTTCATAGGTGAGTACATGCTTTGGGTCAGGCATGTATTTCCTCAATAGAGATACGTGGAACACATCGTGAACTTTGGAGAGACTTGGCGGCATTGCCAATCGGTAAGCTACAACCCCAATTCGTTCTAGAATTTCGAAAGGTCCGATGTACCTGGGACTCAATTTACATTTCTTACCAAAACATATTACTCCCTTCCATGGAGATACCTTCAGGAAAACTTGATCACTGACTTTAAATTCCAAATCCTTCCTTCGATTTTCTGCATAGCTCTTCTGCCTACTTTGAGCTGCTTTGATGCGATTTTGGATTACCTTCACCTTTTCCATCGTTTCCTCCACCAGTTCTGGACCTACAAGTTTTCTTTCACCGATGTCATCCCAACAGGTTGGTGTACAACATCTCTTACCATATAACGCTTCATATAGTGCCATCTGAATACTCGAATGGAAGCTATTATTATAGGAAAATTCTACCAGAGGTAAATATTGATCCCACATGCCCTGAAAGTCAAGTGAGAAAGATCTCAACATGTCTTCTAAGGTTTTAATAGTCCATTCTGATTGTCCGTCTGTCTAAGGATGGTAAGCAGTTCTCAAATGAAGTTCAGTATCCAGTAATTTCTGAAAACTTTTCCAAAATCTTGAAGTAAAACGGGGATCATGATCAGAAACAATCGATAGGGGTACTCGATGAAGTCTCACAACTTCATTAATATATAGTCTTGCTAGACGTTCCAGGGGTAGATCTTCTCTTATAGAAAGAAAATGTGCTGATTTGGTAAGACGATCAATAATAACCCATATTGCATCGTTCCTTCTAGGAGTCTTTGGGAGCCCCATGACAAAGTCCATCGTAATATTGTCCCATTTCGACTCCGGTATGGGAAGAGGTTGCATGACTCCTCCAGGCTGTTGCCTTCCAGCTTTCAATTGCTGACAAACCATACATCTTGAAACAAAACCAGCAATCTCCCTCTTCATGTTGTCCCACCAAAATTGTTCCTTCAAATCTCTATACATTTTGGTGCTCCCAGGGTGTATAAAGAAATTGGAACTATGAGCATCTTCTAGCAATTCCCTTTTTAGATCAGGTAAATCGGGAACACAAAGTCTCTTCCTGAATTTCAAAATTCCATCTTCAAACACAAAGTCTCTCAATCTCCCATCATTCACAGCTTTAATATTCTTTTTTAATTCTTCATCATCGGTCTGAGAACTCTTAATACTTTATAGTAAAGATGGTTTGGAAACCATTTGAAAAAGAATTGATGTTTCTCCTTCCCTGGTTATTCCCATGTCCATCTTCACTAGATCCATGAAAATTGGATCTCTTTCAATTCTCATATTGTTCAAAACTCCATGGTCTTTTCTACTCAAAGCAGCCGCCACCTTGTTTTCTTTCCCTGGGTGGTAGTGTATCGTGTAATCATAATCCTTGAGTAATTCAAGCCATCTCCTTTTCCTTATGTTGAGTTCTTTTTGTGAGAAAATATACTTCAAACTCTTGTGATCAGAATAAATCTAACATTTTTCACCATATAGGTAGTGCCTCCATATCTTCAAAACAAAGATCACAGCTGCTAACTCGAGATCATGAGTAGGATAGTTTTGTTCATTGAATTTTCAACTGTCGTGATGCATAGGCAATAACTCTATCATTCTACATGAGGACACAACCAAGTCCTTTCTTCGATGCATCACTATAAATAACGAACCCATCATTCCCTGATGGTAGAGTCAATATAAGAGCATTGACTAATCTTCTCTTCATTTCTTCGAAACATTCTTCACACTCTTTTGTCCAAACAAATTTAACCCCTTTACGTGTGAGCTTCATTAATGGGTTAGCCAATCGGGCAAAATTCTGGACGAAACGTAGATAATAACCTGTCAAACCAATAAAACTACGTACCTCAGTTATACTCGTAGGTGATGGCGATTATTGGATTGCCTTGGTCTTAGAAGGATCAACAGAGATTCCATCTTTAGAGACAATATGGCCAAGAAAAGAAATCTCATGAAGCCAGAATTCACACTTTCTAAACTTTCCATATAATTCATGCCTCCTCAGAGTCTTCAAGATAATGCTCAAGTGATTTTCATGATCTTCGTAGCTTTTAGAGTGTACTAATATATCATCAATAAATACCACCACAAATTCATCGAGATACTCCTTGAAAACTCTATTCATCAGATCCATGAATACAGAGGGTGCATTAGTCAATCTGAACGGCATTACAATAAACTCGTAATGCCCATACCTGGTTCAAAATGTTGTCTTCGGAATGTCTTTCTTCTTTACACACAACTGATGGTATCCAGATCGAAGGTCAATCTTTGAAAAGTATTGATCTCCATGTAGTTGGTCAAATAAATCATCAATACGAGGTAGGGGATACTTGTTCTTTATCGTTATAGCATTGATATCCCTATAGTCGATACATAACCTCATAGATCCATCTTTCTTTTTAACAAAAAGAACAGGGGCTCCCCTTGGAGAAACACTAGGGCGAATAAATCCTTTATTACTCAATTCCTCTAGTTGTTTCTTTAGTTCAACTAATTATACAGTGGTCATTCTATAAGGGGTCTTCGATATAGGCCTTGATCCAAGAATTAAATCAATGGAAAACACAACTTCTGGTTCTGGAGGATGTCTAGGTAAATCTTCCGGAAATACATCTACAAATACTTTCACAACAGGTACATCCTCTATTTGAACATTCCTTTCCTCACCCATATCCATTTCATTCTCTTCCTCTCCAATAATTGAATTATGTTGAGCTACTGGGGGTGGATCTAAATAAGAATTAGGTGGTGACGATTTTTCTCTAAAGATAAGGTGTTCCTTATCATTATCATCAAGAATCATAAAGTCTTTCGTCTTACAATAAATCTTCGCATCATAGTCCGGAAGCCAGTCCATACCGAGGGTTATATCAAACGCAATCATAGGTATGACAATGAGATCAGCAGATAAAGAACATTTATGTGCTCTAATGGGGACTGATTCACAAAACACTGTTGCAATGATAATTCCCTTAGGGGATTTAACTGACAACTCCCTTGTTAAATCAAATTGGAAATATCTAATTTTCTTAGCAAACTGGGAAGATATGAAACAATGCGATGATCCAGAATCAAATAATGCATTTTCTAAACTTGAGGAAACCATTAAATTACCTGCCACCACGTCTTTCAGAGCTTCTACCTCATCAGTAGTGATAGCATAAGATTGGCCATGATCCCTTGGCCTTTTCTGAGATAAGTTCTCCTGATGCTTAGGACATTCATTTACATAATGCCCCATCTCCCTGCAATTGTAGCACTGAACGTTGGTAGCTTCCTTCTTCCCCTTATAATCACAAGCTTGGTGGCCTTTTTCACCACACTTGTAAGAAACTCACATTCCCTTCAAGCAAGTACCAGGATGTTTCTTACCGCATTTACCACAGGATGGATATTCAACCTTTCCCTTCTTCCCCTTATTTCCATTCCCAGATTGATCAGTAGGTCTCTTCTTCTCTTGCTTTGCTTTAAAGTCATAAGACTTCGAGAATTCCTTTTCGGTCTTGATGGCACATGAGACAATTTCTTCATACGACGAAAAGGATTGTGAGACTAATGCTCGATGAAGAAATGGTTTTAACCCATCAAAGAAACGATCAATATTACTTCATGGGTTACGTATATAATCTCCATCATACCTTGCTAACCTTGTAAAATTAGCCTCATACTTTGCGACATTCTCATCCTCCTTCTGTCTCAGACTCAGAAATTGTCTTTCCATCTCTGCTCGATGGTCGCGAGGAAAGTATTTTTCTAAAAACAGATCTTTGAACTCCCTCCATTCCATATTTGATACTTCATCATCTTCCTTCATGTTTTGAATCAATGACCACCATTTATCAGCATCTCCAGTGAGGAGGTAAACTGCCATGATAACTTTTTCCCTTTCACTGCTCCCCAAAGCCTGAAAGATTTTCTCTAGGGAATTTATCCATTGCTTAGCTAATAAGGGATTTGTAATCCCATTGAACGTTGGTGGTCGTTGCCTCATGAATCGATCTAACATTGATCCTCCACGCTGTGGATCAGGGTGCTCCATACGGGTATGGTTATTATTCATAACCTGAGTGAGTTGTCCCAGTATAGTGATTGGCTGATCGGCACCAGTTGCATCACCAGCTCCACTATAATTATCTTGAGCAGGAGGGAAATCCCTACATGGAGTGCGTGCATTGATACGGTTTCCATTTCTTCCACTAGGCGCAATTTCTAAACAATGGCATAAACTAGATCAGTTTATGAATCAAAATACATAATCCCATACTTATAAAACACTTAACATAAATTGAACTATTTATGGATATAATCCATAATCATAAAAATGTTTTCTTTTAGGAAGTATATACTCATAAACCCTTCATAATTATTTGTAAAGAAAATGATAGTTATCCTAAGAATATCCCCCGGGAGTGTCGTAACCAAGAGTGCAGCAAGGCTCATTGTTATGCACTAGTTCCCGTTCGAGTCTAGTTCAAAGCGGTGTTTTCGGGTTTTACCCCTAGGTACATCTGTGCCAGAGCCGCCTCTACCTGATCGTATCCAGACATGGATGTATTGCTCGGAAAACTCACAAAATCTCTACAATACCAAAATTATAGGAAGTTCTTCTATACTAATCCTCAAAGTTCTTCTTAGGTCTACGTGCTCTAATCAGAGTTTATCTAAATCTAACTTCAAAGGTTTATACTAAACTTCCTCTAATACCAATTGTAACACCCCGACCCTAGTTACCCAGAGTCGGTGCATTATTACATAACATTGGAATGATCACAAGAAAGATCAAATCTCGAAAGACCTATTGGTTTAGTAGCCTTGGAAACAACAGATATATTCATAAGTCTTACATTACATCATAAAATGAAAAACTTCTACAACAATATATTGTCTCCATAATCCACACTCATATCCCCACATAATATCCTTGCAGGTCATTCATAATTTACTTCTTCACTTCCTGGGAAAAATAAAACATAGAAAAGGGGTGAGCTCAAATGCCCAGTAAAGATAACAATATAACGGAAACTTTCATAAATAAGAATAAACATTTAAGGCAATGTATAAATAAAACAAAATCCTTTCAAACTTGAAATTTCAACATAGTATGGCATAAATAAAATGAAATTATGCCATTTACTTATTCACATGGATATTCTGCTAATCGAATAATCACATGAAAAATCAATAACCACTTTCATAATGATGGAATGCATAATGCCAGACTATCATAACCACATAGCCAAGGCCTCGTGCCAAGACTACAAATAAGATTTTTTCATGGCCTTGTGCCAAGACACTATTTTGTCTCATGAGGCCTACCGATGCATCGAGGAGCTATAGCGGGCTCCACCCGTCACATATTAAGTCCAATGCATTCCCATATGAAAAGGTTTAAACATAACAAAAACATTCGTATTAAAACTAGCATACGAAATGTCAATACTTTCACCATAAACCAGGAATGGTATAAAAATAGCACATCCATAGTCAAACATATCACAAAACCATTAATACAACATAGAAGTTTTGTATCATAATAAATAAACTTCACATAAGCATAAAATCCATCAAAGGATGTTGACATAGATGAAATCAAAACTCTTTTTAGAGAAATATCTCTTTTATTTTGAAATAATTTAAGATCCATATAAAATAAAACATTTTCATTGAAAATATTCTCATAAGCTTTTAAGGGAAGAATCGACGATTTTATAACGGCGGAAAATAGCCACACCCGCCGTATAAGTTAAAAAAACATTCTTACCTTAATTCTGCCGAAAAGGTTAAAAAGGACATTGTTTTGAAAACGATGGAAAGATTCCTCTTATAAAAAGTCAAACAAGGGTATAAATGACTTTAACCCATATTCTTGTAAATAATAAAAATGTTTTGAAATACATTTTTAAGAAAACATGGATGTGGATGATAAAGAGATCCGAGTATATTATTACATATAAACAACCTCGGATAATGAAGAGATTGTGAAATAAGCCTTACCTTGTACTTTTCCTTGGTTGGGGTAGGTTAACCTCCTGTATAATGGTGAAATAATTGTTATTAAATTATTCAAGAATCATATACATTAATATGATATCATATATGATATTTTAATATTGATTTGATAATAATATCTTAGTATTATCGTTGTTTCGGGTGTTAACTTACTTGTTTTCTTTTATATGTTTGGTTATGTAAGCCATATTTGTAATGGATAGGTTGTATATTATTCATATCCAGAATGATATCAAGTCCTTAAATATCATTTTTAAATCATCAAATGATAATTATACTTGAATGGATACGATGGAGAATGAATCTTATCGCGTTCGTGGAGACGGTAGTACGTACGTACGCACGAGCGACAATATCATTCTTTTGATATTAAAATAATATATAAATGGATGTTATATCATATATACAAAATAATTAACATGTTATATTAATTATTTACATGAGTTACACAACATTATTATACCCATCCAAATAATAATATATTGGATAACAATTACACCACGACGTGGAGACGGTAAGCCGTACGTACGCACGTATGGTGAAATGTTATTAAAAGGGTAGATAGAATAATGAATATGGTTGTACCATATTTATAATAACATCACAGTATATGTGAGATACTGGATTTATTATTTTCGAATGGTAAGAACAATGAACGAATAAGTGGAAGAAGAAAGGAACTTGAAAAGGGGTGGTGAAAACATTTCCTCTTCTTCGGGTTATTCCTTCCGATTTGATCAAAAGGGCTCCTTAGGTTGGCTTTCTGATCAAAATAAGGCCTCTAAGTTGTAGTGAGGGTAGTTGGGAGAGTATTTGGGAAGGTTTTGGCTGAACCAAAAGGCTTTGAAGGTGTGAAGAAATTAGAATGAGGAGTTCCCTTTTATAAGAGGGGTGAGGGGCACCTTTGGAAAATCTAGAAATATTAATTTATAATAAATTCATATTCGGTTTCTAATGGCTACAGAGTTGATTATATAAATTTTAAGGTGTGGATAGGACGAAAAAAACTCAACCAATAGAATTTAGACAGGTTTGGGTACCTATATTAACCTTATCTTTAAGTATTAACTCGAAGTTAATTAGTTTCATTTTTACAATGTCTCTTTGTAATCTTATATAATATGGTTAATATAATTACTATATACATCCAAGAGACCCCCAAGTGGTACATTAATGATGAACCTATCATTATATAAGTCTCTTGGCCGAAACTTAGATTTTTATGAATTTAATATCAATTAATAATATAATATTTGTTTTAAGAACTCTTTTATGTCAATTTTGACACTATTCAATAGTTGATTTTTGTGAAACTCATAACAGATTGATTACTTCGAAAAAAGTCAATTAAATCAATACTAATATATCATATTATCCTAGAAAATTAGTTTAATTCATTAAAAGTTTCATATTATAATTATGTGGGTATTTATAATATCATTTATTTAAATTTTTCACTGTTATAGTAATTACTTCATCATCATTGTGTCATAAATAAATTAAATTATGTAATGTCTAAAAATTATAAATAAAATATCATTATGTAGGAAATCTTTTTATATTTCTAATGAATATTTATAATCTAAAATACAACATATATAACCCTATTTAAAAATTTTATTTCTAAAAGATATATGGTTGTGTCATTTTTGTATTCATTTTAACTTAATTAAAATAAAGTGTCCCTATCACCTACAAGTGGCACCATGGGGTCAAATAATCGACCCAAATATGACTATGGTCTAACGTTTATCAACCAATAAGGCTAGGACACGTTTTAGGGTAATTTAGTATTATTATAATATTATTTTTTAACCCTTATTTACCGGATTTACCCTTAACCATGGTAAATAAAATATTCACCGCAGTAATTATTCAAAATGTCTAAAAATAAAATATACCTATTTACAAAATTTGAACATCCTGATTCCGAATATGGAATCCATTTTTCTAAATTCAAAACACAGAAGTGGCATAAATTAATTTAAAATTAATTCCCACTGTCAAAACAAAATGCGTGTTTTTAAGAGATAATAACTATCAAAAGATTGACACTTGTTTATGTTCGGTTTAATTGTAAAATTGTGTCCAATGACCAACATTATATTAAATGGTAAAAATATATTCTAAATATACTTTAAAACCACTCAAATTCATAATTTATCACTATTAATTATTTTGATTAAAAAAGTTTTTTTAATTAAAATTTAGTAATTTTAACTATTCATCAAAATATGAAAGTTATCTTAAAAGTACCAAAATTTAACCTTAGGCTAAATTCGATATTCCGAATCCATAAATGAAGTCCATTTTAAAATATAAAATATATATAATTTCAAAAAGTAAGTATTAATATTCATAACGGCTCGTTTGATTGGTTATGGTGTGTTAGAACTCGGTGTTGCGTACAACACACGCTATCACATTATTCAAAGAGAAGCGTACCGTAGAAGCTTGGGGTATTATAGATGTGGTGTATGTACTACCACTTGGTATATCAGATCAAGAATCTACTTAATCTCATGATACTCGAAGGTATTATGATTTGAATGTTTCAAGGTGGTATAGGACACTTTAGAATTATTTTGTATTATTTCCTCAAGAATTCATCAATGGTCTCATTTAAAAGTATATTTATTTACAACCATATCCTTTGATGAATCTTTTATTTAATATAGGTTTCAATCCTATGATATAATCTAAAATATGTTAATAAAGGGTTTCTGATTATTTTGGACTATGGATTCTCTATCTTAAAACCATTCAACAATTTACTCTAAATGGTTAGTGTTTATACTTAATGTTTAGGTAAAGTTATCTAAATTTCATATGTTAGTTTCAATATGAATATATATGTTGTTTTTCTGTATATCCATTCATATGAGTAATAATTTATACTTATTATGTGACCGGTAGGGAAAGCTAGTGCCACTTGATGCATCGGTAGGTCCCGCGGGACAAATTGAATTGGACATGGTGTAACACCCTGAGATTTTATGAGAAATATTTTTTAGGTCTTATGTTATACGCAACACCAAAGTAATCTTTCGAAACACAGAATACTGACTTGGCTTGCAATACACGCAATCACGACCTTCCTCGGTAGCGTGTGTATTACGCAATACCAGGTTTCACTAAACAGCGATATATTATTATAGACTAGCCGTTATGAATATTATTAACTAAATTTTTAATTTTATAACATTATTATTCATCTTACACATTTTCTAGAACATGGTATGAGAAACAATATGTTTTTCAGGTAAAATAAGTCTTTTTTAAAAAATGTAGTTTTGTCGCCTTTTGATAGGGCACCCACATTAAATCTAGTTTTTGACATGTTTATAAGTTAAATTTGACAATATAAAAATCTTTTTTGTAATTAGGATATAAAAATTTACTTGGGATAAAATTTTGATACTTTTCTGATAACCTTCATATTTTGATGAATAGTAAAAATACGCTATTTTTTAATTAAAAACAACTTTTTTTTCATTGAGATAATTTATATGGGTAAATTATAATATTGAATAGTTTTAAATTATAAATATAATATATTTTTACCATTTAATAAAATGTATTTCATTATCATTAATTTCACATTGAATTCATAGGTAAAAACATTTCAATCTTTGGCAATGTTTTAACATCTAAAACCCGTTTTCTTAACAATGGGATTAATTTTAAATTAATTACTGAAACTTATGTGTTTTTAATTTTAAAAATTGGATTCCATATTTGGAATCAGTGGGTCCAAATTATGTTAACAGGCTACTTCTTATTTTTGGGCATTATGAATAGTAACTACGGTAAATTTTATTTACCATAGTTAAAGGTAAATCGGGTAATTAATGGTAAATATAAGATTATAAAATTACTTTAACACCTTCCAAAATCATATTGTGATCCACTAATTTTCTAGATAAATATAAAGTTTTATGAATATATTAATGCTTTTATTTCTATCACATCTTCTGTATATATTTATTTGAAATAAATGAATTGTGTCAAAATTGACACTATCGTTATTTTATAAAAATAACATATTATAAAATTGTTTAAAAATAACAAAAATATTTAAAATTTATAAATTAAAATTTATATGGCCGACAATGTCAAAAAGTGTCAAATTATGGAAAATTCAAAACATTATGTAATTATTTATAATAATTTAAAATTTAGAATATTATTACCACAAATAACATTAAATTGACAAATAAGGATAAATCAAGTTGATAATGTTTAAAATAAATACCCAACATGTCTAAATTTTATTGGTTTATGAGATTAAAACCCTATCTCATCTAATATTTAGATATGGGTCATTTTGGAAGTTTTTAAGTGGGGTGGGGATTTAATATAAACTAATATTTCTTATATTTCCAAAGGTGTCACTCTCCTCCCTTATAAAAGGGCACCTCCCCCCTCTCCCCCTCACACCAATTTGAGCCTTCATGCTCGGACAACCCCTGCCAATTTCACTTCCCCACTTATAAACCTACTAGAGGTACTGGTCTTCTCAAAAAACCAAATCTAGTGCCCTATGAGAAAGTTTAAAGGAGGCACTTCGAGAAAGAGGTAATACCTTCTACCGTTTTCTTCAAGTTCCATTCTTCTTCTACTCCCTCTTCTTTAGTTGTTCCATTTTGAAGTAATAAAATCAGTATCTATCATATAATTATATGTTATTATAAATATGAAACAACCCTATTTCACCTCTTATTCATCCTACGGTAAACAAAATCACCGCGCGTGCGTACATACGGAATACCGTCTCCACGCTCTGGTGTAATATTTTTTCCACCACCAACATACTTGGATGGGTATAATGGTGAAAATAAATAACTATATATGATTATTTTAAAGTGGTATTGATTCTGAAATATTATACACACACTTCAATAAAATTCAACGATCATGGGAACGATATCATCGCTCGGGTGTATGTACGGCCTACCGTCTCCACGATGTGATGTGACTTGTTCTATATGATCTTCATTGAATAATGATTATATAAATGAATTAAATGGATGAATATGATATATATTAAACTAATACCATTATGTAAATGATATATCTATATCCTATAAAGAGTAATAATAATTTATTCGACAAAACACGCATAAGAACATAAAGAAATAAACACCTGAATAACAAGTAGCAATGAATATTACTACTAAGAAGATACAAATATGAAATGTATGATATCATAACAATGAATATTATTATGTAATAAGTCAATTTACATTATGTAAACCATATTATAGGAGTTTCAGATTCATACGATGCATATCAGACCTAAGGTAAGGGAAAATCTCACAATCTCATTTTTATCCGAGATTGGTTATACTTCAGAATTTACAGGGGAATGTTTATTATCTACATCCATGTTTCCTCAATATGTAATATTATTTCCATCCACCTAAAAAATATTTAAATCCTATTTTACCCATTGGTGAGTTTTTAGTAAAATATATGAAAGGAATCTTTTGTCGTTTTTAGTACGAGGTACTTTTCAACTTTTCTGACCAAAGTACGAGAAGAATGTTTTCTTAACTTATACGGAATGAATGGATTCGTAGAACATTAGTTACATGAAGCTTCCTTTACAAGTTTTCAAATTTATTTTTAATCAACTTCTTTTAGTTTTAAATTTTATGACATATTAATAAGGGGAAAATTTTTTTGATGTAGAAAGTATTTTTTCCTCAAGAATGGAGTTCCAGTGTTTTATCAAAATTATTTTCTATCTAAGATAATATAGGGTTATATTTCTATCCCTATTTTTACATTGATTTTATTATGTTATGATGGAATTATTTTTATGATGTTCTTTTATCTTATATTGATTCTGTTATGATGGCATGATGTTTAAGATTCCCATTTTTATTACATGGGTTATGCTATTATGTATGATTTATGATTTTGTGGCACACATAAGAATGGTTTCATTATGAAATTGGTGGGACATATATCTCCCTCCAATGCATTGGGTAAAGATATATATCTCATGAGATAGACATGGCTGGAACGACAGGTTAAACCGGTTCAGTGAAACAGGACTGAAACGAGGAGTGAACTCGGTTCAGAAATGGACATTGTCTGCTAAGATAGTCTTGGCAATGAGTCTTGACTACTAAGAAATGATTTTTTATGATTATATGTGTATTCCACAAAGATTCCTATTTTAAGTTATGATTATTGGGATTACATTTCACTTCTATGATTTATCCCATGTTATGATCTCTTTTTCAGGATAAGAATTTCAAATTGTTATTTTCATATGAATATGATATGTTAGATATTTCTTTTTTTACCCTTACTGAACATTTTAGCTTAACCTTCTATATGTTTTCTTTTCCCCAGGTCATGAAGAAGGATATTAAGTAGGATATGCCAAAAAGGGACTCTAGATATGATGAAATAAATGGGATACAACGTATATGATTTATGAACCAGTTGTTTATGTTTCCCAGTTTCTAAAGACATTATACCTATAAGGTCCTTTCATGGTTTTCTTATATGTTGTAATAAGTATGGTTCAATTTTGAAGTAATAACCATGTATGTAAAGTATCGGTCGTTATAGTTGGTATCAGAGGAAAGGTATAGTCAACCATTGGAAACTAGGATGTGAAAGCTTTAGTAAGAAACCTAAGGATATGTCTAAGCATAGAACATGATCTTAGTGTTTTAGAAATGGACATGAACAACCTATGATAAGACCTTAAGTGTGATGTTTTATTCTTGATTATGTGGTTTTCCTATTATAATTACTGTTTCTCACACTATTATTCTTAGTTTTATTCGATGGCTGGAATCCAAAGGAACCGTGTTAATGCGGAATGCGACGGGCAATGAAATTGTTTTCCCCATGAGCAACCAAACGTTATGGGAGCTGGAATGGAAAATCTTGTATCCATGCTCACACAAATTTATCAAGCTATGAATCATGATGGACTTCAAAACGATCAAAGGAATTAGCAACATTCTGTTGAATCCATCATGAGGCATCGTCCACCTTCATTCAGCAGGTCTTCTGATCCATTAGTGGCTGAACAATGGATTAGTACCACTAAAAATATATTTTCAGTTCTTCAATGTTCTGAACATGATAAATTCATCTTAGTAGTATATCGTTTGGAAGGTGATGCTGATAAATGGTGGAATATTATTAAGAATATGAGGCAAAGGGATGAAATTGAGTCCATGGAATGGGATGAGTTCAAGAACATATTTTTCAATAAGTATTTCCCTCGTATTATTCAATCAATGATGGAGAATGAGTTTCTTGAACTGGAGAAAAAGCATGATGAATCCGTTGGTACCTACGAAGCAAATTTTACAAGACTTTCAAGGTACACTTCCAAAATTATTATCCAACCTGAGAGTAAGATCGATCGATTCTTTAGTGGCTTAAAACCAAATCTTCGAAGGGCGTTAGCCATAAGAGACTTCAATAGCTACGAAGAAATTCTTTGATGTGCTCTCAAGGTTGAGACGGAGATTGGTGTGACCCATCAGTCACATGGGTTTGATAAGAAGAAGAAAATGGAATTCAAAGGAAAATATAAAGACCACACTGAAGTGAAGATTAGTTTTCCCTTATACTCAAAGTGTTGAAAGAAACATGGAGGAAATTGTCATAAAGGGATAAGAAAATGTTATAAGTGTGGAAAAGAAGTTCATCGGGTAATTGAATGTCAATATAATGGGAAGATGATGTCTAATGATGCAAACAAAGGAAGGGATACATAGAATGCACCTACTACACTTCAATGTTTCAAGTGAAAGGAGATGGGGAATTATGCCAATTAATTCCCAAATCCAAGAGTTGATGATGATGACCGATGTCAACAAACTCTTAAGGCCAAAGAAAAAGGAAAGTCACATGCAATTACTATCGGCGATGTGGAGTATGACAACAAAGTGGTGAGAGGTACACTTACCACCCACTCTAAAGTAGAAAATGTTTTATTTGATTCTTGATCCACCCACTCTTTTATTTTTGAAGAATTTTCAAAAGTTATCGCCGTATTACCTCAAAAATTATATGTTGAGCTGGCTGTGACAACTCCTAATGGAACAACGGTTGCATCAAAAGTTTATAATTCTTCTTCGATTGAAGTTTGTGGGAATGTGCTTCCTGCAAATCTTGTGATCCTTCCTATAGTGGAATTTAATGTGATTCTTGTCATGGATTGCCTTTCTTTATATGAAGCTCGAATCAATTTCCATAGAAGAGAAGTCACATTTCATATTCCAGATCAATCTATGATCGTCTAGCGATGCAAGGATGAACATAACCTTCCAGTATAAATTTCATTCATCTTATGGGTCTTGATTCCACTAAATAAAGGTTATTTATCTCAAATGGTTGGAGAGAAACTTACGATTAATAATATTCCCATTTTACGGGAGTTTGATGATGTCTTTATGGAAGAATTTCTAGGCCTTCCTCCAAATCGTGAAGTTGAGTTTTCAATAGAACTCATACCGGGTGCTTTGCCTATTTCAAATACACCTTATAGAATGTCCCCAATTGAGTTTCAGGAATTGAAGAAGAAACTCCAAGAGAATCTTGATAAAGGATTCATATTCCCCAGTGCATCACCTTGGGGAGAACATGTTCTATTTGTAAAGAAGAAAGATGGATCAATGAGACTCTGCATTGAATATCGAGAACTTAACAAGATCACTATCAAGAATAAATATCCTCTCCCATGCATTGATGGATTATTTGACCAACTACGTGAATCTCAATACTTTTCCAAGATTGATCTTTGTTCAGGGTATCATCAATTAAGGGTCAAAATGGAGGATATACCAAAGATGTATTTCCATTCAAGCTATGGACACTATGAATTTATAGTGATGCCATTTGGTCTTACTAATTCCCCTACTATCTTCATGGATGTGATGAATAGAGTCTTTAGAAACTATCTTGATCAGTTTGTGGTAGTCTTTATAGATCATATTCTTGTGTATACAAAGAGCAAGTAAGAACATGAAGATCACTTGAGAATTGTATTAAAGACCCTAAGAAAGGAGAAGCGTTATTAAAAATTTACCCTGTGGGAATTTTAGCTTCAAAAAGTTTCATATTTGGGTCATATAATATCAAAAGAGAGGATATCTGTGGATTCAGCAAAAATAGAGGTTATCGAAAGATGGTCGAGACCAACAACAGTAACTGAGATATGATGTTTTCTTGGTTTGGATGGATATTACCGACGTTTTGTGAAATATTTTTCAAGGTTATCTAACCCACTCACCAAGTTGAATCAGAAAGGAGTTAAGTTTTTTTGGACGGAGTAATGTGAAGATAATTTTAAGGAGTTGAAAAGAAGGTTATCTAGTGCACCTATTCTCACACTACCTTTTAGTAGAGAAAGGTTTGTGATCTACAATGATGCATCCAAGAAGGGACTGGGGTGTGGTCTCATGCAAAAATGATATGGTGATAGCTAATGCCTCACGACAGTTGAAAATCCATTAGTAAAATTACCCAACTCATGATTTGGAGTTAGTTGCGGTAATCATTGCATTAAAGATTTGGAGGCATTATCTTTATGGTGAAAGGTGTGATATTTATACTGATCATTAAATTTTAAAGTATATTTTCACACAGAAGGATCTGAATATGCGTCAAAGAAGATGGTTGTAGCTGATTAAGGATTACGACTGCTCAATTCATTATCACCCTGGGAAAGAAAACAAGGTGGAAGACGCATTAAGTCGATAAGACCCTGTTAGCTTATCCATGATGAGGATCACAAAATATCCAATATTTATGGATTTACAAAGGATGGATCTTGGAATTATAATAGAAGGGGAAAAATCATATCTTTCTCAAATGAAAGTTCAACAATCTGTACACGTGATGATTAAATATGCACAGAAAGAAGATATAGAGTTACAAAATAAGGTGAGAAATGTTCCTAAATTCAACCTTGATTGTAATGGGATAATAAGGTTCAGGAATCTGGTTTGTGTTCCTCCCATCCCAGAATTAAAGAAGGAGCTACTGGATGAGGCTCATAGTTCTTCATTCTCTATTCATCCTGGAATCTCGAAGATGTATAGGGACCTGAAAGAGTACTTCTGGTGGGATTGAATGAAAAGAGATGTTGCTAAATATGTCTCTTGATGCTTGTTTGTTAGAAAGTTAATGCTAAGGGAAAAAAGTCTAAGGAAATGTTACAACTATTACCCATACATGAATGGAAATGGGAAAACATCACTGTGGACTTTGTCACCAGACTTCCTAAAACATCCAAAGGCAATAATGATATCTGGGTTATAGTTGATCTTCTTACGAAGTCAGCACACTTCATTTCTATTAGAGAAGATTTTTCTCTTAATCAACTTGCTAGGATATATCTAAAGGAAGTGGTAGGATTAAATGGAGTAACACTTTTCATTATATCTGATCGGGATCTGAGGTTTACCTCGAAATTCTGGTGAAGTCTTCAGCATGCTTGAGATACAGAGTTGAGTTTCAGCACTGTTTACCATCCTCAGATAGACGGTTAGTCTGAGAGGAAAATTCAAACTCTAGAAGACATTTTGAGAGCATGCTCTATGGATTTCAAAGGTGGTTGGGATCAACACATATCTTTGATGGAATTTTCTTATAATAATATCTTTCACTCCAGTATTCAGATGGATCCTTATAAAGCCCTCTATGGAAAGAAATGCAGAACACCAACTTGTTGGGTTGAAGTTGGAGAAAGAAATCTACTAGGACCTGATCTTGTTGATGAGATGGAAGAAAATGTCCGGTCTATTCAACAACACATAATAGCAGCTCAAAGTCGACAAAAAATCTATGCTGTTAACTGATGAAAATACCTAGATTTTGAAGTGGGTGATAAAGTGTTCTTAGGAATATCTCCCTGGAAGAGGGTAATGCGATTTGGAAAGAAGGGAAAGTTGAGCCCAAGATATATCGGTCCTTTAGTAATACTGGATCGTTTTGGGAAGGTAGCTTACCGATTGGTGCTTCCATCGAATCTCTCTCATGTTCACGATGTGTTTTATGTATCTCTGCTGAGAAAGTACATACCCAATCCTTCACAGGTACTCAGCTCAGAATTTGTACCGCTGGAGCAAAATCATTCTTATGAATAATAGTTGATAGAGATTCTGGATCGTAGCGAAAAAGTCCTATGGAAGAAGACCACTCACTTGGAGAATGTTTTATAGAGGAACCACCAATTAGAAGAAGCTACATGGTAACATGAGGATATTATGAGGGAGAGATATCCTCATCTGTTTGTAAAGAAGTGATGAATTTCGAGGGAAAAATTCATTTTAAGGGGGGTAGAATGTAACACCATGATATTTTATGAGAAATATTTTTTTTATGTCTTATGTTATATACAACACCAAATAAATCCTTCACAACACACAATGCGGACATGGTTTGCATTACACGCAATCACGACCTTCCTCGATAGCGTGTGTAGTATGCAATACTCGGTTTCACTAAACAAAGATATATTATTATGGACTAGCCATTATGAATAGTATTAAATACATTTTTAATTTTACAACATTATTATTCAACTTACAGATTTTCTATAACATGGTAAGAGAACAAAATAAATGTTTCGGGTAAAATAAGTATTTTTAAAAAAATGCAGTTTTGCCTCCTTTTGATGGCGCACCAACATTAAATCTAGTTTTTGACATGTTTATAAGTTCAAATTGACAAAATAAAATTCTTTTTTGGAATAAGGATATAAAAATTTACTTTGGCTAAATTTTTGATACTTTTATGATAACTTTCATATTTTGATGAATAGTAAAAATACGCTAATTTTTAATTAAAAATAACTTTTTTTTCATTGAGATTATTTATATGGTTACATTATAATATTTAATGATTTTAAAGTATAAATAGAATATATTTTTACCATTTAATATAATGTATGTCATTAGCATTATTTTCACATTGAATTCACAGGTAAAAACATTTCAATATTTGGCAATGTTTTAACTTCTAAAACCCGTTTTCTTAAAAACGAGATTAATTTTAAATTAATTACTGCAAATTATGTGTTTTGAATTTTAAAAAATGGATTCCATATTTGGAATTAGTGGGTCCAAATTATGTTAATAGGCTATTTTTTATTTTTGGGCATTATGTATAGTAACTACGGTAAATTTTATTTACCATAGTTAAAGGTAAATCGGGTAATTAAGGGTAAATATAAGATTATAAATTTACCCTAACACCTGCCAAAATTATATTGGATAAATAAAAGTCGACCCATATCAACTAAGGTCTGGAATATATTTATTTCATGGACTTTTGACCATGAAATAATATAATTATTATTAAAACCAAGGAAAGTGACAATATGTCACTCTCTTAAATCTTATAAGTATAATAATTTTGATTTATTGATAAACTTCATGAAACTTCGGATATAAATATTCTCCCGAAATATAATAAAATGTTCTACATCATATGAATTTATTTAGAATTTTTAGGGATTAAATGATTATCATTAATTATGACACAATAGTGATGTTGAAATTATTTTTTAAATTAAAATATCAAATAAATGGTTTTAAAAATATTAAAATAAATATTATATGAACTATTTTATGTGATCCACTAATTTTATAGATAAATATGACATATTATGAATAAATTAAATATTTTAGCTCGAACATATCTTCGGTATATATTTTATTTAAATAAATGAATAGTCTCGAAGTTGACACTATTTTTATTTTATAAAAATAACATATTATAAAATTGTTTAAAAATCAAAAAAATATTTAAAAAATAAAAATAAAAATTTATATAGTCTAAAATGTCATAAAGTGCCAAATTATGGAAAATTCACAACAAATATGTAATTATTTATAATTATTTAAAATTTAGAATATTATTATAACAAATAACATTAAATTGATAAATAAGGATAAATCAAGTTGATAATGTTTAAAATAAATTCCTAACATGTCTAAATTTTATTGGTTGATGATATTACAACCCTATATCTTCTAATCTTAGGATATGAGTCATTTTGGATGTTTTTATGTGGGGTTGTGATTTAATATAAACTAATATTTCTTATATTTCCAAAGCTGCCTCACTCCTCCCTTATAAAAGGGAACCTCCTCCATCTCCTCCTCACACCAATTTGAGCCTTCAAGAGCGGCCAACCCCTTCCCATTTCACTTCCCCACTTCCTTATAAACCTACTAGAGGTACTGGTCTTCTCAAAAGACCATATCTAGTTCCCTAAGAGAAAGTTTAAAGGAGGCACTTCGAGAAAGAGGTAATACCTTCTACCATTTTCTTCAAGTTCCATTATTATTCTACTCCTTCTTCTTTAGTTGTTTCATTATGAAGTAATAAAATCAGTATCCCTTATATACTGATATGTTATTATAATTATGAAACAACCCTATTTCACCTCTTATCCATCCTACGGTAAACAAAATCACCACGCATGTGTACGTACAAAATACTGTCTCCACGCCATGGTGCAATATGTTTTCCACCACCACCTTACTTGGATGGGTATAATGGTGCAAATAAATAAATATATATGATTATTTTAAAGTGGTATTGATTCTTAAATATTATATATGCACTTAAAAACAATTACACAATCATGGGAATGATATCATCACTTGTGCGTACGTACGGCCTACCGTCTCCACGAAGTGATATGACCCGTTCTATGTGATCTTCATTGAATAATGATTATATAAATGAATTGAAATAATGAATATGATAAATATTACAATAATACCATTCTTTAAATGATATATCTATATCCTATAAATATTAATAAGAATTTATTCAACAAAACACACAAAAGAACATAAAGCAATAAACACCCGAATAACAAGTAGCAATGAAATATTACTACTAAGAAGATACAAATATGACCATGTATGATATCATAACAATGAATATGATTATGTAATAATTCAATTGACATTATTTTAACCATATTATAGGAGGTTCAGATTCATATGAAGCATATCATACCTAAGGTAAGGGAAAATCTCACAATCTCATTTTTATCCAAGATTGTTTATACTTCATAATTTATTGGGGAATGTTTATTATCCACATACATTTTTCCTCAATATGTAATATTATTTCCATCCACCATAAATTTTTTAAATCCAAGTTTACCCATTGGTGAGTTTTTAGTAAAATATATGAAAGGAATCATTTGTCATTTTTAGTACGAGGTACTTTTTGACTTTTCCGACCAAAGTACGAGAAGAATGTTTTTTAACATATACGGAATAAATGGATTCATAAAACATTATTTACATGAATCTTACTTTACATGTTTTAAAGTTTATTTTTAATTAACTTATTTTAGTTTAAAATTTTACGACATGTTAAGAAAGGACAATTGTTTTTGAAGTAGAAAGGATATTTTCCTCAAAAATGGAGTTCCAGTGTTTTATCAAAATTATTTTCCATATAAGATAATATAGGGTTCTGTTTCTATCCCCATTTTTACATTGATTTGATTATGTTACGATGGAATTATTTTTATGATGTCCTTTTTATCTTATATGGATTATGTTATGATGGTATTATGTTTAAGATTCCCATTTTTATTACATGGGTTACGCTATGATATATGATTTACGATTTTGTGTCACACATAAGAATGGTTTCATTATAAGATGGTTGGGACCTATATCTCCCTAAAATGAATTGGGTAAAGATCTATATCTCATGATATATACATGGATGGAATCATAGGTTAAGCCGGTTCAGTGAAACATGACTGAAATGAGGAGTGAACTCTGTTCAGAAATGGACTTTTTCCCACTAAGATAGTCTTCGTAATGATTCTTGACTACTATGAAATGATTTTATATGATTATATGTGTATTCCACAAAGCATCATGTTTTAAGTTATGATTATTGGGATTAAATTTAACTTCTATGATTTATCCCATGTTATGATCTCTTTTGGAGGATATGATTTTCAAAATGTTATGTTCTTATGAATATGATATGTTTGATATTTCTTTTGTTTACCCTTACCAAGCATTTGAGATCACCCTTTTTTATGTTTTCTTTTCACCAGGTCAGGAAGAGGGATATTAATTAGGATATTCCATAAAGGACCTCTAGATATGACGAAATAAATGGGAGACAATGTAAATGATTTATGAACCAGTTGTTTATATTTCCCAGTTTCTAAAGACACTATTCCTATACAGTCCTTTCATGGTTTTGTTATATGTTGTAATAATTGTGCTTCAATTTTTAAGTAATAACCATGTATATAATATATGGGTCGTTATACATGGCTGAGGCCTTGATCATTTTTAGATATGGTTTTTTCTTATGCCTTAATATGTTTTAGATGTATTGGTTGAGGCCTTGACAATATGATTTTAAATGTCCGACATATGCATTTCCCGCATTGTGAAAATAGTAATTGAATGTTTATGTGGTCAATCGACTAGTATAATACCCATGATTAGGATTTTTTATGGAATTATTTATTCAACTCTTATTCCTACCATAATTTATTCAAGTTTATTTTTATAGGAATGTGTTTTAGTTATACTCCATGACTAATATTTAGGTTTATGATATCATTCATTGAGTTTATTACCCTTACTAAGTATTTTATCTCACCACATTCTTATGTTTCATTTTATGAGGATATAAAGATGATTATTATTAATATCTTATAGGTATAAACAGAGAGTGTTCAATGTACCCAATAAAACATATATGTTATATTTCATTTCATGTTTTCATGTTGAAACTATGTATATATCTGGTTTTAAAAAACTATAAAACTACTCGGTTCATTGAGATATGACTTTCTTGTAAGCATTTTAATTTAATGAAATAATTCACCGACTCTAGGAAATAGGGATCTAGGTGTTACAATGAGATTTAAATATCATTTCAATGCATGAAATTATTAAATTAATTCCATTATCACATCGGCGTGAACATAAATGAACTATTAATATGTAAGATCTTATCCTCGTCAATAACCCAACCTGGTAGGGTGTCCTCACCTGGAACACCATCCCCTCAGATTAAACATTCATGATTAGATATTTTCATTCACATTAATTGATATATACATGATGATTTCACTATTAAGTCCATAATAATAAGCTTCATGTCTCACTCCAAAACATATATATTTACCCAGAAATAAGATTCATAAACTTAAATTCATTGTGACCGTCTTAATCATCTTTCCTCTAAGTATTTGGGGTTAAATAATTAGCCATTCTATTTCCCTTTACAATTGTATTAGAAAATTTAATTTCAAAGGAATGAAGGTATTCAAACCATATTCACTATAAAAGGATCATGCTATGTTGAGTGAATACATATTTCGTTCTCTTTTATCATTGTATAAAATGAATAGTTCCACTAAAAAATAATGTCTCTAACAACACTAATAATGAACCAACGATGTAACTCAAGATCATACATTTGTTCATTCCTCTCATTGGTCCTCAATTGAAGATTCATTTATTCAATTAATTACTCCCCATTCATCTAAATATCTCCCAACATGATACTTAATGTATCACAAATCATTGTATATCCTCTACAAAGCTCAGGCATGGTCAAGATCGACACTGAGGTCACTATTCCACTAAAATAATAACATTATTTATCACAATATTAAGACTGTGTGAATTTTATACATTTCATTTTCAAGAGTAAAAATGGAATTGTAAATTAGGGGAAATTTTGAATGAAATGTGGACTCTAACTAGAAATACTGAAAAATATTTGTATATCAAAATCTTTCTTTGTATCATCAAAGAAATTCATGTCTCTTAACTTATTTGGACCCATGGATACCCCTTAAATTTAATTTATGTGACCACATAAGTGAAATTTATCAACTTAGAAGTTTCATTTCGTTATCTTAGAAACTATTTGTTTCTACATTAGTTTACTCAATATGATGTCAAGGTGTTTGGAATGATAATTTCAAGTTTTAGAATACATTGGAGTATCATAAAAAATTACAATAATGGAATTTTAGTACGGTTGTAAAACCTGATTCATGAAAACCATAAAAATATTGCATTCCATTTTTACAAATAATTGAATAACTATATACTCATAAAATTGTTAACTACTTCATAATGTTCTACATTGTATATTCAAAGTCCTAATTCACACCTGGTGATAACCCAATTTTCCATAAATGATTATCAAAACTATGGCTCTTAAGATCTGATCAAATAGTTCATATATAAAGTGAAGTGGGTATCAATTATTAATCATATACTAATTCAAAATTCTTTAATCCACACATAGTCTGAGGTTCACATCCAACTATTGGATAAAAACACAATCGAACCCCAAGGGGAAGTACTTGTTCATGTTAAACCACTAGCATTATGGTCCAATAACTACTTATTGAGTTCATCAAACTTAGTAGGATCTATTATTTATAGGGGAATGGATATTTGTGACGCTCCTAATACTAGATCAATATATAATTCTACCTCTCTCTTTGGAGGTATCCATGAAAATTATTATTTAAAAATGCCCTTTGAACGTTCCACCACTAGAGAGAAGTCATATTGACGTACTCCCATAACATTTATAACAATGCCTGGAATAAGGGTTGATACTCATCTAAAAAATGATGCACTAGTCCTTCTTGACCTTCATTAATATCAAATTATACTTTGTAAATATTTTTACCATACTCAGATGATGTGAAATACACCCTCTAGTGAAAAAAATCAATATGGTCTTGATAGGGTACCATCCAGTCTATACTGAAAATTATATCAAAACTCGTTATCTGATGGAAGAATTAGTTCTATAATAAAAGGTAATACCCATTATGAAGGGGTAACTCAATGCATTGGTATACACATTCTAATCATATTCTCAAAATATTATCATGAGTCATTCCTCCAAAAAATAATAAATTTTGAGCCAAAGGATTTACAGGATAGCCCTAAATATAAATGAATGAAAAGAATTTTTATCAATTCAAATAGATATTAATACTGATTCTACAAATATCATAAACCAATCTATAGAAATATTATTACTCTACTCTTTAGTCATTGAATACATGAAATATTTCTATCCTAATCCATATCTCTAGGATAAATATTGAATACCCTGATAAAATCCTCTATGGTGGTTTTGTGTATCCTGTTTCGGGATTCTATGACTATTTCCACATCCTTGACATAATTTTCTATTAGTGGTCTATATTCCTACATGAGGAAGAGCTAAATATCCTGCTCCAAATAAAAGAGTTAGTGAAGTTCCTATCACCCTAAGAACTAGAATAAATGTATTAATGAAACTCTAATGATGATTCATCTATCCCCCAACTCAGCACTCATATAGGTCTCTACTGCAATGGGGATTCATATGTTCTGGACTACCGTATTGGTGGAATACTACATGGATAATTGTATGGTTACTCTAACTTCCATTACCCTAATGAGGGAACATGTGGTGATGCTTCATTATATTGGTGATACTGCTTCCCTACATAGGTGTTGGAATACATTTCCCCCCAACTTCTTCTTCCATTAGGTTATGTTTTGATAATATGGGTTGGTTTACTATCTTATGATAATTCATCAAATGGAAATCATTACACTATGATTAGATGGAATACGAGAATCTATCCTAAAATCTCATATCTCTGGGAATCTTAACTCCAAGAAGTTTATTAAGAATACATTAGTGTTCTATGACTCAAGTTGAGTAGTCCATAATGGATAGATTGAAATTATCTAAATTCATAATCTCTATAGCTTAGTTAGATCTCAATATCTCTAGGAAAAATCCATAATAGATAGTATTATAGAACTCCATTCAAAACATAATCTAATGATGATCTGCCTATATTAGTAATTCCAACCTTGTTTGGAATATCCTAAAAGTATATACACAGAAATATTCATTATCTATTTAGAGGGACCTCAAGCTGGTCAAAGATTGATATTATATCATCCAACAATGACTCAGTGGCCTAGGGTCCACCTTCCACTGAGAATATAGGAGGGAGCTACTGCTTGAACTCTGTAGTAAACACTAACATAATCGATGAACATAATAACCCTACTTACATGGACAAGACTAATCATATAAAACCCTATCTAATTTGATTTCCAGTTACCAAATCTGAAAAAACACGAGGTGACATTGGTGGGACTATAAAAAGTAACACTGGTTGTTTAGGTCCCACCACTTTTGAAAGATGATCATTAGTGCCATCCAAGAATTCTACCTGAGGATATTATAATGAAACACAACTAAAATTATAAACACATGCCTCAAAATGAGATCTTATAATTGAATTGGGTTAAAATTTTCATAAGGCACACTACTGATTTCCCATTATCAAGTGTGGGTAAAGGTCATGGGTCAATGATTCACAACAATGTTCTATTATATGGAATGTCAATTATATATTACAGAGGAAAACCCAATCTATGTTTTAATTGGAATACCAATTTAATAGATACCATATAATTTTTTAAATTATAATTAAATAAATTTTTTAATTAGACAACAACATAGTTAGATGAACTACCATTTAGAAGTTATAATTTCCTCAACATTATAAGTAATAATTGGTTGTCCATGTATTTGGAAGTAGACTTCATACATCTACATTCAGTATATAAGAACCCATATATGATTATTTGATTATATGAATCACTATTCCAAATTTTTAGTGGTACAATCATTATAAGTTATAATTATCATCCTTTTAATTATATTCAACTGACTTTTTAGATCATCTAAATATAGATACATAGACTAAACATGTTATTATTGTTGAGTTATGGTTCCAAAATCATGATATGTTGGAAAACATTATTTAGGATGACGAAATTTTTTTCAGTAACAAGTTATTTATCCTTTTCCATCATAGAAATGTTTTTACAATTGAAATAATATCAATCAAAGAACATGTGAGATGCATTGGGAAATGCACACAAATAAAGAAAACATTTGCTAGTATGTACATGACATAAAAATCCTTATATTTCCATAATGATCCATGAACGATGTTTCCTTTCCATATCGGACCAACGCATTGAATAAAAATAATCATAAAAAACAATATAGATAATGTGTATCGCCAAACGGCTAAAATATTGTAAAATTAACAGGAAAAAATATGAACAAAATTCCACATCCCTAGAAACATATATTTTACCTATACGTGGGTTAGAAACTCTATAGAAATAGAAGAATATTTTTTTTACAATTCTTAATCTCTTATAAACAATCTAATATAGTAAGGAATGGAAAAAAATAATGAATTAATACAATGTTTTTATATACTAACAAATGTTCACTCATAGTTAACCAACTTGAAGCACAAATCCTCATTTTCCCGAGGCTATTGATTACTAGGGAGGGTATATAGTGGTATTATGGGGAGACTATACCCCCATAATAAATGTGTTGTAATGTGATAAACAATGGATAAATTAGTAGAACATCTTTAAATAAAAACAACATAAATATACCATTCTAATAAAATATGAAATACATAATTAATAATTATTTTATTTTAAAAAATATGTTATGATTCTATATAAAATATGTTCAAGAGAAAGGGTGTACTGGGCCAAAAAAATAGAATATATATATATAATATATAAAAAAACTGAAATATAATCTCTAATGGCATCACAATCTCTATCTTGTTCATGTTCTCTTGTAATCCTTCCTAGAAAAGAATAATCAAGTTTTAAGAGTTAGGAACTTCCATTTGTCCCTACCCACATCTATGATGTCTATTCGGGTACTGATCAATAACCTAAATAAGGTGTGAGTAAAACACAATAATCCACAACCAATGGTTTCATGTATTATTCAATATTTTTTTATAAAATTAACAGTTTTTAGGTATAATAAATATAAATCGATGATGTAAACACAGCCCATGTCGATAACTACTTCCTCATAGGACACCCGACTGAACAAAAATGCTTCGGCCTAAGCTAAAATGTCTCTTCACCTTTTCTATTATATAAATATTTAATCCTACACTGATGAAAAAAATGGCTTATACCAACGGTTTATGAATATATTTGTATATATATATAATTATAAGTAATTTATATGCTGATTTATTTGATGATATTTGATAAATGTTCTCATAAAAAATAAGGGTTCCTATCTCAACAGTTCTTAAAAAAGTTGGGATATGCCTTTCCCAGCAATTTTAAGAATCGTTGGGATGGGTACCCACCCTTTCCCAATGGTTTTCCCAAACTGTTGGGAAAAGTGGCCTCAAAGTATCCTTTCCCTACAATTTTCCAAAACCATTGGGAAAAGTGTCCTCAAAGTACCCTTTCCCAATAGTTTGGGAAAACCATTTGGAAAATTAGCCTCAATGTACCCTTTCCCAACAGTTCTCCAAAACCGTTGTGAAAAGTGGAACCTTTCCCAATGGTTTTGGAAAACATTGGGGAAAAGTGGCCTCAATGTACAATTTCCCAATGGTTTTGGAAAAAAACTTAGGAAAAGTTGAACCATTCCCAATGGTTTGGGAAAACTGTTGGGAAAAGTGGCCTCAATGTACTCTTTCCCAACAGTTTTGGAAAAAACATTGGGAAAGTGTAACCTTTCCAAATTGTTTGGAAAAATCGTTGGGAAAAGTGGTTTTAAAGTACCTTTTCCAAAAAGTTTTGGAAAACCATTTGGAAAGGGGACCTATACCAATGGTTTGTGTAAACCATTGGTGTAGATGATTTATTATAGGTAGGAAATCTAGTAGTTCTAGGTCCCAAGGTAGATAACTAGGTTTTCTATTTATAGTATCAAAAGAGTTAAATTATCACCTTAGAAGGTAAAAACATCTCACAATTATTAGTGGGGAGATTTTTAATAAGTGTTTGAGATTAATCAAGGGGTGAACCCTTTAGATTTTTCATCAACAATATTGAATCTACAAAGACCTCGACATAGACCCAGATAGCCTCTAGTTAGACATGATTTGTGCCTAAGGTGATAAGTTTTTAAAGTTCATATACGATGAAATCAAGTCAAATTCATTGAGATAATACATGAAATTATAGTTTCTAGAAAAAGGAATTGATAATTCTAATGTTTCATAATGTAACAATAATCAATGCAAGATAAAAATAGAATCCAATCATTGTATCAACTCATGGAAGAAATTTCATGGAATTGGTTGGATTCTTTAAGAATTCAAGGACTTCCATTGTCGCGAATCCAAGATATTCAAAAGGATGTACATACTATAATAGTATATAAATGTTGCAATAAAATTTATAAGCATGTTTAAAAGATAAGACAATCCAACATAAGTATTGTTCCACTTCCCCTTTTATTTCATCACATTTCTTCATGTTCATGATTCCCAATTTAATAATGAATAAGTTAAATGGCATTTCAATTCATGTTTTATTTATTTATATTAGAATTTAAGTTATATCAGTTTAATCATTTGAATCATAATTGATAAGAAAAACCCACCATAGGAGGTGGTTTGTTCATATATTCATGGTAAATGTTTTATGGCACAAAAAATGACAACCAAAGGGATGGTTCATATCCCGGTTGCTACCTTCATCAACATCATGGGTCTACAAGAGTATCTTGATAAAGTTCTCATAAATTTAATAAGAGATTACATAATTTTATGTCAGTGTGGGGGGTGTTTGGTGTATAACACAATGGACTATGAGATAAAAAACTAAAATTTTAAAAAACTTTCATATACCGTCAACATTATGATAGTATATGACTCCTCATCTAGTATCACATTTAGGTTTATGATGGAAATAGATAAATCCTAGAAAGTAGGAAAATGAAATGAAAAATATTGTATATTAGATGACATGAAGATCATTTCAAAGACATTAAGGGAATATGGTACAAGAATTTATCAGACCCTTAGACATACTGAAGGGGATCGAAAGAAATGTATGATGGTTGAATCACAGACCACATAATTGAGATTTTTTCAAATCCTATGGTGGAATGTGGGTGAGAATTTAATTCATGGGGACACTTTCAGAATAAAGAAGATTAATGGGAGAAATAAGGTTAAAGGGTCGGAGGGAAAAATTAACATTTTACCATTCTAAAATTGAACATTGTTAGGAAACATGGTTTTCAAAACCATGCACCAACTATGTGTTTTCAACTATCTACGTAGAAGTACCTCACATAGTCCATGTGTATGTTTTGATGTATTGTGTTCCCAACAAAAACATGACATTATCTCATTTAAAACACTGCGCACAGTTAGGTGCACGGTTAATAATAACCAGAAACATTCTAGGGGGTTAACTCTGTAATAATTTTTAAGTATTTCAAGGTCATGTGGAATCTATTTCATGATAAAAAAACAATTCTCCTACATTTTTGGGTCACACAGTTGAACATCACAATTACTATTATCTATGTTCCAACAGAGTTCCTTGGCCTTTCCTCAAAAAATTTAATCTCCGAACTCTTAATATGCCTGAAATCTTCCAAAGCATTCGCTAAAACATTTTGAACATTTATTTAAATATAGAATATGATCAAAAAAAAATTAAATGGTCTGTACCTCTAAAATACATCTAGGATCTAACATATTCATATTATATAGGTAAATGTATAGTATATTTCTTTATCAAAACATAGAAATTCATTCTCAAGATATAATCGATATCTAATTTTATTACTATGTTATGATATATAACATTTATAAAATAATAATTAAAATTAAGAGGAATAATTTTATATAATTTTGGGAGAATATATTGCATCATGATTTTATATTATATTTTAATTTAAAAGAAAAGTGTGTTTTACAGAATACACCACACAGAAACTGAATATTAATGGAACCCTGAAACAATAATATTTAAATATTTTTGTGAAAACCGAGTCTTTGAGTCAGAAGGTATGCATTGGAATAACCACATTATGAATTAAATGTAAAATAATTTTGCATTATTAAAAATAATCAACTCAATCAATAAAGTTAAAATTCATCATCTTGTTTTAATTAGGCAATAAATAAAGATAAATTACTTTAATGCATTAAAATAACTTTATTCACGAAATGGTTTTTTTCATTTCCTATTTGGGTAATGTAACTCCCCAAGCTTCCACGGTACGCTTCTCTTTGAATAATACAGTAGCGTGTGTTGTACGCAACTTCGAGTTCTAACCCATTACAACCAATCAAACTAGCTATTATGAATAGTAATACCATTTTTTGAAATTTTATAAATTTTATCTTTCAAAATGGACTTTATTTTTGGATTCTTAATATCAAAATTCGATTAGGGTGAATTTTTTGTATTTTTCTGAAAACATTCAATTTTTGATGAATTTTGAAGAACACTGAGTTGTAGTTTAAAACCGAAATTTTATTTAAATAATGATTTATATTATTTAAATTTATATTAGGACATAATATATATATCATACCTATTTATTTTCAATTTAATTAATTGGAGTCAGTTTATAATAATTTTAGATATATAAAAGTTTTATTAAACTTTTAACCGTATGTTACCCACCTCCTAGGATAATTTAAAAATTCATATAAAACAGAATTTTACCACTTTTGTGAGTCCAATTTCAAAAATCTAAGATACATGGATGATATGATTAGGAAAAATGTGGTTCAATAAGTTGAAAATAATTATTGGTGATAGTAACTTGTTACTTTTGTTTACCACGGTTAAAAGTAAATCGGGTAATTAAGGGTAAAAATGATATTATTATTTTCCTAACACATATCCTAATTATATTTGATAAGTATAATTAGATCAAAAACAACCTTGTTAATAAAATATGAACCTCTTTGGTCCACATGGATTAGATTAGGACAGTTGTTATTATTTAATTCAAAGAAGAGTCAAAAGAGTTAAAATCAAAGTTTAATAACTAAAACATTTTTAATATATAGTTATACATAAAATATATTAAATTATAAATATTAATTAGAAATCTAAAACAATTTCTTACATAATGGTATTTTATTTATATTTTTATACATTCAGTAATTTAATTTATTTATGACATAATGATGATGCAGTAATTCCTTAATTAATGAAATATTAAAATAAATGATATTACAAATATCCAAATAAAGGTAATTTGAGACTTTTTATTCATTAAAATAATTTTCGAGGTTAATATGACAAATCAGGGTTGGTAATATGAATTTATTTCGAAGTAATAATTCTTTTATAAATTAAAAAAAACAAAATACAAAAATAGTTTCAAAATTGACATAAAAGAGTTTTTAAAACAAAGATTATATTATTAATTGATATTCTATTCATAAAAATCTAGGGTTCTACAAAAAGACTTATAAAATGATAGTTATATCATTAATGAACCCCTTGGGGTTCTCATGGAAGTATATAGTAAGTATATTAACCACATAATATTAAAATACAAAGAGATGTGGTAAATGTAAAACTATTTAACTAAGAGTTGAATCTAAAAGATAAAGTTAATATAGTGACCAAAACTTGTCTAAAACCTATTGTCTTAGTGGTTTTTGACCCATGCCCACCTTAAATTTTAAATAATCTACTTTGTATCCATTACAAACCGAAAATTATTTTATTTTAAAATAATATTTCTAGCTTTTCCTAAGGTGCCCCTCACCCCTCTTATAAAAGGGAACTCCCCCTTCTCTCTAATTATCACCTTAAAAGTCTTTTCCTCGTCTAAACCTTGCCCAAATACCCTATAAACTATCATAAATTCATTTTAGAGGCCTTACGTTAGTCATAAAGCCAGCCTATGGAGCCTCTTTCATCAAATCAAAAGGAAGAACCCGAAGAAGAGGTAAATATTTCATCACCTCTTGCATGTTCCTTTCTTCTTCCACTTCCTTTTTCTTTGATGTTTCCAATCCAAAATAATAATTATAGTGTCTTATATATACTGTGATGTTATTATAAATATGGTACAACCATATTAATTATTTAATCCATCCTTTGAATGACATGTCACCACACATGTGTACGTACGGCTTACCGTCTCCACGTCGTCGTGTAATTTTTTTTCAACACATTATTATTTGGATGGGTATAATAATGATGTGTAATTGATAAAGATAATAAATATAACATGATAGTGACACTTTATATATGATATACCATCCAATTATATATTATTTTAATAACAAAATAATGATATTGTCACTCGTGCATGCGTATGGATTACCGTCTCCACGAACGCGATGAGATTCATCCCCCATCTTTTCCATTCAAGACTAATTTTCATTTTGTGATTAAAAATAAGCATTAAAGAATTGATATAATTCTGTATATGAACAAAATACATCCCATCCATAAAACATATGACTCACATAACAATTAATATAATGTAAAACGAATCCATTAACACCGAAAATGATGAGTATACTAAGATATTATTAACCAATCAATATTAAAAGATCATATATGATATCATATTAATGCATATGATTATTTTATAATTTACTAAAAATTATTTCACCATTATACTAGAGGTAATCCTACCCTCAACCAAGGAAAATTACATGGTAATGGATAATTCTAAAATCTCTTCATTATCCCAGGATGTTTATACAAAATTATCTACTGGGACCAATTTATCATCCACATCCATGTTTCTAAAAAATGTATTTCAAAACATTCTTACTATTTTATATAATATGGGTTAAATTAATTTATACACTTGTTTTACTTTTATAAGATGTTTTTAAAGGAATCTTTTTGGCATTTCCCAAACAAGGTACTTTATGACCTTTTCAACAAATTTAAGGTAAGAATGTTTTTTTAACATATACGGCAGGTGCGGAAATTTTCCGCCGTTATAACATCATCAAAGCATCCATTTCAAGATTATAATAATATTTACAAAATAAATGTTTTCTTTTATATTTATATTAATTTTAAATGATTTTAAAATAGAAAAAGATATTCCTCTAAAAATGGTTTTGATTTCATCTATATGAACATCCGTTGATAGATTTTATGTTTATTTAAAGTTGATTTATTATTATACAAAACTTCCATATTGTATTGATGGTGTTTTGATATGTTTGACTATGGATGTGTTATTTTTATACCATTCATGGTTTATGGAAAAAGTATTGACATTTTGTATGCTAGTTTTAATATTAATTTTTATGATATGTTTAATCTTTTTCATATGAGGAATGCATTGGACTTAGTATGTGATGGGTGGAGCCGTCTATAGCTCCTCGATGCATCGGTAAGTCTCATGAGACAAACTAGTGTCTTGGAATAAGGACTTTACAAAATAATATTTTTAGTCTTGGCACAAGGCCTTGACTATGTGGTTATGAAAGTCTGGTATTATGCATTACATCATTATGAAAGTGGTTGTTGATATTGAATTTGATTATTCGACTAGAAGAATATCAATGTGAGTAAGTAAATGGAATTATTTGATTTTATCCTTTATATATTATTCTTAATTTCATGTTTAAGAATCTTTTGTTTCAGTATCACACATTTTCTTAAATTTTTCTACTTATTTATGAAAGTTTCTGCTATATGTTTATCCTTACTGAGCATCTGAGCTCACACCATTCTATGTTTTATCTTTTACAGGATGTGAAGAAGTATTTTATGAATGACTTGTAGGATTAGTTTTAGGGGATATGAGTGTGGTCTATGGAAACACTATTGTTGTAGTTTTTCATTTTATGATGTAATTTAAACCTTTTGAATATATCTAGTACTTCCAAGGCTACTAAACTAATCAGTCTTTCGAGACTTGATCTTTTGTGATCATGCTAATGTTATGTAATAATGCACCCACTCTGGGCTTCTGGGGTCGGGGCGTTACATGTAAATAGAATAAATTTATTCTATATTTATATGTATGATTTTATTAAATGAATAAGACTTTTGAAATCATCATGTAAAAATAATCTTATGGTGATGTTTGGTAGTTCTTCTCAAAACATTATTATTTTAGTGAATGGTTAAAAATAATGATTTTAGAGAAAACAATCATTCATTTTCCTTTAATTAAAAAAATAAATCTTTTATAGTTTCTATTTAATACAAAATAATCAAATTTTATTAAACCTAATCATATTTAGCCAATTTTAATAAAAATATATATGATTTTGGGGTGAAAACCTTTTTATGTTTAAAATTTATTTTTTTCTAAAAACTATTTTCAATTATTTTTCATACATATAGAAAAAATAATATCTAAAATATCAACAAATTAAATATTAAAAAATGGTTTTCAAATTTATAATTACGATTATTATGTTTGTGAAATTGATCAATTTAATTTTTCATCCCATTGAAGAGTAATTATGGTTAAGGTTTTTCACAACAGTAATGTGTAAAACAAGTTAATTAAGGTTAAAAATCTGATATAAGTCTCAAAATCAACCCAAAACATGTATTTATTTCCTTTTATAAGTTTAAATTTACAATAACATTCCTAAATTAAAAAAATATTGTATTTTGGTTCCACTTTAGATTTATTATAAACTTTTATTATTTTAAGTAATGAAAAATTATGAAATATCACTCTCTTTCCCTTATTATCTCTAATAGGATTTAATATGAATAAAAATAATATATGCACGAAATTATATGGTTATTTATAATATTAATAAATTATTTTCTTGATATTAATTTATTATAAATTTTTAGATATTGTATAGTTACCTTGAACGGTTTCACAATGCCTCCACAATTCTTGTGAAAAGAGTATAAAAAATAAAATAAATGAATTTAAAAAAAACATATAAATAATATCTTTGGGATGAACTTTGTTTACCAACAATTATAAAGGATAATAATAATCTAAAATTGATGTGAATATCATGTTTATCCATATTATATTTTTTCATGATTCCTATGAAGTCAACATATATGAATATTCATCCAAATAGACTTAAAGGGTATATAATTTTAAAAATTATTTTTAAATCATTCAAAAAATATTAAAAGATAACATTGAATCAATTTTATGTGATATTGTTTGAGCTTAACATTCATTTTTCATCAATTAACTTCATGGTATTTTTATAATTACGTTCATGAATTTTAAAAAATGGAACATGTTTAACAATTGTTATGGTTAAATAAGGCTATTGAGGGAGTTAAAAATGTAAGGGTTAAAATTAAATAGAAACTTGTCTAAAATTGATTTTCCATTTATATTATTACCTTATCCATATTATGATAGATGATAAGGTAAATATCATCCATTTTACATGACTGAGATACATATTATATATTAATTTTTCATGTTGTTACAAGATTGGCACACACCTAAATTCTACAAGGGAAGCTCCTCTCTACTCTAATTGCACATCGATTAACCAAAACCTGTAAAAATATATTCTGAGATTTTTTTTAAAAATTATACATATTATTGTATTTCTCTAAAACCATACTAATAAATCATGATGTGTAATTCATTATATGATTCCAAAGAATATGTTTAACTCTTATCCAAGGTCAATCATTTTGTTTCGTCTTCTACCTTCTCCAAATCATTTCCAACCATGCCGATATAATAACATCATAATATTACATATAATTAAATGTAATTATGTATATGTAATAAACCTTATTAATATTTTTTTTTATTATTAAGAAAATTTAAACATCACTCGTTCATAATTACAGCACACTATCTCCATGTAGCAGTGTAATTCATTTTTCATCCCAAAATTACAAGGATGGTTATAAACATTTATATAATGAAAATATATGATATCTGTGAAACAATTAATAGTATATAAATATATTATAGCATCATCCTTATTACCCATCCATCTATTGTATAATGATAATGTATTTCTTGTATATGTATGTACTACCACCTCAATGAAGTGATTTGATTTACTATTATATTAACACCATGAATGGATGATTATAAAATTTTCCTTAATAATAAAAAACAATATAAATTTAATTATAAACATTCTATATATTATGGATGTAACATCCCAAGTAAGTAATGAATAATAGATATTTTTATCTATGTCTATTAATGATTAAGATAGTGTTATAGAGGCTTAAAATGAAAATAAATACAATCTTATGCATGGAATACAGTAATATTCTTAAAAGATTGTTTTACTGCCTTTTGATGGCAAACCATTTTGGAATCTATATTTTGACACTTTTATAAACTATGTTTGTCAAAATAAACATATCCTTTATGATTGGGACATCAAAATTTACCTTGTGTGAATTTTTGGTATTTTTCTGACAATGTTCATTTTTTAATGAATAGTGAAAAATACTGCATTTTACATCAAAACTGCTTTTTAATCTAATTTATTTATATGATTAGATTATGTTTTGAATTGGTTTTGAAGTGAAATTAGAATATATTTTTACCATTTTATCCAATGGTGGTCATTGGAATCAATTTCTCTTTGAAATTAGACTTAAACTGGTGTCAATCTTTTGATACTTATTGTTTTGTAAAAACACGCTATTTGCTCTGTCAGCGGGAATTAATTATTAAATTAATTAATGTGACCTATATGTTTTGAATTTTGTAAAATAGACTTCATTTTTGAATTCAGAATATCAAATATAGCTTAGGGTGAATTTTTGGTAATTTTCTGAAAAACTTCAATTTTTGATGAATAGTGAAACCACTAAGTGATAATCAAGCAAACTGATTTTTCAGTTAAATGAAATTTTACCACTAATGTGTATTGAATTTTGAAAATCCGACATACATGGTTGTCATTAAGAAGTAAAATGTGGTTCAATGAGATTATAATAATTTTTTGGTGAATAGTAACTTATTAAGTTCCTAATCACGATTAATGGTAATTAGGGTAGTTTAAGGTATAAATAATACATTAATAAACTGAAATGACCTAGACACATGTCCCAACCTCATTGGTTGTGTCATGTCCGACCATGACATGCCATGGGTCAACTTGGGGACCCCATGGATCCACTTTTGTTGGGAAATGACATAAATTACTTTTTATTTAATGTTAAAGTGAAAATGACACAAACATAATATGTTTTACGAAAACAATTTTTAAGTGGGGTTATACAAGTCCAACATTTGATTATAAATAATCATTGGAAATCTAAAACTATTTCCTATATCATAGTATTTTTTTTATAATTTTTAGACATTAAATAAATTTAAGTTTTTATGACATAATAATGATGCAGCGATGACATCATTATTTGATGATTAAAATAAAATAGAAAGATAATGTAAAATCTATGAACTACACATGTCCAAAACCAATTGGATGAGTGTATTTTGAACCCTTATCACCTTATCCACGAATTCTATCAATGTGGGACCTTTTAAAACCGAAACACATTTTCAAATAATGTAATATTTCATTACTTTCCAAAAGTGCCCCTCCTCTCCTCTTATAAAAGGCCCCCACCTCTACCTCATTTCACACACTCTTCAAGCCTTTGGCTCGGCCAACCCCTGCCCATTTACTCTATCCACATCCCTCTCCTCATCCTAGAGGATTACCTTTGGGCAGAATCCTTTCAAAGGAAGCCATTAGGCTCAAATCAAAAGGAGTTACACTTTTTAAGGTAATTCGTTCTCTCATGTTCATTTGTTTTATTTTGCTTCTCCAACCCCCTAAACTCTTTTTATTTACTTCTTTTGTAACAAAACCAGTATCTTCAATATAATAGGATGTTGTTATATGATTTATTTGAGCTACACTCTCACACAACTACATCAAATGGTTAAAGAACATACGGTTTCCGTGGATGGTGAAATTCTGCCTCCCGAAACGATGATTGTTCAACACTCATTTAACACCTTCAAAGGTGGCCATTATGATGTAACTATTTTTATATATGATATATAATATGTTTATGTTTTCCTTAAGCTTCTGTTTTTTTTATTTTGGTCATACCTTTATGGTTTCCATTGTGGGTAAAACACGATATCTTCATTTTAGGAAGTGCGGACTACCGCCCCCTAAAAGTGATTTGATTCATTAATACCATATGTGGGATGTGTAAAGGATAAAGTTAATGATATTATATATGTTATTATACTGGAATTATAATATACTCTTATATCATTATGATTCCATTCCAGAAAATATGAAATAGAAATGAAAGTAGCGTTCATGCGTACGTACGGCTTACCGTCTCCATGAACGGTGCATTTCATTTCTTACCTCTAAATGATTATGTAATATTATAAATGCATGTATGTACTGGATATATATGACATATATGATATCTACATCATGAATACCATTCTGGATATAATGAACCTTTGACCAAATTAACAACATGTAAGTTTAAGAAGTCTATTTTTGACTTAAGAACCAAATACCGACAAAATTAACATTATTAACTTAACTGATTACATGATGTTCATAACATGGTATAAAAGGAATAATGAACTTGAAAAAGATTCAGAAGCAAGTAGAGATTAACTCAACTTTATTAGTCAGGAGATTAAAGAACAGTTGGGTCAAGTCGGATACGAGGTATGGGACTTCGTCTCAATCTCCTTTCGTTGATGCATATTTTATTTTATACACAACTTTCTTTTATACGGTGTATATACCCCTTTGACTTTTACATTTATTCAAAAGGAATCTTTTTTATACGAAGCGTTTACTAAAAGACAAAAGGGAATGTTTTTGTCATACGTATGCGGCGACAACGACTTCTCCGCCGTCGTGACCGTTATTTGAGTTTCGGCTTCCTCTACAAGCCATACCTTATTTTTAAAAGAAAAATAAATACCATGTTTTACTTTTCTGTTATTTTGGTATTGAAAATGGTTTTCATAATGTTTTTATATAAATGTGTTGTATTGATATCTCGTGATTGGAATGTGGAAATTTTATGATTCCTTTATGCATGTTTTATGTGATATGATTATGTTATGGTTCTTGGGCATTATTATGAAGACGGGTGGTTCCGTGATAAACTAAGGGCGGGTGAGCCCGTTATAGCTCTCCAATGCATTGGGTAACGCGAAGGAGTGAAACGTTATGGTTTCTCCGAAGAGATTTTAGGGAATATATTGTGATGGGTATTCCAAACGTAACCAAGAGGGTTACTCCCTACGTAAGAATGTTATGAATGCCTCAAGTTACCTTTATGTCTTATGATTTCTATGATTTATTCATGATTTTATGAGGTATGTTAAAGTGCCTATGTTTTATGGGTAAAGTATGATTTCATTCTTATGTATATATGAACTCATGTTTCCTTTCCATGTTTTTTTATAACCCATAATGAGTTTTTATGCTCATCCCAAGTTTTTGAAATGTTTTTCACAGGTCAAGGGAAAGGTACATGATAAGATGATAGAGTCAAGGATGTATCAAGAAATAATCCATGTTTTATTTTAAATGTGTTTCCATTGATGGGAATGAAGAATACTATCTTTATGTAACCACTTTGTTTATATGTGGAATGTAATGCAAGTTTTATGATCTAATTCTCTAAAACACTAAACCTGAAAAGATATTCAACGTGTAATCTTGAAATAACTCAAGATTAAGTATGGTTTAAGGCTGGGGCCTTATAGTTGGTATCAGAGGTCGGTTTAGATAACTTTAAGAGTTAGAATTCTATTAAATGATTATCCAAAAATATTTTTTTTCGAAATGATATAGCATTTAAAGATTACCATGTTTCTTCATCTAAGACATGTTTGTTCAGAATGGTTTTCAATAGAGGAAACAGGGAAGCAGTGCTAGGAAGGAATACAGAAGGAAATAACCTTCCGAATCAGCATCCTGAGATGGTCGGAATTATAACTGAACAGTTTGTTGCAGTAATGGCGCAGTTGACTCAAGCGATAAATGGCGGTGGTATCCATGCACGAGATCATCCAGAACAACCGCAGAGGAACATGTCAGTGGTGGAACATTTCATGAGGCAACATCCACCATCATTCAGAGGATCATCTGACACTGTGCTAGCTGAAGGGTGGATTAAAGCACTAGAGAAGATTTTTGATGTCATGGGGTGTTCAGACAATCAAAAGGTTAGTCTTGCTATTTACCGTTTGGAGGGTGAAGAAGATCAGTGGTGGTCTATGGTTAAAAATATCAGGGACGCCGATGAGATTGATGCTCTTGACTGGGATGAATTCAAAGGTATGTTTCTTGAGAAGTATTTTCCTAAGGCTGTTCGACTTAGGATGGAAAAGCAATTCTTGGAATTGAGGCAAGAGGAAGACTCAGTGGCTGCCTATGAAGAAAGGTTCACTCGATTGGCAAGGTATGCTCCAAATTTTATCCGGGACCTTGATAGTAAAATCAATCGTTTTTACTCATGATTAAAGCCAAAGTATCGAAGGGCATTAGCTTCTCGTGAGTTTAAAAGTTATGAAAAGCTTGTTCGATGTGCTAAGAAGGTGGAAATGGAGTTCGCCGATGACCACGTTTTCTATAACAACCAGCAGAAGAAGAGACCAAGGTGGCAGGAGAAAGGTAAGAATTCTTCAAAAAAGTCTGATGGTAAGAAAACTAAGTTTCCAGTTTGTGATAAATGTGGCAAAAGGCATGCTGGGGAATGTCTTCTGAATTATGGGAAGTGCTACCGATGTGGTAAGATGGGACATAAGGCTCTTGATTGCACTGAAAAGGATCAAGGTGAAGGTAAGAACAAATTTGATTTACAGTTAGTGAAATGTTATAAGTGCAATGAGATGGGTCACTATGCAAACGAGTGTCCGACAAGGAGCTTGAGTGATGGGAAGCAGTTAGACTACAAGAAGAAAGGGGTGGTGAAATCCTTTGCAACTACTTTAGAAGATGTCGGTCCATCAAATAGAGATTCGTAGTTTCCTTGGTTTGGAAGGCTATTACCGAAGGTTTGTAAGAAATTTTTCACGGTTATCTAGTCCAATGACTAAGCTAACTCGGAAGGGTGTTAAGTTTATCTGGACAAAAGAATGTGATGATTGTTTTCAGGAATTGAAAAGAAGATTGGTGAATGCTCCAGTTTTGGCACTACATTCCAGGAATGGTGAGTTTGTTATATACAGTGATGCTTCATTGAAAGGACTTGGTTGCGTCCTAATGCAGAATGATCAGGTAATTGCTTATGCTTCACGACAGTTGAAAACTCATGAGGTAAATTACCCTACACATGATTTGGAAGTAGCTGCTGTTGTTTTTGCTTTAAAAATTTGGAGGCATCATTTGTATGGAGTAAAGTGTGAAATATATACCGATCACAAAAGTTTAAAGTATATATTCACTCAGAAAGAGTTAAACATGAGACAGAGGAGATGGCTATAATTAATCAAGGATTATGATTGTACAATTCATTACCATCCGGGAAAAGCAAATAAAGTGGCTGATGCTTTGTGTCGAAAAAGTAATTCTTCATTAACAATGTTGCGTTTGGAACGTGATCCTTTGGTTAACGATTTGATGAACTTTGGCATAGAAGTTGTTGGTGCAGGAAGTCCTTCTGTTTTGTTTCAGGTATTAGTGAGATCTTCTCTATCAGATAGAATCAAGCAAGCACAGAAGCAAGACAGTGAGTTGCAGAAAAAGGTAGAGCTGGTTCAGAAAGGTAAGTTGCCTGAATTCAACATTGATAGTGATTGTGTTTTGAGATTTGGGGAGAGATTGTGTGTGCCTTGTGATTCACAGTTGAAGAGAGAGTTGTTATGCGAAGCTCATAGTTCTCCGTTTTCAGTTCATCCGGGCAGTACTAAGATGTATAGAGATCTGCGGGAGTATTACTGGTGGGATGGAATGAAAAGAGACATTGCTGATTTTACTATGAAGTGTTTGACTTGTCAGCAGGTTAAAGTAGAGCGGCAGTTACCGAAAGGGATGCTTCAGCCTTTACCAGTGCCAGAGTGGAAATGGGAGAATATATCCATGGACTTTGTTGTTGGATTACCGAAGACATCTCGAGGTAATAATGCAATTTGGGTTATTGTTGATCGCTTGACCAAATCTGCTCATTTCCTTGCTATACGAGATACTTTATCTCTTAATCAACTTTCCCGTTTGTATCTTAAGGAGATAGTCAGGTTACATGGAGTTCCTCTCTCCATTGTATCGGATCGTGATCCAAGGTTTACTTCTAACTTTTGGAAAGGCCTTCAGAAGTCGTTGGGTACTGAATTAAATTTTAGTACAGCTTTTCATCCTCAATCAGATGGGCAGTCAGAACGAAAAATTCAGACATTGGAGGATATGCTACGAGCTTGTTCTATGGATTTTCAGGGAAGTTGGGACCAACATCATTCTTTGGTTGAGTTTTCATATAATAACAGTTTTCATTCCAGTATACAGATGGCACCATTTCAGGCATTATATGGGAAGCGGTGTCGAACTCCAGCTTTCTGGGATGAAGTGGGTGAAAGGAAGTTGATGGGACCAGAATTGGTAGAAGAGATGGCAGAAAAGGTTCAACTGATTCAGAAACACATGAGAACAGCTCAGAGCAGGCAGAAGAGCTATGCGGATAACCGGAGGAAGGATCTATCTTTCGAGGTAGGTGATCATGTTTTTCTCAAGGTTTCTCCTTGGAAAAGTGTGATGAGATTTGGTAAGAAAGGAAAGTTGAGTCCAAGGTTCATTGGACCATACGAAATTCTGGAGAGAGTTGGATCAGTTGCATACCGAGTGGCTTTACCTCCGAGTTTATCTCAGGTACACAATGTTTTTCACGTTTCGATGTTGAGAAAGTATATGCCAGATCCATCTCATGTTTTGAGCCAAGAGGTAGTTCAGCTGGAAGAGAACCTATCTTATGAGGAAAAACCAGTCCAGATTCTTGACCACAGGGAGAAAGTGTTACGGAATAAGGTGATTCACCAGGTAAAGGTTTTGTGGAAAAACCACATGATTGAAGAGGCAACATTGGAATCTGAAAATGCAATGAGGGATAAGTACCCCCATTTATTCGATAAGTAAATAAATTATGGGGACGCAATTTTCTAAAGGGGGGAAGGATGTAACATCCCAAGTAAGTAATGAATAATAGATATTTTTATCTATGTCTATTAATGATTAAGTTAGTGTTATAGAGGCTTAAAATGAAAATAAATACAATCTTATGCATGGAATACAGTAATATTCTTAAAAGATTGTTTTACTGCCTTTTGATGGCAAACCATTTTTGAATCTATATTTTGACAATTTTATAAACTATGTTTGTCAAAATAAACTTATCCTTTATGATTGGGACATCAAAATTTACCTTGTGTGAATTTTTGGTATTTTTCTGACAATGTTCATTTTGTAATGAATAGTGAAAAATACTGCATTTTACATCAAAACTACTTTTTAATCTAATTTATTTATATGATTAGATTATGTTTTGAATTGGTTTTGAAGTGAAATTAGAATATATTTTTACCATTTTATCCAATGGTGGTCATTGGAATCAATTTCACTTTGAAATTAAACTGGTGTCAATCTTTTGATACTTATTGTTTTGTAAAAACACGCTATTTGCTCTGGCAGCGAGAATTAATTATTAAATTAATTAATGTGACCTATATGTTTTGAATTTTGTAAAATAGACTTCATTTTTGAATTCGGAATATCAAATATAGCTTAGGGTGAATTTTTGGTAATTTTCTGAAAAACTTCAATTTTTGATGAATAGTGAAACCACTAAGTGATAATCAAGCAAACTGATTTTTCAGTTAAATAAAAGTTTACCACTAATGTGTATTGAATTTTGAAAATCCAACATACATGGTTGTCATTAAGAAGTAAAATGTGGTTCAATGATATTATATTAATTTTTTGGTGAATAGTAACTTATTAAGTTCCTAATCACGATTAATGGTAATTAGGGTAGTTTAAGGTATAAATAATACTTTAATAAAATTAAATGACCTATACACATGTCCCAACCTCATTGGTTGTGTCAAGGCCGACCATGACATGCCATGGGTCAACTTGGGGACCCCATGGATCCACTTTTGTTGGGAAATTATATAAATTACTTTTTATTTAATGTTAAATTGAAAATGACACAAACATAATATGTTTTACGAAAACAATTTTTAAGTGGGGTTATACAAGTCCAGAATTTGATTATAAATAGTCATTGGAAAGATAAAAAGATTTCCTATATCATAGTATTTGTTTTATAATTTTTAGACATTAAATAAATTTAATTATTTATGACATAATAATGATGCAGCGATGACATCATTATTTGATGATTTAAATAAAATAGAAAGATAATGTAAAATCTATGAACTAAACATGTCCAAAAACAATTGGATGAGTGGATTTCTAACCCTTATCATCTTATCCACCTATTCTATCAATGTGGGACCTTTTAAAACAGAAACACATTTTCAAATAATGTAATATTTCTTTACTTTCCAAAAGTGCCCCTCCTCTCCTCTTATAAAAGGCCCCCACCTCTACCTCATTTCACACAATCTTCAAGCCTTTGGCTCGGCCAACCCCTGCCCATTTACTATATACACATCCCTCTCCTCATCCTAGAGGATTCCCTTTGAGCATAATCCTTTCAAAGGAAGCCTTTAGGCTCAAATCAAAAGGAGTTACACTTTTTAAGGTAATTCATTCTCTCATGTTCATTTGTTTTATTTTGCTTCTCCAACCCCCTAAACTCTTTTTATTTACTTATTTTGTAACAACACCAGTATCTGCAATATACAAGGATGTTGTTATATGATTTATTTGAGCTACACTCTCACACAACTACAACAAATGGTTAAAGAACATACGGTTTCCGTGGATGGCGAAATTCTGCCTCCCGAAACGATGATTGTTCAACACTCATTTAACACCTTAAAAGGTGGCCATTATGATGTCACTATTTTTATATATGATATATAATATGTTTATGTTTTCCTTAAGCTTCTGTTTTTTTTATTTTGGGCATACCTTTATGGTTTCCATTATGGGTAAAACACGATATCTTCATTTTAGGAAGTGCGGACTACCGCCCCCTAAAAGTGATTTGATTCGTTAATACCATATGTGGGATGTGTAAAAGATAAAGTTAATGATATTATATATGTTATTATACTGGAATTATAATATACTCTTATATCATTATGATTCCATTCCAGAAAATATGAAATAGAAATGAAAGTAGCGTTCATGCGTACGTACGGCTTACCGTCTCCATGAACGGTGCATTTCATTTCTTACCTCTAAATGATTATGTAATATTATAAATGCATGTATGTACTGGATATATATGGCATATATGATATCTAAATCATGAATACCATTCTGGATATAATGAAACTTTGACCAAATTAACAACATGTAAGTGTAAGAAGTCTATTTTTGACTTAAGAACCAAATACCGACAAAATGAACATTATTAACTTAACTGATTACATGATGTTCATATCATGGTATAAAAGGAATAATGAACTTGAAATAGATTCATAAGCAAGTATAGATTAACTCAAGTTTATTATTCAGGAGATTAAATAACGGTTGGGTCAAGTCGGATACGAGATATGGGACTTCGTCTCAATCTCCTTTCGTTGAGGCATATTTTATTTTATACACAACTTTCTTTTATACGGTGTATAAACCCCTTTTACTTTTACGTTAATTCAAAAGGAATCTTTTTTATACAAAGCGTTTACTAAAAGAAAAAAGGGAATGTTTTTGTCGTACGTATGCGGTGACAACGACTTCTCCGCCGTCGTGACCGTTATTTGAGTTTCGGCTTCCTCTACAAGCCATACCTTCTTTTTAAAAGAAAAATAAATACCATGTTTTACTTTTCTGTTATTTTGGTATTGAAAATGGTTTTCATAATGTTTTTATATAAATGTGTTGTATTGATATCTCTTGATTGAAATGTGGAAATTTTATGTTTCCTTTATGCATGTTTTATGTGATATGATTATGTTATGGTTCTTGGGCATTATTATGAAGACGGGTGGTTCCGTGATAAACTAAGGGCGGGTGAGCCCGTTATAGCTCTCCAATGCATTGGGTAACGCGAAGGAGTGAAATGTTAAGGTTTCTCCGAAGCGATTTTAGGGAATATACTGTGATGGGTATTCCAAACGTAACCAAGAGGGTTACTCCCTACGTAAGAATGTTATGAATGCCTCAAGTTACCTTTATGTCTTATGATTTCTATGATTTATTCATGATTTTATGAGGTATGTTAAAGTGCCTATGTTTTATGGGTAAAGTATGATTTCATTCTTATGTATATATGAACTCATGTTTCCTTTCCATGTTTTTTTTATAACCCATACTGTGTTTTTATGCTCATCCCAAGTTTTTGAAATGTTTTTCACAGGTCAAGGGAAAGGTACATGATAATATGATAGAGTCAAGGATGTGTCAAGAAATAATCCATGTTTTATTTTAAATGTGTTTCCATTGATGGGAATGAAGAATACTATCTTTATGTAACCACTTTGTTTATATGTAGAATGTAATGCAAGTTTTATGATCTAATTCTCTAAAACTCTAAACCTGAAAAGATACTCAATGTGTAATCTTGTAATAACTCAAGATTAAGTATGGTTTAAGGCTGGGGCCTTATAATGGAACCATTTGATAACACATTTTACCATAGTCAATATACCAATGTAATGTTTCATAAATTGACTGAACAATATTAAGTGGTTAATGTAAAGAAGAATTATGAAACAAATGAAGGATGAATGATCAAAAAAATTCCTTAAATAATTAAATATACGATAAAAATGATATTAAAAATGTATTTAATAGATTTAAATTGAATATTCATGACGATATAATGCATCCCACCATGGTGAAATCCAAGGTAAGTGTTTTTCAACTCAATTACATTCCATTGAGGCATATATTATATTATGTTTATAATTTAGATTATATGGTTTATATACATAACATTTGACATGTTATAACATTAATTAATTATTATTTAGTTATTTAACATATAAATTATTTATCCATATTTTTAGGTGTTTTTATTCCAATGTTATTAACATTGTAATGGTTTATTTTTCAATCCATCAAATATTTGGGTGTGTTTCTGTTTCAATTTATGTTGTAAGAATGATAATAACCTTATATAATTAAACAAAGACAATTTTATTATCATATTTTCAGTTTTGAGATCCAATTTTTCCCTTCAAACATTTCCTCTCTATTATATTCAAATTCGAAAATAATGTTAAAAATACAGTCTTTATTTCACTTTTTTAGTCAAGAATCATAATCTTCAAAATATATATTATTAAAGGTGTATTATGAGTATTTCTATCTACATTTATATGCTTTAAAGGGTATCTTTATAATAATTTTATTTTTATTTAATAATGGTTTAAGTTGATTATTTTTTAATGTTTTAGGAACAGGTAATTTTTCAATTTATTTACAAAATACTCAAAGGAATGTTCTTTTTAATGTATATCGTGTGAAGGAATTTTACAACCTCAATAAATATTATTGGAAATTTATATTCTTTTAATAAATATCTTTTCTAAAATAAAATACCTTTTTCATTTTTCTATGAATATTTATCTTTGATATTTGAATAATAAGGCACTATTTTCTAAGAGCGTGAATTGAATTTTAAAAATCACTAATAATTTCATTCTTAAAAATGGAATTTACATTTTAAAGAAATATAATTTTATTTTTTATCTTCCAGTTTCCTCTCTAATTTTCAAAATAATTCCTTTTATTAAAAAAAATTCTGAGTAATTGATGGATTTCTACCACCCTTCACTGTTTGAGGTATTATACTGTATTTTTTTATCATTAACTTCGACGGGATCATGTTCTTTATTAATTTCCATTATTCATTATGTGTTAATTTTTATCCCACATGTCCATATTTTCACAATTATAGATATTCTAAGAATTATATTAACTATATTTCATTTAAATAAATGGGTTTAATTAATGTATGATTGTTTATTTTGCTTTTAGGTAAATAAATGGGTTTAATTAAGTAATATTAAATAAGTATTATATAATTGATTAAGTATATAAAATGAATTTGAAATATGTAATTGGTGGGTGGGACCCTTTATAGTTAGTTCATATATATTTCATTGGGTCTCATGATACAATATAGGCGGATACATAAGTTGGGAAATTTGTGTTTATAATCCCATATAATGAAACAGTATTGCTGAAGTCTAATATATTAAGATTAATTATGTCTTGGATGAGGTCTTGACATAAAGATCATGAATGTCTGATAGTTGGAATTTAATTCCTTAAAAATTTAGTTATCATTATCCTTATGTTAACATTCAAACAAGGATTTTTTTCATTCTCAAGTTATTGATTAAATTTCATCTTTTTTATGTTTAGCTCAGTAATATTGTTATGACTTATCTACTCGTGATATCTTCTATTTTATATTTTCCCCTTACTATTAACTTCAGCTCATCGTTTATTTTATTTTCCCTTCTCTGTGACATTATGAAAGAATATTTGAATGATCATCAAGTATTACATTATCATTTTCAGGATATATTTACATTTTCTAGTTTAATATAAAAATCATGTATATATATAGTCTTCCAAGATAACTAAATTAATTGATTAATAATGGTTCAGTAACTTGTATCTTTTACCAAAGAAGGAAATTATATACAAATTTTGTGTTACAATATTTAGGGTCAAAACAATAACCCTTATGGGAATCAGAATCTTGGATTCCATTTTTAATGAGGATACCTATCTTGATAAGTGTGGAGAAGTCTTTCCTTGTTCAATTATGTATTTAATCATATTCTATCAATATGGGATATCTTAATAATACACTTGATTAAGTTTTAATCCATTTATATAGAATACCACACTTCCCCTACCTCTATATTCCATAAACCTCTTTGGAGTAGAAATAAGTAGGATGATACTGTAGTGGGGTCCCACTTTTCATATAAAAAATGAATGTTTCTCTTTCATGATTTCATCAAATCATGTATCATAAATGACCTAATGGCAGGGAATGAGGTTTGTATAAAATCAGTGAGAAAACATCATTCTAGTGAAATATTTTGTATATCATGTTATCACATGATTTTCACATAATTATTGAATAATGTGAGCCAAGATCAATGGGATGACCAATCTAATAAAAATCCATAAAATTCCTACAAGGTCATTCTAATTATTTTAATCCTAAAATTATATTCATATAGAATAAATATATTTATAATCGACACTCAATCCTCTACCACCACACATTTCACATCACAAAATTCACAATTACACAATGTAAAAATTCATCATAACATCCCTACCATATGACATTACACTTCAAAGTACGATCATGTCAAAACCCTAAAATATGTCACTCAATAAATTTTAGATTTAATTCCTTTTTTATGTAACATCTATATGAGGTTCAAACAACACATCATCAATATTTGATTTCCATACTCCTGAGTTTATTTTTATAAGGATATTACTTATGTATTTCCATCATCTATTGAAATTCCCATAATCTAGGATATCCCATTATCTAGGACTATAATCCCTATAGATTTCTTCCATTTATCTATGTTCTTGATAAAAGAAATTTCCCTACCTCTTTCTTGGAAAGGTATATTCCACCTTGGAATTATTATATTGATACACATAATTAGTTAGAAATATTCTTACTATATTTCCCCACCTATTTTCATCTGTCTATTTTCCCATTCAGAACGACATGAAATGGATATTTATGCATATGTACCAAACTAGACATTATTTTTTATCTTCCACATAGACCCCCTTACGGAATGTCATAAAACCACATGGATTAGTCAATGATGGATAACCTTAAAATTTATAATGTTTCCTATTACATTTTACTAAACTATGTGTTTTTTGATTCAGTTTATAGGGACATGTAAGAATTTGTTTTTTGGGCCTCATCCTAACTCCACAAAACCTTCTTCCTCTCTGGATTGCAATAAACTCCATAGATCCAATTATGTGGATTTAAATTTTAGAACCTCTCACTTAATCCCACAAAAATAATAAGAATAATATTGAGAAACACTAATATATATATATATATATATATGATCAAATTGATGTATGTTTATAATTAGTCATTTACACATGAGTAACTAGTTCCATCCTAGAAATTCGGGAAGGATTCAAAATCATGTCGTAAATCTATATGAGAGTCCAGGAGGAGGTGATAATTCCTCCCAAATGGATCTTATGAGCCTAACATCCTATCCCCTATAACAATGTGACTTCTAAAGAATCACTAGTGAGAACCCAAAATGACCATCTAGCTTTGGATAATAGGTCTAGAGTGACATATCTTGTCATAGATGTGGGAGGCATTGAGTGTTTTTTGTTCTACAAAAATCCCTCATTATAAATTTCATAAAATAATAATTGTGACCTGACCTTATGATTGTGGAATAATAATCACCCTCCCTTTACTAGGAATGGTAAAACATTACATTGGTATAAAATAGTAAGGTTGTTCATTTATTAAAGAAATGGTCTTTTCTTTTGAAATAGGGTCTTAAACTACTAGTGAAAATCACAAGAATTTGAAGCATGTTGTAATTTATACTCACAATTTTAGAATCGTAAAAATGTTCACGACACATAGATATTATTTCAACATCCTCATGAAATAATCTCCCAATTAAAAATATTATAATTGTATTTTTTTATCTATAGTGATGAATTTTGTATAAATAAGTATTCTATCTTTTCTATATAAACTCTCTAAAAACATTAGTTCATTAATAGAACAACATAACAAATTCTTAATTATTAAAGTACTTACATACCATAATATTTATCTTTTATACTCCTATATATATGATAGTAATATTTCTGTAATGAATCATTAAAACTATCATTGATTCACAATAGTATAATCATATCATTTAAAACTAGTTAATATCATCAAAAGAACCTATTCAGTTTAATATAATTGAAATATATTTCCAAATAATATTCATGGTCATTATTTAATTCTCCAGGGGACTCTTCATATTAACTCCTTCAGAAATTAAAAAAATCCATAGCTTATAAAACCATTTCCACTCTAACATGCAAGGAGATTTGCTGTGTTTTAATCCTCCTCATGGTTAAACTACCTCTCACTCAACTAAATAGAAATTTTTTATTCATCATTATTATCTTGAATAAAAACTCATAAAAATAATTTTTATATTAATACATTGAATTAACATATCATGAATCATCAATTTTTATTTTCATAAAATTTAATATTGAAAATATCCTTAAATTGGGTTTAGTAAATGGCTCTTTTGAACTCAAAACATGCCTTTCTAAAAGTGATAAATAATCTTATGAATTACAACATTACTCTTATAAAGTATTCATTTAAAATAAAATTATATTATTATGTAATTAAATTTTATTACATTTTATTTCAAAGATACTTTTCTCTGCATGTAACAACTAGCTTTTGTAAACAATAATATAATACTAAAATATTATTATTTAATGAAATAATTATCACATATAAATTGGATTGGTGTTGAAAAATTGTAATAAATAAATTATGAAAATGTAATATTTGCGATTTTATAATGTTAATACATTTTATATTAAATGGTTATAAATTAAAATAAAATAATTTGAAATTTAAAATAGAAGAATTTTAAACAAATATCTTTCTATGTGTGCCCTGTGTTTTCATTATAATAAATTAAACAAATAATTATTGATTAACTATATTTATAGAATTAATATATTATATATTAATTGAAATATTTTAACATTCTTCTAATAGTATTTTATAAGGAAGATAATGAAGGTAAAGTCAATTTTTTGATTAGAAATTCATTAGACTAAGAAATGCCTTGTTTCATTTTTTACACACATTAACAAATGAATTTATTCCACTCATTGAAATTTAATCATCTAAAGTGAATTATATATTTTTAATGTTCATAATTAACATTATTTAAAACGTTCAACTCAATTTTTTGTCCTAATTAATAGTAAAAATGTAAAAATTTGTTACCACGGTTAATGTTTAAACTAGTTTTTGGGGGTTAGCCTAAGTGATATGGTTTCAAATATCGTATAAACACGCCTTACCATGATTTTTTAATTAATTTTATAATATATCCTTCATATCAATATTATAATTTCCCCCATATAACATGGGTAATAATTTATTAAATTTATTTATTTTAGAAAATTAAAAGTCTGTCATTACCCTCTATTCTAAAAGGTTTCCAGCTATATTATCATCCTCAAACTTCATGAGCCTTCTATCTCAGCCAGTCCCTACCCTAATACCTTATTAACACCCCTGAAAAAATCATTGAGGCCATGATGTGATAAAAAAACAATCAAATCAATGGTTAATGTGTAACCCAAATTTGATTTCTTAATAAATATGAGTTTTGAAGGTTTACAAAGCAAGGCAAGATTTGAGGTAAAGGATTTATGTTATAATCTCATTTATTTTCAGGTTTTTCTAAAGTATAATTCTATTCCTGATAATTATATGGATTTTATAATTTAATATCCGTACATTTTATTATCCTTTTACTATTTCTATAATTTCTATATTTTAGTACTATTTTCTTCTCTATAGTACTTAAAATGATCCATAGTGTGTGTTAAATAAATATACCTTATTTTCTTTTTGGTAGATGAAAATTTTAATCTATGAATGTGATATTTTATTTATTTTCTTAATTATTCATTAAATGTTTTCAAATATATAATTTTTACTACCATTTACTTTATTTACTAGGGTTTAATGAGGAATCTTATTAATAAAATGTTTTTCCGGACAAGTGATTTTTTATTTTTACAAAGGCGTAAAGGGAATGATTTATTTTGATGTATATACCATAATGAAAATTTTCATCAACATTTCTATTATTTATTTTGATGCTTCCATTATATATTTCCAAATTTCTATTCTATGAACATAATATTCGTAATATTTTTGTGATTTCAACAAAAAATGTTATCAACAGAAAATGACTTGTTCTTATTTTTTAGAATAATGTCTTTAATGAACTTTTAAATGTATTTATAATATATGCCAAAATATTTTTAGTATTTATATGATTCACTAGGGATATGATCTTATCATATGATACATATTTGTTTCTCTAGGTGGAATATAATGATAGTGATTTAAGGATAATTCTATGAAATATATTTCTTTCCCAGGAGTTAATTAAGTAATGATGAAATATTTATGAAACCATTTTTTCATGAGTCATTCTATGATGAAATTATTAAATATTTTTTAATATAATTTCATTTCCATGGGTTGTGATATGATAATATTTTGAACTTTTTATGATCTTGTGGCACAAATATGTATTGTTTTCATTATATGAGGGATGGGCCAAAAATTATATAGTCCTACAATTAATTGGGCATTAATTAAGGATTTGAGAATATCCTAATATATTATGGATTTAAAAACTAATAATAGATAATGGAGTTAAATAATATAAATTCCCTGAAAAGATAATAATACAAATGACTGGGAAGATATTTCCATTTCTTGAATTTGTTCACAATGATATTCTTTGTGTAATCTTTAACATGGAACTGATTTTATACACTTATCTGTATGAAACATACATAGGTATTATGATAATGATATGTTCTCAGTGAGCATGATTGATTATTTATGAATATTCACTCATAATTTTTAAGACTTTTTATGAATGAAATTTTATTCCAAGATTCAGGGTTAATGATATTTAACTTATTGGTCTTGATTATTATAACTTATGATCATGTTATCATATCATTATTATTATCATATACTCTCTTATCATCATTGATTAATATGTCTTATGCATTCCTTTACTGAACTTCTAAGAACACCCTTGCTTATGTTTTACTTCCCTAGGTTATGAAGAAAAGTTTTTTCGGTAGGGCATGTCAAAGAAGAGTACTATTTGAGAAGATCATTGTTGGAGATGTTGAATATCTATCAAAAAATAAGATGATTGTGTATCTAGTATACAAAGACACTAAAACATTAATTTCCTAAGGTGTGAATTAGTACGAAATGTATTGAATATTGATTTAAATTGTTTTAATTTTAATATATGGAATGATCAAGACATCTTAGTTAGTAACAGATTAGGGATTAGTTAGATTTTAGAGATTATGCTTTTAGTAATTTGTTGAAAACATTGGAGATAATTCTATGTATAGAATACCATCAAATTTTTTTGTAAGTAATAAATTATGGGTTATTTTTTATAAAAAAAAATCCATTCCTGGATAGTGACGATGGGAAGCTGCTATGTAATAGGTTATACTAATAGAAATGACTCTAAATGTGTTTGATTTCATATTAAAATAATACTCATTGATTCATGAGGAGTGGTAAAAAGAAGTAACATCAGGTTAAAATGTAACACCCCAATCTTCTATGGTACGCTTCTCTTTGAATAATGCAATAGCATGTGTTGTACGCAACATCGAGTTCTAACACACCACAACCAATCAAAATAGCAATTATGAATAGTAATACCCACTTTTTTAAATTAATGAATTTCATTTATCAAAATGGACTTCAATTTTGGATTAAAAATATCGAAATAAGCCTAGGGTGAATTTTTTGTTTTTTTCTGAAAAAAATCATTTTTTGATGAATAGTGAAACCACTAAGTGGTAGTTAAAAAACTGAATTTTTCATAAAACATAATTTTACCACTTATGTGAGTGGAATTTCGAAAATACGAGAGACACAGTTAATATCAATGACTAAAATGTGGTTCATTGAGATGAAAATAATTTTTGGTGAATAGTAACTTTTTACTTTTATTATCATGGTTAAAAGTAAATAGGGTAATTAAGGGTAAAAATGATATTAATATTATCCTAAAACATGTATTAATTCTATTGGATAAGCTTAATTAGACCAAAAACAACCATAGTAATAAAATATTATCATTTAGGCCCACTTGGATTAGATAAGGACATTTATTATTATTTAATTCAAAGAAGACTTAAAAGAGTAAAAATGAAAGTTTATTTACTAAATCATTTTTAATATAGGGTTATACATAAGATAAATTCGATTGTAAATATTCATTAGAAAGATAAAAAGATTTCAAACATAATGGTATTTTATTTATAATTTTTAGACATTAAATAAATTTATTTATTTATGACCCAATGATGATGCACCAATTACCATAATAGCGAAACATTAAAATAATTGATATTATAAATACCCAAATAAATATAATTTTAGACTCTTTATGAATTAAAATTATTTTATAGTTTAATATGACATGTTAGAAAGGATTTAATTAACTTTTTTAGAAGTAATAATTCTGTTATGAGTTTCAAAAAAAATCAATTTTCCAAATAGTGTCAAAATTGACATAAAAGAGTTTTTAAAACAAATATTATATTATTAATTGATATTCAATTCCTAAAAATCTACGGTTCGGGAAAAATAATTACACCATGATATGTGTATAGTAAAGGGACCAATTGGGGGTCTCTTGGAGGTATATAGTATGTTTATTAACTATATAGTATAAAAATACAAAGTGGCATGGTAAGTGTCAAACTAATTAACTAAGAGTTAAAACTAAAAGATAAGGTTAATATAATGACACAAACCTTTCTAAATTATATTGGTTGAGTGGTTTTCAACCCATCCCCACCTTAAACTTTAAATAATACACTTTTGATCCATTATAAACCGAATATGAATTTATTATAAAATAATTTTTCTAGCTTTTCCAAAGGTACCCCTCTCCCCTCTTATAAAAGGGAACTCCCCCTTCTCATTAATTAACACCTAAAAAGCCATTTGGATCAGCCCAACTCTGCCCAAATACTCTCTGAACTTCACTCAATTCATCCTAAAGGACTTACTTTAGTCCAAAATCCATCCTTAAGAGCCCTTTTGATAAAATCAAAAGGAAGAACCCGAAGAAGAGGTAATGATTTCACCACCCTTTTCCAAGTTCGTTTCTTATTCCACTTATTCTTTCTTTGTTATTAACATTCTAAAATAATAACTCTACTATCTTATATATACTGTGATGTTATTATAAATATGGTACAATCATATTATGTATACTATCCATCCATTGAATAACATGTCACTATACGTGCGTACGTGCGGCTTACCGTCTCCACGTCGTGGTGTAATTGTTATTCAATAAATTATTATTTGGATGGGTATAATAATGATGTGTAATTAATGTAAATAATAAATATAACATGATAATTATTCTGTATATATGATATACCATCCAATTATATATTATTTTAATATCAATAGAATGATATTGTCGCTTGTACGTACGGACGGACTACCGTCTCCATGAACGCGATGAGATTCATTCTCCATCATATTCATTCAAGTATAATTATCATTTTATGATTAATAATAATATCTAAGGACTTGATATCATTATGGATATGATTAAGATAAAACCTATCCATGACAAACATGTCTTACATAACAAAACATAAAAAAGAAAATGAGTAAGTTAACACCCAAAAAAACGATAATACTAAGATATTATGAACAAATCAATGTTAAATGATTATATATGATATCATATTAATGTATATGATTATTGTATAATTTAATAAAAATTATTTCACCGTTATACAGGAGGTTAACCTACCCTCAACCAAGGAAAAGTACAAGGTAAGGGTTTATTTCACAATCTCTTCATTATCCGAGGTTGTTTATACGTAATAATCTACTGGGATATCTTTATCATCCACCTCCATGTTTCTTAAAAATGTATTTCAAAACATTTTTACTATTTACAAGAATAAGGGTTAAAGTCATTTATACACTTGTTTGAAATTTTATAATAGGTTTATAAAGAAATCTTTCCATCGTTTTCCAAATAAGGTGCATTTTAACATTTTTGACAGAATTAATGTATGAATGTTTTTTTAACTTATACGGTAGGTGTGACTATTTTCCGCTGTTATAAAATCGTCGAAGCTTCCCTTACAATCTTATAAGAATATTTTCAAAGAAAATGTTTTATTTTATAAATATATGACTCTTAAATGATTTCAAAATAGAAAGAGATATTTCTCTAAAAAGAGTTTTGATTTCATCTATGTCAATATCCATTGATGGATTTTACGCTTATTTGAAGTTGATTTATTATGATACAAAACTTCTATATTGTATTGAATGTTTTGTGATATGATTGACTGTGGATGTGTTATTTTTATACCATTCATGGTTTATGGATGAAGTATTTACATTTCATATGCTACTTTTAATACGAATGTTTATTTTATGTTTAAACCTTTTCATATGGGAATGAATTGGACTTAATATGTGACAGGTGGAGCCCTCTATAGCTCCTCGATGCATCGGTAGGTCTCATGAGACATACTAGTGACTTGTCACAAGGCCTTGGAAAATTATTATTTGTAGTCTTGGCACGAGGCCTTGTCTATGTGGTTATGATAGTCTGGAATTATGCATTCCATCATTATGAAAGTGGTTATTGATATTGCATGTGATTATTTGATTAGTAGAATATCCATGTGAATAAGTAAATGGAATTATTTCATTTTATTTTTTCCATAATATGTTGAAGTTCATGTTTAAAAGGATTTTGTTTTAGTTATACATTGCCTTAAATGTTTATTCTTATTTATGAAAGTTTCCTCTATATTGTTATCCTTACTGGGCATTTGAGCTCACCCCTTTTCTTTGTTTTATTTTTCCCTGGATGTGAGGAAGTAAATTATGAATGACCTGCAGGGATTGTATGAGGGGATAAGAGTGTAGAATATGGAGACTATTTTGTTTTAGTTTTCATTTTTATGATGTAATGTAAAACTTTATGAATATATCTAGTGTTTCCAAGGCTACTAAACTAATAGGTATTTCACGATTTGATCTTTCTTGTGATCATGCCAATGTTATGTAATAATGAACCGACTCTAGGTAACTGGGGTCGGGGTGTTATAGTTGGTATCAGAGGAAGTTTAGTACAAACTTTTGAAGCTATATTTAGATAAACTCGGATTAGACCACATATATTTAAGATGGAATTTGAGGATTAGTATAGAAGAACTTCCTAGAATTTTAGTGTTGTAGTGATTTTGTGAGTTTCTGAGAAATACATCCCTGTCTGGATATGAGCAGGTAAAGGCTGCTCTAACACATATGTACCTAGGGGTAAAACCCGAAAACACCACTTTGAGCTAGACTCGAACGGGAACAGGTGCACAACAACGGGCCTTGCTGCACTCTTGGTTATGACACTCCCGGGGGATATGCATAGGATAACTCTCATTTTCTTTACAAATAATTATGAAGGGGTTATGATTATATACTTTCTCAAAGAAAACATTTTTATGATTATGGATTATATCCGTAAATAGTATAATTTATGTTAAGTGTTTTATAAGTTTGGAATTAAGTATTTTGATTTAAAAACTGATCTAGTTTATGCCATTGCTTAGAAATGGCGCCTAGTGGAAGAAATGGAAACCATATCAATGCATGCAATTCATGTAGGGATTTCCCTCCTACTCAAGATTATTATAGTGGATCTGGTGATGCAACTGGGATCGATCAGCTAATCAACATATTGGGACAACTCACTCAGGTTATGAATAATAACCTTACCCGTATAGAGCACCCCGATCCGCAGCGTGGAGGATCAATGTTAGATCGCTTTAGGAGGAAACAACCACAAACATTCTATGGGAGTACAAAACCCCTAGTAGTTGAGCAATGGATAAATTCCCTAGAGAAAATATTTCAGGCTTTGGGGAGTACTGAAAGGGAAAATGTTATCATGACAGTTTACCGCCTCACTAGAGATGCTGATAAATGGTGGTCATTGATTCCAAACATAAAGGAATATTATGAAGTATCAAATATGGAATGGATAGAGTTCAAAGATCTATTTTTAGAAAAATACTTTCCTCGTGACCATCGAGAAGATATGGAAAGACAATTCATGAGTCTGAGACAAAAGGAGGATGAGAATGTTAGAAAGTATGAGGCTAACTTTACAAGGTTAACAAGGTATGATAGAGATTATACATGTAACCCAAGAAGTATGATTGATCATTTATTTGATGGGTTATATCCATTTCTCTATCGAGCATTAGTCTCCCAATCCTTCTCATCGTATGAAGACATTGTCTCATGTGATATCTAGACAGAGAAAGAATTCTCAATTTCTTATGACTATAAAGCAAAGCAAGAGAAGAATAGATCTGCGGATCATTCTCGGAATGGAAATAAAGGGAAGAAGGGAAAAGTTGAATATCCATCCTGCAGTAAATGTGGGAAGAAAAAACCCGGTACTTTCTTAAAAGGAATGGGAGTCTGTTAAAAGTGTGGTGAGAAAGGCCAGCAAGCTCGTGATTGCAAGGGGAATAAGGAAGCTACTGATGTTCAGTGCTACAATTGCAGGGAGATGGGACATTATGCAAATGAATGTCATAAGCGTCAGGGGAACTTACCTCAGAAAAGGCCAAGGGATCAAGGTCAAGCTTATGCTATCAATAATGTTGAGGTAGAAGCTTCGAAAGATGTGGTGGAAGGTAATTTAATGGCTTCCTCGAGTTTAGCAAATGCATTAGTTGATTCTGGATCATCGCATTGTTTCATATCTTCCCAGTTTGCTAAGAAAATTAGATATTTCCAATTTTATTTAACAAGGGAGTTTTCAGTTAAAACTTCTAAGGGAAGTATCATTGCAACAATGTTTTGTGAATCATTCCCCATTAGATCACATAAATGTTCTTTATCCACTGATCTCGTCATCATACCTATGATTGAGTTTGATATAATCCCTGGTATGGATTGGATTTCATACCATGATGTGATGATTTTTTGTAATAAGAAGGAGGTTACGATTTTTGATGATGATGATAAGGAACACCTTATCTTTATAGAAAAATCGTCACCACCTAATTCTTATCTAGATCCACCCCCAGTAGCTCAACTAAATTCAATTATTGGGGAGGAAGAGGATGAAATGACTGTGGGTGCGGAAAGGGATGTTCAAATAGAGGATGTACCTATTGTGAAAGAATATGTAGATGTGTTTTCGGAAGATTTACCTGGACATCCTCCAGGACGAGAAGTTGAGTTTTTCATTGATTTAATTCCTAGATCAAGGCCTATATCAAAGACCCCTTATAGAATGGCCACTATATAATTAGTTGAACTAAAGAAACAACTATAGGAATTGAGTAATAAGGGATTTATTCTCCCTAGTGTTTCTCCATGGGGAGACCCTGTTCTTTTTGTTAAAAAGAAAGATGGATCTATGAGGTTATGTATCGACTACAGGGAGATCAATGCTATAAAAATAAAGAACAAGTATCCCATACCTCGCATTATTGATTTATTTGACCAACTGCATGGAACTCAATAATTTTCAAAGATTGACCTTAGATCTGGATACCATCAGTTGTGTGTGAAGAAGGAAGACATTCTGCAGACAATATTTCGAACCAGGTACGAGGATTACCAGTTTACAGTAATGCCTTTTGGATTGAAGAATGAACCCTCTGTATTCATGGATCTGATGAATAGAGTTTTCAAGAAATACCTCGATGAATTTGTGGTGGTATTTATTGATGATATCTTGGTATACTCCAAAAGCTATGATGATCATGAAAATCACTTGTGCATTATCATGAAGACTCTGAGAAGACGTGAATTATATGGGAAGTTTAGCAAGTGTGAATTCTGGCTTTAGGAGATTTGTTTTCTTGGCCATATTGTCTCTAAATATGGAATCTCTGTTGATCCTTCTAAGACCAAGGCAATCCAAGAATGGCCAGCACCTACGATTATAACTGAGGTACACAGTTTTATTGGTTTGGTAGGTTATTATCGACGTTTCGTCCATAATTTTTCCCGATTGGCTAACCCATTAACGAAGTTCACACGTAAAGGGGTTAAATTTGTTTGGACAAAAGAGTGTGAAGAATGTTTCGATTAACTGAAGATAAGATTAGTCAATTCTCCTATATTGACTCTACCATCAGGGAATGATGGGTTCGTTATTTATAGTGATGCATCGAAGAAAGGACATGGTTGTGTTCTAATGCATAATGATAGGGTTATTGCCTATGCATCATGATAGTTAAAAATTCATGAACAAAACTATCCTACTCATGATCTTGAGTTGGCAGCGGTGATCTTTGCTTTGAAGATATGGAGTCACTACCTCTATGGTGAAAAATGTGAGATTTATACTGATCATAAGAGTTTGAAGTATATTTTCTCACAAAAAGAACTCAACATGAGGAAAGGAGATGGCTTGAAATACTCAAGGATTATGATTGCACGATACACTACCACCTAGGGAAAGAAAACAAGGTGGCAGATGCTGAGCAGAAAATACCATGGAGTTTTGAACAATATGAGAATTGAAAGGGATCCAGTTTTCATGGATCTGGTGAATATGGACATGGGAATAACCAGGGAAGGTGAAACATCAATGCTTTTTCAAATGGTTGTGAAACCATCTTTACTAGAATGTATTAAGAGTTATCAGACCGATGATGAATAATTTAAAAAGAAGAATAAAGCTGTGAATGATGGGAGATTGAGAGACATTGTGTATAAAGAAGGAATTTTGAAATTCGGTAAGAGGCTTTGTGTTCCCGATATACCTGATCTAGAAAGGGAATTGCTGGATGATGCTCATAGTTCCAATTTCTCTATACACCTTGGGAGCACCAAAATGTATAGATATTTGAATGAACATTTTTTGTGGGAAAACATGAAGAGGGAGATTTCTGATTTTGTGTCAAGATATATGGTTTGTCAATAAGTGAAAGCAGGAAGGCAACAGCCCGGAGGAGTCATGAAACCTCTTCCCATACTGGAGTGGAAATGGGACAATATTACGATGGACTTTGTCATGGGGCTACCAAAGACTCCTAGAAGGAATGATGCAATATTGGTCATTATTGATCGTCTTACCAAGTCTGCACATTTTATTTAAATAAGGAAAGATTTATAACTTGAAAGATTATAAAGACTATATATTAATAATGTTGTGAGACTTCATGGAGTACCCCTATCGATTGTTTCTGATCGTGATCCCCGATTTACTTCAAGATTCTGGAAAGGTCTTCAGAATTCTATGGATACTGAACTTCATTTGAGCACTACCTACCACCCTCAAACTGATGGAAAATTAGAAAGAACTATTCAAACCATAGAAGACATGTTTACATCCTGCTCACATGACTTTCAGGGTATGTGGGATCAATATTTACCTCTGGTTGAATTTTCCTATAACAATAGCTTTAATTCGAGTATTCATATGGCACCATATGAAGCCTTATATGAAAAGAGATGTCACACACAAACCTGTTGGGATGACGTTGGTGAATGAAAACATATAGGACCAGAACAGGTAGAGGAAATGATGGAAAAGGTGAAGGTAATCCAAAACCATATCAAAGCAGCTCAAAGTAGGCAGAAGAGCTATGCTGACAATCGAAGGAAGGATTTGGAATTTCAAGTCAGTGACCATGTTTTCCTGAAGTTATCTCCATGGAAGGGAGTCATATGTTTTGGTAAGAAAGGTAAATTGAGTCCCAGGTACATCGGACCTTTTGAAATTCCAGAACGAATTGGGGTTGTAGCTTACCGATTGGCAATGCCGCTAAGTTTCTCCAAAGTTCACGATGTGTTCCATGTATCTCTGTTGAGGAAATACATGCCTGACCCAACACATGTACTCACCTATGAGGAATTAGAACTGGAACCTGATCTATCTTATTGTGAAGAGCACGTCATGATTCTTGATATGAGAGAACAAGTACTGAGAAACCGGACGACTCGTCTGGTAAAAGTCTTGTGGAGAAACCATATGATAGAAGAGGCAACGTGGGAACCCGAGGATCTTATGACGAAGAACCATCAGAGTCTTTTCATGCGGTAGTATTCTAGAAATTTTGAGGAGAAATTATTTGAAGGAGGAGAGAATGTAACACCCCAATCTTCTACGGTACTCTTCTCTTTGAATAATGCAATAGCGTGTGTTGTACACAACATCAAGTTCTAACACATCACAACCAATCAAAATAGATGTTATGAATAGTAATACCCACCTTTTGAAATTTTTAAATTTTATTTCCCAAAACGGACTTCATTTTTGGATTCGGAATATCAAAATTAGCATAGGGTGAATTTTCGGTATTTTTCTGAAAAACTTCATTTTTTGATGAATAGTGAAACCACTAAGTGGTAGTTAAAAAACTGAATTTTTCATAAAACTTAATTTTACCACTTCTGTGAGTAGAATTTCGAAAATCTGAGAAACACGGTTAATATAAAGGACTAAAATGTGGTTCATTGAGATGAAAATAATTTTTGGTGAATAATAACTTTTTACTTTTATTTACCACAGTTAAAAGTAAATAGGGTAATTAAGGGTAAATATGATATTAATATTACCCTACAACATGTCCTTATTCTATTGGATATGCTTAATTCAACCAAAAAAACCTTAGGAATAAAATATTATCATTTAGTTCCACTTGGATTAGATTAGGGAATTTATTATTATTTAATTCAAAGAATAGTTAATAGTGTTAAAATTATAGTTTATTTACTAAATAATATTTAATATAGGGTTATACCTAAGCTAAATTCGATTGTAAATATTCATTAGAAAGCTAAAAAGATTTCATACCTAAGGGTATTTTATTTATAATTTTTAGACATTAAATAATTTAATTTATTTATGACCCAATGATGATGCATTAATTACCATAATAGTGAAAAAATAAAATAATTGATATTATAAATAATCAAATAAATATAATTTGAGACTTTTTATGAATTAAACTAATTTTATAGGTCAATATGACATGTTAGGAATTATTTAATTAACATTTTTCTATGTAATAATTCTGTTATGATTTTCACAAAAATCAATTTTCCAAATAGTATGAAAATTGACATAAAAGAGTTTTTAAAACAAATATTATATTATTAATTGATATTCAATTCCTAAAAATATATGGTTCATCCAAGAGACTTATACCATTATAGTTTTATAATTACTGGACCACATGGGGGTCTCTTGGAGGAATATATTATGTTTATTAACTATATAATATAAAAATACAAAGTGACATGGTAGGTGTCAAACTAATTAACTAAGAGTTAAAACTAAAAGATAAGGTTAATATAATGACCCAAAACTATCTAAATTCTATTGTTTGAGTGGTTTTCGAACCATAACCACCTTAAGATTTAAATAATCCACTTTTTAGCCATTAGAAACCGAATATTAATTTATTATAAAATAATATTTCTAGCTTTTCCAAAGGTTCCCATCACCCCTCTTATAAAAGGGCACTCCCCTTCTCATTAATTCACACCTTCAAAGCCATTTGGCTCGGCCAAACTCTGCTCAAAAACTCTCTAAACTGCCCTCACTTCATCCTAGAGGCCTTACTTTAGTCAGAAATCCAACTTAAGGATCCCTTTTGATCAAATCAAAAGAAAGAACTCGAAGAAGAGGTAATGATTTCACCACCCTTTTTCAAGTTCCATTCTTCTTCCACTTATTCTTTCTTTTTTATTACCATTATAAAATAATAACTCCAGTAACTTATATATATTGTGATGTTATTATAAATATTTTACAACTATATTCAGTATTCTATCCATCATTAGAATAACATGTCACCATACGTGCATACATACAACTTACCGTCTCCACGTCGTGGTGTAATTGTTATTCAATAAATCATTATTTGGATGGGTATAATAATGATGTGTAATTCATGTAAATAATATATATAACATGATAATGATTCTGTATATATTATATACCATCCAATTATATATTATTTTATTATCAAAAGAATGATATTGTCGCTCGTGCGTACGTACGGACTACTGTCTCCACGAACACGATGAGATTCATTCTCCATCATATCCATTCAAGTCTAATTCTCATTTGATGATTAATAATAGTATATAAGGACATTATATCATTCTGGATATGATTAAGATACAACCTATCCATGACAAACATGGCTTACGTAACAAAACATATAAAAGAAAACGAGTAAGTTAACACCCGAAACAACGATAATACTAAGATATTATTAAAAAATCAATGTTAAAAGATCTTATATGATATCATATTAATGTATATGATTCTTGTATAATTTAATAACAACTATTTCACCATTATACAGGTGGTTAACCTACCCTCAACCAAAAAAAAGTACAAGGTAAGGGTTTATTTCTCAATCTCTTCATTATCTGAGGTTGTTTATACGTAATAATCTACTGGGATCTCATTATTATCCACATCCATGTTTCTTAAAAATGTATTTCAAAACATTTTTACTATTTACAAGAATATGGTTTAAAGCTATTTGTACCCTTTTTTGACTTTTTATAAGAGGTTTATAAAGGAATCTTTTTGTCATTTTCCAAGCAAGGTGCTTTTTAACCTTTTCGACATAATTAAGGTAAAAATGTTTTTTTGAACTTATACGGCGGGTGCTGCTATTTTCTGAAGTTATAAAATCGTCGAAGCTTCCCTTACAAGCTTATAACAGTATTTTCAAAGGAAATATTTGAATTTACAAATATATGAATCTTAAATGATTTCAAAATAGAAGGAGATATTTTTCTAAAAAGAGTTTTGATTTCATCTATGTCAACATCCTTTGATGGATTTTATGCTTATTTGAAGTTGATTTATTATGATACCAAACTTCTATATTTTATTGAAGGTTTTGTGATATGTTGGACTGTGGATGTGTTATTTTTATACCATTCATGGTTTATGGATGAAGTATTTACATTTCATATGATAGTTTTAATACGAATGTTTATGTTAGGTTTCAACCATTTCATACGGGAATTTATTAGACTTAATATATGATGGGTGAAGCCCGCTATAGCTCCTCGATGCATCGGTAGGTATCAGGAGAAAAACTAGTGTCTTGGCACAAGGCCTTGGAAAAATATTATTTGTAGTCTTGGCACGAGGCCTTGTCTATGTGGTTATGATAGTCTGGAATTATGCATTCCATCATTATGAAAGTGGTTATTGATATTTCATGTGATTATTCGATTAGTATAATATTCATGTGAATAAGTAAATGGAATTATTTAATTTTATTTTTGCCATACTATGTTGAATTTTAAGTTTAAAAGGCTTTTGTTTTAGTTATACATTTCCTTAAATGTTTATTCTTATTTATGAAAGTTTCCGCTATATTTTTATCCTTACTGGGCATTTGAGCTTACCCCTTTTCTGTGTTTTATTTTTCCCCGGATGTGAAGAAGTATATTATGAATGACCTGCAGGGATAGTATGAGGGGATAAGAGCGTAGACTGTGGAGACTATGTTGCTGTAGTTTTCATTTTTATGATGTAATGTAAAACATTATGAATATATCTAGTGTTTCAAAGGATACTAAACTAATCGATCTTTCGATATTTGATCTTTCATGTGATTATTCCAATGTTATGTAATAATGGACCAACTCTAGATAACTGGGGTCGGAGAGTTACGTAAAAACACATGGGGGATATGCTTAGGTTAATTCATATTTTCATTATTTGATTTAAAAAAGAAAATATAATCCTCATGGAAACCAATATTAAATAGGTATGGGATGTAAAATATTATTGGTATGTCCATATAACTCTCTGATGAAACAAACATTAACATTATTTTGGTTGATCTAATAAATTTACAATGGAAATAAAAAATCACTGTTGAGTCTTTTTTTGTCAACGTACACCTTCTTTTAGTGGATACTATGATCTAGTAATTGCAGATAATTAGATCATTACCATTGTAAACATATTTTATACACACTATATTTTGAAACATGAAAATATTTTCATTAAAGAATATCACTTGGAACGTGAATGAGATCAATGGTGGAATCTTAATATAAATATTAGGCAAGGGGAGGAAATTGAATTTATCACATGGGAAGTGTTTAATAAAGTTATTTTTTTGAATTATATATCTGTATATAATTAAATTAAAATATGCGGGGAATTAATTGAACTAAATAATAAGGATAAAATTTCATTTATTCTTTTTTGGTAAATTCCACCAAACATTCAATGTATTATTTAGGTTTTATAATTGACCCTAAATTAATTTGTGATCTATTATTTTGTGTCATTAGAGAAATTATCTGAATGGAGTTTGTATAATATAAATTAATAGCAATGATTAATTTCTTTTTAGGGTGTTATTAATGAGATGTAAATTGGAAAATCTATGAGTTGTTGTGGTTTTGGGAGGAATGAAAAAGATATAATTTCAAGTAATTTAAAATAATAAAACCCCTAGATTAAAGAAAAAAATCTTCCTCCTTATGATAATTTCATAAGTAAGAATATATGAATTTTTCTTATAGATTTTGATTAATTGTTTTTGGGTAAATAAGGGAACCATTAAATATATTGTTAATGTGATGTGAAGAGGCATATCAATGAAATGAATGGTGAAAAAGCTCAACAGAATTTTCCACCAATGCTCCAATGTTATAATTTCAATGGGTATATGTATTAATCAAATTAGTTCAAAAATATAAGGTTTAATTACGAAAATCAGTTACCAAATCTTATGAATACAATAATAAAGGGAAATATCTTGCAATCAGATTTTCAAAAGTGGGAAACATAAAAAAATATGTGAAAGGTACACTTTCCATCTAACATGGAACTAAAAATATATTATTTGATTCTGGATCTACTCACACTTTTATATATTGAGACATTAATAAGGGATTTGCATCGCCACCACAAGGAATTAATGTTGAGTTTGTATTAATAACTTTTAATGTTATGATGAATGCATCTTAAGACCCTAACTCCTCTATGAGAGAAGTTTATGAGAATTTACCTCCTTAAAATCATGTGATACTACCTATAGTTTAATTTCATGTAAATTTTGGAATATATCATTCACAAATATATATATATATATAATCAATTTACCAGGTTGGTATTTCACTTTTAAAATTTTTAATCTACCTTTGATTGTATTTTAGTGTTGGTATGCATATGAACATACCATGGAAGTTACATCCATCTTATAGGTATTAATACCAATTAATGAGGGTTATATGTCTCAAATGGTTGGGTTGAAACTCAACATTGATTATAAAACTACTATCTTGGACTCTAATAATGTATTCATAGAAACATTTCCTTATATTCCTCAATATATCAAAGTTGAGTTTTTAATATAACACATACATGGTGTAAGACCTATTTAAAGTACTCAATAGAGAATAGACCAAATTAGTGTCAAAAATTAATGAAGAGTATCCATGAGAATCTTGATAACAGATTCAAAATAATTATTCAATAACTAGGGGTTCAATGTTATATTTTTCTTAAGAATAATAATGGGTCATTGTGTTTTTAATTGATTATTGGGAACATAACATGATAACTATTAAGACCATGCATCCTCTATCCCATATTGATGATATTTTTGATCAATTATATGGAGATCACTATTTTCTAAATATTGATCATCAATTTAGATATCATCTACAAAGGGTCAAAATAAGGATATACATATAAAAAAAATTAAATTATGTTTTGTTGTTATGAATTTATAGGAATTTCATTTAGACTTCCCAAAGATATTTATTTGTAAATTTATTTCATGAGTATAGTATTTATAGATTTCCTTCACTATAAAAAACTACTTATTAGAAAGGGTTATTATATTAATTATAAGGGTTTTAAAACCCCTATAAACACATTAGCGGTGGTTTCTTATGACATCCACTAATGTTCCCTCCAAATGTTTTATCTGTGGTTCTTTCTATGTTATGGTAAACTAGTGTGAAATTATATGAAGCTTGATTAGAGGAGGGTTTAACCCCCTCTAAATTCACTGAAAATGACAAACAAGAAGGGTTTTAAACCCCCTATAATCTATACTTCATTTTAGAGGCAGTTGTAAAAGACCTCTAAGGGAGTTATATGCTTCATATTAGGGGAAGTTTTTTAAACCACCTCTAATAGAGACCAATATTAGAAGGGGTTTTAACCCCTTATAATTGAGTCAATAATTAGAGTAAATTAAAACAACTGCCTCAAATAAGTTTTTTTTTATAAATTAACTATTTTTCCATAATTCCCTCTACCCTCCCTTTAACCACCACCCTCCTCTAGTTTTCCAACTCATGCCTCGGTCCAGTTCCCCCCGACTTGTTCCATGATATAGTTTCCCCAACCGCCACCACCCTCATGCTTCTGTCTAGTCCCCTTAGGCCTTTAAGTCTATTTATGACCCCTACCTCACCCAACTCATGCTAGCGCATCCAGTTCACCCCTCTAGTCCTACTCGCATGGCCAGTTCCCCCTCCATTTTGCTGGCACTTGTGAGTCCATGTCCTCCCCCAAACTGCAATTATCGAACATTATTACCACTAATTGGTAAAATAACACCCCATGGGATTTCTAACATGGTACTTATCGAGTATGTATACGACACCTAAACCACTTAGGAAAACTCATTAGGTTAATTAAAATACAGGTTATGTTATTTATATATATATTGAATATTATTGAATTCAATAATATTTGAATAAATATTTAAATACATATAAATATATAACACACATATATATATATATATAAAATAATATATATTATTTATATTATGTATTTATATATTAATATTATAATACATTTATATCATTTTCAATGTATACATCATTATAAACTATATATTTTATATGTGTATTTACTTACATTTAAGTAAATATATTTTATAATACTATTTATGTTATGTATATAAACATATATTTATATATTTATTTATGTACATTATTTTTCTACTTAAATACATATTTATATATTATATACATATTATTTACATAATATATATATATATAACTGTATATTTAATATATTTTTATAATATCCTTAAAAATTTATTTCTTTAATGTATTTCAATACATATATTTATTACATTGTACATTAATATATATTTATTTGTATAAATTATCTAATATTATATATAATTATTGTTATTCAAAATAAAAAATAAATAAAATAAAATTTATACAAATATTTATATACTTTTTTATATAAAATTAACATGTATGTTACTTTTAATTATTATTATATTATAAAAAACATATACAAATATTTATAATATTCATTTCAAATAGATATTTATTATTATGCATATTAATATATATGTATTTCGGTAAATTTAATTGTATAATATAGTTTATATTAATATATTTATTTATTAGTATAAATTGTATATCATATAATACTACTTATATATAATATAAAAGCATAAACATTTTCTTTTAAAAAATATTTATTATCATTATATAATGAAATATAAAAACTACAAGCATTATTTTTTATATGACATGTTTTTTGAATAAATTGTATTTATTGAATATGATTATGGTTTAATATTATATATAATTAATATTATATGAAATACAATTTATAAAAATGTATATATATAAATGTACAAAATATTATAAAATTATATTTATGTATACATATAAATAAAATTAAATACAACGAAATTTATAATATATATTATATGATCATATATTGTATTTAAATAACATTATATGTAATGTTTTAATTATATATATATGTGTGTGTGTTAAGTAATTTTTTATGTTAAATAGTGTGGGTTCGCAGCCCCCCCCCCCCTTAATTTAATGACATTAGAGGTGGTTTTGAATCCCCTCTTATTTAAGACATTATAGGGGGATATTAACTGTAACTAATCTCATTGATTAGCGGTGGTTATGAAACCCACTTATTTTCTTAAATCTGAGTGGGTTCAACACCCCCATCAAAATCCAATCGGATATTAAAAAAATAATATTAAAACATTTAGAGGGGGTTCACAACCCCTTATAATTTTAGAAATTATAGGTGGTTCATAACCCCCTCTATGTTCAATGATAAGAAAGAGTCTCACATAACCCCCAGTCATTTATAATGAAAACGAATTTTTAGGGGTTTATAACTCCTTCAAAATTAGATGATTAGAGGGGGTTGTACATAAACCCCTAAAAATTGTGAAGAAAATTAATTCAGAAGTTGTTATCCATAATCGCCTCTAAAAAACGCCTCTAATCTGCTATTTATTGTAGTGAATGATATGTTATATTTTTCATTATAAAAAATATTATAATATCATCAATGAAAAAAAATATAATGAAGAAAAATTTATTATTATATTTAAGAACATTAAGAAGGATATGGTGTTCTCTAAATTTACCACGTGTGAATTATAGCTTGATAAAGTTTCATTCATGAGTTATGTAATCTCTTGTGAGGGTATATCAACAGATCCATCCATGACATAAATTATTGACCAATGGACTAGAGAAAACATAGTAACTAAGGACCATTGTTTTTTGGGGTTAGATGCATACTTCCAACCTTATAAGAGGGATTTATTAGGACTATCTAATCCAATAACTATGTTGATTTGATAGAGATCTATGTTTTTTTGGGCTTATGAATATGATTAACATATCAAGGATTTGAAAATAACGTTAGTCAGTTTCGGTTTTCATAGACTTCCCTACAATGGTTAAGGGTTTATCATTTTTTTAGGACGCATAAAATGTTGATATTATGGTAGCTTACTCCTCAAACAAATTAAAATCTCGTTATAAAAATTACCAACTCAAGAGTAAGTGTTTAAAGAAGTCATTTTTTCACTAAAAATGTAGTGGAATTATATTTATGGAGAACTATATGATATATGAATTGATCATTAAATATATAAGTATATATGCATAATGAAATATTTGAATATCAACCAAAGGGGATTGTTGGAGTTGATTAATGATTATGATTTCTCAATACACACCCACCAATGGAAGAAAGAAAGGTGGACAGTGCTCAGAGTCACAAATAACATGAAAGTTTGACTATGATGAGGATTTGAAGGGATAAAATGATTAAGGATTTGAAAAATATATATATTAAAATAATTAAGAAAGGGGATATATTATCTATTTCTCATATTAATATTCAACCATCTATAGATGTTAAGATTAATGGGGAGTAGAATGAATATGTAGACATGTCGAAGAAGGTGAAAATGTTCTTTAGTTCAACCATGATTGGGATCGAATGATATGGTTTTTGAATATATTATGTGCCTCATCAATTCCATACTTCAAAAAAGAGCTATTAGATATATCTCATAGTTCATCATTCTCCATTCATCTCAAAAGTAATAAGATATATAGATATTTAAAAGAGTATTTCAGGAGGGAAAACACGAATGGGATATTGTAGAGTTTGTATCTCAATGCTTTGTGTGTCAGTAAGATATGGATAAGATACATAAGTATAATTTTATGTTAGAATAATTTCCAATACTAGAATGAAAATTTGAAAACATTAACATGTATTTGTCATCGGACTACCAAAATCATGTAATTGGGAGAATGATATTTGGGTTTTAGTTGATCACCTATTGATATCAGTGCATTTCATTTCAAGGAGAGAAGATTTATATCTCAACCATTTTCCATTATATAAATTAAATAAGGTGAAATCTTTCATGGAGGACCACATTCTACTATATCTTATCCGAATACAAGTTTTACCTCATTGTTCAATATGTCATCAACAAGATTTTAACACTATAATTATTTTTAGTACTAATTATCATCCTCAGATAGATGGTATGTGTGAGAGAACCATTTAATCCCTTCATTATATTCTAAGATCATTTTCTATAGATTTTAATGGTTTTTGTTATAATAACATTCCTCATTTCAAATTTTCTTATAACAATTCCTTTCATTCGACCATTCTGGTGGCACCTTATGAATACCTATAATTAACAAAGTGTAGAAAATAAATGTTCTGGGATAAATATAGAGAAAGAAATGTACTGGGGTCGGAGATTTCCTAGTAAGTGACTTAAAAGGTTAAAAACATTAAGTATAACATAAATACAACTCAATGTTTCTGGAATAGTATTTCAACTAATTAATAACGTGATCTAGAATTAAATGTTTATTTGAAGGCGTTGTTTGGAATTTCGCAATGGAAAAAGATAATGAGATTTTGAAATTTGGGAAATATTTTTCATAGATAGATCCAAAGAATTTATATTATTAATTATATTGGTATGATTTTTTATCAATTGTAACATCGATTGAATAGTTAGAAAGTTCATTATGTATTCCATGTATCTCTGAGGATAATTTACATTGTAGATCCATTTCATATAGTGAACTCAGATTATGTACCAAAGGATATTGATCTATCATTTATAAAAATTGGGATATTCCAGATAAAAGAGAGAAAGTTTTGTGATGAAATACCACTTACCTATACAAATCATTTTGGGGAAACCATAAATTTGAAGATGCAACATGGAATACTAAGGATGGAATGAGGAAGAAGTATCTTTAGTTATTTGTTTCAGTGTGATATAAATCTATGGGAGAAATTACTATTAGTTGTGTATAATTTGACACCCATATATTATACGATATATTTATCTTCTAGAAACTCTAATTCCATTGATATCATGATCTACATGCAAGATCGAGTCTAACTGAAACATGATAACCTAATAAATATTATTATTTAATATAAAAATTAGCATCTGGCTACTGGATTGGTAGGTATGAATAAGAATAAATAAATTATGAAAAATTATTTTATGCACATGAATTAAATTAATTCATTTGTTATCAATTGGATTGAAATTAAAATAATAATATTTAGAAGTAAAATATATTTTTTTTCAGAAAAAACTGTTTTTACGTGTGCAATGTGTTTTTATCATAATAAATGAAAAAATTATTGTTGATTAGTGGTTGTAATATAATTCAAAGGTAATATATGTAATTCAATATTTTATCATTAATATAATAATTTTTACATGTAATGTAAGAATGGTTAGTTCAATTTTTGGCTAGAAAATTCATTTTGCTCAAAACAATTTTTTTTTCTTTTGAGAACATATTTAAAAGTGAGTTTTTAACTCTTATAGAAATTGAACCATTTAAATTGTATTCCTCATTTATAATTAGAATAAATAATATTATTTAATATGGTTAATTGAATTTGTGTTCCCATTGAGGAGTAAAAATAGTAAAAATTGATTACCAAAGTTATGGTAAACATGGGGTTACCAGAGGGTTAAAATAAGATTTTTGGTTTAAAATCTAACATAAATAAGAAATAATTTTATTATTTAATGTTATTTTGACGATGAAATTATTTTATTCAATTATGTGTAATGCTAGAGCTACATGATATGAGTATAAATTTTTTATAATTTAATCCTCTTAAAAATACAAAGTGTTTCCTCTCCCTCTTATATAAAAGGATATCACATATACTCTCTTCCATACACCTCATGAGCCTTCTAGATCTTCCAAGAACTACCCTAATGCCATAATAAACTCCATATCTTAGTCCAATAGGTATTTATTTGTTCATAATACCATCCATTATATGCATAATGTGTTCCCCAATAGTGGTTCCACAATGAAGATGAGTTTTGAAAGTGTACGAAGCAAGAAAATACTTAAGGTAATGAGTTTATGTTACATTCTAATTTATTTTTTTATTTTCTATGATAAATTATTATTGATTTGAATTATATATATCATATCATTTAGAAACCATATATTTTATATCCTTTATTTATTCCTGGATTTCAATTTATTTATACTATTTTTCTATCTTTGGTATTAAAAATGATCCAGGAAATGTATTAATGGAAAAAAACCTTATTTTATTTTTGTTTCTGTGATTTTTCTTCCATTTTCCATGCCCAAAAGTTTTTTGTAAATGTGTTTATATATGCATAAAAAGTTTTTAAAAGTTTATTTTCATTACCATTGACTTTATTTTCAACTGTTTAAAAATGAATCATTTCAAATACTTATTTTATGAACATTTATGTTTTAAATTTTTACAATGGTGTGAAATGAATGTTTTCTTTTTTATATTGTGGAATAATAGAATTTTTATAACATTAAAATAATTTTTTCTTTTATTATTCCTATAAATTTTTCAAGTTTATTTTTAATGAATGATATTTTATCAATATTATATAAATTTATAGTTTAAATGGTTTCAAAGGGTAAGGTTATTTTTTAATATTTTAAATGAAAATTTATAATTATATTTTAATGGTATTGATAATTGAGGTCAATATACCTTATAGATTGTTATTTTTCAGATGGGATATGATATTTTGATACCATAAATTTTACCCCTATATATTTTAGGATGAAGGTGATTTATGGATGATTATATAAGGCATGTTTATTAACCATAGGATAATTATGTTATGATGAAAATATAATGAAATAAATTTCTCTCCCACAAGATATGTCATGATGGAATGATGAAACATTCTTGAATAATATTTTATTTCCATGAGTTATAAAATGATGAATGTTTGATTATCTTTTGTAACAAATATGTATGCCTATCATTATTGGATGGATGGGTCCACAATTATGTTTTCCTATAATAAATTGGGTAATGATGAAGATGTTGAGAATCTCCTAGGTGATGACAGAAACCATAAACTAGTAATAGAATATGGAGTTACCAAATGGATGTTACTCCTAAGAGTAAATTATAAGTGACCAGGGAGACATTTCTATTATCAAAATTTGTCCACAATGAATATCGTGGTAGTGAACCTTGACTAAGAAAGCGAATAACTTGGCACATGTTTTGGATAAAACATTTTTATTATGATTATGATACCTTGTCATGAATCATGATTGATTATTTATTATTCTAAACTATCATGTATTTTGTATTTTTTTTAAAACAATGTTCCATGATTCATGATTAAATATATTTTGACTAGTAGGGTATGATTGTTGTAGATTTTAATCATTTTTTTAAAACATTTTTATTTTATCCAAAATTCTAATCATTGATTTATATATCTTATGGATACCCTTAGTTGGCATCTAAACACACCCTTTATTATATTTATTTTCCCTAGGTATTGAAGAATCGTTTTAATTAGTCCATCTCAATCAAATATAATATATGTGATAATATTTGTGGGAGATATTCAAGATATTTCCTGAAATAAGATGATTATGTATATGGCCTCCAAATATAGTAAAACTTTATTATCCTAAGCCATGTTTTATTGTGAAATTTATTGAATATTAATTTGAATGAATGAACTTTTGATGCATAAAATCTTCTGGTAACCTCACTGAAAATAACGTTATAATGTATATAAATATCCTTATAATGTTTTTAACTAATCCCCCAAAAAAATTTCACTGCACTTATGAAGTTTTCCATTAATGTTAGAAATTGGAAAAAAATACACTTTTGTAGTTACTAGTTATGCTTCCAAAGTATCGATATACATTTCTGATGCTTCTATTTAATATTCTAAAGACTGGTGGTTCATTTCCCATTATCATTTTTTCATTTTAAGTCATAGAATAAACAATACAAGGTAGTACTCAAAAAATATTGTCCATATATTAATAATTTAGTATTAATATAGAATTACCTCAAAACATTCAAATAACTATCCGAATATCCCCAATAATTTAAAAAATAGGGAAAGGCCTAGGAAAAAAATCATCAATGACATCCTTTAATCATCATGAATTGTTGAAAAAAATATATTCTCTTAATTAATTAGGTTCTTCAAAACTGACTTATGGATATATAATAGTGACTTTCCTACATGTGGGTAAAGACATTGTGAAAGATATGTGATTAAAAATTCCTTGGAGGTGGATAGATACATGGTGATAGAGATATAATATTTTGTTCTAAGTCAATTTACTACTACATATTAATGGATATGTATTTAAGATCTTCCCCTATGGATATAGGGACACATAGTGGTGGTTTAATGTTATAGCCATGTCCATATGTGTGGATAACTACATGCTGATATTACAGTAAGGCTTGTTCTTTTGGACCTCTACTTGATTCATGGATTTGATGTGGTTCTAGTCTATATATGACATTTGATGAATATTGTGAAGTGGTTTGGAATAGGATATGGTTATGTGTTATGGAATAAAATTATTTAAATGGTTAAATTTTGGGATATTCTCAATGATTTATTTTTTTAATCTATAAACAGATATATTAGTCTGATTTATTCATATGGATATATGATTTTTATATTAAGGAAGCTACTAAATATATTTATTTCAGCACACAAAAATTATATTTACATTTTGTTTGGATTTCATTGAGGTAATGTGTGGTTGTGTTGGGTGACCATTGCTCTATAAATAGGTGACTTGAGGTTGTATGTTGATTTAGTTATACCATACTTTACATATACAGGGGACGATAGGTTGACTTTTATTAATCACATAATGACTATGATTATATTACATTGAATCCTTATATTTACATAATTTCTATATTGTGGTTGGGAAATACACTATAATATTCTAGGTGATATGGGGGTATTGTTATAAAATGTTAATTCCTTATATATATATATATCCTTGTGTGTGTGTGATTATATACCAATGTTGATTATCACCATCTATAATCATATAAAATATAGAATTTAGAGGTCACTATTCATCCCATTACCCACTAATGTGGAGTTCTATTGAAAGTGGTCCATGAAAGTAATCCATACACACCACACTCAAAATTATATATCATATACTCATTTAATAGTCATTACATCGATTGACCTATAGGGTGATACCCACTATAGGATTATTTATATCATCATCCCAAAAATCTAACATTCCCTAATTCCAAAATCTAATCAAATATAAAACACAACCTATAATCCTCACTTTATGGTCAAAGGATATTGTAGTACTTCACACCACTATGAGGACAACATGGGGATCTATACCACTTATGTTCAGATATCCTCATACAATAAGTTATCACAAAACCCATGTCCCCATGGACATTCACACATATGACACTCTAGATGACCTAAAATAAATAATTAATTAATAATTCCATAGTCCTATGTATTCTTGATAATTATAATCATACCAAAATATTAGAGTCATGAAATAATTGACACATGACTTGATCATTAAATATCAAAGTGGAAACTATATTGACAAATAATTTATTCCACGAACCCTCTATAAATTCCAATACATAAAAAATGATAATTTAATTGAAACATTTAAACTTGATTTATAAATATCCTCCATACAGAAATCTAAATTTAAATATTATATATAGATAGATTAAAATTTGTCCCCCCCTTATTACTAATCCCTTATAGTATGAATTGAACATTCTAAATCTAATTCTCCACATCTTATGATCATAGATTTCCCTCAAATATTTGGAATAAATAAACATGGAAAAATTGAAAAACACTAACATTCACTACTTATATTTCATTAATTACCTTTTCAAAATCCATTAAAACACATACGATGCTTGTTATAAGTGGGTTAATCAATAATGTTATAAACCACTTATAGAATCTCTATCATCTCATTAAAATACACCACAATGATTGAACCTTATATATTGAACCACTAAATATGGTTAGTCTTAAGATAGTCATTTTATAATGAACCAACAACTATACACTTTAAAAAGAATTAAAAATTTGATAATTCATCATTTAGAATGATTCTCACATGAAGTATTACCCTCATAATTTTTTTATAAACCAAAAAATTATTTAATGATTTATAGAAAACCTTGTATTTTTATTTTGTCACATTGACATCATTTTCAAATTCCTATAAATTAATGTATCTCTCTCTAGATCCTTATTAATATGATCAATATTTCCTTCTTACAATATTTCTTTACTTTCCATTGTAATATAATTCATTATGTTAAAACCATACCATGATGTCATCAATTCCCAATATAATTCAACCAAGAAATGTTATCATCTTATTAGTCATGAGATAATCATATATTCCATACTTTACTACCTATATTCCTCCCAAGGATTCACAGCCTTAATAAATTACTAGTAGGCTTTACAATTTTTCAAATACACCACCACACTTCCAAATCCATATCCAAATTCTAATCTAAAAACGTTATATATTACATTCTTCTATCATATTCTACATAAAAGCACTAAATAAATATTAAAACTCAATAAATCATATTATTAAATTTTTAATAAATTGTATATAACAAAAAAACACTCCCTATTACTTCATTGTCATGTGAGAACCAACTAAACAGCCACTAATGATGGGTGGCACATTATACACTAAAAAAATCATAAAACCTTGTATTAAACATCTAATAACCATGTCCTATTATGTAATGACTTATATATTTCACTCTCCATGATTAAATATTTATTATATCAGGGTAGACATGAGACATATCTTACCATTGCAGAACCACAAAAACAACTCACGAAAAACTATTATCACATCAATTCCAATTCATACCCCTGAATATCCAATTAGTTATGTTATACACTCAAGGGTTTCTAAAATACCAATGTGTATAGTATTTGATTTTATTTAAAACTGTTACATCATATGCATATACTAATCCACACAAATAGAATCCAGTTCCAATACAACAAATAATAGTGTTGTAAGAACACAACATATTCAATTCAAGGGTGTCATCAATAAAAATTTATTGAAACCCATAATCAAATCACCATATGTTTAGACTAATTAATTAATTACTAAATGGTTTATTAGTAGGGAAATGAATAATTTATTTTTAATATTTTATTAAACCACATACATGTTTTAAAAGGTATAATCTATTGAATCACAATCATGCACATTTCATGTGAACATATTTATCATAAATGATACATGTATACTCATACTACTACCATATAAGAGAAAAATAAAATAATTAAAATACATCCATAAATATCATAATCCCTGGAATTATAAAACCATAAAAAAACTATTAAAAATAAATTTGACTATATATAAATGGTGTTTTATGCCTTACAGTAACTACCGAGTATAACTGAAAATTTCAACCCATTCCTTGAAAATTCAGACTCCCTCTTTCAGGACTCTCACTACTAAATTATATAAAATAATTATCTAATCCTATTTTTAACACCCCTTGATTAGTGTAAAGCCCTATCCCTATGCTATGTAACACTTTATAAATTGAGTATGCCTATGCATATGATGAATGATTTTAACTTTTTGGGAGTTTATACGAACATTATTGGGGCGAATATACCCCCAAATAGGTAACAATTAAAAATAGTTATGGGATATTATATGTTAAATACCCTAAGAGGCGAGGTGGATAGTTAAGTCATGATAGATTGGAACCACTCCTCATTCATACCATGTTTTATAATTTAAAGACACTCTTATTTACCCTTATTGTATCAATGTATATGCAGAAACGAATAAATGAATGATACGAGGTAATTTTATATGGTTCACCCTTAAATGTTTCAATCTATGGAGAATAATAAATTAAATTTGTAGATGTACCAAATCCCCTAAGAGCGCTATTGTTACAATGTTTAGAGAAGACACGTTGTCCCTCATGGTTCACTTTGAGTAAAAATTTGTAAGCTCACTACTATCTCAACTAATGTGTGTGCACGAGGCATTTAGAAGATTCATCCATTGAATACATGAATAAATATTATCTATGCCTCATTTTTTTGCAACATTAATCACATCATTCATCTAACTATTTAATTCCTTTTACCCCAAAATATTTGGGAAATTCATTATAGGATCACGAAATAATCACTTGTGTATCATTTACATGATATGCATGTAAAATTTACAAATTTAATGAAACTTTATAGTTTAACCATAAAATATCCTCTTTCATGAAATAGTTCAGTTTATTGTGGAACTCTTGATTTTATAGAAAAATTTCAGTTTTTCATGGAACTCAAAAAATTCACACAACATTTCTTTTTTTTTTCATAAAAATTCATTTTTCATGAATATGTAAGTCCTTTTATATAAAAAATAGATTCATGGGATACTTCTTCTTGTAAGAAATAGGTTCCTGTAACTCATTTGTGATTCACAGTAACAAAATTATCTATGGGTTGTTGTGATGCATTGATATGGTAGTATCCTATTTATAAATATGGACAACAATTATTGAAACTTCCTTTCATATCCAAATCCATTAATAAACCCTCTCAGGATCACTGAACTTAATTGATTTAACATCTACTTTACCACATAACTTAAAACAATCACAAAACTACATATGTATTACATGGATTAATTAAACACAATCTACATTTTCCAACTTATACATTCTCTGGAATTAAAAAAATTAATGAAACACTATTCTTAGATATAATGTAATGATGTGTCCTTAAATCTTCACTTGTTCTCATTTTCATGAAACCCCTATGCCCTTTAATGCTAATTTTTCATTGGAATGATAATATTCTATTTTCCAAAATAAATATTATCTATTCCCATAAATTTTAAACCCCCAAAATTTGGAAAATACTTGGAATAATTTCATCCTTATATGTACAAGTTCCAATTCACAGTCCATATATTTTTTACTTCTATCATGGATCATTTTCAATATAATATGTTAAAAATCTTATTGGGACTTCACAAAAGACCTCTTTAACTAGATTTGTTGAAAATCACAATTATACAAAAAACACTATAAATTCACCATGATGGATTTATGCCCAATAATCTCCCCCTTTTGGTTTATTGACAACTCCTTACCCTTTAATACCACATTAAATCTTCTATTTTTACCTTTTTGACAAAACATTCTATTATTCCATTTTAATCCATTATTAAAATCATGTGACTCCTGATAGAAATTATATGTTTACTCAAAACAAGATATAATACCATATTATCCATAGTTATAATAAGAAAAATGAGTATCATGAAGTGTTCATCAATGATCAGTTTTTTCTCGAAACACCCATTCACAAAATGATTTCATTACTGAAGAAAAAACCCATCATGTCTTATAAGAATGATGAGACCCAACCACTACCCCACTGAGTTCACCCTTTTATTATAAAATAATTCTAGGAATTGTCTTCATTGAAATCATATCTTCAACCACATCCGATTTAAAATCCTCATGTTTATTTTAAACCTTTATCATTTTCTCCCACTTTCATCAACAACACTTCCCCTCCTTTTTCAATGAACTCAAAGGTCACTCCTTAGCAGATTAAAAAAGGTAAAGAACACCAATTAGTACAATGGGAAAACTCATCGCACCCTAGGGTGGAAGGTTTTGGAGTTGGTGTCCTATAAAAAACAGTTTTTAGTCTGATTACATGTATATTTGATTATTTGAATGTCAATAAAATATCATATATCAGTATATGACCTAACAGTTCCCAAGATGTATCTACCCCAAGGCCGCCTCTATTAGGCTAGGGGCTTGTGACTATAACCAAGAATGAATATCACACACATGGGAGGCATTATCCTTATGTACATGAATACACTCACACATATCAAATAATATAAAATGATTAAAAGTAAACCAAATGAAAAACATTCATGAGTACATCTATAATCCCACAACTCGGGTATGAGAAATTTCTATAAAGTGTAAATTGGGGTAAATACAAGACCAAATAAAAGTGGAATGTTAAGTACGATTTGTTCAGAATGAAGGGGTTATTCTTCAATTGCATCACTGGTATACACCCCAGTCTATCTAGTCATTAGTAAGCTCAACCTACTCCTTTCCCCCAAGGAATCCATAATATTGTTCATCATCTACAAAATAAATTAATGTTGTGGGGAGATCCCATGCAGCAGTGAGTATAACAATACCAAATAGGACACCCCTAAATCACTAATCATAAATAATTAAGAGTATTCAACTCATCAAAGGGTATGTCAATCGTTATATGATACATTCTTATAAAAACCTAGATATTATCATAAAATACCCCATGTATCAATGGTCTCAACCCCTTCCATCCTTTCTTCCGCTATGAGGTTCTATGATATATTCAACCAAAAGTAACCGCACCTTGATTTATAAAACCACCGATGACTCTCTTCCCATAGGCCATGATTGGTAGGTCAAGATAATAAGTAGCATATAGGGAAACTAAAATGGTTAATCTAAGATACACACTCCATCGAACTAGTACCACCTCAGAAATATCTTATCTCAATACACATATATGGGGAAAATACCCATGCCTCACTATGGGTACCCAAGACCCTACTAGAAACATCATCCTAGATAGGGGATCAACACCAATGTAAATATTGGTCACAAAAATTACAGTAACCTCATATAAGATAACAAAAAGGATATGAGGATCTCTATGGGCCTATCAGTGGGATATATGCACCACGTCGCTGAGGTATCTATTGAAGCGGACTGAGTTAACTCATTCTAAAAAACTGGAAATCAACCCCACTACCCTAATCATATTTTTTTTTGTGGGACCACAATCTATGATAGAAATGTGATATCACACTAATCTCTCATAGGAGTATATCAATGAGACACACTCAACTGATATTGGTCCATTGAATATCCCACAATCCCACAAAGAGGATGACATTAGAATGTGGAAATAAACATTTCCTAGTGGATTTGATGATGTGTCTCACTAATTGTGGAAATTTATCTATCTCACGCTCACATGAAATATATATTTATTCAATACATGATGTGTCCCTGAGGTACATGGTGTGTATGAATTTGGGATGGAACTTGGTGTGTAACCTTCCCATACCCATGTACTTCCCTAAGTAAATAGAATGTGGATCACCGTACACATCTTGTAGGACCACGCGATCTCTTGGTCATGTACTCCATGTACGTGTCATTCCACATACCATGGTGCAAATGACATGTGGCATAGACAACACGATGTGAAAATCTACCCATCCTCCTTATCGTGTACTCTATGTAGATGAAGAACTGGTCAAATAAGGGTCCCAAGATGTGTGACATGGGTCACACAATGAGTGATAGTTTTCTCCATGAGGAAAAACTAGAAGAACACAAAAAAGGCTACATGGAACGTGTTCATGAGACTACACACAGTGTAGTCATGTTTTTTTATAGAACCCATAAAATATCCTCTGGAATCAATGATTGAGGATTCTTAGCCAATGATTACATAGGGAATCAAACAATACACTACATCTCCATGGTTTAATGAACCTCATGGCTACGAAGGGATGGATTTCTATAATTCCAACTGCACCCCCCCCCCACTTGGGAAACATCCATCGTTGCACGACTCCAGCATCACATGCAATAAATTTGGAAGAAAACATATGATTCATCATGGGATTTGATACCATAGTTTTATATCACAAAAACAATTTCAATTATCCATCCCTAACATTTAGTAATTCTATATTATGAAAATTATGGAATGTTCAATGATCATTCACCCAGCATTCATCAAATCGAAAAAAATACCAATGATGAACACACTGAGAATGGGGATAGATAATGAAAAATTTGAATGTGAGGAATGAATGTCAGTATTTTAATTTCATCCTCAATCCATTGGAAATATGAAGGAATAGGTTTAACATTCAACAAACTATTAAAACAAACATCTTCCTTCAATCTTGTGAATATCCCATACCTTTAAAATTGTAGAATCCCAAATCAATATGTTATCCAATTGATTCATGTTAATCATTTGATAAAAAATGAGGAAAAATCCTCAAAGAAAACATACTACCTCAATTTTTATCAACATCCAATGTAGAAAAATCTTACACCATTTTTTGGAGAGATCCTTGATTCCCAATGGCACACCAATCTCTAATTCCTAATCTATCATTGTTTGTCCACATATGCTCCTCCACTGGGTCATTTCTAAAATCCCAATTTTCTTAGGAAAGCAATAAAATTTTCATATAAATGGGTTTGGAAAGACTTTTTTAGGTTGTTTTATCAATGAATAAAATAAAATTATTTTCATTAAATATTTTTATTTATTAGTCTATGACTGTTCATTTAACTAACTTCTAATGCAATGAAATTTTATGTCATACCTAGTGTTAAACCCATGTAATGAAATAAACAGTTCCCTTATATTTCTAATATGATCCCTCTATTTGTTATTTATTATTATTTTTTATGAAAATTAAAAATGATCAATATTTTATATATTTAATATATTTCAAAAATTAATTCTGGGAAAGACGGCCTTGTAAATCTCATGTCATCTCAGCAACTGGCTCTAAAAATATACCTAAAAATATTAAAATTCCATAAACAAAAGAAACTAAGACCTTAAATTATTCCATCCTTTAATCACTTTCAACATTGAAAATCGCAAACTAAATATACCTCTTAATAGGGTATCCTACTCCCACTAGCATACCTAGCAGTTCTCTATGTTGTGTATAAACACTCATGCAAGGTAAAAACATTCCCTTCATCGTCTCCTTGAATAATGAAACTTCACTCTAACTACCCAGCCTACCCAATTCAATATCATACAATGAGTTGTATGTATACATCCTTAGTTTTGACATGTGTATGACAACAAAAATCCATAAACTTATACGGTCACAAGGATTAGTGGAACAACACCTCTCTAACCTGACATAGTAGATATAAAATAAAGGAACATAGTTTCTTAGATATATCCAATTTCCCTTAAAAATATTCTTTGAATCTCTAGATCCAAAGTCCTTTGTAATCATCCCACTAAGGACCATTGACGTTTACACGATAGCCATCATCATCCCCAAATTTAACTATATCCTATACAGGCATCATTAGCACCAAAACTAGGACCAAATCATTGTTTCCCATTGAATTTCTCCAATACATTAGAGTCCCCTTATTCCTCTCATACATTTCATCGAGAAGGTGCTAATTAAGTGGTGGAGTGGAAAACGTCTTGATACACATACTCAACCAATGGTAGATGGTCCTCCCATGTATGGTTAAAAACAAACATAAAATCCCCACATATTATCACAATTCCCCAAGAGGTTCATTATACTATGAACACTATTTGGGGTAATGTATTGTTCCCAACTAAATGTGAGTCCCAAAAAGGATTCATGCATACTCTATAACATCATGATGTGAAGTAAGATTCAAAATGTATAGTGAGTTTTTTTGGGAATTAAACAATTTATAACTACCACATGCACACCCCTGTTTCCCAAACTCTCCACAATGATCAATCATTCATCACCCTTCGGTAGGAAATACAAAATAAATAAACTTTAAAACTCACTGAAACACCCTTCAGTACCCGACTGATGCCAATAGTTAACCATATATCCTATCTTGTACTAGGAATACTACTAACGGACAACTACAGTCATATAACCTCTCCTCACATTAGGACTAAATCATAATCCAATCATGGAATCATGATAACATGATTCATACTTTCGTGAAATTATATCATGATTGTATACAGTGGATACCTCACCATGAAAGATCTCCCTATCGATATACCTAAGTTGTGCTTGTTTAAATCCCATAAGTATCGAAGGGATAAAAACCATAATTTAGTGGTATGCAATAGTATACCTAGGTTTTCCTTGTTCTCTAACACAGATATTGATCACAAATGTATTCGATGGAAAAATACTGCCATGAACTGATCTATGAAGGGTTAAGGATCCATCTCATAAGGATCATGATTCTTCCATGGATTGCAACTCACCATATGGTATAACTATGTAATTAAAGAAATCCCAATGAATATAGGAATATGTGATTCGTACATCCACCTCTCAAACTTGGAGATTAAGGAAACACATCATGAATTCAGACTCGAAGATCTACTTTTCCTCCATATATTGGGCAATGAGGTTATCCATTTTAAAGAGTGTATATTGTCCCTCGTGCCACCAGGTCCACATGACATGAATCCATATCTATCCTAAAATACTCATCCACCTATCAGGAGAACAACACAATTATATCCATTAAAAAAATGATAACTTATGAACCCTATTTATCATTAAACTCTTTAATAGAGCTTCATATTTTACAACTGAATGGATTTATATAAAATAATAAAATATATTTTGAGTTGTCCCTAGTGATATTCCATGCTAAAAACAAACTATAAATGGTTAGGTAAACTAGAAACGTCATTGATATGTATTACCCCATACTCATCCCTGTTCATAGAAAGTGATAGCTTGTTTTATACACTACTCCTAGGGTAATTCTACCAAAACTATTGGGAAATAGTTGTTACCACCGGTGAATGTGCTCAACCAACACTATCAGGGAATCACTCCTTATTTGTTGAGAAACAATCCTTCCCAAAATATTGGAAGCACTACTACACTCACTATAAAAAATAATTGTGGCATGGATGGAATGGAACCTATCAACATTTAGGAAAACATCATAGGTTTCAACTTCCAATATGAAAATATTTCCATGAGAGTCTCTTTCTCTCCTCCTAGAGTTGTTTCACCATGTTGGTAGAAACATTCAATCACGTATCCTCTTCGTATGAGACTCTAACACAAGGGTCATGATAAAAGGGATCCAATTGCATCACTTGGTCTCTGAAATGGGATACAATTAGGGAATAAGTGGCTCATAAATCTATGTGAAAACCATTATTGGGTATGTGAAGACACACATCATGTCTCAAACTAAACCCGAAGACTATATGATAAAAAACTACATGGAACTCATTCTTTCCCTTTTTCACATATTTAACAAAACTGGGGATGAATATGAAACATTTGTATAACAAAACCCAGAAACAAAAAATACATATAGAATCATCCCAAACACTTTGACACTAATCTCTTTAAACATAACTGATGTGGCTAAAATGTTTTGGATTGTGTCCCAGGAACACTTCTTGGTGGGGGAATTGTCCCTCTTTCTTCCATGTCCAAATACATGGAAACATATCCAATATTGGAACCAAAAAACTCCATATGTCTCCCTTGAAGTGGACTCATGAAATAGAGGAACAAATAGTGGCATGTTCCTGGAACCAAAATTAATACTAAAAGAGTATATGGAAAAAATATCATACCCAAAAAATAGTCCTTGAGACTCATGGAAAATAACCTCCCATGACTATAGCTATCCATGAATCTAAACACTAGATACTCCATTAAATCCACCCATGCGAACTTCTTTGCTTTAGTCGATGACTCTTCCTAGGTGGTTCATCACCAATATCTCTCATTGAAAAATGGGGAGTATGAAAATTACATATGATATATCCCCTCCTATCATAAGGAACGAAACTTCTCTTCCTTAGAGTGCTGATTTTTCCCTGAGATCTTTGATGAAACCTCGTGTCTCATGACTTGCACCACATTCTTATTATCAGTAGGTCCGGTTGCCCTACATTCTTGGAGATCCCGACCTTGAAATCTCAATACACATGCCTGAACCCTACACATCATCATATGGAACTAAAAAATCCATTCATAACTCATTATGAAAATCCTCATCCACCTGAACCACTAGTGGGGATCTATGTGCTCCCTGATGGGTGGACGATCTACTGTTTTTTCACTCAAATGAAAACTTGTCCATGACTAGGATCAAGAATAGAGCACACATCAGTCATCAGGTCGACCTCTTGACCTTGATGTGAAAACCATTGTAGATGATTTCATTAATAAATCCTAAAAAAGGGGAAGATATTCCATGTTCAACGAGTATATCTAGAGATCTGAAACTAAAATTACTTCGTAACCACTTTCTAATCTGATATGATTCATGTACCAATGTTTTCAATGAAACTAGTGTATACATATATTGAGTAAATAATTAGGTTATCAAGGTCCTTGTAAATGGATCTTTCAGCTGCTGAACCATCAATGGAGTACCTAGACTAAACACCAAACTCAAAATACATTAATATCATTACCCAAGATCCCAAACCAAACCTCACATCTAGAAAAAAGCGACTCCAATCTCTAATCCTAATATTGGGCAGTGTAATAACACTTTAGGCTGGGAACTACCTCAGACACAATTCATTCATGACCTGACCCAACAAGTCACAAGACACAATTACTACAATCCCACCTTTAAAATTCCTATGAATAGTAATTAGCAACAATAAGTCATATCACCAATATGGTAGGAATTTAACTAAAGTAAATATATCCATGCACACATCTCAAATCCTATAAAATGATAAAATGTAAAAAAACTGAAAAAAAAAATTGCAGGAATATTTCTATAATCCAACAACTACAATATGATAAAATGTAATGGAAAGTGTATGATGAAAAAAATATAGTCCTAACCAAAACTATCATGTAATTTATGACATATTAATAAAGAAGAGACAACTATCAAATGAAACACTACCGAACACCACATTCTTTCTACCCCAAACTCAGCTCCACCTACCCTAATTTCCCCAAGTACTCCCTAATAAGGTCCATCACCTATATAAGATACAGTACATATAGGATGATCCCTTGTAGTGGTGAGTATAACAACACCCCCTAGGAAACCCCAAAATCACAACTAATAAATCATCAAGAGTAGTCATATCTCAAATGTTATATCAATTGAAATGAGAGACATTAAAATAAACATCACGGTATACTCATAAATGAACATGTTCCCAAATGTCTCAACCACTTCCAGCCATAGTTCCACTATGAGGTTCTGGGATAATTAATTTTTTGGAGGAACCTCTCTCAGATCTATATTGCTACTGAAATTAGCCATCCCAAAGGTAAATCTCATTAGGTCTATCCAAGAAGAAGCATATTGGAAAACTGATAGGGTTCATCTGAGATACACACTCCATCTGACTAATAACCCATCAGAAATATCATATCTCAATACAAAGACATGGTATTGTTTCATCTAGAAATGGGGATGACCTTGTTTGTTTAAGGTTCAAACTTTCCAATAATTTTCTAATGGGTTTATTCATAGAACCGGAAACAACCAATGATTTTATATCCATTTAAACCTACTTTCCAAAGGTAGGTTCTCATTAGTTATGGACCGATGAGGCTTAAGAATTTTTATTGGTCGAGAGGATGGGAGGTCAGGCTCATCACACCTTTTTTGGGGGAATTATTTCCTACTCCGGGAATCTCTTATAGATTTAAGTTATGTTCATGAATCCTAATTAATTCAACAAGCATGAAAATGAGTTTTCCTTTATATTTGGCGATCAATGATTGATATGTATGTGATTTAGAGAATCTATTATATGTATTTGATGTTCATCATCGATGGATAATTGTCCATATATATTAGAGATTCTTAGTCAATGGTATCTTTCAATACATTATATAAAAATCTCTTGGTCGTTATGATGACCATACTAGTTTTATAGCAACTCATTGGGGCACTTGAAGTTTATTTTCATTCAAAAAGACATTGATAATTCCAGAGTTGGGATTGTACCCATAGATGAGCTACCTACGTATCCTCATTAAAAAGGAATCTGAAACCATGTAGTTCGATAAAAAGGATACAGTTTAACTTTATATGGGACAGAAACTAATTAATGAAATATGGGCTTGAACCTTATAAAGGATTTCTACGTACTATACATTTAAGGCATAAATCAATGTCTACATAGTTCGGGTGAAGATATATGGGGCTTATGAAAGGTTAACGACCAAAAAAGAGATGTCATGATTACTTTTACACTATTAGATCACGTGAGTAATGCTCGGTTTGAGAAACACGAGGTATCAGTATACCTGATAACTTTTCCATGAACGGTGCAGTCACAAGAAATGATGTGGGGCTTACGTATGTATGACTTCCCATGTAGATGAATACCAGGACTTACTTCAGGAAAGAAACCTAGGATTAGGGTCCATAATGGTATTTTTACTTAATGGAGAATTGGAGTTTTAACGTAGGGCTTACAATTAAAGATGATGGCCAAATTAAATGGGACTTATAACTTGGGTCTTACTTCAGGGAAGGAGGCCCAAATTAAAAAGGGACTTATGATTGGGGTTTATTCCAGAGAAGGAGTCCCAAATCAAAAGAAATTTAGATTGGGTATTTCTCCTGAGGGGGATTCCCAATGTTAAAATAAATTATGACTGGATCATACTCCTGAGAAGGAGGACCGGGTTAAGGGGACATATAACATGGGGCTTACTCCTGCGAAGGAGGCAAAAATTAATGGAATTATGATTAGGGTTATTCATGAGAAGGAGGACCAAACCAAGGGAACTTGGGACTTACTCCTGAGAAGGAGGCCCTAAATAAAAATATCTTCTCATCTTAAAGGATGAGGTGATATATAAGAAACCTCTAACCGTATTCACATAAAGCATTTAAGTCATGAGGTTTTGGGAGAGGTTCTCATAGAATTCCTTTCAGATAAGGAATCCAACAAAGGATCCATTCCATAAATGTCTTTGTAAAATGGATCAAGGGCTAATATATTGAAGAGGAGAGGTGAACGGGAGAGAGGCACATGAATATTGTTGGCGCGCAAGTGTTGGCCACACATGTTTACTTGTGAAACATGTGTTCAATAGGGAGAAGATGAATTTTTAGGGTAATACATGGGCGAGACTTAAATCAAGACTTTAGTATTATCCAAATATGTTACCAAAAGGGTGGCGCACAAGTTGCATCAAAAGTGTAGGGAGGCGCGCAAGTGATTCCATTTCTAAGGAGGTCTGGACACTTAGGCGGGCAAGTGTTGATGGATTCTAAACACTTATGCCTTATTCTACTCCCTCGGGTCTTTTATTACAGATAAAAAGTTACATTAGAATATTTCAGAAGAGTTGAGTTGAAGACCAGGGTGACCAGATCTTGAATTTGACTTTTGGAAAATTCATCGTTGAAATATGATCCCACAAGTGCTATTTATAGGCCACCTTGAATCTTGGGAGAAAAATTAAATAGGGTGGACAAGTTAGCTGCACGACCCATAGGTGGCACACAAGTGACTTGTGCGGTGCACAAGTGACTGCGCGCCTCACTCCAAATGGGCTCTTTGTCCATGACATTGTCATTGTTTGATATTCTTCAAAGGGTGACCCCCTTTGTGCTTAAGGTATTCCCCTTTTCCATTCGTTGGACTCTGTAACGAAAAGGAGAATAAAAAAAAGTCCCCCCTAAGAGTTGGATCCAAAAAGGAAAGATGATCTGGCTCTAAGGTAAAGAGAGAGAAATCAAGGGTCTGTGGCACGCAAGTTCAGCGCGTAGATGCTGGGGCGCTCAAGTATGGCATTTAGGTGTTATGGAACACCTATATATATAGGCTCATTCTCACACAAACTCCCCCAGATACCAGAAACTTGACCTGTCGTCACGTAGATGCTTCTGTCTTCAGCAAATCGCCCTTCTGGATTTTGTTGCGCTTCTAGAGAAGGTATTTGACTTGCGTTCCATGACTAGGGAAGAAAATATTTTGCTACCAGTTTGACATTCGTGCCATGTTGGGACTTGACACCTTAATGACTTTTCCTTTTTTTTTATTTCCATCATCAAAATTTCAAAAAAAAATCTTAATTAAAAGATTATTGTTTGATCTTTGTGTAGATTCAATGGCTCTCAGAAGAATTGGATCAGCTGATGAGTTGGCCAGTAAGAGAATAGATGACATGATGAACGTCATCGGCTATGAATATTATGTTATTTGCGACAGTACTCTCCCAGATGTGGCTATGTACTTGATGAAATATCATGTCAGTTTCCTACAGATCATCTACTTGTCTTTCTATTCCCATGGTCATCTGTAAGGATTCAACATTTCAGAGGCAAAGAATTATATCCCTCATTCCTGGTTTCAAACCTACACCGACTTATCTTCAGCAAATGTCTCAGTTGCAGGATCATTTTTCAATGATGGGACACTAGAGAAGGAATACATAATGCATCATAGCCCATGTTCTCTAGATCTGAAGCCTCACATGCATGAGCTAAATCCTTATTGCTATCCCAATATTTTATGAAATTCTCAGATCGACTAATGTAAGGGATGGAAGAAGGGTTGGGATTTTCATCCTGGTGGAGGTGTGAATCCAACTTGGATGTGTCCATATTGGGTGCGACAAACCTGTGTAGAGTTTGTCGATGATCTGAACGGAGCTGCAATATATGAAGTTATTTGTGCTGGGCAGACATATGTCTCCCGGAATGAAAATTTTGTGTTGGATTTAATCAGTCGTTGGACGCCGGAAACGAATTTTTTCTTTCTAACTCATGGGGAGGTAGGCTTCATCTTATGGGATGTCTACAAGATTTCATGGGCTCTAATTTTGGGCGATATGTATGATGAATTCATCCCCACCAAAGTGAACTAGAATGATTCAGAGAAGACTCTCTTTTTGTCTCGAGAATTAATGAAAATTTTCTACAAGCTTTAGAATACCACCACCACAAAAACCCACTCCAGAAAAGATATTCATCCAGTGGAGTGGATAGACATGTTTCTGATTAAAAATAGAGGGAAGGGACATTCCTAAACTCATCCTACTAGTTTCCCTAGAGCAGTAAAGAGGGGTGATCCGGGGAAATTTTGGCCAACTCTGGAAGCAGGAGAGTTTGATAAGTGGGGGTATGAAGTGACCCAAAAAATTCCAGTGAAGACTCATCTGAAATTCTTTTTGGCCTTGTTTCTCAGTGTTAACCTTTTACCAGTTCGGTATTTGAAAGGAGGTGTGAGGCCATAGAACTTTGTTGTTGCACCCAAGCTGGATGAAAGGAATATGGTTGGGTTGTCCACCCCAGTTTTGGAAAAGATTTATAGGATCTTACTTCATGTTAATATGGGTATGTCTCTTCTAAGAATTTTGGGACCACACTATGTTTTATGGGGATGGATCACTACCAACTTCAGGAAAAATGCTGTACAAAGTGGAGTACAAGTTCCTGGAAGTTCGTTCTGGACATCTGTTCAGGCCTTTTCTTGAATTTCTCCCTCATCCATAAATTCTTATGATATAAAAATAAGTATGAGCATGTTCAAGGAGTTTCACTTCTTTCTATATGGAAATCCTCCAATAGGGAGATTTGTTGAGGATAAAACATCCATCTTGGAGTTAAGGGCATATATGCTGGCATGTAGAAATGGTACACTGGCCAAGAGGATTGAAGGAGAAATTATATGTGAGGCCTATTCTCCATACAGATTATCACGTCAATTAAAATATCTATAGAAAATTACAGCATCCCCACCAGTGCATGATAGGTTAGAGCAGAATCTGTTGGTTGCTCATCAACTATGGTTGCTGACTACTATAGAGAAGTCCTGGGTGGTATTTGATCTACCAGCTGTTGAAGCAGCAAGTCTATTTACTACATGGTATTCCGAGAGCTGGGTAGCATCATACCCTGAAGGGGTATAGAATTAGCCAGTCCCTCGGGTGGCGATAAAGAAGAGAACCACTAGGAAAGAATCTTTTCATTTGGAAGATGACTCTTCCTCACTCGGAGATGATTCACTGGATTCCTCACCCAGAGCTGATTCAATGGATTTCTCACCCAGAGCTGATTCACCGGATTCCCAGGATGGGGATGATGAGGCTAGAAATGCGTCAAAGCAGCGTCGTGTCAGATATAATCCACCTTCCAGAGTCATGATACCTACTCGATCGACTCCTGGTTAGTTACCTCATGGAGGCAATTTAGTCGCCATTATTTTAAAGAGAAACAAGTTTCCTTTTCTTTTCCTTTATCTGTGATTGCAGGGGATGGGAAGATGATGAATTCCAAGATTGCAAGACCCTCCTTGCGGCCTTCTGGTGCACATTCTGAATATTTATGACCAGAGGTTTTCCAGACATGGTGGATTTTGTATTGTGATGCTGAAACTGTGTAGATGTACTTATTTGACGAGCTGCATGTCCCTGGAGTGTGGAATCTCTGGGCTTCCTCTGACATCCGTTTTGATTCCAACAACAATGAATTGAGGGATTAAATCAAAGAGCTGTAAATTCTCATATATTCTACTGATGAACCAGTTTTTGTCACTAAGTGGGTGAAGGAAATGATGGACAACGGTACCACTGAGGGGATTGGTCCTGCATTTGACGAATAGTGGCGTGATTATGTGGCTCCGGAAGATGATAATTTTCTTTTTTCTCATATTTCTATTTTATTTTCAATTTTAATTTAGTAAAAGATTTTTTATTCAAGGAAATAATAATCATATTCTTGGAACTTGTAAAGGAAAGAACCACTGATATCCCTTCACCGTGGTATAGCCCTGGTGGCAACGCTCTTGGAGCCACTGAATCTTTTCATGAGGCAGGCAAAGTATCAATAGGTCAGAAAGTCATTGAAGAGGAGTTATAAAGGGTGTTATTGTATCTGATACCTATTTTCAGAGATGATGATGCCAATCCACCCAAAAAGGCCAAAAAGAAAAGGCATTGAAGAAATAAGACCACAGTCTAATGCTTTATCAGTATTGGTAAGTCTTTCTTGAAGTCAGGAATATTAACTTATGAAAAAGTGCTCAAACTTCTTGGTACTGCTGGGGCTTCTTCAGTTTCCCCTTTAAGGGAAAGGACTGACCATGCTCAGAGTACAATAGAGGGTGATATAGAATAGCTGCAAGTTCCAGCTAAAATGGTTATTCCTAAAGAAATACTTAGAGTAGATGAGTCGGTGTATGTTCTTAGAACTGCTCCTGTTTCTGATGCTAGGAGATAAAATACTTCGACTAAATTAACAATACATCATAGAACCTCAAATGAGACAACAACTGTATTCCATTATGGGATGTTTTAGGTTCATCACATTCACTAGAACATTTGGAAACCACTGAATCTGACCCCGCAATTATCATTGAAGAAGATATCTGGGTCAGAGATTGCTAGATGAAAGTCACAAAGAAGACATGCCAAGTGATCCCACTGGTGAGACTAACCTGGTATCTGGGACATAATTGGATAAAATGATGAATCATGGCATGTCCTTTGAAGAAATTTTAGAACATGATAATTTACCACCTGATTTAGAATATTTTGGAGATCGATTTATAGAATCAACTGGACGTGAGTTTCATCATTGGTCATATTAATCTTCTCATGATTACACATCTATTCATGTTTGGTTAAAAAAATGTACAATTCCATCTGAAGAAAAGATTGAACCAACAAGGCTTGAAAGGGGTCTAGACATTGATTCCAACCCTATTATTGAAGAAACATTGGCTCAGGTGGAACTTAGCATGACATACCCTCCTAAAACCCATCCTGAAAATCTTGTTAAAGCTAGGAATGTGGGGAGGATTCTTCACAAAATTCTAATCTACTGTTAGGTAAAAGATGATAATATTTTTTTCTTACTTAAACTGCAAGACAAGAAATCAACTTTTACTATCCTTTGAAACTAACCATACTTTTAATAGGACAAATAGGGCCATCAACATCAATGGCTAGATCTGGAGGTGACGCCTCAGCCTCAGCCCAAACAGTTACAGAAGGTGAAGCAACCAGGGTCAAGGAAGGAATAGAACATGGCACTTCCTTAAGTACATTGATCCCAGAATATGTTCCACCCTATGATAGCGATGAAAAATCAGACCCAGAGGTGAAAAATGCACTCCAATTCTCACGGCGCAAGGGATGAAAAAATATATGGAAGATAGTATCTGAGGTGCCTCAAGAAGAGCTACCTTCGAAAATTCCTTGAATTTCATCCATGTTCATCATACTGGGACTTGGTAGTTTTAGATATCGAGAAATCCATGTCTTAGTGAAACAAGTCATTCAAAGGAGGGAGAAAGAGCAAAGGTGTCGTCAAGACATGATCAGAGCTATATTGCTAACAAATATTAGTTAATTTCAGGCTACAATGTCCCAAGATGAGGCTGATCATGCTGTAAAGCTGAATAAGATGTTGAAAAAGATCAAGGAGATGATTTTCCAGTAGTTACACCTTCAGGATGATCTAGATGCTGTTAATGTGGAGCTTGAAAAGCTTTATAATTCATTGGAAGAAGTACAAGAGGATGGTATAAAATCCATCACAGATGCCATAGAAGCACTTCTTCGAGATGAAGAGATTGAAACTGGTCGAGTAAATTAACATTTAGTGGATACCGATGAAGCTTGGGATGATGTGAAATAAATGACTGGTCCGTTATGTAGACAAATTATGCAAGGCCACCTAAGGGCACGCGCTGCATAGTCAGTCAAAAGAACTCTCATGTATCAGAAATTTTGTGACCAGATGTCAGGAAAATGTTCATGGAGACCAGGAATGTTATTCTTATAATTTTTTAGTTGGGTCCTGAATTGAGATTTTGGATGTCACTATGTATCTCATTAGGATAAGAATCATGCCACATGTAGTTCTTGAAATACAATTTAACATCATACAGGATGAGAGCATGGAAGATCTTAGTTTAGGGTTGTAGAGAATGGACCATAGTGAGGGAGACAAATCATGCATTTCTTATAAACCTGATGTGAATAAAGACCAGGGTGTTCCATATAACACCATGTGCTCACAGGGGGAATTTTCAGCCAAGGGACCAAAAGTGGAGTTTGGGGTTAGGCCCAAAGGCTTGGGGCAGGACTCGAGCAATGCGCGAGCATTCCTACGTATCCCATGAGGATGAGAATTAAGATACACATAGTTCTTGAAATACCCTTTTTACAGATTTGGTTCATACATATGAGTGGTAACGAGGACTTTATTGCAATTATGGATGGACCCAAGATTAATGACTTGGGTGTCATTTCATATCTTATAAGGCTGAGAATCAGTCCATACATAGTTCGTGAAATATGTCATGGTTGGAGACCATGTAAATGACGATTCCTCTCGAGTGTGGGTATCAGGGATTGTTGTAGCTTATTTTCATACAGGAAAAAAGTGAAAATAGTTTAAGTTCATATGCATAGACCAGTGCTATGTGGTTTAATGTGTTGCAGCTAAGAAAATGGGGGACTGTTTAGTTTAACTTCATATAGCTAGGATGATGGTACGCACACAGTTTTACATCATGTAGGATGAAAGTCAACCGATATGAATAAGATGGTTGACCGGGGCTTCACGGATCAACATCGTATGGCATGAAGGTGAATTGATGTGAAGAAAGTGGTTTCGGGCTTGATCCTCAGGAGGTTGCCCACATACCAAGCCTTGGAGGCAAAGATCAAAGTCCGCATAGTTAAATTGAAAGAGATTCAGAGATTGGGGTGTACTTGAGGACAACGAACCAAAGATGATGTTGGGACATAAGCGTGGTTAGCGTCCCAGAGACTATGTCATGGTTGAATCTTACTCTAAGCTCACGTGAGTCATGCTTAGTGTGAGAAACAAGAGGCAGCAACAGATCTGACAAGCGTGTACCAAAAGATGCGACCATGAAGGATGGTGTGGGGATTATGCATGGTTAGCTGCTCGGGGCATGCATGGTAACAAAGTTTAGAAGATAATTGCACATGCGTAGATCACATTTTAATTTCATGTGTTACAGACATGGGGTGCTTGGTAGTTTAACATCTTGAAGCTTAGACGAGGAATAGTTTAACATCATGTTCAATGATAGGGGGACACAGTTTAACATCTAGTTGGACGATAGAGGGGGATATTCATTTTAATGACCTGTACTAAGGACAATGGGTGTATTTTTGTTACACAAAATACTTCTTCAAGAATTTTTCATTGGTTGGTGTTGTAATGAGTTCTCCATCCAGTGATATTAAAGAATATGATCCATTGGAGAAGACCTTATGTATGGAATAAGGTCCTCCCCAATTTGGATCACAATTTATAGGCTTCTTTCCTAGTATCATTGGGGTTCTGAGGACCAATACAAATTCTCCCTAAATTAATGAACGAAGACAAACTATTTTATTGAAATCTCATGCAATTCGATTTTGATAGACTTCTAAATGGTGTAGTGTGCACAATAATTTTTCATCTAGTCGTTCCAATTCATCCAATCGCTTTTGAGATTTTTCATATGTAGATAACTGATCAAAAATGGAGACTCTAAGAAAAGGTAATTGGACATCAAAAAGGAAGACTGCTTCCATTCCATATACCAATGAATATGGAATTGATCGTGTAGTTGTACGGGTGGTAATCTGATAAGCCCATAGAGCATGAAAATTTTTATCAGCCCATGACTTCTTATCTTTATCCACGATCTTTTAAAGTATGTTTGAAAGATTCTTATTGAAATCCTCTACTTGAACATTGGATGTTTCATGATACCGAGATGAATGGTTGGATCTGATTTTGAATTCTTAATACAATTTTCTTACCTTGGATAAAAAAAATTTGGTTCCATTATCCATCAAAATGGTATGAGGAACACCAAATCTGGAAATGATGTTGGACTTGAAAAAGCTAACAATGCTTTTAGCACTGACTTCATTGAGAGGTATTGCCTCTTCCTATTTGGAAAAGAAGTTATTAGCAGTAAGAATATACTGGAACTTCTTAGCTGTAGCTGGAGGATAAGGTCCTACTACATCCATTCCCCATGTAGAAACCAACCAGGAGTATTTAGCTATATGAATCAACTCCGAGGGTTGGTGAATGAAGTTGGAACATACTTGGAAGGAATGACACTTTCTAGTGAAATCAACACAATCTTGCATCATTGATGACCCGAAGTATCCAAGCCATTGAATTTGACCAGAAAGTTTATGTCCAAACTGGTGGGCACCACAAACTATTACATGTACTTAATTCAAGACATCCATTTTCTTTTCAATATCTATACATCTAAATAGAATTCCATAAATACCTCTTTTGTAGAGAATTTTTTTGGTTATCTAGGGTATCAAAAAGAGTAGAATTTACCACACGTCACCAGACTTGTTATTTCCCGACTCTATTAGTTGTGAGTATTCCATTTTGAATGTATTCACTGATAGGTGTCATACATCTTGTAGTATGACCATATGGTTCAGAAATGGGACTGATTTCATTGATTTAATCTGTTCTGATTTGAACAAAAGGTGAAACTATACGACGGTGGGCAATACTGATGATTGTTTCATCCTGATTTGGATCTGCCAGGGTTGTGTCTACATTAGCCAGTGCATCGTCTTTGGCATTGTGTGATCACATGACATAAGAAAATGTCATTTCTAAGGGAAATTCAGCCATTAACTCTATAACATAATCACACAAATGGAATAACTCTTCCATTTTGATGGCATAATCCCCCTTGATTTTTTTGATTATCAAATTTGAATCACATTTTACCTTCAAGTGATTCACCTGTGCTTGAAGCGCCAATTCCAATCTTTCGAAGAGAGCTTGATATTCCACTTCATTGTTTGTACCACCTTCCAACAATAAGAAGGAATATGGTATCACTACCTTTTTTTGGGAAATATGCACGATTCCTAACCCATCTTCATTGAATTTAGGATCTTCCATTTTCTTCCCTGTAGGACTTATGGAGGAACCATCAAAGTAAAATTCCCATTATTGAGGATTATCTTGAATAGAGAAGACTTCCTCCTCAAGAAGTTAAATATTTAAGGGTGTATCTTTTACATATGGGTGTTCAGTAATGAAATCGGCCATATCTTGGCCCTTTATTGTCTTTTGAGACATATAATGGATATCAAACTGCTGCTAAATAATTTCTTACCTTTCCAGATGTCCTGTAAGCATTGGACTACTAAGGATAAATTTGAGCAGTTTATTGTGAGATACTAATTGGACCTCATGATATGGCATGTAGTGTCTCAATTTCTGAACTGCAATGATTAATTCAAGGCAGCACTTCTCAATATTTCAATATCGAGTTTCTGCCTCAAGCATAGTCTGACTGATATAGTAAAGGCTATTTTCATTCCCATCATCATTATTTTGGTCAAGGAAGGCACCCAATGATCACACTAAAGGTTTCACATAGAGAATAAGTGGTCTTCCTTCAAAATATGGCATTAATACTGATGGACTCATGATATATTTCTGGAGGATATCAAATTATTCTTGACATTATTCAGTCCACTGGTAGGTGACTCCCTTCTTCATTAATCTAGTCAAGGGTAAACACTTGACTTCCAAATTGGAAATGAAATACCAAATATAGGCCAAGAGTCCTTGAAGTCCTCTTAATTCATTCAAATATCTATGAGGTGACATGTCAAGGATTGATTTTTTCTTCTGAGGATCAACATCGATACCAGGATGGCATACATCAAAGTTGAGAAATTTTCTTGAGGTTACCCTGAAAGAAAATTTCAAAGAATTCATCTTCAAATTATGTTGTCGATGTTTGTTTAATATGATTTCTAGATCCTCCATGTGATCAGAACGTTTTCTAGATTAAACCACCAAATCATCCACATAACATTCCACAAATATCCCTAAAAAGGGTTTGATGATATGGTGCATGGAACATTGATACGTTGCATCTGCATTCTTCTGGAAAAAGTGGATTATCCTATAGAAAAACACACCTTGAAGAGATCTGAAGTCTATAAAATCCACGTCTTCTGGGTCCATTCGTATTTGATTGTACTCAGAGTAACCAAACATGAAGGAAAGAGCTTCGTAGCTAGTTGTTTCATCAATTAAGAGTTATGTGATCGGAACTGGAAAATCATCATTGGGACAATGCCGATTAATATCTCTGTAGTCTATGTAAACTCTAATTTTTACATTCTTCATCTTCATAGGAACAATATTATCCAGTCATTTGGGATATTTAACTTCTCTAATTAAGTTAGGATTGATAAGCTTATCAACATCAGTTTCAATTTTGGATGCATAAGTTGGTGTGTTCTTCTTGCTACTTCCTTGAATCCTCGATGTTCATCTGAAAAACCCAAATTATGAGTGGAAACATCAGGATTAAGACCTGTCATTTCTGAATAATTTCAAGAAAATATATATATATTTTCCATTATAAATAATGTATACATTTCTTTCACTTCAACAGTCATGGCTATAGTAATTAATGTGGGGTGTGGATCTTATTTTGTACCCATATTTATTTCTTTGAGTTCATCCACAGTGGTAGAGATACCATGTTCAAATGATGAACGAGCATCCCGTAGATCATCCTCTTATTCTTCAATATGTGTTACTTATTTTGTTTCTGATTGCATATTAGATGAAGAAGAAAAATTTCCATGGTCAGGGGAGAAGTTAAAATTTGAACATCTTGCAGAAGAGGCTATCATTTCTGACCATATTGATGATGAAGGGTCTTCCAGGGGTGATAGAGAGGAGATGTTGGATTTAGAATATACATCACTGTTTTCCTCTGGTATTTCTATAAATTCTTCTGGCCTGGATGATGAATTGTATAATTGATGGATTTTCGTGGAAGAAATGAAGACATCTCCATTTAAGCTTTCATCCCTTCTTGGAAAATCAACAATTTCTCCCATGATGTCTGGCTTGATTTCCATAATTGACATTATGGATGTTTCCATAAGAGTGTTTGGATTTAGGTCTATCTTGTTAATTTGACTGATCAGAAACACCGAATCTATACTCACATGTATGAATGGGTTTATTGGAGTCTTTTCCAAACCATTTCGAGCATCAATTTTGGTGACCTCCATTGTCGTGGATTTTTCCTTTCCCTCAATGTGATAAAATTCACCCTCAATGTATTGAGATTCATAGGTTTTGAATGGGGAATTGTCACCATACTATGTCCCAATTTTACCATTGAAACAATATTTGAGACATTGATGGTATGGAGAAGGTATGACTACATGTTGATGTTTCCAAGGTCTTCCAAGAAAAATGTTGAAGGCAGTGTCTTGAAGAACAACCGTGAAATCTGAATTAGACACAAGGTCTCCAAACTAAATTCTTATGTTTATCTTGCCCATAGGTTTTTGTGCATTCTTATCATATCCTAGCAACATCAAAGTAGAAGGAGATAAATTTGATTCGTTGAGGCTTAATCAACGACGTGTATGAATTAAAATGAAGTTGACTCTTGAGCCATTATCAATGAAATCTCATAGGATGTCTATGTCATTGACTTTTCTAGATAGATACAAAGGTCTGATATGTCCATGTACAACATCCACTTCATCTTCATCTATAAAATATATCACTGCATGGAATTCTATAGGATCATTCTCTATACGATATACCTCAACCGCAACAATTTCAATTTTGAATTCTTGAGGACATGAAAAATCCTCAACAAGCGCCCCTGAATAACTTTTAATAGATTCAAGGAATCCATAATTGATAACTAGTCCGGTAATTGGGAAAAATGTTTCAAGACTTCATAATTTTAGTCCAACGGTCTACGTTTCCCAACATGAAAATGTGGTTTTGTAGGTGCCTTAGATATTGATGCTTTGGAAGATGATGCATCCCATATCTGGGCAAGAATTGGAAACACTCCTAGCTTCAGTAGATTAGACCAACTAGGTCTATCTATTTACTGAGAGGAATAAGGTGTAACCTATAAATGGTCCTCCAGAAATAACTGTGTCAGGACCGAATCTGCCATGTGTGAAAGAACGTTCTTGTTCCTGTTGAGCCTAATGAAGGGCTTCTCCATGAGTTTCTACCACATATACAGTTCTAGCAGGGGTAGGATTGAAATAGTGGCTTTTAGAATATTCATGTCTTCCTCTGTATCCTAGACCTCTGTCTCTTCCCCTAATTCCTTTGGTAGATATAAGGAACTTAGGATCATCATGATCGAAACTGTCATTGGCATAGGGATCTGTTAAATGAATCTTGTTAACAGAACCAAAGATAAATTCTTCATCTGATGAAGATTCCACCTGATGAACTATTTCAGGTTGTGCCATTTGGTGGGGATGGTGCCCGTACTTTTTGAAAAGATGGCATAAAATATACTAAAGTCAAAGACAACTTAGGCTTTGACACATGCTCATCTTCTTCAGACTTCTCTTCTTTCTTCAAATTATGCCGCTTCATTGTGGATTTTCCTTTCGATGAAGGGGCTTCTACTATGGAAGAACTATCAGAAGAAACAATTTGTTTATTCAAACTGTGTTTTTTAAATGGCATGATTTCGGTTGATCATTTCTTGACTATCCAATCATCATATTTCTGAGAATTTTTACTTTTGACTTCATGCCACTCACCTTCTTCCTATGGATCAGTAGCGGTAACACATGCTACCTGGGATGAGGAACCTTTCAGTTTTACTTGTCCAGAGTCCACCATCTTTCTCAAGAAGTATTTGAAGACAAAACACTCTCAAATGGGATGCCCCAACATCCGTTGAAATGGGAAATAATTTGGGAGGTCTCTATCTTCTGCATTGTTTGGCCTTTTAGGCCTTGGCAACTGAACGAGATTTTTCTCCAGAGCTGAGATGAAGAAACCAGGAACTTATTCATTCCAGAAAAAATAAGCATTGTTCATTAAATACTCAATCTATTTCCCCCTCTGATCTCTTTGATCATCTTGATGAGGCGGCTATCATTTTTTGATGCTCAGGAGGTGGAGGCCTTCGATATGATGATGGTTATGAAGTAGAAGTAGATATAGGTTCTTGTTTAAGTGTAACTATTGCAGCTTCTGCCTTTCCTATTCTCCTTCCTAGAACTGATGGAATTACACGAGTATTAGCCCTAGTCTTTATAAGAGAGTCTTCTATCTTATAAGAGATTGAAGTAAGGTCGCTAAACCCTCATGTGTATTTAACCGAGATCAATGGTGTGTGTAATTAATCACTAAAATTTTCCACACATATTGGCATCAACTCTTCTAGAGGGAGTTCTAAACTTAAGGAATATGTTAATCCCTTCCAGCGAGCAATGAAATCCGAAACTCTTTAATTTCCCCATTGTTTACAATTTGTAAGATAAAAAACTATTGTCTTTGGTAATGTTGAGGTAAATTGAAGAAGGAATTTTTGATAGAGATCTTCACACCCAGAAATTGACTGAGATTGCAAACATGTGTACCAGAAAAAAGCAGGACCTTGTAATGACTGTACAAAACACCTAAGATTAACTACTTCTTGTTGTTGAGGAGTTACCATCATAGGATCACAACAAGAAACAAAATGTGTTTAAGTGTTGTTATAGATCTCCAAAACCATTAAAAAATGGGAATGTGTTATTCTCAAAATTTGATGGGGGAGGAATTTCATCCACACATTCAGGGTAGGATCTCTTTTCTGGTTGAACTGGTGGACATCATCCTTCCATAGCTTCCAACTGTGCTGTTAATGACTCGATGGTAGTCATTAATGTCTGAGAAACATCTGGTAGATATTGGACATGATTAGTTGCAATAAGTGGAGTTTGGACAGGTGTGTTGACTGGTACTGCCACTGATGGTATTATTGCCAGTTGTACTCACGTATAACCCATAGGATTGCACCTACAAGGGTGTACTTGTAAAGGGGGATATTCATGATCAATCCCAATAGCTTCAGAAAAATTCCCTTTATTGATTAACACTAGAATGCTTTGGAGGAAGACTACCTTGAAGTAGTTCTACATATAACCTCCTTAAATCCTTCATTTCATCTTTTTGCTATGAAATTATCTCTTCAAGTGAATGAGATTTACCTTCTTTATAGAAAAAGTGAGATTCAATCTGACTTTTTTCCTTTCCCCTTGTTGGATGACTTTCAGAGAGGTGGGAGTTTGTTATTTGAAGGCATACATAGATTCTATGTAAGCCTTTGATTTCAGCTATGACCACCTTCCTCATTTGTTTCGGTTTATATAGCCTCTTGAACAAGAACTTCCTCATCTGATTCCTCTGAGTGAGACTTATGTTCTGGGGCATTAGTGACAATAGCATTGATGACATTTATCAATGCATAACGCATTTCAGCCCTTCTATTAGTGTTTCTATGATACTGTCTTCTTTCATTTCCTTTATGAGACATTGCCTTTTATTTGGTTGATCCCTCAAGAAATTCATTGATGAACCATAATTTAGATGGAATTTCATGATAATTCGGCTCATCTTTCCTCTTGTGGTTTCTTCCCTAATCAAGAGAAGACTGACTTTCACTGAGGAAGAGATTGAGAATTTCAAAAAGTCCTTTGTCTGGTGGACTGGGGTTGTTTCTATTTTTTCTGCTCAACTCCTCGAATCCTGTCTGTTTATCCTGAGGGTTGGATTAAAAGAGTCCCCAGCCCAGAAAATTGAGGGGGCTCTTGAGATGATACATCTGAAACATTCTTAAAAGATCTCCTGATTTGTAGAATTTAGTCCATAAATTTTCTGGATGCATCATCCGACATCCACTGAAATCACCTAGCTCAGATGACCGTTGGATTATTTCAGACACCTATTTCACCTGATGATGCACATTCTCTGAACAAGAAGCCTATTCAATATTCTCATTTTCCTGATGCAAGATTAATTCAACAACTTTTTCATTATATGCCTTACTTTGGGAAGAACTAATTGAGGCCAGTTCTTGAGAAAGCCTTTGATTACCCACAAAACCAGTTATTTGTGGCCAGCCATGGGAAATAACATTTCATGAGACCAATTTTGGTGGGCTTTGTTGACTGGAGAGCACAGATAAATGCAATGATCCATGAACACCCCATCCCCTGATATGAATACCAGATGGGGAATTGCTGATTAACTGGCACAACCTTTTTAATTCACCAAGGCTTGTATGCTGAACGTCTCTCTACTTATTTTCAAAATTTGGATTTTGTGAAACTAAGAGAGATGCCAAGTCAATTTGGCTTTGCAACACTACTATTACCTTAACATGATTTTGATATTCATCATAAGGTAATATTTTCTCTTTTAATGTGACAAAGAGTTTTCCATATGTTGAGATGAATATCGTGAATAAAATATTTTGTCAGCATTTATGGAATATCATACTGAGATTTATCCATAGGCCAAAACATGACTGGTATTTCACTATTCGCCAATTGTTTTCTCATATTCATCACTTTCTATTTGTCATTTGATTAAGATTATTCTACCTAATTGGACCAATGTTGGTTCTTCTTTGTTGCTTCATTAGATTGAACAAAATTGGTAGAGAATTCATTTGTCAAATTAGAAGATGAATGACCCAGGGGTGGTTTGGAGAATGACCTACACCCCGGGATACCGTCTGATTGAGAAATTTTTTCAACTGCTAGCAGTAAGGCATCAGACATGGCTGGATTCTCATTTTCAAGTGCCTGAAGATAAGAGGGATTATTTCATTAATGGATTATCGATTGAAGAATTTTCCTGGAAATGCGAATTACTACTATGGAGAGGACTTTCGTAGCTAAATTCATCATCATGGGGAGGTCCACCATGGTGGGTTACAACAAAAGATGAAACCTTTTTCTCTATGGTCTTCTGGCCACATAGAAGGTTATCGTGTATCTCATCTGAAGATGATGCTTCAAGATTTAACGAATTGTCAGGAAGAAAGCCTTCATGAAGAAGTGTCTGATGAAGACCATCAGAATTAATGTTGTTATTTCCGGAATTTGAAAATGAGAGAGTAGAATACTGAGTTTCAATATATAATTTTCTGAGGGCTTCAAGAACTCCAGCATTGAGTAAGGACTTATTGCAGATTGGCTCTTGATTTTTTAACTGTGCTGGATGGGTATTTTTCTCGGACGCCTTCTTACTCACTTTGGAAACCACTTGTTGATGAAAGATTTTTTTATGGGCAGGTGTATGTGCTTGCTCAAGAGAAATGGTCAGGTTAGGCTGACTATCTCCATTTCAATCGGCTGTGTGTTCCCAACATGATTTTCTGTATGACATAGGGAGTATGCCCCACGACCCTCCTAGATTGAAACAGAGGTGTGTATCTACTACGTGGTTACATGTTGATGAGTCACTCCACTAATAGGGATATATTTATGATACTTTCCCTATGATGTCACTAAAGTTGTTATAATATTCTAACATGTATCCAGAATATGGGTAGGTATTTTCTTCTGCTCTTTCATCGTTTTCAGAATTTGGTTTGTGACTTAACCTATCAGAATGGGAATATACTTCCATTCCGGGTTTTAAGTAGGTGTGTGTTCCTGCTCCTGTACTATTTTTCCCATTAGTGAATTCTGACAGTACTCATGTATGGGGGAAAAAAAGTTGTGTCTTCCTCCTTTTTTTCATTGGAGCTTTCCAATTAACATCCATGGGTGCTACCAAACGAGACTATTGGTTAGCATGACGAGTTTCATGTGTAAGTGTCTGATGATTTTTCTCCACCAAATATGATTGATGAACTTCCTTCAATACTGGTAGATGAGACTATTGGCAGAATTGATGAGTGTAAGCAGGTGTACGTGCCTGTTTATAGGTGGTCACCACATTTGGTTGGCGGGCTTCTTTGGATGTAGTCAAACGATCCTGTTGACTGGCTGAGGATTTATAAAAAGGATTATGTGGTTGCCTATAGTACTCTGCCAGAATTGCCTGGAAGTATTGGTGTGTTACTTCCAGACGAGTATGCTGGGTAGTGAAATTAGAAAGAACGAGCGTATATTCCCACTCATTGTTTTCAATCAAGTTAGGTTGATGGACTTATCCATAAGGGGAAGAGGTAAGAACCTACTCAATATTGGAAAATGTTTTCCTTTGATATTTTTTCTTGCATGCTCGGGTCTGAGGAACCTGAGCCATGCGCCTAGAAGAGATACCCCCATAATGTTGAGGGTGAACTACTACACGAGTCTGACAGAAATTGTTGGTGGGGGTCCTCTGGAAGGAATCATGTCTTCTTGAACTGAGGCCTTCAGTAACCTCTTGATTCACCTCCCTGTAATATTGGAGGGACTGGTTGTTGTGTTCCGGGGATAAGGACCTGAAATGGTTGGAGACGGTTGTTGGAACCACCTACTTCTGGACCACTGGTCATCTCTGTCTGGACAACCAGGGTGAGTGGTTATCTTTGAGGGCTTGTCAAGCGGCCTCCAGAGTCGAGATGGTACTATGTTGATGGTATTCCCTCACCAATGCACCTGAGACCCAGCATTGAAGAAGCTGAGTAGGTGATGTCATTATCAGAGCGGACGAGGATCTAGCTGGAGTAGCGGCCGAGGTATTCACAGGTGTGAACCTTAAAGAATCCAATTTTCATTGTAGAGAGATCTTGGAAAAGAGTGCATGTTTGATATAGCAGACATAATCTAGATAAGTCTGGCCAGACTACATATTTTGTATGTGCACATATATTATTGATTGCTTTTTTGGCCCTCATATTGAGTTTAATAGGGGCCTAACAAATAATTAAAACATCATTTAACTTTGTTATGGATTCACGTTGGGTTCACCGTTTATTTGTTTCATCTAGAAATGGGGATGACCTTTTTTGTTTAAGGATCAAACGTTCCAATCGGTTTCTAATGGATTTTTTCGTAGAACCAGAAACACCCAATGATTCTGTATCCATTTGTACTGACATTCCAAAGGTAGGTTCTTATTAGTTATGGACTGCTGAGGCTTTAAAATTTTCATTTGTCGAGGGGATTGGAGGTCAGGCTTATCACACCTTTTTGGGGGGAATTATTTCCTACTCCGAGACTCTCTTATAGATTTAGGTTATGTTCAAGAATCCTTATTAATTAAAAATGCTTGAAAATGAGTTTTCCATTATATTTGGCAATCGATGATTGATATGTATGGGATTTAGAGAATCTTTAATATGTATTTGATGTTCTTCATCGATGAAGAATCATCCATATGTATTAGAGATTCTTAGTCAATGGTATCCTTCAATAAATTATATATAAATATCATGGTCATTATGATGACCATGCTTGTAGAGGCCCAAAGAATTATGTATATAAACATTAAATTACTTTTTAAGAATATCTAAAACATAACAAAAATAGACAACAAAGGACTGTAATACTTTAGTGTCTTTGGAATCTCATAATATAATCTTCTAATCAAGGTAAAAGATCATCAACATCTCCCATAAAGAACTTTCACTTGTTTTTCTTACCTAAAACCTTTCTTTATATCCTGGGGAAAATAAAACATATAAATGATGAGTTAGAATGCTCAGTAAGGGTAAGAATGGATAAAATAAAACAAACCATATACATCAGAACTTCAAAAACATGAACATAATATTTAAACATCAAAATCATGAGCAATGACATAAAACATGGTAGTACGTAAGGCATAGATCATAATGGATAATCAATCATGATAAAATAGCATGGGAAGAAAACATGTAATTGTGGAAAACCATTAAGCACATGATATTATTTCCATAGTAGCCAAGGCATTGCTGCCAAGAAAATCTTAGTGGACAAAGTCCCTTTCTGGATCGAGTTCACTCCTCGTTATAGTCTTGTAACACTGAACTAGATTAACTTTCCATTCCATCCATGTCTATGTCATGAGATATAAATATTTACCCAATTCATTGGATGGAGATATAGGTCCCACCCATCTCATAATTAAATCATTCTTACGTGTGGCACAACATAAACATAAATCATCCATCATAACCCAAAGAATAAAATGGGTTTCATAAACATCAACCCATCATAACATAATCCATATAAAACAAATGGATATCATTTCATCATAAGAAAAATCAAACCATGTAAATAATAGAGACATTATACATGAAACATAATCATATTAAATAATGTCATCTTAGATGGAAAATGGTTTTGACAAAACACTTGAAATGAATTCTTGAGGAAAATATCCATTCTTCTTCAAAATCATTTTCTTTTTAAAAAATTCCATTAAATTTTAAAAGAAAATGATTTTTTTGAAAATAATCATAAAATATTGTAGATTAATATTCATGAAAATAAGGCGTTATAAAACTGTAAAAATCCATTCATGGCGTATAAGTTAAAAAATATTCTCCTCGTACTTTTGTCAGAAAAGTCAAAAAGTTCCTCATATGGTAAACAAAGGAAATATTCCTTTCATAACATGTGGTAAAAATCAAAAATTGTTAATAAGTACTTTAATAATACATAAGAAAACTTTTAGAAAACATGGACATGTATGATAACAATAACCCCTGTAAATACTTACGAATAAACAATCTCGGATAAGAACAAGATTGGAATAATTATCCCTTACCTTAGAGATAATATGCTTCATATGTATCTGAACCTCCTGTATAATGATTTAAATAATGTCATATAATTATTTGAGAATCATATTCATTGTTATGATATCATATATGGTTCACTTATGACTTTATATTAGCCGTTCTTTTGTAAATTCCATGTTAATACAGCGTTTTGGGTAAAATCGTTTTATTTATCGGACGCGGTTGGACTTGTTGTTCTTGATATTTATATTACTTATATCATGATTTAATTACTTCCAGAATGTAAATAATGATTTATATATCATATATATTCAGTATATATATATAATAGATAGATAAATGAAATGAAATACACCGTTCATGGAGAGGGTAGGTCGTACGTACGCATGAACGCTGTTTTCGTTTCCTTATTGACTTGAATGGAAGTAAGTAGATGACACACACATATATATATATATACAGTAGCTTTATCATTTCATATATTTAGTTATTATTCATTATATATAGTTTATAATAATTCTTGAGTGGTTATCATGGAGAATGAATCTAATCGCGTCGTGGAGACGGCAATCCGTATATACGCATGAGCGATGATATCGGTCCCATAATTATTGAATTGAATTATAGTGGATGATATAATATCTCACAATAAGTATGATGTTATAATAACTACATATAGTTATTCTTTACACCATAATACCCATCCAAGTAAGGTGATGGTGGAAAAACAGATTACACCACGGCGGCGAGACGGTATTCTGTACGTACGCATGCGCGGTGAGTTAATTTTTAGTAGGATGGATAGAAAGAGAAATAGGGTTGTTTCATATTTATAATAACATATCAGTATTTTAGTGATACTTATGTTATTAATTTATGATGAAACAAATAATGATGAAGTTGAAGAATAAAGAAACATAAAAGAATCGATAGAAGAGATTACCTCTTCTTCGACACACCCCTTTTAAGCTTTCTTTTAAGGCACTAAAGTTGGCCTTTTGAGGAGACCAGAACCTCCAAAATGTTTCTAGGTAATTTTAGAAGAGAAATGGGCGTGGTTGGCCAAGCTTTAAGGCTCAAGGTTATGTAAATAGAAGAGGGAGGAGGTTCCCTTTTATTAGGGAGGAGAGGGGAACCTTTGGAAACCTCAAAAATGTTAATTTATAATAAATCAAAACCCACTTAAAACCCTCCAAAAATGACTCATATTCGAAGATTAGATGAGATAGGGTTGTAATCGCATCAACCAATAAAATTTAGACCTGATGGAAAATTATTTTAATCCTTATAAACTTGATTTATCCTTATTTAATATATTTAATTTTATTTGTGGTAATAAGACTCTAAATATTAAATTTGATATAAATAATTACTTAGGTATTGTGAATTTTCCATAATTGGATAATATATGACATTTTAGACCCTATAATATTTAATTTATAATTTTTAAATAATTTTCTAAATTTTAAACAATATTATTTTATTTTATTTTTATAAAATAACAATAGTGTTAATTTTGACACTATTCATTTATTTGAACTTAAATAAAATCCACCTAGAAGATATGTTCGAACTAAAATATTTAATAGATTCATAACATGTTTTATTTATCTATTAAGTTCATGAAGCATATTAAATAGTTCATACAATATTTATTTTAATATTTTTAAAACCATTTATTTGATATTTCAATCAATAAAATAATTTCAACATCACTATTGTGTCACCTTTAATGATAATTATTTACTCTCTAAAAATTATAAATAAATTCAATTGATGTAGATAATTTTATTTTCTTTATGGAAATATTAATGTTCTATGTTTTATGAAGTTTATCACTAAATTAAAATTATTATACTTATAAGATTGAAGAGAGTGACATGTTGTCACTTTCTTTGGTTTTAATAATAATTAAATTATTTTCAGGGTCCAAATCCCATAAAATTAATCTATTCCAACACTTAGGTGATATGGGTCGACCTTTAGTCATAAAATACAATTTTGGCAGGTGTTAGGGTAATTTTATAATCTTATTTTTACCCTTAATTACCTGATTTACCTTTAACTACAGTAAATAAAAATTACCGTAGTTACTATTCATAATAACAAAAAAAGAAAAGTAACCAATTAGTATAATTTTTACCCACTGAATTAAAATATGTAATCCATTTTTTAAAATTCAAAACACAGAATTTGCAGTATTTAATTTAAAATTAATATTGTTGTTAAGAAAATAGGTTTTAAAAGCTAAAACATTGCCAAACATTGAAATGTTTTTACCTGTCAATTCAATGTAATATTAATGGTAATGACATACATTATATTAAATGTTAAAAATATATTTTATTTAAACTTTGAAACCATTCAATATTATAATTTAATAATATATATTATTGCGATGGAAAAAGTTGTTTTTAATTAGAATATAGCGTGTTTTTACTATTCATTAAAATATGAAAGTTATCAGAATAATATGAAAATTTTATCCAAAGTAAATTTTTATATCCTAATTTCAAAAAATAATTTTATTTTTTCAAATTGAACTTATTAACATGTAAAAAACTAGATTTAATGTTGGTGCGCCATCAAAAGGCGAAAAAACTGCATGTTTTTAAAAATAGTTATTTTACCCGAAAAATTTATTTTGTTCTCATACCATGTTGTAGAAAATGTTTAAGATGAATAATAATGTTATAAAATTGAAAATTTAGTTAATACTATTTATAATGGCTAGTCCATAATAATATTATAATAATATATCATTTTTTAGTGAAACCCGGTATTGCGTACTACACACGCTATCAAGGAAGGTCGTGGTTGTGTGTAATGCAAGACAAGTCTGGGATGCGTGTAGTGAAATCCCCCTTTAGTGTAGCATACAACACTAGACATCAATTGAAGAGAATAATTCTCATAAAATCTCAGTCTGTTACATTTTACCCCCCTTAAAATGAATTTCGCCCTCAAAATTCATTGGGGTTATAAATGGTTTACTGCTTGAAAGTTTCATTCATAGAAACCCACATCTTAAAAAGGAATACTAAAAATTAATTTAAAAATTTAAAGTAAGAAACATAACGGTTAACCAAATTAACTCATTACTGAGTTTCCACATAAGAGAACATATGTAAAAATATGGACATGGAAGAGAAATATAACCATCAACTTCTGATGAAGTGCGGTAGAGGACATGGCTATAAAAAATCCAACAATCACAAAGCCATAAATTTGTGATGATATAAGGTAGCATCTAATTCATCAGATATAAGGGCACTAGGCCTACATTTTTTGTTTTCAATATCATTTCCCTAAGGTTGAGGAAATTTGAATTAGAAGATTTAATTTCTTGATTTTGGTACAATCTCACCATTGGTCATTCCTTGGACAATTTCCACAACATCTCTTAATGAAATGAAGTTTAATTTTTCATTCGTGAAGTATTAGTAGATCATGTGATAGAATAATGGTTCATTCTGTCTGTCTCCAACAAAATGTTAGCAAAAGCTATCAAATATATATAAGTCCATCTATAGTGAGATTAATCATATATGGTTCCTAAAATGGACTTATACATAATATTTCATACTTCTTATTATAATAAAACTAGTTTCTACTAACTAGGGACTTCTTGTAGGCCAGTGGTAGGCGATAAAGGACTATCGCACTTCGGGTGTGGGTTCGATTCCCACAGCCTTGTCTGACGTGACGTGTTGTCGCTCATCCTATGGGTTTTCCTTTTTCTAAAACTACATTATTATAACATTCCATCAATAATATTGAAAAAATTTATAGCCTTAAACCATACTAACTTGTGACCAACATAATCCATTCCAGTCTTTAGACTTACCCAAAATACTTCTGTCCTAGCTCATAGTTTAATGAAAATAATTACTAGAAATGTCATCTTCTGAGCATGTGAATACCATCATTTATCCCCCATATATCATACGATATATCATGTTGGTCAAATTAAAATCATTTGAATACCTTAATCATGTATTCTATTGAAAAATAAATACCCATTGAACCATAGTGATAACATGAATGGTGTCAAAATATAACACTTTTCGCATATCAAAATCCCAAAATTTCTATATACTCAATACATGATATAACTTTTCCCCTATATCAGTGATGAGTTAATTTCATTTTTTCTTTATCCCTGCATTATGAGCATATCTTCTTCCTTCCAAAAATATTTCAATCACTTTTCATGATTACTGGTACCATATAATTATTGAAAACCAATACGTAGATATTCCAAAATTCCACAATACCATAAATGAGATTCCATGATACTATTTTGAAATCCCATTACATAAACACTTAATCATTACACAACATCATTTTCATACTCAACATCACAAATAGTGATTGCATGTGACTTCCCATTATCCTTTTTCTTAAGAGGTTTCTCACGTTGATAATCATTATCCCTTGGATTAGGGCATTGATTAGCATAATGCCCCATTTCCTTGCACTTGAAGCATTAACGTGTTGGTGGTACGTTCTCTGTAGTATTTTCTTTATTCACATCATTAGAAACCCTTTTTCCATTACTTCGATGCTTAACTACTCAACGACCTTCTTTTACACACTTAAAACATTTTCTACTCCCTTTAAGACAATCTCCACCATGCTTCTTTCCACACTTTGAGCATAAAGAAATATTCATTGTTTTTTCACCATTATTCTCGGATTTCTGCTTGAACTCCATCTTTCATTTCTTATCAAAACCATGAGATGGATATTTAACACAAACATCCATTTATACCTTGATAGAACAATGCAAAATTTCTTCATATCAACTGAATTCTCTTATAGCTAATTCCCTTCGAAGACTTGGTTTTAAGCCACTGAAGAATCGACCAACTTTACTTTCAGGTTGGATGATAAAGCCAGATGCATACCTTGCAAGCCTTGTAAATTTGGCTTTGTATATACCAACAGATTCATCATTATTTTTCTTAATCTCAAGGAACTCATTTTCCATCTTTGTTCAAAGAATACGTGGGAAGTACTTATTGAAAAATAAGTTATTGAGCTTATCCCATTCCATGGATTCAATTTCATCTCGGGGCCTCATATTCTTAATTAGAGTCCACCATTGATCTGCTTCACCTTATAAATGGTAAATAGATAGAATGATTTTTTCATGTTCCGAACAATCAAGTATGGAAAAAATCTTTACAATGGTAATGATCCATGGTTCAACAACAAGTGGATCAGAAGACCCACTGAAAGAAGTTGGATATTTTCTCATGTAGAACTCAATATAATATTGTTCCCTTCTCTGCTCATTTGGAAGTCCAAAATGATTCATAGCTTGTTTAAGTATAGAAATAAGATTTTTCACTCTATCTCCCCTAACATTGGTTTGTTCAGGAGGAAAATCATTGCATTTTCCATTAAATTTATCAACACGGTTCCTTCAGGTTCCATCCATCGTATAAAACCCAAAAAGAATAGTGTGAGAGGAAAAAATCATTCTATGAAAAAAAATATAATAAAGGGGGATTACTTTCAATATATTTCATTTTAGTGTTAATTATAATATTGTTACCATAATTCTAGGACTATAACCTATACTTATTCTTAACCTTAGGGACATCCCTAGACAAACCTTAGAAATATATCCAGGGATCTCACTAAAGTTTTCGCATCCTAGTTTCCAATGTTTATCTAAACCTTTCCTCTGATACCAACTGTAGAGACCCAAAGCTTGACGTACATATACATTACATTACTTTTTAATAATATCTAATACATAACAAAAAGCAGACAGCAAAGGACCATAATAGTATAGTGTCTTTGGAAACAAGGAATATAATCTTCTAATCTTGGTGAAAGATCTTCAACATCTCCCATAAAGATATTCCTCTTTTTTTCATACCTAAAACCTTTCATTATATGCTGGGGAAATGAAAAAATATAAAGGGTGAGATCGAATGCTTAGTAATGGTAATAATGGAGAAAATAAAACAAACCATATAAATTTGAACTTCAAAACATGAACATAATATTTAAACATCAAAATCATAAGCAATGACATAAAACATGGCAGTTTGTAAGGAATAGATCATAATGGATCATAAATCGTGATAAAAAAGCATGGGAATAAAACATGTAATTATGGAAAACCATTAATCATACGATTTGATTTCCTTATTAGCCAAGGCATTTCTGCCAAGACCAGCTTAGTTGACAAAGTCCCTTTCTGAATCGAGTTCACTCCTCATTCCAGTCCTGTAGCACTGAACGAGATTAACATTCCATTCCAGCCATGTCAATCTCATGAGATATAAATCATTACCCAATGAATTGGAGGGAGATATAGGTCCCACCCATTTCATAATGAAATAATTCTTATGTGTTCCACAACATAAACATAAATCATTCATCATAACCCAAAGAATAAAATGGGATTCATAAACATCATCCCATCGTAACATAATCCATATAAAACAAATAGATATCATTTAATCATAAGAAAAATCAAACCATGTAAATAATAGAGGCATTATACTTGAAACATAATCATACTAAATAATGTCATCTTATATGGAAAATTGTTTTGACAAAAAACATGAAATGAATTCTTGAGGAAAATATCATTTCTTCTTCAAAATAATTTTATTTTCACAAAATACCATTCAATTTTAAAAGAAAAGGATTTTGTTGAAAATATTCATGAAATATTGTAGAGTAATCTTCATGAAAATAAGGCGTAATAAAACCGTAAAAATCCATTCATGCCGCATAAGTAAAAAAAATATTCTCCTCGTACTTTTTTCGAAAAGGTCAAAAAGTTCCTTATATGGTAAAAAAAGAAATATTCCTTTCATAACATGTGGTAAAAGTAAAAAACGGGTAAAAAAGACTTTATTCACACATAAAAAAACTTTTATAAAAATGTAAATGGATGATAAAAATACCCCAGTAAATACTTACGAATAAACACTCTCGGATAAGAACGATATTGGAATAATTATCCCTTACCTTAGGTCTGATATGCTTTGTACGTATCCAAACCTCCTATATAATGATTTAAATAATTTCATTCACTTATTAAATAATAATATTAATTGTTATTATATCATATATTGTTCACTTATGACTTTATATTAGCTGTTCTTTTGTAAATTCCATGTTAAAGCAGTGTTTTGGGTAAAATCGTTTTATTTATCGTACGTGTTTGGACTTGTTGTTATGTATATTATTATTACATATATCATGATTTTATTACTTCTAGAATGTAAATAATTATTTATATATCATATATATTCAGTATATATATATAATAGATAGATAAATGAAATGAAATACACCATTCATGGAGACGGTAGGCCATACGTACGCATGAACGCTATTTTCTTTTCCTTATTGACTTGAATGGAAGTAAGTAGATGACATATATATATATATACATAAATACAATAGATTTATAATTTAATATATTTAATTATTATTCATTATATATACTTTATAATCATTCTTGAGTGGTTAACAAGGATAATGAATCACATCACGTCGTGGAGACCATAATCCGTACATACGCATGAGCGATGATATCGTTCCCATAATTATTGAATTGCATTGGAGTGGATGATATAATATTTCAGAATAAGTATTATGTTATAATAACTATATATAGTTATTCTTTACACCATTATACCCATACAAGTAAGTTGGTGGTGGAAAAATAGATTACACCACAGCGTGGAGACAATATTCCGTACATACGCACGCGCGGTGATTTCATTTTTCGTAGGATGGATAGAAGGAGAAATAGGGTTTTTTCATATTTATAATAAAATATCAGTATATTAGTGATACTTATATTTTTAATTTATTCTTAAACAAATAAATAAGAAGTTTAAGAATAAAGAAACATAAAAGAATCGGTAGAAGAGATTACCTCTTCTTCGACGCACCCCTTTTAAGCTTCCTCTTAAGGCACTGAAGCTGGTCTATTGAGGAGACCAGAACATCAAAAATGTTGCTAGGGAAGTTGTTAAGAGAAATGGTCAGGGTTTGGCCGAGCTTCAAGGCTCAAGGTTGTGTAAAGAGAAGAGGGAGGAGGTTCCCTTTTGTAAGGGAGGAGAGGGGCACCTTTGAAAACCTCAAAAATATTAATTTATAATAAATCAAATACCACTTAAAAACCAACAAAAATGACTCATATTCGTAGATTAGATGAGATATTGTAGTAATCTCATCAACCAATAAAATTTATACATGTTAAAATTTTATTTTAATCCTTATCAACTTGATTTATCCTTATTTAATCTATTTAATTTTATTTGTGGTAATAAGACTCTACATTTTAAATTGTTATAAATAATTAGTTATCTATTGTGAATTTCCAATAATTGGATAATATATGACATTTTAGACCATATAAAATTTAATATATAATTTATAAATATTTTTGTGTTTTTTAGAGAATTTTATATTTTGTTATTTTTATAAAATAACAATAGTGTAAATTTTGACACTATTCATTTATTTGAATTTAAATAAAATCCACACAGAATCTATATTCGAACTAAAATATTTAATAGATTATTAAAATTTCATATGTATCTATAAAATTCATGGAGCATATCAAATAGTTTATACAATATTTATTTTAATATTTTTAAAACCATTTATTTGATATTTCAATCAATAAAATAATTTCAACATCACTATTATGTCACCTTTAATAATAAATAATTAACCACTAAAACTTATAAATAAATTGACTTGATGTAGATAATGTTATTATCTTTATGGATACTATTAATTTTCGACGTTTTATGATGTTTATCAGTAAATTAAAATTATTATACTTATAAGATTTAAGAGAGTGACATGTTGTCACTTTCTTTGGTTTTAATAATAATTAAATTATTTTCCAGGCCAAAAGTCCATAAAATGATTCTATTCTGACCGTTAGGTGATATTGGTCGACTTTTAGTCATCCAATAGAATTTTGGAAGTTATTAGGGTAATTTTATAATCTTATTTTTACACTTAATTTCCTGATTTAACTTTAACTACAGTAAATAAAAACTACCATAGTTACTATTCATAATATAAAAAAAGTAACCTATTAGTATAATTTGGACCCACTGAATTCAAATATGGAATCCATTTTTAAAATTCAAAACACAGAATTTGCAGTAATTAATTTACAATTAATCTTGTTGTTAAGAAAATTAGTTTTAAAAGATAAAACATTTCCAAAGATTGAATTGTTTTTACATATGAATTCAATGTAAAATTAATGTTAATGATATAAATTATATTAAATGGTAAAAATATATTCTATTTATACTTTTAAACCATTAAATTTTATAATTTAACCACATAAATTATTGCGATGAAAAAAGTTTTTTTAAATTAAAATATAGCGTGTTTTTTCTATTCATTAAAATATGAATGTTTTAAGAATAATATGAAACTTTTATGAAAAGTAAATTTTTATTCCATGAATCCAAAGAGGAATTTTATTTTGTCAAATTGAACTTATAAAAATGTCAAAAACTATATTTAATGTGGGTGCACCATCAAAAGGCGGTAAAACTGCATTTTTTTAAAAATACTTATTTTACCCGAAAAAATTATTTTGTTCTCATACCATGTTGTAGAAAATTTTTAAGATGAATAATAATGTTATAAAATTAAAAAAAAATTAATACTATTCATAACGGATAGTCCATAATAATATTATAATAATATATCATTTTTTAGTGAAACCTGGTATTGCATACTACACACGCTATCAAGGAAAGTCGTGATTACATGTAATGCAAGCCAAGTCAGGGATGTGTGTAGTTCAAGCTCCCTTTGGTGTAGTGTACAATGCTAGAAATCAATTAAAAAGAATAATTCTCATAAAAACTTTGGTTGTTACAATGCTGGTTTTAAATCCACTCAGTGGGGCAGTTGATGTTTATTGTTATTCAGAAATAAAGTGATTATTTCAGAGTTGGGATCATACCCATATATGGGATACCTAAGTATCCTCGTTAAAAAAGAATCAGAAACCACATATTTCGGTAAGATGGATATATTTTAACATCATATGGGATGGAAAATAATTAATGAAACATGGGCTTGAACATTAGAAAGGTTTCCTATGTACTCTATGTTTAAGGCATAGATCAAATTCCACGTAGTTCGGGTGAAGAAATATAGGGATTATTCATGGTTAACGGCCAAAAAATTGATGTCGTGATTACTTTTACACTCTAAGATCATGTGATCCATGCTCAGTGTGAGAATCAAAAGGTATCTGTAAACATGGTGATTGTTCCTCAAAAGATGCAGTCAGAAGAAATTATGTAGGGCTTACGTATATATGACTGCCCAAGTAGATGAAGACCAAGACTTACTTTAGGAAAGAATCCCAGGAGTAGGGTCCATAAAGGTATTTTTAATTTATGGAGATTTGGAGTTTTAACCCGGGGCTTACTCCTAAAGAGGATGCCCAAATTAAAGGGGATTTATAACTTGGGGCATACTCCTGAGAAGGATGCCCAAATTAAGGGACTTATGATTGGGGATTATTCCTGATAAAGGGGCCAAAATAAAAAGAAATTATGATTGGGGCTTACTCTTGAGAAGGAGGCCCAAATTTAAAGAATTATGATGGGGGATTATTCCCGAGAAGGTGGCCCGAACTAAGGGAACTTGGGATTTTATCCTGAGAAGGAGGCCCTAAATCAAAAGATGTTCTCATCTTAAATTATGAGGTTATATGGAGGAAAACTCTAACCGTAGTGACATAAAGCTTGTATGTCACAGGGTTTTGGGAGAGGTTCTCATAGAATTCTTTTCAGATAAGGAAGCCAACAAAAGAACCATGCCATAAATGGATTTGAAAAGGGGATCGATGGCTAATATCATGAATAGGAGAGGTGCACGAGAGAGAGGCACACAAATGAATTTAGTGCACAAGTCTTGGCCGCGCAAGTGTACTTACATGGCATGGGTTCACCTGGGTGATGAATAATCTGTAGAGTAATAATTGGGAAAGACTTAACTCAAGCCTTTCGTATTTTCCTAAGATGTTTCCAAAAGGGCGGCGCGCAAGTTTCATAGAAAGGGTAGGGCAACACACATTTGTTTCCATTTTTAAGGATGTTTGTACACTTATGAGCATGAGTGTGGATGAATTCTAAACACTTAGGCCTTATTCAACTCCTTCAAGTCTTCCATTCTAGGAAAAAAGTTACCTTAGAAGCTTTCGGAAGAGTTGAGTTTAAGACTAGGGAGACCAGATCTTGAATTCGACTTTTGGAAAATATTTCCTTGAAATGGGGGCCCATAGAGGATATTTATAGGCCACCTTTCACCTTGGGTGAAAAATTAAATAGGGCGCACATGTGAGCTGCGCGGCCTGTAACAGCCCAATATTTTATGAAAAATATTTTTTTTAATTTCACTAATGTCTTGTGTTGTACGCTACACCAAAAGGAGCTTGCACAACACGCATCATTGACTTGCCTTGCATTACACGCAATCACGACCTTCCTCGATAGCGTGTGTAGTACGCAATAACGAGTTTCACTAAACAACAATATGCTATTAAAATATTATTAAAACTAGCCGTTATGAATAGTAGTAACCACTTTTTGAAATTTTTTAAATTTTATTTTTCAAAATGGAATTCATTTTTGGATTCGGAATATCGAAATTAGCCTAGGGTGAAATTTTGGTATTTTTCTGAAAACTTTCAATTTTTAATGAATAGTGAAACCATTAAGTGGTAGTTAAAAAACTAAATTTTTCATAAAACATAATTTTACCGCTTCTGTGAGTGGAATTTCGAAAATCCAAGAGACACGGTTAATATCAAGGACTAAAATGTGGTTCAATGAGATGAAAATAATTTTTGGTGAATAGTAACTTTTTACTTTTTTTTACCATGGTAAAAAGTAAATAGGGTAATTAAGGGTAGAAATGATATCATTATTACCCTAACACATGTCCTAATTCTATTGGACAAGTTTAATTCGACCAAAAACAAACATAGGAATAAAATATGACCATTTAGGCCCACTTGGATTAGATTTGGACATTTATTATTAATTTATTTAAAAAAGGGTTAAAAGAGGTAAAATCAAAGTTTATTTACTAAAACATTTTTAATATGGGGTTATACAGAATATAAATTCGATTATAAATATTCATTATAAAGCTAAAACTATTTCCTACATAATGGTATTTTATTTGTAATTTTTAGACATTAAATAATTTAATTTATTTATGACACAACAATGATGAAGTAATTATCTTATTAATGAAATATTGACATAATTAATGTTATAAATACCCAAATAAATATAATTTGAGACTTTTTAATAATTCCACTGATTTTTTAAGTTAATATTACATGTTATTATTAATTTAATTAACCTTTTTAGGACTTAACATTCTGTTATGATTTTCACAAAAATCAATTACTAAATAGTGTCAAAATTGAAATAAAATAGTTTTTAAAACAAATATTATATTATTAATTGTTATTTTATTCTTAAAAATCTAAGGTTCGGCCAAATGACTTATATAAGGTTATATATGTTAATAATAAACAACTTGGGGTTCTTTTGGCTTCTTATAGTATGTTTATTAACCTTATAGTATAAGAACACAAGATGACACGGTAAAAGTAAATTTATTTAACTTAATGTTAAATCTAAATAATAAGGTTAAAATAGGAACCTAAACTTGTCTAAATTCTATTTGATGAAAGGATTTCGACCCCTCCCCACCTTAGATTCGAAATATATCAATTTGGGGCTATTTAAAACCGAACTTGACTTTATAATAAAATAATATTTTTAGTTATTCCAAAGGTACCCCTCTCCTCCCTTATAAAAGGGAACCTCCTCCCTCTCCTCCTCACACCAATTTGAGCATTCAAGCTCGGCCCACCCCTGCCAAAATCTCTTATCCACTTCCCTAGTATCATCCTAGTGGTCCTGGTCTTCTTAAAAGACCATCCTTAGTTCTTTAAGTGGAGGTTAAGTGAAGGCGCGTCAAAAAGAGGTAATATCCATTACAGATCTTTTTCAATTTCTTTCTTCTTCAACTTCTTCTTCATTAGTTGTTTCATGATAAAGTAATAACATCAGTATTTCTTATATACTAATATGTTATTATAAATATGAAACAACTCTAATTAACATTCTATCCATCCTACGGAAAAAGGAAATCACCGCGCGTGCGTACGTACAGAATACCATCTCCACGCCGTGGTGTAATCTATTTTATGCCACCACCTTAATTGGATGGTTATAATGGTGTAATGAGTAACTATATATGATTATTATAAAGTTATATTGATACTGAAATAGTAAACATTAACTTCAACACAAGTTCATGATCATGAGAACGATATCATCGCTCGTGCGTACGTACGGACTACCGTCTCCACGACGCGATGAGATTCATTCTACATGTTAACCATTTAAGAATGATTATAAAGTATATATAATCAATAATAATTAAATATATGACATTATAAATCTACTGGATTTATGTATATATGTATGTCATCTACTTACTTCCATTCAAGATAATAAGGAGAGGAAAACAACGTTCATGCGTACGTACGGACCACCGTCTCCATGAACGGTGTGTTTCATTTCCATTATCTATCTATTATATATATATATACTGAATATATATGATATATAAATCATGTTTTATATTCTAGAAGTAATTAAATCCTGATATAAGTAATAATAATGTAAATAACAACAAGTCCAAACACCTACGATAAATGAAACGATTTTACCCAAAACGCTTCTTTAACATGGAATTTAGAAAAGAACGGGTAATATAGAGTCATAAGTGAACCATATATGATATCATGACAATGAATATGATTATGTAATAAGTTAATGACATTATTTAAATCATTATACAGGAGGTTCGGACTCTTACGAAGCAAATCGGACTTAAGGTAAGGGAAATATCACAATCTCACTTTTATCCGAGATTGTTTTTACTTTGGTAATTACTGGGGTGTATTTTATAGTCCACATCCATGTTCCCTCAATATTTAATATTATTTCCATCCTTTTACAATATCTTATATCCAATTTTACCATTCAGTATGTTATTTGTAAAATATATGAAAGGAATCTTTTGTCATTTTTCGTACGAGGTACTTTTTGACTTTTCCGACTAAAGTACGAAGAATGTTTTTTTTAAATTATACGGCATGAATGGATTTTTAAAACATTGTTTCTAAGAATCTTCCTTTACAAGTTTTCAAGTTTATTTTTAATCAAATTCTTTTAGTTTAATGTTGTATGACATGTTAATAAAGGAAAAATGTTTTTGAAGAAGAACGGATATTTTCCTCAAGAATGGAGTTCAAGTGTTTTATCAAAATTATTTTCCATCTAAGATAAAATAGGGTTATGTTTCTATCCCTATTATTACATTGATTTGATAATGTTGTGATGGAATTATTTTTATGAATTCCTTTATCTTATATGAATTGTTTTATGATGTCATGTTGTTTAAGAATCCCATTTTTATTACATGGGTTATGCTATAATGTATGGTTTATGATTTTGTGGAACACATAAGAATGGTATCATTATGAGATGGGTGGGACCTATATCTCCCTCAAATTCATTGGGTAAATATTTTATATATCATGAGATAGACATGGCTTGAACGGTAGTTTATACCAGTTAAGTGAAACAGGGCTTAAACGGGGGTGACTCGGTTTAGAAAGGGACTTTGTCCACTAAGATAGTCTTGGAAATGAGTCTTGACTAACAAGAAATGATTCTCTATGATTATGTGTTAATGCCACAAAGTTTCTTGTTTTATGTTATGATTATTGTGATTACATTTCACTTCCATGATTTACCCCATGTTATGAAATTATTATCTCTTTTCCAGGTTATGATTTCCAAAAGTTATGTGCTTATGTATATGATGTGATTGATATTTATTTTGTTTACCCTTACTGAGAATTTGAGCTCACCCTTTTATGTTTTCTTTTCCCCAGGATATAAAGAATGGTTTTAGGTAAAAAAAGGATGATCTTTATGGGAGATTTTGGAGATCTTTCACCACGATTAGAAGATTATATTCCGAGTTTTCAAAGACACTAAACTGTTACGGTCCTTGTGTGTGTGTTTTTTTTGTGTACTAAGTATTCCGCAAATGTAATGTAATGTCAATGTAAGTCAGGCTTCGGGTCTCTACACAGCCCATAGGTGGCGCGTAAGTAACTTGTGTTCCTCACTCCAAATGGGATCCCAGTCCATGCCTTTGTCAATTTTCATTGATGTTCTTCAAAGGGTGACCCTCTTTGTGTTTAAGGTATTCCCCTTTTACATTCATTGGACTCTATGATGAAAAGGAGCAACCGCAGGTATCAACACATAGGGTTTCTTATAGAGAAACTAGACCCTTCTATAAACAACTTTTTAGATAGGGGACTAGCACCCACATAAATATTTGTCATGAATATTCCAAAAACACAATCTAAGGTAATATTGAGGATATGAGGACCACTCCTGGCCCTTCATTGGGATAAAATCTATAATACAGAGAGGTATCTATCTATACAGACTGAAGAAAATAAATCTAGAATAAGGGGGCTCGACCACACATCGCTAATGTGCAGAAGTTATTGTAGGATCACCCTCTATAACAAGAAGATGATGTAAAATTGAACCATCATATGAATATACCAATGGGCTATAGTGAACTGATACTAGCCCATGGTACATCACACAAGCTAACAACAAGGATGAGGAGAGAAGATGTATGAAACCAATCTATTCTCAAATGAGTACATGGCTTGTCCTTGGGGGTATACGACATGCCTCATTATGTCTGGAACATCCCATTTCTTATGATCACATGGAATTTAATATTTCTCAATACATGGCATGTACCTGAGATACACGAAATGTAAATTTCTAGGATGGCACAAAATGTGTAGATTTTTTGTCCCTATGTACTTTCCTGGGTACCCAGAGTGTGGATATCCTTACATGGCATATAGGACCTCAGGGTCATCTATTCATATACTCCCTGTACAAACTGAGCTACCTGCTTGGGAGTACAAGACATGTGGCATGTACCATATGGAATAAACCTCTATAAGGAAACCTAGGCATGAGATACTAGTATATTTCGAACTAGTAAGAAAAGGGCCACTCATTTTTTGATAAGGGTCACATTACATGGGATAATTTCTCTGCACTAAAATGTTAGCTCCACAAAATGGTACACAATGTGTGTTCACGACACTACATGTTGTGTAGTTTCACTTTTCAGGGATCTCATGGAATAAATTCAAACATAATTTATTGAGAATATGTGGTCACAAGTTCCACTAGGAATCACGTCACACACTCCAAATTTGGGTTCACCTAACTTCATCACTTCTGATGGCCAGATTCTAGTTATTCTAGAAATACCCTTGACTTTGGAAACATCTACAGTTGTGCCTCACTAGTTCCACATGAAATTAAATTAGAGGAAAACATCAGATCAATTTATGGATTTTCTACCAAAAGAATATAACATAACCTCATCATCAAATTTCCATCCTATAACTGGGGTAATGATCCGTTGTTCCAATGAACCAATGTGCACTGATCATTCACCAGGTATTTATATAATTAAAATCCTAAATAAATGTCAAAATTGAACATAGCTAGAATGGAAAGTGAAAATGAAAAAACAAAAATGTGAGAAATTAACCTTGGAATATTTTCATTTATTCATGAATTTATTTTCATAGTAAATATGGATGATGTTTTATATAATTCAACAAAAAAATAAAAAATCATCCCCAAACCCTAGAAATAGGACATACCTATAAAATGATCAACCCATGAATAAATATATTTTCCAATTGATTCTTTTTCATCATGAGAAAACAAAAAGGGGATAAATAAATAAAGAAAATAGCCAACCTAAATTTGTTTCAACTACTGATGATGACATATTGAACTTCGTTGTTCTTGGTGAGGTCCCAGATTTCCAATCATACATTGATTTCCAAAGTGAGATTCGTCAGTTTCCATCCATGGAAACACCTCTATGAGATCCTATATTAAATTCAAGGTTATGATTCCAAAATAGAAATTTAGTTATAACCAGTTTTAAAAATAATTTCATTAGGTTGTTGCATCAATGAATCAAAATAAATAAATTTATTTTATTTATTCACCCATGTCATTTCTCTAACCAATGTCTTAATTCCAATATAGCTTATTTTGTGGATAGCATAAAACCGATATTCTAAACTCAGTGGTTCCATTATATTTCTGATCTCAAACACAATTGGGGAGTTATTCCACATTTTCAGAAAAACTACAAGCACGTGATACTTAATATATTTTATATATTTCCAAAATTAATTTTAGGAAAATATGACCTCAGAATCTCTTGTTGTATCAATTTATGACTCCAAAAATATTCATAGAAATTTTATAAATTATTACTTGTAAAAAGTTTTTGCATTACTTCATATAACATATTTTCCATTTTTCTTCGTGAATTTAATATAATAATGTCATTGTGTATCTATTGAATTGATAAGGTTGTAGCAGTTCCCTACTAAGACGAGAACCTTAAAGTGGCATGAAAATATTCTTAAATATAGTCATATGATCAGATAATGTTCTATTATGGGACACACAGAACATTAATGTTATGTATGAGTACTTATAAGAAGATGAGGCTTATACTCATGAAGTATTCGGTTGGTAATATCAAAGATGTGAGATTATGAGAAAATTTATACTAGTAAGAATTTAATATTATTTGTCATCGTATATTTCTATATACAATAATTTGTAATTATCCTATGACTTAAAGATTATTAAAAATTCATATTATCACTCACTCACTTATATGTATTTATTAAACCTTAACAATACAGTTCATAGAGAAGTTGGATACATTTCATGCATCATTTGTGACATGTTATTAAGGAATAATTAGTGGAAGAATTTTTTCCTTCATTCGTAATGGAATTATACATATCGGCCCTTTTATTGGAATATATGTATTGGAATAACTCTCATGTCCATGGTGTATTGACATGTTTATTTTAAATAGTCAAACAAAGATATATCAATTATATAGGATAATGATATGGATTTTAAACTACCAGATGAAATATTTTTGAAAAAGTTATTATATTACTCAATGAGCATTCATGTGTTATTATTGATGTTACAAAATTATGTTCATTCTCAAGGGTGAATTTTCCCATTACTAGATATTAATGTTTGAACTTACGTATTCTAGCCTAACAAAAAGGAGAAATATTCCCAAGGGTGACACACCATGTGTTTCTATAGATCTTGATTAAATTATATATTAATTTGTTTTATAGAATATATATTACTCTCATTATTTAGGAATATTTTTATTTCATTTTTTTCAATCACTAATATTTATTGGTTTATGAAATATTGAATGAAACATTAATTCAACTATTCAAAAAGTATCTAATATTTCTTATGGTCCAAGACCATATTTTATGATAAATACAAATTTAGAATTCAGTAAAATAGTATTTATTATTACAGAAGTTTGTGCATACCGTAATAAAAAATTTATTATTTATTGGGGTTTGTCAATTATTTTTATATTATTTTAGATCTTGTAGATAATTAAATTATATTATAAAAAGTTTTCATATATTACTTTTCTCATTTTAATAATGTGGATTTCCCCCAACATTTTCGCTATTATGTCATCGAGAATTGAGAGTCACTACACACAACATATTTCTCTTCCGACCTCTCTTCGTCCTAGCTTCCCATGAATGAGATCCTTAAAGACAAAGGATGGTTGATCATGGTGAATAGAAAAAGATGGCTTATACAACATGATAGTATGAGATAATATATTAGTGATTGATTATATGTCAAAGGAGAATGTGTGGATTAGCACTAGATGATTATACAAAAGGATACTAAAAGATAAACAATGGTAATATTGAAAGGGTTTTTCTACTATTCCATATTGTCAAAAATTAAAATTGATCCAAATAAAATATGTCTCATTAGTTTCATATTAGATTAATAAGTTATAAATTAAATGTTTAAATATTTTCTTTGAGTTCTAGGTTTTTTAATATTAATATCAAATAGAAAAATTTAGTTTTCCATGGCATTTATGTTATTGAGAATATTGTGAATTATCCACAAGTTAGATAATATTTTCATTTTTTACACTCATTGGAGGAGCTTCCTCAATCATTAGAGCCATAATGAAGTATTAGAGTGGTCGTGTTTAAAATTAGAAAAAAATTGATTGTTTATCACTATAAATTTAACTGTTGAGATTCATTTCATGTGTTAATTCACTCGTGATTTATCATCAAAATCTCTTCTTTAAAATCCTTATTTATAACAAATATTACCATGGTCAAATAATGATTAATGATTTTTACATATTAATATTCCATATAGAAGTTCCATGGATTCTAATAAGATAATAAAATTATACATAGACTTTATTCTATTGTTACGTGTCATGTATGCTTGTTTATGATATAATGATTCTTGCATGTATTTTAGATGGGATCTAAATATATTCCATGTAATGTAAATGCACCATGAGTAGACCATATATACGGGAACAAGTATTTTCTATAGTACACATTGTGTATTCAACATGCTTTCAAAACAAAAAACATGGGGTCAATGAATGTCATATAATTAATACACCATGTGTATTTAATACATGACATGAAAATATTGACAGTCACAAACCTTAAAGTCCACATTGTGAATCCTTTATATCCACATTTTAATAAACAATTCTCACAAGAAGAAAATTATGAGACCTCAGGAATTTACTACATATATTAAGTGAAGATAAGTACATGTCGTGTAGATGGTTTGTTCTCAATGTTTATTTTACCTACATAATTGTAAATAAAAACATTAATGAATTACTCATTAAACCCTATCGACTCTATTTTTGAGGGTCATTATGTAGAAATTACACACTATTCATTAGTATATAAATATATATTATTAAAGTTTTAATTAACTCCACATAATTTTCAAAACTATTAATCATGCATGGTTATTATATATTAAAGAATCAATGAATTAAAAGATACAGGCTATATATGTTTCATGAGTTTCATGAGTCATTAAGTTTAAAGAAGATGTCAATAAATTATAAAACATGTTGTGTATATAATATATCACTTGAGAAAATTATTTACAATTAAACAAACCAATATAGGCTAGATAGATAGTCATTGGGTTACATCTAAGTAAAATGAATGTAAAATTTAATTTATTTTACATAAAATAAAATATTTTATTTTATTTAAAATCGTAGAGTACGTGAATGTTTGGATGATTAGATGAAATTAGATAAAATAATTAATTTATTGGTAATATAATTAATCATATGAATACATTCATATTTTATCTTCTCAAATAATGAATTCAAATGAATGAAAACTACTAATTTTAGATGTTTAATAGTTTGATGTTTTTTATCCTCATGATAATAACCAAGACTATTGTAAGTACTATCGTTATCTATTTTAATTTATTTAATTAGTTTTTAATTATTTATTATTGAATTAAATACGATGGTCTATGATCCATCCCTCCCTCTATTATTATGTAGGACTAGAATGTTCAAGGTGATTTATGTTATTCCCCTTAACCAATCATTTGGTTCCCTTCACATGGTTGGGAATTATAAATACTTGTAATAAAAAGAGTTTCCTAAGGAGTGTGATTGTACTTCAAGATGGAAACAAGATGATTCCAATCCCCAATGATACACATTTGGACATGTGGAGTGAAAAATCATATAAAGACCATCACATTGAGTATTGACCTCGGTCAAAGGTTGAATTATTTTTCCAAAAATAAATCAATAGTTTGATAAGTATGAGAATTGGTTCATTTAATTATTAGTCTATATTAATCTTATGAATTATTCACTAGTGGAAAAAACGTTTAACACATTGGAATTTTTCACATCAGTTCTATATAACTGATGAGAATTGTAGTAAAAATTGATTTATCACATATTTTATTTTATAACTGATGTGATAAATCGATTGGAATCCATTTTTTATGGGGTGATAAAATAACAGATGTTAAAAATACCGAGATTAGATTTATCAATTAAATTATTTTATAACAGCCATGGAAATCCAATATGGGTCCCTTATCACGTCAGTTATTTTAGAACTGACGTGATAAAGGAAATCTCAGCAGTTTATGACGTCAGTTATCAAAAGAACTGATGTTATAAAGCGCTATTTATCATGTTGGTTATAAAATAACCGATGTGATTAACCTTTTAAATGATTTATCGTGCCCTGTATTCAGTTATTCTTTTTTCTTCGATCTGGCGACCTGTGACTCGTCTCTCCTGTGCGGAAAACCTAGAAAGTATTTTTCAAAGTCATGACCTCCAGCATCATTTTTCCAACATCATTCATCATCTTTATTTTCACAAGATCTATAAGGTCGACTCACAACACTCATGTAAGCTTCACATAGCTCTGTTTCAATTTTTATTTTTCGCGATGCCCTAAACTAATATTTTGAGATGTTATTTTCTATATATTTTCTTTCTATCATGGTAAGTTTCATAGTGTTCATTTATACCATGCTAAATTATTTTCTGGAAAAATAAACAATGGAAGTGATATCATGCAACTTTAGGCTTTTTGTGTGTTCTATCTTGTGTGTGTGCACGAACAGGGGGGGTCGAAGGGGGTGGGGGTTGTCCAATGGTGGGGGTGTCCAGGGGTTGTCAAAGGGGGTGGGGGGAGGTGTCCAGGGGGTGCTGGGCTATCCAAGGGGGTTGGTGTTACACACCAAGATTTTATGAGATATATTATTTTTAATTTCTTTAATGTATTCTATTTTACACTACACCAAGATTATATATTACTATACGCAACACCGTATTAGCTTGCGGTATATGCAACAATATTCATGGCTCGTGTTACACACAATTTCAAGTTCGTTTTGTGGAAATTATTCTACGCAACATTAAGTATAGATTTTGTTTAATGTATAAATGAAATAAGTTTTGATTATACGCAACCCCAAATGGAGTTTTCCCTACACGCATCCCTAACTTGGCTTGTATTACATGCAATCAAGACCTTCCTCGATAGTGTGTGTAGTAGGCAATACCGAGTTTCACTAAATGAGATATTATTATAATATTATTATGAACTAGCCGTTATGAATAGTAATACTGACTTTTTGAAATTTTATAAATTTTATCTTTCAAAATGGACTTCATTTTTGGATTTGGAATATCGAAATTATCCTAGGGTGAAATTTTGGTATTTTTCTGAAAACTTTCAATTCATGATGAATAGTGAAAACACTGGGTTACTATTTAAAAATCGAATTTTTATTTAAATAATTATTTATTTTATTTAAATTTATTTTAGGTCAAAATTAATAATAATACCTATATATATGAAATGTAATTCATTTGAGTCATTTTATAATAATTTTTATATATATAAATTTTATTGAACTTTTCACCGTCTTTTACCCACCTCCTTGGAGAATTTGAAAATTTACATAAAACATAATTTTACCAATTCTGTGAGTGGAATTTTAAAAATACGACATACACGATTAATATCAAGGAGTAAAATGTGGTTCAATAAGATAAAAATAATTTTTGGTGAATAATAACTTTTTACTTTTATTTACAACGGTTAAAAGTAAATAGGGTAATTAAGGGTAAAAATGATATTATTATTACCCTAACACATGTCATAATTCTATTGTATAAGTTTAATTCGACCAAAAACATACTTAGGAATAAACTTTTACCCTTTAGGTCCACTTGGATTATATTAGGACACTTATTATTATTTTATTTAAAGAATAGTTTAAATAGTTAAATTCGATGTTTAATAACTAAAGAATTTTTAATATAGGGTTATACATAATATAAATTAGACTATATATATTAATTATAAAGATAAATAGATTTACTACATAATGGTATTTTATTTATAATTTTTAGACATTAAAAAATTTAATTTATTTATGACACAATGATGATGCAGTAATTACCTTATTAATGTAATATTAACATAATTGACGTTACAAATACCCAAATAAATGTAATTTTAGACTTGTTATGAATTCAAATAATTTTATAGGTTAATATGAAATGTTATAATTGATTCAATTAACTCTTTTCGAACTAATTATGTTGTTATGTTTTTTTAAAAATCAATTAACAAATAGTGTCAAAATTGACATAAAATAGTTTTTTAAAAAAATATAATATTATTAATTGTTATTATATTCCTAAAAATCTAATGTTCAGAAAAATGACTTAGATAAGGTTATATATATTAATAATTACCCACTTGGGATTCTTTTGGCTTGTTATAGTGTGTTTATTAACCATATAGTGTAAGAAAACAAGAAGACACGGTAAAAGTTAAATTATTTAACTTAGAGTTAAATCTAATTGATAAGGTTATCATATTAACCTAAACTTGTCTAAAACTTATTAGATTAGTGTATTTTGACCCATACCCACTTTAAATTCTAAATAAATAAATTTGGAGCTATTATAAACCGAATATGACTTTATTATAAAATAATATTTTATGTTTTTCCTAAGGTTCCCCTCTCCTCCCTTATAAAAGGGCACCTCCTCTCTCTTCTCTTTACACAATTTTGAGCCTTCATGCTCGGCTAAACCATGGATAGGTCCCTTATAAACTTCTTTATTAACATTATAGAGGTTATGGTATCCTCAAAAGACCACCTCTAGTGCATTAAGTGGAAGCATAAAAGAGGTGCGTTGAAGAAGAGGTAATCTCTTCTACCGATTCATTCAAGTTTTCTTTCTTCTTCAACATCTTCTTATTTAGTTGTTTCATTATAAATTAATAACATTAGTATCATAAATATACTTATATTTTATTATAAATATGAAACAACCCCATTTCACCTTCTATCCATCCTACAGAAAACGAAATCACCACGCGTGCGTATGTACGAAATACCCTCTCCACGCCGTGGTGTAATCTATTTTTCCACCACCACCTTACTTGGATGGGTATAATGGTTTAAAGATTAACTATATATAGTTATTATAATATCATACTGATTCTGAGATATTATAGCATCCACTCCAATTCGAATCAATAATTATGGGAACGATATTGCCGCTCGTGTGTATGTACGAATTACCGTCTCCACGACGCGATGAGAGTCATTTTCCATGTGAACCAATCAAGAATGATTAAAAAGTACATATGATGAATAATAATGAAATATATGACATTATAAAGGTACTTTATTTTTGTATATATATATATATTTCATCTACTTACTTTCATTCAAGTCAATATGGAAAAGAAAACAACGTTCATGCGTACGTACGACCTACCGTCTCCATGAACGATGTATTTCATTTCATTTATCTATCTATTATATATATATATACTGAATATATACGATATATAAATAATTATTTACACTCTAGAAGTAATTAAATCATTATATATGTAATAAAAATTTCAAGTACAACAAGTCCAAACACATACGATAAATAAAACGATTTTTCCCAAAACACTACTTTAACATGGAATTTACAAAAGAAAGGCTAATATAAAGTCATAAGTGAGCCAGATATGATATCATAACAATAAATATTATTATCTAATAAGTCAATTACATTATATAAATAATTATACAAGAGTTTTGGATACATAAAAATCATATCGGACATAAGGTAAGGGATAATTATTCCAATGTCGTTATTATCCGAGATTGTTTATTTATAAGTATTTACTGGGGTTATGTTTATCATCGATGTCCATGTTTTCTAAAATTGTTTTCATAAAATGTTTAATATTCATACATGTATTTTTAAAGTCTTTTTTTACCATTTTTGGACTTTTACCCCATGGTATGTAAGGACTCATTCTTTTGTTTACCATACGAGGTACTTTTTGACTTTTTCGTCAAAAGTACGAGGATAATGTTTTTTTAACTTATACAGCGTGAACGGATTTTCACAGTTTCATAAATCCTTACTTTCATGAAGATTCCTCCATAATATTTCATTGCTATTTTCAACAAACTCCTTTTCTTTTAAAATTGCATGGTATTTTGTGAAAAGAAAATGATTTTTAAGAAGAAATGATATTTTCCACAAGAACCCATTTCATGTGTTTTATCATAACCATTTTCCATCTAAGATGACATTATTTAATATTTTTATGTTTCAAGTATAATGTCTCTATGATTTAAATGGTTTCACTTTTATTATGATGAAATGATATCTATATGTTTTATATGGATTATGTTATGATGGAATGATGTTTATGAAACCCAATTTATTTGTTGGGTTATTATGAATGATGTATGTTTATTTTGTGGAACACAAAAGAATGATTTCATTATGAGATGGGTGGTACCTATATCTCCCTCCAATTCATTGGGTAAATATTTTTACCTCATGAGATATACATGGTGGAACGGTAAGTTAATCTGGTTCAGTGTTACAGGACTGAAACGAGGAGTGAACTCGATTCAGAAAGGGACTTAGTCCACTAAGATGGTCTTGGTAGTAATGCCTTGGATACTATGGAAATCATATCATCTTATTAATGGGTTTTCACAATTAAATGTTTTATTCCCATTCTATTTTATCATGATTTATTTTCCTTTATGATCTAGGCCTTACGTTCTGCCAAGATTTATTTCACAAATCACGATTTTGATGTTTAAACTCTATGTTCATGTTTTGACGTTCAAATGTATGTGGTTTGTTTTATTTTATCCATGATTACACTTACCGAGAATTTGATCACACAGTTTATATGTTTTTTCCCCATGATATAAAGAATGGTTTTAGGTAAAAAATGGAAGATCTTTATGGTAGATGTTGAAGATCGTTCACCATGATTAGAAGATTATGATCCATGTTTCCAAAGACACTAAAATATTACGGTCCTTTGGTGTCTGTTTTTTTTATGTATTAGATATTCTGCAAAAGTAATATAATGTCTATGTAAGTCATGATTTTGGAATCTACATTTGGTATCAGAGGAAAGGTTTAGTTAACCTTTGGAAACTAGGATGCGAAAACTATTGTGTGATCCCTAGAGATATTTCTAAGGTATGTCTAGGGATGTCCCTAAGGTTAAGTATAAGTATAGGTTATAGTCCTAGAATTATGGTAAAAATATTATAATTAACCCTAAGTTGTTATATATTTAATGTAATCACCCTTTATTATGTTGTTTTCCCTAGTATGAGTTTTTCCTCTCACACTATTCTTTTTTGGTTTTAGATGATGGATGGAACCCGAAGGAACTATGGAGATCAATATAATGGAAAATGTAATGATTGTCCTCCTGAACAACCAAATGTGATGGAGATGGAGTGAAAAATCTTATTGATATACTTACACAAGATATGAATCATTCTGGATTTCCAAATCATCAGAGAAGGGAACAATATTCTATTGAGTCCTTCATGAGGCAACGTCCACCTTCTTTCGATGAGTCTTTTGATCCACTTGTTGTTGAACAGTGGATCAGTACCATTGAAAAGATATTTTCCAAACTTTAATATTTGGAACATGATAATGTCATTCTAGCTGTTTACCATTTAGAAGGTGAATCAGACCAGTGGTGGACTCTAATTAATAATACAAGGCCCCAAGATGAAATTGAATCCATGGAATGGGACGAGTTCAAGAACATGTTTTTTAGTAAGTACTTCCCTCGCATTCTTAAAAAAAAGATGGAAAAAGTTTCCTTGAGCTTAAGAAGAAGGATGATGAATCTATTGATATATACGAAGCGAATTTTACAAGACTTTCAAGGTATGAATCTGGTTTTATCATCCAACCTGAAAGTAATGTTGATCAATTTTTCAATGGCTTAAAACCAAGTCTTAGAAGGGAATTAACTATAAGAGACATCAGTAGATATGAAGAAATTGAGCATTGTTCTATCATGGTAGAACTAGACTTTGGCGTAACATATCCATCTCATGGTTTTGACACGAAACGAAAGATGTAGTATAAGGAAAAAACTCAGAACAATGGTAAAAAAAGGTGAATATTTTTTATGCTCAAAGTGTGGAAAGAAGCATGGTGGAGATTGTCTAAAAGGTACTAGAAAATGTTTCAAGTGTGGAAAAGAATGTCATCAAGTAGCTGAGTGATGAAGTAATGGGAGAAAGGTTTCTAATGATGTGAATAGAGAAAAGACTACAGAGAACGCTCCACCAACACTTCGATGCTTCAAGTGCAAGGAAATGGGTCATTGTTCTAATCAATGCCCTAATCCAAGGGTTAATGATGATCAATGTGATCAACCTCTTAAGGAAATGGAAAAAGGAATGTCACATGCGATCACTATTTGTGATGTTGAGTATGAAAATGATGTTGTAGAATGATTAGGGGTTTATGTAATGGGATTTCAAAATAGTATCATGGAATCTCATTTATGGTATCGTGCAATTTTGGAATATCTATGTATTGGTTTTCAATAATTATATGGTACCAGTAACCATGAAAAGTGGTTGTAATATTTTTTTAAAGTAGATGATATGCACACAATGAAGGGATAAGGAAATAATGATATGTTTGGTAGTATTATTCAGTTCATGACTGATGTAAGAACAATGTGATATCATGGTTTGAGTATATCGAATTTTTGGGATTTTGGTATGTGGAAAGAGTAAAATTTTCATAGAATTCATGTTTTTACTAAGTCTATGTGGTAATTTATGTTTCAAGAGAATAAATGATTAGGTTATTTATATGTTTGGAATGTGACCAACAAAAAATATATCTTATGATATATGGGGGACAAATGAAGGAATTCACGTCCTCGGTAGATGAAATTTATAGCAATCGGACATAAGTATTTTAGATAAGCCTAAAGATTGGAATGGATTATGTTGGACATAAGTTAGTATTGTTTAAGGATAGATCTTTTTTCGATATTATTGATGGGCTGTTATAATAATGAATTTTTAGAAAGAGGACAACCTAGTGGACAACCGACAACCCGTCGCGTCGGACAAGGTTGTATGAATCAAACCCACAACTGAAGTGCGACATGCCATTATCACCTTCCACTGGCCTAAAGGAAGTCCCTAGTTAGTAGAAACCAGTTTTATTATATTAAGAAGTATGATATATGAAGTATAAGTCCATTTTAGGAACCATGTACGATTAATCTCACTATAGATGGACTTATATATATTTAATAACTTTTGCTATCATTTTGTTTGAGATAGATGGAATGACCTATCATTCTATCGTAGGATCTACTAACACTTAACAAAAGACAAATTCAACTTCATTTCATTAAGAGATTAAGTGGAAAATTTTCAAGGCACAAACAACAGTAAGATTGCACCAAAATCAAGTAAGTATTTCTTTTAATTCAAAAATTCTTCAACTTTAGGGAAATGATATTGAAAACAAAAAAATGTTGTCCTAGTGTCCTTATATCTAATGAATCCGATGGTACCTTAAATAATCCCAAATTTATGGCTTTGTGATTGTTGGATTATTCATATCCATGTCCTCTTTCACTCTCCATTAGAACTTAATGTTTAGATTTTTCTTCCATATCCATATTTCCACCTATGTTATCTTATGTGGATACCCAGTGATGAGTTAATCTGGGTAACCGTTACATTTCTTAATGTACTTTTTTAAAATTAAGTTTAAGTTTTCCTTTTAAGATGTTGGTTTTTACAAATGAATCTTTCAAGTAGTAAATTATTTATAACCCCGACGAATTTCGAGGGTGAAATTCATTTTAAGGGGGGTAGAATGTAACACCCCGAGATTTTATGAGATATATTATTGTCAATTTATTTGATTTCTTTTATTATACACTACAAAAAGATTATCTTGTACTATATGTATAAAGACCCGAAGCATAATGTACATGGACATTACATTACTTTTTCGGAATACTTAGTACATAACAAAAACACACACACAAGGTTCGTAATAGTTTAGTGTCTTTGGAAACTCGGAATATAATCTTATAATCATGGTGAATGATATTCAACATCTCTCATAAAGATCATCCCTTTTTTTACCTAAAACCTTTCTTTATATCCTGGGGAAAAGAAAACATAAAAGGGTGAGATCAAATGCTCAGTAAGGGTAAACAAAAGAAATATCAATCACATCATATTCATAAGAACATAACATTTTGGAAATCATAACCTGTAAAAGAGAGCATAATTTCATAACATGGGATAAATCATAGTAGTGAAATGAAATCCCAATAAACATAAAATAAAACATTAAACTTTGTGGAATACACACATAATCATATAGAATCATTTCTTATTAGTCAAGACTCATTTCCAAGACTATCTTAGTGGACAAAGTCCATTTCTGAACCGAGTTCACTCCTCGTTTTAGTCCTGTTTCACTGAACCGGTATAACCTACCATTCCAGCCATGTCTATCTCATGAGATATAAAATCTTTACCCAATTAATTGGAAGGATATATAGGTCCCACCCATCTCATAATGATACCATTCTTATGTGTGCCACAAAATCATAAATCATACATCATTATATAACCCATGTAACAAAAATGGGAATCTTAAACATCGTGACATCATCAAACAATTCAAATAAGATAAAGGAATTCATAAAAATAATTCTATCACAACATAATCAAATCAATGTAATAATAGGAATATAAACAGAACCCTATATTATCTTAGATGGAAAATAATTTTGATAAAACACTTGAACTCCATTCTTGAGGAAAATATCCTTCCAAATTCAAAAAACATTTTCCTTTCTTAACATGTCATACAATTGTAAACTAAAAGAATTTGATTAAAAATAAACATGAAAACTTGTAAAGGAATCTTCTTGGAAATAATGTTTTAAAAATCCATTCATGTTGTATAAGTTAAAAAAACATTCTTCTCGTACTTTTGTCAGAAAAGTCAAAAAGTACCTCGTATGAAAAACGACAAAAGATTCTTTTCATATCTTTTACTAAAAACTCAACGAAGGGTAAAATTTAATATAAAATATTGTATAAGGATATAAATATTACATATTGAGGAAAAATTTATTTGGATGATAAAATACACCCCAGTAAATTCCAAAGTATAAACAATCTCGGATAAAAATGAGATTGTGATATTTCCCTTACCTTAGGTCCGATTGGCTTCATAAGTGTCCGAACCTCCTGTATAATGATTTAAATAATGTTATTAACTTATTACATAATAATATTAATTTATATGATATCATATATGGTTCACTTTTGACTTTATATTACCCGTTCTTTTGTAAATTTCATGTTAAAGAGCGTTTTGGGTAAAATCGTTTCATTTGTCATCCGTGTTTTGACTTGTAATTATTCATATAATTACTTAGATCATGATTACATAATTCCAGAATATAAAACATGATTTATATATAATATATATTCATAATATACATATATATAATAGATCAGTAAATGGAAAGAAATACACCGTTCATGGAGACGGTAGGCCTTACGTACGCATGAACACTGTTTTCGTTTCCTTATTGAGTTGAATGGAATTAAGTAGATGACATACATATATATACACATAAATCCAGTATCATTATTATGTCATATTTTTAATTATTACTTATTATATATACTTTATAATCATTCATGAATGGTTAACGTGGAGAATGAATCTCATCGCGTCGTGGAGACGGTAGTCCGTACGTACACACGAGCGATGATATCGTTCTCATGATCATGGGACTGTATTGGAGTGTATGTATAATATTTCAGAATCAATATCACTTTAAAATAATCATATATAGTTATTATTTACAACATTATACCCATCCAAGTATGGTGGTGGTGGAAAATAGATTACACCACGGCGTGGAGACGGTATTCTGTACGCACGCACGCGCGGTGATTTCATTTTCCGTAGGATGGTTAGATGGTGAAATAGTGTTGTTTAATACTTATAATAACATATCATTATATGAGTGATACTTATTTGATTACTTCATAATGAAACATCTAATGAAGAATAAGTGGAAGAAGAAATAAAGATGAAAGAATCGGTAACGGACATTACCTCTTCTTTGAAGTGCTTATTTGAGACTTCTTTTTAGGGCACTAAAATTGGTCTTTTAAGAAAACCAAGACCTCTTGTATGTCTCTAGGGAAGTGGAGAGGATAAATTGGCAGGGTTTGGCAGATCATGAAGGCTCAAATTGGTGTGAGGAGGAGAGGGAGGAGGTGCCCTTTTATAAGGGAGGAGAGGGGCACCTTTGGAATAACAAAAAATATTATTTTATTATAAAGCCAAATTCGGTTTTAAATAGCTCCAAATTGATTTATTTCGGAGATAAGGTGGGGATGGGTCGAAATTATCTCATCCAATAGAATTTAGACAAGATTAGGTTCCTATTTTAACCTTATCATTTATATTTAACTTTAAGTTAGATAATTTTACTTTTATCGTGTCTTTTTGTGTTCTTACACTATAAGGTTAATAAACATATTATAACAAGACAAACGAACCCCAAGTTGTTTCTTATTAATATATATAACCTTATATAAGTCATTTGGTTGAAAATTATATTTTTAGGAATAAAATAACAATTAATAATAATATATTGGTTTTAAAAACTATTTTATGTCAATTTTGACACTATTTAGTAACTGATTTTTGTAAAACTCATAACAGAATGATTAGTTCGAAAAAAGTTACTTAAATAAATACTAACATGTCATATTAACCTATTAAATTAGTGTAATTCATAAAAAGTTTCAAATTACATTTATTTGTGTATTTATAACAACAATTATTTCAATATTTCATTAATAAGATAATTACTGCATCATCTTTGTGTCATAAATAAATTAAATTATTTATTGTCTAAAAATTATAAATAAAATATCATTATGTAGTAAATCGTTTTATCTTTCTAATGAATATTTACAATCGAAAATCCAACATACATAACCCAATGTAAAAATTGTATTTCTAAAAGATACATGCTTGTGTCATTTTTTTGTATTCATTTTAACTTAATTAAAATAAAGTGTCCCTATCACTTAGAAGTGGCACCATGGGGTCCCAAAATTGACCCAAAGATGCCAATGGTCGAACATGTATCAACCAATGAGGTTATCACACCTTTTAGGGTAATTTTGTTTTATTATAATATTATTTTTAACCCTTATTTACCGGTTTTACCTTTTAACCAAGATAAGTAAAATATTTACCGAAGTAATTATTCAAAATGTCTAAAAATAAAAGTTACCTATTTACACAATTTGAACATCCTGATTCCAAATATGGAATCCATTTTTCAAAATTCAAAACACAGAAGTGGCAGAAATTAATTTAAAATTAATTCCCGCTGTCAAAAAAAAAGCGTGTTTTTAAGATATAAAAACTATCAAAAGATTGATACTTGTTTATGTTCGTTTTAATTGGGAAATTATGTCCAATGACCAAAATTGTATTAAATGGTAAAAATATATTCTAAATATACTTTAAAACCACTCAAATTCATAATTTATCACTATTAATTATTTTGATTAAAAAAGTTTTTTTTAATTAAAATTTAGTAATTTTCACTGTTCATCAAAATATGAAAGTTATCCGAAAAGTACAAAAATTTCACCTTAGGCTAAATTCGATACTCAAAATCCAAAAATGAAGTCCATTTTGAGAGATAATATTTCTAAAATTTTAAAAGGTGGTTATTACTATTCATAACGGCGAGTTTTAATAATATTTTAATAGCATATCGTTGTTTAGTGAAACTCGGTATTGCGTACTACACACGCTATCGAGGAAGGTCACGATTGCATGTAATGCAAGGCAAGTCAAGGATGCGTGTTTTGCATGATCCTTTTGGTATAGCGTACAACACAAGAAATTAATAAAATTAAAAAGAATATTTTTCATAAAATCTCGGGGTGTTACATTCTACCCCCCTTTAAATGAATTTCGCCCTCGAAATTTGTCGGGTTTATAAATGGATTACTATTCAAAAGTTTCTTTGATAGAAACCCACATCGTAAAAAGGAATACCAAAACCAATCTTTAAAAACAAAACTATGAAACATAACGGTTACCCATATAAACTAATCACTGGGTTTCCACATAGGTGAAAATATGGATATGGAAGAGAAATCTAACCATCATGTTCTGATGGAGAGTGGTAGAGAACATGGCTATGGAAAAGCCAGCAATCACACAGCCATAAATTTGTGACGATATAAGGTACCATCTGATTCATCAGATATAAGATTACTAGGACAACATTTTTGGTTTTCAAGAACGTTTCCCTAAAGTTGATGAAATTGGAATTAGAAGAAATACTTTCGTGATTTCGGTATAGTCTCACTGTTGGTCGTTCTTTGGACAATTTCCACTTCATCTATTAAAGAAATGAAGTTGAATTTGTCATTCGTGATGTGTTAGGAGATCATGTGATAGAATGATGGGTCATTCCATCTGTCTCAAACAAAAGGTTAGAAAAGTTATCAAAAAATACATAAGTCCATATATAGTGAGATTAATCATATATTGTTCCTAAAATGGACTTACACATCATATATCATACTTCTTAACGTAATAAAACTAATTTATACTAAATAGGGACTTCATGTAGGCCAGTGGTAGGCGATTAAGGCTATTCGCACTTCGGTTGTGGGTTCGATTCCCATGGCCTTGTCCGACGTGATGGGTCTTTTCCTGTCCTACTGGTTGTCCTTTTTCTAAAACTATATTACTATAACATCCCATCAATAATATCGAAAAAAACTTCTATCCTTAAACAATACTAACTTATGTCCAACATAATCCCTTCCAATCTTTAGGCTTATCCATAATACTGCAGTCCACTATAGTGAAAACGATTACCAGAGATTTAATACCATCGTTGATCCCCATATATCATAAGATATGTCTTGTTGGTCACATACCAAACATTCAAACGCCTTAATCATGTATTCTCTTGAATACCCATTGAACCTTAGTGAAAACATGAATGCAGTTAAAAGTTAACACTTTCCACATACCAAAATCCTCAAAATTCTATATACTCAAACCATGATATCACTTAGTCCTTATATCAATAATGAGCTCATGAATACTGTCAAATATTTCATTTTCTCGTTTTCCCTTCATTATGCACATATCATCTTTTTTTCCAAAAATATCTCAATCACATTCCATGGTTACCGGTACCATAAAATTATTGAAAACTACAATAGACCAATACATAAATATTCCAATATTCCACGATACTATATACAACATTATTTTGGAATCCCATTACATAAATAGTTAATCATTCCACCACATCGTTGTCATATTCAACATCGCCAATGGTGATCGCATGTGACTTCCCTTTGTACTTTTCCTTATGTGGTTGCTCATGTTGATCATCACTATCCCTTGGATTAGGGAATTTAGTAGCATAATGCCCCCATTTCCTTACACTTGAAGCATTGAAGTGTAGTAGGTTCATTCTGTGTATCCCTTCCTTTGTTTGCATCATTAGACATCTTCTTCCCATCATTGCGGCATTCAAATGCCTGATGACCTTCCTTTCCACATTTGAAACATTTACTTGTCCCTTTAAGACATTCTCCACCATACTTCTTTCCACACTTTGAGCATAAAGAAACATTCATCTTCTTTTCACCATTATTATGAGATTTCTCCTTGATCTCCATCTTTCATTTCTTGTCAAAAATATGAGATGGATAAGTAACACCAACTTCCATTTCTACCTTGATAGGACAACGTGCAATTTCTTCATAGCTATTGAAGTCTCTTTTAACTAATGCCCTTCGAATATTTTGTTTTAAGCCACTGAAGAATCGATCAACTTTACTTTCAGGTTGGATGATAAATCCAGATGCATACCTTGCAAGCCTTGTAAAATTCGCTTCGTATATACCAACAGATTCATCATCCTTTTGCATTAGTTCAAGAAACTCCTTATCCATCTTTGTTCGAAGAATACAAGGGATGTACTTATTGAAAAATAAGTTCTTGAACTCGTCCCATTCCATGGACTCAATTTCATCTCTTTGCCTCATATTCTTGATAAGATTACACCATTGATCAGCTTCACCTTCCAAATGATATACTGCTAAGATGTCTTTATCATGTTCAGAATATTGAAGAACTGAAAATATCTTTTCAGTGGTACTGATCCATTGATCAGCAACAAGTGGATTAGAATACCCACTAAAAGAAGGTGGGAGTTGCCTCATAAAGTACTCAATAGAATTTTGTTCCCTTCTCTGATCATTTGGAAGTCCAGAATGATTCATAGCTTGTTTGAGTATAGCAATAAGATTTTGCACTCCATATCCCATAACATTTGTTTGTTCATGAGGACAGTCATTGCATTGTCCATTACATTGATCAACACGGTTCCTTCGGGTCCCAGCCATCTTCTAAAACCCAAAAAGAATAGTGTGAGAGGAAAAAATTACGCTAGGGAAAACAATATAATAAATGGGGAGTACCTTCAATATCTTACATCTTAGGATTAATTCTAAGATCATTAGCGCAATTCTAGGACTATAACCTATACTTATACTTATCCTTAGGGAAATCCCTAGACATACCATAGAAATATCTCTAGGGATCTCACTAAAGTTCTCGCATACTTGTTTCCAAAGGTTGACTAAACCTTTCCTCTGATACCAACTGTAGAGACCCGAAGCTTAACGTACATGGACATTAAATTACTTTTTCAGAATACTTAGAACATAAAAAAACACACACACAAGGATCATAATAGTTTAGTGTCTTTGGAAACTCGGAATATAATCTTCTAATAATGGTGAATGATCTTCAACATCTCCCATAAAGATCTTCGCTTTTTTTACCTAAAACCATTATTTATATCTTGGGGAAAAGAAAACATAAAAGGGTGAGCTCAAATGCTCAGTAAGGGTAAACAAAAGAAATATCAATCACATCATATTCATAAGAACATAACATTTTGGAAATCTTATCCTGCAAAAGAGAGCCTAATTTCATAACATGGGATAAATCATAGTAGTGAAATAAAATCCCAATAATCATAAAATAAAACACGAAACTTTGTGGCATATACACATAATCATATAGAATCATTTCTTATTAGTCAAGACTCATTTCCAAGACAATCTTAGTGGACAAAGTCCATTTCTGAACCGAGTTCACTCCTCGCTTCAGTCCTGTTTCACTGAACTAGTATAACCTACTGTTCCAGCCATGTCTATCTCATGAGATATAAAATCTTTAACCAATGCATTAGAGGGAGATATAGTTCCCACCTATCTCATAATGATACCATTCTTATGTGTGCCACAAAATCATAAATCATACATCATAGCATAATCCATGTAATAAAAATGGGAATCTTAAACATCGTGACATCATCAAACAATTCATATAAGATAAAGGAATTAATAAAAATAATTCTATCACAACATAATCAAATCAATTTAATAATAGGGATATAAACAAAACCCTATATTATCTTAGATGGAAAATAATTTTGATAAAACACTTGAACTCTATTCTTGAGGAAAACATCCTTTCATATTCAAAAAAACATTTTCCTTTCTTAACATGACATACAATTTTAAACTAAAAGAAGTTGGTTAAAAATAAAAATGAAAATTTTTAAAGGAATATTCTTGGAAATAATTTTTTATAAATCCATTCATTCCGTATAAGTTAAAAAAACATTCTTCTCGTACTTTTGTCGGAAAAGTCAAAAAGTACCTCGTATGAAAATGACAAAAGATTCCTTTCATATCTTTTACTAAAAACTCACCGAAGGGTAAAATTTAATATAAAATATTTAATAAGGATATAAATATTACATATTGAGGAAACATTGATGTGGATGATAAAATACACCCCAGTAAATTCCAAAGTATAAACAATCTCGGATAAAAATGAGATTGTGATATTTCCCTTACCTTAGGTCTGATTGGCTTCATAAGTGTCCAAACCTCCTATATAATGATTTAAATAATGTTATTGACTTATTAAAGAATCATATTAATTGTTATGATATCATATATGGTTCTCTTTTGACTTTATATTACCCGTTATTTTGTAAATTCCATGTTAAAGAGCGTTTTGGGTAAACTCGTTTCATTTGTCATCCGTGTTTTGACTTGTAAGTATTCATATAATTACTTAGATCATGATTAATTAATTCCAGAATATAAAACATGATTTATATATAATATATATTCAGAATATACATACATATAATAGATCAGTAAATGGAATGAAATACACCATTCATGGAGACTGTAGGTCGTACATACGCATGAACGCTGTTTTCGTTTCCTTATTGAGTTGAATGGAATTAAGTAGATGACATACATATATATACACATAAATCTAGTATCATTATTATATAATATATTTCATTATTACTTATTATATATACTTTATAATCATTCATGAATGGTTAACGTGGAGAATGAATCTCATCGCGTCGTGGAGACGGTAGTCCGTACGTACGCACGAGCGATGATATTGTTCTCTTGATCGTGGGACTATATTGGAGTGTATGTATACTATTTCTGAATCAATATCACTTTAAAATAATCATATATTGTTATTATTTACACCATTTTACCCATCCAAGTAAGGTGGTGGTGGAAAATATATTACACCACGGCGTGGAGACGGTATTCTGTACGTACGCACGCGCGGTGATTTCATTTTCCGTAGGATGGTTAGATGGTGAAATAGGGTTGTTTCATACTTATAATAACATCTAATTATATGATTGATACTGATTTTATTACTTAATAATGAAACATATAAATAAGAATAAGTGGAAGAAGAAATAAAGATGAAACAATCGGTAACGGACATTTCCTCTTCTTTGAAGTGCTTCTTTGAGACTTCCTTTTAGGGCACTAAAATTGGTCTTTTAAGAAGACCGGGACCTCTAGGATGTCTCTAGGGAAGTGGAGAGGAGATATTGGAAGGGGTTGTATGAGCTTGAAGGCTCAAATTGGTGTGAGGAGGAGAGGGAGGAGGTGCCATTTTATAAGGGAGGAGAGGGGCTCCTTTAGAATAACTAAAAATATTATTTTATTATAAAGCCAAATTCGTTTTTAAATAGCTCAAAATTGATTTATTTAGGAGCTAAGGTGGGGATGGGTCGAAATCCTCTCATACAATAGAATTTATACAATATTAGGTTCCTATTTTAGCCTTATCATTTATATTTAACTTTAAGTTAGATAATTTTACTTTTATCGTGTCTTTTTGTGTTCTTACACTATAAGGTTAATAAACTTACTATAACAAGACAAAAGAACCACAAGTTGTTTATTATTGATATATATAACCTTATCTAATTCATTTGGCAGAAAATTAGATTTTTAGAATTAAAATAACAATTAATAATATAATATTTGTTTTAAAAACTATTTTATGTCAATTTTGACACTATATAGTAATTGATTTTTGTAAAACTCATAACAGAATTATTAGTTCGAAAAAAGTTAATTAAATCAATACTAACATTTCATATTAACGTATAAAATATGTTTATTTCATAAAACGTCTCATATTACATTTATTTGGGTATTTATAACTTCAATTAGGTCAATATTTCATTTATAAGATAATTACTACATCATCATTTTGTCATAAATAAATTAAACTATTTATTGTCTAAAACTTATAAATAATATATCATTATATAGGAAATAATTTTATATTTCTAATGAATGTTTACAATCGAAAATCCAACATATATAACCCTATTTAAAAATTGTTTTTCTAAAAGATATATGCTTGTGTCATTTTTTTGTATTCATTTTAATTAATTAAAATAAAGTGTCCCTATCACTTATAAGTGGCACCATGGGGTCCCAAAATTGACACAAATATGCCCATGGTCGAACATGTATCAACCAATAATGTTATCACACGTTTTAGGGTAATTTATTTATTATTATAATATTAAATTTTAACCCTTATTTATAGGATTTACCCTTTAACCATGGTAAATAAAATATTTACCGAAGTAATTATTCAAAATGACTAAAAATAAAAGTTACCTATTTACACAATTTGAACATCCTGATTCCAAATATGGAATCCATTTTTCCAAATTCAAAACACAGAAGTTGCAGAAATTAATTTTAAAATTAATTCCCGCTGTCAAAACAAAAAGCAGGTTTTTAAGTTATAATAACTATCAAATGATTGATACTTGTTTATGTTCGGTTTAATTGGGAAATTATGTTCAATGAATAAAATTGTATTAAATGGGAAAAATATATTCTAAATACACTTTAAAACCACTCAAATTCATAATTTATCACTATTAAATATTTTGATTAAAAAAGTTGTTTTTAATTAAAATTTTTTAATTTTCACTATTCATCAAAATATGAAAGTATTCCGAAAAGTATAAAAATTTCACCTTAGGCTAAATTCGATACTCTGAATCCAAAAATGAAGTCCATTTTGAGAGATAAAATTTAAAAAAATTTAAAAGTTGGTTATTACTATTCATAACGGCTATTTTTAATAATATTTTAATAGTATATCGTTGTTTAGTGAAACTCGGTATTGCGTACTACACACGGTATCGAGGAAGGTCGTGATTGCGTGTAATGCAAGGAAAGTCAAGGATGTGTGTTGTGCATGCTACTTTTTGTGTAGCATACAACACAAGACATTAATGAAATTAAAAAGTATATTTTTCATAAAATCTCGGGGTATTACAATATGCAACCCCGTATTATCTTGTAGTATATGCAACATTATTCTTGGCTCGTGTTACACACAATTTCAAGTTCATTTTGGGGAAATTATTCTATGCAAAATTAAGTATAGATTTTGTTTAATGTATAAATGAAATATGTTTTGATAATAAGCAACACTAAACATAGATTTCACTACATGCATCCCTGACTTGGATTTCATTACACGCAATCAAGACCTTCCTCGATAGCGTGTGTAGTACGCAATACCGAGTTTCACTAAATGAGATATTATTATAATATTATTATGAACTAGCCGTTATGAATAGTACTACCCAACTTTTGAAATTTTATAAATTTTATCTTTCAAAATGGACTTTATTTTTGGATTCGGAATATCGAAATTAGCTTAAGGTGAGATTTTAGTATTTTTCTGAAAACATTCAATTTTTAATGAATAGTGAAAACACTGGGTTACTATTTAAAAACCGACTTTTTATTTAAATAATTATATAATTTATTTAAATTTATTTTAGGTAAAAATTGATACATAATACATATATATTTTCAATTTAATTCATTTGAGTCATTTTATAATAATTTTAGATATATAAAAATTTTATTGAACTTTTCACCGTCTTTTACCCACCTCCTAGGAGAATTTGAAAATTTACATAAAACTTAATTTTTCCACTTATGTGAGTGGAATTTTGAAAATCTGATAGATATGGTTAATATCAATGAGTAAAATGTGGTTCAATAAGATAAATTTTTTTGGTGAATAGTAACTTTTTACTTTTATTTACCACGTTTAAAAGTAAATAGGGTAATTAAGGGTAAAAATGATATTATTATTACCCTAACACATGTCCCAATTCTATTTTATAAGTGTAATTCAACCAAAAACAACATTAGGAATAAAATATTACCCTTTAGGTCCACTTGTATTAGATTAAGACACTTATTATTATTTTATTTAAAGAAAAGTTAAAATAGTTAAAATCAATGTTTAATAACTAAAACATTTTTAATATAGGGCTATAAATAAGATAAATTCGACTATATATATTCATTAGAAATATAAAAAGATCTCTTACATAATGGTATTTTATTTATAATTTATAGACATTAAATAATATAATTTATTTATGACACAATGATGATGCAGTAATTACCTTATTAATGAAATATTAACATAATTGATGTTATAAATACACAAATAAATGTAATTTGAGACTTTTTATGAATTAAAATAATTTTATAGGTTAATATGACATGTTATTATTGATTCAATTAACTTTTTTGCGAACTAAACATGTTGTTATAATTTTCAAAAAAATCAATTACCAAATATTGTCAAAATTGACATAAAATAGTTTTTAAAACAAATATTATATTATTAATTGTTATTATATTCATAAAAATCTAATGTTCGGCCAAATGACTTATATAAGGTTATATATATTAATAATTAACCACTTGGGGTTCTTTTGTCTTGTTATAGTAAGTTTATTAACCATATAGTGTAAGAAAACAAGAGCACATGGTAAAAGTTAAAATATTTAACTTAGAGTTAAATATAAATGATAAGGTTAAAATTGTAACCTAAAATTGTTTAAAACCTATTGGTTGAGATGATTTCGACCCATCCCCACTTTTGATTCATAATAAATTAATTTGGAGCTATTATAAACCGAATATGACTTTATTATAAAATAATATTTTAAGTTTTTCCTAAGGTGCCCCTCTCCTCCCTTATAAAAGGGCACCACCTCCCTCTTCTCTTTACATAATTTTGAGCCTTCAATCTCAGCCAAACCATTCTCATTCCCATTATAACCTTATCTATAAACATTATAGAGGTTCTAGTCCCCTCAAAGGACCAACTCTGGTGCATTAAGAGGAATCATAAAAGAGGTACGTCGAAGAAGAGGTAATCTCTTCTACATATTCTTTCAAGTTTTCTTTCTTCTTCAAATTCTTATTATTTAGTTGTTTAATTATAATTTAATAACATCAGTATCAATAATATACTGATATGTTATTATAAATATTAAACAACACCATTTCACCTTCTATCCATCCTACAGAAAATTAAATCACCGCACGTGCGTACGTACGGAATACCATCTACACGCTATGGTGTAATCTGTTTTTTCACCACCACCTTACTTGGATGGGTATAATGATGTAAAGATTAACTATATATAGTTATTATAAAATCATACTGATTCTGAGATATTATATCATCCACTCCAATTCAATTCAATAATTATGGGAACAATATCATCGCTCGTGTGTACGTACAGATTACCGTCTCCACGACGCGATGAGAGTCATTCTCCATGTTAACCACTCAAGAATGATTATAAAGTATATAAAATGAATAATAATGAAATATATGATATTATAAAGCTACTTTATTTATGTATATATATATATATATATATATATATGTCATCTACCTACTTCCATTCAATCCAACAAGGAAAACAAAACAGTGTTCATGCGTACGTACGGCCTACCGTCTCCATGAACGTTGTATTTAATTCCATTTATCTATCTATTATATATATATATATATATATACTGAATATATATGATATATAAATCATTATTTACATTATTTATGTAATTAAATCATGATATAAGTAATAATAATATCAAGAACAAAAAGTCCAAACACGTACGATAAATAAAACGATTTTACCCAAAACGTTGCTTTAACATGGAATTTACAAAAGAAAAGCTAATATAAAGCCATATGTTAACCATATATGATATCATAAAAATTAATATGATTCTGTAATAAGTCAATGAAATTATTTAAATAATTAAACCAGAATTTCGAAAACATACAAAGAATATAAGACATAAGGTAAGGGATAATTATTCCAATCTCGTTCTTATCCGAGATTGTTTATTCGTAAGTATTTACTGGGGTTATGTTTATCATCAATGTCCAGGTTTTCTAAAAAAATTTCATAAAATGTTCACTAATATTCCATGTATGTTCAAATACTTTTTTTACCCTTTTTGGAATTTTACCCCATGGTATGTCAGGACTCTTTCTTTTGTTTACTATACGAGGTACTTTTTGAAATTTCTGACAAAAGTAGGAGGAGAATGTTTTTTTAACTTATACAGCATGAATAGATTTTTACGGTTTCATAAAGCCTTATTTTCATGAAGGTTACTCCATAATATTTCATAACTATTTTAAAAAAATCCTTTTCTTTTAAAATTTCATGGCATTTGGTGAAAAGAAAATGATTTTTAAGAAGAAAGTATATTTTTTTCAAGAATTCCTTTCAAGTGTTTTATCAAAACCATTTTCCATATAAGATGACATTATTTTATATGTGTATGTTTTTAGTATAATGTCTCTATTATTTACATGGTTTTACTTTTCATATTATGAAATGACATCCATTTGTTTTATATGAAAAATGTTATGATGGAATGATGTTTATGAAACCCATTTTATTCGTTTAGTTATTATGAATGATATATATTTATTTTGTGGCACACGAAAGAATGATTTCATTATGAGATGGTTGGGACATATATCTCCCTCCAATTCATTGGGTAAAGATTTATATCTCATGAGATAGGCATGGATGTAACGGTAAGTTAATCCAGTTCAGTGTTACAGGACTGAAACGAGGAGTGAACTCGATTCAGAAAGGGACTTTGTCCACTAAGATGGTCTTGGAAGAAATTCTGTGGCTACTATTGAAATCATATCATGTGCTTAATGGTTTTCCACAATTAAAATTTTTATTAACATGCTATTTTATCATGATTTATGTTCCTTTATGACCTATTACTTACATTCTGCCAAGATTTATTTCACAACTCATGATTTTGTTGTTTAAACTTTATGTTCATGTTTTGATGTTCACATGCATATGGTTTGTTTCATTTTATCCATTATTACCCTTACTGAACATTTGAGCTCAACCTTTATATGTTTTCTTTTTCGCTAGGATATAAGGAAAGGTTTTAGGTAAAAAAAGGGAAGATATTTCTGGGAGACGTGGAAGATCTTTCACCATGATTAGAGGATTATGTTCCAGGTTTTCAAAGACACTAAACTATTATGGTCATTTGGTGTCTGTTTTTGTTATGTATTAGATATTCCTCAAAAGTAATTTAATGTTTATGTACTTCAATAATTGGGGCTCTACAGTTGGAGTGTCCAAGGGGGTGGGGGTGGTGTCTATGGGGGTGAGTGGGCTGTCCTAGGGGGTAACGGTGTCTTGGGGGTGGGGTGGTGTCAAGGGGGGTGAGTGGGCTATCCAAGGGGGTAGGGGTGTCTAGGGGGTGGGGGAGTCCAAGGGGCTGGGGGGGGTGGCTGTCTAGATTGGTGGGGGATGTCTAGGTGGTGTGGGGATGTGCAGAGGGGTGGGGGTGTCCAAGGGTAGTCAAAGGGGGTGTGGGTGGTGTACAGGGGGGTGTGGGGGTTATCCATGGGGGTGACCAGGGGGTGGGGCAGTCTAGAGGGGTGGGGGCTATCCAGGGGGTTGGGTCTGTCCAGAGGGGTCGGGGTGTCTATAGAGTGTCAAAAGGGGGTGCGGGTGTCCAGGGGGTGCGGGGGCTGTCCAAGGGGGGTTGTGTTCTCCAAGGGGGTGGGGGTGGTGTCTAAGGGGTGAGGGGGCTGTCCATGGGGGGTGGGGGAGTCCAGGGGTGGGGGCTATTTAGAGGGGTGGGGGTTGTCCAAAGGGTGAGGGGTAGTCTGGAGGGGTGGGGGTGTCCAGGGGGTGTCAAAGGGGGTGGGGTGGTGTTCAGGGTGTGATGGGTGGTCTAAGGGGGTTGCAGTGTCCACGGGGGTGGGGGTGTCTAGGTGGTGAGGGGGCCATCCAAGGTGGTAGGGGTGTCCAGGGGGTGTGGTGTCTAGGGGGTGATTGGGTTGTCCAAGGAGTTAGGTGGGATATCCAGAGGGAGGGAGTTTTCCAGAAGGGTGGGAGTGTAGTGTATAGGGTGGGGGTGCTGTCCAGGGGGTGGTGGTGTCCAGGGGATGTCCAAGGGGTTGGGGGTGGTGTCTAATGGGGTAGGGGTTGGACATCCCCTCGCCCCTAGACACCACTCCCCACCCCCTAGACATGGCCATTCCCCATTGACATTCCCACATCCCCTGGATAGGGCCCCACCCCCCTGAACAACCCCACCCCCTAGACACCCTGCAAAGCCCCTACCCCCTTTGACAGCTCCCCCTGGACATCCCCCAACCCCCTTGTACACCCTCTTGGAATATATATATCCCAACAGTTTCATTGAAACCATTTGAATATTTTATCTTCAAGTAGTCTATACCAATGGTTCCTGTAGAATCCTTGGTATATGGTTATTCCAATGACCATCATGCCAATGGTGTGTGAAGCCATTGGGTACCCCAACAGTTTCTGGGGTTATCCCAATGGTTTCAAATCGTTGGGATCTATGTAATTTTTAGTAGTGAATGTATACATATTTTAATATTTATACTTTATATTTATTTTTTAAAGAAGTGTGAATTTGGTATCCAGTTGCACGAGGATTTGTTATTTGTGTACCTTAAGAAGAAAGGATCCAATGTGAATTTAAAACTATTATATCTATCTATACGTTCTTTTTTTTTAAAAAAGTCATGTATATTTTTTTTAAATACGCATAGATTTTTTTATATATTTCAAAATAGTTTTTACATTAAAATTATGGTATTTTTCATATAAAAATATCTTTTTCTTATCTTAACAAGATGTATAATTTTTATATTTGTTATATGTTAATAATGAGTCGATGTTGGATTAAGACACATCGAATGAGTAATGAATATGAGAATGGTGTTGATGCCTTTTTGTAATTTTATAAACAAAATGTTCCAAGTAGTGACATTTTTTTCCTGTCCATGGCTCAAATGTTTGAATATGAAGAAGTTGAGAAGTAGATAGATCAAAGGTCATCTGATTTGTCATTGTTTTAATCTGAGTTACAGCCCGTGGATTTGGTTTGGTGAAACTAGATAGAATGTTAGATCTACTGTTGATGATGATTTGCAAGATGGTAACTCTCATGGAATGGAAGAAATTATTGTGATATTGCACCAGATGAAATTGAGATAGAACCGAAAGTTTCACGTCTATATGGTGATTCTAAAAAACCAATGTATCATGGTTGTAATGATTTTATGATTTTTTAGCTGTGTTACGATTGATTAACCTAAAGGAAAAACATGGATGTAGTGATAGAAGTTTTACAGAGTTGCTACAATTGATGAAAGACATTCTTCCAAAAGATAATGATCTTCTAGATTCACATTATAAGGCCAAGAAAATATTATGCCCGATGAGATTGGGATACATGAAAACACAAGCCCGTATGAATGAATGCATGATATATAAGAAGAAATATGAATTTATGTTAGAGTGTCCAAAATGTGGGACATCACGGTACAAGTTGAAAGAAAAATCACAAGATTATGTATTGATTACAAATATCCCTTCGAAGGTATTTTGGTATCTTCCAATAATTCATTTTTTGAAACGTTTATTTGCTAATTCACATGATGAAAAAAGGTTAATATTATATGCTGATTAGTGGATATGTGATGGAAAAATACGTCATCCAAATGATTTTTCACAATGGAAGAAAATTTATGAGAAGTATCCTACATTTTGAGGTGAAATTAGAAATCTCATACTAGGGTTGTAAATAGATGGAATGAATCCATTCCAAACCCTTAGTAGCACACATAGTTCATGGCCTGGTTTATTGGTAATTTACAACCTCTACCCTGAAGTTTGTATGAAGCGTAAATATGTCATGTTGAGTATAATGATATCTAGTCCGAAGCAACCCGAAAATGATATTGATGTTTTCTTGTCACCGTTGATTTATGATTTGGAACTTTTATGGTAGGATGGTATTAGGGTGTATGATTCTAATAAAATGGAATATATTCATATGAATGTAGTTCTTATGTTAACAATAAATGACTTCCCATCATATGGAAATTTGTCTGGATATAGTGGTAAGGGGCATAAAGCATGTTTAATTTGTGAACAACGGAATTAGTATTGTCAATTACATCATGGGAGGAAAATAGTGTACATGGGTCATCGAATGTTTTTGCCTATGGATCACTCTTATAGAATACTAAAAAAGGAATTCAATGGATCAAAAAAATTTGATATTTCTCTAAAACCATTATCCCCTGATGTGTATTTTGAGTGTGTGGAAAACCTTGATGTGACATTGGGAAAGACACAACAATATGGTAATGATAGACATATTTATAATTAAAGGTCAGTATTTATAAATCGACCATATTAAAGATATCATAAAGATAAACATTATATTGATGCGATGCATGTTGAGAAGAATATATGTGATAGTTTTATTGGAACATTGTTAGATATTAAAAAAAATACAAAATATGGGTTGAGTACAAGATTAGACTTACTATCAATGGGAATACATTTGGAGTTAACTCCCACTCCTAATGGAAGAAGAACATTTCTTCCCCCGGCTTGTCATACATTATCAAAGAGGGGGAAAATTAGCTTTTGTCAGTATCTACATGATATTGAACTTCCTCAAGGTTATTCTTCAAATGTAAGAAATTTTTTCATTGAAGGATTTGATGTTGATAGGTATGAAATCTCATGATTGTCATGTCATGATGCATCAACTTCTACTAGTTTTCTTGCGTGGAATATTTCCCATTTGTGTGAGAAAGACTATAATGAAGTTGTGTTACTTTTTCAATTCAATTTTTAATGAGGTGATTGATGTGAATTCTTTGAACATTTTACAAAATGATTAAATTTCTATAATTTTTCAATTGGAAATTTATTTTCCTCCATCTTTTTTTGATATAATGGTGCATTTAATGACTCATCTGGTTCGAGAAATAAATCATTGTGGACCTATATATCTTTGTTAGATGTATCATTTTTAAAGGTATATGAAAATATTTTAGGGGTATCTTAAGAATCCATATCGACCTGAATCCTCCATTATTGAAAGGAATATTTCTGAGGAGGTTGTGATGTTTTGTATGAGCTACTTGGTTGCGGAAGATCACATAGGTTTGCCTCCATCTCACCATGAACGAGTTAATAATGAGGGAAAGGGGAATCATGGATTGAAAGTAAAATCATTTTAAGCTGAATAGATGAAGAAGTTATAATTATACATCTTGAATAACATAGCTCATGCTCAACCATATATCACATCGCATTTTAATGAGTTGAAACAATGTCATCCAAAGAAGAAAGAAATGTGTACTTTTAATAAGAACAACAAAACATTTATTTCATGGATTAAAAAGATGTTTCTTGATAGATCAGATGTATCAGAGACATTTGGTTTCATATTGGGTGTTCCATGTCTAAATTTGATAACATGGTCCGGTTATGACATTAATGGATATACATTTTATACGAAACCTCATGACAACAAAAGTGAAGTTCAGAATAGTGGTGTTTTGGTGTTTGTAGAATCAATGCATTTTTTGAGTTCTAAAGACAAAAACCCAATTTCTGCATCAAGTGCATATTATAGAGTTATTGAAGAAATATGGGAGGTTGATTACTTTAAAATTAAGGTTCCTGTTTTTAACTGTAAATAGTTTATCGGTAACAATAGTGTTAGACACGATGAATTTGGAATGATAGTTGTTAATCTGAATATATTGGAAGACACATCTAATTATTTTATAATGGAAACACATGGAAAAAATATTTTCTATGTAGTTGATCAATCAAATATGTAGTGGTCTGTTTCTTTACAAGGGAAAAATAATTTGTTGATGCTAATGAAATTGATGAAGATTCTGATTTATGTGATATCACTGCATCCATGGAATGATTAGTAGAACATAATGATGAGTATTTTGGAGACATGGTATGTGCCATAAGGAATGAACATGATGAAGGAATTTGGGAAAACCATCCATTTGTACATTCTTAATATTACAGGTAACATATGTTTATTTCTTGTTTACATTTATTATTTTCATAAAATGCTAGATATTGTAATTTTTTTCTTTATTAAAATCCGTATTAAAACATATAAGTAGATTTATTTGTTTATTTTAATTTTGTTTAGTGTAGTTTACAATGTTTACCATAGTTTAACATTGTTTTCCATAGTTTACATTTACATAATTTATATATTTATTGATTTTGTTGAATGAAAATTATAAAACCATTTTTACCATCATTAACATTATTTAACATGCTTACCATATTAACCATGTTTACTATTACGAAACTTTGTTCAATTTTCCATTTTCTTTTTACATTAGTATTATAGTATTTGAATTTTTATATTTGTTAACTAATGTTTGTTTTTTTGATTTTAAGGATAATGACAGATCAAACAGTTGATCAACAACATGATTTTTGAGATGATCATAATGATCATACCTCTGGGGAGGAACAATCACATGATCCTCTTGATGTTCCCCAATATTCCTCACGTGCACAGATAACGACAAAGAGTTCAAGAGTTGGAAAACATGGGTGCACACGTTTACCAAAATTATCACTTTCTCGTACGTAGGACCATAGGATACTCATTGATTTTGATGAGAATTATATTCCTAGAGGTCCAAATAAAAAATATTTTAAGATATTTGTATCAAATTAGGGTAAGAGAAAAGTAAGCATTTTGTATTATGATTGGAGAAGTGTGGATAAAGAGATAATATCTTAGTTGTGGGAGATGATTTTGGTATGTTCTTTTGATATTGTGTACCTATTATTTAAATGTTTCTAGTATAATATGTTTTGATTCTTTTTTATCAAATGAAATTCGATATTCCTGACACTCTAGAATTCAGGAAAAAATGATTATCAATGGCTGCAAGGAGATAGAGGGATTTCCAATCAACCCTCACATCTGATTTCATTTTCGGTCAAAGGAGTCATGACAATCCATGTCATATATATCCTTTCATATATGAATACACATAGAGATAGTTTGTTGAATGATGAAGAAAAGATTCATTTTTGGTAAGGGTAATGTAAACTTTTACAATATTTCTTATTTATATGATCTTATTAATGTTTTTAATGATTTATTATTCTGAATTTACAGAAAATAATGAAATATCATCATGAGATCCAATCTAAAAATATATACCATCATAGATTATCTTGGGGAGGGTATACATTATTGGAAGAACAAATGATTGTAGAAAATTAAAAAAACTGAGAGCTGAGTCTTCAAGCTCTGGAGGGGTTTCCCATCCATCCCCTCTATCTAGACATGAAAATTGGTACAGATCTCGGATGGGAAAAAAGGGGAAATATCTTTTGAATGATTCGAGAATTGTAGCTAAGAGGATTGTATGAAATGTATTTTATTTTTTTAAGTTAACTATATTCATCATATAATTGGAATCACTACATAAATGTTCAATTAATTAATATAGGATTCTCATGAGGAGTAGAGCTCATAGGGGGTATTTATAGCTGGTGGGAGGCAATATATTTTATATGAAGCATTGGAAAAGCCCAAGAATCTTGGGCATGTATGAGGATATCTGACGGGTGTATTAGTAAGAAATTTTTTTCCATGTTCTTCTACTTCTTCGATTGATGGTTTTTATAAAAGAATATAATCCTTTAAAGATGAAGTTCATAATATTAGTTTGGTGATAGAAGAAAAGATTAGAGTGTCGGTACTGTATATGTTTTCAAACTTGCAAAGACAATTTCAGACTACAGATCCCACTCCTCCAACTCCACCTACAGACCCCATTATCTATCCTCCACCTCCGCCAGTGGTTCCCACTCCTCCACCTCATCCTGCAGACCCCATTTCTTATCCTACTCCTCCACCGCAGCTTCCTACTTATTGAAAGTTTTATGTTGATGATCCTCATCATCATATAGTTTAATATGAGATGGTATATTGTATAGGAGATACAATTCATCATCAAAAGTTAGAGGTAGAGCATCATTGGGTCACTGTACAGGATATTATAGATAGATCAGCTTGAGTACCATTACCTACAGATGAGGTGATGACAGATGGACATAGTATCAACCATTATTTAATTTTTCCATCCAGACATATGTGACTCAGTACCATGGATGTATGTATGTTATATCTTCTATTTTTTTTATTAAAGTTGTTTTAACATTTGAAAACAAATATATTTTTCTATTTATTTTCTCATGAATACATCAATGGTAATGAAAATTCTGTATAGACAACAACAAAGACAACTGGCTATGACATTAGATACATATTCTAGTAGTCTTGAAAGATTGTTAACATATTCAAATTTATTTGGGGATCATTATGAGTTTATAATGGAATGTCATGTTTGTGGACGTGCAATAACTATGGGGATGGTGAGAACTGATATCATGGAGTTTGTTATTGGTGAAAAGTTGGGCATCATCGTGGTGAAAATATTTTCCATGTTATTCTTAACAGCTTTTCACTATGTTATATTTATTAAAAATGTATAATTATGTATTTTTTGTATTTTTTATATTTATAAGATGTGTGAGAATAATTAGTGGACAAATGTATATGGATTCATGGACCCTCAATCGATTTCTCCTAAAGCACATGCATTGGATGAGGAACAAAGAATTTATTATATTGCTGAAAGATTTGTATAGAATATAATCACACAGTGTTGGATGATGCCTTTTTTGAGAGGTATGAAACATATATCTGCAAAGGAATTCATTATATTTTAACCTTAAAAACCACTAACCTTAAATTATTTTTATTAGTGATCATTGGATGTTTTGAGTTTTTTTCCCAAGGGAGAAAACACTTTATTGGATATGCTCTATCCATGGAGATGTGCAGAAATTTTTTAAGAATATATTGGAAAAGTATTTTTCAATTTCAAAATAGTCTTATATATTATAACAAATTAAAAATTTATACTATTCTTATTATTTTTTTAACAGGGTATGGTTCTACTATTTAAAAAACACTAAGAAAAGGAGTTCCAAGATCAAATATGTACAAGTAAAGGTAAATATCCATTTATAATTTGTACTATATGATGTATTACATAAAAAAATATTTGGAATTTAAACTCATTCAAACCAAATTTTCATAAACAAAAAGGCTTCATCTAATGCGAATATTATATGTTATGATTTATGTATGGAATAATTACAAGTCTAACACTTGTGAACTTTGGCATGTTAAAATTTCATTTTAAACTTTTACATTGTAAGATTTCCTTTTAAATGTTACCATAATATTTCATTTGATTTATTCATTATACATGTTTACTAATATCCTTTTAATTTGTAGCTATTTGAAGACCCTCAACCCTATATTTCTCAAGAGGTCAAACACATACAAGTGGAATGGTCAAATTATTTTACAGGTTTGATTGGATTTTAGTTTGTTTGTAGTGTAAAATTTAATTTTGAATATTGTCATTATAATTGTGTATTTGGTAGTTGTTTTGGTTGGATTTAGGGTTTTTTTGGACATTGTATGTTATGAATTTTATATATTTGAATGTTTAATTTTTCACTACTTCTTGTTTTGGTCTAGTTATGATGGTTTTTCTGGTATTGATTCTGGTCTAGGGAGGGGGGTCCCAAGGGTGTGTGGAGGTGTCTAGTGGGGTGGGGTGGGGGTATCCAGGTGGTGGGAGGGTAGTCCATGGGGTGTCCATGGGTGTGGGGGGAGGATCTAGGAGTGTGGGAGGGCTTTCTAGGGGTTTGGGGATGGGTGTCCAGTGGGGTGGGGGCTTTGCTAGGGCGTGGGAGGGCTGCCTAGTGGGGTGATGGGTTTCTAGCATGTCAATGTGGGTGGGGTAGTCCAGGGGGTGTCCAGGGGTGTGAGGGGGAGGGGGGGTTCTAGGGGTGTGGGAGGGGTGTCTAGGTGTGTGTGGGGGTGGGGGAGGGAGGGGTGTCCATGGTTTCAATGGGGGTGGGGTGTCTAGGAGGGTCAGGGGGTTATTCAGGGAGTGGAAAATGTACATGAGGGTGGGGGTGTCCAGGGTTGTAGGTAGGTTGTTTAGTGGGGTAGGGGGTTTCCCAGGGTGTGGTAGGGATATTCAAGGGGTGGGGGAGGGATTTCTTGTGGGGTGGGGGGTGTCCAAGAGGTTGGGAGGGCTGTCTAGGATCTGTCCATGGGTGGTGGGGGTTTGTAGGGGTGTGTGAGGGATGTCCAGGGGTGTGGGGAGGGATGTAAAGTGGGGTGGGGGATTTCCTGGGGTGTGGGAGGGTTGTCTAGTGGGGGGGGGGTGTCCAGGGTGTCCATGAGGGTGGGGGAAGTCCAGTGGGTGTCTAGGGGTGGGGGGTGGGTGTACAGGGTGTCAATGTGGGTGGTGTGTCTAGGAGGGCGGGAGGGTTGTCTAGGGGGTGGGGGATGTACAGGAGGGTGGGGGATCTAGGGTTGTGGGAAGGCTATTTAGTGGGTTGGGGGGTTTCTAGGGGTGTGGGAGGGTTGTCCAGGGGGCCGGGGAGGGCTTTCCAGTTGGGTGGGTGGGTGGGTGGGGGGTCCAAGAGGGTGGTAGGGCTGTCTAGGGGGTGTCCAGGTGTGTGGGGGGATTCTAGGGGTGTGGGAGGGATGTCCCGGGGTGTAGCGAGGGATGTCCAGTGGGGTGGAGAATTTCTAGGGGTGTGGGAGGGATGTCAAATGGGGTTGGGGTGTTGAGGGTGTCCATTAGGGTGGGGGTATGTTCAAGGGGTGTCCAGGGGTGTGTGTGTGTGTGGGGGGGGGGGGGGGTTCTACCCGTGTGGGAGGGTTGTCCAGGGGTGGGGGGTGTCCTGGGTGTCCATAGGGGTGGGGGTGTCCAGGAGGGTGGGAGGGTTGTGCAGGGGGGTGGGGGATCACCAGGAGGGTGGGGGTGTCCCAGATTGTGGGCAGGCTGTTTAGTGGGGTGGGGGGTTTCCAGGGTAGTGGGAAAGCTGTCCAGGGGGTGGGAGAGGGCTTTCCATTGGGATGGGGGGGGGGATTGACCAAGAGGGTGGGAGGGCTGTCCAGGGGTTGGGGACTATCTACGAGGGTGGGGTGTCTAGGGTTGTGGGCGGGCTGTTTAGTGGGGTAAGGGGTTTTATAGGGGCGTGGGAGGGTTTTCCATGTGTTGGGGAGGGTTGTCCAATGTGGTGTGGGGGGGGGGGGTCGAGGATGGTTGGGGGGCTGTCCAGGGGGTGTCCCGTGGTGTGGGGATGGTTGTCGAGTGGGGTGGGTGCTTTCCAGGGGTGTGGGAGGGATTTCCATTGGGGTGGGGGGGGGGGTCTTGGGGTTCCATGAGTGTGGGGGAAGTTCATGTGGTGTCCAGGGGTGTAGGGGGGCCTAAAGGTGTTGGAGGGGTGTCTAGGGGGTATGAGCGGGTGGGTCTCCAAGGTGTCCATGGGGGTGGGGGTGTCCAAGTGGGTGGGAGGGCTGTCCATGGGGGTGGGGGGCTATCCCGGAGGGTGGGGGGTCTATGGTTGTGGGGAGGTTGTTTATCGGGGGGTTTTCGGGGGATGTGGGGGTGTCATGGAGGGTGGGAGGGCTGTACAGAAGGTTTCTAGGGGTGTGGGGGGTTTCTAGGGGTGTGGTAGGGCTATCTAGGGGTGTGGGGAGGGATTTATAGTGGGGGGTGGGGGCTTTACTAGGGTGTGGAAGGTCTGTCTAGTGGGGTGGGGGTGTCCATGAGGGTGTGGGCAGTCTAGGTGGTGTCCAGGGGGGGTTCTAGAGATGTGGGAGGTGTTTCCAGGGGTGTGGGGGGGGGGGGGGTCCAAGGTGTCCATGGGGGTGAGGGTGTCCAGGAGGGTGGGAGGGCTATCCAGGGGGTTGGGGTTGTCCAGGATGTTGGGGGGTTCCAGGGGTGTGGGAGGGATGTTCAGGGGTGGGGGAGGGCTATCTAGTGGGGGGGGGGGTAAGTTTTTGTTCTATTTCAGCTATTATTTTGGCTGGTCAGAGTTGTGGGGGGGGGGAGGGCGTCTAGGAGGTTGGGGGCAGTCCAAGGGGGGTGTCTAGTGGGGTGTGGGTTTCCATGGGTGTGGGTGGTACTGTTTAGGTGGGGTGGGGGTGGCCTGTTTTTCTTCTATTTCATGTATTCTTTTGGCTAGGAATAGTTGTGGGGGGTGTTCAGGTGTGTGGGTGATTGTCTGGGGGGTGGGGGCAGTCCATGGGTGCGGGGGGGTGTCCAGTGGGGTGGGGGGGAGGGTTTCAGGGGTGTGGGGTATCCAGGCAGGTGGGGGGTGGCCTTTTTTTTGTTCTGTTTCAGGTATTCCTTTAGATGGGCATAGTTGTGGGGGTGTCTAGGGCTGTGGGGGGCAGCCTAGGAGGGTGGGAAAGTCCAAGGGTGTGGGGGTGTCTAGTGGGGTGGGTCAGGGGTTTATAGGGGGATGTCTAGGTGGGGTGGGGGGGGGGGGTTTGGGTATGTTTTTCTCCTATTTCAGGTATTCTTCTGGATGGAAATAATTGTGGTTGGATGGTTAAATAAAAAAAAATTGGTTTTTACATCGGTTATTTTATAACTGATGTAAAAAATGAACAGGGATTAAGTTTAACGTAAGTTATTTCATAACTGACATAATAAATGTAATGGAATAGTTTTTTACATCGGCTATTTTATAACCGATTTAGTAGATATGTTCTCACGTCGGTTATTATTTAACATATGTCAAAAACCGCTTGGCAGATTGCTTTATCACATTTGTTATTTTCATAACCAATGTGATAAATGCTTCTAAGGCATGATTTAGGACGTCGGTTATAGTATAACCGATGTGATAAAGTATATAAAATTTTATTTTTTTTAATAACCGACATAATACATCGCGACTCCGAAGCGTTTTCCCCATCAGTTTTTGAGTAATCGATGTGAAAAAAATGATTTTATTGTTTTTTATGCCAGGTTTTAAACAACCGACATAAATAACAATATTTTTAACATCTTCTGTAATAACGTTGATCAAAAACCGACATAAAAACTAAAAAATATCTGTCGTAATTTTTTTTTCAGCACTACTGATTCATTTAATGGATTCAAGACTACAATAACAAAAATCAATGAATTAATATCCAATGATGGTATATAAATATATTAATTAGGTGTATATGTTTTATCTAACATGGAAAATTATATATGATAAATCCACTTAATATTATAAGTTCATACAAAGAAACAAATGTGGTAAAATTTATGCATAATAAAAAAAATACATCAATTTATTATTAATTCATAATTCATTCCATCATCCGAAATTAAATGAACCCATAGTTAATGTGTTAGTTTGGTGAAAGTCGAGGTCAATTATAATAATAGAGAAATATCAAATAAAATATATTGTTTACTTAAGTGAATTTATATCAAATTTAATGTCCAAATTATATTTATTACAAATTTATTGGAAAGGGAGGATTATAACATAGTTAGGGTAACTATATTAGGGAGTCCACTCAATGGATAATGGAAAATTAAGCTTGTAGTTAGAAAGACCACATACCTATATACATTCTTATGGATTTAATGGCCAAAGTATGAATCATTAATAAGGGAAATATGGATCCTCTCTACAACATATTCTGAGAATATAAACATTCCATGTTCAAAGGTGGTGGATTTTGATACTTGAAAATAAATTGGGAGACTTAATAAAATTAATTATTATTATTTCACACATAATTTGTAATCAACAAAAGTGATAATGATCCCCTCTTATGAATTATAAAATAATTAGAAATTTCATCATCCAAACTGTCTCTATAATCAATATTAGACAAAGGACATATCCTCACTAAAATTAATTTCTGGGAATGGTTTAGAAACCATTTTACTATTTTCCCCATGAATGGAAATTTTACATGCTTGAATCCTCATTACCAGATCCACCTACAAAGAAGGAATGTGATGAAGAGTTCCATATCAATAAAAACAAGTTGCGATACATGTTAAAAATTAATTGTTTGATATTATAATCTACATATTACAAACTCATTAAGTCAAACAAAAAAATATTCTTATAGGATCCTTAATCATATATCTGGTTCTAACTATTAGATATAAACATATGAACAGTTAGAGATCTCCAGGGATCGTTTTCATAGAAAACATAGAGAGGTTCACCATATAGGTCTCATATATTTATGATCATAGTCTATATTGAGTTCCTTTGGGTTTAGGGGTATAAAACTCATTATGAAAAAATGCACCAATAAAATTCTTCCATCACTCTCTCAAAGATTCTTCGGTGAAATTTTTATTTCATGCATGTATTTTATGATTTTTTAATGTGTCTGTTTTTATATTTAATTGATTAATATCTAAAATATTGGGAATGTTTTGAATAATTTTTTGGTTTAAGGTATTATATATTAGATATTTATAAGGGATAAAAAAAGACACAACGGTTCGTGAGCTTTTCTCATGGTGAGACACTAGGTTTTGGAGGATCATTATAGAGCTCTTCTAAAGAAAATAACTAAATAACCAAGAAAAAATGAGACTTCTGGTGGAAAAGATGACATTACACATCATCTAATCATTAATAGTGTTTTACCATTTAAATTCAAAAAATAATCCTACATATCGTGACTATCGTATGCATAGTGCATGATTTACACATCTCATAATAATTACATGATATGTAAATATTTAGGACATTATTTAAATGGAAATATTGGGAATATCTTCACTTTTTGACATAATTTAGTACCCAAGACCCACATATAACCAAATTCTGACCAATCATTAATGTCATTCTTTAATATCCACGCCCATATGTTGCCAATAGATAGAGGGTCATCCTGCTACTGTTAAAGAGATCCCATAGACCATTGCATGGTGTGAGAAGTTTCATTGTGCATGGTCCTTAAAAGTTCATATTTTTTCCCATTATGATATCATTTTATTCCTTCACTCTTATTCTCTCATAATTAGGATGAAGGGGTAAAAAAACCTTATTATAGGTTATTTAATTGAATGGGGAAGGTGTTGTGGGATTGATTTATTTTTATTTATTCATGTATTTTGTTTGTTGCAATTATTCAATCAATTTACATTAACTATATTTTATTTCTATCATCACCGTAAGTATTTGAATATGAAAGTAATAATAAAATTGTGAAACTAACAACCCTAAAATAGGACTGATCGTTGGAAAACCTACGGGAATCAGTTTTAAACATTTTGTGAAGACAATCCTGATTCAGAGAAATCATAAATTACCAGACCATGGAAAATATAAGATTATCACATGAAGGAGGGGATACCATGTCCATCAGATCTCCCTCATATTAATTCTGAAACAAATCACAGATTAATAAACCTATTTTCTAAAATAAAATTGCACTAAATCCCTCAAATTATAAAACCCGAACACATTTTTTAAATCTTTTTAAACCAATCAATAAATCATATTTACTTTTAATTGTTTCTTTCCTTAAACTATTTCAAAACCTAAATCAAATTATTCACCACATTCTTCAAAAAATAAAAACAAATGAAATATTATGGAACACCCAATCATACTAATTCATTTTCTCTATGGTTTCAACCATGAACTAACATAACACTACATTTTAATTAATTTAATAGCATAGTATGTGTTTTTTTTAAAATATTTTTATTAGTTACATAGGGATATAATAACATTCTATAGTTCTATAATCCATATTTTTGTATTCATTTTCATATGAAAGGAAACAATAATACACTTTTATATATTCTTGCTCTTCTTATCTAATCTGATTAGGAAACAATGTTTAAAAATCCATCTATCTTTCTGGTAAAATAGTTTAAAGGATAAGTGAATCCCAAATAATTTTTTACAATGACCAACTAATTATGGAATTATTCATATGAAATAGAGGAAGAAATATGATTTTTATTTCCCATGAGGAAAGTAGGGAAACTGGGAGAAATTTTTCACATAATAGAATTTGGAAGGGGAAGGTTATAGAGAATTTTTTATAAAACTAAATTTATCGATTTCATAAAATTGATTATTAGATATTGATTATGGTAATCGCAGTTTTATAGAAATATTGGAACTAAGTAGATTTTGTAATATAGACTGATGGGTGGTATACCTACAAGTAGCCAATAGAGTTAAACATTCTTTTTTACCTATCATCAACTACCAAATCACATTTTCAACAGGGATGATCGTGGTTTTGAAATGTTTCTATTATGTTTCATCCATTAATAAAAACATTAAATTAGTATCTAGAATTTATATCAATTGAGTTATTTTCATGTTATATGATATTTGTTTCTTGTTTTATAATGATAAGCCTTTTAATGATAATGAACATTTAAATATTGGTCTATATGTGTTGGATTACTTATACCAAGAAATGGAAACAAATAATTAAATTTCTTCAGATGAATCATACCACAACCAACTATGGAATCACCATCTTGATCATATAAATGAAAAATATTTGACTAAATTACACAATGATAGACATTTATTTTGGCCTCAAACTTCTTGGTGTAGTACATACATATTTACAAGGTAAAATGACCATATCCTCATTTAGTTGAAAAAGTGAAAGCCTCAAGAATCTTCTTGAATTAGTGCATACCTATGTGTGTGGTCCTTTTCCAGTTGATGAATGGGGTGGTTAGTCATACTTCACAACTTGTATTGATGATTTTAGTAGATATTAAAATTTCTACATAATGAGGAATAAGTCAAATTCCATAGAAAAAATTAACAAATACAAGAATGACGTTGAGAACCTTCTTGGTCAGAAGATTAGGAAACTCGGTTCAGAACATTTTGTAGATTATAATAATCAACATTTTTGTGATTATTTATAGTATTTATAGATTTTTCTCAATTAATCCCTATTTATAAACCTCACATAAATGGTGTATGTGAATGGAGGAACTACACCCTATTTGAAAAAGTGAGATCATTAACCAGTCTTGTGAGTATTCCATTATCATTTTTGGGGAGATTGGTCAATAACAATATCATACATACTTAAATGATTTCCAACTAAATTGACTAAGTTTATTCCATGACAATTTATTAGTGGAAAGAAAATGGTGTTTTTATTCAAAAATGTGTGTAGATGTGATGAATTGTTAAGGCCTATTTAGGTAATAAAATTTTCCCATGAGGCACAAATAAAATATTTATATGATATCCCATATAAACAATGAGATAGTGACTATAAAATATATTAGATTGTTTTTTTGGTTGATAGTTGTTGTATATTTATTGAGAAGGATAATATCTTTAATAGATATAGTGAGAGTGAAATACACATTAACGAAGTCTTAGATCAAAATAAACTAGAGTATTCCCAATAAAAATTCTAGAAATAACTGTTGAATTTTTTTATAGAGACCCAAATACTATATAGAAGAATAGGAGTGTTTAGATAAATATAAGGTTGTGGTTTTTTAGTCACCTAGGATACTGACTCGTTATTATGTGATATTAATGACACTCTAACCTATTATGAAGTAGTAAGACTCAAAGATGTTTTTATGTTGAAAGAAATTGTGAGTTCTAAAATTGATTCCATATTCCCAAACCATGTCAGGATATGGTAGATCATTAAGTGGATGTAAATACCAGTGGTAATAAATGGGTATTCAAGAAAAAAATAGACAGGTATGAAGATGGTAGTGCCTATAATGAACAACTTGTTACAAAATGTTTCAAACAAAATCATGGAATTAACTACTATGAAACATTTTCCCTAGTTTCTATAATGTAATCCATCAGAATTCTACTTTACATTGAGGATTTACATGGCTATGAGATTTGGAAAATAGATTTAAAAAAGATTTACTTTATTTGGAGTTTTTTTGTAATATTTCTATATGATTCTTCTCATAGGGTTTATTACTCCAATGGATGTAAAAAAAGATATAAAAATTTTGAATAACAATTTCTTAATTAATGAAAGCATCCAGGCCATGGATCATTTAATTTGATAAAGGCATAATGTATTTCAGTTTCATAAATAAATAATTTGATCATTATATATATAAATGGTTTAGTGCTAGTAAGATAATTTTCAGAATATAATATGTTAATGATAAATTATTTATTGGAAAAAATATTTCATTCTTACAAGTTCGCAAGTATTGGTTCAATTAATTCTTTTCTTTGATGGAATTAGGTGGAGCATCATATATTCTGGGGATTAATATAAATTATGATGAAAACAGGTATGTTCATGGTAAATTTCAAAGTATATATATTGAAAATATATTGATTATGTTCAACATCCAAAAATAAAATATTGTATTTCTTATAGGGTCACCTAGAATTCATCTATCCAATAAAACGTTTCCTAAGAAACATAACGAAAGAAAAATAACTAAAAAGATTTTATATACATCGGTGACTGAATCAGTCATCTATACTATTCTATCAATTAGCCTATATATTAATTATTCCATGAGTTTAGTAAGAGATTATAAAGGTGACCAAGGTTTCAAATATTTGTTTGTAGTCAAGAATATCGTTAAGCATATGATTTATACTATGGAAATGTTTCTCATATATGGAGGAGATGATGAACTAGTCATAAAAGGAGATATAGATTCTAATTTCCAAATAGATCAATGTGATATAAAATCAAATATTGGATAAATATACAATTTTAATGGAGGTGTTATGAGATAGAAGTCCTTAAAAAGGTTATGGTTGTAGATTCTATTATAGAGAACAAATATATTGCATCTTCGAAAGAAGCTGGAGAATAAGTATTGGTACAAAACATTATCCAGGATCATGATGTGATAACATTACTAAATCCTTGACTCAATAGATTCATTATCATCATAGGAATTCTAGTGGACTAAAATTCATAAGGTGTTGTCTCTAGTCTATATATGAGTTTTTAGAGTTGATGTCCTTGGAAAAACTATTTATAAATTGATTAAATGTATATTAAATGATTTGAATGTTAATAAAATATCATATTATAAATTTTTCATTATTTTTCATTTATTCATTTTAATATATCCATGTAGTATTTTTATCATTTATAAGGTCTTAGCAGTTCCCCACTGTGATGAGAAAAATGAATTTTAAAGATTTCACTCTAAAATATAGTTACACGGTTGGATAATGCTCACTAGTGGGACACGTAGAAAAGAAATGTTAGGCATGAGTATTGGTAATTGAATAATACTTATTATCATGAAATTCATACTTCATAATGTCTATGATAGTAGATTACAAAAATATACCTTTAAGTAGGAATTTTTTATGACTTTGGGTCACCGAATATTCCTATTTGTAAGCATTTGTAATGGTTCTTTTTCTTTAATATTATTATTAATAAATATTATGACTCACACAAATAGAATTATATTTTAAACCATCATTATATATTTCATTATAATGTTGGATATGTTGGATGCATCGGGATTGATGTGTTATTAATGAATATGTTATGGAATGATTTTCACATTCCATCATTACGGAAGAAGTTATCTTGGCATATTCAATAGAAAATGATCGTGGAAATAAATTCAATGGTCATGGTGTAATGACATATTAATTTTAGATAGTAAATGAAATATTTATTGAACATATAAGTTGGTGATATGGATATAAAACCTTCTTGATGATATATTATCTCAAATGGATTATATGAAACAGGGTGAATTCACATCTGATTGTTGATGTTGCAAAATTAGTTTGTTTTTTTGGGTTCCTTGACCAGTTTCGAGATAGTAATCACTGAATAGTGAAAATACCACCTACAGACAATGATAATGAATCCAAGAGGGTCACAGAAAAAGTTTATTTTATATTAATTAAATTATATTTTGAATTTAATTAACAGAATAAATATTATTCTCAGGACTGGGGATTAATTTTATTCATTCATTATTGATAAAAAATGTTCCCTGATGAATGAAATATTAAATTAAATATCTTTATTAGTTTTTAATAATTTCCATTGAGTTCAGATTTACCTAAAATTCATTGGGTAATAAACAATTACTCACAAGGTGGTAAAATTGTATTTATTATTGTGCAAGTTAGTGTTTTCACCATAAAATATTATTATTATTATTTTGTTATGGGGTTTGATATGTATTATTATATTATTTAAGTGATAATAAGAAAATAAATAATATTTTTACCTAAACCCCTGCTCTATAAATATATGGTTATTTTTAATTAGTATGGTAATCAAAATTTTGATTCATATAGGACAATGGATTTCTATGGATACTCCTCTTTCTCTCATATTCTAAAGAACACGAAGAAATCCATCAGGCCTAAAGGGTGGGAAATTGGGGAGGATAACATAAGATGTTTGATATATCTTCCAATAATGCAATTAGACATCATGGATTGAGTGAATATCAAAAGATCATGTGTGGAACACTACTAGATGGATTCTATTTTTGAATATTAAAAGCGTAACAATGGTAACCTGAAAATGACTTTTAGACGTCCATCATCATGATCATCGAAGGGAAAACCCATCCCAAGGTAATATATTCTTCTAATGTTAAATAAATTGATTATTTATTAAATATTTAATGATCTTATTAGGATTCCAAGTTTTATATCATCACTATAAGATGAAAAATATTCATTGGTCAAAGAATTCATGTTATTGAAAATATTGAAAATGATCCATCAGATCGAAAATATTTTAATTGTTTTTACACCGACTAGAATAACATCCACTATAACCATTACCTTGAAGGCTTCCCACAACCACACTATTCAAGTATAGAAAGCTGACCGAATACCAAGAGATAATCGATGTCCTTGAAATGATTCTTTGTGTGAGGACTTCATCATAATGTATGCCACTTGTATTTCTATAGAAACCTACTCCGACTTCACAAGCCTAACCTCAACATTCTCCTTGATAAAATGATACATGAATTAAATTTTATTCATGAATGAGTGATGAACTATGTTCTTGATAATATGTATAACAATTGAATTATCATTTTGGATTCTAATGAGATACTTCACTTCAACACCTGTATCTTAAACTTGTTGTTTCATCCATAGTAACTGCATGCAATATTGAGTGCCCACAATATATTTAGACTTTATGTCTCTTAGAGAAACGAAATCAGGTTTCTTTATTATCCAATAAATACATACTCATCAATAATAAAATAAAACAACTAATGTTGACATTCCATCATATGCTGAAGTATCAGAAACATCAACTATATTACCCAATAGCTCTTGCAGATATTTTTCATTATAAAGAAAACAAAAATTTACCATGCCTTTGATATAATAAAGTATTATTTTTAATGAAAGATAGTGGATTTCATTGGGAATACTTTTATGTTTCTTCTCCTAGAATGTATAAAATTCAATGTTGGGTCATGTTGTTGTTAAGTACAATATTATACAAACAATCCATCTATATGTAGTGAAATTGACTGTTTTTTCTTAATTATCTCATGAGACTTCCATCTAATTAGACACCAGAGTTATCATATACAAGTAATTATCAAATTTAAATATTCTCAAAACATGTTTGGCATGTTTTTATTGAAAAAAATGTTTCATTCTTTCCATCCGTCATTTGTAGACCATGTATAAATGGAATCTTTTCGATCCTTGACATTTCAAACTCACATATCATGATTTCTACAAATTATTTTCATTAAGAACATAAAATCCACCATATATTATGTACTTTAAATATACCACCACCATAATCCTTTAATTACTCTAATTTTTAACATATAGATTAAAATAAACTCCACCACATTCGAAACCGAGCTTCTTAAAATATTAATTTTTTTTGAATAACACACTCGTATTGCCAACTTCAGTCCACATAAATACATGTTTATGAAAGAAACATTTATCTCATCTTCCAGGAAAATAAAAACATAATGTTATTCTATATTATCTTCTTCCTTTACTACCCCATTCAGAAATATAGATTTTCGATCCCTCTAGAAAAAATTGAATTCCCATTTTACTAATATGACCAAGAATAATAGAATTGTCTCGGAAAAGAAATAGGAAAGAATAGCTTATCTACATCAAATCATTAAATCAAGGAGTATCCCTTTCACTCTATTCATGGCTTTTTTAGAATTATTTTACATACTTTATTCAATTTGTTCAATAATACCCATTTCTTTCTAATAACATTTTTTCTATCATCCTTGAAAAATATCCCAATTTTTTCATTTTATTTTTTAAAACTTCTTTTTATGTCATGAAACAAATTCTCATAATTTAATATTTATTCAATACATTTAGCTATACCTAATATAGAAAGGATTTTTTTTATACTTAATTATCCTTTTTTGAACTTTTGTTTCAAGATCACTGCTGATATTTTGTATTTTAATTTCATCTAGAATGTTCAGCTTCCATATAGATATTTATCTGACATCATCCAGTACATCATTGATATCATCTTTCAAATAAATATTTTCAACTTATACTCCCCAAAATTTGATTACATTCTCAACAATATCATAAGAAATTATTTACTATATTATTGAATATTGTATTCTTTTTATACTGTAGTAAAATTATTTATTTCATCCAATTTTCCTATCCTTTTATTTAACAATTTATATCCTCTTCCTTTTCATGAGTAGGAGTGGATTTTCCCATCATCTATATGGGATTTAAACATTTAGTGTTTCTAATTATTGAAAAAAATATATTTACTTACAGAATTTAAATTATTTCAATCTAGTCTTCTTTCAATACCATAACTCATTAGATGTCATTTATTCTTTAAAACAGTACGAAAATATATTAGAAATATAAAATAATGATAATAGTGATTCCTTCCAAAATATATATGGTAGTTCCTCTTAAATAATAATTGTTATGGACATGTTTTTTATTATCTGATATCTCTTATAAAATGCAATATTTTTTGAGTAGTTCCCACTATGAAAACGTGTTTCCTTATCCTGTGTTTCTCAAGATAATTCTACACTTTTTTTATTATTAATTATATACCATACTCTGTTTAGAACTTCATAATCTACTATACAAGTATCATTTTAACTTCCATATTTTTTTTCTGAAAATAAACATCGAGGAATTGTGGGATATAAAAAATATCATTGAAATCTTGTTGAAATTAGCAATGAAAATAATCTGATGCCACATCATTTCAATTTATCGAGGTGACATATGTCCATACACATATGTATCCCCCATTCTATGCTCTTTTATTTACATTTTTTCTTTTTTCCCTTTTAAACCTTTCAAATGATCTTCCCATATTAGTAAGCATTGCACGTGTGTGTATGATCACATGATAACTTGGGGAGATCTCATGTTTTGTCACATTTCACAAGATATTATAGGGTTAGTTGTTATAGATAGATAAGATGTTTATTCAACAACCTATTTTGTTATAGTTTGGATAAAAATAACATATATTCTGCTCCACACATGAGGATTAAATTTAGATTATTATGACATCCTCGAAAAAAACTGTACTTTTCTTACCTTTAAGTTACCCAACTTCTTGGTAAATCATTGAGATTTACATGAGTCACACAGTTGACTAATAGTTATTATATTGGTATTGAGACCATTAACCCCCCAAGACATCATCATGCCACATATATTTTCCCCTAAAAATGGTTTTTCCTTTACCAATAGTCATCTTTCCTTCATCATTTCCAAATTTTACAGAAACTTCCTTTGTAAATTTGATTCCCATGTCAAGAATATTTTCCCCATAATATGGGTGTACATTCAGTATCAACGATCTATACACTAGAAACATCTTATTCTTTATGGAAAATTTCTTCACCCACTACCATCTCAACTCATTTCTTTTTTACCCTAAATTTCTACTTCATACCAGTTGGTGAATAATATTATTGATCTAGTTAAAATTATGGTGGAACAACGTCATCTTAAAATATGTGAATGAATTTGGTTTTTTCATCTCTTTAAACGATTCCTTAGGCAACAATATTCAACTATTTTGGGATAACATTAGAAAACTACTATTTATTGTTGACGATGAATATCTGGAAATGCATCCAACTGCTCTACACTATAAAAAATGACTATCAAAATTATTCTTAGAATATTGAACCCAGGTGGAACCCTTTATTTATCTTGTTCTATAGGGTTTATCTTTTATATAGAATATAAAATTTTCAATTTTAGCATATTTTTTAAATAATAACATCATATATGAGGTGAATTAAAATATGTCATAATTATAATACTCGTTATTCTTAAGGTTATATGAAACTTCTAATTCTAATTCTTAACCAAATCAATTATCAATCTAGGATTGGTTATTTATGGTCTTGAATCAATCATCGCTAATTTTTGTTTATGATAAATCCCTTTATCAAATATGAAATTCATATATCTACTTTCATTCTCTAGAATGTTAATTGATTATTTTTTTAGACCTCCATATTCTTTGTTCCATCCCCATTTCACCCTTGTGACCTTTTTTACGAATTTCATACCATGTTTCAAGAGTCTCTATTCATCTTTAAACTTCTTTCATAGTACAAAAAATTATTCTTCTAACTCATCAATATATTTAACCCTATAATTCATTATCTTGGTCAAAACATTAATAACTTATAGTTGTTCATCAACATTGAAATTTTTCAAATTGATGGTCTATGAATTCTCTAACATAGATGACTTGAGATTTAAAATTTCTACCTTGTCATTATACTTTTTTTCTTAATAATTCATATATTTTTTATCATTATCCAATATATTTTATTTATTTGTTTTGGTTCAGTAAACAAATACCTCCTCCACATCATCTTCTAATTATTCATAGAGATAAAATCTTCCTTCCACTTATCCTTCTTAATATTCTCTCTCTTCCAATGTCTGGGAATTTCACTCAAATCCCACAATATAATTTTCCTTACAGTCTTTCCAGTAATCAATTTATTCTACCCTAATCTATTTGGAACATTCACTATCTTCTAAAATAAGGTTCTTCTTATCGAAGAAATATTTATTAAAACTTAATTTTTTTTACATTAGTTGGAGACTTATTTATAGGAATTTTATCTCTATCCTCATCTTTATCTATAAACTTATTGGGGATCCTTTTATCAAGAATTCCGAACATTCCACATCCAATGCATGTTAGATGAAGTTTCAATTTAAAAATTATTTTTCACTTTTTCATATTCGAGGATATAAATTACACACTTTCTTGCACCTTTTCTTCTTCCTATCTATCCTCTATGATGTTCTTTTTAGGGCCTTCAATTACACCACTTTGGATTTAAAATTTTCCATATCCTCATTATCATCATTTCTTATCTCATACATGAAAATAGTGTTATGTATAATATCTAATGTCTGCTCCTTTGGGTATTTTTCCTCAAATGTATATATTTTCATAATGAAATGAGCTGTAATTATTCTCTAGGGAAACATTATGATAATGAGATGATCACATATTTCTTTTAGTCCACTTATATCCTCTACATGAACATTCATCATGTAAAATAATTCATCATGGGACTCGTTATGGTGCATTCTGATGTCTTTATACTTGTTCCACATAACCTTAAATTTAGATTCCCAAAATTTTGAATCTACATTATCAATAATTAGAAATTTTTACGACATGTAATTAGATGGCATACAGAACATAACTATCTTTTTTATTATGTTGGATACAGATCCCCCAAAAGAATTTATTCCTCCAATGTTAACATCCAATTCTCTTTGATCTGCTTCAAATAAATCTACACTCCTAATATTGTCCAAAACACCATGAATTATAACTATAAATTCATTCATACCTATTGATTGGAAGTAGGGATGGATCTAATTCTTACATCACTGAAAACTATTTATATATAATATCAAAATGTCTTTATGATTACCAACCTATATTGAATCTTCTGTGAGAGAAACCCTAATTTTTACAATACACTTTATTAACAATTATTCACTCTACATGGTTAAATACTCAGAGATGGAGGAGTCAAGTTATGAAATATTGAAACCCTCCCCTTTTAGATCAAATTTCATCATTAATCAATGCACCCTTAACTAATAGTTCCATATAAATGTATAAGAAGAAATAAAAACATACATGATACATTTCAATTTTACCTAATTCACCCTAAATTGGGTAGTCCAAGGAAAAAAACAAATTCAATTTTCTAAGGTACAAAATTGAAAAAATAGAATTGTTCTTACAATGTTTGGAGGAGACATGTAGTCCCAATTGGTTCCCTACCGACCCAACTTCAAAATCTCATTATCCACTCAATTGATGTTTTTTCACATCTAATTCAAAAGATTCATCCATTGAATAATTGAATCAATATTTTTTACACCTCATTCGATTTTTCATGAGGAAATAATTTTATCTAATTGAAAAATTATTGTCTATGAAAAATTATTGAGGAAATTCAAAATAGTTTAATTTATATATCCCTTTTTTGAAACCCTTACATATTTTTCATTATACTTTAAAACATTCATAAAACATTTATATTTTTTCATGAAACTCCCTTTATTGAACAACATTTCCTTTTTCATGGAACTATATAATTATTTATAACATTTCAACTTTTCAAGGGTAAATTAAATTTCAAAAAAAATTCAATTTGTCTCAAAACTCAATTGGTCCTCTATACACATGATCCATTCCATGTGAAACTGATTCATGAGTCATTATTTTACCCAATAAATAGCTTCAAATAGATTTTATAAGATTTAATTCCCATAAAATATATACGGGTATTACTAGTAGAATGAGGAGGGTAGAGGAGTATTAATAGGTATGGACAACACCTTTCATAACATCACTGAATGACACTAACCTTGTATGAAATATTCTAGGTTCAATGAACTTTATTGATGGTTGTTTCCTTTAAGGCACAACTCAATACAGTGACACAATTATATCTATCTTTCATGGATACATGGAACATCATCAACATTTCATCACTAATACAATGACATAACTTATAAACATTCATGAAACACATTAATTAGAAAAAATTTTATAATGTGTACTCGAATCATCATTCACATGTATGTTAATAAAAAATCATATACCTTTTCATATAACATAATCATTAGTCTAAAAAACATCCCTCTTCCAAATTTTTTTCCCTTCTAAATTTTAGAAGCAAAAAATTGGGAAATAAACTAGGAAACACCACCACCTTATATAAAAACATTTCTTGTACACCTTCATGGGAATCCATAATTCTATCATAGGACATTGTCAACATCCTCTATTAGCAATCGTGTTAGAAAATCAAAAGTGAACTTATAAACCAGATTATTCAAAAATACTCAATCTGCCCAAAAATAATACAAATTCACCTTTTAGTATTTTTTCTCAACAATAATAATTAGATAATTAATCTTCATAGACAAATTAATATGATGTTATATATAAGGAATAATTTTATAAAACTGATTTTTATAATAATATACACTATTCTGTAATAAAAAAATTCAATACATGTCAATGAATAAATACATTAAGAGAAGGATTTCATGATGGCCTAGTATTATAGATGATATATATAAAATTTAATCAGACCAAATAATTAAGGACTAATATAAAATCTTGAGCCTTTCACTTAAATGGACTCTACATTTTAGACAAGATACCCCAAAGAAATATTTTATCCTACATCTATTTACCCAATCTATATTTTAAATATTATGGCTACACATTAACCAAGGCTCTCAAGAAGGGTGTGATCTAAAAAAAATTAATATACCATAAAAAAGAACCATAAATTAGACCATTGTATAACTATATGAGTTCGTGTATGTTATCTAATTCGTGTACCTAACCCTCAATAAATAAAAACTCATTTGAATTCCTTGTGTTAATAATGGGGTACAATGATGCATGATAATTAATTCTTCATCAATTACTATATTAAAATATCTATAATCATAATGTGCACACCATGGTGTTCTGTGATACAATTTTTAATCCCCCAATCTATGTAACACATAAATCAAATGATTTTTCATCTCATATGTGGGCCCACATTTCATAGTAACCTCCACATTATAGAATTTCATGATATATAATTTCCACCAATGTTATTTTTATATCCACAAAACAAGGTTTCATATCCTATAAAAACCTATATATTTATATTAGAATCCACACAATTGGATGTCATGGTGTATTGGCACCTATGTTTTCATAGTAGCATGTTACATTATATGTTAGAATAAGAAAATTACAAATATTGGTTCATCAAACTACCAAATATACTTTACATTGAATACAATCTAGGGTATATCATGAATCATGTATAATGATGTGTTGGCCCTATGCATCATCTTAAAAAAAATAACCCTATCTATGATATAACCTAATAAAAAATTTGAGTGATATTTAATCTATGAAACTATCATCATTATCAATGATCATCACTCAAAAAATTTCATAACCTATTTCTATATTTTATCATTCATAAATTCCTAATCCTAATATAATACATGATATGAAATCAGTTAAATATCATACCTTTGATTGTCCACTTAACTTAATCACCTAATAACACACCTAGTCTCATAGAATTCATTCTATCAACTTCCCCCTATGTAAAACATTTCATTAGTAGTCATTCCACTAGAACACTCTCAGAACACTATTCCCCTTGTCCATATTCAGCATTATAAGCCGTCTTATATCAAATCCCATCATCATTATATAATTTACAACCAATGTGGTACCCATTATTCAATGTTTATTCCTTATAATATCTACCAATATTAGTTCAAAAGGAAAACCCATCTCTTAGACATTATTTATCACTTTTAAACACTATATACTTCCATAAATAATAAATAATGGTTATTTTAGTTAACTCATACATTATCTCATGCTTTAAACACACATACAGATTTCATCACGTGCCTCTGGACTATGTTTAACAAGGAGACACAGTCATTAAATGATCCTAAAACTACCGCACCATGTGTAACTATAACATTTAAGTTTTATTAAGAACAATATATAATATTACTTATTTTTACAAGATATATGTTTTTGGGGCCTCTATGGACTTATTACAATTTCTGTCATGTAAAATTAGAAATGAATTTCATAAATAATTACATAATAAATTTGGTTTCACTTAACAAGTACCAATAGCAGGTAAATCATCCAATTCCAAAATATTATGCTTCCTTGATTAGGGAATATTAAAGAACCAAAATAATTAGTTTTTTAGAGTAACATATAAATTTATAATTAGATAAAACTACAATTAAATTGTGTTTTACATTATCATTATTTAAGGAAACTCATGGTCACTAATAGTTAGTGATTTGGATATAAAATGGGTGGTTAAGGGGAAAACACTTGATTAATACCATGTGTAAGGGGATATTTGTTTTATATTTATTGGAATAATAGATGGAGGGGGGGTTTTATTAAATTTCCACCAATTATATGAATAAAAATGCAATATAGAAATTTGATCACATAAATAATAATGTACCTGGTGTCTATCTCCTAGTACCTAGTTTCCTATCAACCTCTATGTCCTATACTATTATTTGGGTAGTTTCCATCCAGTGGGTTATCCTAACCCACTATAAATAAACCCATATCCATATTCCTCCAATTTATTATATAATGGTGTTGTTTTCAGTTTTAGTAATGCAGTATCCTCTATACATATATAAATTTCATAATTGTTTTCCTTGATTTCAAAAATATAATAAATTCATCTATTGTTTAATATTATTATACAAAAAAATATATTAGAAGAATACATTAAATTTTAGTATCATTACACTATAATTATATAATTCTATTTATTAACATTCTTCTATATTTCTCCTTGAACAATAAAATTGAATATATTTTAGTAATATACATTTTTCCCAAAGTAATTAATGGTGTATAATATAACATAATATTCATTACAATGTGAAAATAATTCCAATCAAATATAATAGAACAATTTTATACACAAATTTCAAAATCCTAGAAATAATTTAAATAATTGATGGAAACAAAAAAATGGTGAATGATAAGATCTACATAGTTTTGAAACTCGTCAGAAAACTAAATAACTCCAATTGATATTTAAACAAGTATCCACATCTATAATTGAATTTTTTGACTCACTAACCATTATTAATATGGGATTTAATTATTTTATAAATTTTATAATTTAATTTTTTATAAATATTTTATAAAAATGTTCATTATTAATTTTATCGATCAATTTTAATCATTTATTCCCAGTTCAATTTTTTTAATATTAAACCACACAATAAAATGACACAGGAGTATAGATCACACATTAATTATACAAGGTCATCCCCATTTTTATGAGTGGTTAATTATATACTATACCTTGATTCTATAATGGTTATATATTTCACTGTTATCATAATGTGAATAAATAATTATATGGGTTTGTAAAATAAAATTAATAAAATTTCTGTTCACTCATCTTTAGTTTGATACCAATTCATCCTTGAAAACAAGATTTTTGAAATATATATCTCAAAAAATAAATTTATATTATATATTCAATGATATAAATAACAAAGGATTAAAAATAATGTCATGAAAATCAATTAATTCTTCACAATAACAATAAACATTAATTCCCCTTTAACTAAAATTAATATTTGATTTCGCACCTAAAAGAATATTTATATTAAGAAAATAAAATTTAAATTAATCAAGGGAAACCTTGTTATTATTTATAGAAATATATTTATAACTTATATAACCTAAATGAAGAAAATAAAGAATAACACATGTTGTTGGATTCATTCTTCTTTTGTAAATAACTTCATTATTTTTTAATCAATTCTGTCATCTTCTATTGGACAAAATAATGTCATTGATTATATTAATAATTATTAAATAATATTTTTTTATTTATATAGAGTTTAAAAATTATTTTTTTCCCTTTTAGTACATATCATTATTAAAATTCATGTACAACAACCAAAAAAACCATAACCAATTTTAAAACATTCTAACAGGATTATTCATTTGGAATTATATTAACATTTATACCTAAATTTTTCACTAAAAGGAATCCCAAACCTTAATCATCAACATTAACTATATAAAATATAAAATAATGATAGTAGGTAATTATATAATGATCAAATGGTTCCAATTCCACATGTTAAAATCTTTATTTTATATAATGAACATGTACATAAAACTATGGTAATTGAAAAACAAATACTCTCAGAAGTCCTTTATAAATTACATGAGGTCCATTAAGAAAGATCATAAAAAAGATGATGCATTTTTTAAGGGAATACATGTAAAGACCCGGAAATTTCAAGGGATTTTTTTTCTTAAATACGTTGGAATTTTAAGAGTCTGTGGCTTCTGACGACACTTGATTTTGAGGCCCGGTGTTCCCAGAATCAATTTCCAATGTTTAGCTCAGGTGCGTTCAGTAAACGAACAAGAGGGTTTCTCTATCTTTTGAACTGTTTCTCGGAATTGAAATCTGAGGGCACCGATGAACTCGCAGCGCCGGTAATTGCTTATGGGGACCTTTACTACAGTTTTGTTTTTAGCGGGTTGAGAATTAATATTTGAGTAATTAGTGTAAAATAAATAAAAATGGTGTAGAACAATTTTATTTTATGGATGGTAGTTATATCCTCCCAAGGGGAGTTAAAGGTGGGGCCCACACCCATATAACCTCCCATGGGAGGATATTTGTGGGGTGGGGCCCACACATGACCTAAACCCTTGAACTACACATAACTCTCATAAACCCCCATTTAACTCCCTTGTTTAATGCTGACAAGTCTCCCAATATTTATGAGATATCTCCACCTTCCTCTCTCTCCCATTAATTCATCCCAACGCCTTAATTAATAAATTGAATCCTCTAATTTATTAATTATGTATTTGAATGTTTTAATTTTAAATGTCTTGTGTTAAAAAAAATAGGAGCAGCATATTAATTTATTTTGGGGAAGCTTCGTTGTATGAAAGGAGAGAGCTCTTGCGACTATAGTTTTCTTCCACGATGAAGAACGATGACTTCTCTGACGAAGAACGCCGGTTCCACAATGAATGATGATGCACCTTACATTCTCTTCTCCATGACAAGTGAGGAAACACTGCTTCCTCCTCGGATGCACTCCGACGTCGTCTATAAATCCTCCCCTCGTGGCGCCGTCTTCCACGATGCCCGGCGTGCGACGTCATTTATCAAGGTAGGGAATTAAGTTCAATTTTAATGGATTAAAATTGTGCCCCATTTGTCATCGAACATCCTTGTTTGTACGTCATATTGCTATCGCTTAACGCGGAGGGCGCGGGCTGAATGAACACGTCCCGACTACCCTCCGTATGATCTTGTTTATTTTATTTGGAATTGGAAACCAGAGGCGGAACGCCGAAGAGGCCGGCGGCGCAAGGGACGCCATCGCACATGCAAAGAAAATCCACAGCCAAGCGGGTCGCGGCGGAGGAAGCATGGTGTCGTCACGCTGTGTCGGGGATGCGGAGCCACGACCATCACAGGTCGCGGCAGAAGAAGCTGGTGCCATTGCGCCGGCTATGCGGAAGGAACCGTGACCCCCGTCGTGGGCCACTTCGGCATACGGACCGGCTAGCCCGTTGGTCAGCCGGGTGGAGCAAAGCCGTGGCGCCAGATGGGCACCGCGCTGAAAAACCTGCGGCACGTATGAGCGGGCCGCTTGCGCCAGAAGGTCGGCTGGCTCCAGCCGACCGGTTAGGGAGGGCAGCCCCACTCGGTTCCGCCGGGGGGGGGGGGGGGGGGGGTGGCGCCCCCTCAGACCGATCAGCCATCGGGACGAGCTTCTCGGCCAACTGGACGAGCAAGCCGGGCCGCGCCGATCCGGGTCATGCCGAGCCGGGCTGCGCCGTGCCGCGCTGAGTCAGGCCGCGCCACATCGTGCCAAGCTCCGCCCCTCCCCGCTTGGCCACACGAATCTTTGGCCTGGTCCGACGCCCCTACCAGGTCGGACCCGCCAAAACTGGGTGACCCGACCTGCCGGCCCACAAGGCTTAACGGGTCGGGCTCCTTATTCACTTAAACATTAATAAAATAATGACCGCGCGTCCGATCAACGTGCCCTCTGTAGAACTGGGATTGTTTCGACAAAGAAGTCCTTTTGCGATACTCTAAGTGAGTTTTGGGAACCTTTCTCTATTGGCCGGGTTTGGAATGTGTATATTTCAAATCCGGCCCCTGGAATGGAAAAGCCAATATCTCTCAGACCGGGCGTCCGTTTGACGCGCCGTTTTTCACGTTCAATTCCTTTTGAGGAGATAGAACTTCTGGATATATCAACTTAGAACTTCGTGATAGTTGATGTATGGAACCCCTTTACTCGAGGAGCGTACCCTCCTGGAATCAAGTACGCTGTGTGCGGGAACCCTAGAGCTGGATGAGACTGCGACGACTACTGTGCTGGGATCCTTTGTGGGTTCGACAACGATGACAACTGTACTTTGATCCTACGTGGGTTCGGCTGTGAGGATGACTATACTTGTATCCTCCATGGGTTCGGCAGTGATGACGATTGTTCTTGGATCCTACGTGGTTTCGACAGTGATGGTTACTGTCCTTGGATCCTACGTGGGTTCGGCAGTGACGAATTCTGTACTTGGATCCTACATGGGTTCAGTAGAGGAGATGATTCAGAGGCTTCAACTAATCATCTCCACCCCTCTTCCTGAGTAATATACATATGTGAGCTGAGTTTTGACTTTAAATCATTATCATTGATGATATTGACTTCTTTCCTGTGTGGACCGGATTGTTCTTGGGCTCGGAAGTTGGAGCCGAACTGAGATTGATAACTTAAGTATTTGTATGGGCATATACCTATGTAGGCTTGGTTGATTCTTCTTGTTTGTATATTTCCTTTGTGGTTTGTCCTTCATGGATTCTGGGAGACCTCTTTGGGTCTCAGGGTCCCTACTGAGTATCGTTATACTCACCCCTGCACGGGTAATGCCCGCACTACTTGGTGTTGGATGCAGACGACGGACATCACTGATCGAGGTGGAGGTTTGTGGAGCTGGACGGTACCCGGAGGGGGACCACTTGTTGGGACGTAAACAGGGCGGACGACCGTACTTGAGGAGCTGAGGAGACCATCTGTACCCACCCTTCAGGTGGGATATCCAGAAGAATACTCAGTGGTTGCCGCTTACCTTTACAGTTATTGTACATTATTTCTCAGTTGTACTGTACTTTCAGTTGGGTTTGTATACTGGCCCATTTACATTCCATCACTTACTTTTTTACTCAGTTATTTTTAGTGCTTACTTCACTTACGTACTCCATTGTGTTTGTTTTCATATATAAAGGCAATGCCTTCCCTTTTTATCAGGATTTACACCTTTGGTGCTAGTCGCCAGCCCCTGGCCTATGGAAGGCAGGCTTGGGGTAGTCACGGTACATGCCCTGAGGACGGGTCGTGACAAATTGGTATTAGAGGAGTTTGTTCTACCGTAGAACTCTGGACTCTGGTAATTTCTTCTCTGTGAAGCAATATTGTTAAGATTATTGACTTTCATTTTCAGTACAGGGAGTCTAGTGTTGGTGCGTTGGCCGACGTATCCATACACTAGGACCCTGACTTCTGAGTTCTGACTCAGTGCTCGAAAACGTTGATTGCATGTGTGTTTCAAAAGTTTTCTTTTTGATTACTTTGTTTCAGCTCATCAGGTATACTATTTGACCGTGGCGCACCTATTTCTTTTCAAGATGGCCCCACGAAGGTAGCCATCTAGAGTTCTGAGCTATGTACGAGATGGCATCCCACCGAGCGACGAGGTTTCGGTGCAGGTCCCCATTACAGTAGAGGCACCAGCGGTACCACTACCCACTGAGCCACCGATGCCACCAGCCCCAGCAGCAGAGAGTGCATGGCGCATGAATGCATTGCACGAGTTTCAGCAACAGAGGCTTCCCAGGTTCCACGGAGAGACGGACCCTCGGGCAGCTGAGGATTGGATGGAGGCTATCTTCAGAGTCTTCAGATTGGTAGGAAAACTAGCAGACCTTATGGTGATCCTTTCTACGAGTCTTCTGCACGCAGCAACAGATAGATGGTGGAGCCTGATGCTACAGGTGCATGAAGAGGTATCCCTAATTTAAACGGACTTCAAGAGCCTTTTTCACTCGGAGTTTGTTCCAGCCACCATCCATGCGGTGCGCATCCAAGAGTAACTACATCTGCGGCAGGGCAGCATGATAGTAGCCCAGTACTCAGCAAGATTTACCGACCTCTCGCGCTACTCCACAGACATGGTACGAGACCCATTCTTCTAGGCCCAGACCATTGATAAAGTAATGAGGCATGAGATCAGGGCTTCGATGATCTCCCTCGGCATTCTAACGCAGGCAGCAATACTAGAGAATGCCTTTCTTGTGGAGAGATTTCTTACTAAGCCAATGCTAGCAACGAGACGCACTGCAGGGTGACACATTGTGGAGTATTCTACAACTGGAAGTAGACAAGTGTCGTAGAGGTCCAAGAGGACCAGGCCATCAGGTGGGAGACCTCAGGATACTAGTTTGGATGTGTGGGGAACACAAAGCAGAGTCATCCATATGAGGGGTAGGTAGTGTTATGCATGCAGCGGGCAGGGCCACATGGCTCAGGACATTCCGACCCTCCATGAAGACAAGCAGCAGAGGGTAGAGGGACCACCCGAGAAAAGGCAGAGGTTTGACCATGGAGGTCTACAGGGAGCAGGAGGACGAGGCAGAGGAGCTGGCCGAGCAGCTGGTGGTGGGAAACGCTTCTAGGCTCTACCACCACCACCACCAGGGGGACCACCCCGACCACAGGGAACTGGATGACAGGGGTAGGCTTAGCTCCAGGCAGTCGAGGCCTGCGACCATGAAACACCTGATATGATTCAAGGTACTATCTGTGTCTACTCCACCCTTGCTGCAGTTCTTATAGAAACAGAAGCGAGTAATTATTTTATTGCCGCTTCCCTTGTTCGGAGCTCAGAGATTCCGATGGAGTCGTTAGCTCGATCCTTACGGCTAGAGACTTTTACGGGAGAAGACTCGATGATTATGGAATTGTTTCAGCAGTGTGAGCTTACTCAAGGAGGCAAGAGCTTCGGCTGGGATATTCTTTTAGTGGCGTCGAGGCCTTATGACATCATCTTGGGAAAGGACTGGTTATCTACAGTCCATGCCTAGATCGACTGTATTTGGTGCAATGTGTGGTGTGTCCGCACATATGGGAGTAGGTTCACCTTCATCGGTGAGAAGGGAGCCTTTGCAGTGTACGGTGGACTTACCCATAAGAGAGGGAAGCCGATCACACATCAGTTGGCTAGTCTCATCCTAGGAGTAATTGATGTCTGGAGTCTGAGTTTTCCTGTTGTGGTGGATCAGTATGGAGGCGTTTTTTCTAACTACATTCCAGGACTACCTCCTCGTAGGGAGGTATATTTCTATATTGACTTGTACCCCAATAAAACACAGATATCTACTCCAGCATATCAGATGGCTCCCACCGAGCTTCGTGAGCTTCAGGTACAGGTGGAGGACTTATAGGGAAAGGGATTCATCCGACCCAGTGTTTCTCCCTGGACTTCTCCGATTTTATTTTCCAAGAAGGCGGATGAGAGCTTACGAATATGTGTCAACTTCCGTCGCCTAAATCAGGTTACCATAAAGAATAAGTACCCACTCTCGAGGATTGACGACCTCTTTGATCAGCTCAAGGGAGCACGATGGTTCTCGAAGATAGACCTCAGGTCAGGCTATCATCAGCTCAGAGTTCGAGACTTGGATGTGCATAAGACGACCTTCAGGTGTCGGTATGGCCACTACGAGTTCTTGGTTATGCCCTTAGGCGTAACCAATGCACCATCACTGTTCCTGAGTCTCATGAACAGGATCTTCCAGCCTTACCTTGATCGTTTTGTCGTTGTCTTCATCGACGAAATATTGATTTACTCGACTATTGAGGAGGAGCAGGCCTACCACTTGCGGGTTGTACTGGACACACTCAGAGATCCCCAAATTTATAGTAAGCTCTCGAAGTTCCAGTTTTGGATTCGAGAGGTTCACTTCTTAAGGCATGTCATCTCAGTGGAGGGATTTGTTGTGGACCATGCGAAGATCGAGGCAGTACTTTCTTGGGAGCTACCCAGGAGAGTGGCAGAGGTGTGGAGTTTCCTAGGTCTAGCTGGGTACTATCAAAGATTTGTGCCAATATTCTCCAGAGTTTCATCACCGCTTTCAACTTTTATGAAAAAGGGGAAACCCTTCATGTGGTGAGATAGATGCCAGTAGAGCTTCCAAGAGCTGAGATAGAGATTGACTAGTGCGCCCATCTTGAGGCTACTAGAGGAGGGCTTTGGGTACGTGGTTTATTGTGACGCATCAGGGACCGGAACCGGGTGTGTCCTGATGCAGGAGCGGGCAATGATCGCCTATGTTTCACAACAGTTGAGGTTGAATGAGCAAAACTATGTTACCCCTGACCTGGAGTTTGCAGTAGTGGTATTCTCCCTAAAGATGTGCAGTCCCTATCTGATGGGCGAATAAATTACAGTCTACTCTGACCACCAGAGTCTCAGGTACATTTTCCCGCAGAAGGACCAGAATCTGAGACAACAGCAATGGCTCGAGTTCTTCCAGGACTATGATGTTGAGATAGTCTATACTTCTGGGAAGGGGAAGGTTGTGGCTGATGCTCTCAGCAGGAGATCGTGCATTCAGCTACTTGGAGAGGCAACATAGCAGTTAGCCTATTTGCAGATATCCTTCGTGGATAGAGATGGGGCAGCTTTTCTACAGTCCCTCACAGTTACTCCTCCACTACTAAAGCGGGTCAGAGAGGTACAATGTGGGGGCGTGGACAATGTGACGCGATATACACATATTTCCATAGGGCATGCGCTTGTTGGATTTTCTGAGGGAGGAGAGCAGGTCATCCTCTTCAGGGGACATACCATGGTAGAAGTTTCACTGCAGGAGGACGTGCTGAGGGAGTTTCACACTTCCCCTCTAGTAGTACATCCTGGAGTAGTGAAGATTTACCAGGTCCTCAGACGACAGCATTGGTGGTCGGGCATGAAGAAGGTTGTAGCAGAGTTTGTTTCATGATGCCTCACTTGCCATCATGTGAAGGCGGAGCACCGGGTGCCAAGAGGCTTTGTACATCCCTTAGAGATTCCAGAGTGGAAGTGGGATGAGATATCCATGGATTTCGTGATGGGGCTTCCACGTACATCTAGGGGAAACGACTCTATCTGGGTGATTTTCGACCGACTCCCCAAGTCTGCCCACTTCCTTCCGATCTGAGAACAGGGATCAGTGGAGAGCTTGGGACTCCTCTTCATTCAGGAGACCATAAAGATTCATAGTGTGCCATAGTCTATCATCTCTAATCGAGATTATTTATTTAATTACCGACATTAGAAGGGGTTTTAGGATGCATTTGGGATGCAGCTACGCCGGAGCACCACCTTTCATCCTCAGACGGATGGCCAGATGGAGAGGACCATTCAGATTCTCTAGGACAAGCTCCTTGCATGTTTTCTTGACTTTGGTCGTAGTAGTGAGGATCTACTACCCTTGGTGGAGTTTTTGTATAACAACAGCTACCCCTCCACCATCGGGATGGAACCTTACGAAGCATTGTACGACCGACCATGCAGATCATCTCTGTGCTGGACTGACCCTGGGCAGTCAGCACTTGTAGGACCAGAGATGGTTGAGGCTTCGATGGAGAAGGTTCAGATCATCCAATAGTAGATGAGGTCTGCACAGAGCTGATAGAAGTCCTATGCTGATTGGAGACAGAGACCACTGGAGTTCGAGGATGGAGACCACGTTTTCTTAGGGTTTCACCTCGGCGTGGATTACAGAGTTTTGGCCTAGGTGGATTGTTTTCTCCACGCTTCATCGGGCCTTTCCAGGTCCTCAGCAGGGTATGCAAGGTGGATTACTGCATGTCCCTTCCACATCAGTTACACCAAGTGCATGACGTCTTCCACATATCTCACTTGAGGAGATGTGTGCATGACCCGACCCACATTATTGATCATGGGGAGCTGGACATCGATGATGGGGCTACATTCACAGAGGACTCGGTGGAGATCGAGGATCGACAAGAGCGGGTCCTATGTGGATGGTCGATTACTCTGGTGCGCATTCGTTGGCAGCACAGGAACCTTCAGGAGAGCACATGGGAGAGGGAGGCTCAGATACGTGCTCAGTACCCTCATTTGTATCCCTAGTTTATGTTGTAGAATTAAGGGGATGTAATTACCTGAGGTGAGAGTAATGTAAGGACCTTTAAATTTCAACGAATTTTTTTCGTAAATACGTTGAAATTTTATGAGTATGTGGCTTCTGACAGAACTTGATTCTGAGGCCCGGTGTGCCCGGAACCAATTTCCGAAGTATAGCTCGGGTACGTTCAACAAACGAATGAGCGGGTTTCTCTATCTTTTGAAACGGTTCTCAGAATTCAAATCTGAGAGCACCGATGAACTCGCAGCGTTGGTTGTTGCTTAAGGGGACCTTTATTGCAGTTTCATTTTAAGTATGTTCAGAAGTAATATTTAGGGAATTAGTTTAAAATAAATAAAATTGGTGTAACATAATTTTCTTTTATGGATGGTAGTTATATCCTCCCAAGGGGAGTTAAAGGTGGCACCCACACCCACATAACCTCCCATGGGAGGATATTTGTGGGGTGGGGCCCACACGTGACCAAATACTTGAACTTCCCATAACTCTCATAAACTCCCATTAAACTCCCTTGTTTAATGTTGACAAGTCTCCCTATATTTATGAGATCTCTCCACCTTCACCTCTCTCCCATTAATTCATGACAACACCTTAATTAATAAATTGAATCCTCCAAATTATTAATTAAGTGTTTGAATGTTTGAATTCTAAATGGCTTGTTTTAATGAAATAATAGGAGTAGCTTATTATTTTATTTTGGGGAAGCTTTCGTTGTGTTAAGGGAGAGAGCTCTTGAGACTATAGTTTTCTTCCCGATGAAGAATCATGAATTCATTGACGAAGAACGCCAGTTCCACGAAGAACAATGAGACACCGGTCTTTATCTTCTCTGTGACAAGTGAGGAGACGCCGCTTCCTCCTCAGACGCACTCCAACGTCGTCTATGAATCCTCTCCTTACGACACCATCTTCCATGACGCACGGCGTGCCATTTTATTTTTCGAGTTAGGGAATTAAGTTCAATTTTAATGGATTAAAATTGTGCCCCTATTGTCATTGAACATCCTTGTTTGTCCGACCAATTTCTATCACATAAGGTGGAAGGCGCGTGCCGAACAACCATAGCCCGATGACACTCCGTATGGTCTTGTTTATTTTCTTTAGAATCGGAAATCGGAGGCGGAACGCAGAAGAGGCCAGTGGTGCAAGGGCTGCCATCGCACACGCAAAGAAAAGCCGCGGCCAAGCGGGCCGCGGAGGAGGAATCCAGTGGCATCATGCCAGTTGTGCGGAAGGAATCGCGGTCCGCTTCGCAGACCGCTTCGGTGGAAGGACCGGCCGGACCGTAGGCTGGGTGGGTGGAGGAAAGCTGGGAGGGTGCCGCGCTGAAGAACCTGCGGCCCACCCGAGCAGGCCGGTTGTGCCAGAAGGCCGACCGGCTCCAGCCGACCGGTTAGGGAGGGCTGCACTGTTTGACACTGTCAGTTTGGGCAACCGAGGGGGGGGGGGGGCGCCCCCTCGGAACGCTCGGCCTTTGGGCCGAGCCGCTCGGCGAGCTGGCCGAGCCAGCCAGGCCGCGCCCAGTCAGGTCACGCCAAGCCGGGCCGGGCCGAGCCCGGTCACGCCGGACCGGGCCGGACCACGCCCTGCCGGGTCGGCCCACATCCCACCGGGCCGGGCCACACGAATCTTCAGGCTGGTCTAACACCCCTACCAGGTCGGACCCACCAAAACTAGTTGACCCGACCCACGAGCCCACTAGGCTTAACGGGCTGGGCTCGTTATTCACTTAAACGTGAATAACTTAAAGACCATGCGTCCGATCGATGCACCGTATGCAGAACTAGGATACTTTAGACTAGGTGGTCCTTTTGCGATACTCTAAGTGAGTTTTGGGAACCTTTGGAAAACGTCCAGGTTTGGAATGAGTATATTTCCAACCGGGACCCTAGAACAAAAAATCCAATATCCGTCAGACCGGGCGTCCGTTTGACGCGCCATCTGTCGCGTTGAGTTCCTTTTGACGAAAAGGAAATTTGGGATACATCAACTCAGGACTTCGGGATAGTTTATGTATCTACCCTATTTACTCGAGGAGAGGACCCTCCCGGAATTGAGTACGCTGTGTGTGGGAACCCTAGAGCTGGCTGCGATTAGGATGGCTACAGTGCTGGGATCCTCCGTGGGTTCGACAACGATGACGACTGTACTTGGATCCTACATGGGTTCGGTAGAGAGGATTACTTTACTTGGATCCTCCATGGGTTCGACAGAAATGACGACTGTACTTGGATCCTACATGTGTTTGGCATCGATGGTTATTGTACTTGGATCCTACGTGGGTTCAGCAACGACGACTTCTGTACTTGGATCATACGTGGGTTCGGTAGAGAAGATGATTCAAAGGAAATATCTAATCATCTCCACCCCTCTTCATGAGTAATATACCTGTGTGAGCTTAGTCTTGACTTTAAATCATTATCATTGATGAGATTGACTTCTTTCCTGTGTGGACCAGATTGTACTTGAGCTCTGAAGTTTGGAGTCGAACTGAGATTGATAACATAGATATATGTATGGTCATATACCTAAGTAGGGTTGGTTGGTTTTTCATGTTTGTATCTTTCCTTTGTGGTTTATCCTTCGTGAATTCTGGGAGACCATAGGGGTTCTCATGGTCCCCACTGAGTATCGTTATACTCAACCCTCCATGGGAAAAGCCCGCACTACTTGGTGTTGGATGCAGACGGCGGAAAATACTGATTGAGGTGGAGGTTTGTGGAGCTGGATGGTACCCGGGGGTGCACCAATTGGCGGGACATACATAGGGCGGATGGCCGGACTCAAGGAGTTGAGGAGACCATCTATACCCACCCTTCAGGTGGGATATCCATAGGATGACTCAGTGGTTGCCGCTTACCTTTACTGCTGTTGTACTTTATTTCTCAGTTGTATTAACCTTTCAGTTGTGTTTGTATACTGGCCCATTTACTTTCCATCACTTACTTTTGTACTCAGTTATATTTAGTGCTTACTTCACATACGTACTCCGTTGTGTTTGTTTTCGTATATAAAGGAAATTCCTTCCCTTTTTATCAGGATGTACGCCTTTGGTGCCAGTCACTAGCCCCTGGCCTATGGAAGGCGGGCTTGTGGTAGTCACAACATGGACTCTAAGGACGGGTCATGACACTACATGTTTTTTTACAACTAATAGATGTTAATTATTATATATATATATATATATATATTTAATTTTTAACAAATACCTCCATATAAGAAAATTAATATGGAAATTATAAAAATGTAATATTTTATTGAATGAGAATCCAGTATCTATAAACTACTGATTTTAGTAAATGTTATAAAAATAAAAATATATTTAATTAATTCCAAATCAATCACTCTTCAATACATGATCAATAAAATGGTTAGCTTCATACAAATTCTCATTCTCATGGTCAATATTATTTCAGGTACATAAATAAAAATAAATCAAGTTGATTTTTTTGGATATATGTATCTAAGAGGACCAATTATTTATGTTCCCAGAATAGTGGAGTTTGGATAATTGATTTTATGATTCAGGAAAAACAGTTTTCTAAATAATTATAAATTATTTTTACTATATAAAATTAGATTCATTATCATTCTAAATATAAAAGGTTTGTGAGAAGGGTTTTCTTAAGTTAATGTGTATTTAAAAATAGATAACATAAAATTGATAGATAAGCTAAATGGATTTTAATTTTAATGGTAGTATATTCAATAACATTACTCAGAGGTTATTTATATTTTATCATGATACACCCTTAACACCATTTTTAATACATCATAAATCATTCCAAACACAAATAACAACTTCTTAGGGGGATTTATCCTTGAGAAGTATAATTTTTATTGGTATAATTTTCTAAATAATAATTATAACATGAGAAAATTTTAAAGTTACTAATATAAAATTCACATTTTAAGGAATCAAATTATTTAAGTTGCACAAAAATGATTTAGTAAAGAGGGAATGTATTGTTATTTTAAATCACAAGGATGAGTGTAAATATTAAATTTTATGTTATCCCCAATGGTTTCTAAACATCATAATTTTTTTTGACATGATTACGTATCAAATTAGAATAAATATACTAAAAATTAGTAAAATAATAATTTTTATATAGGTATATATTTAATATATTTTATTCATTTTGACTAAAAAACATGGTCATTATATTTCCAAAAATTCTCCTCAAAATAGTGAAACTATTCCCCACTTGAAAATTTATTTAGAATAAAATGACAATGTTTTCAACCGAAATATATATAAAATATTAATTATGGTTGGATTGGTAATTTTTATATACCATTTACCTCATATTTTTATATTTGGTATATAATTACATAAATTTTATTGTATTCTTCCTATTTACTCTCCTGAAGAAATGTTTTATTCATGAGTCACACTTGAGGTATTGAAACACTAATGTTTACCTTAATAAAAATATTATTCCATTATTAGATAATAATTCTATCCACCTTGATAAATAATGATTCCAAATCCTCCACAAACATAATTATATTTGAAAACGACATTACATAAAACTATGTAGATGAGTAAATAATTATCTTCATTAATTGTATCTCCGTAATAGAATTTAACTTCTCAAATATCAAATATTACTACTCATATTTATCAAAGTCACAAATAAAACAAAAATATTTTAAATTTTAATAGGGGAAATTTTACCAAATACTAAATCCCACTTTTTACCCTTATATAGTTAAAAACATCATTTTAAAAACAGGTACACATTAGAATAATACTACACTGGGGGTTTCACCATTAGAATAAAAGGTAAATATAGCAACATATGCTTATCATAAATGGATATTACATCATATAATAAGAATATTATGAACATTAAATAATTAAATTCCCAAGGACCATAAGAGGTTAGAGTCTTGAGAAAATTTTAACTCATTCTTATAATATAGTGAGAAATCATAATCAATGGAAGCATAATCAGAAAAAAAAATGAGATTATAGTAATAAATTCATGCCACTTTTGTCATATTAAATCATAATCCCAATAAATTAATACAATTAAATTTATCTTAAATTAGTTTTAAAATATAAATATTCAGGAAATAACATTTCAATGGTCAGTATATACAATGGGTAGAATAATATAGGTACATAAAATGGAATGTATCTCAAAGAACGAAAATTGATACGAAATTGTATTATCTATTTAGTGACATTGGAACCATGAACCCCATAAATGAAATATAATAAAATGGATATATAAATACATATAAATTTAAGTATAATAATATTTCAATATATTCATGGGATATATATTCACCAAAAAAATAAATTTTCAGTGAATATGGAATATATCTCGTAGAAATAAAATTGATACTAGAAATCCCCATATTAATATATAAACTATTGAATCATGAGATGCGTGAAATAATAACATCAAGTGAAACTTTTAATATTGATAAATAATGAATTTTCATTAAATAAAATGTCATAAGGATGCATCTACAATATACGACATGAATAATTTGTGAATATAGGATATATCACACAGAAATAAAAGTGAGATGAGAAAACAATTATATGATGTCTTGAAATTTTTTGTACATGTTCAAACTACATTTATAATAAATAAAAATTCGTTATACATCCACCCTAGAAATATATTCTTATATATCATACCATACACAATTTTTTTTGAATTTAAATTTCCCATGTATTAATAATTTCATGATGAAGTTAGATTTCATATAATAACACATTTTTTTGTATATTTTTTGCTTGTTATTCATAATCCTATTTTTAGATCAAAATTTAATTTTATAAATAATATTCACCTGATTTAATTATAATATATATTTATAATATAATTATTTATACTAATCTATAAAATTTACCAGTATTAAATGGAATACACCATACATGGAGATAGTAGGTAATGTGTTTGCATGAATGTTGTTTTCATTTTCTAATCATATTTGATGAAATAAAATAAAACAAATACATGTAGATATATACATAAATTAAAATTGTAGTATATTTATTCTTTCTTATGTATAATAATATTTTACTAAACACACCATAAATACATTCCTTATAAATTATGATTTAATTACATCATTGTGAGGAGGCGATAATCCCCAAGTCCATAAACGAAGTTATCGTATTACCATGAAATTGAAATCATGAAGGTATATTTAATTTAAAAATTAAATAAGCATAAAGAAATAATAAATGTCATATTAATTGTTTAAAATATATAATTATATAATTATTCCCATCATTGAATTAGGATAATGGAGGAACGACTGACATTAGATCGTGATGCAGTAGTCTATCGTACGCACAAATGAGGATTGTGTTTCACATTTTATAGAAGTGTTTATGAGTGTAGGTATTAACCTTAAGATAGAAACATCTAAGAATATGTATAATATAATTTTTATTATATAATATTGATATATGAATAATAGTGTTGTGGATAAATAAAATAAAAAATAGTTCATAAAGAAGGATGATTTCTATTTATTGGGTAACTCCATTTTCATTACACTAAAGGGATTCCTTGGATTAATTTATTCCCAATGTGGGGACTCTTGGATGATAGGAGGTAATTTTATAGGTTCTGTTTCTAGAATTTCCTGGGCAAATGGAACTTTAGATGTCTGATTAATTGAGTGGGTGAGTGCCCTTTTATAGTGGAGGAGTGTCATTCTTGTAAATATAAAAATGGAAACCACTATTAAGAGGTATCCCTTACATAATGTGCCTCTGATATTGGTAAATTTTCAATCCAAGGGTGTTTATGGAAGAAATATTTCCAGGAAAGTTATTTAGGAAAATTTTTCTAGGTTATTTTTCACCATTAAATAATGTTTAGACACTAAATATACTTGTTTTTACCTTAATCATCGTAATTATTTTTAATTACTTTCACAAATGTTTTTATCAAAATCAATTTCCACATTACTAAATATTATATATTTTTATAAATATAAATGACTAATACATTTATCAAAATTATAGACATATAACTAGAGGAAATTAATTTAACATTAATCTCGTAGATGGGACGCGATAACAGGTTTTAAAAGTAAAAATATTTAAATATTTTAAAAGTTTTTATATCCAATTTAGTTGTGAAATTGATTAAAATGACATAAAATGTATTAATTATTTTATAATTGATCTATTTTTTATTTATAAAAATAGACTATAATTCAACTATATAAATTAATTACCTAAAAAGTAGTTTTCAATTAAAAATCACTATTTTTTTATAATTCATCGAAAAATATAACTTATAAAAAAATACCAAAAATTTACACGAAGTAAAATTTAATATTATTATTTCAAAAATGAATTTTATTTTATTAACTAAAATTAATAATTTTTTTAAAATATATATATATTTATGATTAATTCAGCATTAAAATGCAGAATAATTTCCTTTTAGACTAATTATATATCTTTATGCATTAAATTGGACTTATTTTAATCTCCTGTGTAGGAAACACAAAATATGAAAATTAAAATTTTGAATCAGTATAATATATATATATATATATATATATATATTTTATTCAAGGAATCTTTCAAATTGATTTCATAAATTATTTATGTAATATTTATTTGATTACATAAATATTGTTTTCCACAAAAATATTTCTTATATTTTCAAAAGGGGTTTATTTTCATTCCTTGTTAATTGGTCACCAAATAATTATTCTTATATACATGTGTAAACCATATTTCAATAATTTAATGATTCCTATTCATAACCATTATTCCAAAAGTTAGGAGACAAGTATAATAATATTTTCATAATAGTATTAATTGTACATTATAGTTCGGTAAAACTTGTTCTTGTGTGTAATAAAATCTATGAAAGGAATTTAGAATTCTGTTTAACATAATGAACACATTGTCTTGCATATTAAAAATAGATAATCTATGTGTTTTGTTTTTATCTATTTAAACATGTTTTTTCATGCAATGCCAACAAAACATAGTGATTTCATAAGGTACAAGTAATATTCAGTACTGTGTGAAATGAAAAATATTGTTTAAATTAATTATAAAAAAAATATTTCATAAAATATCATGGTGTTTCATTCTTCCCCCATAAAATGAATTTCTTCTCCAATTTTTATGGGTTATAAAATGATTAATACTTCATAATTTCCTTTTATAGAAACCCATATCATATAAATTAACACTAAAACATTCTTTTACAACTGAGAGATGGAAACATAATCGTTTCTAATGCAACATATAACTGGGATCCAACGTAGGATATATTTTGTTGCAAGTGAGAACATGGCCATAGAAGTGAAATATAACAATCAAATTATAATGGAGAGTGATAGACAACATGGTTAGGATTATGTTAACGATCACAAATCTATACACCAAACAGGACTGATAAAAGTCATTAATATCATAAATATTATTATAACGATACAAAATATTAATCCAACACCCTTTTTCTAATATTGATTAATTTTCATTAGAAGATCGTGTTACTTGATTTGATTAAAATCTCACACTTTGGTTATGTCTTGACTAATTTACACATCTCATCTTTCTCAAAAACTGAGGGATAATATGTTATGCTTAAAGATTTAGCGGATCCTAATATCCATATGCAGAATAATTAATCATTCCATCTATCTTTAGTTATCATCATCAAAAAATGTTAGTATAGGTAATCCAATATGCATAAATACTTATATTGTGAGATAATACTTTAATCTCTACAACCTCATATAATTTTAAAATTATAACATTTCATAAATGGTGGACCTTGTAACCTTCCAAAATATAAAAATCCAAAAAATTAGAAATAATATCTCTAAATTTATCAAAATAAAATTAACATTTTCCCCCAATATATCATTGATGAAGCATTGTCTTGCACGCTCTCAAAAATATTTATAGCTAAGTGCAGCACAGGGGCTGACCTAGGTCGTTCTCTTGAAAAGCTTTTGTGGTTAATAAATCACTACTTCTATTCCACCAAATCTAATTCTTTTTTGTTGTTTAATATTTTATGAAATAAATGTAATTTAATAAAATAAATGAAATTCATAATTCATAAGAAACTAAAATTTAATTCTAAATTACCATGCAATGCTAAACAGAATGTAATTAGGGAAGAATGGATGTTCTCCCAAGAGAATATTCAGGGAGCACCTTCATTGGCCAGCTTCAAATATTCTTACTGTACACACTCCATCGTATGTGTGAACACCTTATTCTACCCCAGTTGTGAATGAAAATCCAACTTAGCGATCGCCAAGCACACCCTCCATCCACCTCCTCAATCGAGGGAAAATGGTGGTAGATTAAGAAGTTAACCTTTAGACAACCACAGTGAGGATTACACTCACTACAAATTATCCTTCGAATTAACTCAAAGAATATTAAGAAGATGGTCTTGGGTTCAAGAACCTGTTGACTCCATTGTGATATTCCACTTATTAGTTACTCATGATCATGAGTATTATAGTTCACGATTGTATGATGAGATGAAGAAAAGAGGGTGAATCGGTGGACACAAAAATAAAAACAATGCATGAATTTATTAGAAATCTAAATTACAATTAAATACTAAAAATAAAGAAAATAAATAAAATAAACAGAAAGTTGGATGATTTGTGGCCGGCCTCCCTTGGTGGAGATCTCCTCCTTGGTGCCTTGAAGGAATGGATGGAAAATGGGATGCTTTGAGGAGGAGGTGATGGCCTCCTTTTATAGGCAGAATTCGACCCCTGAATGTTTGCGCGTTTTAGGCCCCCTAAATGACCTCGTCATGCATTCCACCCTTAATTAATGATGTTCATAAATATCGTGTCCGTCTCCTCTCCAAAGTTCAGATAATTTGGATGACGTATGTAGGAGTTATGAGTTTTTCATTTTCGGTTTCTCTTTCTGGACGAAGCATCCAGGAAGGTTCCTCCAAAAGAATGTCATTAAATAGCCTCTTTAGTGACCTCCAAAATCCTCTAAATTTATTGTAGAGACGGACCTATCTGTCCTAGAGGTATCCCAGGTGGAAACACATCATTTGTATATGTTTAGTCCGCGTTTGATGTCCGTTAAGTTGGGTGGGTCCATGTTGTCCGCCCGGAAAAATTCCAATCTTCAATGATTTTTTAGACCCTTTAGATGACCTAATCATCTCCTGGTCCAGAAGAAAAAAATTAAGGAAATAAAATCAGGATTCTAAAAAAATTTAATCAAAAAATTTGGAATTTTATTTTTCCTGAAATGACCAAAATACCCCTGACGTAAAATTTTGTCAAAAATCCAGAATTAGTCGTTTTTCACATTTGGGTTCAAAATAGCACTAAAACCTAAAAACTTGATAATTACCCATTAAATAACACTTTTGTGGGATTATAAACAATGTTTTACAGTATAAAATATATGAAAATTTGAGCTCCATCACTCCCCCACACTTAAACATTGCACTCCTGGGCAATCATCTTGCATCCAAATCAAAATCCACACAACAATCAAAAATGAGAAAATATCAATGATTTTATCCAAAACAGAATTCCATCATGTCTCATTTATGAATAATAATTCTCTCATTTTCATTTCAATAATTAAAATTTGTTCAACCTCATAAATCAATCCACGGCCCAATCACAACCTACCTCACGTTGAATTTTATGTCACTTTTCACTCAAGAGAAATTGAATCTAGAGTTATACTCATACTTGAAAATCGCATGTATCACCATAGGTTTGTGAAAATTATCAATTCTCCAAAGCGTGAAACATGAAAATGAATTTAATCATGAGGGCTTTAATTAATGTTTCAAATGATTCTGTGGCTTAGGGTCGGTGGTAAAATGATTGAAAAATGTTCCAAGCTAGAAAGAGGATGTTGAACTTTTAAGTACAATGCATGATTAAATCAAGTGAAAACACAGGAAATTCCTCACCCAATACTACTTGTAAATGTGAAAAACAACCCCAACCCTCTTTATGACATGGTACATGAGCCAATAAGTGATTATATCATCTATGTTCTCCTCCTTTTTTTTTTTCAAATCTCCAGAAAGGCACACCTTTATTTTTTTTCTTTTTTTTATGGAGGATGAGCTGAAAATTAAATACAATGAATGAATGACAATTCATTCCCTTGATTTATTTGGGAGGGACATGAGTCATAAAAGAATGTAAAATGAGTAATTCAAGCTCATCTCCATTTTTTTATTTTCTTTTTTTAGGAGAAATGGATGAAACAAATAAAGCACAATGAAATGACGACACATGCCCAATTCTCTTATTATCCACTGCCCAAATTATTGACACACACCTCGCATCACCCATAAATGATACACATCCCAATGAACGCACACGGAAGTCCCTTCCCTCACACTCAAACTTGAAATATCCATGAAAAAATACTAAAAGTGCGGGTAGGTAAGGAATAAGTGGCTTGTAATGTGGCTTAAACCTATAAGTCAATTCATGGAATCTAAGGGCTTACGCAGGATAAATGCAAAGGGTGGTCTCAAGATAAAATGTGGCTATCCAAAGAGATGCCTCAATCATTTCAAATACATTTCATGAAATCCAAAGCTTCGAAAGAGAATATTCACAAATTCTGGTTCTCACACAATATTCATGTTTCCCTCAAGAAAGTGTGGGTATTAGGAAAAATATGTAAAAGTGTTTTAGAATACCTCACAGGATTGGAAAAAATATTTTGTGTACGTTGTTTCACAGTCATGGATTTCAAAAATTTGTCAAACTCATACAAATTATTGAAAATCCAATTGAAGAAAAATGTTTTCACATCAAAAATCATTTAAAATCCATTATTTCAAAAATCATTTCAACTCTTTATAATCAATTGATGTGTGAAAAGTCATAAGACTATTCATTAAACTCAAAAATACTAAAAAAAATGAAAAGCACACAAGAAGAACTAAGCAGGTTGACACTCCCCCACACTTAAATTTCACTACCCCTTATTTCAACTCAACAAAATATAAATTTAAAGGTAAAAAAATCAAAGGGAAGGAAAGATACAACCTGACATTATTTTAAAAGTGGATGCCTTGAGTTAAGATCCTAGAAGCTACCACTTTAAGACTACAAGAATGTAATAAAAATAAATAAGAAAAAAAATAAATAAAAAGAATGAGAAAAGGAAAATAAAAGAGATAATGCTTGGTTTAGACCCCTAAGCGGGTGCTAGGTTTTTACTGCCCCTAGTCTGGTAGTTTCAGTGGATTATCCCCAATCAAAAGGTGGGTGTGGTTTCTTTGAGATGAACCACCACATGTGAGTTTTCTCGATGTCCATGAATAAAACCTGAAAGTAGATAACCCCAAATAAGATTTGAATGTTCCCAACCCCAGAGAAAGAATAAAGAAGAAATTTTATTTTTGAAGTGGGAGGGAATAAAAGATAAGGGTGCTCCCTGTTAACTTCGGTGGTGTCCTCCTCCATGTGATATAAAAGATGATGTATAGGAGGTAGTCACACCACCACCAGCTTCTTCGGATCTTCTTCCTTGATTACCACCACTTGGGTGGTCTCTTTCATACCATCCATGGTCTGCTCCATTTGTGCTGTATCAGAAATTTCAAAGGAAGAGATGTCAGAAAACAATTTAGCTTCAATAAGATTAAAACATGAAGAATTAATAAAGAAATCTTCCCTTTCAAGTAATTCATCTTGGTAATTGATCTCTTCAGGCATGACCATTGGAAACTCAATCTCAGCAGGTGCGTCTTCTTCCTTATCTTCCAAAGCAATAGAGAGGTAGAAAGTGTCTGATGTTTCATTTTTAAGTATGGGAAGATCATGTTTCAAGTTATCTTCAACAAAGTTATTCCAAGATTCATCCAAAAAATGTTGACCTCCCATCAGTGCATCAGTTGGAATGTTTACATCTGGGACCTCCTTGAGCAATGGTTGAGTGCGGGATGATGTGATTAATTCTTTTAGTAGCTCCTTCTCACCCTCCTCGGGTTCTATAGCATAAAAAATGATGGGTCAAATCTCTTCCACCACTTGTTCTGGTTCAGGTTCTAGTTCAGGATTGGGTTGTTCTTGGGTTGCGCGTACATATTATACAATCAATTCTATTTGGCCCTCCAAGTTTTTGAATTTATCGCTAATCCTATGAAACTTTGCATCTAGTTCAATGTAAAAAATTTCTTGCAGTTGAGATTGATCAGTCCATGCATAATAATCATAATTTGAATACATCATGAACAAAGAATATTTTTTTTAATTTATGAAATTTATGATTTTTTGTTGTTTTTTTAAATGAAAGGAAAATTATTTACACAATGTGAATAAAAATAGTGAATTAAAACCACTTGGCTCCCCGGAAACGGCGCCAATTTTGACGCATGCCTGTCATAGGGCGTGGTAAAACAATTTTTTCCTATGTTAAAATGTTGTAATGTGGTTGACCTAGGATGTCTCCCGAAAAGGATTGCACACAAAATGGGTTGTCACTTTAAAACGGGGGTAAAAATGTTGTGAACGGAAATTTGAAATTCAAATGATTGAAAATCAATGAAATTAAAAGGGTGATTAGGTCGGGGTCGGTTTCCTAATTATAATGCTATCCTTGTTCAATTTAATTCAAACCTCTTCTTCTTAGTTGATTAAAGCGAGTTTCCACAATCGTTTCCTCTCACTTCCTTGGTGAAATTATTACTGTGAGGGAAAACCTTACCAAGATCTCGGTTTGGTCAACTCTCCTTCCATGTGTAAAATAGTTGTATTGAATATCCTTAATTGAAATGGGCAATACCCGATCGGGTTTTGTTTGTCCCAAACAATCAAGAACATTCACTACACCTTTTACACGTACTGAAGATCGTTGAGTACTTCACCACTAATTCCTGGTTTATTCCATCGTATATAAACCAGAAATTAGTGGAGGGAGATATTGATTATATTACCAAGGAAAAAATAAATAACGGAATTAATATTCAAGAACGATCGCACTTGATTATAAAATCCGCTATAATAAATTGAAAACAACATTGAAGAAGAAAGAAATTTATTCAATTGCGTCCAAGAACTCAAGCATTACAATGTAGAAAACCAACCCTTCCCTAATCACTCCGAAAGTTTACCCCACCATGGTAAGGGTAATCGAGTTGAATGGGGAAGAAGAAGGCATTAAGAAACTATGAAAAAGAAAATAAATAAAAGATAAGGCTGAAAAGTTCTCCTTCTTGGTGTCCCGGAAGGAATGGGGTGGAGAATGGATGCTTTGAGAGGGTGGAGCTCTCCTCCTTTTATAGCCAGAATGTTTCCCCCGAATTTAGACGCGTTGTAGCCCAAATAAATGACCTCTTCACGCGTTGAGACCTTCTTGATGTTGTTCATAATTCCCTTGGTCGTGTCCCCTAAAAAGTCCAGCGGAGTTGGACATTTATTCCGAGAGTTAGGACCGTTTTACTATGAGCATTTATTCTGTCCAGTCAGACTCTCCAAAACGAAATACTCCGGATTAGGGTTCTTTAATGACACCATAAACGGTTATTTCACTCGGTGCTTCCTTCATAAAAGATGCTCTAAAACTTATTTCGCGTCCACCCACCGAATGTCACAAGTTTTGGGCCCACAGTGGATGCGTTATGGATCCCACATCAAAACTAGGAAGAACTGAAAACAGTTTTCTTCAGCCAACTTGTGAGCATCTTTTGAGCTTCTATATGGCTGCTTCAGATTTTAGTAAAAATATATTAAATGAAGCCCTTGATGTGTAGAATATTGAAAAGAAAGAATTTTTCAATTTGGATTAGTTTACATAATGTTATGGGCAAACTACCGAAATATTTTAAAACTGTTAAAAATACAAAAATGGCCAATTTTTACTATTCATCTCAAAATAACACCATTATCATAAAAATGAAACAATTCATCTTACAGGAACAATTTTGTGGGTTTAAAAAAATGATATTCAATATAAATTAATTGAAAATATTTTCTCTATCATTACCCTTGAATGAAATATTAAAAACTTATTTCATGGGATAAAACCTAGTTTATGAAAATACATTTAGATCTAAGAATTTGATATCTATGATGAAATTGTATGATGTGTACTCAAAGTTGAAATGGATATCGATGAATCTCAATAGTATCACTAGGATAAGAGGAAGAAAGTAGAGTTTAATTATTATATTCTGATGGAGATATATAATGGTGATAAGAAATTTCAACATCCCACTTGTCAAAAGTGTAGAAAGAAGCACCCCATAAATTGACTAAGGGGAATGGGGAAATGCTTTAGGTGTAGGAATGAAGGAAACCTAGATAGCGATTGCTGATTGGAGAAACTCACTAATTAAATAGAGGATAGAAATTCTCTGTTCAACCCTCAGTTCATTGTTCATTGCTTCATCTACAAGGAAACAAGTCACATTTCAACCCAATTCACCAAGCAAAGTGTTTTTGGAGACAACCAACAACCTCCAAGGTAAAAAGGATGGGCTTTTCCCATCACAACCACTGATTTGGATCCCGAAAACATAGTAGTGATAGCTACATTAGTTATTCATTCAATAATAGTGAATGTAATTTCTGATTATGGTTTTTTACATTCCTTAATATCACAAAAGTTTAGTAGAACTATTAAAACACCACCACAAATCATGTAAGTAGAGGTGTTAGTGAAAATAGAAAATGGGGAAATTACTACATCCTGAGTATATAACTCATCCCCAATAAATATTTGTGGGATAAAATTACTAGAGAACCTTGTAATACTGCCTTTAGTTGAATTTGATGTAATTATGAGTATGGATTGGATTTCCCTATATAGTTCCAACATAAATTTCCATGAGAAGGAAATAACTCTCTGTATCATGAATCATCCTTCAATTCTATAAAAATTAAAAGATATGGATGAATCATATTTAGAACCAACATCTATAGCATGGATATTATTTCCCTACGAGAAAGAATATCTATCTCAAATGATTTATTTTAAGGAAATGATCATCCTTGAAGGAATTCCCATTGTGAGGGAATATTATGAAGTGTTTCTTCAAGAATTTTTTAGTCTTCCTACTAACTGAGAGGTTGAATTTTCAATCGATATCATACATGGAGAATTACCATTATCCAAGACTTCCTATAGAATGGATGTTGTGTAACTTTAGGAGATTAAAAAACAACTATAGTAAAATCTAGATAAAGAATTCATATGCCCAAGTGCTTCACCATGGGGTGAACCAACCCTCTTAGTCAAGAATAAAGATGGGTTAATGTGCCTTTGAATTAATTATCGTGATCTCAAAAAAATAATGATAAAGAAAAGTATCCTCTTACACAGATTGATTAATTTTTTGATCAATTATGTGGAGTACAATACTTCTCCAAGGTGGATCTGTGGTCAGGGTACTACCAAGTTAGGGTGAAGAAGGAGGATATCCCCAAGATTGTTTTTTGTACAAGGTACGAGCACTATGAATTTATAGTATTGTCATTCAGACTCACTAATGATCCAATAATCTTCATAGACTTAATGAATAGAGTATTTATATATTACCTCAAATACAATTTGGTAGTATTTATAGATGATATTCCAATATAATACAAAATAAAGGGGGAGCATGGGGAGCATCTGAACACTCTGTTAAAGACCTTACGAAAGAAGAATCTTTATGACAATTATAACAAATTTGAGTTATGGTTGAAGGAAGTATCATTATTGGGGAATATTATATCAAGTAATGGGATATCTATGGACCATTAAAACACATAATCAATTGAAGTATGGATAAGGCCAATATCTATGATAGATAGCTTAGGTTTACTTGATTATCTAGGTACTATCATGAACCAAGCCATAGTTCCATCCATCCTAACACCTAACACAGTCTGTGGCATAGTCCAAAGGGAATTACCACTTCCTATGGGATGGAAACTAGTGCCTGAGTATCAAAAATATGAATAGGGAATGATTTCACCAATTTTTATGACCATAAATAACCAATAAGAATGAACATCACATATTTGATAAATTTAACCAAATGAGGTACAACCATTTTTAGATTCAAAGTTTTATAACTTTAATCAAAACCAAAAGTACTAAAATGGAAATGGAAAAATTGAAAATCCCAAAGTCTCTATGAAACAATAGGTCCATCACCCTCAATCCACCACCACCACCACATAAAATAAGTGGAACACTAGAAACCATATCCACCATCACCACCATGATAAATCTTTCCTTTACCTAGGTTATACATAAAAAAGTATATATACACCTAGAGGTGTATGTAGTGTGTGATAAAAACCTTAATAAGATTCCTCCCAAAGAAAAGATTACATTATAAAACATGATAAGATAAATAAACACGCACACTTCCACAAATATAGTTGATACATTCATTTAAGAAAACATTTTTCAGGTGAACACTTTGAAGGATTTTTTTTCAAAAGAAATATTACATGAAAAGAATGCACACAAGGTCTACCATATATCAATGACTAGAACCACATCACCTAAGCATCAGGTCATAAGAAATCACCATGGGAAAATACCTATAGGAAACTAGCACTATTGGGATTCTATAAACCTTGTACCTCATTGATCAAAATCCTCTAACTAAACTACCAATGACGTCCTAGGGTATGAGCCACTAGAGAGAAGTCAATCCAAAGTTCTAGTGGCCTCTATATCATAATTCAAAACCAACAATGTTCCATATAATGAGCCCATTGAGAGGATCTAGTCCAAATTTCTAGTGGTCTTTGATCATATCACATGTTTAGTTAGTGTTGTAATCATCTATCCTGCTAGATGAATCCAGGCCTTGACCAATTCCGAATCAACTAGCATACTAGTTCTCGTTCACCCCCCTAGATACCCAGGATTATCTTTGTGTTCAAATTCCATTTCATATATCACATTAATCATCACTCTCAAAAGCACATACCAAGAATCATAATCACACTAGGAAATCACAACTTTCACATTTTTACATTAATCTAATGATAACAACCAACATGGAAAAAACTATTTTTTTATAAAAAAACCACTTACCATTTCACATACACACCAAAACCCTTTCGAAATAAATTTCACACCACTTTCATAATTTATGAAACCCATTTGGAAATGAGACAATAATAACACATATTAAATCCAACCATTTCCATGGGGATATCCCCTTTAAAATTCATACTCACATCAAAACCATTTTATAACATGCTTCACATAACTTTAATAATTCAAAGAGACATTTAAGGTGCACGGTGGATAATCCAACATGTAATAAAACCCATTTCCTTTGGAAAATACACTTTCAACACATTCAAACATTTAAATCTATTTGAAAACACATTTCACACCTTTCATGTAAGGAATAAAATATATTAATGAAACACCACAAATAAACACACATAAAACATGACCACTTTCCTTTAGAAAACCCATTTTCATCTAAAATGCATCTCAAAACTTTTCAAAAATAGGCTTCTCTCAACAAAAATAATCCATAGAACACATTTTAATAATCAATAAATTAATTAAAACTCATCTAATAATGTAAAATCATGGAACCACCTAACTCACACTTGTAAAATTCTAGAATCTGGTGCAAAAACACAACTACAGAACCAAAAGACCCTATAAAGGAAAGATCAAACAATAAAAATCATGATTTCACCCAAAAACACAATATCAAAACCCCTTTAGGTAAAAAACCTACTGGAAAAAATAATAACTCAATAAAGAGGGAAGATAAACCCTAAAAGAAGGTAGAAACCATGAGAAAAGAGGCTTACTTATTGATTTATTGAAGAATACTCACCAAAAACACCTCAAAATTGGATTTCTAATGAACTAAGGATGGGAGGGAGAGGTTCCTAGGCTAAAAATCCCAAGTGGGAGTAGAAATGGGAGGAATTAGGTTTAAAGTTGAATAGGGAATAAGGGTAAACTTCCACATTTTAATGACTTAGTCAGGTCACACAGTTAGCTTGCACATTTTTTCAAACCATGAAGAAACCATGCATCCCTCACTTTATAAGAGGAACAAGCCACATGGTTAGCCCACACAGTTTGAAAAACCCTTCACCAATTGTGTGGTTGCTACTATCCAAAATGACCATTTTCAGCATAGTTTCCCAGGTAAGGGCACATGGTTTCCCCAAACCATGCACCAACAATGCACCACCTAATGTTATGCTCAAAATCTCTATTTTTCACCAAAGACTCACGGGTAAACCCAAGGATAAATGAAAGACCAAAAATAAACAAAATAATAACTTCAAAAAAAATCACAAATGTGACAATTCTACCAACCTTGAAAACTTTCCACCCTCAGAAATTCAACTCAAAACCTGATCAGAGAACCAAAATGGATACTTCTCCTCAAACCAAGACTTCTGCTCCCATGTCTCTTTCTCATCAATAACATGATTCCAAAGAACTCATACCAACATAATAGACTTTCCATGAATCACTTTCTCTAAAGAATCCATAATCTGTATTGGCCATTCAAACATAGAAAAATCATGCTCCAATTCCAACTCTTCCCAATTCAACACATGAGATAGACTTGGGTTATACTTTTTCAGATGAGAGACATGGAACACGTCATGAATTGACATCAAATGAGAGGGAAAGTATAACCTACATTCCATCTTACCAACTATCTTGGTAATCTCAAATAGTTTGACATACCTCAACGTTAGCTTCCCTTTATTACCCAAATGATGGTGACCCAAGTAAGGTTCCACTTTTCGAAACACCCTATCACCCTAAAAAAACTACACATATCGGTGCCTCTGATTAGAATAAGACTTATAGATACTTTTCACCATCAATAACCAAAACCTAATCAAATTGAATTTATCAAAAGTTTCTTACACAAGGCTCAGTCCCAACAATGAGGTCTCACCCACCTCATCCCAACACAAAGGCGACTGACACGACTGACCATAAAGTTCCTCAAAAGGAGCCCTTCAAATTGAGGATTGGTAACTATTATTATATGAAAAATAAACCAATCCCAAATGGCTATCCCACAAACCTAAAAAATCCAAAACACATGCCTGAATTATGTCTTCCAAAATTTGATTCACCAACTCTATCTAACCATCTGTTTGGGGGGTGGTATGTCATGATCAACTTGACCTGTAACCCCATCACCTTTAGAGTCATTTCAAAAACCATGAGGTAAAATGGGGATCCCTATCAAAAAAAAATTCCGATGGAACACCGTGAAGCCTCCCAAACTCCTAAATATATTAATAACCCATCTCATCCAATTTGGATGAATCCCTAATTAGAATAAAATGGGATTATTTGGTTAGACGATCAATCACTACCTGAATGGAATTCCTCCACCGGGGTGTATGAGGTAGGCCAACAATAAAATCCAGGGTGATCTCTTCCCACTTACAGGTAGGAATATGTAGTGTCTGAAGCAAACCAGAGGGAATTTGGTACTACGGAAATATGAAGTCAACTATGTGTTTTTTCAAACATGTCCACCAGAACTATTGACGCACATCATAAAACATATTGGTGGCATCGGGGTGAATAACCCACTGAGACTGGTGGCTTTCCTACATCACCAACTTCCTCAATGACAACAAAACCCTAAAGCAACCTCTAAATCACAAATCTCCCTCAATATGCAATAAGAAAACACAAGGAACCTCCCCACCATTTAAGAACTACATAGAATACTGGAACAACTCATCAATCAACTACACTTACCGAATAACCTCTAGAAAGAAGGTGTAAGCTAAAAACTAGCCAAGAACACACCTCCACTATGTTCCTTGGTCTTGAAATGCATATGAGAAAATATCCCCATCAACTTCCACTCATCACTAGAATCTTTCAACACCTGCACTAGAACCCTCCTACTCAATGCATTTGAAACCACATTACCTTTTCCTGTTGTATCGACTATATCAAAATAGAACCCATAAAGGTCTTCAACCCAATGATGCTTCCTCAAGTTCAAGAACTACTGGGATAAAATGTTCTTTAAACTATCATGATCGAAATAAACTACAAAATTCTCCCCAAAAAGATAATAGTGCCACGTTTTTAGGGCATGCATCACTACTCCTAACTCCAGGTCATGAGTTTGGTAATTATCTTTATGTGGTCTAAGTTGTTGTGAACCATAATCCACCACATGGTCATTTGAATCATCACACACTCAAGAGCCATACTTAAGGCATCAAAATAGACCACAAATCCTTTTACAGATTCCAAAAAGGTAAAAATATGGGTTGTGGTCAACCATTTATTTAGCTCCTCAAAGGATTCCTAACACTATAGGATCTATTCAAACTTTACCCCTTTTCGAGTAAGCATTTTCATGGATGAATCAAACTGAGAGAAATCTTGAATAAAATACTTGTAATACCCTAACAAGCCCAAAAATCTCCTAAAATCAAAAATATTATTGGGATGTTCCATAGAATAATTTCATTAATCATATCAGGGTCTACTGAAACCCCTCGCTCTGAGATCACATGACATAGAAACATCCACTCCCTAATCAAGAATGAACACTTAGAAAACTTTGCACAGAGATGATGATCTCTAAGGGTGCCAAACACAATTCTCAAATTTATCCCATGATCCTTCTTAGTCCTGAAATAGACTAGGATGTCATCCATGAATACCACAACAAAGGAATCAAGATACTCGTAGAACACCCTATTCCTGAGCATCATAAAGACCACTAAAGCATTTTTCAACCTGAAAGGCATGACCAAGTACTCAAAATGGATGTACCTACTTTAGAAGGTTGTTTTTGGAAGATCCACCTATCCAACTCTTAATTGGTGATACTTATAATGCAATTAAATCTTAGAAAACCACCTTACCCCCTTAAGATGATCGAAAATGTCATCAATATGGAGTAAAGGGTACCAGTTCTTGATCGTTACCTTATACAGTTTCTGGAAACCGATGAACAACTAGAGAGATCCATCAACCTTTTTTGCAAATAGAACTAGGGAAACCCATGGCGAGACATTCAGCTGAATAAATCCTTTGGATTCTAAATCATCTATCTAAACCTTTAATTCAATAAACTCGGTGGTGTCCATATGGTTTGGGTAAAGAGATATCAGTTGTGTTCCCAATGCCAAATCAATGAATAACTCCATATCCCGCTCCAGAGGGAAACCCAATAAATACTCTGGAAAAACCTCTGAGAACCCATCCACCAATGGAGGTAATCTTACCACAGGAGAACCATCATCATCCTCTAACATGAGAGATAATATTTGGTAAACAAGGTTTCTCAATTCTAGAAGTTGAGGTCCAACAAATCCCAACCGAGGATCCCATTTACCTTGAAAAACTTGGGTACTTCCATATGGTTACACAAAACTCACTCACCACCTATAATAATCAATGTGTACCAAGAAACACCCCACCCAATCCATACCAAGGATCATGTTAAAGAGGTAAATATCCAAAACTAGAAAATCCCATTCCATATTGAACCCTGACACAGTGAGTAAAAAAGACGAATACCCGAAACCCTGCTCTTGCTTCTTACCAAGTGGCGTTACCGACTCTATATCATACAACATAAGATCAGTTGGAAACTTTAACACATCCACAATATGAGAATAAATAAAATAAATGGAGGCACCGATATCAAACAGAACAATATATAAAGATGAAACAATACGAACGATACCTTGAAATATTTCATTCCCTATATCCAATTCCACTCTTGCTCGATCCACAACATGAAGATGACTTGTATCTTCTAGATCCTGAAAATCCCACTGACTTGCAGCTCTAACTTGAACTGACTATACTTAGAATATGATCCAACCCTTCTACCATGACCTCAAAACTGAGAACCCACTGTCCTAGATAGTTCTGATTGGGATAACATCCCTTTGGAAGCTAATATCCCACACTACTCTGATTTGGGCAAGCCATCCTGCAAAACCGTTGCAATTGTCCTATAGTTCCACATCAGTGGAAAGGCCTGGATGGGGATGAGCACATTTAATGCATATTTCCTACCTTTCCACACTGATGGAACACAATTGAACCATCATCAGAATCTACAGATGAAGACATTTGGGAAGGATGGACAAAAGTACCACCTCCCTTTTCCCCTGCTCATACCACTTCCTCTTCTTCTTAGATGAACTACCACCATCCACTGCTAACACTGCACCAGTGAATCCATAATTGACCTTACAATGAATTTCTTCCATCATGGAATGATCAAACACCTAAGCATAGGATTTAAAATTAAACAATAATACATGGGATCAGATCTCTGGTTACAACCCCATATCAAACTTTTAAGCCTTCATCTACTCATTGGAAACGACCTTGGGTGCGTACCAAAAAAAATCAACAAAGTGATTAGTATACTCCATCACTTTCCAGTCTCCCTAGATAATATCCTAAACCTAAAAAGGCCTAGATAATACCAAAATCTTAGGAAAATACTTCTCATTGACGAAAACCTTGAAATCCTTCCAACCAATCTGCTCATGCTTTCCAGCTTACACCACCAAGTCCCACCATTTTCGATTGGGACCTTCAAATAATAATGAAACACACTTCAGTCTAACTGTCTAATGAGTATCAAGAAACTCAAACATCCTTTATATCTTCTCAATCCACTCCTTTACATACTAGGATACCATGATACCCTAGAAAGAAAGAGGATTATTATTGATGACTCCTGATATTTGTAATTTCCAAGACTTGGTTCAGATTCTCTAACTTGAGAAAGACTAGATCCCTCTCCTTGACTCAAATATTGGATAGCACGAACCACTAATTCCACTAGTCTCTGATCAATTGGCAAGGGAGAACTCTCTCCAGCCTCTTCCCATGGTCACACAGGAAATCTCTGGGGAGGAATATTGCTAAAACAAGTAATAACCACAAGGTAAATCATCAATACCACCATTATGAGAATTTATAGAAACCACAAAAAATAACAACACTTTCATAAATCAAAACATAAACAAATCTATAACAATAAAAATACCAACCAAATCACTCCACCCCCACCCAGTTTCCATATGAAGTCTACAACCTATACATGTCACCTAAAGGAGAAGTCAAACCAAATCCCAATATCCCATATCCCAGTGTCCATATATAGTCTATCTAGATTCTTTCCCCAACTAACTTGACCCAAAAAGTGTGAAACCTTCTCTGATACCATTCTTTCACGAAAAAAGATAGAGTTCCATCCAACCCGACACCTGACTCGATCCATGTCATGGCCCGAAGGGCTTTCCCAATCCTCACAGGCTGGAAATTAGTACCTGGGTATCAACAATACACATAGGGAATGATTTCACCCATTTTTATGACCATAAACAACCAATGAGAATGAATATCACATATATGATAAACACAACCAAATTAGGTACAAAAATTTTTAGATTCAAAGTTTTACAACTCTAATCAAAAATAGAAGTACTAATGTAGAAAGGGAGAAATTGAACATCCCAAAGCCTCTATATAAGAAGAGTTATATCACCCTCAAGACTCCACCACCAACACCTACAATAAGTGGAACACTAGCAACCAGATCCACCATCACCACCATGTTACATCTTTACTTTACCTTGGTCATACATAACCAAGTCTATATACACCCAAATGTGTATGTAGGGTGTGAGATAAATCCTAGTACGATACCAACCAAATAAAATATTCCATGCTAAAACATGAGAAGACAAATCGACATGCACACTTCCATGAAGATATTTGAAACATTATTTTAATATTTTTTAGGAGAAAATTTTATAGAAAATATTTTTTCAATATAAATATTTCTTGAAATAAAAAATGGACACAAGGTATACCCTATACCGATGGATATCCCCAGACCACCTCAACATAATGTCACAAGAGAGCACCATGGGAAAATATCTATAGGTAACTAGCACTTACGGTACCCTAGAAACCTCATAATTTGGTGATCAAAACCATCTAACTAAAATACCAACAATGTCCTCATGCCCAAGACACTAGAGAGGATTGAATCCAAAGTTCTAGTGGCCTCCATATCATAATCCAAAACCAAAAGTGTTCCCAGGCATGATCCACTAGATAGGATCCAATCCAAAGTTATAGTGGTATTCAATCATATCAAATGTTTAGTTAGTGTTGTAATCATCAATCCCGCTGGATGAATTAGGGTCTTGGCCACTTCTAAATCAACTAGCTTACTAGTTATAGATTGCTCACCTAGATACCCAGGATTCCCTTTGTGCTAAAATTCCATTTCAAATATCACATAAATAATCCCTTTAATATACACATACCAATAATCATAAGAACAAAAGGAAATAACCACTTTCCCATTTTCACATTGATCTAATGACCAAAAACCACATAGAAACCACAATTTTGCATAAAAAACGACTTCCCATTTCAAACTCACACAGAAACCCTTTGGAAATACATTTCACACCTCTTTCACAATTTATAAAACCCATTTGGAAACATGATAAGAAGAACACATTTTAAATCTCCCCATTTTCTTGGGAAATTCCACTTTCAAATTCATACTCACATCAAAACCTTTTATTAACATGATTCACATCAATTTCACAATTCAGAGACACATTTATGGTGCACGATGAAGAATCCAACATGAAACAGAAACCATTTCATTTTAAAAATATACTTGAAACACATTATCACATTTCAATATCTTTAAAAACAAATGTGACACCTTTCATGCAAGGCATAAAACATATTCAAGAAACACCATAATGAAGCACACATAAAACATTTAGAATTTCCTTTATAAAACCCATATTTAACATAAGTGCATTTGAAAACTTTATAAAAAGATGCTTCAAACCACAAAAATAATCCATAGAACACATTTAAACAATGAAGCAATAAATACAAACACATTTAATAATTTAATATCATGGAACCACCTACCTCACACTTGTAAACTTTCAGAATCCCATGAAAAACTACAACCACACCACCACAGGACCCTATAAAGGTAAGATCAAATAATAACCATCATGATTTAACCCAATTAAACAAGATACAACCCCATTTAGGTCATACAACCCACTGGAAAAGATGAAATCAAGAAAAAGGGAAGAGAAACCCTAGAAAAATGGAGAAACCATGAGAAAAGAGGCTTACTTATTGATTTATTGAAGAATAATCACCAAAACTCCTCAAAATTGGTGGTGCAAGGAATCAAGGAAGGGAGGGAGATGTTTATAGCTTATAAATTATGTGTGTGATGAGAAATGGAAGGAATTACGGTTAAAGTCAAAGAGAGAGTAAGGGTAATTTTCCACTTTTTAATGACATAAACTAGTTTCAAGGTTAGCTCACATGGTTTGAAAAATCATGCGGCAACTGTGAATCGATCATTGTCCAAGAGGAATAATACACAAGATTATTCTACATGTTTTGAAAAACCGTGTGCAAACCATTTGGTTTCCACCATCCAAAATGACCATTTGTCGCACAGTTTCCTGGGCAAGGGTGAATAGTTTCCCCAAACTGTGTGTCAACCATGTGAAACCTAATATAAAGATCAAAATATCCATTTTAACCAAAGACTAAATGGTAAAACCAAGGATAAATTCAATAAAAAAATAGATAAAATAATACCTCTAAACAAAATCACAAATGTGATAGGTACTATCATTGATTTGTGATAAATTTATCATGATTGTAAAACACTCTAACCAAGATAAATCATAAGGGAGTAATTTTTTCTTGGAATTATGAATGTGAATAGAGCTTCAAGGAGATGAAAAGGAGGTTTATCACTAGACCTATACTCACACTACCCACAAGTGGAGATCTTTTTATGGTATTCAATGATGCTTCAAAGAAGGGATCGGGCTGTGTGTTAATGCAGAATGAAAAAGTGATAACAATTACCTCAAGTCAATTAATAGTTCATGAATATAACTACCCAAAACATGATCTAGAGTTTTATGTAGTTATTTTTTCATTGAAAATATTTCTATATTATCTCTTTGGGGAGAAGTTTAAAATATATAAGGACCACAAGAGCCTCAAGTATATATTCACATAGAAAGAGTTGAATATGTTCTAGTAGTGATGGATATAGTTGATAAAGGACTATGAATACTCAATACAATACTATTATAAGATAGAAAATAAAGTGCAAGATGTTTGAAGTATAAAGGTTCTAGTAATTTTATCATTTATGAGAATTGAGAAGGATTAGATTTTATTAGATTTGAGAAGGATAGACATGGGAATCAGAAAAGAAGGAACATAATCAATGCTTTCACAAATTATTTCTCAAACTTCCATTATGAAGAAGATAAAAGATGATCAAAGTGATGATGTGGTAATTCATAATAACGTGGAAACTACAAAAAAATGGAAATCCTCATAGTTCAATGTTAATGGAGACAAAGTTGTGAGATTTAGGCCATGACTATATGTATCATCAAATCCTGAGATAAGTAAGGATATTTTGGATGATTCACATAGATAAACCTTATCCATCCATCCAAGAAGTACAAAGATGTATCAAGATCTCCAATAGCACTTTTGGTGGGAAAATATAAAGAAATATATCACAAAATATACATCAAGATGCATTATATGTCATTAAGTGAAGGTGGAAAGGAAAAAATCCAAGGGGATGAGAAAACCATTACCCATACCTACATGTAAATGGAAACATATCACTATAGAATTTTTCACTAGTATTTTGACGACATCAAGAGGAAATAATACTATCTAGGGTGCGGTGGATCTTCTTACAAAGACTTAACACTTCATTGAGATTAGAGAGGACTTCTCACTCAATAAAATTGGAAGGATATACATTAGAGAAGTGGTGAGGATATATGGAATAACACTATCAATTATATTTTATTGAGATCAATGATTTACCTCTATATTCTGGAAGAGTCTACAACATGATCTAAATATTTAGTTGAACTTAAACATGACTTATCACCCTCAAACTGATGGAAAATATGATCAAACTATCCATACACTCATGTAAATGTTGAGATAATGGAAAATTGAATTCAAAGGAGGATGGGATCAACATATTCTTCTGATAGAGTTCTCATAGAGAAATAGTTTCCACTCAAGAATCCAAATGTCCCCCTATGAAGCCCTTTATGGGAATAGGTATAGAATGACTGCATGTTGAGATGAAGTTGGGGAATGAAAACATCTAGGTCCTAAAATGGTTGAGGAAATGGTTGAAAGGTTAATACTATTCTACAACACATCAATATTGCTCAAAGTTGAAATAAGATCTATGTTGAAAATCATCGATGAGACCTAGATTTTGAGGATAGAGACATGGTATTACTCCATATATCTCCATGGAATAACATTATGAGATTTGGGAATAGGGGAAGGCTTATTCGAAGATACATCGGTCCCTTTGAAATTCTTGATCGCATCAGAGCGGTGAACTATTTATTAACACTCCCACTTGACCTATCTTAAGTACATGACATGTTCCAAATATAAGTCTTGATAAATTACATACGATACCCCTCACATGTACTCAATCTAAATGTGGTATCATTGGATAACGATATTTCATATGAGGAGCAACCAATAAAGATATTAGATCGTAGAGTCAATGTTATATGAAATAAGACAATCCACCTAGTAAAAGTACTATGGAGAAACTAAAAGTTTAAAGAAGAAAAGTGGGAATGAGTGGAGGTGATGATATAGAGTTACCCTTATCTATTTCAGTGTGTGAAATGGAAATTTCGAGGGTGAAATTTTTGAAGGGGGGAAAATTGTAATGACTCAAACTTTTATAAACAAAACCCCCATTATAGTTTAATTAAATGAATTGTTAATATAATGGATATAGAAAATAGTTCCAATTATTTGGTTTTCTTATATAATATTGGATTTAAAATATCATTAATTATCTTTACCATTGATAATATATCCATTGAACATTGACCTTATTATTAGTATAAATATAGGGTTTTAACAATTTCAATCGACACAGACAAAGGAAGTGATGGCCCCGACCAGTAGGATAATACCATATGGATCCCATTTATTAGAGATTACAAGGGATATAGAATATTTAGGATTTTACCTTGACCAAAACCAAGCTAATATCCAATAAATTAAGCATGAGAGAAACTATTTACGGTATAAGTTCACATTTATCGAGATCACGACCCAAACCATATACGCCGAACCACCCCATGAAAGTCTCACTATCGTGAAGTTTACTCCTGTGGAAGTTTCTGGTGTATTAAACTGATATGTATCAAGTCCCTAATAATATGAATATATATATTTTATATAATAATGGACATATATTTATCTTATTATTTCCACTTTAAAAATTATTTTTATTTTGATATAATAAAAAACAAACTGTAATTTTTTGGGTAATATTAAAATTTAATTAAGGAATTTATTTTGATGAATTAAGGGATTTTTGAAATAAATAATATTTAATAAAATATTATTATTAAATATAAATGATAATATAATTTTTATGAAGTCAATTGTAATTTTTATAAGGGTTCAAAAACTGTTATTGCAAAAAATCCCAGTATTTCTCAATTAACATCGATTATTATTTTAAAAGTTAAAATTCAAATATTTAGAATATTATTTAGAATAAATGAATATTATTTTTATAATTATAAATTATAAATTTTATAATGTTGAATTTTTCATAATTTTATGAGACAATTGTTTTTTTGGCTAAAAATTAAGTACTGTATAAATATATAGTGTGTATTATCACATCATATTGACCAAAAAGTGATATAATAAATACTATAAAGTGTATCCATGACCAAATATATGTTTACCTAAAAATAAAATGATTTTTATTTTATTTTATTAATTTTATAAAGCCTTTATAAATCCTAAAAAATCTTTAATATATTTTAATGTTTTAAAATAATTTATTTAAGAGTACGACTCACTTCCACATAAGAAAGGCTATTGTTTTAATAAGATTGAAAATTGTAATCATAAAATAATTAAAATCAACCCAATTTGGTAGAAAATATGGGGAAAACTATGGTAAGTTTTGTGGTTTTATTTATTTTATTATATAGTTCAAAGCCTATGTTTGAGAAATGATAAAGAATTCCCCACTCATTTCCCATATAAAACCACACAACCTTCCATTTCTATTAACTAAAAAATATTTGAATCACATACTTACTATGTAATCCCATATCAAGATTCCTCCCAAGGTCTCCTCAATATCTCAAGAAGTTACTCCCAAGCATTTGGAATAACACTCTCAAGGTAAATGTTCTTTTTGTTTCTCCTCTTTATTCAAGTATCTTCATTATATTATACCATTTTTCTCGAATTCCTAATGTTGGTATATATTATTATATATCCCCATTACTAACACTATGATTCATAAATGTTGATATACCCTTTACACTCTCATCAAGACCTTACATGAACATTTATAAACACCCTTTATGCTATCAAAATTTTACCATGATTTTCCATTCCAAAAAATGTGTAGTGTATACCCATACCCAATTCCTATCAAGGGTATTAAAATTTATGAACATATACTTATTTTTTTGGGGAATTAAATTTATTTATTCTAAAATACTTGATCATGTAATAATAATAGATAGAAAAGTTTTCCATGTTTTATGATCTATGTGGCATACTTAAGCATGAGAATGAAATGAAAGTGACGGGTGCACCCAAAATTATATAGTGCTTCAATGCATTGGGTAATGTTTTAGTCTCATAAGACATCATTAAATGGATTAAAGAGTGAACCTAATATAGGATTTTACTTTTTACATCATTATTTCATTGAATCTATCCATAAACTATGTTTATGATGCAGTGTTTTAAGATGTTTCCACATTTCCCTTATTTCCTTTATTTTATCATGCTATATCATGCCTCATTTTTAATGTTTATGATTCTAACCCCTTTTATGTCTCATTGATATTTCTATTTTCTAAAATGTATTAATTTATTTATGTTATTAAATGTATATTATATTAATGGGCTTTATATATCACCCCTTTCTTATGTATATCCTCAGGTTATCCCATGTAATTTTAAATATGAGAATGTTTAGGAAGTTTTCAATAATGATGATGTATTTCCTATTTTAAGTTGTTATGTAATGTACCTAATTACCAAACACAATAGAAATATAGATATTATAGGTTTTAATATGATTAATCTTATGTAATAAATCATGAATTAATGCATAATAAAGAGTATAGTTTTCATATTATTGACTCCTAAAGAGAAAAAACATTGATATCACAGTAATCATCAAAAGCGTTAACATGTGGTTAAAACTAATATATAAGGGATAAAACATCACCTAAACTTGTCTAAATTTTATTTTATGAAATTATTTAGACTCATAAACATTATATATTCAAAATATATCATTTTTTACTTTAATATAAAAATTAACTTATATTAACTTAATAATTTAACAAATTAAAATGGTTCCCCTCCCCTCACTTATAAAATGCCACCTCCTCTTCTCCCTTATTGACAAAGTTTGATCCTTATATATAAGAAATTAAATACCCTAATACTATAATATATTCTTTAACTATGTATTATATTCTCTTTTCTTTCCACAATACCATCCTTTCAAGGCTTATAGTGTAAGTCAAAGGAGGTTTCTCAATGAAGAAGCACAACTCTTAACCGATTACTTTCAATTTTGATTTTATTACACCTCCTATAAATATATGGTATCCATTATAAAATATTGAATTTATTATATTCAATATATTAAATTTTAATTATATTTATGGAACAAACATTATCCATTTACTTTCCATCCCATGGGAAAATAAATCATCGCTCATGTGTGCGTTTAGACTACAACCTCCATGAAGCGATAAATTTTGTTTTTAAACACTACTTCACATTGATGGTTATAATGATGGATTTTAAAAAATATTATATATATAATATTATTATATTTATTTAAATGTGAATTATTATTTACTTTTATTTCATTTCATCTATCAAAAATTTGAAACATAACTCCTACATACGTATGGACCACCATCTCCTTGAAGCGATGTAATTCATTTTTCATAAAATATTTATATAAATAGTTATAAAAGTATATATAATGATTAAATAGGACAACCATGGAATTATTTAAAATATATATATTATATAACCATGAACATTTATAATAATTGGTACTATTGAATTGAAAAATGCATGAAAAAAAGCAGCTATCACCCAAAATAGTGATTTTAATAAAGAAATGTTAATAAATGGGCGATAAGATGCTATAAGTAAATAATATATGATATGGTATGTATGATTATTGTTCTATAATATATTTAAAATAAATATATTTTAATTATATATAAGTTTAGAACAGGTACTAATTAAGACGATACTTGAGGTAAGAGGTTTATATTACAATCACATTTCTTTTAGGGATTGTCTATGATAAATTTTCATTAAGGGAAATTATATGGATATTATCATTTAAAACAATTATACATTCTTATAATATTTTTATTCCAATAATTTTTATGTATTATTACCATTTTCCTCTCTTTGGTGCTTAAAATGATCAAAAAATGTTTTTAAATAAAATTTAACCCATTTTTTTTTGGTTGATGACATTTTACTTCCATGTCCATGATCTTTAAAAATATTTTATGGAAATTTTTACATACAAATTAAATATTTTAAATATTTTATTTTCATTACATTTTAATTAATTTTTCTTAAAAATGAATCATTTTAATGATCCATTTTCCAAACAAGTCATTTTTTTAATTTTTAAAAAATCATGAAAGGAATATTTTCATTTAACATATATGGAATGAATAGATTTTACCATTTTACTGAATGTTATTTTATTTGAATATTAAATTAAAGGTACCATGGTTATTTTCAAATAAAACTATTTTATCAATATTATAAGAATTTTTAGTTAAAATTTTATAAAAACAAAAGGTTATTTTCCTCATGTCATCATCTTTTAAGGATTTCTACGATTCACTAGGGATATTATATTAAGATAAAATTCAATTTATTTCATTGGATGGATTATGATGATGATGATTTAAGGATGATTATATGAATCTCATTTCTATTACACGGGTTAACTATGTTATGATGAAATATTTATAAAACCCATTTCTTTTAGATAAGTTATTCTATGATTAAATAATGGAATGAAACCAATTGTTTTTCCATATTTTATGATACGATGAATTGATGAATATTTTTATGATCTTGTGTAACATTTATTTTTTAATGTTATGTGACAGGTAGGCTCAAAATTATATATCTCTCTAATGAATTGGGTAAAGATGGATAAATCATGAGATAACTATGTTATGTGTGAACCTAATTTCATGTCCAAAAAATATATATATGGACATATTTTAATGTCCATAAGTTAATGTTTAGACCTAGTTTAATGTCCATATGTTATTCTGTTGACCTAGTTTCATGTTTTTAAGTTTATGCGAGGACCAAATTTTATGTCCTTAACTTAAAGAGTGAGATTGTTACTATTTATTCAAATTAATAATTTTTCATCCGTATATTTTTACACATTCCTATGTTTATGATACCCCCCATGGATCATGTTTGATTATTGATGATTCTATACTCTTTTGAATTTTTTCTTTTTTTTATGACAAAATCTTGTTCCATGACTCATGACTAATGTATTTAATTTATTTTGTATTACTCCCTTATGTTATGATCATATTATCATACCCTAATACTTATTTTTGATCATTATTTGATATATATTATGTTTACGCTTTTTAATAATCCGAGCTCAACTTTTTTATGTTTATATTTTCCCTAGGTTATGAAGAAAGGTTTCATGTATTCTATATCTAAGTAAAGTACTATGGTAGAAGAAATGTATGGGAGATATTGAAGATCATTAATAAAATAATATTTTTATCCAATATCTAAAGAAACCAAACTGTTATTCCCTGGGTCATGTATACTTTTGTTATGTTTTGAAAATCCATAAAAAATGATTTAATATTTATGTATGTTATGATTGGGTTTCCTTAGTTGGCATTAGAACATGCATTTGTTATTTTTAGAGATTAGGCTTAGAAAAAATGGTAAAAACCTTGGTACAAGTATATGTATAGGATAAAATACTAATTTTTTAGTAAAATAAAGAGTGCATTTGTTCCTAGAAAATACATCTCTAACTAGATACTAGAAATTGAATTCACCAATGAAAAATTTTCACCTATGGGTAACAACTATAAATATGATGGATTGGCTATTAACTCAATCATCATCGGTGCATGATAAGTGGGACTATGATTGCACACCTGGATAGAAACTCCTAGGGGATATGACTTGGTTAATTAAAATTATCTTTATAAAATATTCATAAGTATTTTAATAGATTATGACCATGGATTGGTTGATAAGAATGTGTCATAATTGAGGATATCCCAGGAACGATTTCTATTAATATATGATTATTCAATTTGGTTACTATATTTGATTCTTATTATATGCTTTTGGTTCTATTTAATGAATGGAAATATAAGGAATAATTTGAAAAATGAATATAATGGTCAATTCAGGGACCATACTCAAGAGTTACTAAATTTCTTGGGAGATGGGATGCAATATCTTGTGATTATGCTCACTCAACCTTTTCAATCTAAGGTAGGTAACACTGACCATGTTGAGCTTATAAATGAACCAAGTAGTGAGAAAAATTCCATTAAATTATTTATATGAAAATTTAAACCCTGATTATGTGGGTCTTCTGATCTACTAACTTCTAAACAATGGATCAATGTGATAGAAAAGATATTTTTCATTATATAGTACTCAGACCGTGAAATAGTTATCTTGGCAGACTATCACATAGACAGTGAAGCAGATAAATAGTAGAATCTTACCATGAATATAAGGAATTTGGATGAAATAAAATTCATGGATTGATATGAGATTAATATGTTATTTATCAATAAGTACTTTCACCAAAATCTTCAAACTGAAATGGAGATGAACTTTCTTGAATTAGAGCAGAAGGATGATGAATCCAACAGTACCTATGAATCAAACTTTATAAGATTTGTGAGTAATTATTATGAGTTTACCATTGACCCATAAATACATTCCAATTGATTATTTAGTGGTTTGAAACCAAGTCTTTTAAAGTAATTTTCCATAAATAATTTTGGAATCCACAAAGAGATTGTTCGATGTTCACTAAAAGTGGAAATGGAAGCCAACATTTATAATTTTAATGGTTATAGTGATAATAAACTGAATATGTAGTTTCATTCCAATGGTATGTCACATAGAGAGAAGAAGAATACTTTCAAACAATGTGGGATGGAGTATTCAAGTAATTTCCTGAAAGGAATGAGAAGATGTTTCATGTGTGGAAGGCCTGACCATAGAGAAAAAGAATGTCAAAGTGAAGTGAAGTGGGTAGTTAATGAAATGAATAAATATAAATCTAAAATTAATACTCCACACACACTTTATTGATTTAGAATCATAAATTTTAAGAATTATGTTAATAAATTTCCTAATCTAAGGGTTAATGATGATAATAATCCTCAACAACCTCTAAATTCAAATGATAAAGAGAAAGATTATGCAATCACAACTACTAGAGTAGACTAGGAGATTTATGTGGTGAATGGTACACTTATCATATATTATATAATTGAAAATATTTTACTTGATTTAGTTTCTAATCACTATTTTATATCTAAGGAATATTATAATGGTATAAAATCACAACCACAATGATTAGATGCTGAGTTAGAAATTAAAACTTCAAATGTTCTAATGATTTTATCTCAAGTTTATAACTCATATTTAATAGATAATTGTGGAAATTTTATTCATGAAAATATAATTATACTTATCATATTTAAATTTGATGTAATATTAACCATGTAATGCCTATATCAATATAGAGCCTATATTAATTTCCTAGGAAGGGAAATTATATTCAATATTCCAAATCAACCTGTGATAGTCTATTGGTTCTTGAATGAGCCTGAAATAATAGTGGAAATTACTTACATCATATGGGTTTTACTACCTATTCATGAGGGATATTTATCTCAAATGGTTTGGTATAAAATCAGTATTTAAATTTATCCTATTTTTCAGGAATATGTTGATGTATTTTTTAAGGACTTTCCTAGTCTTCCCCCAAATATTAAAGTTGAGTTTTAAATTGAAATCATACTTGGTGAAACACACATTTCAAAGAATCTATATAAAATGATCCTAATTAAGTATTAGGAATTGAAGAAACAACTCTATGAGAATATAAATAAGTGATTCAGTCAGATTAGTAAATCACTATGAGGTGTACTTGTTCTTTTTATTAAGAATAAGGATAGGCCAATGCATATTTGTTTAATTACATTGAACTTAACATGACCAATATTAAGTTAATGGATCATCTACCCCATATCGATGATCTATTTGATCAATTATTAGAAGATAAATATTTTCCATGATTGATACTCAATTTGGATATCATTAGATAAGGGTTAAGAAAATGGATATACCAAAGATAGCCTTCTATAGGACGTATGGTCATTTTGAATTTAGATTGATTCCATTTGGACTTACCAATTCTCCAGTTGTATTCATGGATTTAATAAATAGAGTCTATATAGATTACCTTGATTAGTTTTTTGTAGTATTTATAGATTATATTCATATATATATTCGAAGAACAAGTAAGATCGGGAAGAATATTTGAGGATTGTGATGAAGATTTTGAGTAAGGATAAGCTGTATACCAAATTTACCAAGTGTGAATTTTTTCAATAAAATGTATCATTATTAGGTCATATAATTTCATGTGAGGGTATATCGATGGATCCCTCAAAGGAAAGTTATTATAATATTTTATAGACCAACCATAGTGACCAAGATCCATAGTTTTCTTGGGTTGGTAAGATACTATTGACGCTTTATGAGCAATTTCTCACAAATATCAAATCCACTAACCAAGTTAATCTAGAAGGGATCGATGTTCTAATGGATAAATAAATGTGAGGGTAATTTCAAGGAATTTAAGAGAAGGTCTGTTAGTGAACCTATTCTCACACTACCCTATAATGGAGAAGGGTTTGTGATATATTGTGATACATTAAATAATGGATTGGGATGTGTCTTTATATATAATGACATGGTGATATCATATGCTTATCACCAATTGAAAATAAATGAGAAAAACCACATAAATCATGATTTTTGACATGGTATTATTAATATTTTCATTGAAGATATAGTATAATTATCTTTATGGTGGAAGGTGTGACATATATATGAACCATAAAAACTTTAATTATATATTCAATTAGAAATAGTTGATTATACTCCATAGAAGAGGGTTGGAGCTAATTAAATATTATGGATACTCAATACATTAACAATATGGGAAGGTGAACAAGGTGACTGATGCTTTGAGTTAAAAGAACTATGCTAGTTTAGACATGATGAGGATTGAAAGAGATGCAATACATATGAATTTTCAAAAGATATAACTTGAAATATTAAGAAAATGGGACATATCCTATCTTTATTAGATGAATGTAAAACCATATATCCATGAGAGGATTGAATAGGTGAAAAAGGAAGATATAGAACTACAGAAGAAAGTGAGGAATGTTCCTGAGTTCATCCATGACTATTATGAAATAATAAGGTTCAAGAATAGAGTACGTGTCCCATTAATACTAGAATTTAAGAAGGGGATATTACATGATGTTCATAGTTTATCACTCTATATTCATCCTAGAAGTATGAAGATGTATAGAGATCTGAAAGAATATTTCTTGTGGGACAATATGAAAATTAATATTGCATAGTATATATCCCGATTCCTGGTATGTCAGTAAGTTAAAGCTATGAGAAGAAAGTATAAGGGTATGTTATAACCATTATCCATACCTGAATAGAAATGGGAAACCATCACCATAGATTTCCTTGTTGAGATCCTAAAAATATCAGAATTATGTAATGTTATTTGGGTTATAGTTGATTATCTTATGAAATTAGCACATTTTATTTACAATTGAGAATATTTTTATCTTCATCATATTTATAGGATATAAATTAATAAAGTGGTAAGATTGTATGGATTACCACATTATATTGTATCTGATTGAGATATGAGGTTTACCTTGATGTTCTGGAGAATTCTTCAATAGTACTTTGATACAAAGTTGAGTTTCAGTAATATATATAATCCTCATATAGATGATAATTCTGATAGGAGCATCCAACTATATATGACATGTTTAGGGATTTTTATATGGATTTTAAAGGTGTTTGAGATGAACACTTTCTTTTTGGGAGTTTTCTTACATTAAGAACATTCACTCGAGAATTCATATGGATCCATATGAAGATCCATATGAAAAGAAGTGAAAAAAATCCAATGTGTTGGGATGAATTTGGGTAAATAAATCTATTGGTACCTAATATAGCTAAAGAAATGACAGATAATATTAGATCCATTCAATATCACATCAAAGAAACTCAAATTAGGTAGAAAAGTTATACTAAAAATAATCGGTGAAATCAGGAGTTTGAGGTTGGTGATAAGGTATTCCTATGCATATATATTTGGAAGAAGGTTTTGAGATTTATAAATAAGATCAAACTGATCCCTAGATATATAGTTAGTTATAAAATTAATGATCATATCCAGATGGTAGCTTATCACTTAGAGCATCCACCAAAGCTCTCTCAAGTTCAAGATGTATTTCAGGTATCTCTCTAGAGTAAGTACATACTTGATAATTTACATGAAAAAAACTCATAAGTCATAATACTGGAGTAAGATATCTATTATAAGGAAAAATATATGGAGATTTTTGATTGAATATGGAAAGTGATATGTAATAAGAACACTCACCTAATCAAATTTTTGTGGCAAAACCATAAATTTGAGGAAGCTATGTGGGAACTCGAGGATGTGATGAGGCATAAGCATCCATAGTTGTTTGTATCAGAGTGATAGAATTTTTAGGGAATAATTATTATAAGGGGTAAAATTTAACACTCCAATATTTTATGATATATTTCTATTTAAGTAATTTTAATTTCTTTCATATATTACTTACTCACAACACCAGTTTTAAACGAACCACAATATACTATTGAATTATTATTATTTAATGTGATTGATATCACATTGAAATTATATCATAGGGTATTAATAAGACTAAATAAATTATGAATGGTATTTTTTATACATTTATAAAATTAATTCATTGGTTATCAAATAATTTTAAATGAAAATAAAAGTATTTAAAGGTAAATGTAGATGTTTTTTCTGAAAAATGTGTTTACTTACACAATATGTTTTTATATTAATGAATTAAATTCATATAAATTGATGAATTATTTTAATTAAATGATTATATACTATATTAAATCAAATATTTTAACATTCATCTAATAGTTTTTACATGGAAAGGAATGAAGGTAACTCAATTTTAAGCATAAAAATACATTTGTCTAAAAACGGTTTTGGTGCGTTTTGCGCACTTATTATAAATTGAAATTTCACCACTTAGAGAAATTGAAAATTAAAAAATAGATTATATATTTATAAATATAATAATTAATATTATTTAATAATATAAACTAAATTTTTGTTCATAATGAATAGTAATTGAGGTAAATATTTTTTACCTTGGAAAGGGTAAATCAGGTTATTAGGATTAAAAATAATGTGATAAGATTTAAAAATATATATAACACTAACCTTATTTATATTTTATGAGTATATTTTGACCTTAATCATATAATATTAAAATATAAGTCATCTTGACATGATTTTTCTTTGATAATGACCTTAATATTATTTCATGTAATGAATAAAAATAAAATGTCTGTCTCACGTTTTTTATATCTCTAATATTTTTTCATAGGGATAAAAGGAGGATATGTTCAGTTATAAATGATAAATCATAATGAAACTTCTTCTATCATGATAATTTATTTTTAATTTTTAGTGGTGGGATTATTGTCTTATTGCTTACAAAACTCTAACAAAGTTCTTGTTCAAGTAATATAAAAATCCAATAGTTTTTTTTTTAAAATTACTAAAAGTAATATAATTTGGATGAATTATCATGTTTAATATTTTTAGATAAATATAAAATATTAGGTATTATTTAAATGTTTATAATATAATTAAATTTATATCTTGATTTATTTAAAGTAAAACTATGTGAATAGTCCTAAAATGACTTTAATGGCATCTTATGTTAAATCATAATTTATTAAATGTTTTAAATTTCATTGAAATATTATATTTGGATAAGTGAAGGGGATATCATATATCATACCATCCATTAAAAAATTATTGGTAAAGTTTCATTTTATAGTAAATTTCATGACATTTAAAGAGTGAAAAACTTGGATATTGCGATAATCGTCAAAATGGATTGGGGTGGGGGGTAAACTAAGATATAAGGGTTAAAAAATCACCCAAAACTCTCTAAATTTAATTTTATTAGAGGATGTAGACTCATAACAACCCCTATATTTGAAATATATCAATTATATTTCACTTCAATATGAAAATTAGTTTATATTAACTTAATACTTTAAGTAATTCTATGGGTGACCCTCCCCTCACTTATAAATGGGAACCTCCTCTTCTCCCTTATTCATAAAGTTTGAGCCTTATATATTAGAAAATAGTTTCCCTAATAAAATAATATATTACATCACCACTTCCTAGAGAACATTTTCATTCCAAAATATCATCCTTTCAAGTCTTAACGTGTAATCTAAAGGAGCTTTCTTAATAAAGTGGTATAACTCTTAACCGAGTACTTTCAATTTTATTTCTTATTCTACATCCTCTAAATATTTGGTATCCAATATAAAAATAATAAATTACGTATATTAAATAAAATTATTTTTTATTATGATTATGTAACAAACATTATCCATTTCATTTCTATCCTATGGTAAAATAAGTCATTGCTCATGCGTATGTGTGGAAAATAACCATCATGTTGAGATGCGTTTCATTTTTCATCACCACTTCACATTTATGGTTATAATTATTTATTTAATGAATATATATGATATTATTATAGTTATTTAAATCTGAAATATTATTTAATTTCCTTTAGTTCAATCTATTGAAAAGTGGAAACATCCCTCATGAATACATATAGACTATCGTCTCTATGAAGTGATGCAATTCATATTTCATCACCAATTTACATGCATAGTTATAAAAATGAATATAATGATTAACTATTATTCTCATGAAATGATAAATATTTTTTAGATTATAGAAATATTATCAAGTACAAGGCTGAGGAATTTCGAACTGAAATATTCATGAAAAATTTAGCAGTTATCACCAAGAACTATGATTTTAATAAAAAATTGTTAACAAGTAGGTGATAATAAATTATAAGTAAATAATTTATGGTATTAAATATATGATTATGTTTCTAGAATATATTTATTATAAATATATATTTACTATATATGTGGTTTGAATGCATACAAATCAAGATGGGATTTGAGGTAAGGGGTTTATATTGCAATCTCATTTCTTTTCAGGATTGTCTATGCTAAATTTCAAGTGAGGGAAATTATATAGATATTGTCCTTTAAAAATATATATTTTATTATAAAATGGTTATTAATATAATATTTATGTATCATTACAATTTCCCTCTCCTTGGTACTTAAAAATTATCAAGAAAATTATTTTAAAGAAAAGTTGACCTTATTTCCTATTTAATCGACAAACTTTTTCTTCCAGGTCCGTGCACTTAAAAATTGTTTTATGAATGTTTTTGAATATAATTTGAATGCTTTAAAAGTATAATTTTAATTACCTTTTAATTTATGTACAATTTTTTAAAATGAATATTTTTGAAAAAATGTTTTCAATACAAGTTAATTTTTTGAGTTTTTTACAAAAAAGTGTGAAAGAAATGTTTTCTTTTAACATAAATGATATGAACCAATTTTCCCAAAATCATGACCATTATTTTATTTGAATATTACTTAAAAATTTCCCATGTTTATTTTCTAAGCAAATTATTTTCTCAATTTTTTTTAAATTTTGGTTAAAATGTTATTAATAGAAAAAGGATATATTCCTCACGTTTTCAATGAAAGATTTAAATGATATTTTAAAGGTATTATTCATATATGTCATCATCTTGTAAGAATTTATATGCTTTATTTAGGATATTATATTATGATACCATCTAATTTATTTTTCTGGATGGCTAATAATTTTTATGATTCAAGGATGATTCTTTGAAGCTCATTTTTTTATAAGGGTTAACTATGTTATGATGAATATTTTGTGAAACATTTTTATTTTCCTTAGGTTTTTACATGATGAAATTATGGAATGAATCTAATTTACATTCCATTTGTTATGATATGACTAATTTATGAATTTTCTTATGATATTGTGGCATATTTATTGTTTAAGGTTATATGATGGGTGGGACAAGAATTATATAACCATCCAATGCATTAGGTAATGATGGATAAGTGATGAGATAACATTGTTATGCATGAAATTGATTTCATGTTCACAAAATTATGCATTGACAATGATTTTTTTATATTAATTAATGTCATGACTTGGTTTCATGTGCATAAGTTAATGAATGGACCTGGTTTCATGTTTATAATATTATACGAGGATCTGATTTCATGTCCTTAACTTAAAGAGTGAGCCTATTAGTATTTTTGCAGGTTCAGATGTTATAATATTATGTTTTTTAAATTATTATGTTTCTGATATGCTCTAATGGATCTGATTTATTATTGATAATTACACACTTTTATGCCTTTTTTCTTTTGTTATGACAAATACTTGTACCATAACTCACAATTAATGACATTTTATTGATTTTTATGAGTTTATTATGTTATGATCATGTTTTAATACCCTTATACCTAATTCTAACCATTGATTGATATCTTCTATATTTACCTATACTGAGCATTTGATCTCACCGTTTCTTATGTTTCCATTTTCCACAGGTTATGAAGAAAGGTTTTAAGTAGGGAATATATATGGGAAGTAATATGGTAGAATATTTTTAGTATATATTTAAGAAACATTATGAAATAAGGTGATTATATATCTAATCTATAGACACTAGACCATTATGGTTTTGGGATGTGTATAAGGTTGTTATATATTGAGTATTTATCAAAAATGATATAATATTTATGTATGTTATACTAGATTCAACCCTGAAATTGAATACAATAAAATGTATTTCATATTTGGAGTAAAAACATACAAATTATATAATAAAGGAAATTTCATTTTGAGGCATAAAAATAAGTCACCAAGGTTAAAAGTGAGTTATCACAATGAATGTAAAATGAGGTAAATTGGTTTAATTAAGGGGTAAAGGCCTAAAATATCATGAATAATTATGTCTAAATTTTTGGATGAGGTAATTATGTACCTACACTTATCCTACCACTATTATGTTTCCTCTTCGGATCTAATTTCCATGATAAATTACATTCCTTATTCACTAAGGAACGTGTATTTGTGAAAATGCATATCAATCTCACCTATAAAAGAACCCCCATAACCACTTCATCAGAAACCATCCATTTAGTATCCTATTTATTCACAACCCATTTTCTATTACTAAAAACACACAACCAAATTTTTTAACCTTGGTTCATTATGAGTTCTAAATCTTTCATTTCCAAGAGGCTCTCTGAGAGAAGATTCAAGTACCCAATGTAAATGTGATCCTATCTATGATCATTTTTATTTATCTTTTTCTGCCAAGAATTATTTAATTTGATTTATCATATTATAAAAATGTTTTTAACATAATTTTTATTTTTTAAAATTGATATTATTGTTGTGTAATAACATGTTTTTACTCATTGAATCATTATAAAGTGTTTTTGCTTGGGTCAGTTTTACCACCCACATAAATGATAATATAATGTCGACATAATGAATGAGTATGAAAACTTAAATACTTGTAATAAAATTTAATAATGAATAATTTAATAAGTTTTCATAATTATTTAATGGTAATATATATATGTATACTAATTATTAAAATTAATTTTTTATTGAATCAAAATTAACTAAAAATGAGATCTATATTCATTCCATGAAAACTATCTCCATAAGTTACATGAAATAACCATAGTAATTAAGAAATATATAAATAAGATTTAATAAATATTAATGATATTTATACAGGTTCTGAACCCATGATCAATGAAAAAGTATTGGTAGCTCCATACTGAGGTTAGCACAGAACAAACAATACAATGAACACCAAAATTTTAATTTTAAGAAATAATTATTAATAAATGGAATATAAAAAATTATAAATGAATTGTATTAAGTAAAATAAATACCAATATGGTTATGATATATATTAATAATTAATTATTTTATTATACATGGAGTTAGTGCACGTGCGACCAAGAAGAAGTTTGAGCTATGGATTTCTTATCTTAGTTTCCTTTCATTGAGATATTCTACATATTAAACTCTCATTTTATTTTGTGTGGTGTATATAGTACCCATGATTTTTTTATTAATTTTTTCACTAAATTAACGTTATTATAAAATACATCTAATGTACTTTATTCCAAATGATTTTGTTTTGTATGATACCAAATTTGTAAGGGTGTCTTTCCAACCTCACATTGAAATTAAGATTATTTACGACTAAATTTTAATCAGGGGAAACTATATTCTATTTATATATAAAAACTAATATATTTTATTATAAAATGTTTATTTGTAGTTTTAAATTTATTTTTACCAATTCACCTTCTTTCAGTTTATAATTAAAATGAAAATATGCTTGTAAGTAACGTAGACCCTATCACTTATTTTTGGTTAAGAATATTTATCCCCAATGTTTATATGACTTATTTTTTTTTATAAATGTTATTCTATATAAAATATTATTTCTTAAGATAATTTTATGTTTTACTAGACTATATTTAAAATGAAATTAATGTAATATCTTTTTAATGTTTTCTACAAGGGTTATTTTTTGATGACTTCCATTATAAAGTGTAAAATAAATATATTTTTTAAAAAATTCCACATAAATTCATATTACTGTAATATTATTAAGGTTTAATTTTAAATATTACTATCCACATTTTCATGGTTTTACAAATTAATTTCTATTCTAATTTTTTATAAATTATTTTCATTTGTGAATAATAGTTTTCTAAAAGTAGTGTATATTTCTCTATATTTTTTGAAGTAGTTTTTTAATAATCATAAAAAGTTTTTTCATCTATTTCAATATTATTTATTGTTTATAATTATTTTATAGGTGTATAATCTAAATATACCATCCATATTATTTTTATATATGGTATATGATCACATATTATAGAAATATCATGACACCCTTTTCTTTATCACAATATAAGTAAGTTATATTATGATTATGGATGTTTTCATGTTAATATAGAAAACATATGTATGGTTTATCATTATATGATATGTGGGTTCAATATAAACCTAAAGTACATTTGGTATAGTATTATATCTCATGATATCAAGATAATACATTTGACCAATTTTAGAAGATTATAGAGAATGGGGGGTTTTCTCATGTTCACTATGTTATGGGAATGTGGTTATAATCATACATTATGATATTAATGTCTTGTTGGTTAAACATAATCTATTTTTTGATTTCTAGGTTTATTTTTTCCACACTCTTATTCTTTGTAGTGTACCAATTTCATGTTCTTATAACTCCTGATAATTGATTCTTGTTTCCACCCTCCTATGACTCATGTCTTATTTTATCCCAAAAAACTTATGTAATAACTCATGTTTTATGATCTATATTTTTTTTGGTTATGATTTTCATATACTATTTTCATGTACCTTTATTATGTTCACTTACTGATATGTTCATATTATTATCACCCAGGATCTTTGATTGATGTCTCTTATGTTTTACCTTACTGAGAACTTGAACTCATCCCATTATTATATTTCCATCACCCAGGTTATAAATAAGAGTATAAAACATGATATGTCTAGAAGGGGGTATAGTGTGATGAGACTATGGATAAATATTTAGTGTTATAAAATATGTTTTTTATATATCAAATCTCTATATACAATCAACCTATAATTTTTTGGGGTGTGTTTTATTATGAGATGTATTGTATAATCATGTATAATGATGTAATATATATGTATGTTATTCTATATTTATCTCACAATGATTCTAAAAAATGTAATATTATTAATCACTTTACTAAATTTACAAATTAGGTATCCATGGTAACTATTTATAAACCAAGTGATTTACTATTTTTTTATAAAACCATTAAAACAACACTTGGATAATGGTATGGAATAAGTAAATGACTATAATTATATTTAAAAAAACAAAGATAAATTTTACAGACTCCTAAGTGTACTCATAAAAAATTAATTTACTTTTGAATTTAAAAATAGGATACTTATTGATGATTAACTATATTACGAAGCTATATATCCTGCCTTCAAGTTCATAGGTTTGACTAACACATTTACATGGAGTTTCATTAGGCAATCTCCACAGGTATGGCAAGTTAAATTTACAAATCAAGCATACTAGTGCAATCATGTGAAGAGGAGTGTTTGTGTTTCTGTGAAGTATAAAATAAAAGTAACAAATAATTTAAATAAAATAGTAGTAAACAACATGTTTTATGATAGCATGAACACATAAGAAATTTTTTAGTGTTTTTAAGAATAAAATAAGAAAATAATATGGATGTGGGATTGATTTTGTTGTTTTATATTACATATACATGAATTCATTGGTTATTCCCTATAATAATCACTCCTCCTTTCTATGTGCTCTCTATAATCACTCATCAGATTCATGGTGCAATCACAAGTCACTATGGGGTTACCTATGATAACTACAGCATAATCATTAATCTCTTATGGTCTATTATTAATGTGTACCTTAACTACATTATACAATGTCATGATTCAAAAAACAATGTCCTTATACCATGGGTATGGGATTTAATTTTAACTATTTTTCCATCATCCTCTCACCTATGTTTATCTACCAATGTATTAGGCTATAAATCCATGATTTAAAAATGTATAAGATAATAAAAATTCAATTAAATCAAGAATTTATCAAAAATTCACAAATACACTTCTCCCTTCCCTAATAGTTTTTAGCCACACATGCTTATTATAAACCCATTAAAAAATATTAAATAAAAAAAATCATATCTAATGATTGGTGTGAAGATTCTTCCAATGGCTGAGCCTCTACCTCTCTACTATACCTCTTCAAAATATCAATTTCCCATATAGTGAATATGATATTTATTACGTTCCTCATCACATAAACAATGATCATTACATACAGGTAGTGAGTATCAATATAATTCCATGTTTATACAACTATAATTCTCTTCAATAAAGCTCCAAATCCCCTTCCCCATGTATTTTTTACTTCTCTATTTATAATATTAGGTTACATATATCTATAACATCAAGTATTACTCAATCTGTTTAGACAAATTTATAAGATTATTATTTTGGACCCTATAACCTATGGATGTACTCCATTTGTAAACTTCATTGATAAATGAACCACAATGTTAAATATCATTCATTTTCATTCCTATTAAACTTTTGTATTTTTTTCACATGATTTGGGGATGGAAAAACACTTCTGGTGTATTTATGAAACATTGCTGGTCGACTAGATTTTTTTTGAAATCAGAGCCCGAAAAATAAATTGCAGTTATCATAACCAATGTTGGACAATTAATTACATTGAATTAATAACATAAAATCTAATTGATTCTTGGGGATCCATTGGAGTTATATTATAACCTTGAGATATTACTTGAAATTATGTTGAGTGTTCATGTATTCTTGGGTAATGATATAAGTCACATTGGTGCTGGTGTAATCTTAGGGTGTAATGTGAGTCACATTTTCTTGGAAACTTAATCTCAGCCTCTAGACATTTTGGATTCCCATAAAAGAATCATTATAATGTGGAGGTTATTACCTTGAGTTCATATAATATGTTTTACCTCCACACTACATTTCATTTGGGATGTAATATATGTTGGATTCCATGAGATAATGTTGGTAGTGATATCACCTCAAGTATTTCTCCCATGCTATGTTTGAGATATCATAGTCCTGATAAGTTAACATAATTTTATTGATGAGTGAAAAAAGCCTTGTTATGATGGATATGAAAATTCATGGAGTTATAAAATACACTCAAGATCAAACTTGGGTTAAGATTAATCATGATAGATTCTTTAATTTACTATTCTATAATATATTATTCTTCAGTTTTTTCTCATGAATCCTATTTTATTTTATATTTATTTTTGTATAGTTCATTTCTATGCATGTTTTAATCTTATAGAGAGTGATTATAATATCATATACTCTTATGTAGAATTCACACTTGTATTAAAACACTTCTAAACACCAGTTAATCACTTGAAAAGAATTTTGATTCAAATAATAACTTCAATGAATAAAAATATGTGAATAAATTTCTAGAATTATGATCTTATTTATAAAACAATAAAATTTATATATTTTTTTTCATTTAATAAATAAAAAATTAAAAAACCACCTAAAATATAAATGAAAAAAAATAAAATAATATTAGAATTGTGCTATGCACATTAACCCACACTTGAGTGATAAGTTGAACTTAAGTTATTTCTATCAACTTTCTTCAAAAATAACTCATATTATTTTGAGTTTGATTATAGATACATTAATGTTTAACTAAATATATTTTATTTAAATCATTTCTACAACATGTGAGACATCGAAAAAATACTCTACTTTATATTTCTCTTCATATGGTGGGTTTCTTACATACCTGATATAAATGAAATGATAATCTCATAAGTTAATTCCCCTTTTTTAATTTGGGTTCAAAATTAACCTCACTATCTATTTATCTTAACAACTAGGCATATAAACTAGTTATTGTATTTTTGAGCAATGACATGTTCATTTCACTTATTGGTTGAGTATGAATTTTTTGAGCATAACCATCACTTATAGAAGACACCCATCAAGGTCATTTTTGATGACTAAGTAATTGAAGTAGGATAAGGACAATAGAATCTAAAATTTTCATTTCACCTATGTTCATGGATTTGGTTTTTCACAGACAGACAAACACACACACACACCTAATTCATAGTCATGTTGGAAATTTCATGTGGGATCCCAATTTACCATTTTACTCCAGTATCAAAGTACTTATCTAATTCCATTTTAAGTTGGATACTTGATGTTCTATTGTGTTATAATTAATAAATACATCTAAATTCAAGTTAAAATTCTAGTGTGTATAAGTGAGATCTTGACCCGCTAGAGTAATTCCTCTTAATAATTACTAACAAAGTTCATAGACTAGAAACATAATTTTTTTAGAGTGATATATCTCCTTGGGAAGTGATGGAAAAAATTGTCAATTGTTAGTTCAGATTAGTTCACACACCACACTGACAAACACATTATTTATATAATATAAACAATATATATAGTTTAATGATATTTCAAATTTTTTATAACAGTCAACTCAAATTTAAGTTTTAGGGTATGTATAATAACCCCTTTCACGAATTATTTTATTTTGTGGTGAATTCTTTTTTCCTATACATTAATAAAAATTATTCATGCCCATCCTATAAAATCAAAGAAACACACTCAGTGGATGGAATTATCTCTATTATAATCAAAGAAAAATTGAAATATAAGAAAGCATGGGCTACCTACCAAGAGTCATTTGTTTATTATCATCATCCATGATCTTTATCTCTTCAATATTACATTAGAAAACTAGTGGATTTTCCCACTTTTCCTATTTCAAAGTATTGATTTAACCTCTATACATTCATAAAGAAATTATCATAATATTCTATATAAATATTCATAAACCCATTAGGATTTAATCCCAACACATTGAATGGTATAGACCATACATATTTTGGTTTTATTAAAATAGCTTCATTCATGAGTTGAACAGAAGGAAAAGTTTTTCTTCTTTAATATTATTAAAATGTTTCATCTTTTCCTGGAACAATATATCATTTTCATTCAAAAAAATACATTTTCATGGTATTTTATTAATAACTCTTATAAATCATTCAGTTAAAAAATCATCTTCTATGAAACACTCATATAATTCACATTAAAATACTTCACAACCTAGAATGTTTAATGGTCAATCTCTATAGGCAGATGGAATTTTTCTAATTCTAGGTTTATATAGATACATACCAAGGGGGGTTGTATAAGCTATTATCTTTAAAAAAATAGAATCTTCTATATTGTAGGTTGAATCCTTCCTTAATAATATCAATGTATTTTCCACAATACCTTTCAAAGCCTTATTTGTAATCTCATCCTGGAAACTTATTTTTTAATTATACATTGATCTAGTTTTTTCTTGTGTCAATAGTTTTCCATAATCATTTTGAAGTTAAAATTCATGAAATATAACCCATTATCCATGATTATGGATATAAGAACTTCAATTATATAAAACATACATTCTATCTCAAATTTAACCATATAATTTGAAAAAAAGTTTAGGAATGTAACTCATATATACCATTTTGATACATAGCCAACTGCCATAAAAATATATTCATCCCTAAAAGATTTTTGGAATGGTCCCATGAGGTCTAGACCATATACATTGAAAATTTAATCTTTAAGGATGCCTAATTATGGAATTTATTTACTTCTCATTACATTTCCAATCTTATGATATTTGTCATAAATTTTAACAAATTCTCTAGAATAACTGAATAATGTGGGCTATTATAATCCTTTGTAAATTACATATCAAACACATTCATATTTCTATATTGTATACTATAAGTAATTTCATTGAAAAGTTTATAATTGATGGAACATCACCTTATAGCACACACATTACCATAATTCTATCAGATACTTATCTAAAATGTATTGGATATTCCCCTAAGTAATATTTCAGACCAACCTCATATATTTTCTTATCATTATAGGTATTTCCTAGTGGATTTTACTAGTAAAAATGAAATTGTTAAATTCATAATACCAAGGATGAATTTTGGTTGTTACTAAATATAGTTTCTCATTTATAAATTTTCCAATAATAGGATTGGTAATATCTTACCTTAATTCATTAAGACTAGATAGGTTCTCAACCACTTGATTCTTATTACATTTTATGTTCCTAATATTATTATAAAATTCATGAAAGATTAACCTTTATCTAATTAACCATTTCCTCGATTCCTTCTTTTTCAACAAAAACAACAATACTGAATAGTCTTAAACACAATTACCTTTTTTACAATGATATATTTCTTGGATTTATATAGAATATTAACTACTAAAGCATCTATTTTTTGATGTGTTATAATTGATCTGTCCTCCATTAAATGAATTAATTGCATAGTATATGACACATTTCTCTATCTCACTATTTTTACTTATAAACCCCCTTAAAAAATTCACTAGTGTCACACATGATTTCAAAATTTTGATTATAATCAGGTGATGTTATAATAAGTGATGATACTAAATAATTAAATCTATTTAAAACTTGAAATATTTTTTCATCAAACATACACATGGCCTCATTTTACAAAAGTGATCATAATTGAATTTTAATATTTGATATTTCCTTGAAAAAACTTATATAAAACCCAACATTATTAAGGAATCTCTTCACTACATTAATTGATTTTAATGGTGGTAGTGATGATATCACCTCAATTTTGACCTTATTTACTTATATTACATATATTGATATTTTTTTAGCCATGAAAAATACCTTCTCTCACCATGGGTAATCATTTATCCCTATTAAATTCTAAATGTTTCTTATCATATATATCTCACACTTTTTATAGATTCTACGATAAATCATCAAATTTCATTCAAATAACAAAAAAATTAACCATGAATACTTTAATGATATTTTGTATGTCTAAGAAGATAGCCATAATGAATCCTTAAAAATTGGTAGGTTATCTAACAACCCATATGTAATTATTCTATAAGAAAACATATTTTAGGTCCATGTGAATGCTTTCATTTCTTGATTTGTAGGATCAATGGTCACTTGGTTGTATCTTAAATATCTATATAAAAAGTAAAAAAATGAGAGTTCTTTGAAAGTTTCTCCAACATCACATCACTGAATGTTAGAGGGAAATGATATTCTATTGTTGATTTGTATAACTTTCTACAGACTATACAAACTCTCCATCCTATAATAATTCTTTTTGAAATATTTTCATTCCATTAAATTTCAATGATAGACTAACAAAATTTATTTGGTAATAAATTTATAGTAATAACATATACACTATTTGAAATGGGATAAATTTTCCCTATATGAGAAATTTTATAACCTTAGACTATACCAATTTTTTCATATTCAGTTTGATTCTTCTCTATTAATAAATAGTTAGCCAAAAATCATTATCCATAAGAAATTTATGCATGAAAATTGTTGGACTTATTAACTTAATATATGATATAGTCCATGTAATTATATTATGATTCTTTTTAAATACTTCATGTAATTTTTCCTCTTGTCAAACCTCCAATTATACCAAATCAATGAAAGATAGTGTCTTTTTTCACTCAAATTATGATATTTAATATTGGAAGGAAATACCTTTAATTATAGATGAGGTGGATTCTTTATAGATGGTTTCTTAAAAATTCTTTATTTATCCATGTCTTCTTAAAATCCTTATACTATATAAAAATGATATTTTTCATTATTGATTATGCAATATTCTTCCAAACCCATTGTAGTGTTATCCTTGTTTTTAGTGAATTCCTACATCCTAGTATATTCATATTAAAATTGAATTTGTGAGTTATCTTTCGAATATTGATCAATAATATGCACTGAAAAAATCATCTAAAAAATATTGATTATTAATATATTGAAATAAATTTAGTATCCCCTTATTTACCGCACATAAAAAGTATGTTTTCCTTAGGGAACAACAATCAAGGAACCTACAGTGGAAAAAATGATCTTCTATGTATAACCACCCCTTCCTTACAACTTTCCTTGTTTAATACCACCAGATGAGCTAGAAATATGATTTATCCAACTATAAACAATAAATAATCAATAACTCTTAATGAAAATGTTAATTATCTATCAAATAGTTTCAATGCCACTATAATGGTATTAAGAACTCCATTTCCAATCTCATTGAAAACTTATAGAGGAATTAATGTTATGTTAGCTCCAAAATCACAAAGACACGTGAATGTTCCCTTATCTTCAAATTAATAGGGAATACTCAATATCTTTGGATCCTTTAGTTTTTGATGCATTTTTATTTTAATAACAACACTTTATTCCTCTGTGTGGGGAATAGTTTCAAACACTTACAACATTATTTTTTTGAGATGATTTTCTTAAAAAAATTAATATAGGATGGAATCTTGGAAAGTTCTTCTGCAAATGAGATATCAAATATGATATTCTCAAACATATGAATAAACAACATGATATACTTGTCTTTATACTTATCAAACTACCTATATCTTTCAATATATGGAGATGGTGGATCAAATGCTTTGATATCACTATCATATAACTTTTGAATAACTCTTATATAATATATTTCCATTCTTTACTTATTTTTCATATCTAGTTTAGCTTCTAATTTATCTTTATTCTTCAAACTATATTTTTTCAATTTATGGTATTCATATTTTTTTACGACCCTACATGTACTATATTTCATACAATTTTATTTTTATCCCTCCCTTTTTCCCTCCCATGGTTATAATTTCTAAAAAAACGCTTTGATTTATCTCAGTTATACTAGGAAAATTTCCATTGTCTCTTAATAAATTTTACTTAAAAAATATCCCAAGTTTAATTTTTAGGATGTGAATACAAGCTCGGTTCTCTTGTATAATTTAATAAATTATTGAAAATTTGAATTTATGCTCAAGAAAAAATCACCCATGTTAAACTGATACCCCTTGATTTACATATGATCTTCCAAGATATTCATGGTAATAGAATATTATTTCTTCTATATAGAGACATGGTTTTTGTATGATATATGGTTATTTATGGTTGAATAAATTTTTTACCCGTTTCATTGAAATTAACCCTACACTCAATTCTTTAATGTTCCTTACACATTCCATGATTAATTAGTGTGAATCTTCCATACTATATTTTTTGTGTTCAAAAAAGGATAATTCCTTATGGGATGTCTCCCATAGTATCCCATATACCACAATTCCTCCACTTGATTAGTTTGGGTTTATTTATTCTCATGTCAAAATTAATACAATGGATAATACTAGGCCTATACATGAAGAAATAATTACAATTTTTTCTTTCTTCCAAGATTTTGGATACTAGACCATTCGTTTGTCATTGAAAATATGTTATTTTTTCATTATTATCATCCCTCACTATCAATTAATTAATAGTCACTCTTTTTTATCTTACATCTTATTATTTATAATTTGTTACAGGAATATTATGAAGCCACTTGAGTTTATCTATTAAATTTTTACTGTAGTAGAATCCTTATACAATGTCGATTAATGTTTTTCCCATTCCATTAAGTCCTCTATATAAGAATTACATCAAAATATAGTATGGAAATTAGTTATGGGGGGGCACTTTTGATAGTAAATTTTGAATCATTCACATGATTTATGAATATATTCTTGATCTTTCTAGAAAACGATAGACTCTATAGTCTTTATGACCATAATTCTCTTTATAGGATATAATATTATTATATAATAATTTTTAAATATACTCTTATTTAATGAACTAATACTTATATTTTTGTAATAGATATATCCAAGATTTACCCTTAAGATAGTAGGGAAAGCAACTCATCCTTATCCCATCTTTAGTTACACTAATTAGTGGGGAATATTAGCCAATGGATAAACTCTTTAATTAATGAAAAATCATTCTATGAAGGTAATTTATTAAAGATATAAATATTTTACATGAAATTTTTCCTTAGAAAATAATTCCTTACATTATGTGTCAATATAATTCATGACGGGTTCCAAAACAACCAAGGTACTTTCAAGTCCCTGTATCTTGGTAGTCCTTGTGAATTTTTGGAAACTTTACTCATTAAAATATTTATCTTATCTATTATTATTATTATAATTATTTCACATATCTAAGTTTATTTCATCCATGTATTCTGTATTCTTAGCCTTACTTATATAAAAATGTCATTAAATTTCAAGAATAAGAGGAAGTACATCTACACTCAAACTTATTATATTCATGTATTTGCGATGCCATAGAGTTTAATATGTGAAAATTGTAAATTTTGAAATGAATTTTTAAACTATAAATCTATAATAATGATGTATACAGTGAAATTAATATTTTTAATTTTATAAGTGTATTATAAATTAAAAGTGAATTGTTATTACTGTTCTTGATAACAACATAAAACATGATGGACTATAAAATATGTAGTGAAGAAAACAAAACATCCCTGTAAGTGTACAATATTGAATAAAACATTAATCCTAAGTTTTACTAGATTTTATACATTAGTATGGATACATTAATTTACTAATAATATTTATTAGTGTGATCATATTAAGAAAAGTATTTAGGCTTTTGTAAAGTAAAAAATATAGGTAAAAAATAGTGAATATTATACAGTAGTAAAGAAAAAGGTTAATTAGATTGTGAGTATAGGAGAAATGTTCTAAAGTTTTTACAAATTAAATGAGTAAAAAATGGTGGTATTTGTATTGGTTTCATTATTTTATATTTTTGAACCCACTTAGTGTCTGGGTTGTATTTGTTGTCAATAAGTGAGTATTTTTCTCAAGTAAATATGTTAATGAATAATGATGCTGAAGAAGTTTTGGAAGTGTTTTGATTTTATAAATCATTTTTAGAATATGTTAAAATGTGAAGATCATATCATTAGAATCCATGGAGATTTAGTAACATGAAGAAAGAAATGGTTTATGTGGTTTATCTTGAGAAGGATGTTTAAAATAATTTTTAGGAATAAATTTAAAGAAGGATGGAGGATGAGTCTAAAGTGAATTATTGGCCATGTCATATTTTCATGAGGCATTTTGAAATATTATTTCTATGTACAATTCATCTAGTGAGTTGTGTATGAGTCATTAGTGGTCACCTCAGCTTCACATGAGTCATTTCCATAAGAGGTTGGTTGAAATTTAACTGAGGGATGTGATCTGATCTAACATATGTATGAGTATTTTTTCTTGAATCTTAACTAAATATTTAACAAAAAAATAGAGCCAAAATTTATCTAGATCAACAAACTAAGAAACCTGACTATCATGAAGATAATTGTCCATGTTCTAAGATGGGGTCTAACTAGGGGAGACATAGAGGATGGATATCCCCAACATGGTGAAATAAAGAAGCAACAAGTTAGGATGTTTCATGAGTGTGGAAATACGGTACAACTATCAATATTGTATGATCCTTAATGGATTTAGTTATTCATTTAAAAGTATATCTGGTAATAAAGTAGTGACCCCAAAGATTATTTTTTATTTGGGACAAGCTAAATGAAACATAGTTCATCTATTTAAAATTATACTAACTTATAAAAAATTATAAATGAGGCGACTTCGTCTCAATCATTTTCAACATCATGATACATTTCTTGCTTGTTATTTGAGGTTGAAACCTCTAATAACACAAAAATTACTATGTGAGTATCATAAGATCACCATCTTGAATAGAGAGAGTTTTATTCATGGTGAGATCCAGATGAACATACACCTTAAATAAACACCACATTATGCTACATGGATGAATATATATTGTAGAAAAAATCTACATGCCATGAACTATAAAGATAATGGATGAATGAGATTTGAGATTGTATAAAGGATAATCTAGGAATTAAATATGGTGATGCACTTATTTTCTCATCATTTAAAAAGAATAATATTTTTTTATGACTATGATCAATGATTATTCTAAATAAATGTATTCTTAAAAATATAATTTGAGGCCCATAGAATTAACGATTTAGATAAAGATTGTAAGGTTGCAATAACTTCATTATAAGTTTAATACAAAACCTTGTATGGTTGGTACAAGGATCTCATAAGGTTCATGTGAATAGTTAGGTGTAACCAAACTTATAAAAGTATAAAGTCCGATCCCATGGAAGTTTCTCCATTGCAAAGAAGTCTCCATGTTGTAATCACATGATTAAGAAAAAGGAATCAAATAAGATTAAATTCGTGAAGAGACTTTCAGAAAAAAATAATTAGTAGCCATGAATTTTATGCATCATTATTATGAAAACATGGATTTCATTTATGAAGTAGAATTTTTGGGATTATAAAATGGAAAGGCGGTTGATTCTTTAAGAAGTTTAAGGAAAATAAAAATATGTAAAGAATAAATATATTGAGGTTTTCAATTTTTAAATTTAAAGAGTTTAAGTGTTTTAATATTAGGAAAATAATATTCACATGATTTAGGAAAAAATCTTATTCAGTGAATAAGAATGAAAAGGTTTATCGAATATAAACACCTAAAAAAATTATGGATTTTAAAAGAATAAAGAAAACAGAGAGAACCCAAATCTTTTGATAACATCATATCTTGTAAGTCAAAGTAAAGGATGTATTATTAATAGTGTTTAAGCATGAGATACCACTGTGAACTGAAGAAATGAAAAAGAGTAATAAGAGAATAGTATCTAACCAAGACCACTGTTGATAATATATAGCTTCAGAAGATAAGATATCGATCCTATAACTTTCACATTTTTTAGAAGTATAAAGGTGATTGAGGTAGTATAATTGATTACTCAAACTGAGGAAGAATACCACAAATACATTTTTAGGAGAGACACTTGATTCTCTTTGTTTATAAACATTGAGAGGTACATGCTGAATCCAATATTTTATAGAGATTATATAATAGAAAACCATTGGTTTCTTTATACTTGGTCGATGCTATGATGGAAGGTCCAAGGACATACCCTTCCCCAGGATGATTTTCATAATAAGAAGTAATTTTTATGAAAGTGGGATAAATACCATAGTATATCATGGAAATAGTTATCCTAATGGATGAGAACATCATTAAAAATCCATGATATCATTATTTTTCTACTTTCTAGTTTACATATACATGTATAACGTCCAATATTGTGATAAAGAAAGAGTTAAATCCATTCAATATATAAGTGAATAGGTGAAAATGGATGAAATATTAAATTGTATTAAGAAAATATACCGTTATTGATTCACCCCCCTCTTAGTATTGGGAACATCTTTATGGGATCCTATCAATTGGTATCAGTTCCAGTCATACCTCTCTAGGATTATAAAAAGTTGAAGTTTTTTTCAATTCAAAAAGTATATATATAGTGAAATCATAGAGGAATCATATCAACCATGGATATGATTTACGCCTATTATAATACATAAATGAATAGAAGGATGATGATGTCGATAAAAATAGAGAAGACAACCATCATGTGAAAGGATGAAGAAAACCCAAATTCATCATGCAATAATCATTATAATATAAAACCATTCAACAATATTGAATAATTTTTGTAAAAATAAAATGGAAAGAAGAAGGATGAATATTCAACCTCAATTATATTGGATATCTTATACTATGATAATTTAATTTTGAATTCTTGTCTACATAGTTCCTCTGATGAACCAGACATAAGTAAAAAAGACCGTATTTTTGAAGAACTACCTGATAAGGAATATGTTGTCCCATGTGTTTATTTTTAAGATACATTGGAAGGGATACCAAATGATTTTTCTACTCTTATTCATGGATCAATTAATGAATTATATGATGAGGTCACCCAATTTCAAGGAGAATTATAAATGAAGGAAAAACGCTTAGCTAAAAGTAAATTAGTGAGAAAAAATCCCACCAATAAAGTTAAATACAAGAATATAATGAATTTAAAGATCAAATATAAATTCTAAAAGAATGGGAAGAAATTCATAAAATAAATCCAATAGAAAGAAGAATCCTTGAAAGTGTTATAATAAAAGTACCATGTATTGGGAGAATAAAAAAGTTCAAACATTAATATAAAATATACTTAATTGGATGTCCAGGAAAACAAGATAAGACATCTTAATAGTTTATTGCAATAAAAAACTAAACTTCAAGAGGTTATTGATTAAATATTAATAAAAGAGTTTGAATAAAATTCCAGTACAATGGAACGTTATAAAAATAACCCTAATATGGAATTACTTAGGCTTGAGATCATGCTTAGAAATATAGAAAGTTCTATTATTAAGTCCTCAAAAAAATTGAGAAGAATTTTGTTTCCAGATGATATTTTAATGAGTCTTATCATGAAAAATGGTATCTGTTTGGTGGAAAGTGTAACACCCTAATATTTTATAATATATTTTTCTTTAAATAAATTGAAAGTGTTTAGTGGCCTACTCCACATGAAATATAGAGCTTAAAACATACCACAATATACTATAATCTAGTTGTTAAATTAGCTGTGTGAATAGTAATAACTATATTATGAAAAATATTTAAGATGTTTTATATAATTAAAATTATTTATTAACTCTTAAAAAATAAGTACTCAGTTTTCAGTAAATTTATTTTATTCTTCAAAAATACATGTTCTTCAAAAATAGTTTTTATTACATTTTATGCACACAAACATTATAATTTATTTATATCATTTTTATAAATTTTATTTTTGTAAATTAATATCTTTTTTTGAAATCATAATTTCAATATTATCTTAGGGTAAATTTTTTGGATTTTTCTAAAAATATTTATTTTTTAGTAAATGGTGAAAAATACCATTTTTTAGTAAAAACAATCATTTATTTTAAAGTAAAAGTAAAATTAGGTTTTAAATTTTATATTAAATTAACTCAAGTATCCATTAATTCGCAATTATTTAATTAATTATATAAGAATAATTATTATTCTTTATTTTGATATACGTTCATTTTTGGGCCTAAAAACATATTTTTCTAAAAACTATTTTATGCACGCAATGAGTTTTTATATTAATAAATTAAATTAATATATATTTACTAATGTTATTAATGATATTTCTATATTATATATTCAATTATATATTTTAACATTTATTTTATAGTTTTTACAAGGAAACCAATCTAAGTAAATTATGTTTTATGCCAAAAGATTCATTCATATGAAACATATTTTCATTGTGAATTTAACACTTATTTAAAATTAAATTATGTCATTTATAGAAATTTAATATAATAAAATTTATTTTTAATCTAAATAATTAATATAATAATACAGGTTCAACTTAAATTTTTTTATATTTAATTTAAAAAAGTAAACTTTTGTTACCCTAGTTATGGTTAAAACAAGTTTTACGGGGGTTAAACCAAGAGATAATGGTAGGATTATCACCCAAAAATATCTAATTATTATTGGTTATATTATTTTATAATAACTTTTAATACATGTCCATTTGGATCCACTCCTTTGAAAGTGAACTTATATAATTGAAATCTTTAAAGAAATTCCATGTGTGACCCTTCCCTCTTATAAAAGGGAACCTATCCTACTTCCTTATTCACACCATTTGATCATTATAGATAAAAAACCCAAATAAAAATCTTTATTATAATCCTTAAAATAATAATATAGATTATGTACTTCTATTAAGACCAATCCTTCATGGATTAATGTGTAATCCAAATGATGTCTCTTAAAGAAGAGGTATAAATCTTAACCAAGATCTTTCAATTTTATTTATTATTATACCTTATCTAAGATTTTTTTTATACATAAAAAATGATATTTATAGTATAATAAATATAATTATATTTTATTGTGATTATTTAACATTAAGGTTTACCCCATTTTCTATCAAATGGTAAATAAAAGTATCACTTGTGCATACGTGTGGACTACCGCTTCACATAGTGATACAATTAATTTACCATCACCATATTTCATGGGAGGTTATAATGAGATATTTAATGTTTATATATGATATTTATAACCTAATTATGATTCTATAATTATAAAATATTTTCTACCTTCATACCTTTTGATCTATTGGTAGGCGATAACGTTACTCGCGCGTACGTGTGGATTACCACCTCCTAAAAGAGATTTGATTTGTTTATAATTTATTATTTACATGGATGGTAAAAAAGATAGATTCAATTATAATATGTGATATTTATGATTTAATAATTATTCTATAAATGTTAATTATCATTTACCTTTCTTTTTTTCCAACCAAAGAAAAAATAGAAACATCACTCATGCGTACGTACACACTACCGTCTCCACGTAGTGACGTAATTCATTTTTATCATTGAATTATATGAATGGGTATAATTATGTATATAATGAATATATATGATATTTATATAATTATAAATATTATTTATATGGAGTAATAATTATCAAATTTTATGGACTATAATTTCTGAACTAAAACATACATGAAAAATGAAGCACTTAACACTTGAAATGACAAATTTAGTAGATAATTATTCATAAATGGGTATTTAAATGATATAATTGGATAATATATGATATTATATATATTAATATGGTTATATTATATAATTATAATAAATTTAAATTTATTATATATGATTTTATATCACTTATGAAGTAATAAGGACTTGAGGTAAAGGTTTTATCTCAATTTCAATTTATTGAGACATGTTTTAATATTATTTACCATTTTATTATTTATATGGTGTATATACATTAAAATAATTTATTGTGTCATAATACATGATTTAATTTGTGATTTATATATAACCATATGATTTTCATGTTTTCAATTATTTTTTATTCAAAAATTACTAAAGCCATAAGTGTTCTTCACCTCAATTTTATTTCATTGAGACATGTTCGATGTTATTCACCTATTTTTATTTATGTGGTGTGTATAATGATCCCTTGACATGTTATATCTTTCATCCATTTTAATTCACTATATTTAGAGTTATAATTGAAATTATTTCTTTAATAGTGTCATGAATCTAAAGTTACCAAAGTAGTAAGAGTTTTGTGTTGCAATATCATTTTTAATAGGATTGTTTATGCTCAAATTTTCCGATGTTGAAATTTTATGATATATCTCTAAAAACTATTATATATTTTCTTATTATCTGGTTATTTCTATATATTTAAATTTTTTAATTTCATATTCCTTTATTTAATTACTCAGGAGACCAAAAGAATATTTTTTAGAAAATATGACCTTATTTTTATCTTCAACCAAGAATACTTTCTTCCATATGAAAATTTTCAATATAATGTTCTCAAGAATGTTTTTAACATTATAAAAAGACTATTTAAATCTATTTTTGAGTGTATTTTAATTTCCTTAATTTTTTTTAAAATGAACCTTTTGATCATTTTCCAAATGTGGTACCTTTTACTTGTATTGAAAATGTGAAATAAATATTTGTTTTAACATACACAACATGAATATATTTCAACACTGTCATGAATAATATTTTATTTAAATACTAATTTAAATGTTTCTTTTTTATTTTCAAATAAATTTTTTCTACAATAGTTTTTAAAGTTCTATATTCTTCGTAAGTGATTTCAAATAAAATGGTATTTTCTTCAATAAATATTCTAGTGATAATTTAATGGATTTTTATCTATAAAAACACCCTTCGATGTTTCTTATGATTTACTAGGGATATTATCCAATGTTAAAAACTTTATTATTTATCTGGATGGTTTATTATTATGATAATAATTTTTTCATGAAACCCATATCCTTTCCATGAGTTATGATTTGATGATACGATGAATCATTTATGATCTTGTGGCACACATATTTATGGTTTTTATTATGAGATGGTAGAGACTGTAATTATGCATCCCTCCAATGAATTGAGTGAATAAGGATATATAACAAGATAATATGAACTATAATGGAAATTGAACCTAGTATAATAAGTGACTTTGAATAATAATATAGTCTTGGGAGTGAACCTTGACTAAGGAGATGATAAAATGAGGAGTGAACCTAATCCAATATGATATTATTGGAAACAAGTATTGAATTAAGAAACAATTTAATATCGTTATGTGAATTAAAAAAAATTATGACTTATGGTTATGATATTTTTTCATAGATATGATTTATTATTGATGATCCCATACTCTTATATCTTATGTATTTGTATTGATAAAAATTTATTCCATGTTTCATGATTATGGTATATGAGTTAATGGGTAATATTTTCTAATGTTTAGCTCATGTTATCATACCATTTTACTTATATTATACTAACTTATGATAATTTATTGATATCTCTTATATTTACCATTTCTGAGCATTTGATCTCACCCTTTCTTATGTTTCCCTTTTCCAAGTTATGGATGAAGGTTTTAAGCAAGTTATTTCTAAGAAGGGTTCTAGTTGTGAGGAACTAAATAGGAATTAATGTAGATATTTTATGTACTATTTTTTTTATATATCCATGTTTCTAAATACACTAACCCTATATGGTTATCAAATATGTATTATAGTAAAATGTAATGAGTATTAATCTAAAATAGTACAGTATTTATGTATGAAAATATTTAGTCACTATAGTTGGAATCAGAGGAACTGTTTTGTAACTTATAGAAACTTGGATGAGACAATTTAGTGAGAACCCTTAGTATAAGCTAAATTATAAGATAAAATACAAATTTATAGAAAAAAATGAGTTTGGTTTCCTAAAGAAAATACATCCCTATCTAGATACTATAAGCGTACATGGTTTTGTTATAGATGAATCTATGGGTAATAACCCCAAAAAGAGTTGGTCGAGTATATCTGAACCATCATTCTAGTGCATGATAAATGTTTCCTTACTATGAAACTGGTTCGAAACTCCCAAGATATATTCTAAGGTTAATTCACATTATATTTAAGATCTATTATGAATTATTTAAATAGATAATGACCATGGATAACCAATTTTAAACTAAAGGTGTTATAGATTGAAAAGAATGTGTCTTGATTTATATATCCTATAAATTATTTTCATAATTATATTATTTCCCACTATGATTATTTTTTCTCAAACTATGAATTTTGTGTTTCAGTCAATGGATATAACCTGAAGGAATCATGTTAATGTTTAATGTGATGGAAAATGGAATGATTATCCTTATGAGAAACCAAATGAAACAGGATTTGGAATGAGAAACCTTGTGATTATGACGAACAATATATCTCATTACATGATTAACAACCTCAACAAGGGTGAGTTTCCTAACACCCCTAATAATTTAAAAATGGAGTTTCATGAAGACCATGAAGGAAAGAAGATTTATCTTCCTATATGTTGTGAATGTGGGAAGATGCACCCAGGGAAATGTCTAAAAGGAATGTGAAGGTGTTTTATGCGTGGAAAAGGAAAAAGAGCAAGTAATTTTGGGAGAAAAATAAGTATTTAATTGGAGGGAAATAAAGTACATACTAATGTAACATTTATAGTTTTATGTATTATGTGTGGGGACCTTTAGAATTATCCAAGACAATGCTCTAATCCAAGGGCTAAATCCTTGACCAAGGAAGGGAATATGTTATAATAATCATTTAAGTGTAATTATTGAAGATTTTATGTACTTAGATATGAGAATTATGTTATATAAGTGTTTTATTAAATATATTATGGTTATAAAAATTATGAAACATCTGAGTATTTTTCCAAAATAGTTTTTCTTTAAGTATTTTTAAGAATAAATTGAATTGCATCGATAACCTAGAAAAGTGATTTAGTGGAAAGGTGATATTTTTTAGAAAATACATGACTGGGGGATAAATAACCTATATGCCTAAGGTTGAGATAATAATGTTTATTTAGGATAAACAGATGATTGGTTTTGATAAAGTAAATTGGATATTATTATTGAAAATTATATTTATTAGTGATTTAGTGACAAAGTAATTTATGTTATCTCTGATGACGTTTATTTCATTTTTGTATTTGCAGAATATATTGGATAGTATGTGATTTGATTTGAGGAAAAAGGGTAGAGTGATATTTTGGAATCATATATTTTTTCATTGAGGTTTTATGGTAATTTAGGTTATTAACATATTTTAGTAGAATATATGATCAAGAAATTCACAAGTTTGATATTTGAAAATAAGAGAAACTTTATGTTGTTTATGGATAAATGTTAAATTTAATCTTAATAAAAATATGATAGAAATCTTTAGTTTTTTTGGGTTTTGATTTTTTAAAAAAAATTTGGAGTAAATTTAAGGTTAAATATTAATTAAATGGTTTAAGTTTAGCTTTGTGTTTTATTGTTAATGTTTTATATATTAATGTATTATTTCATCATATGAATATTTATCCATATTTAAGAAATGGTTTTAACCATTTTGTTTTTGGTAAATATCTATAGATATAAGGAATGAATTGTAATTATTTTATGGATCTTATGATCCTTTAAAAGTTAATATTAGTGCTTCAGTCAAGATAAATTCATCTTGGATATGCATTTCATAGAGTAAGAGTTGATATATAAATGGAAATTGATCATAACAAAATAAAAGGATTAAAATTATGGTTATTAAATGTAAATAAATAAAGTAAGTATATATTCTCATTTACAATACCTTAATAGTAAAAAAATTCTTCAACTATGAAAAAAATGATCTTGAAAATGATAAAGTTTAATTTTTTTTACAACTATTTATATAGAGTTTATATTCTTTTCATCCCTCACTGATTAATGGTCATTAACATTTGCAAGACTATATTTGATATCGCTCTCTATTATTTATTATAAATTTACTTTATCCTTTATAACCATATTTTTAATTCCCACTAATGTTATCATTATCTAGGAACATGAATATGTGTTTTTTTAAAGAAACCTTTATCTTTCCCACTCCCCCTTTCAAAGGAAGATCTATTATTCCTTTTTACAATGTGGGTTTTAGATAAAAGGTATTTCTAAATATTGAAAATTTGATTATCAATAAAATAATTTTGAGGATGAAATTTATATAGGGGGGAATGTAACACCCTACGATTTTAGAATGTATCTTTATTTAAAAAATGTAACTATTTGGTAGATTTATTTACATAAAACACCTAGATTAAAACTAATTGTGATATATTAAAATGTAGTCATTAATTTTTTGGTATGAATATGAATAACCAAATTATAAGAAATATTTTTAAATGTTTTATATAATGAAAATTTATTTACTAATTCTTAATAGATAAGTATGCAGTTTTCAGCAAAGTCATTTTAGGATTATTTTTTTAAATGATATTTATTTTATTTTACACACCAATACATTATAATTTATTTCTATAATTTTTATAAATTTTATTTGAATAAATTAATATTATTTTTAAGTTATCATTTTGAAAGTCCCTAGATAGTGTATTTTTATCACTGATAGGGATAAGGGGTTAAGAAATGATACTCTTTTTATTTTAAGTTTATTTTCAATTGAAAAAACCTTCACTTCCTGTTAAATATTTCAATTCCCCGCTAAAAAAATCCAACTCACATCCATAGGAACACAAAGATTTATAAGGTTCACTATTCAACAAGAATAGATACATCCTTGGTATGGTTTAGAAATGATCCAATACCATACAATCCACTAGAAATAAATCCTTGGATTACAATGAGTAAGATTTACCCTTACACTAGTGTAGAACCTTTTAAAAAACACAAAAGTGAATGTGCACCCTCTTAGCACAAATAGGGTAATTAAAATGTTTGGGCAAAAACCTATGTAGCCCTTACTTATTTTCTATTCAAAAAATGTATTCAATTGAAATAAAATTATTCAATTACTTTCCTAGAAGAAAGGTAAGAACCTCCTGGACATTGTTAGGAAAACTTAGTCCGATTTTTTGAGTATGATTTTCCCACTCTGATTCCTCTCAGTACGATTCTACCCAATAAAATTATTCAAATATGATTTTAATTCTAAATATAATAGAAATTAATTGGAACCACTTCAATTCCTGATTATGATTAACTTAGTATGATTCTTCCTCAGTCTGAGAACCCTAATATGTAAATCCCTAATTCGATTAATACAGACCAATACGATGATCACCCTAATACAAATTTCATGTCTCAAAAAAAAGATTCAACAAAAGATCAGTACGAAGTCTTATTCTTCTCTCTAAATCTCAGATATTTTTCTCTACTTTGGTGAATAACACTTCATCATTAGAAACACATAGTTTACTTTTCACCTTTTATAGGTGACCCAAATGATTCTTTGGTAGGAATCCCAAAATATTTACTTCTCACACAAATTCCCCTAAATTTCAATATCCCCTAAAATCTCGGGTGAATTTTGACTTCATTAACACTTCTAGAAACTTCTCAATTCTTATTCAAACATCATCTCCATCTTTACGATCTTAATTTGAATCATGAGACTGATTTCAATTGCTAAGTCTGATTTTTCTCAATCTGTTTTCTTCAATACAAAGCTATATAACAATTTTCAAAGAAAGTGTATGAGGAAATTAGTACCATTCTGATTTGATAAATATAATTCTCATAAACCATTTGAATCAAAATCTTTCATTTTAATGTACAACTCACCCTTTATAATTCATTCATAAATCTCCTTCCTTTTTTTCTCTTTACCCACTTGAGATTTAAAACATCATCTTCCCCTCTTTTCTTGACCTAGTTGGAAACCTTCAAAGTAATTCAACCCTTTTGAAATGTTTGACTACATTGTTGATCTCATTCTCTCTTTCTCTTCTCTTGACCCACTTAAAAAACTTCATTCAAAATATTATGCTTGTATCATGACTTCCTTCATGACTTTAAATTCATTTGAGAAAAACTTTAGCATTTCCAGAATTGGATTGGAAACTATCGTAAATTTCCATTCATTAAAACTACTTTCTTTTCTTCTCAACCAGAGTATAATCTTTTCTAAATACAATTGGTCTGGATACAATCATCCTGGGTATGATTATCCTGATGTGGATATTTTTATATATCTTCTGATGGAAAACAACACGCTATAGTAAATATGTAAAACCTATTCAATCAACACCACCTCTTCAATCTGCACAACTTGTTCTATCTCCACCACTTCTTCAATATGCACCACATTTTCAATCTACACCACTTTTTCAATTTGAACCACCTTTTCCCTCCCCATTTCTTTCATCATGCTTGCATCATAAGTTCAAAATTCAACTTATGATTTCAATGAAATACAAATTGACATAGAATCTTCACATTTAATTAATCATAGTCTCACTGACTCTGATTCATTGACAAAATAAAAAATTATTTCACATCATATTTAGAGTGAATCTGATGACAAGTTAATTCCTACAAGATATATTCACTTTCCATCTAGACCTGTGTCAAGTTCGATCAAAACCTTTTCTTCCAAACATCACCTTAATATTATTATTTGCTTTCATAGTGAGTCTAATTCTTTTAAAAACAAACCTAAATCTGTTTTTTTCTATAAAAAAGTGAAGTGATTTACTTTTTTTCTTTATTCAAAAATTTCTTGAAAACAAAAGAAAACACATTAAAAAATCTATTTTCATCATCATCTTGGTCCTAATAATCACCCCTTTGGATTTTTTTGTCAACCAAGTTTCATAAATCCCCAAACTTCATATCCTCAAGAAATGGATTACATATCAATTATTCTAAGCCTACGTGAGCTATCTCATTATAGGAAATAGGAATCATTGACAAAAAAACAATGATTCCCAAAAGTAGTGATTATGAAAACATCTGTATCTTTCTTCCTCAGTTTTTCTCCAACCTTCCTAGAATAAAAACAATTCATTCCTAAAACCACTTAGACAACAAGTTATAATAGTTCACACACAAAACAATGGTTAATTAACAGCTTACATGTAACTCTCTCTTTTATTCAATAGATTTATGAATCAATACAATTCTGCCCCTTGATAATACAATGCAAATGTAAGATGATATAGGAGATAAAAACCCATACCTCAACCTTGATAAGAAAGAGGTTGGACCCCTATATTCAACCTCAATTTTGAGAATGATTCCTTCAGTAAAGGTTTTATGAAAATATCAAACACTTGTTCCGATGTTGGAATGTACTCTAGCTTCAATACATTCTTCTCCACATTCTATTTGATGAAATTATATTTGATATCAATATGTTTCGAATAAGAATGTTGATCTGGATTCCTATTAAGATTGATTGTGATTTTATTATATCAACCAAAGAACAAGGGTAACTTAACTTCTACAAGTAGATCTTCTAAGGGAGTTCTCATCCACAAGAGTTGAGTAGCAACTTGAGTAGCAAAAACATACTCATCTTCAACCATACTGAGTGATACTTAATTATGTTTATTTGAATGCCAACTAACACAATTATTTCCGATAAAGAATACTCCACTAGATGTGGATCTTCAATCATCAATATTTCCTACCCAATATACATATGAATATCAAAACAAATCAATATTATATAAGTTGAAATATTTTATCCTAAAATTAATTGTTCCATTTATATATCTGAGAATTATTTTTCTAGTAATAAGATTTTATCCTTTTGGAGCACTTTGAAATATTCCACATAAGGTAACAACATAAACAATGTTAGGTCTTGAGTAAATCAAATACAATAGTCTTCTAATCAGATTTTTCTACTCTTTATGATCAACTTATTTTCCTTATCCATATTTACTCAACATGGTTCCCATTGAAATAACTGTGGATACAAGTTTTGAGGTTTACATGCTAAATCTCTTAATAAGTTATTTAAAATAATTTTATTTGGGAGAGAAAAATGTATTCTTTCTTTTTCAAGATTTGTAACCCAAGAATGTTTTTTATTTCCACCATCAGGGGAATTTAAAATACCTTCTTCAATTTTTCATAAAATATTTCACAAATTCTTTTATCATTATTAGAAAAGACAATATCATAAACATAAACAATTACAATGAGGGAATACTCTTGACTTTCTCTGATATAAAGATTGATATCCAATCTTCCTTTATCTAAGTTCATTTTACTTAAGTAAGTATCAAATTTTGAATACCATGAACTTGGAGCTTGTTTTAGCTCATATAGGTATTTCTTAAATATGTACACATAACTTTCATCTCTTCTTACAACAAAGTGAAATGTTTTTCAATATAAACCTACTTTTCAAGATAACTATTCATGAATGCAGATTTAATATCCATTTGAAATATCTTGTAGACTCATTGTGTAATAATAGAAATAAATATTCTAATTGTTTCCAATATATATACTGAAGAAAATATTTCATCAGAATAAATTCCTTCAATATATTAATACCCTCTGAAAACTAATCTTTATTTGTTTCTAATAAATTCACCTGATTCATTCAGTTTATTCCGAAAAAACCATTTTGTGCTAATGATTCATTTTTTTTTTCAAGTTTGGGTTTGAGTTTCGATATATTATTATTTTCAATATGATCCAATTCTTCATTCATGGCTTGAACCCATTCTGGATTTTCAAAATATTATTTCAAATCATTTGGTTCTACTTTTGAATAAAAAGAAGTATGTGTAATGACATTTTTTTCATTCTTTTTTGTACCTCATGATGTGGATGACCATTTACATTATAATATCCCACTTTTTTCTAAATCATTTGATGATATTTTTTTGTGTCTTACTCATCATTAGAAATAGATGAGTCTGTTTCTTCTTCTTGATAAGGATTAAAATTGTTTGTATACTTATCCGAATTGTTTTCTTCAACTTTCTCAACTTCCTTGTCTGCCTGAGAACATTTCTATTTCTCATATATTTTAATCACTTTCAAATCAAATGAATGAAAAATTCTGTTTTTTTATTTTTTTTAAGTATCTATATCATTTTTTAGAGAATATCTAAGAAATATTCCATCTTCAACTTTCTACTTAAACTTTCTATAGTTTCCACCTTTAGTTTTTATAATAAAAGGAATCCTGAAAACCCTCAAGTGTTTCAGACTTGGAATTTTTCCAAAAAAACAATTCATTTAGAGTCATACATGATTTAGGCATGTAGAAACAACAATTATGAATATACACAGCTGTGATCATGGCTTGTCTCCAAATGTAATGATAAAGGCCATATTCAAGTAACATAGTTATTCCCATTTCCACAAATATTTTATTCGTTCTTTCAGAAACCCCATTTTTTGGGGAGTATATGGGGAACTATACTCATAATTAATCCCATGATTCTCAAGATAGTATTCAAAATATTCACTTCTATATTCACTATCATTATCTGTTTGAAACTTCTTCATAGAATACTCACATTTTGTTTCTTTTTTTGAATCTTTTAAACTTTTTCAAATAATCTGGTTTATGTTTCATATAAATGACCAAAGTAATGCAAGTAAAATCATTAATGAAAGTAATGAATTACTTATCACTATTTTTTTATTTTTTTCTCATTTTCCCACATATATCTGAATGTATCTGCTCTAGGGGTTGTTTTGAACAAATTTCACCCTTCTTATGAAAAACATTCGTAATTTTTCCTTTATGAAAGATAGCGAAACACCACTCTCTTATTCTCAGAAAATAAAGAATATATCATAAACTATCTCTTTTAGATAACTTTCTCATGTCTCTCTAACACATGTGTCCCAACCATTTATTCCACAATTCATTCTCTTCCATCATACTCATGTAACAAGAGTTTTGAGTGTCACCATATTGAAACAAATTTCCTTTTGCATGTTAGACTCTTGTAATAATCTTGTAATATTCTTTAATCCTCACAATGAACCCATATTTCCAGAGGATAACATTATTACCTTCATCACACAATTATGAAACACTTAGAAAATTATGTTCTTCCCATCAATATACAATGTTTTCTTGGATTTCATTTTTTCTTTTCTAATGATGGTTAAACCAGCACCTTTGATTTTTAGAGATTCATCATTTCCAATTATCACTATACCTTCTTTAAAAAATTTATGTTTTTCAATAGTTTCAAGTATTCTGTCATTTGGGAAGAAAACCCACTATCAAGTATCTAAGTTTTTTATACTTTTGTGGATTTCAATCTAGTTTCAACAACAAGATCTTTTTATCGCATATTTTCTTTCTTCACATCCAGATTGTGAAAATTGTTAACAATATTCTATTGGGACCTTAAAAAAAGAAAACGTCCTTTTTGAAAGGTGTCCACGTTTTTCAAATCTTTCACAAATAGTTTACAGTGGCTAGAACATATTTTCAATATTTATTTCAATCTTTTCAATCTTTTTCATATTAATGTTTTCAACCTTATTTCATTGGGGTGATTGAATCCCCCAAAATCTTTTCCTTTCCCTACTTGTAGAATAATAGTAATGCTTTCTATTGAATCAACCCATGTTTTCTGTGTGTACAAATCCACCATAATACCAGAAATATCTATAAAATGTGTATTTGCCTCTAAAACCTCCATATTTTCCATAATTATGAATACATTTTTCAGCCACTTTATTTTCATTTTCAATCAGATTCTTCTTATTCTTTTCATCTTTAACAGAATTAGAAGTATTTGAAAATTTTCTTGATCTAGATAAAACCTTTTTGGAATTATGATGTTTTTTAACTTCTCAATTATTTACTTTAGCCACATACCTAACTTTCCCAGCATTATTCATTTCAGAAAAAATTCCATTTATCTTCTCAACCTTTGAAGGTAACTTTTGTAGAACCTTATCAAGTTTTTCATTATGAGAACATTAACCAAATTTAGTGATAGAGTTTTGGAAACCTGTACTTTTCTCTTCAACTTTAGAAATGTTTTGTTGGATAAGTTTTAACTCTTTTTTTTCAATTTTACTTCCAGATTTTCATTATGATTCTTTTATTCATCAAGATATTTCTTCAAGTCATCAATATCTTTCACTATATTCTCTTTATCATTAGAAAATAATCTTGATTAATCATTGAAGAACAATAATATTACAACTTTTTGTTTTTCTTTTCAATCCATCTGATCTTTCTAAGACATTCATTCAATTATTCTTTCAAATATATTTCAAGTTGAGTTTCTTCTTCTTCAGAACTACTATTTCAAAATTCTTCATCATTCACTATTGCAATTAATGTTTTTTCAATACCATACTCAACTAATATTTTTGATTCAGAAACACTACCTTCTTCTTCTTCTTCTTCATCTTTTGATAAGAAACTTCATCTTTTGGATTTGAATAATTTCTTTTATTTCCCTGTGGATTTAAATTTTTATTTGTCTCCCTACTTCTTCTGTGATATTATTTCATTTCTCTTCTCTTCATCACTGTCCTCTTCCTTCTTTCTTCAAGGAAAATTAGCTGCTAAGTAAACATTGTATACACATTCAAAACATTTCAAGGGAATTCTCCCTTTTCATTCCCCTGTACCTTTTTCAAATTTTTAGAAAACAAGGATAAAATATCATTTAGATTTTTACATACCTCATTTTTAGAGTCAGAATCAACATCTTCTTCTTCAATAAGAATATTATTTGATTTTTCATTATAGTCAACCTTGAAATACGTTTCTCTACCAACTTTGTTTTATCTTTATATCTTTATCTCTTCTCATTTTATAAATAATAAAAGTTCAATGAAAATTATCAAGATATAATGTTTTAGGATCTCTATATTCTAATGAAGAAACTTTTGCATCAAATTTGTTAGGTGGGATTCTCAAGATCTTTTCAAAAACTGTAGAGTAATCCACCATTTCATGAGGATATCTGATAGTACTCACAATATCATTCACCCTGGTGAATAAGTCCCTAATAGATTCATGCTCACCTATCATCAAGTATTCATACTTAAATCTATAGATTTTATGTTTTTCCTTATTAACTTTTGTATTTACTTCATAAATATTTTTCAATTTATCCCATATTCATTTGGCTATAGCAACACCTTTCACTCTTAAGAATTTACTTTTAGAAATTGATGACAATATAGCATTCTTTTCCCTACTATCATTCTCAAGATGATTTTTATCAATAGGTGTATGTGGGTATTTATCATCAATAGGTGGAAACCCAACTATTTAAGCTTCAAGAATATCATAACTGGTATAAATAAGATAATGCAACATTCTACCCTTTTATATATGATAATTATTTCCATAAAAGACCATAATAACTTTACTGTTCACATAGTTCAAATTCTCCATTAATAAAGAATAGTGAAGGGAACCTGGCTCTGATACCACATGAAAGTGCTGAAACAATGTATTTCTATCAATGATAAGGGGAGGGGTTGAATCACTAATACTCTATTTATATTAAGTTTGTTTTTAATTTAAATAACCTTTATCCTCTATTAAATATTTCAAATCCCTAATAAAAACCAATCCAATGCACATCCACAAGAAACACAAAGATTTTTAAGGCTCACTATTTAATAAGAATAGTTATGTCCATGGTGTGGTTTGGAAATGATCCCATACCATAAAATCCACTAGAAATAAATCCTTGGATTATAATGAGTAGGATTTACCCTTACACTCATGTAGAACTTTGTAAACAATCCACAAGTGCATGTGTGCCCTCTTAACACAAATATGGTAATACAAATGTCTGTGAAACAAATCATGTTACCTGTGCTTCTTTTCTATTAAAAAAATATATACAATTAAAATACAATTCTTTAATACCTTACCTAGAAGAAATGTAAGAACCTCATGGACTTTTTTATGAAAACTAAGTTCGATTTTTTCAGTCCAATTTTCCCAGTCCGATTCCTCTAAGTATGATTCTCCCCAATACAATTCTGGTAGTCTGATTTTCTTTTAAATATAGTAGAAATGAATTGAAACCACTTAAATTACCAAGTATGATTAACTTAGTAAAATTATTCCTCAGTCCAAGAACTCAAATATGGAAATCCCAAAGCAGATTAATCTAGCCAAATACGATGATCTATCGAATAAAATTTTACTTCTCCATAAGATCCCCTTCAACAAAATACCGGTATGAATAATTCTTATTCTCTCTAAAATATGGAGATTCTTTCTATACTGAGGTGAATAGTAATTCATCATCAAAAAAGTATAGTGTAATTTTCTAATTTTATAGGTGACCCAAATAATGCTTTGGAAGGAATCCCAAAATATTTCCCGCTCACATGAATTCGCCCAAATTTCAATTTCCTCTAAAATATTGGCTGAATTTTGACTTTATCAACTCTTCTAGAAAATTATCTATTATTATTCAATCTTTATCTCCTTCTATTTATATTCATTTGAATCACCAAACCAATTTCAATTTCCAAGTCTGATTTTTTTAATCTGATTTCTTCAATACAAAGCTCTATACCAATTGTCAATTAAAGTGTACGAAGAAATTAATACCATTATGATTTTCTAAAAAAAAATCTAAAAAAATTATTTGAATCCAAATATTTCATTTTAATGTATATCTACCACTTCACAATTCATTCAACAATATCCTTCCTTTTTTTTATCTTGACCCACTTTAGATTCAAAACTTCATCTTCTCCTATTCTCTTGACCGAGTTGGAAACCTACATAGTAGTTAAACCCCTTTGAAATGGTTGGGTACATTTTTGATCTCATTATATCCTTCTCTTAACTTAAACCAATTAAAAAAAACTTCATTAAAAATAATGTTCCTGTATCATGACTTCATTCATGACTTTAAATTCATTTGATAATAGCTTTAACAATGTCAAAATTAGATTGGAAAGTTTCATAAATTTCTATTCATTTTAGCTACTTTCTTTTCTTCTCAACTGAAGTATGATCTTTTCAAAATAAATTTAGTCTAGATACAGTAATCATGGGTACAATTATCCCTAGGGTGATCTTTTAATATATATTCAGATGTAAACCAATATGCTACAGTAAATCAGCACCACCTCTTCAATTTTCACCACTTGTTCAATCTGGACCTCTTTTTCAATCTGTACCACTTTGTCACTCCCTATTTCTTTCATCATTATTGCATCAGAAGTTCACAATTTAACTTATGATTTATATGAAATAAAAATTTTCATAGCATCGTCACATTTAATTAATCGTAGTCACACTGACTTTGATTCTTCGACGAAACAATCACTTCATTCACATCATGTTTAGAGTGAATCCGATGATCATTTACTTCAAGTAAGATATATTCACAGTCATTCCAGACCTGAGTTGATTCCAATAATTTTTTTTCTTCCAAACAACTCTTTCTCATTATGACTAGCTTTCATAGTGAGTTCAATTCTTTTTAAAACAAACCTCAATATTATTTTTCCATAAATAAATTGAAGTGATTTCCTTTATTCATTTAGTAAAAAAATTTCTTGAAAAAAAGACAACACTTAAAAACCATTAACTTCATCATCATATTGGTCCTATAACATATCAATATAGTGACCCAAGCATATTACACATATTATTACATGATTTTAATATAAAAACTATTAATTACAACCAAAATATTGTAAGGCATACTTTCTTTGGATGACTAGGTTTGTAATACATCAAAGTGGGGATAAAATAAAACTTACTTATTTTATTCTTCATAATAAGCTCTTATCTCCATAAAATTCATTAGATAATGAAGGGAATACATAGACAAAAGGGTGAGATAAAATCCTAGTAAGGGAATAAACATGGAAATGAAACATAATGTGTGATTCAAAGGTATAACATGATAACATAAAAAAGAAGGCTCAAGGGTAATCAGATAGAGGAATAACATAAATAATATGAAATGAAAACATCATGAAATCATATGAAATTTTGAATAAATATATAACATGACATAAATATGAGTCAAATATTACCACCTAAATAATATCACATGGTGTAAAAAGTCCCATAATGGATGAGGTTTACTCCCGAATCCCATACATGATGTCTCATGAGACTAAAAACATTACCCAATGCATTAGAGAACTATCTGGGAACACCCTTCACAACATGTTCTTGATTATGTGTGGTATAAAAAGGAAATCAATCGTAATGCATAAACATAAGAATTACCCATGGAAATAAATGGGTTGTATAATCTTGTCTCATATCTTAATAAAAATAAATTTCATAATGAAGGAATTTTAGAGATGAACATAAGGCATGTATTACCCCATCAAAGTAACGGAGAATAATCTAGTTATATATGTGATAAACATATAGTCATAATTAAGAATAAATACATAACATCAAAGGTTTTCCTTGTTTATGAAAATTTCTTTAAAAGATTACGTGGAATATTTCTTAGGAAATTATCCTTTTCACTTTGAAATCACTTCTTAAAAATCTAAAAAGTTCCAATTTTTTTTAGAAAAAATTTTATTTGAAAAGAACCAAGGAAACTTATAAATGAAGATTCAAAGAGTTGAGTTGTCATGATGATGGGTAATTTCATACATGCGATATAAGTTAAAAGAAACATTCCTTTCACACTGTTATAAAAAGGTTAAAAAAGTGGATCATTTATAAAATGATAAGAATATTATTTTAAAAATAGTTTTTAAAAATTAAAACATCAAAAAAAATTTATTTAATAAATATTTTTTAAAATTTTAATTATATTATTGAAAATGTTTTTAGAAATCATGGATATAGAAGAAAAATGATTTTCAACTAAAGAGAGAGACAAAGGAATCCTTTATTAAAAATATTTTCTCATTAATTTTAATTAACAAAGATAAGAAAATGGTAATATTATTTAAAAATTCCTGAATAACCATAGGAGAATAAAATTAAAGGCTTTTATTAGTAAATTATCAAATAATTTCTCAAAATAGAAATTCAAGCATATACAAACCCGATTTAAATGAGATTGAAACATAAACCATTACCTATTTAGTAACTTTTGAATCACAGACTCCATGAATGAATTAGATGAATTGTAATTTTAAATATAATTAATTATGAATAATTAATATTTAATATAAAAATTTTCAATATATATACTATTTAAAAGAAAATAAGGTGCATAAAATAACATGTCTCTCAACGAAGAAAGTTTTTAGATGAAACCCTTAACTTGACTCCAGAATTTATCGTGTATTTATTTTATATATTGTCTAATAAACCTATATAAATTATTATTTTTTTGTATGAATCTTTTATAGATTTAATTCATTATACTTAAACCATTTAATTTATTTATTTTAATGACATGTTTAACTACCTAATTAGTTATGTCCACATAGAGTGTTTTGAGGATGCTCGATTTATAATTTAAAAAATGGCATCGGTGTGTTGACTATGGATAGAGAGGTCATTTTCATTTCAAAGAATAATAATAATTACATAATTTTATTTTTTATACAAAAATTATACTTTTAAAAATAACCATGAATTATGGTTACAAAAAATGAACTATGTTACAATCATAAAGACGATAGGCTGTACGTACACATTTATAACATTTCCATCTTTCAAGGATCATGATAGAAATAAAGTATATGTTATTTTATATTTAAAAAATTATAATCATATAATAAATATAATATTATTTATTTAAATACTCTTATATAAACCATACATTTGATGTCGTAATAAAAAAATGAATCACAGAGTTTCGTGAGGTGGTAGTCTACCGTACACACAAACAACATTATTATTTTTCTATGGATGGTAAGGTAAGAAAGTATATGATATACATATTTTAAATAATGATTAATATGTAATTATTATCATATATAAATATTAAATCTAACATTTTTAATATCTATGAGAGGCGATGCTGGAAATTGAATTACATCGGTTCGTATAGCAGCAGTCCGTCGTACACATAAATGATGGTTTCATTTACCATTTGATAGAAAATAAGTTGGATATATATTTTGGCATTAGAATATTAAAATATAATTATATAGTATATAATGGTGTTATTATATTATATTTTTTAAGGAATAATTTAATGTTTAAAAATAATAATTAAAAAAAAGATCTCAGTGAAGACGACTACCTTTGCTTAGAAGAACCTGTTTTGGATATTTTATTAAGGACCTTAAGGATGGTCTTTTAGGAAGAAAAAAAGATATAGAATGTAGATATGGATTATGGAAAGATTTTTTGGTAGATTTTTTTCATGCCAAATGTATTTATAGGGTGATTAAGAGATGGGAGGGGGTGCCCTTTTATAATCATGTAAGAGTGACATTTTTATAAATACCCAAAAATATTTAATAATGGGAAGTCACTCTCAAGAAAAGTTCATAAATAATTGATAAATAATAGAGTGGATGTGTGATATGAACTATAAATCCCTCTTATATTCAAAAATAATAATTTTTAAACATTTCATTCCACTTAAATCTAAGGTTACTCAATTTTTACCATTTTAATTTTTCACTATGGTAACTAGTTTTTAACAGTTTTTAATATACATTTTGACAAAAACTAATTTGTAATTATTACCTAATATTAATTATTTTGATTCGAAATATGGAATCCATTTTAACATTATAAAATCATATAATTGGAAGAATTTAATTAAAAATCAAACCCGTAGAAATTGGTTTTTTAAGAAGATGCATTTTTCAAGAAATATATGATCTTATATTAACACTAGGACTAGCAATCATAATCATAATAATTTAAATCCGTATTTATATATATAAATATATATATTTAATTTAAATCAATCCTCATTAGAAGTTATTTTAATTAATTAAAATAGAGGAACATTATGCACCTTGAAAGAGTTTTCAGAAAAATATGCTTTTAATCATAAAAATAAACTTATACTAAAATCCAGTATAAAGGAGATTAAAATGTAATTAATTATATTATATATAAACAAATAATTATTTTGATAATTTGAAATAAAATTAAACTAATAATGTTACTTTTAAAGTACAAAATTTATTAAAATAAATGGCAGTTTTAGAAAAATCGATATTTTCACTATTCACCAAAATTCATTTTTTCCTAAAAAATATTAAAATTTAACCCTACGTTAATATTTATATTTTTATTTAAAAAGTTATTTTAATTTTATAAAATAATATTTCTAAAATATCCAAAAATTAATTATATTATTTTCTCACAAAAATCAATAGATAACATTTTTGAAATAAACATTCTTATTGAAAATTGAGTGCTTATTTAATAAGAATATACAAATAAATTTATTTTGATTAAAAAATTTATATACATTTTAAAAAGTAGTTAATTCTATTCGTACTCACAAATTCAATGACTAGCTTATAATGATCATATTTAATTAATAATATTTTAATAATATGTCGTAGTTTATTTAATCTCCTTGTTACATATTGTATAATCTATCAAAAATATTTTTCTGTTAAAATCCCAGGATGTTATAGTCAATATTATATTATGTTGAGTTTTTATTATTTTTCTAAAAAGATATGTTTTTAGTGAATAGTGAAAAATAAATCTTTTTATAAAAAAACCATTTATTTTCAAGTGAAATTCCCATTATGTTTCGAATTTGATCTTGAAGTAACATACATATAATTAATTTAGAAATAATATAATTAATTACATATGAATACTAATTATAATATATTTTCTTATAAGTTAATTTTTGGTCTTAAAAACACATTTTTATATTTTTTTATGCATGAAATGTGTTTTTATCTTAATAAATTATATTAATATTTATTGATTAATGGTTTTAATGAAATTTATAGACTATATATTAAATCATATATTTTAAAATTCATTTTGTTGTTTTAAAAGGAAGGGAATGTAAGTAAATTATGTTTTATTCCTAAATATTCGTTCTTCTAAAATGGGTTTTCGTTGTGGGTTGCACAATTATTTGAAATTAAATCCTACCACTTCTAGAAATTGAATATTGTAAAATAAACTCCATATTTGGAATCATTATAATTAATATTTTTAGCTTAGTCTAGAAGTTAATTATTTTGATAATCAAAAATCATATTTATGTTATTTCTAATCTATTTTATGACTTATAAAAGTTAAAATATTTTCTAGAAAAGAAAGGAAATTTCTCTAAGTCTGAGATCGACCGCGCAACACATGTAATCAATCAAATGGACACCAGAGAAGATATTGAAAATATATATGAAAAATTCAAGAGACCGCAATACAAACTCATGTGACCTGAAGACAGACTGTGATCAAGATTTATCACAAAGGCATGGATCCACTGAACTCATAATAGATAGATTGCAAGACTAGTTGGATCAACTAGACGACTAATAATGCGACTGTAAGGCCAAATTAAAGTAACCATTTGTAACATGTGGACTTTAAAAAATGTAAAGAATCGACCGCAAGACCAAATTAAGTAGCCATAGTTAGGTTTCTCAATTTGAATAAGTGTTGGATTGACCATAAGTATAAGGTTATCAAATGTAAGTACAAGGTTATTGACCGTAAGAATAAAGAGATTGACTGTAAGAAAAAAAATTCAACCTAGGTACAAGTGATTAATCATATAACCTATCAAAGAAACTATAAATTATGGAAGTTAACATTAATGTTGATGTAGAATATTTAAAATGACCATTTATAATGGTATGTTTTATATTATTTTATCATTAAATATATTTTATCTAACCAATTTTCTATAAAGAATTAAATACTATTCAGAAGCATTTATTAAGCCCAGATTTCCTTGAAAAGTATGAGGATCTTAAATGATGATTTTTAAATTCATATATCTATAGATTTATTATTTCTTAAAGGATTACCTAAGATAAAAAATATACACAATGCAATATATAAAATACAGAGACACACATGAAACAAAAATATCATAATTTTTAATGAATGAAAAAGATGAAATAATACTATATTTTTGAAAATATGCATTTTTTATCACCAAATATTCAATTAAACATAAAGAGAAAATTTTGAAAACATTTTAAAATGAATTTAAAATCTAAATATGATAAAATTAAGAGAATAATATCTTGGAGAATAGTAAACCTATATACTCTACAGCACCGAACTATTTCCTTTCTCTAACTCTATTTTTCTTAATTTACAACTATGTATGATTTAAACTATTTATATTGAATTAATGGTTCCTTTACTAAATTATTGAGTGAAATAAAAACTCTATCTCATTTATTTATATATTTCTCCCACATAGAACTGTGAAAGAGGCTGTATAGCCTGGATTGCATGCATACAATTATTTTCATTCATTTATCCCATATAAAACTATAGAAGAGGGGTTTTTAGCCTACTATATCTAAGTAAAGTTGTTTGTAAAACATAATCTTGGGTTTTAATGAATTTATTTTATAATAAAGTGTTTGTAAGTGAGTGATTTCCATGTGGAGAATATTATGTCGCAACTTGAGAACAAACCACTTATTTATTCTAATGTATTTTTATCTGTTTTTGTATTAGTATATTTTCAAGAAAAATTTGTACCTATTTTATAAAATATATAGAAAAAATATAATTTGATATTTAAGTTTAATTTTTGTTTTATATACTATGTTTTATTTTAGTGAAACTATTTCAAATTTTAAAAAAGTTTTAAACCTATCTTAACTGAGTTGTGATTGAACTTCTAAGAAGATTTTTGAAAAGATAATTTATATAAATATACTATTGTTTTAAAATAGGAATATTTAATAAATTTAGGGAATTAATTTTTATAACATTTTTAACAAAAATTTTAATTATAAATTTAGTTCACCCCCTATTGAGTGTTCTTATCCAACCTATATTTGGTATTAGATATTTTTAATCCTCTGTGCTTATATTTAAACATGATCAATTTTTAGAAATTTATTATTTATATTTTCTAATATGAAATTATGAAGGATAATTATGAAGGTTATGAAACCAATATAAATCCTTATTTTAATGGAAAAAACTATTCTCAATCTAAAATAAAAATGAAAATACACCTTGAGAGCATGAGCTTTGATACTTTGGAATCTATATAAGGTTAATATAAGGAACCCAAAACTGATATAAAATAATGGGATGCTATTGTTAAAGATTATTAGGATTCAAACTATAAATCCATGAATTATTTATTATGTTCTTTAGGTGAGAATTAATTTGATAGAATATATTACTATGATACTACTTATCTTATTTAGGATACTGTCACTAACCAAACCGGGAATCCATTAGACCAGACACCCGAACCGACCCAAGACAAGTGCTGAGAGGTGTTCCCAATCCTCTTTGGTAGATGAATATCACTTGGAATCAATGATAACAAAAATGAAACAATTTATCCAAATAAATAGTTTATCTAAGTAAACTAATAAAAGAATGCAACATAGATCCATAAATCATAAATAATACATAAAGATGATCCATATACAGTAATTACTGAAACAGACATAAACTACAAAATGAATCTAAAACTGAATCTAAAACAACACAACATCCATGTGGTATCTTTTTCACCCCAAAAAATAAGACCATCCTTCTATAAAAGAAAACCTAAACTAGAAATTTTAACCTTCAAAATAGATTGGGTCTACCGATTCTGAGTGGCATAAGTAGGGTGTGAGAATAAACTGTTTAGTAAGTAATAACCACAAAAACCATACATGTCCTTTCCCAAAACAATCCAAAAATTATAGTTTGATATATATTTATAAAATAAGTATTTACCCTTTTGAATAACCAAACACATCTTTATAGATATTTATTTTTTTTAAACAACACACACCACTCTCCTCTTATCAAAACAATTTTCAATTTTAAAACCCTTTATAACAATCCAACACCCCAAAAAAGTAAATAAACCACATTATCAAAATCTATTACATAAAAAAATGAAATAGTGAAGGTAAATATAAAAGGGGAAAATTAATAGAGCAGATAAATCAAGTGTATTAGAGTAAAACATGACATACAAATAAAAATCATGGGAATTTCCTAAACATCTATTAAATAAATCCCCGGAATTACTCAGGTCAGGACCAGTTTATAGAATATGGTGTACCTCTTTAGATAATAACCAATCTAGCTACTCTAATCTAGACTCACTAGTGGAACATCCCACTAACCTCTCTATAAATTCAGGTGGTACCAATCCATCTGATCGGGACCAGTAATAAATTGTCACTCAACCCTTTAGAAGACACCAAGTAATTACATGATATTAGTACATGGAGAATGATTATATACTCACAATCATGGAATAAACCAATAACCTACATTTTTCACCATACTTTCCTAGCCCAAATTTCGATACCACCTATGCGTTGACCCTATCCTCGAAGGGACTACCATAGAGGTTCCCAACACATATAAATATATAAAAAACTGAAAAATGGGCCTAAAAATTACATGAGTTTGAAAAAATTTTTACAAAAAATCAAAAAAATACCAACCATGCCATATAATTTACAAATAAAACTCCATTTATAAACCATTTCCAAAACAATGGAAAAACACCATTTAAGTCTGAATAATGCCAAATAGGACTTTACATCATTTAGTTACCAATTAAAATTCTAAGGTTAAAATGATATAAAATTTAAGAAACATATTTTAGAACCATATTTTAGATTATTTTGAAACCATAAAACCTTTGTGTTTTAGAATAACCACTTGAAAATAAGTGGGAAAAAGGAGAGAAATTGGAGGAAGGGAAGGTATTTTGAAAATCTTGGGTTTAAGGTAATTATAATTTTAGAAATCAATTATAATTTGTGTGTGTATCCATATTTGCACCCTATAAACATATGTATATGACCATAGCCAACAGAACATCCATGATAAAGCATAAAATATCAAAATTTTCAATTTATGAATCACAATATAAATTTCAATTAACCACAAGAATCCACTCAAAAATACCAATCCATAAAGGTCACCAAAATCCACACACAAGACTCAATTAACAAACCAACCAAGCTACCAAGACATAACCATGAAAAAAACAACCCAAAATTCCCAATTTCACATTTAAAAACTAATTTAAATTTCATCAAACGCTTTGCAAACACACAAACACAAACACATATATATATAGGAATAATTAAGGAACACCTATGAAAATCCATTTTCACTAAATTACCACTATATAAATACCAAAAAAATTATACTAACACACAAAAATAAATAATATATATTTTTTATATCAAATAATAAATCTCAAACCTCTAATGGTATGATTCATAAATTAAATGGATGGAAACACCTACCTCAATGATGTACAGATGCGAAGAAACTCCATGAGAAAGAAGAACCAAATATAAGAGAAGATACGCACACCCTAACATCAAAATAATCAAACCACATTATCTAAACCTAACCCTAGGGTTTAGTCAAGAGATATCCCACCCAAGAAGAACAAAAAAATAGAAGAACAAGGAAGAAGAGGAAGAAGGAGACATACCTAAGGAGAAATCCACCCAAAAATCAAAGGAGAAGAACCTAGAATTCAAGGTGGAGGAGAGGGGGAATCCACCCTAGTATCCCAAGGGACTAAATGAATGAGAGGTATAGGATAATAGGGTATTTGGGGTTAAAAAATTATAGGGTAATAAGTGTAATTTAAACATTTTAAAGACCTAGGTAAGTCTAATGGTTTGGACACACTTTTTTCCAAACTGTGCACCAACTGTGTGCACCCCACTGTAGAAGGATGACACCCGCAAGGGATATATTAATGGTTTGGTAAGAGTTCAGTAACTATGCATCATGTTTTTGTAAAATATTTTATACCCCTCACATATTTTCCACACAATTTCTCCAAACAGTGCACAAGTCGTGCACCTTGTCCCTAATACCAAAAGAAGCTAAATAGTTTCTCCTAGACCTCACATGGCTTGTACAAACCGTGATCAAGCTATTCCAGTCAAACTATATAAGAATAAAATGAATAGAAAATTCAACTATCCTTAACTATTTGTATAGTTTACCCTCAAACCATGCACAAAAACTGTGCACAGGGGCACAAACCACTCAAAATTTTCAAAACTCAAAAAATCTCACTAAAAACTCAACCAAAACCTCAACCAAAAGATTCTAAACTAAGAAAAGATTAAAATTAAAGAAAAAGTCGTCAAGGTGTGACAATCATCCCAAATAAAAAAATGTTCTTCCCCCAGAAATTGACCTAGTTAAATGCGGAATGAAACTCAAGCTCAAAATCAAACAAGGTCAAACCGAGTCATGAACCTCGGTGTGAACATTCACTCTGCAAGTCACACCTAAATAGTTCTTAAGAAAAACCAAAAAAGGAGAATCATGGTACAAGGAGTAGGGTTATTCCCACCATAAGGAATTAACATAGATAGACCAAACTTGAAACTCCTATAACTAACCAAACAATACAGACATTGGGGAATCCCATCCTAAACAAAAAACCCTGACCTTAGGGGAAACCCATGGAAGGAATTAAAAATAAAAAGTGAACCAACCCACAATACACAAAAAGGATAACCACTTAAAAGTTTTTTTATCCCCCAAGAAAACCAAAAAAATACATGAAAACAAGGCCATTGATCTTTTACAAAATATTACAACAACAAATAAAACTATAATAGAAAAAGTTAAAATGTATCCATTTTTATGGTGGAGAAAAAAACTATACCAAGGCTTCCCACACCTCTGATGATTCCTGACTATGTAAGGAGATTCACTTCAGAGCCTATGGATGGATCCTCAATGCCTTGAAGTATCCACTTCCCTACAGTTAGGAGCTTAAAACCTCCACTTGAAACTTATTCTTATGGAAATTTCTCTTTAAAAACTTCTCCAGATGGCCAAAACGGCCACATAGATGAAAATTATTTAGGGTATTGTGGTAAGATAAATTCACATCCCAAACCAACCACACTAGAAACACACGATCAAATGGCCCGACAAATGAGAAGTTGCAAATAAAAGGGGAGACTCTTCTGGAATAAGTTCCCCTGGCACGCACCTCCCACTAGATGGGGAAACCTCATGATCACTAAGAGAATTTAGATTTCCAACTGCCACATACTGAACCCGAGGAACTAACACCTCAAAAAATGCCTCATCCCCCAACTTCTCAAACTAAACCTCCCTATATGAGAGGAATCACTTCTTACTCTTTGGATGAATACCCTAGATAATGATAGAAGCCTTCAACTGGCCCTCTAAAGCCATATCAAGAGAAAAATAAACCAGATCCTTGAAATGAACAACATAGGCCTCCACCATTCATTGACATTTCTAAATACCCATGATTCCGACCACTTTCTTCTCTTTCACCTCCTCAGGTATGAACTATTGAATAAAAGTGGCCTTAAAGACAGCCTAATAAATCCAAAATTATGACTACGATGAGACAATAAACCTCCAATGATCCAAAACTGAACCTTTAAATAAAATTCAAATATCTTGTACCCTCATATTTTTGGGAGTTACCAATGACCTGAAGACACATTAAACTTAATCAAGTAACTCTACAACCTCTAGAATACCTTTATCAACATGAAGAACCAATAAAAATCATTTGAAGCTTGACTCTGTATCTCTGATCATAGTCTAGGTAGGGTAAATAATAGGTAGAGTTTCACTAGAAACCATCAAGACCTTTCTGGGCGGCATACTCTGAATATCAGAAAGACATAAAACTGAAATCAACACTAAACCAAAAACACCCAAACTAAAACACCAAGCTTAAAAATAAAACATCAAAAAACAATATAAAATACTCTTTCCAAAACCACCATTCCTATTCCATAATTATAAATCCATTTTACCAAAAGTAATTTTTTCCAAAATGCCACACTCACTTACAAAACTGACTTAAACACCCAAAAACCCATATTTAAACAAAACCAAAGTCTTGGAATCATTTTCCTTTTTTTGAAAATCATTTCCAAAAATCCATTTTTTTCATTTCAAAATAAACCCACACCAGCAAAAACTAAACAAAAGAACAAATCACATTTAACTCCTAGAATAAAGAACTAGTGTCCATACATAACTCAGGAACATGGTTTAGTGGAACATACTCTAGGAAAGCACCAACCTCTAGGAGGACCTTGAACCATGCACTCAGGATCCACATGGGTCACTACTCCACCTAATTCCACTACACATTACCAGTTTATCTCCATTTTCATTCCCAATCCACACACCTAAAACCCCAAAAAAGACTCAAATCCCAAACTACCCCTTGTAACTGAAGGATTAGGATCAGTAAGAGTTCATGAAGATCTTCCCACAACTACCTGGGGAGTCCCAATAATCTAATATCTAATATACTTGATGACCCAAAATAACAAAAACCTAGTTCTGATACCATTTTCTCATGAACTAGGCAGGGATGCCATCCAAATCAACACTCAACCAAGCCCAAGACAAGGCTCGAGAGTCATTCCCAATCCTAGCCGGCTAGCGACTAGCACCACACATCAATGATAACCAAAAAGGAATGATTTTTCCTAATAAACAATTGATACCAAAAAACAAATCACATTATACAACAAAGACCCAAAAATCATAAATAATACATAAATATGATCCATATAAAATAATAACTGAACCAAAATAATACTACAAAACCATGATAAAACCAAAATATAAATGAAACAATCTCCATATAACCACTTGGTCACCACCAACCATAAGACAAACCTACTCCAAAAGAAAAATTGAACAAGAAACCAGAACCTATAAAACATATCGGGTTTATCGACACCAAGTGGAATAATTAGGGTGTGTACATAAATAGATTAGTTGGTAATCACCAAATAATCCATACATACCCTTTACTAAAATAGTACAAAAAACACTATTTGAAATACATTTAGAAAATAGTGTTTTACCATTTGGAGGAACCAAACACATCTTTCTATAAATTATAATTTTTAAATAACACACACAACTTTCCTCTTCTAAAAATAGTTTTCCATTTTAAAACCAAGTTTAACAACCCAACACCCAAAAGAAGAAAACAAACTAGGAGATCAAAATCTTATCCATAAAATAAAGGAAAAAATTTAGGTAAATATAAATAAGGAAAAAACTACCATATCTGATTAATCAAGTATAACAGAGTAAAATAGAACATATAGATAATAATCATGGTAATTTCATAAACTTCTTTAAAAGAAATCCCAAAAACACTCTGTTTAGACTCACCTTCTAGTGTATGGTGTAGCTCCATAGTCAATAACTAACCTAGATGCTCTAATATAGCCTCACCAGTGACCCGACCTCTCCACAAATCGAGGGGTACTAATCCATCGAATCAGGATCATTAATCAATTATCACTTAACCATCTAGAATATTCCCAAGATTATCATGATAATAGTACATGGAGAATGAGGATGTTATCACATGCATGTCATAAACCAATAACCCACAAATGAATCCATACTTTCCAAGACTAAACCCCTACACCACCTATGCGATGACCCTCTCCTTAGAGGGACTATCATAGAGTGCCTATCACATTTTAATCAATGCACAAGTTTTAACTAGGCCTATACATCACATGAGTTTGAAATCCATTTTTTAAAACATCACAAAGTATCAACTGGGCCTTAACATTTAAAAATCCTACTCCATTTCCAATCCTTTTAAAAATGAAGGCAAAACACCATTTATGTTCAGAAGATGCCAAATGAACCTTAACATAATTTAGTTACTAATTCACATTATAAGGTTTCAGACATGATGGAATTTAAGAAAAAAAAATTAAGAACCATATTTGAGATAATTTGGAAACCATATAACCATTAGGGTTTTGGAATAACACTTTGAAAAGAAGAGGGATAAAGGAGAGAAGAGGGAGAAAGAGAATGTGTTTTTAAAATCTTGGGTTTAAGGTGAGCATCATTTTATAAAACCATTATTATATGTGTGTCTATCCATATGTGAATCGTGTGCACATATGGATATGACCACATCTAAAAGAACATCTATGGTAAACCATAAATACCAAAAGTTTCAATTTAGGAATCACAATATACATTTCAATTTACCATAAGAATCCATATGAAAATACAAAACCATAAAGGTCACCAAAATACACAAAAAAATCAATTCATAAACAAACCACAGTACTAAGATTTAACTAAGGACAAACACAAACAAAAACACCCAATTCCACCTTTAAAAACCAATTAAAATTTAATCAAACACTTTGCAAAAATATATATAGTAATAATTAAGGAACATATTTGAAAATCTATTTTCACTAAATTAACACCAAAGAAATACCAAAACAATTTATACTAACACACCACAAGTAAGAACATCACAATTATAAATCAACTATGAAAGATCGATCATCCAATGTTATGCTTCATAAAAGAAATGGATGGAAACGCCTACCTTAATGATGCACAAATGTGAAAAAAACTCCAAAAGAAAGAAGAACCAAGCCAAAGAGACAATAAACACACCCTAACATCGAAATAATCAACCCAAATTTTCCAACACTCACTGTATGGTTTATAAAAGAGAGAGACCACCCAAGAAGAGCAAAAAAACTATAAGAAGATGGAGGAAGAGGAATAATGAGACTTACCCATGGAGGAATCCCCCCAAATATAGAATCAAAATCACCTAGAATCCAAGGAGGAGGAGAGGGAGAATCCACATTAGGATCTAAAGGGGACACAAAAATCAGAGGTAGAAGATAAGCGATGATTTTTGGTTAAAAATAAGAGGGAAATTAGGGTAATTTTAACTTTTTAAAGACTTGGGCTAGTTGCACAGTTTGGATGCATGATTTTAAAAAATGTTCACCAACCGTTTGCACCCTACTAGAGAAGGAGGACACCCACATGGGATGACCACATAGTTTGGGAAAACATGTAAAAACTGTGAAATATGTTTTTTGTCAAAAAATTTTAGAACCCATCACACACTCTCTGCACTGTTTCTCCTAACTATGTGAAAGATGTGCACCTTTCCCTTAACACCAAAAGAATCTGCACAGTTTCTCTTGGACCTCATATAGTTTTTACAAACCATGTCCAATCCATTATATTCAAACCATTCAAGAAGGAAACGAACCGAAAATTCCTCTATCTATAACCACCTGTAGAGATTACCCTCAAACTACGCACACTAACTAAGCATAGGTCCAAAACCACCCAAAATATCCAGAACTCAAAAACTCTCATTATAAACTTGACCCAAACCTCAAAAAAAATATAAAACCATGAAAATGGTAAAATAAAATAAACACCATGGTCATGGTGTGACAGATACCCTATCTGTATCTATGAAGGAACTTCTAATTCTAAGGAAATGAGACAGAATACATATAATATTAAGAATTAATACATTTAAAATGAAACTTGAAGAATCTATTTTTGAAATCTATATTAGGTTTAATGAAATAAAAAATACTATGATTACCCTTAGACATATTATAGATGGAAAATCTCAAGTAATGAGAATTTTGAGATTTTTACCAGATAGATGGAGAGGCACTTTAGTCTCTATCTATGAATCATAAAACATTAGTAAGTTAAAAACCAAGGAAGTTATTAGAAAGATTATTATGTATTAATAAGAGATGAAGTTGAACAATGAGTATAATGAACCAAAATGAAAATCCATTATATTTAACGAATCACAGTCAAAATTAAAACAAGTTGTTAAAGACGAAAATAGAAGTGGAAGTGAAGGAGATATTGAAATTGATGAATAAATGGCTTATTTAGCCAAATGTTTTACCAAGTTATATGAAAGAAATAATTTTTTTGAAAGTATAATTATAAAGGAAAATATGAAAAGAGAGGAAATTGAAATAAAACTAGAAAAAGGATGACTCGTATAATGAGATCACCTATTATGAATGTAAAAGAAAATGATACATAAAGGATGACTTCCCTATTCTCAAATAAAAAAATAAATGTGAAGATTGAGAGAAAAGACCAAAAAGGGAAATACAATCTACTTGGATTGCATCTAGGGATAACTCTAATAACTTAGATTCATTCCTATAAGATATGAATGAAAAATTGAATCTATTCATTATGAATACTTCCTCCAAGGTACCTTATTTTTATTCTAATATTCTTGATTATTATAAAATGCCTAAAGAAGAATTAGAATAATACTATGCTATTATTAAAGATACCATGAATGATCTAAAATAAAAATATAAAAATTGGTAAATGGATCATGTGTTATGTGCTATCGAAAAATCTAGTATTGTCATTGGAAAAAATAATGATAAGTTTTTAAAAGAAACTATTTAATTGAATTTTGTAAAGGAATAATTAAAAAGGGACATTGATGTTTTTTATGAAAGAAAATAAACATTAAAATAAATTCTTAGAAGTTTGGATGTACCTAAACAAAGAGAAGATTTTGGTTATCAACAAGGATAGAGAAATAAACTGTTTAAACTATTTTATTCCAAGTTCAAAAAATAGAAATTTAGTCTCTAGGAATGCTATTAGTTTTGGAAATAATTTACGAATTTTGGACTTAAAATTTATTTTCTTTCTAGATTGGTTAAAAATGTTTCTAATAATCCTGCAAAACAAAATCTTCTATTTCTAACTTCTATGAACCAAAACAGATCGGGTACCCAAATAAATGTGTATTTAATTGATTATAGAAAAAATTAATAAATATATATAGTAAGAATATATGGTATCTGTACAATGGATATTTTAAACATATTTCTAGAAACTATTAAAATTTTAAAAACCTTACAAAGGTGGATGGTGGGCATGTCACTTTTAGTGACAATGCAAGAGGAAAAATAATTAAACTTTAATAAATTGGTAATTCTGAATCTATAATTATTTATAAAGATTTATTTATAAATCATTTAAAATATATTCTTCTTATTATATCAATTTTTTTATGATTTTTATCATACCAAATTTGAGAAAAATATTTGTACATTTTTTGATTCTAAGAATGATTTGGTATTTACTGCATTTATAATTGATAATTTTTATGCTGTTAATTTAGATTCTTTGTTTTCTCAAAATGTTTCTTGTTGAGTGATATCCTAGAGAATACTGTATATGACATAAGAAACTGGTCCATTGAAGTATAAAATCACTTACAAAGATAACTAATAAAGGTTTAGTCAGATATGTATAAAAGATATAATTTTACAAAGATAAAGCCTGTAATATCAGTCAAAAGGAAAAGAAACAAAAAATATCTTTCAAACCAAAGAAATAGTTATATTCCTTTCAACCAAAATAATTAGTTCATACGAATTTATTTGGACTATATAGAGTTTTTCATCTTATAGGAAATAATTATATTTATGTTAAAGTTGATTGTTATTCAAGATATATATGGGTGTTTTTCCTTGATTATAAAATTGAAACTCCTACCTATTTTTCTAAATATGGTAAATCTACATAAAAACATATTGGAATTAACATCAAGACATTGAGAAGTGATCATGTACAAGAGTTTGATAATCAAGAAATTTAATCACTCTTCTCATAATAAGTCTACTATAACAATTTATCTACACCTAGAACACCTCAAAAAAATGGATTTGTTTAATGGAGAAATAGTACTATTCAAAAAAATTCTAAAACAATGATTAATGAATATGATAATCCCTCTCTATTTATGGGATGAAGTAGTTCACATAACTTACTATATAATCAACATATTTTTTATAACTCCTATATTTAAAAACTCTCTATCTTAATTATGTAATTATAGAAAACACAATGTAAATTACTTTATATTTTTTGGCTGTAAAGTTTATATTCATAACAAAAAAGTGAATCCAGAAAAAGTTTCACCAAATAGCTGTGAAGGAATTTTACTTGTTTATTCAACCACTAGTAAATCTTATAGTCTTTAATAATAAATCTAAAATTATGTAATAAAATATTCATGTAAATTTTGATGAGACATATCCACAAGAACCCAAACATTCCTTAGAAAATATTGAGGATGATATGTCAAATATGAATATCAATAATACCTATAAATATTCTAAAATATACACTAATTTACCTAATATATTACAAGGAAGATATCATTAATATCTTCCAAAACATGTAGAATAAAATTAAGTTCCAAGTACTTCTATCCATAGAACTATAAGAACCCTTAAATACCACCCTTTAGATGATATATCTTGAAATCTAAATAGATGAACTCAAACTAGAACTTCAATAAGAAACTAGGTTGAACACAATCCTTATTATAACCATTTGAACATAAATACATAAATGAAGCAATCAATGATGAATATTGGTTAATAAAAATGAAAGAACAATTAATCCAGTTTGAATGAAATAAAATTTTCTAATTAGTAGTGTTATGTGTATTTAATGCATATAGTTTATGGTACTTTAATACACCAATTTATATAATTTAATTGATTAATATTGCTAATATTCAGATTTTTTGACTTGTTTTTTTATTTTTGGAAGGATAGAACAAAAATATGGAAAAGGAACAAAATGAGTTGAATTTGAGGAGAAAAATTTACAATTTGATATAGGAATATTGAATTAGGAAGCCAAAATCACATAGAACTAAAGAAGAATTATAAGCCCAGAGAAATATGTGTTGACACCATGAAAAAAGTTTAAATGATGAGTTTCATTCTTAGGATCGAGACAGAGCTATAATGAAGGTCATGGTACCATCTCATGCTATGTAAATTGAATCCATTCACAACATGTACACCATTCATGTTTTGATTGTATCGAGACAAAAAAAAGTAGAGAGATGACTAATGCCGTATCTTATACATCTCAAACTCTATTCACATTGTGAACCCATCGAAAAACATGATTCGTAGATATTTAAGGAGATTGTTCTTTTTAATGGAATCTTATTTATTCATACCATGGGCCACACAACAGAGGGGGATGGACCTAGGAGATGCATGGATACTGCCAGGTGAATAGTGTGTAACTGTAAAGCCTTATTACTTCTATTCCTCACTAACATTATTATCCATGTATCTATATAGATTATACTCATCATGTTTATCATGAGAAAGTAGTTCTTTCTGTGCCAGGTGATGTGAATGTAGGGGTAATTTCTATGAGCATTTATTCCTATTTTATTTTTATTTATTTATTGGATTTCTAAAACACTATTTATAAATTTCAATCTTATTTTTTTATATTACATGACCATTGTTTGCGATATGAGGAGCTTAATTTTATTAAATTAATTAATTTATATAGTTTATGTATGATCATTATGTAGTCTAGGATGATTATGTTTAAATAGGGTTTTTGGTCACCTAACTCAGTAATCAAACCTAGTATTTGACCATTCCAATGGTGTGATTATAGGATTAGTGTGGGGTAACTAGACGAAGGATACCTAAAGACCACGTTCTGACACCAAATGTTAGTGAATCTAAAATAAATTGAATCCCTAGCACACAAACCTAAAAATCACTAAACCTTCCATGCTTTATCCATTGATTTGAAACCCCAATCAACTATCATTTCTCTATATCTATCAAAATAATTAAACAATTGAAATCTCAATTCCTTTTATTAATTTAAGTCATACATACTATCCTTATGGGTTTGACACTTAGAATTTCCAAATACCACATCTTTGTAGTTAGGTTGTTTGAGTTTTTAATTTTATTAAATTTGTGTTGCCTCATAGGAATTTATTGATGTCCTACGAGTTGTTATATTAATAGACCTAAAGATTTACATACTATTGGCACTAAGTGGGTGTATAGAATTATGGTTGAGGAGTTTTTCACAATCATTAGAAATTAATATAGATTGATCACACAAGGTAATAGTTAATAAGAGGGTAATGATTATGAATAAGAATATATACAAATAGCTAAAATTGAGGACATCATAATATTGATTTCATATACCACACATATGAATTTCATACTACACCAAATGGATGTCAATATTTCATTCCTAAATGAATATATTATTGAGGATTTATTTATTTAACAACCTCTTGGATATAAAAACCCTCATTTTCAAAATCATATTTTTAAATTAACAAAATTTTTGTATGGTTTAAAACAATATCCAAGATAATTGTATGATATGATCAACACGTTTCTTATTTTAAGTGATTTTATAAAAGTTGTTGATGACCCTACATTATTTATAAAACTAATTTCAAAGGATGTTTTAATTGTACAAATCTATTTTGATGATATTATTTTTCGACTATCCAAAAACTCATTGTGTATTGAATTTTCCAAAATGATGAAAAATGAATTTGTAATGAGTGTAATGGGTGATATAAAATACGTTCTTAGATTTAAAATTTTTTAAAAGAAAGAAGGAATTGTTTTAAATTAAGGAAAATAAACTAAGTATATTTTAAAACAATTTTTCTTGTACACCATAAAAATCATTGATAATCCCATGAGTATAACATGTAACCTATATCTTGATGAAATTATAAATTCGTTAGATCAAAATACTATCAACGTATGATAGGAAGTTTATTTTACTTAACTTCTAACCAACCTGATATTTTTTTCACTGTGTGTATGTGTGCATGTTTTCAATCTAATCCTAAATAATATCATTTTAATGATTTTAAAAGGATTTTTAAATACCTCAATAAAACAACCAATTTTTAATTATTTTACCCTAAATGACATGACTTTAAATTTTTTAGTTATTCAGATTTCGATTTTAGTGGTGGTAAGTTAGATAGAAAGAGAATATATGGAACACGTCATCTTTTGGGAAAATCTTCATTTTCATAATGTAGTTAGAAACAAAATTATTATTTAATTATACACTGCTGAAGTTGATTAAATAGATGAAAGTTGTTTTTGTACATAGATTTTGTGGATAAAATGAACACTATTGGACATGGATATTAATTTATACATTTCCCTATAAATTGTTACAACACAGTGCTATAATCATTTCTAAAATCCCATATCACATTCAAGAACAAAAAATGTTGATGTAATACATCAATTTTTGAGAGATATTTTTTAAAAAGGTGATATAACTCTTGAATTCATTGGTTCTGAATATCATTTTACTGAAATTTTACCAATCCATTGAATTATGAGAGAATGAATTATATCAAATATGAATTAGGTATGATTAATTTTGTTTAAAATGTTTCTATAAATATTTTAATATTATTTCAAATATTATTTTCAATATTATATATATATATAAGTTATACTTATGTTGAGTGTTCACTTAATTTATTTCATTTAAAAATATATTATATGGGTTTAAAAATATATTAAATACTTATTATTATTTCCTGAACCTTATTGTAAAAATAAATCTATAAATTATTTAAATTTGTAATTGAAATTTAATCATCGCACTTTTCTAACCTAAAGAAAACCCTCTTTCTTGAAAAATTCATTGTATCCCAAGTCATGAATCTCAATATGCTTAGTTGAGATTAAGATATCTTTCAGAGAATATTCTCTCAAACCATCCAAGAGATCAAAATATTGATCAAGAAAGTTTAGAAAGCTTTTGAAGCTACACCGACATTCTCACAAAGTAGTTTCTGAAAGAGAGGTTGATGTTGAATGGTTCAGAACCATCCATTCCTTTCTATGGAGATCCATTTTGTATAAGAACTATACATGTAGGTTTTAGATGAAAATATCCCCTTCTATCTGTAACACCCAGAGATTTTATGAAAAATATTATTTTAATTTAATTAATGTCTTGTGTTGTATTCTACACCAAGATTACCTTGTGCTATACGCAACACCGTATTAGCTTGCAGTATACGCAACACTATTCTTGGACCGTGTTACACACAATTTTGATAATAGTTATTCTACGCAACACTGAGTATATATAAATATATATATATATATATATATATATTCAATGTATAAAAGAAATATGGTTGGATTCTGTTATACGAAACAACGAAGGATTCTTTCACAACACACAACCCTGACTAGGCTTGCATTACACGCAATCGCGACCTTCCTCGATAGCGTGTGTTGTACGCAATACCGTTTTTTAATAAACAATGATATATTATTATAATATTGTCATGAACTAGACATTATGAATAGTATTAACTATATTTTGAATTTTATAACATTATTATTCATCTTACACATTTTATAGAACATGGTATAAGAACAAAATAAATTTTTCGGGTAAAATAAGTATTTTTAAAAAAATGCAGTTTTGCCGCCTTTTGATGGCGCACCCACTTTAAATATAGTTTTTGACATGTATATAAGTTCAATTTTACAAAATAAAATTCTTCTTTGGAATAAAGAAATAAAAATTTACTTTGGATAAATTTTTCACATTATTCTGATAACTTTCACATTTTAATGAATAGTAAAAACACGCTATATTTTATTTAAAAACAACTTTTTTCATCGTAATATATAATGTGGTTAAATTATAATATTGAATGGTTTTAAAGTATAAATAGAATATATTTTTACCATTTAATATAATTTATGTCATTAGCATTGATTTTACCTTGAATTCGTAGGTTAAATCAATTCAATCTTTTGCAATGTTTTAAACAAAAACCCGTTTTTATTCGACAACGGGATTAATTTTAATTTAATTTCTGCAACTTCTGTGTATTAAATTTTAAAAAATGGATTCCATATTTGGAATCAGTGGGTCCAAATTATGTTAATAGGATACTTTTTATTTTTGGGAATTATGAATAGTAACTATGGTAAATTTTATTTACCATAGTTAAAGGTAAATCGGGTAATTAAGGGTAAATATAATATTATAAAATTACCCTAACATATGAAAAAATTCTATTTGATGGCTAAGAGTAAACTCATATCAACTAAGGGTCGGATTAGATTCATTTTATGGACTTTTGACCATGAAAATAATTTACTTATTATTAAAACCAAAGAAAATGACAAAATGTCACTCTCTTAAATCTTATAAGTATAATAATTTTAACTTAGTGATAAACATCATAAAACTTCGAACATGAATAGTCTCCAGAAATCTAAAAAAATTATATACATCATGAGAATTTATTTATAATTTTTTGGGATTAAATAATTATCATTAATTGTGACACAATAGTGATGCGGAAATTATTTATCTAGTGAAAAATCAAAAATATAGATTTTATTAAACTAATAGTGACCATAAAAGGCACTAAACCCTGACCAAAACTTATTGATCATGTACATTTAAACTCTAATCATCCAATGGTAGAATATTTGACCATTGGGAGTTATATACAAGCAATTATGACACTTATATTATTTTATTTTAAATGATGCCAAAGTTGTCACCTTCATAATTTAATAAATATAACAATTTAAATATTGTGATTTTAAGATGATAAATTCGAGTACAAGTATTATTGTGAAAGGTAATATATTTATATTCATCATAGGAATTTATTTTAAATTTTTATGCAACAAATAAGTATATTAAATAATTATACAAAAATTATGTAGTAATTATTTTATTAAGAGATAAACCAAATAAATGGTTTTAAAAATAATAAAATAAATATTATATGAACTATTTAATGTGATCCTCTAATTTTATAGATACAAATGACCTTTTATTAATATATTAAAGCTTTTATTTCTAACATATCTTCTGTATATATTTTAGTTAAATTCAAATAAATGAATAGTGTCAAAATTGACCCTATTGTTATTTTATAAAAATAACATATTATAAAATTGTTTAAAAATCACAAAAATATTTAAAAATTATAAATTTAAATTTATATGGTCTATAATGTTATAAATTAAACAATTATGGAAAATTCACAAAAAATAAGTAATTATTTGTTATAATTTAAAATTTAGAATTTTATTACCACAAATAAACTTAAATAGATTAAATAAGGATAAATCAAAATGATAAGGTTTAAAATAAGATCCAAACATGTCTAAATTTGATTGGTTGATGATATTACAACCCTATATCATCTAATATTTTAATATGAGTCATTTTTGAAGGTTTTTAAGTGGGTTTAGATTTATTATAAATTAATATGTTTTAAGAATTCCAAAGGTGCCCCTCTCCTCCCTTATAAAAGGGCACCTCCTCCCTCTCTTCCTCACACAACTTTGAGCCTTCAAGCTCGGCCAACCCCTTCCAAATTCTCATCTCCACTTCCCCAGAAAAATCCTATAGGTTATGTTCTTACTCAAAGACCAATTTTAGTGCCCTAAGAGGAGGTCTCAAAGAGGTGATTCAAAGAAGAGGTAATTTCCGTTACCGATTCTTTCAACTTTATTTCTTCTTCCACTTCTTCTTCTTAGGTTGTTTCATTATGAAGTAATAACGCCAGTATCACTCATATAATGATATGTTATTATAAGTATGAAAAAACTCTATTTCATCATCTATCCATCCTACGGAAAACAAAATCACCGCGCATGCGTACGTACGGAATACCGTCTCCACGCCGTGGTGTAATCTGTTTTTCCACCAACACCTTACATGGATGGGTATTATGGTGTAAAGAATAACTATACATAGTTATTATAAAATCATAATGATTCTTATATATTTTATCATCCACTCAAATTCAATTCAATAATTATGGAAATGATATCATCGCTCGTGCGTACGTACGGACTACCGTCTCCACGACGCGATGAGATTCATTATCCATGTTAACCATTTAAGAATGATTATAAAGTATATATAAGAAATAATAATGAAATATATGACATTATAAAGCTACTGGATTTATGTGTATATATATGTATGTCATATACTTAATTCCACTCAATTCAATAAGGAAACAAAAACAGCGTTCATGCGTACGTACGGCCTACCGTCTCCATGAACGGTGTATTTCTTTCCATTTATCGATCCATTATATATATATGTATATTCTGAATATATATTATATATAAATCATGTTTTATATTCTATAATTAAGTAATAATGATCTAAGTAATCATATGAATAATTAAAAGTTAAAACACGAACGACAAATGAGACGATTTTACCCAAAACGCTACTTTAACATGAATTTACAAAAGAACGGGTAATATAAAGTCATAAGTGAACCATATATGATATAATAACAATGATTATGATTCTGTAATAAGTAAATGACATTATTTAAATCATTATACAGGAGGTTCGGAAACTTACGAAGCAAATCAGACCTAAGGTAAGGGAAATATAACAATCTCATTTTTCTCCGAGATTGTTTATACGTTGGCATTTACTGGGATGCATTTTATCATCCAAATTCATGTTTCCTAGATATGACATATTATTTAAATCCACCTAAAATGGTTTAAATCCAATTTTAACCTTTGGTGTGTCTTTAGTAAAAGATATGAAAGGAATCTTTTGTCGTTTTTCGTACAAGGTACTTTTTTTACTTTTCTGATAAAAGTACGCGAAGAATGTTTTCTTAACTTATACCGCATGAATGGATTTTTAAAACATTATTTCCAAGAAGCATCTTTTACAAGTTTTCAAGTTTATTTTTAATCAACTTCTTTTAGTTTAAAGTTGTATGACATGTTAAGAAAGGAAAAATGTTTTTTTAAAGAAGAAAGGATATTTTCCTCAAGAATGGAGTTAAAGTGTTTTATCAAAATTATTTTCCATCTAAGATAATAAAGGGTTCTGTTTTTATCCTTATTATTACATAGATTTGATTATGTTGTGATGGAAATATTTTTATGAATTCCTTTATCTTATATTAATTGTTTTATGATGTCACGATGTTTAAGATTCCCATTTTTATTACATGGGTTATGCAATGATGTATGGTTTATGATTTTGTGGCACACATAAGAATGGTATCATTATGAGATGTGTGGGACCTATATCTCCCTCCAATTCATTGGGTAAATATTTTATATCTCATTAGATAGACATGGATGGAATGGTAGGTTATACCAGTTTAGTGAAACAGGACTGAAACGAGGGTGACTCGGTTCAGAAAGGGACTTTGTCCACTAAGATAGTCTTGGCAATGAGTCTTGAATAATAAGAAATGATTCTCTATGATTATGTGTGTATGCCACAAAGTTTCATGTCTTAAGTTATGATTATTGTGACTACATTTCACTGCCATGATTTATCCCATGTTATGAAATTATGATCTCTTTTGCAGGTTAAGATTTCCAAAAGTTATGTTCCTATGTATATGATGTGATTGATATTTCTTTTGTTTACCATTACTGAGCATTTGAGCTCACCCTTTTATGTTTTCTTTTCCCCAGGATATAAAGAAAGGTTTTAGGTAAAAAAAGGAAGATCTTTATGGGATATTTTGAAGATCTTTCACCACGATTAGAAGATTATATTCCGAGTTTCCAAAGACACTAAACTATTACGGTCCTTGTGTGTGTGTTTTTGTTATGTCATAATTATTCCACAAAATTAATGTAATATCCTTGTACATTACGCTTCGGGTCTCTACACTATCGATATCTTGTAAAGGAGTAATATTTGAATATGGGTTTTGAAGCCAAAAATCATGAATATCTAATTCGAATAGTCATCGATGACTAATAGTAAAAGTTAACTTTGATCTTGTGATTTGATTATCCAGGGATCCCATTTTTTGATGATACATATGGAAGAGTTAACCAAAACTTCTTCAGGATTTAACACACTTCAATATCAAAAATTTATTTCAGTATTAATGTATTAGAAATGTTTCATCCCTATGGTAGTTGAATGAAATATTTTTTATAGAGGTGTAAATTTTAATTATACCACTTATGAAAGGATAAATATTAGTTGTAATCCTTGGAAAATGAGAAGGATATCTAATGAGGAGATACTTTATGAGAAATTTAATATATTCTCACACACTTCTAATCTAAGAGACATAACTAAACTGGGTTTGGAACCAGGTAAAATGGTTGATTTTGATTACTACTATTACGAGAATGAATATCAAGGTAGTATAGATATAACTGAGGATGATAGAAGAGATTTTGTGGATATTTATAGTGGAAATCCTATTCAGGAGGATCTAGGTGAGGGAGAACCTATAAGATCAGAGGTCTCTTCTTCTCATGGTGTTACAAAATCTTATAGTTTTATATTTTAAGCTGAAAGATAGATTTAATTACCTTTTTTGGTTTAAAAATTAATAGGAGATATACCTCTTGAGGGGTATATAGTGTATTTGTCTATGTTTTTTAGACATGATATTACCGATTTAGATAGTGATAAGGATATGGATCCTATAATAGCAATGATTACACCTATGTTTAGGATAGAGGGAACTCAAATTTTTTATTCCTCACCTTCTATAGAAGAATATTCTACAAATAAAACTTTCCTTGATAAGGGTATATCTACTCCTAGTGTTGTTGATAATAAAAAATATGATAAATAGGTTGAAAAGGATGATAAAGATAATAAGGATGGAAATGATAATGATGATGATAATCCTAAAAATCCAAACGTTCCAACCCTTGTTATTGTTTAAAACGGAAGTATAATAAATTAAGCTAAAACATCCTTCCACTCATGTTTTAGAAGGAACCGTAAGGCATAACTCTTATGTGGATTTTTTGAAGCTGTTAGCTACTCTAGCCTCTCTTAGAGATGTTCTTGAAAATATTTCCCTAGAAGAAACAGTTTATGAATATTCTCCCCAGACCAAATTAGTATACATAGAAGATTTTGAGGAGGAAACTGAGGCCTATTTGAAGGAAATTGAGTGACCACATAGTATTTTATATTCCAAATAATAATATTGGAGTGAAATTCAAGAGTTTAGTGATTATTCTTTTGATCTAGAAGATGATTTTATTCCTAAATATGCTCCTGCTTAAGCTTTATACACTCCATCTCAAGAAGCTAGGCCCTGTTCTACTCAACCATTTGTAATAACTTTAGCATAATTCATATATTTTAAGAATTACTTTTTAGAAGTCTAAAAGGAAGTGTATTTGATTATTAGCTAGGATAATACTAATGATCGAGAGAAATAAATTACATACACTATTGAATGTATTGTTGAAAACATATATCCAAGGTTGTTCTTGATACTATACCATATGAACCAAGAGATTTTATATGTTAGAAGTGAAATCGAATGTTTTAGAGGATACATTGGAGCCCTACAAGCCGATCTGATAGATATGCTGGATACCAAATATAAAAGGTATTTTAAATGATGACCAATTCATCTAGACCTTTAAATTCTACTTTATAAATTCCTCTTAATTAAGTATATATTGATGAGTATTTTATTCAAAGGATGATTCCTGAAGATATTCAAAATATCCTTGATAATATAAAGTATATTAGAAATGAAGTTCAAATGGACATTTCTTCTCGTAGATAAAAGAAGTATGATTTGATTAAAGGAGAATCCATTAAGAATACCAAAGATAAAGGTGTAATAAACAGTGTTATAATGTCATATATTATAAATATTCACACTAAGTCATATCTTAAAACTTAGTTCCTATCATTGGATATATATTTAAAGATTCAACCTTTGGTAGCCACCTTTAAATCAATTGTAGAGAAGTTGTTGGTGATGAATCCTCTGCTTCATTAGTTCATGTTAGAGAAAGTGAGTTAATTAATGTTTTGGAACATGGCATAAGAGTTGTGGTTGATATAACGAAGATATTAGAGCCGCACATGTATTATTATAATAATCCTATGTTATCCCCTCCCACTCTTCCTTTGTCTCTGATTTCTTCCTTTTCATCCCATACCTCAATTAGAATTTCAGTTACTACTACTTCATCTATTCCAACAAATACCTCACCTATACTTCCTACATGGACTTTTGGTCCCACTATTTCCTAATCCCCTAATCATATCATTCTAGTTACAAAGGGCATCACTATTCTAAGACCTCCTATAATTCTTCATAACTCCAGCTCCAATTACTAGAAAAGGTAAGGATCCCTTTGACCTCTTCCATCCATATAAAGCTCGAGGAAACTGATTCTGATTAGACTCTGATAAGGATTATGGATTCTTTTTTGAGAAATCAATGAAATATAAGTCTATCATTATTTCTATTTCTATTCATTTTATTATTCTATATGATTTATTTTTTGTTTATTTCATCTTTACTCTTAAACCCTTTTTGATTTATTTTTTCTATTCTCAAATGAGGTGTAAAATATATGTCATAAACAAAGTATTAATGAATAATTACATATTAATTATATGTAATTTTAACAAAAATATAGTTATTATTCATTACTAACAATTGTAACAAAAAATTATAATATTTAATGGATAATATTTAATTCTTTGGATAAATATTTACACCATTATTTGTGATCATAAAAAAGGGATATAATATTTGATTATCCCATACATTCCTTATTATAATATTAAAAAATAATTTTTATGTTATTTATAATCCATTTTATGTCTTATGAAAGTTAAATAAATTTTTGAAAAATAATATAAATATTTCTATGTTTGGGACTGACAACATGACACATGCAATCAACCTCATGACACATGTAATCGACCGCATGACCACCTGAGCGGCCATAGAAAATATATATTAAAAATTCAAGAGATTAAAAGAAAAACTCAAGATAAAATAATAAAAATTACAATAAATATTTTTCACAAAGGCATGGATCATCCACACACCTAACAGATTGATCACAAGACTAGTTGGATTGACAACATGAGAAAACATGTGACTGTACAGCCAAATAAAAATATCCATCTATAAGACGTTGACTTTTAAAAAAGTAAAGAATCAATATAAATACTATATAAAGTGAATTTGTTTTGTTTTGTTAATTTTAAAAAGTATTATATCAACCATAAGTACAGGGTGATTGACTGTAAGTATAATTTGATATACAATAAGAACATGGTGATCGACCATAAGAACAAATGATCGATTGTAGGTACAAGTGATCAACTATAAAACCTATCAAGGAAACCCAAAATTATGGAAGTGACCTTGGATGATGACATGACACCTTTAAAATGACCGAGTCTAAAGGTATGTATTATATTATTATATTATCTAATATATTAATTCAACCATTTTTTGTGAAAAATTAAATATTGGTTAAAAGCATTTATTGAGGATGGATTTCTTACCAAAGTATGAGGATGCTCAATGATTGTTTTTAAACTAATATTTATATAGGTAACTTACTTTTAAAAGGATTTTTTAAAAAAACACATGCAATGCATGATATAAAATAGAGAGATGTGGAAGATACAAAAACCTCAGATTTTTTCTCGAATGAAATAGATGAACCATTACTCAATTTTTGAATGTATAAAAAAATTCTAACATGATATTCAATGAAAAATCAAGAGAAAATTATGAAAATATTAACGCATTAATTCTAAATAAAAATTCAAAAATGATAATAGATGAATCTATTACAGAATAATAGACCTACATAATGTACTAAACCTAATTCTTTCCTTTATCTCACTCTGTTTTTCATAATTTTAAGTTATTTGTGATTTATAAAATTTATCTTGTAGAATTAGATCCTATACTAAAATGGAGAGTGAAATACACCCTTATCTAATTTACGTATCTACTTACCACATAGTTCTATATAAGAGTATGTATAGAATGGAATTTCCATGTGTATTTGTTTTCATTTACGTCTCCCATGTAGAACTATGGAAGTGGCTATGTGTAACATAGACTATCTAAAGACAATTGTCTATAAAAACTGATCTAAATTTTGGATCAGTTAGTTTTATAATAAAATTCATGGAAGCGGGTTATTTTTAAGTAAATAGGATTATTTATTATTTTGATAGAAAACCTCTTATTTATTATACCTTCTGTTTTATCTACTTTTTCTTATGCAATTTTCAATACAAATCTGTATCTATTTTCTAAAATATATAACAAAACTCTACTTTCATAGTCAAATTTAATTTGATTTTTATATATCATGTTTTATTTTAGTAAATATTTTTAATAAATTGAAATAGTTTAAAACTATTTTTGATTGAGTTTTATCTGAATTCTAATAATCCTTTTGAAAATATCAAATTATATAACTCTATTATTTTAGTTAACTGGGATTATTTAATAAATTGAGGTATTTATTTTTTAAATTGTTTTTAATAAAAAAATTAATTGGAAACTCAATTAACCCCCTATTTGGTGTCTTACTATGACTAAAAAATGTAATATAATAGGTTGAATTTAATTTTTTTAGTGAATAGTAAAAATAGTTAAATTTTGTTACCATGATTTAGGTTAAAAATGGTTTACCGGTGGGGGGGGGGGGGGGGTAAACCCAGAGATAAGGGAAGGATTTCCTCCCACACTTGTTTAATTCTTATTTTTTGAAGAATTTTTAACCTTATATTATCATATATTTGAATTCTTGTCCATTTGGAGCCACTTTCTAATGAAATTGACCGTATATAATTGAAATCTTTTAAGAAATTCCATGTGTGCCCCATCCCTCACTTATAAAAGAGAATTTATTATCCTCCGTTATTCACACTATTTGATCATTATATCTTATAAAATACTTAAAAAAGTAATTTTATAGAATCATTCACTTCATCATTGTGATTTTTGTCTTCTCTTAAGACCAATCCTTCAAGGATTAAGGTATAATCTGAATGGGTTCTCTCAAAGAAGAGGTAAAAATATTATCCAAGATCTTTCAATTTTATTTATTATTTTACCTTCTTCAAAATGGTTGAATATATACTAAAATGATTAATATATTATCATAAATGTACTTAGATTTTATTATGTTTTTGGGAAAGTAATTTTACATAACTTTTTCATCAAATGGGAAATAAAAGAATCACTCATGCTTACGTGTGGACCACCTCCTCCACATAACGATATGATTCATTTTACATCACCATATTTAATAGGTTTTTATAATGATGGATTTAATTTTTCTATATAATATTTATAAAATAATTATTCTTATAAAATGATAATATATTATCTATATTCTTACCTTATGATCCATTGGTAAACGACAACGTTGCTCAGGCGTATATGTGGAATACCACCTCTACGAAACTATGTGATTTATTAATCATTTCTACTTTACATGGATGGTAAAAAGGATATATTTAATGAAAATATATTATATTAATGATATAATAATTTTTTTATAAAGTTTAATTATCATTTATAATTCTTTCATTCCACCCAGCAAAAAATAGAAACATCTCTCACGCGTGCGTACATATAGACCACCATCTCCTTATAGTGATGTAATTAATTTTTCGCAAATGATTTATATGAATTTTTTTAATTGTGTATATAATAAATATATATAATATTTATCTCATTATTAATATTATCGATATGGAGTAACCATTATCAAAGTGAAAGGACCATAGCTGTATAACTAAAACATATATGAAAAACAAAGCAGTTAACACCATAAATGATGACTTCAATAGAGAATTGTTAATAAAATGTTATTTAGATGATATAATTGAATAATATATGATATTATATATATTAATATGGTTATATTATATAATTATAATAAATTTAAATCAATTATACATGAGGTTAGAGTGATTTCAAACCAAGAATGACTTGATGTAAGGTCTTTGTGTCAATTTCTCTTCATTGAGAAATGTTTTAATATTATGAACCAATTTACCATTTCTATAGTGCATATAATAACCAAGATTTTATTTTTTTCATAATCCATTATATAATTAATGTGGTTTCTAGAAACAAATTATTTTCAATATTATAATGATTTTAAATTCAAAAATTAATAAAGACGTAAGGGTTATTTGTCTTTATTTTGTTTGGTTGAGACATGTTTAATGTTAGGAAACTATTTCTGTTTATGAGGTGTATATATTGATAATTTTACATGTTATATAATGTATACTTTTTAATTAATGGTATATTGAAAAAAATTATCAAATAAGTAAGGGTTTTATGCTATAATCTTATTTTTAATCGGATTATTTTTGATTAAATTTTCTGATAATGAAACTGTATGATATATCTCTTCCAAATCATATTTATTTTATTCATATATATTTATTATTATATATTTCATGTTTTACTTTTATTTTTTTCTCCTTAAGTTCTCAATAGATAAAAATAACGTTTTTATGGAAAATTGACCTTCTTTTTCTCTTTAGTCGGGAATCATTTCTTCTGTATCGATATTTTCATTAAAATGATTACAATAATGTTTTTACTATTTTAAAAATATTATTTAAAGAAATTTTTTACTATATTTTACATTATTTACAAAGATTTTTAATGAACCTTTTTATCATATTCCAAATATGGTACTTTTTACTTTTATAGAAAATGTGAAAGGAATTTTTATTTTAGCACACATTGCATGAACGACTTTCCATGAAATAATGAATACAATTTTATTTAAATATTAATTTATAAGTTTCTTTTTTTATTTTCAAATAATTTTTTTCTTAATATTTTTGAAATTCATAGATTCAAAATAAATGATTTCAAATAAAAAAGATGTTTTCCTCAAGAAATATTCTATCGATTTTTTAAAGGTATTTTTATCTATAACAACTTCCATTTATATTTCTTATAATTTAATGGGAATATGATCATTTTTTATCATTATTATTATTTCTATATATAGTTTATGACTGTTTTTATGATTTTTTTTTGAAACCCGCATCCTTTCCACATGTTATGATTTATTGATTTGATGAATGTTTTATGATCTTATGACACAAATATGTATGGTTTTCATTATGATATGAGTGGGACCAAAATTATATATCCCTCCAATGAATTCAGTAAAGAAGGATATATAATGATATAAATAATTACTAAAATGGGGAGCTAAAATAATTTAGTAAGGGACTTTGTCCAATAAGATAGTCTTGGGGCGAACGTTGACTAAGGAAATAATTGAATGGGGAGTGAACCCAGTTAAATATGATATTTTTAGAAGTAATACTTGAATAAAGAAATCATTTTATAAGATTATATGAATGAAAAAAACTTATTTATTATTCTTATAATATTTATAATGGATTATGATTTACTATTTATTATTCCACACTCTTATGCCTTATGTTTTCACTTGATAAAAATTTATTACATGTTTCATGATTATGATATATTAATTCATGGATATTATTTTCTAATGTTTATCCCATGTTATCATACCATTATTATTATTCTATGATCACTTATGAAAACTTATTGATATCTATTATTTTTACCCTTATCGAGCATTTAAGATCACCCTTTCTTATGTTTCACTTCCCATGGATAAATTTTTTATGTATGTTATGTCAAATAACGGTTTTATTTATAAAGAAATAAATAGAAAATTATGAAAATATTTTATATCCAAATTATTTACATGTACATGTTTCTGAAGATATTAAGCTTGTGTGGTCCTTAGGTATGTTTTATTATGAAATTTATTGAGAATTCATCTAAAATGGTGTAATATTTATACATGAAAAGTTTGGTTTTCTATAGAAAGAATATACTGATATCATATTAGGATAAATATAAAGAATCTAAAAAAGTAAAGGTACCATCAATCTCAAAATTTAATGATTTGGATAAATCTATTTTTATAAAGTGTGAAAATTTTAATTTAAAATCTATATAAGGGTGGGTGAGTAAAAATGAAAAAATTCCACCACTACATATATAGTGGATATAAGAATGAGTATATATAAAAGTGTTCTAAATTATTGTAAATGAAAAAAATAGTAACATACAATTTCTAGAAAATCTATAAATTATAAAGTTAAAAAAAAGAAACCAATGATTTTTGGTTATTTGTTGTTATAACATATCAAGGCATATGGAAATATACTATTAGCATAGTGTGTTTTCATATAAAATTTAATGTAATAATATACTGAAGGGAACAAATCCAGAACTGATTAAAAAACAACAGTTGAAAGGGAAAGTCTATTTTAATAAATAAATTTAAAATTTTAATGATGCCCTGAGGTGATTGAAATTAATGTGGTCAAATTAATTATAATTTCTTGTTAAGCACAACTAAGCACATGTAAAAATAAAATAGAAAAGAGAGATTATAGAATCTATTAAATAAAAATGAGATAGCCTTGATAAAGAAGATGTAGAATTTTTGAAACTAGAATAATCATAATAAGATCTCAGATAAGGAATATTTTTTTATAATTGGGTATTAAACAAAAGTAAATACTAATTCAAAAAAGATCCAAGAAAACCAAGAAAAAAGATTCACAAAAAAGTAAGAGTTTTTTATTTTTTGGTAGAAGAAGATACATCACAGATACTTGTAAATAATCCATGATTATAGATGTTAAAATAAGCAAGATTGAAAATATGAAAAAAAGCTAAATATAGAAATAGAAGAACTTCCATGGTGAAAGGAATTTATGAAATTATATGTTTAAGTTCTAAGAAAGATGACTATGATTCAAAATAATGCATTATTATTTAAAAATGTGACTTGGACAGGGAAATAAAATTGGAATAATCCAAAGTAAATGTTATTATAAGAGGGAACGAAATGATTTCACATGAATAATTAAATTTCATAATAGGTTTTTAATAAATGATAACTAAAGGGACTTAGAAATGTTTTGAGGGAGGTGTAAGTTGGTTGGACAATAATCAATTAATTTTTTAACAATTACATCAGTCTACGAATAAATCCTAAGAAATATGAAGGTTGAATCAAGTTATATATGTGTCGTGAAGGATCATGTTAAAAATAAGACCCCACACAACAAACAGGATGAGAAATAAAAAGTACCCATGAAACTTAACACTACTTATAAATAAATAAATTAATGCAAGAAGAGTTCAACTAAATTGAGAGATACATTACAAAGGGAAAATTTGTGGAGAATAAATTCTCATCCTAAGTTTTTACATTGACGAGAATGATTAACCAAATATTACCTTATCATTTTCATTGTATTTGTGAGCTAACCAAGCAGGGAATAAAAGGTGAATTTTGATCTCAAGAAGAGAACTAAAGAAGAAATTAATGTTTGCAATAATGGAAAACATGATAAAGAGGTTTCTATTATGGAGAAAATATAAAACTATAACGTATAAATAAAATTATATAAAATAATCCACCAATGATTATGTGAATGTTGATAGTATCCCTTGAGGAGGAGTTACTTGGTAGTCTTATAGACTTATTTATTCCATGAAAATTTGGAATATCTAGAATATTCTAAAAAAATTATCATTAAAGTGGTATGTATACTGAATCAATCATCTTTGTTTGCTCTAGAATAAATTCTAATATCAATGGGGATAAATTAATTTAATAAATGAGAAGAAGTTATGGAAATTATTAGAGATCTTGGGGTTGATTTATAAAACCTTTTATATATTTTTAAACATTTTTTACCTTTTCATTAGGATAAGTATGACATATTTGGTTATACTTACAATTAAAAAAGGTGACCAATTAGATTCATTTGGTTTCATCCTAAGGAAATATGAACAGCTCGGGAATGAGTCATTGTAATGAGTTGGTATCATATTATTTGAATAATGGATAACTTGAATATATAAATCAAACCCTATTAATTCATACACAAACCATGGATGGAGTAGACTTAGAGTGAAATAATTAATTCCACATTAATTAATAATGAAGTGATATTATCCTCTTCTATAAAATTCATATCTATTTTTAATAATACAGAGAGAAAAAAATAATTGAATTCGATGGAAAAAATGGGAGATAAGAAATGATGATGAATAAAGAATAGATAATTGGTCGACATATTGACATGAAATTTTGTATCATTGGTATTTAAATAAAATTAAAATAGATAGATTGTTAAACCTAATTGGGATAATAAAGAACTTTCCACGAACTTATTCATCAACATTGTTCATCATCATATTTACATGAGAAAACTTTTCGCTTATTAACAAAAATTAAAACAAAAACACGAGTTAGGTTTAATATCACACACATGAAAGGACGTAGACTATGGTACTTAGACACACACACACACAACCATCTCCATGAAACAATGTAGAGATAATAATAATACTGATACAAAAATGCATGCATACATCTATCCCACAGTCAGAGTAAAACATATGTACGAAAAGAATAAAATGGAAAAATAAAATGCCATAAAAAGTTGAAAAGTTTCTATCCTACTCATAAGGAGGGTGTTTCTATCAAATGAAACCACTAGTATACACCTCGTCCTATCTAGATTGCTAAGCTCAGCCTGCTCTAAATCCTCCCAAGACTCAATCAAAAGGCCTATCTTCTGTACAATACATGACATGTGTAGACAGATCCTGTATAGGATGAGTATAACAATACCCATTTGGTACCTCAAAAAATGGAGAAACTAAAAGGAAACATTCCACTCAATCCCAATACAGAGGAGAAACCCAAGCTAGAGAGAATAATAAACTCCATCTTGACCACTCCTCAACTATAAATTTCTAGTCAGATAAAATCCACTTGATGAGTCCATCAAGATATGTGAAATCACAAAAAAGAATACCATAATAAACTAGATATACTTTTCTTAGACTCCAATTATCACGAGGTCCCCACCTCGCTACCCACTATAGGATTCTACTCAAGGCTTAAAGGTAAAACTCGTTTGGGAGATCTCACTCCATGATCCCTTCTATCCATTATGGAAATCAATCGAGAGATCTTACTCATTAATAATAGATATAACATCCTTGATTTAACTCATCCTAGTGAAAACACTTCATTTTTGATCCCTAATCTGATGGTACATCCTCACCTTCTTCGATGGAGTACATCTGTAGGAACTTGCCCATCGAGTCTTTCTATGAAGAAAGTCACACCGTCACTTAGTGGATCTTGATACTCATATAGGCATCTCACCCATCCTTGAAGGGGGACTCCATTAACCCAATCTAGGAACCCATAATATATCATTACACAGATAGGGGATCAAACCAGGACCATTGGTTGACACCAGAAACCTATTATGGAACTTTAGATATCATAATGCTCTGATAGGGGATCACACCTAGGACTACTAGGGGACTCCAAAAAACCAACTGAATCTTAAATCCATGATACATGGATAGGGGATCATTCCTGGGACCACTAATAGATACTAAAAACCCAAATCTGGATCCAAATGCCAAGTGGGGGATCATACTCACAATGATACCACAAACCCCACAAGAACCAACCACTTAGTAGGGGATCATACTCACCATGATACTACGAACCCTAATAAAACCACTCTATTTATAGGGGATCATATATTCGACAATTCCAGAAACCCTACAGGTATAGAATACTAGATAGGGTATCACTTACCTATATATAAAGGTCATGATGATGCCATAAACCCCATCTAGGGAATTCAATATGATATAGGATCCTGCCCCAACCACTTAGAGGAATCCACCAACTCTATCTATGATCATCCTATCTAGGGGATTACAATCCCGTACTAAGTACATAATTCCAAATAATAACCTCACTGGGATAGAATAAGGACACCTACTTAACAGATTCTATTATATATGTAACTATTAGGTGGATCCCTACCCTCACCCAATGTTATATCCCACGCGCCAAAACCATGGCCACAATCATGTCCCACACAAAAAACTACTCAGGATTGGATACTCGCGGGCCTCCATCTAAATATTAAAGATGGATATGTATGAGTGAGAAGTGTATAAGGGAATTACAAAGAATTTACCCATATTACATGATGTGTCTCTTAAAAATAGGTCCCTGTTCGTGTCCCCTTAAAGTACTCAGCGTGTAAAAGGATTACACGGTGTGTGACCTCATCCGATATCTTGGGAGTTTCCTTGCCCATACACAGCTGGCTAGACATGTCACCCCACATGTAATGTAACTTTGGTACATGACATGTCTTGGATGCCCGACTACGTGGCCCAATCCCTAGCCCCTACCCATGTTTGGCAGCCCATTCCCGTGTACGTGGCCGTGTACTTTCATGTGGCCATGTCCATTTACATGGTGTGCGTAGCCAAGTCTGTAGCCTCATGAAATAAGATCTCTAAATAATGTATAACCCTAGTACATTATGTATAGTTACCAAATATCATCTTCCCTGAATGGTAGGATGACATAGAATGTTCTTATGCACTACAAATCGCGTGATCTAGAATTCCAAACATGAATTACATGTGAGCTGCCTGAAACTCCTTAGTTTCCAATGAAATCCATATATCTTCAACTAGGGGATCACTAGAAGTAATAATAGGTATTGAAAACACTAAAATAATTTAAATACGGTTATTAATATGTAATTATCATAAATCCACCTAACTCATAGTGAAACACCAAATCTTTAGGCGCATATCGACACTCCAAAGCTGCTGCTCCATGATCCGGGAGAGATATATATCAAGATCATAATCAGTAATGCCTCCTCTCTTATTTATTTTATCTGAAATGAAATGGGGATATCTACCCTATCCTCTTAATTGCATGGAAACCAAACAAGGGGTGTGGGATTAGTGTTATTAATTTTTATTTAATTAACAACTCATTTAACACCCCGCCAATGGTCACATTTGACCGGGCGCCCGATGTCGACAAAATTTATATTGAAAATAGGGTAAAAACCAAGTTAGAAAATCAAATGTGGTCTTAGATTTTTGACCAGAGACTCTAATTGGGAGTCATTCCACTTTTACCAAAAATATACACATTCATGATAAAATATATTTAATAAATTTACTGTCACCACACATAGTCTCTATGGGCCCCGTAATGCCATGTTGAATCTGCACCTGAATTCAAAAATATTCCTAGAAATACATCAAAGACTTACACAGAAAAAAGAGTCACTAAACTCACCCCACCGTTAGGATTTTCATCCCAAAAAGTGAAATCCTAGAAATAAGGGAGAAAATGATCTCTCAAATGGATCTCTAATTCCCATGATTTTACTTGAGGGTTCCCCTACTGTCTACAAAAACACACTCATGGGAACCAAAACATCCAAATCATTCCAAAATTATAGCTCAAACTAGGTTGACATCATGAAATGAAGCATGAATATGTCTTCTCCACTGTAATAGGTTGAAAACACCAATAACCCGATCCATTTACTATCTCAGGGTTTAGTAGTAAACCAATTCGCTAACCTGACGTAGATACCAGCATAACCTAAAAATAATCATCTATCCCTAGATGAATTGAACCCTAAACATCCACAGATATCACCAATTCTAGACCTAGAAAAGTTGTGCCCCACCAGATCACACTAATATAGTGGTGACTTGCATGGCCTTTTGAGTGTGGCCTCAACTGGTGCTATGACGATGGTGGAGTGACAATTGCACCATTCCAACATGAAAAATTAAATCATGTTCTCCATAACTAGAAAAATTCACTACACTTGGTATAAACACCTCTCTCTTAGTTTACTAATTAGGGAAAGAAACCTCCACATCACCTCATCTAGCAGTGTGACTAGTGTCATAGTCTATCCTCGAAAGGTCGACATACTCCCCAACTTTAAAGTAAACCTTCAATATACATGTCTAGTGGATATCTGGTGATGTGATACCTCATGAAAATAATCTCTCAGCTATAAATACCTACCTCAATAAAAAAATTAATTGGTTACCACCAACAAAAAGATACTTTTCATGTAATTCTCAAGTGTCTCAAACACAAATTTGATGATGTGAACATGACGGTACCAACAAACAACACAAGGCTACCCAACTGTACACACTGGGTCTTACTAGGCCCTCTATCTATAAATATATAACAACACCACAGATCATGAAGTTCCATGGGAGTCAATTGATATAATAATGAAAATAGCGAGGTATCCCCTAAGTTTTTGTCTATATAGAAGACAAATCCCAGTGGGGAGGTAAACCCAAAACATCCTCAGGTAGACATCCTCAACTCCACCATTATTGCTTGAAACTAAAATCTCAAAGCACCATTTCACCAAGGGTCATACTAGCTATCTAATGAAAGTAATTTGTATCTTCTGACACATGATATCGTACTTTTTGGACCATAATCACTCCTCTACAACTGAGGAACTCTATCCCAAAATCCAGAAACACTACCACACCCATTTTTTCCAAAAATATAAGCATGGATGTTAGGAAACCAATCTATACCAAGGAATATATTCATAGTGTCTCTGTACCACTGAAGAAATATTCTATTCAAGGCACTTTCCTCTTAGAGTTAGGTCACACAATCAATATAAGTGTGTAGTTACTAATTCTATCTATAGGAGACTCCAGCATAAGAGTCAATTATAAAGGCTCCACTGGTATTTCCACAGCCTACTTTGACACTCATGCATGCAACCCTTCCCTGAACACACAAGCTAAAGGAAATCGTCTAAAACACCTCAAAACTATCCAATTTGGGTGGAAATAGATCAATCACATGATTTTGTATCACATCAAAAGAATGCATCTTGGTGGGGGAATCACCCATCTTACTCATGTGTCTGAATCTACAAAAAAGATCATCATCATAGGGCTCTACCGACACCCTGTATCACCCTAGATAAATCTCAAGAAATAAGTTGATAAAAAAGGGTATCTCACACCAGTATATTAAAAGATTACTATAAAGGTATAAATGATACACCTCATACCTCTAATCATCTGTATAGACTTTGGTTCATTGGCCTCTATGAATTGTAGCTTTCCTCACCCCCATATTCTAGCTCCCTGAGCCTAGTGTGGACCTCCTGAGGGTGGTGGTAGACATATATCAAAGCTTCTTCCACCTCCTGCTACTCTCACCGCTCATCTACCTTGTCCACTATCTTGTGTAACTCCATGATCCTACTGTTTTATCTTCTAGGGAGGTACATCAACCATATCTGTCTTAGAATAATGATGGGTTGGGAAATCTCATGCAATATTTCTCTATCTATCCCAAGTGAAACACCACATTTCCAATGACTGACTAGATCTATACTAGGAGCCCTGAACTGTAGTCCCTCTATCCTAGTATTGTCTCCTGAAGTACCTCAAATGATTGGATCAAGGATACTATCATTGGATACCAGTTGTTGAGGTATCTTATCTTATGTTCCCAACACCATTAGTTAGAGTCTGATCATCTAGAAATATCTCCACTACCAAGGCCCTCTAAAGAACTCCACCATAGGTGGGAATGCACATCGATAGCACTAAAGTACTTATACCCTAGTTTAATCCCTACTTGAAGTTCCATTCTTGGAAATATGGATCTCAAACCATATCCAAGAAGTATTGATAAAGTTCTATAAACCTCATAAAATACTCTACCATGGTCCTGATATCCTGCGAAAGATGAAAAATATTCTAGATGTGCACCAATCTCAAGGTGGTTGGATAAAAATCTCCCCCAAAGAGATGATCAAACTATATCCATGTTTGCGTCATCCATCATGGGTTTAAATCACTAGACTACCCCATATTTTGGCCGATCATTGTATAAGACTCACTTATAGGACACCTATCTAATTAGGAGGTGTCCTCACAAGGTGGAAAGCACACGTGACTGCCTCAACCCTATCACCAGGTTCTTAGGGACTATATCAATTTGACACATAATAGGTCTTTACATCTAGAACTCATAAAAAACACTCAGTATATGTGCATCCTCAATCCAAAATTCTATTTCTACCTACTACTCAATGGGTGGTGGATCAACTGGAAGACCACCTGGAGGTAGCACATCCTGTATAGTGATCTAAACTGAAGACACATTACTTGGGGGATCATCCCCATGATCTGGCCACAGAATACTATCTGGATAATATCGTGGAGTATTATAAAATTTAGTCAAGATAAACCATGTATAAATAGTATATATCGGGATCTCACTCAAGGACATGGAACCCACAACCTAGTCCTATATGAAGAATGTATCAATGTTTTCCTATAAATATTTTTTACATGTTCTGAGTTAGAAAGCGGGTTATCACAGTCTTGGTGAATAAATACGTCGGCTGCTACACCAACACTGGGGTACCTATCCTAAAATCCAAACTTTATAAACAATAATACTATCTCAATAAAACCAAAACAATGCACACAACTATATAATTACCAACTTGGTCATAAGGAATGACCTCCTTTGTTACCACTCTATCAAATACCAACCCACCAGGGCCTGAGCTGTGACTAACCCAATCTTGCCTCCAATTTTATAGTGGATGGAGACAAGTAATGAGTTAGAATATCACACACATGAGAGGCCTTAGTCTATGGTACCTATAAAAACACACACACAACCATCTCCATGAAATAGTGCAAATATAATAATAAAACCGATACAAAACATGCATGCATAAATCTATCCCACAACTAGAGTACAACAGAATTACTAAAAGTATAAAAGGGAAAAATAAAACCCCACAAAAAACTAAAAAAATTTCCAACCTTATTAGAATGAGGGTATTGATTTCAAATGCACCATCGATACACACCTCAATTTTCAATCTCGCTAAACTCTGCCTACTCTAGGTCTTCCTAGAACTCTATTGAAAGGCCTATCATCTGCACAATACATAACATGTTTGGGAATAAACCATGCAGGGGTGAGTATAAAAATACCTATTAGGCACAAAAAAATCCGAAATAAAAGGGATAAAATTAATGGAAACAGTCTTCTTGACCCTAAGTTAGAGGAGAAAACCTAAGAGTGAGAGAATAGGAAACTCCATCTCAACCAGTCATCGACTATACATGTCTGGTAATATCAGCTAAACATGGTGTGTCAATCAAGACATGTGACATTAACACAAGGACTCCTAGAATAACCCAAATATACTCATCTTAGACTCCAAGTTTTTTGAGGTCTCAACCTCACTTCCAGCAATATGATTCTACTAGAGGCTCAAAGGTTACTCTCATATGGGAAATCTCACACCATGAGCCCTGTCATCCATAATGAAACTCAACCAAATGATATCACTCAGTGGGAATAACTCTTCTATCCTAGATTAAAATAATCTAAGAGAACATGATTCATAAAGTATTTCTAAGATGGTGGAACATATATACTATCCTTAATGGAATACACCCAAGAGAACATGCTCATCCGGTCTCATCATGAAGAAAGTCATTCTTTTAGTGAGCATATCTGGATACTAAGATAGGGGATATCACCCATGGAGACTATCTGAATCCAATCTAGGAACCTATAATATCTCATTACATAGATAGGGGATCACAGCTCGGACTATTGGGGGACACCATGAACCCAATCTGGAACTCCAAAGATCATAACTTTCAAATATATGATCACACCCAGGACCACTAGGGGATGAAAAAAACCCTACCACATCTCAAATCCCCGATACAAAATATGGGATCATTCCCAAGACCACTGGGATACACGAAAAACCCAAATTTGGATCCAAATACCAAGTATAGGATTACACTGATAACTATACCATGAAACCCACTAGAAAAAACCAATGAGTAGGGGATTATACTCAGAATGGTACTGAAAACCCTATTAAAACAACCTTCTAAGTAGGAGATTGAAAATTTAAAAATTCCACAAACCCTAATAGTATATAATTATAGATAGATGATCACCAACCTATGTATGAAGGCTATGATGATACCATGAACCCCATCTAGGGGAGTCGATATGAGAGAGGATCCCACCCCAGCCTCAGAGAGGGATACACCAACTCTATCCTAGCTTATCCTATTAAGGGAATAAAAATCATATTATGAGAATATAATTCCACTCTGTACCCTCATAATGATAAACCTAGTAAACTCACTCAATTGATACTGGTCTATATTCCACTATCAAGTGACCCGCTACCCTCACCTCACATCACAACTCACACTCTAAAACTGTGCCCACCATCACATCCCATGTGGAAAACTATTATGGATAGGATACTTTCATGCCTCCATGCAAGTACTAAATATGGAGATTCAAGATGGAGAAGTGTCCAAGTTGAGTACATGAAATGTCTTTAGAAAATCAACCCTTGGTTATATCCCCTCTTGGTACTCAACATGTAGCCTATGTCACAAGGCGTGTGACCTAATCTGGTCTCCTAGGAACGTCCTTTACCATACATAGTTGGATGACCATGTCGCCCCACATGAAATGTACCCTCGATATATAGAATGTATTGTATACTTGGATACTTGGTCATGTTCTTAGCCTATACCTATATTCATCACCTCATGCTCATGTACCTGGATGTGTACTTCCAAACGGCCATGTCCATTTACATGGTGTACCTGCCCATGTCTCCAGCTACACGTCTTGGGATCACTATATATTATGTACCCCCTTTACATAGTGTTTAGTTCCCAAATATCATGTTCCCTAATTGATAATAACACTTGGCGTGTGCCCTTTCACCACATGCCATGTGATCATGAATTCTGAACAAGAAATCTCTACGAGATACCTAAAACTCCTCAATTTCAACATAAACCCACAAATATACCCCCGGGGGATCACTATCATTATTAAATGGTATTTAAAACAATAAAACAATGAAAATATTAGTATCAATATGTAAATCCTATAAATCTTCCAACCTCTTGGAGAAACATCGATGTTTTGAGTGAATATCCATACTCTGAAGCCACCACACCATGATCTAGGAGTGATTACTGTCATGATCGAATATCGGTGGTGCCTCCTCTCCTATTTAGTTCATATAAAGTGAAATGGGAAGATCTCACCTATCCTATATCATGAGAGCTAACCAAAAATGGGTGGTGGGGGTTTTATATTATAATTTTTTATTTAATTAATAACTCATTTAACACCCTGTCAACAGTCACCTCTGACTGGGCACAGGTAAAAACCATGTTATAAACTCAATCAGAGTCTCATATTTCCAATGTGAGTTTATAATTATAAATTATTCCACTTCTTCCAAAACATTGTGTGCATGTGATAAAATATATTTAATATTTTTAGTATCACCACAAAGAGGCTCTATGGGCCCTGAAATAGTACTCCGAATTATCTTATGGATTTGGAAATATTTCTATAAATATTCAAAAGTATTAAATGTAAAAAATTAAAGTCTCTACAAGAAAGGTGTTCAAAATATACATGTGTGGGGAAGGATTATAGACCCACCGTGCCAGTGCAGGCCTTAAGGGATATAATAAACTATTGGGAAGCATAGTGGGTAATAAGGTGGTGACACCATGAGATTATTTTGGATATGGTATAATCTAAATGTGTAAGTATTCATATATTTATAAATATATATACATTAATGGAACTATAATTGAGAAAGTGTTGTTTTTATTATCCTGAAACTTACACTAAATGTTTTTCTTGTGTATTTAGCTCAACACTTCCAATACTGAACTAATTTCCATGTGAGTATCCCAATATATTAATCTCAATCATAGAGAGTGTTCCTATAAATGATATTGTGATGATTTTTTTTCTAAAAATGATCACCAAATTTAAATTCATAGAAGAACATAAACTATGAAAGAATGCTACATGCCACACACTATTAAGATGACAGATGAATGAGATTGGAAAATATCTAAAGGATAATATGGGAATTAAATATTATAATGTGCTATTCATATCATCATGAAACTAAAATAATAGTATTTAAAGACTATAATCTAATATGGGTTTGAATTATTGTTCCCATGGAAATATAAATTGAGGACTAAAGAGTTATATATTGAGATGAAGCTCATAATTTTGATACTGTGGAATAATAAGGTTGATAAATGACCTTATAATTTTTATATGAGGATATTGCAAGGTTTATACCCATCATTAAGTACAAATCACCTTATGAAAGAAATTTTTTTTATCCCTTGTGATTTTATTCACCATGAAGAAGTTGTGACACTCTAATTACACGATGAATAAAAAAGAATCACATAAGATGAAATTCATAGAGAGATTTATACCATAAAATGAGAAACCTTGAATTCTATGAATGATTCTCCTAAATATGTGGAGTTATTTTATGATTATTATTTTTTGGAATATTTGAATGGAAAGGACGTCGAGTCTTTAAGAAGTTTAATAAAAATGAATTAGATGTAAAGACTAAAGATGCCAAGGTTTTAAATTTTGGTATTTATAGAGTTTAAATGTTTGAATATTATGAAAATAATGTTCACATGATGTGGAAAAACTATATATTATTTAATAATAATAAAAAAATTTCTCAACTATATCCAATTGAAAAAAATTCATTAATTCAAATGATCTTGTAAGTTAAATGAAATGAGGAAGGGGTTCCAATATTGTAATAAGAGATCCTATTGTAAGTAAAGGAAGAATAGAAGAGTTTATAACTTGGAACACTATCGATACTATCCAAGATAAGAAGATAATAGATATATTTCACATACTGTAGAAGTTTGAAAGTGATTTAGGGTGCACAAAAAATTGATGCAACCAAGGAAGAATATCAAACATACACTGTCCAATAGGGATACATACTTCTCATTTCTAATCAACTTTGATAGTATCACATTGAATCTTGTATTATTTAGAGACTAAAAATGTAAATCCATTTTTTTCCTTGTACCTTGTTAGTTCTAAGATAATGTGTCCAACGTTATACCCTTTCTCTTGCTTCTTTTGGTAATAAGAAGGAAGTTATGTGAATGTTGTATAAAAACCATGGTATGCTAGGTATGTATTCATCTGAATAGAGGAGACCACATTATTAAAACCCAATGACATTGATATAATATTTTTGGTTTAAATTGGAATATATACTAACCAAAGGTGATATAAATAATGAGATTAATGAGTCATTGAATTAATGAAGAGGTGACAAGGCATAAAAATTTAAATTAGATTAAAATTTTACAAACACTAATCCCCCTATATGTGTCAATAACATACCTATGTGGTAATATGAATACTTTCTTATAGATTAATTCATTATTACATCCTAAGAACAATAAATTTTACTTTACAAGTTTACTCTGAGTTCCCTGATCATTTTCTTATTAAAATCATATGTCCTTGTAAGGTTCCCTATGTTAACTATATAAAGATATTTAAGATGTCGTGTTCTATGATTAATGTTTTTATTATCCTCATTATAAATTATCATGGCTCAAATAACTATTTCCATAATAAAATGTTGTGATATTATTTTTAAATTCATCTTTCTTCACCCTCTACAATAAGTTCATCCTGAAGTTGTTGAGTCTATAAAAACATTAAAAAAGTACAAGATAATTATAATTGTATTCATTCAGGAATTTAAATAAAATAAAAAACTACTACTATCCCTTCCCCATATTTTATTATCCACGAATTATCATTTTAAAAAAACCAAATTAGCTTAAATAATAAAAATACAGTCTTAATATTGGTGCATATATTCAACCAATGGTTGAGCCCCATCTATCTACTATCCTCCTCTAAAATATTAATTTTCTATTTTGTGCATGGGATCATCACTATTTACCTCTTTACATCAACTATGATCATTCCACATCAAAAATGAGTAACAATATCATTCTATGTGGTTGTAGCATGAATTCTCTAAGATAAAGATCCACTTCCCCTTGATCATGTGGGTTTGATTCCCTCTTTGTAGGTCCATGTGACATCCTTCCATTTGATCAAGGATTAAATGAATTGGTTATAAAATTTTATAGGAAGATTCTTCTAGTCCCCAAAACCTATTAATATATTCAACATGAAATATTAATTGATTTATGGAAGCATTTATTGATCTCTATTATTTATTTCATCAATAAAATTGTGGAGTAGTTTTCCAATGATTTGGGGTCACACAAACAATTTTAATTTAATTTTTAATATTTTAATGTTTGGCTTGTTGAAAATTAAAAAATTAGATCCTTAATGATACAGTGAATTCAATATAACTTCCATCAGAACTGAGAATTATGTTGGATTCATAAAGAAGTATGAAATTTATTCTTGGGGATCTATTATAGTGTTGTCATAACCTTGGTATATAACTTGATATTACATTTTAGTGGGAAAATATTGCTAGTGAAAGACTTGGGTTGAATTTTTGATGGTGTAGCCTTGGGGTGTAACATGTTTTGTATTGGATTAGCAATGTAATCTCAGCCTCACAACATTTTTTATTCCGATAAACAGGGAATCATAATTCATAGGGAGTTTCCTTGAGCTAATATCCTGTATTGGACCTCCATGATAAGTTTGAACTTGGATGTAATATTTATTGTATTCCATGAGAATTTTTTTTCAATGATGAAACCTCAATTATTTTCCACATGTTACATTAGAGGTGGAATAGTTTTCATATGTTAATGAAACGTACTTTTATGAGAAGATGTAATCTTGTAGTTATGGACATGGGAATGAATTGAAGCACCACCATACTATCATGTTGAAACCTAGGGTTGTGTTTTTCTTGATAGATGTTATGGGTTACTCCTATAAAATGTGTTTCTTCTCCTAGTTATTGTCACATAGTTTGTTTTCCTTTATATTAATTTCTATATAGATCATTTACATGCTAATTTACTATTATAGTGTGCTTAAATTTTCATATACTCTTACAAATTATGAATCCATGCATTAAAATAGTTCTAAAAATAATTGATATGTGTTGAAAATTTCTATTTCAAATAATGGCTTGAATGAGTACAAATCTATGCATGAATGTATTGAATTTTGATCTTATTTATAAAACTTTCAAAATTTTATAAATTGTCATTTAATATCTAAAATTTAATGAAATGAACATAAAATATAAAGAAAATTAATGTTAAAACAACCACTGAATTGTGTCATAATGATATATTCTCAAGATACTGACCTATACTTTTGAATATAAATAGTATCAAATTTTTCTAATGATTCCACCTTTTATCCCCCCAAATGAATTAAATGGGATCATTGATCTTATGAAAATTTATAGACAACATTTTTACTGATAAAATCACCAACATTAATCGAAATTTGGTGTAAATATTTACTATAATATGAATTTAAATATATAAAACCATTTTCTCTTGTGTGAAATTTGTCTAGTTTGGATCCAATTTGATCATAGGCTCTTCGAGTAACCTTCAGATACCATGAAAAGTTGAAAACATGTGAAATTGAACTATTTTAAATTATCTAACACTAATAAAATAAATTATATAATAATTTTATTTTATTATTAGGTTAATAAATTAATACCCAAAATATTTTATGAACATTGATATAAGGGTGTAAAAAGAGACAAAAATCATAATGAGATCAAAATATGGCAACGTAATTCACCTATTACCGATAATACATCAATTAATAAATAATTTATCATATTTATAAAATCTACAAAACATTATATAAACTTGATTTTTGTGGAATCTAATACCCATTTTATAGTTGGAAGTTTATGATGAAATAAAAACTAAATATTGAGATCATGTTTTTTATGGATCTTGTTAAAGTATTGTATAATATTGGCACATACCTAGTTACAAGATGACACATTACCCCAATATAGGATGATATATGAAAATAAAATAAGTTATATTTCTATTTTCATTGTTTAATACTAATTTAAATAATTAGTTCATATAAAAACTGTTAAAATTAACATCCAATACAATTTATTTTCAAACAGAAGAAAATTCATGTGTCTAGAAGTTTAATGATTTATTTATCTAGTTTTTTCTCAATTCATTAAACACAATTGTGAATTATGTGTTTTGAATGATACTTTTTGGTCTCAAAATACATTTTAGGGATCCATAATCTAACAAAAAAACCTTTTATTTTATAAATAAAATGTAATGTTTTACCCATAATGCTTTACTTATTATCACGTTCAATAAATAGATAACCAACTTGATTAATAGAGATACAAGCACTATGATTATTCATTATTTTTTTAGATCAATAAAAACACTTTGTAATTTATATTTGTAAAGTAAAATATAGGAAAACAATACAAAAACTACTGGAAAAATACCCTATACCAATGGTTTGGAACCGTTGGTATAGGCCTCTAAACCGTTGGTATAACCTATACCAACGGTTTGGATAACCATCGCCAAGTAAGACGTGAGGATAGGTCTATACCAACAGTTTTGGGAAAGGTGTTGGTATAGACCTATTCCAATGATTTTCAAAACCGTTTGTATAATTAATAGGAAAATCTATACCAACGGTTCCATAAAACCGTTGGTATATGTAATTCAAAAAACAATCATTCGGTTCGTTTTGATGCCAACACCTCCTGTTTGTGATTGAACGACCTAACCACTATCCTAACTTACTTTTGTGAACATAATTTCATAAATATATATATATATATGTATTTTCATAAGTATTTTAAATTTTTATTTATTTATTTTCATCTGTAAAAATATTCCATTAAAAATACATGTACCTATACCAACGGTTTTGAGAACCATTGGTATAAGTTCTTTGATTTTGGGACCTATACCAACGGTTTTGTGAAAACCATTGATATAGGTCCATATAAGTATCCTATACCAACGGTTTTGGCCAAACCTCTGGTATAGGTCCAAATTAGAGAACTATACCAACAGTTTTCCAAAAACCGTTGGTATAAATCATATTTCCAATAGTGAAAATCAAAAAAAAATCAACCACTCAAAATATAGTCATGATCCAAATAAACTAAATCTATTATTTTGCAAATAAATTTTCTATATGGATAATCATCAATGATAAATTATAATCTAAAAAAATATTTAAAAATAAAAAAATGATATTGATCTCTACTAGTAATTGTTTTTTTCATATACTCAATAATTTAATACCAATTACAGTTTAACATTCTCACTAAAATCATGTCAACAAAATGTCTAAAATATCTTTAGAATCAAAGTCATTATATAATAATTTATTAATAACCAACTCCAGATAAATATAATCAACTTCATGGAATGATGTTTTTTGACTTTAAAAGTAACACGAAGAGTTAGATTTTACGAAAATGATACTCCAATAACGAGAAAATACCTCCACCCCAAATTTAGGATTTCAATTAAGATATTACATTAAGATATCGAAGTATAATAGAAAAAATTGGTCACTCGAATTTAATAAACAAGTTTAAAGGTTAATTAAAAATTAAAAAATATCAATGGTAACTATGAAAAATCTAGAAAGACCAAATGTTTTGGTTTTTAATTTATTTCAATATAAATAAAAGTATGAAAATAATATAATTTTGATATGTTAAATCATAAAAAATTATATATAAACAAGAATAAGAAACTAATCATGGGTGCTAAAGGGTTTTATCATTACACAATGTGAATTATGCATTATTTCATGAACAAAACCATGACATATGTGAAACTCAGGTTAAAAGCTACCATACTTAAATTTCCCTATTAATAATACACTAATATTCTAGATAATTTATGTTATTGTATAGATAATAATAAACCCATAATTTCTTGACAAATTTAATAATTTTTCTATTCTAATAATTTATCTAGTTTCAAAACAAATGAATGACTTACAACATCATATATCCTAAAATTAAATTCTATTTATACCACTTTAAATATACTAAATTTATTGATTATTTTAACAACATTTTAAATCATTTTCAAGACATATTTTAACATCAATAATTTTATTTATTTATTTTAAATTTAAATGTTATGTTAGGTTGTATATATTATTTGAATGTTAATATAATTTTAATAATTTAAAATTTAAAATTAAATATATTTAACAACTATAAAAAGTTATAATTAAATAATATTAAAATTTATAAATTATAATTAAATAATATTTAAATTTATAATTCAAAAATCAATTTTTATTTTTTAAAAACAAAAATAATATAAATTTAATAATTTATTTATTTTTTTATTATTATTAATCAAATCTATTTTGAAATAATTATTTATAAAAATTCAATAATAATTAAAGTAATACACACACACATATATAAAGTGTGTAACAAAATTTTGAGTTTCTCTTAGATATATTTCTTAGATTTTCATGAAAATTTCAAGAATAAAACATCATCACATGCTTCATCACATTTTTTTATATCAAATATAATCTAAAAAATCGCATTAAATTAACCCTAATAAATCAAAAAAAATAAAAAAAGAAACTATAAATTTATAAATGATTGGAAGCCATTGCATCATTATAAATAACATATTAAAAACTTTTGGTCCTAGTGGACAACTCAAGAAGGGGTGAAATGATTTTCTAATTTTTGTTTAAAATAAATTTAAAACTAAATCCCCTAGTTTATAAAAATTTCATAGTTAAATAAAATAATAGAAATAGATAATTTAAGTTATTCAAAATATTTCTCAAAGGCTTGATCATAAACTAGTTAATTTTTTTAAATCATTTTAACTTTTAAAAGACATATAATTTATTGAAAACAAAATGTATAAAACACTATTTAAAGATAAATAATAGATTATTTTTTTATATAAGTTTTGAAAAATAAAACAATATTTTTTTCAAAACAAGGTAAAACAGACAAGGAAACCCATAGTGGATTGAAAATAAGAGGTTCAGTCTCAATATGATACCTATTCCTCTATACATAATAGTCATCAGTTTCCAAATATTTTATTAAAAAATAATCTTGATCCACAACCTAGATCAAGTTTTTACAAAAAAATGCACCTAAGATGTCTAGGATACACACAAACTCTTTCATAGTTATAAATGGGATAACATGTGTAAAATGATAAAAGAGAGAGTATATACTACTTTCCAATACATTGTTGGAGCATGTGATACTGAATATAAAAAGTAATAAAAAAATCTCAAAAGTATGTTTAAAAAAGATATAATAATAGATAGAAAGAGAAAAGGTTTGAAACAACTTAATCCGATCAGATTCAATTAATTACTTGTCTTTAAAATTATCCATGAAAAGGTTTCAATTGAGTGTTGTATTGAGTTATAAAAAATATAGTGTCGTGGAAGCGTAAAATGAATTAGTATGTTAGATTATGTCCTCAATATATCTATATCACTATTTCACCCACATTTTTTGGTCTACAAGTGGATATTATTCTTAAAGTAATCACATTATCTTATAAGCTATTAGAGGATATTCATAAATTATTTTTTGTACTAATTGATCTGATCTGGAAACCTTAAATAATCTCAAATATTAGTAAATGATTCAAAAAATAGGTGTTAGAGATGTAAAAATTCCTTGTTACTTATGTTATACATGGTCACTTAGTCTTATCTTAAGAATGGTTGCTTTATTTTATAATCACTTTGATATGTGGCCACTGTCTCTTACGGTAACTTGATTTTCTACACTTGACCACTTTTCTTATGGTCACTTTCATATGGTAACTTTGTTTGTAGTTAATTTACTTACATTAACTTTATTTTGGTAAATTTATTATAGTTAATTTTTTGCGGTCCCTTTCATGCGATCACTTTACCTTTGGTCAATTACTTTCACTTACTTTCTTGTAGTTACTTTTATTGTGATAAACTTTTTACAGTCACTTTGTAAAATTCAAACTTTTAATATAATTATTTATACTTTTCTTTTGAGTTTAAATATTTTGTTTATCGATATGAGAATTCCTAAGTGACTAAGAAAGGGTTAACGAGCATCTGAGGCTTTTTTTTAGAACATAGAGATCCAATTTTTGGGGAAATAGAGTGAGATGTATGGTTGGTGCACAATTAGTAGAAACCATGTGGTTTAAAAGTGTGGCCCCAAATTGGATGTGGGGGGTTAGTTTAGCCATGATACAACGGCCACATGGAAATTAAAAACTTGTAATAAATTGTAGTTATGTTGAGCATGGTTGGTGCATAGTTAGTTTAACTATACACCTAACTATTCAATGGGGTGAAAGTTTTATAAACTAATAATTCATGGGTTGTTCATGGTTTTTCAAACCATGTACCTATCCATGATAGGGGGTGTTCCACTTAGACAGTGGTTTCGAATGGTTGGAGCATGGTTTGGCCAACCATGCGACCACACTGTGCTTCCCTTAAAAATGTGTCGAATTTATATTTCTACCCCTAATTTTTTCCCTTAACCCTATTATTCCTTCCTCAAATGAAAAAAAACTCCTCATGTTGATATATATCTTCTACTCACAAGCAATTATTTTAGATATCTCTTCTATATAATGCTTTATTAAAATGCTAACAGTCATGTTTGATCACTCTTGGTAAGTCTAAGACTTCACTACCTTCTTTTATCTATTTCTCTCTCCATCTTCAGTGTTATTTTTGTGTGAGATAATATTCTCTATTTTCAAGGGGTTTTTCTATTTATTCAATTCCCCATATTCTAATTTAGAGTATAGGTTAATATTAGATGAGGTGTTGTCTACTTATATAAGGTATGTGGTCTATCTCTTTTCTCTAAAATTTTATATGTCAATATCATGAATCGTTTTACTGCATAATAGACCTTCCATATGATTTATTTTAAATGATAAATTAAATAAATAATTTTTTATCACCATGATTTGGTTACCCTTACAACCTAATTTTCATCTTTGGAGGTTATCTACCTTGATGTGAGACACCTTTATGGGTGTGTTTCTTTAAACGACTAAAATGTCATTCCTTGTTGTGTGATTAAACTAAATTTCTGGGTGTGTTATAGTGACACTCATAAGTGAAATGTTTACTTCAATTGAATGGAATGGTATGACACCTTGCTTGGTCTCTATACCTTAGCTATGTACTTGGACCACCTTCTATGATGTGTTAACTTGACTTTAAAATTGAAATGGATAAATGGTTTAAAATGAAAGGTGAATAGTATGACCATGTCAAATATACCTTATTTTTTTATAAAGTATAATCATACCTATTATTATGATTATAGATACTTGATGAATAATTTTTTCATGCTTGATTACGACCATAGAATAGAAATCACTTAATGGTGAGGTATTTCCTAAGTGATACTTGGATTACTATTGTGTATTTATTTAGATGAAGTCAAGGGATTCTAAATGATTTATTGATAAAATTTTCAAGTGGAAGACCAGACTTGGATTCTGTCTTTTTCTATGATTTTGAATGCCTTGTCTTGGCATCAAGGTTTCACCTATATTTCCAAAAATTAAATTGAATGTATTAGATGATTATCCATGGATTTAGCTTGATTTTATAGACCATCATATATTATTCCTTGGTATCCTTTCAAGTATTACACTAAGGCTACCTAGGATATGATTCTATGGATAGGGTATATATTCCTCCTTAGGGTGAATTTCCAAGGGTACACCCTAGTGGATTTCACCCAGTTTTTAGAACTTAAATGTCATGTAGATTATAGAACCTTGTATGATCACCACTATATATGGAAACATTGGTTGTATTAATCGATTACCAACCTTATATAAATCATTATTTTAAAATAATCATATACATTCCATATTAAGCTGAAGTAGGTATTATCTGACAGGTATCCCATGAGGAACCCAGATAGACATGGATTATTTATTTCATTGCCTTTATTTATTATACCTACACAATGATCATTTTATAATCCTAAACTAGATAGTGCTAGACACTATTGGTGGTATCCTATTGATATTTACTCACACCATTTTTGGGTCACCCCTTGGTACCTGAAAATATTTAATGAATGTTGGTTGGGTTAAAGGTAAGTGACTAAATATAGATGATTGATTTTATATACTTGGATAAAGTGTGGGAGTAGAGGACTGATCTTGTGCTCATGCTGCTATTGGAGACAGTTTTTGGTCTTTTTTTATATGTTTTATATCATGTAACTATTGTTTGGAAACCTTTTTACCTTTTATTCCCCATTTTATTGAGCATCATGGCATTATCATTATTGTTTATTTGATATTAGGTATTGATTTTTTTTGTTTATTTATTACCTGGATGATTTATCTTCTACATATTCATTATTACCTTTATTACACTAATTTATCTATTATATAACACTGTGATTCACTTTGAATATGATTTTATAGTATTCCCACTATACTACCATAAATCTTAGCTTCTATTCGGTAGCCACTGCCAGATGAGGATGTGCACTTGAGGCCAATTAGATGATCAAATTCAGTTACTTATGAGTTAACTGAGTCTAGGATGTCACAAGTGGTATCAAAGGTTTATATTATTCTTTACTAATATTTTGGAATGGTATATAGAAGAATAATATGTTTTATAATTTGGTAACAAGCTTGTGATGGGGTGTAGATAGACCGTATATTGGGAAAAACCAAGTTGTATAGTAAGGGAATTGTTGTTTTGGATTCCTCGTATTAATATTGTGTTATTGTCATCGATGGGTGACACACATGATTTGTTGAATTTATTAGTATTTTTTATTATGGATTTACCTATTTCTCTTGGCCCTGTATAGTAAGGAAGTATTATCTTATTCCTAATTATAGGAACCCGAGTATTTATCTATTATGTATATGTCATTCCGTGTTTATTTTAATGCATGAATTACCTACAAAATGTTATAGTGTCTTGACTGTAATTATCTATTATTTGAATAAATTCTTTTCAAAATTATAGAGATAAATAATTGGTTAATTAAAGTGTCTACATCAACTTAAATGTTTTTTCACATATCTGGATGGTGGAACCTTAATTAGCCAATCTCTACTTGATAAGGCTATGTGACCTGGATTACATGATTTGGAACATTGGATGAAATTACATGGATGAAAATTTTAATTTATAAATTTGTGCCTCTATAAATTAGGAATGGTGATCCATCTAATCGATCCAAAGAATATTTACTAGTTATATTTCGAGACTGAATGTAAAAGGATGGTTTTATTTTAATGAAATTCCAATTACAACTTATATAGAGTAGGACTTTAGAACTTGGGAATGAAATATTCATCTAACTAAACCGACACACACACACACACACACACACATATATATATTTGTAAAACTTATAAATTGTAAATCTTAAATGAAATAGTTTCCATTAAATGGGGATTCCAATTGCAACATAATTATTGGTTTTCTCTATAACTTTGAATTTATACTCCATATAATGGGACCTTATGAATAAATATATGACTTATGACCTTTCTTGGACTTAGTATAAGGTATTGGGGTTATCGTTTCTTGGGTAGTGAGACATTATGTTTATCTTACTTTCATGAGTGAATCTTTCTAGTTTGTTTTCATGTAAAGAGGATTTGAAAAATCTTGATTCTGATTAGTAGTATTTTTATTATTTAATATCAGTTGAAGCATGTACTTGGTATTGTAGATATATTAATCCATGATGGACTTAGGTTGAATGGTAGTAAAGTAGCGATAACTGTGATTCGGAGGTGGTGGGATCATTGCCACTAGTATTACCTACTTTAGTTCCACCTATGAAGCCTCCTATTATACCTAATCTAGACACTGATTCTTAGTTTCAAGATGGTTTCCTATGATTCATGTGGACCATGAATGCAACTTCCTGTCCTGCATCTACTATGTCAGAGTTGACAAGGTAATTCCAATAGAATCACCCTCCCACTTTTTTGAGGGAAGGTGATCTTCAAGCTTCTGAGTCATGGATAGAGACATGTTATCTATCACCGAGAACACATAGAAACATCCATAAAAAAGAGTGAATATTTTAGTGAACATTCTTAGAGGTTTTTTAATAGGTGGTGGGATGTTTTTAATTTGGAATATCATCATATGGTTATGTTTTACTGGGATTTCTAGAATTCCTTCAATGATTATTTATTTTCTGAAACATTCAGGGCTAAATGATCTAGAGAGTTTATTCACTTAGAGTAGTGCACATTATTTGTTATGGAATAATCTTCTCATTTCATGGAGATTTAGTGTTTCATTACTACTATCATTGGTGATGAATTTTCCAGAGTTAAGGGATTTAAGGATGAGCTCAGGTATGAAATTCTATCATAAGTGAGTGTTTTCAAGTTGACTACCATGTTTGAGATATTGAACCAAGCCCTCATCATTGAGAAAAATTTAATGGATTATGAAAGTGTAGGCTAGATAAATTTAAAATCTAGACTTGGTAGTTCATATAATAGTGGTTAGAAGGGTCACCTAGAAGTTTCTCATTAGGATTATGGTATTCAAAATATCTTCTCCTGTGGTAGTGTGGTATTCCAATAGTGTTAGAGGATAGTTTACCTAAATCCCCAATGTATTAGAGACCCCATTGAGTGCCACGGTTGTGGAAGGATGAGTAATATTTAGTAGTTTGTCTGAGATTCCCTTATATTTCCATTGGGAGAGAATCCTCACCAGCTCCACCTTTTGGAGAAGGAACAATAGCTCCACATCAGGAAGAGATATGGAGTACTATCGCCTATTTAGGATAAGGAGGTGGAAAAATTCATGGTAACCATACTTTTGATATATAGTAACAGTAGGGAGAACCTCCTTAGGGTCGTTAGGTTGTAACTTAGGGTCACATATTGGACTAGATTTATGCAGTAAAACCTACACCAAAGGACCTAAGTTCCATTCCATCTATGGTTTAAGGTATGATTTTAGTATCCTCAAATTTAGAGTTTGTTTTATTTGAAATAAGTGATTTTTACTCTATTTATGTGGCGCTCATGGAAATTATTAGGCTTAAAGTTTAGTATTTCAATAGAGTGAAGACTCTTAAAACTCCTCTAGGAATACGAACCAAAAGTGTACACCAATGAAAAGAGTTCCCTTTTAGGTTTTATCTTGTTGTTTCTTATGGAACATTTTCATCCTTGAGATGATAGGATTTGATATCATTATTGAGATGGACTAGTTAATACCTTATCATGATCAAGATTATTTCTACCACCAGAGGGTGCCTTTCACATCATCTGAGGATAGTAAATGTTTTAATAAAGGAGAATGTGAGGTTTAGGAAAGTTTATATATAACTGAGTATTTTGGGTTGAGTGGAGTGGAAACCGAGATTGCTAGTATTTATTTTATTGATTATGGAACACGTCAGATAGATTTCCCTCCCACAGATGATCATTTAAGAATGTTTTCTCTAATGAATTTTCTAGGTTACCATATGAAAGAGAGGTGGAGTTTACTATTGATATGGTTCCTAGGGAAACACCTCTATCTATTCCTCCATATAAGATGGATCAAACTAATCTTCACCTTGGGGTTCACCCATTCTCTTCGCTGATAAGGCATATGGAACTCTAAGGATATGCATGAATTGATATAAATTGAATCATCTTATGGCCATAAATATTTCCCTTTACCTCATATATGTGACCTATGTTACTAGATTTTAGGTGCAAGTTTCTTCTTAAAAATTGATTTGAGTCTAGTCTATCATCATGTGTGATTCAGGCCTTTGGATATGTCATGTAATTTTTTTTGTAGTAGATATGGATTTTATGAGTATTTAGAAATGAAATTCGGTTAGAAAAACATGAAGAAATTTTTTATGGACTTAATGAATTGGGTTTTCCACCCGTAATTAGACTCCTTTGTAGTGGTTTTTGTGAATTATATCTTAGTTTGTTCCCATACTTGATGTGATCATTCCAAACACCTTAATATTGTGTTGAGTACACTGATAGAGCACATGTTGTAATCTTAGATCACAAAATACCACTTTTTATTTGATAAATTTCACTTATTGGGTCACATCGTATCCAAATATGGAATATCTATGGATCCATAGAAGGTGAGAGCCGTTTTTTCTTAGGAGAATACTAAAATGAATTTGACATATAGTGATTCTTTGGGATAGTTTAATATTATAATAATTTTATCAAGTAATTATAATTCCTTACACCACCTCTTAATGGATTGAATAAGAAGGTAATATAATTTACACAGTCGGAATCTTATGAGAAATCCTTTTAGGAGCTAAAAGGAAGACCAAATTAAAAATAGATCCTAACCTTACATGATCCTGGAAAAAGATATATAGTTTATTATGATTAATTAGGTATCAATTTGGGATATATTTTAATGAAAGGGGGTGGGTCCTAGCATACGATTCTCACCAGTTGTGGCCTCACGAGCATAATTACACAATGCATGATCTAGATCTAGCTGCAGTTGTTCATTCCTTGCATTTCTAGAGGAATTATTTCTTAGGGGAGTGGTTTTTTGTATACAAGGACCATAAAATATTCAAATACATATTCAATAAACATGATTTGAATAAAAAAATGAAGATGGGTTGAATACCATTAGTACTCAAACATTGATCTTGCTTATATTATTGGGTAGTGAAATGTTGTGGCTGATTCTCTGAGCCAGAAGACATAGACACAAGAATTTTAAGAGGCCTATAGTGAATAATAGTTGATGGAAATATTTTCTAAGATGAATATGGAGATTCATGAGCATCACATGCATCATGTACACATAGCTTTATTGGTGACTTCTTTACTTTCATATTTAGTAGAGATGATACATATTTCCAATACCAAAGTCTTTGTCTTAATGGATAGAGTTTTAGGTGAGGAACCATCGCTTGATTGGGTCATTAATGAGGATGAGGTATTGTTTATTCATAGAAATGTCTGGGTTCCTGTATATGTGTGAGAGGAGCTGATACATGAGTATCATACTTCTAAATGGGAAGTACATCCTGTGCTTATTAAAATGTATTGTGACTTAATCCGCTAGTATTTTTTGATTGGGATAAAAAGGGAAATAAAAAGTTTTATTACTCGGTGTTCCACTTATTAGTAAGTGTAGGTGGAAAATCAGTGACATAATAGGATTTTACACCAATTACCCATTCCATAGAGGAAATAGGATGAGGCCACTATGGATTTTAGATGGGTTTATTGAAATCCTCTCATGGAAGTGACACCATATCAGTTATTTTAGATTGATTAATAGAGTTCACATAATTTTTTCCTATTCATGATACCTTTTTAGTAGATTACTTTGGAAGGCTATATGTTTTGGAGATTACACACCTTAATTGGGTACTGCGTATTATTTTATCAAACGTGGATGATTTATTTACTTCATAGTTCTAGTTGGGTTTGTAGAATTATCTTAGTTCATAGTTTATTCTAACCAAAATCCATCAGCTTCAGACTGAAGATAGTATGAGAATACTATACAGGTGTTAGAGGAAATTTTTAGGGATTGCTCCTTGATTTTGGAGGTTCTTTAATGAAACATTTACCTGTTGATGAGTTCTATTATAGTAACATATTTTAGGTGACCATTCATATGGATCCATATTAGTCCTTATATGGTAGGACATGTTTATCACCTCTATACTTGCTAGAGGCAAGGGTAACCTTGGTTCTATTACCGCATCTCAATCAAGAGATATCAGAGCAGGCATAACTAATTATGAAGCACATGAATACCATTTAGTCTTGGAAAAAAGGATTATGAAGATCACTTTCAATGAAATTTAGTGTTCAAGGTTAGGGATCAAGTCTTCTTGCTTGATTTGAATAGATTAAAACATCAATGATTTAGGTGGATAGGAAATCTATCACCTTGGTTCATTGTTCCTTTCAATATTTTGGAGAGGCTCAGACCAGTGGCATATTAGATATCACTTACTCAAGAATATTGGGCTTTGTATGATATTTTCCATATTTCTCAGTTATGTAATTATTATTTAGATACATCTAATGTTCTTTAGACTAATGAGGTGGAGTTATATATTAATTCTTCTTTTGATTAGTATATATTGTGATTCATGGATCATAGCGTGAAGACTCTTTAAGACAAGTCATTTACTCTAGTTTGGGTGATATGGATGCATGACTATGTACAAGATGATACAATGGAGATAGAAGACAATATATTTGATTAGTGGCCAAAATTATTCTCTTAAGAGGATCAACCACCGTCAGGGAAACCCAGGGATTGTTTTTTTTAAGGTGGGGAGGTTTTAAGAGACTGTATTTTTAGAGTGGTATGAATCCTTTTAGTTTTAGTTTAAATCCATTGATTTATTTGTATGAGAATTCCAAAGGGACTAAGAAAGGGTTCAAGAGCGTCCATGGATTTTTTGGAGTATAGATCTCCAGTTTTTGGGGAAACTAAGTAAGGTACATGGTTGGTTCATAGTTACTAGTAACTATGCTACTCAACCATGAATCCCAAAAGTGAAGGTACATGGTTTTTTTAACTATGAAATGGAGTTCGTATGGCCATGAAAAATCTACCAAAATTAAAGGTATATTGATAACAATTGGTGCATAGTTAGTTTAATCATGCATATAACTGTATTAGGGGGTGGGGGTTTAGACAATAAGAATTCATTGGATATGCATGGTTTGTTAAATAGTGTTCCTAGACTTGTGAGGGGGTGTTCCACTTAGACAGTGGTGGCATGCAGTTGGTGCATGGGTTTACCTACCATGTATCCAAACCATGTTCCCATTAAAAAGTAATGAATTTAACTTTTTACCCCTTATTACTTTTAACCTTTAACCCTATCATTACTCCCTAAAACACAAAACACCCTCCTCCCATTGAGATATCTTCTCTAATCTCATTCCAGGCTTTGAGGTATCTCTTCCATAAGACATGTGATTCAAGCACCGTCAGTCACATTTGATCACTCTCAAAAAGTGTAATACCCTAATACCTACTTTTATTTATTTATATCACCATATTCTATGTGATTTTCAATTTAGTTAATATCCCTTATTTTCAGGTCTTTTATCTATTTCTTTAATTTCTCCCGTTCTAGCTTAGTTTAGAATCCAGTACTGGATAAGAATTTTTTAACTAGTATAAGTGAGTTGGTCAAGCTCTTTTATATAAATGTTTGGATATCAATATTATATTACATCATGTTGTTAATTGTAGTTTCCATGAAACACCTTTTAAAATCTAAATTAAATTAATAATTTGTTATCACCTCGATCCAGTTTCCCTTACAACCTAATTTTCATTGTTAGAGGTTTTCTACCTCAACACGATCAACCCCCATTGGTGTGTCACTTTAAATTCAAAAACAATTATTCATTATTGTGTTATTAAACCACATTTATATGTGTTTTAATGTTCCCCTAATAAAAAAAATGTTTATTTGAATTAAATTTAATTGAATGATGCCTTTCTAGGTTTATATACCTTGGCTATGTACTTACATCCCCTTCAATGGTGAGTTAACTTTCCTTTAAAATTGAAATGGATAAATGGTTTAAAATGAAAGTTGAATGGTAAAACCATGTCACCTAGACTTTATTTAATTATGAAGTATAGTAATGGATATTATTATTATTATGTATACTTGATGAATTCTTGATTAAGGTCACATACCTAAAATAAATTAATGATGTGGAATACCTTATGTAAAACTTAGATTCCCATTGTGGATTTCCTTGGATGGACTCATCGGATACAAAAACATTCATTTATTCATATACAAAGTAGAATAATACACATGTATTTGTTATTGGTCTATGATTATGAATTCCTAAACTTGGCACTGCGAGTTCACCTATTTTTAAAAAAATTTAATTGAATTCAGTGGATTATTCACCTTAGACTCAACTTGTTGTTACAAAACATATTGGATTATTTATTTGGATCCTTTCAAGTATCTATCTAAGGATACCTAGGATATTATATCGATGTTAAGGTAGATTTTCCTGCTCAAGGTGAATTTACAATGGTAGAACTATATGGATTTCACCTAGTTTTTAAAACTTAACTGTCCTCGAGATTATAAAAACTAATATGATCACCACTGTATATGGATTACTTGGTTTTATAGCTTTGTTCTAAAACTTATAGATATTAATCATAAATACAAAATACTTAGAGACATTCTAAATGAATATGTATAAGGTAATATTATTTGGGAATCCCATGAGGAACTCGAACCAATATATTTTATTTATTTCATTTCCTTTATTTATTATTCCAACACACTAATAATTTTATATACACAGACTATATAGTTCTAGACACTTTTGGTGGTGGCCTACTGAGTTTTACTCACACCCTGTTCAGTCCATTGATTGGTACCTAGACAGACTTCATGGATGAAGGTATGGAAAAAGGAAAGCACCCGACTATGGAGACTTGATTTTATATTCTAGGATGGAGTACGAGAGAAGAGGACCAAGCTTTTTATCACAATGCTATTTGATATAGTTTTTGGTATTTTTTATTTTGTTCACAGTATATACTTTTTTATTCCTACTTCCCTATTTAACTTATATTCAATATTTTATAGAGCATCATTTAATTTTCATCATTTTTTATATGATACTAGGTATTTTATTTATCTATTTATTTATTACCTGGAATATTTAACTTCTGATTCTTCATTATTACCTTGATTTTAATAATTTATCTATTATGTACCACTATAATTCACATATAATATGAGGGTATAATATTCCCAATGTATCTCCATATATCATCATTGCTAGTTTTTAGCCTCTATCATATGGAGAGGATCACTTGAGGCCAAGTTACCAAATAGGTTTGGTTAATGATGAGTGAACTGGGTTCGTGAAATCACACAATTTATTATGGTCACTTCACTTGTGGTTGATTGAATCATTTGTGTGGTCACATGGAAACTATATTCTTCCTAGTCAGTTCATGTCTAATAGAAAATTTTCTTATTTGACCCATTTTTACTTGTATTTTCATATAGTCCCCTAGACTTCAACATGTGGTCACTTGTATATGGTCACATGGACATTAAAGTTAGTTGAACTTCTTCATATGGTATGTTGATATATTCACTTTAAGACTTATAAAATTTTCATTGTTTTTTATAGAATTTTTACTATAATAAAACAAAGAGTTCATTAATAACATAAGAATCATGATTTACGAGCATTAAAATATGGATTTATTGGACGAGGAAAATAATATTCACCTTTTGATGATCACAAATCATGATAGAGTATATGAAATGAATTGAAATGTAATTATCCCCACTTTTGGGATTATCAAAAATTATTCTAGTAGAATGAGATAATGAAAAAGTAGGAATTAAATAGTGTAATGAAGAAATAAATAAAATAGATTTATAAAATCAATACATGAAGGGAAACAAGTTTTTCATTGATAACTCAAAAATTATTAAAAAAAGAGAACCTATTAGGTAATACAATAAAAATCACAATTAGACATAGTATCTCAGATGTCATAAGGGAGAATATGATCATTTTATTTAGTTGTAGAGGCTGTTGAAGAAGGTGTAGGTTGTGGTGAAGAGATTGAATAAGGTTATTCAATAACCATACACCTATAAAGAGGATGAAGATGCTGAACAAGTTTTCTATGAGACAATAAAAAATGGCTAGTAGAAGTGTTAGATGTAGGGGTTGAAGAAATAAGTAAGGAAGTAAGTGATATAACGATAGTATTAGAAACATAATGGTAAGGATTGAGTGTTTCAGTTAAGTCTTTTAAATTCTAGAACCATATTCCATGGGATGAAAATAATCTTCCGTGTTTTCCAAAAATTCTTCTAGAACAAGAGAAATAAACTTCAACTTCTCCACTTAAGATTTGAAGTCCTGAGTAAGAGGAGTAATTCTGAGATCACTGGATAAAGACCTAAACATGGTCTTTAGGTTTCAATTAGTAAATATCTTATTGATAAAAAATCAATGTCCCTTATAATCGTGTTTTTATATCTTCAATATTTCTTAAAATATTTTCTAACTAGTTCCAAGTTCTTTGATTCATGTATTTGAAATACCTAAAACACCATTTACCTAGTCCTATAAAACTTATCCAAGATAAATTTCAACACATTTTTATAAGATTTTTTATTTGATCTTTACTCACTACACCCTACACAGGAGCAAGAGGTGGAATATAATAAGATATTGGAGGAGCAGTTAATGTAGAAGACTGAAAAAATATATCTAGGAATCTCTAGTCTAACTTCAGCATCATATCCCAAAGATTTACTGATAGAGAACCAAACCAAGCTATTAAATCATCAATCTAATTTTTTATAAGATCCATCTTGATATGAGGTTTTGGCTGACAATGATAGATAACAAGAGTGAAAATCCTAAATTTAAGTCAACCACATCTATTTCTTATTCTTGAAATTCCAATGCAACTTCATTCTCTTTATAAGAATAATCAATAATCTCATCCGGTTATATAATAGTATATACTATGTATCTTGGTATAATATGATTCTTAATAGGGTTAATCCACTCATAAAAATTTTTGTTATCTACTACCCACCCCTTTTTGCAAGTGTTCCAATCAATTTTCATATTCATATATTTTTTTTGATCTAGGAAAAAAACAGTGAAAATAACCCCCCCTCAGGAAATAACACTTAAAAATTCAACAACGCTGAGATATATTTAGCGTATGACATGGATTTAAACCTATAGGAGGTATTTCAAAACTCAACTAAATTCCCTATGATATATATAGATAAGCTTATCAAAAATCCATTCTTCATCAAATATATAAAGAATAAATCTTGATTCCTCAAGATAATGAAGTTCCCATTCAGGGGACTAATCAGATGCTGGATGAAATTCACCAATAGTCTACATTATCTATTAAATTCTACAATAGTCGGTATTATTAGTGTTCTTTTCCCAATTAACTTCTTAAGGGAACTCGGAAATCCAAAATGATCATGATTCACATGATATGAACTTTGATAATACTCATGATCTCCTCTACGGGTCACATTCAAGATTTTATCACAGAGATTAAAATATACTACCCAAATCTATCTATTTATAGTCATTTTAATGGTATCCATTGAATCATAAGAAATAAATCACATGTTGGCATAAAATATCTGAACAAGTAAGGATAAATAGAATTACTATTATCATTAAATCAATCACTCTACCCTTTTTATGAATTGAATTCCATACAAAAGACTTACTTGACTATAGACATTCAAAATACTATTCTTTTTCTACATAGATAATCCAATCTAGTTGATGGGGATTGTGAGTCATGAACATAGATATAGAGCTATCTTGGTCCTTTTTATACTTAGTTGAAGAAATAGAATCAACAGAAGATGAAACATCATTATTACTTTTCATTCTTACAATCCTTATGTTGTGTTTTCAAACTCTGTAGGTTCTAGTTTTATTTCAAGAGAGAAATAGGATTGAACAATATAGAGATTTGAGAGATCCAATAATAAGGGATTTGAAATAGAGAAATAGGTTTTAAGGAAAAGATGTGTGATGATTCAAATTATGATTTGAATTTTATTTGTTTATTTAATGAATATAATAGTATTAAACTAAATAAAATCACAAAGAAAAACTTAATTAATATTACAAACTTAGATAAAAATGGTGGTTTAATTGAACATATATTTTTGGTAACGTAAATGAGTCATGGTAGGTATACTTACCATATGACATGATTTGCAAAAAAAATTGGTGTATGGTAAGTTAACTAATCTAAGGCCATTTTTCCATAGTTACATAAATGAACATATGTGCATGTTCTCACAGTTACTTAACTAACTACATGAACTAATATTCATAGTTACTTACAACAATATTAGATAATAATTTACACATAACCAAAAATAAAAAATGTAAACACAGATCTTATTCTCCATAATAAGAATTCAAGAAAAATAAAAAAGTAGAAACTAAATTAAAACATGTAGGAATAATTTATCATTCCTAACTCATGTTTGATATAATTTATTCTCTCTATATTTAGATGCTTTGTAAAAATATCAACAAGATATTGTTTTGTGCCAATGAATTCAAGTGTGATATCTTCCTTTTGAAAATAGTATCTCAAAAAGTGATGTCATAGGTCAATATTATTTTTCCTAGAATGAGACATATGATTTTTATAAATATCAATAGAACTTTTATTGTCACAAATTATATGGGAATGTCTTAATTGATAACTATAGTCTAAAATAGTGTGTTTCATCCTCAAAATTTGTGTACAACAATTCCATGTAACTATATACTCATCTTCAGTAGTAGATAATGAAATTGACTTATGTTTCTTAAAGAAACATGAAACTATAGACTTCTCCATAATATGGAATGTTCTAGAGGATCTCTTCCTATATAACTTACTACCACAAAAATCAGCATTAGAATAACAAAATAATTCAAATCCATAGACTCTAGATTAGAATTGTCCAAAAATAGTTGTATTTTTTATCTATTTAAAAATTATTTTAACAATATTCAGAAGATATTACCTGGTGTTTGCTTAAAAATGGGTACACATACACACACTAAACGTAATATTAGATCAACAAGAAGTTAAGTATAGTAAAATTATAGTCATTCCTTTATAAGTAGTTTATTCAACTAAATTTCTAGTTTCATCTAGATATAACTTATATATTATACTCATGGGAGTTTCATTACCATTGTTTCTATCCATACCAAAACATTTTATCAGATAATTTAAATATTTTCTTTGATTTTAAAAAATTCCACCTTTTTTCTAAAAAAATTGAAAACCAAGAAATTATTTTAGCTCACCCATTAAACTGATTTTGATTTCATTTGGAATAATTTTAGAAAATTCAACACACAAATAGAGTTTATATGATCCAAAAATAATACCATCAACATATATTTTAACCAATAAAAAATCCTTTTAAATTATTTTTATAAATAGATCAATGTTAGAAACTCCTTTTCTAAAACCATTCTAAATAAGAAAAGTTCCAAGGCTATCATGACAAGATCTAGGAGTCCATTTTAAACCACAAAAAGATTTCAAAAGGTTTAAAATATGATTTGGAAAATAAGGATTTTTAAATATAGGAGTTTACTCAATAAAAAATTCCTCAATAATAAAACTATTTAGAAATGTAATATTAACATACATTTGAAATATTTTGAAATATAGATTTGCTGTATATTAAAGTAGTATCATGAAAACTTCAAGTATATCTTCTAGTGAAAATTTTTCTTCATTTTATATCAATATTTCTTGAATATATCCATATAAAATCAGTCGATATTTGTTTCTAAAAATATTTCTGAACTCATTAACACTATTTATATATAACCACTTGGTGTTAATGGGTATGTAGTCTTTAGGTGTATCTACTAATTCCCAGACTTTATATCTTTCAAACTGATTTAATTATTCTTATATATACATTACCCAATGTTTATAATTGATTACTTTATTGATGTTATTATTTTCAGTCTAAAAAAAATGTTTGATGTTCAACCTGATTTCTTAGCAAGGCTTGGGTTTGAGAACATTTATCTAGGTCTCCTACAACAACATCCAACGGATGATTTTAAGGGTTTTAATGGTTTGGGAAACTGAAGTACATGGTTCTTCCAAGTATTCTTCTAGATCCAGAATAATTTTAAGGTCTCAAATAAGAGATTTATTAGGAGAATAAGTACAAGGATCATAATATTTATAGGTATTATTGATATTTATAGTTGATATATTATCCTCAAGATTTTGTATAGAAAGTTTGAGTTCATGTGAATCTGTCTCATCAATTTTTTAAGAAAAATTTATCCGAAAACATTATATTTATTTTTAAATAATATTTAAGATTTAATTCTGGTTGAATAACCAAGAAAAATTCTTTCATATATTTTCGGTGATTTTTTTTCTAAATTTTTTATTTATTTTAAATATAAACTTTTCATCTATAAACTCTAAAGTATTTTAATTTGGTTTTTATACCATTTCTTAATTAATATAAAGTATTTTTCAAGATAGATGTGATAAGGAATATATTAATCACATTTCAATCCATGTTCCTTTCTTCAACCTAAATGTATACAGGTAATTCATATTCTCCGAGCATAGTCCATGAAATTTCTTGAAGAGTCACATTTCTCCTTTCAACAACCCCATTTTGTTGAGGTGTTTGAGGTGTAAATAAATTATGAGTATAGCCATGTTGTGAGAAGATAGATTCAAAATATTCAATCTCAAAAACATATCCATGATAACTTCTTAATGTTTTTATAGAGAGTCAATTAAGGTTCTCTACCAACTTTTCATATTCTTAAAAATAAGAAGGAGATTAAATTTTATGAGAAAGTAAAAACACACATGTATATCTAGAATTATCATAAAAAATAACATGTTAATAGTGATTTATAGTTAAAATGAAAACTCTATATGGTATAAATATATCCATATGACTAAATTCTAGTGGTTGAGAGGTGAAGACTGCATTATTTGGTTTAGAATATATTTTGTGTTGCTTTCCCTTTTGACAGGGATTACACAACTTTTCTTTAGGGAGTTATAGATTAGGTATATCCTTGAATAAACCCTTATTATTTAGATTTTTAAGTGAGTAGATATTGTTTTGTCCCCATATAATATGGAAAAACTAGGATTCTATATGAATAGAACATAAAAAATAACATTTTGAGAAAATAAGGAATCTAAATTAACAATATAAACATTATTATTTTGTAATGTAGTAAATAATATATCATTATTGGAATCATAATTATTACAATAATTGTTTTCAAATATAACATTAAAACCATCATCACAAAACTAATAAATACTAATAAGGATTTATTTTAAATCATCCAAAAATAATACTTTAGAAATAAGGAAATTTTTAGAGTTATCAATTTGTCCAAGTCCAATAATATTTCCTTTTTCACATCACTGAAAGTGACGTATCCACCATCCAAGTATATAAGATTTTTAAATCTTGAATAGTATCTAGTCATATGTATAGAATATCCACTATCTAAATACCACAAATTTTTCTTGAGGTCTTCAAACTTTTTTCATAAGTATAATAAAATAATAAAAAACTTTAGTTGATATATTTTCTTGTGTCTAAAGTGGTTATAAAATATATCATTATAATTAAAATTTGTTTCATAGGATTTTTGGTAATATAAATAACATATTTGGATAGAAAATCCTTTTTAGGTATATTTTTTTGAATTATTTCCAAAACAAATAATTTCTGTAGAAAAAACATTCATGCTTTTTGAACTAGGAATGACATAATTTTTATACAGTTTCCCTTACTATCTATATCGATACATGATTCTATATTTGAATTTTGGATTTTTTGTTCACCAAAAATTATATTCAAGGGTTTTTTATTATAAAAAACTATTCCAAATCATTTTAAGCTGTTACTTTACCAGCTTCATATTAGTATTTTCCTTTAACATGTTGTAATTATTTTATTTTTCTATACTAACATCAGATTTATCTACAACAAACAAAACATGAATATTTTTATAATTTTAATATTTATCTTTTAACTCATTGATGGTATCTTATAGAATAGCACAATATTCATCTAACTCTTCATTTTACATTTTAGAATCATTAGTTATATGAGAATAAGTAGATGATACCATAGAAATAGTAGTTATAAAGCATATATTCTACTTTTCATTTTCATTTCTTGGATGGAATCGAAGTCATTGGAGATATATTTAGATGCACTCCAAGTGGCCTTCATTTCTTTCTTAGGTCTTTTATTTTTATCCTCATAACTTGTATTATAATTGATATTTTGGGAGTTACCTTTTATATATTCTTTAATCTAATATTCATAATAGACAATCTCATTAGAGGAATCATCCATTTTCTAATATTTACTTCAATTTCTTCTCTTATTATACATTCATTTAAAATTTTACTAATGAAAAAACTATTATTATTATAAATATTTTTAAATATTATATATTATGATCCATTTCGTCATCACTGTTTTGTGTCATTTCACCTATAATTATACATTTAGTTTTAAAAACTTCCTTATCTTTTAACTGTGATTCATTAAAGACAACTGATTTAATTTTTGATTTATCATCTTTATTATTTACTTTTATCACTTCATCACACATCATTAGTTTTTTGATTAGCTCAGTGACCAGTAGTTTATTGTTGTCACATGATACCAAAATAGAGACTACAGAACATATACAATTATTTAGTAGACATATCAAGATCCCCATCACTTGAACTTTGTTCATCATCATTTTTATAAGTAAAATCATAGTATTTATGATTTCATTGAACCTAAGATACATTTCAGAGATTGATTCACCTAGTTTCATTTTGAAAGTATCATACATAATATTATATGTATTTAATCTCATTTTCTTAACTTTAGACATGCCTTTATGAGACATAGAAAGGGTATCCTAAATTTTATAAGAAGTATCACATGAAGATATCCTATTAAATTCCTCTTCTCATAAAGGAAAAAATAAAACATTCATATATTTTTAGTTTGAATCATATGAAACTTTAGTTGGAGCATCCCATTCGTTATTAGCTATTTTTTTTTCTCATATTTATCTTTAATAGATCCCAAAATATCAAAACCCATGTCATTAGGATGTATTTTCATTTTTATTTTCCACTGAGTATAATTTCAGAAATTAAAATATGGAGGTTTGTTTGTAGACTAAACATCTAAATTAAAATCTATACTAAAAAATTAGAAAGTTAATATAAATAATATCTTAATAAAAACTTGATAAAAATTTAAATTAAATCAAATATAAATAAAAACTAACTTCTCTCTTACCAAATTTTGGTCTCAGGGGAAAAATTAATAGGGGGAATTGAGTTTCCAATTAAATATCTATTTAAAAAAAATTAAAACTAAATCACCCAGTTTATAAAAATATCATAGTTAACTAAAATAGTTGAAATATATAATTTAATTTTTTTGAAATATTTATCAAATGATTGATCACAGCGAAGTTAAAACAATTTGAAAATCAATTTAACTTTTTAAATAAATCTAATTACTCTAAACATAGTATATAAAACACTAACTAATACTATATAATAGAGTATTGTTTTGTTATATAATTTTTTTACAATATTGTTTTTTTAAATTAATAGTAAACAAAACTAAAAAACACATAGTATACTAAAAACAACTTGTTCAGTCTCAAGCCTAGACCTGGTCCTCTCAACCTAACAGTCATATGCTTCAAAATAATATGTTAAATAATAAAATTGATCCAAAACCAAGATTGGGTTTTTATAAACAATTTTACACAAGAATTACAAGCTATTCATAGTCTCTTCAAAAATTATATATATGATAACATGTGTAAAATAATAAAAGAGAGAGTATATAGTAATGTCCAATAAAGCACATCATCTTTAATGACCCAGTGTTTTATAAATGGAAATTTCTCTCTTATAAATATTTCATAAAAACTCATGAAATCACAACATAATGAACTAATAAGTTCTATGTTACCTTTATGCTTAGGTTTGTCACTTATGTGTTTGGAATTTCAGAAATATGACATACACGATTGCAATCAGTAAGTTATTTGGAGTCCGATAAGGGAAACATAATTTTTTGTGAATAGTAACCTACCCTTATGAATATTAAAATACCCTTATGAATAGTGATATAAACTAATTAATATTAACCTTACCTATTAAAGTATAAAAATAATATTCAAGTGAAAGTATGATGTACCTATATTTTAGAATAAGTAAATGAATGTTTTAAAACTGGGTTTTTAATAATAAATTATTATTTTAGTTAAATATTATAATAATCATATATAGAAAATTATTTTTGAAAAATGCACATAATTTTTGGATTCTACACGTCGAAAAATGGTTAGGGTGAATTTTAGAGAATTTTCTAAAATACTTGAATTTTTGTGAATAGTAAAATCTGATAATTCACAATTGTTAGGTCCACTAGGCTGGATACCCTGAGAGGGGGGGTGAATCAGGGTATGACTAATTCAAAATTAATGCCCGTTCTGATCTTGTTTCACTGTTAAGAAAAACACTCTTCTCTCTTTTTCCTGCTGCATGATATAAACAGAATGTAAAGCAAGCACAGGACACAGCAATTTTACTTGGTTCACCGCTAAGGGCTACGTCCAAGGAGCATACGCCGACAGGTTGTCGGTCGTACCAAATTCCACTAATCTTCACTAGCTGTGGATTACAATGTTCGGGCTAGATCACTTCTATGCCCAGGCTCACTGCCTTTACAAAGTTTAGGGTCAGCTCACTGCTTTCCCAAGGGTCACTCCCTGTTTCTCTCTCTCTGGCTCACTGCCGGTGGAGAGGATCACCTTCTTCCTCTTCCTGAGCTCACTACTCTTGGATGGAATCCACTCACAGTTTATAGACCTGTAGGTCTCTTCATTTTCCTGAAAGAATGCATCTTCTCTTGTATGTAGATGCTCTGTTGAAGTTTAACTTTCACCCGTTGATTAATATCTCTTTGCACCGAAGGTATCGGGCAAACGTACAGCTTCCACACAGTCTGAAAATCACTGCGGGAACAAAACCTTACTTGGCGCGCAAGTCAACCTCGGCGCGCAAGTATCGGCGCGCAAGTCACAACGGGCGCGCAAGTCCTCCTCTGACACTTGCGCGACACAAGCTCCCTCAACTCCAAACTTGCGCGACTCTCTTCCCTTTACGCCCAAACCACCATTGGTGCGCAACTGCAAACCGGCGCGCAACTTCTAACACCGGCGCACAACTTCAACCACTGGCGCGCAAGTCCCACCTGCGCGACCACACACACCACTTGCGCGACCACCACACCTGCGCGACGGGAGCTCTCGTCTTGAACTCCGCTGAGAAATGAGGATGGGTGGTCCGGTATTTATAGGCAATCTGACCACCCTGCGCAACGGCGCGCAAGTCACCTGCGCGACCCAATTTCGGCGCGCAAGTCTCCTCTCCTTTAGACACTTGCGCGACCAACTCCCAAACTTGCGCGAACCTATTTCTTTAGCCATATTTTGATCTTCTGATCTTGAAAAACATGTGGCGCGCAAGTTTCCTATACTCCAAGTCCACGGCGCGCAAGTCCCTTTTCCAAAAACACTTTTCTTCATTTGCCGATTTTCAGGCCCAAAAATTTGGCAAACACTGGAAAACGGCGTCACCTTGTATCTGTTCTTTTGTACCGCCTCCAGATCTTCCATTCCTTTTATCGACGTTCTTGAATCAAACATGGATCGTTGACCTCAGCTCTTGAACTCGACATTCCATCATGAAATACTCTTTGTCAACAATCACAACTCAGATGTCCACTTTGTCAACAAACACAATCACCTCAAAAAGGCTTCAATGATACCTTGAGGGATTTTTTCCCAACAATCTCCTCCTTTGGGTTTGTTGACAACTCTTCCAATCAAAGATCCGTCATTGATTCTTCAACCTCCATTCACCGCATTGCGATTCTGATAGCGACCAAGGATTTACTCAACACATACTCTAAGCCCACATGAGCAATGCTCGGCGTGAGAAACAAGAGTAAATGAAAAGTTCATCAATGAATCACTTTGTCTCTAACATCCATTGTTGACACCAAACACTGTCCAACACCACTCTTCTGCTTTTATCACGATCCTCAGCTGTCGTGATATCTATTCTTTGATCGATCACTTCTAGCATCGTCAGATGTAATACGCTCCCCCTTTCTGCTCACAGCTTCAACACCTCTTTAGCCATATTTCCTGTGTTGTCCAAGCTAAGCTCTGGCTAAGCACGTTCAACTAGCTTCAACTACCCCTATCTGGCTGCTCCACCTGTCAGCGTCTCCCCATATCATTCATGATTTATCAAATCTCCGCACTGTCTCCCCCTTGAACAACCACTATTTTCTCCCCCTTTGTCAACGAACCCAAAGGTCACGCCTTTGTAGTCTGTAACATAGTAGAGAACACATTAGCACAGTAGGGAAAACACAGCATACCTCGGGGAGAGGGGGGGGGGGTCCCGCGTCCACACTATTTCAAGTGCGGGGAATCGACTGAACTCCCAGAGCTAGTCGATGCCTCTCAAAAGCTTCCTTGGGTAAGGCCTTTGTCAGAATGTCTGCAATCTGTAGCTCTGTAGGCACATACTCCAACTTCACGATGCCCTGCTCAACCTTCTCCTTGATGAAATGATACTTGATCTCAATGTGCTTTGTCCTGGAATGATGGACAGGATTTTTGCTAAGATTTATAGCACTTGAGTTGTCACACTGGATTCCGATCGGAGACTTCACTTCAACTCCCATATCTTCAAGCTGCTGCTTCATCCACAATAATTGTGTGCATGCTTGACTGGCCGCTATATACTCAGCTTCTGCGGTGCTCAATGAAATGCAATCTTGTTTCTTGCTTAGCCAAGAAATACACAATCCACCAAGATAGAATACACCACCTGACGTTGTTTTTCTATCATCTGCTGAACCGGCCCAGTCTGCATCAGTATATCCCAATAACTCTGTCTGAGATTTGTCGTTGTATGTCAAACCGAAGTCCACCGTGCCCTTGATATACCGAAGTATTCTTTTCACTGCAAGCATGTGACTTTACTTGGGATTACATTGATATCTCGCTGCTTGGCATGTGGCGAATACAATATCAGGCCTTGTTGCGGTTAAGTACAACAGACTTCCAATGATTTGCCTGTATTCTGTGATATTAACTGCCTTGCCATCCTCATCTTTTGATAATTTCATCCGGGTAGCAACCGGAGTCTTCATTTCCTTGGAATTATCCATTCCAAACCTTCTTAGAACTTCCTTGGCATATTTGGATTGAGAAATGAAAGTTCCATTCCTTCCTTGTGTCACCTGTAGACCAAGGAAAAACGTTAGCTCTCCAATCATTGACATTTCAAACTCATTTTTCATGAATTCAGAAAATTGTCTGCACTGAGCTTCATCTGATCCGCCAAAAATTATGTCATCGACATACACTAGCACCATCATCCTTTGATTACTGTCATTGCTGAAATAGAGATTGTAATCAACTCCTCCACGCTGAAAACCAAGCTTCTTCAAGTACTGATCAAGCCTTGAGTACCATGCCCTTGGTGCTTGTTTCAGCCCATACAATGCCTTCTTCAGCCTGCAAACTTTGTTCTCATCCTCATGAATGAGAAAACCATCTGGCTGCTCAATATACACCTCCTCTTCCAGAACCCCATTCAAGAATGAGGATTTGACATCCATCTGGAACACTTTGAACTTCCTTTGCACTGCGATGGCTAGGAATAATCTTATTGTCTCCAGCCTTGCAACTGGTGCAAATGTCTCATCAACATCAATTCCCTCGATTTGGGAGTACCCCTTGCACACTAGACGTGCTTTGTTCCGAATCACTGTGCCATCTTTATTCATCTTTTTGCGATAGACCCATTTGGTCCCAATGACATTCTTGTCCGCTGGCCTCAAAACAATCTCCCATGTCTGGTTCTTCTCAATCTGATCAAGCTCTTCGTTCATGGCCTGAACCCAGTTTTCATCTTCAGCTGCATCAGAAAAACATTTCGGCTCTACTTGAGACAAAAACGATGCTTGCTGTGATGATTTCATTCTTCGAGTCGGAACGGGAGCTGTTTGATCACCAATGATATTCTGCCTATCAATCTCAGCTCGACTCTTTGGCTTCCTCGCAGACACCGACTTGACACTTTCCTCTTCATCATCAGTATCTTCTTCTGAGTCAGCTTCTGCCACTTCGACTCCCCCTGGGTTGCTTATCTCATCATCACTTTCATCCAGGAACTGTTCACTGGGTCGTTGAGCAGTCTATTCATTTTCGACTATAGTGACATCATTACTCTCAACAATTTTTCCCAGCCTCTTGTTGAAGCATTTATATGCTTTGCTTTTCCCTGAATAGCCAAGGAATATCCCTTCATCTCCTCGTGCCTCAAACTTCCTATGATGTTCTTTGTTGAGAATGAAACACTTACTTCCAAAGATTCGAAAGTATTTCAACGTTGGCTTCTTTCCGTACCACAGTTCATACGGAGTCTTCCCTTGCTTCGGACATAACAGGGACCTGTTTGAAACATAGACCGATGTCAAAACTTCTCCCTTCCAAAATTTCTCTGGTAGGTCCATATCAATAAGCATTGTTCTGGCCATGTTGTTAATGATCTGATTCCTCCTTTATACTACTCTATTCTGTTGGGGAGTTCTCACTGATGAAACTTGATGCCTTATCCCATGTTTCTCGAGATAGTTTTCAACCTGACTGTTTGTAAATTCCGTACCGTTATCAGTACGAAACTTCAGAATTTTCTGCCCAAGCATCTTTTCTGATTCCCTCCTGTACTGCTTTATGCAACTGAATACCTCTGTCTTATGGGTTATGATGAATACCCAGGCCATTCTGCTATAGTCATCAATGAAAAGTACATAGTACCTTTGCCCATTTATAGCTCGTGGTGAGATAGGTCCACATACATCAGCATGCACCAGTTCGAGCACTCTAGTTGATTTCTGTTCCTTTGGCCTGTATGTCTTTCTGATGATTTTCCCTTGTTGACAAGCATCACATGTACGAGTGCGATCACGTGATAGTTTGGGAAGGTCTCTAGCAGCATCACATTTAACGAGATCCTCCATAGATGGTTGGCATAGATGACCAAGTCGCTTATGCCACAGCTGGTTTTCTTCCTCTCTAGATAAAAGACAAGTATCTTCTTCCCCACTTACAAGATATAGATTTCCCTTTGACCTTTTTCCCTGCAGAACAGCTGCTCCATCTTTTCCTTTCACAACACACATCTTCTTGGTAAATTGGATAGAGTGCCCAGAGTCACATAGTTGACTGACACTGAGTAGATTATGACTGAGACCCTCTACTACCAAGACATCAGCACGTCTCATCTCTTTGCCCCCAAACTTGGCTTTCCCTGAGCCAACAATCTTCAGGCCTTCATCATTTCCAAATTTGACAACTCCTTCTTTGTCATATTTGATGCCTGTAACAAGATCCTTATTACCCGTCATGTGGGATGTGCAACCACTATCAAGGATCCAAACACCAGATCGATCTGATGCTTTAAGGGCAATCTCCGCCACCACAGCCTTCTCATTTTTCTTCTTCTTGGTCCATACTTTTTCTTTCACACTCGGCATGGATTGAGGCTTCTGTTCTTTCTCAGAGTATGATGGACCACCCTCATCTTGCAGAGCTGCAAATCTGTTCTGAACTTTTAACTCACTTGTTGGTTTATTGATCTGCTGCTTGCGAACATTTTGATTATTCTTTGACACATTTCTCTGAATGATTGATGTGCAATACCTAGCCATGTGTCCAAATCCTCCGCACCAAAAACAGTGTCCTTCAAAATGTGTTCTGGAAAACCGTTCTCTGTTTGGCTACCGTCTCTGCTCATGTTCCCTTCTGTATCTTTTGGCTATGGAACACACAAACTGTGAATGTCCCATTTTCCCACAGCAATAACACCTGATATAGGATGCATTCCCTCGTGATATTTCAGCACTGTGATTTCCCCTTTGGGATCTCTGAATATTCTGATTCTGTTTTGTTCCCAAATCAACCTTCACATTCGGGATGAGTGCTTGCGGTCTGACTGCAATTGTCGCCAATTTTTGTTCTTGACTAAGCCCAGAAACGACCTTAACATCTGAGCTCAATTTCTGTTTCTTTCCTACTGAACTGCTAGGCTCCGCTTTCATCTTCTCTGTCTTCTGAATAGCCTGCTTTTCAGATATCACATTGGGGGTCAAGATTTTATCTTGATCCTTGAGTTTTTGTCGCAGACTGACAACTTCTTCTTCAAGCTCTTTGATACATCTAACCTGCTCCTTTCCTGTGTTTGTCAGACAATCAATTTCCTTCTTTTGTTCCTCAATTTTAAGCTTATACTCAACAATATTTTCTGAGCTCTCTGGTGTTGAGGATTTTAGTCTTTCAATTTCTTCTAACAGCTCAGAATTTTCTTCATCCTGTTGTTGCATGTAGAGTTTGGCATCACGAACCACTTTATTGGATTTCTTCGTTTTGGCACTCCAAACATCTATCTCCTCAAGAGCTGCTTCCAATTCGGCTTCCATATCAATTATCCCTTCAATTTCTTCTTCTTCTTTAGCATCAGCTTCTTCTCCCTTTTGAGAACTACCAACAATTGCCACCAAGGCATTTACCCCACGATCTCTGCAATTTTCTATTTCCTCAACTTCTTCATCCTCAGACTCATCTGAACTTTCAAATTCTTGTGAGAGAAGATTCTTTTTCTTGAAGAAATTTCTCTTGAATTGTTTCTTCCCTTTCACAAAAGCTGAAGACTTCTTTTTGGGAATTTCAGCGTCATCATCATCATCATCATCTTGAAACTTCTTGGGGCATCTTGCCGCAAGATGACCAACCTTTCCACATCTAAAGCATGCAAGTGGAAGTTTACCTTTAAACATTCCTCTTCCTCTTTGTAGATTCGAAGAAAGGAATGACATCACCTCATCTGTCTCTTCTTCTTCATTAGAATCTTCAATGGTGAGCTTCTTCATGGCCTTAAATGCCACCTCTTTAGACTTCCCCTTTTCCACAGCCTCATTATCATCGTTCCTCATTTCATATGCAACCAAGGTACTGTGCAAATTGTCCAATGTCAGCTCTTTTGGATCTTTATCTTCTAGTACTGAAACTTTCGGATTGAACCGAGGTGGAAGTTTCCTCAAGATGCGCTTCACAATCTTTATGTCTTCAATGACTTCTCCAAGACCTCGCATATCTTCCACAACAATGTTTACCCTATCAAAGAATGCGTCAACAGACTCATTCGGGTTCATTTTCAGATCTTCATATTTGTTCCACAACACCTGCAGCTTTGCCTCTCTGACTTTTGTGTCCCCTTCATATATATTCAAAAGCTTTTCCCACATGGAATGTGACGTTTTGCATGACATCACCTTTGTGTAGATGGGATTGGAAAGGGATCCCCCTAAGGCATTGATTGCTTTGGAATCAGCATCCAACTCTCTATGCTCAGCTTCTGATAAGGTACGACTATTAATATCAGCTATGATACCATGCATAGCTGCTGAAAACACATCCATTCCTAAGGATCGGAAATAGTGTTGCATCCGATTCTTCCATATCTGAAAATTATATCCGTCGAAGATCGGAATCCCTTTATGATTGGTTACCTCCATTTAGAGAAGAACAACTTTCAACCTTTCCCTATGATACCACTTGTTAGGTCCACTAGGCTGGATACCCTGAGAGGGGGGGTGAATCAGGGTATGACTAATTCAAAATTAATGCCCGTTCTGATCTTGTTTCACTGTTAAGCAAAACACTCTTCTCTCTTTTTCCTGCTGCATGATATAAACAGAATGTAAAGCAAGCATAGGACACAGCAATTTTACTTGGTTCACCGCTAAGGGCTACGTCCAAGGAGCATTCGCCGACAGGTTGTCGGTCGTACCAAATTCCACTAATCTTCACTAGCTGTGGATTACAATGTTCGGGCTAGATCACTTCTATGCCCAGGCTCACTGCCTTTACAATGTTTAGGGTCAGCTCAATGCTTTCCCAAGGGTCACTCCCTGTTTCTCTCTCTCTGGCTCACTGCCGGTGGAGAGGATCACCTTCTTCCTCTTCCTGAGCTCACTGCTCTTGGATGGAATCCACTCACAGTTTATAGACCTGTAGGTCTCTTCATTTTCCTGAAAGAATGCATCTTCTCTTGTATGTAGATGCTCTGTTGAAGTTTAACTTTCACCCGTTGATGAATATCTCTTTGCACCGAAGGTATCGGGAAAACTTCCAGCTTCCACACAATCTGAAAATCACTGCGGGAACAAAACCTTACTTGGCGCGCAAGTCAACCTCGGCGCGCAAGTATCGGCGCGCAAGTCACAACGGGCGCGCAAGTCCTCCTCTGACACTTGCGCGACACAAGCTCCCTCAACTCCAAACTTGCGCGACTCTCTTCCCTTTACGCCCAAACCACCATTGGTGCGCAACTGCAAACCGGCGTGCAACATCTAACATCGGCGCACAACTTCAACCACTGGCGCGCAAGTCCCACCTGCGCGACCACACACACCACTTGCGCGACCACCACACCTGCGCGACGGGAGCTCTCGTCTTGAACTCCGGTGAGAAATGAGGAGGGGTGGTCCGGTATTTATAGGCAATCTTACCACCCTGCGCAACGGCGCGCAAGTCACCTGCGCGACCCAATTTCGGCGCGCAAGTCTCCTCTCCTTTAGACACTTGCGCGACCAACTCCCAAACTTGCGCGAACCTATTTCCTTAGCCATATTTTGATATTCTGATCTTGAAAAACATGTGGCGCGCAAGTTTCCTATACTCCAAGTCCACGGCGTCACCTTGTATCTGTTCTTTTGTACCGCCTCCAGATCTTCCATTCCTTTTATCGACATTCTTGAATCAAACATGGATCGTTGACCTCAGCTCTTGAACTCGACATTCCATCATGAAATCCTCTTTGTCAACAATCACAACTCAGATGTCCACTTTGTCAACAAACACAATCACCTCAAAAAGGCTTCAATGATACCTTGAGGGATTTTTGCCCAACAACAATAAATGCTAAAAACTTAATTTCAGCATCATTCTTGAGTCATGGATGATGTAAATTTAATTTGGATAAAATTTATGTTCATTTATTTCTATTATTGGTCATGTAATAATTAATATTCCTTGTATTGTGAAAAATAATAAACTAATGATTAAAAAATTATGAAAACTATTCTCTCCTCCACTATAACCCCCCTCAATCCCTATTCTCTTCACTACTCTCAAGACTTGTTCCTTGCCAATATTCAGCCAAAATATCTCTCCTAGATCCTCCCCCACGTCCAAAATCCCCTAGACGCTTAATAATACCAAAACCTCTCCTCTTAAGAGGTTCTCAAAGGATGAATTCTTAAGAGGTAAATTCCTCTTTCCAATTCCTTCATTTCTTTTAAGTTCTTTTCTTTTTGATTCTTTCATCACATACCTTCACCCAAATAGTATGATAAATCAAGAAACATACATGGACTAGAATATATTTATACTAATTGTATATTTTATTATCTTATCTCCTTTCCCCAAATTTTATTTGAGAGAAATGAAAGCACAGTTTCAGATGTGCTAATTTAGCACATTCAAGGACAACAGTTTATCAATTCCTGTTATCATCTTTAATTTTGGTCATGAAACCATTTGTTTTATGGTTGAACCAGATTATTATACATGTAATATATCCTATTTTAGGTTCTGTAATCCTTTTTTATAAATGGTATTATGTTATGTTCTTTGTAATCAAACCCCCCCAATTAACAAAAATAGTTGTCACTATGGTTTTACATAATAATTCAACTTCACTCTAAGAAACCAAATTAAATTTAAAACCATGTGATCTCTAGGATGTTCACCAATATCATATTAATTAAATTATGGACAACCAATTTCATATTACATGTTTATCCATACATGAATATAAGCGAACCAGTCATTAAAACCAAGTAAACAAGCAAGCCCAAACAATGAAATTGAACCTCATAACCAATAAAAACGGTTATAAATGAAATTAAAATGATTATAATAAACCAATTAATTATATAATAGGATATAGAATTATTAATTAATAAACCTAATTTTTTTATTCAGGACTTTAATAAAAAGTGGAGAACACCAACGAATTTTAGGTAAGGGATCCTCTCTATTTCACTCTTAATCAAGATTGTCCTCTATGGTATGTCTTTTTATGAGTAATATAAAATAATGGGGTATGTTTTCTAACCTCCACCATACTTACCTCATGATTTATAAGTTATGAGAAACCCCTTTTCTCTCTCATCATGCCCTCTTAGGTACACCCGATACCATGCCGTTAAACCGTAATGAATTCTACCCGAACCTTCTTTGTTCTTTCGGGTTACCTTATCCTTATTTTTATCTAAATGGAGTTATATTTTCTATTTATGTACATATTTTAAATGATGTATATTTTTTAAAAAATTCATTTATTAATACCCTTTCATCACTCTCTTTTTGGGATATACATGTTTTTAAAAGATTCCCTCCTTTGAACTTTTCGATAAGCAAACCGGTTTTAAGGGAACTTCCCAAATTGTTACCCAATTTCAAGGGAAGTCTATCCTTTGCTTTAAGCATACATAATATTTATAAAATAAGTATTTTTATTGTGATTTTTTTTTTCAATTGTGGTTTTATATAAAATATTGTCCTCTTCTCTATTTTAAAAGATCTAAAGTAGTTTCCTTAAAACCACACAAAAAATGTTTTAATACAAATGTTTCTCAAATACATTTCTTATATATTGTCACTTATATTTGACATAACCTAATATTTTATATCCCTATTTTAATTTATTAACATCCATGTATGTGCTAACCCATTTATTTCATGGAAAGTTTCATGATACAGACATTGTTTAGGATTTATGTCAAGATTGTGGTACCCACGTCTTTCCATGGGTACCCTTATGTTTATGTATGGTTGATTATGTATGATTGTTTATATGTAATGAATATTCATGAAATTGTTGATATGGTTGCACCCAGATAGTGCTCTAATTCATTGGGTAAAGTTAGGTCTCATGAGATGCGATTGGAAACGGGATCATCAGTTAGCCTTGACCCATATCAAAATGGGAAACAGGATTGGCGGTTAGCCTTGAACCATACTAAAATGGAAAACAGGATTGGTCATTATCCTTGATCCATAATAAAGACATGTTTTACGATTCTTCTACATTTATATGATTCCATGTTTCTATGATTCCATGCTTATATGATACGATTTTATATGTTCCATGCTTTGGATATCATTATGTCATGCGTCCTAACACATGTGATTACGGCATATCCTTATGTTCATTCCCTTACTAGTATTTTCAGCTCATCCCTTTGTTCATGTGTTCCCCAGGGTACCCTATTAATATGTAAGGGATCAAAGGAAGTTAGGAGCTCTTTATGGAGATTAAATAAATAATTTTTTGGCCCCATGTTTTATGTTTTATGTTCCTAGTCTACCAAGACACTAGGCTTAGCGATCCTTGGCATGTACTCTGATGTATAATTATGATTAAAATCATGTAATCTTTTTTGTAAAAGGATTTGGATGATATAGTTGGTATTAGAGGATAGTCTAGTTATTTTTTGGAGATTAGGAATATAGCCCCTTAGTGAGAACCTTAAGGATGAGAATAAGTATAAGAAAATAGTCCAAATTTTGGTGAGTATTTAGTAATTGGTTTATCAAGAAAATACATCTATGTCAGGATACGAGTAGGTAGAGATGGATATAGAATAAATATACCTAGAAGTGAAAACTAAGACATGGAGTTTAGGGCTTGACTCGGGGTATCCTGGTACATGACAATGGGCCTTGCTGCACTCTTGGTTACAGCACTTTTGGGGGATATGCTTTGGTAGATTCACGAGCTTAGCACAAACCATTATTATGGGACAAAAAGAAAATAAGAATATAAGTTAAGAAATAGATCATGCATAAAATAGATATAAACATAAGTAAACACAAGTTAGGATATAATTCTTCTTTATACATTTATCCTTTTATGTTGAAATTTCCATTTTATTCTTAATAGATAAGTATTCAATACCTCTAATTATAAATTCTTTTTCTTAGTTAATGGTGGGAAATAGAAGAACACGTTACAATAACCAATATGATAGGAAATGTGAAGATTTATCTAATGATATGTATGATATGATGAGATTGTGTGCTTAGAACTTCATGATAGTACATGCTCAGCTGGCTTGTGTTATGAATTATAACTTTAATCATGTGGAACACCCTCATCTACTAAGGAAAGAGAAAGTTGCAGCAGGATACTTCATTCAAAAAAATCCTCCCATGTTTAGTGGATCTTCCGATCCCCTCCTTGCGGAAAAGCAGATTAACTCCATTGAAAAGATATTCTCTATCCTCCAGTGCTTGGAAGAAGAGAAAGTTGTACTGGTGGTCTATAATTTTGATGGTGAAGCTAATCAGAGGTGGATAATGATCAAGAATACAAAGTCCCAAGAGGAAATTGATTCCATGGATTGGGAGGAATTCAACAGGATGTTTTTCAACAAATATTTTCCTCTAACCCTCCATCTCAAGATGAAAAAAGAGTTCCTTGGACTCAATCAGAAGAAAGATGAGTCCATCGGGGCATATTAAGCAAACATTAAAAGTCTTAAAAGGTATGACTCTGGATTTTTCATGAACACCAAAACCAAGGTGGATCACTTATTTAACATACTAAAGTCAAGTCTACAAAAAAGTGTTGGAGATTTGAGACTTCGACAGTTGTGAGGATATTGTCCGTTGTTCCCTTAAGGTTGAAATAGAGAATGGAGACTCTCAGTTGTCTCATGGTCCCAGTGACAAGAAAAGTAAAATGGAGAACAATATGGGTGATTCATCAAAAAAATCCTATGATGGAAAGAAGCCTGACTTTTCCCCTTGTAAAAGTAGTGGTAAGAAGCATCCTGGTAATTGTCTGAAGGGAACTATGAATTTCTTAAAATGTGGAAATTTTGGTCATCTGGCCAAGAACTGCCAAAGGGATATGAAAATTCCCGCTAATGTTGAAGAAGAAAGGAAGATTCAGAGCAACACTCTGCCTGCAATGCAGTGTTACAACTTCAAGGAGCATGGTCATTATGCAAGCAATTTACCTAAGCCGAGGGTTGTCTAAGGCAATCAACAACAACCTCCAAGGTGACAAAGAAGGGCTTAAGATGTCACTATTTATAAGGTGGATCCAGACAACGATGTGGTGACAATTACACTTATTATCATTGAAGAATAGCGGACTTGCTACTTGATTCTGGTTCTATGCATTCTTTCATATATTGCAAGTTTAGTAGAACTATTCAAATGCCACCTCAAAATTTGGAGGAATAGTTATATGTGAGAACAGAAAATGGGGAAATTATTGCATCCATGGTTTATAAATCCTCTCTGGTTAATGTCTTTGGACTAAACCTCCCATAAAATATCGTCATACTTTATTTAGTAGAGTTCGATTCCATATTGGGAATGGATTGACTATCTTTATACAAATCCAACGTCAACTTTCAGGAAAGGGATATCACTCCACACTTCCCAAAGAATCCTCTGATTATTTACAAGTTTAAGAAGGGAGATGAATATCCTTTAGAATCATTATCCCAAATGTGGATATTTCTACCTTGTAAGAATTCAAATCTATCTCAAATGATTGAGACAAAGGAGAGAATCATGCTTGAAGACATGCCCATCGTGAGGGATTACAGTGATGTATTCCTTGAAGAGTTTCCTAGTATTTCTCCCAAGTGAGAGGTTGAGTTCTCAATTGAACTTATCCTATGATATCTGCCTATATCAAATGAGACATATAGAATGGCCACCATAGAGTTGGAAGAGATGAAGAAGCAGTTACATGAGAATATGGAGAAGGGTTTTATATTCCCGAGTGCTTCAGCGTGGGGGGCGCTAGTCCTCTTCATCAAGAAAAAGGAAGAGTCAATGCACCTCTACATTGATTATTGTGAACTCAATAAAATCACGATAAAGAAAAAGTATCCTCTTCCATAAATTGATGACTTGTTCGATTAGCTTGGTGGGTCCAATTATTTCTCTAAGGTGGGACTTCGGTTGGGATATCACCAATTAAAGGTGAGGAAGGAAGATATTCCCAAGATAGCCTTTAAAACAAGGTATGGACACTATGAGTTCATAGTGATTCCCTTAAGACTCACTAATGATATAGTAATTTTCATGGATTTAATGAATAGAGTCTTTAGAGATTACCTTGATATATTTGTGGTAGTCTTTATTGATGATATTCTAATATACTCCAAGAGTAAGGAGGAACAAGGGAAGCATTTTAATATTGTGTTAAAGACATTAAAATGGGAGAATTTTTATGCAAAGTACAATAAATGTGAGATGGAGGAAGTATCATTCTTGTGGCATGTTATCTCCAATAAAGAGAAATCTGTGGACTATTCCAAGATGAAGGCAATTGAAGAGTAGCCCAAGCCAACCTTTCTAACGGAGATCCACATGTTTTTGGGTCAAGATGGGTATTATCAAAGATTCATGAATAAATTTTCATGATTTTCAGACCCAATGAACAAGCTAACACAAAATGGGGTAAAGTTTTTCTGGGATCAAGAATGTGAAGATTGTTTCACGGAGTAGAAAAAGAGGCTTATCACTGCGCCAGTAATCACACTCCCAACAAGTGGAGAACTATTTTTTATGTATAGTGATGCTTCAAATAAGGGTTTAGACTATGTGCAAATGTAAAATGATAAAGTTATAGCCTATTCCTTAAGGCATCTAAAAATACATGAGAAAAACTATCCTACTCGTGATATGGAGTTGGCGACGGTGGTATTTTTGTTGAAAATCTAGCGGCATTTTCTCTATGGGTAGAAGTGTGAGATATATACTGACCACAAGAGTCTCAAATATATATTCACATAGAAATATCCTAATATGTGCCAAAAAATATGGATATTTTCATGACCCGTCCCCCGGGGCTCGTGCCGTGACTACCCCAAGCCCGCCTTCCATAGGCCAGGGGATAGCGACTAGCACCAAAGGAGTAATTACCTAAAACTGGGAAGGCATTGCCTTTTTAACCTATAAACTCACACAACAGAGAACACAACTATATACAAAACGCTAAGTAAACTATATAACAAAAGGGTTATGAAAAGTAAAAGGGGCTGGAAATAAAAATCCAACTGTAAAGTACAAGGAGATGGAAGTACAAGTACAACTGAAGAAAGGAACAATAGCTACTAGGTTGTCCTCCAGGATTCCTACATGAAGGGTAGGTAAAAATATCCTCTTCAACCCTCCACGTCCATCATTCTCCTCCATGTACCGACTCGTCATAAGGTCCACCTCTAGGTACCATCCAGTCCTGGTACTCTCGGCCTCATTCTGGGTTGTCCGTCGTCTGCATCCAACACAACAAGGTGTGGGAATAGCCCATGCAAGGGTGAGTATAACGATACTTAGTAGGGACCCCGAGACCCTCAAGGTCTCACTAATCTACCAAGGATAAACCAAAAAGTAAGGAATCAATAGATAAACCTACTTAGGTATATGCCCGTACATATACCTAAGTTATTAAGTAATCCCTCTCAATCATGAGGAAAACACAAAAGTACTGACTCAACTCAAACAAGATTTTATTTTAGGGGTAGTATCAAGTAACATCCCTAACACATTATCGAAACCTAGACTACTAGTGAAATCCTCCTCTATCGAGTACAGTGGGCCTGTGGTGACACCAACCGTGCTTCCCACTAACATTGGACTACTGAGGTACTCCTCCTGTTGAGTACCGTGGGTCTGCTGCGTCACAGAGGGGTGCTGCTCACCGCAGGACTACTGCCACACCCAGGCACTCCCCCTGGTAGCCTGTAGAGGTACTCCTCCTGTTGAGTACCGTGGGTATACCGCATCACCAAGGGTGCTCCTCCACTGTGGGTCTGCCGCATCACCAAGCGCACTCCTCCACAGTGGGTCTGCCGCCACAAGCAGGAGCTCCCCACTAGGCACGTAGTGTATCTCTGAGTCAAATGGTCAGCAGTCGTCAGGTCTCAGCCAGCGACTAGGTCTCCGCACTCTGTTCACTCGTCACTCGAAGGATCCGCTCCATGAGCTAATGGTCCGTAATCAAACTACCATGAAGTCCCACTAAGAAGTATCTCAAAGGTCTGCCACATTATAGGGGTCTCAACACAATAGACGGGGTGTCATTCAGACATCCGATCTGTGAGTTATTAACCTTTTAGTTCCAGGGGCCCAGTTGGATTCGTGCACGATCCAACCTGACCGTATCTCAACTATACCCCAAACTCCAATGGGGTATACTCAAAGGGGCCTTCATGCTCCAAGATTTCCAGCACCGCTGATGGTTCGTAAAACGGATGTCCGATGCGAAAGATATGGCAGAGGAAAGTAAAGGGTTATAGTGGGCCCGGGTCTGTTCCGAACCGTTCAGACCAACCCAGCCCGACCTAGTCTAGGCCAACCCAGTTCGGGTCGACCCAACCCATTGGGCGGGCCAGCCCATTAGGTTCGGCCTGGCCTGCTGAGCCCAGACCAGCAGGCCGTAAGGGGTCGCGGAGGGCTACGAGGGTGCGGACCAGTCACGAGGGCGCGGACCGACCGCGGGTCGACGTAAGGGCGGATCAGCCCGGAGGATTCCAGGAGGGGTCGGTTCGGCCGGGGTGTGACAAGGGCACATTCCATTTCAGTTGAGGTGGCTCGAGAGGGCGCCACGAGGCCGGTTCGGCCCAGAGGGTTGTGGGGAGAGGCTCAGGGCAGCTCGGCCCGGGACGGGGGGGGGGGGGGGCACGGCCGGGGCTGGTTCAGGTGGGGGCTCGAGAAGTCAGCGGGTTAGGGTGAGGCACGGCCGGAGGCAGCGTGGGGCCGGCGGGCTGGCACGATTGGGGCGGCTCAAAAGGCCGACGACCGGGGTGCGGCACGGGGCCGGCGGGCGGTGTGTTGCGGCCCTGGGCGTCAAAGCCGGTTCAGCCGGAGCACTGGATCATCGCAGGGGAGATGCGTGTTTCAGAGGCCGTAGGTAGCACGGTCGTTGCCATCGTCGCCTTCAACACCATTGTCGCCTTCCTCTGTTTTGAAGAACACCATAAATCAACACAAGTGTTACGGAGAAGACGTTCCATGTTAGTTTGGCCCACATTCTCTGCATTATGGAGGTAGCACGAGGTTTACCAAGAACATAAACAAGAACGAGTACAAAAGATATTTTCAATTCCCATAATCCCTCGTTAATTTCTATTCCCAACCCCGCAAAAGAAAAAGTGGGGAGAACATGGGTTGTGTTAATCACATAATGAATAAACCCCTACCTTTTTTATTGTTCATCGACATTGGTATGATAAGGAGGACGTTGATTAGTTTTAGAATAACACGACCTACGTCGAAGGAGGTTCCGAGGAAGAAAGTAGTAGTCGCGGTCGTTCTTCATAGTCGAAGGCGTTACTCGTCGGTGTTCTTTGTCGGTGCAGCGTTCTTCATCGGTGGAGTGTTCTTAATTGGGAGATTTCTCCCAAGTTCCTCCTCTCCCCAATACTCCTTTTCCAACCAAATGATCTGGTATCCAAAGATAATAGATAAAAATATCTTATTAAGTCATTGGAACCAATTTCAAATTAGCCTAATTAAACACCTAGGTTGGAAAGATTAATTAGGGTGGATTGGTCAAATTAAATTAAGGGAGGTTGTGGCACCATTAATGGTAGAGGAGGTCAAGAGTCTCTCCCTCATTAATGAGGGGAGTTCAGAGGTTTTTATTCTCCCACCATTATTAGGGGGTCGGGTGGTCCCCACTCCCAAATTCAAATTGGGAGGTTTTTAATTCTTGGGTGGTCCCCACCACAATTAAACATGAATAGGAGGATTAGGCCTTAGGCGGTCCCCACCATCATAACCTCTCATGGTAGGCTAAGGTGTGGTGGTCCCCACCTCCAACTTCCACATGGGTAGTTACAATAGATAAAATAAAACAAAACATGTGTTTATTTTGTATTATTATTTCCACAAAAAACCCAAAAACTAACTTTCACCCTCGACCAACTGTCGTCAAGGTAAGAAACTCCTTAAGTGAATATTGGCGTTATGAGTTCAACAGTGTCCTCAGATTTCAATTCTGAGCACCGGTTCAAAATTTATAAAAACACACTCGAACTTTCACTGAACGTACCTGAAAAAAACATCAGAAATTGATTCTGGGTACACCGGGCCTCAGAATCACATGCCTTCATTTTTTGCGGACTCGTAAATTTTATATTTAATTAAAAAAAAATTACATGGAAATTATGGGTCTTTATATTATCCCCACCTTAGTCTTTATGTCCTTGTAAGCCACAAATCAAACTAAGGGAACAATTGGGGGTACTGAGCATGCATTTGAGCCTCCCGCTCCCATGTTCTCTCTTGGAGGTTCCCAAGCTACCAACGAATGCACACCATAGGTATCGACCATCCAAAAAGGAAATGCTAATGTCGATCCTCAATATCTACTAGAACCTCCGTAAAATTCTCCCCATCGTTGACGTCCAGCTCGCCATAGTCGATGATGTGAGAAGGGTCATGCACATATCTTCTCAGCTGGGATATGTGGAAGATGTCGTGCACCCAGTGCAACTGAGGTGGAAGAACTAAGTGGTATGCCACCTTGAAAACTCTTATGAGGACCTGAAAAGGTCTGATGAAGCTCAGAGATTACTTTCTGCCTTGGCCAAATATCTATAGACCTCGTTAGGGTGAGACCCGTATAAAGATGTGGTCACCATCCTCGAACTCCAGAGGTCTCCGTCTCCTATCAGCATATGACTTCTGTCTACTCTGTACAGTCTTAATCTAATCCTGTATGATCTGCACCTTCTCTATGGTAGCTCATACCATCTTTGGTCCCACTAGTGAGGACTCCCCTAGGTCAGTCCAACACAATGGTGATCTAGAATGTCGTCCGTATAACGCCTCAAAAGGTGCCATCTCAATGGTGGAGTGATAGTTGTTGTTGTATGCTAAATCCACAAAAGGAAAGTGATCCTCCCATATATGACTGAATTCAAGGACACAAGTGCGCAACATGTCCTCAAGGGTCTTAATGGTCCACTCAATCTGGCCATCTGACTAAGGATGGAAGGCGGTGCTCAAACAAAGCTACATCCAGACATCTTCCTGCAACCCCTTCCATAGCCTAGAAGTAAAACATGCATCACGGTCAAATGCAATCATCTTAGGTACTCCATGTACCCACAAAATCTCCTGTATATAGTGGCGTCCCACGCTCTCTACTGAACCCTGCTCCCTGATTGGTAGGAAGTGGGCCGACTTGGTGAGTTAGTCAATGATCACCCAAATCGAGTCATGTCCCCAGAATGTATGTGGAAGTCCTATCACGACATCCATGGATATCCCATCCCACTTCCACTCTAGGACCTCTAAAGGCTGAACCAAGCTTGTTTGTACCTAGTGCTCCGCCTTCACTTGCTGAAAAGTGACGCACTGAGAGAAAAACTCTGAAACTGCCTTATTCATTCCCAGACACCGGTGCTATCATCAGAGATCCTGGTACATCTTCACCATTCCTGGATGTACCACTAGAGGGGATGTGTGGAACTCCCTCAACACTTTATCCTGAAGTGACACTGGTACCATAATACATCCTCTAAAGAGGATGACGTTCTCTATACCTTTATAAAATCAATCAGGTGCCTGACCTATGGATATCTGAGCACATTGTGTCTCGTAGTCAGTGTCCCCACACTGTGCCTCCCTGACTCGCTGAAGTAGTGGGGGAGTGACTGTAAGAGACTGTAGAAAAACTGCTCTATCTCTATCAAAATAGGATATCAGCAAAGCGGCCAGGTACTCCATCACCTCGCCTAGCAGATGTATACCTGATCTCTTATTGAGTTCATCTGCAACAACGTTCCCCTTCCTAGGAGTATAGACTATCTTGATGTCATAGTCCTGGAGGAACTCAAGCCAACATTGCTGTCTCAGGTTCAGGTCCTTCTGAGAAAAGATATACTTGAGACTCTTGTGATCAGAGTACATGATAAAACTCTCACCAATCAGATAGTGTCGCCACATATTCAAGGTGAAGACCACCACATCTAACTCCTGGTCATGGGTATCGTAGTTGTTCTCATGCTATATTAGTTTTCGAGATCCATAAGTGATAACTACTCGCTCCTACATCAGGACACGTCCGAGTCCGGTCCCTAATGTGTCGTAGTAGACTACATACCCTATTCCTTCCTCTGTAAGACTCAAGAATAAGGCACTAGTCAGCCTCTGCCTTAGTTCCTTAAAGATCTTCTAGTATCTCTCTGACAACACAAAGGGTTTCCCCTTCTTCATCAAGGATGATAGTGGTGTTGCAACTCTGGATAAATCTGGCACAAATCTCCGCTAGTATCCAACCAATCCCAGGAAACTTTGTACTTCCATCACACTCTTGGGTGTATCCCAGAAAAGTACCTCCTCAATATTTTCTGGATCCACTGCAACTCTGGCCTCCGATATGACATGTCCTAGAAAGTGAACCTCTCAGATCCAGAACTAGAACTTCGAGAGCTTACCATAAAGCTGTTTCTCTCAGAGTGTGTCCAGTGCTACCTGGAAATGATAGGAATGATTCTATTCAATAGCCGAGTAGATCAGAATGTCATCAATGAAGACTATGACAAAGTGATCATGTCATGGATGAAAGATCCTATTCATGAGTCCCATGAACACTTCTGGAGAATTGGTTACGCCGAATGACATAACCAAGAACTCGTAGTGGCCATACCGAAACCCGATGGTTGTCTTATGCACATCCTCATCTTGAACTCTGAGCTAGTGATAGCCTAATCTGATATCTATTTTTGAGAACCACCATTCTCCCTTCAACATATCAAAGAGTTCGTCAATCCTCAGAAGTGAGTACTTTTTCTTCATGGTCACCTGGTTCAAGCGCCGATAGTCAACACAAATCCTCAAGATCTCATCCGCCTTCTTGGCGAAGAGAATCGGGGATTCCCTGGGAGAAACACTAGTCTGGATGAATCCCTTCCATTGCAAGTCCTCTAACTATATCTGCAGCTTGAAAAGCTCCGCGGGAGCCATCCGATACGCAGGTGTAGATATCAGTGCCGTCCTAGGGTAAAAGTCAATATAAAAGTATACCTCTCGATGAAGGGGTAGACATGGAACATTATTAGGGAAGACATTCGTGTACTGGTCCACCACTACAGTATAGCTCAGACTCTCCACATCAACAGATCTGAGGGTAAGGCTAGCCAACTGATGAGTGATCGACTACACTCTCCTTCGAGTAAGTCCATCCTATGCTGCAAAGGCTCCCATCTTTTTGGTGAAGGTAAACCTGGTCCCATCCATGTGGATAAACCACACTTTGCGCCTAATAAAATAAATATGAGCATGGACTGTAGATAAATAGTCCATACCCAAGATGATGTCGTAAGGCCTCAATACAGCTACTAGAAGATCCCAGCCAAAGATATCGCCTCCTAGAGTAATCTCACACTGTTGGCAGTAGTGCTTAATCATCGAATCCTCTCCCATAGGAGTCTCTAGCCGTAATGATTGAGCCAACGACTCTGTCGAAATATCTGAACTCCGAACGAGGGCAGTGACAATGAAAGAGTGAATGGAACCTTTTTCTATAAGTACTACCACTATGGTGGAGTATACATAGATCGTACCTCAAATCATCCCCGGAGCACAATGATCGTATGCCTCAGCTTCTTGGAGCTGAGCTCTCCCCTTTCCACCTTCTCCTTGTGGTCGGGGTGGAACTCCTAGTGGTGGTGGCGGTAACACCTCAAATTTTCATCCACCGCCAGCTGCATGGCCAGCTCCTCTGCCACGTCTGCCTGCTCCTTGTGGACTGCCTCGATCAAGTCTCTGTCTCTGCCTGGGCGGTCCTTCGACCGTCTGCTGATCATCCAAACAATGGGTCGGAAAGTCACGAGACATGTGACCCTATCCACTGCATGCGTAACACTACTGTTAGGACCAATAGGTGCCTATATACCCTGATAGGGGGGGGGGGTGAATCAGGGTATGGATATTCCTTCTCAAAGTTCTTCCAGCCCCACTGGATCTTGACCTCTTTATTACAAGGGTCACTTTTTTTGCACTCATGTGATTATTATGACCACTTCTTTTCTTCTTTATCTAATGATGATACTTTGAATGTAATGCAGGGAAGCAAATAGGCAGACACAAATATTTTTACTTGGTTCACCCTCACTAGGATACGTTCAAGGAGCATATGCCGACAAGTTTCCGGTCGTACCAAATTCCACTATTCTTTACTAGATATGGATACAAAGTTCGGGCTAGATCACTTCTATGCCCAGGCTCACTGACTTTACAATGTTTAGGGTCAGCTCACTGCTTTCCCAAGGGTCACTCCCTGTTTCTCTCTCTCTGGCTCACTACCGGTGGAGAGGATCACCTACTTTCTCTTCCTTTTCTCACTACTCTTGGAAGAAATCCACTCACAGTTTATAGAACTGTAGGTCTCTTCATTTTCATGAATGAATGCATCTTCCTCTATATGTAGATGCTCTGTTTAAGTACAAATTTCACCCCTATATGAATATCTCTTTGCACCGAAGGTATCGGGAAAACATGCAACTTCCACGCAGCCTGAAAATCACTACTGGAACCAAACCATACATGGCGCACAAGTCTATCTCGGCGCGCATGTATCGGCGCGCAAGTCACAACTGGCACGCAAGTCCTCCTCAGATACTTGCACGACTCAAGCTTCCTCAACCGAAAACCTACGCGACTCACTTCCTTTTACACCCAATACAATATTGGCGCGTACCTCCACACTGGAACGCAGCTTCAAACACTGGCGCCCAACTATCACCCTGGCGCGCAAGTCCCACCTGCGCGACCACATACACCACTTGCGCGACCACCACACCTGTGCGACGGGAGCTCTGATTTCTCAAAGTGTTAAACTCAGGTTCAAGAATGAAGAGGGGTGGTCCAGTATTTATAGGCAAATTGACCACCCTGCGCGACGGCGTGCAAGTCACCTGCGCGATCCAGTCTCGGTGCGCAAGTCTTCTGCCCTGCTAGACACTTGCGCGACCAACTCCCAAACATGCGAGAACCTGTTTTCTTTGCCATATTTTGAGATTTTGATTTTGAAAAATATATGGTGCGCAAGTTTTCTCTGCTCCAAGACCTCGGCGCACAAGTCCCCTGGCCAAAAACCCTTTTCATCATTTGTCGATTTTCCGGCCCAAATATTTGGAAAACACTGGAAAACGGAACCACCTTGTATCTATTCTATTGTACCGCCTCCAGATCATCCATTACTTTTTTCGACGTTCTTGAATCAAACATGGATCGTTGAACTCAGCTCTTGGACTCAACATTCTACCATGTATGTAGAGACCCTTATATTGACGTACATTGACATTACATTACATTTGCGGAATACATAGTACATAACAAAAACACACACGCAAGGATCGTAATAGTTTAGTGTCTTTGGAAACTCAGAACGTAATCTTCTAGTCGTGGTGAAAGATCTTCAACATCTCCCATAAAGATCTTCTTTTTTTATACCTAAAACCTTTCTTTATATCCTGGGGAAAAGAAAACATAAAAGGGTGAGCTCAAATGCTCAGTAAGGGTAAACAAAAGAAATATCAATCACATCATATACATAATCACATAACTTTTGGAAATCTTAACCTGCAAAAGAGATCATAATTTCATAACATGGTGTAAATCATGGCAGTGAAATGTAATCACAATAATCATAACATAAAACAAGAAACTTTGTGGAATTCACACATAATCATAGGGAATCATTTCTTTTTAGTCAAGACTCATTTCCAAGACTATCTTAGTGGACAAAGTCCCTTTCTAAACCGAGTCACCCTCGTTTCAGTCCTGTTTCACTGAACCGGTATAACCTACCGTTCCAGCCATTTCTATCTCATGAGATATAAAATCTTTACCCAATGCATTGGAGGGAGATATAGGTACCACCCATCTCATAATGATACCATTCTTATGTGTGCCACAAAATCATAAATCATACATCATTGCATAACCCATGTAATAAAATGGGATTCTTAAACATCATGCCATCATAATCCATAAACAATTGATATCATTTCATCATAAGAAAATTGAAACCATTTAAATCAAAGAGACATTTTACTTGAAACATACATATCAAATAACTACATCTTAGATGGAAAATATTTTTGAAAAAAACACTTAAAATGAATTCTTGAGGAAAATATCCTTTCTTCTTTAAAAACATTTTTCCTTTCTTAACATGTCATAAAACATTAAACTAAAAGAAGTTGATTAAAAAAAACTTGAAAATTTGTAAAGGAAGATTCTTGGAAATAATTTTTAAAAAATCCGTTCATTCCGTATAAGTTAAAAAAAACATTCTTCTCATACTTTTGTCAGAAAAGTCAAAAAGTACCTCGTACGAAAAACGACAAAAGATTCCTTTCATATCTTTTACTAAAAACTCACCGAAGGGTAAAAATGGATTTAAACTATTTTAGAAGGATATAAATATTACATATTTAGGAAACGTGGATGTGGATGATAAAATACACCCCAAGATATTCCAAAGTATAAACAATCTCAGATAAAAATGAGATTGAGATATTTCCCTTACCTTAGGTCCGATTTGCTTCATAAGTGTCCGAACCTCCTGTATAATGATTTAAATAATGTCATTGACTTATTATAGAATCATACTAATTGTTATTATATCATATATGGTTCACTTATGACATTATTTTACCCGTTCTTTTGTAAATTCCATGTTAAAGGGCGTTTTGGGTAAAATTGTTTCATTTATCGTAGGTGTTTGGACTTGTTGTTCTTGACATTATTATTATTTATATCATGATTTAATTACTTCAAAAATATAAAACATGATTTATATATAATATATATTCAGTATATATATATTTATATAATAGATGGATAAATGAAATGAAACACACCGTTCATGGAGACGGTAGTCCGTACGTACGCATGAACATTGTTTTCCTTTCCTTATTGTCTTGAATGGAAGTAAGTAGATGAAATACATATATACATAAATCCATTATCTTTATAATGTAATATATTTCATTATTATTGCTTATATATACTTTATAATCATTCTTAAATGGTTAACATGGAGAATGAATCTCATCGCGTTGTGGAGACGGTAGTCCGTACGTACGCATGAGCGATGATATCGTTCTCATGATCGTGAACTTGTGTTTAAGTGTATGTATACTGTTTCAGTATCAATATCACATTATAATAATCATATATAGTTACTCATTACACCATTATACCCATCCAATTAAGGTGGTGGCAGAAAATTGATTACACCACGGCGTGGAGACGGTATTCCGTACGTACGCATGCGCGGTGATTTCCTTTTTCCGTAGGATGGATAGAAGGTTAATTAGAGTTGTTTCATATTTATAATAACATATCAGTATATAATAAATACTGATGTTATTACTTTATCATGAAAAAACTAAAGAAGAAGAAGTTGAATAAGAAAGAAAGTGAAAAAGATCGGTAATGGATATTACCTCTTTTTGACACGCCTTCACTTAACCTCCACTTAAAGAACTAAGGATGGTCTTTTAAGAAGACCAGGACCTCTAGTATGATACTAGGGAAGTGGAGAAGAGATTTTGTCATGGGTTGGCCGAGCTTGAATGCTCAAATTGGTGTGAGGAGGAGAGGGAGGAGGTGCCCTTTTATAAGGGAGGAGAGGGGTACCTTTGGAATAACTAAAAATATTATTTTATTATAAAGTCCAGTTCGGTTTAAAATAGCTCCAAATTGATCTATTTCGAATCTAAGGTGGGTATGGGTCGGAATCCTCTCATCCAATAGAATTTAGACAAGTTTAGGTTCCTATTTTAACCTTATCATTTAGATTTAACATTAAGTTAAATAATTGTACTTTTATCGTGTCTTCTTGTGTTCTTACACTATAAGGTTAATAAACTTACTATAAAAATACAAACGAACCCCAAGTTGTTTATTATTAACATATATAACCTTATCTAAGTCATTTTTCCGAACCTTAGATTTTTAGGAATAAAATAATAATTAATAATATAATATTTGTTTTAAAACTATTTTATGTCAATTTTGACACTATTTAGTAATTGATTTTTGTGAAAATCATAACAGAATGATAAGTTAGAAAAAAGTTAATTAAATCAATAATAACATGTCATATTAACCTAGAAAATTATTTTAATTCATAAAAAGTCCCAAATTATATTTATTTGGGTATGTATAACATCAATTATGTCAATATTTCATTAATAAGATAATTACTCGATCATCGTTGTGTCATAAATAAATTAACTTATTTAATGTCTAAAAATTACAAATAAAATACTATTATGTAGGAAATCGTTTTATCTTTCTAATGAATATTTATAGTCGAATTTATCTTATGTATATCCCCATATTATAAATGTTTTAGTAAATAAACTTTGATTTTACCTCTTTTAACCCTTCTTTAAATAAATTAATAATAAATGTCCTAATCTAATCCAAGTGGGCCTAAATTGTCATATTTTATTCCTATGTTTGTTTTTGGTCGAATTACACTTTTCCAATAGAATTAGTACATGTGTTTGGGTAATAATAATATCACTTCTACCCTTAATTACCCTATTTACTTTTTACCGTTGGAAAAAAAAGTAAAAAGTTACTATTCACCAAAAAATTATTTTCATCTCATTGAACCAAATTTTAGTCATTGATATTAACCGTGTGTCTCGGATTTTCGAAATTCCACTCACAGAAGCGGTAAAATTAAGTTTTATGAAAAATTCAGTTTTTTTAACTACCACTTAGTGGTTTCACTATTCATCAAAAATTGAATGGTTTCAGAAAAATACCAAGATTTCAACCTAGGATAATTTCGATATTCCAAATCCAAAAATGAATTCCATTTTGAAAAATAAAATTTACAAAATTTCAAAAAGTGGTTATTACTATTCATAACGGCTAGTTTTAATATTATTTTAATAGCATATTGTTGTTTAGTGAAACTCGTTATTGCGTGCTACACACGCTATCAAGGAAGGTCGCGATTGCGTTTAATGCAAGGCAAGTCAAAGATGTGTGTTGTGCAAGCTCCTTTTGGTGTAGCGTACAACACAAGACATTAGTGAAATTAAAAAGAATATTTTTCATAAAATCTTGGGTTGTTACATTCTACCCCCCTTAAATTGAATTTCGCCCTCGAAATTCATCGGGGTTATAAATGGTTTACTATTCAAAAGTTTCTTTAATAGAAACCCACAACGTAAAAAGGAATACCAAAACCAATATTTAAAAACAAAAGTATGAAACGTAACGATTACCCAAATAAACTAATCACTGGGTTTCCACATAGGTGATAATATGGATATGGAAGAAAAATCTAACCATTATGTTCTAATGGAGAGTGGTAGAGAACATGGCTATAGAAAAGCCAACAATCAAAAATCCATAAATTTGTGACGATCTAAGGTACCATCTGATTAATCAGATATAAGAGCACTAGGACAACATTTTTGGTTTTCAAGATCGTTTCCCTAAAGTTGAAGAGTTTGAATTAGAATAAATACTTAATTTATTTTGGTACAATCTCACTGTTGTTCGTGCCTTGAACAACTTCTACTTCATCTCTTAAATAAATGAAGTTGAATTTGTTATTCGTGAAGTGTTAGCAGATCATGTGATAGAATGACGGGTCATTCCATCTGTCTCAAACAAAAGGTTAGCAAAATTTATTAAATATACATAAGTCATTCTATAGTGAGATTAATCATATATGGTTCCTAAAATGGACTTATACTTCATATATCATACTGATTAATATAATAAAACATGTTTATACTAAACAGGGACTTCCTGTAGGCCAGTGGTAGGCGATAAAGGCCAGTCGCACTTCGGTTGTGGGTTCGATTCCTGTAGCCTTGTCCGACGTGATGGGCTGTCGCCCATCCTGCAGGTTGTCCTTTTTCTAAAGCTATATTACTATAACATCCCATAAATAATATCAAAAAACGTTTTATCCTAACTTATGTACAACATAATCTAGTCTAATCTTTAGGCTTATCTATAATACTTCAGTCCAAGCTCATAGTATAAAGAAAATGATTACTTGAAATGTCACAGAACAATCACGTGAATGCCATCATTTATCCCCCATATATTATAAGATATATCTTGTTGGTCAAATGTGAATACCTTAATCATGTATTCTCTTGAAGAATGAATACCCATTGAACCTTAGTGAAAACATGAATGTAGTTAAAATTTAACACTTTCCACATACCAAAATCCAAAAATTCTATATACTCAAACCATGATATAACCTTCTCCTTATATCAGTCATGAGCTCATGAATACTATCAAACATTTAATTTTCTCCTTATCCCTTCATTATGTGCATATCATCTACATTCCAAAAATATCTAAATAACCTTTCATGGATACTGGTAACATTAATCATACACTTTCAAAACTGAAGGAAAGACAACAGTGTAACAATCCATAGATGTCTCTTTATTCCATAGTAGCATGAGATTACTTATACAACATTACACATGATAAACATGTAATCATTCCACTACATTCTTAAACCATTGATCGAGCTTCAACAATTCTTTCATCTCACATATTATTTGTAGTCTCTTCATCATCATCCACATAAATACTACCCAAACGACCATACTGATTCTCTTCATGAGACTTTCCCGTAGGGAATTGGTTTGCATAATGCCCGTACATTACACATTTAAAACATTTAACCATTTTTGATGTCGTAGAAATACCATTATCCTCATCCCTGGTGTTAACTGAACCTTTTCCTTTTCACTTACTGGATTTGTGTACTTCTTTTCCACATCCAAAGCATCTTCCAGTTCCTTTGAAACATTCTCCTTGATGCCTCTTCCCACATTATTTACATAGGGGAAATTGAACTTTCTTTCCTCTATGATCATCATGAAACTCCATCTTTCTATTATTAGACAAGTCAAGAAGCTTACCAAATTTTACTTTATTGATCATATTATGAGATTGCTGATTCGGCATAATAATGATGTTTGGACTTCCAAATCCCATTTCATTTGGTTTCTCATGAAGAATATCATTCCATTGTCCGTCATATCCTCCATTATCGTGAATCATCTTGTTTCCAGCCATTTTCTAAAACCCAAAAAGAATAGTGTGAGAGGAAAAAATAATAATAAAGGGGGATTAACTTCAATATCTAACATCATTGGTTTAATCTAATTTCGTTACCACAGTTCTAGGACTATATCCTATACGTATACTTATCCTTAGGGACATCCCTAGACATACCTTAGAAATATCTCTAGAGATCTCACTAACGTTTTCGCATCCTAGTTTCCAAAGGTTGAATAAAACTTTCCTCTAATACCAACTGTAGAGACCCGTATCTTGACGTACATTGACATTACATTACATTTGTGGAATACTTAGTACATAACAAAAACACACACGCAAGGATCGTAATAGTTTAGTGTCTTTGGAAACTCAGAACGTAATCTTCTAATCGTGGTGAACGATCTTCAACATATCCCATAAAGATCTTCTTTTTTTATACCTAAAACCTTTCTTTATATCCTGGGGAAAAGAAAACATAAAAGGGTGAGCTCAAATGCTCAGTAAGGGTAAAAAAAAGAAATATCAATCACATCATATACATAAGCACATAACTTTTGGAAATCTTAACCTGCAAAAGAGATCATAATTTCATAACATGGTGTAAATCATGGCAATGAAATGTAATCACAATAATCATAACATAAAACATGAAACTTTGTAGCATTCACAAATAATCATAGAGAATCATTTCTTTTTAGTCAAGACTCATTGCCAAGACTATCTTGGAGGACAAAGTCCCTTTCTGAACCGAGTCACCCTCGTTTCAGTCCTGTTTCACTGAACCGGTATAACCTACCATTCCAGCCATGTCTATCTCATGATATATAAAATCTTTACCCAATGCATTGGAGGGAGATATAGGTCCCACCCATCTCATAATTATACCATTCTTATGTGTTCCACAAAATCATAAATCATACATCATTGCATAACCCATGTAATAAAATAGGATTCTTAAACATCATGCCATCATATTCCATAAACAATTGATATAATTTCATCATAAGAAAATTGAAACCATTTAAATCATAGAGACATTTTACTTGAAACATACATATCAAATAACTTCATCTTAGATGGAAAATAGTTTTGAAAAAAACACATGAAATGAATTCTTGAGGAAAATATCCTTTCTTCTTTAAAAACATTTTTCCTTTCTTAACATGTCATAAAACTTTAAACTAAAAGAAGTTGATTAAAAATAAACTTGAAAAATTGTAAAGTAAGATTCTTGGAAATAATGTTTTAAAAATCCATTCATGCCGTATAAGTTAAAAAAACATTCTTCTCATACTTTTGTCGTAAAAGTCAAAAAGTACCTCGTACGAAAAATGACAAAACATTCCTTTCATATCTTTTACTAAAAACTCACCGAAGGGTAAAAATGGATTTAAACTATTGTATAAGGATATAAATATTACATCTTGAGGAAACATGGATGTGGATGATAAAATACACCCTAGTAAATTCCAAAGTATAAACAATCTCGGATAAAAATGAGATTGTGATATTTCCCTTACATTAGGTCAGATTTACTTCGTAAGTGTCCAAACCTCCTGTATAATGATTTAAATAATGTCATTGACTTATTCCAGAATCATACTAATTGTTATGATATCATATATGGTTCACTTATGACATTATTTTACCCGTTCTTTTGTAAATTCCATGTTAAAGAGCGTTTTGGGTAAAATTGTTTCATTTATCATAGGTGTTTGGACTTGTTGTTCTTAACATTATTATTACTTATATCATGATTTACTTACTTCCAGAATATAAAACATGATTTATATATCATATATATTCAGTATATATATATATATAATAGATAGATAAATGAAATGAAACACACCGTTCATGGAGACGGTAGTCCGTACGTATGCATGAACGTTGTTTTCCTTTACTTATTGTCTTGAATGGAAGTAAGTAGATGACATACATATATACATAAATCTAGTAGCTTTATAATGTCATATATTTCATTATTATTTCTTATATATACTTTATAATCATTCTTAAATGGTCAACATGGAGAATGAATCTCATCGCGTCGTGGAGACGGTAGTCCTTACATACGCACGAGCGATGATATCATTCTCATGATCGTGAACCTATGTTAAAGTGTATGTATACTATTTCAGTATCAATATAAATTTATAATAATCATATATAGTTACTCATTACACCATTATACCCATCCAATTAAGTTGGTGGCAGAAAATAGATAACACCACGGCGTGTAGACGGTATTCCGTACGTACGCATGCGCGGTGATTTCCTTTTTCAGTAGGATGGATAGATGGTTAATTAGAGTTGTTTAATATTTATAATAACATATCAGTATATAAGAAATACTTATGTTATTACTTTATCATGAAACAACTAAAGAAGAAGAAGTTGAAGAAGAAAGAAATTGAAAAAGATCGGTAATGGATATTACCTCTTTTTGACGCGCCTTCACTTAACCTCCACATAAAGAACTAAGGATGGTCTTTGAAGAAGATCAGGACTTCTAGAATGATTCTAGGGAAGTGGAGAAGAGATTTTGGCAGGGGTTGGCCGAGCTTGAAGGCTCAAATTGGTGTGAGGAGGAGAGGGAGGAGGTGCCCTTTTATAAGGGAGGAGAGTGGTAGCTTTGGAATAACTAAAAATATTATTTTATTATAAAGTCAAGTTCGGTTTTAAATTGCTCCAAATTGATATATTTATAAAATAAGGTGGGGAGGGGTCTAAATCCTCTCATCCAATATAATTTATACAAGTTTAGGTTTGTATTTTAACCTTATCATTTAGATTTAACATTAAGTTAAATAATTGTACTTTTACCGTGTCTTCTTGTGTTCTTGCACTATAAGGTTAATAAACAGACTATAAGAAGCCAAACGAACCCCAATTTGTTTATTATTAATATATATAACCTTATCTAAGTCATTTGGCCGAACCCTAGATTTTTAGGAATAAAATAAAAATTAATAATATAATATTTGTTTTAAAAACTATTTTATGTCAATTTTGACACTATTTAGTAATTGATTTTTGTGAAACTAATAATAGAATGATAAGTTAGAAAACAGTTAATTAAATCAATAGGAACATGTCATATTAACCTAGAAAATTAGTGGAATTCATAAAAAGTCTCAAATTATATTTATTTGGGTCTGTATAACATCAATTATGTCATTATTTCATTAATAAGATAATTACTGCATCATCGTTGTGTCATAAATAAATTAAATTATTTAATGTCTAAAAATTACAAATAAAATACCATTATGTAGGAAATCTTTTTATCTTTCTAATTAATATTTATATTTGAATTTATCTTATGTATAACCCCATATTATAAATGTTTTAGTAAATAAACTTTGATTTTACCTCTTTTAACCCTTCTTTAAATAAATTAATAATAAATGTCCTAATCTAATCCAAGTGGGCCTAAATGGTCATATTTTATTACTATGTTTGTTTTTGGCCGAATTACACTTGTACAATAGAATTAAGACATGTGTTAGGGTAATAATAATATCATTTCTACCCTTAATTACCCTATTTACTTTTTACTGTGGTAAAAAAAGTAAAAAGTTACTATTCACCAAAAATTATTTTCATCTCATTGAACCACATTTTAGTCCTTGATATTAACCTTGTCTCTCTGATTTTCGAAATTCCACTCACATAAGAGGTAAAATTAAGTTTTATGAAAAATTCAGTTTTTTTAACTACCACTTAGTGGTTTCACTATTCATCAAAAATTGAAAGTTTTCAGAAAAATACCAAAATTTCACCCTAGGCTAATTTGGATATTCTGAATCCAAAAATGAATTACATTTTGAAAAATAAAATTTCAAAAATTTCAAAAAGTGGTTATTACTATTCATAACGGCTAGTTTTAATAATATTTTAATAGCATATTGTTGTTTAGTGAAACTCGTTATTGCGTACTACACACGCTATCGAGGAAGGTCGCGATTGCGTGTAATGCAAGGAAAGTAAAGGATGTGTGTTGTGAAAGATCCTTTTGGTGTAGCATACAACACAAGACATTAGTGAAATTAAAAATAATATTTTTCATAACATCTTGGGATGTTACAATGTGAACCCCCTTTGTCAACAAATTTGTATGTCATGGTTTGCGTTGTCAACAATCACAACAGATTTCCACTTTGTCAACAAACACAATCACCTCAAAAATGCTTCAATGATGCCTTGAGGGATTTTTCCCAACAATATCCCCCTTTGGGTTTGTTGACAACTCTTTTATGGAAAGATACATCGTTAATTCTTCAGCCACCATTCGCCTTTTTTGATTCTGATAGCGATCAAGGGTTTACTTAACATATACTCTAAGACCACATGAGAAATTCTTAGCATGAGAAACAAGAGTAAATGGAATGTTCATCAATGAATCACTTCATCTCTGACATCCACTGTTGACACCAAACTGATTCCAATTTTTACTAAACTGATACCAATTGTTGAAGGACTTGTTGGAAGACCAATTTTGGTTGGAAATATTTTTACCACTCTCCAACACCACTCTTCTGCTTTTATAACGATCCTCAGCTGTCGTGATATCTATACTTTGATCGATCACGTCTAGCATCATCAGATTTAATACGCTCCCCCTTTCTGCTCACAGCTTCAACACCTCTTTAGCTCTATTTCCTGTGTTGTCCATGCTAAGCACTGACTAAGCACGCTCAACTAGATTCAACTCCCCCTATCTGGCTACTCCACTTGTCAACTTCTCCCCATATCATTCATGATTTATCAAATTTCCACATTGTCTCCCCATTGAACAATCACTATTTTCTCCCCCTTTGTCAATGATCCCAAAGGACACTCCTTTGTAGTCTGGAACATAGTATAGAACACATATCAGCACATTAGGGAAAAACACATCATACCTCGGGGAGAGGGGGGGTTCCACACCGACACTATTTCAAGTGCGGGGAATCGACTGAACTCCCAGAGCCAGTCGATGCCTCTCAAAAGCTTCATTGCCTAAGGCCTTTGTCAGAATGTCTGTAACCTGTAACTCTGTAGGCACATACTCCAACTTCACGATTCCCTGCTCAACCTTCTCCTTGATAAAATGATAGTTTATCTCAATTTGATTTTTCCTTGAGTGATGGACGATATTTTTTCTGAGATTTATAGCACTTGGGATATCACACTGGATTATGATCGGAGACCTTACTTCAATTCCCATATCATCAAGCTGCTGCCTCATCCACAATAACTGTGTGCATGCTTGAGTGGTCATAATATATTAAGCTTCTGTGGTGCTCAATGAAATAAAATCCTTCTTCTTTCTTATCCAAGCAATACATAGCCCACCATGATAGAATGCACCACCTGATGTTGATTTTCTATCATCTGCTGAACCGACCCAGTCTGCATCAGTATATCCCAATAACTCTGTCTGAGATTTGTCAGTATATGTCAAGCCGAAATCTACTGTGCCCTGGATATACCAAAGTATTCTTTTCACTGAAAGAATGTGACTTTCCTTGGGATTACTCTGATATCTCGCTGCATGGCATGTGGCAAAAACAATATTAGGCCTTGTTGCATTTAAGTATAACAAACTTCCAATAATTTGCCCGTATTCTGTGATATTAAATGCATTTCCATCCTCATCATTTGATAATTTCATTCGGGTAGCAACCGAAGTCTTCATCTCCTTGGAATTCTCCATTCCAAACCTTCTCAGAACCTCCTTGGAATATTTTGATTGAGAAATGAATGTTCCATTCCTTCCTTGTGTCACCTGTAGACCAAGGAAAAAACATCAGCTCACCAATCATAGACATTTCGAAATTATGTTTCATGGATTCAGAAAAATGTTTTCACTGTGATTCATCTGATCCACCAAATATTATATCTTCTTTATAGACTAGCCTCATCATCCTTTGATTACTATTGTTGTTGAAATAGATATTGTAATCAAATCAGTCATGCTAAAAACCAGGCTTCTTCAAATATTGATATAGCCTTGAGTACCATGCTCTCGGTGCTTGTTTTAGCCCATATAACGCCTTCTTCAACCGAAAAACCTTTTTCTCATCCTCATGAATTAGAAAAACATCTGGCTGCTCGAAATACACTTCTTTATCTAGAATTATATTCAAGAATTCTGATTTTACATCCATCTGGAACACTTTGAACTTCTATTGCACTACAATGGCTATGAATAATCTGATTGTCTCCAGCCTTGATACCAGTGCTAATGTCTCATCAATGTCAATACCCTCTATTTGGGAGTATCCTTTGCACACCAGTCATGCTTTGTTATGAATCACTGTGCCATCTTCAGTCATATTCTTGCAAAATACCCATTTAGTCATGATGACGTCCTTATCAGCTGGCCTCGAAACAATCTCCCACGTCTGATTCTTCTCAATCTGATTTAGCTCTTCATTCATGGCCTGAACCCAGTTATCATCATCATTTGCATCATCAAATCATTTCAACTCAAACTATGATAGTAATGATGTCTGCTGCAGTGATTTCATTCTTCTTGTCTGAACTGGATCTCACTGATCACTGATGATATTCTGCCTGTCAATTTCAGCTCAACTCTTCATCTTTTGTGAAGATAAGGATTTTACTTCCTCAGAATCATTATCAGTATCCTCTTCTGAATCATCTTCAGCCACTTCTGTTATCCCTGAGTCTCTTACCACTTCTTCACTTTTAACAAAAAACTTTTCACTGTGTCATTGTTCATTGATTTCATTTATTTGAACATCTTCTTTCAAATTTTTGTTGACACACCTTTGATTTTTCTCTCGCAGCTTCTTAGTATCCTAAAGCAGTCAGCTGATACCACATTGTTATATCAAAATAGATAAGTATGAGATGCATGATTATTTATGCTTTTCTGACAATAATTCTTCCCTTGATTGAAAAAATTCTGAGCTGATTCATCCGATTATTGCTTTGATGGATCTTGCATCTGATTTTTTTATTGGATACTCCCCCTATGTTATTAAACTTTTCCATCTGTTAGGCCCAACTGTATAGACCAATAACCATTCTCTTCCTCATGCATCATTTATTCTCGTATTCCAATCATAATTGAGCCATTAACAAAATCTCTAAGCCTACTGAGCTGGCACTCGGTGTAGGAAACAAGAGACAAAGTCAATAACACAATCACTTCCTGTTGTGCTCTATTGCTCCATTTTATCATCAACTTTGATACATTATTTGAGTCAATCAAAACATTGAAGCATATCACATCTTTACTTTTCATCTTTAGATGCCACTTCCCCTTGGATCGTATCTCCCTAAAACCTGAAACACATCAATCATCAGTTAATATCATTTATATACATAGGGAGAGGGGTCTCTTCTGGAATCCAAAATATGAGGATTGTGGTTGATCCTGATGGGTCAAACCATTGATTCTTTCTTGGAGTGAATCACACTCCTTTCTTGCTTCCTCCAGCTACCTGGACAACTTCAACTGCTCTGTCCATATGAATAAGCATTCATTACCCACATACTGAGCCTTTGTCTGATATGTAGATTCTGTAGGCCCAACCACTCTCATCACTTTGGGTATAGACCCAATAGTACTCATTTCCTTCTTTGAGGTTCTTCCAAAATTCCATTTTCTTTGATTATTTCTCTGAGTAGGAATCTCCTTGGTTGTCATCTTCCCTTGATTCTTCCACCATTGCATGGATTTTCCTTTTTATTCTAGTCCTCTCCGTGGAACATGACTTGTGAATTTTTCAATGCATTCTTTATTTATCTTCCTTTTATCAGATGTCTGAATCACCACACTCTTTTTCACTTGTGGTGAGTCCTCCATTGAATGTGCACTCTTCTTATTCACAGTTGTAGTGTTTCCTCCATTTTTCTTCAATATTGTTTCATGTTCATTCTTAGAGATCAGTTGTGAGTGTGACTGATACAATTTTTGTTCAGCTCCTTGTGATTCTCCAGGAACTCTAAGCTTACTATTCAACATACCACTTTCTCTCGAAGTGTACGATTTCTCATTATACACCAGTGGAGTTGAGAATCTCATTTGGAGTTACTTTTGATTTCCTTCCTTCTTCTTGCTGCAATATATTTTCAAATGCACATGATTAGAACATATGAAACAACTTCCATTAAAGGCATACCTCATTTCATCATCTCTTAGCCAAGATGTTGATGCAGCTTGAGTTTTACCCCTGACATTGAGTCTTGATCTTTCTGACACATATTCATGGTGTGTCCCATTCTTCAACAGTAATAGCATCTTATGAATGCTTTCCTCTAAGAGACTCTTCTCTCTGATTTCTCATGATGCTTCTTCTTATCCTAGGGTTTATCAAAGTTTATATTTTCACACCCTGAATTGTATTCCAGAGCATCTGGACATAATCTTGATGTGTGGCCATGAATCTTTCAGAAATAGCACATGCTATCATTTCTTCCCGTAAAAGCCCATTTAGGTCTATCTCCAACACCTGCAAGGTATTTCATATCTCTAGACATTTTCACTGCACTTTTCCTATCACGCATAGGAGTGAGATCGTCATATCCAATTCCAGATTTTCCCAACATGGATGGCCTTTGGGATGATACAATCCTTTCATGCTTCTCTTCTGATGTAGCATATTTGGCTTTCATTTGATCATCACCTGCCGAAGGATAATCAAATAATAAGTGCATTTCATCCTTCATCATGGGCTTATCTTTGGATTTAGACTTCTCCATTTCCTTCTTGACTGATTCTAGCTCTTCTTCCATCTTCTGAATCTTAATATCCCTTGATTCAAGTTGGACATCAAGTTCTCCCTTGAGAAGCTTCCCTCTACTCATCTCATCTTCCAATTCACATGTCAGCTTATCCACCATGTCACTATGCTCATTTACTATCAATTTTTCTTGAGCAAAAGAATCAAAACAACATGAATTGTCTTGTTGTAGTCTTTGATTCTTCTGAACTAGCTCAGATAGCTATCTAGCAAGATCAATATTTCTAGTATTCAGATTCTGAACTTTATCTGACTTTTGAATCTCTTCATAATCACCAGCCTTTTGTTTTCCTTTTATTTTAGCCAGCTTTTGTAGTTCCTCACCATGAGAATCATTCTTCTCTTTTAGTTCAGTTGCCACACCAATAAGCATTTGATTTAAGCCTCTTATCTTGTTGACCTCAATCTCCAATAATTTGATCTAGATATCTTTAGATTTGACTTCTTCGGTGTTTACAACGTCACTTGGAATATCAGGTTCTTCGATGCACTTGACTTGATATTTCACTTTTCTATTCAATCCATCGATCTACCTTTTCCGTTCTTCAATATTAAGCTTATACTCACCAACTGTTTATGAGTTCTCTGGTGCTGATAACTTGAGTTCCTCAATTTTATCCATCAACTCAGACTTCTCTTCTTCCTGCTGCTGCATATAGAGTTTTGCAACGTGATCAACTTTGTTAGATTTCTTGGTTTTGGATCTCCAAACATCTATCTCTTCTAGAGCAGACTCAAACTCAGCTTTCATATCTATTCTTCCTTCAATTCTTTCTTCATCATCATCACTTGTTTCAATATCACTTTGAAGTTCATGTACTTCACTCATTCCTGCATCATGCTTGACTGAATCAATCTTTTCCCTATCAGATTCATCCAGACCATCCATCAGTAAACTGTTTGATTCTTTTAATTGAATCACACTTTTTCCATACACACTTCAACACTGAGGAATACCACCTGAATTCTGCTTCTTCTTGGATGTTTTTCCCTTTTCAATGGCTCACCGAGAAAAGAGCAGACTGATTCTTTAAACACACAGATCGACTACACCAAGTCGGAGCAAACAAATATGATAAAAGAAACCTTCCCTTTGATACCAATTGTTAGGACCACTAGGGGACTATATACCCTGAGAGGGGGGGGGGGTGAATCAGGTTATGGATATTCTTTCGCAAAGTTCTTCCTGCCCCACTGGATCTTGACCTCTTTATTAGAAGGGTCACTTTGTTTGAACTCGTGTGATTATTATGACCACTTCTTTTCTTCTTTATCTGATAATGATACTTTGAAAGTAATGCAGGGAAGAAAACATGCAGGCACAAAGATTTTTACTTGGTTCACCCTCACTTGGCTACGTCCAAGGAGCATACGCCGACAAGTTGTCGGTCGTACCAAATTCCACTAATCTTCACTAGATGTGGATACAAATTTTGGGCTAGATCACTTCTATGCCCAGGATCACTGCCTTTACAATGTTTAGGGTCATCTCACTACTTCCCCAAGGGTCACTCCCTGTTTCTCTATCTCTAGCTCACTGCCGGTGGAGAGGATCACCTTCTTTCTCTTCCTTTGCTCACTGCTTTTGGAAGGAATCCACTCACAGTTTATCGACCTGTAGGTCTCTTCATTTTCATGAAAGAATTCATCTTCCTCTATATGTAGATGTTATGTTGAAGTACACCATTCACCCATAGATGAATATCTATTTGCACTGAAGGTATCTAGAAAATGTGCAACTACCACGCAGCCCGAAAATCACTGCTGGAACCAAACCTTACTTGGAGCGCAAGTCTATCTCGGCGTGCAAGTATCGGCGCGCAAGTAACAACTGGTGCACAAGTCATCCTCGGATACTTGTGTGGCTCAAGATTTCTCAACCCCAAACCTGTGCGACTCACTTCCTTTTACACCCAATCCAATATTTGCGCGTAACTCCACACTGGCGCGCAACTTTAAACACTGGTGCCCAACTATCACCCTGGCGCGCAAGTCCCACCTGCGCGACCACACACACCACTTGCGCGACCACAACACCTACGCGACAGGAGCTCTGATTTCTCAAAGTTTTGAACTACGGTTCAAGAATGAAGAGGGGTGGTCAAGTATTTATAGGCAAATTGACCACCCTACACGACGGCGCGCAAGTCACCTGTGTGATCCAGTCTCGGTGCGCAAGTCTTCTGCCCTGCTAGACACTTGCGTGACCAACTCCCAACCTTGCGCGAACCTGTTTCCTTTGCAATATTTTGAGCTTCTAATATTTAAAAACATATGGAGCGCAAGTTTCCTATGCTCCAAGCCCTTGGCATGCAAGTCCCTTTTCCAAAAACACTTTTCTTCATTCGTCGATTTTCAGGCCCAAAAATTTGGCAATCACTGGAAAACGGCTCCACCTTGTATATGTTCTTTTGTACCGCCTCCAGATCATCCAATCATTTTGTCGATGTTCTTGAATCAAACATGGATCGTTGAACTCAGCTCTTGGACTCGACATTCCACCATGAAAACCCTCTTTGTCAACAAATTTGTATGTCATGGTTTGCGTTGTCAACAATCACAACAAATTTCCACTTTGTCAAAAAACACAATCACCTCAAAAATGCTTCAATGATGCATTGATGGATTTTTTCCCAACAATATCCCCCTTTGGGTTTATTGATAACTCTTTTATGGAATGATACATCGTTAATTCTTCAGCCACCATTTGGCTTTTACGATTCTGATAGCGATCAAGGATTTACATAACATATACTCTAAGCCCACATGAGCAATGCTCGATGTGAGAAACAAGAGTAAATGGAATGTTCATCAATGAATCACTTCATCTCGGACATCCACTGCTGACACCAAACTGATTCTAATTTGTACTAAACTGATACCAATTGTTGAAGGACTTGTTGGAAGACCAATTTTGGTTGGAAATATTTTTACCACTCTCCAACACCATTCTTCTGATTTTATCACGATCCTCAGCTGTCGTGATATCTATTCTTTGATCGATCGCGTCTAGCATCATCAAATTTAATACGCTCCCCCTTTCTTCTCACAGCTTCAACACCTCTTTAGTTCGATTTCATGTGTTGTCCAAGCTAAGAACTGACTAAGCATGTTCAACTAGCTTCAACTCCCCCTATATGGATACTCCACTTGTCAGCTTCTCCCCATATCATTCATGATTTATCAAATCTCCACATTTTCTCCCCCTTGAACAATCACTATTTTCTCCCCCTTTGTCAACGAACCCAAAGGAAACTCCTTTGTAGTCTGGAACATAGTAGAGAACACATATCAGCACATTAGGGAAAAACACATCATACATCGGGGAGAGGGGGGGTCGACATCCACACTATTTCAAGTGCGGGGAATTGACTGAACTCTCAGATCCAGTCGATGCCTCTCAAAAGCTTCATTGGGTAAGGCCTTTGTCAGAATGTCTGCAACTTGTAACTATATAGGCACATACTCTAACTTCAGGATTCCCTTCTCAACCTTCTCCTCGATAAAATGATACTTTATCTCAATGTGATTTTTCCTTGAGTGATGGATGGGATTTTTGCTGAGATTTATAGCACTTGATTTATCACAATGGATTCTGATCAGAGACTTCACTTCAATTCTCATATCATCAAGGTGCTGCTTCATCCACAATAACTGTGTGCATGCTTAAGTGGCCCTAATATATTCAGCTTCTGCGGTGCTCAACGAAATACAATCCTGCTTCTTGTTTATCCAAGCAATACATAGCCCACCAAGATAGAATGCACCACCTGATGTTGATTTTCTATCATCTGCTGAACCAGCCCAGTCTGCATCAGTATATCCCAATAACTCTGTCTGAGATTTGTCAGCATATGTCAAGCCGAAATCTATTATGGCCTAGATATACCGAAGTATTCTTTTCACTACAATCATGTGACTTTCCTGGGGATTACTATGATATCTCGCTGCTTGGCATGTGGAAAAAACAATATCAGGCCTTGTTACAGTTATGTATAACAAACTTCCAATAATTTTCCTATATTCTGTGATATTAACTGCCCTTCCATCCTCATATTTTGATAATTTCATCCGGGTAGCAACCAGAGCCTTCATCTCCTTATAATTCTCCATTCCAAACCTTCTCAGAACCTCCATGGCATATTTTGGTTGAGAAATGAATGTTCCATTCCTTCCTTGTGTCACCTGTAGACCAAGTAAAAACATCAGCTCACCAATCATAGACATTTTGAACTTATGTTTCATGGATTCAGAAAAATGTTTGCATTGTGATTCATCTGATCCTCCAAATATTATGTCTTCTTCATAGACCAGCCTCTTCATCCTTTGATTACTATTGTTGTTTAAATAAATATTGTAATCAAATCCATCATGCTAAAAACCAAGCTTCTTCAAATACTGATACAGCCTTGAGTACAATGCTCTTGGGGCTTGTTTTAGCCCATATAACGCATTCTTCAGCCATCAAACCTTGTTCTAATCCTCATGAATGAGAATACCATCCGGCTGCTCCACATACGATTCTTTCTCTAGAATTCCATTCAAGAATGCTAATTTGACATCCATTTGGAACACTTTTTACTTTTGTTGCACTATAATGTCTATGAATAATCTGATTGTCTCCAGCCTTTCTACTAGTGCTAATGTCTCATCAATGTCAATACCCTCTATTTGGGAGTATCCTTTTCACACCAGTCATGCTTTGTTCCGAATCATTGTGCCATCTTCATTCATATTCTTTCAAAATACCCATTTAGTCACGATGACGTCCTTATCAGCTGGCCTCGAAACAATATCCCATGTCTGATTCTTCTCAATATGATTTAGCTCTTCATTCATGGCCTGAACCTAGTTATCATCATCAGTTGCATCATCAAATCATTTCGACTCAATCTATGATAGTAATGATGTCTGATGTAGTGATGTCATTTTTCTTGTCTGAACTAGAGCTCATTGATCACTGATGATATTCTGCCTATCAATTTCAGCTCGACTCTTTAACTTTTGTGCAAATAAGGATTTTACTCCCTCATAAAAATTATCAGTATCCTCTTCTGAATCATATTTATCCACTTCTGCTCTTTCTGAGTCTCTTACCACTTCATCACTTTTAATAGAAAACTTTTCACTGTTTCATTGTTCAATGATTTCACTTCTTTGAACATCTTATTTCAAATTTTTGTTGACACACCTTTGATTTTTCTCTCACAGCTTCTTGGAATCCTGAAAACAGTAATCTGATAACACATTGTTAGAGAAAAATAGATAAGTTTGAGATACATGATTATTGCTGCTTTTCTGACAATAAGTCTTCCCTTGATTGAAAACTCCTAAGCTGATTCATCCGATTATTTCTTTGATGGCTCTTGCATCTGTTTTTTTATTAAATACTCCCCCTTTGTTATTAAACTCTTCAATCTGTTAGGCCCAACTCTATAGAACCATAACCATTCTCTTCCTCATGCATAATTTATTCTCGTATTCCAATCAGAATTGAGCCATTAATGAAATCTCTACGCCTACTGAGTTGGCACTCTATGTAGGAAACAAGAGACAAAGTCAATAACACAATCACTTCATGTTGTGCTATGTTGCTCCCTTTTATCATCAACTTTGATACATGATTTGAGTCAATCAAAACACTGAAGCATATCACATCTCCACTTTTCATCTTTAGATGCCACTTCCCCTTGGATCATATCTCCCTAAAACCTGAAACACATCAATCATCAGTTAATATCATTTATATACATAGGAAGAGGGGTCTCTTCTGGAATCCTCAAGATGTGGATTGTGGTTGATCCTGATGGGTCAACCCGTTGATTCTTTCTTGGAGTGCATCACACTCTTTTCTTGCTTCCTCAATATTCCTGGACAACTTCAACAGCTCTAGACATATGACTAAGCATTCATTACCCACATGCTGAGCCTTTTTCTAATATGTAGATTCTGTAGGCCCGACATTTCTCATCACTTGGGGTATAGACCCATTAGTACTCATTTACTTCTTTGAGGTTCTTCCAAAATTCCATTTTCCTTGATTATTTATCTGTGTAGGAATCTCCTTGCTTGTCATATTCAGAAAGGGTGGAGTAGACACAGGGCAGCACGTAGAGAAGTCTTCTGCAGCTGGCAGTCGACAGATGTCACAAGGGTCCAAGGAGACCAGACCATTAGGTGGGCAACCTCAGGATACTGGTTCGGATGTGCGGGTCACACGCAGTAGAGCCAGTCATTCGAGAGGCAGACAGTGCTGTGAATGGGGCGGGCAGGGCCACATGGCTCGTGACTGCCCGACCCACCATATAGAGGAGCAGCAGACGGTTGAGGGACCACACAAAAAAAGGTAGAGGTTCGACCTTGGCGGTCCGCAGCGAGCAGGCGGACGAGGTAGAGGAGCTGTCCGAGCAGCAGGTGGTGGACAACGCTTCGGGGCTCTACCACCACCACCACCACCAGGAGGTCCACCCCAAGCACAGGGAGCTGGCGGACAGAGGCATGCTCAGCTTCAGGCAGTGGATTCCTACGACCACGGCGCACCTGAGATGATTCGAGGTACTATCTGTGTCTACTCCACCCTTGCTGAAGTTCTTATAGACACCATAGCGAGTCATTATTTTATTACTCCTCCCTTGTTCGAAGCTCGGAGATTCCGACAGAGCTGTTGGCTCGATCCTTACGGCTAGATACTCCTACGGGAGCAGACTCGACAATTACGCACTGGTGCCGAGAGTGTGAGCTTACTCTAGGAGACGAGAGCTTTGACTGGGATCTTCTTGTAGCCGTGTCGACGCCTTACGATGTCATCTTGGGCATGGATTGGTTATCTATGGTCCATGCTCAGATCGACTGTATTAGGTGCAAGGTGCGGTGTGTCTGCACCGATGGGAGCAGGTTCACCTTCACCGGTGAGAAGGGAGCCTTTGCAGTGCAGGATGGACTCACGCAGAGGAGAGGACAGCCAATCACCCATCAGTTGGCTAGTCTCATCCTAGGAGCACTTGATGTATGGAGTCTGAGTTTTTCTTGTTGTGGTGGATCAGTATGCAGACGTTTTTCCTAACGAAGTTCCAGGACTACCCCCTTGCAGATAGGTAGAATTATATATTGACTTGTACCTAGGGACAACCCCGATATCTACTCCAGTATATCAGATGGCTTCCGCTGAGCTTTGAGAGCTATGGGTATAGTTGGAGGACTTGCAGGGGAAAGGATTCATCCGACCCAGTGTTTCACCCTGGGCTTCCCCAATTTTGTTTTCCAAGAAGGTGGACGAAAGCTTGCGACTGTGTGTTGACTACCGTTGCCTGAATCAGGTGATTGTGAATAAAAATTATCCACTTCTGAGGATTGAAGAGCTCTTCTATTAGCTCAAGGGAGCACGATGGTTCTCTAAGATAGACATCAGGTCAGGCTATCATCAGCTTAGAGTTCGAGACGAGGATGTGTAGAAGATGGCCTTCAGGTGTCGGTATGACCACTATGAGTTCTTGGTTATGCCTTTCGGCGTAACCAATGCTCAAGAAGTGTTTATGAGTCTTATGAACATGATCTTCCGGCCTTACCTCGATCGATTTTTCATAGTCTTCATCGATGACATTTTGATTTAATCCACTACTAAGGAGGAGCACGCCTACCACTTGCAGGTCGTACTGGGCACAATATGAGAGCTCCATCTTTATGGTAAGCTCTCAAAGTGTCAGTTCTGGATTTGATAAGTCCACTTCTTCGGACACGTCATCTCTGAAGCGGGAGTTGCGGTGGACCCTGTGAAGATCGAGGCTGTGCTAGCTTGGGATCCACCCAGGAGAGTGACGGAGGTGCATAGTTTCCAAGGTCTGGCTGGGTACTATCAGAGATTTGTTCCAGAATTCTCCAGATTTGCAGCACCCCTTTCAGCTTTGACGAAGAAGGGTAAACCCTTCGTGTGGTCAGATAGATGTCAGCATAGCTTCTAGGATCTGAGACAGAGATTGAATAGTGCACCCATCTTGAGGCTACCAGAGGGAGTAGGGTATGTATTTTAATGCGATGCATGAGGGACCGGACATGGGTGTGTCCTGATGCAGGAGCGGGGAGTGATTTCCTATGGATCACGACAGTTGAGGCAGCACGAGAAGAACTATGCTACCCATGACCTGGAGTTAGCAGTAGTGGTCTTCGACCTAAATATGTGGCAGCACTGTTTGATTGGCGAGTGATTTACAGTATATTCTGACCACCAGATTCTCAGTTACATATTCTTGTAGAAGGACCTGAACCTGAGACAATGGCGATGGCTGGAGTTCCTCTATGACTATGACTTTGAGATAGTCTATACTCCTAGAAAGGGGAACGTAGTAGCCGATGATCTCAGCAGAAGGATGGGAATTCAGCTACTTGGAGAGGCAATAGATAAATTATCCGCTTTTCATATATCCTACGTGGATAAAGATAGGGATCCTTTCTATAGTCGCTCACAGTCACTCCTCCACTACTTCATTTGGTCAGAGAGGCACAGCGTGGGGATGTTGACTATGAGACACGATGTACACAGATATCCTCAGGACATGCACCTGATGGATTCTCTGCAGGAGGAGGTGTTGAGAGAGTTTCACACTTCCCCATTAGTGGTATATCTAGGAGTTGTGAAGATGTATCAGGATCTCAGACGACAGCACTGGTGGCCGGGTATGAAGAAAGCTGTGGCAGAGTTCGTTTCACGATGCCTCACCTGCCAGTAGGTGAAGGCAGAGCACCAGGTACCATAAGGTTTGGTACAACCCTTGGAGGTCCCAGAGTGGAAGTGGGACGGGTTATCTATGGATTTTGTGACAGGGATTCCACATACTTCCAGAGCTCATGAATTCATTTGGGTGATTGTCGACCGACTCACCAAGTCATCCCACTTTCTACCTATCAGGGAGTAGGGCACAGTGGAGAGCATGGGATGCCTCTACATTCAGGAGATCATATGGATTCATGGTGTGCCATCGACTATCATTTCCGATCGAGATTCTGAATTTACTTCCCGGCTTTGGAAGGGGTTGCAGGAGGCATTTGGGATGCAACTATACCTGAGCACCGCCTTTCACCCACAGACGGATGGTTAGACGGAGAGGACCATTCAGACTCTCGAGGACATTCTCCGTGCATGTGTCCTCGACTTTGGTCACAACTAGGAGGATCATCTTCCTTTGGTGGAGTTTGCGTATAAGAACAACTACCACTCCACCATCGGGATGGCACCTTACGAGGAATTGTACGACCGACCTTGCAGATCACCTCTGTGCTGGACAGACCCTGGGGAGTCAACACTTGTAGGACCAAAGATGGTCCAAGCCATAACGGAGAAGGTACAGATCATCCAGGAGCGGATGAGGACTGATCAGAGCCGACAAAAGTCCTATGCAGACAGGAGACAGAGACCACTACAGTTCGAGGATGGAGACCACGTTTTCTTACGGGTGTCACCACGATGTGGATTACGGGGATTTGGCTGGGGAGACAAGTTATCTCCTCACTTCATCAGACCATTCCAAGTTCTCAGAAGGATAGGAGAGGTGGCTTATCGCCCGACTCTTCCACCTTAGTTGCACCGGGTGCACGACGTCTTCCACATGTCTCAGCTGAGGAGATACGTGCATGACCTGACGCATATCATTGATCACGGGGAGTTGGACATCGATGATGGGGAGACCTTTGCAGAGGTCCCGGTGGAGATCGAGGATCGACACAAGATGGTCCTACATGGATGGTCAATTCCTCTAGTGCGCATCAGATGTTAGCACGAGAACCACCGGGAGAGCACATGGGAGTGGGAGGCACAGATGCGTGCACAGTACACTCATTTGTTTCCCTAGTTTATGATATAGCTTTACGGGGATGTAAATCCCTGAGGTGGGAGTAATGTAAAGACCCGTAAATTTCATGGGAATTTTTATTTTTCTTAAATTCTCTGGGATTTTACGAGTACACAGTTTCTAAAGGCACCTGATTCCGAGGCCCGGTGTGCTTTGAATCAATTTGTGAAGTTTATCTCAAGTACGTTCAGTGAACGAACGAGCATGTTTTCTATCTTTTGAACGGGTGCTCAGAATTTAAATATGAGGGCACCGATGGAACCACAACGCCGGTAATTGCTTAAGAGGATCTTTCCCAAAGGTGCTTTTTCTCGGGAGGAGTTGTTAAAATTTGAGGATTAATATAGAATTAAATAAAATTTGTGGTACAAATTTTATTCCTAACCTAAGTGGTTTTATCCTACATGGGGAAGTTAGGGTGGGACCCACTGGCACCCCAACTACCCATGTCAGGATAAATGTGAGGTGGGGCCCGCATGATCCCCAACCCCTCACATTCCCCATAACTCCTTAAACTCTCAATTAAACCCCCCTTGTATTTAATTAATTGACTTCTCCTCTCCTCGAATTAAATCATGCCAATACACATTGCTTTAATTAATTTCACCCCTTCAATTAATTTAGTTATGTTTTTGAATTTTGGAATTTGAATTCATGCCTTGAATTAATAAAATAAGATGAGACTTATTTTATTTTGGGGGTTAGCTTGTTTGGTGAAGAATTGGGGGAGAGCTCTTTTCTCTTTGGAAGAACATCATCTCCTTTTTTGAAGAACACCAAGACTCGGACGAAGAACGTCGACTTGGCAGTCCCGGTTTTCTCCATCCTCTTCATCCTCCGTGACAAGGGATGAGACACCGATGACGACGGGAATCGACGTCATCATCCACAACACTAGACAACCGCGAACTTACTTTGAGGTAGGGGTGTGTTTATGAATGAAAAATGTTGTTTTACCTTCCATGTTATTGGTTCTCTCTAAACCTTTTTCTATCGAACTAATGCGGAAGGAACTGATCCAAACTAACACGGTCTGATTCCTCCACCGTTATTATTGTATGGTGTTCTCCAACCGTTCTTGAGCGGTGAATCAAGGAAAGTTTTCGGAGCCGATCAGAGGTCTAAAAACATCGGAAACGGCCTCAGAACATCGAGATGACCTAGGAACAGGAGGTTTTAGCAAACGGATCATCAGAGAAAAGGACAGACGCCTCAGGAGGCATTCTGGACAGAGGCGTCATTTCGAGAAAATTCTAGAATACACGGCATGTACTTCCAAATCACATTCCGTTTAGTAAAAGCGTTCAAAGGCAGAAGTAATAGACATCAGAAGAAGTGACACACGGTGTGTGACACCAGTCACACGACGTGTAATGTCCACATTGTTTGACAGAGGAGACTTCGATGGACATGGAATGTATTCAAGGGAAATATACGAACACAGACAGAAATACACGACCACGAGGCACGACGTGTATTATCTTCATTGAAAGGAAGAAGCGGATTCATGAGGCTCAGCGTGTAAACCGGGAGATACACGGACACAGGAAGAACCACACGACCACGAGGCATGACGTGTACTACCACCACCATGGAAAAAGCAGCTTCGCGAGTCTCAGCATGTAATCTGGGTGATACACAGACACAGACAGAGCCATACGACCAAGAAGCACGGTGTGCATTCTGGAAATACATGGACACGGGTTGGAGTACACGGGCATGTACTCCACCACACGACCATACATGGCCAGCGCACATGTAACCGACCCTAGAGGTTCGGATACAACATGTAACCACAGTACACGCAGTGTATTTACTTATCTACACTACCAGCCCTGTGACATAGGCTGTATCACATGGGCAGTACCTGGTGTCTGATGACACAACATGTATCGCTTACCTACACGCCATGTACTTTTGGATAATGGATTGGTCGTCTTGTTCTCCGTGACTTGGGCACGTTTGGTTGTTTTTTCCCTATGAAGTGGGATGCAACTACGGGATACATCAACTCTAGTCTTCGTGACAGTTGATGTATCGATCTTTGACTCGAGGAGAAGACCCTCCAGAAATCGATCGTGTTGTGTGCGGGAACCCTAGAGCTGCTTGCGACTGCGACACCGATGATGACTATACTTGGATCCTCCGTGTGTTCGGCAGTGAGGGCGACTATACTTGGATCCTCCATGGGTTCAGCAGCAATGGCTACTGTACTTGGATCCTCCGTGGGTTCAGAAGCGATAGCGACTGTACTTGGATCCTATGTGGGTTCGGTAGCGATGGTTTCTGTACTGGGATCCTACGTGGGTTCGATAGCGACGACTTCTATATTTGGATCCTACATGGGTTCAACAGAGGAGATGATTCAGAGGTTACATCTAATCATCTCCACCTCGCTTCTTGAGTAGTATACCTGTGTGAGCTGAGTCTGGAATTTCAATCATTATCTTCGATATGATTCACGATCTTTCTTGTATGGATTGGGTTGTGCATTCCTGTGGGGATTGGGTTTTACATTCCTGTGTGGACTGGGTTGAACTTGGGCTCAGATGTTGGAGCCGAACTGGAATTGATGACTTAGGTATATGTATGGGCATATACCTAAGTAGAGTTGGTTGATACTTCGTGTTTGTACCCTTCCTTTGTGGTTTATCCTTTGTGGATTATGGGAGACCATCATGGGTCTCAATTGCCCTACTGAGTATCGTATACTCCCCCTGCACGGGCTATGCCTGCACTACGTTGTGTTGGTTTCAGACGACAGACAGTGCTGATCGTGGTTGAGGCTTGTGGAGCAGGACGATAACCGGAGGTGGACTAACATGCGGGACGTACACAGAGCGGACGACTGGACCCAAGGAGGTGAGGTGATCATATATACCCACCCTTATGGTGGGATAGCTGGAGTATGACATGGTGGTTTTTGATTTACTTTACTACTGCTGTACTTTATTTTCAGTTATACTGTACTTTTCAATTGGGTTTGTATTCTGGCCCATTTACTTTTCAGGACTTACCTTTTTACTCAGTTTACTTAGTGTTTACTTTATCTTGCGTACTCGGTGGTGTTTGTTTTATTATATAAATGCAATGAATTCCCTTTTTATGGGGATTTATTCCTTTGGTGCTAGTCACCAGCCCCTGGCCTATGGAAGGAGGGCTTGGGGTAGTCACGACACGGGCCCTGAGGACGGGTCATGACAAGAATATTTTGGGCATCACATTGGATAAATTGGGATTTATGGAATTCTATATAATTATAATGCACACAATTTTTCATTTATCCACTGAGATTCTTCTTACCATTATGTATATATTAGGAACTGTGTGAATATTATTCTAAATGTTTTCTTAGACCCTTATAGAGTTTATACCATTTTTCTTGAATTTTTTAATCGGATCACCAAATCACATCCACCTATCTTGAAAACATAAAAACTAGAAATTTTTTCCCTTTTAATAGTTTCTCATATTGAAAAATATAACTAAAATTTTAACATAATTGATTATTAGATTTATAATTTAAAATATAAATATAGTTTAAAACCATGGAATGTTAGTGGAATAAAATAGTTAATCACACTCTGATCAACAAATTAATAAATTTTTGCTTGATATTGTATTAGTTAATTATCCAATGATTTGACTTATTATTCTATAGCATTGAACTCAAATATCATAGAATATAATTGATTATTTCTTTAGTTCATTGTGTCATGGCCTATTCCATCTAGCACAATTTCACTTCTAAATATAAAATATTAATAATGGGTGATACCGACTTTGAGATGATCCATGTGGCTGTGGTGTAATTTTTTTCTTATAGATAGATCTGCTACATATTTCTCCATCTTCTTCCAAAAAACCTCAAATAACCATGGTATGAATTGAAATTCCTATTTTTAAGTCTTATCCACTATATTTTACAACAATCACAACAAAAAAATACTTCAAGAGTATTTTTACTTACAATCACCCCCTTTGGGTTTGTTGAAAACCCCTCTACATATCCAATACAACTTTAACTGAAACACTAATAACTGACTGTAAACAAAGTTTTAAACACATCTCTTTTGGAAAATATTTTAATTACTAACTAATAATATACTCTAATCCCACAAAAGTCAATATAATTTTGAGAAATAATTGTTAAATTAAAATTTCATCAAAAATTCACACCCTTGGTCAACATGATCTTTAATAATTCACAAATGTGATTCTCCCTAAAAAATAACATTCAAGTTCTCACCCTCTTTTAAAAATTCACTACATTCCCCATTATAAATAATAGTAAAAAATTCATATCTTCTATAAATAAAATCTTAAATAACTTCTCCCCCTTTTCAATGAACATAAATATAACTTCTCTGAAAGATCACAAGGGAGGATTTTAAGTACAAACTATTAATTCATGATAAAAAATATATAACATTATATAAATTGAAAATTATATAAGAGTTTGGGGAACCTTCTTCAAACCATCTAGTTTTATTAAGATACTTGTATTCCAAGATAAAATTAATTCTTCTCAAAATCATCCTTCTATAGTGAAATTATCATAATGTCCAAAATATGGCTCTGTGTGGAAATATACTCCAACTTAACTAAAACTTATTAAACCATTATCTTAATAAAGTTATAATTTATCTTGATATACTTTGTAATTTATGTCTGGATAAATTTTTTATAAGATTGATAAAACTCCAGTTATTACAACTGATTAAAATATCACACTTCACATTAACTCAAATATGCTCAAGTTGTTTCTTCATCCATAAAAATTGAGTACACACTTGAGTAGACAAAATTTTTCCATCTTTTTTAGTTTTAAAAAATGAAATCATTATTTTTTCATATCCAAGAAATACAAAATCATCAATGATAGAATGAATCGCCTGATGTTGAGTTGTTGTCATCTGCCAAACCATCCCAATCCATATTCGTAAAAATAATAAATAATAGTGTGATGTTCCATGACAAAATAGATTGAAATCCCCCATGATTGTGATATAATGAATATTCCTATTTTCTTATAGAAATTTAAATTTGTTAGGTTCTATTGGGAAGGTCATAAGATCTTGAGATTAGGTGAATATACTATTTTTAATATTTTAAAGACTTTAATAAATTATATATGTTTATTATAAAAGGTGATTTTTATGAACATGTAATAAAAATTATCAGGAGAAATTAAATGAGGAAATGTTTGAAATTTTATAGTATTTTAATCTAGGTAGACCTAAATCTACTCATACACCTCTCTACTCTCAGAGAGATGTGAATTTACTACTAGATTTTAAGGAAAATGATAACCTGATATGACATACCCGTTATAGTGAAGGTATAACCAATAAAAACTCACCACTTTTAATGTTGTTTCATAACCTATTATAATATTTACTTTTTAATAAAGATATAACCTTTTATAAGTTTAGAATTTGAGATTCAAAAACCAAAAATTTTGAAATAAGAATCCAAGTGTCACAACTAGAGGGCCCTAAATTTTGAAGCTCAGAGTCAAAACCTAATGGAAATAAATTTTGAATATGGGATTCAAAACATGATAGAATAGAATTATTTTATTGTTAAAATCCTAAATTCAATGTCTAAGAATACGTTATAATAAAGAAGATTTATAACATGCTCAGATAATATATGGTAGAAAACATCAATGAATTTTGATGAAACAAAATTGATGGTTTAGGAGTAACGAATTAGTACATCTCATCAAGGAAGTAATAATAAATCATATCAATATAGTAGTGTTGAATTGAAACCCTTAATGTGTCCCAATCCACTTTAAGTAAAACTATACAATAACAAAAAAATAGTGAAGCAAGAATTTAGAAAATTCAAAATTATCTAAGAGTAAGAAATTATTATTCAATAATAATAATTGATATTCAAAAAAATAAGACTAATTCTTAATAATTTTAATTAATTATTAAAAATACCATAAAATTTAAAAAATAAGAGGTTAAATAAATTCCCATAAAGATCGTATTATCTCCTTATGAAAAATTAATTTTTTATTTTTGAATAAATATCCATATAGATATGTGACAATAATTTAAATCTAAATAATACACCATTAAATACTGTATAAGAACCTTAAATATGCTCGTTAGTATTAATAATTAATTTAGAAACATTAAAAACAATGAAATCACTTAGAATAAATAGTCTCAAATTGCAGAAACACATATTATAGGTTTATGTGTGAGTAATAAAACAAATTAAATCATAATATAAAAATATTTAAAACACCCCAAATTTAATCTAATGCCTTTAAATTTTAATATAATTTTTCCTTTTGTATAAATATTTATTAAATTTGTTTTCCCATAACAAAAATAAACAATGATATATTAAATGCTTATCTCTTTTGGAATAAATTACATTAAAATATTCAGTTTATAAAATAAAAATATTATCTAAGTTTATATTTATTTAAAGAAATTTAAAAATATATAGACATATTTTAATTATTCATAAAGTTATATTTAATATGTTCATATACCAAAGATTAAACTTTAACCATATTTGGGATTATTTAATATAATTAAATATTAATAGAAAATATGTTAATAAAATTAATTGTTAAAAAAATAAAATTATCTAACATATGTTAATAAAAAATAGTAAATCATAAATATAAATATAAATTGTAATAGCAATATAACATTTATTGAAATAAGAGACATTAATTTGAGATAAATATATATAATATGATATTAAATAAATATATATTTATTGGTAATTAAAATTTTTAATTTCTATTATGGTGCATAAAATATTATTTTTGAAATGAATGTAAGGATAGCTATAATAAATTCATGTTTGAATATATAAAAAATATAAACTCTTTAACGTTAGAATGTAGAATATGATATAATGGTAAACAAATTCTTTTAAACATCAATTTTTTTTTTAAAAAATAGTATTTAAAAAAAATAGGTGTGTGAGCCTTAGATTAAGGGAAGATCAAGCTATCTCCATAGGGAAATAAGCCAATCATCAACCTAAAGGTATATGGCCAGAGATTATTAAGGAGTGCATGGGGTAAAGAAAACCTTGCGCATGAAAATGCATTGGAGAACAAGAACAAGGGCCAGTATGCATGGAAGAGATGGTTGTTAGCCTCACTATGGATGTCAGGTGTGGTGACCATAGGTCCACACTAGGACAAATTATATTTCAGTAGAATTTTAATCAATTGATTGGTTTATAAGAAATTTCCAAGATGAATAAAATTTAAATGTTGGAGGTGTGAAAAATATCATAGTTCACCATTTTAAAGTAACAAATGTGTTCAAAATTAAAAACATAATGTCATCACATCATTCCTTTCCATGCACCATCAAAAATTAAAACCCAACAACACCTTTTCATCTTCAACATCTGTCACACTACTACATATCAATAGAGTATATATGTAGATATACAACTTTGCGATGATAAACTGTCCAACATATTCACATGATATGGGGATGGTCAAATGAATCTCATTTGGATATGAAAATAGTTTAAGTTGTCATCTTCTTCCTCCTTACATGAAATATAGAGATATTGTTTTTTGGTTCTATATATATACCAATATATGATTATATATGGAATTTCATGGAAGAAAGATATTCATGAAATATTAGGACACATAAAATAAAATTCAAATAGTAAGTAATACCATTAAAAGTCTTCGATCACAATTCATTCTGAAGTAATACAAATAATGGTGTGATATGTTTGATGATTTTTTTACATGAGAATAAGAGGCCAAAATAGGAGAAATAAAATGTTAACAAACACTATAAGTTGTCTCCATCTTCCTCCTTTCATGTCAATATTTCATGGTCTTTAGTGATACAAACACACACACAAGGATACATATACATATACATATACAAATTTTGGATCATGGGAGACACTCAAAACAAGTTTGTACAAAATCTATCAATATTTTTGTATATATTAATGAGTATGGGTAGAAAATTTACTTTTCTTTATATACTTATAAAAAATAAAAATGCAAACCTTACTTTATGGTATCCATAACACACCTCATACTCAATCACCAAATAGATCCAAAAATAATTATTTGGTTATATTATATATCAAATATCATAGGAGTATGTATATAAAGGAGCTCTTCCTCCTTAGGTGTTCCTCCAATGAAGCTTTGTAAAGATTCATAAAGAAATACATGTACCACGGTTATATGGAGAGGTAGAGAGGAAGATATAGGATAAAGATTGAGTTTTAGGATATAAATTTGGGATGAGGATATTCTAAAGAGTATATTTTAGAAGGTCCATGTTTCTTTTATAACATAATTATGGTAAGTGAAAATCTGCGTGTGTTTTTAAATTTATCTTTTAAATTTTCAAAATAGAACCCTTTTGGTAAGGGAACTAGTTTAGAAAATGTATATTTTAAATTTTCAAAGAGTTCCTATATTTTTATATTTTCCAAAACAAAAAAAACTATTTACTTAAGAAATTTTATGAATTTTTAATTTAATCATTTATTGTAATGTTTCTATTTAAGGAGTTTTAACTCCTTCCAAAATTATCATTTTATGAATAAAATGTTTTATTTTAAAAAATATGTATAATGATATTTTTATTAAATAATTCAGTCCTTTGAAAATAATTTATATTAATTAACTAGTTTCTTTCATGAATGTTGTTTATTTATAAATTATTGTGTGTCTATCCACTATTTTTTCATCGATGATCCATGTTTTTTTTGAAAATCATATATCTTTATGATTTTGTTTGAATATTTATTTCTATAGATTTTTAATTTATTATGATCCATGCTTGTATTTCTATAAAAATTAATAAAAAATATATCTTTTGGAGTTTTCATAAACCTATCATGCATTTATATATATTAAACTCCTTTTATGAATCCAGTTTTCTTTTTGGAGGAAGAAATGATAATATACAAAATGTTTTATTTAAATATGGCATTTGGTAATTTTAAATAATGACTATGATTGAGGAGTGAACTAAAACCCTTAAGAGGAATTTTTTACAAATTTATGGGTAGAACCTATATAGAGTTTAATATTCCACATTTCCTCAATTAGTTTGTTTTCTATAACTGAAAATAGTTTTTATTGAAAATGATAGGATTCATTTTATATAGATTTTTTTTAATTTTTTCAACAATTATTATTTTTTTAAATCAGTATTTTTTAGTTTTTTTAAATATTTGATGGTTTATATTTTAAATTATTAGTATTTTAGCATTATTAATTATTTTTAAAGTATGGTTTTAAATATAAATACTTTCTCCTATGAGAGTTTATGGATTTTTTTTGTAAGAACCCTCATTGTATTTTAAAAGAAATGTAGTTTTATATTTTAATTATCCCATAGTAATAAATTTTGAAGAAAATATTTTTAAGAAGTTTTCATGTATTTAAAAAACTTAATAGGATTATTCAATATTTTTCTATAACCCCCTATTGTGATTTTATTCTCACCCCATGTGTTCAAATAATTTTCAAAGGGCATTATGGGTATAGGTTTCAATTATGAGGTTTATCTTGAATGATGTCAAGATAGTATTAAAACAGTTGGTATTATTTGGAAAATGAAAAATTTTAAATAAATAGCATGATTTTGGATATGTAATAAAATTCCAAGTTCCCTAAATATCTAGTCCTAAACTGATCATTTGAATTTAGTGGATTAATATTTATAAGTTAGGATGTAATTTTAAATATATAAATTTGATTCAGTTATTTGGTATAGAGTGAATGTAAAAAAGGGTATGATTTTTAGCATTGGAACCAAAAGTGTGGGTATGGAGTTCATTAGTAGGTATTAGAGTAGGGTTTGGATAACTGTGGATATTAGGATGATTTCACTTTAGGATAATTTAAGAGTATAAATTTGATTTTAGCATTTTGAGAATATTTTTTTAATGATTGATTGAATTTTGGATAAAGGTTATATTATAATGTACTTGTGATTTAAGGAGGGAATCTTATAGATTTATAAGGGATTTATTTTTTCAGATATAAGAATAAGTAGTGTGACCTTTTAAAAAGAATTTTTTCATAGAGTATATAAGGAACTTGCCTTAATCATTACATATTGTAGTGTTTTTAAACAATAAATCACTTTCTTATATTCCCAAAGATCTTTTTGGTATAGAGTTCTAGAGAAATAGGAAAAATATTAAAAATTAAACCCATAAATGAAAAGAATATTATTATACTTAGTGTCCATTTTTCCCATAAAACAAAAAACATTAAAATAAAACATAGTTTCTCTTTATGAAAAATCTTCAAAATTTTCCCTTGATCTCATCCTTGTCCGAACACTTCCTTAAATAATGTGGAAAACATTTTAAAAAATAGTATGATTGTAAAAATATCAGAAATAGACATAAAAGAAAGAAAAATATTAGTCCAGTGAAGACCCATAAAAACATTATCTAAAAATCATACAATTTTACCCCAAAAACGGAAACGTCTTTTTGAAAAGATCATTATATTACCTTTTGAAAATCAACAAATTTATATGAAAACTCATTAGAAATAATATAAAATATAATTAGGTAACTTGGGACATAATTTTAGATAACACTATTCTAAATGGAGTAACCAATATAGCGAATCTCGAACTCTAGAGTATCCAATGCATTAGAGGTTATAACATAACTACATATCCTTGGTTTATCATGGAACCACCCATCATTTATAAATAACATAACAAAAAATCCTTGGTTTATCATTTAACCAACCATCATTGGTTTATAATGTAACCACCCATCATCAAAAAAAATCCAAAGAACCATAACATGACCATAAATTCTAAAAGATTTCGTCATAAAACACTCTTTCAAGAATATTAAAATTCCATTTTAAAATTAGTCATTTGGAAAAACTGTGCACGTTCTATGTAAAAAAATTTCTTTGAAAGTAAACATATAAAATTTTCAATTAATATTTAAAATATCAAGGTGATATGAAATTGGGAAATTATTTTTATTCCATATATGTTAAAAACATGTTTTTTTAATTTTTAAAAAATTGACATTAAGAATATTTATAAAGAAATGTACCTTACATAAAGCCTTAAAAAGATTCATTTTTGATTTTTTTTGAAAAAATCTAAAATTAAATTTTAAAAAAATTCATGTCCACATAAATTAATTTTTTTTTAAAATCATAGAAATGAAATAAATATTTTTAGAAAATAAATCTTTAAAACATTTAAGACTTGTTTTTTTGATAAAAAGTACATTACCTTGACTCTGATGTGTCATGTACTTTTGTTATCTTACTACATAATACATTAAGGTTAGTTATTTAATATATTTAGAATTTTTTTCAATTTTCTTATTCCTTTTATTTTACTTATTGCAATTTTATAACAATTACTTAATTATTAATGTTTATGTTAGACGTTTTGACGATATTCGGTACTTGAGTCCAAAATGACTTTGGTATGATGTCTTTAGTCAAAGTGATCAATATTTAATAATATAAAGAATAATATTAATGACATAATTATACTTTTAATACACCAATTATACTTTTAAATTCATATATTTAATATGGTTATGAAAAATGAACTATGTTACAATCATGGAGACGATATGTCGTACATTCAAATGTGTAACTTTTCATTTTTCAATGATTATTATGAAAATAATATAAGTGTAATTTTATCATTAAATAATGATAATAATATCCTAAATATCATATTACGAATTTAAAAATACATATATATATCATTAATGTGATGTGGGAATGAAAAATCAACCATATCGCTTCGTGGAGGTGATAATTCACACGTACACATGAACAACATTGTCATTTTTATGTGTTTGGAAAGGTAAGAATTTAAATGATATATTATCTTTATATAATGATAAATATGTCATTAAAATATTATATAATTATTAATTAAATCAATATAACTAGTCTTAAGAGACGGTGATGAAAAACAATTATATTAGTTCGTGAGGCAGTAGTTCACTGTACACACGAATGATTAATTATTTTCCCATATGATGGATGTGAATATTGATATAGGTAATTATAAAAAAATAATATCATTTAATTATATTTAGGATATTTGGTTTATTATTTTATCATGGTTGATAAATTTTTGAGGTATGTGGAAGAATAAAAAAATAGAAACACTTGATTAAAAATGATACCTCTTCTTTAGACGAAATGATTCTCTTAACACCTTAATACCACTAAGGATGGTGTAATGACTAAAATAAAGCCTCCATAATGTGTGGATAGACTATATGAAAATATTTTGTTAGATATTTTTATAATTGTTTTTAAATTGTGAAGGATTAGAAATAAGGGGAAACCTTTTATAAGAGAGGTGATGATAACTTTAGGAATTTCTCACGATATTAAATTATAATAAGTAAATTATAGAGTAAATGACTTCCAAATGAACTATAAGTCATAGTTAAGGATAGTTTAGACCACATATTATCCCCTGTCATCTTTTTTTATATTTATATTATTTTTAAATAATTTAATAAAATATTAATTCCATAAAATATCATTTTTTTTTAAATTTAACACTATTTCACTACTTCATCATTAATAATATCATGATAACAAGATATACTCCAAAAAAGAATTTTAATAAATCCCAAATATGTTATATTAATCTATAATTTTTTTATAACCTTAATTAATTCAAATAATACTAATTTTAATGCTTTTAATACAATTTATTTGATTTTTCTATTAATTGATCAATTACTTCATCATCGTTGTGTAATTATTTAAAGTAACTATTTATTCACTAAAAATTAAAAATAAATTTCTATGATGTAGGTATATATTTAATATTACCAAATAATATTTATAGTTTAATAAATATTCTTGGATAACACTATATTAGAAAAATTATTCTTATTGGAAATAAGAGTATGATATGTTTGACTTTTAATTAAATAAAATACTAGAAGGTCCATAATCACTTAATAATTTAAAAAATGGTCATAAATATGATAATTTAGTGATTATGGTCAAAATTTACTCATAAAGTAAAATTTATTCAGGTTTTTGTGTAATTTAATAGTTTATATCATTATAATTAAAATCATTTTATTGATTTTTTCATTAATTGAATACATTTTTCATCATTGTTGGGGTGGACATTAAGGTAATTATTTCATACGTAAAATTTAAAAATAAATTACCATGATTAATATAAATATTTTATATTTTGAAATATTATTTATGGTCGAATATAGCTTCTGGTTGACTATATATTAAAAATGTTATAGTTATCCAAAATCACTGTGTGGTAAGCTCGACTTTTATTAAAACAAAATACTATATGGGACTTTATGTCAACCAAGTGACTCAAAAGGGTTAAAAATTAGACCCATGGATTATTTTTGTCGAAAATTATACATTCAATTAAACATGGAAATGTTTTAGTTTAATTTACTAATCCTTATCACAATATTTTTACCCGAAATGACCTGATTTACCCGTAACTATGGTAATAAAAATTATTAAGATTACTATTCATATCAAAAAATTGGAACCTTATGATTCCAAATATGGAATCCATTTAATTTAAAATTCAACAATAAAAATTTAATGATAACCAGTTTTTTTTCAAAAGAAATCCATTTTTAGATATAAAATGTCGTATACTAAATTTAAGTATAAAATCATTTTAAAAACCCATAATTGGAATATTTTAAATTTCATGTAATTATTTATATTTTAATACTAATCCAAAATATAATTTTACCATGTAAATAAAATTTATATTTCAAAATAAGACCATTATTTTTCATTATACATTGAAAGATTAATTTTTTCTAAAAATTCTAAAAAATCCATCCTAAGATAATTTTTAAATTCTTAAACCAACAATTAAATTAGTTTTTTCAAATATTGTTTTTTAAAATTTTCTATAAATTAATTATAATATTCATTCATGAAAAGATAGAAAATCCATTTTTGAAGAAAGCACATTTATAAAGGTTAAAATTACATTAATGTATTATTATTTTATAATAATTTAACAATACAATAGTATTTAGTAGAAACTTTATATTTATTTCATAAATCAGTTATTCCAATTCATACCTACCAATTTAATAGCTAGGTTGTAATGGGAACATTTAAATAATAATATTTAGTTGTGAATTTAAGTTTGATGTGGCATATTGTTTCCTTTTAAAATCGTGGTATGTTATATTCTAGCCCCATTTAAAAAATCGATTCCCCAAAATTTAAACTACGGATTAAAAAAATAGGGTTTTTACATTTCAAAATTTGTTTTTTACAATTCCACATCATAAAAAGGATTAATAAAACTTCCTCTTGGAAATATATTAAATAATTTACGAAGTTCACCACAGATAACACATAATAGGTTTCCATATATGAAAACATAGAAATGGAAGAGAAAACTAACTCCAAAGGACTGATATAGAGTGATAGAGAACATGGTCATGAGAAATTTAACCATGAAAAAAGTGAAAATCTATGATAGGTTTGAAGGCCATTGATTTCTAGGTAAGAAAAGTAGATAGATAAGGTTTCCTATTTCAAGATTACTTTACTACCTAGTCTAATAACATGACGAACTACACTTACTTGATAAGAATAAATTCATCCTTTAATCAATTTCCACCAAAAACTAGTCCTTTTCTCCAAATGATGAGTATGGATTTTTCATATGTAAAGAACTAAAATAATCTTATGAAGATCACAAAATCCCCAAAATAAAAACAACATATTCATCTTGTCTTTAGAAATTAACAAAAAAAATGTTTAGGATAAGATAAGATAAATCACTAAAAAATTAATTTAAAAAATTCAACAGTAATACCAAAAATTCAACAAATAACTATCCTTAAAATTTCTCAAAAATATAATAGACTTGTCACGATCCAAAATGGGTCATCATTCAATCGACGATTGACTTGGTCTGTAGTAAGGCCCAAAGGGCATTCCTGATCCCCATAGGTTGGCACAAGTGCCTGGGTTTTAGAAATAAAACTTTGGAATGATTTAACCAAATAAATAAATATAAAACAATATTAAAATAAACCAAACCCAAATTAGAATTCGCAACCAAACGAGCCTTTAGAAAACCCAAAAAGTGAGTTACATATGTAAACTAAAAACCCAAATAGAAACTACCAATAGGTAGGGTGACCAAAAACCAACTCAAATCCTGCCACCTAACGAGAGGACAGCACCTTCAAGACATATCCAAAATGCCACACCAAGAAGTCATCTAGAATCCTGATCCACCACTTCCAAAAATTAGACCCTTACATGTATAAGACATAATAAAATCTCAATACACCAAAGGGTATAAGTAGGGAGTGAGATAACACCCAATTGGATTCCACCAGGATAATATTCCATGCATAAGAATTTAATGAAATATATAGTTTCAAGTTTAAAATTTGAATATAAATAAATATTTAAACAATTTTAATGAATCATTTTCAAGGATAATAAATTTAAAGAAAAAAAATTAAATTAAAACACACACACACACACACTAGATTTTATAGTAACCCTATAGTCACACTGTGTGTCGACGGTGAGTGAAAATTGAAGAGGGATCACAAAACATGGGATTGGACTGAAAGATAATAGAGGGAAGTGGGACCCTAGGACATCGCGTCTCGGTGAAAAGTGGTGGAGGGACCACAACAACCTGTGTTCTAATTCAAGAGCCACAAGTTGTGAACACACCCATAACCTAGTGGTCTCCAACAAAATTCTAAGAGTTTAGTTAGTGGTGTTGTTGTCAATCCAACTAAGTGAAATCGGGCCAAGTCCACTTTCGTGTCACTAGCGCACTAGTCCTAGTATGCCCACTAAGTACCTAGGCTTCCCATTTTGTGCTCAGTTAATTTATACATGTCATGAAAAATAACCAAACTGAATAAGACACCAACTATAAACCATACTACACCTGCGCACAAAAATTCCATTTGAAAAAAAATGACACACACTAAAAACCTTTGAAAACCCCATCTTCATCACTCAGAAAATTAAATAACCCAATTGCACAGTTAAAGGACCATTTCCACAGTCAGAAAAGAACTAGAAAAATTTATTTAACAGTTTTCAGAATGTGCCGCATGACTCAAAACACCAAAATTCACTCAAAAATTACTTTTATAACCAAGCTCACATTGAATCCATGCCAAAACATGAAGAACAGCCCCAAAAACTCTTAACAAAAAAAAACTGAAAAATTTGTTAATACTCATGAACATTTCAACATGGGGTTTTCAAAAGAAATTGTGCACATACAAAATAAACATGATACTAACCAATTAGATATATGTGAAATCTCAAAAGAAACCAATTTTCCAGTATGAAACCTAATGAATAAATATGCTAAATTAATTAAAAACACAACATAATTTTTCAAATAACAATTATAGGAGGAAACACCTACCAGTGTGTAACAAACATCGCAAACATGGTGCACAATGATCGTCGCACGTCCACCACACCTCAAACAACATGAATAATCCCTAAAAAAAAGTATTCAGACCTAAAACATCAAAACATGACCAGAATCCACACCAAAACATAATTCGATAATCTACTAATGGACGAAAACACCAAAAAATGAGGCATGCACCTACGGTGAGGGTACAGAAGGCCAAATGAGCAATGGGGAGGGCTCCTAAGCTGCGTCATACCATAAAAATGGCTGGATAAGGGAGGAAATGTGGGTTCAGTGTGATACAGAAAGGGAAGTGCACTACAGTCTATAGAAGGAGGTAGGGTGACACGGGGAGAGGCGGTTCGCTGGGTGGGGGGCTTCCAATCACACGGGTGCGGCCAAGGAAAGGAGAAAGGGAGAGACGACCAAAGGAGCCGCCACGTGGAGCGACAAGTTATGGAATTACACATGGTGTAGTGCGTGATGAGAGAGAGGGAGAAAGGAAGAGTGGGGAGAAAGAAAAAAAATAGAGAAAAGAAAAGGAAAAGAAAAAAGGGAAGAAAAAAAGAAAATTATAAATATGAGGAAAAGGGAAAATGGAAAAAATATAAAAAATAAGTGGAGTAAAAACTAAAAATAATATGAAAATAAATTAAAAATCGTATTAATAAAATAATATAAAATCACCTACTTAAAATATAAATAGTAATACTAATAACAATAATAATAACTTTCTAAAAAAATTTATCGTTATTATTTGAAACAAATTCTTGATTTTCTTTCATTTTATTATTTTATTTCACACTCAATTTATTAATAAACTCATTAATTAATTAATTACCCACACACTTGGTAGGCCACACGGTGATTTGACAATGCCAGATGGCTTTGACTGTGCCCTGCCTATGCACCATATACTGACAAGACAAAGAAGCTCATTCATTAAAAAAAGGTAAAAGTCAAGTGAGGACCCAACCCATATCTCAATAAGAAAATTTTAAAGGCATAAAAAAGATATAAGATAAAATAAAAATAAGAATAATAATCATACCATATTGAGATGTCCGAGTGTGACAATTCACCCCACCCTAAAAATTTTCTTTCCTCATGAAGTCAACTTGAAGCCTAATTGGAGAATAAAAATGGATACCCTTACTCTACCCAAAGACTCTAATCCCACGTCTCATGATCATCGTTCCTATATTTCCAAGGATATAGACCAACATAATGGATTTCCCATGAATGACCTTCTCTTGGGAATCCACAATCTGCACATGCCGCTTAAACACTGATAAGTCAGGATCTATCTCTAACTCTTCCAAGTTCAACACATGTGGCAGATCTATATTATACTTTTTAAATTGGGAGAAATGAAATACATCGTGAATATATGTTAAATGATAAGGAAATGATAATCTATATTCCCCCTTTACAATCTTCTCAATGATCACGAAAGGCCCGACATATCGTGGTGTTAACTTTCCCTGCTTCCCCAAACGATGATGACCTAAGCGAGGGGACACCTTCAAGAACACTTGGTCACCCACTAAAAAATAAAAATCCTATAACTTCTTATCAACATAATATTTGTGGTGACTCTGAGATGTCAATAACCATTTCTCGATCAACTTGACTTTCTCAGATGTCTCCCACACAATGCTTGGTCCCAAGAGTGAGGTCTCGCCTACCTCAACCCAATATAAAGGAGACTAACATGGACGACCATAAACTACCTCAAAGGGTTTCATTCGAATAGAGGATTTGTAACTGTTATTATAAAAAAATTCAACCAATCCTAAATGGTTATCCCATGAACCTCCAAAGTCTAAGTCATACGCATGGAGAATTTCCTCCATAATCGGATATGCCCGCTCTGTATGACCATCCATTTGAGGATGGAATGCCATGCTCATTTTTATATGAAATCCCAATTACCTTTTAAGGAACTACCAAAAATGAGAGGCAAAGTGGAGATCTCTATCTGAAACAATTGTTGATGGCACACCATGAATTCTGAGCTCCTTCTGAATATACAATCGACCCAACTCATCAATTTTAGTTGTATCTCTGATTGGAATAATGTAGGCAGATTTGGTCAAATGGTCAATCACTACCCAAATGTAATTCCTTCCCCGGGGCATATGAGGCAATCCAATAATGATGTCCATGGACACCTTATCCAAATTTCAGGTAGGAATGGGTAATAGTTGAAGCCAACCAAATGGTCCTTGATTCTCTGCTTTCACTTGCTGACATGTGTAGCATCTCTACATGAAGTCTTCTATGTCTCCTCTCATACCTATCCCCCAAAGTTGGAAACAAGCAGCATAGTACGTTTTGTTAGCCCTAGGATTGATGACCCACTATGACCGGTGGCTATCCTACATCACCGCCTTCCTCAGAGATAGTGAAACCACTGCACGGCCCGTGAAGCACAAGATCCCCTTGGGAGACAAAGTCCACTCAAGAGAAGTAACCCCCCATGAAAATACTATATAGACCATTAACAAAGCTCATCACCAGGCTTCTCATACTGAATCAATTCCAGAAGATCATGAGTCAACTAAATACTGGCTAAGAATTTACCTCCACAGTGCTCCTTGGTCTCCAAGTGAATATGGGAAAAGATCCCCAAAAAAGTACACTCATCACTGGACTTCCTCAAATCCTACATGGGTAACTTCTATCTCAAGGATTTAGCTACCAAATTACCCTTACACAAGGTATTTAAAATATCAATGTTGAACCTCTATAGATACTCATTCCAATGGAAATTCCTCAGATTAAGATCTTTTTGTTAGAAGAAGTAGGTTAGGCTATTATGGTCAGAGTAGACCAAATATTTCTCCCCAAAGAGGTAGTGACTCCATTTATTCAGGGCTTACATCACTGCTACCTACTCCAAGTCTTGAGTTAGGTAATTCCTCTTATGTAGTCAGAGTTGGAGAGAACCATAAGACACTACATGATCATCATACATGAGTACGCACTCAATGCCCATACCTGAGACATCACAATAAACCACATAGCCCTTCCCAGACTCTGGAAATATTAACACCAGTATAGTAGTCAATTTCCTTCTCAACTCCTCAGAGGATTCCTGACACTATAGGCCACACTCAAAATTCATGCCATTCTGGGTGGGTGCAGTCATGGAGGAAGCAAGCCATGATAAATTTTGAAAAAAAAACACCTGTAATAACTTGCCATACCAAGAAAACTTCTAATCTCAAACACATTCCTTAGCTGTTCCCATGAAATAACAGCACTGATCTTCTTAGTATCCACTAAAACCCCTTGTTCTTAAACGACATGTCCTAGAAAATTTACCTCTATAATACAGAATGTGAATTTTGAAAGCATGAAATATATGTGATGATCTCATAGGGTTCCCAACACAGTCCAAAAAATTTTCTCATGCTCTTCCTCAGATCTAGAATAAACCAGGATGTCATCCAAAAATACCGTGACAAAGGCATTAATATTCTGGTGGAACACCCAATTCATGAGTACCCTAAAAACCATTAGAGCATTTATCTATCCGAAAGGCATGACCAACTTCTAAAAGTGTCCATAACTTCTTCGTAAAGCCGTATTAAAAATTTGTTCCTCTCTCACCCTGAGTTGGTGGTAACCCAAACATATGTTTATTTTGGATAACCACTTTTCACCCTTTAGTTGGTTGAAAAAATCATCAATCTGGGACAAAGGGTATTTATTTTTTATTGTTAACTTATTCAAATTCTAGTAGTCAATACACAACCAGAGAGATCCATCGACCATCTTCGTGAATAAAACTGGGGTGATCCAGGGAGAGACACTCATGTGAATAAACCCTTTGGATTCCAAATTATCTAGATATATATTTAATTAAATCAATTATGTGGGGGTTATTCTATATGAGGGAATAGATATAGGCTGTGTTCCTGGTTCCAACTCAATAATGAATTCCATATCATGATCTAGGGGTAAACTTGATAAATAATTTTGAAATACCTATGGAAACTCATCCATTACAGGAGATAATACACTCTGAGGAGCACCACCACCACCCTAGAGAATGAGCGATGATAAATAATAATAGATATTTCCCAAATATGGAAGTGGACGTCCTACACGACCCGACCAAGGATCCCATTCCCCAAGTAATACCTAAGGACTCCCATCAGGTTCCATAAAAATAACCGGTCAACGATAATAATAAAAATGTTCTTAGAATCACACCATCTAGTCCATGCTAATGATCACAAAAAAGGTCCATATCTTGGACCAAGAAATCACACTCCATCTCAACTCCTGACATGGAAAGTGAACACAACATACACCTAAGGCCTTACTCCCACGTTTTCCCAAACGGTGTTACCAACTCCATAGAAAAAGATCATAGTTTAGTTGGTATGTTTAGAAGATTCCCAAGATAGGAAGATATAAAGTAAACTGAAGCACTTGTATCAAATAAAACTAAAACTATTGAGGATGAAATCAGAATGGAACCCCAAACAATTGAAGTTCCTATATCAAACCCCGATGATTCCTGATACAAAACATGTAGATTCTTGGTGCCTACCTAAGAACGACCACTCACCTGTGGCTCTGCCCTGATCTGGATCTTCCTAGAAGATTATACAATCATGTAACCATAACCACCAAACTGAGATCCCATTATCCTGGTTGGTTCCAACTAAACTGACACTCCCCTGGAAGGTATAGATCTAGTCCCACTCTGGTAAGGGAATGTCACCCTGCAAAATCACTGCATGTGTCCCATAAATCCACAATGATTACAAGGCTTGGGAGGGGATGGACATGTAGGAAAAATGTGTCTTTCCTTCCCGCACTGATGGCACACCACAAACCCTACACCCAAATCCCCAGTTGAAGTCTACTAGGGACGGTGGCCTGAGGTTCCACAACTATTGTTCCCTTGCTCATCAAACTTCCTATTTTTCTTGGAAAAACTGCCACTACCAAACCGTGACATATCCCCAAAGGAACAAGACCTTCCTTTGTGGTCAATATCCACCATATAAACTCGTTCGACCACCTCAAAATAAGTCTTCAGCTTGAACAGAAATACCTAAGAGTAGATATCTAGTTTCAAACCCTATTAAAACCTCTGAGCCTTCATTGGTTCATTAGATACTATTTTAGGTGCATAACGAACTAGCTCGGAAAAGCGGTTGGCATACTCCATCACTGACTAGTCCCCCTGAATAAGATCCACGAGCTCTAAGAATATAGTATACACCAATAATTCAAGAAAATATTGGTTTTTTTAAGACCACCTTGAAGTCCTTCCATATCATCTTCTCATGATTCCCAACTTGTACTATTAAGTCCCACCACCTTCTACTGGGACCTTCTAGTAGGAACATAGCAAATTTCACTCTGACCTCTTCAAGAGTGTCCAAGAATTCGAACATGCACTCTATCTTCTCAATCCATTCTTCTACTTCTTAAGGAATTGTACTACCTCCGAATGAAGGGGGTTTGTTTCTGAGAAATTCTTGATCTTTTTCCTTTTATGGACAAGATTCCTCTTCTCTAATTAGAGCCGGAGAAAACTTAGGAGTCACACCTTTTCCTAGAGCCTGAACAACCTAGAATATAGCTTCCACCAATCTCTGATCAAGCGATGAGGGAGATATCTCTCCATCTTCCTCCTGTGGGTGCATGTGAGCTATTCAGGGAGGCATGGTTCTGAAAGAATAAAACATCACGAAAAAAATATCATTAATACATCATGTCTGATGAAAAATAAAATTTGATACAGGAAAATAATCATTAGTAAAACAAACATACAGAAGAAAAATCATGTGTAAACCAATTATCCACCACTAGATGTCCAAACATAGTCTGTAGCCTACACATCCCACCTGGAGGAGAAGTCAAAGAAGCATTCTGACATCCCATGGCTAGTTGAGGTCTATCATGAGATGTGATGGCCAGGTACCCTACTCACAACTAGAAGTCTAAGCTGTTACTATCCAAGATCCTTTCTAACCAGAATCATCCAAAATAAAATAACCCAAAGAGAAAAAACCTTCTTTGATACCATTTTGTCACAAAACAAATTGGTTCACCATCAAACTGTCACCCGACCTGATCTGCAGCAAGGCCTGAAGGGCATTCCAGATCCACACGGGCTGGCACAAGTGACCAGTTATCAAAAATAAAATATGGGAATGATTTACCAGAACAAATAAATATAAAACAATAGTAAAATAAAATGATCCAAAATTAAAAGTCTCAACCAAACAAGACTTTAACAAACCCATAAATTGAGTTACATATGTAAAATAAAAACCCAATCAGAATCTACCACTAGGTAGGGTGACCAAAAACCAACTCAAAAAGTTCCACATAGAGAGAGGACACCACCCTCAATCCATCTCTGCAAAGCCATGCCAATAAGTCATCTAGTAACCAGAACCACTACTTCCACAAACTGGACCCTTACCTATATTATACATAATAAAATCAACATACACCCAAGTGTGTATATTGGGAGTGAGATAACACCCAATAGGATGACCCCAAGAAAAGATTCCACACAAAAAAATTTAAAGAAAAATATAGTTGCAAGTTTAACAGATGAAAATAAATAAATCTTTAAACAATTTTAAAGAAACTGTTTCAAGGATAACTACTTTAAAGAAAACAAAATAAATTAAAACAAACACACACACACTAGATTTTATTTTAACCCCAAAGTCACATCCTATACCAATAGTGAGTGAAAAGTGAAGAGGGAGCACAAAACATGAAAGAGGCTCGAAAGATACTAGCAAGAAGTGGGACCCTATGACATCGCATCTCGGTGAAAAGTGGTGCAGAGACCACAACAACATGAATTCTTGTGCACATGAAACTAATTGGGAACACACCCATAACATATAGGTCTCCAACCAACATCCAAGAGTTTAGTTATTATTGTAGGAATTAATCCAGTTAATTGAGACCGGGCCAAAGCCACTTCGATGTCATTAGAAAACTGGTCTGAGTCCACCCACCTAGTACCCATGCTTCCCATTTTGTGCTTAATTAATTGACACATATTACACCAAATAGACAAACTGAACAAGACACCAATTGTATCCCATACTACACCAGCTCATAAATATTCCTTTTTAAAAAATTACACACACTAAAAACCTTTCAAAACCCCATCTGCATCACTCACACAATTAAAAAAACCAATCAAACAGTCAAAAGCCATTTCCACAGTTAAACAAAACAGTAGAAAAATTTATTTAACAGTTTTCAGAATTTTTCGCAAGACTCAAAACACAAAAATGCACTCAAAACTTAATTTTTATAACCAAGAGCATAATAACGTCATGCCAAAACATGAAAAACATCCCCTAAAACTTTTTACGAAAAAACTGCACAATTTTTCAATACTCTTAAATAGTTAAACATGGGATTTTCAAAGGAAATCAGGCACATACAAAATAAACATGCTACTAACCAATTAGATATACCTCAAATATCAAATGGAACCAATTTCACTATACACAAATTAATTAATAAATATGATAAATTAATTAAACACACAACATTGATTGTCAAATAAAAATTATATAAGGAACCTTATACCAGCATGTAGCAGACTTCCTAAACATTGTGCTCAATGATCGTCGCACACCCACCGAAACTCAAACAACACGACTAAGCCCTAGAAACCTGAATTTGGACTGAAAACATCAAAACTAGATTAAAATCTACACCAAACCGTAATCCGATAATCTAGAAATGAAAGAAAACACCAAAGAAGGAGGCACACACATATGAAGAGGGTGTAGAAGGCCAACTGAGCAAGGGGGAGGGATCTAGAGGTGCACCGTGCTAGAAAACCAACTAGATAAGGGAGGAAGAATGGGTTCAGTGTGAAATAAAGAGGGTGGCGTATTGCTGTCTGGAGAGGGAGGTAGGTCAGCACAGAGAGAGGCAGTTCATATGGAGGGAGGCCACTGGCCAGGTAGGTGTGACCAAGGTGAGGGGATGGGGAGAGGCTATGAAAGGAGTGGCCAAGGGGAGTTGTAGGTTAGGGAAACACATAGGGTTCAACACACAACAAGAGATAAGGAGAAAGTAATAGAGGAGGGAAAGAAAAAAAATAAAAGGGAGAAAAGAAAGTGTAAATAAATAAAAGAAATAATGCAAAAAAGAAATGAAGAAATAAGAGGAAAAGGGAAATATAAATTAAAATAAAAAAATAGGCAGAGTAAAACCTAAAAATAATAATAAGAAAAATAAAAATTGTATTAATAAAATAATATAAAATCACATACTTAAAATAGAAATAATAACAACGACAATAATAATAACAATTAAATTCAAAAAAATATCATTATTATTATTAAACAATTCTTGATTTTATTTCATCTTCTTTATTTTATTTATTGCACAATTTATTAATCAAATCATTAATTAATTAATTACTCGTGCATCGAGTAGGCCGTATGGTGATTCGATGAAGCCATACAACTTGGATTGTGCCTTGCTCATGCACTGGATGCTGATAAGACAAAGAGGCTCATTCATCAGAAAAACCCAAAAAATTAAGTCAGGACCCAACCCGTATCTCTACAAAGGCAATTTCAAAGGTAGATAAAATTTATGAGATAAAATAAAAATAAAAATAAAAATAAAAATTATAACATAGTTTGAAGTTCTGGTGTGACAAGACTAATATTGAAACCCAAAAATCAGAAGGATTTGATCACATAGTCTTCAAAGATAAATTTTAACATTTATCTCTAAGTAATCTCAATCACTCTTAATTTCTTATTCCAAAATTTTATTTCATAAATAATATAATATTGATGATATGATAAACATTTACATAATTAAACTGAATCACAATTAAAACACAATAAAATCATATATTCTTCTAAAATATAATTCAACCCTTACCCCTCAAATAAAATCCGATATTATTATGTTTTAATTAATCATATAATGTTTCTAAAATAGTAAATATCATCCAAAATAAAATTATTCACTTAATCACAAAATCATTTTCCAATATTACGACAATCTGTATGATAAAACATATGTTCGAAAAATCAACATATTCTTCATATATCAAATTTTTTAACTAAAAATAAAAAATCCATACTAACTAGGAATTCAACCAGGGCAGTGATAGGCACTACACCCTTGTTTCCCTTTGATTGTGGGATCAAACCTCATGACCTTGATAGACGTGATGGGTTATCACTTGACCTGCGGGTTATCATTTTTTTATAAAACAATATTTCTTAAAAAATCCCTAGAAATGTGAGAAACATCCTAAAAATAACAATAATAGATTTAACATTTAATGGATATCTTAAACAAAGAGGTTATCTCATACCTTTAATTTTGTATCCCAAAATTTAATAATATATAATTACCTCAAAACTAAATTTCTCCAAATATATCATCAGTAACCTTAAAATTTCATAACTTAACACCTCAAAAGGGGTTCTCAAGACATTGAAATTATGGAAAACAGTAAAATTATTAACCCATGATGATATTTATAAATCTTAATAATATATTCTAATCTTCAATGTTTTCTAAACCCTACTATGATACCAACTATTAGGACACAACATTAATCATTACATATTCTAGTGTTTTTGAACTAGAATTCACTTTCTTATATTCCTAAAGATATTTTAGGTTTATAGTTTTAGATAAATTGAAAAAATATTAAAAACAAAACACATACTTACAAGCTTACTCTTATACTTAATATCCATTTTGCATAAAAAAGTCCTAAAAATAAAAATGGTTTCTCTTAATGAAAAATCTTAAAATTTCCCTTAATCATATCCTTGTCCCAAAATCCTCCATAAACCCTATGAAAAACATTTTTAAAATTTGTATGATTGAAAAAATATTAGTAAGAGATATAAAATAAAGGAAACTATTAATCCAATGAAAATCCATAAAAGCATATTCTAAAAAAACCATTTTACCTCAAAAAAGGAACCACCTTTCAAGAAATATTAATATCTTTCATTTTGAAAATAAATTGATTTTCATGAAAACTAATAAGAAATAATATAAGATATAATTAGGTAACTTGGACATAATTTTCCATATCACTCTTAGGAATTTAGTTACCAATATGGAAAACCTCCCACTCTGGAGTATCCAGTTAATTGGAGGTTATAATATAACCACCCATCCTTGGATTATCACAGAACCACCCATCATTGGTTAATAACATAACTCCCCATATCTATTTTATCACAGAACCAGACATAATTTATTTATAATAGAACCAAATTTATCATAAACAATGACCAAGAACCAAAAAATAAAAATAAATCCTAAACAATTTCAACATAAAACACTCTTTCATGAAAATAAACTTTCTAATTTGAAATCACTCATTTTGAAAAATTGCACACGTTCAATGGAAAACATTTCCTTTGAACGTAACCATATAAACTTCTAAAGTAATAATCAAAATATTAAGGTAACATGAATGTGTGTAATTTCATTTTTACTGTATATGTTAAAAAACATTCTTTTGGAATTTTATAAAAAAGGTATTATTGACTATTTTTAAAGGAAGTTATCTTATATAAAACCACAAAAGGATTCTTTTTTGAAAAAATCTGGTGACATTAGAAAATTAAATTTTAAAAAAATTCATTTAAATATAAATAAATTTATAAAAATAATTTTAAAATAATGTATTTGAAATAGAAATATTTAGAAAATAAATCTTTAAAACATTTAAAACACGATTTTTAAGTTAAAGTGTCGCTTACCTTGAGTCTGATTCATCACGTATGTTATTTATATTATTGATTAATAAACATAGGTTTATTATTTAATATACATATATAACATTTTAAATTTTATTATTATTTTAATTTTTTTATTACCATTTTTTAAAAATTACATAATTATTTAAGTTCACATCAGATGTTTTGATGACATTTATTAGTTGAGTCTAAAATGAATTTGGTATGATTCCTCTAGTCAAAGTGGTCATTATTAAATCTGCTCCAGAATAATATTCATTAAAATTTTAAAACATTAATAAATAAATTATACTTTTAAATTCATCCATTTAATATGCTTATATAAAATGACCTACATTACAATCACAAAGACGATAGGACATACGTATGCATAAATAACATTTTCATTTTTCAATGATAATTATGAAAAGAAGGTAGGTATAATTTTATCTTTAAAAAATGATAATAATATCATAAATACATAATTAATAATTTAGAAATACTTGTATATATCATTCATGATATGTGTGAATAAAATATCAATCACATCGCATTATAGAGGTGATAATTCACATGTACACATGAACGACATTATCATTTTTATGTGCTTGGAAAGGTATGAATGTAAATGACAATTTTTTGTTTCTAGAATGATAAATATTTCATCAATATCATATATAAATATAAATATTATCATTATAATAATTCTTGAGAGATGATGATGGAAAATGAATTATATCGGTTTGTGAGGTTGTGGTTCATCGTACACATGAATGATTAATGGTTTCCCTATTTGATAGAAGTGGAGATTTATATAGGTCATGATACTAACATTATAAAATAATTTTATATGGATAATAATTTATTTTTTTTATAATGTTTTAGGAAGTTTATAGGTATGTAAAAGAATAAAAAAATATAAACACTTGGTTTAAAATGATATATCTTCTTCAGACGACCTCCTTTTCTTAACACCTTAAGACCACAAAGGTTGGTGTTGTAACTAAAATTAGGCCTCTAAAATGTGTTGAGATATTATAGGAAGGAATTTTGGTAGATACTGGATGAATCAATATGGTTTTTAGGTGGGAGGGATTGAGAAGAGTTGATACCCTTTTATAAGAGAGGTTAGGGGTGAAGGGTACCAGGATGGGTAATGGAAGCCAATGATCCAAGAATTTAAATTTTCATCATTAGAGTGATATAAAATTTTCAAATTTGGTGATATCATCTAGGTATGGTCTAAGGAACCAACATGGTCTAAACAAAGTACAACAATAAAAAAAATGTATACCTCATTCAGATCTGATGCATGTAATCCTGTCGCAAGATGCCGGTATCCGTTGCATGAAGGATCCAATGAAGAAGTCATCTAGATCATCCAAAACTGATTCTTGATTCTACTATCATGTCGTATTTCAGAATACACATGCTATCATGGAACTTCTACAAACACTTAGACACATCGATGGTCTCCCTGATACACCGTCTTCAGTCCATGAAGACGGAACATGAATCACTTGATTGATTGAGATAGTCTCTCTATTAGAGTCAGGAGGAGAGAGAGGATATCACTTCCAACAGATGAATATTCATTAACATAAGAGACTCTCTCCACTTATATAATGGAAATCTATAATACCTGGTTTGGGTTCCCGACCCCCGTGTAATAAATACCCAGTATATAAATACAATAAATAATTTATTTATGACAAACTAAATTATTCCATAAATATTATTTATATTTTCTCATTAAACTGCAATATGTATTAAGTAAATATTACATGATAATCTTGATCCATTAACTCGATGCGCACCTCCTGATAATATTATACTAACCCATGATATTAGATTAATATCCATTCTAATAATATTTATCCTTGAATTTACTTAAGAACTTGTAAATACATGTAATAAACCCAATTATTCCTTACTTAAATAATAATGAATTTATTTATTTCATGTTGATCCATAGAACTTGGATAATACCAGGATCCTATGGTGGGTCCAACCAAGTTCTATATTCCTATTCAACACAATATGTTAGATTCTCAAATCGCTGTTGTGTGTGACCATTTAGGCCCTTATATCAATAATAGTGAATAATACTTACAGACAAAGATAAGGGTCTAGAAACCCATCATGACCCCTAGAGAGATAAGGAAAAGTCCATGATGTGACTACCATCCTATGAACACACTCTGTGTAATATAATCTCTTCTTCATCAAAATCTCTTAAAGTTGGATAAAAACTTGTGCCATCATCCTTTTATTTCTTTATTATTTGTTGATATTTCTAGAAATACTTACCTTTGACTACCACGTCTATGTATTTATAAAGGTATCACCATCCTAATCTACCTTTCCCAAGATATATCTTCCTCTACTCAGAAGTAACAAATCCTTTCTTGAGCATTCTATCAATGTCATGTCACTAATGATGTACCCCACAAAAATTACCTATCCATGAATTCATTTTCATGGTTTTCATCTGGAATTGATGTACACATTAAAATGACATACATTGATAATGATATCAAGTCAGGAGACCATTACACATGCCCATTGATAGGAACAACCAATGACACCTGAAACATGTGGTGTTCCTTTTGGTGGGTCTGTAATCACAATCTAAACTACTAGAGATCACCATGTTTGAATGTCAGGAGAAGAAGTCTCAATGAGTATGATCCCCCAACACCAAATAGTCGCACATCATTTGTTTCTTCTTAGAATGATTGAACTTTACCATATGGCATTACTTTAGGATTAATATCATAGTATCTCTATGTTCTCATTTTGGGAACTGCTATAACCCTTTGATACAACACTTAATATAATGAAATTACTATAAACATAGTGGATGTAGAAGTATATAAACTATTATGGAAAGAAAAAATTCATGTATATATAATAAAATGTATACTATTAGTGGTAATTATAGTAGAACACAAGTTGGGTGTAGATCACCTAACATCAACACTCCCACTTTAATTAGATCCAACTACTAACAAGTCTCAATCTTCTATCCCCCACATGGTAATCATGCTTCTGCTGAGAGATGGATTTAGTTAGGGGTCTGTCAAACTATCCTCTATAGATGCTCTGCTAACTACAACATCACCTCTCTGAGTAAAACACCTCAAGGGATGAAACTTAATATGTATATGCTTTTTCTTATGGTGAGACCTAGGATCCTTGGAAATCACCACTGTAGAAGTATTATAATAATAAAATAGAATATAGTCAGCACTACTAGGAACAAAACCAATCTCTGAGATAAATTTTTCATATCCATTCTACTTCCTTTTCTGTATTTGAAACCGTTATATACTCAGATTCTACTAACGAGTCGTTGACCATAGATTACTTTGAGATTCTCCAGATCACTGCATCACCATTCAGGAAAATAATGTATCCTGAATGAGATTTCAGATCATCATGATCTATCTGAAATCTGGGATTAGTGTATCCCCTCAGTACTAGTTCCTCATCTCCTCTATACACCAGGATTATATCCTTTTTACACCTCACGTACTTTAGGATAGTTTTAAGAGCTACCCATTGAAGCTCCCATAGATTAGCTTGATATCTTCCCACCATGCTTAAAGAAAAGGAAACATCAAACCTAGTCATAACATTACATACATTATAGAACCCACTACCTAGGCATAAGGGATTCTACTCATTCTTTCAATATCTTCCTATATTTGTGTACACATTTTCTTGGAGGGATTAATACCATGTGACATTGGAAAAAAATCTCTATTGGATTTTTCTATATTGTACCTTTTGAGTACCTTATCAATGTATGTACTTTGATTTAGCCCAATCATCCTTTGAGATATATCTCAATAGATCTTGATCGCTAGAATATAGGTTGCTTCACCTATTTCTTTCATGGAGAAGCATTAATTTAACCATGTCTTAACCGACTGTAATACATTCACCTCATTTCCCATAATTAATATGTCATCAACATATAATTCCATAAAATGAAGGAATTTTTATCAAAATTATTATAGACATAATTATAACTTTTGTTTTTGGTGAAACCAAATTCTCTTATAGCCTCATCAAAACAAAAATTCCATGATCCTAATTCCTGATACAACCCATAAATGGATCACTACAACTTTCACACATTATTGGAATTCTTTGACGTGAAAAACCCTTTGGGTTGAGTCATATAGAAATCTTCAACCAACTTCCAATTTAGAAAAGAAGTATTGAAATCCATTTTCCAAATATCATAATCATTAAAGGATGCTATTTCAAGCAATATTCTGATGTATTTTATCATTTATACTATTGAGAAGGTTTCATCGTAGTTTATGGATTGACATTGTCTGAAACCCTTTTCAACTAGTATTTATTTATAGGTATTGAAATTACCATTCATTTCCATATTTTTCATGACTACACATTTTCACTCAATATGTTTTACATCAGCTAGAGGTTCTACCAAAATACAAACTAGATTTTGGTACATGGACTCCATTTTAGAATGCATGACATCTTTCCATTTTACAACTTCTTTACATTATATTTATTCCTTGTTGGTTATAGGTTCATCATACTCAAGGAGTAATGTGTGACCTGACTCGACGACAAGAAAACCATAACGCTCTGGTTCTCTAACCTATCGAGTAGACCTACATTGTAGTTGTGTCTCAAGAACCACTTATTCTTCCACTTTCTCTTGTAGAAATTGTTCATCTACCAACTCTGGTGCATCTAGAACATTGACTCCATGAAAGTCATTCTTTATCCCACTATTTACATTGGAAAATTGATCCCATTATAGAAATATGGAATGTATTTCAACAATAACTTTTCTATATTAAGGTTTATATTGGTAATATCCTTTGGTTTCCTTAAGATATCCTATAAAGATGCACATCATGCTTCTAGATGCTAATTTGTCACATGGTATAGCCGAAAAAAAAGACTCACATCCCTATACACATAAGTGTGATAGATTGAGTTTCTTTCCACACCATAACTCATTAGGAATCCCATACGCAACATTAATTCGTAATCAGTTAAGGGTATATACCTATGTCTGTAAAGAGTACCCCCAAAAGGATAATGGAATAGTTTTCTGACTCATCATTGATATAACCATGTCTAGAAAGTTCTTATTCCTCATTTCACTAACACCATTCCACTGTGGTGTATAAGGAGAAGTGGTTGGGATACTATTTCACACTACTTAAAGTGATCAATGAATGCTTAGTTAAGATACTCTTCGGCTTGGTCTGAGCAGATTGCCTTAATCTTCTTACTAATATGGTTTTCTATATCATGTTTATATTCCTTAAACATCTGAAAGAAATCTGACTTACACCACATTAAGTAGATATTACCATACCTACTATAGTCATCGATAAAATCAATGAATTATAAAAAACCACCCTCACCACTACTATAAATATAGAATATACATATGTCTAAATAAATTCTAGTACTTGATTGGCTCTTTCTATCTTTTGATGGAAGGGTGATTTGTTCATTTTACCTTATAAACAAGCTTGACATACATCCAAGGGTTTTAACTGTACTGAGTCTAAATAACGTTCCTGATGTAATTTCTATAATATCATATCATTTACATGACCTATCCTAATGTGACATAGGTGGGTGATATATGAGTCTCGCTCGCTGGTTTTTTCATTTTTTGTCATTATGGGGTTTTCCAGTTCAAGTAATATAAGACATTGTTAATCTCTACCATACCATAACACATATTATCCTTACAAACGAGGAAATAATTATTTCAAAACTTGAAATAAAATATAGTCATGTCTAAACATGATGCTGATATATTTTTTTTGTGTTACATAGCATACACAATAACAATTATACAATACTATAACCAAACCACTTGGAAAAGTTACATGATAGTATCCCACTACCAAGGCTACCCAACTTGCACCATTTGCTGCTTGGAGATCCAATTTCCCTATTTCAATATTCTTAAATCTACTTGGTTTCTATATATGAATACATAAGTGTGATCCATATGTTTTATCTAATACAAATATTATAGATACATAAAGATTACATTCAATGAAAAAAATACCTAATGTTGAAGCATCAACTTGCTTCATCTTCACAGTTCTGAAATTTTTCTTCCAGCGGACTTTCATTCCAAATGAAAAGCATACAACCTCCTACCCATTTCTATGAATCTGAATCATTGGCTTCTTTAAAAGATGATGAATTGGAGTATTTGGCCTTGACTTTTCCTTATACCCATTTTCCTGACCTTTTATCTTGTTCACCATAAGGATAGATGAATGGGTAATTTTCACATCTTTATCGGCTTTGAGAACTAAATCTGATAGGTCTAAAAGAGACTTGTTCATATTTTTCATGTCATAATTGAAAATAAATGTTGAAAATCTTAGTAGTAAAGACTCAATAATGAATTGTTTTGCTAGTTATTGATTCAATTTGAACCCAAGGGCATCAATACTCTTAATGTACCCAATCATATTGAGTACATGATGACTTGTTTGGTTCCCTTCTTCTAGCTGGCACCTATAAATAGAATTAGATATCTCATACCTTTCATACCTATCCCTCTCATGATATAATTCTTGGAGATGTGAAAGCATCTTATAGGCATCCTTATCCTTATTCATTTTTGCAATTGGATGGACATGGATGGAAACATGATGAACTGAACATATAGTGAATCCTCTACATGAATTTTCCATTTATCTTTTTCCGTCTTACTTGATCCCTAATGAGGATTAGCTGGATCTAAGGATTCTAACACATAAATCTTCCTTTCACGGTGCAGTACTATGCCAAAGTGATTGTACCACACCTAAAAGGTATTATCGGTCATGATATTTTCTTTATCCCAAATTGTTCATAGTGATAATGTACTTGAGGTGTTGGTGATTTCCATTTTCAATCTACAATATATAAACATTAGAAGTCAATACATTATCTTGATTACCTTTTAAGCATTTGATTAATTATTATATTATTAAATTTTTCCACTATTTTATCAAACCTTAATATCCCTCACTATTAGATTTGAAATACTCTGTTTCTTTAGTATTCTAGTGTCAAGAATCCCTGAAACTAATCCTTATAGTCTACAAGCTTTGGCAACACCACTACTGGGTTAGTTTCTAGGTAGTCTATAGTTTGACCAAGTGAATTAACTTTCGTTTCCTTGTACTGTTGATTAAACTCCCAAATTTTGGAATCTGAACTTGATTCCCTCAACATCTTGCCTCTAAAGTGATTGAAAGATATATTGGGATACTTATTTGCCACCATATTTAGTCAAGTTGACCCATTACTTTTATAGGAACTCCATGTTAGTAGGGAGAACTCTCAGCTTTGGCTGACGAGCACTCCAAACAGCCGGGTTTTCTCCAATTTGAGCAACAGAAGGCTTTAGGACTTGATGTCTCTTTTAGGGATTTTATTTATTTATGAATATAATCAATTTCTATTTAATATGTTCAAACTATGTTGTCATGTTCACAACTGAACATGAAATAGAAAACTATTCATCACATCTTTATGCATTTTATCTTGTTTATTATTTCATGTGATCAAGATATAATCATGCACTTGTATAAAACAATAAATGATGCATGAAGAAAAAACATGAAATATGACTAGTCTTGAGCATTTTATTTTGATTGATCCATAACGGATCAATCTTGACCTAGGGGATTCCATACCTGAGTCGACTCTTGACTCATGTCACAAAATTCCCCAAGTGAAAAGTATTAAACTCATATATGGATTACTGCCTTGAATTGGTGGGGTCCCCATCTTAGAACTCCATCGTCAATTTTACAAATATACTCGCACACGGGTGAGGGGGTTTAGGGGTGAAATTTAAATAAGTGCATTAGATGCACCTGACCTTATATATATATATATATATATATGAATTAAAAAGAAAAATTCACATACCATCATTTAACTACTGAATTATTACATACAACAAACACAATAATTAAATAATTAAATAACTAAATCCAAACATGCATAGGTCGGTCAATATCTCAAGACCAGTAGGTATAAAATAATTCAAAATAAAATTTGAACTGTAATAAATTTAACAGTATAAAGGTGTTCTAATAATTTAAAAAAATTTAAAAAAATTCATATAATTTATTTATCATTTCCAATATTTAATTTAATTTTTTTAATCCAAAAATTAATTTAAACCATTACATTATTTTAAAAATGAAATTAAATTACAATTTTGGATTCAAATAAATTTTAAACCCCCAAAATTAAATTTAATTATTTTAATTTAAAAATAAAAAAAATTAACAAAATTAATTTATTTGGTATAAATAAAATAAAACTGGGCCCGAAAACCCTGCCATGACACTTATCAAATTGGTTTGTTTCCTCACTAGCCCATTTGGGATTAAAAAATCAATGTTGGGGTTTTCTAGCCAGGGCATGCCTGCCCAACAAATTTTGAGTCTGGCAGACCTACACCGACCCTTTTGTGGGGAAACTCAGGTCTAGTTGAACCCATGTAACCAGAAGTGGTTACCTTCGGACGGGGAAGAAATTTGGCAGGACTGTGAACTGCAACAAGGGTGTTTCGACAAGATCTGGGCACTGTAGTTATGTTGTGGTGGTGCACGGATGGTTTGGAGACTACCCAAGGATGCGCTCATGGGATAGGGAGGTGTGACATCGACATCAATTGACTAGGGTTTTAGGTAGCCTTCGTCATAGAGAGTGTGGACATGGTGAGGCTAGGATGACAGCAGAACTAGGACGAAATAGTACCTCGGGATGACATAGTGGGTTAGGTCGAGTGACAGCAAACACTGGACGACGAGGGGTAGGATTCAAGTGGTGGTGACCTGTGCGTTGAGGGATCTAGTGAGTTAGGGATGTTGTGTGATGACCTCATGATGCATCTTTGGTCATGGGTGGTGGAGAGCCCTTAGGTTTTCTTGGGATGGTGGTGACACCAGGTTTGGATGAAATGACAAGGGTGAGATGGAGACATGGCTTGGGGTGCTCCTTCTATAAATCAATGAGGACTATGACATTTACATTCTCATTTACCAAGTGGGAGAGTGGGAGATAGGTCCTCCCAGGTGGGGGTGCGATAAGGAAGAAGACCCAGTGGGTCTAGGTCAAGGTGGCCACCATTTTTTTACTAAAACTCTCCATTTACCATGTTTTCAAAAGTCTAAAGAAAACTTTTGTAAAAAAAACTGAAAATTTTGTTTTATTAGACAAAAACATAAATTAATATAAAAATATATTATTTTTAAATTTTTCCTCTAATAATTTATAACCACCAGAATTAATCCTGTGACCGGATTCTAACCAAACCATGGGCAGATTCTGGTAATATTTCAAGAACAGAAATTAACATATATAATCATGTTCTTTGAATATAAAAAATAGAAAAGGTTATATTCATCAACCAAATTTTCAATCATTTAAAAATTTTCAAATGGACATTACCTGGACATTCAGAAACAGATCAATGTGTGGTATGATTTGTTGGAACCATTTTAACACCATGTACATAAATTTAAGGCAATTTAATTTTTCCCTGACTCAGAAATCCATGAATCCCTCTAATACCACTAAAGGGTAGCATGATGGGAAGTGAAATAAGATGGGATATGAATTTAAAATTTTCTTTAGCAGTGTGATATAACATCATCAAATCTGTTGATCTTATCCTAGTACGGACCAAGGACCACACATGGTTTAAACAGAGTACAAAAATAAAATCCACATTTACCTTGTTTGGATCTGATGTGTGAAATCCTGTCGTAAGATACCTGCAACTGTTGCAAAAATAATCCAATGATAAAGTCCTCTAGATCATCTACACACGCTTATTGCATATGATCACATGTCATACATCAAAATCTGGTTGCTAGTGTGGAACTACGAAAACCACATCGATGTCGCGTTCATCCCCATGATCCACTGTCTTCGATCCGAGAAGATGGAACTTGAATCACTTGCTTGATTGATAGATTCTATGTCTAGGAGTCTGGTGGAGAGAGCGAATCTCACTTCCAACAGATGAATAACCTTGAAGAGAAGAGGCTCTCTCTACTTATATAGTGGAAATCAATAATACCAAATTTGGATTCTTGCCCCTCATGTAATAAATATCCACTATATAAATTTTATAAATAATTTATTTAGGAAAAACTAAATTATGCCATAAATATTATTTATATTTTATCACTAAATTCTAATATATATTAAATATATATTATGTGATAATATTATTCCATTAACATGACTCATGACTCATGATAATATTAAACGAACCTAGGATATTATATTAATATACATTTGAATAATTTTTTTACTTGTATTTACTTAAGACGTTGTAAATACATGTAATAAATAAATTAAACCCAATTATAACTTACTTGAATAAAAATGAATTTATTTATTTCTTGGTGATGCATAGAACTTGGATAATACCCGAACCCCATGTTGGGGCCCATCAAGTTCTATATTTTTATTCAATAGAATAGGGAAGATTCTCATAGAGATATAGTGTGTGACCATCTAGAACCTTATCTCTATAGTAGTGAATAATATTCACAGACCGTGAGTGGGGTCTAGAAACCCATCAAGGCCCCTATAGAGATAAGGAGAATTCAAAGTAATGAATTCCTTCCAATGAACACCGTCTGTGTAATATAATCACTTCGTCATCGATATCTCTTAAAGTATGATGCACACTTGTGTCATCATCCATTTCTTGGTTTATTATTTGTTGATTTTTTTGGATAAACTTACCTTAGACTACCATGGCGATGGATTTACGACAGTTTCACCATCCTGATTATCCAAGAACGAGATATATCTTCCTCAACTCAAAAGTGAAGAACCCTCTATTTATCATTCAATCAATGTCATGTCACCAATGATGTACCTAACACTAACTACCTCGCCACATCTTAATTGTTATGTTCTTCATATTGCATAAAAGTTTGCAATAAAATGACATATATTGATAATTATCAATTCAGGAGACCATTACACATTTCAATAGATAGTAAAAACTAATGACACCTGAAACATGCGATGTTCCTATTGTCAGGCATGTCCTCGTGATCTCAACTACTAGAGATCACCATGTATGAACTTCACGAGAATAAGTCTCAATTATTATAACCCCTTAGCACATAATAGTCAAACATCATATATGTCTTTTTAGAAATATGTAACTCGACTATATGACATTACTTTACGATTACTATCATATTATCATTATGTTCTCATTATAGCCTAGGAATTTCTATAACCCCTTGATACAACACTTAATCTAAAGACATTACCATAAACATAGTGGATGTACAAGTATCTATTAAATTATGGAAATAAATAACACATGTATATATAATAAATTTTATACATGTAGTGGTAATAAAATAAAAAACATGTTGGGTCTAGGGCACCCACATTCAATAAGGGGCACTTTAGGATTTTCTCAATATATTAAAATATAATAAGGAAATTCTAGATGAAAAGACTAAAAAATGGACTATAAAGAATATGGGGTAAAATTTTAGATCATATATTATGTACTTTTTATTATTTGATATTTTTATTATTTTTAAATAATTTAATAAAAAATTAATTCCATAAAATATCATTATTGTCAAATTTCATATTTTCCACTACTTTGACATTAAGAATATCCAGATAACAAGTTCTCTTTGAACCAAAAATTTTAATACATTCCTAATAAGTCATATTATTATAAAAAATTCATTTATAACCTTAATTAATTCAAATTATATCAATTATAATAATTATAATATAATTTATTTCACTTTTCCATTAATTGAATAATTACTTTATCATTGCTATGTAATTATTTAATATAATTATTTCTTCATTAAAAATTAAAAATAAATTAATATGATGTAGATAAAAATTTTATATATATTAATACTATTTGTAGTAGAACAAATATTATGGATAAAACCATATTAGAAATATTATACCTATTGAATATAAGAGTATGAAATGTTTTACTTTTAATTAAATAAAACACTACAGGGGTCATAATCACTTCATAATGGAAACAAATGGTCATGAATATGATCATTTAATTGTTATTAAAAACATTTAATCATATGATAAAATCTATTCAGGTGTTTTTATAATTATTTGATTTTATCATTAAAATTAAAATCATTTTATTTATTTTTCCGTTAATTAAATAGTTACTGCATCATTGTTGTGAAAGCCATTAATGTAATTATTAATTTTATAAAAATTTAAATAAATTTTTTAAAGATAAATATTATATATTTTGAAAAACTATTTATATTCAAACATATCGTCTAGATTATAATATATTCAAATGTCATACTTATTAAAAGCCATTGTGTTGTAAGTTTGACTTTTCTTAAAATAAAATACTACAAGGGACATAATGTAAACCATGTGGATTGAAAGGATAAAACATTCAACCCATGGATGGTTTTGGTCAAAAAACAATCATTCAATAAAATTTAAACAAATATGAAGGTAATTTAGAAATCCTTATCATTATATTTTTTTCCCTAAATTACCCGATTTACCCTTAATTGTTTTAATAATCTTTACTACGTTTACTATTAATATTGTGTAAAAATAAAAGGGTTCAATTTAATGAATTTGTACATTATTATTCCTAATATGGAATCCATTTTTTAAAATTTTAAATTCATAATTTGAATATCTTTATTTAAAATTGAACTAAAAAATGCAATGAAAATCAGTTTTTCAGAAAAATGCCTTTTTAAATATAAAATGTATTTATACTAAATTTAATTATAAAATATATTTTAAAATTATAATTGAATTATTTTAAATATTAATTGAGTAATTAAAATGTTAAACTAATTAAAAACCTAATTTTACCAAGTAAATAAAATACATCTTAAAATAAATCCAGTATTTTTTACTGTTCATTGAAAAAGTTATATTTTTTGAAAATTATAAAAAATTCAACCAAAGTTAATTTGGCATGTTGAAACAAAAAACTAAATTAATTTTTTCAAATAAAATTTCTAAAACATCTATAAATTAATTATTATATTCATTCATGAAAAACAAGAAAAACCATTTAAAAAACATATTATGGAAGATTAAAATTACTTTATTATATTATTATTAAATAATAATTTAACAATAAATAAATATTTAGGTTTAACTTTATATTTATTTCATAAATATGTTATTCCTATTCATACCCTTCAATTTAAGGGCTTGGTTATAACAATCACATTTAAATAATAATATTCAGTTATTCCTTTAAGCTTGATGTGGCATAGTGTTTGATTTTAAAATCTCAGGATGTTACAAAGTAATTTATTTTAATTTTTATATGTAAATTATATGTACTTAATTCTAAGTAATTAAAATTATGAAAATTATTATTTGGTTTTCACTTAATTTGGAAGTAATAATTTATAATGTCGTAAATGATTAATATTTCTTAGGAATAATTTATTTATGGTGGTTAAATTTAACTCCTAAATATTTTAGTATAGTTTTTTTTTAAATTTTTTTAAATGGTTTCTTCCATGACTAAAAAATAATATGATATATTACATGATTTTCTATATAAATACAATAAATTATGGAATAAATTAAATTAAAATAACCCCGTTATAAATGTAAAAAATTATCTATATTTATAAACATTTTAAAAAAATAATATTAAGAGATGTTTATTATATATAAAGTTATATTTAACAGGTTATCTTATATAATAAAATGTTTATGGGTAATATTTTAATAAAATAAATTTTTAAAAAATTAAAATTATTTAATATATGTTAATAAAAGATAGAAAATGTTAAATATAAATTTTAATAGTAATTAAAAAATTATTGAAATATAAAATATTAATTTAAAATGATTATATATAAGGTAATATTAAATAAATACACATTTAATGATAATTAGGAATTAAAATTACAATTATGGTATATAGAATATTATTTTTGAAATTAATGTAATGATAGTTATAATTAATTTCTTTTTAAACATATAATGAATATTATATTATTAGGGTCATAATGTTGAATAAGAGATAATTTAAAAAAAATTACTTTTCACATGTCTATTTTAGAAAAGTAGAAATTTATATATACATACTAAGTTTAAAAAAATGGGATAGAGAGCCTTAGATTAAGGGGAGATCAAGCGAGTTACTTAGGGAAGCTAACCGATCATTTACCTAATGTAATAAGGCCAATAGATGTTGAAGATAATATAAACTGAATCAAAGATTGTGTATATACATGTGTAGGTGAGGAAACAAGTGGGTCAATATGTAGGGAAGGGTTTATTTTAAACTCACAGTGGGGGTCATGCGTGGTGACAATAGATAACCACTGAGCCTAATCAAATTTTATTGGAATGTTATATAATTTATTGGTTTATAAGTGATCTTATAGAGGAAGAGATATATTTTACGAGATGTTTTAAAAAAGGGTCACTATTAAAAAATTAAAAATAATACACATGTTCGAATTTAAAAACACATCATTATCACCTCTTTCCTTTTTTGTATGCCATCAAAAATTTAAACACCCAAAACTTACATAATTTTGAACCTAAAACATACTATTGGATATCCATAGAATATATTTATAAATATATACAACTTCACATTAAGGAACCACCCAACATACTCAAGTGATAGGGGGATGGTTGAATGAAGTTCACAGGGATATGGAAATAGCTTAAGTCATCTTCTTCGTCATAGAATGAACTATAGAGATATTTTTTAGGTTTATATATACAAAAAAAATATTATTATATATGGGATTTCATGGATATATGATCCTCACAACATAGTGGGAAACATGAAATCCAATTCCAAATGTAAGCCTTTGCATTAGACTTTATCATTCTCATTAATTTTGAAACTTATAAAAAATGGTGTGATCTATGTAATGATTATTTGGTGTGAGAATAGGATGTGGAAAGGAATGTAACCGAATTTTAACCAATCCTTTAAAGGTTTTCCATATTTATCCTTTCATGAAACTATATCATGGCCTTTTTTGATTCATATATATATATACATGTTTTTCATCTTGAGAAGCAATCACATATTTTATTTATAAAAAATATTCTTGGATAACATAACGATAAAGGGCAACAAATTTACTTGGGTGGTTGGACGTATAACATATGGAGATGAAAACCTTACTGTATGAGAGTTATAAAACCCATGTTCCTTGATCACCAAAAATATCCACAAAACTTATTTGGTTATATTATATATAGAATATAATATATACTTTTCTATAAAGGATCTCGTCCTCCTCAGGTGTTCCTCAAACTATGATCTACTAAGATTCGAAAAGAAAACTTGTGCACTACAGTTGCAAAGAGAGGTGGAGGGGGAGAAAGGGGATGGATATTGAGTTTTTGGAGACAAATTAGGGGGTCATATATGTTATGGAGTATATTCTATAAGGATTGAAAAGGTTTTTTTATAGAATTTAAGTAAGGGTTATTTTTTTGATAATTAATATTTTAAATTTTGAAAACATGAAGCTCTTATTTTATTATAAAAGGTTTAGATATATCCCCTTTTTTATTAAGAAAATAACACCTCTTTTTAAATGGTTTTATAGGGAACCCATTACATATCTTATTGGCCTATAGGTACATTGGACTATGAAATACGTGGATCTAAGGTCCTTATATGGTCCAAAGGAACCATATACCATAAGACAAAAGAGTGGCCTAAAGACATAGTAGGCATGAAATCCTATTACATGACCTATATGCACCTGAACCATATGTACATGTATTTGGACACACTATATCTATCCCACCCACACACTCATGTGCCACCCCACCGGAGGCCATAGTGATCCTCTACATCACTCCTTCCATCATCCATATGCTCCCCTGCAAGCAACCAAGTAGGCTTCCACCTACATCACTGTATTGTTTTTATTTATAAAATTTTTGAAATTTTCAATTGAAGTAATAATTTTAGTGTAGGTATTTAAGGAATTTTAACACCATTAAACTTTATTTTTTCCTATTAAAAATGTTTTATTAAAAAAAATATCATGCATAATATTTTTCTGCAATCCTATTTTTATTTGAAAATAAATTACCTTTAGGAGCTAGTATCTTTTAAATATTTCATTTAGGTCTAAAATATTGTGTATACATTAACTATTTTTCTAATAAATTTTCTAATTTTTTTAAAACCATATATCTCAGTGATTTAATTTAATGATTTATTAACATATCTTTTCAATTTCTTTTGAACCATGTTGATATTTCCTTAAAAATATATATTTATCATAAAAAATATCTTATGGAGTTTCCATTAACCTATCATGATTTTATACATATATATTTTCTTTTATGAACCCAGTATTCTTTTTGGAGGAAAAAATTTAAAGAATAAAATGTTTTATTAAAGGATGGAATTTGGTCACTCAAAATGATAAGGAGGAGTGGATAGAGAACATAAAACCTTAATTAATTTTGATGGGTAGGCATGATAAAGACTTTAATATTCCATGATTCCTCAAATATTTTGTTTTTTAAAATTTAAATGAGTTTTTATTTAAAATCCCTTGATTGTTTTTATAAGGAATTGTTGTGAAATTATTTAAAAGTAAAAATTTGTTTCTAGAAAGAGAATTTGTTGGTTTAAAAAAAAATTTTCTTATTTTAATTATAGATGATTTAGGTATTATTAAGTCTTATGAAAGGAAGTTTATCAAAGTAAATAATTTCTCCCAGGAGAGGTTATTAAATTTTTTTCATTCTAAAAACCATCATTTTCTTTTAAAAGAAAAGAAATTTTATATTTTAATAATCTTATAGTATTCCATTTTTAATAGTTTATTTCTCAAGGAGTTTTCAAGTATTTTGGAAAACTAATAGAATTATTGATTTTTTTAAAACCCCTAACCTAGAATTTTTTCTCACCGCATGCTTTCCAATGATTTTTTCTTGGATTACTAATGAATAAGAATTATTATATAGCTTGGTCTCGATTATGAGGTTTTTCTTGAGTGAAGTTGAAATAGTATTTGATGAGTTTGTACTAATTTTAGAAATCCTATTATTGATGAAATAACATGGGGTTTGATAGGTAATAAAATTTCTAATTATCTAAATCTCTAGACCTAAAAATATATTTTAAATATAGTGAATTAATAGTCATAATTGAGGTTGTAATTTTTAATCATTAAATTTTAGTAGCTTCTTTTATATTAGAGTGAATGTGGAAAAAAGTTATTTGTTTTTAGAACTGGACCTAGGAATACTGGTTCAGGTCTCCACAATGACATTTCATTACTTTCATACTTTTAATATGATTTTTAGAAAATAGTAAAATAATTTAAAAAACAATACTAATCTTGTAGTATAAGAAAATATCAAAATATATGAAACATAGATCATTATAAAAATTTCTAGATCTTAAAATTCTAATTGAATTATTAGATCGATTGTCTGGTTCAACCTACCATATATTATTTATTTCATGAAAAATGACTTTGATTGAGGATGTATCGACTATAAGTAAAGATGGATAAATGTATGGTTGAACAAGAGAGCATTAGAGTAAAATTCAATCGACCACGTGATCAAAAATCAATATTAATGAATGTTTAAAAATCAATTTACCACTTGATGGATAGTGACTACCCACATGGAGAAAACATGCTACTGTGAGGAAGATACCATGAGATATGAAAGTATTGTACGTCATGTGAGTATACGTACAACAAATGATTTGGCGGTCAATTAAGTGACCGTAGGACCAAAAATCAATCGTTTGTGAGAAGAAAAGGCATCAAGTGACCATGAGATGCAAGAAAAGATAAAATAAAAAAATATCTAATCATAAAATTCCTTATCCTTTTATAAAGACAGTATATGAAAACCACATTAATGATAATTACACATGAAGTACATTATGATGTGAGAAATTATAACAATCCATTTAAAATAAAAATAATTTATGGTGTTTTCATTATTTTCTGTATTTGTAATATTCAAAAACATAAAAAAGTATATAAATATTAAGAAATATTGAAAAAAACTTAGAACAAAAAAATAGAAAGAACTTAAAAACTCACGCTTTTCAAAATTAAAATACTAAAAATGATTTTTTATCAATACCCACCACTTTGAATGTTTTCCAAATGTAATTAAATGTAATTAAAATACAAGAATATTGAAACATATTTTAAAATTTTAATGTCCTGATCTATCTCCCCCTATCACATTTGATGAACTGGTTGGCCACACGGCCTCATTCAAACATTCCCATGTCAACTAGTAGTGAGTGGCTGATGTGTCATGGTGGGGAGACTATACCCTTATATTTAGAGTTGAGTATTGTGGTTAACAATATATATATAAATAAATGGAAGCAATAATAATGAATAAAGAAGAAGAACAAGTATAAACATCTAACCAAAAAATAATCAACTCAAAATCTAAAATAAGACCACATAAAAAAATGTTGTCATTTCTCTAAAAAATGGATCAAGAATACCTAGAAGTAGGCAGATATAATATGATGTACACAAGTGTAAAAAAGACAAAACAAATATACAAACATAACGATAACTAGATCTATCATTTGCTACCAAGATCTCATCTTAATACAAGAAGTCACATATCCATAATTTGATGCTACACCTTTCCACACCCGTAATCATATAATATGCCTGAGTAATAATGGAGGCCCAGATATGGTGTGAGATAAACTCAGTAGGACACAACTAATGGTGCTTATAAAAATCCAGTTTTAAATACAAACTATAATGGTGTTCCTTTATATCGATGTAAAATAGAAAATAAACACAACCGTTATTGAGCTCAGGTTCCTCATGGGACACCTGGCTGAACATACCTGCTTCTGCTTATGTTGGATATCTTTGAGCATGTTTTCATTTAATAATTTATTTAGGACATAAAGAATATAATATTGGTGACCATAGATTAGTAATGATGAAAATAATAAAAGAGGGTCCATTGAGAAACCAATGCATCCTTAACCTTAGAAGGCCAGACAAACTCACGGTACAAAAACATGAAAACTATAAATAAGGGTAAAATTTTAATCTAATGGTTACAACCAAGGAATTACTTTGGAAGTATGTATAACCCAGTCCATGGATCATGTCCAAGGTTACTCCGTCGTAAAGAAGACAGGAGACTAAGGAGAAAATCCATGGTATCGTATATCTTGAGACATCACAATGAATCCAAGGAGTGCATCCAAGGTATATTAATTTTATAGATAATGAAATGGGATCCTACGATACCATGTCGAGCATCCACTAATAGAAAATGGACAACTTACAAGGTGGGCATCTCCCTTTGAAACCAACTCAATGACTTAGAATAGTGTTCTTTGTGTGCTCAAGGCATTCCATCTGGAATCTAATGCGGGCTCAAGTCTGATCATTTCTATAAAGATGAAAAAGGTCCATATAAAATAGGTAGTTTATATGTATATTTATATATATCCATAGGCTATCATAGTCTATGTAATAACCATTACCATTACTATTTAATTAGATTCATTAGAACATCCTTTTCATTATAATAACAAAGGGTTAAGAGGGACATGTAACCATAAAAATCAATTATAACTGATAATCTCTAAGTAAATTTGGATTTACATTTAATTATAATTGATTAATTTATTAAAATGAGCACTTACCATAGGAAATGTCAATTCTAGAACAACCAAATAATGTTATGGGTAGTCATGACATTGGTAACCATAAGGAATAAGAAGGAACACACCGTAAGTGGGTGGTTTTAATTGAGGTATCAACCTCAAAAGGTTTCAATTGGTCTTATTATGTCTTCATATTAGCATTTAGAAAATTTAATTTAAGGAATGTAAATTTTGAAGGCAATGCACGGTTAAACCAGTGGGCAACAGAACGACAAGAATTCATAAACGGTGAGACCTTTAGTGGGAAGTCTTAGACCACCTACCTTATGCCAATATAAGATGCCTCATCTAGTATAATCCTTGGGTTTTTCCTAAAATGGATAAAAATAGAAGAATAGACAAATGACCTAAAAATAGGGAATCTTATCTTGCATGGAAATAACTAAAAATAAGAAGAGATTAATCAAGAGAGGAACGGAGTGGATTGAATCAATTAATGTGATGTATCCAGTTAGATAAATAGTGGTTAATTCCATGCTCATATGGAAGAGAAACCTCAAATCCTAGTTTGAGGTGGAGGAAGAGCTCCCAATAGGTGTGTTTCTAGGTGTGAGAAGTGAGGGGAAATAGAGGAGATATTAGTTTTAAAGAAGGAGAGGAAAATTGTCTTTTCACCCACTTTTAAGAGGTAGCATGGTTTGGATACTTGGTTGGATAAATGGTGTGACAATCTTGCTACAATCACTATCCTTGGCCACCCCTTCACATGGGTTGGCATATTGTTTTAATTAACGCACCCAAATCATACACAATGACTCTACAAAAAAGACTGAAACCCTTTCATAATAGTGTGACCTAGTCTGTAGATTTATAAAAAATTACGCAACCCTCTTCTTTACACTATAACACACTAGACAATTTTAAAAACTGTGCAAACTGAATTTCATGGTTTAAACTAACCCTGCGGCCCACCTATTTCCTCCAAAAATCAGGGTGTGAGGATCTAAACATACCCCATATACCTTGGTAACCTCCATGACCTCATTAGTAATTACTATAAGGATAAAACTAAATAATTCCATTGAAATTAAAAGGTTCTGTACCTCATAGAAAATTTGAGATCTTACAGGCTTCCCCCATAAAGAAACTTGTCCCTGAGTTTCCCTTACAAGGGTGGTAAAGCATTGTTTAAGAATAAATTTGAACACTGAAAACATACGTCGTCCCATATCTCCTAATTATCATCTTGTATACAACCATTTTTCTATAGCACACATACTAGAGGAACATACTATCCTCGAAGAGACTTCATGCTCTGATCGACGATACCAATAGGATAGTCGTTAAAAGAATCACTGACCTCCAGTTAATCATCCTCAGTACCAAAATTATTAGATGGGCCGAGATGATATCAGTGAAGATATGATATATGGAAGTTATTGTGCATGGTTTGGTACCTCTGACGAAGTTCAATCCGACATGCTACTGACCCGACTCTCTCTAATATATCTAAAGGTCCAACGAAACTAGGAGTCAACTTCCCTAGCCTCTACACACTATTTGAAAAATGATTAATTGTGATAGGCAATTTGCACATCGAAAATAGTCACTTATTAAGGATTATTTGTGATGGTATGGGTTTCACATCACAAATAATTTTGTTACTTTTATTTTCAACTTGAAATGTTTACCGTCACGAATAACTTCATTACACATGCGTTACATTCAGTGGGAGGCATTATTTGCAAGGAGAATCTACTCCATATTGAAAATATTATTTGACCAAATGGTAATTTTCATCGGTAATATAAAACCAGTTGAAAAAATGTGTCAGTAGAATATAATTTTTATTGTAACCCATTATAAATAACTTTTATATCATGCCACCTTTATTTATGGTGGGTTCTATTTGTGATAGAACCCATTACAAAAAAATCTTGTAACTTATAATCTAACCTATATATATGTCCCCAACCCCTTTTTCTCTCCTGATTTGTTCTCTCCCCTCATATACACTCCTCTATTGTTCTATCCTCTTCAATTTGAAATATTTTCCTTTATTTATTTAATTTGTATAGGGAAGTAATCCTTTCATATTCGTATTAATATTTGTTTTCTGATAAAATATCAACTTTGAGGTATGTGCTTAATTTTTTTAATTGTTAATTAATTTAATTTAATTTATATTAGAAATAATTATTTTTAATTAGCACTAATTAGTTTTAATTAGCACTATTTTTTTGTGATTAGTACTAATTAGTTATAATTAGCTGCAATTAGTAACAATTAGCAGAAACTACTTATAATTAAGACTGATAAATTATAATTGATAAATATTTAGAATTAACTAAGAAACATTACTAAAAATTAACAAATTTTAGTAATAATTATTAGTAATTTATAGTAATTAATAATAATTTACTCTAATTTGTAATTACCAGTGGTTTTTAGTAACTAAGGTTAAATATTAATAATTAAAAAACATTTAATAAAAATTAGCAGCCATCAGAAAAAAAAATTAGGAGAAATAAGAATAATTAATGGTAATTATTAAAAATTATCTTTAATTATTAAAAATTTTCAGCAATTAGTAAAAATTAGTGGTAAATAGTAAAAATTAGTAGTAATTAGTACAAAATTGTGGTAATTAGGAGTAATCGATAAAAATTAGTGGAAATTAATAAAAATTTGTTGTAACTAGTAAAAATAAGTAGTAATTAGTATTAATTAGCTATAATTAGAGGTAATTAGTAAATATTAGAGGTAACTTGTAAAAATAAGTGATAATTAGAAGTAACTTGTAAAAAATAGCATTAATTAGTGGAAATTAGTAAAAATTGGATGTCACTAGCGGTAATTTGTAAAATTTATTTGCAGTTAAAAGTAATTAGTAAAAATTAGTGGTAACTACAAAAATTTACTAGTAATTTGTAGTCAATAATTAAAATTAGCAGTGATTAATAAAAATTAGTGGAAATTATAATTAATTAATAATATTTAGTTATAATTAGTAAACATCAATGACAATTAGCACTAAATAGTAAAAATTAGCACAATTCTAAAAAAATTTGTGGCAATTCAATAAAAATTAGCACTAATTAGTTATTAATGATAAATATTTATAATTTAAAAATAATTAGTAATAAATAGTGGTAATTAGTAGTAATCTATAAAAATTAGCGGTAATTAGTAAAACTTAGTAGTAATTATTAAAAATTAGCAGCAATTATTAAAATTTTCCAGTAATTCACAATAATTAGTAAAAAATAGAAATAATTAGTAATAAATAATGGTAATTAGTAAAAATTATTGGTAATTAGTGATAATTTATTAAAATTAACAGTAGGTAGTAGTAATTAGAAAAATTTATCAGTGATTAGAAAGAATTAGTAGTGATTAGTAAAAATTAGAGGTGATTAGTAAAAATTAGCAGTAATTAGTAAAAAATGATGGTAATTAGTTTAAATTGTTGATAATTAGTACAAATTAGTGGTAATTAGAAATAATAATTAAAAAGTTTCAGTAATAAGTGTTAATTTGTAAAAATTAGTGGAAATCGTTAAAAATTATCACCAATAAATAAAAATGGGTGACAATCAGTAAAAAATAGACAAAAAAAGTAAATATTAAAGGTAAAAATTGATTAAAATTATCAAAAATCACCTTTAATTATCAACAATTATCCAAAATTATCCATAATTAATAATAGAAGGTTGGCCAAGGGGCATGAGAGAAGCATAGTGCAGAGAGGATGGAGGCTAAAACCATGTGAAATAATTTTGGGGCCCCTAAGTTCAAACTATTTGGACGAGAGGCTATCTTGGGTAAACTTATGAATTATGGAAGATGAAATAGATACAAGAGATAATAATGAAATTCTTTGTGTTTTTTTTACCTTTTTTAGTTTAATATATCATTATGTGAAAATAATTTTTTACTAATAATATTAATGTAAATGGTTGATTATCAAGAAAACATTATTTTCTCAGGATGATTGATTTAACTTAAAAGGGATATAATCCACTAAGAGTGTCATTGTAAACTCTCACATTTACTTCATATTCCATCACTCATTGGTTTATCCATGAATTTGCCTTATCTAATCGTTCTGAACTATGGGGCGCAACAATTATTTCCATATACTACCACCTCCATCCCCTCAGCTACCTACTTCCTTCTAGGTAAGAATTTAGTGGAGGAGATAAAGGAAATGATAGAGTAAAATAATTTTTGGGCACCTTCATTGAGACCATTTGGAGGAGAATCACTCATGGGTAAACTTATGAGTTTACCCATGACCGTGTCTCCTCCAAATGGTTTGAACTCTTGGGAACTAGAATTATTTCACTCAATTGTCACAATCATCCCATTTTCTCCATGATTCTCTCAAGCCCATTGGTCTGCCCTCTATTTCCCTAAATGGTAATTACATCAAATTTAAGGAATTAGAAAAAATACTTGTAATTTTAAAAAATTATCGTTAATTAGATAAAATTGAAAATATTTACAAATAATATTAATTTTTTTTGGATTTTATATTTTTTGGAAGGTCTCTTCATTAAATTAGATTAATTATAATAAATATTTTTGATTTCTATTTTTTATAAAAATATTGAACCAGGATGTAGGTTATTAGAAGATTTATCCAAATTAAAATGATTTCATCTTATATTATGGTTAAAATGAGTAATTTGTTAGTTTTATTACATGTGGAAAATTGAGGTACAAAGAGGCATAATAAGTGTATTCTAGATTGGTTCCCATTAAATAGTTGAGGTTTTTTTTGTCTTACACATGGATTGCATCATTTAATTATGTCGTAGAACACAACATCATTGATGTTATTGAAAAAATCCAACATTTCAATCCGTAAAATCCTAAATAATCCTTTTGATGGTGATTCATGGAATTTTTTTGTCCAGGAACATCATTTTTTTACTTCTAAAGCCCGTAATGTGTGATTGGGTCTGTCTATTATTGGGTTCTGTCCATTTGGTTCTCATGGTAGTTAATATTATTATTGAACCAGCTCTATAGCTCTATAAAATGTACCTTCTTAGATTTTGATGAATGGTCCTTATATCTTTATTAAATTATTAATTTTAGGACATCTAAAAAATAATATAGATGTTTTATTGAATCCATTGATTGTTGAGTTAAATTTATTATGGAGTAATGGTGTCAGTATATATGATGTTTTTCAAAATAGAATTTTCTAATGAAAAATGAATTAATGTGGACAATTAGTGACTTATCATCATATATAATGCTATTTGGATGGAGTACACATGGTCTAAAATCTTGTCTGTACTTTAAGATTGAAAATAAAGTGTTTATTCTTGTCAATAGAATAAAACCTTATTTTTTCTATTATCATCGCATATTTATTCCTACTTATTATCCTTTCCAAAGGAACATAAATCATTTCAAAAAATGTACAACTAAAAGAGATGGACTTCCAAAAATTATTTTAGGTATTTATTTAAAATCTATTATCTCTTTATTAACATATATTAACTTTGTACTGACTATAAACCAATGAAAAATAGATTTCCTTGGGAAAGATCACAATTGTATAAAATGGATTATTTTTTTGGATCTTCCATACTGGTCTGATTTATTTTCTTCCACATGTTAGAAGTCATTCTTATTGAGTAGAAATATTTTGAAAATATATTTCATACATTTTTTGGGCACACTTGGTAATACCAAAGATAAATTAAAGATTAAATTATATCTTTCCAAAATTTGTAGTTGAATGAAATTGGATTTTTTTGAAAATGAAATATCACAGAGGTTAATGAAGATAGAAGTGGGTAATACAGTTTCCAAAGAAAATTATTTATTATTTTTTGTAGTGGATTTCATATTTGAGGCTATCAAATGGTTATGTTTTCAATTTGACAAGATGTGTTGGAAACAATCATATTACTAGTTTAAAAAGTAATGATTATATTGTTATAATGGAAATAATTGTACTGAATAGTTTAAGAGGTTTTGTGAATTATTATATTTTTTATGTTCTAAGATAAATATCATATTTTTTCTAAGACATTTGTGTGGTGACCACAGACTATGACGAACCTAGTAAAATGTTAGAAAATATTGTTTTAATTTTATATAAACTAGATTTTATTTTCATACAGACTTTATTTGATTCAATGGAACATTTAACATTACATTTTAAATATGAATAAAAATATAGAGGAATGATATAGTTCCTATAGATGTACCCATATGAGATATTTATGAATCAATTGAAGAAAAAGGTACGTAACAAAAAATCATTTGAAGGGAAAATTGCAGTAGTTTATTTATAGGTGGAAATTTATTTTTTCTACTCCCATTATTTCAAACTTGATTATCCTTAAAAACATAACTGAATGGCCCATAATGAGGAAAATATAGACAATTAAATTAAAATTCAATTATCAGTTTTTAATCATCTAGAATCTAGATTTGGGGGAGTTCATGAACAATGGTGTAATGACCCATAATATTATATATAAAACCCCCTTAAGATTTAATTAATTGAATTATTATATATATTGGATATAGAAAAAACATGTACTTATTTGGCTTTATTATATCTTATCATATTTAAATTTCTTTTTAGCATCATTACCATTGATAATATAGCTATTGAATAGTGATCAAAAGATTTCTATAAATATTGGGTTATGAAAAATCCAATTGACATTGACAAAGGAATTATGGAATCCACTAATAGTATCATACCCTATGATGCCCATTTATCAGAGATTCCAAGGAATATAACCTCACTAGGATTTTACCTTATCTAATCCCAAACTGAGATCCAAAAACATAGGCATGAGTAAAACCATATATGTGATAATTTCAACCACATCGAGATCAAAACCCAAACCATGTACACCAAAACACCCCATGGAAGTCTCACCATCATGCACCTTACCCTTAGTGTGTTTTGAGGTGTATTAAAGGGATATTTATCAAGTCCATAATGATATGAATATGAATATTTTATTTTCAATAGAATAATTTTCAAATTTTTTTTTCATATCGTTGCTTTATAAGTGATTTTTTTTATAATAAGACACAAATTTTATTTCTAATTAGTATTAAATTTCACATAAGAAATTTATTTTTATGAATTAATGGTTTTTTCAATAAATAATATTATAAATAAAAATTACTATAAAATAATTTTTAGTAAATCTAAATTATCATATAATTTTTATGAATTCAAATGTAATTTTTATAAGTGTTCAAAAATTGTTATTGTAAAAGAAGACATCATTTATCAATAAATGTTGATTCTTATATTCAAAGTGAAAATTAAAATATTTAGAAATTATTTTGATAAAATGAATATTACTTTTTGTAATCAAAATGAAAAAATTATCCAATAGCGATTTTTTTCTTAATTTTCTAAGACAGTTGAATTTTTGGCTAAAAATTAAATACTGTATAAGTATACAATGTATATGATGACATCATAATGACCTAAATGTGATGTTATAAATAATATAAAGGTTATAAAAAATAAATATAAGTTTTTCATTTAAAATATTTGTTATTTTATATTTATTTTATCAATTGTTTAAAGTCTTTATGAATCCTCCAAAACCATTAATATATTTTAAGGTTTTAAAAATACATATTTAAGAGTTTGACTCACTTCAACATTAGTAGGGGTATTATTTTATAAATTTCAGAAATTTTATATTTATAATAATGAAAACCACTCCCCTTTTGATGAAACAATGGAAAAAAACTATGGTATGGTTTTTTGTTTTGGTTATTTTATTATATAGAGACTGAAACCCAAGTTTGTGAAATAATAAAGAATTCCAATATATTTTTCTATATAGACCCACACAATATCAAAATTATCTTAAAAAAATAATTATATCAAATAATTACTCTTACCTCTGCTATCTATAGTCCAACCATTGTTTCCAAATCTCTCAATAAGCTCCTCCCATGCATTTGAAGTCATACTCTCAAGGTAAGGGACACTTTCCTTCTCTCCTTTATTCAAGATTCTTGGTTATCTAATTACTTCTCTTTCAAATTTATATTATTGGGATATTTTTTTCCACGTACGTTTTATTGTAAATTTTATTTTCAAATGACTAGGGACCCATTTATCTCTCATCAAATCACTTCCTAACTTTTTAAGTGATGTCGTTATGATGCTGAAATTCTATTGTGATTTTCCATGCTAAACAATTGTATAGTGAATACCCATAACCATTTCCTATAAAGGGTGCTCACCTTTATGAACTTATAATTATTGATTTGGAAATTACATGTATTTATTAAATACTCCATGATTGAGGAATAAAATATGATGATAAATGATTTCATGTTTTATGATTTATGTGACACACTTAAGAATGGGAATGGAATTAATGTAATGGGTGTGCCCAAAATTATATAGCACTCCAATGCATTGGATAATGTTTAGTCTCACAAGACATATTTAAAGGGATTAGAAAATGAACCTAATATATCACAATAATTTTTTCATCATGATGTATAGGCTGTTATCCTTGACCTATATTTATGATTCAATGTTTTAAGTCATTTCAAAATTTCATGTGTTCCCATTATGTAAACATGCTATATCATGCCTTATTGTTCATGTTTATGATTTCTACAATTTTATATCAGATTGATATGACTTTTTTATACCATTTATTACTATATTTACGTTATTACTTGTTTATTTTCTTACTGGGATTTATAGCTCACCCCTTTTTATGTATGTCCCCAAATTATCCCATGAAATTTTAAGTATGAGAATGTTAAGGAAGATTTCAATAATGATGATATATTTCATGTTTTAAGTTGTTATGTAATATACATAATTCCTAAAGAAACTATAATTATTGATCTTATAGGATGTATTAAGTGTGATTTTATGTAATAAATCATAAATTAATGTTCAATAAAGAGAAGGGTTGTTATAGTTGGTATCAGAGGAATGGTTTAGTTATTTTTGGGATTTGGATTAGAAAAAAATAGAGAAATACATCGGGATATGAATAAGTATAAGAAATAATCCATAAATTTTGATATGTATAGAGTTAGAGGTTTGGCAAGAAAATACATACTTTTTTGGATACTACAAGTGGATGTGTATTTGGAACAGATGTACATAGCGGTAAAACTTGAAAACACCGCATTGAGCTAGACTCGATAAGAAGCTAGTGCATAAAAGTGGACCTTACTGCACTCCTAGTTTAAAACTTTGGAGGGGTATTATTTGGAAAATTTATAAGCTCATTAAAAACCATTTTTAAGAAAACAAAAATAAACATAAGAATATATTTTTCCAAATAGATCACGGATAACATAGATTGAATCCTAGAAATTCCTAAGTTAAGGAAATACATGTAATTTATAATCTATTTATTTATAGTGATTAAATTATAATTTATGTGTTTAATAATTTAAAAATAATATTCCATAATGTTCCCTTATTAAATCCTATTTCTGGAAATGGGAGGAATTAATTAAAAAACAAATGTGAACAACAATATGATGATTATACCAACAAAATTACCAACATGATGGGAGAATTAATCATGAAATTTGTGATGGTACTCTCTCACATGTTTCAGGTTCTAAATAGAAACCTCAATCAAGAGGAGTTCTCAAATCCTCTTAAGAAAGAAAAAGTATAAATAGAGAGATTTCTGTAATAAAGGCCCATGATTTTAAATGGATCATCCAATCCCTTAATTACGGAAGAATGGGTCGACTCAATTGAGAATATATTTTCCATACATAAATTATCTGAACAAGAGAAGGTTCTATTGGATATTTATTTTATAGAGGGAGAATCTGATTCATGGTGGAAATTGATCAAGAATACATATCCTGAGGAATATATTGAAATGATGGGGTGGAAGGAATTCTGGAAAATGTTTTTGGATAAATATTTTCCTCAAAATATTTTACTTAAAATAGAAAGTGGTTTTATTTATCTCATGGAAAAAATAAAAAATATATTGGGGAATATGAAGAAAACTTAAAAATAATTTTATGATACACCTTCGGCTTTGTCATTACGCCTGAATATAAGGATGAAAACTTCTTTGGTGGGGGTAAAACCTAGTATATGAAAATACGTAGCGATCTGATACTTTTATAGCTATGGGGAAATTTTAATATATACTCTCAAAGTTGAAATGGATATCGATGAATCTCAATGTTATCATACGGATAAGAAGAATAAAGTGGATTTTAATTCAGGAAATCTGATGGAGAAATATAACAGTTCCATGAAATTTCAACATCCCACTTGACGAAAGTGTAGAACGAAGCACCATTAAAATTTCCCATGGGGAATGAGGAAATGATTTAGGTGTGGGAATTAATGACATTTATCTAAGAATTATATATGAGAGGAACCCACTAATGGGATAGAGTAAAGGAATGATCTGGTCAAATCTCACTGCATTGTTCATTGCTTAAACTACAAGAAACTATGACACTTTGCAAACCAATGTACTAAGATAGTGGTTTTCAGAGATGACAAACAACCTACAAGGCAACAAGGGAAATCTTTTTCCATCACAACCATTGAGGTGGATCTAGACAAGAAAGTGGTGATAGATAATATAGTTATTCGTTCAATAATAGAGAATGTACTTTTTGATTCTGTTTCTATGCATTGCTTCATATCATGAAAGCTTAGTAGAACTATTCAAACACCACCACAAAGTAGGAAGTGGAGTTGTCAGTGAAATTAAAAAATGGGTAAATTATTATATCTAGAGTTTATAACTCCTACCCTATCAAAAGTTTTGTTATTCAAGTCCAAGGGAACCTTTTAATTCTCAATTCTATGGAATTTTATGCCATTCTGGGTATGGACTATCTTTCCCTATATAGAGCCAACGTAAATTTCCATGAGAAGGAAATCCCTCTCTGTATAGAGAATCATCCTATGATTCTGTACAAATGCAAGGACATTGTTTAATCTTCTTTTGCACGAAAATCTAAAGCATGCATATTATTTTATTATGAGCATGAATATCTATCTCAAATGATTGTGTCTAAGGAAAAGATCATCCTTGAAGACATTCCCATTGTTGGGGAATACACTGATGCATTTCCCAATGAATTTTCCAACCTTCCTTCTAGATGAGAGTTTGAATTTTCAATTGAACTGATACCTAGATAATTTCCATTTTCAAAGACTCCATATAGAATCATAGTTGTGGAACTTGGGGAGATGAGGAAATAACTATAGGAGAATCTATATAATGGGTTCATATGCCCATGTGCATCACCATTGGGTGCACCAATCATCTTTGTCAAGAAGAAGGATGGGTCAATGCACCTTTACATTGATTATCATGAGCTCAATAAGATCGTGATAAAGAAAAAGTATCCTCTGCCACAAATTGATGACTTTATCAATAAAATATATATAGATCAATACTTCTCTAAGGAATATCAGTGATCGGGATATTACCATGTTATGGTGAAGAAGGATGATACCCCAATATTGATTTTATTCCAAGGTATGAACACTATGAGTTCATTATAATTACATTTAGAATCACTAGTGCTCCAGTAATCTTTATGGAATTGATGAATAGAGTCTTTAAACATTACCTTGATAATTGTTTGGTAGTCTTTATAGATGATATTCTAATATACTCCAAAAGCAAGGCAGAGCATGAGGAGAATCCGAGCACTATTGTAAAGACCTTATAAAAGGAGAAGCATTATGCCAAGTATAAAAATGTGAGTTTTTGTGGAAGGAAGCCTCATTCTTAGGGAATACCATCATAAGTAATGAGATATATTTGAACCCTTAAAAGAACTAAGTAATTAAAGGATGGAAAATTCCAACATCTATGTAATATATCTATCATTTCCTTAGATTAGCTGTGAAATATTGTTTATTTGTGGTAAATTTATCATGATCATAAAACCCTCTAAACAATATAACTTAGAACAGAGTCAAGTTTTCTTGGAATTATGAATATAAAAAGATCTTCTAGGATTTCAAAAGGAGGCTTATCACTGCACCTGAACTCACACTACTCATTAGTGGACAACTTTTTGTAGTATTAAGCTACTGTTTGAAGAAGGTATTAGGATGTGTGTTAATGAAAAAAGACAAAGATATAAACTATACTTCAAGGAAGATAAAATTTCATGAATAAAACTACCCAATAGATGATCTGGAGTTGGATGATGTGATCTTATTTATGAAAATATGGTGGTATTATCTCTTTGGGGGAGAAGTGTAAAATATATATGGATTAAAAAAGCCTTAAGTATATATTCACTATTAGAAATATCACCTATACCCATGATTTCAAACAGTGTGTATAGGATATACACACTGCTTCATGAATCATGGGATACCGAGGTGTCAGTATATCCCTATACCCATGTTTTCTATAAAACCGTGGGTATATCACAATAAAATTTCATAAAACCCACGGTTTACAGAATTGTGGGTATATATATTCATAGAAATTTTAAAATACCCACGGTTCAAGGAACCACGGGTATATATTATTCTCTCAGTAACATAACAATATCTTTCACATATAATATACCCACAGTTCAATGAACCGTGGGTATAAATGCTTCTCCCATCACAATAGTTGTCTTCCTTCCTGCTTCCATCCTACCTTGACCTGTAAAAACAATACAAAAACCCCATATACAAACCAGAATACAAACTAGAATACAAACCACATACAAAATAGTTATAAACCACAATCTATCATTAGACCAAGAATAATAAAAAAACACCCCATACACATCTCCTTCATATTGAAACTATAAAACATCAACCTCTTCTTCATCTTCTTGAAGGGTCATTGACCACAGTAAGTATTGATGAATGTATTCTCTTTTTGGGGAATGGTATTCATGAGATTTGAAATATTTTATAACTACACCATAAAACTATGGTAATATCCTAGTTTCTTAAGGAAACTATGAAACTAAAATACCAGATTATGGAATTCAAATCCTATGGGTTTTTATGATTCATTGTATGTGAGTTGTGAGGATACTATAAAGAAGGATTTATGGTGGTCACATATAAATTTTAGTGTTGGGAACATGGTGTGGTCGGTGGTAGGTGGTTTTAATACTATTTCGAATGATAGGGAGAAGAAATGTGGTATAGAGTACCCTAGTTCTTCCATGCAAGACTTCATTTCATTCTTAACAACCAATGGTTTGCTGGATATGGGTTTCACAGGTGATCGCTTCACTTGGCTTGACAAAAGGAATGCGAGAATATGTATAGGGAGTAGACTTGATCACTTTTTGGGTAACATCCAATACCTCAAATCCTACCCACAATTGATGGCGAGTCATCTCCCTAGATATCTATCACATAATTATCCATTAGTGATAAATTTCAAGAGTGAGCAGTGTGTTCCGTAATAATTTCTGTATTGTTGTAGCTGGTCAAGAATGGAAAGATTCGTTCAAACTGTTCATGACTCATGGTTTCAAAAGACCAAAGGAATCCCATAGTATTAATTAATCTCAAAGCTTTAGAAGATGTGTATGGACCTTCAGGAATGGAATAAGAGAAGGATCAACATTGATAATTATTTGGTAACAATTCAAGAGTACAAAGAAAGAATGCAACATTTGTTACAAAACACTCAACATGGTGAAATGTTTTCTGCAGTAAATGAAAAGAAAAGGCTACTTGTTGAAAAATTTCTAAAATTGAATGAGTATATAGGGAAAAATCAAGGTCCACATTCCATATAGATGTTGATAGAAACATAGAATTTTTTCATTCTTTGATAAAGGAGAGGATGGTGTCAAATAAAATCAACCTCAATATTCTTGATGGATCCTTCACACAATATATTGATGTGTTAGGAAATTGATCTCTAGAGCATTTCAAAAATCTACTAGCTGAGTCAAGTGATTCCTACTATCCGAGTCAAGGTATTGAAAATAATGAAGTTATATTTTTGGAAATGCAGTCACAACTTTATTGAAGGTAAGGATAATGAGGATATTACGACTTTTCCCAATGTGGAAGTGATCAAGGAGGTTGTGTTCATTATGAAACCAAATAGTGCTCTTGGATGAGATGATATTCCTTGATATTTCTTTATGGATAATTGGTAGATCATGAGGTCCCATTTCAGGGAGGAAATATGTGACTTCTTCAAAGGGGGGGGGGAATTATTGAGAGAATCTTGTGTATCATAAGAGGTTTTGGTTCCCAGAGGGAAGAAATCTAATATGATCAAATAGTATTGCTCAATTTTTTTATGTAATTTTGAATTTAAAATACTATCTAGTATTGTGGATAAATGGATAAAATGTATCATTCTAGGAATTGTTCCAGAATATAAACATGGCTTCACCAATGGGAGGGGTATCCATGGTGAGGTGGGGATAGACCAAGATATGGTGGCTGAGATGGTCGGCCTCTGGTCTTGCGAGTACACCTCGCCGTTACGTAGGAAGTTTATTCCAAGGGTGGTGATATCGACCGAGGGAAACTCAATCAACATGGTATGGTGGTTTAAATGAATTCCATCATCTATTGGTCAAAAATATTTGTGAATGGATCATGTTTTTGCTTCTATAGTGTCAGTACCACTCTTGGTGTATAGGTTATGGCCTTTCTCAGTGGGATACAACTATGAAAATTATATAACATTATGCTCAAGGAAGTGGAAAAGGATTCCAAATATTATTTTGGAATCCTATAAGGTACTACTAATCCACAATGGGAGATGAATTATTTCGTAAGAAAGGAAAATAGGCTATTAGATTGTGGATTGAAGGTTGGAAACACATGGAGTGAATTCAACAACGAAATCAATGCCCTATCTAGTAAAGGGGTACCGATTGAGGTGATTATTTTATATTTTAGTATGAGATCTCCCTCAATGAAGTATAATCTCATTATTAGGGGAGACACCCTCTTCTTTCACCACATTAGTCCACCATGACTGTTATTCCACATCCTTTTCTCCTTACTAAAAATTCATCTTTTTAATCTATTCACGATCATCTAGAGACATTATAATTGAAATCCCAAATTATTGGGAAAAATACCATAAAAACGACTAAATATGAATAAGATTGAGATTATAAAAAATGGATTGAAAATTATAAAAGGAAATTCAATGGAAATACCTTGATTATTACCACATTTTAAGGTAAATGTTCTTATTCATGGAAGCTATGAATTTGGTAGTATAAAAACCAAAGAAATATAAACCAGGAGGTGGGGAAGGGACAAAAATAACCCAAAGAATGGTTCATTGAATGAAATTTACCTGATCTTAATGTTCTCAAAAACATCATGTGAGGTTGATGCTTCCAAAGATAAGTGTCACAACTGATGAACAAAAAACCATATGGTCATAGAAGTACTATAATATCCTAAATAATACTGAATTGAATGAGTATTTTATTAGATCCAATTTGGGGGATGCATCAAGAGAGAGGTATCGCCACCAAAGAACTACAATCAAATAGGTGTTTCAAGGAAAGTTAATAGCTAAAATAAAGCTTCCTTGAAGCTTACTATTCTTATTTTTACCTTTATTTTTAATTTTTATAAGGAAAATATATGTGTTATTTGGAATTCAGGATCTATAAATATAAATAAAAACATAAAATAGAGATACAAAATGACAGAAAAAAGGTAATCTTATAGGTAGAACATATGCAAAGGATCATAATAGAAACATAAAAAAATAAACTAGAAATGTTAAAAAAATTCTTAGGAAACCATACTGTAATTTTTTCCATATTGTTCCATTCATCATTATTATCTAAATTATATTTGACTCCAAAAAAATATAAAAAACTAATAATTTTTTAATATATCTCTCTTGGACAATAAAAAATGAAATGTACATAAATAATAAAAATTAAAAACATCAAAATAAATGGAGTTTTATGAATCTATATTGTATTTAAGATTACGTGTTTATAAATTTTTATCAAATTGATTATATTTTAATCTGATGACAATAGAGATATCCTTAAAACATTCTTTTTTTATAAAAAAAGTAAAAATATTAATATGTACACTTGAAAAGTGAAAGCGGATAACAACATAAATAATGATGGATGAAATATCACTTGAGTCGAAAGGAAACATATTTATTCCTAGTATAAATGATTTATATACCAAAACCACCCAAGAAGTAAAAACCAGGTGGTTGTGGAAGGACTAAAATCACTAAAATATTTGTTCCTGGAATGAAAATTCCAAGGGAATCAAGTTCACCAAACATTACTTTTTACCTTCCCAGTTTGAGATTGAGAACTTTTGTTAGAGACCACAACTTCCTTTAAATTGATTTCATATTGTCTCGCCGTCAAAGAGTTATTTCGGGCATTTTTATGAACTCCTTTAAATGGATTTGGAGAAACCGAAGTGCCTCTAGGGATCAGGGCATAGGGTATATTTTTATGTCAAGGTTCTGCCGTAGAGGAGACATGCAGTCCAGTGGAAGCAATGCTAGAGAGTTGTGAAGACATACATTGATCCTTTGTAGAAACAATAGGATGAGAAATGTGTATTGAAAGAGTAACCTAGGCTTTTCCAATATCACTGGATATAGTTACAGAGCTAACATCCCCTCGATCATAAGCATGGAGAGGTTAAGAAAAGGTAGTAGGAGTAGCCAAAATTGATTTCGACATTGAAGGATAGGCCATGTTAAGAGCCAGTCCTCTGAAAAAATAGATAGATTCTACTAGAAAACCACTGAATCTATTCTAATCCTTAAAAAATGATATAGTATCAGTCATGTTAAGATCCTGTCCTCTGGAAAACTTGAAAGATTCATGTGGACAACCACTAGAGTCCATTCTGCTCATTCTAGCAATGACAGAGGTAACCACAAGGGGGTGTTCCATCACACTACAAACATTTCAAGGACCTTAATGTTAAAAAATAGACTTATTTAGTTAAACAATCAATATACATTGAAATACCACAAATAAAATCAATAATTGTATCAATAATTAAGCAATGTCATCTAAAATTGGAGTTCCAATGTTTGATTTTCCAACCCTCTCGTCTTTGATGTCCCGAAAGCATGTAAAACTGAAAATAATCATAGAATTTAAAATAAAATAGAGAAAATAAAATCAAAATGTTAAAAAATTAAATAAATATGTTCAATTTAATAATGTTTCTTCAAAATATTTCCTTCAGTTGTAAATTAGTACATTAAGCTTCCACATTACAACTATATTTAAAAACAGCACATATGTTAGGGTCAGAATATTTTTACTGAATAAAAATGAATAGAATAAACATAAATATATTTAATGAAAAATCATTAATTTGGTGGGTTAAAGAAAAAAAAATTATCTGTAGAAATAAAAATAAGAAATAGTTTTAAAAAAATTAACATAAAGAAATACTTGGGGGAATAAAACAAATGTATACATAATCATATATTCATAAAATAAATGTAGAGGATAGATACATAAAGGAATTTTTATAAAAAATATGTGGGATTAATGGTTAATACTATTTTAACAAAAATTATTTCCATAGATTTCATGGATTAATGTTTAAAAAAATATATAAAAAATAAAATTTTCTAAACATACACATTTTCATAGGTAGCATGGTTAAAAGTTGATGTTTAATAAAACTGTATTTACATTGTATTTTGTGGTTTAAAAATGAAAATATTCAAAATCAAATTTGTGACATCAATATATAAAATAAGATTAATGTTATAATATGTAAGGAATATGCATACCTTCGGCATCAAAATAGAATTATTCATTGATAGAGAAGTAGGAAAATCCCTACTTCGATGACATATTAATTCTTTTTAATTTCAAAAATCTCTGGAGTTGAAAATAATTCAAAATATTATTCATCAATGCATTCCTTATTTGGTATGTTGATGTGAGGAATGGATTTTACCTTGAGTAATATAGATTGAATTTATATAATACAAGACATTGAAATTCCTGAAAAATGTGATATATTCTCTAATCATATATGTGCATTAAAAAACTTAATTGTAAATAAGGTAGTACAATATTATCCATCATTATTCATTTCATTCTATTGATTTTTTTTTGAAAAACATTCCTAAAAATATGCTATGTCACATGAAGGTAGAAAATTCTGTTTAAAATTAGATATTATTAATTGTTGTAAAGTAATGTTAATGTATAAGAAACCAACAGGTGCTGAGGAAATGTTAACTTGTATTGTGTTTGATCATAATCCAACGACACACTTATATTTGAATTTCTATAGTCATTTTTTAGTGGTTCTATGAAAACATAGAAACCTAATGATAAATAAAGATATAGAACATCGATCATACTATTTTCTGTCAATTATATTGGCCGTAGTTGACTTACAATCTAATCAATGATAACATTGAAGGATGTAGGAGTTGGGGCCTCAACATCATGTAAATGGTTATTAGAATATAATGGACTATAAGTAGTGCATGAACCTAATATGGGTGGAAGACTTCATAAATAGTTGTTTATAACAAAATAATATAGTATGAGATTATACTATTAGAGATTTAATGCCATGATAAATTAAATAAGAACATAATGTAATGGTTTCTTTTTTGTTTCTTCTTACATAACATTTGATGCAACCTTGATTCATTCATGCTTACATATTTTTTTGGCAGTGAATGTAGGCAGTGATGTAATATTTTCTTTCATGCTTCTAAAATGATTCCCATATTCAATACGTAAAGGATTAAAAAGACTTGATGCTCTTGAATATATAGTGTTATCTTTCATAGGGAGAAAAATGTATTACTAATAATCATTAATTATATAACTGAATTCATCTAAATAACATGAAAATATTTAAAAAGTAAAAAAGATAATACTATCAGACAAATTAGTCTATCTTCTTATGAAGTAGAGGGAGGTGCAGTATCCATCTTATTGGAAACCCTGGTTGTAGTAATGTTGGAACCTGAAATAGAGAAATTACCATAGAAAATAAGGAAAATTGGAAATATTTTTATTAAATATAGAATCTATAAATTAATATAACGATGAAATAAAGGAGTAAAGGAAACACTTGAATTATTGTTGTTTATTTTTTTCATCTTTAAATTGTTTTACTACCTATCTTCCTTGAAGAATGTTTTTTGGTTTGAAGATATCTAAAACAAAGAAATTCAACCCTGCACAGAGGGAGGTCTAGTGATAAAATAATGTTTAGGAAAATTAATCATCCTTGAAAAGATTCAATAAGAGCAAATATTTATTATCCTCTAAACCTGTACCCCACTCCGAACATGTATCTCCCCTCCCAACCTATTTCCCCTTCCCTACATGTATCCCCCTTCCTCCCAACTTACACCCAGCCCTCTCCCAACCTGCACCCCCTCCCCCCAACCTGCATCCCCCACCCCTACCTCCTAACCCATAGTATCCCCCTCCCTCCCAACATTTACCCCCTCCCAACCAAGTATGATATCATATTAATAAAAACAAATGCATTCTATCCTAGGAATCTAGGATAAAACTATAATAATGATTCTTCCCAATAAATCCTATAAGATGATCTAAACCAATAACCTAACATGACCTGGACATATTTTTGTGAATCAGGCACTCAAATAATGGAAAAAATAATATCCAAACCAAAGAAAAATTAACCATTCTCATCTATATAATAATTCAATTTATGTTCTTAAAGTACATGCATAAGTCTTCCTACTAATTCAAAAATGGAGGGGATTAATTTCCCCCACATCACCAACTTCCCAATCCCCATGACCATGCCCATCATCATCATCATCATCATCATCATCATCTCTATCAGCAGAATCAACATCATCATCATCGTCATCATCATCATCATCATCATCATCATCCTCATCATCATCATCATCTTCATCACTACCACCATCATCATCATCATCACCATCAGTAGCATTAGCATCATCATCATCGTCATCGTCATATTCATCATCATCATCATCATCATACTCATCGTCATCATCATCTTTATCATCATCATCATCATCATCATCATCATCATCATCATCATCCTCCTCCTCCTCCTCCTCTTCATCATCATCATCATCATCATCATCATCATCATCATCATCATCATCATCATCATCATCATCATCATCATCATCATCATCATCATCGTCGTCGTCATTGTCATCGTCATCATCGTCATCATCGCCATCATCATCATCATCATCCTCATCATCATCATCACCATCAGCAGCATGTTCACCATCAGCAGCATCAACATCAACATCATCGTCATCTTCATCATCATCGTCATCATGATCATCCTCATCATCATCATCATCATCGTCATCATCATCATCATCATCATCATCATCATCATCATCCTCATCATCATCATCATCATCATCATCATAATCATCATCATCATCATCATCATCATCATCATCATCGTCGTCGTCAACATCATTGTCATCATTGTCATCATCATCGTCATCATCATCATCATCATCATCATCATTTTCATCATCATCATCATCATCATCATCATCCTCATCCTCCTCCTCCTCCTCCTCCTCCTCCTCCTCCTCCTCATCATCATCATCATCATCATCATCATCATCATCATCATCATCATCATCATCAACATCGTCATCAATAATAGCATCAGAAACATCCCCATCAATAATAAATCTATCACCACTACATTCATCACCACTACGAACCTCATTAGCCTCATCTGACACGTCATTTAAAGAGACCATTAACATCATATATGATTCAAAAGTATTAGAAGCCTTTTATGGAAGTGAGTGACTCAAAACTGTCAAAGATTTCCTGAAATTCTCAGTTATCAGCTTCTTTCACACTCTTATAAAGAATTTTTTTCCTCAGCTACTTCAGCACAAGGGATTTCTAACTCAGAGGTCTGAGAATCTTGACAGGAGCCCGATGTTGACAAATACCTATAGGGGATGATTTTTTCTCGGGTCGACATCATACTCTCCTCGGGTGGTCCTCACTTAATACTTTACTTAAATGATCTTATGGCTCGAAGTTTTCATCTTCCTTACCATCGAGGGCCTCCAAGGTAGATTGTTGATATTAGAAAGATAATAAATTATGAATTTATGATAAATATTTAAAATATAAATAAAAAACCATGTGATCTTATCTTCTGTCTGTTCATTTATTACACTTCAGCCCATTTTCTTTATCCTGATTAAAAATAATTTGGCAAGAGGTGCATGAACTTCAATTCCAAATATATATTGTTGAAAATTAGAATTACACAACTCTAGATTAAAACCATATATCGTAAATGCACAAATATGTCCTAGGTCTATTCAACAATATTTTTGGTAGAAAATACTATATAACATCACAATACCCAGTTAATGTTCCTAGTGATTATCAAGCTCATACATTCTAGTGCACCCCAATGTGTGCATACATGTCATTGAATCCTTATTCTTTGTTTTTTTCTCTGAAACTTCCTAAAAAATTCCAATAAAATTAATATGAATTGAGTTTTATATGAAAACCAATAAATATTGAGATTACATTTAACTCAAACTTCATACAATTTGAAATCATTTTTTATATTGACTTTTTAGATATTTAGGGAATGTGGGTACACCCTCTAAGTCAATACAAACCCTTCTATTGAATCCAACATACAACTCATTCTTGTATGAGTTCCATAACTCTCCATCATCCATCATCCTTGAAGTATTAGAGTCTTCTCCATCAGGAAAGTTAAACTAAACATATAATGAACATGTTATTTTATTTAAATAGAACAATAATATATATATGAATTTATAAATTATTTACACATATTTTCTCCCATGCATTGTCCTTGGTCCCTTTACTAATATGTCTCCATGAAAACAATTCCACCAAAATTATATTGTGATACTTGGTCAAAGTGGTCATGAAACGTTTACACTGCCTTTAATTTGGACCCACCATCTGATTTTGTTGATTGTAATCTACAATTAGCTGTTTCTGGAAATTCCATGATTCCTTAATCTGAGTGTACCCACATATCGTAGTAGAGGACCCCACTGAATAATAAAAAGAGGGTAGGGGGAGAAGAATTTAGTCATAGTAAAACATGATAAAAATAACGTGATATAATTTGAAATAGTCACAATAAAAACATTATAAAATCTTCTCAGTTGATTGTGATGGATCTATGGGCTATCCTGGATTAGCAGCCTCTGAAAGAAGTGTCTATTCTAGTGCATTATCTAGGTGGAATTCATGCACTAGAGCGGAAGCTGAAGGAATAGACTCGTCATATGCTAGCTGGATAGTAGGAATTGGAGGAGGTGTAGACATGTGTTTCCTCTGGAATTGGGGATGAACTCATTGATTTAAGGTTCAAACATTCCAAGAGGTTTCTAACGGGTTTGTTCGTACAACATGAAACTTCCAATGATTCCATATCCGTTTAGACCTACTTTCTAAAGGTAGGTGCTCATTAGTTGTGAACTGATGAGGCTTAAGAATTTGCATTGGTCGAGAGGATGGGTGGTTGGACTCATCACACCTTTTTTTGAGGGGAATATTTGTCTACTCCGGGACTCTCTTTATAGATTTAAGTTATGTTCGTGAATCCTTATTACATTTCCAAGTATAAAATGATCTTTTTTTAGATCTGACAATAAATGATTGATATGTATGAAATTTAGAGAATCTTTTATATGTATTAGAGGTTCTTCATTGATAGAGAATCATCTGTATTTGTTAGATATTCTTAGTCAATGGTATCCTTCAATACATAAGAGTCTCTTGGTCATTATGATGACCACACTAGTTTTAAATCCACTTAGTGGGGCACTTGATGTTTATTGTCATTCAGATGGACATGGATTATTTTAGAGTTGGGATCGTACCCACAGATGGGCTACCTACGTATCCTTTGTTTTGGAAAAGGAATCAGAACCCACATAGTTCGAGTAAAGAAGTATGATATTTATGCATGATTTATGGCGCAAAGAAGATGCCATAATTACTTTTACACTCTAAGCACATGTGAGTCATGCTCAGTGTGAGAAACAAGAGGTATTGGTAAAACCAGAAAATTGTGCCATCATAAGAAATGATGTGGGGATTATGTATGTATGACTACCCAAAATAGATGAAGATTAGGATTTAGTTCATGGAAGAAACCCAGGAACAAGGTCCATAAAGGTATATGTATTTTATGGAGATTTTGATACTCTAATTTGGGGATTACTCCTGAGGAAGATTCCCAAATTAGGAGGGGACTTATGATTGGGTTTTACTCCTGAGAAGGAAGCCCAAATAAAAAGAAAAAAAATATTGGTTAAGAGAATTATGATTGGGGATTATTCATAAGAAGGAGGCCCAGGTTAAAGGATTTGAGAACTGGGGCTTACTCCTAAAGAGGAGGCCCGTTTTAAGGGACTTGGGGATTACTCCTAAGGGGGATGCCAATGTTTGTAGACTTTGAGACTGGGGATTACTCTTGAGAAGGAATCCGAGGTTAAGAAAATTATGGTTGGGGCTTACTCCTAAGGAGGATGTCCATATTTGGGAACATGGGGCTTACCCCTGAGGAGGATGCCCATATTTAGGAACTTGGACTGGGGCTTACTCCTAAGGAGGATGCCCAGGTTAGAAAATTATGACTGAGGCTTACTCCTAAAGAGGAGGCCCAGGTTAAGGGACTTGGGTCTTACTCCTAAATAGGATGCCCAAACCAAGAGAACATGGACTGGGGATTACTCCTAAAAAGGTGTCCCAGGTTAAGGATTCTCTCATCTTAAAAGATGAGGTTGAATGAATGAAATCTCTGACCTTAGTGACATACGTATATGTAAATCACAAGGATTTAAGAGATGTTCCACAGAATTCATTTCAGATAAGGAAGCCAGAAAGGAAACCATGCCATGAATGACTTTGGAGAGGGTTATGAAAGCTTAATATTGAAGAGGATAGGTGGATTGTCATAAGAGAGGTGAAATAGGCAGGAGGGTCACCCAAAAAAAGGTCGTGCGCAAGTCCTGCATGGGCGCACAAGTACTGGTCACGCAAGTATACTTGCACGACACATGGGTACTTGTGCGCTGGTTAATCCTAAGAGTAAAACTTGGGCGAGGCTTGGATCAAGCCCTTAGTACTGTCCTTATATGATTTCAAAAGAGTGCCACACAAGTTCTGTTGAAGGGGTAAGGCAGCGTGAAAGTGTGGCCATTTCCCTTAAGGACTGGCCACCTAGGCGCGCAAGTGTTGATGAGTTTCAACACTTAGGCCTTCCTCCCCCCTCTTAAGATCTTCTATTGTAGGTAAGAAATTACCTTATAAGTGTTCAGAAGATTTGATAAGAGACCAGGGCACCGGGATCTCAAATATGAGTTTATGAAATTTTTCCATCCTCAAATGGGGGGCCCACAAAGGGTATTTAGAGGCTGGTGAAGACCCTGGGCGAAATTCCGATAGGGCGCGCAAGTCACCTACGCGACCACTGGGTGGCGTGCAAGTATACATGGATGACCTTGGTATAACTTGCGAAACCCAAGTGCAAATGAACCTTTTTTCATGCCTTTATCAATTTTTGATGTTTCTTCAAAGGATAAATCACTTTGAGTTTAAGGTATTTCCCTTTTCATTCATTTAGACTCTGTGACGGAAAGGAGCATCAACAAAAGCCCCCCCCCCCTCATAGTTGGATCCGAATGAATTGAGGATGTGACTATGAGGAAAAAAAGAAAACCAAGGAACATGCGGCGTGAAAGTGTTAAGCACACAGAGGGTGGCACACAAACAGGCTTTAGGCACTTAGGGTTGAGTGCGCTGGCTTGAGGCGCGCAGGGTTGCGTCTTGGCCTATATATATGTGGCCATTCTCACACAAAGTATCTAGATTTCCAACTTTCAATCTCTCGCCGTGCAAGTTGCCTTTGTCGCACAAGTTACTTGTTTTCTGCTGTTTCTTTACTGTCGCACTGTTGTAGAGCTATTTGGACTTGCGCGGTGATACCTGCGCGCCAAGACTTGCGCAGCACATCCGTACTTGCGCGCCAAAATTAGACTTTCGCACCTTAATTCCTTAGCCATGTTTTTCGTATTTCTTCATAAATTTATGAAAAATAAACTTACTTAGAGTTAATATATTCATCTTTTGTGCAGATTCAATAGATCCCTTTGGAATCAGAATGACTGATGAACTGGCTAGCAAGCGATTGATGATATGATGAGCCTCATTGGCAAGGATTATTATACAGCCTACGACAGTACTCTCCCAGATTTGGAAAATTATTTGAAAAAGTATCATCTTGACTTCCCACAAAGCATTTATCTACCTCTGTACGGTTCTGTTCATCTGTGAGAAGTCACCATTCCATAGGAAAAGAACTATCTCCCACATTCTTGGTTTCAGAATTACACAAACTTTGATTCAGCAAATATCTCAAGTGGAGGAGTATTTTCAAATGTTGGAACAGTGGAGAAGGCCTATATAATGCATCACAGTCCTTGTATGCCAGATCTGAAACCTCACAAGCCCGAGATACAACCACATTGTTATCCTTAAATCTTCCAAAATTCTTATATAGATCAATCCAAAGGCTGGAAGAAGAGCCGAGGATTCCGTCCTGGATGAGGTTTTAAGCCAACTTGGATGTGGGCATAATGGGTGTGACAAACCTGTGCAGAGTTTGTCGAGAATTTGAATAGAGTTGCGATATATGAAGCCATCTAGGCTGGGAAAACATATGTTCACAGGCATGATAACTTTGTGCTGGAGATACTCAGCCATTGGAGCCCAGAAACAAATTCCTTCCATATGACTCGTGGAGAAGTAGTCATCAGTCAGTGGGATGTCCACAAGATCTCTGGGGCTCCAATTTTGGGTGATATGTATGATGACTTCATCCCCCCAAGGTGACTTGGAATGATTCGGAGAAGACCCTGATTTTGGATCAGGAATTATTGAAAATCTTTCACAAGATCAAGAGTTCAAAGACCTCCTTAACTCATTCTAGAAAGGATATTCATCTAGAGGTGTGGATGAATATGTTTCTTACCAGGAAGAAAGAGAAGAAGCTGAAGGAGAAGGGATCGAAGGGAAAGGGGCCCAAGGAGAAGGGGCCCACTCATCCTACCACTTGACCTAAAATAGAGAAGAGGGGTTCTCCTGGCACATTCTGGCCGACTCTGGAAGCAGGATAATTTGAGAAGTGGGGATATGAAGTAAATCAGAGAATCCAAAAGGAGACTCGTCTAGTAGGCTTCTTGGATTTGTGGCCCAACGTTTATCTTTTTCCAGTCAGGGACTCTAAGGGAGGCGTCAGGCCATGGACCTTCGTTGTTAGAGCCAAGTTGGTTGAGGGGAAAATGGTTGGGTTGACTACCTCCATTTTAGTAAAGATTCACAGGATCTTACTCCATGTCTTCATGGGTAAGTCTCCTTTGAGAATAGTGGGACCATTCCATGTTTTGTGGGGATGGATCGCCACTCACTTCAGGACATATAATGTACAAAACAGAGTACAGATTCCTGGAAGTTATTTCAGGCCATCAGTGCAGGAATTTTCTGGAATTGCTCCGCTAGCTCTCAATTCTTATGACATGAAGGTGAGGCTGAGCATTCATAATGAATTCAATTTCTTTCCTTATAGAAACCCACCATCCGGGCGGTTTGTTGATGATGGAACATCCATCCTGGAATTAAGGGCATACATGTTGTCTTGTATAGATTGTGTGCCGGTCACCAGGATTGATGGAGAGAGTATATGTGAGGCCTATGCTCTATATCGATTTGCACGTCAATTTAAGTGTTTGAAGTAGACCATTGTATCTCCCCAGTGCATGTCAGGTCAGAGAAACATCTGAGGGTTGCCCGAAAAGTTTGGTTGTTGACCTCTAGGGAGAAGACCGGGGCAGTATTTGATCTACCAGTTGATAAGGCAGAAAATAACTTGACCACATGGTATGCCGAGAACTGGATAGCAGCATACCCTAGAGGGGTGCTGAATCACCCGGTTTATCAGTTGGGGAAAAGGAAGCAAACTGTAGAGAAAGAAACTCTTTCTCAGGAAGGTGATGCTTCCCCACCTAGAGCTGATTTACCGGATTCCTCATCAAGGACTGACTCACCGGATTCCCAAGATGGGGATGATGAGGCACAACATGTGGCCAAGATGCCTCGTGCCAGATATAATCCTCCCGTCATAATAAAAATATCCACTCCATGAACTCCTAGTGAGTTATTTAATTAGGGAACTTTAATAATCATTAATTTATAGAGTAACAAGTTCATTTTCTTTTTCTCTATATGTAGTTGCATGAGCTGGGATGAAGCTGAAGTCGATGATTATAGGACCTTCCTCACAGCCTTCTGGTACACGTACTAAATATCTATGACCAGAGGCTGTCCAGATATGGCGGAGCTTATACTGTGATGCTAAAACTGCCTGGCTGGATTTATGTGAGGGGTTGCACCTCCCTTGAATAGGGAATATTTTGGCTTCTACAGATATCAGTTTCAAGAATAAACATGATGAATTGTGTGCTTACATCATTGAGCTACAAATTCTTATATATGCCACCGACGATTCCATTCATATCACCAACCAGGTGAAGGAAGTGATAGATCGTGGCACCACTGAGGGGATTGGTGCTTCTGGAGATGAGGAGTGGCACGATTACGTGGATCCTGAAGATGTAATTCTCATTCCTTATTTTCTTTTCAATTTGATTTCAGTCAAAGCTTTGTTACTCAAGGAAATTATTTTCTTCATCCTGCAGCTTGAAAATAAAGGAACTACTGAGGTTCCTTCACCACAGTATAGCCCTGGTGGTACTGCCATCGGGGCTACTGCTGAATCTCCTCGCGAGTCGGGTGAGATATCTCGAGGCCAACAAGCCATGGATGAAGAGTTGGATATGGGTTTTAATTCTCCAATTCATGTACATGTAAAGGAGACTGCTGACACCCCCAAAAATCCAAAGAAACAATGGTATCGAAGGAGGAAGTCCACAGCTAAATGCTTCTTCAGTAGTTGTAAGTCCTTCAGATAATCATGAGTCTTAACCCATGAAAATGTGGCTCATACTTCTTGGGATTTCAGGGGATTCATCAATTTCCCCTCCGAGGGAGAGAAATGACCCTCCTTTGAGGACCACAGAGGGTACGGGTGAACAATCACAAGTTCAAACTGACTTGGCTGCTCCTAGAGAATATCCAACATCTGCTCCCAGTATTCCTCCTGCCGCTGTTGCAAGGAGAGAAGTGCATGATTCTGGTAAGTTTAACAATGCTTTATAAAATGTTGAATGAAACATCAACTGACTTCCATTATGTGACACTTTAGGTTCTACCCCTGCTCTAGAGCTCTTGTCGGCCATTGCAACTGATGCCGTAATTTTATCTAAAGAGGCTGTTCATGATTAGAGGCCGCAGAATGAAGGCCGTCAAGAAGACACATCAAATGCTCCCACTGGTGAGATTAACCAGGATTCTGAGATTAAATTGGATGAAATGATGGAACTTGATGAATATTTTGAATATTTTTTAGATCATGTTAAATAACCATGTAATTTAGAAGATTACGGACGTGAGTGTTATCCTTCATCCTGTTAAAAATAAATTCTTATTACTTCTCTGATCATGATCGGTTCAAATATGTATTTTTATCTGAGAAAGCTGCTGAAATACCAGTTCCTGAAAAGGGTATAGAAAACACTAGTATTGTAGAGACATTAGCTCAAGTAGAGATGAACCTCGTAGAGATTCCTCAAACTCACCCTAAAATTCCTTTTGAAGCTAGGAAAGATGGGGAGGAGCCTTCTCAAGTTACTGATCTACCGTTGGCTAAGGAATAACAATATTTGTGACTGTACTTGATTTTCAAGACAACCAATTAACTTTTGTTATCCATTGAAACTAACCAAAGCTTTCAATTGATTATGCAGGGCCATCAATTTCAGTGGTTAGATCAGGAGGTCAAGCCTCATCCTCCACCCCAATGGGAATAGAGAGTGAAGAAACACAAGTCAGGGGGGAAAGAGCAGAACATGGAACTTCCCTAAGTGCATTAATCTCGGATTATATTCCCCCCCTGTGACAGTGATGTCGAGTCGGACCTAGAAGTACAAAAGGCACACCAATTTTCACGATGCAAGGTATGGCAGAACATATAGAAGATCAGATCCAAAGTTCCCTTAGAAGAGCTGTCATCGAAGATCCCATGACTCTCATCCCTATTTGTCAAGCTAGGACTTGGTGGTATGGGATATCAAGAGATCCTTGCTGCGGTGAAGCAAGTCATATTAAGGAGGGAGCAGGAGCAAAAGTGTCGTCAGTATTTGACTCGGGTGAGGCTGTCAGTCAACGTCAACAAATTTGAGGTTGCAGTGTCCCGATAAAAGGCTGATCATGCTTCCAAGTAGATGGAACTGAAGTATAAGATCAAAGAGAACGTCATCCAGAAGATGCACCTTCAGCAATAGTTAGATGCTGTTACTAGGGAACTAGACCAGCTTAACAATTCATTGGAAGGAGTTCAAATGAACGGTATGAAATCCATTGCAGATGCAAAGAAAGCACTCCATAAAGATTAAAGGAGTGAAGCTGGTCGAGTGCATGAGATTCAAGTGGCTTTCGATGAAGCTCGGGATGCTGTTAATCAAATGAAGATTTATGTTGACAGCCTTTTTTAATTTTTAGAAAAGAGAAGAGACTCCAATATGTGGATGTCCCTCTAACTATTGTGTATCAATGAAGAATACTTTCATCTTCCATCATTTGTGCTTGTATTATTTGATACCTGCTTTAAATTTTACATAAGAAAATGGGCCTAATAAGCATAGTTTGATTTTTACTAGGATTAATATAAATAACCCTACAAACTTTGAATCTTTTAATTTCTCAATATTACCTAAAATCATACAAAATTTATGTTTAGTGAGATGGGACTTGAATTTTATTAAGAGTTCCCTATTCTTTTGTAGGCAGTTTAAAGTCATGAACGTCAGACATAAAAGGGCTAGTGTTTAAGGTTAAAATAGCTTTGACCGATTGGATTAGAATTGACTCAATTCCTTGATAATTTATCTGAAAACATATTACCATGTTCAAGTATGGGGGGAAAATATGTAAACGATGACTTAAGAAATTTCAAATCTGAGGAATGATATGAAAAAGGGATAAAAGGCATTAGAAGAAGTAGTTCCCAAGAATGAAGTTACCACTATTTAACAAACCCGTTAGGGGGTTGAATTATGCAGGGCCACCTAGGGGCATTGGCTGCATAGTCAAATAATAGTATATTTTGGCTGACAGGTCCATTATGTAAACTACTTATGCAAGTCCACCTAAGGGAACATACTGCATAGTCAGGAAAAAGACCTCTCAGAAATTTTCTTTTCTACTGCTAAAAATCCAGTGGAAGTTTATGGAGATTCAAAATTTTCCAAAGCATAGAGTCTGTTGTATGGAGAGAGGTACTTGATTATGGAGAAGATATTTCCAAACAAGATTGTCTAAGAACTAGATTAATTTCACTCCTACGAAGGTCTGACCCAAATATAGGGAAGGGAAATATAAACCATAGTCTTTAATACTTTCAGATCATGATAAAGAGTGTGGGAAAAATATGTTAAGGATGGTTATTTTTGTGAATCCTTCATATTGGTGTTAAGACAACTAAGGACAAAAGAGGTTTTCTTCCCAAAAATGAAGTTACCATTATTTAACAAACCCGTTAGGGGTTTAATTATGAAGGGCCGCCTAAGGGCATTGGATGTATAGTCAAATAATAGTATCTTTTGGCTGACAGGTCTGTTATGTAGACTGTTTATGCAAGGCCGCCTAAGGGCACGTGCTGCATAGAAAGGAAAAATAACTCTTAGAAATTGAACATTTTGTGACTAGAAGTCATGAAAATGGTAATGTATATTTAAATATATTTAAGGATAGGATTATGACACATAAAAATGGGTATTGTCCAATGTATGTAGAGATACACAGATCAATGCTAACCATAATCATGTTGTTGCTAGGTCCTGAATTGAAATGTTGGACTTCACTACGTATCCCATAAGGATGGGAATCAAGCCATACATATTTCTTGAAATACGGTTTAACGTTTTTTAGGAAGAAAGTATAAGAGATCCTAGTTTAGGGTCATAGAGATCAGACCATAATAATGAATACACAGTGTGTGTTTTCATAGGGAATTTTCAGTCAGGGGACTGAAAGTGGAATTTAGGGTTAGGCCCAAAGACTTGGGGCTAGATTAGAGGGATGCTCGAATGTTCCGATGTATCCCATAAGGATGGGAATCAATCCACACGTAGTTCTAGAAATACCCTCTGTACAGATTTGGTTCGTACAAGTGAAGGGTGAAAGGGGACTTTAGTGCAATGATGGTTTAACCCAAGAAAACAAATTCGGGCATTGCCATGTATGCAGGTAGTCTTTAGAATATAACATGATTGGAAATCAATGTAAATAATGATTCCCTCTCTGGTGAAGGTATCAAAGAATGTTGTAGTTTATTGTCGTATAGGACAAGAGTGATGTACAGTTTAACATCATGTAGCAAGGACAAAGGTGAACCATTATGAAGAGATTGATTCTAGGGGTGGCTTCATGAATCAACATCGTATGAGATGGAGGTGAACCGATGTGAAGAGATTGGTTTTGGTCTTGAACATTAGGAGGTTGCCTATGTACCTAGCCTAGAAGGAAAGGATCAAAGTCCGCGTAGTTAAATTAAAGAATGAATTAGTGATCAAGTTGTTCTTGAGGACAACGACCTAAAAAAAGTGGTGTTGGGACTTATGCCTAGTTAGAGGCCTAGAGAGGGTGTTATGGTTGAAGTTTACTCTAATCTCACGTGAGTCATACTCGGTGTGAGAAACAAGAGGTAGAAACAACCCTAACAATGCACAGTTTTAATGTCATGTAGGACGTCTGAATGGACTATGCAATTTAAAGTCTTGCAGTGAGACTATTGGTGCTGCACAGTTTAGTGTCATGTAGTAGGAAAAAAATAAAGTTTAACGTCATGTAGGACGGATTAAGGGACCTTTTCTAGTTTTACATCATGTAGGACGAGTGAGAAGCATAGTTTAACATCATGTATGAAAAATATAGGGAGACAGTTTAACATCATGTTGGACGTGAACACAGTTTTTTGTCATGTTAGACAATAAGGGAACTGTACAGTTTAGCATCCTATAGCTAAGACGATGGGGACAATATAGTTTAATGTCATGTTGGATGAAAGGGGGACTGTGCAGTTTAATGTCATGTAGTAAGGACAAAGAAGACACATTTTAACGTCATGTTGGACGAAAGTGATTTTTTTTCACAGTTTAACGTCATGTTGGATTAAAAGAATGCAAATAGTTTAAGGTCATATGCGTGGACCACAACTGATGATGCAGTTTAACGTCTTCCTAGACGTAAGGGACTTATGTAAAATTTAGTGTCATATAGCTAGGATGGCACAGTTTAACGTCATTTTGGAAGATGTTGTGAATAGTTTAAGGTCATATGCATAGACCATAGATGGTGCAGTTTAACATCTTGCTGAACATTGACACAGTTTAACGTCATGTTGGAAGAAAAACGGACGATACATTTTAGTGTCATGTTGGATGATAAGGATGAAAATTGTTTAAGGTCGTATGCATGGACCATGGATGATGCAGTTTAACATCTTGTTGGACAATATGAAATGCCAATAGTTTAAGGTCGTATGCATGGACCACAACTGATGTATTTTGTGTTTATACACAATAATTCTTCATAAATCTAGCATTGGTTGGAGTATTGATGAGTTCTCTATCCATTGAGATTAAATAATATTCTCAATTGGAGTAGACCTTATGTATTGAATAAGGTCCTTCCCATTTTGGCTCAAGATTGGGAGGTTTTTTCATGCTATCATTGGAGTTCTGAGAACTAATACCAATTCTCCCTGAATGAATGAATGAATATGAAATATTTTGTTGAAAGATCATGCTATTAGGTTCTGATAGACTTCCAAGTGGTGCAGGGTGCACAATCATTTCTCATCTAACCATTCCAATTATTCTAATCACTTTTGAGATTGTTCATCTGTAGATGACTAATCAAGAATGGATACTCTGAGCGAGGGTAATTGAACCTCAATTGGAAAGACTGCTTCCGTTCCATATACCAATGAATATGGAGTTGACCACGTTGCAGTGCGGGTGGTAGTTCGATAATCCCATAAAGCATAAAAGAGTTTGTCATGCCATGAATTCTTATCTTTATCCACCATCTTTTGTAGTATGTTTGAACGAGTCTGGTTAAAGGCTTCTATCTTGCCATTTACCGTTGCATGATACTGAGACGATTGGTTGGATTTGATGTTGTATTCTTGATACAACTTCTTCACCTCGGATGAACAGAACTTGGTGCCATTTTCCGTCAATATGGTATGAGGGAGACCAAATCTGGTAATGATGTTAGACTTGATGAAGCTAACAATGAATTTAGAACTGACTTAATTGAGGGGTATTTCCTCTTCCCATTTGGAAAAGAGGTCAATAGTGGTAAGAATATACTTAAACTGCTTGGATGTAGCCGATGGATAAGGTCCCACCACATCCATTCCCCATGTGGAAAATTGCGATGAGTATTTAGCTGTATAAAGAAACTCTGCAGGATGATGAATGAAGTTGGCATGTACTTGGAATGAATTCCACTTCTTTGTGAAATCAACACAATCTTGTATCATTGAAGGCCAAATGTATCCAAGCCTTTGAATTTGATCATATAGTCTATGTCCAGACTGGTGGGAACCATAGACTCCTATATGTACTTCTTTTATGACAACAATTGTCTATTCACCATCAATGCATCTGAAGTGAACTCCATCAAAACCAAGTTTATAGAGAATTTTCTCTAGGTGATCCGGGATATCATAAAGTGTGAAATTGACCACACATCGTCAGATTTGTTCTTTCCCAACACTATCAGGAAGTAGTGTTCCATTTTGAAGGTATTCCCTGATAGGTGTCATTAATCCTATAGTATGACCATATGGTTCAGAAATGGGGCTAATTTCATTGATTTCCTCTGTTCTGGTTTGATCATAAGGTGAAATTGTATGACAGTGGGAAATTCTGATGGTTGTCTTGTCCCGATTTGGATCTTCCAGAGCTGTGGCTATATTAGCCAGTGCATCAGCTTGAGAATTTTTTGATCTCGGGACATAAGAAAATGTCGGTTCCATAGGCAATTCTGCCAATAACTCTCTGAATTAATCATACAAAGGGATTATCTCTTCTTTTCTGAAGGCATAATCCCTATTGACTTGTTAGTTTACGAGGTCTGAATCACCTTTGACCTTTAAGTGATTCACTTGTGCTTGAAGTGCCAACTCCAATCCTGTAATAAGAGCTTGGTATTCTGCTTCATTATTTGTACCACCTCCCAACAATGAGAAGGAATAAGGTAGTACTACCTTTTCTAGGGAAATGAGCACAATTCCTAACCCAAATTTGTTGAATTTAGGATTTTCCATTTTCCTCCCTGTTGGAATTCTAGAAGCACAATCAAAGTACATTTCCAATGTTTGAAGACCGTATTGAATAAATAAGAATTCCTCATCAGGAAGTTCAATATCTAAAGATGTATCTTCTACTAAAGGGTGTTTAGCAAGGAAATATTCCAGAGCTTGGCCCTTTATCGCCTTCTGAGACACATATTGGATATCAAATTGCTGCAAAATAACTTCCCACCTTGCCAGACATCCTGTAAGCATTGGACGACTAAGGATAAATTTTAGAGGATTATTACGAGATACCAATTGGACCTCGTGATGTTGCAGGTAGTGTTTCAACTTCTGAAATGCAAATATTAATGCTAGGAAACACTTATCAATACTTGAATATCAGGTTTCTGCTTCAAGCATAGTCCGACGAAGATAGTAGAGGTTGTTTTCATTCCCAACATCATTCTTCTGAGCAAGAAAGACACCCAATGATCACTCTAAAGCTGTCACATAGAGGATAAGTGGTCTTCCTTCAACAAGTGTCCTTAATACCGGTGGACTCAAGAGATACTTCTTGAGAATATCGAATGCTTCTTGGCATTCTTCAATCCACTGGTAAGTGACTCCCTTCTCCATCAATTTGGTGAAGGGTAATCTTTTTCCTGCCAAATTGGTGATGAAACGCCGAATATAGGCCAAGTGTCCTTGAATTCCTCTCAATTAATTCAAATTTCGAGGAGGTGACATACTAGGGATTGACTTTTCCTTCTCAGGATCGACTTCGATACAATGATGGCATACAACAAAGTTGAGGAATTTTCCTGAGGTTACCCCCAAAGCACATTTTATGGGGTTCATCTTCAAATTATGTTGTCGAATCTTGTAGAATATAATTTCCAAATCACAAAAGTGATTAGAACGTTGTTTGGATTTGACCACTAAATCATCCACATAACATTCAACAAATTTCCCTAAAGGGTTTGAAGATATAATGCATGGAACGCTGATATGTTGCGCCTTCATTATTTATGCCATAGGGCATTACCCTATAGAAAAACACACCCTGAGGGGCTCTGAAGGCTATAGATTCTTCATCTTCTGGAGCCATTCGGATTTGATTATATCTAGAATATCCATCCATGAAGGAAAGTGCTTCATATCCAGCTATTGCATTAATTAACAGTTCTATGATCGGAACTGGGAAATCATCCTTAGGACAATGCCGAATAAGATCTTTGAAATAAATGAAAACTCTAATGTTTCCATTCTTATTCTTCACAGGGACAATATTTTCCAACCATTTGGGATATTGAACTTATCTGCTGAAGTAAGATTTGATAAGCTTATCCACTTCATCTTTAATTTTGGAATCATAGGTTGGGTGTGTTCTTCTAGCGGCTTATGTGAATCCTCGATGTTCTTCTGGAAAACCCAAGAGATGATTGGAAACATCATGATCAAGCCCTGGCATCTCTGTATAGTTCCAATCAAATATATCTCGATTTTTCTTTAAAAAAGAAATATATATCTCTTACTCTTCAAGAGTCATGACCGAACTAATTAAAGTGGGGCGTGGATCTTCTTTTGTACCCAGATTTATTTCTCTGAGTTCATCCATGGTGGTAGAGATACCCTCTTCAAATGCTGGAGGAGCATCCCTGAGATCTTCCTCTTCTTCTTCAACATGAGTTATTTCTTCTGTTTCTACTTGCATAGTAGATTATGAAGCATAATTTCCATGATCAAAAGAGATGTTAAAATTTGAACATCATTAAGAAGATGCTTCCATTTCTGACCCGATTGATGATGAAGGGTCTTCCTTGGGTAATAAAGAGGATATGATGGATTGAGAATCAACATCATCGTTTAACTCTGTCATTGCTATAACTTCTTCTGACCTGGGTGGCGAAGTATAGACTTGATGGATTTCAACAGATGAAATGCAGACATCCCCATTATAGATTTCGTCATTTCTTAGTGAATAACCAATTTCACCATGCTCTCTGGCTCCATTGCTGTAATTAACATTATGGAAGTTTCCATAGTATTTTGATTTGGGTCTATTATGTCAATTTGACTGATAGGAAATACATAATCTATACTCACATGTGTAAATGGGTTTATTGGAATCTTTTCCAAACCATATGGAGCATTGACTTTGGTAATCTCCATTGTTGTGGATTTCTCCTTTCCCTTAATGTGATAGAATTCCACCTCAATGTATTGAGATTCAAATTTCTTGAACGGGGACTTATCACCATACAATGTCTCAATTTGACTATCGAAACAATATTTGAGACATTGATGGTATGATGAAGGGATAGCCGCATGTTGATGTAGCCAGGGTCTTCCAAGCAAGATGTTGAAGGCTGAGTCTTGATCAACAACCATGAAATATGAATTGGATACAAGATCTCGAAACTGCATTCTGAGTGTAATCTCGCACAGTGGTTCTTGTTTCTTTTTATCTTATCCTTGTAACATCAAAGTAGAAGGAGATAAATCAGATTCTGTGAGGCCCAATCGATGAAGTGTATGAATGGGGATGAGGTTGACTCCCGAACCATTATCAATGAAAACTCTTCGGAAGTCTACACCATTGACCTTTACAGATAAGTACAAAGGTCTAATATCTCCATGCACAACATCATCTTCATCTTCATCTGTAAAAGATATCACTGCATGGAATTCTGTAGGATTATTCTCTACATGGTAGACTTCAGCTGCATCAATTTCAGTTTCAAACTCCTGAGGACTCAACAAAGCCTCGATGAGTGCCTCCCGAAGATCCTTTGATAAATTCAATGCATCCAGAATTGATAACTTGGCCGGTATTTGAGCCAAGTGTTTCAATACATCATACTTTTGATCCAAAGGTCCGCATTTCCTAACATGAACATGTGGTTTCGCAGGTTCCTTAGAAGTTGATGCTTTGGATGTAGATGCATCTTGTATTGGGGTAGGAGTTGGTAATACTCCTGGTTTCGGAAGATTAGACTGATTAGGTCTATTCACTTGCTGAGAGAAAGAAGGTGGAGCCTTCAACCGATCTTCCAGAATAATTGTGTCAGGACTGGATTTTCCTTGCATGGAAGAACTTGCTTGTTCTTTTTGATCCCGCTGAAGGGCCCTGCCACGAGTTTCTGCTGCATACAGAGTTCTAGCAGGGGTAGAATTGGAATAGTGGCCTCTGAAAGATCCATGTGTTCCCATATATCCTGATAACTTCATCTGATTCCTTTATTTGATACAAGTAACTCAGGCTCATCAAAATCGAAACTGCAATGGGCATATTGATCTGTTAATTGAATCATATTAATAGAACCAATGATCAACTCTTCATCCGATGAAGACTCTGCCTGATTATCCAGTTTAGGCTGCACCGTTTGGTGGGACGGTTCCCGTTTCTTTGAAGTAGATGGTATAAAATCTGCCAAAGTCAAAGACAACTTGGGCTTTGACACATACTCATCTTCTTTGGATTCTTATTATTTCTTTGAATCATGCCTTTTTTTTGAGGATTTTTCCTTTGATGAAGAGGGTTTTTCTGTGGCATTCATGGCAGAAAACACAATTGGTTTCTTTAATTCTGTTCGCAAAATAGCATGAGTTCGGTTGATCATTTTTCTGACCATCCAATCATCATATTTTTGTGCATTTTTTTCTTTACTTCTTGCCACTTGCCCTCCTCCTATGGATCTGTAGCAGTAACACATGCTACCTGAGCTAAGGAAACTTTCAAATTGACTTATCCCGAGTCGACCATTTTTTGCAGGAGGTCCTTGAAGACAAAACACTCATGAATGGGATGCCCCAACATCTGAAGAAACGAGAAATTTTTGGGAAGGTCTTCATATCCTTTCTTGTTTGGCCTTTTGGGCCTTGGAAATTGAACCAAATTATTTTCCAGAGCCGAAATGAAGTAGCCAAGAATTGTTTCATTTCAGAAAGAGTAAACTGTGCTTTTCAAATCCTCAAATTGTTTCTGTCTTTGATCTCTTTGATTATCTTGAAGAAACGGACTCTGTTGCTGATGCACAGGAGTTAGAGCCCTTCAGGAAAATGAAGGGTTTAATGTAGAAGTAGGTACATGTGCTTGTTTAAGAATAACTATATCAATCTCTGCTCTATCCATTATCCTTCCTAGAGATGATGGAATTACACAAGCTTTATCCTTGGATTTCATAAGAGAATATTCATTCTGTTGAGATATTGAAGTAAGGTCTCGAAACCCTCCAGTTTATTTCACAGGGATCAACGGCATGCGTAATTCATCACACAGATTTGCCACACAGATTGGAAACAATTCCTCTTGAGAGAGTTCTAAGCTCAGGGAATATGTTAATACCTTCCAATGAGAAATGAAATCCAAAACCCTTTCATTCCACATTTTATTACAGTTTGTAAGATCAAAAATTATTGTCTTTAGAAAAGTTGATCTGAATTGAAGATGAAATCGTTGACGGAGATCCTCCCATCCAGTAATTGATTGGGAATGCATGCTTGTGTACCAAAAAAAAGAAGGCCCTTGTAATGAATGTACCAAACACCTAATCTTAACTAATTCCTATTGCTGAGGGGTTCCCATTATAGGATCGCAACAGGAAACAAAATGTGTTAAGTGTTGCTCTGGGTCTCCCAAACCATTAAATATTGGGAATGTGGTACTTGAAAAATTTGATGGGGGATGAATTACATCAACCCATTCAGGGTAAGATCACTTTTATGGTTGAATTTGAGCACAATTTCTCTCCATAGTTTCCAAACGAGCTGTTAATGACTCCATAGCAGATATTAAGTTTTGAGAAACATCCGGTTGAGCTTGGATCTAAACATGTGCAATGACTGGAGCTTGGAAAGATGTGGTGGATGGTACTGTAACTGATGGTAGCACTGCTGATTGTTGTTGCATTTGACCCATAGGATTGGACCTATGAGGATGTACTGATAGAGGAGGATATTATTGATCCATCTCAGTAGATGCGACAAATTCCCTTGGCTGACTGGCTTCGTCACACTTAGGAGGAAGACTACCCTGAAGTAGTTCTGAATTAAACTCCCTCAATTCCTTCATTTCTTCCTCTTGTTTCACAAATCTTTTCTCTAGTGAGAGCGATTAGACTTTTCTAGAGGAAGGGTATGTAACCTGATTCTTTCCATTCCCCTTGTTGGATCCCTTTTGGAGAGGGGGAACTGGGTTACTTGAAGGAACACCCAGATTCTGGGCAAGCCTTTGACTTTGTGTATGCACACCTTCTTCATTTGTGTCTGTGCGTAAAACATCTTGAGAAGGAAATTCTTCATTTGATACCTCTGAGTGAGCCTCATATGGTGGATCATCAACAATGGAATTTATGAAATTAATTTATTCATAACGCATTGCATCCCTTCTATCGGCATTTTTGCGATATTGTCTTCTTCCATGTCCTTGATGAGACATTGCCTTTTGTCGATTTGATTTCTCAGGAACGTCTTGACGAACCATAATTTGGAGGGAATGTCCTAATAATTTGGATCTTCGTTCCTCTTTAGGCTTCTTAACTAATTGAGAGAAGACTAAATTTATCTGAGGAAGAGAATGAGGATTTGAAAAATTCCCCAGTCCGGTGGACTGGGGCTGTTCCTGCTGTTCCCGTTCAACTCCTCGAATCCTATTTGTTGATTCTGAGGGTTGGGTTAAAAGAGTTCCCAGTCTGGCAAGATGGGGTGGCTCTAGAGATTCTACATATGATACCATCTTGAAATCTCTACTAATCTAGCGGACCTTTATTCCAGAGATTAGCTGGATGCATCAACCTACATCCACTCTTATCTCCTGACTCAAAATACTGTTGGATGATTTCTGACAATTATGTCACTTGGTGATGTGCTTGTTCCAAACAAGAGGCATGTTCAATATTCTTGTTTGCATGATTCAGAAGTAATTAAAAAACTTGTTCTATGTATACTTGATTTTGAGAAGAACTCGTTGAAGCATGTTCTTGGGAAATCCTTTGATTACAAACAAATTCAATTGAATGTGGCTGGCCATGGGAAATAACATTGGATGAGACCATTTTCGGTGGGCTTCGCTGACTGGAGAGCACCGTGAAATGTAGTGCTCCATTAACACCACATCCCCTGATATGAATACCAGATGGGGCATTGGAAATTTACTGGCCCAATATTATTAGTACGCCTATGCATGAACGCTGAAGGGCTCTCTGCTGCTTTTCAGCCTTTGAATATTGAGAAACTGAGAGAGATGCCAAGTAAATTTGGAATTTTAATCCTTCTATTATCATGACATGATTTTCATATTCATCATAAGATAATATTTTATTTTTCAACTGACAAAGAGTTTTCCATATGTTGAGACGAATATCATGAATTCCATCTTCCGTCAACATCTCGAGAATATCATACTGAGAGTCAGCCAAAGGCCAAAACATGACTGGCACTTCACCCTTCGCCAATTGTTTTCTCATATTCAGTACTTCCTATTTATCATTTAATGAAGATTCTTCTACCTGATTATACCAGAGTTGGTGCTTCCATGTTGCTTCATCAGATTCAAAAAGATTGGTAGAGAATTCACTAATCAAACTAGAAGATAAATGACCCAGGGGTAGTTCGGAGAATGACCTACACCCCAGGTTATCTTCTGATTGATAAAGTATTTCACCTGCTATTGGTAAATTATCAGATATGACTGGCTTCACATTTTCAAGTGCCTCAAGATAAGAGGGCTTTCTCATTACTACATTTTCCATTGGATCATTTTCCAGGAAATGTGCATTATAACTACGGAGAGGAATTTCACATCTAAATTCATCATCATGGGGGGGACCACCATGGTGGGTTAATGCAAAAGATGAAACATTTTTCTCCTTGGTCTTCTGACCACAGAGAGGGTTTCTGTGGCTATCATCTGAAGATGAAACTTCGAGATCGACCGAGTTGTCATGAAGTAAGCCTTCATGAGGAAGTATCTAATGTAGACCTTCGGAATTAATGTTCCCACTATTGGGAACTGAGGGAGTAGAATCTTGATTTCGAATATATAATTGTATGAGGGCTTTAAGAACTCCAGCATCGAGCAAGGCCTGGTTACAGATTGGCTCTTGATTTCTTGACTGTTCTAGGCGGGTCTTCTTCTTAGACGCCTTATAACTCAATTTGGGAACCAATTGTTGACGAATGTGGTCATTATGGCTAGGTGTATGTGCCTGCTCAGGAGAAATGATCAGGTTAGGCTGATTATCTCTACTCAAATCCGGTGTATGTGCCTGACTTGGTTATCCATATGATATAGGGGAGTACGCCCCACAACCCTCTTATACTGGAACAGATTTGTGGGTCTATTCCGGAGTGAACTGTTGATGTGTCACTCCACTGGTAGGGTAATATTTATCTGTATTTCCCTAAGATGCTGCTGAAGCTGCTATAATATCCTGGAAGGCATCCAGAATATGAGCAGGGATTTTCTTCTGCTCTTTCACCATTGAAAGAATGTGCTTGGTGACTTCAGTGGCTAGAACAGGGATATACAACCATTCTGTGCTTGGATTAGGTGTATGTGCCTTCTCCTGTCCTCCTTTTCCTGTCAGTTAATTCTAAAAGTAGTCATGTGTGGGGGCATAGAGTTGAGTCTGCCTCCTATTTGTCACTGAATATTTTCGACTGACTTTTGCAGGTGCTACCAAATGATATTGTTGGTAGGCTTGATCTATACTAGCAGGTTTATGTGCTTGCTGATTTCCCTCCACCGAACATGGTTGACGATCATCCTTTAATACTGACAAACGAGGCTGCTGGAAGGATTGGTGAGTCTAAGCAGGTGTATGTGCCTGTTTACCAGTTGTCAACGCATTGAGTTGGAGGGATTCATCTTATTCAGTCAAACAAGCCTACTGACTAGCTGATGATTTATAAACACCCCTATGTTCTTGTCTATAGTACTCCACCGGAATTGCCTGGTGGGATTGTTGTGTTGTTTCCAGACGAGTCTGCTGGTCAGCGGAATTAAAACGGACGAGTGTGCGTGCCTGTTCATTGCTTGCCACCAAGTTAGGTTGGTGGACTTCTCCAGAGATAGCAGAGATGAGAACATGCTCACTGTTGACTGGATTTCGCCTCTGGCGGTTCATCTTTCCTGCTCGGGTTCGAGGAACCTGAGCCGAATTCCTGGAGACGATACCCTCATCATGTTGAGGGTGCACTACCGCATGAGTCTGGTGGCGATTGTTGATGGGAGGCCTTGGGAAGGACTCCAGTCTCTTTGAATTAATGCCCAAAGGGACCTGCTCATTCACCTCCTCAGAATACAAGAGCGAATGGTGATTGCGTTCTGGGGATAATGACCTGAAACGGTTGGAGATGGTGGTTGGCACCACCTGCTTCTTGTGTAAGAACCCTGTTCTTATCTTTGAGGTATGAGTTTCTTCTTTTTCCTTTTCCTTATGTGTTTTTGAGAAAATATGGAAAATAGAAAAGAATGCTAATTTTTTTGAAACTAGACGCCGTGTATTTTTCCACACGCCGTGTACTTTTGGCCATGTTGGGATAAGTACACAGGGCGTATAGCCTCACCGACGACAAAGGGTGTAGGAACCGACTACACGCCGTGTAGTGCTCCTTTACACACCGTGTAGTCAGTCAGAAGGTTAAAAAGTAAGGCGGTGGAGTCGACGCCAGCTGGGCGGCAGTACATGCCATGTACTTAGGAGTACATGCCGTGTACTCTTGTTGGCAGATGAACAGTGTGGTGGTGCTTCCAAATGAACAGTTAAATGAAAGGAGTACACGCTGTGTACTTTGAAGTACACGCCGTGTACTTTGTTTTTTCGGCTTAAAACTGGCAGTAGCCTCCTCATTTGGAAGAGGAGGCACTTGAGCCATTTTGGAGGCAAATGAGGAGGACGAATCTTTGAAGATCCACCGGGCGTTCGTCTGGAATCCGATTCGGCTTTGGACGATCTCGTTGGAACCGCACGGGTAAGACCTCTCCTCTCCTGGTACTATTCTTACCAATTCTTCTTCTAACGTAAGTTATTTACGTTTGAATGGGTTTTGTTCTTCGCTAGATATACGCCGTTCTTGGGCGTTTCTGGAGTCGGCATTCGATTATAGCGTTCGTGGTCGTATAAGGTAGGTGGCATGGTGTTATTTTTCCAACTGTCGTGTATTTTTGTGCATTTTCGTGCATGAACCCGTGTTGGGGTGTCATGTGGCTGAGGCCGTTGCTATATTTAATGCCTAGAATTGCATAGGTGATTAAATTGTGATAATAAAATGCTGTTTGGGATCGTTTCTTGGATCCAGGACCATCCCGAGGGGTGTGGTCCTCTGTTTAGTCGCTTGGCCAGGATACCTGAGGGTATGCCTTAAATGTAGTAACTATAGAATTTCCTTGTGCGGAATTGTTTGTTTACTGCATTTTGATATGTTGGGCATTTCCCAGTTACCTGTTAGCCTGAGGGCGTTGTTGTGATTAGCCTGAGGGCGTTACGGTTTTAACCTGAGGGCTGTCATTATTCCACCTGAGGGAAACCTTTCATGCCTGAGGGCTTGACTTCTGTGCCTGACGGCGACACTTCGTATTCCTGAGGGAAAGAATTTTGTTACAAGGCCTGAGGGAGAGATTCTGGATGGCCTGAGGGAAACCCTAAGGGCGTGGTTCACTATATTAGCCTGAGGGCGAGATACTGGTTGACCTGAGGGCTTGGTGCTGTTGAGCACAAAGTGATACTAAATTAAATGGACTAAATGAATAATAAAATGGAAATTTTATTGTTAAGTTAGTTAATTTGGAGTACTGCTTACTTTATTGCATTTTACTATTGCACACTGTTGTTTCATGCTTACACGCAGTTGGGCACATGCCTTTGGTGGGTGCCTACTGAGATATATTTCTCACACCCTATTTGGGTCATGCTTTTCGGCCCAAACAGATTACGTTGCTGCAGGTGTAGATAGGGGCAAGAGTCCCAATACAGGTACTTGACTGTTGCTGAGGAGTAGGAGGGCATGGGACCGAGCCTGGGCTCGTGATGTCACTGCTATCTATTTTTCTTCCATTGATGTACTCTGTTTTCTGATGTACTGTATTGATGTATAACATGTTCTGGCTGTTTTCCTAGAACTTGAAACATGTAGCATCATCACTTATATACTATTGGTTATATCCACTGCTGGAGTTATTTCAGTTGTGTATGTTTACTGCTTTCTCTGTTGTTGAATTTTTATTTTGGTATTCCGCTGCGCTACGCTTTGACAAATGAGGGCATAGTTTCCCCAATATCAGACCTGGGCCCTCGCTGCTAGTCGGCAGCCTCTGGCGTTTGGGGAAATGCGCTTGAGGTCACGTGGCGAACCGGGCTCGGGGCACCCGTTGCGTGGCACCCGGGTCCGGGACGTTACAAAGTGGTATCAGAGGATGTTTCTTTTCTTTGACTTACTATTTGGAGCCATAGTCAGGGATAGGACAGAACGGTAGTTGGTAATAAGATGTGCCCGGGCGTAACTAAACCATGGATAGGGAAAATCCAGTCTACCTCGTATTTTTTCATTCCTTTTATTTTGCAATTTTACGGTTGATATGTTTTCACCGTTGGGTGACACACTTGGATTGTGCTGTTTATATTTTATCTGTGGGTTCTATTTAGTTGCAACCCGATGAGATGAGGGTATGCCATCTCATTTATCCTATATGCACATGCTAGATATCACATGCCATGCATAGTTTCCATGCCATATAGGTGAATTAGAAATTCGCATGTTGTTGCGATAGTTGTTGTGCTAGAAAAGCATGCTGTTGTGATAGATTCTTGATAAATACCTTCCTTGTGATATGGTGTTTTTGTTTGAGCTTGTTTATAGGATGGACGCTAAACTTTGGTTTTTAGGGAGTATGGGCCCCCATTGACCGGAATTTGGTGGATCATTGACTGGTTATTGGTTATAACACAAATAAGATGTCAAACTTTTATTCGTGGGGTGTGTGGGCCCCCACTGGTCGGAATTTGACACTTACGTGTTGTTTTCAGTATTTTCTGGGTTCCAGAGAAGTTTCTGAGGCATACTGTCCGGAAAACCCAGGATACACGCCGTGTGTGTTCTTCTGTTCGGGAAGAAAAATGAACTTTTTGAGTACACATCGTGTACCCCGAGTACATGCCGTTTAGTCTCTTCTCGTGTCACAAACTGTGTGGGTGGCGACACGGGGTAGGGAAGGGCTTGGGTAAAACACGTCGTGCAGTGTGACCCGTAGTCCGTCCGTGTAACTAACAACATGGGTCGGTGAACTCCTGTACAGCACGCCGTGTCAATGATGAACACACCGTGTAGTGTGACCCAGGGACTCGGCCGTGTAACTAACAACATGGGCCGATGTCACCTCTCCCTTAACACACCGTGTACCTTTGGGACATGCCGTGTAGTCTTGTCCGAGGACAGACCGTGTGGAGTTAGCCATGTGGCTAGGAAACGTGATAGTGTACACGCCGTGTTTGGGTGTAACACACCGTGTAGAGTAAAGCCGAGTAGTCGGCCGTGTCACAAACATCACGGGCAGTTGGAAAATGACACCATACATGCCTTGTAGATATTATACTCGCCTTGTAGTTTTTTTGAATAGAAGCCGTGTGGCTTAGCCATGTAGAAGGACCCGGGCAGGGGAAAGGAAGTCAAGTACACGCCGTGTAGTCAGTGTACACGCCGTGTAGTCTTGTTTTGCAAATATTGAAACGCCTTCTTCCTCTTGTTCCTTTGTGGTTCCTTCGTTTCAGTATTAATAATCTTGAATCTGAGGCATTCTTTTGACCCTGTAGTTTCATGCCGCCTAGACGACCGTGAGTTGTTCGCCAAGAGAGTGGCGACGATTATACTCCAGAGATGGTGGGCCATGGGCTACCAGCTGATCCACCAGCAGAGCCAGATGCGGCACCGGCTATTATACCGGACACGGGAATGGAGGCGCAGTTCCGTGAATGCTTATTGCAGTTCATACATACCATTTAGGGAGCACCGCAGGCTGCCACATCTATGGTCGAGCTGACGCGTATCTTTCAGCAGTAACATCCGCCTACGTTTTCAGGGGATGGCGGACCACAGGCTGCAGAGACTTGGCTAGGATCGATGCAGACTATTTTCGATCATCTTGAGACACCTCCAGGGCAGAGGGTCAAGCTCGCGACTTAAATGCTGCGTGATTCCTCCAAGAGGTGGTGGGATGTTACCACCCAGTCAGAGCATCACAGGGACATGGCGTGGGAGGATTTTTAGACAGTCTCCTATGAATTCTTCATTCCCGAGACGCTAAGGGCAGATAGAGTTCAAGAGTTCATGAATCTGGAGTAGGGATCTATGTCGGTGACAGACTACTATGCTTGTTTTATAGAGCTTCAGCGTTTTTCACCTCTGCTGGTGGGTGATGAGACGCTGAGAGCCAGACATTTTGAGGATGGTCTTCGGTATGACATCCGAGTGCTGGTGAATGTTTTCAGGTTACCTACTGTACACGCGATTGTGAACCAGACGTTTATTACAGAGAGGAACCTGCGAGAATCTAGTGGTGTGGGCTAGAGATGTTCGACACCAGTTACTGGTACTATTTCTACTGGCAAGAGGAAGAGACAGGTGGACTTCTCTCAGGGCAGCAGTACCAGCCAGGAAGCTTCTTCAGCTGGCCCGATCAGGTGCTACCAGTGTGGCAGAGAGGGTCACAAGAGTACGTAGTGTCCATGAGACCCAGTGGAGTGCTGAGCTTGTGGCAAGATGGGTCATCTGGAGTGCTTTTGAAGGGAGTTTCTACCAGTGTCTAGTGAGAGGGGTTCTGTGCAGACTCCGCGTGCGGGAGCAGGACTTGTGGCTTCTTACCTGTCTGGAAACTGGAATACGTCAGGGCATGCAGGCAGAGATGGTGGTTGTGGCCATGGTAGCCAGACACCAGGATCGAAGAGGCAGCAGGGCAAGACAACTCAGGATAGCCAGGCTGTGTCGCAGGGCCGCAGCACTGGACAGGCATATGCAGTGCAACAGGCCTAGCAGGAGCAAGATCACAGACCTTCGACAGTTAGAGGTACTATTCTAGTAGCTTCTGTCTTGTCTTCAGTACTTTTTGATACGGGTGCTACGCATAGTTTTATATCTGTACCCACTATGGAGAGCCTTCGGCTCGGTGTTTCTACTTCTTCTGATATCTTGACTCTAGACACTCCGTTGGGGACTAGGATGGTTGGTGTGCGTCAGTGCAAGGTGTTCCCCCTTGAGGTTGGTGGGTGTCACTTTCTTTGGGACCTATATGTCCTGGAGATGACGAGCTATGACGTCATTCTTGGGATGGACTGGTTGGTTCCCTTTAGAGCCTTTGTAGACTTCTATCATCGCTGGGTGCGTTTCATGTCACTAGAGGGCGGGGAGTTTCCATACAAGGGTGAATGGGATGTTCAGGCGAGTCGAGTTGGGCTAGAGCATCATGGGCGAGGTGGAGTCACAGCCCAGATTGCGAGCTTATATCTGGATGACTGGGGGACTTGTCAGACGGATTTCCCTTCAGTTGTCGATCGTTTCAGGGATGTCTTCCCAGACGACTTTTCAGGTCTACCTCCGGTGCTTGAGGTGGATTTATCTATCGATCTTGTTCCAGGAGCAGCACCGGTGTCCATTCCTCCTTATAGGATGGCCACGCCTGAGTTACAGGAGCTCAAGAGGCAGTTAGAGGAGCTACAAGTGAAGGGTTTTATTCGACCCAGTACTTCTCCTTGGGGTTCTCCGGTCCTTTTTGCGAAGAAGGCGGATGATACCCTCAGACTTTGTGTGGACTATCGGAAGCGGAACCAGTTGAAGGTTAAGAAACGATATCCTTTGCCGAGGATAGATGATCTATTTGATCATCTTCATGGAGCACGAGTGTTTTTGAAGATTTAATTGAGATCTGGATATCATCATCTGCACATTAGACCAACTGATATACCTCTCACAGCTTTCAGGAGCAGGTATGGTCTATATGAGTATACGGTTATGCCATTCGGACTCACGAACGCGCCTACAGTTTTCATGGCTCTGATGAATCGTGTGTTCCATCCGTATCTTGATTCATTTGTGGTATTATTCGTGGAAGACATCTTGGTGTACTCTCACACTCGACACGACCATGCCACCCATCTTGAGATCGTATTGAGTACACTAAGAGAGCATCACCTATATGCTAATCTCTCGAAGTACCACTTTTGGATGGACCAGATTCACTTCCTGGGTCATATCATCTCAGAGGCAGGAGTTGCAGTAGGCCTAGAGAAGGTGAGAGCAGTAGTTTCCTGGGAGTAGCCTAAGAACTTGATTGAGATACAAAGTTTCTTAGGGCTGGCTGGTTACTACATGCGCTTCATACAGGACTTCTCCTGCTTAGCATCACCATTGACAGGTCTGACTAAGAAGGGTGTGAAGTTAGTTTGTTCAGAAGCTTGCGAGACAGATTTTTAGGACCTGAAGGGAAGGTTGACATCAGCACTAATCCTGATTCTCCCAGAGCAGGGGAAGAGCTATACAGTTTACTGTGATGCATCATGGATTGGGCTCGGAGCCGTTTTGATGCAGGGAGACCAAGTTGTGGCGTACGGGTCTCAGAAGTTGAGGACACATGAGAGAAATTACCCGACACATGATCTCGAGTTAGCTGTAGTTGTACATGCATTGCGCTGTTGGAGACATTATCTGTTGGGAGAGCATTTTTTGGTTTTCACTGACCAAAAAATCCTCAAGTATATCTTTACTCAGCATGACCTGAATCTGAGGCAGAGAAGGTGGGTCGAGTACCTACAGTCCTTCGATTTCGAGCTTGCCTATACACCTGGTAAAGGTAATGCAGTAGCTGATGCACTGAGCAGGAAGACTCAGATACAGGCAGTGCAGGAAGCCAGTGGTGAGTGGCAGCTTATGGCTTTGTTCTCTGACATGCATCTAGAGGTGCATAACAGTCAGGGGCAGACTTATCTTTCCTCATTAGATGTAACTTCTACCCTCATGGACGGAGTGAGTATGAGGTAGCTATCAAATTCAGAAGGCCTAGTTCTATGGGATTCGGTGGCAATTGAGGACCCTCCTCCTGGTTAGATGGTAGGCGATGATGAGGTTTTGTGTTTCCATGGACGTGTATGGGTTCTAGGGGATATACTCGAGGAGCTGATGCGGGAGTTTCATGCTTCAGCTTGGGATGTTCATCCTGGGGTTACCGAGATGTACCGAGACTTGAGACGTTAGTACTGGAGGCCGGGTATGAAGAGAGAGATAGCTGGTTTTGTTACGAGGTGTTCCACCTGTCAGCAGGTGAAGGCAGAGCATCAGAGACCAGCTGGGCTGTTACAGCAGTTTCCCATTCCGGAGGGGAAATGTGATGATGTCGCGATGGATTTCATGACTGGATTTCCAAGGCCACCTTGAGGCAATGACGTCGTATGGGTTGTTGTGGACAGACTTACGAAGGTAGCTCACTTCTTGCCGATCAAGGAGACCTTTGGTGTGAACGAGCTTGGAAGGTTGTATATCCGAGTGATCGTATGTCTTCATGGGGTCCCGTGTTCTATAGTTTCAGATAGGGACGCCCGCTTCATGTCTCGTTTCTAGCAAAGTTTTCAGAGGGCGCTGGGTACACAGGTGCTTCTGAGCACAACATACCACCCTCAGACAGATGGCCAGTCAGAGCGGACGATACAGGTGCTAGAGGACATGTTGCGCGCATGCGTCCTAGACTTTGTTAGCTCTTGGGAGAAGCATATACCCTTAGTCAAGTTTACCTATAACAATAGTTTTCAAAAACTATTGAGGTGGAACCATATGAGGCTTTATATGGTAGGCCATGCCGATCATCATTGTGTTGGTTAGAGGTAGGTGAGGCAGCTTTACTAGGACCACAGCTCGTGCAGGAGACATCTGAGAAAGTCTAGTTAATTCAGAAGTGGATGGCTACCACGCAGTCTCATCAGAAGTATTATGTTGATCGCCGTAGATGACCTTTGGAGTTCGTGGTTGGGGATCAGGTTTTCTTGCGTGTTTCGCCGAGGCTGGGACACAAACAGATCAGGAGATAGGGTAAGCTTTCACCAAGGTATGTTGGACCATTTGAGATTCTGAAGAGAGTCGGGCTGGTTTCCTATTGGTTTCAGTTACCGCAGCGGTACCGAGCCATGCACGACATCTTCCACGTGTCTCAGTTGCGTCGCTACCATTCAGACCTGTCTCACACCTTTCAGCTAGAGGAGGTTGAGCTTCAGCATGATATGTCCTTTGAAGAGCATCTGATTCGTATCGTTGACCGGAGCACGAAGGTTCTCTGAGGCCAGTCAGTTCCTCTCGTACGGGTGCTATAGAAGCATGGCCGAGTGTAGGATGAGACCTGGGAGAGGGAGGCCGACGTATGTGCTCAGTGTCCAGATCTGTTCTGAGCTTTATCTTCCCCACCCTTAAAAGGGAAATTCGTGGACGAATTGCTATAAGGGGGGAAGTTTGTAAGAACCCGGTTCTTATCATTGAGGTATGAGTTTCTTCTTTTTCATTTTTCTTAAGTGTTTTTGAGAAAATATGGAAAATGGAAAAGAATGCTAAATTTTTTGAAACTACACGCCGTGTATGTTTCCACACGCCGTGTACTTTTGGCCGTGTTGGGATAAGTACACAGGGCATGTAGCCTCGCCGGCGACAAAGGGTGTAGGAACCGACTACACGTCGTGTAGTTGTCCTTTACATTCCGTGTAGTCAGCCGGTAGGTTAAAAAGTAAGGCGGTGGAGTCGCCGCCAGCTGGGCGACAGTACACGCAGTGTACTTGGGAGTACATCCCGTGTACTCTTGTCGGCAGATGAACAGTGTGGCGGTGCCTCCAAATGAACAGTTAAATGAAATGAGTACACGCCGTGTACTTTGTTTTTTCGGCTTAAAACAGGCAGTAGCCTCCTCATTTGGTAGAGGAGGCACTTGAGCCATTTTGGATCCAAAGGAGGAGGCTAGATATTTGAAGATCCACCAGGCGTTCGTCTAAAATCCGATTCGGCTTCAGACGATCTTGTTGGAATCGCATGGGTAAGACCTAATCTCTCCTGGTACCGTTCTTACCAATTCTTCTCCTAACTTATGTTATTTATGTTTTAATTGGTTTTGTTCTTCGTCAGATCTACGCCGTTCTTGGGCGTTTCTGGAGTCGGCATTCGGGTATAGCATTCGTGGGCGTATAAGGTAGGTGGCTTGGTGTTATTTTTCCAACTGTCGTGCGTTTTTGTGCGTTTTCGTGCACGAACCCATGTTGGGGTGTCGTGTGGCTGAGTTCGTTGCTATATTTAATTCCTAGAATTGTATAGGTGATTAAATTGTGATAATAAAATGTTTTTTGGGATCATTGCTTGGATCCAGGACCATCCTGAGGGGTGTGTTCCTCTGTTTAGCCGTTTGGACAGGATACTCGTGGGTATGCCTTAAATGTAGTAACTGTATAATTTCTTTGCGAGAAATTTCTTGTTTACTGCATTTTGATATGTTGGGCATTTCCCAGTTACCTATTAGCTTGAGGGCGTTGTTGTGATTAGCCTGAGGGTGTGACTGTTTTAGCCCGAGGGCTGTCGTTATTCCGCCTGAGGGAAACCTTTCGTGCCTTAGGGCTTCACTTCTGTGCCTGAGGGAGACACTTCGTATGCCTGAGGGTGAGAATTCTATTACAATTCCTGAGGGTGAGATTCTGGATGGCCCGAGGGCAAGCCTGAGGGCGTGGTTCACTATATTAGCCTGAGGGCGAGATACTGGTTGGCCTGAGGGCTTGGTGCTGTTGAGCACAAGGTGATACTAAATTAAATGGACAAAATGAATAATAAAATGGAAATTTAATTGTTAAGTTAGTTACTTTTTAGTACTTCTTACTTTATTTCATTTTACTATTTCACACTATTGTTGCATGCTTACACGGATTTGGGCACGAACCTTTGGTGGGTGCCTACTGAGATATATTTCTCACAACCTGTTTGGGTCACGCTTTTCGGCCCAAACAGATTATATTTCTGCAGGTGTAGATAGGGGAAAGAGTCTTTATAGAGGTACTTGACTGTTGTTGAGGAGTATGAGGGCATTGGACCGAGCCTAGGCCCACGATGTCGCTGCTAGCTGTTTTTCTTGCTTTGCTGTACTCTGTTTTCTGTTGTACTGTATTGATGTATAACATGTTCTAGCTGTTTTCCTAGAACTTGAAACATGTAGCATCATCACTTATATACTATTGGTTATATCTACTGCTGGAGTTATTTTATTTGTGTATGTTTACTGCTTCCGCTGTTGTTTAATGTTTATTTTGGTATTCCGCTGCGCTACACTTTGAAAAATGAGGGCATAGTTTCCCCACTATCATACCTGGGCCCTCGCTGCTAGTCGGCAGCCTCTGGCGTTTGGGGAAATGTGATTGAGGTCACGTGGAGAACCGGGCTCGGGGCACCTGTTCCGTGACACCCGGGTCCAGGACGTTACATCTTGATCGCTGGTCGTTGCTGTCCGGACGACCAGGTTTAATTATTGACTTCATGGGCTTGTTGAGCGGCCTCCAGAGTTGGAATAATACCATTTTGATGGTACTCCTTAACTAGAAAATTTGATACCCAACGTTAAAGATGCTGAGTATGTGATGACGTCCTCAGATCGGACGATGATCCAGTAGGAGTAGCAGCAGAGGCATTAACAGGAGAAGTATTCATAGCAGAAGTATTCACGGGTGTGAACATAAGAGAAGAAATTTCTGTAACGGAGAAAATCTTGGAAAAGAGTGCCTGTTTGATATAACAGATGCAATCAAGACACGTTTGGCCACTATATCTTTTGGATAAGCACATATGTTATTGATTGTCTTGTTGGACCTCTCATTGATTTTAAATAGGGTCCTAACAAATTGGTAAAACATCATTTTAACTTTTTTAATGATTCACGTCGGGTTCACCATTTTTGTTTCCTCTCGAATTGGGGATGACCTCATTGATTTAAAGTTCAAACTTTCCAAGAGGTTTCTAACGGATTTGTTCGTAGAACCGGAAACATCCAATGATTCCATATCCATTTGGACCTACATTCCAAAGGTAGGTTCTCATTAGTTGTGAACTGATGAGGCTTAAGAATTTTTATTGGTCAAGAGGATGAGAGGTCAGACTCATCACACGTTTTCATGAGGGGAATTATTGTCTACTCCAAGACTCTCTTTATAGATTTAAGTTTTGTTCATGAATCCTTATTACATTACAAAGTATAAAATGAGCTTTCCTTTAGATCTGACAATCAATGATTGATATATAGGAAATTTATAGAATCTTTCATATTTATTCAAGGTTATTCATTAATAGAGAATCATCTGTATTTGTTAGAGATTCTTAGTCAATGGTATCCTTTAATACATTAGAGTCTCTTGGTTATTATGATGACCATACTAGTTTTCAAGACACTCATTGGGGAACATGAATTTTATTGTCATTCAGAAGGACATGGATTATTTCAGATTCGGGATCGTACCCATAGATGGGCTACCTACGTATCCTTTGTTTTGGAAAAGGAATCAGAACCCACATATTTTGTGTAATGAAGTATGATATTTATGCATGATTTATTTCTCAAATAATGATGTCATAATTACTTTTACACTCTAAGCTCATGTGAGTCATGCTCGGTGTGAGAAATAAGAGGTGTTGGTAAAACCAGACAATCGTTCCATCATAAGAAATGATGTGGGCCTTATGTATGTAGGACCGCCTAAAATAGATGAAGATTAGGATTTACTTTAGGGAAGAAACTTGGGAACAAGTTGCATAAAGGTATATGTATTTTATGGAGATTTGGATACTCTAACTTGGGGATTACTCCTGAGGAAGATGCCCAAATTATGAGGGGACTTATGATTGGGTTTTACTCCTGATAAGGAAGCCCAAATCAAAAGTAAATTAAGATTGGTTAAGAGAAATTATGGATGGGGCTTATTCCTGAGAAGGAGGCCCAAGTTAAAGGATTTGAGAACTGGGGCTTACTCCTAAAGTGGAGGCCCAGGTTAAGGAACTTGGGGCTTACTCCTAAGGAGGATGCCCATATTTTTAGACGTTGAGATTGGGGCCTACACTAGAAAAGGAAGCCCATGTTAAGAGAATTATGGTTGGGGATTACTCCGGAGGAGGATGTCCATATTTGGGAACATGGGGCTTACTCCTGAGAAGGATGACCATATTTAGGAACTTGGACCGGGGCTTATTCCTAAGAAGGATGCCCAGGTTAGAAAATTATGACTGGGGCTTACTCCTAAAGAGGAGGCCCAGGTTAAGGGACTTGGGGCATACTCCTAAGGATGATGCCAAAAACAAGAGAACTTAGGCTGGGGCTTACTCCTGAAAAGGAGGCCCAGGTTAAGGATTCTATAATCATAAAGGATGAGGTTTAATGAATGAAATCTCTGACCTTAGTGACATAAATATATATAAATCACTAGGTTTTATGAGATGTTGCAAATAATTCCTTTCAGATAAGGAAGCCAGCAAGGAAATCATACCATGAATGGATTTGGAGAGAGTTATGAAGGCTTCATCTTGAAGTGGATAGGTGGATATGCATAATAGAGGTGAAATAGGCAGGAGGGGCACCCCAAAAAAAGGTGGCGCGCAAGTCCTGAGTGGTCGTGCAAGTCCTGGTTGAGCAAGTATACTTGCGCGACACATGGGTACTTTCACGCCTATCAATCCTTAGATTAAAACTTGGGCGAGGCTTGGATCAAGCCCTTAGTACTATCTTTATATTCTTTTAGAAGAGTGGGGCACAAGTTCTGTTGAAGGGGTTAGGCGGCGTGCAAGTGTGGACATTTCCCTTAAGGCCTAGCCACCAATGCGTGCAAGTATTGATGAGTTTCAACACTTAGGCCTTACCCCCACCCTCTTAAGATCTTCCTTTCTAGGTAAGAAATTACCTTAGAAGTTTTGGGAATCTTTGAGAAGAGACTAGGGCGCCAGGAGCTCAAATATAAGTTTCTAAAATTTTTCCGTCCTCAAATGGGAGGCCTACAGGGGGTATTTATAGGCTGGTGAAGACCCTAGGCAGAATTCAGATAGGGCACGCAAGCCACCTGCATGACCACTGGGCGGTGCACAAGTATACTTGTGCGACCTTGGTATAACTTGCGCGACCCAAGTGCAAATGAACCTTTGTTCACGACTTTGTCAATTTTTGATGTTTCCTCAAAGGATAAATCACTTTGAGTTCAAGGAATTTCCCTTTTCATTCCTTTAGAATCTATGACGGAAAGGAGCATCAACAACATGGAAGAATATGGGTAGTCAGATTGGGGATACATCATCGGATACTGACATGGTAAAGGTGGAAATATCTTTGGAGGCAGTGTAGTCATGACATGGGAAGAAGAGGAAAAATGAGATAATTGAGGCATAAGTTGGATTATCCCTAAAGGCGGAAAAGACATGGCATGTAAAAAAGTGGGTAGATGATATGATGATGGAGGCATTGATAAGAACATCCCCAGATACTGATGTAGTGGATGTGAAGGTGTGGTGTAAGGGGTGTCTACTGGTGGGTCAGTGTGGGAATGAGTGTGATGTGTTCTCCATCTAGGTCTAGGAGCATCCCCCTTGGACCCATGCTAGTAGGATGAGTAGTTATATTTGGTGGAACTGAATGTCCTTAAAAAACTGTTAAATAATATTAACATGAAATTATATGTAATGTAAAAGAAAAAAATTACAATTATTATACTCGCTAATAGAAATGAAGGAGGAAACACACGCTCATACCCCAATTGATTGTGGTTAAATATTTTCTTCCTTTAACCTTCTGTAGTATTTGAAATAATCTACATAAGATTTAAATGTAAATTTTTAGAAATTATTTTTATAAATCATGCATAAAAATAACATCTATCATCAATTCCTGAGAGGAACCAATTTGAATTCTTTTAATAACTAATTGTACATATTATTACAAGGAAATGACTAACATAGTTTTGAAAATTAAATTACAAAGTTATTCATTTTTAAAAAATAACATTTAAACCAATTTTTATACATTGAAATAAATATGATTTAATGAAATGACACCTGAAAATACAAAAAACAAACATATCATGCCAAACTGAAACATAATTAAAGTAATTAATGTAATACTAACCTGATAAATGCATGTTAATGTAAAATGAATGAACACTGAACATATATAGTTGCTTCTATATATTACTGACCACTACTTTAGGTTAAAAATCAACTCTAACCGTGGGACAATATGATTCATCAAATGAAATATTTTGGGCAACACCAATGGGGGAGTTAATGGTGGAAATTTCATTGCCAACATCATGAAAAATATTTCTTGGGATTATGTCATTAATGACACCATAATTGGGTATCAGATGATCTTTCACATAAAAACCATATTTAACCATTGATTCCAAAATATATGGATCATTGGTACATAGGAATTGACTCATGTCAAAAACTTTGAATCCACAATCATCAATAAATGTACCATGTGGTCTCATTGAATCAAACCATTTACATTTCATCATAGTGACTCTACCTTGAGAATTGTAATCAAATAACAATATTTTCTCAAAATTTATATAATAATAGACATATTCTTATCCTGGATAACAATATAATACACTGGAATAACAATCTGTTGTAGTGGTTAACATAACTCCAACATGATGTGTTCCAATTTTCACTGCTCGATCAGTTGTAAAAAATTTATACCCATTGATTATTATATATTTTCATTCACAAACCAAAGAATTTAAACCAAAATCCAAAGATCTTAATTATTAAGAAACATATTCAACATGTAAACTCAACACCTGAAATATATATGAATAGTAAAATTAAATGGATATTTATATTTTAAGCTAATTAAATTAATGGAAATACCTTTCATTTCAACCAAACAGAAAACTCTAGGCAATGTAAAGACTCTCTCCTTCTCAAAGGAAAAGATTTATGAACTCTGATTATAATTTGTTTATGTTACCTATATAAAATGATAATAAAAGTTTAAGGTATAAGTGAAATTTCTTAATATGAGATAACATATAAATATCCAAATTACTTACTTGATATAGTCATCGAACAAACCACAGTTAAATAAGACTGTGTGATATTCCATCTCCCTCTCTTCAAGGTTCAATGTAGCCAATGTATTAGACCCAAAAATTCATCTTGTTCAGTGAAGATATGGAAAGAGGGATAAATTTCTCCATACTATTAATATTCATTTCTCATTTTCTGGTTATGTATTACAGTCACATCATTAAAATACATTGAGAAAAAATTCATACATTCTTGATACAGATAACTCATCACAGTCGATCCTTCAGGATAATTCTTGTTTGGGACAAATGATTTCATTGTGCACATATTTATTTTAGTAGGATACATCCACCAAAAATAAAATGATCCCCAAAGAAGTGTTTTAGTTGGAAGATGAACTGTTAAATGAAACATGAAAGTGAAAAAATGGAGGAATTTTTTTCCATCTCACATAAAATTAATGGTTCCTCTTGTTTCATTTTTATCAATAATGAATTGGATAAACTTTTAGCAGAAATGTCTTTAAAAAATGGCACAAACGAATCACTATCAACCTTAAATTATTGGATTGAAAATTCCAAATTTCTATTGGAATCAATTCATGAAGAAGGATGTGATAATAATGAGTTTTTATGGATTTTAATTTCAAATCTCTTATATTGACTCATTTAGATATGTTGATGGAATATCCATAAGGAACCTTCATATTCACTAATAATTCCATAAATTGATCTTTCTTTGATTGTTTCATCACATAAGAATCACAAGGAACTTTCCATTTATTTTCACTTGTACACACAGGATGCAGTTCTAGTCGAATACCCCAATATAACAAGTCTGATGAGATCAGAAGTCATCTTTTGTATTCCCCTTAATATTCAGAAGAATTGCAAGAAACATTTCACATATATATTTCTCAATATTAATTATTTCTAAAAAATGTCATAACAAATTGGTAGACCAATTTTTCAACTAAATAAGATACTTATATTTTTCTAATTGTAATTTCCATCAGTGTCAATATTCTTCCTCTTTTTAGATTTAAATTGACCTTTCCCAAATGAATAACAGAAATCATTTAATTCATTAAGAACATTACTTCCTAAAATACATTTAAGTGGTTGTTCAGTGTCAACATTATCATCTAACCTCCAAGGATTCATCCTATGTTGATGATCCATTGTAAAGAATCTTCGATGCCCCATCAATTTGAAACTATAACGATATTTAAGCTTTCTCGATTGTGTATTCTTCATACAAACATGACCTGATAGTTTTACCTTCGTGCTCCACATAGACATAATTGCATAAGAAGGGAAATCATTTATGGTCCATAGAAGGGTAACACATATTTGAAACATATTTTTTTGAAGAAGCACTGAATGTCTACACGCATAAATCCCAAAGTTGTTTCAACTCTCTTATTAAAGTCTGCAAGTAGACATCTATATCATTATTGGGATCAGAAGGTCCAAATATCAGTATACTCAAAAAAGTGAACTGTTTTTACATACAAATCCATATAGGATGATTATAAACATGAATAAAAATTGTCTATGTACTGTGAGCCGTAAACATCTAACCAAATAGATTAAAACCACCACAAGATAGACTAAACCTTACATTATAGACCTCAGCTGAAAAATATGAATGTTGTGCATCAAATGTCCCCATGATAATCCATATGCAGGATGAAACAACTCATCATTACCTTTAATTATCTCATCATTATTCCATAACATATTAGATAATATTTCTACAGACATGAATATATTTTGATGCCTGGGAATCAATGAAAAGTGGCACATGAATTTCTACGACACACTAGATGGTGTTACATCTACATTTATATTCCCCCGATATGTACCATATTATATATAATCATTATGATCATCTTTTTCCTCTCTAAATAAACGGAAATATTTCAAACAGGCATGAACTTTATTAGTAGAAAATCCAAGCTGCATAATTAACTTCCATGCCTTGTAATGATTTGATGGAATATATACACTATTAAGAATAAATTCCTTCAAAAAATGTAAGAATATAATCAATGGTGGTATTATAAATTCCATATATGTTTTCCCATGATATAAACACAGTAGAAATTCCAACTTGGTCATTTTAGTACAATCCTGATATACTAGAGTTCTAGAATCATCCAATAAAATTTTCACTTTGTTGACATTATCTTCTTCAGCATTTTCCCCATGTGTACTGATATCATTGTCATCTTTCACTAAAATTAAATCTCACTCAGGATGATGCAAAAATGGAAACTGATCAAAAATAAAATTTTCTATGTCACTTCTTTCATTTTGTTCATGAACTATTTCATATTTAATTGTCTCTCCATAGTAATTCAAAAAAATAGTTTTTTTAAATAAAAATTTTGTAATATGATAACTAACTTCTTCCCAACTTAACCATGGTCTTCAAACACATTTATAGCATGGAAACTATATACAACCTCTATATGAGGCATTGTTAAATGAAAAATCTAAAAAAATCTCCCAACTATTTTAAAACTCGGTTGAAATCTATTCGGTATGATACATCTAGTTTCTATCCATTATATAATAAGAGAAAAAGTTATATTCTAATAAAAATGTAAACCATAATTAAATAAGGGATATGTACTATAAAAAATAAAATTATTAAAACATAAAAACATAATAGATAAATATAATTAAAATTTGTATTGAAAGTTCCTTACTTTTTATCACCAAATTATACCCTTTCAGTATAATAAATAAAATTCTTACCTCTATCCTATAAAGGTATGATCAACAAGGTAAACCATAATGGGAAAAAAAGGATCCTTGTCTATGGTAGAGTGGTATGTGTCATTATATTTGAACTATTCCTTGATAGTGTTATCATCCCATATATATCTAACATACAATCGCTTAATTAGATGATTTAAATCATAAAATTATTAATTTTTATAGTCATTAATCTAATGGAGTTATTTTTTAATGATCTATTATTGGGTAATGAATTCCACCGACAATAACATCGATAACTAGGATGTTAACCAACTGTCTTGTTATGAAGTGATATATAGTACGTCATATAATTATAATATACAATTTATTTATAAGAAAAAAAATTATATCAACAAAACTATAACCATGTATAGTACTGTAGTGGGGTGACTATGTTTGATTTTAGGAGCCAATAGAGGTGTTTCATCACTAAAAAGGTGTTGGGGGTGAATAATTTTGTTTTTTATAACTTTTTAATTATATTGACATTGAACACTATAAAAATATTATGATCTAATCCATTTTTTTAAATTTAGCCTTACCTGGATGTAGTAAAAATTAATAGAATAGGGACACAATATTATTACCTGATTTAGTCTCATAATGAGAAAATTCCTCACTCTGATTGGTAAGATTCACAAATAATAGATTCTATAATATAATTCCAATAGGTTACTCCATAAAAGATTCTCTAGAATAGAGAATATTATAATTTTCTATCCTCCAAGATGAACTGAAGAGCATGTGCTCACATATACATGATTCTGGACAAGAGATAATTTCATTTTAGCTCAGTATGTGTAACATATCACTAAATTAGATACTATTTAATATCTATAAATTCATAAAATCTAAAATTTATGATTATTATAGATAAAATAAATTATAATCACATAAATTATATAATCCATTCATAGAATATGTATCTTATCTCATGTTGTTAGTTCAATAATTTTATTCTTCACGAACTGTTGTTTCACAAATAAATTAAAAGGTGTTAATTATTCTTAAAGAATATTGATATAAATCAACACTATAATGAAAATTTAATACAACACACAATTAAAAAATATATAATTATTTGTGAAGGATAATAATTTGTCAAAACGAATCCTTCATATAGTGTTGTTATTTCACTGAAAAAATCAACATGGAGAAAATACGAAAATACATTCTTGTTAATCACATCTCTAAAAAGGTTTCAACACACTTCCAATTAGTTAATGCCATATTTATAGGATAATTTTCACTTAGATAACACTTTATAATTAAATAATATATGGTTACCCAGTCAAATGTATGTGAATACAAAAAGAACATCACAATTATCCATAAACAAATTTCCTTTTACATACATAATCTGCATATTTAAACAGTGTGCATTAAATAAAATTTTAATTTTCAGTATCATGATAATAAATCATTGTATAAATTTTATTTTGGGATAAAAAGAAATTGTAATTAGACCACAACCCACAAAAAATAAAATTGACATGCAGGTGTGTTATGAACCATCAAATTTCTTCTTCCAACTACTTAAAGTCCCACTGCCAATATGATAAATAGAATTAATCTTCATAAATCCTTTTTATTCATTCCATTTTTTATAATATATAAAGGATATATTTACAAAATATAAAAAATAGGTAATTAAATGATCACCTATTACCAGAAAACATACATAAACCCATCAAAAATTCATCCCACTCAAGATTTATTATCATTAGTCCAACCTTAATTAGTGAAATACATAGATTATTTATGGAAAAAACAAAAAGAAATAAATGAACCTTGAATTTATTTGTGATAGATGAACTCCCCGACCTAGGGGGATGCGCGTCGTGTGAGGGAAAGCTCGACCTAGGAGAACTTGACCAAGAAGGGGATGCTCGACCAGAGGAGGAAGATGAGGGGGGATGTGTGCCAACCATATGAGTTAGAGTGGGGATGTAAATCATAGAATGGAGGAGGACATATGGAATTAGGTGATGGAAACATGGTGGGAGGGAAAGGGAACTACGGGGGGGGGGGGGGGGGCTGCCCGACGAGTGAGGGGGGAGCAGGGTGAGGAAAAATTATTTTCCTCTCTATACCAAAATTTTAGTAAAAACCATTGGTATTGATAGTCTATTACCACGGTTCACTCAAAACCGTGGGTATAAAAAAATCCTAATAAGGATATACCCACAGTTTTCATTAACTCTGGGTATAGCGATGTGGGGTTAGAACCTCTTTCCAGTAGTGATTCACACATAAATAGATGAATATTTGCCAATGAATATCATTAGAGATGATCAAGGACTATGACTTCTCAATGCACTACCATCCCTAGAAAGTGAATAAAGTGGCAATAAATATAAAGGATACAACAATTGTATCATTAATGATAATTGAGAAGGATATGATCTTCTTAGATATGAAGATGATGGACATGAGAACCATAAATGAAGGAACATCATCATTCCCTTCACAAATGATTTCTCAACGATCCCTTCCAGAGAAGATAAAGGATTCTCAAAGAGCTAATGTGGGAATTCAAAATAAACAGGAAACTATAAGAAAAAGGAAATACTCAGAGTTATATGTTAATGAATAAGGTGTTGTGAGATTTGGGTCGAGGCTATATATACCATCAAATCTTGAGTTAAAAAGGAGTTGTTGGATGATGCACATAGTTTGACATTCTCTCTCCATCCAAGAATCACAATGATGTGTATAGATATCTAAGACCACTATTTTGTGAGAATATGAATAAGGAGATCAGAAACTATACATCAAGATGTATTGTGTGTTAGAAAGAGAAGGGAAAAAAAGAAAAAATACAAGGGGATGACCCAACCATTACCCATACCTACATGGAAATGGAAAAACATCGCCATGGGATTTTTCACGGGACTTAAGAAGACATGAAGAGAAAATAATGCAATCTGGATTGTGGTGGATCTTCATAGAAATAATTCACACTTCATTTAAATTTGAGAGGACTTATCACTTGATCAAATTACATGTATATACCTCAGAGAAGTGGTGAGGCTACATGGAACACTAATATTGATTGTATCTGATTGAGACCCCAAATATTTCTCCAAGTTCTAGAAAATCTACAATATGAACTAAATATTGAGTTGAACTTTAGAGAGACTTATCACCCTAAAATTGATGGCTAATCTAAATGGAATATCTAGACACTTGAGGTCATGTTGAGAGCATTCTTAATTGACTTCAAAAGAGGATGAGATCGAAATCTTCATCTAGTCGAGTTTTCATAAAATAACAGTTTTTGATCAAGAATCAAAAAATTTCACTATGAATCCCATTATGGGATGAGCTGAAAAAAACCCACATGCCGGGATGAATTAGGGGAATGAAAACTTATAGGTTCTGAAATGGTCAAGGAAGTTTCAGAAAAGGTGAAGACCATTTAGTATCACATCAAGGCTCCTCAGAGTCTACAAAATATCTACACTAATAATAATCTATGAGACCTAGATTTTGATGTTGGAAACAAGGTATTATGTTATATATATTCATGGAATAAATTCATTAGATTTTGGAAGAAGGAAAAGCTTAATCCAAGATACATCATCCCCTTTGAGATCCTCAATCACATAAGAGTGATGGACTATCGAATAAAACTTTAAACTACCTTATCTCAAGTACATGATGTATTCAATTTATCCATATTGATGTTGTACATAAATACCCCTTACATGTACTCAATCCATCATTGGTACCATTAGAGAATGACCTTTTACTTGAGGAGAAATAGGTAGAGATATTAGATCATAGAGACAAGGTTCTACAAATTAAGACAATTCACCTGGTCAACGTGATGTACAGAAACCAAAAGTGTGAAGAAGTGACATGATAATTAGAGGAAGTAATTAAATTTAAATACGCTACCCTATTTTAGTGTGGAAAAATAAAATTTCTAGGGTGATATTTTTGAAGGGGGGATGATTTTAATGACCCAAAATGTTTTAAATAAAATTCCGCTTATGTTTTTAAGAAGTTAATTATTATATATATTGGATATAGAAAACACATGCACTAATTATGTTTTATTATATCATATAAGATTTAAATTAACATTAATAACCATTATCATTGAAAATATAATAGTTTAATAGGGATCACAGGATAAGTATAAATGCAGGGTTTTGAAAATTCCAATTGATATAGAAAAAGGAAGTGACACCCTTAACTATGATGATCATACCCTATAAATCCCATTTATCAAAGCATATGAGGGAGATATAATCATTGGGAGTTTCCTTTGAGAAATAGTAAGATGAGATCCAATAAATTAAGAATGGTAAAAACTATTTACAAGAGATGTTAAATCTCATCGAGATGACGACCCAAACCATGTAATCTGAACCACCCCATGAAAGTCTCACCATCACACACCTTACACTTAAAGAATTTTTGGGTGTAATAAAGGGATATGTATCAAGACCATAATAATAAGAATATTAATATTTTATTTTAATTTAATAATGTTCATATTTTCTTTTTAACATTACTTTATAAAATATATTTTTATTTTTATACAATAAAACAGAAATTATATTTTAAATTAGTTCAATTTATACATTTATTCGGATGAATTAATGGATTTTTAAAATAAATAATTTTTAAAAAAATATTATTATTATATAATTTCTATTAAATATAAATTATCATATAATTTTCATGAAGTCAAATGTAATTCTTATAAGGTTTTGAAAACTATTATTGTCAAAAAACCCCTATATTTCTAAAAAAATATCGATTATTATTTTAAAAGTGAAAATTTATATAGTTAAAAAATTATTTTGAAAAAATGAATATTATTTTCAATCAAAATTTAAAAATTATCCAATTTTTAATTTTTCATTATTTTCTAATAGAATAGAACTTTTAGGAAAAAATAAATACCATAAAACTATAAAATGTGTGTAATGATATCCAAATGACCCAAAAGTTTTGTAATAAATACTAAAAAGTGTATACACGTTAAAAAATATTCTTTTAGTTTAAAATAATTTTATTTTATGTTTATTTTATTAATTTTTTAAAACCTTTATGAATTCTCTAAAACCATTAATATATTTTAAGGTTTTAAAATTATTTCTTTAAGGGTTTGGCTCACTTCCACAACAGCAAGGGTATTATTTTATTAATTTCGGCCCTTGGACTTATAATATAACTAAAATAAATAATCTTTGGTAGAATCCATGGGAAAGCACCCTGGTAAGGTTTCCAGGTTTGGTTATTTTATTATATAGAGTCCAAAACTAATGTTTGAGAAATAATAAAGAATTATCTTCTCTTTTCCAATATAAACCCACCCAATCTCCCAATTGTATTCAATAAAAATATTTTTATGATGATATTATTCTACCATACCCTCTAAATATTATTTTTAAAGTTCCTCATTCCCTCAATATTACCCTCCCAATCATTTTGAGTCACACTATCAAGGTAAAGGATCCTTTCATTCTCTCATTTATACAGATTTCATTATTATTTTATGCCTTATATTTGAAATTCCTATTATTGGGATATATTTTTCCATTTCCCTTTTTATATCCATTTTATTTAAAAATTATGAATGAACCATTTTAATATCAATAACCCATTTCATGAATTTTTAAGTGATGCCCTTATGATATTGACATTCCATTGAGATTTTCCATGACAAACAATTGTGAAGTGAATACAAGTACCCATTTCATTTCAAGGGTATTTACCTTTATGCACTTATACATATTTATCTAGGAATTGAATTTAGGTATTCCAAACTCCATGATCATTTAATAAAATGTGATGATAAATGAATTCTTGTTTTATAATCTATGTGGCACACTGAAGAATGAGAATTAAATGAAAGCGATAGGTTCACCCAGAATTATATAGTGCACCAATACACGGGATAATGTTTAGTCTCCCGATAAATCATGCAAGGGATTAAGGATTCATCAGAATCCATCCTGTGCATTTTTATATAAAGATATCTTAGAAGTTATCGTTGACCTATGTTTATGATGTTATGTTTTAATTGTTTCCACATTTCACATGTTCTCTTTCTATCATCATGCTATATCATGCCTCATTGTTATTTTTTATGATTCTAACCCATTTCTATCTCACATTGATATTCCTACTATATAAAATGTACTACTTTCTTCATTTTAATCCAACTTTACTCACTTAATTGAATTTAAAGATCACCCCATTCTTATGTATGTCCCCATGTTATCCCATATAGTCTTATGTATGATAATGTTAAGGAGTTTTTCAATAAAGATAATGTATTTCCTATTTCAAGTTTTTATATACTGTACCTAATTCCAGAAGACACTAGAATTATCAATCATGAATCTTTAATTAAGTGTAATATTGTGTAATAAATAAAGAATTAATGTGTAATAAAGATAGGGTTTGTTATATATTCCTTTTAGATAATGAACATCACAGAGCTCATATATATGTTCTGCTGAACTATGAGGAAATGGCATAATTTTTAGAGTGAGTGATAATATAACCTATTCCAATTTTTTGAAGAAAATTAATATTATATTATTTTTATATTATATTATTATCATATCAAGAAACATATTCTAAAAATTACACCTAATTATCTTGAAGAACGTTGATAACATAATTTTTTCAACTGGTTTCAAATACTGGTAAAGTAAATTTTTTATGGTTCAACATATGAAATCAATTTATTATTTGTTATATTTATGATTGTTTTTCAATTTTTTAGTTATCACAACATATCAATGAAATTGATAATCAATTTTATGTATTAAGTAACCTACCTTCCAAAATGGTTAAATCTTATAATGCATATGTGTTGAATGGTTTGGGATTTAATACTGATGAATATTATGAATAAAAAAATGAATTGTGGTGTTTTATTGGAATTATCTCATTATAGAGAAAGTGACATTTACTTTAATGGTATATTGGATGATATAATTGAATTGTGTTATTTACGTAAGAATTATGTAACAATGTTTAATTAACATTGGATTGACACTAATAGGGGTGTGCATGTTCATCCATGCCTTGGAATCATTGAAATTAAATATAAAATAATTATTTTAGTAAATGAAATATTTTTATTTCCTAATTTGGATCATAAAATGTATTATGAAAATTATTATACTCCTTTAAAATAGTTAATTTATTTTTGGAGCGTTATAGAAATGAAATCTCATGAAAATAAATTTATGAAAAGTGAATAATGTTCTACTGAAGTTAAGGGAATTTAAATTCTTTAAGAGATAGATCCAAATAGATCTTTTCCACAAACTGACACAAATATCAATGATAACCCCCAACTACAGGTCGATGGTGATGATGTAACAAATGAATTTGAAATAAAATGAGATTATAATGATGAATCTCCTATAGAAATTTATGATACATAGGATAAAGATGAAGATATTGATTCTGTCCAACAAAAATGGTGATAAAGATGAATAATGAAACAATTACCTGATGGTTATACTCATAATATATATATATATGTATATATATATTTGTATAACACTCATTTTCTATTATATTTTGATGAAATTATTTTTATGTATTAGAGGGATGGTGAGGATTTTGAGGAAATGTTCCATAGCATTCGTGGTGGATATGCTTCTTGGCGATGAGTTTAATAATTCATCATCCAACCCTTAGGATGTTGGAATTTCATCACTGACTTGGAGTGGTCTTGGTCTTGTGAGATAGATGATTCCCAACACTATTCTCGAGCAAGTCCCACATCTATATTTCAATCTATGCATACAGATGTATGTTTAGTTCTGTATTTTTGTTAATTTTAGCAGTTATCATTATTTGTATTTAATTTAATTATGTACCATTTTTTCTATTTCCCACATTTTTTTCTCACATAGAAAATGGAAATCATGTTTTAGTTGAAATGTGTCTCTATACAAAATGAAAAACCATATTTGATTTCCTTGTGTCGAAATAATTGTCATACTTTTAGGAATAGAGATTCCACGAAAATGTTACCAAATCTAGATATATAGTGAAAAAATCCCACTAGAGTGCATAAAATATAGAACAAGAGAATGGTTCACTTTGTAGGAATCAATTTGACTACTTATGGGGCCTAATGGAGTTATAAATCAAATTTAATGTCTTTTTAAAGTAGAGTTTCAATTTATCCGGAATAAAAATTAAAAAAATATAAAATCCGACATAACAGTTTTCTCCAACCCCAAAACACTTTTCTCCGACTACATAGCACTTCACACAATTCTAAAAACACTAATATCGTAAACTAAAGTCATTTGTGGTCTGAGGCAGTGGATTTCAGAACCCTATAAAATAAAGTTGTTTTCGGTTCAATGAATCATTTTATGACCATCACATAGAAATTAAATTACTTTGCAAAGTCCTATGCATAAAACCCTTTGCGATACTATTATACAGAACTTATATGCAGCCGCCTTCCTCCATGACGTGATATGCGGCCTCCTGTTGCTATGTGCCTAACAATTCTAGAAAAGTGGATATACACTGATTCCTATTAATATCTACACCCACATTAGGGATAAATATATAGAAATATAGATCCTTGAACGGGATAATTTAGGATTCTTATCCTGCATGAATGATCTTGGAATCACTTATGTAAAATTACTGAATTCAAAACTAGAGAGGGTTGTTGTGAAGAAATCCCATGAATTACTTACATAATTTAATCCCATCATGAAGCATAAAAATTCTAAATTATATATGAACCCCATGTCTTTTTTGGTGAAATTTGTCCTTTTATGACCTCATGCATAAAGAAGAAATAACATTTCAGAGCACCTTTATGGAGCCCCTGTGTGGAATCCCATATGTGGAGCCCCTTTCTGGAATCCCCTTTATAGAGACCCATTGAAGAATCCCCTTTGTATAGCCCCTATATGGAAGTCCATTTTCGACCCCCTAATAAGAATCCCTTATACAGAGCCCATTTTCAAATCCCCCAATGTTGAAGCCCCTTTGTGATCCCCCTATACGAAATCCTCTTTGTGAAGCCCCTATATGGAATTCCCTATGTGGATCACCTATGCAGAATCCACTATATAGATGCCCCTTTGTAGAAGCTCCTTTGGGAAACCCATTTTCAGAATCCATATATGGAAAATTATATGAAAAAAAATTCTATGCAAAAATCACTTTGCGCCTACTGGTCTAAACAGCAGGGGTTCTGTCTGTACTTCCTTGCTCTGGATCTGGACCTAGTTTTGATCCCAAGACTCCGACCCGGTCCCTTCACTACTGTCATTGACCTTCATGAAAAATATATAGTTGTACCACTAATATTTTAGGCAGGGTTGATGACTTTTTGGGTTGCACCATATACAATCTATACCTATCATTCTAAATCACCATGAGTCAGGATTCTCCTAATGGTTCTAGAAAAACATGCATCCTTCTAGATGTAAGCCCCAACCATACCCCCAAATCACCATGTGTTGAGATTATCCTGATGGTTCAAAAAACATGGGAATATTCCTAGGTGTAAGCCCCAACCACCCCACTAAATTACCTTGAGTCTATATATTCTTCATGGTTCCAAAAATATGGGAATCATCCTAGGTGAAAGCCCCAAAAAAACCTCCAAATTACCCATGAGTTGAGAATATCCTAATGGTCCAAAAAACATGGACATCATATTAGGTTTAAGACCCAACAAAACTTTTAATTACCCATGAGTTGACATACTCCTCATGGTTCCATAAACATGTGAATCCTCCTAAGTGTAATCCCTAATGAAACCTTCAAAATACATGATACACACTCATGCGATGTGACTGATATTCTAGAATATCTTGTTTATAAAACTGTTCTAGACTCACATGGGATTAGAGATTTGTGATAATCATTCCATAATAATGATGTGAGTTCCTTCATATGGGATTCCGTTTGAGGTATAAGTCCCAACCATTTGATTGAACTATGTGGAATATGATTCCTATCTTTAGTAGGATACATGGGAAACCTATTTGAGGTCTGAACCCAATTTAATTTCCAAACCATTCAATTGAACTATGTGGGATATTATTCATATATTTAGCAGCATATACAGGATTCCTCTTTGAGGTCCAAACCCAATTACATTTCCCCTTTACCCATTCCATTGAACTATGTGGGTTTTGATTCCTTCTTTCACAAGATATGTAGGAGGCCTCTTTAAGGTTCAATACTAACACCAAGATGCCAAATGCCTCCCTAGAAAAAAATAAACTACAAATAACCCAAATAGATAATTTTAAACGAAAGTATCATTAATTAATAAGAGAATTTGTTGAATCTATGATGCATATAGAGTTTTACATCAAAGATCTGGTCTTGATTAGATCATTAACACATGGGTAGTCGGTCCCACACTTATATTTGTGAATAATTAGTGAATACATATTAAATATATAAGATAGTCCCAAAGTAGTAAATAATTCCCCACAAATGTGTGTGATGAGCCTGATATACCATCCTCTCGACCAACACATTTATAAGATGTCATTGGAAAAATCCTAATGTATTCCTTCCTTTGGAAATAAGGTCCTCATTTAAAAAAAAGAATTTATGTGTGAAATATGTTAGATAAAAATGATGAACCAAACATGAATATTTCAATTATTATATCCTTTTACTATCATATGTTAGGCCATTATCATGTGTAACAAAATGGTCTGGTGAGAAACTGTTAACTGTGAAAGAAATCAATCAACCATGAACTCTTATATGTGATGCTGCATTGATGTGTGTATTGTTTGTGTTTAATACACAAAACATTCAAGACCTAAATCTAAATGGAATAAATAAATCAAAAAAATTCATTTCAATCCCACTAAAAATTCTTTTAGAATCTGTAGGGAAACTGTAAACAACAAATGGACATGCCAAGCATATGCCTCGAATACCATGGAAACCATGGACTCATGGTCTCAATGTACATTGTTTTCAACAAAAACCCTCTAGTGCTAGATAGAAAATGTACTTTGTGGTACTATCTTTGTAACTGATCCATCCTAAAACTTGAATCATCTCATGAATATCTCTAGAGGATGAATCCCCATATGACATTCTACCAATGATGGGTTGAGGGGAAGCAAGTGGTACCCACCACCACATCAAATAATTTTGGGATCCTAGCCCCAGAATAGAGAAATTAAATCCTTGATTATCTTTGGAAGGTGGATGAGACTATGAACCAAATAAAGTAAACAACCCAAGAGTTTCCAAAGAGCACTTATATCCCCCATAGTCATCATCATTATTAACAATATGTGATCCCAATTTTGTAACAAACTAAATAAGAGACACTTATTATCCCAACAATCCAAATACTATCATCCAAAAGGAGATCCCACTGAGGGAATCTAATCATTGCAACTCCTAGGTAGGATCATGTATCTCCTACTTCCAATACCTCTGAATCCCATCAGTTCATCCCAATAGTTTCTCATCGCCAATTTAAGATTACTACTTTCTAGAAACTTCAATAATCTCCACATGTAGCCATAATGATGATAGAATACCAAGGAAATACCTATCCCATAGGATAGGGAAATTTTTATCCCTGAAGTTATCTCCAATATCGTCTATTGTGTAGAAACATACCAAGATCACAAATATTCCTCCCCCATTTAAATATGTGTTTCCTCCCACATGTTTGACATCATAGAATTTCATCACTATTGGTTGAGATGATGATAAAAACCATGATACTTTTGAAAAAAGAGATCGGTGTGGACACATTCACTACCCACCCATCATTTGACTATGGTGGAACCATCTTAGAAGAAGAGATTATTTCTCAACTTGAAACAAGAGTAGTATAACTTCAGTAGGTCAATGATAAGTTACTTAGGGGAGGAAACATATTTAAGTACAGTAATCATATTAAAGATGATATGCCTTCAATTTAACCTCTTCAATTCGAGAAGGATACTCGAACTGTAATGGAAGAATCTAGGTACCCCCTTGAATTAAGACTAAATAAATCATCCAATTCTACTACAATGTTGATGGAATTCCAAGTGATCCCACATTTGGGAATAAATTAACTACCAGATCAAGTAACATAATAGAGGCTGACTTTGATCATGATATTTCGATAATGTATTCATTCCCTCATTGATTATATGGATTGTATTGATGATAGATGTGCATTGGTAAAATCTGAGAGGAAGATGTATCCAGAGTGGGTGGATTCAACTCATCTCCCTTCCAACATCAAGAACTAAAAGTTATCCATATTTGATAGAGTGGGTGATCTGTAACAACATATCTCCCACTTCTCTTCTAAATGTTTCCAAATTTTGTGAACACCAAAACAATAAGAGGCTTCTATGTTCAGATTCTTTTTGAAAACCTTAAAAGGACCCCCTTTTCATGGTATAGTAACCTTGAAGATGGGTTTATATCAAACAGAGATGATGTTCTTTAGAAATTTATTTTCCAATTCAACATTAAACTAAGAAAAATTAAAGTCATTGACCTCTTTAATTTCAAGAATTTGGAAAATCATAGAGTCATGGATTTCATTACTATATGGATGCGTCTGATGTATTCCATGGAAAAAAAAATTCCACAGAATAGTTATTAGATATATGTGTGAAAAAATATATGGGATGAGTTTTAAACTACTCTTATTACTATGAAGTAACCTAGTGGTTTCAAAAAGTTTGAAACGGTGGCACAACACATAGATGATTCTATTTTTAGAACCAAGGAAAAATATTATTAAGAAGTACATTCACAATTATAGAATCTAGGGAAAGTGGAAACATATAATTTCAACCTCAATACAAAAATTATGATACAGTGTGATATTAAAAAGAGGAAGGGTAAAATTTATTCCTTCAATAATGATCAGGTTCCTGGGTACATCACCATTTTTCTAGAAAACAACATGATCATGCTTCTAAAAATCATGAATCCAGATGAAGCATGGAAGTATGACCATCCAAATTACTCCCCTTATCATCATATGTTGGGTCACCTAATCCTAAAATGGTTAACTATAAAAAATATACTATAGAGGATTATTGATGATGGTTATCTGTCATTGGATGTCTCCAATGCACATGTGGGATGTGTTTCTACCATCTTCCCTAAATAAGGAAAATAATGGTCAAGGGAATCAAGCCACCAAATGAGATAAAGGGTGTTAACCCACAATTGAGAAAAAGGGTTCCAACCTAATAAACAATAAAATAAGAACTATCGCACCAAATTATAAAATTTTCTCTGACTTACCAAATGATCAACTGGGCACCAACCCACTAAATTGGATATTCAACTAAAGATGAGAACCATTCGAATTTTTTTCTATCAACATGGTATTAACTATGTTTAAAGACTATGCATCTTGTTCTAATTATCACACTCTAGATAAGGATTATAGTACATTTCCAGAATCTTTTGATCCCCAAAAGTTTGTTGTACCCTCTACCCCAATAATTGGTGAAGGAGGGATCATTGATAACTTTCCAACCTCTATATAAGGAACTATCAACCCTATTTAGGATTCACAGTGAAACATTGATGGAAAATGTGAAAAAATGTCAATAAAAGATCCCATATCAAGGGTATTTGTTGAGACACTCATCATTTTCCAGCCATTCTACCCTTGAAAAATGAAATTATTTCGATGATTCTTTTGATTCTCATCACTTTGAGGATGACATGTTAATATATATTGAAGAAAAAATCACTTAGTTAAAGAAAAAAATGAGGATCTATATTAAGTAATTATGAAGATGCTTTATATATATTTTACCCATGATATAATAATATAATCCCCTTATAGAGTTTCTCCTTTTAGAGAAGTACCCCATCTTACAAGACTGAGAGTATTTCAAAAAAATTCACCCCCTTAGTGGGTAAATTTTGGACCACATTCCACCTCACCCCATCCCATAGGGCTAGGGGATTTTTTATTTTTCAATGCTCCCAGCCTACAGTGCTAGGGAATTTTTATATTTTCGACATCATTATCAGTTGAATTCAATACATTATCTGACTTCAATAGTATCCATAGAACATCTAGGAGAGTGAAAGTTCCTCAGTCTAGGGGAGAAATTATAAGCTTATATGGTCTCTAATACTCTAAATTCTCCCACTAAATTGATCAAGATTAGGTCACAACCTCCCAAATATCAAATTAAGCCTCTACCCATACTTATATAGGTATATGTGAAAAATGGGTAGTCAATGTTGTCATTTATTAATTGATTACGGGCAAAGGAAAGTGTACTCTTTCCAACCATAGAACGTCCATAATTATTTTTTCCATGCCATGGAAAATGATTTGACTGAGATTCCATCAATTAAGAGACCTAAATAAAAAGATTTGAGAGAATATCCAAAATAATTCCCTTACCATATACTATTAAGACATACAATCAAGGGGTGATATTTATTCAAGGATTGTCTTTAAATGAAAGTAGATGAAGGGTTGTTGGAGATACCAATAATCAAATCTCAGCATCAACCATGTAAAAATACTGATTAGAACACGTAATGTGTATAAAAACCTATGGTTTTCCCACCCATTATAGATAAAAAAAGGTATTTTAAATCCCTTTAAGTCTGTGGATGTGGTTTCATACCCTGAATTCTCACTAGATCACTACCTTCTCGAGATTCCAATTATCAGAAGACCCATGGATGTAGTCATCAAAGATCATCCTAATTATTTTACCTACAACAATATTTTGGGACGTGTAATTAAGGAATGATTAGTCATCAAAAACCAGCTTCATGATAAGGTAGACAAAGGCCTGATAGAGTTAGAGAATCATGATACATCCATTCAAGTTATTGTCACTCCATCATAAGGCCACCATGATCATTGAGTTATATCATCATGGTCCAAGTCATAAGGCCTTAAATTGAAAGAAATTATTATTTTTCTATATTTCTATAAACCGTATAATGATCTTCATCTCATGACCGTAAAAGGATTGGCGTAGTGGTCCCAGTCATAATACCATAAAATATAATACACTATAGTCCTTTATGTATGACCATAAACTACATAATGATCTATATTGAATGACCTTAAAAGAAATTTCATTGTGTTCTTAGATGTAAAATATTAAATTGAAAGATATCACTGTGGTCCCAGTTGTAGGACTTAAAACCACAAGACACCAGAGTATGAGCTAAAACCTTAATCTAAAAAACCCCCATGTATTGGTCACATGATGTAAAACTATAGAAAATAATCCCGAATACCCTATGTAAGAGGCATGAGATTCCTCACACAATAAATAAAGGATTCTGTGTATGAAATGATGGAATAACCCATGCAATGAACATGATATTCCTTATATAAGAGAGATAAGATACCTCATGTGAAATTAATGATAAAATATGCCACCCTTTGGGTGGGAATTATTATCCTTACTGTATGACTATAAACTACATGTTCAAAATCCTTTTACAAAGACATTAAGATACTATTCATTCTACATAATTTGATTTTAAACAATGTGATTCCATGGGTCCTTAAAAGAGAGGATGTCTTACATATGATATTGGTCTCTCACCATGATCCATCATAGAACTACATGTGGTTTGATTCTTATATATGTAGGATACGTAGTGATACCTAGAATTCATGTCTTAAGACCAACCAAAAATTTACCCCTTCATTAGATGATTTTCCCAAGCCATTGTCTTCTAATTCCTCCCTTCACATCGGGTCTATTTCTTACCGGTAGAGAAAGGAATATTATACAAATATTTTTCAAATCTTTGTAACCATAAAAAATTACAACCATATCATAAAATAATGTTTCTAGATTCTTATATTTATAGGATTGGTAGTGACACCAGAAACCTATACTCAGGCCCATCCTTAATAAAGAAAAATATATAAAAAAATCACCTCAATATCTTGTGTATGAGCTATATCTACACAAGGAAGTCTAACATTGGTTTTACATCTATTTATAAACAACCTCTAAAAAAATATCAACTTTTTATTGCATCAAAACCCTAAGAATTTGGGGTGACTTTTCTAATCACTAAATGCCTCTAGATTTCTATTTGAGAAGGATACTTAGTGATGCCTAGACCCTCTATCCTAGGCCCAACCTCATGTTTATACTCACAAGTGAGAAGGTCTTCGCTAGAATTAATCCATCGAGGCCCCTCTTCACGTCGTGTTTTTTATGTCAATATATAAATTATTTCTCACACCCACCACTATTAAAAGATATATGAACCTAAACTATAGTGAACCTACATCCTCATTACATTGCATTAAAATTCATTAAAATTTTAATAACCACATGACATTTAAACTGTATAGTACATGGTCCATCTTGCATGATCATAAGATGATTGATGAGGTCACTCAAAAAGGATTTGAATCGATAACCATGATTCCACTATACATATTGAGTTCTATATCCACTAATTGTAATGAACCTTCCTCTCAGTCATGGTTCATTTCTCCTACCCAAATATATTTTTTAGAAATTGATGTTATAACCGTCAAATTTTCCAAACCCTTTTGAACACCCGCTAATCCACTAATCCAACTTCATAACTTTTTATTCCTAAATCATCAAGTTTATTGAGTCTATTAGTCTTATAGGTTCTTTATCACATGGACGTTTTGGTAGTAAGGTCCAAGTTTACCAAAGGGACCCTACTAGGAAATGAGGGTGAATAACATAGTTTTTTATTAATCATTTCAATTAAACCCTAGTGCATGTTTTGTTCCCATAGGAAAATTCCACCTGAAACCCATGTGATTTCCTAGAATGATTGTGGTACTATCTAGACTACACCCACCAAACTCCATTGAATATGCATGGAATTAGTTTTCTTCAACTACTAATGGTCATTCTAATCCTACCTGTATCTAGTCCTAATTAAAAAATTTGAGGAAATGATTTAATTTATCCATTTTCCTATATTAAAAAGGTCCAATAGTGTTTCTATTTTTCATGACATCAAACTCTATAGATGTTGTTGAAAATATTCCAATTGGTCCACCCCGTATGACCTCAAACTGTATTGTTTGGTCTATTAGAATCTCCCTCCCTATATATGGGTTAGTTATAGATAAGATCCACAAAAATATAATGATCTATACATTTTTCTTTTCAAGTATGTGAATATTCCTTTTATATAAGCATCCCAAAACAATTTACAATTTCTATAAAAATTCTTAACAAAATTTTATTTCCAGTTCATTTTTTCCTAGTTACACAACATCAAACTTTTCAATAGTCATCAATGTCATATGAGGTAAAATTTAGTGGTTTCCTAGAACTTTTTATGGTTGATTATCACCTCTAGTAGATATGTAGAAATACCTGAATACTATATGTGAGTATTTCCACCACATGATCCAAATTCACCAGCCAATTCTTCTCATCACCTATGTGTGGTGAACTAAACCTTTTCCACTCCATGTTTCTCAATGTTTTCATAAATCACATGATATTTTTAGTTTTGGTAAAGGATTACATACATGATCAAGGCATATTAGTTCATGTCATGTTTAACATGGACTTGACACATGCCCTTAATAGACACTCCCAACTTCCATAATTCATGATGTTAAAATGAGTTTTTTACATCTCTTTTATGATATTAAATTTCACATTACTATGGACTTTTTCTAATAGGACCACTATTATGGGTTTTGATCTCCCACCAACCCTATTTATAAGAAATATAGGTAGATTTATTCCTCTGTTTATAGGATATGTAGTGATTCACAGATCATATATCCTGGTCCATTCACTATATAAAAATACACCAACTCTCTAATGTAAGAACCAAATCTACATAGGATGACTTGGTACAGATTCTCACCCCACTCGTGAGCCAGTATTTAAACAAAAATGGTGTAATTCACCGAACCCAGTTACCCAGAGTCGGTACATTATTACATAACATTGGCAGGATCACAAAAGATCATGTCTCGAAAGACTGATTAGTTTAGTAGTATTTGAAACAAGATTCATACATAAGTTCAACTTTACAGCTTGAAGAGAAATACAACAGAAATATATTTCATTAGAAACATCCAAGCATCCTAGATTATGCCTGAAGGTCACTCATAACTAACTTCTTCATATCATGGAAAAAATGAAACATAAGAAAGGGGTGAGCTCAAATGCTCAGTAAGGGTAAGTAATACAGGTGAAAATGACATAAATATTAAGAATGGTGAAAATTGAAAACACATTCCTTTACCAATAATAAACATGAATACTTTTATGGAAAGAATATGAGATGAGTAAATAACTCCATAATAAAACATAATCATGGGTATTCTACTATTCTAATGACCACATGAACCATCAATATTATTTCCATAATGGGGAATGTATAATGCCGAACATTCTGAAACATTTTGTCAAGGCCTCAACCAAGACGTCTAAAAATGATTAAGTCCTCGACCAAAATCATAAATCAAATTGGGAAAGGGCCTCGACCAATTCCACGTCTAGTTGTATCATGAGACCTACCGATGCATCGAGTAGCTATAGCGGGCTCCACCCGTCACTTACTAAATCCAATACATTCCTCATATGAGAAGGTTTAAACATATCATAAACATTCGTATTAAAACTAGCATACGAAATGTCAATAATTTAACCATAAACCATGAATGGTATAAAAATAACACATACACAGTCAAACATATCAAAAAACCTTCAATAAAATTTTAATGTTTTGTATCATAATAAATCAACTTCAAATAAACTTAGAATCCATCAAAAGGTGTTGAAATAGATGAAATAAAAACCCTTTTAAAAGAAATATCTCTTTCTATTTTGAAATAATTTTAGAGTCACATAATTATAAATAAAACATTTATTTTGAAAATAATCTTATAATCTTGTAAGGGAACTTTGATGATGTTATAACATCAGAAAATAGCCGCACCCACCGTATAAGTTAAAAAAACATTCTTACCTTAAATTTTTTGTAAAGGTCAAAAATTAATTTGTTTGGAAAACCACTGAAATATTCATTTCAAAACACATAAGGGTATAAATGACTTAAACCCATTGTCTAGTAAATAGTAAAAATTATTTGAAATATATTTTTAAGAAACGTGGATGTAGCTGATAAAGGGGGTCCCAGTATATACATACGTAAAAACAATCTCGGATAAAAAAGAGATTGTGAAATTAACCCTTACCTTGTACTTTTCCATGGTCGAGGGTAGATTAACCTCCTGTATAATGGTGAAATAATTGTTATTAAATTATAAAATAATCATATACATTAATATGATATCATATATGATCTTTTAACATTGTTTTGTTAATAATATCTTAGTATTTTCGTCGATTCGAGTGTTAACTTACTGGTTTTATTTTATATGTTTTATTACATAAGACATGTTTGTTATGGATAGGTTGTATATTATAAATATTAAGAATGATATCAAGTCCATAAAAATTATTTGTAATCATCAAATGATAATTATACTTGAATGTATATGATGGGGAATGAATCTCATCGCGTTCGTGGAGACGGTAGTCCGTACGTACGCGTGAGCGACAATATCATTCTTTTGATATTAAAATCATATATAATTGGATGGTATATAATTTATAAATATTAATAATAATGTTATATTTATTATTTACTTCAATTACACATCATTGTCACACCCATCCAAATAATAATTTTTTGAATAACAATTACACCACGACGTGGAGACGGTAAACCGTTCGTACGCATGTATGGTGACATGTCATTCAAAGGATTGATAAAATACTGAATATGGTTGTAACATATTTATAATAACATAAAATTATATATAATATAATTGAGTTATTATTTTATAATGTAAATAACTAAGAAAGAAGAAGTGCAAGAAGAAAGGAACTTGAAAGAGGGTGGTGAAAACATTACCTCTTCTTCGGGTTCTTCCTTTTGATTTTATCAAAAGGGATCCTTATGTTTTCATTATGATCAACATAAGGACTCTAGGTTTAAGTGAGGGTTGTTTGGAGGATATTTTGGTATATTTCAGCTGATACAAAAGGCTTTGAAGGTGTGAATTAGTGAGAAGGGGGAGTTCCCTTTTATAAGAGGGGTGGGGGCACCTTAGAAAAAACATAAAATATTATTTTATAATAAATTCATATTCGGTTTCTAATGGATCAAAACTGATTTATTTCGAGTCTAAGGTGGGGATGGGTCAAAAAAACACAATTAATATGTTTCAGATAGGTTTGGGTCACTTTATTATCCTTATCTTTTAGTTTTAACTCTTAGTTAATTAGTTTGACATTTACCACATCTCTTTGTATTTTTATATTATATGGTTAATAAACTTACTATAAACTTCCAAGAGACCCCCAAGTGGTTCATTAATGATACAACTATCATTATATAATTCCTTTGGACGAACCATATATTTTTATGAATATTATATCAATTTATAATATAATATTTGTTTTACAAACTCCATTATGTCAATTTTGATACTATTTAATAATTGATTTTTGTTAAAGTCTTAAAAACTTTATTTATTCGAAAAAAATTAATTTAAGCAACCATAAAATGTCTTAGTAACCAATAAAATTAGTGTATGTCAACAAAACATTCAAATTATATTTATTTTAACATTTATAATACCAATTATTTGATTCTTTCATTAATAAGGAAAATACAGCATCATTATTGCGTCATAAATAAATTTAATTATTCAATGTCTAAAATTATAAATAAAATACCATTATTTAGGAAATATTTTTATATTTCTAATGAATATTTATAGTCGAAAATATAACATATATAACCCTATGTAAAAAATCGTTTTTCTAAAAGATATATGCTTATGTCAATTTTTGTATTTACTTCAACTTAATTAATATAAAGTGTCATTATCACTTACAAGTGGATCCATGGGGTCCCAAAATCGACCCAAAGATGACCATGGTAAGACATATATCTTCCAATATGGTTTGTACACATTTTAGGGTAATTTAATATTATTTTAATATTATTTGTTTACCATTATTTACCGGATTCACCGATTAACCATGTTAAATAAAATATTTACCGAAGTAATTATTCAAAATGTCTAAAAATAAAAGTTACCTATTTAAAAAATTTGGACCTACTAATTCTAAATATTGAGTACATTTTTCTAAATTCAAAAAACATAAGTGGAAGAAATTAATTTTAAATTAATTCCCGTTGTCAAAACAAAAAGCGTGTTTTTATGAAATAATAACTATCAAAAGATTGGTACTTGGTTATATTCAATTTAAATGTGAAATTATTTCCAAAGACAAACATTGGATTAAATGGTAAAAATATAATATAATTATACTTTAAAATCATTCAAATTCATAATTAATCACTGTTAATTATTTTGATTAAAAAAGTTGTTTTTTAATTAAATTTGTGTAATTTTCACTATTCATCAAAATATGGAAGTTATCAGAAAAGTACCAAAAATTCACCCTAAGATAATTTCAATATTATGAATCCAAAAATGAAGTCTAGTTTGAAGGGTAAAATTTATAAAATTTCAAAAAGTGGTTATTACTATTCATAACAGCTATTTTGATTGGTTGTGGTGTGTTAGAACTCGAAGTTGCGTACAACACACGCTACTATATTATTCAAAGAGAATAATACCGTTGAAGCTTGGGGTGTTAAAAAGGGTCCCTATTTACAAAAAAATGATCATGTGTGGGGAATATTTTCAATAACTACATGTGTCTTGATTCTCTCTTTGATGAGATACGTAATGATGCTCAAACGTTTTGTATCAGGCCCAACTATAATAAAAAATACTTTCCCTATGTATTGATAAAACCTTCATAGGAAACATTTATCACAATTCATGAGTTATTTTTACATGAAATAATCCTTCCATACTTAGGCACATTCATTACCCAAAATAAACTCTATGTCTAGGAAAATGAGAATATCCATAATCTTCCCCCAGTCAATGATGATGGAATTTCATATTCCTGAGGGAACATCTATTTTTTCTATTCATAATATATCCCTATTTAGATATACATATGTCACACTCAAAAGGCTTGTGAATTGGAGGTAAATTAATCAAAAGGAATGACCTCTTCGATCCCCACAATCCCTAAAAAATTTATACTAGAAACATATTTTTGAACATGATCCATAATCATTCCATAAAAAATTATTCCATATTATTTTTTAGATCTAGAAGACCCAAAATTATTTCTTACAAGATTCCCAATTTATGCCTGATGGAATATAGAACATCCTTGGTTAGATCATCATGTGATATAATAACACTAATATTTTTGTCAAATCTATGAGACCCTAAACTATAGTAATCATGACACCTCGCTGCATGTTGTTAAATTTCATGTCTAACATCCTTATCACATGACATTAAATTTTATGATACTCATCTAAGTAACATGATGTTAAACTATAGATAAATTTCCTCATTATATTACCATGTACTATAGAAAATATGAGTCCTTATCGATTGACATTAAACTGAACAACACATTGTCTATTCTATGAAACCTATTACCTACCTGAGAGTTATATCCATGTAAAGGTAAATATTATATAATCCCTATATTTATACTAGTAGTGGGTTTGAATACTCTATTTTCTAAAGGAAACCCCAATCTTATATATTTGGCTCTATCTATATATCTTCAAATTGTTTCAATCCAATACCAGGATTAAATAGAAAATCACCCCTATGTAATAGTTCAATATATATAGGGATTTATTTACAAGAACCACATGTGTCTTGATTCCCATATCATGGGAGACATAGTGATGCATTGATATTCTAAATTTAGTCCCAATTATGATTTTCATTGATTTCATCTTTACCCCTCCTTGAAATTCAAATCCATATAGAAATTACAGTTTTCATTGAACTGAAAATCCCCCAACATGTTCTCTATTATACAATTTTTTTGTGGTTTTAATGATTTCCCAATTGGAATTTTTATCTCATGTTGATCATGACTCATGTGATCTTAGAGGACCCAAAGTTTCATTTTTACTAACAAAATTGCGTTTCATTCTTATTAAAAGATAGGGATCTCAGTTTATCCATCATGATAATAAAATGTGTATGACATGGATTTGAAAACGATATTTTAAAACATGTTATCTAGATAATGGAGACATGCTCAAAGGAAAATAACCCTTCCCCTATATATAATTCAAATATGTGTAAAAGACCTTATTATTCCATAACTATGTGTGTATTGGTTATAATTCTTATAAGATACATATTGATGATGATATTTCCTATACTATGTCCACCTACCAACATTTTTTCTAAGAACAGTGACCATAAAATATGTGCTTCACATTGTGGGATGTTCTATTCTAGATGTTGGATCACCATTAACATCAGCTTCTCCCATGACCTTGATATACATGATGTCCCATCCTTTTGGTCTAAGTTTTGTGACCTTAAAAATTAGGAACATTTGGTCTAGGATGTGTGACCTTAAGCCTCATCAAAATTTGGTCTAAGCTCTATGACTGTAAACATTATCTCTTCAGGGTCCTATTTTTATGACCTTGAACTACAAATAAAAATAATCCAGTGTTGTATTCCTTCTCCATGAGAATGTGATCAATATACGTTGGCATGACCTTCAGGGTTCTTAATACCTTATTGAGTATTCATGTTCTTGATAAACCTACTTCATACCTTCTTATGGATAAATCATCAAGTTCCGCAATTTGATTAGAACTATTGGTTCTTTCTCACTGAGAAATTATGGTAAAATATATTGATTGATCTAAAGGGACCCTGATAGGAAATGATGGTGAATAGAAATTTTTTCCCTTAATCCTGTGAAGTAAACCCTAGTAGACATTTTTTTTGGATGGAAAGGTATGCATGAACCCCATGTGTTTTTCTCATATTGATTGTGGGAATTTCCACCTTACACTCACCAATCACAATTGAATTAGCATGGAATTAGTTTTAAACCATTAAAAATTCTTATTATATTCCCACTAGTCTCAATTTATAATTGGTTCACACATTCATAGGTTACGATTTACAGTGTTAACAATCCTCCAATTGAATATGATTCATGTTCCCTCAATGTTAGGAATTCGTGTATCATTGCCACTTTCAAAGTAGGATTATGACCCTATAATTTCATTCTGTTTCCTATCTGGGTTTATCTGACCATTCAAGATGATGAATCCATAAGTTGATCTTTTCCTTTTGGAAACTTACACACAACTAGGGTCCAAGACTCATGAACATAAACTGAATGCTTTAGTTTAATCACTGAGACATTAAACTATGTATGCTTTACTATAAGATCATCTATATCAGTATTAGCCTCTCCTTTCAAACCGGGTGCATATTGGCCCTTCCAGTATTGAACGTCTCACCCAAAATTCTTAGTCAAAGCCATATGAACATAAATTGTAGCCCTATATTGGTATAAAATTAAAGACCTTAAATTACCAATATAACAATACATAATACTCACTAGGTTGAAAACCCATAAAGGGTAACCCTAGGAAAAAGTTTATTCTATAATCATAGAGAATGAATCCTGTGAATCCTAGGAAAAAATGAGCATTTAAACAAAAGGAAAAGGCATAAAACTTGTCAGGTTGAAAACCAAAAAAGGTAGGCATGAGAAAAATCCACGTTTCTATTTTCTAGACCTCCCCATTAATAGATTAGAAAAAATTTACGGTTAAAATAAAAGGTACAAATCTCATAGGGACCATCATTTCCCCTTAAAAAAATTAATCTTTGCTCACTTGGTCTACTCGTCTAGGTAAAAATTAGATCACACCTATATTTCATATGATCTATTTTAGGGTAAATAGTCCCATAATGACTATAAACTATATGATATTGGGTCCATCAAAATAAATATTAAATTTCTTAGAGTATCCCACTTTATGTGTCATGAAATGTGGCATGAGAGCCAGATCTGTGCAATAACCCTATATAAAAATGGATCCTCACCCATGAATCCATATAAAATATTTGATATCCTATCTTCTACATATGATCATGATATATGTAAGAGATTTCATCATAGAGTTGTTCATATATAAAACCATGTTAAAAATTTTATCTCACCAAGTGTGAGTTTTATCTATATTTAAAAATCCTTATTATAACAACATAAGGACTGATTACTATACCATAGGATATGTAGTGAAATCTAGAACCCTTACCTTTGACCCATCCCTAAATTCCTCACCACCCAATCACCTTCCCATCTTTGGATCTATGCACATTATGATTTCAAGGTATTTGCGCCCTTTGATGAGCTTTCCCCTGTAGAAAATATAATGACTTGAGAAGATTATTCATCATTTAAGAATAATTGTTATCCATTAAAATAAACCGTATACCCCAAGTAAATTTATCCTTTTTGTGACATTCAAATTCCCTGAGTTAAGATCATCCTTTTGGAAAGCATCCTCTCATTGGTGAGACTGCTCTAAATCCCATCATATGATTTATAAATGTGTAAAAGTTCTCTATTCTTACATAATAATCAGATTATTTTCATTTTGAACAAATATTATTCTAAGGGGGGAATTTTTTTTGGGATCACAAAATTCATACCATGCACTTTTCGGCATGACTCATGAAATTATCCTCACATAGAAAATGCATGTCATTATTGAGTAGAAATGTGACTCCATTATAAATGAGGAAGAAAATTTTATTTCCATGTGTTGAAATTCTTATCATACTCTAATAGATTGAGATTCATTATAAATTTTAACCAATCCAGGTTATGGTGAAAACGTCCCAGCAGAGTGGCTACAACATAGCACATGGGCGTAGTTCTCTTTTCATGCATCAATTTTATTAATCTTGAGGCCTAAATGGACTTACAGACCAAAAATTATGGGGGATCAAAGTTGGGTTTCATTTATTCCCAAATAAAAATTGAAAATTTTTATAATCCCATATAGCTCTTTTCTCTGACTGCAAATCACTTTTCCCCAACAAAATAGATCTTCACACAATTGTTGAAAAATCAACCTTCAAACTGATGTCATTTGTAGTATGAGGCTATGTAATTCAGAACTCCACAAACTAAAGTCATTTTAAGGTACATGGAATCATTTTATGACCCCCATTTATTAATTAAATTACTTCATGAAGCTCTATGCATCGAACCCTTTGCGATTCTAGTATAAAGAAATCTTATACAACTACCATCCTCCATGAATGATAAGTGATCTCCTATTGTTATACAATTTATAGTTCTAAAAAACCAGTCATTCATCATTGACTATAAATATTGACACCCACATCAAAAATTGATAGAGATAAACATTGATGTAAGGGTGGAATATGCATGAAGGGCGCTCTTGGATTCTTAGCCTACATGAAGGATCCTTTAATTACTCATGTGAAATTCTAGAATTCCAAAATAGAGAGGGCCTTTGTAACGAAATTTGACAAGGACTTCTAAAAAGAAACCCCTTGTGAAGCATGAAAATTCCAAATACTATTTGAAATGAATGTTTTTTGTGGTGAAAGGTATTATTTTGTGACTTCCCACAAAAAATAATTAATCCCTTTGTAAATACCCTTTGTAGTGACCCTATACAAAAGGCCCTATGTGAATCCAATTTATGGATCCCCTATGTGGAGGCCCTATGTGGAAGCCTCTTTTTGTATTCCTTATGTGGATGATCCTATATAGAGCCCATTTATGGATCCCCTATATGGAAGCCCCTTTGTGGATCCCCTATGTGGAATCCCCTTTTTGGATCACCTATACATAAGATCCTTTGTGGAGCCCTTATGCAGAAGCACCATTATAGAGCCCCTATGTGAAAGCAACTATATAGAAACCCATTTCAAAACCCCTTTATAGAATACCTATGTAGAAAATGTTATGTGGAAATACCTATACAGAAAATGATATGCAACCAGCCCTTTTCACCTGTTGGTCCATACTTTTGGGGTTTCACCGTCGCTCCCTTAATATGGCTTAGTTTCGGGCTATAGTCTTGGTCATCTGGACCGATCCCTTTTCTACCATTACTAACCCCACTGAAAAATGGAGAGTCACACCATGAAATTTTCATGTCAGTTTGAGTTTTTTTGGGTTGTTCCACATATAAGCCACACCACTCATTATAAATCACCGTGAATTGAGATTTTCCTCATGGTTCCATAAATATGGGCAATCTCCTAGTTGTAAGCCCCAACCAAACCTCCAAATCACCATGCTATTATATTATCCTCATAGTTCCAGAAATTTGGGCATCCTTCTAGGTGTAATACTCAACCAAACCTCTAAATTATCATGAATTTAGATTCTCCTCATGGTTATAAAACCCCGAGACTCCTCCTCGGTGTAATACCCAATAAAACTTTCAATTACCCAAGAGTTGAGATACTTCTCATGGTTCCAAAAACATAGGAATCCTCTTAGGTGTAATCCCCAACCAAACCTTCAAAACACTTGGTACGATCTCATGTAATGTGACTAATCTTCTACTATATCTTATTTCTCACAATGAGCTTGAATCATTGGGGATTAAATATTTGTGTTGACCATTCCATAAACATGATGAGAGTTCCTTAATATGGGATTCATTTTTAAGTATAAGTCCTAACCATTAAATCAAACTACGTAGGATTTTATTCATATCTTTTGTAGGATATATAGGACTCCTCTTTAAGGAATAAATCAAATTTCATTTCCCAACCATTCAATCAAACTACATGGGATCTATTACCCGCATTTGAAGGATACATAAAAAATACCGTTGAGGTCCGAACACATTTTCATTTTCAATTTAGTCATTCAATCGAACTATGAGAGTTTTGATTCCTTATTTCACAGGATATGTAGGATGCATATTCAAGGTTCAATCCCAACTACAAAACACCAATCTCATCCATAGATGACTATAAAATCGAGAGAGCCCAAATACACATGTTTATAAAAAAGTATCAAAAAATTAATAAGATAATTTGAAGAATATATTATGAATGTATATGTTTACATCAGAGACATGGTATCGATCAGATCATTAGCATAGGGGTAACTGATCTTGAACTAGTATTTGGGAGGATTTAAAAAATAAATCATAAATCAATAAGAGAGTATTGGAGTAAGAAATAATTCTATCCAAAGGGTTGTGGTGATCTTGAACTCCCATTGACTTGAACAAAACATTTCTAAGATGTCATTAGAAATGTACTAGCGACTGACTGCCATTAGGAAGAAGGTCTGCATTAACATGAAATGAGTGAAGGTGTGAGATATGTCAGAAATAGAAAGATGAGTGAAATTCTGTAGAATTATTTCTCTAGAGCATGGGTAATGTGGGATCAACATCTGATTAATGTTCTACACAACATATTTAATCATTGGTTGATATATATATTAATAGTAGTTATTTTGAAATTTATTTAATTATAATTTTTTATTATTAATTATTTTTTTGGTTTACAGTGTCTAATCCATGATAGCATGAGGACATCTATCTGGGAGGCTTGAGAGGATCGTATGCATGAGCATTGTTGTTAGTTTTTTCACAACCTGAGGAAGATATCCATGAATAAATATCTAGCCATTGTTTTTTGTCAGCCTTTCTATAGCCATCAAATCAGATATATCTCCTCTCAGGTTTGGGATAGATTGTTCTCATAATATATGGGAGATAGTTTTCATATGAGATCATCATCAGGTCAGATGAATCAGGGGAGGGAGGAGTTCACACATAGTGTTGGTAGATGTATATTCAGTACTCGTTGACAAAATAAACTAAATAATGTTATTTAATAAATTTTATAAATTTAAATTTATTCTATTTATATTATATTCATATATGTATTTGGGAATCTAGATAATATGGAGTTTGATGATTATAAGAGGATGTACATTGATCCTTTCAATAGAGATATTATTGGTGGTCTAAAGCATGAGATTGTAGTTATACAATTTTGAAATTTTTAGAATAAACTTAAAATAATGTTTTAAATATTTTAATTTGAAATTGTTTCTGAAGGAGTCATATTAGGTCGTAAATTCTCAAATACATGATGAGAGTCAGATTGAGACTGAGGGTCATTCCACCAGGGTATCATAATATAATGACACAACATAGATACAAGTGACTCAATATGATTTTGAGAAAGGCCGAGTTATTAGTATCTTTTCTCAATTGATATCTTGGAGTTAGTATGGTACTACTATGTTGTCATCATCCAGAATGAGGAGATATCATAGATATTCATCCTCATACTCAGCATAGTATGAGGAGAAGATGTGAGTAAAAAATGTTGTTATATAGACCCTACATAAGGATTAGGAAGACCTTCATTAATATTAGTAGCAGTAACAGGAGGAGAAACATCGATGGTAGGAGGAACAATTTGATTAGATGGTGTAGTACACGTGAAGAATGGCGCAGGGTTTAGGGATGGAGTTCCCTCCACCAAATACATTGGATAACCCTCCCCCTCCATAGTGATTAATATATTTATTGAAACATTTGTTATGATAAGATTTGAGTGAGAATATTTTGTGTAATATTGTTTTTAATTTAGTTTTTTGTAGTTATATATATACATTAATTTTTTTTATTTTTAAATTTTTTATATTGTTAAATTATTAGTGATGAGTTTTTTTCCATCACAAATGCTTATGTAAATATTATCAGAAAACCCTTTTCTTCAATGAAGTAATTAACCATTGCAACAAATAGATTTTTCAACAGGAACCCATCAAAAATATCCCATCATAAAAAATTCAATTTCTATTAGTGTTGTCCACCGATGTCCTTGTCTAAGGAAAAAACACAAGAAAATATGATCTCCGAACTCCAACTCCAAATTTCATTTATGAAAATTGAAAAATTATTTTTGTATAGATTGGGTAGTAATCATACATTTAAAGATAATCTATACCTACTCTAAATCCTCATGAACAAGATGAGGGCATAATAACACTAACTTTCCCTACCTCTATACAACACATAGGTGATTGAAAATTCCTACCGTATAAGGCCTCATAAGGATACATCTTCATGGTCACCTGATATCTGTTTTTATAGGAGAAATTGATAATCGGTATATTTTTCTACCAAGAAAATTTAAATGAAGGTAACACTCTCAAATCATCTCCTTGAGTTCCTATATTTTCTATTGTAACTAGATGTCGATATATGGGGGGAATTCTATTCTCAAAAGAACCTGTGTACATAGTGATTTATGGAACCCTTTTGGGAATATCAAGATGAAATGAGAATCACTTCATGAAAAAATAGTAACAGGGACCCCATTTCGGTGTATTGTCTCACAAATGCACAACCTGAACATCTCATCCATTGATAAGGTTTTCCAGATTGGAACGGAGTGGGATACCTTCATCATCTTTTCTATGAAAACATAAACCTGATCACTAAATGAAGGTTACCATGACAAAATAGTCACCGAATCCATCAAAAAATCATCCCATTTCCATTACATGATCTATAATGGATGTATAAAGCCAATTGGTTTCTAGTGATCCACCTTCTCCTGTTGAGAGGTGTAATACATAGTGATAAAACACACAATATGATGTTTCATCCTAGGTCACTGATACTGGAGGCACATGCCACGGTACATCTTGGAAATCCTTAGGTTCATTTCCCATTATAAATCATGATATTATCATGTTAATTATATTGCATGTCTATTGGTATCCAAATACTCCCATGTATAAGAAGGATGCCGTCTCCAAAAATAGATCTATTTAGTGGTGGATTCGTACCTAAAAAACTCTCCCTCAGGACCAATCCTTTAGGATATGAGAACTACCTCCTCTTCACTCGATCTGAAAGTGAGGAGGAAACTAATAAGGCTGTAAGAAAAGGTTGATCATAAATCTCATAAAAATCCAAATACATCTTAGATAGAAGATCCAACGACCTCTATTCATCATTGTATTCCTAAATAGATTACTTTTTATTATTCTATCTTATATGATCTACAACTCCATTTTCATTTCCCAGTGTATAGGAAATCTCAAGGTTAAAGGAAGGAAGATATTCGACCCATATCCATTGTCTGAGTTTCAAGTATCACTGCATGATAAAAACTTGAGGGTTTTTTTGTTTTATATACACCAAAGAGAGGTATCCTAATAAATAGTGTCTCCAACAACATAAGGCATGGAAATATACTACTATATTGAGATCATTAATTGGGTAGTTATTCTCATGAGGCCTCTACTACCGAGAACCATACACAAAAACTCAACCCAATTCATTAGAACTACAATAAGACCGATGATTGAGGTATCAAAAAAAATATATAGCCTCTTCTAGGATAAGGATTGGGGATGAGGTAAGCCTTCCCATAAACTCTTGAAAACATTCCTCATATGATTCAAAACTAATGAACTTGGCATGCTTATTGGTCAATCTCATATGAAGATCTGTCAAATGCGGTCAATCCTATATAAAATGACTATAATTTCCCATAAGCCCCAAAAAACCCTATATTCCAAACATGTTCTTAGCCGACTCCTAGGAGACTAAAACCCTCACCTTATCTAGGTCAACGGATACTCTTGATTCTCATATAATATGACCTAGGAAGTGAACCTTGTCAATCCATAAGCGGAATTTTGTGAGATTGGTAAATAACTATACTCTCTCAGTGTACTCAAAATTTTATCAAGGTGTTTTTCATGATCATGTTGAGTCTATGAGTACACCAAGATTTCATCTAGGAACACCACAATTAATAAATCCAATTATTGGTGGAAAACCGGATTCATCATGGCCATGAAAATAGAATACATTTTCATAATATAGATAAAAATAACCAGATACTCATAAATACCATACCTATATTGAAACATTGTACTGGGTATTTGTGAATTTATAACACATACATGATGATAGTTTTACCTTAGATAAATCATTTTGAATACTGTAGCTCCTCGAAGATGGTTGGAAATATCATCTGTGAAAGGAAATGGATACCGGTTTTTAACCTTAAGATAGTTCAACTATTGGTATTCCACACATATTTTAAGGTTTTTATCTTCCTTCTTGGTGAAAATCATAGGTGATTACAAAGGTTATCTACCTGGTTAGACAAAACCCTTAGATTTAAAATCCTATAACTACCTTTTGATCTCCAAAATCTCATTAGGTTCCATCCTATATGGAGTAATAGAATCTAGAGATGCATTTGGAATGATCTCAATCTAAAATTCTACCTATATCTCAGTAGGTAGTTGTGATAAATCATCATAAAAGATATCCCTAAAATGATACACCACCAGAGGAAAAAAGTATTAGATAAACCCTCCTATCATTCAATTAAATACCATCAACTTGGGATTTAACCCCCTATATCCCATGATGTGCTGGTCTACCATGACTGGCTTGAACATTCCATTCCCCCTTATGTATATATCTACCACAATTTGGTGACATGAAAACACCCTTATGCAATAACACTCAATGTGGTAATGATAAAGAACTAGAAAATCCTTACCAAGTATGATATTGAAACCTATAATCTCAAGGTAAAAAGTATCCATAAGAAACAATATTCTCCAACCATAATAGGACACTCCTTGCATTGGTGTACACTCTCTGACTATAATCCCAGTGAAGTATCTTGGTTTATCCACCCACAAAATCACTGAATTTCAATCACAAGTCATTCCCTGACCGATAAATAAATAAAGGAGTGTGAGGAACCTATATTGAATAAGGAATATAAAATAGTAAAATATACTAGAATAATACCTCATACTGTATGTGACCCTGTGATCATCTCTAGGAGTAAGACCACTATAGAATTATGAGATCTCAGTGCATCCTAGAAGAAAAAGTCTTAGAAAATAGACTTTAAACCCCTTATAGTAATGCCATAATACTAATCATCCTGATTCAAGACAAACCAACAATTCTTGATAGAATCAGAAGTCATGTAAAAAGAAACCTTCATTCTCATATTAGGAGGTGTCTAAAGATTCCCAAAATCGATATCATGGAATCCAACCATGACTCCTCTACCTATGAACGACCATACCTAAAAAACGTGGGTGGATACTGCTGTTGAAACTTTCCGGACAACTATGAACTAGAAGAATTAAGTCTCAAACAAACTTATTGGATTTTACTAACTCTAGAAAACCCTCTCACAATTGGGTATCAATACCCAATTGTAGTATAGCATTTGGTGCCTCAAGTGGAACTATATGAGGCTTCTTGGGTAGGTTAGGTCATATTTTATCAAGAGAATATTCATTTCTATCATCCCAGTGAATGACCTGAGGCCTTCATGGCAGGATATCTCTAAAATTACAAACACATATATTAGAAAAGATATCATAGAAGATATGTTAACAAAAAGAAGAGGAAACATAAAAATAAATCACTACATAACATACTATCCTAACCACCCAAATCTAAGGTTGGGTATTGGTAAGCATCCATGTTTTCATTTAAAGGGATTCTAGTATATATTGGGTAAATAGAAAGTAAAGGAAGAAAAAAATACTCAAGATCTACTTGGACTCACTATTTATTGGAAAATATTTTATCCATAAGCTAGATTTTTGAATTTATAAGTCCTTATATATTTATATGAAAATGGATCAAGTTATAATTACATCCTTTTCTAAGTTATAAAACCATATTCTTTAAAATTTACAATTCATATTCTATGTATCTTTATCCAAGAATCTTATATTAGGTATCAGAATGTAATATGCTAGAGATAATATATCAATTAGATAGATCATCATTCCCAATTTATAGATTTACCAGCTTTTTAAATTGTAATAAACATCCATGTAATAACATCTAACTAACATTTCATCTCATGTAACTTCAATCAAGTAGCTTAAAACATATAATAATTGGTTAGTTAAGGTTCCATCCTCATGATATATAGGAAAACACATTTTAGGTTGGTCTAGAAACATTAATAACCAATTATTTTATCTATTTACAATATAAAATATTAGCAGCACAAACATATATAACAAATAACTTGCACTTAAAAATCACTAGAAACCTAGGAAATGAATGTAATAAAAATCACCTTTATTGCATAGAATATGCATGGCATGTGAATCTCAAGGTGAATCTATTGATACATGTAGAAATTATTCTCTATATACTGAGCCAAGATAGAATATCCATAAAGCATAATGAACCTCAAAAATCATGTGTGTCACCGAAAAATGAAAGTATATCAATCCTAATAAGAAAAATATAGAATGATAATTCTCCATTCTAGGGTAATTTCGATTTTTTCTTATATTTGGGATATCTACTCCCAAGCACAAGATCATTACAAAATTCGAAAACTTCTTAATATCCTTTATTTTATACCAAAATAATATGGTAAATATAATATGTCACGACCCGTCCTCGGGGCCCGTGCCGTGACTACCCAAAGCCCGCCTTCCATAGGCCAGGGGCTGGCGACTATCACTAAGGCATAAATCCCGTTAAAAAAGGGAAGGCATTGCCTTTAAAAAGTAAACAAACACCATAGAGTAAACAACAGTAGAAGTAAACACTAAGTAAAAGCTGGTACAAGAGTAAGTGTGAAAAAAGTAAATGGGCCAGTATACAAACCCAAACTGAAAGTAAAGTACAACTCGAAAGGGAAAACAAAAATTGTAAAGTAAAGCCGCAACACCGAGATGTCCACTAGAAATCACACCTGAAGGGTGGGTACAGATAGCTCCACTTCTCCTCGGGTCCCGCCGTCTGCTCCGAGTATGTCCCGCCCAGTGGTCCACCACCAGGTACCGTCCTGCTATGCAAGCCTCAACCACGATCAACGTTGTTCGTCGTCTGCATCCAACACAACGTAGTACGGGCATAGCCCGTGCAGGGGTGAGTATAAGCTACTTAGTAGGGACCCCGAGACCCCCGATGGTCTCCCAAAATCCACAAAGGATAAACCACAAACGAAAGGTACAATCACGAAGTAACAACCGACACTACTTAGGTATATGCCCATACATATACCTAAGTCATCAATTCCAATATGCTCCAACCTCCGAGCTCAAGTACAACCTAGTCCACACAGGAAAGCATACGTAATCAAGACAGGATAGCACAACGTAATCCACACAGGATAGCACAACACAATCCACACAGGAAAGAAAACAGGATTCAGCTCACACAGGTATAATTTTTCGAAGACAATAGAGATGATCACTGATCCATCTAAGTCATCGGACCCACAATGGATCGATAGATACTGACCCCCGCAAAGACCCACACAGGATCAGACCCACACAGGATCTGTAGGTGCTGGCTCACACAGAACCGTTGAGCGCTGACCCACACAGGATCGGACCCACACATGATCGGTAGCACTGATCCACATAGGATCGCAGAGTGCTGTAGTCGTCGCCGTCGAATCCACTGAGGATCTTTGTACAGTCGTCGTCGTCGTCACAGTAGCAGTCGCAGCCAGCACTAGGGTTCCCGCACACAACAAGCTCATTCGGGAGGGTCCGCTCCACGAGCTGAGAGGCTGATACATCAACTGACACATAGTTCAGACTTGATGTATCCAAAAGTTCTGTATCTTCAACAGGAACTCAAAGTCAGAGACGGCGCATCAATCGGACGCCCGGTCTGAGAGTTATTGGCTTTTTCATCCTAGGGGCCCGGTTGGTTTTTAAGGCAAAACCAACCCGACCGTACTCCACCTGCGTCCAAACCTCGGACGGAGTAATCCAAAAGATTCGTCTCACTAAGAGGAATTCAACAAAGTCGACGACACGTCAATAGGACGTCCGAAGCTCAAGATATGAGCGTTTTCGCTCCGAGGGCCCGGTCGATTTCGTGTACAACCCAACCCGGCCGAAGACAATTTATTCGGAAAACTTGAGTGCGATATACCAAAAAGACCATATTGATTCAAGGATCTCATCACAACTGACGGTGCGTCGATCGGAGGTCCGTAGCCCATGTTATGGTAAAAAGACCGAAAATGGGGGTTTTGGGCCCGGACCGACCCGGCCCGAGACCCCACAGTCGGTCCGAACCGGGTCGGCCCGGCCCGGCCTGCCCCCCCCCCCCCCCCCCGGTTTTCTATAACCACTGCCCCTTAATTAGGGCCCCATGATGTCCGGCCGGGGGATTTAATTCCCCCGGCTCCTCCCTGTCCGGCCGGTTCCTGCTCAACGGGACCGGCGATGGTCGGTCCCCTTCCAGCTCCGACGCCGACGGCCCGGTCCGGCCGCCGGTCACCCAGCTCCGCTACGGCCCGGAACCGGCCGCGACCCTTGTTGTCCGGTGCGGCGCGGCGGCGCTGAGACCCTCCGCCGTGGCCCCGGTACCAGCCGTGGTATTTTCGGGTGTCTCCGACGCGGCGTGACGGCGTCGCATCATTGATCTTCTTTCCACGGCGCCGTGCAGTTCCTTTCACATGATTCCGCGTGGTGCTCCGGCACCACACCTTTCCGTACCAAACCACAAAGGAACCAACATGAAATAAGGAGGAGGTTCGGCAGTGTTTGTGCGGTCCTGCCACCCTCGCGTTATTCGATAACTATTGGTTTTAATCCACGAAGATCGTCAAGTTGGTATTCACTAACAAAATAAATAAATAAAACCCCTACCTCGGTTTCAAGAATGGTGCATGTCAACGAGCTGCGGAAAACGAGCGTCGCCGAGGTCGGGCGTCACGAAAAATGAACGTCGACATCGCTAAGCGAGGATTCGAAGAAGTTGACGGAGATTTCGTCACGGAAAACCATCGCGGAAGAGACGACACGGAAGAAGAACGTTGTGGAAGAAGACGTCGCGTCGCGGGTCGGTGTTGCGGAAGACGGTCTCTGAGGGCTCGGTGCTCTACGTCGGAGATGGTAATATCTTCAATATAGGCTTCAAAACATCAATAATGGAAGTAAAATGTCTTTTTAATCCTATGAGAACCTCGAAAAAATGGTCAGAAATGTTTTAGGGTCTAGCTGGTTTATGGATATAATATGAGGGTTTAGGAATTGTTTTTAATAATTTTTGGGGGATTATAAATCCGCAGTCATGGTTTCCTTCTTGGGGTGCACAGTTTCCGCTAACCTTGCAACCTAACCATGCAACCTAACCATGCGCCTTCTCCTAGGGTGCTTCACATTTAGTACTAATAGGGTGTACAATTTTAAAAATGTGTTCTATCCATGTGTATCCCTTCTATATAGGTTCACAGGGTTTACTAGGCTAGGATAATAGTTTAGAAAAACCATGTTCCAATCGTGCACTTCCCCTCTTCCATGAAAAATTATTCAATTTCACCCAATATCTCCCACGGAAAAATCCAAACAATATATACAAAAAACAAGGAAAGAGAGTACTGTAAATGAGTTTGAGACATCTCTATAAATTTTTTGGATCTAATAATAAAATAGAGATATATTTACTACCAGTATATGATAATGAAATTGAATTTTATTTTCAATAACTTCAATATAAAAAATATTTACTAAGAAAATAAAATATACCAGAAGTTATTTTTCTCTAAATTATAAAACCTCCAAAACTAGAATCATAATAAATAATAAAATCAAAAAATTATTGATAGATAATAAATAAACCATAATTAATATTTATTTTAACATATCAATTAATTTATTTAAAAGATTTTAGTGGAAATTTTATTGGATTGTATTTAAATATTTCACATAAATAAGCATTAAACATAATAACAGGTTGAGATGTAGTCGAATAAAAAAATACCAATCATGCCTCTAAAACTTTTAGAATCAACATATTTTCTATATGTGTCTAAATAAAATTTAAAATTACTATTTTTAATCTTTTTAAATTTTTACAAGAATCTAAAATAAAACTATTAACTAAATATTTAACATATTTACTTTGATTAAAAAATACTCTATAATTTCAATGATTAATTTAAATAATTTTTAAGAACTTTAGTTCTACCATTAAACTCATGTCAACTTCAGTTTACATGAAATCATAGAAATCATTATAATGAAATTTATTTGATATGCCAACAAAATATCATCAATATAAATTAGAATAACTGAATATAATTTAAAATCATTTTAATGAAAAATGATCTAATTTACCTTTAGTAACATAATTATTCAATAATAATAATTTATGTTTTTCATACTATGATCAAGATAATTTCTTATAACCCCATGATGAATTTGGTAACTTAAAATAGAGATTAATAAATTTTTAATTTTCTAAACTAGGTTATTGATTATCTTAAACGTCTTTAGAAACAAAATAATTGTAAAAAGAAAATTTTAACATACATTTTAAATTAATTAAAATCATGAAAAGATGAAAAATATAAGAAAATTATATTATATTCAATTCTTATAATAGGTGAAAACGTTTCCTCAAAATTTATATCTTCTTATTGAAAATAACCATGAGCTACAATCCTAGCATTATTTTTAACAATTATATTTGATTCAACCATTATATTTCTAAAAAATCAAGTTATTTATTTTAACATGTTATAAATTTTGGGTTTACCTTAAAACCAAATATTTTTTCTCAACAATTGATTATTTTTATATTTTATTTTAATAATATAATCATCATTTTTAAAAAAACATAAATTTGAGAAAAATAAAGAACAAAAGAATAATTTGAAAAATAAATCAAAATATAATTTCAAATTTTAACATTATAATCGATATTTATAATTAAATTGTCAATATATTGATCTTTATGAATTTTTAATGGTCTTGGATTACAATTATAAAAAATAAGTCGACCTTTACCAATTTTATTTATATCTTGATGGATTTATTCACCAAAATTAATGTTATTAAATTATTTATGAAAAAGATATAAATATGAATTATTTTAAAAAATATATACAACAAATTTTACATTAACAGATTCTTATTCCATCATATTTATTTTATTATATACTCTATAATAACTAATTTTATTTTATTACCCAAAATAATTTATTCCCAAATTTAAGAATCAAATTTATCAATATTATTCCAAATAAATATTTTTCAACAAAAAATATTTAAATAACAAACATTATGTTTTCTACCTTTAAACAATTCATACATATTTTTATTTAATTTGGTATTATTAAAAATCTATTTAAAATATAACAAAAGGTGTTAAAAAGTTCAACCAAAAAATATTTCGGTATGTATATTCCTTTAACTTAGTTCTAGTCATCTAAAAAAAGTTTCATTTTTTTATTTTATAACACCAATTTTTATGGTGTTCTAGGAGTAGAAAAATTATGATTAAAATCATTTTCCCCAAAATTTCTTCCAAAATAAAGATTAATAAATTCACCAATATTATAATATATAATAAAATCAATTATTATTTTTAATTATTAATAAATTTACATTAAAACTATAAATTTAGACAAATTTTCACTTTTATGAGAAAATAAGCAAATCGGAATAAATCTGTTAAAAAAAATAAAAATCACAAAAACATAAATCATTAATCCAAAATAAGAAACATACATAAGACCAAATAATTCGTAATGAAAATGTTTTAATGGTCAAGACGTTCTAACAATATTTTGAGATTTAAAAGTAATTATATGTTATATACTTGTGAAATAAGAATGACACACAAAATTCTTAGTGGTTTTCCAGTCAAGAATTTATAAAACATTTAATTTATTTAATAGTTTGTATAATAGTTTGAAGTTCCCATGTCGAAGATACTCACTCCCTATGATATCTTCTATATCTATAACATTAAGACACATAATATTCTTGTTAGTAAAATTAGAAAAATCAATAGAACAGATATTCTATTTCCGATTATCATAAAATAAATCTCTTTCATTTTTGAAAACAAAATTTAACACTAATTGTATTATTTCATAATTTTGAGATATTAATTAATTAATGTTTTAATCCTTTAATGTATAAAAATTTATAAATTAAAACAATATTTGATATACCTAATTCACCAGATCTCTTAATGATTCCATTTGATTTGTCATGGAATTTCACTGAGCCACCATAACATTGATTATATGATAAAAACATAATTGTATCTCTAGTCATGTGTCTATATTATCAAATTTATATATACTATATATCATTGAAACTCATAAAAAATATTTTCTCCAAATATTATTTATATAAAAAATAGTTTTGGTACCCTTATTATCTTTGGTCCAATCGGGATTTTATAACAATATTTAGGTACCTATACACAATTTAAACAAGTATTTGTGAGTAATGTTGAAGATATTTACTGGAAATAAAGGTTTTATTATATCCAAAAGATTGACTAAATCATAATTAATATTCATTAGCACAGTGAACATTCATTCCACATCTAAATCAATTCATATTAGATTAACTTCATTTAGAATATTTAATATTGAAACTTTTATAGAACGTAAATATTTTTTTATTATATACAAATCCAATTATATCATTATTTTCTCTCATATTAGACCTAATTTTATCATATATCTGTGTTCGTTGAAGAAAAGATGATAAATTATCTTTTAAAATTATAATATATTTATTTAGATTATCAATATATATTTTTGAAAAGTCTAAATCATTTAATTTTTTCCATTTTAACAGAAAGATATATTTTTAAACACTTCATTCTATTGAGTCAATTTATTATGTTTTTAGAAATTTTCTTATTTTCTCCATTTGTTTTCTTATACAAATAATCAATTCAAAGAACATATTATTTTTTATAATTTTCCATTTTTTAATTGGTTCTTCCGTATTAGTCTGTTCTATTTTGGAATATTTTGGACTACAATCATAGTATCCACTAGAATAATATGTTCTCTAAGACATCAAGAATTGTTCAACCATTTATTTTTCAGATTTGGTTTTATCTCTTGAATCGAATTGTTTGATGAAAATCCAAACAACTATAAAAACTATTTTATCTTTTTATTATATTTCATGTCCATTCTAAATTACTTCATATTTGGATAATTTGGATTTAATTATCTATTTTTTTCATTCATAACATGTTATTTAAAAAAAATAATTATAATCAGTTTTTCTTATCTTCTTTTGATGATCATTCTGGTTATCCTTTCTAAATCATTTCTTGAATACTCCATTTTTTATTCATTTTGTAAGAACTGTTAGTAAAATTAGTTGTCACTTTATTTATTTCATGTGATTTAGAATTAGATTATTTAACATGAAATGTTAAATTTTATTTAAATGAACCACATTCCTTATTATTGTTATCCTCCTCGACAACATAATATAGGTATAGTAAATATTAAGGTAATGAACAAATGAGTTCATCCAACGTATTTTTCTAAAAGTTATTTCTTTTGTTAATTTCTACTTTATTCACATGACACTTATTAGGAATATATCTTAGGACTGTATTAAGGAGAATATATTTCTATAATGTTTATTTAAGTTATTTCATTCCATTCAAAATGCATTAGAATCAATAGAACATTTAGTTGATGTTTTCATCTTTACCCATCTAGAAATCTTGGTTGTTATCTCATGGAATTCTGAGAAATGTTCTAACAAACTTACTTGAGAAAAAGTGTGGGACATGTAGAATATTTTAAATATCATGATCCATCTTACACATAGATACATTTCTAAAAAAAATTATATAGAATTATATAAAATATTAATAAATTTCTAATTCAAAACATATTTAGTAACATCATTTACAGTATGCAAGTCTGGTTAAAAAAATTTAACTTATATTCTTTCACTATCATAGTACAATGATCAGTATTTAGTTTTTTGATGTACACCTCCATTTATTATTTCCAGTGACCATAATTTTTACCATCAAAATGTGGTGGATTTTGAGGAATCCAACCATTGTTTATTTTCATTATTTCCATATTATAAGAATCTTTTTATATAAACTTTTAGGTTTAGGATATTCAAGTTACCACAAAAAAAATCGGTAATAAACTATATATCCAAGAGGAAAAATATCTGATACAAATTGTTAAGTCTTATTAAGAATGTCAAAAGGCCTATAAGGGGGATAAAAAAACTATCGAAAAATTTTAAATGCATGAATAAATTTTCTACATTAATTTTTAATAATGATTATCATACACATGATGTAATGATGAGTAGTGTAAATAAAAATGATAATTTAGAAAATTTTATATTATTCTAGTCCAAGTTAACATAAATATACTATGATACCTCTATAATTTTTATAGATGTGAATTCAATACAATATTTTGAAGTACAATCATAATCCGATACAACCAAACTTTTATACCTGGAGGTATAACCAACACTGAATCATGAATTTTAATGCAGAGTCACAAACTATTACAATATGTACTTTTTAAGTAAGATATAACCTATCCTAAATTTACAATATGGGAGACACAACCCAAATAATGAATTCATATTATAAGATTAACAACTATATAGTCCTACCTTTAGAATTTGAGAGTCACAAACTGATGGACCTGAGTATAAAACCCTATATTCATTAACTAAGATAATATTCTTTTTTAAATGCATGAAATAAATGTTTAAGAATATGTGAGAAGATAGAATGAATTAGAATAAAATCATAAATAACTATAAATAAGAATTCTATGAAGGTCAATAAATCATAAATGATTATTATTGAGTAATGGATTGGTAAATATCATTAAGGAATTAGAATTATTTGTAGTTTGGGTTCCCCATGAGTGTTCTTATGATATGTGATGCTTTATTTTCATCGGAAAAAACCTATATTAAAATTTTCATAGTATTTCACCATGCTTTGAATGCTTTAATGTTCACAATGAAAATAAATTATATCAGTCTAGTAGTGTAAAATTTCAACACTTAAATGAGTCTCAATCCCCTTAAAAAAAATCAACAATAAAAATTAGTTAGACAATTGAAAATTATTGGAGAGTTAGAAATTATCCATCAATAATAATCATTAATATTAAAATAATTAATACTAATTCAAATCAATTAACTGCATGATAAAAAATTAATTAAAAATATGAAGGAATTATACTAACTATATGAAGCATGAAATATTGTAAGAAATCCACCATTGTTTATGCAACCATAAAAATAAGAAATGATTGTGTGTCCAATCAAGTGATTTTAAGGGAAAAAATCCATCATCCAAGAGATGTAAAGGAAATAAGTGACTGTGAGATGGAAAAATAAATAAAATAAAAAAGTTAAACAATGAATGTAGAATGATTTAATAAAAATAGTATAAAAAAATAAAATAAAAGAAAATTATATGTGATTAATATTATTTTTTTGTGAAATTTTTATTTTCAATTTAAAATAAAAAATATGTATTTTTATTATTTACAGTATTTATAATATTCAAAACAAAAAAAATTATTCAAATAACATCATAAGAAATATTAGAAAGCACTAAGAACTAATATAATCCCATCACTATTATATTTCCTTAGGAAAATACAGGTATAATGAATATTTACTGAAGGAAAACATAATTTTGGGTTGTGTCACGATCATATACAATAGAGTCATAATTATTTTCCTATTTTTAGTCCCATTAACTTTTTTCCATATCCTTTCATTGAATTATTTTCTAGGTTATAAATAGTCTTTTCATTTCCCTGGATGATTCCATACTATATCTCTTAATCACGTTCTTGTAATTTTTATATTTTGAATCAAAAGTTCAATTTATTCCTTATGTAACCTACAAACCATGGAAAATTATTAACTCACCAATTAAAAATACATAAAATACACACCACATGAATTCTATAAACTACTTGAATAATGCATCATATGGTACTTAAATGTTTTTCATCCATATAAATAGTGACAAACATTCTCTATTCATTATGCTTCTAGATATAGAGAATACGACCTAATCTTCTTCTCGTAATCCAATCTCTCATAAGTGTTAATCAAGCCTTGAATACCATTCCATTGGTGCATACTTCAATATGTACAATTCCCTCTTAAACCATTTTAATTTTCTCTCATCACTATCAATAATAAAACCGTTTGGTAAGCCGATGTGCGCCTCTTCCTTAGAGAGCCCATTAAGTAATGATGATTTGATATCCATTTAAAACACCTTGTATCTTTTTTTCACCATAATTCCCATGAATAATTGAATTTAATATAACAGGATAGGGTGAAAAACATATCATCAATATCAATCCCTTTTATTTATATACACCCCTTGCACACTAGTTATGGATTACTCCAAACTACTTTTCCATATTAATTGATCTTGTTATAAACACCCACTCGGTTTCGATGATATTTGTTTCCACAACATATAATTAAATTTCCCACATTTGATTCATATGAATTTGGTATATCTATTTCTACATTGTTTTGACCGTATTTAAAAATTTATTTTCTCTTTAAATTGTGTTGGATCTACTAGAGATAGGAATGATGTTTGATATGGAGTCTTCATTCTTCTAGTTTTTACAAAAGCTGTCAAGTCACCAATGATGATCTACTCATTTAAATATACCCTGATTCTTTTCATTCTCATATCTACAGATGTTGATTTTTTTCTCAGCATCAGGTTATTATTTTGAATCAACATTATCACCATATTCTCCACCAAGATTACTAATTCTAATATCACCTTACTCAATAATATCATCATTATTTTATGGAGAAATATTCTCACTAGAATGATAATTTTTCTTATTTTCTATAACAGGGATGTCTTGTATTTTAATTAATTTTCCAAGACTTTTATTGTTGTACTTATATAACATACTCTTAGATGATAATCTAAGAAAAAAATTCATCCCCATGAACTTTAAACACATGGTTCTTCTCTTTATTGATAATAAAGATCCTACTTATGAAAATTATAAATTGATTCATTGTTGTATTATACCAAAAATATATTATGTAAGATTTATTATTTTCATTTAGGCACAACAAAGTCCTTATTGAGATTTATAACAGTGTTTCGAGTTCTTCCTTCCCATATATATTGGATGGATATTTTCATTCAAAATATTTCATGTGATGTTGTTAATGATCTATTTTCTCCTCTCAACAACACCATTTTTGGAGTACTCTCTTCCGGAACTTGGAACCTTATCCCATGCTTCTCGAGATACTCTTCCACTTAAAAATTAGTAAATTATATAAAAATATAAATCCATTATTTTTAATGATTTAGCTCAAAAATATAATCCAATAATCTATGATAATATGTAACACACTTAAACACATTTGATTCATTGGATATCACTATTAACCAATACATACTGATGTAATCATCAATGAATAAAACATAAAACCTTTTTCTATCCATAGCCTTGGGTAATATTATCCCACTCACATCAACTTAAAAAACTCATGATTTTTTTTGACTTTTTATCCATCGAATTATATATAATCTAAATAATATTTCTCTTTTTTTACAATTATAAAATTTTTAGTGTCATCATGTGATAGTTTAGGGATATGATGAAATATTTATTCATCACTAAATCATAAAGGAATTGTTTTCTCATGTGGTAAAACCTTTTATAACATAATATATTATATTCTTCCATACATAGAAAATACATTTACAATTATCCACCAATAGGGAAGAGATTCATACTCATTCACTTTCCTTGCATGATAGTTTTATTATTTATTCTTTTGATAATGAATACATTATTGTGGAAATTGGCCATATTCCCTAAGTCAAAAAATTTAATTAAAATTAGAATATTTTTACCATGGCCTTCAACTACCATGAAACATATGAGCCTTATGTTCTTACCTATGATTTTTTCCCTCTATCATAGTCAATGATATTCTAAAATTTAATATTTCCAAAATTAATGACACGTTATTTTTCACATTTTATTCTCATTTGAAGATCAGTATTTTCCATTTCCTAGGAATTTCACCAATAATATAGGATCCATACTATGGATCGTTCAGTTTATCTCAATGAAATATCCATGAAATTATCATTCTTGTATACTAATTTCTTGATCAATGTCTACTAGTTCACGTCAATTGGTGATGAATGATATTGTTTCACCTCTATCTATATTATATCAAATTTATTATATGGGGATATGAATTAATTTTTATATTTCATCTAATTAGATAATTCATCAGGTTATCCAGATCATCCTTTCTAAGGAAAATAATTACTGCTCTTTTTTTTTGTTTAAATTATTTCATAGAGTCACTTTTCTATAGAACACACCTATTATGTATGCCCTATACTTCCAAAACAATTACAAATGAATATTTTTTTATTATTTCATGTTATTTCTAAAACTGTAACCTTTTTCGGTTTTTATGAGTAATAAAAAACAAATTTATTTTAAGGAGTAGGAGTATATAAATTTTCATTGATCATTAGAATTTTTTTCTTTTGGTCAACCACCTTATAAAGTTTTACCCTATTTTTTAAACAATGTGCTTTTGAGAAATGGTTAACTTTACTATTGACTCATTGTGTTCATTATGGAATTATTTATGGCCCCTATACTCCAAATTACTAGTGTTATGTTGTAATTTTGAACTCTCTCTTCATATTTGAGCTTTCAGCACCTCTCCATAACTTCTCATTAAATATCCATGATCATTTTGACATGATATTTTATTTATGAATTTATGTTGTTGATAATATTTTCCTACTCCCCTAAATTGTCCATAATAATAAAACATTTTATTTAATAACATTTTTCAATTAAACATTAAGGCCAATACTTCTTTCAATAATAGAAAAGTTTTCATCATTATCCTTTAGTTATAGTTTTTTATGATAACCATAACGAATGTTTTATTGAGGTATTTAAAGTCCTCAATTTCTTCTATATCCATTTATTTTTAGCTAACATAATATTATAAAATTAATTATTTTTTTAATTTTTTTACTCTAGATTTCTCTAGACTTTCACATTTTAAGATGTTTGCCTTGTGCGTACTTAGTCTTCATCATGATATCAAATTAGTTTTGGAAACATTACAGTGAGATTCGTAAATTTTCAACACTAAAATGAAATTAGGTGGAATCTTCCCATTGAATTTTCCTTTTCCCCTATTCATATTATTGAAAAGTAAAGGCATCAATTCATAGACTTACATACCTCTGGGATCAAATTACAAAGTGGGTTTCTTATTTTAAAAGAATAGTACTTCTTCAAAATTATCATTTTCCAAGGAATCATTTTCATTATTCTTCATCTTATTTGTAATGAAAATGAAATAAATAATATCTATTGTCAGATCATTTGGTTCTATATCTTTGAGAATCAAGGAATTAACATTAAAATATAGTGGAAATATTCTTAGAATCCTCCTTTTGATTTTGATATCTTTGATGGTTTCCCAATGTTTGTGCATATCCTATAAAATCACATTCTTCTAATTGAAGAAATCATCTAAATATACATTTAGGTCCATTCTAAAGTCATTGTACTAGATCTATTGAACGTATATTTTAGTCACAAATACCTTGGAATAACATTAATTGATGTTGAGATGTTTTTTCCACATGACATGTGAGTATTTACACAATTTATCCTTCCTATATATTTCTATGAATAATGATACATCTAACACAATGACATTTTAGCATCAACATCAGGCTTCATTCATTATTTTTCATATAATGTTCCAATTTCCATGCTGACAAAGATCCAATATATGAAATATATATAGAAATACATTCATGAAGTGTATAAGTAGTGTTTCATATTATTCTTATGTAATTTAAAATTTTTGTTATTGAATATCTTAATACCCTTGTAGTTGATGATTCCTTCCACAACTTTGTAGAGTAAATAATTGTCTAAGAACCTTCAGCACTGAAACAAATCATTGGTCCCAATCATGGTAAATTCCCTAAGATAGGTGGTAAATCAATTCATATTGATTTATTAAAATTAACCTTGATAATGATATTTTTCCACAGTTATTATGAAAACTTCTCTTTATTATAATAAATTTGAAGAGGTAAATAATGTAAAGAGAGGCACATAAAATTTTAATTAACTTACCCAAACTGGGATAATGTAAGGATCAGATAATGAAAATATTCTAATATAAAATAAATTATAGGAATAATACTTCTTTATTATAATTTAGAGTGGCTACACTGACCCTCTAGGTTCACGACCCTCCTAAAGTAGAGAAATAATTTCTCTCAATCACTCAAAAAGATCCTTACTCCTCACAGTGAGTCCTTCTTAATATTATAAATCAAGAATGAGATTATATCTTCTTTGGTGTATCTATGTGTTCTTCCTTCATCCATGTGATTAACTCCATGATCCTCTAGTGAGATAGAATCATATTTCTCCCTTTCTCTTTTATTTTTCTTTCTAACATAGTTCAATAATTCCACTTTATTTACACATGATCCTCCATACCTTTTTAGATAGAAATAAATCTATCTAACTTTTAAATAATATAAATGTTTCCCAGTTAATTTTCATTCAATAAATATTAATTAATATAGAACAATTATTCTAAATAAGAATACAAGTTTGAGTTAAACAACACCACAAAAAATATCACATAATATCTTTAACAATATGATCTTTTAGATATAGAAAAATTATTCTTGACTCGACTCATTTTTTTCATGACTACTAGATTCACAATTCAATAAATTTTTCCACGTGAAAAAAAAATCCACTATAACATAAATTTTGAAAACACCATGATATGAATACCCATTTCATATTGAAAATCCCTAAACCTCAGAGTTTCATGGATTATACTCTACAAATAAATAATGATAAAAGTTGTATGGTTCTCATTTGACTATGGTGTTAGCCTCATTACATATAAATACCTTCACTTCTATATAGAAAACTAGATATCAAATGTATCTGTTTCATAATGAAACCATAAATAATTTAATGTTGTTAACATTGGATAATTGTAGTTTTATTATTATATGGAATTTATTTAATATAGATATATCTTTGTTGTGGCACAACACCCAACTGGTATACAACAAATTAATGGCCAATAGAAGATATCACTATAATTAGCATTCATAGTACCACCTTTATGGCTTGGACAATTACCTATAATACTCACCCTTTAATCATGTTATAATAATGTATCATTATTATTGAGTGACATTAATAATTACTATAATTTATTATACCAGTTAATCTTATATAGGGTTGATTTATTTTTTTATATCCTCAAAAAAACCAATTGTAGACTTTAATTAAATTATAATAAAGTTCAATAAATCAATTTTTTCTTCACGACACAATTAATATTCCATCAATAGAATTTTAATATGATGATAGACCTACAGTGGTGTGAGATAAGTTGTTTCAGCGTGATGTATATCTTATAAAAATAACTTCTCCAACTTTCTAAAACTTCTTCCAAAACTACTGCAATAAAAATTTTATGGATTATAAATTCTATTTGATTTTTTTACACTAACATTGTTAATAAACAAAATATAAACAACACTTTAAGGGAATTTTTATAAATAGTTTGTTTTGTGGAGATATGAGTCATCTTATAACCATATAACTCTCATTAATTGATTATTAGACGATGTAATATCATAGTTTGATGGTGTAAATTCCTACACATATGTTTTATAGACCTCCAATGTTGTATTCCATGTAGAGGCATCATTATCCCTAATAATTATAAATGTTTTAGAAAAAAACAATTTTAGTAGTTCCAATAATAGTAGGTTTGAATTTTTTTTGGATAGTCATTGAAATTTTAATATATTATAAGACATCAATATTTTTGATGACCATTTATATTGGATCCATGTACATATCATAGGTGAGTTCGTTAGTAAAATAATTATTTTGAATGTTGATTTGATGATCAAGGACTACTGTAAGTGATAAACATAGTTGAGGTGGATTTCCCATAGAATAAGATGGTTAAGGTTTATATATATTATAATATGGTATAAAAATTAGTTAGTATATGTTTATCATATTCTTTTACTATTATAACCCTTTTATGAGGGTTAAATAATATTAAATAAAGCCTATATCGAAAATTGGGACTATCGACGCCCTTTATAGTATGTTTAAGACAACTAGACAATTTTCAAACATATCAATGAGTTTTAATTCTATGATAATGCCTTGGGACATGATCATAATATAAATTATTATATATTATGTAATTAATCATATGAATTTGTTTTTTACACTAGATATTTCATAGGTTTTTATAAAAGGAGAGTCATATTATCTAGGCTATGAAGTGAAAATTTCAAATTCAATTATGAATATGGCTTGTAGGTATATCGTTTTAGGACATGATATCATTATATCACTTCAAAATCAAAGATTAAAATGGTGTGTACAATATAGGTAAAAAGATATGATCTTTTAATAGGTGTTTATAAATTTAATAATTTATTTCTAGATTAATTTATGAATTTACCACTGTAGTGAGATTTAGAATTTAGTATCGAGTTACATCATGGTTTGAAAGTGATCTGTTTTACTTAATACCTGATAAAATAAATAATTCATGATGATTTTAGGATATAGATTATTCATATACAAAAGGTATTATTTATTTAAACTGAAAATTCACTATAGGATACCAAATTTTATTTTCTAAGAGAATAGATAATAGTTTGAGATTATGAATTAATTATCAATAGTTTAATTAGGTATAATAAATAACAATTATCCTATACAAATGATTGGTAATTTTATTAAATAAATCATAGGTACAATATTGTTTTCATAAAATATGTTTAGGATTTCCTCATTTTATGATTCATTATCATAATAATTATAAATTAGCTTTTGATGAGGGTTTTTCAATGTAGTTATGTTGTGATATCAGATTGTATGACAAATATAATAACTATATTCATGGGGGAAGATACATATTATATAAAAGACACATATTGACTATTTTTGTGGTCTTTAATAATGATATCTTTGTCAATTAATGGTCATAAGAAATTAATGAATGGTATTTTTGGTTTTATCAATATATATATATATATTTATATTTTTATTGATAACTGAATTTTAAAGGTAAATGTGAAACTAAATACAAAAAATGGGTTTAATATGACCTAATTACCAAAAATGAGAAAACAAAAATAAAAGTTAAGAGATAAATATTGTTTCCTAAGAATATCCTAGCTTCCGTTTTCTATATAGAAGTCAAAAATCCATCCTCAATTTTCAAGTGATCAACCTAGTATAAATGTGTTACAGTGTGACTCAAAATTTATACTTCTAAAATAGTTTTTTATTCATCCATGATTTTCTCTCATCACATTCCATGGACTCTTATAAGTTATGTTACTCCTCATCATAAACGTTATATTGAATTCTAAATCCATTTTTTCAGTCATTACATTAAATATGAAGAGTTAATGGATTGAAGAATCCTTCAATATATTCAATCACATTCAAATAAAATGACACTCTATTTATATAACATGAATGACCAGTATAATCCATCAAATATATAGAGTTCTTATAATTTTAAGGCCCAAACATAATAATAGTACCACATGTTAAAACATTTTTGGCACTATACTGGTTCTGAGTGATCCATTATGAGGTGAATTATGAGGCACCTCTACTGAGGAGAGATGAATCCTTGCTACCCAAAGCTTGCTTCTAAGAAACACTGAACTCTAAAACCTACCATTAATTAGGTAAACCTAAATTTTATCTAAAAAATAATGGTTAAATTATTACTCTTATTCTCCATTTTCATGTTGGAAATATTCCATTTATTATCCAATAAATTTTACTTTAGATTGGGGATCTATAGTGAAAATTGGTTAAGATTTTCCACTTCACACTAATAACTATAACCATTTGTAACTTTAACAACTTGATAACTAGATAGAGGACATCTCTCCTAGTTATAAAATTGCGTCTAATTGGCTTATCCATCAATATCACTCCTAAATTCCTCCTCCCTTAGTGGATAACCATGATCTAATGGCACAATAGAATGATTACATACATTTAAATTAATTCTTAGACCAAAAAAAATTTTAAAAATTGTTTATAAGGAAATATTGGGAAGAATTCATGTAGATTGAATCATGTAAACTACTATAATTACTATCCACTGAGGTCCCATGTTTAATTTTGGAGTTTGGATTTCCAAATATTACCATGGTCTATGGTGTTTCAACACATTGAAATATTGGATTCCCATCACCATGAATCATTGGAGTGAATTGATCAATTAAGTAATAAAAAGCCATATTGAAATTGGTCAATCAATATCCCATTGGGATGTTTCTTCCATATCCTTAGCTGAAATCACTAGTGTCTATAGGGAATTATGGTATCTCTATATAGGGTAGTCAACGCAATGAAAACAATCAGAATGATGGACTTCTTACTTATAACTAACATATAAACCCTCCTGAAAATCATAATCTATACATTTTTTTGAATATATTCTCACCAAATATATCAATCTTGAAGAATGTTGAAAGTTTCATTGATAGATCAATCCCCATATAAATATGAGAAAAAACAAGATGTTGTTGTGTATTGTTATGGTCATTAGAGAAAAGATAACAAAAATAAGAATTAACTAGTAGCATTAGTATTAAATGGTTATTAAAGGGGAAGTGAAGACATGGAAATAAAACCGAAAACATAGATTAATGTATACACTAAAACATATAAAAATCATATGCCATGTAAAGTAGAGAAAATATAAGGATCTATTGAGGTGGGAAAGACTAGATCAAGATCAAACATAGTTTTCATATACTAAAAATTGGATCTAAAGTTTCCATGAATATAATAGACCCCAATTTTCCCTTTTTTACAACCCTTATGTACAATTATAATATTTATCAAAATTGTGAACCCAAGTGAAATGACATCTAAAAAATACACTGGAGGGAAATTTAGAAGACCATAGTCCTTTAAGAACCCCAAAGGTGAAATATTGACAACTAGAAATCCATAATAGAACACATTATCCATTAAATACACATGAATTTTTTTATAATCATTATCAATGATGGATAAGGGCCTATAAGGTATGTGGTTATTTCATGAAAGTTCCCACTCCCATAACAATGGGGGAGGGTCCTCTTCAAAAACGTCCAATGGTGGTTAGAACATCGTGGAGATGATGGAGAAGAATATTACTCTTTATTTAGATAAATATCCCACATTGTTCCATGAATTAAGAATTATTTAATTTAATTAATTCAGTACTATTAACCTTGGAGGTCCCAAACATGTTTCTATTAATGAAATTCAACACAAATTAAAGTTATAGAGATAAAGAGTTGGAAAATATTGTGGGAATCTATGACCATGTGGGGTACAATGGATAGGGTTACACACATATCATGTACATCGGTTATGCATGATCCTTAATCAAGAGTCATTAACCAAGCATTCCCCATTGATAATTGATCATTTACTAGTGATATTTGATCCCACTTAAAAATAATATGTTATAATTTATATGAAAATAGAGTAGTCAAAAATGAAATCTTGAGGGCTCAAGAATGGGAAAATTAAGTGTTATAATCAATTTATTATACTATATGTGATGTTCAATATGAATTATAGTTTTTTGATTTTTCACTTTTAATTATCATTTCACGTGAATGATCATGATTTGGACAACCATTATTATGTTTAGATTAATTTTAATTTCATTTTTTTACTTGTATATATGATTTTAAATAGTTATTAATAAGTAATTTTTGCAGGATCAAAATATGAATGTCGATGTTCAATTACAAGAAAGGGGGGTGAATTGTTATTTTAAAAGATATTAATTTTTAACCTTAAGGAAAAGTATGTTTAACAAAGTTAAACAAGGAAAATTCAAAAACCCTAAAAATAGTTTTATGAAATAAACTTTCTTATGTTCCGAAAATATGGTTTTGGAAATAAAACTTAAGAATAGTTTTCAAGGAAAATATTCTACCTTAAAGCGCATAGAATATACCTTATCAGAGTTCGTAAAAGTAAAAAAAATTATAAAAAATTTATACTTTATTCCATTATTAAAATATAATGGAAATAAAACTTGAAACAAAATAGGTAACAAGTAAAAAATATTTTAACCTTAAGAGTATGGTATCCAAAAACCGTGGATAAAGGTCCCTTGATTTATTCTTTAAAGAATGTATGTCATACCCATACCAGGATAATCCCTTGATAGAAATATCAAAATCTGTCTTGCTATCCCCACAATCCCTCTAAGTTTAAGGTAGTCAGCACCTCTATCTTTCCTTCCCAAGAAGCCCTCAATTGTTCTTAGTAACAATCAGAGTCGCATGAAGAAAACTGAACAAGATGTTTTGATCTGCACATAGCATGAGGGTCTCTCTCTCTAGAAATCACTTCAGAACATTTAAGCTCTATATTGACGGAACTGTGTTAAGCTCTTTCAAATGAGGTCCCATTTATTGGCACAACTCTAATGGCCAACTCCCTCCTCCAACATTCATATATTAACTTGAATTTCTGAGGGACCTGTACACGTGGAAATCACCCAATTGTTAGTTTGAAACAGATTGCATGACATCATTTCAAAATAATAACATGTGTTAAAAAAATAAAGTTTCTTAACCAAATATATTTTTCGGATTCTAAGGGAAAATAGAATTCAGAGTCTAACCAAATAAACATTCAGAGTCTATATGACATAGACATTCTGATTTTGTTACAAAAAAAATTGGAATCTGAATTACATATATTACAGAGTCTGAATTCCAATGAATTATGGATTATAATTATAAGGAATTTGGAGTCAGAATTCTGAGGAATTCAGAATCCAAATTTTGAGGAATTTGGAGTCATAATTCTGATGAATTCAGAGTCCGAATTATGAGGAATTTGGAATCCGAATTTCACAGAATTTAGAGTCCGAATTTCAGAGAATTCAGAGTCTGAATTTTAAGTGAATTTGGAGTCTGAATTTCAGATAGTTCGTAGTTTTATTTTCAAATAATTCTGAATTTGAATTTCAGATAATTCGAAGTATTAATTTTTGAGAATTTAGAGTCTAAATTTTATAGAATTTAGAGTATGAATTTCATAGAATTTGGGTCTGAATTTCAGAGAACTCAGATTCTGAATTTTAGGGAATTCAGAGTCGGAATTTTAGAGAATTTATTGTTTTAAAACAGAACACTCTATACCTAATGAATTATATGATTTTGAGGTATTTTATAAGAATCAAAATTTTAGACTTACTAATAAAATCATTATGATTTAGAGAGACTATAAAAAGAAATAATGAAAACATAGGTAAGGATGAAAATTCCTGAGAGGAGGGAAATGTTTCTTATGAAAATAATCCTTAGGGAAAAATAATTTTTTTTAAGATAAAGTGTTTATGTTTTTCAAAACATATAGGAATGGAAAATTCATAAGGAAACCTTATTGACATATCAATTTCTCCCTTTTTGGAAAGCACAATCATCCTTACAAAAAATAATATAAGAACTAAGAATTTTTCTTTATAAACTTAAATGAAAAACTTATCTCCCTTTACCTATGAATCATGGTGAATACAAGTAACTCTGCCTTAGGTTTTGAAATCCCTAAGGATTGTATTCATCACTTTTTGAAGAAATTTTTCTTTTTCGTGCGTAAGGAAATATTATTTTAGAAAACCCCCCTTAGATAGACTCCCCCTTATTTAGGGAATTTTCTTCTATACTGAGTATTATTTTTTATCATCCCTTTATCCCTCTTTGTGATTTTCAAAAAGGAATAATGATAATGGAAAAAAATCTGGTACCTGAAATATTATAACTACATAAAACAAAAATAATGGAGCACAACATGAAATTTCATTAGGATTGGAAATATTGATACAAAGTACAAAAACTGATCATATTTGAAAGAAAAAAATTCATCCTTATTTTTTCTTCAGCATGAACTTCTTGACAATGGTCTTAACCTTCTTAAGCTCCTTACAATATTCATTAAAGTTCTTTAGTAGCTATTCTGAATCCTCATTTTTCTTCTCCAGAGCTTTGATATTTTCATCATGAGACTTTAGGATCTCTGCTTAAGATATCAAGATCTCTACTTTCTTACTAAAATTCTCTTTGAACTTGATTATGAGATCTATTTTCCTCTTTAAATTCATTTAAACTAAATTCAGTTTCCCAATATGATATTTTCCTTCTTTCTTCAAGGAAAATTATTCTAGATTCAGCTTTTATAAAAATCTTTTCCTAAGATCTTTCATCCTCACATCTCCTCTATCAAAGGAATCTTTCACAATGTCTTGAAAGTCATCATGAATTATTAGATATTCAGTCTTATTCTTGGACCACTTAGTGATTTACTTACCAGACCTTCTATGGACATCATACTTAATATAGAATGTTTTGAAATTAGCCTCAATCTTAATGAATTTTTCTGTAAGCATGCTAACAGAATCCGATTTCTGATCGAATGAATGCTAAATCATTTGACACCTCGATTCAATACTCATAATTAAAGGAATGGTGTCAACCAGTTTCTTCAATGATTGAAACACAAATTCTTGACCCAAATAGGATTATTCCAAATCATATTCTCTTGTTGGTGAGAATTCTTTCTCTATCTTAACATCCTTTATTTTTGAAGAACTACCAACAAATTTCTTAGCTACTAAAAATTTCTTTGGTGTATCAACTATCACATACTTTTTTATCAGCTTTAAAAATGGTATTCTCAGCTTTTAGGGATTCATATTCACTATCCAATACTTGAATTGTTTTTTCCACATCAACCTTTTCCTTCTAAACATCTTCCACAACATCATCTGGTTGAACAAGATCATGATTACTTCTTTCAACATCAAATGGTTTATTTACTTCTTCCTAACCTTCATCACCTTTACCTAGGGAAGAAATTTTATTGATTTGTCCTGAGAAATCCAGATCAACAATTTTTTATAATGGCTTTCATTCTCATGATATTCTTTAACTTACCATATCATATCATTAGTGTTATCACATCCTTCCTATTCTTCTTCTTCCACTTCCTTTTCTGGAGAAATATCATCCTTTTCTTCTAGTTCCAGAATTGTCATCTTCTTTCCTAGAGTCATAGGTTTTGATTCTTGTATAAGGGATTCATGTACGTTGATTTTTTAGACGATTTCTTAGTATCTTAGAGAAGAGCTTTATCTATCTTAGATTCAGACATTTTCTTCCTTTTAATCTTCTATTTTTCTTATTTTTCATACTCCTCACCATCCTTAATCTTCAATGATTTTCCTCAGCATGATACATGACAAATCTAGTATCTCCTTCCTTCCTATTATTATTCTCTTCCCTCCACTTATTAACCACTTCATTAGGGTAGGTTTTCATCTTCTTAGACTTTGGGGGTGCTGATTGAGCTTCCTGAACTATAGGAGTTTTTCCCTTGTCTTTCAGTTCCTTCTACTTTATCTTCTTCCCACCATTCTTGGAAGTCTCAGTTAGTTACGGTTTCTTAGATAATGATTATATTTCAATTTCTGATAAGTCATATAATTCTCTGGATTTGTTATTAAATACAAACTTCATCCTCCTCAAGGTATCACCACTCATAAACAAGACTCCTTGGGATTTTGAACAAATCTAGGCAGATGACTATTATCTTGGATAAGATTACAGGATACATGATAATTTTCAATTTGAGAGTCCCATTCTTGATGTTAGAAATATTCAACAATATATACTATACCAAATTTATCTTCCTTAATTTTACTAAAAAATAAATATCATAGATATCACTTTTCTTCAATGTGTCCTTATAAACTTTTCTCAGTATGAGAAATCAATGAACCCATAATTCTAGGATCATGAGATTTATAGAGAGATGATAAATTTTTGGTTTCTTAACTTCTATCAAACCAAGACACTCTATATCCTTCTCACTCTAAAACTTCTTGATACATCTAGAAATTTATGGGTAAAGAAAACAGCTTCACCCTCATAGGGAATTCCGATGATTCTTGCAGGCTTAATAAAGGAAGGGGAATAGGTTTTCCCATAACCTTTGAAAGAAAACTTATCTCTTTCACCTACACTGGAAAAACTCATTGTTCATAAAACTCAACAAGAAAATGAGGGTTAACCAGATATTTTCCTTGTGGTTTATCTACAAAGGGACTTTCCCAACTATTCAACATGATATATTTCGTAATGAGAGAATCATAATTGGTAATGAAATTAATATCTAGTAACCTATCTCCATAGATTTTCAATTCTGTAATTTCCTTGACTGAAGACATTTTCTTCTGAGGAGACACTTCCAAAGAAATTAAGATTTAAGAAAATTAGAAATTTATAATGGCCCTTATGAATAGAGGCAGTGCTTTGGCATAAAAACATTTGAAAACTAATGTGAGACAAGAAATAGGGGGGCTTTATATTGGAGTTGAAGTGACAGTTCATACTCCCAGATTAATCAAACGGTTGAAAGAATCTCAATATGATCTGGTAGTTGAGATGAATGCTGAAGAAGGAATTTGGTGGGCTCCGATCATTTGAGGTTTTAAGATGAAAATTCAGATTTAGGAAAAGTGAATCCAAAAAAGTTTTGTAAAACAAGATGAAAATAGGAAAAAGTAATAAAGTTAATTATGAAAACCTAAGTAAGGAAACATTCCTTTCGAATTTCTAGAATAAATTTTCTATAAATAAAAATATTATTTTTGGGAAATTCTGGATTCCGAGAAATTTTCTTAAGGATGGAAAATTTTTTAATTTATATTTTTGAAAGAAAAATTTTAGATTCTGAATTTTCGAAAGGGAAAAAAATTATTAAAAAAATTTTAAATAAAAAAATTTGATTAGGAACAATTTTGATTAAAAATAATTTTGATTAAGAAACATTTTGGTTACAAAAAATTTTTATTATAAAAAATTTTAATTAACAAAGATAATGTACTCCCTCGAAGAAAAGGAGTTTCTTAATGTAAGGAGGCATGCTTCAACAAAATGTTAATATAGAAGATTACCTTACAGTAAATATTCCTAACTTTTTTAATGTATTCAAGTGTATAGGAGGGTAATTATTTTTTAAAAATATCAGAGAGTTGATCTTGAGTTCTGATAAACTAAATAATGATTTCTCTTTTAAGTGTGTGATGCCAAACAAATTGATGCCTAATATCTATTTGTTTTTCATGGGAGTTATGTGAAGGGTTTTTACATAGTAAAATGGTACTAGTATTATACCCCAATATCTGTGTTTTGGTAAAACTCATACCATAGTTTTTGAGTGGGTGTTGCATCCACAATACTTGATCACAATAACTTCTAGTAGCCATATATTCAACTTTAGCAATAGATAGTGCTACTGAGTGTTTCTTTTTTCATAACCAAGAAACTAATGAATCTTCTATGAAATGGTAGGATTCAGATGTACTTTGCATATCCAATCTACATCCACCAAAATCAGTATTTGAAAATCATTTTAAAACCAAATTATTTTCAGAATTATAGAAAATTCCAGAATCCATGGTTCCCTTTAAATAGAGAAAAATCAATTTTACTGCTTTTAAATGAGATTCTTTTGTATTAGATTGATATCTAGCACATAAGAATACTAAAAACATTAAATCTAGATGACTATATATCATGTATAATAAACTTCATATCATACCTCTAAATGATGTTTGATCTACTGGTTTCCCAACTTCATCTAGATCAAGAGAATTTGAGGTGCCGATTGGAGTGCTTATACTTTTAGTGTTTTCAAATCCATACTTTTTGAGAAGATATTTAATATACTTATATTGAGATATATATATTCCTTTGAGTTTTTTAGAAATTTTAAAACCTAGGAAAAATGCTAACTCACTCATCATACTCATTTCAAACCCATATTTCATTAAATTCACAAAAACATTAGTTAAATATTGATGAGTTCAACCAAATATAATATCATCAACATAAATTTGAACAATAAAAAGATTTTTCTTATATTACTTTATAAAAAGAGTTATATCAGAAGTTCCCTTTACATAATAATTTTTTTATTTAAAATCCTGTAATTATATCATACCAGGATCAGGGGGGATTGTTTAAGTCCAAATAAATCTTTGGTAAGTGTTAAAACATGTTTAAGATGTTTTGTCTCTTCAAAACTAGGAGGTTGTTCAAAATAAATATCCTATTGAACATATCTGTTAAGTAAATAACATTTTACATCCATTTGAAAATGCTTGAAAATAAAGAATGCTGCAAAGTCAAGTAGAATGCAAATCGTTTCATGTCTAGATATTTGAGTATAGGTTTCTTCATAGTCTATTCATTTTTGTTTATTATAGCCTTTAACAGCATATCGAGCTTTATTTTTTACTATGATTCCATTTTCATCACATTTATTTATGAAGACCCATTTTACTCAAATTACAGAAGTTTCCTTAGGTCTTTCAACCAAGGTCCAATCATTATTCCTTTCAAATTTATTTATCCCATCTTGCATGGATTTAATCCAATCATCATCACCTAAAAGTTCATTAGTGTTTTTTTGGTTCTAATTGGAAAAGGAATGATATATATTCTACATAATTTATTAAGGAACATATATTCCTTAAAGGTTGATTTACACCACCCATGATACTATCACTGGGATGATTCTTAAGAAACAATTGATTTGGATTTTGTAAACCTCTTCATAAACAAATGGTATGAAATATTCAGGGGTAAATGCTTCAGAAATATTTTCTTGAACATTTTTCTTATCAGAAGAATCTTCTATCATGGGTTGAATATTAGTTTTTGAAAATACATTCAAAGTTTTATGTGGGGATTTTTTAAAAACAAAAGGACATGTTTCATCAAATTTAACATGCACTAATTCTTCAACAGTACAAGTGTTTTTATTAAACACTCTGTATTCCTTATAAGTTGTGCAGTAGCCTAAGAAAATTCCTTCATCAGAATTGGTTTAAAACTTATGTAAGTTATCTTTAGTATTCAAGATTAATACTTTGAAACCATATGCTTTGATGTAAGAAAGTATGGGTTTTATTCCATTTCACAATTCATAAGCTGTTCTGTTAAGAAAAGGTCTTATTATAACTTGGTTTATAGTATAACAAGCTATACTAATAGCTTTAACCCAAAAGTGATTAGAAATTTAATATTCACTCAACATGGTTCTAGTTATCTGTTAAAGAATTTGATTTCTTCTTTCAACAACACCATTCAGTAGAGAATTTCTTGGTGTTGGGAATTTATGAGTAATTCCTTTCTTAGTACAAAGATTTTAAAAATCTGAATTTTCAAATTCTACTCTATGATCTCTAGAAATTGTTTTCAATGGAAGGATTTTCTAATTTTTAACTTAGGTTCTAAATGTTTTAAAATAATAAAATGATTCAGATTTATTTTCTAGAAAATAAACCCACATAAATCAAGTGTAATCATCAACTATGAAAAATACGTAATATTTTCCTATAGTACTTCCAGAATGTGTTCAACTGAAAAGATCCATATGCACTAATTTTAATGCATCAGAAGTTGAGACTTCACCAATTTATTTAAAACTTGATTTATAGTTATTTCAAAATTGACAAGGATCACATACTTTTGAAGAATCAAATCAAAGATCCGGTAGATCCTTAACGAGTAGTTTCTTTGAGATTTTTCATAGGTTCCTAAGGTTATAGTGTCCTGAACTTCTATTCCATAACCAATATTGATCTTCTATTTCACTAAGTCAAGGTAGATCTTCTCTCCAAAGTTCTTCTTAGTTTAGTGTGTATACATTCTATTACCTATGTGCATAAAAAATAAACTCTTCCTTGGAATTTTGTACTAAGAGTTTATCATTCCTAAAATTCAAAAGGTAACCTTCATCGCATAATTGACTTATGCCAATGAGGTTGTGCTTAAGACCATTAACAAATAAAACAATTAAAATACATGTTTTTTCAAGAAGAACAATGTTACCTATAGAAACAATTTCTCCTCGATCATTATCACTGAAAGTGACGTTTCCTCCTTTTTTCTCAATAATATTTTCAAATAAATTTTTGTTACCAGTCATATGATGGGAACATCCACTATCCGTGTACTATGTATTACTGTTGGAATTATCTTTGTGTTTCTGAAAATAAAAGAGTTAGACTTTTAGAATCCAAACATTCTTGGATCCAAAAATTTCAGAAAGTAAGATTCTAGGAATCAATATTTAAATAGAAAAATATGGTTTATGAAAACCTAAAGATTTAGTTTTTTTTAAAGAAACAATTGTCACCCAATTTCCACCATAATAAAATTTTGTGAGAAATGGATCACATTGGGGATAAAATAATTATTACTAAAAATTGGTTTTGAATAGGTATAACCAAATCTAGAACGACTCCTTAAATGACTAATTTGGGAATAAATCTTTTCATAGTATTCCTTACCAATGTCAATGTTTGATAGAAATTTCTTTAAGGAAAATATATCCAACTTTAGTTTAATAACCAAATTGTTATCCTTAAAAACATTTGTTTTAGGGATAAAGTTAGCCTCTATAATATTTTTCTTAGAAATTACATTTTCAAGATCCATAGAATGTTTATCCTTATCGGAATTATCTTACCTAATGTTTTTATAAACACATTCAAAATCAAATATTTTCTGATTAAGATTATTTGAATGATCTGATACTTATTTAGTTAAAACAAGAGATCTAGAATTTTCTTTCTGTAACTTCTTTTAATCTTAAAATTATCACTTTCAAAGAGTTTAGAAATTATAGAAACTTCTTCATAAGAGAGTAAAGATTTATCTTCATCAAAAGATGATTCTTCATTTGTAGACTTATAGAATTTGTCATATGTATAATTTTCATTCAAATATACATTAGTAACAGATTCAAAATTTTGTACCTTATTTATAATACAATGATTTTCAATGGGTAGTGTGGCTAATAGACCAAGATTATTCTGACTATAAGATTTAAACTCTGAGGATTCATTAGATGATTCACCACCACTGGAACTCTAGTTGTCATTTTCTTTGAAAACATTCTTAGCCTTAGACTTGTAATAATTTTTCTTATTTCATTTATAATTATTTTCTTTTCTATCTTTTATTTTGAACATGGGAAAATCTGGCCTGATATACCCATCCCTTTTACAATCATAGAAAGTGAATTTCGAGACTTTCTTGTATTTCCTTTATCTATTCTTATATCTATACTGAATGTATTTTTTCCCACTATCGTGTTCATCCCTCAATAAAGATTATCTAGATCATTTTCATAATGTTCACATTCAGTAGATTTAGATAGAACAATAACTTTTTTTGAGTTTGATCATGTAACCCTTTTTGAAGTCTTGGATTTAGTAGTTGTAAAGGCTACAATTCAATTACCATTCTTCTTTTTACTCATATCATCATCTCTTTTAATTCTTGTCTCATGTTTAATAAGAGTTCCAAAAATCTCATCAAGATTAATTTGAGATACTTTCCAATTCTCATAAATTGTTGTCGTTTTTGATTCACACTCATTTGGCATGATGTCAATTATCATTTCAATAAGAGCTTCATCATCAAGACCTTTTACACCGATAGATTTCAGATTGTTGAAAATGGTCATAAATATTTGTTTCAATTTTCAAACTGGTTCTCCATGAGGAAATAGAAATCCATGATATTTTTCTCTATGCATAACTCTTCTAGTCTTTATAACTTTTTATGTCCCATGATGAGTAACCTAAAGTTTATTTCATATGCAGTTAACATCTTTAAAAGAAGAAATTTGACTCTATATATTCATAGTTATAGAACAAAATGATGTATTCTGTATTTTGTAATTTAGTTGATATTCGGATTTTTCTTGGTTGGTGAGGGTTTTGACTTCATTGTTTGGAATTTTTTAATCTCTAGTAAGCATGACAAAATTGTCTACTCCAGTGTTAATAACAGAAGAAGACATTAGATCTATCTAGTACACATAATCATTATCATAAAAAATAGGTGGTCTAATAGGATTTATAATATCAATATAACCAATATTCATTACTTCCATTCAATAAAAAAATATCCTTCCAAAAAACATGTTAATAGAAAAGGTTAGAAATAGATATAAAAATCTATAAAAAAATAAGTAAGAAAAGTTAAGTAATATAATTTAGAATAGTGAAATACTGAGCATGAAAACACACATGTGAATATATGTATTTCATAGACCTCCTCTGAAACCAATTATAGGATCAAAATATGAATGCAGATGATCAATTACATGGGGGATTGTATGTGTATGTTTAAAAACATTCATTTTTAACCGTAAGAAAAACTTTTTTTAACAATGTCAAACAAGGTAAATTCACAAAACCTAAACATAGTTCTATGAAACAAACTTTTTTAGGTTATGTAAATATGGTTACAGATATGAATCTTAAGTAATGTTTACAAGGAAAAGATTCTACCATAAAGCATATAGAATCTTACTTATCAGATTATGTAAAGTATAAGAAAGTACAAGAAAGTTATAATTTAGTACTTTATCAAAATACAGTTGAAATAAAACTTGAATTAAAACAAGTAACAACAAATAAATCCTTTAACCTAAAGAGTAGGTTATCCAACAACTTTTGATAAAGGTGCCTTGATTTATTTATCTTTACAAGAATATTTGTCTTACCCACAAAAGGGTTTACCCTCGATATAAATATCACAATCTATCTTGATATCCCCACAAGAAATCAAACTTTAATGTAGTCGACACGTGTATCTTTCTATCCCCGGAAGCACTTGATTTTACTCAGAAACAATTGTAGTCACATGAAGCAAACTGAACAAGACGTTTAGATCCACACAAAGCATAAGTATCTCTCACTAGAAATCACTTCACATCATGTAATCTCTAGATTGATGGAATGGTGTTGAACTTTTTTAAATGAGATCCTTTTTATATGTACAACTCTAATGGTTGGCTCCCTCCTCCAACAGTCATATTTTACCTTGAATTTCAGAGGGACCTTTAAGCATGTCACTCAACCAACTATTAGTTAGAAATATATTTCACAACATTGTTTATTAATAATAACATGTGTTAGGAACAATTATTTTTCTGAACGAAATATATTATTCTGAGTTCAAGGAAAAGTAGAATTTAAAATCTAAACAAATAAACATTCAGAGTCTATATGACATGGACATTCGGATTCAGTTTTACATAAAATTCAGAATCCAAATTATATAGATTCCGAAGTTATAAATACAATGAATTATTGATCTGAATTCTGAGGAATTTAGAATCTCAATTTTAAATAATTTGGAGTTTGAATTTCAGTGAATTTGGAGTTTGAATTTTAGAGAATTCGGAGTCTGAATTTCAAAAAATTAAGAGTCTAAATTTTAGAGAATTTGGAGACTGAATCTCAGAGTACTCGGAGTCTGAATTTTAGTGAATTTGGAGTCTGAGTTTCCAAAAATTCAGAGTCTAAAAACAAAACACTCAATATCCAAGTAATTATAAGATATCTGAGTTTTTCATAAGAATACAAATTTTAGACATAATAATAAAATTAGATTGATTTAGATTTATTATAAAAAATTAATGAAAACAGAGGTAAGGATAAAAATTTCCCTTGAGAAGGGAAATTTTTCTTATGAAAATAATCCTTAGGGAAAAAAATTTTCCTTAAGACAAAGTGTTTGTGATTTTCAAAACATAGAGAAATGGAAAAGTCATAAGGATACCTTATTGACTTAACAATTTTTTCACATTCAATGTATATTGCATCCCTACATTATAATGTTACATTTCAGGGAGCCCATAATTATTTTTTATTGTTTCCCCTTTCCCCTAGTAACAATCACTTTTATAAATCAGTTTTTAATGGATTATGATTTCACTTGATAAAGACCTTTAGGATACTAAACTAATAGAAATATAAATGAAAAAATATATAGGAGGATTATGGATTTTACTGTAACACCCAAGGTAAATAAAGAATATGACATTTTCATATTTATCCATATTTGTGAATACAATATTAATTTGACTTTAAAGGGGACGCTATGCTCGATGGCATACCCAACACACAACAACGAGTTTCTTAGGAATCTTACGTTGCACTCTAATAATAAAATAATATTATTTTAAATGGTAGTTAACATGTAGCCTTTGTATTTGCGGTAATGGATATATATAACTAAAATATGATTATATATGTTTTTACATTTATCCAATAAAAGCTAAAGGCTTAAAATACGGAAAGAATTCAATTTTAGGCGTATATGCCCTAGTTTTCACTAAAGGTTCACTTATCGACTTTTAATGGAGAACTATCATTAAATATAGTTTTTATCACTCTTATACATTCTTTTGGACAAAATAAAACTCTTATTTATAATCGGGACATCAAATTTTACTTTGTGTAATTTTTTTGGTATTTTTCCGATAAAGTTCATTTTTTAATGAATAGTGTAAAATGTTGTGTTTTAATTCAAAACCTCTTTTTAATATAATTTATTTATATGATTAGATAATATTTTGAATTGGTTTTAAAGTGAAATTAGAAAATATTTTTACCATTAAATCCAATAGTGGTCGTTGCAATTAATTTCACTTTGAAATCAGACTTAAACTAGTGTCAATCTTTTGATACTTATTGTTTTATAAAAACACGCTATTTGCTCTGACAGCGGGAATTAATTATTAAATTAATTAATGTGACTAATATGTTTTGAATTTTGTAAAACGGACTTCATTTTTGAATTCGGAATATCAAATATAGCTTAGGGTGAAGTTTTGGTATTTTTCTGAAAAACTCCAATTTTTGATTAATAGTGAAACCACTAAGTGGTACTCAAGCAAACTGATTTTTTCAGTTAAATGAAAGTTTACCACTAATGTGTATTGAATTTTGAAAATCCGACATACATTTTTGTCATTATTATGTAAAATTCTGTTCAATGGGACGAAAATAATTTTTTGGTGAATAGTAACTTATTAAGTTTTTAATCGCGATTAGAGGTAATTAGTGTAATTTAAGTTGAAAGTGATATTATAAGAATGTGAAAACACCATGAAACTTGTCCTAAACCTATTGGGTGAGTCATGGCCGACCAAGACAAGCCATGGGCCAACTTGGGGACCCCATGGAGCCACTTTAGTTGGAAAATGACAATAATATATTTTTATTTAATGTTAAAATTTAAAATGACACAAACATAATATGTTTTACGAAAACAATTTTTACATGGGGTTATAAAGATCATATTTTTGATTATAAATAGTCATTGGAAAGACAAAAGGATTTCCTACATCATAGTATTTTTTTATAATTTTTAGACATTAAATAAATTAAATTATTTATGACATAATAATGATGCAGTGATGACATCGTTATTTAATGATTTAAATAAAATGGAAAGATAATGTAAAATATATGAACTACACATGTCCAAAACTTATTGTATGGGTGTATTTTGAACCCTTATCACCTTATCCAAGAATTATATCAATGTGGGACCTTTTAAAACCGAAACACATTTTCAAATAAAGTAATATTTCTTACTTTCCAAAAGTGCCCCTCCTCTCCTCTTATAAAAGGCCCCCACCTCTACCTCATTTCACACACTCCTCAAGCCCTTGGCTAGGCCAACCCCTGCCCATTTACTCTCTCCACATACCTCTACTCATCCTATAGGATTCCCTTTGAGCAGAATCATTTCAAAGGAAGCCTTTAGGCTCAAATCAAAAGGAGTTACACTTTTATAGGTAATTCATTCTCTCATGTTCATTTGTTTTATTTTGCTTCTCAAACCCCCATAAACTCTTTTTATTTACTTCTTTTGTAACAACACCAGTATCATAAATATACTAGGATGTTGATATAAGATTTATTCGAGCTACACTCTCACACAACTACATCAAATGGTTAAAGAACATACAGTTTCTGTGGATGGCGAAATTCTGCCTCCCAAAACGATGATTGTTCAATACTCATTTAACACCTTCAAAGGTCGCCATTATGATGTCACTATTTTTATGTATGATATATAATATTTTTATGTTTTCCTTTAGCTTCTTTTTTTTCATTTTGGGCATACCTTTATGGTTTCCATTATGGGTAAACACGATATCTTCATTTAAGGAAGTGCGGACTACCGCCCCCTCAAAGTGATTTGATTCGTTAAATACCATATGTGGGACGTATAAAGGATAAAAATATGATATTATATATGATATTATAATGGTATTATAATATACCTTTATATCATTATTATTCGATTCTATAAAATACGAAATATAAATGAAAGTAGCGTTCATGCGTACGTACGGCTTACCGTCTCCATGAACAGTGCATTTCATTTCTTACCTCTAAATGATTATGTAATGTTATAAATAAATGCATGTACTGGATATATATGACATATATGATATCTAAATCATGAATACAATTCTGGATAAAATAAATATTTGGCCACACGAACAACATGTAATTGTAAGAAGTCCACTTTCGACTTAAGAACCAAATATCGGCAAAACAAATATTATTAACTTAAATGATTACATAATGTTTATGACATGGTAATAAGTTATATAAAAGGAATAATGAACTTGAAAAATGTTCTTAAGGAAGTATAAATTAACTGAAGTTTATTATTCAGGAGATTAAAGAATGATCGAGTCAAGTCGGACCCGAGGTAAGGGATCCTACACCTCTCTTTCTTTTTAAGTACACTCTTTTATGTCATTCCTTTTAAGCTCATATTTCTTATGATTGGGATGTTCTTTTATATTACTCCTACTGTACTTATTATGTTCATATGATTAGAGACCCTATTTCCCCTCATCAATCCATTTTGGAAGTTTTGAGTGGCGCCGTTAGGCTGCCAAATTTTTGTAAGGGATTTTTCATCTCACTTTTATTCCCGTTAGATTTATGCTTCATTTTCCACAAATTCCATTGAGTGGTGTATGTACTGCCCATTTTTATACTCTTTGTGTAATATAATTTCGTTTATGAGTATTTACATCAATTATCTATTGTCCTTCTTTCATGGGGTGTATGTTTTGAAAGATACCCAAGTCGGTAAGGGAACCTTTCACCCTCCTTTTTTTTAAAGACTTATTTTGTTGTGTCTTTTAATTTACATATTGTTATGTTGGGATATGTTCTCATATATCCCTATTGATGTAAATTTTATGTCCATGTGATGAGATACACTTTTTATCTCTCATCAACACATTTTGATGTGATGCCGTTAGGCTATCAAGGGAACTTTTTAACCCAATTTCGATTTCTTTGGGTTCAACATGTAGTCATTGAATATGTCATCCATTGAATATGTGTGAATGAACTTTTATTGTTTTACACTTAATATCCACTTATATTGGGTGTATTTATATTTTTCACACATATTTTTGAGATTGATTTGTCTTTAATTTAAGGATACCTTCTTTATAAGGGATTTCATCACATTTGACATTTCTATTGAGGGTTCGTTGTTGTTATGCACCAATTCACTCTTATATGGTGTATATACTGTCCTTTGGAGTATTATATCATGAATCCTTTTATTCTCATGATATTATAAATTTCGGATTAAATGTTATTCCGCTATTATTTGTATTCAAGAGTCTCTCATTTTGTTAAAAACTCTTTAACAAAAATATCATTTTAAATGTTTTAAAGATTTATTATTCTAAATATTTATCTTTAATGTCCATGTTTTCAAAATGGTTTTCAGTATTTATTTATATGGATATTAATTTTTTAAAATTATAATTCCATTAAAAGCTTCAAAGTGGTATGGGACACTTTGATTCAAAAATATATTTTAAATGGTTTTTGAAAATGGATTGATTAATTCAATATCTTGGAATTATTTATTGTGATTGCAAATGAAATATTGTTATTGAAATGTTTATATTTTCCATATTTTTTGTGTAATAATGGTACTTGGACATTATGATGGGTGGTGCCGTGAATACCAGGACGGGTGGTTACGTTATAACCTCCAATGCATTGGGTATGGAAGTCGGCCGTATGGCTATTCCATTAAGTATGTATGGAAATTGGCTGTATGGCTATTCCATTAAGTGATATGTGTGGAAGTCGGCCGTATGGTTATTCCACTTAAGTATGTTTATGTCCCAAGTTACCTTTATATATGTTATGTGTTCTTTATATGGGTTTTATGGTAATCCTTTGGTTACAAAAAGGTAAGTAATGATACTTTATTCAGTGAAGAGTTTTTACTACTTCATGAAGGTGAAGGTATTACTTTGATAGAGTATACATGGTTTACTTGATGTTTGAAAAAGTAACAGTTTTTATTCTTTGTGTATCCCTTACTGAGCTTTTTATGCTCACCCCAAGCTTTTTTTGAAATGTTTTTCACAGGACTTAAAGTGGAATAAGGTAAAGGATGGGATCAAGGGAATGTCACACTATATAAGACATGGAACTAGACATGTTTCATTTTAAGAGTTTTTATTTTATGGAGATTTAGTAGAAGCGACTACTTTGTAATCTTTTGAGATGTAATAGTTATGTCCTAATTCTCTAAAACTCTAAACCTGAAAAGATCCTCAATGTGAATTACTCATTTAATTCAATATTAAGTAAGGTTTAAGGCTGGGGCCTTATAGTTGGTATCAAAGGTCGGTTTAGATAACTTTAGAGGTTAGGGTATCCTCTAAGCATAAGTGACATTACCATAATGGTTAGGATTTCAGAAAGAGTCCTAGTTTTAGATAAAGTGAATGAGTAAGTATATCTTAGTGTTTACCTTCTTCATTAGTACATGATGGTTTTCTTTGATATACTCACACTGACATTTCTGTTCTTAGTGAATGGATGGATCTAGCAGGCACCAAAGAGACAAGAGGGTTGAAGGACATTGTGGTGGTTCTATGATTAAGATACTAGATAAAATGGGGGATTCAATGAGGAAACTCGTAGTTTTTCTTAACCAACTATCAAGGAGCCATGATCAACCACTTGAACCTTGGAATGATCTTTAATGCATCATGTAAAAGATGGCCAATCTATGTGGAAGTTCAGGTAATAATTATTAAGGTAACCATTAGGGTTTATATGATCCTTACTTTTGAGGTAATTATGGGTTATTATATGTTCTGATGGAAAATTAAAGGCATGAGATAAAATTGAGGTTAAAATATGTTATGATCATCTTTGAAGATTTTATCTCATTTTGGGGAATTTTTTAAGAATTATATAGTTTTGGAAAAAGGACAACACATGGACCGTGTGACAACCTGTCGCGTCGGACAAAGCTGCGGGAATCAAACCCACAACCAAAGTGCGACTGGTATTTATCGCCTACCACTGGACTACGTGAAGTCCCTGGTTAGTTTGACCGATTCTTTTTAGTTATATGATTTTATGAATTAAGAGTAAGTTTATTTTGTGTTATTTATGAAAATGATTAACCTATCATGGAGGATATGTGATTAGGTTAATTACTTTTCAAAAAGAGACTTTAGGAGAAACAGATATTGTTTGGAGATAAATGTTACGATTTATTTTGGAAGACTATGCGACTAAATCCTTCAAATATTTGGTTTTCAATCTTATATTGGTTTACTTTGAAGAATTTTATGGACAAGTTGATTATATAATGGTCCTCGTTGAACTTTGGGTTTTGTTGGACAAATTTTGGAGATTAAAAATAGATTTTCTTTTTAATGGGTTATCCTTTTCTGGATTATCTGACCTTGTACTAACCTTTTTGGTTTTGGTTTTGGTTAAATCCTAAAGACATGTGATGTATATAGTTATCTTTTGTGGATTAGGTGATTCTCTAGAAGTCGATTATAGTACTCTTAATGCGAACAAGTCTCCCTAAATACTCGTCTTTTGAAAAAAATATGAGTTTGATTAAGGAATCTAGTAAAAGTTGAAAGTCAACATGATAAGTGATTATGTTTCCTTATGAATAAATTCCTCAATAAAAAGTAACATAAAACAAAAATGTTGTCTATTAACTTTTCCTACTAGGGAACCCAACACCGTTTAACCCATCACAAGTTTGTGATTTTCTTATTGTTAACTTTCTCCTAAACATGTTTTCTAACACTCTCCATCATAACATGACCCTATGTTTTGTCCTCCATGTCCATATTTTTCTACATGGAATCCTAGTATGGGTTAACTTGGGTGACCTTTGTACTTATCTTTCTTTATTTTAAAGTGATTGTTTTACCGACTCTTGTTCCGATGTGGGTCTTTCAAGGATATTTCCAAGCTCAATTTTAAAAATTGCGGGGACGCAATTCCCAAAAGGGGGGAAGGATGTAACACCCCAGGTAAATAAAGAATATGACATTTTCATATTTATCCATATTTGTGAATACAATATTAATATGACTTTAAAGGGGACACTATGCTCGATGGCGTACCCAACACGCAACAACGAGTTTCTTGGGAATCATACGTTGCACTCTAATAATAAAATAATATTATTTTAAATGGTAGTTAACATGTAGCCATTGTATTGGCGGGAATGGATAGAAATAACTAAAATATTATTATATATGTTTTTACATTTATCCAATAAAAGCTAAAGGCTTAAAATACGGAAAGAATTCAATTTTAGGCGTATATGCCCTAGCTTTCACTAAAGGTTCACTTATCGCCTTTTAATGGAGAACTGTCATTAAATATAGTTTTTATCACTCTTATACATTCTTTTGGACCAAATAAAACTCTTATTTAGAATCGAGACATCAAATTTTACTTTGTGTAATTTTTTTGGTATTTTTCCGATAAAGTTCAATTTTTAATGAATAGTGTAAAATGTTGTGTTTTAATTCAAAACCTCTTTTTAATATAATTTATTTATATGATTAGATAATATTTTGAATTGGTTTTAAATTGAAATTAGAAAATATTTTTACCATTAAATCCAATAGTGGTCGTTGGAATTAATTTCACTTTGAAATCAGACTTAAACTAGTGTCAATATTTTGATACTTATTATTTTATAAAAACACGCTATTTGCTCTAAAAGCGGGAATTAATTATTAAATTAATTAATGTGACTAATATGTTTTGAATTTTGTAAAACGGACTTCATTTTTGAATTCGGAATATCAAATATAGCTTAGGGTGAAGTTTTGGTATTTTTCTGAAAAACTCCAATTTTTGATTAATAGTGAAACCACTAAGTGGTAATCAAGCAAACCGATTTTTTCAGTTTAATGAAAGTTTACCACTAATTTGTATTGAATTTTGAAAATCCGACATAAATGGTTGTCATTAGTATGTAAAATGCGGTTCAATGGGACGAAAATAATTTTTTGGTGAATAGTAACTTATTAAGTTTTTAATCGCGATTAGAGATAATTAGTATAATTTAAGTTAAAAATGATATTATAAGAACGTGAAAACACCATGACACTTGTCCTACACATATTGGTTGATTCATGGCCGACCCGGACAAGACATGGGCCAACTTGGGGACCCCATGGAGCCACTTTAGTTGGCAAATGACAATAATATATTTTTATTTAATGTTAAAATTAAAAATGACACAAACATAATATGTTTTACGAAAACAATTTTTACATGGGGTTATAAAGATCCGATTTTTGATTATAAATAGTCATTGGAAAGATACAAAGATTTCCTACATCATAGTTGTTTTTGTATAATTTTTAAACATTAAATAAATTAAATTATTTATGACATAATAATGATGCAGCGATGACATCATTATTTGACGATTTAAATAAAATGGAAATATAATGTAACATCTATGAACTAAACATGTAAAAAACTTATTGTATGGGTGGATTTCGAACCCTTATCACCTTATCCACGAATTATATCAATGTGTGAGCTTTTAAAACCGAAACACATTTTCAAATAAAGTAATATTTCTTACTTTCCAAAAGTGCCCCCCCTCTCCTCTTATAAAAGGCCTCCACCTCTACCTCATTTCACACACTCCTCAAGCCCTTGGATAGACCAACCCATTCCCCTTTACTCTCTCCACATCCCTCTCCTCATCCTAGAGGATTCCCTTTGTGCAGAATCCTTTCAAAGGAAGCCTTTAGGCTCAAATCAAAAGGAGTTACACTTTTAAAGTTAATTCATTCTCTCATGTTCATTTGTTTTATTTTGCTTCTCAAACCCCCATAAACTCTTTTTATTTACTTCTTTTGTAACAACACCAGTATCATCAATATACTAGGATGTTGCTATAATATTTATTCGAGCTACACTCTCACACAACTACATCAAATGGTTAAAGAACATACGGTTTCTGTGGATGGCGAAATTCTGCCTCCCGAAACGATGATTGTTCAATACTCATTTAACACCTTCAATGGTGGACATTATGATGTCACTATTTTTATATATGATATATAATATGTTTATGTTTTCCTTTAACTTCTGTTTTTTTTCATTTTGGGCATACCTTTATGGTTTCCATTATGGGTAAACACGATATCTTCATTTAAGGAAGTGCGGACTACCGCCCCCTCAAAGTGATTTGATTCGTTAAATACCATATGTGGGACATATAAAAGATGGAAATATGTTATTATATATGATATTATAATGGAATTATAATATACCTTTATATCATTATTATTCCATTCTATAAAATACAAAATATAAATGAAAGTAGCGTTCATGTGTACGTACGGCTTACCGTCTCCATGAACGGTGCATTTCATTTCTTACCTCTAAATGATTATGTAATGTTATAAATAAATGCATGTACTGGATATATATGACATATATGATATCTAAATCATGAATAAAATTCTGTATACAATAAATATTTGGCCACACGAATAACATGAAATTGTAAGAAGTCCACTTTCGACTTAAGAACCAAATATCTGCAAAACAAATATTATTAACTTAAATGATTACATAATGTTTATGACATGGTAATAAGTGATATAAAAGGAATAATGAACTTGAAAAAGGTTCTTAAGGAAGTATAAATTAACTCAAGTTTATTATTCAGGAGACTAAAGAACGATCAAGTCAAGTCGGACCCGAGGTAAGGGATCCTACACCTCTCTTTCTTTTTAAGTACACTATTTTATTTCATTCCTTTTAATATCATATTTCTTATGATTGGGATGTTCTTTTGTATTACTCCTACTGTACTTATTATGTTAATATGATGAGAGACCCTATTTCCTCTCATTAATCCATTTTGGAAGTTTTGAGTGGTGCCGTTAGGCTGCCGAATTTTCGTAAGGGATTTTTCATCTCACTTTTATTCCCGTTAGATTTATGCTACATTTGCCACAAATTCCATTGAGTGTTGTATGTACTGCCCATTATTCTACTCTTTGTGTAATATAATTTCGTTTATTAGTATTTACATCAATTATCTATTGTCCTTATTTCATGGGGTGTATGTTTTGAAAGATACCCAAGTCGGTAAGGGAACCTTTCACCCTCCTTTTTTTTAAAAGACTTCTTTTGTTGGGTCTTTTAATTTACATATTGTTATATTGGGATATGTTCTCATATATCCTTATTGATGTAAATTTTAAGTCCAAGTGATGATATACACTTTCTATCTCTCATCAACTCATTTTGATGTGATGTCGTTAGGCTGTCAAGGGAACTTTTTAACCCAATTTCGATTTCTTTGGGTTCAACATGTAGTCATTGAATATGTCATCCATTGAATATGTGTGAATGACCTTTTATTGTTTTAAACTTAATATACACTTATATTGGGTTTATTTATATTTGTCACACATATTTTTTAGATTGATTTTTCCTTAATTTAAGGATACCTTCTTTATAAGGGATTTCATCACATTTGACATTTCTATTGAGGGTTCATTGTTGTTATGCACCAATTCACTCTTATATGGTGTATATACTGTCCTTTGGAGTATTATATCATGAATCCTTTTATTCTCATGATATTATAAAGTTCGGATTAAATGTTATTCCGCTATTATTTGTATTCAAGAGTCTCTCATTTTGTTAAAAACTCTTTAACAAAAATATCATTTTAAATGTTTTAAAGATTTATTATTCTAGATCTTTATATTTAATGTACATGTTTTCAAAATGGTTTTCAGTATTTATTTATATGGACATTAATGTTTTAAAATTATAATTCCATTAAAATCTTCAAAGTGGTATGGGACACTTTGATTCAAAAATCTCTTTTAAATGGTTTTTGAAAATGGATTGATTAATTCAATATCTGGGAATTATTTATTGTGATTGCAAATGAAATATTGTTATTGAAATGTTTATATTTTCCATATTTTATGTGTAATAATGGTACATGGACATTATGACGGGTGGTGCCGTGAATACCAGGACGGGTGGTTACGTTATAACCTCCAATGCATTGGGTATGGAAGTCGGCCGTATGGATATTCCATTAAGTATGTATGGAAATTGGCCGTATGGATATTCCATTAAGTGATATGTGTGGAAGTCGGCCGTATGGTTATTCCACTTAAGTCTTTTTATGTCCCAAGTTACCTTTATATATGTTATGTGTTCTTTATATGGGTTTTATGGTAATCCTTTGGTTACAAAAAGGTAAGTAATGATACTTTATTCAGTGAAGAGTTTTTACTACTTCATGAAGGTGAAGGTATTACTTTGATAGAGTATACATGGTTTACTTGATGTTTGAAAAAGTAACAGTTTTTATTCTTTGTGTATCCCTTACTGAGATTTTTATGCTCACCCCAAGCTTTTTTTGAAATGTTTTTCACAGGACTTAAAGTGGAATAAGGTCAAGGATGGGATCAAGGGAATGTCACACTATATAATACATGGAACTAGACATGTTTCATTTTAAGAGTTTTTATTTTATGGAGATTTAGTAGAAGCGACTACTTTGTAATCTTTTGAGATGTAATAGTTATGTCCTAATTCTCTAAAACTCTAAACCTAAAAAGATCCTCAATGTGAATTACTAATTTAATTCAATATTAAGTAAGGTTTAAGGCTGGGGCCTTATAGTTACAAGTAGAGGAAATCCAAAATCAATGAATTTTACCATGGTATTTGTTGATTTATAGTCACTCAATAAACTAAGTAGTTGTTAAAGGATCACGATAATGTCATACTTAATGTTTATTTGGACATAAAATTATTTATCATTGTGATAAATAATTTTAGAATAATAAATTAGAATGTCTAGATAAATTTTTTATTATTTTTCATGGTATTTTTATCTTACATGTGTAATTATTTATATATGCACTCACATAGAATATTTAACACATTAAAATGGATAAAAAATTTATTTCTTATTCCAAAATAAAATAATTAAAAAATACCTCAATGAAAATGTTATGTTATTAAAACCCTTTATTTTCTTATGTTAGAATAAGAACATAGTTAGAGGTTCCCATCCGATTTGATTACAGGTATATCTTCCTCTTGGAAAGTTCTAATAATGTGATGGGTCAACTAATGAAAAAAGGCACAATATAAATATTTTATGCTATATTAGTGAACTTTTAGAGGCAATTATTGGGTAAATATGGTCATGATACTTTTGGATTAGGGGGTCAACTAAGGTAACAAGGGAACTTTAGGACAATTTAGTTGTCTAGAGTAAATCCTACCTAAATACAATTCTATTTTGGAGTAGTCTTAGATTAGAAATAAGAATGAAAATATAGTACATATCTCATTATTATATCCTGGATACATTGTATTCTGAATCTAATGGTAATGGATATCTAGATATGAGAAAATAGAATGACCCTAATATATTTATCATTAAATAATTTATATTTAAAATTTGTAATCATGATAAAAATACAAAACTAGTAAATTTATTTTTATTTTATAATGTACAATAAAATGAAAATTTTGTTATCCATGTGATCAATATTGGATAAATAGAATGTTATCACTGACATAAATTTATAGATGTGGTACTATATATTATGCACAGAATTATGCCAAAAAACAGAAAGTTTAGGTGTCATAGTCCCCTAAACCTACTGAGCTATGTCTGGGAGCTTTTGAGGCATAAAAGTGTTCCTTTTTGAGATACATAGATGATATATTGGATACAATTATTTTTCCTATTTCCCAAATTTACAATGATCTATATTGAAACACATGAAAAAACATGCCTAATACACATTATCTCATATCTTGAATCATTACCAAGAGAGAGATGGATAATAGAGGTATGAGTCACAAGTGTTATAATTACATGAACGATGGAAGAAATAGTATTATTTATGCATTATGTTCTTAATTGTAAAAATTGGGGTCTAAATAGGATAAAAAATATCCATATACCATATAAACTCCTCAATTCATCCTAGTATTTCTATTGTGATAGTAAAATATGAACCAAATAATTTTGAGAAAATCCTCTATGATATTTTGGACGGGATCAAATAATTAGATAATGATATAAAAAGATAATTACTTCAATCATTATGGTGAATAAGAAAAATAGAATACATAGAAATATTCTAATTGAAAGATCAATTCTAAAGGAATACACAAAAACAATCATGAAAGAATCCATGGAATCAATGGTAAATAAATGAATATTTGTATTTTTAATTTTTACATGGATAAAAATTTCCTTGGAAGGAAAATTATAATGTTGGAAATTGAATGCAAGGGGAATATTTTAATTTTTTTTATATGTTTCATCAAATTTAATATTTCTACTTGTATATCATAGGTATTGGATATAACTTGTGGATCATATATTTAAATTCATATATAGAAACCAACTAGATTTAGTATAATTATATAGGGTGATGTTGATCTTCAAGCTGAAAATGGTGATATAATTGTTTCATAAGATATTGAAAGTCTGTATAAAACATTTCTTAATATATTAATTATTATATTATAAAACTATTATTATATGTAATGTATTAGAAGAAACATTATTTTCATGTCATTTTTTTGTATAATAGGATTATATTTCAACATTAAAAATAATTGTTTTCTTTAATAAAGATAATATTTTTGTGGTATTATTTTTTTTAAATTGTGTATATATACTTCAATGTTAATAATTCATTTCTGAAATAAATATTGAATACAATAAACATAACTCATATTAAAATCAATTATAGAATTATAAACTAGGTTATATAAATCAAAATATTATAAAAAAGTCACACCATAGAGGGTTTTTTAGACTTCTTTTTATTGAAACCCTTAAATATATGTCATGTTTTTTCCCAAGGGAAAATGGAAAAGGCATCATTTAGTTGTAAAAACGAAATTCCCATATATCATGTTGAATTTATCTACGTTGATTTATGTATACCATTACCGTTATAAGAAATGTGTATATTCTCATACTTGATCACTTTTACTTATGAAGTTAGTAGATATGGAAATGTATACTTTATGAGGTACAAGTCATATTCCTTTGATATGTTTCATGATTTTAAAAAACAATATAGACAATAAAGTTGTTATGAACTTAAATAAACTCTTATTATATTTATGAGGAGTTATATATACAAATAAATCATCTATAATTTAAAAGAGTGTGGAAAAATATCCCAAGTTACACATCATTATACACCATAATTAAATAGTGTAATATAAACTAATAATGATAGCTTGTTAAACATAGTGAGATTTATTATGAGTCTCATAAGCCCTTAATTATTTTTTAGAGGATATATAATAAAAATAATGGTAGTTACACTTTATTGTGTCATATCCAAGGTGGTATTTGGGGTCTTATATGAGTTACATTATGGTAATAAACTAAGGATATCACATATATATGTATGGGGAGATGAATAAATTTTTAAGGATAATTTGAGAAATAAACATGAATATTGAAGCATTGAATAAATGATCATAGAGTACACTAAACTATTATAATAGTACCTATATAAATCACTTGAAGAAAAAGATATAGTGAAAATAGATGTAATATTTCATCAAATGGAGCACAACAGTATCATAAATACTAGTAGTTAGAACCCCTATGATGAATTTAGTAGAATTTCATAATCATACATACACTGAAAGTGAGATATAATTAGTGTTTTAGATTTTAATTTTATATAATTTTATGATGCTCTAATATGGGTGATGTTTTTTTAAGAGGAAGGAACAAACGTGGATAAAAGATGGAGTAAAAAAAGTGTTTTAGTGAAGAAAGGATACACTACATTACAGAACTAATACTTTTTCTATTCATGGTTCAGATATAATTTTTAGATTTATTTCCTTATATTGATAATGGATTTTCAAACATTTCCATGGTTTTGAAAATATTTAGGAACATATTTTTTGAAATTTATCTTAAAAAATATCTTCAATATTAAATATTTTTTTATATATGGTAATAGTGGTGAAGATCCTCTATGTAGTTACTTTTAGAAATGAAATTAACTGGAGACCACTCCATGGATAATGTAGTTTCTATGTATACATTAATACATTCAATATATGGAATGATATCTTTGGTTAAATGTTTCCTGGTTAATGAAATTTTGAGGAGGATTGGATTTTTATGACACATGGAGATGCAGAGTGTTACACCTTGGTCAATGAACATTTATCAAGATAAAATCTACCTAAATCATGTCTAAAAGAAACCATACCTTCACTAAGTATGAAACACTATATTCATCTAGATATAAAAAATATCAAAATAAGTAAATGAATGATATTTTAGGTGATAAATATATTTATAACTATGGATCAATGATTAAAAACATTTTCAAGCTAAATATTACCAAATTAGTTTATAATGGAACCATGGTTTTGAGGTCATTGATATACCTTCTAAATTTATATGTCTCTTAAAATTTTAAACTATATATATAGATTTTGGATTTATGGAATAAATTAATTAGAATAATTTTTTCACACATTAATGTTCAAAATTAATGGAAAATAAAATAGATATATATTTTTCTATCTTAGAATTATTTGAGGTTTTCAAAATTTAAATATGTGTGGTATTCAAAATATGGGGGTTTTTGAGAAGTAAAGTAAGAAAATAAGTGAAATAAAGAGATAATATTTATTCATATCTAGCCTCAAGGTGCTCAAATAATTATTTTGAGAAAATTAGGGTGTAACAAACCCAAATCTCGGAACCCAAAGTTTATTTCTAATTTATTACATTAAAATAATATTCAAGGGATCACATCACCAAGTCTAGATCAATTTAGTAGTCTTAAAGAACCATATACATACATGATTTCCATTTTACATTGGAAATAAAATATAAAAAGTAGTAAAATTAAATATTACGTATCCTTGAGACTCATTTATATCTTACTCATTTAAATCACATGGAAAGGAAAAATGTATGGGTGATATCAAATTATTAGTAATGGGAGTGTACAATAGAAGATATCATGAGTAAATAAGGCATAATCAATATGGTAAGGTAAATAATTTAAAAGACTTTTCATGAAATCAGTAACTTTCACATGAAATGAATCAACTAATGTCATAAATGTAATAATATAATGGATAATAAAAATTGAACTCCCACTGAAGGAAATGTATAATTATAGATATCATAATCAAAGTCTTAAGTGAATATATTTGAAAATATGGGTAGGTATACACCAAAACCCATTTAATAAGGTTATACAACTAGTTTTTCACATGAGACTTGTCAGTACATCGAGTGGATATCAATAAATGGGATCCAACACTAACAAAATTACCAATTCATTACTCATATATTTAATGATCAATTTAATTAATAAAAAACATTCCTTATAAAAAATTCATATTGAGTAAATAAAATATAATATTAATAATTCTCTAGCCAATTAAATAACTTTCATAGTAATATTTCTACAACAATCACAATTATTAGAATTGGTATATAGTTTACATAATAAGAATATCCCTGATATAAATAATATAGATGTTTAAGAGAAATGTATTGTTTGATGAAATATTATCATAAGAAATTGAATATATCAAAAAAATCTAATGACCACAAAATAAATCAAGAGATAAGAGATGAACATAAATTCATTAAAAAATTGATTTTACAGCAAAATTATGTCTTTTGAAGAATACAAGAAAATTGATGTGAAAAATATAAAATAATTTTTCATTTTAAAACTATTGAAAATGTATATAATAAGATAATTATCATGAACTGGTTATGGAAATGGTAAAACACATTAAAGTTATATATGTTAGAATAAATCATTCCATTTGACATTTTGAAAATTAACATTTATAAAAAAGTATAAAGATAAATTTTAAACCTTTTCAAAAGTCAGAGATAACTTATAACATCCTTATTAATTAATTTGAGTAACTAAAAAGGGAATTTTTATAACAATTTTGAAATATATTCACATGGAACAAAAATATACTCGATAAAAAAGAGAAATGATATAAAATTTACATTTAAATATTTATTTTCTTGATTCAAGTAACAAGAAGAAGAAATTTTTGAATAAAACATAGAAATCATTAGATATACAGAGGATAATAAAATATTTTGATTGAATTCATGATATGTTATAATATTTTTTCAAAGAATATTTATAAAATCCCACAAAATTAAGATTTTATAATAACTTATTACCTATTTTGTAACGTTTAAATTGTAACCCTTTGTAAGGGTAAAATTATACTAAAACATTAATTACCATTAATAAATATATATTAATGTTATATATATCAAATTGGTATTATATTCAACACATAAAATAAAATTGAAGTAACCAAATATGTCTCAATGCGGTGGAAATTGGGTCGAAACCCATTACCTCACACTTCCTCTTGGTTAAATGTGTTTCAACCTCCTTTATAATTGGTTTAATTTTTTTATTAATTATTAAACGAACCATAATAATATGATCCTTTTATAACATATTATCCCCTTTTCATTAATGATATTTATTTATTATCACCATTTAGGGTGTTGACATTTTATTTTTTTTATATGTGTTTCATTGTGAAGGTTTCATTTATTATTGATAGGATATAGTTTAATCATATCCAAAATTATTTTAATGTTATAAATTTTATACATATATATACACACAGACAGATATATATATATTCCATATATACATATTTATAATTATCTATGAAAAGTGTACATGAAAAATGAATCTCATCATTTCATTGAGGTGATAGTCCACATGTACGCATGAGTGATGTTATCATTTTTTAAGGGGTGGAAGGGTAAGGAATTAGATTATGTATATAAATTTTAAAAATCACAATTATGTCATAAATATCATAAATATTCATTATTTACATCATTATGATCATCCAAGTAAGGAACTGATGGAAAACAAATTACTTCAGTTCACGAGGTGGTAGTCCTTCGTACACACGAGCAATGGTTTTGTTTCCCATTTAAGGGAGAAATATATGGATTAAAATTCTTCCATAAACATAATAACTTCATCATATATTTTATATATTTGTGTTCTAATATTTAAATGATTATTATTTATTTGAACCTGGTAAAAGAAGATGAAAAATGAAAGTGTTTGGTTAAGATGATTACGTATTCTTTGAAAGAGATCCTTTATATCCTCTTTTAAGAATGAAACGGTTGGTCTTTTATATGATTAGTTAATCTAAAAAGATAATTATTATATTTGGGGTATATTTTGGTATGTTTTATTGATATAAATCGATCAACAGGTGTGAATAAATGAGGAGAGGATTTATAAGTGAGGTGAGTGGCACACATATAATTTTTCAAATTCTAAAATATTATTAAATTAATTTTAAGGAAATACAGATATTAAATGACTTAAATAATAAGTTAATAATTTTAAAAATAAACTCAACTAATAGGATTTATCCTAGTTTTTAGTTCAAATTAACCGTTAAGTTTTTTGATCAAACCCCAATAAACTGGTTTTAACATTAAATGTGGTAACCATTTTTATCTTTTTTATATTTAATAAAAAAATTGAACTATTTAAATTATATTTATTATTATAATTCAAAATATTTAACTCTTTTTACAATATTAATCTTATTTAAGTGGTTGAAATTAATTTTAAAATAAACCTGCAAAATGTGAAGAAAGGAAGTTTTCCAGGAAATATTGTTTTCAAGTAAAAGATGATCATACATTAATTATATGACTAATAATAATAATTATATGAATTTAAAATAATGAGTAATATAAATAATCCTAATTTTACTTATAATAAATGGTTATAATATGTCTTATAAATTTAAATTTATACAGTTCGATATATATTCTATGTATTTCATTATAAATCATTCATTATGAAAATGTAATGTTACAGTAAACATAATATTATTTATTATAATAGGTTATAGTCTGTGTTATAATGTGAATTAAAATTCCTAGATATATATATATAATATACATTTCTTTTAAATCATTAATTAATATACAATAATTTAAATAATTTAAAAATAAATACAATATGCACTCAAAAACGCTTTTATAAAAATAACCACTTTTACATCTATATGATCATGCCTGTATTTTTACCAAATTTATGATCATTATATAGTTAATTATAAATATATTAAAAAAATATTATAAACAATTTAAGATTATTCAAATACAAAATTTTTAATTATTCATAAAAGCTTATTTTTATGGAAAATTTTCCAAAATTCATTATAGGATTATTTTGGAACAGTAAGCTCAAAATCTATATTAATACTTTAAAATTATAATTTTACCTAAAATTTTATAAGTTTAGTTGTCCTATAGTTTCATGAAAATAAAATTTTCTCTTATGATAATTGAATCTCAGGTTTAACATTATTCCATCCTTTAAAAATTTCGTCCTCTAAATTTCTGGGATATTAATTTTTTAAAATTTTATTATGGCTCTTATTTTTAACATTAATTGGTTTAAATGTTGATTACATATTTCATAATTTCTCTAAAGTACTTTTACTATGAAATTTTACTGATTCCACAACACTTGTTCTATAGTTTCTAGAATCTAAATAGGCATTTCACAGTAAGACATATCAGGTTCAAATTCCATTTCTTCATATGTGAGCACTTGGGTTAGACCTCGCATATACTTCCTTAACAATGAGATATAGAAAACATCATGTAATTTATGTAGTATTTGTGAAATTTCTAAATGGCAATGCACAACAAAAATTATTTCTATAATTTCAAAAGTTCTGATGTACCTTGGTATTTTTTCATTTCTTATCAATACTTATAACACCCTTCCATATAAATATTTTCTAGAAGACATGATATCCCACCAGAAATTAAAATATACCCTTCAGTTATCAGTATAAATGTTTTTATTTCTTAGAGATTCATTAAAAAAGGATTGAATAATATTTTCCTTAACCATTTTTCCTCAACTATTTCTATACCCACAAGCTTCATTTCACCGACATCATCACAATAAGTTGGAGTATGAAATATCTTTTAATATAATTCTTCCAACGACACCATTTGAATGCTTGAATGAAATATTTTATTATTTTAAAATTCCAAAAATGGTAAATATTGTTCTCACATGCCTTTAAAGTCAAGTGATTATGACATAAATATTTATTCAAATGATTAAAAAAAATCCTTTTATACTATCCATCAGTTTGAGGATGACATGAAGTTCGAAAATGATGCTTGATATCAAGAGTCTTATGGAGAATCTTCTAGTATTATGATGTAAATCATGGATCAAGATCAAACTTAATTAAAATAATTTCACCATAAAGTCTTAAAAATTCATTAATACAGAGATATGCAAGATTATTAAGAGGGAAATATTCTCTTGTAGTGAGGAAATGCACATATTTGGTAAGGTAATCAACAATGACTCATATAAAATCATTCTTCCTAGGAGTATCTTGAAATTCCATGAAACATTAGTTAGTAATGTAATCCTATTTCCATATAAGAATAGGAAAAGATTTCATGAATCCTCTAGGATGATATCTCTCACCCTTTACCTGTTTAAAAACCCAACTTCTAGATATATAATTAGAAATTTCCCACTTCATATTTTCCAACCCAATATATTTCATCCAATATCTATACATTTTGCTTGAAGTCAGGATTAAAGATAAATTCAATCTATAAGAATTATGTAATGATTCCATTTTCAACTCTTGTTTAGATGTAACACTTAGACTCTTTCTAAATTTTAGAACATTGTATTTATAAACAATGTATATAAATTTCCCATCATTCAATAATTTAATTTTCATTGGAAAATTATCATTATTAGACTAATTTTTTTTAAGATTTTCCAATAAAGATGGTTTAGTAATAATTTCAAAAAGGGTTGATGTTTCCCTTTCCTTAATAATTCCCTTATCCATCTTTACTAAATCCATGAAGACGAGATCCTTGCCAATCCTCATTTTGGTTAGGACTCTATGATATTTCATACTCAATGTATAAAATACATTATTTTATTTCCATGAGTGATAGTTTATTGAGAAATCATAATCCTTGAGTCGCTTGAGTCATCTCATTTTCCTCAAGTTGGACACATTCTATAAACAATTTTATTTCATACTCTTATTATTTGTATATATATCTCATATATTTCACTATAAAGATAATTTATCCACATCATCAAACAAATAATACGACCAATAAATCAATATCATGGGTTATATAGTAATATTCACGAGTATTTAACTACCTTAATTCATATGAAATGAATTTATCATTTTACTATAGTTTTTTATTCAAATCCTTTAATACAACTATTTCAATTCTATAAGGATTATTTTATATGGGTCTCAAATTATTTATTAAATCAATATAAAACTCATATTCGTCTACTAGTGGATTTCCACGTAATTCCTATGTAATTAAATCAATGCATTCTTATAAAATTGGTAAATAATCAATTTTAAGATGATCTTTCCTATTTGTAGATTTCATCTGTTATCCTTCCCCTAGAATCTAATTTAGAAGAGATAATATAGTTGGATATTTACATTACCAAGATTATAATGTCTCCCAACTAAAGATAAGGAATTACACAACCTCATTACAAATTTTAATTTTTTTGGAAAATAAATTTTTACAAAATATTTTAAAATGAAGTCCATACCAAGGATTATATAAAATTTATTCATCGGTATTATAATCACGTATAAAAATAGAGCATGTCTATGTGTCATAATGATAATTGAATGAAACATCCTTTTTTGGTGCTATTTACACTTTGAGTCTTGAATGAAAAATTCCTTCTAAAGTTTCTTTAGAAATATTTAATTAACTTGGTAAAGATAGAATATATAAAACAGTGAAATGATAGAGAATCAAATAAATCATTATCCAAATTTGATTCTATGACTAAAGTACATTCCACCAAATCTCTAGTAAATTTAACCTTAGTTGTAGTGATTTTATAAGTCAGTTATTATCCCCTTATCTATTTTCGTAGTAGATTCCCTTAATGCTTGAAGAATTAATTTTAATAAATGAGAATTTCTATATATTTTATTAAATGGATAGCTGAAATTTTTTCATTCCCTGTAATTCATTATCAATATTACCCTTATCTATTCACTTATAACAAACTAGCTTCACCTTCAATATATTTTTAAGATGTTTCATTCCACATATTTATTATAATTGAAATTAAATCGCTTTCTTATTCTTTGAAACACTCTTGTTTACTTGGTTTTCAAAAATATTTTTCTTTTCTTTATTTTCATAAAAGATATAAGATCTATAATATTATTTCTCTTTTATTATTATGTGTAATATTGTTTCATTATATGATGAAAAAGTTTTAGTAACCACTTACCATTGAATATATAACTTATTCTCTTCAAAGAAATGGTATATTTTACTTTCCAAATTATCTATTTAATCCGTAACATACCGGATTTGTTTTAAAAATGTTGAATCATACTATTTTTTTGGTTAATATAATAAAATTTGTCATCATTTTAGTTTTTGTACATGAGGGAAATATTTATCTAATATTGTTAAAGTAAAAGATCACTATTATATAAGTTATATTTCTTCCTCCTCCAATGTATTTTGGATGAAAAACCACTATTGATCAACATAACCTTTAAGAAAATACACTAATAGTATAAAAATTTATATATAATTTCATCCCAAGGAATGGAATATCATTTCACGGGACTTAATTCATTACTCAAATACCACTAGATTAGAACTTCTACAAAAATATGGAGGATTTTATCACATTAAATGATCAAATATCATTGTCTTATTCCATTGAACGTCATGTTATTCAATATGTACAAGGTTATTAGTCATAAATGGGGTTATATACCCACATATAGACACAATGGGATCATCTATAACCCCATTTTTATTAGCTTATTTAGTAAATAAATAACTACATTAGCCATGAGTATTGATACCATTATTTCATCCAGAAACCATTTCTAAATAATGACATAAACTAAATAAGCAGATAAATTTTTTAATTTTAAACAATTGTATATAATTAATGTAACACGTAAAATATATTTAACATTTATGCATATCTAATATTAAAATCATAAAAATATTTACTATGGGAATATCCTCAAATCATAAAAATATTTTAAAATCATTCATAATGGTTTGAAAGGAAATGTGATATATCCGAAGAATATTCCATAAGAGTGTCTAATCAGTTTCAAAATAAGGGCCCACTCACTATGTAGTAGAATCATGGATGAGATATACTCAACTGATACATTTCTATGGTATTAACCCTAGATTAATCTAATCCAAAACTATATCCACTTGTAGTATGAATATAGGGATGCATTTTCTAGAAAAACCACAAATATTAACTTTACAAAATTTTCTGATATTATTCTATTCTTATACTTATTATTAGAGTCTATCATAGGGTAATTTTTGATAATATTTGGCTTCCAAAATCTTATTCCATAGTTTTCTAGTAAACTTCCTCTATTACCATCTATAATAACCCCATATCTCATAAAACAGAGAAAATTTCTACTTTATTACATTAGAATATGATTCCAGGGAACACATAATCAAGGATCGATCAATTTAGTAGTCTTGAAGAACCAAATACATACAATATTTCCATTTTACTTTGAAAATAAAATACAAAAAATACTAAAATTAATTATTCTATATCCTTGAAAAACATTTATATATTCTTTATTTATATCCACAAGAAAGGATAAAAAATAAGTTCCTACTCAAATGCTCAATAAGGGTTTTAGAAAAAATAATATATCATGAATAAATAAGACATAATTAATATGGAATGGCAAATAACTGAACAAACATACAATTTAATCAGTAACTTTATCATGAAATTAACCCATGGATAACATAAATGTAATAATATCATAGATAATAATAATTAAATTATCAGTAAAAAGATACATAATACAATACATCATGATCAAGGCCTTGTGCCCCTATATTTTCAAATATGGGTAGGTATACAGAAAAACAAATTTAATAAATCTATTAAATTTGTTTGTCTCATGAAACATGTTAATACATCGATGAGATATATGTAATTAGGCCCCACCTATAACTGAATGTCTAATAAATTCACCTTAAAATGAATACTCACTTTAATTAATAAAAAATATTCCTTATAAATAAATATATTTATTGAGTAAATAATATTGAATACCAATACTTCACTTGTAAATCTAACAAATTTAATAGTTTTATTTCTTAAACATAAATGGTACATTGAATTGTCACATGGTTTAGTTAATAAAAATATCCTTGGTTAAATGAATGTAGATATGAAATATAAATATACTATTCAGTGACATATGATCATATGAATGTGAATTTTTCAATATAAATTTAATGACCACAAAATAAATCTGGAGATGGGAGATGTAACAGCCCGAAATTTTTGAATAAATCTTGTTTCCTGATTTCATGTGTTATTTTATTTTATTTTTATACTCAACAAAAATGTTTTATTTGATAAAAATGATTATAATTAAAATAATACCATTGGTTTTTGAGTGTTATATTACCATCGGTCAATATGACCGCCGTGAACAAAATGTTTTGATTATTGTCTCTAAATATAAGTAATCTTGGTTAATTATTATAGAAATAAGATTTGATGGCCTCACCTAGTAGTCATGGACCGATCGAAGCCCATCTAATAGAGCTTGGGAAGGAGGTAGCACCATTGGCCTTTGCTCTGGACCAAACCCAAGCCGAACTTCATCATGTGAAGCTAGAACGGAATCGCCTTCGCGAGAAGTTCAAACTGATAGAAATTACTACTCGGGCAATGTTGACCGAGCCGCCCCAAGATTTTATCACCCTAGCACACCTTACTCTTAGGTCCTATGCTGGTATTATAAGGGGTTATGTTACGAGATCGTAATTGCCTTGTGTAATCCTTGTTTTAAATAAAAATTGGGATTTCTTCTTATGATGAAGTTTATGAATTTTCAAATGACTGGATAAAAATAGTATGCATATTTTTGATGAATTTTCAAAAGGATATTTTTAAAAAATGTTTGTGTAAACCTTAAATAATTTAAAATGTGTAATGATTCTCAAAAAATGGTCTTCTACAATTATGTTCAGTACGAAATTTAGAGTCTAATAAGATCAACAAGATTTTTGATGAATAGTAAATTATGAATAGTGATTTTATGATTAGGATTAGTAATATGACCAAATGGATTAGTAATCTCACTTAAATAAAGTTTTAAAATAATCTAGGCACCTTGATTAATTAATGTGATTCAATAAAATGGTTAAATAACGGTTTCATAAATTATTATTCAAGTATTAGTTTTTTTGGATGAATAGTGTTTTTTAATTAAAAATTTAATTAAAAATAATTAGAAAATTATTTTTATAAAATGACTTTATTTTTGAACTCAGAGCATCGATATTAGGTTATGGTAATTTTTGGGGATTTTTCTGGAAAAAATGAATTTTCGATGAATAGTGTATTTATTTAAAAATAAAATTAAAAATATTTAGAAAAGTATTTCTATAAAATGGAGTTCATTTTTGAAATCATAGCATTGATATTTGGTTAAGGTGAAATTTTTGGATTATTCTGAGAAAGTTGAATTTTCGGTGAATAGTGAAAGTATAGTTTTTAAGTTACGGGTTTTTAATGACATCATTAAATGATGTATTAAGTATATATTCAATATGGTCGAATTATGAATAGTAAGATAAGGTGTGAGGTGTCCCAAGTGGCCAATACCATGGGCAAATACCATGGGCAAGCCCATGGTTTTGCCAAAACCACTAGTGAGGTGTCCCTTGGCCATTAATGCCTTGTCCCCTCACATTCCCTATAAATACCAAGCCCTCCTCTCATCCATTCGACTCCCCACTCATTCCCAACGAATTTATGGTCTCATTACCTCCCAAGGAGTCCTCCCAAGTTTCCCCCAAGCGCTCAAGGTCCCAACCTTTGAGGTTTAAGAGTTACATTTTAAGGTAAGGGATCTGAACCCTCTCTTTCTTTTCAAGTGATCTCTTTTATGTCAATCCTTTTATGCTCCATGTTCTTATGTTAGAGGATGTTCTTTTATACTCCTCTTACTGCCATTTTTATGTTCATATGATGAGATACCCCCTCTTACTCTCATCATTACGTTTTAAGAATGTTTAAGTGGCGCCGTTAGGCTGCCGAATTTTCAAGGGATTCATTCACCTTTCTCTTTTTCAAAGTTCTACTTTCATGTCAAGTCTTTCAAGTTCATTTTAATTATGTTGGGGTATGACCTCTATATTTATCATACTGATCTTTTATGATCATATTATGAGAGACCCAATTTGATCTCTTCAATTCAGTATTTTGATGTTTTATGTGGCGCCGTTAGGCTGCCGAATTTTTAAGTGGTTCTTCACCCTTCTCGTTTTGAAGTTCTACTTTCATGTCAATTATTTCAAGTTCCTTTTTGTTATATTGGGGTATGATCTCTATATATATCATACTGGACTCTTATTTTCATATGATGAGAGACCCAATTTGATCTCTTGAATTCAGTATTTTGATGTTTTAAGTGGCGCCGTTAGGCTGCCGAATTTTTAAGTGGTTCTTCACCCTTCTCGTTTTGAAGTTCTACTTTCATGTCAATTATTTCAAGTTCCTTTTTGTTATATTGGGGTATGATCTCTACATATATCATACTGGACTCTTATTTTCATATGATGAGAGACCGCATTTGATCTCTTCAATTCAGTATTTTGATGTTTTAAGTGGCGCCGTTAGGCTGCTGAATTTTTAAGTGGTTCTTCACCCTTCTCGTTTGGAAGTTCTACTTTCATGTCAATTCTTTCAAGTTCCTTTTTGTTATGTTGGGGAATTATATCTATATCTATCATACTGAACTCTTATGTTCACATGATGAGAGATCCTATTTGATCTTTTCAAATCATTGTTTATTGAGGTTTAAGTAACGCCGTTAGGCTGCCGAACTTTCATAAGAGAAATCTAATTTTTTTTCTTCCTTCCATGTTTTTCATTTCAAATGGTATGTCCTTGAAATCTCATTACCATGATCATGTATCCTTCTTATTCTGTCCATGTACTATTTTATGGGTCATTTATGAATTTTTGACCCATTTTACCTCTCTTTTAATGTCTTCTAAAACCTCGGAACATCGCCGTTATGCTGCAGAATTTCTGTCTCAAAATGTCTATCTCTTTTTCTAAAGTCCTTTTATTTTATTAAGTGAATACTCAAAGCTCTTTCTTCTAAAGGGGTATTCACATATATACCAAAATGTTCTATTTTAAATTCTGGGATTTACATACATGAGACCCACCTTCCTTTTCTGTGGGTTTTAAAGTGACGTAAAGATCATGTCTTTAAAGCAGTTTTTAAAACGTTATGATTATGAAATGAAACCCATTTATTTTATGCTATATGGGTTATTTATGAAATGTTTGATGATGATATATGTGGCTGACATGATAATAAAGGCAAATTTAAGGGTGCGCCCTGATAGCGCTCCAATGCATTGTGTAAAGACTTAATCTCTAGAGATGACCATTTTAACGACGCCTTGGTGAATAACCTTGGTAATTTTTAACGACACCTTGGGGATTGACCTTGGTGAAACGAAACGATTGTCAATATTAAATGTTGTAGCCACATCTTCAAGTTATGAAAATTTATTTTTATTATGATATGCCTCATGATTTCATTCTCATGCCTTAAAGTTCTTTTCATGACCTTATTGAAGTATCTCAAGTTCACATATAAAATGTTTCTCTTGTTCCCTTACTGGGCTTTTTGCTCATCCTTTCTTTTGATGTATGTTCCCAGGTTATGAGATGCAGTAATGAATATAGGATGAACTTGAGGAGAAGCCTTTCAAGTGTTTAAGAAGAATTCTTTTTTTTTCATTTATTATGTTCCTGGTTTCCAAGACACTAAACCTTAAAGATCCTCGGTTTTGTAAAATGTAATGAAAGTTTATGTGATAAAAAGGCGGGATGCTATAGTTGGTATGAAAGGATGGTTTAGTTATTTGTGGAAATTAGGATATAAAAACTTTAGGAAAAACCCTATAGAAGAGTTTAAATATAGGAAGTCTTCCTAGTATTTTGGTGAGTATTGAGTAAGGGGTTTCCAAGAAAATACATCCCTGTCTGGATACGATCAGGTAGAGGTGGATCTGGCACAGATGTACATAGGGGTAAAACCCGAAAACACCGCTTTGAGCTAGACTCGAACGGGAACTGGTACACGACAACGGGCCTTGCTGCACTCTTGGTTACAACACTCCCGGGGGATATGCTTTGGTAAATTCATAAGCTTAGTATGAACCATTGTTAAAGGAACAAAGATAAAATAAAATAATGGTTCACATAAGAATATATGATCATGGATAACCTATAAGGGAACCTGGGGGATCACAAGTTAGGGTATACTTTACTTCTACATGTTATCCTTAGATGCATTAAGTTTCTTTTCATGATTATTGGCTAATTATTTAAGCCCCTAACTATAGCTTCTTTTCTTAGTTAATGGATGGAAATGGAAGAACATGTCCCAACAACCAATGTGATAGTAAATGCTACGATTGCCGTATTAATACGACAGAGATGATTAGGGGATTAAAAGATGATTATTATTTTGGAAGACGTTCACTATTTTGAGGACCATATATGATAGATTACTACGGTATTTTCATTGAGGAGTAAGGTTGACTTGTATTTTGAAGAATCAATGAATTTGAGGTGGACATATAGTAATTTAGGTTACTTACGGGAATGATTAACCTATCTTGGGTAAAATATGTTTAGGTTAGCTACTTTTGTTATAAGATGTTAGGAGTGGTTGGTGTTGTTTGGAGATGAATAATGAAATTTATTTTGGAAGACTATGTTATCAAGTCCTTCTTGTATTTGGGTTTCAATCTTAGTTTGGTTTACTTTGAGGAATTTTAAGGACTGTTATTTATGGAATGGTCTATGATGAACCTTGGGTATTACCATGGAACTTTGAAGATTTAAAAGTAGTTTCCATTCCTATGGGATTCTTTTTGAAGATTTGTTTTACCTTACCCTTTCTAATTTTGGGATAATGTTTAAAGATAGAAGAAATAGATAGTTGATCTTTTGTGGATTATGTGATTCTCTAGAAGATGATTCTTGTGTTTTGATGAGACCAAGTAGTTTTGAATGCTCATCGTTTGGAGAAAAGATTAGTTTTGGTAGAAACTTATTAAAGTATGAAACTCTACATGAAGGTAGATATATTTCCTTATGTTTTTGATCTATGTTGTAAATGAATTCCTCAAATTTATAAAAAGGAACGTAAAACAAAATCATTGTTGGTTTACGTTTCCTACTGGGTAATCAAAGACCGCTTACACACATTATAATTTTGGGATTTTCTGGTGGTTAAATTCCTCCTAATCATGTTTTCTATCACTCTCCTTTAGAACGTTACCCTTTGTTTTCTCCTCCATGTCCATGTTTCATACATGGAATCCTAGTATGAGTAAACTCGGGTGGCCTTTGTACTTCCTTTTATTTCTTTTAAAGTAATGGTGTTACTGACTCTTTTTCCGATGTGGGACTTTCAATGAAATTTCAAAACCCAATTTTTTTAAAAAAAAATTGCGAGGACGCAATTTCTTAAGGGGGAAGATTGTAACAGCCCGAAATTTTTGAATAAATCTTGTTTCCTGATTTCATGTGTTATTTTATTTTATTTTTATACTCAACAAAAATGATTTATTTGATAAACATGATTATAATTAAAATAATACCATTGGTTTTTGAGTGTTATATTACCATCGGTCAATATGACCGCCGTGAACAAAATGTTTTGATTATTGTCTCTAAATATAAGTAATCTTGGTTAATTATTATAGAAAGAAGATTTGATGGCCTCACCAAGTAGTCATGGACCGATCGAAGCCCATCTAACAGAGCTTGGGAAGGAGGTAGCACCATTGGCCTTTGCTCTGGACCAAACCCAAGCCGAACTTCATCATGTGAAGCTAGAACGGAATCGCCTTCGCGAGAAGTTCAAACTGATAGAAATTACTACTCGGGCAATGTTGACCGAGCCGCCCCAAGATTCTATCACCCTATCACACCTTACTCTTAGGTCCTATGCTGGTATTATAAGGGGTTATGTTACGAGACTGTAATTGCCTTGTGTAATCCTTGTTTTAAATAAAAATTGGGATTTCTTCTTATGATGAAGTTTATGAATTTTCAAATGACTGGATAAAAGTAGTATGCATATTTTTGATGAATTTTCAAAAGGATATTTTAAAAAAATGTTTGTGTAAACCTTAAATAATTTAAAATGTGTAATGATTCTCAAAAAATGGTCTTCTACAATTATGTTCAGTACGAAATTTAGAGTCTAATAAGATCAACAAGATTTTTGATGAATAGTAAATTATGAATAGTGATTTTATGATTAGGATTAGTAATATGACCAAATGGATTAGTAATCTCACTTAAATAAAGTTTTAAAGTAATCTAGGCACCTTGATTAAGTAATGTGATTCAATAAAATGGTTAAATAACGGTTTCATAAATTATTATTCAAGTATTAGTTTTTTCGGATGAATAGTTTTTTTAATTAAAAATTTAATTAAAAATAATTAGAAAATTATTTTTATAAAATGACTTTATTTTTGAACTCAGAGCATCGATATTATGTTATGGTAATTTTTGGGGATTTTTCTGAAAAAAATGAATTTTCGATGAATAGTGTATTTATTTAAAAATAAAATTAAAAATATTTAGAAAATCATTTTTATAAAATGGAGTTCATTTTTGAAATCATAGCATTGATATTTGGTTAAGGTGAAATTTTTGGATTATTCTGAGAAAGTTGAATTTTCAGTGAATAGTGAAAGTATAGTTTTTAAGTTACGGGTTTTTAATGACATCATTAAATGATGTATTAAGTATATATTCAATATGGTCGAATTATGAATAGTAAGATAAGGTGTGAGGTGTCCCAAGTGGCCAATACCATGGTCAAATACCATGGGCAAGCCCATGGTTTTGCCAAAACCACTAGTGAGGTGTCCCTTGGCCATTAATGCCTTGTCCCCTCACTTTCCCTATAAATACCAAGCCCTCCTCTCATCCATTCGACTCCCCACTCATTCCCAACGAATTTCTGGTCTCATTACCTCCCAAGGAGTCCTCCCAAGGTTCCCCCAAGCCCTCAAGGTCCCAACCTTTGAGGTTTAAGAGTTACATTTTAAGGTAAGGGATCCGAACCCTCTCTTTCTTTTCAAGTGATCTCTTTTATGTCAATCCTTTTATGCTCCATGTTCTTATGTTGGAGGATGTTATTTTATACTCCTCTTACTGCCATTTTTATGTTCATATGATGAGATACCCCCTCTTACTCTCATCATTTCGTTTTAAGAATGTTTAAGTGGCGCCGTTAGGCTGCCGAATTTTCAAGGGATTCATTCACCTTTCTCCTTTTCAAAGTTCTACTTTCATGTCAAGTCTTTCAAGTTAATTTTAATTATGTTGGGGTATGACCTCTATATTTATCATACTGATCTTTTATGATCATATGATGAGAGACCCAATTTTATCTCTTCAATTCAGTATTTTGATGTTTTAAGTGGCGCCGTTAGGCTGCCGAATTTTTAAGTGGTTCTTCACCCTTCTCATTTTGAAGTTCTACTTTCATGTCAATTATTTCAAGTTCCTTTTTGTTATATTGGGGTATGATCTCTATATATATCATACTGGACTCTTATGTTCACATGATGAGAGACCCAATTTGATCTCTTCAATTCAGTATTTTGATGTTTTAAGTGGCGCCGTTAGGCTGCCGAATTTTTAAGTGGTTCTTCACCCTTCTCGTTTTGAAGTTCTACTTTCATGTCAATTATTTCAAGTTTCTTTTTGTTATATTGGGGTATTATCTCTATATATATCATACTGGACTCTTATTTTCATATGATGAGAGACCCCATTTGATCTCTTCAATTCAGTATTTTGATGTTTTAAGTGGCGCCGTTAGGCTGCCGAATTTTTAAGTGGTTCTTCACCCTTCTCGTTTTGAAGTTCTACTTTCATGTCAATTCTTTCAAGTTCCTTTTTGTTATGTTGGGGAATTATCTCTATATCTATCATACTGAACTCTTATGTTCACATGATGAGAGATCCTATTTGATCTTTTCAAATCATTGTTTATTGAGGTTTAAGTAACGCCGTTAGGCTGCCGAACTTTCATAAGAGAAATCTAATTTTTTTTCTTCCTTCCATGTTTTTCATTTCAAATGGTATGTCCTTGAAAACTCATTACCATGATCATGTATCCTTCTTATTCTGTCCATGTACTATTTTATGGGTCATTTATGAATGTTTGACCCATTTTACCTCTCTTTTAATGTCTTCTAAAACCTCGGAACATCGCCGTTATGCTGCAGAATTTCTGTCTCAAAATGTCTATCTCTTTTTCTAAAGTCCTTTTATTTTATTAAGTGAATAATCAAAGCTCTTTCTTCTAAAGTTGTATTCACATATATACCAAAATGTTCTATTTTAAATTATGGGATTTACATACATGAGACCCACCTTCCTTTTCTGTGGGTTTTAAAGTGACGTAAAGATCATGTCTTTTAAGCAGTTTTTAAAACGTTATGATTATGAAATGAAACCCATTTATTTTATGCTATATGGGTTATTTATGAAATGTTTGATGATGATATATGTGGCTGACATGATAATAAAGTCAAATTTAAGGGTGCGCCCTGATAGCGCTCCAATGCATTGGGTAAAGACTTAATCTCTAGAGATGACCATTTTAACGACGCCTTGGTGAATAACCTTGGTAATTTTTAACGACACCTTGGGGATGGACCTTGGTGAAACGAAACGATTGTCAATATTAAATGTTGCAGCCACATCTTCAAGTTATGAAAATTTATTTTTATTATGATATGCCTCGTGATTTCATTCTCATGCCTTAAAGTTCTTTTCATGACCTTATTGAAGTATCTCAAGTTCACATATAAAATGTTTCTCTTGTTCCCTTACTGGGCTTTTTGCTCATCCTTTCTTTTGATGTATGTTACCAGGTTATGAGATGCAGTAATGAATATAGGATGAACTTGAGGAGAAGCCTTGCAAGTGTTTAAGAAGAATGTTTTTTTTTCATTTATTATGTTCCTGGTTTCCAAGACACTAAACCTTAAATATCCTCGGTTTTGTAAAATGTAATGAAAGTTTATGTGATAAAAAGGCGGGATGCTATAGGAGACGACCATCCACTCATAAAAAAATTAGATTTTATAGTAAAATCAATTTTTTTTGAAAAATAGAATAAAATTTAAATGATATATTTTAAAAAATATATTAAATAAATTTCATTTTAAAACCATTGAAATATTTATTAATAACATAAATATAATAAAATGTTTATGGAGTTTTAAAAATATGTTAACACCACATACGTTAAAAGGAAACATTTGTTTTGTTTTTTTGAAAATTACCCTTTTGGAAAAAATTATAATGATTCATTTTAAAACATTAAAATATTCTAGTATAGAATAAAATTTATTGAATAAATCATTTTTTAAATAAAAAAGTACTTTTGTAAAATAATTTTGAAAATTATGGATATGTAATAAAAATATACTCGATCAAAAAGGGATATAAGATCAATTTAATGGTAAATTACGACATCTTTTGTAACTATTAAATTGCAACAAATTGAAAGTGTAAACTTGAATTGAAACTTCAATTACCATTAATTAAGATATATTCACGTAATATACATCAACAATTCAATATATACATCACATAAAACAAAATAGGTTCATAATACCAAACATTTCTCAATGTAGTTGAAATTGAAACAAAACCCCTTCAAGATTGCACTTAGTTGACCATGATTTAACATCATGAATATTGTTTTTAAAAATTTTATAAATATATAAAAACCATTTTTATATTTATAATATTATATATTTCTCCACTTATAACATAATATCATTCGTTCTTTAATGATATTTTCTTATTATGATTGTTTTTAGTGTTAACTGTTTAGTTTTCTTATACATTTTTCATCATGGAATTTTTGGTTCTTGTACATAGTTTATAGTTTTTAAATATATATAAATATATTCCTATTATAAATATAACACATATATATATATATTCATTATATAAATATTTATAATCATCTATGAAAATATGACAAGAAAAATGAATTTCATCATTTCATGGAGGTGATAGTCTACACGTACACTTGAGCGACATTATCATTTTTTAATGGGTGGATGGGTAAGTAATTAGATGATATATTATATTTAAAATTTATAATATATAATAAATATGATATATATTCATTAATTGTTTCATTATTTTCATTTATGTGTGGTGGTGAAAAAAAACATTTTATATTAGTACGTGAGGTGGTAGTCTTCCGTAAACATGAATGATGGTTTTGTTTCCCATTTGATCAAAACATAGATGGATAAATATTATTATATCAATATAATTACATATAATAATATGGTATATAGTGGTATTATTATATTTTAATGGTTATTATATAATTTATTGTGGTAAAATAAGAATAAAAATTAAAGTGTTGGGTTCAGATGATTGCCTATACTTTGAAAGATATCCTTTAAATGTCATATTAACGAACATAGGGTTAGAATATTTGGAATAAAAAAACCATTATAACATGTATAATGATATTTTTTATAGATTTTTATACATTATTTTAGTTAAATTTCTCATTATATTTAAAGAAGTGTGAATCGAAGGTGCCCTTTTATAGGTGATTTGGGTGGCACACTTGTAGTTTTTCAATGTTTTAAAATGTAATAAAGTTAATTTATCATAAAAATGGATCAAAAATGACTCATATTGAAATGGGATATGTTTATGTTCATTATAAACTCATCCAATTGGATTTATAGATGTTTTTGTCTTATCTTTACCAAGATAATTTTAGATTAACACCCTATAAACCCGATTCAACTATAACCATGGTAACAAATTTTTACCCTTCTTACTATTCATAATGAAAAACATAGAGTGACCTAATTAAATAATATTAATTAGTCCAATTAAAAATATTTATTCCATTTTACAATATCCAGGTTTCATAAGTATAAGAAATTAATTTCAAAATTAACCCACAAAACTTGATGAAAATAATTCTTCAGGAAAACAATATTTCCATGAATAAGATGATCTTACCTTAAAAATATAACTCATAATCATCATTATATGGATTTATATTATTATAGTTCGATATATAATCTATATATTCCATTTCAATAATTCATTATTAGATATTATTTTTGTTAATTAAAATAGGCAAACATTATGTATTGAATTTTTTTTCTGAAAATATCACTTCTGCCTCTAAATGATCTTATCTTTATTTTTACCAAATTGATAATAAATATATGGTTAGTTAATCATATTATATCACATTATTATAAATAAAATTATAATTTTCTAAATAATACATTTTCAATTCTTCATAAAATCTTATTTCTACGAAAATATTTTAAAACTCCATTCTATGATTATTTTGAAATAGTATATTCCAAATCAATATTCGTCCTCTAAAATTATAATTCTTGTGCCATGAAATATCAAAATTTTAATTTTAATATAGTTTTTAAAAAATAAAATTATTACTTACCATAATTTAATATTTTGTGTTGTAGATGGAATGATCACATTGTTTAGAGGTTTTAATAGACGAACATATTTTTATTTGGTATCTAGATTTGTTTAATCATTCATTTATTAGAAAAATTATCAAATAAATCATGTTAAATTTTGATAAAAGTAATCAATAAAGAGATAATAATATTTATTATAATAAGGAATTAATATTTGACGATTCATAGGCCTTTTAAATATCTTAATAATGTAGTAGCGATTATTTTATATATATTAAAACATCTGTGAAAATGATCCTTTAATATTGAATATTGGGAGAACCAAGTAAATATTTATAATTCCATTGTAATTTATTTTTATTTTAATGGATGATATGTTTTGATGGTATTCATTAAGGATTCATTATTCCTTATAACTAGGGAAAAAAATTCAATATAGTTTTTTTTTGTAAAGAAGTTAAACCTTAATTCACCCTCTTCTTAGGGTGTTTTGGATCTTGATGGTTGGGAAAATTGGTACGTTATTAGAAAGGATTATACCTTGTAAATTTGTTATTGAATTCTTATCAGTATATAAAATACAATTAACATAATATAATTAACAATACATTATGTAATTAATTATAAAATATATAAGATATTAATGAGGTAACATCTATGATATCTTTTCTTAGATATAAGTTTATTATATTTCATAAAATTATGATCATTGATCCAATATAGATGTCATTGAATAAATTTGATAATAATTTTATAAATATAGATACAAAAACTCAGAATTAATTATTTAGAGTTCTTTACAATCAGATATATATGAAGGTGATGAGGTAAAATTACTTTAAATATATATGGAAATCTTTTTCTAATATAAATGAATAAGATAGAATAGTTTAGGATGACAACCACCATGTCTGACACTAAATGTTTTAAGACTTGATAATGTACCGCAATGAAGGAATCAATTGATTCATCAATAATTTATCATGATACGATGACTTGGAAAAACTATTTAATATATTAATATTTTTAATAAGATATTGAGGATACTTCCACCATAGTATAATTTAAAGTAATTGAATCATTTGGAATGTGATCATAACTATTTCACTAACGATGAATTTTTAAAAATATTTTTGTAACATGAGATGAAGGTGTAAATGTAATTTATAATCCTTTTCTCATTCAAAGATAAGGAATTAAAGGAGTATAATAATTTTGAGATGAAATATGATGAAAAATGTAAAGATTTTTGTTATGAATTTTTATTACTAGTGGGAGGAAAAATTTAAACATGGAAAAGGTAGGTTTGAAGGGAAAATTCAATTAATATCATTTTATATTACATCTCAGATTATCCTAAAGGGTCATATGATATGAAGTCTTCAAGAAATTTTTAAAGGGGTAACTCTCCCTAAATTTTATTGTGCATCAACCATGGTACTCGTCCCTAAGGTGAAGGAACCTACAACGATCAACATGTACCTAATGATCTTAATGTCAAACATTTTTTATAAGGTTTGATAATGCATTATAAATTGAAAAATTGTGAATGTAATTCCCAAAATAACATTTTAGGAGAACTATGGGTTCCTCAATGTCAAAATATATTGGTGATTGGTATAGATAAGGAAATAAAAGTAGATCTCAATAGAAAATTTGTTGGGTAAAATGTGATGGTGAAAATTAATAAAGTTAAGAATATGATAGGATGTAATGGAGATTCATTTTGAGGATCATAAGACATGGTGGATTCCCATAATGGGCCCACGATCATTTGTTTTTGTGTTTTTTATCACACTGGGACTCCATTTCTCACTTTGGAATGAAATTCTATTTTTTAAAGAAAGTTCATGGTATATGATATTGAAATATTTTATCTTCATTAATTTTTATCATAGAATAGAATGTATTAATCATGAATGTAAATCAATGTATTTATTCAATAATTGTTTCTCCATTTTGAGGATGAACCAAGTTTATGGATGTGTCTCACATATTTGTTTTTTGGAGGATCTACTTTTATTATTAAATGAAAGGCATAGATCGATACAGGAATTTAATAAAATCATATATGTGTATTTTAGGTGAAGTGTAAAATGTATAAAATAGGCTAAAAGAAGTATTTAAATTTATAAAACATAAAAAACTGTCTATTGAAAATTTATTTGAGAGATACTTTTAATAAACATGAATAGATTTCCTATGGAGTATCTTAGGGCTCTATATTCCTTAAGAAAGATATGAATTTAATACTTTGATATTATAGGCAATCACATTAAATCATGAGTATCTAACATTAATATAATGTTTCATTCATTCATGGTTATGATAAAAATAGTTAATAGTGTGGTTTCCTCTATTCCTATTTACATACTCTCTATGGTGAGAATCCTTGAAGTGGTGATGAACTATATTAAAGGAATTAGGAAAGAATTGAAATGAGACTCGCACCAGGAAGGTAAACATCACTAAGAAAATTGTATGAGAAATTAAAAACCCATTAAAGAGAATGGTATCATCTTAAGGAATATCAAGGAAACTATGATTGAATTTCACACTAAAATGGCATGGAAAATTTTGGAATAGATGTACTTATGGATGAGATTATAGACACACAAATTTTAGTAGTGAATCAACTCCTCAATACCAGATAAAGAAGTTTCATCATCTTTATATAATTGAATAAAACATAATGCATCTATAATTATAGACTAGTAATACTATATTTTGGGGAGAGGTGACCCAAATTTAAAGTATGAAATAGATATGAGAACCCCCCATTCTTTTCCGGGTTCTTGGTGTAGGACATTACTTTTCAAAATGTTATCGTACACCCATATTTCAGTGAGGAGATATGTGAGAAGGATCCAAATTAACTCTTTAAATCCATATAGATATAATAGGATCTGTAAAATTACATATCCAGATCTTATATAATGGGGTCCTTTAAACTGTATGGATTTTAATAGATCACCCACTCCATATAAGAGGTTGTTGGGGTTATAGAAATACCCTGGTGCAAGGATATTATAATAAAATATCATTTCCAAATGTGGTGAATTTGTAATCATTCAGAGCCACAGAATTTTATGTAAATAGAAGTGGTATACAATTATATTATAAATGGATCTTTTGTGTGTATTTGAATGTGGAAGTCATTTATCATCTCTTCCACAATTGAAAGTGGGTTGGATTGGTCTAGATCTTCATCTATTCTTTAGTGGGATTGTAAATTTATATGAATAGAATACATGAATTCATTTAGGCTTAGTTTAATGGGATCTATATCTTGAAGGATAAACAATAAGCAATATTTATGGTATTAGCTGTTGGGTTTGAGACCCCTTAGGAGGACTTTAATGAGGTGAGGCACCTTTATTATTTCTATTTACACCATTAATTCACCTGGAATATTCAATCCATCATTAGTTACCTTAGGGACCTAATCAAGTAAAGATATCTCACTCCACCCCTTTGGAAATTACTCATGTATGTATCTTTAATAAGGGTAGGTAAAAACAATGAATCGAGGAGATGATGGTAGCGTAGGATAGATCGTAGTGATTCTATGAAACATAAAATATATATCTCATGTGATGAAGCTGTACTAAAGGGGAAAAATTATTTAGGACTCACCAATATCTATTATGATGGATTTCAATTCATTTTATAGACATGGTAACTCCTTAATAGTGAAAAAACATGTAATATAGAGTTTCCTACCCATTAAAAGATATCCTAATTTTTTCTTGAATATACTTGAAATGGATTCTATGCTGGTAGATAATATCTATCTTAGTCATATTATCACTCATTGGTCCCTTATTTACTATATATGAACATGTAGAGTATTTATAAACCTATAGATTAAGGTGTCTTATAGATGGCATTAAGGAAACGAGGCTACCAATCAGATGGAATCTAAGGGTTACCAGAATGTTCCACTAGTAATTTACTACTATACTATATCCCTCCCCTTATATTATAAAGGTATTTTTAGAGGCGATGATCTAGGGATACACTATTTCATAACTCCTTTAACATGCTTAATTATTCTTCAAATTAATATAATATTAAATTTTAACTAAGGGAGAATGAAATCTAACATAGAATAAAAACAATATTTTCCCATGTAATGAAATTATAAATATAACTTTGAAAATAAAAAATCAAGAATTATCTAAACAAGTAGTTATGTGATAAAAATATTATGATGAATCTCTATTTGAATAAGAAGAGATTTAATATAAATTTAATTCATAACATGAGATGATTGGAAAAGTTTATGAGTCTAAATTTGAAGGCTAAAATGAAGATTGACAAAATGTGGTTGATCATAAAGTATAGCTTAATGGTTCTCTTACAGAGCTATAAATCTCAAAGAAGAATAAGAATAATAGAAATATAATTTTTTTATTAAAGTAATCCTCTAATTTTGTTGAATAACATGAAGATAAAATCATCCATCCATAACACGTAGTGGAGGAGAAATAAAATAACCAAAAATTATTAGTGTGCATCTTATAGGATGCAAAATATTGAAGATAAATCTTCCATAATTGATGAAATTAATTCTCTCTTTGAAGAATAAGAAAAATATATTGAATACCTTATAGAAGATGGGGTATATTTGAAGAACACATTTGAATATAATACAACAAATCTCATATAAATTATATTACACCATTTTAATAAAATATATATATAAAACAATCCCATAAAACATGATATCTAGTGTCTTTTTAGAAATTTGGAACATAATGAAACACATTTAAAAGAACTATACAATACTTTATTTCTGTATTCTTAACTATCTCCTATATGCCCTCACAATCCTATAACTACATGGGTTACCTTTGGGACATATATAAAATAATGGGTGCCATAAATTATAGTAAGGGTGTAAAACAAGATAAATATGGGTTATGATATCGTGTGTGTGAAAATAGTACCATGAAATCAATAAGGGAAGGATCATAAAACCTTATATAGAAATATTTCATAATATTCAAAACATCATAGGATCATTGAAAACAATAAAATAATAAAATGTGGTAGAAACATGTGGCATGTTATAACAAACCTAATTTAAGGGTCACTGCTAATATGCCATAACATTAGGGAAAAACTAACTCCAATATTACCATGTATAATATTATTTAAAAATATTACTACATCATGCCCACGCATAACATTGTTGAAAAATATAACCATATCATGACCATATATAAGGATCTAACTAGATATAAATAATTACCCAATTAATTGGTGGAATATATAAATATGGGTCCACCAATTGGTGTAATATTTTATGCATATGAGTTCTATGTAGAATGTAAATGTATATAAAGAATAAAAAATAAATGGACCCATGTGAAAGAAATGGGTAACGAAACATATCCATACACCATTGACATATCAGTATCCCATAGTGTAAATATAAAAGCCCTATTAGCCAAGTTATGGTGGCTAATTTATTAATTTGGTACTAGATACAAGTGATTGTATCCTAAATGACAAAATAGTTTAATAGTATTTATAAAATATATGTATACATTAATATCTCATTAAATTTGAAAATATAAAAAATAAAAAATAGTGAATTTAAATATTCTACATCCTTAACCTTATTCAAGTATTCCTTATTCATATCCTGAGGGAAGAAGAAAAACAAGGGCGAGATCAGATACTTATTAAGGGTAACATACAATGGAACATATCATGAATAAATAAGTTATAATTAATATTATATATTAAACAATGAAAAACACTTGAAATTTAATCATTAACTTAAACATGATGAATAATATGATAAGAATAATGGATGACCAAATAATTAAATATAACAAATCACATGACATTGAAACTTATCTATGGATATAATAACTATTTGAATAATCACATGAAAATTAATAAATAATCTCATAATGATGGAATACATAATTCCATACACGATAAATTTATCATTAAGGCCTCACGATATGAAAAATTATATAAATGGGAAAAGACCTATCCAAACAACCAAACTAGTTTGTCTCATGATACATATGGATGCATTGATATTCTAAAATGGTCCATGCCTGTCTCATTATAATTCCTATTAATTCATTATATAAAAGGGGAGAATAAAAATTCAATAAATAATAAACATAAACTTCTATACTGGAAAACTAGAATACGAAATGTCAATATTTCCCTATTAATGTTTACTATAAAAAATCCCTAGAAATAATAAGTATGGTATCATTAAAACATATCCCAAATAAATAATAAGAAAATTAAATGGTAGTTGTCAATGCTGAATTAAAATTCTATAAAAATATCATTAAAATGATTTTTAGGGAAAATGACATTTTAAAATTTAAGAATTATTTTTTTAGAATATTAGGAAAAACATTTTTATGAAAATAATCCTGGAAATTGTTACAGGATTCTTTAAATCATATTGCATTCATGATGGTGATAAATACCTTTCATGCTAAATAATTTAAGAAAAAAACATTCCATTCACACTTTTATAAAAATGAAAAATTATCTCATTAAAAAAATGATAGGAATATTCCATTTAAACAATTTTTTAAATGTTAAAAATAGGTAAAAATGTATTTAATAAATCATTGGATAATGGTAAAAATAAACTTTTAAAAATTTTATGGAAAATATGGATATGAATGAAAAGATACCATAACTAGTAGATAAAACACTTGTATTTTATTTAAATTAATGATTTTAGTATCTTGAGTATTTAATTAGGTGAAAATTAAAGGAAAATATATAATTTTAATAAATAACCATAGTAAAATAAAATACATTTGGGTTAAGATAAAAATATCATATATTTTCCAGGACAAATACTTAAATCATAAATAATATCAAATAATGATGAGATTGTGGAATAAAACCTTACCAATTTTTGTAACTTTTGGATCATTATCAACATGAATGAAATCAATTCTAATGAATATTTAAATACCATAAATATAAAGGTAATAATTATATATCTTAGAAAATAGGAATTAGATAAACCTAATAAAAGATGATTGGTGTATAACATAACAAAAGTACAATTGAAGATAATTTGTGTTGAGGAAACCTTACAATGATTATAATGTTTATGTTAGAATTAATCGATGAATTAATCATGTATAATAAACTTAAAACCATAAAAAATGAAAAAACAACATAAATCAATCAAATTAAATGACATAATATAATCAATAATGAAGTGATATCACCCAACGAGATAAAATTGCGTTATGGAACACTTACCACTTAGTAACATTCTTGTAAAATACCCTTGGATAAAGTAATTTAAATTGAGACATAAAATTCCACTAATTATGAATTATGAATTATATATAATGTAAAAGCGTTGTATATATAACCTATAAAATAAACTGGGGTCCTAAAAATTAAATATACATTAATGATGGAAAATTGAGAATAAATCCCTTAACACCGGTCTAACTCATCACATAATATTTTTATCTTACTAAATAATAAACTTATGAAAATTATTTACTAGATTAATAACCTTTTACGTTTTTATTGTTTTATTTAACACCTTGCTATATTTAATTACTTAATCAATTAAGCTTATGTTGGATGTTTTAATGATATTCAGATCATATGTCCAAATTACTTATATATTATGAGTATCGTAAAATAGGTAATGGTTAAAACATATCAAGAATAATAATCAGGACATAATTTTAATTTTTATACATCAATTATATTTTTTAAACATCCATTAATTATCACTATGAAAAATGTACTATGTTACAATCATGGAGAAAGTAATCCATACATACGCATGTGTAACATTTCCATTTATTTACGATCTGGATGGAAGGAACATAATAATAATTTAATATTTCAAAACATATAATTTTAACATAAATATAATATTATTTCTTTAAATAAATTTATATATATAGGGTACATAACTTAGTTATGAAAATTGAATCACATCGCTTCATGGAGGTGGTAATCCGCACATATATATTGACGACATTTTATTTTTTAAGTGAATATAAAGGAAATAAATTATATGATACATTAACTTTAAATAATTATAAACATTTTATGATTATTATATATATATATATATAGTAAATCCATCATTAAAACTGGCCATGAGTGTTAGGGATAGAAAATAAATTCTATCATTTCTCAAGGATGAGTCCACCATACACACAAACGACAATTTCATTTATCCTTTGATATAAGAAGAGTTGGATATATGGTATGAAATTATATTAACATAATCTAATTATATATGGGATTGTTATGTTAATATATCATATTGTTTTAATAATCTTTTAAGGAGGTTCCAAAATAAATAAAACTGAAATGCTCGGTTAAGAATTATACCTCTTCTTTGCACAACCTCTTTAGGTTTTCACCAAAGGATTCTCTAGGATGGTTTTATAATAAAAAATGAATCTAATAAATAGTTAATTAAGATATTTTTGAAGTCATTTTTTGAGATAAACCTCTTATTAAGTGTGAAGAAAAGAAAAATAAGTGGTTTCATTTTAGAAGCGGGTTGAGTGGAATTTTTGTAAGTACATAAAATAATTCAATAATAGGAATTAAATCTCGAACCAACTGCCTTCAAAATTGATAAATAATAGAGTCTAGTTATGATATGTTTTTTTGAAAACTCCACCAAAAAAATAAAAAATATGTTTTAAAAATGTTATTCCCTTTACCTTTAATGTCAATAATTTTTCCCATTTTAGTTTTCACGAAAACAATTAGAGTTTTACATAGGTAATTCATATTTTAAGATAAAAAATATAATAATAATTTTTAGATTATTATGAATCACTAATTAATATTAAAAAAATCTAATTTATATAACAAAAATCTTATGTGTGTGGAAAATTAATTTTAACATAGTTCTATGTAACACATAAAACCCCATTTTATTCTTATCTGTGAAAATTAATTGTTTACTCTTGATGGGACAAATAAATTTCATATAAAAGGAAGAAAAATATAAAAATGGAAAATGGATGATATTATAAATAATTCCGAATTCACGTGGATGAATATTTTTTTATGAAATATAAATAATTTTATAAAACATTATTTATTATAAAATATCATTAATGTCAATTTTGACACAATTCATTTAATTTGATTTTAAAAATAACAATACCAATTTATAATTATATTATATACCTATAAATCCTACCTAAAATGTTATATTTAACTATTAAATTTGTGGAATACAACAATTTATTCAATTTATATTAAATTAATCATTTTAAAATTCATTTATTTTATTTTTGTTTAATTAAATAATTATTATGTTGATGTTGTGTAAGAATTTAATGTAATTATTTAATCATTAAAAATTTAAAATAAATGACCATATTAGATAAAACTTATTTATAATTCAAATTAATATTTATAATTGAATATAACTCCTTTTTATCCCTATGTAAAAATATAATGTATTTTTCAAATTAAGAGAGTTACATTTTGTTCTATTATTTACTTTAATAATTATAAAGGTCATAGTCATGGCCATATATATTAAAATGATCAATATATAGAACTTTATTGACATAATGTCTAAATATGGATACTAAATAGAAATTAGGCATGTTTTTTGGCCATTATGACCCTAATCTCTTTTGTTTAACCCCCAGTAAACCTCTTTTACCCATAATTGTGGTAACATATTTTTTCTGTTTTACTATTCATTATGAAAAGAATTAAGTTGAACTAATTAAAAGTTATTAGTTATTAGAATTAATAACATTGAATCCATTTTATCAAATTAAATTCACATAAGTGGTAAATTTGTTTTATAGATAAACTGGAAAAACTTATAAAAAACGGGTTTTTAAAGAATGCCTTTTTCAAACATAGGATGATGTTACATTAACTATATGAAGAGTGATAATAATTATATGGATTTAAATTAATAAATTTAGTGATATAATCAATAATTTTATTTATATCATTCATTATTAAATATTATTTCAATTAATTAAAATGGTTAGAAATTATGCATTTAAAAACATTTTCAATAAAAATTAGTATTTTTCACTCTTTATTTAAAAATAAAAATTTCCATAACAATACAAAAAATTACCTATAATATAATTTTAATACTATAACATAAAAAATGAATTTAATTTTATAAAATAAAATTATAAATTGTAAAGTTTAAAAATATTATTTTGTAATAAAAAGCTGTAAAAACCATTTGTGACAAAAACATATTTTTGAAGAATAAATTGACCATACTAAAAATTGTGTGATTATTTACTAATAATTTATCAATAAATTTATATTGAGTAAGAATTATATATATATATATCATAAAGTAGTTAATCCTATGTATACCTACTAATTTAACAGCTAGGTTATAATGATTTTATTTAAATAATATATTTCACAGGACATTTAAACTTAGTGTTTCATGTTTTACACTCTATCAAACATAATTTTATTTTTTAAAATATTAGGGGGATAAATTATACCAGCCTTTATTGAATTTCATCCTCAAAAATTGAAAATGTTCTTGAAAATAAAGGGTTTGATATTTGAAAATACCATTGTTGAAATCACACATCATAAAAAGGGTTAATAAAACCTCATCTTGATAATAGAGAAATGGAATTATGACGGTTATTTAGAATAACATCCAAGAAGGTTCCAAGTAGGAAAAAAGTAGAGGTAATTGAATATATATACATAGAAGAAAAGGATAAATCTAAAATAATTATTGAGATTGATAAATTCCATTTGTCCAAAAAAAGTTAATGATCAAGTGGAAATTCACAAACACAAAACCATAAACTAGTGAGGTTTGAAAATGACCATTTATTTATAAAAAATGAAGGTAAATGCATAAATTTTTTATTTCAAGACAAGTTTATAAAAGTTGAATTTTTCTTTTACTATCATGATATAGAACACAATACAATATCCTTTGTTGATATATTTTTATTTCAAAATAAAATTTCATCATTTTGTTGTACTTTGATCAATTTTAACTTCTTTACATATTCAAAAAAATAAATATACAAGATTGTTTTTTATTACTATAGAACTAAAATAAAGTTTTATCTTAGCATAAAATCCATAAAATATTGACAATTACTTTCATATGACTATTAATATTTACCAAATCCGAAATGGTTAACACAACATATCAAATATTTTAAATTAATTTCTAAAACACTATAGTAACACCAAAATTTCATCATTATATTTATTCATCAAATCCTTTAAGTAAAAACAATATCACATTATTCGTGACATAACGTAGGCTCGTCCTCTATGTTACACCATTTTTTCCCTTAAATTGTGGGTTTAACCCATGTGGCCTTTTCGGATCCGAGGGGTTGTCACCCTGAATGAAGAGTTTCATTTTTATAAAACTAGTTTAATATAATTCCTATTACATTCTAAAAAATATTACAATCATCCTCAAAAAATAACATTAATAATGATATCAATTTTTAACCACTATGGTTTTCTATACAGTTTATTTTTTTTCAAAAAATCTAATACTCTTAATTGACTGTTATTACATTAACATCAATCATCATATAAAACCTAAAGGTTATCAATACCATTAAACTTATTAAGAGATCATTATTCCTCAAATAATACATCATGCTGAACATACGAGTTATATGTACCTCAACCTAATAGAGCATCTTAATAAATTTCATTAATCACATAAAAATCCTTGAACTAAAATCCAAAATATGGTTGTCTAAGACTTTAAACTTATGATCAAATTGAAACTCATAAATCTATGAATGTATCCATAACTCTTAAGTTAATATTATGTAAATAAATTTATGCTTCAAAACATTTACACAATCATTATCTGTTTCACGATTTTTATAACAAATGTACCACAGATAAAAATAATTCTAAACCATAACTATTTAATCCCAATACATAATTACACCAACACTTTTACTTTAAATCTTTGTATAATGCATGCAATTCCTTGGTCTATGAGATAAAATTTAAAGTAGGTAATTGACATAGATATGTCCCATGTTCCCCAAATTTAATAAAAAAATGTAAATGTTTATCTGGGATGTAATTTATTTTTATCTAATGATCTTTTCACTTTTTATCATGAATCCTTTTGTATATTCCATTATTTTACAAACATAAAACATTTTATTATTCCTTTGAGAAATTATCCACTGTTTCCCCTTACAAAAGTTTCACTTGAATTTAATTGATATTTCTTTCCTCCATAGTCTCAACAACTAAACATCCCAAATGACTGTATCGTTCTCTTCATTAGTGAGTCAAAGAGTTGGTTAAGGTAAATTTTCTGATTCATATATTAGGATAAATTATTTGGAATTATAAAAAAATATTTTACTTTATCCATAATCTCATTTGTTTTCAAATAATAAATTAATTTACCCTCGCATTCAACATTAATTTCAACCCCCACAGTTCCATCATTTAAATAAAAAAAATATTGGATTGAGAAATAATAATTATAATTGTGAAAAATCATTTATAGTATGTCAAAATAACGACACATTCTTTTTAATCTACGACACAATATGTTTCACTAAGTACATCCATGATCATGATATATCCAAATACATAATTAAGGTTCATTAGGAAAATTAGAATTAACCCTATAATATTCCCCAAGAGTGTCATACCATGCGTGTAGTAAGGTAACACTCACCGTGAACCAATATAATGACAAAGATGTACTCGACTAATTCTTTTTGGGATTACTACCCATAGATGAATCTATTCTAAAAGCACACCCACTAGTAGTATCTATAAATTGATGTATTTGTTATTAAAATGATATAATCTCAACCATATCTAATTTTTAGGATGTTATTCTATACTTTGACTTATACTAAAAGTTAATTGTAGTATTATCTTTCCAATTCTATGTTTCTCTAAATCTAGTTCCCAAAGATTATAATAAACATTCTTTGATACCAACTGTAAAGAACCTAACCCAAGTATCCTATAACCAATGGTTACTTAATTACATTAGAAGATACAAGATATCACATCCCAAAGGACTCAGTAGTTTAGTAGTTTTGAAAAATATATATATACATGAATATTTCATTACATTTTAAAACATAAAAAAACACAGTAAATGTAAATATTATGCATCTTAAACTCATTCAAATAATCGTTCATCATATCCTGGTAAAATGAAATAGAATAAGGGATATCTTATATTATCATTAAAAATTATGTATAATTAATTATATCATGAATAAATATGACATAATTAAAATGGAATAGTGAATAATATAAAACACATTCCATTTAATAAATAACTTGGTCATGGGGAATAATATGGTAGGAATCAATGATGATAAACTAATTCCATATAACTAATTATATGATATTGAATAATATAATTGGATATCATAACAATTCAAATAATCACATGAAATTTGACAAAAAATCTCAATATGATGGAATTTATAGTAATGTAAATCATAAACATACTATCAAGGCCTTGTTCTAAGACATCTTATATAAATAGATAATTCCTTGTCCAAATACCCAAACTAGTTTGTATCATGATACTGACTGATGCATCAAGGGGATATAGAAGGCATGACCCATCACTTAATAAGTCCAATGCACTCACTATATGAAAGGGGAGAATAATAATTAAATACATAATAAACACAAACATTCGTATTGGAAAACTCGAATATAAAATGTTAATATTTTTCTAGTTAAATTGATCATAAACCATATAGAGAAAGATTAATGATGGCATCATTACAACATATCCACATTGTAAGAGAAGTAAAACAATGCGTTGTTGGTTTTGTTGAATTGAAATTAAATAAAAAGATCATTAAAATCATTCTTGTGGAAAATGCCATTTTAGCTTTTAAAATCACTTTCAAAAACTAAAAATTTCAATAATATTAGAAAAAAATATTTTTTTTAAAGAATCATGGAAATATGTAAATGCAAATTAATATAATTAATCATTCTTAATGGTGGGAAATACCATTCATATATAATAATTTAAAAGAAAACATTATTTGCACACATGTGTAAAAAGAATAAAAAGTACCTTTTTAAGAAAATGAATATTACTTTTAAAATTTTTTTAAAAGTAATAAATTCATAAAAATGAATTTAAAAAATAATTGAATAATGGTAAAAAATAATTTTAAGGAAAAATATGGATATAGAAGAAAAAGATTCATGACCGTGTAAAAAAACAATGATGGGTTTCTTTCAAAACATGGTTTTAGTATCATTAGTTTTTATGGAGTATAAAATGATAGGAAAAAAATATAATATTTTTAAATAACCAAAATAGAAGAAAGTATATTTTTTTAAAGAATAAAAGATCATATAATTCTTCAATCAGATACTTAAACATAAAAAATATTGAATAATGATGAGATCATGAGATAAACTCATACTATTTTGGTAACTTTTGAATCATAGTCAACATGAATGAAATAAATTCAAATTAATCTTTATATACCAAGAATATAAATTGAATTATGATATATATTATAAATTTTGTGGTATTTACACCTCATAAAAGAATATATGTGTATAACAAAATGAATGTCCCAAAGAAGACAATTTGAGATGAATAACCAATACAATAATCATAATATTGAAGCAATTATTAATCAGTGAAGTGTTTATGTGTAAAAAACACAAATCCAAAAAAATTGTAAGTAAAACATAAATGAAAAAAATTCTATTTCGTACATAATATTGAAATAATATGATCAGTGGAGAAGTGATATAATCCAATGAAAGAAAATTGAGTTATGAAACACTTTCCCCATAGTAATATTTAATTCAAATCCATTTGGATGAAATAATTTGAATTGAAGCATAAAATACCATAAATTATGAATTATTAAAGACCAAACATTGAAAAGTTTGGTATATTCATAATGTAGAATAAATTAGGTGCATAACAATAAACTTTGCATCATTGACAGAAAAATGAGACAAGACCCTTTACCTCAAGTCTGACTCATCACGTACATTATTTATATTCTTGGATAATAAACATTTGATAATTATTTAATTTTTTATGAACCTTTTTCAATTATTTATTCCCTATATTTTATTTAATATCATATTATATTTAATTACTTAATCAATTAATTTTATGTCATACATTTTAAAGATATTCAGTTCATATGTCCCAAATGACTTTAGTAGTTTGAATTTTGGTAAAAGTGGTCACTATTCCATCATATAAAGAATAACAATCCAAAAAAAATAATTATTTTTAAACATTATTTATACATTTAAAACTGAACATGAAGTATGGTTATAAATAATGAAGTATCCTATAATTATGGAGATGGTAAGGCGTATGTACGCAGAAATAACATTTTCATTTTCAATGATAATGATGGAAAGAACATAAGTGTTATTTTATATTTATAGAATGATAATTATAATATATATATATCATATTATTTATTTATATACAAATATATATACCAGTAATGTGATGTGGTTTTGAAAAATGAATCACATTGCTATGTAGAGGTGGCAATCCACACGTACACATGAACGACATTATTATTTTTAAATGAATGGAAAACAAAGAAATTATATGATGTATTGCCTTTATATAATGATAAATAATTTATTTATATAATATATATAATGTAAATATATCATTATAACTATACATGTGAAGCAATGATGGAAAAAATTACATTGGTTCGCTAGGCGGTAATCCATCATACACACGAAAAATAGTTTTATTTCCCATTTTATGAAAGATGTGATAGATATAAGGAATAAAATTAACAAACAATCAAATCATTATATGGTAAATATTGATTCTATTATATTAACATGGTTGAATAATATTTTTAGTTGATAGAAGTAAGAAATAATAAAAAATTTCTTGGTTAAGAACAATACCTCTTCTTTTCCCATCCTCTAGTAATTTCCCAAAATCTTCCTTAGGATAGTTTTATGATCAAAATAAGGCCTCTAGAACATATACAGAGATTTAATTAAGGTATTTTTTACAGTTTTGAAAAAAAATAATTTTTATGTTTTCATAAAAGAAAAGAAGTGGTTCCCTTTTATATGTGAGGTGAATGTCATTTTTTTAAATACACAGATCTATTCAAAAATGGGAAGAAAATATCCAATAGAGTTCCTCTAAAATTGATAAATATTTTAGTGGAGGGATGATAACCTCATACATAACTCTTAAAAAATATAAATATTTTTAAAACATGTCATCCCCTTTACCTATAGGGATTCTCAATTTTACCATTTTAGTTCTCACCATGCTAACTTTTTTTACCTAGTTAATTTATCATTTATTATTAAAAATAAAATATTCCATATTAGATAATTTGGAAGAATTGGTTCCAAATTTTAAATAAAATTTATATAATAAAAATCTATTATGTGTGGAAAATTAATTTTAACTTAAGCGCATGTAACATGTTATGCCCTGTTTTAACCTAATTTGTGTTAATTAGTATTTTACTTTTTAATGGTCAAGGAAATATCCTATATATTGAAAAACCACCCATAAATGCACCATGGTTTATATTACAAATAATTTCCCATTCAAATGTCTAATTATAATATTTTTATGAATTTTAAATCATTTAATAATACATTATTTATTTCAAAATATCATTACTGTAAAATTTGACACTATTCATCTAATTTGATTTCAATAACATAAATAAAAATATGGATTTAAAATATTTAACTTTAAAACTTACCTAAAATTTTATATTTATATAATACTTTTCTAAAACAATATTTTATTCAAATTATATTATTTTTATTAGTATAAAAATCATTTATTTTATTTTCTATTTAATTAAATAATTACAGTGTCTACATTGCCTAAGAATTTAAGGAAATTATTTCCTAAAAATAAATTATAAATAAATTACCAAGAGAAATAAAAAAAAATTATTCTTAAAATTAATATTTATAACAAAAAATACCTCTGTTTTATCACTTTGTGAACACATAATATATCTTTAAATGCAAGAGAGTGACATTTGGTCATTTTATGTACTTAATTTTTAATAAACGTCAAAATCATGGAAATATGGCTCCAAAATAATAAATTTATAGAAAATAGATTATATAGGGTTTAAATATTGAAATAAAATAGAAAATACAAAATTGTTTAGTCATTATAACCCTTATCTCTTTAGTTTGACCCCAAGTAAAGCTATATTACCCTTAACCATGGTAACCAGTGTTTATTTTTTTCATTATTCAATATGACCTTATTATATAATATTAATTATATTAATTACCAATAAATAATTTATTTTACCAAATCCATTTCACATAATTGGCACAATTTAATTTAAAAATAAACACGTAAAAAATGTAGAAAAATAGTTTTTTAAGGAATGCATTTTTCAACCATAAAATGATCTTACATCAACTATATGAACAATAAGCATGAACATTTATGCATAAATTTTTATATTTTTATATATAATATATAAATTTAGTTCAAAATTTTCATTATTAAATATTATTTTTATTAATTGAAATGAAAATACATTATGCATTTAAAAAATGGTTTCATTAAAATGTAGTATTTTCACTATTTACTAAAAAATAAAACATTTCACAAAAAAATCAATAAACTTTACCCTAATATAATTTTAATTTTATGACATAAAAAAGTAATTTATTTTTCTAAAATATATTTTATAAATGTGAAAAATATTAATTTTTTTACTCACAAAAAGAAGTTAAAATCATTTATGAAGAAAATGTATTTTTGAAGAATGACATAACTTTACTTAAAAAATGGGTACCTATTTAGTAATTATTTATCAGTAAATTTATATTTAGTTATAATTTCATATATATTTCATAAATATTTTAATCATATTTTCACCCACTCATTTAATAACTAGGTTATAACAGTATTTTTTTATGAAAATATATTTAATGAGTCATCTAACCTCAATGTTGTGTGTTGTATATGAGATCAAACACAATGTTATTCCTTTTAAAAACTTGTGGTGTTAAATTGAGTTTTAAAAAACAATATGGTTTAAATAATCGTGGAAATTAATTTAAAAAAATAATGATATTTCAAGAAAACATATCATAATGTTAAAGGAATGTCATAAGAAGAGATGATCAAAATATAATGGAACTATGTTATCAATATTTTACGAAATTGGTAAAATAATAATTAATAGTAATGAGAGTATAGTTTTTCTAAAAAAAGAATCTAATATAATATTTTATATTAAAATAAAAAGGTTTTGGAAAAATTATAGGCATATAATTATATTTTTTGGAGTTGAATAAGGAAAAGAAGATGGAATATAAATATTCAATTTATCATGTTTAATTTATAGAAAATTATATAAATATAACTATAAATACATGATTATCCCCCCAAAAGTAGGGAAATATAATAATAAAGTACATAAAGGAATTCTATGCGAAAGATAAAAAATGAGGAAATATAAATATAGAGAGTGATAGAGAACGTAACCAAAAGAATGAAAATGAGTGTAATGGAACCCTTACCACACATCCCAATTTTCTATAAACTCTCCCCTAAAATCCCCACACCTTGAGTAACCTATTTTTTATTGAGCCCATTCCTTCAAATTAAGGACTTATTTTCACAATAGTTGATTAAGAACATGTCTAAAAGAGTTTAGATTGTGATTTTTTATAAACTATAGACATCAAAAGAGTTTTTAATGCGAGGAGAAAGTGATGAAGGTTAATCTTTATATAGCTAAGGGGGAGGTGTAATAGAGAGTAAATAATTTATTATTTTATTAATCAGGCTAGATAATTTGAATAATGTTTATTTTTATGAAATTGGATAGTGCATGATTTAAAAATAATTATTTTTTTACAATTTAACACCACAAAATTTGAAATTCATTTTAGGAATATTTATACATTTTAGTGAATAGAATATGTTTTTCTTTAGAATAAATTAAATAAAACGTTTGTAAAATTGATTCAAATGATTTTAAATTAATTATATCATTAAAAAATAAATTATTTTACTCATTAAATACCTTTAAAATTTGGAAAAAGTTTTTATAAATATTTATGACATATTTATAACATGATGGTGTTATAAAAGTTTTAGTATTCGTAAAAATTGTATTTTTTTCAAATCATTGAAAACATATATATTAAAAAAATATCAAAAATTCACCACACGCAAATTTAGACAAGTTAATTCCAATATTTAATTCCAGTTTTTCAAATTTAATTTCTAAATATTAGAAATATTTATTTTCAAAAAATTATTTAAATAGAAAAAATAATCAATTTTGTCTTGAGTAAATACCATTTCATTTAACATGAGTGATTAAATTTATATTTTTTATTTTTAATAATTATTATATGATTAATATTTCATTTCAATATATCTTTTAACTAAAATATTTTCTAAAATTAAATAATAATATTCTAATATAAAAAATTGATATTTTTATAAATAAGTTAGAACATATATTAATAAAATTTATACTTATTTTTATTTATATATATATTATTTGATAAATAAAAATATTGAATTTTAATTTTTATATTCACTTACTCTAACCATTTAAATAATAAATATTTTTTCATTTTTCTCATCTCATTAGTTTGGTTACAATTTCAATGACCATTTATTATCCCAAATGGGTAGTTACTATTCCAATTGTAAAGTAATTATATATCCTATGAATACAGCAAATTTAAATTTTTATTAGTTAGCTCAATTTTATATCTATGTTATCTATAATACAATTATTTTTCTAATATTATGTTTTATATTTATTGTGGTATTCTTTCTTGTGATAGGTTTTTAGAGACTAGAACACACTAGAATCTATATTTCTAGTTATGTTATTTATATATCTTTATTACACCATTCAACTTTTTTCAATTTTACTGATGAAAATTATACATTATAATTATTTTTTCAAGTTGATATAATAACATGTTTTATTCCTTTATTATGTGGTTTATGTGATTGTACTATATATTATACTTAATTTTGAAAAACTATATTTATAGAAGAAAATTTATCAATTTAGAAAATTTTGGGTCACCATATTCTTCCCATAATTAGGAATTTCATCCTTGGAATTTTAATTGAAAACATAAGACAAAAATATATGAGGATACTTGTGTTTTATTACATCCATAGGTTCCCATGTTGTCTCTTCGTAGTAATGATTTTACTATAGTACTTTGACCAGATGGACAGACGTTTTTATAGGACTTATATCTATGATCCTATATTTCCAAAAAATCATTCTCAAAATAGATATCATTATCCAAATGAACCTACACTTGATTTAGTACCTGTGAGGGATTATATTTTTACTTCTTCAATAGGTACACCCACAACAAATAATGAACTTCATACATGGTTTGTAGAATGGAAGCTCAATAAAAAACAAGACAAACATGATTAAGAATATCAAATTGGTTTATGTACCTATGGATTATGTTTTACTTATTCAAAAAAGTTATTACTCTCCTCTAGGGAAATATTTTGAGTAATAATTTATCCCCAACCACAAACACCAACTGTCACTTCATATTTTCAGTATATTTCTTTTGTAGAATTTATGATGCTCTTATGTGTAGTAAAATGACTAAGCCAAATAACTCATATCTTCTACCACTTCTTGTATAAATACTATCCTTTATACAAATTAAACTTATCATATTAGAGTTTTACATTCTATACCATAGAGAGATTCATATATATCCATATAAATTCTTAATTGGAAGTTATTTTTTATTAGAACTCAACCATAGAATTATATTGATACTAACCAACTTTTATGTTTATAGAGAGTTATTGGAACATGTCCTGTATTGTTTGAATCATACTTTTATACTAAATATCATTCTATTAATGGTAAACTATATTGAAGTTAAACTATGTGGATAAATATTTTTAAAGGATCTTAAAGAACAATGAGTATAACCTTAGATCCCAATAAGATACAATCAATAACGGTGTTCTATATATCCTCACTAATTCATTGGTATATTTCCTGGAAAGTTAATCAACATAGTAGTATTACTTAACAATGATGAATTTGGACATCATTGTATGATATTACATAACAACCCATATAGGATTTTTTTTCCTTACGTGTATTTAGACGGTCAATGATAAAGTTCATAGTAATGTTATCTATTTTCTATATTGGTATGGGAAATAGTATCTTCATCGCCTTGTAAATATTTCATTATAACTTATTTATTATTATGATATGAACATTGATATATTTTCAATAATCACTTTCATGATATTATCCATTAAAAATTTCTATCATAGGTATTTATACATTTTTTTCATCGTGGGTGTATGGAGAATGTTGAGATTTGAAAATCATATAATATTAATTATTTATCTAAATATTTTATGGTACATATAATCATGTTCCATATCATAAAACTTTATCTATATCAATATTGAATACCAATTTTTACCTTTCTTTAATGCTTCCATATTCTTTTTCCTTTTAACACTATCCATTTTAGCCACCAAAATCATCTCTAAGATTGGTGGTTGAAAAATCAATTGAGAAAAATTGGATTTTATAACTTTTATTATGATTCCCATGTCCATAAAATAAATGTTTAAGAATATGGTATCCTTTTTATTCCTCATCATGTATAACATTTCATGATTCTTTCCCCTTATAGAATATGATACCCTTTTTCTTTTACAAGATGGTAGTGTTTTGGGTTTTCATAGTATTTTATTATATCTTACCCTCTTTATTAGAATATATTTATCCCTTATATATAAATATTTTCTTTAAAAATTTATGATTATTATATATTTCATATATTTCATAATGGAGATAATGAATCTAAATCATCAAAGAAATGATTAACGGCACAAACACCTGATAATGAATAGGTTTTTTTCTCATGTACCTTCATGTGTATTGAGGAATAGGCCTCACATTTTCATTTTACATGAGTATATATGAAAGTAACTTTTTAAATCATGTATTTTTATCTCAATTCCTTCCCCATTCTAGGGTTGTGTGTGTACCATCCCTCCCCATCTCATTGGCTAGATAAGAGACATTAATTATACTAAACATAGGTTACAATTATAAGATATAAAAAAGATGGAAATAAATTCCAAGGTATTAACAGAAAGTTTGTGGATGATTTTCCATGAAGAACCAACACAACCAATTGAGAAAAAATACATACAACCAAACCAGCCATATGATGAATGAGAAATTAAAATATAAATCAAATAGAAACCAAGGAATAATAACATCAGAGCAGCAATGACAATTTAACAAGGATGATAAAAGAAACCAAAAGTCATATAAATGTTGAAATAACTATTAGAAGTCACCCCAATGACACCAAGATAGTTCTCCATGCTCCTAACCCCAAATTAAAAGAAAGAAGTATGAGACACCACTAGATAAATAAAACACCTTACCTTTAACTGTATCTCAGTATACAACATCTACAAAGACACCAATATTTCCAAACAGGGGGATAGTATAAAATTAGTAGGCATTCCCTCAAAGACTTCCCAAAACATGAAACTATGAAAAGAACAAGATAATACATTATATATAAAACAAAATAGATTTAGTTAAATAATATGTATTTAAAACATATAAATGTTCCATTTATGAAAAACATTAAACAATATTTTTCATCTATTTATTACTACTTCAAATAACCATTCTATTTATATGCCCCCACTCATATTTAATTCAACCATTTAACTTCCTATACTTGTGAGTGGTGAGTTGTCCTTTCATAAATACATCACTTAGACAACAATTTTGATGAGGGTACATTATTCCCTTACACATCCAACACGGATTTTAGAACTTCTTTCCATTATCAATACAACATTTATAGTGATACTTCATTCCATTATCCATTCCAAATTTATGTGAACACATTCATCCAAGTATACAAAGTTATCATATCAAATTATTCAATATAAAACATTTTAATTGAAAACAAATTTATTTCAAACATTTTATCAAACACCTTACTAGAATCATTCCTACAAAAATTATTTTGGTCCTAAAACCCAGATAGTTTCTAATAAAATCATATAGAATGGGACTTAAATACCCATAATTTAAGTTCTAGAATGAGTAGAATGAGAGAAATCCACCTACCTCACAATAGCTTGATAAATCAACAAACAACACACAAAACCTCTAGATCTTTACTTTAATATTATTCCCTTATATAGATACAGAAATATCTCATCAAGATCTAGAAAATAGGTAATATATTTATTCATGATAGAATATGTATAACAATCCAAGTGTGAGAATATGAGAAGTTCTAAAGAGAAAGAGAGGATTTGAGGACTTACAATAGATTTTGGATCTCTAATTCACTTTGGTTAACTAAATATTTCTTTAGGATCAAAGGTAAACACCAAGGGAGACTAGAAGAGGAGACAATTTGAATATACTGAGAGAATAGGTGAATAATAAGGGATATAGTTTCTTAATATAAATTTAAACTTACTTTTATAATAATTAACTTCACTTTACAATTTTAGGCCACAGTTTTTTAAACCATGAACCATCCTTGTGTGTGATACTTGACACCACTTAGGTAGCTATAAATTTTAAAAAAAAAGTCACCAACAATGTGGTGATACTATCTTATGGTTATACACTTTCATGGTAGGTTCATGTGGTTTGAAAAACCATGTTCCAACCATACTTCCAACTAGTGGTTGGGTGCGATCACACTGACATTAATGCACCAAATCTCATTATTGAGAGAGAGGCCAAGATGGCGCTGCACTCCCCTATTCCTCTCCATCACTCTCTGCCAGGTGTCTTCTTGGGTTTCCTTCAGAATATAACACTTCTCTATGCCCCTTCTTTCCTTTTCTCCCCCTAATTGTCCCTCTGATGGAGAGTGATTTTATATGCTTCTTCTCCACCCCCTTTCCCTCACTGTTCTTGTTGGAAGTGTCGTTTTGATGGTGTTACGACAAAATCAAATGTTGTATTTCTTCTTTAATCTCAAGATTTTCCATGTTTTAACCCCATTTGGGTTTTATATGATGGTAATCATGTGGTGTAGGATTATGTTTTGTTGGTGTTTGGTTGCATGTTGCATCCTTTTCTTGTTGTTTTTTCAGGGCTTCAAACTTTGTGTTTTCTATTCCTATTTCCTAACACATAATTTGGAAACCCTATGTTGGTTTGTCACAATGGTTATTTGGTGGTTTGGGTTTGTGTCAGATATTGAATTTGGCAGTGCATCCCTCATCGCCGTGATCTAATTTTCCCATTCTCTTTGTGTGGGTTCTGCTTCCTGGGATCTTATTCTTACGTTGTGTTTATGAGACCACAACAACAGCTCTAAAGTTTGGTTCGATTGGAAGGTGAAAGGGAAATAAAAATATTAATGGTTTCTTTGGTGATGTGATTTTATGTTTGATGGGATGATTGATTATGGGTTCTCGCTGGAAAGTAGTGATGAAGAAGGTTAAGATGGTCAGGGGAGTGGCTCGAGGTGGGTCATGGCTCCACATTTGTGAATAGAGGTGGCTTGGTGGAGATTGATTCTCAACATGGGTAATAGATTGTTGTTGATGTCCCAAATACATCTGATCTTCCTTGCATTTAGAATTTCATAGCTCCTCTCCTAGTAGGTTTGGAGTTGTGGTTTGTAGGATATTCTAGTAGGTTATCTTTGAGTGGTCGATGGGGTTCTTGGCGTCTCATCTTTTTTGGTTGTGTCCCTTCGAGGTTTTCAGGATCTATTTTTTTTGTATGTTCATTCTGTGTTTTTCATTATTTAAAAGGTGTTTCTCATATCACAGTGTTGGATCAAGATTCCCATGGCAGCAGTTCAAGGATGGAAAGGTGGTGTGATTTTGTTTCTAGTGGCGGTACTGGTTGCAGCCGTATATTGAGTTTGGTATGTGATGATGAAGATGGAGATTGTTGTCGGAAATTTGAATCTTGAAAAGAGATTTGTGGCCAACTGAAGTATTGATGGGTTGGGGTGGGCTCGAGGTGACTACATGGTTTCATCTTACCACATGGCGTTTGCTCCCGAGGTGGTGTGACAATGCTTCGTTTTCTTTTTCACTTTGAATGTTGAATCTTTATTAGTGTTTTGTGGCACGGTCATCTGGTCATGTGGTTTTATTGGGTTGGATTCTATCTTCTGGAGGAATTATGGTTGTGAGGTTCCTACTAATCCAAAAAGTGGGTTAATTAGAAAGTGGGTAAAAATAATTTGGGGGAGAATAGTGCATCCACAAACTCTCTACCTGGTTTCATGGATATATTTCATGGTTCACCTAACCACTCACCATTTAATATACTTCCCAAACACTTGGAAACCCCAAGAAACTCTAGAAACATAACCTGATCTTTATAGAACTTGATAATACACAATATAAGGTTAAATTACTTGAAAATTTTGGTTTTATAGTGTGATTACATGTATTGTGACTAGAATTGTATTTAACTCATTGAATATCTCTTTATGTCCATTTTGTGGGTTTAAAAATCATTAGATAATTTAATAAATGGTTGATAATACCCTACTAATCCAAGGAATCTGTGTATATCTGTTACTAATGTTGGTCTGGTAAATTCATCAATAAATTTAGTCTTTCAAGGGTCAATATATATCTCTTTTCTTCTCGTATAATGCTCTAAGAATGTGACTTATTCCATATATAATTCACATATTCAATACATTTCATACATCTTCTCTACAAAACAATTTATTTAATACAATGATCATAGGTTCTTTTTGTTCTTCCTTAATTTTGGAATATATGATAATATCATCTATAAATAACACCAAATATTTGTTAAGGTAATATCTAATGTATCTATTAATCAATTCAGTAAATATTGTTGGAGAATTCTTGTGTCTGTATGTTTTTTACATTGTACGCATAGTGCCCATATCTTAAAAGAAAGGTTGTATTGGGAATATTCTAATTTTTGACCTTGAATTCATGATATCCTAGCTAAATATCAACCTTAGAGTAGTATTGACCCCATATAGCTAGTCAAAAAATTCATAAATTCATGGAAATGGATAATTGATCTTTACCATGATATTATTAAGATCACTATAATCAATTCATAGACACATTGGCCCATCATTCTTCTTAAAAAATTTAATTGGGACAGCCTAAGGAGAAGAACTGTGAAATATGAAAATAGTGTCCAGATATACATGTATTGTCTTCCTTAACAATTTCATTTCAATGAGGTTTATCTTGTAGGTAACTTTTAATATGGGAAGAGATCTATGAATATGTTTTATTCAGAACTTAACCACCAAATATAGAGGAACAACATAAAACTATTTAGGCAATACATTATAAAATTGCCTTATTAATGGAATGTATTTAAGGAAACAACTTTCCATTTACGCAGTAATTTGAGTAAGTTATGTTTTTTCATAAGGTAATAACACCCTCACTTGAGATGAAGTTACTAAAGAAGATTCAAATATCAACTTTCACTTTTTTAGAATTGAATGTTGGTTTGGAATATGGTTGCCACGACCCGTCCCCCAGGGCCCGCCGTGACTACCCCAAGCCCACCTGCCATAGGCCAGGGGTTGGCGACTAGCACTGGAAAGGAATATCCCTAAAATGGGAAGGAATTTCCTTTAAACCTACACACACACATAAACTATAATGAAAAAAGATGCAATAATGAAGTACAACTTCTGTAGTGAAAGTGTGTAATGAAATTAAGGTGCCGGAATACAAGCCCAACTGAAAAGATACAACTACAACTAAAAACAAAATATTTCTATTGAGATCGTGCACTGGGGATCATACCTGAAGGGTAGGTAAAACACGTCTCCACAAATCTCCACCTTAACTGTCACTGTTATCCACTGTCAGGTCCTAGCTTCGCGAGTCTCAGTCAGGGCTGCCCATCGTATGCACAAGACACAACATGGTGCAGGCGAAGCCCGTGCAGGGGTGATTATAACAATACACAGCAGAGACCCAAAAACTGTTGAAGGCCTCTTATAATTCCACAGAGGAATATAAAAAGCACTATCTTAATCACAAATTACAAATAAATATACACAGATCAAACCAGTTATAATAGCGTATAAAAATACATATGATTAGTGGTAAGGCTAGATCATCTTACTATATCAAGAGGCACTTCTTCTGACCCACACTGGATTGATAGGTACTAACCCCCACAATAACCATGCAAGATCGATAGGTACTAACCCCTGCAATACCCACATAGGATCAATAGGTTTTGATTCACACAGAATCACTAGGTGCATATTCATACAGAATCATTGGGTGCTGATACACATAGAATCACTGGGTGTTTATTCACACATAATTGTTGGGTGATGATTCACATAGAATAGATGGGTTCTAATTCACATATAATCGCTGGAACTGATTTATACAGAATCGATGGGTACAGATTCACTAAGAATTGTTGGGTTCTAATTCACACAGAATTGTTGGGTGCTGATTCACACAAAATTACCGAGTGCTGATTCACACAGAATCGATGGGTGATGATTCACACAGAATCTGTGGGTACTGATTCACAGAGAATTGCTGGGTGTGGATTCACACAGAATTGTTGGGTGCCTATTCACACAGAATCAATCTTAATTTTTCACATCTCAGCTAGAGATAGAATTCATGCTCATAGTACGCTTGTCTCAAGTAGAAATTGATCCTCAAGACATTGGTCGTATTTCAACTGGAACGAAGTCCCATGAAGAAGTATCCTGATGAATCGACATGTCATAAGGGTTTCAACGTACTAGAAGGTGCGTCAACCAGATGCCCGATCTGTAAGTTATTGGAATTTTTGTGTTGAGGGCCCAGTTGGATTTTGACTAGATCCAACCTGGCTGTACTCCAACTTTTTCCAATGCTCTCACAGAGTATCTCTGAAAGACCATCTCACTCCATGGATTCTAGTACCATAGACGATTCGTCAAAACGGACGTCCGGTTTGCAATATACAGATTTTTAAGCGTATCTAGGTACAAATGGGTCCATGTTCGGTCTGACCTGGTCGCAATGACCCAGCCCGAACCAGCTTGGCCCGACCTGACCAAGTTCAGGTCGACCTAACCCAGTCCGATTCTAACCCGGCCCAGCCCGAACCAACCTAGGCGGGGCCGCGGTAGGCTTGGCCCACTAGGCCACTAACCGACCTGGCTCATCAGTTGGGCATGACATGTCGGTCAACGTGGCTCGATGCGCTGGGGCGGGTCCCAAGTCGGGTGGCCACCAGCTCCCTGAACATCTTAAAAAGATCTGTTTTAATCTTCAATTAGTGGGTCCACGTGGCAATACCACGTGGTCCATGGGACTCGCAGGGCGTAGGTCTGTATCTGACCGTGACTTCGATGCCGCAAATCCTTCACTGCGGCGCGCGACGACACACCGACTCGCCAACTCGGCCGACCTATTGTCACCTACCCCTTATTTTCTACTACACCGCAGCCCTCTTCCGTGGCTGGCGAGCACTAGTATCGGCCTCCATTTCAACGCCAATGAATCTTCCGCGGTCCACTAGGTGAGCTATGGTGGTCCCTTCTCCCTTCTAGATGTGCCTACGGTTCTCCCAGGTTTTGGCTGTCATTGTGTGCCTCTCAGTTTCAGGGTTCTGTCAATTTAGAACGAGCTACCTCCAAATAAAGCAATGAAAAATAAGCGGCGGAGGGTCTGGGACTTTTTTGTTTGTCCCATGCCCTCTGCATTATCATTATAACATGTGGAAGTAATTTATACAACAAATTTAAAATAATGAGAAATCCTTTTCAAATCCCCTGCAAGGACCTCCCTAATATTCAAGAATGATGGGAAGAATTGAGGGATGTTTTTAATTAATTGAAAACCCATACCTCGAGATTCTTTAGAGATGTCGCGATGGTGGAAGAATATTCCGAGTTCGATGAATTTGTCGACATTCGTCGATCCTTGTTCATTATCACCTGAGCTTCCATCTTCATTAATGGAAGGTGACACATCACCTTTCCCGAGGTTCCTCACTTTATAAATCCATGCCAAAAGCTCTAACCCAAGCCCCATTTAAATAAAGGGTGGAAAGGGTGATTAATGCACTGAGGAATTAATGAGGTTCATTAGTTGATGTAATTAATGTGCCAAAATAATTGACATAATTAATGTGACACATTAATTACATTTGGGGTGGTTACACAAACAAAGTGTAACCCGGAATTTAATAACCCATATTAAATTTCAGACTACCACTGTGGTCCCAGCCACAACAACTCAATAGGTGGAAGGAAAAAAGGAAATAAAATAACATTTTTTATGTTATTTTATTATTTCTTTAAAAGCCTCCAAAACTAACTTTATCACCCGACCTACTGTGGTCAATGTGAAGCTTCCCTTAAGAATTTCCTGGTGCTACGGATTAAATGGTTTCCTTGAATTTCAATTCCGAGCATTGGCCTAAAAGATAGAAATCACCACCCGCACGTCTAGTAAACGTAAATTAAAGAAAGGTTCAATAATTACTAACAGTTACCCACAACCCACACTGGTTGAGGTTAGGCTCTGACTAATGGAAACATTCCCACACAAGCTCAATGATACTCTCATATTTTCAATCCAAGTTACCATTTAGTTGTTAGATATTATACAATAAAATAATTGTCAATTAATTATTTTATATACGACCAAAAACTAACTTCCACTAGTGGCCCACGCTGGCCAAAGTTATTATCATCCTACGAAAATAATACCCTCATGAGTTCAGCAGTGGTGTCATATTTTTAATCAGAGTCACCATTCTTGAGTTATAAGCATTCAAAAAATAAAATAAAATAATTTAATTATTTTAAATACGGTTATGCCATTTTGGGGTTTTTCTCACTAGAGGAATACACTGACTAAACGTAAGTCACGCCTAGGGTAATCCTGACATCATGAATGCAACAGTGCCCTTAGATTTATGATCTGGGCACCTGTTTAATATTTATTCTACTTTTTTAGGAAAACCACTCTCGTGTGCTATTTAAAGATTAAAATTTTTTCAAAGGATCATTTCAGGCACTCCGGGCCTCAGAATCACATGCCATCAGATTTCACGATCTAGAAATAATTCCATATAATTAAAAAAATTATACAAAATTTTCGGGGCATTACATTCTCCCCACCATAGGAATTTACATCCTCAAAATCCAAAAGAAAGGAAAATCAAACAAATGAGGGTTCTGAGCACGAATCTGAGCCTCCTTCTCCCATGTGGTCTTCTAGAGTTTCTCGTGTTTCCACCAAAAGTGTACTAGTGGGATTAACCATCCATGAAGGAATCTCTTCCATCGATCCTCTATCTTTACTTGGAACTCTGTAAAAGTCACCCCATCATCACAGTCCAACTTGCCTTAGTCAATAACGTGAGATGGATCATGAAAAAATCTCCTTAGTTGCGACACATGGAAAATGTTAAGCACACAGTGCATCAGTGGGGAAAGACCTAGGAGGTACTACACCACTCCAACCCTACTATGAATCTGGAAATGTCCAAAGAACCTGTGAGATATGTTGTTGCCCTGGAAAAACCTCTATAATCCTCGTCGGTGTGAGACCCATATAAAGACATTGTCTCCCCACAAACTCTAAGGGTCTCATTTACTGTCGGCATAAAGCTTATGCCTAATCTATGTACCTTTCATCCTATCCTGGATGATCTGCACCTTCTCAGTGGTAGCTCGTACCAACTCTGTACTCATAAGTACAGACATCCCTGGGTCTGTCCAGCATAGCGGTGACCTGTAAGCTCGCCAATAAATGGCCCAAAATGGATCTATACTGATGGTGGAGTGATAACAGTTTTTGTATGTGAACTCCACTAGTGGGAGGTGGTTTTTCCAACTGTTAACAAAATCCAGGAAACAAGCACAAAGTATGTCCTCTATGTTCTTTATGGTCCTCTCCATATGACCATAAATCTGGGGTAAAAATTTGTTCTCATGTATGATGGGACATGGTTCTCAACTCTCACTTGCTGACAAGCGAGGCATTGGGACATGAAAACTACCACATATTTCTTCATCCCTAGACATCAGTGTTGATTTAGGAGGTCCTCGAACATCTTCACCACACCCTGATCTACCGCCAAAGGGGATTCATGAAACTCCCTCAACACATCCTATCACAACATCACTGGTACCATGGTGCAACCTCTAAAGAGGATGACGTGCTCCCCACATTTAAGAAATACTTCAAAATATTTCCCTAATGATATCTGAGAACGTCAGGCCATGAAGTCAACATCCCGAAGATGTGTCTTCTAAACTTGCTGAAGAATTGGGGGACTGATAGTCATAGAATATGAGTAAATTGATCCATCACTATCCATGGAGGATAACTGCAACACGGCTAGCTATTCTGTCACCTCACTCAACAACTGAAACCCAGACCTCCTACTGAGTGTGTCTACCACCATGTTCCCCTTCCCTGGAGTGTAGACTATCTCAACACCATAGTCCTGGAGGAACTCCAGCCATCACCTCCTTCTCAGGTTTAGGTCCTTTAGTGAGAAGATATACCTGAGACGCTTGTGATTGGAGTAAACAATAAAATGTTCTCCCAAATATACTCTCATATCCCGGAGCTCTGTAGAAGCCATCCAATATATTGTTCTAGATATTGGTGTCATCCATGGGCACAAGACAATGCATACATTCCTCTCCCTATAGGGAGGTAATCCTGGAAAAATCTTTTGAAAGGATGTTCTCATACTCTTCTATAACTATTAGGAACTAAAAACTCAAAACACCTATTTCCACGAGGGTACAGTTGGCTGAAAAAGGTGATCAGTTTCACCCTCCTATGACTGAGTTTAACCTGTGCTGCTTGGGTTTCATATTTCTCACCGACCGAGGAAAACCCAATTCCAACACTACAGATATACCATAAGCTTTTTTCTTGAAATAGTCAATCTGATCTAGAACTATGGATGACCAGTCCATACCCAAACTAACGTCGTAAGGCCTCGATTCTTCCACCAAGAGGTTCCAATATAAACTCTCACCTCAAGGTTCATATCACACCATCAGCAAATGTGTGATTATCGAGTCTCCTACCATAAGTATCTCCAGACGTAAGGGTCGCATCAATGGTTTAACTGGAAACTCTAGGTTTTGAATATTATTCGTGACAATGAATGATTAGTACCTATTTCTATTAATACGATGGAAAATAGTAGACACAAAACGTTCTTTGAATCATTCATGGATCCCCTGGATCACACTAATTGACTGCATGAAGCTACTCTCTTCCCCTATCCTCCAACTCCCTAAGCCTGGTGGGGACCACATTGGGGTCATGGTTGTAACATGTCGAAATGTTTACCACCTCCTGCTTCTATCCTAGATCCTCTTCCACGTCTACCACCCTATTGATTCATCTATTGCTATCACTTCATCTTAACGAAACATTTTACACACCCATGTCTCTATGATTGGTTCCAGTTTTCTGGTATCCCAGAGCTAATATTCACTGGTTGTATCAGCTTAGCCAATGAAAATTCATCTCCAAGGTTTACTCTAGCACCCAAACATAAGTAGTATTATACAAAGGAATAGTGTCAACTTAGATGTCCCTAAACACATCTCGCTCGGAGGTCCAAGCCCTGAAGCACTATTCATATCATATTCATGGAGTACCTAGAATGGTCGGTATGCCTCAGTGAGTATTTAGATGCCGAAATGTCATTCGGTCGAAGATATAGAAGCTCTTTAGAACACATACCACTTAGATTTTTATGGAAAGAGATCCCATATTGTAAGAAGGTTCCCAGGCTTTGTCCACTGAAAAGTCACATCATCTTATGTTAGGGGTAATCTAAACCCTACCATCGCCCTACTGATCCACATATAATGCTCTCTGCCAGGACGAACACCAGATCTAATGGTTCTGTGGCTAGATAGAAACTCAGTTTCCACCTCATGCTAGTCCTTAGCGGCCTCTGAGTTGGGCTTCCCACAAAACCTGAGGGTTATCTATCACTAAAACTCGTGTAAGGTACTGAGCCTATATGTTTCCACTACTGGTATTAATAGTAGTAACTACTGACCAATGTGCAATGGTATCATTGGTACACCACCTGAAGGAACCATCCCGGGCAACCGTCCTTGTACTAAAGCCTCATCACACTATGGACCATCCTCATGGTAATACATTGGAATCATGGCTGGCTATCTATGTGGAGGAATCTTGAACGATAATAAAGATGAACCACGATCAATAAGTTATACCTAGTGAGTAGAATCAAATAGATCAAAAAGAAAACAAAATTTTCAAAACACACGCAACTAGTGTTTTTTGTATTGAGTCCTAAATCATAATTTAGGGTCCTGATGTATGGATACATCGGTCACCGAACCAACACTAGACTACCTGAACTGAAACCTAAACCCAAGAAATTTAACAATATTTCTCCATTGAAAACATAGACTCTTAGTTATTCTGGTAGAACCTACCACCATTTATACCACTTTTTCATGAACCATCCCTGGGGTCCTTGCTGTGACAACCCTAAGACCACCTTCCAAAGGCCAGGGGTTGCGACTAGCACCAGAAAAGTGTATCTTTAAAATAAGAAGGAATTGCCTTTAAACCTATACACACATCGACTAGAACACAATAAGATATAATCACAAAGTAAATCTATTGTTGTAAAAGTGTGTAATGAATGTAAGGGGCCAAAATACAATCCCAACAGGAAAGATACAACTATAATTGGAAACAAACAATAACTCATGAGATCCTCCACTGGGGATCCTTCTTGAATGGTAGGTACAACTTGTCACAACGTCTCTCTACATAAACTGTCACTGCCATCCATTTTTAGGTCCCAGATCCCTGAGTATCAGTTAGAGGTTCCCATATTCTACAAAAGACACAACAAGGAGAGGGTGAATCCCGGGAAGGGGTGAGTATAAAAATACCCAGTAGAGACCCTGAGACCCCCAAAGGTCTCTCAGAATTCCACAGAGGAATAACAAAAGCATGATATCAGTCATAAATCACAATGAAATAGACATAAATTAAACCAGTTATAACTGAGTACAATAGTACAGATGATTATGTATAAGGCTAGATCATCTTACTCTATCAAGAGGCACTACCGCTGACCCACATAGGATCGATAAATACTAACCCCAAAAAGACACACACAGGATTGATAGGTATTAACCCCCATTAGTCCCATACATGATTAATAGGTGCTGATATCAACAAAAATTGCTAGGTGATGATTCACACAGAATCACTGGGTGCTTATTCACACAGAATCATTCGGTTCTGATTCACACATAATCACTGGGAGATGATTCACATATAGTTGTTGGGTGCTGATTCAGATAGAGTTTCTGGGTGCTGATTCACACAGAGTCACTGGGTGCTGATTCACACAGAATCCCTAGGAAAACATACACACAAAATCGCTCTCCATTATTCACATCTTAGTCAGACACTGAATTCCTGCTCATAGTACGCTTTTAAATGGGAGAAACTACTCCTCAAACCATCAGTCGTATTTTAACCAACAAAATGTCCCACGAGGAAGTAACCTGATGAACCGCCACGTCATAAGGGTTTCAATGGAACATATATCACGTCAACCAGACACTCGGTCTGTAACTTATTGTCATTGTAGTATTGAGGTCAAAGATGGATTCGAATTCGATCTAACCCAACCAAAATACAACTTTCTCCAAATCTCCCATGAAGTATTTAAAAAGGACCTTCTCATTCCAAGTATATTAGCGCCATAGACAATTCATCAAAGGGACATCTGGTTCGCAATATATGGACTTTTTAAGCGTATATGGGCCCGAATGGGTCCCAGTCTGGTCTGACCTAGCCAGGCCCGAACCAACCTAGTTCGGCTTGGATGGGATGGGCCGCAATAGGTTTAGCTCGCTGGGCCGCAGACTAGAAAAGCATGACCCGCGGGGCATGCATGACCCGTTGGGCGATGCGACCTAGTGCACTGGTGCGGCTGACCAGCCGGGTGGCTGCCAACACCCTAAACGGCTCAAGAAGAGCCATTTGGCTCTTTAATTAGCGTCACCACAGGGTCTATGGGACGAGTGGTGCACGAGTCCCCCTCCTGTTGCGGCTTCGATGTCACAGCTTCTTCACTGCGACACTCTACAACACGACCCCACACCAACGCGGCTGACCGGTTTTCGGCCACCCCTTTGGGTCTGCTATGACGCCATGTGGTGCCCCCCTCTTCCACATTCAGTGAGTGGATACACCAATCGCTGGTGCCGCCGCACCGGTTCCGCTCCACTTAATCTTCCGGGGCACCCATTGAGCTCCGTTGGTCCGTTCTCCCTTTCGAACACACCTACGGTCCTCTTGAGCTGCAACCATCATTGTGCGCCTCTCTATTTCATGGTTCTATCATGTTTTAACAAGTCGCCTCCAAATAACGCAATAAAAAACAATAAGTGGAGGGTCTGGGCCATGTTCATTTGGCCCATGCCCTCTGTTTTAGCATTATAACAAGTGACAGTAATTTATACATCACATTTAAAATAAAGATTCACCCCATTTAAATCACCCGCAACGACCACCTGAAAATTCAAGAATGATGGGATGAAGTGAGGGAATTTCTTAAATTAATTGACAACACCTACCTCAAGATTCTTTGGGGACGTCACATTGGCGGGGGAAGATTCCACGTTTGATGAAGCTTCCGACGTTCGTCGATCCTGGTTCGTTGCTGCCCGAGCCTTCGTCTCCATTGGTGGAAGGCACCGTGTCAATTTTCTAGAGGTTCCTCACTTGATGAAACCGTGCCAAAAACACTACCCTAAGCCTCATTTAAATAGAGGGGTCAAAGGGTGAGTAATGCACCGAGGAATTAATGATGTTTATTAATTGAAATAATTAATTTGCCACATTAATTGATGTAATTATTGTTTAAAATTAATTACACTAGGGGTGGTTGTGCCTCCGAAATGTAACCAAGCATCTAATATCCTATATTAAATGTCTGACTACCTCTATGGTCCCCTCCACTGCTTCTCAATAGGTGGTAGGAAAAAAATAAATAAAATAAAAATTTCTATGTTATTTTATTATTTCTTTAAAAGATGAAAAAACTAACTTTTTTCACACGACCTACTACGGTCGAGGTGAAGATTCCCTTAAGAAAATCCTGGTGCTGCGAATTCAATGGTGTCCTTATATTTTAATTCCGAGCACCAACTTAAAATATATAAATCTCCACCCGCACATTTACTGAACGTACCTTGGAAAAAGGTTCTAAAATTAATAATATTCACCCTCGAACCACACTGGTCGAGGTTAGGATCTTCCAAAAGGTAAAATTACCTCACAAGATCAATGTTACTCTCGTATTTTCAATCTGAGTTACCATTTATAAGTTAATAATTTTACAATAAAATAATTGTAACATAATTATTTTATTTACAGCCAAAAACTAACTTCCACTGGTGGCCCGCACCGACCAAAGTTAGTATCTTCCTAAGGAAATAATACCCTCATGAGTTCAGCAGGGGTCTCAGGTTTTTAATTTGAGTCACCGTTCATGAGTTATAGTCATTTGGAAAATATAATTAAATATTTTAATTATTTTATTTACGGTTATGCCATTTTTTTGGGTTTTATCACTAGAGGCATGCGCTGACTAAAATAAAGTCGCACCTAAGGTAAACCCGCCATCTGGAATGCAATGATGCACTTAGATTTCAGATTCGGGTAGTCGTTTAATAGTTATTCGGCTTTTTCAGGAAAACCACTCACATGTGCTATTTAAAGCTTAACATTTTTTCGACAGATCATTCTGGGCACTCCGTGCTTCGGAATTACATGCCGTCAGATTTTGAGGTCTTGAAATAATTCCATATTATTAAAAAAATTATGCATAATTTCTAGGAAATTACAATGGAATTTTATTTATCCCTCCTATCATTTGTTATTCGTTTAATATAAGGACTACTTGGCTATTCCTACTATATCATCAAATTCTAAAAATGTGAGAATAACTAGATTATTTGGAATATTATTTCCATAAATTTTAATAAGGGAAGATTTATATGCATGAAACACAATTATTTCAACACTTGGTGTTTTCATTGACAACTTAATCTCTCTATATTGAGGTGGAATTAGAAAATTTCATGAGAATAATGAATATATGAATGAAGATGTTCATCTAGAATAAAATTGTATATTCAATATTATTGGATGAATAAAAAGAATATATATCAACATTTTTTTCATGATAAACCCATTAGAATTTATATTATAATATCTCATCATTACATTGTCTTTGTATGTGGTGTTAATATATTATGTTTCATATCCCATAACATGTTTCAATGATTTTTATAGTGTCCATGTCTCTTATTGGTGTGACATTAAATAGTTGAGGGAGGGATGAGTTGAACCTTCATTTCTTCCATAATATTTAATTTCTTCCTCATATCCCTTTTAAAATAATGATCTTAATTCCTTGTTTTCCCACTCTTTTTAAATCATTCCATTCCTTTGAGGTAGTTTCTTGGATTATTCATAGCAAACAATTGATGTGTGGTAAATTTGATCTTATTCCCTCTTTTAGGTTTATTATATGAACCCATATAGTTATATTCTATGTATATCTTCTTATCTCTAGTTAAATAGATCCATTAATGTTGAATGATTTAATTATCCAACATATATAGAGTTCCATGTTTTATAAAAAAATTACATGTTTTTAATTTAAATATTCAATAAAAACATCCAAAGGATTCAGAGGCGTACTTTATTTGGAAGACTAAGTATATAAAACATCAATATAAAACTAAAATAAAAGGATTCTATTTTAATTTCTATAATGAGATCCTAAATCCATTTGATCTCCTAAAACTATATAGGATAACCTAGGGTATATATAGAAAATACAGGTGATCTAAATATCCCATTATGGGAATAAACATAATAATAAAGGATTACATGTCAGTCAGATGGAATGACATGATATTATAAAAGATAATGCTTATAAATAATCTCATGGGATAATAATATAAATAAAATGGAATAATAATATGTTGGAAATATAGGAATTTGGTGGAAACATATAACATGATATAATCATAAGTAAAGGATAACTACTAAGATGACATCACATAGTGGACATATTCCCATTTTGTATTAGGTTTACTCCCTAGTCCCATACATAACATCTCATGTGAAAAAATTACCCAATGAATTGGAGTACTATATGGGTTCACCAATCATAACATGTAAATTCTTATACATTCCAGAAAATAAAATCAATCATAAGGCATAAACATAAGAATTACCCATGGACATAAATGAGAAAATTGGAAGAAAATTTGGGATAATCATAAGGCATAATCTGGGATCATATTGCAATCATATGGATTTCATAAAGATTGCAAAGGGAAGATGGAATAAAATATTTTTGATATTAATATATTAATACATAATAATATGTCTCATAATATGGTGTTCATTTCATAAAACATTTCATGATAATTGGAAGAAAATTTGTTATAGAAATGAATATTCAAAACAACATTTTAATGAATCTGTTAAAGACTTTTGGAGAAATAATAAGTATGATTTTTTTTATAATTAGAGGTAAACCAGAATGTTTATACCTAAACTATTCCTTTATTTAATTAAATAATTAATGATAATAAATATTTTAAATGATCATTAAAAAAAGGAGTAAAGGATAGAAATGTTACACTTAATAGGGTTATGTTTTAAAGAATGCGTTTAAGAAATGAACTTAATAAATGCATTACCAAATCCAAAGAAATTAAAATTGGATTGGTATATATTTAATATACAAATATAAATTTTTTTATAAGAATTAAATAATGTCAAATAGAGAGAGAAAGTGAATTATAGAGCTAAATTTCATAACCCAAACAAAAATAGTTCTTTAGAGACATCCATTAACTTATATTCCAGAATCATTCTGCACATACACTTATTATCTTGCATAATAAAATTAAATTAAATAATAAATTAATTAATAAAATTTTTCATATATATTTTCTTTATTATAATTATATTATGTTAATGTACAACCATTTCATTGAGTTATAAAGACTAATTTTTATTTTTTGAGGATGTTCATTTCATGGTTCCATAACAAGAACACTTGTGTATAATTATTGATATTCTTGTAAAATGGAACTATAAAAAACTAAGTCAAATAAATTTATATTAATTTAATTACATAAATTGAAATTTTCCAAAATAATAATATATTTTCCAATATAGGGATGATTATTTTAGTAAAAACACAAATGTTATACAATTAGTTCATTTTTGGTCGTTTTACTAACCGTCACAAACTAGATTCATTTCATTAAACTAAATGATTATTAAAACATTAAATAACAAGAAATTAGTTATAATATAATTATTAAAATCATATTTAACCATAATATCTTCATTATAACCATCCTTGAAGATAGTTGAGAAAAACGATGTATATTGTTCCTCGGGGTAGTGAACCAACCATATTGTGAACATCACTTTTGTTTTAGAAATGAAAGATTGGATGGTATAAGACATATATTATTCTAGAATAATAACATATTTTAATTTTTGGGATACTTATGTTTCTATGTTTATGTGGATGTACATTATATGGTGTCAGTAGAAGAAGAATAATATTAAAATAAATTTAGTTTAGAGTTAACCTCTCCTTTTGATTGTCATATTTTAGGATACTCCATAAGGATCCTTGGAATGATATTTGGATGTGACTATAAGAACTAGAATATGGGGGAGAGGATTGGGAATGGAATTTGGAAAAAAATTGATAATCTAAAAGGCTTATAATTTTTGTGGAAAAGGGGTGGAGAGTTGTCGTATTTATAAGTGGTGGCGAGGGGCGATTTTGAATATTATATTCGTTAGTTAATTATTTTAGCTCAAGAATACCAGTATAATTTATTCTTATGAATATATATAGAAAATCGTGCATGTAATTTTGGAATAGTGGTTTAATACATTATCAATGACTCAAAACATCATGTATTTATATTATAATGTTAAATAATGTATTTTTTGTATCTCACTGTTCACAAAAATTAAATTAATTTAGAAAAATAAAAAAAAGTATATCCTAACCATTTTTAAACATGTAGATTTCCAAAATTAAATATAGTTTTTGAAAATAATATTATAGAAATGAGAAATTTAAATTTAAAATAAATACTCATTTATTTTAAAAATACTAATATTAATATTATGATCAATTTTCTGAGCCTTTGAAATATTACTTATGGTATCACAAAATAATATTATAATTATAATAAAACATAATATTAATTTTTTAATCCTTTTTATAAAAATAAAATTTCTTTTAAATCATTATAATATTTATAATTGTTAAATTAAAACATTTATGTTTTATAGAAATTCAAATACATAATTTTCCATTTTTAAAACATTTATTTACTTGAACCATAGTATAACTATATCATATTTTTATTTTTTAAGTTATGTAAATGTTATTTTAAAATTAATTAGGTGAGGATATTATTATAGTAGTTATTTTACTCTTCTTAATGGTCATATTATTATTCCAATGGTTAGGTTACTATTCCAATAGCAAGATTACTATTCCTATAGTTAAAATTTTAATTCTAATATGAGTTGCTTGTATCATATAAATACATCATATTTCATTCAGTATCCATAAATTATATTTTATCCCAAATATATATATATATATATATATATATATATTGAAAATTCATATTTCATTAATAATATTCTTATTCATTTCTACGTTGTTGTTTATGAGTGTGATTATCCTTGTTGTTTGAAAAGATATATGTTTTACTATTATTATTAAATTAATTTTTTTTATAATAATACGTTAAATTCGTATGGACATATTTATTTTCAAAATGTAATGTTCAAATTAATATAAGAAAATGTTGTTTATTTCATCATGTGTTGCACGTGCATTATACTACATGACTAAATATGAAATAATTAAAAGAATAGAAATTCAATAGATAAAATTATAGGTTGTTTTATTCTTCCCCCTTAAGAAATATTGTTCTCAAAATTTTATTTTTGATACTAAGGTGAAAAAATGTGAGTGTACATCTACATTATGGTGTCCTCCAATTCCAATGTCACATCCTCATACTTATGGTGTATCTATAGTACATTAATTAGGTGATTTTTCTAGTGATGTATAACTTTATCTCTATTGTAAGAGTTCTTCATCATCTACTCACCATAAGAGAGATTATTTTATAGTTTTACCTTCTATGTAATTAGTATATGTGAGTGATTTGATATGTAATTCCTCAATATGAATACATTGAATTCAAGATGTACTAGAGACAAGTTTTGTGGGAGTACTGGTTAATTAGCCACAACTTCAATGCGGTCAATAATCTCAAAATGGGATGATGTACTTGGGAATTAACATTCACTTATTCTTAAATATCATGAATCTATTCCATGGAGATATATGGAGGAACAGATTATCTCCAACCTCAATCTTTTGGTCTCATAGATTATTTTCATCATAGCTCATCTATGGAATTTGAGCTATCCTAATGTGACACAGAATGGTATTGACCTTTTATACCATTTCCTCAACCATTTCTGGCCCTAGAAGATTTGTTTCACCAACTTCATCCTGACACACTGGTCTTCCAAATTTCATGCCATAAAGTTTTTTATATTGATCAATTTGGATTATTTATTGGAAACTATTATTATAATATAACTTGACTATAGGAAGATATTGATCCCATCCTCCTTTTAAGTCTATCTAGCAAGATCTTAATATGTAATCAAGTGTCTAGATTGTTCACTAATATTGGCCATCTATTTGGGGGTGATTATCCATATTTAATTTCAACTCAGTGTTTAGAGAATACTAGATACTTTAACATAACTTATAGGTAAACCTACGATCTTTATTAGATAGAATCGATAAGGATGTTCTATATAGCCTCATGAATTATATAATGTATATCTTTGTAATTTGATCAAGTGAGAAGTCCCATATAATTGAAATGATATGAGAATTATTTATAAGATGGTCTACCAAAACCCATATAGCATTATTTCCTCTATATTTCCTCAAAATACTACTAAAAGAGTCCAAACTAATGTCTCCCATTTCCATGTAGTTATGGGTAATGGTTGCGTCGCCCCTTGGAAATTTTCTTCTTAACCTTCACTTACTAACATACTAGGAACTTTGATGTATATTTTGTTATCTTGTTCTTTATATTTTCACATTAATAGTTATATATATAATAACAATACATCTTCATGCTGCTTGAGAGGATGGTGAATTTAGATCTATGCACATCATTCAAAATCTCATTCTTTATCTCAATATTTGACGGTACACATTATCATGATCCAAATATTACAACTCAATCATTATCAATTTTTTATTTTTGAGGATTTCCATTTTCTTATAGCTTCGACATTCATCTATATTTTCACATTATCTCATTGAATATCCTTTATATTCTCCAATAAGTATGGTTGAGAAATTGTTTGATAAAATAATGATGATGTTCCTTGATTTATGATTCCCATGACCATACATTTTAAGTCTAAGAAGATTGGATCCTTCTCCATTCTGCTAACTGATATGGTTTCCAAATCCATACCACTTATATAATCTTAAAATTTATTTTATTTCCTAAAATGGTAGTGAATTGATTAGTCATAATCCTTAATCATCATTAAACATCTTCATTGGCACATATTAATCTCATTCTATGTGAATATATACTTTATACTCATATGATCATTATATAATTCATAATTATTTTTAGAAATATAGTGCTACCTAATTTTTAATGTGAATATCACTATAACCAACTCCATATAACTCTTTGGGTAGTTCTACTCATGAAGTTTCATTTTACATGGGTCATGTTCTATCACTTTTTCATTTTTCATCACTACACAACCTAATCCCTTCTTTGAATCATCGATGTATACTATGAGAAGTTCCCCACCAGAGGTCAGAATGAGAAATAGTGCAGTGATAAACCTATTTTTCAATTTATTAAAGCTCTATTCACATCCATTAGTCCCTAAAAACGTTACTTCCTTTTCATTAAACTATTTTATAAGTGTTTATAAGTTTAATAAGTTTCTTAAAAATCAATGTTAATACCTATCTAGTCTAAGAAAACTGTGGATATCTATTATGTATATTGGTTTGGGAAACATCTCAATTTCCCTTATCTTAGAAGGGTATACATATATCCTTTTTTGGTGATAACATGCCCCATCAATGATGTTCCTCCATCTAGAACTTATATTTACTATACTTTTCATGTTGTTTCTCCCATGAAAAGTCTTTAACACTATATTTAAACTCCCCTATCACTCCTCCTTACTTTAGGATTATATAAAGATATCATCTTTAAATACTACCAAAAAAATTTCACGGTAATTTATGATATCTATATTAATTTTGACCATAAATATTTCTGGAATGTCAGTTCAATAAACCATGTTTTCAAAAGAATAACATTGTGTTTGATAGTGTATACAAAACACAACCCAGAGCTTAAATGATTTGTGAAATATATAATTTAAAACCTGAACATTATAACCTATCCATTTAATTAATATCTATTAATAAAACTAAATTAATTATGAAATTTATAAGGTTTAAAAATATATAAAATAAATTCATTGGTTTTAAATTGATTCAAATTTAAAAAAATATATTCAAAAGTAAAAGTAATGTTTTTTTGGAAAACTATTTTTATGTGCATAATGTGTCTTTATTTTAGTAAATTAAATTATCAACAATTTGGGAATTATTTTAATAAAATTTATATATTATATATGAAATATTACATTTTATCATTCAACTATTATTTTTTTTAGGCATGAAATAAGAATACACATAGTTTTATGCTAAAAATTGATATTTTTCTAAAAGTGGTTACATAATATTTTATGCACTTATTTTAAAATTAATTTTTAACAATTTTATAAATTATTTTAAAAAATTAAATTTATTTTGAAATCTTGGTTTAAATTTTATCGTAGATTTAATTTTTTATAATTTTCTAAAAATATTAATTTTTGATGAATTGTGAAAACTATGATTATTATTGGAAACTAGATTTTCCTTTAAATAATTAAAAGTTCAATTTTGTTAAATTTTTTTAAAATGTAAAATTAGTTCAATTTTATTATAATTAATTAAATTTATGTCATTGGAATAATTATATGGAACGGTTTATCATAATTGTTTTCTATAATTATGAAAACTCTTCATTTCGAAAATTGGGTGTTTGTCGTGTCTGAAGGTTTAAATTTAAATTAAATTATGAAAATTTTATATATTAAACTTAGAATAATGTATTACATATTTTTAAAAATAATAATTAATATTATATAACAATTTTAACTTTTCTTTACCACATAATGAATTATTAAGGCAGTAAAAATTAATTACCTCGGTTTAGGTAAAAACGCGTTTACCATGAGTTAAACTAAAATGATAAGAGTTAAAATGACCAAATAGTTTTTATGATTTTTATTGGATGGACATATTTTCACATTATATCATATCATGTTTTATAATGATACATTTGTATCTTTTTACTCATGAAAACATGGATACAATTTATTATTTTCAAAAATTCCTAGTGTGTCCTCTCCCTCACAAATAAAAGGGAATCCCATATACTATCTTATTCACACATAAAAATCCATTTTTAAAAAAATAACTAACCAAATACTTTACTAGAATCCCTTTAAATTACCTAGTGTAACAACCCAAAGTTTAATTAATGGAAATCCCCCTTGATCAAATTAAATGTCTCTTCGTGTCTATATAAAATGTCAACTTCCTTGGTTTTATGTAAAGAATTTTGACCGTTGCAAATATAGTCATAGAACCGTGATCACACGATTAGTATAAATATAGGACTTTAACAAATCCAATTTACTCAGACCAAGGAAGCGATGGACTCATCCAGTAGAATTTCCCCATAAGAAGCCCATTTTTCGGAGCTCGGAAAAGAGGTGGCATCCTTGGGAATCACTCTTGACCAAGCTCAAGCTGAGCTTCATCATGTCAAGCTCAAACGGGATTGTTTATAGGAGAAGTGGATGTTGATAGAAATTACCACTCGAGCAATGTTATCCGAGCCACCCCAAGAGTCTATCACCATCGCACACCTTACCCTTAGAACTTATGCGGTTGTTTTAAGGGGTTATGTAAAAAATAAATAGTACTATGTTCATGTACATTATTTTTTATATAATAATGAATATACTTTTTGTCATTATTGATTCATTGTAAATAGTTTTTAAAGTACAAATAGTGGTTGTAGTTATTATTTAATTAAGAATTCTATTTTTTAAAATTAAGGGATTTTTGAATTAAATAATATTTTAATAAAATATTATGATTATTATTAAATTAATTTTTATTAAATATAAATGATCTTATAATATTATGAATGCAATTATAATTGTTATTAAGGTTTGAAAGCCATTTCTATCAAAACCTGTGAATTTTGGATAAATATCGGTTTTTATTTTAAAAGTGAAAATTAACATATTTATAAAATTATTTAGATAAAATAAATGTTATTTCTGGAATCAGGACGTCGAAATTATCCAACGGTGAATTTTTCATAATTTTCTGAGACAATCAAATTTTTGGGTAAAAAATAAATACCGTTTAAATATTTAATGTGTATTATGACATCATAATGACCAAATAGTGATGAAATAAAATACTATAAGCTTTATTTTCGTCCAATATATGTTTTAACATTTAAATAATGTGATTTTGGGTTTGTTTGACTTACCTTTCAAAGCATTAATGGACCCCTCAAGACTTATTAAACACCTTGTCTTTTTGAATTAATTTCCATGGGAATGTGACTCACCTCCACATAAGCAACCTTATTATTTTAAGAAGTTCGGACTTTGGCCTTATAAAATATTTTTTTCCTCTTCCCTTTTCCAAAACCATGGGCAAAAGCATGGGATGGTTTGTGGTTTGGATTAATTTAATGTAAAGGGACCCGAACCTAAATAATAAAGAATTCCCTCACCTTTCCTATATAAACCCACCCAAGATCCCACTTACTCCTCACCCAAAGCCTTTTCAGTTCGTCCAACCTCTACCCTACTCTCTATAGAATCCTCCCAATGTGTCCAAATCTCCCAATAAGCCTCTCACAAGCCTCTTTCTAGCCTTTGTAAGTACACTTCCAAGTAAGGGTTTTTTCTTCCTTTCTCATTTTTGTCAATTTTCTTTAAGTTGTATTGCCCTTTTAATTTCAATTATGAATGTTGGGGTATGGTTTCTCACCTCCCCCATACTACCCTATTATTGTTTTAATTATGTAATACCCCTTTCTCTCTTATTAAATGAATCTCATGTACACCCGTTACTATGCCGAAATTCCAAAAGGAACTTCTCTCTCCTCTTTTACATTCAAGAAATACTCTTATGTCATGAACCTAAATTCCATTAAAAATTTTGGGACATGTATCTATATGACCTCCTTACTATCCAATCAATATAAATATTATGAGTAACCCCTTTCTCTCTCATCAACCTTTTTTTATTAATTCTTACGTCACGCTGTTACGCTGCCAAAATCGAATCGATTTTCTAAGCCAATGCCACTGTGTAGTGGATACCATTCCCATTTCTCCATCAAGGCTATTCACCTTTATGCACATTTACTTATTGATTACAAATTTTCATGTATGAATTCAACATTCCTTTATCATGGAATAAATTATTATGTTTTATGAAACCATGTTTTATGATCCATGGGGCACACTTATGCATGAAATGAAATGTTTAAGAAGGGTGCGCCCTTATAGCGCTCCAATGCATTGGGTAAAGTATAATGTCATGATACGTCATCTGTAATTATTGTTGACTCATGATAATTCAAGTGCAACGAGAGTTTACTCATGATTCATGTGCAAGGAGGATTTACTCATGCTCCATGTGCAATGAGCCTTGGCTCATGCTAATTCCATGTTAAGTGTTGTTGCCACATTTCCATGTTATGATTATCATGCTTTATCATGCCTTTATGTTCATGTTTCTCTTATTCTCTATTGATATTCCTATTGTCTAACATGTATTGTATTCCTCATGTTATTCCATGTGTATTCCCTTACTGGGATTTGTAGCTCACTCTTTTCTTAGGCATGTCCTCATGTTATCCAATGCAATGCTAAGCACGAGGGAATGTAGTGGTCATGTAAAGGAAGTTTTCAATAATGATGTTGTATTTCATGTTTTATGTTTTTATGTAATGATCCTAATCCCCAAAGACACTAAACCTCTCGATCTTCTTTGTTGTATCAAGTGATGTTTTATGCAATAAATCATGTTTAAGTTTGTAATAAAAGCAGGGTTTTCATAGTCGGCATCAGAGGATAGGTTTAGTTATTTTTGGGATTAGGATTAGAAAACCCTAGAAAAGCCTTATGGACAAGACTAAGTATAATAAAAACATCCCTATGTTTTGGTAAGTACCGAGTAAGTGGTTTATCAAGAAAATACATTCCTGTCTCGATACCAGCAGGTAGAGGTGGCTCTGGCACAGATGTATCCTAGGGGTAAAACCCCAAAACACCACTTTGAGCTAGACTCGAACGGGAACTGGTGCATGAAAATGGGCCTTGCTGCAATCTTGTTTATGACACTCTCAGGGGATATGTTTTGATAAATTCACAAGCTTAGTATGAACCCTTATTAAGGGAACTAAAAAAAAATCCCCTAAGAATATATGTTATATAGTATATCTTGAAAAGCCTAGATTGAAGCCTATAGACTCATGAGATAAGGAAATAAAAGTTTATTTATGAGTCATCAACTTTTGTCATTGGATTACCCTTTATGTGTTACCCCTATAATTCCTTTTATTACAGCCAATGGCTGGTAATAGGAGGACTCGGGCAAACAACCTATGTGAAGATCAGTGTGATGATTGTACTAATGAGATGCCCAATCCAATGGGAGTGGGAATCGTGAACTTTTTCACGCTTCTCTCTCATCTCACTCAAGCTTTTAATACAAACATGGGTCAATAGGAATGTTCAACACACCCTAAGAAAGAACAATTCGCTATCGAGAGATTCATGAGACAAAGGCTTCCGACTTTTAGTGGATCATCCAATCCCACGATCGCTGAACAATGGATCAACTCCATTGAAAATATATTCTCCATCCTTCAATGTTCTTAACAAGATAAGGTTCTCCTGGCTTCTTATCGTATGGAGGGTGAAGCTGATCAATGGTGAACGTTGATAAAAAATACGAAGCCTGAGGAGGAGATTGAGGCATTGGAATGGAAGGATTTCCGGAATATGTTTTTCGATAAATATTTTCCACGCACCCTCCAGATTAAGATGGAAAGGGACTTCCTTTCCCTCAAGAAAAAAGATGAAGAATTTTTTGGATCGTATGAGTAAAACATCACAAGGCTTGCATGATACGCTTCCGGCTTTGTCGTTACCCCCGAATGCAAAGTTGACCGCTTCTTTGGTGGGCTGAAGCCTAGCTTGTGGAAAGTTTTAGCGATCCGTGACTTCGACAGCTATGAGGAAATTTTCCGATGTGCCCTCATGGTCAAAATGGAGATTGGAGAATCACAGGGGTATCATGGGGACAAGAAGCGTAAGGTGGAATTCAATGCTGGTGGTCTGATGGATAAATTCAATGGTGCTAAGAAGATCCAGCACCCCACTTGCCAAAAGAGCGGGAAGAAGAACCCATGAAATTGCCTTAAGGGGACAAGGAAATGCTTCAGGTGTGGAAGGGAATGACACCTAGCTGTCAACTGTCGGCAAGAAAGACCCACGGCTATGAAAGAGGAGAGGAATGCTCTGTTCGAACCTTAACGCATTGTTCAATGCTACAAATGCCAAGAACCGGGTCATTTTCAAAATCTGTGCCCTAATCCAAGGGTTTTCGGAGGCAACCAACAACCTCCAAGGTAACAAGGAAAAGATTTTTCCATAATTTCTGAAGATGTGAACCCTGACAATGAAGTGGTGACAGGTACGCTAGTTATTCATTCAATAATAGTGAATTTACTTTTTGATTTAGGTTCTACGCATTCTTTTATATCTCGAAAGATTAGTAGAACAATCCCATCACCACCACAAATCATGGAGGTGAAGATGTCAGTGAGTACGGAAAATGTGTCAATCATTGCATCCCATGAGTATAAGTCCTCCCTTATTATAATCTATGGATTTAATTTCCTGGATAACCTCATCATACTCCCTCTAGTGGAATTTGATGCAATTCTTGGCATGGATTGGAATTCCTTATATAGAGCCAACATAAATTTTCGGGAGAGGGAAATCACACTCCATATGGAGAATCGACCCCTGATTCTTTACAAGTGTAAGGAGGAAGATGAATCTCCTTTAGCTCCATCATCTCAAGCATGGATATTACTTCCCTATGAGCATGCGTATCTGCATCAGATGATTGAGTCCATGGAAGAAACCATCCTTGAATAAATGCATATTGTGAGGGATTTTGTGGAAGTGTTTCCCGAGGAACTGCCCGGTCTTCCTCCTAGAAGAGATGTTGAATTCTCAATTGATCTTATTCACAGGGCTTTAACAATATCCAAGACTCCATATGGAATGGCTATTGTAGAGCTTGAAGAGATGAAGAAACAACTACAGGAGAATCTGGATAAAGGGTTTATACACCCAAGTGCTTCACCATGGGGTGCACCAGTCCTCTTCGTCAAGAAGAAGGCTGGGTCAATGCGGCTTTGCATCGATTATCGTGAACTTAACAAAATCATGATAAAGAACAAGTATCCTCTACCAAGAATTGATGACTTGTTCGATCAGCTGTGTGGAGCACAATACTTCTCTAAGGTGGACTTGCGGTTGGGATATTATCAAGTAAGTGTGAAGAAGGAAGATATCCCCAAGACTGCTTTTCACACAATATACGGGCACTATGAATTCATATTAATGCCTTTCAGACTCACTAATGATCCAGAAATATTCATGGACTTGATGAATAGAGTCTTTAGATATTACCTAGAAAAATTTGTGGTAGTCTTTATAGATGATATTCTAATATACTCCAAAACCAAGGAGGATCATGAGGAGCATTTAAGAATTGTACTGGAGACTTTGTGCAAGGAGAAACTCTATGAAAAGTACAGAAAGTGTGAGTTTTGGTTGAAGGAAGTCTCATTCTTGGGCCATATCACCACAAGCAATGGGATATCTATGGATCCCTTCAAAACAGATGCAAGTGAGGGATGGACGAGGCCAACATCAGTAACGGATATTCGTAGCTTCTTGGCGTTAGCTGGATATTATTGACGATTTGTGAGAAATTAATCACGATTTTCCAACCTCTTACCAATCTAACTCGAAATGGAGTAAAGTTTGCTCGGAGTGACGAATGTGAAAAAAGCTTCAAGGTGTTGAAAAGGAGGCTTATCACTGCACCCGTTCTCACTTTACCCACAAGTGGGGAACGTTTTGTGGTTTTCAGTGATTCTTCAAAGAAGGGCTTAGGCTGCGTGCTGATGCAGAATGATAAAGTGATATCATATTCCTCAAGGTAGTTGAAAATCAACGAGATAAACTATCCAACACATGATCTATAGTTGGCGGCTATAATCTTTTCCTTGAAAATCTAGCAACATTATCTTTATGGGGAGAAATGTGAGATATATACTGACCACAAAAGTCTTAAATATATATTCACATAGAAAGATATTAATATGCGCCAGAGAAGATGGATAGATCTCATCAAGGATTATGACTGTTCAATACATTACAACCCTGGGAAAGCGAACAAGTTGGAAGATGCACTAAGTAGAAAGGACCCAGCGATTCTATCAATGATGCGAATTGAGAAGGATCCAATATTCTTAGACTTGATGAAGATGGACATGGGAATAATAAATAAGGGAACATCATCAGTCCTTTCACAAATGATTGCTCAACCGTCTATTTTGGAAAGGTTAAAGGATACGCAAAAGGATGATGTGGGAATTCAAGATAAAGTAGAAGCTATCAAAAATGGGAATGTTAATGAAGAAGGAATTGTGCGGTTTGGGAAAAGGCTATGTGTTCCATGATGTCCGAATATGAAGAATGATCTTTTGGATGGTGCACATAGTTCAAATTTCTCTATTCACCAAGGGAGGACAAAGATGTATTGAGATCTCTGAGAAAACGTTTGGTGGGATAATATGAAAAAGAAGATCACTGAATATACATCAAAGTGCCTGGTGTGTCAGCAAGTGAAGGCAGAGAGGTAGAAGTCTAAGGGAATGATGCAACCATTTCCCATACGAGAATGGAAATGTGAGAAAATCGCCATGGACTTTGTCGCCGGACTTCCAAGGACATCCAAAGGCAACAATGCAATCTGGGTTATTGTGGATCATCTTACAAAGACTTCACACTTCATTGCTATTCGGGAGGATTTCCCTTTGGATAAAATGGAACAGATATATATCAGGGAAGTGGTAAGGCAGCATGGATTACCACTATCTATTGTGTCTGACCGAGATCCATGATTAACCTCTATGTTTTAGAAGAGTCTTCAACATGCTCTGAATACTGAAATGAATTTCAGTACGACCTATCATCCTCAAACTGATGGCCAATCCGAGCAGACTATCCAAACACTTGAGGATATGTTGAGAGCATGCTAAGTGAACTTCAAAGGGGGATGAGATCAACATCTTCCTCTTGTTTAGTTCTCTTATAATAATAGTTTCCACTCAAGTATCCAAATGGCACCATATGAATCCCTGTATTGGAAAAGGTACAGAACACTGAAATGTTGGGATGAGGTCGGAGAACGTAAGCTGCTTGGACCAGAAATGGTCGAGGAAATGGTGGAGAAGGTGAAAACCATTCAGCAGCATATCAAGGTAGCTCAGAGTCGACAGAAGAGTTATGTAGATAATCGTCGATGATAACTTGAGTTTAAAGTAGGAAACATGGTTTTTCTACGTATATCTCTGTGGAAGGAGGTCATGAGGTTTGGAAAGAAAGGGAAGTTAAGTCCAAGGTACATCAGACCCTTCGAGATTCTTGATCGTGTCGGGGCTGTGGCCTATCGACTAGTACTTCCACCTACCATGGCCAAAGTACATGATGTATTTCATGTATCCCTCTTAAGGAAGTACATACCAGACCCTTCACATGTACTCTCTTCTAAGGTGGTACAATTTTAAGATGATCTTTATTATGAGGAGCAACCAGTGGAGATATTAGATCGTAGAGAAAAAGTTCTACAAAATAAGACAATGCCCCTCATCAAGGTGTTGTGGAGAAACATCAAGTTTGAAGAAGAAACTTGGGAATCGGAGGAAATGATGAAGTTGAGTTACCCACATCTGTTTTAGTCTAGGAAAAGGAAAATCTCGCGGGTGAAATTTTTTAAGGGGGAATATTGTAACGACCCAAAGTTTCATTAATGGAAATCCCACTTGATCAAATTAAATGTCTCTTTTTGTTTATATAAAATTTCAACTTCCTTTGTTTTATGTTAAGAATTTCGACCAATTCTAATATAGCCGTTGAACCGTGATCACACTATTAGTATAAATATAGGACTTTAACAAATCCAATTTACTCAGACAATGGAAGAGATGGCCTCATCCAGTAGAATTGCCCCATACGAAGCCCATTTGTCGAAGCTCGGAAAAAGGTGGCATCCTTGGGCTTCACTCGTGACCAAGACCAAGCTGAGTTTCATCATGTCAAGCTCGAACAGGACCGTCTACGGGAGAAGTGGAAGTTGATAGAAATTACCACTCGAGCGATGTTATCTGAGCCACCCCAAGAGTCTGTCACCATCACACACCTTACCCTTAGGTCTTATGCGGCTGTTTTAAGGGGTTATGTAACAAATAAATATTACTATGTTCATGAACATTATTTTTTTATATAATAATTAATATAATTTCTTGTCATTATTGATACATTGTAAATAGTTTTTAAAGTACAAGTAGTGTTTTTGTTATTATTTAATTAAGAATTATTTTTTTTAAAATTAAGGGATTTTTGAATTAAATAATATTTTAATAAAATATTATGATTAATATTAAATTAATTTTTATTAAATATAAATGATCTTATAATTTTATGAATGCAATTATAATTTTTATTAAGGTTTGAAAGCCATTTCTGTCAAAACCCGTGGATTTTCGATAAATGTAGGTTTTTATTTTAAAAGTGAAAATTAACATATTTAGAAAATTATTTAGATAAAATAAATGGTATTTCTAGTATCAGGACATCGAAATTATCCAACAATGAATTTTTCATAATTTTCTGAGACAGTTAAATTTTTGGGTAAAAAATAAACAATGTTTAAATATATAATGTGTTTTATGAAATCATAATGACCCAATAGTGATGTAATAAAATACTATAAGCATTATGTTCGGCCAATATATGTTTTAAAATTATAATAATGTGATTTTGGGATTGTTTGAATTACCTTTCAAAGCATTAATGGACCTCTCAAGACTTATTAAACACCTTGTCTTTTTAAATTAATTTCCATGGAAGTGTGACTAACCTCCACATAAGCAAACTTATTATTTTAAGAAGTTCGGACTTTGGCCTTATAAAATATTATTTTCCTCTTCCCTTTTCCAGAAACCATTGGCAAAAACCATGGGATGGTTTGTGGTTTGTATTAATTTAATGTTAGGGGACCCAAACCTAAATAATAAAGAATTCCCTCACTTTTACTATATAAACCCACCCAAGCTCCAACTTCCTCCTCACCCAAAGCCTTTGAAGTTCTTCCAACCTCTTTCCTACTCTCTCCAGAATCCTCTGAACGTGTCCCAAGCTCCCAATAAGCCTCTCACAAGTCTCTCTCTAGCCTTTGGAAGCACACTTCCAAGTAAGGGTTTTTTCTTCCTTTCTCATTTTTGTCAATTTTCTTTAAGTTTTATTTCCCTTTTAATTTCAATTATTAATGTTGAGGTATGGTTTCACACCTCCCCCATACTTCCCTCTTATTGTTTTAATGATTGGATACCCCTTTCTCTCTCATTAAATTCCTCCCATGTACACCCATTACTATGCCGAAATTACGAAAGGAACTTCTCTCACTTCTTTTACATTCAAGCAATACTCTTGTGTCATGAACCTAAATTACATTACAATTGTTGGTACATGTATCTATATGAAATACTTACTGTCCATTCAATATTAATATGATGTGAAACCCCTTTCTCTCTCATCAACCTTTTTTTATGAATTCTTACGTCATGTCGTTACGCTGCCGAAATCGCACCGATTTTCTAAGCCAATTCCATTTTGTAGTGGATACCATGCTCATTTCTCCATCAAGGGTATTCACCTTTATGCACATTTACTTATTGATTACAAAGTTTCATGTATGAATTCCACATTCCTTTATCGTGGAATAATTGATTATGTTCTATGAATCCATGTTTTATGATCCATGTGGCACACTTATGCATGAAATGAAATGTTTAAGAAGGGTGCGCCCTTATAGCGCTCCAATGTATTGGGTAAAGTATAATATCATGATACGTCATGTGCAATGAGTGTTGACTCATTCTAATTCAATTGAAATGAGGGTTTACTTGTGCATCATGTGTAATGAGGATTTACTTATGCTCCATGTGCAATGAGCCTTGGCTCATGCTAATTCCATGTTAAGTGTTGTTTCCAAATTTCCATGTTATTATTATCATTCTTTATCATGCCTTTATGTTCATGTTTCTATTATTCCCTATTGATATGCCTATTTTCTAACATTTATTGTACTCCTCATGTTATTCCATGTGTTTTCCATTACAAGGATTTTTAGCTCACCCTTTTCCTATGCATGTCCTCAGGTTATCTCATGCAATGCTACGTATGAGGGAATGTAGTGTCCATGTAAAGGAAGTTTTCAATAAAGATGTTGTATTTCATTTTTTTTGTTTTTATGTAATGATCCTAAGCCCCAAAGACACTAAACCTCTCGATATTATTTGTTGTATCAAGTGAAGTTTTATGTAATAAATCATTTTTAAGTTTGTAATAAAAACAGGGTTGTCATACCTAGAGTCCTTGTTTTTATTAGGAAACCATTATCGAAAGGATTTAGGTATAAACATAAATAGGTTCTCAGAAGATGGGGTAAATTTCTTAACCATGCATATTTGTTTAATTTAATCATATAACTTCTCAAAATATTCTTCAAAAATAATATATATATATATATATATATTAAATATTCTTATATGTTATTATATTAATTTCTTAACCAATATCCTGCCAAATTTTTGTTAAATGGGAAACAAAACTATCAATCGTGTGTATGGAGGACTACCACCTCACGTATCGATGTAATTTGTTTTCTATAATTACCACGCATATATGGATATAATTTATTATTTAATTTATATATATATATATATGATATTTATCATTAAAAAATAATTCTTAGATTATAATATCACATTTACCTTCTTATATTCCAATATGTTGGAAGATGATAATGTTGTTCATAAGTATGTGTGGACTATTGCCTCCACATTACGATGTGATACGCTTTCTTTATATTTTTAAATGGATGGTAATAAGGATATATTTAATGAATATATATGATATATATGATATAATAATGATTACAGAAATGTGAAATATTATTTAACACTATTTCATTCCCCTGATTAAAGAAATAGAAACAATATTCCTATGTACGTATGTTCTACCATCTCCATGAATAATGAAATTAAATTTCTATCTAACATTTATGGATTAATATATATAATTTTATAATGAATATTTATTATATTTAAATCATGTTCAATATTTTATAGATCATTAAACCATGATTAATGTACAAGTACAAAACTATTGAACTAAAAAATACATGAAAAATAAAGCTATTATCATCCGAAATAGTGTTTATAATAAATAATTGTTAATAAATGAGTGATAAAAAGTTATATGAAAAGAATATATGGTATAATATATATTATTATGTTTCGGAAAAGGATTTATAATAAGTATATATTTATAAAATAGGGGGTTCAAAAACATACAAATAAAATTGGAAATCTGGTAAATGTTTCTCGTATTACTTTTACTTCCATGAGAAATATGCCATATTCACCACTTATATATTTTCTGTGGTATATATAATATGGATTTGATATTTTTTATTATGAATCTCTTTATCTTTATGGAATTTAAATCTTCATTTAAATTTATTTCTTTCTGAGTGCTTACGATCCAAACATTACCAAAGTGGTAAGGGTTTATTTCACAATCTCACCGTCATTTAAGATTTTGTATGTTTAAGTATCCCTATCACAACCCAACCCTAACAGAGGCTCAAAACAAAACTACCCCTAGCCTTCCTCCATAGTCCATGGGGTGGAGAAAATCACTAAAACTCATATCCAAATTGGGTGGCCTTTTCTTAATGTACCTATACGCACATGATCAACCATGTCAATGTAGAAGTGTAGAGGAATAATAATTAAATGATACAATATATAGAATATAAACCAAGAATGAAGAACCTATAGGGTGTATAAAAGAATGATAGTAAAAACTAAAAATTAAAGTGGAAAAACATGCCCAAACAGAAAGATATCCCATCCTTAATAATGGAAAGTAAACTACTAAAAGATCCTAGCTTCTGATATCTAATCCATGACCAATAAACATGGTCTAAAGCACCCAATATCCCTATTCTCTTCTTAAATCACCACTAAACTATTCATCATCTTTATAAGAAATGACACATGTGGATAATTCCCATGTAGGGGTGAGTATACATACCTAGTAGGATTCCCCAAAAGCTGAAAGAGGGATCATTATGTGACACAATAGGAATAAATAGATATTAGATCGTAAATACGATGCAGATCAACCCAAATAAAGTGAATGAGTATCCTCAACCAAAAATAAGGTTTTCAACATGGTGTGTAGATAGAATACATGTTGAGTATTTTCAACCCATAGTAAGAGAATAACCTTATCCAACCCTGAGAAGATAAACACGTAAATCATGTGTCATACCCCATAGATAATTGAAAAACTTGGAATAAGTGTAAACAAATCCAATGGTATTGATAGATATGTATATATATTTTCTCAAACCATAGAATCCAAAATGATAGAGTAAGGGGATCTCAATATCACAACCTAGACTTGGAAAATATTCACCATCATTTCCAAAATCCCATCAATGATTCCCAACATCTCTTGCACCTTCCAAGAGGTAATCGTGTAGAGGCCGATGTCTCACTATTATGCCACATAACCGAGGAGGTATAAATTAAAATTAAAGGACCCACACCATAGTACATTATGGTGGTTCCACTCTTTAAGTAAATGTATAAGACCCACACCCTGAGGTTTCAGGGGGGTGTCCAATTTGGTGTCATGAGAACCTTCACCCTATCCTATAGGGGGTACCACTCAGTAGATAGAGAACTAGAGCCCTATTCCCTCAGGGGGTAGGAGGTGGGGTTCCACTATAGTTTCAATAATAGCCATAACCTATAGAATAGGGGAGTATAACATGGTATCTAGAGGAATCGCACCCTGGTCTATCAAGGGGGTTCTAATATGGTGTCACAAGGACCCATGCCCTATCCAATAGGGGGTTGTACTCGGTAGATAGATGACCCGTGCCCAAGATTATGAGCGGGGGGGTTCCATTGTATATATTAAAGAACTATGAACTGATGAAACATAGGGATTCCACTCTAGTCTTGAGTAACTATGCGCTATTGGATATGGGGTTTCACTAGGTAGATAGATAATCCACTCCCAAACTGATGGGGGATTCTACTCTATTGGTCACTAGGGATCCTCTTGCTGACCACTAGTATCATTATGTTCCACCTAAATAACCATTATTCCCATAAAATCTCATGTCATATCCCAAAATAAAAAATGGAGGTAACCATCATTTTCTACTTGAAAAACACTCATAATAAGCCATTAGAGGGCCAAAATATGAGTCTGAACGAGGGATACGAGAGTTTGAAGTTCCTTAAAAAAGAACCAAGGGGTACATGATGTGTGAGGTGACCCACACATCATGTGGTCCTGCACCATAATGTGTCCAGGTCCCTGGATAGTATATGGATCTCAGTCTATGTATAAGTACACATGATGCTGGTGGAAGACATGGTGTGTCTAAGCTAATTAGGACTAGGTTGTGTCCTCTTAGTTGTGCTCATGTACTTAAGCTATGTCTGTCTACATAGAACATCATGTGTACCTGGTCATTCCTATTTACTTGAGTACATGGTGTTACTATGGTCGTGTATTCCCACATGTGGTACTACCTGTTTGTTCCAACCAATGGATCATCCACCCAAAAAAATGGTTCATGATATGTAGGAGGGATACACAACATGACGTCCTTATAATTTTCCTAAATTGTAGTATCCATTGTATAGGGGATACATGCCATGTGTTCATCACAGTACATGGTGTGTAGTCATTTTTTCACACATTCTCAAATATGTTTTTAGGATTCGAGTTCCAGCCTCTATTGCTTTGGATCTCACATCTACACCTCTTAAAACAATATATAATGCCTCCAATTCATTATTTCCTTCCACCATTTCCGAGAAAAGGTATTTCTATTTCATTCGCACAATCTCATACATACACCTTCACACCTCATGTAGCTTTGGTTCTTCCTCTATTAAGGATTTGATTTCTGATCATTAGAACGATCAACCACAACCACCAATCCATCCAAAATCATCTATGGTTTTTGATATATCCATTACATGTGAATTCTTTCCAATTCCTAGAGTCTGATTAGGATCTGTACCACCCAAAACTTTTGAACCGAGATTGTAGGGTCCAACCAGTTAATATTGAAAAGAACCAAGGTATAAAAAACTGCAAAAGTATTAAATGATAGTTTTCAAGAATTATTCTCTAAAGATAAAGAATAGGGATATGAAGGTCATAAAAAATAATCCAAGAAACAACTACATATGAAAATTATTTTTAACTATTATATCATATCATAGACGAGATGGTTCTTATCAATAAATTTAATCAAAATGGTTTAAGTACCTGAATTGATGATTCCTACCTAGATATTTGATCATTATTCACTAAAGAATGTACCCGCAAATAATTGAATTAATTAGATGCATTCTATTTATCCAAAACTACTCTAATCTAAATATTCATCATTGTGAGGATTTGATTCTCCAACATAAGTAGTGGAAGAAGAATCTCTTGGCAATCCTAGGGTTGTGAGGAAAATTCTAGACAAATCACCATAGTTGTATTCTTATAGGAGTATGATTAGTTTAAATAAATATATTAAAAATATTAATTTAATTAATTAATCAACTGAATTCACCACTAATGCAAGAGATATCCAAACACCCCACACAGAACTATTTTAAGTCACTTCATGTGTTAACAACACATGTTAGAGTCAACCGTGGTCTTAGATTTAGTATATGGGTTCCCTTTAAAATTTATCCCATTTTATGTAAGAAAATACATTCACGTAATATACAATATATTTTATATATTTATAAAATTAAGTCCAAGAACACTGGTCCTTAGAATCACATGTAGTCTTAGTACATGGGTAAAAAAATATATGAAAAAATATTTCAAATTATTAGAAGACAAAACATGTGTCTCTACATCATTTCATCCTTCAATATTTTTATCCCCAAAAAGTAAAAATAAAAAAAGTTGGGATACTTATCCTGGAGTTGTCTATCCCTCTCCCAAGGGATCTTTTATATGATCTTGTTCTACCACAACTTGCAAACCATGTGGATGATCTATCCACATATGGTCTTCTACTATTGATCTTCGATCACCGCTAGGTGCTCCACAATGGTGGCTCCACCCTTGATGTCTAGATCTCCTCATTTGATGATGTGAATGGTGGAATTAATGTATCTCCTTATATATGACACAAGGAAGGAATCATGCTCCCACTCCAAATGTTGGGGTAGGGTGAGGTGGTAAGAAACCTCACCAACCCTCTTCATGATCTCCAAAAACCCAATGAACCTCGGAAATTGCAAGCCTCCCTGGCTGAGCCTCCTAAATTCTTGTTATAGGGAGAATCTTAGGAAAATGTATTCTTCCTACTCAAACTCCAAATTCCTATAATGGTGATCTGCCTAATATTTTTATCAATTATGACCCATCCTCATCTACTCAAGGATGACCTGGAATTTCTCTATTTTCGCACGCACCAACTATAGACCCATACGATACTCCTCTCTATTCTATGTCTAACCCAAGGTTAACTTACATGGTATCCCATATAGATTCTCAAAAGGTTCCCTGATGATATTATATTGGTATCTATTGTTTTATGAAAACTCTACCAAGGGATTTTGATCCCCCCCTTTCTTGAACAAAGTCTTACATGAAAGCTCTTGACATATCCTCCAACACCTAGATAGTATGCTCAGTCTTCTCATTATTTTGTGGGTGAAAGGATATACCTATCCTCAATTGTGTCATGAATTATTACTACATTACTCTCCACAATTGTGACATAATCCATGCATCACGATCATGGGAAATTGTCAAAGGTACCCTAGGGAGGTAAACAATCTCCCAAACATTCAACTACACTTAAATCTCCATCAAAATTTCCTCCCTGATAAAATGAGAGTCTACCAACTATCACCCTTATTATGACATGGACCATCATTGTACAAGGAAGAACAGTAAAAATGTTAATGGTTATTCCATCCCACATCCACTTTTGGATCTCAAGGGGATGCAATAAAAAATGACCGAACATGGTGCTCAGCCTTCACCTGCTAACATGTGAGGCACTGAGAGACAAATTCCACAAAACATCATCTCACAGACTACCACCAAAACACCGTTGAAGGTATCTATATATCTTCTCGACATATGTATGTACATATAAGGGTAAGTGTGGGACTCTTAGATCACTTCCTCTCACATCATGACTCGGACCACCATCTGTCCATAGAAAAAGTCGATGTGATTCCCTCCATCAAAATATATATCTGGTGAGTCCCATATGTATATCTATAAATGAAAGACCTCATAAATTGTGTATCCCATTTGTTACTCTCTCACACACTTGATAAGTGGAGGATTAATCACTATAAATTGAAGAAAAGTTTTACCCTCCTACTCCACTTGGGTCGGCTACAAGGAAGACAACTGGTCAGAAGCCTCCTTCACTAAGAGAGACAAGAACTTCCTACTAAGGGAATAATCTACTATGTTTCCCTTACCTTGATTGTAGACGTTCTTGAAGTTATATTCACATCATAACTCCAACCAGATCCATTGTCTTAGGTTCAATCCTCTCTGTGTGAAGACGTACTAGAGACTCTAGTGGTCTGAATAAACCACGAAGTGTTCTCCCAAAAGATAGTTCCTTGAAATACTCGATGAGAAGATAACCACTACTAACTCTAGGCTCCGAGTCACACAATTATGTTCATGGGTTCCCAACTAGCCAACCCATATGCGATAAATTCCTTCTACTACATCAACACGCATCTGGTCCTAGCTCCTAAGACATCATAATACACTACATACTCCATACCATCATGTTTCTTCTGGAAATGGGGATGACCTTGTTTCTTTAAGATTCAAACAATCCAATTTGTTTATAATGGTTTTATTCATAGAACCAGAAACATCTAATGATTCTATATCCATTTGGACCTACTTTTTAATGGTAGGTTCCTATTAGTTGTGGACGGATGAGGCTTAATATTTTTCATTGGTCAAGAGGATGGGAGGTCAGACTCATCACACCTTTTTGGGGGGAATTATTGTCTACTCCAGGACAATATTATATATTTGAGTTATGTTCATGAATCCTTATTAATTTACCAAGAATTAAAATGAGTTTTTCCTTTAGATCTTTCAATCAATATTTGAGATGTAGGAGATTTAGAGAATCTTTTATTTTTATTTGAGGTTCTTCATCAATAGTGAATCATATATATAAATTAGTGATTCTTAGTCAATGATATCCTTCCATAAATTAGATATAATTCCCTTGATCCTTATGATGATCATACTAGTTTTAAATCCACTAAGTGGGGCACTTGAAGTATAATGTCATTTAGAAAGACATGATTAATTTAGAGTTGGGATCATACCCACAAATGGGATACCTACGTATCCTTGTTAGAAAAGAAATCAGAATCCATGTAGTTTGAGTGAAGAAGTATGAGGTTTATGCACAATTAATGTCCCAAATAGAGATTTCATAATTACTTTTACACTCTAAGATCATGTGATTCATGATCAGTGTGAGAAACAAGAGGTATCAGTAAAACCTGATGACTGTGCCACGAAAGATGCAGTTATAATAAATGATGTGGGGCTTACATATGTATGACTGCCCAGATAGATGAAGATTGGGACTTACTTCAGGGAAGAATCCCGGGAACAGCGTCTGTAAAGGTATATGTTCTTTATAGAGGTATGGATACTTAACTTATTACTTACTCATGAGAAGGATGCCCAAATTAGAGGGGACTTATGATTGGATTTTATTCCTGAGAAAGAAGCCCAAATAAAAAGAAATTAAGACTGGGGCTTACTCCTAAGGAGGATGCCCATATTAAGGGGATTTGTAATCTGCGGCTTACTCCGGAAAAGGAGGCCCAGGTTAAGAGGTTTTGAGACATGGGGCTTACTCCTAAGGAGGATGCCCAGATTAGGGAACTTGGGGATTTCTCCAAGGGAGGATGCCCAGATTAGGGAACTTATCATCTTAAAGGATGAGGTTCTATGAAGGAAATATCTAACCTTAGTGACATAAAGTTATGTAAATCACAAGGTTTTGAGAGATGTTCCACATAATTCCTTTCAGATAAGGAATCCAATAAAGGAACCACGACATAAATGGATATAAAGAGGGTTTTAAGGCTAAATCATGAAGAGTAGAGGTGAATTTGAGGAAAGGAAGTTAATTGGAAGGAGGCGCACAAGTTTTGGTCTAGCATACAAGTCCTGGTCATGCAATTACACTTGTGCAACATAAGTTCACTTGGGCGATGAAGAACCTGTGAAGTGATACTTGGAAGGCTTTGAATTGGAGCCCTTAGTATCATCCCTAGAGGATTTCAAATAGGTGGCGCGCAAGTTTCATTGAGAGGGAAAGGTGGCACACATGTGTCTTCACTTCCTTTAAGTGGTGGACACTTAGGAAAGCAAGTATTTATGAGTTCTAATACTTAGGCCTTTTTCTTCCTCTTTAGAACTTCCATTCTAGGTAAATAATTACCTTAGAAGTGTTCGGAAGACTTCAGACAGAGACTTGGGTGACCAGAGATGGAATCTGAGTTTTGGATTTTTTGTCTTTGAAATGGGGGTCCCACAAGGGGTATTTATAGGCCATCTGAGGACCTTGGGAGAAAAAAGAATAGGTCACGTAAGTGACTTGCATGACCCATATATGGCGCAAAATTATACATGCGCAACCATAATGAAATTTGTGTGACCTATGCATAAAGAGTTCCTTGTTCATACTTTTGTAAATTGTTGATGTTCTTCAAAGGATGAATCACTTTGTGCTTAAGTTATTCCCATTTTTAATTCATTAGACTCTGTGAAGGAATGGAGCCTCAACAAATGGCCCCCTCAGAGTTGGATCTGAAATAATTGAAGGGGATTTGACTCTGAGGTAATGGAGAAAACCAGGTACTGTGTGGCGCATGTTTTGAGCATGCAGGTATCGGTGCGAAGGTTACAACGTGCATGGGTACTACCTAACCTATAAATATGGTTGCACTCTCATGAAAAGCACCCAGCATTCAAATCACCTCGCTCTCGTCGTGTAAGTGGTCTCTTGTTCGTGCAAGTGACTCGGATTTACGTTCTTCCGTGCTTCTGTTCATGTCGCGCTTCTGTAGTGAGTTTTTGACTTGCGCGCTTGTACTAGCGCCATAAAACGTTCACAACCAACTTGGACTTGGGTGCCAATATGGGACTTGCGTACCTTAATTAATTATCCCTTATTTCCAAATTTCTTCACAAATTTTATGAAAAATATACTTACTTAAAATTTAATTATCATGTTTTTGTGCAAATTCAATGGCTCCCAAAAGAATCAGATCAGCTGATGAGTTAGAAAGCAAGAAGATTGATGACATCATGAACATCATTGGCCACGATTACCATGATATCAGCAACATCACTCTCCTAGATTTGGCCAAGTACTTGAAGATGTTCCATCTTAATTTTCCACAGAGCATTTACTTGCCTTTATATGGCCAGGGTCATCTGTACGGAGTCAACATTCCAGAACCAAAGAACAATCTCCCGCATTCTTGGTTTCTAACTTACACCAACTATTCTTCAGAAAATGTCTCAGTTGGAGGGTCATTTGTTAATGCTATAATAGTGGAGAAGGCCTACATAATGCATCATAGCCCTTGTGCCCTAGATATTAAATCTCATAAGCCTAAGCTTCAGCCACATTGTTATCCCTAAATCTTCCAAAATTCTCAGATGGATCAATCCAAAGGCTGTAAGAAGAGTTGGGACTTATATCATGGAGGAGGTGTGAAGCTGACTTGGATGTGGGCATATTGGGTGCGAAAACCTGTGTAGAGTTTTCCGAGGATCTGAAATAGGCTACAATATATGAAGCCGTCTGGGCTGGGCAGACATATGTCTATAGAAGTGATAACTTTGTGCCAGAACTAATCAGCCACTGGAGCCCAGAAACCAATACTTTCCATCTGACTCATGGAGAATTAGACATTAGTTTGTGGGATGTCTTTAAGATCTCGAGGGCTCCAATTTTGGGAAATATGTAGGATGAATTCATCCCCCTCCAAGGCAACCTGGAATGATTCAAAGAAGACTCCATCTTTGGTTTGAGAATTATTGAAAATTTTCCACAAGATTAAGAATTCAAAGACCTCAAAAACTCATTCTATAAAGGATATTCATCCAGAGGAGTGGATGGTTATATTTCCTACAAAGAAGAAGGAGAACATACCCACCTGTACTCTTCCTACTAGCTACCCCAGAACTAAGAAGAGGGGTCCTCTTGGAACATTCTAGCCGACTGTGGAAGCAGGAGAGTATGGAAAGTGGGGGAAAAAGTGGATCAGAGAATCCCAGAGAAGACCCATCTAGTGGGATTCATAGCCTTGTGGCACAGTGTTTATCTTCTTCCATTTAGGGATTCAAAGGGAGGTTTCCGGCCAGGGAACTTCGTTGTTGAATTCAAGATGGTTGAGAGGAAAATGGTTGGGTTGGCCACCTCAATTTTGGTGAAGATTTACAGGATCTTACTCCATGTCTTTATGGGAAAGTCTCCTTTGAGAATAGTGGGACCATTCAATGTTTTGTGGGGATGGATCGCCACTCATTTCCGAACTTATGTTGTACAAAGCGGAATACAAGTTCCTAGAAGTTATTTCAGGCCATCAGTGTCGGAATATTCCGGAATTTTTCCATTATCCCTCAACTCCTATGATATGAAGGTGAGGCTGAGCATGTTAAAAGAATTCAATTTCCTTCCTTATGGGAACCTGGAAACTGGGTGGTTTGTTGATGATGGAACAACCATCCTAGAATTGAGGTTATACAAGCTGGCCTGCAAGGATTGTGTATTGGGCACCTAAATTGATGGAGAGATTATATGTGAGGCCAATGCTCCATACAGATTTTCACTCCAATTCAAGTGTCTACAGTGGATTTTTGTATCCCCTCATGTGCATGTCAGTTCAGAGAAGCATCCCACGGTTGCCTGACAACTTTGGTTGCTGATAGCTATGGAGAAGACCAGGGCAGTGTTTGATCAACCAGTTGTTAGATCGGCGAGTCATTTGACTACATGGTATGCTGAGAACTGGGTAGCATCATACCATGAAGGGGTACTGAATCATCTGGTTCCTCTGGTGGGGACAAAAAAGAGAACTGTCAGTATAGAAACCCTTCGTCTGGAAGGTGACTCTTCCTCCCTCAGATCTAATTCACTAGGTTCCTCACCCAGGGAGGATTCACTGGATTCCCATGATGGAAATGATGAGGCATGACATGCATTAAAGCGGCCTCGTTCCATATATAATCCTCCTCTCAGAGTCAAGAGACCCACTCCATCAACTCCTGGTGATTTACTTCATTGAGGCAATTTAATCACTATTATTTTATAGAGCAACAAGTTTTATTTTCTTATCCTTTTTCTGTGATTTCAGGAGCTGGGAAGAAGTTGAAGTACAAGATTGTAGGATCCTCCTCGCAGCCTTATTGTGCACATGCTGAATATATACGACCAGAGGCTGTCCAGACATGGGGGATTATATATTGCGATGCTGAAGCCGTATTTATGGACCTATACGAAGGGATACACATCCCTGGAGTAGGGAATCATCATGATTCTACTGATATCCATTTCGAGGATAACCCCAATGAAGCACGATATTAAATCAGAGAGTGAGATATGATCATATATTCCACTGATGATTCCATTCCTACCACCAAGCGGGTGAAAGAAATGATGGATCATGGCATCACTGAGGGGACTGGTGCTTCTGCAGATGAGGAGTGGCACGATTACGTGGATCCTGAATATGTAAGTCACTTTCCTTATTTTCATTGTAACTTGAATTCAGTTAAAGATTTGTTACTCAAAGAAATTACTTTCTTCATCCTGCAGTTTGTAAAGAAAGGAACTACTGAGGTTCCTTCACCACAGCATAGCCTTAGTGGCACTACCATTAGAGCTACTAGATCTCCTCGCGAGCCGAGCGAGGTATCTCTGGGCCAACAATCCATCGAAGAGGAGTTAGACATGGCTTTTCATTCTCCAATTAAAGTATTTGGAGGTGAAGATGTCAACACACCAAAAAATCCAAAGAAGCAAATACATCGATGGAAGAAGTCCACATCTAAGTGCTTCATCAGTAGTGGTAAGTCCTTCATATATTCATGAATTCTAACTCATGAAAAGATTGCTCATATTTCTTGTTATTGTAGGGGCTTCATCAATTTCCCTTTTCAGGGATAGGACTGACCCTCATTTGAGGGCAACAGAAAGGTGATGGTGAACAGTCACAAATTCATGCTGACTTGGCTGTTCTTGAAGAAGATCCAGCATCTATTCCAAGTACTGCTCCTACTAATACTATAAGGAGAGAAGAGACTGATTCAGGTAATTTAACAAAACATCATAGAACGTTGAATGAAAAAATCAACTGACTTCCATTCTATGATACTTTTAGGTTCAACAACGGCACCAGAACATTTGGTGCCCACTGCAACTGACTCCTCAATTTTATCTGAAGAAGTTGTCTGGGGTCAGATGCTGTAGGACGAGGCTTTCCAAGAAGACACATCGAATGCTCCCACTAGTGAGACTAACTAGGAATCTGAGATATCACTGGATGAAATGATGAAATATGGCGCATCTTTGGATGAAATTTTAGATCATGTTAAATTACCAAGTGATTTAGAAGATTTTGGATGTGAGCATTATCCTTCATCCTGTTCAAAAATTTCTTATTACACATCTGACCATGATTGGTTGAAATGTGCAGTTCCATTTGTGCAAGCTACTGAACTGCCAATGCCTGAAGGGGGTAGAGACAAACCTATTATTCCAGAGATTCTAGCTCAAGTGGAGCTTAACCTGGTAGAGCTTCCTAAAACCCGTCATGAAAATCCTATTGAACCTAGGAAAGATGGAGAGGGTCCTTCTCATGCTGCCGATATACCGTTGGGTAAGAGATAATAAATTTTGCGGCTGCACTTAATTTTCAAGACAACTTAATCAACTTTTGTTATCCTTTGAAACTAAATAAAACTTTCAATTGACTATGTAGGTCCATCAATTTCAATGGCTAGATCTGGAGGTGAATCCTCATCCTCCGCCGCAATGGGAATAGAAATTTATGTAACAAGGGTCAGTGGGGAAGGTGCAGAATATGGCACTTCTCTAAGTGCATTAATCTAGGACTATATACCCCCTATGATAGTGATACTGAATCTGACCCAGAGGTACAAAAGGCGTTTCAATTCTCACATCGTAAGGCATGGAATAACATATGGAAGATCATATCTGAATTTCCTCTTGAAGAGATATCTTCGAAGATCTCGTGACTATCATCCATGTTCGTCATGTTATGACTTGGTGGTTTTGGATATCAAGAGATCTAGGTCGTAGTGAAAAAAGTCATATTAAGGAGGGAGCATGAAAAAAAATATCTTCAAGATCTGACCAGAGCAAGGCGGTTGAGCAATATCAGCGAATTTGAGGCTGTAGTGTCCATAGCTGAGGCTGATAATACTAGAATGTTGAAGGAGCTGAATCATAAGATCAAGGAGAAAGTTGTCCAGTAGATGCACCTTCAGCAATAGATAGATTCTGTTACTGGGGAACTTGACAAGCTTAACAATTAACTAGAAGGAATTCATATGAATGGTATGAAATCCATCAAAGATTCTAGGAAAGCACTCCATCATGTTGAAAAGAGTGAAGCCAGTCAAGTGCATGAACTTCAAGTGGCTACTGATGAATCTCGAGATGTCGTAAATCAAATGAAGAGTTATATTGAGAGCCTCTTGTAATTCTTGGAAATGAGAAGAGACTCCAGTCTATGGACGTACTTTTATCTCTTGTGAATCAATGAAAAACACTTTAATCTTCAATCATTTGTGTCTGTATTCTTATACTACCTACTTTAATTTTTTACCTAAGCCAATGGGCCTAGTAATCATTGTTTGATTTTTTCTAGGATTATGAAAATAACCCTACAAACTTTACATCTTTTAATTGCCCAATATTACTTAAAATCATACGAAATTTATGCTTAGTGATCTGGGACTTGACTTTTGTTTAGAGTTCCCTTGTCTTTTGTGGGGATTTTAAATTCATGCACATTGGACATAAAAAAGGATAATGTTTAAGGTCGAATATCTTTGACCAAATAGATTAAAATTGACTCAATTCCATGATAATTTATCTGAAAAAAATATTAACACATTCAAGTATGGGGGAAAACATGTAAACTATGACTTAAAGAAATTTTAAATCTGAGGAATGATATGAAAAAAGGGCTAATATGAATTAGTGAAAGTATTTCCTATGAGTGAAGTTACCATTATTTAACAAACCTATTAGGGGGTTGAATTATGCAGGGCCACTTAAGGGCGTTGGCTTCATAGTCAAATAATAACATCTTTTGGTTGACAGGTCTGTTATGTAGAATACTTATGTATGGCCACCTAGGGGCACGTGTTGCATATCCAGGAAAAAGAACTCTCGGAAATTTTACTTTTCTATTTCTAAAAGCCTGTGAATGTTTATTGAGATTCAAATTTTCTAAAGAATAGAGTCTGTTGTATGGAAAGAGGTACTTGAATATGGATAGGATATTTCCAATCATGTTTATCACATAATTGGATGAATGTCACTTCTTTGAAGGTTCAACCCAAACATAGGTAAGGGAAATATAAACCATAGACTTAAATACTTTTAGATCATGAAAAAGAGTATGGGAAAATATGTTAAGGTTGGCTATTTTTGTGGATCCGTACATATTGTCGTTAAGACAAATAATGAAAAAAGAGGTATTCCTCCGAAGAATGAAGTTACCACTATTTGACAAACCCGTTAGGGGGTTGAATTATACAGGGCCACATAAGGGAATTGGATTCATAGTAAAATAATAGCATCTTTTGGATGACATGTACATTATGTAGACTACTTATGCAAGGCCACCTAAGGGCACCTGCTGTATTGCCATACAAAATAATTCCCAGGTATCAAACATTTTGTGACCAAATGTCAAGAAAAGGGTTATGGAGATCTGGACGTATTTAATGTTAGCAGTATGACACATCAAAATGGGCATTTTCCAATGCATGTTGGAGATACACATACCAATGCTAACCATAATCATGTTGTGGCTGGGTCCTAAATTGAGGTACTGGACTTCACTACGTATCACATAAGGATGGGAATCAAGCCAAACATAGTTCTTGAAATATAGTTTAACATCATGTTGGATGAGAGAGTAGGAGATCTTAGTTTATGGTCATATATCTCAGACCATAATGAGGAATACACATATAAACCTGATGTGAATGAAGACCATGGTTTTCATACCACATTCATGTTTTCACAGGGGGAATCTTCAGCCAAGGGACTGAAAGTGGAATTTGGGTTTAGGCCCAAAGACTTGGGGATAGATTCTAAGGATGCTCGAACATTCCTACATATCCCATAAGGATGGGAATCAAGCCATACATAGTTCTTGAAGTACAGCTTGTGCAGATTTGGTTCGTACAAGTGAAGGGTGAAAGGGGACTTTAGTGCAATGATGGTTTAACCCAAGATTAATGTTTCAGGCATTGCCACGTATTCATGTAGTCTTTGGAATATAATATGATTAGAGATCAATGTAAATAATGATTGCCTATCAGGTGAGGGTGTCAAAGACTATGGTAGTTTATTTTCATACAGGACAAAAGTACGAATAGTTTAGGGTCATATGCATGGACCGATGTTGCATAGTTTAGAATCATGTTTCTAGGACGTATGGTTATGTAGTTTGTTGTCCTGTAGTGAGGAAAATTAGAGACAATATATTTTAATGTCATATTGCAAGGACGATGGTGAACCAATGTGAATATATTGGTTTTGGGGGGATTCACGGATCAACATCATATGAGATAGAGGTGAACCGATGTGAAGATGTTGTTTTTGGGCTTGAACCTCAAGAGGTTGCCTACGTACCCACCCTAGAAGGCAAATATCAAAGTCTGTGTAGTTCAATTGAAAATTAATTGGTGATCGAGTTGTACTTGAGGAAAACAACCTAAAAATGGTGTTGGGACTTACACATGGTTAGCGGTCCAGAGAGGGTGTTATGGTTGAAACTTACTCTAAGATCACGTGAGTCATGCTCGGTGTGAGAAACAAGAGGTAGCAACAACCCTTACGATGCACAATTTAACATCACGTTGGACAATGGAGGGACTATGCAGTTTAAAGTATTGTAGTAAGGACTATGGTGGACTATGCAGTTTAAAGTCTTGCTATAAGGACTATGGGGGCTGTGCGGTTTAAAGTCTTGTAGTAAGGACTAAAATAGTTTAAGGTCATACGCATGGACCAGTGCTGCACATTTTAGCATCATGTGGCTTGGACAACATAGTTTAACGTCAGGTTGGACGAATGTGTTTTTGTGTTACACAAAATAATTCTTCAAGAATCTTTCATTGGTTGGAGTCATGATGAGTTCTCCATCCATTGAGATTAAATAATAAGCTCCATTGGAGTAGACCTTATGTATTGAATAAGGTCCTTCCCACTTGGGCTCAAGATTTAGAGGCTTCTTCCCTGGTATCATTGGAGTTATGAGGACCAATACCAATTCTCCTTGAATGAATGAATGAAGATGAACTTTTTTTAAAATCCTGTGCTATTTAATTTTCATAGACTTCCATGTAGTGAAAGGTGTAGAATAGTTTTTCATCTAATCATTCCAATTCATCCAATCGCTTTTGATATTGTTCATCTGTAGATGACTGATCAAAAATGGATACTCTGAGGGAAAGTAATTGAAATTCAATGGGAAATATGGCTTATGTTCCATATACAAATGAATATGGAGTTGACTACGTAGCAGTGCGGGTGGTGGATCGATAATCCCATAATGCATGAAAAAGATTATCAGGGCATGATATCTTATCTTCATCCACCATCTTTTGCAGTATGTTTGAAATAGTCTTATTGAAGGCGTCTCTTTGGCCATCGGTCTCTACATGATACCGAGATGAATGGTTGAATTTGATGTCGTATTATTGATACAACTTCCTTACCTCGGATGAACAGAAGTTGGTTCCATTATCCGTCAATATGGTATGAGGGACACCAAATCTAGAAATGATGTTAGACTTGATGAAGCTAACAATTATTTTAGAACTAACTTCTCTGAGAGTTATTTCCTCTTCCCATTTGGAAAAGAAGTCAATATCAGTAAGAATATATTAAAATTCTTGGATGTAGCCCAGTGGTAAGGTCATACTACATCCATTACTCAGGTGGAAAATGGCCATGAGTATTTAGCTGAACGAAGCAACTCTAGGGGTTGAGAATGAAATTGGCATATACTTGACAAGAATGACACTTCTTATTGAAATCAACACAATCCTGTATCATTGATGGCCAGAAGTATCCAATCCTTCGAACTTGATCAGACAGTCAAGGCCAGACTGGTGGGAACCACCGACTCCTGCATGTATTTCTTTCCTGACGGCCATTTTCTCTTCACTATCAATACATCTGAAGAGAATTCCATCAAAACCACGCTTGTAGATAATTTTTTCTATGTGATCTAGGCTATCATAAAGAGTAAAATTGACCCCACGTCATCGTACTTGTTCTTTCCCGGCACTATTAGGTTGGAGTTTTCCATTTTGAAGGTATTCCCTGATAGTTGTCATCCGTCCTATAGTATGACCATATGGTTCAGAAATGGGACTAATTTCATTGATTTCCTCTGTTTCGATTTGAACATAAGGTGAAACTATTCGATGTTGGGCAATACTGAGGATTGTTTCGTCCCGATTTGGATCTGCCAGAGTTGTGTCTACATTAGCCAGTGCATCAGCTTGAGCATTTTTTGATCGCGAGACATAAGAGAATATCGGTTCCAAAGGAAATTCTGTCATTAACTCTCTAACGTAATCATACAAAGGGATTAAATCTTCTTTTCTAATGGCATAGTCCCCATTGACTTTCTTGATTACCAAGTATGAATCACCTTTATCCTTTAAGTGATTTACCTATTCCTGAAGCGTAAACTCCAATCCTGTGATGAGAGCTTGATATTCTGCTTCATTGTTTGTACCGCCTTCCAACAATATGAAGGAATAGGGTAGCACTGCCTTTTCTACGGAAATAAGCACAATTCCTAACGTAACATTGTTGAATTTAGGATCTTTTATTTTCTTCCCTATTGGACTTCCAGAAGAACCATCAAAATACATTTCCCATGTTTGAGGATTATCTTGAATAGAGAAGACTTCCTCATTAGGAAGTTCAATATCTAAAGATTTATCTTCTACTGTAGGGCGTTCAGCAAGGAAATCATCTAGAGCTTGGCCCTTTATTGTCGTTTGAGACACATACTGGATATCAAACTGCTGCAAAATAACTGACCACCTTTCTAGACTTCCTATAAGCATTGGACGACTAAGGATAAATTTTAGCGGATTATTGTGAGATAAAAATTGGACCACATGATGTTGTAGGTAGTGTCTTAATTTCTGAACTGCTATGATTAATTCCATGTATCACTTTTCAATACTTGAATATCGAGTTTATGCCTCATGCATAGTCCAACTGAGATAATAAAAGATGTTTTCATTCCCAGTATCATTATTTTGTGAAAGGAAGGAACCCAATGATTGCTCTAAAGATGTCACATAGAGGATAAGTGGTCTTCCTTCAACTGGTGGCATTAATACCGGTGGACTCAATATATATTTTTTGAGGACATCAAATACTTCTTGACATTCTTCAGTCCACTGGTAGGTGACTCCCTTCTTCATTAATTTGGTAAAGGGTAAACATTTTCCTGCCAGATTGGTGATGAAACACTGAATATAAGCCAAGTGTCCTTGAAGTCCTCTTAATTATTTCATATTTTGAGGAGGTGACATACCAAAGATTTATTTTGTCTTCTCAGGATGAACTTCGATACCATTATGGAATATAACAAATCTGAAAAATTTTCTGAGGTTACCCCAAAAGCACATTTCAAGGGGTTCGTCTTTAAATTGTGTTGTCGAAGTTTGTTGAATATGATTTCCAAATCATCTAAATGATTACAATGTTGTCTGAATTTAACCACCAAATATTCCACATAACATTCAACAAATTTCCCTAAAAAGGGTTTGAAGATATGGTGCATGGAACGTTGATATGTTGCACCTGCATTCTTCAGGCCAAAGGGCATTACCCGATAGAAAACATACCTTGAGGGGGCTCTGAAGGCTGTAGATTCTTCATCTTCTGGAGCCATTCAGATTTTATTATACCTAGAATATCCATCCATGAAGTAAAGTGCTTCATAACCAGTTGTTGCATCAATTAAGAGTTCTATGATCGAAACTGGAAAATAATCCCTAGGACAATGCCGATTAAGATCTCTGAAGTCAATACAAACTCTAATTTTTCCATTTTTCTTTTTTACAGGGACAATATTAGCTATCCATTTTGGATATTGAACTTATCTGATGAAGTTAGATTTGATAATCTTATCCACTTCAGCTTCAATTTTGGAGGCATAAGTTGGGTGTGTTCTTCTTGCGACTTGATTGAATCCTCAATGCTATTCTGGAAAACCCAAATGATGAGTGGTAACATCAGGATCATGACTTGGTATTTATATATAATTCCAAGAAAAACATCTTTATTTTTCTTTAAAAATGAAGTATACATTTCATGCGCTACAAGAGTCATGTACTCACTAATAAAAGTGGGTCGTGGATCTTCTTTTGTACCCAGATTTATTTCTCTGAGTTCATCCATAGTGGTATAGATAACTTCTTCAAATGATGGAGGAGAATATCAGAGATCTTCATCTTCTTCTTCGATATGTGTTACTTATTTTTTTTCTAATTGTATCGTAGATGATGAAGCAGAATTTCCATGATCAGGAAAGAATTTAAAATTTGAACATCTTGAAGAAGAGACTACCATTTCTGACCCTAATTATGATGAAGGGTATTTCTGAGGTGATAGAGAGGAGATGATGGATTGATAATAGACAACATTATTTTCCTCTAGTATTGCTATAACATTTTCTGGCATGGTAGATAAAGTATTGAATTGCTGGATTTCAGTGGGTGAAATGAAGACATCTCCATTTGAGCTTTCATCATTCCCTAGTGAATCAATAATTTCTCCCATGCTTTCTGGCTCAATTTTCATAATTGACATTATGGAAGTTTTCATAAGTGTGTTTAGATTTGGGTCTATCCTGTCAATTTGACTGATAGGAAACACATTATTTAGACCCACATGTATGAATGGGTTTAATGGATTCTTTTCCAAACCATATGGAGCACTAAATTTGGTAACCTGCTTTGTTATGGATATCTTTTTTCCCTCCATGTGATAGAATTCTGCCTCAATGTATTGATATTCACATGTTTTGAATGGGTCTTTATCACCATAAAATGTCCCATTTTTACCATTGAAACAATATTTGAGACATTGATGGTATGATGAACGGATAGCCACATGTTGATGTAGCCAAGGTCTTCCATGAAAAATGTTGAAGGCTATGTCATGATGAACAACCATGAAAACTAAATTGGATAAAAGTTCTCCAAACTGAGTTCTGAGTGTAATCTTGACTAGAGGTTCTTGTTCATTTTTATCATATCCTTGCAACATCGATGTAGAAGGAGATAAATCAGATTCGATGAGGCCCAATCGACGTAGTGTACGAATAGGGATGAGGTTGACTCCTGAACCATTATCAATGAAATCTCGTCAGATGTCTACATCATAGACCTATCCAGATAAATACAAAGGTCTATTATGTCCATTCAAAACCTCATATTCATCTTCATCTGTAAAAGATATCACTGAATGGAATTCTCCAGGATCATTCCCTATATAGTAAACTTCAGCCGCAACAATTTCAGTTTCTAATTCCTAAGGACTTGACAAAGCCTCAATGAGTGCCTCCCAAAGATCCTTTGATAGATTCAAGGCATCCAGAATTGATAACATGGCCAGTACTTGGTCAAAATGTTTCAGGACATCATACTTTCGGTCCAGAGGTCTTTGTTTCCCAACATGAACATGTGGTTTTGATGGTTCCTTAGAGGTTGATGCTTTGGAAGTAGATGCATCTTGTATCAGGGTAGGAGTTGGAAATACTTCTGGCTTTCGCAGATTAGACCAACTAGGTTTATTTATTTGCTGATAGGAAGAAGGTGTAACCTCCAACTGATCCTCCAAAATAATTGTTCTAGGACTGAATCTTCCATGTGTGGAAGAAATTTCTTGTTCCTTTTGAGCTTGCTGAAGGGCCTTTCCCCGAGTTTCTGCTGAATATATAGTTCTAGCAGGGGTAGGATTGAAATAGTGGCTTTTGGAATATCCACATCTGCCCCTGTATCCTAGACCTCTAGAACTCCCTCTAATTTCTTTGTTGGATACAGGGAACTCAGGCTCATCAATATCGAAACTGCAATGGGCATAAGGATCTCTTAAGTGAATCATGTTAATAGAACCAAAGATCAACTCTTCATCTGATGAAGATTCTGCCTGATTATCCAGTTTAGGTTGTGCCGTTTGGTGGGGTGGTGCCCATGGTTTTGAAGTATATGGCATAAAATCTGCCAAGTTAAAAACAACATGGTGTTTGATACGAGCTCAAATTATTCTGACTGCTCTTCTTTCATCAAATTCTTCCCCCCCTTTGAGGATTTCCCTTCTAATGAAGGGGTTTTTGCAGTGGTATTCATAGCAGAAGACACAATTGGTTTCTTCAATTGAGTTTTCAAAATGGAATGAGTTTGGTTGATCGTTTTCCTTACCATCCAATCACCATATTTCTGTGCATTTTTTTTTTGACTTCATGCCTCTCACCTTCTTCCTCTGGATTAGTAGTAGTGAAACATGTTACCTGGGCTAAAGAACCTTTCAGTTTTACGTATCAAGAGTCCACCATCTTTTACAGGAGGTCTTTGATGACAAAATACTCTTGAATTGGATGCCAAAAAATCTAAAGAAATGGGAAATAGTTAAGGCGGTCTTCATCTCTTTCATTGTTCGGCCTTTTGGGCCTTGGAAACTGAACCAGATTATTTTCCAGAGCTGAGATGAAATAGCCAGGAACTTGTTTATTCCAGAAAGAATAAACTTTGTTATTCAAATCTTCAAACTATTTCAGCCTTTGATCTCTTGGGTCATTTTGACAAGGAGGCCATTTTTTTACACTGAGGAGGTGGAGCCCTTCTATATGATGAAGGTTTTTAAGTGGAGCAGGTACAAGTGCTTGTTTAAGCGTAACTATAGCAGTCTCTGCTTTCCCCATTCTCTTTCCCGGAACTGATGGAATTATAGAAGTTTTATCCCTAGTCTTTGTAAGAGAGTCTTCAATTTGCTGTGCAACTGAAGTAAGGTCTCCAAACCCTCATGGGTATTTCACATGGATCAACAGTGTGCGTAATTCATCACACAAATTCTCCACATAGATTGGAAACAATTCTTCTTGAGGGAGTCCTAAACACAAGGAATATGTTATTATCTTCCATCGAGAAATGAAATATGAAACTCTTTCATTTTCCTTTTTCTTACAATTTTAATGATAAAAAACTGTTGTCATTGGAAATGTTGAGATGAATTGAATAACAAATTTTTGACGGAGATCCTCCCACCCAGTAATTGACCATGATTGCAAGCTTTTCTACCAGACAAAAGCAGGTCCTTATAATTACTGTACAAAACACCCGATCTTAACTACTTCTTGTTGTTGAGGAGTTCCCACCATAGGATCAAAATGGGAAACAAAATGTGTTATGTGTTGTTCTAGATCTCTTGAACCATTAAAAATTGGGAATTTGGTGCTTGAAAAATTTGATGGGTGAGGAATTTCATCAACCAATTTAGGGCAAGCTCTCTTCTCCAGTTGAACTGGTGCATTTTTTCCTTCCATGGATTCCAAATGAGCTTTTAATGACTCAAAGGTAGTCATTAACTTTTGAGAAACATCTGGTTGACGTAGGACCTGAGCAGGTGCAATAACAAGATTTTGGACAGGTGCGGTTACTGGTACTGCAACTGATGGTAGCACTACCAGTTATTGTCACGCATGGCCCATATGATTGGACCTATGAGGGTGTACTTGTAATGGAGGATATTCTTGATCCATCCTAGTAGCTGCAACAAATTCCCTTTACTGACTGACTCCAGCATGCTTAGGAGGATGAATACCTTGAAGCAGTTTTGTATTCAACCTTCTTAACTCCTTCATTTCTTCTTACTGCTGTCCAAACCTTTCCTCTAATGAGAGTGACTGGCCTTCTCCAGAGGAAGGGTGGAATGTAACTTGAATTTTTTCCATCTCCCTCATTGGACGCCTTTCAGAGAGGGGGTAGTTGGTTATTTGAAGGAAAACCTCGATTCTGGGGAAGCCTTTGATTTCGTGTACGCACACCTTCTTAATTAATATCAGTGTGTACAGCTTCTTGAATTGGAACTTCCTAATCTTATTCATTTGAGTGAACCACATGTTCTGGGGGATTAGTGGCAACAACATTGATGAGATTTATCGACGCATAATGCATTGCATCCCTTCTATCGACATTTTTGTGATATTTCCTTCTTCCATGTCCTCTATAAGACATTGCCTTTTGTTGAGTTGATCCCTCAGGAACTTCTGGATGAACCATAATTTTGAGGGAATCTCTAGATAATGTGGCTCTGCGTTCCTCTTGTGGATTCTTCCCTAATCGAGAGAAGACTGAATTTCGCAAAGGAAGAGACTGAGGATTGGAAAAAGTCCCTAGTCTGGTGGACTGGGGTTGTTCCTGCTTTCCACACTCAACTTCTTTAATCCCATATATTGATCCCAAGGGTTAAGCTAAAAGAGTCCCCAATCTGGAAAGATTTGGTGGTTCTTGAGCTACTACATCTGAGAATTTCTTAAAATCTCTTCTGATTTTGTAGACTTTAGTCTGGAAATTGGCTGGATGCATTAACCTACATCCACTCAAATCACCTGGCTCAAATGACTATTGGATGATTTCTGACACTTCTATCACATGATGATGCGCATGCTCTAAATGATAATCCTGTTCGATATTCTCATTTTCCTGATGCAAGGGTAATTCGACAACTTGTTCTTTTTATGCCTAACTTTGAGAAGAACTAGTCGAGGCATGTTCCTGAGAAAGCCTTTGATTACACACAAAACCAATTGGATGTGGCTGACCATGGGCAATAACATTGCATGAGACCATTTTTGGTGGGCTTTGTTGACTGGAGAGTACAGTGAAATGCAGTGCTCTATAAACACCCCATCCCCTGATATGAATACTAGATGGGGCATTGGTAATTAACTGGCATAGTATTTTTAGTGCGCCAAAGAATGCACGCTGAAGGGATCTCTGCTGCTTTTCAACCTTTGGATGTCGAGAAACTGAGAGAGATGCCAAGTCAATTTTTCATTGCAACCGATCTATTATCTTGACATGATTTTGATATTCATCATAAGATAATATTTTCTTTTTCAACTGACAAAGAATTTTCCACAAGTTGAGACGAATATCGTGAATACAATCTTTCGTCAAGATCTCTAGAATATCATACTGAGAGTCAGTAAATGGCCAAAACATGACTGGTACTTCACCTTTCACCAATTGTATTCTCATATTCAACACTTCCTCCTTATCAATTAATGAAGATTCTTCTACCTGATTAGACCAAATCTGGTGATTCTTTGTTTCTTCATCATATTCAACAAGATTGGTAGAGAATTCATTTATCAAACTAGAAGATGAATAACCCAGGGGTGGTTTAGAGAATGACCTACACCCCGGGATATCTTCTGATTGAGAATGTATTTCACTTGATAGCGGTAAAACAGTAGACATGACTGGAATCATATTTGAAAGTGCCTCAAGATAAGAGGGATTTCTCATTACTTCATTTTACTTTGAAGAAATTTCTAGGAAATGTGAATTACTACTCTGGAGATGAATTTCACAGATAAATTCATCATCATGGAGAGGACCACCATGGTGGGTTAAAGGAAAAGATGAAACCATTTGCTCCTTGATATTCTAGCCACACAGATGGTTATCGTGGATCTCATCTGAAGATGGTACTTCAAGATCGACCAAATTGTCATGAATCAACCCTTCGTGAGAAAGTGTCTGATGAAGAACTTCGGAATTTTTTTCCCACTATTGGGAAATGAGATAGTAGAATCTTGAGTTGCAACAGATAATTGTCTGAGGGAATCATGAACTTAAGCATCGAGAAAGGCCTTATTGCAGATTGGATCTTGATTTCTCGACTGTGCTGAATGGGTCTTTTTCTTCGATGCCTTCATACTCAATTGAGGAACCACTTGTTGATGAAAGTTGTTATTATGGGAAGGTTAATGTGCCTGCTCAGGAGAAATGGTCAGGTTAGGATAATTATCTCCATTCAAATCCGGTGTATGTGCCTGACTTGATTGTCCGCATGATATAAGGGAGTATGCCCTACAACCCTCCTAGATCGGGACATAGGTATTTATCTATTACGGAGTGACATGTTGATGAGTCACTCCACTAATAGGGATAGATTTATGATTCCATCCTTGTGATGCTACTGAAGTAGTTATAATATTCTGACAGGCATCCCGAATATGGGAAGGTATTTTCTTCTGCTCTTTCACCATTGTCAGAATGTGCTTGGTGACATCAGCTATCAGAACGGGAATATACATCTATTCCGTGTTTGGAGTTGGTTTCTGTTCCTACTCCTGTACTCCTTTTCCTATCAACGGAGATTGATAGTACTTATTCATGGGGGTAGAGAGTTGAGTCTACTCCAAATTTGTCATCGGAACATTCCGATTGACTTCTCCGGGCGCTACCAAATGAGACTGTTGGTTACCCTGATAAATTATAGGTGTATGTTCATGCTGATTGTTCCCCACCACATTTTATTGGAGAGTTTCTTTGGTTGCAATCAGACGAGCCTGTTGACTAGCTGATGAATTATAAATAGGTGTATATGACTGCCTATAATACTTCGTCGGGATTTCATGGTGGGATTGGCGTGTTACTGCCAGACGAGTCTACTGGGAAGTAACATCTATACAGACAGGTATATATTCCCACTCATTGTTTGCCATCAAGTTGGCCTGATAAACTTCTCCGGAGAGGGAAGAAGTAAGAACCTGCTCTCTGTTAACCGGATTTTACCTCGGATGGTTCGTCTTGGGTTCTCGGGTCTGAGGAACCTAATCTGAACCCCTAAAGGTGGTACCCTCATCATGTTGAGGGCGCACTACCACACAATTCTGGCGATGATTGTTGATGGGATCCCCCGGGAAGGACTCATGTCTTATTGAATTAAGGCCTTGAGTGACCTTATCATTCACCTCTCCATAATATGGGAGGGACTGGTGATTGCGTTCCGGGGATAACAACCCGAAATGGTTGGAAATAGTGGTTGTCACCACCTTCTTCTTGATCACTGGTCGTCACTATCCGGACAACCAGGGTGATTTATTAACTTGGAGGGCTTGTTGAGCGGCCCCCAGAGTCTGAATGGTAACGTGTTGAAGGTATTCCAAATCCAGTGCATTTGAGACCCATCATTGAAGAAACTGAGTCGGTGATGTCGTCCCTAGAGAAGACGAGGATCTAGCAGGAGTAGCGGTCGAGGCATTCACAGGTATGAACTTTAGAGAAAGCCATTTCGGTAATGCAGAGTGATCTTGGAAAAGAGTGCATGTTTGATATAACAAACATAATTAAGATAAGTTCCGACACTACATCATTTGGATGAGAACATATGTTATTGATTGCTTTTTTGGCCCTCATATTTAGTTAAATATGGGCCTAAAAATAAGTAAAACATCATTTAACTTTGTTAAGGTTTCACATCGGGTTCACCATTTTGTTTCTTCTGGAAATGGGGATGACCTTGTTTCATTAAGATTCAAACATTCCAATCGGTTTCTAACGGTTTTATTAATAGATCCGGAAACATCCAATTATTTTATATCTATTTGGACCTACCTTCCAAAGGTAGGTTCCCGTTAGTTATAGACTGATAAGGCTTAAGAATTTGCATTGGTCGAGAGGATGGGAGGTCAGACTAATTACACCTTCTTGGGGGAATTATTTTATACTCTATGGCTATCTTATAAATTTGAGTTATGTTTGTGAATACTTATTAATTTACCAAGCTTGGAAATGAGTTTTTCCTTTAGATATTGCAATCAATGATTGACACATAGGAGATTTAGAGAATCTTTTATATGTATTTGAGGTTCTTCATCAATAGAGAATCATCTATATAAATTAGTGATTCTTAGTCAATGGTATCCTTCCATACATTATATAGAATTCCCTTGGTCCTTATGATGACCATACTGGTTTTAAATCCACTCAGTGGGGCACTTGAAGTTTAATGTCATTCAGAAAGACATGATTATTTTAGAGTTGGGATCGTACCCGCAGATGGGCTACCTAGGTATCCTTGTTAGAAAAGGCATCATAACCCACATATTTTGAGTGAAGAAGTATGCGGTTTATGCATCATTAATGGCCCAAAGATAGATTTCATAATTAATTTTACACTCTAAGATCATGTGAGTCATGCTCGGTGTGAGAAACAAGAGGTATCAGTAAAACCTGATGATTTTTCCATGAAATATGCAGTTATAAGAAATGATGTGGGGCTTATGTATGTATGACTATCCAAGTGGATGAAGATTGGGACTTACATCAGGAAAGAAGCCTAGGAACAGGGTTCGTAAAAGTATATGTTCTTTTTGGAGATTTGGATACTTAACTTAGGACTTACTCCTGAGAAGGATTCCCAAATTATAGGGGACTTATGATTGGGTTTTATTCCTGAGAAGGAAGCCCAAATAAAAAGAAATTAAGACTGGGGATTACTCTTAAGGAGGATTCCCATATTAAGGGGATTTGTAATATGGGGATTACTCCTAAAAAGGACGCCTAGGTTAAGTGGTTTTGAGACTTGGGGCTTAATCCTAAGGAGGATGCCCAAATTAGGGAACTTGGGGCTTACTCCAAGGGAGGATGCCCAGATTAGGGAACTTCTCATCTTAACAGATGAGGTTAAATGAAAGAAATCTCTAACCTTAGTGACATAAAGTTATGTAAATCATAAGGTTTTGAGAGATGTTCCACCGAATTCCTTTCAGATAAGGAAGCCAATAAAGGAACCATGCCATAAATGGCTTTAAAGAGGGGTTTTAAGGCTAAATAATGAAAAGGAGAGGTGAATTTGAGGAAAGGAAGTGAATTGGAAGGAGGCGTGAAACTATTGGTCTAGCGTGCAAGTCCTGGTCATGCATGTATACTTGCGTGACATAAGATAACATGGTCAACAAAGAACCTATGATGTGATACTTGGGAGACTTTGAATTGGAGCACTTAGTATCATCCCTAGAGGCTTTCAAATTGGTGGTGTGCAAGTTTCTTTGAGAGGGAAAGGTGGCACGCATGTGTCTTCACTTCCCATAAAGGGTGGACACTTTGGCGTGCAAGTATTGATGAGTTTTAATACTTAGGCCTTATTCTTCCTCTTTAGAACATCCATTCTATGTAAATAATTACCTTAGAAGTGTTTAGAAGACTTCAGAAGGAGACTTGGGAGACCAGAGCTTGAATCTAATTTTTGGATTTTTCGTCCTCAAAATGGGGGGCCCACAAGGGGTATTTATAGGCCATCTGAGGCCCCAGGGTGAAAAAGGAATAGGGCGTACAAGTGACTTGCGGGACCCATATGTGGCGTGTAAGTATACTTGCAAAACCATAATGAAACTTGCGCAACCCTTGCTTAAAGAGTTCCTTGTTCATGCTTTTTTAATTTTTTGATGTTATTCAAAGGATGAATCTCTTTATGCTTAAGGTATTCCCCCTTTTCATTCGTTAGACTCTATGATGGAAAGGAACATAAACACCTACTCAGTTAGTGTTGACACATGAGCACTTCTCATCCTCAACCTCAACTCCTAAAAGGCCCTATATAACTGATCAGTCTAGGTAAAAGGCTACCCTTTTCTGCTACAGGGTTGTCAAAGGGGAAACAATCCAAGATAAGTCTTCCAAAAACATATGGTAGTACGATTCCAAGCCCTGGAAACAACAAACCTGTGAAATGTTATTGGGTGGATCCCAACTAATAACAATGTCGATCTTCCCTTTGTCTATAGATAAATCCTGCAAAGAAATTCAATTCCACAGAAATGGAACCTCATGAATCTAGGACTGACACTTCAAGATATTTCTTTAAAGCTTGTTTTCTCAAAAATATATATAGAACCATCTTCATGTGATATACATGATATCCACTAATATAGAGTAGATGAGTATGTCATTGATGAATACAAACAATAATTTATCCATGTATGGTTGGAATATCTGGTTCATCAAATCCATAAAAATAGTGGGGGAATTCATCACAAAAAAGGGAATCAACTGTAATTTATAATGATTATAGCAGTATCAGAATGTGAACTTTGAGATATGAGACACTCTAACCCTCAACTGGTAGTATCCATACCCGTGATCAATCTTTGAGAACCATCTCATGAATCAAAACTAGTAAAAGAGGTCATAAAAATAAGAGGTACTTGTTATTTATTGCGTCCTGGTTCAGGTGATGATAATACATGAAATGTTGCACTCTCCCATTTTCATTTTTCATGAAAAACACTTTAGCTTCCCTGGAGGACACGTTGGGCCTAAGGAAACCATTATCTCAAAGGTCCTCCAACTACATCGATAACTCCATGATATTGGTAGGGGATATCTTATATTCTGCAAAATACATCACAGTGGTCTTAAGATGCAAGTCGTTATAAAACACTATCTACCAATTCAGAAGTAGTCACAAAAGTTCCTCTGGGAAGACGTCCATGAAATCCCACACATATGAAAAGATATATATTTTTAAAGAGGATATTTAACCAAGGGATATACTCATCAACAAATGGGTGATGGGATTAATCATGTTTCTAGTAGAACCCACTCATCCTTCCATGAGATCTCTCTTTCCCATAGTGGTGAATCTCATCCCACCAGTGTCAGAATCTTCGGTGGGGATGGTAAATTGGGGCTCAAACCAGGAAAAAACAATCCATACCCAATATAACTTTATTAGGTTCCATTGTGATGAAGCAAAGGTCCCATATGTACCAATATTCACTAAGAAATAGCTCGAACTGTCTGCTGATAAAATATACAGAAGAAGTGTACCCTATAGGAACCTCATGACGAAGTTGTTTGGAAAGTGACTCAACTGGGAGATCTATATCTTTCACATAGAGTATAATTATCAATGAATGACTAACACTTATGTTTAATAACCCCTAATAAATATTAGAAAATACATAGATCATTCCTCTGATCATATCATGTGCCACAAGGTCATACAACTCCAAAGCCTACAACTATTCATGACCCTGGCCACTAGATCCTTGAACCTGATGTGGGACACCTAGTGGTGGCGGTGGAAGGATCTCATAGCTCCGTACACCCCCCATATCTCATGCCCCATTTTCAATTATACCTATATAGGTTCCACACTACCCTCTCCTGGGAGATCCTTAATCACAACAATCTCTCTATCACGGGGGTCCATCAGCTATATTCATGTGCTTCTAATCACTTATGTTTGGGTATTTTATGTCCCTTGTGATATCTACCATAAAAAACATAGTACCACCAATCTCTAGGATTCCCTAAGGCTATGTGCTGCCCCTGACCATAAGCCTATGTCTGATCATGGGGAGGTCTCCTATGCTGAGATCCTGTCGGCTGATTTCTACCAGCTACTGCAAATAACTCAGCTCTATAACATCCACTACTAGATCCAGCTACCATGATCCCCTTTGATTGGAAGCTCTATATCACTAGTTCCTAGTATAACTCCCTAACATAGGTAGTGATACACATGGGAAGTTTGATGGAATGAATATGTCTATGGATTCCCTGCTCAAACTTCAATGATCAGAAGTAACTATACCAAATCATCTCAAGGGAGTACCATGTATGTTTTATGAACCTCACTGTGTATTTAACCACTATAACCCTCCCATATATATCTACAGAAGCTCATGAATCTAAGATAAGTGCAAGTAGGAGGGGTATTACTCCTCACGGAACAACTGCTATATGTTAGGCCATGAGAGTGTCGACTCATCATGAATTTTGGTAACAAGAGTCCATCAGGTCCGAAAAGATCCTTGGAAAAGGATACCTGCCAACACAACCAAAAAATACATCTGTGTTTGGATAAGTCTGAATATAAAAACCACTAACTATATCCAATCCTATACTACATCTGGATTTGGATCCCACTAGAACCTTAGTAGCCTCAGGTGCTGAAACTTATAGAGTGCACTAAGCCTGTGCACCTTCACATCTTGTTCTGATGGGTTGATATACTTCTAAATAGGTGGAGGTTTTGATACATACCAACCTAGAGGAAGAATCTGATTGGATAGATCTTGAATTGAGGAATCATTTCTCCTCAGATCATCATCACGATCTTGAACTATTATCCTAGCAAGTTGTCATCCCTAAGGGATTATAAAATTTTAAACAAGATGTACCATATTTATATGATAACACACACACACACATATCAATGGGGATCTTAATCAAGAAGGAATCTCAAAGACTCAATCCAATATTATTCATGTATCATTGATACCTACAACCTATGTATCAGTATTAAATGTTGACCAGAAGGTAGTCAAGGTCATGGTGAATAGATACGTCGACTGTTCAAACCATCACTGGATTCCCCAGCCTGAGAGCCGAACTCAAAAAACATTGACACTATTTCCCAAAATCAAAACCATAATCCTCAAAAGAAGACTAATCCAAACAAAGTCCGAAGTAATGAACTATTCTAATCAAAAACTATCATGAACCGAACCTAACTAAGGATTGAGACAACTACCCCAAGCATGTATCTGTTGGTCATGGGGTGGAGACAAGCACCAAAAGATGGGAATTATTTTCCTAATTTACCTATATGTACAAAACTGATAATATTAATGTATAAGAGTATAGAAACAGTAATGAAAATATGAAAAATATTGAAAGTAAACCTAGAATGAAAAATCTCTTTGGTGTACAAGAGAATGATAGTGAAAGTTGTAAAGTTACGGGGTAAAAAATACAAACCCAACAAGAAAGATGTCCCAAAATAACAAAACCGGAAAGTTAAATGTTGAGAGAGGAAAACTCTTGATCATCAATCTATGAAAACAATATGAAGTCCTACGCTCCTAGTATCCATAGGCTCTACTAAAGTCACCACCAACTTATCCATTGTCTACATAAGATGTGAAATGTGTGGGAAAATCCCATGTAGGGGTGAGTATATACATTCCCATTAGGATACCCTGAAAGCTGAAAGGGGGAGAAGTAAGAAACTCAATACGAATATAAACACAATATAAAGTTAATTTGATTCATCACAACCAAAAAGAAAGATGGGTATTAACCTCATCCAAACACAATGGGCTCTAAACAATGTTTATATAGACATGGAATTTATTATTTTTATCCAAAGTAAGAGAGTAACCTCGTCTTACCACATGATGATAAACACAAAAGGCACATGGCATACCCTATGCGTCTTCACTACCCATGGTAAGAGAGTTGTGACGACACGTCCTCGGGGCCCATTCCGTGACTACCCCAAGCCCACCTTCCATAGGCCAGGGGCTGGTGACTAGAACCAAGGGATAATTCCCTGTAAAAAGGGAAGACAATTCCTTTGTAATGTAAAAAAACACCACAGAGCAAGAAAGCAGTAGTAAACACTGAGAAAAAACTGGGTACAACAGTAAGTGCGGAAAAGTAAGTGGGCCAGAATAAAAACCTAGACTGTATGTAAAGTACAACTGGAAATGGAAAACAACAACTGAAAGTAAAGATGCAACTTCGAGCCGTCCACCGGAAGTCCCACCTGAAGGGTGGGTAAAGATAGCCTCTACAGCTCCTCGGGTCCAGCCGTCTGCTCCGAGTATGCCCCGCCCAGTGATCCACCTCCGGGTACCGAGTTGCTCCTCGTGCCTCAACCACGATCAACACTGTCTGTCGTCTGCAACCAACACAACGTAGTGCGGGCATAGCCCGTGTGGGGGTGAGTATAAGCTACTCAGTAGGGACCTCGAGACCCCCAAAGGTCTCCCAGAATCCACAAAGGATAATCCAAAACGTAAAGATACAAACACGAAGTAACATCTGACACTACTTAGGTATATTCCCATACATATACCTAATTCATCAATTCGAGTTCGGTTCCAACATCCAAGCCCAAGTTCGATCACGTCCACACAGGATAGCACAACACAATCCACATAGGAAAGCAAGTCAAGATCCAGATCACATAGGTATACTCCTTCGTATGACGATAGAGATGATCAGATATAGCCACTAATTCATCTAAGTCATCGGACCCACAAAGGATTGATAGGTACTAACCCCCACAATGACCCACAAAGGATCTTCCCCACACAGGGTCGATAGGTAACTAACCCCCGCAATGACCCACACAGGATTGGACCCACACAGGATCTGTAGAAGTTGGCCCACACAGGACAACTGAGCGATGACCCACATAGGATCTGACCCACACAGGATCAGTAACACTGATCCACATAAGATCGTTGAGTGTTGTAGTCGTCGTCGTCGAATCCACGGAGGACTTCTGTATAGTCTTCATCGTTGTTGCAGTCGCAGCCAGCTCTAGGGTTCCCACACACAACAAGCTCGTTCCGGAGGGTCCGCTCCACGAGCAGAAGGGCTGATACATCAACTGACACAAGGTCCGGAGTTGATGTATCCAAAAGTTCTATATCATCAATAGGAAGTCAGTGTCATAGACGGCACGTCAATCGGACGCTCGGTCTGAGAGTTATTTGCTTTTTCGTCCTAGGGGCCCGGTTGGTTTTTATGTAAAACCCAACCCGACCATATTCCAACTACGTCCAAACCTTGAGCGGAGTAATCCAAAAGGTTCGTCTCACTAAGAGGAATCCAACAAAGTTGACGACACGTCAATCGGACGTCCGGAGCTCAAGTTATGAGGGTTTCCGCTCCGAGGGCCCGGTTGGGTTCGTGTACGAACCAACCCGGCCAAACCCAAAGTCCTCCAAAACCTTGAGTATAATATACCGAAACGACCGTCTCGATCCAAGGATCACTAAGCTATTGACGATGCGTCAATCAGAGGCACGTATCTCAAGTTATGGGCAACAGACAGAAAAGTCCGGTAATAGGGGGTTCGGGCCCGGTACGACCCGACCCGATACCCCCAGGGTCGGCCCGAAATGGGTCACCCCGAACCGAGTCTGGGGTCGGCCGGCTTGGGCGCGGCCCGGCCCAGCTGGCGCTGCCTAGCCCGACCTGGGCGTGGCCCACCCCAGCCGGGGCGCGGCCCGGTCTGGCGGTCTGGCGTGGCGGCTCGGCCCGGCGCGCTGGCGCTGGCCAAGAGGCTGCGCAAAGGGGGGAACTGCCCCCCTGGGTCGAAACCGCGACCTTGCGCGGGGGCCACCCCTTTCCAACGGACGCGGACGGTTGCCGCGTCCTGCATGATCCGGTCCCGCGCGGTCGCGGGGCTTTCGGCCTGCCGCCACTCCTTCAGCCGCAACAGCTCTTCCCGACGGCGCACCAGGTGCCGCCATCTTCTGGCGGTCGGCCGGTGCCGGCCGTCTCCTCCTGCCGTCAGCACCGTCGTGCCGGCAAGGGGCGCCGACGGGTTGCTCTGCGGACCACCGGACGAGCTCCAGTGGTCAGAATTGCCCGCAGTCTTCGCCAACGGCCCTCCCGGGACCGGTTCTTCACTGCGAAGACCTCACAATGCCCGTGCGGCCTGCTTCATCGTCGCCCGCCGATCCGCACACCAAGAATGAAGGGACGGTGGGTTCGGACTTGTTAGTTGGTCCCCACCAATCGCGTTAGAAGTTTAAAAAGGTTTCCGACAAATTTTAAACATATGTCATTGGTATAAATCACAAAGATTTAATTGAATCAAAAACCCTACCTCATCGAAATCGTTGAGCGAGGATTCGTCATGGAAAAGCACGTCACAGAAGAAGGCATCATGGAAGGGGGATCGTCGCGTCTCAAAAAGAGCGTCGCGAAAGAAGCGTCGCGAAAGAAGCGTCGCAGAAGAATCATCATCGATTTCCGAGGATCCGGCATTCTTCGCATTCTTCGCATTCTTCACGTTCTTCGCGAGGAAGAGAAGATCTTCAAGAGCCTGAGTGAAATATCCTAGCCTCTCAACACCACCCCTAATAAAAATAAGAGTTGTATTATTTTTATTTCACCAGACTTGCATTTTAAAATTCAAAAAACGAAAGAAACAGTTGAGTGAATTTAATTTCCACGCTTAAACCGCCACATTAATGAGGAGTTTCTTAACCAAAATAAACGCACGGTTTGACTTCATTAAAAGGGGGGTGCGGGTGCGTTACATAGAAGAAAAGAAATGGTGGGGCTCATGTGTCCCCCACCTCACAAATATCCTACCATGTGGGTAGGATATTGTGGGTCCCAAATCATCCACTTAACTTAAGTTAAGCAAAATAAAATAAAAACTGGTTGCACCACTTTTATTTTATTTCTTAACTTAACCCCAAAAATTAAAAAACCACACCCGAGCAAACGCAACTCCGAAAAATGCATTTCTAAGAAATTACCAGTGTTGTGATTCCATCGGTTTCCTCAGAATTCGATTCCGAGCATCGGTTCAAATGTTAGAAAAACCCACTCGTTCGTTCACTGAACGTACCCGAGCTAAAATTCGGGAAAAGATTCCGGGCACACCGGGCCTCTGAATTAGGTGCTGTGAGAAACTGCATTCTTGTAAAATTCCCATTAAAATTAAGAAAAAAAAATCCTTGAATTTTTCAGGTCTTTACATCACTCCCACCTCAGGGCTTTACGTCTCCGTAAATATACATAAAAAAAACTAGGGAAACAAATGTGGGTACTGAGCATGCATCTGAGCCTCCCGCTCCCAAGTGCTCTCCTGGAGGTTCCCGTGCTGCCATCTGATGCGCACTAGAGGAATTGACTGTCCACGTATGACCCACTCCTATCGAACCTCAATCTCCACCAGGACCTCCGCAAAAGTCTCCCCATCATCAACGTCCAGTTCCCCATGGTCAATGATATGCGTCGGGTCGTGCACGTATCTCCTCAGCTGAGATACGTGAAAGACGTCGTGCACCCGGTGCAATTGAGGTGGTAGAGAAAAGCGATAAGACACCTCGTTAATCCTGCTGAGGACCTGGAATGGTCTGATGAAGCATGGAGACAACTTTCTGCCTCAGCCAAATATATGTAATCCACGTCGAGGTAAGACCCTCAAGAAGACATGGTCACCATCCTAGAACTCCACTGGCCTCCGTCTCCTGTCAGCAGAAGACTTCTTCCGGGTCTGAGCTATCCTCATCCGCTCCTGGATGACCTGGACCTTCTCTGTCATGGCCTGGACCATCTCCGGTCCAACAAGTGCTGACTCCCTAGGGTCTGTCCAACACAACGGTGATCTGCAAGGTCGTCCGTACAATGCCTCGTATGGTGCCATCACGATGGTGTAGTGGTATCTGTTGTTGTACGCGAACTTGACCAAGGGTAGGTGGTCCTCCCAGATGCGACCAAAGTCGAGGACACATGCGCGGAGCATGTCCTCGAGAGTATGTATGGTCCTCTCTGTCTGACCATCTGTCTTAGGGTGAAAGGCGTTGCTCAGAAGTAGCTGTGTCCCGAATGCCTCCTACAACCACTTCCAAAGCCGGGATGTAAAGCGAGCATCTTGATCGAAGAAGATAGACGATGGCACACCATGAAGCTGTACAATCTCCTGAACATAGAGACATCCCAAGCTCTCCACTGAGCCCTGCTCTCTGATGGTTAAGAAGTGAGCCGACTTGGTGAGTCGGTCGACAATCACCCAAATAGAGTCATGAACTCTGGAGGTTTGTGGTAGTCCAGTCACGAAGTCCATAGATATGACATCCCACTTCCACTCAGGGACATACAAGGGCTGTACCAAGCCTGCTAGTACCTTGTACTCTGCCGTCACCTACTGACAGGTGAGGCATCAAGAAAAGAACTCTGCCACAACCTTCTTCATGCCCGGCCACCAGTGCTGTCGTCTGAGATCCAGGTACATCTTCGCCACTACAGGATGTACCGCCGAAGGGGATGTGTGAAACTCTCTCAGCACCTCCTCCCGCAAAGAAACTGGTACCAAGGTACGTCCTCTAAAAATAACATTGTGCTCTCCTACTAAGGAGAAACCATCAGGTTCCTATCCTTAGGATATCTGCGCACGCCATGTCTCACAATCGGCATCCCCACGATGTGCCTCTCTGACCAGCTGCAGTAGTGGAGGAGTGACTACGCGTGACTGAAGGAAGGCTTCTCCATCTCTATCCAAAAAGGATATCTGCAAAGCGGCTAGATGCTATGTCGCCTCCCCAAGTAGCTGAATGCCCGTCCTCTTTCTGAGAGCATCGGCTACCACGTTCCCCTTCCCAGGAGTATAGAATATCTAAAAGTCATAGTCCTGGAGGAACTTGATCCATCACCACTCTCTCAGGTTCAGGTCCTTATGATAGAATATGTACTTAAGACTCTGATGGTCAGAATAGACTGTAAAGCCCCCGCCCATCAGAAAGTGTCACCATGTCTTCAGAGCGAAGACCACTGCTGCTAACTCCAGGTCATGGGTAGCGTAGTTCTGCTCATGAGGCCTCAAATGACGTGATCCATAGGCGATCACTGCCCTCTCCTGCATCAGGACACATTCGAGTCCAGTCCCTGATGCATCACAGTAAACTAAGTACCCAAATCCCTCCTTCGGAAGTCTCAAGATGGGGGCACTGGTCAATCTCTGTCTCAGCTCCTAGAAGCTCTACTTACATCTGTTTGACCACACAAAGGGTTTCCCCTTCTTCTTCAAAGCTGAGAGTGGCACTGTAACTCTGGATAAGTCTGGCACAAATCTACGATAGTATCCAGAAAGTCCCAAGAAACTCCACACCTCTGTCACGCTCTTGGGTGGCTCCCAAGCTAGCACTACCTCGATCTTCGCAGGATCCACCACAACTCCCACCTCAAAGATGACGTGTCCCAAGAAGTGGACCTCACGTATCCATAACTGATATTTCGAGAGATTTCCATAATGATGGTTCTCTCGGAGTGTGTCAAGTACAACCCGCAAGTGGTAGGCGTGCTCCTCCTCAGTGGTCGAGTATATCAAAATTTCATTGATGAAGACCACGAAAAATCGATTGAGGTATGGCTGAAAGATCTTGTTCATGCGGCCCATGAACACTACTGGAGCCATGGTTATGACGAATCGCATAACCAAGAACTAATAGTTACCATACCGACATTTGAAGGCCGTATTTTGCACGTCCTTGTCCTGAACTCTGAGCTGATGATAGCCTGACCTGAGGTCTATCTTTGAGAACCACCGTGCTCCCTTGAGCTGATCGAAGAGGTCATCAATCATTGGTAGCGGATACTTGTTCCTTACGGTCACCTGGTTCAGGCGACGATAGTCGACACAAAGTCGCAAGCTCCCGTCCTCCTTCTTGGCGAACAATATTGGGGAATCCCAGGGTGAAACACTGGGTCGGATGAATCCCTTTCCCTGCAAGTCCTCCATCTGTACCTGTAGATCTCAAAGCTCGGCGGGGTACATCCGAAATGATGGGGTGGTTATCGGGGCTTTCCTGGGGTACAGATCAATATAAAAGTCTACCTCTCTATGAGGAGGTAGTCCCGGAACGTCGTCGGGGAAAACGTTCTCATACTGATCCACCACTGCATGAAAACTAGGACTCTGCACGTCAACTGCTCCTAGGATGAGGCTAGCCAACTGATGAGTGATGGGCTGTCCTCTCCTCTACGGAAGTCCATCCTGTGCTGCGAAGGCTCCCTTCTCTCCGGTGAAGGTGAACCTGCTCCCGTTGGTGAGTACACATCGCACTTTGCACCTAATACATTCGATCTGAGCATGGACTGTAGATAACCAATCCATACCCAAGATGACATCATAAGGCCTCAACGCCGCTACAATAAGATCCCAGCCGGAGCCCTATCCTCCTAGAGTAAGCTCAATCTTCCGTCACCTGTGTTTAATCGTCGAGTCTGCTCCCGTAGGAGTCTCTAGCTGTAAGGATCGAGCCAACGGCTGTGTCAGAATCTCCGAGCTCTAAACAAGGGCAGCGGATATGAAAGATTGACTCGCTCCTGTGTCTATAATAACTACAACAAGGGTGTAATAGACACAGATAGTACCTCAAATCATCTCGGGCGCTCCGTGGTCGTAGGCCTCCGCTGCCTGGAGCTGTGCCTGTCTCTGCCCGCCAGCTCCCTGTGGTCGGGGTGGACCTCCTAGTGGTGGTGGTGGTAGAGCCTCAACGTGTCGCCCACCACCTGCTGCTCGGCCAGCTCCTCTGCCTCATCCGCCTGCTCCCTGCGGACCACCATGGTCGACCCTCTTCCTCTGCCTGGGTGGCCCCTCAACCGTATGCTGCTCCTCGACATGGAAGTTCAGGCAGTCACGAGCCATGTGGCCCTTCCCGCCGCATGCGTAACACTGTCTGCCTCTCGAAAGACTGGATCTACACTGTGTTCCCCGCACTGCTCATCCAGTGTCCTTAGGTTGTCTTCCTGAGGGTCTGGTCTGCCTGGACCCATGAGTCATCCGTCGACTGCCTTCTGTAGAAGACTCTGCTACATGCCGCCCTACGGTAGGTCCCGCTGCTGATGAAGGCTCAGCAAGGAAGCTCTCTATCAAAAGGGCTCGCTCTAGTACCCCTTCCTGAGTCTGAATGTTGATGGAGATCAGCGATTCCTTGATCTCATGCCTCAATCCCTGCTCATAATTCTGGGCCCAGAAGAATGGGTCTCGCACCTTGTCTGTCGAGTAGCGTGAGATATCTGTAAATCTTGCCGAGTACTGGGCGACCATCATGCTGCCCTGCCGCAGCTGTAGAAGCTCATGGATGCGCACCACACGGAGGGTGGCTGGGAAGAACTCCGAGCGGAAGAGGCTCTCAAAGTCCGTCCAGAGGAGAGATGCATCATCATGCACCTAATGCATCAAGCTCCACCATCTGCCTACTTTCGCGTGAAGTAGGCTCGCTGCAAGGATTACCATGAGGTCTGCTGGTGTCCTCACAAACCTGAAAACCCATACAACCGCCTCTAGCCAATCCTCAGCTGCCTGGGAGTCTGTCTACCCCAGGAACATGGGTGTTTTCTGGCGGTGATACTCATACAGTGCACTAAGGCGACATTCATCGTCAGCGGCTGGGGCTTGTAGCATCGGTGGCTCGGTGGGTAGAGGTACCGCCGGTGCCTCTGCTGTCAAAGGGCCCTGTACGGAGGCCTCGTCGCTCGGTGGGCTGTCGTCACGCACAACGCTCGTAACCATAGCTGGCATCCACCGTGGGGCCATCCTGAAAAGAGACAGGTGCTCCACGGTCAGAACAGTATACCTGGTGAGATGACACAAAGTAATCAAAAAGAAAACTTGATACACACATGCAATCAATGTTTTCGTGCATTAAGTTGGAAATCAGAAGTCAGGGTCCTGGTGTACGGATATGTCGGCCGCCGCACCAACACTGGACTCCCTGGACTGATAACCACAATCAATACCCTTAACACTATTGCTTCACATAGAAAAAGATCAGATTCCTGAGTTTTGCGGTAGAACCAAACTCCTCTGATACCAATTTGTCACAACCCCTCCTCGGGGCCCATGTTGTGACTAACCCAAGCCCGCCTTCCATAGGCCATGGGCTGGCAACTAGCACCAAGGCGTAATTCCCGATAAAAAGGGAAGTCATTGCCTTTGTAAAGTAAACAAACCCCACAGAGCAAGCAAGCAGAAGTAAACATTAAGTAAAAACTGGGTACAACAGTAAGTGCGGAAAAGTAAGTGGGACAGAATACAAACCTAAACTATAAGTAAAGTATAACTGGAAATGGAAAACAACAACTGAAAGTAAAGCCACAGCCTCGAGCCATCCACTGGAAGTCCCATCTGAAGGGTGGGTACATATAGCCTCCACAGCTCCTCTGGTCCATCCGTCCGCTCCGAGTACACCCTGCCCAGTGATCCACCTTCAGGTACCAACCTGCTCCTCATGCCTCAACAACGATCAGCGTTGTCCGTCGTCTGAAACCAACACAACGTATTGCGGGCATAGCCCGTGCAGGGGTGAGTATAAGCTACTCAGTAGGGACCCCAAGACCCCCGAAGGTCTCCCAGAATCCACAAAGGAAAGATACAAAAACGAAGTAAAATCCGACACTACTTAGGTATATGCCCATACATATACCTAAGTCATCAATTCCAGTTCGGCTCCAACATCCGAGCCCAAGTTCGATCACATCCACGCAGGATAGCACAACACAATCCACATAGGAAAGCAAGTCAAGATCCATCTCACACAGGTATACTCCTTCGTATGATGATAGAGATGATCAGATATAGCCACTGATTCATCTAAGACGTAGGACCCACAAAGGATCGATAGGTACTAACGCCCGCAATGACCTACAAAGGATCTGACCAACATAGGGTCGATAGGTAACTAACCCCCGCAATGACCCACACAGGATCAGACCCACACATGATCTGAAGGTGTTGTCCCACACAGGACCACTGAGCGCTGACCCACACAGAATCTGACCCACACAGGATTGGTAGCACTGATCCACATAGGATCTCTGAGTTCTGTAGTCGTTACCATCAAATCCAAGGAGGATTTCTGTACAGTTTTCATCGTCGTTGCAGTCACAGCCAGCTCTAGAGTTCCCGAACACAGCAAGCTCGTTCGGGAGGGTCCACTACACGAGCTGAAGGTCTGATAAATCAACTGACACAAGGTCCAGAGTTGATTATCCAAAAGTACCGTATCATCAACAGGAACTCAACTTCATAGACGACGCGTCAATCGGACGCCCGGTCTGTGAGTTATTGTCGTTTTCTTCCCAGGGGCCCAGTTGGTTTTAAGTCAAAACCAACCCGACCATACTCCAACTGTGTCCAAACCTCGAGCGGATTAAGCCAAAAGGTCTGTCTCACTAATATTAATCCAACAAAGTCGACAACATGTCAATCGGACGTCCGGAGCGCAAGGTATGACTGTTTCCGCTCCGAGGGCCCGGTTGGTTTCGTGTACGAACCAACCCGGCTGAACACAAAGTACTCCAAAACCTTTGGAATAATATACCAAAACGACCGTCTCGATTCAAGGATCGCTACGCAACTGACGGTGCATCGATCGGAGGCCCTTAGCTCATGTTATGGGCAATAGACCGAAACGTCTGGTAATAGGGGCGTTCGGGCCCGGTCCGACCCAGCCCGATACCCCCAGGGTCAGCCGGAACCGGGTCGACCCAAACTAGATATGGGTCGGCTTGCTTGGGAATGGCGTGGCCCAGCGGGCGCGGTGCGGCACGGCCTGGGCGCGGCCCAGCCTGGCGGTCCGGCCGGGCGGCTCGGCCCGGCGTGCTGACGCTGGCCAAGTGGCCACACAAAGGGGGGAACCGCCCCCTGGGTCGAAACCTCGGCCCTGCGTGGGGGCCGCCCATTGCGAAAGGACGTGGCCGGTTTCCGCGTCCCGCCTGCTCCGGCCCCACACGGTCGCGGGACTTGCGGCCTGCCGCCGTCTTCTGGCGGCCAGCCGGTGCCGGCCGCCGCCTCCTGCCGTCGGCGCCGCCGTGCCGACGAGGCGCACCAACTGGTTGCTCCACGGACCACCGGACAAGCTCCGATGGTCGGAATTGCCCACCGTCTTCGCCAATGGCCCTCCCGGGACCGGTTCTTCACTGAAAAGACCTCACAATGCCCGTGCGGCCTACTTCATCATCGCCCGCCGATCTGCACACCAAGAATGAAGGGACGGTGGGTTCGGACTTGTTCGTTGGTCCGCACCCACCACGTTAGCGGTTTAAAAAGGTTTTCGAAAAATTATAAACATATTCCACGGGTATAAATCACAAAGATTTAATTGAATCAAAACCCCTAACTTGTCGAAATCGTTGAGCGAGGATTCATCGTGGAAAAGCACGTCGCGGAAGAAGGCGTCGCGGAAGGGGGATCGTCACGTCACGGAAGGAGCGTCGCGGAAACAGCGTCGCGGAAGAAGCGTAGTGGAAGAAGCATCATTGATTTCTGTGGATCTGGCGTTCTTCACGTTCTTCGCGTTCATTGCGTTTTTCGCGAGGAAGAGAAGATCTTCAAGAGCCTGAGTGAAATCTTATAGGCTCTAAACACCACCCCTAATAAAAATAAGAGTTGTATTATTTTTATTTCACAAGCATTGAATTTTAAAATTCAAAAAATGAAAGAAATAGTTAAGTGAATTTAATTTCCATGCTCAAACCGGCAAATTAATGAGGTGTTTCTTAACCAAAATAAACGCACTGTTTGACATCATTAAAATGGGGGTGTGGGTGCGTTACTTAGAAGAAAAGGAACGGTGGGGCTCGTGTGGGATCCACTTTACAAATATCCTACCAAGTGGGTAAGATATTGTGGGTCCCACATCATCCACTTAACTTATGTTAAGCAAAATAAAATAAAAACAGGTTGCCCCACTTTTATTTTATTTCTTAAATTAACCCCAAAAATTAAAAACCACACCCGAGCAAACGCAACTCTGGAAAAGGTGTTTCTATGTAATTATCGGCGCTGCGATTCCATCAGTGCCCTCGGAATTCGATTCCGAGCACCGGTTCAAAAGTTAGAAAAACCCACTCATTCGTTCACTGAACGTACCCGAGCTAAACATTGGAAAACGATTCCGGGCACACCGGGCCTCAGAATTAGGTGCCGTCAGAAACTCCGTTCTTGTAAAATTCCCAAGAAAATTAAGAAAAAAAATTTCCTTAAATTTTTAGGGTCATTACAAGAGTAATCAAATCCAAAGATCTGGATATAGAAGTATATATATTATCAAACCAAATAATACCAAATGAGAGAGTAAGGGGATCTCCATCTCACAGACCATCCCAAGAAAATATTCCCCATTAGTTACAAAAGTCCATAAATGATGCCCAATATCTCACTCACCTACCAAGAAGTAACAGTGTGGTGGACCATGCCTCAAAACTATGCCACATAGTTTAGGGGGCACAAACTCCAAGTATTCGACCCACGAACTGATGTGTTGGGGCGGGGGGGGGGGGGGGGTTCTCCTATGGTTTCATAAGGACTCGTGCCCTATCCAATAGGGGTACCACTCGATTGATAGAGGACATGTGCCCTAGTCCGTCAGGGGGTTCCACTCTGGTTTAATTATATCCTACTCCATATTCAATAGGGGGTTACACTCACTATATAGGGGACTCATCCCTGATCTATTAGGGGGTTCCACTCTAGTGTCATGTGGACCCGCACCCTATCCAGTAAGGGATTCCTCGGGGTAGATACTGGACACATGAAAAAGTTGTCATGGGGTTCCACTATATAGGTCGAGGACCCACACCCAAGTGTAATAGAGGGTTCCACTCTAATGTCTCGAGGACCCACACCCTATTTGATAGGGGGTTCCACTTGGTAGATAGAGGACTCATGTCTAAACTGATGGAGGGTTCCACTCTATAGGTCACTAATAAGTATTTTTTTGACTATTTTCATCATCAAATGCTGCCTAAATAAGATTCATTCCTAGAACATGTCCAATCATATGCTAAAATCCAAAATGAAGGGAACTATTACATTATACTTATGAAAACACTCATGTTAGGAAAATCACGGTCCAAAATATGAGTCCATAAAAAAGATATACCAGAGTTTTAGGTTCCCTAAAAAGAGACAAACGGGTACACAATGTGTGAGGGTTCCCACATGGTGTGTGGTCATACTCCATCACCTTGACATATCCCTATCCATCCCACGAGTCCTAGTCAATGATGAAGTACACACCATGCAGGTGGACTACATTTTATGTCCAAGCTACTCAGGATCGATTCGTGTCCTCCGGGACATGTCTGTGTTCTTAAGAAATGTCTGTGTACTCATCTCATGGAGTCTACCATTCTATGTATGTGTACTATAGTGTAAAACATGCCTCTGACCATATTTTCCAATATGGGGTCCAACCTGTGTGCTATGCTACATGGTTCATCCACCCAGGGTAGAGGTAGAAAATGTGTTACATCATTACATCCTTAATTTTTTTTTAAACCGGAGCCACTATAGCATAGGTGATACAACTCCTGTGCTCAACATGTTACAAGGTGTATAATATAATTTTTAAAATATTCCTCTATCTATTTTAATGATTCCAGATCCAGCCTCTTTTTCTTTAGATCTCACCTCTAAACCTCCCAAACTCTAATGTGAATCCATCAATGCACTATTCTAAGCCATCATTTCCCATTAAAAAGACTCTGATTTCATCTTCATGTTCATATAGTTAAACCCATGAACCTATTTTATCATTGGTTCTTCTTCCAATTAGGATTTTATTTCTGATCAAAAAACAATCACCCACAACCCGTTATCTTTCCTAAATCACCCATAGTTTTTCAATATATCCCTTTCACATGGATTTGTCATGATTTTGAGTGTCCAATCATGCTCAATACAACTAAAAAATGTCAAAATAGGACCATGGGGTTAAATTGGCGATTATCATGAATAACCATAGGAGAAAAGTACCACAAAAAAGTTTGAAACTCTATTTTACAAGAATTCATGGAAAATGATCAAGAACGGGGCTATCTAGGGCTAGAAAAAAATTTAATAATCAATGAAACTGGTACATATGTGCATTCCAAGGTTCAAAAATTGGTGTAGATCATCAAATGGATGATTCTTCCCTATAAATTTAATAAAAATGGGTGAAATGTAGTAATTGGGGAGTCCTACCTGGAGATTGCATAATTCATCATTGAATAATGTACCCACACATGATTGAAGGAAGTCATTATGTTTTATGTTTCCTGATCTACTCTGATTCGAATATCCTACTTCATCATGAGTTTATTCTACAATGCATGGATAGGAAGAAGATGCTCTAATGGACCTAGGGTTATGAGGCTAACCCTAAGAAAATCTCCATAGTTTTATTTGTATAAGAATCAAATTAGGTTAAATAAAAAAAATAAACTAATTAATTAACCATTTAAATTTACCTTCAATGGGTGACATATTAAAATGCCTAGTGATGACCCTTTTTAGGTCACACCTTGGGTAAATAACACTTTCTGGACTCAAGTGTGGTCTTAGATTTTCGATCCATGATTTATTTAAAGATTTATAATATTTTCATTAACAAACTACATGCGGGTAATATAAAATATAATTAATATTATTATAAATCAAATTTAGGGAACACTGGGCCCCATAATCACATGACATCTCAGTACTTTTCTCAAAAAATGCACAAATAAATATTTTAAATTCTCATATGTAAAAAACTACTTCACTACACTCCCTTGGATGAATTATTTTGTATTTATATTTTAAACCTAATAAATTTTATTTTACTATGGATATTCATTAAATTTTTTCTTTATAGTACCATTCCCTCTCATTATAAAATAAAATAATTTAGAAAATATTTTTGACAAAAGATGACTTAATTTCTATCTTTAGTTAAAAATCATTTTCCTCAATGTTCATGATTTCTAAAAATGTTTCCATTTTTTTAGTATTCTCCTCTTATATTTTAAAGCCATTTTTACCCATGATTGTATTATTTGATTCTTTTAGAAGAAAATTATGGTAATTTTTTGAACAAGTTACCTTTTTACTCTTTTGATAAAAAATGATAATGAAATCATTGTTTTAACATACTCGGTGTGAATGTAACTTTACCACTGTATTGATAACCCATTTATTTGATGATTCCTTTATAATTTAATTTTTTAAAAATGAATATTTAAATACTAATATTTTTTACTTTTTTTAAAATAGATTTTTATAGTTAAAAGAATATTTCCTTCAAAATGTTTTAAATGACATTTTATGGTATTTATATTCATTAATTCACAACCTATATGTTTCTTATGATATTATATGGATATGTTGTAATGATACCATCATTATTATTTATCTAGTTGGTTTATGATCAGTTTGATTGGGGATGTACTATTTTGACACTATTCACCATATTCCTCTTGATAGTTTATGATTTTGTTTATTCATTGGGAAATGTATCAGCAATTCATATGATTTTTTTTCAATATGAATGTTTACAATGCATATGTTTCTGTTATTTCACTTGTGGAATTAATTGTAATTAGTAAGTAATGGGTAGGGCTCACTATATCTCCTCAATACATCATTAGGTCTCATGATAAAAACTATCTTTAGTTTTTGGACAAGATATTGCCTATTTAGGTAAGATACCTTTGAACAAGTCCTTGATGGTATGGTTATGTTGTATGAAATTATTCATTCTATCATTTTGAGGTTATTTATTTATTTCTATGTGATTTTTCAATTAGTTTGAATATCAAGGGAAAATATTCAAGATCATGTGATTATTTATATTTCGTTATTTAATCATCATTTATACCTTCCATATTATTCTCAATGTTCATGTTATTGATTAAAAGAAATTTTCTTCAATTATTTACATTTTCATATTTATTATTGCACATTTAGTCATTATATCTTCCTCTTGGAGTATAAACATTGTTAGTATTAAATTTCACACCTGTCTAACATTTATTTTCCCCGGGATTACAAAATGTGTATTATGATTGATATGAAGGGATATACTAAATGGAATAATGGTGTTCTCAAAGAAAATTCAATGTTTTATTTTATTTTTTCTTTTGTAATATGAGATTCGACTATGTATCTTTTCATCCAATACTAATAAATTATTTGGTCTTTTGTGATGAAATTCCTTGTATCTAGTACTTATATAATAAAGTAACTTACATGTTTGGGCTACTAGGGTCGAGATATTTTTAGTTGGCATCAGAGGATGTTTAGTAGAATCATTTGAAACTAGATTTAGGAGAACATTGATTAGAGAATATAACCCTATGAATGACTTTGAGTATAATTTTGTGTATAAGATAACATCATATATTTTTGGTACGGTATAGTTTATATAGATTTATAAAAAATATATCCATATCTGTATACTAAAAATGGATGTGTCTTTGGAAAATTTATACCTAGGGGTAATATCATCAAAAATATCACATTGGGATTTGACTCAGTTGTCACTTGGTAGATTTCAATGTTCCTTGTGGTACACCAGGTTTGACACTATCAAGGGATATGCTTAGGTTAATTAAAATATTCATTATGAACCCTCACAAAAAATTTGAATACTTAATGATCATGAATGATCTAGCTTAAAACTAAGGTGTATTAGATTTAAAGGAAGGTTTCACGATATATACATCCTATAAATGATTTTATAAATTTTTTCTATGATTTTTCTGGATCAAACTATGCTTTTAGGTTTTAGGAAGTAGATTGAACCTGAAGGAATCATTTTAACATTTACTATAATAGAAAATGTGGTGGTTATGAGAAACCAATTGGAATAATTATTGAAGTAAAACAATTGTAAAAATGCATAATTAGTTATCCATGGATATGATTGACAACCTATACCTTGACTAAATTTAATACTCACCAAAGAAGATAAGGACATGGACTACTACGAAATCGAGTGTTAAAGAGCATAGAGTAATGAAGGTTCAATTTTCATCATGTCATAAATATGGAAAGGGAAACCTAGGATAATGTATCAAATGAATAAAAAAATATTTTATGCAAGGAAAAGATGTTTATGGTGATAAATATTTCTATGGAAATGTGAGGTGTTCAATGGAGATAAATAAATTTCATCCTAGAGATCTATTTATAGTCTATTGTCTTGAATATGGAGAACCTGGTCATTATCTAATATAATTCCTTCTTTTAAAGGTTTACTCCCTTACTAAGGAATGATCTATGTTATACCAATAAATGACATACAAGTGTTAAAGTATTTTTATATTATGATCCGTGAATTATTCTTCAGAATTATTTTTGTTAATGGTGTTTTGCTATAAAAATCATGAAACATATAAGTATTGCATTAATTTTTGGAAGAATATATATATTCGTCTAATATTAGATTAACAGTTATGGATACTATCATGAATTTATTAGTTTAAGGTTGATTATATGTTCAAAGTCTTAGAAACCCCTTTAAAGGTTTTAGGTGATGGAATTCTATGATAATTATGAGTATTTTGGGAGACATTTATGGTAATATTACCCATGGTATTTGTATATAATTTATTGAAACATTTATTAAAGGAATAATTCACATTCATTCTTTGGATATATTTTTAATCGTATTGATAACCATTAGGGTTAATATGATCATTGATGTTAAGGTGATAATATTCAATTAAGATTATCTTATTTTTTGGAAAAAATATGTTCTATAGAAAGACTTCATTCTTAAAAAGTGATTTGATGATAAATTATATTTTTGATGTTGTTTATCAATTTTTTCGTACATTAAAAAATTTATATTGAAATAAATTTTAGTAAAAATAAAAACCTAGCAAATAAAGAAAATCCACAATACTTAAAACTTGTACTGATGGGAGACAAGGGTGAAATTACTACCACAAGACTATGAGATTTCTTGGTTAGCATGATATTTGATTAAAGTATTTTATGGATAAATATTATGATAATTTTGTTAGTCATATTATAAGATATATTTTATTTGTTTATTTGGGATTTTGAAGTGATTAATGATATTTATAGAGACGTTCTATTAGGTTGAGGTATATAAAACCATTAGGTTTAATGTAATTTATTATTTGGGAATAATGTTATTACTTTTTTGAGAAGTGATCTGAAGGGTTTTAGGGATAAATACTTATGAAATAAATTATTTTTAACTTGGTGTTACTGTTGATGTTTAGATATCAATGTATTATTTTGGATAACTTATGCTTAAAATTTTGGTATTGGTAAATATTTAGAGACATATAGAAGGAATTTTATTTATTTTATGGATCTTATAATATATTAAAAGTTAATTTTAGTGCATTAGGTATAAAAAATCATTTTGATATTCATTTCATGGAGTAATAAATAAAGTGGTAATTGTTCAAAGAACAATCAAAGGATGAAATTGTGCCCATGAAATGCAATAATTATCAAGTAAGTATATTTTATTGTATCCAATATCTTGATAGTATAAGAAAAAATAAAAAATCAAAAAATTATCTTGAAATAAAATTATATACATTTACCTTCATCTTTGATGAATCAAATGGTATTTTTTGACACCTCATTGGTTTAGGGTTTTTTAGTCATTAAACTTCTCTTGATCATTCAATTTATTGTGAACAATGATCTTTATCACTCTCCCTAATTATTTATGATTTTTTTCAATGTACATATCTTTACTTCCCACTAGACTTTTCTATATGGAAACCTAATTATATATCATTTTGTATGACCTTTGTATTTCCATTTCACACTTTTTATTAAGAGTTTTATTATCTCTTTTTATGATGTGGGTTTTCAAAAAATGTATTTTCAAATATAAATACCTTGATTTCTAAGATAATGTTCAAATTATGAGGATTCAATTTAGTGATGGAGGGGAGAATGTAACACCCCCATGTTTTTAAAATAAGAAAATTCTGTTCAATCGCATATATGACACACACCACCAAGCATAAATAATCCATGAAATATACTATTTAAAACACACCAATCATAATATAGCCATTAAATGGGAGACTATGAATAGTAATAAGATAAATATGAAAAGGATTTTCTTTAAAAATATATACAATAAATTCATTAGTTATGAATTGATTAGAAATAAAAAATAAAATCATTAAAAAGTAAAAGAAATGTTTTTATTAAAGTCTTTTTATCTGTGTAATGTGTTTTAATTTTAATAAATTAAATTATTTAATATTTGTGAATGAATTTAATTTAATTTATATATTATATATTCAATAAATTTTTATCAATCATCTAATATTTTTTCTAGTCACGAGATAAGAATAAACAAAGGTTTATGCTTAAAAACTATATTTTTTTAAAAAGAGAGTTCATTACATTTTTCAAACTAATTTTAAAAATAATTTTTATTGATTTTAGAAAATTAATTGAAAAAATGAAATTAATTTTTTAAATAATCATGTAAAAATTATCTCAGTTCTATTGTTTTATAATTGTTTAAATGATTAATTTTTTAATGAATAGTGAATAATACTGATTTTTATTAATATTTCCATCTTGTTTAAAAAATTTACAAGTTCATTTTTGTTTTAATTTTTTTAAAGTAAAATTATTTAAATTATTTTATAATTATTTTAATTAAGTTCATTAAAATATATTATATGTTCAATTTTAATTTAAAAACGTTTTATACTTCTGAAAATGTTTCTTGTAGAAAACCATTTGTTTTTTGATTATGTGGGGTTGTATACATTTTATTATTTAGAATATTTTATATAACTCAGGGGGAGATAAGTATTTATTTTAGCTTCACTTTGAGTTTTGTGCTTTCCAAAAAGGGTGATATTTTTAAGTAAAAAAACCTTCTTTGGATTTTTATGACTTTTTTTTTAGAAATCACAAATCCTTTTTATAATCTATTCTCAAATAAATTTTTTTCATTGCATACAGTTCTTTTTCAATCATATTGACTCTATCAATCATACCGGTTCTGTCAATCGTACTGGCTCTGTCAATCATACTAACTCTGTCAATCGTACTGACTCTGTCCATCGTACTGACTCGGTTTTTCGTACTCACATTTTGCATCATACTCACATTGCACCATATCAATACATTTAACTAAGTAATATTAATAGTACTCATGATTTACTTTTATCACATTCATGATTTTATTCCTTATCAAAACACTTGTTATATATGTTATCATTTTTTTATACCTATTGTTTTATCCAAAACGATGTCCTGGAGTTAGTTATAAACTAATCAAAATGATGTCTTGTTTTCAATTTAAACATGACCATTACAATTCCAGGTGTCCATGTCCTTCCAAGTTTCTTAGAGAAATATGATCGTTGGAGAAATATGACCGTTGTAACCAGAGGCCTATAAATAAGTGGTCATTAGAAATAGAGAAATAACATTGATCAACTTTTTCTTCTCTCAAGTTCTAGAGATAGACACTATGAATTATCTATTTCTTAGTGAGAAATCCTTGAAATTAAAAAAAATGAATGACTCATTTTTAGATTTTTTTTCTTTAAGTGATTAGTTTTTATTTTTGTGACCGATCAGGTGATAACGATTGTGGGATTCCGGGGGTAGGGTGGCGATGCAACCAATCTTCATATCGAGGGCTTTGAAGTGTTTGAAAGACAGAGGTGCTGATTACCTGTAAAATCGAGGGTTTTGGGGGATAGTAAGAGGGACGTTCCAATCATCATATCGAGGGATTACTAAGGTGGTGGAAAGACAGACCTTTTATCATAGGTGAAAGGATACCCTTATCTTTGGGATAAGAGAATTATAATAATCTTACTCTCTGCTGCTATTTATATTAGAAAGGGGATTGTATTGTTTCTTCTATATATTCATATTCATTTCGACTTTAATTATTTTAATTACAATTATTTTGATACATATTGTATTAATAGATTCTATACATTATATAGTATAATCTTTTTCATTTGTATTAATTTTATCATTGTATTCAATTTGAATACATTTGTTTTACATTACTCATAGTATTACATCATATCGTACCTATTATATCCAAGACCATTGTGGTCAATTGTATAGATTGCGAATCATATTAGTTTAAGACCTTTTAAACTAATTTATTTCTTAAGTGTTTAAATACAATGTTTTTAAACATAAAATTCCCCCCCTCTTGTATTGTTCCATCTAATATACTATATTTTGGCCGAACTTGTTTAATTAACCATTGGTTTTTTGTGTCATTAATATACTTATGTTTATGGTTTCCAAATTTTTATTTGATATTATTCCTTTCATTGAAATTATGAATCAAAATTTGTCAATGTATTAAGGGGTTTATGTTACAATATCTTTTTATGGGGATAATTAATGTTTGAATTTTTATAATGAAATTTTATGATCTAACTACTCCAAATATCATTTAGCTTATTATAAATCAATTATTTATGAATATTTAATGTTTTCCATTCATTTTATTCTCTTTAAACACTCAAGATACCAAAAAAATGATTTTTAGAAATACCGACCATATTATTCTCTTCAATCAAGAATAGGTTTTTTTCACGTGCATATTTTATGTAAAATGTTTGCATGTTTTTTACTATTATCCAATGATTTATTAAATTCATTTTTACCCATGGAATAATTTTTATAAAAATATTTTAAATGAATCATCTTTTCATTTTTCTAATGGTGTACTTTTGAAAATATGAAAGGGATTTCTGTTTTAATACACACCACATGAATGAATTTCCCATACATAAGGAATACTCATTTCCATGAAGATTCTGTTATGATTATTCATGGTTATTTTCAGTGAAAATGTATACCTAAATATATTTTCATATTTTTGATTTTAAATATTATAATTCAATATAAGAAGTAATTTCTTTAAGAATTGTAATAATGATCTTTTAAAGAAATTTTAATATATAATGAAATCCTTTAATGTCTCTTATGATTTACTTGGTATATGGTCCAATGATAGTATCTTGATTCTTTATATATATATTTTTTGTTTATGATTATGAAATTTTTATCAAACCCATTTTCTTTCCGTCGGTTAATCCTTGATGTAATGATAAATGTTTTCATAATCTTGGGGAATGCATATGAAGCGATTTGGATTCTGTGTTTGATTTTTTCTTTAAAAACCAAGTAGGTGTGGTTATATTATAAACCAAGGATGGGAGGATCCATTTTATCCATCCAATGCATTGGGTAAAAATTAATAAGTTCAGAAACTGCAAAGATACGATGGATATAATTAACTAATAATAGAGGATGGAGTTAATTAGATGAAAGTTATTCCCAAAAGGATTCTTGAAATGACAAGGTAGACATTTATATTATGGTAATTTGTCCACAATGATTATCTTAGTAGTGGGCCTTGGCTATTTAAATGATTTTACCTGATTATTTAAGGAATAAATCTTATGCCGTATTCTTATGATATTTTATCATGGATCATGATTTCTTATTGATTATTACACACTCTTATATATTATGTCTTAGGTATTTTGATTGAAAAAAATAATACCATGATTTATGAGTAAATATATTTGAATAATTGGGGATGATTATAATATGTTTTGATAATGTTTTAAAACCCTTATTCTTATCTTATGTTCACTTATGATCATTGATTGATATATCCCATGTTTATACTTAACGGGCATCTGAGATAACCCCTTATTATGTTTCCTTTCCCTAAGTTGTGATGAAAAGTTTTAAGTATGACATGTTTAACATGTTTTAATGTTATGAAGAAATTAATGGTAAATTATGTATATATTATTTATATAATTCTTCCATTTATCAATGTTTCCAAAGACACCAAACCTTTAGAGTTTAGGAATAGATCTTTTTTATATGTATTTAATATTTGACTAATAACATATACTATTTATGTTTAAAATTTTTGGGTCACTATAATATATAATTATATTCCAACACATTTTTATAATATGTTATTCACATGAGTTACACCAAGAAGAGAAATATACATAAATATTAAAAAAGAAATGAAGAAATATAAAACAATTGGTTAACATAATAAATTGATAAATCATTAATTATAAAGGTATCCAGTTGGGAAAAATAAAAATATAAGATATGAAATCTTGGAAATAAATTTTTAATCAAGAATATTGTAACATTAAAACATATCTCAATGTTAAATAAAAATCATAAAAATTTTGGAATAACATTTTAAAATTGTATCATTTTATCAAAATTAAATTATTTTAGTAATTTTATTAGAAGGGATGTGAGATTAGGGTTTCCTCAATTATATATTTTAAATATCATATTTTATATTTATATAAGGATGATATAGTGATACCATAAAAAGATATAAATAATATTTATAAGATTGGAACACAAAAATGGTGAATAATAAATATGTTCCATTTTTTGGTCTTAATTTAAAAAAAATGTAGGATAAAAGTCTTTAAATATATGAATATCCATATAAAAGGAGGGAAATATGTGAATAAAATACATAATGAGGTATAAGAAAAAGATAAAAATGGGAAGAGAGAGAGAGATATTATGAGAGAGAATATAACCACAAGAATTAAAAAGAGACTGAAGGAACCCTTACCTCAAGTCTCATCCTACATTAGATTCCTATTTAAAATTCTTACAATTTTAAGTTCGACAATCAAATTAAGTATAAAGCCATTGGAGGACGGACTTTGTGTCACACAAGTGGATTAGGGATAGGGATATGACTGTTTAGATGTGGAATGTTTTATATATTTGGCACATTAAAAAGTTTTGAAAGTGATAATAATGAGGTGGAGGAAGGGTGTTTATATAGATTAGGGGGAGGAGTATTTTAAAATAAAGTATGAACTATTTTATTATTTAATCCCCAGAATAGTAATAGTGTTGATTGCATTTAATTTTATTAGTGGATGAGTTAGAAATAGATATTTCTTTGATATTTTGACACACCCAAAACTAAAATCAATTTTCAGAATATCTTATACAATGTAAAGAATAAAATATTAGTTTTTATGAGAATAAAATATAAAATAGATTTTGAACATTGATAAATGGTTTAAGAAACTGATTTTATTATTTTTAAATGAATTATTTTACTCCTTAAATACCTTTTATTTTGGGTGAATGTTTTTATGAAATTTTAAGTCAAATTTATATCATGATGATGATGTAAATGTTACTATATTCATAATAAATTCATTTATTACTATTTTTAAAAAATTGAATATTTTTTTCTGAAAAAATAAAAACAAATCCAAACTAAGATTTTTTATACATCGTGGATATAAAATGAATTCCTTAGTATTAAATTTTATTTATATATATTATAAATTGAATTTTTAAATAGAATTAAGTAAATAATTGGATATTATTATCTCAATGAAAAATAAATTATTTTTCTCTTAATGGCAAAATTTTTGTTTTTTATCATTATTAATTATTATTAATTTGATAGTTACTTTTATAAATATTTTATAGAATAAATATTTTTATATTAGACAAGTAATTGTTTACAGAAAAATTAATATTTAATAAATAAGATAAAATAGTTATTATTAAAATTTATACTTATTTTTATTTTAGATTATACGATTTGAGAAATCACTTCTTTGAATTATCAAATTTATATTTTCTTATTAAAATCATGGTAAATGTTATTTTTTAGGTATTTTACTGTATTAATTGGTATAGTTACCATTTCAATGGTAAATTTGCTTCCCCATTTTTCAATTACCATTCCAATGATAAGATAATTATACTACCTATAAATAAATCTTATTTACTTAATTATTCACTCACTCATTTCTCTATAAATTCTATTTAAAATTCCATAATGGTTTCAAGTTGTTTATTTTTATTCTGAAAGAGTTTTCCAGATGTGTGACAATTTAAGGAGACCATGACAAACTATAATTTCAATTTCTTGTTAGGGGTTTTAATGTGTTTATTTCCCCAATAAAATATTCTTATTTATATCAAGTATATTTTTAACTCCTATGCAATGATTTATGAAAATGTAGTAAAATAAGTTTTAGTTAGATTATATAATTTATATGATTTGTACAATATATTATTCTATATTTTAATCATATATTTAATGAATCTAATTTATCCTATTAGAAATTTGCATATCATTATTGTGAAACTAAATTGAAATCCATTATGATTGATAAGATAATGAAATTGAATTCTATAACTAAAAATCATCTAATATGAAATTCAAGAAAACCTAAAAAAATCTTTATGAATGATTGATTAGAAAAATAAAATTGATATGTGTTGTGTGGAATCAGATATAAAAATGAGTAATCCAAATATCTAACAGTTATGTAAAAAAAAGTAGACCCAATAATAAAATTAAATAAAAATATTAGAGGAGAATATAAAAAATTAATCTGAGCAGTATAATAATAAATTTATTTATCAAATGAAATAGAAATATAATAAAAAATCCTTATACTTTAATAAATTATTATTTTTATGGCTATATAGGTCACCTAATGACATTTTCTAAAGGGGTAAGGAGTTACATTCAAGGTTATCCAATAAGGATCAATCAATAGTTAGTAAGAACATATCATATTCAATTAATGGTAAAATTTTATGATGGGATTTATTTTCATTTTATAAATATAATCTGATAATTAAATTATAAGGGAAGAAGAGATGAAATTCAATCTATGAAATCTTCACACAGGGTTGAAATAGAGTCCACGAATTCCATTCCTTTGAAGAAACCACTATTATTAAAATAGGAAACACTTAAATTTATGGAAATATAGTAATAAATGAGGTGAGATTAAAATATGTCTTTAATATTTATGTTAATTAATATAAGTAAAAGAATACAAAAAATAAAAACGTATGTAATATTCATTATAGTCATGTAAAATTATTTTCACATGGTTAATGAACAATGTAGGCTTATACCACTTGATCATTAGTGAACGATTATAGAAAAAAATGAAGAGTAATATATAGATAATTGTTTTATTTTTTAAAGATGATCCATTAGAAATAAAAGTTAGTTGTTATATGAGGATTTTAATGAAGTGATAATGAATAAAAATTTACATTTTCTTCACATTCTTAAATATGAACTATCATGCGTGAGTTAATTATGTGAATTTGGAAATGGGGATTCATTGATGAATTTGGGTCATGTGATCTTAGTAAGAGTATTAATTCTTTGATCAATGGAATAATAACCAATGAAAATATATAACTAGGGGATATTAATGAAAACCTATGTTTCCACACCATTAAACTTGAAAAATATTTTTGGATTTGATATTTTTTGAACATATGTAAAAAATTATATAAAATCTATCAATCCTAAAAACAGTTTTGATATACCAATAATAGGAAATGAGAGTAAACTTGAAATTCTTATAGTAAATTAATCCACACATGAAAAATAAAAAGATAATATCACAGTTATACAACTTGTTGTACATAGATATATGTTGTCTCATTACACAGAATATGATCAATAGAGGGAGGTATTATATTATTTAATGATGATCATATTATGATGGATTTAATTATGATTAAATACTCACAGAAATAGTTGATGGAATAAATTGAATGATATTGGTGGATGTCTAGAAGTCACTATTTATTGATGATAAATAATGTCAAGGAGTTTAGTTTAGAAAAAGGAAAAAACTAGTTAGAGAAAAATTGAATCAAACATGAGGGATAAATGATGAGAAATTCTTAAAAAATTGGAGTGGTTAAATGGAGAAAACATATTGTAAATAGTATGGAAAATACATTACTCATTGAGAGTATCCTACCAATGAAATATTATATCTAGTTTTGAATGATGTAGTTTTTGTTAAAACAAGTCCTTGTATATTATATTAGAGATGGCAACACCATACTAGATTTGGAATTAATAGAAATCAATGAGAAAACACTTTAAAATTTTCATAAAATAATACCTTTTTAAGAATAAAGGATGCATTTTAGGAAAATATAGAGTTATAAGGGATGGTTTCATATTACATGGTAATTAAAATATGATATGTAAGTTTAAATGATTTAAAAAGTGGAAACCAATTCATTGAATAAAATGATTTAAAGGTTTTTTATTTTTTTGGAAACCCCGTAGATCTAATAAATACTGATGAAACCCATAGAGATAATGATGATTGTAATAATTAATTGAAGAAAATTTATATAAAATATATTAGGAAGAAACTATGAGTAATATTTAGGATAAAGATAAATTTGAGGAGGTTTATTCACTAACTCACATCAGAATGAAAATAATAAATGGTGATGTTAGTAAACCAAGTATTCTAGATAAAGATAGAAAAAAAGTCAATAACGAAGGATAGTGAAATTTTGGAAAAAAACATAGTTGTTTTATGTTAAGTCGAGATCTTTTAAAGAAGTAGTGAATGATGAATATTTTTCTTTGACCAGGAATTAATGGATTGATGAAATTTAAAACTAAATGATATGGAATTTTACAGAAGGACTAAATGATCACACTATCATTGAAAAAAGTGGTTCTCTGATAAGAATCTTGATGTTTTCTAACACTTCATTAGAAATAAGGATCAAAATGTTTTAAAGGGATACTTTCAAATTATTGTAATTGGAATGTAATAATTTTTCATAATTTTGAAAGTAATTTAATTGATTTATATACTTTTTTGATGGAAAAATATAGAAAATTTAAGATCCATCAATTTTATATGATGAAAATTTTAATCATTTTTGTACTAATGTAAGATTTATATATTTTATAATCAATTATATTTCATCTTTATGATGATGATATAATGTTATTACACTTAAATAAGGAATTATATGGATTTAAAAAGGATATATGAGATTGGTTTTGTTTAATGAGATACTTATTGGTAGATTCTATAATTCAAGATATGTGATGTTAACCATGATATTTTTGTAATTTTATACTTTGAAGAATAATTTATGGTACTAATATATATTGAAAATATCATATTTAGTTTTTGAAATGTGGAATAATTATAGATGATTACAAGATTAATTACATTATTGTTTGAAATATAAATGATCATAGAAATTTCATATATTTCTAAGATATAAGTAATTTTAAAAAGTAAGTATAAATTTATTTCATTAGTACAATTTGTGAATATGTTCTTGTAAATGTATATAATGCATGAATATAAGTTGGTTTAGAGTCAAATTATGATTAAAACTAAACAAAAAAAATTATTTTGTAAAACATTCAACTGAATCATTATATTCAAGAATGAATAGATTTTTTCTTTACTTGGTTTATATATGAATAAAAATTATTTACGCCACATGTTTGGTCCGTTAATTTCAATGAAATCAAATAAAATAATAGTTTATAGAATTTAATATAATCAAAGTATTTGTTAAAATAAGTTTGGATTAATTAATAAATCAATGAAGATTCAAGCTTTTATGGATTATATTGATAAATATTTTACTAAAGATGTCATAAATAGAAAATCCATATGCAGAAGTGTATTTCACACTGTTTAATAATGCATTGGATGGTTGAGAAATGACCATGAGAGTATTATATTAGAAAATAATATATTGAGTATAATTTGGTGATAACATATTATACCAAGATGATCTCGATAAAGAAAATGTTAAAACACATCAGTTAAGAATTGAAAATTTTCATTATAATTTTTTATAATTTCAAATGTGTGATTGATATTATAATAAGAATGATATAAAATTCATGCAAAAAAAATATTTAAAAAATTTTCCATTTAATTAATAAAAAAGTTGATTATGAAATGTAACACTATAGATAAGAAAATTACAAAGAAATAATCCATTATTTCACATGGTACATTTTATTATTTATGTATGATTATACAATACTATTGAATAAAATAGAAAACTAGGTAATTATTTTTATTAAAATATATAAAAAAATTAACCTGAAATAAGTAAAAATCTATATCAACATCATAATCTTAAACTCTATAAGATCATACTCAATGAAGAACAACAAGTATTTGAGTTAAATTTCATGTACAAAGATAATGAGAAATATAGAAATCGACATGGTGTAGAAGATAAGAGAGTTATATGAATGTTGTATGGATAATAAATTAAACATAAGGGGTAATATGACTATTGGGTATCTAAATATTATAATCCGACCAACAGAATATGACTTTTGGGAATATAACTATTAGAAACTAACCATTTAAAATTTAACAATTGTAATGGTAATATTATAGTTATATAAATAAGAACTCAATTAAATTAATAAAAAAATTAAAAAATATAAATAATAAATAATAAAAGGTTATATTTCCAAATGAATAGTTATTTAATTATAAACATATATCATAGATAAAAAAATAAATCAAGAAAATTATTTTTATAGTTTTTAGGAACAAATGAATGATTTCAAAAGAAATATTTATTTTATTTAATAATTAAATATCTCAATGATAGAAAATATCTTTCCAAATATTTTGTTAAATTTAAAAGTAGACTGTCAAAATTATTTAATGGTGATTTGTTTATAATTTCATAACATATTTTAATTTTCATCTAAATACTATAGTACGATATAAATATATGGTAAGAATTATATGGCATCAAACTAATTTAAAAATTATGTAATGACTAAAAAATAAATCCTTGAAAAAATATATGTTATTTTATTAATATTATATATTTTAATAAGTTAATATCATTTTTCAAACCCATAATAAACATTCAAAATTCAAATACATATATTTAAGGATTTAAATATAACAACTTGTGGAAAAGGTTTATTTCCATTGTAAAAATAATATAAAATAAAGGATTTCGTTTCTAAAAACATTATTATGTTAGAAAAAACGTCTTTTTTCCCAAAATCTTACTCAAAACAATGGTTAGTCCAATGGTTTCTCATTTTCCACAATCCTAATTTCCAAGGTCTATGTTTTGAAATTAATAAATGATTCCCATATATTTTCTATAAATAACCACCCATTATCCCATTCCAGTTCAGTAAATATTTTTTGAGCATGAACTTCATATCATTTTGTCACAAAATAATCTCTCCAAAGAGTTTATAAGCATATAAGGTTCTATTAAAAACCATTAAAAATATTTCTCACAAGGTAAGGTTTCGCAATCCTCATATTTAATTTTAAAATGCAATTACTTTATTACGTTGTATTTTAAATTTCGTTTTCATATAAAGAAATTATTTTAATTATATTTTATTGTCAAACATTTGAAATATTTTCAAGGAGATATTACTTAATCTTATTATATCATTTTTTAAATCCATTACTACGCTAAAGGAAGGATTTTTAGTCATTCCGCTTACTTTATTTTTGAAATCATTTTTAATTCCTTTGAATTTCGAAAAGAAATGTTATTATTATATATTGTTATAAATTATATATTATTTTATCCATTAATTATCATCATTATATCTCATTATACAACCTTCATTACATATTATAATGCCCAAAAAATCTTGTAGCCATAAGTTTATCAAAAAATTTCATAAAGTTAACTGCGTGTGGTCTGCCATTAAAAGAAATATATGTCTGGAAACACACAAGTGAATGTGGTTTTTCATCGATGTATCTAGGGGTAATATCCTTGCAAAGAGTTGTTAAGGTATATCCTAGTCATCATTTTAGGGAATGGTGATTGGTAACATACTATGAACCTATTTTTACAATCCTAGGGATATAGTTTAGAGGATTTACATGCTCTTTTCAAACCATTATAAATGATTTATCTATTAGTTCGTTCATCTCATACATTTACAAAAACATGTATTCAGATACCTATTCACTTAAATAATCAAATTATTTTTTTAATAAAAAATAACAATAAATGAGAATTTTCACTTGTTAAGGGTTTTTATTTAATCATTTTGAATCATTTGTTAATCCTTAGGTATTTCACCATGATATCTTTATGAAATCATTGATTGGGGAAAATTTTTCTATACCATATTATTTTTCTTTTAAGTAGAAATATCGAGTAAGATATGCCTCACATAGAAATTATGCTATGTAATTATGTTGTTCATTTTTTATCATTATTCTATGTGATCTTTTGTTATGTGATGGAAATAATTGGACTTTTATATGATGGGTAAATACCACAATTATATAACCTCACAATACCCTTGTATGACTCACGAGACAACTAAAATTCATTAATTGTAGAATATTTACCTTTTATGTAAGAAATCATGGAACATGTCTTTTATGGTATGTTTAATATATTTGGAATTTTCCATTACCATCACTATATGTTAAATTATTTTTATCCATGAATTTATTTATTTTCAATAGATATGTTATTCACAAAGTATAATTTAATTATAACATTATTCTAATTCTTTATTTCTATATTGATTATTCCATGCTGATGTTATGATAGATTATATTATACACTTCCAATTACTAATCAGCTATAGGTATGTAGAGAGGTTCATTGTGGGTTTCAAGTGTAGTCCTAGAGGTGGTGATGTGATTAATGTCTGGCTTGCGGTGTGGCCATTTCATCCAGCATGCTGGTGTTCGAGTGAATGGATGAGGTAAAGGCTTTCATCCCCAAAGTTCTTGATTCGTGTTTGATGTGATCTGCTACGAGTTGTTGTGTGGTGTTTGACTCTTCAATTTTTAATCTACATTTTTTGGATCCATTTAGTTTGTATTTTTGATTTGGTTGATGCGTCTGTTAATTTTGGGAGAATTTTCATTTATTGATTTAGATTAGTATTTGGTATACAATTTTGGTATATTGTATGTGGTTCTTGATTATTTGGGATTGGATGATGTTGATTTCGCTTGGTCTGATGAATGGTTTTTTCTGTGGGATAGATGAAGCGAAAAAATGGAACCTAAAAATGTTGAAGGATTTAATGTCTCCAGGAGTTCAAAAGGGATGTTTTGAATGACTATAGGGATTCTGCAATTTAGGATGTATTGTTTATTATTTTAGGTATGTTTTCAACCAACATACTATTTTGATATTCTTCCGATGTGGTTAAGATTAGGAAGCTTTCTCCTGAGCATGCCATTTAGATTTGGAAGTTTGAGAGGGTATGGCTCTGCAATTTGTACCGAGCTTGTGCAGCCCTGTACATGAAATCTAGCTGAGCGGTCAGGTGAGGGAGAAGGCTTGTCATCACGATGTAGTTTCTAGGGGGTAGAAGATCCTATATTCTTGATCTGTTTTATCACCATTCAAGGATTATTTGGTTGAAATGTTTGGATATTGCATTTTTTTCTTTTGCCTAAAAAGTGTTCTAATAATAAAAAAGTTAATTTTCAGTCAAAGTATTTTTAAGAGTAACCTTTGAAATTATATTCAAAAGAAAATATCTAGAGAAAATAAAACATTTGTCAAACCATTAAGATAATTTAGAAACAGTCCTAGATTAGAAAAAATGAATTTATAGAAAATTTAATGCAATTATACTATGATTTTTAATCCCTAGTGATATTCAAGATCTAATTAAGTATATGCTCTACATAAAAATGATTCCTAATGGAAGAAACAAAAACTATTTCAAATCCAATAATCATTTTAGAGATGTACCTTCCTATTCATTCCATGGAGATGATATTAAACCTGAGAATATTACTAGAATATTATGGCAATTAACAAAAGCTTTAACAAATAACCTTTACCATATGGGAAATTCTATTACAACTTCTCATGGCGTGACAATTTTTGATTGTTTTATATGATCAAATATTATATATTTTAATAGAGAAGGTTATCATGGCTATCTATCTATTAAATGGATATTCTAAAAAATGAATTTCATTCTTTCAGTACTCTAAGAATGGAGAGGAGTTATAATATATGGTATTGAAAAAATTTAATGTGATATTTAATTAAAAGTATTTTCCATATGAATAATGATATGACAAGGAAATAAATTTTCAAAACATAAAAAAAATACTATAATGAAATGGATGTGTATGAAGATAACTTTTCATTGTTAGTGAGTCTTGATAGTGATTTCATATGAAAAACATAAATAAATGTCAATTACTTCTTTTATGGATTAAATCTAATTCTTTGAAGAGAAACAGTCTCTCAAAATTTTTTTTCATATGGTGAGAGTGTAACTAGTACTATAACGAACCAATCATGACATACATAGGCATTACATCACTTTCGCAGAATACATAATATGTTATACAAACAAATTACTAAATACCACATTAGTTTAGTGCCTTCAAAAACATGGAAATATAAACACTAGTACATGAGCGAACAAAATTATCTCCCACTAAGTTATCTAAGATTAGAACCCCTCCTAGGCTTATAATACAAGAAATATATCTTCAAATCATAGGGAAGGAAACATAAAAAATGTGAGCTTAGATTCTTAGTAAGGGTAAATAAGGGAGAATTGTAAGCATAATCATGAGCATAAGGGTATGAGAATATGATCATGAAAATAAAATATCATACCCAATATATTACAGATCATAAACATGAATCATGGAATAAATATTCATAGTTCAAAAGACATGAATAATATGGAATTAATGAACATAATCCATGAAAGCATGGCATAGTAATAAAACAAGGAATTTTTGCTCACACAGAAGAATATATAATGATTTCCATAGTAGTCGAGGCATTGTTGCCAATGCCATTTTGTGGGAAAACTCCGTTACTGAAGCAAGTTCACTCCTGGTTCTAGTACTATATTACTGAACCTAGTTGAAACCTCATTCCATCCCTATAATACTGAATGATGTTTATTTATCGTTACCGACCTATAATACTGAACTGAGTTCATTTCTCATTCCATGCATGTCTATATCATGACATATAAATATTTATCCAATGAATTAGATGGATATATAAGTCCCACCCATATCATATTGAAATCATAAAAACATGTACCACATAATCATAAAGATTCATATCATAAACCCTTAAATGAAATTGGTGCTATAAACACGTAATATTATTCGAACCTGTTGAAAAAGATATAGGTTTCATAATAATTTCATCATAATCATAACCCATGGAAGAGAAATAGATTTTTTAAACATATAACCCATGAAAGAGAAATGAGTTTCATAAAGACCATGATATCAACCACAACCAATTCAGAGAAATAATATGAATGGAACCTTTAGATCATTTCCTTGATAGTCATGAGTAACATCAATGTATGACATCTTATATGGGTAGTAATTTTAAAAGGTATTTTTGAAATATTTCATGAGGAAAATATCATTAATTCTTTAAAAAATTATATTTAAAACATATAACCATTTTAAAACCATTTTATTTAAAAATCCTTTGAAAAATATAAAGAAGGCTTGAAAATTATTTTGAAAAACTTTTCCCTTGAAAAAAATGCTTGAAAATTTTTTGAAACATTTTTACCTTGAAAACATATGAAATATTCTTAAAAAATCTTTAATACATTTTTTCTTTAAAAACAATTTTAAAACATATAATGAAATATGTAAAATATTTTTCAAGCCTTTTCATTGAAAATACTCTGAAACTTATAATAAAATAATCAAAAATGTTCTGAAAATAATTTCCTTGAAATAACATTTAAAATAAATAAATAAATCTTGAAAAACAAATTCAATCAATTTTTTTAAAATAATTTTAAAACATATAAATAATTCTAGAAATAATTCAGAAAACTGTTTTAGAAAACATGGTTTCTAAAGAACATTGATTTCCGATCGAAGAGAGAGGTATAGTTTTTATTTAATTTTTTTTTAATTATATTACGTACCAAATAGTATAAAAATGGTACCAATACATGAATATATATTTAATAACTAGAGTATAAGAAAATTCATGAAGGTTATTGATATATGGATTATAATATTTCAACAATGGAAGCTTGATCATAAACAATCTTGGGAAGCAATGAGATTTTTTCAATAAACTGTTATCAATTTATAACTTGGAAAATACTCCCCATATAAGAAAGTGAAATTAAATGATGTTTAAAAAATCATGAAATTAATGATATTCCTGTTATAAAATATCAAATGCAATATGAAAACCTCATTTAAAAAATATAGGTGCGGAACATTGTATGTATCTCAAAGAAGGAATGTTGAGACCAAACAATCTTTCCGATGAGGTATCTTTTGAAACAAAAACCACATGAATGGAGAATAATTTAATGTATATATAAATTTATGTAATTTTAATTATAATAATTATAGTTTACATCCATGGGTAGTATACACACCACATAAAAGGAATAGTAGGTGAAAAAACTGGTATCTCACAGAAATAAAAAGTGAGATAGAATCCCTTAACCTTGTGTATTGACTATCATCATACTCATAAAAACCTCATTTATATTAAATATATGATTATTATACATATATCACAGCACTTTATAATTATATCTAATACCATATATTTTTTATTATGACTTTATTGTATCATTTTGTTATCAATTCCATGTTAAGGTTATGCTTCGAGTAATTCCCCCCCCCCCCCCATGTGTCTTAATTTGTTATATATTTGGTCATTATACTTGTATAATTACTTTCAGAATGTAAACTATGATTTAAATAAAATTTATATTCAGCATATTTTTATTATAATAATCTATATAATAAATTTATGTATGAACTAGAATATACTATTCATGGAGACTATAAGCCGTACGTACGCATAAACATTACTTCCGTTTTTATAGTCTTATTGAAAGAAATAAAGTACATGACATATAAGTAATTATATGTACATATATAATTATTATATTAGAATTATTATATCATATATTTCATAAAATATAACTATACCGATCCTTAATACATTCCATGTAGTGTGTGAACGAATCACATCGCTTTGAAGGGGTAGTAGTCAACACTTCCTCAAACGAAATTATAGTATTAACACAAAATAGAATGTATAATGATATATGTTTTAAAAGAATTAAATAATCTTAAAGACATTATAAATATAAAATTTATTATATATAAACATATTTTCCATTATAATTATCACCATGATATGCAGTAATGTAAAAATGACCAATCATCATTTTGTTAGGAGGTACTTCATCATACATAAGAAAAATACGTTTGTTACACATTATATGGAGCTTCGTGTTAGTGTAGGTCAATAAATTATCATAAAAAATAATATTATATTTAATATAATTTTGTATTTATAAATTAATGGAATAAATAGAGTGAAGGGGGTGGAGAAAGAAATGAAAAAAAGGATCTTGGGAGAAATTGTAAAATCTTAATCAGGTAAATCCTTTTGGTTTGCACCAAAGGGATTCCATGGAAAGATTTATGCCAAAAGGGATGATTATAGGAGTAAGGGAGTTATTTTTTGAGACTATTTTCTCAGAGTTTTGATGAGACAATGTGTCTTGAGATGTGTAAGTACTGGGTAAAGTGATTTCTATTTTATAGTAGAGGGGGAGTGTCACTCTTATAACTACCAAAAGGTATTAAATAATCATAGGTCTCCCTTACTTAATGTGACTAAAAAAATGAAAAAATAATGGATTAATTTTAAATTATGGTCATTAAAAATATACCTAACAAAAAATATTTTTATTTCAATAATTTTATTCCTTAACTTCTAAAATTCCCCAAATATTTTATTTTGTTTTTTATTAAACCAACTATTTTTATATATACTAATTAATTTAACCATTAATAATAAAATAAAGTTTGATTTATTATATAATATATATAAACATAATTATAAATATTATACATAATTTAAAAAATAAAAATATCATGAGTTTTGGAAATCAATTTTTAAAACAAGTGACTGTGATTCGCAAATCTCTGCTTAAACCCGGTACATACTAACAATGTTTTTACAATATATCGGACAATATGTTAATTATAACAGATGAATTGTTCCATTAATAGAACAAATTTAATATTTTTTAAAACTTAAAAATTAATTGGAAGAATATAGTATTTTTATTAATTTTAAATCATTTAATAAAATATCATTTATTGTAAAATGACAATAATGTTAATTTTGACATTATTTATTTAATTTTAATTTTAAAATATAAAACAAATGTTTTAATAAATATATATTAAGTTTAAATATGGGTAACATGATATATTAATCTGTAAAAATAATTAAATACTATAATTCAATCAATTCACTTCAGTTTTCATATTTATAATATCATTTATTTTAGTTATTTATTTACTAAACAATCACTACGTTGGAATTTCTTAAGCATTTAAAGTAACTAAATCATACAAAATGTTTATTGATAAATTATTATGTTAAAAATAACCCATATATATTAAAAATGGAAATATATAACCTAAAATATGATGTTTTGTACATATTTCTTGGTATTATAAATTTTAAAGGTAAGGAAGGTTCCCTTTTTGTATTTTTCCTTACATAACATTTTATAAAGGGATGTAACTTTTAATAACATCACAGTGACTGATAAAATTATAATAAATATAGATTATGGTCTATTTATTGAAATCTAATTTATTTTGGCCAAGTTTCCCTATTATTTTGGTTCTTATGAATAATGTTTGGTCCGTGATTAAGCATAATCTTACCTTAATTGCTGTAACTAAATCCGTTCACTTTCAATAATATTTTTCATCAAAAAAATAATTTGATCTTATTAGAACATAAATATTATACTGATGAAAAAAATTTATGTTGGTTTTTTAAATTTCAAATAATAGAATTTGAAAAATTAAATTTAATTCTAATCCCAAATAAGTAGTGAGAAAGAGGGTTTTAAAGTAAAAACAATAAAAATTTCAATAAGTTTTTATAACCCATTTCTATATAAAAATGATTCAAATTACATAAATTAGTTTAATATATGCATAATTGATCTATTTTTTCTATCAAAACCAAATTAATAAATATATATAAATATATATAAATATATATAAATGTTAATAATTATTTAAATGAAAAGACAATTTTTAACTAAAATACAATATTCTTCAATATTCATAAAAAATTATGTTTCTCAGAAAAATACAAAAATTTCACGCTTAGAAAATTAAAATATTATGAATTATAAATTTATGTTTATTTTATCAAATTCAATTTCTATTAGTGTATAAAATTAAATTTATTATTGTTCAGAGAAGGGCATAAATGTAGTTTCTTTAAGAAAATATTATTTCAGAACATATAAAGACAGTACCAAAAATTTTATAATTCATTATAAATATCGTTAATTTATGTGAAAAAATTATATATAATATATTAAAAGTATTTAATACTATTTAGATTATTAATTTTAACGTATATGTTATAATTATCTCCTTTAAATAATTAAAACAAAAAATTGATATTTCATAGAAACTCAGTGTTGTGTATAACGCAATCCAAGTCGATGTTACATATAGAACAAGCCAAGTAGGGTTTATATAAAAGTAGTATTTGAATTATTTCAATGAAATAAATAAATTATAATTAATTCATTTGAAGAAATAAAGAATTTCAAAAAATCTTCTGGTGTCACATTCTACCCCCCTTAAAAAAATTTCTCCCTCAAAACTAGTCTTGGTTATCAAAGGTATAATACTTTAATGTTTTATTCATAGAAACCCAAATCAGAAAAATAAATAATAAAAAATCCCTTAATAAGAAAATTTGTAATTATAATAGTTACCCAAACTAATTCATAATTTGATTTTCTCATAGGATAACATAGGTGTTAAGGGAAATCTCAGATAATGAAGACAAATTTTATCATCAAGTTATGATAGAGAGTGATAGAGAAAAAGGTCAGGATAAAGTTAACAATCAAAAATCCATAAATTTATTATTACCTAAGGGGCCTTCTGATTCACTGTAAATGAAGGTAGTAGGGCAAAAGTTTTGGATTTAAGATCCTTTTTCTTAAAGTTGATGAATTTGCATGAAAATATATACTTTCATGATTTCAGGAAAACATCACCCTTTTTTTGTTCCTTGATCCACTCAACATATTTCTCTAAAAAAAGTATCCAAATTTTTCATTCCTAAAATACAAATAGATCTTGAGGCTGATGATATTCCATCCCATAAGTTATCATCAACAGAATGTAGTTTGAAGATACTATCCAATATGCATAAACCCTCATATGTATGTATGACAAATTAATCTTACTTTCCACATCTAGAGTTTAACATAATCATTCCTTAAATGGTTAACCTTATAACCATTCAAAAATATAAAAATTCAATTAAATAGAAATAAATTCTCAAAATCATCTAAACATTGATCCACCATATATAAAAAATAATATATAGGTTGTCACATTCCCAACATGGAAATACCATCATCATATATTCTCTTGAAACATGATAATAACCTGAATTTTCACAATTACAAATTGAAAAAATGCATGTTCCCTTATTCCAATGTATACTGGATATATTCCATAAATCAAAAAATGTTGTAAACTTCATCCTCACTGACATAGACCAATTTTTCAACAATTTGTACCTGGGTGATCCATACTGTATAATTTTCTTATTCATATCCATCATATCTTTATCAAAACATCATTATCTGAATGTTAGACATTAATTAAGGGTTACCTTCCCTTAATCCAAATGTCACCTTTCCATGAAATTAATTTTTTTGTTATTTATCACCATTCAATATGATCTTTTCAATCCTTGATGAAATGTTATGTTAAAAATAATTATATATATCATGATTCATGTAATATAATATCTGAATTCTCAAACATAATTACTTTATTCATCCACCATTATGATTAAGCCGTTACTGAGGCTTCATCAGATTATTCCTTAATACATATTTACTAGAATATGACATATAAATCATGTATTAAGGTTTCTCAACATCAATCTAATCATTATTTTTTTGTTTAATGTAGACAATACTTGACATCACATAACTTTCACATATCATTTGTTGTCTCTTTATCTTCAGAATTTTTACCAATACTCATACTACCTTCCTGATTCTCTTTATGACTTTTCAACTTGAGAAATCTATTCACATAATTACCATACCTTCAACATCTGAAACATTAAATTTTAACCATGTTCCTTTTAGTTCTCTTTATTGACTAAAACCCGAAATCATTGTGTGAGAAACATTTATCATATTGGGATACCATATAATCATGAAAATTACTTACAGGGTGCCTAAATAATGGATTCAAATTCTTTAATATATGAATACTTAGGATTATACTAGGTTATTCATAATAATCATCAATTAATATCCTTCATGGTGGTTCATAATGATTTTTTTAATTCTCAATGAATATCACTTAGGACTGTTAAACTTGGTTTGCAGCAAGTCACATTGCCCTGTTCCAAATTACCTTGACTAGGGACTTAGACATCTTGTTAGATTTGTTACCCCTATGTACATATATTCTTTATCCACATACACTTGTATTATTCAAATATATATGAATTTATTGGAAACCACTCACTCTATGCTTTACCAAAATTCAAGGACAATTTCTTAAATGTTAACTAATCTTTATACTTATCCTTAGATACATCCCTAGAGATATCCTTAAAAATATACCTAGGGATATCAATAAAGGATTCTCATCATAGATTCAAATGTTTAACTAAACCATTCCATTGATACCAAATATAATAACCATGTCTTCACATACATAGACTATACATCACATTTCTGGAAAACTTAATACATTATACAATCAAACACCCAAAGTCCGTATTATTTTTGTTCATTTGGAAACATAGAAACATAAACACTGGTACATGAGAGAGACACTTTATCTCCCACTAGGTTCTCTAAGACTATAAACTCTCTTATAAATAACATAAAATAAATATATATTCATAACTAGGGGAAGGAAACATAAAAAGGGGTGAGATCAGATGCTTAGTAAGGGTAATCAAGGGAGATATGTAAGCATAATCATGAGCATATGTGTATGAGAACATGATAACGAAAATATAAGACCATACCATGCATATAAGAGAACGTAAAAATGATTCATGGAATACATTTGGCAGTAAATAAGACATGAATCATAAGGAAATAAATAACATAATCCATGAATGAATAACATATGAATAAAAAATGGGATTGTGGTAGACACATAAACATATATAATGATTTACATAGTTTTCAATACATTTCTATCAAGGTCATGTACGTGGAAAAAAAATTTTATGGAACCATATTCACACACCATTCCATCCCTGTATTACAAAAATGAGTTCACTTCTCATTCCATCCCTATAACACTGAACCAATTTCATTTTTTATTTTAGCCCTCTGATACTGAACCAAGTTAATTTCTCTTTATAGCGATGTTTATCTCATGAGAAATAAATCTTTACTCAATATATTAGGGTGAGATATAGGTCTCACCTATCTCATAATGAAATCATCCATACATGTTCCATAGATTCATAAACAATCATATCATAACCCTTGAAATGAAATAGGCATCACAGACATGTAAACATTACATGACTTGTGGAAAATGATATAGGTTTCATAATCATTTCATAAAAAACACAACCTGTGGAAGAGAAATGGATTTATTAAACATATAACACATGAAAGAGAAATGAGTTTCATAAATTCCATGACATTAAACATAAACCATTCATATAAAAAATATGAATGTAACCTTTAGATCATTTCCTAGAAAGGCCTGAGTAACATCAATGTATTTCATCTTAGATGGGAAATAATTCTGAAATATATTTTAGTAAAATTTTAGGAGAAAATATGCTTTATTTTCTAGAAAATTCTTCTCAAAACATAAAACTATTCTAAAAACATTTTCATTAAAAATACTTTTAAAACATAGAAAGAAAGCTTTGAAATCACTTTGAAAATATTTTCCCTTTAAAAATTATAAAAAAAACTGGAAAACATTTTGAAAACTTTTTCCCTTGAAAACATATAAAATAATATTCTAAAAAAATTAAAAAAATATTTTATTTGAAAACAATTTTAAAACTTATGAAGAAATATTTAAAACATTTGGAATGTTATTTGGTTGACAATACTTTGAAAACTTGTAATGAAATCATAAAAACATATTTAAAAACATTTATTTTAAAATACATTAAAAGATTATAATGAAATTTTGAAAACTTTTTCAAAACCATTTATATTAAAATAATTTTAAAACATATTAAAAATATTTAAAACCTTTTGAGAACCTTTTTAGAAAAATGGTTTTTTAAGAACATGGATTTCCAGTCGAAGAGAGAGGTAAAGTTAGACTTTTTTAAAAAAACACTTTATTAATAACATTATTTACCACTGAGTATAAAAATTGTACCAATACATGAATATATCATGAATAAAAATTGGGGAAGAAAATTCATGAATGTTCTTGAGATATGGATTATAATATTTCAATAAATGAAGCATAATGATAAACAATCTTGAGAAGCCATGAGGTTGTTTCAATAAACTCTTATCACTAAGTAACTTTGAACAATATTCCCTATGTAAGAAATTGAAAAAAATTAAATCATAAAATATCATTAAAGGATTTATATTCATGATAAAACATTTAAAATTTATTATGTATACCTCATATAAAAAATATTGGATCATAACATGGTATGTGTCATAGAGAAGGCAAATTGAGACAAAACTATCTTGCTGATTTGGTAACTTTTGAGACATAAACCCCATGAAAGGAAGATAATAGAATAGATATTTAAATAATAATAATTTTAATTATAATAATAAAATAATACATTCATGGGAATCATACACAACCCACATAATGAATGAGTGGTGAATAAAACATGCATCTCATTGAAATAAAAGTGAGATAAAATCCCCTTACCTTGTGTCTTGACTCCCATCATAGTCATTCAATCCTCCTGTATAATAAATATACGTTTATTATAAATATATTTAAAATCATATTTCTATATCAAATACCATATATTATATTATTATGATGTTATATTACCCTCTTTTTAGCAATTCCATGTTAAGGTTACACATAGGGTAATATTTGCTTTGTTTTTCACATGTGTCTTAGTTTGTTATATATTAGGTCCCTATAGTTATATCATTATTTCCATAATAAAAAATATGATATAAATATAATTCATATTTAGTATATTTTTATTTTAATTATGAAATGGAAGACACTGTTCATGGAGATTGTAAAACGTACGTACGCATGAACGTTGTTTATGTTTTTGTTGCCATATTGATAGAAATAAAGTACATGTAATATGGTTACATACATATAATTATTAAATTAGAATTATTATATCATATATATAATATAATTTACCAAAACTCTTCTTTAATATATTCCATGTAGTATGTAAACGAATCACATTGCTCTGAGGGTGCGCTAGTCCACACTTCTTGAAATGAAATTATTATATCAACTCCCAATTTAAAGTATAAGAACGTATGTTTTAAAAGCATAAATGAATATTAAATACATTAGAAATATAATATATATTATATATAAATGTAGGTTATATCATAATTCCCACAGTGATAGGTTTTAAAGGAAAAACGAACATTCATCATTCTCTGAGGCTATATTTTCTCTACACGTAAACATTATGTTCATTACCCATTAGATGGAGGTGTGTGTAAGTTTAGGTAAAAACATTAGCATAAAAATATCAGAATATATTTAATATATTTGTTTTTTATACAATAATGTAATAAATATAGTGAAGGTGGTAGAGAAAGAAAATAAAAGAAAAACTTTTGAGAGAAGTAGTTACCTATTAATTGGGTAACCCCTTTTGGTTTGCATAAAAAGGACCCCATGGAAGGATTTATACCTAAGTTGATGATACTAGGAGTAATTTAGCAATGTTTTGCGACTATTTGTTATGAATTCATACAATCCAACGTTGCTTGAGATGTGTGATGATTGGCTAGAGTGTTTACCTTTTTCTAGTGGAGGGAGAGTTACACTATTGTAAATACAAAAAGGTGTTCAATAATGGGAGTTATACCATAAATAATGTGCCTAAAAAATTGAAAAATAATTTATTAATGTTAAATAATTGTAAAAAAATATACACCACAAACGAATGTTTTCATTAATAATTTTTTCCTTAACTTCTTAGATTCCCCAATTTTAGGATTTTGGTTTTTTAAAATTATCTAGTTTTCTATCCAAAGTAATTTTACAATTTAGAATAAATTAAATTGAGATGTATTATATAATATAAAAATAATTCATTATAAATATATTACTTAATTTACAAAATAAAAATCCCAAATGTTTTGGAAATAAATTTTTAAAACAAGCGCATGTGACGAGAAGAACACTACTTAAACCTACACCGTGCAAAAAATGATTTTACAACATATGGGTCAATATGTTAATTAAAAAATATAAATTCATCAATTAATAGCCCATATTTATTATTTTCAATACTTAAAAATAACTTGTTAGAATATATAATTTTTAATTATTTTTAAATCATTTATTAAAAAATCATTTATTGTAAAATAATAATAATGTCTATTTTGACATTATTTATTTGATTTTAATTTGAAAATATCAAACTAATATTGTAATTAAAATATATTAAGTTTATATATTTTCAAAATGTTATATTAATCTTAAATAATAATTAAATATAATAATTCAATCAATTCACAACACTTATAATATTTATAGTACCATTTATTTTAATTAATTATAAACTAAATAATCACTATGTTGGAGTATCTTAATCATTTTATGTGAATAAATCATATATAAAAATTATTGATAAATTAATATGATAAAACAAATCCCAGTTATCTTTGAAAAGTATATTTATAACAAAAAACTGTTGTTTTTTATAGATTTAAATGTTTTATAAATGTTAAAGGTAAGGAAGTTCCCTTTTTATCTTTTTCCTTAATTAAAATTTTATATATTTAAATTCCATTTAATAATATCTGAATGACTAATAAAATTATAACCAATAGTGGATATGGTCTAATTATTTTAATATAAAGTCTTTTGGACAAGTTTCTTGGTCAATTCGGACCTTAATATTAAGGTTTAGTCTTTAATTAAGATTATTCTTAACTAAATCACTGGTATTAATTTTAATCTCTTTCACTAATAAATTTTTTTAAAATGAAGTTTATATTATGAGACAAAAAATATAATAATAATTACAACCTTGTATATCAGTGTTTCAAAATTCATATCACATAAGTGGGAAACTTATGTTTAATTCTAATCCCACAGACATGGCGATGTAAGAAGGGAAAGTCAATTTTGAGGTTTACTGGGAAATTTGAGATCTTATAGATGGTTGTAAATTTTAATTATCGTTTAGATTTACCGTATAATATCTACAAATTTCATAGAGTCTTTTATGAACCAACTTGGGATCCAAAGGAATTATTGACGAATAATAACTCCTATTGGTTCATGTATATATGTACACCCAAATTTTAAGGATGAAAGAATTTATGGGTGGGGGGATGTAACATCCATTTTTTAGACATTATAAAAAATATCCGTTATCACATTAAGTAATTTTTATTATTTATTTATAATATTATAATAAATAGGAATAAAATATAAATCTAAATAATTAAATTTATTACAAAGGCTAAAAAAGTTCCATAAAATAATTAAAAATACATGGAAACTCCATAAGATTTAACCATGGAGGATCATACTCAAAGAAGAATAGAAATTATACAAGATACATTTCTATTAGAAAGAAAAAAACATACATAGAAATATACATGGTGTAGAAGATAAGGGAAGTATATGAATTAAGGATTTATAGTGAAGTATATAAATGGATTTCTATGATAATTTGGAATTTGGAAATTGGAAATTGACCATTAGAATACAGGTATTGGTAATCTAACCTTTGGAATATTACCATTAGAAATTTGACTATTATAATAGTAATATTATAGTTTTTTAAGCATGTTATTTATTAAATGAATAAAACCAATTGAAATAATATAAATAATAAAAAATAATAAGGTACCAGTCAATTGTAATTCAATTATATAGATATATATTGTATAAAAATAATAAAATTAAATAAAATTGTTTTTTTAGTTTTGGGTTCCAAATTCCAGATTTGAAAAGACATATGTACTATTTTTAATTATTAAATTCATTATATTTATATAATTATTTTTATAAAAAGGAAAATATATTGGTAAAAAACTTTAAAAAAATTAACATTAGTTATTTTTTCGTATTTTTCCGACACATTCTAATTTTTAGATAAAAATGTAATTATAATATAAATATATAAAAATCATTATGACATTATAATGTTTTAAAAATGGTATAATGAGTTAAAAATTCAATCCTTAACCAAATATATATTATTTTACAAATATTATGTATTTTAATGAATTAAAATCATTTTATAAATCCATAATACACATTCCAATGACATAAATATTGATTAAGGATTTAGAAATAATATTTTGTTGAAAAAATTTATTTCCATCACCAAAATAATAAAAATTAGAGTTCAATTATATAAAAATTATTATATCAAAAACATGTATTTTATTCAAAAAAAATGAATCAAATCCATTGATTTCCACAATATATATTTTTAGGGGCTGTATTTAGAAATTAGACAATCCCCCGATATTTTCTATAAATACCCACCCATTCTATAATTGATCTCAACTCAAAAATTTATGAGCACATTCCTGTACTCATTTTATCAACCTAGAATCTATATAAATATTTTCTAAGGTTCTATGGCGAGGTCTAAAATATTTTAGAACATATCTCTCAAAGTAATGGTTCCCAAACCTCCTCTTCCATTTTCAATTGAAATTCCTTTGTCATATTGTCTTTTGAAGTTCATTTTCATTAAAAAAAATTACATTTTAATTTTTTATTTTACTCACCTATTTAAAATATTTGTAATAATATATTACTTACACCCTCTTATTATATAATTTTTCTAAGCAGTTTCTGCATTAAGTGTTCTTAATCTGTTGACTTCCTTTTTTTTATAATACTTTTCAAATACTTCTAGTTTCCATTATGAATGTTATTATGATCAATTTTTTTATAAATTGTATATTCGTTTTCAATGATATATCATTATTCCCCCTAATTATAACATCTTAAAAATCAGTTATAACACCAAAAATATCCCATATAAATAAAAACATCCACAATATTAGTTAGGTAAAATGTGTGTGGTGTTTTAGAAAAGAAATCCCTATTTGAATACAAACGAGTGGGTGCAGTTTTTCAAAAAATTCATCTAAGGGTAATAATCATGAAAAGAGATGGTTGGTTATATATTATTCATTTTTCTTGTGAATGGTTAATGGGCACATATAATGCACCTATTTTTACAGTCTTGAGGGATACACTTTTGATGATTTGAATACACTATTCAAAAAATTATGAAGGATTTATCTATCATTGAAAAAGTTTTATACATTTCCAAATTCAATTATTTGATACTAATGAACATAATTCATACGATTAATTATAAACACCTAATAACTATAATCTCATATTCTTCACTTATTATGGGTGTTTATTTCAAAAGTGTCAATCCCTAGTTATTCCTTAGGTAATTTACCCAAATATCCTTATTAAATAATTTATTGGATAAAATGTATTAAATAATATATAATTATTTATTTTATTTGTGGAAATATTATAAGATATATGTCATTGAAAAACTGTGCTATGTATTTACAGTTTTTATTCATTGAACATTATTCCATGTGATCTTTTATTATGTGATGGAATGAATTAGACTTTTATGTGATGGGTGGGGGATGAAATTATATAGCCCATATGTGCACTGGTGGGTCTCATGAGAAAATAATATATTGTAATAAGATATTTCATAATTTTTATGTAATATTATTATCATGAGTCTATGAATATATTCATAAGATGTCTGGTATTATTCATTAAAACATCCATATTATCTGTTTTTATTATCCATGCATCAATTTATTACCCAGGGAAATGTTATTTTGGTAGTTTCATTTTATTATGGAATTATTTAAATGTTTTATTCCTTTCATGTATATTATTCCTTTCTCATGTTATGATAGTTTTCATTAAAAATTAACCCTTGATGAGTGTATAATATCAACCTTTATATTGTTCCCCTTTTCTCTATGAAAATACGAAGATTACTATTTACGAAAAAGGTTTTCTAGGAGAATAATAAAATTTTCATGCATTCAGATGATATATATTTACTTTTCAATGTTATGTAAAACACATTTACATATATAGAGTCTTGAGACTAATAAATGGTTGGATACTATATAATGTGATCAATGTACTCTATACCAGTGTAATGAAATAACCATTGGCACTAGGGTAATGGAGTTGGGGTTGATATAATAATTTTTCTAACTATATCATATTGGAATAAAAGATATAAAAGAATATATTTTCACAAAACGACATGAGATAAAATTTTGAGATACATCTAGAACTAATTATTGAATTTTGATTACTATTTAATGGTTATGGATCATATAGTTGATCATTGATATATATTATCCTATATTGGAATGATTTAAATAAATTGAAGGCTAAATATTCAAGGTATTCATAACATGGGAGACTAGTAGTAACAAAGAAAAAAAGTAACCAGGGGAGATTTATATTTGGAAATATGGTGTCATGATAAAGATCCATATAATATAAGGAGATAAACAACTTGTTAATAGATTTTATGACATATAATTATTCTTGTTTGGTGTATTGATTTTTATGATCTTTTAATATAATAACCGGGGAAAACATTCATCAAATTTTCATACTTTGGAAGTAGATCACGGAGAGATAAGAAGAGGGAGTGCCCCTAGGACTCAATAGTATACTATTATTAAATCTTTATTATCACTAAAAAAAGGAATATACCATGTACATTCTCATTGGGAGTATCCAATTGAGTGAACTAAGTTAAAATCCTCTATCCTTGAACTTAATTTTTCATCATATGATTGATATATTTTTATGGTATTAAACATCAAGTCAATATTCCATATATCATAAGAAATATTCCCCACTGAAAAAATATAATGAAAAAATTCTATAATCTAATTTATCCCCATATTAGGGTGAAAATGTCATTTATTGTTGTAAAATAGATTAATACAGTATTGAATGAAGTAAATGTTCATGAATCACAAGTGTTTTAATCTGATAAAATTATATAGGAATCTATGGGAGAAAATTATAGGAAGAAAAAAGTACTATATAGATCACTTAGGTAAGTTTGGGAGTCGAAGAGAGATATTTTATTGTAATCTAGAAATGTACGCATTTTTAATTGTGGAAATAAAAACCCTATCCTTTAAGGAGGAAAATTATGACACTGTGTTTTCAATGAAAATAATTCATGAAATATATATTGTATTAATCTACTAAAATAATTATTAAAATTTATTAAACCTCCATTTTGGATGAAAACCAAAAACATAAATTGAGTATTCGTGAATATCATTAAACATGGATAGAATATTCATTACCTATAAGGAATGATTAGATAGTAAAATATTCAAAATATGTTATGTCATAGACTATGAAACAATATTTTACCATATTTCCATATTTAAATCCATTATAGTTATAACTATAATAACATACTACTAGGTTCAATAGATTTGGTATATATATATCAAAACCAAATTTCTGAATTGTAAACTAGTTGAACATTTATATATAAGAAATATTAATGGGTCTATATTAATAAATATGGCCAATAAGGTGTAAAATATATGGAGATCCATTTATAATTTTAATTAGGATTTGAGATCATGTAATTCACATTTCTTGTTGCTAAAATAGAATTAGTTTTCATTAAAATGAACATGTGATTTTTAAACAATAATATTAGTGGGTCATCTCTTATTTTCTTGTATATTTAATAAATATTATTAATGGGAAAATAAATACTAGTCATATTGTCATAAAAGTATTTATTGAATCATTACTTATATATAATGTAATTAGGTTAAGAAATATATATTTTAAGGATAGAAGACTTTTGAGAAAAATACAAGATGCTTCATGGACTAATTCAATGTATATATATTTAAAAATAAATGAAGTTAAACAATATGGAACAATCCAAATAGGTATTATTATATATGTAACATTGCACAAATATCAACATGAAGATATAACCTCATATATCCGATAAATAATAAATAATGTGTAGATCCTATTAATCTGTTATGTCTAGAATTAGATTGTATGTTATGCTTTATAATATGATTAATACTTCTTACACCACGATCAAGGTAAAAAATATCATTTATATCTAAGAGTATTACATTATTTTTTGGATAAAACTATCATAAAGTAATCAAGGAAAATTATAAATGTGTAATTTTTATATTAAAGTACCAATGATTCGGTTGTGAGTGGATATAGTTATTATAAATTCCATGTAGATAAACATGACATGAAATAATAGCGATGCTATTTGTTATACCTTAATATAAGAGAATTGATCTGATGAATCATGAGGTATATAATTTTCAATAATTATATTATAGATTCTACATATATCATTGATTTAGATATTTCTAAAGAAGTAGAGTAGATATATATGAACTTTTTGAGTAGTTTAGTAATATACCAAACCATCATGATCATGCCACTGTAAACTGTGATAATACCACAATATCAATTATATCAAAGGATTCCATGCATCTCTAATGAAAAAAATAAACTTATTTAAAAATATCATATCTATAGATATTATAATTAATAGTTTTAAACTAAAAAATTATATACCAGACCCATTAACTAAAAAAACTTCTGAGCAAACACCCAAGAATCATCTAAGATCACATTTATTGAGAATTAATAATAGTTTTCACTACTGAAAGTGATCATTTATTATATCATATTCTCAATACATAACATTTTAATATACTAAATAATTATATATTATTTATAAAATTCCATATACACCTAAATAATTTTTTATAATATTTTATCTACTTAGTAATGAACTGTATGTAATGTATATATAGTAATTTTCACATCAATAGGTTATTTAAATTATCTGAAATATTGACAACCTGGTTATTTTTTAGAAATTTTCATAAAACCATATCCTATGTCCAAGTCACATCATTCAAATATCACCCATATGATATATGTCTATCTAGTTTAGGGGTCATTAATATTTAGTCTTATTCATAAGATTTTTCCTTTAGTTATCTCTGTGATATGGGATCATGATAAAGAACTCACCCATAGAAATAAAAAAATTATGTTTCATTGTATGTTTCTATCTATAAAAATTTTAATTGGTCACTCTACTTGATATCATTATAATTTTTTACTATAAACTTTCAAAATTTATTCATGATGAATTAATTGACACCTATTTTCATGGAGATGTGTCTTGAATTAGGTATGTCAATAGAAGTATGATTTTGATTGAATAATCATGATAAAACTTTTACCTATGAAATAATAAAAGAGGACGTCTTTAGTGAATTTATTTATATGATAGAATATAAAAAAGATACATCGACATAAAGAATTTGATAAATATTATATTAAAAATTTATATAAATACATATATCACATTTTGAGTGATATCACATCAGCAAATCCTATGCAATGAGTTATCAAAAAACAAAGAGATTATATTAAATTATTTCATTTGCTTATAGTGTTTCACTTTTCACGGGGGGCTCCTAAATTACTTTATGATACCACACCTAGTCTATGTATTATACATATGATCATTAATAAAGAGGAATATAGATACATATATTAATTGTTTACTAAAGATCAATTATTTCAGATGAATATATGTTTAAGGATGAAATTAGTCCTTATTTTTCAATTAATGTCGTTATATAGATTATAAATAAATTAAATCACTTGTTATTAAATATTTTAGTGAGAAAGTTATAATTTATCACCCATTTAATTCAAAATTTATCCCTGTTTGTATAAGTTAATACATGATTTTACATTGAATAAGGCTTATTATTTAATGGTTAGAGGTAGATTATTTATGGGTATGACTTGAATTTGGATAATTCTAATGTCCCAAAATTAATAAATGAAACTTTCCTTATGAGTATATATGTTTTTATTATACTTAGGAATATTGTATAGTGTACTACACATGAAACAATTAATAAAAACCAATAATAAATTATTATTTCATAACATTACATTTGTAGAATAAATAAAAAATAAAAAAACATTAGAATGGGAAAAAACAAACAATGTATGTGGTATTTGAAACACCCATAAGAACAATGTATCCTAGAAATATGACACGCCCGAATAATAGTTTAAATAAAAAAAAATTAGAAATATGAATGTAATTTTTTTTAAGGAAATAGGAAAACATGAAAGATAAATAATGAAGTAAAAATTGATATTTCTAATAAGTATAAAAGAAATATGGATATTGGAATCATAATTTGACCATTAGAATATTAACCAATCCATTGTAATCTATTCATTATAATAGTTATTTTACCTTTAATAAATTAAAATAAAATGAAAATAACATTTAATAGGAATAATTTAGTTAAAACTAAATATTATGATTTCGATATATAAATATTCAAACTTAGAGACTCAAAGATTATATAAGGGTATATATTTTCCTAAAAAATTGAATTTAAACTATGTTTTCCAAAACCTTATTTTTATGTTACTAATTAAATTCTAGAATTACTTATTATGGAAATTTATTTCGATAAAATTAATTTCTTTTTTGGGATAATAACATGAAAATTTCATAATAGTTATTTTTTGATAATTTTCTAGAAAACATGAATTTATAGTTGAATAGAAAAAATATTCCTTTTCAAAATCGAAACGCACTCTAAAATAATAATGATGTAAAAATGAAATAATAAACTTATAATATTCTTTATTATCATGAAAATAATATAATATTATACTTTATTTCTTTAAAAAAAAATATGTTTCAAACCAAAAAATCAATTTCCAAACTCTAAATAGTGAACATGTACCTTACAAAAATCAATTTTTAAATTTTCTCCTTATAATTTTTAGACAACGAAACATGGGTTTTTAATTGATCCAAAATAAAAAAAATAATTTTTTATTAAATAGCACCCGTATTCCAAGATATAATTACTATTACATATCTTACCCATGAAATGTTATTGTATTCATTATTTTATCCATAAATACCCCTTTCTCTAAAGTATAAATACTCCATCTCAGTGCCTTGGAAATTACTTCACAAACAAGTATAATTTACAGATATTTATCCAATTACATTCTCCCAATACCCCATAGTATCCTTAATGACATTCCAGTTTCATCCAACTCCCATCACTAAATCCCACATTTTTTTTGAAATGGAATATGTGTTAAAAAATAGTAACAACCTTTCATTTAATTTCCATTAAGTTATATTCTTTTAGTTGTCAAAACTCCTATTCCCCATAATAAAAATATCATAATATTAATAATTTAATATAATAAAATTATATTCATGTTATTTATCTAATTATTTTATTTATAATATATGTATATATAAGCACCCTTTCCCTCTCTCCTGTCTCTTTTAAAAATTCTAGTTCATGATTGGTTTGTCAATTAAGAGTAATTTAAAAATTATATTTTGTATCACCAATTATATGAATATTTAGTGTATATTATATATCTTTAATTATTATTATTATACCATATACATATTATAAATTATCTATAATTTTTATATATTACCACTATTTCGCTATTTTGGAACATCCTGTTAACGGTCGGTTAACCACCTTTAAGAATGTTGAAAATTCCATACATATCACCACATTAATATATGATGATAAAAAATTGTAGGAAATGTATAAATATTTAATGTTATTTATTTTTTAACATACATAGTTAATTTTTCAAAAGGTTAAATAGAAATGAATTGAATCTATGAAATGAATATATAATTGGGTAATTCAAAGAAAGAAGAAATCAACCATTTCATCATTGACAGAAGGAATTAATTAACAAAATAATTATTAAAATTTATCGGGAATAAAATAAACAAATTGCATTCAATTTTGGATCATTGTTTTAAAAAGAACATTTTGAATGTATAATAGGTGTAAATGTGATAAAAAATGACAATTGGTAAGGGGAATCTTGAACCTGACTCTTTATTTGGGGTTTATCTCATATTTTGTGATCTTTTCCTTATATTTCTTGTAAAAAAATTATAAATTCATTTGAATTTCCATTATATTTTATTCTTTAGGTATATAAATGTTTTTATTTCATTACAATAATCTCATTATTACTTCAAGTGATAATAAATACAAACATTATTTTTAAAAAATATCATTAATTCTATATGTGTCATTTCTTATTCTATTTAGCACATATAATATTTCATTACACCTTTTAATATAAAAAATTTGGTTTTCCCTTTTTATTTTTGGAATCATAATTCTGATACATTATTATATTCCTTACTATATCATTATGAAACCCATTTTTCTTATTAGATTATTTCTTCTCAATGATTTATATATGATTTCATTATATGTAGAACACACGATTATGAGCATAGTATTATATGTTGGGTGGAAACAAAATTATATCTCTATAATGTATTATACAAAGTGATATATCTTTTGAGATTATTATGTTTTTACATAATACAATTATCTTTTTAAACATATTCTATATGTGAACATGATGAAACATTTTCTCATATAAATTTCATCATCATGATGTATTTAGATTTTTTTTAAAAGTTTTAATATTTTTTATTAATAATATGCCACATTACATGTCCCCTTAAAATTATTTCCCTATAATTTTGATTATGATCCTATTTTTATGTTGCGATAATGATTATTATGCTCAACAATGTTCTAAAAATGATTCATGCCCCATGTTCCTTCTTATTTTTCTTCCATTTAGAAATCTTTTACCACACCCTCTATATGATGTATTTCCTCATGTGACTACACGTACTAATGACATTATTAAATCCTTTAGGATGCAAATGATGAAGGATTTAAATAAATATTAATATTTTTATGTATTCATGTTTTATAATGCTAATTTTTTCATGAAATTAAACTTATAGATTTTTTGTGAGGTTTAAATATCTATATCTATCTTTGAATGGATTTAACAATCATGCATGAAAGGTGTGGGTCACTATACCAGTGGACCAAATTCCATGAAATATATTTATTTTTATTTTTAATGTTTTTATTATATCACCTAAATTATATTTATATTCTCATTATATATAATAGAGATTATTTTATTTATTTAGTTAAAATATGAAAATTTAAAAAAATTAACATTATAATATGTATTAATTTAAAATATAAATTCAAATCAACTAAGTGAAGTTATATATCTATCATTCTCTACTCCACTCTTCTCATGTTCTAGAGATTGATATTTAAGAGTGGTTTACCATAATTTTTATTTCAACTTCTTAAATAAATATGCTCATGAACAAGTCATAAAAAAAATTTGATACTATATTTTCCTACATAATATAGAACTCCATGAATCAATATCCGAATTTTAATCTCCATTAAGTTCATGATAATACTTCTATATGTGTTATTTCCTGAATCTATAAAGCAATGATGTCCTCAATGACTTTCGGAGCTCGAATCAAATTGAATCAGAATTCCGTTCTTTTGGATGTCATTTATCCTTTAAAAAATCTAATTCTTCCAAATGTATCATGAATCAAGATTAGTATTTGAGTATTACAAATATAAGATATTTTTTTCCTAAATATCATTATAAAAATTTTATTTTTGGATATTTGTTTCTATTATTTAGTTATACCTGTTTTGTTTATATGGAATCATGGTGGTTTATATTTGCATGAAACTATATAATCAAATTTCAATATTATATTTCATATAATGGGGCCCCAAAAATGTTTTGTTTGAGATTTTGCGAGAATCGCATTATGAATGACCAAGAATAGGCTAAAATAAGTCTAGGGGAGTAACTTCACGTTCTCATGTTCCCCCAACACATTGTTCCATATGACAAGGTGAAGGGAGGACCCCTATATACAAGTTCCATGAACATGGTCCTAACATAATCCCTGATCAAGTATGATTCTGAGTTATATTTCATGATCAATTGTATCCCCCTTATCCATTGATCTATGCAGTCCCCATTAACCATTGACTCATGATGTTCCCATTGGTAATTTACTATTGAACATTGATCATTCACCAAAGAACATAAAACCAAATCAAGAAATTCTTAAAAATGGTAAAAAAATTAATGATTCTAAAACCTAATTTCCAAGATCATAGACTGGTAAAAAATTATATAATGATTAATTTTTTTAATTTTACGCCTATATGAGATTATTGAGATGAATTTTAGCTATTTTCAATTAATATAGTGACTATTGTTTTAAGGTTAATGATCATGATTTGGAAAGACTACTACATGTTTAGATCTAATTAAATTTAATTTTAATTATTTTTTAGACTATGATTTTTAATAATAATTATTAAATTATTTATTGGTGATCTAGATGTCATTCTACACTACACTATAATAATAGATGAATGAGTATCTAAAGTTTTTATTTTATCAAATCCCACACCCCTAGTACCCCTCACTTTTATAAGAGATGAGTTATAATAAATAAGTTTTGAAATCCTATAAAATATATTTTAAACCAAACTAAAATAAATTCAAAAAATAAATATCATTAAAGTATGGTTTATTATGTAACTCAAAATAATAAAAAATCAAAGTGTTTTATGAAGGGATAGGTTAAAATTTCACTATTTTATAAACTAACCATTTTTTCAAGGATCATAATAATGATAACCATGTTTTTTCTTTTCAAGTTAACATATTTATTTATTATACAATATAGATGAAATTAATTAATAACAATTCCTTAATAATATTTTTTTTATTAAATTTAATATTTATTTTTATCATTCATGGTAAATTATTTACATACATGCTCATATAGAATATTTAAAAACCATTCCAAGATATAAATAGGATATATTATGCTATAATAAAAAATATTGATAGAAAATCCATTAAAGAAAATACAACGTCGTTAAAAGCCATATATTTAATAATTTAGAATAAAACCATAGTTTGAGGTTATAAAATTCCCAAGATAAGTGTACGTTTACTAAATTGAATCTTTAAATCCAGTGATGGGTTTTTTGAGTCAATAAGGATCTCCTTATGACTTTTCCATTCCTTCTTGTTTTGAAAATCACAAACACCTTATCTTTAAGGAAAATTTCTGTTATAAGGAAAATTGCTTTTATAAGGAAGATTTATTTTTTATGAAAAATTATCCTTATCATATTTTCATCCATATATTTCTTAAGTATAAGATTCGGATTCATTTCTATATTCTCGGAATCGTTTGAAACTTTGATATGAAGTATTCTGTTTTAGGTTCCGAATTCTGGATGAGAACTGTAATAAAGTTCTACTCCGAATTCTAGATACGAATTCTCATTACGAATTCTGATGACGAATTCTCTTTAAGAATTCTGATGATGAATTCTCATTACGAATTCTGATGACGAATTCTCATTACGAACTGTGATGACGAATTCTCATTATGAATTCTGTTGACGAATTCTCATTCTGAATTCTCATTCCAAATTCACCTATTAAATAGAATCTGATCATCTTTTCTTTATACACTCCAAATTTATTTAGACTCCGAATATTATTTTTGTCAGACTCCAAACTTCCATTTTATTTACACTTATAATTTTTCTACTCATTGACATGTTGTTTACACTCCGAACCTTCACTCCGGACATCTGTGTTAAACATAAAACGATGTCATCTATTCTGTTATAAACTAACTGTTGGTTAAGTTACACATTTATAGGTCCCTCCTATTTTTAAGGAAAATGTGACCATTGGAAAGGAGGTCGACCTTGCCTATAAGTAGGAGCTCATTTGAAAGAGAACACACATAGAGAATTTGATCGATCAAGAGACCACACGCTGCTAAGGTGATTTCTAGAGAGAGAAAGTTTTTCATGCCTTGTGCGTACTGAACCGCTCGTTCAGTTTTTGCTTCGTGCGACTCCGAATATTGGTGATTACATTCGAGGACTTCAGAGGATAGGAAGACAGAGGTGCCAATTACCATAAAGTTCGAGGGCTTCCTTGATGAGGAAGACAGAGGTGGCCAACTACCTTGAAGTTGAGGGCTTGTAGGGATAGCAAGACAGAGATTCCGATCTTCGTATCGAGGGCTTACCCTGGTGTGGGTAAGACAGACTTTCTTGAAAGTATAAATCCGGGGACCTTTATCCAAGGTTGTTGGATACCCTTCTCTTTGGGTTAAAATAATTATATCTTGTTACTTGTAGTTATACTACTTGTTTGTTTCCGCTGCATTTTATATTGTAAGGAAAGTATAACTTTCTTATACTTCCTTACTTGTACTCTGTTACATTTAGATTCTATATGCTTTAAGGTAGAATCTCATATTGTAATCTTTAGTTATGTTTCAATTTTGGGAACCATATTTCCAGAACCTACTTTCGGAATCTCTTTCTAGTTTTAAGCAAGTACATAGAAATTGAAGTTTATAACTTCATTCCTCTTTCCAAGTTTTCATTTGGTGTTAGAGATGTTGTAAATTTTCTTAGTATAACTTTTCTAAACTTAACCCTTTACTTTGCTTAAGGAAAACATAGTTAATTGTAACTAACTTTAAAGGTTCCAAAGGAATTTTTAAAGTGTACAATTCACCCCCCCTCTTTTATATTTAGCATATACAACATTATTTAGATCCTATAATTGGTATCAAAGGAGGTATCTAAAATACTTGTACTCACGTATAAGTTTTTTATCATTATGAACATTCTCATTCCGAACCATGTCATTCCGAACTTTGTTATTACGAACTTTTTCTACTAACAAGTTTGTGTGCCGAAGGTTATTTTAAGTATGTCAGGAGTTAATGTTGGTTATATTGATAATCTAAATCCTAGAAGACCACCAATCATTGATGGTAATGATTATGAGTATTGGAGAGATTGAATGAAGACTTTTGTTATCAATACGGGAGGGAACAACTTTTTTATGCTTACTGGAGATTATAAAATTCTTAACAAGGAAGTTAGAACTTTTACTAACCAGGAAAAGCAAGAGTATCAACTCAACTATAAGGTACGCAATACATTACTTTGTTCAATGAATAGAAATATATATAGACAAAATTCTTCTTGTGAAGCAGCTAATTGTATCTGGAAGAAGTTAGAAGTTACACTCTTTGGAACATCTAAAGTGATTGAGACTAGGAGAGCTATGCTTAGAGCTGAATATCATGGCTTCAATTTTTCCTTATGGTGAACCAATATGTAAAGTTCAACAGAGGTTCATGACTATAGTAAACAGTTTACAGTCTATGGGGGAAAAGGGTTAGATGATGAAGCACTTGTGGATAAGATAATTGATATTATGCCCAATGAGTGGGAATCCAAAAGAACTTCTATAGATGAGAACAGGAAGGCCACTCAAATTTCCCTTGATGAGTTATTCGGAACTCTTCTCCAACATGAAACTAGAATGAAGAGAGATGCTGACCACATAAAAAAGAAGAATGGTAATGGTACTGTTGCTTTTACAACAACATTAAATCATATGAAAGCTAAGACTCTTGAGAGAGTAACCAGATCCAAGTCTAAGAAGATGGTTATTCAATATGAATCTAGTTAGAGTGAAGTATCTGAAAATGAATTAGAAAATCTTGCTCGAAGGATGAACAAGATAGCTGGTCAGAGAAATTTCAAATCCATGTATAAGAAAAAGGAAAGAAAAGATAGAAAATATGGGGAAGTTACATGTTATGAATGCAATAGAGCTGGACATATTAGACCAGATTTCCCTTTTCTAAAAAAGAAAGAAAGGAAAGAAAGGCATTCAGACAGGAACAAAAAGAAGTATTATAAAGCTAAAGCTAAGAAAGTTCTGAAATCTAGTGATACCTGGACTGCCAGTAGTGGTGATTCTTCAAATGAATCTTCTGATTATGAGTCTTCATGACAGAAGAATCTTGGTCTTATAGCTAGATTACCTATTTATAATCATTGTTTTATGGCCAAGGTATGAAATGCTGAATCATTGACCAATGTTTCTTTAAATTCTAATAATACTAATTATTATAAATTTTATGATGAAGAATCCTATTCTGATGAAGAAAATAATTTACCTACTTATGAAGAAGTCTCTAGGTTTGATGAACTTCTTGAGATTGAGAATTCTAAACTTAATAAGAAACTTGATAAGGCAAACTATAGGAATTCTATTCTTACAAAAGAGATATCAGATCTTTCTAAAGTTCTTGATAGAAAAAATGCTGATTTTGAAAGTATTTCAAAAGATCTTGAGGAAGTAAGTTCTGAGAAAAGCAAACTTTCTAAAGAGTTAGAAAAATTAATTTCTAAGAAAACTGTTTTCGAGCCTAGCTCTAGTTCCAAAACTAATGATTTTGAGGATAAAAACTTGGTTATAAAACTCAAGTCCGAAATTTTTTCCTTAAAGAGGTGTTTATCAAACTTTACCCATGGTAAGGAAAATTTTGATAAAATGTATTCCAAAATACGACCTTTAAGAAATAAATCTGGTTTTGGTTATACCCATGCAAAACCAATTTTTAGTAACAATTATTTTGTTCCTCAAAGTTCCCCATTTTGTACTAAGTGTCAATGTGGTGGTCACTGGGCAAAGAATTGTTCCTTAAACAAAACCCAATCTCTCGGATTTCACAAAGCTTATTTCTCTAAGAGGATGTGGGTACGTAAAATTTTTTTATCTGGAAATCTCGGATCCAAACAAGTTTGGATTCCAAAAGTCTAATTCCCTTCTTGATTTCAGGAAAATAAAGAGAGTACCAGCAAAACTACATGGTAAATGGATAGTGGATGTTCCCGGAACATGACTGGTAACAAAAGATATTTTGAAAAGATTATCAAAACAAAAGGAGATATCATTCTTCAGTTTATCGGAACACAAGATCAACTTGCTGGTATTTTCACAAAATCATTTCCTTCTGATAGATTTGAATACATTAAACAGAAGTTAGAAATGATAATCGTATGGTAATCTTTCTTAATTAACCTTCTGTTGAACAAGTCTCCTTACAGTAATAAACTCATTTTCATAGGGGGAGTACATTTGATTGTTAGAGTAACTAAGTTTTTCAAAGATTGTTTTCAAACTTTTCGGAACTAAAATTCTGGAATGGAAATTTTCGTATTGAAAACGTCCGGAATAGAACATTTCATACTGGTATTTCCATAACGGGATTTTTGTACCGAGACTTTCATAATGAGTTTTTCATTTTTAAACTTTTGTAATGAAATCTTCATGCTGAAAATCTTGTAATGTTTTTTTTCTTTGTCTTTGTTGAGTTTTTCGTAGTGATTTTTGCGAACTATATCTTTTCGAAATAAAGATTTTTCGTAGTTTTTTACCCATTATGAATAATCCTTCAAAGCCAATCCTAAATGTATGATTTCTTTACTCGATTTTTCATAGTCATAATTTACTTGCTGGAATTTTATTATATTTTATTTTTAGATTATAGTTTTCTTAAATCTTTGTTTTAATAAAAACCTCAAAAGATCGGATTCAAGTTTTCTTGAGAATTGGTTTTCAACAGTCAGATCTAGTCTCGGATTTTCACAACCGTTCGATCAACTGAGGATGTTTAACCATCTTCTCATTGCCTATATAAAGGGGACCCCAAATGGTTGTCCCACTTCAGTTTTCAAGCTCCAGTGTGCTGAAGCTCTGCCTCTCCGTTTTAATGATGTTCCCAACTATAGCTTTCTTCGTACCAAACTTCTCATAGGTCTTCAGATCCGAATGTGTATGGAAGTATCTTCTCAAGACATGTCTTTCTCTAAGCGAATTTCGAAGTGGTTAGTATATAGAGAATGGTTGGTTCATCTTGATTTCTTCAACAAGTATTATTCTCTTATATCCAAGAACATAAAGCTTAATATATTGGAAGATGTTGTTGTGTCTAAGCCTGGGAATCAATATGATTTTTTTTTGGATTTTCTTATAGAGTTCAATGAGACAGTTTCCTTCCTTATGGAAGATGGCAGGGAGAAGTTGTCATTTAAGTCTTATGGCAAGACTTATAAGATTTCTTATGTCAAGGAAGGTAGCTTGGTAGGGCTGACCTATGAAGGAGAAGTTGAGTTCATCTCTCATGTGTTTCCGGATTCAAAGGGAAGCTTCGACAAGGAAAAGGCATTGGAAACTCTCGGACTCTCAGACGACAAGGCTCTGAAGATTTCTACTCTGTCTACAAATTACCGGATTCTAGAATTATGGGTACAAGGCCTTATTGTACTGAGAAAGGGTGAAAAAGATAGTCAGAAGAAGAGTGAGATTTATATTCTAGATTTTCTGATAAATCTAAGGAAGTTTAACCTGATGAAACACATTCTTATTACTCTAGAGAATGTTAAGAAAGGGAATATGAGAGCTCAGATCATAATTTATCTAGCAATCCTCTCAAAGATGATAGTTCGGTGCCTTGAGTATTTCAAGGAGGCTTTCAAGTCTAAGCCAAGAGTTTGAAAGATTATGTTGGTGAGTGATGGTACTCTCAAAAGGATGGATGTAGCCTTCGACAAGAAGACTGGTCAGTTTATTGATTTACCTACTCAAGAAGAAACGGTTCCGAAAGTTTCTAAACCTGAATCCTCTAAGACAATGAGGAAGAGAAAGTTGAAAGAAGTTTAAGTTGAAGCAGAGAATCCCAAATCTAAGGAATTTCATTCCGCACCTCCAAAACCAAAGAAGAAGAAAGCTTACCCAGATGAAGTAGTTGCTAAATAGAGGGAAATCAAAGAGAATAGTGTGCAAGGGGAGCCTCAGTTTGGCGTGGATCCCGTGGAGGCTAAGGCCTTGAATGAAAGAACTGCGGATGAGCTAGAAAAACAAGTGAAAGAAAAGAATCTTAGGAAGAAGATGTTTGAAGCTGAGGTAGCTCAGACTTTTTTGATGTTTAGTGAGATGGTTTCAGTGAAAATTCCCGTTCCGAGATCTTTTTCATTGGAATCTCTACATGAGACTCCATGAAGAAACTTTGTCACCCCAGAAGTGGCAGTTTCTTAGCATGTTGAGGAAGTAGAGCAGATTGAGCAAGTCGAAGAAGAACACGCAGTTGCTGAAGGTAGTGGTGACACCGGAGATGTTTTGAAGCAAGTAGATGATTATAAGGGGACACCTTCGGAACATTTGTCTCTCCGAACTTCAGAAGCTGAATCATAGAAGTTAGTCACTCTAGGGAAGGATGAGGAGGAAGGAGAACAAGAAGTAGCCTATCATGCAGAGGAAGAACAACTTCAACATGATTTTCATCAAATGGAGAACATAGAGGATGGTCCTCAAAAAGTTGTGGATGATGAAGACAATGTTGTTCAAGTTTCTGGTAGTGAATAGAAGACTTCGGAATAGCAATCCATTCTGAAAAAGGACAAGGGAAAGAAACTTGTTGTTGATACCCCGAGCTCAGTGGTTGTAAAGATAAGTGAAGTTGGTGATTCTTATAAGAAGAAGGTTGAGCATTTTGAAGAAGGAAATTCTCCATGAAAAGTCTCGGATTCGGAGTCATCTTCGTTGATGCATGATTTTGTTGTTTAGTCATTAAAGAAGTTGGTGGGTACTATTCCAACGTTTTCAAGTATTGATTCAAAATTCCAGATGCTCCAACATGCTTTGAATCAGAAAACAGACTCTGTATCCATGGTTATGGACAAATGTGTTGAGATAGAGGCTCAGTTCAAAACATTCTTTGTCAGCTATGAAGCCCACAAAAGATCTTGCAAGAGGATGACTAGTTGGTAGAGGAAGACTGTAGAAGAGATGAGGCACTTTGATGAATTCCAAGATAATGTGAAGGATTCCTTTGAGACAAAAGACAGGAAGATAAATGAACTTGCTTCATCCTTTGAAGAAAAGTTGACAGATGAAAAGAATTTCTGGATTCAAGAAGTCAGAGATCTAAATGGGAAGCTGAATTCTGTTTCTCAAAATTGGAAGTATGAAAGGGATCATCGGATTGAGTTTGAAGAAAATTTGTTAAAGCAAGAACAAATCTTGAAGACTTCGGAAGAAAAGGTTCAGGCTCAGGAAGAAAAGCTTCATGCCCAGGAAGAAAAGATTGAAGCTCAAAATGCAAGAATTGTTGTGTTAGAGAAGAATGCTGAGGAAGACAATAAAGACTTGAATAAGATAAAGACTATTCTTAAGGGTCTCCTGGTGAAGGAAAAAGATCCAAAATAGACAGATTTTATCTTTTGTTGTATCTAAATTTCTTTTTTGTCGAGATTTCAAACATAATGAAATTTTTCCTTGCTCGTTTCTTTTGTTGTTTCTACTATGTTTTCAGGTACCTTTTTATATTTTCCATTCCCTTGAATTATTTTTGAAAATCACAAAGGGGGAGAAGGAAAAGAACCCTAACAAAAGGGGAAAAATAATCTTAACAAAGGGTGAGAAAGAAAACCAACTCTAATAGAGTTTATCTAAGGGGGAGTTTTTCATTAAAGAAGGAATTATTATTCTTAATGAAATATCAATCCGGAAATCTAGAATATGATCCTTAGAGTTTCAAAGCCTAAGGGGGAGTTCATCGTATTCATCAACATCCATAAGTAAAGGAAGATAAGCCTTAATGTTTTCTTTCTTCTTAGAATTTCTTTTTCTTAAGGATGTTTGTGCTTTCCAAAAAGGGGGGGAATATTGAGTAAATAAGGTTATCCTTATGACTTTTCCATTCCTTATTGTTTTGAAAATCACAAACACCTTATCTTTAAGGAAAATTGCTTTTATAAGGAAAATTTCTTTTATAAGGAAGATTTATTTTGTAAGAAAAATTATTCTTATCATATTTTTATCCATATATTTCTTAAGTATAAGATTCGGATTCATTTCTATATTCTAGGAATCGTTTGAAACTTTCATACGAAGCATTCTATTTTAGGTTACGAATTCTGGATGAGAACTCTAATAAAGTTCTAATTCGAATTCTGGATATGAATTCTCATTACAAATTCTGATGACGAATTCTCATTACGAATTCTGATGACGAATTCTCATTACGAACTCTGATGATGAATTCTCATTACGAATTCTGTTGATGAATTCTCATTCCGAATTGTCATTCCGAATTCACATATTAAATAGAATCTGATCATCTTTGCTTTATACACTCTGAATTTATTTAGACTCCGAATATTTTTTTTGTCAGACTCTGAACTTTCATTTTACTTAAACTTATAATTTTTCTACTCTTTGACATGTTGTTTACGCTCCGAACCTTCACTCCGAACTTCTATGTTAAACGTAAAACAATGTCGTCTATTCTATTATAAACTAACCGTTAGTTAAGTTACACATGTATAGGTCCCTCCGATTTTTAAGGAAAATATGACCGTTGGAAAGGAGGATGACCTTTCCTATAAATAGGAGCACATTTGAAAGAGCTCACACATAGAGAAGTTGATCGATCTAGAGACCAAACGCTGCTATGGTGATTTCTAGAGAGAGAAAGCTTTTCATGCCTTGTGCCTACTAAACCACTCTTTTAGTTTTTTATTCGTGCGACTCTGAATGTTGGTGATTACATTAGAGGACTTTAGAGGATAGGAATACATAGGTGCCGACTACCTTAAAGTTTGAGGGCTTCCTTGCCGAGGAAGACAGAGGTGTCCAACTACCTTGACGTTGAAGGCTTACGGGGATAACAAGACAGAGATTCTGATCTTCGTATCGAGGGCTTACCCTTGTGTGGGTAAGACAGACTTGCTTGAAAGTATAAATCAAGGGACCTTTATCCAAGGTTGTTGGATACCCTTCTCTTTGGGTTAAAGGACTTATATCTTGTTACTTGTAGTTTTACTACTTGTTTGTTTCTGCTGCATTTTATATTGTAATGGAAGTATAACTTTCTTATACTTCCTTACATGTACTCTATTTCATTTAGATTATATACGCTTTAAGGTAGAATCTCATATTGTAATCTTTAGTTAAGTTTCAATTTCCGGAACCATATTTCCGGAACCTACTTTCGGAATCTCTTTCCAGTTTTAAGCATGTACATAGGACTTGAAGTTTATAACTTCATTCCTCTTTCCAAGTTTTCATTTGGTGTTAGAGGTGTTGTGAATTTCCTTAGTTTAACTTTGTTAAACTTATCCCTTTACTTTTCTTAAGGAAAACATAGTTAATCGTAACTAACTTTAAAGGTTCCAATGGAATTTTTAAAGTGTACAATTCACCCCCCCCCCCTCTTGTATATTGAGCATCTACAACATTATTTCGATCCTACAGGTATTAAATCACCACAATTATAATCAAATTAGTAACATTATCTTTCCTATTAAACTTTTTTATTTACTTGTTGATTAAATATGAATTTATAATTTATAGATTCAGGAATCCATTCAAATGATCTAGGAGTTATATGTTAAATTAGTTGACCATAGTAAATCTCACCAAAATAAATTCGAGTAGTTGTATTACCCCTTCTTGTTCTATAAAAATGTAAATATATATCATTCTCTTCTAGAATATACATTTGAATAAAGATTCAAAATCAAATGGAAAAGGATATTGATAGTTAATTTTTCCCATGTCCCACCTTTAACTTGTTGATAGATGTGTATAACTAGAGGATGATTTAGACTCAAGAAGATATATTATGGATATGGATTATTGATTTTTTATGTATTATAAGTAGAGAATCTTCCACTAGTAGAGTTTTATTATAACAATATCAACCAATATTTTATTGGATTGACACTATATGTACAGTTATACATGATCTGTAACATCATGTTACTATTTTATGGTATTGATAAACCTGTCTTTTGATAATAATTATGTTGGGTTCCATTTAGGGTTTTTTTAGGTTGATATTTTTGAAATTTTAAATATTTTTAGGTTTTGTATGATTGGCATATGGTTTTCCCAAACTATACACCCTACTAGTGAAAACCATGAAACCCCAAACAATGAGGTTTTTCATGTTTGGAACATGGTTTGACAAAATATACGCCCAACCAAGTAGAAACTGTACAACCAAATAAAAATGAGAACATGGTTTGGACACACAATATATCTAGTTGTGCGACCCAAACCAACTAACCGTTCATTTGGAAAATTTTTAATCAAAAAAATAGTATTAAAATCTCTAAACCCACTTTTTTATATGTCTAATATGCTAGAATGTCTCCCATACAGTTTCTTCTTCCTTATAAGCACTAGAGAACAAATTTTGGCCCCTATAAACACTTACATATGTTAATAGAAGCAAGTAGAATTACATTAAATCTTTATCTGATAGGTTTCTTATTTCTTAGAGGCTCTCAAGAGGAAAATTTCCCCTCTATACACCCCTCTATAAGTGAATAAAATATTAGAGAATGGCATTCAATATCAGCCATATAGGTTTTTTCAAACCATTCTCTTTATACCACTCTCTATCCTTTACTCCCTAGGATTTCAAAAATCATAATGTTATAGGAGGATCTCATATCTATTTCATTATATCTTGAATCTTGGATTTATTCTTGAATATTCATCTCCAACTTTATTTATTGGAGTTTCTCAATTAGGGATTTTCCTTTTGAGATCATATGAAACCAAGGTAAGTGGTTCCATTTAGACTGGCCAATTTCATTAACCCTAAATTTCCATATTAAAATTCAATTTCATGAAATTTATTTCAATTGATTTATTAAAAACAAAATTCTATTAAATTGGGGGATTGGATTTGAAATTTTATATGGTATAAAGTTGGGGAAACCCCCCAATTCCGCTAAATTAGGGTGAGTTGTGAAATATGATGGAATTTTATTAGATTAAAATTTTGAATTGAATTTATAAATTGATATGATGAAAATAATTTCAAACTATTATTTGAAAAATGGTTAAAAATGGTTTGGATAGAAACTCATTTGTTTTATCATAGATAATGGCATGTTCTGATTAAAAACATACTTTGTTTTTGAAATAGAAAATTATATTATTTGAAATAGAAGAATGTGATTAATTTTATTTAAAAAATATTTAAAATAAATTGCCCATAATTGATTTTTATTAGAGAACATGAAACCATAGGTAGTTGGTGAGTTATTCGGTTAATAAATCTAATATTTAAATACTAAAAATATATATACACCTGGTCACATCCTTGATGAGATAATGATGATTCCTATTTGACAAGTTCCAAAGGTACGCGTGTCTACATAATGATGTGATAACTATTTGAGTGTGAGGGAGTCCCATTAACTAGAAATATATTACCTTTTTATAAATAACCATGTTTTTCATTTTATTATATTTTTAAATTATATATTCCAATTTTTTTAACCTATTTACCATTCCTTCTAAATTTATATATGATTTTTTATATTAAATATTTTTAATACAATTACCTAAAGTATTTCCATCATTTTGAAATTTAAAGGTTGATTTTTCTTAAAATATGATTTTGAAATTATATTCATTTTATTGAAAATTGAAATATATATTTAGTTAGTTAAATGTGGAATCTTAATTTGAAATCACTGGTGAGACCCTACTAGGCTTTTATACCACACTCTACCTGTGCCTTTGGGTGTTTGTAGATTATCTTATTCTATGTTTGAGTAAGGGTAAGGCCCCACTTAGAGGTGTTAGTAACTATTATTTATTGGGTTTGGAGAGTTGTGTCTACTATGGATTTATTTGTTTACCTAGAGTATTTTCATATACATTGTGGTTGTACCTTTGGGTTTGAATATGTATTTGAATTTTGGTACAGTTATCCACATGGAATTTTTATTGTATGCCTACAGGATTGTTTATCATGCATATATTGTATTTGTGGAAAATTCATTTCCACTTTAATATTGTATGATGTAAGGTGCTAGTATCCAACTGATGGGGATCAGGAACACCCTTATAGCCATGTGTGGAGGAGATTGGGTATCGGGTTACAAAGGTATCATAGTTGGTTCATGAAAAAGTGGTATCATTGGTGTAGCTTTTTCATCATTCCTTGGTTTCATTATGCATTGGTGTATTCTTTTTAGGACTATGGAGGTAGTTAAAAATGAGTTCCTAGACAACTCTCATAATAATGAGCCAAAAGTAACTAGGGGTAATTTAGAGAAATACAAATTTAGTTTTAGATCTATTATTTTCCATATTTTTGATTTTGATAGATTTAAATACATGTCTTTTTTTCTATATGCTCTGATTTATTTCCTTTATTACTCTATTTTTGTGTAAAATGGATGTATTCTACATTGTTTGATGAGGCTTTTTATCATCATACCTATGCAAATATGGGTAAATATGACCAATGAGGAAGCTACTGAAGAACCACAATGTGAAAATACTCACATGGACCTAATTCTAGTTGTGGTGATCATGGGTAATTTCAAATAATTGGGATAGACACCCCAACTAGATCCCATTCTGGATTTCGTTGTGAAAACTCATTATATCATATTTAGGGTGGATTGGCTCATTATTAATAAATCTTGGATTGATTTTTATATTATTTGGGTCTCCTTTACTACACTCGATGGTGTATGTCTTATACTTTAAAGATAATGGGACCCAAGGTTGAGTAGAGCTGGAAGATCTTATCTAGTGTTGGGGAAATTGGTATTAGACTTTGATTTGGATATAGAGAAACAATATTTGAAAGGTGATCTCCCATCAGTTTCTATCAGGCTTCTTGATATTTTCCCTCATAAATTATCTAATTTTATTCTCGTAAGGGAGGTACAGTTTTTTATCTACTTGGTTCTTGGTAATCAACCAGCATTTATTCCATATTACCGCATGGCACAAGATGAAATGAAATAGATGAAAACATGGTTGGATGATCTTCTAGTTAAGTTATTTATACACATGAGTGTGTCACCATGGGCAGTGTTAATAATATTTTCTAAGAAAGATGATGTTTTAATTCACCTTTGGGTGTATCACCAAAAACTAAAATAATTTATGGTAAAGAAAAAGTATCCATTTCTATAGATTGGTGATTTTTTGATCAGTTGAAACGGATGACTTGGTTATCAATGATTGGCCTTTGATATTGTTATCTTCAACTGAGTATTACAAAAAATGAAATTTAAAAAACCAACTTCTGGAGTAGGTAAAAACATTATTTGTACCTTGTCATACCATTTGGTCTAACCAATTCTCTTTCTATCTTTAAGGATTTATTGAAAATTATTTTTCATGAGTACCTTGATCAATTTGTGGTGGTATTTGTGCATGACATCCTTATTTAATCTATGACTGGGGAGGATCATGCGCATCATCTAGGAGTAGTTTTGGAATTGTTGAGAAACCAATTAATTTTTTTCAAGAAATTGAAATGTGGCCTTTGGATTTAAGAAGTGATGTTCTTAAGACGTGTGGTGTCACAATATGGTATATCAGTTTATATTGAGAAGGTAAATGTTGTTATTAAATGATAGAAACCAAAAAATGTTTTCAATATTTAGAGCTTCTTAGGTTTTTCTGTTTGTGATCAATGGTTTGAAAAGGACTTCTCAAAATTTGATTCTTTAATGAATTCTCTAACATAAAAGGGTGTGATGTTTTCTTTGGATGAAAAATGGTATAGATATTTGTTTGATATAAAACCTCTTTTAACTACGATGGCAGTGTTGAATCTTATTGAGGATAGACTGGGATATGTGGTCTTCAAATATGCATCAGTTTTACGATTGGGCTGCATTCTTATGCAATGTGACAATTTCATTACTTATAGATCTCATTAGCATAGGTAACACAAGAAGAATTATCTAACCCATAGACTAGAAATTGTAATTGTGCTTCACGTAATCAATTTTTGTAAGTACTACATTTTTTAACAAAAGGTTACCATGTTTTCTAACCAAAAAATCCTAAGTTATATATTCTATAAAAATGATTGGAATCTACCCCATAGGCTTTGGGTGGAATACCTTCAATCTTTTTACTTTTACATATCCTATACTTGGAGAAAGGGAATGTTATCATAGATGCTTTGAATAGGAAACTTATGACCCATATGGGGGATGAGTCCTCATAAGAATGGTACGTGATGGATATTTTTGCATAGTTGCATATTGGAGTTTGGGAATCAGGGACCGAGGTTTCCTTGGACATTGTTCAATTGATATCCATTTTTATCAAGATGATTCTTGAGGAACCGTATATTAATGAATATTTATGTAGAAATAGAGTCTCTCTTCATGGTGGGAAGACTATTAATTTTTGGTCATTCTCTATTGACAGAATTATATGTTATCAGAATAATTTTTTGTACCATTATTGGTAAGGAATGTTATGAGGGAGGATTTCCATAATTCTTAGTGGGAAGGGAACCTAAAAACCCTCGATATGTTTATGACATGAAGCATAGATTATGTTGGAATGGTATGAGATGAGGCATTGCTGAATTTTTCTCCCAGTTTTATGCATGCCAGCTAGTCAAGGATAAGCACTAGAAACCTTCAGGTTTACTCCAATGAATTCTTATGTCTTATTGGAAGTAGGATGATATTACTATAGAAATTGTGTTTGGGATGTCTTATACCCAAATAAAGATGAATTAATTATGGGTTATGATCAATTGAATTCCAAAATACATTCACTTTATATAAATTCTTGATATAACCAAAGTTAAGGAGTTGAGAAATATTTATGTGAATGAGATTTTTCTTTTTCATATAGTTCCATCAACTATAGTCTCTAATAGGGATCCTCAGTTAACATCTCACTATTAGAGAGGACTTTAGAGGTCACTGATATCACATGATCAATTGATTATGGCATACCATCAGTATTCATATGGAAAAAAAGAAATAGATATATAGATTCTTGAGGTTATTATTTATGACTACATTCTTGACTTTGTTGGAGATTGAAATGATGACTTAGGTATGTTTTAGTTTTATTATAACATTAATTACAATTATAAGATTATAATGGACCCTTTATAGGCATTGTATGGCTGGATATATAAATCTATGTTGTTTTGGTCGGATATGGGTGAGAGTTACTTAGTTGGACGAAGCTAGTTTCTATATAAGATATTTAAGATTCAGTTGATTCATCAGAAAATGTTGATGTCCTAGAGGCCTTATATTTCTTATATTGATCGTCATTGTAGACCATTTGAGTTTTACGTTGGTGAACAGGTGTTTTTAAAATTTTTACCCCATTTGGGTCATTTATGTCTTGGGAGGAATGGGAAACATTATATTCATAGCTATGTATCATAGCTATGAATATACCTATCTATTCCATCTCATGTTTTGATTTGGAGTAATCTGGTGGTTGAACCTAATTTTTCCATGAGTGAATGTCTAGTCATGACAGTTGATTCAGATACCAAGATACTTCATGGGAGGATGATATCTTTGGTTAGATAGCTATGGAAGAATAGTTTTTATTCTCATGAGATATGGGATATGGAAGCACTTATGAGAGTGTAGTGGCCTCATATTTTTTTACATGATATCTTCCTAGTAATATTTATGGGGAAAGAAACATTATATTATGGGGAGGTTGTAAATTTGTATTACTACTTTTAGGTATTACAAAACTGATTTTTAATAATTCTTTGGGTGGTTTCTATTTAGGGTTGTTTTTCAGGTGGAATGTTTTGAAATTTGAATGTTTCTGGGTAGTGGATGGTTGGTGCCCAGTTTTCTAAAACCATGTGTCTGCTAGTGAAAACCATGTAATCCCAGATAGTGAGGGTTTTCAAAGTTTGTGAATGGTCTGACAAATTTTACTCCTACCGAGGTTAAACCGTGAAATCCCACTAAAAGGGGTGTATAGTCGGGAAGAATGATTCTTCTAACTGTTCATCCCTTCCTCATAAACCATGCACATGATAAATTTATAATCATAAAATTATTTTTAAAATCCCAAAACCCTCTTTTTAGATTCCCGATGGGTTAGAATGATCCCCACATGGTTTTTTCTTCCTTGGAGGCTCCTGAATCTGATATTGGACCCTATACACCTTTTAGGAAGTGAATCAAATCTAGTCAAAAGACGTTTAGTCTATACCCATTTTATTTTCTCTTTTGGTTCTCTTTCTCCCACTCTCTCTCTATTCCCCTTAGGGTTCCGTAGATCTCTTTGTTGTTAGAGGATCTAATATCCACTGTTTAGATCTTGAATCTCGGTATTATTAATATATCTTCATTACCTAAATTCTTCATTGGATTTTTCTGACTTTGATTTTTTTTTGAGATCCCATGATCCTGTGGAAGGTGGTTCCATTTTGATTGGACAATTTGATTATCCATAAAATTTCTTGATTTAAATTCATTTTTTTAATTTACAATCAATTATTTGATTTAAATTAAATTAAATTAAATTTATTTAAATTTATTTATTAAAAACACAATTATATTGAATTGGGGGCTTTGAATTTGAAATTTTACTTGGCATGAAATTGGGGAAACTCCCCAATTCAATTGAAGTAGGATGTGTTGTGAAATTGGATGGAATGTGGTTAAATTAATGTTTGGAATTTAATTTTGGAATTTTAATTGTGAAATTGATTTGATAAAATTGATTTCAAATTGGTATTTTAAAATATGGATTAAAATGGGTTTGATATAAAATTATTGTATTTATCACAGAAAAGGATTGTTTTGATTAGAGTGAAATTTTATTTTCAAAATGGAAAATTGGCATATTTGAAATGGGAGAATGGGAAGAATTTTTATTAAATAGTTTTAAAATAAATTTCTATTTTCTTATTAGTATTAGATAATATGAAATCTTAATAATTTAGTTAGTTATTTCTGAAAACACAATATGATTCACAACACCGATAATAAGTTTGAAGAAGGTCACATCCATGATGGGATGGTGATGAGTCCTCTTTGACCAGTGCTAAAGGGACATGAGTACACTTAATTCTAGGACAACCATTTAAGTGTGGGGGAGTCTAATAGCCTATCAATATGGAACATTTTGGAAGATTACCATGTTGCTCATTTTCTTATGATTGAAAATATATTTTCCAATATTTTTAAACTGTTTACAATTCCATATGAATTTATAAAAAATGTTTTATAAAAAATGTTTATTATGCCATTTAATGAAATAATTTATATCATTTTAAATATAAATCATTATTTGTTTAAATATAATTTTGAAATTATATGTCTATTTAATAAAAATTGAATGCTCAAATTAGTTACTTAAATAAAGCATCGAAATATAGAATCCGTTGTGAGACACTATTGAGATTTTTTCTCACACCCTACCTATTCTATTAAGTGTTTTTATATTATGTTATTATAGTTTAGAAAAAGTTTAAGGCACATATTAGATTTTAAAGTAGTTTTTAATCCTTGGTCTTAGAGATTTTTTTTCCCTAGGGCTTGAGTTGTTTAACTTTCCAATTTTTCTATTACTTTTATCTTGTACATCTGAATTTGTTTACCTATTTTAATTCTCGTATTGTTATCTATATAGAGTTTTTATATTACATATAATAAATTTTTTATATTTGTTCTACTATTTTTTTAGTGAATTAATTTCCACTTTCACATTGTATGATGCCAGGTTCTAATCCCCAACCCAAGGGGACCGAGGATGCCCTTCAGGCTATGTTAGGTCGAACACAATTATCAGGTTACCAGGGTATCCGAGATGGTTCGTGATAAGATCCATTTTTTATGTTATACTGGATGAAATTTATGGAGTAAATAATTATTAGTCCATATATTGGGACATGTATGATAAATTTACTATAAAAACCATGTAACACATGAGGATGTTGAAAATATTAAAAAAGGAATATGTTAATCCGGGTTGAATACCATTAGAGTTTATAGTTAGTGATTATATCATACTGTGTATTTCTACATGCTATGAGGAATATATTTTTAAGATATATAGTGAGAAATAACTGATATTCAATTGATATTTTTAGGTATCAAGTTGATTTACTGAGGTATCAAGTCAGTTGGTGCAACCTCCTTAGATGGATCAACCATATGATGTTTTCCACATGTTAATGTTATAAAATTGTTTACATAAAGAATCACAATGAATGGGAGAAATGGATTTATAGGAGGATATTATATATATAATTAATGTATTTTAAATTGAAAAAATTATATTGAGGGTTTTTCATAGTCATTTTATTCTATTTTATAGGGTGTGATAGTTACATTGTTTTATTAAGGAAAACTCAAGGGGACTAAAGTACGAGATGGGAATAAAATACCTATAGTCATTTTAATTACTTTTTATCCTTTCTTATATTTCTTTTTAATTAAAATTTTAATCATAATTATGACTATTTAAACGAGTTTGAGGTTTTTATTTCTTATTTAATGACTAATTTTTTCTTACTTATTTTATGATTAATCTTGAACATTTGTGGACGAAAAAACTTAATGGTTTAAATATTTATGAATTTTGATAGGTTATAAGGGTTTAATTATTTGAATTTTCTGATATTATGATTTTTTTTTATATTTTTATGGATTAAATGCTATTAAGGTGGATTTACTATAGAGGATATATAATTTTTCTGTGGGTGTTTGAAAAGTTTCAAGTGGAATTTAAGTCATTTTTATCTTCTACGATAAAATAGTCATTTTGACTTTGTTGATGCCTCCCAAATATTTTAATGGGGGGAGAGGATCCATTGATCCAAGAATAGGTTTTGACCCTATGGTGTGATGCTGGCACGAATTTTATTTTGATGATTTTTTATATAAATATTTTCATTTTTTATTTATTAAAATACTTATTTATTTTAATTATTTTTATAGATAATTGATAATAATTTTTATTTTGTGTTTTAATTGGTAACTGAAATAGATTAAGAAGGATGTGGATGTTTTCTATTATCCAAAGTCATTAAGAGATACATTTCATATCAAGAATGGTCAATTAAATTCGAGTAATTGACAAGGGTGGATGAAGATTTTCCCTATAAATGTATTGTGTGGGAACTATATTTTATGAAATTATAATTATTCTTATCTAATTTTCTAATAATGAATTTCCTTGATATATTTATTAATAATAATAAAAGGGTGGTAATTGGAGAATGGTGAGTAAATTATATTTATCATAAATAATGATCTCACAATGAAGATTTAGTGGTTAGAGATTTTCATACATTATTTTTTCATTGTGATTTAATTAAAATAAATTCTTTATAGTGTATATTTAGAACACAGTAGTGGGAAATGATATTTTATTGTTGTTTTCATTTTGAAGATGTGATTTGTGTTTAAAAATCATATATTTTAGTATGATTTATATGATTAAAATTAAAATATGATGTTATATAAGGGAATTTTATTATACTATAGTGGATGGAAGAAATAGTAGAGGTAAGTATGATAAAGATATACTATTTTATTAATGGAATTATTATATTTATTTTGAAAATATTTGTTATTCATGGATATAAAAAATATTCATTTGATAATAATTACAGATTTTTAGAATAGAAAAAATTTGGTCAAATTATAGTAATGATTTAGGATTATGATTTAGAAAAATGATAATGGAATTAAGAATTACGATGATGAAGATATGTTTAAATTTTGAGTATATTTTTTTATAAATCATTCATTATTATAATTATTTATAATTTTTTTTGAATTATATAAAAAAATTATCTCCATGGTGGATCAAAAAATGTTTCATTATGGTGTTATTTTTATTTAATCATCGATTCAATAGAATTTTGAATTTGAGGTACTGATCTCTGTTTTTTTAAAGATATAAAAGTATATAAAAATTAGAATCAATGTCAAAACACATAGTATAGGTGATTGAATATTATCTCAATACTTGAATGAGGAACATGTTATAGTAGCACGAGGCTATGTCACGGTAGAATGAGGTCATGGAAAATCATCATGGGTACCATGGTGCTTATTGTTTCTTATCTCATATCTACAATTGTTATAATTATGGTGTTCAAGGTAGTCGAATAATTTTTCATTTTTATAAATGAATTATAACTCTAGAAAACCTAATAATTACACTTTATGTTAATTATGTTTAATTATATTGAGTAATGAGTATTCATGGTAAGACATAAAAGGATGAATGTTTTTGAAAACTAGATTACGGTGAGGTTGATGGGGATTGATAGACATTGAACATATAGAGCGATATAATTATTAATTATGATGTTTATGTGATTAATATATCAAAATTGTTATATTATAGAACTAAAATCCATGGGGTAGATTGAAACTATTTCTCTATAGAACATTAATGGTTATATCTTGGTAGTGGGTAATGTACTTATTGTATATGGATTATGAAAAATATATACCAACTTGATGATATGGGAAATTTATTACATAACATTGAATGATAATTTTTTTATCTTATTATTATTGAGGATCATGAAAGTAGGTTGATTACCATTGCAATATGAGATACTTATGTTTATTATCAGAGTATAAAAAACTTATGTTTACCTAGGGAGTACCAAATAAAATTATTTATTTTGAGAGTACTACAAACATATGGAAAATACTAATGATTTATGATTTATTTTTGATATGGGATTTTTGAGTTCCTTTCATTATTATTCTATGATATTTTCCCAAAAGGGGAGTTCCATACACTTTGAAAATACAATATAGGGACATTTTAATAGGTTCAACCTAACATCGAAATAGTAGTGAGGCTATTAGATAACCATATAGAAGTCCCAATACTCACTCTAATATTGTATATATTTGTTATTATTATTTTTATTATTGGTTATATATATGGTTTTTATGGTTATTATGATTATGAAGGGGATATATTTGTGCTATAAAAAAGGGTTAATATTACTTATATGATATATTGGGATCTGTGGGGACATGGTTAGTAGGAGTTGGTCTACGGGGGCCTTTTTTGTTTTATTATGGTGTGATTTGATCTATATATATACACCATGTGTTTTATTGGAATATAATAATAATTTTTCTAGGTAGTTAAAATGATGTATATTACCTTTGGTGGGGATTATTACTATGTTTCTGGATCCTAAAACAATTCCTTAGTATTATCAATTTAGATCAACACACTAAAGAGTTTTGGATGTTAAGGATTTTAAGTATGAGTGTATACTCATCAATAATTTTGATATTAGCTTTTTATACATAACAGAATAAGTTTTTTAAGGATCTATATAGAATTATATTGAAAAAATAAGATGTTTACTGAATTTTGGATTTGGTGGTTGTTTTCCTATACCCCTGATCTATATTGGGGTTTTGATATTTTTTTATCTTCATGGTTTAACATAATTTTTATTGAAATTATTATTATCTTTAGGCTTTCAATTATTATCCATATCGATCAAGGATTTTTTTCAAGTATTACATTTTTAGTATTTCATTCCTTTTATTTATAAGAGAAAATGTCTTCCATTTCAGTGTTTTTATATCCGTGATTATTTTCTTTAAACAATTTCTATATGGAGACTAGCTTAGGGGTGTGGCACTAAATTTCATAATATATTTAGGGAGGGGACTTGATGAGGATAAAAAATGTAACTAAATTAAATATTATCTTTAAACCTTTAAAATTTTAAAATGTGATTATATTTTGTATTATTTTTCTAATATATAAAAATATTGAAGACAATAATGGGGATTTTATGAAAAAATTTTATAACAAAAAGAAAAATGGTTATACAATAAAAACATAAAATAAAATTAAAGTCGGAGAATAAAAATTTCATTAATGGTTCTGTAGATATTTAAAAAAAACATAATTTATATATTTCAATGATAGAAATGATTCTTATAAATAAAAATTTGGTAATGAAGTTGAATTTTTTAATTACTCAAGAATAAATAAGACTTATGAACTAAATAAGAACGGTATCACATTAAATAAGAAAAATATATAATTTGTTTTCTTTTTAACTAGGTTTTTTATTCGTAAAACATATCTGTAAATTATAAAGTGAAAATATTTATCAATATAATACATATAAAATCATGAATGTTGATGAATTTAACTTAGTAATAAATAAGTCAATTATGAAAAGTATTTTAAAGTACTGAATATTATTATTTCCAAAAATAATAAAAATATTCAATTTTATTATCTAAATTACTCATCAAAATGATTTTAGGATATAGTTATTAAATTTAAGATAATTTAATTTGTTAATTTATTGAAAAAATTCAGGTTTTATTTTATAATATCAATTGAATTTATTTGTAAGAAACCAAAATCTATTGGATAAAGAACCATTGAGTCTACAAAATTTGACCGATGATTTTTTATTAAATAAATTATTAATTAGAAAATAATTTGGTTATACTTTTAAATTAAAATATAAAATTTTAAATTAGAGTTAGAAGACAAATTTTTTCCATGAAACATTTGAAAATATATTTTTTTCTTTACAGAAGATATAAATTGTTTTTAAAAAAAAGATCTAATATAGAAGGATAAAAATTTAGTAAGCATTATAAAAACTATGCAGTATGATAGGACTACTGCCCATAACTTTATTTCACTGAAAATAAATACAGTGAATCACAAAATTCATTGAATGAACCTATAATATCACATTAGAGTGGCAAAACACAATTTTTACAAAAAAACTAGAAAGAATATTTTCAGTTTTTCAAAAGTAAGAGATGATTTGTGAAAAATAACTCTAAAATTGACGGAGAATAATTTAGTAAAAATTACCAAAAATATGTTGTAATATAAATTTATCAACCACAATTTTCTTCTACAAAAAATAAACCCAATGAAGCTCTGAACTCATTGAAACCCAATAACATACCAAATATAGAAAAGATACAATTTATGAGAAGTTATGGATTTCATGTTCATTTATTATAACATGAATTATTTTGGAACAATTAATTGTTTCTTTTAATAATGAACCATATATTACTAAGATGATAGGTAATGATCTTAGGGGGATAATATATCAAAATTTAATGAATGGTCTATCATAAAAGGATCAATACAAATGATATGTACTGGTCAAAAAATCTATGTTATAGTGAAATGAGTTTTAAATAGATAATAGATTTGAAAGTAAAATCATCTTTTTTAAAGGATAATAAAATATATAAATTACATAATAACCATGTATTTTAATTAATATGTGTTTTTATCACATGAATTTTGATGAAAAAACTATAAAGGGTGTTGCAAATAATAAATATTGTTACTTTATATTAATAAAACATAGTTCATTTATTATCAATGGTTTAAACATAACAAACAAATGTAATAAAATTTAATTTCTTAGAATGTGATTTATATGGATGACTTGAAACATAAAATTTCATGTTTTTTCTAATTTCATAAAAATGATAATGGAATGATTTTTTGAGAAAGGAAGTAAATATTTATGAGCGATAAAAATATCTATTTCATTAAAGAAATAAAAAATAGAATATTATTCATATTTTTAATGATATAAATTCATGTTATATTGAAATGTATTAGAATTATATTTAGTATGAAAGGATTTTACATATTGAAAAATGGTAAAATAATTTTAGAATATATTTTTTGAAATATCACCCAAATGAAAATAGGAAAAATATATATTGTGATTGTTTTATCAAAGTGAATTTGTTTCATTGAAGTCATAAGGGGGTGGAAATTCAAATAAGGAGGGCTCCAATTTTTTTATAGTTACCCGTGTGTATTATTATGGTTAAAAATTTAAATATTAAAGATAATTATTTTCATTCATTCATTTATTATTTTAATTAAATCAGGTAATTATTATCAAGTTTCAAAAATCAAAACCTTTTTATTAATATAGGGATTATAATTGGTATATAAAATGGAAATTCATATATACTCAATAATTTTTTATCAAATAATAGAGATTAATAAAAAAATTCAATGATTAAAGAGTATTTGGAAGAATATAATATTAATTATGAGTTTAATAATCAATATTTTCTTGCTTAAAATATATTAACTTAGAGGAAGTAAAATAATTGCTGATATGGAATGAAAAATAAAAATCAAACATGACATAGTAAGATACATTTGGTGAAAAGAAATTTTCATAGTAGTTCATGCTCATATTTTATGTATTTTAATTCATATTCTATATAAGGTGACGTTTGATAAATGGTTTATGTATAAGCCTATTTTCAGATACCTTCAACATTATATGTTTTGGAAATTAAAAAAACATGATAAATTTTGATAATAGTGGCGAAGAAGGAATATTGTCTATATATCATCCAAATAAAATCGGGGTATGAGAGTTATAAAAAAGATGCTCCTAAATAAATTAATATATTTAATAGAAAATGTTATTGAATATGGTTTGATGTGAAGAAATTAATTAGATAATAAGAAATTTATTTTAAAAAAACATGTTTGAAAATTAAAAAATGTTGAGAATATGATGAAAATATTGAAGGAATAATTACAAAAAGAAATGGATAAATAGACTGAGATTTTATATGAGATGAAAAGATGTAAAAAAGTTAATATAATTGAAATCAATATGATGTAAACATATGGAGGATAAAAAAAATCATTTGTGATTGACTGGAAGGTGTTAAAAAATAAATTTGGGGACTTAGAGCCACACTTCCTTGCATTCTCAAAAACAGAATTTTTTTATTTCAAAAATATAATTAGATTATTACATGATTTTTTAATGTAAATGAGTATTTAAAAATTATACAAAAAATGGGTATAATCTTATAAAATTAAAATAAAACAATAAACCCAATATATTGATGATCAGGGGTGTCAGCATTTTCAATCACAAAGACATAATACATGAAGATTATAATGAATTAAAATCCACATGCATTATATATAAACCCATTATAAAAATATGATATAGTATATAAAATAGGTTTTAGTAATAATCTTCTAGGACCCCAAATGTATATCCCTAACGAGCCTCCCATGACAATACAATATCTCTCTATTCTTGTAAAGTGTTACTTATAATCAACCCACCACAAAAATATAAAACCATAAATATTTTAAATATTATCATATTCCACCAATATACATAACCCCTGATAAATAGTATCAGGATAAAAATAATATTTTATAAGAATATAGTTCTACCCATGTATGGTTGTTATCACATTTAACACAACCAAACATGTGACTAAAAGCATAAATTATGATAGATTGGGATACACTAAATTATATAGAATTAAAAAACTCAAAATGAGGCATAAATAATCATTGATTATAGAAAAATCATAGTTAATTCATCATAATTCCATGATTAGTGAAACCTAATGTCAATAAAAATCTTTAAAATGAGTGAAAAATATACTAATGATGATTTTCACTATAAATCATCTAATCTAGTTATGTTCTTAAGGGTAAAAAACACTATAAAAATGTACAATATTCACTAATCTAAGTCACATAATCTAATGAAATTACCAAAATAAATGAGAAACCAAACACTCAATTATGGAATGGATCTATAGAAATGATTCTAAAAAAATCTCTATGATACGAACTCATGAGTCAATGAAACAAAAATAATTAGTAAAACAGACACTTTATGAGATGTTAGAAAGGGGAATGACACCAAAATAATAAATTCCTATACCAAATAGATCTTGAATCATCTAAAATAGAAACTACATTCACTATAAATATTATCTTCTCACACATTGATAATATAATTCCCTATTTAAAAATATTGATGTAAATTCATGTCATATTTTATTGACATGTTTGATACTTGTCGAAAGATGTTCAAACCCAATCATAGGCTATTTATTAAATTAGGTATAACTTCATGCAATAATTGTTCATCTTATTAATATAATTATCAAATTAATTAGTTAATATATTAAATATAATTATTTTATTTATTAGTTTTTATTAATTAAAATAATTATTTTTATAAAAATAATTTATAATAAAATTTAATATCAACATATAAACATTAATTTAAATGAAAATAAAAAATAAAATTTTACATTGTATAAATAATTATAAACATTAAAATAGTTATTTCCGGTATCATGTTGTTGTGTCATGTACCCCCATATATATTCCAATCTATTTATCTAATAATGTTACCCTTTTGTGACATTTTCACTTGTTTTATAATAAATTTCTTCCCCATAGGTGAGAAGATCCATTAAACATGATGGGTTGAAAAAAAAAAGATCTATGATTGATTAAATAGTGGCCAAAGTCTGAAAATTAGCACCATCTGAATTATATATAGATGGGAAACAATTTTGTACATAGGAAGACAAAACAATATATATAGTGAACCAATTGGACATGATAAACCCTATATAGAGGATGTATAGTAACATAAAGTATAACATTGATCATGAATATCTGAAAAAACAAAATCAGGGGAGTGAGGATAATTTTAACACTGGGTAAAAAACAAGAACAACATAGATGAGGTGATCTAATATATGGATAGGACTCATTATTATAGAAACCTAATCAATCATATATGCATCAAATAGATCCATATGATCATCTATGTCATAACAAAATCACTCATTACAAAAGAGTCTAAGTTCTTGTTAGTCAAAGTTCTATGTATCTATCATTAATATATGAATAAAAACACAACAAATACAATACTAATTGAGGAAATAACTCTATAATGAATAGGAAATAAGATAATAAATACTTCAGTGAAATAATATATGAGCTCTAGATGTGTGTCAGCTAACATTCACTAGGATCCTTTGTCTAAATATTTTTATACCCAAATATTCCTAAACAAATTTAATATATAATTTATTGATGTGGATCTTGAAAAATGAAATTGGATTGATTCTTGTGAAATAATAATTTTATCAAAGTGAAAATAAAAACATTTGGGAGTTAGGTAAATGTCTAAATGATAAAAAATTAACAAATAATTTTCTAATAAAATAATTTTAAAGGTAAAAGTTATAAGAAACAATGTAATCCTTTTATAAAGAGCGTATCAAAATTTTGAAGTAATAAAATTTGATTAAACATTTTTTATTACATCATAACTTGATACACTATGAATATTCTATGTTATTTACAAAAAACAATTATAAAATTTATCAAGTAGAAGCAATGTATACATTTTACAATTCCATGATATTGAGAAAGAAGTATTAAATAACTAATCAAATAGATTTATTCTTAAATAATATAGAATTAAATTTTACAAACACATGAAAGTTTTATATGGACTCACGAAATCTCATGTTTCTTGGTATTTGAAGAAAAATTACTATTTAAAGAGTAGGGAATAATTGAAGGAAAACGTGGAAAACAATATTTGAGAATAAATATATAAAAAATGTTATTTATATTATTTATATTTATGAAATTATTTTTTAATCTTATGTAAATAATATTTTTATGGAATTTAATAATGAAAATAAATATAATTTTATCTACTTATACTTTAATAATTTAAACTTCTCATATAAATATAAATTTAATAGTGTGTTGGAATATTTTTTTCATTCATAATAAAAATATGATCAAGAGTTTTTGAGATGTTTTTTATGGAGGAATCAACATATATATCCCCAATAATTTCCATGAAAAAATATTTTATATGTATAATGAAGTAAAATATGTAAATAAAAATGAATATTAAGGAATTGTAGAATGAAATTCCATTTTATAAAATTGAGAATGAATATTGAGTTCACTTTTATTTTATATATAAGATAAAAATGGAATATTTTGAAGCATCAGTTAATGGAATAAAATAAAATATTTTTATATATGAATAGAGTGCTCAATTATGATTAGGGAAATATTCTAATATTTACTAGACTGGAAATATTGATACTTATATGTCAACATCAAGAGGAGTATTCTTATTTTGAAATAATTTAGTAGCTATTAATTAAATTATGATTTTTTGGAAAATTATTATTAGGTTAAGTGGAATATTTTATAGTTTTTCATGAAATCTAAAAATTATTTGAAATATATTTTTTTAAAACCCCATGCCTTTTTGGATCACGAGTTCCTAATAGAATTTTATTTTTTAGTTTGGCGAGAGGTTTTTTTTGAGAATTGGGTATTGGATCAGAATTTTAATGGCTATTACATAGAAAAGATATTTTTTAAAGTTGTTTAAGGATTGGTCAATGAATAAAGTGGTTAGGGAAGAATTAGTGTAGGGACATAGTGTTTAGATTATGAATTTATACAACATGCATCAGATTTCATTGTGACCCAGTCATGGGCACACTGCAAAAGAGGCTAGCTAGGGGGGTTTCACATGTTCCTAGTGTCCCTTAAGTCACAAATGGAAAATTGAATGGGAAATTATGCATTGAGTGAGATAGGTAGGGATTCCAGCCTTGTGTAGCTGTGATTCATGTTGAAAACATTGGTTGAACCAGGAATTTTTCAGACAGTTCTAGGATTTACTTGACGAACCACATAGTTCATGACCTGAATGGTGATCGGTGGGATTTTAATATAAGGGAAAGGATTTATTTTTATTGTAAGTATTTTAAGATATTTTAGGGATTTAAGTGGATGTAGGAGGCCATTTAGGTAGGTCCTCATATCCCCCCTACACTCTATTGGTTCCCCTCTATTTGGATAAATTTTAGATGCATTTTGATCATAATCTTAGTCAGAATCATATGTTATATATTTGTTATTATTTATCCATACTATCCTTATATTTGTGCTTGGATTTGGGTATAGTTTTTTGTGAAACATTCATTTTTTCATGGTGAAATCTGTTAATATTTATATGTATTTTTCTTGGAGTAGCTCTAGGATCTCCTAGGACGATGCCTTTACACTATCACACACCATCTCAGCAAAGTTACATCCCTATATGAATTTTAATATGTTTTCTACCAAAATAGGATTAAATTTCCTATTGAATTGATGTTAAATATCGATATATTTAAGAAGAAATGTTTTAGGAGAATTCCATAGGATGTTGGCATACTATTGGTTTCAATATTGGTGAAATGGGATTTCCTATTGAGTAATTAGGCGGTAATTCCAAATTGAATGAAATTATAAATTGTTTATTTAATTATAAATTATTATAATAAATATGTTGGATATTTTGGATTGAGATAGGGCCTCTACATGACTGGTGAAGGCCAGTTGGACTTGGACATGCTGTAAAAATGGTTTCTATGTTGGAAAATAAAAGCGAATAACATTGTTTTAAAGTTGGTGGTATTTATGTATTCTATATGGTAATTATATATTTTATTTATAAATAATATGATATGTGGTCTTCCGACCAAGGGTAATTAGCCCATGAAATTATATAATTATTATAACTAAATTTAAAGGCATTAGATAGAATGAATAATGTCTCAAGGTACACAACACAACATTTTGAACTGGCCTGTTTCTCTAATCCCCTGATAGATGAGGCCTTGATTATTTTTTCCCATATACAATTTATATTAGGACAAATTTTTTCTTATACTCTTCTAATTTTGATAAATCCTCCCATGTACCATCTGTCTTTGGATGAATCCTCTCATGTGTCTACTGGATTGGGATAAATCCTCTAGAGTACCATTTGGTTTCATATAAGTCCTCTCTTATACCCTTTTGATATCATGGGATATAATCCTTACCAATTCGTTAAAGGGTGATATAAGTCCCCACCCATTATTCATCTAGGAATTTGGTTTTTACTTGAAAAAAAATCATTTGTCACATCATTATGAAAAATTTAAATGAAATATGGTCTTCTTAATAATTTAAAAGGTATTACTAAAGATTTCTGAAACAATGTAAATGTTTGGAACTAAAAATATACTCAAACAAAATAGTATTTCATAAGAAAATTTTGAGGCTGAAACATGAAAATATATTTTTATAGAAATATAGTATTTATATTATATTATATTATATTAGTTGATTGGAGGTAAAATTACAATAAAATGTAAAGACACCGTAAATACATTGGTCTGAAAGGCAGGCCATAACCCCCCAAGGGATAACCCTCCCAACTATATGCTTTATTACATTGATTATTTATTTTCTAAAGGACTATTGGGATGAATCCTATTACATGGAATGTGGGACCACCATTGGATGGCTTGAAGACACCACTTATATCATGCCTACATCACCGCCTTCTAGTAATTCCAATGTCACCACCCACAATTAATGACCTCAAGGACCTTGTATCCCATAGACCCAAACTGATGGATCGAAGGCCCAAATATGTCAATTGTTGCTAATATTATTGTACCTCAATAGTACCTGGTACATTATTTCTATAGTATCACAAACATCTTCATACACCATTATTTTATCCTAGGCTTCATGCACACTTATAGTGTGTGTTAACCCCTCATCTACAACCCAAATAACAAATATAGACTTTATATAAAAATAAAAATATAGTATTGAAATCATAAAAATGTTTTTAGAAAATATATTTATCTCTAGAATAAAATAAAAATTTAAAGGCTTTCTAAATATATTTTTTAAAATCGAGGAATGTTTTTTTGAAAAATATTTACTTTTAGAAGTAAATTTCTATAGTGGATCCCTAAAAAGACAGAATTGTTTCAAAAGATCATTTAAATTTTTAATATAAAAAATGTATTTTTAATGGATATAAGACATATTTATTATTTTTAAATACCTTTTTCAAAATTCCACATTGCAAAAAGAGTGACAAAAAAATATTTTTAAAAAAAGGAGAAGATAAATATGTAGGTCAAATGAGTAAAACAATTTAGATTTCAATATAAGAAAGGAATGTTTTTTGGAATAATGATTATGGAATTGGAGGGAAAATTTTATTTAATAGAGATGATATTTTTTATTATAATCATTACACTTTTAGAAGAAAAATGAATTGAGAAATAATATTTGAGTTTGAAAAAAAATTTACAAAATATTAAAAGTGGAAATATCTTATAAAATAGAAAATAAAATAGTTTATCAAAAATAAGAAGAATAATTCTAATCAAATAACATATTAAGTCACAAATATAAAATTTTAATTAACCAAATCTATTATAGATATCATAAATATTTAAGAAATAGACATTTTGAAAAGGTTTTATGTGGAAGATATTTATATCCTAGAAAGGAATGGAAAATTACACATAATAAATTAAAATATAATAATGTGATCAAATTATATGGAATAAGTTCATGATGAACAATCATAACTCAATGAACGATAATTATGGTTATAGAAACATTTATAGTAATGGTAATATAATAATAAGCGGGTTAAAAAGGAATAAAAATTAAAATATCATTAAATATAATGATAATCATTATAATTTAAGTAAATATAGTGTAAAATATACCCTATAAAAGAAATTATGGTGCACAATATCAATCACAAGTCCTAGATTTAAAAATGAGATAATGAAACCCTTACAGGTAAGGTAAAATTAAATAACAAAACATGAATTAGAAAGAGAATGAATGCGAACTTCAAAAAGAAATAATTAGAGATAGTTCATGATATAACATAAAACAAATATTTTATCCACACTATATTAAAGTAAATTGTTGTATTAATAGATAAAACTTATAAAGAAATAAGTATTAATATCAGGAAATCACTTTAAGGTATCCTAATCATTGAGGTATGAATAGTTAGATAATGAGGTTATAGGGAATAATATTAAAAACCAAAAAATAATAAGGGAAAAATATAATGTATTAGTTAGTTTAAATAAATAAAATTTGGAAAAACTGGTTTCAATAATAATGTTTGCAACTCAATGAATGAAAAGTAATTTAACACTAACCCTTTCATTGGTCCCTATTCACTATACACAAAAAAATAACATAAAAATAATAAAATTATGTTTAATAAATAGTTTATTAGGATCCTTATTAATCTATAATTCGATTATTATGACCATTTATTATTATACACTATTTATTAACTATATAGTTTTTTCTTATGTCAGTTATTTGAGGTGGTGGAGTCAATTTCAATGTAACTCTTTTGGTATGTAGAAAATTGTTAACAGTGTCATAGTATAACTTAATAATATACTTTATTATAGGAAATTTTCCCTTATTATTATATTATCATAAAATTTATTTAATATATAGGGTTTTCAAAAATAAACTCATTCTAGTAATTGAAAATCAGTATAAACATTTTAGGTTATTAGGATTACTATGAAATTTTGTTATTATTATAACTTATATAATGTCTAATATTATATTTATATAGTATTAATAATGTCTTAAATATCATATTTTTATTTTAAATTGAATTTTAATGTCATCTATGTTAAGTGGTGATGGAAAACAGAGCACATTGATGCATGGAGGTGGTAGTCTACACAAATTCAAGATCAACACTCTTTTGTTTTTCAAAGGCATGGGAATAAATAAAAAATGGTTGTTCTAATAATATAATAAAAATTCATTAATATGATGACACATATGACATGATATTATAATGTTGGGGTAGTCTTGGTTTTGTTTTTATGAAAATAAGGATATGATCTATAAACCCTTTACCACCCATTTTATCATATTTTTAGACATGTTTTAAGACCCATACCACTTGGATGTTACATTATATCATTTTTGTTTTTACAATGGTAAATTGTTTTTACCCAAGATAACTTTTTATATTTTTTTAATATAAAACAGAACCTCCTTCCAAATTTTGATGTGATGAAACTAAATTTTAATTTAATACAATATAATTTAATTTATAAATAGGATAAAAAAGAACATTAAAATTAAACTCGTTAATATATCGAGAAGTAGTTTGGTAGAAAAGCTTTTGTTTTCACCATTATGTGTTTTTAGTCTTATTTATAATTTATTAATAATTTAATGAGTGATAAAACATTTATATATAGGTTTAAAAATTACAGTAACTTAATTTTTTATATGATATTAATTTATTTATCAAATAAAAATTACCTAATATTAATAAAATAATTCTTTGGAAATAAATGTTTCATAATTATTATGACTGTTAAATATAAATTTATTAATCATAAATTTATGCCTAGAAATTAAATTAAATTTATTAGATAATATTATTTTTTTGAAATAAAATATTTTATTTAGTTTTATTGAATTAATTTCTACATATGATGAAAAATAATTTTTTTATATAGGTGAATAAAAATAGTTTTTAGATGAAAATATCACTTATGTTTCCCAATGTAAAGATATTGGTTAAATAAATTACAGACACAATTTTGAAATGATATTTTTCTCCACAATTTTTTTATAAATAAAAGTTTAAAAATGTTTATATCATTATTGTGTTATGATAATTAAATAAAAGCAATGTAATTAAATAAATGAGAATTTTATAACAATTCACCTCAAAATTAATTAATTTAGAAAAATATAAAAATCCATTTTAAAATAATATTGAAAATTTTAATAAAAACATGAATTTTATTTTTCCATGTTAAAATTCATAAATGTATAAATTTATCTTTTAAATTAATATAAAATATCTAAATAAAAAATACATATATAAAAAGAAATGACATTTTTAAACATCAAGTGTATTTATTATTATTTCATATAAAATGTAAAAACTTGAATTTCGATATATTAAATTAGAAATATAAATACTTTTTATTATAATAAATTTTTATTCATGATCAATTAAATTTATTATGTTAAAATAAAATATATTTTCATAAATTGTTCTTCGAATGACATACCTTTTAACATATTAATCAAAGAAAAATAATATTATGTATTAATTTTATTTGAAAAGATTATTTTTGTATTTTAATGATAATATTTCTCATGTAATTTTAATATTCAGTATCTATTTTTGGTTAGGTGTTGCGTTAGTTCATTGTGTGATATAAGCCTTTAAGGATAGTATTAATTTAAAGAGTCTTAAATCTTAGGTAATTACATTATACCACATAAAATAAATGTCATCATCATAATTTTAGTTAATACTTAATGGTAAAAGTTAGTGTGAGTATTCTAAACATATTCACAATTCTAGATATATATTATAATATGATATTTACCTTACTGTGAAAATCTATATGAAGTTTCTTATCATTCATCAAAAAATATTAATCATTCATTCAAGTATACAACAAAGTACACATATAACCTAATAATATATTGTCTATAAAATACCATTCCCAAAACCATTTGAATCTATATGACATTAAAATATAGTGAAATCTTATATTCCTCCAAAAATTAACTCTTTTCTTGAATTGTACAATTTATTAACAAGTATTTAATAAAGTCACATACTCGAAAATATATTTCAAAATTAGAAAAAAAGAGGTAAATAAACCATAAATATCATGGACCAATTTTTTTATTAAATCAGTAATCAATTCCTACATTATCAATACTATCTATCTCACTATTCTCATAATCAATAAACCTTTAATTACCTCAACATCAATCAAATATTAAACCTAATAATTATCCACCTCTAACCACATGTAATTCAACAATTATACCAAAAAATATGTCATTTTCATAAAATTATATTTCAAGGTTATTGATAACATTTAATATATTTTAAAATAATTTCAATTAAAAACTAAAAAAGTATAACCCTTTTATGTTTGACGTAAACCTGATTATTTTTAGAATATACTCTAGTTTCATCAATAAATACCACTCATTAATCAAAATTTATCTAAATATTAAGATTTCATTTATAATAATATATCAACCTCACTACATTAGGTAAGAAAGTAAATCAAATTTTGCAACATAATAGTCATATACAAAAATTATCAACCATTTAAATATGATCCATTATTATGCTATAAGACATTGTTGTTTCTAGATACATACCTTTCTATTCTTCATTTTTAAAATATGTTTCAACCAAATTGTAGAACCAAAATTAGTTATCAATAAAATCAGAGTAAATGATATTATGAATATAAAAATTCAGTCTTATGTTGTCTTCTATAATGAATTAATAATTTCTTTCTTTTTATACTTTTATTTTAATCTTCCTTTATTTAGGTTAGGTTCTCTTATAATTCTCAACATATTCTAAAAAATAACCATCCCACAATTATCTTGAAACTTTTAACAATATTCCAATCTCAAAAATCATCTAAATATATGATCACATCGATGGATGTAACATTTATCTATAATTCACATATAAATTAACATGCACCTTATCTGGTGATTTTCTCTTTTTTAATCTATGTTATCAGTACTCATTCCCTATTAGGGTTTCTAATAAAATGATTTATAAATCATTTTCAATTGTTCATAAATAGAATTTTTATAAACCAAATCATATTCCTTGGACTGATTGGAAAGGTGTACAGTCCCATACACACTCATCATGAACTAGAATGATGACTGAGTTAATACTTAACCAAACCTTTTCAAGGTGATTACCCACATGTGCATCTATTCCACAACCGTATTAACTTTCTTGTATCTATAAACTTATGTATTATCCTAGAGAACCACACAATTTTTACTTTACCAATACATTTGGGATGTTATCCAATACTTAGACTTATCCATAGGGTTTATACAAATGTTATATTATCTTAATCCCCATATTATTAAATATTACCTCTATTAACCTAAAGGTATATCTATTCACTTTAAATTATGACCAACCTTAACTTAGTGACCATTGATTAAATTTATTACTATTAAAAATGTCCCCAACCAATAACATCATAGTTTATAATATAATATAAATCCTACTCTAATACCAAACATGATTCCCCGCACACATGAACATATCAACCACAATACATAAAGAATATATTTATTCACATAAATTCCAAATAACCTTTAGGTTTTCGTTTTAGACAATTAGAATAAAAAATTAACGAGCAGGACACATTTTTTTAAACTAATTGAAAATTTTCCCCACTATATAAAAAAATATATAATCCATAAGAATTCTTGAAAACCTACAATTAATTCACCAAATAAGTTACCCTTTTAGAGAAAAAATTATTTTATTATATTGACAACCCAGCGAAATAGAATCATAACAATGGGGTGAAATCAAACACTCAGTAAGGGTAAATATAAGTTATAAAAATCAAATATCATGTGTGAGAACAAGTTGAGAACATGTATATATACTGAAAATTTATATACATAAATACAACTTCTTATTAGTAGAAATATTCTTTACCTATCAATAATATACATTCCAAAACTGTAATGATTTATTGTATTTAGAAAAAAATATACATAAAAAATTGGTACATAAATAATCGATAACATATTTCATTAAGTACTTCAAAACTATCACCCTTATTAGATATACCATACTTAAAAATCCAACTACATAACCCATGGAAGATAAACATATTAAAGGTTGATGTCTAATGATCAGTTTGGTTAAACATAATATATATCAATAAATGGTCATAAGTGGTAATAAGATAAGAAAAATGGTATGAGAACCTGTGATTTAAAATATAAAACTATACCCATATTTTCATAGATCATAAACATTGTGTATGAAGTAAAGTATTGTTAGTGAAAAGACATAATATATAAGTGTGTAGAATCAAAAGTAACCAATCATGATCTGTGAGAACATATCATAAGAATAAAGCATAGGTTTGCATCATACACCTAAGAATAGAAAATAATTTACATAGTTAAGGATCCCTACCAATACTATCATAATGGATTTGGTTTCACTCCCCAGTCTATCATTTCCTTAGTCATCGTTCACTCCCATGACTATATTATTGGATAATGTCCCTTACAAAAATGGGGTTACTCTCCATCCTAGTTTTTATTATCTCATCTGATATATATATTTACCCAATTCAATGGTGGGATATATATTTCCTATACCACTCATCACAAAACTAAAAAAATACATATGTGTTCCACAATATCATAAAACATTCATAATATAATCAAATCACAACCCATTGAATGGAGTTGTGTTTCATAAGCATTTACTAATTATAATCACGAACCAGCTAGATAGAGAACAAAGATGATAACATTGGATCACATCCCCATTAAATCATATTAAACATCAAAATGAATTATTATTGATAAAATACCTTTCAAATATCAATAAAACATTTTTTTGACAAAAATACACTTTTCATTTGAAAACACTTATTTAAAATATAAATATTTCAAAAAAAATAAGGTCTTTTTAAATAGGAAACGTATAAAGTAATATTTCAGGAATATACCATTCATGATTTTGGGGAAATCCATTCATGAAGTGTGTATTGAAAAAAACACCTTTATAATTTTTGGTTAAAAAGTAAAAAATAACACATTTGGGTAATGATAAGAAAATTATTTTTAATCACTGGAAAGTAAATTTAAATATATTTAAAAATTAATTTATATAATCATGGGATAATAGTAAAAAATATTATTGAATACATGTTATTGATAATATATATATGGAAAAAGGATTTCAGATCAAAGAAAAAAATTATGTTAGTTTTTCTTAAAATCATTATTCCAATATTTTTCATTATTAAAGATAAGAGAAATAAATAAAATATTATAACCTATAAAAATTACCATATTAGTACAAAAATTATAATATTTTCTATATACATATCATATAATTTCTTTATCATAAATTTGATCATAAAAAATCCTTTTAGAAATGAGATTGTAACCTAAGACCCATAACTCAAGTTCGTCTTCCTTCATAAGCTTTGTAACCTAATGTATAATAAATTAAATTTATTTATAATTAAATAATGGAATGATAATAATACTTATAATAATATATGTTTTTCAATTATATAATCTTACCACCCATTCATTATAAATTATTCATTATCATCATCATTTTGGGTGTTAATTTATTCGTTTTTCATGTATCATTTAGTTCAGTGGTTACATTACTTACAATCTGGTCATGTTTCATTAATATAAATAATGGTTTTATTATTATAAATATTATATATTTTAATTATAAACATAATTAAAACCATTCATATAATGTGGTTTGGAAAAATTAATTACATTCTTACTTTGAGATGATAGTCCGTATGTTCCCACAAATAATTTTCACATTTATTAATTGATGGAAAAAATATATATAATAATAATAATTATGTGATCATTATTATATTATAAATATTATATATTTTCATTAAATATATATATATTACAATCTAGTTCAAGTATAAATGATAAAAAAATCACATTGATTCAGGGAGGTGGTAGTCCATATGTACACATGATCGACGTTATAATTTACCGATTGATTAAAATGAAAGATGATATAAAATATATTATAAATAGAAAGAATAATTATGTTATAAATATCATATATAAACATAAAATATATCATTATAAAAACCCATGAATGATGAAGGTGGTAAAATAATCGTATCACTATGAAGAGGTGTTAGTCTACACATATGCATGAGGGATACCTCTATGACCTATTTGATTGTGAAGAGGTGTTAAATGGTTGTTCTATAATAATAATAACAATATAATATTATTTAAAATATAATATTAATCATTTTTTTGGTATAAAATTTTTTAGATAAAGTAGAAGAAGAAATAAAATTTAAAGATATTGGTTTAGATATATACATCTTTTTGAGATACCTCAGTTGGATTGCAAATTAAGAATTAAAGGATGAACCTAAGGATGATACAATAATCTTTGGGACTAATGGAATGATTATATGCTGGTTTTTCAGTGTGTATTTTCTTCAATGTCTCGCGTGACATGCATGACCGAGTTTTACCAAACATTTATATATTATTAAAATATTATTATTTAATATAATAGGATATAAACTAGAAATTATGAATATGATAAAATAAAATATGAAAATATATTAATTTAACAAATACGAAATAAATTCATTGGCTAAAAATTAATTAATAATTAATATAATAACTAATTTAAAATAAAGGGATTAGTTTTATAGAAAAGTATTCTTATGCTCAAAAAACTATTGTACCCTAATAAATTTAATTAATTACAATTTGTGAGTGATATTAAATTTAATATATATATATATATTATATTCAAAATAATATTTTTTATATTCATACAATATATCTATATGTATAAGATAATAATAATCCCAATATTTCATATAAAAACCAATATTTTTATTAAGGAACTTTTACCACCTTTCAATAGAGAACCTATTTTAAATCCTATTTTTGAAAATTTTATAAATCATACCTGTAACAATAAAATTACTATTTGATATAGTAACCTAAAAATTATCTTCGGGTGAATATTTGGTATTTTTCAATGAAGTTTTATTTTTTAATGGATAGTGAAAATTAGAGAATTTTAATTCAAAATTGTTTTTTCAGCCCGCCTGTGGGATTAAATTTAAATTAATTTCAACCACTTATTTGATTGTAATTTAAAAAATGGATTCCATATTTTTAATAATTATTATTATTTATAATATCTAATATGTTAAACTTAGTTTTTGACCAATTGTATTAATGAAATTAATTAAAATTAATTATAAAGATTATGGAGAAATGAATCTTAATAAGGGAAAACCCATAAACTTAACTACCAAAATGACCTAGAAACTGATCAAAAAGGCATTTATAGTAATACTTAGACCCTATACTACCTTAGATATAATTTTTTCCATTATTAGATCCATTTTAAATGTGAATAATGTTTGTGGGAATCTATTTTCCAATATTTACATGAGTGACACACCTCCCCACTATAAAAGGCCTCATCTTCAACCACTTCTTCACACCTCTCAAGACTCCTTGGATCAGCCATTATCTACCCAAATATCTCTTAAATATCCCTACCCTCACCCTATAATCCTCATATTGTTTATAAATCTATCAATAGATTTCTTTTGAAGAAAACTAAAAGGAGTTACCCAAATAAGAGGTAACCTCCTTCCTCAAGATCTGTAGTTTTACTTTTTTCTCTACTCTTTGAATTATTATTGTTACATGATTATTTAAAAAAAACATTATAATACATATTCATTGATGTTTTTATTATAATAACTCAACCTTAACTTGCACACACTACTATCTAATGGGTAACAAACCTACCATTTTTGTGTACGGTGAACCACCACTACAAAAAACAACATCATTTGTTATTTCCATTACCACCTATAATGGTTGGGAATTATGATGGAATATATATATATATATAATATTTTCATTATTTCTTTATAATTATTTTTTTAACAACGATTTATGATATCTATTTTTCAAAAATATGATGACATCATTTTTAGATGTGTGGACTACCGCCCCACAAAGCGATGTGATTCGTTCACACTATACATGGAATGTATAAAGAATGGTTTGAATAAAACTATGTAATAAATATGACACATATATTTTCCTGTAATTATAATATACATATATATAATTTAATTTTCATTGTTTTAATACGAAAATGAAATGGAAGTAGCTTTCATGCGTACCTACGACCCACCATCTCTATAAACAATGCATTCTATTTCTTAACTCCAAAAATTATGGATTATTATAAATACATATATACTGAATATATAAGATATTTAAATCATGTTTTACATTCTAGGTATGATTAATCCTTGATAAAATTAATAATAAAAGAAACTAACATGTGAAAACAAACTAAAAGACTAGGCTATTAACACCCAAAATAGTGACAATAATGAAATATTGATAACAAATTTGTAATATGATACTATAAAAAGATAATATAAGATATTATAAATGTAAATATTCTTATTTAATATGTTATTAACACTATTAAAACCCTTATATATGAATTTAATGTATGTTCACGAAAAAAGAAACACAAGGTGAGGGATTTCTTCTCAATTAACATTCAATTGAGACTTATTTGTTATTATACACCAACTCCCTTTTATAGGGTATATATACTACCATTTAAAATGTCATATCTTAAATTACCTTATTATAATGATATTATATGATTCATTTCATGTTATTAATTCATGGATATTAAGATTAAAATGTTTCAATGTGGTATGGGACACTTTGGAATGTTCATAGATTATCCTCCTCAAGAATGGTTTTAATGATTAACATTGAAATCTCAATTTCTCTGTCATAGTTAAATTTTTTTATGAAATAATAACTTTATTATAAATATCCACATTCTTGGGTGAGGGATGTTTTTATTTCTTACACCATATATCTATATTAACATAAGTAGTTCACTTTAAAAGTTATTTAATTTAGTATTCAATTGTTGATAAATCATCTTTTTATTCTATATGAATATTTGATAAGGAATATTATATATTTTTATTTAGATTATTCAATATGAGATATTATTTGGCCTAATAATGATAGGTGGGAATCATAATTTATATACCCCCTAGATGAATTGACAAGTTCTTATAAGATGAATAAGTTGGCTAAACTTGATGGGTTTCCCCCCGATATGCTAAACAATCTTGTGAATGGTGATGACAGTAATGGTTTGATGTACCCAGGAAACATGTAATATAATAATAAATAATTTAACTCTTTTAGTTTTAGTTATTATTCATCCAAGAGATTTTTCATCGATATATCTATGGATGCATTTAATTTTCAGTTTATTAGTAAAATCGAATGTGTTTCTAGTTATTACCTTAACATATAGATTTGTCCTTATCTACTTATTTGAATGACATGCGTTATCAGTTATTTTCCTTTCCAAGTTGATTATTCTCATAAATTAATTATCACTGCTTACTTACTTAACCTTTCTATGAAATTTATCTTACCCTTATTTTTTTCCCTCCCACTGTTTACGAAGAAGAAATATCTAAAAAAGCTTTTAAGGATATAATTTATTTCATTTTATTATGTATCATTTTTTATTTTCTATTACTAGTGTATTATGGATATCATGTATGTAATATGTCTTTATAAAATAGCTAAACTGATCGGTTATTTGGGATTTGATTCCTTTTATTCATTCCAATGTAATAAAATAATCCAAAAGCTCTGAGATTATGGGGTTTGTGCGTTATAATTAATAGAAGAGGTGTTTTAACAATATCCTTGGAAAGTAGATTTGGAAAACTCATATATGAGAATATAACCCTAATATAGAATTTGATGGTAAGAACATACTATTGTTTCGTTGAGGTAGAGATTATGTGGGTATTCCTTCCAATACATCCCTATATAGATACTACAAGTGGATGTGGTTCCGATACAAATGTACCTGGTGGTTACAAATACAACAAGGTGCATCGGTGTAGACTCCTTGAAACCTAATATAAGAGAATGAGCCTTACATAACACCTGGTTTAAGACTCTCAGGGTGTATTATTAAGATAATTAACATTTTCTTTACAAACGATTATGAAGGATTTGAATAGATAGTGGAAATAAAGGACCTAGGTTTAACAACAGACCAAGGAGGGACCCATGTTGAAATAAAACAGATGAATTATTTATGTATTGAGGGTGTATTAAAACCCTAAAATAATAGGATATTTATTGATTAACTTTATTTCATGGATGTATATCATATTTATTTTGGAAATTACATTAATATGATTATAGAAAAGGATAACTTGCAAATCAGGTGACAACCCATGGGATCTTACAAGGTTTTAGTACTTAAACCCATGAATGAAGGATGATATCGGTTTAATGACAACCAATGACCTACACAATATCATGATTAATATTTCATTATTTTTAGTTGAACTATTCGATGAATAAATATTAATAATGAATGAATAGAATAAATTTTTATATTTAGGGATTAATGTCTTAACAATTGTAGAATTGAAGAATAGTTAGAGAAAATTTAAATAAATTTAACTGTTTTATGGGGTTTATAATCCGTTAAAGGATAATTTTAGTTATTTAATGATCAATGTTATTTTTTGGACACCCATTTCATGAAGTAAGGGAGGAATTAGAATTTTAACAAAGCACAAAACAATATGGAGTTGTTCATAAAAAATTAGAATGTTATAAATAAGTAAATTTCATTATATTATTAGGTAGTAATAGAAATACTAATCATTGCAAAAATGGTCAAAATTGTTTTTATCCTAAAAAATTAGTTTTTGTTGTACTGATGGTATTTTAAATCATTAAAGATGTATTGACTTGAGACCCTTAACATTCAATTTATTATTCACTTATTTGTGATTGATGACCTCAATCACTACCTATAAATATTTACGCTTTTCCTCCATGTATGTATCTTTACTTTCCACTAATATTCTTCTACTTATAAATTGGGTAATATGTTATTTCATGTTAACATTTCACTTCCCAGTCTCTATTTTCTAGATGATGTTTTACAGAAAATTTCTTGATGTGGGATTTCAAACATAGTAAATACCAAACAATCTATCTCCAATACCAAGTTTAAATTGAGTGGAATCAATTTAATTAAGGTGGGTAAAATGTAACACCCTAAATATCTAAAGTAGAAACATTAAATTCGATATCGTGTATGACATGAAACACCAAGAAGGAAAGGGAATAAAATATCATGATTATTTATAATATATTTAATATTTTAAATAAATTTATTATATTTTACATATTGCAATGAACAAGACATTGTGGTAGCATATGTCTTACACAAGATTGATTTCCTCCAATGGATTGCATTACATGAAATACCGAGATTTATAGAACAATAATTTATTATTAATTTATTATTATTTAATATATGAAGATATAAACTAGCTATTATGTATAAAATTATGTAACATATGAAAATATATATTTTTAAGAAAAATGAAATGAATTCATTGGATAATAATTAAAGATAAATGAATATAATAACCAATTGAGAATATATGGAATATTTTTATAGGAAACCATTCTTATGCTCACAAATACATTTTACCAAAATAAATTAAATTAGTTATAATTAATTAGTGATGTTAAATTTAATATATATATTATATATTCAATAAAATATTTTTCATATTCATCCAAAATATTATATTGATGTTATATAAGAATAAACATAAAATTTCACAAAAACATTATGTTTTTACTATGGCATGTTTACCGCATTTTAATGTTTAACAAATTTTAAATCCTATTTTTGTGTATTTTATAATTATTATATGTTAAAATAAATATAATATTAGTGAGAAGAACATAAAAAATATCTTAGGGTGATTTTTTAGTATTTTTCTGTGAATTTTAATTTTTAAATGAATAGAGAAAAATGCAGAATTTTAACTCAAAACAGCTTTTTTAGCTAATTTTTTTAGATGAAAAAATTATAATTTTTATTTGTTTTAAATATTAAATAGATAATTGTATATCATTTATTCCAATTTATATAATTCGAATCAATTTAACTTATAAATTGGATTAAATAACTTAGAAAACATATGAATGTTTTTACTTTAAAAACCTGCAGTGTCATCCCATCTAGCAAATTATATTTAACTTAGATTATTCCAATAATATGATCGGAATTCAGAAACATGTATTACAAATTCAGAATCGGAAGAATATATAATATTCAATAAGATAATATTAATTTTGGACCAAAATAATTAGTGAATGTAATTAAAATTAATTACAAAGATTAATGTGAAATTAAGCTTAACAAGGGACTAAACCTTAAACATAAGAGACCCAATGACCTAGAAAAGTGTAAAAAATATTTTATAGTAATAGTTATTACATAACCTCCATCATATCGAATTTTGACCATTATTGGAGCCACCTTAAATGCAAAAAATGTGGCTGGGATTCCCTTTTCCAAAATATACTAGAGTGTCACTCCTCCTCCACTATAAAAAGGCCTCCTATCCTCCCACTTCATCACACATCTCAAGACCCTTTTTCCTGAACAAAATATTCCAAAATATCTCCTAAAAATACATCTTCTAATCCTATAATCCTCACCTTGGTAATAAAATCATCCAATGAATCCATTTGGTGCAATCCAAAAGGACTTACCTGAATAATTGGTAACCTCCATCCTCAAGATCATTAGTTTTTTCTTTCTCCACTCATTTAATTATTCATATTTAATGATTATGTAACATAAAATTTATCCCCCATGTACATAGATTTTTTATGATAATATTTCTACCTAAACATACACAGACTACTATCTAATGAGTAACATACCTACATTTTATGTGTACAATGAACTACCACCTCAGAAAATGTTGCCCATAATTTTTCTTTTTACACCTCTCATGGTTGGTAATTATGATGGAAACCAGATTTATGTTATATATATATAATATATAAAATTTCCTTATACTTTTTAAAAAAATTATGACACATATATTTATGATTTTATTTCTGTGTAAATACGATAACATCATTTTTGGATGTCTGGACTACCGACCATCAAAGAGATGTGATTCATTCACACTATAGGTCAAACTTATAATGGATGATTTTAATAAACCTATGTAATATATATGAAATATATATGATTATTTAATTATAATATAAATATATAGCATTTAATTTTCATTTTGTTAATATAACAAAGAAATGAAAGTAGCTTTCATGTGTATGTATGTCATTCATCTCTATGAACTGTGCATTCCATTTCTTATCTCCAAATATAATGGATTTGTATAAATTAATATATTGGGAATATATATTATATTTAAATCATGGTTTACATTTTCGATATGAATAATCCATGATCTAATTAATAAAAACAACATGTTACAATCCAAAACGCATTCTATGGAATAGGCAATGAACACCAAAAATAGTGAAAGTAATGAAATATTGTTAACAAATGAGTAATAAGATATTATAAAAACATAATATATGTTATTATTAATATGAAATTTTTTATTTAATAAGTAATTAACAATCATAAAAACCATATACATTAATTTATAATATTTTTTCATGAAAGGAAACACAAGGTAATAGATTTCATCTCAATTTACATTTCATAAAGAATTATTTTTTATTATACACCAATTCACTTTTATATGGTGGAAATACTGCATTTTAACATTTTACATCATGAATTACATTATTATCATGATATTATAAATATCATTTAATTTTATTCCTTCATGTATATTATGATTCAAATTTTCAAAAGTGTTATGGGACACTGAATAATGTTTAAATATTATTCTCCTCAAGAATGTCTTCAATGATTATCTTTGAAATATAATTTTATTTGTGATTGTTATCACTATCTTGAAACAAGAAATTTAATGTAAATTTTAAAATTATTGGTTTATGGATATAATAATTGCCTAAAACTTATACCATTTTATTCATAAGGTGCTCACTTTGACAGTTATTTAATTAACTGGGGAATTATTGATAAATCTGTATCTTTTAATCGATACAGATATTTGATAACTCATATTGTCTATTGATTTAATTGAATATCAAATATATGAGTAATGATTTTTACATGTATGAATTACGTGCGGCCCGATTATAAATATCACCTTGATGCATCAGTAGCCTCACTAAAAGAAATAGATGGAAAAATTTCATGGGTTTCTACCAGATATGATAAACCATTTGGTGAAAATGTCTTGACATTCATGATTCCATGTACCTAGGAAAAATGAAATGTAATTATTAAGAATTTACTTCATTTACTAATAGTTATTATTCATGCATGATATTTTTCATGGATATATCTAAGGATATATTTCGTTTTTAGTTCATTGATTAGATGGAGTATGTTTCCAGTTACTACCTTGAAATATTGTTTTTTTCTTATCAAATTATTTAAATTTGATGTGTTGTCAGTTTTTTATCTTAACATGTTGATTATTCTCCTTAATTAATTATTTTTTCAACTTTAGTTACCCTTACTGATCATTTTATATCATCTTAATTATGTTTTCTTTCCCTAGCTTAAGAAGACAAAATATATAAATAAGATCTCAAGGATGTTGTTTATTTTATTTTATTTCAAATACTGATTTGTTTTATTTACCTAAGGTATTATTGGTATCATGTATGTAATAAGGCATTCCAAAACATATAAATTAATTGGTCCTTTTGGATTTGATTCTTTATAATCATTCTAATTTAATAAAAGAATGCATTAGCTATAGGATTCTGGGGTTGGGGAGTTACACAAATCCTTTAGAATGGTTCATAATGAAAACATGAGATAACCTAATCATATCCCTTGAGGGTGTCAAACCGGGCATGTAGTAATGGGCCAATCACAGTTAACTATAACTTGGTCTAAAATATAATCGATAAACTCTTTTCTGGGTTTTTCCCCTAGTTTAGTAAATAAAAAAACCATATACACTTATAGTATCCAAACATGAATGTATTTTATTAGAAAAATTACACTCCTTTCTTCACCAAAACATAAGATGTTATCCTATACTTATCCTTACCCTAATAGTTTTCACAAATTTTTTATCAAAATTGTTTCTAAAATTAAAAACACATTTCATTGGTACCAATTACAGATACCCAAAATTTACATATATAAAAACTAAATCCTATTATAGATTATATTCATTATATATCAATAAGAAAAATGCAGGATCTACAAAGGTTTAGTATTTTTAATAGAATGGATACATAAACTAATTGAACATTAATTATCTTCATTATTTCCCATTATGTTCTTCACAATTATCACGCTTTTTAAACATAACTACTTAAAACAATTATCCATAACAAGGGGAAACGAAAAATAGAAAGGGTTAGATCAGATGTTTAGTAAGGGTACCCATAAGAGATATCAATCAATGATCATAATTGATAATAATGGATGAATAATGGTATCAAAACAAGTTCTTAATAATGTTAAATAATACCCATCAGTTCACATATCACAATGTAGAAACTTTATATAACGTTTGATCAATCAAAATAAATAATACTTAAGAGTAGGGAATCATCAATAAAATATCATAAACCATGACAAAATATCAAAAGCATAAATTATTTTTTTTAAGAATAATTTTTTTTATAAAAAAATATTTCATTAGTAAATGCTCATTTCCATGATAATTATAGTGGATTTGGATTCTATCATCATTCTATCATTTCCTTTGTCGAGGTTCAATCCCAAAACTATCTTATTGGACAATTTCCATCTCTAAATTGTATCCAATCCCCATTATAATCCTTATTATATTATGTGATATACATATTTTACCGATTAAATGTATAGTTATATAATAATGGAAAAACTTTTCACATAATTAAAACCATATATATTTGTTTCATTAGCTCATTAAATTTTCATTATATCACCAAACTATAATCCGTCAAAAGGATATAGGTCTTATAAAAATTTAATAATAATCACCATGAACTATATAGGGTAAGAATTATGATAATTCCATTGGATCAAGTCACTATAGAATCATATGAAATATCAAAGGATGTTTTTATATATAAAAATACCCTTAAGAGATCAGTAGAACATTTCTTCAGGAAAAAACCATTTTTATTTGATATCACTTATTTGTAATCTAAAAAATTTCAAAAAATAAGAAAATAATTTTATTTGAAATTAAAAAAAAGAAACATATTAAGGTAAATTTATATAAATTACTATTCACGATGGAGGATAAATTCGTTCATATGCGGTATGTTAAGATAAAAATATCCACTAACATTTTTTTGTAAAGAGTCGACAAGTACCAAGTTTGGAAAATAAAAAAAAATTATTTTTAAAAATTTTTAAATAAAGAAAAATATAGTTAAAAGAGATTTCAAAAAATTATTTGATAATATTAAAAAAATTATTGGAAATTTTTAAATAATATACAAACATTGATGAACATAATTTCAACAGAATAAAAAAACAGGGTAACATTTCATTTAAAACGTTATTTTTGTCTCTTAAGTACATAAAGGGTGGAAAACAATGGGAAAATATGCAATATATAGAAATAAATAGTGTATAATAAAAGAAATAATATCTTTTATAGATATATCATATAATTTATTCACAAGTAATTTAATCCTAAACAATCTTGGTAAAACATAAATTGTAACATAAAACCCTTAGCTAAATTCCATATTACTTCATAAGTACTCTAACGTTCTATATAATAAAATCAAATTTATTGTAATTTAGTAAAATATACATGATAATACATATATTTCCTTACATATATTTCTTATAAAATTTTATTAATGAAACCTTATCAAATTTTCATTATCATCATTTCAGGAGTTCACTCCTTGATTTTTTTCATGTATGATTTGGTTCAATGGTTATGTTAATTTCAATTTGATCATGGTTACTTAATCAATATAATGTTAATCTAGATATAAATATCATATATATTGGCTTTATTTATAATCATAACCATTCATATAAAGTGGTGATAAAAAAATAATTACATCACTATCAGTAGATTGTAGTATGTACATATGCAGAAGTGATGATTTCATTTTCTTAATAGGTAAAATGAAAGAAAAGAAAATAAAAATTCAAATTTTAGGCAAATTATTATGAAATAGATATAATCCATTCTCATTAAATTAACCCTTGTTAATAACCTTTTAAAGATGAAATTATAATAAACCACATATCTTCGTGGAGGTGGTACTCTACACACACACACAAGAGACATTATCGTTTACCAATATATTCAAACGTAAGAAGTTAGATAAGATACTATAATTATATAAGTATAATTATTTTTTAAATATCATATATAAGCATTAAATACATCATTATAACCACTCATGAATGATGGTGATGGGAAATGAATCGTATCCCTATCTAGATCTAGTAGTCCACACATATGAAAAAATATTACTTAATATTCTTTTTTATTAGAAATAGGTGGTATATTGGTGTGCATCATTATAATAAAAACGAAGTATATTGATCATATTGGAGTCATCGTGATTTTAGGGACACTATAGTGCCCTCATACCCGCACTACATTGTCCAGTTCCAAGAACACATAAATTAAAACATTGTCTTTGATACAAATCTATGATTAAAATATATTTCAAACATTTAAAAACCAAGGCAATTTTAGTTTATAGTTTTATATAATTAAGAAAAATGAAAAACCCATAAATATCACGTCTTTTAATCAAATGAACAATTTTTTACACTATATAAGACGATAATAAATCTATAACAAGTCTACCACAACACCCATAAATTCCCCGTGTAAGATACTCTTTAGGTGTTAACATACTTTACACTTTCTTATATAAACTATAGAAATATAAACCTATGAAAGGGAGAATATAAACACTCAGTAAGGTAAAAAATAATAATTATTCACAAAATAAAAGACAACATGCATTATGTGATATCATAATGAGAATGATCATAAGCTTGATAGTATTAAATAAAGAGATGATACCATAAATACATAGACTATACAATGATGATAACACAAGAGAATGGTATCATAGGAATGTGGAAAAAATGGAAGAATAACATTATAAATAATATTCCAATGATTACTCTGTATGCTATTATCATATTACAAGGATTAATCCCTAGTCAATTATCATATTAAAAACAATAATCTTTAGGCCTTCATAATGGATTATGTTACTCCACAATCCTATACATATCCTTTCATGAGACATTAACATTACCAATAAAATGGATATCTATTTGATTACCCACATCATAATGAAAATTCCTATATATGTCTTCCACATTATCTCAATAAACATATCCTAAAAACCCATGGAAATAAAATGGGTTTTATATCCTTTCCAAGTGGCCCCCTAAAGAGAAATTCATAATTCCATCAAATTACATATCATAATAAACCCATTATTAAATAAATGCGTATCTAATGACTTTAATAATAATTCTTAGTAAATACCAATCAATAAATAAGATTAATCCTATGATATCACACTATATTCAGAATGGATTTTTGTTTTAGATAACCATTTCCCAATCAATCGATATATGTGGTATATATGTGAACACATTTCAATATTTTAATAGGTCATTCATAGTGGAAAGACAATATAAGTAAATAATTAACATATAAGTGGATGAATAGTGACGGAAAAAATTTGTTATGGATCATTACATAGAGGTAGAAGATAATTTCATAAGACATGAAGATAAATATGGTTGATAACATCATATTAAGAATAACCTGGATCAAGTATAAAACATATATGAAAAAAATAATTGAACCATTAAGAAAATTTCTTTGAAAACAGTAATTTCCCAATTCCTTTAAAAAAATTCCATAGGAATATTTTATTAAAACACGAAAATAATTATTTCTTTTTTTGAAAACATAAAATAATCAAGAGGACTTCCATTATAAAACAATAAAGGAGGAGGAAATACATGTTCACATAGCAATGTGTTGAAGAGATCCATTCCATTGAAAATGGATCGTGTGAGAAAAGTTAATAAAATTATATTTTAATTTATTGTGGAATAAAGTCATTGTGTTTTAAAAAAACATTGAAATAATCTTTATGGAATACTTTATAAAACATTTATAACAATACATTAATGGAAATATTTCTTTAAATTAATCAATATGGAAAACATAAAAAATTATTTAATTTATTTTTATGAAACCCACATTTTTATAATGATAATAAAACATTTATTTGAAAATATTTTAAGGGAAACTTCTACTCCATTTAATATAAATCATATTTGGGTTATCAATCACACATTCATTAGTTAAAATAAAGATGTAGAAGAACAATATCAATTTCAAAGTATGGGTGTTTATCTAATAACTATTGTGATTTAATTTGATGAAGTGTTTCATAAAATGGGAGGATATTAATGAATAGAATTATAACCCTTATATAGAAATTATATATACAATACTAAAAGATAATTCTAGTAAAATCTACATAGAATATCAAACTAATAAGAGATTTCTTAACTCATAGGAAAAAGGGATTGAGTCAATAAAAATTACGACTTGAGTAATATATTAATCAAAACCATTGAAGAAGAGATAGAATTAAAATGAACCTAAAATTACATGAATAATTCACATTTCATGATAAAATAACAATTGGGTATCATATATACCATATAAATTATTATTGGTGTATTAGGAAAAATGTGTCTCAATGAAGGGAGTTTTAGAAAAGAAATAGTTAGAAAAAAAGAACATTCAAATAAAAACACATTAAAAGGAGAATATTTTGAAGTTTATGTTTAAATACCATCATAAGGGATAATACATGACTAACTAAAAATTATTATTTTTTAAGATAAATCCCATTTTAATAGGTAAGGGTAAACCCAATAGACATCAAAGACATAAAACAATAAAGGCCTCACAATCTAATGTCCCTAGGTCAGAGACAATCCAATTAAAATAAGCAAAGAAGATCCTATACCTATCATCAAAATCAATAATACAAGCTACCACAATCTCATCATTTCTAAACAAGCAGTCCAATGCAAGGATGCACGGGAACAGAACCGATGGCTAACACCATACCCTCTCAAACATCCAGATCTGGAATCAATGATATGTGGAAGCTCTTGATCTCCACCATTTCTGAAATCATACCTTATAGTGTAATGGATGAATTATACCATAGACTGTAATCTCTAGGGCTGAAAAACACATAACCGATTCACACATTCAACCAAATAGACTCAATGCACAAAATCCCAAAATCTCCACTACAAAATCATCAAACCGAGAACCAACATCCTAAATCCATCATTATATTTCTAGAACTGAATAGACATCCACATAACCGAATCACACATCAAACCAGAAAAGGATTAATCCAATAAATCCCTAAAAACACTACAAAATATTGAATGTGTGAACCATCATCCTGAACCCATCACGATTTCACTGGAACCGAATCAGACCCCCCAGAGGGACACCACCGTGCGCCTCAAATACCATCGCATGACCAGAACAAAAATCAAAATCAAATCTAGATACACAAACCAAAAAAAAGGGGACCTCCTGAACAATAGTTTTCTCGAAAATAAAATATTCACAAGCCATGGGAGAAGATCATGTCATCGCCATCATCCTCACACCAGAGTACTAGATCAACCCAAACACCCGCATACGACATGGAACAAAACGTCACCCCCAGTACACAGCATCTGAGCCCCACACCTGGAATGACACTGCACTGCCGAGAGAAACCCTAATGAGTTCAAAGATTAGGGTGAGAATACGGCAAGGACATGAAGCAATTTTTCAAATGCGTGCCTACCGACACCACCACTGGATGAAACCACACCACGAACATGCCAAGTGAAGTGCCGAGGAGCGATCCTTCTGACCCATGATGGTGTGGAAGAAGGATGCAGCGGGGGAAGAAATAGTGATGTGAAGCCCTTTACAGTCTCATCCCCTATGATAATACATGTTTTTATATATAAAACAGAAAATTTATACACAATTTAAATGAAATTAGGTGTATAAAAGAACTTCCTCTCATAGAAGGATGTTTTGAGATGAAACCCATATCTTTTTTACTACTAAGTAATATAAACTCTATGCTTATATATAAAAAATAAAAATATTTTAATAACTAATTTCATATCCATATTAATACATAAATATATTTATAATTTCCATTTATAATCATTTTCTACATGTATATTTGTTAGTTTTTCTTATTTTCCTATATATTTCCAAATTAATTTTTTTTAATGAAGCCATATTTAGGAAAAAAAGGGAAACCAACCTATTTTCCTATATATGGTGTTTATATTTTTGTTTGTTTGTTATAGATTCAAAAGAGAGTTATTGGTACTCTTTACTCATCTAAATTTAACAATTCTAAATTTATGTATGTTTTCAAAATTAACAAAACGTGAACATGGTACAACTTTATTGGTTACTATGGTTAACGAGGTGTATATTTTTAAATAATATAATTATAACAGAAACATAATGATATTATTTTGATGTTTTTATAATGGTTAACTAGATTTTATGATGTAAGGATAATTAATGAAAAACAAGAAGAATAATTTAATAAAATATTCTTTATGGGGTGTTAGTATACACAATATATGATTAGCATTTCCACTACTCAAAAAAATGATAGGGGAGATGGTTGATATTAAGTGATAATTTCTTAATAATAAATTCATTATGTAAACAATATTAACTTATTTATACCATCATTAATACAATCCATGAAGGATAGTGATGAAAAACTAAAATCAAAGCTTCATATAGGAGGTAATTATCATACAAAAATAAATTGCGTTTCTTTTTTTTCTTAGTATATAAAAGAGAATAATTAATTGTTGTACCATTATTATAAAAACATGTTCAAAAACTAAGGACGTTGAAGTAATTATTAAACTATTGTGATGAAAATAATATTTTCATACATTTTATACAATCATTAAATTTTATTTAACCCACTATAGTTTTATTTAATGGAAATTTTTCATGTTTTTTTATTTTGTTGTATTTTGATCTTAAATGAACATAATGGTCAATTTTGGAATTTTAACTATTTTCAATCACTTAAAAATTTCGGAAATGTACTTTTAAATATTGATAAAAATCAACTAATTCTTTTATTATGGTTTATATTGTGTTGGATAGATATTTTTCAATTGGTCCAAGTTATGATTCTACCTTTAATGTGCCCAAATAAATTATTCTTTTTGGATATATATTCTGGATGGCAGGATGGACCCCACCTCATACATTTGAGCATAATCTAGGATAAAGGACTCCAAATACTATATTCCACCTCTATATGGAAGAGGACCCAAATATATGTGTTGAAGAATAGTTTCAATGAATGTTTTCTCATTAAGACGATCTTTGGACATTTATAAGTAGTTGAATATTAAAGGTCTCTTCAGGAAGAAATAGTTCCATTAATTAATTAAATAGTATATTTTACAAAACGTCTCCTCATGACTCTAATTTTTTTGAATAATAGGGAATTTATTTTATAAAAATTCTCTAGAAGAAACCATGGGTATATTAGGTTAGTTTCATGGTCATTATGGCATGAAACGTTGAGGGTTGGACATATAAATAGTCACTTGGACATATTAAATGTCTGGGACTAAAATTGTCATTACTCCTTCATCTGGTGGCCAATGATAATGAAATTTTTTGGGTGAATGAATGGGACATTAAAAAATTATTTTATAAAGAAAAATTTTATATATGATTCCCTTTAGTGGGGAATCCATGAAAAAATATTTTTAAGAAGCTTTTGGAGAGAATTCATTCACCCCATCTTCCAATAAAATATATCACTTCTTCATTTCAAGTCATGGTAACTTGGGTGTAACCTTTATTGGAAATTTCAGTATCTTTGTAGTATTTTTTTAATATGGATTACTTTTAATATATTTTACTTCTTCTTTGTACATAACTTCTCCCATTTCAATTATTTTATTTATTCTCCCACCCTATTCCACTCACAACTCCATTTGAAATGGAGAACTAACATCGACACTTGTTTTAGGGGGGGGGGAATGGTAATTTTATTGAGTTTCATGGTGAATTATTTTAGGTATATTTATTAAAATATGTGTGCTTTTTGTATCGTTAAATTGATTATGGTGAGCGGTCACCTTATTTTCTCTATCACCGGAATTCTTCTTCTGTATTATCAATCATCCTTACAAATAAAATATTAGTTATGCATACAATGGAGTTCTTCTTGGGTAGTGATGGTTAGATAATAGGTCTCTAAGATGAAATTTGGAAGAGGATTAATTTTTTTGAAGAGGTCTCTGTATGAGGTAATCCAAATTCAAATGAGATGGTGTCGTATGACAGGTCTTGATCACTACATTGAGTTGAATATTGATATCCCATTTGAATAATGATTTTGATCACCAAGACCACCTAAGAAAAATTTCCTTATTTCTTTCTAATAACATCATTATTTATTGAATTTTTAATTAAATATATATATATATATAATATTTATATTTCATTCATTTCAAACTATCCCATATATATTAGTTATGTTAGGTTTATTTTAGTTAGATAATAATAGTACTAATTGAAAGATAGTTTCTGTTAGCGGCCTCCTCGAGAGATTGACCGCAGGGTGTGGACTTTATTTTTCAATAAAAGGTAAATAAAATATTTAATAGGGTAAAAAAAATAAAACCTCTATAATCAATTTGGAACTGTTTTTTGGGGACGCCAAGCCTTAGACCCACTATTTATCCTAAAAATGAAAAAAATATAATATTTCGAAGAAAAAAAAGAATTTCATTTTGTATCTTCCATTTCTATGGAAAATTTGTATATTAATGGTCATTACTATATTTATGGGTCTATTCAAAACATTGATGTATATTCCATTAGGGAAGAGATATTAGAGATTCAATTGGAACAAAATTCATTGATGCTTTAATAGAATTTCAACATTCTTGAAAAAGACAGCAAGCTAGTGGCATTTTTGACCACAAAAGTTAAGGAAAGATAAAAAACTATGGATGGAATGGAAACAAATAAATGGTGTGGATAATGAAATTCCTATTCCACCTACCTTTCTAGAAGAAATTGTTGAGGTTGAAGAAATACTTGAAGATCAACTTCCCTGTCCACCAATTAAATTAAAAATTGTTCTGCTTATGGAAAAAGTGGCTAAAGTTGAAATTTTTTAGGGAGATTTAATTTATAAACCTTATTTATATTCAAATAATATTAATTATTATTTTAAAAAAAATCTTCATTATGTTTATTTGGTATATTTAGCATCACAAATTCATTCCTAGGATGATGTAGATGAAGAAGTTTCTTATAATGAGGATAAAATTAAAGATCCAGTTGAGTAGGACATTAATGAAAATGAGGATGGTGGAAAAAAAGAATAAATCACATTGTAATAATTTTATAGTCCTACTCCAAAATCTAATCCACTTCCTATTATAGTACCCTACCTTTTTGGATAAGCCACTCCTCCAGCTGAGCTAAATAAGGAGCGCTCTTTTTTCCCTCCCTCTGATGATCTCAAATTTCCTCTTTCTTCTCTTATGAGTGTTAGGGTTATTTTAATTTTAATTTGGGGTTATCAGTCCTCTCATCTACTGGTGGATGTTTGGAGACATAAAATGTGCTAGTTTTTAATAATGTTATTTAATCCACATTAGTATTGGGGTTAAAGGAATGTAACATTTTAACTAGGGGATGTGGAAATCATCCCCTATATGGGGGGTCAAAACCGTGTTCTATCCAATTTCTATTCCTCTTTATTTGTATTTATTTTTACTATACATTGATTTTATTATTTGTAGGTTTATTGGAAGTATCTAAGAGTTTATCTTAATAATTCTAATTAAAAATAAATGTCAGGTTTTATATTTCCTTCCATTTGTTTTTCTGTCCTTATATTTAATTTTTGTTGAGCTCAAATGATGGATTGTGAAATTTATGTATAGGGGGAGTGCCGAACTTCTGAGTTGTTTGTGTGGGCACATCCATATATAGATTATGTTGGAAAAAATATTATTTTAATGATCAAAAAATTGTGATTCTTTTATTACTACAGTTTTACATGTTGTATGAAAAAATTTTATATGACAAGAACGCTTCTATGATATTTCTATAAAGTAATATAGGAATTCACCATTGGCTTGGAGTCACCGTTAATTCCAAGATGATCTACCTTCAAGATAACCTACTCCCAGTATGAGATATCACCATACCGATTAACTGTCACCGCCAATAGGAGCTACAACCATGATGAGCTGCCGCCAGAGGTGAGTCACCGCTACCGCTAGAGGAGTCACCACTAATAGGTTCACTTCTAGTGTCGAGTCACCACTAGATGAGGAGTCACCACTAGATTCTTAAGACAATTTTTGTCCGAGGACTTTATTGTGAATGAGTCAATGAATAAATCAATTCTTGAATCATTTGACCATGTCCTTAAGACATAGTAAAAGGCGGTCCAGGGATTTTGTATCTCCTCCAAATGATGCTTCTATATATTCTCAAATGATATATCTCAGCAATAGAAAAATAGATACTATAGACAGCTAATATTATCTCTTACTATAAAAAACATTAGTGGATTGTGAGACCAAATTTTGTGAATTATCATGAACTTTCTGATTCACATTATACAAAGATAAATGGAACAAAAGAAAATAACACCTTACCTATGTTGATTGAAACATCAGAAAGAGATCAATTGAAACAAACCAACAAATTTCTATGATCCTCAGTTCTACTTCAATATTACAAAACAAAGCAATGAATCCTCACCAATACTAATATAAGGACTATGAACATATCGAACACATCCGACTAAACTTTTTATTTTATATTTGTTCTATCTATTTTACTTTCAAAAAGTGTGTTGTTTTACTATTATAGAACACACACTATCTTCAACACATTCCTAAAGAGTAATTATTATTATCTTCTTCCACAATATTTTTCCTACTGTTTTTTGGATGGTGTATCTATATAAGTTATGCTATTGTTACATCCCACTAATAAATGTGGATGAGGCTTTTATCCTGGACAACTTGGTTTTTGTTGACTGTATACCGAATCTAGGTTGTGAATTTATTTGACTATATTATTAATCTACATAGGAGTGGGTGATTTTCAAGTGGAATGGATTAAGTCCGACCTTGAGAATAAACCCCTTGTTTATTTTTCTATGTCCATGTGTTATTTTTTTGTTTTAAAATCATATTAAATTTAAATTTTTTTATTAACAATCAAAAATAAATTCTTTTGATAAGTAATATTAACATGTTTTTATATATGTTATTGTCAATGTAAAAGGATTTATAAAGTTATGGTATTTCAAAACTAAACTTTAAATATGACCTAATAACTCTTTTAAGAAATATTTTAAAAGGATATATCTTATATCGATATGCTGTTTTGATTAATTGGCCAATTTATTTTATAAAGTGGTTTTTATTTTAGTCTATTTATTTACAAAAAAATTAATTGGAAACTCAATTAACCCCCTATTTATTTACTCACTCTGACCAAAATTTCGTGTCAAAGGAAGGTCATAAATAATCTTTTTAAACTGTGATTTTAGTTCTATTTTATATAACTCAAATTTCAGTCAATTATTTTTTTCTTCTTATTTATGGATAATATCTAAGAGGGATATTCTACCAATAGACCTCCTAATTTTAACAGTACCAACTATACTCAATGGAAATTCGAAATGAAAATTCATTTGGAATGTATAGGTTTTAACATATGGATTGTAATAGAAGATTAATTTAAAATGCCAAAAAATCATATAAGGGAATATATTGTTGCTACAAAAACTTCTTAAAATAATATTTTTAAAGATACGAATGCATTTTTTTACATTAGGATATTATTAATTCAATAGAATATCTAATTTAAAATATTCTTTTGAAATATGGGATACCTTAACTGTCTCACATGAAGGAGAAACAAATTTCAGCGAAATTAGATTAAATATATAGACAATATTGTATGATGATTTTAAAATGAAACCGGATGAAACTATTTCTAATATGTATATTAGGTTCAACGAAATAGTGAATAATATTCACACTCTTAGAAAAAAAGTAACAGACAAAGGTCTAGTAATGAGACTACTCCAATTCTTACCAAAATGATAGAGAGGAACATTGGTGTCAATCATAGAATTAGGTGATGAAAGTAAACTACTTGTCAAAGAACTGATAGACAACACGAATATATATTAAGAAGATATTAATGTTATAGAAACCCTATCCTTTTTCATTTATCATTACATGATTTTAAGAATAATTATACATTAGAGTACAAGCCAAGGATCATTATGTATAGTGTCTTGGAAGACTAGGTACATAAAACATAAAACATGAGGATAAAAAAACATCTGTATTTAATCTCAATAATGATCTCATAACTTACTTTTATCCCAAACATATGCATAGTGTACCCTGGGGAACACATGAACAAAGGGATGAGTAGAAAATCCCAGTAAGGGAAAAAACATAAGGATAAGTCCTAAGCACAAGAGTTCGGAGGCATGACATAATGATATCTAAAGCATGGAACATATAAAATCATATCATATATGAATTTGATCATATAATCATGAAATCATATAAATTTGGAATAATCATAAAAAATTTCTTTAGTACGGGTCAAACCTAACTGCCAATCCCATTTCCCATTTTAGTATGGGACAAGACTGACCGCCAATCCCGTTTCACATCATATCTCATGAGACATAACATTACTCAATGGATTTGGGCACTATCTGGGCACACCCATCTCAAAATTTTCATGAATATGCATTCCAAATAAATATTATCTACACATAAATATTCATACATAATCAACCATACAAAAACATAAGGCCACCCATGGAAAGAATTGGGTACCACAATCATGACATAAAGAAAAACTAATGACCGTATCAGGAAGGTGTACATGAATGAAATGGATTAGAACATACATGGAAGTTAATAGGGTAAACAGTATTATAAAATCGTAGGTGATTACAAACAAAAGTGAAAACATATAAAAAATGTATTTGGGAAACATTAGTATCAAAACAGTTTGGTGAAGTTTTAAAGAAAATACTTTAGAGGTTTTAAAATAGAATAGAGGAAAATATTTTATATAAAACTAGAAATGAACCAAGAATATTTTCATAATAAAAATACGGATTTTATAAATACAATTGAGGCATAAAATATAGGACATAGTGCACTTGAAATTGGGTAACAATTTGGGAAATTACCACAAAAGGGGATTGCCTATCGGAAAGTTCTAAGGAAGGAATATTATAAAAATATATATATCCCTGAAATAAAGTGATGAAATGATCTTGATATAATAATTTTTTATGACTAACCAATGTTTATAAGATTCTTATAAATAGATAAGATAACACCATTTTGACAGAATGATAAGGAAACCTGAACGAACAATGAAGGTTCAGGTAGGATTCGTTACGGTTTTATCTGCATGGTGTCAGGTGTAACTAAGAGGAATTTTTGAGAGAGAAAATGGGTTTATCATCATTTAAAAATCAATAGGTATGTATGGGGGATGTGCGTAAACATACCCCAACATTTGGTATTTCACAAAAAAAAGGAATATCATAGAGAACAATCTTGATTAAGAGTGATAATGGGAGGATCCCTTACCTTAAATACATTGGTGTTCTACATTTGTTATTATGGACATGAATAACCAAATTAGGCTTATTAATTCATAAGTCTCGAACCTCTTCTATATGCAATTGATTTATTGTAACCCTTTTGAGTTCTTTAATGGCCTTTTTGATTAGTTATAAGAATCAATTTCATTGTTCAGGCTCATTTGTTTACTTGGTTTGAAAATATGGGTTCACTTATATTCAAGTTTGGATAAACATGAAAGATGGAAGTGGTTGTCTAGAAATGATGTTATATGATATTATTTAACATACAGAAGATTAATTTTTTTTTATAAATTTAATTTAGTTACTTATATTGAATTCAAAGTATTATATAAAACCATAGTGACAACCATTTTTGTTAATCGGTGGATTTGATTACAAAGAACATGTTTTGCATTATAACTTAGTACAATTTATAGAAAAGGATTACAGAACAAAAAATAAGATATATTAAATATATAATAATTTGTTTCAACCATAACAAAAATGGTTTCATGACCATAATTAAAGATTATAATAGAAATTGATAAATTGTTGTCCTTGAATTGGCTAAATTAGCACATCTCAAACGGTGCTTTCATCTATTTGAAATAAAGTGTGGGGAAAGAGAGAAGATAATGAAATATCCCATTAGCATGAAAAAATTACAGTATATGTATTTTACTGGAACTATCATACTATTATGGTGAAGGGAGGTGAGGAAAGAAAGAAAAATTAAAAAACATAAAAGAAATGAAGGAATTAGAAAGAGGAATTTACCTATTGGGACTTCCTCCTTTGAGAACCTCTTAAAGGGTGAGGTTTTGGTATTTTCAAAAGGCTGGGAGATTTTAGACATGGGGGAGGATCTTGGGGAGAGATTTGGGTAGAATATTGTCAAGGAAAAAGGCTTGAGAAGAGTGAAGAGAATAGGGAATGAAGGGGGGTTTTATAGTGGAGGAGAGAAGAGATTTCTCAATATAAAATTAATTCATTAATCAATTCCCCATAAGACAAGGATTAGTGAGTATTCCATGAACATGAATAGTAATTTTATCATGTGATCCTGAACCAATTGGTCTTACATCTTCCGAACATGATCAATAACTCAATAAAAACATTATTTAGCATTTATCATAAATTATCGCATTTTAGTATTCATAAAAAATTCAATTAATTCAGAAAAATCAAACAAAAATCACCCTAATCATTTTTTGGATATGTAGAATCAAAAAATGAATTCCAATTTTCAAAAATAATTTTATAAATAATATTATTTTAATATTTAATTAAAATCCCAATTTATTATTGAAAACCAGTTTTAAAACATTCATTTACTTATTCTAAAATATAGGTATATCATACATTCAACTAGAATATTATTTTTATAATATCATAGGTAAGGTTACTATTCATTAGGTTATATCACTATTCATAAGGGTATGTTAATTTTCGTAAGGCTAGGTTACTATTCACCAAAAGATTTGTTTCTTTATCGGGCTCCAAATAAATTACTGACAACAACTGTGTAGGCCAGATTTTTGAAATTCCAAATACAGAAGTTAAAAACTTATTCTTAATGGTCACATAGAACTTAGTAGTTCATTTTGTTTGGTTTTCATGTGATTTTATGTCATATTTATAATAAATTAATTTCCATTGAAAAATATCGGGTCATTACATTCTTCCCCCCTTAAGAAATTTCTCCCCCTCGAAATCTCATTTTACATTCTAGTACAAAAATAGGTGTGGGTACTTTACATTCATTTCTTTTTCCAGTTCCCATGTTACCTCTTCATAAATATTGTTTCTCCACAGTACCTTGACCAGATGAGTTGTCTTTTTCATAGAAAATTGTCTCTACGATCCAATATCTTCACTGGCTGCTCCCCATAAGAGAGATCATCCTCCAACCATACCACCTCTAAAGAGAGTACATGTGAAGGGTCTAGTATGTACTTCTTTAGGAGGGATACTTGAAAGACATAATGTACTTTCAACAGTGTAGGTGGATGTTCAAGTCTATAAGCCACAACTCCAACTCGATCAAGGATCTCAAAGGGGCCTATGTACCTGGGGCATAACATCCCTTTTATTTCAAATCTCATGACCATCTTCCATGGAGATATGCATAGAAATACCATGTCTCTATCATTGAACTCAAGGTCTCATTGAAGGTTATTCGCATAACCCTTTTGTCGACTTTGGGATTCCTTGATATGATGCGGAATGGTTTTCACCTTCTCCACCATTTATTAAACCATTTCAGGTCCATGGAGCTTACACTCACCAAATTCATCCCAACACACTAGTGTTCTTAACCTTTTCCAATATAGGGCTTCACTTGGTGACATTCAGATGCTCGAGTGGAAACTGTTGTTGTAGGAGAATTCAACCAGTAGAAGATGTTGGTCCCATCATCCTTTGAATTCCATAGAATATGCTCTCAACATTTCTTCCAGTGTCTGAAATGTCAACTCAGATTGGCCATTAGTTTGAGGATGATAGGTTGTACTGAAGTTCTGTTCAATGCTTAGAGAATGTAGGAGACTTTTCTAAAACATCGCAGTGAATCTTGGTTCACAATTGAATACAATAGACAACAGTACTCCATGGTTCCTTACCACTTCTTTGATGTAAATCCATGAATGTTGATCCAATGAGAAGTCCTCTTGAATCGTGATAATGTGACATGTATTTGTAAGACGATCCACAATGACCCATATAGCATTGTTTCCTCTGGATTCCCTTAGAAGTCAACTGAAAAAGTCCATCGTAATTTCCTCCCACATCCATACCATTATGGGTAGTGGTTTCATCATACCCTTAGTATTTTGTCTCTCAGCCTTCACTTGCTGATATACCAGGAAATTTGATGTATATTCAATAATCTCCCTTTTAATATTGTACCATAAAAAGTTTTCTCGGAGATCTCAATACATCTTTGTGCTCCCTAGGTGGACAAATAAGGTCAGGATATGTGCATCATTCAATAGATCCTTATTTATCTATTGATTAGTTGGTACACATAAACATGACCCAAATCATACAACTCTTTCCTCATCAATTATTAAATGAGTGGATTTCCCATTTTTAATAGCTTCCACCCTTTTCTAAATTTCCACATCTTTTCTTTGAAAACCCTTAATTGTACACAAGAGGGATAGTTGAGAAATCATTTGAGAAATTATTTATGATGTTCTTAACTTAATGATTCTCATGTCCATAATTTCAATATCTAAGAAGATCAGATCCTTTTTAATTCTCATCATTGATAAAGATGCAGGATCCATTCGACTTAGAGCATCATTAACCTTGTTTGCCTTACCAGAATGGTTGTGGAATGAGCAGTCATAATCTTTGATGAGCCCTATCCCTCTTTAATGGTTCATGTTACGCTCATTCTGTGTGAATATATATTTTCGACTCTTGTGGTCAGTTTATATCTGAAAATTATTCCCATAGAGATATTGCCTCCATATTTTCAATGTAAAGATCACAACTGCTAACTCCAGATCATGCATCAGATAGTTTTGCTCAAATATTTTCATCTTCCTTGAGGCATAGGCTATCAATTTATCATTTTTACTTAGTACAAAGCCGAATCCCTTCTTTGAAGCATCACTGTACACCTTAAAGAGTTCTCTACTTGTATGGAGTGTGTGTATGGGCACAATGATAAGCCTCCTTTTCAACTCTGTGAAATATTATTCACATTCATGTTTCTAGAAAAACTTTACTCCCTTCCATGTCCGCATGGTAACTGGGATTGAATATTGTGAAATGTTCTTCACAAATCATCGATAATACCTAACTAGACACAAAAAGTTACGGATCCCCATTACAAAAATTTTCATGGGCAACTCTTCAATTGCCTTTCTCTTGGAATGGTATGCAGATATCCCATTGCTACTGGTAACGTGCCCAAAAAAAGATACTTCCTCCATCCAGAACTCACATTTTTTGTAATTTTCATACAACTTCTCCCTTCACAATGTCTTTAACATAGTTTTCAAATGATCCTCATGTTCCTCCTTGCTCTTGGAGTATATCAGAATATCATCAATAAAGACTACCACAAATATTTTAAAGAAATATATAAAGACTCTATTATTTAAATCCAGGAAAATTTCGGGATCATTAGTGAGTAGGAAGTGCATCACTATGAATTCATAGTGTCTACACCTCATTTGAAATGAATTATTGGGTATATCTTCCTTCCTAACCATTAATTAGTGATATCCCACCTGAAGGTCCAACATAGAGAAATAACTGGCCCCATTAAGCTGATTGAACAATTATTCTATATGTGGTGGGTGATACTTGTTCTTTATGGTGATTTTATTGATCCCACGATAATCAATGCAGAGGCGCATTGATCCATCATTCTTCTTGATGAAGAGGACTGGAGAACCCAACTGTGAAGCACTCGGGAGTATAAAACCCTTCTCCATATTCTTCGGTAACTGCTTCATCGGCTCTTCAAACTCTACAGTGGCCATTCTATAAGATGTCATTGAGATAGGTAGAGATCCAAGGATAATTTCTATTGAGAACTCAACCTCTCGGTCTATAGGAAGACCATAAAACTCTTCAGGGAATACATCAGTGTAATCCCTCATGATGGGCATGTCTTCGAGCATGATTATCTCCTTTGTATCAATCATTTGTGCTTGATATGCCTTATCACGTGGCAAAAATATCAGCACTTCAGATGAGTATTCAAAAGTAGATTCATCTTCCTCCTTACACTTGTAAAGAATCATATGATGCTTTGGGAACTCAAAAGTGATATCCCTTTCTCGACAGTTGATTTAGTCTTTGTATAAATATAGTCAATCTATGCCCAAGATAGCATCAAACACCACTAAAGAAAATATGACGAGATTTGAAGGGAGGTTCAGTCCACAGACGTTAACCAGGGAGGAGTTATAAACCATGGATGCAACGATTTCCCCATTCACTATTCTCACAGATAACTTTTCCTCAAAATTTTGAGGTGGTTTTTGAATAGTTCTAGTAAACATGAAAGTGTGAAAGAATGTGTAGATCAAAAATAAAATAGATTGTCTACTATTATTGAATGAATAACAAGCATACCTGTCACCAAATCATTGTCTGGATCCACCTCAATAGTAGTGATAACATAATCGCTTCCTTATTTACTTCATGATTGTTGTTGATTCCCCCGATAACCCTCATCTTAGGGCAATTGTTCGCATAATGCCCATGCTCCTTGTAGTTGTATTTCACTGCAGGATGAGTGTTGACTTGAACCTTCTTTTCTTCTACCACATTTGTTGGATTTTTCATATCCCAACATCAGTTCTTGGACAGATGACCAAACTTTCTCATTTGAATCAATTCTTGTTTCCCTTTAGACAGTTACGATGATGCTTCTTCCCATAATTTATGCAAGGGGAAAATTCAAGATTCTTTCCATCAAGGATTTTTTTGATGAACCACCCATATTCTTCTCCATTTTCCGCTTCTTTCCATTAGTCCCACGAAACCACTGAGTGTCTTCAGTCTCCATTTCTACCTTCAGGGCACAAGAAACAATATCCTCAGAACTGTCGAAGCCTGAAATTTCCAATTATTTTTGTTGGCTCAAATTTTGTCTGTGAAAGAAGAGATCCACCTTGCTTTCGGTGTTCATGACAAAGCCAAAGGCATTCCTTTCATGCATTGTATTGTTTTCTTCATACCCACCGATGGACTCATCTTCCTTCTACTTGTGTTCGAGGAACTCTCTTTCCATATTGAGAAGAAGGGTTCGAGGAAAATATCTATTGAAAAACAACCTCTTGAATTCCTCCCAATCCATGGAATCAATTTCCTCTTGGTACTTTGTATTCGTGTTCAATGTCCACCACTGATTAGCTTCCCCATCAAAATGACACACCACTAGTATAACATTTTCTTCTTCCAAGCACTGGAGGAAAGAGAATATATTTTCAATGGAGTTAATCCATTGTTCCAAAAAAAGGGGATCAGAAGATCTTATTAACACCGGAGTCCTTTTTCATATAAAGGATTATATGGAAACTTTCTCTTTCCATGGAGGAGGAGTGTGTTCCACATGATTCAAGTCATTATTCATAACTCGTTCCAGCTGAGCAAGTACTTTCATGAAGTTTTGAGCACCATCTCTTTTATTATTAGGCATATCATTAGGGAAATCTTCACATTTCCTATCACATTAGTTGTTAGAACGTGTTCTTCTATTTCCCTCCATTAACTAAGAAAATGAATGTATAATTAGAGGTCTTTAATACATAGCTATTACACAAAAAAAGGAAATATTTAACATTAAAGGATAAATTTTAAAGAAGAAGTATATCCTAACTTGCGATTCATTGGGTTTACATCTAGGTTATGCTCGATGTATTTATTAACTTATATTACTATGGTCTTTTTTGTCACTTAAATGGTTTTCAATAAACTCGTGAATCTACCAAAGCATAACCCCCGAGAGTGTCGTAACCAAGAGTACATAAAGGCACATTTTCATGAACCAGGATACCTCGGGTCAAGCCAGAAACTCTTTGTCAGAGTTTTCAATCCTAGGTACATTTGTGCCAGAGCAACCTCTCCCTACTCATATCCAGTCGGAGATGTATTTTCTTGATAAACAACATAGTCAATATTCACCAAAATTTAGGACTATTTTATTATACTTAGTCTCATCCTTAAGGATCTCACTAAGGAGCTCCATTCCTAATCTCCAAATATAACTATACTATCCTTTGATACCAACAATAGTGACCTATCCCTTTTCATATATCATTACATGATTTTAAGCATAATTATACATCAGTGTACATGCCAAGGATCATTAAGTACAGTGTCTTGGAAGACTAGGTACATAAAACATGAAACATGGGGATAAAAGATTCTTTGTTTAATATCCATAATGAGCTCCTAAATTATTTTTAGCACTTAAATCTTCATATGGTACCCTAGGGAACACATGAACAACGGGATGAGCTAAAAATCCCAATAAAGGAAAGAATACAAGGATACGTCTTAAAAACATGAGTTAGGAGGCATGACATAATGATATCTAAAGCATGGAACATATAAAACTATATCATATAAGAATGTGATCATATAAACATGGAATCATATAAATTTGGAATAATCCTAAAAAATTTCTTTAGTATAGGTCAAGGTGAACCATCAATCCCGTTTCCCATTTTAGTACGAGATAAGGCTAACGGCTAATCCGATTTCACTTCGCATCTCATGAGACTGAAATTTACATAATGAATTGGAGCGCTATCTGGGAACACCCATCTCAATATTTTCATGAATATTCTTTCTAAATAAATATTCTTTCCACATAAATAATCATACATAATCAACCATACATAAACATAAGGGAAGCCATAGAAAGAATAGGGTACCACAATCCTGACACAAAGCATAACTAATGAGTGTATCACGAAAGTGTCTATGAAAGAAAGGGATTTGAACATACATGGACGTTCATAGGGTAAAATAGGCTTATAAAATCGAATTTTATGTCAAAGATAAGTGAAAATATAAAAATAATATATTTTAGAAACATTAGCATCCACAAATATTTGTGCGGTTTTATGGAAAATATTATAGAGCTATTAAAATAGAAAAGAGGAAAATACTTTATATAAAACCAGAAATGAACCAAAAATTTTTTCTTAATAAAAATACTTATTTTATTAATACAACTGTGGATTAAAATATATTATATATTTCACTTGAAATTGGGTAAAAATTTGGGAAGTTCCTCTAAAACAGGTTTGCTTATCTGAAAGTTCTAAGGAGGGAATCTTTTAAAAACATGTATATTCCTAAAAGAATGTGATGAAAGGATATTGATATATAATTTTTTACAAATAAAAATATTTATATTATTCAAATAAATAGATAATATAACACAATTTTTATGGAATGATAAGGCAACCCGAAATAATAAAGAAGGTTCGGGTAGAATTCATTACAGTTTTATCAGCACGATGTCAGGTGTAACTAATATTCCTTGATGAGGGATTAAATGGGTTTATAATAACATATAAATCAAGAGGGATGTATGGGGGATGGGCGTAAACATACCCCAAAATTTGTTATTACACAAAAAATGCATATCATAGAGAACAATATTTATTAAGAGTGAAAAGGGGAGGATCCCTTACCATAAATATATTGGTGTTCTCCACTTGTTATTAACGACCTGAATAAAAAAATTAGGCTTATTAATTCATAAGTACAGAACATATTCTATATGTAATTGATTTATTATAACCCTTTTTATTTCATTAATTGTCTTTTTGATTATTTTTATGGTTCAATTTCATTGTTTGGGATCATTTGTTTACTTGGTTTTAAAAGATCGGTTCACTTATATTCATGTTCGGATAAACATGAAGATGGAAGTGGTTGTCCAGAAATGAAGTTATATGCTATTAGTGAACATCTAGGAGATTACACGGTTTTAAATTTAATTTTTTTTCTATGATTGCAGTGTAACTACTATATAAAACTATAGTGACAACCGTTTTTGTTAATCGGTGGATTTGATTACAAAGAACATGTTATTCTTTATAACATAATACCGTTTGTACAAAAAGATTAAAGAACAAAAAATTATATATTACATATATAATAATCTGGTTCAACTATAACAAAAATGGGTCCAAGACCATAATTAAAGATAATAATAAAAATTGATAAACTTTTTCCTTGAATGTGCTAAATCAGCACATCTCAAAGAGTGCTTTCATTTCTTTCAAATAAAGGGTGGGGAAAGGAGTGAAGATAATTAAATATACAATTATCATGAAAACATTCCAGTACATGTATGTTATTGGATTTATCAAAATATTAAGGTGAAGGTAAATGAGTAAAGAAACAAAAAGAAAAGAACATAAAAGAAATGAAGGAATTAGATAGAGGAATTTACATTTTGAGACTTCCTCCTTTGAGAACATCTTAAGGGGAGAGGTTTTAGTGTTTTGAAGAGGATGAGAGCTTTTGGAATTGGGGGAGGATCTTGGGGAGAGACTTGGGAAGAATAATTTCAAGGAAAAACGTTTGAGATGAGTGAAGAGAAGAGGGAGTGAAGGGGGATTTTATAGTGGAGGAGAGAATTGATTTCTCAATATAAAATTAATTAATTAATTAATTCCCCTCAAGACAATGAATATTGAGTCTTCAATGACCAAGAATAGTAATTTTATCATGTGATCATGAACCAAATGGTTTTACATTAGCAAAACATCATCAATGACTCAATAAATCCCTTATTTAGCATTTATCATAAATTATCGCATTTTACTATTCATAAAAAATTCACGTATTTCATAAAAATCCAAAAAATTCACCCAAACCTTTTTTTTCAATGTGTAGAATCAAAAAATGAAGTCTATTTTTCAAAAATAATTTTATAAATATGATTATTTTAATATTTAATTAAAATCATAATTTATTATCGAAAACCAGTTTTAAAACATTCATTTACTAATTCTAAAATATAGGTTCATCGTACTTTCAATATGAATATTATTTTTATGCTATCATAGGTAAGGTTACTATTCATAATGATATATCACTATTCATAGGGGTATGTAACTATTTATAATGGTTGGTTACTATTCACCAAAAATTATGTTTTTCTTTATCGGACTCCAAATAACTTACTCGTTGCAACCATTTATGTCATATTTTAGAAATTCCAAATACATAAGTAAAAAAACTAATTATTAAAGGTCTATTAGCACTTAGTAATTTATTATGTTTTGTTTTTATTTGATTTTATGACATATTTACAAGAAAGTAATTTCTATTGAAAAAATTGGGTCGTTACCAATGTAATCAAATATATTTATGAAGATGAAACAAAAAGAGAATCAGTATACATCAAGACTAATACCTCCAGAAAAATAGAAAAGGTTTAAATCAAGGATAATAGTGAATAATATTCACCTGATGAGAGTGATGAAGAAATGAAAAATATGGATAGAAGATTCATGAAATTTTATAAGAAAAATAATTTCATCAAAAAGTGAATTTTCTGAAGAAATTATAAAAACAAAGGAAAATGGTAGGAGGATTAAAAAAAGGATGACACTAAAAATGAATTCACCTTTAATGAATGCAAGAGTAATGGTCACATTAATGGTGACTTTAAAAAATTGAAATATAAAAAGAAGTATGATGATAATGAAATAAGATACAATAATCCATGAAATCAATACAAAGTGCCTCCAATGATTTCTCATGTGACACATACAATAACAAAAAATATATGCCTGTAAAAGAAAATATGTTCTTTATAGTAAGAATATCAGAGATGAAAAAACTTCTTCCTGTTTCTCAAACTACTTTTTCATACATTTCTAAAAATATTTACAAAGATGAAAACATGACTAATAAAGACATATATGATTACTATAACATGATGGGAGTCACCTTTCATGAGCTAAAATACAAATATAAGTCACTAAATAAAAATACACACTTAACAAAAACTATCAGAAAAACATATAATGGAAAAGTAGAAAAATGATCAACTATTGAAAGAAAACAATGAATTAAAATTATAAAATGAGCAGCTAAATATAGACATAGAAAAATTTACCATTTCTAATAAAACATTAACTAAAATACTGGGAATTTATGTTTCTCCAAAGTATACAACTTGCAAAGGTTACTAGCCAGGACAAAGAAAAATCAAAAAAATTAGACTTAAATCATGTACCAGTTATAATGGTTCATATACTTCCAATACCTACTCAAATGGGCCTAATAATGTTTTTATCTCCATAAGTCTTCAATCTATTTATTAGAAACTTGTTCAGAAAATATTGTTTCCAAAATCTCTTATTAATAACATAACTAGAATGAAGAGGATTTGGGTACCAAAATAATATTGGGCATAAACCTTTGTTTTGTAGGAAACCTATTTGAAAACCTATATAAAATTATTACGGTATCTGTATTGTGTATGTTCCAGAAATATGTATTGTTATTTCTAAAACTTTAAAAATTTGATCAAATTTGATGGTGTCCATGTCACTTTTGGGAAAAATTGAAATGTGAAAATCATCGGCCTTTTCCCAATTGGTATTTCTAATTTTGAATTAACTTAAAAATTTTAATATATAGATGGACTGAAGTACAATATTCTTATCATATCTCAATTATGTGATGATCTATTTTATGTAAAATTTAAAAACAAAGCATGTTGTTGGGAAAAAATCCCTCAAGGTAACATTGTAGTATTTTTGGGTTGATTGTGTTTGTTGACAAAGAAGGTTTCTATAGAGAATTGTCGAGTTCCCAAGAATTTTTTGACAATCCTTGTTGACAGAGAATGATGAAAACGGAAAGGAAGATCTGGAGGCAGTACAAAAGAGCAGTACAAGGTGGTGCCGTTTCCCAGTGTTTGCCAAATTTTTCTGGTCCAAAATTTGGAGTTTGGTGAGCATCGCAAAAATAGGATTTCCATGAAGATCATAATCTAATATGGAAAAGACATGAATTTCACGAAGATAGGATGCATGGTTTGGAAATCACGAAGAAAAGAAAAATGGAGGCGGTGAGTCTTCGCGATTAAGAAAAGATTCGCGAATGGCAGAGGCTGAAGCGCATCGCGGTGGTGAAGGTATTTGCAAGGGAGCTTCACGGCGATGAAGGACATTGCGAGGGAGATTCGCGGAGAAGGCGTGAAGGAGTTGACGGGATGCTCCGTGATTACGACGAGCTCCATGAATGGAAAATTTCCGTGGTGCTTCGCGATTTGGAAAGAATTCCGGCGGAAACTTCGGAGATTCATGATTTGAGATGACGTGGCGTTGAATTCGTGCGGAAATTTAGAGGGTCGGTGGAATTGCCTATAAATAGAGGCCGACCCCCTCGTGAGAAGAAGAGAGAATTTTCATAGAAAATATTGTTCTCTCATATTGTGAAGGTGGTTCTTGGAGCCAGTGTGCTTCACAAAAGAGGAGCTTCGCAATGGCTATTATAGCTCCACGAAACCTGCAAGCTCCGCGTTGGCTTAGTAAGCTTCACGAGGTATATTTCTTTGCGACGGCTTGAGCTTCGCGAAAGTGCTTCGCGAAAGTGCTTCGTGAAAAGTCATGATCTTCACGAAGGATTGTTTGAGTTTCGCGAAATTGGGAGCTTCACGAAGTAGGGTGCTTTGCGAAGGTGTTTCCAAAAGGAATTGCCCAGTGTTCAGAGGCAAAGAGGTTTTTATCAGTGGATGAAAGTTGGAATTTAATAGAGAATCTATCAATAGTTGAAAATTTATTATTTCATGCAAATGAAGAGACCCATATGTGTATAAACTCTGAGTGGATTCCTTCCAAGAGTAGTGAGATTAGGAAGAGGAATAAGGTGATCCTCTCTACCGGCAGTGAGAAAGAGAGAGAGAAACAGGGAGTGACCCTTGGGAAAGCAGTGAGCTGACCCTAAACTTTTTAAAGGCAGTGAGCCTGGGCATAGAAGTGATCTAGCCCGAACATTGTAATACATAGCTAGTGAAGTTTAGTGGAATTGGTACGACCGACAACTTGTCGGCGTATGCTCCTTGGACATAGCCCTTTGCGGTGAACCAAGTAAAATTGGTGTGTCCTGTTCATGCTTTACTTTATGTTTACATTGTGCAATAGGAAAGAGAGAGAAGAGTGTTTTGATTAACAGCGAAACAAGATCAGAACGAGCTTTAATTTTAAATTAGTCATAGCCTAATTCACCCCCCCCCCTCTCAGGGTATGCATCCTTGTGGACCTAACAATTGGTATCAGAGAGAAAGGTTGACAGTTGTTCTTCTCTCAAATGGAGGTCACTAATCATTGGGGGATTCTGATCTTTGACAGATGTAATTTTCAGATATGGAAGAATCGAATGCAACTCAATTTCCGATCTTTGGGAATGGATGTGTTTTCAGCATCTATGAATGGAATCACAGCTGATATTACTAGTGGTGCATTATCAAAAGCTGAGCATAAAGAGTTGGATGCTGATTCCAAAGAAATCAATGCCTTAGGGGGATCCCTTTCCAATCCCATATATACAAAGGTGATGTCATGAAAAACGTCACATGCCATGTGGGAAAATATTTTGAATATTTATGAAGGGGATACAAAAGTCATAGAGGCAAAGCTGCAAGTGTTGTGGAACAAGTATGAAGATCTGAGAATGAACCTGAATGAGTCTATTGATGCATTCTTTGACAGGTTAAATGTTGTGGTAGAAGACATGCGGGGTCTTGGATAAATTATCAAAGATATAAAAATTGTGAAGCGCATATTGAGAAAACTTCCACCTCTGTTCAATCCGAAAGTTTCTGTTTTGGAAGATGAAGATCCAAAAGAAGTGACATTGGATAACCTGCACAGCACTCTTGTTGCATATGAAATGAGAAACGATGATAACGAGACTATGGAAAAGGGGAAATACAAAGAGGTGGCATTCAAGGCCATGAAGAAACTCACCATTGAAGATTCTAATGAAGAATAATAGACAGATGAGGTGATGTCATTCATTTCTTCAAATCTGCAAAGAGGAAGAGGAAAGTTTAATGGTAAGCTTCCACTAGCATGCTTTTTATGTGGAAAGGTTGGTCATCTTGGAGAAAGATGCCCCAATAAATTTCAAGATAATTATGATGATGATGGTGAAGTTGAAATTCCCAAGAAAAAGACATTAGCATTTGTGAAAGGGAAGAAGCAATTTAAGAGAAATTTCTTCAAGAAAAAGAATCTTCTATCACAAGAATTTGAAAGTTCAGATGAGTCTAAGGATGAAGAGATTGAGGAAATAGAAAATTGCAGAGACCATGGGGTAAATGCCTTGGTGGCAATTGTTGGTAGTTCTCAGAAAAAGGAAGAAGCTGACACTGAGGAAGAAGAAGCAATTTAAGGGAGAGTTGACAAATAAGCTGAATTAGAAGTAGCTCTTGAAGAGATAGATGTTTGGAGAGCAAAAAAAAGAAAGCCAACAAGGTGGTACATGATGCCAAACTCTACATGAAACAGCAAGAAGAAGAGAAGTCTGAGCTAGTGAAAGAAATTAAAGATCTTAGGTCTTCTAGGACAGAGCGCACAGAAAAGGTTGATGAGAATAAGCTCAAGATGGAAGAACAGAAAAGGGAGATCGATTTCTTGAATAGAAAAGTGAAAGATCACATCAAGCGTATTGAAGAGCTTGAAGAGGAAGTTGTCGGTCTGCGGATAAAAGTTAAAGACCAGGAAAATCCTTTGAATCCCAACACATTCTTAGGAAATCAGGTCGTCAAGAAGAATGAAAAGAAGAAATAAGAGCCTAGAAGTTCAGTAGAAAAAAAGCAGCAATTGAGCTCAGAAGTTAAGTCTAATTCATGGCTTAATCAGAAACAATAATCTGTGACAGTTGAAGTCAGACTGTAAGCACCCGTCCCGAGATTGAAGGTGGATTGGGGCACAAAGAAGAATCAGAATATTCAGAGATCCCAAGGGGAAACTCGTAGTGTTGGAGTAACATGAAGGAATTCACCTTATATCAGGTGTTATTGTTGTGGAAAGATGGTACATTCAGAGTATGTATGTTCCATAGCCAAAATATATCAAAGGGAACAAGAACAGAGATGACAGCCAAACAGAGAATGGTTTTCCAGAACATATTTTGAAGGACACTATTTTCGGTGTGGAGGATTTGGGCATATGTATAGGTACTGTACTTCGACCATTTAGAGAAATGTGCCAAAGCAGAATCAAAATGTTCACAAGCATCAGGTCAATAAACCGACAGGTGAGTTAAAAATGCAGAATAGATTTGTGGCTTTGCAAGATGAGGCTGGTCCATCATACTCTGAGAAAGAACAGAAGTCCCAATCCATGATGAGTGTGAAAGAAAAAGTATGGACCAAGAAGAAGAAAAATGAGAAGGCCGTGGTGGCGTAGATTGCACTTAAAGCATCAGATCGATATGGGTTTTGGATCCTTGATAGTGGTTGCACATCCCACATGACGGGTAATAAGGATCTTGTTACAGGCATCAAATATGACAAAGAAGGAGTTTTCAAATTTGGAAATGATGAAGGCCTAAAGATTGTTGGCTCAGGGAAAGCCAAGTTTGGGTTCAAAGAGATGAGACGTGCTGATGTCTTGGTAGTAGAGGGTCTCAGTCATAACTTACTCAGTGTCAGTCAACTATGTGACTCTGGGCACTCTATCCGATTTACCAAGAAGATGTGTGTAGTGAAAGGAAAAGATGGAGCAGCTGTTCTGTAGGGAAAAAGGTCAATGGGAAATCTCAACCTTGTACGTGGGGAAGAAGATACATTTCTTTTATTCAGAGAGTAAGAAAACCAGATGTGGCATAAGCGACTTGGTCATCTATGCCAACCATCTAAGGAGGATCTCGTAAAGTGTGATGCTGCTAGAGACCTTCCCAAACTATCACGTGATCACACTCATACATGTGATGCTTGCCAACAAGGGAATATCATCAGAAAGACATACAGGCCAAAGGAACAGAAATAAACTAGAGTGCTCGAACTGCTTCATGTTGATGTATGTTGACCTATCTCACCACGATCTATAAATGGGCAAAGCTACTATGTTAATTTCATTGATGATTACAGTAGAATGGCCTGGGTATTTGTCATTACCCATAAGACAGAGGTGTTTAGTTTCATAAAACAGTACAGTAGGGAATCAGAAAGGATGCTTAGGTAGAAAATTTTGATGTTCCGTACAGATAACGGTACAGAATTCACAAACAATCAAGTGGAAGAGTATCTCGAGAAACACGGGATAAGGCATCAAGTTTTATCAGTAAGAACTCCCCAATAGAATGGTGTGGTTGAAATAAGAAACCGGATCATCAACAACATGACTAGAATGATGCTTATTGACAAAGACCTACTAGATAAATTTTGGAAGGAAGTAGTGTTGACATCGGTCTATGTTTCAAACAGGTCTCTGTTGTGTCTGAAGCAAGGGAAGACTCCATATGAACTGTGGTACGGAAAGAAGTCAACATTGAAATACTTTAAAATCTTTGTAAGTAAGTGTTTCATTCTCAACAAAGAAAATCATAGGAAGTTTTAGGCACGAGGAGATGAGGGGATATTCCTTGGCTACTCAGGGAAAAGCAAAGAATATAAATGCTTCAACAAGAGGCTGGGAAAAATTGTTGAGAGCAATGATGTCACTATAGTGGAAAACGAACATAATACTCAACAACAGAGTGAATAGTTCCTGGATGAAAGTGATGATGAGGTAAGAAACATAGGGGGAGCAGAAGTGGTAGAGGATGACTCAGAAGAATATACTGATGATGAACAAGAAAGTGTCAACTTTGTGTTTGCAAGGAAGCTAAAGAGTCGAGCTTAAATTGATAGGCAGAATATCATTGGTGATCAGACAACTCCAGTTCAGACTCGAAGAATGAATTCATTACAGCAAACATCGTTTTTATCTCAGGTGGATCCGAAATTTTTTTCCGATGTAGCTGAAGATGAAAACTGGGTTCAGGCTATGAATAAAGAGCTTGATCACATTGAGAAGAACCAGACATGGGAAATTGTTTCGTGTCCAGCAGACAAGAATGCCATTGGGACTAAATGGGTTTATCAAAACAAGATGAATGAAGATGGCATAGTGATTCGGAATAAAGCACGACTAGTGGGCAAGGGATACTCCCAGATAGAGGGAATAGATATTGATGAGACATTTGCACCGGTTTCAAGGCTGGAAATGATCAGACTATTTTTGTCCATTGTAGTGAAAAGAAAGTTCAAAGTTTTCCGGATTGATGTCTAATCTGCCTTCTTAAATGGAGTTCTGGAAGAGGTGGTGTATATTGGGAATCCAGATGGTTTTCCCATTCATGAGGATGAGAACAAAGTTTGCAGGCTGAAGAAGGCATTGTATGGGATGAAACAAGAACCAAGGGCATGGTACTCAAGGCTCGATCAGTATTTGAAGAAACTTGGTTTCCAACGTGGAGGAGTTGATTAAAATCTTTATTTCAGTAATGACAGTAATCAATGGATGATGGTGCTAGTGTATGTCGATAACATAATTTTTGGCAGATCAGATGAAGCTCAGTGTAGATAGTTTTCCGAATTCATGAAAAATGAGTTTGAAATGTCAATGATTGGAGAGCTAACGTTTTTCCTTGGTCTACAGGTGACACAAGGAAGGAATGGAACTTTTATTTCTCAATCCAAAAATGTCATAGAGGTTTTAAGAAGGTTTGGAATGGATAATTCCAAGGAGATGAAGACTATGGTTTCCACCCAAATGAAATTATCGAAAGATGAAGATAGAAAGGCAGTTAATATCACAGAATACAGGCAAATTATTGGAAGTTTGTTATACTTGACTACAACAAGGCCTGATATTGTTTTTGCCACATGACAATCAGCGAGATATCAGAGCAATCCCAAGGAAATACACATGCTTGCAGTGAAAAGAATACTTTGTTATATCTAGGGCACAGTGGATTTCGTCTTGACATATACTGATAAATCTCAGACAGAGTTATTGGGCTATACTGATGCAGACTGGGCCGATTCAGCGGATGATAGGAAATCAACGTCAGGTGGTGCTTTCTATCTTGGTGGATTGTGTATTTCATGGCTAAGCAAGAAGCAAGATTGCATTTCATTGAGCACTGCAGAAGCTGAGTATATTGCGGCCACCCAAGCATGCACACAATTATTATGGATGAAACAACAGCTTGAAGATATGGGAGTTGAAGTGAAGTCTCCGATCGGAATCTGGTGCGATAACTCAAGTGCTATAAATCTCAGAACAAATCCCGTCCATCACTCTAGGACAAAGGACATTGAGATAAAGTATCATTTTATCAAGGAGAAAGTTGAGCAGGGGGTCATGAAGTTGGAGTATGTGCCTACAGAACTACAGGTTGCAGACATCCTGACAAAGGCCTTACCCAAGGAAGCATTTGAGAGACATCGACTGGCTCTTGGAGTTCAGTCGACTCCCCTCACTTGAAATAGTGTGGATACGGACACCCCCTCCCCCTAAGTTATTATGTGTTTTTCCCTAATGTGATGATATGTGTTCTCTACTATGTTACAGACTACAAAGGCATGACCTTTGGGTTCATTGACAAATGGGGAGAAAATAGTGATTTTTCAAGGGGGCGACAGTGTGGAGATTTGATAAATCATGGATGATATGGGGAGAAGCTGACCAGTGGAGCAGCCAGATTGGGGTAGAAATGAGAAAGGGGTAGAGTATTAAATCTGACTATGCTAGAAGTGATCGATCAAAGAATAGATATCACGATAGCTGAGGATCGTGATAAAAGCGGAACAGTGGTGGTGGAATGGTGAGAGAAGGTTTCCAGCTATCACCAATTGGGATCAGTGTGGTTCAACAATTGGTATCAATTTAAGAATTGCTATCATGTTGGAATCGACAATTGGTGTTTGACATGAAGTGATTCATTGATGAACTTTTCATACTACTCTGGTTTCTCACGCCGAGCATTGCTCATGTGGGATTAGAGTATGTGTTAAGTGAATCCTTGAACGCTATCAGAATTGCAAGAGGCGAATGCTGGTAGTGGCTAGAAGAAGACTCAGTGAGGTATCAACGTGCAGAAAATATTTCTGAGAAGAGTTATGAAGAATTGTCAACAAACCCAAAGGGGGAGAGTGTTGTGAAAAAATACCTCAAGGTAACATTGCAGTATTTTTGGGTTGATTGTGTTTGTTGACAAAGCAGGTTTCCATAGAGAATTGTCGAGTTCCTGAGAATTTGTTGATAATCCTTATTGACAAAGAACGATGACAAAGGAATGGATGATCTTGGAGTTTGGTGAGCATCGCAAAAATAGGATTTCCATGAAGATCATAATTTAATATGGAAAAGGCATGAATTTCGCGAAGATAGGATGCATGGTTTGGAAATCGCGAAGACCAGAAGGATGGAGGTGGTGAGTCTTCGCGATTACGACAAGATTCGTGAACGACAGAGGCTGAAGCGCATCACGGCAGTGAAGGGCTTCGAAGGGAGCTTCGCGGCGATGAAGGACATTGCGAGGGAGCTTCGCGGCGAAGGCATGAAGTAGTTGAAGGGATGCTCTACGATTACGATGAGCTCCGCAAACGGAAAATTTATGTGGTGCTTCGCGATTTGGACAGAATTCCGGCGGAAACTTCGGAGCTTCGTGATTTGAGATGACGTGGCGTTGACTTCATTCATAATGTTCTAGGGTCGGTGGAATCGCCTATAAATAGAGGCCGACCCCCTCGAGAGAAGAAGAGAGAATTTTCAGAGAAAATATTTTTCTCTCGTATTGCGAAGGTGGTTCGCGGAGCCAGTGTGCTTCACGAAAGAGGAGCTTAGCGACGGCTATTGTAGCTCCGAGAAACCTACAAGCTCCGTGTTGTCTTAGTAAGCTTCACAAGGGACGTTGCTTTGCGATGGAATGAGCTTCCGGAAAGTGATTCGCGAATGTGCTTCACGAAAAGGCAGGAGCTTCGTGAAGGCTTGTTTGTGCTTCGTGAAATTGGGAGCTTCACGAAGTAGGGTGCTTTGCGAAGGTGTTTACAAAAGGAATTTCCCAGTGTTCAGAGGCAAAGAGGTATTAATTAGTGGATGAAATTTGGACTTCAATAGAGCATCTATCAACAGTTGAACATGCATTATTTCATGCAAATGAAGAGACCTACAGGTCTATAAACTGTGAGTGGATTCCTTCAAAGAGAAGTGAGCTTAGGAAGAGGAAGAAGGTGATCCTCTCCACCGGCAATGAGCTAGAGAGAGAGAAACAGGGAGTGACCATTGGGAAAGCCGTGAGCTGACCCTAAACTTTGTAAAGGCAGTGAGCCTAGGCATAGAAGTGATCTAGCCCGAACATTGTAATCCAAAGCTAGTGAAGTTTAGTGGAATTGGTACGACCGACAACTTGTCGGTGTATTCTCCTTGGACATATCCCTATGCGGTGAACCAAGTAAAATTGGTGTGTCCTATGCATGCTTTACTTTCGGTTTACTTTGTGCAACAGGAAAGAGAGAGAAGAGTGTTTTTCTTAACAGCGAAACAAGATCAGAATGGGCATTATTTTTAAATTTGTCATACCCTGATTCACCCCCCCCCCCCCCCCCTCAGGGTATTCAGCCTTGTGGACCTAACACATGTCATGTTTTTAATGATAAAAATGATTTAATTTTTACTACTTTAAGAAATCATAATATTCATTATATTGATTTTAATTATTTATCTTATAATAAAATTTCATTCTTAAGTTCATTTCACAAAGAGTTGTGGATTTGGAATAGGATACTAGGAAATTGAAATATTCATTCACTTTGAAAAACAACTAGGAAAGAGATAGTTAGACACCTACCAAAACTTTAATTCCAAAATGACAGTGTTTGTAATCCCTGAAAAAAGGGAAACTTTATAAAATTTCTTTTAAATCTATAAATGAATTTGAAACCTCTCATCCTCTAGAGTTAATTCATATGATCTTATTTAGACCTTCTAGAGTCTCAAATCTAATAGGGAATGATTACGTCTATGTCCAAATAGATGACTTGCCTAGATATACTTGGGTTTACATTCTAGATAAAAAAGTGAATTTGTTATTACTTTATTTAATATGAAAAATCTATAGAAAACCTTAGTAGTCTTAGGATTAAGACCTGAAGGAGTGACCATGGTTCAATGTTTGGAAATCACGACTTTGAATCATTTTGTTCTCAAAATGGCTATAACACAAATTTTATGCTCCCAGGACACCACAACCAAATGGTGTCATAGAAAGAATATATAGGACTCTTCAAGAGATAGATCAAACCTTGTTTAATGATAATAGACTATATGTATACTATTTAGATGAAGCATTAATAGATATTATTATAATATAAAGAGAGTATTTATTAGACCTCTCTTAAAGAGAAAACCTTATGAGTTATGGAATATCAAAAATACCATGTTTAATTACATTAATATTTTTGGTTGCAATGTTTTTATTCAAAATAAAAAAGGATAATTCGGATGAATTTTCTTCTAAGAGTGATGAATGAAATTTCCTATGGTATTCATATTCTAGTAAATATTATTGAGTGTTTAATAAGATAACCAGAATAATGAAAGATTCTATTCACATTATGTTTTATGAAACTAATCCCAATGAATCTAAGAACATCATAGAAGACATTGAGGATGACCATTCAACTATGAATATCAATTCTAATCCTTCTGAAAGTTTTATTAAACAAAAATATAGTTGAGCTAGTAAACTACCAAAACCTGACACGAAGAAGACCTTGAGTCTACCAAACTATCTTAACAAATACCCATTACGACTCATAGAGACCACCCTTTAGATGCAGTAATAGGAAAACTAAGAAAAGGTACACAGACCAGAGCTTCCCTGAGAAATAAAATTGAAAATCAAGCCTTATTACCATATATTTAACCTATGTACATCAATGATGCCACCAATAATGAATTCTTGGTAATATATATGTAAGAAAAACTTAATCAGTTTGAAAGAAAGAATGTTTGGGAACTTGTTGACGGACTTAAGACCCCTCAACTATTGGTACTAAGTGGGTGTTTAGAAACAAGGTTGTTGAGTCTGGAACTATAGTAAGAAATAAATCATGATTATTTTCACAAGAATATAATCAACCAGAAGGTATTGATTATGAACAAATGTTGGCACATTTAGCAAGACATGAAGTCATTATGATACTACATTCCTATGCAGCATATTTGGACTTAAAACAACATCAAATGGATGTTAAAATTGAATTCATAAAAGGATTTATAATTGAGGATGTTTTTGTGGAAGAACCCCTAGTATTTCAAAATCCATATTTTCACAATCATGTTTTTAAATTAACAAATGCTTTGTATGGTTTAAAACATGATCCTAGATCTTGGTATGACAGGATTACCTCTTTCATTAATTCAAAAAGTTTTTGAAAAGGTATATATGATCCAACCCTCTTTGTAAAAATAATTTCAGAAATTTTTTAATAGATCAAATATATGTATATGATATTATTTTTGGATCTTCAAATGATTCCTTTTGTACTAATTTTTTCAAAATGTTTCAAAATGAATTTAAAATGAGTTTAATATGTGAATTAAAATTATTTTTTGGTTATCATATTTTTTAAAATAAATAAGGAATTATCTTGAATAAAATTAAATACACTAAATATCCTTATAACGTTTTCCCTAACAAGTACCAAAAGAAATGATACTCCTATGATTAAAACCTGTAAACTAGACCTTGATGAAAATGGGAAATTAGTATATCAAACTTGTTACATTTGTATGATTCGTAGTCTATTATACTAAACTATTAGTCATCCTGATATTATGTTTAGTGTTTATGTGTGCTCTCATTCATGGAAATCCAAAAGAGTTACATTTATTAGCTTTCAAAATAATTTTTAAATACCTCACGTATAAAGAAAAATTTAGGGTTTTTCTATCCAAGAGGGCATGCTTTTGATTTAGTTAGTTTTTCAGATGGTGATTTAGGTGTCTGTACATTAGATAGACAAATCACATCAGGAACATGTCATCTTTTAGAAAACTATCTAGTATCATCGTGTATTATTAAGAAAAATTTTGTTTCACTATCTACTGTTGAAGATGAATATATAGCTATAAGAAGTTTTTGTTCACAAATATTGTGGATAAAACATAATTTACTAGAGTTTTGATACTAATTTATACATGTACCTATAAAATTTGATAACATAAGTGTGATAAATATTTCCAAAAATATAGTATCCTTCTCTAGAAAAGAAACTCATTGATGTAACACATCACCTTTTGAGAGATCACTATCAAAAGGGTAATCTAACATTAGTATTTATTAGAACTGAACATCATTTAGATGATATATTCACAAAGACTTTGAATTATGAAATATTTAGCATCATAAAACCTTATATTGGAATGATAATATTTGGTTTATTAGTCACCATTGATGAGTCATCATTGAAAAAATCACCTTTAAATGAGTCAGCATTCCATTTTATGTTACTGTTTCTTTATTACTATTTCTATTTTCCTTTACAAATTTAATTTTATCCCTGTAATTTTATTAATTTTTATTTAGAATCCTTAAATTATAAAACCATCATTATAACACTAAATTGATTCACTACCTCTATCCCTTGATCTGCTTGACCTTTTCCATCATCTAAAACAGATCTTTCTTCTTCATTGTTCAACACGGATCCTTAAACTGATCAGAATGGACCATGTGAATTGAGTTATAGAATCAAATCAAAAATAAGTGAGGCATTAGAAAAACTAAATGTATCCCTAAATAGTTTGGAACTCATTTTACTAAACCCTCATTTTAGAAATAATGTTGTCAAGATAGGAAAACAAATTTTTGAACAATAAATTCCAACTTGAAATACTCCAGTGCTAAAGTTAATATAAAAGTAGAAGTGTATGAACAAGTTTACCTTGAATCATCAAATTTATTATATAAGGGTAGTCTTATAATTTTTTCAGAGTGCGAGATTTATTTTTGGGATGAAAGATGATAGAATTTTACATTGCATAAATGGATAAGATATTTCTTTCTCTTCAATAGATTTGGAAAAATGTTTAAATGTTCCTCCTAAAGGAGTAGATGAGAATTTTCAAGGAATTATACTGGGTGATAGTGAAAATTTAAATTATGAATTATCTCTCCTACAATTAACTAGAGATGAATCACTAAGAAGACCTACTGATTCCATGCTTGTTGGTGAATGTAAGTTCCTATTCAAATTTGTATACCATGATTTTTGTCCAAGGAAAGGGTACAACAAAACAATGAGGTGTCAAGATTTATACTTTATGTATATTATGAATAAAGGTAAGAGAATACATTTTTACAAGTTTTTGAAGATCCATATTTATGATATGCATAAGTGGTTATCTGGATCAAACTCCCTCATTTATCAAAAAATTATTTCATCCATATTAGTTTCAAAGTGTTATGTCAAATATGTAGATGAAGTTGACGAAATGTTTTGTGGTTTTTTTCTATCAATTTTTTTAAAAAAGAGTTAATGTGAACCAGAATCCCAAGAATGGATTTTGGGTCAGAGAAAATGATAATGTGTATGATGATTTTAACCCTATTTACCACCCAACTAGACATAAGTACATTGTGGATTTCGGTATTGAATATTTTTTTATTGATGTATAAATTAATGCATATGGTTTTAGTGAAAGAGATGAGCTAGTAGTGGAAAAAATATAAGTTAAAAAATAAGAATAAGAAGCTATTTTGTCTGAGATATCATTAAATATCTACGTAGAGTATCAAGTGGAAATTTCAGTTCATGAGACTATCTACCTACCATATAATCCAGATTACATAAAAATTATGATTAATAAGACACTATTGTTTCGGGAGAAAATTAATCTAATTGTATAAAAATAAGACATCAGGTGATGAAAATGGTAATGGAGGTAATGAGATTGTTTCTAAAGAAGTTTATAAAGAGAAGGTATATCATGAAATTTTTGAAGAATCATTCTATTAAGATAATGAGGAAATTATTTATGAAGCTCATGTTGATGACGATCCAAATGATGGAAAAAATGGAGACCCTATTAACAAAAAATAATAAAAAGGTGGTACTAATCCTGAGGGTAGTGATGAGTTAGGAAATTATTAAGATCCAAAACTAGAGACAATTTAACATCAACCCTCTTCACATGTGGTATCTAGTTCTCATAGATTTGACAATAAAAAAAATGATACCATGATACTTGTTATTTAAAAAGGTCCTACAAAAGGTATGGATGCTAAAAATGAGGGTAAGAGAAATATAAATCCCGATGATCAAATGGATCAATCACAACCATTAGAAAACATGGAAACCACTCAGATAGAAGCTACCCTATCTAAAAATGACATTGGTTAATGTTCTCGAATACCCATACAAAATCCAATTCTTCCATATAGAATACCTTCAGTTAGTTCATTTGAAGAATGGAAAAAATTTACAAGTTTTTTTAAGACATGAATTATCATACAGTGATTCAGATGATGAGCCTAAAAATTTTTCAGAAAAGAAGGATCCCTTGTGGATTAGATCGACCAATCTAGAGAGTTACAAATTTCTGTCCCCATGGAATCCAATATAATAGATGAGGTTGAAAAATCTCGTGAACAAATTGATATTACAACTGTTCAGCCATTTTTACCTCTTAATGTCAGTAAAAAGATTGTTATGAATTATTTTTAGTGGTTTGTGAATTCTAATTTGGACACTTTGAGGAAGAATTTGGTTTCAGTATTTACTCACGTCTAGAACTCTCTACCATTAACAACTTATCATCACAATGAAGAAAGTGTTCAATATTTGTCTGGATTGGTGATATTACATATCCAAACAAGAGTATGGTTTCATATTCAAGAAATTGTGGTAGATAAAAGAATATTTTCATCTAATATAGAATGTTTAAAATATTCTGTAGAGAGTCTGACATTCTCTGTATCACAATCCATGAAATCCAATTCTTCAAAGTATGAGTGTTTAGCTGCTACTGGATCTACTTCATTTTCACCACCTCCTGATCCTGTACATCTTGATAGAGATCTATTAAAATAGATAATCCGTGATGAAATTAGAAATTCTATGGGTAATGTGAGCACTTGTGAATAGAAACTTCGATAGATAAATATTCACAAAGACTATATCCTTGATTTCATAAGAGGATATGATGTAGATCATAGAAATTATAAGGATTACATAAAGAAGTCAATAAATTACTAATTTTAAAGGATCTATTCCAAGTATGAAATATCTAACAATTTCACATTTATTTATGAGAACCTGAGGATACAACTAGTCGTAAGAGCCTTCAAGGAATAGGTGAGTCAATTAAATGTTCTAACACCATCTCTTCAAAGAGTTATGGATAAAAAAAGACTTCTTAAATGTGAAGTAAAGGAGAGGTTCAATGACTATGGACTTCAACAATTTCTTAATACCCTACCCTCATGTCCATAAACCACTATAAATTATAGAGAATCACTCAATGTTTCAACAATTCTTTCAACCACATCCATAAACTCAGTTTAGTAAAGGCCTATTCTAATCACTTAGTTAAACAATATTATGCCTCCAACATATCAGTCTTTGAGTTTTTCACTAGTTAAATAAATCAAAAAACTTACGAAAATTATCTTTCTAGATCAACTACATCTTTAAACCACACTACCATCCTTTATAACCATTTCCTAGACATACACATATACAGCCTCATCACAAGACAATGACAGAGATAGAACCAAAAACAAAGGGACAAATAAATTTGATCAACCCTATATAATATACAATGAATCTTTTTTGATGATATTTTTTATAGGGATCATTTTTATTCACCCTTCCAAAAATATCTTTTTTCACTCATATATTCTTGGAACCTTGATAATGCAAACTGCTTATGTTCTTCTATTTTATCTCTAAGATAAACAACTAATTTTCATTTCTGACAATCTAAAAGGGGGATATAAATTGGGAATTCAGTTTTATATTTGTAAGAAGATAGTTTATAAACTCAAATACATCTCTGATTATTTATGATTACTCATTTAGTAGATGATTTATAAATTATAATATTTTGTGATCATCAAAAATGGGAGGAATATTGGAACCTAATTGTATGGGGTGTTTTTGAAAATCTCTTATTTTAATGACCACAAATCATAATTTTTTTAGAACTACTCTTTCACATTTTGTATGATATTTGTTTGTATGATATCATTTTATATGATAAGAATGGTTCTATGATATTTTTGTTGAGTATTATGGAAATCCACAGTTGGTTGAGAGACACCATTACCACCATGAATAGCTACCTCTAGGATGAGCTACCGCATGACCAAGTCACCATCACCTCTAATAGGATCTACCACCAGGATAAGATAACTCTAGAGGCGATTCAAAATTGTCGCTAGAGGACTCATCGACAGAGGTGAGTCCCCACCAGATGCTGATTTACTGCCATATTCTTATTACAGTTGTTGTCTGAGGGCTTTGGCGTGAATGACTAAACCACTAATTCTATTCCTAGATAGTTTGAGAAAGTCTTCAAGACATTATAAAAGCCGATCTGAGGATTTTATATCTCCTCCAACCAACTCTACAATATATTAAAAATTTATTTCTCTCAGTAATAGAAAAAAAATATAACATAGACCGTTGATACGATATTTTATTAAAAAATATATATAGTGAATTATGATACTGAATTTGTGAATCCTCTTGAAATTGATGATTCACATTCTATGAAGATCAATGACACAAAATCACATATCCCATTATTGAGATTTATTGAGACATCAAAGAGAGATCAACTTATACATACCTATAGATTTCTATAATCCACTATTCTACTTAAATTTTTCAGAACAAAGCAAAAAATCTTCACCAATGCTAATTGGAGGAATCAGAACATACATAACACATCAAACTGAGATTTTTATATTCTTATTTTTTGGTTTAATTTAGTTTTGAGCAGCGTGTTGTTTTCCTTTTCTCCAATACAGAATATATTCTACACATTCCTAGATAATAATTTTTATTATACTCTTCCACAATCTGTATCCCATTGTGTTCGTGGAAGAGGTCCATGTGTGACCTATTCTATTAATATATCCCATGAATAACTATGGAATAGTATTTTTATTTTATAAATCTTATTTCAGATGAATGTATACCAAATACATGTTGTGTATTTTTTTTATTTATAATATTCTTGGAATTGGGTGATTTCCAAGTGGAGGGGATTAAGTCTCAACTTGAGACTAAACATCTTATTTATTCCACCTTGTCACTATGTTGTTTTACTATCATATTCAAGAAAAAAATTTATTATGAAAAAAAATAATTGGCTTGATAATTAATCATAACTACTGTTATATATGTTTCTATATAATTAAATTGATTTTCAAAAGATAAAGTATTTATAAAATATATTTTAACAGAGACATAATCACTCTTTAAGAATTATTTTAAAAGGATAGATATTATATCGGTCATTTGTTTTTATTAATTGTCCAATTAATTTTATAAATGGGTTTTTTATTTAGTCTTTTTATTTAGTGAAATGTTTATTAGGATCTCAATTCACCACCTTTTGAGTTACTCACTCCGACCAACAGTTTTGGTATGATTTCATTTTTTTTAATTTTTTTGGTACTTGAGTTGAAATGAATATTATTCTCACCTATCACACAAAAATTTTATTTTTAAGGAATTTAAATTATGTTTTAAAATAATGGATTTCAAATGACTACTGTTGTGAAAAAGTTTTTCTATAATTGGCTTTTCAATAATTTTTATGAGTTTGACTAATTTTTGAAATCCATTACCATTAAACACTAAATAAAAATATTTTTCTAGTACTATGAGGTATTTTGAACTAATTTTCTATATTTTTCTACTAACAATATTTTCCTGATAGATACTTGTATTTTATTTGAGAACTAGAACTTAAGATTTTTCTCTTTCGAATATTTGGATTTATGGATTGTTTTTATAGAATTGATGATATTTGTTAGGTAGCCACATTTTAACTTGATACATACCATTAAATATATCCTTAGTTATCCCTTAAAATCCATGAATTAAATTTTAAATTTAATCTATATTATAATCTAATATTTTATTACCTACCTACACTCTTAGTATTTTTGAATTGATATTTCAAGTTTGAGTGTGGGGGAAGGGCCATTCATGTGCATTCTTTGAGATGTGCTTAATTTTTGGGTGGTATGAGGTGTGTGTAAAAAATTTTGAGAAGTGGATAGATAGTGATTATTTATAATGATTTTTAATTTCAGTGTTCATTCTTTTTTTATCTATTTCTCCTTAAAAAAATTAATACTAAAAAAATGAAAACAATGTTATGCCTTTCTGGAAATTTTAAATAATTGTGGAGATCTATGTTGTTATAATTAATTGTAACCATTAATTGACCCTAGTCCCCTATCATAAAAATGGGGGGTGTTTTTTTCACATTTTAAAGGGGATTTGAGTGAGTAATTTCATTTTTTCACGTGATTATTCTAGCATTGTACTTAAGAGTCAAACCTCTTCTATCTAACCTTCAGTTTTTTTAATAATCTTTCCACCAGACCTAAGAAACAAAATTATCCTTAAAACATTTCTCAATATTGAAAATATTTTCATGTTTCACTTCGTGGAGAAATTCGAAATATCATATGCCTGTGGTGATACATGAAATTTTTAATTATGATTATAACTCTAGATCTATTTTTCCTTGAGTGAAGAAAGACATAGTTTCAATGTGATGTATGTTTTTATTGGGTCATGGATAGAAATATGAGGTTGAAAAAAATTAAATTTTTGTATTTAAAATTAAATAATTTTTTTTTTATAGAGTAAACATGATAATTTATTTGAATAATATCATTTATGTTATCTCATTTTTTATTATTCAGCGCATTTTGATTTAAATATATGATAATTTCATATGAGTGAAATTATTATGTATGGTGGGGTGATGAAGATTATATTTTCATATATTTTATACTATAATTAAATTTTACTTATCCCAACATAGTGTTATTTAATGGAAAATTGTCACGTTTTTAGTTTTTTGTTGTATTTTTTGGTTAAATGGAAAAAAATGGTCAATTCTAGAATTTTAACTATTTTTAATCAATTTTTTATTTTGAAAATATCCTTTTAATAGTGATCTAAATGGACTAATTATTTTTAAGGATTTATATTTTCATGAGATATATATTTTTTAGCTTTTCAAAGTGATGATTCGACCTTCTAACGGACCAAATAATTCATTCTTTATGGAAATATCTTCTAGATTGAAGGGTGGACCCACCACATTCATATGAGAAAAAATAAAGGCAAAACACTAAAAATGTGATTATTCTAAATTGATATAGACTATGATGAAATGTCACAAACTCATGAAGCGTTTCATGTAATGTTTCACTCACTAAGGTAATTATTGGATGATTATAACTAGTAGAATATTAAAGGCCACTTTGGGAATAAACATTTCCATTAATCAATAAAATCATATATTTTACAAAAAGTATCCAAAAAGAATTAAATTTGGAGGTTAGATAAATAATTTTGATCCTAAAAATTCTCTACAAGGATGCATGGGGAGATTCGGACGATTTAATGGTCAATATAGCATGAGAATTTGAAGTTGTTCAATATGAAGAGTCACATCGAAAAATTCAATATCTTCAATTATAATAGTCATTACTCTGTCTTAAAGTGGCCAATAAAGTTTAAATTTTGAGGGTGAACGAAATAGATATTAAAAAACCACTTATATAAAGTCACATATTCCATTTTATTCAATTTATTGGGAGGGACATACGAAATCATTTAGAGGATAACTTTGGAGAGAATTATTTCAACCCCTTATCCATATAAAAATATATCCCTTATTCATCACAATGCTTGAAATATAGCGGTAGCATTTGTTGAAAATTTATATATATTTGTAGTATTTTACATTTTTTATAGTAGTTTTCTTTTTATATATTTTACTTATTCTTCATACCTAATATCTTCTATTTCTTTTATTTTATGTGTTCTCTCACCATGTTTCCTTCTCAAATCCACTAAAAATAGAGAACTAACCATACTGATTTTTGAGGTAGGTAATTGTGATTTAATTGAGTTTTATTGTGATTAATTTTCTATAGATTTCTTAAAATATGAGTGTTTTGGATATAGTTAAATTTATTATGGTTAGTGGTCACCGCATATTCTCTATCATCGGAATTATTCATCTCATTATTCAATCATCATTCCCCTCACAATCTATGTCATGGATATGGTGGAGTATGTTTTGGTTAGTGATGGTCGGAGAAGAGGTATTGAGGATGAAGTTTGGAAGAATATTACCTTGTTTTCTGAGGTCTCAGTACAAGTTAGTCACAATTGAAATGATAGGGTGTAGGGTGATAAGTCTTGATCACTACATTTACTTGAATATTGATATCCATTTTGAATAATGATTGAAATCCCCGTGACCTACTAAGACCATTTTCAATATTTCATTCTTATAAAATCGTTCTATATTTGATATATATTTAAATATTTATAATATTTATATTTCATTCATTTCGAACCCTCATATATATTCTTTTAGTTAGTTTTATATTACTAAGATAATAATAGTGGCAACAGAAAGATGGTGTGTGTGAGAGGCATCCTCAAGATATTGAACCTAGGGTGTGAACTCAATATTTCACTCATATGTAAATATAAAATTGAGTATGTTAAAACAAATAAAACTACTATCATAAATTTGGAACCATTTTTGAGTAGACAAAGCCTTAGGAACAATAATTTTCTTTAAAAACAAAAAAAATCTAATATTTCAAAAAATAAAAAAAATTAATTTTATTGCATATCTTTGGCCAAGATTTATTTGTATGGTGATTACTATAATTATTTTACTATTGAAATGATCAATGGTGGGTCTTCATGGGAAGAGATATTTAATATTCAAATGGAATAAAATTCATTAATGTTAAAATTGAATTTCTGTATTCTCAAAATATCATGTAATCTAGTTTCATCGTTGGCCACCAGAGCTGAGAAAGTTAATGTCTTATAGACAGAATGGTAAAAAGGAAAGATGAGGAGAATGAAAATTCTATTCCACATATATTTCACAAAAAATTGGTTACTTTGAATAAATACTTGGAGATCCACTTCCCTATCCACAAATGGAATTTCAAGCATCCTTTACTAACGAAAATGAGTCTACAGATGATTTTTTAGGGAGATTTACTTTATGAAACTTATCTATATTCAAATATTTTTAATTTTGAATTGAAATCTAATATCCCTTATTCTGATTTTTTTTTATTCATTATCATTACTGCATACCACTAATTAAGAATATGAATAAGTTTCTTATGATGAGTATAAAATAGAGGATCTATTCGAGTTGTACATTGGTGAAAATGAGGATGACAGAGAAAAAAAGCAGAAATAAATTTATAATCATTTGCTGGACCTACACAAAAATAGAATCCACTTTCTATCCTAGTATCATCACCACCATGGGAATCCACTCTTCTATCTAGAATAAATAGGGATCAACCCTTTATTATTTTCCCACCCCCTATTTATCTCAAATTATCTATTTCTTCTCTTATGGGGTGGGGTTATTTTAGTTTTTATTTGGGTTCATAGACCTATTATATACTGAGGAATTTTAGAAGACATAAATTGCGATGGTTTATAAAAAATAATTTTTATCCACAATCATATTTATGTTAAACCACTTCAACTACTTGACCAGGGGCCGTAACAATCTTGCATCCACATGGGGGTCAAAACCATGGACTATCCAACATCCATTACACTTTATTTTTCTTTATTTTTGATATAATTTTCAATATTTAATTATAATTTTGGTAGTGTATATTGCTATTATCTTAAATCAAGGATTATAATTCAAAAATAATATCCGGTTGTATCTTTTCTTTACTTTTTTTTCTTCTATTAAAGTTATTTTTATCACTTCACTCACTTCAATTTTTTTTGGGAATTGAAATTATTTTTTTGAAATAATGGATTTTAAATGATTACTAATGTGAAAGATATTTCCAGAAATTGGATTCTCATGAATTTTTCTAAGTGTGACTAATTTTTTGAATACATTCCCATTAAAAATTGACTCAAAATTTTTATATAGTCCTCTGAGGTATTCTGAACCAGCTTTATATATTCATCACAATACCCATACTTTCCTGAGATAAACTTTTCATTTTTATTAAAACCAAAACAAGGGATTTTTTTTTGAAAGATTTGGATTCATGGAATGTTTTGGACATTATTGAGGCACTTATTTGGCTTGCCACTTCTTACCTTCACAACTTTACTTAAATATATCATTTATTATCCTTTAAATACCTGATTTTTTTTAATTTTTTAAGCTATATTATAGGATAATTTTCCTTAACTATCCAAAGTATTTGTCTTTTTTTATTTGATATTTGAAATTTTTGTGTTGGGAAAGTTCCTTTCATGTGAATTATTTGGGATGTGTTTAATTTTTGGCTAGTGTGAGGTGTGTGTAAAATTTTTTGGGAGTGTATAGATAATGATTATTAAGCATGAGTTATCATTCCAAGGTTTTTATTTTTTCTATCAATTTATATTTTCAAAACAAAATGGGAAAAATAATAAAAAGTAAAATAAAGATGTGGATTTCTCGAGATTTAGAAAAAAAGGGTGAACATATTTGATGTTATAATTCATTATAATAATTGATCGACTAAATTTCCATTTTTTAAAATTGAGGTGTTTTTTGTTTCTAATTTTCAAGGGGATTTTAGTGAGGAATTTATAGTTTTTTTCACTTGATTATTATTTCATTGTAATTAAGAGACAAACCTCCTATTTCTAGCATTGGGTTTTTTCATAATTTTAACAACAAACCTAAACCACATAGTTCACCTATAAAAGGATTGAATGATTGAAAATATTTTCATATTTCTCACTATAGAGAAATCATAAATATCACAAGACAGTGGTTATACATGAAATTTCTATGTATGAGAATAACTCTAGATTAGATTTCACTTGAGTGAAGAGTGACATAAAATTAAATGTTAGGATGGTTTTTATAGGGCCATGGATGGATTTATGAGGTGGAAAAAATTGAATCATGATTGTTGAAAAGTAAAGGTATTTTTTTTATAAAGGAGACATGCTAATTTTTTTGAAGAAGACAATTGATGTTTTATCATTTTTGATTATTGTGTTCATTTTGATTCGAATATATGATAATTACTCAAGAATTCAATTATTAAGAATAGGGGAGGGATAAAGCTAATATTTTCATACATTTTATACTATAATTAAATGTTATTTATCCCAATATAGAGTTAATTAATGGAAAAGTGTCACCTTTTTAAATTTTTGTTTTATTTTGTGCATAAATGTGAAAAAGGACAATTATGGAATTTAATATATTTTCAATCACTTCTGAATTTTAGTAATATCATTTTCAATACTAATACAAAATAATTGATTATTTTTTTAGGAATTATAAGTTCATGGGATAGATATTTTTTAACTTGTCCAAGTGATTATTTTACCTTCTAAGTCACCAAATATATCATTCTTTGTGGAAATACTTTCTTGCTTCTAAGATGGGATCCACGTCAAGGATTAGAGAATAAATCATTCTAAAGGACTCCAAAACAAATTATTCCACCTGGATATGGAAGATGAATCAAATTCACACATTCATGAAGAGTTTCATGGAATTTTTCACTCATTAAGGTAGCCTTTGGATTGTTACAACTACTTGAATATGAAAGGTTCCTTTGGGAAGAAATAGTTTTATTCAATAACTAAATCAAATATTTTAAAAAATGAATACAAAATGAATGGATTTTTTAGGGTACATAGATAATTTATTTTCTAGAAACCCATTAGAATTAACCCTGGTTAGATTTAACAAGTTTCAATGTCATTATGGCATGAGAAGTTGAAGGTGGGGAATATGCAGTCAGCTAGACAGATTAAATGTCTCGAAATAAAACAATCATAACATCTCTTCGTAGTGTCCAATGATACTAAAATATACAGGGTGAATTATAAATACACATGTTAAATATTCATACATTTAATGTATCATCCAAATAGATACATTTAGAGGATACTTTTGGAGCCAATTCACTCACCCCTCTCTCTAAAATATGTATCCCTTCTTCATTTGAAGGTGTGGAAACTTGGGGGAATCATTTTTTTGGACATTTCAATATATTTGTAGTATTTCAAAAAAGTTAATATTAGATTACATTCAATATATTAGAATTATTCCCCATGCATCACTTCTTCCATTTATTTTATTTTATGTGTTCTCCCACTATGTACCCTTCTCAACTCCATAAAAAATGGAGAACTAAAATTTATACTTGTTCAAGGGAGGGGTTGGTGCTGTGATTGAGTTTTATTGTGCTTAATTTTATATATCATTATTCAAAAATGAGTTTTTTGGATATATTTAAATTTATTATGGTGAGTGGTTACCCCATTTTCTCTATTGTACGAATTCATCTTCTCATTTATCCATCATCATCCCCTTCACAATCTAAGTCACACATACAGTGGTGTATGACTTGGGTAGTGTTGGTCCGAGAAGAGGTATCATAAATGAAATTTTTAAGTGGATTACCTTGTATAAAGAGGTATCAGAATGACGTAATAAAAATTAAAATGAGAGGGTGTAGTGTAATAGGTTTTGATCACAAAATTGAGATGAGTACTCATATCACTTTTGAACAATGATTTCAATCACCACTACCTCCTAAGAACATTTTTATTATTTCTTTCTTAAGAAATTATTATATATTTAATTTAAATTTATATATTTATAATATTTATAATTTATACATTTAAAATACCACCATATATGTTAGTTAAGTTAGTTTTTTATTATTATGATAGTTCTAGTGAAAATATAAATACTTCTTACTCTTAATTAAATATTAACAATTTGATTTATTTTATTAATAAAAAAATAATTAGTAACTTATTATTAAATATAAACATTATTAATCGTCATTTATGGTAAATTTAACTTAATTATCTTCATAAATATTAGAAAATATTACTTTAAATTAAACAAAAATGACACTTAAAAATGGTATTTTAAATAAATGAGTACTTTTAAAAATTAAACTTATATTTAAGATAATATTTTTGATGGTTACTGATTTTAATGATAGAAAATTATTGATTACAAAAAAATGTTATTGGACATTAATAACACACCATTAAAAAATTTTAACAAAATATTAATTAATTAAATGAAAATACATAAATCATTTTTTTATTAGTGTAACCTTTTACATTAGTTTTAAAAATTTGGGGCATGAGTTTTATAAGTACAAATAATATTTTAATATTCATAATATTAATTCATTGTTTAATATTTGACCACATATATGTTTTTTTTACCTTCTAGGTCCCTATTTTATATTAATCAATTTAAGAAAATTATAATTTTTTCAATAATCACATTTTCAATAAAAAAATCATTATTTTTTGATAATTCTCAAAATATCAATCTAAGTCATTCTGGATATTATAAATTACAAAAAATTAATTAATTTTATATAATTATATTTCAATATGTTATCTATTTATATTTCAATTGGAAATACACAATATACATTTAATGTACTTTTATTGACTACTGAAGTTATTAATCGTTAAGTGTTTTTATTACTGATTTATACAAATAATCTAATTGATTTAATGTAAATATATTTGGTCATATACAAAAATATATTGATATTTTAATAAAAATAATCTTAATTTATTAGGTTTTAATTATTTTTATTTTAGTGAATGTTAATAATGATAAAAAAATTAAATGGAATAGATATATACTTCAATCATGGGTTGTTACATTCGACCCCCGTAAATAAATTATGTCCTTGAATTTTTTACAAATACATTAATTAAGTCTTTCAAATAAAGATAGATTTATCTTAAGATAAAATTCCAAATGAAATTCCTAGATTAACATCACATGTAAAACTATAAATAAAATCTTCTTCCTATATCAAGATAATTGAATTATTCAATTTACCTTAGTAGTTTAATGCTTTATGTACTCATATCCCACTTATAAAACATTTTATAGTTACATAGTGAAACACCCCCATGTGTTTATTCTTTTTCATTAGTGTAATAGATAAATAAACCATGTTCACTTATAATTATAATTCATGATAGTTTACTATGAATAATAATTGGACTTATACATATAGTTCTTATTCCAATAGATTGAATTTTGGGGCAATAACTGCATTATCTATTTCATCCATTGTTATCTTGGTTCCTTTGTTTTCCAAACATTGCATTAAAATAATGTTTAGGGAATATAATACATAAATTATTAAATGTAAAAAATGTTAAAATTGATATTTGAATAAATAATTCCTAAATGATGTGCATACCCTAAATTTGAGTATTTATCTTTAATATTGGGTATCCATCATAACTTTTCCATTAGGTTTTCTAATATAGTTAATTTCCATAAAATCATATGTTTAAATACTTCATAATGGTTTTTAACATTAATTAACTCTTTTTATCCCCTAGAAGTGTCTGTCCAGGTGCACAGTAAGATCACATTCACTATGTAATTGAATAATGACTAATATACACCCAAATATGTTTTTTAGGGTTGTCACTTCAAGAATAAGTTTCACTAAACCAGAATCCATTTTCATGTATCCTCACAAGGATGTATTTTCTATGAAAAAACAAAATCTGTTCTTTACAAAAAAAAATTGGAGGTTCTAATATATATAGTATTATACTAAGGGTTTTAAATAATTTTATATTATCCTAATCCCCCACAAAAATAAAATATTCAACCATACAAACCTAAATATTTATATATATGTTTGAAACAAAGTTCATCATTTACAAATAAACTCATTATTCCATTTGAATATCTTAAATAATCCTCAATCAATCGCATTCTAACCTCTAATGTTATCTAAAAACATATTCGATACCAACTATAAATTACCAAGAGTAGTTTTTCAATATTTTATTCCAAAATAATTGAAAATACAAAATTGGATTTGATAGACATCTATGACTACAATATTTAAACACATTTACAAACCATGTTCACTTTATATTGTAGTTTTATAGAATTATAAAAAATCAATATCTTGTATATCATAATTATTCACATAAAATGGACACTTTTCCAACCATATAAGAATATAATATATCCATAATTGGTTTTCAATTCCCCCATAAAATCTTTAGATAAGATAATCTTCTAGTATTATCGTACTTAATAATTTATTTTATAAAATTGAAAAATGGAAACATAAAAAAAGTGTGAGATCAAACAACCTATAAGGATAAATATAAAAATAAAGAATATCATGAGAGATTTGAGGCATAAAAATGATATCATAATTTGAATGATCCTAAGCTTGAGAGAATGTAATAATGATATGTTATCATAAATACATTTATTAAAAATTTATTATTACATAAGAGAATGGAATCATAAGAATTTAGAATCAATATTAAGCTGATATCATAATAATAGAGATATTATTACTCACTTTGATATAAAAAATAATATACCAATATAGTACCTATTACATTTTATAATTCCATAAATTACTCAATAAGAAATTATCATATTATGAGTATTACAACCTTGACTATCAAAAGAGGTTATATTTCTCCCTAATCATATACATAGCTTCCCATGGGAAATTAACATTACCCAGTGAATTAGAGATCTATATGGGTTAACCAAGGATAATAAACAATAATATAGATGTGTGAAACATGATTTTAATAGGAATAACATAGAAACCTGGAGAAATAAAATCCGTTTTATATGCTTTTCAAGTGGTTCCCTAATGAGGAATTATTAATTTCATCAACTGACATACCCTGATAAACCCATGAAAAAATAAATGGGTATACAATGATTTTAATAATAATTATTCATAAATACCACTCAGAAAATATAATTATGAAAATGGTATTCTCACCATATAGATATAGGATTTCTGGTTTAAGAAATAATTTTTCCAATTAGTCAATATTTGGTCATCTAGGTGAATACCCTTCGATGATGTAAAAGGGAATTCATAGAAAAATGAATTGTATATAAATCATGCATATAATAGTGTATTATTAAACCATAAAAACAAAATTATAGATCACGACCTAGATGTAAAATATAATTTCATAATCTATCAAGATAAATAAGGTGGTTTTTATCATTTGAATAATTCCCTTGATCAACAATATGACAAAGATGAAGACCACTCTTACAAGAACTAAGAAAATTTTATTGAAAATAAGAATCTAACTTTTTATTTTAATTTTATTAAAGGCAAAATTTTATTAAACTATGAGAATTATAATTTCCTTTTTTCAAATAAATAATGTGCAGAGAGAATGAATATTGGAAATTCACACAAAAATGTGTAAAACAAATTACTTCCATAAAAAATAAACCATGTGGAGAACGTTAAAAAATCATTTATTTTTTTATTGAACGATAATGTAGTTTAAAATATCAATTAAATAATCTTTATATAGTAATTTTTAATCTAATTATATCATTATTGATAAGGAAATCCTTTTCTTGAAAACTATGTAGGTGGAAAATTATAAATATTATTTAAAAAAATTTATGAAACCCACACCATAAAAGTATAAAAACATTCATTTGAAAGGGGGAGTAGGTAAAATTGGAGGTCACATAATATTAAACATATTTGGGTTATATATGAAAGATTCAATATGAAAAATATGGTCATGAAATAAAAATATTCAACCTAATGAATTAGATTTACTCTTTTCAACATCATGATTTTATTTGAGGAATATTTTTATCAAAGGTGAGGATATTAATGAACTGAATTAATGTACAATGAAATTAATCAATCTAACAACAGAAAAAATAATGGTTGTAAATGATAATTGTAAGATAAACCTAAAAAATATATTTCATGAATCATTTGAAAAATGACTTGAGTTGAGAATACAATTATAAATTTACTAAATATTTACATTCATATTCTTCCCATAACCAATAAAAAATAATTATTTACATATTTATATAGTATTTTTCTAGTAATAATGTTTTCATAATTATACATCTCATAATTTAATATCATTGTTCAAGTAGGTTGTCAGACATACCTAAAATTGAACACACTTTAACTCAATTGGTGTGAATGGTTAAGGCTGTATTTATTTTTTACATTATATAATTACATAAAAATAATCATAACATTAATTTATTTGTATTATAGAGTACAATATTTAATAATGTATGTATAAATAATGAAAAACTATAAGAAAAACCAAAAAAATGATTCTCCATGGGGATTGTAGTAAACAATCACAATATTAGCGTTACTGTATCTCATTTAATGATATGGGTAAAAGTGGATAGTAAGTAATAATTTAATATTTATAAATAATTTTTGGAAAAATTATTTATTCATCAATACCGTCATTATAAAAATCCATGAGGGGTGGTGGTGAAAGACTAAAATCCTCACTTCATGGAGGCTGTAATATACAAACACACACTAACGACCATTATTATTCTTCCTAGTAGATGTATGAAACTAATTAAATGTTTTTCCATTACTATAATTAAAAATAAAATTGATAATTGTGATGATTTTATTATTATTATAATAATCTTAGTGTTTTTTATAAATTAATGAGTAATAATGAAATGTTAAGAAAGATGTAATGCCAAAATTGAGACCGTAAAATTCCTATTCATAATGGTCATAGATTTGAGGCACTTAGAGTAATTTGTGGTGAATAGGGGAATTAGATATTCTAAAAGACATAATGTACAGTAAATTTATGGAAGTTTTAATGAAAATTAATAATTTTTATTTGATTATTTAAAGGGTGGAAGTGATCCACCTTTTATAAGTTTAGAAGATGGACTTCTCCCTAAAAAAGAATGGTGCGAGGGTAAGAGTGGAAATGAATGAAATTTATTTATGTTTAGTGTGGTGTGCTCGATAATAAATTTATATATGGATTTACAACCTAAAACATGTTTCTATAAGGTATAAAGGTTAATTAAAATTAGAAAAATTAAATCCACTATATATTAGAAATTTAAATAATTCATAAGATTAATTAAATATTAATTATTTAAATTATTTTATTAATAAAAAATATAATTATACCATTATTCCCAAATTTTTACTTTAGTATTATGAATTTTGGGCTCTATTTGACCAAATTAATTTCATAAATTTTTTCAAAATATTATTTTAAATTAAAAAATAATAACACATATGTTTTTAAAATAAAATAGTTTTTTAACATTAATCATATTTATGACATGAAATTCAGATGGATATTGATTTTCAAGGTAGAAATTAATTTTTTATAAAACAAATTATGGTCATGTGACATCTTAATCAATCAATTAATTTTTTTTAAAATATTTATTAATTAAAAGAAAAGATATTAAACATTTTTCTTAATTAATGTAGCATCTTACTTTAGTATTAAAATTATTAGTTTTGTGTTTTCTAAGGCCAATTAATATTTTAAAATGAATAATTTCATTATTTAATTTAATAATTGAATACTTAAATAGTTTTATAAGCTTACATGTCATTTTTATCTCTTGGTGATTTCATAATTTTTTTAAAACCACATTTTCCACTAAAAAATCAACATGTTTTTGAAACATTCAAATATTCATACAAAGCAAAATTTTATATTACCAATTCAATAATTATTTTGGTTTTATTTAATAATATTTTTTGAAATTTATATTTAAATTTTAATTGAATCACACTATATATAGTTAAAACACGTTTAATGAACAAAGGTGTTTTTAATCATTAAGTTATTTTAAAAATATTTTATAAAAAATTCCAATTTAAAAAGTATAATTATATTAGATCATATAATGATACATAAAAATGTTTTAATGGTTATAAACATAATTTACTAATGTATCATAATTTTCATTTTAGTATATATGATTTTTTTTATTAAATTTAAATGGTGTATTTATATAATGAAATATCAAGTATTAATAGATACAAATTGTTCGGAAGAAGTCTGGAATGAAATAAAATTGAAAGTCCTTGTTAATGATCTACACCTCTTTTTTGAGAGACCTACATAGGCTTAATCCATAATAATTGATGGATTTTTCTTGGGAGAACACTTTATGATCTAAGATTAATAAAAGTATTTTAAAATGGTTTTGGAGTTAGGATATTATAATCTACAAGGCTTAAATGGTGTGAATAAGGTAGAAGAAGATGATACCTTTTATATGTGAGGTGAGGGAAATACATGAATATTATTTAAAGGTTCCAAGGATGTAAAATCATTTTTAGGGGAAAGTAGCCCCAAAATTTCAGGGATTCGATGGTAAGATAAGATAAAGTTGAAAAATATTAAACCAAAAAAAACTAGAAATGTTTGGGTGGAAATCCTACAATTATCTATTGGATTATCAATAAAGAAATTAGTTTTAACCATAACTATGGTGACAAAATTGTACTATTTTACATTCAGTTTGACCAAATATTAAGTTTAATTTACGAAATTATATTAATTATGATGATTATGATTATGTAATCCAATTTTCTAGATTAAATTTATATAATTGAAGGAATTTAATTTTAAATGAGCACACAAATCACAATCTAAATGCATTTTAGAAAAAATACATTTTTAAGCATAAAAGATAAAGGTGGGGTTCTTAGATGTTTTCATTATTTTTGTGGTATCCCCTCTTAAATCAATGTGGAGATTCATGGTATCATTTTCATAATAGAGAAAGAAATGATACGTGGGTGGAATAATATTTGGCTTTTATGTGATATCAGTAATATTGTTTCTATTATCAGGTTGGTATCTACCTACGTATCTTGGACGCTCCCTAATTGTTGGATCAATTACTTAGATTCTCTTAATTCCATTAACCATATCATTACTCACACTTATAGAGAAGCTTACTCGGTGGCAGATAGCCTTCCCATAAAGGTTTCATCGGTTTTTATTTTCTCCAGTATGATGAAATCATTGATTATTTATTACCCCTTCATAAGAGTTATTGTGGAAGGACTCTTTTTTTTAACTTATTTAATTTTGTTATTTTTGTTTATTAATGGAGTCTAGATTTCTTTTGCAGGGTCTCATCTCTTTTAAAATACTCATAACATGCATAAAAATAGTTTTTAGAAAAAAAATTTATAAATACCAAAAATAAATTCATAAAAAATAAATTATATTTATTATTTTTATGTAATTAATTAAATTATTTCTAATTAAATAATAATTATGGTCCTATAAGATTAAATTTAAAACATAATGGAACTTTTATTTGAAAATAAATGACTGTTTTTATGAATAATATGTGTTTTTTAATCTTATTGAGATATAAATATATTTAAATAAAATATTAAAAATACACACTAAGATAATCTTAATATGGTGATTTAAAATATTATTTTAATTTCTTCTAAAATGTTTTATTAAAATAGTAAAAATGAGGTTTAATTTCCATGTGAGAAAATGTGATAAAAAACCTTTTTGAAACATAAAATGATATAATAGAAAATTGAGTACCTATTTATTATACACTAATCAATAAATATTAAATATTTCACACCTCTATAAATAATTTTGATAATGTGGTCATTACAGTTCATACCTACAAATTTAGAAGCACCCTGATATTAAAATATGGGAAAATCATATTCGATAGTGTATATGAAATGCATCACCATTATTATTAGATAATGTAACATTCCAAGTATTTATGATATATTTCAATTTAAATAAATTAATTCTATTATGAATCTTAAAACTCACCAAATAGTGAGTTTGAAAGGAAAACAGTACTCCATTATAATATTATTATCTAAACATGACAAGTATAACCAATATGTTAAGTTGGAGGGTATAAATAGTAATAAATCAATAATAAAAATTAAATTGTTTACACAGGTATAAAATAAATTTTAGGGTTATCTATTCAATAGAAATAAAATATAAACCATTTGGAATAAAAATCAATGTTTTTCTGAAAAACTGTATTTCTCTAAATAGTGGTTTTGTCATGATTTTCACATATAAATTAAAATTAATTTTTTAAAACTTTATAATATCATTTTGAAAAAATAAATTTTATTTTTGAAATCTAAAATTTCAAAATTATCATTGGGTTAATTCTTGAAACTTTTCTGAATATATTACATTTTTGTTGAATAATAAAAGATACTACTTTTTATTGAAAACTAAATTTTCTTATAATTTATATACAATTATATTTTTTTAAATTTTTTAATGTAAAATTATTATAGTTATATTAAAATTGGACAAATTAATGTTATTGTAATCAATTCCACAATGAATTTTCATATTAACACTTTATATAATCATGATAATTCTCTCTTTGGAAAACCACTCTTTCGTATCGTCTATAGATTAATTTTAAATTTAATTGAACAAATAATGTTAATTGAATTTATTAAAAATGATTAAATATTCAAAAAAATAATAAATAAAATTATATAATAATATAAACATACTTTTTGAGCATAATGAATAGTGAAATCAAAAAAATTAACTACCAAAGTTATGGTAAAAATGGATTTACTATGGGATTATGTAAAAAGATAAGGATAAAAAATGATGTAAAACTTGTCCAAAACCCAATTTATATCCATATGTATACCTTATAAACAATAAGTCAAAATAATAACACATATTTTTTGGAATCTTTCATGAGAACAACATGTGTATCACTTTATATTTAAAAAAATTATATGTTTGTCCTCTTCCCCACATATAAAAGGACACCACATCACCACCCCTATTCAAACATCCAGAAATATTTGGTTTTTACAATACCATCCAAAATCCATTCCTAACTCATCAAAAAACATCCTATATACCTTTTTATCTTTATTCTAATGTATCAATTTTTTAGGTATATAACGTATGGGGTTCTCCAAAGAAGAGGTAAAATCCTTAATTTGTGTATTTGTTTTATTTCTTATTCCATATCCATAAAATATTATTTATATATAACAATATAATAAAAAAAATTATAAAATATACTTATATTTTATTATCTCTTTTTTATGACCTATATCAATCTCCTCTTCTATAAAATGGGATATGATACTGTTGATCGTATGTAGGCCATACTACATCATCGCAAACAAACATAATTAATTTTCCATCACCACCTTTAAAGGATGAATATAAAAAAGGATTTAACATATTTATATAATATTTATGATATTATTATACTTCTTTAATAACTATATCACATAGAACATCTTACTTTACTTTCCATGGGGGATACGATAACATGGCTAGTGTGTACGTTAGACCACCTCCATACATAGTGATATGAATCATTTTTCACATATTCTTACCTGAAATTTAGTAAGGATAAAGTTAATAAATATAAGTTATATTTATGATCTAACCATATTTATTTAAATATAATATCACATACAACTTTTTATCTTCTAATTCATTGGTATTTAATAACATTGCATGTGCGAACATGTAGACTACTACCTCTACAGAGTAATCTGAAATATTTTTCAATTAATTATTACATGGATGTTAATAGAGATATATTTGATTAATATAAATCATATATTTATATAATAATAATTAATTTTTAAGTTTAACTAATATTTATTTTCCTTTCATTCCACCATAATGAAAAATGGAAACATCGTGCTTTTATTTGAGGAAGAGTTTCATCAAAGGGAAGGATATTAACAAAGAAAATTAATTTCTCTAGAGAAAAATAAAATGTACCAATTGAAAAAATAGTAGTTGAAAAGGATACATGAAATATCAAAATCAATAATAGATTTCACAAATCATAGGGATAACATACTTAAGTCTAGGAAACTATTTAGAATAGAGTAACATTTTAATCAAAACCATTGAGGGATAAAGAGAATAAATATTAACCTAAAATAAAATTAATAAAAAATATATCATGACAGAATAAAAAATTTGTATCATATATACACCATAAAAAATAAAATTTCTGTATAAAGTAAAATGTGTCTCAATGGAGGGAGTTTGACGAAAAAATATCTTATGGATTAAAAAAATTATAATAAAAAACCCATAAAAGAAAGATAAATTTTATTTTAATTTTTAATACCATTAATAATGATAATAAATGAAACAAATATCCAATTGGTAGTTTATGCACCATTTAAAAGAAATTTGGTGTATAAAAGAACATTTTTCTCAAAGAAAGATGTTTTGAGACGAAACCCTTACTCAGTTTCCTTACATAGATGGACACACTCTATGATCTTGAATAAAAAACCTAAATATAATAATTTATAATTTAATAGCCATATTCATAAAAACAATATTTATAATTTCCATTTATTATCATCATCTACATATATATTAGTTGGTTGTTCCTATTTTCCCACATCAGGTGTGTATATTTTAGACCATTTGTAGTAGTTTAGTAGAAGTGGAGTTATAATTCAATCCTCTTAAAATTTTAATTATTAAATTTTCATTAAAGTTAATATAATTAATTATTAATAATTATTTATGATTTTTATGTTATCTTATATGGGTACTTAAATCTTTATCTTAGAATATGAAGTCGATAACTAATAGTTTTCGAAGTTTTTTGAACAACAAATGTAATTTTTCTAACTAATGAGTTAAATACTATTTTATTCATTCCATAACATAGAAAAAATAATTATTTATAAATTTATATAATATATTTCTTGTAATTATGTATTTATAATTATCCATTACATAATTTTATAGTATTGTTCCAGTAGGTGGTTAAACTTACCCAAACTTGAATGCTCTTTAACTCGTTTAGTGTAAATGGTTAAGGATATATTTATTTCAAAATAATATAATTATATATAAATAATCATAAAATATTATTTTTTTGTTTTTATTATGGAGAACAATATTTGAGAACATAAGTATAAATAATGAAAAACTATTAGAAAACAAAACAACAATTCTTCATGGGGCGGTAGTCAACAAACACATTACTAGAATTTCTTTTACTCATTGAATAAGATGGGAAAAAGTGTATTGTAAGTTATAATTTAATATTTATAAAAAAATTATTTAAATTTTTTTATTCATAAACACCATCATTATGAATATCAATGAGGGGTGGTGATGAAATACCAAAAGTGCCACTTCATGGAGGTCGTAACCCCCTCCCCCCCCCCCTCACACACACACACTAACGACCATTATTATTTTTCTTAGTATATGTAAGATATAGAATATGTGATTTTTCATTTCTATATTAACAATAAAATTAATTATGATGATTTTATTATTATAAAAATTGTATGGTTTTTTAGAAAGTAATGAGTAAGAATGAAATGTTAATAATGTTGTAATAACGACTTTGAGACTATAAACTTTCTCTTCGTAAAGGCCATCAATTTTAGGGACATAGGATAATTTTTTTGTGAATATGGGTATTAGGGATTCTAAGATACATAAAATATAGTAAATTTATGAAGGGTTTAAAAGAAACTAATAAATATTATTGGAGTATTGAAAGGGAGGAAGTGTTCTACCTTTTATAAGTGTAGAAGTGGTAATTTTCCAAGGAAATGAATTGTGCGGGGTAAGAGTGGAAGTGCAAGAAATTTAGATCACTTAGGTGAGGTATGGATGACAATAAATTTAGTTATGTAATTAAAACACAATAAATGTTTCTATAAGGTATAAAATATAATTAAAATTAGGAAAATTCAAGACACCTTATATTATTCATTTAAATAATTATTACTCTTAATTAAATATTAATTATTTAAATTATTTTATTAATAAAAACTATAATTAGAGAATTATTACCAAATTTCTAATTGTGATTATGAATTTTGGGCTCTATTTGACCTAATCAATTTCATAAATTCTAGAAAAAATTATTTAAAATTAAACAATCAAAATACATATTTTATTATTACTTTTTTTTAACTTTAATAATATAAATATGATAAAATTACGATGTTTATTTATTTGCATGATAGAAAATAATTTATTATAATAAAATTAAGGTTATGTGAAATCCAAATCAATCGATTAATTATTTTTCAAAATATTATGAATTAAAATAAAATATATAAAACATTTTTTTTATTAATGTAACAGTTTACTATAGTATAAAAAATGTTAGTCTTGGGTTTTCTAAGGAAAATTAATATTTTAAAATGCATAATGTAATTATTTAATTTAATAATTTACAACTCAAATGGTTTTATAAAATTATATTTCATTTTTATGTATTGTTGAATTCAAAAAAAAAATTAAACCACATTTTAGACTAGAAATTCGATTTGTTTTTGAAACTTTCAAAAATTTATACTATGTAAAATTTGATATTAAAAATTCAAAAAAATGATAATTTTATCTTATTATATTTTTAGAAATTATTTATTTAAATTTTAATTGAAAAACACAATATATGGTTAAAACATGTCAATTGAACAATGGTGTTTTTATCATTATGTTAATTTAATAATATTTTATAAAAACATTCCAATTGAAATAATATCAACATATTATATTATATATTGAAAAATAATAATGTTTTAATTGTGATCAATATAATTTATAATGTATCACAATTTTAATTTTAGTACATATGAAATTTTTATTAAATTTAAATGGTGTATTTATGTAATGAAATAACAAGTATTTATAGATACAATTTTTTTGTAGAAAGTTAAAAAAAATAATTAAAATTGAAAGACCGTGTTTAATATCTACACCTCTTTTTTGGGAGACCGACTTTGGTTTATACCCTTACACATGATAGATTAGTCTTGGGAGAAAACTATATTATATAGGATGAATTAATGTATTTTTAGAGGGTTTTGGTGTAAGGATATTATATTATACAAGGCTCAAATAGTGTGAATAAGGCAAGAAAATAGGATACCTTATGTAAGGGAGGTGAAGGACATATATGAAATTTATTTAAAGGTTTAAATTAATGGGCATGAATTGTCTCAAAAATACACTATTAATAATATTGATTTTTATTCTCACAAATAAACTTGTTTATTTTACTAATGATCTTATTTTAAGTGTATTTCTTGAAATTTATATTCTTTGAAATTATTATTTGAAAATAATATTCATGTATTTATTTGTTATAAATATTCTTTAAAGTGTTCAAAATGCACTTAAGCGTATTCTGGAAACATTGTTCACTGTTTTTCATTTTCCGGAACCACTATTCATCCAGTATACTAAAGAACGTAACATAAAGAACACACCCAATGTTGGTATTGAAGCTTATGGTAAAGGATCAGCAGGTATAGTTTATCAAGCATATGATGGATGAAAATAATGGTTATATAACATTTCATTTGAATGAAACCTAACGTTTTTTAAAGATAAAAATTATAGTTAAACCCCCTACGTAAGTATGGAACCTTATGTTTGAGTCGCAAAAGTATGGTTCATCAACCATACTTTTGTAATAAAACTAAGGTTGTCAACCTGAAGTTTAGGAAAATTGAACTTATGTATAATCAATGATATGCTCATATTTTTATGCTGACAAATATGATTGTAGGGATCATCAACCCTATATTACGTGGTTGAACCCTACGTTTAGTTTTTTTTTCTTTACAAAGGAATATTAAGTTTGACATTTCAACACTAGAAATTTGAATTTACAGCTTTATCAGAGTTTTCTATAACAGTATTTTACGAATATCAAGGTGATTTAAAGCTCAATTTCGACTGATTCAATGCTCTTCATAATTGTTTTAAAGGATTGTCTTCTAAAGAGATTTTCTATCTTATTCTTAACAAATGTTATGACTACTCTAAGAAGATATTATTTTGAATTCTCATTGAATTTGAGGAGATTTTCATGGATCTAAGATTATGAAGAATACCCTCTACCTTATTTATTCTATTGAAGATTTTTTTCAATATCATACTCGAGAGTTGCTTAAAAATATAAATATTGCTATTTTAGAAAGCCACATTCTTTTGAAGATAATTTATAGATATACTGCATCAATCGAACAAATTCAAAAAAACAGTTTACAAGCTGAAGATATTCATATTTTGAAACTTGATTCTACTTCACGTCTGTTTTCTTTTAAATCGTTTTTGTTTTTATTCAAAGAATCTTTTGCAACTGAGTCGGTTTAGAACTTCTCTCCATTGAAGACAATTTTTTCTAAAGAAGAATATCTATCTAATGTCATTTTATACTACAACTATGAAGATCAATCTAAACTTTCTAAAAATCAATACTTATTTATTTGGTGGAGTGTTCTTTTCTCAAATTAAGCTGTGGTATTTCGGTTATCTATTTAAAGAAATAGAGGGATCTGTTTTTAGCCTTATTTTTACGGGTGAAAACTGCTTGCACTCAGTTGTGGATCAGTCTTACGAGAAAAGGACCTGACTATTTAAATTCACCAAGTGCACTGAGAGGGTGATTGGTTGAGTGTACATGGGGATTTTCATACCCCTAACCACTCTAAATTGTTGTGCTCTATTTTTTTCCTCTGCACATACTCTCATACAAGAACGCCACCACCACTATGTACAATTTATGTGAAAGAAAGAATTGTGAAATTTCTTAATGGACACAATTCACCCCATCTTTTTTCTTCATTAAAGTCTTTCTAACCTAACATTTTGTATTAGAGTTTGGTATCAACAGATTCTCTTTGGTTCTAACTAACTATAGTTAAAGATTCAGACGAAGATAAATGGATAATATCAAAGACATAATGTCAATGGTTCCCACTCCATATTTAATTGGTGAGAACTCTGAATGAGGTAAATCACATATGATAATATATTTGAAAAATCATGGATTTTCACTATTCTAAAATATCGTTACTCCTTACCAAATAACTAAAACCCTGAATCCTGGACTGCTTCTATAGAGGATGATTATGACATGAATTCTAAAGCAATGAACGCTATCATTTATGGTCTTGGACCAAACCAATTCAACCATGTCTCACGATTCCCTACAACTTAAGAAATGTGGGATAAAATTACAGTTTCTTATAAATGTACACATAATTTAAAACAAATGAGTTATGAAACAATGAAAATGAAATTCTATATATTTAGAATATTTGATTGAGAAACTATTACACAAATGAATGGAAGGATCACTGAAATTATAAATAACATTACATCCTTAGGTTAACCTATCAAACAAGATGATCAAGCGATGAAAGTAATCAGAGTACTTACTAATAAGTGGAATAGAATTTCAGCTACAATCTTCCAATCGACACTAGTCAAGAATCCTTTTTTAAAGGTTGGGGCCGAAGCCTCATTTTTTTTATTAATAAAAAGAAGATACCTCTTTTAACTGGGTAGAAGGAGACCCATTACATATCCTAAAGGCCCAGTTGGCATGTAGCCCATTATATATCACGTAGGCCCAAATTTTGGCCTAAGACCCATTCTGTGAATAGTAACCCAGCTGCTACAGTACTCGTCGCTACTACATTTCCCTACCACCGCTACAATATCTTGTCGTCTCTACAATACCCGCTGATCAACAGTACCACAGTTGCTATAATACCGCTATTGTACTGCTACATTACATATGCCCCATGGGTTTTGAACTCCCATTTTTTATGTAGGATTATGGGATTCTTACCACTAAGACAAACCCCAACTACCACTTTCCAAGAATCTGACAATGAGAGAATTGATTAGAACACTAATGATGTATGAATATTAATTGAAATATGAAGTTGATGACCACATGTTCCTAGTTAAAAATGATAACACTACTTTAATGATTTTATCTCAAAATAAAAAAAGAAAAATGAAATAAAAAATTCATAGAAGAAAGAAATTCAGACTCATCCGATTCTAAAATTGAGCTGGGTCAATTAGCCAGAATGTTTTTTAAATTTTATAAGAAAAAAAAGGATTCAAAAACCCTTTAAAATGATGATAATGAGTCAAGGAAATTCTGATGCTATGAATAAAAAAAGTTGGGTCATATAATACTAGAATGTCCCCAATTAAAAAGTTAAAAGAGAAAGACAAAAAAGAAGTTTCAAAAAAATTATGATTATGATAACAAAGGAAAAAAGAGAAATAAAGGCTACTTAGAGTGTTTCTGAAGAATCCAACATCCCATAAATCTCTGATTCAGAGATGGAAGAATCGAATCAGAAATCTAATATGTTCTTTATGGCTGAAGAAGAAAAGGTATGGACATACTATTCATCTAATTTTGATTCTAGTTACTCAAATGATAAAATGGCTGCCTACTCTACTATGCAAGAAGTAAGATATGATTCCCTATAAAAGAAAAATATATATTTAATGAATATTCTCAATTAAGTTTTAGAAGAAAGGGATAATTTACTTAAACAACTTGAAGATTTAGTTGAAAAATTTAACTCGACTACCAATAATTGTACTAATCTAAAAATCAAGATTAAAACACTAAAAGATGATGTGAAAATGTAAAAAATGCTTCTCTTGTTTTTACAAATGGTAAAAATATAGTAAATTAGATTCTTGAAAGTAATGTAATTAGAATGGAATGATTTAGTATAGGCAGTAGGGGTGAAAAATAAAAACTATATAAGAATTATTTTGTTCACAATAAAAATAAGATATTTTTTATTTTTGTTAAACAGAAAGACTTATAAAAAATAATTTATTTTAGAAATACATAAATAAGTGTGGTTAAAAGATCTTTTTTTAAAAAAATTCAATCTAAAGTAAATAACATAAATCAGATAAAAGAAAACGTCATTAGGGATTCTTAAATCTTTGTTTTTAAACACCACTGGATCCGAAAAGATATGGGTACTAAATTTTTTTGTTTAAATTGTCTTTTAACCTAATAGTTCAAAGAAAAGGAAATTAAATATGTTATATGGACAATGGATCCTCAAGACACATGAGTGGAAATATAATGAACTTCAATACATTGCCACAGATTTATGGAGGTCTAGTCACATTTGGTGACAATTCTAAAGAAAAGATAAATTGGACTTGGAACACTTGGAGATCCAAAGACTGTCTCAATCAATAAAGTATTGTATGTAAAAAGTTTGAGGCATATCCTAATAAGTATATCTTTACTCTATGATGATAGATACTATGTTGATTTTTCTAAAAATTCTTGATATGTATTTAAATATAATTTTATTCAAATTACAGAATCTAGAACAAATAATGTCTACATATTGCACATAAATTCATTTTCTAAATTGAATGTGAGGTGTTTAAATCCTACGATCAATGAATCTTGTAATTAGAATAGAAGACTTGGTTATTTAAATATTTATTCATTACATAAGTTATCTAATAATCAAACTGTTTTAGATTTACTTAGTATCAATTTTAACAGTGATTGATTCTATGATCCATGAACTATTATAAAGAATCACAAATCTTCATACAAATTTTTTAAGAAAATTACAACCTCAAATCCCCTAGAACACAGCTACAAGGATCTATTTGGACTATAGAGAGTAGCACGATGGGATGAAAAAATATATGTCTACGTTTTAGCTGATGATTACTCTAGAATTACATAGCTCTATTTTCTAATACTAAAAAATGATTATTTTACTATTTTTGAAAGTTATTGCAAAAGTTTAAAAAATGATAAAGGTTTTAAAATAATTTCATTAATAAGTGACCATAGTGGAGAGTTTGAGAATCAAGAATAAAATTCTTTTTTCTCAAATATGGGTATTAAACACACCTACTCTATACCAAGAACACCTCAGAAAAAAGGAATTATTTAAAGAAGGAATATAACTATTCTAGAAATGGCTTGGACTATGCTAAATGAATATAGTCGTCCTTCCTATCTATGTGTTGAATCTATAAGAACATCCTGTTATATAGTAATAGAGTTTTAATTTGGCCTATTTTAAAAAAACACGCCTTATGAACTTTAGAATTGTAGAATGCCTAAGGTAATATACTTGATAGTTTTTGGATGGAAGGGGTATATCCTAAACACCAAGGATAATATTAGTTAGTTCGATCCAGAATATAATGATGGAATATAATTAGGATATTCTGAAACTTCAAAATCATATAGAGTATTTAATAAAAAGTAAAGGATTGTTGAAGAATTAGTTCATGTGAGGTATGATGAAACTGACCCTTTTAATAATTTGTTTTTCAAAATGATGAATCTACTAACTCATCAATCAACGTGAAACTTGAAAACATGAAAAAAAAAATTTGAAAATAATATTCAGTCTTGTTTAGAAGAATATGACACTGATGAACAAGAATATCTTTTACCTAGATAGTCAAGAATCCAAAAGAAACATCCTTTAGAATCTATAATAGGAATCCTAGATACAGACATTAAGACCCAAAAAATCAAATGAATCCTAGTTGAATTCTATAAATTTCTATCACAACATGAAACTAAATCATTAAAATAAGTTTTAGAAGATTATATTTGGATGTTAGCAATGAAAGAAGAATTTAATGAGTTTAAGAGAAATAAAGTTTGGGAATTAGTTGAAAGGTAATCAAATTATACGGTTATAGGAAAAAAATGGGTCTTTAGAAATAAATAAGATGATCAAGGGAATATAACTAGAAATAAAGCTATATTTTTATCTAAAGGATATAATCCAGAATAATGTATAAATTGTGATAAAACCCTTTCTCCCATAGAAATATTTGAAGGTATTAGAATCCTTTTAGCTTATTAATCTAATATGAATTTTGAATTATATCATCTGGATGTCAAATATACCTTTTTAAATGGTTATTTAATGTAATAAGTTAATATTGAGCAACAACCTTGTTTTGAAAATTCTGTAAAACCAAATTTTGTTTTTAATATTATTAAAGCTCTATTTGGAATCAAGCAAGAACCCATATCTTGGAATGAAAGATTATGTTTATTTCTCCTAAAAATGGCTTTACTATTTGTTTTGCAGATCTATCCCTTTTTAACATATTGTTTTTTATAATTTATTATTAGTTATAATTAATGTTGATAATGTTATTTCTAGATCAATAGATAAAAAACGTTATAATGATTTTTCAGAACTCATGAAAAAATAATTTGAGATGAGCATGATGAGAGAATATAATTTCTCTCTAGGACATCAAATTTATAAAAAATATTATGGAAAATTATTAAACCAATAAATATATATAACTTATTTATTGAAAAAATTGTACTTTACAACAACAAGACATAGTCAACTCCCATGTGTACTAATATAATACTTTATTGGGATGAAGCTGGAAAACTAATAGACAACATGTTTTTTAGAGGTATGATTGGTAATTTTTTATATCTTACTGCTAGAAAACTAGGAATTATGTTTTCAGTATATTTATGTGCTATATTTAAAAAAATCCTAAAGAATCCCATCACTTTTCTATCAAAAGAATTTTTAGATATTTAAAAGGAACTATTTTTGAATGTTTTATTTATCCAAAATATATAATATTAATTTAATATCATATTCAGATACAGATTTTGGAGGTTGTGGATTAGATAGAAAATGAACCTCAGGAACTTGTCACTTATTAAGAAAATCATTAGTGTCATGGTCATGTAAGAAGGAAAACTCCATTATAGTAGAGTAGAATATGTGTCTAGAGGAAGTTGTTTTGCATAAGTGTTGGGGATGGAAAAAACACTGGTGGACTTTGGAGTTAGATTTAATAGTACAACTATATTATGTGACAATAAAAGTGGTATAAATATTTCAAAAAATCCAATAAGTCATTCTAGAACTATGCATATTGATATTAGACATAATTTTCTAAGAGATCATGTTCTTAAAAAGGATATGTCTTAAGAATTTGTTAACACTAAATATCAATTAGCACATATTTTCAGTAAACCAATTCCCACTTCAAGTTTTGATTTTATTTTGGTGGAGATAAGTTTATTTAATATTTAAATAAGTTATATAATATTTAAATAAGTTATTTAATTTTTTTATTTGTTCTTATGTTTATTAATATAAATATAATTTATTTTTATTATTTTAATCATACTATATTTTTGTTGTTATATTTATTATAATATTTATCTACACCGCATAATTATGAAAAAAAATCATAATAACTCTGTAACATGAGAAACGAGGATATACGTCACCTTTTAGAAACCATTAATCTACCATACCCTTCATCTATCAAAACAGTTTCATCTAACCAGAAACGTTCATTTTTTCTTCCAAACCGTAGAATCTGAAAACCTCAAACATTCAAATTTTCTGATATGAAGAAAACTAAGAGAATTAAAGAAGGAGACACAAGTGATCTGAAGCGACAACTCATTATAGAAAGAAAAATACTTCAAGAAAAAATGGTTGATTTTTATTGGTTATATCAGACGAATCTGCTTCAAAAATAGGCGTTAGCATTTTAAGGGATGGAGAATGCTTTCAATGACATCAATTTTGAATTTAATTTCGTGGTTTAATAGAAATACTTTTATAAAAGTGTATAGTTCATTTTTGGTGATTCTAAGGATATGTTGTTTGAAATTATTAAAGATAATGAATTTTTGATTTCTTCAACTAAAGTTTCACAAATATTATACTACCCACTTAAAGTAGTTTACTTTACTTCGATCATTGATTGATTAGATAAAAGAATCACTCTTATAATGACTTTATGTATTTTCGGTTTAACTAGATGCACATTAGTAAAATGTTTATTATGGTTCTCGAGCTAGATCATAAGATCTTGGTTAAGTTCAATCAGACTGGCATTGTGCCATGGATGGTAGATATGGAGAAAATTGTGTACCCTGATATGTACATAATGTTTTTTATAAGTGACATTAAGTTGAATTCTCTATGATATATGTTTCAATATTAAAATTAATACTATCAACATGATCCAAATATGAAATTTTATCCTTATTGATGGGTAATATCTAGATTTATTTTCATGAAGAATGTTATACAATTAGTAGATTCGAGGAGGAATTGTATTCATAATAATTTTTTTAATGATGGAACTCAATAGAAATTAGTATTTTTCTAGAGTACAGTGAAAGGAAAGATTTTACCAGTTGGTGCTAAATAAGAACAGAGCTCATGAGCATTTACTCAGGTGTAGCAAGGAGCTATTCGAAAAGAGGGTATTAATTGATCATAACTTGATGCAGTTTCTAAAACATCTAAGAGAAGTCTTAGATTTAATACCGAATAAGAGGAAGATCAGGAATAACAAAGTCCAGAGGCACATGTTGTGAAACCTAGAAACAATGATCTTTAACAGGTGGAAGAGATAGTGTTGGATTCTAGAGAAGCAACCTCCTCAGTTCATTTAGATGAATAGATTCTTGAAGAATAAATACTTGTGGATAGTCAAGATAGTGAACATGTGATTGTACCTCTAATAATAAAATAGGTAGAATAAAATATTCAATGAGAGCCAAGTCCAGTAGAAAATATTTATGTGAGGAATATTCAAGAAAAAATGATCAAGAAGGTAGAAATGTTGAGAAAGAAGATGCTCAAGAAATTCAAACTAAGGTTGTCGATTAGAATGTGGAACAGACATATTTATTGATATCAGACTAAAGTACACGACAATGAGTAATTTTGAAGTGAAAAATCAGAAGAAAAGTTGGTTGGAATTCCTTTTCCTAGTAATGTTAGGGACTAGACATTGAATGCAGATGAAGGGACATCTGATTCATTATCACATTAAGTTGAAGAAATTGTGATTATGTTTAACAAGTCTCAGGTATATAATGCCACTATGTGGTAGGTGTTTGAATATGAAAATAAAAATAAATATAATCATAATGAGAATACTTTTTCTAGAAGGGATTTTGATGCCTTCAAGAGAGACATATTAAATGAGATTAGGAGGATAATATCCGAAGCTGTTTCAAGGAAATATTTTTAATATTTGTACTGGTACTTAGGAAGTCAGTTTGAATTAGTGAAAAGATTAGTAAATCAGACTACTAATTCTACTCCTACTACCATTATAGATTTGATTAAAAGATTTCCGGCCATTACATCTCTTATGGAAGATCTGAATTCTCATCTTTAGGACCTTCAATTCAATAGTTCTACTCTGTCAATTTTGTTGGAAAATAATAAATTTCTAATTGATCAACTTACTTAGAGTGAAACCAGCATCATATTTCTACTTAATCTGTTTACAGACAAGTTAGGACAATTTATGAAGCAAGAGGAGGGATTACATGAATTTTTGAAAGTAAATCTTGTGGATAGTTTTTATGTTAATCATGATTCCAGACATCTGATAATGTAGTTAGGGGATAGTTTAATGCATAAGTTGCGATTGTATATGGTTGCGTTGAAGGAAATGTTTCAAGACATTCAGAATTCCAACCTAAGAAATCCCTAACCAACAATTTATCCTCATTCTGACAGTGACTATTTTGTTAATTAGTCACATATTTATCGAATTTTTACATTTTCAAATCATTGAAATTGTCTTCATTTCTATTTTCAGTATTTTTATTATATTTTTTATATTTTTGTATAATATCCAAACATCTAGTCTTTATTATGTATTTTAGTTTATTATAACATTCAATTAATAATATGTCCAACATTAAATGTGTTTTAATCTATTAATTTACTTTCTTTTCGATCTCATAAAAAGGGGGTAAATTTTGATAAAAACAACATTTCTTTTAAATTTTGATTTATTTAGGGGGAAATTTAGATAAACAAAACATTTATTTTTTATCAAATTAATTATGTAAAATCGAATTTATTTCACTATATGTTTACAAAATTCATAATTTTGTTACTATATATATAGTTTTAATTTATGGGTTTTGTGATCATCAAAAAGGGGGATATTATTGGGAATGTGTTGTCTCAATGATACTCTATAAAAATTATTGATTTTTGATGCTCACAAATACCCTTGTTTTTTTACTAATGATATTATTTTTAGAGTATTTCCATAAATTTATATTCTTTACAATTCCTATTTTGGAATATTATTCAAGTATTTATTCATGAGAAATATTCCTCAAAGAGTTCAGAATGCTCTTAAGCATATTCTAGAAACATTATTCTTTGGTTGTCATTTTCTATAATTATTGTCCACTAACAATGATGTAGAACATAATGTAAGGAATATACCCTACATTAGTATTAATGATTATGGTAAAGGATCAACAAGTATGGTTTATCAACCTTACATTGGATGAAACCTATAGTTAAATAACATTATGTTTAAATGAAACCTTTTGTTTTTAAAAGAGGAAATATATTGTTAAAGAACAATACGTATGTATGGACCCTTATGTTTGAGAGGAAAACATATGGTTCATCAACCTTACATTGTCAACCATATTTTTGGGAAAGTTTAACTTATGTATAATCAATGTTATGCTCATAATTTTATGATGACAATGGAGAACATACGGATCATCAACCCTACGTTACATGGTTGAACCCTATATTTGGTGTTTTTTCATTATATAAAGGAACCTTATGTGTTAATTTTCAACATAGGAAATTTGAATTTACAAATTCATCAATGTTTTCTATAACAGTCTTTCCAGAATATCAGAGCGATTTAAAGTCCAATTTCGACAAATTAAGTGCTTCTTATAATTGTTTTAAAGGATCTTATTCATCATATAGTTTCTCTTCTACTATTAATGGAAGTTACAACTACTCTGAGCTGTTATAATTTTTAATACTCATGGAATTTCAGGTGATTTTCATAGATCTGAGATTATGAAGCAGACTCTATGCCTTATTCATTCTATCAAATATTTTATTCAATATTAGACTCAATATTTGATTTAAAATTATTTACCCTTCTATTTTTAAAAGCTTAAATAGTTTGAAGATATTATACATATTTACTACATCAATTTAATAGATTCAACTAAAAATATTACATGATATATATATATATATATATGTATGTATTCATATTTGGAATATTGAATCTGTTCGAAGTCTGTTTGCTGCTAAATCATTGTTGTTTTTATTTGAAGAATATTTTTCAAGTGAATTGATTTGGAACTGCTCTGTATTAAAGAACATAATTGTGAAAGACTAATATACATCTATTATCAGTTTCTGCTACAACTGTGAAGATCAATTCGAACTATCAAAAAATTCAATCTTTATTGATTTGCTGTAGTGCTAGCTTCTCAGATTATGCTGTGGTTTTTAATTCTCTGTTTAAAGAACAATAAGGCTTTGTTTTTATCCTTGTTTATAAGGGTAACAACTTCCAACACTCATTTGTGGATAATTATTATGCGAAGAGGACCTTACTAGTGAAATTCACCAAGCCCGTAGAGTGGGTGATTGGTAGAGTGGACTAGGGGATCTTCGTGCCCCGAACCACTACAAATTATTGTGTCGTGTTCGCTATTTTTCCACTACAAATACTCTCATATAGAAACACTACCATTTCTAAATACTATTTATGTGAGAAGATAGAATTGTAACAATTATTAAAGGACACAATTCACCCCCTATTCTGTCTTGGTTATAGACTCTCCGACCAAACAACAATGATATAAGGTTATTTTCATGGGAAAGTAGCTCTAAATATTTAGTTATTAAATTGTAAGATTAGTTAAGGTTTAAATATATTAAACCAATAAATATTAGAAAATATTTTGGGGCAATTCAACAATTATATCATGTTTTACCCACATTAAATTAGTTTCAACCATAACTTTGGTAACAAAATTGCACTATTTTACTATTGAATTTGACCAAAACATTATTTGAATTCTTGAAGTTATTTTAATTTTGATGATCATAATTATGAAATATATTTTTCTATATTAAATTTTTATAATTGGTAGAATTTAATTTTAAATAATCTCACACATCAAAATGAAAACCCATTTTAGGAAAATGGTTTTTAAGCATAAAACATAACTTCAATACATTTCCTTATAAAAATATTAAAATAATTCTTAAAATATATTATTAAGAATAAAATTTAAAATTTTAATTAAAAACATCTGTCAATAGATATTAATTTAATTTATTAAGATAAAATCTCCTCAAAGGCATAAAATATATTTTAGAAAAATGTTTTTTAGAGCCCAAAAAATGAACATATAAAAAAATTAATGATTATTATTATATAATTACTTATATTATTTCTAATTAAATTATTATTATATTACTTTAAGATAAAATTCAAAACATAATTGGACTTTTATTTTAAAATAAATGATTGTTTTTCCCAAAAATATTTGTTTTCACTATTTATTGAGAAATAAATACTTTTCGAAAAATATTAAAAATATACCCTTAGATAATAATAATACGATGATTTAAAAAATATACAAATTTCTTTAAAAAAATTTAAATGGTAGAAATTATATTTAATTTCTAAGTTAGAAAATGTGATAAAAAAAATTTTGAAACATAAAACGACATTATTAAAAATTGAGTACTTATTTATTTTACAGTTATTGATCAATGTTTAATATTTTAAACATTTATAAATATTTTTCATTATGTTTTTATTACTATTCATACATAGTAAATTAGCAACGCGATGAGATTTTAATAGGGGAACACCATATTCGATAGAGTATATGAAATTCGACACCAATATAATTCGAGAATATATCCACCCAAGGCATTATGATATATTTCAATTTAAATGAATTCATTCTCTTAGATATCTAAAAATTCAGAAAACACTGAGTTTTAATGAAAAAAAATACTCAACAAAAATATTATTATCTAAACATGATCATTATAACCAAGATGTTAATTTGGAGTGTATAATTACTAGTAAATAAATAATAAAAATTATATGGTTTACAAATGTATAAAATGAATTCAATAATTAATTATTGATTAGAAATAAAATACAAACCATTTGAGAAAAAAATTAATTTGTTTTCTAAAAAACTGTATTTCTAAAAATATGGTTGAGTTTACATTTTCACACATAATTTAAATTTAATTTTTCACAACATTATAAAATATTTTTTAAAAAATATTTTTGTTAAAATCTTCTTTTCAAATGAGCATTCTGTGAATTTTTGAAAAGTTTCCAAAAATGATAATTTTTTGATGAATAAGGAAAGATACTTATTATTATTGAGAGTTAAATTTTATTTTAAATTACATAAAAATATAAATTAAAATTAAAATTTATTTTAATGTAAAATTAATACCGTTATATTAAAATATGACTAATTAATTTCATAGGAATCAGTTTCATATTGAATTTTGATATTAATAATTTATATACTAATAATAATTTACTCTTGTAAAACTGCCCTTTCACAGCATCTTTTGATTAATTTTAAATTAAATTCTACCAATTATGTAAAATCAATTTATTAAAAATGATTACATGATTATAATAAGAATAATTAATATTATATAACAATATATACATAATTTTTAAGAATAATGATAGTGAAATCATAAAAAATCAACTATCACAGTTAAGGTAAAAATGGGTTTACTTAGGGTTAAAGTAAGAAAATAATGGTTAAAAATTACCTAAAACATTTCCTAACACCATTTTATTTCCATATGTATACCTTAAAAAGACCAAGGTTCAATAATAACTCATATTTGTGGTTACTTTCATGAGAACAACATGTGTATCACTATATTTTCAAAAATTTTGTGTGTGTCATCTTCCCAACTTATAAAAGGACACCCCATCACCTACCCTATTCAAAAATAAAAAACAATATTATTTGGAAAAGACCTTCCCAAATACATTCCTAAATCCTCTTGCAATATCCTATATAACTTTTTTTATCTTAAATCCAATATATACATTCTATAGGTATAAATCTAAGGGTGTTCTCCAAAGAAGAGGCAAAATCATTAATGTGTATTTCTGTTTTATCAATTATTTCTTATCATTAAAAAATTATTTATATATGATAATATATTAAAAAACATTCTAAAAAATACTGAGATTTAATTATTTCTTTTTCATGAACTATATTAATCCCCTTTTATATAAAATGGGATACAAAACCGTCGATCATATGTAAGCCGAACTACTACCTCACAGACCGCTATAATTCATTTTCCATCACCACCTTTCAAGGATGGATATAATGATGGATTTAACAAATTTATATAATATTTATAACATTATTTTACTTCTGTAATTATCATATTTCATATAACTTATTACTTTATATTCCATAGGGGGATACGATAACATCGTTTGTGTGTATAGCAGACCACCTCCTAGCAAAGAGATATAACTAATTTTTCACTTATGATTTACATGAATGGTAGTAGGGATAAATATATTGAATATATTTCATATTTAGGATTCAAAAATATTTATAAATATATAATATCACATATAACATCTTATCTTTCAATTAAATTGAATACAATAACATTGTGTGTGCGTACATGTGGGATTCTACCTCCACACAACGTTGAGAAATGTTTATCATTTAATATCTACATAGACTTTAATAAGGATGTATTTCATTAATATAAGATATATATATATGAAATATTAATTATTTTTAAAGGTTAGTTAATATTTATATTCCTTTTATTCCACACATCATGAAAAATATAAACACCATGCATTTATTTGAGGAAGAGTTTTGTCAAAGGGGGGATATTAGTGAAGAAAAGTAATTATCCTAGAGAAAATAAAACATAAAAATTGAAAATATAATTGTATGAAAATATACATTAATGATCAAAATCAATAATAGATTTCACAAATCATAGGGGAAAAGGATTTGAGTCAAGGAAACAATTACTAATAGAGTAAAATTTTAATCAAAAGCATTGAAAGATAAATAGATTCAAAATGAACATAAAATAAAATTAATAAAATTTCAATAATGATAGAATAAAAATAGGTATCATATAAAAACTATATAAAATTATATTGGTGTATAAAGTAAAACGTACCCCAATGGAGGGAGTTTGGGACAAAATTCTCGTATAGATTAATAAAATTATAATAAATATTCCATGAAATGTGGTTGAATTTAATTTTCATTTTTAATACCAAGAATAATGATAATAAATAAAAAATATCCAATTGGTAGTTTATATGGACTCTGCCTTAAAACATTACATTATATTGAATTAAACGAATAATCCACATTGACGACCTTTTCAGGTTTAGAGTTTTAGAGAATTAGGACATAAAGTTTACAGTTTAAAAGATGACAAAGTAGACACTTCTACTCAGTTTCCATTTTTTCATAAAATTAGAACTCCCAAAAAAAAGATTCATGTCTAGTTCCATGTTTTAGAAAACATGACTTTTCCTTGATCCCATCCCTGACCATATTCATCTTTTAGTTCTGTGAAAAACATTTCAATACTTAGTATGAGCATAAAAAGCTCAGTAAGGGTTATAAAACAAAGAAAGAAAAAATTAGTTCATAAATACATACAGAACAACAACTCTTTTAATTACCTCATGAAATCATAAGATTTATGAATGACATAGGGAAATTATAATTCATAAAGGTAACTTGTGGCATCCATAACATACTTACATTGTAGCTATCACATCTACATACGGAGTTACTTTGGAATACCCATCACACTATATTCCTTAAATCTATTAGGATAAACTTCCCCGTTTACCTAATTCATGTTACCCAATTAATTGGAGAGCTATCTCGAGGTCACCCGCCCTAGTTTTATCAAAAAACCACCCGTATATCTAAACAATGCCCAAGAACCATAACATGTTCATAACACATAAAACAAACATAAAAGAAAGATAACATTTCCGCAATTCAATAAACATATATCATTTAAATATATTGACATAACAAATCCATTATTAAAACCATTTTCAATAACAAAATACATACAAGATTATATGGTATTTATTTTCCTTTTAAAAATAATATGGCTTGTTAAGGAATCCAAAGATCAAATAATACTCATGGCGGTGGAAAGGTCGTTTTCGTCACTTACGTTAAAAAAACATTATTTTTTTGAAATTTAGTAAAACACCTCATATAAAAAGATTCAATTTGAATGAAATCTAAATTCAAAGTCATTTATAATGTCTATAAAAGAAAATAATGTATTAAAACAAAATATGCCTCAATGAAAGGAGATTGAGATGAAGTCCCTTACCTCATGTCCGACTTGACTAGATCGCTCCTTAATCTCCTGAATAATAAACTAAAGTTAATTTAAACATGCTTACGAATATTTATCAAGTTTATTATTCATTTTATATCACTTATTTCCATGCTATAAATATTATGTAATCATTTCAGTTAATAATGTTCGTTTTGTCGATATTTGGTTCTTGAGTCAAAAAATGAGCACCTTATATTTACAGGTTGTCCATGTGGTCAATAGTCCGTTATATACAGAATAATATTCATTATTTAGATATCATATATATCATATATATCTAGTATATATAGATATTTATAACAGTTCATATCATTTGGAGGTAAGAAATGAAATGCACCGTTCATGGAGACGGTAAGCCGTACGTACACATGAACGCTACTATCATTTATACTTATTATTTTTTTGGAATTAAAACATAATGATACATAGATATATTATAATTACAGTATAATATCATATATAATATCATTAACTTCATCCTTTATACGTCTTACATAATTCATTAACGAGTCATATCACTTTGAGGGGGCGGTAGTCCGTACTTCCTTAAATGAAATTATCGTGTATACACTTAATGGAGACCATAATGGTATGTTATAAAAGAAAAATAAATAATCATAAAGAAATCATAAACATAATATATATCATATATAAATATAGTGTCATCTTAATGGCCACCATGATAGGCAGTAGGAGATAATCGAACAATCATCGTCTCGTGAGGCGTTAGTTTTCCATCCATATAAACAATATGTTCTCCACCCATTAGATGGAGGTGTGTGTAATTGAAGTTCTAATAATTCTTATAAAACATCCTAGTATATTTATGATACAATTTTTATTATAAAATAACGGAATAAAAAGAGTTTAGCGGTTGGAGAAGTAAAATAAAAGAAAAGAAGTTAAAAGAAAATGTTACCTTTAATTTGGGTAACTTCCTTTGGTTTGAACCAAAATGACTTATTGAAGTGCCTTATTCCTAAGGTGAGGATTATAAGAGGAGGAGAGGGATTTAGGGAGCTTAATTATCCATAGTTTGGACAACTCAAATGGCTTGAGAGATGTGAGGATTTGGATAGAAATGGTCTCATTTTATAAGGGGGAGGAGGGGATCTTTAGGAAAGAGTGAAAATAGTATTTTATTATATAATGACATTCAGTTTCTAAAGGTACAAAAATCATTAGAGTCGAAGATAATATTACTCATGGTCGAAATAATATCATCCAAGACGAATTGGATAGGTTTTGTATAGTATTTTAATCATTAAAATCTTATTTATTTAAATCATTTATAAATGTGGTAAATACTGCATCATTATTGTGTCATAAGTAATTTAATATTTTCAATGTCTAAAGATTGAAAAAAAATACCATGATGTATTAAATATTTTTTATCTTTCCAATTAATATTTATAGTCAAAAATATTACTTATATACACCATATAAAAATTAATTTACTAAAATATTTTTGTTTTTGTCATTTTTACCTTTACATTAAATTAATTAATCTAAAGTGAAATTATCATTCATAAGTTGCTCCATGGGATCCCAAAATATACCCAAGGATTACCTTGTTCTTACATTACTCATCCAATAAGTTTTGGACAATTGTTAAGGTAATTTGGAATTATTACAATATTCTTTTTAACTTGAATTACCCTATTTACCTATAACTGCAGTAAATAAAAGTCAAATGTTTCTATTCCCCAAAAATTATTTTCATCTTATTGAACCAAATTTTACTTACTAATAACAACCATATATGTTAGAGTTTCTAAATTCAATTCACGGAAGTGGTAAAATCTCATTTAAATGAAATAGTCAGTTTTTTTAACTAATACTAAGTGGTTTCAATATTAATCAAAAATTGAAGTTTTTCAGAAAAATTCCAAAAATTCATACTAACATATATTTTATATTTTGAATTCAAAAATTATTTGTATTTTTATAAATTAAAAAAAATATAAGTGGAATTAATTAATTTAAAAATTAACTCCCGTTGTTAAAACAAATAACGTGTTTTTAAGAAACAATAACTATCAAAAGATTGACTCTTGTGTATGTCCACTATCAAAGTGAAATTAATTTCAATAAAAAACGTTGTATTAAATGGTAAAAATATATTATAATTACACTTTAAAAAAAATTTAAAAGATAATATAACCATAGAAATAAATTAGATTAAAATGCAGTTTTTAATTAAAATACAATATTTACACTACTCATTAAAAAGTGAACTTTATCAGAAAAATTCCAAAACATTACACAAAGTAAATTTTGTTATCCCCATTCTAAAGAATGATTATTTGGTCAAATATAATTTATTAAAATTACAAAAACTATATTTAAAGAGGTTTCACCATTAAAAGGTGGTAAATCAACCTTTTAATGTTAATTATGCTTAAAATTAGATTCATTCATATTTGAAGCCTCTAAATTTTTATTGGATAAATGTAAATACATTTAACAAACATGTATAATAATATTGTAGTTAGTTTTTTTCATTCCCTCAAATAAAATGGATAGGAGTTAACAACCATTTAAAATAATATTATTATATTATTAGTGTGCAACGTAAGATTTCAAATAAACTCGTTGTTACGTATCGGGTACGCTATCGAACATAGAAACCCCTTTAAAGTAAGATTAATATTTAATTCAAAAATATTAATAAATATGAAATATGTCTTATTATTTATTTACCTGGGATGTTACATCCTTCCCCCCTTTTGGTAATCTCTTCTTTGCAATTTTACTTATCAAAATAGGTGGGGGTATTTATCCCTCATAGAATATTTAGATTCCCACGTTGCATCTTCAACCATAAGGTTTTTTCAAAAAACATTTACCTGGTGAATTACCTTATTCCGCAACACTTTCTCTCTAAGGTCAATAATCTGGACTGGTTGTTCTTCATAAGAGAGATTCTATTCCAATTGAACTACCTCTAGGCTCAAAACATGAGATGGATCTGGTATATCCTTTCTCAACATCGAAACATGAAAAACATTGTGTACCTAGGATAATCTTAGAAGTAAATCCACTCTGTATGAAACTCCCCCAAATTTCTCCAGGATTTCATAAGGTTTATTGAACCTTGGACTTAACTTTCCCTTCTTTACGAAATGCATCACACTTTTCCATGGAGAAAATTTGAGAAAAACATGATCAACTACCTCAAAAGAATGTTCCTTCCTTTGGTTATCTGCATAACTTTTCTGTCTGCTCTGAGCTGTTCTCACATGCTTCTGAATCAACTAAACTTTCTCTGCCATCTCTTCTACCAATTCTGGACCCATCAACTTCCCTTCACTTACTTCATCCCAAAAAGCTAGAGATCAACAACTCTTTCCATATAATGCCTCAAATGGAGCCATTTGTATACTATAATGAAAGCTGTTATTATATGAAAAATAAACCAAAGAAAGATGTTGGTCCCAACTTCCCTGATAATCCATCGAGAAAGCAAGTAACATATCCACCATGTTCTAAATTGTTCATTTTGACTACCCATTTGATTGAGGTTGAAAATCTATACTAATATTTAATTCATTACCCAACAGATTCAGAAGGACTTTACAAAAGATAGAAGTAAACATGGGATCATGATCAGATACAATAGAGAGGGGAACTCCATGGAACCTCAATATCTCTTTAACATACAACTGAGAAATTTTATCTAGAGACAAAGTATCTTAAATAGGAAGGAAATTAGCAGATTTATTCAATCGATCAACAATACCCCAAATTGTATTATTACCTCGAGATGTCTTTGGTAATCCCACAACGAAGTCCATGGATATATTTTTTCATTTCCACTATGGCACCGGTATTGGCTAAAGCATCCCTTTCGGTAATTTTAATTCTTCTTTAACCTCCTGACAAGTCAAACACTTAACAATAAAATCAGAAATATCTATTTTCCTTCTATCCCAACAGTAATACTCCTGAAGATCTTTGTACATATTAGTATTTCCCGGATGAACTGAAAATGGGGAACTATGAGATTTACATAACAACTCATTATTCAACTGTGAATCACAAGGCACACACAATCTTTTTTCCAATATCAAAATACAATTATTATCCATGTTAAATTCAGGAAACTTAACCTTCTAAACCAAATCTACCTTTTTCTGTAACTCACTATCTTCTATCTGTGGTTGCTTAATCCTGTATGATAGAGATGATCTCACTGAAGCCTGATACCAAACAGAAGAATTTTCAGCACCAACAACTTCTAAGCCAAAGTTTATCAAATCAAAAACCAAAGGATTTTTTTCCACATGTAACATGGTTAATGAAGCATTGCTTTTTCGACTCAAAGAACCAGCCGCTGTATTTTCTTTTCCCGCATGGTAATGGATCATGCAATCATAATCCTTGATTAATTACAGCCATCTCCTCTATCTAAGTTCTATTATTTATGAGTGAATATATACTTTAATCTTTTGTGGTCAGTATATATTTTACATTTTACTCCATAGAAATGATATCTCCAAATTTTTAAAGAAAAAACTACAGGAGCTAATTCCAAATCATGTGTATGGTAATTTAACTCATGAGGTTTCAACGGACATGAATCATAAGAAATTATTTGATCATTCTGCATAAGGACACATCCAAGTCCTTTGAACGAAGAATCAGTGTAGATAACAAACTCACCATTTCTGGATGGAAGTGCCAAAAATATAGTAATCACCAATCTTATTTTCAATTCCTAAAAACAATCATCACATTATTTTGTCTCAATGAAATTAACACCTTTTCAAGTTAACTTAGACATTGGAATAGATAACCATGAAAAATTTTCAAATAACCTTTGGTAATAACCTTTCAAACCCAGAAAAATACGATTCTCGGTTATATTTATGGGTCTTGTCCATTCATTAACAACTTTTGTTTTAGCATGATCAATAGTTATGCCATATTTTGAAACAATATGACCAAGGAAAGAATTTTGTTGTAAAAAACACACACTTGATGAATTTCTCATAAAGTTTCTTTTTGTTTACGGTTTGTAAGACAACCCTTAAATGAATTTCATGTTCCTCTTTACTTTGGGAATAAACCAAAATATCATCAATGAACACAACCACAAACTTATCCAAGAACTCATGGAAAACTCTATTTATAAGATCCATGAATACAATAGGTGGATTGGTTAAACCAAAAGTCAAAACTACAAATTCATAATGGCCATATCTTGTACGAAATGAGGTCTTCATAATGTCTGCTTCCTTTAATTTCAACTGATGGTACCCCAACCTCAAATCAATCTTAGAAAAATACTGAGCTCCCTGGAGATGATCAAACAAATCATCGATATGAGGTAAAGGATACTTATTCTTAATAGTGATATTATTCAACGTCCTATAATCAATGAAAAGTCTTGTTGAACCATTTTTCATTTTAATAAACAATACAGGATCACCCCATGGTGATGTGCTTTGTCGAATGAAACCTTTATCTAATAACTCCTATAACTGATTATTTAACTCTAAATGTTCAATTTGTGCCATTCGATAATGGAGTTTTGAAATTGGCTTAGCATCAGGAACTCAGTCTATTGTAAATTCAACTTCTCAATCAGGTATAATACCAGGAAACTCATCAAGAAAAACATCAAGGTACAAATTTACCACTGGTACATCATTAATTTGAATAGTTCTTTTGTTTTCAACAATATATGCAAGGTAACATTCATTTCCATCTTTTACTAGTTTCCCAGCCTCCTGATATGCTATCAAAAGCAAGGGTTCATTCTTGTATACAATCTCAAAATCATTTTGAAAAGAAACCTCTTTATCTCTATAGTCAATCTTAGCATGATAAACAAAAATCCAATCCATACCCAAAATAACATCAAACTCTACTAGAGGTAAAACAATAAGGATTTCAGGTAGTTTTTTTCTGCACACAATGACAAGAATGTTCTTATGTTTTCTTTTTATCTCAACATTTTCTCTATGTTTTTTTACCATAATTTCTGAATTCATATCTTGATATGTAATTCCCAATTTACTAGAAAAGTTCTCAGAAATGAAAGAGTGTGTAGACCTTGAATCAAACAACACATTGGCATAATCTGAACAAACAAACAATGTACCTGATACAACTTCATTTGACTAACCAACATCTGATTAAGTTGTTGCAAAGGATTTCAACTAGCACAGGGTCAAATGATCCACTGAATGATGGGGGGATGTTGCCTCATGAAATTCTCCACTACTGACATGTTACTTTTTGGTTGATCTGGCTTCTCTCATACATGGATACCACCACAATTTATAGCCTCGGTCAACTGTGCCATCACTGCTAAAAACGTTTCAGTTCCGATTCCTACTATCTCGGGTTGATGATTTGGAATGTTGTCTTCCTCCTGATATCTTCCCAATATAACTGCCATGTTTCCTCTGTGGAAAACCATTCTTAACATAGAAATATCTTAGGTGAAGCAACATGGTAATCTGTAAATGCTATATGATTTCAATATTAACATAAATTAATTTATGTATATTAATTAAACATTACCCTAACTCTTAAAGTTATCTAAACCGACCTATGATACCAACCATAAGGACTCGACCATAAAACATTACATAATATTGAATTAAACGAATAATTCACATTGAGGATCTTTTAAGGTTTATATTTTTAGATAATTAAGACATAACTATTATATTTCAAAATATTACAAAGTAGACCCTTCTACTTAGTTTCCATTTTTTCATAAAAATAAAAACTCTTGAAAAAAATAGTCATGTCTAGTTCCATGTTCTAGACAACTTGACTTTTCCGTGATCTCATCCTTGACCCTATTCATCTTTAAGTCCTATGAAAAACATTTCAAAACATGGGATGAGCATCAAAAGCTCAGTAAGAGTTATAAAACAAGGAAATAAAACATTAGTTCATAAATACATAAATAACATAAACTCTTTTACTTACCTCATGAAATCGTAAGATTTATGAATGACTCATGGAAATCATAAATCATAATGGTAACTTCGGGAATCCATAACATACTTACATTGTAGTTATCACAGATACATAGGGAGTTACTTTGGAATACCCATCACAGTATATTCCCCAAATCTCTTAGGAGAAACATCCATGTTTACCTCTGTCATGTTACCCAATTCATTGGAGAGCTATCTTGGCCTCACCTGCCCTAGGTTTATCACGAAACCACCCGTATATATAAACAATTCACAAGAACAATAACATGTTCATAACACATAAAACAAACATAAAAGAAAGATAAAATTTACACATTTCAGTCACCATATATCATTTAAATATATTGACATAAAAAATCCATTATTAAAACCATTTTCAATACCAAAATACATAAATGAGTATATGGAATTTATTTTCCTTTAAAAAATATTACGGCTTGTTAAGGAAGCCAAAGATCAAATAATACTCGTGGCGGTGGAAAGGTCGATGTCGGAGTTTACATTAAAAAGAAACATATTTTTTCATTTATTAAAATGCCTCATAGAAAATGATTCTCTTTGAATAAAATGAAAATTCAAAGGTTTTTATACATCGTATAAAATAAAATCGTGTATTAAAACAAAATATGCCTCAATGAAAAGAGATTGCGACGAAGTCCCTTACCTCGTGTCCAACATGACTCAATCACTCTTTAATCTCCTGAATAATAAAATAATGTTAATTTATACTTTCTTAAAACCTATTTCAAGTTTATTACTTCTTTTATATCAATTATTACTATGTTATAAACATCATGTAATCATTTAAGTTAATAATGTTCTTTTTGTCGATATTTGGTACTTGAGTCAAAAAATGAACACCTTATATTTACAAGTGGTCCATGTGGTCAATAGTCCATTATATCCAGAATGATATTCATTATTTAAATATCATATATATCACATATATCATATATATCTAGTATATATATATATTTATAATAGTTCATATCAGTTGAAGGTAAGAAATGAAATGCACCGTTCATGGAGACGGTAAGCAGTACATACGCATGAACGATACTTTCATTTCTATTTATTATTTTTATTTAATTAAAACATATTTATATGTAGGAATATTATAATTCCAGTATTATATCATATATAATATCATTAACTTCAAACTTTATACGTCCCACATATGGCATTAATGAGCCATATCACTTTGAGGGGGTAGTAGTCCGCACTTCCTCAAATGAAATTATCACGTTTACCCATAATGGAAACCATAATGGTATTCAATAAAAGAAAAATAAATAATAAAAAAAAGAAAATATAAAAATAATATATATCATATATAAATATAGTGTCATCTTAATTTCCACCGTGATAGGCGGTAGGAGATAATCGAACAATCATCGTCTCATGAGGCATTAGTTTTCCATCCACAGAAACAGTATGTTCTTCACCCATTAGATGGAGGTGTGTGTAAGTGTAGTTTGAATCATTATTATAAAAACATCCTATTATATTGAGGATACTGGTTTTGTTATAAAATAAAGTAATAAAAAAGAGTTTTGGGGTTGGAGAAGTAAAATAAAAGAAAATAAGTTAAGAGAAACTGTTACCTTTAATTTGGGTAACTTAATTTGGTTTGAACCAAAAGGAATTCCTGAAGTTTCTTCTTCTTAAGGTAAGGCTTCTAGGAGGAGGATATGGATATAGAGAGATTAATTGGGAAGATTTTGGATGAGCCCAATGTCTTGAGAGGTGTGAGGAATTGGATAGAAATGGTCTCCTTTTATAAGGGGGAGGAGGGGCTCTTAAAGAAAGTGTGAAAATATTATTTTATTATATAATGATATTCAGTTTCTAAAGGTCCAAAAATCATTATAGTTGAATATAAGATGACTCATGGTCGAATAATAATTGGAAATGTTTTGGATAATATTTTAACTATTATATTCTAATTTATTTAAATAATTTATTAACGAGGTAAATACTGCATCATTATTGTGTCATAAGTAATTTAATTTATTCGATGTCTAAAAATTATAAACAAATACCATGATTTAGGAAATATTTTTATCTTTCCAATGAATATTTATAGTCAAAATTATTACTTATAAAACACCATATAAAACCTGATATACTAAAAGCTTTTTGTTTATGTCATTTTTTGTCATTACATTAAATTAATTAATCAAAAGTGTCATTATCATTAATAAGTGGCTTCATGGGGTCCCAAAATAGACCAATAGATGCCCATTCTTGTCCATTACTCATCCAAAAATGTTAAGACAAGTGTTAAAGTAATTGTTTGTTATTACAATATTTTTTTTACCTTGAATTACCCTATTTAACTTTAACCGTGGTAAATAAAAGTCAAAAGTTACTATTCACCAAAACTTATTTTCATCTTATTGAACCAAATTTTACTTACTAATATCAACCATATATGTTATATTTTAAAAATTAAATTCATAGAAGTGCTAAAATTTAATTTAAATGAAAAAGTCATTTTTTTAACTACTACTAAGTGGTTTCACTATTAATCAAAAATTGAAGTTTTTCAGAATTATACCAAATATTGAGCCTAATCTATATTCGATATTACAAATTAAAAAATGATGTCTCTTTTGATAAATTAAAAACATATAAGTGGAATTAATTAGTTAAAAATTAATTCTCGTTGTTAAAACAAATAGCGTGTTTTTAAGAAATAATAAGTATCAAAAGATTGAATGTTGTTTATGCCCACTTTCAAAGTGAAATTAATTCCAATGAACCAAATTGGATTAAATGGTAAAAATATATTCTAATTAAACTTTAAAACAAATTAAAATTATAATCTAACTATATAAATAAATTATATTAAAATGCAGTTTTCAATTAAAATACAATATTTTCACTATTCATTTAAAATGAACTTTATCAAAAAAATTCCAAAAATTTACAAAAAGTAAATTTTGATGTCCCCATTCTAAAGATGGATTTTCTTTGGTCGAATAGAATTTATTAAAGTGAACCAAACTATATTTAAAGAGGGTTCTCCATTAAAAGATAGTAAATCGACCTTTTAATGTAAAATATGCATAAAATTAGATTCATTCATATTTTAAGCCTCTAACTTTTTACTGGATAAATGTAAATACATTTAACATACATGTATAATCAAATTTTAGTTAGTTTTGTTCATTCCTGCCAATACAACGGCTTGGAGTTAACTATCATTTAAAATAATAATATTATATTATTAGTGTGCAACATAAGATTTCAAAGAAACCTGTTGTTGCGTATCTGGTACGCTATCGAACATAGAAACCCCTTTAATGTAAAATTAATATTTAATTAAAAAATATTAAAAAATATGAAATATGTCTTATTCTCTTTTTACCTAGGATGTTACATAGTTTAAACACCATTTAAAAGAAAATAGGTGCAAAAAAAGACATGTTTCTCAAAGAAGGATGTTTTGAGATGAAACACATACCTTGTTTCCTTATTTAGTGGGATACACTCTATGATCCTGTATAAAAGTAATAAATATTTTACTTTATAATTTAGTAACCATATTCCTAAATAAAACTACTTATAATTTCCATTTACTATCATTATATACATAAATAATAGTTTTTTGTTTCTATTTTTCGACATTAGAAGTTTATATTATAGACAATTTATAGTAGTTTCAATGAATAGGTGTTTGTATTCATTAATCGTAAAAATTTAACCATCCAAAGTTCATTAAATTTAATATATTTTTTTAATTATAATTATTTATGATGTTTAAAATTCCTTCAATGGGAATTTTAATTTTTATCTTACAAGATGAAGTCGATAATGAACATTTATATAATTATTTATGATGTTTTATTGGTTTCTAATATTGAGTTTGATATTGTTGTATTCTTTAAATAACTATGAAAAATATTTATTTACATATTTATATCATATATTTTCAGTAATTACGTTTTATTAATTACGAATTATATAATTTTATAGAGTTTTTCTAGTAGGTGGTCAATTTGACCAAAACTTGAACACTCTTTAACTTGATTGGTGATAATTCTGGATGAGGTATTTATTTTGAAGTAATGTCACTATAAAATAACAATAACATTATTTTTTTATTTTTTTATTTTGGGGAACCATATTTTAGAATATAAGTATAATTAATGAAAAACTATATGAAAAAACCAAAACAAATCTTCAAGTGGTTGTAATCAAAACCACACACGATTAACATTTCTGTTATTCATTGAATGAGAAGGATAAAAGTGCCTAGTAAGCGATCATTAAAAATTTATAAATAATTTATATAAATAGTAATTATTCATCAATACCAGCATTATGAATATCCATGAGGGGGTGGGGATGAAGGATCAAAAGCATCACTTCATGGATGCTATAATCTACACACACACTAATGACCATTCATGTTTTCCATAGTAAATTTAAGAGAATAAATAATTCTTGGTCCACTATTATAATAACATCTCAAAACACTACTTGTGATTATTTTATTTTTATAATTTTTTGTATTTTGTTAAAATGGAATGAATAATAAATAAATGTCAAGAAATATGTAATACATACTTTAAGACCCCAAGCTTCCTATTGACAAAGGACTTAGATTTGAGTGAATTAGGATAATTTGTGGGGAATAGGGGAATTAAGACTTATAAAAGACTTCATGTAGTATGAATTTAGGTAAGGGTTCAAGGAAAATATGAAATAAGAGTGGAGTATTGAATGAGAGGAAATGATTCCCCATTTATAAGTGTGGAAGAGGGACTTTTCCATAGAATTGAATGGTGAGGGGTAATAATTTAAATACATTAATTTTAGGTGATTTAGGTGAGGTATGGTAGATTCTAAATTTAGGTATGGTTTTAAAACTTAAATTAATGTTTCTAAAATTTTAAAAGGTCAATTTAAATTATGAAAATTCGATCCACTTTATATCAATCATTTAAACACTTATTACTCTTAAATAAATTTTAATCATTTCAATGATTTTATTAATTAGAAAATTTAGGTGTTAATTCACTACAAATTTTCTATTTATGATAATGTATTTGGGCTTTATTTAACTTAATTAATTTAATAATTTTTTGGAAATATTATTTAAAATTAAATAATCGTAACACATAAAAATGTTTTTAAACAAAATAGTTTTTAATCTTTGTTTCTGACGCTTTATCTGGGGAGCGTGCACGCGCGTCCGTCAGGAAGAGGACACGCGGCTTGTTGCCTCGCCTTCTCGCTTTCAAAAGGTGGGTGACATTCTCTCCTTATTCAGGGACATCTGCTCCTTGATTGAAATCAGGCTGAAGGGATGTCGGTTCTTCCTTCCATGGATTCCTCCTCGGAGCTCGTCACCTAGTCCTTGTCTCCCTCATAGATTAAGTCGTGGTTCGTGAATCTCTTCCCGGCACCATATCTTCATGGGCACCGGTTAATTATGCCGCTTATATCAGGACCTTCCAAGGGGTCCGGTCAGGGAAGCAACCTTTGGTTAGGGGAGTGGTCACGCTGAGCCATCATTGGTGCATCTTGACGCTGGGGGATTGGCATGTCTGTCTTCTGTACCTTATTATAGGGCTTCTTGAGTGCACGGAAGCTCGAGGCATCCCACATCGAACACGGGGAATTCTATGCCATATGCATGTATCTGAGCTTTTCCTCAGCTTCCCATGTTTAACATAGGGTATGCCACAAGTTTAACGTCCAGTAGAGACAGATCAGACTGATTGGAACACTGAGAGTGGATCAGATAAAAGAACCCCCTCGAGGGAATGCCTATATTAAGGCCGACACATGGGTGGATTCCCCAATGCTGTGTAGTGGAATGAAGTGGAATTATCTCACCAGGATGTGGTTCCTGGGTAAGAATTAGGATGGGTGATGAATTGTAGGTGCTTGAACCTCGTGGAGGCTTCCTACATATCCCCGTGGCAGGGAATCAAAGTCCACGTAGTTCGAGATAGAATGGGGCTTATGCTCTGAGGCGGCCCACAATGGTGGATGGATGGGGCTTACGCTCTAAGGCGGCCCACAATGGTGGATGGGATGGGGCTTATGCTCTAAGGCGGCCCACGATGCAAGATGGATGGGGCTTATGCTCTGAGGTTGCCCACAATGATGGATGGATGGGTCTTACACTCTGAGGCGGGCCACAATGGTTGATGGATGGGGATTACCCTCTAAGGCCGCCCACAATGATGGATGGATGAGGCTTACTCTCTGAGGCGGCCCACAATGATGGATGTATAGGGCTTACGCTCTGAGGCAGCCCACAAAGGTGGATGGATGGGGCTTACGCTCTGAGGCGGCCCACAATGGTGGATGGATGGGGCTTACTCTCTGAGGTGGCCCACGATGATGGATGGATGGGGCTTATGCTCTGAGCCGGCACACGATGATGGATGGATGGGGCTTACGCTCTGAGGCAGCCCATAATGGTCGATGTATGGGGCTTACACTATGAGGTGGCCCACAATGGTGGATGGATGGGGCTTACGCTCTGACGCGGCCCACAATGGTGGATGGATGGGGCTTACCCTCGGTGGCGGCCCATAATGGTGTATGGATGCGGCTTATACTCTGTGGTGGCCCACAACGGTTGGTGAACCGACGTGAAGAGGTCAGAATGATCGGGTGGTGGGATTGAACCTCTTGGAGGCTTCCTACGTATCCCCATGGAAGGGAATCAAAGTTTGCGTAGTTCGGGTGGTGCCGGCGAACCGATGTGATGATGGACCGGGGGTCCGATGGGTATTGGGCTTGAACCTCGGGAAGGCTTCCTACGTACCATTCCTTGACATGGATCAAAGTCCACGTAGTTTGGGGGTACAATTTAACGTCATGCGGGATGGAGGAATTTGGGGTTTACACTCTGAGGCGGCCCACAATGGTGGATGGATGGGGCCTACACTCTAAGGCGGTCCAAAATGGTTGGTGAACCGATGTGAAGAGGTCGGAACGACCGAGTGGTGGGCATGAACCTCATGGAGGCTTCCTACATACCATGAATTAGCATAGATCAAAGTCCACGTAGTTCAGGTGTACAGTTTAACGTCATGCGGGATGGGGGAATTTGGGTCTTACGCTCTGAGGCGGCCCAAAATGGTGGATGTATGGGGCTTACTCTCTAAGGCGGCCCACAATGGTGGATGGATGGGGCTTACGCTCTGAGGCGGACCACAATGGTTGGTGAACCGACATGAAGAGGTCGGACCGACCGGGTGGTGGGCTTGAACCTCATGGAGTCTTCCTACGTACCATACCTTAGCATGGATTAAAGTCCACGTAGTTTGGGTGTATAGTTTAATGTCATGCGGGATGGGGGAATTTGGGGCTTACGCTATGAGGCAGCCCAAGGTGTTGGTGAACCGACGTGCAGGGGTCGAAACGACCTGGTGGTGGGCTTGAACCTCGTGGAGGCTTCCTACATACCATGCCTTAGCATGGATAAATGTCCCTGTAGTTCACTGTTGGTGGGGGTCAGGGTCGGTGATCACCTTAAGCTCACGTGAGTCATGCTCGGTGTGAGAAACAATAGACGGAAGAGACCTGATGATCACATCGTGAAGGGTGTGTCCGTGGGAAGTGAAGAGGGGCTTACACATTGGGTAGCCCATGGTGATGGGACTTACTCCAGGATGGGGGCCCGAGGGTGAAAAAGTGCAGAGGGAGAGTAAAGGGTAACGGAAGACCCCTATGTTCATATCCCCCCTTGGTCCTTGGCACCGGGAATGTACGGGGGTGCATGGGTGTTACCTCCCGCAAGAAAGGCTAGGGGATTATGCTAAGATGGCTGCCCTTCCGCCCTAGACAAACTCCACCCCAACAAGGAGGATATCATCCCCTGTGAGGGGTGATCCCGTCCCCATGGAGACCAGTGGGCCTAAAGAATGCCCGAGCCGGCGGGACCCTGCGTGCGGGGCACGGGGACAGATCATAGTTTAACGTCATGTGTTGAGGATGAGGTACTTGGAAGTTTAACGTTCTGCAGCTCGGACGAGGTGGGTTTACTCCACACCCCTAGGACTTACATGACATATTCCCTCTTCCCCTTGTGGAAGGGAAGGCATCGGCAAGGCCGTAGTGAAGGGGGGTCACAGAGCAAACCATTGAGGGGTCCACGTTAGCGTGGCTCTGCGAAGAAGTAATAGCCATTAGTGTGAATATGCGAAGAAGCATGAGGCAAAGCAACGCAACGGGAAAAACCACCCAAGGGACCTTGAGGTTACTTCTTACGAGCCTAGAAGGTCGTACGGGAAAATAGTGCACGGTGTGTACGCCCGGTGGGTGTGCCCGGGGCATCTAGAAGGAGGACATCGGGTGCCTACGTGAGGAGGTACCTGGGGAGCATCAAGGTGAGGGGTACCGGGGGTTGTACGCAATGAAATTGATAGCGCGCAAAACACCGGGATGGCACACCATTGGGGCTGAGGGCTTGCGCACGGCGAGTAGGATCGCACACAAGGGATATGAATTGCACGCAAGTGGAAAAGGCTGCACCCAAATGTATGGAAACACCCCGCGAAAGGGATGGAGCGCAATTGGACTGTTTGGCGTGCAACAGAAGGAATTGCACACAAGGGAGGACCCCTGAAGGGCTTGGAATTCTATTTAGGCCAGTGGGATCGCGCGCAATGGATGATCCCGGGGCAAGGTGGCACGAAAACGATCAGTACCAGAAGGCTAACTTGCACGCGCGGAAGCCGGATTTCGCACCTGAGAGATGGTTCAAATTCCTCAACCCCCAAAATGAATGCCTATCCTTCAATTTATAGGCATCCGGCATTGTGGAATTCAGGATGGAGAGCAAAACTTGCGCGCCAGAGATGGCGATGCGGAATGTTAACCATGCTGGGCGCGTGTGTGAAATTATTTCGTGCCGGCGACAGGGCCCTTTGCGAATCCCAGATCCTTTCCGCGTGACCCTACTTTTCCACACGCATACCCCTTTTTTCCACTAAATAATTTCGGGCCTTCCGGACTGAGCCTCCGGGTCCGTATATGACTTCACTTTTTCATTTCGAAACTTTCTTCAGTAATTATGGACTTTTCGGCGTCTACAAATTTCCCCCCACCCTCAGAATTGTATCAACGAGGGGTCGAAATGATTGGATTCTGAGGGAAACTCCAAAACACTAAAGTGTTTGGCTTCGTGGGCACCCTGCACACCAAAAACGGTATGTCATGAAAAACGATGGCTAGTGTGGAATCAGCTTTTCGCATGGCGCGGAACCTCGTCTTCACCTATAAAAGTGGCCATGGGTCCCATGCTCTGTATGAAACTTCCTCGCACGATAGGCTTTGAGCTCTCGTGCATGAAATTACCTCTACGCCTACGTGTAAAACCCTTTTTGGTAGCGCTTAATTTCTCTGAGTTTTGATTGTATTTACACACAAACCCGGGATTTTCTGCCCCCACTTCTCAGATTTCGCGCCCATCTTCCGAATTTCTCGCAACACATAGAGATTCCATGCACAACTCTCTAGGCACTTGGCAAGAAGAAGATGGCCACAAAATAAGTAGATGAGGGGGAATTCGCCGCTCGCAAAGCTGTAATGGAGGCGACCGAGGTGGTTTATGACGCCAGGGTGGTTATCCCAAAAAACCACACTCTTTTCAATCTTCTAACCCCCACCCAGAAGGAGTACCATTTTTCGAACAACCTTCCACAGTGGAACATCGTCATTTTGTAGGAGGTTCTGCTGCCGGGATTCAAGGTTGATACGCCACGGTCATGGGTGACTTTGGACGCTTCATTCGTCACAAAATCTAAAGATTGGAAAAGGGGATTATCTTAACTCAAAGTGATTAAACCTTTGGGCAAATATCAAAAGTTTACAATGGAAGGAATAAGGAGAATGTTGCACAAGGGTCGCGCAAGTTATACTATGGTCGCGCAAGTACACTTGCACGCCGCAATGGCCACGCAAGTACACTTGCGCTCCCTAGGTGATAACCGTCCGGGGTCCTTTCCAGCCTATAAATAGACCATGTGGGCCCCCCCATTTTGGGGATGAATTTTTTCAGAAACTCATATTTGATCTCCTGGAGCCCTAGTCTCTTCTCAAAGCGTCTGAAACACTTCTAAGCTAATTTATTACCTAGAACGGAAGATCTAAAGAGGGGGGGGGGAGGCCTAAGTGTTGAAACTCATCAACACTTGCACGCCTGAGTGGCCAGCCCTTAAGGGAAATGGCCACACTTGTGCGCCGCCTTACTCCTTCAGTAGAACTTGTGCACCACTCTTCTGGAAGAACCTCAAGATGATTATAAAGGCTTTAACCAAGAGTCGCTCACGTTTTTTCCTGCTGGTTAACCGTCGCACAAGTACCCATGTGTCGTGGGTATACCTGCGCGACCAGGACTTGCGCGCCCATGCAGTACCTGCGCGCCCCTGCCTTTTTGGGTGCCCTTATTGCCCATTTCACCCTTTCTAAAGCCATTCCACTTCTCCTATTCAATATTTAGTCTTCAAGATACTCTTGAAATCCATTTATGACATTATTTCCTGATTTGACTTCCTTATTTGAAAGTAATTATGTGGAATATCTCTCAAAACCTAATGATTTACACATCATTATGTCACTAAAGATTGAGATTTCATTCATTCAACCTCATCCTTTAAGATGAGAGAACTCATTAAATTGGGCCTCCTTTTTAGGAGTAAGCCTCATTCATAATTTCCAAATATGGGAATCCTCCTCAGGAGTAAGCCCCAATCTCAAATTTGGACATCCTCCTCAGAAGTAAGCCCCAACCATAATTCTCTTAACCTGGGCCTCCTTTTTAGGAGTAAGCCCCAGTCTCAAATATTGGCATCCTCTTTAGGAGTAAGCCCCAAGTCCCTTAATTTTTCAAGTCTCTTAACTAGGGCCTCTTTTTCAGGAGTAAGTCCCAGTCATAATTCTCAAATATGGGCCTCTTTTCCAGGATTAATCCCCAGTATCAAACTTGGGTCTCCTTTTCAAGAGTAATCCCCAGTCATAATTTCCAAATATGGGCATCCTCTTTAAGAGTAATACCCAAGTCCTCATTAATTTGGGAATCCTTTTCAGGAATAATCCCCAATCATAATTTCCCTAAATATGGGCCTCTATTTCAGGAGTAAGCCCCAGTCCCCTAATTTAGGCATCCTCCCCAGGAGGAAGCCCCAACCATAATTCTCTTAACCTGGGCCTCCTTTTCAGGAGTAAGCCCCAGTCTCAAATATGGGCATCCTCTTTAGGAGTAATCCCCAAGTCCCTTAATTTTTCAAGTCCCTTAACATGGGCCTCCTTTTCAGGAATAAGCCCCAGTCAAAATCATTAACCTGGGCCTCCTCTTCAAGAGTAATCCCCAATCATAATTTCCAATTATGGGCATCCTCCTTAGGAGTAATCCCCAAGTCCTCATTAATTTGGGAATCCTCCTCAGGATTAATCCCCAACCATAATTCTCTTAACCTGGGAATCCTTTTCAGGAGTAAGACCCAGTCCCCTAATTTGGGCATCCTCCTCAGGAGTAAGCCCCAACCATAATTCTATTAACCTGGGCCTCCTTTTCCGGAATAAGCCCCAGTCGTAATCATTAACCTGGTCCTCCTTTTCAAGAATAATCCCCAGTCCTAATCATTAACCTGGGCCTCCTTTTCAAGAGTAATCCCCAGTCATAATTTAACCTGGGCCTCCTTTTCAGGAATAAGCCTCAGTCATAAATATGGGCATCCTCTTCAGGAGTAAGCCCCAAGTCCCTTAATTTTTCAAGTCTCTTAACCTGGGCCTCCTTTTTAGGAGTAATCCCCAGTCTTAATTCCTCTTAACCATTCCTAATTTACCTTTGATATTGGATTCCTTCTCAGGAGTAAAAACCCAATCATAAGCCCTCTCCTAATTTGGGCCTCCTTTTCAGGAGTAAGCGCCAGGTTAGAGTATTCAAATCTCCACAGAGCACATATACCTTTATGGACCCTGTTCTTGGATTTCTTCCCTGAAGTAAATGCTAATATTCATTTATCTGGGCAGTCATACATACATATGTCCCACATTATTTCTTATGATTGCATCTTTCATGGCACAATTGTCTGATTTTTACCAATACCTATTGTTTCTCACACCGAGCATGAATCATGTGAGCTTAGAGTGTAAAAGTAATTATGACATCTTTCTTTGATCCATCAATCATAAACATCATACTCCCTTACTCTAACTATGTGGGTAATGATTCCTTTTCTAAACAAAGGATACGTAGGTATCCCATCTACGGGTTCGATCCCAACTCTGAAATAATTCAGGTCCTTCTGAATGAAAATTAACTTCAAGTGCCCTACTGAGTGGCTTTAAAACCAGTATGGTCATTATAATGACTAAGAGACTTTTACGTATCGAAGGATACCATTGACTAATAATCTCTAACAAATACAGATGATTCTCTATCAATGAAGAACCTTGAAAACAAATAAAAGATTCTCTAAAATTTATAAATATCAATCATTGATTGTCAGATCTAAAGGAAAGCTCATTTTATACTTTGTAATGTAATAAGGATTCACAAACATAACATAAATATATAAAGAGAGTCCCGAAGTAGATAATAATTCCCCTCAAAAAGGTGTGATGAGTCCAACCTCCCATCTTCTCGACCAATGAAAATTCCTAAGCCTCATCAGTCCATAACTAATGAGCGCCTACCTTTGGAAAGTAGGTCCAAATGGATGTGGAATTATTGGCTGTTTCCGGTTCAACGAACAAACCCATTAGAAACCGATTGGAATGTTTGAACCTTCAATCAAGAAGGTCATCCGCAAATTCTTAGGGAAACAGAAAATGGTGAACCCGACGTGAATCCTTAACCAATTTAAAATGATGTTTTACCTATTTGTTAGGCCCCTATTTAAAACTCAATGAGAGGGCCAACAAAAACAATAATTGACATATGTGCTCATCCAAAAGATGCAGTGGATGAATTTATCTTTATTACGTCTATTATATCAAACAAACATTCTTTTTCCAAGATTTTCTGCATTCTACGAAATGGATGCTCTCAAGTTCACACCTGTGAATACTACTGCTGTGAATGCCACTACTGCTACTCCTGTTGGATCGTCGTCCGCTCTGTGGACGATATCACCTACTCAGAGTCTTCAACGCTGGGTATCCAATGCACTGGTTAAGGAGTACCGTCAACACGGTACCATCCCAACTCTAGAGGATGCCCGACAAGCCCTCCAAGTGAAAAAATCACACCGATCATCTGGAAAACGACGACCAGTGATCAAGAAGCAGGCAGTGCTAACTACCGTCTCCAATCATTTTGGGTCTTTATCCCCGGAACGTAATCACCATTCACTCTCATATTCTAGGGAGGTGAATGAGAAGGTCTCTTAGGGACTTAATTCATGCAGATAAGAGTATTTCCCGAGGGCTCCCATCAACAATCACCACCAAACTTGTACGACAGTGCACCCTCAACATGATGACGGTACCCACTCCCGGCATTCGGCTCACTTTCCTCGAACCCGAGAAGGAAAGACGAATAACCAGAGGTGAAATCCGGTTAACAGTGATTATGTTCTCATATCTTCCATCTCCGGAGAAGTCCACCAACCTAACTTGGTGGCAAGCAACGAGCAGGCACACACACCTGCCCATTTTAATTCCGCTGTCCAGTAGACTCGTCTGGAAGCTGCACGCCAATCCCATCAGGAAATTCCGGTATAGTATTATAGGCAGGAACATACACCAATTTATACATCATCAGTTAGTCAGCAGGCTCGTCTGACTACATATGATGGATCTCATCAACCATGTTCGGCGAAGTGCAATCAGAAGGCACATACACCTGCTAGTATTGATCAATCCTACCAACAGTCTCACTTGGTAGCATTTGGAGAAGTCAATCGGAAAGCTCCGGCGACAAAAAGGAGTCAGACTCAACTCTCTGCCCCTACACTTGAGTACTGTCAGGATTCACTGACCGGAAAAGGAGGAAAGGAGTAGGCACACACACCTACTCCAATCATGGAATGGACGTATATCCCCATTCCGGTAGCTGAAGTCACCAAGCATATTTTATCAATGGTGAAAGAGCAGAAGAAAATCCATGCTCATATCCTAGATGCCTATCAGGATATTATAACAGCTTTAGCGGCATCTCAAGGAAAGACACATAAATCTGTCCCTACCAGTGGAGTGAAACATCAACAGTTCACTCCGTAACAGACACACACATCTGTTCCAGTCCAAGAGGGTTGTGGGGCATACACCCCCATATCATACGGACAACCAAGTCAGGCACATACACCTGATTTGAGTGGAGATTGTCAGCCTAACCTAGCCATCTTTCCTGATCAGGCACATACACCTACTCAGAGCAGCCACTTTCATCAACAAGTGGTTTCCAAAGCGAGTAAGACTGAGTCTAAGAAAAAGACCCGCCCGACACATTCAGGAGATCAAGAGCCAATATGTAACAAGGCCTTTCTCGATGATTGAGTTATTGAAGCCCTCAGATAGCTATCTGTTGGAATTCAAGATTCTACTCCCTCATTTCTCAATAGTGGGAACATTAATTTTTAAGGTCTTCAACAGACACTTCCTCATGAAGGCTTTCTTCATGACAATTCGGTAGATCTCAAAGTTTCATCTTCATATGAGAGCCACAGGAACCCTCTGTGTGGTCAGAAGACCAAGGATCAAGAGATATCATCTTTTTCTATAACCCATTATGGTGGTCCTCCCCATGATGATGAATTTCACTGCGAATGTCCTCTCCGCAGTAGTGATGCACATTGCCCGGAAAATGCTCCAGTGGACAATTTAGTTCCGAGAAATCCCTCTTACCTTAGGGTACTTGCAAATGAAAAACCAGTCATGTCTGATGTTTCATCACTAGTAGGTGAAATACTTTATCAATCGGAAGATATCCCAGGGTGTAGGTCATTCTCCAAACCACCCCTAAGTCATGCATCTTCTAGTTTAATCAGTGATTTCTCTACCAATCCTGTTAAATCCAATGAAGCAATAAGGAACCACTAGCTCTGGTCAAAACAGGTAGAAGAATCTTCATCAAATGATAAAGAGGAAATGTTGAACATGAGAAAACAACTGGCGAAAGGTGAAGTGCTTGTCATGTTTTGGCCTCTGGATGACTCTCAGTATGAAATTACAGAAATGTTGAGAGAAGATGGAATTCATGATATTCATCTCAACATATGGAAAACTCTTTTTTCAGTTGAAAAAAAAGTATTATCTTATGATGAATATGAATATCATCTTAAGATAATATAAGGGTTACAATGTTAGATTGATTTGGTATCTCTATTAGTCTCTCGATATCCGAAGGTTGAAAAGCAGCAGAGAGCCCTTCAACGTTCAGGCCTTGTCACACTAAGAAGATTGTGTCGGTTAATTGAAAATTCCCCATCTGGTATTCATGTTAGAGTATGGGGTGTTCATGGATCACTGCATTTCACGGTGCTCTCCAGTCAGCAAAGCCCACCGAAAATTGTCTCATGAAATGTTATTGCCCATGGTCGGCCACATTCAATGGGCTTTGTTTGTAATCAAAAGCCTGCGCAAGAACAAGCCTCAACTAGTTCCTCTCAAAATCAAGAATACAGAAGACAATTTGTTGAATTATTCCTGCATCAAGAAAATGAGAATATTAAACAGGCCTCTCATATAGAACAAGCACATCATTAAGTGACAGAAGTGTAGGAAATTATCCAACAGTATTTTGAACTAGGTGATAAAAGTGGATACAGATTAATGCATCCAGCTAATTTCTGGACTATGGTTCGCAAGATCTGGAGAGCTTTTAAGAAAGTCTCAGACATACCATGTCAAGAGCCACCCCAGCTTGCCAGACTGCGGACTCTTTTAAACCAACCCTTAGAATCAACAAATAGGATTCGAGGAGTTGAGGGGGAACAGTAGGAACAGCCCCAGTCCACCGGATTAGGGGCTTTTTCAAATCATCAATCCCCTCATCATAAAAATTCGGTCTTTTCTCGATTTGGAAAGAAGCCTCAAGAGGAACGAAGAGCCAAATTATCAGGATATTCCCTCCAAATTATGGTTCGTCAAGAAGTTCCTAAGGGATCGAATCAACAAAATGCAATGTCTTATCAAAGACATGGAAGAATACAATATCACAGAAATGCTGATAGAAGGGATGTGATTCATTATGCATCAATCGATGTCATCAATGTCGTTGTTGCTGATCCACCAGATGAGGCTCACTCAGGGGACTCAGATGAAGAGGTTCCTTCTCAAGAAGATGTACGCACCGACACAAATGAAGAAGTTGTGCGTACAAGAAATCAAAGGGTTACTCAGAAACTAAGTAATCCTTCAAGTAACTCACTTCCCCCTCTCCAAAAAGGATCCAATAACTAGAGGGGAAATAATCAGGTTACATATCCTTCATCTGGAGAAGACCAATCGCCCTCACTAGAGCAAAGGTTTGCACAACAGGAGGAAGAAATGAAGGAATTAAGGAGGTTGAATGCAGAACTACTTCAGGGTAGTCTTCTTCTTAAGCATGTTGGAGTTATTCATCCAAGGTAATTTTTTGTAGCTACTGAGATGGGTCAAGAATATCCTCCTCTATCAGTACACCCTCACAGGTCTAATCCTATGGGTCAAGTGCAACAACAGGTGGCAGTGCTCCCATCAGTTGCAGCACCAACCACCACATCTGTCCAAGCTCCAGTCATTGCACCTATCCAAGTCTAGGTTCAACTGGATGTTTCTCAAAATTTAATATCTACCATTGAGTCATTAACAGCTTGTTTAGAAACAATGGAAGGGAAACATGCGCAGGTTCCACCGGAAATGAAAGCTGACCCTGAATGTGTAGATTCAATCTCCCCCCCATCAAATTTTGGGAACCCTGTATTCCTTATTTTCAATGGATCGGGCTATCCTCAACAACATTTGAGGCATTACATGGCTTGTTACGATCCTATGATGGGAACTCTGGAGCAGCAAGAAGCATTGAAACTAAGATGCTTCGTGCGAACCTTGCAAGGACAAGCTTTTGTATGGTATACAAGCTTGAAATCCCAGTTAATTACCGGATGGGAAGATCTCTATCAACGATTTCTTCTTCAATTCAGCTTAACTTTTCCACAGACAATAGTTTTTGTTCTTAAAAACTGTAAGAAAAGGGAGAATGAAAGAGTCTCTGATTTCACTGCTCGCTAGAATGGGTTAACATATTCCCTGAGCCTAGCACTCCCTCAAGTGGAACTGTTTCCAATCTGTGTGGTAAATCTGTGTGACGAATTACGCATGTCATTGATCCCTGTGAAATAAAAAAGGAAGGTTTCAAGACCTTACTTCAATCGCTATGTAGATTTAAAATTCTCTTATAAAGGCTAAGGATAAATCTCGTGTAATTCCAGCAGCTCCAGGAAGGAGAATGGGTAAAGCAGAAACTGCTACAGTTGTGCTTAAACAAGCACCTATACCAATTTCTACATCAAAAGCTTCATCTTCTCGTTGGGATCCACCTCTTGAGCACCAACAACAAAGGTCGTTTCATACAGATGATCAAATAGATCAAAGACGAAAAAAATTTGACGATCTAAAGAGAAAAACATACTCTTTCCAAAAATAACAAGTTCTTGGTTACTTTATTTCGGCTCTGGAAAATAATCTGGTTCAATTTTCAAGGCCTAAGAGGCCAAACAAGGATGGAGATGAAGACCTTCCCAATTATTTCAATTTTTATCAAATGTTGAGGCATCCCATCCATGAGTTTTTTTGTCTTCAAAGACCTCCTTTAAAAGATGGTCGACTCTGGACAAGTCAAACTGAAAGGTTCTTCATCTCAGGTATCATGTGTTATTGCTACAGTTCCAGAGGAGGAAGGAAAATGACAAAAAGTCAAATGAAAAAATTCACAAAAGTATGAGGATTGGATGGTCATAAAGAAAATCCACCAAACTCATTATATTTTGCGAACATAATTAAAGAAACTGATTTTGTCTTATACCATGAATGTTGCGGAAAAACCCTCTTCATTAGTGGGAAAGTCCTCAAAGAAACAGCATGATTAAATGAAAGAAAAAGAATCAGAAGAAGATGAGTACGTGACAAAGCCTAAGTTTTCTTTGACTTTGGAAGAATTCATTTCATCTAATTCAAAGTCATGGGCACCACCCCACCAAACGGCACAGTCTAAATAGGCTAATCAGGTAGAGTCTTCATCAGACGAAGAGTTAATCTTCAGATCTGTTAATATGATTCAATTAACGGATCCATATTCCAGTCGCAGTTTTGATTTAGATGAGCCTGAATTCCCTATATCAAACAGGGGAATCAGAGGAAGTTCCAGAGGCTCAGGATACAGGGGAAGACGTGGATCTTTCAGAAGCCACTATTCCAATTCTACCCCTGCTAGAACTGTGTACGCAGCAGAAACTCGTGGTAGAGCCCTTCAGCAAGCTCAGCAAGAACAAGCAATTTATTCTTCCAATAGAAAATTCAGTCCTGCTACAGTTATTTTGGAAGACTGGTTGAAGGTTCCATCTTCTTCCTCTCAGCAAGTAAATGGATCTAATCGGTCTAATCATCCAAAACCAGGAATATTGCCAACTCTTATCCCAATACAAGATGCATAAACTTCCAATGAATCTTCTTCCAAGGTACCTGCTAAACCACATATTTTTGTTGGGAAATGCAGAACTCTGGATCTAAAGTATGATGTATCGAAACACTTGGCCCAAGTACCAGCCAAGTTATCAATTTTGGATGCTCTAAGTCTGTCAAAAGATCTTCGGGAAGCACTCATCGAGGATTTGTCGAGTCCTCAGGAGTTTGAAACTGAAATTGTTGCATCTGAAGTCTATCACATAGAGAATAATCCTACAAAATTCCATGCAATAATATATTTTACTGATGAAGATGAAGATGATTTTGTGCATGGTCATATTAGACCTTTGTACTTATCTGGAAAGGTCAATGGTGTAGACGTCCGAAGAGCTTTCATTGACAATGGTTCTGGAGTCAACCTCATGCCCATTCGTACACTTCGTCGATTGGGCATCATAGAATCTGATTTATCTCCTTCTACCATGATGTTACAAGGATATGTTAAAAATGAACAATAACTACTAGGTGAAGTTACACTCAGAACTCAGTTTGGAGATCTTGTATCCAATTCGGATTTCATGGTTGTTGATCAAGACTCACCTTTCAACATCTTACTTGGAAGACCCTGGCTACATCAACATACAACTATCCCTTCCTCATACCATCAATGTCTCAAATATTGTATTTATGGTAAAGTTGGGACATTGTATGGTGATAAGGCCCTATTCAAGACATGTGAGTCTCAATACATTGAGGCAGAATTCTATCACATGAAGGGAAGGGAGAAATCCACAACAAAGGAGATTACCAAAGTTAATGCTCCATATGGTTTGGAGAAAATTCCAGTAAATCCATTTACACATATGAGTACAGATTATGTGTTGCCTATCAGTCAAATTGAAAAGATATACCCAAATCAAAATACACTTATGGAAAGATCCATAATGTCAATTACGGCAATCGAGCCAGACAACATGGGAGAAATTGGTAACCCACCAAGCAGTGATGAAGGCACAAATGGCAACGTCTTCATTTCATCTGTTGAAATCCAACAATTCTATACTTCACCAATTAGGCCAGAAGAAGTTATAGCAACATCGTAGGTGAACAATTATGTCGATTCTCAATCCATCATATCCTCTTTATTACCCAAAGAAGACCCTTCATCATCAATTGGGTCAGAAATGGAAGCTTCTTCTTCAAGATGTGCAAATTTTGACATCTCTTCTGATCATGAAAATTCTGCTTTATCATCTACTATGAAAGTAGAAATGGAAGAAATAAAACATGATAATGAAGAAGAGGAAGATCTCAGAGATGCTCCTCCAGCATTTGAAGAGGTTATCTCTACCACTGAGGATGAACTCAGAGAAATAAATCTGGTTACAAAAGAAGATCCATGCCCCACTTTAATCAGTGCATCCATGAATCTTGAAGATAAAGAGTTGTATATATCTTTTCTAAAGAAAAATAGAGATATATTTTCTTGTAACTATATAGAAATTACCGAGCTTGATCCTAATGTTTCTACTCATCATTTGGGTTTACCAGAAGAACATCGAGGATTTAAGCAAGCCGTGAGAAAGACACACCCAACTTATGCTTCCAAAATTGAAGCTGATGTGGATAAGATTATCAAATATAACTTCATTAGAGAAGTTCAGTATCCCAAGTGGTTGGATAATATTGTCCTTGTAAAGAAGAAGAACGGACAAATTAGAGTTTGTATTGATTTCAGAGATCTTAATCGGCATTGTCCTAAGGATGATTTCTCAGTTCCGATTACAGAACTTTTAATTGATGCAACAGCTGGCTATGAAGCACTTTCCTTCATGGATGGATATTCCGGATATAATCATATCCGAATGGCCCCAGAAGTCGAGGAATCCACAGCCTTCAGATCCCCTCAAGGTGTGTTTTCCTACCGAGTAATGCCCTTTGGCTTAAAGAATGCAGGTGCAACATATCAGCCTGACATGCATCGTATCTTCAAACCATTCTTAGGGATGTTTGTTGAATGCTATGTAGAAGATTTTGTGGTTAAATCCAAACAACGTTCTAATCACATGGCTGATTTGGAAGTCATATTCTGCAAGCTTTGACAACATAATTTGAAGATGAACCCCTTAAAATGTGATTTTGGGGTAACCTCGGGAAAATTTATCGGCTTTGTTATATGCCATCATGGTATTGAAGTCGATCCTGAGAAGACCAAGTCAATCCTTGGTATTTCACCTACTCAAAATTTGAAAGAATTAAGAGGGCTTCAAGGACACTTAGCATATATTCGGCGTTTCATCGCCAATTTGGCAAGAAAAGGTTTACCCTTCACCAAATTGATGAAGAAAGGAGTCACTTACCAGTGGACCGAAGAATGTCAAGAATCATTCGATATTCTCAAGAAATACCTCTTGAGTCCACTGGTACTCATGCCACCTATTGAAGTAAGACCACTTATCCTCTACGTTACAGCTCTAGAGAGATCATTGGGTGCCTTTCATGCTCAAAATAATGATGATGGGAATGAAAACAACCTCTACTATCTCAGTCAAACTATGCTGGAAGCAGAAACCCAGTATTTAAGTATTGAGAAGTGTTGTCTGGCATTAATATTTGCAGTTCAGAAGTTGAGACACTACCTGCAACATCACGAGGTCTAATTTTTATCTCGCAATAACCCACTAAAATTCATCCTTAGTTGTCCAATGCATACAGGACGTCTGGCAAGGTGTCTAGTTATTTTGCATAAATTCGACATTCAGTATGTGTCTCAAAAGGCGATAAAAGGAAAAGCTTTGTCTGATTTCCTGGATGAACACCCTTCAGTAGAAGACACATATTCAGATATTGAATTCCCTGATGAGGAATTCTTCTCTATTCATGAATGTCCTCAAGCATGGGAAATGTATTTTTATGGTGCTTCCAGAAGTCCAACAGGGAGGAAAATGAAAAATCCTAAATTCAACAAAGTTGGCTTAGGAATTGTGCTCATTTCTCCAGAAAAGGAAGTGTTGCCTTATTCTTTCTTATTGTGGGAAGGTGGTACCAATAATGAATCAGAATACCAAGCTCTCATCATAGGCTTGGAATTAGTGCTTCAAGCACAATTGAATCACTTAAAGGTGAAATGAGATTCAGACCTGGTAATCAAACAAGTCAATGGGGATTATTCCATCAGAAAAGAAGAACTAATCCCTTTGTATTATTACATAAAAGAGTTAATGGCGTAATTCCCTTCGGAACCGACATTTTCTTATGTCCCAAGATCACAAAATGCTCAAGCTGATGCAATGGATAATATAGCCACAGCTCTGGAAGATCCAAATCGGGATGAGACAGTCATCAGTATTTCCCACCGTCGTGCAATTTCACCTTATGTCCGAATCAGAACAGAGGAAATTAATGAAATTAGTCCCATTCCTAAACCGTATGGTAAAACTACAGGATGGATGTCACCTATTAGGGAATACCTTCAAAATGGAACATTTACACTTGATAGAGCTGAGAAAGAACAAATCTGGTGACGTGTGGTCAATTTTACTCTTTATGATAGCCCAGATCACCTAGAGCAAATTCTATAAAAATGTGTTTTTGATGGAGTTCTATTCATATGCATTGATAGTGAAGAGACAATGGTTGTCATGAAAGAAGTGCATGCAGGAGTCTGTGGTGCCCACCAGTCTGGACATTGATTGTCTGATAAGATTCAAAAGCTTGGATACTTTTGGCCTTCAATGATACAAGATTGTGTTGGTTTCACAAAGAAGTGTCATTCATGCCAAGTACATGCCAACTTCATTCATGAACCTCTAAAGTTGCTTCATACAGATAAATACTCATGGTCATTTTACACATGGTGAATAGATGTGGTGGGACCTTACCCTTCGGCTACGGACAAGCAGTTTAAGTACATTCTTACTACTACTGACTTCTTTTCCAAATGGGCAGAGGGAATACCTCTCAAGGAAGTCAGTTATAAATGCATTGTTAGCTTCATCAATTCTAACATCATTACCAGATTTCGTGTCCCTCATACCATATTGACGGACAATGGCACCATCTTCTGTTCATCTGAGGTAAAGAAGTTGTATCAAGAATACAACAACAAATCCAACCATTCATCTCAATATCATACAGCGGCGAATGGACAGATAGAAGCTTTCAACAAGACTCTGTCAAATATACTTCAAAAGATGGTGGATAAAGATAAGAAATCATGGCCTGATAAACTCTTTCATGCTTTATGGGATTATCAGACTACCACCCGCACTGTAACTCGGTCATCTCCATATTCATTGGTATATGGAACGGAAGTAGTCTTGCCCTCTGAAGTTCAAATACCCTCACTCAGAGTTTCCATTTGTGATCAATCATCTATAGATGAACAATCTCAAAAGTTATTGACTGAATTGGAATGGATAGATGAGAAAAGATTGTGCACTTTGCATCACTTGGATGTCTATTAGAATTGAATAGCACGAGCTTTTTACAAAAAAGTTCATCTTCTTTCATTCACTCAGGGACAATTGGTATTAGTTCTCAGAACTCCAATGATACCAAGAAAGAAACCTCCCAATCTTGAGCCAAAATGGGGAGGACCTTACTCAATACATAGGGTCTACTCCAATGGAGCTTATTCATTAATCTCGATGGATGGAGAACTCATCACTACTCCAACCAATGCCAGATTTTTGAAGAAGTATTTTGTATAAACACAAAATATATCATCAATGGTCCAGTATGACCTTAAACTGTAGCTAGGTCTTATATGACCTTAAACTACATCAATGGTCCAGTATGACCTTAAACTGCATCATCAACGGTCCATGCATATGACCCTAAACTATTTGCAAGTCCCTTACGTCCAGCAAGACATTAAACAGTGACGTCCTAACTACATGACGCTGAACTGTATAAAAGTCCCTTACATACAGAAAGACGTTAAACTCCATAATCATCAAAGGTCATGTATGACCTTAAACTACATCAATGGTCCAGTATTACCTTAAACTACAACTAGGTCATGTATGACCTTAAACTATATCAATGGTCCAGTATGACCTTAAACTGCATCATCAACGGTCCATGCATATGACTCTAAACTATTTGCAAGTCCCTTAAATTCAGAAAGACATTAAACTGTGATGTCCTAACAACATGAAACTAAACTGTATAAAAGTACCTTACGTCTGGAAAGACGTTAAACTACATAATCATCAAAGGTCCTGTATGACCTTAAACTACATTAATGGTCTAGTATGACCTTAAACTGTAACTAGGTCATGTATGACCTTAAACTACATCAATGGTCTAGTATGACCTTAAACTACATCATCAACGGTCCATACATATGACCCTAAACTATTTTCATGTCCCTTACGTCCAGAAAGACGTTAAACTGTGACTTCCTAACTACATGGCGCTAAACTGTATAAAATTCCCTTATGTCCGGATAGACGTTAAACTACATAATCATCAAAGGTCCTGTATGACCTTAATCTACATCAAGGGTCCATTATGATCTTAAACTGCATCATCAACGGTCCATGCATATGACCCTAAAATATTTGCAAGTCCCTTACATCGAGCAAGTCGTTAAACTGTGAGGTCCTAACTACATGACACTAAGATGTCTAAAAGTACCTTATGTCCGGAAAGATGTTAAACTACATAATCATCAAAGGTCCTGTATGACCTTAAACTACACCACCGTCTAGCGAGACGTTAAATTGCATCGTCAACGATCCTTGCATATGACCTTAAACTATTCGCACTTTTGTCCAACATGACGCTAAACTGAATCGTCCCTTTTTCATCCAACATGACGTTAAACTATGAAAAAGTCCCCAATACGTCTAACATGACGTTAAATGGTGTACTCTTTTATCCTCACTGTATGAAAATAAATTGCACAATACCCCTTTCGTCCAACACGATGTTAAACTATATTGTCCCCATCGTCCTAACTACATGATGTTAAACTATACAGAAAGTCCTTGATACGTCCTATATGACATTAAACATTACTTTGTCCCTACTACAAGACATTAAACTGTGTAGCACCAATAGTCCTAACTGTAAGACTTTAAACTTCATAGTCCCTTTATATGTCCTACATACCATTAAACTATGCATCGTTAAGGTTGTTGTTACCTCTTGTTTCTCACACCGAGTATGACTCACGTGAGATTAGAGGAAACCTCAACCATAACACTCTCTCTCGGTGACTAAACATGTGTAATTCCCAACAACATCATTTTCTAGGTCGTTGTCCCTAAGAACAACTTGATAATTAATTCATTCTTTAATTGAACTACACGGACTTTGATCCATGCCTTCTAGGCTGGGTATATAGGCAACCTCCCAAGGTTCAATCCCAAAACCAATCTCTTCACATCGTTTCACTTCCATCTCATACGATGTTGATTCGTGAAACTGCCCCTAAAATCAATATATTTACATTTGGTTCACTTTTTTCCTTGTTATACGACGTTAAACTATACAACACTTTTTTCCAGTATGACAATAAACTACAATATTCTTTGATACCCTCACCTGAGAGGGAACCATTATTTACATTGATTTTTCAATCATGTTTCATTTTAAAGACTACGTGCATACATGGAAATCCCCAAATCTTTTATCATGGGTTGAACCATCATTGTACTAAAGTCCCCTTTCACCCTTCACATGTATGAACCAAATTTTTATAGAGGGTATTTCTAGAACTATGTGGGCTTGATTCCCATCCTTATGGGATATATAGGAATATTTGAGTGTCCCTTGAATCCAGCCCCAAGTCTTTGGCCCTAACCCCAAATTCCACTTTCAGTCCCATGGCTGAAAAGCCCCCATGAAAACACACACTGTGTATTTCTTATAATGACCCAAGATCTATGACCCTAAAATAAGATCTGTAATCTTGTTGTCCCAGATGACATTAAACTGTAGTTCAAGAACTATGTATGGCTTGATTCCCTTCCTTATGGGATACGTAGTGAAGTCCAACATTTCAATTCAGGACCTAGCCACAACATGATTATGGTTATCATTGATCTTTGTATCTTTGTATACATTGGACAATACCCATCTTTATGTATCATAATCCTATCCTTAAATATTTTCTGATCTTCATAAACCTTTTCTTTTCTTCTAGTCACAAAGATGTCAAACTTCTGAGAGTTATTGTTCCTGACTATGCAGCATGTGTCCATAGGTGTCCTTGCATAAACAGTCTACATAACAGACTTGTTAGCCAAAAGATACTATTTTTTGACTATGCAGCCAATGCCCTTAGGTGGTGCTGCATAATTCAACCCCTTAACGGGTTTGTTAAATAATGGTAACTTCATTATTGGGAAGAAATCCTCTTTTGTCCTTATTGGTCTAAAATGACAATATGTAAGGATCCACAAAAATAGCCATCCGTAACATATTTTTCCCATATTCTTTTTCATGATCTGAAATCATTCAAGTCTATGGTTTATATTCTTCTTCCCTACGTTGGGGTTAGACCTTCGTAGGAGTGATATTCATCCAGTTCTTTGATAATATTGTTTGGAAATATATTCTCTATATTCAAGTACCTATTTCCATACAGCAAACTCTATACTTTGGAAAATTTGAATCTCCATAAACTTTCACTGGCTTTTAGCACTAGGAAAGTAAATTTATGAGAGTTCCTTTTCCTGACTATGCAGCATGTTCCCATAAGCAGCCTTGCATAAACATTCTACATAACAGACTTGTTAGACAAAAGATACTATTTTATTTGACTATACAGCTAATTCCCTTTGGTGGACCTCCATAATTCATCCCCCTAACGGGTTTGTTAAATAATGGTAACTTCGTTCTTGGGAACTACTTCTTCTAATCCCTTTTAGCTCTTTTTCATATCATTACTCAGATTCAAATATTCTTAAGTTATAGATTACACATTTTCCCCCATACTTGAGGATTGTGCTATGTTTTCATATGAATTTTCAAGGAATTGATTCAATTCTAATTCATTCGGTCAAAGCTATTTCGACCTTAAAAATAATCCTTTTTATGTTTGACGTGCATGACATTAAACTGCCCACAAAATACAAGGGAACTATGAATAAAAGTCATGTTCCAGCTTACTAAACATACATTCTGTATGATTTAGGTAATATTGAGCAATTAAGAGATTCAAGGTTTGTAGGGTTATTGACACTAATCCTAGTAAAATATCAAACTATGCTTACTAGGCCCATTGTCTTAGGTAAAATTTAAAGTTGGTACCATGAAAATATGTGCACAAATGATTGAAGGTGAAAGTGTTTTTCATTTATGCACAAGAGTTAGAAGGACATCCACAGACTGGAGTCTCTTCTCTTTTTCAGGAATTATAAAAGACTTTCAACATAACTCTTCATTTGATTTACGGCATCCCGAGCTTCATCAGCAGCCACCTGGAATTCATTCATTCAACTAGATGCCATAAGAGATGCAGTGATACAAGATCTTCTTGGAACAATTGTAAAAGAATGTTCTTGAGTGCGGTTTGAGAAAATATTTTTCTGATCAAACAGTGACTCTGTTTCTATCCAAGAGACATGGAAGATGGATACATCGATTTTAGAATGAAGCATTGGAAGTAAAGAGCCATTTGGAGAGAATACTCTTTTCAGATATTTATCTAATGCCATGTTTGTCTTCTCTCCACCAGACGGAAGTGGAAAACATTTCATCCCATGGGTTTGCCATTTTCATATCTTAAAGGAACTGGCATGCAGGAAAAATTTGAAAGTTCACACGAATTTTGATGCTATTAATTCACAACATAACCGAAATAGAAGAGTTGTAGTGCAACTGCATCTTAGGAATATAATTTTTTACATATAGAACATTGACTCCTTGCAGATTACCATGACCATATAGAGGCAGGTAAATGCTCTCTGGGAGATTTAAATGATATTTCTTAAAGTACATAGCCAAATCTGGGAGAGTGTTATTGCAGATATCACAGTAATCATGTCCAACAATGTTCATCAGGTCATCAATCCACTTTCTAGCCAATTCATCATCCATTCTGATTCTCTTGGGAGCCATCAAATCTGCACAAGAGTTGAATAAATTAACTCTTAAATGGATTGATTTTTCATAATCTTTGTGAATTTTTTTTTGAAAATGGCTAAGGCATTAAGGCGTGCAAGTCTAATTTTGACGTGGAAGTATTGATGTGCTGCGCAAGTTTTTGGCACGCAAGTATAACCACTCAAGTCCAGATACCTACACAGCAGCACAACGACAAAGAAACAGCAGAAAACAAAGCAACCTGCACGGCGAAGGTGACCTGCGCAGTGAGAGATCGAAGGTTTGAAATCAGGAAATCTGGATGCTTTGTATGGAATGAAGCCCCCTATTTATAGACACGACCCAGACCCTGCACAACATACCTTGAATGATCAAAGGTCGTATCCCTGCACGCCCGACCCTACGTGCCCAAAGCTCATTTTCACACCCTAACCTGTGCACCACAATTTCCTTTTGATTCTCAATTTCCTCAGAGTCAAATCCACATTTATTTTGGATCCAACTCTGAGGGGGGACTTTTGTTGATTCTCCTTTCATCACAAAATCTAAATATTGGAAAAGGGGATTATATTAACTCAAGGTGATTCAACCTTTGGACAAATATCAAAAGTTGAAAAAGGAAGGAATAATAAGAATGTTGCATAAGGGTCGCGCAAGTTATACTATGGTCGCACAAGTACACTTGCATGCCGCAATGGTCGCGCAAGTACACTTGCGCACCCTAGGTGATAACCGCCTGGGGTATTCTCCAGCTTATAAATAGACCCTGTGGGACCCCCATTTCGGGGAGGAATTTTTCCAGAAACCCAGATTTGAGATCCCAGTGCCCTAGTCTCTTCTCAAAGCTTCCGAAACACTTCTAAGAAATTTTTTTACCTAGAACGGAAGATCTAAAGAGGGGTAGAAAGGCCTAAGTGTTGAAACTCATCAACACTTGCGCCCTTGAGTGGCCAGTCCTTAAGGGAAATGGCCACACTTGCACGCCGCCTTACTCCTTCAATAGAACTTACGCGCCACCCTTCTGGAAGAACCTCAAGATGATTCTAAAGGCTTTAACCAAGAGTCGCTCAAGTTTTACCCTACTGGTTAACCGTCGTGCAAGTACCCATCTTTCGTGCAGGTATACCTGCGCGACCAGGACTTGCGCGCCCACGTAGTACCTGCGCGCCTGCCAGGACTGGCGCACCCCTGCCTTTTTAGGTGCCCTTCTTGCCCATTTCACCCTTCATAAGCCATTCGACCTCTCCTATTCAAGATTCAGTCTTCAAAAACCTCTTCAAAGGAATTTATAGAATGATTTCTTGATTTGAATTCCTTATCTGAAAGGAATTCTGTGGAATATCTCTCAAAATCTAGTGATTTATACATCTTTATGTCACTAAATATTGAGATTTCATTCATTCAACCTCATCCTTTAAGATGAGATAACTCATTAACCTGGGCCTCCTTTTCATGAGTAAGCCCTAGACATAATTTCCAAATATGGGCATCCTCCTCAGGAGTAAGCCACAACCATAATTCTCTTAACTTGGGCCTCCTTTTCAGGAGTAAGCCCCAGTCTCAAATACGGGAATCCTCATCAAGAGTAACCCCAAGACCCTTAATTTTTCAAGTCCCTTAACTTGAGACTCCTTTTCAAGAGTATGTCCCAGTCATAATTCGAAAATATGGGCCTCTTTTTCAGGAGTAAGCCCCAGTCTCAAATCTGGGTCTCCTTTTCAGGAGTAAGCCCCGGTCATAATTTCAAAATTTGGGCATCCTCCTTAAGAGTAAGCCCCAAGTCCTCATTAATTTGGGCATCCTTTTCAAAAATAAGCCACAGTCATAATTTCCCTAAATATGGGCCTCCTTTTCAGGAGTAAGCCCCAGTCCCCTAATTTGGGCATCCTCCTCAGGGGTAAGCCCCAACCATAATTCTCTTAACATAGGTCTCCTTTTTAGGAGTAATCCCCAGTCTCAAATATGGGCATCCTCTTTAGGAGTAATCCCCAAGTCCCATAATTTTTCAAGTCACTTAACTTGGGCCTCCTTTTTAGGAATAATCCCCAGTTATAATCATCAACTTGGGCCTCCTCTTCAGGAGTAAGCCCCAGTCACAATTTCCAATTATGGGAATCCTCTTTAGGAGTAAGCCCAAGTCCTCATTAATTTGGGAATCCTCCTCGGGAGTAAGCCCCAAAAATAAATCTCTTAACCTGGGCCTCCTTTTCAGGAGTAAGCCCCAGTCCCCTAATTTTTGAATCCTCCTCAGGAGTAAGCCCCAACCATAATTCTATTAACCTGGGTCTCCTTTTCAGGAATAATCCCCAGTCATAATCATTAACATGGGCCTCCTTTTCAAGAATAATCCCTAGTCATAATCATTAACCTAATCCTCCTTTTCAGGAGTATGCCACAGTCATAATCATTAACATGGGCCTCATTTTCAGGAATAATCCCCAGTCATAAATATGGGCATCCTCTTCAAGAGTAAGCCCCAAGACCCTTAAATTTTAATGTCTCTTAACCTGGTCCTCATTTTGAAGAGTAAGCCCCAGTCATAATTCCTCTTAACCAGTCCTAATTTACCTTTGATCTGGGATTCCTTCTCAGGAGTAAAAACTCAATCATAAGTTCTCTCCTAATTTGGGCCTCCTTTTCAGGAGTAAGCCCCAGGTTAGAGTATTCAAATCTCCATAGAGCACATATACCTTTATGGACCCTGTTCCTAGATTTGTTCCCTAAATTAAATCCTAATATTAATTTATCTGGGCATTCATACATACATAAGTCCAACATTATTTCTTATGATTGCATCTTTCATGGAACAATTGTCTGATTTTTACCAATACCTCTTGTTTCTCACACCGACCATGACTCACATGAGCTTAGAGTGTAAAAGTAATTATGACATCCTTCTTTGAGCCATAAATCATAAACATCATACTACCTTACTCAAACTACGTGGGTTCTAATTCCTTTTCTAAACAAAGGATACGTAGGTAGCCCATCTGCGGGTTCGATCCCAACTCTGAAATAATTCATGTCCTTCTGAATGACAATAATCTTCAAGTGCCCCACTGAGTGGATTTAAAACCAGTATGGTCATTATAATGACTAAGTGAATTTTATGTATCAAAGGAAACCATTGACTAAGAATCTCTAACAAATACAGATGATTCTCTATCAATTAATATCCTCGAATACATATAAAAGATTCTCTAAATTTTTTACTTATCTATCATTCATTGTGAGATCTAAAGGAAATCTCATTTTATACTTGGTAATGTAATAAGGATTCACAAACATAACTTAAATCTATAAAGAGAGTCCCGAAGTAGACAATAATTCCCCTCAAAAAGGTGTGATGAGTCCGACCTCCCATCCTCTCGACCAATGCAAATTCCTAAGCCTCATCAGTCCACAACTAATGAGTTCCTAGCTTTGGAAAGTTGGTCCAAATGGATGTGTAATCATTTTCTGTTTCTGGTTCTACGAACAAACCCGTTAGAAACCGATTGGAATGTTTGAACCTTCAATCAAGGTGTCCATCCCCAAATTCTGAGGGAAACAGTGACCTGGGAGGATGACCTTCCCTAATATAATATCACAAAAAATTGTCATCCTGCAAGAGAAACCAGGCACATTGATGTATATATCCTGAACCCGAGGACTAGGACCATTTCTGGGGGTGATCCTGTAGGAGAGAGTTCCCCAGCCCTCTACGTGATCACATTCAATCAGAGTGTCACAGACGATACTAAGGGTTGGCTGCAAGATTGAGATTTGCGGTCCGGAGGAAACTTCACCAGTGAGTGGGCCTTGGCCTACGGGGTTTGCCATACGTGCGACCAATTCCAGCTCGAACTACAACACATTGGTCTGTTTGAGGCGGTGTGGATGTCACAGTTCCACTTCTACCACCAACCTGAGCTCGGACCGGAGATGTTCACCCAGTGGTCCCCTGACACCATCGAATTCCATCTTCACTATGGGGAATTTGGCATTAGCCTCTGGGACGTCCACTGCATCGGAGGTATCCCACTGGAGGGAAATCAATATGATGAGTTCCTTCCTCCAATGAACACCTTGGAGGACAGATCACGAAATCTCATGCTGACGTGGCATCTACTAGAGTTGGCCAAAGAGAGGCTGGAGGTCAAGGACTTCCTGAAGTACATTGCATACAAGGACTGGTTCAGCCTGTTCCTAGAGAAGAATCTAGCGGTCAAGATGCCGGGACGGGGAAAACGGTGTCCAATCGCGGCTCAAAGGATCTAGAATGGATCGTACTGGAAGATCCTGGAGGCGGGGCAACACTAATCATGGGGATACCACATTAATGTGTCTTAGGACCCAAATGTTCGATATGCCGGGTTTCTCGCCACCTTCATGAGCGGGTGTCTTCTGCCAGTGTAGGAAGTGAGGATGGGCGTCCTTCCAGCAACTCTAGTGATAGTGGGCACCATGGCCACCAATAAAATGTTTAATATGGTGGTCCCCATGCAGGCTCAGCTTTATGCAGTCCTAGGACGCATCTCAAGAGGGGGGTCGCCTCGGAGAGTATGTGGCCCCTTCCGGATATTCCATGGCTGGGTGGTGGCTCATCTTGGCAGGTACACTTTTCCAAACGCTATTTGTCCTCCGGGAAATGGCCTACGACCATCTCAGCTGAACATTGTCGGGGTCGCACTGATGACGCTAAGCGAAGAGGGAGTAAGGATCAGAATTGGTAACCATGCCAACTTTTCTGTCGACCAATTCCCCACCCCTATTGGCCAAATAGTATATAACGGGAAAGGCTTGCTGGAGTTGTAGAAATACTTCTAGAGCATCAGAGTCGGGGTGCTTGTGGCTCAGATTGACGGGAAGATCTTCTGTGAGCCTTACGTGCCGTCCCGATTCTCTAGGAAGTTCGGGTGCCACCAGCGAATGCCGAAGAGGGTATTCATGGACATTTGGGAGGAGAGTAATCCCTTCATCATTCACCAGATGTGGTTAATGTTCACAAATTATGGCTCTGGGGATATCATTACCCTTCCTCCCACCGGGGCTAATGCTGGCCTATCAACCGAAAATGACAAACACTAGGCAATCACATACCCCGAGGGGCTTTTTTGCAAGTGAGTTCGTCAACTCGAGACTACCCGTGTGGAACCCGGGCGATGAAATAGTAGGAAAGGTTCCTCTTGAATGGGGAGACTAGGGGTGCTCCAGGCCGCGAGGCCTACATAGGCCGGGACCTCAGCAGTGGGAGGATCGCATGGCAGGACCAACGATCTTCCTAGGAAGTAGATAAGGTATCTTCTTCAACCTTCCAACAATGCAGTCTTCCTAGTGCTATGGTCTGCCTGGTTAACCCTGCGGTAGTCGATGAGCACCGAAGCCCTCTGGAAGAAGATAATGCAGGAAGGAGTCCAGCTGCCATAAGTCGGGCTTTTCCGGATTTCCGACAAAGTAAACTTCCAATGGCGGCATGCATATCTAACAGTCAAGGACACATACACATTCCAAAGAGGTTAGCACGTGGAGCCACCTTTCCTGGTGAAAGTGATGCTCGGCCAAGAGATTGATATGGAAATGATGCCACCGGGAGAAGGTGACAGTGACGAGTCGGAGGACAATGAGATCAGAGAGGAAGCGGGAGGAGAAAAAGAAGGTGAAAGAGAAGATGAGGGAGAAGATAAAGGAGAAGGTTAAGGAGAACCCGAAGGTGAGGGTTCCAGGGGGCTCTATACAAATGGAGTCTCTGGGAGAGTGGCGATATTGTCATCTCTGAGATAGACATAACCGAGGTACTTGAGGTATGCTTCAACCCTCATCGATCCTTGTACTCTATTACTTTTTCAATCCATATCTCATCTTTATTATCTTACTTAGGAGCACACTGGAGATGATCAAGCATCTCCATTTGAAGGATGGGAGGAATCAATAGGGCCGGGCGGGGCACCGACGCCCATTATTGAGCTGACGAGTGCTGAGGGATCTCCAACCACGACAGCTCTTGCATCAGACAGAGCACTAGAGGCGGGCGCCTTGGATTCCTGTAAGTCCCTTGCTTAGACACTGATAATCAGTGTTCAGAACTCAAAAAACTAGGGTGCTTCATGTCTGTTCAGAGATGGTGGCATTGGGGGCCCATCGGGCTGCTGAACCCGGACCATCCATGGGCATGCCGATGACAAGAACACTGCCCGACCGAAAACATGCCTCCCAAACTGAGCTGTCTCTAGCTACTGGTGAATAGAGAGGGGCAGACATTGGTGATGTTGTCGTCGGGGTGAGGCCAAAAGTTAATGAGGGTGCCACCAGGACTGAGGGGATAAAAGAAGGTCACCCTGGTGCTAATGATCCTGCTACCTTGGAAGGAATCCCTGAGGAGGACCATGTCGCTGCTCTGTTGGATGTCTTCCCTATCTATCGGTTTGCTGATACCGAAGAAATCAATGATTCTGATTGGGAAGCGGCCAAGGAGAGCCGAATGATGTGGCACAAGGGATGGAAGTGAATCCACCGTTTTCTCAATCATCCTCAAAATGAATGGTTGAAGCGGATGGGATCACTCCAAACCTGGTTGTGCTTCTTGTGTGCTGGAGGAGTAGATGCTCAACGCCTTCATCTGATTGTCTGTGACAACATGGCTGAGAGGATGAGCATGAGTTGCTAGCGAGCCTACATTATCTGGTGCCATGAGGAGTCAAAGAGAACCTGAGCACTCCGGCTGGCGGAGAAAGAGGTCCGACGACTCGAGAAATAGGCGAAGGAGCAAGAGGTGTTCATTGCAACCTGCTCTGACCTTGTAGATCAGCTGAGGGCCCAATTTGGGGAATCTCAAGATCAACTCGTAGAATAATTTCTCTAGATAACCGAGCTCCAAGCTGAATAGGTGCGGGCACAGGCCAGGATCAGTGAACAATTCCCTATGGCCGCTGACGAATAAAGAGTTCTCAGGGGGCGGGAGGCAGTCCTGGAGGCCACCAGCTAGAAGGTAGTGGCATTGGAGAGATCAATCCAAAGCGCTTATCCTTAAGGGCCATGTTCTGGCCGAACCGATAAACTTATCTCACCCTACTGCTTCTTTCTTTCCACTTTGTATGTATGAGCAAATTTCGTTTACTTTCCCCTTTTCTTTGCATACTTGTCACTCTAGTTTAACATGCTCAACCATAATCCCGAAATAAATAGTGATATATCCCTAAGCTCGCGTGGGCTGCGAGAAACAAAGGAGGAACGTACCATCACTTTTTCGATTGCGAGAGCGTCGCCTAGGCCCCGCGTATTCAAAATTCGAACCCAGGTTCCCAAGTAGATGAGGGAGGCCTAACAAAAAGCAGAGGACTTCAGACCAATCGATGTTTCATCTTCTTGATGTGCTCTATCACACGAACGGGGAAATTAAAGGGGTATTGGAATCAGTCCGAACATAGGGAAATGAAAAAGTGTGAATCACTTTACCCCAAATTTAGAACATTGTGGGAGGGGCGTGATGATGGAGGACAGCTATTGACCGTGGCAGAAACGTAGCATCCATATCACATTGGCCTGAAATGGGGACAACAAATGAGGGATTACCACTGACCATGTTCGTAAAACTGGCCTGACTCAAATATCATCAATCCGTCTTCTAGAACGTTGGTCTAGGATAGTAGGTGGACCATAGGTCAAGCATCCACACTGTTAAGGGGTCCCTCCAGACGTGATCAGTCTTCCGGAATGTTGTCCCAGGACCGTAGGCGCACCATAGGTCAAGCATCTATACTATTAGGGGGTTCCATCAAATGTGAAATAGGATGAGGATCCGAATACGGTGGAACACGAAGCGTGGAAAGTAGAGTGATGGTTTGTTCACATGGAATCCAACACTCCCAAAATTACTCCACCGTGGTGGAGGAACATTTGACAGACACATTAATCTGATCACGGATCATTCCTACTTTTAGACAGGACCTCTCTGGTGAGGGAACTGTCGCTTCCCAACATCACTATGGGGAATCCCGAACTTATTCGAGGCTAATGCTACAGTTACACAACTCCTAGAGAAGTTAGGCCAAAGGTACAACAGTGAGGGGGGGAATAAACTTGTGATTCTTGGGGCTGGACCCAAGATGAAATATCCGGGTGTTCCTACGTATCCCATAAGGATGGGAATCATACCGCATGTAGTTCTGGAAAGGGGTCTTAGTTTAAGGTCTTAGAACTTAGTCCAAGGGGTAAGGAGAGAATGATACACATGATAAGGTGGTCACGAAACCCGAAGTGAATGAAGACATAATCCCTACTTACAATGTGTTCCCTGGGGAAGTGTTCCATCCAAGGGACCGAACACCAACGTTAGGCTAGGCCCGTGGGGAAGTGACCAGGCGCTCTTACATATCCCATAAGGATGGGAATCAAGACATATGTAGTTCTTGGAGGGTGGAATGGAACGGTATGGTACCTATTCAAATAATGAAAGGGGCGTGTGGGTCTAGCCTTCGAACCAAAAGAAGTGGAATTTGATGTATCTCATTTGTCCTTAAAGGTGAATGAGATTTTTCTTTGTGAAGCGACTGACCTAGGGAGGAAATTCCTAGCATAGCCACAATAATCATTCCATATACAGGTGTTGAAAAATGGTATGGAAAATAGCCAATACCCAACGTGATGTCCTCTATGGAGAGGTCATCACAATGCAGTGCTGTTTTTCATCGTTTGGCCGTGACAATATCATCATAGTTTACAGTCATGTGGTTGGACCAACCAGCATAGTTTAAGGTCATATGGCTTGGACCTGGGGGGATATGCAAGATGAGATAAATCATAACCGACTTGGATGAGGACATAATCCCACACCATCACAACGCGCGATTCGGGAGAGGGGCCTTGGTCCAAGGGTCCGACGAGGGTTGAAAGATCAAGGGGAAGAAGACACTAGCCTCCAGCTGAGCTGGTCCAAAAACACAATGTCCGGGAAACCCCTCATTTCCCATGGGGATGAGGGTCAAGATGTTCATGGTTCTTACATAATATCAAAGCCCATAATTTTAGCGCTCGGATCGCGGGAGCCCCGAGAGACGTTGTAACGTAGCTTTTCATGCCTGGCGTGTGGAAGTGAACTAAGGGTTAGTGCAAGGAGTTTCGAGATTCCACCTTGATAGGATGGGGTGGAACATAATGTGAATAATTCCACCAACATTCAGGGCCTAAAGAAGTCGGCATGATGACAGAAAATTACTGCTGACCATGTTCGCAACAAAGCATCCTGTCATGTTAGCCTAAAATGGGGACAAAAAATGAGCATCGCCTGCTGAACATGTTTGTAATGCTGGATTTGTATCAATTTTTTATCTAAAACCCTCAGGGGCGTTGGATCATAATGATAGTAGAGCCCTTAGGCGTTGTATCCATGCCATTCTTGGGGGTCCCTCCGGGTTTGAAAGATAATGGGGGCCCGAATGAAGGGGAGCACGAAGCATGACAGGTGGACGGAACTTACCTAAGTTAAATCTGACACTCCAGGTCATAGACCAGATTACCCTGAACACATTAGCAGAACATTGAAAAGGGTCAAGGGGATTAGTTTGAGAGCGACCAAAAGATGGCTGATTCCCGAGAGAAGGGGTCAAAGCGCCAAAAACCCTATACCACACCTATATATCCCCCTCATGGAGAGGGACATGCCAAGAGGCTGAGGTGACCGAGAGATCATGGGATCTCTTAAGAGATAGGGCTGGACCTGAAACCTAGGTGTCCAGGTGGTCCTACGTATCCCATAAAGATGGTAATCAAGACACACGTAGTTATAGAAGAATATTTTAAAGTCATGTAGGACAATGAAAGGCATTTCATCCGGAAATGTGTATGGAATGACGAGTAACCCAATTTGAATGAGGACATAATCCCACACCACACCATACAATCCCCCTGGAAAGAGCCTGGGTCGGGGGCCCGAGGCTGGGCCTCTGTCAGGGAGGCCAGATCGGCTAGCAATTTAACGTCATGCAGGACGAGCATGCAGTTTAGGGTCTTGCGGGACCCAACAGTTTAGGTTCATGTCGGACCATAGAGTTCAGGAAAAATATAGTTTGAGGAACCTGCCGTTGGTGGGATGAGTTTCATGCTCACCAGCTATGGTTACCAAGGAGTATGCACCATTGGGATAATCTTTATGGACAATGAAAGGTCCCTCCCATTTGGGCTCCAACTTGGGTGGTTTTCTGCCATGGATCATTGGCGACCTGAGGGACAGTACCAGGTCACCATGCAGGAAGGAGTGGAGGTGAACCTTTTTATTGAAAGCTCGATCCATCCTGCTCTGATTCCCTTCTAGGATGTGCAAAGCACGAAGCCTATTCTCATCTAGTGCTTCCAATTCAGCTAGATGGATTTCGGTAACTCTATCCAGTGCTTTCTGGTCGTAGACCACTGTGAGCAATGAGGGAAACTGAATCTCAACGAGCAAGACGACCTCAGTGACATACACCAGGGAATACGGGGTCACTTGGGTGGAATTACGAGTCATCATCTGATAAGACTAGAGGGCGTTGGGGAGCTTATCCGGCCAACTCTTCTTGTTCTGAACAACCATATTTTGCAAAATGTTAGAGAGGGTTTTGTTAAATACCTCAATCTGTCCATTTGCAAGTGCATGATAGCGGGAGGTAAGGTAAGAGTGAATGTTATTCTAGGCATACAATCTCTTCTCCTTGAATAATCAGAAGTTGGTGTCATTATTAGTGAGGATAGTGTGAGGTACTCCAAATCGATAGTTGATATTGGAACCCACGAAGTCGATGATAGAACATGATTTGAATTCCTTGAGCGGAATGGCCTCTGCCCACTTGGAAAAGAAATCTGTAGCGGTTAGAATGAAATGAAAATGGTGAGCCTTTTCTGGTGGGTAGGGTCCTATGACATACAACCCCCAGAAGAAAAGGGCCAAGAATACTTGGTAGTGTGGAGAGGCTCTGGTGGCCGATGCAAAAAAGTTAGCATGAACTTGGCACGCATGGAACCTCTTGGAGAACTCTATGCAGTGATGGATTATGGAGGGAAAAAAGTACCCCAACCACCATATCTACTGAGACAACTTTGACCCGGCTAGATAGGCACCACAGGAACCAGCATGAACCTCTTGCATGACCTGTGGAATCACGACTCCTTGAAGGAAACAGAGGAGAACACCATCAAATATGCATTTATAAAGGATCTTCTCAATGCTGGGACTGCTCTGAAGGGTAAAATATAGTGCGCAACATCATATTCACTAGTGCTCTGCCCGGTCTGACGGAAGTTTACCGTATTGGAGGTATTCAACCAAGGGTGTCCTCAAATCAGGAATCATCTCGAAGACTACACCTGGGGGAACCGGGGGTTCCGACGTAGAGTCTCCGGTGGTGAGATGGCTTACCCGCGGGCCATCATCGTCATCTGGGGTAAGAGAAGATATGACTATCTGGTGGGCCAGATGGATAATTAACTCAACCTGTTTAGGCTTTGCGAGTGGCGTTGCCAAACTAGACAAAGCATCTGTCCGACCATTCTACGACCGAGTAACATAATTAACTCAAGGGCTAGCTCGAGACCATTAATAAGGGCATGATACTCTACCTCATTGTTGGTGCAACCTTCCAATAGAATAAATGAATATGGAAGGATGGATTGCATCAGAGTAATGAAGACAACACCCAGGCCTACTCTATTGAGCCTAGGGTCATTTAGTCTCTTCCTGTTGGGGCTCCGGGAGGCGCCATCTAATCACATTTTCCAACATGGGATGGCATGATCGATTGAGAGGATTGCCTCATCAGGAAAGTCCCAGTTCAGGGATTTATCAGCGGAGGTTGGATGGTTATCTAGAAAGTCTTCCAATGCATATCCTTTGATAGAATTATGAGGCACAAACATGATGTCAAATTGCTGGAGAATTACCTCCCACCATGCCAGTTGGCCAGTCAACTTCAGTTCAGAATTTACTTCAACGGGTATACCCGAGAGACCAGCTATACCTCATGGTGCTGCAAGTAGTGCCTCAATTTTTGTACTGAAAATATGAGCTCTAGAAAGCTATTCTCGATGGGATAATATCTGATTCCCGTATTGAGGAGCATACGTATAAGGTAGTAGATGTTATTCTTTATTCCCTCATTGTTCTTCTGGGCGAGAAGTGTGTCGAGGGACTGCTCCAGGGCGGTCACGTAAATGACTAGCAACTTCCCAGAGACAGGTGGAATCAATAATGAAGGTTGGAGTAGATAATGCTTTATTTCCTCAAAGTCTATTTTACACTCCTCGTCCCATTCATAGGTGGTGCCTTTCTTCACGAGCTGGGAAAAGGGCTTACACTTTCCAACCATATTCGCAATGAATCGTTGTATGTAGGATAAGTGGACTTGGAAACCTTGAAGCTCCCGAATATTGCTCGAGGGAGGCATCTGTTTGATGGCCTTGATCTTTTCTGGGTCTATCTCAATGCCTTGGTACCTGACAATGAAGCCAAGGAACTTGCCGGAGGTGACCCCGAAAGCACACATCAATGGGTTCACCTTTAGTTGGTGGGAACAGAGGAAACTGAACAATTTCTCAAGGTATCTGAGATGGTCCTAGCGCTGGCGAGAATTGACCACTAGATCATCCCCATAGCATTCCACCATTGTTCCCAAAATCAGCTTGAATATGCGATGCATGTCCTGCTGATAGGTGGCACCACCATTTTTCAGGCCGAAGGGCATTACCTTGTAACAGAAATTACCTTGGGGTGACATGAAAGATGTGGATTCTTCATCCTCGGGGGCCATCTGGATCTGGTTATACCCGGAGTACCCATCCATGAAGAAGAGGGCTTAGAACCCAGCCATGACGTCAATCAACAACTCTGTCACTAGATGGGGAAAATCATCCTTCAGACCGTGACGGTTGAGATCGCGGAAGTCGATATAGACTCTGATCTTCCTGTTATTCTTCCCGACTGGCATAATGTTGGCTAGACACATAAGATAGTGGACTTCCTTAATGAATATGTCTGTGACGAGTTTATAAACTTCAGCCACGACCATGGCTCCATGTGAAGGGTGCATGTTTCTGGGAGGCTTCTTGATCCCGTGAAGGTTTTCCGGGAGACCAAGGCGGTGGACGACTACCTGAGGATCTAGTTCTGGCATCATGTCGTAACTCCAAGTGAAAACATCACAGTGCTATTTGAGGAATTCTACATACCACTACTGCTCCTCGGGGGGAATGGAGGCAGTGACCAAAGTCAGTGTCGGGTCCGCCTCACTATAGAGGTTCACCTGTACCAACTCATCGACTGTGGTGGAGATTCCTTCCTCAATGGATGGGGGAGCATCCTCTAGATCCTCTTCCCCAATTTTGGAGGGATCTTCTGTGGGGGGGAGTTTCTTCTGAGCCACCAGAATCTGGTGGGAGGTTGATCCTAGCTTGAGCGGTGGTGGTCATCACATTAGGAGATTCATGCGCCACTAAGACCATAGCGATGAAGGTAGTAAATCCAATCCCATCTGGCCTTCATCCCATTGGGACGTGATTGATAACATCAAATCAGTAGTGGCACCTCGGCTTGAGCCGGTTAATTTCAGGCCAGCGAAACAGACACATATGATGTATCTCTGTTTCCCTGAGCCTGACACCCCGATACTGTACAGGGGTAGGAGGTTCCAGGATCACCCGATCCTGGTTGGTGTAGGTGTATGAGGTGATTTTCCACCTTCTCTTGGACATGGGAATATTCCTTCTACTTGTACCCTAAACGACAAAGAATTTCCCCATGTCGGGGGTCGTAGCCTCCAACCGATGGATCAGGAAGATGTAGGAGTCATCCAGACCTGCCCATGGATTGTTTGTTATAGTGGCGGGCTCAATCTCACTTTCCAGAATCATCATTTCCTTGCTCTTGTAATAGTCGACGTCTAGATTACAAGCTTCAAAATAGGCAAAAGGAGATGCATCTCCTTGGAGCACGCCTACTCTACCATTTAGAGAGTATTTGAGGCATTGGTTATACAACGAGGGTACAGCTGCATGCAGGTGGAGCCATGGAGATCCCATAAATGTGTTGTACGCAGTGTCCTGGGAGATAACCATGAATTTGGTACTCTAAATTAGGCCACCGAACTGGGTCTTCAAACAGATCTTGCCAAATGGGGTCTACTCGGTCCTGTCATATCCCTGGATTTTGAGGTCGGAGGCAGTTAGATCATCCTCAGACAAACCTAGCTTCCGCAGTGTCCGAGTGGGGATTAGATTGATACCAGAGCAGGTATCAACGAGGTAGCGACATATTTCCCCGACACTGAACTTGCCAGTGATTTATAGTGGATGAATGTGACCCTGTATAGGAGGGTATTCATCCTCACCAGAGAACAAGATAACTGTTTGGCATTCAGCAATCTCAATTGCCTCGGTGTGGAAGGATTCTATAGCTTCTACCTCCATCTCAAACTGGAGGGGGGTCCTTATGGCCTCGGCAAGCACATCACGCATTTAAGATGATAGATGAAGAGACTCAAGGATAGAAATCCTTGCTGGAATGCCGACAAGGTGCTTCAGAACACCATACATCTGGGCCGGACGTGAGCCTATGCTTACAGGTGGACGCTCTGCAATTGGAGGCACAACGGGCCCTACCGGCTGGACCGGTGTCTTACTGGTACTAGGAATATCTCTCTGTTCACCAGTCAAATCCCGAAGAGTGGCTGCCAGAGGAGGACTGGAAAGCTGGGGTCGGCTAGTTGTAGGGTGAATCTGGTTGTGGCAAGGCAGATGTGGTTCCGCCTGATCCAGTAACACAAACGGTGGTGAAGGCGGACTTGTCGACACCGGATGAAGGGGCTGTGTGTGCCGAGCTCTGCACTGAGCCTACTGTCTAGTCTCAGCAGCGTGCACGGCCTGGATGGAGGTGCCAACTTTTGTTCCCCGACGATCCATGTAACCAGGGCTCTGACTATGTTGGCGACGACTGGGGACATTGGGAAGGTCTACCTAGCATTCCCCATCATCGAGAGTCATATAGGTATTTACGAACTCTACGGTGTTAACTGAATCATACCCTAGATTATCACATGAGGAGTCTCCCACTACATGGTAGAGTCTTTGAGGGATCCCCATTTCTGGGGGCATAAATTCTCCAAGAGAGCGGGACGAAGACATCATTTCTAGGGTACATTGTTTCTTCTTGCACTGTCACTGCTTGCTCTTCTGGGAAGAGGCTTGCTGAGACGACAATGTTGTAGTAGTAACCGCAGTTTCTGAGGGCTATGACTGATTCAGGTGTGAAAAAATGATACCATGAGTACGGGCGACCGTCTTGCAGGCCATCTAGTCATTATACTTCTGGGACCACGGTCAAAAACCTGCTGCCATTCACCTTCGTCACCGATACTGCCATCCGATCTAACAAAGGCACCAGCCACTTGTGTCGGGGCTGGGCCCAACCTGACTATATTGTTGTCACTCTAGTCTTGGAGCCAGTCCTTGAACATGTAGCATCGCTTGATGGTGTGCCCCAGGATCTGATGATAAGGGTAGTATTTGGGGTGATCAGTGAGATGCACCTCTTCTTTCTTCCGTCACTCAGGCAGCCTCAAAATTCTATACTCTAAGGCACTGTGGAAGTAACCAGGGACCTAATCCTTGTGAAACGAGTATGTCTGATTCCATCTTTCCGGAAGGGGGGCTCTATGAGGATGACCCTAACGGGGGGCCGGAGGAGAATTCCGAGGTGGAGGAACTTGATTATCTCTCCTAGGTGGTGGCGGCGCGTTACGCAGAGGTGCTTGCCAATTTTGAGGCAGTCGCCACAGGGCTGGAAGCTGTGCCTATGGGGGTAGACCCCTATGGGGCTGCGGGGCTGGATCCACTGATAGAAATTCTATCTTCCTAGGGGCCTCTATCTGGGCCACAAGAACGATCTTGGATCTGGATGCTCTCCTTTATGGGATTAATGGAGGCAGCGTGCTTGCTTGACTGGCATGTTGCAGGGCTTCTTCGAGGCAGTAGGCCTTGTCTGAGAAGTCCTAGAACCCTCCGAGTTAATTCTGAGTGATCAAAAAAGAAACCATCTCTTCCTTGATGTTACCTACACACATTTTCATTAATTTCTCTTGAGTTAGTGGCATGTCAAGGGAGTATGTGGGCCCCTTCCACCAGGTGATGATGTTCGTGACTCGCTCATCGGGCCTTTCCTTGAACCTATAGAGGTCTGCGATGTTCGTCTTCTGGGTTGTGGAACATAACTGGTAGAGTAATTTCCTATGAAGGTCCTCCCAGCTAGTCACAGATCTGACAGGGAGCTGGCTGTATGAGATGAACACTGACCCCTCTAGTGTCTGAACAAAGCAACGGAGCGTGGCAACCTCCTGCTGCGCTGGAGTCCCTAACATAGGGCCACACCTTGAGTTGAAGTGGGCCAGGTGCTGTGGCGGGTCTCCTATCCCATTAATGGGGGTGAAACCAGGGTTCCCAAATCCTGGAGGTGCTGGCATATCATCCACCCATGCTGGGTATGGATTGCCGTATGGTGGGATCACCACCGGCCGAGTTTTCAAAGCCTCTAAGTGGGTGATGAGTGTTGCCATCGTATCGTCTTGACATGGGTTCCTGTCCTGATGGGGATCCCTAACCACAAGATCTTTTTTAGGCTCTTCAATTCGGTAGACAAGCTCATCATCTCAAGGAGCTGCTGGTGGAGCGCCCCTTGGGGGGGCGGGAGGAACCTGAGTGGGGTCTCTTGGGTGGTCACTCCGCACATGAGAGTTTGGAGAAACATATCGCACCCTCTTTCCATGATCTCTGGAATCTCCTATATCAGAAAACATGGCATGATCAAGGTTTCCTAGGATAATATCACCGAGGGATAGTTTTTCCTACCACTGTTTCCCCAGCCTAGGATCACAGTAGTCAGGACACCGCTCTGCAATGCATTCAACCAGAAGCTCATAGACCAAACACTTCAGCACATCAAGCTTTTGGCACAACATGGCCTTCTCGGGATCTTCCTCTACCTTCTTCACTAAGGAAGACGAGTCAGAGGGCTTGACAGCCCCAATGTACTCTTTACCCTTGCCGATATTACGAATCAGTATTAATGCCTTAGTGGGTGCGGGGAGACCTAGGATGTTCCTATGCTGATGAGTAATCCTCCCTGATGGGTCAAGTGGTAGCTTGTACTCAATGGGTAATTCTCCATCAATAAGTTACAGACCGTTCCCCTCTCCCGACAGATTGGCCATGTTGACCATCATTGCCCTCGGGGGCATGTCCCTAGAGTCGTTCAGTGATTCAGGCTGTCAGATAATCACACTGACGATATGGGCATCGTACTACCCCCATCCACGGACGTGCGTGTTTGTGTGTGTGTGTGTGTGGGGGGGGGGGGGTTGGCCTCCTCGACAACTTTGTGGAGTACTTGAAAACTCTGAACGCATTTTTGTTGGAGGGCCCTGTAGTGGCCGAGTGACTCAGGGTGCCGGACCACGGGGAGTGTGGCCAGGTCGACCCGACGACATTTCTCGCCAATATCCTCGAGATGTTCTTGGATCCCAGGATAAGGCACTTGATGGCAGAGAAGACGAGAGTGAGTCAACCGAAGGGTCTGGAAAAAACATTCAAACTCTCCCAGGGTGAGTGATTCTGGTGTATCAAAATCTGACCCTGTGACTGGCCAAAACTTCTTGGGGAAGTGGCCTACTGCGAGGACGGTCCAGAAGCTCCATGAATCAGGTTCAGGATCTAGCCCCTGATGGCCCCGCTCATTAACAGGGAGTGGCTGGGGAACTAGAAACGGTGCTGAGGTAGACCCCTGGGCTGGATGGCGGAGAATACGGCGAGCAGGCCGATTAGCTGCCGAATCCTAGATCATCCTCCATGGGTTTTAGTGTCCTGGATGCCACATCATGATAGGATGGACCGGTGAACGAGCCTCCTGTCACAGCATCAGTGCTTGCCGGGGGTGTTCTATGTCGTGGCTCTTCCTCCATCGACCCCAAAAAAAGCTCTCCGACGTCTCGGGCCGAGGTGGAAGGTGCTTCCGGAGAGACCGATGGTGACTGCAAGTTTGATCCCTAGGGGTACGCCATGTCCTCTTCCTCCTGGATATACCTTCTAAGGGAGGAAGGGATCATATGGACCTCACATTCGGGGAGTAAGAGGCTGACATGCCGCATACCTATCCCAGCACTTGACCCATAGGACTGAGGAGAGGGCTCCAACGCCAAGCCGTACATCGCCTCAGAGTCTGAGAAATGGACTGGTCTGGTTTCCATCCGGCCTTCCCTATCATTTCTCTTATGGCGATGATGTCCCGCCTTCCTTCCCCTGGGTGGTTCCTCAGGGCAGGTCTGATTTCCATCACGGAGTCCTCTGTCCACACTAGTGCTAGTGCAGTGAGGATTGAAGGCTGGGGTGTAGGGAGCACAAGGGAAAATGTCAAAAGGGACACGTGGTGGACCTCCATGTGGGTGACTGACCAGATATACAACAGCTCCATACTCACGGTCTATGGTCAGGGAAGTGACCTCGTACTCAGTGTAGTGAGGGCTGGAGAGAGCCCCACTGAGAGTGTTGCTGTCACGGGGAATCCCCTTACCTGTAGTGAGGATGGCGCCAGGCAGGCCTCTGGGCGAGGTTGGAAGTAGGGAGGGCACACACCTTCCAGAACGGTGGCACAGAGTATGCCTTCACGCTGGATAGCACTACCAGGAATTGGTCTACATCGGTCATTGAATGTGTCGGTGACCGGGAGAGTCGACCAAACTTTCCTGTTGGGCGTTTGGGGCCTCAATCCAGATCGGGCATATAACTGCACCGACTCAACGTGTGCGGGGGTTTGATGATAGGAGTCCACAGTGGCTCGGGCCACAGTGGTTGCTGACATTGATTCCCTGGGGCGAGCATCCTCTTCCGCTCGTGCCCGACGCTGGCGTCGGGTCAGGTGGGTTAGAATCGGTGGTGCGGGCACATGGATTGCATGCTCCTCGGCCCGGGGAGTTGGGCAGTGGCGTCGACGCGGCCTAGCGGGGGCCCTTGCTGTGAACCCTTGAAGTGTGTCTCCGATTGGGCCAACACAGAAATCCCCTACCTCATCATCGTAGGGAAGGGAGGTGACAAGGCTTTTTGAGGATAAGATCCCAAAATGGTTAAATGTAGGGGTGGGGAGTATCAGCTCCCTGCACGGCCCTCAGGGGCGGCGTTTCCGGTGAGGCATAGCTGCCTCGAGGTCCAAACGGCTATGTCCCTAGTAGGGATCACCCCCTCTTCCTTGTACCTACGCACAAGGTCATTGATCACCCTTCGTTGGATAATATCTGATGGGGAGAGGGGGCATCAGCGCCCAATAGTCGTGGCGGTCAGAGCAGCTGTTGAAGTGGAGGAATCGCACGAGGTGGCCGCGTTGGTACTGCCCCTTCCCTTGTGCTGGTGGGTAGGTGGAGATCGAGCTCCGGATGCAGTGATATGATTCCTGTAAGCAGGGAGATGAACCCATTAACATTTATGGTAAAATAAATTGACAACCAGTTTCCCAACGCCATTCCTTCTTCTATGGTCGGTAAGAGGGATCCATGCTGACAATGTCGCAGAACGGAGTGCTCAACGTTCTGACTGCCCCAACCCCTAGCGGGTTTCACATTCTAGTGTTGGGTGACCGGACCTGGTTACATGATAATATTATGGCACCCCAAACACTACCAGTCTCTATATTGAGGAGAGTAGATTCACGTTTGGTTCACCATTTTCTTTTTTTGACACTTTCGTCGGGGTGCACACGCGAGTCCGTAATGCAGAGGACGCGCGGCTTGTTGCCCCGCATTCCCGCTTTCCAAAGGCGTGTGGCATTCACTCCTTATTCATGGACATATGCACCTTGATCGATACGGGGTTGATGGGATGTCGGTTCTTCCTTCCGTGGATTCCTCCTCGTAGCTCGTCACCTAATCTGGGTCTCCCTCATAGATTAAGTCATGGTTTGTGAATCTCTTCCTGGCGCCATATCTTCATGGAAAATAGTTAATTATTCCGCTTCATTCAGGACCTTCCAAGAGGTCCGGTCAGGGTAGAAACCTTCGTTTTGGGGATTGTTCACACTGAGTCATCGTTGTCGTGTCTTGACGCTGGGGGATTGGAATGTCTATCTTCTTGGTATTTATTATAGGGCTTATGGAGGGTGCGGAAGCCTGAGGAATCCCACATCGAACGTAGAGAATTGTATGCCATAGGAATGTATCTGAGATTTTCCTCAGCTTCCCATGTTTAACATAGGTTATGAAGCAAGCTTAACGTCTAGCGTAGACGGATCGGACAGATTGAAACACTGAGACTGGATCAGATAAAAGAACCCCCACGGAGGGAATTCCGATATTAGGGCGGACACGTGGGTGGCTTCCTGAATGCTGTGGAGTGGAATGAAGTGGCATGATCCCACCGGGATGTGGCAGACCGACTAAGAATCAGGATGTGTGATGAAGTGAAGGGGCTCGAACCTCATGGAGACTTCCTACGTATCCCCATAGCAGGGAATCAAAGTCCACGTAGTTCGGGATAGGATGGGGCTTGCGTTCGTAGGCAGCCCAAAATGGTGGATGGATGGGGCTTGCACTCGAAGGCGGCCCACGATGGTGGATGGATAGGGCTTACGCTCTAAGGCGGCCCACAATGATGGATGGATGGAGCTTATGCTTTGAGAGGGCCCATAATGGTGGATTGATGGGGCTTACACTCTGAGGCGGCCCATAATGATGGATGGATGGGATAACAATATATAGCGGCCCACAATGACGGATGCATGGGGATTACTCTTTGAGGCAGCCCAAAATGGTGTATGGATGGGGCTTACGCTCTGAGGCAGCCCACAATGGTGGATAGATGGGGCTTACGCTCTAAGGTGGCCCATGATGCTGGATGGATGGGGGTTACACTCTACGAAAACCCACAATGATGGATGGATGGTTCTTACGCTCTAAGGGATCCCACCATGCTGGATGGTTGTGGCTTACACTCTGAGGCGGCACAAAATGGTGGATGGATGGGGCTTACGCTCTGAGGTGGCCCACAATGGTGGATGGATGGGGCTTATGATCTCAGGCAGCCCAAAATGGTGGATGGATGGGGCTTACCCTCTGAGGGGGACCACAATGGTGGATGGATGGGGCTTAAACTCTGAGGGGTCCCATAATGGTTGGTGAACCAATGTGAAGAGGTTGGAACGACTGGGTGGTGGGATTGAACCTCGTGGAGGATTCCTATGTATCCCCGTGGAGGGGAATCAAAGTCCACGTAGTTCGGGTGGTGCCGGAGAACCGATGTGAAGATGGACCGGGGGTCCGATGGGTATTGGGCTTGAACCTCAGGGAGGCTTCCTACGTACCATGCCTTGAAATGGATCAAAGTACACGTAGTTTGGGTGTCCAGTTTAACGTCATGTGAGATGGGGGCATTTGGGGCTTACTCTCTGAGGCAGCCCACAATGGTGGATAGATGGGGCTTACGCTCTGAGGAAGCCCACAATGGTTGATGGATGGGGATTACACGTTGAGGCGGCCCTCAATGGTGGATGGATGGGGATTACACTCTAAGGCAGCCCACAATGGTGGATGGATGGGGCTTATGCTCTGAGGTGGCCCACAATGGTTGGTGAACCGACGTGAAGATGTAGGAACAATAGGGTGGTGGGATTGAACGTCGTGGAGGATTCCTACATACCATGCCTTAGCATGGATCAAAGTCCATGTAGTTCGAGTGTAGAGTTTAAAATCATGCGGGATGGGGGCATTTGGGGATTACGCTCTGAGGTGGCACAAAATGGTGGATGGATGGGGATTACGCTCTGAGGCGGTCCACAATGGTTGATGGATGGGGCTTATACACTAAGGCGGCCCACAATGGTTGGTAAACCGGCGTGAAGTGGTTGGAATGACCAGGTGGAGGGATTGAACCTTGTGGAGGCTTTCTACATACCATGCCTTAGCATGGATCAAAGTCTACGTTGTTCAGGTGTACAGTTTAACGTCATGCAAGATTGGATCATTTGAGGATTATGCTCTGAGGCTGCCCATGGTGTTTGTGAAACGACGTGAAGGGGTCGGAACGACCAGGGGGTGCTCTTGAACCTCGTGGAGGCTTCCTACGTACCATGCCTTAGTATGCATAAAATTCCTCGATGTTCGCTGTAGGTGGGGGTCAGGGTCGGTTCTAACTATAAGCTCACGTGAGTCATGCTCGGTGTGAGAAACAAGAGACGACAGATACCTAACGATCACGTCGTGAAGGATGCGTTCGTGGGAAGCGAAGAGGGGCTTACACATTAGGAGGCCCATGGTGCTGAGACTTACTCCAAGATGGAGGCCTGAGGGTGAAAAAGCACAGAGGGAGATGAAAGGGTAATGGAAGATCCCTATGTCCATATCCCCCTTGGTCCTTGGCCTCAGGGAAGTACGGGGGTTCATGGGTGCTACCTCCCACAAGAAAGGCTAGGGGATTATGCCAAGATGGTTGCCCTTCCCCCATGGACAAACGCCGACCCAACAAGGAGGATATCATCCCTTATAAGGGGTGATCCCATCCTCGTGGAGACCATTGGGTGTAAAGAATGCCCGATCCGGGGGGGACCCTGTGTGCGAGGCATGGGGACAGATCATAGTTTAACGTCATGTGTTGAGGACGAGGTGCTTGGAAGTTTAACGCCATGAAGCTCGGACGAGGTGGGTTTACTCCACACCCCTAGGACATAAATGACTGATTCCCTCTACCACCTGTGTAAGGGAAGGCATCTGCAAGTCCGTAGTGAAGTGGGGTCGTAGAGAGAACCATCGAGTAGTCCACGTTAGCATGGCTATGCAAAGAAGATATAGTCGTTAGCGTGCCTATGTGAAAAAGAATGAGGCAAAGAAACGCAATGGGAAAAACCACCCAAGGGACCTTGAGGTTACTTCGTACGAGCCTGGAAGGTCATACAGGAAAACATAGCATGGTTTGTATGCCCAGTGAGTGTGCTCGGGGCATCCAGAAGGAGGACATTGGGTGCTTACGCAGGGAGGCACACGTGGAGCATCAAGGTGAGGGGTCCCGGGGGTTGTGCGCAAAGATATGGTTGTCACGCAAAACACAGGGATGACGCAAAATCGGGGCAGAGGTCTTGTGCACGGCGAGTTGAATCGCACGCAAGGGAGATGAATTGTGCGCGAGTGGCAAAGGCCACACCCAAAGGTAAGGCCCCCAACGAAAGGGATGGTGCGTAATTGGACCATTTGGTATGAAACAGAAGGAATTGCGTGCAAGGGAGGAACCCTGAAGGGCTTGGAATTCTGTTTAAGCCAGTGGGATCGCACGCATAGGCGGATCCCAGGGTGAGGTGGTGTGAAAAGGATCAATACCTGAAGGCCATCTTACACGCGCGGAAGCCCGATTTTGCGCACGAGAGATGGTTCAAATTCCTCAACCCCGAAACGAAAGGGCTCTCCTTCTATTTATAGGAATTCGATGGGGTGGAATTCTGGGTGGCATGCAAAAATTGCGCGCTAGAGACGAAATTGCGGAATGTTAACTGCGCAGGGCACAGGCTCGAAAGTATTTCACGCCAGCGCCAGGGACCCTTCGCGAATCCCGGACCCTTTCCGCGCGGCCCTACTTTTCCATGCGCATACCCCTTTTTTCCCTGCAACAATTCTGGGCCCTTCAGACTGAGCCTCTGGGTCCGAATATGACTTCGCTTTTTCATTTCGAAACTTCCTTCAGTAATAACGGACTTTTCGGCATCTTCAATATTTATACACACATATATATATAAGATAAAAATATAATGTATATTTATTTTCATGGAAGAAACTAATTTATTATTAAAAAATAAATTTATGTGACATAAAAATCAATCCATATTTGTTTTGAAAACATTAATCAATTAAGAGAAAAGATATAAAAAAAATTTCATTATTAATGATACCTTTTACTTTAGATTTATAAATATTAGGCTTGGGTTTTCTATGGTGAATTAATATTTTAAAATGAATAATGCTATTAATTAATTTAAAATTTCATCACATAAATGGTTATATAAACATATAGGACATTTTTATGTATTTTTAACTTCATAAAAATATTTTTTTAAAACCAAACATTCTAATAAAAAATAAATATTTTCAAGAACTGTTAGTAAATTCATACTAAGTAAACTTTTATATTCAAAATTTAAAAATAATGTTAGTTTTATCTAATTCTATTTCTATAAATTACATATTTAACATTTAATTGAAAACACACAATATATGGGTAAAACTCTTTTATTGGACAATGGTGTTTTTAATCATTAGGTACCGTTAATAATATTATAAAAACATTCCAATCGAAAGAATATCAATATATTATATCATATGTTGATACATAATAATATTTTAATGGTGATCAAATTAATTTTTTAATGTATCATTATTTTCATTTTAGTGTATATGAATATATTTATTTAATTTAAATGTTGTACTTATTGAATGAAATATGGAGTCATTATAGATAAAAATTGTTTTGAGGATGTTTAAATGAATAAAAATTGAAATACCTTGTTTATTATCTATACCTATTCTTTGAGAGACCTGCTTTGGATTACACATCAGTACTTGATGGATTGGTATTATGAGAAGATGGTAAGATCTAGGATAAATGAAAATATTTTATGAAGGTTTTGGAGTAGGTATATTATAATCTATAAGGTTAAAATGGTTTGAGTAAGGTAGGATACGGGGTTCCCTTTTATAAGTGAGGGGAGGGAAAAAATGAAATTTCTTTAAAGGTTTTGATAATATAAGGTCGTTTTCATGGGAAATTAGATTCAAATTTCTAGGGATTATATAATAGGATAATATCAGGTTGAAATATATTAAGAAAATAAAAATTATATATATATTGGTTTAAATCCAACACTTATCTCTTATATTAACCCCAGTAAATCAGTTTTAACCTTAACTGTAGTAAAAAAAGTTCAATATTTTACTTCTCAATTTAAACAAAATTTAATTTGAAATTTTGAAATTAAATTACATATGATTATTATTAATATGGAATCCATTTTTATATATTATTGTTCTATATTTGGTATAGTTTAAATTTATATATATGCACAAAAAACAAAAAAAAACATATTTTAGAAAAAAAGTATTTCTAATCATAAAACATAACAAACTTCCATTCATTTACATGTAAAAACCATTAAATTAATGTTTAAATATATGATTCAGATAGATAATGTATTCATTTATCGTAAAAAATTAGTCAATATAGGTTAATTTAATTGATTAAGATAAATACTCATCACATGAATTATAATATTTCTTAGAAAAATTTGTTTTAAAGAAATAAAATGATCTTCTAAAAATATTATTTATATGAAAATTCTTATGTACTTAATTAGATTATTTATAATTAAAGGATATTTATTTTACTCTATTATTATATATAAAATATAATTTTACTTTTACTTGAAAATAAATTATAGTTTTAACATAAATATTTGTGTTTCGCTATCTATTGAGAAATAATATTTTTTACAAAATTATTAAAAATTCATCCTAAGAAAATATTTGAATTATTATTTCAAAAATGATATCAACTTCTTCCAAATTTTATTTCTAAAAATGGTATATATTATGATTAATGTCCATAAAAAAATGTGATAAATTTTTTTTGACATATAAAATGATATTTTTGATAATTGAGTAATTATTTAATCTAAATTAATCAACAAATATTATTTATTTAAAACCTTTATAAATGTTATTTATATTGTGGTTATTAATATTCATACCTATCCATTTTGTAAAAACCTATCATTTTAAAAGAGAAACATCATATTCCGTAGTGTATAAGACATGCAACAACAAGATTATAGGACACTGTAAAAACCTAAGGCATTATGATTTATTATAATTAAAATAAATTCATTCTTATATAGATCTTATAATTTACCCAACACTGAGTTTAGGAAAAACAAAATACCATATAGAAATTTTATTATCTAAGATGGACAATTATAACCAATATATTAGGTGTCTATGTATACATAGTAATAAATAAATAATTAGAATTTTATGGTTTACCTGTGCATAAAATAAATTAAATTGTTATCAACTGATTAGAAATAAAAAATGGACCGTTAAAAAAATAAATGTTTCTTTTTCTGAAAAAAAATATATTTTTTCACAAAGAGGATTACTTTCCCTTTTTAAAAATAAAATATAATTCATTTTTCAAATATTTATAAAATTTATTTGAAGAAATAAACATCATTTTTTAAATCTATATTTCAAAAAATATATTTTTGTGAGTTTTGGAGAATTTTCTGAAATGATAATTGTTTTATGAATAATTAAAGATACTCGTTTTTATTAGAAACTACATTTTCATCTAAATTATTTTACAAGATAAATTATATTTTCATTTATTTTAAATTAAAATTAAATAAATTATTTTAATTTTTTAATAATTTATGTAATTGGAATCAATTTCATATTGAATTTTGATATTAAAACTTTATATACTCATACGAATTTTCTCTTTGAAAAAATACTCTTTCGTTGCGCATGAGGATTAATTTTAAATTGGGTTACGACAATTCTATAAATTGAATTTAGAAAATTGGATTCTATATTTGGAATTAAAATAATTTATATTATATAATATTATAAAATAAATTTATGAGCATAATTAATATAGAAAACAAAAACAAAATAATTATCACAGTTAAGGTAAAAATGGGATTACTGTGGTCTAAACTAAGAAGGTAAGGGTTAACAAGGACATAGAACAGGACCAAAATCCACTTTATTGAAATATAAGGACCTTAAAAACTCTGAAGATAAATAATAACACATGTTTGTCACTTATTTCATGAAAATACATGCATATTAGTTTATATTTTTGAAAATTCTATATGTCTCCTACTATCCACTTATAAATAGACACCCCTAGCCTCCCCTATTTAATCATCCATACACTTTGGTTCATACAATACTAGTATAAATCCTTTTCTAAATCATCTCAAAACATCTTATAGACCAATTGTTTTGAAATAAAATATACAAAGTCTTTTGGTATAAAATTAAAGGGGTTCTGAAAAGAAGTGGTAAAATCCTTAACATGTGTATTTGTTTTATTTATTAATTTACATCCATAAAATAATATTAATATATGATAATATAAAAATAGTTGTATAATATATATACTGAGATATTTTTTTATCTTTTTTTAATTCAATATATCAATCTCCTCTTCCGTAAAATGGGAAATGAAACCGTGAATTGTGTGTACGATGGACTACCGACTCACAAACCAATGAAATTCTCTTTCCATCACCATCATTCAAGGATGGATATAATGATGTATTTTACCATATTTATGTAATATTTATGTAATAATTATACTTTTTTAATTATCATATCATAGATAACTTCTTAATTTACATTCCTTAGGGGATATGATAACATCGATCATGTGTACGGTGGATCACAACCTCGCAAAGCGATGTGACTAATTTTTCACATATGATTTAAATGAAAGTTACTAAGGATAATGTTAATTAATATATGTGATATTTAATATTGAAAAATATTTGTACAAATATAATGTCACATCTAACTTCTTACCTTCCAATTAACTGAAATACAAAAACATAGTGTGTGTGTACTTGTGGACTACTGCCTCCACATAGCGATGAGATATGTTTTTCATTTAATTTTTAAATGTATGGAAATAAGGACATATTTTATTAATATAAATTATATATATTAAATAATATGAACACTTTAAATGTGAATTAATATCTATTTTCCTTTCATTCAACCCATCAAGAAAAAAAGAGACATCGTTTATGTGTACAAACGACCAACGAACGATGTAATCCATTTTCTATATCTAACTTTAATAAATTAGTATTACATATATATATGATAAATAATTCAAGGTTAAAATTATAGATATTATGCAACCATAAACAAATTAAAACGAAGAAATTTACCAAAATAAACCATACATGAAAAAATGAAGCAATTATCACTCGAAATAATGATTTTAACAAAGAATTATTAATAAAAGTACGATAAAAGTATATAATTACATTATTAATGATATATTATATATCCATATATTTATTAAAATTATGTATACTGAACTTAATTTTATTATACTGATGTTCTGGACACATAGCAATAAAGTCAAAGCTTAGGCAAGGGCTTCTCATCACACAATAACTTACGCGATATATATTCCATATTTACCACTTATTCCTTTATATGGTGTATATAATTTTCCTTTTGATATATTATATCATTCAAATATACATATTAATGGTATTTAATATTTCATTTTATTTTATTTCTTACATAGGGATTAGGACTAAAATGTTACCAAATTAGAAAGGGTTTATTTAACAATATCAACATTATTCATCATTGATTGTGTTTAAGTATCCATTGAGGAAATTATTTGATACGAATATAATTCATTAAATATATTTCATGAAACTATATCCATAAATGAACTTTAAAAGTAATAGTACCATTTCTATTCATTGGTACTTAAAACTATTGGGAAAATGTATTTAAGAAAATATGACTCTATTTCTCTCTAGATGAAAATCCAATTTCATCCAAATCAATATTTTATAATAATAATTTGAAATATGTATTTAAAAATCTAAATATTATTTATTTATTTTTTTACACATTTTACACATTATTAAATTTTTTATTAAAATATTTATGTTATTTTCAAAACAAAGTTTGTTTGTATTTAAAAAAAATGTGATATTAAACTATGCTTTAACGTGTTTAAAATTAATTTAATTTTATTCCGGCATTAACCCTCAAAATTTTGAAAATTTATTTTATATGTTTTAAAAGGTAGTTTTCAAAGAAAAGTATTTGTAGAAATTTATGTGAATTTTTTAAATGGTGATTTTGAAAGTGAAAAAGATATTTTCCTCATGAATGTTTTAATAACATTTTTTAGGTATTAATATTCATGAATGAAATAAAACCTTTTATTTTACATATGATCCATTAGGGATTTGTTTTATTGATATCTTCCTTATTCTTTATTTGGTTGTTTTATGATCATATTAACCAAGGATGTATAATTTTATTACCATGTACAATATTATTTGGGATAGTTTATTATTCTGTTGATTTGATTGGGGAAAGTATAAACATGTTATATGTTACTTTTTCAATATAAATATTGATGTTGATTATGTTTATCCATTTAAATATGAGTAATTCATTTGAATTAATTCATTGTAGGTGGGACCAATTTTAGATAACCCTTCGAAAAATCGACATGGTTCCTCAGAAAAAATAGTTGGACAAATTAGATATGTTTATACCTACATATTTTAACTCTCTTATGAAAGGTATTCAAAAAATAGTTTATATATACTACATTTTAAATTACCTCATTATGATATTAGTTATTTCCATGTAATTATTTTGTAAGAATATCTATGGATAAGATTCAATCATATGTTATTTTTTATATATCATTACTTGATCATAAATTATTTCTTCCATATTTTTCATAGCTTATTGATCAAATGGAAATTGTTTTCATTATTTAACTTTCCATATTGATTATTCTTATCTATTCATGATATATTTTGTTATATTATTACCCTTACTAACCATATAAGCTCACCCCTTTCTTATGTTTAATTTTTTCCAGGATATAAGGAAGTGTTTTTTAATTGATATGATGGGATATACTTAGGGGAATAATGAGATTATAAACAAAATTATTTTTTGTATTATATGTTTTGAAATGAATATCAAATTCATGTATGTATATAATTTACTAAAACCACTAACATATTATGTCTTTTAATATGAGATACCCTATATTTAAGAATAATATAATAAAATAACCGTTGAATCTAGGCCACTAGGGAAATGTTATTTTCAATTGGTTTAAAATAAAGTTTAATAGAAACCATGAGAAAGTGATTTAGGAAAACTTAAATCAGTGAAAATGACCTTATGGTCAACATTGAGGATAATTATTAAATAATATCCAAGAGTTTTAATAAATAAATATTATGTGTTTCTCATATAAATATATACTTTTCAAGATATTATAAATGGACGTCGTTATAACATAATTTTACCTAGGGGTAATAACTCTGAAAATATCACATTGGGATTTTAATTGATCATCGTATAGTACACAAAAGTGGGCCTTATTACACACCTGATTTGAAAATATTTGGGGAATATATTTGGTTAAATTAAATTTTCATTACAAGATATTATATATAAGTTTTAATTTTTTTTGAAACAATTTATAAAGAAAACAGTGTTTATGATTATGAGATTTTCCATGAATAAATTTATCAATTTATTCTTAGTGTATCCCTAGTTTTCAATTATACAATATGTTTCATAATTTTATTATCTAATATAATGTATGATATAGTTTAGAAATGGTTTCTAGTGGAGGGAATATGAATTGTATCAATACACATACTCCATGAAGTGATTTCCCTATTGGTAATGATAATAAAGATGGAGCTAAAGATATAGCTAGAACAGATAAAATAATTACCATATTGGGGTCACTACCTTAGGTTATTATAAATAAAATTTCCCGTATATAGTATCCTATAGATCTGTAACATGGTGAAACAATTTTTGACTTCTTCATGCATTACAAACCACTTTCATTTAATAGAACCAAAAATTAAATTGTTGCTAAGAAATATATAAGTTCCTCATTAAAGATATTTCATTATCTGGGTAGTAATAAATGCTAAAATTCAACATGGATTTTTATCATGTATTGTGAGATTTGGATAAATAGTGGTCGTTTATTCAAAACATTATGGATGAAGAAAAAACATTATCCAGGGAATGGAAGGATTTTAAAGAAATTTTTAGTGAAATGTTTTATCCTCATAATAAATGAGCAGATATAGAGATACAATTCATGAGTCCAGGAAAAAATGAATAGGAATACGTTTGAAGAAAAATTTACATGGTTATCATGGTATGTTTTGAACAACGCATGTAATATAAAGAGTAATATTGAATGTTTCATAAATTGGTTAATCCAAATTCATCGAAGATAATTAGTCTCCAAAAACTTTCTCATCATATGAGGGAATCATATCATACGGTACAAAGACAAATATAGAATTATCCAATTATTTTGTTTTTAAATGGAAGTAATATGGGAAGATGATGGAAGGGAAAAAGATCAATAACGATAAGAAGGGAAAGAAGGATTTTTCCATGTGATAATTATAGAAATAAATATCCATATAAATTCTTTAAGGGAATGATATTTTATTGTAAGTGTGAAGATAAAGACCATAATGATCATTATTACATGGGTACAAATGAAGTTTCCAATGTTAAATTCTTCTACATTAATGATATAGGGCACTACCAAAATGAATTCCCAAAGTGTTAAGGTAATATATCTTAGAAAAAGCTAAGATATCAAGGCCAAGGTTATGCTATTTTTGTTGAAAAAGTGGAATGAATAATGTGCTTGTGTTTGGAATAAATAATTATGATATATGAGTATTATTGTCAATGAAATTCTGGTTATAAGAATTATATAATGTTTAAGGATTGTACTGTAGTACTTTTTCCTTAAGAATGTATCAAAAAATGATTAATAGTACTGATAACCTAGAAAAGTGATTATGTGGAAAGTTGATCCATTCAGAAAACACATGATTGATGTAAGATAACCCTTAATAAAATCTCGAAGATCATATAGTAATGATAAATAGATATTTATGGGACTGTATTGGTGGCATTACATTTGGTTAGTGATTTGATGGTTTATGTTATCTTTGATGGAGTTTATTGCATTTTTAGATTTATAAAATATATTCAACAATATAATATTTTTTTAATCATATATTTATTCAATACATAAAACACTAGGTTGGCACAAAAAACAATAATCTATTAAAATATTATTATTTAAAAATAACTTTTATAACTTAGCCATTATGTTGGAGTGTATAAATAAAAATATCTAAATTATATAAATTATATATTTTAAACATATATTAAGAAATTAAATGGTAATATGTTGATGAGAAATAAAATAACAACCATTTCAATTAAAGAGAAATGTTTTTTTCTAAAAAATTTATATTTTTCAAAAAAGAGGTTTATCATACATTACAAACATAATTTAAAATTGACTTTAAAAAAATAAAAAACATTATTTCAAAAAATAATATTAAAACTTTAAATATAAACTTAAAAATTATCTTTCATTGAATTTTTCTTTATTTTTTAGAAAATATTAAATTTTTTGATGAGTAGTTAAAAATATTTATTTTTATTGAAAAATACATATTTTTTCGAATTATTTACTATGTGGAATTAGATTTTAAATTGGTTCCAGAGTAAAATTAGTTAAATTATATTTAAGTTGAACTAATTTACGTCATTGGAATCAGTTTAAATTTAAATTTTTGTATTAAAATATTCTATATTTATGATAATTGCCTCGTTGGAAAACAGCTCTTTCATTACATCTATGGAATAATTCTTAATTGAATTATTCCACTTATGGGAACTGAATTTTTAGAAAATGGATTCTATATTTGATTCAGAATAATTTATATTATCTAATATATTTAATATAATTTATGACCATAATGAATAGTGAAAATGGTAAAAATTAATTGTTTCTTTTAAAGTAAAAATGGGTTTACCCGGGTTATATAAAAAAAATATTGGTTAACAATGACCATAAACGTTTAAAATCCCAATTTAATTTACATAATTAGACCATATGAACACTTATATTAAAACAATATCCATTTTTATGGCTTGCGTAATAAGAAAAACAAGGTTATCATTCAATATTCTTAAAAAGGACACAGGTGTCCTCTCCCAAACATATAAAAAGGAACCCCCTCTCCACCCCTAGTCACACATCCAAACCCCATTAGTTCTAAAAATACATTTATATTACGCTTCCTCACCCCTCTACCAACATCCTAGAGACATGGTTGTGATCCTATATGCAATCTTTAATGGGTATAAGTATAAATATAAAGGGGTTATCCAAATAATATGTAAAATCCTTAATGAGATTATTTTGTTATTTCTCTTACACCTCCTTTAAATATTCATCATATATGTTAATATAATAACACTCATATATCCTTTATACAAGAATACTTTTATGTTAGGGTAATTACCTAGATGCATATAATTACCCTTCTATTTCTTACTCATTAATTCATGATTTATTACATAAAATTAAACATAATAAAAACCAAAATACCGAAATGTTTAATGTATTTTTGAATTTGTTATAGTGAATAACATATTTAACATGGGATATAATAACCTTATTAAAAAATTCTTTAAAGTGATTCTAAAATTCCATGTATTTTAAAAACGCATGGGACAACTAGGGGACAAACATAAGAATGGGGTGATCTATAAAGACAATTAAGGGAATAAACATGTAATAACATGAATAATGAAATAAATGTTATAAAATAGGTAAATAAATGGGGAATAAAATGGTTGATAATCATAAACTTGAAGAATAAGTCATGATATAACACAATCACGTAAAGGCAACATGAGAAATGTGGCAAAAAAACAATGCATAATAAACATAGGTATAGAATAACATCCATGAAATCATGATATAAAAACTACCATAAAGGAATCCAGTTTCATACTAATCCTAAAATAAAATCTAATGAGACTAAACCATACCCAATATATTGGAGCACTATATAATTTTGGGTGCACCCATCACTTTCATTTCATTATCATGCTTATGTGTGCCTCATAGATCATAAAACATAGATTAATTTATCATCATATTATATTAAAAAATAAAGGAGTTTAGAATAAATACAAGGAATTGAAATGTAAAATAATTATAATAGTATTAATGTTAACACCCTTGGAAGGAAATGATCATGGTATTCAGTACAATGTTGTTTCGGCATGGAAAATTTCATTGATGTTTTGGCATAATAAATACCTCACTTAAAAATTAATAAAATTTTTTGATGGGAAATAAAGTGGTATATAGTAATTTTTAAGTCAAATGGGAAGTAATAGAGACATTTCAATATATATTCCATAATTTGGAATTAGAAATATAAGGCATAAGATAATAAATAAATTTTAATGAAGAGGAGAAGGTGAGGATCCCTTACCTAGAGAGTGTGACTTCAAATGCTTGTGAAGAGATAATTGAGAGCTTGTGGGAACATTTGGAGGGATCTAGAGAGGGAAGGGCTAAGTAAGGACGTTCTCCATGGATTTTGAGTGAATATATTAGGGATATTTTGTGGGATTATAAATAAATTGAGTGGGGAATTCTTTATCATTTCTCAAACAGAGGTTTTTGACTCAATATAATAAAATAAAGAAAACAATTATCCTTCCCATGATTTTTGCCCATGGTTTGTTTCAATGGGGATTAGTATTCATTATTTTATAGGTAAAAGATTTGAAAGTTTAAATAATGCCCTTTCTGATGTGGAAGTGGGATGTACTCTTAATGAATTATTTTAAAACATTAAAATATATTAAAGGTTTTAGAGGATCCATAATAGCTTTGTAAAATTAATAAAATTAAAATAATTTAATATAATTGTTAATTAATTCATATATTTTTTCATAGATACCCTTTATAGTAATTATTATATAAATTTTGGGTCATTATGATATTATAATACACACTATATTTTTATATGGTATTTAATTTATAACAAAAAATATGACAATCTTAGAAAATTATGAAAAATTTACCATTCAATGATTTTAAAATTATGATTCCAAAAATAAAATTAATTTTTACAAAATAATATTTTAAATATGTGAATTTTCAATTTTAAAATAAAAATTAATATTTATTGGAAATTTCAATGTAATTATTAAAATAACATTGTTTGAACACTTATGAAAATTATATTTGAATTTTGATATCTTATATGATGATTTATATTTGAGAAATTTGACATAATAGTATTATAATATTATTTATTTCAAAAAGTCATTAATTAAAATAAAAATTCCTTAATTTTATTGGAATATTACCCAAAATACAATTTTATTTTATTGTATTAAGATAAAAATATTTTATAAAGTTACTATAATAGGATAAAAATATGTTAATTATTATATAAATAATAATGTACACACTCATATCACTAGGTTCATGATATATATCCCTTTATTACAATAAAAATTATCATGATGTCAAGACTTTCATGGGGTGTTTTAGCATACAAGGTTTGGGCCGTGATCTCAATAAGATTGAAATTATCCTGTAAATTGTCTCTTTCTTTCTTAAGTTGTTAGATATAAGCTTTGTTTTAGTCAAAGTAAAATACTTGTGGTGATATATTCTTTTTATGCTCTGATAAATGGGCTTTATAGGGTATGATCCTACTAGTTGAGGCCATAACTTCCTTTTATTGTATTAATTGGATTTGTTAGAAACTAGTATTTATGCTAATCAATTGAGCATTATTCAACAACTATATTCTCAATGGTATTGATTCCTAATAGTTATTTAATTCTAATGTGATATAATAATACCAAATATGTTCATATTTTTTTCTATAACCATATTACATAATAAGACATTTAATTATATCACAATGGTAATTTTATTTCTAACTGTTCAAGTTGCTACAATATTCCCCATTTTATAAATTCTACCATTAAAATATATATTTTCCACACACAAAAATATGAGGGTAACTCTATTTCATAACTTCCTTAGGTTCCCACATTGATTCTTCAAACATTTGGTTTCCTCACAACAATTTGACTAGGTGCATTGTCTTATTTCATAGAACATTGTCTTTATGATCTATGATCTTCACCAACTACACCACATTTGAGATATCATTATCCAATAGTACCACCTATAGATTGAGTACATGAGAGGGATATCATATTTAAAATCTCAATAATGATCCATGGAATACATCATGTACTTGATATAGGTTATGTGTATGTGCTAGTTTGTATTCCACTGCTTCGATGTGATCAAGGATACCAAAGGGGTCGATGTATCTTGGAATAAGATTTACTTTATTCCCAAATCCCACAACATTTTTCCATTGAGATATATAGAGGAATACCATGTCTCCAAAATCAAACTCTAGGTCTCATTGACGATTATCAACATAGATTTTCTATCTGATCTGAGTAGATTTGATGTGATTCTTAAAGGTCTTAACCTTTAACATCATTTACAGGACCATTTCAGGACCTAGAAGGTTGAATCCCCCAACTTTATCCCAGTATATAAGTGTTCTACACCTATTCCCATAAGAGTATTTATTAGGATTAATTTGGATAATTGAGTGGAAAATAATATTTTAGGAGAACTAAAATATAAGAATATGTTTATTACATCATCCTTTGAAGTCAATTTATAATGCTCTCAACATGTCCTCAAGTTTCTGGATAGTTCAATGTGATTTGCCATTAGTTTGAGGGTGATAAGTTTTGCTAAAGTTCAATTAATATTTCAGAGTGTGTTAGAGACTCTTCTAGAACATGGAGGTAAATCTTGGATCTCAATCATATATAATTAATAGTTGTGTTCCATGGAGCCTCGCCACTTATCTAATGTGTAGTCTTGAAAGTTAATCTAGTGATAAGTCCTTTTGAATTTCTATAAAGTGACCAGTCTTTATAAGATGATCCACCGCAACCCATATTTCCTTATTAATTCTTGATTTCATCAAAATACTAGTGAAAGAGTACTCAGTGATGTTTTTACATTCCCATATAGGAATGGGTAATGGTTTCATCAACCCCTTGGATTTATTCTTTTTTTCTTCACTTTTAGACATTGAAAACATCTTGTTGAATATTCCATGGTCCCCATTATATTATCCCACCAATAGTTATCCAAGATACCTGACTATATATTTTTTTCCTAGATGGATGGATAAATTTTATCTATATACATCAAACGATAGTTCTATCATTAACTCATGATTTGATGGTACATATATCCATGAGCCAAAGCATAAATCTTTTGCCTTATTAATATTGAATTTTGAGGATTTCCCCTTTCATATAGATTTTAATTTCTTATGAATTCCCACATCATTTCTTTGAGAATATTTTAACCTCTCTATAATGGATGGTTGAGTAATATTTTTTTAAATAATTGATGATTTTTATTTACTCATGATTCTGAAGTCCATCATTTTCAAATCTAAGAAGATTGGATCCCTCGCTATTCTCATCGATTTTTGAATTTCGGGATCTATTTCCACTTAGAGTATCAAAAACATTAATTGATTTACTAGGATTGTAGTGGATTGAAAAGCTATAGTCCTTTATCAGGTCTAACCATCTTTATTGATGCATATTAAGCCCTTTATTTTGGAATATGTACATTATGATTTTGTGACCTGTATATATTTAACACTGCTCCCCAGAGATATAATCCTGATATATTTTCTATGAGAAGACCATATCATCCAACTAAAGATCATTCATTGGGTATTTATATTCATTAATTTTCAACAGCATTGAAACAAATTCTACTAATTTATCATCTTCATTAATTGCAAACCCCATCCCTTTATCGAAGAATCTCTAAATACCACACACATTTCTCCACATCCGGGTAGTTTGAGTATATGGGTCGTGATAAGCTACATTTTCAACTCCTTGAAGTTCTCTTCTCAATTATCATTCTAATATAACGTTACTCATATATAATTTAACTTTCTTAGAGGGTTGGATAATCCTAAGAACTATCTCACAAATGCAATATTGTACTAAGATAACATAATTAAACTATGGATATCTATCATGAATGTTGGAATCATCAATCACTCAATTGAATCCATTATTGAAGGGTCAAAAGGCATATCATTGGTTGGGATAATAGTTTCTAAAAATGACACCTAGTTCAAACAAAAAATATTTTTTTGTAAATGGAATAAAGATTCTCCTTTCAGAATGTTTTATCATGGTCCTCAATTGTTCCACATGATCATACTTTTTTTGAGTATATTATAATATCATCTATAATGACTACCTCAAATTTGTCTATGTAATACCTAAAGAGTCTATTCATAATGTTCATGTATACTGATGGATAATTCGTGAGTCTGAATGGAATTACTATGAACTCATAGTCCACGTACCTTATAGCAAAAGCTGTATTGGAGATATGCTCCTTCTTCACCCTAACATGGAAATATTCCAACTATAGATCCACCATGGACAATTATTACGATCCATGTATCTGATTCAAATATTCCTCAATCTGTGGTAGAGGATACTTAAACTATATCATGATCTTATTGATCTCACAATAATAAATGAAAATATTCGTTAAACCATCCCATTTCATGATAAAGAGGATTGGTTCACCCCATGGAAAATCACTTGGTGGTGTTTGAATAGTTCTACTAAACCATCCCATTTCATGATAAAGTTAAGATCAAAAATTTTGACATGGTTTGAGTTCTATACTTGTGATGAAATAATTTTACCCTTTTTGATTTTCTCCAAAACCTCTACTCCCATGATTTGTGGTGGTCTTTGAATAGTTCTAATAAACTTTCATGATATTAATGAATTCATAAAACCCAAATCGGAAGGTTTTTTCTTTACTATTGACTGAATAACTATCATACTAATCACCAGTTAGGATTGGTGATCCACCTCAACAGCTCTGATGTAAAAATCTCAAACTTTCTTCCATTGAGGTTATTGTTTGTCTCTGATAACCCTTTACTTAGTGGATTGGTTTGAAAAGTGACCTGGTTTCTTGTAGTTAATGAAATGAAAAATTCAATGAATCTTGACTAGATAATTATTTTCCTCCATTAAATTTTTCGGTTTCTCCAATCAACAATTATTAATTTGGTGTATTTCCATCCCACACATAATGAATTTTCTCATCCCCCTTACGAAATTTCTGTGGTGCTTCTTTTTGCACCTTCAAAAAGTGGGGTGTTGATATTTCATAGCACCATTAGATGCCTCCATTAGAATACAAAAAATAAAATCTACTTTCCTCCTCTTATCCCCATGATACCCTTGATACTATCCAATATCCATTTATAATTTGAGGCTACATTGGAAAATTTTCTCATAGCTATCAAAGTATCATATCACCATGGATTTTAATAGACTAGGATTTATCACACCAATGAACATTTCAACCTTTCATTCATTGGTAACAAAAAAGTTAGAGATATATCATGAAAGACTTGTGATTTATAACTCATACTCCCTGATATATGTTTCACCTTTTTCTTAATTAAAATGAAATTACAATCCTTTTTAAGTCTAGGAGTTCGAGGAAAATATTTATCAAAAAATATTTATCATAATTCCTTCCACCACAGATCATTGATCTCTTCCCTAGGATTCTTATTCTGGATAAATATCCATGAATGAACATATTCTATTTCCATAAGATAAAAAAATGGAAGAACCTTCCATTTCCCATAAAACTGAAGGATTGATAAGATCAAATTATTGAAGTTGATCCATTGTTCCATGATTTAGGTATCAGATGATCTATTGATGTACAGATTCATATGTCACATAAATAACTCATTTTCAGCTATTTTTCTAATAGGGGGATCTTGGTGCTCCTATTGATCTAGTTTTCTATTCAAAACACAAGGCATCTGAGAGAGTATCATCACAAAGTTTGCGATTACCACTCCAATCAGGTTGGATTTGTCATTGGGGTAGTCATCACATTGCCCGTTGCATTGAGTTGGTACTGGTTTCATATTATATCTAATCATTGGCTTGAATAATGGGAATATAATGTATGAGTATTTTTAATGTATTAATAACATAAATTGGAATTCTATGACATTAAATTGATAACTTATAAATTGCATGTATTTCCATAACTTATTCATTTCTAGGATTCAATATATGTTTCCATTAAATATTTATAAACCTATACTCTTATGGAATTTTTTTGGTTCCCTTAACAGAGGATCATAAAGGGATTATGAATTTATGAAGGAATGTCCCCTGGGAGTGTCCAACTGGCCATACAACAAGTCCCATTTTCATGTAATAGTTCACAGATGAGTCTAGCTCAACATGGTGTTTTTGTGTTTTAGCCCAATATACATATGTTCTAGAGCCACATCCGCTTTTTGTATTTATAAATTGATTTAGTTTTTTAACAAACTATATAATATATAATTACCCAAAGTTTGGGATGTTTTCTTATACAGAGTTTTGTCCATAAGGATTTATCTAGTGTTTTCTAATATTAATCCTAAAAAATTAATCTTTTTCATTGGTGATAAATATAACAACCATTTTCATTATTAGATATTAATTCACAATTTATTAAATAAAAGTACACAAAATACAGGATTAAGCTATAAAGACCAGTAAGGGAATACACATGAAAAAACACAAAGAATTTAATAAATGTTATACAATAGGAAAATCTATGGTCCATAAAAGTGTTGATAATCATAACCATGAAAAATAATACATGATATAGAATGGTAACATAAAGGTAGCCTGGGAAATGTGGCAATAACATAGAACACTACATCATAAACATAGGTCAAGGCTTAACAACATGACATCATGATGGAAAAATTCCCATAAAGGAATCAGGATTACTCCATGTATCAACACGAAATAGTATGAGGCTAAAAATTACCCAATGCATAAGAGCTCTATATAATTCAAGGTGAACCTAACACTTTCATTTCATTCTCATGATTATGTACGCCACATATATCCTAAAAAATGGATTCTTTAATTATCATATTTTATTACAAGGTTAAGGTGTGGGGAATACATACTTTTCAGTTATAATTCAAATTACGATAAATGTGTTATGGTGATCACCCTCAATAGAAAATTGGTATCATATTCACTACACAATCGTTTTGTCATGGAAAATCACTATGAAATTTCTACAACCCAATATTGTCACTTAAAAAATTAATAAAATTGGATGATGAGAGAGAAAATAGTATCTCATCATTTGGAAATAAAATGGGTAGTAATAGGGACATGGAAATACATGTACCAACATTAAAAATTGAAAATAGAATTCATAAGATAATACAGAAACATGAAGAATGAAGAGAAAGTGATGATCCCTTACATTGAGAGTGTGAATTCAACTGATTTGGAGGGGATTATTGAGATCACAGGGGAACATTAGGAGTACTATAGAGATGGGTGGGAAGAGTACAGATGTGATTCTAGGATTTTAAGTGAATAGAGGTGGGAGATTGGGTTAGTTTATATAAGAAATGTGTGGGTAATGATTTATCATTTATCAAACATAGATTTTTGACTCTATATTATAAAATTACCAAAACCAAATACAATCCCATGGGTTTTACCCATGGTTTCATCCAAAAAAAATTTGTTCAGTTATTTTATAAGTTCAAGGGACTAAATTAATAAAATACTACCCTTTATGATAGGGAAGTGAGTTAACTCTTAAAGAATGATTTTAAAATCTTAGAATGAATTATTGTTTTTGGAGGAATCATAAAAGCTTTATAAAAATAAAAAATTAAATTTAATATCACATTATTTTAAATGGAAATCATATTTTTGGTCATATATACCCTTTATAATAATTATTACATCACTTCTGGTTCATTATGATGTCATAATACACATTGTATTTTTTTACGATATTTAATTTTTACTTGAATGTTTTGTTATCATAGAAAATTATGAAAAATTAACTATTAGATAATTTTGATGTACTGACTCCAAAAGAAATACTACTTTTATGAATAATAACTTCCTAAATATGTGATTTTTAACTTTTAAAAAATAATATAAATTTATTGAAAAATGTTGTGATTTTGATAATAACCATTTTTGAACCCTTATAAAGATTGTATTATATTTCATCAAATTTATATGTTTATTTATATTTGATAAAAAATATTTAATAATATTAACATATTATTTAATTCAAAATCCATTAATTCATCAAAACAAATTCCTTAATTTAATTAGTATATTACACGAAAATTCTATTTTTTTATTATTTTATCGAAATTAAAATATTTTATATGGTAATAATAATAGGATGAACAAATATTCATTATTCTCTAACAAATAATGTACATATAATGTAGCTTGGGTCTTGATACATATCCCTTTTTACACCAGAAAAAACCCTTTGTGTAAGGTGTACGATGATGAGACTTTCATGGGGTGGTTTAACATATATTGTTTGGGTTGCGATCATGATGAGATTGAATATCTCTTGTAAATGGTTTCTCTCATACTTATGTTGTGGGATATAATCTTGGGCTTGGTCAAGGGAATACCCCCATGATCCTATCTCCTTCAAAAGATCTGATAAATGGGATTCATAGTTAATGATCCTACTTTTTGTGGCCATCACATCATTTTTCTCTGTCAATTGTATTTTTTAAAACCCCCTATTTATACTAAGAATATGACCATTTTTCAGTGACTAAATTATAAACAATAATGATGCTTAATGGTCATTTAAATCCAATATGACTTAATAAACCCAAACAAGTGCATGCGATTTTATATAAATATATTACATAATAATTCATTTTATTAAATGATATGGGGAATATTATTTAAATTAGATTGGGTCGTTATAATAAATCTCCCCATCTATAAAATGGTTAATTAAACTGTCAATCGTGTGTATGAAAAACTTCGACCCCGTGAACCAGTGTGTATCATTTTTCATCACCCCCATTCAAGTATGGATAGAATGATTGATTTAAAATATTCAAATAATAATTATGACATTATTATATTTAGGAAATTATCATATGACATATACCTTCTGTCTTACCATTCAGAGGGGGATAATACAACGTCGCTCGTGTTTTTGGAGGACTACCACCTTGTAAAGTGATGTGCTTTTTTATTACTAATTAAATAATATGTTGTAAGTTAAAAGTAAATGAAAATATGTGATATTTATGATCAAACCATACTTATAGAAATATAATATCACATATAAAATTGTAGCTTCTAATTCGTTGGTATTCAATTAAGTCACTCAGGTCTATACGTGGACTACCTTATCAACATAGTACTGTGATATGTTTTTAATTTTATTATTACATGGATGGTAATAAGTATTTTTTTGGTTAATATATATAATATATATAAAATAATAATGATCCTATAAAGTTGAATTAATATTTATTTTCCATTTGGTCCACCAATAAATAAATATCGAATCATCGTTCATGTGTACATATGGCCTACCTTCTCCATAAATGGTGTAATCCATTTTTTATCTATAAATATAAAATATTACTCAAATAAATATGAATTATATTAATATCATGGTTAAAATTATGGATATTATGTAATAATGATCAAATTAAAAGAAAAAAATTTAGAAAGTAAGACATGTGTGAAAAATGAAGCAATTAGAACTCAAAACAGCAATTTTAACAATGAATTTTTAATAAATGGGGAATAAAATATTTTAAAAAAATCATGAAGTACTCTTGAACACCCTATGATCGGAGGGGTTAATAAGGGTTTCAAACTTTTCTTCAAAAGTGATAGATATTTTTTCCACGTTGGATGGAACCCCTTAAACCTTTCTAATGAGAAAGGGTAGTAAACAAACAATCATATGCAAATAGTCAACACAATGATTTTACATGGTGTACCACTAAGGGGTAGTATTAGGAGAATATGATGATAGTGTGTTAGTCATACGTAAATCTACTAAACCTCACTAGTTATGGAGTACAAAATTTTAGGCACAACCACTATGTTCTAGGCACACTACATTTACAATATTTAAGGGATAACTTCTTGTGTCCCTTAGAACACTTCAACTGACTCCACATAGATCACTACATTAGGAGGAATCGACACACAGTTTAGGGACTTATAGGCCCTTTCATATTTATTAAATCATAAATCCACAATTTCTGATATATTCTCTGTTTAAGTCCTTCTAGACATATATGTAATCCACTTTTTCACGCACTGATATTTCATGAAATGTTCCTCCACAAACTGGACTACTTTTACAATGAACTGCACAACACTACGTAGCATGTGTGATTTAGGGACCACCTCTATTCCACAGAGTACCTACTCATCCATGGACCATATATACTTTCACATACCACATCTCTATACCACTTTTGTATACCGCCTATGTGTAGCATGTCAGCTTCTACAAAATTACTTCTTCTACAGGAAACATCTTCCATATAATGCTTCCCCTTGCGAGTTGAAAATCCCCAAATAAACTCTTTCTGGGCTATTTTTGTGAACTACTTCATCCTTCATGGAATCATATATTATGGACCTCTTCTCCTTTACACACACCCCTGAACTCTTCCTATCTTTTCCAAATTTCTTCCCCGACCGAAGCTGTTTTCAATTGAAAACTCTATAAGTAATGATGGGATTATAGTTCCTTATATAGGAAAAATAGATCTAAAAATATCACTAAACCAAATATACGAAATCATTTATACAGTATAGCCACCACGTATTGTGATCCTTCTGTGATCCATTTTTCCCTCTATGGATAAACAAATATCTTCCTCCTTTTTGAGAATGTGATTCCATCCCAAAAACCATTTACATTCAGTGATCAATGAACATCCCAAAAACCATTTTCTTTATGCAAACCATTTCTCCTACATTCTCTACGTAACATTCTTCGCGGTCGGCATATCACAGCTATCAGGAAATCCCATTTCGCGTACTCTATTTTTAGTCTACAAATAATCCTTCACAGTTTTCTTACTATTCAGTCATAGGAAAAATCATTCATTAAAAATAACATTCTCATGATTTTGTGGCCCAAAAATTTATAAAAAACTAGGAAATGGCTCCACCATCAACAATTATGTCGGACTGTACTATAAGAACACATGTATTACCAAATCCTTCATCATACTATTATGGATTAACAAAAAATACAAAATAAACACCATTACCATCAAAGATCTATTCCCATTCATGAATATCCTTTGATATAACAAACTCCCCATTTGGGTTTTTTGTCAATATACAGATAAATTCATAGAAGCACTATCCACAATCAGAACATGATACAAGAAAAAAAAATCATCAAACACTCTATGTCTACGTGAGCGATTATTAGTGAAGAAAACAAGAGTGGAAGCATGAAATGGGATATCATGTATTGAAATGGTAGTGCCTTTAAAATTATCTTCTCATAACATTTGAATTTATCTAAAATTTATCCATTAATCATTCTCCCCCTCAGAACCATGGAATTTCTCCAAATTTCTTCTCAATTATTATATTGCCTCATTATATTTAATTTCTCCATTCTCCCCCATTGGAAATAAACCCAATGAACTAGTATTTGTACATTGTAGAACATAAAAAACACACCCCCAAGATCATATCTCCCCCATAATCCTACATCACTTCCACAAACAGACTAAAAAATTTAACAAAAAGATGGGAGAGGGAAACAACCATGACCTCCCCATGCTCTGCGAGGTGGTTGAACACTAAGGTTCAACCGATGTTTCCCGAACACATGTGATAACAATGGACTGTTTAGTATGTCATAAACTTGATAATTAGTTCCAACATGACCCCTTATCTTCATTTCTTGTTCATAATTTTCCTTGAAAAAAGTGATACCTGATTTCAATGTGGTTCGTTCGATAATGATGAACATGATTCTTAGTAAGATCAACTGTTCTCTTGTTATCATAATGAATCAACATGGGTTATTTCATCTCATCACTAGTATTATTCAGTTGTTTCTTCATCAAAAGTAGTTAAGGTAAATCCTTTATAGTTGATATATACTCATCTTCTAGTAGTAGTGAGAGAATTGATTTCGTGTTTCTTACTCAATAATTCCTCACATTTCTTTATAATAACTATTTTTCCACCTTGTGTTGTATTTTATCCACCACATCTTTAGTCCAGTCAACATCAGAAAATGTTGACAGTTCAATATCACTTTCTACAGTAAATTATAATCTATAATTTGGAGTCCTATGAATGTACCTCATGATTCATTTAACTTCCTCCATATGATATTCCCTTAGATTACATTGAATGTGAGTTGATATGAATGTTACAAAGAGAATATATGACCATGTTTCAGTTAAGTACAGTAATATTATTATTATTCTGCTGTATATTGTGGGACTTATTGAATTCGCATCCTCATGATTTTTAAGGTTAGTTCAAACCTCAATCGGAGTTAACATTGGTTTAGAGTCACGCATATTTAATTTCATCAAAAACTCTCTTTTATAATATTCATGAGAAATAAAAGCATAATATTTACTCTGAATCACTTGATGTAACAAGAAGTATATGAGTTCCCCAATCATAGACATTTCATATTATGATTTCATGTGATTGGAAAATTTATCCACCGATCCCTCCATTCTTCCATCTAATATAATATCACTTATATACACCCATTCCAAGAACTGATCTTTCTGAGAATTCCTCACATAGAGATTTTAATCCACTCCTCCTCTTTTATATTAGAGATTTTTTTGAAAAGAATATAACTGAGAGTACTATGCCTATGGTGCCTATTTTACACCATATAATACCTTCTTTAATCTAAAAGTCTACATTTCATCATTACCAAGAATAAAACCCACTTTTTATTATTTATTAACTTATTCTTCAAGAAAAACATTTAGGAAAGATGTTTTAACATCCATTTGATACACTTTTTACCCTATTTTAATTTCCATGGAATGAAAAAGTTAGATTGAATCAGTTATAGCTATCTAAGAAAACATTTCTTCAAAATTAATATCTTCAATATGTGAATTTTTTTTTCAAACAATAATCATGCCTTATTTTTCATGACATCTCTATGTTCTTCGAATTTATTTTTAAAAATACACTTCATACCAATCACATTGTGATTTATGAGTCTCTTCACTAGATCTTATGTTTTTTTGTTTTTAATTTCATATAACTATTCATTAGTGGATTTAACCCATAATTCATCTTTTACATCTTCATCAAATGAGGATAGTTCCACAACTGATAAAAAAGAAGATTATACATTATTACTCATTCTCCTTATCTACGTGGGTGTTTTCCAATCCCGAATGATGTTGGATTTATCAATTTATTCTCTTCAATTTTACCTACGATGTTTAAAAGAATTTTCTTCATCCATTGTTTCCCTTATGACTCTTCTTCCAAATCAACATCACTTTCTGACCTCTAAATGTTTTTCACCCCTTCCATTACTTCTTCATTTGAATTTATTCCATGTTCACTATATTATACATCTTTAATCGTATTAGTATAATATCCCAATGTATATTTGGTCATATATTTAATGATATTAACATCACTGATTTCCAAAATTTATCCAAGATAATTAATGAAACACTTGGAGGATTTCCTATTCATTGAATAACTAAAGAATATTTCTTCATCTAAAGCATCTCCATAATTCCATTGATTTTTTTGTGAATTAATCATTTTCTTTTGAATATGTGAAAATAATTAAAAGAGGTCTTCCTTATATTCCACAACTTATATGGTGTCTGGGTTTCTTATATATAAATCACTGTTCAATTTTTAGTATACATTGCAGTGTGAACAACCGATTTCCAGTAATGTCAATGGATATAACCCTCAATTAGAATAGTTCTATACATATTATTCACCTGTCGATTTCTATGATTAATAATTCAATTTTCCTATGGGTTTCTTATAGTATACACCTCATGTTTTATTCAATGTTTCTCCTATTAATTTTCAAAATCAATAGATGGGTATTCTTCTCAATTATCAAAACACATAATTTTTATTTTCCAATAAGTATCATTCTCGTCTATTTGAAGGTATGTTTTCGTGAAATCAAATAATTTCCCTTTCTTATGTATAACCATAACACAAGACACTCTGCTATAATAATAAATAAAAAGAACAAATTACATTTATCTACATGTTCCAGAAAAATTTATCAGACCAAATACGCCTGTATGAATGAGATTGAGAAGATTTGATTCCATTTTCTTCTTTGTCCGATAAGATTTGCAAAAAAAATCCCTCATATACATGGATCATAATTCTATTCACACTTACACTTAAGAATGGGGATATCCATGACTATCTTTATCATAGATATATTTTCCATGACTATTTGATTAATATGTCCCAATATTGGGTTTCACAAGTTATTTTCTTCTTCAACTGTCATGCAGTAAATGTTCTATTCAATAGGAACCTGATATAAGTTTCCATCTATTCCGGATCCTTTCATAAGATGAATCCATATATTTAATATAATAGTGAACCCATATTTATTAAAAGTCTCTATCATTCCTAAGTCACATAGTTGATTCACACTCAAGATATTTTGACACATATCGTATACATATAGAACACTAGTTTTCTTTATCTCACCATGAGCCTATTAAGTACTTCTACTTCATTTGATTTTCAAAACACCATCATTACCAAAAATCACCATTCAATCAACCCTTTTTTAAAAGTTTTTAATAGATATTCATATCTTTTGATATTCGATGAGCATTCACTATCGAGAATATGGTTTCTAATACTCTTTGTATCTTTGAGGGAAACTTCGTCAAGATTATATTTTTCAATTTCTGTATTTTCCATCCATGAAATATTAGTTTGAATGAAGGATAAAGATTTCATTTAAAATCTATTTTCCATGTGAATAGGTTCATCATGCTCATACTCTATTTCTAGACACGAAAACCTATTTTTTAGAGTTACATCGTCTGTTTAATAAGTATTGTCTTGTATCTGAGTTCTATATATATTGTTCATGCCTTTCCTCTTATTTCAATAATCAAATTTAGGGAAAACATTAGAAAAATTAAAACAATATTAACAGAAACTATTTATTCTATAATAAATATGATATAAATATGTTCTCATTTGTTGAATTCCTAGATCTTCCCCATTAAAATAGATTATTTCATCTTCATAGTATGACTAGGTATGGCCTAGATAGACCCAAAATTGATATTTCATAAGAGGAAATGTTTTCTCAATTCTATTCCTCTACATGTCTCCTTAATAAATTTGTTTGAATTCTTATCATTTTAGGAAACATTTGGAAAAGATTCAGTTCTCTTTTCAGTTTGATTTGATTCTATCTTTATTGGGACATTAGTCAAATCTATGATATGTTGAACTTTTGATTTCCCATTTCTTAGGATTATCTTATTTCCAACATTTGATGTTTCAGTATCATGACTAATACCTCTTTTTACTATTCATGTGGACCTTTGATCATTGAAATGATTTTCTACTCCATCAAAGACCCATTTAGCTCTCTCGAGTAGCTCAACATCTGATAAAATTCAATATTGTATTTTCTTCTTTGGTTCTTTTGAATTTGATTCACTTTCAAGCTTACTCATATTAGTGAAAACTTATTCTTCAAGGCCCTCAATAGTCTTGGACTAGTCCTCTAGTTTGGATGTAATGTTATTGATGAAATTTTCTTGTTCTTTAATCCAAAGCCTCTGTTCCACTACACATTCTGTGATTGTAGGGGTTGTTGAATATTCTTTCACTACATATTCGAGTAGTTTAATTTCAGATTCAAAATGATCAACATCTTCTCCTAATTATTTTACAACATTTCTAAACTTTTTTCATGTATTTCTTTGATCTTTAAGCATTCCAAGAGAATCCTTAAGTTGAAACTTGAGATCAATGTGAGCAATCAACTAATCATTTCTAGCTCTATATTTTCATGGTTCTATATTTTCATCTATAGCCATCATATACTCTTGAGCTCTAGATATAAACTATTGATCTTATTCTTAAAAGATATCATCCACACAATCTTATTGTTTATATAAATATCATTTGTTTTTGTAATTTCTTTCCATATTTGAATTTTTCATTTTGAGAGAACCATTTCTGAGGCTTCTCTGAGTTCCTAGTATCACATTCTTCTTCATTGAAAATCCTTGGTCACTGAGAGGTAATTTCCCAACACAACCATAAATAAATCATTCTAAAGTTAGATTCCTTTAAATGTCCCTTTTCCTCTTAAATATCATGGAAATGAGATGAATAAGATCATCTTATTCCTTAACTTCATTTAGATAATCTCATTAAATTTAATGTTTTTATATGCCTTTCAATGTCATGTCATTGCTAACATGACTTTTTGCATCTTCTGGTTTGACACACATTTTGTATGCTACACAACTACTCAATAGATCATCTAAGAATGATTTCATTCCTCATGGAATGACACTTATGGATTATAAAAAGGTTGAAGTATTCTCAATATTTTCGTTATAATGTCAATGTATTTTATTTATTCCCTAATCCATTTAATTTCTAATACAACTTCAATACTTCAATTGAAAAATATATATACATTTTCATTAGGATGCATATTCCGATCAACAAACCTATTCTGCAAAACTTTTTGTATTTCCTCCATCATATTTTTATTTACATCATATATATTTTTTAACTATTAAAAAATATTCTTGGTTGAGGGGAATCTTATCACCATCAAGTATATTTGGTTATATTGAGATATAGTGAGGGAATTGTTTGATTTAGAATCTATATCAATCATTTTCCTATATGTATCTATCATATAAGAACCTTTTTTTATCAGTGACTTGTATTCCTTGTATAGTCAAAAAAACTAATTCTAGTAAATGCAATCTTCGATGATATCTCATCTTGTTATTATATATCTTAAAGTAACTTTCCAAAAAATAGGGAACTCCCATGATATTAGATGTATTCTCCATGACAGAAATTATGGATGGATTTAACACCAGTGACCTATATGCAGTGATACCACCTAATGGACCCCAAAAAACCTTAAGGGGTGGAGGGGGGTGAATCAGGGTGTCAACTTTTTCTTCATTAGTGATAGATCTTGTTACCATGTTGGAAGAAACCTATTAAATCTATCGGTTGAGAAGGAACAGTAATCAAACCATCACATGCAAGGAGTATGCACAAGGATTTAACTTGGTTCACCACTAAGGGCCGGTGCAACGAGAAAATACAAACAATGTTTCAATCATAAATAATACACTAAAAAATACTAGTTTTTGAGTACAAAAGTTTAGTCATAGTCACTCCATTCTAGGCACACTTCTTTTACCATATTTTTGGAATAGCTCACTATATCCCTAAAAAAACATCCGTCCACTCACCTTAGATCATTGCCTTGGGAGGAATCCAAACACTATATCTAGACTTGAGGGTCCATTTATATTCATAAATATTTCATCTTAAACTATTGATAGATGATATATTGAAGTATCACATTTACCGAGAGATGTAATCCACTTTTCCACGCACTGATTGTTTAAAACATATACCCATGTGAACTAGCTTGCTTCCACCATGAACTATGTTTCACTGCAAAGAACATGTGCTTCATGGAACACCCCTCTTCTGCGGACAACCTCCACATCCGTAGACAATATTTTTGTTTTCACACTATGTCTGCATAGCACCTCCATACACTGCATTTTCATACTGCCTCCACTTCTGTTAAATTGTTTCATCCACAAACTACTTTATCTAGGGGATTATTCACTTTGAGATCTGTAGAGTCCTTTAATGAGGATTTATATATTGTTCCCATGAACTAATTCATCCTTCAAGAAATTATGTTTCGTGGACCTATTCTCCTTTGTATACTCCCTGCAAAATCATTATGACTTTCCCAAATTTCTTCTTGGAGTGACGATTTTTTTCAATGAAAAACTGTCTACGTAATGATGGGATTAACAGTCCATATAGAGAAAATATAGATTAAAAAATATCTCTAAAGCAAATCACCCAAATCTTCGATGCGGTATAGCCACTATGTAACATGATACTTCTAAGAATAGTTTTTCCCATAGTATTTCCAAAAATATCCACCTTCATTCCATGAATAAGAAGCCTTTTATGAACAGTTTGGCTTCAGCAAACTGTGAACAAACCACAAACCATTTTTTTCCCAAAAACCATTTCCCCTATGCGGTCCATGTACTATGCTTCATAGACTGCATTGTACTACTATTTAGAAATCCCATTTCATGTACTCTATTTTCGGTCCACGAACAATGCTTCATGGTCTATATACTATTCACTACAACATGGAAATCCTTCATTTTCCAAAAACAAGCTCCCAATTTTGAGGCCCAAAAAATTGGAAAACACAGGGAAAACACTCTACCGTAAACTATATTGTCAGATTATAGTGTAAGAACACTTGTCTTGTAGACTCCTTCATCAACACATTATGGATTGAAAATGAAAAAAACCAAATCTCCATTACTATCAAAGAATAACATTTGGTCCCCAAAAATGTATATGGTAAGATATATATGTTTATTCTTATTTATAATAGGTATATTAAACTTATATTTATTATATAGTAGGTTTAAAGACATATGAAGGTTGTAAAACTTGATGTAGGGGTTTTACATCTCCCCTATACTTCCACGAGATATATTCCATTTTCACCACTTATTTCTTTGTGTGGTTTATATTTTTACCCTTTTGATATATAATATCATGAATATATATTAATTGTATTTAATGTATCAATTTATGTTATTTCTTTTATGGGTCTTATAATTCATAAGTTATTAATGTTGTATTGTTTTATTTCATAATATTATCATTTTTTAGGATTGTTTATTTTAAATTCTACCTTAGGAGAATTATTTGATATTTATATCATAAAATAAATATATTTATTTATCCCTTGGTTATACATTAAATTTTCAAGTAATAATACAATTCTGCACTCTTTGGTACTTACAATTATTGAGAAAATATTTTTTATAATATCCTACTATATTTCTCTATTCGGTAAAAAATCATTTTACATAAATATCTAAATTTTTTTAAAATTATCTAAATTTTTTTAACCAATTTAAAATTATTTATTAATGAAATTGTAACCTATTTTAAATTTTTTATGAATGTTTTTTATAGTAATATTCATGTTTTTTCAGCACATTTATTTTTTTCCACTTACTGAATATATGAAAGGAATACTTGTATTAAGGTTTATTGTATGAACATAATTTTCCACCATCATGAATATAAATGTTTTAAAACATTTTCTACTTGTTTTTAAATGTTAATATCAATAGAAATTATTTTAAAAATGTTTTATGAAGTTGTTTTGAAGGGAAATGTCCAAAATGCAAAGGATGCTTTTCCCAAGAATATATCAATGGAATCATTCTTGTATCATAATTCATAGATGACATAAAAAAATATTTTTCTTACTATACATTGGTGAAATTTTGTATTGATATTATAATTATTATTTCTTTATATTCTTTATGATCATTTTGATAGTAGATATTTAATTTTGATACCATTCACCATGTTATTAGGGATGATTTATGATTATTATTATTTTATTTGGGTAATTATTAACATTTCATATGTTAGTTTTTTAATAAAAATGTTTATGTTGATTATATTTCACCCCTTTCATATGAGGAATTCATTTGTCTTAGTATGTGATTGGTGGTTCCCAGTTATATATATGTACTCAATGCATCAACATGTCTCAAGAGATAGATTAGTTTTCCAAATTAGATAGGTTTCTACCCAGGGATTAAAATTTTTATTTGAAAGTTCTTAAAAATATGTTATATATTTCCACCATTATAAATTCCATCATTATGAGATAAGTTATTTACATGTGATTATTTTATGTGTTAAAACATTCATGGATAACTTTTAAGATTATATGATTACTTTTTGGGATTTATTTGATCAGGTTGTTTTTCTTCCTTTTTATGTTCAGTTTATTGATTAAATAAAATATGTTTTAGTTATTTAACATTCTATATTAATTTTGATTATTTATTCATGATATCTTTAATTGTACTCTTACCCTTATTGACCATCTGATCTCAACCCTTAGTTATGTTTTATATTCCCTATGATATAAGGAAGTGCTTTATGATTGATATATAGAGATATGATAATTGGTGTAACATAGTTCTATTTTTTTATTTTAGGTTTTCAAAGGTATGTGAAATTCAAATATGTATCTAGTTTACCAAGAATAATAAATTATTCAGTCCTTTAGGATGTGATACATTATATCTAGTGCCAATGTAATAATGTAAACACTAGATCTTGGATACTAGGGTTTAGATATTTATTGTTGTTACCAAATGAATCTTAGTAGACCCCATACAAACTAGAATTAGGAAAAAAATAAATTAGTGAACATAACCATATGATTTAAATTGAGGATAATTATTGAGGAAAATACTAATATTTCGAAATGGTAGAGGTTTTGTGCTTCTCAAAGTAATACGACCCTATCAATATAATATAAGTGGATGTTGTCCTTGAGTAGTTTTACCTAGGGGTATGATATTTGAAAAGGGTACATCGGTATTTGACTCAATCGTTGTAATGACCAAAACGTTCATAAATTAAATTACCTTAATGAAATGATTTAAAATCACTATTATGTTTTATGGTTATAGATACCACATTAGCTTTTTTGGTTTTATGATATTATATCATATTTAAAAGACTGTTAAGAATAAAAACATTTGAAAATATATCCATTGAATAATTATTATTTTACTAGTGTAAATTTAGGGTTTTGAAAAATCTAATTGACATAGACAAAGGAAGTGGTGGACATTACTATTCAGATTGTTCTTATATAGAACCATTTATCTTAGATTAAATTGGAGAAATAATTAATGGGATTCTCTCTAGTCCAAGTCCAATATATGATATAACAACTAAAGAACTATTGAAACTATTTACACCTGAATTTCAAGATTATTTAGGTCATGACCCAAACCATGTATGTTGAACCACCCCATGAAAATATCAATGTTACTCTCATTACCCTTTGGTTATATTATAGTGTAATAAAGTCCTTTGTTTCAAGGACATAATTATAAGTAAATTTATATTGCGTAGAATAATGAATTTATTTTATTCTTATTGTTCATTCTTTATTAATGATTTTTTTGTTATGAAAAGATACAATTTATATTTTTGGTTAATATGAAATTTCAATTAAGAAATTTAATTTTTTTAATAAATGTATATTGGAAATAAATAATATTATAACATATGTTTTATGATTTCAAATGTAATTTCTATAAGTTTTCAAGATTTGTTATTGTTAAAAAACCATAAATTCGTCAAAACAATTTGATTATATTTTAAAAAGTGAAAAATAAAATGTTAATGAAATTACTTTTTAAAATAAATATATTTTTGGAATATGAACATTGAAATTATCCATTGGTTAATTTTTCGTAATTTTATGTCGCAGTCAAATTTTTGGGTAAAAATTAAATATAGTAAAAATATACGATGTGTATTATGACATCATAATGAACAAAAACTGATGAAATAAATGTTATAAAAGGTGTCCACAACAAAATATATTTTTTACATTTATATTAATGTGTTTTTAGTTTATTTTATTTATTTTATAAAGAAATTATTAATTCTACAAAACCATAATTATATTTTAAGGTTTTAAAATATTTCGTTAAGAACATGACTCAATTCAACATCAGCAAAGGTAATATTTTAACAATTTACACCAATTTAATTATAAAACAATAAAACAAATTCATATTTGGAAACAAAATCATGGGAGAAAACCCCAAGAAGATTTGTTGGTTTTTATTACATTATATAATGGAGTTTAAAACCAAAGTTTGAGAAATAATAAAGAACTCCTCTTTCTTTTCCTATACACATTCTCTTATTATTCTCCAATAAAAAACATTTGAGAATTTCATTTATATAACCTACAGTTTATGGAGACCTCCAAAGGTGACCATAATCTCTCAAGAATCTCCTTCCATTTTTTTAGAATTACCCTATCAGGGAAAGAGAGCCTCTCATTACCATCTTTATTCAAGCTTATTCATCATTTTATATGCATTTATTTAGAATTCATAATGGTGGGATATGTTTTTCCACCTCCCTATTACATTCCATTTTATTTATAAATGATTTGAGATCCATTTATCTCTCATTAAACCACATTTTAAACCATTATGTACTGTCCATATACTACCAAACTTTCACTGTGATTTTCTATAAGAAACCTTTTTGTTATGAATACCATTTCAATTTCCAATAAAGGGTATTAAAATTAAAAATATTATAATTATTTTATTGGGGAATTAAATTTATTTATTCTCCAATACAAGATCATGGAAATAAATGTGATGAAATATATTCTAATTTTATCTGATCTATGTGGCACACTTATGTATGTACATGATATGATTAAGATCGGTAACCCCATATGGAGATTCTATAGAATAGGTAATGTTTTAGTATCATGAGACCCCATATATGGTGTGAATGGGGTTAGCATAAGTATATTATGTTATGATGTATTGGTGGTTCACCTTTACTGATGTTTATGATTTCATGCTTAATGATATTGTCATATTCCCATGTTTCTTTTATGTTATCATGATATATCATTCCTCATTGTCCATGTTTATGAATCTCAACAATTTTATGTCTGATTGATAGGAATATTTTTTAACAATTAATACCTTATTCCTGTTAATATTTTCTTTTTTCCTTTACTGGGATTTTTTCTCACCCCATTCTTATGTATGTGTCCAGGTTATCCCAAGTAGTTTTAAGAATTATAAATTAATATAAGCTTGTCAAGTTATTTTATTATAATGCCAATATACCCATGTTTTAAGTTATTATGTATTATACCTAATTCCAAATACAATGGACATGTTGATCTTATAGGTTATATTATGTTTATTATTATATAATAAATCATGAATTAATGTGTAATAAAAACAAGGGTTTTCATAGTTGGAGTCAAAGAAATATTTACTTATTTTGGGGATTTGGATTAGAAGATTATACAAAAAACATTAGTGATTATACTAAACATGAGAAAACATCCATATGTTTTGGTAAAGTACATTATAAGTGGTTTCCATGAAAATACATCCCCATATGGACACTCGAATTTGATATAGATCTAATATAGATGTACTTAGGGGTAATAACTGAAAACACCAAATTGATCTTGACATGATCAAGAATAGGTGCATGAAAATGGGCCTTGATACACACTGGGTTGTTCAATTGCAGGGGATATTATTTTTTAACTTCATAAACTCATTATGAACTATTATTAAGGGAACAAAACTTCCCCAAAAAATGTTAGAAAATAGATCATGAATAATTTAGATTGAAACCTATAAATTCATTAGTTCGTGAATAATTATCATTTAAAAATAAACTATTTAATATTATATAACATCAATTTATGTTTTTAAATAGTATAAAAATAATTGACGCATGCCTGTCGTAGGGTGTGGCCAAAGAAATTTAATTTTTCCTAGTGCAGTATAGAGGCTGACCAGGGTCATCTCACTTTGGGAGCTTTCTCAATCGTTTACTCACTTATTCTAATTCACCTAAACTACTTATTTTTGGTGATTTTTATTTAACATAGGAATCTAATGAAATTCAATTTAAATAAAATATAAAACTAACATGTAATGACAGAATGCAATTAATGAAGAAAGAACTTGGCCTTTATGGGTTGGTTTGTGTGTTCCATCATTATTTTGTTGGTATTTAAATTAAGTTTGATAATTAAATTATGAGATCTAATTAATAAATTACAGTTATTTTATTTATTGGTGTGAAATATTTAATGCATTTATAAATCTTAACATAATCTCCTACAATAATCAAGGTTGATGGCACACCTCGATCGAGAGTGTGACATCTTCCAAGACCTAGCTCCATCGTATACCATTTCAACCACTGAATGGCTCAAGTCCATCGTATGAAGAGATTGAATCCAGTAAAAGTGAGGGAAAAAATTTAATAAAAGAATAGAAATGAGTTTGAGATCAGTGTCGTGGTGGACAATCGCCACACCCGTCCACATCACTCTTGCTCATCACAAACTTAATAAAACATCAGAATTTAAGCACAGAATAAATGAAATTTCCACATACCTCCCCCGAGCCAAGTCTCAAGTTAACCTCTCATATATGAGTGTAATTGGTCACATTAGATCATATGATAAGAATAAAAGAAGAAAATAATGAGAAAAGATGATGAAGAAAACCGGGTGGATGGGTGGACACAGAAATAAAAATAATGCATTAATTTTATTAGATATCTAAATTAAAATAGAAAAGTAAAATAAAAATAAAGAAAAGAAATTAAATGGGGAATATTTGTGTCTAGACTCCCTCAGTGGAGATCTCCTCCTCGGTTCCTTGAAGGAATGGATGGATAATGGGATGATTTGGGAAGGAGGTGAGGGTCTCCTTCTATAGGCAGAATTGGACCCCCAAACTTTTTCATGTTGTAGATGCCTTAAATGACCTATTCACACGTTTCACACTTAATGGATGTTGTTCATAAATAGTTGGGTCATCTCTCCTCCAAAGGTCAGATAATTTGTAAACTGGATGGAGGAGTTATGAATTTTCCTTTCTCAGTTTCTGTTTCTGGTCGAAGCTTCCAGGAATGTTCCTCCAAAATTATGTCGTTTAATGGCCTCCTTAATGACTTCCAAACTTTACAAAATTTCATTTGGAGTCGTTACTGGATGTACTAGTTCTATCCCCGGTGGAAACACCACATTTGGCTGTGTGTAGGTCGAGTTTGGGTTCTGTTACATTGATGGGGTCCACGTTGTCCACTAGGAAAAATGTCCAACTTCAATGAATTTGTAGACCCTCTAGATGGCCGAATAAGCTCCTTGTCCAGAATGAAGGAAATAAAATAAATATTCTAACAAAATTTGAATCAGAAAATATGGAATTTAATTTTTCAGTAAATGTCCAAAATACCCTTGACGTAAAAATCTGTCAAAAATCCAGAATTACTTATTTTTCACATTTAGGATCAAAATAACACTAAAACCTAAAAACGTGATAATTAACCATCCAATAACACTATAGTGGGATTATAGACAATGATTTACAGTATAAAATATATTAAAATGTGAGCTTCATAACTATCCCACACTTAAACATTGCACTCTTGGGCAATCATCTTACATCCAAATCAAATTCCACACAACAATCAAAAATGAGAAAATATCAATGATCTTATCCAAAATAGAACTCCATCATGTATCATATATGAAAAAAATCCTATCTCATTTTTATTTCAATCATTAAAATTTGTTCAACCTCATAAATCAATCCATGCACCAATCATAACCTACCTCACATTGAATTTTATGTCACTCTACACTCAAGTGAAATTGAATCTAGAGTTATACTCATACTTGAAAATCAAATGTATAACCATAGGTTTGTGAAAATTCTCATTTCTCCACAGCATGAAACATGAAAATGAATTTCATCATGAGGGATTTAATTAGAGGTTCAAATGACTCTGTGGATTAGGTTTGGTGGGAAAATTATTGAAAACATTTCAGGCTAGAAAGAGGAGGTTGGACTTTTAAGTACAGTACATGATTAAATCAAGGGAAAACACAAGTAATTACTCTCTCAATCCCACATTAAAATGTGAAAAAAAATTCACCACCCCCTTTTATGACATTGTAAATGATCCATGAAGTGATTATAATGAATGATATCATCTACGTTCTCCCTTTTTTTCAAAGCTTTATAAAGGAACAACATTATTTTCTTTTTTTCATAGAGGATGAGCTGAAAATTGAATACAATGAATGAATGACAATTCATGACCTTGATTGTTGGGAGGGACATGAGTCATAAAATAATCTAAAATGATGAATTAAAGCACATATCCATTTTTTTAAGGAGAAATGGATGAAAGAAATAAAGAACAATTAAATGACGACACATGCCCAATTATCTTATTGTCCACTGCCCAAAGTATTGACACACACCTCACACCACAAATAAATGATACACATCCCAATTAACACACAAAAAATCCCTTCCCCCACACTCAAACTTGAACTATCCATGAAAAAATACTAAAAGTGTGGGTAGGTAAGGAAAAATTCGCAGGTAATGTAGCTTAAACCTATAAGTCAATTCATGGAATCTAAGGTCTTATAAAGGATAAATGTAAAGGTGGGTCTCAAGATAAAATTTGGGTTTCCAAAGAGATGCCTCAATCATTTCGAATACATTCCATGAAATCCAAATCTTCTAAAGATAATTATTCACAAATTCTAGTTCTCACAAAAAATTCAAGTTTCCCTCAAGAAGGTGTGGGTATTATGAAGAATTGGTAAAAGTGGTTTAGAATACCACACATGATTGGAAAAATATTTTGAGTCAGTGTTTTAAGGGAATGGATTTCAAAAATCAGTCAAACTCATTAAAGTTCTTGAAAATCAATTTCAAAGGAAAAGAATTCATATCAACTATCATTTAAAATTCATTATTTCAAGAATCATTTCAACACTTTCAAAATCAATTGATGTGTGAAATGTGATAAGAATATTCATTAAAGATCAAAATATGTTTTGGAACAAAAAATGAAAGGAGTTTAAATGATAATAATAAAACTTTAACTCCCTTTTGAAATAATGATTTGGTCCTATTCCCCTAATTCTTGGGGCTTCCTTCTGCCTTCATGATATTACAAAAGAAAAATTACTCAATTAATCAGAAGGATCATTTCATTTAAGATCAAAATGAAAAGAGGGAGGGGGCCACATGCTAGACAATTTCCTAATACTGAATTTTAAATTTAAATTACTAGAAAGCATGTAAAGATAAATATTGTTATGATCCCCCAAGTGGGGCCTAGAATCTTTTACTGCCTCCAGAGGGCAGTACCAGATTTTATCCATAATATGTCGGTGGATGAATCTTCTTTGATTTGAACCACTACATGTGGATTTTCTAATCATCCACTTATTCTTTCTTGTTGTGGAGGAATACATGGATAGAGTACACTAGATCTTCCCCCTTCACAATTTCGTACAGCTTGTATGGAAGGGGTAAGATGAAGTAGGGAACCTCTTCTTCATGTGTTGCTACTTGTGCAATCATATTGTCTTCCAGTGCTAGCTTCATGGGGGATTCATCCTCCGGTCTGTTTTCCTCAGGCTTAGCAACTTGGATCTCTTCTTGATGGGGCTCCTCTAGTAGATATTCAATGTATTTAGGGAGCTCCGGGAGTTCCTCAATAGGTTCATCATTTTCCACATCATCCTCCAAGTCGTACTATGAGATGGATGAATCTGAAAATTCAAAACTATTAGGGATGATACTCAAATTAGTTTCATTAAAATTAAAAGATTTTGAGTTTAAGATTGTATCATCTCACTGAGTAAATTCAACTTTAATCTCATCTTCAATTGAAAGTGCCTCTTGGAGTTTATTATCATTCAATGGAGGTAGGTAGTCATGCTCCTCCACCTCAAGTTTGGATTTAACTTTATGAATTTCATCAGTGAAATTAGGGAAGACCTGTGGAAATTTCTTATTTGCATTGAATCTTTTAATGTCAGTTTTGAGTTCATCAGCCATGGATATCAAATCTTCAAGTGAGATCCAGGTTGCAAGTCCTCTTCCCTTCTGTTTGAACCAAATCATTAGAGCATCAACCCTTCATTGGAGGGCCTTCTCATTATAGTCGGTTTCTTCTTCCTGCACATGTGAGTAATTATTCCATGCATAATAATTGTAATTTGAATGCATCATAGAAAAAATAATTTTTTTGATTTTTTTAAAAAAATTAAAACTATCTAAAATTTAAAAATAGAAAAAGTAAAGCAAAAAACTATTTAGATCCCTAGAAACGTCGCCAGTTTTTATACACGCCTGTCATAGGGCATGACAAAAGCAATTTAATTTTTCCTAGTGGAGCATAGAGGCTGACCAGGGTCGTCTCACTTGAGGAGCTTTCTCAATCGTTCACTCACTTAATATGATTCACCTAAACTACTTATTTTTGGTGATTTTTGTTTATTCTAGGAATTTAATTCAATTCAATTTAAATAAAAGATAAAACTAACATGTAAAGACAGAATGCAATTAATGAAGAAAGTGCATGGCCTTTATGGGTTAGTTTTTTGTTCCATCACTATTTTTGGGTATTTAATTTAAGTTTGATAATTCAATTATGAGATATCAATCATGAATTACTATTATTTTATTTAGTTGTGTTAAATATTGAATGCATTTAGCAATCTTAACTTCACCGCCTCCTATAATCAAGGTTGATGACACACCTCGATCGAGAGTGTGAAATCTTCCTAGACCTGGCTCCATCATATGCCATTTCAACCACTAAATGGCTCAACTCCATCGTATAAAGAGCTTTTATCTAGTATAAGGGAGGGAAAATATTTAATAAAAGAATATAAATGAGTTTGAGATCAGTGTCGCAGTGGATGATCTCCACACCTGTGCACATCACTCTTGCTCATCACAAACTTAATAAAACATTGGAATTTAAGCACAAAATAAATGAAATTTCCACATACCACCCCGGGCCAAGTCTCGGGTTAACCCATTATATTTGAGGGTAAGAGGTAACGGTGGATAATATGAGAAGAATAAAAGAAGAAAATAATGAGAAAATATTAATAAGAAAACATGGTGGATGAGTGGACAAAGAAATAAAAATAATGCATGAATTTTATTAGATATCTAAATTACAATTGAAAAGTAAAACAAAAATAAAGAAAAGAAATGAAATAGGGAAGATTTGTGGACATCCTCCCTTTGTGTAGATCTCCTCCTTGCTCACATGAGGGAATGGATGGAGAATGGGATGATTTGAGAAGGAGGTGAGGGCTTCCTTTTAGAGGAAGAATTAAATTCCCGAAAGTTTTTGCATTGTAGAGCCTATAAATTACCTCTTCATGCATTCCACCATTAATGAATGTTGTTCATAAATCACTTTTCCGTCTCACCTCTACATTTCAGCTAATTTTGATATAGGGTGAAGGAGTTATGAATTTTTCATTCTCAGTTTTTGTTTCTGGACGAAGCTTCCAGGAAGGTTCCTCCAACGTTATGTCGTTTAATGGCCACCTAAATGACTTCAAAACTTTACATAATTTTATTTAGAGTCGTTACTTGATGTCCAAGTTCTATACCAGGTTGAAACACCTTATTTGGATTTGTGTAGGCCATGTTTGTGTTCCGTTACATTGGTGGGGTCCATGCTGTCTGCCCGAAAAAATGTCCAACATAAATGAATTATTAGACCCTCTAGATGGCCGAATCAGCTCCTGGTACAGAAGACAAAAATAAAGGAAATAAAATAAATATTTTATGAAAATTTGAATCAGAAAATTTGGAATTTAATTTTTCCAGAAATGACCAAAATACCCTTGGCCTAAAAATCTGTCAAAAATCTAGAATTAATCATTGTTCACATTTAGGCTCAAAATGACACTAAAACCTAAAAACATGACCATTACCCATCCAATAACACTATAGTGGGATTATAAACAATGATTTAGAGTATAAAATATAAGAAAATATTATCTTCATCAAAAAATAATACCTAATTTCCCATTATTACAGATAATTGTTAAAAATAGAAGTAACTATGTAAAAAACCAATGTGATGGGAAATTTGATGACTTGCCAAATGAGATTCCCAACTGAGATGGGAGTATGAAATGGGAAAATTGGAATGATACTATCTTTTTTTACTTAGGTTCAATATAGAAACCTAAAAAATGGGGAACACCCAAACAACCCTAAGAAAGAACCAGATGCAAGTGAAACCTTAGTGCGATAGAGGCATCTGATTTCCAATTGGTCATCTGATACCTTAATCAAGAAACAATGGATAAAATACATTGAGATGTTTTTTCCTTCTTTTAATGTTCTTAGTATGATATGTTTATACTTGTGGTTTATTATATAGAGGGAGAATATGTTAAATTATGGACATTGATCAAGAATATGAAGCCAAAGTAAGAGATCAATGTGTTGGGGTGGAAGGAATTGTAGAAATTTTTTTTCAAAAATAAATTTCATCACACTCTTTAACATAAAATTTAAAGGGATTTGAATTCCCTAAATAAAAAATAAAATCAATTGACCTGAGAGTATAAGAAAAACACTAAAATACTTTCAATATATGCCTCCATATTTTTCATTAACCCAAAAAATTAAAGTATACTGATTCTTTGGTGGGATAAAACTATGTCTATGAAAATACATAGTAATTTGAAACTTTGTTAGCTGTGAGGAAATATTTTGGTGTGACCTAAAAATCAAGATAGAGATCGTTGAATCTAAATGGTATCAAAGGGGTAAGATATTGAATGTAGAGTTTAATTATAATTATGTGATGGAGAAATATAATGGTGGTAAAAAATAACAACATCACACTTGTCAAAAGTGTGGATAGAAGAACCATGAAAATTGCCTAAGGAAGATAAGGAAATTATTTTGGTTTTGAAAGGAAGGGAACCTAACTAAATATCATTGATGGGAGAAACCCACCAATACAATGTTAGAGTGGAATCATTTGGCCTTCCCTCCTCCTATTATCTTGTGTTTAAACTTTAAGTAATAAGGAAACTATATGAACCACTTCCCTAAGAGAATGGTTATCAGAGACCATCATTTCCAACAACCTCCAATGTAGTATGGTTGCGAATATTCCATCACAATCACTAAGGTGGATCCCAAAAATGAAGACGTGAAAGGTACAAAATTTATTCATTCAATAATATAGAATGTGCATTTTTATTATAGTTTGACTTATTACTTCACATCAAACATGTTTAATACAACTATTTAAAAACCACAAAATATAATGAATTCAGAGATTTTAGTAAAATTAAAAATCAGAATATTATTGGATACCTAGTATATAACCCCACCCTCATCAAACATTTAAAAATAAACTTCTCAATGAATCTTGTGATACTCCCTTTTGTCTAATTTTATGCAATAATAGGTATGGGTAGGATTTCATTATACAATTCCAACATATTTTTAACAATAAGGAAATCATTATTCGTATCATGAGTCATCTTTCTGAATATATACAAGTTCATGGATGAGGATAAATCTTTTTTAACACCAACATCCCAAGAATTGATATTATTTCCCTAGGAGAAAATGTATTTATCTCAATAGATTTTAATATTAGGAAGAAATCATTATTGAAGACAAGACCATTATGAAGAAATATGCTAAAGTGTTTCTCGATGAATTTATAGTCTTTCCTCAAAGTTAAGAGGTTGAATTTTAATCTAGCTTATACCTAGGCCATTTGAAAAATCCAATACATTATGAAATATGGATTTTTTGGAACATGGGGATCTAAAGAAACAAATATTAGAGAATATGGATAATGGATTCATATTCATATTGCTTCACAAGGGGTGAACATGTAAGGTCTAGAGTTTTTTAAAAAGAAAACTATGTTCAATAGCATATGTGATACACAACACTGAACCAAAAAAGAAACAATTATTTTAATATGTATATTTTATCCTTTACATTGTATTTTTTTGGATATTATTAGGGTTAAATAATTTTTCAATTATATATATTTATAATATATATCATTATATTCTTAGTAAATAATTAATCAGTTTTTGTTAATGTTCTTTTGTTCTCCAAAATATGTTTTCTTCTAAATGATTTTCATTTCATATTATTAAAAACATATTTTAATTATTTTATATACATTTATAAAAATATTTTTTTTTAAAAAATGAGATTTCTAATAAAATAATATTTAAATTATCTTAAGGTAAGAATTTTGTTTTGAAAATACATATTTTTCAGTAAATAGTTAAAATTCCATTTTTATGTAAAATTATCATTTCTATTGTTAAATTAATTAGTTGAAAATTCATATTATTATTTTAATTTTATATAAATATATAATATTAATTATTTTTGTTATATTAAAATCAATTAATTACATTAAAATCATCTTTGTAAAATATTTTTTTATAAGTTTATTTTTTGGCTTCAAAACACTTTCTCTCAAATATATTTTAAATTTCATAATGTTTCTCTATCCAAAATTATTAAAATCACCCCAATGAGAAATAATTTAAATGAAATTTTTAGATTATATATATATATTTATTTATTTATTTGTTGAAATTTATATAATGATGATTAATATTTATATAGTTAGTCACAAATCATTCTTTAATTAAAAATGCATTTTTTGGAAAAACCCTATTTCCATCATGCTTATGGATTTTATAATAAATTAAACTATTCAAAATATAGTAATTTATTTTGATAAAATATATTCAATATTTGTAATCATCTTAATAAATATTATGTAATAAGGTTAACTTATTTTTTAAACAATGTGAATAGTAACTATTGTAAATATTAATTATCATGGTAAAAGGAAAATAAGTTAATTAAGGGTAAAAATAATTTCAAAAAACACTATAAAAATGTAATTATAATAATATGAATATTTTTATTTTACTTTTAGTAATACTTATATTATATTAATTCTATATTATTATTAGTTTATAAATGATTCCGTAATCAAATTAATAAAAAGTATATGATAAAACACAAATTGTATTTTAAAGTAATACACAATTTTAATTTATAAATTCATTTTTAGGAATTAATATATTTTTTTAATTGAATAATATTTTATTAAAATGTTAATATTAAATAATTTTTATCAATTATAAATGATTATATAATTTGAATGTAATTTTTCTAAGGTTCTGAAAATTGTTGTTGTCAAAAAACCCAGCATTTCTCATTAATTTGTCCATTCTATTTTAAAATTTTAAAATCATATATTTTGAAATTTATTTTTATAAAATTTATATTATTTTTTTACTAATAATTCCCCAATTTTCCAATGGTGATTTATTTACAATTTACCAATATAGTTATGTTTTCGTGTAAATAAATTAAATACGGTATAAATATACAGTGTGTATAATGACATCATAACATTCAAAAAGTTATGAAATAAATTAAAAAAAGGTTTCCATGAAAAAATATATTTTCCCATTTAAAATAATTTCATTTGAGGTTTATTTTATCAATTTTATAAATCAATTATGAGTCTTCTAAAACCATTAATATATTTTATGGTTTTAAAATAATTTCTTTAGATTGTGACTCCCCTCCACATCAACAATAGTAATATTTTCATAAGTTTCACCATTGGTATTATAAAATAATAAAAACCAATCTCATTTAGAAGAAATTGTGGTAAAAATAATTGGAATTTTTTTTTTATTATTATATAGATTCTAAAAACTATGTTTGAGAAATTATAAAGAATTCCCCGCTAAGTTTATTTATAAACCAACCAATTATCTCCATAATCTTCACTAAAAAACCTTGGATAAAATAATTACTCTTCCCAATAGTCTATTTTTTCCACTCCAAGTTCACCCAAGCTCTCAAGAAGCTCCTCCCAAGCATTTTGAATCAGACTCTCAAGTTAATAGACCTTTCTCTCCTCCTTTCAATTCAGGAACCATATTTGAAATTAGTCTTTATAATTTCAATTGTTTACGTTGTAATTAATTTATAGAAATTATATTACATTCCAAATTATGTAAGTTTAATTTTATACCATTAATTATATATCATTTTTAACTATAACTAATCTGTTAATATTCTGAAATTTAATAAGGTATTTCTCTCTTCTCATGTTAAATTAAGAACCTATTTTATGTTATTATTCTTAATTTCCTTTTTATAATGTTGAAATATGTTATTATATATCCTATTAATATAAATTTAATGTAAAAATTATTATATTTCCCTTTTAGTATCATTAATTCCAACTATTAACCTTTGTGTACAGCTGTGACCATACCGAAATTTAGTATGTGTTCTTATATTTCTCCAGGTTTTTAAAGTTTTTTCATTATCTTATGCCTTTTATTTCCAATTCCTATTTTTTGGATATGTTTTTACATGTAACCATTAAATCCCATTTTCATTAAAAATGGTAAGATGACAGTTTTTATCTATTAAAAAATTATAAATTTTTATGTGATGATGATATGTTGTCGATGTTCCATGATGAGTTTCCAAGCCAAACAATTCTGAAGTGAATACTCGTACTAACTTCTTATAAAGGGTGTTCAAATTTATGCACTTATAATTATTGATTGAAGAATTAGATATATTTATTCCAAAATCCATGATATTTCATTAAAATATGATAATAATTAAATCCATGTTTTAATAACTATGTGGAACACAAAATTATGACAATGAAATGAATATGAGAGGCACATCCAAAATTATATTTCCCTCGGATGTAATGGGTAATGTTTATCCTCACCAGACATCATTTTGGGATAGAGAGTGAAGCTAATTATTTTATGGAACTTTATCAAAAATTATTTATTGGAATATTGCCTTTAAATATGTGTGATGATGTGTTTTAATTTGTTTCCACATTTCCCATGTTTCATTTATGATTGTCATGATATATCATGCCTTGTTGTTCATATGTATGACTAACACCCATTTTATGACCCATTTTTTATTACTATTGACTAAAATTTATTAGTTTCTTTATATTATTACATGTTTATTGAATTATTGGTATTTATAGATCTCCCATTTCTTATGTATGACCTCAGGGTATCCCTTTCATTTTTATGTATGAAGGAATATTATTAACATGTTAAGTAGGTTTTTAGTAAAGATGATGTATTCCTGGTTTTAAGATGTTATCAACTGTACAACATTCCAAATGTCACTATAATTATATATCTTCTATGTTTCATTATGTGTAATTGTTTTTCCTAAATCATGAAATTAAGTGTAATAAAGAGAAAGTTTACCATAGTTTTTAGAAGAGGAAATGTTTAGTTGTTTTTGGGATTATGATTAGAAAACTCTATAAAAATCCATATGGATTAGACTAAACACAATAAGATATTATTACATTTTGGTAAAACATATAGTAAGTGGACTCCCTAAAATAAACCCCTTTATATATATTACAAGTTTATGTGGCTCTAGAATAGATGTACCAATGTATAAAAATAGAATACAACATATTAGGATAGACTTGATGGGGAATTAGTGCATGATAATAGGCCTTGATTCACTCCTAGTTTTTAAATCATGGGGAATATTAATTTGAATATTCACAAGATCATATTGAAAAACTATGAAGGGAAAAATTTCTTATAAGTTTCAATGATAGAAAATAGATCATAGATAATATATATTGATGCCTATAATTTCATATGTTAAAAAAAATCATTCAAAAGTTATCACTTTAATTTCATTCACAAGTTATCACTCTAATTTCATTGGATTATCATTTATGAAATAGAAATTAATCATCATTATTTGTTCCCTATTTTCTAGAAAATGGAATGTAATAGGAGTAACCATGTTAGTAAACAATGTGACGGACAATGTGATGACTTCCCAAAAGACATACCCAATCATTTGGGAAATCCTATAAGATAAATTCTGATTATACCAAACCAACTATAAAAATAAAAATTAACAACCAGTAATTTTTTGAATTCCCTAAGAATTCATTGAAGAGGAAGAAATCATCTAAAGGTAGTTCATAAGATAATGGTGATAAGGGAAAGAACACCCAATTCCCTTTATTCAATAAGCATGGAATAAATCACCAAGGCAATTATCACAAAGGGATTGGGATGTTTTTTTGGAAATATAGGGAACGAGGTATCCAATTTTAAATGAAAAATGGTTAATGTGATGAATGGAAATAAAGTTCAACCTATGTTACTTATATAATTATATTTAATAAACTTAGAGAATTTAGTATTCATCCACGCCAATGCTTTATTCCAAGGGCTAAGAAGAATAATGAACACCAAAATATCCCGGAACAAGGGAATAATAAAAGTCTAATTTTAAGATTGATCATGATGATTTATGTACATGTAAAATATATTATGGATTACTGTATGTCACTTCTTATTTCAATTCATTATATATTAGCATTCTTGTAATTTTTATATGAACGTCGAGTTACCACCAAAAATTATTTGATATCATCCAATTAAATATTTGACTATTTATAAACTATTTATGTCTGTGGGAATGTTATTATTGAAAATATTATCATTTTTATATTGGTGTAATTTGATGTTATCTTATTTATGGAATTTGTTTCATCAAACAAAGTTAATATAAATTTCTAGGAGAAGTAATTCACCGTCCTTACAATGAAGCACCGTTCAATTATATAAAATCACAACATGTTGGATGAATATTCTTAAGTATTGATATATTTAATTATAAGAAGGAATATCTATCTCCAATGTTTGGGACTAAATAATTACTGAAACAATGGAAATTATTGAAGTATAATGATTAAAGTGTCTAAGTTCGAGTACTTGAGATTTTAAAATATGTATATCAATGACATTCTAGAATGAAGAATAATGAAAAATATAATGATTCTTCCATATTTGTTTTTAATTAAGGAGTAAAATTTATTTTTAATGGTGATGGAAACCTATCAAAGTGATTTTGTGGTAAAATGATATTTTAGAAAACACATGATTGAGGGATTAATAACCCTTAATCAGTGATTAATTTTATAATAAACTTATTGTTTTTTGGGATGATATTTATATGGCTATACTTATTTTTAAAAGAATTGATACAACTTTTGAAGATTCATGTGATGGATGTTTAGTGTGATATTTTGTAAAATACATTACATGATAAAATATTTTAAATTTTTAGGTGATTATTGATATTTTGGGGGAAAATTTATTTACATAAGGTATATATAACCATTTTGATTATTTGATAAGGATTGTATCATGTTTGTTGAGTTGTAATATGAAGGGAATGAGGAAACCATTAAGGTTGAAATAATTCTTTATTTTTTAGGTTATTAGTGTAATATATGATCATTTATTTGTGGAATTTCTTATGTTATATATTTGGGATTATTTTTTAATTTTTAGAGGTTAATTTATTATGGTTTATTCATTTTTAGTATCATCATAATTTATGATTACAATTTTGGATTTAGTAATGATATGGGTTAAATATTGTTATTATTTTATGGATTATGTGAACCATTTTAAGTTTATTCTTGTGCTTTAGGAGTAAGTTTTTTGAGTTATCATCATTTTGAGAAAATATGTGATTATAGTGTAAACATATTAAAGGATGAAATTATAACTTTAAAGAATGTATATTTCCTTATGTAACTAGTTAAGATGGTTAAGTAATTCCTTAACAATAAAAAAATAATCTATTGGCCAAAATTTTGTCATATAATAATCATTTTTTATGAATTGATGGCCAATCTTTCCATCACATATTTATGGTTTTGTAGTTATTGACTTACTCCAAACTATGTTTTCTATCACTATATGCCAATTCTTTAGTATATGTTTTCTCAACCATTTTTATGTTCTTACATCCCATAACATTCCCCCAACATTGAAACATAGTTATTTATGACCTTCACACATACCTTTCCCACATTTCAAGTTGATGTTTTATTAACCTTTTTTTATGATGTGGGTTTATAATGATTACATTTTGAAATGTCAAAACAAATATTTCTTATCGAGTCAAATTTAAACTTTCGTGGATAAAATTTATTAAAGGGGGATGAATGTAACACCCTGAGTTTTTAAAATATAAAAATATGTTCAACAGCATATGTGATATCCAACACCGAACCTAAACAAAAAAAGTATTTTTTAAATATAATTATTTTAAGAATTCCATAAATTTTTTGGATATGAGTAGGATTAATTAATTTATGAAATATAAATATTTACTATATATATTGATAAATTCTTTGTAATTTATAAAATATTTATTTTTAATATCCTTTTATTCTCCAAAATATGTTTTCTTCAAAAATGTATTTTTTTTATTTTTATGAAAAAGAATATTATAATTATTTTTTAGAAAATTTAAAAAAATTAATTGTAAAAACAAAATACAATTTTAAAATCATTATATAAAAATTAATTTAGTGTAAATTTTTTGTATTAATCATAAAATATAGATTTTTTCGTGAAAATTGTAAAATACCATTTTTTGTAACATTTTAATTGATTTTGATAAATTATTTAATTTAAAAGTAAAATTTTTCTTCTAATTTTATTTCATAATAACATAGGTATTATTTAGTTATATTTAATTCAATTAATTATTTGTAAATCATATTTTTACTATATTTTATTATAAGTTTATTTTTAGGATTCAAAACACTTTTTTCTGAAAAACATGTTAAATTGAATAATGATTCTCAATCATAATGAAATAAAATAACACATAATGAGATATAATTTAATTTAAAATTTTAGATTATATATCTATATTAATGTATTTAAATTCAAATATTGAATATTATTATTTACTTTTTAATAAAAAATCATAGTGTAATTAAAAATACATTTTCCTGTAAAACATTCTTTATATCACGCTTGTGGGTTTTTTATTAAGTTAAATTATTCCAAATATATGAATTTATTTCGATAAAATGGATTCCATATTTATAATCATCTTAATAAATATTAGGTAATAAGGTTATATTATTTTTTGAACAATGTGAATAACAATTGTAGTAAATATTAATTACCTTGATAAAAGGGAAATAGGTCCATTAAGGGTTAAAATAATTAAAAAAAATAGAGAATAATTAATCTTATAATATGAATATTTATATTTTAATCATTACAATTTTGATTCTATACATTACTTATTGGTTTATTACTTTTTAAATGATTAAGAAATAAGTTTGAAAAAAATTATATGACAAAAAATTGTATTTTTAAGTAATATTAAATTTCAATGAAGACATCTGTTTTGATGAATTAATTGTTTTTTAAGTAAATAATTTTTCTATAAAATATTTTTCTTTTATGAATTTTTATCAAATAAATTAGGATTATATAACCAAATGTAATTATTATATGGGCTTAAAAATTATTATTGTAAAAAACCAACATTTCCTGAATAAATTTTGATTTTTGTCTTAAAATTTTAAATTCATAAATATATAATTTTTTTGATAAAATTAATATTATTTTCGGAATAAAAACATTTAAATTATCCAATTGTTAATTTTTTATAATTTTTGGTGATAATCAACTTTTTGGTTAAAAAATTAAATACCATATAAATATACGATGTTTATTTGGAAATCCTAATGGGTCAAAAATGATGTAATAAAAACAATAAAGGGTTTAAAAGAAAATATATGTTTTCCCTTTAAAATAATGTGATTTTATTTTTATTTTATCAATTTGATAAAGCCTTCATAAATCCTAAAATTCCATTAATATATTTTAAGGTTTTAAAATCATTTATTTATGAGTGTTACTCCCCTCCACATAACCAAGAGTAATATTTTCATAGGCATGGCCCTAGGAATTATAAAATAAAAAAACTCATTTTATATAAAACAATGGAAAAACAGTGGGAAGGTTTATGGGTTTTTTATTATATTGTGTCCAAAACCTATGATTGAGAAATTATAAATAATTCGCCACTCATTTACTATATAAACCCAATCATGATCCCATTTATATTATCTAAAAACCCTTTATCACATCCTTACTCTACCCTAAAATCTCTATACTCCTCCCAAGGTAATCCTATTGCCTAATGATTCTTCTAAAAATCTTTTGGAATCGCACTCCCAAGGTAAGGGACCTTCCACTATTCCTTTCAATTCAAGAAACATTATTGAAATTAGTAAAAAAAAATTCAATAGGTTATATTGTCATTAATTTATATTCACTGAATTTCTATCCAATTTATGTCATTTCAATGAGATAACATTTATCCTCTCTCATTTTTACCCATCCCTATGCTATTACTTTTCCAAAATTTATTAAGGTATTTATCTCTTCTCATGTTAATTTAAGAAGCTCTTTTAGGTTATAATTCTTAATTTACATTTTCTCATTTTGGGGTATGTTATAACATATCATTGTTACTTTCCATATAAAGTATAAATTATTATATTCCCATTTCACTCCCATTAATCCTACTCATGAACCTTTATGTACACCCATTTCAATATAGAAATTTTCTACAGGTTATTTTCTTTTTCCTCTTTATTCAAGTATCCTCTTTATCTTATGCCCTTTTATATCCAATTACTATTGTATGGATTTGTTTTTACATGTCCCTATTATCATCTATTTTCTTTCCATATGATGGGAGTCCCCATTTCACTCATTAACCATTTTTATGGGGTTTTAGGTGATGATGTTATGCTATCATAATTCCACCACGCTTTTCCATGCGAAACATTGGTGTAGTGCATATCTGTAACCATTTCCTATCAAATATGTTATAATTTATGTGATTATAATTATTTATTAGGGACTTATATGTATTTATTCCACACTCCATTATCATATATTAAAATATGATGATGAATGAATCAATTTTTCATGATATATGTAGCACACTTAAGCATGATAATGAAATGAATGTGATGGGAGCACCCAGATCTATGTAGCGCTCCAATTCACTAGGTAATGTTTTGTCTCATGAGATTTTATTTTTGGGATTTTAATTGAACATAATTCCCTTGTGTGTATTTTTGATCATAATGTCTAGAGGTTATCCCGTACATTTTTATGATGTAGAGTTTTAAGTTTTTGCAACATTTCCCATGTTTCCTTTATGATTATCATTCTATATCATGCCTTATTATTCAGTTTTACGATTTTATCCCTTTTTAAGACCCATTATTATGCATATTTAATGATATTTATTACATAATTCAATTTATTCCATGTTTATTCCCTTACTAGTACTTATAGGACACTGCTTCCTTGTACATGTACCTAGGTTATCTCTTTCAGATTTAAGTATGAAGGAACATTATGATAATAATATGTATGTTTTCAATAAATATAATGTAATCCATGATTTATATTTTTACATAATGTACCTAATTCCAAAATAAGATCCAATTCTCAATATTTAGAGTTTCATTATGTGAAATCTTATTTAAGAAATCATGAAATATTGTATAATAAAGTGGATGATTATCATAGAGCAAGTTCTCTTTTTCAAGAAGGAGGACATGTCAATACCACTTTTAATTTTTTATCATGAGACAAACATGATCATGATAAAGAAAATTTATCCTCTAACAAAAATTGATGAATTTTTTTATGAGATACTTGGGGCCCAATACATGCCTAAGGTGGAACTCTGGTTGGGGTATTACCAAGTAATAATGGAGTAGGATATCCCCATTACTCATTTCCATTGAATGTATGAGAACTATGAGATCATAATAATGAAAATGAAACTCACTAATTCTCTTATTATCTTTATGTAGTTGATGAATAGTCTCTTTACATACTACCTCAAAAACTATTTGGTAGTCTTTGTAATATATATTATAATATATTACAAAAGTAAGGGGAAACAAGACGAGTATTTGAGAGTGATGCTAAAGACCTTATGTAAGGATAAGGTTTATGTAAAGTATAGAAAATGCAGGTAATATAAGAAGGAAGTCTCATTCATGGGGAGTATTATCTCATGTAATGGGATATTTTTAGACCATTCAATGAAAGAGAAAATTAGAGGATAGTCGAGGCCAACATATGTGAGAGATATCTGTAGTTTCCTTAGAGTGTCTAGGTATTATCAATTATTTTTAAACCATATAACAAATATAAATCGAAAGGGATTCAAGGTTTTTTTGGAATAATAAATCTGAATTAATATTCAAGGATTTTAAAAATAAACTTATTAGTGAACCTTTAATTATATTTCCCACTATTTAGGAACTCATCGTGGTATATAATGATGATTCAAAGAAGTTCTTAGGCTGTGTACTAATTTAGAATCAAAAAATGAGAGGAAATAATGTTATATGGGTGTGGTGGATTATCTTACAAAGTATACTAACATAATGAAAATCTGATAGGACTTCTCACTTGATCAACTTGTAAGGACATGCATTAGACAAGTAGTGAGGCAAGATTGTACACTATTATCAATTGTATCTTACCAAGATCCAAGACTTACCTACAAATTTTTTACGAGTCTACCACATGTTCTAAATAATGATTTGAACACTAGCATGAATTATCATCCTCAAAATGAATTCCAATATGAGCAGACTATTCTATAACTCAAAGAAATGTTGAGAGCATTTTAGATGAACATCAAAGGAGGATGGGACCAATATCTTCCTCCTTAAAGTTCTCATACAATAATAGTTTCCACTCAAGCATAAAATTGGTTCCCTATGAATCCTATTATTGTAAGTGCTGAAGTAAACCAGCATTCTGGGATAATTTTTGTGAACAAAAACTATTGGATCTTTAAATTGTTAGGGAAATAGTGTAAAATGTCTGGATCATTCCACAAGACCATAGGTATTATCTAATTCATTAAAATATATACGCTAAAAATATTTGATAAGATAGAGATTTTGAGGTTGGAGATAAGATATTACTCTATATATTCATCAATCTAAGTCATGTTATTTATTAAAGAAGGATTTCTTAGTCTAAAGAACATCCGAACTATTGATGACCCTTATTTTATTGGTGTGTTTACCATTCAACTAGCACTCCCAGTTAACATATTACAAGTATATAACATGTTCCATGCATACCTCTTGAGGGTGAACATTCTATATCCCTTACATGTGTTAAATATTGATGTGGTACCATTGTAAAATGATATTTTATAATGGTATCAACGGATGAAGATCTTAGATCATGGAGAAAATATTATAAAAAATTAGACAATGCACCTAGTTAAAGTGTTATGGAGAAACCAAAACATTGAAGAATAAACATGGGAATCTAAGTAAGTGAAGAAATAGAATTGGGATAATAATTTTTAGTGTGTGAAATAGAAATTTCAATGGAGAAATCTCTCTGAGGGAATATAATAATGACCCCAACTTTTAAAAATAAAATTCCCCCTTTTATAGAATTATATTTTCTTTACGTATTATGGATATACAAAACATATCAATTATGATGTTTTATTATTTCCCATTAGATTGAAAAACCATTAAGAATCCTAACCATTGATAATGTATATGTTGAACTATGATCATATGATTACTATAAATAAAGGTTCTTCAAAAATCCAAATGAAATTGACAAAGGAATTTATGACCCTGACTAGTTGTATCATACTCTATAAATCTAGTTTATTAGATCTTTACAGGGATAAGGAATCACAAGAATTTTCACTTTAACAAGACTAACTCAATATCCAATAACTAAAGCATGATCAAAATCATATATATCAGAAGTTCAAGATGATCAAGATCATGACCCAAAGATTAGACACTGAACAACCCCATGAAAATCTCACTATTGTACACCTTACCCTTAGGGAATTTGCTGGTCTAATTATGGTATACGTATCAAGACCTAACTAATTATAATATGTATATTGAATATAATAATGAATATATTCTTTTTTTATTTTTTTTACTCTATAAATGATTTTGATTTTTTTATGTTAAAACATACTTTTTATTTTTGGGTAATATGTAATTTAAACTATGAAATTTATTTTGATGAATTAGTTGAATTTGGAAATAAATAACATTTTAATAAAATATTATTAATAAAAAATTATTATTAAATTTAAATGATAAAATATTTTTTTATTTCTTCAAGTGAAATTTTTATAATGGTTAAAAATATTTTATTGTCAAAAAACCCATCATTTCTCAACAAATGTCAATTTTTATGAAAAGTTAAAATTCCATTTTTTAGTCTTTTTTTTTGATAAATGAAATATTATTTTTGAAACCATAACATTAAAATTATCCAATGATGAATTTTTCATATTTTTTTGAGACAATCGTCTTTTTGAGAAAAAATTAAATATGATATAAATATATAGTGTGTATTATGACAACATAATATCCCAAAAGTGATTCAATAAATTACATAAAATTTATCCACAAAAAATCTACATTTAAAATTTAAATTAATGTTTTTTTGAGGTTATTTAATGAATTTTATTGAGCCTTTATGAATTCTCCAAAACCTATATTACATTTTTTGGTATTAAAATCATTTATTTAAGATAATGAATCACCTATATATCATCAAGGGAAATATTTTAATAATTTTTCGCCTATGACTTATAAAATAAGGAATCCATATTCTATTTGGAAGAAAGCATGGGACAAACATTGAAAAGGTTTTTAGTTTTTTAAAATTTTTTATATAGAGTCTAAAACCTAACTTTGAGAAATAACAAAGAACTCACCTATATATTCTGATATAAACCCACAATATATCCCATTACACTTAACTAAAAAACATAAATTATGATTTCAGTCTTCCATCCCCTATCTATAATCCTTGTAATGTTCCCCCAATCTCTCAAGATGCTCCTCCGAAGCCATTCAAATCACCCTATGATAGTAAGGTATCCTATACAACTCCCATTTGTTCAAGAATCATCTTAATTTTATGTCCTTTAATTTATATTTCCTAATTTTAGAATATTTATTTATATATCCCCCTTATATCCCATTTCTTGTAAAAATTACACGAGACCAATTTCTCTCTAATTAAACAATTTTATAGACCCTTATGTACTATTGATATGCTGCTGAGATTGCACTATGATTTTTCCATGTCAAACCTTTTTTTTGGATACCATCACTATTTACACTGAAGTGTATTCACCTAGACACACCTATAATTAAATTAATTATGAATTAGATTTTATTTATTCTACACACCTAAATATTGGAATTAAATTTGATGAAACGTGTTCTTATTATATATGATCTATGCGGAACACTTATTCATGTATATGATACGATTTTGGTGGTTGCACCTATATAGCACTACAATGGAATGTGTAATGTTTTCGTCTCATGATGTACAATTTATGGCATGTAAGAGGTTATTATAAGACATTATGTTATGATTTCTTGGTGTTTAACATTGACTAATGTTTATGATTTCTTGTTTAAATTTTTTTCCACATTCCCATGTTTCCTTTATGTTATCAGGGTATATAATGCCTCATTGTCCGTCCAATGGTCCTAAGGCCTTTATTTTTTTATTGATTTTGAAAATATACCTTTCAAGGGGTGAGGTGGAACCCTTTCAAGGCCCTTAGGCATAAGTATTACATGTCTCATAGGCCGTAGAATAATTAATTGCCTATAGGTTTCAAACATTACATACAACCCAGACTAACTACTTGGAACTCCTCCTCACCAGCATCTTCATCATTAAATCTTCTCTCTACCTTCGCATGTCTATTCGGCTAAGTTATCTCATGCATGCAGAGGTTTGTCCCGATGGAAGGTGCCAAACCCTATCATTCTTGTAATCTGTATAGCTTCTGCTGTGGTGAAAGCTTTTTTACTCATCCTCCTCATAGAGCGTGTTCCTTCTTGGTTGTCTTGTTTGAATCTCCACTTCAAGGTGGCCCTAAGGCCTTGAGGTGGCCCAAAAACCTTATTATCCCGAAGGCTTGGGTGACTTGATGGCCTTAATGGACTTAGGGACCGAATCTGTGGCCCGAAGGCCCAAACGAAGGCAAATTCCCAGCTACTACAGTACCAAACAGTGCCTGCTACAGTTCACACTACAGTTTCTACTATTGTACTGCACAGTTCCCGCTAGAGTACTTCTATAGTACTACTACAATAATACTACAGTACCAGAAATTATGCCTCCACCTAGATTTGATCTCGGATCTCCTGGATGCACTTAAGAGTCCTCATTGTGAATGTTTATTATTCTCACCACTTTTATATCCCATTTATATAACTATATTCTAAAATGTAATAGTTTATTGAGGTTATTCTTTTACTATTCCATTTCTATCATTTATAGATTACCTTATCTTATATATGTCCCCATGTTATGATGTACAGTTTTAAGAATGATGGAATAATATTATCATGTTAGAAAATATTTTAAATAATTTAAATGAACCCCATGACTTAAGGTTTTGTATAACGCACCTAGTAACCCAATAAACTATGCATCTCTATATTTTGGGTTGTATTATGTTTAATTTTATGTAATATATCACTAATTAATGTTTAATGAAATCAAGGGTTGTCATAATCATTACGTGGTACGTGAAAATGGGCCTTATTGTGCATCTAGTTTGTCACCCTCAAAGGATATTCTTCAGTTAATTCAAATTTTATATAAAAACCATTATGAAGGATTTGAAAATATTATATTATTTTTAAACAATCCAAAAGAACCCTTTTTTAGGATTAAGATATTATCCATACCAAAATGTGTTAATTTATGATAATTTTCTCATTAGTTTCGGTATTATACATTATGTTTCATGATGTTAGGGTCTAATATAGTTTATTCCCTTATTTATAAATTATTTATAGTATAAGGAATATGAATCGTATCGATGCATTCACTCCATGTATAGATTTACCTCATGTGTAAGATAATGAATATAAAGCCATATCAGCTGATGGAACTGATAATATTATAATCATATTGGGATAGATGACTCAGGTTATGAGTAATAACCATGCTGCTAAGGAGAAACTTTCTGATCCAAAATGTGGTGAAGGAATTTTATATCACTTCATTCATCAAAAACATGCATTTAATAGGACTACAAATCCATTTTTAGAGAATAAATAGGTAACTTACTTAGAGAATCAGATTTTCACTCTACGTAGTAATGAAGGGGAGAAAGTTTTCATGGTATTTTACCATATCTCTGTATATGAAGATCAATGGAGGTGATTGATTTAAATACTATGGATGAAGAATAAATATCATGTATAGAAAAGAAAATTTTTAATGAAATTTTCATAGAAAATTATTTTTGAAACAGGTAAGGAGTAGATATAGAGATATAATTTCTAGGTCTAAGACAAAATGAAATGGAAAAAATTTCAAGTATAAAAAAACATTACATGGATGGAAAGTAATTCTATAGAATTGGTATATAATCCAGAAATTAAGAGTGAACCTTCCTTGGATGGGTTAAATACAATTCTAAAACGGTCCATAGTCTACAAAAATTTATTATAATAGAAAGGCATAGTATCATATCATACTAATACATATAAAGAATTATCCAAGTATTATGGATTCAAAGGGAATAAGGATAAATGAGGATGTAAGTAAAAAAGATAGATAATGGAAAGAATAGAAATAAGAATTCCCCCAAGGGATAATTATGAAAAGAAATTCCCAAGAACCTACTTGAAGGGATTGAGATAATTCTACAAGTGTAGAGATAAAGGACACCATGATCAAGATTTAAATGGAAATATTTAAGTTTCCAACGTTAGATTTTTTTACTATGAAAAGATTGGGAACTATGCAAACAAATTCACAGGAATAAATGGAATATAACTTAGAATAATAAAATAGATAATGATCATGTTTATATTATTACTATAGTCAAAGTTGAATTATAATTTTTCTTGTTTTTTGAATCAATAATTATGTTTTAATATTATTATTATCAACTATAATCTGGTTATAAGAATTTTCACATGTATAAATATTGTATAGTAGTAACTTTTTTTTATGGATTTGATAATATATAATGAATAATAATGTTAACCAAGAAATTTGATTATTTGGATGGTTTATATTTTTTGAAAAGACATTATTGAGGTAAGATACACCTTAATATGTGCTCATTGTTAAGATAATAATGATAAATATATATTTATTGGATAATATTTATGGTATTGAATTTTATTAGTGATTTTATGGTTTGTATTGTCATTTCTATCGTTTAATACATATTTGGATTTATAGATAATATTATAAATTGTGAAATTTTATTTTTGGAAGAATGTATGTTTTCATTAATTTTTTATGGTGGTCAAGGTATTAACAAATTTGGAATCTAACATTGAGAGGCAAATTATATTTTTTTATGAATTTAATGTTGATTTAGTGACCTTCTATAAAATTGTTTTTGAATTTTAATTTGGAAAGAAATATTTTGATTGAAGATTAAGTTTAAATATATATAAAATGAATTAAGTTTAACTTTGGGAATCATTGGATAAATTGTGGTTACTAATTTGGGTTTGTAAAAAATCTAGAGACATAAGGAATAACTTGTCCTTCTTATCTTATGTTAAATGTGTTTCATACATAAAAATTAATGTTTAATATTCTTTTTATGGAGTAATAAATGATATTGGAATTGATATAATAATAGAAAAAGGATGAAGTTGTGTTTGTGAGATATAAATATATTTATTTATTATATTTTCATATAATCTATGTCTTGGAGGAAAATAAATTCCTCAAGTCAAAGAAAAGTATTTTGAAAAAAAAATCCTAATTCCTTTATCTTGGCGGATAAAATGGAATTTTTAGAAGTCAAATATTTATATCATTTTGGTAATTAAATATTCAAGATAATTAATTTCTTATAATTAAAAATCTAAACCACTCTCTATAATTATTTACACTCTTTTATATGTCAATATCATCACTTTGCACCAATGATCTCTTCTTTGGAAACCAAGTATGTGTTATTCCAAAAACCTATATACTTACCTTACTACCTTTTAAAGTGAATGTTTTATCAATAGTTTTTAGGATATATAGTTTCAATAAGTGTGTTTTGAAGTATCAAACCCTTGATTATAGAGATCAATACTAAATTGTGATGACGTAATTTATTTGAGGGGGTATAATTTAATAACATGATATTGTAAAAGAGTTAAATCATATTAGATAGAATATATTACACAAAAAACCAAGATTAGAGGATAATTTTACACCCATAGACTCATTGATAAGTTAATTCTTAAATAAATTTAATCCCTTTGATAGATTTTAATTCATGCAACCTTGGGTTTGAACAAAAAACAATACTCTATTAAAATATTATTATTCAAATATGGCCATTATAACCTAGATATTATGTTATTGGGTTTGGAGAATAAAAAATAAAGTATTAAAATTAAATGATTTATAGAAGTTTATAATAAATTCAATGGTTATATATTGATTAAAAATAAAATAAAAAACATTTTTTATGGAAGAGATGTTTGTTTTGAAAAATTAAGTTTTTTTCTAAAAAGTTTTCTTGTTATGGTTTTCACTCATAACCTAAAATTATTTTTTAACAAAATTTTTAAATTTATTTTAGAAAATAAAATTAATTTTTTAAATATACCTATCAAAATTCACTTTGGTTTAATTTTTCATAATTTTCCGAAAAGATAATTTTTTTGAGGAATAGTGAGAATTATAATTTTTATTGAAAAAAGACTTTTCATTTATTTAGTGACTCGACCCCAATAGGACCAGAGAAAGTGTACAAAACCATTAAATTGGAATACCAACAAGGATCTATATCTTGAAGGATAAAGAGTTCAGTAATATTAGTAAACCAGATAAATACATAAGTCATGTTTTATAATGAATGAATAAAGAAATTAGACCAAATTATTTATAACAAGGATAAATTTATTCCCAATTAGAATATCACTGCATATATTTATAACTACCATTCTTGTATTCATGGGTATAGGAAATAAAATAAGGGTAAACCCAAATGCTCACTATTGGTCAAGTACATTAGAATAAATAATGAATCAATGAGAATAGTCAATGTGTAAAGGTAATAAATGAATAAAAATGGATTGTAATCAATAAACTGGGGTGTGTATAAACAATATGTCAAGGTAAATAATTTAATAAAAATTCCATTTAAATAAATATATATGAAAAAATCAATTATGAAATGTGAGAAACTAAAAATGCATGCAATTTAATCAATAGACTAAAAATGAAATACATCGAAAGACTTTATCATAATAAAAATCTCCTGGATAATAAATATTGAATAAAACGTAAGGAAATGATTAATTACTAGATGTCATGTCTGAGGTAAATGAAAAACTATTTTATCAAGATGTTTCAAAAGATGATTTATAACTTTACGTAGAAACATATTTAATTTGTGCAACTAATTTATCTCATGAAGACACAATGATGCATTGAGGGGATATATAAAGTCTTGGATCCACCTATCACTACCTTTCCAAATCGTTTCTTATATCGAGTAATCAATTTAATTCGTAAACAATATGCCTTATAAAAGATAAATATTAAATAAAGAATACATATTTATCCATATTTCGCTAGATAATATGTTAACTTTCAAAGTAAAACCATATGTAAATATGATATACTGTGTAGGAAATAAACATATCCATGATAAATTATATGGATAATTTGGGTAAATTCAATGTTCAAGGATCACAGGGAATTGAATATTTCAACAAATTATGAAGGTGAATGTCAATAATATCGTTAGACAAATCAATCATAAACACTCCATAAGAATAATAAGCAAGGTATCAATAAAAAATATCCCATGTGGAGTAAAATAAATGTTTATTTTCGTTGATGAATGGAAATACTATAAAAAGATATTTTAAATTTTTTTTGAGGAAAATAACCTTTTTATTTTGATTTTTTTTAAAATCATTTCAAATGAAAATAACTATTAAAAAAATTTCTTTAAAAACTTATCCTTTAAAACATACAAATTAATCCCCAATGAAATGATAAAGGGTAACTCCATATATTCTATATAAGGTAAAAACACTCCTTTTGCAAGGTAAAAAGGTTCAAAAAGTTCCATGTTCGAAAATATACAAGAAGAATCCTTTGAAAAGATTTGTACCAGAAAAAATGGTTACAATTTATTTAATAAATCATTTTGTAATGGTTAAAACATTTTTTAAAAAACTTTTTAGAAAAAATATTTTTAGAAAAAAATATGTTCTCTAACTAAAGGGAGAAATGAGGCCGAGTTATCATAAAACAATTTATGAAATATTTTAAGAATCAAAGAGTGGAAAATAGTATTATTACATGAAAAATGTCATTAATAACTATAGGATAATAAAATTAAATTTTTTGTTCATAAGTGGTCATATGAATTCCTTTAATGAATTTAAATTATAATAAATATCCATTAGAATGATATTTTGAAATAAACCCTTATAATGGTCATAACGTTGATGTGAGAATTAATCATTGAATTGATTATGTGTATCATCAATAAATAAATAAAAGTTTTGTAAATAAATCATTATATTTTCAATGTAATTATACACAAAGGAAATTAATATTAATGATAATGAATACCTAATTAACCCCCAAAAAAGAAATTGGGTTATGAAATTATTTTCCACTTGGAAATGATTAATTAAAATAAACTAAAATAAAATTAATCAATTTGAAACTGAATATATCATGTATGCTGAATGAATCATGATATTAAATTTTAATGTGTTAGTAAGTACATCATATATAAGAAATTTGGTACACAATAATAAATTATGTATCAAAGAATGAAAATTGAGATGAAGTCCCTTACTACATGGAATCTTTTAAATTATAAACTCCATGAAAGAAATAATTTCAAATAAAGCACTAAATACCATGAATATAAATTTATTCATGATATAAAATAAAATAGGGGCAATATATACACCACAGAAAAGAAATAAGTGGTGAATATAGTGTATATATCACAGAAATAAAAGTGAGAAAAGAATATGATACCTTGTGTTTCCTTTTTGGTGAACGTCTGTTAACCTCATGTATAAGGGTTTTAAAAATATTACTTAATTATAAAAAATCATAATAATATTTATAATATCATATATTATCTTCATATAATATTTTATTACCTGTTTTTCAAAAATATTAAATTTTGTTCACTATTTGGGGTGTTAATTACATAGTTTTTCAGGTATGTTTTGACTAGCTATTTTTTTCTTCTTCAAAGGTCATGATGTCGTCATATATATATTATAAAAAATTATTTAATTATCATATATATTCAATATACATTTATTTATAATAATCCCCAATATTTGGAGATAATAAATGTCACGACCCGTTCTCGGGGCCCGTGCCGTGACTACCCCAAGCCCGCCTTCCATAGGCCAGGGGCTGGTGACTAACACCAAGGCGTAATTCCCGGTAAAAAGTGAAGGCATTGCATTTTTAAAGTAAACAAACACCACAGAGTAAGAAAGAAGTAGAAGTAAACACTAAGTAAAAACTGAGTACAACAGTAAGTACGGAAAAGTAAGTGGGCCAGTATACAAACCCAAACTGAAAGTAAAGTACAACTGGAAAGGAAAACAGCAACTGAAAAGTAAAGCTGCAACGTCAAGCTGTCCAATGGAAATCCCACCTGAAGGGTGGGTACATATAGCCTCCACTGATCCTCGGGTCCAGCCGACCGCTCCGAGTACATCCCGCCCAGTGGTCCACCTCCAGGTACAGTCCTGCTCCGCAAGCCTCAACCACAATCAGCGTTGTCCATCGTCTGCAACCAACAGAACATAGTGCGGGCATAGCCCGTGCAGGGGTGAGTATAAGCTACTCAGTAGGGTCCCCGAGACCCCCAAAGGTCTCCCAGATTCCACAAAGGAATGATACAATCACTAAGTAACATCCGACACCGCTTAGGTATATTCCCATACATATACCTAAGTCTTCAATTCTCATTCTTCTCCAACATCCGAGCCCAAGTACAACCCAGTCCACACAGGAAAGAAATACGTAAATCCACACAGGATAGCACAACACAATCCACATAGAAAAGCAAAACGTAAATCCCCACAGTATAGCACAACAAAAGCCACATAGGAAAGCAAAACGTAAATCCACACAGGATAGCACAACACAATCCACATAGGAAAGAAAAATAGGATTCAGCTCAGATCGGTATACTTCTTTGTATGACGTTGGAGATGATCAGATATTGCCAATGATTCATCGAAGTTTTCGGACTCACAAAGTATTGATAGGTACTATCCCCCGCAATGACTCAAAAAGGATCTGACCCATAGAGGATCGATAGGTAACTAACCCCCGCAATGACCAACATAGGATCTGACCCACAAAGGATCGATAGTTAACTAACCCCCGCAAAGACCCACACAGGATCGGAACCACACAGGATCTGTAGGCGCTGGCTCACACAGAACCGCTGAGCGCTGACCCACACAGGATCGGACCCACACAGGATCGGTAGCACTGATCCATATAGGATCACTGAGTATTGTAGTCATCGTCGTCGAATCCACTGAGGATCTTTGTACAGTCGTCGTCGTCGTCACAGCCACAAACACAGCTAGATCTAGGGTTCCCGCACACAGCAAGATCGTTCGGGAGGGTCCGCTCCACGAGCCGAGAGGCTGATACATCAACTGACACATAGTCCAGAGTTGATGTATCCAAAAGTTCCGTATCGTCAACAGAAACTCAATGTCACAGACAGTGCATCAATTGGACGCCCGGTCTGAGAGTTATTGGCTTCTTCGTCCTAGGGGCCCGGTTGGTTTTTAAGGAAAAACCAACCCGACCATACTCCACCAACGTCCAAACCTCGGGCGGAGTAAGCCAAAAGATCCTTCTTACCTATAGGAATCCATCAAAGTCGACGGTATGTCGATCGGACATCCGGAGCTCAAGATATGAGTGTTTCTGCTCCGAGGGCCCGGTTGGTTTCGTGTACGAACCAACTCGGCCGAACCCAAAGTATTCTGAAACCTTGAGTGCGATATACCGAAACACCCATCTTGATCCGAGGATCGAATCGCAACTGACGGTGCGTAGATCGGAGGCATGTAACACAAGTTATGGGTGTCCGACCGGAAGAGATTCGGTATTAAGGGGTTCGGGCCCGGTCCGACCCGGCCCGATAACCCCAGGGTCAGCCCGAACCGGGTCGACCCGAATCGGGTCTGGGTCTGGCCCGATAACCCCATGGTCAGCCCGAACCGGGTCGACTCGAACCGGGTCTGGGTCCGGCCCGCTTGGGCGTGGCCCAGCCCGGCTGCCGTGGCCTGGTGCGGCCCGGCCCGGCCTGGGCAAGGCCTGGCCTGGCGGACCGGCCAGGCAGCCGGCCCGGCCTGGGCGCGGCGCGCTGGGCGGGTTGGCCAGGCGCTCGACCTAACTGTCGAGCCGTGCGAGGGGGGGTGCCTGCCCCCCGGTCTTTGAAACCAAAGCCCCCCCCCCCCATTATGGGGGCCGCTTGTGCTGGCCGCCGGAGGTTCGTAACCCCCGGCCTTCCCTTGTCCGGCCGGCCCGCTCTGGCCGGCCGGCTTCTGCCGCCATAGATCGACGACGGGCGGTCGCCCCTGCTCCGGCACCGGCGGCACGGAACCGGCCGCCGGTCACCCTGCTCCGTCGCGGCCCGGAACCGGCCTTGACCTTGGTTCGTCCGGCAGGGCGCGACGGTGCCGCGCCCCTTCTCCGCGGCCCCGCTCCGATCGCTGTGTCTTTGGGTTTCTCCGACGCGGCGCGACGGCGTCGTGTCCTTGTTCGATTTCACAGCACGGCGCGACGGCACCACGCATTCCTAGCCGTACGATCCCGCGCGGTGTGACGGCACCGCGCCATTTCTCTTCCAATCCATATTAGAAACAACAACATGGATAAGGGAGGAGGGTCGACCGTGTTTATGCGGTCCATCCCCCTCTCATTAATCGATAGCAATTGGTCATATTCCACGATGAACGTCAAGGTAGTAATCAAGAATAAAATAAATAATTAAATAATCCCCTACCATGAGTGTAGCTAGTATGGAGGTTTGTCGAACGAGGATTCGTCGCGGAATATCCGTCGCGGAAAGAGACGTCGCGAAAGAAGACGTCGTCGGCGTCGCGGAAGGAGACGTCGTCGGCGTCGTGTAAGGAGACATTGAGGACTGAGACATCGACCTCTGAGGAATCCGGCGTTCTTCGCATTCTTCGCAATCTTCGTGTTCTTCGATGAAGAGGATGAAGAAACTCAAGACTCCCTTAGCTTTTCTCCCAAAGCTCCCAAGGCAACAAGACTCCAAAAAAAATAAAATAAGTCCCTTACTTATTTTATTAACTCAACATAATGTTTGAAATTCAAACACTCACATTAAACTCACTTCATTAATATCATAAGTTATTAAAACTTAAGTTATCAAATTTAATTGTGAGTTGAGGGAGTTAAGGAAAGTGAAGGGGTTGGGTGCATGTGGGCCCCACCACCCTCATAACCTCCCATGGGAAGTTGGGTAGTTACCCAACTTCCACCCTTTTGCTTAAATCCACTTAGAGAAAATAAAAATTGTAGATAAATTTTTATTTTAAGTTTCACAATTTTTATCAACTTCTCTCGTGAAAACAAAACTCCGGAAAATGAGTTCCTAAGCAATTACTGGCACTGCGAATCCATCGGTGACCTCAGAATTCGATTCTGAGCACCGGTTCAAAAGTAAGAAATTCCCGCTCGTTCGTTCACTGAATGTCCCCAAGCTAAACTTTGGATAGAAATTTCGGGCACACCGGGCCTCAGAATCATGTTCCGTCAGAAACTGCGTTCTTGTAAAATCCCAAAGAAAATTAAGAAAAAATTTCCCTTGAATTTTACGGGTCTTTAAATTACTCCCACCTCAGGGCTTTACATCCCCGTAAAGTTACATCATAAACTAGGGAAACAAATGTGGGTAATAAGCACGCATCTGAGCCTCCTGCTCCCAAGTTCTCTCCTGGAGATTCTCGTGCTGCCATCTGATGCGCACAAGAGGAATCGACCATCCACGTAGGACCTGCTCCTGTCAAACCTCGATCTCCACTGGGACCTCCGTAAAAGTCACCCCATCATTAAAGCCCATCTCCCCATGGTCAATGATATGTGTCGGGTCGTGCACGTATCTCCTTAGATGAGATACGTAGAAGACATCATGCACTCGGTGCAACTGAGGTGGTAGAGCCATGCGATAAGCCACCTCGCCAATCCTGATGATGACCTGGAATGGTCCGATGAAGCGTGGAGACAACTTGCCGCCTCGGACAAATCTCCGTAATCCACGTCTAGGTGAGACACGCAAGAAGATGTGGTCACCATCCTCTAACTCTATTGGCCTCCACCTTCTGTCAGCATAAGATTTCTGCTGGCTCTAAGTTATCCTCATCTGCTCTTGGATGACCTGGACCTTCTCTGTCATGGACCTGACCATCTCCGGTCCCACAAGTGCTGACTCCCCAGGGTCTGTCCAGCACAAAAGAGATCGGCAAGGTTGGTCGTACAACACCTCATATGGTGTCATCCCGATGGTGGAGTGGTAGCTGTTGTTGTATGCGAACTTCACCAAGGATAGGTGGTCCTCCTAGCTTCGACCAAAGTCGAGGACACATGCACGGTGCATTTCCTTGAAAGTCTAAATGGTCCTCTCTGTCTGACCATCTGTCTGAGGGTGAAAGGCTGTGCTGAGACGTAGCTGTGTCCTAAACGCCTCCTGGAACCCCTTCCAAAGCCGGGAAATAAATCGAGCATCTCGATCGGAGACGATAGACGATGGGACACCGTGAAGCTGTACAATCTCCCGAACGTAGAGACGTCCCAAGCTCTCCACTGAGCCCTACTCTCTGATGGGTAAGAAGTGATCTGACTTGGTGAGTTGGTCGACAATCACCCAAATGGAGGCGTGACCTCTGGAAGTGTGTGGAAGTCCAGTCATAAAGTCCATAGATATCCCGTCCCACTTCCATTCCGGGACCTGTAAGGGTTGTACCAAGCCTGCTGGTACCTGATGCCCTGCCTTCACCTGCTGGCAGGTGAGGCATCGAGAAACAAACTCCGCCACAACCTTCTTCATGCCAGGACACCAGTGCTGTCGTCTGAGGTCCTGGTACATCTTCGCCACTCCGGGATGTACCGCCAAGGGAGAAGTGTGAAACTCTCTCAGCACCTCCTCCCGTAATGCAACTGGTACCAAGGTAAGTCCTCTGAAAAGAACGTCGTGCTCTACTCCAAAGGAGAAACCATCAGGTGTCTGTCCTGAGGATATTTGTGCACACTGCGTCTCACAGTCTGCCTCCCCACGTTGTGCCTCTCTGACCTGCTGCAGTAGTGGTGGGGTGACTGTGAGTGACTAAAGGAAGGCTACACCATCTCTATCCATGAAGGATATCTACAAGGCAGCTAGATACTCTGCCGCCTCCTCAAGTAGTTGAATGTCCGTCCTCATGCTGAGAGCATCGGCTACTACGTTCCCCTTCCCAGGAGTATAGACTATCTCAAAGTCATAGTCCTGGAAGAACTCGAGCCATCACCACTGTCTCAGGTTCAGGTCCTTCTGAGAGAAGATGTACTTCAGACTCTGATGGTCAGAAAAGACTGTAAAGTGCTCGCCCATCAGATAGTGTCTCCATGTCTTCATAGTGAAGACCACTCCTGCTAACTCTAGGTCATGGGTAGCGTAGTTCTGCTCATGCGGCCTCAACTAACGTGATCCATAGGCAATCACTGCCCGCTCCTGCATCAGGACACATCCGAGTCCGGTCCATGATGCATCGCAGTAGACTACGTATCCTACTCCCTCCTCCAGAAACCTCAAGATAGGGGCACTGGTCAATCTCTATCTCAGCTCCTGGAAGCTCTACTGACATCTGTCTGACCACACAAAGGGTTTCCCCTTCCTCCTTAACGTTCTACAAAGCCGCAAAGATTTCTCCTTTGCTGAAAAGGGAAATCTGGTCTCATCCCCTGGATGAACCACGTTCCATGCCTAATACAGTCAATCCCATCATGATTAGTTAATTCCTGGCATGGATGACGTCGTAAGGCCTCGACGCTGCTACCAAGATATACAACCATTATTCTCGCCTCCAAGGGTTGAGTCACACTGTCGGCATCTGTGTGTGGTCACTGGGTCTCCTCTAGTAAGAATCTCACAAGTGAGGGTCAAGTAAATAGTATTTAACTGACACCTCTTAGTAATAACAAACAAAATACAAGAAAGAAAAGGTCACCATTGAAAATGTCTCTTATTACTTCAACTCAAAGTACAAGGACACAAGGCAACACAAACTACGAATCTAGAGGCATTATAGGAAAAGGCCTCTATGCCTGGAGCTAGTCCCGTACTAGTCCACCCACTTCCGGAGCTCCATGATCGTAAGATTCAGCTGCCTGAAGTTGTGCTCTCACCTGAGGTCGGGGTGGACCTCCTAGTGGTGGTGGTGGCAGAGCCTCAAAATGTCATCCACCACCAGTCGCTTGACCAGCTCCTCGGCCTCGTCCACCTCCTCCCTACGGACCGCCACGGTCAAACCTCTGCCTCTGCCTAGGTGGTTCCTCAACCATCTGCTGCTCCTCTGCATGGCGGGTCGAGCAGTCACGATCCATGTGGCCCTGCCCGCCGCATGCATAGCACTGTCTTCCACTCGTAAGACCGGTTCTACTGTGTGTGCCCCGCACCACCGAGCCAGTATCATGTGGTCGTCCGCCCGTTGGCCTGGCCCGCTTGGACCTCTGCGACATCTGTCTACTGCCAGCTGTAGAAGACTCCTCCACGTGTCACCCTGCGGTAGGTCTCGCCGCTGGTGTAGACTCAGCAAGAAAACTCTCGATGAGAAGAGCTCGCTCCAGTACTCCTGCCTGAGTCGGAATGCTGAGGGAGACCAGCGATGCCCGGATCTCATGTCTCAATCCCTGCTCAAAGGTCCGGGCCCAGAAGAATGGGTCTCGTACCATGTATTTCGAGTAGCATGAGAGATTTGTAAATATCGCTGAGTACTGGGCAACCGTCAAGCTGCCCTATCGCAGCTGTAGAAGATCCTGGATGCGCACCGCACGGAGGGTGGCTGGGACAAACTCTAAGAGGAAGAGGCTCTCAAAGTCCTTCCAGATAAGAGATGCCTCATTGTGCACCAGGATCATCAAACTCCACCATCGGCCCACTTCCGCGTGCAGTACGCTCACTGCTAGGATCACCATGAGGTCTGCTGGAGTCCTCACTAACCTGAAAACTCGTACCACTGCCTCCAGCCAGTACTGGGTTGCCTAGGGGTCCGTCTCCCCACGGAATCCGGGCAGTTGCTAGCGCTGGAACTCATGAAGTGCACTAAGGTGACATGCATTGTCAGCGGCTGGGGCTAGAATCATCGGTGGCTCGGCGGGTAAAGGTTCCGCTGGTGCCTCAGCAGTCAAAGGACCATGTACCGAGGCCTCGTCGCTCAGTGGGCTGTCGTCACGCTCAACTCTCGAAACCCTAGCTGGCTGCTGTCCTGGGGCCATCCTAAAAAGGAAACAGGTGCGCCATGGTCAGAACAGTATACCTGGTTAGCTGACACAATGTAATCACAAAGAAAACATAAAACACACATGCAATCAATGTTTTCGTGCATTAAGTCGGAAATCAGAAGTCAGGGTCCTGGTGTACGGATACGCCGGCCGCTGCACCAACACTGGACTCCCTGGACTGATAACCACACCCAATATGCTTAACACTATTTCTTCACATTGAAAAAGATCACAGTCCCTAGTTCTGTGGTAGAACCGAACTCCTCTGATACCAATCTTTCATGACCCATCCTCGGGGACCGTGTCGTGACTACCCCAAGCCCGCCTTCCATAGGCCAGGGGCTGGCTACTAGCACCAAGGTGTAATTCCCGGTAAAAAGGGAAGGCATTGCCTTTGTAATGTAAATAAACACCTCAGAGCAAGCAAGCAGTAGAAGTAAACACTAAGTAAAAACTGAGTACAATAGTAAGTGCGGAAAAGTAAATGGGCCAGTATAAAACCCAAACTGAAAGTAAGTACAACTGGAAGGGAAAACAGCAACTGAAAAGTAAAGCTGCAACGTCGAGCTGTCCACTAGAAATACCACCTGAAGGGGGGTACAGATACCCTCCACTGCTCCTCAGGTCCAGCCGACCGCTCCGAGTACGTCCCGCCCAGTGGTCCACCTCCAGGTACCGTCCTGCTCCGCAATCCTCAACCACGATCAGCGTTGTCCGTCATCTGCAACCAACATAACGTAGTGCGGGTATAGCCTGTGCAGGGGTGAGTATAAACTACTCAGTAGGGACCCTGAGACCCCCTAAGGTCTCCCAAATTCCACAAAGGATAATCTACAAAGGAAAGATACAATCACGAAGAAACATCCGACACCTCTTAGGTATATTTCATACATATACCTAAGTCCTCAATTTTGTTCGGCTCCAACATCCGAGCCCAAGTACAACCCACTCCACACAAGAAAGAAAAACGTAAATCCACACAGGATAGCACACCACAATCCAAATAGGAAAGAAAAACGTAAATCCACACAGGATAGCACACCACAATCCACAAAGAAATGAAAAACATGATTCAGCTCACACAGGTATACTTCTTCGTATGATGATGGAGATGATCAGATATTTCCAGTGATTCATCTATTCCATCAGACCCACAAAGGATCGATAGGTACTAACCCCCGCAATGACCCACAAAGGATCTGACCCACACAGGATCGATAGGTAACTAACCCCCACAAAGACCCACATAGGATCTGAACCACAAAGGATCGATAGGTAAATAACCCCCGAAAACACCCACACTAGATCAAACCCACACAGGATCTATAGGCGCTGGCTCACACAGAACTGTTGAGCGCTGACCCACACAGGATCGGACCCACACAAGATCGGTAGCACTAATCCACGTAGGATCGCTGAGTGTTGTAGTCTTCGCTGTCGAATCCACTGAGGATCTCTGTACAATCGTCGTCGTCGTCGTCACAGTCGCAAACTCATCCAACTCTAGGGTTCCCACACATAGAAAGCTCGTTCGGGAGGGTCCGCTCCATGAGCCAAGAGGCTGATACATCAAATGACACATATTTCAGAGTTGATATATCCAAAAGTTCTGTATCGTCAACAGGAACTCAACGTCGCAGACGACGCGTCAATCGGACGCCCGATCTGAGAGTTATTGGCTTTTTCGTCCGAGGGGCCCGGTTGGTTTTTAAGGAAAAACCAACCCGACCGTACTCCACCAGCATCCAAACTTCGGGCGGAGTAAGCCAAAAGATCCGTCTCACCTAGAGAAATCCATCAATGTTGACGGTACGTCAATCAGACGTCCGAAGCTCAAGATATGAGTGTTTCCGCTCCGAGGGCCCGGTGGGTTTCGTGTACGAACCAACTCGGCCGAACCCAAAGTATTCCGAAACCTTGAGTTTGATATACAGAAACAACCATCTCGATCCACGGATCGCATCGCAACGGACGATGCGTCGATCAGAGGCACGTAGCACATGTTATGGGTGTCCGACCGGAAGAGATTCGGTATTAAGGGGTCCGGGCCCGGTCCGTCCCAGCCTGATACCCCCAGGGTCGGCCCGAACCGGGTCCGGGTCCGGCCCGCTGGGGCGCGGCCCGGCCTGGGTGCGCTGGCCAGGTGCTTGGCCAAACGGTCGAGTCGTGCGAAGGGGGTGGCGCCTGCCCCCCTGTCTTTGTAACCGCAGCCCCCCCCCCCCCCCCATTATGGAGGCCGCTTGTGCTGGCCACCGGGGGTTCGTAACCCCCGACCTTCCCTTATCCGGCCGGCACTCTCTGGCCGTCCGGCTTCTGCCGCCATGGACCGGTGATGTCCGGTCCCCCCTAATCCGGCGCCGGCGGCCCGGAACCGGCCGCCGTTCACCCTGCTCCGCCGCGGCCCGGAACCGGCCGCGACCCGAAACCGGCCGCGACCCGGAACCGGCCGCGACCCGGAACCGGCCGCGACCCGGAACCGGCCGCGACCTGGAACCGGCCGCGACCTTGGTTCATCCGATGCCGCGCGACGGTGTCGCGACCCTCCTCCATGGCCCTGCTCCGGCCGTGGTGTCTTCGGTTTTCTCCGACGCGGCGCGACGACGTCGCGTCCTTGTTCGATTTCACGGCACGACGCGATGGCGCCACGCATTCCTTTCCGTACGATCCCGCGCGGTGCGACGGAACCGCCCCATTTCGGTTCCAATCCATACTAGAAACAACAACATGGATAAGGGAGGAGGGTCGGCCGTGTTTGTGCGGTCCGAACCCCTCTCATTAATCGATAGCAATTGGTCATATTCCCCGATGAACGTCAAGGTAGTAATCACGAATAAAATAAATAATTAAATAAACCCCTACCTTGAGCGTATTTAGTATGGAGGTTCGTCGTGGAATATCCATCGCGGAAAGAGATGTCGCGAAAGAAGACGTCATCGGCATCGTGGAAGGATACATCGCAGAAGGAGACGTCGACCTCTGAGGAATCCGGCGTTCTTCGCGTTCTTCACGTTCTTCGTGTTCTTCGACGAAGAGGATGAAGAAACTCAAGACTCCCTTAGCTTTTCCACCAAAGCTCCCAAGGCAACAAGACTCCAACAAAAATAAAATAAGTCCCTTACTTATTTTATTAACTCAACATAAGGTTTGAAATTCAAACACTCACATTAAACTCACTTCATTAATATCATAGGTTATTAAAACTTAAGTTATCAAATTTAATTGTGAGTTGAGGGAGTTAAGGATGGTGAAGGGGAGGGGTTCATGTGGGCCCCACCACCCTCATAACCTCCCATGGGAAGTTTGGTAGTTACCCAACTTCCACCCAAAGCTTAAATCCACTTAGAGAAAATAAAAATTGTAGTAAAATTTTTATTTTAACTTCTACAATTTTTATCAACTTCTCTCGTTAAAATGAAACTTCGGAATAGGAGTTCCTAAGCAATTACCAGCGCTACGAATCCATCTATGCCCTCGGAATTCTATTCCGAGCACCGGTTCAAAAGTTAGAAATTCCCGCTCGTTCGTTCACTGAATGTACCCGAGCTAAACTTCGGATAGAAATTCCGGGCACACAGGGCCTCGGAATCAAGTGTCGTCAAAAACTGCGTTCTTGTAAAATCCCAAAGAAAATTAAGAAAAAATTTCCCTTGAATTTTATGGTTCTTTACAATAAATTAAATGCATCGTTCATGGTGATAGAAGGTCGTACATATGCATGAATGGTACTTCCATTTCATTATCATATTTAAAATAATGGAAATTAAATAATGTAAATATATATGTATATTATTGTACCATTATCATTTTAGTGTTGTATATATCATATAGGTTAAATAAAACCATCCTTTATAGGTTCTGTGTATAGCGTGAATGAGTTAAATCGCTTTGAAAAGGTGGTAGTCCATACGACCACAAATGGTGTTATCGTATTTACAAAATTTTGAAGGCTTAAAGGTATGTATGATATAAAAATTACTAAAGCATGAACACATTCTAACTATAATATTTATTATATATAAATACTGTGTCCATAAAAATTCCTAACCATGAGAGATGGTAAAGGAAAAACAAATGACATTGTTCTGTGAGACAATTGTTCACCATACACGTAAATGGTATATTCGTTACCCATTATATGAAATTCTATGTAAGTGTTAGTAAAACACTTATAATAAATAAAAATATATATATATATATATTTAGGATACTAATGTTAATATATGATGATGTAATAATATTTTTTAATGGGGTGTATAAGGAAATAAAATAAAAGTTATCATTAAAGAATGTTACCTCATTTTTGAGTAACTCCTTCTAGTTTATACAAAAATAATTCATTAGTATGATTTATAACCAAGGATAGGATTATAGGTTTATGGGATGGATGTTTGGAGCTTATTTGAGAAGTTTTTGTGTAGGGCCACTACCCCAGAATCCAGGATATGATGTATTGTTTAATTACATTAGCATGATTACAAGGAATAAAGTCCCAAAAGATCGATTAGTTTAGCAGTATCAGAAACCATGACTATAGAAATGGTACACATAATACAATTAAAAATAGGAAATAAAACATTTTATATAATAAAATGAAAAATACATCCTTGAATGTTTATTCAAATATTTATTCTTCTTAACCTGGGAAAGTAAACATAATAAGGGTGATCTAAAATGCCCAGTAAGGGTATGTAAATCCAAAAAACTAATAAATAAATGATAATAAATCAACATATAAAGGTAAATATATGATAACACATTCCATTAAAATAACTATATAAGGAAAAAATTATATAGCATGGTAAGAAACTAAAAATATATGTTATTTAATCAATAAACTAAGAATGAAATGAATCAATAGATTTTATCATATGAAAACCTCATGTATATTAACAATGATTTCTAGAATATCTATGAAGGAAATGATTAATTATTGGATGTCATGTATATGGAACATGATGAGCTATATTTTCAAGATCAATCCTCTAGATAGTTTAAACCTATATGTAGAAACATGATTAATTTGGCCAACTTAATTGTCTCATGAGAACCCGTAGAGGTATCATGGGGAAATATAAATTCATGTACCCACCCATGATTGCATGTCCAAATAATTACTCATTTAAAATAATCAACTAAATCAATATACAAAATTCCTTATAAAATGTAAATACTGAATAAAAAATACATCTTTATCAATAATTCCCTAGTTAATCAAATATCTGTCAATGTAAACACATTATGTCAAAATAGTATACAGTTTACGAAATACATAAAATATAGTTATTGTTTCAGGAGAAAGTTAATAATTACAAATAATGCGAGAACAAAAATATAATCATTAAAAACATTCCTTAAGAGAGTAATCTTTAAACATTCTAATGTGTCCCATACAACATTGAAAATTTTGAATCATAATATACAGGAATGAGAAACATTAAATGAAAACTATAATATAATTATAATATGAATATTTATTATTTAAAATTTAAATGGGAAATATATACCCCATATAAAATAATCTAGGTTCATAACAACAAATAAGTCTCAATGGAATGTAAATTAAAATAAAATCCATTACCTGGTGTTTCCTTTGGGTGATCACACTTTAACCACCTATATAATGGTTTTAAGAGTGTTAATAACTTAATAATTAACCATATTCATGTTTATAATATCATATATTATCTTATTATGAAATATTATTTATCGTTTGATAATAATGTTCTTTATTTTCTCTATTTAGGGTGTCAATTTCTTAGTTTGTTGAGTATGTTTTAACTTGATACTTATTTTTCATATTAAATAGATCAATGTTTAATCATCTTCATGATGAAAATCGTGATTTAATAATAAAATATAATTAGTACTTATGTACTTAAATAAAATATATAATATTGGGAGATATGAAATTAAATAAATTGTTCAAGTATAGAGTTGGTAGTACGTAAGCATGAAGGCTACATTCATTTCATTGTCCTATTAAAATCATGATAGGTTAATGGTAAATATTTATATTATAAATCCATAATAATAATAATGTAGCATATGTCATAGAGGTTTATTAAAATCATCCTTAACACTTCCCATGTATTATGTGAACGAATCACATCGCTTTGAGGAAGCGGTAGTCCACACTTCAACAAATAAAGTTATCATATTTAAAAAACTAAAAGTATAATGGTATTTGTTAGAAAATAATTAAATAATAATAAATTCATAATAAATATCATATATATAATATATAAACAGAGTGTACATCATAATTTCAATGATGGTAGTCGGTAAAGGAAAGATGAAAAATTTCTTTTCATGAGGCGGTAGTTTTTCATGCCCAAGAACTGTAAGTTAATTACCTATTTGACAGAAGTTTTTTAGGATCAAGTTGAAACAATAACCTAAAAAATCATAGAATATATAGTATAATGGTTTTTATATATAATCATGGAATAATAAGGGCTGAGTTGGTCATAAAATTGAATAAAACAAAAGAGTTTGATGAAACATTTTACCTCTTCATTGGGTAACTCGTACTGGTTTTCACCAAAGGGGTACCATTGATATATTTATTACCAAGGGGTGGAAGTGCATCCACCGTTTTCTCAATCAGCCTCAGAACGAATGGTTGAAGCGGATGGGATCACTCCAAACCTGGTTGTGCTTCCTGTGTGCTGGAGGAGTAGATGCTCAACGCCTTCATCTGATTGTCTGTGACAACATGGCTGCGAGTATGATCATGAGTTGCTAGCGTTCCTAAATTATCTAGTGCCATGAGGAGTCAAAGAGAACCTGAGCACTCTGGATGGCGGAGAAAGAGGTCTGACGCCTCGAGAAATAGGCGAAGGAGCAAGAGGTGTTCATTGCAACATGCTCTGAGCTTGTAGATCAGCTGAGGGACCAATTTGGGGAATCTCAAGATCAACTCGTAGAAGCATGTCTCCAGATAACCGAGCTCCAAGCTGAATAGGTGCGGGAACAGGCCAGGATCAGTGAACTATTCCCTATGGCCGCTGACGAAGAAAGAGTTCTCAGGGGGCGGGAGGCAGTCTTGGAGGCCACCATCTAGAAGGTATTGGCGTTGGAAAGATCAATCCAAAGCACTGATCCTTAAGGGCCATGTTCTGGCCAAACCGATAAACTTATCTCACCCTACTGCTTCTTGATTTCCTCTTTGTATGTATGAGCAAATTTCGTTTACTTTCCCCTTTGCTTTGCATACTTGTCACTCTAGTTTAACATGCTCAACCATAATCCCGAAATAAATACTGATATATCCCTAAGCTCGCGTGGGCCGCAAGAAACAAAGGAGGCACGTACCATCACTTTTTTGGATTGCGAGAGCGTCACCTAGGCCCCGAGTATTCGAAATTCGAACCCAGGTTCCCAAGTAGATGAGGGAGGCCTAACAAAAAGAAGAGGACTTCAGACCAATCGATGTTTCATCTTCTCGATCTGTTCTAGCACACGAACGGGGCAATTAAAGGGGCATTGGAATCAGTCCGAACATAGGGAAATGGAAAAGTTTGAATCACTTTACCCCAAATTCAGAACATTGTGGGAGGGGCGTGACGATGGAGGATAGTTGTTGACCATGGCAGAAACGTAGCATCCATATCGCATTGGCCTGAAATGGGGACAACAAATGAGGGCTGACCACTGACCATGTTCGCAACACTGGACCTGACTCAAATATCGTCAATCCGTCTTTTGGAACGTTGGTCTAGGATAGTAGGTGGACCATAGGTCAAGCATCCACACTGTTAAGGGGTCCCTCCAGACGTGATCAGTCTTCCGGAATGTTGGACCAGGACCGTAGGCGCACCATAGGTCAAGCATCCATACTATTAGGGGGTTCCATCAAACGTGAAATAGGATGATGATCGGAATACGGTGGAACACGAAGCGTGGAAAGAAGAGTGATGGTTTGTTCACATGGAATCCAACACTCCCAAAATTACGCCACCGTGGTGGAGTAACATTAGACAGACACATTAATCTGATCACAGATCATTCCTACTTTTAGACAGGAGCTCTCTAGTGAGGGAACTGTCGCTTCCCAACATAACTATGGGGCATCCCGAACTTATTCAAGGCTAATTCTACAGTTACACAACTCCTAGAGAAGTTAGGGCAAAGGGCCAACAGTGAGGGGGGGAATAAAATTGTGATTCTTGGGGCTGGACCCAAGATGAAATGTCTGTGTGTTCCTACGTATCCCATAAGGATGGGAATCATGCCGCATGTAGTTCTGGAAAGGGGTCTTAGTTTAAGGTCTTAGAACTTAGACCAAGGGGTAAGGAGAGAAGGATACACACGATAAGGTGGTCACGAAACCCGAAGTGAATGAAGACATAATCCCTACTTACAATGTGTTCCCTGGGGAAGTGTTCCGTCCAAGGGACCGAACACCAACGTTAGGCTGGGCCCGTGGGGAAGTGGCCAGGCGCTCTTACGTATCCCATAAGGATGGGAATCAAGACATATGTAGTTCTTGGAGGGTGTAATGGAACGTTATGGTACCTATTCAAATAATGAAAGGGGCGTGTGGGTCTAGCCTTCGAACCAAAATAAGTGGAATTTGATGTATCTCATTTGTCCTTAAAGGTGAATGAGATTTTTCTTTGTGAAGCGACTGACCTAGGGAGGAAATTCCTAGCATCGCCACAATAATCAAGCCGTATACGGGTGTTGAAAAATGGTATGTTAAATGGCCAATACCCAACGTGATGTCCTCTATGGAGAGGTCATCACAATGCAGTGCTGTTTTTCATCGTGTGGCCGTGACAATATCATCATAGTTTACGGTCATGTGGTTGGACCAACCAGCACAGTTTAAGGTCATATGGATTGGACCTGGGGGGATATTCAAGATGAGATAAATCATACCCGACTTGGATGAGGACATAATCCCACACCATCACAACGCGTGATTCCGGGAGAGGGGCCTCGGGCCAAGGGTCCGACGAGGGTTGAAAGATCAAGGGGAAGAAGACACTAGCCTCCAGCTGAGCTGGTCCAAAAACTCAATGTCCGGGCAACCCCTCATTTCCCATGGGGATGAGGGTCAAGATGTTCATGGTTCTTAGATAATATTGAAGCCCATAATTTTAGCGCTCAGATCGCGGGAGCCCCGAGAGACGTTGTAACGTAGCTTTTCCTGCCTGACGTGTGGAAGTGCACTAAGGGTTAGTGCAAGGAGTTTCGAGATTCCACCTTGATAGGATGGGGTGGAACATAATGTGAATAATTCCACCAACATTCAGGGCCTAAAGGAGTCGGCATGATGATAGAGGATTACTGCTGACCATGTTCGCAACAAAGTATCCTGTCATGTTAGCCTAAAATGGGGACAAAAAATGAGCATCGACTGCTGAACATGTTTGCAATGCTGGATTTGTATCAATTTTTTATCTGAAACCCTCAAGGGCATTGGACCATAATGGTAGGAGATCCCTTAGGCGTTGTATCCAAGCCATTCTTGGGGGTCCCTCCGGGTTTGAATGATAATGGGGGCCCAAATGAAGGGGAGCACGAAGCATGACAGGTGGACGGAACTTACCTAAGTTAAATCTGACACTCCAGGTCATAGACCAGAGTACCCTAAACACATTAGCAGAACATTGAAAATGGTCAAAGGGATCAGTTTGAGAGCGACCAAAAGATGGCTGATTCCTGAGAGAAGGGGTCATAGCGCCAAAAATCCTGTACCACACCTATATATCCCCCTCATGGAGAGGGAAATGCCAAGAGGCTGAGGTGACCGAGAGATCATGGGATCTCTTAAGAGATGGGGATGGACCTGAATCCTAGGTGTCCAGGTGGTCCTACGTATCCCATAAAGATGGTAATCAAGACACACGTAGTTATAGAAGAATAGTTTAAAGTCATGTAGGACAATGAAAGGCATTTCATCCGGGAATGTGTATGGAATGACGAGTAACCCAATGTGAATGAGGACATAATCCCACACCACACCATACAATCCCCCTGGAAAGAGCCTGGGTTGGGGGCCCGAGGCTGGGCCTCTTTCAGGGAGGCCTGATCGGCTAGCAGTTTAACGTCATGCAGGACGAGCGTGCAGTTTAGGGTCTTGCGGGACCAAACAGTTTAGGTTCATGTCGGACCATAGAGTTCAGGAAAAATATAGTTTGAGGAACCTGCCATTGGTGGGATGAGTTTCATGCTCACCATCTATGGTTACCAAGGAGTATTCACCATTGGGATAATCTTTATGGACAATGAAAGGTCCCTCCCATTTGGGCTCCAACTTGGGTGGTTTTCTGCCATGGATCATTGGTGCCCTGAGGGCCAGTACCAGGTCACCATGCAGGAAGGAGTGGAGGTGAACCTTCTTATTGAAAGCTCGATCCATCCTGCTCTGATGCCCTTCTAGGATGTGCAAAGCACGAAGCCTATTCTCATCTAGTGCTTCCAATTCAGCTAGATGGATTTCGGCAACTCTATCCAGTGCTTTCTAGTCGTAGACCACTGTGAGCAATGAGGGAAACTGAATCTCAACGAGCAATACAACCTCAGTTCCATACACCAGGGAATACGGGGTCACTTGGGTGGAATTACGAGTCATCATCTGATAAGACTAGAGGGCGTTGGGGAGATTATCCGGCCAACTCTTCTTGTTCTGAACAACCATATTTTTCAAAATTTTAGAGAGGGTTTTGTTTAATACCTCAATCTGTCCATTTTCAAGCGCATGATAGCGGGAGGTAAGGTAAGAGCGAATGTTGTTCTATGCATACAATCTCTTCTCCTTGACTAATCAGAAGTCGGTGACGTTATCAGTGAGGATAGTGTGAGGTACTCCAAATCGATAGTTTATATTGGAACCCACGAAGTCGGTGATAGAACAGGATTTGAATTCCTTGAGAGGAATTTCCTCTGCCCACTTGGAAAAGAAATCTGTAGTGGTTAGAATGAACTTGAAATGGTGATCCTTTTCTGGTGGGTAAGGTCCTATGACATACAACCCCCAAAGAAAAGGTCCAGGAATACTTGGTAGTGTGGAGAGGCTCTGGTGGCCGATGAAAAAAGTTAGCATGAACTTGGAACGCATGGAACCTCTTGGAGAACTTGATGCAGTCATGGATTATGGAGGGACAAAAGTACCCCAACCACCATATCTACTAAGACAACTTTGACCCATCTAGATGGGCACCACAGGAACCAGCATGAACCTCTTGCATGACCTGTGGAATCACGACTCCTTGACGGCAACAGAGGAGAACACCATCAAATCTGCGTTTATAAAGGATATGCTCAATGCTGGGACTGCTCTGAAGGGTAAACTATAGTGTGCAACATCGTATTCACTCGTGCTCTGCCCGGTCTGACGGAAGTTTACCGTGTTGGAGGAATTCAACCATGGGTGTCCTCAAATCAGGAATCATCTGGAAGACTACACCTGGGGGAACCGGGGGTTCCGACGTAGAGGCTCCGGTGGTGAAATGGCTCACCCGCGGGCCATCATCGTCATCTGGGGTAATAGAATATATGACTCTCTGGTGGGCCAGATGGATAATTAACTCAACCTGTTCAGTCTCTGCGAGTGACGTTGCTAAACTAGACAAAGCATATGTCTGACCATTCTACGACCGAGTAACATAAGTAACCTCCATACGAGAAGGGTGATGAGCCATTAGCGGGAGAGTATACTCTAAAAATGGTGTGAGCTCTGGTTTCCTAAAGTCATAGTCACCATTGACTTTCTTGATGACCAAATCAGAGTCCCCTTTCACATGCATATGAGGCACATCGTTCTCAAGGGATAGCTCGAGACCATTAATGAGGGCATGATACTCTGCCTCATTGTTGCTGCAACCTTACAATAGAATAAATGAATATGTAAGGATGGATTGCATCAGAGTAATGAAGACGACACCCAGGCCTACTCTATTGAGCCTAGGGTCATTTAGTCTCTTCCTGTTGGGGCTTCGGGAGGCACCATCTAATCACATTTTCCAACATGGGATGGCATGATCGATTGAGAGGATTTCCTTATCAGGAAAGTCCCAGTTTAGGGATTGATCAGTGGAGGTTGGATGGTTATCTAGAAAGTCTTCCAATTCATATCCTTTGATAGAATTCTGAGGCAAAAACATGATGTCAAACTGCTGGAGAATTACCGCCCACCATGCCAGTTGGCCAGTCAACTTCAGTTCAGGATGTACTTCAACGGGTCTACCCGAGAGACCAGCTATACCTCATGGTGCTACAAGTAGTGCCTCAATTTTTGTACGGAAAATATGAGCTCTAGAAAGCTCTTCTCGATGGGAGAATATCTGATTTCCGTATTAAGGAGCATGCAAATAAGGTAGTAGATGTTATTCTCTATTCCCTCATTGTTCTTCTGGGCGAGAAGTGCGTCGAGGGACTGCTCCAGGGCGGTCACGTAAAGGACCACCGACTTCCCAGAGACAGGTGGAATCAAGAATGAAGGTTGGAGTAGATAATGCTTTATTTCCTCAAATTCTATCTGACACTCCTCGTCCCATTCATAGGTGGTGCCTTTCTTCATGAGCTTGGAAAAGGGCTTACACTTTCCAACCATATTCGCAATGAATCGGTGTATGTAGGCTAAGTGGACTTGGAAACCTTGAAGCTCCCGAATATTGCTCGAGGGAGGCATCTGTTTGATGGCCTTAATCTTTTCTGGGTCGATCTCAATGCCTTGGTACCTGACAATGAAGCCAAGGAACTTTCCGGAGGTGACCCCGAAAGCACACATCAATGGGTTCGTCTTTAGTTTGGGGGAACGGAGGAAACTGAACAATTTCTCAAGGTATCTGAGATGGTCCTAGCGCTGGCGAGAATTGACCACTAGATCATCCCCGTATCATTCCACCATTGTTCCCAAAATCAGCTTGAATATGCGATGCATGGCCTGTTGATAGGTGGAACCACCATTTTTCAGGCCGAAGGGCATAACCTCGTAAAAGAAATTACCTTGGGGTGCCCTGAAAGCTGTGGATTCTTCATCCTCGGGGGCCATCTGGATCTGGTTATACCCAGAGTACCCATCCATGAAGAAGAAGGCTTAGAACCTGGCCATGACGTCAATCAATAACTCTGTCACTGGATTGGGAAAATCATCCTTCAGACCATGACGGTTGAGATCGCGGAAGTCGATATAGACTCTGATATGCCTGTTCTTCTTCTCGACTGGCATAATGTTGGCTAGACACATAAGATACTGGACTTCATTAATGAATATGTCTTTGACGAGCTTATAAACTTCAGCCTCGACCATGGCACCATGTGAAGGGTGCATGTTTCTGGGAGGCTACTTGATCCCGTGAAGGTTTTCCGGGAGACCAAGGCGGTGGACGACTAACTGAGGATCTAGTCCTTACATCATGTCGTAACTCCAAGAGAACACATAACAGTGCTATTTTAGGAATTCTACATACCACTGCTGCTCCTCGGGGGGCATGGAGGTAGTGACCAAAGTCAGTCTCGGGTCCGCCTCAATGCAGAGGTTCACCTGTACCAACTCGTCGACCATGGTGGAGATTCCTTCCTCAATGGAGGGGGGAGCATCCTCTAGATCCTATTCCCCACTTTTGGAGGGATCTTCTGTGGGGGGAGTTTCTTCTTATCCACCAGACTCTGGTGGGAGGTTGATCCTAGCTTGAGCGGTGGTGGTCATCACATTAGGAGATTCATGCGCCACTAAGACCATAGCAATGAAGGTAGTAAATCCAATCCCATCTGGCCTTCATCCCATTGGGACGTTCTTGATAACATCAAATCAGTAGTGGCGCCTCAGCTTGAGCCGGTTAATTCCAGGCCAGTGAAACAGACACGTATGATGTATCTCTGTTTCCATGAGCCTGACATCCCGATACTGTACAGGGGTAGGAGGTTCCAGGATCACCCGAGCCTTGTTGGTGTAGGTGTATGAGGTGATTTTCCACATTCTCTTGGACATGGGAATATTCCTTCCACTTGTACCCTAAACGGCAAAGCATTTCCCCATGTCGGGGGGTTGTAGCCTCCAACCGATGGATCAGGAAGATGTAGGAGTCATCTAGACCTGCCCAGGGATTATTTGTTATAGTGGCGGGCTCAATCTCACTTTCCAGAATCATCATTTCCTTGCTCTTGTAATAGTCGACGTCTATATTACAAGCTTCAAAATAGGCAAAAGGAGATGCATCTCCTTGGAGCACGCCTACTCTACCATTTAGAGAGTATTTGAGGCATTGGTTATACAACGAGGGTACAACTACATGCAGGTGGATCCATGGCGATCCCATAAATGCGTTGTACGCAGTGTCCTGGGAGATAACCATGAATTTGGTACTGGAAATTAGGCCACCGAACTGGGTCTTCAAATAGATCTTTCCAAATGGGGTCTGCTCGGTCCGGTCATATCCCTAGATTTTGAGGTCGGAGGCAGTTAGATCATCCTTAGACAAACCTAGCTTCCGCAGTGTCCGAGTGGGGATTAGATTGATACTAGAGCTGGTATCAACGAGGTAGCGACATATTTCCCCGACATTGAACTTGCCAGTGATGTATAGTGGATGAATGTGACCCTGTATAGGAGGGTATTCTTCCTCATCAGAGAACAAGATCACTGTCTGGCATTCGGTAATCTCAATTGCCTCGGTGTGGAAGGATTCTATAGCTTCTACCTCCATCTCAAACTGGAGGGGGATCCTTAGGGCCTCGGCAAGCGCATCACGCATTTCAGATGATAGATGAAGAGACTCAAGGATAGAAATCCTTGCTGGAATGCCGACAAGGTGCTTCAGAACACCATACATCTGGTCCGGACGTGAGCCTATGCTTACAGGTGGACGCTCTACAATTGAAGGCACAACGGGCCCTACCGGCTGGACCGATGGCTTACTGGTACTAGGAATATCTCTCTGTTCACCAGTCAAATCCCGAAGAGTGGCTGCCGGTGGAGGACTGGAAATCTGGGGTCGGTTGGTGGTAGGGAGAATCTGTTTGTGGCAAGGGCGATGTGGTTCTGCCTGATCCAGTAACACAAACGGTGGTGAAGGTGAACCTGTCGACACCGGATGAAGGGGATGTGTGTGCCGAGCTCTGCACTGAGCCTGCTGTCTAGTCTCAGCAGCGTGCACGGCCTGGATGGAGGTGCCAACTTTTGTTCCCCGAAGATCCATGTAACCAGGGCTCTGACTACGTTGGTGACGACTGGGGACATTGGGAAGGTCTACCTAGCATTCCCCATCATCGAGAGTCATATAGGTATTTACGAACTCTACGGTGTTAACCGAATCATACCCCGGATTATCACATGAGGAGTCGCCCACTACATGGTAGAGTCGTTGAGAGATCCCCATTTATGGGGGCATAAAGTCTCCAAGAGAGCGGGACGATGACATCATTGCCAGGGTACGTTATTTCTTCTTGCGTTGTCGCTGCTTGCTCTTCAGGGAAGAGGCTTGCTGAGACGACAATGTCGTAGTAGTAACCGCAGTTTCTGAGGGCTATGACTGATTCAGGTGTAAAAAAATGATACCATGAGTACGGCCGACCGTCTTGCGGGCCATCTAGTCATTATACTTCTGGGACCATGGTCAAAACCCTGCTGCTATTCACCTTCGTCGCCGCTACTGCCATCCGATCTCACAAAGACACCTGCCACTTGTGCCGGGGCTGGGCCCAACCTGACTATATTGTTGTCACTCTGGTCTTGGAGCCAGTCCTTGAACACGAAGCATCGCTTGATGATGTGCCCCAGGATCCAATGATAAGGGCAGTATTTGGGGTGATCAGTGAGATGCACCTCTTCTTGCTTTCGGCACTCAGGCAGCCTCACAATTCTATTCTCTAAGGAACTGTGGAAGTAACCGGGGACCTAATCCTTGTAAAATGAGTAGGTCCGATTCCATATTTCCGGAAGGGGGGCTCTAGGAGGATGACCCTGACGGGGGGCCGGAGGAGTATCCCGAGGTGGAGGAACTTGATTATCTCTCCTAGGTGGTGGCGGCGCGTTACGCAGAGGTGCTTGCCGATTTTGAGGCAGTCTCCACAGGGCTGGAAGCTGTGCCAATGGGGGCGGACCCCTATGGGGCTGCGGGGTTGGCTCCACTAGTAGCAATTCTATCTGCCTAGGGGCCTCTATCTGGGCCACAGCAACGATCTTGGATCTGGCTTCTCTCCTTTCTGGGATTAAAGGAGGCAGCGTGCATGCTTGACTGGCATGTTGCATGGCTTCTTCGAGGCAGTAGGCCTTGTCTGAGAAGTCCTAGAACCCTCCGAGGTAATTCTGAGTGATCAAAAAAGCAACCATCTCTGCCTTGATGTTACCTACACACATTGTCATTAATTTCTCTTGAGTTAGTGGCATGTCAAGGGAGTATGTGGGCCCCTTACACCAGGTGATGAAGTTCGTGACTCACTCATCGGGCCTTTCCTTGAACCTGAAGAGGTATGCGATGTTCGTCTTCCGGGTTGTGGAACATAACTGGTAGAGTAATTTCCTATGAAGGTCCTCCCAGCTAGTCACAGATCTGACAGGGAGCTGGCTGTACCGGACGAACGCCGACCCCTCCAGTGTCTGAACAAAGAAACGGAGTGTGGAAACCTCCTACTGCGCTGGAGTCCCTAACATAGGGCCACACCTTGAGTTGAAGTGGGCCAGGTGCTGCGGCGGGTCTCCAATCCCATTAAAGGGGGTGAAAGCAGGGTTCCCAAATCCTGGAGGTGCTGGCATATCATCCACCCATGCTGGGTATGGATTGTCGTCTGGTGGGATCACCACCGGCTGAGTTTCCAAAGCCTCTAAGCGGGTGATGAGTGTTTCCATTGTATCGTCTTGAAATGGGTTCCTATCCTGATGGGGATCCCTAACCACAAGATCTTTTTCGGGCTCTTCAATCCGGTAGACAAGCACATCATCTCAAGGAGCTGCTGGTGGAGAGCCCCTTGGGGTGGAGGGAGGAACCCGAGTGGGGTCTCTTGGGTGGTCACTCCGCACATGAGAGTTTGGAGAAACATATCGCACCCTCTTTCCATGATCTATGGCATCTCCTCTGTCAGAAAACATGGCATGATCGAGGTTTCCTAGGATAATCTCACTGAGGGATAGTTTTTCCTACCACTGTTGCCCCGGCCTAGGATCACCGTAATCAGGACACCGCTCTGCAATGCATTCAACCAGAAGCTCATAGACTAAACTCTTCAGCACATCAAGCTTTTGGCGCAACATGGCCTTCTAGGGATCTTCCTCTACCTTCTACACTAAGGAAGACGAGTCGGAGGGCTTGACAGCCCCAATGTACTCTTTACCCTTGCCGATATTACGACTCAGTGTTAATGCCTTAGTGGGTGCGGGGAGACCTAGGATGTTCCTATGCTGATGAGTAATCCTCCCTGATGGGTCTAGTGGCAGCTTGTACTCAATGGGTAATTCTCCATCAAGAATATACAGACCGTTCCCATCTCCCGACAGATTGGCCATGTTGACCGTCATTGACCTCGGGGGCATGTCCCCAGAGCCGTTCAGTGAGTCAGGCTGTCAGATAATCACACTGAAGAGAAGGGCATCGTACAACCCCCATCCACGGACGTGCATGTGGGGGGGGGGGGGGGTTGGCCTCCTCGACAACTTTGTGGAGTACTTGAAAACTCTAAACGCATTTTTGTTAGAGGGACCTGTGGTGGCCGAGTGACTCAGGGTGCCGGACCACGGGGAGCGTGGCCAGGTCGACCCGACGACATTTCTCGCCAATATCCTCGAGATGTTCTTGGATCCCAGGATAAGGCACTTGATGGCGGAGAAGACGGGAGTGAGTCACCCGAAGGGTCTGGAAAAAACATTCAAACTCTCCCAGGGTGAGTGATTCTGGTGTATCAAAATCTGACCCTGTGACTGGCCAAAACTTCTTGGGGAAGTGGCCTACTGCGAGGATGGTCCAGAAGCTCCATGAATCAGGTTCAGGATCTAGCCCCTAATGGCCCCGCTCATTAACAGGGAGTTGTTGGGGAACTAGAAATGGTGCCGAGGTAGGCCCTTGGGCTGGATGGCGGAGAATACGGCGAGCAGGCCGATTGGCTGCCGAATCCTAGATCATCCTCCATGGGTTGCAGTGTCCTGGATGCCATGTCATGATAGGATGGACCAGTGAATGAGCCTCCTGTCACAGCTTCAGTGCTTGCCGGGGGTGTGCTATGTCGTGGCTCTTCCGCCATCGACCCCTAAAAAAGCTCTACGACGTCTCGGGCCAAGGTGGAAGGTGATTCTGGAGAGACCGATGGTGACTGCAAGTTTGATCCCTTGGGGTACGCCATGTCCTCGTCCTCCTGGATATACCTTCTAAGGGAGGAAGGGATCATATGGACCTCGCATTCAGGGAGTAAGAGGCTGACATGCCGCGTACCTATCCCAGCCCTTGACTCATAGGACTGAGGAGAGGGATCCACCGCCAATCCGTACATCACCTCAGAGTCTGAGAAACGGACTGGTCTAGTTTCCATCCGGCCTTCCCTATCATTTCTCTTATGGTGACGATGTCCCGCCTACCTGCCCCTGGGTGGTTCCTCTGGGCAGGTCTTATTTCCATCACGGAGTCCTCTGTCCACACTAGTGCTAGGGCAGTGAGGATTGAAGGCTGGGGTGTAGGGAGAACAAGGGAAAATGTCAAAAAGGGACATGTGGTGGACCTCCATGTGGGTGACTGACCGAATATACAACAGCTCCATACTCACGGTCTGTGGTCGGGGAAGTGATCTCGTACTCAGAGTAGTGAGGGCTAGAGAGAGCCCCACTGAGAGTGTTGCTATCACGGGGAAGCCCCTTACCTATAGTGAGGGTAGCGCCAGGCAGGCCTCTGGGCGAGGTTGGAAGTAGGGAGGGCACACACCTTCCAGAACGGTGGCACAGAGTATGCCTTCATGCTGGATAGCACTACCAGGAATTGGTCTGCAGCGGTCATTGAATGTGCCGGCGACCGGGAGAGTCGACCAAACATTCCTGTTGGGCGGTTGGGGCCTCAATCCAGATCGGGCTTATAACTGCACCGGCTCAACGTGTGCAGGGGTTTGATGATAGGAGTCCACAATGGCTCGGGCCACAGTGGTTGCTGACATTGATTCCCTGGGGCGAGAATCTTCTTCCTCTAGTGCCCGACGCTGGCGTCGGGTCAGGTGGGTTAGAACCGGTGGTGCGGGCACATGGATTGCATGCTCCTCGGCCCGGGGAGTCGGGCAGTGGTGTCGACGCGACCTAGCGGGGGCCCTTGTTGTGAACCCTTGAAGTGTGTCTCCGATTGGGCCAACCCAGAAATCCCCTACCTCATCAACTTAGGGAAGGGAGGTGACAAGTCTTTCTGAGGATAAGATCCCAAAATGGTTAAATGTAGGGGTGGGGAGCAGCAGCTCCCTGCACGGCCCTCAGGGGCGGCGTTGGCGGTGAGGCATAGCTGCCTCGAGGTCCAAACGGCTATGTCCCTAGTAGGGATCACCCCCTCTTCCTTGTACCTACGCACAAGGTCGTTGATCACCCTTCATTGAATAATATCTGATGGGGAGAGGGGGCATCAGCGCCCAGCAGTCGTGGCGGTCGGAGCAGCTGTTGAAGTGGTGGAATCACACTAGGTGGCCGCGTTGGTACTGCCCCTTCCCCTGTGCTGGTGGGCAGGTGGAGATCGAGCTCCAGATGCAGTGATATGATTCCTGAAAGCAGGGAGATGAACCCATTAACATTTATGGGAAAAGAAATTGACAACCAGTTGCCTAGAGCCATTGCTTCTTCTGTGGTCGGTAAGAGGGATCCATGCTGACAATGTCGCAGAACGGAGTGCTCAACGTTCTGACCGCCCCAACCCCTAGCGGGTTTCACATCCTGGTGCTGGGTGACCGGACCTGGTTACATGCTAATATTATGGCACCTCAAACACTACCAGTCTCTATATTGAGGAGAGTAGATTCACGTCTGGTTCACCATTTTCTTTTTTTGACGCTTTCGCCGGGGCGCACACGCGCGTCCGTAATGCAGAGGACGCGCGGCTTGTTGCCCCGCATTCCCGCTTTCCAAAGGTGGGTGGCATTCACTCCTTATTCATGGACATCTGCACCTTGATCGATACTGGGTTGATGGGATGTCAGTTCTTCCTTCCGTGGATTCCTCCTCGTAGCTCGTCACCTAGTATGGGTCTCCCTCATAGATTAAGTCGTGGTTTGTGAATCTCTTCATGGCGCCATATCTTCATGGAAAATAGTTAATTACGCCGCTTCATTCAGGACCTTCCAAGAGGTCTGGTCAGGGTAGAAACCTTCGGTTTGGGGATTGTTCACACTGAGGCATCGTTGTCATGTCTTGACGCTGGGGGGTTGGAATGTCTATCTTCTTGTTCTTTATTATAGGGCTTCTGGAGGGTGTGGAAGCCCGAGGCATCCCACATCGAACGTAGATAATTGTATTCCATAGGAATGTATCTGAGATTTTCCTCATCTTCCCATGTTTAACATAGGTTATGATGCAAGTTTAACGTCTAGCGTAGACGGATCGGACAGATCGGAACACTGAGACTGGATCAGATAAAAGAACCCCACGGAGGGAATTCCGATATTCGGGCCGACACGTGGGTGGCTTCCTGAATGCTGTGGAGTGGAATGAAGTGGCCTGATCCCACCGGGATGTGGCAGACCGGCTAAGAATTAGTATGGGTGATGAAGTGAAGGGGCTTGAACCTCATGCAGACTTCCTACATATCCCCATAGAAGGGAATCAAAGTCCACGTAGTTCGGGATAGGATGGGGCTTGCGTTCGGAGGCAGCCCAAAATGGTGGATGGATGGGGCTTGCGCTTGAAGGCGGCCCACGATGGTGGATGGATAGGGCTTACTCTCTGAGGCGGCCCACAATGATGGATGGATGGCACTTATGCTTTGAGAGGGCCCATAATGGTGGATTGATGGGGCTTACACTCTGAGGAGGCCCATAATGATGGATGGATGGGCTTACAGTCTATATTGGCCCACAATGATGGATGGATGGGGATTACTCTTTGAGGCGGCCCAAAATGGTGGATGGTGGGGGCTTACGCTCTGAGGCAGCCCACAATGGTGGATAGATGGGGCTTACGCTCTAAGGCGGCCCACGATGCTGGATGGAGGGGGGTTACACTCTACGGCAACCCACAATGATGGATGGATGGGTCTTACGCTCTAAGGCATCCCACCATGCTGGATGGTTGTGGATTACACTCTGAGGCGACCCAAAATGGTGGATGGATGAGGCTTATGCTCTAAGGCCGCCCACAATGGTGGATGGATGGGGCTTATGATCTCAGGCAGCCCATAATGGTGGATGGATGGGGCTTTCCCTCTGAGGGGGACCACAATGGTGCATGGATAGGGCTTACACTCTGAGGGGTCCCATAATGGTTGGTGAACCAACGTGAAGAGGTTGGATCGACTGGGTGGTGGGCTTGAACCTCGTGGAGGCTTCCTATGTATCCCCATGGAGGGGAATCAAAGTCCACGTAGTTCGGGTGGTGCCGGAGAACCGATGTGAAGATGGACCGGGGGTCCGATGGGTATTGGGCTTGAACCTCAGGGAGGCTTCCTACGTACCATGCCTTGAAATGGATCAAAGTACACGTAGTTTGGGTGTCCAGTTTAACGTCATGCGAGATGGGGGCATTTGGGTCTTACTCTCTGAGGCAGCCCACAATAGTGGATAGATGGGGCTTACGCTCTGAGGTATCCCACAATGGTTGATGGATGGGGACTACGCGCTGAGGCAGCGCACAATGGTGGATGGATGGGGATTATGCTCTGAGGCGTCCCACAATGGTGGATGGATGGGGCTTATGCTCTGAGGTGGCCCACAATGGTTGGTGAACCGACGTGAAGATGTCGGAACAACCAGGTGGTGGGCTTGAATGTCGTGGAGGATTCATACATACAATGCCTTAGCATGGATCAAAGTCCATGTAGTTCGAGTGTAGAGTTTAACATCATGCGGGATGGGGGCATTTGGGGATTACGCTCTGAGGTGGCCCAAAATGGTGGATGGATGGGGCTTACGCTCTGAGGCGGTCCACAATGGTAGATGGAAGGGGCTTATACACTGAGGCGGCCCACAATGGTTGGTAAACTGGCGTGAAGTGGTTGGAACGACCAGGTGGAGGGATTGAACCTTGTGGAGGCATTCTACGTACCATGCCTTAGCATGGATCAAAGTCTACGTAGTTCAGGTGTACAGTTTAACGTCATGCAAGATTGGAGGATTTGAGGCTTATGCTCTGAGGCTGCCCATGGTGTTGGTGAAACGACGTGAAGGGGTCGGAACAACCAGGGGGTGGGCTTGAACCTCGTGGAGGCTTCCTACGTACCATCCCTTAGCATGCATCAAAGTCCTCGATGTTCGTTGTAGGTGGGGGTCAGGGTCGGTTCTAACTATAAGCTCACGTGAGTCATGCTCGGTGTGAGAAACAAGAGATGACAGATACCTAATGATCACGTCATGAAGGATGCGTCTGTGGGAAGCGAAGAGGGGCTTAAACATTAGGAGGCCCATGGTGCTGAGACTTACTCCAAGATGGAGGCCTGAGGGTGACAAAGCATAGAGGGAGAGGAAAGGGTAATGGAAGAGCCCTATGTCTATATCCCCCCTTGGTCCTTGGACTCAGGGAAGTACGGGGGTTCATGGGTGCTACCTCCCACAAGAAAGGCTAGGGGATTATGCCAAGATGGTTGCCCTTCCCCCATGGACAAACTCAGACCCAACAAGGAGGATATCATCCCTTATAAGGGGTGATCCCATCCTCATGGAGACCATTGTGTGTAAAGAATGCCCGATCCGGGGGGACCCTGTGTGCGAGGCATGGGGCCGGATCATAGTTTAACATCATGTGTTGAGGACGAGGTTCTTGGAAGTTTAACGCCATGAAGCTCGGACGAGGTGGGTTTACTCCACACCCCTAGGACATACATGACCGATGCCCTCTACCCCCTGTGTAAGGGAAGGCATCTGCAAGTCCGTAGTGAAGTGGGGTCGTAGAGAGAACCATCGAGTAGTCCACGTTAGCATGGCTATGCAAAGAAGAAATAGCCGTTAGTGTGCCTATGCGAAAAAGCATGAGGCAAAGAAACGCAATGGGAAAACCCACCCAAGGGACCTTGAGGTTACTTTGTACGAGCCTAGAAGGTCATACGGGAAAACATAGCATGGTGTGTATGCCCGGTGTGTGTGCCTGGGGCATCCAGAAGGAGGACATTGGGTGCTTACGCAGGAAGGCACACGTGGAGCATCAAGGTGAGGGGTCCCGGGGGTTGTGTGCAAAGATATGTTTGTCACGCAAAATACAGGGATGACGCGAAATCAGGGCAGAGGTCTTGTGCACGGCGAGTTGGATCGCACGCAAGGGAGATGAATTGTGCGCGAGTGGAAAATGCCACACCCAAAGGTAAGGCCGCACCCAATAAAAGGGATGGTGCGCAATTGGACCATTTGGTATGCAACAGAAGGAATTGCGTGCAAGGGATGAACCCTGAAGGGCATGGAATTCTGTTTAAGTTAGTGGGATCGTATGCATAGGCGGATCCCAGGGTGAGGTGGTGTGAAAAGTATCAGTACCTGAAGGCTATCTTACACGCGCGGAAGCCAGATTTTGCACACGAGAGACGGTTCAAATTCCTCAACCCCGAAATGGAAGGGCTCTCCTTCTATTTATAGGAATTCGATGGGGCGGAATTCTGGGTGGCATGAAAAACTTGCGCGCTAGAGACGACATTGCGGAATGTTAACTGCGCAGGACGCGGGCGCAAAAGTATTTCACGCTAGCGCTAGGGACCCTTCGCGAATCTCGGACCCTTTCCACGCGGCCCTACTTTTCCATGCGCATACCCCTTTTTTCCCTGCAACAATTATGGGCCCTCCGGACTGAGCCTCTGGGTCTGAATATGACTTCGCTTTTTCATTTCGAAACTTCCTTCAGTAATAACGGACTTTTCATCATCTTCAATATTTAAACATATATATATAAGATAAAAATATAATGTATATTGATTTTCATGGAAGAAACTAATTTATTATTAAAAAATAAATTTATGTGACATAAAAATCAATCCATATTTGTTTTGAAAACATTAATCAATTAAAAGAAAAGATATAAAACAATTTTCATTATTAATGATACCTTTTACTTTAGATTTAAAAATATTAGGCTTGGGTTTTCTATGGTGAATTAATATTTTAAAATGAATAATGCTATTAATTAATTTAAAATTTCATCACTTAAATGGTTATATAAACATATAGGACATTTTTATGTATTTTAAACTTCATAAAAATATTTTTTTAAAACCACACATTCTAATAAAAAATAAATATTTTCAAGAACTGTTAGTAAATTCATACTATGTAAACTTGTATATTCAAAATTTAAAAATAATGTTAGTTTTATCTAATTATATTTCTATAAATTACATATTTAACATTTAATTGAAAACACACAATATATGGGTAAAACTCTTTTATTGGACAATGGTGTTTTTAATCATTAGGTACCGTTAATAATATTATAAAAATATTCCAATCGAAAGAATATCAATATATTATATCATATGTTGATACATAATAATAGTTTAATGGTGATCAAATTAATTTTTTAATGTATCATTATTTTCATTTTAGTGTATATGAATATATTTATTTAATTTAAATGGTGTACTTATTTAATGAAATATGGAGTCATTATAGATAAAAATTGTTTTGAGGATGTTTAAATGAATAAAAATTGAAATACCTTGTTTATTATATATACCTATTCTTTGAGAGACCTGCTTTGGATTACACATCAGTACTTGATGGATTGGTATTAAGAGAAGATGGTAAGATCTAGGATAAATGAAAATATTTTATGAAGGTTTTGTAGTAGGTATATTATAATCTATAAGGTTAAAATGGTTTGAGTAAGGTAGGATACGGGGTTCCCTTTTATAAGTGAGGGGAGGGAAAAAATGAAATTTCTTTTAAGGTTTCGATAATATAAGGTCGTTTTCATGGGAAATTAGATTCAAATTTCTAGGGATTATATAATAGGATAATATCAGGTTGAAATATTTAAGAAAATAAAAATTATATATATTTTGGTTTAAATCCAACACTTATCTCTGGTATTAACCCCATTAAATCAGTTTTAACCTTAACCGTAGTAACAAAAGTTCACTATTTTAATTCTCAATTTAAACAAAATTTAATTTGAAATTTTAAAATTAAATTACATATGATTATTATTAATATGGAATCCATTTGTGTATATTATTTTTCTATATTTGGTATAGTTTAAATTTATATATATACACAAAAAACACAAAAAACATATTTTAGAAAAAAGTATTTCTAATCATAAAACATAACAAACTTCCTTTCATTTACATGTAAAAACCATTAAATTAAAGTTTAAATATATGATTCAGATTTATAATGTATTCATTTATCTTAAAAAATTAGTCAATATAGGTTAATTTAATTTATTACGATAAATACTCATTACATGAATTAAAATATTTCTTAGAAAAATGTGTTTTAAAGAAATAAAATGATCTTATAAAAATATTATTTATATGAAAATGCTTATGTACTTAATTAGATTATTTATAATTAAAGGATATTTATTTTCTCTATTATTATATATAAAATATAATTTCACTTTTACTTGAAAATAAATTATAGTTTTAAAATAAATATTCGTGTTTCACTATCTATTGAGAAATAATATTTTTTATAAAACTATTAAAAATTCATCCTAAGAAAATATTTAAATTATTATTTCAAAAATGATATCAACTTCTTCCAAATTTTATTTCTAAAAATGGTATAAATTATGATTAATGTCCATAAAAAATGTGATAAATTTTTTTTGACATATAAAATTATATTTTTGATAATTGAGTAATTATTTAATCTAAATTAATCAACAAATGTTCTTTATTTAAAACCTTTATAAATGTTATTTATATTGTGGTTATTACTATTCATACCTATCAATTTTGTAAAAACCTAACATTTTAAAAGAGAAACATCATATTCCGTAGTGTATAAGACATGAAACAACAAGATTATAGGACACTATAAAAACCTAAGGCATTATTATTTATTATAATTAAAATAAATTCATTCTTATATAGATCTTGTAATTTACCCAACACTAAGTTTAGGAAAAACAAAATACCATATAGAAATTTTATTATCTAAGATGGGCAATTATAACCAATATATCAGGTGTCTAGGTATAAATAGTAATAAATAAATAATTAGAATTTTATGGTTTACTTGTGCATAAAATAAATTCAATTGTTATCAACTGATTAGAAATAAAAAATGGACCGTTAAAAAAATAAATTTTTCTTTTTCTGAAAAAAATATATTTTTTCAAAAAGAGGATTACTTTCCCTTTTTAAAAATAAATTATAATTCATTTTTCAAATATTTCTAAAATTTATTTGAAGAAATAAACATCATTTTTTAAATATACATTTCAAAAAAATATATTTTTGTGAGTTTTGGAGAATTTTCTGAAATGATAATTTTTTTATGAATAATTAAAGATACTCATTTTTATTAGAAACTACATTTTCATATAAATTATTTTACAAGATAAATTATATTTTCATTTATTTTAAATTAAAATTAAATAAATTATTTTAATTTTTTAATAATTTATGTAGTTGGAATCAATTTCATATTGAATTTTGATATTAAAACTTTATATACTCATACGAATTTTCTCTTTGGAAAAATACACTTTCGTTGCGCATGAGGATTAATTTTAATTTGGGTTACGACAATTATATAAATTGAATTTAGAAAATTGGATTCTATATTTGGAATTAAAATAATTTATATTATATAATATTATAAAATAAATTTATGAGCATAATTAATATAGAAAACAAAAATAAAATATTTATCACAGTTAAGGTAAAAATGGGATTACTATGGTCTAAACTAAGAAGGTAAGGGTTAACAAGGACATAGAACAGGACCAAAATCCACTGTATTGAAATACAAGGTCCTTAAAAACTCTGAAGATCAATAATAACACATGTTTGTAACTTATTTCATGAAAATACATGCATATGAGTTTATGTTTTTGAAAATTCTATATGTCTCCTACTATCCACTTATAAATGGACACCCCTACCCTCCCTTATTTAATCATCCATACACTTTGGTTCATACAATACTAGTCTAAATCCTTTTCTAAATCATCTCAAAACATCTTATAGACCAATTTTCTTGAAATAAAATATACAAAGTCTTTTGGTATAAAATTAAAGGGGTTCTGAAAAGAAGTGGTAAAATCCTTAACATGTGTATTTGTTTAATTTATTAATTTGCATCCATAAAATAATATTAATATATGATAATATAAAAATAGTAGTATAATATATATACTGAGATATTTTTATATCTTTTTTTAATTCAATATATCAATCTCCTCTTCCGTAAAATGGGAAATGAAACCGTGAATTGTGTGTACGATGGACTACCGACTCACAAACCAATGAAATTATATTTCCATCACCATCATTCAAGGATGGATATAATGATGTATTTTACCATATTTATGTAATATTTATGTAACAATTATACTTTTTTTAATTATCATATCATATATAACTTCTTAATTTACATTCCTTCGGGGATATGATAACATCGATCATGTGTACGGTGGATCACTACCTCGCAAAGTGATGTGACTAATTTTTCACATATGATTTAAATGAAAGTTACTAAGGATAATGTTAATTAATATATGTGATATTTAATATTGAAAAATATTTGTACAAATATAATTTCACATCTAACTTCTTACCTTCCAATTAAATGAAATACAAAAACATAGTGTGTGCGTACTTGTGGACTACTGCCTCCACATAGCGATGAGATATGTTTTTCATTTAATTTTTAAAGGTATGGAAATAAGGACATATTTTATTAATATAAATTATATATATTAAATAATATGAACACTTTAAATGTGAATTAATATCTATTTTCCTTTTATTCAACACATCAAGAAAAAAAGAGACATCGTTTATGTGTACAAACGACCAACGAACGACGTAATCCATTTTCTATATCTAACTTTAATAAATTAGTATTACATATATATATATATATATGATAAATAATTAAAGGTTAAAATTATAGATATTATGAAACCATGAACAAATTAAAATGAAGAAATTTACCAAAATAAACCATACATGAAAAAATGAAGCAATTATCACTCGAAATAATGATTTTAACAAAGAATTGTTAATAAAAGTATGATAAAAGTATATAATTACATTATTAATGATATATTATATATCCATATATTTATTAAAATTATGTATAGTGAACTTTATTTTATTATATTGATGTTCTGGACACATAACAATAAAGTCAAAGCTTAGGTAAGGGCTTCTCATCACACAATAACTTACGCGATACATATTCCATATTTACCACTTATTCCTTTATATGGTGTATATAATTTCCCTTTTGATATATTATATCATTCAAATATACATATTAAGGGTATTTAATATTTCATTTTATTTTATTTCTTACATAGGGATTAAGATTAAAATGTTACCAAATTGGAAAGGGTTTATTTAACAATATCAACATTATTCATCATTGATTGTATTTAAGTATCCTTTGAGGAAATTATTTGATACGAATATAATTCATTAAATATATTTCATGAAACTATATCCATAAATGAACTTTAAAAGTAATAGTACCATTTATATTCATTGGTAGTTAAAACTATTGGGAAAATGTATTTAAGAAAATATGACTCTATTTCTCTCTAGATGAAAATCCAATTTCATCCAAATCAATATTTTATAATAATAGTTTAAAATATGTATTTAAAAATATAAATATTATTTATTTATTTATTTACACATTTTACACATTATTAAATTTTTTATTAAAATATTTATGTTATTTTCAAGACAAAGTTTGTTTGTATTTAAAAAAAAATTGTGATATTAAACTGTTCTTTAACGCGTTTAGAATTAATTTAATTTTATTCCAGCATTAACTCTCAAAATTTTGAAAATTTATTTTATATGTTTTAAAAGGTATTTTTCAAAGAAAATTATTTGTAGAAATTTATGTGAATTTTTTAAATGGTGATTTTGAAAGTGAAATAGATATTTTCCTCATGAATGTTTTAATAACATTTTTTAGGTATTAATATTCATGAATGAAATAAAACCTTTATTTTACATATTATCCATTAGGGATTTGTTTTATTGATATCTTCCCTATTATTTATTTGGTTGTTTTATGATCATATTAACCAAGGATGTATAATTTTATTACCATGTACAATATTATTTGGGATAGTTTATTATTCTGTTTATTTGATTGGGGAAAGTATAAACATGTCATATGTTACTTTTTCAATATAAATATTGATGTTGATTATGTTTATCTCCTCTAATATGAGTAATTCATTTGAATTAATTCATTGTAGGTGGGACAAATTTTAGATAACCCTTCGAAGAATCGACATGGTTCCTCAGAAAAAATAGTTGGACAAATTAGATATGTTTATACCTACATATTTTAACTCTCTTATGAAAGGTATTCAAAAAATGGTTTATATATACTACATTTTAAATTACCTCATTATGATATTAGTTATTTCCATGTAATAATTTTTTAAGAATATCTATGGATAAGTTTCAATCTTAGGTTATTTTTTATATATCATTATTTGATCATAAATTATTTCTCCCATATTTTTCATAGCTTATTGATCAAATGGAAATTGTTTTCATTATTTAACTTTCCATGTTGATTATTCTTATCTATTCATGATATATTTTGTTATATTATTACCCTTACTAACCATATAAGCTCACCCCTTTCTTATGTTTAATTTTTTCCAGGATATAAGGAAGTGTTTTTTAATTGATATGATGGGATATACTTAGGGGAATAATGAGATTCTAAACAAAATTACTTTTTGTATTATATGTTTTGAAATGAATATCAAATTCATGTATGTATATAATTTACTAAAACCACTAACATATTATGTCCTTTAATATGAGATACCCTATATTTAAGAATAATATAATAAAGTAACCCTTGAATCTAGGCCACTAGGGAAATGTTATTTTCAATTGGTTTAAAATAAAGTTTAATAGAAACCATGAGAAAATGATTTAGGAAAACTTAAATTAGTGAACATGACCTTATGGTCAACATTGAGGATAATTATTGAATAATATCCAAGAGTTTTAATAAAGAAATATTATGTGTTTCTCATATAAATATATACCTGTCAAGATATTATAAATGGACGTCGTTATAACATAATTTTACCTAGGGGTAATAACTCTGAAAATATCACATTGGGATTTGAATTGATCATAGTATAGTAAACAAAAGTGGGCCTTATTACACAACTGATTTGAAAATATTTGGGGATAATATTTGGTTAAATTAAATTTTCATTACAAGATATTATATATAAGTTTTAATTTTTTTTTGAAAAAATTTCTAAAGAAAACCGTGTTTATGATTATGAGATTTTCCATGAATAAATTTATCAATTTATTCTTAGTGTATCACTAGTTTTCAATTATACAATATGTTTCATAATTTTATTATCTAATATAATGTATGATATAGTTTAGAAATGGTTTCTAGTGGAGGGAATATGAATTGTATCAATACACATACTCCATGAAGTGATTTCCCTATTGGTAATGATAATAAAGATGGAGCTAAATATATAGCTAGAACAGATAAAATAATTACCATATTAGGGTCACTAACTTAGGTTATGATAAATAAAATTTCCCATATATAGTATCTTATTGATCTGTAACACGGTGAAACAATTTTTGACTTCTTCATGCATTACAAACCACTTTCATTTAATAGAACCACAAATTAAATTATAGCTAAGAAATATATAAGTTCCTCATTAAAGATATTTCATTATCTGGGTAGTAATAAATGCTAAAATCCATCATGGATTTTTATCATGTATTGTGAGATTTCGATAAATAGTGGTCATTTATTCAAAACATTAAGGATGAAGAAAAAACATTATCCAGGGAATGGACGGATTTTAAAGAAATTTTTAGTGAAATGTTTTATCCTCATAATAAATGAGAAGATATAGAGATACAATTCATGAGTCTAGGAAAAAATGAATAGGAATACGTTTGAAGAAAAAATTACATGGTTATCATGGTATGTATTGAACAATTCATGTAATATAAAGAGTAATATTGAATGTTTCTTAAATTGGTTAATCCAAATTCATCGAAGAGAATTAGTCTCCAAAAACTATCTCATCATATGAGGGAATAATATCATACGGTACAAAGACAAATATAGAATTATCCAATTATTTTGGTTTTAAATGGAAGTAATATGGGAAGATCATGGAAGGTGAAAAGATCAATAACGAGAAGAAGGGAAAGAAGGATTTTTCCATGTGATAATTATAGAAAGAAATATCCATATAAATTCTTTAAGGGAATGATATTTTACTATAAGTTTGAAGATAAAGACCACAATGATCATTATTACATGGGTACAAATGATGTTTCCAATGTTAAATTCTTCTACATTAATGATATAGGGCACTACCAAAATTAATTCCCCAAGTGTTAAGGTAATATATATTAGAAAAAGCTAAGAGATCAAGGCCAAGGTTATGCTATTTTTGTTGAAAAAGTGTAATGATTAATGTGCTTGTGTTTGGAATAAATAATTATGATATATGAGTATTATTGTCAATGAAATTCTGGTTATAAGAATTATATAATGTTTAAGGATTGTACTGTAGTACTTTTTCCTTAAGAATGTATCAAAAAATGATTAATAGTACTGATAACCTAGAAAAGTGATTATGTGGAACGTTGATCTTTTTAGAAAACACATGATTGATGTAAGATAACCCTTAATACAATCTCAAAGATCATATAGTAATGATAAATAGATATTTATGGGATGGTATTGGTGGCATTACATTTGGTTAGTGATTTGATGGTTTATGTTATCTTTGATGGAGTTTATTGCATGTTTATATTTATAAAATATATTCAACAATATAATATATTTTTTTAACCATATATTTATTCAATACATAAAACACTAGGTTGGAACAAAAAACAATAATCTATTAAAATATTATTATTTAAAAATAACTTTTATAACTTAGCCATTATGTTGGAGTGTATAAATAAAAATATCTAAATTATATAAATTATATAGTTTAAACATATATTAAGAAATTAAATGGTAATATGTTGATGAGAAATAAAATAACAACCATTTGAATGAAAGAGAAATGTTTTTTTCTAAAAAATTTATATTTTTCAAAAAAGAGGTTTATCATACATTACAAACATAATTTAAAGTTGATTTTAAAAAAATAAAAAAAATTATTTCAAAAAATAATCTTAAAACTTTAAATATATACTTCAAAATTATCTTTCATTGAATTTTTCATTATTTTTTAGAAAATATTAAATTTTTTGATGAGTAGTTAAAAATATTTATTTTTATTGAAAAATGCATACTTTTTCAAATTATTTACTATGTGGAATTAGATTTTAAATTTTTTCCAGAGTAAAATTAGTTAAATTATATTACAGTTAAACTAATTTACGTCATTGGAATCAGTTTAATTTTAAATTTTAGTATTAAAATATTCTATATTTATGATAATTGCCTCATTGGAAAACAGCTCTTTCATTACATCTATGGAATAATTCTTAATTGAATTATTCCACTTATGGGAACTGAATTTTTAAAAAATGGATTCTATATTTGATTCAGAATAATTTATATTATCTAATATATTCAATATAATTTATGACCATAATGAATAGTGAAAATGGTAAACATTAATTGTTTCTTTTAAAGTAAAAATGGGTTTACCCGGGTTATATAAAAAAAATATATTGGTTAACAATGACCATAAACGTGTAAAATCCCAATTTAATTTACATAATTAGACCTTATAAACACTTATATTAAAACAATATCCATTTTTATGGCTTGCGCAATAAGAAAAACAAGGTTATCATTCTATATTCTTAAAAAGGACACATGTGTCCTCTCCCAAACATATAAAAAGGAACCCCCTCTCCACCCCTAGTCACACATCCAAACCCCATTAGTTCTGAAAATACATTTCTATAAAGCTTCCTCACCCCTCTACCAACATCCTAGAGACCTGGTTGTGATCTGATATGCAATCTTTGATGGGTTTAAGTATAAATATAAAGGGGTTATCCAAATAATATGTAAAATCCTTAATGTGATTATTTTGTTATTTCTCTTACACCTCCTTTAAATATTCATCATATATTTTAATATAATAACACTCATATATCCTTTATACTGGAATGCTTTTATGTTAAGGTAATTACCTAGATGCATATAATTACCCTTCTCTTTCTTACTCATTAATTCATGATTTATTACATAAAAGTAAACATAATAAAAACCAAAATACCGAAATGTTTAATGTATTTTTGAATTTTCTATAGTGAATAACATATTTAACATGGGATATAACAACCTTATTGAAAACTTCCTTAAAGTGCTTCTAAAATTCCATGTATTTTAAAAACGCATGGGACAACTAGGGGAAAAACATAAGAATGGGGTGATCTATAAAGACAATTAAGGGAATAAACATGTAATAACATGAATAATGAAATAAATGTTATAAAATAGGTAAATAAATGGGGAATAAAATGGGTTATAATCATAAACTTGAAGAATAATTCATGATATAACATGATCACGTAAAGGCAACATGAGAAATGTGGCAAAACACAATGCATAATAAACATAAGTATAGAATAACATCCATGAAATAATGATATAAAAACTACCATAAATGAATCCAGTTTAATTCTAATCCTAAAATGAAATCTAATGAGACTAAACCATACCCAATATATTAGAGCACTATATAATTTTGGGTGCACCCATCACTTTCATTTCATTATCATGCTTATGTGTGCCTCATAGATCATAAAACATAGATTAATTCATCATCATATTATATTAAAAAAATAAATGAGTTTAGAATAAATACAAGGAATTGAAATGTAAAATAATTATAATAGTATTAATGTGAACACCCTTGGTAGGAAATGATCATGGTATTCAGTACACAGTAGTTTCGGCATGGAAAATTTCATTGATGTTTTGGCATAGTAAATACTTCACTTAAAAATTAATAAAATGTTTTGATGGGAAATAAAGTGGTATATAATAATTTTTATGTCAAATGGGAAGTAATAGAGACATTTCAATATATATTCCATAATTTGGAATTAGAAATATAAGGCATAAGATAATAAATAAATTTGAATGAAGAGGAGAAGGTGAGGATCCCTTACCTAGAGAGTGTGACTTCAAATGCACGTGAAGGGATAATTGAGAGCTTTTGGGAACATTTGGAGGGATCTGGAGAGGGAAGGGCTAAGTAAGGACGTTCTCCATGGATTTTGAGTGAATATATTAGGGATATTTTGTGGGATTATAAATAAAATGAGTGGGGAATTATTTATCATTTCTCAAAAAGAGGTTTTTGACTCAATATAATAAAATAAAGAAAAAAATTATCCTTCCCATGATGTTTGCCCATGGTTTGTTTCAATGGGGATTAGTATTCATTATTTTATAGGTAAAAGATTTGAAAGTTAAAATAATTCCCTTTCTGATGTGGAAGTGCGATGTACTCTTAATGAATTATTTTAAAACATTAAAATATATTAAAGGTTTCAGAGGATCCATAATAGCTTTGTAAAATTAATAAAATTAAAATAATTTAATATAATTGTTAATTAAATCATATATTTTTTCATAGATACCCTTTATAGTATTTATTATATAAATTTTGGGTCATTATGATATTATAATACACCCTATATTTTTATATGGTATTTAATTTATAACAAAAAAATTGACAATCTTAGAAAATTATGAAAAATTTACCATTCGATGATTTTAAAATTATGATTCCAAAAATAAAATTAATTTTTACGAAATAATATTTTAAATATGTGAATTTTCAATTTTAAAATAAGAATTAATATTTATTGGAAATTTCAATGTAATTATTAAAATAACATTGTTTGAACACTTATGAAAATTATATTTGAATTTTGATATCTTATATGATGATTTATATTTTATAAAATTGACATAATAGTATTATAATATTATTTATTTCAAAAAGTCATTAATTAAAATAAAAATTCCTTAATTTTATTGGAATATTACCCAAAATACAATTTAATTTTATTGTATTAAGATAAAAATATTTTATAAAGTAACTATAATAGGATGAAAATATGTTAATTATTATATAAATAATAATGTACACACTCATATCACTAGGTTCATGATATATATCCCTTTATTACAATAAAAATTATCATGATGTCAAGACTTTCATGGGGTGTTTTAGCATACAAGGTTTGGGCCGTGATCTCAATAAGATTGAAATTCTCCTGTAATTTGTCTCTTTCTTTCTTAAGTTGTTTGATATAAGCTTTGTATTAGTCAAAGTAAAATACTTGTGGTGATATCTTCTTTTTATGCTCTGATAAATGGGCTTTATAGGGTATGATCCTACTAGTTGAGGCCATCACTTCCTTTTATTGTATTAATTGGATTTGTTAGAAACTAGTATTTATGATAATCAAGTGAGCATTATTCATAACTATATTCTCAATGGTAATTATTCCTAATAGTTATTTAATTCTAATATGATATAATAATACCAAATATGTTCATATTTTTTTCTATAACTATATTACATAATAAGACATTTAATTATATCACTATGGTAATTTTATTTATAACTGTTCTAGTTGCTACAATATTCCCCATTTTATAAATTCTACCATTAAAATATATATTTTCCACACACAAAAATATGAGGGTAACTCTAGTTCATAACTTCCTTAGGTTCCCACATTGATTTTTCAAACATTTGGTTTCCTCACAACAATTTGACTAGGTGCATTGTCTTATTTCATAGAACATTGTCTTTATGATCTATGATCTTCACCAACTACACCACATTTGAGATATCATTATCCAATGGTACCACCTATATATTGAGTACATGAGAGGGATATCATATTTAAAATCTCAATAATGATACATGGAATACATCATGTACTTGATATAGGTAATGTGTATGTGCTAGTTTGTATGCCACTGCTTCGATGTGATCAAGGATACCAAAGGGGTCGATGTATCTTGGAATAATATTTACTTTATTCCCAAATCCCACAACATTTTTCCATTGAGATATATAGAGGAATACCATATCTCCAAAATCAAACTCTAGGTCTCATCGACGATTATCAACATAGATTTTCTATCTAATCTGAGTAGATTTGATGTGATTCTCAAAGTTCTTAACCTTTAACATCATTTCCAGGACCATTTTAGGACCTAGAAGGTTGAATCCCCCAACTTTATCCCAGTATATAAGTGTTTTACACCTATTCCCATAAGAGTATTTATTAAGATTAATTTGGATAATTTATTGGAAAATAATATTTTATGAGAACTAAAATATAATAATATGTTTATTACATCATCCTTTGAAGTCAATTTATAATGCTCTCAACATGTCCTCAAGTGTCTGGATAGTTCAATGTGATTTGCCATTAGCTTGAGGGTGATAAGTTGTGCTAAAGTTCGATTAATTTTTCAGAGTGTGTTAGAGACTCTTCTAGAACATGGAGATAAATCTTGGATCTCAATCATATATAATTAATAGTTGTGTTCCATGGAGCCTCTCCACTTATCTAATGTGTAGTCTTGAAAGTTAATCTAGTGATAAGTCCTTTTGAATTGCTATAAAGTGACCAGTCTTCATAAGACGATCCACCACAGCCCATATTTCCTTATTAATTCTTTATTTCATCAAAATACTAGTGAAAGAGTACCCAGTGATGTTTTTACATTCCCATATAGGAATGGGTAATGGTTTCATCAACCCCTTGGATTTATTCCTTTTTTCTTCACTTTTAGACATTGAAAACATCTTGTTGAATATTCCATGGTCCCCATTATATTATCCCACCAATAGTTATCCAAGATACCTGACTATATATTTTTTTCCTAGATGGATGGATAAATTTTATCTATATACATCATACGATAGTTCTATCATTAACTCATGATTTGATGGTACATATATCCACGAGCCAAAGCATAAACCTTTTGCCTTATTAATATTGAATTCTGAGGATTTCCCCTTTCATATAGATTTTAATTTCTTATGAATTCCCACATCATTTATTTGAGAATATTTTAACCTCTTTATAATGGATGGTTGAGTAATCTGTTTTTAAATGATTGATGATTTTTATTTATTCATGATTCTAAAGTCCATCATTTTCAAATCTAAGAAGATTGGATCCCTGGATAATTTCATCGATTTTTGAATTTCGGGATCTATTTCCACTTAGAGTATCAAAAACTATAATTGATTTACTAGGATTGTAGTGGATTGAAAAGCTATAGTCCTTTATCAGGTCTAACCATCTTCATTGATGCATATTAAGCCCTTTATTTTGGAATATGTACATTATGATTTTTTGACATGTATATATTTTACACTGCTCCCCAGAGATATAATCCTAATATATTTTCTATGAGAAGACCATATCATCCAACTAAAGATCATTCATTGGGTATTTATATTCATTAATTTTCAACAGCATTGAAACAAATTCTATTAATTTATCATCCTCATTAATAGAAAACCCCATCCCTTTATCGAAGAATCTCTAAATACCACACACATTTCTCCACATCAGGGTAGTTTGAGTACATGGGTCATGATAAGCTACATTTTCAACTCCTTGAAGTTCTCTTCTCAATTATCATTCTAATATAACGTTACTCATATATAATTTAACTTTCTTAGAGGGTTATATAATCCTAAGAACTATCTCACAAATGCATTATTGTACTAAGATAATATAATGAAACTATGGATATCTATCATGAATGTTGGCATCATCAATCACTCAATTGAATCCATTATTGAAGGGTCAAAAGGCATATCATTGGTTGGGATAATAGTTTCTAAAAATGACACCTAGTTCAAACAAAAAACATTTTTTTTGTAAATGGAATTAAGATTCTCCTTTCAGAATGTTTTATCATGGTCCTCAATTGTTCCACATGATCATACTTTTTTTGAGTATATTATAATATCATCTATAATGACTACCTCAAATTTGTCTGTGTAATACCTAAAGAGTCTATTCATCATGTTCATGTATACTGATGGATAATTCGTGAGTCTGAATGGAATTACTATGAACTCATAGTCCACGTACCTTATAGAAAAAGCTGTATTGGAGATATGATCCTTCTTCACCCTAACATGGTAATATTCCAACTATAGATCCACCATGGACAATTATTACGATCCATGTATCTGATTCAAATATTCCTCAATCTGTGGTAGAGGATACTTAAACTATATCATGATCTTATTGATCTCACAATAATAAATGAAAAGATTCATTAAACCATCCCATTTTATGATAAAGAGGATTGGTGCACCCTATGGTAAATCACTTGGTGGTGTTTGAATAGTTCTACTAAACCATCCCATTTCATGATAAAGTTAAGATCGAAAATTTTGACATGGTTTGAGTTCTATACTTGTGATGAAATAATTTTACCCTTTTTGATTTTCTCTGAAACCACTACTCCCATGATTTGTGGTGGTCTTTGAATAGTTCTAATAAACTTTCATGATATTAATGAATTCATAAAACCAAAATCGGATGGTTTTTTCTTTACTATTGACTGAATAACTAGCATATTAATCACCACTTAGGATTGGTGATCCACCTCAGCAGCTGTGATGTAAAAATCTCAAACTTTCTTCCATTGAGGTTATTGTTTGTCTCTGATAACCCTTGACTTAGTGCATTGGTTTGAAAAGTGATCTGGTTTCTTGTAGTTAATGAAATGAAAAATTAAATGAATCTTTACTAGAGAATTATTTTCCTCCATTAAATTTTTCGGTTTCTCCAATCAACAATTACTTATTTGGTGTATTTCCATCCCACACATAATGAATTTTCTCATCCCCCTTACGAAATTTCTGGGGTGCTTCTTTTTGCACCTTCAAAAAGTGGGGTGTTGATATTTCATAGCACTATTAGATGCCTCCATTATAATACAAAAAATAAAATCTACTTTCCTCATCTTATCCCCATGATACCCTTGATACTATACAATATCCATTTATAATTTGAGGCTACATTGGAAAATTTTCTCATAGCTATCAAAGTATCATATCACCATGGATTTTAATAGACTCGGATTTATCACACCAATGAACATTTCAACCTTTCATTCATTGGTAACAAAAAAGTTAGAGATATATCATGAAAGACTTGTGATTTATAACTCATACGCCCTGATATATGTTTCATCTTTTTCTTAATTAAAATGAAATTACACTCCTTTTTAAGTCAAAGAGTTCGAGGAAAATATTTATCAAAAAATATTTCTCAGAATTCCTTCCACCACAGATCATTGATCTCTTCCCCAGGATTCTTATTCTGGATAAATATCCATGAATGAACATATTCTCTTTCAATAAGATAAAAAAATGGAATAACCTTCCATTTCCCATAAAACTGAAGGATTGAAAAGATCATATTATTGAAGTTGATCCATTGTTCCATGATTTAGGTATCAGATGATCTATTGATGTACAGATTCCTATGTCACATAAAGAACTCATTTTCAGCTTATTTTCTAATAGGGGGATTTTGGTGCTCCTATTGATCTAGTTTTCTATTCAAAACACAAGGCATCTGAGAGAGTATCATCACAAATTTTGCGATTACCACTCCAATCAGGTTGGGTTTGTCATTGGGGTAGTCATCACATTGCCCGTTGAATTGAGTTGGTACTGGTTTCATATTATATCTAATCATTGGATTGAATTATGGGAATATAAGGTATGAGTATTTTTAATGTATTAATAACATAAATTGGAATTCTATGAAATTAAATTGATAACTTATAAATTTCATGTATTTCCATAACTTATTCATTTCTAGGATTCAATATATGTTTTCCATTAAATATTTCTAAACCTATACTCTTATGGAATTTTTTTGGTTCCCTTAACAGAGGATCATAAAGGGATTATGAATTTATGAAGGAATGTCCCCTGGGAGTGTCCAACTGGCCAAACAACAAGTCCCATTTTCATGAAATAGTTCACAGATGAGTCTAACTCAACATGGTGTTTTTGGGTTTTAGCCCAATATACATATGTTCTAGAGCCACATCCACCTTTTTTATTTATAAATTGATGTAATTTATTAATAAACTATATAATATATAATTACCCAAATTTTGGGATGTTTTCTTATACATAGTTTTGTCCATAATGATTTATCTAGTGTTTTCTAATCTTAATCCTAAAAAATTAATCTTTTTCATTGGTGATAAATATAACAACCATTTTCATTATTAGACATTAATTCACAATTTATTAAATAAAAGTACACAAAATACAAGAATAAGCTATAAAGACCAGTAAGGGAATACACATGAAAAAACACAAAGAATTTAATAAATGTTATACAATAGGAAAATCAATGGTCCATAAAAGTGTTGATAATCATAACCATGAAAAATAATACATGATATAGAATGGTAACATAAAGGTAACCTGGGAAATGTGGCAATAACATAGAACACTACATCATAAACATAGGTCAAGTCTTAACAACAAGACATCATGATGGAAAAATTCCCGTAAAGGAATCAGGATTACTCCATGTATCAACACGATGTAGTATGAGGCTAAAAATTACCCAATGCATAAGAGATCTATATAATTCAGGGTGAACCTAACACTTTCATTTCATTCTCATGATTATGTACGCCACATATATCCTAAAAAATGGATTCTTTAATTATCATATTTTATTACAAGGTTAAGGTGTGGGAGATACATACTTTTCAGTTATAATTCAAATAACGATAAATGTGTTATGGTGATCACCCTCAATAGAAAATTAGTATCATATTCACTACACAATCGTTTTGGCAAGGAAAATCAATATGAAATTTCTACAACCCAATGTTGTCACTTAAAAAATTAATAAAATTGGATGATGAGAGAGAAAATAGTATCTCATCATTTGGAAATAAAATGGGTAGTAATAGGGACATGGAAATACATGTACCAACATTAAAAATTGAAAATAGAATGCATAAGATAATACAGAAACATGAAGAATGAAGAGAAAGTGATGATCCCTTAAATTGAGAGTGTGAATTCAACTGATTTGGAGGGGATTATTGAGATCACAGGGGAACATTAGGAGTACTATAGAGATGGGCGGGAAGAGTACAGATGTGATTCTAGGATTTTAAGTGAAGAGAGGTGGGAGATTGGGTTGGTTTATATAATAAATGTGTGGGTAATGATTTATCATTTATCAAACATAGATTTTGGACTCTATATTATAAAATTACCAAAAACAAATACAATGCCATGGGTTTTACCCATGGATTCATCCAAAAAGTTTTGTTCAGTTATTTTATAATTTCAAGGGACTAAATTAATAAAATACTACCCTTTATGATAGGGAAGTGAGTTAACTCTTAAAGAATGATTTTAAAATCTTAAAATGAATTAATGTTTTTAGAGGAATCATAAAAGCTTTATAAAAATAAAAAATTAAATTTAATATCACATTATTTTAAATGGAAATCATATTTTTGGTCATAGATACCCTTTATAGTAATTATTACATCACTTCCGGTTCATTATGGTGTCATAATACACATTGTATTTTTTTACGATATTTAACTTTTACTTGAATGTTTTGTTATCATAGAAAATTATGAAAAATTAACTATTAGATAATTTTGATGTACTGACTCCAAAAGAAATACTACTTTTATGAATAATAACTTCCTAAATATGTGATTTTTAACTTTTAAAAAATAATATAAATTTATTGAAAAATGTTGGGATTTTGATAATAACCATTTTTGAACCCTTATAAAGATTGAATTATATTTCATCAAATTTATATTTTTATTTATATTTGATAAAAATTATTTTATAATATAAACATATTATTTAATTCAAAATGCATTAATTCATCAAAACAAATTCCTTAATTTAATTAGTATATTACACGAAAATTCTATTTTATTATTATTTTATCGAAATTAAAATATTTTATATTGTAATAATAATAGGATGATCAAATATTCATTATTCTCTAACAAATAATGTACATATAATGTAGCTTGGGTCTAGATACATATCCCTTTTTACACCAGAAAAAACCATTTGTGTAAGGTGTACGATGATGAGACTTTCATGGGGTGGTTTAACATATATTGTTTGGGTTGCGATCTTGATGAGATTGAATATCTCCTGTAAATGGTTTCTCTCATACTTATGTTGTGGGATATAATCTTGGGCTTGGTCAAGGGAATACCCCCATGATCCTATCTCTTTCCAAAGATCTGATAAATGGGATTCATAGTTAATGATCCTACTTGTTGTGGCCATCACGCCATTTTTCTCTGTCAATTGTATTTTTTAAAACCCCCTATTTATACTAAGCATATGACCATTTTTCAGTGACTAAATTATAAACAGTAATGATGCTTAATGGTCATTTAAATCCAATATGACTTAATAAACCCAAACAAGTTCATGCGATTTTATATAAATATATTACATAATAATTCATTTTATTAAATGATATGGGGAATGTTATTTAAATTAGATTGGGTCGTTATAATAAATCTCCCCATCTATAAAATGGGAAATTAAACTGTCAATCATGTGTATGAAAAACTTCGACCCCGTGAACCAGTGTGTATGATTTTCCATCACCCCCATTCAAGTATGGATAGAATGATTGATTTAAAATATTCAAATAATAATTATGATATTATTATATTTAGGAAATTATCATATGACATATACCTTCTGTCTTACCATTCAGAGGGGGATAATACAACGTCGCTCGTGTTTTTGGAGGACTACCACCTTGTAAAGTGATGTTATTTTTTATTACTAATTAAATAATAGGTTGTAAGTTAAAAGTAAATGAATATATGTGATATTTATGATCAAACCATACTTATAGAAATATAATATCACATCTAAAATTGTAGCTTCTAATTCGTTGGTATACAATTAAGTCACTCAGGTCTATACGTGGACTACCTTATCAACATAGTACTGTGATATGTTTTTCAATTTATTATTACATGGATGGTAATAAGGATTTTTTTAGTTTATATATATAATATATATAAAATAATAATGATCCTATAAAGTTGAATTAATATTTATTTTCCATTTGGTCCACCAATAAATAAATATGGAATCATCGTTCATGTGTACATATGGCCTACCTTCTCCATAAATGGTGTATTCCATTTTTTATCAATAAATATAAAATATTACTCAAATAAATATGAATTATATTAATATCATGGTTAAAATTATGGATATTATGAAATAATGATCAAATTAAAAGAAAAAAATTTAGAAAGTAAAACATGTGTGAAAAATGAAGCAATTACAACTCAAAACAGCAATTTTAACAATGAATTTTTAATAAATGGGGAATAAAATATTTTAAAAAAATCATGATGTACTCTTGAACACCCTATGATCGGAGGGGTTAATAAGGGTTTCAAACTTTTCTTCAAAAGTGATAGATATTTTTTCCACGTTGGATGGAACCCCTTAATCCTTTCTCATGAGAAAGGGTAGTAAACAAACAATCATATGCAAATAGTCAACACAATGATTTTACATGGTGTACCACTAAGGGGTAGTATTAGGAGCATATGATGATAGTGTGTAAGTCATACCTAAATCTATTAAACCTCACAAGTTATGGAGTACAAAATTTTAGGCACAACCACTATTTTCTAGGCACACTACATTTACAATATTTAAGGGATAGCTTCTTGTGTCCCTTAGAACACTTCAACTGACTCCACATAGATCACTACATTAGGAGTAATCGACACAAAGTTTAAGGACTTATAGGTCCTTTCATATTTATTAAATCATAAATCCACAATTTCTGATATATTCTTTGTTTAAGTCCTTCTAGCCATATATGTAATCCACTTTTTCACGCACTGATATTTCATGAAATGTTCCTCCACAAACTGGACTACTTTTACAATGAACTGCACAACACTACGTAGCATGTGTGATTTAGGGACCACCTCTATTCCACAGAGTACCTACGCATCCATGGACCATATATACTTTCACATACCACATCTCTATACCACTTTTGTATACCTCCTCTGTATACCATGTCAGCTTCTATAAAATTACTTCTTCTGCAAGAAACATCTTCCATATAATGCTTCCCCTTGCGAGTTGAAAATCCCCACATAAACTATTTCTGGGATATTGTTGTGAACTACTTCATCCTTCATGGAATCATATATTATGGACCTCTTCTCCTTTACACACACCCCATGAACTCTTCCTAAATTTTCCAAATTTCTTCCCCAACCGAAGCTGTTTTCAATTGAAAAACTCTATAAGTAATGATGGGATTATATTTCCTTCTATAGGAAAAATAGATCTACAAATCTCACTAAACCAAATATACCAAATCATTTATACAGTATAGCCACCACGTATTGTGATCCTTCTGTGATCCATTTTTCCCTCTATGGATAAACAAATATCTTCCTCCTTTTTGAGAATGTGATTCCATCCCACATACCATTTACATTCAGTGATCAATGAACATCCCAAAAACCATTTTCTTTATCCGAACCATTTCTCTTACATGGTCTACGTAACATTCTTCGCGGTCGGCATATCACAGCTGTCAGGAAATCCCATTTCGCGTACTCTATTTTTAGTCTACAAATAATCCTTCACAGTCTTCTTACTATTCAGTCATAGGAAAAAATCATTCATTTAAAATAACATTCTCATGATTTTGTGGCCCAAAAATTTAGAAAAAACTAGGAAATGGCTCCACCACCAACAATTATGTCGGACTATACTATAAGAACACATGTATTACCAAATCCTTCATCATACTATTATGGATTAACAAAAAATACAAAATAAAAACCATTACCATCAAAGATCTATTCCCATTAAGGAATATCCTTTGATATAACAAACTCCCCCTTTGGGTTTTTTGTCAATATACAGATAAATTCATAGAAGCACCATCCACAATCAAAACATGATACAAGAGAAACAAATCATCCAACACTCTATGTCTACGTGAGCGATTATTAGTGAAGAAAACAAGAGTGGAAGCATGAAATGGGATATCATGTATTGGAATGGTAGTGCCTTTAAAATTATCTTCTCATAACATTTGAATTTATCTAAAATTTATCCATTAATCATTCTCCCCCTCAGAACCATGGAATATCTCCAAATTTCTTCTCAATTATTATATTGCCTCATTATATTTAATTTCTCCATTCTCCCCCATTGTAAATAAACCCAATGAACTAGTATTTGTACATTGTAGAACATAAAAAACACACCCCAAGATCATATCTCCCCCATAATCCTACATAACTTCCACAAACAGATTAAAAAAATTAACAAAAAAATGGGAGAGGGAAACAACCATGACCTCCCCATGCTCTTCGAGGTGGTTGAACACTAAGGTTCAACCGAGGTTTCCCGAACACATGTGAAAGCAATGGACTGTTTAGTATGTCATAAACTTGATAATTAGTTCCAACAGGACGCCTTATATTCATTTCTTGTTCATCATTTTCCTTGAAAAAAGTGATACCTGATTTCAATGTGGTTCGTTCGACAGTGATGAACATGATTCTTAGTAAGATCAACTGTGCTCTTGTTATCATTATGAATCAACATGGGTTATTCCATCTCATCGCTAGTATTATTCAGTTGTTTCTTCATCAAAAGTAGTTAAGGGAAATCCTTTATAGTTGATATATACTAATCTTCTAGTAGTAATGAGAGAATTGATTTCGTGTTTCTTACTCAATAATTCCTCACATTTCTTTATAATAAATATTTTTCCACCTTGTGTTGTATTTTATCCACCACATCTTTAGTCCAGTCAACATCAGAAAATGTTGACAGTTCAATATCACTTTCTATAGTAAATTTTAATATATAATTGGGAGTCCCATGAATGTACCTCATGATTCATTTAACTTCCTCTATATGTTATTCCCTTAGATTACATTTAATGTGAGTTGCTATGAATGTTACAAAGAGAATATATGACCATGTTGCAGTTAAGTACAGTAATATTATTATTATTCTACTGTATATTGTGGGACTTATTGAAGTCGCATCCTCATGATTTTTAAGGTTAGTTCAAACCTCAATCGGAGTTAACATTGGTTTAGAGTCACGCATATTTAATTTCATCAAAAACTCTCTTTTATAATATCCATGAGAAATAAAAGCATAATATTTACTCTGAATCACTTGAAGTAACAAGAAGTATATGAGTTCCCCAATCATAGACATTTCATATTATGATTTCATGTGATTGGAAAATTTATCCACTGATCCCTTCATGCTTCCATCTAATATAATATCACTTATATACACCCATTCCAAGAACTGATCTTTCTGAGAATTCCTCACATAGAGATTTTAATCCACTCCTCCTCTTTTATATTAGAGATTTTTTAGAAAAGAATATAACTGAGATTAATATGCCTATGGTGGCTATTTTACCCCATATAATACCTTATTTAATCTAAAAGTCTACATTTCATCATTACCAAGAATAAAACCCACTTTTTATTATATATTAACTTATTCTTCAAGAAAACCATTTAGGAAAGATGTTTTAACATCCATTTGATACACTTTTTACCCTATTTAAATTTCCATGGAATGAAAAAGTTAGATTGAATCAAGTATAGCTATCTAAGAAAACATTTCTTCAAAATTAATATCTTCAATATGTGAATTTTTTTCAAACAATAATCATGCCTTATTTTTCATGACATCTCTATGTTCTTCGAATTTATTTTTAAAAATACACTTCATACCAATCACATTGTGATTTATGAGTCTCTTCACTAGATCTTAAGTTTTTTTCCTTTTAATTTCATATAACTATTCATTAGTGGATTTAACCCATAATTCATCTTTTACATCTTCATCAAATGAGCATAGTTCCACAACTGATAAAAAAGAAGATTATACATTATTACTCATTCTCCTTATCTACGTGGGTGTTTTCCAATCCCGAATGATGTTGGATTTATCAATTTATTCTCTTCAATTTTACCTACGATGTTTAAAATAATTTTCTTCATCCATTGTTTCCCTTCTGACTCTTCTTCCAAATCAACATCATTTTCTGACCTCTGAATGTTTTTCACCCCTTCCATTACTTCTTCATTTGAATTTATTCCATGTTCACTATATTATACATCTTTAATCTTATTAGTATAATATCCCAATGTATATTTGGTCATATATTTAATGATATTAACATCACTGATTTCCAAAATTCATCCAAGATAATTAATGAAACACTTGGAGGCTTTCCTATTCATTGAATAACTAAAGAATATTTCTTCATCTAAAGCATCTCCATAATTCCATTGATTTTTTTTGTGAATTAATCATTTTCTTTTGAATATGTGAAAATAATTAAAAGAGGTCTTCCTTATATTCCACAACTTATATGGTGTCTGGGTTTCTTATATATAAATCACTGTTCAATTTTTAGGATACATTGCAGTGTGAACAACCGATTTCCAGTAATGTCAATGGATATAACCCTCAATTAGAATAGTTCTATACATATTATTCACCTGTCGATTTATATGATTAATAATTCAATTTTTCTATGGGTTTCTCATAGTATACACCTCATGTTTTATTCAATTTATCTCCTAGTAATTTTCAAAATTAATAGATGGGTATTCTTCTCAATTATCAAAACACATAATTTTTATTTTCCAACAAGTATCATTCTCGGCTATTTGAAGGTATGTTTTCGTGCAATCAAATAATTTCCCTTTCTTATGTATAACCATAACACAATACACTATACTATAATCATAAATAAAAATAACAAATTACATTTATCTACATGTTCCAGAAAAATTTATCAGACCAAATACGCCTGTATGAATGAGATTGAGAAGATTTGATTCCATTTTCTTCTTTGTCCGATAAGATTTTCAAAAAAAATCCCTCATATACATGGATCATAATTCTATTCCCATTTACACTTAAGAATGGGGATATCCATGACTATCTTTAGCTTAGATATATTTTCCATGACTATTTGATTAATATGTCCCAATATTGGGTTTCACAAGTTATTTTCTTCTTCAACTATCATGCAGTAAATGTTCTATTCAACATGAACCTGATATAAGTTTCCATCTATTCCGGATCCTTTCATAAGATGAATCCATATATTTCATATAGTATTGAAACCATATTTATTAAAAGTCTCTATCATTCCTAAGTCACATAGTTGATTCACACTCAAGATATTGTGACACATATCGTATACATATAGAACACTAGTTTTCATCATCTCACCATAAGCCTATTAAGTACTTCTACTTCCTTTGATTTTCAAAACACCATCATTACCAAAAATCACCATTAAATCAACCCTTTTTTAAAAGTTTTTAATAGATATTCATATCTTTTAATATTCTATGAGCATTCACTATCGAGAATATGGTTTCTAGTACTCTTTGTATCTTTGAGGGAAACTTAGTCAAGATTATATTTTTCAATTTCTGTATTTTCCATCCATGAAATATTAGTTTGAATGAAGGATAAATATTTCATTTTAAATCTATTTTCCATGTCAATAGGTTCATCATGCTCATACTCTCTTTCTACACTAGAAAACCTATTTTTTAGAGTTACATCATCTGTTTAATAAGTATTGTCTTGTATCTGAGTTCTATATATACTGTTCATGCCTTTCCTCTTATTTCAATAATGAACTTTAGGGAAAACATTAGAAAAATTAAAACAATATTAACAGAAACTATTTATTCTATAATAAATATGATATAAATATGTTCTCATTTGTTGACTTCCTAGATCTTCCCCATCAAAATAGATTATTTAATCTTCATAGTATGACTAGGTATGGCCTAGATAGACCCAAAATTGATATTTAATAAGAGGAAATGTTTTCTAAATTCTATTCCTCTACATGTCTCCTTAATAAATTTGTTTGAATTCTTATCATTTTAGGAAACATGTGCAAAAGATTCAGTTCTGTTTTCAGTTTGATTTGATTCTCTCTTTATTGGGACATTAGTCAAATCTGTGATATGTTGAACTTTTGATTTCCCATTGCTTAGGATTATCTTATTTCCAACATTTGATGTTTCAGTATCATGACCAATACCTCTTTTTACTATTCATGTGGACCTTTGATCATTCAAATTATTTTCTACTCCATCAAAGACCCATTTAGCTCTCTCGAGTAGCTCAACATCTGAGAAAATGCAATATTGTATTTTCTTTTTAGGTTCTTTTGAATTTAATTCACTTTCAAGCTTACTCATATTAGTGACAACTTATTCTTCAAGCCCTCAATAGTCTTGGACTAGTCCTCTAGTCTGGATGTAATGTTATTGATGAAATTTTCTTGTTCTTTAATCGAAAGCCTCTGTTCCACTACACATTCTGTGATTGTAGGGGTTGTTGAATATTCTTTCACTACATATTCGAGTAGTTTAATTTCAGATTCAAAATGGTCAACATCTTCTCCTAATTATTTTACAACATTTCTAAACTTTTTTCATATATTTCATTGATCTTTAAGCATTCCAAGAGAATCCTTAAGTTGAAACTTGAGATCAATGTGAGCAATCAACTAATCATTTCTAGCTCTATATTTTCATGGTTCTATATTTTCATCTATAGCCATCATATACACTTGAGATCTAGATATAAACTCTTGATCTTATTCTTCAAAGATATCATCCACATAATCTTATTGTTTATATAAATATCATTTGTTTTTGTAATTTCTTTCTATATTTGAAGTCTTCATTTTGAGAGAACCATTTCTGAGGCTTCTCAAAGTTCTTAGTCTCACATTCTTCTTCATTGAAAATCCTTGGTCACTGAGAGGTAATGTCCCAACACAACCATAAATAAATCATTCTAAAGTTAGATTCCTTTAAATGTCCCTTTTCCTCTTAAATATCATGGAAATGAGAGAAATAAGATCATCTTCCTCCTTAACTTCATTTAGATAATCTCATTAAATTTAATGTTTTTATATGCCTTTTAATGTCATGTCATTGCTAACATGACTTTTTGCATCTTCTGGTTTGACACACATTTTGTATGCTACACAACTGCTCAATAGATCATCTAAGAATGATTTCATTCCTCATGGAATGACACTTATGGATTGTAAAAAGGTTTAAGTATTATCAATATTTTCGTTATAATGTCAATGTATTTTATTTCTTCCCTAATCCATTTAATTTCTAATACAACTTCAATACTTCAATTGAAAAATGTATATACATTTTCATTAGGATGCATATTCCGATCAACAAACCTATTCTGCAAAACTTTTTGTATTTCCTACATCATATTTTTATTTACATCATATATATTTTTTAACTATTAAAAAATATTCTTGGTTGAGGGGAATCTTATCACCATCAAGTATATTTGGTTATATTGAGATATAGTGAGGGAATTGTTTGATTTAGAATCTATATCAATCATTTTTCTATTTGTATCTATCATATAAGAACCTTTTTTTATCAGTGACTTGTATTCCTTGTATAGTCAAAAAAACTAATTCCAGTAAATGCAATCTTAGATGATCTCTCATATTGTTATTATATATATTAATGTAAATTTCCAAAAAATGTGGAACTCCCATGATATTAGATGTATTCTCCTTGACAGAAATTATGGATGGATTTAACACCAGTGACCTATATGCAGTGATACAACCTAATGGACACCAAAAAACCTTAAGGGGCGGAGGGGGGTGAATCAGGGTGTCAAGTTTTTCTTCATTAGTGATAGATCTTGTTACCATGTTGGAAGAAACCTATTAAATCTATCAATTGAGAAGGAACAGTAAACAAACCATCACATGCAAAGAGTATGCACAAGGATTTAACTTGGTTCACCACTAAGGGATGGTGCAACGAGAAAATACAAACAATGTTTCAATCATAAATAATACACTAAACATTACTAGTTTTGGAGTACAAAAGTTTAGTCATAATTACTCCATTCTAGGCACACTTCCTTTACCATATTTTTGGAATATCTCACTATATCCCTAAAAAAACATCCGTCCACTCACCTTAGATCAGTGCCTTGGGAGGAATCCAAACACTATATCTAGACTTGAGGGTCCATTTATATTCATAAATATTTCATCTTAAACTATTGATAGATGATATATTGAAGTATCACATTTACGAGAGAGATGTAATCCACTTTTCCATGCACTGATTGTTTAAAACATATACCCATGTGAACTAGCTTACTTCCACCGTGAACTATGTTGCACTGAAAAGAACATGTGCTTCATGGAACACCCCTATTCTGCGGACAACCTCCACATCCGTAGACAATATTTTTTTTTCACACCATGTCTGCATAGCACCTCCATACACTGCATTTTCATACTGCTTCCACTTCTGTTAAATTGTTTCATCCACAAACTACTTTATCTAGGGGATTCTTCACTTTGAGATATGTAGAGTCCTTAAATGAGGATTTATATATTGTTCCCATGAACTAATTCATTCTTCAAGAAATTATGTTTCGTGGACCTATTCTCCTTTGTATACTCCCTGCAAAATCATTATGACTTTCCCAAATTTCTTCTTGGAGTGACGATTTTTTTCAATGAAAAACTGTCTAAGTAAGGATGGGATTAACAGTCCATATAGAAAAAATATGGATTAAAAAATATCTCTAAATCAAATCACCCAAATCTTCGATGCGGTATAGCCACTATGTAACATGATACTTCTAAGAATAGTTTTTCCCATAGTATTTCCACAAATATCCACCTTCATTCCATGAATAAGAAGCCTTCTATGAACAGTTTGGCTTCAGCAAACTGTGAACAAACCACAAACCATTTTTTCCCAAAAACCATTTCCCCTATGCGGTCCATGTACTATGCTTCACATACTGCATTGTACTACTATTTAGAAATCCCATTTCATGTACTCTATTTTCGGTCCGCGAACAATGCTTCATGGCCTATATACTATTCACTACAACATGGAAATCCTTCATTTTATAAAAACAAGCTCCCAATTTTGAGGCCCAAAAAATTGGAAAACACAGGGAAAACACTCTACCATAAATAATGTTGTCAGATTATAGTGTAAGAACACTTGTCTTGTAGACTCCTTCATCAACACATTATGGATTGAAAATGAAAAAAACCAAATCTCCATTACTATCAAAGAATAACATTTGGTCCCCAAAAATGTATATGGTAAGAGATATATGTTTATTCTTATTTATAATATGTATATTAAACCTATATTTATTATATAGTAGGTTTAAAGACATATGAAGGTTGTAAAACATGATGTAGGTGTTTTACATCTCCCCTATACTTCCACGAGATATATTCCATTTTCACCACTTATTTCTTTATGTGGTTTATATTTTTACCCTTTTGATATATCATATCATGAATATATATATTAATTGTATTTAATGTATCAATTTATGTTATTTCTTTAATGGGGCTTATGATTCATAAGTTATGAATGTTGTATTGTTTTATTTCATAATATTATCATTTTTTTGGATTTTTTATTTTAAATTCTACCTTAGGAGAATTATTTGATATTTATATCATAAAATAAATATATTTATTTATCCCTTGGTTATACATTAAATTTTCAAGTAATAATACAATTCTACACTCTTTGGTACTTACAATTACTGAGAAAATATTTTCTATAATATCCTACTATATTTCTCTATTTGGTTAAAAATCATTTTACATAAATTTCTAAATTTTCTTAAAATTATCTAAATTTTTTTAACCAATTTAAAATTATTTATTAATGAAATTGTAACCTATTTTAAATTTTTTATGAATGTTTTTTATAGTAATATTCATGTTTTTTCAGCACATTTATTTTTTTCCACTTACTGAATATATAAAAGGAATACTTGTATTAAGGTTTATTGTATGAACATAATTTTCCACCATCATGAATATAAATGTTTTAAAACATTTTCTACTTGTTTTTAAATGTTAATATCAATGGAAATTATTTTAAAAATGTTTTATGAAGTTGTTTTGAAGGGAAATATCCAAAATGCAAAGGATTATTTTACCAAGAATATTTCAATGGAATCTTTCTTGTATCATAATTCATAGATGACATAAAAAAATATTTTTCTTACTATACATTGGTGAAATGTTTTATTGATATTATAATTATTATTTATTTATATTCTTTATGATCATTTTGATAGTAGATATTCAATTTTGATACCATTCACCATGTTATTAGGGATGATTTATGATTATGATTATTTTATTTGGGTAATTATTAACATTTCATATGTTAGTTTTTTAATAATAATATTTATGTTGATTATATTTCACCCATTTCATATGAGGAATTTATTTGTCTTAGTCTGTGATTGGTGGTTCCCAGTTATATATATGTACTCAATGCATCAACATGTCTCAAGAGATAGATTAATTTTCCAAATTAGATAGGTTTCTACCCATGGATTAAAATTTTTATTTGAAAGTTCTTAAAAAAATGTTATATATTTCCACCATTATAAATTCCATCATTATGAGATAAGTTATGTACATGTGATTATTTTATGTGTTAAAACATTCATGGATAAGTTTTAAGATTATATGATTACTTTTTTGGATTTATTTGATCATCTTGTTTTTCGTCCTTTTTATGTTCAATTTTTTGATTAAATAAAATATGTTTTAGTTATTTAACATTCTATATTAATTTTGATTATTTATTCATGATATCATTAATTGTACTCTTACCCTTATTGACCATCTGATCTCAACCCTTAGTTATGTTTTATATTCCTTATGATATAAGGAAGTGATTTATTATTGATATATAGGGATATGATAATTGGTATAACATAGTTCTATTTTTTAATTTTAGGTTTTCAAAGGTATGTGAAATTCAAATATGTATCGAGTTTACCAAGAATAATAAATTATTCAGTCCTTTAGGATGTGATACCTTATATCTAGTTCCAATGTAATAAAGTAAACACTAGATCTTGGATACTAGGGTTTGATATTTATAGTTGTTACCAAATGAATCTTAGTAGACCCCATACAAACTTGAATTAGGAAAAAAATAAATTAGTGAACATAACCCTATGATTTAAATTGAGGATAATTATTGAGGAAAATACTAATATTTTGAAATGGTATAGGTTTTGTGATTCTCAAAGTAATATGACCCTATCAATATACTATAAGTGGATGTGGTCCTTGAGTAGTTTTACCTAGGGGTATGAAATTTGAAAAGGGTGCATCAGTATTTGACTCAATCGTTGTAATGTCCAAAACGTTCATAAATTAAATTCCCTTAATGAAATGATTTAAAATCACTATTCTGTTTTATGGTTATAGAGACCACATTAACTTTTTTGGTTTTATGATATTATATCATATTTAAAAGACTGTTAAGAATAAGAACATTTGAAAATATATCCATTGAATAATTATTATATTATTAGTGTAAATTTAGGGTTTTGAAAAATCTAATTGACATAGACAAAGGAAGTGGTGGACATTACCATTCAGATTGTTCTTATATAGAACCATTTATCTTAGATTAAATTGGAGAAATAATTAATGGGATTCTCTCTAGTCCAAGTCCAATATATGATATAACAACTAAAGAACTATTGAAACTATTTACACCTGAATTTCAAGATTATTTAGGTCATGACCCAAACCATGTATGTTGCACCACCCCATGAAAATATCAATGTTACGCTCATTACCCTTTGGTTATATTATAGTGTAATAAAGGCCTTTGTTTCAAGGACATAATTATAAGAAAATTTATATTGCGTAGAATAATGAATATATTTTATTCTTATTGTTCATTCTTTATTATTGATTTTTTTGTTATGAAAAGATACAATTTATATTTTTGGTTAATATGAAATTTCAATTAAGAAATTTAATTTTATTAATAAATGTATATTGTAAATAAATAATATTATAACATATGTTTTATGATTTCAAATGTAATTTTTATAAGTTTTCAAGATTTGTTATTGTTAAAAAACCATAAATTTGTCAAAACAATTTTATTATATTTTAAAAACTGAAAAATAAACTGTTAATGAAATTATTTTTTAAAATAAATATATTTTTGGAATATGAACATTGAAATTATCCATTGGTTAATTTTTCGTAATTTTATGTCGCAGTCAAATTTTTGGGTAAAAATTAAATATAGTAAAAATATACGGTGTGTATTATGACATCATAATGAACCAAAACTGATGAAATAAATGTTATAAAAGGTGTCCACAACAAAATATATTTTTTACATTTATATTAATGTGTTTTTAGTTTATTTTATTTATTTTATAAAGAAATTATTAATTCTACAAAACCATAATTATATTTTAATGTTTTAAAATATTTCTTTAAGAACATGACTCACTTCAACATCAGCAATGGTAATATTTTAACGATTTACACCAATTTAATTATAAAACAATAAAACAAATTCTTATTTGGAAAAAATCATGGGAGAAAACCACAAGAAGATTTTTTGGTTTTTATTACATTATATAATGGAGTCTAAAACCTAAGTTTGAGAAATAATAAAGAACTCCTCATTCTTTTCCTATACAAATTCTCTTATTCTTCTCTAATAAAAAACATTTGAGAATTTCCTTTATATAACCTACCATTTATGGAGACCTCCAAAGGTGACCATAATATCTCAAGAATCTCCTTCCATTTTTTAGAATTACCCTATCAGGGAAAGAGAGCCTCTCATTCCCATCTTTATTCAAGCTTATTAATCATTTTATACGCATTTATTTAGAATTCATAATGGTGTGATATGTTTTTCCACCTCCCTATTACATTCCATTTTATTTATAAATGATTTGAGATCCATTTATCTCTCATTAAACCACATTTTAAACCATTATGTACTGTCCATACACTACCAAAATTTCACTGTGATTTTCTATAATAAACCGTTTTGTTATGAATACCATTTCTATTTCCAATCAAGGGTATTAAAATTAAAAAACTTATAATTATTTTATTGGGGAATTAAATTTATTTATTCTCCAATACAATATCCTGGAAATAAATGTGATGAAATATATTCTAATTTTATCTGATCTATGTGGCACACTTATGTATGTACATGATATGATTAAGATCGGTAACCCCATAAGGAGATTCTATAGAATAGGTAATGTTTTAGTTTCATGAGACCCCATGTATGGTGTGAATGGGGTTAGATTAAGTATATTATGTTATGATGTATTGGTGGTTCACCTTTACTGATGTTTATGATTTCATGCTTAATGATATTGTCACATTACAATGTTTCTTTTATGTTATCATGCTATATCATTCCTCATTGTCCATGTTTATGAATCTCAACAATTTTATGTCTTATTGATAGGAATATTTTGTAACATTTAATACCTTATTCATGTTAATATTTTCTTTTTTCCTTTACTGGGATTTTTTCTCACCCCATTCTTATGTATGTGTCCAGGTTATCCCAAGTAGTTTTAAGAATTATAAAATAATATAAGCTTGTCAAGTTATTTTATTATAATGCCAATATACACATGTTTTAAGTTATTATGTATTATACCTAATTCCAAATACAATGGACATGTTGATCTTATAGGTTATATTATGTTTATTATTATAAAATAAATCATGAATTAATGTGTAATAAAAACAAGGGTTTTCATAGTTGGAGTCAAAGAAATATTTAGTTATTTTGGGGATTTGGATTAGAAGATTATACAAAAAACATTAGTGATTATACTAAACATGAGAAAACATCCATATGTTTTGGTAAAGTACATTATAAGTGGTTTCCATGAAAATACATCCCCATATGGAAACTCGAATTTGATATAGATCTAACATAGATGTACATAGGGGAAATAACTGAAAACACCAAATTGTGCTAAACATGATCAAGAATAGGTGCATGAAAATGGGCCTTGATACACACTGGGATGTTCAATTGCAGGGGATATTATTTTTTAAATTCATAAACTCATTATGAACTATTATTAAGGGAACAAAACTTCCCCAAAAAATGTTAGAAAATAGATCATGAATAATTTAGATTGAAACCTATAAATTCATTAGTTCGTGAATAATTATCATTTAAAAATAAACTATTTAATATTATATAACATAAATTTATGTTTTTAAACAGTATAAAAATAATTGACGCACGCCTGTCATAGGGTCTGGCCAAAGAAATTTAATTTTTCCTAGTGCAGCATAGAGGCTGACCAGGGTCATCTCACTTTAGGAGATTTCTCAATCGTTTACTCACTTATTCTAATTCACCTAAACTACTTATTTTTTTGTGATTTTTATTTAACATAGGAATCTAATGAAATTAAATTTAAATAAAATATAAAACTAACATGTAATGACAGAATGAAATTAATGAAGAAAGAACTTGGCCTTTATGGGTTGGTTTGTGTGTTCCATCATTATTTTTTTGGTATTTAAATTAAGTTTGATAATTAAATTATGAGATCTCATTCATAAATTACAGTTCTTTTATTTATTGGTGTGAAATATTGAATGCATTTATAAATCTTAACATCATCTCCTCATATAATCAAGGTTGATGGTACACCTCGATCGAGAGTGTGACATCTTCCAAGACCTGGCTCCATCGTATACCATTTCAACCACTGAATGGCTCAAATCCATCGTATGAAGAGATTGAATCTAGTAAAAGGGAGGGAAAATATTTAATAAAAGAATAGAAATGAGTTTGAGATCAGTGTCGCGGTGGACAATCGCCACACCTGTCCACATCACTCTTGCTCATCACAAACTTAATAAAACATCAGAATTTAAGCACAGAATAAATGAAATTTCAACATACCTCCCCCGAGCCAAGTCTCAAGTTAACCTCTCATATATGAGTGTAATTGGTCACATTGTATCATATGAGAAGAATAAAAGAAGAAAATATTGAGAAAAGATGACGAAGAAAACAGGGTGGATGGGTGGACACATAAATAAAAATAATGCATTAATTTTATTATATATCTAAATTACAATAGAAAAGTAAAATAAAAATAAATAAAAGAAATTAAATGGGGAATATTTGTGTCTAGCCTCCCTCAGTGGAGATCTCCTCCTTGGTTCCTTGAAGGAATGGATGGAGAATGGGATGATTTGGGAAGGAGGTGAGGGTCTCCTTCTATAGGCAGAATTGGACCCCCAAACGTTTTCATGTTGTAGATGCCTTAAATGACCTCTTCACATGTTTCACACTTCATGGATGTTGTTTATAAATAGTTGGGTCGTCTCTCCTCCAAATTTCAGATAATTTAGAAACTGGATGGAGGAGTTATTAATTTTCCTTTCTCAGTTTCTGTTTCTGGTCGAAGCTTCCAGGAAGGTTCCTCCAAAATTATGTCGTTTGAGGGCCACCTTAATGACTTCCAAACTTTACCAAATTTCATTTGGAGTCGTTACTGGATGTCCTAGTTCTATCCCAGGTGGAAACACCTCATTTGGTTGTGTGTAGGTCGAGTTTGGGTTTTGTTACATTGATGGGGTCCACGCTGTCCTCTAGGAAAAATGTCCAACTTCAATGAATTTGTAGACCCTCTAGATGGCCGAATAAGATCCTTGTCCAGAATAAAAAATGAAGGAAATAAAATAAATATTCTAACAAAATTTGAATCAGAAAATATGGAATTTAATTTTTCAATAGATGTCCAAAATACCCTTGACGTAAAAATCTCTCAAAAATCCAGAATTACTTATTTTTCACATTTAGGATCAAAATAACACTAAAACCTAATAACGTGATAATTAACCATCCAATAACACTATAGTGGGATTATAGACAATGATTTACAGTATAAAATATATTAAAATGTGAGCTTCATAAGTATCCCACACTTAAACATTGCACTCCTGGGCAATCATCTTACATCCAAATCAAATTCCACACATCAATCAAAAATGAGAAAATATCAATGATCTTATCCAAAATAGAACTCCATCATGTATCATATATGAAAAAAATCCTATCTCATTTTCATTTCAATCATTAATATTAGTTCAACCTCATAAATAAATCCATGCACCAATCATAACCTACCTCACATTGAATTTTATGTCACTCTACACTCAAGTGAAATTGAATCTAGAGTTATACTCATACTTGAAAATCAAATGTATAACCATAGGTTTGTGAAAATTCTCATTTCTCTACAGCGTGAAACATGAAAATGAATTTCATCATGAGGGATTTAATTAGAGGTTCAAATGACTCTGTGGATTAGGTTTGGTAGGAAAATTATTGAAAACATTTCAGGCTAGAAAGAGGAGGTTGGACTTTTAAGTACAGTGCATGATTAAATCAAGGGAAAACACAGGTAATTCGTCTCTCAATACCACATTAAAATGTGAAAAAAAATTCACCACCCCCTTTTATGACATTGTAAATGATCCATGAAGTGATTATAATGAATGATATCATCTACGTTCTCCCTTTCTTTCAAAGCTTTATAAAGGCACAACATTATTTTCTTTTTTTCATAGAGGATGAGCTAAAAATTGAATACAATGAATGGATGACAATTCATGCCCTTGATTTTTGGGAGGGAAATGAGTCATAAAATAATCTACAATGATGAATTCAAGAACATCTCCATTTTTTTTTGAAGGAGAAATTGATGAAACAAATAAAGAACAATTAAATGACGACACATGCCCAATTCTCTTATTGTCCACTGCCCAAAGTATTGACACACACCTCACACCACCAATAAATGATACACATCCCAATTAACACAAAACAAATCCCTTCCCCCACACTCAAACTTGAACTAACCATGCAAAAATACTAAAAGTGTGGGTAGTTAAGGAAAAATTCACAGGTAATGTGGCTTAAACCTATAATTCAATTCATGGAATCTAAGGTCTTATAAAGGATAAATGTAAAGGTGGGTCTCAAGATAAAATGTGGCTTGCCAAAGAGATGCCTTAATCATTTCAAATACATTCCATGAAATCCAAATCTTCTAAAGATATTTATTCACAAATTCTGGTTCTCACAAAAAATTCAAGTTTCCCTCAAGAAGGTGTGGGTATTATGAAGAATTGGTAAAAGTGGTTTAGAATACCACACATGATTGGAAAAATATTTTGAGTCAGTGTTTTAAGGGCATGGATTTCAAAAATCAGTCAAACTCATTAAAATTATTGAAAATCCATTTCAAAGGAAAATAATTCATATCAACTATCATTTAAAATTAATTATTTCAAGAATCATTTCAACACTTTCAAAATCAATTGATGTGTGAAATGTGATAAGAATATTCATTAAAGATCAAAATATGTTTTGGAACAAAAAATTAAAGGAGTTTAAATGATAATAATAAAACGTTAACTCCCTCTTGAAATAATGATTTGGTCCAATTCCTCTAATTCTTGGGGCTTCCTTCTGCCTTCATGATACTACAAAAGAAAAATTACTCAATTAATCACAAGGATCATTTCATTTAAGATCAAAATGAAAAGAGGGAGGGGGCCACATGCTAGACAATTTCCTAATACTGAATTTTAAATTTAAATTACTAGAAAGCATGTAAAGATAAATCTTGGTATGATCCCCCAAGTGGGCCTAGAATCTTTTACTGCCTCCAGAGGGCAGTACCAGATTTTATCCATAATATGTCGGTGGATGAATCTTCTTTGATTTGAACCACTACATGTGGATTTTCTTATCATCCACTTATTCTTTCTTGTTGTGGAGGAATACATTGATAGAGTACACTAGATCCTCCCCCTTCAAAATTTGGTACAGCTTGTATGGAAGGGGTAAGATGATGTAGGGATCCTCTTCTTCATGTGTTGCTACTTGTGCAACCATCTTGTCTTCCAGTGCTAGCTTCATGGGGGATTCATCCTCCGGTCTGTTTTCCTCAGGCTTAGCAACTTGGATCTCTTCTTGATGGGGCTCCTCTAGTAGATATTCAATGTATTTAGGGAGCTCCAGGAGTTCCTCAATAGGTTCATCATTTTCTACATCATCCTCCAAGTCGTACTATGAGATGGATGAATCTGAAAATTCAAAACTATTAGGGGTGATACTCAAATTAGTATCATTAAAATTAAAAGATTTTGAGTTTAAGATTGTATCATCTCACTAAGTCAATTCAACTTTAATCTAATCTTCAATTGAAAGTGCCTCTTGGAGTTTATTATCATTCAATGGAGGTAGGTAGTCATGCTCCTCCACCTCAAGTTTGGATTTAACTTTATGAATTTCATCAGTGAAATTAGGGAGGACCTGTGGAAATTTCTTATTTGCATTGAATCTTTCAATGTCAGTTTTGAGTTCATCATCCATGGATATCAAATATTCAAGTGAGATCTAGGTTGCAAGTCCTCTTTCCTTCTGTTTGAACCAAATCATTAGAGCATCAACCCTTCATTGGAGGGCCTTCTCATTGTAGTCAGTTTCTTCTTCTTGCACATGTGAGTAATTATTCTATGCATAATAATTGTAATTTGAATGGATCATAGAAAAAATATTTTTTTGATTTTTTTTTACAAAATTAAAACTATCTAAAATTTAAAAATAGAAAAAGTAAAGAAAAAAACTGATTAGATCCCCAGCAACGTCGCCAGTTTTGATGCACGCCTATCATAGGGCGTGACAAAAGAAATTTAATTTTTCCTAGTGGAGCATAGAGGCTGACCAGGGTCGTCTCACTTGAGGAGCTTTCTCAATCGTTCACTCACTTAATATGATTCACCTAAACTTCTTATTTTTGGTGATTTTTGTTTATTCTAGGAATGTAATTCAATTCAATTTAAATAAAAGATAAAACTAATATGTAATGACAGAATACAATTAATGAAGAAAGAGCATGGCCTTTATGGGTTAGTTTTTGGGTTCCATCACTATTTTTTGGTATTTAATTTAAGTTTGATAATTCAATTATGAGATATAAATCATGAATTACTATTATTTTATTTATTTGTGTGAACTATTGAATGCATTTAGCAATCTTAACTTCACCTCCTCTTATAATCAAGGTTGATGACACACCTCGATTGAGAGTGTGACATCTTCCTAGACCTGGCTCCATCATATGCCATTTCAACCACTGAATGGCTCAACTCCATCGTATGAAGATCTTGTATCTAGTATAAGGGAGGGAAAATATTTAATAAAAGAATATAAATGAGTTTGAGATCAGTGTCGCAGTGGATGATCGCCACACCCATGTACATCACTCTTGCTCATCACAAACTTAATAAAACATTGGAATTTAAGCACAGAATAAATGAAATTTCCACATACCACCCCGGGCCAAGTCTCGGGTTAACCCCTTATATTTGAGGGTAAGAGGTAATGGTGGATAATATGAGAAGAATAAAAGAAGAAAAGAATGAGAAAAAATGAATAAGAAAACATGGTGGATGAGTGGACAAAGAAATAAAAATAATGCATGAATTTTATTAGATATCTAAATTACAATTGAAAAGTAAAACAAAAATAAAGAAAATAAATGAAATAGGGAAGATTTGTGGCCATCCTCCCTCGGTGTAGATCTCCTCCTTGCTCACTTGATGGAATGGATGGAGAATGGGATGATTTGAGAAGGAGGTGAGGGCTTCCTTTTATAGGCAGAATTAAATCCCCGAAAGTTTTTGCATTGTAGAGCCTATAGATTACCTCTTCATGCATTCCACCCTTAATGAATGTTGTTCATAAATCACGTTTCCGTCTCACCTCTACATTTCATATAATTTTGATATAGGGTGAAGGAGTTATGAATTTTTCATTCTCAGTTTTTGTTTTTGGACGAAGTTTCCAGGAAGTTTCCTCCAACGTTATGTCATTTAATGGCCACCTTAATGAATTCCAAACTTTACATAATTTTATTTAGAGTCGTTACTTGATGTAAAAGTTCTATCCTAGGTTGAAACACCTTATTTGGATTTGTGTATGCCATGTTTGGGTTCTGTTACATTGGTGGGTTCCATGTTGTCTGCCCGAAAAAATGTCCGACATAAATGAATTATTAGACCCTCTAGATGGCTGAATCAGCTCCTAGTACAGAAGACAAAAATAAAGGAAATAAAATAAATATTTTATAAAAATTTGAATCAGAAAATTTGAAATTTAATTTTTCCAGAAATGACCAAAATACCCTTGGCGTAAAAATCTGTCAAAAATCTAGAATTAGTCATTTTTCACATTTAGGTTCAAAATGACACTAAAACCTAAAAACATGACCATTACCCATCCAATAACACTATAGTGGGATTATAAAAAATGATTTAGAGTATAAAATAAAAAAAATATGATCTTCATCAAAAAATAATACCTAATTTCCCATTATTACAGATAATTGTTAAAAATAGAAGTAACTATGTAAAAAACCAATGTGTGGGAAATTTGATGACTTGCCAAATGAGATTCCCAACTGAGATGGGAGTATGAAATGGGAAAATTGGAATTATACTATCTTTTTTTACTTAGGTTCAATATAGAAACCTAAAAAAGGGGGAACACCCAAACATCCCTAAAAAAGAACCAGATGCAAGTGAAACCTTAGTTCGATAGAGGCATCTGATTTCCAATTGGTCATCTGATACCTTAATCAAGAAACAATGGATAAATTCCATTGAGATGTTTTTTCCTTCTTTTTATGTTATTAGTAAGATATGTTTATACTTGTGGTTTATTATATAGAGGGAGAATATGATAAATTATGGACGTTGATCAAGAATATGAATCCAAAGTAAGAGATCAATGTGTTGGGGTGGAAGGAATTCTAGAAAATGTTTTTCCAAAATAAATTTCATCACACTCTTTAACAAAAAAATTAAAGAGATTTGCATTCCCTAAATAAAAATTAAAATGAATTGACCTGAGAGTATAAGAAAAACACTAAAATACTTTCAATATATGCCTCCATATTTTTCATTACACCAAAAAATTAATGTATACTGATTCTTTGGTGGGATAAAACTATGTCTATGAAAATCCATGGTAATTTGAAACTTTTTTAGCTGTGAGGAAATATTTTGGTGTGACCTAAAAATCAAGATAGAGATCGTTGAATATAAATGGTATCAAAGGGGTAAGATATTGAATGTAGAGTTTAATTATAATTATGCGATGGAGAAATATAATGGTGGTAAAAAATAACAACATCACACTTGTCAAAAGTGTGGAAAGAAGAACCATGAAAATTGCCTAAGGAAGATAAGGAAATTATTTTGGTTTTGAAAGGAAGGGAACCTAACTCAATATCATTGATGGGAGAAACCCACCAATACAATGTTAGAGTGGAATGATTTCGCCTCCCCTTCTCCTATTATCTTGTGTTTAAACTTTAAATAATAATGAAACTATATGAACCACTTCCCTAAGAGAATGGTTATTAGAGACCATCATTTCCAACAACCTCCAATGTAGTATGGTTGCGAATATTCCATCACAATCACTAAGGTGGATCCCAAAAATGAGGACGTGAAAGGTACAAAATTTATTCATTCAATAATATAGAATGTGCATTTTGATTATAGTTTGACTTATTACTTCACATCACACATGTTTAATAGAACTATTTAAAAACCACAAAATATAATGGATTCAGAGATTTTAGTAAAAATAAAAATCAGAATATTATTGGATACCTAGTATATAACTCCACCCTCATCAAACATTTCAAAATAAACTTCTCAATGAATTTTGTGATACTCTCTTTTGTCTAATTTTATGCAATAATAGGTATGGGTAGGATTTCATTATATAATTCCAACATATTTTTAACAAGAAGGAAATCATTATTCGTATCATGAGTCATCTTTCTGAATATATACAAGTTCATGGATGAGGATAAATCTTTTTTAACACCAACATCCCAAGAATTGATATTATTTCCCTAGGAGAAAATGTATTTATCTCAATAGATTTTAATATTAGGAAGAAATCATTATTGAAGACAAGACCATTATGAAGAAATATTCAAAAGTGTTTCTCGATGAATTTATAGTCTTTCCTCAAAGTTAAGAGGTTGAATTTTAATCTAGCTTATACCTGGGCCATTTGAAAAATCCAATACTTTATAAAATATGGATTTTTTGGAACATGGGGATCTAAAGAAACAAATATTAGAGAATATGGATAATGGATTCATATTCCTATTGCTTCATAAGGGGTGAACATGTAAGGTCTAAAGTTTTTTAAAAAGAAAACTATGTTCAATGGCATATGTGATACACAACACTGAACCAAAAAAGAAACAATTATTTTAATATGAATATTTTATCCTTTACATCGTATTTTTTGGATATTATTAGTGTTAAATAATTTTTTAATTATATATATTTATAATATATATCATTATATTCTTAGTAAATAATCAATCAGTTTTTGTTAATGTTGTTTTGTTCTCCAAAATATATTTTCTTCTAAATGATTTTCATTTCATATTATTAAAAACATATTTTAATTATTTTATATACATTTATAAAAATATTTTTTTTAAAAAAAATCGATTTCTAATAATAGAATATTTAAATTATCTTAAGGTAAGAATTTTGTTTTGAAAATACAGATTTTTCAGTAAATAGTTAAAATTCCATTTTTATGTAAAATTATCAGTTCTATTGATAAATTAATTAGTTGGAAATTCATATTATTATTTTAATTTTATATAAATATATAATATTAATTATTTTAGTTATATTAAAATCAATTAATTACATTAAAATCATCTTTGTAAAATATTTTTTTATAAGTTTATTTTTTGGCTTCAAAACACTTTCTCTCAAATATATTTTAAATTTCATAATGTTTCTCCATCCAAAATTATTAAAATCACCCCAATGAGAAATAATTTAAATGAATTTTTTAGATTATATATATTTATTTATTTATTTATTTGTTGAAATTTATATAATGATGATTAATATTTATATAGTTAGACACAAATCATTCTTTAATTAAAAATGCATTTTTTGGAAAAACCCTATTTCCATCATGCTTATGGATTTTATAATAAATTAAACTATTAAAAATATAGTAATTTATTTTGATAAAATAGATTCAATATTTGTAATCATATTAATAAATATTATGTAATAAGGTTAACTTATTTTTTGAACAATGTGAATAGTAACTATTGTAAATATTAATTATCATGGAAAAAAAATAAGTTAATTAAGGGTAAAAATAATTTCAAAAAACACTATAAAAAATGTAATTATAATAGTATGAATATTTTTATTTTACTTTTAGTAATACTTATATTATATTAATTCTATATTATTATTAGTTTATAAATGATTCCGTAATCAAATTAATAAAAAGTATATGATAAAACACAAATTGTATTTTAAAGTAATACACAATTTTAATTTATAAATTCATTTTTAGGAATTAATTTATTTTTTTAATTGAATAATATTTTATTAAAATGTTAATATTAAATAATTTTTATCAATTATAAATGATTATATAATTTGAATGTAATTTTTCTAAGGTTCTGAAAATTGTTGTTGTCAATGAACACAGCATTTCTCATTAATATGTACATTCTATTTTAAAATTTTAAAATCATATATTTTGAAATTTATTTTTATAAAATTTATATTATTTTTGTACTAATAATTCCCCAATTTTCCAATGGTGATTTATTTACAATTTACCAATATAGTTATGTTTTCGTGTAAATAAATTAAATACGGTATAAATATACAGTGTGTATAATGACATCATAACGTTCAAAAAGTTTTGAAATAAATTAAAAAAAAGGTATCCCTGAAAAAATATATTTTCCTATTTAAAATAATGTCATTTGAGGTTTATTTTATCAATTTTATAAATCAATTATGAGTCTTCTAAAACCATTAACATATTTTATGGTTTTAAAATAATTTCTTTTAGATTGTGACTCCCCTCCACATCAACAATAGTAATATTTTCACAAGTTTCACCATTGGTATTATAAAATAATAAAAACCAATCTCATTTAGAAGAAATTGTGTTAAAAACAATTGGAATTTTTATTTTTTTTATTTTATTATATAGATTCTAAAAACTATGTTTGAGAAATTATAAAGAATTCCCCACTAATTTTCTATATAAACCAACCAATTATCTCCTTAATTTCAATTGTTTACGTTATAAGTAATTTATATAAATTATATTACATTCCAAATTATGTAAGTTTAATTTTATACCATTAATTATATATCATTTTTAACTATACCTAATCTGTTAATATTCTGAAATTTAATAAGGTATTTCTCTCTTCTCATGTTAAATTAAGAACCTATTTTATGTTATTATTGTTAATATCCTTTTTATAATGTTGAAATATGGTATTACATATCCTATTAATATAAATTTAATGTAAAAATTATTATATTCCCCTTTTAGTATCATTAATCCCAACTATTAACCTTTGTGTACAGTTGTGACCATACCGAAATTTAGTATGTGTTCTTATATTTCTCCATGGTTTTAAAGTTTTTTCATTATCTTATGCCTTTTATTTCCAATTCCTATTTTTCGGATATGTTTTTACATGTAACCATTACATCCCATTTTCATTAAAAATGGTAAGATGACATTTTTTATCTATTAAAAAATTATAAATTTTTATGAGACGATGATATGTTGTCGATGTTCCATGACGAGTTTCCAAGCCAAACAATTCTGAAGTGAATACTCGTACTAACTTCTTATAAAGGGTGTTTAAATTTATGCACTTATAATTATTGATTGAAGAATTAGATATATTTATTCCAAAATCCATGATATTTCATTAAAATATGATAATAATTAAATCCATGTTTTAAGAACAATGTGGAACACTAAAGTATGAAAATGAAATGAATATGAGAGGCACATCCAAAATTATATTTCCCTCGGATGTAATGGGTAATGTTTATCCTCACCAGACATCATTTTGGGATAGGGAGTGAAGCTAATTCTTTTATGGAACTTTATCAAAAATTATTTATTGGAATCTTGCCTTTAAATATTTGTGATGATGTGTTTTAATTTGTTTCCACATTTCCCATGTTTCATTTATGATTATCATGATATATCATGCCTTGTTGTTCATGTTTATGACTAACACCCATTTTATGACCCATTTTTTATTACTATTGACTAAAATTTATTAGTTTCTTCATATTATTACATGTTTATTGAATTATTGGTATTTATAGATCTCCCATTTCTTATGTATGACCTTAGGGTATCCCCTTCATTTTTATGTATGAAGGAATATTATTAACATGTTAAGTAGGTTTTTAGTAAAGATGATGTATTCCTGGTTTTAAGATGTTATCAACTGTACAACATTCCAAATGTCACTATTATTATATATCTTCTATGTTTCATTATGTGTAATTTTTTTTCCTAAATCACGAAATTAAGTGTAATAAAGAGAAAGTTTTCCATAGTTTTTAGAAGAGTAAATGTTTAGTTGTTTTTGGGATTATGATTAGAAAACTCTATATAAATCCATATGGATGAGACTAAACACAATAAGATATTCTTACATTTTGGTAAAACATATAGTAAGTAGATTCCCTAAAATAAACCCCTTTATATATATTACAAGTTTATGTGGATCTAGAATAGATGTACCAAGGTATAAAAACAGAATACAACATATTAGGATAGACTTGATGTGGAATTAGTGCATGATAATAGGCCTTGATTCACTCCTAGTTTTTAAATCATGGGGAATATTAATTTGAATATTCACAAGCTCATATTGAAAAACTATGAAGGGAAAAAATTCTTATAAGTTTTAATTATAGAAAATAGATCATAGATAATATATATTGATGCCTATAATTTCATATGTTAAAAAATCATTCAAAAGTTATCACTTTAATTTCATTCACAAGTTATCACTCTAATTTCATTGGATTATCATTTATGAAATAAAAATTAATCATCATTGTTTGTTCCCTCTTTTCTAGAAAATGGAATGTAATAGGAGTAACCATGTTAGAAACCAATGTGACGGACAATGTGATGACTTCCCAAAAGACATACCCAATCATTTGGGACCTCCTATAAGATAAATTCTGATTACACCAAACCAACTATAAAAATAAAAATTAACAACCAGTAATTTTTTGAATTCCCTAAGAATTCATTGAAGAGGAAGAAATAATCTAAAGGTAGTTCATAAGATAATGGTGATAAGGGAAAGAAGACCCAATTATCTTTAATTAATAAGCATGGAATGAATCACCAAGGCAATTATCACAAAGGGATTGGGATGTTTTTTTTTGGCAACATGGGGAACGAGGTATCCAATTTTAAATAAAAAATGGTTAATTTGATGGATGGAAATAAAGTTCAACATATGTTACTTATATAATTATATTTAATAAACTTATATAATTTAGTAGTCATCCACGCCAATGCTTTATTCCAAGGGCTAAGAAGAATAATGAACACCAAAATATCCCGGAACAAGGGAATAATAAAAGTCTAATTTTAAGATTGATCATGATGATTTATGTACATGTAAAATATATTATGGATTACTGTATGTCACATCTTATTTCAATTCATTCCCTATTATAATTCTTGTAATTTTTATATGAACGTCGAGTTACCAAGAAAAATTATTTGATATCATCCAATTAAATATTTGACTATTTATAAACTGTTTATGTCTGTGGGAATGTTATTATTGAAAATATTATCATTTTTCTATTGGTGTAATTTGATGTTATCTTATTTATGGAATTTGTTTCATCAAACAAAGTTAATATAAATTTCTAGGTGAAGGAATTCACCGTCCTTACATTTAAGCACCGTTCAATTGTATAAAATCACAACGTGTAGGATGAATATTATTAAGTATTGATATATTTAATTATAAGAAAGAATATCTATCTCCAATGTTTGGGACTAAATAATTACTGAAACAATGGAAATTATTGAAGTGTAATGATTAAAGTGTCTAAGTATGAGTACTTGAGATTTTAAAATATGTATATCAATGACATTCTAGAATTAAGAATCATGAAAAATATAATGATTCTTCCATATTTGTTTTTAATTAAGGAGTTGAATTTATTTTTAACGGTGATGGAAACCTATCAAAGTGATTTTGTGGTAAAATGATATTTTAGAAAACACATGATTGAGGGATTAATAACCCTTAATCAGTGATTAATTTTATAATAAACTTATTGTTTTTTGGGATGATATTTATATGGATATACTTATTTTTAAAAGAATTGATACAACTTTTGAAGATTCATGTGATGGATGTTTAGTGTGATATTTTGTAAAATACATTACATGATCAAATATTTTAAATTTTTAGGTGATTATTGATATTTTGGGGGAAAATTTCATTACATAAGGTATATATAACCATTTTTATTATTTGAGAAGGATTGTATCATGTTTGTTGAGTTGTAAGATGAAGGGAATGAGGAAACCCTTAAGGTTAAAATAATTCTTTATTTTTGAGGTTATTAGTGTAATATATGATCATTTATTTGTGGAATTTCTTATGTTATATATTTGGGATTATTTTTTAATTTTTAGAGGTTAATTTATTATGGTTTATTCATTTTTAGTATCATCATACTTTATGATTACAATTTTGGATTTAGTAATGATATGGGGTAAATGTTGTTATTATTTTATGGATTATGTGAACCATTTTAAGTTTATTCTTGTGCTTTAGGAGTAAGTTTTTTGAGTTATCATCATTTTGAGAAAATATGTGATTATAGTGTAAACATATTAAAGGATGAAATTATAAATTTAAAGAATGTATATTTCCTTATATAACTAGTTAAGATGGTTAAGTAATTCCTTAACAATAAAAAAATAATCTATTGGCCAAAATTTTGTCATATAATAATCATTTTTGATGAATTGGTGGCCAATCTTTCCATCACATATTTATGGTTTTTTAGTTATTGAGTTACTCCAAACTATGTTTTCTATCACTATATGCCAATTCTTTAGTATTCGTTTTCTCAACCATTTTTATGTTCTTACATCCCATAACATTCCCCCAACATTGAAACATAGTTATTTATGACCTTCGCACATACCTTTCCCACATTTCAAGTTGATGTTTTATTAACCTTTTTTATGATGTGGGTTTATAATGATGACATTTTGAAATGTCAAAACAAATATTTCTTATCGAGTCAAAGTTAAACTTTCATGGATAAAATTTATTAAAGGGGGATGAATGTAACACCCTGAGTTTTTAAAATATAAAAATATGTTCAACAGCATATGTGATATGGAACACCGAACCTAAACAAAAAAAAGTATTTTTTTAAATATGATTATTTTAAGCGTTCCATTAATTTTTTGGATATGAGTAGGATTAATTAATTTATGAAATATAAATATTTACTGTATATATTGATAAATTCTTAGTAATTTATTAATTATTTATTTTTAATATCCTTTTATTCTCTAAAATATGTTTTCTTCAAAAATGTATTTTTTTATTTTTATGAAAAAGAATATTATAATTATTTTTTAGAAAATTTAAAAAAATTAATTGTAAAAACAAAATTCAATTTTAAAATCACTATATCAAAATTAATTTAGTGTAAATTTTTTGTATTAATCATAAAATATAGATTTTTTCGTGAAAATTGTAAAATACCATTTTTTGTAAAATTTTAATTGATTTTGATAAATTATTTAATTTAAAAGTAAAATTTTTCTTCTAATTTTATTTCTTAATAACATAGGTATTATTTAGTTATATTTAATTCAATTAATTATTTTTAAATCATCTTTTTACTATATTTTATTATAAGTTTATTTTTAGGATTCAAAACACTTTTTTCTGAAAAACATGTTAAATTGAATAATGATTCTCAATCATAATGAAATAAAATAACACATAATGAGATATAATTTAATTTAAAATTTTAGATTATATATCTATATTTATGTATTTAAATTCAAATATAGAATATTATTATTTACTTTTTAATAAAAAATCATAGTGTAATTAAAAATACATCTTCCTGTAAAACATTCTTTATATCATGCTTGTAGGTTTTTTATTAAGTTAAATTATTCCAAATATATGAATTTATTTTGATAAAATGGATTCCATATTTATAATCATCTTAATAAATATTAGGAAATAAGGTTATATTATTTTTTGAACAATGTGAATAACAATTTTAGTAAATATTAATAACCTTGATAAAAGAAAAATAGGTCCATTAAGGGTTAAAATAATTAAAAAAACTAGAGACTAATTAATCTTATAATATGAATATTTATATTTTAATCATTAAAATATTGACTTTCTACATTAATTAATGGTTTATTACTTTTTAAATGATTAAGAAATAAGTTTGATAAAAATTATATGACAAAAAATTGTATTTTTAAGTAATATTAAATTTCAATGAAGACATCTGTTTTGATGAATTAATTGTTTTTTAAGTAAATAATTTTTCTATAAAATATTTTTCTTTTATAAATTTTTATCAAATAAATTATGATTATATAACCAAATGTAATTATTATATGGGCTCAAAAATTATTATTGTAAAAAACCAACATTTCCTGAATAAATTTTGATTTTTGTCTTAAAATTTTAAATTCATAAATATATAATTTTTTTGATAAAATTAATATTATTTTCGGAATAAAAACATTTAAATTATCCAATTGTTAATTTTTTATAATTTTTGGTGATAATCAACTTTTTGGTTAAAAAATTAAATACCATATAAATATACGATGTTTATTTGGAAATCCTAATGGGTCAAAAGTGATGTAATAAAAAAAATAAAGGGTATAAAAAAAATATATGTTTTCCCTTTAAAATAATGTGATTTTATTTTTATTTTATCAATTTGATAAAGCCTTCATAAATCCTAAAATTCCATTAATATATTTTAAGGTTTTAAAATCATTTATTTATGAGTGTGACTCCCCTCCACATAACCAAGAGTAATATTTTCATAGGAATGGACCTAGGAATTATAAAATAAAAAAACTCATTTTATATAAAACAATGGAAAAACAATGGGAAGGTTTATGGGATTTTTATTATATTGTCTCCAAAACCTATGATTGATAAATTATAAATAATTCGCCACTCATTTACTATATAAACCCAATCATGATCCCATTTATATTATCTAAAAACTCTTTATCACATCCTTACTCTACCCTAAAATCTCTATACTCCTCCCAAGGTAATCCTATTCCCTAATTATTCTTCTAAAAATAATTTGGAATCGCACTCCCAAGGTAAGGGACCTTCCACTATTCCTTTCAATTCAAGAAACTTTATTGAAATTAGTAATTTTTTATTTCAATAGGTTATATTGTCATTAATTTATATTCACTGAATTTCTATCCAATTTATGTCATTTCAATGAGATAACATTTATCCTCTCTCATTTTTACACATCCCTATGCTATTACTTTTCCAAAATTTAGTAAGGGATTTATCTCTTCTCATGTTAATTTAAGAAGCTCTTTTAGGTTATTATTCTTAATTTACATTTTCTCATTTTGGGGTATGTTATAAAATATCATTGTTACTCTACATATAAAGTATAAATTATTAGATTCCCATTTCACTCCCATTAATCCTACTCATGAACCTTTATTTACACCCATTTCAATATAGAAATTTTCTACAGGTTATTTTCTTTTTCCTCTTTATTCAAGTATCCTCTTTATCTTATTCCCTTTTATATCCAATTACTATTGTATGGATTTGTTTTTACATGTCCCTATTATCATCTATTTTCTTTCCATATGATGGGAGTCCCAATTTCACTCATTAACCATTTTTATGGGGTTTTAGGTGACGATGTTATGCTATCAAAATTCCACCACACTTTTCCATGCGAAACATTGGTGTAGTGCATATCTGTAACTGTTTCCTATCAAATATGTTATACTTTATGTGATTATAATTATTTATTAGGGACTTATATGTATTTATTCCACACTCCATTATCATATATTAAAATATGATGATGAATGAATCAATTTTTCATGATATATGCAGCACACTTAAGCATGATAATGAAATGAATGTGATGGGAGCACCCAAATCTATGTAGCGCTCCAATGCACTAGGTAATGTTTTGTATCATGAGATTTTATTTTGGGATTTTAATTGAATATAATTCCCTTGTGTGTATTTTTTATCATTATGTCTAGAGGTTATCCCGTACATTTTTATGATGTAGAGTTTTAAGTTTTTCCACATTCCCCATGTTTCCTTTACGATTATCATTCTATATCATGCCTTATTATTCAGTTTTACGATTTTATCCCTTTTTAAGACCCATTATTATGCCTATTTAATTATATTTATTACTTAATTCAATTTATTCCATGTTTATTCCCTTACTAGTACTTATAGGACACTGCTTCCTTGTACATGTCCCCAGGTTATCTCTTTCAGATTTAAGTATGAAGGAACATTATGAATATATTATGTATGTTTTCAATACATATGATGTAATCCATGATTTATATTTTTACATAATGTACCTAATTCCAAAATAAGCTCCAATTCTCAATATTTAGAGTTTCATTATGTGAAATCTTATTTAAGAAATCATGAAATAATGTATAATAAAGAGGATGATTATCATAGAGCAAGTTCTCTTTGTCAAGAAGGAGGACATGTCAATACCACTTTTAATTGTTTATCATGAGACAAACATGATCATGATAAAGAAAATTTATCCTCTACCAAAAATTGATGAATTGTTTTATGAGATACTTGGGGCCCAATACATGCCTAACGTGGAACTCTGGTTGTGGTATTACCAAGTAATAATGGAGGAGGATATCCCCATTACTCATTTCCATTGAATGTATGAGAACTATGAGATCATAATAATGCAAATGAAACTCACTAATTCTCTTATTATCTTTATGTAGTTGATGAATAGTCTCTTTACAGACTACCTCAAAAACTAGTTGGTAGTCTTTGTAATATATATTATAATATATTACAAAAGTAAGGGGAAACAAGATGAGTATTTGAGAGTGATGCTAAAGACCTTATGTAAGGATAAGGTTTATGTAAAGTATAGAAATTTCTGGTAATATAAGAAGGAAGTCTCATTCATGGGGAGTATTATCTCATGTAATTTGATATTTTTAGACCATTCAATGAGAGGAAATAATGTTATATGGGTGTGGTGGATTATCTTACAAATTCTACTAACATAATGAAAATCTTATAGGACTTCTCACTTGATCAACTTCTAAGGACATGCATTAGACAAGTAGTGAGGCAAGATTGTACACTATTATCAATTGTATCTTACCAAGATCCAAGACTTACCTACAAATTTTGTACGAGTCTACCACGTGTTCTAAATAATGATTCGAACACTAGCATGAATTATCACCCTGAAAATGAATTCCAATATGAGCAGACTATTCTAAAACTCAAAGAAATGTTGAGAGCATTTTAGATGAACATCAAAGGAAGATGGGACCAATATATTCCTCCTTAAAGTTCTCATACAATAATAGTTTCCACTCAAGCATAAAATTGGTTCCCTATGAATCCTATTATTGTAAGTGATGAAGTAAACCTGCATTCTGGGATAATTTTTGTGAACAAAAACTATTGGATCTTGAAATTGTTGGGGAAATAGTGGAAAATGTCTGGACCATTCCACAAGACCATAAGGATTATCCAATTCATTAAAATATATATGCTAAAAATATTTGATAATATAGAGATTTTGAGGTTGTAGATAAGATATTACTCTATATATTCATCAATCTAAGTCATGTTATTTATTAAAGAAGGATTGCTTAGTCTAAGACACATCTGAACCATTGATGACCCTTATTTTATTGGAGTGTTGACCAGTCAACTAGCACTCCATGTTAACATATTACAAGTATATAACATGTTCCATGCATACCTCTTGAGTGTGAACATTCTAGATCCCTTACATGTGTTAAATATAGATGTGGTACCATTGTAAAATGATATTTTATAATGGGATCAAATGATGATGATCTTAGATCATGGAGAAAATATTATAAAAAATTAGACATTGCACCTAGTTAAAGTGTTATGGAGAAACCAAAACATTGAAGAAGAAACATGGGAATCTAAGTAAGTGAAGAAATATAATGGGGATAATAATATTTAGTGTGTGAAATAGAAATTTCAATGGAGAAATACCTCTGAGGGAATATAATAATGACCCCAACTTTTAAAAATAAAATTCCCCCTTTTATAGAATTATATTTTCTTTACGTATTATGGATATAGAAAACATATCAATTATATAGTTTTATTATTTCCCATTAGATTGAAAAACCATTAATAATCCTAACCATTGATAATTTATATGTTGAACTATGATCATATAATTACTATAAATAAAGGTTCTTCAAAAATCCAAATGAAATTGACAAAGGAAGTTATGACCCTGACTAGTTGTATCATACTCTATGAATCTAGTTTATTAGATCTTTATAGGGATAAGGAATCACAAGAATTTTCACTTTAAAAAGACTAAATCAATATCCAATAACTAAAGCATGATCAAAATCATATATAGCAGAAGTTCAAGATGATCAAGATCATGACCCAAATATTAGACACTGAACAACCCCATGAAAATCTCACTATTGTGCACCTTACCCTTAGGGAATTTGTTGGTCTAATTATGGTATACGTATCAAGACCTAACTAATTATAATATGTATATTGAATATAATAATGAATATATTCTTTTTTTATTTTTGTTACTCTATAAATGATTTTGATTTTTTTATGTTAAAACATACTTTTTATTTTTGGGTAATATGCAATTTAAACTATGAAATTTATTTTGATGAATTAGTGGAATTTGGAAATAAATAATATTTTAATAAAATATTATTAATAAAAAACTATTATTAAATTTAAATGATAAAATATTTTTTTATTTCTTCAAGTGAAATTTTTATAATGGTTAAAAATAATTTATTGTCAAAAAACCCATCATTTCTCAACAAATGTCAATTTTTATGAAAAGTTAAAATTCCATTTTTTAGACTTTTTTTTTATAAAAGAAATATTATTTTTGAAACCATAACATTAAAATTACCCAATGGTGAATTTTTCATATTTTTTTGAGACAACCGTCTTTTTGAGAAACAATTAAATATGATATAAATATATAGTGTGTATTATGACAACATAATATCCCAATACTGATTCAATAAATTACATAAAATTTATCCACAAGAAATCTACATTTAAAATTTAAATTAATGTTTTTTTGAGGTTATTTAATGAATTTTATTGAGCCTTTATGAATTCTCCAAAACCTATATTACATTTTTTTTATTAAAATCATTTATTTAAGATAATGAATCACCTATATATCATCAATGGAAATATTTTAATAATTTTTCGCCTATTACTTATAAAATAAGGAATCCATATTCTATTTGGAAGAAAGCATGGGACAAACATTGAAAAGGTTTTTAGTTTTTAAAAAAAATTATATAGAGTCTAAAACCTAACTTTGAGAAATAACAAAGAACTCACCTATATATTCTGATATAAACCCACAATTTATCCCATTACACTTAACTAAAAAAACATAAATTATGATTTCAGTCTTCCATCCCCTCTCTATAAACCTTGTAATGGTCCCCCAATCTCTCAAGATGCTCCTCCGAAGCCATTCAAATCACCCTATGATGGTAAGGGATCCTATACAACTCCCATTTGTTCAAGAATCATCTTAATTTTATGTCCTTTAATTTATATTTCCTAATTTTAGAATATTTATTTATATATCCCCCTTATATCCTATTTCTTATAAAAATTACATGAGACCAATTTATCTCTAATTAAACAATTTTATAGACCCTTATGTACTATTGATATGCTACTGAGATTGCACTATGATTTTTCCATGCCAAACCTTTTTTTTGGATACCATCACTATTTACACTGAAGTGTATTCACCTATACACACCTATAATTAAATTAATGATGAATTAGATTTTATTTATTCTACACACCTAAATATTGGAATTAAATTTGATGAAACGTGTTCTTATTATATATGATCTATGCGGAACACTTATTCTTGTATATGATACGATTTTGGTGGTTTCACCTATATAGCAGTACAATGGAATGTGTAATGTTTTCGTCTCATGATGTACAATTTATGGCATGTAAGAGGTTATTATAAGACATTATGTTATGATGTCTTGGTGTTTAACATTGACTAATGTTTATGATTTCTTGTTAAAATGTTTTTCCACATTCCCATGTTTCCTTTATGTTATCATGGTATATAATGCCTCATTGTCCGTCCAATGGTCCTAAGGCCTTTATTTTTTATTGATTTTGAAAATCTACCTTTCAAGGGGTGAGGTGGAACCCTTTCAAGGCCCTTAGGCATAAGTATTACATGTCTCATAGGCCGTAGAATAATTAATTGCCTGTAGGTTTCAAACATTACATACAACCCAGACTAACTACTTGGAACTCCTCCCCACCAGCATCTTCATCATTAAATCATCTCTCTACCTTCGCATGGATATTCGGCTAAGTTATCCCGTGCATGCACAGGTTTGTCCCGATGGAAGGTGCCAAACCCTATCATTCTTGAAATCCGTATAGCTTCTGCTGTGGTGAAAGCTTTTTTACTCATCCTCCTCATAGAGCTTGTTCCTTGTTGGTTGTCTTGTTTGCATATCCACTTCATGGTGGCCCTAAGGCCTTGAGGTGGACCAAAAACCTTATTAGCCCGAAGGCTTGGGTGGCTCGATGGCCTTAATGGACTTGGGTACCGAATTTGTGGCCTGAAGGCCCAAACGAAGGCAAATTCCCAGCTACTAGAGTACCAAACAGTGCCTGCTACTGTTCACACTACAGTTTCTGCTATTGTACTGCACAGTTCCCGCTACAGTACTTCTATAGTACTACTACAATAATACTACAGTACCAAAAATTAATCCTCCACCTAGATTTGATCTCGGATCTCCTGGATGCACTTAAGAGTCCTCATTGTGAATGTTTATTATTCTCACTACTTTTATATCCCATTTATATACCTATATTCTAAAATGTAATAGTTTATTGAGGTTATTCTTTTACTATTCCATTTCTATCATTTATAGATTACCTTATCTTATATATTTCCCCAAGTTATCCTGTACAGTTTTAAGAATGATTGAATAATATTATCACGTTAAAAAATATTTTAAATAATTTAAATGCACCCCATGACTTAAGGTTTTATATAACGCACCTAGTAACCCAATAAACTATGAATCTCTATATTTTGGGTTGTATTATTTTTAATTTTATGTAATATATAATTAATTAATGTTTAATAAAAACAAGGGTTGTCATAATCATTATGTGGTACGTGAAAATGGACCTTATTGTGCATCTAGTATGTCACCCTCAAAGGATATTCTTCAGTTAATTCAAATTTTATATAAAAACCATTATGAAGGATTTGAAAATATTATATAATTTTTAAACAATCCAAAAGAACCCTTTTTTAGGATTAGGATATTATCCATACCTAAATGTGTCAATTTATGATAATTTTCTCATTAGTTTCGGTATTATACATTATGTTTCATGATATTAGGGTCTAATATAGTTTATTCCCTTATTTATAAATTATTTATAGTATAAGTAATATGAATCATATCGATGCATTCACTCCATGTATAGATATACCTCATGTGTAAGATAATGAATATAAAGCCATATCAGCAGATGGAACTGACAATGTTATAATCATATTGGGATAGATGACTCAGGTTATGAGTAATAACCATGCTGATAAGGAGAAACTTTCTGATCCAAAATGTGGTGAAGGAATTTTATATCACTTCATTCATCAAAAACATCCATTTAATGGGACTACAAATCCATTTTTAGAGAATAAATAGGTAACTTACTTAGAGAATCAGATTTTCACTCTACGTAGTAATGAAAGGGAGAAAGTTTTCATGGTATTTTATCATATCTCTGTATATGAAGATCAATGGAGGTGATTGATTTAAATACTATGGATGAAGATTAAATATCATTTATAGAAAAGAAAATTTTTTAATGAAATTTTCATAGAAAAGTATTTTTGAAACAGGTAAGGAGTAGATATAGAGATATAATTTCTAGGTCTAAGACAAAATGAAATGAAAAAAATTTCAAGTATAAAAAAAACATTACATGGATGGAAAGTAATTCTATAGAATTGGTATATATTCCAAAAAATTAAGAGTGAAACTTCCTTGGATGGGTTAAATACAATTCTAAAACGGTCCATAGTCTACAAAAATTTATTATAATAGAAAGTCATAGTATCATATCATACTAATACATATAAACAATTATCCATGTATTATGGATTCAAAGGGAATAAGGATAAATGAGGATGTAAGTAAAAAAGATAGATAATGGAAAGAATAGAAATAAGCATTCCCCCAAGGGATAATTATGAGAAGAAATTCCCAAGAACCTACTTGAAGGGATTGAGAGAATTATACAACTGTAGAGATAAAGGACACCATGATCAAGATTGAAATGGAAATATTTAAGTTTCCAACGTTAGATTTTTTTACTATAAAAAGATTGGGAACTATGCAAACAAATTCACAGGAATAAATGGAATATAGCTTAGAATAATAAAATAGATAATGATCATGTTTATATTATTACTATAGTCAAAGTTGAATTATAATTTTTCTTGTTTTTTGAATGAATAATTATGTTTTAAGATATTATTATCAACTATAATCTGGTTATAAGAATTTTCACATGTATAAATATTGTATAGTAGTAAAATTTTTTTATGGATTTGATAATATATAATGAATAATACTGTTAACCAAGAAATTTGATTATTTGGATGGTTTATATTTTTCTAAAAGACATTATTGAGGTACGATACACCTTAATATGTGCTCATTGTTAAGATAATAATGATAAATATATATTTATTGGATAATATTTATGGTATTGAATTTTATTAGTGATTTTTTGGTTTATGTTATCATTTCTATCATTTAATACATATTTGGATTTATAGATAATATTATACATTGTGAAATTTTATTTTTGTAAGAATGTATGTTTTCATTAATTTTTTATGGTGGTCAAGGTATTAACAAATTTGGAATCTAACATTGAGAGTCAAATTATATTTTTTCAGGAATTTAATATTGATTTAGTGACCTTCTATAAAATTGTTTTTGAATTTTAATTTGGATAGAAATATTTTGATTGAAGATTAAGTTTAACTATATATAGAATGGATTAAGTTTAACTTTGGGAATCATTGGATAAATTGTTGTTACTAATTTGGGTTTGTAAAAAATCTAGAGACATAAGGAATGACTTGTCCTTCTTATCTTATGTTAAATGTGTTTCATACATAAAAATTAATGTTTAATATTCTTTTTATGGAGTAATAAATGATATTGGAATTGATATAATAATAGACAAAGGATGAAGTTGTGTTTGTGAGATATAAATATATTTATTTATTATATTTTCATATAATCTATGTCTAGATGGAAAATAAATTCCTCAAATCAAAGAAAAGTATTTTGAAAAAAAAAATTATCCTAATTCATTTATCTTGGTGGATAAAATGGAATTTTTAGCAGTCAAATATTTATATCATTGTAGTAATTAAATATTCAAGATAATTCATTTATTATAATTAAAAATCTAAACCACTCTCTATAATTATTTACACTCTTTTATATGTCAATATCATCACTTTGCATCAATGATCTCTTCTTTGGAAACCAAGTATGTGTTATTCCAAAAACCTATATACTTACCTTACTACCTTTTAAAGAGAATGTTTTATCAATAGTTTTTAGGATATATAGTTTCAATAAGTGTGTTTTGAAATATCAAACCCTTGATTATAGAGATCAATACTAAATTGTGATGACGTAATTTATTTGAGGGGGTATAATTTAATAACATGATATTTTAAAAGAGTTAAATCATATTATATAGAATATATTACACAAAAAACCAAGATTAGAGGATAATTTTACACCCAGAGAATCATTGATAAATTTATTCTTAAATAAATTTAATCCCTTTGATAGATTTTAATTCATGCAACCCCGGGTTTGAACAAAAAACAATACTCTATTAAAATATTATTATTCAAATATGGCCATTATAACCTAGCTATTATGTTATTGGGTTTGGAGAATAAAAAATAAAGTATTAAAATTAAATGATTTATAGAATTTTATAATAAATTCAATGGTTATATATTGATTAAAAATAAAATAAAAAACAATTTTTATGGAAGAGATGTTTGTTTTGAAAAATTAATTTTTTTTCTAAAAAGTGGTCTTGTTATGGTTTCCACTCATAACCTAAAATTATTTTTTAACAAAATTTTGAAATGTATTTTAGAAAATAAAATTAATTTTTTAAATATACCTATCAAAATTCACTTTGGTTTAATTTTTCATAATTTTCTGAAAAGATAATTTTTTTGAGGAATAGTGAGAATTATAACTTTTATTGAAAAAAGACTTTTCATTTATTTAGTGACTCGACCCCAATAGGACCAGAGAAAGTCTACAAAACCATTAAATTGGAATACCAACAAGGATCTATTTCCTAAAGGATAAAGAGTTCAGTAATATTAGTAAACCAGATAAATACATAAGTCATGTTTTATAATGAATGAATACAGAAATTAGACCAAATTATTTATAACAAGGATAAATTTATTCCCAATTATAATATCACTGCATATATTTATAACTACCATTCTTGTATTCATGTGTATAGGAAATAAAATAAGGGTAAACCCAAATGCTCACTATTGGTCAAGTACATTAGAATAAATAATGAATCAATGAGAATAGTCAATGTGTAAAGGTAATAAATGAATAAAAATGGATTGTAATCAATAAACTGGGGTGTGTATAAACAATATTTCAAGGTAAATAATTTAATAAAAATTCAATTTAAATAACTATATATGAAAAAATCAATTATGAAATGTGAGAAACTAAAAATGCATGAAATTTAATCAATAGACTAAAAATGAAATACATCGAAATACTTTATCATAATAAAAATCTCCTGGATAATAAATATTGAATAAAACGTAAGGAAAAGATTAATTACTAGATGTCATGTCTGAGGTAAATGAAAAACTATTTTATCAAGATGTTTCAAAAGATGATTTAGAACTTTACGTAGAAACATATTTAATTTGTGTAACTAATTTATCTCATGAAGACACAATGATGCATTGAGGGGATATAAAAAGTCTTGGATCCACCTATCACTACCTTTCCAAATCGTTTCTTATATCGAGTAATCAATTTAATTAGTAAACAATATGCCTTATAAAAGATAACTATTAAATAAAGAATACACATTTATCCATATTTCGCTAGATAATATGTTAACTTTCAAAGTAAAACCATATGTAAATATGATATACTGTGTAGGAAATAAACATATACATGATAAATTATATGGATAATTTGGGTAAATTCAATGTTCAAGGATCACAGGGAATTGAATATTTCAACAAATTATGAAGGTGAATGTCAATAATATCGTTAGATAAATCAATCATAAACACTCCATAAGAATAATAAGCAAGGTATCAATAAAAAATATCCCATGTGGAGTAAAATGAATGTTTATTTGCATTGATGAATGGAAATACTATAAAAAGATATTTTAAATTTTTTTTGAGGAAAATAGACTTTTTATTTTGATTTTTTTTAAAATCATTTCAAATGAAAATAACTATTAAAAAATTTCTTTAAAAACTTATCCTTTAAAACATACAAATTAATCCCTAATGAAATGATAAAGGGTAACTCCATATATTCCATATAAAGTAAAAACACTCCTTTTGCAAGGTAAAAAGGTTCAAAAAGTTCCATGTTCAAAAATATACAAGAAGAATCCTTTGAAAATATTTGTACCATAAAAAATGGTTACAATTTATTTAATAAATCATTTTGGAATGGTTAAAACATTTTTTTTAAAACTTTTTAGAAAAAATATTTTTAGAAAAAAAATATGTTCTCTGACTAAAGGGAGAAATGAGGCCGAGTTATCATAAAAACATTTATGAAATATTTTAAGAATCAAAGAGTGGGAAATAGTATTATTACATGAAAAATGTCATTAATAACTATAGGATAATAAAATTAAATTTTTTGTTGATAAGTGGTCATATGAATTCCTTTAATGAATTTAAATTATAATAAATATCCATTAGAATGATATTTTGAAATAAACCCTTATAATGGTCATAATGTTGATGTGAGAATTAATCATTGAATTGATTATGTGTATCATCAATAAATAAAAAAAAGTTGTGTAAATAAATCATTATATTTTCAATGTAATTATACACAAAGGAAATTAATATTAATGATAATGAATACCTAATTAACCCAAAAAAAAGAAATTGGGTTATGAAATTATTTTTCACTTGGAAATGCTTAATTAAAATAAACTCAAATAAAATAAATCAATTTGAAACTAAATATATCATGTATGCTGAATGAATCGTGATATTAAATTTTAATGTGTTAGTAAGTACATCATATATAAGAAATTTGGTACACAATAATAAATTATGTATCAAAGAATGAAAATTGAGATGAAGTCCCTTACTACATGGAATCTTTTGAATTATAAACCCCATGAAAGAAATAATTTCAAATAAAGCACTAAATACCATGAAGATAAATTTATTCATGATATAAAATAAAATAGGGGCAATATATACACCACAGAAAAGAAATAAGTGGTGAATATAGTGTATATATCACATAAATAAAAGTGAGAAAAGAATATGATACCTTGTGTTTCCTTTTTGGTGAATGTCCTTTAACCTCTTGTATAAGGGTTTTAAAAAATTTACTTAATTATAAGAAAATCATAATAATATTTATAATATCATATATTATCTTCATATAATATCTTATTACCTGTTTTTCAAAAATATTAAATTCTTTCACTATTTGGGGTGTTAATTACATAGTTTTTCAGGTATGTTTTGACTAGCTATTTTTTTCTTCTTCAAAGGTGATGATGTCGTCATATATATATTGTAAAAAATTATTTAATTATCATATATATTCAATATACATTTATTTATAATAATCCACAATATTTGGAGATAATAAATGTCACGACCCGTTCTCGGGGCCCATGCCGTGACTACCCCAAGCCCGCCTTCCATAGGCCAGGGGCCGGTGACTAGCACCAAGGCGTAATTCCTGGTAAAAAGGGAAGGCAAGTAAACAAACACCACAGAGTAAGCAAGCAGTAGAAGTAAACACTAAGTAAAAACTGAGTACAACAGTAAGTGCAGAAAAGTAAGTGGGCCAGTATACAAACCCAAACTGAAAGTAAAGTACATCTAGAAAGGAAAACAACAACTGAAAAGTAAATCTGCAACGTCGAGCTGTCCAATGGAAATACTACCTGAAGGGTGGGTACAGATAGCCTCCACTGCTCCTTGGTTCCAGCCGACCGCTCCGAGTACGTCCCGCCCAGTGGTCCACCTCCAGGTACCGTCCTGCTCCGCAAGCCTCAACCACGATCAGCGTTGTCCGTCGTCTGCAACCAACACAACATAGTGCGGGCATAGCCCGTGCAAGGGTGAGTATAAGCTACTGAGTAGGGTCCCCGAGACCCCCGAAGGTCTCCCAGATTCCACAAAGGAAAGATACAATCACTAAGTAACATCTGACACAGCTTAGGTACATGCCCATACATATACCTAAGTCTTCAATTCTCATTCGGCTCCAACATCCATGCCCAAGTACAACCCAGTCCACACAGGAAAGCAATACGTAAATCCACACAAGATAGCACAACACAATCCACATAGGAAAGAAAAACGTAAATCCACACAGTATAGCACAACAAAAGCCACATTGGAAAGCAAAACGTAATTCCACACAGGATAGCACAACACAATCCACATAGGAAAGCAAAATAGGATTCAGCTCACATCGGTATACTTCTTTGCATGACGTTGGAGATGATCAGATATTGCCAATGATTCATCTAAGTTGTCGGACTCACAAAGTATTGTTAGGTACTATCCCCCGAAATGACCCAAAAAGTATCTGACCCACAGAGGATCGATAGGTAACTAACCCCCGCAATGAACAACATAGGATCTGACCCACAAAGGATCGATAGTTAACTAACCCCTACAAAGACCCACACAGGATCGGACCCACACAGGATCTGTAGGCGCTGGCTCACACAGAACCGCTGAGCGCAGACCCACACAAGATTGGACCCACACAGGATCGGTAGCATTGATCCACATAGGATCACTGAGTGTTGTAGTCATCGTCGTCTAATCCACTGAGGATCTTTGTACAGTCGTCGTCGTCATCACAGCCGCAAACACAGCCAGTTCTAGGGTTCCCGCACACAGCAAGCTCGTTCGGGAGGGTCCGCTCCACGAGCCGAGAGGCTGATACATCAACTGACACATAGTCCAGAGTTGATGTATCCAAAAGTTCTGTATCGTCAACAGAAACTCAACGTCGCAGACAGCGCATCAATCGGACACCCGGTCTGAGAGTTATTGGCTTTTTCTTCCTAGGGGCCCGGTTGGTTTTTAAGGAAAAACCAACCCAACCGTACTCCACCAACGTCCAAACCTCGGGTGTAGTAAGCCAAAAGATCTGTCTTACCTAGAGTAATCCATCAAAGTCGACGGTACGTCGATCGGACATCCGGAGCTCAAGATATGAGTGTTTCCGCTCCGAGGGCCCGATTGGTTTCGTGTACGAACCAACTCGGCCAAACCCAAAGTATTCTAAAACCTTGAGTGCGATATACCGAAATGCCCATCTCGATCCAAGGATCGAATCGCAACTGACGGTGCGTAGATCGGAGGCTTGTAACACAAGTTATGGGCGTCCGACCGGAAGAGATTCGGTATTAAGGGGTTCGGGCCTGGTCCGACCCGCCCCGATAACCCCAGGGTCAGCCCAAACCGGGTCGACCCGAATCGGGTCCAGGTCCGGCCCGATAACCCCATGGTCAGCCCGAACCGGGTCGACCCGAACCGGGTCCGGGTCCGGCCCGCTTGGGCGTGGCCCGGCCCGGCTGGCGTGGCCTGGCCCGGCCGGCATGGCCCGGCCCGGCCTGGGCACGGCCCGGCCTGGCGGACCGGCCAGGCAGCCGGCCTAGCCTGGGCGCGGCGCGCTGGCCAGGCGCTCGACCAAACGGTCGAGCCGTGCGAGGGGGGGGGGGGGGTTCCTGCCCCCTGTCTTTGAAACCGCAGCCCCCCCCCCCCATTTTGGGGGCCTCTTGTGCTGGCCGCCGGGGGTTCGTAACCCCCGACCTTCCCTTGTCCGGCCGGCCCACTCTGGACGTATGGCTTCTGCCACCACGGATCGACGACGGGCAGTCCCCCCTGCTCTGGCACCGGCGGCCCGGAACCGGCTGCCGGTCACCCTGCTCTGTCGCGGCCCGGAACTGGCCGTGACCTTGGTTCGTCCGGCGGGGCGCGACGGCACCACGCCCCTCCTCCGCGGCCCCACTCCGACAGTTGTGTCTTCAGGTTTCTCCGACGCGGCGCGACAGTGTCGCGTCCTTGTTCGATTTCACGGCGCGGCGCGACGGCCGCACGCATTCCTTGTCGTACGATCCCGCGCGGTGTGACGGCACCGCACCATTTCTGTTCCAATCCATATTAGAAACAACAACATGGATAAGGGAGGAGGGTCGACCGTGTTTGTGCGGTCCATCCCCCTCTCATTAATCGATAACAATTGGTCATATTCCACGATGAACGTCAAGGTAGTAATCAAGAATAAAATAAATAATTAAATAATCTCCTACCATGAGTGTAGCTAGTATGGAGGTTCGTCGAACGAGGATTCGTCGCGGAATATCCGTCGCGGAAAGAGACGTCGCAAAAGAAGACGTCGTTGGAGTCGCGGAAGGAGACGTCGTCGGCGTCGCGTAAGGAGACATCGCGGAAGGAGACGTCGACCTCTGAGGAATCCGGCGTTCTTCGCGTTCTTCGCAATCTTCGTGTTCTTCGACGAAGAGGATGAAGAAACTCAAGACTCCCTTAGCTTTTCTCCCAAAGCTCCCAAGGAAACAAGACTCCAACAAAAATAAAATAAGTCCCTTACTTATTTTATTAACTCAACATAAGGTTTGAAATTCAAACACTCACATTAAACTCACTTCATTAATATCATAATTTATTAAAAATTAAGTTATCAAATTTAATTGTGAGTTGAGGGTGTTAAGGAAAGTGAAGGGGTTGGGTTAATATGGGCCCCACCACCCTCATAACCTCCAATGGGAAGTTGGGTAGTTACCCAACTTCCACCCTTTTGCTTAAATCCACTTAGAGAAAATAAAAATTGTAGTTAAATTTTTATTTTAACTTCCACAATTTTTATCAACTTCTCTCGTGAAAACAAAACTCCGGAAAATGAGTTCCTAAGCAATTACTGGCACTGCGAATCCATCGGTGCCCTCAGAATTTGATTCCGAGCACCGGTTCAAAATTAATAAATTCCTGCTCGTTCGTTCACTGAATGTACCCGAGGTATACTTTGGATAGAAATTTCGGGCACACCGTGCCTCAGAATCATGTTCTGTCAAAAACTGTGTTCTTTTAAAATCCCAAATAAAATTAAGAAAAAATTTCCCTTGAATTTTACAGGTCTTTAAATTACTCCCACCTCAGGGCTTTACATCCCCGTAAAGTTACATCATAAACTAGGGAAACAAATGTGGGTACTAAGCACGCATCTGAGTCTCCTGCTCCCAAGTTCTCTCCTGGAGATTCTCGTGCTGCCATCTGATGTGCACAAGAGGAATCGACCATCCATGTAGGACCCGCTCCTGTCGATCCTAGATCTCCACTGGGACCTCCATAAAAGTCACCCCATCATTAAAGTCCATCTCCCCATGGTCAATGATATGCGTCGGGTCGTGCACGTATCTCCTCAGATGAGATACGTGGAAGACGTCATGCACTCGGTGCAACTGAGGTGGTAGAGCCAGGCGATAAGCCACCTCGCCAATCCTGATGATGACCTGGAATGGTCCGATGAAGCATGGAGACAACTTGCCGCCTCGGCCAAATCTCCGTAATCCACGTCTAGGTGAGACACGCAAGAAGACGTGGTCGCCATCCTCTAACTCTAGTGGCCTCCGCCTTCTGTCAGCATAATATTTCTGCTAGCTCTGATCTGTCCTCATCTGCTCTTGGATGACCTGGACCTTCTCTGTCGTGGCCCTGACCATCTCCGGTCCCACAAGTGCTAACTCCCCAGGGTCTGTCCAGGACAAAGGAGATCTGCGAGGTTGGTCATACAACACCTCGTATGGTGTCATCCCGATGGTGGAGTGGTAGCTGTTGTTGTACGCGAACTTCACCAAGGATAGGTGGTCCTCCTAGCTGCGACCAAAGTTGAGGACACATGCGCGGAGAATGTCCTTGAGAGTCTGAATGGTCCACTCCATCTGACCATCCGTCTGAGGGTGAAAGGTTGTGCTCAGACATAGCTGTGTCCTAAACGCCTCCTGGAACCCCTTCCAAAGCAGGGAAGTAAATCGAGCATCTCGATTGGAGACGATAGAAGATGGCACACCGTGAAGCTGTACAATCTCCCGAACGTAAAGACGTCCCAAGCTCTCCACTGAGCCCTACTCTCTGATGGGTAAGATGTGATCCGACTTGGTGAGTCAGTCGACAATCACCCAAATGGAGTCGTGACCTCTGGAAGTGTGTGGATGTCCAGTCATAAAGTCCATAGATATCCCGTCCCACTTCCACTCCGGGACCTCTAAGGGTTGTACCAAGCCTGCTGGTACCTGATGCCCTGCCGTCACCTACTGGCAGGTGAGGCATCGAGAAATGAGCTCTGCCACAGCCTTCTTCATGCCCAGCCACCAGTGCTGTTGTCTGAGGTCCTGGTACATCTTCGCCACTCCGGGATGTACCACCAAGGGAGAAGTGTGAAACTCTCTCAGCACCTCCTCCCGTAATGCAACTGGTACCAAGTTAAGTCCTCTGAAAAGGACGTCGTGCTCTGATCCAAAGGAGAAACCATTAGGTGCCTGTCCTGAGGATATCTGTGCACGCCGTGTCTCACAGTCTGCCTCCCCACGCTGTGCCTCTCTGACCCGCTGCAGTAGTGGTGGGGTGACTGTGAGTGACTGAAGGAAGGCTACTCCATCTCTATCCATGAAGGATATCTACAAGGTAGCTAGCTACTCTTCCGCCTCCTCAAGTAGCTGAATGCCCGTCCTCATGCTGAGAGCATCAGCTACTACGTTCCCCTTCCCAGGAGTATAGACTATCTCAAAGTCATAGTCCTGGAAGAACTCGAGCCATCACCACTGTCTCAGGTTCAGGTCCTTCTGAGAGAAGATGTACTTGAGACTCTGATGGTCAGAAAAGACTGTAAAGTGCTCTCCCATCAGATAGTGTCTCCATGTCTTCATAGCGAAGACCATTGCTTCTAACTCTAGGTCATGGGTAGCATAGTTCTGCTCATGCAGCCTCAACTAACGTGATATATAGGCAATCACTGCCCGCTCCTGCATCAGGACACATCCGAGTCCGGTCCCTGATGCATCGCAGTAGACTACGTATCCTACACCCTCCTCAGGAAACCTCAAGATAGGGGCTCTGGTCAATCTCTGTCTCAGCTCCTGGAAGCTCTACTGACATCTGTCTGACCACACGAAAGGTTTCCCCTTCCTCCTTAACGTTCTATAAAGCCGCAAAGATTTATCCTTTACTGAAAAGGGAAATCCAGTCTCATCCCCTAGATGAACCACTTTCCTTGCCTAATACAGTCAATCCCATCATGATTAGTTAATTCATGGCATGGATGACGTCGAACGGCCTCGACGCTACTACCAAGAGATACAACCGTTATTCTCGCCTCCAAGGGTTGAGTCACACTGTCAGTATCTGTGTGTGGTCACTGGGTCTCCTCCAGTAAGAATCTCACAAGTGAGGGTCAAGTAAATAGTTTTTAACTGACACCTCTTAGTAATAACTAACAAAAGACAAGAAAGAAAAGGTCACCATTGCAAATGTCTCTTATTACTTCAACTCAAAGTACAAGGACACAAGGAAACACAAACTACAAATCTAGAGGCATTATGGGCAAAGGCCTCTATGCCTAGAGCTAGTCCCGCACTAGTCCACCCACTTCCGGAGCTCCATGATCGTAAGATTCAGCTGCCTAAAGTTGTTCTCTCCCCTGAGGTCGGGGTGGACCTCCTAGTGGTGGTGGTGTCAGAGCCTCAAAACGTCATCCACCACCAGTCGCTTGACCAACTCCTCGGCCTCGTCCACCTCCTCCCTGCGGACCACCACGGTCAAACCTCTGCCTCTGCCTAGGTGGTTCCTCAACCATCTGCTGCTCCTCTGCATGGCGGGTTGAGAAGTCACGAGCCATGTGGCCCTGCCCTCCGCATGCATAGCACTGTCTTCCACTCGTATGACTGGTTCTGCTGTGTGTGCCCCGCACCACCGAGCTAGTATCATGTGGCCATCCGCCCGTTGGCCTGGCCCACTTGGACCTCTGTGACATCTGTCTACTGTCGGCTGTAGAAGACTTCGCCACGTGTCGCCCTGTGGTAGGTCTCGCCGCTGGTGTAGACTCAGCAAGAAAACTCTCGATGAGAAGAGCTCGCTCCAGTACTCCAGCCTAAGTCGGAATACTGAGGGAGATCAGCGATGCCCTGATCTCATATCTCAATCCCTGCTCAAAGGTCCAGGCCCAGAAGAATGGGTCCCGTACCATGTCTGTCGAGTAGCATGAGAGATTGGTAAATATCGCCGAGTACTGGGTGACCGTCAAGCTGCCCTGTTGCAACTGTAGAAGCTCCTGGATGCGCACCGCACGGAGGGTGGCTGGGACGAACTCTGAGTAGAAGAGGCTCTCAAAGTCCGTCTAGAGAAGAGATGCCTCATCGTGCACCAGGAGCATCAAACTCCACAATCGGCCCACTGCCGCATGCAGTAGGCTCACTGCTAGGATCACCATGAGGTCTGCTGGTGTCCTCACTAACCTGAAAACTCGTACCACTGCCTCCAGCCAGTCCTCGGCTGCCTGGGGGTCCGTCTCCCCATGGAACCTGGGCGGTTTCTAGCGCTGGAAATCATGCAGTGCACTAAGGTGACATGCATTGTCAGCGGCTGGGGATGGAAGCATCAGTGGCTTGGCGGGTAAAGGTACCGCCGGTGCCTCAGCTGTCAAAGGGCCATGTACCGAGGCCTCGTCGCTCGGTGGGCTGTCGTCACGCTCAACTCTCGGAACCCTAGCTGGCTGCCATCGTGGGGCCATCCTAAAAAGGAAGCAGGTGCGCCACGGTCAGAACAGTATACCTGGTGAGCTGACATAATGTAATCACAAAGAAAACTTAAAACACACATGCAATCAATGTTTTCGTGCATTAAGTCGGAAATCAGAAGTCAGGGTCCTGGTGTACGGATACGTCGGCCGCTGCACCAACACTGGACTCCCTGGACTGATAACCACACCCAATATGCTTAACACTATTTCTTTACATAGAAAAATATCACAGTCCCTAGTTCTGTGGTAGAACTGAACTCCTCTGATACCAATTTGTCACGACCCATCCTCGGGGCCCGTGCCGTGAGTACCCCAAGCCCGCCTACCATAGGCCAGGGGCTGGCTACTAGCACCAAGGCGTAATTCCTGGTAAAAAGGGAAGGCATTGCATTTGTAATGTAAAAAAACAAAAAAGAGCAAGCAAGCAGTGGAAGTAAACACTAAGTAAAAACTGAGTACAATAGTAAGTGTGGAAAAGTAAGTGGGCCAGTATAAAACCCAAACTGAAAGTAAGTACAACTGGAAGGGAAAACAACAACTGAAAAGTAAAGCCGCAACGTCGAGTTTTCCACTAGAAATCCCACCTGAAGGGGGGTACAGATAGCCTCCACTCCTCCTCAGGTCCATCCGACCGCTCCGAGTACATCCCGCCCAGTGGTCCACCTCCAGGTACCGTCCTGCTCCGCAATCCTCAACCACGATCAGCGATGTCCGTCATCTGCAACCAACATAACGTAGTGCGGGCATAGCCTGTGCAGGGGTGAGTATAAGCTACTCAGTAGGGACCCCGAGACCCCCTAAGGTCTCCCAAATTCCACAACGTATAATCCACAAAGGAGAGATACAATCACAAAGAAACATCTGACACCGCTTAGGTATATTTCATACATATACCTAAGTCCTCAATTTCGTTCGGCTCCAACATCCGAGCCCAAGTACAACCCACTCCACACAGGAAAGAAAAACGTAAATCCACACAGGATAACACACCACAATCCAAATAGGAAAGAAAAACGTAAATCCACACAGGATAGCACACCACAATCCACATAGGAATGAAAAACATGATTCATCTCACACAGGTATACTTCTTCGTATGACGATGGAGATGATCAGATATTGCCAGTGATTCATCTATGCCATCGGACCCACAAAGGATCGATAGGTACTAACCCCCGCAATGACCCACAAAGGATCTGACCCACACAGGATCGATAGGTAACTATCCCCCGCAAAGACCCACATAGGATCTGACCCACAAAGGATCGATAGGTAAATAACCCCCACAAAGACCCACACTGGATCAGACCCACACAGGATCTGTAGGCGCTGGCTCACACAGAACTGCTGAGCGCTGACCCACACAGGATTGGACCCACACAAGATCGGTAGCACTAATCCACGTAGAATCGCTGAGTTTTGTAGTCTTCGCTGTCGAATCCACTGAGGATCTCTGTACAGTCATCGTCGTCGTCACAGTCGCAAACGCATCCAGCTCTAGGGTTCCCGAACACAGAAAGCTCATTCGGGAGGGTCCGCTCCACGAGTCAAGAGGCTGATACATCAAATGACACATAGTACAGATTTGATGTATCCAAAAGTTCCGTATCGTCAACAGGAACTCAACGTCGCAGACGGTGCGTCAATCGGATGCCCGGTCTGAGAGTTATTGGCTTTTTCGTCTGAGGGGCCCGGTTGGTTTTTAAGGAAAAACCAACCCGACCGTACTCCACCAGCATCCAAACTTCGGGCAGAGTAAGCCAAAAGATCTGTCTCACCTAGAGGAATCCATCAAAGTCGACGGTACATCAATCAGACGTCCGAAGCTCAAGATATGAGAGTTTCCGCTCCGAGGGCCCGGTTGGTTTCGTGTACGAACCAACTCGGCCGAACCCAAAGTATTCCGAAACCTTGAGTTAAATATACAGAAACGACCGTCTCGATCCAAATATCACATCGCAATGGATGGTGTGTCGATCAGAGGTCCGTACCACATGTTATGGGTGTCCGACCGGAATAGATTCGGTATTAAGGGGTCCGGGCCCGGTCCGACCCAGCCTGATACTCCCAGGGTCAGCCCGAACCGGGTTGACCCAAACCAGGTCCGGGTCCGGCCCGCTGGGGCGCGGCCCGCCCGGGGTGCGCTGGACAGGTGCTCAGCCAAACGGTCGAGCCGTGCGAAGGGGGTGGTGCCTGCCCCCCTGTCTTTGTAACCGCAGCCCCCCCATTATGGAGGCAGCTTGTGCTGGCCACCGGGGGTTCGTAACCCCCGACCTTCCCTTATCTGGCCGGCCCGCTCTGGCCGTCTGGCTTCTGCCGCCATGGAATGGTGATGGCCGGTCCCCCCTGCTCTGGCACCGGTGGCCCGGAACCGGCCGCGACCCGGAACCGGCCGCGACCCGGAACCGGCCGCGACCCGGAACCGGCCGCGACCCGGAACCGGCCGCGACCCGGAACCGGCCGCGACCCGGAACCGGCCGCGACCCGGAACCGGCCGCGACCCGGAACCGGCCGCGACCCGGAACGGGCCGCGGCCTGGAACTGGCCGCGCCCCGGAACCGACCGCGACCCGGAACCGGCCGTGACCCGGAACCGTCCGCGACCTTGGTTCATCCGGCAAGGCACGACGGCGCCGTGCCCCTCCGCCATGGCCCCGCTCCGGCCATGGTGTCTTTGGTTTTCTCCGACGCGGCGCGACGGCATCGCGTCCATGTTCGATTTCACGGCGTGGCGCGACGGCGCCACGCATTCCTTTCCGTACGATCCCGCGCGGTGCGACGGAACCGCGCCATTTATGTTCCAGTCCATATTAGAAACAACAAGATGGATAAGGGAGGAGGGTCGGCCATGTTTGTGCGGTCCGGCCCCCTCTCATTAATCGATAGCAATTGGTCATATTCCCCGATGAACATCAAGGTAGTAATCACGAATAAAATAAATAATTAAATAAACCCCTACCTTGAGCGTATTTAGTATAGAGGTTCGTCAAAAGAGTATTCGTCGCGGAATATCCGTCGCGGAAAGAGATGTCACGAAAGAAGACGTCATCGGCGTCGCGGAAGGAGACATCGCGGAAGGAGACGTCGACCTCTGAGGAATCTGGCTTTCTTCGCATTCTTCACGTTCTTCGTGTTCTTCGACGAACAGGATGAAGAAACTCAAGACTCCCTTAGCTTTTCCCCCAAAGCTCCCAAGGCAACAAGACTCCAACAAAAATAAAATAAGTCCCTTACTTATTTTATTAACTCAACATAAGGTTTGAAATTCAAACACTCACATCAAACTCACTTCATTAATATCATAGGTTATTAAAACATAAGTTATAAAATTTAATTGTGAGTTGAGGGAGTTAAGGAAAGTGAAGGGGAGGGGTTCATGTGGGCCTCACCACCCTCATAACCTCCCATGTGAAGTTGGGTAGTTACCCAACTTCCACCCAAAGCTTAAATCCACTTAGAGAAAATAAAAATTGTAGTTAAATTTTTATTTTAACTTCTACAATTTTTATCAACTTCTCTCGTTAAAATGAAACTCTGGAATAGGAGTTCCTACGTAATTACCAGTGTTACGAATCCATCGATGCCCTTGCAATTCGATTCCGAGCACCGGTTCAAAAGTTAGAAATTACCGCTCGTTCGTTCACTGAACGTACCCGAGCTAAACTTCGGATAGAAATTCCGGGCACACAGGGCCTCGGAATCAAGTGCCGTCAGAAACTGCGTTCTTGTAAAATCCCAAAGAAAATTAAGAAAAAATTTCCCTTGAATTTTAGGGGACTTTACAATAAATGAAATGCATCATTCATGGTGATAGAAGGTCATACATATGCATGAATGGTACTTCCATTTCATTATCATATTTAAAATAATGGAAATTAAATAATGTAAATATATATGTATATTATTGTAACATTATCAATTTAGTGTCGTATATGTCATATAGGTTAAATAAAACCATCCTTTATAGGTTCTGTGTATAGCGTGAATGAGTTAAATCGCTTTGAAAAGGTGGTAGTCCATACGACCACAAATGGTGTTATCGTATTTACAAAATTTTGAAGGCTTAAAGGTATGTATGGTATAAAAATTACTAAAGCATGAACACCTTCTAACTATAATATTTATTATATATAAATACTGTGTCCATAAAAATTCTTAACCATGAGAGATGGTAAAGGAAAAACAAACGACATTGTTCTGTGAGACAATTGTTCACCATACACGTAAATGGTATATTCGTTACCCATTATATGAAATTCTATGTAAGTGTTAGTAAAACACTTATAATAAATAAATAAATATATATATATATATATATTTAGGATAGTAATGTTAATATATGATGATGTAATAATATTATTTTATGGGGTGTATAAGGAAATAAAATAAAAGTTATCATTGAAGAATGTTACCTCATTTTTGAGTAACTCCTTCTAGTTTATACAAAAATAATTCATTAGTATGATTTATAACCAAGGATAGGATTGTAGGTTTATGGGATGGATGTTGGGAGCTTATTTGAGAAGTTTTTGTGTAGGGCCACTACCCCAGAATCCAGGATATGATGTATTGTTTAATTACATTAGCATGATTACAAGGAATAAAGTCCCAAAAGATCGATTAGTTTAGCAGTATCAGAAACCATGATTATAGAAATGGTACACATAATACAATAAAAAATAGGAAATAAAACATTTTATATAATAAATTGAAAAATACATCTTTCAATGTTTATTCAAATATTTATTCTTCTTAACCTGGGAAAGGAAACATAATAAGGGTGATCTAAAATTCCCAGTAAGGGTATGTAAATCCAAAAAACTAATAAATAAATGAGAATAAATCAACATATAAAGGTAAATATCTGATAACACATTCCATTAAATTAACTATATAAGGAAAAAATTATATGCCATGGTAAGAAACTAAAAAAATATGTTATTTTATCAATAAACTAAGAATGAAATGAATCAATAGATTTTATCATATGAAAACCTCAAGTATATTAACAATGATTTCTAGAATATCTATGATGGAAATGATTAATTATTGGATGTCATGTATATGGAACATGATGACCTATATTTTCAAGATCAATCCTCTAGATAGTTTAAACCTATATGTAGAAACATGATTAATTTGGTCAACTTAATTATCTCATGAGAACCTGTAGAGGTATCATGGGGAAAAATAAATTCATGTACCCACCCATGATTTCATGTCCAAATAATTACTCATTTTAAATAATCAACTAAATCAATATACAAAATTCTTTATCAAATTTTAATACTGAATAAAAAATACATCTTTATCAATAATTCCCTAGTTAATCAAATATCTGTCAATGTAAAAACATTATGTAAAAATAGTATACAGTTTACGAAATACATAAAATATAGTGATTGTTTCAGGAGAAAGTTAATAATAACAAATAATGTGAGAACAAAAATATAATCATTAAAAACATTCCTTAGGAGAGTAATCTTTAAACATTCCAATGTGTCCCATACAACTTTGAAAATTTTGAATCATAATATATGGGAATGAGAAACATTAAATGAAAACTATAATATAATTATAATATGAATATTTATTATTTAAAATTTAAATGGGAAATATATACCCCATATAAAATAATCTAGGTTCATAACAACAAATAAGTCTCAATGGAATGTAAATTAAAAGAAAATCCATTACCTGGTGTTTCCTTTGGGTGGTCACACTTTAACCACCTATATAATGGTTTTAAGAGTGTTAATAACTTAATAATTAACCATATTCATGTTTATAATATCATATATTATCTTATTATGATATATTATTTATCTTTTGATAATAATGTTCTTTATTTTCTCTATTTCAGGTGTCAATTGCTTAGTTTGTTGAGTATGTTTTAACTTGATACTTATTCTTCATATTAAATAGATCAATGTTTAATCATCTTCATGATGAAAATCATGATTTAATAATAAAATATAATTAGTACTTATGTACTTATATAAAATATATAATATTGGGAGATATGAAATTAAATACATTGTTCAAGTATAGAGTTGGTAGTACGCAAGCATGAACGCTACATTCATTTCATTGTCCTATTAAAAGCATGATAAGTTAATGGTAAATATTTATATTATAAATCCATAATTATATTAATGTACCATATGTCATAGAGGTTTATTAAAATCATCCTTAACACTTCCCATGTATTGTGTGAACGAATCACATCGCTTTGAGGAAGCGGTAGTCCACACTTCAACAAATAAAGTTATCATATTTAAAAAACTAAAAGTATAATGGTATTTGTTAGAAAAGAATTAAATAATAATAAATTCATAATAAATATCATATATATAATATATAAACAGAGTGTACATCATAATTTCAATGATGGTAGTCGGTAAAGGAAAGATGAACAATTTCTTTTCATGAGGCGATAGTTTTTCATGCACAAGAACTGTAAGTTAATTACCCATTTGACAGAAGTTTTTTAGGATAAAGTTGAAAAAATAACCTAAAAAATCATATAATATTTAGTATAATGGTTTTTATATATAATCATGGAATAATAAGGGCTGAGTTGGTCATAAAAGTGAATAAAACAAAAGAGTTTGATGAAACATTTTACCTCTTCATTGGGTAACTCGTACTGGTTTTCACCAAAGGGTTACCATTGATATATTTATTCCCAAGGAGATACCTACATGATGAGGGTAGGTATGTCTACGATATATTTGGGTAAGTATTTATCTAGCCAATTTTTCTTGATATATGTGAGGAAGTGGTAGGAGTGGAGGCCTTTTATCGAGGAGAAGAGTAACACTCTTGTAAACTTTGGAAAAGTGAATTCCACCCACATTTTACTATTTAAATTGGATCCAATAATGGACTATATAAAACTTAATTGAGTTTAGTGTTTAAATATTACCAAAAATGGATTTTGGACAAGCTTTTATTTCATTTTTTTGATTCAGCTTAAGGTTTAGTCCCTTGTTATGAAAATTTAACATTAATCATTGTATTTATATTTAATCACATTCGTTAATATTTTTTGTAAAAAAATATTTTGAAATAATTAGACATTATATAATAAAATTATTAAAAATATGGAATATTATTTTTAAATTACAATAAATTAATTGGAAAATTCTAATTTAAAATGAATTCCACCGACGACAAGAGAATAAAAATTTTTTAAGTAAAAACATTTAAATGTTTGATATGTTTTTATGTTAAATTTCAATTTGAAATTGATTCCAAGGACCTGAAGTGGTTTATTTCATAAAAACATAATCTAGTAAAATATTAAAAATAATTCAATATATAATTTACTTTTTTAAATAAATTAGATGAGAAAATAGTTTTGAATTAGAATTCACTATTTTTCATTTTTCAAAATGAAATGAAACTTCACTGAAAAAAACCAAAAAATCTCCCTAACCAAATTTTTATTATTCTCTTTCAAATTTTGGGATTATTAATATATATATATAATATTTATAAAAGTTCCAAAAATGGATTTCAAATAGGCTCCCCGTTTAATGGCTGTAAAAGTGACTTAGTGATAATATAGTATTTTATGAATAAAATTGGGTTTTTTATCTTGTTCTTATATAATGGATAGTTTATATTTTATTATATTAAATAAAAAATATTTCAATGATATATTAGTGTTAAGAGAAACTCTATCCTTAATGAAACACGTGCCATTGAAGAAACTCATTGTCTCATGTGACACACTTACATAGTATCAAATGAATTCTAATATATATTATAGATTTGATTTATTTTAAATAGTGAATGTATTGTAATGTATTGTGGTATTATATTACCTTATTCACTTAGTGATGTGTGTGATAAACGCTATCAAATAAAATGTTCTTACTTTATAATTTCAAGGTGTTAGATTCTCCCAACCTTTATTAAATTACGTCCTTGAAATTTAAAATTGATATAACGACCCATACTTTACATACATTGTTAATACTTCAAAATTGAAGCATACTTATTACAACATATAACAAAACCACGAAAGGACCATATAGGTATAGTGTCTTTAGAAACTGGGAAACATAAACAACTGGTTCATAAAGCGTCTACACTGTCTCCCATTTATTTCATCATATCTATATCACCTTTTTTTATATATTACTTAATAACCTTCTTCCTGACCTAGGGAAAGAAAACATACAAAAGGGTGAGGTCAAATGCTCAGTAAGGGTAAAAAAAAGAAATATCAATCACATCATATTCATAAGAACATAACATTTTGGAAATCCTAACCTGTAAAAGAGATCATAATATCATAACATGGGATAAATCATAGTAGTGAAATGAAATCCCAATAATCGTAACTTAAAACATGAAACTTTGTGGCATACACACATAATCATAGAGGATCATTTCTTATTAGTCAAGACTTATTTCCAAGACTATCTTAGTGGACAAAGTCCATTTCTGAACCGAGTTCACTCCTCGTTTCAGTCCTGTTTCACTGAACCGGTATAACCTTCCATTCCAGCCATGTCTATCTCATGAGATATAAAATCTTTACCCAATGCATTGGTGGGAGATATAGTTCCCACCCATCTCATAATGATACCATTCTTATGTGTGCCACAAAATCAGAAACCATACATCATAGCATAACCCATGTAATAAAAATGGGAATCATAAACATCATGACATCATAAAACAATTCATATAAGATAAAGGATTTCATAAAAATCTTTCCATCAAAACATAATCAAATAAATGTAATAATATGGATATAAACAGAATCCTATATTATCTTAGATGGAAAATAATTTTTATAAAACACTTGAACTCCATTCTTGAGGAAAATATCATTTCTACTTAAAAAACATTTTTCCTTTCTTAACATGTCATACAATTTTAAACTAAAAGAAGTTGATTAAAAATAAACTTGAAAACTTGTAACAGAAGCTTCTTGGAAATAATTTTTTAAAAATCCATTCATGTCGTATAAGTTCAAATAAAACATTCTTCTCGTACTTTTGTCGGAAAAGTTAAAAAGTACCTCGTGCGAAAAATGACCAAAGATTCCTTGCATATCATTTACTAAAAACTCACCGAAGGGTAAAATTGGATTTAAAAAATTGTAGGTGGATGGAAATAATATTACATATTGAGGAAACATGGATTTGGATGATAAAATACACCCCAGTAAATACCAAAGTATAATCAATCTCGGATAAAAATGAGATTGTGATATTTCCCTTACCTTAGGTCTGATTTGCTTCGTATGTGTCCGAACCTCCTGTATAATTATTTAAATAATGTCATTGACTTATTCCAGAATCATAATCATTGTTATGATATCAAATATGGTTCACTTATGACTTTATATTACCCGTTCTTTTGTAAATTCCATGTTAAAGAGCGTTTTGGGTAAAATCGTCCCATTTGTCGTTCATGTTTTAACTTGTAATTATTCATATGATTACTTAGATCAGGATTAATTAAATCTAGAATGTAAAACATGATTTATATATAATATATATTCAGAATATACATATATATAATAGATCAGTAAATGGAATGAAATACACCGTTCATGGAGATGGTAGGTCGTACGCACGCATGAACACTGTTTTCGTTTCCTTATTGAGTTGAATGGAATTAAGTAGATGACATACATATATATACACATAAATCCAGTATCATTATTATGTCATATATTTCATGATTACTTATTATATATACTTTATAATCATTCATGAATGGTTAACGTGGAAAATGAATCTCATCGCGTCGTGGAGACGGTAGTCCGTACGTACGCACGAGCGATGATATCGTTCTCATGATCGTGGGACTGTATTGGAGTGTATGTATACTATTTAAGAATCAATATAACTTTAAAATAATCATACATAGTTATTATTTACACCATTATACCCATCCAAGTAAGGTGGTGGTGGAAAATAGATTGCACCACGGCGTGGAGACGGTATTCCGTACGTATGCACGCGCGGTGATTTATTTTTCTGTAGGATGGATAGATGGTGAAATAGGGTTTTTTCATACTTATAATAACTTATAAGTATATTATTGATACTGATGTTATTACTTCATAATGAAACAACTAAAGAAGAAGAAGTGGAAGAAGAAATAAAGATGAAAGAATCGGTAACGGACATTACCTCTTCTTTGAAGTGCTTCTTTGAGACCTCCTTTTAGGGAATTAAAATAGGTCTTTGAAGAAGACCAAAACCTTTAGGATGTATCTAGGGAAGTGGATAAGAGAAATTTTCAGGGGTTGGCCGAGATTGAAGGCTCAATGTGGTGTGAGGAAGAGGGGGAGGAGGTGCCCCTTTATAAGGGAGGAGCGGGGCACCTTTGGAATAACTAAAAATATTATATTATTATAAAGTAAAATTCGGTTTTTAATAGCTCCAAATTGATATATTTAGAAGATAAGGTGGGTATGGGTCTAAATCCTCTCATCCAATAGAATTTAGATAAGATTAGGTATCAATTTTAACCTTATCATTTAGATTTAACATTACGTTAGATAATTTATCTTTTACCGTGTCTTCTTGTTTTTTTACACTATAAGGTTAATAAACTTACTATATCAAGCCAAACGAACCAAAAGTTGTTTATTATTAATATATATAACCTTATCTAAGTCATTTTTCAGAAACTTAGATTTTTAAGAATCAAATAGCCATTAATAATATAATATTTGTTTTAAAAAATATTTTTTGTCAATTTTGACACTATTTAGTAATTGATTTTTGTGAAAATCATAACAGAATTATTAGTTCTAACCAAGTTACTTAAATCAATACTAACATGTCATATTAACCTAGAAAATTAGTTTAATTCATAAAAAGTCTCAAATTAAATTTATTTGGGTATTTATAACATCAATTATGTCAATATTTCATTAATAAGATAATTACTGCATCATCATTGTGTCAAAAATAAATTAAATTATTTAATGTTTAAAAATTACAAATAAAATATAATTATGTAGGAAATATTTGTATATTTCTAATGAATATTTATAGTCGAATTTATCTTATGTATAACCCCATATTAAAAATGATTTACTTATTAAACTTGGATTTTAACTATTTTAACCCTTCTTTAAATAAATTAATAATAAATGTCCTAATCTAATCCAAGTGGGCCTAAATGGTCATATTTTATTCCTAAGGTTGTTTTTGGTCGAATTAAACTTGTCCAATAGAATTATTACTTGCGTTAGGGTAATAATAGTATCATTTTTACCCTTAATTACCCTATTTACTTTTAACCGTGGTAAAAAAAGTAAAAAGTTACGATTCACCAAAAAATTATTTTCATCTCATTGAACCACATTTTACTTACTGACATCAACCGTGTCTCTCAGATTTTCTAAATTCCACTCACAGAAGTGGTAAAATTATGTTTTATGAAAAAAATCAGTTTTTTAACTACCACTTAGTGGTTTCACTATTCATCAAAAATTGAATGTTTTCAGAAAAATACCAAAATTTCACCCTAGGCTAATTTCTATATTCCGAATCCAAAAATGAAGCCCATTTTGAAAAATAAAATTTATAAAATTTCAAAAAGTGGTTATTACTATTCATAACGGCTAGTTTTAATAATATTTTAATAGCATATCGTTGTTTAGTGAAACTCGGTATTGCGTACGACCCAAGCTGTCGAGGAAGGCCGCAGTTGCGTGTAAATCAAGACAAGTTAGTGTTGTGTGTAGTGAAATATTCCATTAATGATTTATATAACATAAAAACAAAATATTTCTCATAAAAGTCTCGGGTGTTACATTCTACCCCCCTTAAAATGAATTTTTCCCTCGAAATTCGTCACTTTGTAAAAAATAGATGAGGATACATCTCCCTAATCATATCCTCAAGCTCCCATGTAGCTTCTTATAGTTGGTGGTTCCTCCATAAAACTTTCACCAAGCGAGTGGTCTTGTTTCGTAGGACTTTTTCGCTACGATCCAGAATCTCTATCGGCTGTTCTTCATAAGAAAGATTTTGCTCTAGCAGTACAACTTATGAGATGAGTACATGTGAAGGGTCCATTATGTACTTTCTCAGGAGAGATACATGGAACACATCGTGTACTTGAGAGGGATTTGGAGGAAGCGCCAATCGGTAAGCTACCTTCCCAACACGATCCAGTATTTCGAAAGGACCGATATATCTAGGGCTCAACTTCCCCTTCTTTCCAAATCTCATGACCCTCTTCCAGGGAGATATTCGTAAGAACACTTTATCACCCACTTCAAACTCTAGGTCTTTTCTTCGGTTGTCGGCTTAACTTTTCTGTCGACTCTAATCTTCTCTTATGTGTTGTTGAATAGATCTGACCTTTTCTGCCATTTCATCAACGAGATCAGGTACTGATAGCTTTCTTTCCCCAACTTCATCCCAACAAGTTGGAGTCCTGCATTTCTTTCCATAGAGAGATTCATAAGGAACCATTTGAATACTGGAGTAAAAGCTATTATTATAAGAAAATTCCACCAAATGTAGGTGTTGATCCCAACCACCTTTGAAATCCATAGAGCAAGCTCTCAACATATCTTCTAGAGTTTGAATTTTTCTCTCAGACTGACCGTCTGTCTGAGGATGATAAGCAGTGCTGAAACTAAACTCTGTATCCAGAGTATACTGAAGACTTCGCCAAAACTGTGAGGTAAACCTCGAATCCCGATCAGATATAATATAAAGTGGTACTCCATGAAATCTTTCCACTTCCTTCACATATATTCTGGAAAGTTGATCTACAGAGAAATCCTCTCTAATAGAAATGAAGTGTGCAGACTTGGTAAGACGATCAACTATGACCCAGATAGCATTATTGCCTTTGGATTTTTCATGAAGTCCTGTGACAAAGTCCATAGTGATGTTTTCCCATTTCCATTCGGGTATGGGTAATGGTTGTAACATCCCCTTAGACTTCTGTCTCTCAGCTTTAACTTGCTGACAAACCAAGCATCGAGAGACATATTCAGCAACATCTCTTTTCATGCCATCCTACCAGAAGTACTCTTTCAGGTCCCTATACATCTTCGTGCTTCCAGGATGAATAGAGAATGAAGAAATATTAGCCTCATCCAGCATCTCCTTCTTTAATTTGGGGATGGGAGGAACAAAAACCCGATTCCTGAACTTTATTATCCCATCACAATCAAGGTTGAATTCAGGAACATTTCTCACCTTCTTTTGTAACTCGACATCTTCTTTCTGTGCCTCTTTAATCTTCACATGTATAGATGGTTGAACATTCATTTGATAAAGATAAGATTTTTCCCCTTTCATTATAATTCCAAGATCCATCCTTTGTAAATCCATAAATATTGGATCTTTTGTGATCCTCATCATGGATAAACTGGCATGGTCTTGTCGACTTAATGCATCTGCCACCTTGTTTGCTTTCCCAGGGTGGTAATGGATTGAGTAGTCATAATCCTTAATCATCTCCAACCATCTTCTTTGGCGCATATTCAGCTCCTTTTGTGTGAAAATATACTTTAAACTTTTATGATCAGTATAAATATCACACCTTTCACCATAAAGGTAATGCCTCCAAAATTTTAATGCAAGGATTACCGCAGCTAACTCCAAATCATGTGTTGGGTAATTTTGCTCATGGATTTTCAACTGTCATGAGGCATAAGCTATCACCATATCATTTTTCATAAGAACACACCCCAATCCCTTCTTGGATGCATCACTATAGATCACAAACCTTTCTCCACTACAAGGCAGTGTGAGCACAGGTGCACTGGATAACCTTCTTTTCGACTCCTTGAAATTCTCTTCACATTCTTCCGTCCAAACAAACTTAACTCCTTTTCGAGTCAACTTGGTGAGTGGATTAGATAATCATGAAAAATCTTTCACAAAACATTGATAATATCCAGCCAAACCAAGAAAACTTCGGATCCCAGTTACTGTTGTTGGTCTTGACCATCTTTTGATAACCTCTGTTTTTGCTGGATCCACATATATCCCCTCTTTTGAGATTATGTGACCCAAAAATGAAACTTTTTGAAGCCAAAATTCACACTTGGTAAATTTGGCATAAAGTTTCTCCTTTCTCAGGGTCTTCAATATAATTCTCAAGTGATCTTCATGTTCTTCTTTTCTCTTTGAATAGACAAGAATATCGTCTATAAAGACTACCACAAATTGATCAAAATAGTCTCTAAAGACTCTATTCACCAGATCCATGAAGATAGCAGGGGAATTAGTAAGACCAAATGGAATCACTATAAATTATTAGTGTCCATACCTTGTACGGAAATCCGTCTTTGGTATATCCTCTCTTTTGACCCCTAATTGATGATACCCTGAACGAAGATCAATCTTGGAAAAGTATTGAGCTCTGCGTAGTTGGTCAAATAGGTCATCAATGCATGGGAGAGGATATTTGTTCTTGATAGTGATCTTGTTAAGTTCTCAATAATCAATGCAGAGTCTCATTGATCCATCTTTCTTCTTAACAAACAGAACAGCTACTCCCCAAGGTGACGCACTAGGGTGTATGAATCTGTTATCAAGATTCTCTTGGAGTTGCTTCTTCAATTCCTGCAACTCAATTGGGGCCATTCTATAAGGTGTCTTTGAAATAGGCAAAGCACCCGGTACGAGTTCTATTGAAAACTAAACTTCACGATTTGGTGGAAGACCCGGTAATTCCTCCAGAAATACATCATCAAACTCCCGTACAATGGGAATATTCTTAATCATGACTTTCTCACCAACCATTTGAGATAAATAACCATCATTTAGTGGAATCAAGACCCATAAGATGGAATAAATTTACACTGGAAGGTTATGTTCATCCTTGCATCGATAGACGATCATAGATTGATCTGGAATATGAAATGTGACTTCCCTTCTTTGGCAATTGATATGAGCTCCATGTAGAGAAATCAAATCCATGCCAAGAATCACATCAAATTCCACTATAGGAAGTATCACAAGATTTGCAGGAAAAACTTTCCCACAAACTTCGATCAGAGAAGAATTATAAACTTTTGATGCTACTGTTGTGCCATTAGGGGTTGTCACAGCTAACTCAACATCTAACTGTTGCGGTAATATGGTGATATCCTTAGAAAATTCTTCATAAATAAAGGAGTGGGTGGATCCAAAACCAAATAAAACATTTTCTGCTTTAGATTGGATGGTAAGTGTACCTTTCACCACATTGTTATCATACTCCACATCGCTGATAGAAATTGCAAGTGACTTTCCTTTGTCTTTAGCCTTAAGAGTTTGTTGACGTCGACCATCATCATCAACCCTTGGATTAGGGCATTTATTGGCATAATGTCCCATCTCCTTGCACTTGAAACATTGAAGTGTAGTAGTTTCATTCTGTGTATCCCTTCCTTTGTTTGCATAATTAGACATATTCTTCCCATCATCGCGGAATTAAAATGCCCGATGACCTTCCTTTCCACATTTGAAACATTTACTTGTCCCTTTAAGAGAACTCCCTCCATGTTTCTTTCCACAATTTGAGCATAAGGGAAAGCTCATCTTCTTTTCAGTGTGATCTTTATATTTTCCTTTGAATTACATTTTCCTCTTCTTATCAAACCCATATGACTGATGGGTTACTCCAATCTTCATCTCGACTTTGAGAGCACATCGAACAATTTCCTCGTAGCTATTGAAGTCCCTTATGGCTAACGCCCTTCGAAGACTTGGTTTTAAGCCACTAAAGAATCGATCAATCTTAATCTCAGGTTGGATAATAATACCAGAAGCGTACCTTGAAAATCTTGTAAAATTTGCTTCATAGGTACCAACAGATTCATTATCCTTTTTCTTCAATTAAAGAAACTCTTTCTCCATCTTTGTTCGGAGAATACGAGGGAAGTACTTATTGAAAAATAAGTTCTTGAACTCGTCTCATTCCATGGACTCAATTTCATCCCTTTTCCTCGTATTCTTAATAAGATTCCACCATTGATCAGCATCACCTTCCAAACGATACACTGCTAAGATGACTTTATCATGCTCAGAACATTGAAGAACTGAAAATATCTTTTTAGTAGTACTAATCCATTTTTCAGCAACTAATGGATCAGTAGACCCGCTGAATGAACGTGGACGCTGTCTCATGAAGGATTCAACAGAATGTTTCTCCTTCCTTTGCTCGTTTGGAAGTCCTGCATGATTCATAGCTTGAGAAAGTTGTGTGATCATGGATACAAGATTTTGCATTCCAGCTCCCATAACATTTGGTTGCTCAGGGGGACAATCATTGCATTACCGGTCGCATTCCGCATTAACATGGTTCCTTCATGTTCCAGCCATTGACTAAAACCAAGACGAATAGTGTGAGCAACACTAATTATAATAGGAAAACCACATAATCAAGAATAAAATTTCACACTTAAGGTCTTATCCTAGGTTATTCATGGACATTTCTAAAACACTAAGATTGTGTTCTATGCTTAGGCTTATCCTTAGGGTTCTTTCTAAGTCTTTCACATCCTAGTTTCCAAAGGTTGACTATACCTTTCCTCTGATACCAACTATAACGACCCATACTTTAAATACATTGTTAATACTTCAAAATTGAAGCGTACTTATTTCAACATATAACAAAACCACGAAATGACCATATAGGTATAGTGTCTTTATAAACTGGGAAACATAAACAACTGGTTCATAAAGCGTCTACATTGTCTCTCATTTATTTCATCATATCTATAGTCCCTTTTGGAATATCTTACTTAATAACCTTCTTCCTGACCTGGGGAAAGAAAACATACAAAAGGGTGAGCTCAAATGCTCAGTAAGGGTAAACAAAAGAAATATCAATCACATCATATTCATAAGAACATAACATTTTTGAAATCCTAACCTGCAAAAGAGATCGTAATATCATAACATGGGATAAATCATAGTAGTGAAATGAAATCCCAATAATCGTAACATAAAACATGCATCTTTATGGAATACACACATATTCATAAAGTATCATTTCTTATTAGTGAAGACATATTTCCAAGACTATCTTAGTGGACAAAGTCTATTTCTGAACCGAGTTCACTCCTTGTTGCAGTCCTGTTTCACTAAACCGGTATAACCTGTCGTTCCATCCATGTATATCTCATGAGATATAAAATCTTTACCCAATGCATTGGAGGGATATATAGGTCCCACCCATCTCATAATGATAACATTCTTATGTGTGCCACAAAATCAGAAACCATACATCATAGCATAACCCATGTAATAAAAATGGGAATCTTAAACATCATGACATCATAAAAAAATTCATATAAGATAAAGGATTTCATAAAAATATTTCCATAATAACATAATCAAATAAATGGAATAATAGGGATAGAAACAGAATCCTATATTATTTTAGATGGAAAATAATTTTGATAAAACTCTTGAACTCCATTCTTGAGGAAAATATCCTTTCTACTTAAAAAACTTTTTTCCTTTCTCAACTTGTCAAACAATTTTAAACTAAAAGAAGTTGACTAAAAATAAACTTGAAAACTTGTAAGGGAAGCTTCTTGGAAATAATGTTTTAAAAATCCATTCATTCTGTATAAGTTAAAAGAAAACATTCTTCTCGTGCTTTTGTTGGAAAAGTTAAAAAGTACCTCGTACGAAAAACAACAAAAGATTCCTTTCATATCCTTTACTAAAAACTCACCAAAGGGTAAAATTGGATTTAAACAATTTTAGGTGGATGGAAATAATATTACATATTGAGGAAATATGGATTTGGATGATAAAATACACCCTAGTAAATACCAAAGTATAAACAATCTCGGATAAAAATGAGATTGTGATATTTCCCTTACCTTAGGTCCGATTTGCTTCGTATGTGTCTGAACCTCCTGTATAATGATTTAAATAATGTCATTGAATTATTCCAGAATCATAATCATTGTTATGATATCATATATGGTTCACTTATGACTTTATATTACCCGTTCTTTTGTAAATTCCATGTTAAAGAGCGTTTTGGGTAAAATCGTCCCATTTGTCGTTCGTGTTTTAACTTGTAATTATTCATATGATTACTTAGATCATTATTACTTAAATCCATAATGTAAAACATGATTTATATATAATATATATTCAGAATATACATATATATAATAGATCAGTAAATGGAATGAAATACACTGTTCATGGAGATGGTAGGCCGTACGTACGCATGAACGCTGTTTTCGTTTCCTTAATGAGTTGAATGGAATTAAGTAGATGACATACATATATATAAAAATAAATCCAGTATCATTATTATTTCATATATTTAATTATTACTTATTATATATACTTTATAATCATTCATGAATGGTTAACATGGAGAATGAATCTCATCGTGTCGTGGAGACGGTAGTCCGTACGTACGCACGAGCGATGATATCGTTCTCATGATTGTGGGACTGTATTGGAGTGTATTTATACTATTTCAGAATCAATATCACTTTAAAATAATCATAAATAGTTATTATTTACACCATTATACCCATCCAAGTAAGGTGGTGGTGGAAAATAGATTACACCACGGCGTGGAGACGGTATTCCGTATGTATGCACACGCGGTGATTTCTTTTTCTGTAGGATGGATAGATGATGAAATAGGGTTGTTCCATACTTATAATAACCTATCAGTATATGAGTGATACTGATGTAATTACTTCATAATGAAACAACTAAAGAATAAGAAGTGGAAGAAAAAATAAAGATGAAAGAATCGGTAACGGACATTACCTCTTCTTTAAAGTGCTTCTTTGAGACCTCCTTTTAGGGCACTATAATAGGTCTCTGAAGAAGACCAGAACCTCTAGTATGTCTCTAGGAAAGTGGAGAGGATAAATTTGCAGGGGTTGGCCGTTCCTGAAGGCTCGATGTGGTGTGAGGAAGAGGGGGAGGAGGTGCCCTTTTATAAGGGAGGAGAGGGGCACCTTTGGAATAACTAAAAATATTATATTATTATAAAGTCAAATTCCGTTTTTAATAGCTCCAAATTGATATATTTCGAAGATAATGTGGGTAGGGGTCGACATCCTCTCATCCAATAGAATTTAAACAAGATTAGGTATCAATTTTAACCTTATCATTTAGATTTATCTTTAAGTTAGATAATTTAACTTTCACCGTGTCTTCTTGTTTTTTTACACTATAAGGTTAATAAACTTACTATATAAGGAAAAATGGACCACAAGTTGTTTATTATTAATATATATAACCTTATCTAAGTCATTTGGCCGAACCTTAGATTTTTAGGAATCAAATAGCCATTAATAATAGAATATTTGTTTTAAAAACTATTTTATGTCAATTTTGACACTATTTAGTAATTGATTTTTTTGAAACTCATAACAGAATTATTAGTTCCAACCAAGTTCCTTAAATCAATACTAACATGTCATATTAACCTAGAAAATTAGTTTAATTCATAAAAAGTCTCAAATTACATTTATTTGGGTATTTATAACATCAATTATGTCAATATTTCATTAATAAGATAATTACTGTATCATCATTGTGTCATAAATAAATTAAATTATTTAATGTCTAAAAATTACAAATAAAATACCATTATGTAGTAAATAATTTTATCTTTCTAATGAATATTTATAGTCGAATTTATCTTATTTATAACCCCATGTTAAAAATTATTTACTTATTAAACTTTGATTTTAACTATTTTAACCCTTCTTAAAATAAATTAATAATAAATGTCCTAATCTAATCCATGTGGGCCTAAATGGTCATATTTTATTCCTAAGGTTGTTTTTGGTCGCATTACACTTGTCCAATAGAATTAGGACATGTGTTAGGGTAATAATAATATCATTTTTACCCTTAATTACCCTATTTACTTTAAACCGTGGTTAAAAAAAGTAAAAAGTTACTATTCACCAAAAAAATATTTTCCTCTCATTGAACAACATTTTACTTACTGACATCAACTGTGTCTCTCGGATTTTTGAAATTCCACTCACAGAAGCGGTAAAATTACGTTTTATGAAAAATTCGGTTTTTTAACTACCACTTAGTGGTTTCACTATTCATCAAAAATTGAATGTTTTCAGAAAAATACCAAAATTTCACCCTAGGCTAATTTCGATATTCCGAATCCAAAAATGAAGTCCATTTTAAAAAATAAAATTTATAAAATTTCAAAAAGTGGTTATTACTATTCATAACGGCTAGTTTTAATAATATTTTAATAGCATATCGTTGTTTAGTAAAACTCGGTATTGCGTACGACACAAGCTATCGAGGAAGGCCGCAGTTGCGTGTAAAGAAAGCCAAGATAGTGTTGCGTGTAGTGAAAGATTCCTTTGATGATTTATATAACATAAAAACAAAATATTTCTCATAAAAGTCTTGGGTGTTACAATTGATCTCTGCCTGAATGGCCCAAAGGCCTTCATTTTTATTGATTTTTTGATAACCCCCTTTCAAGGGATGAGGGGGAACCCTTACAAGGCATGTAGGCTCCGAGATTACATGTCCCTTAGGTTTAGGAGATTACATGACCCGAAGGTCTTAGGGAATTCAACCAGACTATCTACAAGTAATTTCCCCTCCCTAGCATCTGCATCCTTGATAGTAGCTCTCCATCTTTTCATTACCATCTGGCTAGGCTTCCCGTGTAAGCACAGGCTGGTACCGATGGAATAGCCATACCCTCTCATTCTGACAATCCATTTGGCTCTTCTCTGGTGATTGCTCCTGCTCTAAAAAACCCAGAGCTTAAATAGGGTTAATGTGACATCTTCTTAACAAGAGAGAAAAGAGAGTACAATGGTCATGTAACTTGGTTCCATAGTATGAGAACAAAAGTGGGAAATAGAAACTTGGATATGAAAGAAAAAACCAAAAACAATGTTTTGATGGAGAGTTCTGGAGATCGTGTTTAGATGAAAGTTATTGACCACAAAACCATTAACCATATATGTGAATAAAGGTCATTTATATCATCAGAAAAATGATGATAATATTACACCATTTTTTTTCTAAGGGATATTTTTCCCTAGAATTGAGAAATTATTTCACAATAAAAGAATATAATAAAATATAAATTTCGATAAACACAATATTTTCATTTTATTATTCCTTTAAAAATTCATACTTCATCTCTTAGTGACAGTTATATCATAGGGTGAATTAATACATTGATCTCTAAAACCTCATCTAAAGATCATATCAAAAAAATTAATAATGTTTAAATTTCTTAGAACATAATTATCCAACACTTCAGAAGGGATGTCACTAAATTTTAGAAATGAACTTATCATTATCCTTCAATCCATATGAAGTATCTATTTAATCATCACATAACAAAATTGTGAAACTCTTCATCATTTATTCTCTTGAAATATGTTAATAACATGGATTATCATAATAATTTATTGGGAATATGAATTACTCCTTATGTATTAATTAAAAATAACATTTTGTTGGATATTTTATATAAATTTTAAATTGGATTAAAATCCATCAATGATAGAATAATCCACTTAAATAAATCATTACCCAATTCCAATGTGGTAATCACTTATCCAATTTTTCATTATCTAAATCAATCATTTAGTTATCCAAAAATCATTATCTTAACATTAGGAACACATCAAGGGTTAATTTTCCCCCAACCATCTGTTTTCCAAAAAGTTATAATTTCTTCCAAATCAATTTTCATGGTACCATTAAACACATGTTCAAAAAATTTTAATGAAAAAGTACTATACCAAAATCCTTATATATTCCATGATTCATATGATGAGAAAATAATTAATGAAATATATTTAAAACATATTTTATATATCCAAATATTAAAAAAAAAATTAATCATTCCACTTTGGATGTATTAATAACATTAACATGACCTTGGCCACTTATCTTCTTTTATTAAAGATTACCTTGATGATTGGGGAATTCATTTTTATTATGCCTTATGTCCTTGAAGTTGTAACATCAAATATAAATGTTTTCCTTCTTCCCATTAGAATATTTTTCCTAGTTACCTTTACCATTACACTTATTACATACTCCCAATACTTTCAATCATTTACCATGGTGATTCTTTCCCCAATTTTCACATGTGGGAAAATCCATTTTTCTCTTATTCTATTTATATATCATTTTTTCTTCCTTTTACTTATTCTCTTTATTCCTTTTGAATCCATAGAACTTGTAGAATTATTTCTCATTCATGATTGTACATAAAACTATTTCATTATATGGAGAAAAGGTTCGAGACATCAGTTCCCTTCAACGCCATGGATTAAGTAATTCAAAGAAATTATTAATCTTATATTCCATATTGCATATGAAATTTGTAGAATACCTTGATAACCTAGTATAGGTTGATGCATTATCATGAAAACTTTATTCCACATTTTTCTCTGAAATAATGAAATTACTCTTCATCTTTGTTTTTTTATCATGAGGTAAGTATTTAACAAAGGATAACCCCTTAAAATTTCTCAATCCCATGAGTTATATTCGGTTTTCCTCCATATTTTTTTTGATCAATAACAACCATTGAACTAAATATACATAGAGAAAATACAATAAAAGTGTAACATTTTCTTTTTAACCATAAACCAATTCCATGAATATCTTCTAAAAATTCATAATCCATTATTCTACCATCATTGGGCCATTAGTCTCACCAAATTATGGGGGCCTAAGTCATATAATGTTACCAATGATCAAAGAATTTCACAGTAGAATAGGTCTCTCTATCATAGAAATGTTGTGTTTCAAAACCTAATAATTATACCCTCGTATTTTCATAACTTTCTTTATTCCAATACCATCAAAATTTACTTCATCACCTGGGAATCCTCTACACTGAGTACAATGTTTTGACACACTTTTTCCTTCCATTTTCCACTTCTAAATAATATAATATACTAGATTAGATTATAAATTTATGAACATTTTATAATTATAAATATAGAATAACACCTCAAATAAGTTATTAAACTTATACATATCTAATTTCATAATAAAAACATGATTTCTTTGGGGATATCATTAAATCCATAATAAGTTCGTATATATAAAATGTGAATTATTATAAGCATATCCCCTTTGTTTTTTAAACCATGTGTATTGTATGGCACATTTTCATGTACCTGTTTATGCTGAGTTAGTCCTGACATTCCATGTTGGAGTTGTTACTCATAGGTACATCTATTCTAGAACAAAATCCACTTATAATATCTAGAAATGGATATATTTCTTAGAATAACCATATGAACTCTACATTACAAAAATTATAGGTTATTATTCTATACATATTCTAAAATTATTCATTATGGTTATATTAATTAATTTATGTTCCTTAATCTAGTTTACATGGATTCATGAAAATGGAGATGGCTCCGTTCTCACCTAGAGAGATCCCTCAAGCACTTTTCTCCCCACCCAAGGATTTATTCCCCCATCTGGATGGAGTGATGCATTTAGACCCCTATTTCCTTCTATCATTTCACTACATCTTCTCTAATTTGGTTCTTGTCATGATCTTCATTCGGGTTGTTCCATCTATTTCAATGAACATCATTTCTGATGTGCTTCCTTGACTAAGAATCATTATTTCTCTGCCAACTGGATCTATTGTGCCCGGCTCCATTCTTTGTCCTTCTCAGCATTCTACATAGTGGTTTGGGATGTTTTGGGGTTCACGATGATGTTTCACTGTTGAGGCCTTCCTTTTTCTTCCATACTTCTATTCTCTCCGGATATATTCCCTGTATTTCAATGATTTTCATCCTTGATGTTGACTGTTTCGACTGGGGATGGTGCTTTTTTGTATTTCCATTGGTATTTTATGATTTTTGGTAATTTGTGACTGGGATGTTATGATTTTTTTTGGTATCCCTAAAAAACATGGCTCTTTATTCTCATGTATTCCACTCAAATCTACCATTGATTCAAAATCCAATGCTCTTATATGAGTTGTCCTTGTGTGTTGTTTATGATGGATCTTTGGGAGTAGTATTTGAGTGGTAGATGACATTTAAAGAGGTTCTATAGCATGGGGTTTTCATTAATTCTTCTTTTCTGGTGATGTCTCTACACTGGTTCAACTCCTAGTGGCATTGTAAATTTGTAAAGGATGATTTATTTCTTAGTTTCTAAGTGATTTTTGTGTTTCTTGGTAAGATGTTGGTTGAATATGATGGATTTTGTATAGTAGTTCTAGAGGTGTTTCTCATCATGTGGTGTTCAGTGGGGTGTTTTTTCGATGATCACAATGGTTCTTTTGCGATGATGATGATGGACTTCGGTGGAATTCCCTGCCTGTGATGGTAGACGAAGCGAGCCAATGGCCAGTTTGAGGATGGTTCATCTTTCATGAAAGTCAATGATGATGCTGATGATTTATGTGTACGAAACAAATGTGATGTTTTTGGTGGAGATGATATTGATGTTGATTTTTGTATTCATGGGATGTGTTCTCAGGGAAAAATATTTTTTTTTATTTTTAATTTGATGGTTGTTGATTTGTGTGATAATTTGAAAAATGTCCAGGTTTGATCTATCCCTTTAAGGAGGATTTTCAAAAAAAATGGATGAGTTTACATGGTTTCTTTTAAGGTTCCCCTAATACCAACTACTATGTCACGACCCCGGAATCCTGGATCTCGTGCATTGTTTTATTATATTTTCATGAATACAAGAAATAAAATTCTGAAGGACTTATCAGTTTAGCAGTATTTGAAATCTATATTAAATACGTGATACACATAATAAATTGATAAATAGAAAATTAAAACATGACACATAATAAAATGAAACAAATATATCCTTGAATTCTTTTTCAATTATTTCTTCTTCATAATCTGTGGAAAGGAAACATAATAAGGGTAACCTCAAATTCATTGTAAGGGTGAGTAAAATGGAAGAAATAATAAATCAATTACAATACATCAATATGGAAATATAAATACCTGATAATAATGTTGTTAAATTAACTTTATAAGCATAAACAATATGGAATGGTATGAAACTGAAAAACCATTACATTTAATCAATCAAAAAATAATGAAATTCATGTAGATATTTTATAATATGTAAACAGCATGTATAATAACATTGATAAATAAAATATATATGAAGGAAATGATTAATTATTGAATGTCATGTTGTGGTCACATGAGGTCTTATAACATCAAGATCCATACCCAATAAAGATTAAAACTATAGGTAGAAACCTATTTAATTTGAATAAATTAATTATCTCCTTTGAACATATTGATGCATCGATGGTCTATATAATGTATGGGCACCACTCATCATTTAACGTAGAAATTATTCCTCATATCAAATAATTAGATTAATAAATAGAAAATATGCTTTATCAAATATCATTATTGAATAAAATAAATAGATTTATCAATAATTCCCTAGTAAATCAAACTACAGTCAAAGTAAACACCATGTGTAAAAATGGTATATAGTTTAGGTAATGAAAATATCCATCCCCCATTAATGTGGACATTTAAATTATTTAAATATGGTGATTGTTTCAAGATAAAGATAATAATTATAGGGAAATTGAGATTGTAAAGATATTTATTAAAAATAATCATGAGGAAAATAATCATTAAACATTCCAATGTGTCCCATACCCATTGAACCATTTGAATCATAATATACATGAAGGAACAACATGAAATTAAACTAAGAATATACTTAAAATATTAAGATTCATGATAAAACATTTCAAAGGGGTGTATATAAACCATATAAAAGAAACTATGTGTATAATTACAAATAAGTCTCAATAGAATGTAAATTGAGACGAAATCCCAAACTTTGCATCTCCTTTATGTTGATCATCATTTTAACTCCGATATAATGATATTATGATTGTTTATAAAATATTAAAAAACATATTCTTATAAATAACATCATATATTATTTTATTATAATATCTTATTATACATTTGATAATAATCTTCCATTATTTTCAATATTCCAGGTGTTAATTGCTGAGTTTGTTGAGTATGTTTTAACTTGTTACTTATTGTTCATATTACATAGATCATTATTTCATTATCTAAATAATTTAAATAATGGTTTAATTATCATATATATTTAGTACATATTTATATAAAACAATCCATAATATTTGGATATAATAAATGAAATACTCCATTCATGTAGATGGTAGGTCATACGTACACATGAACACTACTTTTCTTTATTCACCATATTAAAGGAGTGATAAGTAAATGGTAAATATGTATAATATAACTCCTGTATAAGATTAATGTCCCATATGTCACATAGTTTTATTGTTATCATCCACAATACATTTCATGTATTGCATGAATGAATCACATAGCTATGAGGAGGTGGTAGTCCACACTTCCACAAACGAAATTATCATATTTACACAAACTGGAAAATATAATGGTATGTGTTATAAACTAATTACATTAGAATAAAGAAAACATAAATATCACATATTAACATAGTTTCCATCATAATTTCATTCTTGAGAGTCGGAAATGGAAAAACAAAAAACTTCCCTTCACGAGGCGGTAGTTCAATGACCACAAGAACGGTAAGTTCGTTACCCATTTGATGAAAGTGTGTGTAAGTGAAGATAAAAATTCAATATAAAATCCTCCTAGAATATTTATTATAATGGTGTTGTTATATAATCATGAAATAATAGTAGTTTATATGGTATAAGAAGGTAATAAAGCCAAATAAATTGAAGAAATATTTTACCACTTCTTTGGGTAAATACTTTTTGTTTGAACCAATGGGATTCCTTAGACGGATTTATGCCAAATGGGGGGATTTTAGGATCAACGTAGATTTTTTTAGAATCTATTTTGGAAGATATTGTTCAATATAATCTGGTTTGAGATGTGTGGGGATGTGGGAGGGGAGGAGGCCTTTTATAGTTGAGGAGAAGTGACACTCTTGTAAATTAAGGAAAAATGAATTCCAACTATGTTTTTTCAATTGAAAATGCTACCGATAATCATAAAAATTATATAAAATGGAGAATAGTTTTGAATATGACCATCCAATTCCTTTTTTGACTAGTTTCTAGGTGAGTTTTTCACTAATGCTTAAGGTTTTGTCACTTATTAAAATTAATTTCACCTTAATTGTTGTATTTAATTTTTTCCACCGCCACTAATATTTTTATTAAACATATTTGTTCAATAGGTTATAAATTATAAATTATTATTATTACCCATATGGAATCCATTTTTTCAAATTATAATCATAGATGTGTCAAAAATTTATTTAAATTTAATCCCGTAGACAGGATGATAATGAATGTTTGAAAAGTAAAAACATCCAAAAGTTTGCTTTGTTTTTATTTTCAATTTAAAAGTAATTTCTTCCAATTATATAAATTGGATTAATTGATAAATAATAATATAAATAAAGATTTAAAAAATTTATTACATAATTGAACCTTCTAAATAAATTAGATGAAAAAGCAGTTTCGAATGAAAATTTATTATTTTTAATTATTAATTAAAAAATGAATCTTCACAGGAAAAAATCAAAAAATTAACCCTAACCAAATTTTTATTTTTCAAATTCAAGTATTAAGTCTTTTTTACATATATGATTTATAAATGTTCAAAATTTAAATTTAAAACAGGTTGTCCATTAAAATTCAGTATAAGCATCTTCATAATAATTTAGTATTTTATGCATAAAATCGGGTTTATTTTTAACTTATTCCTATAAAATATACTGGTTGAATGTAATTTTTTTATCAAACATATAGTATATATATTTCATTAATATCAATATCCAATTGTAATTAATTAAATTTATTAGGATAAAAGATATTAGTGAGTATAAAAATAATAATATTTTTCATTATATTTATCTGGTTTTCATATTTATTAATGATTAATTTGTTTCCAATTAATTTTTCTTCATATTTGTGTAAACCATAGATTTTAAAATTTTCATTTACACTTTTTAGAACTACTAATTTAACGGATAAGTTATATCTTATTATATTAAATAATAATATTTTAATGGTATATTGTTTTTCAGTATAACTAGGTCTTGTGTGCAAAGAATGTCATTGACCAATATTATTGTGTGTGGTATATGTGAACTCAATATAACATGCATTTAAATATATATTATAGTGTTAATATATTTAAACTAGTAAATATAATGTTAAGTCTCTCTGTATTATATCCCCTTACATGCTTGGTGATGCATGTGTTACTAATATCTAATAGAATGTTTTTACTATAAAATTTTGGACTATTAAAGGTTGGGAAATAAAAATGTCTCGATATGTGTGGGTATGTTTTATGGGTGATTTCCTTTTATAGTGTAGGGAGAACGATATTCTTATAAATATTTGAAAAATAAATTCCAATCACATTTTTACTTTGAAAAGTGGCTCCACTAATGGTCTAAATATGATCCATGTGAGGATAGGATCGGAATATAAATCTAAAATATATTTTTGGAATGTTTATAAGTCATTGGGGACTTTATGTTTTTGTTTTTGTACCTTTTTAAGATATTTTTTATCATAATATCTATAATTAATTTTAATAACATTCACTAATATTTTTTTCACAAACGATGTCAAACATATTAGTAATTATAAATTATGATGATTACAAATATTGAATACATTTTTACAAAATAAAATGACATAAGTTTCATGAATTAATTTTAATTTAATCCCCCATATGGGATGACTGTCACAACCCGTCCTCGGGGCCCGTGCCGTGACTACCCCAAGTCTGCCTTCCATAGGCCAGGGGCTGGCGACAAGTACCAAAGGCATAAAATCCCGATAACTAGGAAGACATTGCCTTTATAAAAGAAAACAAGCACCTTAGAGTACAAGCGGAAGCAAAACACTAAGTACAAAAGAAAAGCTGAAAAGTAAATGGGCCAGAATACAAACCCAAATGAAAGTACAACTACAACTAAACAAGGTACAACAGCAAAAAGACAAACAGCTGGAAGAAGGATGCGGCTCCTGGGTCGTCCTCCTCAGATCCTACCTGAAGGGTAGGTACAGATAGCGCAACTCCTGGTCGTCCACCACGGATCCTACCTGAAGGGTAGGTACAGATAGATTCCTCCACGCCCTCGTCCGTCAACCTCCTCTGTGAGTCGTCACGTCGTTTAGTCCACCTCCGGGTACTGACTCGTCGTGTAGTCCACCTCCGGGTACCGTCCAGTCCTCAAACACTCGGCCTCCGTCAGCACTTCCCGTCGTCTGCAACCAACACAACGAGGTACGGGCATAGCCCGTGCAGGGGTGAGTATAACGATACTCAGTAGGGACCCCGAGACCCTCAAGGTCTCACTAAACCAACAAGGATAACCACAAAGAAGATCTCAACAGATAACCTCTACTTAGGTATATGCCCATACATATACCTAAGTTATCAAGTAACCCATATCAATCATGAGGAAACACAAGGATTGTGAAATCAACGGATAACCACTACCCAGGTATATGCCCATACATATACCTAAGTTAGGAAGTGACCCATCTCAATCATGAGGTAAACACAGGGTCAAAAGTCTCAGCTCAAACTAGGATTTTAATTATCGAAACCGTAACTGCTGAAGAGCTCCATCTCTGGAGTGTACAGTTGTCCTGTCACGACTCCGAGGTACTGCTCACTAACCTAAGACTGCTGAAGTACTCCTCCTGTCGAGTACCGTGAGTCAGCCACCCAGACACAGTAGTGCTTCCCACCAAGGTATGTCACCCAAACACAGTAGTGCACACCCCCTAGTAGCCTGCTGAGGTACTCTCCGGACGAGTACCGCGGGTCTGCACTGTCACACAGGTAGTGCTCCGTCCGCCATGGGTCTGCACCTCAGAAAGTAGTGCTCCGTCCACTGGGCTAGTCGACTCACTCCAAGTTGAGTCGGTCAAGCAGTCGTCAGGTCTCAGCCAGTTACACGATCTCCGTACTCCGCACGCTCGTCACTGGGAGGGTCCGCTCCACGAGCTACAGGTCGATACTCCAAGTATCTCAAAGTCCCACGATGAAGTATCTCAAAGGACCGCCTCGTCATAGGGGTCTCAACACAACAGACGGCGCGTCAATCGGACGCCCGGTCTGTGACTTATTAGCCTTTTCGTCCTAGGGGCCCGGTTGGTTTCGTGAGCAAACCAAACCCGGCCGTATCTGAACTGTACCCCGAACTCTCATAGGCTATACTCATAGGAACCGTTTCTCAACGATATCACCAACGCCGCTGACGGTTCGTCAAACGGACGTTCTGTCAGAAAGGTATCAGCTTTTCCATTCCAGGGGCCCGGTTGGATTTCTGTGCGATCCAACCCGACCACTATCCATCTGCATCCAAATCTCGGGCGGAGAATTCCAAAAGTTCCGTATCATCAACAGGAACTCAACGCAACAGACGGCGCGTCAATCGGACGCCCGGTCTGAGAGTTATTGGTTTTTTCGTTCCAGGGGCCCGGTTGGTTTTTAAGGCAAGACAAACCCGACCATACTCCACCTGCGTCCAAACCTTGGGCGGAGTGTGCCAAAAGATCCGTCTCATCAAGAGGAATTCAACGAAACATACGGCGCGTAAATTGGACGCTCGGTCTGTTAGTTATTGGCATTTCTGTCTCACACCCACCTTGGGAAACTTCCCAGGAGGTCACCCATCCTGATCACTACTCTAGGCCAAGCACGCTTAACTATGGACTTTTAACCACGTAGACTCCCGAAAAGAAAGGTGCACCTTGAGTATAATATACTGAAACGACCGTCTCGATCCAAGGATCGCGTTGCCGCTGACGGTGAGTCGTTTGGAGGCCCGCAGCCCAAGATACGGGGATTTGACCAAAAGTGGTCCGAAACTGGGGGTATGGGCCCGGGCCGACCCGGCCCGACCCCCCCCCCCCCTAGGTCGGCCGAACCGGGTCGACCCGACCCGGCCCGGGCGGCGACCCGGCCCAACGACCCGACCGGGCTCGGAAAAATCCTGGCACGGCCGGTGGCGCGGCGACGGGGCGGCGCGGCGCCGCGGTCCGGCACGGCGACGCTGTCCGGCGCGGCGGCGCGGACCGGCACGGCGGCGCGGACCGGCACGGCGGCGCGGCCTGGGCGCCGTTCAGGTGCCGCGCGCGGGGGGCAAAGCCCCCCCCCCCCTTTGAGAACCGCGACCCCTTAATTGGGGCCGCTTTTGAGACCCGGCCGGGGGAAATTAATTCCCCCGGTCGCCACCGGCCGGCCGGTTTCGCCAGCAAGGACCGGCAACGGTCGGTCCTCCCTTCGCCGACACCGGCGGCCCGGTGCCGGCCGCCAGTCATCTTGCTCTGCCGCGGCCCGGAACCGGCCGCGACCTATGTCGTTCGGCGCGATGCGACGACATCGCTTCCCTCCGTCGCGGCCCTGCTCCGGCCGCGGCGCCTTTGACTTTCTTCGACGCGACGCGACGGCGTCGCGTTCTTGGATTTCTTTCCACGGCGCGGCGCGACGGCGCCGCGCGTATCTTCCGCAATAAATCGCGTGGTGCGACGGCACCACATTTTTCTCGTATCATCCTCAAGAAACCATCACGAAAAACAGAGCAGGGTCGGCCGTGTTTGTGCGGTCCGACCCCCTCGCGTTATTTGATAACAAAAAGGGTTTTAATCCTAGATCATCACCAAGTTTGTATTCACGAAAAATTAAATAAATAAAAACCCTCAATCATCAACCGCTTGATCGGACGATCCGCGGATCAACCCGGTATTGGTTGGTCCGCACTCGTCGTTTTTTTCTCAAAAGATAAGAGAATTCCAAAATAAATTCCCCTACCTCGGCTTCAAGAACGGTGTTCTTCAACGACCCGCGGAAGACAAGCGTCGCGGAGGTCGGGCGTCGTTCCGTCTAGGTTGGTGGGAGAAGAGCTCAGTGAAGTCGAGCCGAGATGTCACCCTCTTTATACTTTGTAGGCGGCGGTGCTTCCCTTCCTTACTCCGGTTGAAGATGGTCGGAGGTGTTGCTTCACGTTCTTCGGAAACGTGGAACGTTCTTCCTCGAGAGGTTGGTGATCTTCCAAGAGTTCTTCTCCTCTCCTTAGTTCTCCCCACAAGGTTTATGCCAACCCAAAAAGAAGAATATAATCTCTCTTTTTAATGTTGGAAAAATGAATTCAAAAGAATTCAAACACTCAAAATAATTAATTAAGTTGGTTTAGTTAATTAATTGCAATGTGTTGGCAAGAATTTCAAAAGATTGAAATTCAAATAAACCATTCTTAACTCACCTCATTAATTAATCAAGTTGTCAAATATTAAAGAATGTGAGTTAATGGGGAGTTGGAATGTGAGGGGTTAAGAGGGTTAGGGAGTTTAAGGAATTTGAAAAGGTGGGGGGGTTCGTGTGGGCCCCACCCTTTCAAATATCCACACATGGGAAGTTGGATGGATGTGGGCCCACCACCAACTTCCCATGGGAGAAGTTAACCACTTAACATTGTTAAAATTTGATTTAACAATTTTATTCACTTTTTTTTAATTAAACCCCAAAAATTAACTTCTCCTCCCGCACAAACGCAACTACGGTAAAGGTTCTCTTAAGCGGTTACCGGCGTTGCGAGTTCATCGGTGCAGTCGGATTTCAATTCCGAGCACCGGTTCAAAAGATAGAAATTCCCGCTCGCTCGTTCACTGAACGTACCCGAGCCAAACTTCGGAAATTAATTCCGGGCACACCAGGCCTCGGAATCAGGCGCCGTCAGAAACTACGTTCTTGTAAAATTCCAAAGAAAATTAAGAAAAAAATTTCCTTGAAATTTCCGGGTCTTTACATTACTCCCACCTCAGGGATTTACGTCCCCGTAAAGCTTCAACACAAACTAGGGTCACAAAAGCGTTATAGAGCACGCATCTGAGCCTTCCGCTCCCATGTGCTTACCTGGAGGTTCCGTACTGCCAAAGAAAGTGCACCCGAGAAATTGATCGTCCTCGTAGGATCTGCTCCTGTCGATCCTCAATCCCCACTGGAACCTCCGTGAAAGACACCCCATCGCCATCGTCCAGCTCCTCATGGTCGATGGTATGCGAAGGGTCGAGCACGTATCTCCTCAGTTGAGATACGTGGAAGTCGTCGTGCACCTGGTGGAACTGTGGTGAATGGGTTAAGCGGTAAACCACCCCGCCTACCCAGCTGGGGACCTAAGAAGGTCCGCTGAACCTTGGAGATAACTTGCCGCCTTGGCCACATCTCCGTAAACCTCGTCGAGGTGAGACCCGTATAAGAACATGGTCGCCATCCTCAAACTCCAGAGGATTCCAATTCCTGTTAGAACTGTAACTCAAACGACTACTGCCACGAGGGTAAGGTTGGTCGATTCAAGAGTGATCGGTCGCACCCTCCCGTGAAAGAGTTTATCCTGTGCTGCCTGGGGTTTCCTTTTCTCCGACCAAGGAAAACCCATCCCGACGTTTTCCTAAAACCGTCAATTTGAGAATTAACAGTTATTGCCCATTCCATACTCAAACTAACGTCGTAAGGCCTCGATGCTGTCACCAAGAGATTCCAACCGAAACTCTCGCCTCGAGGGTCTGACCACACCGTCGGCGTAAGTGTGATTATCGAGTCTCCTCCCAAGGTATCTCCAGACGTGAGGGTCAAGTCCACGGCTTACCGGAAACTCTAGGTCTGGAACAAGATTTGTGAAAGCAATAAATGATTCACATCGACGTCCATTACTACAACAACTAGTAGTGGACACATACTATCCCTTGAATCATTTCGAGAGCCATTGGGTCGCACTCTTTGACCGCATGCAGCTGCACTCTTCCTCTGCCCTCCAGCTATCTGAGCCTGACAGGAATAACTAAGGCGGGTGGTTGTACAATGTTAGGATGTACACCACCTCATGCTGATCTCATAGTTCTGCCTCCACGTCTGCTGCTTCGTAGACTCATCTCTCCTTTAAGCTTCCTCTTCTTTAACACGCCCGAGTCTCTAAGACTGGCACCGGTTTCCTGTTTCTTACTGCACTGTGTAGTCTTCATCCTCTCTTGGATGTCCTAGACCTCCTTTAGTCTCACAAGAGCTGCTATGATTTCTTCTTTGCCAATAAGAGAAACCCGGTCTCATCCCCTGGATGAACCACATTCGTTGCCTAATATAGTCAATCTTGACATGAATGATGCATTCATTCCATGGATGACGTCGTAAGGCCTCGACGTAACTACTAAGAGATCCAACTGTCACTCTCGCCTCCAAGGGTCGAGTCACACTGTCAGCATCAGTGTGAGGTCACTGGGTCCCCTCCAGTAGAAATATCGAAAGTGAGGGTCAAGTCAATAGTTTAACCGGGACCACTCAGTATCAACCAAACAAAAGGATAGGAAATAAAACATCTCAAAGATAAGTGTCTTTTTATTATTGCAGCTCATAGTTCAAGACACGAATACAAAAGCAAAATGGAACTAGAAGTACAAGGGACGTATCCACTAGTTCCTCTCCTAACCACCTATTCCTGGAGCTCTACTGCCTTGTCCACTGCTCGGCTGTTGCTCAAGCACCAGCAGTTGCTTCTGTCTCGGTGGATCCTCCAACACCCGCTGATCAACCGTACGAGGAGTCGGACAGTCACGTGCCAGGTGACCCTTCCCGCCGCAGGAGTAACATTGTCCGTTTCTGGCATGCCTGGCTCTGACCCCACCTCGGGTGCCCCGCACCACCGGTCCTAAAACCCGAGATCATACAACTGCTAGTCTGGTCCTCCTGGACCTCTGCATCATCTATCTACTGCCCACAGATGTCTCGGCTACTGATCGAAAAACACGCGGCAAAGGCAGAAGCTCCTGTACACGCTCGGGGTGTAGAGCTACTGGCACAAACTCCACCCTGAAGAAGGTCTCGAAGTCTTCCCATGCGAAGGTCATCATGTCACAAAACTGAAACAAGTGGCTCCACCACCTACCTGCTGCTGCCTGAAGGAGGCTGGCAGCAAAGATCACCATGAAGTCTGCCGGCGTCCCCACTAGCCTGAAGACTCTCACCACAGCCTCCAGCCAAACCTCAGCCGCCTGCGGGTCCATCTCTCCCCGGAACCTGGGTGGCCTCTGGCGCTGGAACTCGTGCAGCGCGCTCAAGTGTCGTGCATTGCCTACTGCTGGGGCTGGTGGCATCGGTGGCCCAACGTATGGTAGTACTGCTGGTGCCTCCGCTGGTGCCTCAACTGTAAGAGGGCCCTGCACCGAAGCCTCTTCGCTCGACAGGCTGTCAGAACGCACATCCCTCTGGGCTCTAGCTGGTCGTCCGTGAAAAGGCATCCTGAAATAAACATCGTCACATGGTCAAACATTTATACCTGGTGAGCTGACCTGGTTTGAGCTGTTTTAAGGGAAAACCTTTGAAAACACACACGCAATCAGTGTTTTCGTGCACAAAGTCGGAAATCAGTTGTCAGGGTCCTGGTGTATGGATACGTCGGCTGACCGCACCAACACTGGACTCCCTGAACTGAAATCCACAATCGGTACTCTTAACACTATTGCTTCACAGAAAGAAAAAGTCAGAGTCATAAGTTCTGCGGTAGAACCGAACTCCTCTGATACCAATTTGTCACGACCCGTCCTCGGGTCCCGTGCCGTGACTACCCCAAGCCCGCCTTCCATAGGCCAGGGGCTGGCGACTAGTACCAAAGGCATAAAATCCCGATAACTGGGAAGACATTGCCTTTATAAAAGAAAACAAGCACCACAGAGTACAAGCGGAAGCAAAACACTAAGTACAAAAGAAAAGCTGAAAAGTAAATGGGCCAGAATACAAACCCAAAAGAAAGTACAACAACAACTGAACAAGGTACAACAGAAAAAAGACAAACAGCTAGAAGAAGGATGCAGCTCCTGGGTCTTCCTCCTCGGATCCTACCTGAAGGGTAGGTACAGATAGCGCAACTCCTGGTCATCCACCACGGATCCTTCCTGAAGGGTAGGTACAGATAGCTTCCTCCACGCTCTCGTCCGTCAACCTCCTCTGTGAGTCGTCACGTCGTGTATTCCACCTCCGGGTACTGACTCGTCATGTAGTCCACCTCCGGGTACCGTCCAGTCCTCGAACACTCGGCCTCCGTCAGCACTGTACGTCGTCTGCAACCAACACAATGAGGTGCGGGCATAGCCCGTGCAGGGGTGAGTATAACGATACTCAGTAGGGACCCCGAGACCCTCAAGGTCTCACTAAACCAACAAGGATAACCACAAAGAAGATCTCAACAGATAACCTCTACTTAGGTATATTCCCATACATATACCTAAGTTATCAAGTAACCCATCTCAATCATGAGGAAACACAAGGATTGTGAAATCAACGGATAACCACTACCCAGGTATATGCCCATACATATACCTAAGTTGGGAAGTGACTCATCTCAATCATGAGGTAAACACAAGGTCAAAAGTCTCAGCTCAAACTAGGATTTTCAATATCGAAACCGTAACTGCTGAAGAGCTCCGTCTCTGGAGTGTACAGTGGTACTGTCACGACTCCGAGGTACTACTCACTAACCTAAGACTGCTGAAGTACTTCTCCTGTCGAGTACCGCGGGTCAGCCACCCAGACACAGTAGTGCTTCCCGCCAAGGTATGTCCCCCAAACACAGTAGTGCACACCCCCTAGTAGCCTGCTGAGGTACTCTCCAGAGGAGTACCGCGGGTCTGCACTGTCACACAGGTAGTGCTCCGTCCTCCATGGGTCTGCATCTTAGAAAGTAGTGCTCCGTCCACTGGGCTAGTCGACTCACTCCAAGTCGAGTCGGTCAAGTAGTCGTCAGGTCTCAGCCAGTTACACGGTCTCCGTACTCCGCACGCTCGTCACTGGGAGGGTCCGCTCCACGATCTACAGGTCGATACTCCAAGTATCTCAAAGTCCCACGAAGAAGTATCTCAAAGGACCGCCTCGTCATAGGGGTCTCAACACAACAGATGGCGCGTCAATCGGACGCCCGGTCTGTGAGTTATTAGCCTTTTCGTCCCAGGGGCCTGATTGGTTTTGTGAGCGAACCAAACCCGGCCGTATCTCAACTGTACCATGAACTCTCATAGGGTATACTCATAGGGACCGTTTCTCAACGAGATCACCAACGCCGCTGACGATTCGTCAAACGGACGTTCTGTCAGAAATGTATCATCTTTTCCGTTCCAGGGGCCCGGTTGGATTTCTCTGTGATCCAACCCGACCACTATCCATATGCATCCAAATCTCGGGCGGAGAATGCCAAAAGTTCCGTATCGTCAACAGGAACTCAAAGCAACAGACGGCGCGTCAATCGGATGCCCGGTCTGAGAGTTATTGGTTTTTTCGTTCCAGGGGCCCGGTTGGTTTTTAAGGCAAAACCAACCCGACCGTACTCCACCTGCGTCCAAACCTCGGGCGGAGTATGCCAAAAGATCTGTCTCAACAAGAGGAATTCAACGAAACAGACGGCGCGTAAATCGGACGCCCGGTCTATTAGTTATTGGGCTTTCCGTCTCACACCCACCCTGGGAAGCTTCCCAGGAGGTCACCCATCCTGATCACTACTCTAAGCCAATTACGCTTTACTATGGACTTTTAACCACGTATGCTCCCGAAAAGGAAGGTGCACCTTGAGTATAATATACTGAAACGACCGTCTTGATCCAAGGATCGCGTTGCCGCTGACGGCGAGTCGTTTGGAGGCCTGTAGCCCAAGATACAGGGATTTGACCAAAAGTGGTCCGAAACTGGGGGTATGGGCCCGGGCCGACCCGGCCCGACCCCCCTGGGTCGGCCGAACCGGGTCGACCCGGCCCGGGCGGCGACCCGGCGCGACGACCCGGCCCGGATCGGAAAAATCCCGGCCCGGTCGGTGGCGCGGCGGCGCAGCGGTGCGGGCCAGTGCGGCGACGCGGTCCGGCGCGGCGACGCTGTCAGGCGCGGCGGCGCGGACCGGCACGGCGGCGCGGCCTGGACACCGTTCGGGTGCCGCGCGCGGGGGGCAAAGCCCCCCCCCCCCACCTTTGAGAACCGCGACCCCTTAATTGGGGCCGCTTTTGAGACCCGGCCGGGGGAAATTAATTCCCCCGGTCTCCACTGCCCGGCCGGCCCGCACTGGCCGGCCGGTTTCGCCAGCAAGGACCGACGACGGCCGGTCCTCCCTTCGCCGACACCGGCGGCCCGGTTCCGGCCGCCGTCCATCTTGCTCCGCCGCGGCCCGGAACCGGCCGCGGCCTATGCCGTTCGGCGCGATGCGACGATATCGCTTCCCTCCGCCGCGGCCCCGCTCCGGCCGCGGCGCCTTTGACTTTCTTCGACGCGACGCGATGGCGTCGCGTTCTTGGATTTCTTTCCACGGCGCGGCGCGACGGCGCCGCGAGTATCTTCCGCAATAAATCGCGTGGTGCGACGGCACCACGTTTTTCTCGTATCATCCTCAAGAAACCATCACGAAAAACAAAGGAGGAGGGTCGGCCGTGTTTGTACGGTCTGACCCCCTCGCGTTATTCGATAACAAAAAGGGTTTTAATCCACGATCATCACCAAGTTTTTATTCACGAACAATTAAATAAATAAAAACCCTCAATCATCAACCGCTTGATCGGACGATCCGCGGATCAACCCGGTATTGGTTGGTCCGCGCTCATCGTTTTTTCTCAAAAGATAAGAGAATTCCAAAATAAATTCCCCTACCTCGGCTTCTAGAACGGAGTTCTTCAACGACCCGCGGATGACAAGCGTCGCGTAGGTCGGGCGTCGTTCTCTCTAGGTTGGTGGGAGAAGAGCTCGGTGAAGTCGAGCTGAGTCGTCACCCTCTGTATACTTTGTAGGCGGCGGTGCTTCCCTTCCTTACTCCGGTTGAAGATGGTCGGAGGTGTTGCTTCACGTTCTTCGGAAACATGGAACATTCTTCCTCGAGAGGTTGGCGATCTTCCAAGAGTTCTTCTCCTCTCCTTAGTTCTCCCCACAAGGTTTATGCCAAACCAAAAAGAAGAATATAATCTCTCTTTTTAATGTTGGAAAAATGAATTCAAAAGAATTCAAACACTCAAAATAATTAATTAAGTTGGTTTAATTAATTAATTTCAAAGTGTTGGCAAGAATTTCAAAATATTGAAATTCAAATAAACCATTCTTAACTCACCTCATTAATTAATCAAGTTGTCAAATATTAAAGAATGTGAGTTAATGGGGAGTTGGAATGTGAGGGGTTAAGAGGGTTATGGAGTTTAAGGAATTTGAAAAGGTGGGGGGGTTCGTGTGGGCCCCACCCTTTCAAATATCCACACATGGGAAGTTGGATGGATGTGGGCCCACCCCCAACTTCCCATGGGAGAAGTTAACCACTTAACATTGTTAAAATTTGATTTAACAATTTTATTCACTTTTTTTTAATTAAACCCCAAAAATTAACTTCTTCTCCCGCACAAACGCAACTACGATAAAGGTTCTCTTAAGCGATTACCGGCGTTGCGAGTTCATCAGTGCAGTCGGATTTCAATTCCGAGCACCGGTTCAAAAGATAGAAATTCCCGCTCGCTCGTTCGCTGAACGTACCCGAGTCAAACTTCGGAAATTAATTTCGGGCACACCGAGCCTCGGAATCAGGCGCCGTCAGAAACTGCGTTCTTGTAAAATTCCAAAGAAAATTATGAAAAAAATTTCCTTGAAATTTCCGGGTCTTTACAATGACAAAGCTGGTGTTTTTAAAGTCAGATGTTCAAAAGTTTTTTTTTATATTTTTATATTCGATATCAATATGAAATATATTGGAATTATCAAATTAGATTAATTGAAATAAAATTTATCTAATTAAAATTAAAAACTATTCAAAATATAATTTATCCATATAAAAAAATAATTTTAAAATAGGTTTTAAATTAAAATTCAGTATTTTTCACTATTTATCCCAAAAAAAAATAAACAAAAAAAACCTTAACTAATTTTTATATCTACATTTAAGAAATTAATTATATATTGAAATGTAAAATTTTAAAAGTTCCAAAAGTTATATTTTAAAAAGGTTCTCCACTAAAAGGCGGTGAATTTGTTTTAGAAAAATATCTATTTTTATGTGTGAAATTGGATTGGTTCAAATTTTAGGCCTATAAAATCAATTTGAAGAATATAAAAATATTTTATTGAATATATAATATATATATAAATAAATATTTTATTATTAAAATCAAATAATTATAATTAATTTCATTTTTCAGAATAAGAAACCTTTGGGAGCATAAAAAAAATTTATTATTATTCAATGATTTTTTTTTTCATTGATAAATAATTAGTAACCTATGAATTTATCTTAAATTTGCGGAAACCATATATTTCAATAATATAAATAATACCTTTAAAAATATAAAATTTTATCACCATTTTTAATTCTTATTCTATTAAATAATATTATTCTAATAATATGTTGTGGTTCTGTAAAACATAGTGTTGCATAAAACACAAATTATTTTAGAAACTCGTAGTTGCGTATAATGCCTACTGAATCGGTTTCATGTGACTTAAAAGTTATATCCAATATTTATTTCATATAAAATATTAAATTTATGTTAAAGCATCAGGATATTTTATTCTATAATGTTCTTGGTGTTTGATGTCACATACGCTATCAGATACAATCTTCTTAGTTTATAATTTCGGGGCATTACATTATCCCTGCATAAAATAAATTGTGTCCAAAAAATATAATCGCAATATTAGTAATAATGTTTTAGAAATTTCTTTTGTTGAATTCTCACATCATGATAAGGGTTCTTAAAAATTCCTCTAAATAATATATAATAGGAGGTACAATGGTAACATGGACTAACTTAGAACTAGGTTTCTACAAAAGATAACATTAGTGCAATGTGAAAATATGGTTTTTGTGGTAAAATATAAATATTTATTGAGAGATATTGTCATCATCAATTAAACAATATAATTATAAATTGAAATTTTAGGGTCTCGAATTAATAAATATGTGATTATTTTAAAGACCATTAGTTGAAAAAAAATTTAAGGTATTGTAAAACAACATTTTTTTGTTTATTTTCATAATGTGGGGTAATTCATTTACTGACTAAGAAAATAATGAAATTTTCTTAATTAAAATATTTCTATAATCACATTTTTATCCTTTTTTTGTTTTGATAAATTTAAAATTTATCCCTCACTTTATGAAATGGATATCTAAAAATTTTCTTTGATGCCCTGAGCACTAAAATATGCTTTTAACGAACTGTAAAGCCTATAAAAGATTGACCTGTCATTCCATTTGTCTCTAAATATTCTCTAAATCCTATTTTTTAAGACATAAATATCCAAAACTAACAAAATAATACGACAAATTCATGATTAATATTTATTCATTCAATAGTTTAACTAAAATACTGATAGATTAACATGGACATCATATAGGCTAATGTTTAGAGAAAAACCCTAATATTCCATTAGTCATGGGTTCAATCCCCACCACCTTTCCATATTTGATGGGTTGTCTCCTAACATATTGGTTTTCATTTTCTAAAACCATATTAATTTAATTTCAAAAACAAATATGATTGACATCCTTGAAATTTAATCACTAAATAGACTCTTAACAATTGTTTTAAATATATACCAATAGATTAATAATTCATCCATTTATTTTAACATAGTTTCTACCTTGGCCCAAGGTTTGACCTTTATACAAGGGAATTTTATAAAACCAAAAAACATATTCTAATGATTAATTATCATATTGGAAGAACCATATAATAATTTTGGTTGGATATCTAAAACATAACACATTATTTTAAATCTAAGACAACCCATGTTGGAACATGGTAATTAATTATCATTATCTATTCAAATACCTCATAATGTTTTATAAAGGAAATATATAATATCCTAAGAATATCCCCCAGGAGGGTCCAAATAAGAGCACAGTAAGGCCCATTTTCATGTACTTGGATACGCTCGAGTCAGGCCCAACACACCTCATTTGATTTGTTACCCGTAGGTACATCTTCCCCAAAACCATGCCAACTTGTAGTATATAGACATGTATATATTTCTAGGAATATTCACACAATATATAACTTATGAAAATATTAGGATGTTATTTTATACATAGTATAAAAGTATTCCTTAGGATTTTGTTCTCTAATCATTGTTTTCCAAAATCTAGTTCCCAAGGATAATACTATACTTTATCTAATACCAATTATAGCGAACCGACCACAATAAATACCATTACATTGGAATTATCACAAGGAATAAAATCCTGTTGGACCAAAGATTTTATTAGTCATGGTATACCATATACACACAGGAGTCATTTTTACAAATGAATACACTAATTACAACATAACTTTTAATTTTAAGGATAACAGTATTACCAATTAGAATTTCCTTACATATCATTCATAGTATATTTCATGGATTCATAGGGAATGAAAAAAAATAATGGTGAGCTTAAATTCTATGTAACGGTCATGTTTAGAGAAAGAAATAATGAATTAATGTGAAAATACAATAAGGAAATTTAATAAATGAATACACATGTTATGTAATCAACATACTACGAAGGATATTTATGAACAATATGGAAAGGTTGATAAATAAAATACTCATTTCAGTTAAATAACTAGATAAGGGAAAATCAATACAGTTCAGTAAAAAACTAAAAACACATGACCTTTAATTAATAAATTTAGAATGAAGAGAATCCATAGACTTTTCCATACTGAATATCTCATTCATAATAAATATTGAATCAAAATAAAGGAAATTCATAATTTTTGGACATCATGTACGAGGCGCACAAAAACATATACCATCATGACCGTTAACTATATGGTTAAAAATATACATAAAAACCCATTTAATTTTCACAATAAATTTGTCTAATGAGAATATGTGACGCATCGAGGGGATATATAATGTCAGCGTCCCAACCATCACTACCTTTTCATATCATTCCCTATATCTAGTAACTGGTTTATTTATTAAACAATATTCATTATCGAAAATCTATATAGATTAAAGATTATGAATTTGTCAATAGTTTACTAGACAATTAAATAGCGTTCAATTTTTTTTTAAAATGATATATTATTTAAGAAATATAGATATCTATGATAATTAAAATAGATAATTAGTGGAAATTCATTGTTCAATGATCAGAGGGAATTGATAATTTCCGAGGGACTAAGAAAGTGATCAAGTAAATTAATTACAATATTATATGTGGCCAAATCAATCATAATAAATCAGTTTAAAAATAAGGTCGGTATCAATAAAAAATATTCTAATTGGAGTAAATTGAAGATATATTGTCATTTATGAATGGAAATAATATAAAAATACCTTTTAAAAATATTCATTAGAAATATATCCTATTTATTTTGAAAAGAAAATTCAAAATAATTATCATTGAAAATAAATTTTGATATAATTTTCATTTAAAATTATCCCTTCAAACATGAAAATTATCCCTCAAATAAATAATGGCAGGTAATTTCGAATATTCCTTAAAAGGTAAAAATAATATTCCATTTTCATGGTAAAAAGGTTAGAAAAGTTACTAGTATAGAAATGGGTGATAATATCTCATTGAAAAAAAAATTAAATGAAAAAATTGAAAAATTTACTTCAATAAATAATTTTGGAATTGTTACAACATTTTTTTAATACATTTTAGAATCCAATGTTTTTATAATATAATATTATCTCCGACTAAAGAGAGAAATGAAGTCAGGGTTTCTTAAAAAAAAAATTAAAACATTTTGGTTATTGAAGAGAGGAAAATTGTACTATTACTTGAAAAATGTCATGAATAATTGTATTAGAAGAAAATGAATGGTTTTACTGAATAATGGTCATATAAATTCCTTTAATGGAATTTTAGTTATAAGAAATCTCTATTATAATGAGATTGTGAAATAAACCATTGAAATGGTTAAAACATTGAAGTGAGAATTAATGAGTGAATTGATAATGTGTATTGATGATAAATCCAATAGAAATTAGTGGAAATGAATTAATAGATAATAAAAGAAATTATACACATAATCATGAATTATTAATGACAAGGATGAAGTAATTTACCCCTGATAATGAAATTGGGTAGTGAAATTATTTTCCGCTTGGTAACGCTTAATTAAGACCACCTTAGATGAAATAATTAATTTTTAAACTCATAATATCATGAATAATGTATAGATTATGATATTAAATGAACATTATGAAGTATTTAGACAATCTATAAGAAACTACTCTAACAATAATAAAGTATGTCTCAAAGAATGGACGTTGAGACGATGTCCCTAACTACTTGGTATGTTTTGGTTTATAATCCCCATGAAGGAAATAATTTAAATTAGACTACAAATACCATTAAGATAAATTTATTCATGATATAAAATAAAATATTGGAAGTATACACAAAACAAAAAAGAAATAATATGTGAAAATGGTGTATGCCTCATGGAAAGAAAACTCAGACATGAATCTCTTAGCTTACATTTCATTTTGGGAGAAAGCCATTTAGCCTTTTGAATAAGGGTTTTAAACATGTTAATAATAGATACCATAGCCGTAAAAATATTTGTAATATAATATATTATCTTTTTATAATATAATATTACAAATTTATTAACAATCATTCATTATTTTTATTATTTTGGGTGTTAATTGACTAGTTTTTTGTGTATGTTTTGACATTTTTTATTTTCACAACGATCATGTTTTATGATTTCTAGAATGTAAAAATGAGTTAATTATAATTTATATCCAATATATATGAATTTATAATAATTCATTATATTTTTATATAAAAATTCAATTCAAAGATTATGGAGACTATAGGTTGTATATACATAAGAACGCTACTTCAATTTCATTATCGTATTAAAAATAATAAAAATTAAAGGTTTTATATTTATATTTGAATTATTATTCCAATTTCATATATATGATATATATATATATATAGTTGGTTTGTTAAATACAACTTTTATAATTTCTATTTATAGAGTGAATGAATCACATCGCTTTGAGGTGGCGGTAGTCCACACATCCATTGACGATGTTTTTGTATTTACAATAAAATAGAAAACATAAAGGTATGTGTTATATTAAATTTTAGAATCATAAATACATTATAAATAACATATATTTAATATATTAAAAACATTTCCATCATAATTCCAATCCATTAGTGGTGGTAATGGACAAACGAATGACATAATATTGCGTGGTGGTAGTTCACCGTATACATAAACTGTATGTTCGTTACCCATTAGATGGAAGTGTGTGTAAGTGTAAGTATAAAACATAGAATTAAAAATATTAGTATATTTAAAATATTTATGTTATTATATATTAATGGAATAATAATATTTTAGGGTTTTCGAGAAGTAAATAAAATGAAAGTGATCATTGAAGAATGTTACCTCGTTTTTAAGTAACTTCATTTGGTTTATACCAAAACAAATTACTTGGTTGGATTTCTTCCCAATGTGAGGATTATAGGTTTAGGGGAGGTATTTTTGGATATATTTTAATATATTTTGGGTTATATTAAGTGAATTAGAGGTTTTAATTAGTGGGAGTGGGGAATTATTTTTTATAGTGGAGGAGGAGTTGCGTTCTTGTAATTTTTTGAAAAGGGAATTTCCACCATGTTTTTCCTATGATAAGTGACTCAAATAATTTTCCAAATTAGATAAAATAGAGTATAGGGTATAAATATGAACATTAAATTTTATTTTGACATGTTTCGATGTCGTTTTGACCCTTTAGTTTATGGTTTCATCCCTTGTTAAGGTAATTTTTTCTCTTAATCGCTGTAATTAAATTTAATCACATTCATAAATATTTTCTATAAAAAACTATGTTGAAAATATTATACATTATACATTTTTATTATTAAAAACAAGTAATCTATTTTTAAAAATTCCAATAACATATGTGGATGAAATTAATCTAAATTTAATCCCACATATAGGATAAGAAAGCATGTTTTGAAGGTAATATGTTCAAAGATTTGTGGTGTTTTTTATTCAATTTCAAAGAGAAATAGATTGTAGTGAAATAAATTTGACTTTGTTATATAAAATTTAAATACATAATCCTTAAGAAAACCCAAAAAATAATATTTATTCATATAAATAAATTATATGAAAAAGAAATTTTGAATTAATATTCAGTATTTTCACTGTTAATCAAAAAATAAAACTTCACAGAAAAATACCCAAAAAAATCAAAAATAATTTTTTGGTTTATATTTAAAAAATAAAGCTTATTTTGAAATATAAAATTTATAAAATTTCCCAATTTTATATTTTTAATAGATTATCCATTAAAAGACGGTAATGTTTTTAGAAAAATAAATGGTTTTATGCACATAATTGGGTTTATTCTTGTCTTATTCCTATAAATTGAATTGGATTAATATAAAAACTATTTTTTGAATATAGTAAATAAATATTTAATTAATATCTCTTAATAATTTTAATTAATTTATTATATTAGGATAAAACATCTTTGTGATCATAAAAATAGTTTCATTATATTCAATTGGTTTTTATACTCACTTCTAACTTCATGTTAATCCATGAATTCATATTATATTTGTTTAAACAATATATTTTAAAACTTTTGTTAATAAATTCATAAAATATAATTTTTAAATATATGTTAAGTCATATTTTATAAAATAATAACATTCTAGAGATATGTTGTTATTTGGTAACACTCAGTCTTGGGTATAACACAAGTTATAAAACAAACTCATCATTGTGTGTGACACACAATAACTCATTATCAGATGAATTGAAATATAAATAGTATATTTACTATATTTAAAATATGAAATTTATTTTAATGTATCAGTTTATTATATTCTTTTACTCCCTTGGTGTTTCATTTCATACATTTCATCGAATACAATGTTCGTACATTTAAATTTCAAGACATTATATTTTAAATTAATAAACAAATTAAATTATATATTAAATTAGTTTCCATGTTAAATCAGTTCAATTTTATTAAAATTTAAATAATTTATGATATTTGAAAAAACTTTATTTGAATTTTTGATATTAAAACATTGAATACTTATGTGAATTGTGTCCTTATAAATGACTATTTTATCACATATACATATTTATATTAAATTTAATTATACACCTTCATTTAATTGAATTTGTAAGAATAGAGGAGATATTTTTAATGAATATAATTTATATTATCTAGTCAAGTCAACATATTATTTTATTTTAATGAACAGTAAAAAATAGTTAAAATTGATTACTGAGACTAAGGTATAAATGGGACTACCTAAGTGATAAACTAAGAAGATAAGGGTTAAAATGACTAAAATGTTGTAAAACGCTAATTTATAGGCCTTATATTAACATTATAACCTTTAATTTTCAATAATGACCGTTTTTGAAGGATCGTTTCATGATAAAAACATGGGTATTACACTATATTTTCAAAAATTATAAGTTTTCCCTCTCGCACACTTATAATATTCCACCCCCAATCCTCACCTCTTAAAACTTAAAAACCATTTTATTTGGAAAAAACTACCAAAAATAAATTCCTCACACCTCTCACTGAATTATAAAGTCCCTATTTTGATCGTAAATCCAATCTAGAAAGGCAATAGGTATAAACATAATGGGTTTTCTAAAGAAGTGGTATAGTTCTTTTCGTGAATCTTTGTTTGATTTTTTTATACTCCATAAAATATTCTTCATATATGATAAAATAATAACACTAGTATATCCAATATAATTATATGTTACTATTCTAATAGAATGATCAATATTGATCTCATATTCCTTAAAATTGTAAAAAAATGTTCATCATGTATATGGTGAACTATGACCTCACAAATAAATATAATTCATATTCCATTACCACATTTGAAGGATGGATATAATGATGTAATTAACATATTTATATAATATTTATGATATTATTATAATTATTAAATTATCATATCACATATAATTTCTTACTTTCTACTCTGTATGGGAAATGATAACGTTACTCATGCGCACAAAGGATTAATGCCTCACAAAGTGATACGATTCATTTTTATTTTATGATTTAAATGAACAATATTAATGTTAAATTTAATTAATATTTGTGATATTTTTTACCCAAAAATTCTTATTGAATTATAATTTCACATCTCACTTCGTAACTTCTAATTCAGTGGAATACAATAACATCGCTCATTCACATGTGTGGATTACATCATCCTATTAGCATGTGAAATGTTTTTAATTTTTTTACATTGTTGTAATAAGTATGTATTTTGTTAATATAAATTTTATATATGAAATAATAATGATTCTATAATGTTTAATTAAAATTTATTTTCATTACATTCCATCTGTCAATAAAAATGGATATGTCATTCATGTGTATATATGACCTACTGTATTCATGAATGATATAATCCAGTTTATATATATAATTTTAATAGATTACTCTAATAATTATATAAAATAATTATACAATGTTTAAACTCCAATATATAATATAATAATGATAAAATTTTAATGATCAAAATTATCGAAATAAAACATACGTGAAAGATGATGTAATTATCACACAAAATAAGATTGTAATAAATTATTGATAATAAAAATTCTATAAAAGACTATCATCATCATCATCATTATTTAAAATTTTCAAGGAAGAGGGAAAACAAACAAGAAGCCCTACAAGGGCAGGTCACGAAAACACACCACTAAGGTGGCCTAAAGTAAAGAAGACTGAGGGCATCCCCTCTGATGATGTTGATCCCTTCCTACTTCAAGTTGTGGATGTCATAGAAGAGAACTATCCCAGAAACTAGAGATTCTAGCATGGCCAGGTAGTCGGTTATTTTGTTACCCACTCACCAGGTGTGGAACACTTTGATATTGTTGTCAAGGATGGAGCGACACTTTCTGGTGATGTACTCAGTCGGGCAGGGAGTGGGGCCGAGGCTGTGCAAGGCCTTACACAAAATCAAAGAGTCAGTTTCAGCTTCAATAATATCCAAAACATGCTGCCCAAAAATATTGAGGCATGTGAGAATTGTCATGGCCTCATCCATGAGAGAAGTGTCCTGACCAAGATGGATGGAAAAGGCCAGGGTGACTGATCCGTTTCTGTCACGAGCAGCGCCCCCACCACGCATTATACCTGAGATGCAGGAACCATCAGTGTTCAACTTTAAACCCCCTAGATGTAGGGGACCACCAGAACCAGTTTCCTAAGAGTAAATTATTGTTTGGATGGGTGAAGGTATGAGGAGGTATAAAACTATGCAAAAAGGGTTACTACTTCCATAGATTAAGATCCTTTCCCATGTCGAGGAGCAGGTTGTTAATGCAGGTAATAATCACTTGGCCTGTAGAGGACACCCCCTCATAAACCCACTTGTTCCTTGCATACCACAAACCCCAGTAGCCTGCATGTAACAACAGAGCATGAGCCATTCTCTCTGGCCCCTCCTTAGATGCACCATAAAACCAATGCTTCAGAAAATGGTGACAACCAATCGATGGAATGGAGAAAGCATTGAATGTTCCGTAATAGATCCAGATCTCCAAAGCCCATTCACCTGCAAAGAAGAGATGCACCCATGTTTCCTCCTGAATCCTACTGCAACAGACACATTTCATGGCCAGAATCTTGCTACACTGTTTGATGTTCTCGTCATTAGGAACTTCTTTGTTCCTGATTCTCCAAGTGAGAAAATTATATTTCGAGGGGGTTCTCTTGGCCCAAATAACATCATTCTAGGAATCCTTAAGAAGTTGGTCTGGAAAGAATCCGACAGTAATCCCTAGATGAGAAGGACCCCGATGGAGATGGAGTGAACAAGAACCTGTCAGGGGAGGCGGAGAGCTCAAGAAACTGAAGTGGATCCTACCGGCCCTTATCGAGGATAGAATTTGTAATGTTCGGGTAGTTCCGAGCTTCCCTGAAAGAAATATTCGTAGTTAGACAGCCGGGATACTCAAGCACCACCCCTATCTAATTGTGGGGCCACAAAGAGACCTCTGCCTTCCCAACGATCCATCAAGAGTAGGGCCTAAAGAAGTTAACCACAGAGGTGATATCAGCCCATAAGGAAGAATGATGGGCACTCCATGCAGCCACATTTCCCAGAAAATTGTTGTGCATGGTGAGCCCCCATAAGTTCCGACTTTACAACACCTCCCAATCCATCTTTGCATGCATGCAAGAGAGGGTGGATTTAAGACTCCAGATGTTGATTCCATGAGAGCCCTATTAATGATTCTCCATTCCATGTGGTCGTATTCCTTACTTATATCCATCTTGATTGCGATATTAGACCCTTGTGTCTTGTAGTTGAGGCCCCTGATCATTTCTTGAGCCAGCGCGATCGCCCCCTGGATGGAGCACCCCCCACAAATCCATGCTGTTCTTTGGAAATCCAATTTGGGAGAGAAAGGGATAGGCTAATGTGGATAATGCTAGCAAGGATCTTGTAGGGAATGTTACACATGCTTATTGGGATAAACTGATGGATTATAGTAGGGGACCTGGACTTGGGAACAAGCACGACAGCAGTGGAACATGCAACGCGCTGCAAGATCCTACGCCTAAAGAAGTCCTGGACCGCCATGGTAAGTTCCTGCTTCACTGTCTCCCATGAAGATCTGTAGAAGGATCCGGGGAAACCATCTGGCCCCACAGCGCATTCTGGGTTCAGATAAAGCAGGTAATTTTTAATCTCATTCTCATGGGGAATGGCCCCCAGGGCCTCGTTATCCCGTTCAGCAAAACAAGGGGGAAGAACCTCAAAGAGCATAGAATTGTCCCCTGGATACCCTTGGGGATGATGGGTGTTGGTTCCAGATAGAAGATCACCAAAGTAATCATGCACCATCTCGCCCATGAAATCCCTATTATTTGAATAAGTACCATCGTCTAGAAAAATATTAGGCAGAGACCACCTCCCCCTTTCCCTGATGTAAGTGTGAAAATATGCTGGGTTCCTATCGCCTTCTTTCATCCACTTGAACCTGGCGCCCTCTCTAGCCAGACGCTTCTGTTTTAAAATCATATCCAATATTTGTTCCTTCCTACCTATGAGATACTCATAAACCTGTTCATCCAATCCTATTCGAGGCTCCTCTCAAGCTGAGCCACATCTTGCATGGTGGCCTCGAACACTCTTTCAGAGTATTGAATGTCCTTCGACCACTCTTGGAGTTTTAGCTTGAGGCGATATAGCTTGTTATGATGGCTGGTCCAAGTGTGCCCAGGGACAGAGTCCTTCCAAGAGTCCCTGACCAAGTCCTGAAAGCCAGAGAACTTATCACAGTGCTGGTAGTAATGAAAGCGTACCTACTGATCCTACCCAGAAAAAACAAAAAGAAGGATCGGGGAATGGCCCGAGATACCGCACACTAGATGCGAGACCTGAGTATTGGAGAATGACGACAAGGCCTACAAGTTGGCCAAACAACTATCAAGGTGTATCCACGATCATCGGTTTCTTCATTGGTAATTACAACACATAAACTGGTCACTTTCAAATCCAAGATCCATGAGTCCCTTGCCCGCCATGAATTTAGAGAAATCATGGTTGACTTTCCTATTGAAATGGCCTCACCCCTTTCTCTCCTCAGGGTCCTCCACAGCATTGAAGTCTCCCCCTACAATCCAAGGAATATTGTCTGGGTTGAATATACTAAGATCATACTTCAAATTCTCCCTTTTTTGTTGGTCATAGGTTCCATAAGTGAATGAAACATAGAAGGGACCATTCTCATGGGTCACCCTAAGCGTGATGAACTGATCTCCCGACTGGAAAAAAATCAACAGAGAAAGCACGGTTCTAGAAAATCTAGATGTGCCTATTGGTTGGATCCGCGTGAATGAAGCCATACATTTTAAGCTTGTTGGAAAAGGTTCCAATCTTACTCAGTAGCTGCTTATGTTCATGGATGGCCACTAGTATGACCTTATATTGAGTGATCGCGTAGGCCAAGAAGTCTGTTTAGATTATCGCTCCAAGACTGTGAGAATTCCAGATGAGAATAGGAATATTTTGGAAAAGTGTATTCTAGGACTAGCCCCAGAATCCATGGCCTTCTCGAAGTGGGAGCCTGCTCTTCTATTCAGTTTCCTAGCCCGCGATCTAGGGTGCACACATGTACCCTTGAGAGGAAGCTCATCCGAAGGAGATCCAGGGTGTTGATGGGGAAGGGAGTGCCTATCCCTTAAACCAGGGGAAGCAATGGATCCCCTCCTCGAGCCTTAATACCGCCTTGGGGGGGGGGGGAATTAAAGAATCCACGAGGGGGGTGACCAGGAGAATATTGGGGAGGGGAGACCTCAGGAGGGGAGACAATAGAATCAACCTCTAAAGGCCACACCTCCGCTTCAGTGGTACCCCGAACCAGATATAAGACCAAATGAGGAGGGACTATCATGCCAGGAGGGGAAGAAAAGGGGGAGATAAGGGAAGGAACAACACTGGCCTGGACACAAGGCATCCACCTCGGGACAAATGGGACTAACTGCAAGCAGGGCTCCTGAGCACCAAGCCCCGCCAAGCAAGGGGGGTGATCAGATGATGGGGCCGAACGAGGTAGGATAAAAGAGGCACCAAGAGATTGAGGCAGCACTGCACCCACATGTGAAAGGGCCTCATTTCGGATAGGCCAACTAGTATAAACAACTCCACCCACAGGGTCCAGGCGGCGGCTCCCTTCCTATTGTTGACATCGGCACACCGGCAACGAATGACCCTGGAGAAGGAAGTGGGAGAAAAAACTTGGAAAAACCAGATAAGTGATCTCTTTAACCTAGTAGAATGTTCCTTGAACCTGAAGATCGAGCTTTTCTGTCACCAAGAGGGAAAAATCTTGCTCCACATACATCTGAGCCTCCGAAGCTTCCGCACTTCTCTTGGTCCTAGAATCCGATCAGAAGAACCCGCCAAGAGTGTCCCCAATGGCCTTGAGGAACCCTTCATTCTGGAAAGGAAACGGAAGCCCCGGGAGGCTGATCCACACCGCAGTAGAAGAACTCTCTTTACCCTTGTGAGCTTCTATGGACCACCTGGATAGGCAAAAACTCCAACGTCCCCATGAACAAGGAGAAATACACCAAGCCTGGGTAAAGTCCACCTATGAAGCCTGGACAAGACAGAAGGAGTGACTATGGAGGACTGAAATCTGCAGTGGAAGTTGGAGGCCCCAAGAGCGCTCAATGAATTGAAACACCACAAGGAGAGGCTTTGAGGTCCCAAAGCACGCTACCAGAGTCCAGTGCAAGAAGGAAGACGCCTCTGCAAAGAAGGAAGCATGCACCTCCACACAGATCCGAGATCCAGCATGTGAAGCTTTCAAAATATCCAAGGAGACTAGAAGGAAGAAAGGTTGTATGGGGGAGGGGGATGACCCACAAAGGGCATCTCAGAAGAAAGGATGAGATCCAGAAGCAGTACATGACGGGCGCAAGGAGGAGGAAGGGGTGGCCAGGGGAGGCACAAGCATAAGGGAACTCGATGAAGGACATGAGACCTGAGGCCCCTGATATTGCATGGGAGGAGACGTCGAGGCAAGGACAAGACGCACGCCGGGATCGAAGGGTGCCTGGGCTGGAGGAGACAGTGAGCACCAGGTGTAGGAAGATGCAACTGTCGATTTTTTTTTGAAAAGCCGACAACGCGTGAGGCGCGTTCTCAAGATAGACCACTCTGCAATCATTCGATAAAAGACTATAAAAGATTATATATGATATGATATATTAGAGTATTATTCATTAATATATATATAATATACCTATATTTATACTAAAGGATGTTCATACCCATATGAAGAAAGTTGAAACTGAGGTAAGGGGTTCTCATCTCACTTTTAATTTCGTGAGACATATTCCATATTCATCCCTTATTCCTCTATATATTGTATATAATAAATCTTTTGATATGTTATATCATTAATCACTTTAAATTAAAATTATTTAATCTTTCTCATGATGTTATTTATTTCATGATGAATATTATTAAAATTCACCAAAGTGTTAAGGTTTTATTTCACAATCTCATCATTATTTGGGATTATTTATATTTAAGTCACCTTCAGGGGAATTATTTGATATTTCATTCATAATATATATAATTTTCTTTATAATATATTTATTAATGAAATTTTAGAGCAATAGAATCATTTTACCACAATTTGTTAATTAAAAGCATTGAGAAAATGTTTTTATGAAAAGTCACCATTATTTCCCTCTTCGGTCAAAAATCCATTTTCATCAAAGTACATATTTTATTAAAATGTTTTCAATTTTTTATCCTTGTAAATATTATTTATTAAAAACAATTTTAAATATTTTATTCATTTTTTAATTTCTTTGAAATTAACATTCTATTATTTTTTAAAACAAGGCCTGATTTTATTTTACTGAAAATATGAAAGGAATCTTTTTTTTAAAACATATACGATATGTAAATAATCCCCCCCCCCTCTTCATGAAAACTAAATGTTTTAAAACATATTTTACTTGTTCTAAATATATATTTTAAATTAAAATTATTTTAATAATGTACTGTGAATGTTTTTTTATAAAAGTTTATTTTCAAAATGAAAATGATAGTTTAGTCAAGAATGTTTTTAATGACATTTTTATGGTATTGTTTTTGAAGACATCAACCATTTTGTGTGATTATGATTCACTAATGATATGTTTTATGTTATCATCCTTATTCTTTTTTGGGATGGTTTATTATAATTTTGATAGAGAATGTAAAATTTTATTACCATTCACTATATTATTAAGAATTATTTATGAAAATATTTATTTGATCGGGGTAGGTATTATCATTTATTTATTCCTTTTTCATTATAAATATTTTTTTTAACTATGTATCACCCCGTTAATATGTAGAATGAATAGGAATTATTAAGAGAAGGGTGGGAATCGGTTATGGATAGGCCCTAAATGTATCAGCATGTATCATGTGACAAAGTAGTTAACCAAATTAAATGGCTTCCTACATATAGATTTAAACTGTCTTGTGAAGGGTTATAATAGTATACTGCAGATTTCTTACATTATTCAACCATCATTATGAGATCAATTATTTATATGTGATTATTCAGCTGGTAATAATATCCATGGATAACTTTAAATATTATGTGATTATTTATATAGATTTATTTATTCATCTTTTATTTCTACTATATTATGTCGTGTTTATCAATTGAATGGTATGTGTTTTAGTTATTTACCTTTCCATAATGATTATTAAATTTAATAAATATAGTTTCCATTATATCATTTCCATTAATAATTTTATGAACTATCCAATTTCTAATGTTTTATTTTCTATTGGATACATGGAATGGTTTTTGTGAATTATATATAGAGATATGATAAGGGTTTATTTTATATTTTCAAATGTATGTAAAGTTAAACTATCTATCTAGTTTAACAATACTAAAAAACTATTCAGTACTTTAGGATTCTATACCTTGTATCTATATCCAGTATAAAAAATTAACCACTAAATTTGTTCTACAATGGTCGAGGTATTTATAAATTTATTGTCTAGGTTATTACAGATTATTATAGTTTAGTTCATTTACACTAGGTGATATGTTTAAATAAAGATATTGTCTACAAGAAGTTTATTTCTTAGGATGTACATATAAAATATTATGGTGTTGCATTACAAGTATAATCAGGGTATACAAACAATCATTCCAAATAAAACATATACTATAAATTATGATTTATAAGGAATGAAAAAAATCATAAAAGTAGAAATCATGCATAAATTCTACCTACAAAGTCATTCACTACATATTAGGCTTAGGATAATCACTAGTATACCATCTTGGGATTTTGAAAATCCAACTATAAACCCTTGTCTTGGGATAAATCATGCCACATACCCTTTGGATTGGGACACATCCTCTCATGTACCATTTGGATTCTGATAAATTCTTTCACTTTCCAATTGGATTGGAATAAATCATCCAATATACCCTTTAAATTCGGATAAATCCTCTAATATACCTTTTTTCTTGGGAAAAATGTTCATATAAACCATTTGGATTGGAATAAAACATCATTTTCTCCATGTATATTGGTGGAAATCAAGATGTGTACCCTTTTAAGCTCACCAGATATAAAATTAGTTATTAATTGATTGGAAATATAGGACCCCACCCATTATTCATCCATAAATATGTATTCCACTTGAAAAAATCATTTTTCTCATCATTATGAAATAACATAAATAAAAATAGGTTTCAATCAAATTCAAGATAGTATCAAAAAAATTGAGGTTAAGAATTTCAATGGTAGATAAAATATTCAATCAACAAAAGGATTATTTCATAAGAAAATTTATAGGATGTTTCATGAAAATTTATTTCAACATAAATATTGCATTTCGTGATAAATAATAAAATAATAGTAAAATCATAATATTTATGATAAATAACTTTAATGACATGGAAAAAATAAAAAGTTGATTTCAATTTGATTTTTTAACATAAAAATTGAAACAATTCATTAATTCAAATGTTTTTAATGTAACATTCAATAGTTAATCTTTGAAAATGACTTTACGGTTTAAAAAATAAATGTGGAGTTGAAGAAAAAACATTTATTTTAAAATTTTGGAAAACTGTTTTAATATTTTGAAATAAATTTTTTTAAAACCCACATCATGAAAATAGTAACCTTAAAATAAATGTAAAAATACAATAACATAAATTTCAATGTCATAATATTTAAAAAAATTACATTTTAAAATAAAAGAGGAAACCATATTTGGGATTAATAAACATTGAAATGGACGGATATTTTGTATAATGTTGATGATATCTTTTATAAAAAAATATCTTTTATGAGAAGGGAATTCATAGATAAAGAATCATTGACTTAAAAATATCAATATCTTGGAAGATAAAATAGGTAAGATCTTATGAAATAAAATATATAATATTTTTATAAAATATAGATGAATTATTTTCATCGAATAACATCTTAACTCAATGAAATAAAATTTGGGTTAAAAATATCCCTTATATATATAATTAATATTGAAGAAAGATACCTTGAGAAAGGTGTTTATATGGTATAAATTTAAATTAAAAAAAAGGGAAAATACCCTATAATAAAATCAAAGATCATAATTTTCACATATTAAATATAAAATAACCAAAAGGAACAATCATAAATCAATGAATAAGAATTGAGTTTCTATAAACACTTATTGTAATGGTAACATAAGAATAAGGGGTTAACATGAAATTTAAATTACAATACCATCAAATTAATGATATTCATTACAATTAATGAATATGGGGTAGTGAATACACAATATTAAAAAATTATGGTGCATAATATCAAACATGTTCATTGGATTTGATAATAATATGATGAAATCTATATAACTTGAGTAAAATAAAACCAAAGACATTGAATAAGAAAAATAATTAAATTTAACATAAAGTAAAATTAATAAAATATAATCACTAATATATGTAAAACAGTTGGTAGTATATACACAATATAAATATAAATATGTGTATATAAAAAAGCATGTATCCATCAATAGGAATTGAGTCCAAGAAATACCTTTTTGGAAACATAATATTTAAGGAAAAATTATATTTTGTTGTAATTATAAGGAATAATTATAGAAACAAATAAGGGTTACATAAAATTTAAAGTATTAGTTATATAGGAAAAAATCAAACATGGGAGTGTAATAAGATATTTTATAACATAATAAATGAAAATTGAGTTATCCCAAACCCTTAATTTTCCGCTGATTCATTCTGCAGATGAACCTAACATCATAAATAATGAAATTATATTTATTAGTTAATTTTTTGAATCTTATATATATTTATTTCAATTAATATATACCAATTATTAATATATTATATTTATTTTGTAAATTTTTTTCATTTCTTTATTATTTGAGGTTACATAGAGAATTTAAATATAACCCCTTTGGAATGTTGATCGTGGTTAAAGGTCTTATAATATAACATTATAATATCAATAATCAAAATTTATCATGTACTTTATTATTTTATTTGAAAATATATATAATATATATTATTTATTTTTATAAAATGAACATGGATTAAGAAAGGTTTCATGATAAGTTCATTTTAGGTGGATATGTTTACTATATTATTTTTTATTGATATCACTTATAAAATATCAGATATTATCTTTATTTATTATTAACATTTAAATAAATATCATTTTTATAAAGTATATAAAATTTTAATTTTATCCATGATTGGTGGTAATGAAAAATAAAGAATTCAACTTCATGGGGATTGTAGTCAACACATACCCACAATAAGTAATCTATTTCTTAAAAGTTTATGAGAAATGTTAAATAAGGGATGTTCCATTAATATAATTAAACAAAATTATAATAATTATATATATATATATATATTATAGTTTTTACGGAAATCATATAAGAGAACTATTAATAATAAAAAGGTTATGGAGTATGTAATAATCACTTTGGGACATTGGACTTTATCTTAAAAGGATTTTTTGAAATTATGGTTTTATGCTAAAACATGTTAACTAGGTGATTTCAGTTAATAAATGGGCTTCAATGACAATATAATTTTCTTGGTTAAAAGGATGTTCTTAAGGGGATTAGTAACACTGAGTGGTTGGAGGTGGAACCCTTTTATAGGTGAATAAAATGGAACTTTGTGATCTCCCATTATTTTCATCAGTTGAATAATAGTATTCCAGAATTAGTGGTTCAAATAATGAGAAATAATGAATTTTGGGGTGTGATAAGGTATATAATTCCTCTGAAACACTTTTTTAAATTTTTTTTAAACATATATCATGCCTTTTACCACTGGATAATTTCATTTTTCAATTTTCAGTTTTTCCTTATTAACTACTTATTACTTAAGTAATTTATTTTTTAAAAAAATATCAGGTAACAACTATTACAAAATTTGGATTTATGAACCTAAATTTTATCTCCATATGATATTTTTCAATTTTAGAATAATATTCTAATTAATTTTTAATTAAAACATTTAATATATATATATAATTTGTTTAAGAAAATAATGTTTTTTCATAATTAAGTGTTCTTTATATTATTTATTATTAATTACTAATTTATAGTGTAATAATATATTTTTATTCTAGTTTAAATATCATATTATCTTTATTCTTTTATAAGTTATAATTTAGTATTCTTAATCTATTTTAAAGGGATCTTTGGAACACATCCTTTTAAAAAATATTAATAAATGAGAAATAATAAAATCTAATTATTTTTATTTAACAATATCATTTTATCCACTAATGATAATATTATTCATGAAATTTTAATATGAATTTGATTATTTAGTTAATTGTTGCATCATTTTGGTTTGTAACATAAGCTATTTAATACAGTATAAATTTAAAGTGGTCCAAAATCTCAGGACGTTACATCATTTTTTACGTTCATGTAAAGGGCTGTGTTGTGAAAAGAATGAATTGCACTAGTACGAATTAGTGGTCCATTGGTATTCTTTAATGTCTATGAGTGAGATAATATGAGCATGGGGTATGTGGTCCTCCCCCTTAATATGTGAGTACTTAGAGGAGAATGCCATGATTAAGTTATATATATTACATGAGAATATAAGGGGTGTCTTAGGATAAACTTGGTAACTGAGATAGAAATTCTACCATCCATCAAGAGTAATGTCATGTGAATTTGCCTATGTATTTTATGATGTTATTGAATGTTTATGTTTCTATTCGGGTGAACTGATTCCCACTAATTGATAGGTGATGACTGAAGAGATGGGATTGATATACAAGAACCCATATAGGGTGTCTTAGTTTGGATGGGACCTAGGGGACCTTAGTAAGTGCTCTAATGACATAAGAACCCCTGAGAACCTGTATATAGGAAATTAGTAGTAATGATATTAGTTTTTAAAATAGACATGAAAAAATGCGTGAGCCACATATGTCCATTGTGATAAAAGGTCATGCACTTGAGAATCTCACCTCGGTTATTTAAGATGGGTTTGTGCAGTTTGGTGTCCCCATCAAGATATGCAATGTGAGATGTTACAAGAAGAATATACAACCCTTTGAGATGTTGTTTTATACTTGTGATTCTTTGGACATTATTCTTGGATCCAAAATTCCTGGTTAATGACTATTGATCACTCAGGATAACCCCATATTGATGGAATTCATACCGGATGATAATTGATCCCCCAGATAACCTCCTATAGATTGACATTACATTTGATAATATTGAATCATATATGATATCCTCTTAGGGATTAATGATATTGTTAATTAATATTTATTGAATAGTATTACACCATAGGGTTTATAAATATTTCCAGATGACTAATGATCACCTATGATTACCACATAGGGATCAACACCATGCCGGATACTATGGATCACATAGGATCACCTCAAGGAGATCGGTTCTACACTATATGGATATTAATTTCCTCATAAAATCTCTTAGGGGCCTAATTTCATCTTATTAATATTATAAAAGAATTCGATAATTCCAAAAATTTGATATTTTCACAAATTTGTATATGGTCATCAGTCCATGCACTGGTTGAAAACATTACATGAGATGACAAGAGACAATCCAACATAGTCCAAGGTAGTTATTATCAACATTGGGTGTCATGTAAGACACTAATGATCAATAGTGGTTATTTATTTAAGAATCCATTTTTATTTATTTGTTTTATAATAATGTGACATTCACATACACTATATTAATTTGTTATTCGAGGGATATAACTACTGGGTCCCTATTGAGATATATTCATACCTTACATAAGTGTCCATGGACCATGGGTATTAAATAATTCATCTATTTTTAGATTTTATGTTAGGAAGAGTACCTATATTAGAACATTTAGTTTGATAGGCATAGAAGAGATCAACTGATAGATGAGGTACAACTCAAGGATATAATGTAACCTCATAAATTTTATTTTATTATTTATTTTTTTATATGATCTGTCCCATGGGTGAATAACCATTGTTTGTTGGAATGAATTTTATTATTTCTTACACAATTCTTTCTATTGTAAATTGATAAAGTATATTATAATCATTTCATCCTTCTATTATGAATATTTATTGCTAATTGACGATTTTTGGTAGTTTTTTCATTACTGTTGTTCTCTCTAAAATGATGGTATAATATCCCCAAAAAAACACCCATAATCCTTATTACTAGTAAGAAGCCTATTAAATATGAGGATAAGGGATAATGGTATTTTGAGGACCTTATTTTATTACAATTCAGAGTGAACCATGATGGGGAAGTTACAATATGGTATCAAATATTTTAGGTGACTAATAACCTAGGTTATATTTGTGTTTTTCTGTCTTCTTATGTTGGGAAATGGTATATATGTGACTTAGGAATTTTATTTTTGATATTGTGATGAATATCAAACTTTTTTTCCATGAACAAAATTTTGTGTACAAAATCCATCTGACTAGGGATATGGGATTTTTTGTCTTTATATTTTATCATTATATAATTTCACATAGTGTGATATGCTTCACCTTTTGGATATATGATTTATGTGTTTTTGGATCATATCCTATTTTAAATATTCTAGATTACATCAATCAAATTTGGCATATAGGATTCCCATGACATACCTGTGTTCTGTGTAATTGATATCACAGATGAAATGTTTCTGTATTTTTAATGTGCCAGTAATATTGGATAGATTCTATTTGGTGGGATAAAGATGGAGAGAGTTTTTACATAATTTATGGGTGTGTTGGGTTGGTGGTGTGTTGGTGGTAATGTGAGATCATTCAATCTATTTCAGTTTGGGATTTAAATATGAAATTACATAGTGTTATGATTTTGAACATTGAATTTGGTGTTGAACGATATCACCATTCCTCCATAGAATTGAGACATCATGGTCAGGTGGTAATAAGATAAAAAATGAACTATAAAATTCAATCATAATTGATATTGGATAGTAAAATTAATTATAACTAATTTTTTCAAATGTTATTGGAGTGGTGAGGTGGAAAATTGACTGAATGTATCAATAAACCGCTTAGCTTATGTTTTCGTGGTAGATTTTGATGGTGGGGAGGACCATGGATGGTAATCAACTCATAAACCATGGATTATTATGGGGTAAGCCTTTGGATTAATTTATTTAATTAAACATGTGTTTTTTGGGTAGTCATACATGGGAAACGAGCATCTAATTTCTTTAGTGATGGTTATGAGAAGTGGATGGGTTTTTGTAAAATAACATCCCTTGTTTTTAGAGTTGCTGAGAAAGTTCTGATTTACCATTTAGAGATAGGATTTACTGAATTTATTTTGAATTGATGGTAGATTTATGTCAGGATTAATTGATGAAATACCACTAATGATTATTTGGGAATAGAAATACTATGATCGGTTGTTATAAAATCTAATACATATTTGTATTGTGCATTCAAGAGGGGTTTCAAATTTTGAGATCGAAGAGAGGTTTGTTGTGATAAGTTGGAGTTTTATTAAGATCCCTAGTGTTTGGAAATTAAAAATAGGTGATTTATGATATTTTTTGACATTTAGTGTATACCACGAGTGACCATGGAATCATCAGATTTAGGATAGGGTGGTTATCTATTGAATATATGTTGTCAACCATAGTTTATGATGTGACCCTGTTGGGTCATGCCAAGAAGGAATTTTGTTAAAGGGTGGTACCATTTATTTGTATCATATGCACCATTAAGGTAGTAAGTCATGAGTATTCATGTAATGATGAAATAAATTCCTCATCTCTTACATAAGAGTGCATTTTAATGCAAACCATGCTCATGAAAAGAATTGTTTGTGCTGTTGTGGGATTCACATAATGATCCTCATGGTCCACACTGAAAATGGTGTTGGGTAGTGTTTTTATATTGTTAAATGGATATATTTTTTCTATTTTGATTTGGGAATTTTTTATGTATTCGAGTAATAGGTGGAGGCCATTTTGGTTAGTCCTCCTCTACCCCTCCCCTTCCTTCATTACCATACATCTAGTGAGATTCAGATTTCCTACATAATGGTGATCTATGGTATGATCCTTCATTTTGTATCAATTTTAGTTTTTTCATCAAAGCCTTTGACTTTGGTTTGATTTTGGAAGGTTTTTGGTGATGATATCACCAATCCATTGAAAGATAATCTATGATTATTGAGGGTTTTTTGGCATATCAAGATAGAATCCTTAGAAGATGCAAGCATTTTTTACATGTCATTTGAATGAATTTTTTCAACCAAATGAATTTTTCAATGAAACACCCCCTAAGGTGGATGAAATTTCTATTTAATTTATATTGGTGTTTAAATATCATGAGAGAGCATATTTATGGATGAAGTGATATGATGATATTATGTAATTGGTTGGGGTTTTTCATTTAAGGGTATTCCTTATGCCAAAATGAATGAAATTATAAATTTAATTGAATTTGTTTAATTAATTATAGATGATTATAATTAATTAAATTGGATTATTTTGTCTTTAAAAAGTCTTCATAATGCTAGAGGATGTTTTATTATACTTGAATGGTCGTAGGAATGAGGTTTTTTCATGGAAATTGTTATTTAATAACTTTGTAATGTGGTTGAGGGTTCATATACATTTCCCTATGACAGTTATGAATTTTTAATTTACAGTTTGTGATATTCCCTCTCTCATACAAGGGTGTGTGTTTCATTAAATAATATATGTTGTTTTAATTAAATTAAATTCCTCTGGATAGAAAACAAAAGTGTCAAGGCCCATGTTTGATATTTCTGCACTGGAAAATTAGACTCAGTCAATGATAGTTGAGGTATTGGTTATTAATATGAGCCTTGATATACATGTACCCCATGAAGGGAATATTTGGGTTATATATGACTATTGGTACTTATTATTGGTTTCTTATTGAACATCTAGTATAGTAATGTTACAAGAAGAATATACATAACCCTAGTTTAATTTTCCAGGACGTTGGGATATCATAATTACTTTGGGATAAATGAGATGAGTATAGGTTAATTGATCCTCTACTAGAGACATGAGTACCATGGTGGAATTCATTAGGTAGGTTATATATAAAGGTTAGTCATATGTGGGTTGACATAGTATGGTGTTAGAAATTGAGATGGGTGTTGTGTAATCTCTTAAGAGTAATTCCATGCGATGTTTCTCACAAGGTCGATGAGGTTGTGTCTTGTTTATAAATATTGAGGGAAACTATACCCTCAGAGTGATTGGTGATGATTTTATTGGTGGGATTGAGATAGAGGAACCCATGTATGGTGTCCTTGTTGTTATGAGACCTAGGATTCCTCTAGGGGTGTCCAAAAGATATTATAAGCCCCCCATGGCTTCAATTAAGAAATGCATAAGGACAATTTTGTGTGTCAACTAAGACCTGAATCTATAAATGAGGCTTTTATGGATGTATTAATATTTGGTTATGTGTTTGAGAGGATGATCTTTTTTATTTGTGTCAGGTTCTAGATGATGGTTGGTCTCATTCAGATGTGTTTTGTGAGATGATATGGGATGAATGTACTATCCTCCGTAACGTATTTATAAACATGGGATTCCATATATTTTATCCTTGGATCTGACCTTCATGACTAATGAATATTTGTAATACCCTGATATTTTGGGATTATTTTTTAACTAATTTATTATTTTTATAAATTTTAATTTCATACAATACTAAAAATAGTTAATTTTATATTAAATTGCAATATCTGGCTTTCCTTATACGTAATGTCATGTTAATTGTTCCCTACATGAAACATTAATTTTAAATTTCTCAACATAGAACACCGATGTTAGCTTATTCGACAAACAAGAATGAATTTCCTAGATGGCTTGCATGACATGCCAGACTGAGTTTTAACGAAAAATAATATATTTTTAAAAAGTTATTATTTAATATAATAAGATATAACATATCCATTAAAGTTGTGGTTATGAATGGTATTAACTATAAGTTCCAAAACTGTTATGAATAAAGTTATATTTCTCTTGATTTGAATAAATGTCTTATTGATACAGAAAAAATATGAATTTATTTTGTTTTATTATAACCAATTATATTTAAATGAACATTAAGTATCATTACCACAGATAACACAACCATTGAATAGTGATCACATGAATAGTATAAATATAGAGTTTTATAAAATCCTTTTGACATAAACAAAGGAAGTGATGGCCTCATCGAGTAGGACTATACCATATGAAGCCCATTTATTAGAGAAACCAAGGGATATATCATTTCTGATATTTTCCCTAGACCAATCCTTTGGTGAGATGCAACAACTTATGAATGGGCCAAATCGTTTACAGGAGAAGTTCATGATCATCGAGATCATGGCCCAAACCATGTTCACTAAATGACTCCCTAATAGCCCCACCATCTCACACCTTATACATAATGATTATGATGTTACAATAAAGGGATATGTATCAAGACCCTAGAAATATGATTATATACAATCGTTTTTATAGAATAATGAATATATTTTCTTCGTATTATTATTACTTTATTAATTATTTTTAAATAAAAAATATTAATTTTGGTTAATATTCAAATTCAATTAAGAAATATGTTTTTATAAATTAATGGATAATTTAAATAAATAATATTTTAATAAAAATTTATTATCAAATTAAATTTATTAAAGAAAAATAATCATATAATTTTCATTAAGTCAAATTTAATTTTTATTAGGGTTAGAAAACTACTACCGTAAAAATACCTGTTATTTTCAATAAATTATGGTTTTTATTTTAAATGTGAAAATCTACATATTTAGAAAATTATTTAATTAAAATTAATATTATATTTTGAATTAGGATGATTAAATAATCCAATGGGGAATTTTTCATAATTTTCAGAGACCGTTGATTTTTTTGGGTAAAAATAAAATACAATATAAATATATGGTGTTTTTATGTAATTATAATAGCCCAATAGTGATGTAATAAAGACAATAAGAGGTATCATCAAACACATATATTTTTATTCTTTAAAATAATGTAATTTTTTTTTTATTTTATTTTTTAGTCCCATTATGAGTCCTCCAAGACATATAATATATTAAAATCATTATTTTAAGAGTGCGACTCGCCTCCATATAAGAATGGAAAATATTTTATTATCATAGAACCTTGGCCTCAGAAAATAATTTATACTATTCTGATTTTTCTGAATCTTGGGAAAACCCCATGGGATGGTTTGTGGTTTTTGATTTTTTTATTATATAGTATCCAAATCAAAAATAATAAAGAAATCCCCCTCAATTACTATATAAACCCATCAATCTCCCAATTCACTTCCCTAAAACTTGTTAGAGCTCATCCAAACTCATATCTATACTCCCAAATGTCTTCCTAAGGTGCCCTAATAACCCCATAAGCCTCTTTTAAGAATTTGGAGCAACACATCCAAGTAAGGGATTTCTCTCCTCACCTTGGAATTAAAGCACCTTCTTTGAGATTAGTTCTTTTAATTTCAATTATTTTTTAAAAAAAATTAATGACCAATTGATGTTATTTTTAGCAGTTATAATTTATTACCCCTCATTTGGACCCTTACCAAAGATGTTACTATGCTAAAATTCCCTAAGGGATTTCTCTCCTCACTATTGAATTCAGGCACCTTCATTAAGATTAGTTCTTTTAATTTCAATTTCGTATATAGAAATTCATTTTCAATAATTACCTTACAATAAAACTGGTGTTATTTTTATGATATATCATGTATCCCACTCATTTTAATCTATACGAAAGTCATTTCTATTCAAAAATTTCGTAAGGGATTATGTCTCTGCTCATTTAATCATGAACTTCTTTTATGATATGACTTATCAATTTAAATTTTATTACTTTAGGATACATTCTTACCTATCCCACTAAATGTAAATTATTTTAGTAAATGATAATATATCTTTCAATCCCTTTTATCCTCTTATAAATCTTTACATTCACCCATTACCATGACGAACTTTTGTTAGGGTTCTTGTAATTCCCCCTATTTCTTCAAGATTATTTATTTTGTTATGTCTTCTGTTTCCAATTACTTATTTTGTGGTATGTAATTACATGTACCTATTAATACCCATTTTAATGTCTAAATTATGTGAGACACCATTCTCTCTCATCGACCAATTTTAATAAGTTATATATGATGACGTTATTCTACCGAAATCGCACAACGATTTATCATGACAAAATGAATGTGTAGTGAATACCACACCCATTTCCCTATCAAGGGTATTAACATTTATGAAAATTATTATATTTTTTTGGGGCTTAAATTAATTTATTCCACATTTTTATGTTGTTGACTAAAATTATTATGTTGAACGAATCCAAGTTAGATGATCTATGTAGCACACTTAAGCATGATATTGAAATGTTTTTGAAGGGTGTTCCCTGATATCACTCCAATGCATTGGGTAATGTTTACTATCATGATACATCATGCTAAATGATATTTGAATTACGGTCCTTAATTTTAAATGAGTTTGAATCATGATACTTCATATGCAGTGAGCTTTGACTCATGCACCTCCATGCGCAATAAGCCTTGAATCATGTTAATCTCATGTTGGATGTTGTTTCCACATTTCTCGCGTTATGATTTTCATGCTATATAATTTTTTATTATACATATTCCTTTTATGTTCCATTGATATTCCTATTGTATAAAATTAATTCTAATCTTCATGTTATGCATTTTTTATTCTCTTACTGGTCTTGAAACCTAATTCATTTCTTAGGTATGCCCTCAGGTTATCTCATGAAGTGTTAAGTAGGAACGAACGTTGTGGTCATGTAAAATAATTTTTCAACAATGATGTTGTTTTGCATTTTTTATGTTGTTATGTACTGTACATAATTTTCCAAAACACTATACCTCTCTATATTCTATGTTTCATTATGTTAAATTTTATGTAATAAGACATGTTTAAATATGAAATAAAGGGAAGGGTTATTATAGTTGGTAATGGAGGTTAGGTTTAATTTTTTTGGGGATTAAGATTAAATAACCCTAGTTAATACCGTTATGGATAAAACTATATTTTAGATAACGTCCCTAAATTTTGGTGAGTATAGATAAAGCAGTTTTTCAAGTAAATACATCCCTATATTGACACTATATGTGGCCGTGGTTCTTTTAAAAATGTACCTAGTAGTTATAACTATGACAAAGTGTTCTGGGATTGACTCGGGGTAACCAGTTATATGACAATGAGCCTTACTACGAACCTGGTTTGACACTTCTCAGGGATATGATTTGGTAAATTGATAAACTTATTATAATCCATTATTAAGGGAACAATGAAAAAAATTCCCATAAGAATATATATTATGAAGTAGATCACGAATAACACAGATTGAATTAAGAAACTTATAAGTTAAGGAGATAAATTTAATTCAGATGTTATCCCTTTATTGTCATTGTATTCCCTTCTATGTGTTTACTAATTTAAGACACTAATCCCTAAGACTATATTTGATAAATTTTAACCAGAATGAAAAAGATAATGGTAGGGTTATTTTACAAATATTTATGCATTCCTTTATATCACATAAGTTTAGTAGAACTCTTCAAACACCACCATAAATCTTGTTAGTAGAGATGTTTGTGAAAATGTAAAAATGGGTAAATTATTTCATCCCATGTATATAACTCCTCCCATTTCACAATTTTGGGATTGGACTTCCTAGTGAAGATTTTCATACCCCCTTAGTGAAATTTGATGCAATTATGGGCCTAGATTGTCTTTCCCTATATAAATCTATCATAAATTACTCTGAGAGACAAATAACTCTCTATATGAAAAATCGACCCTCGATTCTAAATAAGTTCAAGAAGTTGGATGAATATCATTTATCACCATCATCTCATGAATTAATATTATTTCCTAGTGAGAAAGTGTATCTGGATCAAATGATTGTGTCTAAGAAAAGACCCACTATAGAGGACATGCCTATTGTGAGGGAATACATTGTTGTGTTTCCCGAGGAATATCCTAGTCTTCCCACTAGAAGAGATATTGAATTTTCAATTAATGTTATACATAAGGATTTTACGATATCCAATACTCGGTATAATATTTCTATATTGGAACTTAGGAATGAACTATAGCAGAATCTAGATAAAAGGTTTATACACCCTAGTGCTTCACCATGGGTTGAGAAATTCCTCTTCATCAAGAAAGAGGATTATTCAATGTACCTTTGCATTGACTATCATGAGATCAACAAGATCACGATAAAGAACAAGTATCCTTTTACAAGGATTGATGAATTGTTCAATCCACTACGTGGAGCATAATACTTCGTCAAGGTGGCTCTGCTATTGGGATATTACATATTATGGTTGAAGAAGGAGGATATCCCAAATAATACTTTTCATACAAGGTACGGGCACTATGAGTTTATAATGAATCCTTTCAGACTCACTGATGATCAAGAAATATTTATGGAATTTATCAATAGTGTCTTTAAATATTACCTCAATAAAAGTTTTGTAGTATTTATTGACAATATTCAAATATACTCTAAAACCAAGGAGGAGCATGACAAGAATCTGAGAACATTGGTAAAGACCTTGTGGAAAGAGAAGATCTATGAAAAGTGAAAAAGGTGGGATTTATGGATGGAAGAAGACTCATTCCTGGGGAATATCCTTACAAGTAATGGGATATCTCTAGATCATTCAATGTAAGAGCAATTGATGGATGAATAAGACCATCATCTGTGACAAATATCTATAGATTCCTTGGGTTAGCTGGATATTATCACTGATTGTGATAAATTTCTCATGCTTGTTAAACCCTCTTACCAAGATAACTTATTAGGGATTCAAATTTTCATATAATGATGAATGTGAAGAAAGATTTATAGATTTGAAAATGATACTTCTCACTGCCACTATGCTCACACTACTCACAAGTGGGGACCTTTTAATGATTTTTTGTAATGCTTCAAAGAACAGATTGGTTTTTCTATTAATGTAAAATGAAATGTTTATTTCCTACACGTCAATTCATTTGAAAATTCATGAGAAGAACTATCCCATACAAGATATTGAGTTAGAATATATGATATTTATGTAAAAAAATGGATGAATTATCTCTTAGGGAGAAGAGTGAAATATATATATGTATAAAAAAATTCAAAAATATATATTCACACAAAAAGAGATTAATATAAACCAAAGAATATGGTTATATCTTATCAAGGATTACTACTGCTCAATCCAAAACCATAAATGGAATGAAAACAAGGTGGAGAAAGCTCTAAGTAGAAAGGACACTTCAAGTCAATCATTTATGGGAATCAAGAAGTATCTGATCATTTAGACTTAAAGATTGTAGATACGGGAATCATAAAGAATGGAAAATCATCAATTCTTCCACAAATTATTGCTCATACATCTATTTTGGAATGGTTAAAGGAATCTCAAAAAGAAGATGTGTGGATTCAATATAACGTGGAAACTATCAGAAAATGGAAATCCTTGGAGTCCAATGTTAATAGAGAAAGAATTGTGAAATTTTTGTCAAGCCTATGCATTCCATAAAATATTAAGTTAATGAAAAACATTAGGTTGATGCACATTGTTCAACTTTTCCCATACATCCAGGAAACACAATGATTTATCGAGACCTCTGAGAGCACTATTAGGGGGATAACATGATGAAGGAGATCAGTAAATATTAATCAAAGTTCGATGTATGTTATAAAGTGAAGGATGAATATAAGAAGTCTAAGGGAACAATGAAACCATTACCCATACTAACTTGTAAATCTTAAAGCATCACCATGTATTTTGTCACCAGAATTCTAAAGACATCCAAAAGAAATAATGATATCCAGGCTGTTGTGGATCATCTTACAATTTCTGCACTCTTCATTGCGATTTGAGATGATTTATCATTTGATCAACCAAAACAAATATACTTCAGAGAAGTGTTAAGGATCCAAGGAGTGCCACTATATGTAGTGTCTGACTGTGATGCAATATTCATCTCTATGTTTTGTAAAAGTCTCCAACATGATAGAAACACTGAGTTGAATTTCAGTATGAATTATCACCCTCAAACTGAGGAAAAAATCTAAGTAGACTATCCCAATACATGAGGACTTTTTGAGAGCTTTCTCATTGGACTTAAAATTCATATCAAACCAATTTATTCTTTTGGTATAGTTCTATTACAATAGTAGTTTTTATTAGTGAATACAAATGGACCCTTATGAATACATTTAAGGGTAGTTGTGTAGAACACCGACCTGGTAAGATAAATTTAGGGAGGGAAAACTTTTAGGTCTGGAAATGGTCAAAGAAATGGTGGAGAAGGTTAATACCATCCAGCACCACATCTAAGATGCTTAGTGTCGACCAAAGAGATATAATTATTATCATAAACATGATTTAGAGTTTAATGTTATAGACATGGTATTCCTCTATATATATCCATGGAAGAGATAGATGAGATTTTGGAAGAAAGAAATGTTTAGCCCAAGGTACATTGACCCCTTTGAGATCCATTATGACATTGAAGTAGAGGCCTATTGACTAGCACTCCCACCAAAGCTATCTCAAGTACATGATTTATTCCATGTATCCCTCATAAGAAAGTACATACCAGAACCATCGCATGTATTCAATCTAGAAGGGGTACCACTGGAGAATGACCTTTCCTATGTGGCACTACTGGTGAAGATCGTATATCATTGAAAAAATTTCTATGAAATAAAATAATAACCCTCGTAAAAGTGTTTTGAAAAAACCACAAGTTTTAATAAGGACTGTGGGGACCATAAGAGGTGATTAAGCAAAGTTACCCTCAAATATTTTAGAATGGGAAAAGGAAGTTTTATGGTGAATTTTCTTAAGGGGAGAAGGTTCTAATATCCCAAACTGTTAATAATAAAATTACATTTCTTTTGATTTCATTAAATTTCTTATGGATATAGAATAAACATTAAATTATTTTGTTTTATTATATGAAATTGAATTTAATTGACTGTTAAGTATCATTAGCAATGATAAAATAACTATTGAACCACACACCCATGACTGTTATATATATAGGGTTTCAAAAAATCCTTTTGATAGAAAAAGGAAGTGATGGCCCCATCTAGTAGGATTGTACCCTATGAAGCCCATTTATTTGAGATTAAGAGTGAGATATAATTTCTAGTATTTTCCATAGGCCAATACCTTATTGAGATCCATCAACATAAGAATGATCAAAACCATTTATGGGAGAAGTTCAAACTCATCAAGATCATGGCCCAAACCATGTTCATCAAATGACACCATGAAATCCCCACCATCATGCACCTTACTCTTAGGGATTATGCTGATGTAATAAAGGGATATGTAACAAGACCTGAGAAATATGAATATTTACATTAATTTTTTATAGAATAATTAATATCTTTTTTCCTATTATTATTAGTTTTTAAATTATTCTTAAAACACAAAGATTATTTATGGGTAATATTAAAATTCAATTAAAAATTTTATTTAAGTGAATTAATTTATTTATTAAATAAATAATATCTTAATAATTGTTTTATTAAATTAATTTTACAAAATATAAATAATCTTGTCATTTTCATGAAGTGAAATGTAATTTTTATTTAAGTTAAAAACTATTATTTTTCACAAACCCATCATTTTGAATACATGTTAATTTTTATTTAAAAAGTGAAAATAAAAATATTTTGAAAATTATTTATATAAAATAAATATTATTTTTTTAATTAAGGTGTCAAAATAATCCAACTGTTAATTTTTCCAAATTTTATAAGACCATCAAATTTTTGGGTAAAAAATAAATATAGTATAAATATTATTATGTTCTATGACATCTTAACAACCCAATGGTGATGTAATAAATACTATAAAAGGAATCCTAGGTAAAATAACTGTTTCTATTTAAAATAATACAATTTGAAGTGTATTTAATTTAATTGCTAACTCCATTATGAATCCTCGAGACATATAATATATTAAATTCAATTTCATTAAGAGTGTGACTCACCTCCTCATAACCAAGGGAAATATTATATTATCTTCGGCCCTTGGACATCTTAAATAATTTATTCCACTCATAATTTTCAAAAACCATGGGGAAAACCATGGGATGGTTTTTGGTTTTGATTATGTTATTATGTAGTGTCCAAAACCCCAATAATAAATAAATCCCCCTCCATTCCTATATAAACCCACCATGATACCATAACTCTTCACTGAAAATCCATAATGCTTATCCAAACTCTTCTATATACCCCCTAGAGTCTTCCTGAGGATCCCACAAGATCCCAATATGTCTCTCCTAAGCCTTTGGAGTAACATATCCATGTAAGGGATTTCTCTCATCACCTTTGAATTCTTGCACCTTCTTTGAGATTAGTTCTTTTAATTTCAAAAACGTATATTTAAATTCAATTTTAATTTATACCTTATTATCCAATTTATGTTATTATTGTGATTTATAATATATTTCCCCTCATTTTTATACTTACCTAATCCTTTACTATGCTGAAATTTTGTAATGAAATTTCTCTCCTCACCTTGGAATTCAAGAACCTTCTTTTTGATTAGTTCTTTTAATTTTAATTACATGTGTTGCAATTAATTTTTAATCATTACCTTACAATATATTTGAAGTTATTTTAATTTGGTATCATTTATACCCCCTAAGCTGGACCCATACCTAATCTGTTTTATGATGAAATTCCATAACGGATTCTCCCTCTCATCTTTTAATCAAGAAATTAATTTATGATACGACTTATTAATTTTCATTTTCTTATTTTGGGAAAAATTATTTCCTATCCAACTAAGTGTACATTTTTTTAAATGATAATATCCCCTTTCAATATCCTTTAACCCTCCTAATAAATTTTACGTACAGCTGTTACCATGCTGATGTTTTGCAAGGGCTCTTTTTCTTCCTCCTCTTTCTTCAAGATTCTTTATTTTTGTTTCATCTTCTGTTAGGAATTACTTATATTGGGAAATATCCTTGCATGTCCCAATTATTATCCCTTTCATGTCTAAATGTTGATATACCACTTTCTCTCTCATCAACCCATTTTATGAATTTAAATATGTGGTCGTTATGCTATTGAAATTTCCCCATGAATTCCTATACTAAAATAAATGTGTAGTGAATAACATACCCATTTATCTAGAAATGGAATTTAACTTTTTAAAAATAATCCTATTTATTGGGATCTGACATGTATATATTCCAAATTTACGTATCTTGGAATAAAATTTTGAGGTTGAATAAATCCATGTTAAATGATATATGTGGCACATTTAAGCATGAAATTGAAATGTTTATGAATGGTGATCCCTGATAGTGCTCCAATGAATTAGGTATTGTTTAGTATCATTATAAATAACTTGAAATGAGATTTGAATCATGCTCCTGCATGTGAAATGAGTTAGACTCACACTTCTTCCAATGAAAAATGATTTTTCTCATGCTCCTATATACGCAATTATCATTGAATCATGCTAATATCATATTTTATGTCATTTCCACATTTCCCATGTTAGGATTATCATGATATATGATGATTATTATTGAAATTCCTTTTATGTTCCATTGATATTATTATTTTCTAACATGTATTGTTTTCCTCGTGTTATGAATTATTTATTTACTTACTGTGCCTTATAAATCACCACTTTCTTATGTTTTTCCTCATGTTATCTAATGTAGTGTTAAGTACGAAGGAATTTTGTATTCATGTAAAATAATTTTCCAAAAACATTTTTTCCCTTTCACATTTAATGTTGTTATGCAATGTACCTAATTTCCCAAAGACACTAGACCTATCAATCTTCTATGTTTTATTAAGTACAATTTTAGGTAATAAATCATGACAAAATATGAAATAAATAGAAGCATTGACATATAAACTAATTTGTGAAAATATATTTTTGTACAAAAAATATAATATGAATTCATAGGTTACCAATTGATTAAAATTTATTTGAAAAAAAATTTATATAATGGAAAACGTTATTATTTTTATGGTCATAGAGTTATTTTAACCTGATGAATTAAATTAATTACAATTATTGAGTGATATTGATGTTATATATATGTTATATATTCCCTCAAATATTTTTTATTTTTATCTAATATATTTTATAGACCTATGATAAGAACCAACCTAATTTTATGATGAAAAGCCTAAATTTTTTAAGTCATTTTAACCACCTTTTTATGGTGAAATAATTGTAAAAATAATTTTTGGATATTTTAAAGATTTAATGGGTCAAAATAAAATAAATATTGGAATATATAACAAAATAATTAGGTTGGGATAGTTTTTTTTTATTTTTTGTTGTTTCGTTTTTAATGAATAGTGGAAAATACAGAATTTTATCCCCAAAATAATTTTTATTCTAATTTATTTATAAAGATAAATTTTGTTTTAAATTTATTAAAAAAATAGATAATATTTTTATAAATAAACCCAATTTAGGTTATTTGAATCAATTTCACATTGAAATTGAATAGATAAACAAAGCAAAATTTTGAACTTGTTTAATTTAATAACATACATTGTCGACGCGACTACATGACTACATTTAAATTAATTTATGTTAATATTATGAATTTAATTTGGAAAAATGGATTCATTATTTAAAATAATCATAATTTATAATGTTTAATAAGGAAAACTTATTTTTGACCAAAACTATTAGTGAATGTATTTAAAATTAATTACATTGATTAAGGTAACATTAAGCTTAACTAAGGACTATACCTTAATCTTAAGGGCTTAAATGACCTAGAAAATTTTAAAAACTAATTTTATGGACATATATATACCCTATCTAAAATTATATCGACTTTGGAACATTATTGGATAAAAATTACATGGGAAAAATGTGGTTGGAATTCCTATTACAAAAATTTACAAGAGTGTCACTCCTCCTCCACTAAACAAATGTCTCATAACCTCCCACTACCTTACAATTATCAAGAAACTTTGGTTCGACCAATATCAACCTAAATAGTTCCTCAAAATACCTCCCCTAAACATTTAAGCCTCCAGTTGGGAATAAATCAATCCAAATAATCCCTTTTGTGCAACCCAAAAGGAGTTACCCGAGTAACAAGTAATATTTTTCGTCAAGTTATTTTATTTTATTTCCATTAACCACCCCCTACTATAGTCTTATTATTTTTTTGTCTAAAAAAATGTATCCTGAATATTCATGTTTGTTTTATTGATATGTGTATGACCTAAACTAACACAAACTTCTATTTAATGGGAAATGGATATATTGATTGTGTGTGTGGAGAAGTACAACCACATGAAATGACGATTATTAATTTTTTACTTTACTACCTATCATGGTTAACATTAATATGGAACATATTTTTATATATGAAATATATAATATTTATTAGGTTTTTAGGTTTATTTAATTATTTTTAAACCCATATCTTTATACTTTCCATTTGGTGTAAATAGGATAGTTTCGTTAAAAGAATTGTGGACTGCCGCCCCTTAAAGCAATATGATTCATTCACACACCACATGGAATCTATGAAAGATATATTTGGTAAAACTATATGATATTTATGACATAATATTTATAATTTTATGATATTATATACATATATATATATTTCATTTTCTTTATATCATTCACTACAATAATAAAATAGAAGCATCATTCATGCCTACGTATGACTTAACGTCTCTATAAACGGTGTATTCCATTTAATATTTATGAAGTTTTATATAATAAATGTATAATTAATATTAATAATATTTATATAATATTTTAAATTGTGGAATAAATATATTATTATAAGGACTAATTATATAAAAATAAAAACACAAGTGAAAAAAGTGAATATTACATGAAGCATAACCACAACATGGAATTGTTAACTAGAAGGTAATATAAATTCAGAATTAAACCATTTATGGAATTAAATATATTAATATAGTAATAAAAAATATTTATATTATACTTTTTTTTATTATAAAGTAGGTTCTTATGATTTTGAAGTGAGTTAAGGAACAAGGTAAGATAATTTCATCTCGATTTTTTATTTTCACAAGATAAATGCTACATTCTCCACCCATTCCTTTTGTGTGTTGTATATACTGAAAAGTTATGCATTCAATAAAAATTATAACTATGACTATGGGTATTTAAAAATCCATTTTATAATACTTCTTTCATGGATTTTGTGTTTTAAATGTTACCAAATCTGAATGGTAATTTGGTCTCTATTTCCCATCCTTGAGACAGATGGCATGTTATTCACTTATATTTTTTCCATGAGGTGAATATACTATATTTGAAATGTTATATCTTGAATCTAATTATATTAATAACATTTTAATATTTATTTTATTTAATTTTCTTAAATGGGGATTATGGATAAAAGTTACCATTTGGTAAGAGTGTATTGAATCAATCTCATCACTTTTCAAGATTTATTATGTTTATGATTCCTTTGATAAAATATTATGATCCATATATAAATAACACTCATGAATTTTATTATACTATGGTTATTAATGATATATATTCATCTACTGGTACAATTTTTTCCACTCTTTGGTACAGAATATAGTTAATTAAGTGTTTTTAAGAAATAATAGGGTATCGAGGAGGGCATCCCAAGACCGAAATAAGAGGGCACATGAAAGGTAATCCATTTTTGGAAGTAGGTACATAGGTGATTTTCCCAAGGCTGACATATTTTTAAGGTATTGGTAAGTATCCTTCAAATATAATTATATTTTTTATCTGTTTTCCACAATTCCATGTTTTATTTCCATGTTATTATTTCTTTGCTTATGTTTATTTTTTCATTATGATTCATGTCTTATGAACTTCCAAGACTTATTGCATGACTCAGGTTTATGATCTTTTAATATGAAACATAAGATCTTCTAAATTTATTATGATGCTCTTTTACACCTATGTTAATGTTTATGCTTACATATCTACTTTGTTTACCCATACTAATAATCTGATCTCACCCATTTTATGTTTCCTTCCCCAGGTCATGAAGATATGTATTAAGTATGATGTGTCTAAGAAGGGTTATATTCATGAAAAACCTAATGAGATATAATTTATCTCACTTATATATTAGTGTTTATATCTCCTTGTTTCTAAAGGTACTAATCTATTATCCTAAGCCTAAATCAGGGTAATTGGTACATGACAATGGGCCTTGCTATAAACATTGTTTTGAATCTTTTGGGGGACATTATTTGGAAATTAACAAGATATTCATAGACCATCATGAAGTGTTTAAATTGAATATGACTATGAATAACCAAGGATAAACCTAATGTGTCATCCATCAAAAATTAAGTGTCAGGATTTAGCCATCCTATAAGTAATTTTTCATGATAATGAGGTTTTATTCTGAGGTATTTGTTTCTCACCATGTTCTTTATGGATTTATTAAATGGATAGAACATTAAGGAAAATGGTTAAAATTGAATTTTTCAGATGAGAATGTATGGGAAATATTAAAATTTACATCCCAAGTGGAAATCTCATAAGAAGAATCTAGATGTTGGTATGAGTATTGGTTATAATTTTTATGATAATATTACCACAACTAACATGTGAAAGGTATGTGATGTTCTTTCAGTATTTATTACATTAAAAATGTCAATAAATATTATATTGAGGATTAGGATACTTAATACATGAATCATATTTCATATTATAGGGAAAAGGTATTAATGAATAAATTAATGAATCCAAAGCAATTTTTTTAGAATAAAGTTGGATGAATAAATTATTTATGTTGTATAATTCAAGTATCATGTTATATGAATCATAAAATATTTAAGTATTTTCAGTATATTTTTTCATGAATGATTGAAAAGGATATATTTAATGGTGATTTCATGGAAATGTGATATTTTGATTAAGGTAATGTAACTGTTATTTAATGCAAGACGTTTCGATAATGGTCTTCGGATAAATATATGTTAAATATAAATAAGTTAATTAGACTGAATAGATTACCTTAGAACAGAATATTTAAAAAGTGGCCTATTTCATCAAATATGATGTTTAAAACTTCTTCATTTTAGGTAATTTATCTAGTAATTATTGGAATAAGGAATCATGCATGTCTTCCAAAAGGATTTTTGGTAATTCAAGTTATTACCATGTTTCAACGGATTATATGTTGAGGGTATTTTCATGTTTGGAATATGACAACAAAGAACAACTTTGGGATATCAGGGAGTTTAATTTTAAAATTATTTTATGTCATTATTTCTAAATCATGGTATTTTCAACTTTTATGAGGGGTATAAGGTTAGATTTTTTCGGAAAGTTTTAGTGAAAATTCAGATGAAGTTGGTATGATTAATGTGTCATATCATTTGATGAGGATTTATGTATATTGGATAACCTAATACAACAGAATTATGTTGATGTAAATAAAAGATATAAGTGATTAATTATCATAGATCTCATGATATGTTACTTATTCAAGAATAAAAAATTTACCTTCCGTTTTTTAGAAAGAGTTGAAGTGGAAATTGGCCAAGACGAGAAAAAAGGTGATATTTTACTTATGAATGGAAATTAAATAATGTATGCATATATTATCAAGAAAATTTATCAACTATAGGGAAAGGATATTGAATCATAAAAGGTTATACTAATACCTTTTTTCTATGAATCAAATGGTCTATTAGATAATTGTAGTTTTATGGATTTGTGATTGTTAATTAACCAATAACCAAGTTCTGTTTCACACTACTTTGTAACGTTATAGTTATTTTTATCTTCCCTGTATTTTTTCATATTCCAAATATGTTCTTCTATATGGACACCCTTTTATGTGTCACTATGGGTAACTGTTAGGGTTCTGAATTTTATTGATGGTAGTTTTAGTGTTTATTTTTACGACGTGGGTTTCTATGAAAGGAAATTTTGAGTATTAATCCATTAATAACCCCGAATAATTTAAAGGGTGAAAATAATTTTAAGGGGGGAATAATGTAACACCATGATAATTTGTGATTTATTTTCTTAAAATTAATATAATATTTTGGATACTTTACATTTCACACAACACTGAAAATAATTAATTTTATATTAAATCACTACAGATGACTTGCGTTGTTTAAAAATCCATGTTAATTTTGAACTAAGAAAAGAATAAATTTTAACTTTCTTTTCAGGTAACAATTATTTTATCTTACCATACATGCATAACTAACATTCCTTGATGACTTGCATTAGGTGAAAGATTGAGTTTTACAGAACAATAATATATTATTAAAATGTTATTATTTAATATAATAATATATAAAATACCTTCTAAATTATAGGTTATGAATATTATTAACTAATTTTGGTAAATATATTGTTTTAAAAAATAAATATCGATTCATTGGTTACAAAATAATTAGAAATGAATATGAAAATTGATTGAATATATAGGGAAATATTATTATTTTTATGGTCACAAAGTAGTTTTACAAAAATAATTTAAATTAATTTCAATTATTGAGTGATATTAATTTAAAATATATTTTATATATTTGATAAAATACTTCTTATATGAAACCAAAATATTTAATAGATATAAGATATTAAAACCGACAATTTTATGCTTAAAAATCATATTTTTATTTAGGCATTTTTACCAACTTTTAATGGAGAACCATTTTGATAAAAAAATTACTGAAATTCTATAGATTTAATAGCTCAAAATAATATTTATATTTGAAATAAAAAATATAACTATCTTAGTGTAAATTTTTGGTATTTTTTTGTGAATTTTCATTTTTTTAATGAATAATGTAAAATACTAAATTTTAGTTCAAAACTACATTTCCATCTAAAATATTTATAGGGATTATTTTTTTTTAATATGTTTCTAGGTGTAATTAGATCATAGTTTTAGAAATAACACAAATATAGTTTATTGGAATCAATTTTACTTTCATGTTGATTGTAAAAACATAGAAAATTTTTGCATCTTTTTACTTCAAAAATCTGTATTTCTGACCTCGCTGAAGGATTAAATTAAAATTAATTCATACAAATTAAATGATTAGAATTTGGGAAATTGGATTCCATATTTGGAATAATCATAATTCTTAATTTATAAAAAGTTCAAATTATTTTTTTACCAAAAATATTAGTGAATGTAATTAAAATTATTTACATCGATTAAGGTAAAATTAATATAAACTAATAACTAAACCTTAATATTAAGGTCCTAAATGACGTAAAAACTTTTAAAAATCAATTTCATTTCAATATTTATATAATATAATCAATTTATTTTTCTTTTAACCATTATTGGATCCACTTTCCATGAAACAAAACTGGATGGAATTCCCTTTCACTGATTTTACATGAGGGCCACTCCTCATCCACTTTAAAAAGGCCTTCTCTCATCCCACGTCATCACACATCTCAAGAAAAATTGGATCCACCATGATCTGAAAAAATAGCTTATTTAAATACCTTATCTAATCATATAATCATTCCCTCGGTCATAATGGAATCTAAGGAAGCCCTATTGTGCTAACTAAAAGGAGTTACCCAAATAAGAGGTAACATTTTTCCTCAAGTTATTTTATGTTATTTCCATTATCCACCCAATAGCATTTTCTTATTACATTTCGGTATTAAAATAAAAGTGTCCAAAATATAATATAAATTTTTTATTATAATTTTTCTACCTACACTTACACATACATTAATATAATTGGTAAAATGTATACTAATTACACGTATAGTAAAATACCACCTCACGAAATGATGATTAATAATTTTTCCATTACCGCCTATCATGGTAGACATTATGAGAGAAAATTAATTTATATATGTCATATAGTATATTTATTATTATTTTTATATTATTTAATAATTTTACAAGACATAATTTTATACTTTCCATTGGGTATAAATATTATAACATTGTTTGAGGAAAAAACAAAGCGAATATAACATGAAGCGTAACATTAGTATAGAATTTTTAACCAGTAGGAAATATAAATTCACAATAAAACAATATGAGTAAATATATATAATAATATAGTTTAGTAAAATATTTATAAAAAACATATATTTATTATATAGTAGGTTCATATGAGTACAATGGTTGTCAAGACACATGGTAAGATATTTCTATCTTACTTTTTATTTTCATGAGACTCATGCTTTATTTACCACCAATTACTTTTTTATTGTGTTTATAATGCCCATTTCATTATTATATGATTATTATAACTATATTTATTTTTATTTAAATATCTATTATATGATCCTTCTTTCATTGGGTTTGTGTTTCATAAATAACCAAATCTGTAAAATAAATTTTTCTTAATTTTTCTTCCGTAAGACACAAGCGATGTTATTCACCTATATTTTTAGAGGAGGTGTATATAATATATTTTTAAATATATATCATTAATATATATGTTTTTATTTTATTTTAAGATTCATTTAAATTCATTTTATTAAATTTGGAGTATGGTTCAAAGTTACGAATTGGTAACAGTCTATTGAAACAATCTCATTGATTTTCGAGATTGTTTTTGTTTAAACTTTCTTTAATGAAATAATATGATACACCTATCAAAAAAACTCATCACTTTTCTACTACTATGGTTTTTAATTATATCTATTCATGTATTGGTACCATCTGTTACACTCTTTGGTACACAATATAGTTAATAAATTGTTTTATTGAAATCTCAAATTTGCCTCTCTCTTCAGTCGGAAATTTGAGTTCTTTCAAAACAATGTTTTCTAAAAGGATTACAAAATAATCTACTATTATATTATGGTATTTAATGTAATCTTTACCCATGTTTTATATATTCTCAATAAAGGGTTCTTATAAAGGAATATTTTTGTCATTTTCTAGTTGAGGTAATTTTTGAATCCTTTTACACTACAAAAGGGATGTTCGACATGTATTAATTTACCCACCATCATTATCGTCAATCGCTTGAGTATTACTTTATCAGATTAAAAAGTTTTTTTAAAAATGTTCTTGATATTATGTAAATAATTTTTTTAATTTTCTTTTCAATGAAAAATCTTTTCAAAAATCTTTTATTATTTTAAATGATTTTTAATGATTATTTTATAAGTTTTAAAAGTATTTTTGATGAAATGGTTTTCAATTGTTTTACGATTTATTTATATGTTTTCAATTTATTTTAAAATAAATGGTTTGGAAAACATGTTCAATCATTATTTATTTGTTTTAAAAGTGTTTTTTAAATTTTTTTTAAAATATTTTGAATATTATTTTATAATTTCTTAAGTAAAAAGTTTTTCAAAATGATTTCATGATTATTTATTAGTTTTTAATACATTTTCAATGAAACTGGGTTTCAAAGGTTTTCTGTATTAAAAATCCTTTTCATAGAAGAAATTTTATTTTTCTCAAGAATTTATTTCAAAATATATTTTCAAGATATTTTCAATCTAAGATGACATCTGTTTATGTTACTCATGACCTTATACGAAATGATCCAAAGGTTACATCCATATTCTATATATGAATGGTTGATTTTTTTGAAAACATGTTATTTATTAAAACCATTTCAATTTCATAGGGTATTTAATTACGTAACCCACTAATTTATCATGGGTTATATAAATTTGAAAACCACCTCTTTTAATTGGTAATGAAATAATTAAATGATTTATAAACCTATTTATTTTCCATAAGTTATGATATAATCAAATGTTAATGATACCCATTTAAATTCATGGATTATTACTACAGGATTTTTAAAACCCATCTATTTTCATGTGTAATGATATGATTAATGATTTTATCTTGGGAAATACACATGTATGATTTCATAATGTGATGGGTAGGAACTATATATCCCTCCAATGCATTGGATAATGAAAAATATTTTATTAGCTAAAGGATATTCAAGAGAGAATCCCCAACCCCAAAAAATAAGGTACATAGGAAGGAAGCCTAGGACTGAAAAAAGAGGGTAAAGGAGAGGGAATCCCAAGCCTAAAAAATGGGGTTGCAACAGAGGGAATCATGTGACACCCAAATATTTTTTAATTTTTAATTAATTTATCTTTGAGATATTTTTCATTTCACGTAGAACTATAAATAGTTAAATATATATATATATATAACTCAATCATTCATTTCCCATGAAATAACTGTTTGGATTGTGATAAATGACATACTGAATTGCCTTGTGATACACATAATACCATCTTTTCTTGAACTACCAGCAACACTGACTTGATGTACATTGCATACAACAACGATGTTTTTATAAAACATCAATTTATTGATTTTTTTAAATGATATTATTATAAACTAGCCATTAAAATATTTCAAATTAATATTAATAACTACTATAAAAATATTATTTATAATATTTTTACATAGATAAAACATATTGATAATGAAAGATATGTTTTTTTTGTAAATCCCTTATATGTTTAAAAATATGGTTTACTCAAATGAACCACTTTTAAAAATATAATTAATTTTTATATCCATTTATAAAGTTAATTTGATAGAATAATATTTATTTTTTTATTTTGAATGCCTAAATTATCTTAGTGTGAATTTATGGGACTTTTTTTAGAAACATCATTATTTTTTGAATAGTGAAAAATACTACGTATTAGTTAAAAACTATCTTTTCATTTAAAAAAATTAATAATAATAAATTATATTTTACACAGTTTTATATTAAAATTAAATCAATTTTAAATATATTAATACAATTTGGATCATTATAATTAATTTAACTTTCAATTTTAATATAAAAACATAATAGATTATTAAACTTCGTTCTACTTTAAAGACCTGTAATTTTGTCATATCTACGAGATTAACATTAGTATTAATTTTTTCACTTCTGTGAACTAAATTTTGAAAAAATTACATAAATAAATTTAATCAGTATAATATTTATATTTTAATTTTTCCATGTTTATTTATGGCCAAAAATATTAGTAAACGTGAATGAAATTAATCACTGCGATTAAGGTCAAGTTAAGCATAATTAGGGACAAAACCTAAATATTAGGGGGACAAATAACCTATAAACTTGTCCATAACCCATTGGATGTACATTATTCATCCATATATCATAAATTATTTATTTAGGTTGGTTTGTTATGACATGTTTTAGGTAAGAACATATGTACACCTAGCTTGTTTTCAAAATTCCATGTTGGTCATTTTCATTCCCTACAAAAGGACACCAACTCTCCCACTTCATCACAGATCTAAAACCACATAGGGTCGGCTAAAATACTCCCAATATACTTAAAAACATCCCTAAATTACTTCTATATTCCTTCACTTGGGTATAAGGAAAACCATTGAAGCCTTTTGGCAGAAACCAAAAGGCATTACCCTATTAAGAGGTAACATCTTCTATCAAGTCCTTTTATTTTTCTTTTCCACCCCCTAAAACTCTATTTATTTTATGATTACATAAAAAACCCAGTTTCAAAATATACTAGTTCATTTTTATGTAAATTATTTTACCTACACTTACACACACCTCTAACTAATGGGTAATGAACATTCTGTTTCGATGTATGGATAACTAATGCCTCACTAAATGACGATTGTTCATTTTTTCTATTACCACCTACCATGGTGGACATTATGATGGAAAATATACGTATATATGTCATATATTAATATAATTTTGTTTTTAAAATTATTTTTTACCACACATATCTTTTTTACTTTCTATTTTCAGTTAATACAATAATTTCGTTTGAGGAAGTGTGGACAACTGCCCCCTCAATGTGATATGATTCATTTGTACAACACATATATTTTATTAAGGATTTTTTTTGTTAATATATATATGATATATATTATATAATAATGATAATTTAGTAATGATATATATATATGTCTTTTAATTTTGTTGTTTCGACATGACAATTAAACAAAAATAACATTCATGCCCATGTACGACCTACCATCTCCATGAATAGTGTATTCTATTTTAATAATTATATATTATATAGAATATTATAATAAAAATACATTGTATATAAATGGTATTTATATAAATTTTTTGATTTTGGTGATCATGATATAAATTATTAATACCAAATATATAACAAATTAAGACACATGTGAAGAATGAAGAGAATATTACCTGAAGTGAAACCTTAACATAGGATTGTTAAAAAGAGGTTAATATAAGGTACTTATAAAAAAGATATATGGGATTATATATAATAATATATTTATTTAAAATATATAAAATAAATTTATATTTATTATATTAGTGATTTGAATGAGTATGACAAGAGTTAAGACACATGGTAAGGCAATTTCTACTCACATTTTACTTCTATGAAGTACATGCTTTGGTCACCACTCTTTAATTTTATGTGGTCAATGTACATAAAATTATATTATTATATATATATAATATATAAATTTATGTGTCCTCACATATACATTCTTTGATCTTTCTTTCATGGGGTTTATGCTTCAAATTTTACCAAATTAGTAAATAAGTTTTGTATCAATTTTCCTTCTTTAAGACTAACGTTTTCTTATGCACCTAAATTATCATTTTTTGTGTATACACATCCATTTGAAATTTTATAACATGAATTTAATTTCATTCACAATATTTTTAGTTTCATATAATTTTATTTTCTAATGTGGATATTATGATCCCATGTTACCAAGTTAAAAGGGTTAATTGAGACAATCTCATCGATTTTTGAGTTTATTTATGTTTATGCTTCATTTGATGAAATATTTTGAACCATCTCTCAAAAAAAATTCTGGAATTTTTTTATCCTATGTTTATTAAAGATTTATTAATATATTTTTTAAATTTATTTCACTCTTTGAAACATAATATAGTTAATAATGTTTTTTTAAGAAAGCTCGACTTCACCCTCTCTTCGGTATGAAATCTATGTTCCTTTAAAAAAAAATTTATAGGGTTTTACAAGAATATTATACTAATATCCTATGATCTTTATTAGAGTTTTTTAGCCTTTTTTTATTTTAACAATGTTTTCAAAGAAATATTATTGTCCCTTTCCAAATTAGCAATTTTGTATCCTTTTACAATGAGAAATAAATGTTCTTTTTACCACATATGACTTGAACGGAAGTATGCACCTTCAATCCTTTGAAGCTTTATATTAACATTTAAAGGTTTATTTTTAATAATTTTTTTTAAAAAAAATCAATTTTCAAAAAAATTGTTTTCAAAACATTTTCAAACTACTTTTATATATTTTCAAGGAAAATAGTTTTCACAAAAGTTTTCAATATTTTTTTTGTTATCAAGGAAAATATTTTTCAAAAATGTTTTCACGACTATTTTATAAGTTTTCAAGGAAAATGAAGTTCAAAATTTTTTCAATATTATTTTATATGTTTCCATTGAAAGATGTTTTCAAATAAAATACAAGCCATGTTTATATGTTTTCAAATCATTTTCAAGAGAGATGGTTTTCATAAGGTTTTATGTTTTCAAGAGTTTTTTTTCAAAGAAGAAAGGATATGTTCCTCAATAAATTGTTTCAAAATGTACTTCTATTTTTTCATTCTAATATAGAATTTGTTGATGTTATTCATTACAATATAGGAAATTATCCAATGGTTTAATTCATTTCCATTCATAATGGTTTTGTTTTTATGGAATGATTCTTATAAATCCTATTTCTATTCCATAGGTTATATGATTTTGAAACACACTTCTTTTCACAAGTTATTATTTGATTAAAAAAACTTATATAGTTTCCACAGGTTTTGATATCAGCAAATTTTAGTGATTCCCAATTCATTTGAGGTGTTATCATTTGATGTTTATAAACCCCATATCTTTTCATGGGTCATGTAATAATGAAGTTTTATTACTTTGTGTATTTGTATGAATGATTTTATTATAAGATGTGTGAGACCTTTATATACCTACAATATATTTGGTAACTATGTATGAATCAGGAGTATAAATGTTATGCAAGAACCTAATTACATGTTCACAATTATATGCATAGACCTGGTTTCATGTCCATATGTTTATACATAAACCTGATTACGTGTTCACAATGTTATGCGTGAAACTGATTAAGTGTTCACATTATTATGTATGGACCAGGTTTAATGTCCATAATATTATGCATGAACTCTATTAAATTTTCATATTGTTATGAGTAAACCATATTACTTGTTTAAAATCCTATACATGGACTTGGTTTCATATCTATAAGTTTATGCGTGAACCTGATTACATGGTCATAATGTTATGAGTGAACCCTGGTACAAGTTCACAATGTTATGAATGGACGTGGTTATATATCCATAAGTTTATGTGTGGACCTTATTAGATGTTAACAATGTTATGTTCGAACATGATTAAATTCTGACAATGTTATGCACAAACCTAGTTTCATGTTCATAAGGTTATGTGTGAACTTTATTACTTGTTAACAACATTAAGAATTAACCTTGTTGTATGTCTAGAAGTTGATGCTGGGGATGGATTTCTTGTACTTAACTTAATCAATGAAATTGATTCTACTTATACATGTTCACAATGTTATAAACCAATGTGTATGCAACAAATTCCCGGTACTATTACTATGTTATGATTTGAACACTTATGTTATTAATTATCTTATGATCTATGTCTTATAAAATGTAACACTCGAGACTTTTATGAGAAATATTTTTGTTTTTATAAATCATAAAAGGAATATTTCACTACACACAACACTAGCTTGGCTTTCTTTACACGCAATCACGACCTTCCTCGATAGCTTGCGTCGTACGCAATACCGAGTTTCACTAAACAATGATATGCTATTAAAATATTATTAAAACTAGCCATTATGAATAGTAATAACCACTTTTTGAAATTTTAAAAATTTTATTTTTCAAAATGGACAACAATTTTGGATTCGGAATATCGAAATTATCCTAGGGTGAAATTTTGGTATTTTTCTGAAAACTTTCAATTTTTGATTAATAATGAAACCACTAAGTTGTAGTTAAAAAAACTGAATTTTTCATAAAACATAATTTTACCACTTCTGTGAGTGGAATTTCAAAAATCCGAGAGACACATTTGATGTCCTTAAGTAATTTTTTTTTCAATGAGATGAAAATAATTTTTGGTGAATAGTAACTTTTTACTTTTATTTACCAAGGTTAAAAGTAAATAGGGTAATTAAGTGTAAAAATGATATTATTATTACCCTAACACATGACATAATTCTATTGGATAAGTTTAATTTGACCAAAAACAAACTTAGGAATAAAATATGACCATTTAGTCCCACTTGGATTAGATTAGGACATTTATTATTAATTTATTTAAAGAAGGGTTAAAATAGTTAAAATCAAAGTTTAATAAGTAAATAATTTATAATATATGGTTATACATAAGATAAATTCGACTATAAATATTCATTAGAAATAAAAAAAGATTTCCTACATAATGGTAATTTATTTGTAATTTTTAGACATTAAATAATTTAATTTATTTATGTCACAAAGATGATGCAGTAATTATCTTATTAATGAAATATTGACATAATTGATGTTATAAATACTAAAATAAATGTAATTTGAGACTTTTTATGAATTACACTAATTTTATAGGTTAATATGACATGTTAGTATTTATTTAATTAACGTTTTTCGAACTAATCATTCTGTTATGATTTTCAAAAAAATCAATTACTAAATAGTGTCAAAATTGACATAAAATAGTTTTTAAAACAAATATTTTATTATTAATTGTTATTTTATTCCTAAAAATCTAAGTTTCGGCCAAATGAATTAGATACGTTTATATATATTAATAATAAACAAATTGGGTTTCTTTTGTCTTCTTATAGTAAGTTTATTAACATTATAGTATAAGAACACAAGAAGACACGGTAAAAGTAAAATTATTTAACTTAATGTTAAATCTAAATGATAAGGTTAAAATAGGAACCTAAACTTGTCTAAATTTTATTGGATGAGATTATTTAGACCCATCCCCACTTAGCATCGAAATAAATCAATTTGGAGCTATTTAAAACCGAACTTTACTTTATAATAAAATAATATTTTTAGTTTTTCTAAAGGAGCCACTCTCCTCCCTTATAAAAGGGAACCTCCTCCCCCTCTTCCTCACACCACTTTGAGCCTTAAAGCTCGGCCAACCCCTGCCTCTTTCTCCTCTCCACTTACCTAGAGACATCCTAGAGGTCCTGGTCTTCTTCAAAGACCAATTTTAGTGCCCTAAAAGGAGGTCTCAAAGAAGCACTTCAAAGAAGAGGTAATGTCCGTTACCGATTCTTTCATCTTTATTTCTTCTTCCACTTCTTCTTATTTAGTTGTTTCATTATGAAGTAATAACATAAGTATCACTCATATACTGATATGTTATTATAAGTATGAAACAACCCTATTTCACCATCTATCCATCCTACGGAAAATGAAATCATCGCGCGTGCGTACGTACGGAATACCGTCTCCACGCCGTGGTGTAATCAATTTTCCACCACCACCTTACTTGGATGGGTATAATGGTGTAAATAATGACTATATATGATTATTGTAAATTGATATTGATTCTGAAAAAGTATTCATACACTCTAATACAATTCCATGATCATGGGAATGATACCATCGCTCGTGCGTAAGTACGGAATACCGTCTCCACGATGTGATGCGACCCGTTCTACATGATCTTCATTACATAATGATTATATAAATGAATTTAATGAATTAATATGATATATATTACACTAAAAACATTCTGTAAATGAGGTACCTATAACCTAAAGATAATAATAAGAATTTATTCCCCAAAACACGCATAAGAACAAAAAGTAATAAACACCTTAATAACAAGTTGTAATGAAATATTACTAATAAGAAGCTAAGAATATGACCATATGTGATATCATAACAATGAGTATGATTCTGTAATAATTCAATAACATTATTTAAATCATTATACAGGAGGTATGGACACGTACAAAGCATATCGGACCTAAGGTAAGGGAAAATATCACAATCTCATTTTATCCAAGATTGTTTATACTTTGGTATTTACTAGGGTGTATTTTATCATCCACATAAATGTTTCCTCAATATGTAATATTGTTTCCATCCACCTACAATTTTTTAAATCCAATTTTACCCTTCGGTGAGTTTTTAGTGAAAGATATGAAAGGAATCTTTTGTCGTTTTTCGTACGAGGTACTTTTTGACTTTTCCAAAAAAAGTACGGGAAGAATGTTTTTTTAACATATACGGCATGAATGGATTTTTAAAACATTATTTCCAAGAATATTCCTTTACAAGTTTTCAGGTTTATTTTTAATCAACTTATTTTAGTTTAAAATTGTAAGACATGTTAAGAAAGGAAAATGTTTTTGAAGTAGAAAGGATATTTTCCTCAAGAATGGAGTTCAAGTGTTTTATCAAAATTATTTTCCATCTAAGATAATATAGGGTTATGTTTCTATCCCTATTATTTCATTTATTTTATTATGTTGTGATGGAATTATTTTTATGAATTCCTTTATCTTATATGAATTGTTTTATGATGTCATGTTGTTTAAGAATCCCATTTTATTTATATGGGTTATGCAATGATGTATGATTTATGATTTTGTGGCACACATAAGAATGGTATCATTATGAGATGGGTGGGACCTATATCTCCCTCCAATGAATTGGGTAATGATTCTATATCTCATGAGATAGACATGGCTGGAACGGCAGGTTAAACCGGTTCAATGAAACAGGACTGAAACAAGGAGTGAACTCGGTTCAGAAATGGACTTTGTCCACTAAGATGGTCTTGGCAATGAGTCTTGACTAATAAGAAATGATTCTCTATGATTATGTGTGTATTCCTCAAAGTTTCATGTTTTATGTTATGATTATTGGGATTACATTTCACTACTATGATTTATCCCATGTTATGAAATTATGATTTCTTTTGTAGGTTAAGATTTCCAAAAGTTATGTTCTTATGTATATGATGTGATTGATATTTCTTTTGTTTACCCTTACTGAGCATTGGAGCTCACCCTTTTGTATGTTTTCTTTCCCCAGGTCAGGAAAAAGGTTATCAAGTAAGATATGCCAAAAGGGACTATAGATATGATGAAATAAATGGGAGACAGTGTAGACGCTTTATGAACCAGTTGTTTATGTTTCCCAGTTTCTAAATACACTTTACCTATACGGTCCTTTCCTAGTTTTGTTATATGTTTTAATAAGTGTGCTTCAATTCTGAAGTAATAACAGTGTATGTATAGTATGGGTCGCTACAATTGGTATCAGAGGAAAGGTATAGTCAACCTTAGGAAACTAAGATGTGAAAGCCTTAGTAAAAATCCTAAGGATAAGTCTATGCATAGAAAACAATCTTAGTGTTTTAGAAATGGCCATGAGTAACCTACGATAAGACCTTAAGTGTGAAAATTTATTCTTGATTATGTGGTTTTCCTATTATAATTAGTGTTGCTCACAATATTCTTCTTGGTTTTAGTCAATGGCTGGAACCTGAAGGAACTGTGTTAATGCGTAATGCGACGGGCAATGCAATGATTGTCCCCCTGGGAAACTAAACGTTATGGGAGCTGGAATGAAAAATCTTGTAGCCATGATCACAAAACTTTCTCAAGATATGAATCATGCAGGACTTCCAAACGAGCAAAGTAAGGATAAACATTCTGTTGAATCCTTCATGAGATAGTGTCCACCTTCATTCAGCGGGTCTACTGATCCATTAGTTGTTGAACAATGGATTAGTACTACTGAAAAAATGTTTGCAGTTCTTCAATGTTCTGAACATGATAAAGTCATCCTAGCAGTGTATCGTTTGTAATGATATCTTGATCAATGGTGGAATCTTATTAAGAATACGAGGAAAAGGGGTGAAATTGATTCCATGGAATGGGATGAGTTCAAGAACTTATTTTTCAATAAGTACTTCCCTCGTATTCTCCGAACAAAGATGAAGAAAGAGTTTCTTGAACTGAAGAAAAAGGATGATGAATTTGTTGGTACCTATGAAGAAAATTTTACAAGACTTGCAAGGTACGCTTCTGGTATTATTATCCAACCTGAGAGTAAGATCGATCGATTCTTTAGTGGCTTAAAACCAAGTCTTCGAAGGGCGTTATCCATAAGGGACTTCAATAGCTATGAGGAAATCATTCGATGTGCTCTCAAAGTCGAGATGGAGATTAGAGTAACCCATAAGTCATATGGGTTTGATAAGAAGAGGAAAATGGAATTCAAAGGAAAATCTAAAGAGCACACTGAAAAGAAGATGAGCTTTCCCTTATGATCAAAGTGTGGAAAGAAACATGGAGGGAGTTTTCTTAAAGGGACAAGTAAATGTTTCAAATGTGGAAAGGAAGGTCATAGGGAATTTGAATGCCGAAATGATGGGAAGAAGATGTCTAATGATGCAAACAAAGGAAGGGATACACAGAATGAACCTACTACACTTCAATGTTTCAAGTTCAAAGAATCCAATCAATGCGCAAATCCAAGGGTTGATGATGATGGTCGACGTCAACAAACTCTTAAGGCTAAAGACAAAGGAAAGTCACAGGCAATTTCTATCAGTGATGTGGAGTACGATAACGATGTGGTGAAAGGTACACTTACCATCCACTCTAAAGTAGAAAATGTTTTATTTGATTCTGGATCCACCCACTCTTTTATTTCTGAAGAATTTTCTAAGGATATCACTGTATTACCTCAACAACTAGATTTTGAGTTAGCTGTGACAACCCCTAATGGCACAACAGTCGCATCAAAAGTTTATAATTCTTCTCCGATTGAAGTTTGTGGGAAAGTGCTTCCTGCAAATCTTGTGATCCTTCCTATAGTAGAATTTGATATGATTCTTGGCATGGATTGGCTTTCTTTATATGGAGCTCATATCAATTGCCAAAGAAGGGAAGTCACATTTCATATTCCAGATCAATCTTTGATCATCTATCGATGCAAGGATGAACATAACCTTCCAGTGGAAATTTCTTCCACTTTATGGGTCTTGATTCCACTGAATGAAGGTTATTTATCTCAAATGGTTGGTGAGAAACTCACAATTAAGAATATGCCCATTGTACAGGAGTTTGATAATGTCTTTCCGGAGGAATTACCAGGTCTTCCACCAAATCGTGAAGTTGAGTTTTCAATAGAACTCGTATCGGGTGCTTTGCCTATTTCAAAGACACCTTATAGAATAGACCCAATTGAGTTGAAGGAATTAAAGAAGAAACTCCAAGAGAATCCTGATAAGGGGTTCATACTCCCTAGTGCGTCACCATGGGGAGCACCTGTTCTGTTTGTTAAGAAGAAAGATGGATCAATGAGACTCTGCATTGATTATCGAGAACATAACAAGATCACTATCAAGAAAAAATATCCTCTCCCACGCATTAATGACCTATTTGACCAACTACGTGGAGATCAAAAATTTTCCAAGATTGATCTTCGTTTAGGGTATCATCAATTAAGGGTCAAAAGGGAGGATATACCAAAGACGACTTTCCATACAAGGTATGGACACTATGAATTTATAGTGATTCCATCTGGTCTTACTAATGCCCCTGCTATCTTCATGGATCTGATGAATAGATTCTTTAGAGACTATATTTATCAGTTTGTGGTAGTCTTTATAGACGATATTCTTGTCTATTCAAAGAGCAAGGAAGAACATGAAGATCACTTGAGAATTATATTAAAGACCCTGAGAAAGGAGAAGCTTTATTCCAAATTTACCAAGTGTGAATTTTGGCTTCAAAAAGTTTCATTTTTGGGTCACATAATCTCAAAAGAGGGGATATCTGTGGATCCAGCAAAAATAGAGGTTATCAAAAGATGGCCGACACCAACAACATTAACTGAGATCCAAAGTTTTCTTGGTTTGGATGGATATTATCGACATTTTGTGAAAGATTTTTCACGATTATCTAATCCACTCACCAAGTTGACTCGGAAAGGTGTTATGTTTGTTTAGACGGAGGAATGTGAAGAGAATTTCAAGGAGTTGAAAAGAAGGTTATCCAGTGCACCTGTGCTCACATTGCCTTGTAGTGGAGAGAGGTTTTTGATCTACAGTGATGCATCCAAGAAGGGATTGGGGTGTGTTCTTATGCAAAATGATATAATGATAGCTTCTGACTCACGACAATTGAAAATACATGAGAAAAATTACCCAACTCATGATTTGGAGTTAGCTTCGGTAATCTTTGCATTAAAGATTTGGAGGTATTATCTTTATGGAGAAAGGTGTGAAATTTATACTGATCATAAAAGTTTAAAGTATATTTTAACACAAAAGGAGATGAATATGCGCCAAAAAAGATGGTTGGAGCTGATTAAGGATTACGACTTCTCAATCCATTACCACCCTGGGAAAGCAAACAAGGTGGCAGATGCATTAAGTTGACAAAACCATGCCAGTTTATCCATGATGAGGATCACAAAAGATCTAATATTTATGGATTTACAAAGATGGATCTTGGAATTATAATGAAAGGGGAAAATTGTATCTTTATCAAATGAATGTTCAACCATATATACATTTGAAGATTAAAGAGGCACATAAAGAAGATGTCGAGTTACAAAAGAAGGTGAGAAATGTTCCTGAATTCAACCTTGATTATGATGGGATAATAAAGTTCAGGAATTGGGTTTGTGTTCCTCCCATCCCCGAATTAAAGAAGGAGCTGCTGGATGAGGCTCATATTTCTTCATTCTCCATTCATCATGGAAGCACGAAGATGTATTGGGACCTGAAAGAGTACTTCTGGTGGGATGGAATGAAAAGAGATGTTGCTGAATATGTATCTGGATGCTTGGTTTGTCAGCAAGTTAAAGCTAAGAGACAGAAGTCTAAGGGGATGTTACAACCATTACCTATACCTGAATGGAAATGGGAAAACATAACTATGGACTTTGTCACCAGACTTCCTAAAACATCCAAAGGAAATAATGCTATCTGGGCCATAGTTGATTGTCTTACAAAGTCTGCACACTTCATCGCTATTAGAGAGGATTTCTCTATGGATCAGCTTGCCAAGATATATGTTAAGTAAGTGGTAAGATTGCATGGAGTACCACTTTCTATTATATCTGATTGGGATCTGAGGTTTTCCTCAATGTTCTGGCAAAGTCTTCATCATACTCTGGATACAGAGTTGAGTTTCAGCACTGCTTATCATCCTCAGACAGACGGTCAGTCTGAGGGGACGATTCAAACTCTAGAAGATATGTTGAGAGCTTGCTCTATGGATTTCAAAGGTGGTTGGGATAAACACCTACCTTTGGTGGAATTTTCTTATAATAATAGCTTTCACTCCAGTATTCAGATGACTCCTTATGAAGCTCTCTATGGAAAGAAATGTAGGACTCCAACTTGTTGGGATGAATTTGGGGAAATAAAGCTATTAGGACCCGATCTCGTTGATGAAATGGCAGAAAAGGTCAGATCTATTCAACAACACATAAGAGTAGCTCAGAGTCGACAGAGAAGTTATGCCAGCAACCGAAGAAAAGACCTAGAGTTTGAAGTGGGTGATAAAGTGTTCTTACGAATATCTCCCTGGAAGAGGGTCATGAGATTTGGAAAGAAGGGGAAGTTGAGCCCTAGATATATCGGTCCTTTCGAAATACTGGATCGTGTTGGGAAGGTAGCTTACCGATTGGCGCTTCCACCGAATCTCTCTCAATTTCACGATGTTTTCCATGTATCTCTCATGAGAAAGTACATACCTGATCCTTCACATATACTTAGCTCAGAAGTTGTACCGCTAGAGAAAGATCTTTCTTATAATGAACAGCCGATAGAGATTCTGGATCGTAGCGAAAAAGTCCTACGAAACAAGACCACTCGATTGGTGAAAGTTTTATGGAAGAACCACCAATTAAAAGAAGCTACATGGGAGCTTGAGGATATAATGAGGTAAAGGTATCCTCATCTATCTGTTATAAAGTGACGAATTTCAAGGGCGAAATTCATTTTAAGGGGGGTAGAATGTAACACCCGAGACTTTTTTGAGAAATATTTTTGTTTTTATAAATCATAAAAGGAATCTTTCACTACACACAACACTAGCTTGGCTTGCTTTACACGAAATCACGACTTTCCTCGATAGCTTTCATCGTACGCAATACCGAGTTTCACTAAACAATGATATGCTATTAAAATATTATTAAAACTAGCCGTTATGAATAGTAATAACCACTTTTTGAAATTTTATAAATTTTATTTTTCAAAATGGACTTCATTTTTGGATTTGGAATATTGAAATTAGCCTAGGGTGAAATTTTTGGTATTTTTCTGAAAACTTTCAATTTTTGATGAATACTGAAACCACTAAGTGGTAGTTAAAAAAACTAAATTTTTCATAAAACATAATTTTAGCGCTTCTGTGAGTGGAATTTTGAAACTCCGAGAGACACGGTTGATGTCAGTAAGTAAAATGTGGTTCAATGAGATGAAAATAATTTTTGGTGAATAGTAACTTTTTACTTTTATTTACCACGGTTAAAAGTAAATACGGTAATTAAGGGTAAAAATGATATTATTATTACCCTAACACAAGACCTAATTCTATTGGATAAATGTAATTCGACCAAAAACAAACTTAGGAATAAAATATGACCATTTAGGCCCACTTGGATTAGATTAGGATATTTATTATTAATTTATTTAAAGAAGGGTTAAAATAGTTAAAATCAATGTTTAATAAGTAAATAATTTTTAATATAAGGTTATACATAAGATAAATTAGACTATAAATATTCATTAGAACTATAAAAAGATTTCATACATAATGGTAATTTATTTGTAATTTTTTGACATTATATAATTTAATTTATTTATGACACAAAGATGATGCAGTAATTATCTTATTAATGAAATATTGACATAATTGATGTTATAAATACCAAAATAAATGTAATTTGAGACTTTTTATGAATTAAAATAATTTTATAGGTAAATATGACATGTTATTATTGATTTGATTAACGTTTTTCTAACTAATCATTCTGTTATTATTTTCACAAAAATCAATTACTAAATAGTTTCGAAATTGACATAAAATAGTTTTTAAAACAAATATTATATTATTAATTGTTATTTTATTCCTAAAAATATAAGGTTAGGAAACATGACTTATATAAGGTTATATATATTAATAATAAACAACTTGGGGTTCGTTTTTCTTCTTATAGTAAGTTTATTAACCTTATAGTATAAGAACACAAGAAGACACGGTAAAAGTAAAATTATTTAACTTAATGTTAAATCTAAATGATAAGGTTAAAATAGGAACCTAAACTTGTCTAAATTATATTGGATGAGAGAATTCCTACCCATAACCACCTTAGCTTCGAAATAAATCAATTTGGAGCTATTTTAAACGGAACTTGACTTTATAATAAAATAATATTTTTAGTTTTTCCAAAGGAGCCCCTCTCCTCCCTTATAAAAGGGCACCTCCTCTCCCTCTTCCTCAAACCACATTGAGCCTTCATGCCCGGCCAACCCCTACCACTTTCTCATCTCAACTTCCCTAGAGACATCCTAGATGTCCTGGTCTTCTTCAAAGACCAATTTTAGTGCCCTAAAAGGAGGTCTCAAAGAAGCACTTCAAAGAAGGGGTAATGTCTGTTACCGATTCTTTCATCTTTATTTCTTCTTCCACTTCTTCTTATTTAGTTGTTTCATTATGAAGTAATAACATCATTATCACTCATATAGTGATATGTTATTATAATTATGAAACAACCCTATTTCACCATCGATCCATCCTACGGAAAATGAAATCATCGCGCGTGCGTACGTACGGAATAACGTCTCAACGTCGTGGTGTAATCTATTTTCCACCACCACCTTACTTGGATGGGTATAATGGTGTAAATAATGACTATATATGATTATTGTAAATTGATATTGATTCTGAAATAGTATACATACACTCCAATACAATTCCACGATCATGGGAATGATATCATCGCTTGTGCGTACGTACGGAATACCGTCTCCATGATGTGATGAGACTCGTTCTAAATGATCTTCATTGCATAATGATTATCTAAATGAATTGAATGAATGAATATGATATATATTAAACTAATAAAATTCTGTAAATGAGGTATCTATAACCTAAAGATAATAATAAGAATTTATTCGACAAAACACGCATAAGAACAAAAAGTAAAAAACACCCGAATAACAAGTTGTAATGAAATATTACTAATAAGAAGATACGAATATGACCATATGTGATATCATAACAATGATTATGATTCTGGAATAAGTCAATAACATTATTTAAATAATTATACAGGAGGTTTGGACACGTACAAAGAATATCAGACCTAAGGTAAGGGAAAATATCACAATCTCATTTTATCCAAGATTGTTTATACTTTGGTATTTACTGGGGTGTATTTTATCATCCACACCCATGTTTCCTCAATATGTAATATTGTTTCCATCCAACTACAATTTTTTAAATCTAATTTTACCCTTCGGTGAGTTTTTAGTGAAAGATATGAAATGAATCTTTTGTCATTTTTCGTACGAGGTACTTTATGACTTTTCCGAAAAAAGTACGGGAAGAATGTTTTTTTAACTTATACGGCATGAATGGATTTTTAAAACATTATTTCCAAGAAGATTCATTTACAGGTTTTCAAGTTTATTTTTAATTAACTTCATTTAGTTTAAAATTGTAAGACATGTTAAGAAAGGAAAATGTTTTTGAAGTAGAAAGGATATTTTCCTCAAGAATGGAGTTCAAGTGTTTTATCAAAATTATTTTCCATCAAAGATAATATAGGGTTCTGTTTCTATCCCTATTATTAAATTGATTTGATTATGCTGTGATGGAATTATTTTTATGAATTCATTTATCTTATATGTATTATTTTATGATGTCATGTTGTTTAAGAATCCCATTTTATTTACATGGGTTATGCAATGATGTATGATTTATGATTTTGTGGCACACATAAGAATGGTATCATTATGAGATGGGTGGGACTTATATCTCCCTCCAATGAATTGTGTAAAGATTTTATATCTCATGAGATAGACATGGCCGGAACGGCAGGTTAAACCGGTTCAGTGAAACAGGACTGAAACGAGGAGTGAACTCGGTTCAGAAATGGACTTTGTCCACTAAGATAGTCTTGGAAATGAGTCTTGACTAATAAGAAATGATTCTCTATGATTATGTGTTTATGACACAAAGTTTCATGTTTTATGTTATGATTATTGGGATTACATTTCACTACTATGATTTATCCCATGTTATGAAATTATGATTTCTTTTGCAGGTTAAGATTTCTAAAAGTTATATTCTTATGTATATGATGTGATTGATATTTCTTTTGTTTACCCTTACTGAGCATTTGAGCTCACCCTTTTGTATGTTTTCATTCCCCAACTCGGGAAGAAAGTTATTAAGTAAGATATGTCAAAAGGGACTATAGATATGATGAAATAAATGGGAGACAGTGTAGATGCTTTATGAACAAGTTGTTTATTTTTCCCAGTTCCTAAAGACACTATACCTATTCTGTCCTTTCCTGGTTTTGTTATATGTTGTAATAAGTGTGATTCAATTCTGAAGTAATAACAATTTATGTAAAGTATGGGTCGCTACAAAAAATTCCTATATTTATTATGAAATATAATATATTGGGTATGATCTTAAAATGTTATGTTCATGTTTTATACCCTAACAGTTCATGTTGTGATAACACACTTACTTTGTTTACCAATACCGAGCATTTGATCTCACACATTTCTTTTTTTTCCTTTATTCAAGTTATAAATAATGTTTTTATCTAGAATTACTAAATATATAGATAATTATGGGAGATGTTGAAGATATTTCACCAAATTAAAACATTTGTTTTCAAATTTTCAAAATACACTAAACTATTATGGTCTTAGATCATATATTTTTTACAGTGTAATAAATATTCATATAAAATGATGTAATATGAATGTATGTTATGTTTGGGTAACTCTAGTTTTTATCAAAAGGAAAGGTTAATTCAATCTTTGGGAACTAGTATGAGAAACTATTAGATATATCCCTAAGTATATTTATAAGGATATGTCTATAGATGTCTCTAATGATAGGTGTAAGGATTATTTAACGTATGAAAAAATGTCCCAGAATTTGGGTGAAGGATATAGAGAGTGGATTCCAAATACTACATCCCAGTTTGGATACTACAAATTGATGTGGCCCTGCAATAGATGTACCTAGGGGTTAAAAATATAACAGGATGTTCTGGGCTAGATTTAGGGTAATCTAGGACATAATAACGGGCTTTGCAACACACCTGGTTTGACACTTCTCGGGGATATGATTTGGGAATTAAAAACACTTCATGAAACACTAAGAAGTATTTAAATAAATGTTGGCCATGATTACCCTAGGATAATCACAAGGTTTCATTTCTTGAAGAAGTAAGAGCCATTATTTTGGGATCATATAAGTAAAATTTCATGATCACATGGTATCCTAATATGAGAAATGTTTCTCATACTATGAATTCAGGTTTCATTCAATGGATTGAACTAAAAATAACATTGATAACAATCAATGTTTCATATGGTTAAATCACAGGAATTATGTGAATATATTTCACAATGGGAAATATCATAAATAGAACCGGGAAGTTGGTAGGAGTATTAGTTATACATATGAATATAATGAGATCACAAATGACATGTGAAAGGTATGTGATGTTCTTCCAGTTTTGTTTATATTAATCATAATAATCATGACTATATTGAGGTTTAGGAAAATTATGAAAATTTTGATATTTCATATTATAAGAATTATTAATTAAGTACAAAGTCGATGATGATTGAGTAATGGATTAAGAAAAAAGATGAATTAATGATGTATTTATGTTTTAGAATTGAAATATTATGTTATATGAATCATGAAATGTATAAGTGTTTAAAATATAGGTTTTAATTATGGATTGAAAGGTAATGTTTAATGGTAACAAAGACATATAATTGTGATTTCATAGGAATGTGATATTTTGATTAAGGGAAGGAAAACCTTAATTAATTCCTGAAATTGAGATAATGATATTTGGATAATGATATATTGGATATGAATATGTAAATTTGATGGTAAATATTACCAAGGAACTAATTATTGAAAAATATTTCTATGCCATTAAGGATGTAGTTTAAAACTTATTGGATTTAAATAATATATCCATTAATAATTTTAATTAGGGAGAAATCATGTTCTTTAAATGGATTTATGGTAATATAGTTTATTACCATGTTTTAGAGAATATATAACGAGTTTATTCACATGTTTGCAATGTGACAATCTAGTGTTTCTATTTATTATATGGGGGTTCAGTGCTAAGACAATTTCATGATATGCTTTCCAACATTTTTAATTTTCATCATTGTAAAGGGTTATAAAGTTAACCAGTTATGGAATGTTTAAGTAAAAAAATAGATAAAGTCAGTAAGATTAAAGTTTTATCTCTCTATGTTAGGTTTTATTCATATTGGATAGTATATTCAAACTACATTGTGTTAATGAAAAATGGTGACAAATGGGATAAAATATCATGGATCTAATGATCGTTTAGTACTTCATGAATAAATAATTCACCTCTGTTTATAGAGAAATAGGTGAAGTGGATCAAGGAACAAAATAGTGTGATATTTTCTTGAAATTTTAATAGTATATATTTTTCTGAAAATAAAAAAATAGGAAAAATGATCATGAAACAATAAATTTTATCTTGGAAATATTAGTCTCGATGAATCAGAAGGTCCCTTGGGAGATCATAGCTTTATGGCATTGTAATTATTAAATTTCATTAGAAATTATTCTCTGTTATTATCCATATGAACATGATAATTGTATTTTTCTTCCATTTCTATGTTTTCACATTCAACCTATTTTATCCTATGTGGAAGCCCATTTATATGTTACTTTGGGCAACTATTATGGTCCCAAATTTTCCTTTTAAGGTATGTTTTATTATTAAATTTTATAATGTGTTTTTCTAGGAATGAAAAATTCATGTTTTAATCCATTGATAACCCTAATTATTTTATAGGGTGGAATTTATTTTAATGGTGATATAATGTAACACCCTGAGATTTTTTGAAATAATTTATGATTTCGCTATTTTTTATTTCACATGACACTAGATATAATTATATATATATATATATATATATTAAAACACTAAGTCAAATATTACATTCAATTGAAATACCAACTTGGCTTGCATTACATGAAATACTATCATGTCTTACGCTACACATAATACCATTTTGTCTAGCGCTACACACAATACCGACTAGGCGTATGTTACACGCAACATCTATGTTTCTATGAAACAAAATATTATTATTATATTTTTTAAATGAGATATTTATAACATGACCTTTAAAATTAGTTTTATGAATAGTAATAAATAATTTTCAAATATTATTGGTAATTTTTTTATAAATATAAAACATATTGATAATGATGGATATGATTTTTGGTAAAGGCCTTCTATGTTTAAAATTATTTTTTTATCGAGTAAACCACTTGTAATAATAAAATAAATTTTAGACCAATTTATAAAGGTAATATGATAAAATAAACATCATTTTTTAATTTAAAAATACAAAATTATATTAGGGTGATTTTTTTTAAATTTTCTGAGAAACATTTTTTAATGATGAATAGTGAAAATGCTGCATTTTAGATAATAATTTCCTTTTAGTTTAATTAATTATTAATGATAAAAATATATGTTCAATTATTTTAGTGTCACATTATTTCAATTGTACTCCTATTAATACAATTTAGTTTATTATAATACACTTCACATTGAAATTTAATAGAAAATAATAATAAAAATTTTACCTTCTTCTTACTTTAAAGCTCCTTAATTTCGTCCTGTTTACAGGATTAAGATTAATCATAATTTTTCCATATCTAGGAACTAAATTAAATAAAAATATAAAACATTTTAATCATAATAATATTTAGATTCAAATTGTATCATTTTTATTTTTGACTATAAATATTAGTAAGAGTGATTAAAATTAATCAGAGCGATTAAGGTCATGTTAAACGTAATTAGGGAATAAGTGTAAATATTAGCCATTCAAATAACATATATACATATATGAAACATGTAACTCCCCGAACCCAGTTACCCAGAGTATGTGCATTATTACATAACATAGGCATGATCACAAGAAAAATCAAATCTCGAAAGACTGATTGGTTTAGTGTCCTTGGAAACACTAGATATATTCATAAGTCATACATTACATCATAAAAATGAAAACTACAAAAACATATTTTCTTCATAGTCCAAACTCATTTCCCCACATACTATCCCTGTAGGTCATTCATAAATTACTTCTTCACTTCCTGGGAAAAATAAAACATTGAACGGGGTGAGCTCAGATGCTCAGTAAGGATAAAAAATATATCAAAAACTTTCTTAAATATGCATAAACATTTAAGGCAATGTATAACTAAAACAAAATCCTTTTAAACATGAACATAAGCATAATTTGGCAAAGATAAAATGAAATAATTCCATTTACTTATTCACAAGGATATTCTACAAGTCGAATAATCACATGCAATATCAATAACCACTTTCATAATGATGGAATGCATATTGCTAGACTATCATAACCACATAGCCAAGGACTCATGCCAAGACTACAAATAAGATTTTGTCAAGGACTTGTTCCAAAACATTAGTTTGTCTCATGAGACCTACCGATGCATCAAGTAGCTATAGAGGGCTCCACCCGTCACTTATTAAGTCCAATTCTTTCCTCATATGAACAGGTTTAAACATAACCTAAAAATTCGTATTAAAACTAGCATACGGAATGTCAATACTTTCTTCATAAACCATGAATGGTATAAAAATAATACATACATAGTCAAACATATTACAAAACCATCAATAAAATATGGATGTTTTATATCATAATAAATCAACTCCAAATAAACTTAAAATCCATCAAAGGATGTTGACATAGATGAAATCAAAACTCTTTTCATAGAAATATCTCTTCCTATTTTGAAATCATTTAAGAGTCACATAATTATAAAATAAAACATTTACTTTGAAAATTTTATTATAAGATTTTAAGGGATGCTTTGAGGATTTTATAATGGCGGAAAATAGCCGCACCCACCGTATATGTTAAAAAACATTCTTACCTTAATTCTATCGAAAAGGTTAAAAAACACCTTGTTTGGAAAACGACGGGAAGATTCCTTTATAAACCTCTTATAAAAAGTAAAACAGGGGTATTAATGAATTTAACCCATATACCTGTAAATAATATAAATGTTTTGAAATACATTTTTAAGAAACATGGATGTGGATGATAAAGAAATCCCAGTAGATTATTATGTATAAACAACCTCGGATAATGAAGAGATTGGGAAATAAACCATTAACTTGTACTTTTCCTTAGTCGATGGTATGTTAACCTTCTGTATAATAGTTAAAACATTTTAATAAAATTATAAATGAACCATATACATAATTATGATATCATATATGATATTTTAACATTTATTTGTTAATAATATCATAGTATTATCATTGTTTTGGGTGTTAACTTACACGTTTTCTTTTATATGTTTTGTTACATAAGTTGTGTTTTTTATGGATAGTTTGTACCTTATTCATATACAGAATTATATCAAGTCCTTAAATATTATTTTTAATCATCAAATGAGAATTATACTTCAATGGATACGATGGAGAATGAATCTCATCACGTTCGTGGAGAGGGTAGTCCATACGTATGCACGAGCGACAATATCATTATTTTGATATTAAAATAATATATAATTGGATGGTATATCATATATACAGAATCATTATCATGTTATATTTATTATTTACATTAATTACACATCATTATTATACCCATCCAAATAATAATTTATTGAATAACAATTACACCACGACGTGGTGACGGTAAGCCTTACGTACGCACGTATGGTGACATGCCATTCAAAGTATGGATAGAATACTTAATATGGTTGTACCATATTTATAATAACATCACAGTATATATAAGATACTGGATTTATTATTTTATAATGGGAATAACAAAGAAAGAAGAAGTTGAAGAAAAAATGAATTTGAAAAAGGGTGGTGGAAACATTACCTCTTCTTCGGGTTCTTCCTTTTCATTTGATCAAAAGGGCTCCATAGGATGGATTTCTGATCAAAATAAGACATCTAGATTGTATTGAGGGAAGTTGAGATAGTATTTGGGCATGTTTTGGCCGTGCCAAAAGGCCTTGAATGTGTGAATTAGTGAGATGGGGGAGTGCCCTTTTATAAGAGGGGTGAGGGGCACCTTTGGAAAAGCTAGAAATATTATTTTATAATAAATTCATATTCGGTTTATAATGGCTCTAAATTGGATTATTTAAAGGTTAAATTGGGTATGGGTCGATAACCACTCAACCAATAGAATTTAGATAGTTTTGGGTCATTATAGTAACCTTTTCTTTAAGTTTTAACTCTTAGTTAATTAATTTGACACTTACCATGTCACTTTGTATTTTTATATTATATAGCTAATAAACATAGTATATACCTCCAAGATACCCCAAAGTAGTTCATTAATGATACACCTATCATGATAAAAGTATCTTGCCCTAACCTTAGATTTTTAAGAATTTAATATCAATTAATAATATAATATTTGTTTTAAAAACTCTTTTATGTCAATTTTGACACTGTTGGGTATTTTGTTTTTGATAATTTCATAACAGCATTATTACTTCGAAAACAATTTATATAACCTATCCTAATATGTCCTATTAACCTATAAAATTATTGGAATTCATAAAAAGTCTCATTTTACATTTAGTTTGATATTTATAATATCAATTATGTTAATATTTCAATAATTAGGTAATTATTGCATCACTATTGTGTCATAAATAAATTAAATCATTTAATGTATAAAAATTATACATAAAATACCATTATTTAGGAAATAGTTTTAGCTTTATAACGAATATTTACAATGGAATTTATCTTATGTATAACCCTATATTAAAAACAATTTAGTAAATAAACACTGATTTTAACTCTTTTAATTGTTCTTTGAATTAAATAATAATAAACATCCTAATATAAAACAAGTGGTCCTAAATGATAATATTTTATTCATAATGTTGTTTCTGGTCGATATACACATGTCCAATAGAATTAGGACATGTGTTAGGATAATATTTATATTATTTTTACCCTTAATTACCCTATTTACTTATTACCGTGGTAAATAAAGTAAAAAGTTACTATTAAAAAAATATTTTGATCTTATTGAACCACATTTTACTCCTTGATAGTAACCATGTCTCTCGGATTTTTTAAATTCCACTCACAGAGGCGGTAAAATTAAGTTTTATGTGAATTTTCAAATTCTCCTAGGTGGTGGGTAAAAGACGGTGAAAAAGTTCAATAAACTTTTTATCAATCTAAACATATTATAAATTGACTCTAATGAATTACATTGAATTTATATAGGTATTATGTATCTATTTTGACCTAAAATAAATTTAAATAATATAAATAATTATTTAAATAAAAAGTCGGTTTTAAAAAGTAACTCGGTGTTTTTCATTATTCATCAAAAATTTAACGTTTTCAGAAAAATACCAAAAATTTCCTCTAAGATAATTTTGATATTATGAATTAAACAATAAAGTCTATTTTACCAAATTCAAAACATAGAACTTTCATTTATTAATTTAAAATTAATTCTCGCTTTTAAAACAAAAAACGTTTTTTTAAGAAACAATAACTATAAAAATATTGACACTTGTTTATGTTCGGTTTAAATGTGAAATTATGTCCAATGACCAAAATTGGATTAAATGGTAAAAATATATTCTAAATAAAATTTAAAACCACTAAAATTCATAATTTATCACTATTAATTAATTCGATTAAAAAAGTTTTTTTTAATTAAAATTTAGTAATTTTCACTATTCATCATAATATGAGAGTTATCCAAAAAGTACCAAAATTTCATCCTAGGATAATTTCGATATTATGAATCCAAAAATGAATTCCATTTTGAGAGATAAAATTTATAAAATTTGAAAAAGTGTGTATTACTTTTAATAACGGCTACTTTGATTGGTCGTGGTGTGTGTTAGAACTCGAAGTTGCGTACAACACACGCTACTGTATTATTCAAAGAGAAGTGTACCGTAGAAGCTTGGGGTGTTAAATTCTCCCCTTTTTCAATAAATTCTCTCCTCGCAATTTATACTCAGTATTGGAAACTTGGGGTTGACATTTCAAAATATCTTAGTTGAAATCCCACATCGAAAAATGGATTAATGAGGCCTCTATTGAAAATAAAGAGTGGTAATTATGAAGGTTACCGAAAATAACACATAATAGGATTCCATGTAGGAAAATATGGATATGGAAGATAAATCTAACCATTAATATCTGATGGAGAGTGGTAGAGAACATGGCTATGAAAAGTCCAATAATCCCAAATCCATAAATTTGTGATTATCTAAGGTACCATCTAGGACAACATTTTTGTTCTAAGTTCATTTTCGTAATGTTGAGGAATTTATTTAGGAGATTGGATAATATCATAAGGATATATACATACTTTATAATTAGAGTTTTATCTATTAATAAATTTCTATCACAAACTCATCTTTCACTACAAAACATAAGACAACTCAAAAATAATCTATTTATCCTAATCGTATAGGGTTCCAAATATAATGAATGTATAATTCACATATCAGACCCATTAAAAAATGAAACTACATTCTACAATACATGGAATTCACATAGTCCAGTGGTAGGTGATAAATCCCAATCGCACTATAGTTGTGGGTTCAGTTCCCGCAGCTTTGTCCGATGCGACGGGTTGTCACACGGTCTGCGTGTTGTCCTTTTATAAAAATCCAAAAATAACCTTTCAAACTTAATCCATTCAAACCTATAGACTTATCCAAAATAACACTATCCAAACTCACAGTCCAAAATTTATAATGAAGTTAAACACAATGAAGATTCTTTTTTCCATGTAATTTCTAAAAAGTTTAACTCGTTGTAGAGTCACTTTTCTTAGTACTATAAAATCTCAAATCCTCAATGAAATATTACTGTAGTATAGTCCTTATTTATTTCCATAACATCATTTATACAACACTTAAATGAAATAATTCCAAAATAACAACATAATAACACTAGTCATTCCTCTTCATTTGTGGTAGTATCATAACTTGATTATTATCCAATAGCATCATTTGCGTCATAGTCTGATGACTGGGACATTGGTTCGCGTAGTGTCCAAACTCCTTGCAGATGAAGCATTGTACATTTGAAAACTTTTTCTAACCCTTGAAGTCACGTAATTGGTTCCCTTTTTCTCCACAATTATAACATACTCCTATTCCCTTCAAGAATTTAACAAGGTGATTCTTTCTACAGTTATCACATATGGGAAAATCCTTCTTTACCTTATTCCCATTATCTGTTCTTCTCTCTACCATCCTTTCCTTCTCTGGATTCCCATCAAATCCATAGGACTCCGATAATTATTTACTTATCTTATCAACACATGATACTATTTCTTCATATGATGATAATACATGGGAGACTATTTCCCTTCTAAATTCTGGCTTAGGACCATGAAAGATATGATCCTTCTTAATCTTTGGATCATGTGTATTTCTGGAGTTCTCATTCCTTCTAATGGGCACAATTTCTAAACAATGGCATTCACTAGATTTGTTTATGAATAGAAATACCTAATCCAGAACTTGTAAAACACTTAACATAAATTAACCGGTTTATGGATATAATCCATAATCATAAAAATGTTTTCTTTGAGTAAAGTATATACTCATAAGCCCTTCATAATGGTCTGTAAACAAAATGAGAAATATCCTAAGCATATCCCCCGGGAGTGTCGTAACCAAGAGTGTAGCAAGGCCCGTTTTTATGCACCAGTTCCCATTCGAGTCTATCTCATAGCAGTGTTTTCAGTTTATTCACCTAGGTACATCTGTGCCAGAGCCGCCTCTACCTTCTCGTATCCAGACAGGGATGTACTGCTCGGAAAACTCATAAAATATATAAAATACCAAAATTCTAGGAAGTTATTCTATACTAATCCTCAAAGTCCATCTTAAGGCTATGTGCTCTAATCGTAGTTTATCTAAATCTAGTTTCCAAGGTTATTGCTAAACTTCCTTTGATACCAACTGTAACGCCCCGACCCCATTTACCCAGAGTCGGTGCATTATTACATAGCATTGGCATGATCACAAGGAAGATAAAATCTCCAAATACTGATTGGTTAAGTAGCCTTGGAAACAATAGATATATTCATAAGTCTTACATTACATCATAAAAATGAAAACTACAACAACATATTTTCTTCATAGTCCACACACATATCCCCACATACTATCCCTGCAGGTCATTCATAAATTACTTCTTCACATCCTGGGAAAAATAAAACATTGAACGGGGTGAGCTCAGATGCTGAGTCAGGATGAAAATATAGCGGAAAATTTTATAAATAAGAATAAACATTTAAGGCAATGTATAACTAAAATAAAATCCTTTTAAACTTGAACATCAACATAGTATGGAAAAGATAAAATGAAATAATTCCATTTACTTATTCACATGGATATTCTACTAGTTTAATAAACACATTCACTATCAATAACCACTTTCCTAATGATAGAATTCATAATTCCAGACTATCATAACCACATAGCCAAGGCCTCGTACCAAGACTACAAATTAGTTTTTTTCAAGGCCTTGTTCCAAGGCACTAGTTTGTCTCATGAGACCTACCGATGCATCGCAGAGCTATAGCGGGCTCCACCCGTCACTTATTAAGTCCAATGAATTCCTCATATGAACAGGTTTAAACATAACATAAACATTCATATTAAAACTAGTATACGAAATGTCAATAATTTTTTCATAAACTGTGAATGGTATAAAAATAACCCATCCACAGTCAAACATATCACAAAACCATCAATACAATATGGAAGTTTTGTATCATAATAAATCAACTCCAAATAAACTTAAAATCCATCAAAGGATGTTGACATAGATGAAATCAAAACTCTTTTTAGAGAAATATCTCTTCCTATTTTGAAATCATTTAAGAGTCACATAATTATAAAATATAACATTTACTTTGAAAATTTTCTTAGAAACTTTTAAGGGAAGCTTCAAAGATTTTATAATGGCCGAAAATAGCCGCACCCGTCGTATAAGTTAAAAAAACATTCTTACCTTAATTCTGTTGAAAAGGTTAAAAAGAACCTTGTTTGGAAAATGACAGAAATATTCCTTTATAAACCTCTTATAAAAAGTCAAACAAGGGTATAAATGAATTTAATCCATATTCTTGTAAATAATAAAAATGTTTTGAAATACATTTTTACGAAACATGGATGTAAATGATAAAAAATCCCAGTAGATTATTAGGTATAAACAACCTCGGATAATGAAGAGATTGCAAAATAAACCCTTACCTTGTACTTTTCCTTAGTCGATGGTATGTTAACCTCCTGTATAATAGTTAAAACATTTTTATTAAATTATACAAAAACCATATACATAATTATGATATCATATATGATCTTTTAACATTGGTTTCTTAATAATATCTTAGTATTATCATTGTTTCGGGTGTTAACTTACTCGTTTTATTATATATATTTTGTTACACAAGTCATGTTTTTTATGGATAGGTTGTACGTTATTCACATCCAAAATTATATCAAGTCCTCAAATATTATTTTTAATCATCAAATGAGAATTATACTTGAATGGATATGATGGAGAATGAATCTCATCGCGTTCGTGGAGACGGTTGTCCGTACGTACGCACGAGCGACAATATCATTCTTTTGATATTAAAATAATATATAATTGGATGGTATATCATATATACAGAATCAGAATCATGTTATATTTTTTATTTACATGAATTACACATCATTATTATACCCATCCAAATAATAATTTATTGAATAACAATTACACCATGACGTGGAGACGGTAAGCCGTACGTACGCACGTATGGTGACATGTCATTCAAAGGATGGATATAATACTAAATATGGTTGTACAATATTTATAATAACATCACAGTATATATAAGATACTGGAGTTATTATTTTATATTGGGAATAACAAAGAATGAATAAGTTGAAGAAGAAATTAATTTTAAAAAGGGTGGTGAAAACATTACCTCTTCTTCGGATTCTTCCTTTTCATTTGATAAAAAGGGATCCTTAGGTTGGATTTCTGATCAAAATATGGCCTCTAGGTTATAGTGAGGGAAGTTGAGAGAGTATTTGGGCAGGGTTTGGACGATCCAAATTGCTATGAATGTGTGAATTAGTGAGAAGGGGGAGTACCCTTTTATAAGAGGGGTGAGGGGCACCTTTGGAAAATCTATAAATATTATTTTATAATAAATTCAAATTCGATTTCTAATGGCTCCAAAGTAAATTATCTAAAAATTAAGGTGGGTATTTGTCGAAAACACTCAACCAATAGAATTTAGACAGGTTGGGGTCATTATAGAAACCTTATCTTTTAGTTTTAACTCTTAGTTAATTAATTTGACACTTACCATGTCACTTTGTATTTTTATATTATATAGTTAATAAACTTACTATATACCTCCAAGAAACCCCCAAGTGGTCCATTAATGATACACCTTTAATGATATAATTCTCTTGGCTGAACAATTGATTTTTAGGAATTTAATATCAATTAATAATATAATATTTGTTTTAAAAACACTTTTATGTCAATTTTGACACTATTGGTTATTTTGTTTTTGATAATTTCATAACAGCATTATTACTTAGAAAATAATTTATATACCCTATCCTAATATGTCATATTCACCTATAAAATTAGTGTAATTTAAAAAAAGTATCAAATTACATTTATTTTGATATCTATAATATCAATTATTTTAATATTTCATTAATTAGGTAATTACTGCATCACCATTATGTCATAAATAAATTTAATTATTTAATGTCTAAAAATTATAAATAAAATACAATTATGTAGGAAATCGTTTTAGATTTCTAATGAATATTTACAATCTAATTTATCTTATGTATAACCCTATATTAAAATTTTTTTTGTAAATAAACATTGATTTTAACTCTTTTAACTCTTCTTTGAATTAAATAATAATAAATGTCCTAATCTAAAGAAAGTGGTCCTAAATGATAATATTTTATTCCTAATGTTGTTTTTGGTCGAGATACATGTCTCCAATAGAATTAGTACATGTGTTAGAGTAATATTAATATTATTTTTACCCTTAATTACCCTATTTACTTTTCACCGTGGTAAATAAAAGTTAACCGTTACTATTCACCAAAAATTATTTTTATATTATTGAAAAACATTTTACTCCTTGATAGTAACTGTGTCTCTCAGATTTTTGAAATTCCACTCACAGAAGAGGTAAAATTAAGTTTTATGTGAATTTTCAAATTCTCCTAGGTGGTGGGTAAAAGACGGTGAAAAAGTTCAATAAAATTTTTATATACCTAAACTTATTATAAAATGAATCCAATTAATTACATTGAATTTATATAGGTATTATGTATCTATTTTTAGCTAAAATAAATTTAAATAATATAAATAATTATTTAAATAAAAATCTGGTTTTAAATAGTAACTCAATGTTTTTCACTATTAATCAAAAATTGAAAGTTTTCAGAAAAATACCAAAAATTTACCCTAAGCTAATTTTGATATTCCGTATTCAATAATAAAGTCTATTTTACCAAATTAAAAACATTTAAGTTTCATTTATTAATTTAAAATTAATTCCCGCGGTTAAAACAAAAAGCGTGTTTTTGAGAAACAATAACTATTAAAAGATTGACACTTGTTTATGTTCGGTTTAAATGTGAAATTATGTCCAATGACCAACATTGGATTAAGTGGTAAAAATATATTCTAAATATAATTTAAAACCACTCAAATTCATTATTTATCACTATTAATTATTTCGATTAAAAAAGTTTTTTTTAATTAAAATTTAATAATTTTCACTATTCATCAAAATATGAGAGTTATCCGAAAAGTACCAAAATTTCACCCTAGACTAATTTCGATATTCCGAATCCAAAAATGAATACCATTTTGAGAGATAATATTTATAAAATTTTAAAAAGTGGGTATTACTATTCATAACTGCTACTTTGATTGGTCGTGGTGTGTGTTAGAACTCGAAATTGCGTACAACACACGCTACTGTATTATTCAAAGAGAAGCGTACCATAGAATCTTGGGGTGTTAAAAAAAATGGATGGACATTATTCATACCAAAACCTTCCGTTATTTATTTATGTTGGTTTGATATGTATTTTTAATTATAAGAACATTTGTACACCAAACTTGTTTTCAAAATTCCAAGTGAGTCCTTTTACATCCATATAAAATGCTCCCACCTCTCCCAATTTTCCACACCTATAAAACCTCTTAAATTATTAAAACATAAATACAATAAACTTAAAACCAATATCCAAGAATTCCTCTTATAAGCCTTCCCAATGGAAGAATTCAATCCAAGTAATCATTTTGAACAAACCAATAAGAGTTACCACATTATGAGGTAACGTATTCTCTAAATTAACTTATTTTATTTTACATCCCCACAACATAAAACACTTTATATTTTATGATTATATAAAAAAACATATCTCTAGTATATTAGTATGTTTTTTTATATGTTTCAGCCAAAACTGACACACACCTCAATCTAATGGGTAACCAACATCTTGTTTCTGTGTACGCCAAACTACTGCCTCATGAAAGGATGGTTGTTCATTTTTCAATTATCACCTACCATGATGGACATTATCATGAACACTCTATTTATATTTGTTACATAATAAATTTATTATTTATTTGATCTGATGTATTCTTTATTTCATCATATACCTTTTTTAACATCCAGTTTGGGTTAATATGATAATATTGTTTGAGGAAGTGTAGACTACTACCCCCTCAAAGCGATATGATTTGTTCATAAACCACATGGACTGTATTAAATATGGTTTTAGTGAATATATATAATATATATGATATCATTAATCTATTTTAAAAATGATATATATATATATATATATATATATATATTTCTTTTACATTTATTCTTTCAAGATGACAATTGAACATAAATAACATTCCTGCATACGTACGACCAACCATCTCCATTAATATTTTATTCCATTTAATACTTATATATTATACAGATTATTATAATACACATATAATGTATTTAAATTATATTTATAACATGTTTTAAAATCTTAAAATCATTAGATAATGTATAAACACCAAATACATAACAAAGTAAGACACATGTAAAGAATAAAGCAAATATACTCGATTTGAAACCATAACATATGATTGTCAACAAAATGTAATATAAAGTCATAATCAAACAATATATTGTTTTATATATAAGAATAATTTTCTGTAAAATATTTATAAAGAATTTATATTTATTATACAACTCTTTTGAATTAGTATGACAAGAGTCATGACACAAGGTAAGTGGATTTCATCCCACTTTTTTATTTCCATGAGATACATGCTATGTTCGCTACTCATTCCTATGGTGTGGTGTGTGTACTACCCATGATTTTGTTCTGTTTATCATATAATTTAATTTATGGTTATTCACATATTAATTCTATGATCTTTATTTCATAGGGTTATGTTCTAAAAGTTACTGAATCTGTAAAATATTTTTGTCTCTATTTTCAATCTTTGAGACTCATGTTTGTTGTGATCCAAAATTCTCATTTTAGGTGTATATTATTCTATTTTACATTTGATATCATTGGTTTTAATAAATTTTTATGTTTATTCTTTTTATGATGATATTTTATGACCCATATCACAATAAACTTTATGAATTTTCTTATCCTTTTGTTACTGAAGTTTTATTAATATATTTGTACCATTTATTCTACTCTTTGTTACATAAAATAGTTAAGAAATTGTTCTTTTAAGATAGCCTGACATTACCATCTCTTCAGTTGGAAATCATTGTTCATTTAAAACCTTGTTTTGTAAAAAGGGATTCAAAGAATATTATTCAAATATCCTATGATCATTAGAATTCATTTTACCTACGAGTATTTTCAAAGGAATCTTCTTGTCTCTTTCCAGATGAGGAATTTTCTATCGGTTTTACCAAGGAAAAGAAATTTTCTTTTTACCTCATATGACATGTATGAATTTATCTGTATTCAATAGAATGATGAATTCCACTCATGATAAAAGGATAATTTTTAAGATTTTTTTTTTAAAATATATTTTCAATGAAATGGGGTTCAAACCATTTTTACGCGGCTTTTATAAAATTTCAAGAAAAATTGTTATCAAAAGTGTGTTGAAGATTATTTTTACCTTTTCAAGGAAAATAATTTTCCACAATGTTTTCAAGAATATTTTATATGTTTTCAAGGAAAATAGTTTCCAATGAAATTAAATTTCTATATGTTTTAAAGGAAAATGTTTTTTAAATATCCTCATGACTTATTTCTAGGTTGTCAAGGTATTTTCAAAATAAATGGTTTTTAATTTTTTTAATGTTTTAATGATTTTTTTTCTAAGAATAAATGATATTTTCTACATGATTGGATTTGGAAAATATTATTTTATGTTATTTTCATTCTAATATGACATCTGTTGATGTTAGTGATGCACATATAAGAAATTATCCAATGTTTACATTCAAATACATTCTTTAATGGTTATATTTTGATGTAATGATGATTATGGAACCTATTTTTATTCCACAGGTTATATGCTTTTGAAACAAGCTTCTTTTCCCAGTTTATTATTTGATGAAATGAAACTGAACTATTTTTTATATGTTATGATGCAAAAAAATTTAATGATTCCTAATTCATTTCTTGTGTTATCATTTGATGTTTTTAAAAACCATAACTTTTTATGGGTCATGATATGATAATGTTTTGTACCTTATTAACATGTATGAATGGTTTTATTATGATATGGTTTGGACCTATATCTTCCTCTAATAAATTAGGTAATGATGGATGACTCACAAGTATAAATTTTATTCATGAACCTGATTACACATTCAAAATGTTATGAATTGACCTAGTGTCATGTCCATATGTATAAGTGTGATTATAATTATATTTTACCAATGTTATACATAATCCTGATTATATATTCACATTACCATGAATGGAAATGGTTTAATGTCCATAAGTTTATGCATGAACCAGATTATATGTTGAAAATGTTACAAGTGAACCATATTACATGTTCACATTGCTATGCATGGACCTAGTTTAATGTCCATATGTTTATATGCAAACATTATTATATTTTAACTATCTTGTGAGTTAACCATATTACATATTTACAATTTTATTCAAGGAACTGGTATCATGTCCATATGTTTATGTGTGAACCTGATTAAATGTTCACAATTTTATGCATGAACCAAATTACATTTTCACAATGTTATGCATGGACCTGGTTTCATGTCTATAATATTATGATATAACTTGATTAAATGTTCAAAATTTTATGGTTGGACCTGGTTTCATGTACAAAATTTGGTGTTGGGGACTCTTTTGATGTCCTTAACTTAATGGGTGGGCTCGTTTTTACTTTTGCATTTTAACAGATTTATAAACTAATATACATGCCACAAATACCATATATTATTACAAGGTTATTATTTCATGACTTATAATCCTAATTATATTATTTTCTATGTATTATAAACTGAAAATATTTCTTATGTTCTATAATATAAATGGTACGATCTTAAAATGTTATAATCAAGTTCTATACCCTATTTGTTAATGCTATTCTTACACATTTCCTTTATTTTCCCTTACTAAACATCTGAGCTCACCCCTTTCTATTGTTTCATTTCTCTAGTTTACATTGAAATATTTTAGGTATAAGCAATAAAGGTGTAGATACTTATGGGAGATGTTAAATATCTTTCACTCGGATAGAAAATTTTGGTTCCTTGTTTCCAAAGACACTAAACTATTATGGTCCCTAAGAATGTGTTTTTCAATGTACTAAATAGTCATAAAAAATTGTGTAATATGCAAGTATGTTAGGCCTAGGTCTCTATACATACCAAGCCTGAAACAATATGGACACATGAAGGTATCCCATTCTTGAAGAAGTTATATATGTGATTAGCCCAAGCCTAACAAGTTGTGTAGGTCATGTTAGGTATCATTGAAATGAGAAATTATATTCTTATGTGCTTAACAAAATTACATGTTTTATTCCTCAGTTATGATTTCATAGATTATGTTCTTTATTTCCTAATGGTTATTTTCTTATGAACATCTATGCTTTATTCCATGATATAGGTTTATGATATTTTTATATGCAGAGTAAGATCTTATAAGTTTATGATTACGTTCTCATACACCTATGCTCATGTTTGTGCTTACATGTCTCCCTTGTTTCTCCTTAATAAGCATCTAAAATCACCACATTTTATATTTACTTCCACATGTTATGAAGACATGTATTAATTATGACGTTTCAAAAAAGGGTTCAATTTCTGAAGAACCTAATGAGAGGCCATTTATCTCAATTATGTACCAATATTTATATTTCTATGTTTCTAGATGAACTAAAATAATATGGTATTTGAATATATATTTATATAATTTTTTAGTATTTCTAAGATTATATGTAATGTCTTTGTATGTCAAGACTGGTTCATTATACTATTTATCGCCTAGGATTTCCCCTTAGAGATCAATTTTTTGTGTAATAACTATTGATAACATATGGTAACCACTTATGTATCATCTTTATTATTGATAGCATTAGATCATATATGTTTACCTATTAGGGATCAACATTATTCTTATTGAAAATGTAATAATATTGATTATCACATAGAGTTAAGAAATCAAGAATGATTACTATTAATAACCTAGAATTACCTCATAAGGAGTATATTTATACTTAATACTATGGATCTCCTATGATTAGTAACCATGGATCATTTCTATGATAAATAACTATTTATGTCCTATGATCACCTCATAGGGACTGACTTATAGAATAATAATATTAGGATTTATTTAAATTCATCCATAGATATAGTTTTTATACCTACTACTATATGGTTATTGATACTAGTACTGGTAAACATGATTTTGTGATGTGCTCAAAGATGCTCCAGCTCTAGCTGAAGCCAATATTATTGATTTTGGGATTCATGTTAAAACATGAGGATTTAAAGTGGTTATTTATTTATTCTTTTACATTAATTATATATTTTTCTTATAATGTCACATTAACATATATTACAATTATTATTTATATATAAGTCCTCATTTTTTGGGCCTTAATAATGTGTGCTCACACCCTTCTTGAGTAGTTATGGAACTTGAGTATTTTGGTAACCATCATTATTTCTATTTTTGGAAGAGGCTCAATATTTGATCATCAATATAGATAATATTGGATTGATTCAGGAGATGGATGAGGTGCAACTATTTGATTTGGTAGGGCCTCAATCATTTCATTCAATTATTTATTTATTAATGTGATCGATACCATTGGTGATCAGTCATTGTATATTATGATAACTATGGATATGTTTGATTTCATGATTATATATGATCACTGACATGGCGAAATAGGTATATTTATTATACATAATATAATAATTAATTGTTTGTGGATGATGTTTATTTTATTTTCCATTGTAGTTTTTACTCTAATATGAGGAGATATTCTCCCCGTGGTGAAACATGAGACTCTCACTTATAGTTCTAAGACTCTATCATACATGGAGTATCACTTGAGGTTGCCTCGAGACCCAATATAGTTATTATTCATAGTGAACCAGGATAGGGAAGATAAAACATTAAATTAAAATATATATGAATGGGGGTAATGTTTTCATTTCAAATTATTTTATATATTCATGGTAAAAGTAATATATGAATAAAATTTATTGAATATCTAGGATTAAACCATATTTATATGAAATTTCACTTCATAATAGTGAAGGTGAAGATAAAGTGGTATTAAATTAGTGTATATTTAAACAAAAGAAAAAAAACCCTTCAAAAAATCATTCATACCTCTAGAGAACAATAGATTCTAAGTCCAAAGGGAAACCACATTTTATAAACATTACATTAAGAATGTTGTATGATTATGATTTTGTTGGGGTTTTTATCATAAAGAGGATTTTAGGATGGAATATATATTATTTTACAGTTATATGATATTGTTAATTATCAATATAATGCTATCTTCTTATTACTAGATTCTAGTAATCTTTTACAAAATCAGTATATTCATGATAATGTATACATTTTTAATGATTTTTGGGATGCATTAACAAATAATATTCTACACATATCTATGAGAATTAATAGGATTAGCATACCTCTTTAATTTTTTCTCATAATTTTCTTAGAATATGTATTAATGTTTAGCTTTATCATAAGTGTGGATTATAAAAAAAATATCCTTTTAAACTATAAATAACTTCACAAATCATACTTTAAATAAAGTGAATCATTGATTGAGATTGATTTTAGGAGATAAATATCTTCTAAATGAAATATAAAAGGCTTATAAACATCCTCTATATATATATATTTACCATGATAATGGAAAAACTTTTATAGGTAAACATATATACTATGTTTTTATTATCGAATAATGGTGGAAAAAATATTATTGTAATGATAAAATTTATATAATTATTAATGTTTAAGAGAACCCATATGTTGGAGGATATGTTTTATATTAATAAATATATGTTTATCTGTTTTGTTTTTTATTTATGTAAAAAAAATTATACTAAATTATAAGGTCTATATTTAAGAGACCATATAAAACTAATACAATTTAATTCATTGAAAAGTTGAAACGTATTTAATTTGTATAAAAATTATTATCACCAAGAAATGAATTTTCCCAAAAAAAAAATTCAATAAAATATTATGATGTTTTAAATGACTCTTTTAAGAAAAATATTGATGAAAATATTTCAAATTTAGCGAAATTGAGTATACAAATGTATATGAGATTAATTTATTCAACATCTTGATATGCCTTTTTATATTTATTTCATATAATATATCAAGTGGTATTATTGGTAAAACAATTTATTCATTGTGTTTGAGAAGAATTAAAATCATATGAAAGTTTATTTATTAATGGGGAAGGATATTATATATTACTAGGTGGAATTATAATTTTGGTTCACTCCCTAAAAAATCCAACAGAAGAGAAAGTGTAATTTACCTAATTTACCAACAAGAAGTATGGAGAGGTATACTAGAATTATAAAGGGATAGATAGTGAAATAATTTAATGTAATATAATTATATAGATTGTCTAAGATTATTTTCAAGAATTTATCAAATACATATGGATTGAAGTCCAAATATGATGAAAATTTATTTGAAAAAAAATCAGTTTATTACTCATTGAGTGATGGACCGATTTGAAAAATATTTATGGGTTATTATGAAGGTACTAAGTCTCCAAAATTTAAATTAAATAGTGGTAATTAAATATATATTTTTATACAGTTTATATATACTTGGAAAAAATAATAATGTTAAACAATTTTTTTTAATTCACACATGTACTATTTTGGATTGATTTATGGATGTTAATTGAATTTTTATTTGTTCTTGAATGATTTTTCCCTCAAAAAATTAATTCGTTTTTCTTCTATATTAAGAGAATACTTTTTGTGGTAAAATATAAATTTTGAAAACACAGGATGACCTAGTGCTGATTCATTTATTTAAAATTTGTACTCATTCAACTTAATAAATTTTTGATTGTTTTAAGTATAATTTATTTTCTATTTAGATAAATCAACCACTTCCAAATGAAATGTTATCGGGTAATGATGAAAGAACTCCTGAAGAACACTTATATATAATTAATTTACCTAATGTGGGTTACATCCATGGTTTGAGTGGGAGTCCACTACTCCTCACACATATTAAAATAATACCATTGTTCACAAATATAGTCGTACATGAAAACTCAATATCCACCCCATGTCACTAATATAAAATAACAAACATTATATAAAAAACATAATAAAATAATAAAACTAAAAGGTAGAAAAAATATTATATTATAGGTTCCTCCTTTAGTATATCTACACCAATATCAACCATCTTCTTCTCTTTTATGGTGGTGTATTTATCATAGACTATATTTTTCTTTATGGATTTCACTCACATTGTATTTTATATATTATTTTCATTCAACATTTTATCACGGAAAACAATATCACATTACTCAATGATAAATATATACTCCCTTCATGGTGACTTTATTCTCATCAAAATTATAAATATAATTAACTAAAATTTTTAAATTTTTTGAAAACAAATAATCCAATAATCTCTATGAAATCATTCTAGATAAAATATGCTCTATTTATTCACTATCTTGGTATCATGGATGAAATATACACTATGATTTTTTTCATAAATAGTGTATCTATTTATCTAAAAACCCAAAACTATATTTTTCAATTCCAGGTTTGATGGTCGTGGAAAAATCAATGTGAAGAGTATGAACATGATAGGTATAAGATAATAACAATATTAAAGCCCAAATATCACAAGGGTTAAAATCATGTAAACTCTATCTACATTAAAATCATAAGAAATGATCTAACCATGATGATATATGTGGTACCCCCACATCATTTTATTTGAAAAAACTAGACATCCAGTCACTTGTTGCATTAAAAATTAATGACCGTGACACATATTTTTGAGTCAATAAGGTTTTCCTTATGACTTTTCCATTCTTTTATATAAGGGGGAGATTGATAAGTCATCAAGGTTTCCTTATGACTTGATCATTCTTCTGTTTTGAAAATCACAATCACCTTATCTTATGGAAAATTTCATTTTACCCCTGTTTTACTTCCATAAGGAAAATTTCCTAACCAAAGGAAATTAACCCCTACCTTGTTTTCAATGTTCATATCAATATTTTTCTTAAGTATAAAAATCATATTCATATATAAATCTTCAGAATCATATAATTCTTAGATATGAAGCATTATGTTTTAGGATCTGAATTCATGTTACAAACTTTTATGAAGTTCTACTATAAATTCCCTGTTATGAACTTTTATGAAGTTCATCTATGAATTCTGATTATGAACTTGTATAAAGTTCTAACTACGAATTCTCATTACGAATTATGATGATGAATTCTGATTAGGAATTCCCATTACAAATTCTGATGATGAATTTTGATTACGAATTATCATAATGAATTCTAATCATGAATTCTGATTATGAATTCTCATTACGAATTTTGATGATGAATTCTTATTAAGAATTATCATTACGAATTCTTATGATGAATTCTGATTACAAATTATAATTACGAATTTTGATGATGATTTCTGATTACGAATTCTCATTTCAAATTCTGATGATGATTTCTGATTACGAAATCTCATTATGAATTCTGATGAAGAATTCTGATTATGAATTCTCATTACAAATTCCTTAGAAAAAAAGAATCTGAATATCCTAGTACTACAGACTCTGAATTCATTTTTTTACACTCTGAACTTTTACTTACTTACATTCTGAACATTCATTTTCTCCATTCCAAATATTAGTTTTGGTTATACTTACACTTGTTCTATTATAAAACAATGACGTGCCTTCAGTTATTAACTAACCATTGTTTGAGTGACACATGTACAGGTCCCTCCGAAATTCTAGGAAAAATATGACCGTTGGAAGAAGGATTCGACCGTTGGTGCTTCACCAATAAATAGGATATCATTTGAACATTCTCAGGACTTTTGGAATTTTGATGCTGAGAACTTCCTGATGTGATTTTTAGAGAGAGAGGCTCTTATCAACTCTCAAGATTCGTGCAGAAAGTTTGAACGGCTTGTTCAAACTTTGTCTTGTGTAGATTTTCTTCATGCGACTCTGATTGTTGTTGTGTACAATCGAGGGATTCTGGGGATAGGAAGACAGAGGTACCAACACCTTGATGTTGAGGGCTTCCTTGTAGAGGAATACAGAAGTGTTGACTACCTAATAGTTGCGGGCTTGTAGGGATAGCAAAATAGACTCTGATCTTCATATCAAGGGATTACCCTGGTGTGGGTAAGACAGAAATTCTTGAAAGTACAAATCAAGGGACCTTTATCCAAGGTTTTTGGATACCATTATATTTAGGTTAAAAGACTTATTAATTATTACTTGTTTTGTTGCAAGTTTTTTACACTACTTTTGTATTGTTAAGGAAAGTGTAAATATCTTGTACTTCCTTACTCTTGTACTCTGATATAGTTAGATTCTATATGCTTTAAGGTTGAATCTTCATCTTTGTAAACTATAGTTAAGTTCCATTTTCAGAATCACTTTTCCAGAATTTAGAAAGTGATTATAACTTATATAGGTCTTGTGAATTATCTTGTGTAACCTTGTTAAACATTACCATCTTTAAAAGTTCCAAAGGAATTTTTAAAAGGTACAATTCACCCTACTCTTTTATCTGAGAATCTCATTCCTATTTTGATCCTACGTTTGGTATTATAGAGTATATCATACTCAGTCACATACCATCTTAACAATTGGTATCAAAGGATTTGGTTCAATATAAATTAATCTCATGATTAGATTTAGAAGGAAATTTTCGGAATTACATTTTCTGGATTCATATTTTTCGGAATCTATTCCTTAGGATTCATACTTTTTCAGATTCACACTTTTTTAGAGATACAATATCTAATTTATTGCTTTGAATATTTTCCCTGTTTATAATATTTTTCTACTAAAAAGTTTTCATGGAATGAATTTTCTTAAAAATGGTAGGAATCAATGTTGGTTCCATAGTCAATCTCAATCCAACCAGGTCACCTATCTTTGATGGTAATGATTACGAATATTGGAGGGGTCGCATGAAGACTTTCATTTTCAACACTGGGGTTGAAATTTTTTTATGCTTACCGGTGGATACAAAATTCTTGATAAAAAAGTAAGTGCCTTTAAAATCAAGAAAATCATGAATATCAACTCAATTTTAAGGTACGAAATACTTTACTTTGTTCAATGACAAGAAATATATATAACCAAATTTCATCTTGTGAAGAAGCAAATTATATATGGAAGAAACTTGAAGTTACTCACTTTGGAACTTCCAAAGTAATTGATACCAGAAGAGCCATGATTAGAGCTGAATATAATGGTTTTAGTTTTCCTTATGGTGGAACTATTTTCAAGGTGCAACAGAGATTCATGACTATTGTGAATAGTTTACAATCAATTTGTAAAAAAATGTTTGGATGATGAATCTCTTGTTGATAATATATTCGACATCATGCCAAATGAGTGGGAATCTAAAAGGACTACAATAGACGAGAATAGAAAGGTTAATCATATTACCCTTGATGAGCTGTTTGGAACTCTTCTTCAGCATGAGACTAGAATGAAGAGAGGTGCTGATATTGTGAAGGAGAAGAGTGAAAATGGCAGTGTAGCTTTTACTATTACTTCCAATCATATGAAATTCAATACTCTTGAGAGATTTACTAGATCTAGATCTAAAAAAGTTGTTATCCATTATGAATCTAGTGGAAGTGAATCCTCAGAATATGAATTAGCAAATCTTTCTCGAAGGATGAACAAGATAGCTGGACAGAGGAACTTTCAATCCAAATATAAGAAGAAGGAAAGGAAACATAAGAAGGATTCTGAAGTTACATGCTATGAATGTAGGAGAGCTGGACACATAAGACCTGATTTCCCTATGCACAAAAGAAAAGAAAGAAAGGAAAGGCATTCTGAGAAAAACAGAAAGAAGTGTTACAAGTCCAAATCTAACAAAGTGTTGAAAGCTAATGACACATGGAGTTCCAGAGGTGGAGACTCTTCAGATGAATCCTCGGATTATGAATCTTCTGGATAGAAGACTTTTGTTCTTTTATTCAGGCTACCTATTAATAATCTTTGTTTGATGGTTAAGGTACACAATACTAAATCAATGACCAATGTTTCTTTAAATGATAATGATAGTTAATATTGAAAATCTTTGGATGAATAATCTTCTTCTAATGAAGATAATACTTTACCAAACAATGAATTAGTTTCAAGTTTTTCCAAACTTCTTGAGAATCAGAATTCAAAACTCATGAAAAAATATGATAAGGAAAATTCTAGGAATATTATTCTTACTAAGGAAATATCATATGTTTCAAAATATCTTGTTGAGAAAAATGATGATTTTGAAAGTATTTCAAAAAATCTTAAGGATGTTTTTTCTGAGAATAATGAACCTTCTAAAGATCTAGAAAATGTAATTTCTATGAAAAATGTTTTCGAACCAATATCTAGTTCAAAATAAAATGTTTTTTAAGACAAGAACATAGTTATAAAACTCAAATCCAAAATATTCTCCTTGAGGATGTGTTTGTCAAACATTACCCTAGGTAAGAAAATTTTTCATAAAATATATTCACAAATTCGACCTCGAAGGAATACTTCTGGTTTTGGTTACACAAGTTCTAAACCGATTTTTAGCAACAATTACTTTGTTCCCCAAAGTGCCCCATTATACACGAAGTGTCAATGTTGTGGTCACTGGGAAAAGAATTGTTCTCTAAAAAAAACCCAATTTTTTGGATTTTATAAACCTTATTTTTCTAAGAATATGTGGGTTCCCAAAATTTTACTTTCTGAAATTTCTGGATCCAAGCAATTATAGATTCTAAAAACATAACTTTTTATTATTTTGAGGAAAATAGGGAAAGTACCAACAGAAATACATAGTACATAGATAGTGGATGTTCCTGGCATATGACTGGTAACAAAAACTATTTTTGAAAATATTATCAAGACAAAAGGAGGAAAAATAACTTTCAGAGATAATGCCCAGGGATAAATTATTGGTATAGGTAACATCATTATTCTTGGAAAAACATTGATTTCAAATGTTTTATTTGTTAAGGGTCTCAAGAAAAACCTCATCATAATAATCCAATTATGTGATTAAGGCTACCTTGTTAATTTTAGGAATGATAAGTGCTTAGTACACAATTCCAAGGAAGAGTTTATTCTTTCTTCCCATTGACAAGAGAATATTTACACACTAAACTTAGAATACCTTTGGATCCAAGACTTAACATTCCTTAGTGCAATGGAAGATCATTCATGGTTATGGAATAGAAGGCTAGGACCCTATAACCTTAGAAACTTATGTAAACTATATAAGAAGAGATTAGTTAAGGATCTACTAGAGCTTAAATTTGATTCTTAAAAAGTCTATGAACCATGTAAATATGTAAAACAACACAAATCAAGTTTTAAATCCATTGGTGAAGTCTCAACCACTGATGCATTACAACTAGTTCATATGGATCTTTTTGGTCCAACACAAACTGGATTCATTGCGGGAAAATATTATGTATTTTTTCTGGTTGATGATTACACTAGATTTACATGGGTCTATTTTCTAGAAAAGAAGTCTGAAGATTTGTCTTATTTCAAAAGTTTTAGACCCCAAGTTAAAAATGAGAAAAATCTACCATTGATAACTATTCATAGAGATCATGGAGAAGAATTTCAAAATTCGGATTTTGAAACTTTTTTTAGTAGAAAAGGTATTAATCACTACTTCTCAGCACTCAAAACACCTCAACAGAATGGTGTTGTTGAAAGAAGAAATATAATTATTCAAGAGATAATAGAACTAGGTTGAGTGAGTATTCCATTGCCAAACATTTTTGGGCTGAAGTTGTAAGTACTGCTTGTTACACTATAAATCGTGTTTTGATTAGACCTTTTCTTAATAAAACTCCTTATGAGTTATGGATTGGTAGAAAACCAATACTGTCCTAGTTTAAGGTTTTTGGTTTCAAGGTATTCATTCTGAATACTAAATATAATCTTCATAAATTCGCACCAAAATCTGATGAAAGAATTTTCTTATTCTACTCCACAACTTCTAAGGCATATATTGTTTTTAACAAAAACACTTGTGTTGTTGAAGAGACAGTACATGTCAAATTTGATAAAACTGATCCTTTTGTTTTTAAACAACCTCAACCTCCATCCTCGGACTTGTTTTCAAAAACTGATTATCTACCTATGATAGAAAGATCATTCTAATAAGGAAAATGTACAAGAATATATTTTCGAAACATTTACCCTAGAAGAATTCCTACCCTATGTTGATTAACTAGTTTTACAAAACCCAAATCAGTCGTTTCTTAAGAATCATCCCAGTGATAGTATCATTAGTGATGTAAATCAACTTGTAAGGAGTATAAGTTCTTTAATAAATGTAGTAGAACATCTATCATTCCTTTAACAATTACGAAAAAAGTTCTGATGAATCTTTAGGTGATGATGATTGGATAAAATCCATTCAAGATGAACTAAATGAATTTCAAAGGAATGAAGTTTGGACCTTGATTGAAAGACCTAAGGAAACTTCTATAATTGGGGTAAAATGGGTCTTCAAAAATAAGTGTCATGAAAATGGAGTCATAAATAGGAATAAAGCTAGATTGGTTGCTAAAGGCTATAATCAACAAGAATTAATGGACTATGAAGAAACCTATGCCCCATTAGCAAGAATTGAATCTATTCTTATTTTACTTGCCTTTGCGGCATTCTTTAATTTCAAACATTTTAAAATGGATGTGAAATGTGATTTTCTTAATGGTTATGTTCAAGAGGATGTTTTTGTTGAACAACATCCTAGCTTTGAAGATACAAAACATCCTGATCATGTTTTTAGACTTAACAATGCTTTTTTATGGTCTTAAACAAGCCCCGTGTGCTTGGTATGATAGACTTATAGGATTTTTGCTTCAAAATAACAATGTTAAGGGAAATGTAGATCCAAACCTTTTTATAAATAAAGATAATAAAAATGTCTTGATTGTTCAAATTTATGTTGATGACATTATATTTGGTTCAACTAAGCAATCCTTAACTGATTCCTTTGTAGATCTAATGAAATCTGAGTTGGAAATGAGTATAATGGGTGAGTTAACATTTTTCCTTGTTTTTAAAATTTCTCAAAAACTAGAAGGAGTATACATATCCCAAAATAAGTATATTATATATCTTATTAAGAAGTCTGGATATGACAACACTAAGAGTATAAGTACTCCCATCAGTACCTCAAACACACTTGATCATTATGAAGCTGGGAAACCAGTATATCAAACATCTTTTAGAGGTATGATAGGAAGTATAATTTACTTAATATATAGTTGTCCAGACTAAATGTTTTCAGTATGCTTATGTGCAAGATATCAATCCAATCCTAAGGAATCTCATCTAAAATTAGTGAAAAGATTTTTTTTTCTACTTAAAGTGAAGCATGGATTTAAGACTATTTTACACTTCTGAAAATGATTTTGTTTTAAATATTTTTTCGGATGCTGACTTTGGTGGATGTAGAATGGATAGAAAGAGTACATACGGTACTTGTCATTTCCTAGGAGATTCATTAGTTTCTTGGTCCTACAAGAAGAAACATTTAGTATCACTCTCCACTACTGAAGCTGAATATGTAGCAGTTGGAAGTTGTTGTGATCAAGTGTTGTGTATGCAACACACACTCACAGATTATGGCTTGAGTTTCACTAAGAATCAAATTTTGTGTGATAACAAAAGTGCAATTGACCTTTGTAAAAACCCTTCACATCACTCTCATATAAATCACATAGACATTAGACATCACTTTCTAAGGGATCACACACTAAAAGGAGATATCATTCTTCAATTTATCGGAACACAAGATCAACCTATTGATATTTTCACAAAATCATTACCTACTGATATATTTGAATACATTAAACAGAATTTTGGAATGATATCCATGAGTTAATATTCTTCCAATAACTTTCTGTTCAACCAATCTCATTACATTAATAAAAAAAATTCATAGGGGGAGTACATCTGTTATTAATGTTTTTCAAAATTTTCATAATGAAAAACTTCGTAGTTTGTTTTTCAAAATTTTCATAATAAAAGTTTTCATAGTCCGTTTTTCAAAAAAATTTACTGAAAATTTTCATAATAGAAATTTTCGTACTGCAAATTTTACTAATAAAATTTTTTTTTAATGGAAATTTTCATAATGGGAATTTTTGTAATGGGAATTTTTGTACTCATATTTTTCGTAGTCGAGTTTTTGTACTCAAAGTTTTTGCAATAAATCTTTTATATTTTATGTTTTTCGTAGTATGTTTATCATAGTATGTTTTTCGTAGTGATTTTTTCAGAGAAAAATTTTCTTCAAGAAGAATATCACCTATTAAGAATAATCTTCCAAGTCAAATACAAAAGGTATGACTTCCTTACTTAAGTTTTCGTAGTCACTTTCACTTGCTGGTAGTTTTTTTTTATTTTAAAATTTCTCGGATTCAAGTTTCCTTAAATCCGAATGTTTTTCATAAAACCTCAAAAGATTAGATTCAAGATTTCCTTGCTGGCATGTTTTCAACCGTTAGATCAGATCAGAGAGTTTTTCAACCGTTATATTTGTTTTAGAAGATGAAAGGCCACTTCCATCGCCTATATAAAAGGGACCCCAATGGTGTCCCACATCAGTTTCCAATCTATCGCATCTCGAATCTTTTCCTCAGTTCTTAAGCCCATTCTGAATCTCTCAGAGTTCCTCCAATCTAAATGTCTGTTTAAGCCTCTTCCTAAGAAATGTCTACCAGGAAGCCAATCTCAAAATGGAAATTATACAGGGAAAGGTTGGTGCAACTGAAGTTTTTCAACTATGATTCTATCATTTCTAAGAATATCAAGTTAAATGGATGAGAAAATTTCTGCTTATCTAAGACAGGTGTTCAAGACATGGTATATCCGGATTTACTCATAGAGTATTATGAGTCAGTGTGATTCTTTAAGGAAGAAAATAGAGAAAAAATTTCATTTAAGTCTTATAGAAAAACCTACAAACATTCTTATACCAAGGTAGCCAGCTTGGTGGGATTATCATATTAAGGAAAGGCAGAATTTTGTTCCCACAAACTACAGAAGGATCAAGGTATTTTCATTAAGGTAAAAGCCTTGAAATGTCTTGGACTTTCTGATGTCAAGACAGAAAAAATTGCGCATCTATCTTCTAACAACCAGATTCTTCAGTTATGGGTAAAAGGATTTTTAGTACCAATAAAAGGTGAGAAAGATACCCTCAAGAAGAGTGACATATATTTCTTACATTTGCTAGTAAATCTAAGTAAAATCAATTTGATGAGGCATTTTCGTGTTACAATCCAGAACATAAAGAATAGAAATATATGAGCCCAAATTTTCATATATCCTGCCTTACTTTCAAAGCTGATAGTTCGATGTCTTAAATCATTCAAGATTGCATGAAAATCCAAGTCTCAGAATTGAAAATTTATGCTTGTTAGTGATGACACTCTGAAAATAATGAATATGGGCTATTCTAAGGATACAGAAGAGTATTATGATCTTATAGAAGAATAGGCAGAAGCCAATCTGGAAAATATTGAAAAAGCTGATCCATCGAAGAAGGATGGCAAGAAAAGAAAGTTGAAAGAAGTGGAAGATAAAGAGAAAGCCCCTAAGGCTAAGGAAACCCAATCCGCACCTCCCAAACCGAAGAAACATAAAGGATATCTGAATGAATTTGTTGCAAAATGGAGATAAGATAAGGAAAAGTGGAAAGAAGGGGAACCACAGTTCAGCTTGGACCCTGCTAAAGCTAATTCCTTAAGGGAGAAAACTTCTGAATACCATTAGAAGAAAGAAAAAGAGAAGAAGATGAAGAAGAAAATGTCTGAGGATGACGTTGTACAATCTCTTTTGAAAGACACTAAAGTAGCTTCTGAGAATATTATAGTACAAGAAAGTTTCCTAGCCGAGCCATTACCTGAGACTCTAGGGAAGAATTTCTTCACTCCGGAAAAATCAAATGAGAAAGAAGTTGTTAAACAAGGGGAAGAGGAGGAAGTAGAATAACAAGAGGAAGTAGATGAAGAAGAAGAAGAAGAAGAAGAAGAAAGTGGTGATTTAGATGATCTGATTAAACAAGTTGAAGAATATCAAGGTAAGGGAAATCCATCAGAGAAATTACCACTCCGAACATATGAGGCCGAGTCCTCAAAGCTTGTCACTCCTGGAAAGAAAGAACAGAAATACGGAATGAAATATGAAGAGATGGAAGAAGAAGAAGTAAATGAATTATCTGAGGAGGAAAGCTATGAAAAGAACTTTATTGATGAAGGAGCATAAAAATAAAAAATTGATGAAGGAAAAGTTGTTCAATTATCTGATAGCTAGTGTAAATATCTTGATGAGAAATTCATACCGAAGATTGATAAGGGTAAGAAAGTGGTTGTTGATTCTCAATGAAAATCTATAGTGAAGAGGAAGGATGTTATAGGATCTTCAAAAAGGAAGCTTGTTGAGCTTGAAAACCCACTCTTACTAAGTAATGTCTCGGATTTAGAGTCATCATCACTTGGTCATGATTTTTTGGAGCAGTCTTTGAAGAAGCTAGTCGGTTCGATTCCGACTTTTACAAACATAGATTCTTGATACCAGATGCTCCAACACATTCTTAATCAGAATTCGGATTCGGTGTCCATGGTGATGGAAAAGTGTGTAAAGATATAATCAGATTTCAAAACTTTTCATATAGGATAGAAATCTCACATGATGTCCTGCAAGAAAATGACCACTTGGTCAAAGAAGATTGTCCAGAATATGGCAGAGCTTGATGAATTTCAAGAGGAAGTAAAAGAGGTTTTTGATACCGAAGATTCCAAGATCAAGGATCTTACAAATAGTTTTCATGAAAATATGATCCATGAGAAAAATTCTCAGAATCAACAAGTTGAAGTATCTGAATGGGAATCTTAAGTATGTTTCTCAAAGCTGGAAAGGGGAAAGAGATATCCGAATTGAGATCGAAGAGAAGCTTATAAAGCATGATAAAGTTCTTAAGGATCAATCTGAGGCTCTGAAGGCTCAAGATGATAGGATTAAATCCTTATAAAAGAAAGATGAGGAGGACCAAAAAGAGTTAAAGAAGCTAAAACCCCTTCTGAAAAAGCTAATCCCCATGGAAATATAAGACAAATAGACTAATCTGATCATTTGTTGTACTGTCTTTCCTTGTAAAAATATATTCAATCTTAATGAAAATTCTAGTTGCTTGTATTTTGTGTTATTTTGTACTAATAGTTTATGTACCAAGTTGTTTTCCATTCCCTCAACCTCTTTTTGAAAATCACAAAGGGGGAGAAGGAAAACTAATTCTAAAGAAGAGAAGGAAGAAGATTTGTAAGTATAGAAGATGTATCCCTAAGTAAGGGGGAGTATATCTAAGGGGTAATTCTCATTACGAGTAATTCCATATTCATAATGAAGATTCCATTTCAAAAATCTAGAATAATATCCTTAGTGTTCCAATGCCTAAGGAGGAGTTAGTCGTATTCACTATTATCTATGAACAAAGGGAGATAAGATTTAATTTCAAAGTCTAAAAATTTATTATAAGTTCCTACATTATTTTTTGTAAGGATGTTTGTGCTTTCAAAAAAGGGGGAGATTTTTGAGTCAATAAGTTTTTCCTAATGATTTTTTCATTCTTTCATATAAGGGGGAGATTGATAAGTCATCAATTTTTTCTTATGACTTGATCATTACTCTTGTTTTGAAAAACACAAACACCTTATCTTAAGGAAAATTTCATTTTACCCCTGTTTTACTTCCATAAGGAAAATTTCCTTACCAAGGGAAATTTACCCCTAACTTGTTTTCATTGTTCATATCAATATTTTTCTTAAGTATAAAAATCGGATTTATATCTAAAACTTCAGAATCGTATAATAATTAGATATGAATCATTTTGTTTTAGGATCTTAATTCCTATTACGAACTTTTATGAAGTTCTACTCCGAATTCCCTGTAATGATCTTTTATGAAGTTCAACTCTGAATTCTGATTACAAACTAGTATAAAGTTCTAAATATGAATTCTGATGATGAATTCTGATTACGAATTCTCATTAATAATTCTGATGATGAATTCTGAATAATAATTCTCATTATGAATTCTGATGATGAATTCGGATTATGAATTCTCATTACGAATTCTGATGATGTATTCTAATTATGAATTCTCATTACAAATTCTGATGATAAATTTTGATTATGAATTATCATTATGAATTCTGATGATGAATTCTGATTATGAATTCTCATGACAAATTCTGATGATGAATTCTGATTACAAATTCTCATTACGAATTCTGATGATGAATTCTGATTATGAATTCTCATTATGAATTCTGATGAAGAATTCTGATTACGAATTCTCATTATGAATTCCTTAGAAAAAATAAAATCTAAATATCCTAGTACTACAGACTCTGAATTCATTTTTTTTAACTCCAAACTTTAACTTACTTACATTCCGTACTTTCGTTTTCTCTGTTCCGAATATCAGTTTTGGTTATACTTACACTTGTTCTATTATAAAATGATGTAGTGCCTTAAATTATTAACTAATCATTGTTTGAGTGACACGTGTACATGTCCCTCTAAAATTTTATTAAAAATATGACCATTGGAGGAGGGATCCGACCGTTGGAGATTCACCTATAGATATGATCTCATTTGAACGTGCTCAGGACGTTTAGAATTTTGATGCTCAGAACTTCCTGATGTGATTTCTAGAGAGATAGGCTCTTATTAACTCTCAAGATTCATGCAGAAAGTTTGACCAGCTTGTTCAAACTTTTCCTTATGTAGATTTTCTTCGTGCGACTCCGATTGTTTCTGTGTATAATTGAGGGCTTTCGGGGATAGGAAGATAGAGGTACCAATACCTTGAAGTTGAAGGCTTCCTTGATCAGGAAGAAAGAGGTGCTGACTACCTGATAGTTGAGGGCTTGTGGGGATATCAGGACAGACTCTGATCTTCGTATCGAGGGCTTACCCTGGTGTGGGTAAGACATACATTCTTGAAAGTATAAATCAAGGGACCTTTATCCAAGGTTGTTGGATACCCTTCTCTTTTGGTTAAAAGGCTTATTACTTGTTACTTGTTTTGTTTCAAAGTTTTCCGTTACTTTTGTATTGTTAAGGAAAGTATAACTATCTTATACTTACTTACTCTTATACTCTGATATAGTTATATTCTATAAGCTTTAAGGTAGAATATTCATCTTTATAAACTATAGTTAAGTTCCATTTTCAGAATCACTTTTCTGGAATTTAGCAAATTATTAGAACTTATATAGGTCTTGTGAATTATCTTGTTTAACCTTGTAAAACATTTCCGTCATTAAAAGTTCCAATGGAATTTTAAAAAGATACAATTCACCCCCACTCTTGTATCAGAGAATCTTATTCTTATTTCGATCCTAATTTTGGAATTATAGAGTATAACATACCCAGTCACATACCATCCTAACACATATCATGTGTCTTTATACCCTATCAGCTCCAGTGAAATTCAAACAATAATTATTACACACTTGATGAATCTTATTATATTTTAAGGACTTCAGTCAACATATCAAGACTATTTTTTTTAAATAATCCCAAAAAATATTTTTGAATGTTTGTGATAATACTTATTCCATTATTTTACAAAAATAAATCTTCATGACTCGAATGAAATTACAATCCATACATTATTGGTGACAATAATGCACTGATACACTAACAATAATAATCCATAAAAACAATTTACTAAATATAAATCTTTAACCATTGTATACCACTTCTTTTCAATGATATTTTTTAATTATATAACATATATTTCATTCTTCGTCTTTTTTAGGTTAATATAACTTCAAAGTATTTATTGTGTATGATTTTGTGAATGTTTAAATTTTAGTAAGGAAAATTACATGTATTTTAAGTTAAAATGTTTTTTTGGGGATGTTGGGGTGAGAAAATGAAAACGTTAGAGTACCAATAAGTTAGTGGGATTTGATAAAATCCCATTGAGACTCCATAGAGTGCATCATATAGAAGATGAAGATTTTTCCTCTCGATAGAGAGTTTCCCGACCAAGATCCTCTCCATGAAGACCCCACCATTGGAGGATGTTCCAATAAAAAAAGGGACCGCTAAAGAGATAACACCACTCTTAGAATCATGGATGTGACTACTTATTTTCTACTACAAATCCCCATCTTGTCTCAAAGGATATTTTAAAATCATGTTTTCAAATGAAGAAGATAAGATATTGTCCACAAAATTTCAAATTAGGTTATTAGTTTATTTTAATGGTTATCACCCAAATCGGGCTATTATCCCTAAGATAATGGTGGTTATTTGATTTTCTTGGGTTAAAATCTATCTCCATGATCATTTCTGGGTTAGTATTCAATTTGATGACATCAGATATTTTTATCAATGCCGGTATTGTGAATCTTGGATGATTATACTTAAAATAATAGCTACTCTGAAGTGGCCTCCATTCATTCCATAGTTATGTGAATATCTGGACTACCAATCTAGTTTGGCTTTGATGGATTACCCCTTTCTCTGATTCATCAAGAATCCCTTTTAGCTATTGTGATGATTATTGGAAAACCTTTCTGGTTCAACTCTTCTATTATGGATCTTTCCATATATACTATTGCTGACATGTGTATAGAATTTCTTATTTTTAGGGAGATACCTAAATGTATTTATATTGTGAACTAGTCAGAAAGACTCATTCAGTATGTTTTCATTGAGGATATCTCCACTTATTGATCTCTTTGTCATCATCATGGTTATCTAGCTTCTAACAATGGAATTCCCCATATTTACTGGGTCCTAGAATCTCATGTGTATTCCAGTGGTGTTCAAAATTTTAGAGGGAATGTGGATGCTGCAAAACAAGTCCTTGTTGGAGATAATGGGAACGTACTAAAATTCCATCGGGTGATCGTCCAATGGATGCTAGTTTTGATGGATCTGAGAAAGGTAAATTTGATTCTTTGATCCAAATAGATAGTGTTCTGGATTTTGGTGAAGCTAACATATAGGAAAAAGTTTCATGGCATGCTATTAGATCTATTTCCATCGAAGTTCTAGATTCCTCGATAAAGGAAAAAAACTATATGTCTTGTGGGTGGATAATTTCATTTTATTCACACCAATATGATAACTATTTTTAAATCATATGAGACTACTAATACACAATAAATACAATCTACACTAGGTAAAGGAACACAAACCATTGCTGATGGAGATGACTTCAAATTTTTTAAGGATAATAAATCTTGTCCCAAAAGGGTCTATTATAATACTCATATAACTGTCAATACAAGAATAATATCCTAATCCATAGAGGGTATTTTTCATTGTAATAATGAAAATGTTAAAATATTAGGAATATTAACATGTGAGGATGATGAAAAAATGGAAAATCGTGGGCTCCTATTATTTATCACAAGGATGGAGAAGGGCATCCCTCAGGTCAACCATAGTTTGGGGAAGGTTGGTAATGAATTAGCATTATATATTCAACAAATAATGCATCAGAAACACATAGAAAGGTGGATTTGTGATCTCATCTTGACCTCTCCTCGGTGGGTCCTTGAGTGGAATATTTTCATGTCCTTTTATATTTGGGGGGTAGTTCTACATCTCATAAAAATATTTTTTGGAAATAAGGCATAGCCTCTATTTTTCATATTTAACCTGAATATCTATAATTATTATCCATTCTCCCTAAGGGGAAATTCCTAAAATATGGTACAAGTAAACTCAGATAATTTTCATACATGATTTTCCAAACCAAAAGTGTATTCAAGTGTGCTATTAAATGGATCCCAACACGGAATCCTAAATTGTGTCTTCAACGAAGGTATGATCAAGTACATTTTATGCAAGACACATATTCTTTTAATTTTATCTGGATCCACATGGTGACTTCATTTGAAAATTTTATCCTTCTATGATGTTTTTCATGAAGGATCTTATGAGGATATCCAATTATTTATAAAAAGTTATTTTGAAAAAAAAATAGGTTTCAGTTTTTTATGCAGACTCTACTAGGTAAGAACTAGTTTTCTTGTGGGTGAGATAGGGATGGTGTAATCCTACCATATCCAATGAAACCTAGATATTTAATATAAAAAAATTGGTGATATAATTGGAATAATTCATCTAACAAGATTCATTTGGTACCCTATCCCAACTTTTATGTAGTGGGGTTTATTTTGTATAGGATCTATGTTTTAATTAAACTATTATCATTTTACAACTTTTTGAAGGAAAAAAAGTCTCCTAATGGGGGATTTATTTCATGATTTTGGATTTTAGGTTCTTGTTCATCATCATATTATAGTATTCTAATTAATTTTTTAATTATATAGGTAATGATAAATCCATTTACACATTAATTGTTATTATTATTTTATTTTTTATAACATGACCTAAAAAATTCATAATTTTTGAATTTTTATAGAATATTCATTTTTTTTAATTGATGAAAAATCATGATATAATCATTGATGTACTAATTCCTATGAACTAGTATAATGTAGTCATAATAATTTACAATAATTTTATATGAGATTTATATATTTGGTGATGTGAATCCATGGTAAATTAATTATGTAATTTATGGATGAAAACTTATTGTTTTTAGTTTCATGTGAGAAAATATATCATGTCTTTTAGAGTAACAGAATATAGTTCAGGTATTATACAATGGTTTTAGAGTCAAAATATGATATTGTTGAGTTAATCTATTAAGTAATTATAATAGATGACACTTTAATAGATGTATAGAAATAATAAATATTATAAGAGTCCTCAGGTGGTCTGGTGAGATGATATGAGACTCCTCATTATGAGCAGTGATATGTGCGATGGCCAGGTGATGGGTTAACTATATGACCTGATTATTTTACATGAATAAATTATTAGTTTGAATTTACTATTGGGGAATTCTAAGATGTGAATTTTAATATGATTTTTTGTGGATTATTATAATGTGAAATACTTATCTTTTTTCCAGATATATCCCTTGGTGTAGATTAATGCCTTGGAAATGTCGAATGTCATGAGCTAGTTTTTCCCAGGGTAATGGTATTTATTAACATGGGGGTAAAATATTTTATTAGGAACCTTAAAGTGTAATTTATAGGAAAGTATGTAAATCCTTATTTCATGTTACCCAATAGTGTGAATTTTTTTACGATGGTCTTGGTTTATTAATACTACTCAAAGTTGGTTTAATCTGACTTTATGGAAGATTTGTTAACATACAAAGAATTGACTTTTTTGTTATGTAATGATTATTTCCAGTTTTAATATTATTATATACACAAAATAATATATATATATATATATATATATTATATTATGGCCCACTTTGGCTATAGAATATCATGTTTTGTAATGAAAACCTACACCTTCCCCTCAGTAGAGGTGTAGAATTTTCGGTTTCAGATATTGGGAATGATAAGAGATGATAATAGTCAATTAGGATAGAATGGGATAATAGGGAGTTATATAACGTTCCATAGAGATTACATAGATTTTTTATAGAGACCTGATCACTTTTGTATGATTTTTCATATTTCATTGTAAAAATATAACCCATATCCAAACAATTTTTTTTGATTGTGGATGTATTACATCAATTTGGTATCATTTTATTAATTCATTATGGTATAATATTTATATGGGTATATTAACATTGTTATTATATATATGTATATTTAATGACTATTTTATGGTTTATTTATATTTTATTCTTTAATGGTTATGATATTGATGTAAGAGTCTACCCACTGTATAGATTATTCACCAACAATAGTCACTAGCCTAAGGCTTATAGGGAGGTCAACCTGATTTCATGTTGTTCTCCTAAATTGTTTTACTAAAAAACATCATGGGATAATAAAAAATGGAATTATATAATTTTTTTTTATATTTCATATAATTTATGGGATTGGTTAATGAAGATTGATTAGTTGAAATGTGAGAAGAACTCAATTTGTTTCCCTAGAAAACCCTTGTATAGTTGAAATTCAAGTTACTTGGTAGCTGGATTGTTATTAATGGCTTCCATTATTACTGTTTCGTGATTTCATAGCGGGTTAAGTGATTATTTTTATTTATTATGTTACACACATATTGATGTGTCCAAATTGTTCATGCACATATATTATTCTTGGAATATGGGTTCACTTGACATGTTCATGATAGTGTGTGTGAGAAAGAAGTGGAATTGAAAAAGGATTTCAATTAATAAAAAATATATAAACATTTATTTGATTTCTTCTTGATAAAATTAATGGTTACATATTAATTAATATAAACTAAATGTAAATTTTTATTAGTTTTTATTTATTTTATTATAATGGTGGTGTGGATACATATATGGTGTGGATAAGAAACCTATAGTTGATAATGCAATAATTAGATACCAGATATGCGGATAATGATCACATGATGGGTTTTGTGAGAATTTGGATTTCATTAGAATTGTATATCAATGGAATATTATTTGATTTACTCAATAGGTAAGTTTGATATATAGTATATTATTGGTTATTGTTCTAGGAGTGTGACCCTATAGATGGTATAACATAACTAATGAGGTCCTAGGACAAGTGTGTATCTCGGTATTTTAGTGGATTATCCCTACTTTTCTATTGAATTTAACTAAAATTAAAGTTTGGTATTGTAAATAATTATGAATTATGGTTTAAGAAATTCCAGAAATATACCACTTAACAACAACTTGGGGAAAACATAGCATACAGATCTAATCATTATGTAGATGTATCCCTCAGGGATTTTGGTGGTGATATATTACCAATGAGATTTATGTGAGACAAATTTGTTTTGGAGAATGGAATAAAAATACGCAATGTTCAAATATTCTACATTACTATAGATGCATAGTTGATACTCATCCATATCATCTAATGTGATAGTATACAAAAGATAAAAAATAATGGATTGAGAGGATCAAATTTATGTTAGAGTAGATTATGATTCTATTCAATTTAAGGTAAAGTACTTATTACTTTATTCTAAATGTATTGATGATATGAGATGTCCATGTGTTGTGTTTTTAGTAAAAGATCATAAGGACCTAACTTGGGATGCATTCTACAACCTATTTTTGAGGGTTTCATTCCAAAAACATGGAATATTTAAGGAGATTATATATTAATGGAGCTATAGTAAGGAGATGTTTTAGTGAAGGACTTTGTGACTCACATATATGTGTTTATTTAACCTATCGTAAAATTGAATGTAGATAATCCCCTTTAGTCTTTTTTTATATTGTTTTATGACAAATTATTTGGATAAAGGTATAGTTTTTTTCCAAACGACATTTTCAAAGGTTTTTATAAGACACATATTGAAGGTAATAGTCTTGTTAAGTGAACATGATTTGTTATGGATACACAATATAGAGGATTTGATAGTGTATCATCTAGTCATATGAAGAGGAAATTAGAATATGAGTGTATGGGTGGTGAGAATCAAGGAAATCAAAGTAGGTTTTCATCACTTCCTCCATTAATGAGAAATCGTGGATATAATATTTAATATTGATAAAAAGATTCTTTTGATCAAGTCCACCTATTTTATAGAATCATGGTCCCCCTTTAGATGATATGGGACAATATTGATTCTTCTAGTGGATAAAAAATTTGGTAATTAATCGGAAATTATTAAGGTAAATACAATATTATTATGAATGTTTCGGGGGATCAACACAGAGAGAAATAATGTTTTTTTCTTAAATACAAAAACCTGGTGGTGGAGGGGTGTCCCATAGACCACCAAAACTACAGGGTGAGATTCTATATGTTAGTCTTATTTCTAGACTACAAGATTGTGGTTTAGGATTGTCTTAGTTTTATATTGGGAGGACACTATTTGAGTACATTGAGGGACTATATAAAGTAAAAGTTATGATATTGCTAACATAAACATTAGTTGATTCTTATTTATATAGCTTCTATATGTTCATTCATTTTGACTATTTGGGTATCCTTTTTTATAATTTTTTTTTTCATGGGTTTGTTAACCTTAGAAAAAATATTACAAAGGATGATTGAATACTTCATAAATTATCGAAGATTTGATGTAGTGGCGAGTGAATATGGGGAATTTTTATAATTATTTAAGTTATATATATCCATATTTTAAATTATAATTATCATTGAATAAATGAATCATTTATAATAATTGACATGATAACACTGGGCACCAAAATAATTTTCTTCTCAAGGGGGTGATAGTTACACTTTTATAAGCTACTATAATCTATAAAAGGGTTGTGTATGGTTAGATCACAGGTAATTGAGTCCTGCTACTACTCAAATGGTGAGAGTGTCCATGAAGGATTGGGAGGATGCTATCCAGTCAATCATTCCATACATAGAGAATATATATATTAGGAAATTAATTTTTAATGATTTCATAGAATTTCTACCAAAGAATAATATTTGGTTTACCATTAATGTAGTACTAGGTATAGATCCCATCTAAGGTCAATAAATTCGTCAATAAATCATTTTATATAAAATGTATGCTTTTACATGGAGAAGGAAAATCCCTTAGAGTAGTAATATATCATTTATCAAGGCCCGTGAAAATCAACCAAACTAATTCACCCAAACCCCAATATTTTTTCCCAAGGGAATTATTGTTGTTCATAATGCTTCACTTGTAGGAATGAATGAGTGTTCCTACCTCTGAAACGTAGCTTCACTTGAATGAATGTGTCAGTTATTGTCACGAATCGAATTTGGTCTCCATCAAACTGGCACCAAACCTGGATCATGTCAAGGCCTAAAGGGCGTTCCCTATCCCCACGGGCTGGCACAAGTGCCCAGGTATCATAAAAATTCATTTGGGAATGATTTACCCGAGTTTGGATTCATAAAATAAAAAATAAATACAATAATCCAAATCTGAAAAATTATGCCAAACAAGACTTAATAAAATTCAGAACTAAGTATATGGGTTTAAAAAATACAAAATTGGTCCAAAGGTGTATAAAAGTAGAATAAAAACATCCCAAGATACTCCACATGACAAGGGGTCATCACCCACGAGCCGTCTCCACAACACCACACCATAGAGAGAAACTAGCAACCCGAACCACCATCGCCCAAGGCCTTGCCTTTGCATGTGTCAAACATGATCAAGTCTACTTACACCCAAAGGTGTAAGTAGGGTGTGAGACTAATCCCAATAGGATATCGCCCTAGGATTCCAAGTGATAGGCATTATAAAATAAAATGCTTGTGAGAGTTATAAACAGAAAATGGTAGAATTTATTTCTAAAAGTGAAACTTTGAAAAGAGAATAACATTAAATGGGGATAACATTAAAGAATGAGGGAATTTTAATAAAACATGCAAGATACTGGTTTTCACATCCCAAAATACCATAAGGAAATGATAAATGACAAAATTCCACCAGCACCAAGCATAAGAACACCCCTAGGTACTAGTTAGTTGTGAGCCCCAAGTACCTCATACCTTAGTGAAAGTAACCATAATAAAATTCATTCTCATGAATGATCCACTACTAGGGAGCATACCCATAACCTAGTGGTCTCTAATCATCTCCATTTTAGTTTTGTTAGTGTTATCCATGTCATAATTTCTATGTGAACCATGGTCAAAACCCCTCCGTTCACTAGCGTACTGGAACACGTTAGCCCACCTAGTTACCCGGGTTTCCCATCTTGTGCTCAAATAGTTACCATGTGATACCAAAACCAATTTTCACATATAAATATCATATCTAGTCACATACATTCAAAAAAGTAGCTACACATTCTTTCCACCTTTTTATATAACTCAATAAACCACTTATAATTTCCATCAAACTATTTCAAGAAAAGTAATCCAATTTTTCACATTAAATTCATCTAAAATCCCACATTTAAAAGCGAATGGAGTCCAATATTTACCAAACCAGAAATTACAGCATCAAATAATTTTTATAAATCAAATCCATGAATTATAAAACAACACCAAGAGGCACAACAAGGGTTGCACATGTAAAACACCCATTTTCACACAAAATTGGCACTTATAAATCAACCATTTTAAAAATACTACCCAAATCATTTTTCAAAATAAAAATAATGAATTAGGAACATAATGAAAACATAAATACACCAATCCAACTCATTATACAATACCTACATATGGAATCACCTCCCAAAAGAGCCAGGAACCGCAAATCTTAGTGCGGATCTTCAACCGCACCACCACCGCACCACAAGGGAGTGATATCAAACCTAAAACCAGAGGATTGGACCATGAAACTCAAACTAAAACCCTAGGTACGAAGCCCTAGATTCTGGACATTTTTGGATTCAAGAAAAAATTGAGAAATCTTAAGGAAAAGGAAGGAACTTAGAAGGATAGTCACTTACTTGAGAAATCAAGATGATTTTTGAAACCAAAGAAGTTTGGCCCCACTTCTAGACTGAAGATGTCCAAATAATGGTAAACGAATCTAGGGGTGTGGATAGGTACAGTGGGAGTATGTGAGAGGTGGAATCACTGAAAAAGGATAAAAAATTAATATTTTATGAAAGAATTAAAAAAAATTAAAACTGGAAATGGGCTTTCGGGTTGGCCCAATACCTAATTTAATCACCCAAATCCAAGATGCTAATGAATTTTTAAGGGGCCCAAATTTATTTGGTCGTTTTAATAGTAAAATGAAGTTCATTTTGGAATTTTAATGGGTGAAAATGGTTTAAAAAAGAAGGATTTATTAAAGAATCAAAGTTTACTTTCAAAACTGGAAATGAGCTCTCTGGTTGGCCCAAATTTTGAAAACCCACCATTTCCTTCAAAAATGCATGGAAAACCCCCCAAAAAAGAAAGGATGTAAATTAAATGAAAAATACCTTTAACAATATTTCATGTATGTGACAATTCTCTCCACCATAAAGGACTTTCCGCCCCGGAAAGTCAACATGAAGCTTCATTGGAAAACAAGAACGGGTACTCTTCCTCGACCGATGACTTTCACTCCCATGTCTCATGTGTATCATTCACATACTTCCATAGAACCCGAACTAATAGAATATACATTCCTCGAAATATCTTCTCTTGGTATTCCACTATTTTCACCGGCCTCTCATCAACAGACAAGTCAGTCTCTATCTCCAGTTCTTCCCAAATCAATACATGGGACGGATCTGGGTTGTATTTATTCAACTGAGAGACGTGGAAGACATCATGGATGGACGTCAACTGAGAAGGTAAGTCCAACCTATATGCCACCTTTCCAATACGCTCGGTGATATCAAAGGGCCCGACATACCGCGACATCATCTTACCTTGCTTCCCCAATCGACGATAGCCCAGACGAGGGGCCACTTTCAAGAATACACTGTCACCCATAGAAAACTCTAGGTCTCGACGCCTCCGGTCAGCTTAAGATTTATGACGACTCTGAACTGTTAATAAGTGCTTCCTGATCAACTTGACCTTCTCAGAAGTCTCCTGTACAAGGCTTGGCCCCAATAGTGAAGCCTCTCCTACCTCAGCCCAACATAGGGGGGACCGACATGGCTGACCATTGAGCGCCTCAAAAGGGGCCATTCGAATAGAGGATTGGTAACTTTTATTATAAGAAAAATCAACCAATCCCAAATGGCTATACCAAGAACCTCCAATGTCCAGGACACATGCACGATGCATGTCCTCCAAAATATGATTTTCCTGCTCGGTATGACCATCCGTCTAAGGGCGGTATGCCGTGCTCATCTTAATGTGAGACCACAAGGCCTTTTAAAGGCCTTACCAAAATCGAGAAGTGAATCAGGGTATCTATTTAAGACAACTGCTAATGGTACACCATGGAGTCTCACCACTTCTTGAAGACACAAATGGCCCAACTCATCCACTTTAGTTGTATCTTTTATTGGAATGAAGTGGTATGATTTTTTCAGACGATCAATCACCACCCAAATGGAATTCTTACCCCGAGGTGTACGAGGTAATCCAACAATGAAGTCCATGGAGACCTCGTCCCACTTCTAGGTAGGAATGGGTAGTGATTGGAGCAAACTGAAAGGCCTTTGGTGCTCTGCTTTCGCCTACTGGCATGTGTAGCATCTAGAAACAATGTCTTATATGTCTCGTCTCATACCAGGCCACTAAAACTGCCGAGAGACATCATAATACATCTTAGTTTAACCTAGATGGACAGCCCACTAAGACTGGTGGCTATCCTACATCACCACCTTCTATAGAGGTAACGATACTACTGAACGGACCTTGAAGAACAGGATGCCCTTAGAAGATGATGACCAATCAGAGGATGTCTCCCCACTATGAAGAAACTACCTCGACCGCTGAAAAAGCTCATCACTAGGTTGTTCCCACTGAATCAACTCCAACAGAGAAAGAGTCAACTGGAATATCGCCAAGAATGCCCCTCCACTATGTTCCTCGGTCTCCAAATGCATCTGAGAAAAGAGCCCCATCAATGTACACTAATCACTGGACTTCCTCAACGTCTGCACTAGAACCCTTCTACTCTAGGTGTTGGCCACCACATTACCCTTTCCTGGGGTATAGACAATGTCAAAGTCAAACCCCTGAAATTACTCGATCTATCGACACTGCCTCCAGTTGAGGTCCTTCTGCGAGAAGATATAATCCACGATTTTGTGATCAGAATAGACCACAAAATTATCCCCAAAGACGTAGTGACACCATGTTTTCAAAGCATGCATCACCGCTGCCAACTCCCAGTCATGGGTCGAGTAGTTCTTTTCATGTGGTCGAAGTTGTCAAGAGCCATACGTGACCACATGATCATCCTACATAAGCACGCACCCAAGACCCATACCTGAAGCATCACAATAAACCACATATCCCTTCCCAGAATCTGGTAAAATTAGCACAGGCATAGTGGTCAACCACCGCTTCAACTCCTAAAAGGATTCCTGACACTGTGGGATCCATTAAAACTTCACCCCTTTCCGGTTGAGTGTGGTCATGGGGGAGGTGAGCGGCTAGAAGTCCCGGACAAAGCGCCTGTAATAACCTTCCAGGCCAAGAAAACTCATTATCTCAAACACATTTCTCGGTTCTTACCATGACATAACTGCACTAATATTATCAGGATCCACTGAAACCCCATGTTATGAGATGACATGCCCCCAGAAAATTCACTTCCCTGATCCAGAATGTGCACTTAGAGAGTTCCGCATATAGGCGATGGTCTCACAAGGTGATCAAAATGACCCTCAGGTGGTTCTCATGTTCTTTCATAGATCCAGAATAAACCAAGATGTCGTCCACAAATACAACTACAAATGAGTCTAGATATTAGTGAAACATCCTATTCATGAGCGCCATGAAAACTACCGGGGAATTCATCAATCCAAAAGGCATGACTAGATACTCGAAGTGAACATACCTACTTCAGAAAGATGTCTTCGAAATGTATTCTTCTCTTACCCTGAGCTGGTGGTATCCCGAACACAATTCAATTTTGGAGAACCACTTTTCCCCCCTTCAGTTGGTCAAAAAAATCGTCAATCTTAGGCAAAGGGTATTTATTCTTGATGGTCACTTTATTTAATTTTCGATAATCGATATACAACCGGAGAGTTCCATCGGCCTTCTTCGCGAATAAGACCGGGGCGGCACAAGGAGAGACGCTCGGGCAAATAAATCCTTTGGATTCCAAATCGTCCATCTATATCATTAATACCCTCTATTTTGTGGGGGTCATGCGATATGAGGGAAGAGATATAGGCTGTGTTCTCGGCGCAAACTCAATCGAGAACTCCACGTCCCGCTCTAAGGGTAAGCCTGAGAAATCATCTGGGAAAACTTCTGGGAACTCATCCACTACATGAGGTAACCCGCCCTTAGAGACACCACCACTATCCTCCAGTGCGAGCAATGACAACTAATAAGAAAAATTCCCCAACTTAGGGAGTGGAGGTCCTGCGCAACCCAACCGAGGATCTAATTATCCATGAAATAATTGTGGAATCCCATCTGGTTCCATAAAGCTTACTCGACGCCGATAGAAGTCAATATGCGCTTGGAAGCGCACCAGCCAGTCCATGCTGAGGATCAAATAAAATAGGTCCATATCAAGGACCAATAAATCCCACTCCATCTCGACTCCTAACACAGAGAGTGTGCATGACGGGCACCTAAGACCCTGCTCCTTTTTCTTACCCAGCGGCGTTACTAACTCCAATGCAACAGATAAAGGCTCGGTTGGAAGGCTCAACAAGCTCACAAGATGGGTAGATATAAAAGAAACTGAAGAACCATTATCAAATAAAACTGAAACTATAGAAGATGCAATCAGAATGGTACCTCGAATAGTCGAAGGTCCTACATCAGATCCCTCCGGTTTCTGATCCACAGCATGAAAATGTCTGGTCCCTGCCTGAGAACGACCACCCGCCTGTGGCTCTGCCCTAAATTGGCTCTGCCAAAAAGATGATCCAGCCCTACCTCCAAGACCACTGAACCGAGATCCCCCTGTCCTCGATGGCTCAGACTACGCTGGAATGCCCCTGGGAGGAACAGATCCTGTCCTACTTTGAAGTAGACGCACTATCCTGCAAAAGCGCTGCACGTGTCCCATACATCCACACTGAAAACAGGCCTTCGGAGGATGAGGGCATGTTGGAAGGATGTGCCCTGTCTTCCCATAATGGTGTCACACGATAGTCCTCGCATCTGAATCCACTGATGAAAACTTCCTAGAAGAGTGGCCTGAACTGCCACCTCCCCTCTTTACCTACTCTTCCCGCTTCCTCTTCTTTTCAGCTGAGCTACCAGTGCCCATAGTAGATACCCCTCTGAAGATCTCAGACTTTCCCTTTTGATCAATCTCTACCATGCAAGAAAGATCGACCACATCAGCATAAGTTCCCAACATGAATAGGAAGACCTGTTAGTAAATTTCTGGCCGCAGTCCCTTCTCGAATTTCTGAGCTTTCAAGTATTCACTTGAAACAATCTCAGGCGTGTACCACACTAATTCAGAAAATCAGTTAGTATAATCCATCACGTAATGATCTCCCTAGGAAAGATCCATTAATTCTCGAGATCTGGCATAGGATATAACCTCTAGAAAATACTTCTCGTTGAAGATGGGCTTAAAATCTCTCCAGCTCTTGTTTTCATGCTTCCCAGATTGAACCACTGATTCCCACCACCTATGGATGGTACCCTCTAGCTGAAAAGAGGAACATTTCCCCCGGAACTCCTCAGGTGTGTCCAGGAAGTCAAATATAAGCTCTATCTTCTCGAGCCATTCCTCTTCCTCTTGAGGTTCCGAGCTACCTCGAAGACAAGGAGGTTTATTTTTCAGGAACTCTTGGGCCTTATCCTTCATGGGCCCAAACTCATCTTCTCTGGCTAGAGTAGGATCCAGAACCCGTCCTTGTCCAAGATCCTAGACAGCCCGGACCACGGCTTCTATCATCCTTTGATCGAGTGGTGTAGGAGAACTCTCTCTGGTTTCCTCCCATGGGTGCGTAGGAGCATTCTGGGGAGGCATGTTGCTACAAAATACAAAAATCACAAGGAAAAAAATCAGTACAACAGTTCTGAAAATTTCAGGAATAACATAAGATATAAATAATCCAAACCCATTACAATAGTAAAATAAACAACTACTTCACCACCCTCTATGTCCATGTGCAGTCTACATCCCACACGTCTCACGTGTAAGTGAATATAAACAAACAATTCATACATCCCATGGTGACTCGAGGTCTGTCACGAGGGGTACGGGCCAAGAACCCTACTCATGACCAAAAATCTGAGCCCCGACAGTCCTATCTCCTATTTCACATGACCAATCCAAAAATAATAATATAACTCAAAAATGTTAACCTGCCTCTGATACCATTTTGTCCTGAACCGAATTTGGTCGCCATAAAACCGGAACCAAACATGGCTTATGGCATGGCCTAAAGGGCGTTCCTTATCCCCACAGGCTGGAACAATTTCCCGGGTGTCATAAAAATTCATTTGGGAATGATTTACCCGAGTTTGGATTCATAAAATAATAAAAAAAAGAAACAATAATCCATATCTGAAAAAATTATGCCAAACAAGAAATAATAAAATTAAGAACTGAGTATATGGGTTTAAAAAATACACAAAAGGTCCAAATGTGTATAAAAGTAGTATAAAAACATCCCAAGAGACTCCACACGACAAGGGGTCATCACCCACGAGCCGTCTCTACAACACCACACCATTGAGAGAAACTAGCAACCCGAACCGCCATCGACCAAGGCCTTTCCTTTGCCCGTGTCAAACATGATCAAGTCTACTTTAACCCAAAATTGTAAGTAGGGTGTGAGACTAAGCCCAATAGGATATCACCCAATTATTCTAAGTGATAGGCATTATAAAATAAAAATCTTTCGAGAGTTATAAACATAAAATTGTTGAATTTATTTCTAGAAGTGAAACTTTGAAAAGAGAATAACTTTCAATGGGGATAACATTAAAGAATGATTTCATTTTAATAAAACATGAAAGATACTGGTTTTCACATCCCAAAATACCATAAGTCAAATATAAATTCCAAAAAGGCCACGATCACCAAGCATAAGAACACCCCTTGGTACTAGTTAGTTGTGAGCTCCACGTACCTCGTACCTCGGTGAAAGTAACCTCAAAAAATTTCGTTCTTGTGCACGAGCCACTAGTAGGGATCATACCCATAACCTAGTGGTCTCCAATCATCTCCATTTTAGTTTTTTTAGTGTTATCCATGTCATACTTTCTAAGTGAACCACGGTCAAAACCCCTCTGTTCACTAGCATACTAGTACACGTTAGCCCACCTAGTTACACGGGTTTCCTATATTTTGCTCAAATAGTTACCACATGCTACCAAAATCAATTTTCACATATAAATATCAGTTCTAGTCACACACATTCAAAATAGTAGCTACACATTCTTTTCACCTTTTTATATAACTCAATAAACCACTTATAATTTCCATAAAACAATTTCAAGAAAAGTAATCAAATTTTGCACATTAAATTCATCTAAAATACCACATTTAAAACCCAATGGATACCAATATTTTACGAAACAAGAAATTCCAGTAGAAAAATATTTTTATAAATCCTATCCATGAATTATAAAACAACACCAAGAGGCGCAACATGGGTTGCACATGTAAAACACCCATTTTCACACAAAATTGGCACTTATAAATAAACTGCTTTAAAAATGATACCCAAATCAATTTTTGAAATCCAAATAATGAAGGAAGAACATAGTGGAAACATAAATATAGAAATAGAACTCATTCTACAATACCTACATATGGAATCACCTACCAAAAGAGTCAAGAACCACAAATCTTAGTGCGGAACTTCAACCGCACCACCACCGCACCACAAGGGAGTGATATCAAACCTAAAACCAGAGGATTGGACCAAGAAACTCAAAATGAAACCCTAGATACAAAGACCTATCTTCTAGAAATTTTTGGATTCAAGAAAAAGGGTAGAAATCTTGAGGAAAAGGAATGAACTTAGAAGGATAATCACTTACTTGATAAATCTGGACGATTTTAGAAACTAGATAAGTTCGACCCCAATTCTTGACTGATACGATATCAAAATATGAGGAAATGAAGCTGGCGGTGCAGATAGGTACATTGGGAGGATGTGGGAGGTGGAAGAACCAAAAAAGGATAAAAAATATATATTTTATGAAAGAATAAAAACAACATTTTAAAACTGGAAATGGGATTTCGGGTTGGCCCAATACCTAATTTGATCACCCAAATCCACGATGCTAATGACTTTTTAAGGGGACCAAATTTCTTTGGTGGGTTTAATAGTTAAATGAAGGTCAGTTGGGAAGTTTAATGGGTGAAAATGGTTGAAAAAATAAGGAGTTATTAAAGAAACAAAATTTACTTTCAAAACTGGAAATGGGCTTTCGAGTTGGCCCAAATTTGGAAAACCCACCATTTCCTTCAAAAATGCATGGAAAACCCCAAAAAATCAAGGATATAAATTAAATGAAAAATACCTTTAAAAAGATTTCATGTATGTGACAGTTATCCGATATCCCATGCCTTGGTACTTGTCCAAACCAACTTCCTCACTAATCCAACATGTGACTCAGTACCCATTCTTACAAAGAGACACCATTGGTCCATAATTTTTATTATTGTGGAGAATAATTAGACACTGAAAGAGGGTTTCCCAAAGATAACTATCCACTAATAACCCTAGTTTCAAAGCCCCATTCAATTGTATTAATTAATCAAAAAATATAAGTAAATTAATATGAAAATATTGTTATTGTTTCACCAAAATGTTTAACATATATTTACATTCATGAGGGAATTAATCCTCCCTAGTTTTTTAAAACTGGATGAATAGAACCTTCACCAGATGATATATTATGGACTCACTCGCTAAATGTTTACTTGGAGGCCTCTTCAAATTGATATACTTCCACCTAATTCCAAAACTATGGAGACCACATCACCCTTCCATTAATAAGGAGACATATTCTCCTTACCCAATATCACAATGGAGAACCCTTTTCCATGCCACCATACTAGGAATTAACTAGTTCCAAAGACTATTACTAGGGATATATATCCACCCTCTTAATGACTAGGGTGATGACTTTTCCCAATGTAGGACCAGGGAGACTACTTATCCCTACCAAAGAACTGGATGACCACTTCTACTGTCCGACAAATATTGTTCCACACTATCCATTCCTTACGAAAAGGGAGACACTTCACCCACCATTCCAAAATAGGGGGAATCCTATTAAGCTCACTTTCAATGAGTTTATTTTTTTGTCAATGATTGTAAATGAACATGGAATTCATTAGTTTAAATATGTTTATAGAATTTGATGGTGTTCTTGGATTCGAAAATTCGTATAAAAATAATCCTATGTCAATGAATATTTGATGATCATAGTTTTGAACACAAACATTGAATGATTTTGTAAAATGAAATGTCAACCAAACTATAAATGAGAAGTCCATTTGGGATATATAATCGATTTTGATTTATATTTTTATAACGGGTAAAGTAAATGTGTTGACAAAAAAATTTCCAACTCATGTAAGACAACTAACCTAAGTAGCCTAGAATCAATACGAGCACCCGATGAAGCACAACAGATACATAGATAGCCTCAAGTGGCTTGTTTACATAAGGTAAACAAAAGGAACCATAGGGGTCATGCAAGAGAATGGGTTTATAGGAGATTGAAATCTCTATGTGGGTTAGAACAAGTAGTGAAAATATAGTCAATATCACCCCAAAGGACATTTTCTGGTAATCTGGTTGAGAATAGATGTTTATTATGGAGTGAAATTGAAATAAAGGGTTTTATGTGGCTTTCAATTATTATTCATTATAATAATATATTTAAAAATTATAGATACATGTGATATGACACTATTTTTTCTATCTTCATCCTAAAGTTTCTAGTTTGGGCTAAAAATTGGTTCTATTTAATAAAATCAGTAAGTGGATTTAGTCCATAATGAAATGAAGATAACCATTCTATAATAAAAAAGAGGAGGTTGAGTTTATTTTTTGGTAGATCAGGAGAAATCGACCCCTCCACTCCACCCAAGTAGATGTGATGCATGAATTTTCCATTAATTCAATGATTGTACTCCATGATGCATAGAAGAGTACTCTTCCATGAATGATATTTCGAGAGGGGAAGTGTGTTGTTTTTCTATGATAAATAGATATACTAACATGCATACGTGAGATGATGAAAAATCAATGAAAATGAAACATCGACAATAGAATAAATAATATATAATAATTTTAATGTCATTTTAAATATCTAGGTCCTCAGGCCAAAATATATATATTATGTACAAAAGATAAAATAAAGATATTATATGAATCAACCATGCCACATTGATGAATTTTAAAACATGACCATACCTATAAATAAACATTTTCATGAGTTTCATGAATAAAAATATATATTTTTTGATAATTGTTATATGATATTTTTCTGATATGAAATTTCCAGGTCAGTTTCTATTCCGTGATACTATAATTATGACATGGTTTTTATGTTACTGGAAAAATTATAGAGGTGATAGAAAGAGAATGATTACATGAGGGTTGTTTTAACATACAACATACATGATTACATAATAATGTATGACGTTATTGTTGAGATAGGAGGTTGAAAAGTTCGAAGGAGGACAAGAAAACCCTTGTTTCATTATGTTTACATATAGTTACATAAACTAGTTACAATGAATTTGAAATGAATCGAAATACATATTATTTAATTAAAATATATATAAAATAATATATAAAGGAAGATATATCTAACATTTTATCTATTGTGTTATAAATATATATATATATATATATATATATATATATTTGTTTAAGGTATATTAATTGCGGGAGAAGATCGAGTTTGAAACATCAAAATCTGTAAAATAATATAGTATCAAGAGAGAGACCTGATATTATATATATCTGAAGAAAAACTTATACATCAAAGAATATAGTTCTATGAAATTCAATGATTCAATAAAGTATAAAATTAGATGGATAATAATTGGTGTTGTAATAATATTATTGCAGAGTGAAGAAAAATTATGTCTATAATTTTAAGATTGGATGTGTTTATTCATTACTATAAAGAGAAGATTTGTTTGTATTTTTTTTCAAAAAGACAAGTGATGGTAATTATATGTTGTTGCGTATATAAATTTTTAAGAATAAGTGGAAATTAATAAAATAAAAAACATTTTGAGTCTCAATTGGTATTGTACAATCTATTTGTTATTCTAATTTTTTTTGTAAACATTAAATAAGATAGTGTGATGAATCAATGCGATTTTGTGGAGTCCAGGATGCAAAAAAACATATGTAAAAGAATAAACCTTACCAAAATTTTATTCATGAATGATACTTTTGGATCATGGGATATTAGTTAAATCAAAATAAAACAAATGAATGGCATTTCTTTTTTAATGATGAAAATTGTAAATGATAATCTTTATTTTTTGTGGGTGTTCATAAGTGTTTCTAGAAAGAATAGAGAATAAGGGGTGATAGTGAATAATATAATCCTAAAATATTTTTGAAGAGTTAAAATTGAGAATAAGGTATTGAAAATTTTAAAATTTGGAATCCTAAACTGATTCACCCCTCTCAATGTATAACATATCCCCACGTAGTCCTCTCAAGTGGAATTAGAGGAATAGGTTCACCACTGTTAGATTCTAAAGATGAATTTGATAACATTGAATATTTTAGGATTCATTCCTTTAATCATTATTATGTTTAATTTTAGATAAGTTATTTCTATATTAAATTATAACTTATTTTCCCACAAGAAAGTGATGAACCTTAAAAATTTAGAATAAGAAAATAAGGAAGATCTCATACTAATAAAAAGTTTGATCCTTTACGTTCTTTGATAAATGAAGATAGAAATTTATTGGATGGTGAAGAACAAGGGGTTTGATGTACCAAAAATTATATGGAGAACATTTCTTCTTCAATTGGATCAAGGGATTCTTGTGATCCTATGTTATGTGAGACATTTGGTTGAACTATTTGTAATAAGAAAAATCAAGTGGGTGTGATCATATTTTAACAAATATATCAATTTAATCTTTAAAAGATATTATAAATTACTTTCTATAAGATATATTTACTTTTTATTTCTGGGATATATTAAAGTCATATGGAAGAATTCACATTGCTTCAGGATAATGGAGATAACTCAGAGAAATATTTGAGATAAACATCTCAAACTTCTATAAAGATATCTAAATAAGTTATTGTGAAAGATGTGTTTGAGGAGCATGGAGAAGGATTCTCTAAATTTGAAGAATAGTGGATCTAAAATATCAGATAAAATGATGAATATACTAAAGAATTTAAAAATATGATCCATGCATTAAATGAAAATATGATAAACATAATTTATTTTATGAATGTATAATTAAATATTTAATCCAGGAAGTTAAAGGAACCTCATACATTGTCCAAGAGAAGTGTGGAATTCATGATGAATAAGTTAGATGAACATTGAAGAAATATGAAGATAAAATTCAATTTTTTCAATATTGGATGAGTTACCTCAATATTATGTGTCTAGAACAATAAATTAAATTTTCCTATTTTGAAAGGACATATATTTAGCCTTCATAATAAAAAAAGTATGGTGATGTTGTAATAGAAAATTTTAAGAATAATTTTTATATCAAAAGGCCAAAATTATGTTATAATAGGATCAAGATATCTTTTTCTGATCTTTTGAAATTTATATCAAAGAAATTGGTACCATCTATAACTTAATGTAATGATTTTTATAAATATTTTTCTATAAAAATAAAAGGTATTAATAAAATTTATATAAATATAGATGAGTAAAAATAGAGAAGATACTTTCACCATATATATGTTAGATAAAAAAACAATTTGTAGTGTTTGTTCTCTAATTTAATCTTAACAAACGAGAAAAAATTCCAAAATACAACATGTTATTGAATCTAAAAAATTTGGACAACATACACTAAAGAAGAGAAAAACAATGTTTTTTTTGGGAGATGCTGGTGCTAATATCTATTTACGTATTGTGAAATTTATTTTTGTATTATTAAACTATATTGATTTACACCAAGGAAACAAACATCAGGGGTAACAAAACAGAATAAGAATTCACATTTTTTAGAAAATAAAGAATTTATTCCTCATAAATAGATTCACAGAACATACTAATTTTTTTAATGGTTGTAAACGAGGTGGACACAAAAGTGATTCATCGTTATCTCAACATGTATCAAAATATAATAGGAAGAATAACCCACATGATTTAGTTAAAAAAGGATAGTAATCATTGTGAAATAAAAAAAATAAAACCTATATTCAACGAATATCTAAAAACACTAGGTATAGTTTAATATCAAGGGTTAATTGTGTGAATAATTTAAATAATATGTTTCTAAATGGAGAACCTAAAAAATATTCCAATATTCCTAAGGAAGTATTATTTTTCTCCAAAATTTTTGGAAAATATAATAAATATGAAAGTTGTGAATGGAAAATCAGGTTTTTAATCAAAGAAGAATATTCCACGTCAATATGTTGAATGTAATGATAATTTTTCCAAAAATAAAAAATATTTTGTTATATAAGTTCGATGTGTGAGGTATAACATAGATGGACACACTCTTGGAAATTTATATATAATAATTCCATGATAGGAAGATTTTATAAATAATATTATTTTTTCACTAGGTGATACATGTTCCATAAATTCCCTTGAGAAGAGACAATTCACACTTCAAGAAATTTGAGGGGTGATGAAATCCAAGTCACTAAAGATAAAAATAAATGTAAAGAATAGATATTAATGAAGGAAGATTGTAGGTGGAGAAATATTTTTTAGAAAATATCAAATTGGACTTCACATTAAAGGAGGAATTATATCCCAATTATTCTCTTATATATATTATGTGATGTATTAACACTTAAATTTAAAGGAATTAAATGTTTTTCATTATATCAGGTGTAGTTTCTAAGGAAAGAGTACTGTCATATATTGATAATTAAAAGAAAAATAATCCATCTTGGATTGAATCCTCATTTTTAATTATAAAGAAGCAACATTATGAATGAATCAACCTTGATGAAGTTGATGAATGTTCTATCAACATTGGAAAACAAGAATATTAAAATGCTATCCTAGATTGATCTACAATTATGAATATTATTCATTGAAGTACATCATCATTGGTGATGATGTTGAAATTTTCTAATATGGATAGCCACATAATCAATTCCATATGGCCTATTTCCTATATTAGAAAATATTCAAATACAATGATGAATGTATTCATTATTATCAATATATTGAGGACTGGTTCCCTTGAGGGGGGATATGAATAATAATTAAAAACATTTTAGAAAATATTATCTCAGTAAAATAGAATTTTCTAGAATGTGGTTTATGATTTCATCATTTTAAAATTTATTTTATCATAATATATCGTCCTTGATAATCTAAATCATATTCTAAATCCAAGGAGTAATAATTAATTTTACCAATGACATAAAAATAGAAGTTTGAAAGAGTTACCAGACTATATAATCCCCCCATTAATTCATGAATGTTTATAAACTATGAATTTTAGTGTCGGATACTCAAGTGTTTATTCATGATAAATTCACACCATAATTGATAATTAATAGCTAGTATATCTTTCTTTACATTAGAGAACCATCTAATTCAATTTTATGAGTAATATCATTTTATTTTGTATCATTTCATTTTGTAAGGGACAACTTTTTTGTCTGAATAAATCCAATTTTTTTCTATTGTATCTCTATACACATATATTTGAATGATTGATGATACTTTTCTAAGTATTAATTTATAACCTTTCTTCAGTACTACGTATTTCCTATCAATAAAGGGGAGGGGATGATATATTGATGAGAACGGGAGAGTGGAGGAATGAAAAAGGTGTAGATAATAAAAGAACAGATATTCACATATCAATATTAATATTTATATGGGTATTCCCATAAAATAAAAGGGGGATATCATTGAACCAGCATTATGTGAGTGGTATTTGATTGCAATGATTGTCAACGAAGAAGAGTTTCATTTAGGATAATATATTGGTAAAATTAATAATATTTTCTTAGTGGATGGAATTACTATCTAATGAATCTCGTTTTGAAGAATATTTTATAGAAAAATTGACTAAAACTAGAATAGAATGTTTTTATACTGTGGAATGTCAAAAAAGTCATAAATAGGAAGATGATGTGGGATATATATTAGTTATGGGTTTATTTTTTTATGAAGGTTCAGGTGGAGTAGTTGGAAAACATATTATTGTATTTGGGTAGTCAACCCTCCCAAGATGAAAGGATTAAACATTGAAGCCTGACCAAGCTCAATGATGATATTTCTAGCCTCAAGTAGCTTTGGTATAGGTGAACATGTAAAGGCAGCATGTGGGTTATGCAGACGTATGGTTTTAGAAGAGATAGCATATTGTTGGGGCTTAACTTCTCCACACAGGTCAACATAAGAGTTCATATGGTGAACACCAACACCCTAATGTAATTATTCTAGTTATTTCATGTAGAAATGATAATAATTATGTTGTTTCATGTGAATTAGGGTATCAATGTTACATTCAATTATTGTATGTATTGTCCATTATTTTAAAAAATATTGACAATGATGATGTGATTCAATTTTTTATGTATAAAAACACAAGATTATTTATGTCACATAATTAGATCTATCATATAAAATCTATTGGAATACTCGATACAAATAGAAATGAATATAACCACATCACAATTATGTGAGGAGGATATGTCTATTTTTGTGTGAATTTTTAGAAATTGACCCCTCCAGACCACATAAAGATATAATGTTATTCAAGATTGTTTCATAGACATGATGTCTATATACCGTGATACATAGAATAATACTATTCCATTAAATATAATTAAAGATGGAAATTTTTATTTTTATTATTCTGGATACATATACTTCATCAAAATCATGAAATAATGAATAGTCCATGAAAAGATTTATAATACGTGTGAAGGTACTACCACACAATGAAGGACCAAGATGAATTTTTAAGACTCTATTAATTTCAAGGCCATTATTCTATAAGAGATATATTATTCCAAAATATTAAAAATGACCATATTTTAAGGATAAACCATGATGAAAAGAAAAATTTGGCACTGTGAGATTAGCTACAATTGAAAATATTCACAGGTTTTGTGAATATTAAGATTCATGCTGATGTTCATGGATAGAGGATATTCATTAGATATGAAATTTACAAGCGAGTTTCTCTTCAATGATATTATTAACATGAATTTTTTTAGGATTAATACATAATAATAATGATGAGAAAATTAGAAGGTTTTTAGGAGTGTTGTTGTAACCTAAAACATGAATGCATAGATAATAATATACGATGTTATTATTGAGAGGAGAGGTTAACAAGTTAGAATACGGGGAATCCCACAACAATTGCATTCATATTACTGATATTCACATAAACTAGTTACAATGAATTTGAAATTCCTAGAAATGTGTAAGTTCAAAATAAAAAATACAAACAAGAGATAGTGAAGGAATATTTTTTCAATATTAAATTTTCATTTTGATATATGTATATATTTATTTGTGTAGGTTTAAGGAAGATTAAGAGTACAAAAAAGATTGAGTTTAACACTACAAAATATGATACATTTTTTTCAATATAAATACCCAATACTATAAATAAAAATATAAAGTATTTAGTATCAATAAATATAGGTCTATTATAATTTGATGATGCACTAATGATTAAATAGAGTGGAAAAATAAGATATGTTGTGAAAATATTATTTTATAATGTATAATAATTCTATCTATCATTTAAAATCATTAGTGATAATTAGATGTTGTGAAGAGAAGAGTTTTTTAATTAATATTTTTATATAGAATAATTGATGTTCCTTTCATTCTACTTTGCAAGTGAAAGTAGAAGAAGACATGGAAAAGTATCTAGTAAACAATAATTCAAGAGTATCAATTGGAAATAGAGTTTAGTATTGTTATTAAAGTTTGTTCTATTGTTTGGGGATAAGAATATGAAGAATCAATATGATGTTGTGGATTTTTGAATGCTTAGAACTTTGTTACACGGATAAACCCTACCCGATTGTATTCATAGTTTTATACTAATATATTGGATAATATTCTTGAAATCCAGATTAGATTTAGGACTGGCCTTTCATTTTGAAAGGTAAACATTGAGAATCTTTGAGTCACTTGTGTGTTTGTGTGTTAGATTGTGTTCCCTGAAAGAACAGAGAATAAGGGAGAGATAGGGAAAACAATAGAAGCATCACATAACATTGTAATAGGTAAAAGTGAGAATAAGTGATTGAAAAAGTGATAATTTATAAACAAAAAATGATTAACCCCCTCTCAGTGTATGACATGTCCCTAAACAGTCCTTTGAAATACTCTCCAAATTGTTCTCATCATGTAAATCACATTTACCTACCATATAACAGGGTTACAATTTTACTAGGAATCCAAAATATAACACCATTTTCTTATTCACTTGTGCCAAACCCATTCAGAATCCAGCTAAGAACCTTGTGATCTTATGTTTCTCAAATAGAATAATAAGATTTCCAAATAGGATAGTATAGAAACTCATTCTCCCATGTCAACTCACCATTGAGTGGAACTACTATAGTCCCCTTTGTGACCCCTAGGATACATGATCAATCCATACACATCAGCATAAATCCATTAAATAATGAATTACCTTGATAATATGTTTATTACACCTTTTCCTCCTTAACATCTATGTCCCTTAGGGGAATTAAAACCATGTATCTTCTTGATAATGGGGGTACTAATCATAAGGAATATAAAGAAACTATTATTGCCTCGTGATTCTAAATTAGGACACTGATGTGTTCAGTTGGCCAATTTGATCCATTTAATGTGAAATGAATGTTTAGACCTCATCAATATGTATAATCCTTGAAAATGTTATTCTTGAATATTTCATCAAAAAGAATAGTCAATAATGAAGGTAAATATAAAATAATTATCTCATTTAAATGTGACAACCTCTATCTTTGGGGGACATATTTAACATGTTTCGAGATGTTCTTTTTTCTAACCCACAAAAAAATTGAAACAGACAAACCTATTTTTCATGAAAGTATAATCTTAGAATCATTCATAAAAGCACCATATACCATGTGATCATTATTCCACCAATGAAAGTATCCCTGGATGGCATCATTCTTCAATGGAACATTTCCCCCATGACCCTATTTCCAGATAATCCATTATCCAATAAAATACATTAATATTACAAGGTCCATATTACATGTGTTCTATTATTCCCCAAAAGATTACATCTCTTCTGATCATCATTACATAAATGTATATGTTTGTGGTGAAATAAACTTAAATGGTATACCCATGAATAATCCCTAACCAAAAATTTATTTTTCACCTTTTCATGAAATAAACAACCTTGAGGCATGATGCTAAACAGTATAGTACAATATTTATGTGTGACCATAAACAATGCAACCCAAAAATTTTAGGCTTTGATTCTTGTAAACCAACATACACAAGATACTTATTTATAGTTGAATAACAATATTAAATATATTCTCTATAAAATACTTAAGTTGAACTTCATATGTTTATGGTTGTACAACCTTAAAAGGAACCATGATGTTCGTTCTCCAATTACCATAAAAGGTATTTTATGTTTAATTATGTGTCAATAATTTACATTGGTTATAACTCTAATTATAAGGATACATAGAAATCCATTATCATGGTCTCAATCAAAATCCACAACAACCAATACCTCCAAAAATGAAGATAAACAATAGTTTTCCTTGTTCTAAACCGATAAATGTGATAGAATCAAATAACAATTAAAATATTGTTGGATAATATTTGATATATATAAAAAATATGACATCAACACATTATATTCATTAAATAATTAGTACAGTGGTAGCCAGTATCATATGTTGATTTCATAAAGACGTAATAATATATATTAAATATATAAGAGTGATATAACGTAGTAAAAAATATCCACATAAATGGATAGATGGTCCCAACATCACATCCTTTTGAAGAACTCACCACTCAGTGTGTCACTATTAATTTATTAGTGGCCACCTACTTTCTAAATGTTGTTCTACATTGATTAAAACAAACGCAAACACAATACATGTCTAACTAATAATAGTTCATTCAAAATACCTTAACAATGATTATTTAATTTATATAAGATGTCAACCATTATGATTCTGATGGAAAAAAAATACAATTTTAGAGGTGTTTATGGAAGAAACAGTTCACCAAAATAGATTGATTTACCTGTGTGAGCAGTCAGTTGAAAATTATTCACTTGTTATGATGACTTGAGGGATTTATAATTTTTGGTTATTGAACCATTTAAGTTTATATACAATCTCAGGACTCTTATAACTATGATGGAATTTAGTTAATCTTATATAGTTCTCTTCAGTTCAAATAGAATATTCCAACTGCACCTCATCTCATGTTAGTCTACTGGTACAAAACAATGGTTGTTGTCGAGTGACTCTAAATACTGATGTTATCTAGTTGAGAATCCCAACTTATGCCTCAAAAGTGAGGAATTCAGGACCCAGTGATATAGGGTATGTTATCAACAACCTATTACCTTAACACTAAATGGAGAATGAGATGATTCCTTAGTAACAAATAAATAGTTTTATGCCAACATTTTTGAATTTTCATGCTATGCTCTGGGAAGTGAATACCAATCAACCATTCTATCAATGTTTGGTTATGGAGAATAATGTGGTTCCTATTTCCATATCACACAACATTAGTAGTCTATCCATAGAGCTGTATAATTCTCATATACCAAATCCTATAAAGGTATACAAGTACATATTTGACATAACCAATACATTTTAGTAGCAAACTAGGATGGATAGTATTATTATCCAACTAAGACACCAATGATGCTTGAACATAGTCCTTCTAAAAACATCTAAGGAGACCGAACTGGAAGAAAAAAAAATTCATAGACTGTGGCACCTAGGAGGATTCCTCATAGGGGGAAAATGCCATTATGATAATGGAGTGGTACTATATCCCTATTCCTTTTGAGGAATCTTGTTAGGATAACATGACGGAAAATAATCAATGGGATTATATTTCTACCGACACATAGAATTCTTATCAATGTTTTATAGTAGCATTATATGAAGACTAATAGAATATCGAGGATAAAGCTAGGGAGAAATATATTATCCTTTCTCTTATACATGAATCCCAAAAATATATTCAATATTTTAACATAGATTACTATTATAACCGACACAATGCTCCCATACCGCCAACATATTTTGACATTGAATTATGATAGTTTTCAGTATATTCCCTTGGGAGTTCATGGAAATACCATATTTCAACTCCCACCAACACTAAAAAAGTTCATCATCATGTCCTAGAATATACTTAGGTGTGGATCCATATTCACTTTCCTAATCAAGATGATTGTCTGTTTATTAAAGTGGCCATTAGGGTGTAGGTCCATACTTGGACTCCAACCAATATTAAACTATTATGATGATACCGCTATATGAAAAAGACCATTACCCAACATTTTTATTGGAAATGGTGTAGGTTTCCTTGATTTAGTGGCAGAATATGGTAATAGTGATAGTGGGTGCATTTCGCAGTGGTTTTAATGGATTTAGTGACCTTCTCCCCCCTGGAAAAACTGGTTTTTTTCTTCGCGATGGTTATAACCGTCACGAAGAAAAAAACACTTCTGCTGGGGGACACCGCCGTTAAACCTATTAAAACCACCGAGATATAATAAAATAATATGACAGCTGATTAGTAGTAGTTAAAATCTTCACTTAAAAAATACCAGTTTCGCCTGGGATAACCACCGCTAAAACCATTAAAACCACCACAATATAATAAATAAATAGGAAATCTATTAATGGTGGTTTTAACCGCCCTTAAATTATTATCGGTAGTGACAGTTTTAACCCCCACAAGTAAAAAAAATACCATTATTGTAGAGGTAGTTAAAATTGCTGCTAAATATATTGTATTTATTTTTGGGTAGTTAAAACAGCCAATAAAGCCAGATTTTCCAAAAAAAAATGCAACTGGTACTGAAGTCCCATTAACAATTCCAAGAAAAAAACCATTCCAATAGATATAACATACAACACATCATAACCACAACACATTGCAACCACCCCACATCATAACCACCCCACATCACTACCACCTAACATCCTAACCACTACACATCACAACTACCATTCATAATTTAGTTTCAATAAGGACTTTTATCATAATTACTAAATTATTATGAAGGGTATTCACACAGAAATACAATATTTCATGGGAAACCAATTTAATAGTTCAATATATATTCTTAGTCATTTTCAGGTGTGGTGTGGTTATACAAACATACATAGAATGTTTTATAATAACCAAAGCAATACACTATCTGAAAATAAGTTATAATTGAAAAACCTAATTAGTGTGGCCATATAAGAAAAAATAACAATAATAAGTAAAAAAACACCCAAGTGTACATATAAAGAAGGGGAGATGAAGGATCCCAAATGTTGACTAGATATTCATGGAGAAATGAACAAGAAATAAGGATAAACCACCACTAATCACAAGTGAATCACTATTGAATCCAATGAATAATAAGGCTCTATCAAAAATGACCCAAAAAAGAGGAGAATTACCACCATAATGAGCTCTGGAATATACTATAATGATAATAAAAGCGTAATGGGGAAAGATAGGGCTACCCTAGATCAAATAACTTTAATCTAAATGATCTAATATGATCTAAGTGGTTTGGAACACCAAGGGAGGTGACTAGGGAAGGGGAGGATGAGTAAGGGTCAACAAAGAATTGAGGGAAAGTCTAAAAATAAAAATAAATAGGTAATAAAAATCCTATTTATAAGTGAATCACATTGGACTTTACCAAAACATGGTTAAAATCCAAAACACATGTGGAGGGTTTCGTAAAAGTGTTATATATAACCCTCATTTTCATATTATATTTTTCCCATTTTAAAATGGAATTTGGCCTCCCAAAAATCATAGAAAATGGGGTGGTCTAATCCATATTGGTTCTTCTATATTCTTCCATGTAGAGAATCCATGAAGTAGTTCCCATTTCCAAACCATTTTACCCTCACCATACCCAAGGCTACAATGTGGTGAGCTTGGGTTTCCTATTTTGGACATGTGGTCTTCTGATATTCCATGCCCACCCAAGGGAATTTAAATATTCTCATGGTGCATAGGAAAACCACTAGGAAAACATGCATAACACCATGTAATCCCCAATTCATGGTTATATATCCCATTTTACACAAGACCACGCCCAATAGAAAACAACCTCTTTTGTATCCAGATAAGTCATTGCCCAAGCTGTGGTGTCCTTCATAAGGCTAAAACACCACCTCAAACCTTAGAACCACAAAAAAACACTCCCTAAACATCCCCAAGACTTGATAATGCATAATGGGAAGTTCAAAAATGGTATGTACCATTACACTCATTATATTTATTTTTTTCCCTATTATTTATCAATTCTATGTCAATTTGATCATATTTTCTCCAAAATTAAAATTACTATATGTGTATTGAATCCTATTTTCATGGGATACATAGTGATTTTTAGATCTCCAACATCAACCCCTATGGAAAAACTAATATCAAATCCCCCACTTTATCTTAGTGACTGGGTTTCTTCATTCAAATTTGATTTCCATCTATTGGGTAGGCATCAAGACCGGTTCATTTCATTTTAAACATCAGTTTAAACTACATTAAACCTCATATAATAAGGTATTTTTCACATGATCATAAACTATATATTATTTTAGTCATTTTCAATTTATTTTAAATAGTGTGATACATGATCCATCTTGTAAGACATGAAACTTCTTAGAGTAGTCTACCTAGTAAGACCGATCTTCATTTACATATTATCAAAATCTATATATGGATCCATTTCATGTGGTTCTTTATCCATAAACCTTTGTTATGAAAAAAATGACTCTTATCCTAGGAAAGAGCCTAATATGCATAAGGGTATTATATAAAAACTATATGTGGATAGATTCATGATGTTTCAATATATGTAATGATGTTAGGATCTCTTATAATATTCCTTGGTGAAAATTGTAATCACACTAGTTATACCCTAATGGATAGAACCTTCCTCATTCACATCAATTTGTTTATTTATTTCTCATATAATAGTTCCCATACATATCATCCTTCTTCTCCTATAAATGGGACAAATATTTATAGAGGACCTTTTCCAATAACAATGAATGGATTGATTCATTTTACTATGGGATATGTTTTTGATCATTCATCCTCGGGTAAAAAAACCAAATAAATTTAGGAAAAACGAATAATAAAACATGATTCATGACTAAAAAGAATCAAAATATATGGTGCATACCACACTTTTGAAATAAATACATAAAATGAAACTTCATAAATCAATAAACTACATGAAAGAAAACATGAGAAATCAAGAAAATGTTAGTCCATGAAAATGTATGGGTGGCAACTATGTGCCACACATGATAAATATACAAACAAACTATTACCATATTTGTCAAAAATATCAAAAAACTACTAATAATGGTCTGATAATGAACAAAGATCATCACACTCTCCACCACCATCTCTACATTCTAATACCACCTGAAAGAACATTATATTGAAAATTAAATATAGTAGTATATTTATTTTTAATATTAAACCCAATAAAATGTTTTCAAACTAAATGATTTTCAATTTTTTGTGATTTAAATTGTCACCAATAGTCAATGAAATACCATTGGGGGCTGATCAGGACGTATTCTGATATAAATCAATCCATGCTTTCTACAAAGAAGATATCTGACCCCCCTGGTCGTGAACTGTGTTTTGTAAACAAAAAATCTCTCTATGAGTATCTCAGGGTATGGACTGACTACAAACAAGAGTAGATATAGTTTCAATCCTTGGTGTCCTACCAAATAAATGAGATGGTATAGGTCCCAAACCCATCACTCACACTCTACTAGGATGCGCATTCCCAAGGTCTTTAGAAACCGGGTCATCCAGGGAGACTGAGTAGGACTGCGCAGGATTAGCATCCTATAATTCATTAATTTTTACATACAAATCAAATTGATGTCATATTAGAAGAAATATATATTAACATAATAACAAATGATAATAAGTTATTATAATAAAAAATGAGTTCATAACCCAACTTCTTTGGGTGGGTCATTAACAAAACTTCCTTTAATTGTTTGGTGAACATTCATCCAAACTTCTATTCAGGATTATTCATGCCCTAAACTATGTGACTGTATTAAACAGATATAAAGCTAAAATTTAATATATTAAACAAATTATATTGTGTCATAAATATTTAAACTAATGAAAATATTACCAGGGAATAACATCTTCTAGAAAAACCCTTTGACCCCGCAGTGTGATGGATGACCTGCTTAGCCCGGCTCGAAGCATTCTCTATTAAAAGATCACAAAATAAATGAAATGCAATATAATAGTAATTTATTCAATGTCATATCCTATTCATATGAATTTATAAATGTAAAATGATATTATTATAGTAATATATATTTAAATACAGTCTACTTCTCATCACGATGTCTGTAAAAAACCTTCCATTTCTCTTTGGGTACCCCATCTGGTAGCTTTTCATACATCTATTTAGCAGTCAACGAAGTGGAATTGACATTAACCTCAATCTCCATTTAACATATTTCCATTTTTTGCATGATTTTTCAATTTCCACTTTTGTGCTATCACATCAGCAAGTATAATGTGGAAAAACATCTGTACACAGAAATTAATTTTGAAAATATAAATAACATGACCTTTGATTACACCATAATGTATTAAAAATACCTTTATTTGGGAATCAAAAACATCATTTTCCCAACTTGAAAGAATATATCTACATTCATCATATGAAATAGGAAATGAAACAAACTCCTCATCTAGCTTCCCTAAAACTAGGCTAATAAATCATATGACGGCATCCATAGGGACCCCATATGAATCAAATGGCACAACTACCTTCTCTCCGGTAAAATTCGATACATATTAACATTTTATATTTTTCTCTACAGTGTCATTATTTCCATCTTTAGTGAACAAACAGTTAGTATAAAAAAGTGAAATAAATTTACTCATATTAAAATTTGTAGCTATAATAATCACAATCGATTATCCCTATGAAGAACTAGAAGTGGCACGCCGCTCCCCCACCATTGAGGCTATGGAAGTGGGAGGAAATGACTAGGCTGCTGAAGGGATGATCACAGAGGGTGTGAGAGATAATGCAAGGGGAGATGTTGTAGGAGGCAAAGTAGATGGTGGCTCAGATGTCGTAGGGAGGGAGACATATGGATCTTCATCTGCCGCAGTAGTTGATGAAACAATATATCACATTCTTCTTGGAATTCCTTCCATTTAATAAATTAAAATAATGTTCATAACTTGTATTTCAACAAAATTATGCACAAAAAAATTAAAAAAGATAACATATACAAAATACTAACAAACAAAATATAAATAATAATGATAATGAATGATTGCACAAATGAAATTAGTAGTTGCTAAATGATTGTATAACTGTACATAAAATCATTTTATCCATCAGTCATGTCAGTTTCCTACTCTATTAATTCATCAACATCATTCATCCATGGAAGACTAAAATTTTCAATATCATAGTAGAAAAATAATTCTGTTTCTTGTTGTTGATGAGATTCAATATCGGAGGTCAAATATTCCACTTCAACACCAATATCATAAAAATCTCTTTATCTTACATGAGAATCTACCCTCCTCTCTTCATCCACAACATCATTAACATAATATACCATTTTTCATTTGATGACAAGATATATGGATCATGAAGTTCATGATCACCAACATCCATAAACTGAGATATGTTCACCAAAGTAAATAGAAAGTAATCTCTTTTAACACCTCTGATAATATCGAAACAATTTCAATTGAATAAAACAACTAAAAAATACTCATGGTAGTTTAATTAAAAAATATATTCCAGCTTTCCATAGTATCCCACTTCAGAAAATGTAAAAATAAATTATTATTTGTTTTTAATCTCTCTTCTTGATCGACTATACGAAACCTAAATCTATTCACATTGTAAGCATCAAAATTTCTAACTTGTTTTAGAGGACTTCAAGAAATAAACTTCAAATATCTTGATTACTATACTTGAGTATCATTATGCATGATCTAAAACAAGAAATATATTTTATTAGAATTACAAAATATATGTGTCAACATCATATTTATATTTATTACAATATTTATGAACTTACACGTCGTGAAAACCATTCTAAAATCTCTTTATTAACCGCTTTCGTTATATCATTCTCATTTAATGTTCGGTATCTCATTATTCTCTTTGTTTGTATCCTTAACTCTTCAAAAAATGGATATATAATTTCACTATTCAGTATCACATATCTATGTGCCTATAATAATTCTATTTTTGTCAGTGTAACATTTTATTTTCTCCCAACTGATTGGCCAATTATAAGATTTTTTTTACTTCCGATGTATTTTAGATTTAATCAATGTGTCTTCAGCCCATAAAAATGGATTAACTCTTGTCTCAACATCTTCCATGTATCTAGAACAAAAGGTAAGACACTCTTCTGCCAAATATCCTTCAACTATAGAGCCTTCTGGTTGAGCTTTATTTCTCACGTAAGATTTCAAATTCCCAAGATATATGTGAAAAAAACAAACATAAATTATCATTTTATTAAGGTCAAAAAATTGTTTACATAACTAAAAACATATAAATAAAGTACATATCAATTTGATACATCCATCGATAATAAATGGGGCCTCTTAATTTAGCTTCCTCAACCAAATTTGTAGTTAAATGCATCATGACAGTAAAAATAGATGGATGAGTGATCATTTCCATTTCACAAAGTGGAAATACAAACCTCCCTTGAAGGTTTTCATCATCAAATGGATGTTGATATTTCTCACATAGATACCTGAAAAATGTGCAGAATTGGAATACAACAGTAGTAACTTTTTCATGTAATAATGTACGCAATGCCAATGGTAGTAACTGGTGTAACAAAATATGTGAATTGTGACTTTTCAATCCATGTAACTTATGATTATTTAAGTCAAAACACATTGAAATGTTACTTGAATACCCATCAGATACATTCAAAAGCCTTAAAATTCAAAAGAATGTATATTTATCCATATTGTTCATTGCATAAATTTCCAGAGAATACTTTTCTTTCTCATACAGCCATAGATCACATTTTATGTTCAGTAAATGTAAGCCTTTCTGAGCATTGAGATGATCCTTAGACTTTCTAGGCCCATTAAGCAATGTGAAGATCAAATTTTCATAGACATTCTTCTCAATATGCATCACATCATGATTATTCCGCAACAAATTGAATTCCCAATATGAATGTTTTAAGAATATACTTTTTTTTATTCCATTGTTTCATTTTGATTTCACTTGAAGATGCACTTTGAAACCGTTTCCAGCTACCATTCAAATGATAATCCTTCCCAAATTCTATTTCAACCTTTTCAAGTTTTTTTAAAATTTCAGAACCAGATAACATCTTTAGAGGTGGTCTATGATCAAAGATACCGTTAAATTTTGATCTGTTCAGCAAAAATATTTGAGATGCATTGAGAAAACTTCTATGTCACAAGAAGAACTGTTTTCTACTATGAGGTAGCCTTTTGGGCTCAAAATCTAAGTTATAAATAGTACAAGCCAACCCCATGTAAGTGATCGAACTAGATAAATTCCTATACCCAGGGAAGTCTCTAATGGTCCACATTAAATAAAAATGCATTTTGAACATTGTTTTAGAAGAATCATCAAATTTCACAACAACGTTTCTCCATAACTCCAGTAATTATTCAATTAAAGTATGCAAGTATACATAAATATCATTTCCAGACATTTTTTTCTAGAAATAATCAACAAAATGATAAAAGACATTTGTTTCATACACATCTATCGAGGCGGATTGTAAGGGATCAAAACAACTATCCAAATGCTATAACTGGTACTCAAAGTCTTAAATGGGTTTAATCCATCGGCATCCAATCCCAATTGAACAATCCGAGGATTATCTAAGAAATCATGATGTAATGAATCAAATACCTTCAATGATTGTGAATCTCATAGATGTCGCAATAACCCATCATTGTTATTATATAAATAATTACACTTCATGTGTTCGGTGTTTTTTCATCACATGAATAATCTTTGCAATTGAGGCTTTAATGGAATGAAATGAAAAACCTTTGCAGGTGTGTACATTTCTTCTTCTTCAAGGTAGTATGTTGATTCAGACTTCCAACATCACCCATTGAATTCCATCTAGAATAAGAACATTTTTTTCAATCATGTATACTTGAACACTGTCACCAATAATTCATGAAATCATTGGGACATGCATGTATTTTTTTATAATTCAAACCAACCCGATTAACAACTTTTTTCCTATCATAAAAAGAATTCGGGATGTTTTCTTCAAGAAAATAATCCCACAACAATTCCAATATCATGAAAAATGACTTATTTTTAATTCACATTGACATTTGATATGGTATATCATTAGAAAAAAAAGATTTAAATATTTCAAACATCCACTATACAACTCTTGATTTCCATCGTCGAATTAATCATGAAACATATTTTCTTCAGTGAAGTTTTTTGTTACATTGTTCCCCACATAATCAAGAGGAGGGTCCATTCATATGCTAAAATCTTCATATGGTTTTCTTAATTTCTCAAAAACATCGCTTGTGACATTTCTATTTGTATCACCCTCATTTAGTTATTCTTATATGGGTTGATATTGAAAATGGTGTCTTGAATTTACAAATGCGTAATTTATAAGGATTTTAATTTCATTTCCCTTTATTAATAATGTTGGGAGCACGTTCAGTGGATTGACATCAGTGCTCAACCTTTATGTATTTTTTGATTCTTTGTGCCATATCCAACACAAATATTGACTAGGGAATTTCTTCAAAATTAAATGTTCACAAACCTCATCCCTCTTCGACCATCTTTTAAATTTAAATTTAGGACATGCACATCATATTCTCCATTCAACAGATCGATTGGAAATTGAAAAATATAAAAACTCTTCCAAACCCTTAATATACAAAGGTGTGTTTCTTGGTAATGTGATACAACTTTTATATACGTATATCATAATGTGACTACAGAATATTAAAAAAATTAAAACACAAAACTATTAATAAATAGGGAACGAGATTCATATATTCTAGTGGAAAAAATGTATAAATATATTAAATTTTTTTGAAAAAGTCATGTATTAGATCAAAAAAATCCTCAAAGAGACTGTTTCCCTATAGCCCATGGTGGTTATCATGTAGAAATAATCAGATAGTGGGCTGAAACATATAATAAAATTGAAATATCCAAACAACACATCATATGAAATGAGTGGAAAGCTCCATAAAATCTGTGATATACAATGGATATAAATTTGTTTGATGAAGCTCATCATATATAGTGGAAATATCCATAATACTATTGAATAGTGGTGTGTCTAATAATTTCCTCTGCCGATTCTATGTACTAGAACAAGGAAGTGATATTTCCAAATTACTATAAAAACATTATTAACACACTACACAAAAAATAACACCAGATAGAAAATAAATATTTATGTGGTTCGGATAATTCAATACATTTATGAGAGAATACTAAAAACATTTTCATTGTAAAAGATAAAAGAAAACACAAAACTCATCACTCACATGAAATCTGTTATAATGTCTCAAAAAATTAATATAGAAACATACATTATTCAACAAAATATTTCATACAAACTAATTTTGATGGAGTAATTTGTTAAACTATTCTTCAAGGAAAAATAACCACAAATAGGACTATAGTTATTTATATCTTATATATAAACAATTTAAATGAAAAAATGATTATTAATTACTATAAATGGTTTATATGGAGTAAGAGGTAAGGATCTTGAACCAAGGGATATAAGTGATAAAGTATAAGTAGAAAAACCCACCTCCATTTTTCAAGATCTTTTGTAAGGAAAAAGTACATGTGTTGTAGTGATGGTGACCGAGATACCTAAATAATACTAGGATAGAGCACTACATGGCCTCATTTTTACCTATCGATCACCAAACGCTAGAGAATAGCATCGCGGTTCTAATAAGACCAGTGGGTTTTTGTTTACCCAATTTTATTAATAAATTAAAATTCATGAAAACTAACATGATCCAAATAGAGTTAATTACATATGATAAATATTTACAAATCATATAAATGTCATTAGTATAAAATGATCCCTGAAACCTAAGGCTAAATCAAAAAATCAATCTCCCATATCTATTTACAACACTAAATAGATATGAGACATCAGGTCATTTAATCCATGATGCCCTTCCCATTGAACTAAAATCATAACAATACTTCTCATGGTCGAGTCATGGAAAAATCCTTGTATTATTAAAAGAGGAAGGTGTATAAAAGTATTATGGAACTATCATCACATGAATTTTGGTATACGTGAAAGGGTTATACAAAATTCAAGTCATTGTGATCCCATCCCATTCATCAATCTCCATATAATACATACCAACACACACGTTAAAAAATATAAAAATACACTTCTTAACATACTCATTATTTATCAGAACAATATCCATCGTCATGGTAGCATTATTATTTATACTAATCAACATTCTTTTTATAAAAAAGTGAAAATAAGCAAAACATATAAATGTAATAGTCATGCTTAAGAAATAATTCCATTATAATGAATCTAATGCTCAAAAAAACAAAATTTAATTATTATTCAGTATGATACATTAACAATAATATCAACAAAAAAAATTCAATGTCACACATGATCACAACATAAAACATGAATACAAAATGAATATTGTATTATGGAATACAAATAGGAATAAAAATATCAAGACAAACATTAATCCGATGGTAAAGATACATTATCTTAATGCTATTTAAAATTCCAATTATACTAGTTATAATTTATTGGATGAGGAGTAATTCGTTTTCACTAAAATATATCCAAAAAAGGATCTATATTTATCATGGGAAGTAAAATATGTGAACTAGTAAAATACTACCTAAGATCAAGTATGGTATTTATCATAACCAATTTTACAAACTACCTCTGATATGGGTGAGGCAGTGAGGGTTTCGGGGGTTTCTGATGGGGGGGTGCGGGGGTCTGGAAGAGAAGGGGCCATGGGGGGGGATTGTTGGGGCTAAAAATATTTAGTGGGAGTTTATAAAAAAATTTCTCTAAATAATTAATAAAATATTTTTCAATAGTTTAGTAAACCGCCGCTAACAAACTGTAGCAAGAATCTATTAATTTCATAGTGTACCTCTCAATGACTACTCAGTGATAGGTCAGTAATCTTACTCTTATTTAGGAGGATCACTGGAATATTCTTATAAGTATTTGAGATCATGATCGATCCCATTTTCCTTTTTGAGTTTATGTTTTATGAAACATCCTTACATTCATTCCTGGGTAGACCCATATCAATTCCATTACAAATATAGATCTTTTTCATATACAATCAATCTCTCTAATGAATGTTGTTATCACTACCCCAATAGAGTATATTAGTAATAGGTTATGTCAATGACATAGGTGAAGGATCATATTCCTATCCATGTGTATGAATACCCTCGGAATGTCCAAGTGGGATCCATCGAGGAGTATGCTCATATTTATCCCCTCACCTAGGAACCCTCATTAATTATAACATTAAATAAATTATATAATCATGATAATATACATATTACTTGTAATTATTGTGAAAAATGATAGAATATTCTAGAAAACTTCTAATGGATTCATCATTGTATCACAATGATATGATGGTATTCTTCTAGGTGATTCCTTATACACAAAGGTTATTTCCATCCTTATATGAATTAGATAATAATTGAGGTTCCAATCATTGTCACCTAGTTGAAATTATATTTTGGGTATCACTATGTGAGTCATATTACACATGATATGTTTTATATCCATTCCCTAATAAATGATAGCACTCACGAGGCCCATAAAAAACTATAGCTATTGAAGAACTTGTTGACCACTTATCAAAGGTATAAGGCGAAAGTTCCCACAGAGATCCTCCCCATGACATTAATGTTAGATAAATTGGAGTTCTTCTCTAAATTTATATACATGAGATCACCCCCAGGAAAATATAGTTATTAACTCTAGAGTTACTCACCATGATACTTGTTGTGTAGGTCCTCCCTGTATGTCCATAGTTTTTATTCTTTGAGGTCCTCACCCTGGATTTCAGGTGAAGCACAATAGTGTTCCTCCAAATGGTTATCAATATAAAGGTACTACCAATAAAGACATCCCATTTTTTAATTAAATTCCTCTCCAGGTAGAAACCAACCTGTGATTACCCTCATATTGTGACTTACTCAAGAATTACTATTCGAAAACTCTATGTTCATCCTTATAGACTAGTGAAATCATATCCTGCATGTAGGATGGATCAGGCTGATGGATATCATCTACACCACCACTTTATTATTTACCCTTCGATACAACTGAGGAGTTTCCAAATAAACTCAACTCCCATGATAAAATAACATGGAAATGACCTTTATATATATACCATTTCAATTAATTTTTATTTTAAGATGAGTACAATAAGTTGTTTATATTGAATAAGAAGAATAATAAAAATTGGACGATCATGTTTTAGCACATGGCCACACCCATAATGACATTATATTGTCAGTAAAATAGGAATGCATACCTTAATTACACTATAACCCATGAAAAGGTCTCCTATATCTAAAGTAATGCCATCTTTAGAATCGAAAAAATTAACCCACTAAGATAATGAGAGAGTTGTACCATCATGTAAATTTTGATTCAATATTTCTTGATCAGTACCCTAATTTTGAAAACCATTGGGATAACCTCCAAAAATCTTACCTCTATAAATTTAATGAAATTTGTTATATAATTTCCAATTTTCTACCTGAAATCAATATCACGAGTTGGGAAGAGTATAGGGCTCTACATTTAACATGACTTGTTAGTCAACCTAGATTAAATGGGAGTGAAATTGGTATACCATCACCTCAAGAATGTCCTCAAACTCAGGCATTGCATATTTTTTTGGAGTATCCAACAACATTCTACATTCTCAAAAACTACAAAAATTTATTTAGGAAGATAAAACAATTCAAAGGAACCATTATTAGGTTTCATAGATTGTTGAGTAGTTGTCTTGTATGATAAAAGTCAAACCCACCACCATAATGAAATCCACAATGGAAAGAATCCATTTCCTAGAAAAGGAGTTACATTTAGACTAAGCTTGAGTAATGGATCATGAAATCTAGAGTGTTGTGATATATTTTGCAACATCAGTAGTATTGGGGAAACCCCAAACTACAAAGTTGAGGGAATTTTTACTACCACCTCCACCCCTAGAACCATTGATGCCCCAATAGCTCAAACATGTGATTGTTAAGGAATAAATTGAACCCCATACCATAGGTCTAGGGGAATTTATATTACCACTTCTTCTATTAAGAAATGTCTTCTTTGAGTTTGTGGAATCTTCATAAAAAATATCTTAACTGTTCCTACCAATTTATTATTCATCTATTTAATCAGGGGAACTCTTCTCAAATGTCTCCAATAGACACTCTCAAAGTCACATCAACTAACGAGGTTAGTTAGAGACACTTAAAATCTATAATATAAAAAGGACCACCAAGAATTTAATGGTTGTGATGATCACAATCCACCCCTCCCTAGACATCTTGAGGGGGTAAATTCACCTTAATACTATAATTAGGATAAGGGAATTATTTTTATGATATTTATTAGTAAATTTCGTCAACATTAAAATCTCAAATAACCTAGATCCTGAACCTGATATGGAATTAAATGGTGAGGAGTTATCCACCCAACACATGGTTTGGATTAATGAAGAAGGTGTATCCATGTAGAAGAAATGACAATATTAGAATCTATGAGCTCTAACGAAATATCAGTTACCTCCTTCTTTATGTGAATTAGCCAAGGAGAAATATAAAGGTTTATCTGCCTACATATCCCACCCATAACCTTATAATTATGAACCACTTTACATTGAGGAATTTTTTTTCATAGTATAAAGTTTAGTTGGAACAAGTAAAGCAGATAAATAACAAAATACATAATTATATATTATTATTGGGTAAAACTCTCAAGAATAGGCTAATGAATCACCTCAATAACATATTCAATGGGAAGAAACTACAAAACTTTTAAGATTATATTATTATCAACCAACCGGGTCTAGGTCAAGGCTAGTGATTTATGTTAACTTGGGGGACAATGAGTGTTAGGAATTTCCCCAAACATCATACAATATTATTCATCAAGAATGATGCCCCAAGACATCTCATCCTATATATAAGTAAGTTTAAATGGTAAGATATCCATATAAATATCTTACCATTTATTCCACTATGTCATAACTCCTTAATTATACATTCATACCATACCATTGAAACCTTAAATTATCTATTGATGGAAAAGTAAAAGCGATTAATGTGGGAAATTAAAAAAATTTGTCTATAAAATACTAATATATAGACACATTGTTTTATAAATGATAGTAAAGGAAACTGATATTAGATAATTCAATCCAAAAAACACCCCAATGACCTAAATGTTTTCTATATCAGCCCATAGAATGAACTCAACATGGACTACCAGTCTCTTATCAATCAATTTGAGGCATCAACTCCTAACATGGAAATTATCACATCATAAAACATCCAATTGAAAATAATATTAAGTAATAAACCAATTTCATCCTATACGTTGGTAATATGAATGTCTCAGGGAGAAAATACTAGCAAAGAATGAAAATATTGATCCAAAATCCATGTGTATCATCATGGGTCTGAAGCATCATATTCACAATGTACGGATAACTTATATTCAGTATCCGAAAACATAAAAAAAAATATTACAGAAATTAGATATGATAGATTTTAAAATCCATTCATCCAATAATAATTAAGATGAAAAATTGTGCCCTTATCTCTGTTTTTAAGCTGGGTTAACTCGATTAGGCATTTTTCCAGGGCGATAAATTTTTAATGTTTTTACTACTCATTATGAAAAAAATTAAACATTATAAAATAATATTCATTATTGTGATTAAAAAAATAAAATCTATTTTAAAATATTAAATTTCTATAATTGATTAAAATTAATTTTAAAATTAACCCACAAAACACGGCGGAAGAGAGTTTTCTAAAAACAAAATTTTTACTTAAAAGTATTTTAATTCCAATATCATGTATATTTTGTTAATAAAATGTTGTAAATTGGATTGTTTTTTACAAATAAAATTAATGAAAATTAAGTGCTATAAAAAATATAAATGTGGATTTAAATATTATATTAAAAAATATTTTTTTCATTAAAAGGAATTATTTACACTAACACCAAGAATATAACTTTTTCAAAAAAATTATTGAAGAGTGTCCGTAAAATAATTTTACAATTCTGAATTTGAAAATAATATAATTTTAATAAAATAATTAAATTTTTAAATGTGGTAGATGTTAATTATAATATTCAAGCATGAAATTCAATAGAATCAAATTTTTAAGAAAACATATTGTTAAAGTGAAAAATGGATTTATTAAAAATTAAGTAATTATTTCATAATAATTATTCAAAAAATTTGAATTGAAAAAACCTTTAAAAATATTTTTTATAATGTGTTATAGACAATTCATATATAATAATAAATTGGAAAGGAAATAACTTTCAAATTAAATAAGAATATCTTAATAGTATATCGATGTTCATCAAAGTCAGTTTTTTATGTAAGGAAATGGAAATAAAGAAATTTTTTTTTAAGAGAAATATATTTAAAAATATAAGGGATTTATATTATACCCCTTAAAATAATTTAGCACTTGAAATTACATCACTCTTATACCAATCACTGATGGTACTTCTATATCATAACATCCTTGGGTTCCCACATAGCTTCCTTAAATTTATTTTTTCTCTAAGAAACATTGACTAGATGAGTGGTCCCTTTTAATAGCACATTATTTATAAGATATGAAATATAAAAAAGTTTTTTACTTATAATATAGATCTTTGTCCAGTAATATAGCCTCTGATTTGAGTACATCGGAAGGATCACGTGTGTGATTACTTAGAAGAGATACTTGTACCACATCCTGCACTTGATAGAGATTCAATAGAAGATACATGAAATAAGATACCATTCAGATATTTTCAAGAATATTTATGGGAATAATATATCTAGGTATTATATTTTCCTTCATTCTAAATATCATAACTGTATTATGAGGTGATATTCAGAGGAATACGTTATCACCAACTTCAAACTCCAAATCTCGCCGATGATTGTTAGAAAAGTTTTTATAGACTATTAGATGCCATATTTTTTTATGACGGATGGATATAATATTATCTTAAATTTCCTCTTTTATATGAGCTTCCAATATCATTACTTCTCCAACTTATTCATAGTATGTCAGAGTTCTTTCCTTTCAACCATAAAGGTCTTAGTAAGGAGAAATCTGAATGCATGAGTGAAAGATGTTGATATAAGAAAATTAAACCCAAGTAAGGTGTTAATGCCAAAAAAATTTAAATCCACAGAGAAATCTGTCAACATTTCTTCAAGAGTTTTAATGGTCCTATTAGAATGACCATCTCTTCAAGGATGATAATAACAACTGTAACTCAAATGTGAATCTAGATAATACTGAAGACATCTCTTGAACATCATTGTAATCCCCAAATCGCAATCATATATGATTATGAGTGTCAATCCATGTTATGTAACTAATTTCCTAATATATAACCAGGTAAGATAATCAATATAGAAATATTCTATAATATTGATCAATTGAAATATGTTTAAAAGGTGATCTAATATAACCCAAATAGCATGATCCCCTTAGTTTTTTTGGGTTACCCAATGATGAAATACATGTTAAATATTTCCCATTTAAATTATGGTATGGGTAACGGTTATAGCTTACCATTATTCTCTAATAACATAATATTAACTTTTATAACACTAATATTCATGATAAAAACACTTCAATATCCATTTTCATTTTATCCCATAAAAATACTCTCTCAAAAATCTATTCATCAGAATGCTTTAGGGATGAACATAGATGGATGAATCATGATCCTCATAAAATAACTCATTAATGTATGGAATTGAAAGAACACATACTTGGTTTCTGAAGCATATCATTCTAATGTGATCATTTATAAACACAAGAACATTCCTCACCTTCTTTTACAATTCCACATCTTCATTTTATTCCTTCATAATCATCTCATAGATGGATGATTGAAAATTCGGATGAGAATGATAAGACCTCGACACATTACTCAAAATTTCAAGATCTATATTCTAAAAATAAATATTTGATCTATTTAAATCATCACCATATAAAAAATGGAATTTCCTTTCTAACATAGAGCAGCATCCACCTTGTTCACCTTCACAAGGTTTTAATGTATTAAGCAGTCTAAATCAATTAGCAACTCCAACCATCTTCTATGGTGAATATTACACTGTTTATATCAAAATATATAATTAAATATGTTTTTATCAGTATATATATCACACTCTTAATGATATAGATAATTCATCCACATCATCATCGTAAAAATTATGTCTTCCAAATCGAAATCATTTGTTGGGTAATTTTTAAAATGAATTTTTAATTAGAGATAGGCATAAGATATCACTATTTCATTCTATATAAGAGTGCATCCTAGTCAATTGTTTGATGCATCACTATTTATCACAAACCATTATCCACTATAGTGTAGTGTAAGCATAGGCACACTACAGAACATTCTCTTCAATTCTCTGAAATTCTTCTCACATTTATTTTTCTATAAGAACCTAGCCCCTTTTAGTTCAACATGGTTAGTTGAATTGATATCCATGAGAAACTTCTCACAAAACATTGGTAGTATCCTTCCTATAGATGATATATTTGTTCAAATATTGATGGGTTTTATGTATTATTTTCTATGAAAACAAAAGGTTTTTTTCTACACTTTAATGGCAACCAGTGTGATAGAGTTTTAGTTAGAGCGCAATGCGATCAAATTTCATGTTGGACAGAGCTAACATTTATTGGTTGGGTTAGTCCATTGGATTTTTGGCTTACTATGAAAGATTTGAATTATAAGATAAAATAATAAGTGGGGATCTAATTATTTCCTTCCATACAAAAGGATGATCATTAAAAAAAATAAGTGTCTACACCATTTTGAATGTACACCTTGGCCCCTTCCTAATTATAGGAAGGGCGATGTCAAATTTGACCACCTGCGTAATGGGTTGGCGTAAAATTTGATAGATTATATATATATAGTATAATATAGTATAATATATTATTTTTAATTATGGATTATAATATAATATATATATATATATATAAATGATTATTTATCAAACATACCTACTAGAACCAGGCCATCCCAAATCTGTCTGTATCTAAAATGACTTACACATAACCCCCATCAGAAGACCTAAATTAATATCCCTGGATTTTAATTTTGTTTAAATTGTGATAAATTTGAAAAAAAATTTAAATATTGATTAATTTTATTGGTTGTTCTAAAATTATTTTCAGCGTCACAAGATATATTAATAATTAATAAAAATTATTTTAATAGAAGCAAAATCATTACAAATACCATCGATAATTTTAGCATACTTAATTTTTATTAGGAAGTATAATTTCTTATTGAGCTATCATGAGCTAAGATTGACACATATTTGTTTGGTTCATTATTTATTTACATAATTGGTACATTTATGGTTTTTAATTGATATAAGTATTTTTATTTGGATGATTTGGGAATATTCACTCCATATTTAAATATATAAGTTTATTAATTTTCACATTTAATTGATAAAAATATAATTTTTCTAATTATTTCCACCTCACTTGTGTACGAGTACACGTTGTAATGATTGGAGGAGTTTATGGTGACGCAGTTTGAGCTAAGAGCCACTGTAAAACAAATAAGTGTAGTGTTCAAGAGTTGTGGGTGATGAAATTTGAGTAAGGAATTGACTCAAGTAATTTCTATAGTTTCACATTTATTACATTATTTTCTTGATGGATTAATAATAATTAAAAGATCATGTTCAAGTCATTAATTATTTATTTTATCATTTACAAGTTTTACTATTTTTTGAATGTATATTTACTACATGTGATCACATTGTATGATAATAAACAATATACAATGACAAAACTAACATGTGTGGTGAATGTGTTCTATTTAATTCATGGTTATGTTTTGAGTACAATTTCATAGAATACGACTGTTAAATATGAAAGGATTTAACTCATGATGACTAAATTAACAATTCTCATAAAGAAAATATAACTTATATGAATTGAATTTGGACGTAACTAATTTTTCAAGGGGACCATCATCTCCATTTGAGAGTGCATATTACTATCAAGAATTTATTATGAGATTGGTAGGTCAAAATATATAATATTTTTTTAAAAAGAGTATCCATATACAACTTTTTGAAACATCATTAGAAAATAATTTAGATATTAAAAAAGGACATATTTATAAAAGAATAAGCTGTATCGAATTGATTAAGGATTATTGAGTAATTGTAGTTGCATAGTCAAAATCTGGCCATTGACTATCAGAATAATGCATATCCCATAGATCAGGATATGAATAGAATTTTAAGGATCTTTCCACTAGAATACTTAAGTGAAATGGTATTCTATATCTTTTAGTTAAGGGAAACTACTATTTGATAAAATAACGAGGAAGATTTGAAATTTTTTTTATTTTGAAATGTCTATTATAAATCATGTTAAAGAAACAATATATTTAATTTTATAATTTTATATCAAATTTATACCTCCACAAATATAATTTTACTATGATCAATATTTAATAAAGAGAATATCTTGATTGGAGATAACTTCTTGGAGTGGATTATGCACTTTAATATTGTACTTTTTCCAAGAGTTGATTCTTTACGTATTGGATTCCCCACTTTTTACTGACCCCCATTAGGGACCATGAATGGTGGATAATGATAAATAAAAGAATCATATGGATGATTCATTATGTGTTCAATGATTCATGTTGTCTTCTTTGTCTAGTGAGATATAAAAAATTCCTGATGGAAAATATATTTTCTAAATTTATTCTATATATATAATATCTTGTTTAATGGTATTAATAAAGACCTCAGGTGATCAAGATGATCATTTAAATTGATATACAAGAGTCCCTTATCTTCATACTAATCTAAGAATTAGAAAAAATATATTTTTTTCATCTATACCACCTAACTACATGAATTTAATTTATAATTATAATATGAATAACATGATTAAGTAACTCACATATTTATTGGTTTTAGTTCCCCAAGTATATAATGATATGATTAATTCCTATTATTTGGTCCTTACAGTGAGAATGAAAATGAAATAAAAGGATAAGATCTCAATGTATAAGACACAGTCAAAGACACTGATGTTATACCCAATTTGGAATACAATGATACAGATGGAGAGAAATTAGTAGGTGGTAGTATTCTTCTCATGTGGAAAGAAATCCCATTAGAAATAGAATTGTGTAGATGGAAAGTGGTATAAAGGTAATTCTTCTTCAACCATAAATTTTTTCATTGAATTTAGTCTACCTATATCTAAAAGTTACATATTGTGTACTTCATGTGGATCACAAATTTCTATAAAAATAGATAAACAACATATATTTATGAAAATATCCAAATATGAAGTAGATCTTTGACTAGAAAATTGTGTGAGAATAGAAGCATAAAAAATGGGAGATTATAATCTTAAATTCAATATTATAATGGTTATTATACTAAATAATAGTCATTATGTACCATCTATTATAAAAAAACGTGATCTCAGTGTCATATTAAATTTTATGGGATTTTATTTCATGTTTTGAAATATTTTTATTTTTATTTATAAAGATAACATATGTTATAGTTTAGATCATATTAATAGTGGGTTTTATATATTTGAAATAAAAAAATCTAGTTTTGGAAATCTATGAAAAATCATGAGAGAATTACTCATATCCAACCCACTTAGGGAAATTCATGATATTCCAATTAAATGAGAATAATTTATTAGAAATATATCATATAGGTTATTTAGACACTGTTGAGTTCAAACCCTTGGATGAATTCCATGCTTGTTTACAAGTAAAAATAACCAAAGAAACCTTTAGTTAGGAGTGATAAAGAGATAAATAATCACTAGAGTTAGTTCACACTAACGATTGTGGACAATTTCGAACTGAGAAATGGTGTTTATTTCATTACTACTATAGATGAATTTAGTAGGTATGTTTATATTTAGTTTATCGGGAATAGTACAGATTCCTTTCAGAATATTAAGGAATATCTGAATAAAGTGTAGAATCATATTGGAATAATGATTATGAAACTCTTCTAAAACCATGGTGGAGTATATCTTAACCAATTATTCATCAGTCATTTAAACGAGTATGGGACAATTTCCCAATTTTATCCCTATTATACACCTCATAAGAATGGGGTTAGTGAAATCATACCCTTATTGACATGGTTATATCAATGAAGAGTTAAGAAACTCTACCATTATCATTATGGGGATATGCACTAGAAAATATAGTATATAAACTAAATTATACTCCAATAAAATATGAATATGGTATTCCCTAAGAGTTTCTCTATGGAAAGAAATCCAATTTGTCACATATACATATATGGGGATAAAATGATTTTTTCTAGACTATACCAAGTGAAATATTTGCATCTCAGAGTATTAAGTGCATATTTATAGGTTTTAAGAAAGAAACTAAATGATATAAAATATATTAAACTTTATATATAATGGGGATTTGGAATGAAATGTTTTATTTTTGGAAAGGGAACACATTTCCAATGTAAATATTAGAGGAAAGATTTAATTCAAAGATGTTGATGCACCACATGAACAATAGTTGGTATGGGAACAATCTTCACAAGTGACAGTGGAAGATGAAGATTTTCCCAATACCAAATTATTTCATAGGCCAACTAGAGTGGATAGAGAACCAGATAGACATGTTTTCCTTTTCACTGAGTTGGGTGACACATTACTGGTATAGAATTATGAACCGATAACCTATAATAAATTAAAATATATCAAGGATGTTTCTAAATAAAATAAATATCTTATTTAGGAAATATAATCCACATACTAAAATCATGTTTTGATTTTAGTATATCTATAGATAGTGTAAATCCTATTGGTTGTAAAAGGGTATGCCTAAAAAAATTTACATGTCTGTTGAAGTAAGTACATATAAAGAAAGATTGGTTGTGAAGGGTTTTATGAACATTAAAGGTATATACAATTAATCCTTATAACTAGTTTCCATACATGATTACATCTTAAAATTACTTGTAATAATGTCCCTCCATGAATATGAAATTTTGTAAATGGATATAAAAATAGATTCTGTAAATGGAATGTCAATTGGTGATGTAATATAGACAAAAATTAAGGGCTTATTATTTATTATAATTCCTATAAAGAATGCATTATGATGATATCCCTTTGTGGATAAAATTATGTATCAAGATAATGGAATTTTAATATTTATGTGGCCATAAGTAAATTCAGTTTCATAAATAATGAAAGGGATCCCTTTGTCTATTAGAATGTTAGTGGGAGTGCCATTATTTTCATTGTATTATATGATGATGATATATTGTTAATGGGAAATTAAGTGAAAGTACGAAACTCAGTGAATACTTAGTAAAATGAATAATTCCCCATGAAGGATTTAGGCAAGGATGCCTATATTATATGGATAATGATATATCGAGATTGAAATCAGAACATTTTTGTAATAAGTAAAAGTCTATATATATTTATAATGCACTCCAAAGGTATAATATCAAATAATCCAAGAGAGGGTTTTTTTCCAGTGTCACAAGGTATTCATATATTCAAGAAGATATTTCCACATAAAAATTTGGGGATTTAAATAAAGAGTATAATCACATATGATTTAGTAGTGAGATATTGCATATATTTCATTATATGTAAAAGGTTTGATGATGAATTTGATGGAAGCATAGTGAGTAGATAAAATGATAATCTTGGATTGATGCATTGGGGAGATATAAAAACTTTCCTTAATAATTGACATATACAAAGGATGTGTTATATGTGTATGGAGGAGTTGAAAAGATAGTTATGAGGGGATATAATGATGCTAGATTCTAGATACATCAAGATTAAATGAAATTTTAGTCATACAATGAATTATTTCTTAATATGTTTTAAATGAGATGGAGATGTATGAAACACTTCACATTAAAATATTCTAGGGAAAAATCCAAATATATAGAAGCTTTGGATGCATCTAATGAAACAATTTGGATATTTATCTTCATTTCTATGCTTGTTATTATACCTTGCAGTAAAAACCATATTGTAGTATACAGTGATAAAACTATGATAGTGGTGATTCTCTGGAAGCTGTGGTTACACTAGGGGGAAAACATATACATCATAAGTTTAATTTCATGAGAGATTTTTCTCAAATATTTTTAGTTGTGATTATCTTAGTAGAAACATGGGATAACATAGAATACCCTTAGAATAACATTGTATCTTAGATGAAAAATTTTTCTCAGGTGAGAGATAGTGGGTTATGAGTTATTAGAAGTTGGATCTAGAGAAAGTCATAGGGTTATAAGTGGGAAACATATACCCAAATACATTATGTAATTTAATCACCAAAACATGTATACAATTTGATTCATACATGAGTGTTTTTTTATCATAGCAGTTTTGATAAAATTGTGTCAAAATTTTATTTTGTAAAGTCCTTAGATTAAGTATTGTATAAAAATGATATAATAGTTCCTAACTACTATGGGAACGTTGATATACTATGATGGTAATATTAAATATATGTCCTAAAGTTTTGACATATCATAATTAAGGGAGATAGAACTTTTTTACTATCAGGTTTTGGGGATCATATAAATTAAAACTCATTATCATGATGTTAACAATTGTTGATATCATTTAGATAAAATAACAATGAAAGAACCACTAATAGAAACACTACATGTTTCATGTGTCACTGCTTGTTCCTATATGTGAATATGTGTATTTGTTTCTTGAATTTATATCATTTTCCGTGTGTATCATTTGATCACATACTTTCATATAAGGAAAAAACCATGACATTGATGTCTTGGAGAGGTAGCTTCTATTGGGATTATCATTTATGGTATGGATATGGTTGAATGATCAAGATATATTTTTTTCAATTCCATATTAAAGAAGAGATATATTGTGTCCCCACATAGACTATGGTAGTATTACATTAACTAAATCCATGGCCAAATTACATGATGGTATGTATATACTATAAAGACACAAGATATATAAATAATTAAAAAGGATCATTACACAAGTGTGTATATTAATTTAAGATAATTTTTGAGATAAAATTATTGTATTTCATAGAGAATGTTTGTAGGAGTTAGTCATGGATATGAAATAAATTTTTTCATTTGGTGATATCAAGGGTTTCTCGGATCAAATCTTGGTTTTGGATTGGGACTCACGACTATCAAGATAAGGAACTAGAGGGTTACACTCTAAATGTATCAAGAATATCCAAAATTTACTTGAATATTAATGTGTGATAAAGTAGTCCCCACATGTGGGGCTGGTGAATTCCTGAGTATGAATGTTGAAAAGTAAAAATGATTCAGCTATAAATTTAAAATTTAGAGTAATGATGATTGAATTTGTTTTTCCAGATAATTTCCAGATGATTGATCATAATATTAAAGATGAGAATAAATAATTTTACAAAGGTTCCAATCACATTCAATTTTATTTAAATAATATTAGGTGTATACAAGCTTATTTAATGGTTTGTATTTTATCACATAACCTGTCAATGTTTTAATAGTGAGTAATTAGTTGATGATGAAATTTATTAAATTTTTTATTAATTCATAAGTATTCATTTTTTTTACATTATGTTTATTAATTTATTTCATTTATACATGATATAAGGGATATCACCATGATAAATTGATCATTTTTCCATTCTTGGAAAACTATACACATTCATGATTCCCATATTACTTAAAAAAAACTATCACAAGAGTCATTTTTTCATCCTTGATATCATTTATAATATTATCTTTATATCCTTAGGAAAGAAAAAATTATGAATGGTGGTATTAAATGCCCTGTATGGGTTATGTATAAGGGAAGTTATGATGAGAAAATAAGGACTAATAAATATGGAAGAGTGGACAATGAAAACACATTCCATTAAATAAAAAATTTGAGTTCAATTATAATCGATGGATAATATCAATATATAAAACACATGGATAATTGTTACTAAATTCTTAGTAAAATAATTTCCTGATTCTTGAAATTCATGATCATGGCCTCTCAACCAACATATCTTGAATATTACCATTATATCCTTTCAACTAAACATAATTATTACTAAATGGTTAGCTATAAACTAAATAACCCTATACAATGACATTCCCATTATATTTTCTCATAAGACACATTGACGCATTAATGGGGATATATATAACCAATAACCATCCATCCCTAGCTTGTCCTATGCATTAACCATATTTTTAATGGTAAGTAAATTTATTTTAAAAATCACATATAAGTCATAAATTACCAATATTGAATGAAGAAAACAAAAAAAATAATATTTTAATATTTTAAAAGATATATGGAATGAATAAATATGGTATAATTAGATAATATCCCTATTAATATCCATGGGTATTGTCATAAATGAAAATAACATTTAAACATCAATGAATAATTTCCTCAAGGAAATAATATTTTAATTTTTAAATCAATTATTTAAAAAATATAAATTTCTGGAATATTAGAAAAAACAATTTCTTTTAAAATAATCATGTAAAATTTTAAATTATGATTCAAATCAAATAGTATTCATGATGAAAGGAAAATCCATTTTTTAGTGTGTGTAAAAACAAAAATCCATTCATAATTTTGGTAAAAAGTCCATTTTTTTAAAATGTAATTAATATTCCTTTTATGTTTTTAATAGAAATAAAAAAAATTTAAAAATAAAATTAATAAATTTTTCGAGTATATTAAAACAATTGTTTAAATTTTTTTTAATGAAAATATTTAATCATATGAAAAAGTATGGGAAATAAATTATTCATACAAGAATTTTAAAATAAAGGCCCTTACATAAAAATTACTTACTACTTTATGGTCCAAAAAGACAAGAAAAAGAAAATAAACATTTAAAAATATATAAATAGAATATAAGAAAATATTCTATCTTTATGATATTATGGATATATAATTTTCCAAATGGTAACATGAAAATAAATATTCTCTAGATAAAATAATATGTTATAATAAATATCTTTCCACGTGTTTTTCTTAACTCGTAAGTAATTCTAACGTACCATATAAAAAATTTAGAATTATTTTAATTATTTAATGTAATCATATAAATAATTTTAATATCATATATAGTCCAATTATATCATTATAACACCTATTTAGTAATAATTATATATAAAATTCATCATTTTAGGGCGTTAACACTTTCATTTTTCAAATAAGTTTTCATTTGATGGTTTTAAAGAAGTATGATAAGGAAGAAGTCCTTATGTACGCACGAGCGACATCATTATTTTTTAATGATCGTAAGGGGAAAAAAGTAATTGAGACATTATATTTATAAGAAAATAAATATTTCATAAATATCGTATATATATATATATTCAATATTTATATCTTTATAACCATCAAATTTAAAATAGTGATAAGAAAATAATTACAACTTTATACGGAGATGATAAACCATACGAACACACAAGCAATGTTTCTGCATTCTATAGGATAGAAAAATTAGAGAAAATGATTTTCCAATAATAATATTAATATCTCAATTTATTTTCTATACCAGATTAATTATTTTAGTATGGTTATAATATATTTAGAGAAATTATAAAAAGAATAAATTCGAAAGAGTTATTAAAAATTATTACCTCTTATGTATATACCTTTCTTAGTTCCCTTGCTAAAGACACATGGAATGATGTTTTAAGAATAATTGAGACAAAAAATAGTAAATATATAATTTAAAATACAATATCTCAATATTTTGGCAAGATATGTGGCTCAAAGTCATGTAAAGAGGAGATTAGATGTGTTTCCTTTTATAAGTGGTGGGAGGGAAATGCTTTGAATTTTTTATAGGATTAAAAAATTGTTATTACATTTTCTGGGAAAATGTTCCCATAGAAAATTATTTCTTAATAATGAGGTGGTAGAGTTGGATATTTATTCATCCCATAATAATTTAGATATAAAATTTGGGCATTATCACTTTTTTAATCTAGTTTAACCAAATTTACCATTTTAACATAGAGATTTATTTGTTTTTTATTATTAATTTTGAATTAATTTTTTTTAATTATTAAAGAATATATATTATACTGATTAAGAATATGGAATATATTTTTTATGATACAATTTATATAAGTGGGATAAATTTATTTTAAAATTTAGTCTCAGAATGTAATGAAAAATAGTTTCATGAAAAAAGCATTTTTAAGTCTAAAAGTATTTTTATTCCAAGATCAACTATAATATTGACCCAAAATTTGTAACATGATTTCATTTATAAAAAAACAAATGAAATTTTAAAACTAATCCAAAATAAAATGGTTTTTTGAAAATATTATAATTTAAAAAATAATTTTATTCCAAAAATGATATTTACACTATTCCCCGAAAAATCAATTTCTATAAAACGATTATAAACAAATTCACCCTAATATAATATTAAAATTATTATTTCATTTATAAAACATTTTTTAAATGAAATTTATAAAATTTTATACAATTAATTATAATATCCTTTCAAGAAATCCTATAAAAACCATTTTTTATGGAAATATATTTTTAATGCATAACACCACATTATTGAAAATTGAATACTTATTTCTTAAGAAAAGATCAATAAATTCATATTAAATAAATAATTTATAAATATTTTTCATAATTTGGTTAATAATATTCATAACCTTCAATCCAATGTCTATATGATAACATTTACATTAAATAATAATGTTTTAATAGTATACCACACTTCATTTAAAGTCAATATTGTCTGTAGTAAAACCTGTTAATGAAATAGATTTTTTTAAGATAAATGAATCCTAAATTTAAATGGTGTTACATTATACACAATGATATAAATTTTGTGTCCAAATTTTATCTCTCTAATAAAAAAGACCACGGATAGTTATTCCTCATCACATCTTCATGTTATGACATTACATTAATTTATGTTTTCTCCAAAAAAAATGTAACTATATGGGTTTTATTATTTGATAAAACATTCTATCTACTATATAGAATATCCACTAGTTGTTACGTTTAAAATACATCTTGCACCAATGGTATAAAAACTAATTTCAATTCATGTGAAGGATTAGGTATATACTTTCTCGTGAGAGATTGATAGAATACATCATGAACTTGAGAGAGATTTAATAGAAACACCAAGTGATGAGCTACCATTCTGGTAAAATAATGAATTTCTTGCGACATATACATATAGGGATCAATATTAAATTATTTAAATATCTCATAACCTTCTTCCAAGGATATATTTTATGAATAACATTTCACCATATTTGAACTCTAGACCTCAATAGTGATTGTTAGAAGTAAATTTTTATCGAATTTGAGCATCTATTCTGTAATATTTAATGTATGTAAATCTCACTTCCATTTCCCTAGATAGACCATGTAAAATTATATTTCAATCTCTAAATACATTCTACAATGTCGTAGTTCCACACTTCCTTCCATATAGGGATTTATAAATAGCCATATGAATGAGAGTGTGAATGTTATTGTGATAAGAAAATATAGCTAAAAGAACACTCTAATTCAAAAAACCTTTTAAATATATAAGGAATGATGTAAAAATTCCTTATAGATATTAAATATCCCCTTAGAATAAATATCTGGTTGTGGATGATAATATGTACTTAATTCACCTAAATGGGTCATTAATTTTTCTAGGCATGGATAAAATATGAAAATTATATTATATTGAACTATACTAACTACAAAGTCACAGTGTAATAGATGTTCATGGTCGAATCCATGGACATCAGGTAACAAAATGATGAAAACTCTCAAAAAAATTTTGGTTAACTATAATTTGTTATTTATTTTATTAAACTAATGATGCAATTAAAATATATTAATCTAAAAAGGGAAACAAAAGAGAGGGAAACCCGTTTCGAGGGATAGTTTTTCTAAATAAATTAATTTAACATCAGTTGAAAAATAATTATATCAAATAGATATGAAACCAAAAATCACCAATAAATGATACAATAATTTCTTATCAAACTATCCTAAATCATTGTTCATCATGTTCATATGAATCAAAATATCGAAAGTTCACAAAGTTCATATTTTTAAAATGCAGAAGAGTAATTCCATCCAATGTTCATGAATAAATCTTCTCAATTTTGTTGGGGGTTCATTCATTACTGATGACATATGTTAAATGGATTAATGATGAATAAAATATATCCATAACAATAATATGATACTTTTGAATAAATTCAACTTTACCAGAGAAGAAAATTCATTCTTTGTGGATATTAAACACCACTAATCAATTTGATCTCCCCTATGGTTTTTAGCCAACCATAGTCAGGTGATCACGAAAGACATTTAATTTCAAATAAATAGGAGAGCGATTAAAAAATAAATAATGAGAAGGGAATAAATTAAGGAAAGATATTGGAATTAAAACTTGATATAATACAAAAATTTCATTAAATTAAGGAAAAAAACTAAATAGAAATCCTATCTAGGTTAGGAAAGAACTGTGTGATAGCCTCTTAGTGGTCACACCTCTTGATTGGAATCAAAGCATGAAACACTTTTCCAAAGACCACATAAATAAGGTAGTATATCACCTTCCATATTAAACATGTCATAAGATATGTTAAATGGAATTTTGAGTAAAATATTTAAAGTCTCTCTTAAAGATACTAGTAGAATCAATGTTTTATATATCTATTTAGGAAATTTCTTGTCATGTATTATTTTACATCATGTTATATATGGGGGAATTTTCACATCATGTAATATTTAAATGATGTGTTCTATAAAAATTTTAATTCAAAACCTATATTTTATCTTCTTCTTCAGTTTTATTCCTCCTTAAGTGCTCCATGATCATTCTAAAAAATCTGTTGTCAGGCCGTGAGTGATGTGAAGTTGCGTATAGTGCCTTTTTTCACCTCATTTCCCACATTTTCTATAATATGATCCAATTTTAGGTCTTACATAATAATACTCAAAACATTAATTTCAGGGAGGTATCTAATAGTTAATCAATTTATATCCAATGGAAAACAGGTAAAAACTTATCAAAATATGTATACAAAATAGAGATATTGGTAGTAAGACTAGTTTATATATCCACATCCTGCTGAAGTATTCTCTGAAACTTATATGTAAACCTTAGTTACCAATCAAATATAAATATTTTGGAACCCCATGATGTATGAAATCAATATTAATGTCTAATATAGTATATAGATAGATACTAAAAAATTCAACAATAGAAATATAGTTCACTGGTTTTTTAAGGAGATTAATTGTAATCCAAATATCATTATGCCATTTTGATTCATTGGGATGTATGATAACGAAATTTAGGTTAATGTTTTCCCATTTTAATTTTTATGGGTAATGGTGGGTATATCCCCATGGAATTATGTCTGTGAGACTAATTTTCTAACACATGATGCATTGGGTTATATACAGAACAATATAACTTCTCATTCTATCCAACCAAAAATTCTATTTCATATCTCAAAACAAATTTTTTACATATAGGATTAATATAGAATTAAGAATTTTTATCATTACCCAAAAACACATTTTTAAATTTTTTTTATTTATTAAACAATACTTGGTTCCCGAATTGTATCATTCCAACATGATCACTGTCAAAGTCATGAGAAATATGTATCTTTTTCAATAATTACACATCTTCCTTATCATACTTCTTTAATACTTTCATGGATAAATTGTTTAAAATTCATCTATTAAATATAGGAAAAATCTCATATGCTTAATATTTCAATATCTATCTTATGAAAATCTATAAATATTGGAAAACATTAAATCCTTGTCAGTAATAATACATAACATTACAATCCACCCTTGAACTATAAATGATAGTTTATTTGGAAAAATTGGAACATAATAAATTGGTATATAAAATATTTACTTCATGTCCCATAATGTTATTCACAACTAAAAACCATCTAAGATACATCATAGTTAAACAATCACTTCATATCCTAGAGAAATAGAAAGATAATAATGGGTTATCTCAGAATCTCAATAAGGGTAAACAAAGTATATACCAATAGATGATCATATAGAAGAATAATATTATGATAATAGTCTGATATCCTGATTATAACATATAAGTATCATACCCATCTATTCTAATATAGTTAATCATTAATCATGGAATAAAGAAATTTCAATCAAAAGACACCATACATTAGAGCGTGGAATCATAATTAATCAATAATGATCCATGAGAACATAAGATAAGAAGAATAAATATGTTTTGGGCATTTAGATAAATATATAAAATTATTTTCATGGTCAAGTATCACTTTGAATGTTATCATTGTGCACTGGGTTAAATCCCCATTCCACAATTTCCTTTTATCAAGATTCACTATCAGGACTACTATTTTGGATATAGTCTCATCTAAAATAGGTTTCACTCCCCATTCTAGTTCTTATAATCTCATGAATATCCATAATTAGACAATATCTTGGAGGGATATATAATTCTATACCCACATTTCACATAATGGAAACCAAATATATGTGTGACAGAAGATTATAAAACATTCATCACATTATGATTTCATAAGCCACAGAAGTGAAATGAGTTTCAAAAAAATCTCATAAACATAATAAAAATTAATAAATACATAAAAAAAGGATAATATTTTTTCTCTCATATCCCCAATTAATCATAAGTAACTTCAAAAGATGTAATCATAAGTGAAAAAGGATTTTAAATGTTAATTGAAATATTTCTAAAGGAAAATAAAATTTCCATTTTGAAATCACTTATTTATAATATATATACATAAATATTATTAATTATGTCATTTTATTTCAAAATAACCAAGGAAACATAAAAAATAAAACTCAATTATTTGATTTGTATTTATAATAATAAATTTCAAACATACCATATATGTTAAAACAAATATACTTTTCACAATTTTGATATTATGTCAAAAGTACATCATTCAAAAAATGACAAGAAGTTTCAATTTAATTTTTTTAGAAAATGAACATGGTAAAAATGAATTTATAAATTCTTAATATAATATTAAAAACATACTTGAAAATTTTTATATAAATCATGGACATTGAATAAAAACAATCTTGACTGCATAATAATACAACATTGGTTTCCTTAAAAAATCATTAAATATCATAAGTATTTAAACAGAGAAAACTTAAAGTAAAATCATTAATATGCATATATATCCATATAAAATGAAAATAAAAACATTTGGGAGAGAAACGTCATTAAATTTATTCTTCATAAATTCATGCATCAATAATCCCAATACAAATGAGATTGTAATGTAAAACCCTTTTCTGCTTCGATAAATTTTGAATCATAACCCCTGTGAAATACATAATTTCAAACAAAACATTAAATACTAATAATATAAATAAATTATTAACATAATATATCAAATTTTATGTATATATACACAAATAGGGAACCATCTGGTCCATATGGCATATGTTTTATAGAAACACATGTGATACGAAAAACACTTACACCAACTTTTACTATCTTCATAAGAGATATAAAATACTATATAAAAAAATTAAATTTATTATAATTATATAAAAGATGAATTTAAATTATTATAATATCATATATGAGACACTAAAAAAATTCTACATCCATATAATAATAATTCTTTATTAAAAGCGTCATTTCATAGTGTTTACTATTTTGTTTTTCAACGATGTTTCGGTTTGGGAGTTCTGATCCTTTTAATTTGATCAGGGATAAATTATCTACATAATTTCAAAATGATATAAATTTAATATATATTGAAAATATAAATATTTAGGGTCATCCATAAAAGATGAATTACACTATTCATAGTGATGGTTTTTTTATGTATGCATGAACACTGTTTTTATTTTATAACAAAAAATTGGAAATAAATAAAAATAATATTCAATCATTAAAAACCATAATTATATCATAAATATTTTATTTAGAAAATAAATCCATCATAATAACAAATCATCATTGACAGTGATGTAAAATGAATTATATTTCTTTGTGGAGGTGGTAGTGAACATGTACACAAGAGTGATATTTTCATTTCACATTAGTTAGAGAAGAGGCTGGGTAATTGTGGTTCCATAATAATGAAAAAACCTCAATACATTTTTGAGATTTAAGATATTGTTTATTTGATGAATACGATGTATATAAAGGTGGTATGAGAATAAATAAATTTAAAGGGGTCAGTTAAGTTTATTTCCTCTTATCCAATTGACCTACTTTAGATCCATTCTTAAGGACCCATAGAATTTTATATTAATAATACCCGAACAAATAAATAATTTATAAAGAATTTTATAATATGATTGTGTTTTTTGTTTGATCTATGTTGCTCATGAATGTTTAATGAAAAGAGGATATTAGGAGGCTTCCTATAATTGGGTGGAGGGACACACTTTTAATATTTAATGGAATAAAATATTATTATCTCATTTTCAAGGTAAAATATCCTATAAAATTTTATATTTCGAGAATAAAGTGATAAGGGTCCAAATAAATTCATCCATTAAGAATAAAGATGATGTTTTTGGCAATATCACTTTGTTTTATAATTGGTTAATCTGATTTACCATTTTACCATGGTGAAAATTGTAACTGTTTTTGCTATTACTTATGACAAAAAATTAAGTTGAAATTACCATATAATATTAATTATTATTATTCCAAATATGAAATCCACATCAAAAGTTTAAATTTCTATAATTGTTATAAATTATTTTTTAAATAATCTCATAAAATAGAATGAAAAACATATTTCTAGAAAAATGCATTTTCAAGTATAAAATCATTTTTATATAAAAATTAACAACAATTTAAATTCAAAAAACCTTAATTGGATTATTTTTATTTAAAATATGGTAAATAAATTTTAAATTTTACTTATAAAATTTTTCTTTGTAAATTATGGAATATAAATATAGTTTTCAATAGAATCGTTATTTTTTTACTAATCTCTAAAAATTTAATCATTATGAAAAATAAAATAAAAATACCATAAATTTTATTTATAAAATTATTTAAAAATAATATCCTTTTTATAAAATAAAATTTCTAAAATTGGTATAAATTAATTATAATCCCCACACATATAATGAAATAGAATCTATTTTGTTTGAAGAAAATATATTTTTAAAACCAAAAATTACTGTATTGAAATTGGAGTATTTATTAATTATACATTTATCAATAAATATTCATTGAATAAATATATTATAAATATATTTCATAATGTGGTTATTTTTATTCATATACATAATTTATAAGTATGGTTCTAAATATCGCATTCAAATAATCATAATTTAATAGTATATCAAGCTTTGTTTTGACTCGGTGTTTTGTGTAAATCAAACTATTGAATAATTCAAGTTTATTTTAAAGGAAATACATATAAAATCATGGGGTATTAAATTCAACCCATAGAATAATTAATTTTTTCTTTGAAGTATTTTAAAATTGATATATATAAATGATGATATATCTATTTCTTCACATCATCAGTTTCCCATGCAGTTTCCTTGAATTTATGATTATTGCAAAGATCATTAACTAGGTGTGTAGTAATGTTTCATATAACTTTATCTACAAGATCCATGATATTTACTAGTTGTTCATAATAATAAATATCATGCTCTAGTTGTATAGACACTATGTTCTGTACATATTATAGATATATTAAGTAAATACTTAGGAGAGAAATAGGGAATACATCGTGAACTTGAGAGAGGATTACTAGAAGCACCATGTTATAAGAAACCATCCCTACTCAATCATGAATATCAAAAGATCCGATAAAAATAGTTCTTAACATTTTATAATTTCAAAATATCATAACCTTCTTCCATAAAGAATGTGATCCCAACATAATTTCTAGGGAGTGAATGGTCTTCTCTGGCTAACCATATTTTTGAAGATGTTATGCAATACTGAAAGAAAACTCTATATAACGAGCTTAATAATGTTTTTTCCAAAACCATGAGGTACAACTAATATAAAATAATGAGTATTATAATATATTTTACTATGATGCCTTTGAAATTTAGTAATTTATATTCTATAAATCTAATCATGGGATAAATCTTCTCTAATAAAAATATTTTTTTTTTCATTGTAAGGTTATCCGCTACAACCCAAATAGAATATTTAATTATTGAAACATTGGGGAGTCTAACAACGAAATCTAGGGAGATGTTATTAAATTTTCATTTTTTTATGGATAAGGATGTAATATCCCCATAGAATTCATTTTCTCATCCTTAAATGTATGACACATAGAGCATTAAGACGTGTACTCTACAATATATCATTTCCTGTTATCCCACCAAAAATAATATTTTAGTACTGTAGAAATATTTTTAATTGTAGGAATAATATTAAATAAGGATCTATCAGCTACTTTCAATAGTTCATTTTTCATGTATGGTATTTATGGAACACATAATCAGTTCTTAAACCTTATCAATGTGTCATAATCAAGGTTAAACTCAAGATAATTTCTCACCATCTTTTGTAGCTCTACATTTTAATTATTCAACTATTTATTCTTCACATGTATAGTTGGTTGAATAATAATATTATAAATATAATATTTCTCTACTTGCTTAAATGTTTCTATAACTGGAATTTTTTAATTCAAAAATATTTTATCTTTTGTGATACATAGTGTAGATAAGATGGCCTGATCAGTTTGGAATCTACGCGTCAACTACCTTATTTAACATCCTCGGGTCTTGTTTTATTGACTAGTCATAATCCTTAATCAACTCAAACCATATACTCTGTTGTATATTAAAATATTTTTGGGTGAATATATACTAAAACAATTTATCGTCATTATATATTTCCCACATTTATATTTAAATATAACACCTCCATATCTTCAAAAAATAATTAATTTAGATAAATCTAAATCATGGGTTGGGTAATTTATCTTATGAAACTTTTAATTGTGTGATACATAAAGTATCACCATGTCATTCCACATGAGTATTCATCCTATTAAATTCATTAATGAATCAACATATATCAAAAACCATCCTCCCCTATATGGTAGTGTGAGCAAAGGTTTATTTACCATCCTTCTTTTCATATCCTTGAATTTTTCATCACATTAATCAACCAAAAGGAACTTGATTCCATTTCATGTTAACATGGTGAGTTGATTATATATTCAAAAAAAATCCCAAAAATAATAGCTAATATGAATATAAAATAAGAAAATAATAGATCTCAGTCATAGTGTTTGATATGGAACAATGTTTAATATCATTCTTCTTTGATGGAAACATCTATTTACCCCCACTTGATATTATATAAACCCAAAATTGAATATTTATATACCAAAAATTTACAATCAGTTAATTTTTCATAAAAAATATCCTTCCTCGGGAACTTTACTATAGTCCTAAAGATATTTTCATGATCTTCCTTTCTCATGGAAAATAAAAAAAATATCATCTATAAAGACTACCTTAAACCAATCAAGTTAATCACTATAGAATTTTTTATTAAATATATAAAATAAAATGGAAATTTGTAAGACCAGATGACATCACTATTAATTCAAAGTGTCCATAAATCAAATAGAGTTAATTTTTAGTTATATATTCACATTTTGACCCTCAATTGATTGTATCATGATCATTGATAAATCATGGAAAAATATTTATCACCTCATTATTGATTGAAAAAATAATTAATACAAGGAAGATGATACTTCTTATTGATTGTGATCTTGTTTAGGTTTAGCACTAGTTATAAATTTTGTTTAAAATTGGACTTCATGATTCAGGGGAAGACTAGGAAACTCATCCAGAAGGATATTCACAAATTCTGATACAATAAGTATACATTCAATGTTGAGTTAGTCCCCAACCATATTATATAAAAACCTTTTTTCCAAATAATTAATACCCATAAATGGATTTAATTTCTATTGTAACATCATATATTTTTTAAAATCGATAGATAATCATTGGTTCGTTTGGGATATCAAATGTTATTACCTTATTATAGAAATTGTTTTAGGGATATATGTAGAGAGAGTTAATAAATAATCAAAATCTCATAACTTTAAACTAATGGAAGAATACTAATATTTTAATTGGGAATATTCCTAAAAATATTATGATGATAAATATTCTATACATAACAATAAAACCCACATTATAACCATAAAGGATTATTTTATATAGAAAATTGGATATTAAAACAAGCAGTATGTAAATTATTTAAATCATATCCTAACAAGTTCTTCCCAACTATAACACTTTATAGATAAATCATAGGTAAAACATTTATTATTATCTCGGGGAAAAGGAAATATAATTAAGGGTCATATCATGTTCATATTAGGGATCAACATGTGAGATATCAATCAATGATCATATGCAATAATAAGATAAGAAATAGTGTATTAGAACATGATAATAACATACAATAATATTACCTGATCAATCAAAGATAATTAGCAATGAATCATGGAATAAGGTTTTTTTTAATCCAAATACATAAAATAAAAGAGTTTGGAATCATTAGTAATCAATCATGATCCATGAGAGCATATCAATTTCACATCACATATGTATTTGGAATTCACATAAGTATGGAAAATCATTTCCTTAGTTGAGGATAATTGAAATGGTAATAATAGTGTATTAGGTTCACTACCCCTTAAATTATTTACTTTGTCATGGTTCACTCCCATGACAATGATATTAGATATGGGCCCTTACTAAACTGGGTTCACACATCATTCTAGTCTGTATTATCCTTAAAGATATGTATCAATTCATTATGTGTTGTAGGGATATATAATACTTGGACCACCCATAAAATAATAAATACCACACATAGACACAAAGATATATATACACATTTGTTCCACCATATCGTAAAACATTCACAATATAAACATTTTGAAAACCTTGTGTGCACTCCTTTTTCGTATCACCTCATATATACGATCCTAGAATTTTATTAGTTGTTCATCCCAATAAAGATCACGATCCAATATTTAAACCTCATAGATCACTAAATGTGAAGGATAAGGTATGAAAATATGTTGGTTGGATTCATGGGAAATGTCATGAACATGATATTGGTTCTCTAGAATTACAACTTGATAAAATTTTACAATTTTTTGGACAAGATTTTTTTCCACTGAATAGTTACAAAATAAAGATTTTATAAAAACCATATTTTCTATTCATGAATTTAAAAATTATGTTATTTTAATTTGATTAAAAATAATCCAATTAATTTCATTATAATTAGAATTATTCTTAATTTTTGTGTAAAAACATTTTTAGACTTAAAAATGAATTTTTCCGGAAAATTGTTTTTCATCCCATTTGATGTATTTATCTAAAATGAATTTCTACCACTTATATAAATTGAAAATTTTAAATTTTCTTACATATTTAATATTTAAATAATTAATATTATATATTATTTTCAATTTTTTTTGTTTATAATGAATAGAAAAAGTATTACGATAATATCACCACGGTAAAAGGGTAAATCGGGTTAACCTAGGTTTAATATCATTGATAAGGGAACAATTTTACATCCAAATTAATATTGGAATATTTTATTATTGTTGTTACATACTTAGGCTCCAATTTTAAATTTTAATGGGTTTCTAGTACGTGAAAATTCCTTAATAATATTTTAATCCTTTAAATATTAAATGTGTATCGCAAACCCCACTTACAAAACAACACCTCAGTTCTCTATCATCCTAAAAATATTAATACACCAATATTGACCAATCCATAACCAATTATATTATAAAATAAAATATCCATGAATTATATTTATTTGGGTTTTTAAGGTCATTATTAGTGTCCTTAAGAAGAGATTTAAATGAAGTGTACTAAAAAAGAGGTAATCAATCATACCCGACCTCTTTGAATTTATTTGTTATTATATCTCTTTAAAATATTTTGTGTTCAAAATAAAATAATAAATTTAGTATAATTAATATAATAAAATTTTATTATCATTATGGAACCACCATTATCCATCCTCTTATCAAACAAATGTGAAAAAAAGTAATTCTCTGGCGTATGTGTGGAATACCGCCTCCACATAGCGATATACTTCATTTTCTATACCCATCATAGATGAATAGTTTTTATGATATATTTAATATATATATATATATATTATTATATTTATGATATAATTATTTTGTTTTAATAATAAAATATTATTTTTGTTTATTTTTTATTTTTTTGTAAAATGAAATCTTCTTTCATGCGTACGTACAGATTACAATCCCCATGAATATTATAATTTATTTTTCAATTTGTACCTTTTATTATTGAAAATAAATATGTATATAAGGAATATATTTTATATATATATATATCAAAATTAATATTCCTTAGGTGATAAAACCCTGATAAATTTATAAGGAACCAAACTATAGATAAAAACATCCATGAAAAACAAAATAAATGACACCCAGAAATGAAAAATTTAGTAATTAATTTTATATAAATGAGTGTTAAAATCATATACATAGATCATATATTATAAAATAATTATTTAAATTTATCATTTATATAATTATAATAATTTAAAAATTGGTTTACATGCTTCTTGTGAACTTATAATGAAATTCAAACTTGGGTCAAGTTATTCTCATATAACTGTTAATTCTGCGAGACACGAGACATATTAACTACATGCTTCATTCAGGTGTTGTATATTACACCCATTTTAAATTTTATTTAATTAAAATATTTATATTCTTGGTAGTAAATATATAGTTTTATCTTTTTTGTGGGGTTTATGTTTCAAAAGTCACTAAAGCAGTAAGGGTTTTGCATTGCGAACACATTTTTACCAGGATTATTTATTCTGAAATTTTTGATGACTAAATTATATAATATATATCACTAAAATATTATTATTTTTCTTATAATATGTTAATATCTATATTTTATATTTTTCCTTAATTTTTCTATCTTTTATTACTCAGGCGATCGAATGAATTTTTTTAAGTAAACTAACCGTTTTTATACTTTGTCAAGAATATTTTACTAAAATGTCTATATTTTATTTAAAATAATATAATGAATGATTATAAAATTCACCAATTAACATTTAAAGTCATTTTAACGATTTTTAATTTATATAAAAAAATATAATGGAATCATCTTTTTCTTTCGAAATTGTTACTATTATGTTTTTACTAAAAATATAGAATGAAATTTTATTTTAACATAATGGAATGGATGGAATTTTACACCATCATGAACAATAAATTCTTTGATGATTAATTTGAATTATTACAAGATTTTTTAGTATGTAAATGCATTCCTTAATATTTGTTATCATTTAATATTCTTAATAAGTGATTCGAAAAAGGAATGGGTGTTTTCCTGAGATAATATTCTAGTGATATTTTATTTAAATTTGTAATCGATGATAACAACCTATGATCATAGTTATGATTTAAAAGGGATATTATCAAATTATAACATCGTTATTCTTTATGTACATAGTTTATTAATATGATAATGTAATTTTTATGAAATATTTTTCCTTTCCATGGGTTTTTAAATGATAAAATGATGAATATTTATGGTCTTGTGGCACCCAAATGTAGTGATTTAATGACATTAGTAGTGATCCAAGAATTATATACCCCTCAGGTGCATTATGTAATGACTGATATTTTATGATATAATAATTATTGGAATGGATACTGGTCCCATTAATACAAGATAACATATTTGATATGACAGTCTTGGGAGTGAACATTGACTAAGGAAATAGTGTAATGATGAGGGAACCCAACACACTATGATAAACATGGCAGTATACATGATTAAAAAATTATTTTCTATAATTTTATTTTCAAAGAGTATGTTTAATTCATATGATTTGTTCTTAGGGTCATAACTTATTGTTAATTATTCTACACTCTTATGCATTATGTATTTTTTAGACAAAACATTATGATAAGAGTGATGAGTAATCAATAAGATATCATGAGAAATTAAAAATATTAAAGTGATTGTTTTAATTATTTTTTCATTATGACAACAGCCTATGATATTAATCATGAATCATGTTATAAGTCTTTTTCATAATATTAATCATATTTCATTATAATAAAAAATATTCAATAATCAATCATGAGTTATGAGAACATATCATAAGCATAAAACATATGGTTTTTGGAATAAAATTAATCAAATAAATTCCTTTCATTTTTTATGTATCACTTCCAAGTCTATCATGGTGGATTGCGTTCGCTTCCCATTTAATTATATCATTAATCATAGCTCAGTCCAAAGGTTATCCAAGTAGACAAAGTCCAATTATTAATTTACATCACTCCCTATTCTAGAACATATTAACTATTTACATATACATAATTGATAAATGTATTGGATTCATATATAATTCTGGCCCACTGAACTCATAATGAAAACCATATATATCTGTGAAACAATATCATAAAACATTCAACATATCATCATTTCATAACCCATTGAAAGAAAATGCATTTTAAAAAAATCTTATCATCATAAAATATATAGATAACTAATAAATATAATATCATTGTTTAATATCCCTATTAAATCACAAGGAATATCAAAGGATTTTTTCAAAAATTAAAAATGCATTGAAAAGGTCACTAGAATACATCTTGGAGAAGGTAACCTTTTCATATTATAATAATGTATTTAAAATAAAAAAAATTACCCAATGATAAGGAAAAAATATTCATATGAAAGAACTATGGAGACAAGAAAATTAAGCTTTAATTCATTTACTAGTCATTATGGTGAGAAATTTCTTTATGGTTTTGATCGCTAAAACAAATAATCATTTTAAATTTGTGGTAAAAATTCAAATTTATCTCATTTGAAAAATGAAAAAAATAAATATGTTAATGTTTTTTTTATTAAAATTCAATGATGGGTAAAAATTACATTAAACAACCATGGTTGAATTATAATATAAGTATTAGAATTTTTTAAATATAATATTGATATGTGAACAAATATTCCCTTCCAAATATTGAAACAATGATGTATTTATTTAAAGAAATTATATATATCTCTTGTGTACTTATAGAGAGGAAAATGAATAGAAAATAGGTAATTTACCTAAATAACAATAGGATGATAATATGAATAATATTTAAGAGATAAATATCATATAAATTCATCATTCTAAATTTAAGAATAAATAATCCCATTACAAATTAGAGTCTATTTTAAAACCTTAACAACTTTGGTAACTTTTGAATCAACACCTGCATGAAAGAAATAACATTTAATGAAGCATTAAATACCATTAATATATTTAGATTTATCACATAAAACATAAAATAGAATGTATTTATAACACATTAAGGAAACAAGTGGTGAATATAACATATGTCGCATGGAAACAAAATTGATATGAGAAACCCTTACCTCATGTTTGACATTCTTCATAAGTGATATAACTGCCACTTCTTTAGTTGGCCCCCTTTATATAAATTATGAAGGAAATATTTAATTGTATTTCATGAAGACCAACACATATACATTTTTTCTTAGAACATTAGGAAGATTATTAGGTGGGGTTTTGTCTATGATTGTTGTATCATGAAGGCGATAGGAATAGAGAGGAGTTGTATCATTTTATAACTGAGGGAGGAACAGACATTGAATTTTTTTAAAGAATTAGAATTATATTAAACCATTTTTAGGGAATTTTTCTTCAAAAAAATTAATTCTATAGAATAAGGTGACAAGGGTTTATTTATCATCATCAAATAAAAATTAAAAAGAAATTTTTTTTCCTTATCACTTTTTTATACCCATGTTAACACACGTTACCTATTAATTATGGTGAAATAGTTTTTAATATTTTTAATATTAATTATGATAAAAAAATCTAAATGGAATTATTTATTGTTAATAATAATTATTATTCAACATATTGAATAAATATTATACATTCAATTTCATTAAGAGGAAAAAATTTATTTTAAAATAATTTTGCAAAACGCAATGAAAAATAGTTTTTTGTAAAAATCAATTTTGAATATAAAATTATATTTATACCAAGATAAGTATAATATTGAAGAAATATATAAATTTATTATATCATAAAACAATAATATAATGAAATTTTAAAACCAGTCCATATCAAAAATGGGCTTTTATAATGCTTGAAAAGAAAAGAAACTTTTAATTAAAATCATTATTTACACTATTCACCCCAAAATCAAAATTTTCTAGGACTTCACAATGATTCAACATATGATAGTTTTTATATGATTATTTAAAAATTATATAATTTTTATAAAATTTAATTTATAATAGTGGAAGCAATTAATTATAATTTCAATGCACAAAAGGAAATATAAAAAAAATTTAAGCAAATATTTTTTTGATGCATAAAATGTTCTTACTAAAATTTGAAATTTTATTTAAAAATAATTAATAAACATATATATTATTAAATAAAACATTCTTGAGTATTTTTTATAATGTATTTAATGTTATTCATACCCTCTAATCAAATGTATAGGTGATTACCGTGACATTAAATAATTATATTTTAATAATATATCATAGTTTTCTGAAACTCGATGTTGCGTGTAATGAAAGAAATAAAGGAAATAAAACTTACTTACAGATAAATATATAATTAAATTTTTGTGTTTGAAAATAGCCGTCCTTGATGACACTTATAAGAGGATATCATCTCTGATATTCGAGTGTAAAAAATCAATTTCATAATGATGGTAAATATGCTTCTACATTCGGCCTACAAATAATCATCATTGAGAACACATAATTAATGAATTAATACCTCATGTAAAAATATAATAAGCATAGTTCATGTGATGGTAAATATTCCACTATATCATTCTAGTGTATTCTTATTTGTTATCATACATCTACGTGGAAATCAAACCTTAACTCCAGCATTTAGGAATCACGACTTATTGAATTTATTCCCCTCATTTTTCATGTTGATTTCTGTTTTCATGATACCACTCTTAGGGGGTGTCATATGTTATGTTACGATTATATTTAAGGAAGTATAAGAAATATTTCAACATATTAATAGTATATAGAAATGAATAATAGATTTTTTCTTTATCTCGAAGGAAAAAGATCATCTACATGTTCGAGACTACCATAAACAATTCATACCATGATACGTCTCAAGTTAAAATATATGGATGAATATAGTTGATAAACCAATTATTTTGATTTACAATGAATGTATTCAGGGTCAATTACATCTACAACCTCATCCTCTACAATATGGGGTAATCTTTTTGATGTGGAGGAAACTATACCATTTTGGTATTGGTACTTCATTCAATCTCTAGTACTTCACTAGATGTCATTTGGCCTTGTTTTGTTATTTTTAGAGTTTATATACCTTGGTATAATTATAAATAGAAAAATGATATTTCTTGAGTTAATTCTCTTTAATATGAGAGAATTTATGAATAGATGTATCTCATAGATTAGTCGAACATGATTTTGATTCATACTTGTAGAAGAGATGTAGGTAAATTTGTTCATACTCCCACACCAATGTGATCTCCAACATGGTAGCATATGGGTTTCAATAATGGAACACCCCATATACTAGAATCATGAATAAATTATATAGCCGGTGTAGCTTCATCTATTGGACTTCCCTATTGGTCTTGTGAAATATGTTCTATATATCATACGACATATACTTCTTTAAAGTAATTTAGAAGTCTAGGGAAACTTGTTATGGATTATAGTCTCTATAGGAGACCAAATTATATTGTAATAATAGTTATCTTAGGTAAATTGTCAATTATTTTCCCACTAATATTTTTGGAAGTGAGACATCCTTAGCCCCTATACACTTTTGTGGTGGGAGTATAGAGACTGAAGCTTCCACAATGTAATTTAATTTCATCAATACCACTTGGTTTTCTAAAAACATTATCATATCCATAGGAGAATGATATAGGTACAAATATTGTCTTTAAAAGGCAGTCACCTACTACATAAATAGTATATTTATCACTCATTACCTCTTTTTCTAGTGGTACAACATTTTCTTTGTCCTCAATAATTTATTTATTGGACATCAGGAGTAGGAAATCCACGATAATTTTTGTTCTATGATGTGAGACTATAAGACATTCATCAACTCCTACCATTACCTAGTAAAGTGTAACATCCTGAATCTGGTTTTTAGTATCCACCTCACTAGTTTTAAAGGCTATAATTCATTTTTTTAGGTGAAACTTGATTGGATTCATAAGTAGTATACTTCTGGAGGACCTTGTGGGTTCAACCTTATAAACTCCTCGGATGTGGACAACTATTTTTTAATATGTTAAATGAACCTAATCTTCCAATGTATAATTATATAGATATATTATCTACTGATAAGACTTATATTATATGTATTCAAAGAGGTAACATTTCCTGAAGGGAGAAACAAAGACAATGTAAAGATGAATTTTGATCGTATATCTCTTTTCTAGAATCCATGAATTAATCTAAGGAAACCCAAAGATGAATTTAAAAAAAATCAATCATAGTTTTCTGTTTTATATATTATTTTTGTAATTTCATGAATCAGAGATTCTATTAAGGTGAATAAGGTGTGACAATTTTACTCAATGATCACACATGATACATTTTCTCCAATAATGGAAAGGATTGTCAGATGAGGTGATGTAGATTCCCTCTCTCCCATATTCAATGAAATTTTTATAGATAGATCTGAGAATATACCTTGTCTTTACCCTCAAAAATTATCTAGGATCAAATTGTAAGAAAATATTTCGAATAAGTGAGATTTTTTTCAAATAATTTTTATGTTAGTATTTAATTAAATTTGTAAAAAAAAATTTGGGGGATGAATTTTAAGGATAACCTATCTCATAAACCATGTTATGATTGTTCAAGAATTCATTTGATCATGGATTCATGATGTTAGTTGGAGGAGTCTTACATTTCCTTTCCAAGAAATGGTATTAGAGGTAGGGAAAGTGAATATGGATTAAATCCATAGACTACCTACATATCCCTATCGCTAGAAACAATTTCCCCTTCGTTTGATGCACTTAATCTCACATCACCTATTGGGGTTCCACCCATAGTGTACACCATGGACTGCATATATATTATTTATATCGATATTCAATTTTGGAAAGGAAAATAAAGAAATTCAGTAGTGTTTTGAATGTCAAGGACATTTTTCTGAAGAATAAGACCTTCGTGTAGTATCTTTGGGGTTAAAAAATCACTTCATTCACCGCCAAGGTACATGCTGACATGTCCCTCAACTATATGCTAGTTTTCAATATTTTTCACCCTCTTTATGGAGAGGATACCCAAATTGGTGGAAAATATGATCATATGCATCTCACTATCACATTAACATAACACTATTGAGTTGACCTCAATGTTGATGTATGGATATTCCGTTACATTTCCTAGTTAGGGGAGATAGATGGAACATAGGATAGAATTCAATAAGCTATATATCTCCACAACCATGGACCATCTATCATTAAATAGATAGTATTTATAATATCTATATCACATTAAGTCATCATCTTTCCCTCTGTTAGGTATTGAAGATGAATTGGGATCTTGCGATTTGAGTAACTTCTTGGTCTTCTTGTCCTCTACTCGGGCCTCTCACCGTCTTCACCAGTTGAAATGTATTTTCCCACATTCACAATTTGTTCGATACATGAATGTATGTTTATCTATTCCCAGTGAATGGGTAATATTGGAAGAATCAGTGACCATGTTGGATGTGTGTATCTTACAGAGATTTTTAATAGCCCTCCCTCTCCATGAGCCAATTTCCTAGTAACCATAGGAATGATTCCCTATAACATTCCCTAGGGATTACATGATATAATAAAGTAGTAATAATTGGTTTTTATCCAAATAAAGGCCTATTGGGAAGGAAAATTTATCATGACTTCAGTGGTTTCATTAGACATCATTACCTACAGTTATTGCACCTCTATAGGATTTCGCTCTTTCTTAACAACCATTAATGTGACCACAATTTTCTGTTACCTGAATCAAAATTAGGAATTGAACTAAAATGGAATATATTCCATATATATGGTATAACATTCAACCTAAGAGACATGGTAAAAAAACCATTATATCCATAATTTATGATCATGATTCATACTCACTATGAGAATTATTAACTTCTATCCTAGTGGGATCTCACCATAGGGAAAGAGGATTAACTCTGTATATAGGATAAAAAAATATGATCATCACAACAAACATTAATGTTAATATAATGATACTATGAATGGATTGGATAAAGGGAATGAATATTCATTCTAGTATGTAGACATTTCTAAGGATGATGTACATATTATTTTTCATCACAAAACACCTCCTCAACACTTGGAACGACAAAAAAAATTGAAAAAAACTTGTCCCGTTAAAGACATAAAAAATGTAGTGCTACATATTCCCCAGAACTAGAACCATAATAATAAATGAATCCCTACTACATGTATAGATACCATCCTGAATAAACACATTGTGATTTCATTTTTGGAGTAATGAATTAGAATTGTGTAGTCATTCAAACACATCTCTAGGAACCCTTCCAGCAAAGTATAGTGATTCATGTTGGGGTTCACATCAAAACCCAATTCTGTAAGGAATACATGTTCTAGATCTATGAAATACATGACTACAACCACCATTTCTTCATTAAATAGAACACTATTAGGTTTTTATAGGTCAAACAATTCCAACATGTCACCAAAACAGTTTTTAACGCTACATAAAATCTTCCATAAATCCATGAATGGGGTTCCTTATCTTTTGAATTCATGTCATAGCATAGTAGTGATTAAATTAATAAGGGATTCAACTTAATATCTCCAAATTATCCATTTTGGAGGATAATATATTTTTACATGTCCTTTAGTATTTGGTTCATAGTGGCCTTATAATAATCCAATAAGTTAGCTCCAACTTCATTATATGTTAAATGAAACATATTTTAATATATACTTCAATGGATCAGTACTTACAAGATGATGTAGGATGTCCAATAGATTCAGGTCTGTAATGTTCCAAAAATGCCACAAATGGTGATCGAATTTAGACCCTACATAAATTCATTAATTTTTTTTGTGGATCCAATATGCCACTATCTATTCAATCATTTCTTCACCTCCATGGTGTAATTCACAATCTTTATTCCAGCATTGTAGTTGATCAGTTGCTAAGTAGGAGAAGATAAACGTGATATAGAGTGTTTGGGGTTCTAGTATGTCTATGGGGTTGTCTAGGGTTGTTCAATTGTGATGAATCATGAATATTTTTTTGGAATAACCCTCATGAATAATGTAACACTTCGATGATATTCTAGATCTACTAAAATTTTTATAATATGACAATTAATAATGGGGATGGACACTTATTCCATGGGATGATGATTTCAATCAGAAGGAACTAAATGTGTAATAGAAATAATTCAGATAATGGGTATTCTAGATTGTATTTTCAAATAATATCTATGAGGGTCTACTGTGGGTTGAGCTTTTAAAGTAGTAACATTAGAAAAAATATTTAACTATTTTATTTATAGAGGATGTAGATTTAGAACCGAAATAGAAGCTGAGTTATTTTCCATCATTGTACTAAAATGGAGTTTAATTTATTATTAGTAAGATAAATAAATAATATGGAAGAAACCCTATAGTGAAGGCAATATGAGTATGAAAACTAATGGGAAAAAATTTCAAGGTGTATATTTTTCACCCAAGTGTGGTCACCCAGTTTGATTCCCCTTGGTAGTTTCACCCAATGAACCCTCACTTAGAATACATCATTATTATTTCATATCAAAAACCAACATGCTCATGAAATAGTGAAATATAGAGTAAATGATTTAGCTATGGTTATTTGAACAACTTGGTTATCTAATAGTGTGAATATATATTTATATCTCAAGTAAGGTGAGTCTATGAAAAGGTAGGTGGATCTCTATAATTTAATAGGGGAACCAAATTTTTTGACCTGGTGATTACACACGCCATTCACCGTTGTATTTTCACTTAGTGAGAGGCACATATATCTGAGATACCATTTTGTATAGTATAGAGATAAGGTTGAGCATGCATGAGATGCTCCATAATATGACCTATGAAATTAATTCTCATACTTTTAAACAATATTCATGATTGAGTTACATCTAGAATATAATTAGACCATCAATATTATAATTAGATATGATTTCTTGGGGGGTATTTTTTATTTTTCATTCTCTAAAAAAATAGAATCCTTGACAAAATGAAGTAAAAAAGATAGGAGAGGAGGAATATTACTACATTCAATGCCTTTCTTGTATTCCAAAAGTGCTTCATCCAGGTCCTCATATGTTCTCCTTGGGTACGTATTCTAGTTTTCACTGATTTAATTTCATGAAATCACTGACAAACCTACCTATATCTAGCATGTTCCCTTATAATACTTCACCTGTTCATTGGCCTCCCACACCCTGTTACCTAAATGAATAGTTATATACACCCAACCACAATGCGTCTTGGTATCCATAGTTTTCCATAAATAGTACATGAGGGTATCTACACATTAGAATATGAATATGACACGGGGAACCAAAACCAAAATCCTTGATATAACAAACATATGTGAAACCTAGACACGAATCTCTATTCATGTATAATTATAAATATTAAAACAAAAGGTAATTGATTAGAAAATAGGGTAATTGATTCATCTAAAGGTAAATTATATTTAAACCATAATAACAGAAAAATTATTCTTATGTTATTTTAAAATAGGATGAATGACCGCACACAAGATGATACAAAAGGGTTCCACTCACCGAAGTCATAACCAGAGGCGTCGAAATTAGTGAAATACTCTTCCGAGGCTAACCAATAGTGAGACAAAGTTTCCATACTCTTAATGACCATCTATATTCCCCCTACTTCATATCATAAGGGGAACCCATTTTTTTCCTCTATTCTAGATAGAACCATTTTCATGTAATATTGTTAGACATAAAATCAACCAAACATATGACAAGGGTGACTATATTGTCTTACCTATAATCTAGGATTCCACTTCATCGTACCTATGATTTTTTGTGACCACCCCACCCAATGATAACACTAAATAAACATACTCACCCTACCATATAACTATAGAAATACATAAGACTCCTCTACGCACTCAGATTAATATTTATCCATGTATTCTTGTTAAGGTGATCAATTCACCCTACCCAATATCAAGGTAAAATTTCTTCCAGAAATCCCTAATAAAGTATCATTATCTTAGTCTATTATACCAAACTAGTATGAAATACTTCTGGGAACCTTGTTAAATATTGTTACTCTAATGGGTTAATAAGGATTAAAGAATGAAATTTTGAATACTTATTATAATTTATCAACTCACTATTGAGTGGTAATCATATAACCCACCTCCAAGAAGTCCTGAGATACTTGATTTAGACATGAACATTATGATTAAACCCTTAGATCAGGTATTTTTTTGATAAAATATTGTTTCCCTCTTGTCCTATTCAACTTATTGGTAACTAAAGTGATTTTCAACCATGTATCCCTATGATAATGGGGGTCATTATCATGGTGGAAAAGGTGAAACTATACCCATATCGTAATGCTCATTCAAGAGTCCAAAATTTTAATTATAAAAACTTGGTCTACCAAATGAGACAATTATTTTTGGTCCCATTACCTAGGTATAATCCCCAACCATGTTTTTGTTCATTATTTAACCATTACAAATCATCCAATATCTAGGGACATCCATATAAGGTCATCCCATACACATGCCCAAACTTCCATCTCATGGGGCCATATTCCTAAAGCATCCAATCATTATTATTTCCAACCCATAGCTAAAGGAGGTAGATGAAACATTGGGAAACCCATGACACAAAAACTATTCCCCAAAGGGTCATATCCTATGTGATCATAATTCTATAAAGGGTCATATCCCTTACAAAAGTAATTATTAAATGTTCCATATACCCTGTGGGCCTCATTCCATTACAGTCCATATCCCATGAGAAACATAATTTTATAACGTGACATATTCTCTATGAACCATCATTCCAAAAAGCATCATGTCTTTTAAAATACATATTCCACAAAGATCTATGTTATGTATGATATGAACATGAATTAGATTCCCCTGAATCATCCCCACTAATTCATTTGTTATCATCCATTTCACTAGGAAAATTTCCTTGTTGCATGAATATTAATTGAATGGCTTAGATATATGGAATAAAGATAAAATGTGTAACTCACACTATGTGGGATGATATTATTGATAATATGGATATGTAGGGAATCACTTGTGGTTCAATCCCAACATCAAAAATATCTTATACACATGAACGTAATAGTAACTTCACCTATAATGGATACTAAACCTTAAAAGGCACCTTGGTAATAATTTTAACATGAACTTGAAATGTATGATTTGTTCCATTAAGTGTAACTATACTCTAAGGTTTCTAATTCCCCACATAAGGATATATAAGAAACCTTCTCATTCGCCTAATCCAAACTCCACTAGACCTACTACATCTGTAGATAGTGGTAGACCTTAGAACATCTAGTTTTATAACTTTAAATGTTTCTTAAACAACTAAAAATAAAATAATCCAGGAGGACCTATTATATATATATATATATATATATGTATATGTTCACCCCCTCCTCCAATTTTATTTTATTATTTTCAAAATATGCATTTTATGGAGATGTGAGAACCAATAAAAATTTCCGAAAATAGAATTAAAATCATCCCTAAATCCACATAAAAAATCCAAATAAAGAAAAAACCACATTAAAAATTTGGAATTAAAATATAATAACACCTAAATCCCTATTCCTTGCATGAAATGGGGTCGCACACCAGCTGGTCCATTATCATACTCAATGTTGTCAATTGATAAATCATCACCGGAATCTTGCACCACACCAATAAAAAAACATCATTGAAGTCATCCTGAGGCTAAATCATTGCATAATCAATATCGAACATCCATTTCAGAACCAAAACTGAGTCCATCACCACATCATCATGTCGCTGGTCTGACACTGCCATCAACATCACTACCTGATAATCATAAGGAGCACTGGAGAAGACTATCCACCGGAGAATGACCATGGACAAAACCAACATGATGCTGGTAACATCTTGAACTCGTGATCCAAGGTACCATGAAGACCACAATATATATTTTACTTATAGGTAGAGGTAGATATCTAGAAAAAGAAGTGGATATAGACTGGTCAAAATTCTAGAAAGACTCACAAGGAACTGTTATCTCCAAGAGAGATGCCCACCATAGAAACCACAATTATAAGAGAAACAGAACAATATAAGAGAAAATGGGGGATGAAAGACTAATACAGAAGGAAGGAAGCCAATGATAATACCCAAGACTACCAAAACATTAAGACAAAAACAACTTAATATTTCTCACTCTAGTTCCCACCTAGAGAGTAGTGATGAAACGTGAGGTCAGAATGGGGATGAGGGGGCTGGGGAAGACTCCATAGTGCGTTCACTACAGCTAAATCGAAGAGTGGGCCCAGGATCATTCCAACTGAGAGAGAGAGAGATAGAGAGAGTATGGAGGGGGCTCACCAGAATCCCCTAAGAAAGGTGAATAGAGAGAGAGAGAGAAGAGGAGTAACTCCATATTGAACTCTCACTACAAGAGGGTGATGGGATGGAGGGAGGGTATAGCACTGGGAAAACTAAGCATGATGGGAGGAAACCCAGAGACTCAAGATAAATCTTAAATTTCACATTCATACATGGTTTTGATCAAACAATTAAAATGTTATAAATAAGTCCTACACTTGGACCTGGTAAATATTCATGAAAATATATTAAGATAGTAAATATTATATGACTACCCAAATAATTTGACCATAAATGGAGTGTTGTAACCAAAAATTCATTTTCTTAACCAATATACCACTATATGTGCCATTGGTAAGGTCCCAGTGACTACATAGACTTGACAATAGGTCTTAAGAAACTCAAAAAACACATGAATAGTGAGAATTGAATGATGTATGGTTGGAATGAAATATATTAACCATGAATGTTTCAGTGATATCAGACATAAAAAACATCTTTGGAAATGTAAATCCAAGAATGGTGGAATAGTAGAAATAAATATGAATCCATGTGTGTATTTGATTCATGAGAGACGCAATTCAGGATAAATGATAACACTCAACCATTCATGGTTAATGGATTTCAGTTCAACCAATCATGGTTAGGGGATTTCAGTTCAACCATTTGTCTTCTTACAATTATTATTTTGGAATTTTTTTTAAATTAATGTGGACCATCACACAAAGGTTTAGTGGTCTATTGGAGGTTCTTAATGAAATTTCACATCACAAAATAATATATAGGATTAAAAGTCAGAATCAACACACCCTTTTTGGGGAATTATTCCCTACTTTAAGAATATTATAGTGAATCAAGATATTTTATTAAATAATTACCAATTATTGGTACGATATCTGTTACCACCTATATATAAATCAAATTGAAACCTTGTGTCGATGTTATGTTCAGTGTATATATCATATATTATCTATATTTCTTTTACTTTTTGATTGAATATAATATGTTTATTCTAGTACATTTGGATGAAATGAAAATTGTCTCCAACTAACGAGGGTGTTATTGTGGAAGAGTTTGGATCAAGCCATTAAAAAGAAAATATTATATATCATTATGAAGGTAATGAAAACAACAATTAATTTTTCCACTAATTAGGACAATTTTTACCTTCTATGTTCATGGAAAAAATACAGTCATGGTCCCCTTTATGGTTATGAATCCATGAGGAAATTAATTTATTTTTAGGTCATGAAAGATGGACTCTAGATATTTTATTATTAAAAAATAATGAGGCAACCTAGGTATTATTTTTTATATGAATAAAATCCCTTGTAGTTAATGTTTCATGTTTTAAGGTCATTCATAAAGACTGTACCATGTAGTTTAATCAGAATTGGAAATGATGTTAGTGTTATCAAAGAGATAAAACAAATGGATTGTGTGTGGTTTAAACATGGGATGCCCATTAAACTTCTTCTCATAGTGAACATGTCCCTTTTATGGATTAGTCTCAGAGTAGATATGACCCTTTTAAGAATTATGGATCACAAGGAATATAACAATCTATGGAATAATAGCTTGTATTGAATATGTACCCTTATGGTGAAAGGCTCATATTAGATATGTCCCACTAGGGAATGAGGATCATTGGTTTTTGGTCCTTTGAGAAATTATTCTCATATGGAATATATACCATTGAGGAATGGTGGATCACATGGAATATATCCCTTTATGGAATATGGATCACAGGGTTATGACCCTTTGAGGAATTAGTTGGGGATTATACAAGGAAAACTAATATGTGTGTATTCCTCCTACCATATAGTATTTAGATAAAGGGATGGAATGATATAAGGGTAATTTATCCCCATGAGTAGAATATCGTGGATTACACATGGGATTACCTTTTCTGGATATCCTTTGATTATTGATATGTCATGGTGATAAAATGATAAATGGGTAGATGGAAAGGCCTTACACAATGGGAAGTGTCCCCAAAATTATGGTATTCTTGAGTGTACGAAGTCATCCAACTCAAAACTTCCTAAGAATCAATGATTATAATGTTCTAGAGTTTTTTTTATGAGTTTCCCCTTAATAATAATCCTCATTATCATGGGAATACATGGTTGTAGGTCCCCAAAGGGACCTAGTTTTTAGGGTCTAATGGTAGGAAATATGTTTTTATCAATGGAATACATGTTCAAAGTGGTGAATAATGATGTGTGTGGCCAATCATTTACCTTAATTGTCTATGATGGGTTCCCAGAGGAGTACCACTTGGTTTTCAATTTACTTATGTTAATGAATTTCTATACGGAATTAATAAAATATTATTGATACATTTTATAAAATAGTTAAAAAAAATTTGTTAGAGTATTTAATATAGTACTAGAATACAAAATTATGAAAATAGTTCTATAGTAGGTTTGAATAGGTGAATTTCTATCCACTTTTAGGGTATGATGAATTGATCCCCATACTGAGAATATATATGTATGAATTTTTTATACTATAAAGAAGTAGATTAAGTGTCTCCTATTTCACTAGGTATAGAGAATTCATTTCCTATAGTTTTCATGGGTGTAGTGGTCCCCATGAACATAGATATGGTGAAGTGGTCACCCTGATCAATGGTAGATTGAATTAGTCTCCCTAAATATATGAATATAAGATTGGGAATTCTAGTAACAATAACATGAGATTATTATCCCTTTCATATATGTCTAGAAATGGGTTTTCTCTAATTATATACTATTTTGAAAAGATAGATCCATATTAAGGTAATTGAAAAGTGTTCTCTCAAGTGATAGGATTTTGTGGGGTTGTCCCTAGTTTATAGGACCCAAGTTTCACATTGTGAGGGGAGCCCTACTGTATCTTCTGGGGATGTGTTCCTTCAGCATAGTTTTGGAGAACTAGGGATAATGTGGCATCTAAAAATGGTTTAAATGTGATAAACATTTAGGTAAAAAATTAACATATTTTATGGTTAATTACCATAGATTTTAGGCTTAATTATGATGACTAAAGGGGGTTTAGAGGAAGGGGTGTACAAAGATTCATTCTCCCTAGGAGTCCCTCTTTTGTATCTTCATCATTTAAATAATCTAAAAAATAATTATCCATGGGGTATATATATATATATATGGAATTATAAGGCCAAGGAGCATGTTGTCTATGAATTGAAGGTGATCAACTCTAGTACTATGGTGTAGTGTTTTACGTATAAGCACATTTATGCAAGAGAATCTATGATACTAAGGTAGGTGTATTGGTGCTTTTATTTATGTGAATTCATTTGACAAAAAATAACAATCTAGGGTGAATATACATGGAAATGGGATGTGAAAATTGGGTGCATGAATAAGGCCCTGAGAAAAGTGATATTTATCCTCCCTTTTATTTTTAATTTACCATGAAAAGGATTCCATCCTTTTTAGTAAATTAGAACCAACAATATTTTTTAGAATTTACCATGATGATAGAGTTGATGTTTCATTTTTATGACCTTGTTAAAGTGGTATTATCCATTGAAGAATATATTTATGTTGAAATATGGAGTTATTACCTATTAATGGAGATTAGTGCTTGATATTGTAAATGATTTATCAAAATATTAATAATATTTTTTTGAAAATATACATGTTATTCTATGGATATATGGCTTTATTGATATATTGAGTGGGGATAAGTTGTTCGAAATAATTATCTATGATTAAGAAACCAAATATTCATTGTGAAAGCAGAGGATATTCCTAGACAAATGTTTAAAATGACATTTATTTTAAGATTTCTATGTGATTTCAATGATTTTATTAAAATAATTAATAGTATTAATGGATTTAATAAATATAAATTTCAATCGTACATATACACCATAGTATTAGTTTTCAGGGATTATATTTTTCAATATATTAAAACTAGAAGGACTATCGTAGAAAAATTGAAATAGCGGGAATAAATTATTAGAGGAAAAGATTTATGATAAGCTCTTAATATTATAATTATTGAATTCATTAATTATAAATTTTAGGGTACGTGATATTTTTGTGCAATATTATGTAAAAAAGAAAAACGTTAGTCAATGATTGGGAAATACCCATAAATATATTTAAGATTAGGATCTTCCTCGGCATAGAAGAAAGTACTTCATGTTCTTTTCATATTTCTACATATTGATAATTTTGATGATGAAAATGACCAATAAAGGAGAGATATTTGAGTGGGGAAAGGCATGTGAGATTTATTTCCATGAACTAAGGAGAAGGCTCACTTTTATATTGATCATGAGCTTTTGTAAACTAGTAATAATTTTATAGTGTATTTATTCATTTTGGATTGGTCTTAGGTAAGTGATGACATATAATGATTTATGTGTTGTTAAATTGATTAATTCTGGACACATCAACATGATGATATTTTGTTGTTTTTTTTGTGCTTAAAACATTAAATGCTAAATGTTTAATAATTGACATATTTTTTTTAAAATTTAATTCCATGCCTATGTTTTTTTTGAAATTATGTGATTATTTGTATCTAAATGTGTTAATTATAGTTTATCTTTGTTTACATAAAATTATTAGAACAATTTTCTGATTGATCTCAGTGGAATTCTCATTGAAATATGTTTTTTAATTTTTTTTGTGATCAGAAATTTGAAATAAAGTGTTCAAAGTAACACATATATAATTTTAAAATATTGTTTGTATGGATTAATTATTAATAATTATATATTCTAAATTTTTGGAGTTTTTTTTAGGAGTTAATTTTAATTTGGAAATTATATTTCATCAGATTATTATATTGAATTGTCCATTATTTGGTTTTATGTGGAGTGGAAAATTTATGTCGGTATTATATACTTTTAAAGTTATAGAGGCAAGATCATATGATATTTATAGTACAAGATCATTTTAATTTTTCACATAACTCATAATAAAAATATCATATAATCCTACCTCATATGATATTTTTTATTTTCTTATTTGAAAATTCCCGTTTATATTCATGATGTTATGTGAGAAATGAATGAAGTAAAATTCATGGTATATGAAAAGATAATTATATAGAAAAAAGGAACCTTAACAAATGGTTTAATCCATAGATTCAAATGAAGATAAAAACAATATTTGTAACCTTGAAGATAAAGGCAAAAGGACTGAGGATTTATTGTTTTTTATAGAAATATAAAGATGATGAATTAAAATATATGGATACAGTCATCATGTGATGATATCACTATTTTTTATATTTTATTTGAAGAATAGGAACCACCCATGGTTATTGATTTTGACCCAAAATTATATTCGAAACAAATAATTTCCTAAAAATATAGTCTGAAGCAATCAATGAAGTACCTTACCCACAACGATGAAGATGTTATCTAAATCCATTTTTGTCTTATTTAAGGGTGTCTGAGGTCCAATTGATTTTGATATTAAACTAATCTGGGATCATTGAAAAATGTTGGATAGGAATTTATACACAATATAATCATTATATGAGTAATAGGTCAACCATCAAACAAAGAGTCAGTCGAGGATGGTAAATTTGTGGAAGGTTTCATATTAAGCTTGGTTCTATTGGTGGAATCTTTTATAATAACATTAAATATTGATGTGGATTATCTGATAAAAAATGGGTGGATACTGATTGGCTGATATAATGAATATTATGTTTTTCTATGAAGTTTTTTTCTAGTGTAATAGGAAATAGTGAATCCAATGCGTTTTAAAATTCCATCCATAGGACATTAGGTTCATGTGATGATGCGAAATTGTTGAATGATAAAATGTAAGTGAGTGTTTTAAGATTTTAGTGTTGGTTTTTAGTAGTTGTGTCCATTAAATTGTTGAGAACCATGTGATGTATGTTGATTCCCAGCCACGTTTGAGTGGATAGTGTACATGCAATCATCCAATCAGAGGGAATAAAATTTTCTTGAGTTCATTTAGGTTTTTTAAATACTTGGCAGGAATAACTAGACCATAAGGATACTAAAATGAGTAATCATTGGTTAACTGATAAACAATGGAAGGAGATTTCGGGTGTTTAATCATCAGTCAGATTGATTTATAAATGGGAATTTTATATTTACATGTGGACTACTACTGAAAAATTTATATTTATTGGAAGAAAAAAATTTCTTGTGAAATGTAATTCGTTGGAAATACATAATAATGTTTTTTTAATGATAGACGGTCCAATTATATACATCTCATTTTTCTATCATAAAATAGAGTGGTTGGATAGTTCTTTGAGTTTGAGATAAATAAGACAAGGATTCCAAAACATTTTTACAGGTGGGTTTTCAACAAAAAAAGGTAAATCATTCCAAATAGGACTATATATTCACATGATTGGGATTTATAACACTCTTAACTCATGATTTTAAGGATCTATATCTATGTGAAGAAGGTGACATTGAAAAATTAGTTTCTTTTATCCCACTTATCTTTTTATAGTACTATTTGGTGATTTATATTTCGAATAATTTTGTTACTATCATAGTGAACTTATGTTCTTAGTTAACATTAAGGGAATCCTATTGAAATAAGTTGATATATTTAATTATTTTTTCACTAATTTTAAAAATTATGTAAGTGTGTTATTTTTTTCAGTGTTCTTATTTTCCTTTTCAATGAGAATTAATTTTCACTATTCTAAGTACTAAAATGATATGATAGAGATTTATTAACCTTTGAAAATTATTTAATGAAACAAAAAATAGTAAAGGATTATGATTCGTTTATCTATTATTTAACTAATAATTTTATTGAATCATGATCTATTGGTTATTAATAAAAAATATTCATGAAGATTTGATAATAATTTAATTACATGAGGATCCTAAAAATGTTTTGTTCACATATACTAACAAATTTATATTCACATGAAGCTCATAGAAATTAGATTTAAATCATTTCAGTATAGATCTACCACCCTTACACCATAATTAGTGTTTTCCTCACAATTGTGAATATTTACATTTCTTCCAAGCCTTTGAATCTAAATCTATCACTATTTTACATTCCATTCCACTCAATCATCATCACCTCATCACACACACAACATTTAATTATTATTATTATTTGTTATTTTGGTAATTCACTTCATTTTTATCCTCCCCTTTGGATATGATACCCTAAATTTCTAAAATAATAGTTTTATAATGTTTTAAATAGTTAATGTTTACATTAATAAAAGACTTTTTGGTAGGCCTCTGAACAGAAAAGCCTTCTTTTCTCTCTCATGCTGGGGAACGTCTTCAATAGTGGATTCAATTGGGGGTGAGGCCACAACATGTCCAATTTCATATCTCCTATATTCCTTCTCATATTGCTTCTCCACTAGAACTCTGTATTCCATTTATTCCAATTTTCTCCCAATATATAATTTTCTTCAATCATTGTTTTTGTTATCCTCTTTTGTTGCTTCAATCTTCACAGCATCAACCATAATTCCCATCCTCTTCTATTTTTTATCCCCTTCACACTAGACTCCATATGTCGTTCGTTGTGATGGTTCCTATGTTTGATTGGGATAGTGAGGGTTCTTGATCAGTGATGGAATGACATGGGGTGGATTTGGATCTGCGTTCGGAGGGTTCCAGTGTTTTGTTTTACTTTTTTCCCATTTCTTCAATTGTGGTGGAATTTCAAAAAAAAATTCTCTAAGTGGTTGATTCAAAGGAAGATGTTGGTGTCCTAGCGAAGGTCTTAGATCACTATTGAGACCATTTCCTATTTTAATATCTATTATTTCCTCATGTTATACCGATTCCACTAGTTATTGTGGTGTGGTATTTTACTATTAGGTGTTGGGATACGCTGGTTCAAAATTCAATAATATACGAGGAGACAAAACATGATTTTCTTCGATCATTCCTTTGGGTTTACTTTGACATTCTCATTCTTTTGGATTTTCTTCTGGTAAATTGAGTGGATCAGGTGATTTATCCCCATTGATGTTTTTATTTCTCTATTTTGTGTTTTCATTTATTTTTCGAACATTTTGGTTCATCAATGATGTCATGTGGTTTTGCAGTTATGTTTTATTTCATCAAATATGTTGTTAGTTTGGTAGTGAAAATGGTATTTTATGGAGGTGATGAGGGATTTTGGTAGGCGATTCTTACCGGTGGACTGGTGTGATTTTGGTATTTTTTAGATAAGACAACGACGAGGTTGAAGGTACTTAATGTGATGGTGATTTGATTCTATTATGGGATGATGCTAGTTTGTTCTTATTCTGGAGAAGTGGGGATGATTTTGGTGACCTCGACCATATGGGGGAGTGGCTTAAGGTGGCTCATTTTTTGAAATTTACGCCTAGAGAAGATTTAGTGGTGATTGGATTATTGTGTGGTTGGTTTTGATTTTCAAGGATATTCCATTTATTTCACTCTATAATTTTAATTTTGAAATCGGTTGGTCTAGTTTGATCTTGTTAATTTTGTTGTTACCAAATAACCATAAAGTACCTTTTAAAAAATGGAATTAGATTAATGGTTTTGTTGTTAAAATTTGGGTATGGTTATTCAAGAAGGAATGTTTGATTAATTAAAAAATGAAATTAAAAACATAAATATGAATTTTTTTAGAATAACATTTATAAAAAAAATATGTTCAAAAAACCAAAAATACTTTTGTTTAATGATGGTTTTTTGTCGTACTTGAACTCTTCTATTTTTCATTGAATGGACATAGGGTAATAATCAACTACTAATATAGATACTTAAATTCTATAATTTAACAAACATTGTAGTTCCTTTAAAATGAATAAATATAAAATATATAATTTGGATGTTAAATAACCTACACATCTTATTCAGAACATGAATGTATCATATCCCTTGATTCTAGTTCTTGAGAGGCATGTTCATTGAAACCCTTCATTTATTAAACTACCCCTAAGTATAGGAATTAAGAAATCACATCATCATACCAATACATGATTCCATTATTTATCATTGAGGATTCATTTGAATTTATTATAGTATTCTATAGTTCTATGAAATACTTTTCCTAGTTAATATTGTGTGAGGAATATCTTAGGTTGAGGGTGTTTCCTTTTTTTTACAAGGTAAGGTATAAGATATAGTTTCAAAACCTAAATGAGGATATTTTTCATACCAGGGATCACTACTTTAATTTATTTGAAGGGAAATTATATTATAGGAATACCACTGTATATTTGAGGCAAACAATTTTTTATTTTTCTAAAGACAAGGGAGGCCCATTTCATGAGAACTTGTATAAGTTTAATTCTTTACTTTGATAATATCGAAACCAATAAATAGCTCACCACCTGTTTGTGGATAATTTTTATAATAGTCATATCAAATATATCTAAAATCTCATAGATTAGTCTTGTGGTAGGAATATTTCAATCCAGATCACTGATTCGATTAGACAACTATTTGAAAATCTAACTCATAAGTCACAAAATATGTGCAATCAGAGGAGAGTGACTCATAGATTTGAAGAAAACCTTCATGATATAACATTTTTTGATAACACAAAGAGAGAAAAATTATTATATTGTTTAATGTATAGGAATAATTATAACTATTTTAAAACTAACCAAAATTAATAGATTGATTAATATTTTGGACCATAAGGCTAGAAATATAGGAAATAAATATACATTTTCAAATAAATACAATACTATCATTAAAAAGCACCCAATCATTTACTTGAGATATCATGGAGTGATCAATAAACTTATTTCCCATATATTCCAATCATTCAACAAACATTAATTTCAATATCAACATGTAGCAGTGTATTCCAATTCTGAATGGTGTTTAAAGGGTTTAATTCAACATATGTTGTGAAAAATTTCTTCCATTAAAAAATATATAGAGTCATAACATGAATGTTAAAAGGGTTCAAATTTCATGGGATTTGACATTGAGAGATATGTGAAATATAACCAATACAATAGAACTAATCCTAGGAGAAAATGTGGTGCATATAACAATTATATTAGTAATTTTTACTTTAGAACAAGTTACTAAAAATCATAAGGAATTTAAAACAGATAATAATATTGAATATGGAAGTGAAAATATAAAAAAATCTAAATCCAGAAATGTGCACTTCAAGGTCTATAATGAACTAAATAATGAATATAATCCTGAATAATATAGATATAAAAGAAAAATGAAGTGGTAAATAATAAATAAAGGTAATAAAATGGATGGGTTTGATGAGAATATGAGTAATCAGCCATTTTAGAATAATTATTCTCCCACCATTACCATTACTCAATGAGTTATAAGAAAATGTGTACATGGATACTAAGAACTCAATTATATATTTGGATTCTTTTGTGTCAATATGACCTTTATGGAGGCTTTAAACGAAATTATATCATATGTTAAATTTTAATGATGTTTTATCCAATAAATAGGATTATGGAGATTATACTACCATTAAAATCACTAAGGATTATGGTGAAACAATTTTTAAATAGTTACTACCTATGTTGAAAGAATTGGTATGCTTTATTATCTCTTATAGAATATGAGAAAGTGAAAAAATATACAACCTTTGAGATTTAGGATATATTATCAACCTTATGTGTTGTGCTTTATTTCATATACTAGGTTTAAGAGCACTTAATGTAACATATTTTTCTCTAAAATTTTATGATAGATGAATTTTTCTTCCGTATGGATGGGTGTATAATCTATTAGTTAATGTTGGATGTCTTTCTCTTCCCACTAAATTTCTTATTCTAGAAATGGAGTGTCATAAACATGTTTCTATCATTCTTGTGAGACGTTTTATAGCCACTTATTGGGCTATATTTGGAGTTTCAACGTGAAAATTGACCTTTAAAGGTGATGAAGATCAAGAAGAGTTGTATATTATTAAAGATTCATTAATTTTTTAATGTTTCGAATTGATATATTTTTCTAAGGAAGTCATTATAGATGATGTTAGGAATAATTTGTATCACCCTTTTTATGATTCATCCAAATATTTGGTCATTAAAAATTTCATAGACATTTAAGCTCAGTCTAAATCCATATAGAAACTGTAATGGATAGGGAATCATAAGAGACAAATTAGTAAATTCATTTTTATGGATCATGAAGTGGTCCTTAAAAAACTAATACCTTCTACTGATATTTCTCATAAGACTATTAATCCCAATTCCCAAAAATCTTTTTCAACATGTTTTGTTTTAGATTAGTCAATCCCAGATCATGACCATTATGATTATGTCATAGTTTCATTGATAGATGAAGATGATTACTTCACGATTGAGGTTAAATTTGCGGTTCAATAATCTCCTCTGGAAAATTAAAACAAGCCCTTCTAACCAGTTGAGAGTCTTAATAGAGATATTTTAGGATACAAACAAATGAGAATAATTGATATGTTCCTAATATGATAATATATTTTGATGATCAATTCTCTATGCTTTGTCTTAATGGGTTTTTAAGAAAGGATGATGAAAATCCCTCGAATTCATACAAGGAATCTATGTTTGAATTTTCTTATGCAATTGGTAATTTAAATTTTTTAGTATTTGTTAATCATTAATTTTTATTATTACACATATAGAATTTATTGAAGAATTTGAGTATTGTTTCTAGTCATTGGAGTGATAATTATGGGCCTCTATCTTCGACCATAGTTTCTCCATATCAATTTTCTTACCTTGAAGCCTCTACTAGTATAATTCATTTTCCTAGAACCATGGAATATTTAGGGAGAACATTTCCAGAGCCTTATATTTTATAAATATGGAAATAAAATGGTAAAATTTATATACCACAAAATAATGTCCTAGATTTAAAGGAGTCAAAAAAATATAATGATCATTGATCAATATATTGGAGGAAAAATATTTCTAAAGACATAAAAATAAGAACTAATAAGAGGAAACTTGTTATTTTTTGTTTATTTAGTTTTTATTTTCAAATAAATTCCTATATCACTTTTTAATTCTCTCTATAGAGCTACACTACCTCTCTTTCAAGTGGTCTAATGACAATAATATCAAAACTGGATTTATAAAAATTATTCAATGATATAAGGATCTATAATTCATGCAAAACCAGGTTCAATATCCTCATCTATGTATCTCTAGTTAAATACTTTCTGAAATATAAATTATTCTATTCTTTTGTTTTATAATTTCATCTTCCTGGTACTGATTTTTGGTGTCTATATGATTTTTTATAATGGAAACAAGAGAGTATTTAGAATAAAAATAGTGATAATATCTTGTATCTATTAGTTGTGTGGTTTTTTAAATAATAAATTTTTAATGGATTTTAATTTTTTAAATGTTACTTATATTATTTGTAGTTAGCTGATAGAAATTAATTTCTAGAGTTATATTCAAAATTTTATCATGTTAGTAATGTTTATTGGTCATTTCTACCATTAACTATTCTGTGTCCTGCAATAGTGTTTGTGAATTCCATTTTCAGTGATCCTTTGTAAAAAACTATTGAATTCAAAATGTTAAATCATGCATCATTTATAAATGTCATATTTGATTATGAGATGATTTTATTTGAGTAATAGAATTATTTTCCATTTTCTAAATGCTATTTTATATGAAAAATTATTTTTCAGACATTCTTGTGACTCTGCATATAAATCATTCACTTCGAAATTATAAATCATTTTTAATTTAAACTGTCATAATAATTTATTCCATATTTGGATTTATCATTAGTAAAAACGTTAGGATTTCCTTTTGTGGGAGGGGGAATTAATATGATGAATTATGTTTCAATTTTGATCCCATTAAAAGATTTTATTTTTAAAAAAAATCATATTTTTAGGTTTTACATTGGTATGTTTTCTGGTAAATATTTTTTCTTAAATATGATTATGTTCCAATGACATTTTAGAGTTGCATAATTTATACCACTTGGGTTTCATAGGGTAAATATTTTTCATCTTCATTTGAACACAATTCCTTTTTGGTAAATATTTTTTGAATGTTATACAATCAACATTGACTCTGAACGTTTAGTTTAGATTACACTCATAATAAATGAAACTAAATAACCTATGAAATTAATATCCAAATATTTGATTAAATACTTAATATTTAATACATTATTATTTCTTATTTTAATATTTTGTGAGCTATATATATTCTATCGAATAATTAATAATTTTTACCCATCCAATTAGGTGTCTATTTGTTCTTATTTACTAAATTATATGAGTATATTTTCTCAATCTAAAATATATGTTTAGAATTTCATTTATATTTAAACTGAAGTGTGTTAAATTCTAAAAAAATTACAAACTAAATAATTATTGTAAAATATTTAAAAACAATTAAAAAAATAATTTATTTAAATATATAAATCATTTTTTATTCATGATTTTCTATGTGGGAAATCATTTCAAGAATAAAATATTAGTGACACATCAATCTTAATATCTCATGATTTATTCATTTCACATAAATTTTAAAAATTTATTATGTGAGAAAATATAATACATAAGAATAGAAGAAATTTGATATGGACATAAATGTTTACATGTTTTTCATATCCACATGATGAAATATTCTTGTTTTTTATTTTACTGTGAATATAATTAAACATAATTGATAATTTATGACAATCTATTTAAAATATAATTCCCTGAATCTTTTTAATAATATTTGGGATTTATTTGAAAATTGTTTTAAAGTTATTTTATTATAATATTAATATAATTTTATGAATAATATCATTTTCTTTCTCAACACAAATATCCATAAAATAGTTTTTTGGAATATTTTTGAGTGATAATATATTTAAAATAAAATGTTCGAAGTACCATAATAATAATTATAATTTCTTTAATGGGATGAATTATTAATTTTGAAGCTTCTTTTAGTTTTATTATGATTATTATTATACTACATGTATTATTTTTCACAATATTATAGATGATTATTTATTAGTTTTGATTTTTCAGGACAACATTTAATTTTTGTTAGAATTATTATATTGAAACATTCACAAAGATGGATAATATGATATTTCCAGTATCAGATTGTATGATTTTATCAAAGAACATATATCATAAATATCCTAAGATCTATCCTCATATGATATTTTTTATAGGACTCATAATACCATTCTATTTATATTATCAAACACATGATCGAAATCTAGAAATTGATGAAGTGGATTTATAGGAAAAAATATTTAGGGAAAATGGAGTATTCTAACACTGTTACAATCCAAATTTTCTAATGAATACAAAAACAAAGACCTGATATCTGAATAAGATGGTTCTAATAATGAAAAATATTAAATAATATTCACGAGAATCTATAACTACTTGCATCATGTGTCGACATCATTGATTTAGAGAATGTACTTTAAAATTAGTGACTACCATTTATTTGATTTTGATTACCATTAAACCCAATATCAAAGTTAGAATCTATCATAGAAGTACCTCACTACCACCATTAAAGACATTCTACAATTACTTAGTGATCTTGTCCATGGGAGTTGGAGGGCCTATCTAACTTTATCTTTCACTGATCTAGGATCGCCAATGAAGAGTTAATGTATCCAGATTCACCTTTTAGTCATTATAGGAATAACATCCCAACCCATCATCACTATCATGATTTAAGTGTTTCAATAATATAATACATTAAAATATATCAAGGTTCATTCAATGGTAAATTTCATAACAATATTATACTTGGATTTGGATGCTTTGATAAATAATGGTTCGATACAAATTTGTTACGATGATAAATATATTATTGACTAATAAAATGTGGTCATTACACAAGTGTAAATAGTGAATCCATTGAAATTGAAATTTCCTTCTCTAAAACATTTGTCTTATAAAAGAATACATTCTTATTTCATAAAATAATGTCTGTGAGAGTTTTAATATGACAATTTTAGTTTTTAACGGTGGTTTTTGTTCAATGATGTGAGAACCAAGAAGTGGTTTTGGGTGATGTTACAAGTCAGAGTGGACAACATACATGTTTCTATAAAATATAAGGGGGAAAATTTTATTTATTGTGTTTATTTTTGTAAAATTATAAGGATGAAGAGATGGACTTGAAGAATAATGGGAATATCACACCTAGGCTAACCAATGAACCATGCCAGGTGGTGTTATGTGTTTAATCATTTATCCGAACAATTGAAAACCGGTAATAATTAATTGGAATGTGAGATTATTGTTAGTAATTTAATTTTAATTAGATACAATAATTAACTAATAGTTCAAAATATTTAGTTTGAAATATTTGATAATGTTTATATTATAGTCACAAAATGATAAAAGAGAAATATCCTATTAAGAATAACCAAATGATGTGGTGAGTTAGTTCAATAAGATGGAGATGAATAATATAAGGGGTTTTATACATTGATGGAAGGTGTAATTTAGATAAAAATAAAGAAAAATTAATCCTAATTGGACTATATATTTACCCAATACGGATTAAGAACACTATCAACTAAGGAGTCAAAGAATATGGAGGAATGGGAAGAAGGATACATAAACCGAGACACTTCATTTAATTCTATTATCTTTCTATAATTTTATTTAGATAATTATATTATAAAAAATTTAGATTTATCATGTACTTATTTTGAAATAAAACATTAATTTTTTGGTATATTTCATTATAAGAAACTACGAGTCAATATGAACTTTGATATATTAATTTATTATAACCTAGCTCTAAAATTGGTACGTATGAATAATAGTAATAATAATAATACATTTTTAAAAGTTTTATTAAAGTGGTTTTATAATGTAATATTACTAATTTAATCATAATAAAAAAGTACTCAATAATATGTATTTTCATTTTATGCTTTAACAATATGTTCTCTTCAAAAACGGGTTATATTTCATTTTTAAATTGAAACTTTATAATTAATTTATTACTTTTTTATCAATTTTATTTTATGAAATTAACATAATTTTTGAAATCATCATTCAAATATTATCATAGGGTGAATTTTTATGATTTTTCTAAAATGATTTATTTTTCAGCGACCAGTGAAAAATACCAATTTTTATAAAAAATGTCATTAATTTTTCATCTATTTTTTTATTTAAAGGTTTTGAAAATTGAGGATATAATTTAACAATTTTAATGAATTGGTTCTTCCATCAAGTAAAATGACATTAATTTATAGGTATACACACTTGAGGTTGTATGACCTAGCTTGGTAAGGGAAAATTTGGATCAGAAAGTTATAGGTGAGGTCATGTTTTTATTACACTACTATCATAGGTATTGATATGTTTCTAATACCATAGGTAATCCTTCAATCTTATATTTAGTGGGAATCACTATGTAATCACATGACCAATTTTAGTCATGAATTAAATGTTATCCTCATAGTCAATGATGAAAATTAATTCAACAAACTACATTACTTTATTTTCAATACTAATGTCCTTTTGAAATAGTTACTACATTATGAATTGTTTAATAAAATAACATAGCATTAAATTAAATCAATCCATACTTCATTCATAAAAAAGTAGATATATAATTATTCCCATTTATATTTTTTTTGTAAATATTGAATATAAATAATCATGTGTTATAATAGTTTGGATTTATAAATAGTTCTAGAATCATATAAATCATTATCCCAAATCAAATTCACCTAGTTAGATAGTAATGAAAAAGAATACCATATAAGGATTCTAATAAAAAACCTATGCCAAAATTAGAACTAAAATATAAAATAAAGAAAGTTTTTTCACTAACAGTTCAAATATATCCATTAAAAATTCAATAAGGACTAAAAACTTATATACAATCCATAATTATGGAACATTATAACGTACATTGGCTAAATAAATAAGTATAAAATAAACATAATGTTTCTAAAAGGAACCTAAATTATATAATGCATCAAAAGGGAATAAAACCAAAATATTTAACCCATTAATATAGAAATAGATTTAGGATATTATTTTATAAATATATCACATATGTGATCACCAATGGGAATGTATCATGGCAATAATAGACCCTTCTAAACATTTATCTTGAAAAAGTTATAAAATGATTGAATATTAATTTTATAAGAATACATCATTAAATTATTTTAAAATTAATCCATACTATATTTATAGCAAAGAGTATTTTTGAGAATCTTCTCTCATAAATCATAATCAAAAATATTTTCCTCTAACGATATCAACAATGTATAGTGATTTTTAGTACTAATTTATTATTCTTTTTGAATAATAAATTATATTATCTCATGTTTTTATATATATATATATTAATCTAATTTAATTCACAAGAAGTTATCTCCCTATAAGGGGACTTCTTATAATTTAATGAACTAACCGAAACAATATTACTAAAAACAATAATCTCTTATCCATTATCTGAAATATGATAAAATACATAATAAATAGTACTCTCAATAAATATGGGTATTCGCATTATAATATCTAAATGTCTAATATATTTAAACCTATATAATAATATAGAAACAATTATTGAAAACTAAATATCCATACCTGGTGTTTTTAAATTTACAATGATATAAATGTTAAATCTATCTTTAGAAACATATACCATTATAATATCTCCATCATTCCCCATTTTCGTATGTATAGGTATCAGATTCCTTATTTTATTACACATTTATATAATAAATCATCATAATATTCTTAGTTTGGGAAAAAAGTAAAAATTAACATTTATATAATTTGAAAAACCAAAATTAAATTCAATTTAGAAATACCATACATATAAAATTATTTATATATAAGTGAAAAAAATACTGAAATAAATCATCTCATGATCCTTAAAATATTTTATCATTTAAAAAAATACATCATCATCAAACTATCCAAATTAATCTTTATATAGAGGATGTTATCAAATCAATATCAAATGTAGTTTAATTTAACTTTTTTATGTATGAGGGATAAAATACAATACTATCAGTACATTATTTCATCCATATAAATAATTCTTTAACATCAAACAATTAGTAGCATTCTATTAAATATAAAATCCATTAGGTTTATTATAATATCCCCAACTATAGTAACATATTATCATTGTATAATTTATTGCGTTGGTATAGAGAAATAGGATGTAATCTTGAAGGATTGATTAGTTTAGTAGTCTTACAGAAATAAATACATACATGATACCCATTTCACACTATAAATAAAACATAGACATAACAAAATAGAATGTTTGGATTCCTTAAACCAATTCAAATTAAACTTCATCAAGTATTTGGGAAAAGAAAAAAATAATTTTGATCTTAGATATTCAGTAAGGGATATGTACAACATAATATATTTATAGTAAATGAAGAATAATCATTATGGAAAGTTAAATAATTAGAAACACCTTCCATTTAATAAAGAAGTTGAGTATGAAATAAATACATAGAAAATATCATCATAATGATATCATGGATAATAATAATTAAATTTTCAATGAAGGAAATGAATATGATTTGATGTCATGGACATAGAAATTATGATATCTTTACCACCAATACCATGCACCAATATAGTTTAAAACCATCATAACTGTTCGATTTATTTTGTCCAACTAATTTGTCTCATGAGTCATGTCGATGCATCAACGGGATATTTAATATTGTTTCACACTCATAATTTCATGACTAATTAATTCCTTAGATTACAAATTTTTGATTCAATTCCAGATAAATATTCCTTATTATAAAATATCAGCATTGAGTAATGAATAGAAATATCAATATTTCCCCAATAAATTAAATAACATTCAAAGTAAATATCCATATGATTAAATAGTATAATGTTTAGAAAATAAACCAATAAATTATAAAAAGAATATTAATATTTAAGGGAAAATTAATTTTCAATGATCAAAAGAACATAATTGTTTTAAGATAATGCCAACAACCAAAAAATTAATAAAAATTAACCTTCAGTTTTTCAAAAGTAGAAATTTTAAAATAATATGGCGACTTTTGGAGATTAAAAAAATAGATGAGAAACCATTTATAAAAATATATAACATTTTAATAACTTTTAAATCTTTTTGAATAATTGTAATAGTGTAAAATGTTTACGTTAATGGAAAGGTCAGTAAAAGACATATGTGTTAAAAACACTCCTTTTGAATTTTTTTAAAGAAAGATGAATGTTCATCCTCTAGGGAAAATATTAGAAATATTCTATTAAAAAAATTCATAGATATCTTGATATTACATTTATAAATAATTTATGTAATTATACTCGTATTTTTAAAAAATAATTTTAAAAAATATGGAAACTGTAGAAATATATACCTCATCAAGAAGAGGAATACGTTTGGATTTTATTTTGCACATTAATTTTTAATGATTAACTTTAATTTAATTATTTTTCATCATGAATAAATTCATATTCATTTTAAATAATTTAATTTATCAATATATACACAACATAAGTGTAAATAAGTTTATATTACCAAATATGTCTCAATGGAATTGAAATTGAGATGAAATCCCTTAACTCAGGTTTTCTCTTAGTTAATCATTATTCCATATTATATATAATGTTTTTAAAAATTTTTGTAATCTATAATAGAATAATATTAATATCTATAATATCATATACGTTATTACTATAAAATATTATCACTCTTTTGTCAATATTATTTATCATTGCCATTGTTTTAGTGTTAGCTACTTTATTTTCATATACATTTTTTTCATGGAAATTATGATATGTCTACTTTTATTATAGTTACATAATGTATAGAATTTTAACCATTATATAAATATAATATACACTGACTAAATATTTCTTTATTAGATTCAAAATAAATAGGAAATGTAAAATGGATCACATCACTTTATGAAGGTGCTAGTCAACACATATGCATGAGCACCATTCTTATTTTCTAATGGATTGTAATGTAAGATGGTATATTTGATATTAAAATTTTATAGGAATATTTAGTTTATAAATAATTTATACTTTTTTATTTTCCATCATTATAACTATCCAAGTAAATTGGTGACACCAAATTAATTATACCACTGTGTGGTGATGGTAAACCATTTTCACGCCCAGGAAATGTTTTTTATTTTCACATGGTTGAAAATAGATAGAAAATGGTTTTTGAGTAATCATAATAACATAGAATATTTATGATATTGGTTTTATAATTTTATCGTTTTTATTAAAATATATAGAATATTTAACAATAATGAAGTTTTAAAGATTTCATAAAGCTGATTACCACTTTTTCAAAAGAAATTCTTTAGATCTTCTCTTAAGGGACATAGGGACTATTTTTTAAGAATACAATAACCTTCAAAACATTTATAAGGATGTTTATAAGATTGTTTTATATTGAGGTTTGGGATACAATGCATATGGATTAATGTATTGTAGATAATTGAGAGAAGGGGTTTCCTATTATCAGTGAGGGTAGGGGAATTCTTATAGTTTCAGAAAATATAAAATTAATATATTTTTATCATTATTTAAAAATTATTTAAAAGTTATATAATTATATGATAAGACCATGATAATTATAAATTCTCTCACACAATAAAATTTTGACTATCTTGGTTATGTTGTTATCCTTATATTTTTGTTTTAACACCCCATTAATAATTTTTAAAATTATCATACTATTGATATTTTCTATCCTTTAAGTTTCAACATGGTTACCATAAAATAAAAAAAGACTAATAAATGGACCATTTTTTATGTTTTCAATCATATTACATTCAAATTTCCATGTACATGTTTTTAATTTATTTTAATGTCATTTAAGAAAATATTTTTTTATTATGAAACATCATTAGTGTCATTTATTACACAATTAATTTAATTTGACATTAAACACATCATCAAAATGAGAGAATTAGAAAATAATCCATTAAAACAGTAATATAATATTATATTTATCTAAAAAATTTGTGTAACATATTATTTATTTCATAATATATTTGTTTTATTATTTTCAAAATCATTTATTTCATTTTAAATTAAAAAAATAAATGATGTGTTGGCGTTTGACTGGCATTTAAGGTAATTATTTCATCACTAAAACTATAAATAATTCATAATAATAAAAAATAAATTATAATTTAAATGAATATATATAATTGAACATAAGTTTTAAATAGTCCTATCATAAATTATCATAGTTAATGAAAGATGAAAAGAAATATTTTTTGTTTTTATCATTCCATTAAATATTAAAAAGGATAAAATCATATCTAAATAGATAAAGGTCATATTTTCTAATATTGATGATTATGGAATTAATATAATCATCAAATTAAATTAATTCAAGGGTTTTGTTCATTTTTAATACTTTATCCCATTATTTTTATCCTTAATTTCCCAATTTACACTTATTGTGTTTCCATTATTTACTTTTGTTACTATTTATAATGTCCATAAATAAAAGAGTCCAAATTAAAAAACTTAGAATTAATGATTCCAAAAATGTAATCTATTTTTCAAGATTCAATTTCATTAATTTTACTAAATTAATTTAATATGTAATGAAAAAAACATAAACAAAAACCAATTTTTAGGAAATCGACTTCCAAGTATAAAAACATTTTTATACCAAATTACTGTTTAAAATTAATTAAAAGGATAATAATTTGATTATTAAAAATATATTTGATCTAATTTATCTTTGAAACAATTTTAAATAAAAATGTAGCATTTAAAATTTATGAAATAAAAAAAATATTTAAAAAATAGTCTCTTTAATATTCATTAAAAAAGAAAACATTTAAGAAAACTCCAAAAAAGTCATCCAATGAAAATTTTCATTTCATTATTTCAAATATTAATTTAATTTTATCAAATAAATTTTCTAATCTATGAAAAAGTTTGTTACATTATTTTCTCACATAAATAAATAGAAATAGTATATGAGGAAATCATGTCTCTAAGGAATAAAATGAAATTTCTAAATAATTAGTGTTTATTTCCAAGGAATTAATAATTAAATTTTCAATGTGTGTGAAATTTATATATATTTAATAATCTAGATATTACTATTCATTCTCAAAAAATCAATGACTAGTTTAAAATTTTTATATTTAGATAATAATATTTCATGATTCTTTTAGGCTCGATGTTTCGTGTTCTACATGCAATCAAAAATAGAGTACTTAAAAACACAAGATATTAAATTTTTACCTTATGTAATAAAATCATCAAAATATTCAGGCATATTACCCTATAAATACATAAGGGTTTTTCTTTTTCATAACATCCACAGGTTCATACGTTTCTTCCTATATTTTATTATTTCCTCAATGTACTATTAAGAGTAAAGTTGTCTAATTCCTCAACACTCTCTCTATATTTTTAATATATTTTATCTTTAAAGTATGATTGATCATGTTCTAGTTATATTTATCAATTGGTGAGAAACTACATTGGGTATTTCATATAATTCATCAATAAAGTGATATGGAACACATCATGTTCATCAGAGTGGTTTGGTGGTATTTCCAATCAGTAAGACACCACTCAAACATTTTCAAGAATTTAAAAATGGAAAATATACATGGTGATCATTTATAAATTCTTACTAAACCATATAACACTATTCAATGCATTTATATTTAGGTAAACACAATATACAACTTTATATTCAACATCATTCCTTCAGTTATCAACTCTTTCCTTATTTTCATTGAACTTCTCTAATATGAGTCTAAATTGACATCAAAATTTATGTTTTTTCATAAAAAAATCAATAACCAAAAGTTTTATTTCCCTAAATCTGTATCATCACATTGGAGTATGAAATATTTCAATATAATTATTTATACAGTACAGTTTGAATACTTGAACGGAAGCTAATTGTTATAGAAAAAATCCACCAAAGTAAAATACGGATCCCACATACATTTAAAGTCAAGTGACAATAAACTTAAAATTACTTATAAATTTTGAATAGCTATTTTAGAATTTTCAATTATATGTGGGTGATATCATGTGCTTAACTAATGCATAGTCTCCAAAACCTTATGATGAATTTTCCAAAATCGCAACGTAAATCGTAGATTAGGATCAAATGAAATTGATAGTTGTGTACCATAATGTCTTAAAAAATCTCTAATATAGAGCATTTTTTTGTGTTTAAGGGGGATATAATCTCTTATAGTGAGGAAATGTGTAGATATGATAAAGAGATCAACCATAACCCATATTATGTCATTATTCAAGAAATATTTGGTAGTTCGGCCATAATGTCTATTGTAATTCAATTCTATTTTAAAATAGGTATAGTTATAGGTTCCATGAATCATATAGGATTTTTGGTATCAACCTTCTCTTTCTTAAAAACCAATAATATAGACACATAATAATTAATTTCCCACTTTATATATTCCTAAAAAAATGCTTTCGAAAATTTCTTTACATTGTTATTATATAATGGTATTTAAAGAAATTTAATCTATGTGAACTATCATATAATTCCTTTTTTAGATTCGGTATAAACATGGAAAAAAACCTATTTCCAAATTTTATAATTTCACAAACTAATATAAATTCTTCAAATTTCCCATTATTCATGGAATTAGTTTTTTTAATATTCTCATCACCGGGTGGATAATTTTTAATCATTTTCCATTAAAGATTAGTTTAAAATCATTTAAAAGGAGTGATGATTCCTCTTACATAAAAATTAATATATACATATTTACTAAATTCATGAAAATTGGATCTATACCAATCCTCATTTTATCCATAAATCTATGATCTTTCATACTCAATGAATACTCTATTTTTTCATTCCTTAGGTGGTAGTGTTTTGATCAATCATAATCCTTGATTAGGACAAAAAATTTCCTTTTCCTTATATTGATCTCTTTATATAAAAATATTTATTTTAGACTCTTATGATATTTTTATATATCAAATCTATTGGAATAATCATAATGTCTCCATATCTTTAAATCAATTATTACAGCTGTCACCTCAAGATCATGAGTTAGATAGTTATTTTCAATAGTATTTTACTACAATGATTCATATACAAAAACATTATCATTCTTTTGAACTAACGAACACAGTCCCTTATTTTATGAATAACTATATATCACTATTACATTATTTCCTAATGTTAAATTAAAAATAATAAAATTACAAAATATAATTTTCAATTCATCAAAACATTGTTCACATTCCTTTGTCTATATGAAATTAACTCTATTACGTGTAAGCTTAGTTAATGGGATAACTAATTAGGAATTTTCTTTGAACAAATCACATATAGTAACCTACCAAACCAATAAAACTATGTATATAAATTATATTCATTGGTTTAAGAAATTACATGATTTCTCTATTATTTCGAGGATTAACTGAGATTCTACATTTAGAGACAATATAGCCATGAAAATAAATCCAATGAAGCCATAATTCACGCTTTAAAAATTTATCACACATCACTTTTCTTATAAGATTCTTAGGAATGATCTTTAAATGATTCTCATAGTGCACAAATCATTTAGATAATATTATGTTGTCATTAATAAATACCAAAAAACTATCAATATATTATAATAATACAATATTCCTTTGATCTATAAATATAGAAGGTGAATTATCCAATCCACATGGAATTACTTTAAAATTTTAATTTCCATAACACATTAAAAATGTTATCTTCAAAATATATTCCTTATTCACTCAAAATTGCTGATATGCAGAATGAATGTCAATATTGGTAAAATATTTATCATTACAACATTGATCGAATAATTCATCAATGCGGGGTATATGATACTTTTTCTTTATAATAATAACATTATTTTCTCAATAATTAATGACCAACCTCATAGATAAAACATTATTATCAACAAAACGAATAGGGGATCCTGATGGTGAAACAATGGGGTTTATTAATACCATTTCACACAACACTTATAGTTGTTTCTTTGACTATAATTATTCTATTGTTTACATTCTATATGGAGTATTTAATATATATTTTTCATCATGGATTTAATTAATTGAAAAATAAACTTGATATTTTGGTGGATGTCTAGGTAATTCCATCGAAAATACACCATTGAATTCATATACAATCTATATATCATTAATTTAATGATTACCCTTTTCATCTATATATTTTTTATATTATTCCTCCACTATAATATAATTCATAAGATCTAATAGATGTGGAACTAAATATGACTCTATTGATGAAGCACTCCTTAAAAGATAATGAATTATATACACTCATCACCAATCATAATTTACTTCTCTTTAAAATAAATTTTGTCATTAAATTATGAAATATATTATTTACCTAATATTATATATAAATTAACCATAGGTATAATGAAAAATTAAAAAAATATAGAATGTTGGTAGGAAATAATGGGAGCAGACAAACACATCCTTGTTTCATTGAGATTTCCAGTAGGGGTTTTAACAGAAAACATAATTCTTAATGTTTTAGGGAAATATCTAATTTCAATTGAAAACATGGAATATATAGAAGATTTTTAAGATCAAAAATTAAATCAATCAGTTTCTAAATTTTTGTTTATGATTAAATTAACTACCACAAAATAATTGGGAACTTAGACCTCAACTGTAGTTTTCACATAAGATATTTCTTCTCCCCTTAGCATCATTTGCAGTATATTCCCTCCATTCATTGAAAAGTTTTGTGACGAAATCAACATTAATAGAAATTTCAATCACTAAACATCATTTATTTTTTTCTTACCCATTTATTAATTTGTTCTATGACCCTTATCTCCACACTTGTAAACCCAAATTCCCTTCAAATCTTATTCAAGATTCTTCTTTCAATAATTTTTATATGATGGGAATTTCTTGGTTTCCTAATTCTTCTTTGATGATTTATCTTTTTAGTGGTTCACCCAAACCATTATTTCATTAACATACCTTAAAGATATATGAACTAGGAAATTATTTTTCTATTTTGATGAATCATAATTCTATTTCATAAAAATGTTATTATTTTTAGAAACCAATCCCTTTGAAGTTTCATATTAATGCCTTCAATGAAATTTCCAATCATGATATTTGGATTACAAATATAATCCATAAAAAACCAAGATATTCATTGAAATGTATACTCATAATACTCCACACATTATTCCTTTATTTTAATAATTTAAAGTAACTTTCTATTCATTTTAGATCATTTCTCAAGAGGGAGATATTTATCAAAGAATACTTATTTAAACTGTATCCCCACTGTATGTTATATTTATTCTTCCCCTCTAGTATTATGGATAAGTGAACACCTTTGATTTTCATCACCTTTAAAACAATACACTACCAATATTATCTTTTTTCCTTACATTTCATTCTAAGGTGAGAAATATCATTTGAGACACTAAATCCATTTCTCAAATATGACTAGAATAGTAGTTCTAATAAAATATAGAGGGTTGTTTCGAATTAAATAACCTAATATAGCTGTATAATTCCATGTGACATCATTTTTCTCCATATATTCAAGTTAAATAGACATATCATTGGTCAGCTACCCTAATATGGTTATGATCTATTCAAGTCAATCAATAATTGTATTGGACTGCTCAGCAGAGGAATCCATACATTGATTATGGGTATTGATTCTTTTTCATCTTTTAGAAACCATAACTAAATTATTTAACCCATTGAGATATCACATAATCACTGTTTATATTTATTAATAAAATTAAAATCCTTCTGAAATGTTCTCAAATATTATATGGTAATATCATAACTCCCATCTTAGCAATGTTTATTAAAAATATAATTCCTATGGTTTATAATAGACATTATTTGTTAAAAACTATATGATAAAAAACCCTAGTTATCCAGATTTAGTTTCTAATTTATTATATTATCATATATACAAGATATTAGTCACTAAGGATCGAACTGTTTAGTAGTCTTGGAGAACTATATACAAACACAATACATAATTTACATTAGGTGTAATATATAAAAATAAAAAATCTATAAAAATATAATTTTCAACATCCTTAAACTCAATAAAATAATTATTCTTCATATACCATGAAATGGAAGGAATATAATTGTGAGATAATATGTTCTTTAGGGGTTACTCACAGTAGAAGATGTCATCAAAATGTAAGGAATAATCAATTTGGAATGTTAAATAATTTGAAAAAGATGATATTTTATCAATAACTTGAGGATGAAATGAATATATAGAAAATATCAATGAAATTACATCATAGATAATAATAATTGAATCATCAATGAAGGAAATGTATCATATTATATTTCCTAATCTCATACATCATGATAACTCTACCATCACGACCTTTCTTCAAGATAGTTTAAAACAATGGGTAAAGACCCATTTAATTTCTCCAACTAATTTGTCTAATGATACATATCGATTGATCGAGGGGATATATAATTCTTGTCCAAACCTACTACATCATGTCCAATGAATTCCTCATATATTTAATAATCAATTATTTTTATGAAATATAATCCTTATCAAATAACATCTATATTGAGTAATGAATATATAATATCAATTTTTCCTGTCAATCATAAAACTTTAAAAGTAAAATATTATACCTTGAAATGGAATATGATTTAATAAATAATAATAAACATGATACAAATAATATGGATATTTATGTTAAATTTAATAATCCATGATGATAATAAAATAAATGTTTCAAGATAAATTTTAGAACAAAAAATTTATTACTAGATTACATTAAACTCACAAAAAATGTTGTATTTTAAATAATTTCCAGTATTTTGGAGAATAAAATAAAAATGATGTGAAAAAAAATTACAAAAGATTTTTCTTTTTAATAAATTTAAAATCTTGTAGAATAATCTATAGTGTGTACAAAAATTTAGCGGTAAAAAGGTTTGTAATAAAATATAAGTTTAAAAAATAAATTTAAATTTTTTTGAAGAATATAAACCATTTATTCTTTCAAAAAAACATTATAAATATTCCTATAATAAATATTAAATGATAAAAAAATATATTGTATAAATAATTTTTCAATATAAAAATTATATTCATATTTTTTTTTGAAAAATGGACATGGGAGGAAAATATAGCTAATAAAGAAGAAAAATAAGATCAACTGTTCTTCTAAACATTCATTTTGAAAGTGTCACATGAATTGAATCATTAATAATCATGAATAAATATATACTTATTTTAAATAACATAATATGGAAATTTATACAGAGCATAAAAGTTAATAGGTGCATGTTACCAAATATTTCCCAATGGAATAGAAATTGAGATAAAATCCCTTATCTTACATTTTCCCTTAGTTAATCATTATTTAACATACTATATAATGGTTTTAAACATGATATTAATTTATAAGTGAATCATATTAATATTATAATATCATATATGATCCTCTTATAAATTCTTTTCACCCGTTTTAAAAAATCACTTATTTTAATCATCATTTTGGGTGTTGCTTAGATTATTTTTTTATACAAATTTTGTCAGATAAGTTCTTATTATTTTACATTTATTATGGTTCCATAAGATCAAGATTATTTATTATGTTATAAATAGCATATATATCCATTAAATAAATCAAAATTCCAATCTATGTAAAGAGAAAATAAAAAAAATAACGTCACTTTATGGAGGTTGTAGTCCACATGTACGCGTGTGCGACGTTATTTTTTTCCAATGGAGTGGAAGGTAAGATGGTATATATGATATTGAAATTATCCTGGATCATTTAAATCAGAAATATATTATATATTTATTAGTTCTCCCTTTATAACTATCCATGTAAACTGGTGCGAAAAAATGATTTACACAACTATTTAGATATGGTAAGAAATATATATGCACAGGTGATGTTTTCACTTTTCTAATAAAAGAATAGAGAAGGAAAATGATTGTACCATTATAATAATAACATATTTGTATGTTTATGATATATGAGTCATTATTTTATAATGGTTATAATAGATTTATAGTTAGTTGACAATGAAATAAAAATGAAAGATTCAGTAAAGATGAATACCTATTTTTCGAAATATTTCCTTTAAATCTTTACATAAGGGATTTAGGGTTGGTATTTTAGTATCCAAAGAAACACTATAAAAATAGATAATGATTTTGAGAAGAAATTTGGGTAGGTATTTGTTAAGATACATGGATCAATGTGATGAAAAGAATTAACATAAGGGGAATCCTTTTATTAGTGATGGGAGGGAAATGATTTAGATTTCATAAAAATTTAAATTAATACAAATTATTTTTTAATTAAAAATCAATAAAAATAAATATAATTAAAATATAAGAAGATGATGATTAGAAATAATATCATAAAACAAAATTTCTATAGGTTTTATTTATGTTATCACTCTTATCATTTATTTCTAACCCGGCCCCCATTAACCCTTTTGAGAACTACTGTACTATTAAAATGTTCATTCATTTAAAGGTCAAGAATGTTATCATAAAATGAATAACTACCCCTAAATAGAAAACAGTTTATGTTTTCAACCATATCTCATTCATTTTCTTGAATATAATATTTTATCTAATTTTAAATCATTTAATAAAATTTTATTTATTAAAAAAACCATTAATGCCATTTTTTTACACTATTAATTTAATTTGACATTAAATATATCAAAAATAAAGTGGTAATTAGAATAAAATCCTTTAAAATAGTAGTAGACCATTATATTTATCTAAAATATTAGTCTATAATAATAATTATTTACAATTATTTTTATTTTAGTAATTTTATAATTAGTTATTTTATTTTACTACTAATTAAACTAATGTTGTTTCGGCACTACAAAATAATGTAAGATAATTATTCAATCAATAAAGATTTAAAATAAATTATCAATTTATAAAAATAATATATATTTGAAATTAATAATCATAGTTGAACATGTTCTGTATTTATTCCCATCATAAAATATTATATATATTAAAATAGTAAATTTCTCATTTTTTTTCTTCATCTCTCACTTAAATATTATAGAGGTCAAAATCATAGAAAAATAGAAAAAAGTAAAATTTTAAATGTTTGGAAAATTATAAACGAAATATACTCATACAATGAAATAAATCAATGTGTTGGGCTGATTTTTAATTCATTATAACATTTTTTTATCCTTAAATACCCAATTTACACTTATCTTGGGGTCAATTATTTACTTTTATTACCATTTTTATTAAATAGAAACAAAAGGGGAATATTTAATAAATTTGGAAGTAATGATTCCAAATATGATCATAATTTTCTTAAATTTATTTCAGTTATTGTTAAATAATAATTAAATATTAAAACACATTCTCAATGAAAATTATTATTATTTTCAGAAAAAAAAAATCTATTTTTAAGTATAATGTTTTTATAACAAATTAAATTATAAAATTAATTAAAATGAAATTAATTCGATAATTTAAAATATAACATCATTAATATTTATTTAAAATAATTTTATAATAAAAAAATAAAATTATTGAAAAAAATATTGTTTTTTCATAAAATTCATATTTTCACATTTCATTGAAAAATCATACTTTTAGAAAAATAAAAAATAAGCCTAAGATAATAATCATATGATTATTTTAAAAATAAAATTTACTTAATAAATTTGTTTATAATTGTATAAAATCTTAATTATATTATTTTTTTAAAAGAAAGAAATTAAACGAATTTTTGAAGAAAGCATATTTTTTGAAGAAGAAAATGAATTTTCTTAAAAAGTGTGTGTTTATTTCCTAAGAATTAATCAATTAATTTGTATTGATTATGAACTTAGAATATATTTCATAATATTATTATTATTCATACCCACCAATTAAATGGCTAGGTTATAATTTTCAAATTTAAATAGTATTCTTTCGTGGTTTGTTTAGTGTGGGTGTTTTGTGTCATACATGCAATCAGACATAGTGTTAATAAAAACATTAGATATTACATTGATCAATGGTAACTTCCTCATGTAAGGGTAAATTTAATATAATATAATTCACCACTATTTGGTACACTTTTAAATTCATCTATATATTAATTTCAATGAAATTTATGGCGGACTCCAAAATTAATGTTGGGGTAAATATTTTATCAACATCTACAAAATTAATATTTGAATACCCATTATACATAACTATTTTATTTTTTATAATAATATATCCTTGATCATTCAACTTTTTTATGTTTACATATATGTTATCTATGATATTTTTATTATATTTTCTTCACAGAAACTCTTAATAATTATTATCCACAATTTTATCCCCATATTTATAGTTTCAATCTTGTTTTCATATATTAAAAATTGATTAATTTTTTTAAATTCAATTAAATAAAATATATTAGTTCCTTATTGGATTAAAATTATTTTTAGTCGAACTATATATGTTTTAAATCTCATAATTCATTTCTCATCAACATATTTACTACTATATCTACACATATTAAACTAAAAATAATTTTTCCTTATCCATTTTATCTTCACAATATGTTTTATTTTTGGAGTATTTATTTTCACTTTATAACACATTAGGATATTCGGTAGATTCATTTTGGTCATTATTATATTCTTTTATCTTATCAGATATCCCCTCTTAAAAAATTTCTATTATAACATCCATTCGTTCTGTTATAATATTGAGTCTCTTGAAATATAATAAATAAGTGAATCTATTGAAAGAGTATCACTAGAAAATAACTTCATCTCATAGATTTTAGTACTTCAATGAATTTCCATTTTTCTTATGTATATGCATGTTACTAACAAAAAATTAAAAAAAAATATAGTCGGTTATCTCATAAAAAAATATCTTAGGGATCTACTATATTACCTAAATAATGTAAAGATTTATTATTATTTAAAATAATAATTAGATCTTACTCCTTATAATAATATGTTGGAACACCACAATATATTAGCATGGATTCAGATATTTTGGTCATTATTTCATTTATCTGTTAATCCATCCAATTTTATTAGGTTGTCCATAGAATTATCCCTTGATGTATAATTCAATGATTTTATAAATATTTCTTCATTGATTAATATCTGAACTTATATAAATTATTATAATTTTTTTATATTCTTTAATTCATACATATTTTTAACTTATCATTTGTAAATGTTGAAAATTTTGTGGATTTATATCATATTATACATTTGAATGATTACAAACATTATAACACAATCATTAGAAAACATAATATAATATTATTTATTATTTTACATTGTATATCACCAGTGTATACATCTTAGAGTAAAATAAATCCACTAATTGTGATGATATTATTTTCTTAGGTTTATAGGAAATCATGATGATATGAAATTCCGGGAATTCTCAAACAAATTTATATGTATTCATTCTAATTTTTGGAATGAAAAAAATAAAATTTATATATGAAAAATTAATAAATACCATCTTGATTTTAAGGAAAAATATTTTATGTCCCATGTTTCTTTCATCTCATTTTGTCTGAATATGGAATCCTTAATATTTATGGGTCGCATGGGAGTTTCTATGAGTTCCCCATCCTATAATGAAAACTCTCATATATCTACCATTAATTATACAAACACATTTAATTAATTTTATGAAATTTTTAATGTTAAAAAATTCAATAACAATCATGCTGATATGTTAAATTTCTTCTACAAAAAGAACACCAACATTATAGATTTTTGGTCACTATGATTTACATTAAATATACTTATAATATATAACAGACAATCATTACCAAAATTATTTTTTATACTAACCTTTAAATTTTATATCCCACTCTAATTATGTACCCAATCTTATAACCAAGTGTGATCTATAATACCGTTTTTTCAATATCAAATATTTCTGTCACAAAAAATATAAGGGTTATTTAATTGGTTATCTTTTCCGAGTCTCACATAATTTATATTTTCCCTATTTTAGAGAATCAAATAAATTACCATGTTTTATATGATAAAAATTATTTTCTTAATTGAGTTCATTTTGTAGAATGGTTTTCTGGAAATATTATCTCATAGAATCATAGACAATATGTAGCTTTGTGATCATACACTCTATAACAAAATAATATTTTCATGGTGTAGTAAATATATATAAATTTTAGTACTTTTTATGATATTTTAATTCATATATCTTGTTAAATTTGTCCCATTATCACAACTTGACATCAAGAAACATAGTAGTAACACTATTTTGGTGTTAGATAATCATCAAATAAGATTGTGGGATTTTTTATCTTCCTCCCGTTTCATCACATTATTCATGCTAGTAGACTAATTCCTAAGTTTAGGATCCCATTAATAATATAACTATAATTTTTAATATATCACACTAGATCATTGATCATCAATACCATTATCCCAATTATTATAACCTTCACACCATTTTGCTAGTGTTTGATCATATTTATCACTCCCAACCTAAGATACATATTATTAGTTAGTGTTTTAATTTCAATATCGAATTTCATGTTTTTGTCATAGATATAATCTTATATATTTTTAATTCATAACCCAATCCGTTCAAATAGTTTGGTTAGATCCTTTATGATTTCTGACTGTTCTACAATTTTCACCATTTGATCTACATTACATTTATGTACCATGCCATCTCTTATTATTTTAATATCATTCTCTATATATCTCATATATTTATACTTTTTTAGTAAAAAGTTTATTCAGTATTTGGTTAGATCCTTAAACCTTTTTTGTTTCCCTATAATATTTATTTTTATCAAGGTAGAATTCATGATCACCAAATAAATCAATAACACCACCAACTTTCTATTCAATTTCATTAACCATATTTGGGTTATATTATTGATAAAATCTTTTACAAAAAAAATATTCTTTATTGTTTTCAATTTTTTCAATTTCATATAACTATATATTACTCTCATTATTCCTTTATTTATTAGAAGAAATGGTCCAAAATTTAAAAAAATTCAACATCTTACTTTACTTTTTCATAAATGGGATACTTATATAACTCTTTGGAAATACATATTCTATTTTTTGATCGTAATAACTGGCAATAAAATTGATCAAAATATGAAACACATTCAAAAAATAATAAAATTTAGAGGTGGATTCCCTTTGAAAATCAATATTTATTTTTTAGGTTTTCTTCAAATATATTCCATTATCTTATGAAATATGACTATGGATTTATCATGAATAATGTGTTTCACTAAATATTTGTGGAAGAAATATTTTAATATCATTATACCTATTGAACAACCCTTTTTAATATCAATTAATAAGAAATAAATATAATCCACTAAGGTAGTTTTTATGTCCCTCTCTTATATCACCAAAACCATTGGATTAAAATGAGAATGTAGTGTTACTCATATTTTCATGAACACACACACACTCACACACACACACACACAGATATATATATATATATATTCCTGAAGGAATCTCATTGCCCCATCAAATTAATTTTCCTATATAAAAAATTATTAATTAACTCAATAGTAAATATTTATGGATTTTTCGTAACAGTTTCTTAGAATCTATTTTTTATTCTATATAACTATAGAGTAACCTTTATAGATAATAATTATCCTATATAGGATTTAAGGATTTATAGTAAAACATTTTGGCTTAAATGATGACTTATAGAGATGGTATAAGTGTATTTATAGATTTTCAACACTTACATGCCCCAAATTTCATTTCATGTTTTATATGAAATAAATATTCAATATAATCAGGAAGATAATATTTCTATTCTAAGTGATTTATTGAAATAATGAATTCCACTCTTCAATAGTTGATAGTTCTTGGATTATAAAATGAAACCCTGTGAAATTCATAAAATTATTATGACTCTATAGAACAACAACCCCCTAAGGTTTATAATATTAAATTTATTATAACTATGTATTAGATACAAATTGATTTACATAAGGGGAAAACTCGTGACCAACCAAATTCCCTTCAATTTGTTATTTTGTTCTACAAAATTATCTGATGACATGATATCTATCCCATGTTAGCTAACATAAAATATATATGAAGACATGTTATCTATCCCATGTTACTATTAATAGAACATTTAATTTTAAAAAATACACATATTATTTTGATATAAGTGAATGTGTAAACACCATTACATAATAGGTGTTCTATACAATAAATATCTAATTTTATCAACCATCTCTATTTTAATCGCTATTAGAGTTCTCATATAGTATTTTTTATATGTAACTCAATTTACAATCTCTTTGTATTAATTATTTTAATTTTCTAGAGAGTCTCACTGTCTTAGTAACCTATTATCTCTCTTCATGTACTCTATTGTTCCCATGATTCCTTTTGAACTATTATACACTTTATATAACCCATGAATATTATATACTAATTATTTTCTAGTTTTATCCAAGCCAATAATCCCATGATTTACAAGAACTTTTAGTACTTATACCATGTTAATTTTATTTGTTATAAATGGAAAAAGAGGAAAATATACTCTATAATTACTATTTTTGTATAGAAACCCCTCCCTAAAAAATTTAAAAATAGGCACTAATAATTAATCTATAATATTCTAGAAAAATATTATAAGAATATAAATAAGTAATGTTGTGGAGATTAATATTGAACTGCACATATCGTAGGGACATGTATACTTTGAAATTCTATTATGTTATAAGTACAACCAAAAAACTACCCATGATGATTTTTTTCAGTACCATAATTTCATTGGATCTTAATAGCTATGAACAAAATAAATATCTTATAATATTAAATATTATGATTAATGAGTTTTGATACAAACTCGTTTATCTAACTATAACATAAAATAACTATCATGTCACTAATATTAGACACATTACACCTTATGTGACCTTGAAGTTACTAGAGTAAACCCCAATTCACTTCCCACATTACTTATAAGAAATATTATAACCCTTTTAGCACTTTTTTATAAGTTCACTTCCAATAGTAATTAAAATTTGAGTTATCTAACACATATATAAGTAAACACAATGATTATATCCATGATATATATACACTGACTCTCAAGCATTTATTAATCCTAAATGATACTTATAAAACGTGTAAACTGTATCTATGATTTACTAATCCTTAGACATTTGTAAAATTAATTATAAAACATTTCTCCTAATCTTATCATGGTATGTATTAATCACATGGAATAGCCTTCACTACTATCATATCCAGTGCTAAGATTATAATTCAACATAAAAATTTTTACACTACTATATCATATGTAAATCAAATATTGTCACAACACTCCCATTAACTACATGGTCAAGGTCATCCTCAAAACCTAATCTATAGAAAATAAAATAGTATAATTTACATCATTTAAAAAATTGAGGTTCAATTTTAAGAGATCTTATAAAATAACACATTCAATTTTATCCAATATGTCCCCAAGAATTCTAACCAATGAGATACCATATAAAAGGGGTTACAATGAGGTTATTTATTTTTATTATGTTAATAAGATATATTTGAATCATTTATTTGATAAAAACTAATAGTTAAATTATAATATTTTTATTGAAATAAAGTTTTTTTGAGCCATTCGTTATTAAGAGATTCTATAACATTATCACCCTTTATTGTTTTGATTGATAGAAAAAGTTTACTCTTGTAAATTAGATTAATATTATTTCACTAAGGAGTAGTCTATCCCATATAGAAGTGTAAAGAATATTTTGAAACCATTAAAAAATTAAAATAATAATTATATCATTATTATCATATATTATGGATTAAAAGAATACTTAAAATTTTAAAGAATATAATAACCAATTTACCCTCCCTTAGTTATTCCCTGAACTCAAGATTCATTAAAAAGAAATTTTCATTTTAGTTTATTTTTCTAGGATAACATTATTTTATTTTCAAATTAAGATAATTAAATATAAATGGGTAAATCCATGGATAAGATAGATTATAGAAAAATGAAAAAAAAAATATTGTATATATTGATGATAAGGACACCAATGGCCATAACTATATATATTGTTTCATTATATCAAGAGGATCCAAATAACTAAAAGGTTATAGTGGTAAAAAATTAATACAATTTAAATGTTTTTATAAATTTTACTTGGGGTATATTTATGATTAATGAAATATTAGAAATATTTTACTGATTTAAATTGAGTTTGTTGTGTTAGTGATCATAATTCAACATCTAGAGGTGTTATGTCTAGATGTTAAAAATGTTGTATAATAATTTTTAAAAGAAAAAAAATTCATTTAAAAAGTATAATATATAGAAACCACTAATTCTTATTGATGTTTATTTTGGATAAATCAGCTCCAAAATATTTGTATGGGTAAAATAATTCAAATTATTAACAAACATGGTGACAAATGTTATTTAAACCTTACATATAACATCATTAAACAATCATAAATAAGATATAATGATATAAGATATAATTTTATAAAATACAATATTCATGAATTTAGTATTTAAATGTAATATGTACAGAAATATAATAAATTTTTTATAGTTTTACAAATATAATTCAAAGATATATTTTTTACAAAAATTTATTTGAATATATGAGTTCGAAAACATTTTAAATGATTGGGTATTTAAAAATTTATTTTATCTAGGCTTGTTTATATTTTTTTAATGGAAAAATAGTATAAAAATTCATGATTTAGGTAAATAATGGTTCTATAGATCATTCTTCACATAGTTGTTATTATTTGTTGGAATTTTTCTATATTTTTTTATTTGATTCCAAAATAAAAAAGAGATAACTTTCAATGAAAAAGATATTATATATATTTTTAAATTAATGAATAAATATAATATAATTTTTTTTAAAGTGTGTATGGAGGTTTAATAATTAAATAAACGTTTAGGATTATTGATGCCAAAAACCATATATTTTCATGAACCCAATATAACCTTCACAAAAATTTTGTAGTGGTGCCCATATGTACAGAATTTATATTTAATAAAAATGGTGAGTTTGAAAAACAATATAAATATATTTTATATGTAACTTATTTTTATAAACATGCATTTAGTATATGTTTAAATATGTTCACCATCACAAAACAATGCCATAGGGATTCCTCTCATATTGAAAATAAATTAGGTGGGTTCCCCCTAGAAATGCCTCTAAAAAACTAAAGGTCATCAGATCAAACCATGGGAATGAATTTATAGGTTTATTTGCAACCAAATATTCTTAATCAATAACAAAGAATTAATAAAAAACAATTTAAAGATAATCACAAGGATGGTTTTCTCAATAAAATGAGAAAAATAAACTATGTCATGTAAGATGAACTTATTTTGAATATTTTATCCTATAGTGGATGAATATGATGAGAAATAACTAATAGGAATCCATATCCATAGATGATAAATCAACTATGGAATCCTAGATCAAACACAAAGGTTCTCTCTATCATGATAAAGGGTTAAGAAATTTGAGACAAAAAGTGTGAAGATAATAGAAAAACTTTTATTAAGGAGTCTCATTATATAAGAAATTGGTTTCAATATGTTTTTAATCTTATGTATATTTATGAAGAGATATCCCATTAAATTAGATAGAATATAGAGATTCATAATATTTATCAAATGATAAGGTGATATTCAACAAATATTGTAACTTTTATACTTAATTCATTATTCAACTGATCATTGAATTATTATTAAATTATTCAACAATTATTATAAAAAAATTAAATCAATTTATGAAATATTATATGATTTAATTACTAATTAATGGATATTTAAGTGACATATATTTGTTTCCAAAGAGGTAACTTAAATATTTCATTTCCAAAACATAGTTTCACAATATTAATTTGAAATATTAGAAAATTTGACACACACACACATATAAATATAACTATTATAATCATAATGGATATAGGTAATAACTCCAATAATCTTCCACATTCCCTAAATACTCCTAGATATTGTTCTTATATCACATTATAGAATATCACCTCTAAGAAGCTGTTTAATTGGATAAACCCTTTACATATAAATCCACCACATTAGTAATATCACCTATCAATAAACACTTAGTTTCAATATAATTCAAAATTAATATACCTATGGATACTTATACCAAGATTATGTATTATGAATTTCCAAAACATGCCAATTAGAATATAGAAATATTAATGAATACATAATTGCTATAAAAAATAATGGGATATATTGTGATCTCTATCCACCACATGCATATGGATATAATCCTTTTTTATGATATTTTGTATAATAAAAATACAAAGAATATTCCTATCCATTATTTTCATAACTATGTATTATCGACTCACAAACTATAATTACCAAATATATATGAATATATTACATATCATTCAACCAAATAAATGAAAATGTATCATGACACTCATAAAACCTTGAGCACTCATTTCTCTAGTATTTCTAATTGAAGGACCCGTAATTATTTTCCATTACAGGGATTTAATAATATTATCCATGTTATAAAAAACCCTTTATGTGATCAACACAATAACAACCACCATCTCTTGATTTTTTCATTAATAATAAAATAAGTTAGTTATCGACATATAGTGATTCAAAAGTATTGAACCATGATAAAATTAATATTTTCATATTAATATAAATTATATCCCCTATTATAAATTATATATTTGAATGGAATTAAACATGTTTTATACTAAAATTAAATTAATCCATCAATCTTTTTCTAAACATTTTTAAAAAAAATAGCTTATTCAAGATGAAAAACACACCAAATTAGAAGATCATATTTAAAAAAGTCTAAAAGAGGGGATTTTACAATAATATATTTATAAGAAAGGTAAAAATACATCAGGAAAGACACTATATGACATATATTCAATACATCTCTCCCCTTTTTTATAAAGAGAATCTGTTGAATAATTTTTCACCCAGAAGGCATGTGTAATGAATAAAATCATGTTTAAAAGATTTTACAATACATTTATCCACTATGTTGTTAACTTCCAGGATAATTGATACTAACCAGCTATTATTGTATTCTATAGGGATTTGGAATCACATTCAAACCATATTTTATTCTAGTTTTGTTATTTTTTAATATGTACTGCTTTGATCTATCTGATCATTTCATCATCTATTGAAGATGAAACTCCACAATGTCTATAGTGGAAATAAATGACATCGCCATTGTGATCTCTAAATGTTGAACTGAAACCAGTAGGGCCATGATTTCCACTTGTTGAATAATCATAGTATCATTTGATCCTCCAATATAATCTGAATTTTTAAAGACAACAATTGTTCCATCAGGGGGAAAAACTTCCTTCATTATCTTGAATTTCTAAAATTTGGAGATCATGAATGAAATTATTAGAATACACTATTTGAATTTTATTTTCTTGTTTAACTTCCACAATGAAGATAGAAATCATACACTAAGCTTTTTTTTAGCACATGATCAGGTATACTATTGTTTCTATTATACAAAATCACATGAAATAATTCTGCACATGTAGCTAGAAGGAGATTAATAATCTACTGTGAGAGCGACATGGTGCAGTTGTGATTAATTAAATCTTGAAGAGAGTCATAATTAAAGAGGGATAGTTCAAACATGTCAGACAAATATATATATAGATTCTATATTGTATTTAAGCTATTGAATAATTGATTAACATTCAATTTATAGTGATTACAAATATTTCATTTCTAATATAAAGAAATACTTGTAGATTTGAGAAACGAATCAATAGGGATATCATAATTATTAAATATCCTTGTTTGATTGAATCTGAAAGGTCGTATCCATTTATTATTGAAATCCTATATCCAGCCAATTAGTTGTATAGGATTATAATTATTATAGAACAACGATGATGTAAGAATACCATTATAAGTAGGTTCCCAAGTCAACATATCACCATGATATATGAAAATATAAATAAAAAATATATTTCTAATTTCATCAAAATGAATGTAAAAGTTTTTGATTTTATCTTTGATATCTTCCTTAGTGAATTGATTTCTCTAAAAAACATAATAAATCATTAAGAGGCATGACCCCCTCATTTACAATCCATAATTTCAAAAATTATTCTTTGTTGAAATTCATTTGAGAATTTACAGAAATGTTGGAAATAAAATTTTTGGGAGATAGTAACATAAATGATCCCATATAACCCCTGATCCCAGATTTTAATTTTTTAAGAAATCTCTTTATGAGAAAACCAAGAGCACTATAATATTCATTAACATTAATCCCGATAAAAGTTTCTTTAATGCAGCGAATAAAATTGGAAAAAATTATTTTTTAATTTCAAAAATATCATGATACTTGGTACATTATTTCCTAGATAACGTAATCATTTTTATTTCTAGAATATAACTACTCAAGAGAAACTTATTGATAAGAGTATTAATCTATTTTAGATGTAGAACATTCCACTCATATACCATGAAGGATTAAAATAAGTTGGAATCAATGATATGAATCACAAGATAAATTATCCAATCAATTTAATGATGAATACACATAAAAATGGTGAGAATCCTTCTAAATTGACCCAAATTTTTGTCAAAGTTTCATGCTTTCAGTTTTCCCAAAAACAAAAATGAACTCGAAGAGAATTGAACAAAAAATATCCTTCTCAGATTCCCAATTTTTAGTGTGATGGGAGACCTGATGAGATTTTAGTCACCTATTCCAACTAAAACAAAATTTAATTTAATTAATAAAATTTATTATAAATTGTTATAATTAATTTTTTGTGTCGTGGATTAATATAGGGTCCCATGATAATAGAAAATGTCTTATTGTACATGGACATGCTGAGGTGAGAGTAACTATGATTTATCAAAGGTAAATGAAATGATGAGGTAGGTGATCACTCAAGCATAACACTATTCTTTTTTAAATTGACATATTGTGTGGGATATATGATCTCACCATTGTGGGTGATCAAAACATTTTATTATTATTTTTCTATTAAATAAAACTATTTTTACAAGCGTTATGATGGGTCCATGTACCCTAGTTGTTTCCTCAGTCACTGGGGGCCAATTATATAAATATAAATGGGTACAATGAGATAAGTAGACCCTAAGGGGTGATGAAAGGAAATTATTAAATGTAATGTTCCTAGAATCAAATTCCATAGACACCTTCTTATAGAGTAAGATGGATGTAATGACTCGGGTTTTGACCCATAAGTCTTAAAAATATTTAGAAAAATATTCATAGAGCATTGCAATGAGTCGGTGTTGGAAGCCAGAGCCTAGGGTGCCTTGGTGCAGCGATATCAAAAATATTAATATATTTTTTGTGCGCATAATTTCACATGAAACATAACTAATTCATATTTAGAGTTTCATATTAGATTTCAGAGAGTGTGGTTGAGTCCAAAACATCATGTTTACCATATCTGTGACCTAATGTTGTCTATGCCAATAGATTTAATTGGTGGGAGTTTGGTGACGAGGTATTATGAGTTGGTATTAATTAATTAATTCAATTTAATTTAATTCTATAATCCTAATCCCCCTACCCTCATTGTGGTGTGAAGGACATAAAGTGGAGGAAATACTCTTATCATATCCTCTAATTACCTTTGGAGAAGAACAAAACTGATGCCGAATACACATGAGGAGGTGATTCTAGTCTCATCTTCTGACATAGATCATCATTACATCGAGAAATAATAGGATCCAGGCATCTTTCATGACCCAAGACTTTTGTGTTTCTTTCAAAAGTAGGAATATTTTTTCTTTGATACTAGTACATTTCATTTTGTGTTTTTTTAAGGTTTTATAGCCCAAATACATTTGCTATTTATCGCTTCTAGGTAGATCAATGAGTTTTGGGGAATAATGTGGTTAATGGGGGATTTTTACAGGTAAATTTTTAATGTAATTACGATCTATAAAACAACTACTTCGTTGAATCATTATATCAAGCTCTTCCTATTAGTGTAAAAAACATTTGGGACTACAATCCATGTACGGGTGTTACACGCCATGTTGTCTTGTAAACCGTGAGACAATGGGACATTGATGGGAATAGCTATGTGAAAACACATGGATGTGTACTAACTCAAAACCAAGATACATGGAAATAGGTTTTGATACACCGACATGGAAAAAATACATGGGTATGTATCTATTTATCTAAACATGCCTTATAGTATGAAGAATAAGGCATGTATGGGACATGGTGGGCTAGTCAATGTAGAAAAGGGACATGGCTAGAGGCCAAGTGATGAGGGAAATGGTGGGTACCTCTTATAGACACCATGTACTCCTTCATTGGTTGAACCACATGTCGGAAAGATACACTGGCATATGCTTGGGTGAGCTCACACCCCATTTGTGCTCCGATGCATGTCGTGTACTACAAGGATATCCTCTAAGGATTTTCTGTGTTTCGTATCTCCATCATTGGGACACAAATTTAGGATTGTGATTAGTCAATCTAGAGTGGTTTTCCACATATAACATGATGGTATAATCCATTATAACTTATGAGATACATGGTGGTATAACTTGAGAAAGATTCTAGTGGAGCAGTACACTGATGTTGTTGGAGATCTATCTGGTTTGTGTAGAGAGATACTAAGATTCTTAATCCCATGATAGAATAGGGTGTAGTTTTTCATTACCTCTCTGATTTGGTAGTGAAGATAAACTCCACATCATGGGGTTGTGTTTTATTTTTTTGGTAGTTTCTCTAGGCATGTAACTCCCTTGAGGGAAAAGGGTGGAGGTTTCCCCGTGATGTTCGTGAAGGTAGAGTAGAAACTCCCATGTTGGACTAGGTAATAGTTCCTCTATCCGTGGAGTCTATAAAATCATGTTGGACCAGGGCATAGTTCCTCCATATATTATGTATTAATATATTTGTTACTCCCTTATTGCACAAAGGTGCATTTATTCTATTCAAGGATTCAGTACTCCCATGTCGTTCCAGGGCATCAGTTCTCCATACATGTCGTTCCGGCCAAGTCGGTACACCTCTTTTATGCCAGGGAGAGGGTGGCCAATCAAGGGGTTGGTACCCCCTACAATATCAAGGAGTGGGTCCTCAATATTGTGTTTGTTACTCCCCATATATTTCAGAGTGTGTATCTCGCATTTTGAATGAGTTGGCAGATTCAGTACTACCATGTCGTTCCAAGGTGTGGGTCCTCTAGCCACTAAGTGGTACTTCACTATGAGTTTTGGGTGTTGGTCCTCAATTTTTAATGTATTACTCCCATGTTGTATTAGGTCACAGGTCCTTCAATAGTTTTACTCCCATGTTGGATCAGGGTGTGTGTCCCCACATACAGAGTAGTACTCCCCGCCTTTGAGAAGTTGTGGGGATTGGTTCCTCCATTTGGATTGGAGATCCGTCAAATATGGGATACAATTTTACAAAGAAGATCCATCCACTAAATGTGAATGATACCAAGATAGGGGTTATTTCCCCCTATGGAATGAGGTGATAACCATTCCTTATAGGATCAAAAAGTTTTTTTTTGGGTTAGTTATGAGTAGTACTCCATCGATTATGGGACAGTGGCAAGGTGTGAGTCCCTCCGTTCCTTATTGTTAGATAAGAATCACGCGGTGTTTAGCCTAGAGAACTGCTCCCTCAACTCTATGTAGTTGTGATGGGTGATACACCTCACTAGGGTTTTATAAGACTGAGTTGGGCTCAAGGTGGAGATGAAAAGTCCTCTGGTTCTTGGCATTAGGGCATGATTAGGTAAGATGTTTCAGATGGAGAACGTTCCCTCATTTGTATCATTAGGAATTTTAGAGTTGTTCCTGATGGAGTACATCTCTTAGATGGGTCCATCTGGGCTGGTTATGTTCATGGTTTTGTATCTTATGGTTTCAATTTATGGTTAGAACCTATGAAGAGAATCCTATTTCTAGCTATGTGGTTGGAACCTCATGAGGCTTAGTGTTTGAGACACGTATAACATGGTGATTTTTGGGAGTCCTTGAGGTGTTCTCACATGTTTGTTTTGACAACCCTTGGATACTGAGCTGAGTTTCCATGTTCAAACAGGTATGGTTCAAGATGAAGTTTCACTCTCTATAGGGTTTCGCTTGGGCTAGGTTGAGCAGACAATTTCCATTCAATTTTTCATATTTTATTTTGGGGGTTTTGGGGAGTGTAATAGTTATTTAAATACTCACCCATGAATGGGATTTTCCATCACATGTTTTGTGTCTTTTTCAGACTACATACCTTTTGAAACATTCCACATAGGATCTGAGGTAGGTGGAATTTATTGTTCAAGAAATATAAAACGTGTTAACTAGATTTTGGCCTAGGAGATTTCTGGAATATGCAGTTGACAGTGATCCCCTGCTTCTGAGTAGGTCTTATGCTTTTATAGTTTTATTTAGTGGGTATTGTTTTCCCCTTATTTTACTTTCATTACTTCTATTGTACTCTGGTTGTGGGATATAAATTTATGCATGCACTGATTTCCTTTGGTTTTTAAATTTCATAATTTTGTGAGCTCGGAGATGTGTGTGTGTATAGGTACATAGAAAATTATTCCTATGTTAGTGATATGCCTTCTCACCGCTAGGCACCACCCCTAGCCAATTGGTGGTAGGATTGGGGAGTTTCAACTCGAGTACTGTTACGTTGAGTTGTTACCAAGTGGTATCTAAGATGGTCGATTCCACATTGGCACCATAGTGTCATGAGCTTAGTTTGGGTTGCATATCGATAATGATAGGATGTTCTGAGTTTCTATCTCAGGCCAGAGGTTCTAGTATTGGGGTGACGACCGAAGTATCCATTCACCATGACTCTGATAACCATCTTTTCAATAGAGTACATTAGGGAACTAGTTTCTATGAAATAAATGGTAATCACATAATAAAGGACTGAGTTTTAGCTTTTCATGTCCTTCTTCAGTTATCCCACTCATGTACTCTTTGACCTTGGAATTTCCTGATTTCATTTTAGGATTCCTTTGTAGATAAAACCAGACATGATTCTACAACATGATCATTACGAAGATACATCCCATGATGAGGCTTTAGTACAAGGCACTTATTCATAGAATCTTCCTTAGGGTAGTCTATCTGTGGTTCCACCACCTATTGAGCAATAGTTTTTACCACAACTTCATGCTAAGGATGCGTGTAGGCTGGGTTCTCTACACGAGTTCCATAGGTAGTGACATCTAAATTACTTCGGTGATCTAGACCATATGGTGGCGGATGACTGGCTTGAGCCAGTCACAAAAGATATCTACTTAGTGAGGACACCTCCTGATCAGATAGCAGTCGAAGCAGCAAGCCTTCTATAGGTTCCCATCGGGCGATGGTGGAGTATTGTGATATAAACTCCTGACAAGGAAACACTAACTTGGTATGATTTATAGATACTTTTAGGGAATATTTCTACACAGCCACATTGAGATCAGTTCTTATCCATTATCTTTTTCAGATTTGACTGAGTAGCATGATAGTTATAGATTTTTGGGTGACATTCATAGGAATTTTGGTATACTCCTTGGATATGGTTCAAGATATGTTCTTTAAATAATGATCCTTCGAGCATGTATTGTGTTATGAGATTAGGGTTATAATTTTTTTTCTCTTCATTCCCACCTACACTGATGTTTTGGAGCAGACATTGATGGTGGAAAGTATCCTGGCTAAAGAAAAAGTGGGAATGACTAGAAAAAGTGGCTCAAGGATAAATAATCTATGAGAGCCGGAAGACAACATGTAATAGGGTCCCAAAATTGGAGGCATACCCATACGCAAACATAGACGCATGGTTTTGTAGTATAGGAGAAACACTGAGGATTAGGGAATCCGCTTGAGAGGTGGTGTTATGCTTACAATGTCTGGGGACATATCATTAGGGATTTTTTAACCTTATGAAATGCCTATAGGGTGCCTACTAATGAAAACATTTGGATGATACAATGCATGGATATAAGATTTATGTTTCGTGAATGATGAGGTAGAGATTATGGAATAGAATAAGGAGGTGGCATGCAGTTTTAGGTGTTTCCACCACCACCCCAATGTGGTCAGTGCTAGGATCAGGGTGTCAAAATACATGGTAAAGGATAGTTGTAGGTCAGGTAGTCCTTTATCTTAAAGCTATGAGGATGAAAAGTGGTATTAATTGGTTCGTTTTTTACTTTATAATGTTGAAATTTTTATACACTTTTTTGGGTACTCTTTTCTTTCTACTCATGCTTGAGGATTAACCTGGGTGGAACATGGAGTTAGTAGAACCCCGTACTATTAGTTGGGATAGAGGGCCTAGTAGGACCCAATGGGTTTTCAAGAAGCTCTTTCTTTTTAATTATTACCCTCATGTGTCCGGTATCATATTTTTATGCGACACGCTTGATAAGGCTATGGTGCAGTTCTATGTAACTTGGAACTCATGAGGAAAAGAGATGTTTTCCCCATTGAGATGTGTTTTTGTGATGTGATCAGAATTAGGGAGAGTCAGTTCCACCCAAATTCGACGGTATCAAGGTGTGGTAGACGAGTTCCTTATCCTTTAATATTCTTATCAAGGTTATGAAATGACATGTCAGACTAGGTCATCGCCCTTCAAGCAGAGTTTTTCCTCCCAACCCCTTCAGATTCGCATCCATGGTAGATAGAAATACCTTATTAAAATTATTCCACATTATAAAATATAGAACCTATGATGTTTTTAAAGTGTGTATTAGTTTTATTCCATCGACACTCATTTGGTATTCCACTAGTGTGTGAGGTTGTGTTCTGGTTTTTGGGAGGTATGTTGGAGTAGGGTGGTTGTAGACGAAGGGACTGGAAAGAACCAGTTTTTACTCTTCAGAAGCCATGTTTTGTTCATTTTTACCCTTACGTGTTCCGCATAATCCTAGAACATAAAATGGTAGATGATGTTTTTGAACAGTCCTTCTAAGGTTGGGTGAGAACTATGGTGTTCTGTCAGTGTCTATGTTCGGTTATCAAGGTGGTGTACCACAAGACCCCATGACTGTACATGGATCGTGATTATTAGTTCTTTCCCACCTATTGTAGATAAAGAGACATGTGCCCATTTGTTTCATGATGTTTTCCTACTAGAATCCATACATAAGAGTGGTTTGATCTTGGTGGTTCTTCTATGTGTGTTATTGAAAGTAGAACACAAACCCTTGATGAGCTTGCTGGAATGAGTGTCTAGTGGGGATCTTAGTTTCTACCATTGTGCATGATTATTATCTTTTATGGGGTGAAAAAATATAAGTCTAGGATATTTTAATGATTAATATTTTGACATGTTAGACTTTAGAATATTTGAGAACATATTCTTGGATATGGGCTCTATGTTGGCATGATAATCCTAAGCCCAGGGTTCCTCTATGTGGTGATATTAAAAATATTAAATATTTCTTTTTTTGCAAGCATAGATTCAATTAAACCATAATTAACTCTACTTTTGAGTCTATGATTTGATTTTTGAGACCATGGATGAGTTTAAAACACCCTATTTTATCTATGTGCTTCCTAAGGGCATATGTGTTGAGAGTTTTAATCAGGGGTAATTTGGCGATGAGGAGTTATGACATGGAATTAATTAATTAATTAAAATTACTTTAATTCCATAAACCTAGTCCCCCCCTCCCCATCACTTTTGTGTGCACTAAATAGAGAGAGAAAATTCCTCCTCTCATCTCCTTCCCTTTGGTGATGAATGAAACTGACACAGTATCCTCACAATGAGGTGTTTCCAATCTCCATTTTGGTCATATATCATCATTAGATCAAGAAGCATAATAATAGGGTCATCCTTAATAATCCAAATATATGTTGTTTCTTCAATGAGGTAGGAATATTTTAGTATTTTATCCCTTTCGTTTTTCATTGTTTTAATGTTATAGACCCCAAATACAATTGCTATTAATCCCTTCTATGTATATCTGTGAGTTTTGGTGAATAAGGGGGCAGGGGGAATCTGGGATTTTTTCATGTAATTTCCAACTACAATTAACATCTACATGGAGTGTAATTTATTGACACATGCCATGTATCTCTTCCTATTCATGGAAGATTAACATTTGGGACTACACACGGTGTATGGGTGTTAAATGTCGTGTAGTTCTGTAAATAGATTGACCATAGGAAATGCCTTGGGATAACTATGTGAAAACACATGGTTGTGTACTAACACATGTAAAATATAAATAGACATGGGTTATGGTACATGAACATGGGTAAACTACATGGGAAGCTTTCCATTTATCTAAATACACTTCATAGTATGGGATAAATAGTATGTAAGGGAAACGATTGGCCAGTCTGTGTAGAATTGGAACACAGCCATGGGCTGGCTGATGGGGGAAATGATGTATACCTATTATACATGCAGTATACCCCCTACATGGGTTTAAACCCATGTGGTCCAGATACACACGAAGGTTTTTGAGCATCCTCACATATCGTGTGTGCCCCAGTACACACTGTGTACAATTATAAGATCCTCCTGGGATCTTCTGCCATATTTATATCAATTTATGGGACTTAGATTCTGGATTTGGATTATTCTATCTTGTGTTTTTTTCATGTCGAACACGATGGTGGCCTCACTTATTTCGTATGACATATGAGGTTGTGTAAATTGAGAAATTCACTTTGGGAGTGGTATAGGGAAGATATTGGATACCAATGTGGTTTTCATAGGAAGATGTTAGGACCGTTATGCCCTTAATGGGATAGGATATAGGGTTTTCTTACCAATATGTTTAGGAAGATATGAGTGTCCATAAATTGTGGGCATGGGTTCATTACCTTTGGGTAGTTTATTTCAACTGTTTTACTCTCCTAATGGACTATGATGTAGGTTACCCCATGATGATCATGAAGATAGAGTAGGTACTCCACTATTAGACCAAGGAGAAGGTTCTTTATCTATAGAGTCAGTACTCTCTTATTGGACCATGACTCATGTCATATATATATAACTAATATATAGAGTGTGTAATCCCTAATCTCCCTAGGGTGCATGTACTTTATACGGGGAGTTGGTACTCACCCATCGTTCCATGATTCTAGTCCTCTAGAAATTTTGTTATGGTAGATTCAGTAATCCCCTTCAGGGTCTAGGAGCGAGTCATCAATCCTTGGGATGGTACTCCCCTACCATGTCAGGGTGAGGGTCTCCTATAGTGAATGAATTTGAAGTTTCATTACTCCCTCGTAATTCCAATATGTAGTTCCTCTAACCACTGATTAGTACTCCCCTATCAAGATAGGGTGCAAGTCCTCGATTTATGAAGTAGCACACCCCTATCAGATAAGGTTCTGGATCATTCTTGAGTAGTACTCCCATGTTGGATTAGAGTGTGTATCCTCACTTAAGGAGTAGTAATCCCCCTTCTCTGAGAAGCAGCAGGGAGTTGGTCCTCCATTGGGATGGGATCTCCCTTGGCTTTGGGATACAGTTACGAGGAGCAGGACCATCCACTAGATGTGAATGTTACCTAGATAGGGGTTAGTTCTCCATCAATGGACTGAGGTGTGGGATACTACATATAGGAGTGAAAAAGGTTTTTTAGGTTAGATAGGAGTAGTACTCCCTCGACTACTATGCAGTGGCGAGGCGTGGGTCCCTCAATTCTATATTGTTATAGAGGATACATATTGTGCATAGTCTAGATCAGTGCTCCCCCAATAGTGTGCAGTGGTGAGGGGTGAGCCTCATCACCTGGGTTTCTCTAGATTTTCCTTGGTGCAAGGTAGTAATTATAGGACCTATGGTGCTATTAACTAGAGCTAGACCTAGTAAAATGTTTTGTATAGAGATCATTATCTCAGACGTACCATTAGGAATTGTAGAGTCGTTCTCGATGTAGTGCATATCTTGGATGGGTTTCATATTATATGGATGAGATCATGGAGTCTGTTATCCTAGTTTCATTTTATGGTTAGAATCAACCACGTGAATCATGTTTCTAGGTATGGGGTTGTAACCTCATGAGACTTAATGACTTAGAAGAGAATACTAGGGTGATTTATGGGAGTCCTTGTAGTGTTTTCACAAGTCTTGGTATAAAATACTTGTAGAAGGGGATGAATTATCATATATAGATAAGGATGGTTCGAGATGGAGTTTCTATCTCGATTGGGTTTCCCTTTGGCTTCGTCAAGAGGACTGCTGGCTTTTAGTTTCTCCCTTTTTCTTTTGGGGTTTCTAGGGTTCCTACGGATAATTTTTATAATCATATCTACATAATATTTTTATACACATGTTTTGTGTCTTCTGTAGACTAAATTCCTTTTTGAAAAAGTCTACAGAGGACCCCAGATAGGTAGATATTTGTTCTCTCGACAGGATGACGTGTTTACCAAAGCTTCGTTGAGGAGAATTCTAGAAATTTCAGTTGAAAGTGATCCAATCCTTCTGATCACGTTTGGAACATTAAATGTTTTCTTTGGTGGGCTTTGTTTTTCCCGTCTTTCTCTTTCAGTACTATTGTTGTACTCTGATTTTGGGATATCATTGTAATGATGAATTGGTTGCCTTTGGTGTTTACATTTAAATATTTTTTGAGCTTGGAGATGTGTGTGTGTGTGTGTACAGGTAAATTGGAAATGCCTCCAATATTAATGATCTACCTTCTCAGCTCTAGTCGCCAGCCCCTGGACTATTAGAAGTACGTTTGGGGAGTTTCATCCTGAGACCCTTTTCCTCAGGTTGTGACAATTTTGGAGTGAGATGATTGACCCTAGTATGTCATGATTGAACTATGACATTCCATGGATCTATTGGGCTATCCAATTGAGAGTTGTGAAGCTGTTTCTCCCCCACTAGTGTGTGATCTCCTTGATCGACATATCCAGAGTATTTATAGAATATGATGTGTGTGAGGTATAGTTTTGTATAAACTTGGGAAGAGATTTAGGTATTATTCCATCTGTTTGTGGTATTTCTAGTGGGTATTATCCTAAGAGGTTAGTTAGGTCATATGATGATCACGGTGATATTGTTTGATTCAATTTTATTCTTGTAATGTTCTTAGATTAGATATTTGGATGATATAGAGGAACCCATGTAGGTTTTACTAGTAATGATATGGCCGAGGGGACAATAGTAGGTAGCCATGACTTATCGTGAACCTATATAAGGGTAGTGTCAAAGATATTTCATCATCACATATGAGCGGGACCATAGAAACTGGGAATTGAAGATGATGGTCTAGGTTTTTCTATTGAGTGGTGATACTAGGATACGTGTGCTGGGAATGACCTATGGTAGTATCTTATAACAGAAATTTCATATGACCTACAGTGGGGATAATGGGACCAATGAATTGTTATTATTATTTTTATTACCTGATATATCATCAGGTGAATGTCGGACCTTATTGATCTTTTATTAAATGTACATGATAGATGCAACCAAAAATTATTAAAAATATTATTATTGATACATGAAAAAATATTGGCAAGTTGTTCGACAGAGAAAATTTATGTTCATATTTTATGTATTAATTTGTGTAATTAAATGAAGAATCTTTCCAGTTTTGGAATGATTTGATTTGTTTTATTTTTTATGGAAGGAATTAACAAACTCAGGAAAAAGGAGAAAAAATGGAGAAATTGTGTGCCCAATGACCCTTGGAACCACTTCTCTTCACACCTGGAGTGACACCAGATATTGAAGAGAGAAGCTGATATGGGAATATGAAGAAATATTCTTACACATCTTGTACCTTCAGTACACATAACGACTATATCAACTGAAGTAGAGAAGCACTGAACAAGTCGTGACAAAGAAACATGTTGTGAACCACAAGTACACATCATGTACGTTCAGAACACGATATGACCAAAGTCAAACAAAAAAATACGAGATTCACATAGGATTCATGAAACACAGTGGAGGAAAACATAGATAATTACACATCGTGTACCCCAAGTACATGTCATGTACAAGGAGACACGTAGAGAAAACAATAAATGCAGCAGTCACATGACGCTTGGGGATGACTGCATTTAGCTTTATTTAAATTCCTTATAAGGTTGAATTAGGTATTGATTGTTTAATTATAAATTGATTTGGTCAATGGAAACATATCCATATTCCCAATTTTAATCTGTATTTGGTGGAACAAGATTATGGTTGGGTGGTGTGTGCTCGATGGTAGTCAACACATGTGTATGATTGAATGTAGAATATTGGTTTATTAGGGAACAATAATTATGGGTTAGGGATTTCTCTAATTAATCAATAAACCTTCTACAACCCTACACACATCTGAAGGAGGTTAGACTGGTCTAAGGTTTTGGAATGGATAATTCTAATCATAACCATCAGGCCAAGGGACAGAGAGGACTCGGTAGATGAATCTACCTCTTATCAGTTAAAGTAAGTAAAATGGATAAATTTGAAAACCATTATAGCACAACACAAGGGTTAGTCAAACATAATCTGATCATCATATTTATCATTTGTTAACACCAATAATTTCACCCTGTTTATTTCTCTCACAATCATTATAATTAATTAAAACCAATCATTTTTAGAAAATCTATACAACATGACAGCCTTGTGTTGTGGGAACTCCTCGTTAGGAGACTACCTAGGATCAACTACTATACTACAATTAGGCAATTAAAATATTTTTATTCCATCTCCATGGATATGAATTCATAAATGTTGAACCATTGTGATCAATTATGATATACTAATGGGAGTATATTTTATCCCAATAGCATTTGATACATCAAGGTGAATATTGAACCCAAACTTATTTTCCTCTTTGGGGTGGATACTTGTCCTCACATTAATATTCATAATTATGATCATTTTGGAAACTTCTTTTATTATTAATATAAGGTGAATATTATCCCCTACTCTTTACCATTACTATTGGGTGGATGATGGACCTCAATGATTACTATTACTATCAATTGGATGTAGACCACCAATATTTACTATTACTATTAGCTAGATGATAGAAACATAAAATTTTATAAAGAGGATCTGGGTGTTCCACCTATTCCATGAGTGATCAATTACTTTATTGAGATTTTGAGATATGTCATGTATCGTCCCTCAATGACATATTACATTCATCGATAAACTCATACTATAGTCGAAGTAGGTATGGTCGATCTGGGGTGTCACCATAGAACTAGAAGATTGATGGTAATAATTTAATTATGATAACAAATATTTTTTACTTATTCTGATAAAGTAAAACAGTTCTAACACTTATTAATTGGTTATGTTAGGGACCCCATTGGTGGTACCCTAATAAGTTGTAGTCATATCAAACTCATGAGGGTATATCTGTTGGGAACCAAAGGAAAATCCACTTTTATTGGGTTATGGTAGGGAAGAGCCAGAGGGTTGTGTGATTTAAAAAGATATATCAAATTGAATTTGTAGACCATGATGTGATGAGGCTTAGAGATTGTAGTAGGTCCTAAATAATTTTATGATTTCCATTTATCTTTTAATTATAATCATATATATAGGTGGTTTGTTTTTGTATATTGATATGAAAGAGGGTTTTCATAACTATATTCTTCCATATTTCATTTTTTATAGCATGTAATGTTATATTTATTCTAAAAACACTGATGGATTTTACTATGGTTAATATTTGGTAAATTTTCAACTATTTTAAACTCTTATATGAGTTTATATACACTACACATTAAAATAATTGATCCATGATGATGGATAGAATCCTCTTCCACGGAAGTAGTTGTTCCTGTGTTCCAAGTATATCTCAGGTTGGTGCAATAATTAGTGTGTTGCGGTTGGGGTGATATAATTATTGTTTCAACCATGGTTTATTTTTTAGAAATTTTTTAGACAATTGGTACACTGTTTAGAAAAAACATGATTGCGAAATCAAATCATTTTTAGATTTTAAACTATTATTGATGAAACCAGCATCAAATTTCACTTTATCACTTTTAATAAAAATATATATCCTTAGTTCTTATCATGTAGTAGAAAATATTCTATGTAGTTTACTTGATACTTATAACTAGTTTTGTTTAGTACCTACTATTTTTTTCAAAATAAATGTTACATCTGTTAGATTATAAAACAATCCATACATGGTAAATCCTATTGCAAAAAAATCAGGATTATTACTTATAAAATAAATTTCTATAGTTATTGAAGGACATTAGAAATCAACAATACTCATTCCATGAAAAAATTAAAAACAAACCCTCTTATAATATTATATTATAATAATTTTTAGATCTATACAAATATATATGTTTTGACTCTATCCATATATATTCTTTGATCGATTTATATTTATATTTATAACAATTTTTAGGTGATTTCTTCCACAAATATCAATATAAATTTTTTTATAAACATAATAATTAAAAATTGTAAAATTGTTATATCATTTTGAGTGTAAATTATTCCACCCACACATAATTCTAGATATATAGTTCTGATCCAAATAACCCCTTTAATTATTATGATTTACTATTTTACAAATGAATCAAAACTAGTTGATTGAATCATTATAATAAATTATTAAACTCCATAAATACATTTCCAATTCATAAATAGATGATTACAACTTAGAATTCACTATAGAATCATTTAGATTCATAAAACCCTTGGGTTGTATTATAACAAAATCCATAGATAAATTATAATTTTTAAAATAGTTTTTATATCCATTGGTTTCATAAGATTTATAAAAATATTTTTATTTAAATAAGAATTTTTATAGATTTTATTGCTACTATTTAAAAATATTTACTTTTTTATCTAATATTGTAAATATTCATGAATTATTTTAATTAAAATTGAGATTTTTATATTGAATATATACCTTTTAATATTGTTTTTATTTCACAAATTATCTCTTAAATTATATGGGTTTAATTCATTTGAAGTAATTATTCCACGTTCAAACATTTTTATATTTGATTTTGGGTCCTTTAATAATTTCTTATAGTATGTTATTATGAGTTACAATCATCCTCTATTATGGTTAGTCCATATCTATTTTTTAAATATATATATATATATATATATATATATATGGATATTTATAAACCCTTTAATACCTTCATAGTTCTTGTGTATCCTGAAAAGATTGAATTTCTGTTTCCACTACTAAAAGTGATAAAAAATATATTATAAATAAATTTATTTTCTTTTGGATTTTAACTTTTCAAATATCAATTTTACTACAACAAAATTCTCTAAAATTAATATATTTTTCTCTAATGTCACTATATTGTGCCAAAAATAAATTTTATTTAAAAAATTGGTAAATTAAAAACTAATCAACTATTTGGGATATAAAATAAATTGAAAAATATTATATTTAAATAAAAATTTCATCAATATTCATATGTTGTTTATATGATTGAAAACAAACAATTTTGATAACATAAAAATTATTGTTCTTCTTAATTTTTCTATCACATGTTTTTGTGAATCCTTTAATAGAATGAAACAATATATGAAATAAAATATTCAAAATCATAAATAAAAAATAGAAGTGTTGTGATTTAGAGAATAATAAGGGATTGAAGCATATATAAATAATTTATATTCTGTATTTTAGACACATGATCCCATTGTTTTATCCATATATAGTAAATTTCTCTAACCTATCACAGTCCCCATGCTGAATAAATAACTATTGGGTTGGCTATTTCAAACCAACATTTATTCAAATAACTTTATACATTGATGAATTAAAAAATTTTATGTTATTTTTAAAAAACATACACATTTAATATTTCTAAAACTAAGGTCTCATAATAAATACAAAGAAAAATCAACCAAAATTATTTAGTTAAATATTTAATGTAAAAGTAAACATAAGAAGTATATAAACTCATAGGAATACAGACCTGAATATGTAAGGGAATAAATATATTACTTTCCCTTAACCCATTTTTATGCTACCTTGTAACGAATTATAACATGTATCGAATAATTTATAAAAAAAATATTCATTCAATCCCTCCTTATGAAGTGTTTTTTTCATTTATAATTAATATTTCCATTGAAAGAATACAAAGTCAAATAATGTTAAAATCATTAATATTAACCTTGTTATTTTTTATAGTCTAAAGTTGAAAATTTTGGCGCAAAATATATTAAAAAATTATATATCAAATTCTATAAATTATATTATACATTAAAATTTACAAAGGATGATTTATAATAAATTTATGTAAAACGAATCTATTTTGATCTAGTAATGTAACAAATAGGACCAGGTTGACATGAAAAATCACGATTCCCATCTCACCACTAGGCTCTAAGGTTATTTCCTAATCCCCATGAGTATAAAATTAGTTATTTAGAATCACTAGAAACACACTTTGGAACAATTTTACCCTAAAATAATTATTAACATGCACAAAAACTTTCACAAAAAATATTTCATGGATGAGAAATGCATTATATAACCTTGAAATATCCAATAAAAAAAATTTAATAAAAAAATCAAAGGCGCCATAAACAACAAAACCAAACCAAACCATTTAAAAAAATATACAAAATACAAATAATACCACATGAATAAATCATCTAGAATAAAAATATAATTAGAAAGAAAATAAAAGAAAAAAATATAAAATAAAAGAGAGGTTTCCATGGACAATACATAGACATACTAAATGGACAACTCCAGAATTGGTTCACACTGGAATACCAAATCACTATAATTGAAGGTCTATATCCACATCCCAACAAACCTTTTTTGGCCCAAGAAAATGAAAACTAATCTAAAATGGTTTCTAAAACCTCTATTAATCATAAGGGATACCTATTTACACATGATTTTTTGTGTGAGGAATGAGGTAATAATTCGTGTATGATTTTATAATGGATTATATAAAATTAATTTATAAAAACATGTAATGAATGCTATTATGAATTCCATTTGAGAAAATATGATTTTAAATTTATACCTCAGAAATGAAAACAAATCAAAATTCTTATTCTAAGAAGAGAAAATGTCTTCTCACTTTTAATCTGACACAATTAAATTCTTAAATAGCCTAAAAACGACATTTTCCATTAATAAGGTCACACAAATCACTTATTAAATCCATTTCAAAACCCTCCCTTAAACCAAAAATAAATATACCTCATTTTTTAAAATATACTTTCAAAACAAACATTGAAGACATTTCAAATGTACGTCCCAACCATAATTAAAAGATCACACCCAATGTTTCACCACCAATCAAGGAGAAAATGAAAATAAGTGATATAGAGGAGGTACCAAAAGTTATGTAAGAACAAGGGGATATAATAAAGGTAAAAATATAATCCCATATATCAAATTAGATGTCATAGAATGAGCACCGTGGGATATAATCCTAAATACTGACATAATATAAATTTGAATGGGTGTTATAGACCTTAAAAAACACGAAATTACTTGTATATCCTATTATTCATATTAGACTACATAATCTATAAAATCTTCATGGGTCCGTAAAGAAACCAAGGGTACATATTCCACCCCTGGATAACTCATAATTTGTTGTAAATTCCCTCCTAGAAATAGGATAATCCACACTATGTGTTTCAATCATCCAGGAAACTATGTAGTTACCTAGTACTATCATGACCAAACAATTTAATAGGTGAGTAAATAATTGATATAATCTCATAAATGAGAACAACCAATATCCCACACATCACCTCCAGTACACTCACACTAAACATTCCCTTTTTTAAATCATTCTATCTTAAAAAAACAAAAAAAACACTAAGTGAGACAACCATAAAGGGATAGTAAAGTTGGTATCACGAGATATTTACCCCATTAATTTATTTTTCCAAATATAAAAACATTTAAAATTTAAATCCATTTTCAACATCTTTTTCATATTACTTAAAATTAAAATCATTTAAAAAAATTCAAATAACTTGATCAGATACACAATTTTTAAAGAGAATTCTTCCATTAAAAATCATAAAACAATGTGCATAGACTATATTTTCATTGAAATATTTCAGATGATCCAAATAAACATTTACATAGTTTCTTAGAACACAAATCCTTTTAATTTCAAACAATAACATGAAATTATCATTGAAAAACATTTAATCCATGACATAATTTCATAAAAAATTTAAATTTCTATCCAAAACATCACATTCATCTATACATTAATTAAATATGATCATATAAAATGAAATAATTGAATGATTTTAAAAATTAAGGAAAATAAGATAAACACCTACCACAATTTCAATGAAAAGAGGATTTAATTTTCCACAGTCCGTGACAATCATCAAAACATGAAAAGATTCACCCTCCACAAGCCCCAAATAATGAATTTCGTAGTTTTGTTCCAACCCAAACCAAAACCATATCTTAGATACTGGAATATTATATCTAATGGAATGTAGAGCCTTAAATTTTCAATAATGTAAGAAAAAGAAGATAAGGTAGAATAAAACAATGAAATTACCTTGATAGCCACATGAAATCCATGACGAGGGTCCAATTTTTAAGGAGAATAAAGGTTGATGCTCTATATTGAGAACATTAGGATTCTAAGAGTTAGTAAAAGTGGAAAACTGGAAGACGGGATATTAAAATTATAGGGGTAAAATGTTAAATTTAAATTTTATGTTATTCTAGTTAGTCCACATATTTAATCCCCATGGTTATCCAAACCATACACATATCATGTCGATGTCGCTATCAAAACTGCAGCATGATGTATGGTTTTGTCATATGGTTTCTACTAACCATGTGAAAACCATCCATCGACACACTTACACACACTCAAATAAATATTTATTCCATAAGGTTTCCTTTATAACTCGCACACACCCTACATTACTCATTTCCACTAACAAGTCACTTCCAAAAATGAAAAATAGATCCTTCTACATAAGGTTAACTATGTGGATGAAAGTAAAATTTGTGCTCTTATAGTGAAAAAAACAAAACCCTGCATAATAGTCTTCTTTGTAGTTTTATAAATTGAGAGAAAACCATAAATGAAATTAAATTTTCTAGAATTTTTAAAATCCATTGCCTAAGATAATAAAAATATAAATTACCTAGATATTTTATAAAAAAATTATAAAGTATATTTAATAATGGATTATGGGTGTGAAAATTCTCATCACCATGACACTTTAATCCCTTGGAACTCCTTGCTTAAAAAAGAAAAGGAAACAAATATAGTGAAGAATTTGCACCCAATTCATGAGATGGGTGGATTGGGGAAAACACAGAAGGACCCTTTATGAAGAAACTATCATAAATTATAGTAAATAAAAAAAATATGTATTTTTAACCACCACCAAAAAATGAAATGGACTACCCAAAACATACTAGAGGCATGAATGACTACAGAATAATGACCAATTTTTGGATATCCTAAACATTTATAATTTTTTAATGGTTAAACAAGGGGAACCATTTGGAAAGGAAACCATATCCTCTATAAAAAATATAATTAAAGGAAATAACCAAAAAACATAAATTAAACACTCCAAATGACCCAAACTAATGTAAATAGAACCAAAATTTAAAGGAATAATCAATAAATATCTCAAATTCATATGAAAAACTCATCAGAAAACCACAAAAAATATCCCATAAATGAGATGGATAAACAATCCCAAAACAATCCTTATAGAAACCCGACATGTGAACCATATCCATGCCAAAATAGTCCTCGTGGGGGACTATGACCTCAATTATAGAACACAATTCCTTTATCATATCATATTGTAAGAGAAACTATCTTACATGTTCATGTATATAAATAAATATTTATCATCGTCACCTTAGAATGAACTTAAATTTCTCCCACATTAAATCGATTCATAATCTCATACCAAACGCCTAAACACCCATAACCAAAAATAACCACTTGAAACATGATATCACTAACCATGAATAAAAATAACCAAAAACCACTATTCCATATGAATTTTCATGAATCCTCTATCAAATATAAATCCATGGAAAAAATAAATATAGAAAAATTCCCAAATTCACATCTTAATTGGTATTTCTGCAAAAAATACTATATATATACAACATTGAAGGTGGACCTAACCATCACTATGGAGGAAAACCCTAATTGAAAATTTGGTTTTGATCCACCATTTTATCCAGGGTCTGTGTATAGTCTAGAAATAAATATACTTCCTTTAAAAAATAAGAATACTCAATGTCTGGTTCATCATTACTAATAGGCCTTATATAACCTTACTTAACATTTTTTAGAGGAATATACTTACTACGAAAAAAACTAACTCATGCCTCTTAACCAAACCAATATTTTTTGATTATATGTAAGGTAAAATTCATAAATATACTAACATAATAATATAACACTTTCTTTCCTTTCAAATTATCAATTTTTAACACGAATCAAAAATCTATTTCACCAAGTCATACACTTGATATGAAAACAACTTACCTTAAAATCAATATATATTCAAAAAAACCCACATCAAGTGAAATTTTAGACAAATGAAATAAAAATTTAAATGAATCATAAAACTCCTATATAACATAATTTTCATGTTAAATTCCAATTACATACTATTGAAATTTCCAAAAATTCCCAAAAATCCTCACATTGATCTTAAATAATTTTCCAAATTTCATAATAAAACAAACGTAATATAATAAACCCCTTTTAAAACACAATAAATTGTTTCAATGATAACTCAAAAACAATTTTTAACTCAAATTTTTATAAAATAACTTTCTTAATTGTAAAAAAACATGAAAATATTAAACACGTTTATAGAATATCATAACATGTGCCAACCGTCAAATAAATTCATTTCAAGAATATAAAAAACTCCACGAATCCCACTAAACATTACGTCCATAATGTAATTAAAACATTTGAAATAATAAAAAATCACGAGGGATCAAAATAAATTAACATAGAGGGATGAATATTTTTTCATGGTTAGGCTAAATTATTTTTAACGCTACACATTGATCACTCAAAAACCCCTATGATGCCCATTGAATAATCATCATGGACTCCGCATGATTTGATATACCATTATGGATAATGAAGTGTCTCCAATAATATTTTATTTTACTCCAAAATTTAAGTGAAACCCTAAAAACAATAATATATCATTGTGGATTAAATGAAAATCTTTTCACAGTAAAATAAATCAAAAAGTAGTGACCAAAATAAAATATAAAAGACAAGAACTCAACAACCCATGGAAATTCAAGGCTCAACATAGGTAAGATCTAGCTTATATCTCCCCACACTTCTCATGTTTTGACATTTGTAGCTCTACTCCAGCATGAGAAAACAAAATAGAAAGAGGATGGTTTCATTAATCTAGTACATTAGCATTACCCTTGGATTTAATTCTTTTTGTAATGAATCAAATCGGGATGAATTGATATGTCACCTAAACTAGCATAATAATATCACTATATAGAATGTATGATCCCCATGGGATAGAATTTACCACTGGGGTATCATAGGAAATAAAATTATGAATAGTTATACCCTAATATTCTAGTTGACATAAACTCGAACTATAATGATATAGGATTAACATACTAAGACATAAAATAATTTTTATAGAATAAATATTACATTACACAAACACATTACTAGAGTGAAAATTAGAATAAAATGATTAGAAACAAGGAAACATAAAAAAATTCCATAAGTGAAATAAGTTATCTCTCACTACATTCATCATAAACAAAACCCTTCTTAGAAATATCAAACACAATACAAATCTTCATTACCTCAGGAATAGAAACATAATAATGGGTAAGTTTAGATTCTTAGTAAGGGTAAAAAAGGGATATATGTATCCATGTCATGAATATAAGAGTATGAGAACATTCTCATCTTATTTGAAAATAATTCCTTGAATTTAAATATAATAATCAGGTGTCATGGAATAAATATTATTAGTTCATAATACATGAATAATAAGGGAATCAAATAAGATGATACATGATAGAATAAAATTGGTATAAGAAATTAGTCTATGGAATACATATAAACATAGAATATCATTTCTATATTGGTTGAGGAACACTGAAAAAGCCATCATAGTAGACAAAGTCTTTAACTGTAATGAGTTTTCTCCTCGTTCCATCACTATATTACTATACAAAGTTCACCTCTTTTCCAGTTCTATATTATTATATTGATATCACTTCCTATTACATCTATGTCAATCTCATGAAATAAAAACCATTTCTCATTAAATTTGAGAGGGATATAGGTCCCACCATTGATATAATGAAACTAAATTTATGTGTTCCACAAGGTCATAAGAATTTTTAGCATAAAAATTTAAATGAAATGGGTGTCATAAAAATTTAATCATATCCTAAAATATGGAAAATACAGTGTTTCATAGTCATTTCCTCATATAATAACCTGTGAAATAAATGGGGTTTAATAAGAATTTAACCCATGAAATAGAAATAGGTTTCATAAGACTAAAACATGTTAAAGAGAAATGGATTTCAGAATATTTATTGAAACAACACATAAACCATTATGAGAATAAAGATGAATGATAACCTTATATAACATCCCAAATAAGGCATGAGTAAAACCAAATGATGGCATCACATATGAGGAATAATTTTGAATGATATTTTAAAACATTTCTTGAGAAAAATATCATTTCCACTTTGAAAAGAAAACTTTAATACATAAACCAATTTGATTTTTTTTTAAATAAGAAATAAATTACTAAAGAATCTCTTAGATAATGATTGTTTATGAAATCAGAATATTTACTTTATGCCATACATGTAAAAATTATGGTTCCATTAATATTTTTAGTAAAACTAAAAATGAGTATTATTTTGGAAAATTACATAAAGGATTATTTTTAAACCTTTTTATAAAAAGTAAAACATGGAAAAAGTGGATTTTATAAATTTTAAAAGAGTTAGAAAATATTTTTATGCCATTTTTTCAAAACCTAGTTTTTAAGGGAAACATATTTCCAACCGAATAGAGAGATAAGGTCATAATTCCATAAATAGATTTTATTAATATTTTTAGGTACAAAAGAATAATAAATCGTAATATCTATTTATTATATGATAATTAACAATATTAATATAATATTAATGATAATTTTTTATAGGTAGTTCATGATATTTAATCATCCAGATAATTGATGAGAATTTATCAGAAAATTATAACAACTTTGGTAACATTGAATCATAATCCACAGTAAGGAATAACATATTATGAAAATAAATATATAATTATCATGAATATATTCATGATATTACTTGTAAATGGGTATTTATATACAGCTCATGATAGTTTATATGTTCATAACATAACATACATCTCAATAAAGTAAAATTGAGACAAAAATACCCTTACCTCTTTAGTAAGGCATAAAATGAAAACCCAAAAAAGTGATATTATAAAATAGATATGAAATACCATTAATTATAACTGTATGATTCATAATATACAAAAATGTGATGTATAAACAAAAAATACAATATATATATGGTGAATATGGCTCATGTCTCAAAAAAAAAGGGAGACAAAAACCCCTTAGCTTAATTATTGAATTCTAGTGTACATGGTCAACACTCCTATATAATAAATATAAGCTTATTATAAATATTTTAAATAACGATTTTAGTCTATATCATACTATATATTATTTTATTATTAACATTTATTACCGTTTTATTAACAATAATATGTTAAAGTTACATTTTGGGTAATAACCACATTGTTTTTTATATATGTTTTTATTTGTTATATTTTTTGTCCTTTAAGATTAATCATGTTTTAAACATATAGATAAGTATAAAAATTATAAAAATATCATAAAAATTTATTATATATTTATTTATAATTTTGAACAAATTATTTAAATATGAAATTCAATACACCCCCCCCCCCCCCCATTAAAATGGTATTTTGTATAAATAGTGAACGTTATCTCCTTTTTCTTATCATATTGAAAGATAGAAAATTAAATGATATATATTATTTTGATAATATACTATTTATTTTATATATATCACACATTTATATTAAAAAATACTTAATATATTCCATGTAAAATGTAAAAAAAAGAACATCACTTTGGGATGTGGTAGTCCGCTATACACATGAACGACGTTATTGTATTCCCACAAAATGTAAAGAATGAAGGTATGTTATATATAATAATTAAACAAGCATAAATAAATCATAAATATGATAAATATAATATTTAAATGTTATTTCCATTATTATTATCATCCTAGAGAGGTGGTAATAGACAAACGAATGAAATCAGTTCGTGAGAGGGAAGTCTGTCATATAGAAGAACGATTATATCGTAACCTATTTGATAGAAGTCTGTGTGAATGTAGGTTATACCACTAAAATAACTAAATATTAGTTTATTTAGGATACTAATATTATCATATTATAATTATATAAAAAATATTAAATGTTTTGTGGAAAAAATATATAATACTTTTGTTTATGAAAGCAACATCTTCTTTAGGTCTCTCTTTTTGGTTTGAACTAGTGGCCTTCCCAATTTGGATTTTACAATAAAAAATATTATATTATGATAATTGGAATGTATAGAAGTTAGTTTCAGGTCTTTTACAAAAAAAATTGTTTTTGAGTAATTAAAATAGGGTAAGAGGGTGTAACCTTTTTAAAGGGAGGTGATTGGAAAACATGTAAATTATAGAAAGATAGAATAATACCATCATTTTGAATATGTCAGGTAGATCCAATAATAGAAACAAATTTACAACAGAAGGTATTTTATTGAAATATTTAAAATCATATGGGTTTCGTACATGTTTTTATATCATTTTACCCTTATGTTCATGTTTTAGCCTCTTGGTAATCTCAATTTTCGCTTCAATGTCATGGTTACATTTAACTGCTTTCACAAATAATTTTGGTAAAAAATTATGTTTTACATATCAGAAATTGAAAATTACAATGATTCCCAATAATTAATCCATTTTTTAAAAGTCCACTCACATAAGTGGTATAAATTAATTTAAAATGTAATCCCATAGATGGGACGAGACAACATTTTTTTAAAGTAAACAAGGTGAAATGTTTTTTGATGTTTTTATATCCAATTTCAGTGTGAAATTAATTCCAATTACCTTAAATAGATTTTTTAATTTATAATTAGACAAATTATACTTTAAAAACAATTCAAAATATAATTTAACTTTACAAATAAAATAAATGAAAAGGTGACTTCCATTTAAAATTCAGTATTTTCATTATTCATCCAAAAATGAAATATTACAGAAAAATAAAAACAATCACCTTAATATATTTTTGAATTTATTAATTAACAATTTAAGTTTATTTAATCGAATAAAATTTATAACATTTTCAAAAATTAATTTTAATATTTTTTAAAGAAGCACATAAAAATCATTTCATTTGAGAAAATAAAACATTCAAAACATATAAAATATATACCTAAAATTATATATTTCATTATCAATATGTTTTCATCATAATAAAACCTTATTAATAATATTTAAAATTTATTTATAACTAATCAAATTAGTATGTTTAATATCTAGGTTATAAATTTCTTGTTTAAACAATCTTAATAATAAATTATTGATTTTTAGAAACATAATGTTTCTGGAAATTTAAGTTAAACCTGGTGATTCAAGCAATAGATGCTATACAGTGTGTTGTGTATAAGAAAATACAATAATGAAATTAAATTTATTATAATTTAAATAATAAAATCATTGTTTTCTATATTTCAATCCCCTTTAATTGATATTCAGCCTCAAAATCTATAACTCTAATACCAAAAAATGAGGATATTTCCTCCTCATCATATCCTAAAGATATCATAGAGCTTCATCAAATAGGTGGTTTTCCCAAGAGTATTTTATCTCATGAGTGGTATTATTTTACAAAAAAGTCTATGTATAATCTAGAATCTCCACTAGTTATTCCTCATAAAAATGATCTTGATCCAGTGGTATATCATCTTATTTCTATAAATTAAAGGGATTGGTTTTTAATTTCTTCATGAGAGATGCATAGATCAAATTATGGAATTTAGAGATATTTTGATGAAGCTCAAAGTGATATGATTTTTTCTAGATATGATCAAGAATTTAAAAGTTACCAATATACCTAGTCCTCAGTTTCTCTTTCTTTCCGAATATCATTACCTTTTTCCATGGATAAATTATTAGAAACACTTTATCACCAAATTAAAATTATAGATCACACTGGAGGTTATCATCATAATTTTATTAGCAACTCTAATCTTCCGTCATATTCTCTTGATTGGATATAACCTTCTTAGAAATTTCTTCAACAATCAAAGGCCCTTAAATCTTTATTTCTCCAACTTCAATCCAGAACACTGGAGGTTGACATTTCTACCCATATAAACAATCAGATGGATATTTAAAATGCTTGATTAAAATATATTATTTTATAAAAACTCAACCAAAGGAATTTGTTCATCCTGACCAAATTTGAAATCCATAGAACAAGATCCCAACATATGATCAGGGGTTTGAATTTTTCATTAATACTAACCATATATTTGAGGATGATTCATAGTAAAAAAATCTTAAATCATTATCATGATATTGATGGAAACATCATCAGAACATTGAGGTAAACCTCAGTTCATAATTAGATAAAATGGAATGTGGTACTCCCTTAGACTTGGACACTTCTTTAAAGTATATCTTAGAATGATAATCCAAAGAGAAGTACTCTCCTGTAGATATTAAGGGTGTTGACTTTGTAATTGGATAAACTACAACCAGAATAGCATTATAAATTTTTGAGGTTTTGGGGAGTCTAATGATAGAATCAATAGGGATGTTCTTCCGTTTCTATTATGGTATAGGAAATGGATGCAACGTCAATAGAAAAGTTTTTTTTCAGCCTTAACTTGTTAATATAACAGTCATCATGATACAAACTCTACAATATATCCCTTCATCCAATCCCACCAAAAGTATTATCTAAAATCCCAATAAAAATTCTTACTTCTGGATGAATAAATAATTAATAATTGTGAACGTCCTTAAACAAATATTTCTTCATGTTTGATATGGAAAAAATTTATAAGTGGTTTCAGATCCATATAATTCCATCAGGATCATGTTTAGACTCATAATGATTTATAACCTTATATTATATCTCTTCATATTCAGTTTACGACTCTTTGATATTTATATGGATAACAGATTAAATAGTCAATTGAGAAATATAATATTTTTTTATCATTTTTAGATTTTGTAAAATATTTTATTTTTTGAAATTAATTTAATCTTTTAAACAATATACATTTCAAAAAAAACCTTGAATATAGGTTTTGTTATAAGAAATCACAAAGTTTGTATATTTTTATACACAAAAAAAAGTTAATATTTCACTACATGAATCTATTATATTTCCTTGATATATATGAAACACTATGTTTAAAATGTGTTACAAAAAATACTGATTCTGTTCAATAGATTACGTTACATGCAAGACCTAGTTTTACTTACTAAAATATATTACCAATAATATTATGAAAATATTATTATAGTTGTAAACTATCCATTAGAATGGAAGTTATGAATAATAATAATTAAAAAAAAAGGATTTCACACGTATATTATAATAATTATTTAGTGAATAATTATCAATAACCGAAAATAATAAACTTAATTAAATATAGTAAATCTTTTTTTAGAAAACTATAATTATGAAATATAACATGTTTCACCTCAATCAACTATATAAACCCCTTTTGAAATATGATTTTAATAAAATACATATATATTATATTCATTAAACTATTTAATTATCATATTATGTTTTTTCTATACAATAGATAAGAATAAATCCACTTTTAGGAAAAAAAGATATATTTTTCAAAAATGGATTTTTATTTTCTTTTTAATTTAAAACAATTTATAAATAAAATTTGGAAAATTTGGGAAATTTTATAATTTTTATATTAAAAAATTAATACAATTTTCTAATTTATAATATTAAAATTTACTTTGGTTACTTTTTTATTATTTTTAAGATATGTTTTATTTTATGATGAATTGTGAAAACATTAAATTTTAATTATTACATGTATTTTAATATAATTTATTTGTATAATAAAATTACTTTTTAATTTTGTTTTATTTTTTTAATTAGATAAATTTTAAATTAATTAACTAAATTAAGGTCATTGGAACCAATTTCAAATTGAAATTGGATTTAAAAACATTTTAATATTTTAAACCTTTTTCACATTAAAAATCCAATTTCACGAAACATTTAAGTGATTAATGTTACATTACATACTACCAATTAATATTTTATAGTTCAGAAAAATTTATTCAACATTTTTAATGAGAATAATTAATAATTTATATTATGGTCATCATAGTTTTTGTAAAACAAACATATTAATGGAATTAATTAAAATTAATTACAGTGATTAAAAAAATTAGTTCACTTTGTGAATAAACATTAATATTAAAGGGAAAATGACCTAGAAACATTTCCACAGGCAATTGAATGCACAAAATTATAAAATAACCCCAATTTTTTATTATTTAATGAGTTATTTGGAAACTATTCCATGAAAGTGAACTAAAAATTAGTTATGTGAGAAAAAAAGGCAATAAAGGGACCTTCCATACCTTTAACATTTAGGAATTCATGAGATATGGAAAAAACATTAGATCAATTGTACAAAATATTTTAAAATTTTAAAGAGTTTATTTCACCATATTAAATTATATTTAATTTTTATAGGTGAAATACATAGGTTAGTTGCGTAAGGAATTCTAACAGCACTAATTTTTAAGTTAATAACTAAATATAATAAATTATACTTAAATTATTAAAAAGAAAGTAAATTGATTGAACAATTGTCTTTAATTTTTTAGATTATTATATGTTGTTAGAAATTTGTGAACTTCATAATATAAAATTCCATTTTTTCTTGATATTTTTGAAATTTAAATTAAGTAAATAGTGTCAAAATTAACGCAAATATTATATTATTATACATAAAAAATTAAAAGATTTAAAATTTACTAAAATTAATATATTCTGAAAAATTATTTTCAAATATCAATAAATATAAAATCATTTCTAGTTATGTACAAATTTATCTTTTCTAATGAACATATTTACCATTAGATAGTAATAACATGTTATCACATTTCGGGTTAACGTTGTGTTTTTGTGTGGTACATGTTATTGTTTTAAAATTAATTTCTAACCGACATAGGGTTTTTTATTTTTTAAATTATATATAATATTTATAATTTAGTATTATATATTATTTAATAAGTCTCTATTTAATTTAGTTTTTATTTTTAATTTACATAAGTTAGAAAACCGTTTACCTTATTACAAACCAAATTGATAAAAGTGGGGAAATATAGAAGTAATAGAATAAAATTATAAAAATACACTTATTTTTATGTGTTAGAGATTTGTAACCAACATAAATACCCTTTAATACATTATATGTCCATTTATTAATCACATGAGGTAATTTAGACCTCCCAATACTATTAACCTTTTTGTATTTACAATAATGCCACCCCTCCTCCTATATAAAAAGGCATTAACTATTCCCCTTCCTCACCTCTCAAGAAACTTTGGATCATCGACCCCCATGCCAAAATAATCTCCCAACTTCACACCATTATCCATATAATCCACTATTTGGGATTATATAAAGATAATTAATCCTTCTGATTCAAACCAAAAAAAAATTATCTATAAAAGAGGAGGTTTGAATGTTTAAGATAAAATTTAAGACTTAAGGTAAGGGTTTTCTCATCTCAATTTTATTTCTATGAGATATATTTTATATCCAAAAACTTATTCCCATTGTTTGGTTTATGTACATACTTATTACATTTTATATCATTAATTTACATTATTAAATGACATTCAAAGTCTAAATTGATGTTAATATTTAATGGATCACCTAATTCAAATGTTACTCAAGTAATGAGGGGATTTCTAGTCTCCCATTTGTTTTTGTGAGACATATTCCTTATTCACAACTAATTTTTTTTGTGTAGTGTCTATACTACCAATTAATGTACTCTATAATATTTATTATTACATTTTTTATTATTTAAATAACCATTATATGATCTATATTTCAAGTTTCTTTACAGTTCAAAAGTTACTAAATGGGTCATGTAGTTTTTTCTCCATTTTCCTTCTTTGAGACACACAATTTTTTTATGAACCTATACTTATTTAAGAGGTGTATATAATATAATTTTACATGTTATATAATGATTCACTTTATTTTAATTATATTTTAAGATTTATTTAATGTTTCTTTATTACATGGGGAGTTTTATTCAATGTTACCAATGTGGTAAGAGTTTATTGAAACAATCTCATCGTTTAGGAGGACTGTTTAAAATAAGTGTACCTTTGATAAACCATTTTGATCCATATCTATATAATACTAATTATTTTTATTATCCTCCATTTACCCATTATATAATCATTTATTAGTAATAGTTTTCACTCTTTGGTACTTAATATATTTTAGAATTTTTATTTTATAAAATCTGACCTTCTTTATCACTTTCGTTAGAAATATGTGTTATAAAAAAACTATATTTTAAAAATTTTATTATTGTTAAATTGTGTTTTAAATTATTCTCAAATATTTAATCATATGTTTGGATGATGTTATTTTTAATTAAATTGATTGCAATGATTTAAGATCTTATTTTATAAGTTTTAAAAGATATTTTAATAGAAAAAGGTCCTTAAAATGTTTTATATTTAAAAAGTGTTTTAAATTATTTTAAAAAATTCATTTATATGTTTTTTAATTTTTAATTTAAAAATTAATATTATTTCAATGATTTATCATCTTCTATTAAATGTTTCCGAATATATTTTCATAGAAACATGTTACAAAATATTTTATGCTCTAAAAAACATCAAGAGAAAAAGGATATTTTAATTAATAATTTTTTTAAATATTTCTAAAGATTAATTTATGTTATTTCAAAGTGATTTTCCAAGAAATAAATTTTTATTAATTTTTTATGATTAAAAATGTAATTTGAAACACATTTTATTTCCTTTAATAAATACTCTAAGTCATCTTTTAAAATCCTTCTCTATATAATATGACATTGTTTGATATAGTTTATTACTTACTGGGGATATTATCCAAGGTAACCACACTTATTCATTCGTTTAATGGGTTATATTTAAGGTGACTAGTTTTTTATGAAACACATTTTTCTTCTATGGGTTATAACATGATAAAATGAGTTTGAAACCCACTTCTATTCAGGGGTTTTTGTATGAGGAAATGAATATAAAGAATATCTCTATTCAATAGTTTATGATATATTAAAAAATTTATGATGCCCATTTTATTTCATGGGAAGTGATATGATGTTTATGAAACCCATCTCTTTTTATGGGCCAATATATGGTGATTATTTTATTATTTGTTTCATATATATGTATGATATCAATATGTGGTGAGTGGGACCTATATCACCCCCACTGAATTGGGTAAATATTTATTTCTTAGGAGACATTCATGGTTGGAATGGTGATTACACTCAGTTTAGAAAAGGACTATGTCATCTAAGATGGCATTATGAGTGATACATAACTACTAAGATGGTCTTGGGAGTTAACCTTGACTACTAATATAGTTTGGGGTGTGAACCCATTACACTAAAATGAAAGTTATATGACGGGGGGGTAGTGTGTCCCACCAAAAATATGTACCTTCCATGTAGTTCCTTGATTGGTTTTTGGGAATAAGACTTGACTTATATATAATAATTATATATGATTAGGTGTAAGACACAAATCAATGTCTTATTCTAGTTTTATGATGTCAGTATTTATTCTCTTGATTACCTTATGACTAATTGTAACACCCCAGGTAAATAAAGAATATGACATTTTTATATTGATCCATATTTGTGAATAAAATGTTAATGTTAATTTAAAGGGTACGCTATGGTCGATGGCATACCCAATACGCAACAACGAGTTTCTTGGAAATATTACATTGCACTCTAATAATAAAATAATATTTTTTTTAAATAGTAGTTAACGCCTAGCCATTGTAATGGAGGGAATGAACAGAACTAACTAAAAAATGAGTATATATGTTTGTCAAATATTTTTACTTTTATCCAATAAATTTTAGAGGCTTAAAATGTGAATGAATCCAATTTTAAGCGTAAATATTATAATATTCTTTAAAAGGTCTATTAATTGCCTTTTGATGGAGAACCCTTTTTAAATCCACTTGTTGACAATTTTATATGTTATATTGGACAAAATAAAATCCTTCTTTATAATCGGGATATCAAAATTTACTTTGTGAATGTTTTTGTTATTTTTTTTATAAAGTCTATTTTTAATGAATTAATGAAAAATGTTGTATTTTAATTCAAATACTATTTTTAATATAATTTATTTATATGAATAGATAATCATTTGAATTTGTTTTAAAGTTCAATTAAAATATATCTTTACCATTTAATCCAATGGTGGTCATTGGAATTAATTTCACTTTGAAATTGGACTTAAACTAGTGTCAATCTTTTAATAGATATTGTTTCTTAAAAACACGCTATTTGTTTTGACAAAGGGAATTAATTATTAAATTAATTAATTCAACTTATATTCTTTTAATTTTGTAAAATAGATATCATTTTTTAATTCGAAATATCAAATATATCTTAGGGTGAATTTTTTGTATTTTTCTGAAAAACTTCAATTTTTAATGAATAGTGAAACCACTAAGTGGTAGTTAAAAAAACCGATTTTTCTTTTAAATGAAATTTTAACACCTATGTGATTTGAATTTCAAAAATCCAACATACATGGTTTTCATTAGGATGTAAAATTTTGTTCAATGGGATTAAAATATTTTTTTGGTGAATAATAACTTTTATGTTTTATTAATCACGATTAAAGGTAATTAGTGTAATTTAAGGTAAATATAATGATATAATAATATAAAGTTACCTTTAAACATGTCCTAAACTTATTGGATAAGTCATGGCCGACCAAGAAAATCAATGGGTCAACTTGGGGACCCCATGGAGCCACTTGGGTAAGAAAATGACATTAATAACTTTTTATTAAAAGTTAAAATAAAAATGTCACAAACCTGTGTTGTTTTACTAAAACAATTTTTACATGAGGTAATACAAGTCATATTGTTGAAAATAAATATTAATTATAAGTATAAAAATATTTAATACATCATTATATTTTTTTATATATTTTAGACATTAAATAAATAAAATTATTTATGACACCATGATGATGTGGTGATTACCTCATTAATGAACTACGTAAATAAAATCAGAAGATAAGGTAAAATATAAGACATACACTTGTAATTAACCTATTGGATGTGTGTATTTCGGACCCTTATCACCTTATCCTAGAAATATATAATTGTGGGACCTTTAATATCTTAAAATCATTTTATAATAAAGTAACTTTTCAAGACACTCCAAGAGTGCCCATCCTCCCTCTTATAAAAGGCCCCCACCTCTACCCCCTTACCCACAACTCTCAATCCTTTGGATCGACCAAAATATGCTCATTTTATCTCTCCACATCCCTATATTCATCCTAGAAGCCTTACCTTAGGCAGAATGCTCTTCAAGAAACCCTTTTGGTTCAAACTAAAGGGAGTTACCTGATTTAAAGGTAATGTCCTCTGTTATGTTATTTTGTTTTATTTTTCTTCTACAACCCCCTAAACTCTATTTATTCCTTTATTTTGTAACAACACCAGTATCTTAAATGTACTAGGATGTTTTTATGATAATTATTCGAACTACACTTACACACACATCCATCTAATTGTTAAAGAACATATTGTTTCTGTGGATGGCGAATTACTGCCTCACGAAACGATGATTATTCTATCTTCTCCTACCACCTCTCATGGTGGCCATTATGATGGAACTATATCTATTTATGATATATATTATATTTATTTCCTCTATAATCTTCTGTATTTTACATTTAAAACATAACTTTTTTTCTTTGTATGTTGTGGAAATGCGATAATTTCATTTGAGGAAGTGTGGACTATCGCCCCCTCAATTGATGTGACTCGTTCATGCAATACATGGAATGTATAAAGAATGAAATTAATGAAATTATGTGACCTATATAAAATATATATTATACTGGAATTCTAATATATATATATATATATATATATATATCATTTAGTTTTAATTTCATTAAATATGAAATAGAAATGAAAGTAGCGTTCATGCGTACTTACGGCTTACCGTCTCCATGAAGGATGCATTTCATTTCTTACCCCTAAATGTTATGTAATATTATAAATGAAATTATTTACTAGATATATATGATATATATTATATATACATCATGAATATAATTCTGTATATAATGGATATTTTACCACATGAACAACTTGTAATTATAAGAAGTTTATTTTTTACTCAAGTACCACTGATCGAAAAAACGACCGTTATAAACATAAATAATTACATAATGTTCATAAAATGGTAATAAATGATATAAAAGGAATAATTAACTTAAAAAAGGTTCTTAAGCAAGTATAAATTAACTCTAGTTTATTATTCATGAGATTAAAGAACGATCGAGTCAAGTCGGACACGAGGTAAGGGATCCTACCTCTCTCTTTCTTTTTAAGTACTCTTCTTTATGTCATTTCTTTTAAGCTCATATTTATTATGTTTGGGGGTGTTCTTTTATATTACTCATTATTTAATTTTTATGTTCATATTATGAAAGACCCTATTTGATCTCATAAATCAATTTTTGGATGTTTTATGTGCCATCGTTAGGTTGGCGGGTTTTCGTAAGGGATTTTTCATCTCACTTTTATTCCCGTGGGAATTATGCTACATTTTCCACCATTTCCTTTGAGTGGTATATGTACTGCCCATTATTCTACTCTTTGTGTATTATACATTTGTTTATGATTATTTACATCAATTTTTATAGTACTTCTTTCATGGGGTGTACGTTTTGAAAGTTACCCAAGTCGGTAAGGGAAACATTCACCCTCCTCTTTTTAAAAGACTTAATTTTTAGGTCTTTTAATTTACATATTATTATGTTGGGTGTAACACCCCAAGATTCTACATTATGATTCTCTTTGAATAATGAAATAGTGTGTGTTGTACGCAACATCGAGTTCTAACACACCACAATCAATCAAAATAGCCGTTATGAATAGTAATACCCACCTTTTGAAATTTATAAATTTTATTTTTCAAAATGGACTTCATTTTTGGATTTGGAATATCGAAATTAGCCTAGGGTGAATTATTGGTATTTTTCTGAAAAAACTTCATTTTTTGATTAATAGTGAAACCACTTAGTGGTAGTTAAAAAACCGAATTTTTCATAAAACTTAATTTTACCGATTCTGTGAGTGGAATTTCGAAAATACGAGAGACACGGTTAATATCAAGGACAAAAATGTGGTTTATTGAGATGAAAATAATTTTTGGTGAATAGTAACTTTTTACTTTTATTTACCACGGTTAAAAGTAAATAGGGTAATTAAGGGTAAAATGATATTAATATTACCCTAACACATGTCCTAATTCTATTGGATAAGCTTAATTCGACCAAAAACAACCTTAGGAATAAAATATTATCATTTAGGTCCACTTTGATTAGATGAGGACATTTATTATTATTTAATTCAAAGAAGAGTTAAAAGAGTTAAAATCAAAGATTATTTACTAAATAATTTTTAATATAGGGTTATACATAAGATAAATTCGATTGTAAATATTCATTAAAAATCTAAAACTATTTCCTACATAATGGTATTTTAATTATAATTTTTAGACATTAAATAAAATAATGTTTTTATGACCCAATGATGATGCAGTAATTACCATAATAGTGAACAATTAAAATAATCAATATTATAAATACCCAAATAAATATAATTTGATACTTTTTATGAATTACACTAATTTTTTAGGTTAATATGACATGTTAGGAATGATTTAATTAACTTTTTTAGAAGTAATCATTTTGTTATGACTTTCAAAAAAAATCAATTTTCCAAATAGTGTCAAAATTTACATAAAAGAGTTTTTAAAATAAATATTATATTATTAATTGATATTCAATTCCTAAAAATCTAAGGTTAGTCCAAGAGACTTATACCATGATAGGTGTATCATTAATAGACCACTTGGGGGTCTCTTGGAGGTATATAGTATGTTTATTAACTATATAATATAAAAATACAAAGTGATATGGTAAGTGTCAAACTAATTAACTAAGAGTTAAAACTAAAAGATATGGTTAATATAATGACCCAAACCTGTAGAAATTCGATTGGTTGAGTGGTTTTAGACCCATCCCCACCTTAACCTTTAAATAATCCACTTTGGAGCCATTAGAAACCGAATATGAATTTATTATAAAATAATATTTCTAGCTTTTCCAAAGGTGCCCCTCACCCCTCTTATAAAAGGGCACTCCTCCTTCTCATTAATTCACACCTTCAGAACCCATTTGGCTCAGCCAAACTCTGCCCAAAATCTCTCTCAACTTCTTTCACTGTATCCTAGAGGCCTTCCTTTAGTCATAAAGCCAACCTAAGGAGCCCTTTTGGTTAAATGAAAAGGAAGAACCCGAAGAAGAGGTAATGTTTTCACCACCTTCTTTCAAGTTCCTTTCTTATTCAACTTCTTCTTTCTTTGTTATTCCCATTATAAAATAATGAATCCAGTATCTCCTATATTCTGTAATATTGTTATAAATATGGTACAACCATATTCAGTATTCTATCAATCCTTTGAATGACATGTCACCATACGTGCATACGTACGGCTTACCGTCTCCATGACATGGTGTAATTATTATTCAATATATTATTATTAGGATGGGTATAATAATGATTTTTAATTCATGTAAATAATAAATATAACATGATAATTGTAATTTATATATGATGTACCATCCAATTATATATTATTTTAATTTCAAAAGAATGATATTGTCGCTCATGCATACGTACGGACTACTGTCTCCATGAACACGATGAGATTCATTCCCCATCGTATCCATTCATGTATAATTCTCATTTGATGATTAATAATATTATATAAGGACTTGATATCATTCTGGATATTAACAAGATACAACCTTTCCATAACAAACACGTCTTACGTAACAAAACATATAAAAGAAAATGAGTAATTTAACACCCGAAACGACGACAATTCTAAAATATTATTATCAAAGTAATGATAAAAGATCATATATGATATCATATTAATATATTTTATTCTTTTATAATTTAATAAAAATTATTTAACCATTATACAGGAGGTTAACCTACCCCCAACCAAGGAAAATTACAAGGTAAGGGTTTATTTCGCAATATCTTCATTATCTGAGGTTGTTTATACGTAATAATCTACTGGGATCTCTTTATCATCCACATCCATGTTTCTTAAAAATGTATTTCAAAACATTTTTACTATTTACAAGAATATCAGTTAAATTCATTTATACCCTTTTTTGACTTTTTATAATAGGTTTATAAATGAATATTTCCATCATTTTCCAAACAAGGTGCTTATTAGCCTTTTATACAGAATTAAGGTAAGAATTTTTTTTAAACTTATACGGCGGCTGCTGCTATTTTCCGCCATTATAAAATTGTCAAAGCTTCCCTTACAAGCTTATAATAATATTTTCAAAGAAAATTTTTTATTTTATAAATATATGACTCTTAAATGATTTCAAAATAGAAAGAGATATTTCTCTAAAAAGAGTTTTGATTTCATCTATGTAAACAACCTTTGATGGATTTTACATTTATTTGAAGTTGATTAATAATGATACAAAACTTCAATATTGTATTGAAGGTTTGGTGATATGTTTGAATGTGGATGTGTTATTTTTATACCATTCATGGTTTATAGATTAAGTATTTACATTCCGTATGCTTGTTTTAATACGAATGTTTATGTTATGTTTAAACCTTTTCATATGGGAATTCATTGGACTTAATATGTGACTGGTGGAGCCCGCTATAGCTCCTCGATGCATCGGTAGGTCTCATGAGACAAACTAGTGTTTTAGCATAAGTCCTTGGAAAAATATTATTTTTAGTATTGGTATGAGGCCTTTTCAATGTGGTTATGATAGTCTGGCATTATGCATTACATCATTATGAAAGTTGTTATTGATATTGCATGTGATTATTCGATTAGTATAATATCCATGTGAATAATTAAATGGAATTATTTCATTTTATTTTTTCTTTACTATGTTGAAGTTCAAGTTTAAAAGGCTTTTGTTTTAGTTATGCATTGTCTTAAATGTTTATTCTTATTTATGAAAGTTTCCTCTATATTGTTATCCTTTCTGGGCATTTGAGCTCACCCCTTTTCTATGTTTTATTTTTCCCAGGATGTGAAGAAGTAAATTATGAATGTCCGGCAGGGATAGTATGAGGGGATAAGAATGTAGACTATGGAGACTATGTTGTTGTAGTTTTCATTTTTATGATGTAATGTAAAACTTTATAAATATATCTAGTGTTTCCAAGGCTACTAAACTAATCGGTATTTCGAGATTTGATCTTTCTTGTGATCATGCCAATGTTATGTAATAATGCACCGACTCTATGAAATTGAGTTCAGGGCGTTACAGTTTGTATCAGAGGAAGTTTAGTACAAACCTTGGAAGCTAGAGTTAGATAAACTATGATTAGAGCATATAGATTTAAGATGGAATTTGAGGATTAGTATCGAAGAACTTCCTAGAATTTTGGTATTGTAGAGATTTTGTGATTTTTCTGAGAAATACATCCCTGTCTGGATACGAGCAGGTAGAGACGGCTCTGGCACAGATGTACCTAGGGGTAAAACCCAAAAACACCGCTTTGAGCTTGACTCGAACAGGAACTGGTGCATGACAACGGGCCTTGCTGCACACTTGGTTATGACACTCCTGGGGGATATGCTTAGGATAACTCTCATTTTCATTACAAATAATTATGAAGGGTTTATGAGTATATACCTTCTCAAAGAAAACATTTTTATGATTATGGATTATATCCATAAATAGTTCAATTTATGTTAAGTGTTTTATAAGTATGGAATTATGTATTTTGATTCCTAAACTGATCTAGTTTATGACATTGTTTAGAAATGGCGCCTAGTGGAAGATATGGAAACCTTATCAATGCAAAAACTCCATGTAGGTATTTCCCTCCTACTCAAGATAATTATAGTGGAGCTGGTGATGAAACTGGTGTTGATCAGCTAATCACCATACTGGGAAAACTCACTCAGGTTATGAATAATAACCTTACCCGTATGAAGAACCCTGATCCGCAGAATGGAGGATAAATGTTAGATCTCTTTATGAGGCAACAACCACCAATGTTCAATGGGAGTAAAAATCCCTTAGTTGCTGAGCAATGGATAAATTCCTTAGAGAAAATATTTCAGGCTTTGGGGAGTAGTGAAAGGGAAAAAGTTATCATGGTAGTTTACTGCCTCACTGGAGATGCTGATCAATGGTGGTCAATGATTCAAAACACGATGGAAGATGATGAAGTATCAAATATGGAATGGAGGTAGTTCAAAGATCTATTTTTAGAAAAATACTTTCCTCGTGACCATCGAGCAGATATGGAAAGACAATTTCTGAGTCTGAGACAAAAGGAGGATGAGAATGTCGCAAAGTATGAGGCTAAATTTACAAGGATAACTAGGTATGCTGGAGATTATATACGTAACCCAAGAAGTAAGATTGATCATTTCTTCAATGGGTTAAAACCATTTCTCCATCGAGCATTAGTCTCATAATCCTTCTCGTCGTATGAATACATGGTCTCATGTGCTATCAAGACAGAGAAAGAATTATCAAAGTCCTATGACTTTAAAGAAAAGCAAGAGAAGAAGAGATCTTTTGATAAATCTGGGAGTGGAAATAAAGGAAAGAAGTGAAAATTTGAATATCCATCCTATAGTAAATGTGATAAGAAACACCCCGGTAATTTCTTAAAAGGAACGGGAGTCTGTTACAAGTGTGGTGAAAAAGGCCACCAATCTCGTGATTGCAAGGGGAAGAGGGAAGCCACCGATGTTCAGTGCAACAATTGCAGGGAGATGGGACATTATGCAAATGAATGTCCTAAGCGTCAGGGGAACATACCTTGGAAAAGGCCAAGGTATCCAGATCAATCTTATGATATCACTACTACTGAGGTAGAAGCTCCTAAAGACGTGGTGGCAGGTAATTTAATGGTTTCCTCAAGTTTAGCAAATGCATTATTTGATTCTGGATCATCGCATTGTTTCATATCTTCCCAGTTTTCTAAGAAAATTAGATATTTCCAATTTGATTTAACAAGGGATTTTTCAGTTAAAACTCATATGGGAAGTATCATTGCAACACTATTTTGTGAATCAGTCCCCATTAGAGCACATACATGTTCTTTATCCGCTGATCTCATCGTCATACCTATGATTGAGTTTGAAATAATCCTCGGTACGGATTGTCTTTTGAACCATGATGTGAAGATTTATTGTAAGAAGAAGGAGGTTACGATTTTTGATGATGATGATTAGGAACACCTTATCTTTAGAGCAGAATCGTCACCACCTAATTCATATCTAGATCCACCCCCAGTAGCTCAACTAAATTCAATTATTGGGGAGGAAGAGGATGAAATGACTATGGGTGGGGAAACGAATGTTCAAATAGAGGATGTACCTATTGTGAATGAATATGTAGATGTGTTTCTAGAAGATTTACCGGGGCATCCTCCAGAACGAGAAGTTGAGCTTTACATTGATTTAATTCATGGATCAAGGCCTATATCAAAGACCCCTTATAGAATGTCCACTGTAGAATTAGTTGAACTAAAGAAACAACTAGAGGAATTAAGTAATAAGGGATTTATTCTCCCTTGTGTTTCTCCATGGGGAGCCCATGTTCTTTTTGTTAAAAAAAAAGATGGATCTATGAGGTTATGTATCGACTACAGGGAGATCAATGCTATAACAATAAAGAACAAGTATCACATACCTCGCATTGATGATTTATTTGACCAACTTCATGGAGTTCACTACTTTTCAAAGATTGATCTTCGATCTGGATACCATCAGTTGTGTGCGAAGAACGAAGACATTCCAAAGATAGCATTTCAAACCAGGTACGAGCATTACGAGTTTACAGTAATGCCTTTTGGATTGACTAATGCACCCTCTGTATTCATGGATCTGATGAATAGAGTTTTCAAGGAATATCTCGCTGAATTTGTGGTGGTATTTATTGATGATATCTTGGTATACTCCAAAATCTACGAAGATCATGAATATCACTTGCGCATTATCCTGAAGACTCTGAGAAGACATGAATTATATGGGAAGTTTAGCAAGCATGAATTCTGGCTTTAGGAGATTTATTTTCTAGGACATATTGTCTCTAAATATGGAATCTCTGTTGATCCTTCTAAGACCAAGGAAATACAAGAATGGCCAGCACCTACGAGTATAACTGAGGTACGCAGTTTTATTGGTTTGGCAGTTTATTATCGACATTTCATGCATAATTTTTCCTGACTGACTACCCCATTAACGAAGATCACACGTAAAGGGGTTAAATTTATTTTGGAAAAAAGAGTGTGGAGAATGTTTCAAAGAATTGAAGTGAATATTAGTCAATGCTCCTATATTGACTCTACCATCGGGGAATGATGGGTTCATTATTTATAGTGATTCTTCGAAGAAAGGACTTGGTTGTGTTCTTATGAAGAATGACAAGGTTATTGCCTATGCATCACGACAATTAAAAATTTATGAAAAAAACTATCCTACTCATGATCTCGAGTTGGAAGCGGTGATCATTGCTTTGAAGATATGGAGGCACTACCTATATGGAGAAAAATGTGAGATTTATACTGATCACAAGAGTTTGAAGTATATTTTCTCACAAAAAGAACTCAACATGAGGAAAACGAGATGACTTGAATTACTCAAGGATTATGATTGCACGATAAACTACCACCCAGGGAAAGCAAACAAGGTGGAAGATGCTTTGAGTATAAAAGACCATGCAGTTTTGGACAATATGAGAATTGAAAGGGATCCAATTTTCATGGATCTAGTGAAGATGGACACGGGAATAACTAGGGAAGGTGAAACATCAATGCTTTTTCAAATGGTTGCCAAACCATCTTTACAAGAAAAAATTAAAAGTTCTCAGACCGATGATGAAGAATTTCAAAAGAAAATTAAAGCTGTGAATGATGGGAAATTGATAGACTTTGTGTATGCAGAAGGAATTTTGAAATTCGGGAAGAGGCTTTGTGTTCCCGATATACCTGATCTAAAAAGGGAATGGCTGGATGATGCTCATTGTTCCAATTTCTCTATACACCCTAGGAGTACCAAAATGTATAGAGATTTTAAGGAACATTTTTGGTGGGACAACATGAAGAGGGAGATTTCTGATTTTGTGTCAAGATATATGGTTTTTCAACAAGTGAAAGCTGGAAGGAAACAGCCTGGACGAGTCATGCAACCTCTTCCCATACCGGAGTGGAAATGAGACAATATTACGATTGACTTTGTCATGGGGCTACCAAAGACTCCTAGAAGGAACGATGCAATATGGGTCATTGTTGATCGTCTTACCAAGTCAGCACATTTCCTTGCTATAAGGGAAGATTTAACACTTGAACGTCTAGCAAGACTATATATTAATGAAGTGGTGAGACTTCATGGAGTACCCCTATCGATTGTTTCTGATCGTGATCCCTGTTTTACTTTATGATTCTGGAAAAGTCTTCATAAAGCCTTGGATACTGAACTCCATTTGAGCACTGCCTACCACCCTTAAATAGATGGACAATCAGAACAAACTATTTAAACCATAGAAGACATGTTGAGATCCTGCTCACTTGAATTTCAGGGTATGTGGGATCAATATTTTACCTCTGGTAGAATTTTATTATAACAATAGCTTCCATTCGAGTATTCATATGGCACCATATAAAGCGTTATACGGAAAGAGATATCACACACCAACCTGTTGGGATGATGTTGGTGATAGAAAACTTGTAGGCCCAGAACTGGTGGAGAAAACGATGGAAAAGGTGATGGTAATTCAAAACCCTATCAAAGCAGCACAAAGTAGGAAAAAGAGCTATGCTAATAATCGAATGAAGGATTTGGAATTTCAAGTCAGTGACGATGTTTTCCTGAAGGTATCTTCATGGAAGAGAGTCATACGTTTTGGTAAGAGAGGTAAATTGAGTCCCAGGTACATCGGACCTTTCGAAATTCTAGAACGAATTGGGGTTGTAGCTTACCGATTGGCAATGCCGCCAAGTCTCTCCAAAGTTCACGATGTGTTCCACGTATCTATGTTGAGGAAATACATGCCTGACCCAACACATGTACTCACCTATAAGGAATTAGAACTGGAACCTGATCTGTCTTATTGCGAAGAGCCCATCAAGATTCTTGATACGAGAGAACAAGTACTGAGAAACCGGATGACTTGTCTGGTAAACGTCTTGTGGAGAAACCATAAGATGGAAGAGGCAACGTGGGAACCCGAGGAACTTATGATGAAGAACCACCCAAGTCTTTTCATTTGGTAGTATTCTAGAAATTTTGAAGATGAAATTATTTAGAGGGGAGAATGTAACACCCCAAGCTTCTACGGTACGCTTCTCTTTGAATAATTCAATAGCGTGTGTTGTACGTAACATCGAGTTCTAACACACCACAACCAATCAAAATAGCCGTTATGAATAGTAATACCCACCTTTTGAAATTTATAAATTTTATTTTTCAAAATGGACTTCATTTTTGGATTCAGAATATCGAAATTAGCCTAGGGTGAATTTTTTGTAGTTTTCTAAAAAACTTCATTTTTGATGAATAGTGAAACCACTAAGTGGTAGTTAAAAAACTGAATTTTTCATAAAACTTAATTTTACCGCTTCTTTTTGTGGAATTTCTAAAATCCGAGAGACACGGTAAATATCAAGGACTAAAATGTGGTTCATTGAGATGAAAATAATTTTTGATGAATTGTAACTTTTTACTTTTATTTACCACGGTTAAAAGTAAATAGGGTAATTAAGGGTAAAAATGATATTAATATTACCCTAAAACATGTCCTAATTCTATTGGATAAGATTAATTCGACCAAAAAAAAACCTTAGGAATAAAATATTGTCATTTAGGTCCACTTGGATTAGATTAGGACATTTTTTGTTATTTAATTCAAAGAAGAGTTAAAAGAGTTAAAATCAAAGTTTATTTACTAAATCATTTTTATTATAGGGTTATACATAAGATAAATTCGATTGTAAATATTCATTAGAAAGATAAAAATATTTCCTACATAATGTTAGTTTATTTATAATTTTTAGACATTAAATAATTCAATTTATTTATGACCCAATGATGATGCAGTAATTACCATAATAGTGAAAAATTAAACTAATTGATATTATAAATACCCAAATAAATATAATTTGGGACTTTTTATGAATTAAACTAATTTTATAGGTTAATATGACATGTTAGGAATAATTTAATTAACTTTATTCGATGTAATCATTCTTTTATAATTTTCAAAAAAAATAAATTTTACAAATAGTGTCAAAATTGACATAAAATAGTTTTTAAAACAAATATTATATTATTAATTGATATTCAATTCCTAAAAATCTATGGTTTGGGAAAGAGACTTATACCATGATAGATGTAGAATTAATGAACCACTTGGGGGGGTCTCTTGGAGGTATATTGTATGTTTATTAACTATATAATATAAAAATACAAAGTGACATGGTAAGTGTCAAACTAATTAACTAAGAGTTAAAACTAAACGATAAGGTTAATATAATGACCCAAACCTGTATAAATTCGATTGGTTGAGTGGTGTTCGACCCATACCCACCTTAAAATTTAAATAATCCACTTTTTAGCCATTAGAAACTGAGTATGAATTTATTATAAAATAATATATCTAGCTTTTCCAAAGGTGCCCCTCACCCCTCTTATAAAAGGGCACTCCCCATTCTCATTAATTCACACCTTCAAAGCCATTTGGCTCAGCCAATATCTACCCAAATACTCTCTGAACTTCCCTCACTTTATCCTATAGGCCTTCCTTTAGTCATAAAGACAACCTAAGGAGACCTTTTGATCAAATCAAAAGGAGGAACCCGAAGAAGAGGTAATGTTTTCACCACCCTCTTTCAAGTTCCTTTCTTTTTCAACTTTTTATTTCTTTGTTGTTCCCATTCTAAAATAATGAATCCTGTATATCCTATATACTGTAATATTATTATAAATATGGTATGACCATATTCAGTATTCTATCCATCCTTTGAATGACATGTCACCATACGTGCGTACGTACGGCTTACCGTCTCCACGTCGTGGTGTAATTGTTATTCAATATATTATTATTTGGATGGGTATAATAATGATTTGTAATTAATGTAAATAAAAAATATAACATGATAATGATTCTGTATATATGATATATCATCCAGTTATATATTATTTTAATATCAAAAGAATGATATTGTCGCTCGTGCGTACGTACGGACTACCGTCTCCACGAACTCGATGAGATTCATTCCCCATCGATTCCATTCAAGTATAATTCTCATTTTATGATTAATAATAATATCTAAGGACTTTATATCACTATGGATATGAATAAGATACAACCTATCCATAAAAAACATGGCTTATGTAACAAGACATATAAAAGAAAATGAGTAAGTTAACACCCGAAACGACGATAATTCTAAAATATTATTAACAAAGTAATGTTAAAAGATCATATATGATATCATATTAATATATATGTTTCTTTTATAATTTAATAACAATTATTTCACCATTATACAGGAGGTTAACCTACCCCCAACCAAGTAAAAGTACAAGGTAAGGGTTTATTTCGCAATCTCTTCATTACCCGAGGTTGTTTATACGTAATAATCTGCTGAGATCTATTTATCATCCACATCCATGTTTCTTAAAAATGTATTTAAAAACATTTTTACTATTTTCAAGAATATGGTTTAAAGTCATTTATACCCTTGTTTTACTTTTTATAAGAGTTCTATAAAGGAATCTTACTGTCATTTTCCAAACAAGGTGCTTTTTAACCTTTTCGATAGAATTAAGGTAAGAATGTTTTTTTAACTTATACGACGGGTGCGGCTATTTTCCGCCATTATAAAATCGTTGAAGGTTTTCTTACAATCTTATAAGAATATTTTCAAAGAAAATTTTTTATTTTATAAATATATGACTCTTAAATGATTTCAAAATATAAAGAGATATTTCTCTAAAAATAGTTTTGATTTCATCTATGTCAACATCCTTTGATGGATTTTACGCTTATTTGAAGTTGATTTATTATGATACAAAATTTCTATATTGTACTAAATGTTTTGTGATATGTTTGACTGTGGATGTGTTATTTTTATACCATTCATGGTTTATGGATGAAGTATTTATATTTCGTATATAACGACCCACACTTTACATACATTGTTAATACTTCAAAATTGAAGCACACTTATTACAACATATGACAAAACCACAAAGGACCGTATAGGTATAGTGTCTTTAGAAACTGGGAAACATAAACAACTGGTTCATAAATCTTCTACAGTGTCTCCCATTTATTACATCATATCTAGGGTCCCTTTTAGCATATTCTACTTAATATCCATCTTCCTAACCTGGGGAAAAGAAAACATAAAAGGGTGAGCTCAAATGCTCAGCAAGGGCAAATAAAGGAAATAAAAATCATATCATATCTTTATCAAAACCTGCAAAAGAGATCATAATATCTTAACATGGAATAAATCATAGAAGTGAAAATGAGATCCCCATAATCATAACATAAAACTTGAAACTTTGTGGCATGCACACATAATCATGGAAAATCATTTCCTGTTAGTCATGACTCATTGCCAAGACTATCTTAGTGGACAAAGTCCCTTTCTGAACCGAGTTCACTCCTCGTTTCAGTCCTGTATCACTGAACCGAAATAACCTTCCGTTCCAGCCATGTCTATCTCATGAGATATAAAATCATTACCCAATGCATTGGAGGGAGATATAGGTCCCACCCATCTTATAATGATTCCTTTCTTATGTGTGCCACATAATCATAAAACATACATCATCGCATAACACATGTAACAAAAATGGGATTCTTAAAACATCATGACATCATAAATCAATTCATATAAGATAAAGGAATTCATAAACATAATTCCATCACAACATAGTCAAACCAATGTAAAAATATGGATAGAAACAGAACCCTTTATTATCTTAGATGGAAAATAATTTTGATAAAACACTTGAATTGAATTCTTGAGGAAAATATCCTTTCTTCTTCAAAAACATTTTTCCTTTCATAACATGTCATACAACTTTAAAATAAAAGAAGTTGATTAAAAATAAACTTGAAAACTTGTAAAGGAATCTTCTTTGAAGTAATGTTTTAAAAATCCATTCATGCCGTATAAGTTAAAAAAAACATTCTTCGTACTTTTGTCGGAAAAGTCAAAAAGTACCTCGTACGGAAAAACGACAAAAGATTCCTTTCATATTCTTTACTAAAAAATCACCTAAGGGTAAAATTGGATTTAAACTATTTCAAGTGGATGGAAACAATATTACATATTGAGGGAACATGGATGTGGATGATAAAATACACCCCAGTAAATACTTACGAATAAACAATCTCGGATAAAAATGAGATTGTGATATTTCCCTTACCTTAGGTCCAATTTGCTTTGTTCGTGTCCAAAGCTCCTGTATAATGGTTTAAATAATGTTATTGACTTATTCCAGAATCATATTGATATGAGATCATATATGGTCATATTATTAACTTCTTGTTAGTAATATTTCATTGTTACTTGTTACTCGGGTCTTTATAACTTTTTGTTCTTATGCGTGTTTTGTTGAATAAATTCTTATTCTTATCTTTAGGTTATAGATAATTCATTTCCAGAATGGTATTAGTGTAGTATATACCATATTCATTCATTCAATTCATTTATATAATCATTATGAAATGAAGATCATGTAGAACGAATCGCATCACATCGTGGAGACGGTATTCCGTACGTACGCACGAGTGATGATATCGTTCCTATGATCGTGGAATTGTATTGGAGTATATATATATATTATTTCAGTATCAATATTACTTAATAATAATCATATATAGTTACTCATTACACCATTATACCCATCCTTGTAAGGTGATGGTGGAAAATAGATTACACCACGGCGTGGAGACGGTATTCCGTTCGTACGCACGCGCGGTGATTTCATTTTTCCGTAGGATGGATAGAAGGTGAATTAGGGTTGTTTCATATTTATAATAACATATCAGTATGTAAGTAATACTGATGTTATTACTTTATCATGAAACAACTAAAGAAGAAGAAGTTGAAGAAGAAAGAAATTGAAAAGATCGGTAATGGATATTACCTCTTCTTTGGAACGCCTCTTTGAATCCTCCACTTAAGGAACTAAGATTGGTCTTTGGAGAAGACCAGGACCTCTAGAATTATTCTAGGGAAGTGGAGAGGAGAAGATGGCAGGGGTTGGCCGAGCTTGAGTGCTCAAATTGGTGTGAGGAGGAGGGGGAGGAGGTGCCCTTTTATAAGGGAGGAGAGGGGCACCTTAGGAATATCTCAAAATATTATTTTATATTAAAGTCAAAATCGGTTTATAATGGTTCCAAAGGGTCTTATTTCGAAGCTAAAGTGGGGATGGGTCGAAATCCTATCAACCAATAGGATTTAGACAAGTTTAGGGTATTATTTTAACCTTATCAATTAGATTTAACTCTAAGTTAATTAATTTAACTTTTACCGTGTCTTTTTGTTTTCTTTCACTATATGGTTAATACACTTACTATAACATGCCAAACGAACCCCAAATTGTTTATTATTAATATATATATCCTTATCTAAGTCATTTGGACGAACCTTAGATTTTTAGGAATAAAATAACAATTAATAATATAAGATTTGATTTAAAAACTATTTTGTGTCAATTTTGACACTATTTGATATATGATTTTTGTGAAAGTCATAACAGAATTATATGTTCGAACCAAGTTGATTAAATCAACAATAATATATCATAGTAACCTAGAAAATTAGTGTAATTCATAAAAAGGCTCAAATTACATTTATTTTGGTATTTATATTATCAATTTTGTCAATATTTCATTAATAAGATAATTATTGCATCATCTTTGTGTCATAAATAAATTAAATTATTTGATGTCTAAAAATTACAAATAAAATACCATCATGTAGGAAATCTTTTTAGCTTTCTAATGAATATTTACAATCGAATTTATCTTATGTATAACCCCATATTAAAAATGATTTACTTATTAAACTTTGATTTTAACTATTTTAACCCTTCTTTAAATAAATTAATAATAAATGTCTTATTCTAATCCAAGTGGGCCTAAATGGTCATATTTTATTCCTAAGTTTGTTTTTGGTCGAATTACACTTGTCCAATAGAATTAGGACATGTGTTAGGGTAATATTGATATCATATTTACCCTTAGTTACCCTATTTACTATTAACCGCGGTAAAAATAGTAAAAAGTTACTATTCACCAAAAAATTATTTTCATCTCATTGAACCACATTTTAGTCCTTGATATTAACCGTGTCTCTCGGATTTTTGAAATTCCATTCACAGAAGCGGTAAAATTATGTTTTATGCAAAATTAAGTTTTTAACCTACCACTTAGTGGTTTCACTATTCATCAAAAATTGAAAGTTTTCAGAAAAATACCAAAATTTCACCCTAGGCTAATTTCGATATTCTGAGTCCAAAAATGAAGTCCATTTTGAAAAATAAAATTTATAAAATTTCAAAAAGTGGTTATTACTATTCATAACGGCTAGTTTTAATAGCATATTGTTGTTTAGTGAAACTCGGTATTGCGTACGACGCAAGCTATCGAGGAAGGTCGCGATTGCGTGTAAAGCAAGCCAAGCAAGTGTTGTGTAGAAAAAGATTCCTTTGATGATTTATATAACATAAAAGTCTCGGGTGTTACATTCTACCCCCCTTAAAAAGAATTTCGCCCTCGAAATTCGTCACTTTGTAACAAAAAATGAGGATACTTCTCCCTCATCATATCCTCAAGCTCCCATGTAGCTTCTTCAAGTTGGTGGTTCCTCCATAAAACTTTTACCAAGCGAGTGGTCTTGTTTCGTAGGACTTTTTTGCTACGATCCAGAATCTCTATCGGCTGTTCTTCATAAGAAAGATCTTGCTCCAGCGGTACAACTTCTGAGCTGAGTACATGTGAAGGATCTGGTATGTACTTTCTCAGGAGAGATACGTGGAACACATCGTGAACTTGAGAGAGATTCGGTGGAAGCGTCAATCGTTAAGCTACCTTCGCAACACGATCCAGTATTTCAAAAGGACCGATATATCTAGGGCTCAACTTCCCCTTCTTTCCAAATCTCATAACCCTCTTCCAGGGAGATATTCGTAAGAACACTTTATCGCCTACTTCAAACTCTAGGTCTTTTCTTCGGTTGTCGGCATAACTTTTCTGTCGACTCTGAGCTGCTCTTATGTGTTGTTGAATAGATCTAACCTTTTCTGCCATTTCATCAACGAGGTCAGGTCCTAATAGCTTTCTTTCCCCAACTTCATCCCAGCAAGTTGGAGTCCTGCATTTCTTTCCATAGAGAGCTTCATAAGGAGCCATCTGAATACTGGAGTGAAAGCTATTATTATAAGAAAATTCCACCAAAGGTAGGTGTTGATCCCAACCTCCTTTGAAATCCATAGAGCAAGCTCTCAACATATCTTCTAGGGTTTGAATTGTTCTCTCAGACTGACCGTCTGTCTGGGGATGATAAGCAGTGCTGAAACTCAACTCTGTATCCAGAGTATGCTGAAGACTTCGCCAGAACTTCGAGGTAAATCTCGGATCTCGATCAGATATAATAGAAAGTGGTACTCCATGAAATCTTACCACTTCCTTTACATATATCCTGGCAAGCTGATCTAGAGAGAAATCCTCTCTAATAGGAATGAAGTGTGCAGACTTTGTAAGACGATCAACTATGACCCAGATAGCATTATTGCCTTTGGATGTTTTAGGAAGTCCTGTGACAAAGTCCATAGTGATGTTTTCCCATTTCCATTCGGGTATGGGTAATGGTTGTAACATCCCCTTAGACTTCTGTCTCTCAGCTTTAACTTGTTGACAAACCAAGCATCGAGAGACATATTCAGCAACATCTCTTTTCATGCCATCCCACCAGAAGTACTCTTTCAGGTCCCTATACATCTTCGTGCTTCCAGGATGAATAGAGAATGAAGAACTATGAGCCTCATCCAGCAGCTCTTTCTTTAATTCGGGGATGGGAGGAACGCAAACCCGATTCCTGAACTTTATTATCCCATCACAATCAAGGTTGAATTCAGGAACATTTCTCACCTTCTTTTGTAACTCGACATCTTCTTTCTGTGCCTCTTTAATCTTCACATGTATAGATGGTTGAACATTCATTTGAGAAAGATAAGATTTTTCCCCTTCCATTATAATTCCAAGATCCATCCTTTGTAAATCCATAAATATTGGATCTTTTGTGATCCTCATCATGGATAAACTAGCATGGTCTTGTCGACTTAATGCATCTTCCACCTTGTTTGCTTTCCCAGGGTGGTAATGGATTGAGCAGTCATAATCCTTAATCAGCTCCAACCATCTTCTTTGACGCATATTCAACTCCTTTTGTGTGAAAATATACTTTAAACTTTTATGATCAGTATAAATATCACACCTTTCACCATAAAGGTAATGCCTCCAAATCTTTAATGCAAAGATTACCGCAGCCAACTCCAAATCATGTGTTGGGTAATTTTGCTCATGGATTTTCAACTGTCGTGAGGCATAAGCTATCACCATATCATTTTGCATAAGAACACACCCCAATACCTTCTTGGATGCATCACTGTAGATCACAAACCTTTCTCCACTACAAGGCAGTGTGAGCACAGGTGCACTGGATAACCTTCTTTTCAACTCCTTGAAATTCTCTTCACATTCCTCTGTCCAGACAAACTTAACTCCTTTCCGAGTCAACTTGGTGAGTGGATTAGATAATCGTGAAAAATATTTTACAAAACGTCGATAATATCCAGCCAAACCAAGAAAACTTCGGATCTCAGTTACTGTTGTTGGTCTTGACCATCTTTCGATAACCTCTGTTTTTGCTGGATCCACAGATATCCCCTCTTTTGAGATTATATGACCCAAAAATGCAACTTTTTGAAGCCAAAATTCACACTTGGTAAATTTGGCATAAAGCTTCTCCTTTCTCAGGGTCTTCAATATAATTCTCAAGTGATCTTCATGCTCTTCCTTGCTCTTTGAATAGACAAGAATATCATCTATAAAGACTACCACAAATTGATCAAGATAGTCTCTAAAGACTCTATTCATTAGATCCATGAAGATAGCAGGGGCATTAGTAAGACCAAATGGCATCACTATAAATTCATAGTGTCCATACCTTGTACGGAAAGTCGTCTTTGGTATATCCTCCCTTTTGACCCTTAATTGATGATACCCGGAATGAAGATCAATCTTGGAAAAGTATTGAGCTCCGCGTAGTTGGTCAAATAAGTCATCAATGCGTGGGAGAGGATATTTGTTCTTGATAGTGATCTTGTTAAGTTCTCGATAATCAATGCAGAGTCTCATTGATCCATCTTTCTTCTTAACAAATAGAACAGGTTCTCCCCAAGGTGACGCACTAGGGCGTATGAATCCCTTATCAAGATTCTCTTGGAGTTGGTTCTTCAATTCCTGCAACTCAATTGGGGCCATTCTATAAGGTGTCTTTGAAATAGGCAAAGCACCCGGTATGAGTTCTATTGAAAACTCAACTTCACGATTTGGTGGAAGACCCGGCAATTCCTCCGGAAAGACATCATCAAACTCCCGTACAATGGGCATATTCTTAATCGTGAGTTTCTCACCAACCATTTGAGATAAATAACCTTCATTTAGTGGAATCAATACCCATAAGATGGAAGAAATTTCCACTGGAAGGTTATGTTCATCCTTGCATTGGTATACGATCGTAGATTGATCTGGAATATGAAATGTGACTTCCCTTCTTTGGCAATTGATATGAGCTCCATGTAGAGAAAGCCAATCCATGCCAAGAATCACATCAAATTCCACTAAAGGAAGGATCACAAGATTTGCAGGAAGCACTTTCCCACAAACTTCGATCAGGGAAGAATTATAAACTTCTGATGCGATTGATGTGCCATTAGGTGTTGTCACAGCTAACTCAACATCTAATTGTTGAGGTAATACGGTGATACCCTTAGAAAATTTTTCAGAAATAAAAGAGTGGGTGGATCCAGAATCAAATAAAACATTTGCTACTTTAGAGTGGATGGTAAGTGTACCTTTCACCACATCGTTATCGTACTCCACCTCGCTGATAGAAATTGCATGTGACTTTCCTTTGTCTTTAGCCTTAAGAGTTTGTTGACGTCGACCATCATCATCAACCCTTGGATTTGGGCATTGATTGGCATAATGCCCCATCTCCTTGCACTTGAAACATTGAAGTGTAGCAGGTTCATTCTGTGTATCCCTTCCTTTGTTTGCATCATTAGACATCTTCTTCCCATTATCACGGCATTCAAATGCCCGATGACCTTCCTTTCCACATTTAAAACATTTACTTGTCCCTTTAAGACAACTCCCTCCATGTTTCTTTCCACACTTTGAGCATAAGGGGAAGTTCATCTTCTTTTCCGTGTGCTCTTTAGATTTTTCTTTGAATTCCATCTTCCTCTTCTTATCAAACCCATGTGACTGATGGGTTACTCCAATCTCCATCTCGACTTTGAGAGCACATCGAACAATTTCTTCGTAGCTATTGAAGTCCCTTATGGCTAACGCCCTTCGAAGACTTGGTTTTAAGCCACTAAAGAATCGATCGATCTTACTCTCAGGTTGGATAATAATACCAGAAGCGTACCTTGCAAGTCTTGTAAAATTTGCTTCATAGGTACTAACAGATTCATCATCCCTTTGCTTCAGTTCAAGGAACTCTTTCTCCATCTTTGTTCGGAGAATACGAGGGAAGTACTTATTGAAAAATAAGTTCTTGAACCCGTCCCATTCCATAGACTCAATTTCATCCCTTTGCCTCGTATTCTTAACAAGATTCCACCATTGATCCGCATCTCCTTCCAAACGATACACTGCTAGGATGACTTTATCATGCTCAGAACATTGAAGAACTGAAAATATCTTTTCAGTAGTACTAATCCATTGTTCAGCAACTAATGGATCAGTAGACCCGCTGAAAGATGGTGGACGCTGCCTCATGAAGGATTCAACAGAATGTTGCTCCCTCCTTTGTTCGTTTGGAAATCCTGCATGATTCATAGCTTGAGAAAGTTGTATGAGCATGGCTACAAGATTTTGCATTCCAGCTCCCATATCGTTTGGTTGCTCAGGGGGACAATCATTGCATTGCCCATCGCATTCCGCATTAACACGGTTCCTTCGGGTTCCAGCCATTGACTAAAACCAAGAAGAATAGTGTGAGCAACACTAATTATAATAGGAAACCACATAATTCAGGAATAAAATTTTCAGTCTTAAGGTCTTATCCTAGGTTATTCAAGTCCATTTCTAAAACACTAAGATTGTGTTCTATGCTTAGACTTATCCTTAGGGTTCTTACTAAGGCTTTCACATCCTAGTTTCCAAAGGTTGACTATACCTTTCCTCTGATACCAACTATAACGACCCACACTTTACATACATTGTTAATACTTCAAAATTGAAGCACACTTATTACAACATATGACAAAACCACAAAGGACCGTATAGGTATAGTGTCTTTAGAAACTGGGAAACATAAACAACTGGTTCATAAATATTCTACAGTGTCTCCCATTTATTACATCATATCTAGGGTCCCTTTTAGCATATTCTACTTAATATCCATCTTCCTGACCTGGGGAAAAGAAAACATAAAAGGGTGAGCTCAAATGCTCAGCAAGGGCAAATAAAGGAAATAAAAATCATATCATATCTTTATCAAAACCTGCAAAAGAGATCATAATATCTTAACATGGAATAAATCATAGAAGTGAAAATGAGATCCCCATAATCATAACATAAAACTTGAAACTTTGTGGCATGCACACATAATCATGGAAAATCATTTCTTGTTAGTCATGACTCATTGCCAAGACTATCTTAGTGGACAAAGTCCCTTTCTGAACCGAGTTCACTCCTCGTTTCAGTCCTGTATCACTGAACCGAAATAACCTTCCGTTCCAGCCATATCTATCTCATGAGATATAAAATCATTACCCAATGCATTGGAGGGAGATATAGGTCCCACCCATCTTATAATGATTCCTTTCTTATGTGTGCCACATTATCATAAAACATACATCATCGCATAACACATGTAACAAAAATGGGATTCTTGAAACATCATGACATCATAAATCAATTCATATAAGATAAAGGAATTCATAAACATAATTCCATCACAACATATTCAAACCAATGTAAAAATATGGATAGAAACAGAACCCTTTATTATCTTAGATGGAAAATAATTTTGATAAGACACTTGAATTGAATTCTTGAGGAAAATATCCTTTCTTCTTCAAAAACATTTTTCCTTTCATAACATGTCATACAACTTTAAAATAAAAGAAGTTGATTAAAAATAAACTTGAAAACTTGTAAAGGAATCTTCTTTGAAGTAATGTTTTAAAAATCCATTCATGCCGTATAAGTTAAAAAAAACATTCTTCGTACTTTTGTCGGAAAAGTCAAAAAGTACCTCGTACAGAAAAACGACAAAAGATTCCTTTCATATTCTTTACTAAAAACTCACCTAAGGGTAAAATTGGATTTAAACTATTTCAAGTGGATGGAAACAATATTACATATTGAGGGAACATGGATGTGGATGATAAAATACACCCCAGTAAATACTTACGAATAAACAATCTCGGATAAAAATGAGATTGTGATATTTCCCTTACCTTAGGTCCAATTTGCTTTGTTCGTGTCCGAAGCTCCTGTATAATGGTTTAAATAATGTTATTGACTTATTCCAGAATCATATTGATATGAGATCATATATGGTCATATTATTAACTTCTTGTTAGTAATATTTCATTGTTACTTGTTACTCGGGTCTTTATAACTTTTTGTTCTTATGCGTGTTTTGTTGAATAAATTCTTATTCTTATCTTTAGGTTATAGATAATTCATTTCCAGAATGGTATTAGTGTAGTATATACCATATTCATTCATTCAATTCATTTATATAATCATTATGAAATGAAGATCATGTAGAACGAATCGCATCACATCGTGGAGACGGTATTCCGTACGTACGCACGAGTGATGATATCGTTCCTATGATCGTGGAATTGTATTGGAGTATATATATATATTATTTCAGTATCAATATTACTTAATAATAATCATATATAGTTACTCATTACACCATTATACCCATCCTTGTAAGGTGATGGTGGAAAATAGATTACACCACGGCGTGGAGACGGTATTCCGTTCGTACGCACGCGCGGTGATTTCATTTTTCCGTAGGATGGATAGAAGGTGAATTAGGGTTGTTTCATATTTATAATAACATATCAGTATGTAAGTAATACTGATGTTATTACTTTATCATGAAACAACTAAAGAAGAAGAAGTTGAAGAAGAAAGAAATTGAAAAGATCGGTAATGGATATTACCTCTTCTTTGGAACGCCTCTTTGAATCCTCCACTTAAGGAACTAAGATTGGTCTTTGGAGAAGACCAGGACCTCTAGGATTATTCTAGGGAAGTGTAGAGGAGAAAATGGCAGGGGTTGGCCGAGCTTGAGTGCTCAAATTGGTGTGAGGAGGAGGGGGAGGAGGTGCCCTTTTATAAGGGAGGAGAGGGGCACCTTAGGAATATCTCAAAATATTATTTTATATTAAAGTCAAAATCGGTTTATAATGGTTCCAAAGGGTCTTATTTCGAAGCTAAAGTGGGGATGGGTCGAAATCCTATCAACCAATAGGATTTAGACAAGTTTAGGGTATTATTTTAACCTTATCAATTAGATTTAACTCTAAGTTAATTAATTTAACTTTTACCGTGTCTTTTTGTTTTCTTTCACTATATGGTTAATACACTTACTATAACATGCCAAAAGAACCCCAAATTGTTTATTATTAATATATATATCCTTATCTAAGTCATTTGGCCGAACCTTAGATTTTTAGGAATAAAATAAAAATTAATAATATAATATTTTATTTAAAAACTATTTTGTGTCAATTTTGACACTATTTGATATATGATTTTTGTGAAAGTCATAACAGAATTATATGTTCGAACCAAGTTGATTAAATCAACAATAATATATCATAGTAACCTAGAAAATTAGTGTAATTCATAAAAAGTCTCAAATTACATTTATTTTGGTATTTATATTATCAATTTTGTCAATATTTCATTAATAAGATAATTACTGCATCATCTTTGTGTCATAAATAAATTAAATTATTTGATGTCTATAAATTACAAATAAACTACCATCATGTAGGCAATCTTTTTAGCTTTCTAATGAATATTTACAATCGAATTTATCTTATGTATAACCCCATATTAAAAATGATTTACTTATTAAACTTTGATTTTAACTATTTTAACCCTTCTTTAAATAAATTAATAATAAATGTCCTATTCTAATCCAAGTGGGCCTAAATGGTCATATTTTATTCCTAAGTTTGTTTTTGGTCGAATTACACTTGTCCAATAGAATTAGGACATGTGTTAGGGTAATATTGATATCATATTTACCCTTAGTTACCCTATTTACTATTAACCGCGGTAAAAATAGTAAAAAGTTACTATTCACCAAAAAATTATTTTCATCTCATTGAACCACATTTTAGTCCTTGATATTAACCGTGTCTCTCGGATTTTTGAAATTCCATTCACAGAATCGGTAAAATTATGTTTTATGCAAAATTCAGTTTTTAACCTACCACTTAGTGGTTTCACTATTCATCAAAAATTGAAAGTTTTCAGAAAAATACCAAAATTTCACCCTAGGCTAATTTCGATATTCTGAGTCCAAAAATGAAGTCCATTTTGAAAAATAAAATTTATAAAATTTCAAAAAGTGGTTATTACTATTCATAACGGCTAGTTTTAATAGCATATTGTTGTTTAGTGAAACTCGGTATTGCGTACGACGCAAGCTATCGAGGAAGGTCGCGATTGCGTGTAAAGAAAGCCAAGCAAGTGTTGTGTAGAAAAATATTCCTTTGATGATTTATATAACATAAAAGTCTCGGGTGTTACATCGTATGCCAGTTTTAATACGAATATTTATGTTATGTTTAAACCTTTTCATATGGGAATGCATTGGACTTAATATGTGATGGGTGGAGCCCTCTATAGCTCCTCGATGCATCGGTAGGTATCATGAGACGAACTAGTGCCTTGGAACAAGGCCTTGGCAAAATATTATTTGTAGTATTGGCATGAGTCCTTGTCTATGTGGTTATGATAGTCTGGCATTATGCATTCCATCATTATGAAAGTGGTTATTGATATTGCATGTGATTATTCGATTAGTAGAATATCCATGTGAATAAGTAAATGGAATTATTTCATATTATTTTTTCCATACAATTTTGAAGTTAAAGTTTAAAAGGCATTTGTTTTAGTTATACATTGCCTTAAATGTTTATTATTATTTATGAATGTTTCTGCTATATTGTTATCCTTACTGGGCATTTGAGCTCACCACTTTTCTATGTTTTATTTTTCCCAGGATGTGAAGAAGTAAATTATGAATGACCTACAGGGATAGTATGATGGAATAAGAGTGTAGACTATGGAGACTATATTGTTGTACTTTTCATTTTTATGATGTAATGTAAAACTTTATGAATATATCTAGTGTTTCCAAGGCTACTGAACTAATCGGTCTTTCGAGATTTGATCTTTCTTGTGATCATGCCAATGTTATGTAATAATGCACCAACTCTAGGTAAATGGGGTCAGGGTATTACATTGGGATATGTTATTCTATATCCTTATTGATTTAATATTTATTTTCAAATGATGAGATACCCTTTTTGTCTCATCAACTTTTTTTCTAAATTTTAAAGTGATGCTGTTAGGCTATCGAATTTTTACAAGGGAACTTCTTAACCCAATTTTGATTTCCTTGGGTTCAACTTGTAGTTTTTGAATATGTCATCCTAGGAATATGTGTGAATGACCTCTGGTTGTTTTACACTTAATATCCACTTATATTGGGGGTATTTATATTTTTCACACATAATTATGAGATTGATTTATCCTTAATTTAAGGATACCTTTTTTATAAGGGATTTAATCTCATTTTACATTTCAATTGAGACTTCATTGTTTTTATGCACCAATTCACTCTTATATGGTGTATATACTATCCTTTGGCATATTATATCATGAATCCCTTTATTATCATGATATTATAATGTTCATATTTAATGTTATTTATCAATTATTTTTATTCAAGTGTTTCTCATTTTGTTAAAACCTCTTTAACTAAAATATCATTTTAAATGTTTCAATGATTTATTCTTATAAATATTTCTCATTATTATCCATGTTTTCAAAATGGTTTTTAAGGATTTATATATATGGATATTAATGGATTAAAATGTTAAAATCTTCAAAGTGGTATGGGACTTTGTCTCAATCTCCTTTCATTGAGGCATATTTTGTTTTATACACAACTTTCTTTTATACGGTGTATAAACCCCTTTGACTTTTACTTTTATTCAAAAGTAATCTTTTTATATGAAGAGTTTTACTAAACGAAAAAATGGAATGTTTTTACATATGCGGCAACAACAACTTTTCCACTGTCGTGACCATTATTTGAGTTTCAACTTCCTCTACAAGTTATACCCTTTTTAAATAAAAAATAAATACCATGTTTTACTTTTATTTTATCTTGGTATTGAAAATGGTTTTGATAATTTTTTGATTATATCAATTTGGTTTGATATATTGTGATTGAAATGTGGAAATGTTATTTTTGTTTTATGAATATTTTATGGAATACAATTATGTTATGGTTCTTGGGAATTTCTTATGAAGATGGGTGGTTTCGTGATAAACTAAAGGCGGGTGAGCCTGTGATAGCTCTCCAATGCATTGGGTAACGTGAAGGGGTTAAAAGATAATGTTTCTCCGAAGATATTTAGGTAATATACTATGATGGGTATTCTAAACGTAACCATGAGGGTTACTCCCTACATAAGAATGTTATGAATGCCTCAAGTTACCCTTACGTATTATGATTTCTATGAGTTATTACTAAATATTATTATTTAATGAGGTATGTTAAAGTGCTTATGTTTTATGAGTAAAGTATGATTTCATTGATTCTTATGTATACATGGACTAATGTTTTCTCTTCTTATTGTTATAACCCTTACTGAGCTTTTTATGCTCATCCCAAGATTTTTTGAAATGTTTTCAACAGGACATAAAGTGGAATAGGGTCAAGGATGGGATCAATAAAATGTTATGCTGTCTAAAACATGGAACTAGACATGACACTTTTGTTCAAGAGTTTATATTTTGTGATAAAAATGAAATGTGAGTAGATGTGCCTACCTTGTAATCTTTGAGATGTAATAGTTATGTCCTAATTCTCTAAAACTCTAAACCTGAAAATATCCTCAATGTGAATTATTTATTTAACTCATGATTATGGAATGTTTTAAGGCTGGGTCCTTATAGTTTGTATCAGAGGTTGGTTTAGATAACTTTAGAGGTTGTGGTATTCTTTAAGCATAAGTAACATTACCATAATGGTTAGGATTTCAGAAAGAGTCATTGATTTAGATATAGTGAATGAGTTTATGATAAAATGAATAATTATTATATGATGATTCTAATGATATAATCTCAATGACCTTTTTGGTTTTAGTAAATTGATGGATCTAGAAGGCACTAAAGTGACAATGGGTTTTAAGGAAACTATGACAGTTCTCTGATTATGAGACTAGAAGAAATGGGGGATTCAATGAGGAATCTCGTGGTTATTCTAAACCAACTATAAAGGAGTCATGATTAACCACTTGAACCTTGGTGAGTTCTTTTATGCATCGTGTAAGAGGGAACCAACTCTATGTGGAAGTTCAAGTAAAAATTATAATGGTAACCATTAGGGTTTATATGATCCTTACTTTTGAGGTAATTATGGGTTACTATATGATGGAAAATGAAAGGCATCAGGTAAAATTGAGTTTAAATTATGTTATGTTTATTTTTAAAGATTTTGTCTCTTTTTGGGGAATTTTTTATAAATTATATAGTTTTGGAAGAAGGACAACACTCATACTCTGTGAAAACCCGTCACGTCGGACAAAGTTGTGGGAATCGAACCCACAACCAAAGTGTGACTGGTATTTATCGCCCACCGCTGGACTACGTGAAGTCCCTGGTTAGTATAACTAATTATTTTTATTTAGATGATCTTATGAATCTAGAATAAGTTTATTTTGGGTTATCAATGGAAATTATTAACCTATCATGGAGGGTATGTGATTAGGTTAATTACTTTTCAGTATGATACATTAAGAGTAACTGATGATTGGACATAAATGTTAAGGTTTATATTGGAAGACTACGTGACTAAATCCTTCGAAGAATTGGGTTTAATTCTTAGTGTGGTTTACTTTGATGAATTTAATGTACATTTTTTTATCAAATGGTCTTTTTCTAAACTTTTTGTTTTGTCGGACAAATTTTGGAGATTAAAAATAGAAATTTTTTATAATGGATTTTTCTTTTTGGGTATTATATAATCTCGTACAAACAATTTTTTGTTTTAGTTTTTGTCTAAAGACATGGGAATTATATAATTCTCTTTTTTTGATTAGGTGATTCTATAGAAGTTGATTATTATACTCTTAATGTGAACAAGTCTTTCTAAATACTCGTCTTTTGGAGGAAATATGAGTTTGTGTAAAAAATCTAGTAAAAGTTGAAACTCAACATGACAAGTAAGTATGTTCCCTTATGTTTTAGTTAAGATCATAAATAAATTCCTCAATGAAAAGTAACTTAAAACTAAAATGTTGTCTCTTAAATTTTCCTACTGGGGAATTAAATACCATTTAACCCATCACAAGTTTTTGATTTTATGGTGGTTAACTTTCTCCTAAACATGTTTTCTATCACTCTCCATCAGAAAATGACCCTTTGTTTTTTTCTTACATATCCATGTTTTCATGGAATCCTAGTATGGGTTAACTCGTGTGACCTTTTTACATCTCTTTCTTTATTTTAAAGTGATATTTTTAGCGACTCTTGTTCCGATGTGGGATTTTCAATGAAGTTTCTGAGTCCAACTTTAAAATTGCGAGGACGCAATTCCCAAAAGGGGGGAAGGATGTAACACCCTAGGTAAATAAAGAATATGACATTTTTATATTTATCCATATTTGTGAATAAAATGTTAATATTAATTTAAAGGGGACGCTATGCTCGATGGCGTACCCAATACGCAACAACGTGTTTCTTGGAAATCTTATGTTGCACTCTAATAATAAAATAATATTATTTTAAATGGTTGTTAACGCCTAGTCGTTGTAATGGTGGGAATGAACAGAACTAACTAAAAAAGATTATATATGTTTTTAAAATATTTTTACTTTTATCCAATGAATGTTAGAGGCTTAAAATGTGAATGAATCCAATTTTAAGCGTAAATATTCTAATATTCTTTAAAAGGTTGATTAACCGCCTTTTGATGGAGAACCCTTCTTAAATACACTTGTTGACAATTTTATATGTTATTTTGGACCAAATAAAATCTTTATTTAGAATCGGGATATCCAAATTTACTTTGTGAAGGTTTTTGTTATTTTTTTAATAAAGTCCATTTTTAATGAATAAGTGAAAAATGATTTATTTTAATTCAAAAACTCTTTTTAATCTAATTTATTTATATGATTATAACATCTTTTGAATTAGTTTTAAAGTGAAATTAGAATATATTTTTACCATTTAATCCAATGGTGGTCATTGGAATTAATTTCACTTTGAAATTGGACTTAAACTAGTGTCAATCTTTTAATAGATATTGTTTCTTAAAAACACGCTATTTTTTGACAGTGGGAATTAATAATTAAATTAATTAATGCAACTTATATTTTCTGAATTTTTTAAAATAGACATCATTTTTTAATTCGTAATATCAAATATAGATTAGGGTGAATTTTTGGTACTTTTCTGAAAAACTTCAATTTTTGATGAATAGTGAAACCACTAAGTGGTAATTAAAAAAACTGATTTTTCGTTTAAACTAAATTTTACCACCACTGGGATTTTAATTTCAAAAATCCAACATACATGGTTGTCATTAGGATGTAAAATTTGTTTCAATGGGATTAAAATAATTTTTGTGAATAGTAACTTTTAAGTTTTATCAATCGCGATTAAAGGTAATTAGTGTAATTTAAGATAAATATAATTATATAATAATATGAAATTACCTTTAAACTTGTCCTACACTTATTAGATAAGTTAGGGCCGACCAAGAAAATCCATGGGTGAACATGGGGACCCCATGGAGCCACTTGGGTAGAAAATGACATTAATAACTTTTTATTTAAAGTTAAAATAAAAATGTCACAAACATGTGTTGTTTTACTAAAACAATTTTTACATGAAATTATAAAAGTCATATTTTTTTACTATAAATATTAATTATAAAGATAAAAATATTTCCTACATTATGATAAATTTTTTATAATTTTTACACATTAAATAAATAAATCTATTTATGACTCCATGATGAGGTAGTGATGACCTTATTAATGAATGATTAAATAAAATAAGAAGATATGGTAAAATATAATAATTAAACTTGTCAAAAACATATTTTATGGGTGTATTTTGAACCCTTATCACCTTATCCTCGATATATATAATTGTTGTACCTTTAATATCCGAAAATCATTTTACAATAAAGTAACTTTTCAAGACATTCCAAGAGTGCCCCTCCTCCCTCTTATAAAAGGCCCCCACCTATACCCCCTTACCCACACATCTCAAGCCTTTTTCTTGACCAAACGCTGCTAATTTTATCTCTACACATCCCTCTATTCATCCTATTTTCCTTACCTCAGGCAGAAATCTCTTCAAGAAACCCTTTTGGTTCAAACCAAAGGTAGTTACCCGATTTTAAGGTAATGTCCTCTCTTCTGTTCTTTTGTTTTATTTTGATTCTCCAACCCCCTAGAATCTTTTTATTCATTTATTTTGTAACAACACTAGAATATTAAATATACTAGGATGTTTTTATGAGAATTATTAGAGATACACTTACACACACCTCCGTCTAATGGTTAAAGATCATATTGTTTCTGTGGATGGAGAATTACTGCCTCACGAAACGATGATTGTTCTATCTTCTCCTACCACCTTTAATGGTGGACATTATGATGGGACTATATTTATTTATGATATATATTATATTTATTTCCTCTATATTCTTATTTATTTTACATTTAAAACATACCTTTATTCTTTGCATGTTGTGAAAATGCGATAATTTCATTTGGGGAAGTGTGGACTACCGCCCCCTCAAGTGATGTGACTCGTTCATGCAATACATGGAATGTATAAAGAATGAAATTAATGAAATTATGTAACCTATATAACATATATATTATACTGGAACAATATATATATATATATATATCTAATTTAGTTTTAATTTCATTAAATACAAAATATAAATGAAAGTAGCGTTCATACGTAAGTACGGCTTACCGTTTCCATGAACGGTGCATTTCATTTCTTACCTCTAAATGTTATGTAATATTATATATGCAAGTATTTACTGGATATATATGATATATATGATATATACATCATGAATATAATTCTGTATATAATGGATATTTTAACACATGAACAACATTTAATTATAAGAAGTTTATCTTTTACTCAAGTACCAATGATCGACAAAACGACCGTTATTAACTTAAATAATTACATAATGTTCATAAAATGGTAATAAATGATATAAAATTAATAATTAAATTAAAAACGGTTCTTATTCAAGTATAAATTAACTCTAGTTTATTATTTAGGAGATTAAAGAATGGTCAAGTTAAGTCGGACACGAGGTAAGGGATCCTACCTCTCTCTTTCTTTTTAGGTACTCTCATTTATGTCATTTCTTTTAAGCTCATCATTATTATGTTTGGGGATGTTATTTTATATTCCTCATTATGTACTTTTTATGTTCATATTATGATATACCCTAGTTTATCTCATAAATCCATCTTTTGAAGTTTTAAGTGGCATCGTTAGGCTGGCGAGTTTTCATAAGGGATTTTTCATCTCACTTTTATTCCCGGGGGATTTATGCTACATTTGCCACCATTTCATTTGAGTGGTGTATGTAGTGACCATTATTCTACTTTTTGTTTTAATATAAATTCATTTATTAGTATTTACATCAATGTTTTATAGTCTTTCTTTCATGGGGTGTACGTTTCAAAAGTTACCCAAGTCGGTAAGGGAACCTTTCACCCTACTCTTTTTAAAAGACTTATTTTGTTAGGTCTTTTAATTTACATATTATTATGTTGGGATATGTTCTTATATATCCTTATTGATGTAAATTTTATTTCCAAGTGATGAGATACACTTTTTTCTCATCAACTCGTTTCCTAAATTTTAAAATGATGTCGTTAGGCTATCGAATTTTTACAAGGGAACTTTTTAACCCAATTTTGATTTTTTTGGGTTCAACTTTTATTTATTTAATATGTAATCCTATGAATATTTTTTAATGACCTATGGTTGTTTTAAACATATTATCCACTTATATTGGGTGTATTTATATTTTTCCCACATAATTATGAGATTGATTAATCCTTAAATTAAGGATACCTTCTTTATAAGGGATTTCATCTCATTTTACATTTCTATTGAGACTTCATTGTTGTTATGCACCAATTCACTATTATATGGTGTATATAATTTGATTTGGAATATTATATCATGAATAAATTTATTCTCATGGTATTATAAAGTTATGATTAAATGTTATTCCTCAATTATTTCTTTTCAAGTGTCTCTAATTTTGTTAAAAACTCTTTAACTAAAATATCGTTTTAAATGTTTTAATGATTACTTTTATAAATATTTCTCAATATTATCCATGTTTTCAAAATGGTTTTTAAGGATTTATTTATATTGATATTAATGGTTTAAGATGTTAAAAGCTTCAAATTGGTATAGGACTTCGTCTCAATCTCCTACCATTGAGGCATATTTTGTTTTATACACAACATTGTTTTATACATTGTATAAACCCCTTTGACTTTTACTTTTATTCATAATGAATCTTTTTATACAAAGAGTTTTACTAAAATACAAAATGGAATGTTTTTACGTATGCGGCGACAAAAACTTCTCCACCTCCATGTCCAATATTTGATTTTCGGCTTCCTCTACAAGGCATACCCATTTTTTAAATGAAAAATAAATACAACGTTTTACTTTTCTTTTATTTTGGTATTGAAAATGGTTTTGATAATGTTTTGATTATATCAATGTCTTTTGATATATTGTGATTGAAATGTGGAAATGTTATGTTTCCTTTATGCGTGTTTTATGTGATATGATTATGTTATGGTTCTTGGGAATTTTTTATGAAGACGGGTGGTGCCGTGATAAACTAAGGGTAGGTGAGCCCGTGATAGCTCTCCAATGCATTGGGTAATGCGAAGGGGTTAAACGCTAAGGTTTCTCCGAATAGATTTTGAGAATATACTGTGATGGGTATTCCAAATGTAACCATGAGGGTTACTCCCTACGTAAAAATGTTATGAATGCCTCAAGTTACCTTTATGTCTTATGATTTCTATGAGTTATTCCTAAATCTTATGATTTAATGAGGTATGTTAAAGTGCTTATTTTTTATGAGTAAATTATGAATTCATTGATTCTTATGTATACATAGACTAATGTTTTCTCTCCGTATTGTTATAACCCTCACTGAGCTGTTGATTCTCATCCCAAGTTTTTTTGAAATGTTTTTCACATTACATAAAGTGGAATATGGTCAAGGATGTGATCAAGGAAATTTTCTGCTATCTTAAACATAGAAATAGACATGTCTCTTTTGTTAAAGAGTTTATATTTTGTGAAAAAATGGAAACTGATTAGATATGTCTACCTTGTAATCTTTGAGATGTAATTGTTATGTCCTAATTATCTAATACTCTAAACCTTAAAATATCCTCAATGTGAATTATTCATTTTATTCAAGATTATATAATGTTTTAAGGCTGGGTCCTTATACTAATGTATTATGAACTATGAATATTTATTCTATGAATCATTTATTTGATATTAGATATGCATTTTATTATATTTAAATTGTATTCTCACGTTTTCAAACCCTTAAGTTCATGTTATGATTACATGTCCAATTTATATACCCTTAAGGATAATATGAGCTCACCCTTTCTTATGTTTCCTTTTCCCATGATGTAAAAAATGCTTATAAGTTTAAGTAATAAATGTGATCTTCTTTTTCGAAAAAATTGAAGATATTTTTCCATGTTAGAATATTTTGTTCCACATTTCAAAACAAATTATCTATTATGGTCCTCATGAATGTACTTTTCAAATGTGATGAATATTCATATCAATTGATACAAGATCTATGTATATTAATCCCATGTTTCTATAGTTTGTATCCAATGAATGGGTTAGTCAACCATTGGAAACTAGGATTAGAAAATTTAATGATACCCATAGGAATATTTCTAAGGATATGTCTCATGATGTCTTTAAGGATAAGCCTTTGGTGTCATCGATTTAAAAGAATGTTTCATTATTTTGGAATCCCATAAGTAATTATTCAAGATAATGTGTTTTTTCTATGATATGAATTTCTAATATTATAATTTTTAGTTTTTGAAAAAGTAGTAACTATAAATATTTTGGATAACATATATATTTTTAAAATGTGGAAAGTATGTGTATCAGGAAAATTGATGTCCAATATGGCAATATCAGGATGTGAATTTGGAAGGTGGCATGAGTATTGGTTACAGTACTGATGATAATGAGCCTCTAATGAATGTGAAATGCAAGTAGTGTTATAATAGTATTTTTTTACATGATAAATAGATGATGATGATTTTTAATTGATTATTCACATTATATATTCTTGACAATAGGTATTAAGTAATAAGATTATGGAGCCTAAGAAACGGTTTTATAGTAAATTTGAATAATTGATATGTATATGTATAGGAAATAAAGCATTATAAAATATGAATCATGAAGTATATGTTTTACATTAATTATTTTACATAATATATTTGATGCTGATGATGACCTAGAAAAATGATTTAAGGGAAAGGTGATATTTTATTATGGAAAGGTGACCCTTAATGTGTTCTTGATTTTTAAAAAACTATGTTTAGCATGGATATAGTAAACTGGGTACTTATAATTACCATGCACTGAACTATTAATTTATATTAAAATTGGTTTATACAATCACAAAATGGGTTTATTACATTTTTGGATTTAATGAATATATCCAACAAAAATTAGAAAAGGAAAACCTGCATGTTTTCAATAAAGATTTATGGTAATTTATATTATTTAAATGTTTCAATAGAATAAATGATGAAGGTATTCACATGATTGGTATGTGTTAACAAGACATACTTTAATATATATTTGGGGTCAATGATAATTGAATTTTGAAAAATTCAGTGATATTCTTTCTAATGTTTTGGACATTAAACATTAATAAGGGTGACATGGTTAAGCATTTATGGAATTTTAATGCTAAAATTTAGATGTGGTTTTATAGAATAAAGTATTATCTCACTATATGAGTATTTATGCATATTAGATAACTTTTGATAACCAATTTGTTGATAAAAAATACACGGAATGGACCATCATTCAATTTATGGATTTGATGGTCAGATAATGCTTCTATAATGAAAAATTCATCTCTATTTATTGGAATATGTGATGTAGTGGAAATTTATTGAGAAAAAATGAATGTTAAGATTATGATTAAAAAATAAAAAATATATTTCAATGAAAATTATTCAACTTTATGAAAAGGATCTTGAAATAAAATTTTGTTCTGTTATCATCATTTTGGATGATATCAATAACCTCTTCAACACCTCTATAGTTTTTGGTATTATGGACATTAACTATCTCTTGATCACAATAATTCTTACGATCAATGATATCTATCACTCTATATATTTATTTATAATTTTCCTCCATGCCGAAATCTTAAACAAAGTTATCAATGCTATACTTGCAGGGATGACACTCATTATGGAATGTGGATGGGCTGATATCATCATTGAGTCTGACTGCATTAGTGTTATCAATCCTATTAACCACAATGACGTCAGACTCCAGCCCTTTGCCTTCATCATTAGTAGAATCAGCTCGATGCGCCAAGGATTCTCTTGTTGCACCTTCTCCGTTACGAAAAGGAAAGGAAACAATGCGGCCCATCAGCAGGCTGTCTCAGGCCCCTTAGATGTCAACCGGCTTTGGCTGGAAAATTTACCTTCTTGGATATACTTATGTACTACTGCTGATATTCGTTATTAATATTATCTTACCTTCTTTTGAAAAAAATTATGTTTCTAGCTTTCCCTTTTTAAAGGTAGTTTTTGAATTCAATTTTAAACTAATGGTTTCTATGAAATGAAAAATAAAGTATTAAACCATTGACAACCCATATGATCTTTGAGGATGAAATTTATTTGATGGGGTGTAGAATTTAACACCCTATGATTTTGTGAAATATCATTTCTGAATTAATATAATCATTTCAGTATTCTACATTTCACAAAATGCTGAATATCGATTTTGTAATACAAATGAACTATGTTTGGATTTATTTATACTCAAAAACAAGTTATGAATTTTCTATAATAGACAACTAAATTTACACTATGTATATGAAACAAAATGTTGTAATTGTGTTACACACAATACTGATTCCCTTCGATAGCTTTTATTACCTGCAAGACCCTGTTATACCAAACTACAATGTACTATTAGTATTATTGTTAAAATATTATTATAGTTTCCACCTAGATATTAGAATGGAGATGATTAGTAATATTAATTAATCTATGAAAATATGTTGTACACATATTTATTTTAATAATTATTTGGTGACCAATTAACTATAAATGAAAATAAGACCCTTTTGAAAATATAGGAACTCTTTTTCTAGAAGACTATATATATAAAATAATTTCTTTTCTCAAGAAATTAATTAAAACAGTTTTGATATATTAATTTAATGAAATATGTATATTATATTCACTAAAATATTTAACATCCATCGTATTTGTTTTATAGAAAACTGATAAGAATTTATTCACTTTTATGAATAAAAATATTCATTTTTCAAAAATATAATTTTCCCACCTTTTAATGTAAAGCCTGTGATAAATATAATTTTGGAAACTTTTATAATAATTTTTTAAAAAATAAAATTATTTTTTTAATTGGAATATTAAAATTTCCTATTGGTAAATTTTTTTCATTTTTCTGTGATGTTTCTTTTTTGGATGAATAGTGAAAACACTATATTTTAATTGAAAACTGCATTTTCATCTAATATTTTTATATAGTTAAATTTATTTTAATTTTTTTACAGTTTAATTGGATAAATATAATAACCCATTTTAGGTAATTAGAAAAAACTTCACATAGAAATTGGATTTAAAAACATTTCAATATTTTGAACATTATCACTTTGAAGACCAAATTTTTCGAAATGACTCTACTAGTAAGATTAAATTAATTTATACCACATATATATTTATAAGTGGAATAACTTATAAAATATTTTTGTTATAAATAATTTATAATTTATATTAACATAAACTTATTTTTTTTACCAAAACATTTAGTGAAATTAATTAAAATTAATTACAACAATTAATGAAAAACATAGTTTACTTTGTGTTTAAAAATGTATATTAAGGTGTAAAATGGAAAAGATACTTGTAAAAAATTAATAGGCCTTCAATATTTAGACCATATAACATATTGTTTCTAATTTGATCAATTATTTGGACATGATTCATTGAAACTGAGATATACGTTAAGTTAAGCAAAAACACCAAAAAGGAACTTTCCATAAAATTAAAATTTATAAACCCTTGAGATATATATAAAAAATCACACTAGTTCATTTTTAAACATTATTTGGGAACAAAAAGTTCTTTTGGTAATCAAAATAATTTATAATTAATTTTTCAGAGATTAATTATTTAGGTTATGTTCTTAAGGAATGCCAAAATGGGTAATTGTTTAGATAGTAATTAACGAATATAAATGATACTAAATGATTTAAATATAAAGAAAATTGATTGAATTATTGTCTTAAATTTTCATAGATTAATATATCATGATACACATGTTTGAAATTAATATATTAAAAAAATTTATAATATTTTTTTAAAATTTAAATTATGTAAATAATGTCAAAATTCACATTATTGTTATTTTATAATAAATAATATTAAGTTAAAAGAATTATAATTTATTAAAATACAAAATTCAGAAAAAATATTTTCAAATTTCAATAAATATAAAATATTTTATATCAATATACCAATTTATCTTTGATAATGGTCATATTGACATTTAAATTGTAAAATAATTTTTAGCATTTTTTGGGTTAAAGTAATGTTTTTCAGTGTTAGATGTGTTGTTTTAAAATCAATTTACAACACACATGGGATTTATTTTTGTTGTAAATTAGATTACATATTTATAATTAATTGGGTATATATTTTATAAGAAATATCATATTAATTTATTGTGAATCTTTAAATTACTAAGGTTATAAAACTAGTAACCTTAATAAAATCCAAACTAATAATAATTGGGAAACATATAATGTAAAGAAAGAAATTATAAAAATTCTTTATTTTTTTATGGAGGAGGTTTGGATAGACTATACATCCCCATTAGTCAAATATGTTTTTATTTCTCAATAGATTAGGTAAGAGATACATCCAATAGTGTTTACATTAGGTATTTACAACAATTCCACCCCATCTCCTCTATAAAAATACATTCACTCTACCCCTTCCTCAAACTTATCAAGCCATGTTGGCTCATACAAACACTTCCCAAATAAAATCCCACCATCTCTAAATTTATCCTATATGCCTCAAAATTTTATTATATTCAACCATGTAACCCCTTTGGTTAAAACCAAAAAGACTAACCCAAAAATTTGAGGTTTGAAGGTGTGTGAAGAATGTTTAAACTTATTGTAAGTGTTTTGTCATCTAACTTCTATTTATGTGAGATATATGGCATATACACCACTTATTCACGTTCTTTTTTTTGTATAATTCATTAAAAAATTATGTAATGAATTTAATTTAATTCATGGTATCAATGTTTCAATTGATGTTATTGTTTCACAGATCACCCGATTCCAAAGTTACACTTGTAGTAAAGAGATTTCCAGTATCAATTTCATTTATGCGAGAAATATACCTCATTAACCACTCATTTCATTTTTGTGGTTTATATATATTTCCCATGAATTTATTTTATTTTAAATATCTTTAAATTTATGGGAATTTACATACCCATTTTATGATCCCTATTTCATGGTGTTTTACGATACAAAATTTACCAAATCAGAAATCTAGTTTAGTCTCAATTTTCATTATTTGAGACACAATTTTTATTATACATCGATATTATTTTATGAGGTGTACATAATACTAGTTGAAAGGTGATATCATTAATCTCTTTATTTTCATAATAATTTAAGCATCGAGTAATGTTATTTTCTTACATGGGGAGTTTTATTCAACGTTACAAAATTGGTAAGTGTTTATTACAACAATATTACTGTTTATTTGGGAATGTTTATGATTATTCATCCATTGAGGAAATACTATGATCCATATCTCTAGAAAACTCCTTAATTTTCATCTCATATGGTTATCCAAGCTATATTCATATATTAGTACCATTTATCACACCTTGATATTTAAGATAATTAAGAAAATGTATTTTTCAGAAATGTGCACTCATCACTCTATTCAGTTAAATTTTTTTAATTATCACAAAAACCTTGTTTACAAAAAAATATGTTTACAAATACTTTTAAAATATTTTTTAAGAATCACCTATATATTTTAAAATTTTTCTTTTAAAAAAATGTATTTTGAGGATTTCAAAGCTTCTATTATATGTTTTCACAGCTGTTTTAAAAAAAAGTGTTTTAAAAAGGTTTGATGTTTAAAATGTTTTCATTTTTTTCAAATATTACTTTATATGTTTGCAAGAGGTTTTTTTTTAAAAAAGTATATCAATGATTTCTAATCTTCTTTTATAACATTTCATATCCATTTTCAAAAAAATATTTTTAGAATGTTTTCTGTGCATGAAATAATTTTTCAAATACAAATTGAATGTTTTCATTATAAAATGTTTTAAATTATTTTGAAAGCCTAATTCAAATTTCTTCATTGTTTTTTTCAAAGAAAATGATTTTAAAATGATTAATGTTTTAAAAAAAATTAGGGTATTTTTAATCCTCTTACAAAATAATCAAATTCACTTTTCAAAATCCTCCTCCTTTAAGGATGACGTCATTCGATAAATTATATTCCTTATTGGGGATATAAAACAAGGTAACCATTATTATTATTTCTTTGAAATGTTTATATTTAGATGAAATTTTTTTTATGAAACCAATTTCACTTCCACATGTTATTTCTTGATAGAATACTAATGAAACCTAGTTCCTTTCATGAATAAATATACAACTAAATGACTATTAAAGCAGCATCTTTTACATAGGTTATGAAATGGAAAAATTTTATTGACACCCCTTTCATTTTGTGGGTAATAATATGATATTTATGAAACAAATCTCACATATGGGTTATGATATAATGAATATTTCATTATCTTGTTGAACACATATGTATGATTTCATTATGTGATGGGTGGTACCTATATCTCCCACTAATGCATTGGGTAACAATTTATATCTCATAAGATACTCATGAATTCATCAGGGAGTGAAATCTATTCAGTTATGAATTTATTCTGTTAAGATAGACTTGGGAGTGAAGCATTACTACTAAGATGGTATTAGGAGGGAACATTGACTACTAATATGGTTTGCGTAGTAAACCCATTACAATAGAATGAAAGGGTTGTGATATGAGATTTTGGTGTGTCCCACCCAATAGGTGTAGCCCCTATATATTTTTAGAACTAAATATTGACTTATAGGGAATGATTTTATATTATTATGTGAATATCATAAATTATAGGTATTATTCTTATGTTATTCTCTCATTTTTTATGTTCTTGATTCCCTTATGAATCATTACTAATAAACCACCAATATATTTGTCACGAATCATGTATATGATCCTTGATATTCTGTGTGTGATATTTAAATATTATTATCATGTTTTCATACCCTTATGTATATGTAATTTTTATATATACACTTTATTTACCCTTAGTGATCATCTTAGATCACCCATTCTAATAATTTTTCCCCAGGTTATGAAGAAAGGTTTTACAAAGATGTACTAAAAATGAATATCATTATGGAAAACATTGAAGATCTTTCTGCATGGAAAATTATTTTTTCCATGTTTACAAAGACACTAAAAAATTACAGTCCCCATTCATGTACATTTTCAATTTTATTAATAATCATCTAAATTGATGTAATATTCATGAATGTTAATCCTAGTTCACTCTGCCTTTCCCTTTATTTCTATATTTCTCGATCCATCCTCTAAAAATAAATAAATATTGTATCTTTTGTGATCCTCTTCATGAATGAGATAGAATTATCCTTTCAATTAAAATAACCAACATCCTTTTTTGCTTTACTAGGGTGGTAATGTTCTTTGAAGTAATAATATTTTATTTTCTCTAACCATATTATTAGGAACATGTTCAAAACCTTATGTTTTAATATATACATTAATATTTTATGATATATATATATATCACAATTTTCTCCATAAATATAATGCCTCCATTTATTTAATGAAAAAATTAACAAATTTAACTTCAAATCATGAGTTGGGTAATTTTTATAATGAATGTTGAATTTTCATGAGGAATAATCTATAATTATGCTATTATTCATAAGATCACAATACAATCCTTTCTTTGATGAATCACTATTTATTATAAACCCTTCTCCACTCTAGGGTCATGTAAGTGTATGTGCACTGACTGACTTTATCTACAGTTCCTTGAAATTACACTATCATTTATATGTCCATAAAAACTTACCCCCCCCCTTCGAGTTAACTTATTTAGAGGATTATATAATCTTGAGAAATGATCCAGAAACCATATATATTATCTAGATAAACCTATAATTCTTTGGATCTCAGTCCTCATGGTTGGTATAGTCCATCATTCAATAGCCTCTATTGATGGTTTTACTAATATACCCTCTCTTGAGATTATTTAACCCAAATATGAAACATTTTTCAGCAAAAATTCACAAATTATAAATCATTCATATATTTTCTACATCCTTGGGGTCTTTATTAAAATTATCAAGTAATTCTCGTGCTCTTCATTTCTCTTTGAATAGATAAAAATATCATTTATAATGACTATAACAAACTGATCAATGTAATATACTAATACAGTATTCATTAAATCTATAAAGACAAAAGAGATACCAGTTAGAAAAAATGGAATCAATATATATTAATAGTGTATATGCCATGTATGGAATTATATACTGGGTATATATTCCTTATTGAAACTCAATTGATAATATCATAAATGAAGATTAATTGTTGAATAGTATTGAGCTCTATGTACTGATCAAATAAGTCATCAATACAGGGAATAAGATACTTGTTATTAATTTTGATCTTTTTCAGATCCCAATAATAGAAGAAGAGTCCTATTTATCTATCTTTAATTTTCACAAAAGGAACAGCTGCACCCTAGGGAGAAATGTGTGGATGAATGAATCCATTATCAAATATTTTCTAGAGTTTCTACTCAAATTCCAGCAACTCAATCATGGAAGTTCTATAAAGATTCTTTGAAAATTTAGTGGAACTAGGTATGAGTTATGATGAGAACTCAACATCATGTTTTGAGGAAAACAAGTCAATCCTTCCATAAATACATTAAAAACATCTCGAACAATTTTCATGTCATCGATGTCGATTTTCTTCCAAACCATTTGAGATAGAAACTACTTATGAATTGGAATTAAGACTTATACAATAGAAATGACTACTATCAAAAGATCCTAATTATAATCACATTGATTTATGATCACTGGTTAGTTTAGAATACCAAACTTAAATTCCATTGCATGAAGTTTGATGTGGCATTTATATAGATAATATTAATCTATGTTTAAGATGAAAAAAAATTCAACTGGGGGAAGAATGAAAATATTTGTAGGAAGAAGATATCCACTAGAAACAATAGAAGTGGAATCATATACTTGAAATAATATCATCATTTTTTTAGGGATTTGGAATACTAATTCTACATCTAATTGTTTTTGTCTCTTCATGATACCCTTGGAAAATTCAACAGGTATGAATGAATGAGAATATATAGAGTTAGATAAGACATTTGATGTTCTAGATTGGATAGTAGGTATAAATTTCACCTCATATTTATCGCACCTATCATCATAAATAGTGATCACATGATATTTACCCTATCCCCTTAGATTAATAGGTCACTGATGATGATAAAAATCATTAACCATCATGTTTTGGATTTGGTTAGAAGGGTGGCTATTATTTTTAATTTTTAATCATTGATGTGGGGCAGGTTCATTCTGTACATCATTCACTCTATTACGATTTTTAGCTAATGTCTCCCCATCACTTCATCGATCAATTTAACGATGAGATACATATTTATTTTATTGTCAAATCCAAGAGATCGATTCATAACTCCAACATAAATTTTCACCTTGATAGAACAATTAATAATCTATTCATAGAGATTAATGTATCTCATGGATAAAGCACTTTTGAAATTTAGTATTAATCCTATGAAGAATATATAAACCTTACTTTTAGGTCGGATGATAATACTAGAAGCATACCTCACCTGACTAGTAAAATTAAACTTATATGTACCAGCAAATTGATTAATCCTTTTGTTTAAATCAATGAACATTTTATCCATCTTTGTAACAAGAATATGAGAAATGTGATATTTGATATTTGAAAAATATGTTATTAAACATATCTTAATCCATAGAATCAATTTTATCATATTAACTTGTATTCTATATAAGATTCCACAATCGTTCAACTTCACCTAAAAAATGGTATACAACCCAAATTAAATTTTCATATTCCTAACACTAATGTCTAAAAAGTATCATTTCAGTGGTACAAATTAATTATTCAACAACAGGTTTATTAGAAGACCCACTGAATGAAGGTTTGTGTTGCATTATGAAAGAATCAACAAAATATACATCCCTCCTTTGATCATTTGGAAGTCTAACCTAGTTCAAATATTGATAATTTTGTGGGAGAAAAGGAGTGTGATTTTATATTCTAGATCCCATAACATTTAGATTCCCTCAGGGAAAATAATTCAATTTACCATCACATGCAACATTAAATATATACCTTTGGTCATTATGCGTCGAATAAAAATAAAAATTACTGTAAGAAAAAATATTCATAGTAGAGAACCACATAATAATGAAAACCCACTAATAGGTTGTCTAATTCAAGAAACACCTTTTTAATAAATGAAACCATACAATTATCATAGGACATTCATAGTCATAATCTATTTAAATAATAATGGATGGTCTATAAAGGTGTGTGAATTCCCAAATCATATCCCCTAGGAGTGTCAAAATAGATGTGCAGTAATGCCCATTGGATTGCACCTGTTGATGACTGAGTAAAGAAAAATATGATTTTTTCAAGGTTTTCACCCTAGTTTATATTTTTGATAGAGATACAGACACTTATAGTATCCAGAAAGGGATTTATTTCTAAGAAAACACTCAATCTATCCATTACCAAATTTACAGGACATTTTCCTACACTTTGAAACATCCTTAGACTTGTCCTGAAATATGTGCTTTAGGATCTCATTATGGTTTCATCTTCCTTGATTACAATGTATAACTAAACCTATTATCTGATAAAAACTATATAATCCCAGTGGTAAAATACGTAGATATTACATCATTTTTTGGAATATTTATTACACTACCAAAAAATCCAAATAGAATATTTGTTTGGTGCCCATGGAAGCATAGAAACATAAAGACTGGTCCATATGTGATCTACATCATCTCCCATTATGTTATTCATAACTATCACACTTCTTTGATAGATTATACATAATAAATATTTTCATATCCTATGGAACGGAAACATAAAAAATGGTGCTCTCGGATTCTCAGTAAGGATAAACATGGGAGATATGCAACCATAACATTAAAATAATTGTATAAGTACATTAATATACATTGTAAAGCCATACCCTACATATCAATTATCATAATCATGTGTCACAAAATATAGATTGGTAGCTCATATGATAGGAATCAAAATGAAATCAAAGAACATGATCCATTATTTAATAATATTTTCGTAAGACATGAGTTTTTTTAATACACATATGAATATAAAATCATTTATATATTGCCCAAGGATCACTTATAAGGTTATCACAATACAAATGTTCCTTCGCTATGATGTGTTCAGTCCTCATTACATCCACATATTACTATAATAAGTTTACACCTCAAATCAATAATTTTATTACTATAGTGAGTTCACTCCCCATTCCATCCATGTATATCTCATGAGATACATAAATCTCTAACAAATATATGTTTAGGTATATATACCTCCCACCCATCACACAATGAAAACCATATTTATGTGTTACACAGGATTATAACCACTAATCATATCATAACAAATGAAATTAAATGTGTATCATTTACATCTATTTATATCTTAACCCATAAAAAATAGATAGGTTTCAAAAAAAATCATCATATCATAACCCATAATAAGAATAAGGTTTCAAAGACGTATAACCCATCTAGAAAAATATGTTTCATAAGAATATAACTCATGGAAGAGAAATAAGTTTCATAAGAATCATGACACTAAAAAATAATAAAATTAGAGAATTAATATGAATGTTAACCTTGGATCATATCCCTAATAAGAAATGAGTAACACCAATGGATTTCATATTTTATGGAAAATAGTTTTGAAATATCATTTAAAACGTTTTTGAGAAAAATATCCTTTCCTCCATGAAAAAAACATTTTAATACCTAAAACTTTTTAAGAATATTATTATATGAGGGTAAAAATTGAAATAATTCTAAGAAACCTCTAATGAAATAATTTTTCAGGTTGTTTTAATATTCCATTAATGATATACATGTAAAAATGAATATTAATTTTAGATTATCAGTAACATCCATATAGGAGTTATTTTAGAAAACAAAAATAACATTGAATTAAAAATATTTTTATAAAAGGTAAATAATGGGTAAAGTTTTATTTTATAAATTATAATATAATAATAAAATAGTTTTGAAGTAATATTTTGAAAGTATGGTTTTTAAGGGAAACATATTTTTAACCAAATAGATAAATAAAGTAGGATTTTTAAGGAAAAAAATTAATAATACATGTATGTATCAAAGAGTGGTGTAATAGTAATATTACTATAAGATATTATAAAACAACACAGTATATGAATACTATAGGCAATATTTGGGAGTTAGGTATTGATATACTAACATTAGAGTCTTAGTCATAAATAATCTTGATAATAGATGAGATTGTAACATTAATATTTTACAACACAAGTAACATTAAAACATATGACCCAAGGAGGAATAAAATATAATTACAAATAAAAAATCATGAGGATTAAAAATTCATTTTAAGTAATGTGAAATGGGATTTATATACACATCATTAATGAATATTATTGCATAACATAATGTATGTCTCAAATAAATAAATTTGAGACAATAATCCCCTTACTGCTTTGATAATGTTTTATAAGTCATCCCCATGCAATAAAAATACTAAAATGGATATATAAATCCAAATAATTATAATTATAATTATAATAAATTACATCTATGGTAATAATACAAAAAATATATAAAATTTGTAGGTGGAGAACATGGCTTGTGTCTCATAGAAAATAAAATTGAAAGGGGAATCCCTTACCTTAAGTCTTTACTTCTATTGTACTTGTCCAATACTCATGTATAATAAATATATGTTTATTATAAATATATAAGATAACTATATTCATTTATAAAATACCATAAATTACTTTATAATGACATTTTATTACCTATTTATTAAAATTTAAATGATAATGTTATGTTTCATGTAATAACCTATTTATTATTCAAATATGTTTTGATTTGTTATATTTTTGGTCCTGTTACTTTAAAAATGATATCATCATCCCCATAGTTATAAAAATTATATAAATATAACATTTATTTATAATATTTATTTTTAAAAAAATATATTAAATAAAGAAATAGAAAATAAAATACACAGTTCATGGAGACGGTATGTCGTACATATGCAGGAATGTTGTTTACATTTTCTTATCACTTTGAATGAAAGAAAAAGAAATTTATATATATATATATATATATACGTATAAATTATAATTAAACAAAAAATTTAATGTTATATCCATAACATATTTCTATTAATCCCATCCATAATAAATTCTATATAATGTTTGAATGAATCACATCGCTTTGTGATGCGGTAATCCGTCGTAGACAAAAACGAGGTTATCATATTTCCACAAAATATAAAGAATGAAGGTATGAGTTATATAAAAATTATATAAGATTAAATAAATAATATATATATCATATATCATATATATCATATATAAATTTTATATAAATAATTATTTTCATCCTTTATAGATGTTAATGGAAGAACAAATGACATCAGTTCGTGAGGCGATAGTCCGCCACACACAAGAAAGATGATTTTTAACCCTTTTGATGAAAGTGTGTGTGGGTTAGGTAATAAAATTAACATAAATCAATATAATTAAATTTAAGATACAATGGTTATTATGTCACCATTAAAATAAAATAATTAAAGGGGTTTTGGGAAGAAATAAAATAAAAATGTTCATTGATGAATGTTACCTTTTCTTTGAATATCTCTTTTTTCTTTTCACCACAGTCCTTCCTTGGTTGGATATATGTCTAAATAAAGTATTATAGGATGATATTAGTGAATTAGAGAAGTTATTTAGGTAGGTATTTTATGAACCAAATATTTTAACGGTGTGAAGTGAGGGGAAGAGGGATGACCTTTTATAAGGGAGGTGAGTTGAAAATGTGTAATGTTTTGAAATATTGAATTCCACCCAAATTTATTTCACGAAAAGTGGATATTTTTTTAAATTTATTTATTATATTATGGATAATGTAAAAATATGGAGAAAAGGTGGTTTTGGATATGTTTCTATTCCATTTTCTCATTATGTTTAATGTTGTTTTCCTTAGTAAACTCATTTTTCTCTTAAGCGACATGATTAATTTTAACTATTTTCACTAATAATCAGGAATAAAATTTTAGTTTACTTGTTTTAAATTATAAATCATTATAATTATAGATATTAAATCCATTTTTCCAAATTACACACATAGAATTTGTAGAAATTGTGTTCAAATTTCTTCCCGAAGATGGGATGAGTCAACAGGGTTTCATGGTGAAAAACATCAAATCATTGCAATGTTTATATATAATATTTCAATGTTAAATTAATTCCAATGACCTAAATTGGATTTATTAATGTATAAATGAAATAATTATACATTTAGATAAAATTAAAAAATAATTTACCGTTAAAAATAAATTAAACGAGAAGGAAGTTTTCATTTAAATTATAATATATTCCACTATTCATCCAAAAATGATATATTAAAGAAAATTACAAGAAAAAACCAAAGATATGTTTAAATTTTTATTTAAAAATTAATTTTATCTTATCAAATTAAATTTATAAATTTTTGAAAAAATGATTTCATTATTTTTCACAGAATGATATAAAAATCAGTTCTTTAGAGAAAACTTTATTTTAAAAACATGTAAAGACATTACTGAAAATTAAATATTACATTATAATTTTTTTTTAATTATATAAAACTATTCTAATTAATAATTTAAAATTATTTATTACGTTTCTAATTAATTGTTTTAACTTGTAGGTTATAACTATTTTATTTATATTATATAATAATAAAAAGTTTTTTGGTAGAAACTCTTTGGTGTCTGTAACACAAGTTAAAATTGATGTTTTTTGAAACACGATATAAAATTGGTGTTCTGTATTAGAGAATAAAATAAAAAATTATTTTTTAAAAAAAAAATAGAAAACATGGGATGCTACATGAACTTCTTCCTGAAATCCTGTATGGCTCGACTATACTTTGGACATCCAAATTACATGAAATAAGAAAAAAGGTTAAATAAATAAACTAGAGGATTCACAAAAAAATGATCAAAAATAGTTCAATAATATAAAACAACAGTGTAATAAAATATTCACATATCATAACATTTAAATATATATCAATATGAAAATAAAATAATTGAATAAAAATTGAATGAGTTGTCATTATAGTTGATACATTAGCTTACCAAAATAAAAAATCCATTACCAGTCCAAAATACAAGAAAAAATACCTAAAACCCCATGTTACCTCTACATACCAATCACTATTGATGTAATAATATAATTATAATAAATATGAGAAAATTTGTGGAACCATTATAAAATGTAAGGGCTATGTACACAAACATGAGCATGTATGGAGGGTGTGAGTTAATGGTCCCAATAGGATATCTCCTTTGATTTTACATAATTCCACTATATAAACATGTCATGATTCCTATTTTGGCATAAAATAATGAAATTATTTTTTCCATTTTATAACAAAACGAATACAAATCACTATTCAAATATAAATAAGCTAAACACGTCTCTATTATTTAATCGAATAAAATTAAATGTTTAAAGAACCCAGACAACCCATTTTCCTTTAATCTGGATAAAAATTTCTATTTTTAAATCCATTTAAATATCATTCATAAAAACCAAACCAAAACTTCTTCGTTTTAAAATACATATTTTCAAATAAACCTTTAATACCCTTTCAAAATCACAAACTAACAATAAATAATACATAAAAATTAACGTGTCACCAAAAAATAAGAAGAAATTGTAAAAAATTGATACATAGGATGTTAAACTAGTCATGAAAGCACAAGTAAATACAAAAATGAAAATAAAAATTAATCCCATACATAGAACGAAAAATAAAAATGTAATAATCTGAGAATAAAAACCTATATTCTCATGAAATATAAACATGATTTGGGGACATGAACCTTGTGTTGGCTCTCAAGAACTTTTCTATCATAGTAGTCCCATCAGAATATATGCGGTAAAAAACCATCGATCGATACGAAACATATTATAGGAAAATAATCCTTCTCTAAATATTTCACAATCCATGGGAAGTAAATCCCAAAAAATAACATAATCTCTACAAGGGGTTTCACTCATCATGGTCTCCACATATTTCCCACGTACTCCCATGACCAAATTATCAAGGAGGTGAGTAAAAGATAAATATAATTTAAAAAATAGGAGAAATAAATATTTTAAACCACACATCTAACTCCAAATAAAATAAAAACCCCTTTCACATTCTATAATCATTACATAATTTGAAAAAATCACCAGGAGTGAAACTACCATAAGGGGTATCAAAGAGGGCCTCAATAGTGATGAAAACCATACTATTAATGCCCCAAATGAGATGTCACATATAAACTAAATTTTCATACTGATTTATTTTACACTTCATTAAAAAACAATTAATCTAAATAATATCATTGAATAAGATCAACAATGCATATTATAAATTAAATATTCCATTTAAGAAACATTAATCAATGATTAAGGAACCTAGTTTTGTCAAAATAATTCCAAATAACCTCTGAAACATTTATTTAGTTAATTTACAGATAAAATCATATAATTTAAAATAATAAAATGATATTTTCATATATTAAACTTTAATAAATTACACAATTTCATGGAAGAAATTTATATTTCCTTAAAAACATTATATAAAAAATTTATTTTTTTAAAATAACAATCTATGATTTTACATATAATGGAAATGAAGATAAAAAACTACCTTAATTAAATTAAATAAAGTTATAATATTTCTTTATCCATGGAAGGCACCAAAATATGTGTGAAATCTCCCTCTAAATGCCCAAAATAAAAAAAACCCTATGATAGAACAAAACCAACCCCAAAACATATACTGTAATGTGAATTTAGGATATAAGAGGAAAATATAACCTATTAAAAATTTAATAATAGAGAATAAGGAATGGGATAAAAAATAGAGAAATAACCTTGAAACACACTTTATATCCATAGAGAGGAGCAAAATTTGGATTGATAAACATAGTTGGAGCACACTATTGTGCTCCCTATATTGGCTGAGCTAGTGGAACATGAGGAGAGGAAAATGAGATCCTAAAATCAGAGGGGTAAAAAGGCAAAATAATTTATTTTTGTTTCTTTAGGAAAGGCATATGGTCTGGTTATATGGTGTACCAAACCATGTTTCAGCCTTGTTGATTGAACATTCAAAATAGTAAACATGAACACAATTTCTACAACGGTTTTTACCATTGGGTATAAATTTTTCACTAATAATATAACATATACTCACAAATAATGTTATGATTCAAGGATTCCCCTAGATCCTACACTAACCGTGCATTACTAATACACACTTACCATAGACGTTCACAAATTATCTCAAGTCCCTTCTATATAAGGGAACCATAATGATTTATTCTAAAATGAGCACTCCAACACATGTGAAGAAAAAACTCTTGTATAAAGGTAATATTACTAGCTTGTGAAACCATGTATTGGTATTAAATAATTCATGATAAAAATTAAATTTTCCATAATTTTGAAAACTCTACTTATGAACATAAATATTTAAATAAACCCTAATTATTATAGAATTATATAAACTATAATTCCTAATTGACATTTAGTTTTCATAGGTAATAGAATTCAAATTCATTTTAGTGTATGTTATGAATGTATATAGTTTCTTTGGATTATTTAAGGAAATTAATTTAAACATTCCAATGGAAAAAAATAACTTTGGTGAACAAAACTCGGTCATTAATTAGTTTTCCATCAATATAAATTAAAATTATATTTATATATTAGTTACAATAAGTGTGTATGATTTAAGAATACATGAAAAGAATTACCTGATCCAAGAGTTGTTAATAAGAAATAGATAAACCCACCAAGGGATCTAATATAATGTAAATTTTCTAGTAAAATAAATAATAGAGGGAGAATAAAATTTAGAAAATTATCAAATAAAAATTAAAATGAAGGAAATATTTGATGGGAAACTTAGGAAAAATAATGAAAACATATTTAAAGTAATTTAAAAATGCATGGGGTAATTCATTCCGGTTTAAATAAATGTATTAAATTAATAATTTCTAATTTTTTTCAAATATAATTACATTGAAAAATTAATAATTATTTATGTTATATTCATATTTTATTTTTAAAAAATAAATATCACATACACTTTGAAAAATTATTTATTTATTTCATTTAATTACTTATATTGAGTTAATAACAATTTTGAATTATAATATTCAATAAAATCAAATTGAACTACGAAGATGAATTAAAAGAAAGACAACTAATTTAATAGTTTTACTTGTTAAAAATACTTCCTATTGAAATATTTTTTAATTAATAATAATTGAGTGGTTAATTTAATCTTCAACACCATTAATGAATGAAATTATAATTATGAATAATCATTGGATTCTTCATTTGGTGAAGGTGTTCCTGCTATGGATTCGTCTTTATTATAATTATCAGATTCTATGTTGAAAAATTTATTTTATATGGTTATTATATGTGAATGTTTTTGAACCACAATTAGTGAGTTTAAAATCATATAAAATAAAATTATAAAATTTATAACATGATAGTGGTGGGACTTCTCGTTTTACCCTCTCATCTTGACACAATTAAATGTCCTGATGATGATTGTTTTTCACTACCATGTTCGATCCTTTAACAATTTCAACAATTTAATATATCATCTAATGTATTGAACCCTATTAATATATTTTAATAATGTTTCACAATATTATATATTTTGGTTGATGTTGCGGACTGGTTTGGTTTCGTTGGATTCATATTGTTGCAGGGTCATCATCGACAACCTAGGCATGTACGTGAACACGGATGGTCGTCACAGGAACGGTTGGTGTTAGTGTTATTTTCCTCACCAAATGGATTTAAAATTCCCTACTGGTTTGTCCTCCGATGATTTTGTTGCTTATTTATGGCCCGATGGCTCTGCTTCTCCTTGTTTCCTCTGCCATTTCATTGTGCTCCAAAACACACGACCCCATCTTGGCTGGGTGAGATGGATTCCACGATGTTTTGGATTGTGTTGGTGGCTTCGGTGAAGGCGGATATGTTGGGGGTTCTCTTTTGGTGTGGTGGTGTCTTTGCAGTGGTTAGATGCTCTTTCTATTGGTCATCCTCTGCCTTTGTTTTGGTTTTTTGGTCTGGTTCTGTCATGTGTCTTCAATGGTGGATCCCCTTGGACACACTGTGTTGCTTGTGGTTCTTGTTTTGGTTGTCACTTATCCTCAAAGTGATTTTTGTTAGGTTCTCAGTCACCCATAAAGTGTTTTATTGAAAATAAAAAAACAAAATTTTTGGCAATTGGGGATCCAATATTCTCTAAGGTATATATTTCAATGGACTAATGTTTATATATTTAGGAATATTCATATTAAAAACCTTTACACACTTATGATACAATGGTTCAACCTATTGAAAATAACTTCTTCAATATCATGGATATAATAACTATAACAGATCATTTCTATAATCCATCTCCAGGGTCTCTATAGTGTGATCTGGAAGCACCAAGTATGTATGTGACTGAGATAATGTCACCCCTTTAGCATATAAATTCATAGGATTCAAAAGGTGTTTGGAATCTTAGTGATCTTTTTTAACCCAAATTTCATAGAGAGGACTTGTCATTATCACGATGTAAACTAAAATGTGTTTCATCTGACTATTATAAATACAATGCTTGATCTATATATGGATTTTTCCTAGGAATATTAATCAACATAATCAAAAATTTTATTGTTAATATCCTAGTAGGTTAATAGAGGGAAAGCATCAATGAAGCACGATGCCTTGATATATTTAAGAATTATTCAACCAATTGAGTATTAAAGACCACATATAATATTTCCCTTATAGTTTTACATTAATAACCTGATATTTTTTAAAATATTTTTTTCAGATTTATTTAAAATTTTCAATATTTTTCATTTCACACAACACTGAATATGGCTTATGTTATATGAATCCACGGTGTTAGGTTTTAATTGAAATAACTTAAACTTACACTACATGAAATACATAGATTATATTTTTTTATATGAAAAAATATATTTGGCACCTGATACACATAATGATGTGTTTCTTCCCTAGCACGTATTACACAGAAGACCTAGTTTTCTCAATCAATAATGTATTATTTATAGTATTATTAAAATATTATTATAGTTTTCACCTAGTAATTGGAATGGATTTTATGAATAAGATTAATTAAATTATGAAAATATGGACTAAAAATATATATATGAAAAATTATTTGGTGACTAATTAACTAGAAATGAAAATAAAATGCTTTCGATAATATTGGAAATTCTTTTCTAGATAACTATATTTACGAAATCCAACATGCATTCCATAAATAAATTATTTTGGCTACTTTTTATATATTATCTTAATGAAATATATATATATATATTATTTTAATTTATCTATTTAAAATTCATCTAATGTGTTTTATAGATATGAGAGAAAAATAAATCCAATTTATGTATAAAGATATATAATCTTTATAAATGTTAATATTACAAACTTTTAATGGTGCACCTATTTTAAATATAATTTTTTTAAAATAAATCTTAATTCAAAAAATAAATTCATTTTTTGAATTAATAATATATAAATATACATTGTCTATATGTTTGGTATTTTTCTGAGCAGTCTCACTTTTAATGAATAGTTGGAAACATTGAATTTTAATTGAAAATAGTTTTTCCCTATTTTTATTTATATCATTAAATTATACTTTTTAAAAGAATAAATATATAAATTATACAAAAATTAATCCAATTTAGTTCATTAAAATGAATTTAATATAGAAAATTGATATAAAATAATTTCAAACAATTTGGTATTTTTACTAATAAAACACATTTCCTTGTTACATCTACAAGCTTAATATTATATTAATTTCTCTGGAATATATGTATAGAATTTAGAAGGATGGATTACATATATGGAATAAAATTAATTTTTAAAATATTGTATGGTTAATTTAGTTTCTATCCAAATCTATTAGTGAAAGTAATTATAATTAATTTATCAGACTAAGGTAAACACATGTTTATTATTTGTTCAACTTTAACTAAAGGGGAAACATAACCTAGAAACATGCGAAATGGCCATTGTATATCCATATATAGACCATATACTTAATTTTATAAAAAATACACCATTATTGGAGGCACATGATGTAATGGAGACCCCTCAGTAGTGTTTTACTTTTTATATTTAAAATAATACTACTCCTCCTCCGCTACAAATGTATATTCAACCCCTTACTTATTCAAACCTCTCAATCCCATTTTCCAAAAAAACACCTCAAAAAATCTATTCTCAACATTAAAAACTTCTTACTATATCCATAAATTTTTTTCAGTAATAAAACTAAGGAATAATTTCAGAGAAAACCATATAGAGTTACCTAAAAAAAGAGGTAACATCATTCCATAAGCACCTTTATTTTAATTCTTTCTCCACTCCTATATTCATGTTATATCAAGATTATTTAATAAAATCATTAACCTAAATATAATTTTATTTTTTATGTTAAGGTTACGACCTAAACTATCACAAAATTCCATAAAATGGGATATATAATCATCAATCAATATTACGGTGGATGATTACTTTATTTGTGGATGTGTGTGGACGTGTGGTCTACCATCTCTTCAAAAAGATGTGATTCATTACCACTTTAAATGAAATATATTATGGGTGTGTTTGGTAAAATTATATGAAATTTATGACATAAAAATTCTACATTAATGATAATATATATATGTCATTTACATTCTTTCATTCAATATGAATAGATAACGGAAACAACGTTCATGCGTATGTATGACCTACCGTCTCCCGGAATGATGTATTTGATTAAATATTCCTATATTATATAGATTAATATAAATAATTATATATGGAATGTATATGATATTTAAATAATTTTCACATTCTATAAATAATTAAATCATAATCTAATTAAAAGGATCAAGAGTAATAATTCAAAACATATACAAAAAAGAAAGTGGTTGTTACCCAAAATGTAACAATAATAAATAATTATTAATAAAGGGGTAATATAAATGAATAAAAAATAATATATTTTATCATATATAAGAAAAAAATAAGTTGTATATGTATAATGATCTTATATTTAATATACTATAGGTTTTAACATGTATAAAAAATTCAAGACTTAAGGTAATAGATTTCCCGTCTCACTGTTATTTCTATGATATATATATGATATGTTCATCACTTATTCTATTTTTTGGTGTATATAATTACCTATTACATTTTATTTCATGAATTTAATTTATTTCATTATATTATTTCTTTCAATTGATGTTATTATAACACATATATTAGGATTCCAAAGTTACAGAAGTATTAAAGGGTTTTCTAGTGTCGCATTTATTTCTGCGAGTCATGTGCCATATTCAACACTTGTTTCATTTTTTTGGATTAAACACTACCCATATGTGTATTATGTTGTACTTATCCTTATTTTTACAGTTATTTAAAGATTCATTTTATGATATATCTTTCAGGAGGTTTATGGATCAAATGCTACCAAATTAGTAATGTAATTTTTTCTCAATTTGTCTTGATCGAGACATATGTCATGTTATGCACTAATATTCTTATAATAACCATTGGTATCTTTATATTGTGAATATATTTAATTTATGAATATTATAAGATTCATTTAGGGAATTATTTTATGGGGAATATGATTCAATATTACCGATGTGGTAATATTTTAAATCTATAATCTCATCATTTATCATAATTGTTTATGATTATTCATCCATTGATGAAATATTATGACCCATATAAAAAGAAATATAATGAATTATTTAATCCTATGGTTATTAAAAATATATTCTTGTAATGGTATAATATTTCTAGTCATTGGTATATATGATAATTAAAAAATTGTTCTTATCAAAATCCTATTATATCTCCCTCTTTGATTAGAACTATGGGTTTTTGAAAAAAAAATTATAAAAATGTTTTCATGAATCCTTTATTTGTTTTAAAGTTATTTTAAAAGTAAAATATATTCTAATAAAATTCAATCTTCCCTTAATTTGTTTTATAAAAAATAGTTTTCAAAATGTTTTCAAGCTTCCTTTATAATTATTCAAAGATATTTGTGAAGAAAAACATTTTATGAAAATGTTTTATGTTGATGATGTATTTTAAAATATTTTCAAATATTCATTTACTATTTATAAATTTTTTATGTTCAAATATATGTATTTAAATAATTTCAAATATTATTTAAAATGTCTAAAAAGTATTTTCAAATATAAAGTTTTAAAAAACTATTTTATGTTCAGGAAGATATTTTGTGTTTCTTAAATATTCCATTTACTGTTTTAAAAAGATTAGTATCATTGAAAATTAATTCAATGATTTTAAAAAAAATAGTTTTTTCACAGATTTTTATAATTTAATTTTTTATAGGAATGTTTTATGTTCACAAAGTGTTTTAAATATTTTTCAAATCTTCCATTATAAGTTTATAAAATTTTATTTTATATAAAACTGATTTTCAAAGTGTTTTCAATGAAATTATATTTTCTGATAAAACATTTTTAAGGTATTCATAAAATTTAATTTCCATCTATAATGACATTTTTTAGTGTTACTCATATTTTATTGGGGATATGATCTAAGAGAAAAATTCATATTATTTCCATGAATGTTTATGTTTTGATAGAACAGTGTTTATGAAACCCATTTCACATTCATAGGTTATGTGTTCAGAAATCTCACATCTCTTTCATGGATTATATTCATAAGAAACTGCTTTCTAGTTAACATGTTATATACTTAGGAAAATGATTTACCTTTCATGGGTTTTATTATTATGAAACCAACTTGTATTCAAAGTTTATTCTTTTATGATATTATTATGAAACCTAACTCTTTTCAACAGGTTATGATATGTTGATATGTTTGTGATACCCATTTCATTTCATTATTTATGATATAATCAATTTTTATAATCTTGTGGAACATGTATGTATGATTTCATTCATTTATCAGTGGGAACTATATTTTCATATTATGAATTAGGAAAATATTTATAAATCATGCGATTGACATTGATGAAACTGGGAGTGAACTATAGTCAATAATGGAAATTTTCTTCGAAGATGGTACTAGGAGTTAACCATGACTACTGAGATTACCTTACGAGTGAACCTTACTAACTAATATAGTAATGGGATTGAACCATGTCCGCTATGATGGTTTGTAAAGTGAACCCATTACAATACAAAGAATTGGTTGTGACTAGGGATGGTGGGGTCCCGCCTAGCAGCTATAGCCCACATCAGGTGCCTTGATAAGATTTTGAAATCAGCTTTGGATTATATGGAATGATTCTATATGTTTATGTGTATACAAAAATTCCCTGACATATTCCTTTTTTATGTATTCATGGATTATTCTATTGATTCATTTATGATACTTGTCTTATGAAAATCCAATACTTATGCCATAACTTAGGTATATGACCTTTCATATGCATGGAATATTCTTAAATTATTATTCTCATGTTCTCAAACCCTTATTCCTAGGATATGATAATTTATCTCCCCTTTTCACTCTTTCTGATAATCTTAGATAACCATTTATTATGTTCCATTTCCCCATGTTATAAATAAATATTCTACATTGATGTACTAACAGGGAATATATTTATGGGATATGTAAATTGTTTTTTAAAAATTTAGAATAATTTATTCCAAGATATAAAATACATAATACTATTATGGTACGCATGAATTTACTTTTTAAATTTGATGTATATACATAAAAATTATGTAATATACATGTATGTTATGCTTGGGTCACTATAGTTAGTATCCAAGGAAATTTTTATTCATAATTTGGAATCTGTGATGAGAAAAAATTATTGGTATGCATATCGATATTTCAAAATATATGTGTAGGGATGTATTTAAGGAAAAGATGAATGTGTCATAGATTTAAAAGTAATTGTCCTAATTTAGATATCCAATAAGTAATTTTTTCACGCTTACATGGTTTTCTACTATGATAAGTGTGTCTCACACTATAATTTCTAGTCATAGTCAAATAAATTTCACCATTATAATTTTAACATGATTTTGGTAATAAAGGTTTTTATATTTGAAAATTATTTTATGGAATACCCACATAGTAGGTTTTTATACAAAAATATCATCATAAATAGAAAATGTAAAATAAAAATCTCATCAAAATACAAGTATTATGAATAGAAAAACAAATTTCAAAGAAGATAATATAGACGTGGAAGAAAAATATGACGCCAAATAATTAATATATATTGATATAAAACATCGTCTAGAGAAAGTTAACGATCAAGGAATTGTAAATCTAGGATGGGTTAAAAGGAAATTTATTTCATAGTAATAAATGTAAATTAATAGCGTTTTTATTTCAAGGTTCTCTTTCTAATGTCGAAAGATTTTGACTAACCATATATAGAATGTGAGAAAATAAAAAAAAATATTTTCATGTCAAAAAAATAATAGCATATTATTATTGTTCATCTATATATTAGCATTATATCTCTTATGCTAGGAAATGGATATTTGAGATAGTTTTTTATTATTAATGAACTTTTAGTGAATCATAATGTCTATAAGTCATTCTAAAATATTCTAAATATTTAACAAAACTAAAATGGTTAGAGTTGGTTATTAAATAAGATAACTCATGCTTTTACCTCAACCAATTATAAAAAAGAGAATCATAATCCATTATATAAGTTTTTAACCTTAAGGATCCTCCAAAATAATACCGACCATATTCTGAACCCAAATATTTTATGAGAAATTTATCCCTAAAAAACCTATACTATTTCATAATGTCACATTCCAAATTTGTGAAAACATTGATAAAATATAATTGTATCTGGAATCATCAATATTTGTATCCTTATTACATATAAAACATATAACAAAAACTCTCAAAATATTAATAAATTTCATTAAAAATAAAGGTTATCTCATACTCATCAGCTCTTAGTTCCAAAAACATAATAGCATTCATCCTAAATAATACTTTCTGTTAAACCTAAAGGTCATATATGCTTTAACCTAAATAAGTGCCTCTAGAAATATTATTAATCATATAAAATTCCCATAATGTTTCAAAAATATTGGATTATATAATATGATACCCATAATTAACATATTATTTTTTAGTAAAATTGTTTAATTAAAAATTTTGTCTTACTGACCAGAAGATCATGTAAGCTAATGATAGTTGCCCAACCTTGTCACCCTTCGGTTCTATGTTCAATCCACATGTCCTTTCCATATGTGATAGGTTGTCACCTATCAAAAAGATTATCCTTTTTTAAAACTACATCCTTCCAAATAATATGATGAACATCCTCAAAAATAAAATAACTCATCCCATCATTTTTACCTAGTAAGGTTTTCTATATGATATATTATAAAAATTTACTAATTCATTTATCCCAATAGTACATAAATATACTATCCTCAAAATAATATTAATTTTTAAGGATATTAATAACTTTAAACTTATATTCAAAAACTATTAAATCATTATTCCCCAAATTATGTTTTCAGAGAAACCTATTATAAACCCAGTTTTTTTATTCCCACAAATGATTCCATAAATATCATGTTAAAAACATTCACAAAAATATCAATAGAGGAAAATATGACTATTAAATAAGTATAACCTTAGAATTATCATCCCATGAAACTTTTGGTTTATCCCAATATGAATCATATATTAAGGGTCCTCAATCATGTGTTTTCAAAAGATTCCATCTCATCACTAAATAAAGCTTCTTGGTTATCAATACTACTCAATGTATGTTTTCAAATACTTAAAGATACAATTTTGTTGAATAATAATTAGTTATTTCATTATTCTGACTATAAAATACGTAGTTTTTATGTATTTTTATTTTATATAATATTTTTGATATTTTTCAATTTACACAACACTTAATATATTTTTTGATATTCTTTCATGTTTCTTAGAACGTGTGTTCTTATCAGGAATCACTACTTTCAGACAGTTCCTATTAGATTTATTTATGGAACTGAGAACATACAATTTTTATTTATCCAAAGGGACCTCCTTTCCCATGGAAGTCATTTATTATGTTTGAACTTACGATACTTATGGACCCGCCTTAGTCGAGAGGATGGGAGGTCGAACTCATCTCACCCTTTTTGGGGGGAATTATTTCTTACTCTAGGAATCTCTTATATATTTGATATATTTTCATTTATCATTAATAATTCACAATGTATAACTTACATTTCCATTGGATTTTTCAATCAATTATTAGAATGTGTGAAATTTTTAATCATCCACATGTATTCGAGGATCTTCAGTAATGGAGACATCAATATTTATTTTAGGTAATCCATTAATGGTATCCTCTCATATAATATTTAGAGCTTCTATTAACCATCATTATAATAATATGGGTTTTAAACCCACTTATTGGGGCACTCTAGAATTTATTTTTGTCTAAGGAGACGAAGGTTTGTTTTGATGTCGGGATCATACCCATAAATGGGCTACCTATATATCATTGTGAAAGGATTAATAACCCATTTATTTTTGTGCTACTTAATATGACATGCCATATCTTTTATGGTCATGTGATAAGGACCTATCCATAAATTTTATTGTCTTTTGGTAAGGACATCTAATAGAAATGTGCTAAGTCAATGTTTCGTGAGGGACTTATACCTAAGAAGTCCATGGAATATGTAAAAGATATTTACTTCCAATATGGATTATACACTATTGGGAATATTGAACATGAAGGACAGGGTTGATATGATGTGTTGGGTTTGAGAGAGTCTTCCTATATATCCCATTTTTCTGGGAATCAAAACCCATGAAGAATAGTGTTTCTCATAAGAGAGTGTAGTCATTTTTGAAAATTGAATTTGGGATTACTTCCTGGAAAGGATACATTGGTTATTTAGGGGTTTAATTTGTGGATTACTCTTATGGAGGATTCCCATTTATGGATAAAATGATATAGAGCTCGGGGCATAGGAAGGCTTCCTATATATCCTAATTATGGTGGGAATCAGAGTTCACATAGTTCATTTAATCTTATTTGGGTGTATAAACCATTAAGAGAAATATGTTATGGATTAATCCAAAGGAGGATACCCTGATTTAGAAAATTTGGGTTGGATTAATAAAATAGGATACCCAATGAGCTCGGGCCCTATTGAAGGCATTCTACGTATCCCAATTTTTGTGGGAATCTGAGTTCTCGTTGATCAAGGGTTATTGTGTGGGTGTTGTGATCATCATGTTTCTCTAATCCCATGTGAGTCATTCTCAGTATGAGAAACAAGATGATGTGAGTTATTCAACAAACCACATACAAATATCATCCCCTGATGGGATAGGGTGGGCCTATGGGGAAAGAAGCATAGTTGATGGTGGATGGAGGTGTGAAGAAATGAACCCTTTAATGTGGGATGAAATTGGGGGTAAGGATGACCGTCCCTCAGAAGACTAATGACTTACCTCAATGGGAGTTACCGTTTAAGTTTGTATGGGGCTTACTCCTAATGCAGATTCCCATTTGAGATTAGTTGGGTCTTAGTCCTAAGTAGGATTCCCTTTTGAGATTTTACCTGGAATATGAGTCAGGTGATGAAGTTTGAGGAATTCCTTGATTAGTGTATTGACCAAAGGTACACAAGGAATCCATAAGGAGAGTCCAAACCCAAAACATGAGAAAGGAACCATGTGGAGTAATTCGACTCAAAGAAATTCAATGAGTGTGATGGAGTTTCTCAAATCATGAAATTCCTAGGTTGGAAGTTGGGACACATAGAGGGAGAAATGAAAAAATGTCATCAACAAGACTAGAAAAGTAATTGGTGTGAGTCTCCATTTTTCATGCGGGTTAGTGACAAAAGAAAAGGGATCGACCTGAATGGTCAGGACCATAGGCTAACACTGATCCCGAGATGGGGTCTGGGTGCAGGTGCTCCTCCAAGGTGCATTGTGTAGGTTCTCTACTGAGGTTCCTCGTGCAGGTGCTTCATGGGGGTGCTTTTCCAATTAGTGCTCCACGTAGGTGCTCCGTGTGGGTGGTCCACCAAGGTGTGTCACGCAGGTGCTTCGCGGAATCCCATGGGGTAAGTCCTTAGTGGAGGTCCAAATGTTCTAGACCCTGATGAGACTTTGAACAACTTTTACCTCCTTAATTATCTCTTCTCTCATGATTTAGAAAATTAATTGAGAGTTCTAGAGAACTTCTAAAAGGACCCACACAACGGTAGTTACAATAGTTCTTCTGACTTCTTCTACCTCTGAAATGAGGAGCCCAAGGGTCCTACTTATAGGCAAGGAGGGGAACTAGTCTAAGGGAGGATGTCCGCGTAGGTCCTTCGCATAGCTCTTCCACGTATCTCTTCAATGCAAGGGTGTAAAAAATACACATCTGCCTTGATCATCCATGTAGGTCCTCTATGAAGGTTCTCCACATAAGTCATGCACGCTGGTGATGTAAATTCATTTATAAATTTTATTCATCTTCCGAGTTACATAAATTTTGATTCAAAAGTCCGTTTGGGCTTTGTGACCAGTCATATCGAAGATCATGAAGTGATTTAAAATTTATTAGATGTTTCGTACCCCATACCGTATTGGATTAAACAAGGAAATTCATATTTAATCAATTGACACATTTTCATCATCTATCATGGAAATCCATAGTAAAATTTTAGTGGGGATTTTCCCCTTATCCCTAATTTTGGATAAGTCTTTTGGAAGATAGAAATCCAGACTAAATATTTATTCATTATGATGTAACATCATTACTCATACATGATTTTTTTTCTATGTGATAATAATATCATCAACTTTGTGGAGAAGTGCATGAAACAAATTCTATGGTGTCAAAAAAATCCCCCCTTAGAATTAGATTCACTCAGAATGAAAATAATATGTTTCTAAGGTAACTATACTCATTCCATATAGGATCTTCCGTAATGGTATTAATGACATTCACTGACGCATAATGAATTGATGGAATTATTTCATTATATTTGTAAGATCGTCTCCTTGTATATCTTCCAAGATAATTTTTTCGAATATACGCTGAATTACCAGGAATTGTTTGATGGAAAGTAATCTGATGGGAATCCAGGGATAGTTCAGTTCTGTATTCACTTTGCGCCTTCTTCTCTAATCGGGAGAAAACTTACATCTATTGTGGATGAGATTGTAGATGTGAAAAATACCCTATCCCTATGGGATGGGGTTATCTTTGTTCTTATTCATCAAACCTTCGATCATTTTTTATTGAATTCAAAGGATGAGTTAATAAGTCCCCTACCCCATAGGATAGGGTGGATATTGAACTACTATAGCTAAGATTTATGTAGCTACACTTCTGATTTTGTGATTTTTTTCCGAACATTAGTAGGGTGAATTGTCCAAAAACCCCTTAAATCGCCTATTTTAGAAGACCATTGAGCTATTTACAACAATTGTTCCATTTTATGGATGACATCCTCTAAGAGGGATTCTTACTTAATATTCTCAAATGCTTGATGCAATAATATCTCAAAATATTTCTCTCTTTAAGGCCGACACTACTTAGAGCTAGTTAAGGCCTTTTCTTGATCGTATATTTGATTACACACAAAATTTGTTGATTATAGCTAGTCATGGGCAATAACATTGCATGAGACCACTTTTGTTGGGATTTGAAGATTATAGAGCATAGTGAAATGAAATGCACTTTGTATACCCCATTATCTGATTTGAACACCAGATGGGGTATCATAAAGTAACTACTGCATCCAATTTAGTGAATTGGGGAATGCACGTTGAAGGGTTCCCTTCTTCTTATCAAACTTTGGATGTCAGGAAAATGGAAGCGAAACCATGTCAATTTGTTATTGTACCCATCTATTACCTTAACATGATTTGGATGTTCAAAATATGGTAATACATTGGATTTCATAAGAAAAATAGTTTTCCACATGTCGACAGAGATATCATGAATGAAATATTCTACCATAAATTCTGGAATGTTGTATTGGGAGTTTTCCAAATTCCAGAACATGACTGGTATTTCACCTTTAGCAAATTTTTTTCTCATATTCAACATATCCTAATCATCATTTTCTAAAGGTTTCTCAACATGGTCTGACCATAGAGGTAACTTCTCAATTGTTTTATCATAATCAATAGGATCAATTGTTTTTTCTTCTACTATATTAGGAGAAAAATGATGCAATGGGGTTCAGAGAATGGCTACTGCCTTCAGTTGTCTTCTAGTTGTGAAAATATTAAACCTGTTAGTGACAAGTAATCAGACATGACTGGCCTTTTGTTGGAAAGTCCCTCGAGATAAGAGGGATTTATTTTTACTACATTGTCAATTTGAGAAATATTCTGAAAATTTGAAACACTACTATGGGGTGAACATTCGTATTGAATTCCATCAAGGTAAGGACCACTATGGTGGAAAATAGTAGGGGATAAATCATCTAAATCCTTGTTCAGTTTTGATACAAAGAGGGTTATTGCGGCTCTCATCTTGAGGAAGGTTCTCTAGAATGAAAAAATATTCATGACGCAAGCCTTTATGATGAAGTGTCTGATGAGGTATTTAAGAATTAATGTTACTAATCCCACCATTTGGTAATTGTAAATTAGCATCATGAGTTACAATAGAAAAATGAATGAGGTATTCAAGAACTCCTGTATTAAGTGGAGCCAGATCATAGATAGTCTCTTAATTTACCAACTGTGTTAGGAATGACATCTTAGAATATCTTTTAAATGTAGTTGGGGCCACATAATGGTAGAAGTGGTTGTCATGGGATGGTGTATGTACCTGCCTTGGTGTAGTCATGAGAATGAGATTATTATCTCTAAATGAAAAAGGTGTGTATTCCTGATTTGGTTGTCTGTATCATATAGGGTAGTATTCCCCATAACCTCCTAGATTAGAATAGAGGTTTTTATCTTCACTAGAATGGAATTTCAATGAGTCATCCCAATTATGGGGATATATTTATGTTTATGTTCCCCTAGTGCTGTTGAAGTTTCTATTATGATATTCTGGAAGGCATCCAGAATATGGGAAGGGATTTGTGTCTACCCTTTCACCATTGCTAAAATATGTTCGGTGACATTAGTAGCAAGAATGGGAATATAAATCCACTCTATATCTTGAGTATGTGTAGGTGCATGAATTTTTCATCCCTTTCCTTTAAATAAGTACTTATAGTACTCATGTATGGGGTTAGAGAGTTGAGTTTTCCCCAGTATTGTCATTGATGTTTTTCGAATGACTTCTCTGGGTGGTGAAAAATGAAACTGTTGTAAGACATAATGGATGTTGGAAGGTGTGTGAGCCTTCTGGATGTTTTCTGTCAAGCACAGTATACAGTCATATTTCAATGCGAACAGATAATACTACTGGTATAATTGGTTAGTGTAGGATGGTGTATGATCCTATTTACCAGTACCCACCATATTGGATTGGTGGGATTTCTTGAATGCAGTCAAATGATCCTGATGACTAAATGAAAATTTTTAAGAAAGTGTATGTACTTTATCATGGTAATTATCTAAGGGTTAAAAGGTGGGATTGGTTGGTTGCTGGCATGTGAGTCTGCTAACAGAAAGAATTAGGATGGGTGGGATTATGTGCTCTTTCTTTGTTTTCCCCCAAGATAGGTTGATGGAATTTTCTAGTGGGGGAACAGGTAAGAACCCACTCTTAGTTGGATGGAAATTGTCTTCAGAGGTTCATCTTGTGTGCCCAGGTCTGGGGAACTTGGGCCAAAAAACTGAAGGCAACACCCCCATCAATTTGGGGGTTCACTACCATACAATTCTGATGACGATGATTCTTGGCGGGATCCCTCTGGAAGGATCCCTTCATCATTGAGTTCAGTCCATTAGTGACCTCTTTATTAACCTCCTTATATTATGGGGTGACTGGTAATTTTATTATAGGGATAAGGACCCAAAATGGTTGAAGATAGTGGTTGGAAACGTTTACTAATTAACCATTTTTTGTCGCTGACCGGACGATCGGGGGTTGTTGTTAACTTCGAGAGCCTATCGGGTAGCCTTCAGGGTTGGGATTGTACCTTGATGATGGTATTCCCATACCAATAAATTTGGGACCCAGTGTTGAAGATGTTGAGTTGGTTATGACATCCTTCTAGCAGATGAGGATCCATCTTGAGTAATGAATAGGGAATTCACGGGTGCAAATTTGAAGGAATCCATTTTGGAGTGAATGGAGTTATAAGAAAACATAGAAAACCAAAGAACTCCATTAAATCAACCATTGGGATTGTACCTTGATGATGGTATTCCCATACCAATAAATTTGGGACCCAGTGTTGAAGATTTTGAGTTGGTGATGACATCCTTCTAGCGGATGAGGATCCATATTGAGTAATGAATAGGGAATTCACGGGTGAAAATTTGAAGGAATCCATTTTGGAGTGAATGGAGTTATAAGAAAACATAGAAAAACAAAGAACTCCATTAAATCAACCACATTTAGACTAATACATGGGTTATTGATTCCCTTGTTTATCCTTCCATTATAAATTGATATGGTTCAAATAGATGGGCAACACTATAAATGTGGTTGAGGTTTCAAGTTGAGTTCACCATTTTGGTTTCATGTCCCTAAGAACGTGTGTTCTGATTAGGAATCACTAATTTCTAGTGGTTTCCATTGGATTTATTTATAGTACTAGAAACATCCAATAGTTCTTTATCCAAAGGAACCTTCTTTCCAAATTCATTAGTTCATTATGTGTGAAGTTACAGTACTTGGGAATATGCATTGGTCTAGGGAATCGAAGGATGGACTCATTACACCCTTTGGGGGGGGTTATTTCTTACTCTAGTACTCTCTTATATATTTGAGATATTTTCATGAATGATTATTAATTCACCAGATATAACGTAGGTTTCCATTGGAATTTTCAATCAATTATTACCATGTGTGAAATTTATAATCATCCATATGTTTTTGAGGTTCTTTATTATGGATACATATATATGTAATTGAGTTTCTTCATCAATGGTATCCTCTCATATATAATTTAGAGATTCTTTTAACCATCGTTATGATAATACTAGTTTTTAAGCCACTCAGTGGGGCAATCGGTAATTTATTGTCATCTAGGGAGATGGAGGGTTGTTTTGAAGTCATGATCTTACCCATAAATGGGCTACCTAAGTATTATTGTGAAAGAAATCAGAACAATCATTGTTTGGTGCCAATAAATGGGACACATAATTCATTTTAAGGCCATTTGATAAGGACCTATACGTACAATTTAATTTTATTTGGTAAGGACATCTAAGTGAAAGGTGATTAGTTAATGTTTGTTTTGGAACTTATGCCTAAGAATCCCAAGGAACATGAAAAATATACGAGTTATCAAGTTGGATTATACCCTATAGTGAATATGACCCAGGAAGAATAGGGTTGATTTCAAGGGATGGGTTTGACCCTCATAGAGGCTTCCAACATATCCCATTTGAATAAGAATCAAAGCCCACATAGTTCAGTGAGTCTCATAGGATATTGTAGTCATATGAGAGAGATAATTATGGGCTTACTTACTTAAAAGGATTCCTTGGTAATTTGGGGGTTTAATTTGGGGAATACTTCTATGGAGGATGCCCATTTATGGATGAAATGAGATGGAGCTTAGGCCTTAGGGCTGGATTCTTATAAATCCCAATCATAGTGGTAGTTAGCATTCCCGTAGTTCATTCAATCTCCCAGCGGTGTATTAACCTTTTATGTGAGGTAGTTTAGGGATTACTCCTAAGGAGTATGCCCCGATTTAGGGAATTAAGGGTGGATTCCTAAATCATGATATCCCATGACATGGGGCCCTGATAAAGGCTTCCTATATATCCAAATTATGGTGGGAATCATATTTCTCGTAATTCAATGGTTTATTATGTTGGTTTTGTGATCATCGTATTTCCTTAAGTCCATATGAGTTATACTCGATGTGAGAAACAAGATGATTTGAACTATTAAACAAAGAAAATAAAATACCTTCCTCTCATGCAAGAGGGGGGCCCTATAGTGAATGAAGTTGAGGCGATGGTGGATGGGGGCATAGAGCAATGAACCTTTTAATGTGGAATGACATTGTGGGTCATGCTGCTCAAACCTCAGAAAATTAGGGACATACCTCAATGAGAGTTCCCTTTTAGGATTGGTTGGGGTTTCCTACTAAGGAGGATTCCCATTTGAGATGGGTTGGGGGTTACTCATAAGGATGATGCCCATTTGAGATTTAACCTGGCATATGAGTCAGGTGATGAAGTATGAGGAGTTCCTTAAGAAGTGTATCGACTCAAGGTACTCTAGGAATCTATAAGGAGAGTCGAAATGTGTAACATGTTAATATAATACTTCAAATAATCTATCACCATCCATGGGAAATAACTCCCAAGAAAGAACACAATCTACACTTGGGGTTTCACTCATCATGGTCTCTAAATATTTTCCAAGTACACCCATGACCAAACAATCTAGGAGGTAAGTAAATGATCAATATATTATTAAAAATTAGAGAAATAAATATTTTAAACCTCGCATATAACAAAAAATCAAAGAAAACCCACTTTGACATTCTTCAATAATTACATAATCATAAAAAAAACCCTAAGGTTAAAACTATGATAAAGGGTATCAAAGAGGGCCTCATTAGTGATGAAACCCGTACTATTAATATCCCAAATGATACATCATATACAAACTAAATTTTCATAATGATTTATTTTCCACTTCTTTAAAAACCACTTAATATAAATAATTGAATATAATAAGATTACAAATACCAATTTTAAATGAAATATTCCATTTATGAAACATAAAATAATGATCAAGGAATATATTGTTTATCAAAATAATTCTAATGAACCACCAAAACATTTATTTTGATTATTTTGACAGAAAATCTTATAATTTTGAATAATGAAATGATATTTTCATTTATTAGCATTTAATATAAGACACAATTTAATAGAAACCATTTATATTTCCATCAAAATAATTTATTTTTTAAAAATATTATTCCATGATTTTGAAATTAATAGAAATGAAGATGGGAATCTACGTCAACTGAAAGTAAATTGTGTTATAATTTTTCTCCATCCAAGGAAAACACCAAAATATGAGAGGAATATCGCTTCACTTGTCTAAAATAATTAAAACCCTTTCATAGAACAAATATAAACTAAAAAAATCATATTGGAAAGTGAATTTAGGATCTGAGAGGAAATTAGAACCTAGTAAAAATTTAATAAATGAGAATAAGTAATATGAATAAAAATACAGAAATAACCTAGAAACACACTTTACATCCATGTATATAGGCCAAAATTTGATGGATAAACATGGTTAGAGCACATTATTGAGCTCACTAGATTGGTTGAGTTAGGGGAATAAGAGGAGAGGAAAAGCTGATCCTAAAATCAGAAGGGTAAAAAGTTCAAATCAGTTTGTTTTGTTATTTTGGAAAAAAATACATTTTAAGGATATGCGGTTTACCAAACTGTGTGGGAACCATAATGATTAAGAATTCAAAATAGTAAGCTGGAACAAAATTTACTCACATGGTTTTTCCCAATGGGAATTAATTTCCCACTAATAATATAACATACACTCACAAATAAAGGTATGATGAACCGTTTCTCCTAGGGACTACACTAACTGTGCATTACCCAAACACACTAACCATGCATGTTCAAAAATTACCACAAGATCCTTCTACGTAAGAGTACCATAATGATTTAGTCTAAAATGATCACTCTAGCACATGTGAAGAAAGAAATCTTGTATAAAGGTAATATTCATGGCCTGTTAAACCATATATTAGTAATAAAGAAACCATGATAAAAATTAAATATTCCAAAATTTTGAAAACTCAACTTATAAACATATATAATTAAAAAAACAAAAATATTATAGAGTAATAAAAACTATAATTCATAAGTGACATAGAGTTTTTATAAGTAATAGAATTGAAATTCTCATTAATGTAAGGTATGAGTGTATATAATTTGCTTGGATTATTCAAGGACACTAATTTTAATATTAAAATTTAAAAATTAAATGAAGTGAAAAAAACCTAGTCATTAATTTGTCTTATATTAACCGAAATTCAAAGTGCCTTTATAAAATAGACATAACCAGTTTGGATTAGTTAAGAATACATGAAAACAATTACATCATTAATAAGAAATGGATAAACCCACTAAGGGTTATAATATAACGTTGAATTGGTTTTAAAATAAATAATATAAGAATAATAAAATTTGGAAAATTATCAAATAAAAATTAAAATGTAGTAAATATTTGATAGAAAACTTATCCAAAATGATGAAAACACATTTAAAGTAATTTATCAATGTGGTGGGGGTGATTAATTATGGTTTAAATAAATATATTCTCATAATAATTACATATGTTTTTAAAATTTAATTATAATGAGAAAAAAATAATTATTTATTTCATATTTATCTTTTATTTGAATAAAATAAAAATCACTTACACTTTAAAAAATTATTTATATATTTCATTTAATTACATATATTGTGTTAAGAACAATTATGAAATTTTCTGTTCAATAAAATAATATTAAACTAATAAAATTAATGATAAGAATGTCAACTAATGTTAGTGGATTATGTTGTTAAAAATTTTACAATTGAAATATTTTACAATTAGTCATCTTTTATTGGTTCATTTAATCTTCCAAACCATTAATGGATGGATTTATAATTATAAATAACCCTTAGATTCTTCATTTGGTGATGGTGTTCTAGCTATGGATTTGTCTTTATTAAAATTATAAGATTATATATTCATGAATATATTTTTAATGGTTATTATGTTTGAATGTTTTTGAACAAAAAATTGATGAGTTTTAAATCATTTAAAATTAATTTTTAAAACTTTGAACGTGATAATGGTGGGATTCGTGGGTTTAACCTCTCATATTGACACTATTAAATGTTTTGTTGATGATTTTATCTCTACCCCGTTTTATAATCTCACCATTTCATCAATTTCATCTATCATGTAATGTATTTTCCCCTATTAATATATTTTAATAAAGTTTCCCAATATTCTATGTCATGTTTGATGTTGGGGGCCCACTTATTCTCTTCAAGAGTCTGAATTACCCCAATAAATTTATTAAATTCATTAGTAAATTTATTTATTCAAAACATTTAACTCCCACTAGAAAAAAAAATATTGAAAAAGAAGGTAATGTGTTGAAATGGATTAAAATAATCCAGTTATGGGTTGAATTTCATTTGGTGTTCTTGTGAAAATTGGTCTTATGATATGTATTAGATAAGAAACATTGGTTATGTTTTTTTTTCATTTTATGATTTTTAGGGTTTTTTCTCACAAATTGTTTCTATTGGATAAAAAAATATATTGGGGATCCATTATCCTCTAAGGTATATAATCCTATGGATGAGTGTTTATAATTTCATGAATATTCGTATAAAAAACCTTTACAAACTTTTGATACAATGTTTCCACCTATTAAATATAATTTCTTCAATAACATAGATGTAATAACTATAATAGATCATTTCCATACTCCATCTCTAGGGTCTCTATAGAGTGATCTTGCAGCACTACGTATATAAATTACTGAGTTAATGTCACCCCTTTAGCATATAATGTTCATAGGATTTTAAATGTGTTTGGAATCTTGGTGATCAATTTTAACCCTAATTTCATTGAGGGGAATTTTCCTTATCATGATCTAAACTAAAATTTGTTCTATTTCTCTATTATACAAAAAATTATTGCTATATATATAGAGCTTTCTTCAGAATCATAATAAATTCAATCTAATTTTTTACAGTTAATATCCTACCAGGTTTATAGAGGGAAAGAATATGTGAATCCTGATGCCTTCATATATATAAGAAATATTCATACACATGTTCTATGAAGACCACATATAGTATTTATCTTATAGTTTTACTATAACAAGCAGATATCTAGTGAAATATTTTTTTCAAATTATTTTTATCTTTTCATTATTTTTCATTCCACGCAACACTAAATATGGCTTCTATTATATGAATCTACTATGTTTGGTTTGAATTGAACAAGAAAAGATAATCTTGCACTACATGAATAACCTAGATTATATTTTGTTACATGAAACAATATATTTGGATTTTTTTACACATAATGATGTTTTCCTTCACTAGTTTGTGTTACACACAAGACCTAGTTTTACCAAACAACAGTGTATTATTAATAGTATTATTAAAATATTAGTATAGTTTTCACGTAATCATTGGAATGGATGTTTTGAATAAGATTAATTAAAATTTGATTATTTTGTTTACACATGTACATAGGAATAATTATTTCGTGACTAATTAACAATAAATTTAAATAAAAACTTTTTAATAATATATGAAATATTTTTCTAGAGAACTATATTTATGCAACCAAACATGATTTCCCTAAAAAATTTATTAGACCACTTTTGATATATTATTTTGATGATATATATATATATATTAATTATTCAACTATTTAACATTCATCTAATGTGTTTTATATATAAGAGAGAAGAAAAAAATTATAATTTTATGTATTAAGATATATAATCATTATAAAAGTTAATTTTACCTACATTAAGTGGTACACCTTTTTTAAATATAGTTTTTTAAAATATTATAAATCTTAATTGAAAAAATAAAATTATTTTTTTAATCAATAATATTGAAATTTAATCTGGATAATGGTTGGTATTTTTCAAGTCTCATTTTTAATGAATAGTTAAAAATGTAGAATTTTAATTGAAAATATATTTTTCATATATTTTATTTATAACATTAAATTATATTTTTTAAATGATAAATTTATTAATTATACATAAATTAATCCAATTTTGTTCATTATAATGAATCTAATATTGAAACTGGATATAAAACCGTTTCAAACATTTGAAAACTTTTACTTATAAAACTTGTTATCTCGTCCAATCTATAGGCTTAATATTAAATTAATTTCTCCCAATTATTTGTTTAGAATTTAGAAGGTTCGATTCCATATTTGGAATCAAACTTATTTTAAATTTATAGTTAGGTTGGCATAGTTTCTAACCAAAACTATTAATGATATTAATTATAATTAATTACTCTGATTAAGGTAAAAATGAGATTATTATTGGTCAAACTTATTCTATAAAAGGGTAGTCACCCCTTACTTATTCAAACCTCTCAATCTAGTTTTCCAAAACAATGCCTCCCAAAATCTTGTCTCGAAAAACCAAACATCTTCTGATAGACCTCATGTTTTTTCATTAATCCAACAAAGGAATACTTTTGGAGAAACCCAAATGGAGTTACCTAAAAAATAGGTAACATCCTTCCATAAACACATTAGTTTTAATTCTTTCTTCAACCCATTATTCTTATTATTTAATGGTTATATTATAAAATCAGAAACATAAATATAATTATATTTTTATGTTAAGGATTCGACTTAAACTCTCCCAAAATTCCATCAAATTGGATATATAATAATCATTCATCTGAACGGTGGACGATAACTTCTTTTATGGATGTTTTTGGACATGTTGTCTACTGTCTCCTCAAAATGATGTGATTCATTTATAATTTAAATGAAATGTATTAAGGGTGTATTTATTAAAATTATATGAAATATATGACATAAAATTTCTAATTTAATGATAATATATATGTGAGTTTCATTTACATTATTTATTTCAATATGAATAGAAAACGGAAACAACGTTCATGTGTATGTGTAACCTACAGTCTCCATAAACAATGTATTCCATTAAATATTCCTATATTTTATAGATTATTATAATTAATTATATAATTAATATGTATTATATTTAATTCAGTTTTCAAATTTTATAAATAAGTAAATAATAATCTAATTAAGAGGATCAAGACTAACAAGTAAAAACATATACAAAAAAGAAAGCGGTTATTACCCGAAATGTAACATTAATAATAAATTATTAATAAAAGGGTATTATAATTGCATAAAAAATTATATATGGTATAATATATAATAATAAGTCTATTTGGTAGATATAAAATTATGTTATATTAGTTATACAAGAGTTTTTAAAGTGTATAGAAAAATCAAGACTTAAGGTAATAGATTTTTCGTCCCAGTTTTATTTAAATGAGATATATGATATACTCTCCAATTATTAATTTTTTTTGTGGTGTATATAATTACCTATTGCATGTGATGTCATGAATTTAATTTATTTCATGATATTAAAATTTTCAATTGATGATATTTTTTAATGTATCTCACGATTCCAACGTTACACAAGAATGAAGGGGGTTTATAGTCTCACATTTATTTCTATGACACATGTTCCATATTCAAAACTTGTTTTATTTTTTGGATTATATACTAACCATAAATGTATTATATTATACATGTAATTAAATATATGGGTATTTAAATATACATTTTATGATATATCTTTCATGGGGTTTATCATTCAAATGTTAATAAATTTGTAATGTAATTTGGTCTCAATTTTCCTTCTTTGATACATATGTAATATTATGAATCTATATTATTATAATAGCCTTTGATATGTTTATATAATGAATATATTTAATTTAAAAATATTATAAAATACATTTAATGTTATTATTTCATAGGGAATTTGATTCAATGTTACCAACATGGTAATTTTTTATTTCTATAATCTCATCATTTATCAGAATTGTTTATGATTTTTCTTCCAATGATGAAATATTATGATCCATATCTCAATAAATATAAGGAATTTTATTCTCCTTTGGTTATTTAAAAAATATTCATGTAATTTTATTATATTTCCAATCTTTTACAAATATAATAATTAAGAAATTGTTTAGGAAAATCTGATTATATCTCACTCATTGATTAGAAAATCGGTGTTTTTTAAAAAAAATATTTTTAAAAATATTTTCAAGACTAATTTAGGAGTTTTCAAGGTTGTATTAAAAGGAAATTATCTTCAAATGTTTTAATTAATCCTTCATATTTTTTAAGGAAAAATGTTTTCAACATGTTTTTAAGTTTCCTTAAAAAAAATTTATAGATATTTGAGAAGTAAAAGGTTTTTAAAACAATTTCTATTCATGAAGTATTTTAATATATTTTCAAATATTCCTTTACAATTTTTCAAAATATTATTTTCAAATAATTATTTTCCAATAATTTCAATGATTATTTAATGTGTTTTCAAAGAAATTCTCAAATAAAAACGTTTTCAAAAATATTTTATGTTCAATAAGTTTTTAACATTATTTTAAAAGATTCCATAAGATGTTTTAAAAAGGATAGTTTTAATGAAAATTATTTTATAGATTTAAAATATTTTTTATATATTTTTCATATATTTTTTAATTTTTTTATTGAAATATTTTATGTTCACAAGGTATTTTAATTAATTTTTTATGATTCCTTCATATGTTTTGAAAAGGATATATTAAAAGAAAACGATCTTAAATGTGTTTTTTAAATAAATTATATCTTCTCATGAAAAGTTTTTAACATATTTTTCAAAATTATTTTCCATCTACGATGGCGTTATTTAGTGTTACTCATTCATTATTAGGGATATGATCCAAGAAAAAAATTAAAATTATTTCTCTAAATGGTTTATGTTTTGATGTAATGATATTTATGAAATCATTTTTTCTTTGAAGGGTTACATGTTTATGAAACTCATTTTTCTTTTATGGTTTATATACTTATGAAACTCGTTTCTATAAAACATGTTATATTATTATGAAAATGATTTATTTTTCATGGGTTATATTATTATTATACCCACTTAATTTCATAGGTTATACTTTTATGATATTATTATGAAACATGTCTCTTTTAAATAGGTTATGTTATGTTGATATGTTTATGATACCTGTGTCATTTCATGGGTTATTATATTTAAATTTTTATGATATTGTGGAACATGTATATATGATTTAATTATTTTTTGAGTGAAAAATATATTTTCCTATTATGAATTTGGTAATGATTTATATATCATGATATTGACATGGTTTTAATGAGGAGTGAACTCTATTCAGTAATAGAGGTTGTCTGCGAAAATGGTATTGGTGGTGAACCATGACTACTAGGATGGCCCTGGGATTGAATTCTAAAAACTAAAATAATAAAAGTATTTTACTGTGTTTTCTATTATGGTTTGGAATGTGAACCCATTCCAATACAAGGAATGGGTTGTTACTGGAGATTTTGGTGTCCCGCATAGAAGGTCTAGCCCCCATGAGGTTCCCTGATAAGATTTTGAAATTAGTCATTGATTATAGGGGATGATTTTATATGCTTGTGTGTATTCCAAAATTTCATGACATATTCCTATGTTATGATTTGATGAAATATTCTATTGATTTCATTATAATACATATCTTATGAAATGTCAATATTTATGAAATGACTCATGTATATGACCTTTAATGTGAGTGGTATGTTATTCAAATATTGTTCTCATGTTCTAAAACCCTTATTCTTAGTTTATGATTACTTATCTCCTATTTTCACTCTTTCTGAGAATCTTAGATCACCCTTTATTTTGTTTCATTTCCCTAAGTTATGAGGAAATATTTTACATTGGTGTACTAATGAAGAATATATTTAACGGATATGTTAATGATCTTTCAAAAAATTAGATGAATTTTTTCCAAGTATAAAAATACACAAAACTATAATGGTACTCAGGCATGTAATTTTTAAATGAGATTTATATTCTTATAAAATGATGAAATATGCATGTATGTTAATCCTAGGTCACTATAGTTAGTATCCAAGGAAAGGTTTATTCAACCGTTGGAATATATGATGAGAAAACATTATTTATATTCCAAGGGATATTTCAAATGATATTTATGTGGATATATCTAAGGATAAGACTAAGGTGACATGGATTTAAAAGTAGGTTTCCTAATTTAGACATCCTATAAGTAATTTTTCATGGTTACATGGTTTTATAATATGATAAGTGTTTCCACACTATGATTTTGGGTCTTAGTAAATTAAATTACACCCTCATATTTTTAACTTGTTTTTTGTAATAAAGGGTTTTATGTTTGAAAATTACTATATGGAATTCCCATATCATAATTTTATTTTCTAAAATATCCAAAAAAAATATGGAATGTGAACTAAAAAAAGTCATAAAAAATTTAGTTTATAAATATAAAAAAATTATAGTGTTAATAAAGACATAGAAGAAAAATATAACACCCAATGATTAATAAATATTAATGTAGAACATGGTCTTGAGAATTTTAACCATAAAAAAAATTGTAAATATAGGATGGGTTAAAAGTCCATTTATTTCTCAGTAATAAAAGTAAATAAATAATATTTTTATTTCAAGGTACTTGTTCTAATGTCAATGGATTTTTAAAAACCCTATAAAGAGCTTAAAAAAATATAATTTATTTTAATTTCATAAGAATAATCTCATTCATTTATTATTCTTATATCTATTTCCATTATATCTCTTATTCTATGAGATGGATATTTCAAATTTTTTTATTAAATTACTTTTAATGAATCATAAAGGATATAAGTCATTCCATTAGTTTCTAAATATTTACTAAATCCAAAATGGTTATCATTGGTTATATAATTTGATAAATCATTATTTAACCTCAAATAATAATAAAAAAAGATAATAATAATACATTCTAGATGCTTTTAACATTATGGCATCTCCAAAATAATACCAACCATATTCTGAACCCAACTATTTTATGAGAAATTTATACCTGAACAACCTAAAATAGTTTATAAAGTCACATTCAAAATATGTGAAAACATTTATAAGATGTATTAATAACTAGAATCATCAATATATTTATCCTTATTCTATATAAAATATATAACCCAAATTTCTAAAATATTAATGAATTTCATTAACCATAATGTTTATCTCATACTCATCAACATTTACATCCAAAAATATAATAGAATTCATCCTAAATAGTCCTATATGTTAAAACTAAAAGGTTATATATTCATTAACCTAATGATGTAACTCGGAAAATTTCATCAATCATATGAAAATCACAAAAAAAAAATCCAAAATATTTGATCATGTAATATGATTCCCATAATCAACATATTATTTTTCCAGTCAAATTGTTTATGTAAAAACAATGACTTACTGACTAGGAAATCAGGTATGCCAGTGGTAGGTGTCCAACCCTATCACCATTCGGTTCTATATTTAATACCCATGGACTTTCAATATGGAATAGGTTTTTACTGAGCACATATTTTGTTCTTTTTTAAAACAATATCCTTCCCATGAATATGATAAAAATTCTAAAAAAAATCATCAAATCCCCTTTTTCATGTTCTATGGTTTTCTGAATGATATATTCCCAAAATTTAATAATTCATTTATCCCAATTGTCCAAAAATATCGTATCCTCAAAATGATATTAATGTTAAATGATATCAATAACTTTAAACTTATTTTCAAAAAATATAAAATCATTATTCGCCAAATAATGTTTTCTGAAAAACATATAATAAACCAAAATATAGTATTCCCATTAATTTTCTAAAAAATATCATGTTAAAAACTCATAACATATACATCAAGGGAGGTATATATGACTATAAAATTTGGATAACCTTACACTTATCATCCCATGAAACTATGGGTTTATCCCCATATCAATCATATATTAATGGTCCTTAATCATGGGTTTTCTAAAAATTCTATCTCATCACTAAATGAACTTTCTTGGTTATCAGTTATATTCAATATATGTTGAAAATTATTAAAGAAAACCTATTTTTGAATAATAAATATTTATTTCATTATACTTACAATAAAACCCTGAGTTTTTATGTATTATTATTTTTTGATTTAATATAATATTTTTGACATTTTACACTTAACACAATAGTTATATATTTGTGTTATATTCCTTAATGTCCCTTGGAACATGTGTTTCAGTTAGGAATCACAAAATATGGGTGGTTTCCATAGGATTTATTTATGGAACCAGAAACATCCAGCGGTTCTTTTTTTAAAGGGTCCTACTTTCCAAAGGCCGGAATTCGTTAATTTTGAACTTATGATACATAAGAACATACAATGGTCGATAGGATGGTAGTTCGGACACATCACACCATTTTTGGGGGGAATTATTGCCTACTCTAGGACTCTCATATAGATTTTATATATTTTCATGAATCCTTATTAATTCAGTGAGTATTATGTAGGTTTCCTTTTGAATATGAAATCAATTATTAGCATGAGTGAAATTTAGAATCATCTGTTTGTATTTGAGGTTCTTCATTGATGGATACATCCATATGTATTTGAGGTTCACCAGAAATGGTATCCTCTCATATACTATTTAGAGATTATTTTAAACATCATTATGATAATAATGGTTTTTGAGCCACTCAGTGGAAAAAATTGGAATCTATTGTCGTCCAGGGAGATGACGGTTTTTTTATGTCGGGATAGTACCCATAAATGGGCTAACAACATAACCTTATGAATTGAATCATAACCCTCGTATTTCTTTTCCACTTAATAGTACACGTCATACCTCTTATGGTCATGTGATAAATACCTATCCATTGTGTTTAATGTCACGTGGTTAAGACATCTAAGCGAAAGGTTCTTAGTCAATGTTTTATGGGGTACTTATGCCTAGGAGTCCCAATGAATCGGAAAATATACATGTTTCCAAGTTGGATTAGAACCTATTGGTAATATGGACTAGGAAGAATAGGTTTGATATAAATTTTTGGTTTTGAACCTCCAAGATGCTTCCTACATATCCCATTTGGATGCGAATCGAATCCCAAGTAGCTCGGTGAGCCTCATATGAGAGTTTAGTCCTTTGAGAGAAATGATTTTGGGCTTACATCCTAAAAATGATGCCTTTGTGATTTGTGGGTTTAATTTGGGGCTTAATGCTAAGTAGGATACCCACTTTTGGATGAAATGTGATAGATCTTGGGCCTTAGGAGGATTCTTATGTATCCCAATTATGATGGGAATCAATGTTCTCGTAGTTCATTCAATCTCACCAGGTTGTATGATCTATTGAGAGAAATAGGTTAGGGATTACTCTTAAAGAGGATTCCATGATTTAGGGAATCAATGTCAAATTCCTAAAAGAGGATATATAATGAGATCGATCCCAGATAAAGGTTTCATACATATCCCAATTATGTTGTAAAAAATATTTCTCTTAGTTCAAGGGTGATTGTGTGGGTATTGTGATCATCACAGTTCTCAAAGCCCAAGTGATTCATGCTCAGTGTGAGAAACAATAGGATGGTAATGATTCAACAAACCACATACACTCTCTTCTGCTGATGGGAGAGGTAAGGCCTATATAAAAAGTAGCTGAGGTGATGGTGGAAAAAGGTGTGGAGCAATGAACCTTTTAATATTGGTTGACATTTGAGGTCATGAGGTTCATCCCTAAGAAGATTAGGGACTTATATCAACTAGAGTGACCTTTTAGGTTTGGTTGGGGATTACTCCTAAGGAGGATTCAAATTTGAGATTGGTTGGGGATTACTCTTAAGGAGGTAGAACATTTGATATGTAACCTCACATAGTAGTCAAGTGATAATGTTTGAGGAGTTCCTTGAGGAGTGTATCGACTCAAGGTAATAGAGGAATCCATAAAGAGATTCCAAACTCGTAACATATAAAAGTGAACAAGAAGAGTATGTTGACTCATGTAACTTCATTGAGTGTGATGGACTATCTTAAATCATGAAATTCCATGCCTGGGTGTTGGTCCACATAAAGGTCACAATGAAAAATCTCGTCAATCCAACCCAAAACGTTCACGGTGAGACTCTCCATTTTTCATTGGGGTTATTGAAAAAAGAGAAGAGACATGCCCAAAGCATCAGAACTGTATCCTGGCATTGATATCGTGTAGGGTTGTGGGGCATAGGTGCTTAGGAATGGTTCATCTCATAGGTTCTCCCACAAGGTGAATTGCACCGGTGCTCCATACATGCGCTGCTCCAAGGTGCATGATGAAGGTGCTCCTCACAAGTTCTCCACCAAGGTGTGTCATATAGGTGCTCTGTACAGGCCGTTGTTTTAAGTCATTGGCACAAGTACATAGTGGAAATACATATGTTCTAGACCCGGATGGATGTTTTAACCACTTTCCCCCTTTTAATTCTCTCTTCTCACATGTTTCAGAAAATTACATGAGAGTTCTTGAGGTCCTAGGAATAGAAGAAATACAACAGAAGCTTCGATATTTCTTCCAGCTTTTTCTATCTATGAAATGGGGAGCCTAGGGGTAATATTTATAGACATGTAGGGGACCCGGTCAAAGGGAGGTTTTCCACATAGGTCCTTCACGTTTCTCCTCAACATTGATCTTCCACCCAAGGGTGTAAAACATACACATCTACGTAGCTCCTCCACGTAGGTCATTCGCGTATGTCCTCCACACATGTGATGTAAATTAATTTATAAATTTATCCATTATATGAGTTCCATTAATTTTGATCCGTAAGTCTATTTGGGATCTATGACTAGTAAAATAGAATCTGTTGAAGAAATCTACACCTTATTATAGTTAATACCCCAAGTCTTCTCAGATGAAACTAGAAATTTGAAATTTAATCAATTGACACCTTTTCATCGTCAATCGTGTAAATCCACAGCCAAATTTTTGAGGGGAGATCATTCCACTTATCCTTAGTTAGGGAAAATTATTTTGGACAATATAAATTAATACTGATTCATTTTACTACTTCAGGAAACATCTTTACTCATAATTTAAATTTATTGTCTCTGTGATAATCATATGTTCAATTATGCGGATAATTGCAAGAAACAAATTCTTTGTAGTCTACATATATGAAAGAATATTTTTAGTCATGATTTTTTACACAACATCAATTTGATCAGTCTATACATGAAATTATTATATTAGCTTATGGTATATTCATCCTTTGTTTGTATTGTGTTACATAGAATGGTGTGTTCTGTAAAAAACATTCATGACATGACATACCCAGTTTTACCAAACAATAATTTACTATATTAATATTATTAGAATAAGATTATAGTTTTTACCTAACCATTGGAATGGATGTTATAAATATGACAAATTTAATTATTAATATATGGTTTACACATTTATATAGGAAAAATTATTTGGTGACCAATTAACTATAAATGAAAAACCCCTTTTGAAAATATATAAAATCATTTGTGGGAATAAAAATATTTATGAATTTAGGGACGTTTTACCAAAAAAAGTAATTAATTTTTTTATAATTTATTTTAATGTTATATAAATCATTTATTCAACTTTTTAACATTAATATTATGTTTTCTCTAGACAGAAGATAAGAATAAATTCAATTTTACACATAAAAATATATATTCCTTTTAAAGGTAGTTTTACAGCCTTTTAATGGAGGACAAATATTAAATTTAAATTTAAAAAAATTTATGAATTTTATTTTAAAAAATAATTTCTTGAAATTATAAAATCCAAATTTATTTTTCAGTAAATTTTTAAAATTTTTTAGAAGATTCATTTTTTGAATATTAGTGCAAAAATTCTGATTTTTTGTTCAAAAATACATTTTCATCTAATTTATTTATATCATTAAATTATATTTTAAATTATTTTAAAATAAATTTTAAATAAATTTTAAAAATATTCATAAAGTTTTGGTTATTGGAATCAATTTCACATTGAAATTGGATGTTGAAACATTTCAAACATTTCAACTATTTCACTTTAAAAGCTCGTTGTTTCATCCCTCCTGTGGGATTAATTTTAAATTAATTTATACCAATTCTATGAAAAAAAATTTGAAAAATATATATCATATTTGGAATCAAAATAAATTTTATCTTATAATAATGTCAGCATAATTTTTGACTAAAATATTTAGTGGATGTAATTAAACTTAATTACAGTGATTAAGGAATAAAAGGAGTTTACATTATGGTTAAACATTAACATAAGGGGAAAATTAACCTAGAAACATGTCCACAATTTTTTTTATAGGAATATTTCATCCATATCCTCCCTTTGAAATAAAATTAACCATTAATGGAGTCACATGATGTAAGGGATACCTCCCAACAGTGTTTACCATTTTATATTAATAAAAATTCCCCTCCGCATAATTAAAAGGGAACTCCCCTCCCCACTCAAATATTCAAACATCTCCAGACCTTTTCCTTTTCCATGACCATCCCTAACATCCTCCTTTCTTCCCTACCTTCATCCTAGAGTCCTCACTTAAGAATAAAATATAAACAATGAAGACATTTGATGAAAACCAAAAGAAGTTACCCAAAGAAGAAGTAAAATCATTCCACAAGAACTTTGGTATTATTTCATTCTCTAATTTCATAATTTTTTATTCCATGATTATATAAAAACCTATCTATCATAAACATACATATATGTTTTTATGTTTATGGTTTTACCTAAACTTCCAAATGCTTCCATTATATGTGATATGAAACCATTATTCTTGTCTATGATATAATCTCCCCTCACGAAATTATGTCATTGGTTCTTCCATTGCCACCATTATTGTCATGAACCCAACCGGGATGCCATCTAACCTAACACTTTTCCCAGTACATGACATGGCCTGAATGGCATTCCTGATCCCTAAAGGTTGGCATCCAGTTCCAGGAACAAATTTTTCCTAATAAACTAGGATCACATAAATAAACTGAATCAAAAAAGAAAAAGAAAATAACTGAATAACAATAAATGTAAATTATGGTCCAGATAAAACAACCACAGGGAAAAAACAACATCGAACAACTGAAGTCCATAAATCAGAAACTAAAACATTACCAAATGAAACTCGAACACCTTGTAACCTAATGGTCACCCCCATCCAAAAGACTAATGTAGTCCAATGACAACCACATGAACTAGAAACCTGAACAAACAAATTATCTCGGGTCTACCGACAAAAAATGGTACAAGTAGGGTGTGATCTTAACAACTAACTAAGAAACCACTGTAAAATCTATACCTTTCATTTATTCAAAACTATCAATTAACACTTTCTTGAAATACATATATAAAATAATGGGTTTTATCATTTTATTTTACAACATTATTTTTACTCTTTAAGGGAAAACACACACCACTTTCCATTTTCAATATATTTTACCATTAAAATCCAAACCCCAAACCCAAATCTATACAATGAATTAACAAATAAAGATGAAACAAATAAGCAGTGTAAATAGGAAATCAAATGTAGCTTGAAGAAATCAATTATAGATAGAAAACCAAGTGAATTTCTTAATCATCCCTAGAGATATCCCAAGATGTACTTGGTTTGAAACCACTAGACAGGGTATAGAGAAACTCCATAGTCAATATCCAACTGGTTGTCATCATCTAGCCTCACTAGTGGAAAAACCCACCTAACCTCTAAATCGTATAAGGGGTACTAACCTGTCTAATAATGATAGATCATAAACCGTTACAAAAACCCTCTATAATATTCCTCTAAACCCCATGGTAAATGTATAATGTGTATGTATGAGGCCCTTACACACCTGACTCACCATACCTTTCATCAACGTACTTTCCTTTTCCAAACTCATATACCACCTATATGATAACCAATAAAGGTAAATCACTCAATAAAGTTTCCCATCATACAAATTTAATTCATAAGTTCTAACTGGGCCATCAAATCACACGGTATTAAAAAACAATTCTAAGAAACATTCAAATATTCTAACTGGGCATTACACTTTCAAAACAATATTTTATATCCAAAATAATATAGACTGCCAACCGGTCCTTCAATATTATTAATTCGAATATTTCACAAAATATTCCAAATGATTTCAAAAATACAACTTTCATATGCATGATTCCAAATAGTCCTTAACATTTCAAATCCAATTAAATTTTCGGTACCATTTCAAAACCAAGTTGAAACACACAAAATATACCTAAAGATCCCAAATGGGATTTCATACCCCATTGAAACCAACAAATTTTCTATTTAACAAATGATAAATACTTTCAAACTAAATATTATACCAATTTCATATCATTAGAAAAACATGAGGTCATTTTTAAAACATCTATATTTTTAAGAGAAGATAGGAAATTGGGGATAACTTTTTTGAAATCCATGTATTTAAATTGAGTAAATTTTATTCAAGAACGCTATCATTTTTATTCTAATACATGTGTGAAATTCGCACACCCAATAATGTTCCCACATCCAATGGTTCTCCACAAACATTCGTGAAGTTACCAAAAAATCAATTTTAACAAAACACCACATTTTCTCAAACCAACACTAAAACCACACATATGGGTCACGCCAAAAAAATATCCAATTTGAAAAATAAAATTCTAAATACATATTCCAACAATTCTATGATGATACAATAAAGGTTTAACAATAGTCAAAATGAACAATTTTATTTTAAAGAGACAATAGATATGTTAACAAACACACAGTGACTATACCATGCATTAAAATTAAAGAACCCCTTTAAAAACCACTTCCACTAGTTCTTTCCAAGATAAAAACATCATTCCATGTAAGGAAAAAATACCACATTATGAGTAATACATTTAAATATTATTTAAAAATCCACAAGCATTAATGGAATGAGTTGGAAAGGAAAATAATGGAAACACCTACCTTAACAGAGTGCGGATGCAACAGAACTCTCTAATTAGGGAGATCCAAGCTCGAGACCCAATCCTCTCACCATAATATCTATGAAAAAACTAAACATCAAACCTAGCTTATAAGGTTTGTCCAATGTGAAAACCCACAAAGATATACCAATTAATCAAGATATGGATGATATAAGAAGATTTAAGGGAAGCATTTGAGGAGAAAATCATGAAAATCACTAATATTTGGTGAGAACTCACCCAAAAAGTGGCCCAATATGAATGTGAACGAGAGAGCATCTAGTTGATACCCAATAGTTAGGGATTTAAATATGAGGTGGAATCACATGAATAGTTCTTTAGAATAAAAGTTATTTAGGTTGTAATTTGCTTCACGATTTTGTAAACCATTCAAAAAATGTGAGAATGATACTAGAAAAGTTTTAAAACATTCAGGTTTATGTTAATTGGTTTGGGAAAAACATGCTCAAACTGTGTGACTTGAAAAATTGTCCAAAACCCAAAAATTACACCCAAAACACTAAGAGAACCACCCAAATATCCTTGAAACAAATACAAAAAAATTAGTGAATCCAGAACACTTAAAAATCCAAAAACAGTTTTCAAACACTCAACCCGAACCTCAACCCAAATATCCAACATCATGAAATAAATAAAAAAATAAATTAAAACTATGGTTGGGGTGTGACTGTTATCCTTACCACAACCATTTTCTCCCACCATGAAGTCACACGAATGAAATATAAAAAGACATGAATCCATGCCCGATCAAATCCAAAAGGAAACAGAAATCTCAGTGTGACCATTTAATTTATATGTAACACTGGACCATTTCAAAAGTAAACCATAACATAAGAAAATAGGGAGAATAAGTGACGTTTGGCCACATATCAAGAACCAAACTAACACCAGATCACTACATGAGATTATCCCAACACTGAAACACCCATCCCATACCATGAACCCCCTACACAAGGACAAACCTGAATTAGGGTTAAGACATCAGAGGGTAAAACATGGAATTTTGCAATTTTAATGGTATGGGAAAGTCACATAGTTAGAAAATACATGCACCAACCGTGCGACACACCACTACTCAATTCCAGAACCACATTGAACACTTGCTTCCCATTTTCTTCTATTATTTTTAGGCTATGTGCCCATCCAAAAGTACCAAACACAAGACACATGGTTTCCTATGTGAAGCAGCTTGATTTCCTTTAACCATACACTAACCATGAGACATCTACTAGAAAGCTAAAAAATCATTTTTAAATAAAAACTCCCCCAAAGGTTGCCAAAACATCAAATTTCAAAACAGGACTACTATAAAATGGGATCACCCATATTTTTGTTGATAAATGGAACTCACAAAAATAATGATATTTCAACAATAAACATAAATTGTCTCTTCTTAAACACTAGAAACAAAAACTGGTCTATAGTTTCCTGCACTCTCGGTGATCTCCCAACTGTGTGCATGCTTCACTTTAAGACCTGTTGTTGGAGCCATTATGACTGAATAATCCAATACCATATAGTATGGAACTAACATCCTCTTATCACAACTTTTTCAGGTGAGGATTTCTGAAAAAATTCTATAGATGTCCCATAAAACTATAGTGATGTCATGTCTTCAGTGGATTGTGACAATATTACATAGAATTTATAAACTGAACACACTAGTGTCATACAACTGAACATCTTGAAGAATTTTAAATCATACATAATGGAGGAATCTCGTGGAAAGTATGTTCCTCTATCACACTCTTGAGGCTAGATGGGGAACCCTCATGAGAAACAAGAGACACCATATTCCCAACTTCATGTGCTCCAAAAACCATCTTAGCTAAAAATGATTTGTCCACTTGCTTGATAATGTAATGATCATTGTATGAGAAGACATACTCCATGATATATATATATATATATATATATATATATTGAATACCACCAGTGAAAAGAGAATCCTTCATTGGATCCTATCAAGCCACCTCATAACAAAAGGAAACCAAGTCCTTGAATTGTTCAACATAGGCCTTCACCATCTGTTGACCTTATTTAATACAACTAAAATTTTACATTTTATTCTTCTTCACCACCTAAAGCATAAACCATTATACTATTAAAGACTTATAAAAATCCCAAATCACCCCAATTCACAATGATTTCAGGGAAAACAACTCTCATTCATCCAGAGCTAGAACTTTAATCAACCCTAGAACAACTCAAACATTAACTCCTTTGGGAGTTCCCAACACCCTGAAGACATTATTGACCTATTCGAGCCACTCCACTGCCTCTAACAGACCTCAATCACCTTGAAGGAAGGTCACAGTTAATAAGAATTTAAATCTAGGAACAACTCATTAGAAACCTCGGAAACTTTTTTGGGTGGAATTTTCTGAAAAACATGAAAAAACCCAAAACCAACATCAAACTGAATCACAATAAAAAATAACACCTTGAGTCAAAGAAACATGCTCACAAACCAAACACAACCAAAAACAATATTTCCAAAAATACCATTTTCCATTACAATTTTCATAACCACCTTATTCCAATAAAAGTTTGAAATGAAAAAGACAGATCCCACTAAACAAAACCCACAACATAATACCAAAACAATTTCAAAAATATCATTCTTATTCAAAGCCATTTTACAAAACCCAATTTATCCCTTAAATCCCAAGAACTCACCCATGGATTTTCATGAACCATCACACATGTTACCATCACTTTCCTTCCATATGTTCCAACACGCACATTTGACATACATACCCTCACATGTGGTAAAATACTTAAAGAACACAATGGGGGAACCCAAACTATTTTTTTAGACCAATTATGACAATTCAAAACCATTTAAAAGAAAAAATTTATCATCAAAACTGTTTTATTTTCATAAATCCATTTTCACTTCAAAAACACAATTATACCAACCAAAACCAAGATGATACGCAACATAGATTAAACTACTATAAAGAGGTATTACTAGTCAAGCCTAACCTAGTGACACAGTAGTGGTCCTTCCCTAAGTGATAAATAATAGTTAATAGGACCTTGTACCATGTACATGGTCTCCACGTGGGTCACTACTCTATGTATGAATACAATGTGACATCAATTGGGCTCCATTTTCATCACTCAATCCAAAATAAAAACATAGACTCAAATATCGAACTACCCATTGCAACTTAGTGTTTGGTACGAGTAAGGTTCCCTGACGTCTTTCCCGTACCTACCTCCCACATCTCTAAAATCCTAATACCCAAATACAAGACACCCCATATAAAAAGTACCTCCTCTGTTACCTCTTTTTTACGAACCATACCCGTATTCCATCCATCATGACACCCGACCCAGTCTGTGGCATGGCCCGAAGGGCATTCCCGATCCCTACAGGCTGAAAACTAGTGCTAAGAATCAAATTAATCGCTAAGGGGAATGATGTTTTCCAATAGACATGTATAAAATAAAATAAATAACAAGAAAAGAATTAATAATAACTAAATAATAATAAATATATTAACGAGTCATAATACAAAAACCAGAGGGATGCAATAGTACTGAAAAATTGAACGCTATGAAGAAGAAAATAAAACCAGAAAAAAAAAATAGAACGCCTTATGACCACAAGGTCACTATTATAAAATTCCACCTTTTATCACATAAACTTTCATTACATTATACAAAATCGAGGATCTTTAAGGTTTAGTGTCTTGGAAACCAGGAACTTAATGCATGAAAACATAAAACATTCTTCTTAAACACTTGAAAGGATTCTTCATTTATTCATCCTAAGTTCATTACAACATCTCATAACTTGGGATCATACATAAAAATAAAGGGTGAGCATAAGGCCCTGTAAGGGAAACAAGGGAACCATTTAACATCTGATATTGAGATACATCAATAAAGTCATGAAAATTAATTTAAGGCATGAGAAAGAAATCATGAGGCATATCATAATTAAAAATAATGTATTTCATAACTTGAGTTTGTGGATACAATATTTAACATAGAAAATCATTTCCGTTTCACCAGGGTTCATCCCCAAGGTGTCATTAAAAATTACCAAGGTTATTCACCAAGGTATCGTTGAAAACTATTATCTCTAGAGATTAAGTCTTTACCCAATGCATTGGAGCGTTATCAGGTCGCACCCTTAAATTTACCTTTATTATCTTGTGATTAACATATATCATCATTAAACATTTCATAAAAAACTCATATAGAATAAAATAAATGGGTTTCATTTCATAATCATAATGTTTTAAAAACTGCTTTAAAGACATGATCTTTATGTCACTTTGAATCCACAGAAAAACGAAACTATGTTTCATGTATGTAAGTCCCATAATTAAAATAGAACATTTTGATATATCTTATAACACACATATAGAATAAATATCTTTGAGTATTCACTTAATAAAATAAAAGAATTTGAGAAAATGAGAGTGACATTTTGAGAAGAAAATTCTGCAGCATAACGGCTATGTTACAGGGTTTTAGAAAATATTGGAAAAAAGGGGACATGGGTCACCCACTCAAAAATGATCTATAAAAAAATAGAGGGACATAATATAAAGGATATAAGAACATGGTAATAAAATTTTAAAGACATACCATTTGAAATGAAAAAAGTGTAAGGAAGACAAAAATAAGATTTCTCTTATGAAAATTCGACAACCTAACGGCGTCACTTAAAACTTAAAAAAATGAATTGACAAGATAAAATAGGATCTATCATAATATGAACATAAAAGATAAGTTTTGTAGATATAGATATCATACCCCAACATAATAAAAATTAACATGAAAGTCTTGACATGAATATAGATCATGAAAATGAAAAGGGTGAAAGAATGCCTTAAAAATTCGGCAGCCTAACGACGCCACATAAAACTACAAAAACTGAATTGACGAGATAAAATAGGGTATATCATCATATGCACATAAAATATAAGTATGATAGATATAGATAGTATACGCCAACATAATAAAAAGGAACATGAAAGACTTGACAAGAAAATAGATCTTGAAAACGAGAAGGGTGAAAGAATCCCTTAAAAATTCGGCAGCCTAATAGCGCCACTTAATCATTATTAAAATGAATTGATGAGAGAAAGTGGGGTATCTCATAATATTAACATGAAAAGGAAAGTATGATTAATATAAAATAACATCCCAAACATAAGAACATGGAGCATAAAAGAAATGACATAAAAGATAGTATGTGGAAAGAAAGAGAGAGGTAGGATCCTTTACCTTAAAAAGTAACTCTTAAAACTCAAAGGTTGGGACTATAAGGGCTTCTGGGAACCTTGGGAGGACTCCTTGGTAGGTAAGGATACCAGAACATAGTTTTGGGTGATTTTGGAGTCGAAATGATGAGATAATGGCTTGGCATTTTTAGGGAAACTGAGGGGACAAGGCATTAATGGCCAATGGACACCTCATTGGTGGTATTAAGAAAACCATGGGCTTTCCCATGGTATTTTCCAAGGTTTTAGGCCAAATGGGACCCCTCATACAATACTTCATCCCCTTTAGTCGACCATCCCTTAAAATATCTCATGACATCATCATGATGCAGTCATGATGTCATTAAACATACTGAAACCCTAAAACTGTATTTTTACTATTCACTGAAAATTCATCTTTTTTAGAAAACTCCCAAAAATTTACCTTAACATAATATCAATGCTTTGAATGAATAAATAAACTCCATTTTATAAAAATAATTTTCTAAATATTTTTAATTTAATTTTAACCGAAAATTCATTTTTTTTCAGAAAAATCCCCAAAAATTACCTTTTCATAATATCGATGTTCTGAATTGAAAAATAAAGTCCATTTTATAAAAATAATTTTCTAAATATTTTTAATTTAAATTTTAATTAAAAACACTATTCACCCGAAAAAACTAATAATTGACTAATAATTTCTGAAACAGTTACTTACCTATTTTATTGAATCACATTAATTAGTCAAGGTGACTCTATTATATTAATACATTCTTTAAGTGAGATTACTAATCCATTTGGTCACATTACTAATCCTAAGCGTAAACTCACTATTCATAATTTATTATTCACCCAAAATTATGTTGATCTTATTAGACTCCAAATTTCTTACTGATCACATTTGCAGAAGACTATTTTTTGAAAATCATTACACTTCATTAATTACTAAAGGTTTACAAAAAAAATATTTTAAAATATCTGAATAATATACATCTTACATTTATTCGGACATTTGAAAATTTAAAAACTTCTCTATAAGAAGAAAAAACAAGTTTATTTATCTTAAAGGATTACACAAAGTAGTTACGGTCTCCTTACATAGCCCCTTATAACCCCAGTATAGGACCTAAGTGTAAGGTGTGCTAAGGTGAGAGAATCTGAGGGTGGCTCAGCCAACATCGCACAAGTAGTAATTTCTATCAGTTTGAACTTCTCGTGAAAGCGATTTCATTCAAGCTTCACACGATGAAGTTCGGCTTGGGTTTGGTCCAGAGCAAAGCCCAGTGGTGATACCTCCTTCCCAAGTTCTGTTAGATGGGCTTCGATTGGCCCGAGAATACTGGATGAGGCCATCAAATCTTCTTTCTATACTAATTAACCAAGATCACTTGTATTTAGAGACAATAATCGCAACATTTAGTTTCCAACAGTCAAATTGACCAATGGTCATATAATAGTCGAAACCCAACGGTCTCTTTTTAATTATACTCATGTTATCAAATGATCAGTTTTGATGAGTATAAAATCAAATAACACAAAAAATTAGGAATCGTGATTTATTCAAAATTTTGGGTCATTACATTCTTCCCCCTTAAGAAATTGCATCCTCGCAATTTTTAAAATTGGTCTTTGAAATTTCATTGAATGTACCACATCGAAAAAGGAGTTAGTAAAACTATTACCTTAAAATAATGAAATGGGAGTACAAAGGTCACCTGAGTTAACCCATACTAGAATTCCATGTTGGGAAACAAGGATATGTAAGACAAAACAAAGGGTATTGTTCTGATAGAGAGTGATAGAAAACATGATTAATAGAAATTTAACCACAAGAAAATCACAAACTTATGATGTGTGTAAATGGCCTTTGATTACCCAGTAGGAAATGTAAACCAACAATGTTTTTTTTATTTTACGTTCCTTTTCATAATATTGAAGAATTAATTTACTACAAAGAATAAAAACATAAGGAAATATACCTACCTTCAAGTAGAGTTTCATCCATTAATATGTTTCTACCAAAACTATTGTTTTCTCCAAACAATAAGCATTCAAAAACACTTGGTCTCATCAAAAGCACAAGAATAATCTTCTAGGGAATCACATAATCCAAAAAAGATTAACTATCTATTTCTTCTTTATTTAAACATTATTCCAAAAATAGAAAGGTTAAGATAAAACAGCTCTTCAAAAAGAAAAAACCCCATAAGAAGGGAAACTACTTTAAATCTTCAAAGTTCCACGGTACTACCCAAAGTTCATCATAGACCATTCCATAAATAACTGTCCTTAAAATTTCTCAAAATAAACAAAACTAATATTGAATCCCAAATATAAGAAGGATTTGATAACATAGTCTTCCAAGATAAACTTTATCATTCATCTCCAAACAACATCAACCACTCCTAACATCTTAGAACAAAAGTAACTAACTTAAACATATTTTCCCCAAGATAGGTTAATCATTTCCATAAGTAACCTAAATTACTATAAGTTCACATTAAATTCATCGAGTCTTCAAAATATAAGTCAACCTTTACTCCTTAAAGAAAATACCATAGTAATATATTTACCTCGATCATATAGAGTTCCCAAAATAGTGAACATCTTCCAAAATAGTAATCATATTTTAATACCCTAATCATCCTTTTTTTTCAATAAGAACATCTTCACAACATCAACATGTGGTACATAACAATATATTTTTCCCTTAATGATATAAAACCTTCTTAGGTAGTGACTCAACGTTCTTAGAAAACATTAAAGATGTGCTCATAGGGCACGAACTAAAATACAACATAACATAGACAATCATTGTGAAGAAGTTACATGTTCTTTAGTCATCATGATCCATCTCAGCATGGGACTTGCATTGTTCCCTTGTCCTTGAAGATTGTTGATGCTCATTATGCTTCTCATCCCTTCCAAGAGAGCATTTCCTTGGATAATTTCCAACTTCTCCATATTTACGACATTGAAAAGTATAAGGTACATTAGATCGAACCTTATCTTTATTCATCACATTATCCATTTTTTAAAGAAATTGGCTACTTTATGCCCCATCACCCCACACTCAAAACATCTCCCGGTTCCTTTGTGATATTCTCCTTGGTGCCCCTTTCCACACTTTTTTCACAAGGGAAATTGGGTCTTCATTCCCTTATCAACTTTATCATATGAACATCCTTGAGACTTTGTATGCTTCTTCCCTGATTAATTTGGGCATTCAACTAGGTACCAATTATTAATTGTGATTTTTGATAGCTGGTTTGGAATAATCACAATATGTTCAACTTGATCTCTCGTCATCTCTGTCATATTAATAGGGAAATTGTCACATTTCCTATCACATTGGTTGTTGGGACATTTTCTTCCATTTCTCGCCATTAACTAAGAAAAGAAATTATAATTAGGGGGCTTAAATACTTACCCAATAATCATGAAAAGGAAACTTAAAGAATAGAAGGATAAACTTGTAAAAGAAAAGTATACCCTTACTTGTGATCCACTAGGTTCCAATCTAGGGTATCCATGATCATATATTCTTATGTGAATATTTATTTTATTTTATCTTTGTCCCTTTAATAATGGTTCATACAAAGATTATGAATTTACCGAAGCATATCCCCTGGGAGTGTCAATCCAAGATTGTAGGAAGGCACGTTGTCGTGCACCAAGTTACCCCGAGTCATGCCCGAAACTCCTTGTCAGAGATTTCACTCCTAGGAACATCTGTGTCAGAGCCACCTCTACTTTTTTGTATCCATAAAGGGAATTTTTTTGTTTGGAACCCACTTACTCAATACTCACCAAAATACCAGGAATATTTCCTATATTTAAACTTTTATATAGGGTTATTCCTAATGTTTTCATATCTTAATTTCAACAAATAACTAAACCATCATTTGATACCAACTATAACATCCCTCCTTTTATCACATAAATTTTTATTACATTAAAAAAATCGAGGATCTTTATAGTTTAGTGTCTTGGAAACCATGAACATATTACATGAAAACATAAAACATTTTTCTTAAACACTTTAATGTATTCTTAATTTTTTTCATCCTATATTCATTACAGCATCTCATAACCTAGGAGCATACATCAAATTAAAGGGTGACCAGAAGGCCCGGTATGGGAGACAAGGGAAAAATTTAACATGTGATCTTGAGATACACCAATAAAGTCATGAAAAGAACTTTAAGGAATGAGAAAGAAATCATGAGGCATATCATAATTAAAAATAATGTATTTCATAACTTGATGATGTGGCTACAACATTTAACATAGAAAATCATTTCCATTTCACCAAGTTCCATCCCCAATGAGTCATTAAAAATTACCAAGGTTATTCACCAGGGTATTGTTAAAAATGGTCATCTCTAGAGATTTAGTCTTTACCGAATGTATTGGAGCGCTATCAGGGCGCACCCTTAAATTTGCCTTTATTATCATGTGATCCAAATATATCATCATCAAAAATTTAATAAATAACCCATATTGCATAAAAAAATGGGTTTCATTTCATAATCATAATGTTTTAAAAAACTACTTTAAAGACATAATCTTTATGTCACTTTGAACCCACAGAAAAAGGAAAGCGGGTTTCATGTATGTAAGTACCATAATTAAAATAGAAAATTTTGAGATATTTGTGAATACCCAGATAGAAGAATGAACTTTGAGTATTCACTTAATAAAATAAAAGAATCTAAGAAAAAGAGAGTGACATTTTGAGACGAAAATTCTGCAGCATAACGGCTATGTTACATGGTTTTAGAAAATATTGAAAAGAAAGTGGACATGGGTCACCCAATCATAAATGATCCATAAAACAATAGAGGGACAGAATATAAGGGATTTAATAACATGGTAATGAAATTTTAAAGACTTACCATTTGAAATGAAAAAAGTGGAAGGAAGAAAAAAATAGGATTTCTCTTATGAAAATTCGGCAGCCTAACGCCATCAAATAAAACATAAAAAATGAATTTAAGAGATAAAATAGGGTCTATAATAATATGAATATAAAAGATAAGTATTATATATATAGATAGAATACCCAAACCTAATAAAAACGAACATTAAATAATTGATATTAAAATAGATCTTGAAAACGAGAAGGGTGAAAGAATCCCTTAAAAATTCGGCAGCCTAACGACGCCACTTAAAACTTCAAAAAATGAATTGACGAGATAAAATAGAGTATCTCATAATATGAATATAATATAAAATTATTATAGATATAGATATCATACCCCAAAATAATAAAAATAAACATGAAAGAATGGACATGAAAATAGATCTTGAAAACGAGAGGGGTGAAAGAATCCCATAAAAATTCGGTAGCCTAACAGCGCCACTTAAACATTATTAAAATGAATTGATGAGATCAAGAGGGGTATCTCATCATATGAAGATGAAAAGGACAGTAGGATTAATATAAAATAATTTCTCCAACGTAAGAACATGGAGCATAAAAGAAATGACATAAAAGAGAATACTTGGAAAGAAAGAGAGAGGTAGGATCTCTTACCTTAAAACTTAACTCTTAAAACTCAAAGGTTGGGACTTTGAGGGCATGGGGGCACCTTGGGAGGACTATGTGAGAATTAAGGAGACCGTAACTTCGTTGAGAAATGAATTTGGAGTCGAAAGGATGAGAGAATGGCTCGGTATTTATAGGGAAAGTGAGGGGACAAGGCATTAATGGCCAAGGGACACCTCATTGGTGGTATTGGAAATACCATGGGCTTGCCCATGGTATTTCCCAAGGTGTTAGGCCACATGGGACCCTCATACAATAATTAATCCCCTTTAGTCAACCATCCCTTAAAATATCTCAAGACATCATCATGATGCGGTCATGATGTCATTAAACATACCGAAACCCTAAAACTATATTTTTACTATTCACTGAAAACTCAACTTTTTCAGAAAACTCCCAACAATTTACCTTAACATAATATCAATGCTTTAAATTAAAAAATATACTCCATTTTATGAAATAATTTTCTAAATATTTTTAATTTAATTTTAAAATAAAATCACTATTCACCGAAAATTCATTTTTTTCAGAAAAATCCTCAAAAATTACCTTAGCATAATATCGATGTTTTGAATTCAAAAATAAAGTCCATTTTTTAAAAGTAATTTTCTAAATATTTCTAATTTAATTTTTAATTAAAAATAGTATCCATCCGGAAAAACTAATACTTGACTAATAATTTCTGAAACAGTTATTTACCTATTTTATTAAATTACATTACTTAATCAAGGTACCTATATTATATTAATACATTCCTTAAGTGAGATTACTAATCCATTTGGTCACATTACTAATCCTTATCGTAAAATCACTATTCATAAATTACTATTCACCAAAAATTATGTTGATCTTATTAGACTCCAAATTTCTTGCTGAACGCATTTGCATACGACCATTTTTTCTAAATCATTACACATCATTAATTATTTATGGTTTTCAAAAAAAATATTTTAATATATCCAAATAATATACATCCTATATTTATCCGGACATTTGAAAATTTACAAACGTCACCATAAGAAGAAAACACAATTTTATTTATCTTAAAGGATTACACAAAGCAGTTGTGGTCTCCTTACATAGCCCCTTATAACGCCAGTATAGGACCAAAGTGTAAGGAGTTCTAAGGTGACAGAATATGAGGGCGGCTCATCCAACATCACATGAGTAGTAATTCCTATCAGTTTGAACTTCTCATGAAGGCGATTCCATTCTAGCTTCACACGATGAAGTTTGGATTGGGTTTGGTCCAGAGCAAAGCTCAGCGGTGCTACCTACTTACCAAGTTCTGTTAGATGGGCTTCGATTGGCCCGAGACTACAGGATGAGGCCATCAAATATTCTTTCTATATTAATTAGCCAAGATCACGTGTATTTAGAGATAATAATCGCAACATTTAGTTTCCAACGGTCATATTGACCAATGGTCATATAATAGTCAAAACCCAATGGTCTCGTTTTAATTATACTCATGTTATCAAATGAAACAGTTTTGTTGAGTATAAAATAAAATAACACACAAAATTAGGAAACAAGATTTATTCAAAAAAATTGGTCATTGCCACCATCATCCACATGACCAACCATATCTAACAATTAAAGGACAGTCTAGGAACTTGAACCTATAAAATAGATCATGTCTATCGACACAGAATGTTACAAGTAGGGTGTGATCTTAAGAACATAGTAGGCAATCTCCATAGAATCCCTACATTTCCTTTCCCTAAAATAGATCATTAACAAAAGTTTAATATAAATATATAAAATTATGATTTTATCATCTTATTATAAAGACATATCTTTCCAGTTATAATAGAAAAGGCAATCCCCTTTCTATTTTCAAAATATGTTACCATTTAAACCCAAACCCAAACCAAAATCCAAACAATAAATACCTGGTCATGCTGAAAATAAATAAGTAGTGTAAAAAGGAAAAATAGTGCATTAGTAAAGAAAACAAGAAAATATAGATAGAAAACCATTGGTTTTTACTAAGCATCCCTACATCGCTCCCAGGATGTACTCGGTTTATAACTACCTGCTAATATATAGTGAAACACCATAGTCATTAACCATCCAGATTTTCTAATCTTGCGTCATAGGTTGCACAGCCCACCTGGACTGTAAATCATCTATGGGGTACCAACCGATCTAATCATATTTGATCCAATATAATCACTCAACCCTCTAAAAGACACCCAGGAAACTAATGGTAACATTATACTATGTAACTAGGATTCCCTCACATGTGTGAATCACCTTACCTGTCATCACCATACTTTCCTACCCCTAACACGGACACCACCTATTTGATGACCCATATATGGGAATCCCACTATTGGGGCTTCCATCATACAACATCCCTTCATAAGTTCTATCCTGGATATCACATCACATAGTCTTATAAAAATCTTATCAAAAACATTGAAACATGACAACCAGGAATTACACATTAAAAAACAAATTTCATTTCCAAAAATAACATAATTTTCCCACAGGGCCTTCAATATTATCAATACCAATATATCACAAAATATTCCAAACCACTTCTAAAATACCACTTTCATATGCATGATTTGAAATATGCCTTGACATTTCAAATCCAATTCCATTTCCAACACCATTTCAAAACATAGTTGAAACACACACAATATACTTAATGTTACCAAATGGGATTTCAGACAACATATAAACCCAAAGGTTTTCCAGATACGAAATGATCCATAATTTCAAATATAATTATAACCTCTACCATAAAATTATAAAGAGAAGTTTCTATTTATAAAACATAGAGAGTATGAATAGAACCAAGGAAGTGGATGGATAAGTGTTTTGAAATATAGGTATTTAAATTTAGTAAAAAAAATTCACCACCATTATCATATGTATGCACATCTATGTGTGCATTCCAAGATCTCATGTATGTTACCACATCCATTTATTTTCCAAATACCTATATTATGTTACCCAAAAATCATTTTTAATGAAACACAATATGTTCTGAAACTAACACTAAAACCACAAATTAGGGAATTTCAATAAAAATTAACATTTTCACAAATACAATGCCAAATACACAATCGGACAATGAAATCATAATAAAATCAAGGGGTTTAACCAATAAAAATGAACAATTAATTCTATAATAGTCATTTTAACATACACATAGTGTGCATATCATGTATTAAAATTAGAGAACACCTTTAAAATCGACTTACACTAGGTTTTTCCCCAACATATACACATCATAACATGAAAGGAAAACATACAAAAAGCATGAGAAAAACATTTTCATATTATTAAAAAATCCACAAGAATAAATGGAATTATTTAGAAAGTGAAATAATGGAAACACCTAACTCAATAGAGTGAAGATGCAATAATACTCCTAGAGAAGGGAGATCCAAACCCAAGACATGATATGTACACCCTAACATCCACGAAATTAAACTACAAATCAATACTAGTTTATTGATTTCATAAAAGGGGAAATTATATTAATAAAATCCATGGAATCAAGAGATACAAGAGGGGGAAGAGTAAATGGAATGATTTGATGAAGAAATCGTGAATAATTACTATCCTTTAGTGAGAAATCGCCCAAAAGTGGGTCAAAATGAAGGAGAATTAAAAAAGTTTCCTATCATCGATATCCAATAGGTAAGTCTAAAATAGGAGGTTGAATCACTATAACACAATTTTAAGAAAAAAATTGATTTTCATTGTAATGGTCTTCATAGTTTTGCTACATGGTTTTTCAAATAGTGTGCAAATTGAGAGAATGATTCTGAAAAAGTTCTACAACTTTCTGGATTAAGTTGCATGGTTTGAGAAACATTTTTCCAAAATGTTTGACCTAAAAATTTGGAAATAAAACATCAAATTACTCCCAAAAAATTATGATATTCCACCCAATTATCCTTTAATGATTTAAAACTAATTTTGTGACACAATAACTATTAAAATCTAAAGATAGTTATTGAACACACAACCTAAACGTCTACCAAAAGATCCAACATCCAAAATAAATTAAAATAAAATAAAACTATGGTAGAGGTGTCACATATAAAGGATAATAATAATTATATAATTAATATTTTATATTTCATATATGATATCTATGATTTATTTATGATTATATAATTATTATATAACTCATACCTTCATGGTTTCCATTTTCTGTGAATATGATAACATCATTTGTTGATGTGTGGACTACCATCTCCAAAAATCTAGGTGATTTGTTCACAATATACATGAAATGTATTAAGGATGGGTTTAGAAAATATATGAAATGTATGAAAAAATAATTGTACTAGAATGATAATTTATATCTATATATATTTCATTTAGGTTCATTTATTCAATATGATAAGAAAACAGAAATAATGTTCATGTGTTCGTATGACCTACTTTCTCCGTGAGTGAGGTATTCTGTTTCATATTTATATCTATCATAGATTATTATAAATACATAAATACATAATATATTTTATAATCTTATAATTTTTTAAATTTTGTAAATAATAGAACCATGATCTATGTAACAGAATCAAGAATTACAAGTCAAAACATATACGAAAAACAAAGTGGTTATTACCCAAAACTAAACACTAAGAGGGAATTATTAATAAATAGGTGATAAAAAGTCCTAATAAAATAATATATCGTATTATATAATAATATTTTTATATGGTATATGTGTAATAAACTAATATTTATTATTCATGAGGTTTCAATTTGTACGAAGAAAGAAAAGACTTAAGGTAAGGGTTTTCTCATCTCAGTTTTATTTCTATGAGGTAAATGCTATATTCTCTGCATAGTCTTATTATATGGTGTATATAATGACCTATGACATTTTATGCCATGAATTTAATATATTTAATGATATGAAAATTTTATTTTTATTTTATTCTTTCAAGTATCTCATGATAAAAAATTAAAATAAGTAGTAAAGAGATTTCTAGATTCACATTAATTTTTCGAGACATATGCCATATTCACCGCATGTTTATTTTTTTTGGTGTATATATTTCCCATGAATGTATTATAAAATTATATTCCTTAAATTTATGGTTATTTACATATACATTTGATTACATCTTTTTCACCGTATTTATGGTTCAAATGTTACAAAATCTGTATGTCAATTTTGTCGCAATTTTTATTCTTTGAGACACATGTTATGTTATGACCCTAATTTATTTTACAAGGTGTATATACTCATCGCAGAATATCATGAATCTCATAATATTAATTGTATTTTATAATTCTTGTAATGTTATTCTCTCATGTGGATTATGATTCAAATTTACCAAAGTAGCAATTGTTTATTGTAAAAATCTCGTTGTTTGTAAGGAATTATTATGACCATGATACCATTAATAAATTAATCTGATCTGTTTATCAATAATTATCATGAATTTTGTTATCATATGGTTATTCATGATATCTTCATGTAATGGTCCCTTTATCTCCACTCTTTGGTACTTATGAAAATTAAGAAATTGTTATTAATAAAATACGACATAATTTCTCCCATATATAAAGAATATGGTTCTTTCAAAAATCGTGTTTTATAAAATGGAATTGAATTTTTTAAAAAAATTTAAGATAATGTTTCAAGTAAAATTGTTTTTTTAAAAATATTTTGTTTCAGAAAGTGATTTAAATAATTTTAAAAGTTTACTTTATATGTTTTTCATTGTAATTTTTACAAGAAAGGTTTTTCAAAATGTCTAATAATTTTTAAGGTGAAAAGGATAGTTTAGTCAAGAAATGTTATAAATTATTTTAAATTATTCATTAATAATTTTTCACTTTTGTTTTCAAAGAAAATGATTTTTAAAATGTCATGTGTTTTAAAATTTTATTTTCAAAAATAGGTTTTGTTCCAAAGGATCTTTCAATATCCTTCTCTAGCTAAGTTGACATCCTTTGATGTAATATATACTTTAAAAGTTATATTTCTCAAGGATACCATTCATATTATTTATATAAATAGTTTATGTGTTGATGTAATAATGTTATATGAACTTGTTTATTTTCCATGATTCAATCATGTTTCAAAGAGATTTTTATGAAACCTGTTTCTTTTCCATATGATAATAAAGTTTCAAATATATGGACTAGAAACCTATTTATTTTCCATGGGTTAATATGGTTATGAAGGAATAATTTTTTTAATCATTTTTATGATGATATAAAAATTAATTATACACTATTAATTATGATTCATGGGAATTTATTATATGATGGGGTGTCCCAATTAGCATTGGTTAATACTATTACATCATATATGATAGGTTAGCCCAGATAGTGTTTGGTAAACCTCTTACTACTTATATAATGTGGTGTCCCAGGTAGCGCTAGGTAAGAATGTAATAGATTATAAAATATGGATTCCCATATAGCATCGGGTGAGCCCATTATAGGTCCCCAATGTATTAGGTAAAGATTTTTATATCATGAGATAATTATATGATCAAGTCAACAGGCTTGATCCAAAATAGGAAGAAGGTGTAACCTGGTCCACTATAATTAAAGTGAAGTTATTAAGGATGTTTGTGTGTCTTAACCAATAGGTTTATTCCTCATGAAGGGCCCTAATAAATTTTGGCAATGATCCTTTAATTATAAGGTACCTTTTTTTATTATTATTATTATTACCAAAAATTCAATGTATGACTCTCATATTATGATTTCATGGATTATGTTCTTGATTACCTTACCATTCATGTATTATGAATAATTAATCTTTATTTCGTGACTCTTTATTATAATCTTTGATATTAATTGTATTATAATATAATGTTATGATCATGTTTCTATACCCTTATTCTCATTTTATTCTTATATATCTCACATGTTTACCCTTATTGATCATTTGAGCTCACCCATTTCTTATGTATCCTTTCCCCTAGTTATAATGATATGTTTTAAGTAAGAGTACTAAAGTGGAAGATATTTAAGGTATATATTGGAGATATTTCACAAAGATAGAATATTATGTTTCCAAGTTTCCAATGGTGTTAAACTTTTACAGTCCTCAAGCATTTACTTTTTTCTTATGCTGAATATTTATCTAAAATGATGTAATATCCATGTATGTTATGTCTGAGTAACTATTGATGGTATTAAAAGATATTTTTAGTCAAACTTTGTAGGATGATAAATCATTAGTGATATCCAATGTTATATTTATAAGGATATGTATAGGAATGTATCTGAGGATAATCCTAATATTTTCCATATTTAGCATTAGGTTACTTGATTAAGGAATCATTGAAGTAACTTTTCACGTTGATGGTTTTTTCTACTATGATAAGAGTTTTTAACACATTAATTTATATTCTTAGTCAATAACATAAACTAGTAGGATCTAGGTTAACATTGACTGTTTGAGATGTGTAAGGTATGAACATAATATAATGGTATTTCCTAGGAGGAAATCAAATGAAGATAATCATGAAGGTTGTATGAGTATTTTTTATACTATTGCAGATAATGAGATTTGAAATACATCTGAAAGGTATGGAAGATTTTAATAGTGTTTTTATATGAAACGTATAAGGCATGAATAAATTGAGTTCGATGAAACTTAATACATGAATCATTATTCATGTTCTAGGAAATTGTAATTAAAGAATAAGCAATGAATCCTAAGTAACATTTTAAGAATAAATATGTATGAATCAAGTGTATATTTATATAAATTAAATAATTATTTTTTAGGAATAATGATTTATATTTTTTCTATTTAGGATTATAAAAAAATATATTTAATGGTGTTGATGACCCTGTAAAGTTATTTAATGGAAAGATAAATTCTTGATTGGGAATGTAACCCTTAATGTGTCCCTCATGTTGTGAAAATTGTATCTAGCATGAATAATGAGATGATTTATATTGAAAAAGTCAATTGAATAGTTTTTATTACCTAATAACTAATAATATATTTGTAGAAAAAAAAATTATACTATCATGTATGGATTTTAAATAATTTTAGGATTTAAGGAATATATCCCATAATCTCTAGAATAAGAAATATTTCTCAATTTCAACAGTTTTTTATGTAAATTAAAGTTACTACCATGTTTTAAGAGAATGAAAGGTAAAGGTATTCAAATGCTTGGTTTGTAACAAAAATAATCTACTTTATGATTGATGAAGATCACATTTTCATATATTTTATACTGTAAAACATTGTTTATAATCCCACAAAAGTGTTATTGAATGGGTAATTATCATGTTTTTAGGTTTTAGTGCTATTTTGAACCCAAATGTGAAAAACGACTAATTCTGGATTTTTGACAGAATTTTACGTCAGGGGTATTTTGGTCATTTCAGGAAAAATAAAATTCCAAATTTTTTGATTAAAATTTTGTTAGAATAATTATTTTATTTCCTTAATTTTTGTATTCTGGACCAGGAGATGATTAGTTCATCTAAAGGGTCTAAAAAATCATTGAAGATTGGAATTTTTCCGGGTGGACAGCATGGACCCACCCAAATTAACGGACATCAAACGCGGCCTACACATATCCAAATGATGTGTTTCCACCTGGGATACCTAGAGGACAGATAGGGCCATCTCTAAAATAAATTTGGATGATGTTGGAGTTCATTAAAAAGGATATTGAATGACATTCTTTTGGAGGAACCTTCATGGATGCTTCATCCAGAAACAGAAACCGAAACTGAAAAACTCATAACGCCTACATACTATTTCCAAATTATCTGAAATTTGGAGAGGAGACGGAAAAGATATTTATTAACATACTTAATTAAGGGTGGAACGCGTGAAGAGGTCATTAAGGGGGCCTAAAACTCTAAAACATTCGGGGGTCAAATTCTGCCTATAAAAGGAGGCCATCACCTCCTTCTCAAAGCATCTCATTTTTCCATCCATTCCTTCAAGGAACCAAGGACGAGATCTCCACCAAGGGAGGCCGGCCACAAATCTTCCAACTTTATCTTTATTTTATTTCTTTTCTTTATTTTTAGTTTTTAATTGTAATTTAGATTTCTAATAAATTCATGCATTGTTTTTATTTTTGTGTCCACCGATTCACCCTCTTTTCTTCCTCTCATCATACCATCGTGAACTATAATAATCATGATAATGAGTAACTAATAAGAGTAATATCACAAGGGAGTCATCAGGTTCTTGAACCCAATACCATATTCTTAATATTCTTTGAGTTAATTATAAGGATAATTTATAGTGGGTGTAATCCTCACTGTGGTTGTCTAAAGGTTAACTTCTTAATCTACAACCATTTTCCCTCGATTGAGGAGGTGGATGGAGGGTGTTCTTGGCGATAGCTAAGTAGGATTTTCATTCACAACTGGGGTAGAATAAGGTGTGCACACATACGATGGAGTGTGTACACTAAGAATATTTGAAGCTGGCCAATGAAGGTGCTCCTGAATATTCTCTCGGGAGAACTTCCTTTCTTCCCTAATTACATTCTGTTTAGCATTGCATGGTAATTTAGAATTAAATTTTAGTTTCTTATGAATTATGAATTTCATTTATTTTATTAAATTACATTTATTTCATAAAATATTAAACAACAAAAAATAATTAGATTTGGTGGAATAGAAGTAGTGATTTATTAACCACAAAAGCTCCTCAAGAGAACGACTAGGTCAGCCCCTGTGTTGCACTTAGCTATAAATATTTTTGAGAGTGTGCACGACAACGCTTCATCAAATTGGCGTCGTTTCCAGGGAGGTAGTGCCACAATATATTTGTAAAGATTTCACTTTTTCAAATTTAATTTCTTTTTTCTTTTACCATGTTATTTTCAAATGATTATTTTTTTAATTCATGGAACAATTACCCACCAGTGCGAGAACCAATTATTGAATCACCTTGGTCTATAGAGTATAAAGTTTCTTTCTTGGATAAACAAATTCGGGGAGATCGAATCCAAATCATAATAGAGGATGAATTCAATGATCTCATTCAAAACCTTAAAAAGAACCTCGAATACCCAGTGTTGGAGGGTTTGGCAAGAGAATTAATTGAACTTCAGGAGTATTTTCCGGAATTTTATCAAGAAATGGTCAATGTACAACACCAAGAAGAAGAAGTTCCCAAGGATATTGAAGCCCAATTTGAAATAATTAGTCAAACTGTTCAAAACCTGGAGACCTCAATAGAGTGGATAGTAGAAAAAGTACATGCATCCCAAGATCCACAACTGGAGCCAGAACAAGAACCAGAACCTGAAAAATTGATGGAAGAAGTATCCTCACAAATCCTTCAAGTTGAAGAACCCATGGAGGCCTTGATGAAATTAAAAGAAGATCCATTGAGCCCATCTCAATCAATGTTGGAGAAGATTGATGAAGAAGATTTAGCTATTGAAATTCATATGGGAGATCAAAAAGATCTGGATAACTTCTGGAATGAGTGTGAGGAACTTCTTGATCCAACTATTCCTAATAATGTAGATGATTCAACAACATTAAAGGAAGAAACCAACCAATTAGTGGAATTTTAAGAGAATATAGAGGATTCTGACTACCTACCTCTATCTACGGAAATTCAACTCCAAGATCCACCTCCCTTTGAAGAAGAAATTGAATCCAAACAAGCTCAGGGAGTTAATCTTTTCATAAACTCATTATCTTTTGATTTTGTTGAAACTGAATTAAGTATTACCTCCCCTTGTTTTAATTTTTCATATTCATCCAACACTTGTATTTCCTTGGAGGGAGAATATGCATCTGAAGAGGAACATCTGGTGCTCCCCAAACCTGTTGAAAATTTAATGGAAGGAGTACATGAGAAGATCAAAGTGAATTGTTTAGAGGAAAATGAGACACAATCTACTTGATTTGAAAGGGAATAATTTGATATTGATTCTTCATGCTCTAATTTTTTTCAAATAGAATTAAACTCTGACATTCCATTTGATTTTCCCCCAGATGTATCATACATTCAGCAACCACTGGAGAATAAAGAAGATGTTGTTCATGGAGAACCCAAGAAAGAGGAGGAATCATTCATTGTCCTAACCCCACCATTCATGTTGTATCTCATTACAAAGAGGGTGGACATGGGGAATTTTATCGATGGAGTCCTCAAGAAAAAGGAAGACGTTCATCCTGGAAAGAAAAGTTTTTGTTGGTTCATGAGCAAGAAACCCCACCCACCATCAGATTGGGGATAACTTATTAGAACTTCCCCTCTAGAGGCAGTCAAAACCCAGGGCCCACTTGGGGGATTAAACCAAGATTTATCCTTATTTTCTTATTCAATTTCTGTTTTCATTTCTTTTAAAAAATTTCTTATGTTATGTTTTTTACTTTTTTTTAGGTTTTCAAAGAGAAACACTTAGGAGTCAAAATCAACGTTGCATTGCCAATAAGCCAGGTTGTACCTCTCCTTCACACTTGATTGATGTTGTTATTTATTTTGAAATTGTATTACATGTTAAATCAAATTAAATTCATCGAGGACACTGCATCATTTAAGTGTGGGGGAGGGAACCTTTGTAGTATAGGATTTTCATTTGATGTTTGTTTTCAAAAAAAGAAATTTGTGTGTTTTCAAATTTTTGTTTTATTTATTTTTCAATTTTTGGTGTAACTTTTGAGCAGAAATGATAATCAATACCATTTTTGAAACCCATGTCAATGAGTGAACCAGTCTATTTCATGAAACTGATCTTAAATGAATGCTGAAATAACTTTGTTTCAAGTTCAAATCTTTTGGAAATTCATGAAAAGTACACTGATTTTTGAATCTCATGCCATATTTCACTGTCTATATCTTTTAAATAACTTTCCTGTGAGGCTTCTGAACCATTTTTGTCATATTCTTTTCATTCACCTCATTTCTTGAGAGAACCAGACCATGCTTGCTTTAACCAGAATTTGATTTATTTCTTTCAAAACTTGAGGGTTGGGGTACGTGTGTTTTAAATGATTGAGGCATTTATTTTGTTTGAAGCCCCCTTTTAAAAATAATCCTTTTCATTATGTCCCACCTTTACATTTATCCTTCATTGTATCCCCTAGTATCCATGAATTGCCTATTAGGTTAGCCACATTACAAGCCAATTTTCCCTATCATACCTGCTCTTGAAGTAAAACTGCATGATCTAGTTGAACTTAAGTGTGGGTGAAGATGTCTTGTGGTGTACTACCTCATTTGGTTATAATTTGGGTGGAAAATAAATTGTGGAAGATATGTGTGTGATGCTGAAAAATTATTCTGTTGAAAGCTGTGCCTTTTCTGGTGCTTTTATAACAAGAGAAGTTGTGCCTTTCTAGAGATTCCAATGCAAAAAAGAAAGTTGTGCCTATCTGGAGCTTTAAAAAAGTCATGTTTGAAAAGATTGAAATGTTTTCTGATGACCTGATGAGCTGATTGAATGATTATGGAGCCTATTTTAAACAAAGGGAAAGTGAAGAAGACCATATTTGAGTGAAAATTAGAATCTTGCAATTTTGCCTCAATAAGAGCCAAGCCTTCCTTTTTCGGCCTCAGAACTTTTAACATCTTAATCCTACCAACCGGAAGCCACAGAACAACCCTGAAAAGTCCTCATGATAAACACATGTCCTTGACTCACATCGGGTGGAGAAGTAGGAATTTATCAAACCTATGGTGACTCTTGTGTGAGTTTGGATGAGAAAAGCCTTGTTTAGCCTTTACATTTGTGAGATGAGAGAAAATTCATGTGAGGTAGGTGTTTTGTGTGCATGGGATAAGAAATGAAGTGGAAATATAATAAAATCTTAAATGGAGAACTTGAAATAACAGTTTTTGATGAGGCATGATATCTTTTTGTTTCTTGAAATTGATTTGATTGATCTCATTGATATGTGTTTTGGATTTGATTTGATTTGATTTTTACTTGTCCAGGAGTCCAAGTGCTAAGTGTGGGGGAATTGATAAAGAAAATATTTTCAATTAATTTATATTGAATATCATTGTTTTAAACCCACAAAATTGTTCCTCTAAGATGAATTGTTTCATTTTTATGATAATGGTGTTATTTTGAGTTGAATAGTAAAAATTGGCCATTTTTGGATTTTTTAACAGTTTTAAAATATTTAGGTAGTTTGGACATAACATTATCTACACTAATCCAAATTGCAAAATTATTTCTTTTCCAGATTCTACACATCCAGGGATTCATTTAATATATTTGGACTAAAATCTGAATAGGCCATATAGAAGATCAAAAGAAGCTCACAAGTTGGCTCAAGAAAACTGTTTTCAGTTCTTCCTAGTTTTGATGTGGGATACATAACGCGTCCAATATGGGCCCAAAGCTTGTGAAATTAGGTGGGTGGACGTGAAATGAGTTTTCGAGCATCTTTTATGAAGGAAGAACCGAGTGAATTGGCCGTTTATGGTGTCATTAAAGCACCCTAATCCGGAGGATTTCGTTTTGGAGAGTCTGACTGGACAGAATAAATGCTCATAGTAAAACGGCCATAACTCTTGGAATAAATGTCCAAATCCGCTGGAATATTTAGGGGACACGGCCAAGGGAATTATGAACAACATTCAAGAAGAGCTCAATGCGTGAAGAGGTCATTTAATGGGTCTACAATGTGTCGATATTCAGGGGAAACATTCTGGATATAAAAGGAGGAGAGCTCCACCCTCTCAAAGCATCCATTCTCCACCCCATTCCTTTCGGGACACCAACAAGGAGAACTTTTCATCCTTCTCTTTTCTTTATTTTCTTTTTCATATTTTGTTAATGCCTTCTTCTTCCCCATTCAACTCGATTACCCTTACCATGGTGGGGTAAACTTTTGGAGTGATTGAGGAAGGGTTGGTTTTCTACATTGTAATGCTTGAGTTCTTGGACGCAATTGAATAAATTTATTTCTTCTTCAAAGTTGTTTTCAATTTATTATAGCGAATTTTATAATCAAGTGTGATAGTTCTTGAATATTAATTTCGTTATTTATTTTTGCCTTGGTAAAATAATCAATATCTCCCTCCACTAATTTCTGGTTTATATACGATGGAATAAACCAAGAATTAGTGGTGAAGTACTCGATGATCGTCAGTACGTGTAAAAGGTGTAGTGAATGTTCTTGATTGTTTGGGACAAACAAAACTCGATCGGGTATTGCCCATTTCAATTAAGGATATTCAATACAACTATTTTACACATGTAAGGAGAGTTGACCAAACCAAGATCTTGGTAAGGTTTTCTCTCACAATAACAATTTCACCAAGGAAGTGAGAGGAAACGATTGTGGAAACTCACTTTAATCAAATAAGAAGAAGAGGTTTGAATTAAATTGAACAAGGATAGCATTATAATTAGGAAACCAACCCCGACCTAATCACCCTTTTAATTTCATTGTTTTTCAATCATTTGAATTTCAAATTTCCGTTCACAACATTTTTACCCCCGTTTTAAAGTGACAACCCATTTTGTGTGCACTCCTCTTCGGGAGACATCCTAGGTCAACCACATTACTACATTTTAACTTAGGAAAAAATTGTTTTTCCACGCCCTACGATAGGAGTGCGTCAGGTAACGACAAATATAAAGGTGTATCTTTCAAGTATTGGGAAATTTCATCATATTCTCCGATAGATTCATCGTCTTTTTTTTAGGAAAAGGAAATTACTTTCCGTTTTAATTTGTAGAGTGTGAGTGAAATATTTATTGAATAAAAAATCCAAAATTTATTACACCCCATCACTTTGATCTTTTATTCAGGATTCTTATTCTTGATCAATTTCCACCACTGATTATCTTCTACCTTCATATGATAAATAGCCAATAGAACCTTCTCTTGCTCAGAACATTGAAGGATGGATAAGATCTTCTCAATGGAGTTGATCCATTATTCTTTGATTAAGGTATTGGATGATCCATTGAGATTTGGAGTCCTTTATCGCATAAAGTTATAAATAGAATCTTATTCTTTGTTATGGGGATTTGGGTGATCCTCCTAATCAAGGTTTCAATTAAGAACCTAAGTTAGCTGAGAGAGTTTCTTTATAAATTTTCCAATTCCTTCTCCCATTAGGTTGGGCATCTCGTTTGGGTAGTCATCACATTTCCTTTCACATTAGTTGTTTACCTAATTCCTTTTATTTTTGATTATTGAATAGAATAAAAGGAAAATTAGGGATGAGTATTTTTAAACTATTAAACACATAAATGGAAATTCAATGACATTAAATGTATAACTTATAAATGATATTTATTTCTTAAATTATGAATTTTTAGGCTTCAATATAAGTTATCCATGATTCATTTTATAAAATAGACTCTTATATTCATTTTTTGTTACCTTAATAGTGGTTCATAATGAGCTTATGAATTTACCAAAGCATATCCACTGGGATTGTCAAAATAGGTGTGAAACAAGGCCCATTTTTCTGCACTAGTTCCCGGTTGAGTCTAGCTCAACAGAGTGTTTTCAGGTTTTACCCCTATGTACAACTGTGCCAGATCCACATCCACTTTTAGTATCTAGATAGGGATATATTTCATTAATAAAACACTTACTATATACTTTCAAAAATTTAGGGGTTTTTTTATACTTTCTAATCCTAATCCCAAAAATAACTAAGTTTTATTTTGATACCAACTATGACAACCCAAATTTTTATTACACATTAATTCATGATTTATTAAATAATATTACACATATTACAAACCCAAAGATTGATAATTATAGTGTATTTTGGAATTGGGTACATAGAACAACAACTTAAAATAGGAAATACATCATATTTATTGAAAACTTCCTTAACATGCTCGTACTTAAAACTACACAGGATAACCCGGGGACATACATAAGAAAGGGGTGATCTATAAATCCCATTAAGGGAATAAACATGGAATACCATGAATAAAGTAATAAATGTTATAAAATATGTATATCAATGATACATAAAAATTATGATAATAATAAACATGAACAATAAGTCATGATATAGCATGACAACATAAAAGAAACATAGGATATGTGGAAACAACTTAAAACATTGCATCATAAACATAGGTCATGGATAACTACCAAGACATAGTGATGATAAAATTACCATGGTGGATTATATTCACTCCATAATCCCTTTTATGATTTCTCATGAGACTAAAACATTACCCAATTCATTGGAGCGCTATATAATTTCATACTCACCCGTCACTTTGATTTCATTCTCATGCTTAAGTGTTCCATATAGATCATAAAACATGGAATCATTTTTTTCACCTTTTATTCTCTAATAAAGGAGTTTGGAATAAATACATGTAAGTACCCAATAAAATAATTATAATTTCATAAATTTGAACACACTTAATGGGATTTTGGCATGGTTATTCACTACACATTTGTTTGTCATGGAAAATTGTGGTGAAATTTTGGCAGCATAATGAGGGTGTATAAATGTTCATGGAAGGGATTAATTAGAGTTTAAGGGGTATCACATAATTTAGTAATTGTAGGGTCAGTAAGGGGATATGTAATAACATATCCCAATATTAGTAATTATAGAAAAATGGCATAAGATAATGAAGATACTTGAATAAAGAGGAGAAATAAAAGAACCCCTACCAAGAAAGCGTGATTCCAAAGGCTAGGGAGGAACTTCTTGAGAGCTTGGGAAACCTTGGGAGGACTCTTGAGAGGGTATAGAAGATTAAGGACATGATATAAGTATTTTTAGTGAAGAGAAAGGGGATCTTGGGTGGGTTTGTATAGAAAATGAGTGTGGAATTCTTTATCATTTCTCAAACATAGGTTTTGGACTCTATATGATAAAATAACCAAAAATAAAAAACCTTATCATGGTTTCCACCCATGGTTTCTACCAAATAGGGGTGTTTTCATTATTTTATTAGTCTAATGGACGAACTTATTAAAATAATACCCTTGCTGATTTGGAAGTAAATCATACTCTTACAGAAATGATTTTAAAACTTTAAAATATATTATAGGTTTTGGAGGATTCATAAAGGCTTTATAAAATTAATAAAATAAAATAAAAAATTATTTCAAATATAAAAAAAAATATTTAATACTCTTTATAGTATTTATTACATCACTTTTGGGTCATTATGATGTCATAATACACACCGTATATTTATATGGTATTTAATTTATATCGGAAAATTTAATTGTCTTAGAAAATAATGAAAAATTCACTATTGAATAATTTTGATGTTATTATTCTAAAAATAATATTAGTTTATTCTAAATATTTTTAATTTTTACTTTTAAAATAAGAACCGATATTAATTGAAAAATGGTTTTTTAACAATAACAGTTTTCAAACCCTTAAAATTTTAAATTTGAATTCATAAAAAGTATATGATTATTTTTATTTAATAAAAATTATTTAATAATAATATTTTATTAAAATATATTTTATTTCAAAAATCCATTAATTTGTCAAAATAAATTCCTTAATTTAATTTAAAAATTACCCAAAAAATATAATTGTGTTTTATTGTATCAAATTCAAAATCATTTATAAATTATCAATAATAAGATGAAAATATATTAATTATTCTATAAAATATATATATTCATATTATTAGGGTCTTAATACATATCCCTTTAATATATCATCAAATTCCCTAAGAGTAAGGTGTGAAATGGTGAGACTTTCATGGGGTGGTTTGGCATAAATGATTTGGGTCATGATCTCGATGAGCTTGAACTTCTCTTGTTAAACATTTCGCTCATGATTAAGTTTTTGGATATTAGATTGGGGTTGGTCAAGGAAAAATATCATAGATTCTATCTCCCTTGGAAGCTCTGATAAATGGGCATTATAGGGTGTGATCCTATTGGTTGAGGCTATCACTTCTTTCTTTTGTTTCAATTAGATTTTTTAAAACCCTATATTTATACTAATCATAAGGTCACTGTTCAATGGCTATATTATCAATGGTAAATATACTTAAGAGTGTTTTAAATCTAATAAGATATAATAAAACCAAATAAGTGAATGTGTTTTCTATATCCATAATATATAACAATGAATTTAATTAAACCAAAAAAGGGTTTTATTTATAAAATTTTAGGTCGTTACAAAAAAAGTTACTATAAAAGAAAAATTTACCCATAAGTGGAAAAAGGTAGATATTATCTACTATATAAAATTAACTTGGATAATGTAACATCCTAGATTCAGGTGCCACTCAATGGGTGCCCCGAACCCGGCTGGTCACATGACCTCAAGCGCATTTCCCAAAACGCCAGAGGCTGAGGACTAGAAGTGAGGGCCCAGGTCTGATAGTGGGGAAACTATGCCCTCATTTTTCAAAGTATAGCGCAGCGGAAAAGATAAATAACATGCAACAGCGGAAGTAGTAGACAGTATACTACTGAAATGGAAAACTAAAGTAAAAGATAATCAGCAGTCATATAAAGATGCAGCATGTCACTAATTCTATGAAAGCAGTCAGAACAGGATACACTGCAAAACAATACAATACAACTAAAAATACAAGGTACAACCAAACAAAACAAAGCTGAGTAAACAGAACACAGCATCATCGCAAGCCTAAGCTCGGTTCCATGCTCTCCAACTCCTCTGCTACAATCATATACCTTTATAGGGACTCTTTCCCCTATCGACACCTGCAGAAATATAGTCTGTTTGGGCCAAAGACATGACCCAAACAGGGTGGGAGAAATAAATCTTAGTAGGCAAGCACCAAAGGCTCGTGCCCAACTGTCAATGAAAATATTCAACAATAGTGTGCATTAGTAAATGCAATAAACTAAGGATTACTTAAAAGTAACTAACTATACCAGTTATATTTCTATTTTAATATTCATTTAACAATTCCAAGCCTGTTCTTTAACTTGACAGGTATAACATATGAAAATTACCACAGTGAACATTCATGATAACACTATCCTCAAACATAAAAACCTTACCCTCAGGTAATCAGAGTCACAACCCGCAGGTAATTTCCCACAGGAAAAAATAATATTTCCCTCCGGCATACGAAGTGTCGCCCACAGGCATATAATCTACTCCCCACAGGCATAATGAATATTGCCCTCAGGCTAAAAGAACCACTGCCCTCAGGCTAAAAGAAACACTTCCCGTAGGCTAAGAAAGTAATTGGGCCTATCCCAAAGCATAAACATGCAATTTATATACACTTTATCTCAAGAAAATTAAATACACATTATAATCATGGCATACCCTCAGGTATCTAGGCCAAATGGCTAAACAGAGGAATTCACCCCTAGGGTGGTCCTGGGTCTAAGCAGTGATCTGAAACAGTAGTTTATAATTACATTTAATTACCTATACAATTCTAGGTATTTAAAACACCTAATACCTCATCCACATGACACCCCAACATGGGTTTGTAGCACAATGGTACACAAAAACACACAGCAGTTGTAATTTAAACACCAGACCACCTACCTCGATCGTCTCTGATCGGTATATGTGAACAACACCTCCCGAATCATCCAAGAATGATGTAGATATGGGATAAAATAATTCTCATTCAAACTTAAATAACTTCCCTTAGAGTAAGAATTGGTAAGAACAGCACAAGGAGAGAGGAGGGCTTACCCGTACGGTCCCAACGTGATCGATGGAAGCGGAAACGGATTCCCAGTGCGTGATCGGATGATCCTCCAAGGTTTGGCCGTCCTCCCGATCTCCTCTAATGTTATAAGATTGCTTTGTGAATAGAGGATGATACTGCCCATTTTAAGCGAAAAAACAAACTACATGGCATGTACTCTCAAGTACACGGAGTGTACTTTTCTCATTTAAATTTTCCTCTGGAGGCTACTTTTCCCACCGTTAAAGTGTTCATCTATCAACATGAGTACACGGTGTGTATTTCCAAATACACGGTGTGTATTGTCACTTAGCTGGCGGCTACTCCCACCGCCTTACTATTCACCTTCCAACTGACTACACGGCGTGTAAATACCCACTACACGGTGTGTAGTCGGTTTTTACACCTTTCAGTGCCGACAGGGCTACACACCCTATGTACTCATCCCACACGGCCAAAATACATAGCGTGTGGAAAAGTACATGGCGTGTACCCACAAAATATGGAATTTTTCCCCATTTTCCTTATTTTTTCTCAAAAACACTTAAGGAAAAAGGTAAAAGAAGAAACTCATACCTCAAAAATAAGAATCAGGTTCCTACAAACTTCCCCCCTTAAATAAATTCATCCCTGAATTTCCCTTCCAAGGGTGGAGAAGATAAAGCTCAGAACAAATCTGGCCACTGAGCACATATGTCGGTCTCCCGCTCCCAGGTTTCATCCTGCACTCGGCCATGCTGCCATAGCACCCATACGAGAGGAACTGACTGGCCTCGGAGAACCTTTGTGCTCCTATCAACAATACGAATCGTATTCTCCTCAAAGGACGCATCGATCTGAAGCTCAACCTCCTCGATCTGAAAGGCGTGAGATGGGTCTGAATGATAATGGTGCAACTGAGATACATGGAAGACGTCGTGCATTTCCTGGTACCTCTATGGTAACTGCAACCGATAGGCAACCGGCCCAACCTTCTCTAGAATCTCAAACAGCCCCACATTCCTCGGTGAAAGTTTACCCTATCTCCTGATCCACCTGTGTCCCAACCTCGGCGAAACACGCAAGAAAACCTAATCCCCAACCATGAACTCCAAGGTTCATCTACGGAGATCAGCATAAGATTTATGACGATATTGTGCAGTACCCATCCACTTCTGAATCAACTATACCTTCTCTAAAGTCTCCGGTACAAGGAATGGTCCTAGCAAAGATTCCTCACCTGCCTTTAACTAGCACAAGGGTGATCAGCATGGCCTACCATATAAATCCTCGTAAGGTGACATCTGAATAGTTTTCTAAAAATAGTTATTATAGGAAAACTTGACTAGGGGTATGTGCCTCTCCCAAGAGCCCCCAAAGTCCAGGACAAATGCACGCAGCATTTTCCCTAGCACCTGTACCATATGCTCTGACTGGCCATCAGTCTGAGGGTGGTAAGTTGTGCTTAGAAGCACCTGTGTACCCAGTGCCCTCTGAAAACTCTACCAGAAACGAGATGTAAAGAGGGATTCCCTATCTGAAACGATAGAACGATGAACCTCATGAAGATGCACTATCTATTGGATATAAAACTTCTCGAGCTCGTCAACACCAAAGGTCTCCTTGATCGGAAAAAAGTGAGCTACCTTTGTAAGTCTGTCTACAAAAACCCACACAGCATCACTACCTCGAGGTGACCTCGATAACCCAGTCACAAAATCCATCGCGACATCATCCCATTTCCACTCTGGGATGGGTAACTGTTGTAACAGTTCAGTTGGCCTTTGATGCTCTGCCTTCACCTACTGATAGGTGGAACATTTCATAACAAAACCAGCTACCTCACTCTTCATACCCGGTCACTAATACTGTCGTCTCAAGTCACAGTACATTTTGGTAACTCCGGGATGCACTGCCCAAGATGAAGCGTGAAACTCCCACATTAGATCCTCGCATATATCCCCTGGAACCCATACTCGTCCATGGAAACGCAGTACCTCCTCTTCGCCTATCATCCATCCAGGAGGAGGGTCCTCACTTGCCCCCGACTCCCATAGGACTAAGCCTTATGAATCAGATAGTTGTCTCATCCTCACTCTATCCAAGAGGGTAGAGGTCACAGCTAAGGAAGAAAGATAGGTCTTCCCCTGACTGTCGTGCACCTCTAAATTCATCTCAGAGAACAAAGCCATAAGCTACCACTCACCACTCGCCTCTTGCACTCCATGTATCTGAGTCCTCCTGCTCAGTTCATCATCTATTTCATTACCTTTACCAGGTGTATAGGCAAGCTCAAAGTCGAAGGACTGAAGGTATTCTACCCACATTCGATGTCTTAGGTTCAAGTCACACTGGGTAAAGATATATTTGACACTTTTTTGGTTAGTGAAAACCACAAAATGCTCTCCCAAGAGATAATGTCTCCAACAGCGCAACGAATGAACAACTGTAGCTAACTCGAGATCATGTGTCGGGTAATTCTTCTCATGTGGCCTCAACTGCCAAGACCCGTACGCAACTACTCGATTTCCCTGCATCAACACCGCTCTCAGCCCAATACCTGATGCATCGCATTAAATTGTATAGCTCTTCCCTTGATCTGGAAGTATCAGGATTGGTGCTGATGTCAACCTTCCCTTCAACTCCTGAAAGTCTGTCTCGCAATATTCTGACCAAACGAACTTCACACCCTTCTTAATCAACCCCGTAAATGGTGATTCTAAGTGGGAGAAGTCCTATATAAAGCGCCTGTAGTAGCCATCCAACCCCAAGAAACTCCGTATCTCAAACACATTCTTAGGATACTCCCAGGAAACTACTGATCTCACTTTCTCTAGGTCCATTGAAACTCCTGCCTCTAAGATGATATCACCCAGGAAGTGTATCCGGTCCATCCAAAAGTGGCACTTTGAGAGCTTAGTATATAGTTGATTCCATCTCATTGTACTTAAAATGATCTCAAGATGGGTGGAATGGTCGTTTCGAGTGTGAGATTACACCAAGAAATCATCCATGAAGACTACCACAAAAGAATCCATATAAGGTTGGAATACACGATTCATCAGAGCCATGAAAACTACTGGTTCATTCATGAGTCCAAACGGCATAACCAAGTACTCGTATAGACCATATCTGCTCTGAAAAGATATAAGCGGTATATCTGATGGTCTAATGTGTAACTGATGATATCTGGATCTCAAATCAATCTTTGAGAACACTCATGATCCTCAAAGTTGATCAAAAATATCATCAATACTCATCAAGGGATATCGATTCTTCATCATCAACTGGTTCATCTTCTGATAATCAACACAAAGTCTGAGGGTACCATCCGCCTTCCTCACAAAAAGGAAAAGATAACCCCAAGGATAAGTACTGGGTCGGATGAAACCCTTTACATGTAACTCCTTTAACTATCTCTTGAGATCCTGCAACTCTGGTGTAGCCATCCTCTAAGGAGGAATGGACACTGGTGCTGCTCCTGGTACAAGCTCAATAGAGAAATCTACCTCTCGCTTTGAAGGTATACATGAAAAGTCGTCAAGGAATAAATTCCTTAAATGATCAACCACTGGAGGGAAATCCTTCTGACAATTCCCCTAATCATCCAGATATAAACTCTCAATCTGGGTTGTCACACCACCTCACCCACGATGCTCAGGTCCATCTTGGCTCGGCTGGACATCCCATTCACCTTTTTATAGAAACTCTCTACCCTCTGGTGACGTGAAACTCACCCTACGACGATATCAATCCACAAAGTCTTGAAAGGGAACCAACCAGTCCATCCCGAGAATGACATCATAACTCATCATCTCTAAGGCATAGATGTCTCATAGAAAGTGACACCCACCAACCTCTAGGTGGAACTCCCTGTACTGATGCACACATGCCGTTCTAGTTCCCAATGGAGTGTCTAGTGTCACAACATCAGAAGAAGAAGAAACACCGAGCCCAAGGCTCTCCACAATGGGCACAGATATAAAGCTATGTGTATCACCCGTATCGAAAAGTATATAAGACAAAACATAAGCAACTAGAATAGTACCTATGACAGTAGAAGGTCCGGGATCCTGATCCTATTGGGTCTGTTGCACTGCATCTGCATGCCCAGTGTCGTGGACCTATGACACAGCCTGGCTACCCTGAGCTATCCCGCCCTACTGCCTCTGAGATCCTGGTGTCTAGCTACCACAGCCACGACCACCACCTCTGTTTGTACGTCCTGACATATCCCATTTGTCCGACTGGTAAGAAGCTGTTGGTCCTGCTCCCACACATGGAGTCTGCACAGAACCCCTCTCACTAGACACTAGTGGGAACGCCCTACAAAAGCGCTATAGATGACCCGTCTTTCCACAAGCTCGGCACTCCACTGGGTATAGAGGACACTGAGGTCTCTTGTGCCCCTCTCTACCACACTGGTAGCAAATAACCTGGCCACCTGAAGTATTATTCTGACTATTACTACCACCATGAGATAAATCCATCTGCCTCTTCCTCTTACCAGTAGAAATAGTACCAGAAACTGGTGTCGAACTTCCCTGGCCCACACCACTAGCTTCCCGCAGGTTCCGCTCAATAATCAGGGTCTGGTTCACAATTTCATGAACTGTAGGCAACCTGAAAACATTCACCAAATCTCAAATGTCATATCAAAGACCATCCTTAAAGATTCTAGCCCTCAATGTCTCATCACCCACCAAAACGGGTGCAAAACTCTGAAGCTCGGTGAAGTGGGCAGAATAGTCCATCACTGACATAGCGCCCTACTGCAGATTCATGAACTCTCGAGCTCGATCTTCCCATAGAGTCTTGGGAAAGAAGAAGTCATAGAATACTGCCAGAAAATCTTTCCATGCCATGTCTCGGTGATGCTCAGACTGGGTGGTAACATCCCACCACCTCTTGGAGGAATCACGCTGCATATAAGTCACGAGCTTGACCGTCCTCCCTAAAGGCGTCTAAAGATGCTCGAAAATAGTCTGCACTGAATCCATCCATGACTCCGTAGCCTGTGGTCTGCCATCCCCTGAAAATGTAGGAGGATGCTGCTGCTGGAATATATGTGTTAGCTCTTCCATAGATGTGGCGGCCTGCGGTGCTCCCTGGAAGGTCTGCATGAACCGCATGAATCCTTCACGGAACTGTGCCTCTGTTCCTGCATCCGGAATAACGGTTGGAGCCTCACCTGGAACTACTGAAGGATCAACTGGTAGCCCATGGCCTACCATCTCAGGAGTATAATCGCCGCTCTCTTGGTGAATAACCGGTGGTTGTCTCGGTGGCATGACTCTACAAGTTCAAACGCACGCCTTAGATCAAGATTAACAAAGACAGAAAACAAGGAGACCAAGAAGGGAACAAGGAAAAGAAAACTTTCAAGTTTTATAAAACAAGACTACACTGTGTGTATAATAACTACACGGCATGTTTCCTCAAGTATTCCACATGGGCGTGTACTCTGCCAAAACTGGTCGTGTAACACCCCAAAACACACAGCGTGTTGTCCACACACACGGCGTGTACTTGAATTTTCCTCTCTGCCTGAGTCCATCTATATGGCTTAGCTACACGGATCTCCTTTAAATGAAACTACATGGCATGTCCCAGATAAACACGGTGTGTATGGATAAATTTCAAACTTCCCATGTTGTTAGTGACACGGCTGACCACTCATCTGACACTACACGGTGTGTTACACACGCACACGGCGTGTACACTACTCTGTCTTCCCAGCCACATGGCCTGGTCCACACGGTATTTCCTCGGTCAAGACTACACGGAGTGTCCCACAGGTACACGGCGTGTTCAAGAAGATGTAACACTGACCCATGTTTGTTAGCTACACGGTCAGGTCCCCAGGTTAAACTACACAGCATGTGCATCATTGACATGGCGTGTAAAAGAAAGGATTTCCTCCGTCCGTGTTGTTAGTTACACGGGTGGACACAGGGTCCACACAACACGGCGTGTGAAATAACTACACGGCATGTTCCCTCCATAACTTCCCTATCCTGTGTCTCTGCCCACACGGCCTATGACACGGTTAGCTACTACACGGCGTGTACATAGGGTACACGGTGTGTACTCTCAACATTTTCTCTTCTTCCCGAACAGAAGAATAAATGGCGTGTAGTAAAAACTACACAACGTGTATTCTAGGTTTTTCCAGACAGAAAGCCTTAGAAACTACTTTGGAACCCATAAAAACACTGAAAACAACACCTAAGTTCCAAATTCCGATCTGTGAGGGCCCATACTCCCCGCGAATAAAAGTTTGGAATCTTATGCGTGTTATAACAAGATAAACAGTCAATGATCCACCAAATTCTAGTCAATGAGGGGCCATACTCCTCAAGAACCAAAGTTTGGCATTCATTTTATTAACCTCACCCAAAAGACTCTATAAATGAGAAAGTATTTATCAAAGAAGTTATCACAACAGCATGATTTTCTAGTACAAAAATTATCACAACAACATACAATTTCTAATGCACCTACATGGCATGGAAGAATGCATGACATGTGATTTCTAGCATGTGCCTAAATGATGCATGAGATGGCATACCCTCATCTCATCGGGTTGTAACTAAATAAAAATCAAGTATAACATATAAATAGCACACCACGAGTGTGTCACCCAACGGTGAAAATCAAATCAACTATAAAATTTCAAAACCAGTGATAATTACAATACGAGGTAAATTGGCTTTTCCCTATACACGGGTTAGCTACTCCCTGGAACAGCTTATTACCAAATACTTATTTCGTTCTATCCCTGACTAAGGCTCCAAAAAGTAAGTCAAAGAAAAGAACTCCTCTGATACCACTTTGTAACATCCCAGATCTGGGTGCCACTCAATGGGTGCCCCGAACCCAGTTGGTCACATGACCTCAAGCACATTTCCCCAAATGCTAGAGGCTGCCGACTAGCAGCGAGGGCCCAGGTCTGATAGTGGGGAAACTATTCCCTCATTTGTCAAAGTGTAGCACAGCAGAAAAGATAAATAACATGTAACAACAGAAGTAGTAGATAGTATACTACTTAAATGGACAACTAAAGTAAAAGATAACCAGCAGTCATATAAAGATGCAGCATGTCACTGATTCTATGAAAGCAGTTAGAACAAGATACACTGCAAAACAATACAATACAACTCAAAATACAAGGTACAACCAAACAAAACAAGGTGAGTAAATAGAACACAGCAGCATCGCAAGCCTAAGCTCGGTCCCATGCTCTCCAACTCCTCTGCTAAAATCATGTACCTATATAGGGACTCTTTCCCCTGTCGAAACCTGCAGCAATATAGTCCATTTGGGCTGAATACATGACCCAAACAGGGTGTGAGAAATAAATCTCAGTAGGAAACCACCAAAGGCCCATGCCCAACTGTCATTGAAAATGTGCAACAACAATGTGCAGTAGTAAATGCAATAAACTAAGTAGTACTCAAAAGTAACTAACTCTACCAGTTATATTTCCATTTTAATATTCATTTAAAAATTCCAAGCCTGTGCTTTAACTTGGAAGGTATAACATATGAAAGTCACCACAGTGAACATTCATGATAACACTGTCCTCAAACATACAAACCTTACCCTCAGGTAATCAGAGTCACAACCTGTAATTAATTGCCCACAGGAAAAATGAATATTGCCCTCAAGTGTACGAAGTGTCACCCACTGGCACCTAATCTACTTCCCACAGACATAATGAATATTTCCCTCAAGCTAAAAGAACCACTGCCCTCAGGCTAAAGGAAACACTGCATGCAGGCTAAGAAAGTAATCGGTATGAGCCCAAAGCATAAACATGCAATTTATATACACTTTCTCTCAAGAAAATTAAATACCCATTATAATCATGGAATACCCTCAGGTATCCAGGCCAAACAGCTAAAAAGAGGAACACACCCCCAGGGTGGTCCTAGATCTAAGCAGTGATCCCAAATAGAAGTTTATAATAACATTTAATTACCTATAAAATTCTAGGTATTTAAAACACCCAAGGCATCATCCACACGACACCCCAACATGGGTTCGTAGCACAACAGTACACAAAAACACACAGCAGTTGGAATTTAAACACCAAACCACCTACCTCGATCATCTCTGATCGATATACGTGAACGATACCTCCCGAATCGTCCAAGAACGACGTAGATATGGGATAAAAAAATTCCCATTCAAACTTAAATAACTTTACTTAGAGTAAGAATTGGTAATAATAGCATAAGTAGAGGGGGGGTATTACCCGTACGGTCCCAACGTGATCAACAGAAGCAGAAACGGATTCCCGGTGTGATATTGGTTGATCCTCCAAGGTTCGGTCGTCCTCCTGAGCTCCTTCAGCATTCTAAGCTTACTCTGTGAATAGAGGAGCCTACTTCCCATTTTAAGTGGAAAAAAAACAAACTACACGGCATGTACTTTTCTCATTTAACTGTTCCTCTAGAGGCTACTTTTCCCACCGCCTAACTATTCATCTATCGACATGAGTACACGGTGTTTGTTTCCAAATACATGGGATGTACTATCACTCAAATGGCGGCTACTCCCACCATCTTACTATTCACCTATCGACTAACTACATGGCGTGTAAAAACCCATTACACGGTGTTTAGTTGGTTTTTAAACCTTTCAGCGCCGACAGGGCTACACGCCCTGTGTACTCATCCCACACGGCCAAAATACACAGCGTGTGGAAAAGTACATGGTGGGTTCCCACAAAATTTGGGATTTTTCTCCATTTTCCTTATTTTCTCAAAAACACTTAAGGAAAAAGGGAAAAGAAGAAACTCGTACCTCAAAAATAGGAAACCGGGTTCTTACAGATAAATATAATATTTTTATTAATTTAAAATCATTTAATAAATTATCATTTAACATAAGATTCCATTAGAGTCATTTTCAATACTATTCACAAAGTTTGACTTTAAAGTCATAAATAGAGAAATGGAATTAAAATATAAATTTTTAACACATTAATAATATGTTATATTTATCTATAAAATTAATTGAACATAATAATTCAACCATTTGTATTATTTTTTATTTTAAAAAAAAAATATTTTATTTTTCTATTACTTGAACAAACACTTGGTCGATGTTGTGTAAGAATTTAAGATAATTATCCCATAACTAAAAATTAAAAATAAATTAACATGATAAAGAACCCATTATTATTTCAAATAACCATTTATAATAAAAAATATCCTCTTTTTATCCCTATGAAAAAATATTATAGATATTAAAATAAATAGAGTGACATTTTGTATCTATTCTTTACATAAAATAATTTTAAGGTCCTTATCAAATACAAATGTCACAAAGTTTAATTATATTCAAATATTTTATGATTATGTTCAAAAAATAATCATCCAATTTAAATAATTTAGGTATCAGATATATTTTTAAATCCTTATCACATTATTTTTTACCTTAATTACTTGACTTACCCTTACCAAGGTGAAAAATATTTACCACAGTTACTATTCATTATAACCAAAATATTAGTTGAACTTATTTCATAATATTAATTATTTTGATTCTAAATATGTAATCCCTTTTACAAAATTCAATTTATATAAGTGGTTTAAATTAATTTCATAATAAGTGTATAAAACGCAACAAAACCATTTTTATAAAAATGCATTTCTCAGCTTAAAATTGTGTTTACCTTCATTACCTTCCATGTAAAAAATATTAGATGGATATTAAAATATTTTATTTAATATATTATGTGAATATTTAATTATAATCACTCATCAATATAGATTAACTTAATTTATTAACATAAAAAATATATTGTGTAGATAAAAACAATTTTTCAGAAAAATCATCTCTATTTACCATCAAATTATTTTATTTTCATTTATAATAAATTTATAACAAATGAATTAATTTTATAAATATGTAAAAAATAATAATTTTCATAATTTACTTAGTTTTATTCATAATCGTCCATCCAACAGCTAGGCGATAACTGTCACATTAAATAATAATAATAATCTAATAGTATATTGTGGTTCATTTAAACCTAGTGTTTCATGTAAAGAAGGATATCAAAGAAATATAATTTATTTATAGATAAATATATTATAAAATATTAGGGTGTTACAATTTCAAAAAGTTAAAAAAATTAAATTTAAAATAATAAATTTATAGCGCATAAAAACAATTTTAAGAAAAATATATTTTTATTCTTAAAAATAGATTTATTCTTATTCATTAAAAATTAATAATTGTTAGATGAGAGGTAATATATGTTGTTATATATATACATAATAAATTTTATTAAGTTCATTCTTCAATACTAATGAATTTAATTTATTAGTACCAGAAATACCCAAAATATTTAAAAACAATTCTTTAAAAATTATCCATTTTTAAAATGAATTTAATCACATACCATCCTCTATCTTCCAACAAATAAATTTTTTAAATCCTTATATATTATACTATTTCATTTATTTTTATAAACTCATCAAATCATTCTTTAAAAATAATAATAATATCTAATGAAAAAATATATTTTTTATAATGAAAATTTTTATTTAATTATTTTTATTTCACTATAGATATTTTTATTATTTGTGAATTATATTAATTTTAATTTATTTCTAAAATTACATAACTTTAATGTACCTACCATATCCCAGTATATACAACAACCATATAACCAATGACCATATATCTAATGGCCATATGTCCAATGACTATATGTTTAATGGTTATATTACATTCCTATATACATCCTTACATCTATATATTGAATCATTCATCCTAATCATTTACTTAATTCCCAAAATTTCTATTTCATTTCTAATGTTTTCCATTACTTCCACAGTTATAATTGAATTTATGGTCATCAATGCTTACCATGATTATAAGGATTTCATTATCATGGTCTTTTTACTTACTAGTTGTTTTATTCCTCTTATAGTTTTCTAAATAATGATTCATATTTCATTTTCATAATGTAGTAATGTTTATATTTCATTTTAATATATCATCTTAATAAAATATATTTTGGTTCATTTTAGTTTAATGTTTCATGTGAAATAATTTATTCAAAATAGTATTTATTTAAAGGTAGATACATACTAAAATTTTAGGGTACTATATTTTACCTCTCTTAAAAAAATTTCCCAAAAACAATTCATCACTCAGACTAAAATAAATGAGAATAATTTTAACTCATTACATATTCAGATTCCCATTTAGATTCCTCAAACTTATGATTCCTCTATGAAACTCTAAAAATTTGGAAGGTCTTGATTCATAGTATTGTATCTATACGATCCAATATTTATACCATTTGTTCCTAATGAGAGAGATAATGTTCCAATTATTTTATAAAATACATTTAATTTTTTAAATAAACATATCAAAATCATCTTATGGTGATTTTTTTGATTTTTCTGAAATGTTTCGTTTTTTGATGAATAGTGAAAAATACTGATTTTATTGGAAACTTAATTTTATTTTAAATTATTTACAAAGATAAATTATATTTTAAATTTTTTAAAAATTAAAATTATATAAATTATATTATTATAAGTACAATTTATGTTAGTTTAATCAATTTTATTTTCATTTTTTATATTAAAACCTCTTATACTTATGAGAATTTTCTCTTTGGAAACCAACGTTTTCATCACGTCTGTGAGAATAATTTTAAATTAAATTATGAAACTTATGTAATTTGAATTTAATAAAATTTATTAATTATTTTTAATCATAATAATAAATATTATATAAAATGTTTAACTTAATTTTTGGCCATAATTAATATTAAACATAATAAAAATTAATTATTGTGATTAAAATTAAAACTGATCTGCCGGGGGGTTGAACTAAAAAAATAAGGTTTAAAATAACCTAAAAACTTATAAAACATACATTTAATGGAAATATTTTTTCCTTATCAGATATAAGGATATATAATGACCCATTTTTTAGGCTTTCAGCATGATAAAAAAATGATTGTAACTGATTATTTTCAAAAATTTCATGCGAGTCCTCTCCCCAACTTATAAAAGGAAAGTCCATATCCTCGCCTATTCACACTTCCAAATACATTTGGTTCATAAAATAATTACCTAAATAAATTCCTTAATCCCCCACCCAAACATCATAGATCCCTTTTTTTTATCATAAATCAATCCTTGGAAGGATTTTTGTTCAAACATAAAGAAGTCGTTAGATGAAGAGGTAATATTCTTAAATGATCATTTTTATTTTATTTCTTCTTTCACATCATTAAAATTTTATTCAATCATGATAATAAAACAAAAACATTATATACCATATACTTAGATGTTATTATGTTTATTTAATAACCTATATCCATCTCCTCTACCATCAAAAGGGAAATGAAATCGTTGATCGTGTGTATAGCAGATTACCACCTCACGAACTAATGTAGCTCGTTTTACATCAACACCTATCACGGTTGGATATAATTATGTATTAAATGTTTATATATAATATTTATGGTATAATTATACTTATTTAATTATAATATCACATATACCTTCTTAATTTTCAATCCATTTAAAATATGATAATGTCACTCGTGGGTACGGTGGACTACCACCGCGTGAAGTGATGTGAATCATTTTTCAGTTACATATTGCATGGAAGATAATAAGGATGTATTTAAAGAATATATGTGATATATATTACATTATATAAATTATATAAAATTAATATATCATATGATCCCTTACCCATTCACCCATTAATGGAATGATGTCATCGCTCATGCATACGTACGGTCTACCATCTCCACAAAGTGATGTGATTCATTTTCCATGCCCAACATTCAATAATGGTTATAATAATGTATAAACTGAGTAAATATGATATTTATAACATTATTACCATTATATAAATTATTTATTTATATAATATGTTCAAGAATCAGAACTTTCATGATAAAACATGCATGATAAAACAAGGCAATTAACAACCGAAATAATGAAAATAATGAAATATTATTAACAAACAGGTGGTAAAATGTTATAATAAGATCATATATGTTATTATAAATATTATTATGGTTCTATTATAAATTAATAACATTCTTAAAACCATTATATATGAGGTTAAATCACACCCAACTAAAGGAAAGTGTGAGGTAAGGGATTTTGTCACAATTTTCATTTTATTGAGATATATTTGTTAGTATACACCTATTCACTTTTATGTGGTGTATATATTAACACTTTGATGTATTTAAAATTAATACTTATTTATTAATGATAATTATTATTTTTTCAATTTTATTCTTCAATGGGTTGTAATTTAAAAGTTACCAAAGAGGTAAAAAAAATGTTGTACATTCTCACTTTCTTTTGTGATTATTTACTTTCTCTTGAAACAATCACTTTCTTATGATCATTTTTCCTTGGAAAATACATTTATATTAAATATACATATTCTTTTATGATAGATATGATTATTTCCTAAACTATATACAATTTTTACTTATATTGTTACTTTTAAAGATATTTAATTAACTAGGGAAATATTGATAAATCTATATCTTTTACTCAATATAGATATTTTATAATAAGGAATATTAATTCATGAATTAAATGTACTATTCAATATATGAGTAATGGTTTTGGAAATTCTGTTTCAGGTAGGTCCCGGCTATAAATATCACCACAACACATCGACAAGTCACATATGGTAAATATGTTGGCTAAATCGGATAGGTTTTTACCCATATTTTTAAATTGTCTTATGAAAGGTCTTGATATTAGTGGTATCATGAAGCCTAATATCATGAAATATAATAATTAAGCACTAAATTCATTGATAATTCAGTTATTATTGTTATCCATGAGATTTTCTCATTGAAATTATCTCCAGATGCATTTTATTCTTTGATTATTGATTAAGTGGCATGTGTTTTCAATTATTTACCTTTCCATATTCATTATACATAATCCAATTATGTTAGCCAAGTTGTTAATTAAATGGAATATTTGTTCAGTTATTTACCCTTCCATATTTATTATTCCTTATTGATACATGATACCTTCCACTGTATGTAACCCTTGCTGAGCATTTAAGATCACCTTTATTTTTTTCCTTTCCCTAGGATATGAAGAAAAAATCTTTGAACGATTTTTTAGAGATACTGATCATTTACTTTTGTTATGTATTATGATTTATTTTTTATTCCCAATATAAAATGGGTATCATGTATGTATTTGTTTCTTCAAGACTAATAAAATATTTTCTCCTTTAGGATGTGATAACTTATATCTTTTGACAATTTAATAAATTAGGCATGGGATTTGGGTTACCAGAGTTAGAGTCGTTACAAAAATATAGACTAAATATACTAATTCTTGAGTTTTTCTTTATTGTATTAAATATTACAAACCCATTTTTGATTATTATTAAATATGATATGATCTGGTTTATATGGAAAATGAGAACTTAAATATTGAATATGATTTTGTACTTTTATTTCCAGAAGCTCTCATTTCATGAGGAAATTTACCATGCTGTAAATCTAATTTTTTGTATACTTTTTATAATACTTTGAAAGAGTGTTTTATAATTGTATGATGTGGAATGAATTTGAGAAGAATGTTATCAATCTTGGAGGAATAATAATTTGAATACTTATTCACCTGAAATAAAATGAGAAAAAAATTAAAAGAATTGTTTTTATATAAAATCACCAGATAAAAGAAGTTAAGTAAAACATAAAGGAGAATTCAGGGAAACACCCAAGTTATATCCTTGAGAAAAAAATATTGAGGATAATGGGGAGAATTATATTTAATGAATATTTTATTTATTGTATATCATAATATATTTTTATGTATTTACACTTATATATATTAGGAAATTATCCCTATATTTAAAAGTGGAGATTGTATAAAAAATAGAGTAAGGAATTAAAATATTGTAGAGTGTAGAGGAGAACCTCATGAGATAATGAGTGGAGATATTAATTAGAATACATAATAACCCAATATCATGATGAAGTGAATATAATATTGGTATCAAATTGGAGTTTGAAGCTAAACTTGTTATGAAAATTAAATCCAGTCAAAGATAAAGATGAAGAATAAAAATAATAAATGGGTGTTCATAACAGTTCCTATAATGCCCATTATTGTGGAAGTGAGAAAGAGAAAAAAGAAGTTATAAAAAAATATGGAATGCATGGTGGTTTACCAAATACTTATTGGAATTTTATATCCATGAAGTATTAGTGAGAGAATACTATAAATATATTATGAACAAGATATATGAAGCATGGAAATAAATTAGAGACTGGGTTTTATGTTAGTATTCATAAAGATATAAAGGGAGTCAAAGACCCTATGATATGGTAGAATAATATCATATTGTGGGATTTTTTGACATACCTAGATAGATATATAATCTAATTCAAAGGTTAGAAGAAGTTGTTATAACTATAAATATTTGTTATAAATATCCCTTTTGAGAAACATTCATTAAACTGTGCAATATGGTGAAAATGGTTCTAACTAATACCTATACAACCCACTGTATTTGATGATAAAATTATAGTGGATAATATGTGACTCAGACATCCGGAACAAGCTAAGAAGTAGGTATCCTAGGAGGGTTCAAACCTTCAAAAAAATACCATAGGATGGTCAATATTTATATTATAACTTTTATGTTGTATTCTAGTTTAGGATAAATACAAATAGATCCATTTATATCCTAAAAGGTGACATGGGTTCAAATACCAAAATAATATGATTTAAAAGTAAATTTAGAATTTGGTAAAATATTTTTACACACTTGATTCACCCACACTCTTATATTTCTACAACAGTCCACTGGGACTAACAATTGGCATCATATATACTTAGGTTCCCTTTAATTAGATCTATTTTAGAACCATTTGTATTTTTATTGGAATATATGAAATGACTATTAAAAATATTTCCTAAAGTAGATCAGATGGAGATTTCTTTTTTCATACCTATCAGTGCGTAATTTGATGTCTTGGACAAGAATTTTCAAAATATGAAGAAGAAAAAGGCCAAGAAGATGAAAAATAAAAAGTGAAATATGATAATCCAATAATTGTAAATAATGAGAGTAGTATTCATATTTCAAAATTTTTTAAGGATGATGCCTCAAGTGACGAATCAAGATAAATCTAGGATGGAGATGAGTTTAATGAATAGAATAGTGGTTTTTACTCTAAATTCAAGATCTATATAAATAAGATTCATATTAAATTCATTACATATATATTTTATTACATCAAAGCGTTTTAGGATAAAAATAACAGATAAATAAATAATTTGATGAAATTGAAAATGAATTAGTTATAAAGGTGGGCAGATGCAGTACCCTCAAAAAACTTTTAAAACCCAAGGATGGATTTTTTTTACTTTAGAATAAAAGATATTCTCAAGATAATAAATTATTTTAAATATTTTTCTATAAGAAATATGTATTTAATAATGTTGTAGAAAAAGTGTTCCTTGCATTTGAGAAGTTATACAAGGTCTCAATGAATGTTAAATATGATCATATGGAAGTTAAATCGAAGAAGATAAATTATTATGGAAAGTCACTACAAGAGGAAAATTTTATACATGAATATTTTATTAGAAATATGAAGGAATATTGTGAATAAAGCAATAAATTATTTGAATATCATAGTTTTATGCTTAATATGAAATGTCTAAATCAACATGTAAAGTTGAAAAATCTTAATATCACAGAAGAAAAATCTTCAAAAGATAATGATAAGAGAAATGGTACCATAGAGACTTCTAAAAAGGATATTGTTTATAAGAAGACTATTATTATTATAAATAATATATGGGAATCATATATTGACAAACCTATAACTAGATCATATAAAAAGGTATCATGCTTTCTAAAAAAATATTTTTTCCCTGAATCTCTTTTGAAAAATTGTGCAGGATGGAAGTTAAAATATAGAAAATAATAGGGGAAAATTATATTAAATCCACCAATGTTTCAAGGGTGTGTATAGGTATTTCCAAGAGGATAATATCCCCAAATGTATCCCAAAAGAATGGGGTTTATCCAATAATATCAAGGAATACAATCTAGATAGACTACACCAACAAGAAAAAGAATGATTTGTGTAAGCCACTTTGGTGTTATTAGATATTTGGGTATAGGGACATTGATTGTTGGAATAACATATTAGTAAATAGATGTTATATAATGCTTGGTTTTATGGGATAAAATATAAAACTCATAAGAAACCTATTTTATAGAATCTGAAATTGGATATAAAATAGAATCCATCTTTTAAAAATAGATTTGAATATTTTTATAAATTTTTTGAGGAATAAAATGTAAGTGGTCATAATCATGATAAATTATAGTATATACTAGACCGTTAAAACTCATATGGTGATGATAAAAGGAGACCACAATATAAAAATAATAATTTGGTGAAATAAGACAAGTATTCCCTGAGGAGTAAACAAAATTTTAAATCTGAAAAAATCCTCTAAAAAATTCAACACAAAATGATATGAATTATATCACACCGACTAGGGAATATAATTATATTGTGTTAATAAAGTACCATAAAAATGGATATAAACACTAAATTTAAAGAGAGTATGATAGAATCAACAAGGAAAGAATCTATTTAGGAAAGAGATAGCAGGGTTTGAATGGTTATTAACACTCTTGATGAAGATATTGAGAGGTTTACAAAAATGGTAACATAAATATTGTTAAAGATTTGTGAGGGAGGTGAAAAATATCTAGGCATGTAGTTACTAAGTGCATGATGTGGATACCAAAATAATAAAAGATATTGTAAATAGATAAGAAAATATAGAAAACTAAAAATTATGAAAGTTCTCTAATTACTAATGTAAAGGATCCTAATATAACTAAGAAGAAAGATAAATACAAAAATGAATTCATGCTTCTTAAATAGGTTCATATCTATAAATATAAATATAAATTTTTCATGATGGGTTAAATATATTCTAGAATTGTAAAGAAATGATTTTTTGGGTTAAGAAACAGGTTTCATCCCTATTATCCACATGGAAGAGTTGATGAAGACTCGTCTTATTCCCATGTCAACTGGTTTTGTGCTTTAGTACCAGGAATTAAAGATTTTCAATCATAAAAAGGACTATTTTGAAAGTTACAATATCTAAACATCATGAAGATCATCCGTCAAGGAAATTTCCAATTCTAAAGTGGTACTAGGATTTAACTAATATCATAACTACTTGGATCTTATTTATGAATAAACATTAATGGTTAATAATATTGAAGAGGATAATTTCAGGTAAATCATAGAATAGAAAAGTTTCAAGAGATTAATCATGCCATAATAAATCTAAAACTCTAGACATCCCCAGAAAAATTAAAGAGTGGGGTATGATTTAAACTTTCCTATCACTATTTTGGTTTGTAATAAATATGGTAATAAATGTTTAGTGACTATCTAACAAAATAAAGAGGAAGAATAAACTTTTAATTGAAATGTGTTGATTTTATTATTGAAGTTGAGTGCAAGTTCATGGAATCTATTAAAAATCACTTTACTTCAGCCAATAATATGGGATTTTGAGTTGGTATCACATTTTCATAATTTTAAGGACAACTTTTTTTCTAAATAAATCATATCTTTTTTTCTACACCGTATTATCCCACATAGACTAAGAGTTTATTAGTTGATGAAATGTTTCTAAGAAAAATGTGATTCCATTATTATCTCATGTGGAAATAGATTTATTCTCTCAACAAGGTGGAGAAAAAAGAAATAAGAGAGCAAAAGGGAATAATATTATTCTTAAAATTTAGAATCATGAGGTCAAGAAGAATATCCCCTTACAAGACATCTTCTCAGAACTATATTATCAATAAGGTGGAGAATAACTTTCCTCATTTGTATTTATTTTCAATAAGGGTTAGAAGAGAAACATTCAATTATGAGTAAAACTAATATTGAAAACAAATAAAAAGGGGGGATTGAAGTACCCAAATGGATTTGATAAGATAATATTTTGTTTTTTATTAATATTAAAGACAATTTATTTTGGTGTGTTGGGTGATGGTGGAAGAATTTATATAAAGAAAATAATGTTATGGTAATTACATGAAGTTGTTTCTATTATAAATAGAAACGGATATAGTTGTTGCTTTATGAGTATCCCCATAAATGTGATGATTGATTGAGATAATATTCATGTCAAAGATAGGTGTTAATAATAGGGGAGAAGAATATAATCTATAATAGTCTAGAATAAATTGGAAGGATTTGGATGCTAGACTATATTGGAAATCATGTATTGATTTCATTAAAGTGATTAAATTAGGTTAAATGTTTCAAGAGAAGTTGATGGAGTTTTGAGGAAACCACCCATAGATTATTTGGAAAGATAGATACTGAAATCACTTATAAAAATTCACATGGATGAAGGTTTATGAAGTTTGTAAGGAAGTAGAAATGAGAAGGCATAAAAGTTTATTAAATACTTTGACTTGGGTATTTAATGTGTTACTATGAACCTTGGAAATAATGTATAAAATTTTGTAATTATTCTAATAATTCTTAGAATTATTTCAAGTTTTTATGAGGTGATTTGAAGTGATAAAGAAGGCCCTAAGTTGATCTGATGTTTATTTGAATTGGTTGAAAGAATTCTTAGAATTCTATTCAGGGTTGGAAAAATGGATAAGACATAAACCCTATATTATTGTTTATAATGTTGGATATATATCATCATAAGGTTGATATATTCAAAATGTTCCAAATATTTTTAAGGTACACTTAGATGTGATAAAAATGGAAAATGGATAATCTTTATATGGTTTTCCATACACTTTATATGGTTGAGTTTGGAGTTTTTAAGGTTTCTAAAATTCTTAAGGTTCATCTTCATATCTATGTAAGGTTAAAACACAATTATTATTATGGTTTACTAAATTTATATGGTTAAACACATTGAAAATATTCATATTTTGTACGGTTTCACTATGTAACTTCTCAAGGTTTCTAACCAACATAAGGTTCAATCATAAGGTACATCTAAGGGTTTGGTTGGGTTGAGTTCTATGATATTTAAAAAGACATGAACCCTAAATTGATACATCATTAGGTTCTTGAACATCATACAGTTCATCAATGAAATTTTTATCTTTATAAATTTCCTTCTATTTGGTTATGGTTCCTTGTGAATTTTTAAGGATCAATGCTTAGAAAAATATAGTAGGTCTATGGGATGAAAAATTTGAGTTCTCTAGAATTTAATATTCTAAAGACAAATATATTTGATGATGATGAAGTTTTTTATTCATTACTGAAACATCTTGATGCTATGTTTTTCTATGACTCAAGATTATTTTTAGGAATATTAAATGAGATTCATGTGAGAAGATCGTTGTTTTTTTATATTTTAATTTTCAAATGAAAATATTTAAAATCAATTTTGGTGATAAAAATATAGGTTAAATTTGTTAATGATTTTTTTGTGCTTTATTGTATTAAATATCAAAAACTCATTATTGATTCTTGATAAATATTATAAGATCGAGTTAAGACACAATTTGAGAACTTGAATATTAAATCTGACATTGTTCTATCATTTTCAAAAGCTCTCATGCCATGAGGAAATGTATTATAGTGAAAATTTGATTTTTTGTATGATTTTCATATTGATTTTGAAGAGTATTTTATTTGAGAATGTTGTTGAAATATTTTTATAAGAAGAGTGTTGAGATTACTAGAATAATAAATTAAATAATTATTCTCTTAAGAGAAATTGAGAAGGAAAATAAAATAAGGGTAGTTCTATAAAATTAATGGTGAAAATAAGTTGAGTAAAAATGCAAGGATGCATGAGGAAACACCTGTATTATATCTTTGAGAAAAAAATAGAGAGAGAAAATCATGTGGAGAAAAATGTTTCATGAATATTTTATTTTTTTATTGCACAAAATCTCTTAATATATTTACATTTCTAGAAATTGATAAATGAACCCCAAATATAAAAGTTGCTTCTCATTAAAAAATAGATTAGGTGGGGGACTTACTTCAAAAAGAGGAGGAGAACCTCATGAGAGAATGATTGGAGCTATCAGTGAGAAGATAGAAAAACCTAATACCATACTAAATATTATATGGGTGTCGAATGAGATGATATATTGGACCTTGTTCTTCTAATCATATCTAATCAATACTGAAGAAGAAGAAAAATAATAAACTGGTGTGCATACCAATTCCTATGATACCTATTATCATAGAAGTGAGAATGTAAATAAAGAATAAGTGTTAGGAAGGATGGAGTGCATAGAGATATAATAAATAGTTATTCACTATCCATATCCTTGAAGTCTGAGTGACAAGAACCTGTGAATATATTTTGAACAAGATATGTCACTACTACACATATGGCCTTTCACAGCACGCAAAATGGCCTTTAACGGCTCTTAAAAATCACTGTTAATCAGAGGGATGATAATGGGGGTCCCCTATATTATTACTGAGAAATAATTGATAAAGGAACCCCTTTATCATCACCTTTCTATAACTGATAAAGCTTCCTTTATCAGCATAAAAAATATCACTAATAAAGGCCTAGCCGCCTGCATGTATTGTTAATATAACAGCACACCCTAAAGTAAAAACCACCAATTTCCCTATAATTTCATACAATGATATAATTTAAAAAAATTATATATATATTTAATTGAAATCATGAATACAAAAATTTCCACCCCTGTTATATACAAAAAAACGCTATTATTTACATTTCAAACAAAATGTTTTATATAATTACATTTATAATTATACAAAAAACATTCTAAAACATTAATATTTCATCTTTTGATGCTCGTGATCCCCTCTTAAAAATAGCTTCCCATGGTATCAGTTTTCAAACAAATCATCTCAAACCGATCAAAATATTCCACCTATATGAGAAAACAAACATTATATTAGTAATATTATAAAGAAATAAATTAAACATTAATATGAAAGATCACATTAATAAAATGTCAATATTTAATAAAAATGACACATTTGTAGTTATATAGGTAACACCATGTGTCCTATTGAGGTGGGTTTTATTTTTACATGTTAAAAATGAGTTATGTATCTTTTTCCTAAAATATCAAAACAATTTGAATGTGTTTGCTTGATTTTGAGTATGTCACTTATTCTTTTACTAAAATTAATTTCAATTTTAAATAAAGAAAAATTTGGAGTTATACCGGCCACACCATATGTTGTATTAAGGTGATGATTATTACTAACTATAAAAAATTACTAATGGATCATTTTCCTAAATTATCAAAACAATCTGAATGTGTATGCTTGGTTTTCAATGTGTTAGTTGTGTTTTTTACTAAAATGTCATTTCAAACTGGAAACACACATTTTGAGTCATATTGGTCTCATTGTGAATTGGTTTGATGTGATAATTATTTGTACGTATCACAAATTACTTATGAATATCTTTAATAAATTATTAAGATAATTGGAGCGCAGTTTCTTGGTTTTCAATGAGTGACAAGCTTTGAACTAAAATGTCAATTTTAAACTGATAACGGACACTTTTAGTCATACCGGTAACACAGTGTGTCATATTTAGGTTTGGTTGAATCCTAAACATCAAAAATTACTCATGTATTGTTTTTATAAAGTATCAAAATAGTCCTAATGCATTTTCTCAGTTTTCAGTATGTCACTTGTTGTTTTTACTTAAATTAATGTCATTTTTAAATAATAAGAGACACTTTGAATTATAACGGACACAATGTGCATCATATTAAGGTTAATATGATCCCCACATGTCACAAATGACTAATATATTTTTTTCCTAAAATATCAAATCAATATAAATGTGTTTTCTTGGTTTTCAGTATGTCACTTGTTATTTTTTCTTAAATTTATGTCAATTTTAAATAAAAAGAGAAATTGTGAGTGATACCGGAAACACTATGAATCTTATTAGGGTGATTATAATTCCTATATATCAAAAATTAATAATATATCTTTTTTCTAAAATATAAAAACAATTTGAATGTGTTTGTATGGTTTTCATTATGTCACTTGTTGTTTTTACATCAATTAATATCAGTTTTAAATAAAAAGAGACACTTTGAGTTATATGGTCCACACCGTGTGTCTTATTGAGGTTTATATGATCCCTAAATGTCAAAAATGAATAATATATTATTTTCCTAAAATATCAAAACAATATGAATGTGTTTTCTCAGTTTTCAGTATGTCACTTGTTGTTTTTACTTAAATTATGGTCAATTTTAAATAAAAAATACACTTTGAATGATACCGGCCACACTGTATGTTTTATTGATGTTTTTTTGATTCCTAAACATCACAAATGAATAATATATAATTTTCATAAAATATTAAAACAATCCAAATGTATTTTCTTGGTTTTCAGTATGTTACTTGTTGTTTTTACTTAAATTAATGTCAATTTTAAATAAAAATAGACACTTTGAGTTATACCAGCCAGACCATGTCTCTAATTGAGTTGAGTATGATTACTACATTTCACAAATGAATAATAGATCATTTTCATAAAATATAAAAAAAATACAAATGTGTTTTCTCAGTTTTCAGTATGTTACTTGTTATTTTAACTTAAATTAATGTCAATTTTAAATAAAAAGAGACACTTTGAGTGATACAAGCCACATCGTGCATCATATTGAGGTGTTTCTAATTCCTACACATCAAAAATGAGTAATATATAATTTTCATAAAATATATAAAAAAAATACAAATGCATTTTCTCGATTTTCAGTATGTCACTTGTTGTTTTTACTTAAATTAATGTCAATTTTAAATAAAAAGAGACACTTTGAGTTATACCGACCACATGATGCATCGTATTGAGTTTAATATTATCCCTACATGTTAAAAATGACTAATAGATCATTTTACTAAAATATCAAAACAATATGAATTCATTTTCTAGGTTTTTAGTATGTCACTTGTTGTTTTTACTTAAATTAAGGTCAATTTAAAATAAAAAGAGACAGTTTGAGATACTAGCGACACTGTGCATCGTATTTAGGTACAGATAATTCTTATACATCAAAAATGACTAATATATCATTTTACTAAAATATAAAAATAATTTAAATGTGTTTTCTTAGTTTTTAGTATGTCGCTTATTGTTTTTACTTAAATCCATGTCAATTTTAAATAAAAAGAGACACTTTGATTTATATCAACCACACCGTGCATCATATTGAGGTAATAATGATTCCTACATTTAAAAAATGACTCATGGATATTTTTTCTAAATTATAAAAACAATTTGAATGTCTTGTACAATTTTCAATATATCAGTTGTTTTTTTACATAAATTAATGTCAATTTTAAATAAAAAGACACACTTTGAGTCATACCAGTCACATTGTGTGTCATATTGAGGTTTAGTTGACTCCTACACATCAAAAATGACTCATGAATTAATTAACTAAAATATAAAAACAATCCAAATTCTTTTTCTCGGTTCTCAGTATGTCACTTGTTGTTTTTACTTAAATTGATGTCTATTTTAAACAAAAAGAGACACTTTGAGTTATATCGGACACACCATGCATCGTATTGAGGTGAATATTATTCTTACACATCAAAAATTACTTATAGATCATTTTAATATAGTATTAAAACAATCCAAATATGTTTTATCAGTTTTCAATATGTCATTTGTGTTTTTTTACTAAAATGTCATTTCAAACTGGAAACACGCATAATGAGTCATATCAATCGCATTATGTGTCGGTTTTATGTGATATTTCTTCATACACATCACAAATAACATAAAAAACGTTTTAATAAATTATCAAGACAATTTTAGTGTGTTTTCTTATTTTTTTAGTGAGTGACACATTTTGAACAAAAATGTCAATTTTAAACGGATAACGGACGCTTTTAGTCATACCGGTAACATCATGTATCCTATTGAGATTTGGTTGATTTCTATATGTCAAAAATGACTCATGGATAATTTTAATAAAGTATTAAAATTATAAAAATGTTTTTTATCTATGTTTAGTATGTCACTTGTTATTTTTTCTCAATTTAATGGCAATTTAATATAAAAATGCACACTTAAAGTCATACTCGCCACACCATGAATCAGATTGACATATGATTGATTCGTACACATCACAAATGACTCATATAGTGTTTTCATAAAATATCAAAACAATATTAATTCATTTTCTTAGTTTTTAGTATGTCACTTGTTCTTTTTACTAAAAGTAATGTCAATTTTAAATAAAAAGACACACTTTGAGTTATATCGGTCACTTGTTATTTTTTCTCAATTTTGAGTAGGTATATTTATTTGATACCAAATATATTGAACTAATAATTTCATACATAGATATCACATCTTTTTATATTAATATTCCTTACATAACATAATGATCCATTCCATATAGTTTAGGTCTAGTGTTTTTTGGAAACATGAAAACATAAAGAACTAGTTCATAAGAGTCTCTCATTAAGTTATTATTTACAAGAAACCTTATTAGACATATCACTTCTAAAACCATTATTAATAACATAAGGATATGAAACATAATAATGGGTGATAATATATTCTCAATAGTTGTAAAAAAAGGTGATATCAGTAATCATATAAGGATAATAAGATCATAAAGATGTTAGAAAGTGATATTAACATTATGAATTCATACACTTCATATCATAGATCATAATCATGATTCATGGATCAAATAATTTTATTTTAGAATACATGAATCTTAAAGGATCAAATAATATTATAAATTAAAAACATACACTTTGAGTCTTATCGAGCACATAGTGTACTATATTGAGGTGTGGTTGATTGAGATGAAACTGATTAGTACATTGTTCAGGAAAATATTCATGATATATATTATTAGAAGTAATAATTTGTATTAGACTACTTATAATTAATACTTTTCATTAAACATGTTCTTTTTTTTGGATTGTTGCATATAGTTGAAAGGAAAATATGACTTCTCAAAAGATCTGTAAAAAATAAATAAGTATTAGATAAAAATGATAAGGAAATTAACTTAAAAATAGTAGATAAAATGGTTAAAAATTAATTAATTAAATAAGTAATATGAATTCACCTTTATACATTCTTGACAAATTACCTTGTTGTCATTATCTTAGTTGCATCCTTGAAGTCCAATCTCTCATGAGCATGAGAATATTTGAAAAAACTACCCCGACTCGAACAAAGGAATCCACCTATATAAGAAAACAATTATTATTTAAGTAATACTAAAAATAAATAAATTAAAGATAAATATTAAATAATCCACTACTTCTATCTAAGTCAAATATTCATGTTATATGTGTACATTATTCCATCATGTATGCTACCCATTCGTTTTTTAGAACATCTATATCATCTTGTGAATATGAGTCTTTTCAACAGTCATATTAGTAATTTAAAAATATAAATACACAAATGATTAATAAATATTTTAAATGAAATAATAATTATCTTCAAAAATACATCTTTATGGATGCTAGTTTGTTAATGGAATATGATCTCTCTCATAAATTTACAAACATAATAACTAAAATCTTTTCTATTAGTCTGTTTCAGACACTATAGAAACATTGAGTAGAATAAGTAATTTGTTTTGATATGTGTTTGGATGGTGAAATATTACTATATATACCCTGATAATTTTCTAGTCGTAGAACTTGTCTTGGTCCTCATGATTAGCTTCTGGCCTCATTCCTTGTTTTTCACGATATTGATGCATCACCCTATCATAACAGAATCCTCATTAAAAGATAATATAAATTATATAACTTGATGTTTAGTTCTAAAACGTTGGATGTAGTGTATTAAAATTTGAAAAATTCCATCATGTGTGGACTGTTTGTTGGATATCCATGTGTTGAATACAGAAAATAAATATTTGGAGTATCCAAATTTACCGTAATGAGTATCCAATGCTTATTAAAAACATAAAAAGGAATAAGTAATGAAAGAAATGAAAATAAATTTGATATGATTAAATTATAGAGTCATACCCCTTCATCGTTGGTATTAAATAGAGTCTGTCATTCGAAATTTTTCTTTCAAAGGATTTGATTAGACCTACCATTATTTCATCCTTTTTTTGTATCTATTTTTTCTGTAGAGGTGTGTAAGGACTAACAATTCCAAAAAAAACATATTAAAATCCATTCAATTGTTTTTCATATATACGCCTACCAAAAATTTTAATTTTATTTAGTCACAATTAACATATTATATCATATTTTGGAAAAAAAATCATTAAATCATACCTCATGTATACAATTAAAATTGAGCCGCTTATCCATTCATAGTCAAGCATTTAATTTTTACTCTAAACACCAATGAAGTCTTGATATTTCTATTTGTACATATTTTCTTAAAAATCAACTATGTGATTGAGACCATATTTTAACATTGTATCCAAATAAACCTTCAATGATAGTAGATGTGGATAGAGAACGGGTGGGGTAATGATTCTTTTGGTAGATCTTTTTGATTGGTTGTTCGATACTTTAGATGGTTTTGAGATGGTATTTCATTTCATCCCCTTCTCTTTGTACATATGTAATAACTTTCATCGGTTTAGACCTTTTTCATTAATTGTTAAAGATTTAGCTTGAAAAGTAAATTAGAAATGGATACCTCCTTGTCAAAAAAAATTACAAGATTTTATGGCCATACGATGAATATTACAATAGATTTTTCAATCATATTAATATCTTCCTCATTAATGGGAATAGGTAGATCTATGCTCAGCTCATCGGATACGTTGATCAACACTCGCATATGAAATGTTGGAAGTGGTCTGTTGTTTAGCATGTCATTTTGAATATTGAATAATTTAGTCCACACTACAAGGTTATGGGTGGGTGTTGCTAGATATAAATTACAGTCATTATCACCTTATATAATATTATTATAAAAAAGTTATAATTGTCTATCTGATGCACATTTCATAGAAACATTTATTAGAACATTGATTACCTCTACTAAGACATCTCTTTGAAAGGAATGTCTAAACTTATAGCTGGTTAGGGTGGGGCGGGATCTTCATATGGTGGATATTATTGAGTTTATTTTTCTCTTTTCCACTCCCCCATTAAAGTTTCCATCATCTCTATCTACCACTATAGTTTTCCTTAAATGGTATATATTCATTCTCTCGTCTGTTTTATTAATTTTATTTTGATCATCCTCTCATTTTTTTTCTCAAAATATGTGCGGGGTGTCGCACAAAAACCCACACCTCTGACGTGGTCATATTGTTATGGCTTCTTCACGGCCACTGATAGTTTTTATTCATCTAGAATAATTATTTATATTTCATGTGACTATATCAGATAAAAAATATAGGAAAATATGTGATCATTGTTATGTAATAGATATTTAAAGAAAAACAAGTTTTTATTATGTAATACTTACACATGTTTCTCACACTTTTTGTATGTTTTCACCTTTTAGTATCCCGTATTTATTTACACGTTCCTCTTTCCAAATCACATGATGTGAGATGTAAGTGGCATTGGATTTCGAGTCATAAATCTATATATAAATAGAGGAATGTAATTATGATGTTGTTTCATGTCACATTAAATTATTACGGTCGATTTAAAATATATACCAATTTTTTTTCAAGTGAAGCATACCCCATCCTTGCTTTACAATAGGGGTACACTAGTTTTTCTACTCGCTCCTTATTTCCAGAACTCTGTTGTTATTTAAAAAATAAAAAAAATTAATCAAAGTAATGAATACACAAATTTTCAAACAATGTATTACTAGCCACAATGTACCTGAAAATACACGTCTTCATAATGGCCAGTAAACACATCCCACACTTCTTGGGTTGTTAGGTGTGCATAGATAACTGGTGGGTGCAGGTTTAATTTCCCTTCAGCGTCTTTAAGATTATATATTGTTAGAATTGTGTGAAACCCTCTGTGAATCCTTCTAGCATGCATTAATACATACTTTTTATGGGATTTATATACTATAAATTCCCTCTCTAAAGGATGATGAAGAGTAAGTCAATGTTTCGTTATTTTATTTTTTATTAAAATAAAAAAATGATATCATAATTTTACCATAATCTCTTCGCGCATCAGTATCCTCAACCTGAGCACAACACAGTTCCATGAATCTAAATCAATCAGCACATGTTGTCAAGTGATGATTCCAATATAACTATTGAACATGAACTTGTTGGGGTTAACATGTTAACCTCATGCATTCCATCCCACCTCAAATTTGGTGCCTTTGACTTTTTCCTTAATATTTTTTTCTAACACTGTCAAACTACGGTGCTCCTGGTTTTTCTGCAACACTGGTCCTTTTTCACCTACCATTTACCTAGAATCAACATCATCAATATGTTCCTCTAGATTGATAGTGTTGGAATGTGAAAATGTTCATCGTACCTCTGTACTAGTAGCAGCAGTAGGTTGAGAACATGTTGTTCCTCAGGAATGGGAGCACCGGCATGTGCAGAAGGTCGTTCCTCTGCACTGCGAGTAGTAGCAGGTTGAGAGACCTATTGTTACTCAACATTAGGTGCACCAGTATGTGCAGAAGTCATTTAACATTTAATTTAGAGTATATAAATGTAGCATCAAATGGATTATAACATGAGGTAACAAAATGTATATTACAAAAAAAATGTAACCTGATTGTTGATCTATATTTTTCTCTTTTAAAGGATTAAGGGAATTGACCCCAATATCGATGACCCAAATCCCTTCATTATGGTCTCCTTTAACATAAAAAACACTATCTACATTGGGACCACTATGAAATGATTGTGAAATCCCAATTAATGGGTCATCCTTGGTTGAATTTTCATCTGACCCTTCAGTGTTTTTGATCGATAACAGAACAATTGACCACTTTTGGTTTGCGGGATCTGCAACATAAAAACCCTAAAACCCCAAAACGACCCTGAAAACCCTAAAAACACCTAAAACTCCAAAAACCCAATGAAAACACCTATAACTCCTCAAAATACCTAAAACCATAAAAATTATAAAACCCATAAAAATCATAAAAAATCCAAAAAAATACATGAAAACATTAAAAACCCTAAAATCCTAAAAAATATCTAAAAACCATAAAACCCTTAAAACTCCTAAAAACATTAGAAAACTCTAAAAAACTATAAAAACTCTAATAAATTCAAAAATCTCAAAAAAACCTAAAAAGACAATAAAAACCATAAAATCACTTAAAATCTAAAAAAACTTGAAAATCCATGAAAACCAAAAAAACCCTGAAAACCATAAAATTTCCTAAAAACATTAAAAACTTAAAAACCTATAAAAACCACTAAAAAATATAAAAACCCTTAAAACCCATAAAAATTTTAACAAACTCTAAAACCCATAAAAATCCTAAAAAACTCCAAAAAAACCCAAAAACCCAAAAATACCTTAAAACCCTAAAAACCCTAAAAGTCCTATAAAACCCCTAAAAATCCATGAAAACGTAAAAACTCCTAAAAACCCTGAAAAAAAACCTAAAAACAATAAAAAACCTTAAAAACCTTAAAAACCCTAAAAACCCATAAAATCCATAAAACTGCTAAAAACTCTAAAAACACTTTAAACCCTTAAAAATGTTAAAATCTCTAAAAAAACTTGCTTGTAAAAAGAACTTTAAAAACCCTAAAAAACTCAAAAAATCACAAAAAAACCCAAAATACCTTAAAACCCCTAAAAATCCCTAAAAACCACTAAATTCCCCTAAAACCCTTCAAAATAACTAAAAATTATAAAAAACTAAAAACCATAAAAAATATAAAAAACCTCTAAAAATCCATGAAAACATAAAAACCCCTAAAACCCCTGAAAACCCCTCAAAATCATAAAAACCCACAAAAAACTTTAAAGACCCCAAAGATCCAGAGAAGACTAAATGATGACTCCCTCTCTCCTAATGAATCCATGATGGCATCGGCGGTGATCCTTCCTCCCCCCCTTTGGGGGAGGGATTTTCGCTCGATGGTGATCAGGACTTAGCCTTCATCTCTCCTCATGTGCCTGATTTTCTTCTACCCTTACCTAAAATTGATCTTTTCCCAAAGGTTCCTAACTTATATGAAGGCTACCCTCATTTATCTTTATCAGACTCAGAGTTCCATGTGGCCTCTGTGCTTCATGGCTTGACCTTGGTTCCCCGGTTTGTGAAGCACCAACCCTCGGTGGAGTCTTTTGACAGATTTGTTTTGGATGGTTTAATCTTCAAGATCGGGCAACGATAGGGTTACTGGATGTCCACCATTTTATGATCCAATTCTCAACAGAGGAATATCAGATTCGTGCTTGGTCTGTGCCTCCTCGAAGCCTCAATGGCATCAGATTCTTCCTCTTCTGATGAAGCTTTGACCTTCACATGAACCGAGACTCGCTGATGATTGCTTCATGGGTTAGGTTCTTAGAACTCCCTCTTCCATTTCAGAATCCATCCATTATCTGTATGCTCATAAATCTTGTGGGCCGGTATTTGTTTTTGGATAGCTAGACTCAAGATATATTCGACCCAGTTACCCCAATAGTTTGTGTTGAATTGGATGTCTCAAAACCTCTGATCAACTTTGTTTAGATTACTATGGGCAAGGAGTTTCATTACAAATAGTTGGTAGTTTTGGATTCCTTTGTTGCATTCTGCTCTATATGTAGGTGACTGGGTCATTCTAGCACTGCTTATAGATGAGGGGGTAGGAGTGCAGGAGTTATGGAGGGGATCATGGGGTTGTTGGGCCAATTGAATGGACAGTGATGGTGGATTATCAAAGCAATGTTGTGGAAGGTATTCCTGTGATGAAGGTAATGCCATAGAAATCTGCTGGGTCGAAGGTCTCTCAGGTGTATAAGAGATTGAACTGGGATCTGGCGAGTGTGTGTGAGAAGGGATTAATGGAGACAGAGGAAGGTGTGAGGTCCCCTAGGTTGTGCAATGAATATTTTCAAGAGTAGGGTCCAGCTAGAATAGTGGAGGAACATGATTCGGGTGGGCAAGGAATGAAGGTACAGGATTTGGATAGTGTTTCGTTGTGCCATGGGTTTGGCTCGCTGGCCTCGGAGGGGGGTGCTACATAGGGGTTGGTGACGGCATCACCCTTTAGTGGTCTAGATATTAAGGATCCTTAGAATGGTAGCGGGCATGAAGAGGTTGGTGAGAGGGTGGTTTAGCTTATGGGGAATCTATGAGATGATACTTTCTTAGGAGGGGTGGATGAGGGACAAGAGTCCGCAATCTCTTATAGTGGGCATGCTGGACATAGGGAGGCACTGGCCTTGGGTGGTTCCCCCTTGTGTAACAAGTTTGATTGTCTTGGTTCTATGGATTCGGAGGGCAAGGATGATGCGGAGGGGGATACAGGGGAGTAGGGGGGTAGTGGGGGAACGGGGGGAGGTAGCTGATACCAGGGCTTCAACAGTTGTTAGGCCTAGTACCATCGTGGATGAAAAGGGTCCCTTGGTGCATTTGGAATCTTTGTTTTGTGATGATTTCCATAGGCGTGATGTGCTGGTATTGCCCCTTTTTAAGGTGCATGGTGATGGTGTGGGGGATAAGGAAGGCCGAATCAATGAGGCTTCAATGGTCCTTGGAGGTGATATGTAGTATGGGGAATGGGAAATGCGTGGTGGAGAGAGGGTATCCTAGTTGGATAATGACACCATTGGGTGCTCGGATGGTGCTGGTGAGTAGGAGAAAAGGGTGATGTAGGTGATCGTGCACAATAGTGATGGGTTTGCTGAGAATGAGCCTTCTTTCCAGGGAAAAAATCTACCTGGGAAGGAGGGGAAATGGTCTCCTACTATACTTGAAGTTGAGGTGGATAACTCTATTTTTGACGTGGGGTGCTCTGATTTGAAAGAGGATAAGGGCCTACAACTGGTAATGGTTGATATGGTGCCTGCTCTCTGTCTGGATCTCGAGGTACCTGACCTATTGGTCCCTTGTGTGTCGCAGTGTGGGGTCCATTCTGATTGTTCCCTTAACCAGGAAGCCCTCTTCATCCCTGATTATTCCTTCTATGATGATGGTAGAAGGTTGAATCACAATAAGGCTATTATCATTAAGGAGATGGCTAAAAATATGGATGATGGTTCCTTCTTGGGACCCTTGAAGAGGAGGATAAAGTGGGATTACTCCACTCTTCCCAGACCCATGGCTACCTATGTGTCATCAAAGGCTGTCAAACTGAAAGTCAAATTGAACAAACGGGAGCATTAGCACACCCCAAAGAAAAATAGACACTGGGAGGGGCTCTTAATGCTTCAAAAAATTCATGAGGATTTTGAGTTAGGATGGGAATCGATGGACACAGTGGTAGATTATAACTTCTAATCTGATAATCCGGCTCTTGGATATAGTGCATAGGGTGAAACTTATAGCGTAGCTTCAGTCTATGACTTTTGTGGTGATGTTGACTGTCTTGTTTCTTCTTTCTATGTTTTTCTATTTTGGTTTTTTGGGGGTTGTTAAGGGTTTTTTGGGTGTGGGTCGTTTGATCCCTCCCCTCCCTTGTCTGCAGTGTCTTTTTTATAATAAATTTTGGGAGGCCAGGAATATCCTGGCCTCACACCTTCCTTACCCTAAAGATCCATAAATACCCTAAAACTGTTAAAAACTCTAATCACTCATTTGGGGAGTCTGGCACACCTAGAGACATTTTAATTGAGTTCACCACCGTGTAGGATAGGAAGTGTGTGAAGAGGACTCCTCATGGAATGTTCCCAAAGGTTGATACATGTGTTCTGAAAAAATTCTTGCCACTCTCATGTAAATATTGGGCAGATGATGGTGATGAAAATCATGAGCAGGTAGATGATGATGTTACAAGAAAATCTAAGACTGATAAAAAACCCATTGGATGACCACCCAAGAAGAAGGGTGGGAAAGGTAAAAGAAAGAATCTTAATCAATGAAGACCCTCTTTTGGAACTGTCAAGGGCTTGGGAACTCTCCCACAACCTCTACCCTTAGACATTTTCTTTCACAGAATATGTCGATGCTAGTTGTAGTTTCTGAACCCAAAACAACCTTTGGGAAATAGAAAGGGTTTAGTTAGGATTCTCTTAAATACTCAATCGTTGCACACAATGGAGATTTCAATGGATCTGAAACCCTATGGGTCCTTAAGAATGATGATATTCAGATTACTTCTTCTGATATTTTTTCCCAATTCATTACTATATCTATTGTTCTAGGTGGTTTTGTCGCCACCTTTTCATTTGTATATGCATATTGTGCCTACACCAGGAGGAGAGATCTTTGGAGGATTTGAAATGAATTAATGACCAAATAGGAAGTAATTGGGTTGTTGTGGGGGACTTTAATAATATCCTAAGGCCGGATGAAAAGTTAGGTCCTCTTTTTTCTCGTATTCTTGCAGAGGAATTTTCAATCTGCTTGGATAGATGCAACCTAATAGAGGTCCACATTGCTGGTGATAAATTCACATAGGGAAGGTTCATATCCAATAGAAGACAAGAAAGTAGGCTTGATAGGTGATTCTTCTGGATTAATGATAGTTGTTCTATCACTGAAATTTTTGTACATACACTTCCAAAGATCCACTTGGATCATAATCCTCTTATCATCAATATTCTGAAAGGCCCCACAAGGTCATCCCCCTTTCCATTAAAGTTTAAAAATGTTTGGTTTACCATTCCTAGATGTAGGGAAATTTTCATTAGTGGCTGGAATAGCATTATTCATGGAAGCCCCTTTTTCACTATCACATCTAAGCTCAAGTGCATCAAGGACAAGCTGAGGGAATGGAGCAAATGATCCTTCTCCAAGCTGGATGATGACATTAGGGAGGAAAAATAGCGGCTTTACCATTTTCAAATTTTCAATCAACAACAGAATTTACCATCCCGTGAGGAGTTATAGCTCCACTCCAAGCTGGATGACCTCATGACACTGAAGAATAAATTATCACGGAATCAATTCTGCGTCACCTGGCTCAAGGAAGGTGACAAAAATACCAAATTATTTCATCAACTTCATAGATAGAAAAGGGAAAAGAAAAGGATGAATGCAATTCAGGTTAATGTCTCCATCTTCACGGAGGAGGATGAAATCTCTAAAGTGATGGTGGATTATTTTAAACTACTTTAAACTAATACTGGTAGACCTAGAAACACTCATCTTGTCGATTCAATTCCACCATTCCTCAATGACCAACATAACCTGATCTTGACATCCACCCCATTTGAAGAGGAGATTAAATCTGCTCTTTTCTCCCTCAATATGGACAGTGCAGTGGGCCCTGATGGATTCAGCAACAAGTTTTTCATGTTCTACAAGGATATTATTCACATAAATGTGACCAATTCCATTAGTTAATTCTTTATTTATTCCTCAATACCACATGGTTCCAATTCTAACTTCATTGTTCTTATCTCAAAAATGGATAACGCAATCGACATCAAGGACTTCTACCCAGTTTTAGTTGGAAATATCATCCCAAAAATTATCAGCAAGGTCATTACAATCTGATTGGGAAGGATTTTGTGTGAGATTATCACCCCAAATCAGTTCAGGTTTATCCTAGGGAGAAATATATATATTTTCTTATTCATGGCCTCAAAAAGAATTAATATCATGCGCAAGGAGTCAAAGCATGGGACCTTTGCCCTCAAGGTGGACATCTCAAAGGCCTTTAACACCATCAAATGGAGCTTCCTTTTCTCTGTGATGGCCAAGTATGGTTTCTCTCTTTCCTTTATCAAAATTACTCACTCTATCCTGAGTGGTGTTAGGCTGTCTATGATGGTTAATGGCTCCCCAAGAGGTTTCCTTCAATACTCCCGTGGAGTCAGACAAGGAGACCCCCTCTCAAGCCTTCTTTTCTCTATTGTTGAAGACTACCTAAGATGATGCATTATTGGTTTGGTTCACTCTGGCTTCGTCATGCCAATTAAAGCGAGAAAATATCTTTATGTGCCATCACATCTCCTCTACACTGATGATATACTTATTTTTGAATAGGATAATAGGAGAACATTTAACTCAATCAGGATTTTTTTTCACTATGAGGACGTGGTGGGACAATCAATCAGTTGGGGTAAGTCGTCCATTTTCTTTGTAAAAGGTATATCTAATTCAAGGTAGGTCAGAAATGAGAAACTTATTGGTGTTAAAAGGGACACACTACCATTTATGTACCTTGGTATCCTTATTTGTTGGGGCAAACCCAAGAATTACCATATTGAGAGAATTACCTCCAAAATCATCAGTAATCTTGCTAACTGGAAAGAGAAATTCGTATCACATGTTGGAAGAGTTTTCTTAATTAATGCATTATTCACTTCTATGTGTGTGCATGAATTCTCGATATACAGATGTCCAATCAGTCTCTTCTTGTATCCTTTTCCTATAGGCAGAGTAAAATGAAAGGAACCTCTTTATTCAATTCAAGTTTGATACGAAGCTTTGGCGGTATGTCCAAGGCACCTTTGGGGTTAACCTCGACCTCAACAATCAGCAGGGGTTGTCTGGATTGCTGAAGGCAGCAACAAACACTGACCTGATCCCACAACTCTTTAATCTCTTTCTTACGGCAATTGCAGCACTTCTCTCGTACGTTTGGGCCCCCCGTAATGTTGTTGCACAAAAAAAATAAAGCATTCTCTTTCTATGAGGGAGAAGTGTCCATTAATAGAGCAATTCATGCCACCTCTAGCATCCAAACTGGTGAGATATCCAATCAAACTAATTACCCTTTGATGCTTCAAAAAATTGGCGTCCCTAGTAGGTGCAAGAAACCAATGATACTAAAATTCATCTGTTGGATTCCCCCGACCATGGCATGGGTTAAGGTCAATGTGGACGGCACGGCTTCAGGTGCACCTGGACCCTCGAGCTGTGGTGGTGTCTTCCGCAACTACTGCGACTTTGTTAAAGGGTACTTTTTATTTTAGCGGATATGGAACTACCTATGAAACGGAACTCTGGGCATTTATAATGGCAGTAATCTATGTCACTCGCTTCTGATGGAATCACCTTTAGATTGAGTTCGAATCTCTTTTAGTGGTGGATTACTTCAAAAGAAAATCAAGACAAGTACCTTGGTGGCTTCTACCTCAATGGATATAATGACTTGATGCCTCTTGTGCCCTTACGCTCAACATCTCACATGCATATAGAGAGGAAAATATAGTGGCGGACGTCCTCTCCAAGAATTCAATTAAGGAGAGGAGCTCATTGTGGTACTTTGTTACCCCTAGCTTTTGCACGTCCTTAGTGGACTCAGACATGAATGGGTTTTCCCATACCCGGTTTTGCAAACCTCCTTTGTAACGCCTTGCACTTTATTTTTCTTAATAAATTTTTGGGGATCGGAAATGCCTGCCCCACACCCTCTTTTCCCCTAAAAATCCATGAAAACATAAAAAACTCTAAAATCTCTAAAAATCCCTAAAAAACATAAGAACATGTAAAAACCATAAAAACACTAAAACCCATAAAAACCCCAAAACCATTAAAACTATAAAAACTATTAAAACCCCTAAAAATATTAAAAGAAGATGGTGGCTCTGGCGATTATGGCAATTTTGGAGATCTGGATCCCTCACGATGGTGGCTTCCTCCCAAGTTGATGACGATGGAAAATGAATCACCTCCCCCCCCCCCTCTCTACAGGGGAGGATCCTCTCTTGGAGGAAATATCTTCGATCTCCTCTGCTGACTTGTTACCCTCTTTCCCAAGAACGGTGCTCTGCCCGAAAGTTCCGGAGTTTTTTAAAGGTTTTCTGCAGCTTCCCCTCTCAATTCGGGAGTTTACTGAAGCTTCGAACCTTCACCGCTTGACTCTGGTTTCAAGCTTCCCGATGCGACGACCCCCGGTTGTCACTTTCGACAGGTTCGTTTCGGATTTATGGAATCTTAGGGCTCGGGCGACTGTGGTCTTGATCGATATATCCCACATCATGATTCGCTTTACCACAGAGGAAGACCTGGTCTTAGCCTGGTCAGCAGCTCCTCGGTCATGCAATGGCGCTCGTTTCTCCCTCTTTCGGTGGAGCTTTGATTTTCATCTGAAGCGAAGTTCCCTGATTGCTACTACCTGGGTGAGATTTCCTGAGCTTCCCCTTCCCTTTCAAAATATCTCTATTATTTAGATTCTTGGGAATTTGGTGGGGAGGTTCCTATTTGTGGATAGTAGGACTAGGGCCCTTTGTCATCTAGTTACACCAAGGGATTTTATTGAAATCGATGCTTCGAAGTCTCATGTGGATGATGTCTGGATTGCAGTGGGGGAAGAACTTAGGTGGCGATAGCCTATCATCTTTGAGAAATGGCCATTTTTCTTCTCATCTTATTGGAGTTTTGGGAACAGTGATCACCCTGGAGGCTACTCTGGCACTGTCAGGGGTGGTGGTTCTCTGGCTCGCATGTCTTCTGGTGAGATTACCCTCCCTCTGGTGGAGGTGAAGGGGAAAAAGGGGGTGGCTTCCTCCCAACCTCTGAATGTTGATTTTCCCTGCTCGTCTTCTTTGCTAGCTGGAAGTGACTTAGAGGTGGCCCTGATGGATTCGGGTTGTTTTGTTGTGAGTCTGACTGGAGGTGCTGGTGTTTCGGGGAATGCTGATGAGGAGGAAGTGATGTTGGCTGAGAGGGATAATCGGGATTCTGCTAAAGGTTTCCACGGGTATGGTGACTCCCCTAGGAGGCATAGAGATTTAGGGAAGGCTGTGGTGATGGGCGTTGGGGAAGAAAATGTGGAGGAGGCATGTGCTCTGGATCTGGAATGAGATGATATAGCTGGCTTGAAGGTTGCAGTCTTGGCTAAGCCTGCCGGGGAGGATGTGCGGGTGGCAGATATCGTGAAGGAGGCAGTGGTTGTTCAGGGCCCGAGGACTGAAGATGAGTGGAGCTTGTCTTAAGCTGAGGAAAGGTATATGGTGGATGAAGAGACCTGGATCTCCACGGGGCCACACATGAACTGGCGTGATGCCCCTCTGGTTCTGTCTGGATGTCCAGGCATGGGGGGACTTGACATGCGGCCTGGGTTATCTCCTCCCTCTGACAGCACAAGCGGTGCTGAGGATCCTCCCAGTGGCTAGCTTAGCCCTATGCCGGGAAATTCTGGTGATGCTGGTGGTCCGTCCATGGACCTTCAGAGGGCTATGGTCCTTCATGGTGTCCCCTCTGCTGAAGCTTTTTGTGTGCAGCTGCATGAGATGGTGTGGGTTGAACGGGAAAGGTTCCTGCTTGAGGATGAAGCTGAGAGGCTCGGGGAGAGGTTTTCTGAGGTTGATCGTCGGATAAATGCTGTTATGGCTAGGCCAAAGGAGAAAAGAGGTGCTGAAACTCCTGGGACAGACTGTAAGAAAGGGAAGGCAACATCGGCTGTCAGTGATGGTGTCGCTTGTGCGAAGGCGGGTGTTGCAGCTGGATCCACTTCTACCCCTCCGAGACGAAGACAGAGGAAGGATTACTCGCACTCCCACATCCCATGGCAACTAGGGCCTCTTCACGAGCTGTCAGACTTAATCTAAAGGTGAATAAGCGAGAGCGGCTTTCAATTTAGGGAGAGAAAGAGAAGGCTAAGATGAAGCTACTATCCAGGCTTGGTATGCAAGAGGATTTTGAGTCTGGATGGGACTCAATAGACATGGGTGCTGAGTCAGATTTTAGTTTTGCTGATGTGGGTGATGGCTTTGGTGTGGGCATGGGGTTTCGAGGTGCGGAGCTGGAGGAATTTGGTGGCGATGTTGACTGATCCTCCCCTTGTGTGCTTTTCCTTTTGAACCTGTTGACTTGTTTGTTTTTGCTTTTGCTTTTCTTCCTCTCTTTCTGTGGCCTTTAGGTTGAGGTCGTAAGGGATTTTGGGTGTGGATCGGTGGATCCCTCCCCTCCCTTGTTTGCAGTGTCTGTGTCTTTTCTTTTAATAAAATTTGGGGGGTCCCAGGAATAGCCTGTACCCGAGCCTTCCTTGCCCTAAAAATGTTAAAAACTATGAAAACCCTTAAAAATACTAAAAAACTAAAAAAACCCTTAAAACTCCAAAAAAACCCTAAAAACCTTGAAAAGACCTAAAAATCCAAAAAATCCAAAAAACCCTAAATACCCTGAAAAAACTCAGAAACCCATAAAATCCCCTAAAAACCTTTAAAACCCTATAAATCGATAAAAACCACTAAAAACTCTAAAAACCTGTAAAACTGAAAAACGTTAAAAAACACTAAAAACCCTTAAAAAGACTAAAAAACTAAAAAAAATCTTAAAAACAAAAAGATCTTAAAACCATAAAACCCCTAAGAACACTAAAAACCCATAAAAACCCTAAAAACCTAAAACCCTAAAAACACTAAAAACCCTTAAAATCCTAAAAATCCATGAAAATGTAAAAAAACCCTAAAAACCCTAAAAACCCCTAAAAACCATAAAACCCCCTAAAAACCATAAAAACCCTAAACCCCACTAAAAACTCTAAAAATCCTTAAAACCCTTCAAAATGATAAAAAACTCTAAAAAAATTTAAATCCCCTAAAATACTCAAAAAGACCCTAAAAACCCAAAACACCCTAAAAACCATAAAAACCCTTAAAACCCATAATACACCAAAAAACCCTAAAATCCCTTAAATTCCCTAAAACCCCTAAAAAACCCTAAAAATCACAAAAATACTAAAACCCCCATAAAATCCATGAAAACGTAAAAAACTCTAAAAACCCTAAAAACCATAGACACCTTAAAACCTTAAAAAACCCTAAAACCACATAAAAACCATAAAACCAATAAAACCCCAAAAAATGTTTAAAACACTAAAAAACTTTAAAAAACTAAGAAACTAAAAAAAACTAAAAAACCAAAAAATACCCTATAAATTAGAAAATCCCTAAAAATACTAAAAAATCCCTAAAAATCCTAAAAACCCTAAAAATCCTTAAAAACCATAATATTTATAAAAAATCCCTAAGAAAATATGAAAACTTAAAAAAACCTAAAAACCTTGGAAAACCCCTTAAAAGCATAAAAACCCCAAAAACCCCGTAAAACCCTAAATGGGTTTGTTGGTGGTGCAGGGGGGTGAAAGCAAGCAGATTAGGGAGGAGGGGAAATTACAGCCGGCCCTGGATGGTGTGGTGCCCCCACCTTGTCTGGTTGTGGAGGAACCCGCCCTGGTGGTTCCCAGTATGCCCCAATGTGGGATCCTTTTCTCCTTTAATCAGGAATCCACCTTCATCCCTGACCAAGATTATTTCCAGGAGGATCATAGAAGGATGAATCATAATATGAATATCATCATCAAAGAGAAGGCCTTGATCGAGGTGGCCATGCCATATGGGAAGGAAAAAAACCTGCAGGGGTCTCTTTAGATCCCCAAAAGAGGAAGCTGAAGAAGGATGAGCCACTTGCAAAGCTAAGGCAGTTTCCTATGGCTGGGGAGGGCGCCCTATCAAGGCACATCTAAATTCGGAGTAGAAACGTCTCAGAGAGTATTATACTGCCTTCTTAAAGTGATATGATTCATCTGAATGGGAGTCAATGGAGTCGGATGCCACTTCTGGTTATAGTGCTGATGGGGACCCTTATGGGGATGGAGACGTTTACTTGTTGGATGAGAAGGGCTGAAGCTGTTATGGTGTTTTTTTCTTTTGTGATTTTTCTTTTTTTGGGGTCTTTTGGGTCTTGGTTTCTAAAGGGTTTTTGGGTGTGGGTTGATTGACACCTCCCCTCCCTTGTCTACTATTTTTTCATATTAAATTCTGAGGGGGTCGAGAATAGCCTGGCCTCACACCTCTTCTGCCCATAAAACCCTAAAACCCCACTAAAAACTCTAAATTCTATTTAAGCCCGTAAAAACATTAAAAAACTATAAAAAACATTAAAACACAAAAAAAAACTCAAAAAAACCCTAAAATCTCAAAAAAGACCATGAAAATCCAGAAAAAAATATAAAAACACTTAAAATCATAAAAAATCCCTAAAAACCATGAAAATATAATAAACCCTAAAACCCCTGAAATGCATAAAACTCATAAAACCCATAAAAGCCCTAAAACTTACTAAAACCTCTAAAAAGCCTTAAAACCTCTAAAAACGATAAAAAAAATTAAAAACCCAAAATACCCCTAAAAACCCTAAAACCCTTAAAATCCCTAAAACCCCTAAAAACCACCAAAATACTAAAAACCTCATGAAATCCATGAAAACGTAAAAAAACATTAAAAACCCTGAAAAAACCATAAAAAAAACTAAATATCTTAAAAAAACCCTAAAACCCCATAAAATCCATAAAACCCACTAAAACCCTAAAAACGTTAAAAACACTAAAAACCTTAAAACCCTAAAAAACTAAAAAAAACTAAAAACCTAAAAATGCCCGAAAAACCTAGGAAATCCCTAAAAATCTAAAAAAACCCCTGAAAATCCCTAAAAAACCCAAAATCCTTAAAAATCCTTAAAAATCATAAAAACCATAAAATTCTTAAAAATGCCCTAAAAATCTATGAAAACATAAAAAACCTAAAAATCCATGAAAACCCCTTAAAAGCATAAAAACTGCTAAAACCCCATAAAAATACACTAAAAACTCTAAAAACCCATTAATCCCCAAAAATGTTAAAAAACTATAAAAAACATTAAAACTCCAAAAAACTTAAAAAACTATAAAATCTTATAAAGACCCTAAAAATACAGAAAAAAAACCCTAAAACCCTAAAAATATCTGAAAAAACATAAAAACCCTCAAAATCCTGAAAACCCCTAAAAAAATAAAAATCCTAAAAATACTAAAAATCCATGAAAATGTAAAAAACCATAAAAACCCTAGAAATCCCCTGAAAACCGTAAAACCCCCTAAAAACCTTAAAAACCCCAAAAAACCCATGAAAACCCTCAAAACAACTAAAAACTCTAAAAACCTATAAAACCCTTAAAAACTCTAAAAACTGAAAAAACACCTAAGACCAAAAAAGAACCTAAAATCCCTGAAAAACATTAAAAACCTCGGAAAACCCCTAAAAACCCTCTAAATAGCTAAAAACCCTAAAAACCCTGAAAACCATAAAATCCTAAAAAACACCAAAAAATCCATTAACATGTAAAAAACATTAAAAACCATGATAAATCCCTAAAACCATAAAACCCCCCAAAACCTTACAAAGCTTAAAATCCCATTAAAACCTTAAAACCACTAAATGATCTTAAAATCCTTAAAAACTCTTACAACTTTAAACAACTCTAAAGAACCTTAAAAACCTAAAAAAAATCAAAAAATCCTAAAACCCCCCAAAGACCCTAAAAGCTCTGAAAACCCGTAAAAGCCCTAAAAACCCTAAACACCCTAAAAAATATAAAAAACCAAAATACCCTAAAAATCCTAAAAACCCCCCTAAAAATCAATAGAAACATAAAAACCCTAAAAATATTGAAAAATCCCTCAAAAACCATAAAATGCATTAAAACCTTAAAAATCCCTGGAATCCCATAAAAACCCTAAATCACATTAAAAACTCTAAAAACCCTTAAACCCCCTAAAAAAGTACGAAAATCCCTAAAACCATAAGCCCCCCAAGCTCTCTCTCCCAATGCTTCCTTGAAGGCGCAGGCGGTGATCCTCCCTCCTCCCCCTGCAGGGGAGGGTTTTTTGCTTGATGGGAATCCGGAGTTGGTCTTCATCCCTCCTCCCACACATGATCTTCTTCCCCCTTTCCCCCGAATTGAGCTTTTCCCGAAGGTTCCTGATTTATACAAAGGCTTACCCCAATTATCTTTATCAGACTTAGAGTTTCACTCGGCCTCTACACTTCATAGCTCGACCTTGGTTGCTCGGTTCTTGAAGCTTCATCCTTCGGTGGAGGCTTTTGACAGGTTTGTTTTTGGATCTTGGAATCTCCAAGATCGGGCCACGGTAGGGTTGCTGGATGGCCGACACTTGATGATCCAATTTTCTTCTGAATAAGATTTGATACGCACTTGGTCTGCGGCCCCTCGAAGCTTCAATGGAGATAGTTTCTTTCTCTTCAGGTGGAATTTTGACCTATACATGAATCATGATTCGTCATTGGTTGCGTCATTGGTAAGGTTCCCGAAACTCCCCCTTCTGTTTCAGAATCATTCCATTATCTGTATGATTGGGAATCTTGTGGGTTGGTACCTTTGTTCGGACAGCAGGACTGAAGCGATTTGCCACCCAGTTTTCCCAAGAGTCTATGTTGAACTAGATGTTTCAAAGCCCCCGGTAGACTTTGTGTGGATTGCAGTTGGCAGGGAATTCTGCTACAAACAGTCGGTGGTGTTTGAGTCAGTTGTGGTGTTCTGTTATAGGTGTAAGAATTTGGGACATTCTATTCCTACTTCCATATGAGGTTTTAGCAGCAAAGGAGCAGTGGAAATGGATTATGGGATGGTTGGGTTAGCTGATCAGATAGTGATGGTAGAGGAGAAAAGGAATGATGAGACATGGAATCTCTTCCAGAGGAAAATGCCGTGACAGCCATCTAACAATGCCCGTGTGGAGGTGTCGGATGGGAGGACTCAAGAGGTGGTAGTCCAGAGGGAGGATGGGTTTATATTTGTAAGGTTTTGCAGTGATGATCTACAGGAGTAGGGGTAGGCTGGAAGTCTGGAGAAGGTACATGCTTCGGGTGATGCTTTGTTGTGCAACGGGTCTGGCTCACTGGAGTCAGCAGGGGAAGCGGTTGCACATGAGATGGTGACAGAATCACCTTTAGGTGACCTGGACCTAGAGGCTCTTTGTGGCAGTGGGAAGGATGGGGCTGGGGAGAGTATGGTTGTGCTGGAGGGCCATGGGTTTGCAACAGGTGCTATCAGTTTAGTGAAAGAGGTTGCCCAGTGCCAAACAGATCCCAAGGTGAGTGATGTTCTGAAGAGATTGAGGAGTGACTTGAAACTCTCAGATTCTCGAAGTTCTCTTTGTAAATAGGTTGTTGCTGGTGGGGCATCTACTTCCCATGATAATAGTTTAAAACAGAAGCAGGAAGTCATTCCAAATTTCAATCACTTTGACGGGATGGAGCTTGAGGAAGAGGTGCAAGGGTCTCCATATGCTGATATTGGGTGTGTGAGGTCTGCTACACAGAGTGAGGTGAAGGCTAACGCTACTGGGAGTGAGGGAGGAAGTGTGGCCCCAAATGCTAGTGAACAGACTCTTGTTCTCAATAATGATGGGTTCGTGGTTGATGGGAGAGTAAGCAGGATAGATGGGGACAAGAGGACTGATGCACAGAAGAATGGGGTGAAGGATGCTATTGTTGATGATAGTCGGGATGGAGGCAGTGTGGTCCTTGTTGCTGGTAAGGATATGCTGCTGCTGGACATCATTGGGCCCATGGTTGGTGTTGGGGAGCAGGGGAAAAGGGTTTTTTAGGGACTGGAAAATGCACCCTCTTTCCAGGGGTATAAGGGAAAGCTTCCTAGGGGGGAGGTTATTTTGTAGCTATCCCTGAATGGTGGGGTGCCTCCTATTTTTCTGGGTTCTCTAGAACCTACGGTGGTCCCTGTCATGCTGCATTGTGGGACGGTGGAGGAGCAGGGGGCAACGGATCTTTTAGAGGAGGTTGCTGATGAGGGGAGAGTTCCTAAGGAAGGGAATGTGTTTGTCCAAGGGGAGGGGGCTGGAACAGGGGATGATCACAAACAGGGAGAAGCTGCTGCAAAGGAGGGAGTGATAGGGCTGGCCATGGAGGTGCATGAAGAGTCCCTGGATGATAGGCCTGTCTGTTTGGACTTGCATGATGTTGGGGGGACGGAACTGCCTGGGGAGGATGAAAAAGGACCGCTGGTTTCTATCGTTGGGAGTGCAGAAACACCAGCCTTAATGGCTCTAATATTGCTGCAGCATGACGATTTTTTTGAGTTCCCCCTAAATCAGGAAGCCACCTTTATCCCGGATCAAGAAAAAGACCATGGCATGGAGGTGGGGAAGCGTTCCAATGAGTTCGAGCAGGTGAAAGGTGATGGTCCCACCTATGCCTCCTCAAAGAGGAGGGTGAAGAGGGATTATTCCACTCTTCCCATACCCATGGCTACCCGGGCATCATCAAAGGCGGTTAGGCTGAAAATCAAAGTTAATCATCGGGAGCAGCAGCATTCCCCGGAACAAGAAAAACACCAGGAGAAGTTTCTGACGCTCCTCAAACTTAATGAGGAATACGAGTCAGGGTGGGATGGCTTTGACTCATGCTTTGATGATGCGGCCTCTGGATATGGTGCGGATGGTGACCCTTGTGGTGTGGATTTTGTTTCGTACTTTGGTGGTGATGTTGACTGATTTGTTTTCTTTTTAGTCTTTTCTTTTATTGTTTTTGTTTTTGTTTTATTTGGGTCTTTTTCATTTTGGGTTGTAAGGGTTTTTGGGAGTGGGTTGTTTGACCCCTCCCCTCCCTTGTCTGTTGTGTCTCTTTTTCTTTCTAATAAATTTGGGGGGGGGGGGGGGGGGGCGGGAATAGCTCGACCCTCTCATCTTCCTTTCCCTAAAAAAGTACCCTTTAAAAGTTCTAAAAACCCCTAAAAATTATGCTAAGAAGGATATGGTGGATCGACTCTCTCGCGATGGCGATTCTCTCCTCCCGTGGCATACTTGAAGATGATGACTACTCTTGCACCTCGCCCTCCACCCTCCGTGGGGGAGGGGCCTCCGCTGATTCTTGATTATGGGCATCCTTTTTTCCCGTTCTCGGTTCCTGATTTTCTTCTCCCTTTTCCGCGGATTGAGATATGACCTATGGTTTTTAATGTGTATGAAGGCTTTCCACAGCTTCGGTTATCGATTGGGGAGTTCAATGAGGCCTCCTCCCTACATAGGTTTTCCTTGGTAGCTCATTTCTTGAACTGGAGACCCCCGATGGATGTTTTCGACATATTTGTGTTCGAACAATGGGACCTCCAAGACCGTGCTACGGTTGGTCTTCTTGATAGCATTCACATTTTGATTTTCTTTGTTTCGGAATAGGATTTGTTCCATGCCTAGTCGGCGGATCCAAGAAGATGCAATGGTTCTCGTTTCTCCCTTTCTAGGTGGAGCTTTGATCTGCACTTGAACCGTGATTCACTGATGGTGGCAACGTGGGTTAGATTTCCAGAACTTCCACTCCCTTTTCAAAACATCTCCATTATTTCAATGTTAGGTAATTTGGTGGGAAGGTTCTTATGAATCAATAGTAGAACAAGGTCCCTTTGACACCCAGTCTCCCAAAGAGTATTTGTGGATATTGATGCTTCTAAAGGACCAGTTTATTTTGTTTGGATTGATTTTGTTGAGGAGCTTTGGTGGAAGCAGCCTGTGATCTTTGAGTCATGGATGTATTTCTGCTCCTCCTGTTGGCTTCTGGGTCATAATGTTTGGGCTTTAATGTGTAGCAGAATGAATGTTTGTGCTCTGAACCAATCTCATGAGGTGACTGGTGAGGAGAAGCAGAACTGGGGCGAGGTGCAAGAGGTTGTTCACAAGGATCCTCAAGCTCAAGTTGTGCCTGGTGAAGGGGGGAAGGCTCGGGTGGGGATGAATATGGTGAAGGTTGCAACGACTGCTTCAATCAGGCATGGAAGAAATGCTTCAGTGGGGGTGGCCCCTGCATCTGAGCTTGGTTCTGGATCCCTGGACGCAATGATTGTGAAGGAGGACCCCCCAGTAGTGTCGAGGGGTCATGGATCTGCAGCTGATGGAGGGAAAGTGGGTTTTCAGTGTCAACCGGAACCCAAGGTGACTGACATTTTCAAACAAATTGAGGAGTTACTTGAAGATCTTGGATGCCGGAAGTTCCTTATGAAGGGAGGTTGCTGCTTATGGGAAGTTGGTCTCCTCTGATAGTAGTCTGAAGAAGAGGTAGGAATTCGTACCAATCTTTAATCGCTTTGAGGGTATGGAGCTTAAGGGAGAGGTGAAAGGGTATCCATTTATTGATTATGGGAGTGAGAGGTCTGATTCATAGGAGAGTGGAGTGCAGGCTGTTGTTGCTGAGGAGGATGGAGGGAGTGTGGACCGGAAGGCTTGTGAAGTTGAGCTATTGTTAGACATCACTGGGCACTCAGGTGGTGTTGATGAGCAGGATATTAGGGAGCTACAGGATCTTGGTCACAATTGTGATTATTTTGATGTGAATGAGGGGAAGGTAAACAATACTCCTGGGGAGGAGGGGCAAGGGTCTCTAGTTTCTGATGCTGGGAATGTAATGCTGGCTGTACAGATGCCAAGTGAGGAGCAGGTTGTTTCTGCTAGGTGTGGTGGAGACTGTGTGGTCCTTAATTTTAGTCAAGTTGAGTCGATTCTGGATACTTTTGGGTCCTTGGATGGAGCTGGGGAGCAGGGGAAAAGGGAAATGCAGGGACTGGAAACTATACACTCTGTCCAGGGGGATGAAAGCGAGCTACCTAGGGAGGAGGGGCTCGGATCCCAGGTTGCTGATGCTGAGAATGTGAGGCTGGATACACAGATAATGAGTGAGTCATAGGTTGTTGCTGATAGGTGTGGTGGAGGTGGTGTGGCCCAGAATAATAGTGAGACTGAGCCGGGATCTTTAGGTTAGACCATAGGGGCTGCATCCTTCGTGGTTAATGGATTTCTTGCAGTTCGACCTGTTGGTGCTGAGATGGAGGTGGTAGTTGGTGCACTTGGAAACGTTGTTGAGCGGAGGGTGTTGGCAAAACATGAAGAGGAGAAAGTGGAGGAGCAGGGGACAGTGGGAAAGTCAGGGGAGGTGGTTGAACAAGGGTGGATGTTGGTGATTGGGGTGGCGTCCGGGCAGGGGGAGGGAGCTGAGAAGGGGGATCTTCCCGAGCAGGGGGATGCCGCTGCACAGGAAAGGGTGATGAGGCCGGTCCTGGAGGCACACGAGGAGACTCTTGCAGACAGGACTGGATGTATAGAGGAGAAGCATTTGCGGCTGGACCTGGCTGGTGTGGTTCCCCCTCTTCTGACTAGGGAGGAACCTGCACCTGTGGATCCTAGCATGATGCAGGGTGGGATCCTTTTCTCCCTTAATCAGGAGGCCTCCATCATCCCTAACCAAGATTTCTTCCATGAGGATCGTAGAAGGATGAAAAATAATATGAATATAATCCTCAAAGAGAAGGCCATTTTTGAGATGTCCTTTCCAGATGATAAGGAAAAAAACCTGCAGGGGTCTCTTCAGACCCCCGAAAGAGGAATCCTGGGAAGGACTATTCGACTATTCCTAAGACTGTGTCCACGAGAGCCTCTTACAAAGCTAAGGTAGTTGCCTCTGGTAGGGGAGTTCGCCCTGTCAAGGCGCAGCTGAATGTGGAGCAGCAATGTCTCAGAGAGTATTACACTACCTTCCTAAAGCAATATGATTCATCTAAATGGGAGACGGTGGAGTTGGATTCTTCCTCTAGATATGGTGTTGAAGGGGACCCTTATGGGGATGGAGATTTTGATTTGTAACTCCTGCTTTTTTCTTTTCTGCGTTTCGGGTCTTTTGGGGTTTTGGTGTCATGGGGGTCAGGGATTTTTGGGTGTGGTTTGTTTGGCTCCACCCCACCCTTGTCTGCTTTTCTTTTACTTTAATAAATTTTGGGAGGCCAGGAATAGCCTGGCCTCACACCTTCCTTTCCCTAAAAAAGTTAAAAAAACTCTAAAAACCATAAAAATCCTAAAAACTAAAAAAAACCCCAAAAAGGCCCTAAAAACCTTGAAAACCCTTAAAACCCCTAAAAACCTCAAAACCCTCAAAATACCTAAAAACCCTAATAAACACTAAAAACCATAATAATACTAAAAAAATCCATGAAAACATAAAACCCCTAAAAACCCTAAAACCCATAAAACCCCCTAAAACACCTAAAACCCCAAAAAACCCAAAAAACCACTAAAAATATAAAAACAATTAAAACCCCTAAAAACTCAAAAAAACCATAAAAACCCAAAAGGTCCCCAAAAACCCTAAAAACCCTAAAAACTCTAAAAACCCCTAAAAACCCCCCAAAACTAGAAAAACCCTAAAAACCCAAAAAATAGGGAAAAACCCTAATAATCCTTGAAAACGTAAAAAACCCTACAAACATTGAAAACTGTTGAAAAATATAAAAACACTAAAAAACCCTAAAACCCTAAAAAACTAAAAAAAACTAAAAACCCAAAAACATCCAAAAAACCCTAAAAACCCTAAAACCCTCAAAAACCCTAAAAATCCAAAAAAACATAAAAATCCCAAAAAAACTAACAAAAAATGAAAACATAAAACTCCCTAATAACCCTGAAGACCATAAAAACTCCTAAAACCATAAAAACCATAAAAACCCATAAAACACCTAAAAATCCACTAAAAACTCTAAAAACCCTTTAAAACCCCTATAAAAATTAAAAAACATGAAAAAAAATTAAAAACATAAAAAACTGAAAAAACCATAAAAATCCAAAAAAACCTGAAAAACCCTAAAAACCCATGAAAACCCTAAACCCCCAAAAAATATATAAAAACCCTAAAACACTAAAGACCGTAAAATCCTAAAAATCCATGAAAATCCATGAAAACATAAAAAACCCTAAAACCCTAAAAATAAAAACCCCTAAAACCTTTTAAAAAACTAAAAATCCATAAAAACCATAAAAACCACTAAAGTCCATAAAAACCCTTAAAACCCCTAAAAATGTTTAAAACCCTCAAAACCCTAAAAATTCCAAAAAATCTCAAAAAAACCCAAAAACCCCTAAAAGACCATAAAAAAACTAAAAACTCCAAAAACACCTTGAAAACACTAAAACCCCTCAAAATCCCTAAGAATATTAGAAATACCTAAAACCAAACAATCCTAAAAAACACCTAAAAATCTAGGAAAACGTAAAAAATAATAAAACCCTAAAAACCCCTAGAAAACCATAAAAACCCCTTAAAACCTTAAACACCCTAAAAATCCATAAAAACCACAAAACCCACTAAAGACTCTAAAAACCCTCAAAACCCCTAAAACTATTTAAAACCTTGAAAATCATTTAAAGCCCAAAAAAACTCAAAAAAATCATGTAAACCCAAAAAAACCCTGCAAACCACTCGTGGGCCCCTCTAACTTGTCAGGAACTAGCTTAAGCCCAAGGGTTGTCCACCTTGGGCCTCGCTGGGGACGTGCGGCGCGCAGGTGGGTAGGCCAACCCAATACCTCATTACCCAACAACATGTTTGCCCATGAGGCACGGGTGAGTTGGTTAAAGGCGATGGAATCCAGACCCCAAGGTTCTGAGTTTGATTCCTCGCAAGGCAATGGGCATTATATGCAAGAAAACCACTCGTGGGCCCCTCTACCCTATTGGGAACTGGCCTAAGCACAAGGGTTGGCCACCTTGGGCCTCGCTGGGGATGTGCGGTGCATAGGTGGGCCGGCCAACCCAATATGTCGTTACCCATCAACATGTTTGGAGATGGATTCTCTCTCACACGGAAATGGCCTCTAGCCCGAGGTGCATGGCGGGCCTCCTCCCTAGGCGGTGTGCTGATGGCGGTCATCTCTGCCCCTCCCCCTCTGATGGGGAGGGGTGGTATCTCTTCCCCTTCGTCTCTTCGCTTCACCCCCTTCTCCTCATTGGATCTACTTCCCCCCTTTCCTTGGATTCGGACCTTTCCTAGGGTTCCTGATCTATTCATGGGACGTCCTCAGCTCCCCCTCTCTTTTTCGGAGTTCCATGAGTCCTCCCACCTCCTTAAATGGACACTGATCGTGAGATTCCGCAATGGTCGACCTTTGGTTGATGAATTTGATAGATTCATTTTCGGATCTTGGGGCCTCCAAGATCGTTCGATGGTAGGTCTTATGGAAAGCCACCATATTATGATCTGTTTTGCTTCTGAAGAAGATCTGATTCAAGCTTGGTCTTCCGCACCTTGTTCTTACAATGGATTTAGATTCTTTCTTTTTCGATGGAGCTTCAATCTTCACTTGAAGCGTGACTCCCCTTCTATGACTCTTTGGGTTCGTTTCCCTGATCTTCCTTTACCTTTTCAAAATCCATCTATTTTATGTATGCTGGGGAACCTTGTTGGGTAGTTCCTATGTGCGGATAAGCGTACATAGGCAGTCTGTCACCCAGTCGCTCCAAGGGCCTGTATTGAGGTCGATGTCTCAAAGAAGCCACTTGATTTTGTGTGGATCTCTGTCAGTGAGGAGCTTTGGTATATGCAGTCGGTGGTGTATGAATCTTGGGTTGATTTCTGTGACTCTTGCATGTTCTTGGGGCATGTTAAGGAGGAATGTAGGAATAAGGGTCGGTGAGGGAATATGGTTAAGTTTGGCCAGCAGGTTGCGGACTCCCAGCCTATGCAGTAACCTCCTATGGCTGCTATGGATAGTATCACTCATTTAAAGAGTAGTCAATCTCTATACTATGTTCCAGAAATTGATGGTGTGGAGGCCCAAGGTGGTAGAAGCATCTATTTGATGGATGCTAAGTAGGCAGATGTTTCTGGTGCACGCGTCCCTCCTACTGCGGATTCGCTGAGGGTGATTGGCTCAGTGGAACTATCTGGTGAGGGTCAACAGGAGGTCCAATCTTCACTAATGAAGGGAGGCAGAGTGGAGGGCCCCCCTGCAGTGACCATGGGGTTCATACTTTCATTAATTAATCGGTTTAATGCCTTGGTTTCTGATGTTCTATAGCATGATAAGCAGGGTGGTGGTGAAGGAGGCCTCATTGTGGAAGGTGAGGAAAGCTTAATGGATTCTGTGCAGGTTCCCTTATCTGGATGTGTTGCTGGTAAGAAGATGGAAGCAATGACTCTGTTGCTGCGACGGGCTGACAGGGATGGTCTTGGGGTTGAGAATGGTAGGATGAATGGAAATGGATCACAGCTCCCTATCAATGTCAGGCTTGAAGCGGATGGAAGTGTACAGCCAGAAATGGTCAAGGGAGGGGACATCCGGTTGAATACTACCCGACATCAGTCACCTGAACCAAGGATTAGAGAGGTGTTACCTAGGCTTAGGGATGATCTGGGGACCGAGACTGGAGTGGATGTTTCCCATGCTGCTGGTAATGGGGGTGTCTTCACCAGGTCTTTGATGAACTCTCCTAACTCCCATGAACCAGTTCCAATCACAGTGGATGCATCAGAGGTGCTCGTCCCCTTTGGGTCACATGATGCTAAATTTGTTTAAGATGGGATTATTAGGGACAATGATGATGGGAACTCCAAATTTTTGGTTCTAAAAGACATGGATTTGGAGGACCCCTAATGTTATGAAAGTACCTGTTCACATTTCTCTATTGCAGGAGGGAATGAAACCCCAATGTTCGATGTTTTGGGAGAGTGTCTCTGATGATGATTCTAGGATGAAATCCAACATGGCCCAGATTTTGAAGGACAAGGCCCTACTTAGATATTTTTCCTCTTTTATGAAAGAAAACTTTGTAGGGGGGTGTCCAGGGAGAGGTTTCCACCTCCCACTTCTTGTTTACTCAATTAGGAGGACACTGTTATCCCTATCCAAGATAAACATGGTGATGTTGACACTGTAGTCTTGAAAGTGAGGAGGCCAAGGAAGGACTACTCTTCCTTTCTGAGAATGGTATCTACGAGGGCTTCCAGCAAAGCTTCAAATAACTCCTCTGGAAAGGTGGGGCATCCTGCTAAGAAGCAGCTGAATGTGGAGCAGGTGAAGTTAAGGGAGTATTGCACCAAATTCTTGAAGCAATATGACTCTTCTGAATGGGAGTCATCAGACACTGATGCGGCCTCCAGTTATGGTTCCAAGGGAGATCCCCTAGTGTGGACTACGATGATGATGGTGGGGAAGGATGAAAGACCATGTGCTGGTGTTTTTTCTTATTCTTTTCTTCTTTCTTCTCTCCTTTGGACTTGTTCTTGCTCTTTGTTTTCCTTTTGAGGCTTTGTTTTTGGGTATGGGTCGATTGACCCTGCCCCTCCTCTATCTGTTGCATCTTTTTTCTTATTAATAAATTTTAAGGGGGTCAGGAATAGTCTGGCCACACACCTCTTCTTCCCTAAAAACAACAAAGAAACTTAAAAACCTTTAAAAAACTCAAGAAAACCCTAAAAACCCAAAAAGACCCCAAAAACTCTGAAAAAACCTAAATACCGTTAAAACCCTGAAATCCCCTAAAAACCCTAAAAACCCCTAAAAACCATAAATACCCCTAAAAATCATAAAACCATAAAAAACCTAAAAATCCAAAAAAAAACTAAAAAACCACTAAAATATCTAAAAGTACTTTAAACCCCTAAAATTTTTAAAAAATTATAAGAAACCTTAAAAACCCAAAAAAATAAAAAAAAACCTTAAAACCAAAAAAGACACTAAAACCCCTGGATAACCATAAAAACCCTAAAGGTGAAAAAATCCTAAAACCCCCTAAAAATTCATGAAATAATAAAAACCCTAAAAACCCAAAAACACCCTGAAAACCAAAAAAACCCTAAAATAATAATATACCTTAAAACCCATAAAAACCATAAAAACCCACTAAAAACTCTAAAAACCCTTAAAATTCATAAAAACGTTAAAAACTCTAAAAATCGTAACGCCCTAAAAAACTCAAAAAAACCCAAAAACCCAAAAGACCCAAAAAACCCTAAAAATCCCTAAAACCCCTATAAGCCCATAAAAACCCTAAAAATCCCTAAAAACAATAAAACCCATAAAAACCTAAAAAAACCCAAAAAATCCATTAAAATTTAAAAAATAACTAAAAAACCCAGAAAACCATAAAAGCCCCTAAAAACCATAAAACCCCTAAAACCCAATAAAAACACTAAAAACCCACTAATAACTCTAAAAACCCATTAAACCCATAAAACTATAAAAATCTATAAAAAACCTTAAAATCCGTAAAAAGTCAAAAAATACACTTAAAACCCAAAATGACCAAAAAAACCCTAAAACCCAAAAACCCCTAAAAAACCATAAAAACCATCAAAATTTCTAAAATTCCTAAAAAATATATAAACCATAAAAATCCTAAAAATCCCATAAAAATCTATGGAAATGTAAAAAACCCTAAATACCTTCAAAAACCTCTAAAACCCATAAAAACTCCAAAAACCCTAAAATACCTTAAAACCCAATAAAACTCTAAAAACCCTTTAAACTCCTAAAAAACTTAAAAAGCTATAAAAAATTTTAAAACCCTAAAAACTCAAAAAAACCCAGAAATACAATAAAAACCCCGAAAACCCCAAAAAAACCCTAAAACCCTATAACACCTCAAAATCCTTAAAATCACTAAAAAACCTAAAAACATAAATATCCTAAAAAACAACTAAAAATTTTCAGAAACATAAAAACCCTAAAAACTATAAATACACATGAAAACCATAAAAACCACTAAAACCCTTAAAATGTAATGCCCTGACCCTAGTTACCCAGAGTCGGTGCATTATTACATAACATTGGCATGATCACAAGAAAGATCAAATCTCGAAAGACCGATTGGTTTGGTAGCCTTGGAAACACTAGATATATTCATAAGTCTTACATTACATCATAAAATGAAAAACTACTACAACAAAATATTGTCTCCATAATCCACACTCATATCCCCACATAATATCCCTGCAGGTCATTCATAATTTACTTCTTCACTTCCTGGGAAAAATAAAACATAGAAAAGGGGTGAGCTCAAATGCCCAGTAAGGATAACAATATAGCGGAAACTTTCATAAATAAGAATAAACATTTAAGGCAATGTATAACTAAAACAAAATCCTTTCAAACTTGAACTTTCAACATAGTATGGCATAAATAAAATGAAATAATTCCATTTACTTATTCACATGGATATTCTACTAATCGAATAATCACATGCAAAATCAATAACCACTTTCATAATGATGGAATGAAAATTGCCAGACTATCATAACCACATAGCCAAGGCCTCGTGCCAAGACTACAAATAATATTTTGTCAAGGCCTTGTGCCAAGACACTAGTTTGTCTCATGAGACCTACTGATGCATCGAGGAGCTATAGCGGGCTCCACCCGTCACATATTAAGTCCAATGCATTCCCATATGAAAAGGTTTAAACATAACATAAACATTCATATTAAAACTAGCATAAGAAATGTCAATAATTTCACCATAAACCATGAATGGTATAAAAATAGCACATCCATAGTCAAACATATCACAAAACCATTAATACAATATAGAAGTTTTGTATCATAATAAATAAACTTCACATAAGCGTAAAATCCAACAAAGGATGTTGACATAGATGAAATCAAAACTCTTTTTAGAGAAATATCTCTTTTATTTTGAAATCATTTAAGATCCATATAAAATAAAAAAATTTCTTTGAAAATATTCTTATAAGCTTGTAAGGGAAGCTTCGACGATTTTATAACGGCGGAAAATAGCCGCACCCGCCGTATAAGTTAAAAAAACATTCTTACCTTAATTCTGCCGAAAAGGTTAAAAAGGACCTTGTTTTGAAAACGACGGAAAGATTCCTCTTATAAAAAGTCAAACAATGGTATAAATGACTTTAACCCATATTCTTGTAAATAATAAAAATGTTTTGAAATACATTTTTAAGAAAACATGGATGTGGATGATAAAGAGATCCCAGTAGATTACTACATATAAACAACCTCGGATAATGAAGAGATTGTGAAATAACCCTTACCTTGTACTTTTCCTTGGTTGGGGTAGGTTAACCTCCTGTATAATGGTGAAATAATTGTTATTAAATTATACAATAATCATATACATTAATATGATATCATATATTATCTTTTAATATTGATTTGATAATAATATCTTAGTATTATCATTGTTTCGGGTGTTAACTTACTTGTTTTCTTTTATATGTTTTGTTACGTAAGCCATGTTTGTAATGGATAGGTTGTATATTATTCATATCCAGAATTATATAAAGTCCTTAAACATCATTTTTAAATCATCAAATGATAATTATACTTGAATGGATACGATGGAGAGTGAATCTTATCGCGTTCGTGGAGACGGTAGTCCGTACGTACGCACGAGCGACAATATCATTCTTTTGATATTAAAATAATATATAAATGGATGTTATATCATATATACAGAATAATTAACATGTTATATTTATTATTTACATGAGTTACACATCATTATTATACCCATCCAATAATTATATATTGAATAACAATTACACCACGACGTGGAGACGGTAAGCCGTACGTACGCACGTATGGTGACATGTTATTCAAAGGGTGGATACAATACTGAATATAGTTGTACCATAATTATAATAACATCACAGTATATGTGAGATACTGGAGTAATTATTTTATAATGGTAAGAACAAATAAATAAGAAGTGGAAGAAGAAAGGAACTTGAAAAGGGGTGGTGAAAACATTACCTCTTCTTCGAGTTCTTCCTTTTGATTTGATCAAAAGGGCTCCTTAGGTTGGCTTTCTGATCAAAATAAGGCCTCTAGGTTGTATTGAGGGAAGTTGGGAGAGTATTTGGGCAGGGTTTGGCTGAACCAAAAGGCTTTGAAGGTGTGAAGAAATGAGAAGGAGGAGTGCCCTTTTATAAGAGGGGTGAGGGGAACCTTTGGAAAAGCTAGAAATATTAATTTATAATAAATTCATATTCAGTTTCTAATGGCTCCAGAGTTGATTATTTAAATTTTAAGGTGGGTATAGGTCGAAAACAACTCAACCAATAAAATTTAGACATGTTTGGGTACTTATATTAACATTATCTTTAAGTATTAACTCTAAGTTAATTAGTTTCATTTTTACAATGTCTCTTTGTATTTTTATATAATATGGTTAATAAACTTACTATATACATCCAAGCGACCCCCAAGTGGTCCATTAATGATGAACCTATCATGATATAAGTCTCTTGGCCGAACATTAGATTTTTAGGAATTTAATATCAATTAATAATATAATATTGGTTTTAAGAACTCTTTTATATCAATTTTGACAATATTCAATAGTTGATTTTTGTGAAACTCATAACAGATTGATTACTTCGAACAAAGTCAATTAAATCAATTATAATATATCATATTATCCTATAAAATTAGTTTAATTCATTAAAAGTTTCATATTATATTTATTTGGGTATTTATAATATCAATTATTTTAATTTTTCACTATTATAGTAATTAATTCATCATCATTGTGTCATAAATAAATTAAATTATTTAATGTCTAAAAATTATAAATAAAATATCACTATGTATGAAATCTTTTTATCTTTCTAATTAATATTTATAATCTAAAATGCAACATATATAACCCTATGTAAAAATTGTTTTTCTAAAAGATATATGCTTGTGTCATTTTTGTATTCATTTTAACTTAATTAAAAAAAAGTGTCCCTATCACCTACAAGTGGCACCATGGGGTCCCAAAATCGACCCAAAGATGCCTATGGTCGAACATGTATCAACCAATAAGTCTAGGACACGTTTTAGGGTAATTTAGTTTTATTATAATATTATTTTTTAACCCTTATTTACCGGATTTACCCTTAACCATGGTAAATAAAATATTTACCGCAGTAATTATTCAAAATGTCTAAAAATAAAAGTTACCTATTTACACAATTTGGACATCCTGATTCCAAATATGGAATCCATTTTTCTAAATTCAAAACACATAAGTGTCAGAAATTAATTTAAAATTAATTCCCGCTTGTCAAAACAAAAAGCGTGTTTTTAAGAGATAATAACTATCAAAAGATTGACACTTGTTTATGTTCGGTTTAATTGTAAAATTATGTCCAATGACCAACATTATATTAAATGGTAAAAATATATTCTAAATATACTTTAAAACCACTCAAATTCATAATTTATCACTATTAATTATTTTGATTAAAAAAGTTGTTTTTAATTAAAATTTAGTAATTTTCACTATTCATCAAAATATGAAAGTTATCCGAAAAGTACCAAAATTTCACCTTAGGCTAAATTCGATATTCTGAATCCAGAAATGAAGTCCATTTTAAAATATAAAATATATATAATTTCAAAAAGTAGGTATTACTATTCATAACGGCTAGTTTGATTGGTTATGGTGTGTTAGAACTCGGTGTTGCGTACAACACACGCTATCACATTATTCAAAGAGAAGCGTACCGTAGAAGCTTGGGGTGTTACATTCTCCCCTCCTTCAAATAATTTCGTCCTCGAAATTTCTAGAATACTTATCACATGAAAAGACTCGGGTGGTTCTTCATCCTAAGTTCCTCGGGTTCCCACGTTGCCTCCTCCATCTTATGGTTTCTCCACAAAACTTTTACCAGACGCGTCGTCCGGTTTCTCAGTACTTGTTCTCTCGTATCAAGAATCCTGACGGTCTCTTCGCAATAAGACAGATCGGGTTCCAGTTCTAATTCTTCATATGTGAGTACATGCGTTGGGTCAGGCATGTACTTCCTCAATAGAGATACGTGGAACACATCGTGAACTTTGGAGAGACTTGGCGGCATTGCCAATCGGTAAGCTACAACCCCAATTCGTTCTAGAATTTCGAAAGGTCCGATGTACCTAGGACTCAATTTACCTTTCTTACCAAAACGTATTACTCCCTTCCATGGATATACCTTCAGGAAAACATGATCACCGACTTGAAATTCCAAATCCTTCCTTCGATTATCGGCATATCTCTTCTGCCTACTTTGAGCTGCTTTGATGTGATTTTGGATTACCTTCACCTTTTCAATCGTTTCCTCCACCATTTCTGGACCTACAAGTTTTCTTTCACCGACGTCATCCCAAAAGGTTGGTGTACGAAATCTCTTTCCATATAACGCTTCATATGGTGCCATCTGAATACTCGAATGGAAGCTATTGTTATAGGAAAATTCTACCAGAGGTAAATATTGATCCCACATACCCTGAAAGTCAAGTGAGCAAGATCTCAACATGTCTTCTATGTTTTGAATAGTCCGTTCTGATTGTCCGTCTGTCTGAGGATGGTAAGCAGTGCTCAAATGAAGTTCAGTATCCAGTGATTTCTGAAGACTTTTCCAAAATCTTGAAGTAAAACGGGGATCACAATCAGAAAAAATTGATAGGGGTACTCCATGAAGTCTCACAACTTCATTAATATATAGACTTGCTAGACGTTCTAGGGGTAGATCTTCTCTTATAGTAAGAAAATGTGCTGATTTGGTAAGATGATCAACAATAACCCATATTGCATCGTTCCTTCTAGGAGTCTTTGGTAGCCCCATGACAAAGTCCATCGTAATATTGTCCCATTTCCACTCCGGTATGGGAAGAGGTTGCATGACTCCTCTAGGTTGTTGCCTTCCAGCTTTCACTTGCTGAAAAACCATACATCTTGACACAAAATCAGCAATCTCCCTATTCATGTTGTCCCACCAAAAATGTTCCTTAAAATCTCTATACATTTTAGTGCTCCCAGGGTGTATAGAGAAATTGGAACTATGAGCATCATCCAGCAATTCCCTTTTTAGATCAGGTAAATCGGGAACACAAAGTCTCTTCCCGAATTTCAAAATTCCATCTTCATACACAAAGTCTCTCAATCTCCCATCATTCACAGCTTTAATCTTCTTTTGGAATTCTTCATCATCGGTCTAAGAACTCTTAATCCTTTCTAGTAAAGATGGTTTGGAAACCATTTGAAAAAGAATTGATGTTTCGACTTCCCTGGTTATTCCCATGTCCCTCTTCACTAGATCTATGAAAATTGGATCCCTTTCAATTCTCATATTGTTCAAAACTCCATGGTCTTTTCTACTCAAAGCATCTTCCACCTTGTTTGCTTTCCCCGGGTGGTAGTGTATCGTGCAATAATAATCCTTGAGTAATTCAAGCCATCTCCTTTGCCTCATGTTGAGTTCTTTTTGTGAGAAAATATACTTCAAACTCTTGTGATCAGTATAAATCTCACATTTTTCACCATAGAGGTAGTGCCTCCATATCTTCAAAGCAAAGATCACAGCTGCTAACTCGAGATCATGAGTAGGATAGTTTTGTTCATGAATTTTCAACTGTCGTTATGCATAGGCAATAACTCTATCATTCTGCATAAGGACACAACCAAGTCCTTTCTTCGATGCATCACTATAAATAACGAACCCATCATTCCCCGATGGTAGAGTCAATATAGGAGCATTGACTAATCTTCTATTCAGTTCTTCGAAACATTCTTCACACTCTTTTGTCCAAACAAATTTAACCCCTTTACGTGTGAGCTTCGTTAATGGGTTAGCCAATCGGGAAAAATTATGGACGAAACGTCGATAATAACCTGCCAAACCAATAAAACTGCGTACCTCAGTTATACTCGTAGGTGCTGGTCATTCTTGGATTGCCTTGGTCTTAGAAGGATCAACAGAGATTCCATCTTTAGAGACAATATGGCCAAGAAAAGAAATCTCATGAAGCCAGAATTCACACTTGCTAAACTTTCCATATAATTCATGCCTCCTCAGAGTCTTCAAGATAATGCGCAAGTTATTTTCATGATCTTCGTGGATTTTAGAGTATACTAAGATATCATCAATAAATACCACCAAAAATTCATCGAGATACTCCTTGAAAACTCTATTCATCGGATCCATGAATACAGAGGGTGCATTAGTCAATCCAAACGGCATTACAGTAAACTCGTAATGCCCGTACCTGGTTCGAAATGCTGTCTTTGGAATGTCTTCCTTCTTTACACACAACTGATGGTATCCAGATCGAAGGTCAATATTTGAAAAGTATTGAGATCCATGTAGTTTGTCAAATAAATCATCAATACGAGGTAGGGGATACTTTTTCTTTGTCGTTATAGCATTGATCTCCCGGTAGTCGATACATAACCTCATAGATCCATATTTATTTTTAACAAAAAGAACAGGGGATCCCCATGGAGAAACACTAGGGTGAATAAATCCTTTATTACTCAATTCATCTAGTTGTTTATTTAGTTAAACTAATTCTACAGTGGCCATTCTATAAGGGGTATTCGATATAGGCCTTGATCCAGGAATTAAATCAATGGAAAACTCAACTTCTCGTTCTGGAGGATGTCCAGGTAAATCTTCCGGAAATACATCTACAAATTCTTTCACAACAGGTACATCCTCTATTTGAACATTCCTTTCCTCACCCACAGTCATTTTATTCTCTTCCTCCCCAATAATTGAATTAAGTTGAGCTACTGGGGGTGGATCTAAATAAGAATTAGGTGGTGACGATTCTTCTCTAAAGATAAGGTGTTCCTTATCATTATCATCAAGAATCATAACCTCTTTCTTCTTACAATAAATCTCCGCATCATAGTCCGAAAGCTAGTCCATACCAAGGATTATATCAAACTCAATCATAGGTATGACGATGAGATCAGCAGATAAAGAACATTTATGTGCTCTAATGGGGACTGATTCACAAAACGTTGTTGCAATGATACTTCCCTTGGGGGTTTTAACTGACAACTCCCTTGTTAAATAAAATTGGAAATATCTAATTTTCTTAGAAAACTGGGAAGATATGAAACAATGTGATGATCCAGAATCAAATAATGCATTTGCTAAACTTGAGGAAACCATTAAATTACCTGCCACCACGTCTTTCGGAGCTTCTACCTCAGCAGTAGTGATAGAATAATCTTGGCCTTGATCCCTTGGCCTTTTCTGAGGTAAGTTCTCCTGACGCTTAGGACATTCATTTTCATAATGCCCCATCTCCCTGGAATTGTAGCACTGAACATTGGTAGCTTCCTTCTTCCCCTTACAATCACGAGCTTGGTGGCCTTTTTCACCACACTTGTAACAGACTCCCATTCCCTTCAAGAAAGTACCAGGATGTTTCTTCCCGCATTTACCACAGGATGGATATTCAACCTTTCCCTTCTTCCCCTTATTTCCATTCCCAGATTGATCAGCAGGTCTCTTCTTCTCTTGCTTTTCTTTAAATTCATAAGACTTAGAGAATTCTTTTTCGGTCTTGATAGCACATGAGACAATGTCTTCGTACGACGAAAAGGATTGTGAGAATAATGCTCGACGAAGAAATGGTTTTAACCCATCAAAGAAACGATCAATCTTACTTCTTGGGTTACGTATATAATCTCCAGCATACCTTGATAACCTTGTAAAATTAGCCTCATACTTTTCAACATTCTCATCCTCCTTCTGTATCAGACTCAGAAATTGCCTTTCCATCTCTGCTCGATGGTCGCGAGGAAAGTATTTTTCTAAAAAAAGATCTTTGAACTCCCTCCATTCCATATTTGATACTTCATAATCTTCCTTCATTTTTTTAATCAATGACCACCATTGATCAGCATCTCCAGTGAGGCGGTAAACTGCCATGATAACTTTTTCCCTTTCACTTCTCCCCAAAGCCTGAAATATTTTCTCTAGGGAATTTATCCATTACTCAGCTACTAAGGGATTTTTACTCCCATTGAACGTTGGTGGTTTTTTCCTCATGAATAGATCTAACATTGATCCTCCATGCTATGGATCAGGGTGCTCCATACGGGTAAGGTTATTATTCATAACCTGAATGAGTTGTCCCAGTATGGTGATTAGCTGATCGGCACCAGTTGCATCACCATCTCCACTATAATTATCTTGAGCAGGAGGGAAATCCCTACATGGAGTGCGTTCATTGATACGGTTTCCATTTCTTCCAATACGCGCCATTTCTAAAAAATGGCATAAACTAGATCAGTTTATGAATCAAAATACATAATCCCATACTTATAAAACACTTAACATAAATTGAACTATTTATGGATATAATCCATAATCATAAAAATGTTTTCTTTGAGGAAGTATATACTCATAAACCCTTCATAATGATTTGTAAAGAAAATGAGAGTTATCCTAAGCATATCCCCCGGGAGTGTTGTAACCAAGAGTGCAGCAAGGCCCGTTGTCGTGCACCAGTTCCCGTTCGAGTCTAGCTCAAAGCGGTGTTTTTGGGTTTTACCCCTAGGTACATCTGTGCCAGAGCCGCCTCTACCTGCTCGTATCCAATCAGGGATGTATTGCTCGGAAAACTCACAAAATCTCTACAATACCAAAATTCTAGGAAGTTCTTCTATACTAATCCTCAAACTTCATCTTAGGTCTACGTGCTCTAATCAGAGTTTATCTAAATCTAGCTTCCAAGGTTTGTACTAAACTTCATCTGATACCAACTGTAACGCCCCGACCCTAGTTACCCAGAGTCGGTGCATTATTACATAACATTGGCATGATCACAAGAAAGATCAAATCTCGAAAGACCGGTTGGTTTAGTAGCCTTGGAAACACTAGATATATTCATAAGTCTTACATTACATCATAAAATGAAAAACTACTACAACAAAATATTGTCTCCATAATCCACACTCATATCCCCACATAATATCCCTGTAGGTCATTCATAATTTACTTCTTCACTTCCTGGGAAAAATAAAACATAGAAAAGGGGTGAGCTCAAATGCCCAATAAGGATAACAATATAGCGGAAACTTTTATAAATAAGAATAAACATTTAAGGCAATGTATAACTAAAACAAAAGCCTTTCAAACTTGAACTTTCAACATAGTATGGCATAAATAAAATGAAATAATGCCATTTACTTATTCACATGGATATTCTACTAATCGAATAATCACATGCAAAATCAATAACCACTTTCATAATGATGGAATGCATAATGCCAGACTATCATAACCACATATCCAAGGCCTCATGCCAAGACTACAAATAAGATTTTGTCAAGGCCTTGTGCCAAGACACTAGTTTGTCTCATGAGACCTACCGATGCATCGAGGAGCTATAGCGGGCTCCACCCGTCACATATTAAGTCCAATGCATTCCCATATGAAAAGGTTTAAACATAACATAAACATTCGTATTAAAACTAGCATAAGAAATGTCAATACTTTCACCATAAACCATGAATGGTATAAAAATAGCACATCCATAGTCAAACATATCACAAAACCATTAATACAACATAGAAGTTTTGTATCATAATAAATAAACTTCACATAAGCGTAAAATCCACCAAAGGATGTTGACATAGATGAAATCAAAACTCTTTTTAGAGAAATATCTCTTTTATTTGGAAATAATTTAAGATCCATATAAAATAAAACATTTTCTTTGAAAATATTCTTATAAGATTTTAAGGGAAGATTCGACGATTTTATAATGGCGGAAAATAGCCACATCTGCCGTATAAGTTAAAAAAAACATTCTTACATTAATTCTGCCGAAAAGGTTAAAAAGGACCTTGTTTTGAAAACGACGGAAATATTACTCTTATAAAAAGTCAAACAAGGGTATAAATGACTTTAACCCATATTCTTGTAAATAATAAAAATGTTTTGAAATACATTTTTAAGAAAACATGGATGTGGATGATAAAGAGATCCCAGTAGATTACTACATATAAACAACCTCGGATAATGAAGAGATTGTGAAATAACCCTTACCTTTTACTTTTCCTTGGTTGGGGTAGGTTAACCTCCTGTATAATGGTGAAATAATTGTTATTAAATTATACAAAAATCATATACATTAATATGATATCATATATGATCTTTTAATATTGATTTGATAATAATATCTTAGTATTATCGTTGTTTCGGGTGTTAACTTACTTGTTTTCTTTTATATGTTTTGTTACGTAAGCCATGTTTATAATGGATAGGTTGTATATTATTCATATCCAGAATGATATCAAGTCCTTTTACATCATTTTTAAATCATAAAATGATAATTATACTTGAATGGATACGATGGAGAATGAATCTTATCGCGTTCATGGAGACGGTAGTCCGTACGTATGCACGAGCGACAATATCATTATTTTGATATTAAAATAATATATAAATGGATGTTATATCATATATAAAGAATAATTAACATGTTATATTTATTATTTACATGATTTACACATCATTATTATACCAATCAAAATAATAATATATTGAATAACAATTACACCACGACGTGGAGACGGTAAGCCGTACGTACGCACGTATGGTGACATGTTATTCAAAGGGTGGATACAATACTGAATATGGTTGTACCATATTTATAATAACATCACAGTATATGTGAGATACTGGAGTTATTATTTTATAATGGTAAGAACAAAGAAATAAGAAGTGGAAGAAGAAAGGAACTTGAAAAGGGGTGGTGAAAACATGACCACTTCTTCGGGTTCTTCCTTTTGATTTGATCAAAAGGGCTCCTTAGGTTGGCTTTCTGATCAAAATAAGGCCTCTAGGTTGTAGTGAGGGAATTTGGGAGAGTATTTGGGCAGTTTTTGGCTGAACCAAAAGGCTTTGAAGGTGTGAATAAATGAGAAGGAGGAGTTCCCTTTTATAAGAGGGGTGAGGGGCACCTTTGGAAAAGCTAGAAATATTAATTTATAATAAATTCATATTCGGTTTATAATGGCTCCAGAGCTTATTATTTAAATTTTAAGGTGGGGATAAGTCGAAAACAACTCAACCAATAGAATTTAGACAGGTTTGGGTACTTATATTAACCTTATCTTTAAGTATTAACTCTAAGTTAATTAGTTTCATTTTTACAATGTCTCTTTTTATTTTTATATAATATGGTTAATAAACTTACTATATACATCCAAGAGACCCCCAAGTGGTCCATTAATGATGAACCTATCATGATATAAGTCTCTTGGCCGAACCTTAGATTTTTAGGAATTTAATATCAATTAATAATATAATATTGGTTTTAAGAACTCTTTTATGTCAATTTTGACACTATTCAATAGTTGATTTTTGTGAAACTCATAACAGATTGATTACTTCGAAAAAAGTCAATTAAATCAATCCTAATATATCATATTATCCTATAAAATTAGTTTAATTCATTAAAAGTTTCATATTATATTTATTTGGGTATTTATAATATCAATTATTTTAATTTTTCACTATTATAGTAATTAATTCATCATCATTGTGTCATAAATAAATTAAATTATTTAATGTCTAAAAATTATAAATAAAATATAACTATGTATGAAATCTTTTTATATTTCTAATTAATATTTATAATCTAAAATCCAACATATATAACCCTATGTAAAAATTGTTTTTCTAAAAGATATATGCTTGTGTCATTTTTGTATTCATTTTAACTTAATTAAAAAAAAGTGTCCCTATCACCTACAAGTGGCACCATGGGGTCCCAAAATAGACCCAAATATGACTATGGTCGAACATGTATCAACCAATAAGGCTAGGACACGTTTTAGGGTAATTTAGTATTATTATAATATTATTTTGTAACCCTTATTTACCGGATTTACCCTTAACCATGGTAAATAAAATATTTACCGCAGTAATTATTCAAAATGTCTAAAAATAAAAGTTACCTATTTACACAATTTGGACATCCTGATTACAAATATGGAATCCATTTTTCTAAATTCAAAACACATAAGTGGAAGAAATTAATTTAAAATTAATTCTCGCTTGTCAAAACAAAAAGCGTGTTTTTAAGAGATAATAACTATCAAAAGATTGACACTTGTTTATGTTCGGTTTAATTGTAAAATTATGTCCAATGACCAACATTATATTAAATGGTAAAAATATATTCTAAATATACTTTAAAACCACTCAAATTCATAATTTATCACTATTAATTATTTTGATTAAAAAAGTTGTTTTTAATTAAAATTTAGTAATGTTCACTATTCATCAAAATATGAAAGTTATCCGAAAAGTACCAAAATTTCACCTTAGGATAAATTCGATATTCCGAATCCAGAAATGAAGTCCATTTTAAAATATAAAATATATATAATTTCAAAAAGTAGGTATTAATATTCATAACGGCTAGTTTGATTGGTTATGGTGTGTTAGAACTCGGTGTTGCGTACAACACACGCTATCACATTATTCAAAGAGAAGCGTACCGTAGAAGCTTGGGGTGTTACATAAAAACCCATAAAACCCCTAAAAATGATAAAAACTCTTAAAACCATTAAAAACCCTAAAAATGTTAAAATCTCTAAAAACCTTAAAACCCTTAAAAACACAAAAAAAAACAAAAAACCCCAAAAAGACCCTAAAACCCCAAAAAACCCTAAAACCTCTAAAAATCCAATGAAAATCCCCAGAACCCTCAAAATCCATAAAAACACTAAAAACCCCTAAAAACCATAAAAATCATAAAACCCCCTAAAAATCCAAGAAAACATAAAAAACCCAAAAAAACCATAAAACCCCTAAAACCCTTAAAAACTAAAAAACCCATAAAACCCCTAAAAATCACTAAAAACACTAAAAACCCTTAAAACCCAAATAAAAGTAAAAAAACTATAAAAACCATAAAACCCCAAAAAACTCAAAAAAATCATAAAACCCCAAAAGACCCTTAAAACCCAAAAAAACATGAAAAACTACTGAAAACCGTAAAAGCCTCTAAAAACCCTAAAAAACTAAAAACAATAAAAAACCAAAAATTACATGAAAATTTCAAAAAACCTATTTTAACCATAAAAAACCCTAAAACCTTAAAAAACCAAAAAACCCATAAAACCCATAAGAAACTACAAATAAACTCTAAACCCCATTTAAACCACCAAAAATGTTAAAAAAACTCAAAAAAACCATAGGACCCTAAAAACTCAAGCAACCCCTAAAAACCCTTAAAAAACCCAAAAACACTCAAAATCACTAAAAACCACTAAAAATATAAAAATACTAAAAATACCCAAAAGATACATGGGCCTGTGAGCGGATGCGCATTCCTTGTTGAGAGATTCGACTGCTTCTTCCTCTTCACGTCCCCTCCTTCCTCCTCCAGCCGCTTCGGGTGGCTCGGTGTCGGCTGGTTCATCCTCAGCTCGGCATTGGTTCTTCATGATCGTCCTAGATCCCGTTACATGACATCCGTTCAGGCATTCCTTTCTTGGTGGAGGATCTGGTTTCGATATTTGATCGGTGACAGATCTGGAATTTTCAGCATGGTTATGGCTTGAGGACCTCAAATCGGGGTCATCACGGCTTGGTTTCTGCTCGGGATCTAGCATTTGCCTCAGCTCGGTGATGGATCTAGCATCAATCTACTATCGAATATGGAGTGCTTTCGGTGTGGTTGGATTTGGGTCCTTAAGTTTTCATTGGTGCAACTTGGCATGCTCTCGGCTTGCTCGTGCCTTGGAAATAGAGTTCTGTATCTGGAGTTGTCCTCGGCTCAGTGATAGATCTGGTTCCGATCTCGGTCAGGTGTGCTTCCTGCGTGGGTTTAGTTTCAAGTTCTTGGGTCATTGTTGGAACGGCTTGGCATGCTCCTAGATTTGGTCATATTTCCTATGGATTCTCTTGCGTGATTTCGAATGATTTAGTGGCGGCTTCGCCGTTGACCTCGGATTGGTGTTGGTTCTTGTGTGCTTCTGGTTCTGGGATGGCTCAAAGGCTGATCCTGCGTAGTTTTTTTGGGTCTTGGGATGGATGATTTTCCTTCTTGGATTGGCTCAGCAGTGGTTGTGGAGTATCCTGGAGGGGGAGGTAACGGTTTTGGTATTCTTATACTTGTTTATTCTTCTGGTGTTGAAATGGGGCAAGGTGCTGGCTGTGGAATGGAGCTAGGTAAGGGTGATGTTGTGTCGATTTGGGATTGAGTTATTGGATGTCGGTTGAAGGTGATGATTTGGTGATTTTTGATGAGTTGGTGATTGGTTATTATATACTACATGTTGTGTTCTTCTAATTGGTTTGATAGTGATGTTTGCTACTGGATGCTGGTTGCTGCTTGGCAGGGAAGTGCTGAAGGTATTGATTTTTTGTTTTTGTTGTGTCTGATTTTTGTGTGCTTTTTGGGTTTTTTGGGGGGGGTTTGGGTTTCTTGGGGGTGTTTGGTGTTTTTTGGGTGTGGGTCGTTTGACTCTTCCCCTCCCTTGTCTTCTCCGCCTTTTTTCTAATAATGTTTGGGGGAAAGGAATAGCCTAGTCTTGTGCCTTTTCTACCCCTAAAGATCCATCCAAACGTAAAAACACCTAATAAACCTAAAAAAACCCCTGAAAATAATAAAAACCCCTAAAAACCACTAAAACCCTTAAAACCCTTAAAACATTAAAAAACCCTCAAAATTTTTAAAACCCAAAAAACTCAAACAAAACCCTAAAAACCCAAATAGACCGTAAAAATCTAAAAAACCCTAAAACCCCTTGAAAATTTATAAAAACTCTAAAAATATATAAAAACACTAAAAAACCCTAAAAACTATAAAAACCCTAAAAACTCCTAAAAACCCATCAAAACTTAAAAAACACTAAAACCCTAAAAAACTCTAAAAACCATAAAAACTCATAAAAACCATCAAAACACCGAAAACCCCATAAAAATCACTAAAAATTCTAAAAGCCCATAAAACCCCTAAAATGTTCAAAAACTCTAAAAAAACATAAAAACCCTAAAAACTCAAAAAAAACACTAAAAACCAAAAAGGCCCTAAAAACCCTGAAACCCATAAAAAACCTCCTATATAACGCCTTGCACTTTATTTTTCTTAATAAATTTGGGGCGATCGGCAATGCCTGCCCCGCACCCTCTTTGCCCTGAAAACCCCTAAAAATCCCCAAAATCTCTAAAAAACCTAAAAAATCCCAAACAAATCATTGAAAACATAAAAAAGTCTACAAACCCTAAAAACCATAAAATCCCTAAAACGCTTAAAAAACCCTAAATCCCATAAAAACCCGAAAAACCAATAAAAACTCTAAAAACTCTAAAAACCATTAAAACCCATAAAACATTAAAAAACACTAAAAGCCTTAAAACCCCTAAAATAATAAAAAAAACCTAAAAATCCCAAAAAAAACCCTATAACCCTTGTAAAATCCTAAAAACCCTCAAAATCCCAAAAATCCCTAATAAACCAAAAAGTTATAAAAATCAAAAAAACCTAGAAAAATCTATGAAAACCTGAAAACCCTATAAAACCCCTGAAAACCATAAAATCCCCTAAAAACCATAAAATGAATAAAGACCATAAAAGATAGAAAAAACTCTTAAAATTCTTAAAACCCTTAAAAATGTTAAAAACTTGAAAAACCTTAAAAACCCTAAATACTCAAAAAAAACCCTAAAAATCCTCAAAATCCCTAAAATCCTTAAAACCCCTAAAAAAATAAAAAACAAAAAAAATCCCCAAAAAATCCATGAAAACATAAAAAAAACCCTGAAAACCATAAAAAACTTAAAACCTTAAAAACCCGTAAAAACCCTAAATAAACTAAAACCCTTAAAACTCCTAAAATTTTTAAAAAACTCTAAGAAACCTTAAAACCCATAAAAACTCATAAAAACCCCCCTAAAACCCCAAAAAGATCCTAAAAACACTGAAAATCCCTAAAATCCCACAAAATTACTAAAAACCTAAAAACTATAAAAAAATAATACTAAAAACCCCTAGAAATCCATGAAAACATAAAAAACCCTAAAAATCCTGGGAAAAGCAGGTTCGGGGCCAGGTGTGTCCCGACCCCACAAAATTTATTAACAAAAAATTATGTATAAGTCTTTACAGGGAGGGTCTGCACAGCTGATTATGCAAGTCACCCTTCATTTCCGAGTCCACAAGGGGAATACAAAAATCATGTGCTACAAATGACCACATGGAACATCCATCCTCAATTGCTTTCTTGGAGAGCATATATGCCACCTTGTTCGCTTCCCTGTATGCATGTGTGACCATAATGTTCATACCCTGAGAAGTCCTCAGACACTCAACCCATTGCGGGAGAAGCCTCCAGGGGATTTTCCTTTTTTTTCTTTTTAGGGCTTCCACCGCCAACATCGAGTCATATTCAATCCATAACTGCTTCCACCTAAAGTGAACTGAAAACTGGAAAGCCTTAATCATGGCCTAAAGCTCTGCTTCATATGCACACCCATTCCCAATGAAGTGATAAAATTATCCTTTAACAAAGCCTCTCTATGTCCGAAAAATGCCTCCACAATCGGAGAGACCTGGTGCACCCAGATCAGCACCATCCACATTGACTTTTATCCATTCTAGGATTGATGGAATACACTGAATGAATTTAAAGTCCATTGGTTTCCTAAATCTTCCAGAAACTCCAAGAGTTCTCAACACAATAAGATCATTAACATCATTAGCCATCGTACCATCTTGGATATGAGACGCCATGCGGATGGATTTGTGGATCGCTACCACACCAGTGTAGAGGCAGCATGGAGCGTTATCAAAAACCACTTTATTCTGGGCTACCCACACAAAAGCGGTGAGGTCCGCAGTAGCAGAAAGAAGCAGTTTGGAAACCTGTTGACTGCATTTTACACCGACAACACTGCTGAAAAGAGAAGACATCATGCAATCCGTGCAGACTTTCAGCTGTAAAATGAACTGCAAATGCTCCCAAAGACCAGCAGCCAATCGACAATTAAGAAAAATATGTTGCATATTTTCCTCATCCTGAAGACAGATCAGGCAAGCAGAGGCCAAACACCACCCAGCTCTTTTTAACTTCTCTTAAACTGGAAATCTATTTATCCAAATTTTCCACAGTAGAAGGTGGCTGGAAGGGAGAATGAAGGGCCTCTGAAATTTAGAGAGCCAAGAAGGGGGTTGAATTCGCTGCTCACATTCAAACCGGTAAAACTCCTTCGTACTCAACTACCCAACCATATTGGGATTCCAAATAAGACAAGCTGTAACTTTGTATTTGTGTGATAATATTTTATGGCAGAATGATTTCAATCTCACTCATGTTATTGTTGAGATCAGCGATGGACCAATGATTAAAATTATGAGGGGGATGGATAGATTCACGGATGGGCCGATCAAGCCAGGTGGTCTTCCAAGAATTCAAAACTGAATGCCTTGAGACCACCCATTTAGAGTTAGAAGTAATTCTTATATAGAAGGACCTGATTATGGACCAGACCGAAGAAGGAATGAAGCCAGGTAATTCCTCACATAGTTTGTAAGTGAACCTTTCCCTCAAGAAGTCAAGACTCCTATCTTGTAGGTTGAAAATATTCCATTTAAATTTACCAATTAAGGCATCATTGAATTTCCTGAGGTCCTTGATGCCCATCCCATCCATTTCTATGGGCTATGTACATTCTTTCTGTGCCACAGATACAATCTTCTTCTCATTCATGCAGCCCGTCCATGCGAAGTTTCTGATTTTTGCTTCCAATCTCTTGATGAGACTTGTCAGCCATCTATGAATGGAGAAAACATGCACAAACATGGATGTAATAATAGAATTGATCAGGAAAATTATTCCTACCTGAGATAAGCATTTTCCTTTCCAGCTCGCAAGTTGTTGAGTGATTTTGAGCGAAATTCCCTCAAGGTATCTACTTTTCACCTTCCCCCAGAACAAGGTAACCCCCAGGTACATGAAAGGGAGGGAACCCCTCATGAAACCAAGAGTTATAACAATTATGTGTTGCTTTGAGGCTGGAATCCCATTTCCAAAAATAATAGATGAATTTTTTCAACTAATCAATTGCCCCGCAACCTCTTCATAATGTTGTAGAAGTGATTTAATTGAGGATAGGGTATTCCTATCTGCCTTCTCAAAAAGAAGAATGTCATCTGCATATAGAAGATGATTTGGCACATAAATATCTTTCTAATCTTTTATCGGAGCATAAAAACCAGCCTGAATGAGATCAATTATGCATCTTCTAAGATAATCCTCAACCATATCAAAGAGGAGGCCAGAAATCGGATAACCCTGCCTGACTCCATGAGAGCAATGAAAGAATGCCTTAGGGGATCCATTAAGAAGAACAGAGATCCTGACACAGGACAAGATAGTATGGATCAGCTTTATGAAAGAGGTGGAGAAGCCATACCTGCTGAGAACAGTAAATATGAAGCTCCATTTGATCGTTTCAAATGCCTTTGATATGTCCAGCTTCATATAAAAGCTTCCATACTTAGATTCCTTCCTAATGATGTTGATACCCTCTGATGCAGAATATAGGTAGCTCTGAATATTATGTCCTGGGACAAACCCAAATTGGTTTGGGGTGATTATCCCACCAACAATCTTCCCCATCCTGATCGCCAAAATTTTACTTATTATCTTAGGAATAGTGTTTCCAATCACCACCGGACGAAAGTCCCCAATATCCATGGCATTCTCTTTCTTTGGCAGTAAAGCAAGGAAGTTGGAATTCATTCCATGAGGGATGGAGTAGGAAATAAATAATTCTCTAACAGCATTAGTGACCTCCACATGTAAAATATCCCAATAAAACATGAAGAACTTATTACTGAATCCATCTAGTCTAGGAGTGCTGTCTATATTCAGAGAAAAAAGAGCAGACATGACTTCCTCTTCAAATGGGGCATTAGTAAGACGCTTATTCTGCTGATCATTAATGCAAGGATCAATAGATCCAAAAAGTCTAGGGGTCTGATCATGTCTTCCATCATTGTAAAGTGCCTTGAAATGACCAACCACATCATTGGATATCTCATGTTCAAATGAAAAGGATGCCCCATTAATCTGGATGACATTCAGAACTTTCTTAGATTTTTTCTCCCTATGAAGACGATGAAAGAATTTGGAATTCCTATCCCCTTCCTTGAGCCAGGACACACTAAATTGATTTCTATCCAGCTTATCTTTTAGAGCCAAAAGCTAATCCAGCTTAGAATGAAGCTGTATTTCTTCCCTAGAGGGGGTGAGTTGCTGCTAATTGTTTATTTGACAGTGAGAAAGCTGGGATTCAGCAGCCATGATGCCATCATCAAGTTTGGAGAAAGAGATCTTACTCCATTATTTAAGAAGACTCTTTAATCGTTTGAGCTTTTCCGCCACAAAAAAGTGTGGGATGCCATAAAAAGTGCTACTCCACCCATTAAAAACCACTTCCCTACAGCCAGGGATGGTGAGACAAGCATTGTTGAATTTGAAAGGCAAAGGAGAGGACATGAGGTTATTTTCATTGATTTCAATCATCAAGAGGTTGTGATCCGAATTGAACTTAGGGAGAGTAGTTGTAGATATATCACTTAAAGAACTTCTATCATTGATTTGGAAGAAACATCTATCTAATTTACTTGCTTTCCTCCCATTGATGGTGAACCTTCCCCATGTGAAGCGATCACCCACAATAGGGGGTTCCACCAGATTGCACTCATCAATACAAAAAAGGAATTCCTCTACAGCGATGCATGAGAAAGATGATCCAATCCTTTCATCTGGCCTCAGCACCGTATTGAAATCACCAACCGCAACCCAGTTGTAATGAGTGTGCTCACTGATGCTCATCATATCACTCCATATTTTCCTTCTCCGAGTGTAAACACATGAGGCATATACAAAAGAAATTGTATGTATGGATTCATAATTCTGAATCCGTAGTGAGATGACTTGAGGTCTCCTCTCAAAGGATAACAATTGAATATTATCATGCTTGAGAACCCAAAGAGTCTCCATACCACTCTCAATGTTATTATGAGAAACAAGAGAATATCCAAACTTTTTCCAATTAAGGCCCTTCCAGCTATCATAGCTGTTTATAGGTTCTGTAATACCAAGAAGCATTGGTTTTTTGGATAAAATTAAATTCTTGAGGGCATGGGTCATTGGTAAATTTCCCAACCCTCTACAGTTCCAGAAAATGATCTTCATTAAGAAGAGGTTTTCCCACCCCCAGAAGTAGGTTTTTTTTTCTTGGATAGGGGATCAATGTCCTTCCCTTTTCCTTTCCTGCCCTTATTCTTGGGAGTCCTGCCAACAGGATTCTTCTTGGGTTCGGACACATTCCCAACCACCTTCTCCTCATCAGGAGTGCCATTGTTAGAAGACCCATGGGCCCCCTCTTCATGACCTTGCTCATTACCCCCATCATTATCCCAGAATCTACCAGAGAGTGGGGTGAACCTGTTGGTGGCACAAAGCCCTTCAGGAGGATCAACACCATCGAAAATCCTTCTTGAAACCTTACATGAGACGACCGGAGTGTACGCCCCACTCATATCCTGCAAATCACCATCATAATGCTCCAGCACCCCAAAAATATCAGTGCACACCCTACCATCCTGTACGATTCCATCCTCTTGATCCAGTACAGCTTCATCCACAGGACTCCCATCCACCAGCATTAGAGGGGGAGAAGGTGATGCAACATTACTGGATCACAGTATTGCTAGTGTGGCCAACCAATAACTCCGCTTATCCTGGAACGTGTTGCACCTGAGTAGAATTATCACCCGGCCTAGATTTAGATCGTTGCCTACTGGCAGCACCCTCCACATCCTTAGCTGCATGTGGAGCTTCCACACTCCCCATAAGAACATTGGATTCAGGGTCCCGTGTGCTTGCTAAGAAGGTCGGTCTAGATGGAATCCTTGTAGAGGCTGGTGTATTATCAAGGATAAAGGTGTCCAATCCCATTTGTGCAGGGGGTGGATGTGACTGGATAGAACCACCACCAGTGGGAACAGCCCCACTCTCCACATCCTTGTTAGGATACGAACAGATGTGTAACTCCTTATCAGCCAGAAGCTAATTTGATGGAACCTGGGCCTGATTTCATCCTATGGGAGGGATAGAAGGTTCAGGCCATGGATGGGTAGTGACAGTACCTTCATCCTTGGAGGTAGACACCCTATCATCCCTCACTGCCTCTACATCTGCCACGCCTCCATGGGCCACCCCAACTGGAATTTTGGCCGCCACATTGTTTCCCACAGCTAATAAATTCCCTGGTTCCATGTTACTTGGCATTCCAGGAGGTTTCTTCATTGCTTCAGAGACCATCCCTTTGCCCTGCACCCGCTTCTTCTGACAGTCAGAGTCCTCATGCCCTCGCTGATTACAAAAGCCACAGATTCCGGACCTTCGACACTCAATAAATGAGTGGCCGATAAAGCTACAATTGGAGCAAAACATGGGCCTCCTCTCATACTATATTTCCAGATTCAAGGTATCATCAATGGTGGTGAGGACCACCTCTTCAACCAGGGTACTCTCCAAGTCAATCTCAACAAGCACCCTTGCATAGTGCCCATAACGTGGATTATCAGTCTCCCTATCAATAAGAATAGGGAATTCAACCGAAGAGGCAATATCCCATAAAATCATGGGATACAAATAAAGACAATTCAATTTTCATATGCGAATCCAAACTTGCGTAAAGGTATTTTTCACATTTGATGGATCGAAGTTTCGATCCCATTCTAGGATTCGAAGGAGCCCCGACTTAAGGGAAATTGGGACAAAACTCCAGGATTTCCTTTTCAGTTTATCTGTGGGGAACACCACATGGTAGAATCCATGACTCATTGTAGTCATCTTCTTGTCATTGAACCCCCAAACCTCAGAGATACGACTCACAAGATTAGAAAATTTTCATAAGTTCTCCCCCTTCGGGACAAGGACCCTAACAATGATAGAAAACCCACATAGACTAACCCGCTCCTCAACAGCCTCTCTGTTTTCAGCAACGTGGGAGATACGCACCTTCCGGATAATCCTTCCAGGAGAAGGAGACTCGAAATCAGTGAAGGATAGCGAGGCAGCCATCCTCACCACTTCCGCAAAATTCCTCCACACCACTGGCGGATGTGAAGAAGTAGGAGGAGTTGGATTCGCTACCAGAGGATTACCGAAGCGGAATATCTCACCATGGCCAACTGGATAAGTGAGGTTCTTAACCAAATTTGGATCAGAAGCCTGATCCTTCCCAGGAACCACGAGGGATCCCATTCTTCCTTGCTCAGCCATCTCCTTCTAAAAATCCTGGGAAACCCTTGTCTACTTTTCTTTTCTTTTAATAAATGTTGGGGGGTCAAGAATAGCCTAGCCTCGCACCATCCTTGCCCTAAAACTACTAGAAACTCTGAAAACCCTTAAACCCCCTAAAAACATTAAAAAACTCTAAAAACCTTGAAAACCCTAAAAAACTAAAATAATACCCTAAAAACCCAAAAGACCCAAAAACCCTTGAAAATCCAATAAACCCTAAAATCTCCAGAAAAACCCTAAAAACCCTCAATTTTTTTAAAAACCCTAAAAATCCTAAAAAACCCCTAAAATCCATGAAAACATAGAAAAACCTGAAAAACCTTGAAAACCCCTTAAAAACCACAAAACTCTTAAAAACCTTTAAAAACCCCATAAAACCCTAAAAACCACTAAAAACCCATAAAACCCCTAAAAATGTTAAAAAGCTCTAAAAAACCTTAAAACCCCTAAAACTCAAAAAAAACTCTAAAAACCCAAAAATACCATAAAAGACCTGAAAACCCCTAAAAACACCTAAAACCCCTAAAATTCCCTAAAAACCAAAAAAACCTAAAACCCATAAAAATACTAAACAACACCTGAAAATCCATGAATTCATAAAAAACACTAAAAACCCTAAAAAACCCATGAAAACCATAAAAACCTTAAAGCCCTTAAAATCCTAAAAAACATTAAAACTCAAAAATATCCTAAAACCACTAAAATTAATAAAAATTACTGAAAACGTAGAAAATCATAAAAACCTTAAAAACCCCTTTAAACACATAAAAACTCCTAAAAACCTTCAAAAACCATAAAACCCCATAAAAACCCTAAAAAATTAAAAACTACAAAACATTTGAAACCCATAAAAATGTTAGAAAACTCTAAATTACTTTAAAATCCCTAAAAACTCAAAAAAAAACTAAAACCCAAAAAGGCCCTAGAAACCCTGAAACACCCTAAAACCCCTAAAAATACTAAAAACCCTCAACATACTTAAAACCCTTAAAAACACTAAAAATCATAAAAATCCAAAAAATCCCTAAAAATCATTGAAAACATTAAAAACCTTAAAACCCCATGAAAACCATAAAACCCCTAAAAACCTTACAAAATCATTAAAACCATAAAAACTTAGTTAAAACTCTAAATACCCTTAAAACCACAAAAAACATTAAAAAACACTGAAAAACCTTAAAACCCTAAAAAATCATAAAAATCATAAAACCCCAAAAAGACCCTAAAACCCTAAAAAACCCTAAAAACCAAAAGACCCTAAAAATCATAAAACCCTGAAAAACCTTAAAAACCCATAAAAACCCTAAAAACACTAAAAATCTAAAAACCCTTTAAACCCTAAAAAAATTAAAACTCTAAAAAACCTTAAAAACCCTTAAAAATCAAGAAATAATAGAAACCCAAAAAGAAACTAAAAAGCATGAAAACCCCAAAACACCATAAAGCCCCTAAATACCCTCAAAATCCTTAAAACCCCTAAACACCATAAAAATCCTAAAAAACCTATAAAAATCTATGAAAATGTAAAATACCCATAAAACCCCTTGAATACCATAAAAACCCAAAAAAACCATAAAAAACCCTAAACCCCCTGATTTGCTGCCCTCTTTCCCAGAAATGGTGCTTTGTCTGAAGGTTTCGGAGCTCTTTGAAGGTCCTCCACAGCTTCCCCTCTCGATTTGGGAGTTCACTGAAGCCTCAGATATGTGCCGAATGACTCTGGTTGCGAGGTTCCCGATGTGGCGTCCCCCAGTGGTCTCTTTCGACAGGTTTGTCTCTTCTTTCTAGAAGCTTAGGGATCGCGCGACGGTGGGTCTAGTCGATAGTTCCCACATCATGATTCACTTCACATCTAAGGAGGATCTGGTTCTGGCCTGGTCAACAGCTCCTCGGATATATAATGGCGCTCACTTCTCCCTTTTTTGGTGGAGCTTTGACTTTCATCTAAAGTGGGACTCTCTGATGGTTGCGACTTGGGTTAGATTTACTGAACTCCCCCCACCCTTTCAGAATTTCTCTATTCTTTCAATGCTTGGGAATCTGGTGGGGAGGTTCCTATGTGTGAATAGTCGGACTAGGCCCCTTTTCCACCCCATTTCTCCAAGGGCCTTTGTTGAGGTATATGCTTCAAAATATCTGGTGGATGCTGTCAGGATTGCTGTAGGGGAGGAGCTCCGGTGGAGGCAACCAGTCATCTTTGAGTCATGGCCTATTTTCTGTTCTAACTGTTGGAGCTTTTAGCATAATGCTCAGTTTTGCAGATGTGTTGCCCCTGGTAGGATTGGCTCATCTCTGGTTCAGATGAGTTATGGGGAGACCACCCACACTCTGTTGGAGTCGAAGGGATCCAAGAGGGTGATCGAGACATTTCCCCATCCTATGGTTGCTGTAGTTTCCCATTTGACAGACCAGATGCCTGGGACTGATCTGGAAGTTGCTTTGATGGACTCGGGTGGTTTCATCATAAGTTTGGAAGGAGATGCTTTTAATTCAGGAGTTGTCGTTGTAGAGACAGTGCTAATGGATGAAGGGGAGGATTAGCCCCATGTTGAAGTTTTCTATGAATGTGGTGAAGCTTCGGGGGGATAGTTGGACAATGGGAAAGTGGTTGTGATGGAAGAGTAGAGTGGGAATGATCAATTGGAGGCCCCCCTGGTGCCAATACTAGGAGAGGAGGATATGGGCTTCAAGATGAGTAGTGGGGGTGCTAAAAGTAGCAGACTTCCGGAGGGGTATGTTGTGTCTCTACATAACAGGTTTCAGGATATAACCTCAGCTAAGCAGGCAGATGATGATGTGTTGGTGGGAGAGCTTGCGCAAGGGGCTGTGGATGCACAAGGTATGAGAGCTGGGGATGAGTGGAAAATGTCTTTGGCTGAGAAGGAGAGTTTTGTGATAGAAGGGTTGTCCTGGAGTCCTAGGGTGCGATGCACCGATTGGTGTGATGCCCCCTGGTGCTTGTGGGGTGTGATGGTGTGGGGAGTACTCTCTTGGAGGCAGGCTCACCTCCTATTACGAAAGGGGCCAGCGGAGTGGAGGACCTGCCATGTGCTCCTGTTGTGGACCTGATTAGGTTTCCTCCGCCACTACTCACTACTGTTTCAGGTGATATGGCCCTGAACCTGCAAAGTTCCATGGTTGTTTTTGGTGTCCTGTCTGCTAAAGATCATTGTGTGTTGCTGCATGATATGATGATGGCTGAATGGGAAAGGTTTCCCCTTTAGGGGGATGCTAAGAGACTCAGAGAGAGATTTTCTGAGGATTACCGCAAGATAAATGCTTCTATAGTCAGGTCAAAAGAAGAAAATAATAAGCTATTAGAAAGGGGTGCTGAAAATTCTGGGTCTGGAAGAAAAAAACGATGCAAAAAGGCCTCAAGTACGACTAGTGATGGAGTCATTCGTGAGGAAGTAGTGAATGAGGATGGTTCCATATATACTCCACCTAAGCGTAGGTTGCGGAAGGATTACTCTTCCCTCCCATGACCTATGACGACCCGGGCCACCTCCAAGAAGGTCAAGATAAATCTCAAAGTCAATTCTCGGGAGCGGCCTTCAAAAACTGCTGAGTAGGAGATGGCCAGAGAGAAGCTTTTGTCGATGCTCAAAATGCCAGAGGAGTACGATTTGGGCTGGGATTCTATGGATAGGGGTGCTAAATCAGACTTCTGCTTTACTGGTGTGGGCGCTGGCCTGGGTGCGAGTTCGGTTGCCGCAGTGTGGAGCTGGATGACTTTGGTAGTGATATTGACTGACGCGCTTTTTTTTGTCTGTGTCTTTTCTTTTGGACCTTTTCTGTTTGTTTTTTCTTGATCTTTCTTTTTTTGGGGTCTTTGGGTTTGGGGTTGTTAAGGGTTTTTGGGTGCGGGCTGTTTGACCCCTCCCCTCCCTTGTCTGTCCCGTCTTTTTTCATTATAAAATTTGGGGGGTCGGGAATATCCTGAACCTCGTATCTTCCTTTCCCTAAAACCCTAAAAAATCTTAAAACCATAAAAATCAAAAAAAAACCCTTAAAATTGATGAAAACGTAAAAAAACTCTAAATCCCCAAAAAACCCTTGAAAACCATAAAACCCCCTAAAAGCCTTAAAAACCCTAAAACCCTGTAAAAACAAAAAAAAACAACTAAAAAATCAAAAAACCCTTAAAACCCCTAAAAATTTAAAAACACTAAAAACCTTAAAACCCTAAAAAACTCAAAAAGAATCCTAAAATCCAAAAGACCCTAAAAATTGTGAAAATTTATAAAAACCCTAAAAATTCAAACATATCTAAAAACCCCTAAAAACTATAAAAAAACTCTAAAAAACATAAAAATCCTAAAAACCACTAAAAATCCATGGAAATGTAAAAAAACCCTAAAAACATTGAAAACCCCCTGAAAACCATAAAAACCCCTAAAAACCTTAAAACCCATAAAATCCTTAAAACCCACTAAAAACGCTAAAAATCCTAAAAGACCCTAAAAGACCCAAAAACCCCTGAAAACCATAAAACCCCTAAAAACCTCTAAAAATCCCTAAAAACCTTAAGAAAACTAAAAATCCTAAAAAATCCTAAAAACCCCTAAAAATCCATGAAAACGGAAAAACCCCTAAAAACCATGAAAAAACCCATTAAAACCATAAAAACCCCTAAAAATCATAAAACATGTAAAAATAAATAAAAATACTAAAAACCCGCTGAAATCTCAAAAAACCCTTAAAACCCCTAAAATGTTAAAAACTCTAAGAAACCTTAAAAATCCAAAAAAAATAAAAAAAAACCTAAAAACCCAAAAAGACCCAAAAAAACCTGAAAACCCCTAAAAAACCATAAAATGCATAAAAATCCTAAAAATACCTAAAAACAATCAAAATGTAAACACCCTAAAAACCCTGAAAATCCCATGAAAACCAAAAAAACCCTAAAAACCGTAAATACAACTAAACCCCATTAAACCCTAAAACCCCACCAAAAACTCTAAAAAACCTTAAAAACATAAATTTTTTGAAAAAACTCTAAAAAACCTTAAAACCCATAAAACCGCAAAAAGACCATAAAACCCTAAAAACCCTAAAACCTCTAAAAAACCCTAAAACCCCCCAAAATCTATAAAAACCTTTAAAAAACCTAAAAACCATAAAAATACTAAAATACCCCAAAAAATATATGGAAACATAAAAACCCTAAACACCTTTAAAAGCCACTAAACCCCATAAAAACCCCTAAAAACATAAAAACCCTAAAATCCATAAAAAACCTAAAAAGCCACTAAGAGTCTAAAAACACTTAAAACCCCTAAAAGAATTAAAAACTCTAAAAAACCTTAAAAACCTTAAAAAAAAACTCAAAAAATACCCCAAAAACCCGAAAGACTCGAAACCCCCTAAAAATTCCTAAAACCCCTAAAAACATTAAAAACTTTAAAAAAACCTTTAAAACCTTAAAAAACTCAAAAAAATAACCAAAAAACCCAAAAGACTCGAAAATCCCTAAAATCCCTTAAAACCCCTAAAAACCCTCAACATTTTTAAAAACCCTAAAAACCCCTAAAAACCTTAAAAAACCTTTAAAGCCCTTAAAAACCTGTAAAACCCCTAAAAACCAGTAAAAATTATTAAAACCCTTAGAACCCCTAAAAATGTTTAAAAACTCTAAAAAAGCCTCAAAACCATAAAAAAACTCTAAAAATGCTAAATACCGAGGAAGACCATAAAAACCCTCAAAACCCCTAAAACCCACTGAGAAACCGTAAAAAACCCTCAAATACCTAAAAATCCCTAAAAACAAAAAAATCCTAGAAAACCCCTTAAACCACATGAAAACATAAAAAACTCAAAAAACCATGAAAAGCCCTAGAAAACTACAAGTGTTTAGAGTTTTTTGTGGTTTTTTAGGGTATTTATGGGTTGTTAGTGTTTTTAGGGGTTTTAGGGCTTTTGTCATTTTTAGGGGGGTTTTAGGGTTTTTCAGGGTTTTTCGGGTTTTTCGGGGTTTTTAGGTATTTTTTATGGTATTTATTTTTTTTAAGGGGTTTTTAGGTTTTTCAGGGTTTTTAGGTCCTTTTGGTTTTTAAGGATTTTTTGAGTATTTTTGGGTTTTTAAGGTTTTTTAGAGTTTTTAAACATTTTATGGGTTTTAAGGGTTTTAGAGTTTTTAGTGGTTTTAGGGTTTTTATGGGTTTTTAGGGTTTTAAAGGTCTTTTAGGGGTTTTTAGGGTTTTCAAAAAAAATTGGGTTTTTAGGTTTTTTTATAGGTTTTTAGGGTTTTTAGGGTTTTTCATGGATTTTTAGGTCTTTTTTGTTTTTTATGTATTTTTACAGTTTTTAAGCTGTTTTAGAGTTTTTTATTATTTTTAGGGGTTTTATGTGTTTTTATATTTTTAGTGGACTTTTAGGATTTTTATGGGGTTTGGGGGTATTTATGGTATTTAGGGGTTTTATGGTTTTCATGGGATTTTCAAGGTGTTTAGGGTTTTTTATGTTTTTATGGATTTTTAGGATTTTTTAGGATATTTATGGTTTTCAAGGTTCTTTTGGGGTTTTTAGAGATTTTGTGGGTTTCTTGGGTTTTTTAGGGTTTTTAGGGGTTTTCAAGGGTTTTATGGGGGTTTTAAGATTTTTATGGTCTTTTGGGTTTTAAGGTTTTTTTAAATTTTTTTGGGTTTCATAGTTTTTTAGATTTTTTCAACATTTTTATGGGTTTTATGGGTTTTTAAAGTTTTTGGTGGTTTTTAGGGTTTTTATGGGTTTTAAGGGTATTTAAGGTTTTTAGGGCTTTCTTTGTTTTCATGGGTTTTTCATGTTTTTAAGGTTTTTTAGGTTTTGATAGATTTTTAGGGGTTTTTAGGATTTTTTTAGGGGGTTTTGGGGTTTTTCAGGTTTTTTAGAGACTTTTTTTGTTTTTAGGGGTTTTTTATTTTATAGGGTTTTTAAGGTTTCTTAGAGTTTTTAACATTTTAGGGTTTTTAATGTTTTTTGAGATTTAAGTAGATTTTTAGGGTTTTACTTGCTTTTTATATATTTTATGGTTTTGGGGGGTTTTATGGTTTTCATGGGTTTTTTAGGGTTTTTAGGGTTTTTAGGGTTTTTTACTTTTACATGGATTTTTAGGGTTTTTTAGGATTTTTATGGATTTTTAAGGTTTTTAGGGTTTTTTTAGGGGTTTAGGGTTTTTAGGTTTTTTCAAGGTTTTTAGGGTCTTTTGAGGTTTTTAGGGTTTTTTTGAGTTTTTTTGGGATTTTAAGGCTTTTTAGAGTTTTTCAATATTTTTAGGGGTTTAAAGTGTTTTTAGATTTTTTAAGGGGAAAGGAAGGTGTGGGGATAGGTTAATCCTGCTACCCCCCCCCCCCCAAAAAAAATTTATTTGAAGAAAGAGACACAGCAGACAAGGGAGGGGAGGGGTTAATCAACCCACACCCAAAAAGCCTTAACAACCCCAAAACCAAAAAAGAAGGAAAAAGAAAAGACCCAAGAGAAAAACAAGTCCGTCAACATCGCCACCGAAATCATAAACAGTAGTGTCGTAAGGGACTCCCTCTGTAATATATCCATAAGTCGCATCATCTCCAAATGGATCCCCATCAGCACCATACCTAGAGGAAGCATCCAAATCCACCGAATCCCATTCAGATGATTCATATTTCTTGAGAAAGTTAGATAAATACTCTCTAATATGTTGTTGATCCACATAACGCTGCACCTTGACAGCCCTTCCACCCCTTCCAGAGGCATTTTCCTTAGCCTTGCAGGAGGCTCTTGTAGACACAGTCTTTGGCAAAGAAGAGTAGTCCTTCCTCAGCTTCCTTCTTTGTGAGCCAACATGGACCCCTACAGGCTTGTTTTCCTTCCTAATGGCCACTTCAAGTACGGCTCTCTCCTTAAGGATCATGTCCATTTTTTGATTCATCCTTCTTCCATCCTCTTGGACTTGGTCAGGAATGAATCAGGCTTCCTGGTTTAGTGAACATCCCACAAGAACCCCACAATACAGATTACTAGGGACCACCTTAGGAACCTCGGGAGCTATACCATCCAACACCTCCATCCACTTGGTCTGGTCCACATTGGGTTTTTATATTTTTTTAGTTTTTAATTTTTTTAAGGTCTTTTAGATTTTTTTAATGTTTTTAGTGGTTTAAAGGTTTTTTATAGTTTTTATTGGCTTTTAAGGGTGTTTAATGTTTTTTAAGGTTTTTAGGGGTTTTTTTGTTTTAATGTGTTTTTTAAGGTTTATAGGGTTTTTTACATTTTCATGGACTTTTCTAGGTTTTTTCAGGTTTTTATGGTTTTTTAAAATTTTGAGTGTTTTTAGGGTTTTTCTCTTCTTTTTAGGTATTTTCAAGGTTGTTTAGGAATTTTTGGGTTTTAGGGTATTTTTTGAGTTTCTTAAGGTTTTTAGAGTTTTTTAACGCTTTTAGGGGGTTTAAGGGTTTTTAGAGTTTCTAGTGGTTTTTAGGATTTTTATGGGTTTTTAGGGTTTTTTAATGTTTTTATGGGTTTTTATGTTTTTTTGGATTTTAGGGGGGGGGGGTTTAGGATTTTTATGGTTTTTCATTTTTTTATAGTTTTTAGGGATTTTGAGGGGTTTTAGGGTTTTTTCAGTTTTTTGGGGGTTTTAAGGTTTTTTTGAGTTTTTTAACATTATTATGGGTTTTAAGGGTTTTTAGAGATTTTATTAGGTTTTTAGGGGTTTTATTGGTTTTAGGTTTTTTAGAGTTTTTAAGGGTTTTATCGTTTTCAGCAGTTTTTCAGGGGTTTTAGGTTTTCATGGATTTTTCTGGGTTTTTTTTATTTTTATGGTTTTTTGGGTTTTAGGGGGTTTTAGGGGTTTTAGGGTATTACAGGGGGTTCTTGGGATTTTCTAGGTTTTTAGGGTCCTTTTGGGTTTTTAGGGGTTTTTTTTAGTATTTTAGGGTTTTAAAGGGATTTTAGATTTTCTTTAACATTTTATGGGTTTTAAGACCTTTTAGAGTTTTAGTGGTTTTAGAGTTTTATGGGTTTTAGGGTTTTTATGGTTTTTAGGGGTTTTATTGTTTTTAGGGGTTTTCAGGGTTTATAAGTTTTTTACGTTTTCATGGTTTTTCAGGTTTTTTGAGATTTTTTTTAGGATTTTTAGGGATTTGGGGGTAGGGTTTTTTAGGGTTTTTTAGGGTTTTTATGGTCTTTTCGAGGTTTTAGGGTTTTTTTGAGTTTTTTCTAGTTTTTAAGGTTTTTTATATTTTTTTAACATTTTAGGGGGTTTTAGGTTTTTAGATTTTTCAATGATTTTTAGGGTTTTTATGAGTTTTTTAAGGTTTTTAGGGGTTTTATTGTTTTCAGGGGGTTTTCATGGTTTGTATTGTTTTAAATGTTTTCATAGTTTTTTATTATTTTTATGTTTTTTATTTTTTTCAGGGTTTTTAGGGATTTTGAGGGTTTTTAGGGTTTTTTATGAATTTTTATGGGGTTTTAGGGTTTTTAGTTTATTTTTTGGTTTTATGGGTTTTTTAGTTTTTTAGGGTTTTTTTAGTTTTTTAGGGTTTTTAAGGTTTTTTAGAGTTTTTTAACATATATAGGAGTTTTGAGGGTTTTTAGAGATTTTAGTGGATTTTACAGTTGTTATGATTTTTTAGGGTTTTTTAAGGTTTTTAGGGATTTTTATGGTTTTTTAAGGTTTTTCAAGGTATTTAGGGTTTTTTATGTTTCTGTGGATTCTTAGGGTTTTTTTGGATTTTTATGGTTTTTGGGGTTTTTTAGAGTTTTTTGGAATTTTGATGGTTTTCAGGGTTTTTCAGTGGTTTTAGTGTTTTTAGTATTTTTCAGGGTTTTTTTAGATTTTTAGGGTTCTTAAGGTATTTTATAATTTTTTAATACTTTTAGGGGTTTAGAGGGTTTTTAGAGTTTTTAGTGGATTTTTAGGGTTTTATGTCTTACTAGGGATTTTAAGGTTTTTAGGGGGTTTTGTGGTTTTTAGGGTTTCTAGGATTTTTTATGTTTTCATGGTATTTTAGGGGTTTTTAGGATTTTTTTAGTTTTACTATTTTTAGGGTTTTTATGGATTTTGAGGATTTGGGGGAATTTAAGCAGTTTTAGGGCTTTCTAAGGTTTTAGGGTCTTTTGGGTTTTTAAGGGTTTTTTTGAATTTTTAGGATTTTAAAGGTTTTTTATAGTTTTTTAATGTTTTTAGGGTTTTAAAGGGTTTTTATATTTTTTGTGGTTTTTTAGGGTTTTTATATGTTTTTAGGGTTTTAAGGTTTTTTAGGGGTTTATGGTTTTCAAGTGTTTTTCAGGGTTTTTATTATTTTTATGTTTTCATGGATTTTAATGGGTTTTTTAGGATTTTTAGGATTTTTAGGCTTTTATGTTTTTTAGTGATTTTGAGTTTTTTTAGGATTTTTTAGGGGTTTTTAACGTTTTTTAGAGTTTTTAGTTGTTTTTTAGGATTTTAATGGATTTTTAGGTTCTTTAAGGTTTTTGGTGTTTTTATGGTTTTCAGGTGTTTTTTAGGGTCTTTAGAGTTTTTTATTTTTTCAAGGATTTTTGGGGGGTTTTAGGATTTTTATGGTTTTTAGGGTTTCTTAGGGTTTTTAGATATTTTGTGGGTTTTTAGGGGTTTTTAGGGTTTTTTAGATTTTTTCAGGGTTTTCAAGGTCTTTTTGGGATTTTTATAGTTTTTGTTTTTGAATTTTTTAGGGATTTTAAGGGTTTTTAGAGTTTTTTAACATTTTTTGGGGTTTAAAGGGTTTTTAGTGGTTTTTAGGGTTTTTATGGGTTTTTATGTTTTCTTAAGGTTTTTAGGGGTTTTATGGTTTTTGAGGGGTTTCAAGGTTTTTAGGGTTTTTTAAGTCATCATGGATTTTTAAGGGGTTTTAGGATTTTTATGGTTTTTAGGGATTTTTAGGGTTTTTAGAAAATTTTAGGGGGTTTTAGGGTTTTTTAGGGTTTTAGGGTCTTTGGTTTTTTAGAGGGTATTTTTTATTTTTTAGGGTTTTTAAGGGTTTTTATAGTTTTTGAATGTTTTTAGGGTTTTTTATGATTTTTAGGGATTTTTAGATTTTTTATGGTTTTTTAGGGGGGTTAGGGTTTTTCAGGGTTTTTAGGGTATTTTTGGGTTTTGGGGGGGTTTTCAGTTTTTAAGGTTTTAAGGTTTTTAGTGTTTTTTCACATTTTAAAGGGTTTAAGCTTTTATGGGTTTTTAGTGTTTTTATGGGTTTTTAGGATATTAAAGGTTTTTAGGGGGGGTTTATTGTTTTCAGGGTATTTGGGGTTTTCATGTTGTATAATCCAACTCCCATATTTGTTTGATGATGCCAAAGTATGACATATTTGCGTAAATTGGAGTTATATTCTTAGTACTAGAAACATGCATCGACTCAGACTCATGTGTAACTCCACTATTGTTCATGGTACTATCTTCATCATGCTCATTTGTATTGAACATATAGCCATTAATTTCATAACCATTGTAAGATAATATATACACACTTAGTCCTCCGGCTAGCCATAAAATTCATTCTAAAATTGAATCTTGATTTACAACTGACTCCTTAAAAATATGGTCATGAAACCATCCTATAAACTATTGATTATGTGTATTTGATATCCATCGTTTAGCCCTTAATGGATTCAAATTCCTAATAATTTCTTTGTAGATTTTGACATATAGGGAAACCTCCAAACTGTTATGAAAAACATTAAGGTGGGCCTACTCTCGATCTATGATATTTATATGAAAACATCTCTTCCATAAATTCCTTCACCCTCAAGCCACCCAGTATGATGAGATTTCGGTAGACCAATGATTTCAACACTGGGTTTTTTAGAGAAATAGAATCTACTGTGGATGAGCCCGTAAGGGGCAACGCCATGTTAGGGTTCCCCTGTCGTTGCCTCTCTTCTACCACGGATCGACTTCAGATCTTCTCTTCAGCGCTCTAGCTTGGTGCTTCATGATGGCAATTCTTCTCCCAAGGGTGGCGTCATTTCTTCATGGGTGTGGTTGTCTTGGTATTTCCCACTATTTACTGGCCTACTTTCGCTCTCCCCCTCTTCGCTGGGTAGGGATTTTTTGGCAGTGCGGTGGATCCTATGGTCGTTGTTCCCTCTCCTCATTGCCAAAGGTCGATGAAACAGTTCCATTCTGATCTTGGTGCATTTGCAGTGGGTTGAGGTGGTCTCCAGGCGCTAATTTGAAGGTGGCGACAGGATATGGTTCTGTTTGTAGCATGGCTGCGCAGTTGCCTTTCTGGTTCTGATTTTTGTCTTATTTTTTTTTTACCCTTTTAATTGGATGTGGGTGTGGTTGTGGATAGTTTGAGGTCTGATTTCGCATTCGTTCTTCTTCGGGTGGATTCTATTTGATTTCAGCAGCGGTGTGGATGAGATACATCTTTTTCAAATTTCTTCGATGGTTTTTTCTTCGTGATTCGGGTTTTGTTTGGGATGTGTTTGATATGATATGTTCATGAGATTGGTTACTAAATCTGATAATTGGTTGAGGATTTTGTGTGGGTTGTGGGTTTAGTTCTTCGGTAATTTTTTGCACTGAAGTGTTGATTTTGGATGTCAAGGAGGACAGTGATGTTTTTCACTGCTTTGGAAATGCTGGTAAGGAGGAAAGGTTTTGGTTTCAGTGGTCAGTGGCTTAAGTGATTCTATAACCATTTTTCTAAAAGAAGCCTCTCCATATGAGGTTTATGGAAAGGAGTTCCAACTGTTTCATGGCTTCTCGGAATCGGATGTTTGAGAGGGTATGGATTTTTTCATTGGTACCAGGCCCGTGCTTTTTGGCATGGGACAGCTAGTCGTGTTGCGATGAGACAATGGAAGATGGTTTTAATGTCTTTTGTTGTCGGGGGGATCTGATTAATTATAGTTAGGGTTGTTCTTGATCTTTATTTTTGGTCTGTTGGAGCTTGGTTTGTTGTTTAAGTATTGATGTCATGGGTTTTCCCTCTTCTTCCCTTAAAAAGGGGCTTTGTCAAAATAAAAATTTGAAGGCCTTCAGTCATTGGATGAAATGATTTCAACATCAGACAGTTAATCGGTGTAGAATTCAACCGCTTCCTCAATAATATATCACTCCGCAATACAACCCTATGGATGACTTTGATTTTTTAAATACCCTTTAAAAATATTCATATACCGTTCAATGGGGTACATCCATCTATAGTGTATAGTACCACATAGTCTAATCTCTCTCACCAAGTGAACCATAAAATGAACTATTATATCAAAGAATGTTGGCAGGAAGAATATGTCCAATTCATATAATATGATGGCAATTTCTCTTTCCATAGTTGTCAATTTTGTCGGATCTATAACTTTTTTTCATATATCTTTGAAGAAGAAACATATCTTGGTTAATGTATGATGGATATTACTGGGAAAAATAAAACATAAAGCTATAGGAATTAGATCTTGCATCAAAACATGGAAGTCATGTGATTTTACACCCTTTAACTTTAAATCTGTCATTGACATGGTGTTCTTGATATTCGATGAATACCCCCTCTGGAACCTTTATGTCATTCAAGAATTTGAAAAACTGATATCTCTCCTTCTTGGAAAGATTGTAAGTAGTTGGAGGAAGAAAAGTTCTTTTTTCACCCTTCACTGGTGCCAAATTTTCTCATTTTCCCATGTCAACCATGTCCAACCTATCCTTAATTCCAACCTTTGTTTTTTTAGGTGCATTTACCAATATACCGATGAAAATATCACATACATTTTTTTAATAGGCATAACATCAATAAAATTTATAACATATAGACAATTCCATTATGGTAATTCAAAAAAATCTAATCTCTTTTTCCAACCGATTTTCATAATGTTTTTTCAAAAATGGTTTACCAAAAGCAATGTCCGCATATTTTACTTTCTAAAATAGTTGATAACCTGTTAGTGGATATGGTGTTGTCTGTTCTTCTTAACTTCCATTGAACGATGTCATCCAAGATCTGTATTTATGTCGTCAAGCTAGAAATATATGATGTACTATAAAAATAGTTATTGATGAATGTTTCAACCTAATTTATTGTGTACCTTGTTCACAGATGGGACACCCTTGAGTTCATTTAATTCTATATCCTAAAAAAATTACATAAGGAAAGTCATTTATCATCCCATACAACATGGATCTCAACATGAAATATTCATTTCTATAAGCATCATACAATATAACACCTAAATCCCATAATAATTTCAAACCCTCGATCAATAGAGAAAAATAAGCATCAATATCATTATCCATTTGTTTTGGTCCTGATATAAGAATAAATAACATGATGTATTTTCATTTTATGTATAACCACTGTGTAAAGTTATAATTTATCAACATAATATTCCATGTACTGTGAGTGATACTTTGAAAACCAAAATGAATCAATCCATATGTAGATAACACAAGACGAAGGTTTCTTGGGCCGTTTCCAAATTTAGGATACTCATGATCAATTCTCTTCTACTGAGAAGAGTCTGTTGGGTGATGTAGTTTCCCATCTTTATTTCTTGTGTCTCTGTGCCACTTCAATTTCTCTGCGGTCTCCTCACTTCCATATAGTATCCTAAGCCTTGTAATTATTGGAAATTACCATACAAATTTCATAGGACCAGATTCATCTTTCTTATATTGAGAATCACCACACTTTGGTCATTATCTAAGTGATTTCTGGTCCTTGTGAAATAGTATACAGACATTAGGGTAGGCGTGTATTCTTTCAGAGATCATATCCATTGAGCGTAGCATTTGTTTGGCATCGTATGTTCATCTTGAGAGCTCATTATCTTCTGGGATCATGTCATACAAGAGATAAAGTAATTCCGTAAAACCAGCATCACTCCATTCATTTCCTTCTTTCAAATTATACAGCTTCATCATGGCTGAAAATGTTGTATATTTAGTGAAACCACCATAAAAATGGCATTTTTTCACAACTCTTTAGCTGATCAAAAAATTTTGGACAATCACGAAGTTCATCTTCAATTTTCCTTGTCATTTCCTCAATAAAATTTTCATCATCATGTAGGTTCTGGGCACAGCGGAAGCACGTTGGTGGGTGTACCCAACTTTAATTTTATCATTAACAATGATCAATCTGTGATCCATCACAATAATAAAACTCCAGATCTTTGGAATAGAATTAAGAATGAAAAAGAAAAGAGTGGGAGTTCTGGGACCATAGATAGGATCATCATATATTGTTTATAATTAATTTAATCAATTGACTAGAATTACCTTGATTGAATTCTTTCTTCTTTGATGTTTTCAGTCATGATCTGATGTGATCCATCATTACATCGTAGAATTGAAGTATAGGATTCCTCTAGTGGTGATCCACATGTGCTCCATGTATCTTTGGATGTCACTAAAGGGAACTTCGGGTGCTAGCACGGAAGAGCATTCGCGTGCAATGTCCACCTTCGATTGCCTTGATCTGGTGGAGGAGGATCTCTCTCTCATAGCTTGAGATCGTTCTTGAAAGAAAGGGATTCTCTCTTGGCTTGAGATCTTTCTCTAGATCCATTGTGCACAACCACAAAAAAAATTTCTAGGCTAATGAGAATTATATAATTGGTATTTTTAATTACATAGAATAATAAAATGGATTAATTACCCGAAAGAATTTATTAATCTCATTTAATTCTTAGTAATACCCCATGTCTAATAATAACAATTGACTATTATTATTACTTGACTTGCGCCCAGCGAATTACACCTAATATTATTTAATTAAATAAATAATATTATTTCTCATAAATTCCCAGAAAAAAATACACGGTTTGTACTTTTGTTTTTTCCATTTTTCTTTATTTCCTCCACCACATTTATTAGACCTTGAATAATGACTATTTATTTCTAAAATAAATATCACTGCATTACTTGCTAATAAATATATTATTTCACCCACAATATATTCTCTCAAATAATTGGTGTCAAAATAAATGCTATCAGGCATCCTTAAATAATTATTAAACCACAAACGGGAATAATCTTTATTAAACTTGTTAAATTAATATTTAACTAAGATACTTAGACACACTTAGTGTGTGACCCTCTAGGCATCTTTCTTAGTGTAATTAGGTAGAGTCTTCTTAAATTCCATGGTTAGCATCTAGAAACATACCAAGGCACCCATAGAGAAAGAATTTAATGCTGCAATGATGTGTCACCTCCTACGAATGTTTATCGTGTAATATAATCCCTTTGTCTCGATATCTCGAATCAAGCGGGTTTCATGCTAGTGTCATCAACCCACGTGCTCGATTATTCTTTCTTTGACTTTCCAGAATTGAAATTGCTCATTCCTCACCATGTCCATGGATTTATTTAGGCTATATCAATTCCATCAAAGGGCCTGATATATCTACTTCTATTATAGAACAAAATGTACAAATCCTTTCTCGCATTATCTATTAATGCATTATCACTCGTGACGCACCCAACATATCTTACCTTGTTGTGAACGGTGTATCGTCACAATTTTTGTCAATAAATCTAAGTGCATGAGTTGTAATACCCATTAATAATAATCTTAAAGTCTAAGGAACAATACACACGTCCACATATAGGAACATCCAATGACACTATGAAATGTAGATTTCCTATTGGTGGGTCTCGTTCTCATAATATCCTCCTAGATATTACCAAGGGTGCACACTATGATAAGGTGACTCAAAGTTTTATGAGTCCTCGCCCCTAATGGCCTGTATTATTTGTGTCCCTCAAATAACATCATCTGTCCATAGAATATATATTCAAGAACAGTCTTATGGAACTTCCGGGTTCTCATCATAGCAGGGATCCGCTATGACCCTTTAATGCAACAAATATCCTTAGGACATTATCACATGCATTGTCACACAGAAGAATAATCAATATGTGATAAGTTATATATTAATGAATAAAGTACAAAGTAGTTGGTTCTAGGCCACTAACTCCAACAGAATCCCACTTAGACTAGATCCAACTAAAAAAAACTTTTAACCCGCTAACTCTCACATGATATTCATGCTTCTGCTGAGATAGGTCTTTAGTCATGGGGTTCACCATGTTCTCTTCTGTGGAAACTCTTCTCACTTCAAATTCACCCCATTGATAGAAATCCCTCAAGAGGTGATAGTTCTGGAGTATGTGATTTGTCTGTTGATGTGACCTTGGTTCTTTTGAAATATCCATTGTTGCAGTATTATCACAATATAATGTGATAGGATATTTACTGCTAGGCACCGCATCAATCTTTTGGACAAAGTTCTAAATTCAGATAGCTTCCTTGGCTACATCAGAAGTCTCTATATATTCAGACTCCGCTGTAGAATCGGTGACAACTGGTTTCTCTGAACTCTTTCAGTTCACAGCTCCTCCATTGAGACAGAAAACATATCTAGATTGTGACTTCATATTGTTCTGATCTGTCTAAAAACCAGCATCAGCATACCCTATAATGACAAGCTCCTCATCTCCTCCATATGCTAGGAACATATCCTTAGTTCTTCTTAGATACTTAAGGATAGTCTTTACAGCAGTCCAAGGTTTTTCTCCTAGATCTGCTTGATATCTACCTACCATGATCAATGCATAGGCAACATCAAGCCTAGTACATGACATGGTATACAAGATGGATCTTATAGCCGAAGCGTATGGGATCTTACTCATTCTATCTTTATCTTGGTGCGTTTGAGGACACATTTTCTTATAAAGATGTAGGCCATGTGACACTAGAACCAATCCCCTATTGGATTTTTCCATACTAAATCTCTTTAGTATCTGGTCAATATATGTACCCTAACTTAGTCCAAGAAGCCTCTTTGATCTATCACTAATGATCTTGATCCCTAGAATGTAGGCTGTTTCACCCAAGTCCTTCATGGAGAAACACTTGTTCAACTAGTCCTTAACTAACTGTAAGACTGGTACATCATTTCCAATAAGCAATATGTCATCAACATATACTACTGGGATAATGACTGCATTCCCATTAAACTGTTTATAAACACATGTCTCACATTCATTCTTAATGAAACCAAATCCCTTTATGGCTTCATCAAATCGAATGTTCCATGACCTGGATGCTTGTTTTAATCCATAAATGGATTTATGCAACTTTAAAACCCATTTGGTTTCACCTGGTGTCACAAACCCTTCTGGTTGTGTCATATAGAAATCTTCCTGAAGGTTCTCATTAAGGAATGATGTTTTGAAATCCATTTTCCAAATCTCATAGTCATGGTAAGATGTTATGGAAAGTATGATTCTTATGGATTTAAACATGGAAACTGACGAGAAGGTTTCATCATAGTCAATTCCTTGTCGTTATATGAATCTTTTATCCACTATCCTTACTTTATAGGTGCTAACTTGACCTTCCATGTCTATTTTTCTCTTGAATACCCATTTGCATCCAACAGGATTTACATCAACCGTCCCATCGACCAAAACCCAAACTTGGTTCTGATACATGGAATCCATCTCAGAATTCATAGCTTTTATCCATCTTGAAACTTTTGATATTTCTACTACCTTCGTGTATGAGAGAGGTTCATCATTGTCCAACAATAATGATTCACCATTATTGATGACTAGGAAACCAAATCTCTCTGATTCTCTTACCTCTCTTAAGATCCTACGTAGTACTTGTGTTTCTGGAACCTCTTCCACAGGGACTTGTGGAATTTGTTCCTGTACCAACTCCTATGTATCTTGAGCATCAATTTCATTGAAGTAAATCTTTCTCCCACTATCCTTTTTGAAGATGTGCTCCCTCTCAAGAAAGAGGGATTGTCTGGTGACAGTCATTTTCTTATCTGAATGGTTATATAGGTAATATCCTTTCGTTTCCTTGGGATATCCTATAAAGATACACTTCATTCCCCAGGGTGCTAGTTTGTTTCCTGAGAAGGCCTTAACAAATGCCTCGCATCCCCATACACGTGTGTGCGACAAAATGGGTTTCTTTCCATTCCATAACTTGGAGGCAATTCCATTTTTCGCCTTAGTTGGTACTCAGTTTAATGTGTATGTTTTAGTCTATAATGCATATCCCCAAAAGGATAATAGAAGATCTGCATGACTCATCATTGATCTCACCATGTCCAACAAGGTGTGGTTCCTCCTTTCACTAACACCATTCTACTATGGTGTATAAGGAGGAGTGAGCTGAGATAGAATCCCAGACTCCCATAGAAGATCGATGAACTCTTGGTTCAGATATTCTCCACCTAGATCTGATCGAAGCTTATTTATCTTCTTAAAAATATGATTTTCTACTTCATTCTTGAATTCCTTAAATTTCTCTAAGGATTTTGACTTATACCTCATTAAGTAGACATAGCCATATCTACTCAAATCATCAGTAAAAGTAAAGAAGTAAGAATATCCACCACTAGCTTCTACTAGAAATAGTCCACACACATTTGTGTGCACCAATCCTAGAAGCTCTATGGCCCTCTCACCCTATCCACTGAAAGGAATATTGGTCATTTTACCTTGTAAACAAGCGTGACATCTATCAAGTGGTTTTAGCTTAGTAGAGTCTAAGTAGCCATCTTGGTAGAGCTTTGTCAAGCACTTCCCATTTACATGACCGAGACGGTGATGCCACAACTGGGTGATGTATGAGTCATGTGATTTTGTTTTGTTGTCGATTTCCAACACTTGGTTTTTGTAATTTAATACATATAAACCATTATTTAAATGTTTCGTACCATAATATACGTTGTTCTTATAAAATAAGCAACCCTTATTTCCAAAATTGAAATTAAATCCATCCATATCCAAACATGATACAGAAATTATGTTTTTGGTAACACTAGGTACATAATAATAGTTATGTAAAACCAAAATCATCCCAGTTGGAAAAGAGAGGTGGTAATCACCAATGGCCAATGCAGCTAGTCTCGCACCATTGGAAGCTCGAATATCCACCTCTCCTCTGGAAATTTTTCTAAATCTACTTGGTTCCTGCATTTAAATACAAATGTGATCTCCACAAGTTGTATCTCATACCCAATGTGTAGAAATGGAAAGATTACACTCAATAACGAATGAACCTTTAGCATCCCCATGCTTCTGGGTGCAATTCCTCTTCCAGTGGATTGGCTTGCCACATTAAAAACATATTGCCTCCCATTCCTTTCCCTACCTCTGGATCTTCCCCTTCTTGTAGGGATGATGCTCGGGGGCTTCAGAACGTTTATAAGTCCTTGGCCCCTTTTCCTTGTCCTTCCTTTTATTATTCACCATAAGGATTGCAGGTTTGTCATGGCCCATGTCCTTATCTACCTAGAAAATTAAGTTCAGAAGTTCTGATAGACTCTTCTCATTGTTTATCATGTTATAGTTGAAAATAAAGCTAGAGAAGGTCTCGGGAAGTGATGATAGGATGAGATTTGTACGCAACTCATCCGAGAACTTAATCCCTAAGATATCCAGGTGTTCAATGTATCCAATAATCTTTACTACATGAGGCCTAACTGGCAAAGACTCTCTAATATTAGTTGTAAACAAAGCGTTGCATATCTCATATCTTTCCTGTCTCACCTTCTCTTAGTATATATCCTTAAGGTGAGACACCATGCTATACGCGTCTATGTTTTCATGTTGCTTCAAGAGTTCATTAGACATGGTCGATATCATGAAACATTGGACATTTGTATCATCATCCATATGTTTCATATAGATAGATAGTTCCTCATCACTGGCCTCTTTCCCAAGAATAACTAGGACAGGCTCTTCCAGCACATACAATTTCCTCTCGTCGCAAAGGATGACGCGTAAATGCCTCTGCCACTCTTAGAAATTAGTGTTGGTGAGAAGGTTTTCCTTATTGAGTATGGTTCACAATGATATGTTTTAATTCATTTTTATTTCCATTTCCACAAATTAAGATGAGAAAAATATTATTACTTTATTATGATAAAAATGAGACAAATAAATTAATTAATACTTATTATTCTCCCACTATTTTATCAAAATCCAATAACCCTGACCATGGACTTCGGAATATTCTGTTACCTGAATATTCTAGTGGAAAGGATCCATATTTCCCTTAGAATTACCCCAAATAGGGTTGGTCAAGAAACTTGAAGGGTTTTAGGTAGGCATTCCAAATGCCAATTGCATTAACTCGCAACTCCTTGATCCGCTAAGTGGACTCCCCAATCCTAAAATCCTTTTATTTTAGATTTCCCCAACCTTTGCCTCTTGGTCACACCAAGTCCTACTGTGGCAGTCAACCCTTGAGTTAACCAAGTCAAGTCAACCCAAAACCTTGAATTAGAATGCCTTGATAATTTAAATCACCCCAACTAGGGTTGGTCAAGCACTTTGAACTATGGTTCGATTCTAACCAAGATTATGGAAGGATATACCTACTTGATATTTTCTTTGAGGGATTTTATCCTTATATGTAAATTTCTATTTTATTATCTTTGATTACATGCTTGTTAATATTAAGTGGGATATACTTAAGTGATTAACCATGTCTAAGATAATATTTTACGCATAAGTCAGTCTTATTTTAGTTCCATCTTGCATGCTTGTGTAATTCATTAATTGTGTGATCGTGACAACACACCCAAAATAAATAAACCATGCAACGAAGAGAAATAAAATAAATGGTATGATCATGATCTTGTTCTATTAGTTAGTTTATCTAGCGGTTGATAAACTAACCCAATACCTAGGGGAGAAACACCTTGTACCTTTTGGGTTCGTGTTTACAGCTTTCCACCTATCCACCTTTGTATCTCCTTGGATTGGTTTCACCTTGGATCCTAACTTGAGCTACCTCCACTATCTTGGGAGATCCATCCATTACATATGATTTTATCTCATGTGCAGGTGAGGGGTAAAATGGGGTTTTACATCAAAGAAACCTTGGGCACGCTGTCCCTTCATACTAATGAGGAGAACGCTTGCAGGCCAACAAATTTAATTTAAATTAATTAATTAAAAAAACCATTCACATAAAAAGGTCTTGGTCTAGCTCATGATCATCCATGCATGCAGTGATATTTACATATAAATAAAACTAGAATTCAATTCTTTAATCGTTCTTGTTTAAGATAAATCACACTCCAATCAATTAATTATTTTTAATTAATCAATCATTTTATCTTAAACCCTTTTTTGTATTTCCTTAATATTGTAATCCATCATAATTTTAAACAAATAAATTCATTTAAAATTATCTTTTTATGTAACTTGTACCTTGGAGGCAACCCGGTGAATTCTCGTTCATAACTACCCAATGAGTATAAATGAACATTACGCAGATATTAAATTAAACACACATATATATAACACATATCATGTGTCATGCCTCATCTTTACGCCTGCACTATGGTACAAGTCTCAAGGGTTTGTATAATATAATAATAAATTTTAATAAATATGGGTAATTTGGATGAGTACATGGTGTGTAGTTCCGACTATACGGCGTGTACTTTTGTTCACCATCCATCCAAAGTATATTCCCGAGGACATGGTGTGTAGATGTACTTTGGAAATTTTTTGGAGTACATGGCATGTTCAGTGGGACACACGCTGTGTAGTATCCGCGTTACTCGATTTCCAGCTGGGAAAGCCATGTACGGGGTACACAATCCAACCCTAACCTAAAGGGACTACACGCTATGTTCAGTGGACCACATGACGTATAATATGGAAACTATGTGCCACCTGTTCCTAGTCAACACATGGTGTCATTTAAGACTTAGAAATACTCCAACATATGACCTGATTTGGCGGACCAGTCTGATGCATTGAACCTATACTACATGGCGTGTACTGCCAAATACACGTCTTGTATTCTGTTTTTGTACATCTAGGAATGTTTGGAACCTCTAGATGAGTTCCTCTATTTTATTTTAATCAAAATTAAAAGAAAAATTCGTTTCTGTAAGGGGAACAAGAAACGAGAGAGGAGGAACAGATCTCGAGATTTAAATTTAAATAATGATTAACATGAATTGAAACAACTAAATTATTAAATGCTTAAATCACCAATGAAAAAATAAATAATTATAATCAAAGATATGAACCCTCTGACACCACTTGTAGGTTTTGGGTGCAGAGAAAGCACGTTGGTGGGTGTACCCAACTTTAATTTTAGCATTAAAAAAGATCAATCTGAGATCTGTCATGATAATAAAATGCAGGATCTTCGAAATAGAATGAAGAATGAAAAAGAAAAGAGGGGATTCCTAAAACCATAGATAGGATCATCATATATTGGTTACAATTAATTTAATTAATTGAAAATAATTACCTTGATGGAATTATTTCTTCATTTATGTTTCCGATCACGATCCTATTTGATCCGTCATCACCTTATAGAATTAAAGTGTAATATTCCTCTAGCGGTGATCCACACATGATCCACGTATCTCTGGATGTAGTTTAAGGGATCTCCGGGTGCTAATATAGAAGATCCTTCGCTTGTGATGTTCGTCTTTGATCGCCTTGATCTGGTGGAGGAGGATCTCTCTCTCGTATCTTGAGAGCGTTCTTAGAAGAAAAGGATTCTCTCTTGGCTTGAGAGATTTATCTAGATCCATTGTGTACAACCACAAAAAAAATGTCTAGGCTAATGAGAAATCTATATTTGGTATTTTTAATTACATAGAATAATAAAGTGAATTAATTACCCGAAATCATTTATTCATTTCATTTAATTCTTAGTAATACCCCATGTCTAATAATAACAGTTAACTATTATTATTACTTGACATGCGCCCAGAGAATTACACCTAATATTATTTAATTAAATAAATAATATTATTTCTCATAAATTCCTAGAAAAAAATACACGGTGTGTATATTTAATATACACGGCATGTACTTTTGTTTTTTCAATTTTTTTTTATTTACTCCTCCACATTTATTATACCTTGAATAATGACTATTTATTTCTAAAATAAATATCACTGCATTACTCGCTGATAAATATATTATTTCGCCCATAATATATTCTCTCAAATAACTAGTGTCGAAATAAATGCGATCAGGAATCCTTAAATAATTATTAAACCACAATTAGGAATAATCTTTATTCAACTTGTTAAATTAATATTTAACCGAGATACTTGGACACACTTAGTGTGTGACCCTCTAGGTCTCTTTCTCAGTGGCATTAGGCGAAGCCTGCCTAAAGTCCAAGGTTAGCATCAGAAACATGCTAAGGCACCCATATAGAAAAAAAAATAATGCCACAATGACATGTCACCTCCTACGAATGCTTATTGTGTAATATAATCCCTTTGTCCTGATATCTTGAATCAAGTGAGTTGCATGTTAGTTCCATCAACCCACGTGCTCGATTATTCTTTCTTTGACTTTACAAAATTGAACTTTCCCATTCCTCACCATGTACATGGATTTATTTAGGCTATATAAATTCCATCAAAGTGCCTGAGATATCTACTTCCGTTATGGAACAGAAGGGACAAATCCTTTCTCGCATTATCTATTAATGCAGCATCACTTGTGACGCACCCAACGTATCATACCTCGCTGCGAACAGTGTGTCATCACAGTTTTCATCAATACATATAAGTGCATGAGTTGTAATACCAATTAATAATAATCTTAAATTCTAAGGACCAATACACACATCTACAGATAGGAACATCCAATGACACTATGAAATGTGGATTTCCTGCTGGCGGGTCTCGTTCTCATAATATACTCCTGGATATTACCAAGGGTGAACACCATGAGAAGGTGCCTCAAAGTTTTATGAGTCTTCACCCCTAATGGATTGTATTATTTGTGTCCCTCAAATAACATCATCCAGACATATAACATATATTCAAGAATGGTGTCATGGAACTTTCAGGTTTTCATCATAAAAAGGATCTGCTATGACCCATTAATGAAATAGCTATCCTTAGGACATTATCACATGAATTGTCACACAGAATAACAATCTAGATGTGATAAGGTATTTATTAATGAATAAATTACAAAGTAGTTGGTTCCAGGCCACCAACTCTAACACATCATTCATATATGTAATCGCATCCTCGATATGGTATTCTTTATTTCCCACACTTGTAATCATATCAGATGGTCCATAAAACGCAGTGTTATCTCATCCACTAGCTACATTCCATTTTTCCCTGTGTTTATTCCAAAATTTATAACTTTGATCTATTTCATGACAGATCAAGTGTTATTCCAAATCCTTTGGACTAACTTTTCTTTAATAACAACAGTATAAACATGGAAAAAGGATTTGAGAAGGTTCATATGCATGATCTTTTGAAAACTTGATGAACTCTTTCACTCCATCTTCATACACTTTTGTCAAACGATTGGCATCCATCCATTATTTATTCATATCCATCCTATTTGATTCGGTGATATTAATATTTAGAAAAATAAATACACAAAAGGTACCTTTCAAATAATGGTAACTCAACAATTTAATGATAGTTATTATTGCATTTCTTTTCCTAGGACTCATCCCCTTAGAATCTAACACCAAATCCCTCTGAAAACTATTTATAAAATCATACTTAAAATTCCATTAAAAAACAAACCATTTACAAAAATTCCTCTTTAAAATAGAACACCCTTTTTTAAATGAAAAAATCATTAAGTACACTTTCAAAACATTCTTATCCCTTTATGAAAGTCAATTGGGTAAGTTGACACACACTTGGAATGCAACCTAAGTCCATGCCAAGTGTTTAAATAATTTTAAAACTATTTAAAACCAAAAAAATAGTATGTTGAACACATATAATTTGTTAAGAAACATTTTAAAACACTTGAATTATTTTAAAAGATTTACTTAGGAATTTTTACAAAGAAATAAATCCTATGAGAGGCACTTTATAAAGGATACATGAATAAAAAATAACCAATATTTTATAAAATATAAAGATATAAAAGGTTTATCATGTCTCTCATGAATAAATAGTATGAATTCTATAGTTTACTCCAATAATAATACTGAGGAGTGAATAACTGATAGATAAAGACATAAGTTTCACTTGTCCGTGATACTTTTGAACATAAATTCACATCTCTTCAAAGTGGGAAACCATATTCCACTTGATGCTTGAATCATGTACTACCTATTCTTGATCCTTCCAATAAAATACATTAGAACAAAATTTCCCCTTCTTGAGGATATACATTAGGTCAAAGTTAAAGGAATATAGGTACTCAAACCTTATCTACTATAAATGGTTCATTTCACTTTATGATTAAATATATTTCAAACACTTTTTAGTGTATTCCAAAAATATATCACCCTAAAGATAATACCAATAACACATCATGGAAATAACCTCTATTTCCAAATATATGAAAGGATTTGGTAAGTTTATATTATGTGTCCTTAACTGTTAGGAACCATAAGCAGCCACATGACCATCATGGACTAGAACTATTCAAATTATGACTCCTGATACATCACAATATAAGCCATACTCATTAACCAGCTCATTTATGGTTAAGATTTGTGTTTTCATCAATCTTTCATTAATATCTTAGAAGTGTGTCTCATGAACATATAATAAAAGGAACCATACCACATTCTTGGTTAAGGACTTATTAGCACTTCCAATCATGAAGAATCCTAGTTGACCCTCTGGTAATAACTAGAAATTCCAAAACAATTCCACAGTGTCTGAATGATTCATTTACTACTCTAAAATATCATTAGGGTGGGTCTTCAATACTACCTTGTATAAAGAGGCTTACAATATATAGATTTGGGTTTTTGGGTGATGCTTTGATAGCAACACCATAACTATGGAATCAGCTGGTGAGATGGATTAATAATCACCATGAACTAGCCTAAGAAAAGATCGTGGTTATAGGATGCTTCATTAGAGAGGTGAACCATATAGATTTTCATATCCTAAATTATGACCTTATAAACCTAGAATAAGGAAGTATTATTCAAAATATTGGCTCCCATAGTTATGACTCTATACTAAAAATTAAATTATTGACCAATGATTGGGTTGGGATTTGAGTTGGGATCTACGCCTTGGAGGTATTTTCGGCATGGACTGGGGTAATTGAGTTATATAAATTATTCTAGGTATCATAGTATTTCATTCTATTTAATAAGAAATTAATCTCAAGAACTAATCAGTAAGTGGATCAAGACTATGAACATGTTCCACTTGGTGCATGAAGTGGTCAGGATAAGCCTCCAAGAATAGTTTCATCATTGATTCATTAATTTTTTCCCTATTTTTATTCCTATATCCATTCCTCCTCTTCTTCCTTATTCTTTTTCTACACATACCTCCATTTTCATATTTTTACAGTGTTCTATTTTTCATTATTCTACTACTCTAAATCTTATAGAGAATCATTTTCATGGGTTGGGGTTTTTGGAATTGGATGAAAGTATATTACTAGATGGGGTAATTCCTTTGGCTGATAACTAATCTTGTTTATTATCCATGGATATAATGAAATCTATAATATACTCCTCCAACATGGACATGAAAGTTGGTGATTATGGGTGACAGTATGATGAGATGTGGGTGAAAGTATAATGACCCAATCTCAAAATAGATTAATTAGTTCACTACTACCCCAAGAGTGTATATCGATTCACTGGGCATAGTGCATATCACTTAGTGTATTGGTTTAATATGTGAGTCACAATTTTTCAATTTGAGTAAATTGATAAGCTATAATTGAAATATCCTAAGAACTAACATGAAACATTCATATGCTATAAATTATTGATAAAAATAAACAATACATTCCTCTATAATTGAATAAAAATATAAAAGAAACGTCAACATCACTATATGAATGCAGTCAGAAACAATATACCATATCCTTATGTAAAAGGATGATGAAAAACATGTGAAGCTACACTAAAAAACATAACTAAAGATAGATGGGTTATATTCTATGACATGATCTCTAGCCAAATATGGCATACATTCTCAAAAATCATCTAACAAACAAACCAATTCTTATGCCACTAAACATAAATTGGTCTATAAGCATCCAATATGTTGGTCGGAGTAGATTACTCAAGAAGGGGGGATTAATTGAGTATCTATAAAAATTTCTGATTAAAAATTATTTCTAAAAGGTTTCCTCAAAAGATTAAATACATCCCAGTTAATCAAGGTTATATTGTTATAAGAGTTTGACTATTTGAATAACTTCTTAGAAGATTGATTAGTTCTCAGTAATCTTAATATCAGTTATTAATATTTATTTTGAAGCTATTCTACTAAGTCAAGACAATTTTAACTTCTTTCCAAGAGTAACTATCAAAGTGAATTTAGAGATTTCTGAATTATATAGTAAAGCAGTAAAATAGAGAAGACTAAATTAATCAGCACAGCGGATATGAAGCAAGTGGTTTAGTCTCAAGACAAGACCTAATCCACTTCACTTGGTGATCACTTTCCACCAAGTATTTTATATAAATAAACTTGATCCACACCCTGTATCGGGGTTAACAATATTACATAGTACTGTCCAGGCCACACAGGGACCTCTTCCACAGTTCTTCATGGGTACAGACGACCAGGACACATAGGGACCTCTTCCACACTTATCTGTGGGTATACACAAGAGTAAAAGAATGTTTGAGGAATGATATCTTGTATCCTTTAGTTTAATGCAGGAGACAGAGCGTGTTGATATACAGATACACACTCTGCTCGAAAATTAATAAAATGATACACAACAGAGCAGTAATATTGATATAGGTTTAGAGGTGATCTGAGTGTTGATCATTGAAACTCTAGACTTCTGAGATGAGGAAGATGCAGAATTCAAGTCCTCGTATGGAAAACAAAGTGTCTCAAGTCAGACAGATTCATCTTGTGTTCTTTGTGGTGTTTTTCAGTGTGAAGATGTTCTCAGGATCCCAGTATGCTTCGTGTGTTCTTTAATATAGTCGAGTTGTATAATCTAATTATATAAAATGTATTCTGTTATGACGCTCATGCCCACCATCTTGTTCTTTGTATCATGTTACTTCCTGCTTTTTATGGGCCACATTACTCTTTTATCTTGGAGTGCATGTGTTGGGGCCGATAGGTTTCATGTATTCTGCACCTCGTACCTCATACTGTCTGATGATATATCTACAAAGAAACATTAATTATGTCAGTGTGTTAAAATCTTCAAATATGACTATTATAGATTAAATTGAAAGATGAAAAAATATATTAGGAAATGGTGTCACAGTATGTCATGGAAACGATGTCTCCTTCACACAGTGTTTGGATTGGTCACGACGTCTTGTAGTCACTGTGTCTCGAGGTCACGGTGTCTAATGGTCATGGTGTCTCATGGTCACAGTGTCTTGTTCATGGTGTCTTGTTCATGGTATCTTTTTCACGGTGTCTTCTTCACGGTGTCTGGATGTCATGGTGTTTGGATGTCATGGTGTCTGGATGTCACGATGTCTAGATGCCATGGTGTCTGGGTGTCACAGTGTCTGGATGTCACGGTGTCTGGGTGTCACGATGTCTGGGTGTCATGATCTCTGGATGTCATGGTGTCTCATGACTTAGGCCAATATCTTTATTCAGACTTAAGAAGTAGTATTTATGAAATGAATTAAACTTAATCATTTATCAGAGAAATCGTTATAATGTGAATCAAGAGAAAGTGCATAGTAACCAAAGTGAGTGTATCAAACTTAAGATCTTTGGATAGATTTTACTAAGCTACTGAAAATTTGATGTGAGATAGATTGCATAGAGTTAACATAGTTTATAAACTAAATAGGATTTTTGATCATTAAAACATGATTAATACATGAGGAGTCCAACAATATCCCCCTTTTTTATGATCACAAACCATGTAGATTTAGAATGTACATTTTTTCTAACAACATAGTTTGAATGAGCATATAACATATATAGAATGATTTCTATCTCCCATATAAACATTTCTCATAAATTTCTCCCCCTTTTGGGATTATCAAAAAGTAGCAAAAAAAGAAATACAAAAGAGTCAAGAAAAGGTGCATAATGTATGAGATAAATAGAGAGGCATTACAAAATGTGAAACAAATAAAACAAGATTCCTATCAAAATAGAGTAAACACTATCCTTATTTTACTGACTGGTCTTCTCTTTTCCTTTAGCAGCAGTAGCAGAAGAGGAAGCCATAGGAGAATAAGTTGAGGTAGAAGAAGGGAGTGAGCTGGTTGATAGAGAAGGTAAAGGAAGACCTTAAAAGACAGAGGGAGACAATGTAGGTGTAGTAGAAGACTGAGGTAGTTGTTGATCAAGGATCACAGGCCTAATTTGACACATTTCCTAACTGACAGACATAGAAGTGGAGGCTAGGTCAGAGGTGAATGTTGGTAGATCAGGTGTCAGAGGGGCAGTTGCAGAAGAAACAATGGTTTTACTTTGTACATGAAGATAGGGCCTCAGAAGCTTTATAAAATCCTCAATGATCTCTCCACCATAATGCATAGCTTTCTCAAAGTCATAATTGTTTTCCATAAACTTATCCAACATACGAGTGAACTCTATGAGATTTTGAACTTGGGTCTTGAAATCTTGAGTAACAGGAGGAATCCTCAAATTTTCGACAAGATATTTAAAGTGATTGGTCATTTCAGTCTTTGAGAAGATTTGGTTGAAGTAGAAATCCACCTTTTTGGAAATTTCTTGCTGAGAATCATTGGAAATTTTTGAATGGATTTAGAACAGATCAAGAACTCTTTCACTATTCTTGATAACTTCATGTGGAGAATATTTATTGAAGCCACTAAGCATAGTCTGAAGTTCTTCTTTGACCACTTATCTGAGTAGGTCATTTTCTAGGGAAGGTTGATATGATTACCCGGATGCCTTAGAAGCGTTGATAGTTGTGGTCAGAGATTTCAGCTGGTTTAGCACCTTTTGAAGACACCTCATATACTCATCAGTGATTGTTTTAAGATTAACAACTATATCTCTCATCTGCTTCACAATTTGTTTGTTCCTTTCAGTGACCTTTTCATCTAAGGAAGTTAAATAAGGTTGAATCTAAGAGACAACATTCTATGGGGTTTGAGGAACAACAGGTTCTATAGGATGAGAAACAAGCTCTAATCTCGAATGCATCTCTCTCTGTATTTCTTCAATCATACCTCTTAGAGTCTTCACTTCATCACTAAGCAGTTTATTTTCAACTCTGACTTCCTAAATCTCATGAATCATTTTGGCTTATATTTTCCAAATAACTTTCTCCAACAACAATGAGGCATATTTCTCACTTAGATGTGTCACAAGAGTAGGTTGGGAATTCATGACTTTTTCAACACCAGACAAAAGAGTAGCACCAAATTCTTTTAGATCATCTTTACTCAAAAAGGATGGTTGTTCTAATGAAGGTTCAGAAATAGGGACTAATACAGGCTCAGGTTCCTTCTCAAGAGAAATATTAGAGACAGATTTTAGTTGAAACATAGTAGAAAGGTTAAGGCCTTTTACTAAAACTTGATGAGAGTCATCCACATCATAGAAACTGGGGAACTTATACTGAGTGTCTACAGGGCTTGAAACAATCGGGTTTGGTACTTTAGTAGATTCCAGATTTGGGGTTTTCTCCCAGTCAACAGTTGCATCCTTCTCAGGACTGAGAGGCTTAGGGTCTTGATCTAATTCCACAAACTCATCTCTTAGTTCCTCTCTCATTTCATGTCTAGCCATCTAAAAAGCTAGCTTCATCCTTTCCTCAGCCGAAGGAATGACTTCAGGAGAAAATTATTCCACTTGGAGTTCTTCAAGATCAGCTTCTTGCATAGTAGGTAATTCTTCTTCTGTAGGTTTTTCAACAGCATTCTTCTCGGTTTCTTTGACAGCAGATTATGTTTTAGCCTCAGGTTGATCTTTTATATTAACAACTTCTGTTGAAGCAGGGACTTCCTTTTCACTTACAACATGAGGGACAGGAGTAATGCCTTCCTCAATAGAAACAATTTCCCTGGGGGGAACAACAACCTCTTCTTCTTCTTCTTTAGAATACTCAACAACCTCATCTGGTTCCAAACCAGGATCAGAAATATCTCTTGGTCTTGAGGGATGTTCCATAGGATTTAATTTTTCATAATTTCTATCATTGTATTCCACCCATTCCTTTTTCCAAGGGTTCCAATTTATTTTCATCCTCTTAATAGTGATTTTTGAAAGGAAGTACTCACAGTCCTTGATAACTTCCTCATTAGGTCCAACTATACCTTTGGAATAAATCATGGTTGATATAATCCTAGAATAAAATAGGGAGGTTGACTTTGATGTGGATTTGATCAGTTCACACATATGGTGTATGATATACTTACAAAGGTTGATCTTATGTTCATTTTTCATGAGATGAATCAGAAACGCATCCTGATATTTCAATACAGAAAAATCACCTTTTCTTGGGCTAATCAGGTTCTATATAAACTTAAACAAAATCCTTGATTATCCATCTAGTTCAGCAGTAATGGATCTTCTCTTAGTTCCATTTCTGGTCAAGCTTTTCATAGCATCTTCTAAGACAAAGAATTCACTAGAAGGTGGAGGTCATCTAAAGTAATCCTCATAGATGCCTTCTTGAGGTACCCTAAGGCATGAATCCCATAACGTCGAAGAGAATTAGAATTTATGCCCATTGATCCAACTTCTCACAACATATCCATCTTCATACGCAAAGAAGAATTGAACATATTTATAAAACTGAGCCACTAACTTAGGGTAGATAGGTCTATCTTCCTTCGAAAACCACTCTAACTAGCCTTGATCCTTTAAAACTTTCAGAACCAGAGAATTACTTGACAAAATCCATTTGGGGAAAACCTCTTTCTTTGGTACTATAAATAGGTTTACTAGATTTGGGTTTAGGGGAACTTCAGGTGCTATCTTGGGTGAGATTTTCTTCTTCTTTGAGCTACGTTTCTCAGGAGTCGACGATGAAGGGAATTTCATCCTGGGCATTCACTGAAGGTTCAATAGAGAGAAAGGTTGAAGGGTTGAGGAAGGGTTACAAATTGAGTGAATAGAAGAAAGCTCGAGTGAAGGACAAGTGATACTTTATTTATTTTATCATTTAGTAATATCAAACGTTGCAAAAGTAAAAATGTGGGAAAATAAAGAGGTGAAATGAATAATTATCATGATACATTTTTTAATTCATAACTAAAAAATAAAATAAAAACTTTACAATGAGACCATATCGGGTCTTTACAGTGAGATAGAGAATGAATGTTATGGTGAGACAGTAACTGAGCATTACGGTGATACAGTGAATGAACTTCACGGTGAGACAGTAAATGAGCATTACGGTGAGACAGTAAACAAGAAATAGTAAGATATAAAATAGTAATACATTTACTTAAGATTTATCATGCCTAATTCATGTATGATATATTCTATTCTTTCAGAATTTAATGGTTTGGTAAATATATCAGCAAGCTGATACTCAGTACCAATGAATTCCAAAGTGATATCACCCTTTTGATAATGATCTCTCAAAAAGTGATGTCTTACATCAATATGCTTTTTCCTAGAATGTGAAATAGGATTTTTCAATATTTTAATAGCACTTGTGTTGTCACAATTTATAGTTACATGCCTAAATTGATATCCATAATCTAGTAATGTGTGTTTCATCCACAAGATTTGTGCACAACAGCTGCCAACAGCTATGTATTCAGCTTCTGCAATAGATAATGCAACATAATTTTGTCCCTTACTACACCATGATACTAGTTACTTGCCTAAAAAGTTACATGTTGTAGAGGTGCTTTTTCTATCTAACTTATAGCCACAAAATTCAACATCAGAATAACTAACTAATTCAAATGATTGTCCTCTAGGATAGAACAGTCCTAGATTGGGTGTATGCTTGAGGTATTTGGAAATTTTCCTTATATCATTTAAATGAGATTCCTTAGGATTTACTTGAAAATGAGCACCCATACGTACACTAAACATAATTTTAGGTTGACTAGCAGTTAAGTATAGTAAACTTCCAATCATTCCTCTATAAGTGTTTTGATCAACAAATTTCCCATCTTCATCAAGATCCAACTTACAAGTGGTACTTATGGTAGTGTTACTACTTTTAGTGTCATCCAATCCAAAAAAAATTAGAAGATCTCTAGTATATTTACTTTGAGTTAAGATAATACAATCGTTATTTTGAAAGATTTGAAATCCAGGAAATAATTTTAGTTCACCCATTAAACTCATTTCAAATTCATTTTTCATCATTTTAGAAAAATCAACACATAAAGAATTTCTTGAGGATCCAAAGATAATGTCATCTACATAGATTTAAACAACTAAAACATCATTAGAAATTCGTTTTATAAAAAGGGTAGGATCATCTATTCCTTTTTTAAAACCTTTGGAAATAAGAAAAGTACTTAACCGATCATACCAGGCTCTTGGAGCTTGTTTTAAACCATATAAAGCTTTTGATAATTTAAAAATATGATTTGGAAAATGGGGGTTTGTAAAACCAGGGGGTTGTTCTACAAATACATCCTCAGCTATATACCCATTTAAGAATGCACTCTTAACATCCATTTGATAAAGTTTGAAATTCAGATGTGCAGCATAAGCAAGCAGGATTTTGATGGCTTCAAGTCTAGCTACTGGTGTAAAGGTCTCCTCATAGTCAATTCCTTCTTCTTGACTATAACCTTGTGCAAATAATCTAGCCTCATTTATAACTATGTTACCATCCTCATCTACCTTATTTTTAAACACCCATTTAGTGCCTATAGTGAATGTGTCCTTAGGTCTTTCAAAAAGTTTTCGAACTTTGTTCCTTTCAAAATTATTAAGTTCTTATTGCATATCCATCACCAAAAAATCATCATTGATAGAATCATTAATATTTTTAGGTTCAAGTTGTGACAATAATACTTGATGTTCAACCTGATTTCTAAGAGAATCTCTAGTTTGTGTTCCTTTGTCTAGGTCTCCTACAACAGCATCTAAAGGACGGTTCTTAAGAGTTCTAACAGTCCTAGAAAAGGAGGGACTAGTGATTTCAGGTTTATCAACAGGTCTAGGTTCATTATGGCTTGAGTCTAAGGAATTTACAGAACTGGAATTTTTCACAGATTCTTTCACAGAATGGTTTGAGTATTTTGGATTAATGTTCAGATTCGATAGATCATCCTCCAGGTTCTCTAGAATGGTTTTAGGATCATTTGGATTCGTTTCATCAAATTTGACATAGACAGATTCTTCCACACATTTAGTTCTTTTATTGAACACTCTATAGGATTTATTGGATAGAGAATATCCTAAAAAGATACCTTCATCACTCTTGGATGAAAATTTTTCAATATTGACCTTAGTATTAAGAATATAGACTTTGTAGCCAAAAACTTTGAAGTAGTTAATCTTGGGTTTTCTATTGTTCCATAACTCATAAGGAGTCCTCTTAAAAATGGGTTTGATCAACACTCTATTGATTATGTAGCATGATTTATTGACAACTTCAGCCCAAAAATAAATAGGTAGGTCATATTCACTAAGCATTGTTCTATAAATCTCTTACAGGGTTCTATTTCTTCTTTCTATAACTCCATTTTGTTGAGGTGTTCTAGGGGAAGAGAAATTATGACTATAACCATTTTGTGAGCAAAAAGATTCAAACTCTTGATTTTCAAACTCAGGACCATGATCACTTCTTAAGGATTTGATTCTAAGTCCACTAGAATTTTCTATAGACTTGGAATATTTAGTAAAATAAGAGCAGGCTTTACTTTTGTGAGCCAGAAAGAAGGTCCAAGTATATATGGAAAATTCATCTACAAGAACATAAACTTAGTGCTTCCCATTTAAAATAGAAACTATAGATGGTCTAAATAAATCCATGTGAACCAATTCGAGAGGTTGAGAAGTTGACACTTCTTTCTTTGGTTTGAAATAAATTTTGTGTTGTTTTCCCTTTTTACAGGGATTATATACTTTGTCATTTGGAAACTCAAGTTTGGGTAAGTCTTTAACAAATATTTTTCTAGTCATATTTCTAAGGGAGTGAATATTACAGTGTCCTAGTCTCCTATGCTAGAGCCAAGACTCTTTATGAAATACACTTAAACATGAATCATTTTGAGAATATAAGGAATCTAAGTTAACAAAGTAAACATTTTCATTTCTTAAAGCAGAAAACACTAATTCATCTTTAAAATTAAAGACATTGTAAGCATCATTTTCAAATCTAACATGAAATCCATCATCACATAATTGTGAGATACTGAGCAGATTATATTTTAATCCATCAAAAAACAATACTTTAGAAATTAAAACTGAGTTAGAGTTACCGATTTGGACAAGGCCAATTATCTTTCCTTTATAATTGTAACCAAATGTGACATATCCTCCACATATTTTTATTATATTCTTGAAGCATGAGTAGTCTCCTATCATGTGACTTGAATATCCACTGTCCAAGTACCATAAACTTTTACAGGAACTCTTTAAGAAGCTTTCCCTCAAAAAGATTAAGCAAAAATAGATTTTGGTACCCATACTTGTTTGGGTCCAGTAATATTAGTAATAAGTGCTTTAGGAACTCATATCTACCTCATAGGTTTCCTATAATCATTAAGTAAAGTGTTTGAAAAATAAAATCTATTCGGTCCAGAAAAACTTAAAACATTAGAATATGTATCATGAATTGAATTAGTTTATTTGTGTCCAGAACTGGGAGTAAAACTATATGTCCTAGATCTTGAAACAAAATTTGTTCTACCAAGATTTATTTTTCCAGGTTGATAACCAATTCCAGTGTTGTATTTAGGGGAAATTTGTTTTCATAGAATTTGAGTAAGGGTATTCTTCCCATTGGTAAAATTTTCATGGTCATTCTTCAATTTCTCAGTAGACATTTTTAATTCATTGTTTTCTTTGAGAAGTTGAGCATTTTTCTCTTTTTCAGTTGTGAGTTCAGATTTAACAATCACAATAAGAGCATATTGTTTCTTCAATGATTTATATTTATCTTTTAGTTCGTTGCATGTTTCTTCAAGCATGTTATATTATTCAAAAATTTCTTCATTAGTCATATTTTCATAGTCACTATCATTTTCGGAATAGTATGAATTATATATAGGAGAGTCCAGTGTTACCTCAGATGTGTTTGTCATAAAACACATATTGGATTTGTTTTCTTGTTCATCATGTGATGTTTCTAAGTCTCTTGAACTATCCTCAGAAGCACTCCATGTTTCTTTAATGGCCTTTTTATACTTCTTATCCTTGTCCTCATATCTCTTTTTGTACTTGAGCTTTAGACAGTCTGCCTTGATATGTCCTTTGCGCTTACATTCATAGAAGAAAATCTCATCAACCTTGTCACTTATTTTCTAGTCCTTATTCCAATTTCCTTTTTGGTCATATTTTCCCTTGAAGTTAGGCTTTCTGAAAAAGTTTTTCTTCTTGTAAAATTTCTTGAATATTATGGCTAATTGATCTATCTCCTCATCACTGTCAGGTGATGATTGTTCACTATTAGAACTTTCTACAAAATCTTCCAATTTCCATTTTTCTTTTTTCTTAGAGGTGGTGGTCTTGAATGCAACAGATTTACTCTTTGGTTCATCCTCCTATTCTATGTTGACTTTCAGTTCCTCTTCATAGATAATCAATTTCCCAATGATTTCTTTTATAGTTAGCTTGCTTATGTTTCATGATTCTCTAATAGATACAGAGGTTTCTCTCTATTTTTCAGGCAGACATCTGAGAATTCTCATGATTTGTTCTTTGGTAGTGACTTCTCTTCTAAGAGAAATTATTGTGTTGAAAATCTCATTGAACCTAAGATAAAATTCATAGATAGGATCATCAGGATTCATTTTAAAGTTATAATATTTAATTTTATAAGTATTAAGTCTCATTTCTTTTATACTAGATGTTCCTTCATGTGATACAGACAGGGTAACCCAAATTTATTGGGTAGTTTTACAAGCAGAAATTATATTGAATTCTGCATCTCCTAAAGAGCAGTATAAAGCATTCATAGCTTTGCAATTGTTATTGTAGGCAGTTTTGATAGGCTCATCCCATGTGATTCTATCAGTAGTATGAATATTATATTCATCTATAATGGAAGACCAAATTTCAAAACCCATACTTTCTAAATGAATTTTCATTTTGATTTTCCATTGAGCATAGTTGGTTACATTAAAAAATGGTGGTCTATTGGTTGAAGCACCTTCTAATCTATTATCCATAATAAATATTTTTAAAGAGCTAGAAATTTATAATTAACAGAAATTTCTAGATCTTTTAAATTACAACTACAATCACAGTTGAAGTAGGTTAAACAAAGTCTTAACAAATAACCTCTGATACCAAATGTTGGTCAGAGTAGATTACTCAAGAAGGGGGGTGAATTGAGTATCTATAAAAAATTCTGATTAAAAATTATTTCTAAAAGGTTTCCCCAAAATATTAAATACATCCTAGTTAATCAAGGTTATACTATTATAAGATTTTGATTGTTTGAATAACTTCTTAGAATATTGATTAGTTCTTAGAAATCTTAATATCAGTTATTAATATTACTTTTGAAGTTATTCTACTAAGGAAAGACAATTTTAACTTCTTTCCAAGAGTAACTATCAAAGTGAATTTAGAGATTTCTAAATTATACAGTAAAGCAGTAAAATATAGAATACTAAATTTAGAAGCATGGTGGATATGAAGCAAGTGGTTTAGTCTCAAGATGAGACATAATCCACTTCACTTGGTGATCACCTGCCACCAAGCAGCTTATATAAATAAACTTGATCCACACCCTAGATCGGGGTTAACAACAGTACATAGTACTGTCCAGGCCACACAGGGACATCTTCCACAGTTCTTCGTGGGTACAGGCGATCAGGCCACACAGGGACCTCTTCCACACCTATCTGTGGGTATACACAAGAGTAAAAGAATTTCTGAGTAAGGATATCATGCATCCTTCAGTTTAATTCAAGATACAGATCATGTTGATATAAAGATACACACTCTACTCGAAAATTAATAAAATGATACACAACAGAGCAGTAATATTGAGATAGGTTTAGAGGTGATCTGAGTGTTTTTCATTGTAGCTCTGGACTTCTGAGATGAGGCAGATGCAGAACTCAAGTCCTCGTATGGAAAACAGAGTGTCGCAAGTCAAATAGATTCGGCATGTGTTCTTTGTGGTGTTTTTCAGTGCGAATATGTTCTCAGGATTCTAGTATGCTTCGTGTGTTCTTTAGTAGAGTCGATTTGTATGAGCCAATTCTCTGAAATTTATTCTGTTATGATGCTCATGACCTCCAACTTGTTCTTTGTATCATGCTACTTTCTTCTTTTTCTGGGCCGCATTACTCTTTTATCTTGTAGTGCATGCGTTGGGGCCGACAAGTTGCATGTATTCTGCACCTCATACCTCATACTGTCCGATGATATGTCTACAAAGAAACATTAATTATGTCAGTGCATTAAAATCTTCAAATATGGCCGTTAGAGATTAAATTAAAGGATGACAAATTATATTAGGAAACGGTGTCACGGTATGTCATGGAAACAGTGTCTCCTTCACACAGTGTCTGGATTGGTCACAGTGTCTCGTAGTCACGGTGTCTCACAGTCACGGTGTCTCATGGTCACGGTGTCTCATGGTCATGGTGTCTTTTTCACGGTGTCTTGTTCACGGTGTCTAGATATCATGGTGTCTGGATGTCACGGTGTGTGGATGTCATGGTGTCTAGGTGTCACGGTGTCTGGATATCACAGTGTTTGGGTGTCACGGTGTCTGGGTGTCACGGTGTCTGGATTTCACGGTGTCTCATGACTTAGGCAAATATCTGTATTCAGACTTAAGCAGTAGTATTTATGAAATGAATTAAACTTAATCATTTTTCAGAGAAATCATTATAAAGTGAATCAAGAGAAAGTGCATAGTAACCAAACTGAGTGTATAGCACTTAAGAGCTTTGGATAACTTTTACTAAGCTACTGAACATTTGATGTGAGATAGATTACATAGAGTTAACATAGTTTATAAACTAATTAGGATTTTTGATCATTAAAACATGATTAATACATGAGGAGTCCAACACAATAGCTAACCATATACTTATTGAACCAAAAATGTACTTAGAGTGTTACAAGAATACTTACAGTGGTAGCACCTGAAGTGCTGAGTTCGTGGAAGAGGTGGGTTTGTAGAGAATTTGGGCTTTGCTACAGATGTGGGGTTTGGCGGCAGAGGTAGGGTATGTGGAGGAGGGATTCACGGCAGTAGGATTTTTCAGCAGAGGAGGAGAAGGAGGGCTTCACGGTGGCAGAGGAGGAGGTGGAGTCAGCGGCCGAGGAGGAGGAGGTGGTGGTAGAGGAGGAGGAGGGGTTCGTGGTGATGGAGGAGGGCTTTGTGGCGGCGGAGGAGGAGGAGTCAGCGGCTAAGGGGGAGGAGGAGTCGACGGCAGAGTTCGGCTTCCATGAGAGATTGAGTCGTGTGACAGGATGAGGATACTATTAGGCTTTATTTATAAAACCGGATAAAAACCATTTATCATTGATAGCTAAAAACGCTGATAAAGGTTTGTTTTATCAATGCTAAAATAAAAAGTCTGATAAAACATGCCTTTATCGGTGCTTTTTTAGTGCTGATAAATGTATGCCTTTATCAGCGCTAAAAAAGCGCAGATAAAAGGTGTCTATCAGCGTTAAAAAAGCATTGATAAAACTATAATGATAATAAATTATTTATATTTTTATATATATTTATAAAATTATATGTATAATAAATATTTATTTATTTATTTATAATAATAACTATAAATAAATATATATTTATTTATATTTACATATTTAATAAATATATATTTATTTATAATTATAAATTTATAATAAATATATTTATTATATTTATAATTATATATAATTAATATCCTTATTATAATTTTATAATTATTTAAATATATCTATATTTATTTGGAATTATATTTTTATATATCTATTATAATTTTATAATTATTTAATAACTATACATTTATATATATTTATTATAAATATATAAATATATTTATTATATTTATAATTATAATTATATATATATATATATTTATTTATTTATTTATTTATAGTCATAAATATAAATATATTTATTTATTTATATTTATGAATATATATAATTAATATATTTATTTTAATTTCATAAGTATTTGAATATATATATATTTATTTATATTTATGAGTAAAAATAAATATATATTTATTTATAATTATAAATATAAATATAATAAATATATTTATTATAATTTTATAATTATTTACATATATATATATTATTTATAATTATAATTATAAATATTTTTATATATGTATAAATATCTGTATATATTTATAAATATATTTCTATAATTATATATATTTATAAAATTATAATTATTGTAAATATATTTATTATAATTTTTTAATTATTTAAATATATATATATATAATTATAAATATAAATAAATATATTTATAAATATTTGTATATAATTATAAATATATTTATATGTGTATATATATATATATATTAATATATAAATATATATATTTACAAAATTATAATAAATGTATTTATTGTAATTTTATAAAAAGTGCATATATAATTATAAATATAATAAATATATTTATCATTTAAAAAAATACAATAAATATATATATATATATATTTATTTTTTTATTCATTTATAATTATAATTATAAATATATATTTATTTATTTATTTATTTATTTGTAATTATAATTATAAATAAATATATTTAAAAGGTGTTTATATATAATTATAAATATAATAAATATATTTATCATTTAAAAAAATTATTGTAATTTTATAATTATTTAAATATATATATATTCAGTTATATATAATTATAATTATAAATATATTTTAAAAAGTAATTATATATAACTAAATATATATAATTATAAATTTAATAAATATATTTATTATTTAAATATATTTATCGTGATTTTAAGTATTTATGAGAATATAATAACTTCTTGGGAACATGAATGAATCATATACACTGAGTAAAGTATAGATGTCATAAAAAACGGGTCATCATTAGATGGACAACATGAATAGTAATGAGGGTGTAATGTATAAATGAACATTCATGATGAATACATAACATATGAACGTCAATTATATTCATGCATCAATTGATCAAATTCATTAGAAACATATATTTATATTTATTTATATTTATTTATTTATAATTATAATCATAAATATAAATATTTAAAAAAGTATTTATATATAATTATAAATATATATTTAACAAGTATTTATATATAATTATAAATATATAAATATAATAAATATAATAAATATATGAATTATTTAATAAAATTTATTATGTATATATATGAATTATTAAAAATATATATTAATTATAAACATGCATTTTTTATTCAATTTATACAAATAAACATTATTTTTGAATATAAATATAATAATTTTATATAAATTAATAATATTTTTTATTAAAAACTTTTATCAACGCTAAAATTAGTGTTGCCAACGAGCCCGTACCCGAGTGGTAAGGGCTCCTGCTTGGCATCCAAGAGACCTAGGTTCAAAACCGGGTGAAGGCAAATTTCTGGGGGGTACTGTAGCAGTACTGTAGCAGTTGTTGTTCGGTACTGTAGCAGCTAGAACTATTCACCCGATTTGGGCCTTCAGGCCTCAGGGCCTTTGGGCCACAAAGACAATGGAGTAGCCCAGTTCACACATAATAGGCCCCAGAAGAGGATCAGAGCAATAAGAGTAGCAGCCACCAGATGCAGAGCTAACCGGATTGGAAGAATGAGAGGGTATGGCAGCCACCATCGGGACCAGGCATCGTGCAGCTTTGTACGGGGCAATGTTAGCCGATCAGCAATGCAAGGTGGGGGTGCTAGGTGATAAATGACTCAGAATCTGGGGAGGGACAGTTCAAGTGGGCTAGGCCTACAGGTCATGTATTGGGCATGGTATGCCTCTAGGCCTTTGGGTAATGTATTGAAAGTCAGTCAGGCCTTGTGCCTTGGGCCTACGAGTCATGTACGGGTTCCCCTTCAACCCTTAAAATGGGGATTATCCATAATAAAATAAAAAATAAGGCTTTCGGGTCATTCGGGCTAAAAATAGTGTTGATAAATCTACCCTTTATCAATGCATTTTTTATCACTAATAAAGGGTAGATTTATCAGTGATTTTAGCTAGCATTGATAAAGCCCCCCCTATCACTGCTTTTTTCTTAGCACTGATAAAATCGGATGCATCCCTTGCCTAGATCTATGGTAGTGTGTGAAGCGTTGTTGTAAAGAAAAGACTGAATTGCATGCTGGTATTCTTGAAGATCCAAAATCAGTCAAAGACTGTGTGATAAAATAGAATAAGATAATATTTTTGGATGCAATGACATCCTTAAAAAGATTTATGATCTACTTCAAAGGTTTTAGGATAAACTAAGAACTGGTGGGAGCCAGTATAAGTAACCTATGGGAGAAGTATTCATTCATCTATGTAATACAGTGAATATAGTTAAGGATGGTACTTGGAAAATCTACTATATTTTATGATAAAATTATAGTGGAGAATCTGTGATGTGAAAATCTCAATCATAAAAAGGAGTATGTTTCCCATGATAGTCTGAACCATGTAGAAATACCATGTGTTGATATCACTTTTTATTCTCCTTTACATGTGGTATTGTGGGTTGGGTTGAACGTAAACATAACCATTTATATTCAAACAGGTAAAAGGGGTTCCAATACCAAAAGGGGATAAAATTAAAAGAAAATTTGGGATTTTTTAAAATATTTAGCCGCACCAAATTCAACTCCCCTTCCAGGTTTCTACACAAGTCCACTAGGACTAACACATATAACCAACAACCATATATTTAATGGTCATATGTCCAATAGCCATATGTCCAACAGTTATATTATATTCCTATATATATCCTTACATGCATCTTTATAATCATTCATCCTATTAATTTTCTTTATTCTCAAAATTTATATTGTTTTTATAATGTTTTTCCTTCTTTCAAGGTTATAATTAGAGGTATGATTTTTATTGAAACAGTGAGGATTGAGATTTCATATTCATGCTCTTTTTTACTTACTTATGGTTGTATTTCTCTTGTAGCTTTCTTAATGATGTTTCATGTTGTATTATCATGATGTATTACTTTTTATCTTGCATTGTAATATTTTATCTCAATAATATATATCATGGTTCATTTTAGTTCAGTGCTATGTGTGCAAAAATCTATTTTACACAGTATTCAATTAAAGGGAAATATAGACTAAAATCATGGGGTGTTATATTTAGTCTGTATTTGGTATTGTATAAATGGAGTTAGGGAAAGGAAAATGGAAAAATTAACCTGAAAAAAGGATGTTTGGTAACTAGAATAGAATGATCACATCCTTTAAACAATAAAATATGGATTCTATATAAAGGTGGTAAGAATAAGGGGTATGGAAGGGTAATCTAAAATTTCAAGAAAACTCTAAAAAAAAATTGTATCCTTTCCACCCCTCATCTCTTGAATCTTCCCACCATGACTATCACCATCATCTAGCCTATAAATCATGCTTGACCGCCCCTATAAGTCTAGATACTAGTGAAACACCCAATATTTTCTAAGAATACTTGCAGTCATCTATAATGATAATGTCATTAAATTTAAACATAAAAGAGATTCATCAAATTCTATTGGAGTAGAATCAAGGAGAAATTTAAATTTTTTAAAGATCATTGGGTGGAATTTTTTAGTGTTTGGGGGGTCTAACTGATACCTTTAGGCATGGAAGAGAAATTAAAAAAGGAAAAATTGTGAATTTAAGTTTTTGTTATGAAATAGATGATAATTTTGGTTATATATGAACCTTATGGATGGATTATAGGTTCCAATTAGAAGGGTAGTATGTCTAAGAGTGTCAATGTTCCACTACTATCTCTATTGGAAACCTTATGACCCACCAGACTACCTATGGGGATCCCCTATGAGTTCAGTAGTTCCCCCCTCCCATTATGTGGGTACCTTTTCATCCTTCCAAATGGATTTAATACCCCTACAAGCTAAATAAAAGGGAGAAGGTATCCCTTTCTCCCTCTTCTTCCTCCTTCCTTTGTTGAAAATCCATGGTGGTTTGTGTGTGGTTTATTTTCCAAATCATGGTAAACTTCCTCTAGTTTCTTTTATTTCTCCTTCCTCTTGTATTTCTCTAATTTTGGGAACATACAACTAGGGATTGGATAATAAATTCTATGAATAAAGGTGAAATTTATCTATTATGATATGGCCTCTATTCTTGAATAATAAAAGAGGTCAAGAGATGATAAATTCACTCCATAGGATGTTTTTTACAAGTGGTAAATGAATTAGTGAATTAACCTTTGGATTTTATAAATTATTATAGAATTTGACTTATCAATCCAAAAGAGAAATTAGGGATTTTCTTATAGGGGGTTGAGTGTCTCCTATGAGTTACTCATTCTTTATTTATTTGGAATTATATATTATTGTGTTTTTTGGTGAGTTTTACTTTTATTATGTTGATGTTGGATTTGAATTGGGAATTTTTATTAAATAATTATTTGATTAGTTTATAATAAAAAGCCTTATTGATATCAATGATAGATGGAGTGAGTTTGAATACATATGAAAAGTTGTATGAGGTAGGTTGTCCCAAATATTTCCCTTATTTTATATTTAAATTCATGTGTATTCTCATATGTGATCGGTGCTAAACAGGTGAGATGGGCTTGAATGGAATTTGGTGGATATTATATGGACAATAAAAAAATTATGCAACTTATTAAGTCTATGGAAGATGTTTCTCATGCATTATTCAATGTTAAGTATAATTTGTGAGTTTATTAAATAATAATCCAAGGGTATAACTATGAAAGGAACCCATAGAGGGTTTCCTACTTGGATTAATGACCTAAGTGACTTAGAGAGGTCTCATGTGATGATATATGAATATTTTCCATGTGTGGTGAGCTATGTGATAGGATCACTTGTGGTACCTTATAAGAATTTTGTTTATTGGGAGGGTTAACCCACAATACTAAACTAAAATTATTATGAGAGGAACTATATGGCCTCATACGATCCCTATAAGGAATATATGGAGGGTAGACTTGTTTGGTTGGTTACCCAGTGAGTGGTTGACCTTTTGGGTCTGTGTATGGTAAGATTCGGAGATAAGGCTAATAAACTATGTCATTACTTGAGAGGTGTCTTGCAAGATGAATGAGGACTAAATGGTATAGTCCAATGTTGGTCTCATATAGCTAAGAGAGATGACCTATTTAGGTTAGAATAACAATACGACCATTAAGGGGTATGTATTTCTCATGTCCATAGGGTGTAGGGTTGGTAAGTCATGGCCTAATATCCTGATTCATCTAAGGGGTGATAACTGAGTTTTATGAGTTATGTTTGAGATAGAAAAGCCCTAAATCAAAGGTATTGTGATACATTGTTCATGGGATGAGAAAGGTGATAATAGTTGAGGGCTTGAATATAGATACACCATGACGCATAAAACATGAGGTATTATATTTTGTTAATTGGGTTATACAACATTGGGTTATTTGATACATTTTTATTGTGATTATTATCCTAAAATTTCTTATTGTGATATGTTGTACTCATTGACCCGAGGGATAAACAAAAGTATATTGGGTCAGATATTTGGGAATCTATAGGAGTATTTGATACATGATTATAACTTGTGATGTTAAGAGATTTTCCAGGTTTGGAACAATGCCAACCAATGATTTTGATAGAGTTTTTATATGTTGTATGATTTATAAATATATGATTTTAATCATTTACTTCATGTTTGGTCACTCTGAGATTTTCTAGGTTAGGTACTCTTCCATCACTTAACTCAATAGAGTATTCCATTTTGGGCACACATCAAACTAGTGATTTCAATAGAATGTTACAAGGTTGGAAACTTTTTAACCATTTGACCTGAAAAACACTACCAGAATAGCTATTATACCAACCTTAGATTTTATGGATTATTCTATTTTGTTAACTTTCCCAAACTATGATTTCAAGAAAAAAAAATTGGGGTTAGGTATCTCTACCAACATGCTATAAAGAGATCAGTTTTGATATCAAGGGATAATATAGTTCATGGTGGTTCTACTATAATCTTGGGAAAGTAATCACATCCATGTCTTATAAATGTCCATCCCATTGAAAAGATTTAGAAAAAAATGAATGCCTATCATCAAGGAGGATTCTTGAGCACCTGATAATGTGACTTGTGTGATGTAGGTGTTTATTGCTACTTTAATTTATAATTATACACACATGCACAAATATTATGAATTATATTAGAGTCGTATTGTTTGAATCCTAATGATTTTTATACTCACACCATGCATGTGAACCTACATGTACATACAAACCATATTTTTAGCATACAGGTTAAGGAAAGAGCCTTAACACAAGTGTTTGAGTTGGATTCGGCTGACATGGATATAAGGGTTGTACTGAGGTGAGACTATAATCCTTATATTAGAGTCTTCTATATATATTTATCTTATTATTTAGTTATATTATGTACATTATCATCCTAGTTTTCAATCCCTTTCATGATATACGACTTATATGATATGTCAAGGGTTCATTTTGGTATGACACGATATATGTTATCTATTATGGTTGGACATTCAATATGATTTAAACTCGAAACTTTGTAATTTTTTTCACAAATAGATAATATACCATGAATAGGGGTGAATTAGGGTACTATAATTGGAAATTATCTCTTGTTCAAGATCTTAATTTCAATTTTTAGGAATACTCTTCTCTCACTTACAATCACTTTTGAGTGAATAAATTAGTAAAATAACATGAATAATTTTTTACTCAGTTCACCTAGACTGAGCTAATCCAAGGATCTTGAAAAAAATAGTGTACTGATGCACTCGAGATACTAAGTGTGCTACTATATCCGTCATTACAAAATAGAGCATCCACACTGACCCTCAAGATTCACTTTCCACACAACACATTCAAAGAACTTAGTGATCTTCCTTTTAACGGGTAATTCACTACAACTTCTGTAATGAAATTCTTCTCAAATAAATTTATATGAGAGAATACACCTAGAATGGTGTATTACTTATACACAATTCTAAGGAATTTTTAGTGAGGTAGAACACCTAGAATATCCCCCTCCTTGTTCACCTTCTACTTTCCAGGATTTCTGTAATTCCATTCATTAATCTCTAAACATATTCTCTATCATCCTAAAAACAAAAACTTCACACCACATCCCAATTTAATTCACCAAATTAAATCCAATTAATGGTTCTTCAACATTCTCACTGACCGCCCATAAATATGGTGGTTTTTCTTCTTCCTGATTTTCCTTAAAAAACATAGACACATTTCTCCTTACTATAAAAGGATGACTACAATGTGTGTACATAATCACCATGACATAGTGCAATCCCAAGTGAAACTCCCTCCAATATTATTGGATCAATGATTACTACTTATCTTCTCTTCATCCTCAGAAACTCAGTCCTTGACACACCATGGACCATGGTGTGTATGATTTACAGTATTTCAACAAAAACAACTCACACTCAAGTCACCCATGGAATTCAAATAACCCATAATAGGATTCATCATTTCTCATAGGTATATTAGAAATGCACCAAGGCTACTAACATAGTATAGTCAACTTTATCTTCTTGTTTTGGCTTATCTGAGTCTCCATGAAGTATATTCCTCTAAAATGAACTCAACCCAAACCATGGTCTCCGCAAGAACTAATTTATGGATCCCCATGTTACACAGTTGATATTTCATCTCAAAATTCCATCCACTACATCATGGGAAATGATATATGGTCATTCTGTAGTCACCATGATCATGGTTCCCTACACTTCGGCGTGGTATGTTCTTATTCATCCATAAATTCATATGTGATTTATTGAATTTGAATAGTGATGTACCTCTATACCACATCATATTTGGTCTTTATTAGAGGGATAAATTTTTAATTTGGTTTTTTTTATTTTTTATTTAGTTTTATGGGTTTAGGGTTTTAAAATTTGAGCATATGGGTTTTGGGTTTTGAAATTTGGGGAAATAGGTTCTTGAGGAGTCAAATTAATTGATGCAACTTGATTCAATTCATTTGATACAACACCTTTTGAGGTTATTTGGATTTTGAAACATTTTTAAAACAAAATTATTAAAAAATTAAAAACGATTTATAAAACATTTGTAAATTGATGTTTTTTAAAACGTTTTATTTTCTAAAAACATTTTTATAATTTTTTAAATTTCAATTTTTGTTTTTAAGATAGCGTTTTACTAAAAAAATTAAAATCAATATGAAATATAGTAAATATTTATTAATTATTAATAATTTTATCATTTATTAATAATTTAAATATTAAAAAAAATTAAAAATGTTTTTGTCTATGTGATCTAGAGCCTGCACATTCAAAAATATAATTAATTATATAATTAATATAAATTTTAAATAAATAATTGTAGTTTAAATTATTGTATTATAAATTATTGATTATTATTGTATATTTATTAATTATATAAATTATATTATAAATTATTAATAATATGAAATTATATTTTGAATTTTGTGAATTGTATAATGTTATAAATTATATAAAATTTATTATAAATTATTAATAATTATAAATAATGGGAATATAAATGATATATAATAAATAATTATTATATTATAAATAATTTAATTACTAATTATTAATTTTTAATTGATAATTTTGTTAACTAATTAATTGCATATTTAATTTTATTAATAATAAGATTAATTATTAATTAATAATTCTTAATTATTAATTAGTTAATTATATTATTAATTAATATTTATTGTTTATTATATTAATTATATTAATATTAATATTTTTTTATTATAGGTTGAGGCTCAACGACCCCTTTATTAAAATTGCAAAAAAGTGTACAAAGATAGTGATTGATTTGAATACAAAGTTAAGATGTCATTTCCTTCTCTTTCCTCTATATCCTATGTGCTTGGGTATTCCTTTTTCATGTAGATAACAGTCTATTCTCTATGTCTTTTCAAGTTTCTAAGTTTCATCATCATCAAAGGAAGATGAATCTGAACTATTCTCCAGAATGCATTGAGCACCTTACTTCCAAGAAAAATCTCAAATATCCAGTTTCATATTAGAGCAAATTTTCTCATAAATATTTATAGATATAAATGTCAACAATGTAAGAAAGTATTTATATGAAAAGGAATCAGAGTCGATTTTTTCATAAATAAATTTTTCCTGTGTATCAAACCTGTCAGTTAATTTCTTATTGAGATCCTGGGGTAGCTTCTTTTACTCAAGCTCCTTTGGTAGTTTGATGTTATCATTTTTGGTCTTTTCATCATCACATTACTCATTACTTACTTTTCCAAAGATATCAAAAATAAATTTCATGGTGTAAAAAAAGTGGGGGGGAAGACACTCCCTTAACCATATCCTACAAGTCTATCACTGGACCAACACTACTAGTATCCAATAGTTTAAAAGAATTTGAGGTCCTAACCATCAAAGAAGCTAAAGGAAAAGTCCCCTTATTTGTGGTAGAACCCTTAGAAGGTTTAGCTTGTATATAAGAATCAACAACAAGTTTTTCCTTCCCTTTTTGATCAAAAGAAGCAGTCAGTAGATCCTCCTGATTAAATTGCAAGATAACATCATAATACTAATAATTAATAACATTATTTATTATTAAATGTTAATTATTTTAATTATTTATTATTAATTGTTATTTAATTCTTAATAATACTATTAAAAATAATTATATTATTAATTATTTATCATGTTAATTATATTAATAAATAATTTATAATATTATTAATTGTTATTTTTCATCTTAATTATCATCTTTAATGTTAATTATTAATAATGTTTTTTAGTTTTTTAACATTTAAATTATTAATAATTAATTATACCATTAATTAGTAATTATTAATTATAACATTAATTATATTGACAATATTTTTAATTACTTATTATTATTTTTTTAGTTATTAATTATTTATTATAATGGTAATTATTAATAATTATATTAAAAATAATTATATTATTATTTATTATATTCCATTTTAATTATTGTTATATCATATTTTTTTAATATTTAAATTATTAATAAATAATTATATTATTGATTATTGATTATTGATTATCATATTAATTATATTGATAATATTGTTAATATTTAAATTATTAATTATTAATAAATATTTATTGTTTTTCATGCTCAATATTAAATTTTTTTAATAAAAATTTATTTTAAAATGTTGGGCATTCACTGAATGTGGTTGCAGTATTCAATGATGGTGGGCTACCCACCCCCCACCAATCTCTACCTACCATCTGTTGCACTACCTATAAAAGGATAGTGCAGCACCCCTCTAGTGGATATCGAGAGATATATACAAGGAAGATGCCAAAAGCCTCAATAAAATTGTGTGTCTTTCCTTCTTCTCATATTTATCAATTGTTTAAACTTTACTCATTTCAATTTTTATTTTCACAACACATTATCAGCATGAATGCTCAAAATGGGAGAAAATGTGTTTTTATTTTAAGCCTTATTTTCACCATATGGTTGGACAGTTCAAATTATTTATAGAATATTATTTATTTACTACCAAATTGGATGGTTTGTGTAATTTATTTAATTACCACCATAAAGGTCGGATTGTCGTCTGCCCAGAAGATTATTAATTTATTTATTTTAAACTGCCTGATTGGATAGTCTAATTAATAAATCAATAAACTTGAGAAAGTTTTAAATGAGTAATGTGATGTATTGATTTATTTCTTTCAAGCCCCCATGCAAAATATCTATTAACCAATTAATGTGGGATATAAAAAAAATATTATTAAATAATAATATTAACCTAATTTTAATATTTTGATACCATTTTTATTTATTGTATTTTCTTTAAGAGAAATGTAAACTATCATTGTATTTTTATTTTGAATAATAATAAAGTTTTTTCTCCCTCTCATAGTTATCATCATGTCAATTTTACAAAACTAAAATTCATCACTCTAGATATTACTGAACGTAATTACATGTTGTGGATGATGGATGTTGAAATTCATCTTGAATCTATGGATCTCATGGAAATAATTAAAGAAAATAATTCACAAACCCTCCAAAATAAAGCAAAGACGATGATCTTCCTCAGAAGACATCTCGATAAGGGATTGAAATATGAATACCTCACATAAAGATATCCATGTAATCTCTAGGAGAATTTGAAAGATAGGTATGATCATTAAAAGAAGGTTGTTCTTCCCATGGCCCGTGATGAATGGAATTCTTTACGCTTCCAAGACTATAAAAGGGCTAGTGATTACAATTCTATTATGTATAAAATTGTATCACAGTTAAATTATTATGGTATTGAGATTATGGATGTTGATATACTTGAAAAAACGTATATGAAATTCCATGAATCTCACATCACCCTACAATATCAATATCACTTGTGAGGGTATATAAAATATTCTAATCTCATATCATCATTACCTATATCATATAAGAAAAATGAACTTTTAATTAAAAATCACTAGTCTCTTCCTACTAGTTTAGCGGTATCATTTCCTAAAGAAAATGTTATATTTCATGAAAATGATCATGGATGAAGTTAGATATGTGATTCTCATGGTGGACATGGTTTTAGTAGCATGCTTGGATGAGGACATGGTTCTAACCATGGGCATGCTCAAAATGAATATCATAATCAAATAAATAGAATCTCAAGCACTTTGAGGAATCTTGAAGATTCCTACTACAAGTGTGGTTTTAAGGGACATTGGTCCAGAGTTTGTGGAACCCCAGAGCATCTTTGTAATCTCTATAAAGTTTCTCTTGAAATAAATAATAATGAACCACACTTTGATGAGACATCCTATAAAGGGAAAGAAAATGAGTTGAATTTTACTGAAAATCATGAGCCATCAAATGATGATTTTACATACTTCGAAGTGGGTGATTTTACTTAGGAATTTGATGTGATGATAGTTGGAAACAATTCAGAAAAATTAAAATAGTTATGATATGTGGTATGGTGTTTTGTTTTGTATTCTTTCTATTTTTGATATTGTATTATTTCAATTTCATAAAGTGTTTATTGTAATATTAGTGTCCTTGATTTATAGAATTAAAATGGATTGTGTAAAAGGGATAGATATTTTCATATCAAATAGTGGAACAACACACACAATTCTTAAAAATAAAAAATATTTTTCTAATCTTAAAACAATAATTCCAATTTTGAATACTATATCAAGTCCTACAAATCTGATAGAAGGGAATGGTAAAGAAATTTTTTCTTTACCTAATGGGGAAAATTTATTTATAATAAATGAATTGTTTTCCCCAAAATTTAAAAGAAACTTATTAAGTTTCAATGATATACACTATCATGGGTATGATACCCAAACTATATTTGATTGAAATGAAAAGTACATGTGCATTACCATTAATAAATTTGATAAGAGTCATGTATTATAAAAACTATCAAAATTATTAATTATATTACATTATACATATATAAGTGCAATTAAAATACATATGGTAGTAAAGAATGGACCACAAATTAATTAATTTATGGCATGAATGGTTGGTTCATCCAAGTTCGGGGATGATGTGACAAAAATAATTGAAAGTTCTCATGGACATTCAATAAAGGTCCTGAAGATCTCTCCACTGAAAAAATCCATGTGAGGATTTTTCTTTTAGAAAACTGGTTGTAAGACCATCTGTAGCTAAAATTAAGGATGAAATTTCAACATTTCTTGAATGAATTCAAGGGGATATATGTGGATCTATTCATCCATCATGTAGACCATTTAAATATTTTATGGTATTAATTTATTCATCTAGAAGATGGTCACATATATATTTTATTTCAAAATGTAATATAACATTTTCACAATTTCTTGCTGAAATAATTAAATTGAAAGCACAATTCCATGATTATGTCATCAATAAATCAAGAATTAATAATATCTAATAAGTTACTGCTCAAGCTTTAAATGATTATTATATGTTAATGGGGTTACTATACAGCATCCAGTCACCCATGTGTTGGAGTTGGTTCCCTAGAACCAGCTTCTGTGTACTTTATGATAACTTGTATTCATTTTTTTTAATATTAATAAACTTCTTATCACATGATGATTGTTATTTTATGTGATATATTATGTGATAATGTCCTAAGACTATTTGTCACATTGAAAAGTCATATCAATTCTACACTATGATAAGAACCCAAAATTTCCATGATAATATTCTTAAATATATTTTCTATAGCTAGATAAAATCATTTGAGGGACATAAATGATGTAGGATATCAGGGGTAGAGACTCATAGAACTTTTAGGCACCTTCTCAGGGTGTACACTCTTGGTATTATCCTATGTTGGATATTATGAGAATGAGACCCTCTAGTAGGAAATACACATTTATATGTGTCATTGGATATTCCTGTCTATGTACGTGTGTATTGATCCTTAAAATTTAAGATTATTATTAATTAGTGTTATAAGTCACGTACTTTGATGTATTTATGAAAATTGTGATGACATATGTTTGTGGTGAGGTAGGATACGTTAGGTGTGTCATGGGTAATATTTCAGTAATGAATAATGCAAGAAAGGATTTGTCCCTTATATTCTTTAATAGAAGTTGATATCTTAGTACCTTTTATGGAAATTATATAGCCTAAATAAATCCATGTTCATGGTGTTCTATAGGCAATTCAATTTCTAGAAATTCAAAGAAAGAGACATCGAGCACATAGGTTGATGACACCAGCATGCAACCCACTTGATTAGAGATATCATGATAAATGGATTATATTACACAGTAGGTGTACGTATGAGGTATTATGTCATTACAGAATTAACTTCTTTCTTTATGGGTGTCTTGTCATGTTACTAAATGCTAACCTTAGACTTTAGGCTGCTTCGCCTAATGCCACTGAGAAAGAGGTCTCGAGGGTCACACACTAAGTGTATCCAGAATCTCAATTAAATAATATATTATTATTTATTATTTAAAAAGTTGAATAAATATTATTCTCTCATATGGTTTAATAATCATTCATATTTTCTTATTCACATATATTCTTTCATCAGTTATTCGAGAAAATTTTATGTGAGCAGAATATTTAATAAATATTTATTTGTTATCTGGTGAATATAATATTTATTTATTTATTATCGAATAATGAAAAGATATTTATTTATTAAGTAAATAGTCATTATTCAAGGATAAATAAATATTATGGAGGAATGGTGGACCGAGTTTAATGGTCCGGTGAGAAATAATATATATATTGAATTTTATTTGAATAAATAATATTTAATTTTAATTCATGAGTTTAGCACATGTTAAGAAATAATATTATTATTATAATTATAGACATTGGGTTCTGTAGGTATTAAATAAATAATAAATGGAACTTGTGTAATTATTTATTTCTAACCCTAGTGTTATATAAACCCAATTATATTATTTTTCCATCACAACCAATTTATTTCTTTTGTTGTGAACAATGAAATCCGTAGAATCCTCTTGAAGACCTAGAGATATCACTTCACCAAGAACACTCCTAATAATGGAGAGTGATCTTCCTCCACCATCCACTCTCGAGTTTAGATATATCAAGGACAATCCTTTTCAAGATAATCTTGGGGTGATCAAAGGTGAACGATGCAAGCGAAAGGATCTACCATGCTAACACTCAGAGATTCCTACGGTGATGTTTGGAGATTCATGGACCATGTGTAGATCCCTAATTAAGGGAATATAATCTTTATTACTATGATGCAAAGATGGTACAACATAGATCCATTTTTAGATCCATAAATGAAGAAAGAATTTCATGTGATGTAATTCTTTAATTTCTTAAATTAATTATAAATAATATGTGATGATTCTGCACTTCGGTTCCAGTGTTTATCCATTGTCTATATTATTTGATTCAATTCAAGTGATCACACCATTTATCATTGTGCAAATCTTGGATTATTCATTGATCATGATAAAAAAAATAAAGTTGGGAACAACCCATACAATACTTTAGCTGCACCCGGAACCTACAAGTAGCATCAGAGGGTTACATAATTATTTATAATTGTTAAAGATCATTGATTGATTGATTGATTTTTCATTGGTTTTAAATTCTAGTTTAATCATTATTTAATCTTAATTACGGGTTCTATTTTATTCCTCTTGGTTTCTCATAAATATAATCAAATAGATTAATTTTATTAAAAAAATAAATTCAAAGATCTCATCCAGAGCGGCCGAGGAGTCTGTCCAGATAACACAAGAGTACACATCACGTAACCCAGATTTACACATTGTGTACTAGTGTTTAATGCTTCAATAATTAATTCAGAATTAATTTAAAGAATATGAATTTATTATATGCAGTGAATTTAATTATACACCACATGTTGAATGGGCCAGCCTAGTGCATGGTCAGCTAAAGTACACAACATGCAGTCCTTTAGTCCAATATGGTTCGTATATCCTCTTACATGACCTATCTGACTGGTGACCGTGTAACTTGGAGACCACGCACTATGTATCCCATTTACACGTCATGTAATAAAAAAAAATTCATGACATGGTTACCCACCAAGTCCCTAGGCATGTTCCATGGGTAGACAGTGAGAATAATACACGTCGTGTATCTTAAATGTACACGTCGTATACTTTTACCAAATTATGAATAATTAAAATTAATTTACTATATTGTGAAAACCTTATCAACATATACTTTCATGTGGTCATTAATTTGATGGGACATTCCATATGATGAGTTTTTTATATATATAAATGTTTAATTAATTGTTGTGTAATGTTCAGATCTTCATATCATGTATAAGTATTACTCTACGTATATTGAAGCATTACATGTTACATAAAAAATATGTAAACCATTTGATCATTAAGTTGATAGTGCATGTCATGATATTACATGATGATTCATTTATAACACATGTTACAAGAGTAAACAGTATACATTTATAATACACATTGGGCAGTTCGGATGGGTACTCAACATGTTGCCTCCAAGGTATATTTTGTACATAGTTAATTTTAAATAAATTTATTTAATTTTTTTTAAATTATGATAGATGATAATCTCAATGAAATTTAGATAAAAATTAAAATAAAATAATTGATTAATTAAATAAGATAATTAATTGATTCGAGCACAATTTATCTTAAAAAATAATGATTAGAATTGAATGCTAATTTTATTAAATGTGTAATTACTTGCATGCATGTGGATGATCATGAGCCTAGACCAAACCATTTTATGTGATTGGTTTCATTTAATTTATTATTAAATTAAATTTTTGGAATGTGTGTCATCTCACATCTCATTATCTAAGGGCCCTTGTGCCCATGGTTTCTTTTATATAAACCCCTTAACTAATCATTTGGTAGTGTAGGTGGTTCAAGTTTATATCCATGGTGAAACTAATCCAATAGAGATACATAGGTGGATAGGTGGAAAGCTACAACACAAACCATAAATATTTCAAGGTGTTTTTCCCCAAGGTCGATGGTTAGTTTATCATCTGCAAGATAAACTAACCATTAGTAAAATCTCATGATCATACCACTTAATTATTTTATTTATGTCAAGTTGCATTGTTATTTCATTATGGATGTCTTGTCGCAGTCACATGAATTAATGAATTAACAACCATGCAAGATAGAACTAAAATAAATTGTCTTATGTGTAAATATTATCTAAGACATGGTTAATCACTTAAGTAAATACACTTAATATTAACAAGCATGTAATAAAGATAATAATTGGAAATTACACATAAAAGATAAAATCCATCAATTATATATATTAAGTTGGTATAACCTTCCACTACTTCAGTTAAAATTAAACCATAGTTCAAAGTGCTTGACTATCCAAAGTTGGGGTGATTTCAATTATCGTGGAATTCTAACTTGAATTTTTCGGTTGACTTAACTTAGTTCACATCAAGGGTTTAATACCAAAGCAGGACTTAGTGTAAATGAGAGGAAAAGGTTGAGGAAATACAATTTTAGGAATTTAGGATTGGGGAGTTCACTCAATATATCAAGGAACTCTGAGTTAATGTAGTTGGAATTTGGAATTCCTACCTAAAACCCTTTAAACAACTTCACCAGCTAAATCTGAAGTGATGAGAAGGATAATATGGGTCCTTACCACTAGAATATAAAAGAAACAACATATTTTAAAGCTAGTGGTGAGGGTTATTGGGTTTTGATAAAATAGTGAGAGATTTAATAAATATAATATCTATTTATTTATCTAAAATTTATCAGATAAAGTACTAAAACTATTCTCATATTATTTGAAGAAAAAATCATAAAAATGACTTCAAACATATCACTGTGATCTATACTTTAGAAGGATAACCTTGTCACCAACACAAATTTCCAAGAATCGAAAAGGGTTTTATGCATTATCCTACACCATAAAAGGAAATTATATGTGTTGGAAGAACATGTTCCTGGTGTTTATGGAAATGAGGATAATGAGGAAGAGTTGTCTCTATATGATAAACATTTGAACGATGCTATATATGTTTAGTGTTTCGTGCTATCATCCATGACCAATGAGCTTTTTAAGCAACATGAGGACATGGATGCTTATAGCATGATGTCTCACCTTCAGGATCTCTATCAAGAGAAGGCAAGACACGAGAGATATGAGATCTCAAATGCTTTATTTAAAAATAATATTGGAGATTTGACACCAATTGGGACTTTTGTAGTCAGGCTTATTGTCTAAATTGAATTCTTAGACATCTTAGGGATTAAATTCCAAGATGAGTTACATAGGTATATCATACTTTCCTCACTACCCAATACCTTCACTAGTTTTATTCCTAATTATAACCTAATAAATAATGAGAATATTCATTCAAAACTTATTAATCTGATTATCCAAGTAGATAAGGACATGGGGCCTTACAAACTCGTAGTCCTTATGGTGTATAAGAAAAATAATAACAGTGAAAAGGGGACAAAGACTCATAATAATTCTAAATATCTTGATAACCATCCTTCAAAGAAGAGGAAGATCTAGATGTAGGGTAAGGAAGAGGAGAGGTGAATCTAAAGGTGTTTTCATTATCAAGTGTAATATTTTAATAGGGTATTAAATATACCTTGTGGTTCTCACATTTGTATCCAAATACAGGAACTAAGTATATTCTAAAATATTTATAGAGGAGAGGTGGATTTGAGATCTGCCAATGGTGCAAGGATAGTTTCTCTAGACATTGGTGACTACCACCTTTTATTTCCAATGGGAATGATATTTGTTTTAAGAGATTTTGATTATATTCCAACTATTACCAAGAACATAATCTGTATATCATACCTTGATGTGGATGGTTTTATTTTCAATTTTGGGAATAAAATTTGTTACTTTTATAAAGATAACATATGGTATGGTATGGTGCATTTAAATAACGATCTTTATGTATTAAATTATGAAAAAAAAGTATTGTAAATAGATAACGAATCATGTTCACATGACTCATATAACACCTAGTTATGGCATCATCATCTTGGTCATGTAAACAAGAAGCATTGGATAAATCTATGTCAAGATGGTTATTAAGAATATTTTGATCTAAAACCACTTGAAATGTTTAATTATTATTTACAAGGAAAAATTACCAGACTTCCATGTCATGACCCATCCTAATGGGGATCATTCCATGAGTACCCCAAGCCCACCTCTTATATGCCAGGAGATGGCGACTAGTGTTGAATAGGACTATCACACATATGGGAGGCCTTAGCCTAAGTTACCTGTAGACACACACACACATCCAAGCCCATACAATGTTAAAATGTAAAACAACTGACAACCATCCATGCATACATCTATAATCTCACCATCATAGTACGACAACAAATACTGGAAAGAAAAAGGGCCAAATAAAATCCCACCACAAATAAACTGAAAACAAGTCCAACTTATAAAGTGGGTGAGGAATGTTGTAAATGCAACCCCAGGAACACACCTTGGTTTTTTCAACTCACTAAGCTCCTTCTGGTCCTAGTCCCTTTAGTAATATATTGAATAGTAAGTCATCTTCATAAGACATGACATGTGATAGAAAATCCCATGTAGGGGTGAGTATAACAATACCTAGTAGGACACCCCGAAGTCATTAAGAATATAAAATAAATAATAATATTCATATCATCATAGGTATATGTAAAAACACACATAACAAGGATATCCAGATATACTCAACATAGACACACAGTCTCAAGGTAAAGTCACAATCGTAATGACATACTGGGATTCTTGCTCAAAGGTTCCACATATCACTCATCCAGAAGAACACACTCCATGATTCAGATAGCATCGATGGTGTCTATCCAAGATTTCATTCTCATCAAGTATCACCATAATAAGTACATGCTATAAGTCTTAAGAGAATGATACACATATGGGGATCACACCCAATTCCATGTGGTATACCAACAACTCAATCTGGATTAACATGTTAAGTAGTGGATTGACGCCCACATAGTGTTGGTCATGATGATACCAAGAATCTCACCTAGGGAAATTATGATGATAGGGTATCTCACTTCAGGCCTTATAGAAGGATTCTAATAAATCTACCCAAGAATAAAGTTCCTCAAAAGAGATCACCATTCTATATATAGAAGGTGGTTCCATATTAAACCCTTAGGGAATTGATCAAGGGAACATACCCTAACAAAACATTCCCAAGCTGAAGAGGACAAGGGATCCAATACATATTTGAAGTATTATACTACATGTACTAGTATATGGTGTGTCCCTTTGGCACCGAGTCCTACTCGTGTATCATGACCCATGCACGTGTCCTTTTCTATGTCCAAGTGCATGGTGTTTTCAATCTTGTGTACTCTTGATTGTGTCCAAGTATACAGATCTTCCCATGTACTCCTAGACCAGTCATGTCTGTGCCTAAGTACACAGTGATTCCTAGACCATGTACTCCTTTTCATGTCCATGTACCCTCTTAGGTATACACCTATCTACCAAGTAAAGGTAACACGCCATGTGAAATTTATCTTCTTGTAGAAACCCTAGCACCGCACAAGGGGGTCCCACATAGCGTGTAACTCCAAAATACATGTCGTGTATACTAGGATTTCACAAAACTCATGGGTTCCTTCTCTGCATTCACCCACACCACTGTTGTCTCCTTTTCCACCATCAATATCTCTGATAAGAAAGGATATGGTCTCAGACGAGCCTTTCTGTCACTGTTCGTCGAAATCCAGTCACCAAAACGCATGGTAAAAATGATCTTAATTAGTCCTCGTCACCATCACATGCCCCACTGGAACTAGGGGTATCAAATCCATCCCCATTCCTTCATCACCATCATCACAGCTCGATCCCATCATTAATCTAAACCCATATCGGTGATATCAGTCTCTTGTGCTAAGAAACGGGTGTGCAACGATTGATTATTCTGTATTTTGGTAATACTATCGGTCAAAAAAAATACCAGGGATGAACACATGAAGAATAGTGGGATAAAAACAATAAAAACACAAAATAGTAATGAACCTTTACCATTCTAAGGTTGGACTTGATCTGTTGTTTTTAGAACGATGAACGATGATCCATAATAGAATAAGCAATTTCCCCTAATAATCCCCATAGAATAAACCCGCACTCACAATACAATTGAACCACGAATCAATATATTGGTCAATTGATTAACATTCATCATAGGATAAGAAAACATGGATAAATCCACAAATACAAATGTCATACATCAATTTAGATCAATCGTTGGAGAACAATAGTTGCACATCGTTGTTGTTGGCGAGATCTACACGTTTCATTGGCACACCGATCAATGATCCACGATATGGTCATCATTCTCCCAAGGAATATCCTCTAATTACCTCTCCAGTGTCTCCAAGGTTATGGTGGATAACCCTAAGATTCCATCATAACCATGTAATTATAGGTAAAAATCAGGTCATGAATTTTTAATTAAATTAATTTATTTATTTAAATGTTCACCCACGACCAAGCCCAACCTGAACGTCAGACAAGGTCAAGGGATAGGTCGTGCCTAGGGTAAAACCTACACTCTAAACTCAATGGAGGCCTCATATTCCTAATATGATCTTTTATTTAGGAGTTATTACAGTTTTTTAGGAAAACTGTGTAACCATGATATTTAATATATTTTATATATTTCAAAAATTAATTTCAGACACATAGGGACTCAGAATATCATGTCATCTCAACACCTAGATCTGAAAATAATCCTTATAATATTATAAAACAATAAATAGAGAAATTAGAGTCATTGAATTCTCCCCATGTTGGGGATTTACATCCTAGAAAGTCAAAACAAAAGGCTACACAAAGATATGTGGGTACGAAGCACGCATCTAGGTCTCTCACTCTCGGGTGCTCTCTTGAAGATTATCATGATACCATTATACATGAACTAAAGGAATATCTCACCCACAAAGGAACATCTTCTATCAATCCTCAATATCTATTAGGTACTTAGAAAAGGTGACTTTATACTTGATGTCCTTCTCGCATCAGTCGATAACATGCGATGGGACATGTACATACCTCATCAGCTATGACACATGGAAGATGTTGTGTACTCGGTCTAACTATAGCAGTTGAGATAAGTAGTAAATCACCTCGCCAACTCTATATCGTATTTAGAAAGGGACAATGAATCTTGGAGATAGCATGTCGCCCCATCCAAATACCTTCAATCCACGTCATGGTGAGACCCTCAAGAACAATGGTCTCCCTCCTTGAACTCAAAATCCACCATCATCGATCCTCTTAGGAATTTTGATAGCTCTATGCAATCCTCATCTTCTCTTAGAAGATCTACACCTTCTCTGTAGAGGTTTGTACCAACTCTGGCCCTATAAGTATTGACTCTCCTAGGTCAGTCTAGTATAGTGATGACCTATAGGGTCACTCGTACAATGCCTAAAATGGTTCCATACCGATGGTGGAATGATAAATTTTATTTTACACAAACTCCACCAATGGTAATTGATCCCCCACAACTACAAACAAAGTATAACATGCAAGCCTTCAATATTCCCTATAAGACCTAAATGGTTTTCTTAGTTTGACCATCAGTCTGGGGGTGAAACGTCATGCTCAAATACAATTGAGTCCCAAATGAATCCTATAATCCCATACATAACCAAGATGTAAAGAAAGAATCATGGTAAAAAATGATCATTGAGGGAACCCCATGGAGTTGGACTATCTTATGCATGTAGAGGCATTCCAATCTCTCAAGTGAACTCTACTCCAAAATAGCTAGGAAGTGGACCAACTTGGTGAGTCTGTATATGATCACCCAGATGGAATTGTGTCCCCTAGAAATATATTATAACCTTATGTTGAATTCCATGGATATTCCATCTCACTTACACTATGGAATCTCAAAGGGTTAAGCTAAGCCCGTTGGAACTGGGTTCTTAGACTTCACTTGATGACAACTAAGGCATAGAGATACAAACTCTATGACTCTCTTATTCATCCATGACCACCAAAACTAATGTCGGAGGTCCTAGTATATATTCACCACACCTAGATGTACCACTAAGGGAGATGTATGGAACTCTCTCAGAACCTCCTCCCATGATGTCATGAGTACCATCATGCGTCTTCTAAAGATAATGATATGATCCCCACCTTTATAAAATTCATTAGGATCATATCTAGTGGATATCTGAGTACATAGGGTGTCATAGTCGGTATCCCCAAGTTTTTCCTCCCTAAATCGTTGTAGAAGCAGAGGGGTAACAACCATTGATTGGAGGTAAGCTGCTTCATCCCCATACACAAAGGATAACTATAATGAGGCCCATTGATCTAACACCTCACCTGACAACTGTGAACAAGATCTCCTGCTGAGGGAATATGCTACCACATTCCCCTACCCATGAGTATATAAAATATCAAAGTCATATTCCTAGATAAACTTTAGTCATCACCTCTATATCAAGTTAATATCCTTCTGAGGGAAGATATACTTGTGCCTCTTGTGGTTATAATAGATGATAAACTACCCCCAATCAGGTAGTGTCGCCACATCTTTACTGTGAATATTATTGCTTATAACTCAAGATCATGGGTCGTGTAGTTCTTCACATGTGGTTTCAACTGATATAATCATAGGTAATAACCACCTACCTTTTCATCAGAAAACAACCAAGCTTGGTTCCTGATGAATTGCAGAATACTATGTACTCAACATCCTCCTTTAGAAATCTAAATATGGGAGTTCTCATCAATATCTTCCTCAACTCCTATAAAGTATAACGGAACCTCTCTATCCATGCTAACGGTTCCCCCTTTTGGACCAAAGCTATCAAAGGAATTGATCTCCTAGATAAATCGGGTATTAATCTCTGATAGTAGAGTGCCAACCCAAGGAATATATACACCTTTTTAATACTATTGGGTAGATCCCAAGCTATAACTTCCTCATCCTTCATTGGGTACACTACCACGCCATCTACTAAGATAACATGTCCTAGGAATTGGACCTCCTAAATCCAAAATTGTCACTTCAAGAGCTTCTTGTAAGTATGGTTCTCTCATAGTGCATACAGAACCATCCTCAATTTTCTTGAATTCTCCTTCTTGAACATTTAGTACATTAGGATATCATCGATGAATGCTACCATAAATTGGTCTAAGAAAATCTGAAATATGCAGTTCATGATTCCTAGGAACACTTTCAGGGCATTCGTCTTGCCAAAGAGAATCACCAAGTACTCATAGTGACTGTAGTGACATCTGAATTTCATCTTCAGTATATCCTCATCTTGTACTCTCAACTAGTGATAGCCTAATCTGAGTTCAATATTTGAGAACCATAATGAATATCCCAAATGATCAAGGAGGTCATCGATCCTTGATAGTGGATATTTTTTCTTTACAGTCTCCTGGTTTAGGTGACGGTAATCCACGCACAACCTCAAGATCATGTATTCCTTCTTAGCGAATAACATTGGGGATACCCAGGGTGAAACATTAGGTCTGACAGATCCCTTCCTCTGTAAGTCCTCCAACTACACCCTTAGATCATGAATCTCTACAGGATCCATCTGATATGTTTGCATATATATTGAGTTTATCCTAGGGTGTAGGTCAATGCAGAAGTATATCTCTCGGTGATGAGGTAAGAGTGGAACGTCCTCAAGAAATACATACTCATACTATTCCACCACTATAGGAAAATGAAATCTCATTAAATCTAATGCACTGAGGTTCATGCTAACCAATTAATGAGTAATCAGTTGCACCCCCTATGTATAAATTCATCCTGCTCTACCTGGGTTTCCTTTTCACCCACAAAGGAAAACCTTGTCTCATCGATATGGACACACCACATACTCCACCTAAAATAGTCTATCTGGGAATGAACTATAGATAATCATTCCATACCTAAGATTATATTATAAGGCCTCATCATGATACAAAGAGATCCCAATAAAACTTCTACCTCCAAGTGTCATGTCACACTATCGACACAAGTGTATGATCATTGAGTCACCTCCTGTTGAAGTCTCCAAGTGCAAGGGTCTAGCTAAAGGCTCAAGAGGAATCTCTATGTCTCAAACCAGATAAGTGGTAATAAAGGAATTACTCATACCTATGTCTATTAGTACTGTAGAAAAGGCAAACAAAATACAAATCGTACCTCAGATCATGTCACAAACCAACCTAGGTCAACCCCGAACCGGTCACCTGGGTTGAACCTGAACCGGTCACCTAGGTCGACCCATGATAAGGCCTAAGAGGTGTTCGTGATCCTCCTGGACATGAAACTAGTGTCAATAATAAAATATAAAGTAGTTGGGAATGATTTATCCCATGATACATCAAATCACTAATAAAATATAAATTGAACAATAAAAATAAACATAAAAATAATAAATAAATAAACTGCTACATGTACCTCTATGTAACCTTATAGGTCACCTCCAACCATATTATTACACTTGCTCCATTAGAAATCCAGATCTGGGAGCAGCACCAAAATCTAAAAACAAAGATAAATCTATATGCATGAGTATTAAAACTCAGTAGGCGTGCCTAAACAAATCCATTCCCAATGAATTTCCTTTAAACAAAGAGTCATAAATTTCATGTTTGAAATACATTATATATTAACATAGATTATTCACACATTTCCTTCAAATCATGGTTCATTGCCTTTTCCATTTAAAACTAGTTTCTATTCCAAGAAGGAAGCTTTAATATTTTAAATAAAGTGGGATAGAGAAGAAGGAATGATGTTTTATTTAAAAAGGGGAAAGAAGTTGTAAATCATTCTCAAAAACATTTCCATAAACATTTGAAAACCATTTTATCACCTTTAGAGAAGAGATACACCATACAAGGAAGAAAGAAAAATGATCACACAAGGGCAGTGGAAAATAGCATGCATGAGTAACCAACCAAACATGGAACCTAAATCATCTACTATAAACAAATAAGTGTTGGAGAACATGGGAAAACCTATAAGATTAGTGGATAATCTAGAACATACTAAAACCTAATTCATCCCATAGGCATGCCTGACTCGATTCTATCAACCCGCCCAAACACTCGGTCTTACCCTACTTAGCCTAACCGAGGGGCATAATCCCAAAGCAGAGAAAGTTTCATACTAAGGGACACTAGCCAGTGCGTAATCCAAACTAGTGAAGAAAACATTATTAGAAAATATGCTAGCTATACCAGGTTCTCATGTCAAGAATAAAGTGGGGGTGAGCCAAGTAATGCCAAACAACCAACCACACATACATATATATATCAAACGCATCCATTACACAACCACACAATGATGTATTAACCCTAATTTACTCCAAGGTATTTTATCCCCTCTTTCCTTCAACTATCAATATGTGAGCCAAGTACCATCCAAGGACATCCCATTCCCATTATCATTCAACAAGGTAATAGGTGCATCCCAAAGAGATTTTTCAAAGTAACTCGTTTTATAAAAGTTCCAAACAGGCCTCAAGAAACCATTTAATGCCAAACCATTTCCAAAAAATGATTAAACACATTATTTTTAAATCCAAAACCACTTAGAAATCCATTAGAGAAACCAAAACATATTTATCAATATAAATCCATTCTTTAAGAACCACAAATCAGTTTTAAATTCCAATCGGGAATTTTGACAAACACTTGGAGTGAAAAATTTCATAAAACATTTTCATTCAATCTAAACAAGGGAGTAAATTCAACTCACTTAATGTCAAAAAAATATTCTAAAAATCATACATCACTATTTATAATTAAAACTATGAGTGAAAACCAATCAATTAATGTTTCTTAAATTTAAATCCCAAATGAAAAGGGATATCTACCTCAATGGGGAGATAATTAAGTTAAAACACCCTGGAACTCGATGACTTTAATGACAGAAACACAAAAATTACACTTTTTTATTTCACGCATATGCACCTTCGCTTATATGTAAGGATATCTATCCCATTTTCATGTCCAAATATGTACAAGTGGATCCTTACATATATGTGTATACATGCATATACCCCTTTACACTTACACATGTATGCATTTCCATATACACATGTAACCACACCTGGCCCCATTATATATATTTATCCTACCATGGGTGAATATATATAAAAGGGGAACTTACATATATACATTTCTACCTATGAATATGACTTTAAGTATTTGACAATGGTGGATCGAATACACCCAAATGGGGTCCAACATGCACTACAACAATATTAGGAACCCAAACCTTACAAACACCCTAATTAAAATTGGGCTAAAAGAAAAGGCATAATAAAACCTACCTCAAAACAGTGGTGGGTGAACCAAAATAGTTTTATATGCTTCGCCTTCGGTGGTGGATGTAGAAACATGCTCGAAGAATACCCAAGAGACCCATTGAAATCCCTAACACTAGAAAAGATAACCAAAAATCAGGTTAACCCTTAACCTAGGGTTCGGCCGAGCTAGGTAGGGTGATGGGGAAGGGAAAATTCCACAAAATAAAAAGAGGAGGGAGTCATAGTTATTACCTCAAGACACCAACCATCAAACCCAAAGAAATTCATTGGATTGCAGTAGAGGAGAGGGATCGAAGGAGGGGGTGACGTGTGTGGCTGGAGAGGAAGAGGGGGAGGGCATCACGCAATAGGAGGGAGGAAAGGGAGAAGGAAAATAAGAGGGAAAGAGAAAAAACAAAAACAAAATTAAAAAAAATGAACAACCCACACTGTTTGCAGATGGTTTACCAAACCATGCGCCAACCATACACTGGACACATCCTAGTTCAGGAACCCTTGCATGGTTACACCTAGGGAAGATGCACAATTGATTAAACCATGTTCAAACTTTTCCACTCGACCCTGTCAACTCATAGAGCCCAACCACATGCTTGTCGCATGGTTTAATTAAACCACTCACAATCCATGTGCCACAACACAGACCACCTAGACACCCGCATGGGCATCGCATGATTACTACTAACCATGCGGGCTAACCATGAAACAGCTATAAAACCTCCAAAATTTTAAATTTAAACTAGAAAACTACCAAAACTCAAAAGAGAAGATAAAATAATTAAATAATTAATATTTTAAGGTCGATGTGTGATAATTCTCCCCACCATTAACACTTTCTTCCCCTAGAAAGTCACCCAACCAAATGAGGAAAAAAATTAGGACTCAGAACTAATTAAAACCAAATGAAACCAATAAAATTGGTGTGACCTTTCAACTCTTCAAGTCACACCTAACCAGCTCTAGAGAAACCTATAACAGTGAGAACCATAGAGATAAGATAAAGTTCTCCTGACCACAAGCAATTAGCTATCACCGACCAACTCTAGAAGAAACCACAACAATATTTATGGTGGATCTCCCCACTATTTAAGAACCAACCATCTTATACCCACCAGCATGGGCCCGTATGGGAAACCCAACATGAACCAACTTGGGAACTCCCCGTAGAAACTAACCCACACCCCCAAGGGGGGACAACAAAAGAAAATCCAAACCAAGAGGCGAACCAAACCACAATTCATCATTTCCACAAGACAAAACCATCTCCAAAACAAGAAAAACTTGAATCCAAAATTGACTCACAAGAAGGATAACCATTTTATAATTCACATTCATAAGGCATAATTATAGAAATTCCAAGAGAGGACACTGGGATCATCAAAACAAAAGGTTCCTAGGGACATAAAACTACAATAGATGAAAAATTTAATGGTAACCACTCTGACATTAGAGAAAACATGTTGGATTTACATCCCCCACACCTATAAATTCTCCGATTACATGAAAAGATTCACTCTGGGACCTATGGATGGAGTCCTGATGTCTTGAAACATCTGCTTCCCTACAGTCGGGAACTAGTAACCTATTATTGAGGCTTCCTCTTCTAGAAACCTAGATTATAGAAATTTTCCATGATCACACCATCAACAAGACTTTATAGGTTTATGGAATGATGTATTAGAGTTCTAAAACTAACCATACTAGAAACTAATAAAAATGGTGTGATAATGAAAGGTAGGAACTGACAAGGAGACTTGTCTAAAATAGGTTCCTTCAGTTCACACTCCTCACCGGATGGGGAACCTCCATAAGAACCAAAATAAGCTGCTATCAACTGCCATGGTATATCCTCTAAGACTCTCCCAAATGAAATAATGAGATATTTGTTTCCTAGATGGAGACACCACAAGAAAATTTGAGATTTTAACTAATATCTTGATGTTATCAGTGGAGAAAAGAAACCAGCTCTTTGAAATGGTCAACATTTTCCTTCACCATCAATTGACCTTATCAAGCCTCCATGAGATCTAACACTTTATTATCCTTAAATTACTTGATAATAAACCACTGTCTGAAAGTGGTCTTGAATATGACTCAAGACATCTCAACTAGAAACTATAATGGAACAACAACCTTCCACCGATCCAATCATGGACCCTTAGACAAACTTAAAACAACTCGAACCCTCACTGCTTCAGAAGTTCCCATAAACCTAAAAACACTTTTGACTTCCTTGAGTCACTCCACTATCTCTAATGAACCTCGATCACCTCAAAAAATAAAAAACAACTAAAATGGACTTGATCCAGCCACTCCACTGGGTGTCTGGGTATAGACAAATACCAGAAGAGGCTCACAAGAAACCTTTAAGACCTTTTTAGGAAGCATACTATAAAAAAAATAAGAACACAAAACCCAAATAAACATCCAACAAAAACCCAACAGAAAGAATTACCTAAGGAAAAATACCACACCCTGAGCTAAAACACCAAGCTCATAAGCTAAACATCACAAAACAAAACCAAAATCCTTTTTCAAAACCCACCATTTTCTTTTCAAATTCAAAACCATTTTACCCAAGGATGCTTTTCAAAATTTATATTCCCCTTTCAAATCCAATTTAAATATCAAAGACCACTTTCAAATTACATTTTTTTCATTTCAAGTCCCCTTAGTCAAAATTCACTCTGATTCATCTTCTTTAAAACAAAAAACACACCTTCCAATTCCCCTTATGAAACCACACATTCTGCTAAAAGGAAACCATTTCCAGAAATTATTTTCATTTTCAAATCTATGTTACCACTCCAAAGACCATTTTACTTTTAAAAATCACTCACACAAACCAAAAACAAACTAAAAACACCACTAGCACTGAAGCACCTAGATGAGGAACTAGTGGCCATGCTTAACCCGACTATATGGTTTAGAGAACCATTCCCTAAAAAATCACTAAAAACTAGGAGTGTCTCAAACCATACAATCGGGAACCACATGGGTCGCTCCTCCATGTAATATTGTCATGTAACACTAGATCACTAACTTGGTCATCCCCCATCCACACAAACTAAAAACAATGACTCAAATCTCAGACAACCTCTGGAAACTCGAGGATCAGAATGAGAAAGAGTTCACAATGCTCTTCCCGTACCTACCTATCGAGTCCCAATAGTCATATCTCTGATCTACCTAACACCCTAAATAACAAGGGCCTCCTCTGATACCATTTTTTCATGAACCAATCTGAGTCGGCCCCGAACAAGTCACCCAATTCGGCCCAAGAAAAGGCCCGAAAGGCATTCCTGATTCTCCTAGGCTGACAACTAGTGTCGGGCATCAAAGATAAAGCAATTTGGAATGATTTATCCCATAATACAATAAACCAATAATCAAATATAAATTGAAAAATAAAAATAAACATAAAAATATAAAGAAATAAATTGCTACATGTACCACCATGTGACCTCATGGGTCACCTCCAACAATTGGATCACACTCGTTCCATGAGAAAACTAGAGCTATGAGTAGCACCAAAAGGAAAAAATATAAAGGTATATGCGTGAGTATTAAAACCCATTAGTAATTCCCAAATAAATATATTTTTAATGAATTTATTTTAAAAAAAGATTCATCAATTTTAGGTTTTAAATACAATATATATTAACATAGGTTTTCACAAATTTCCTTAAAAAATCATGGTCCATTGCCCTTTCCATTTAAAACTAGTTTCTTTTTCCAAGAAGGAAGGTTTAACATTTTAAAGAAAGAGGGATAGAGAAGAAGGAGTGATGTTTTTATTTAAAAAGGGGGAAGAAGTAGTAAACCATTCTAAAAAATCCATAAACATTTAAAAAACATTTTACCACCTTTATCAAAGAGATACACCATATAAGGAATCAGAAGCAATGATCACATGAGGGAAATGGAAAATAGCATGCATGAGTAACTAACCAAAAAAGGAACCTAAATCATCTACTGTAAACAAATAAGTGTTGGAGAACATGGGAAAACCTAGGAGGTTAGTGGATAATCTAGAACATTCTAAAATCGGATTCATCTTGTAGGCGCACCTAACCCGATGACATCAACCCACCCAAATGCTCATTCTTACCCTACCTGGCCTAACCGAGGGGTATACTCCCAAAGAAGATAAAGTTCCATACTAAGGTCCACTAGCCAATGCGTAATCTAAACTAGTGCAGCAAATGTTCTTGGAAAATCTGTTAGTTGTGTTAGGTTCCCATGTCAAGACTAAAGTGGGGGTGAGCTAAGAAATTCTAAAAAACCAACCACACATACATATATATATCAAACACAACCATTACACAACCACATAATGATGCATCACCCCTAAGTCACTCCAAGGGATTTTCTCCCCTATTGCCTTCAACCATAAACACATGAGGGAAGTTTCATCCAAGTACCTCCCATTCCCATTATCATCCAACAAGGAAAGAGGTGAATCCCAAGGAGATTTTTCAAAGTAAATAATTTTATAAAAGTTACAAATGGGCCTCAAGCAACCATTTAATGCCAACCCATTTCCAAAAAGGGATCAAACACGTCATTTGTAAATCCAAAACCACTTAGAAATCCATTTGAGAAATCAAAGCACATTTAACAAGCCAAATACAACCTTTAGGAACCATAAATCACTTTTAAAGGCCAAAAAGACAATTAAACAAACACTTGGTGTGAAAAAATTCATAAAACATTTTCATTCAATCCAAAAAAGTGTGTAAATTCAACTCACTTTGTGTCAAATAATTATTCTATAAATCATAAATCACTATTTAACATTAAAATGAGGAGTGAAAAGTAAGAAATTAATTTTTTTAAAATTTAAAGGAAAAATGTAAGGGGAGACCTACATCAATAGGAAGATAATCAAGTTGAAACACCCCAATACTTGATGAATTTGACTACGGCAACACAAAAACTCGCCTTTACGCTTGCACGCATATGAACCTTCGCTTATATGTAAGGAAACCTATCCCCTATGTACATATTTTTATGGCCAAATATGTATAAGGGGGTCCTTACATATATGCTCAAACATGCATATACCCCGTTACACTTAGAAATGTATGCATTTCTATATACACATGTAAGCACACATATCCCCATTATATATATTCATCCTACCATGGGTTAATATATATAAAGGGGGAACTTACATATATACATTCTTACCTATGAATACACCTATAATTCTTTGACAATGGTGGATTGAATCCACCCCAATGAGGTCCAAGATGCACTATAATAATATTAGGAACCCAAATATTAGAAACACCATAATTAAATTTGGGTTAATAGAAAATTCAGAAGAAAACCTACCTCAAAACAACAGTGGGGAGAACTGAAATGGTTCGATATGCTTCACCTTTGGAGACGGATGTCGAAACACACTCGAAGAAGACCTAAGAGACCCATTTCAAGCCCTAACACCAGAAAAGTGAACCAAAAATTGGGTTAACCCTTGACCTGGGATTTGGTTGAGCTAGGTAGGATGAAAGGGAAGGGAAAAACACCACAAAAGAGGAAGAGGAGGGAGTTGGAGGTCTTACCTCATGACATCGACCATCAAACCCAAAGAAATCTAGTGGATCATCGTGGAGGAGAGGGATTAGAGGAGGGGGTGATGCGCATGGATAGAGTGGAAGAGGGGAGGATGTCACGTTATAGGAGGGAGGAAAGGGAGAAGGAAAATAATAGGGAAAGATAAAAAATAAAATGAAAAATAAAAAAAAACCAATTTTTTTATAAAAAAAACAAGCCACACGGTTTGCACACGGTTTACTAAACTGTGCGCTGGTCACTTCCTAGGTTAGGAACCCTTGCACGGTTACCCCTAGGAAGATGCACGATTGAGAAAACTATGCTCAAACTATGCCAATCGGCATTGTCAACTCATAGATCCCAACTGCACGCTTTCCGCACTGTTTAATTAAACTGTACGCAAGTCGTCTGCCACAGCATAGACCCACCTGAGCACCCATATTATCACCGTACAGTTACTAATAACCATGTGATCCAACCATGAAATAGCTAAAAAACCTCCAAAAATTTAAATTTTGACCTTCATATTGGGTCATAATGGTGATGATGAAGACACAAGAGGGGGAAAATTATGTCCTTTTAAAAATACTAACAAAACTATAATGTCCCTCTTGAAATTTAGCAATAATTTCCTTCTCTCTTATAAACGAGTGAGTAGTGGAGATAAATAAAGGAAAACAACATAGTGATGTATAGTGGTTTGGGGCACATAAATCCCCTAGTACACTCCACCAACGCTCTACTCCATGAGTTTGGTGATTTTTACTAGTAGGTCCTCTTATCCATATACCTCTACAACTGGGTACAGGCATTTGACACCTTACAAGGCTTTTAATGGGTCTTCTGGTTCTTTTATAGGGAACCAAAATATCCAAAATTTGGTTTAAGAAGATGACACTCCACCATGAGTGATTTTAAGCAACCTATACTCTAAATAAAATAGATGAAATGAAATTTGTTATGAAACAAGTTTAGCTCACAGTTGTAACAACAACTTATAGATGTAGATGGTCTTTAATAATGAACAAAAGTAAATAGATCTTCAACATTGTGTAGGATTATTCTTCCTTAGACATCAGAAAATAGATTAGACAATGTTTCTTAGGCTTCCTTCTTCTTCACACCGTGAGAGAATAAGGATATATAATTCTCTCTTCTTTAAAATGATGAGCTGGAGAATATTTCATTACTTTATTTTTGTCAGAGTTTTCACATCTCCACTCTTATTCGTATATTTTCTTTTCCTACCAAAGATAGATATATATAGAGAATAAATATCTAGTATTAACTTCTCTCCTATTCCTTTGAATATTCAAAATAAATAGAGTCAACAGCCTTCATAAATGTCCCAGGAATAGTGTAGCACCATTGGCTTCTTCCTGTAAAATAAATCTCTAATAAAATCATTCAAAATAATTTGAATAAATCTTATAATAAAATATCCAAAATAATAGTAGCGTTGAATGATTTAAAAATATTGTTTAAATCCATTCAAACCTCTTTAAATATGGTCAAAATAGTTCCTAAAAACTAGCATCACAGTCTGAATGTAAATTCAAATATTTGAATTTGAATAACTTTGTATCCTCCGATTTTGTTGAAAAAATGACATTAGAATAAACTAGCCATTTTTCTCTCTAAATACTGGACCAAAATCTTTGTAATCTCTTCATCCATAATACTTTAGATTTATTTGAATTTATCCAATGGATAAACTACTGAAATATTTCTAGATAAAAATGTAACACTTTAAAATACCAGGAATCATGTAAAATAGAGTATTGTAACCTTCTCAAACTCTATGCTCTACTTTCTGTATATTTCACATTTTAATATTTATTCTATACAAAGATTCAAAGGTAATATGATTTTTTCTATGTAAAAACCATATTCAGTTATGGTTGTGAATTCATGGTAGTTCATCATGAGGAAACTCATTATTCTATATTTAAACTACCCAAGATATGATGTATGTAACTTGTGTCATAAGTAGGAAGTTCTCTAAGAAGTGGACCTGCATATCACAATATCCAACTTTAACAAGTTCTTGTTCACGTAGAATCAATGTAGAAGATTTCTCCTTCACACATCCTAATTTTCATATTGTTTTATCATGAAAAATATATGTTTCAAGTCTCTGCATGATACTGCAAATCAATTTTCAGCATGCAGTGTTTCATCATGTAAACATGGTGAAAACACAACTTCTGTTTCCAGTAAGAAATAGTGGATCTAAAACTTCATTTTTACAGCACATAACATATCACCATTTCATTAGGTGATATATCTACATGAAGAGAAATTTTTTATTATATAGTAGGTTGAGTAGCAGTAAAAGTTCCATTAAACACTCTAAAATCTCAATGTACAGTAGGTCGCGATTTTTTAGTTTAGTTGTAAAAGTATTTGGTGAATTTAATCTCTTTGGAAGAAATGTTTCAGCTTGTAAATATATGTATAGCAGGATGAGTTTGAGTTTTTCATAAAAATAACATATGGAAGTAGAAAAAAAGTAGGGTACATTCTCACTAGAATTTAGGGTTCACTAAAAGTAGGGTTCACTAAAAGTAGGGTTCACTGAAATTAGGGTTCACTAAAAGTAGGTTTCACTGAAATTAGGGTTCATAAACGTAGGTTTCACTAAAAGTAGGGTTCATAAATGTAGGGTTCATTACCAACATATGGTTCTTAAACCATACTTTTGTATCAAAAGTAGGGTTGAAAAATTATGGTTATTCACAAACATAGGGTTGATTAACCATAATTTTGTATCAAAAGTAGGGTTATAATATTCTTAAAGTAGGGTTGCACTATTTTGAAAGTAGGGTTTCACTTTTATAAAAGTATGGTTCAAATAATCCTTTAGAAAATTGGAGGGCTTACATTTAAAGATTTCAAAAAACATTTAGATCCCTTTAACAATAGATTCAGTCATTGTCCTAGAAGACTTATATTTAGTAAATATTACTAGATTTATAACAGATCAATAATTGAATCAATCCAAATTCTATAGCTTATTGTTTCTTTTAAAAAAATAGTTAATAACATTCTGTAAAAACTATATTTCTGAAAAAATCATTGCAGAACTTCAAACGATTTATTGATCATCCAAACAACCTTTTTAAACTTTTATGTAAAATGATGAAATTAATATAAAATTCTTGGATTTATATCCAAATAGTTTTCAAGTTATTTCGATATTTTTATAACTTGAAGTAAATCAAATACAGTAGCTTTTCAAATCTGTTCACTATAGAGTTGTGAAACTGTTGCAGCAACTTCGGTGATTTTTTTGGGTACTAAAATTGCCTTTTCAGACTTCCTTATAAAATAATAAAGTTTATATAAATATCTTATCTATTAAAAGGTATAATTCTCATGTGAATAAGTTCACTATATATTGATATATCATCAAAATTTATAGGCAAATTTAAGATAAAAACTACAATGTCACTTGAACAGCTTGTAACTGCTTCGGTGAATTTTTGCACCATCGAAACAATTGAATTGGCTTTCAACATTAACAGATGAAATGAATGAAATCTTAATATATTTACAATGTAAAAAACTACATATAATTATAGTCAATATTGTTTCAAATATAAAATAAATACTGTGACATACTAAATCTGAAACACTTAAACAAAATTATTATAAAACAAAGAATGATGGGTTCAAGTAATTATCAGAACTAAATAAAGATGAGAATGAAAATGATCCACTCAACATTCTCCAACTTTTTTGATAATTAAAAAACTCTAACTCTCTACTGACTTTTTCTCCCCCTTTTTGTAAGGATAAAAAAACGATTTCTTAAGTATATTAAATAATACAATATATTTACCTCTTTTTATAAAAAATAGGAATTTAAAATTTAAGGAACATTATAAAAAATATTTGAAATAGAAAATTTTATTCTCCATTTTTAATATATAAAAAAGTTAATTTATTGAAAAATATGTTCTTAATACTTTCAGTAATATAAACTCCCCCTAAATTCATGATTTTTTAAAAAAGATAAAAAGATATAATCAATGAGACATGAAAAAATATATAATAATATTTAATGAATATAAAGTCTCTTCAATGAATGTATTAAACCATTTAATTCATTCCATGATGATAAAACATTTAAACAAATGCTAAATATTTAAAATAACTCTCCTTGGGACATAACATAATTGTAAAAGATATTCAAGGAATTAAATAAAATATTTTCAAGGAATATTAAGTAAATGAAAGGATTTTAAAAGAATTTAAAATAAAGGATTTAAAAATGACTTTTTCATATGTTATAATTTAACAAAACAATTTAATCAAATAATTTACCACATATAGTAATAGTTTAATTTATTACATGCAATTAATTTAAATTGTAATACATTAAACACATGCTTACATGCAAGATAACCATTTATATAAAAAATATTAAGAGGATGTTTGATTGTCATTGGTTAATAAAATAAATCAAAAAATTAATTCATCTCATAATATAATAGAGTGTGAAAAGGATTTAATAGTTTAATAATAAGTGTAATTAAATATATAGGAGTAAAAGATTAAAAAAATATCCCCCTTTATAAAATAGTTAATGAATTTAAATCAAATATTAAAATTAAAATAAAATACTTCCTGGATTAACCGTTCCATCTAAAATTAAATTTCAATTTAAAATAATAAGAAATATAAATATAATAAATTTCCATAATTTTCAAGGAGTCACTTAATGATGTAAAAATAAATTCTAGTAGTGCATACCTACAAAATATCAAATAAACGTATCTTTTTGTAACCATATGCTCTTAGGTCCAGTAATGTTAGCAACTAAATATTTTTTTTCAAAAATTCATTTTAAGGTAAAATGGTAACCAAATATGTTTATTTTGATCAAACATTTTATAATTAAATCTAGATAATGATTTTGAGTAATGAACATTCTTAAAACCAAAAATTTGATGATTTCTAAAAGAATAGTCATTAGAATTATGTCTGTTAATACCATAATAAAAACATTTAATAGTGGGAATTCTTTTGTTGTTTGGACCAGGAAAAAAATAATTATTGTATAATTTTGGTTTTTCTCCATTTCTACTAATACCCAGTTTTCCTTTATGAATTTTTTTTACCAAGAATTTGATTCAAATAATTTTATCCCTTAATAAGAATACTAGAATCTTTCTTTAAATTATAAACTTTATCCAACAATTCTTTAATTTTAGTTCCATGTAGATCATAAGAAATGTTTGAAAAAAATGATCTTAAATTTGCAATTTGTTTTAACAAACTTTCATTATCGATTGAAATAACATCATAAGATTTTTTAAGTCTTTTATGATTTTTCTTTAAGGATTCAAATTTCTCTTGAAGTATAAAACAATATTTTTCACGTTCATTAGGAGAAATATATTTTGAATCAAAATTTCCAGAGTAAGATGATTGTACTTCATCAGCGTGAGCCATGAGACTTATATTTACCTTTTGATTTTCTTTCTTAGCTTTAGTGTTTTTAGTACATTCATTTCTTGAATCCAAATGACTATAATCATAAAAATTAATCCATCAAAACTTTGAGTGCAGTATTTTCCACTTTGATAGAAATATGATTTTCATTTTCTAATTGCATCTCAGCTTTTCACATCTCAATTAACTCCTTCAATGCTTGATTTTTTTTGAAATTAAAGTTCCCAAGGTAGTAATATTATTACAAACACTTTTCGATTTATCAATTCCTTCATAAGAAACTGAAATTTCTTGCCACATCTCATAGTCATTATCACATTGTGAAACACGATTAAATTCATCAGTACTAAGACCATATATAATTGCATTCATGGATTTTTAATTAACATCATATTTATCTTCCTTTGCATCATCCTACTTTTCTGGTTCTCTAGGGATTTCATAATGTTTTACAGTCTTCATGTAAACTTTTTAACCGATATTCTTTAAATATATAGTCATGTGAGCATTCCAATATCTATAATTATCTACATTAAAATAAGGATCATGGATCATTAATATAAGTTCCCTAAGATCATCCATTGAGATTTTTCTTCATCTGAATATTTAACTCAGGCTTGTTAGAGCCAAAGGAAATATTTAATATTCCAAAAGATCCCAACCATTGATATTACTAGTTAGTTATCATATAGAAAAAAATAATTTTCAAGGATTTAAAAAATGATAAATATAGCTATAGATCACTTCCTCTGATATTGCTTGTTGTTATCGAGTAGAAACAGATTTTCATAATGATAAATATCTCTAATAGATTCCAACCTCTTATACCACTTATTGGTTCAGAATGATGATGTCAAACACACAAGAGGGGGTGAATTATGTCATTTTAAAAATATTGAAAAAACTAAAATATCCCTCTTGAAATGGTGTGATACTTTCCTTCTCTCTTATAGATGAGTGAGAAGGAAAATGAATAAATGAAAAGAACATGGTGATGTATAGTGCTTTGGGGAACAGAAATCCCCTAGTCCACTCCACCAATGCTCTACTCTACAAGCTTGGTGATTTTCACTAGTAAGTCCTCTTATATGGAGACCTCTAAAACTAAGTATAGATAGTTTCCACCTTACAAGGCTTTTACAGGGCCTTCTAGTTCTTTTATAGGGAACCAAAATATCCACAGCTTAGTCCGAGAAGCTGAAACTCCACCACAACTAAGTTCAAACAGCCGATACTCCAATGAAAATAGATGATGTTATGTTTTTTACAAAAAATATTTAGCTCACAGTTGCAGCAACAACTGATAGATGTAGATAATATTCAATAATCTACAAAAGTAAATAGATCTTCAATGTCGTGTAGGATTCTTCTTCCTTAAACAGTAGAAAATAGATTAGAAAATGTTGCTCAGTCTTCCTTATTCTTTACACCATGATAAAAAAGGATGTATAAAGAATAATTATCTCTTCTTTAAAATGATGAGCAGAAAAAAAAAATCATCACTTTATTTTTGTTAGAGTTTTCACATCTTCTCTCTTCTTTATATATTTTATTTTCCTTCTAAAGAGAGACATATATAGAGAATAAATATCCAGTATTAACTAATCTCCTCTTCCTTCGGATATTCAAAATAAATAGAGTCAATAACCTTCATAAATATCCCAAGAATAGAGTAGCATCATTGGCTTCTTCCTATAGAATAAATTTCTAATAAAATCATTCAAAATAATTTGAATAAATCTTTCGATAAAATCTCCAGAATAATAGAATCATTGAATGATTTAAAACTCCCATTTAAATACATTAAAACCTCTTTAAATATATTCAAAACAGGTCCTATAAACTAGTAGTATGATCCGGGTGTAAATTAAAATATTTGAATTTGAATAAATTTGTGCCCTCGTAATTTTCTAGAAAAAATGACATTATAATAAACTATCCATTTTTCTCTCTAAATACTAGACCAAAATCTTTGCAATCTATTCATCCATAATCCTCTATATTTATTATAATTTATCCAAATAATAGATGATGAAATAATTCTAGATAAAAATTTATCACTTTAAAATAATAAGAACCATGTAAAATAGAGCACCGTAACCTACTCAAAATCTATGCTCTGCTTTCTGTATATTTCACCTTTTAAATATTTATTCCATCCAAAATTTTGGTGTTAGTATGAGTTTTTTCATGTATAAAACATCTCCAGTTATGGTTGTGAATGAAAGGCAGTTCATCATGATGAAACTCGTTATTCTATATTCAAACTCCCCAAGATATGATGTCTGTAACTTATGGCATAAGTAGGAAGTTCTCCATGCAGCAGACTTTCATATCATAATCTCTAACTTTAACAACTAATTGTTCACATAGAATTGGAATAGAAGAGTTCTCTTTCATGCATACTTATTTTCATATTGTTTTATCATGATAAATATATGTTACGAGCCTCCGCATGATGCAGCAAATCAATTTTTACCTTCTAGTGTTTCATTATGTAAACATGGAGGAAACACAACTTCAATTTCCAGCATGAAACGGTGGGTCTAAACCTTCATTTTTACAACACATAATATATCACCATATCATTAGGTGATGTATCTATGTGAAGAGAACTATTATACTATACAATAGGTTGAGTAGAAGCAAAAGTTCCAATAAACACTCTAAAGCCTCATCGTATAGCAGGTCATGATTCTATATTTTAGTTGCAAATGTATATAGTTAATTTAATCTCTTTGGATGCAATATTTCAACTTGTAAAGATATGAACAGCAGGATGGAGTTTTATTTTTTCATAAAAATAACATATGGAAGCAGCAGAAAAGTAGGGTACATTCTCACTGGAATTTAGGGTTCATTGAAAGTAGGGTTCATTGAAAGTAGGGTTCATGAACATAGGGTTCCCTGAAAGTAGGGTTCATTGAAAGTAGGGTTCGTTACCAATGTATGGTTCATGAATCATAATTTTGCATCAAAATTAGGGTTTAAAGCATATGTTTGATTAACCATACTTCTATATCAAAATTAGGGTTTTACTATTCTAAAAGTAGGGTTGCGCTGTTTTGAATGTAGGGTTGCACTGTTCTAAAAGTATGGTTCAAATAATCCTTCCGAAAACTAGACACCTTACATTTAGAGATTTCAATGAATTTTTAGAGCCCTTTAACAATAGATTAAGTCTTTGGCCTAGAAGAATTATATTTAGTAAATATTAATTTATTTATAATGGATCAAGAATTGAATTAATCTGAATTCTACATCTCTTGATATATTTGAAAAACAGAATCAATAACATTCTAGAAAAACTGCAATTCTAAAAAAATCATCATAGAACTTCATGCAATTTATTAACCATCCAAATTACCTTTTTATAATTTTATATAAACTGATAAAATCAATATAAACTTCTTAAATTTCCATACAACTAGGTTTCAAGCAATTATTATATCTTTATAAATTTCAGAAAATCAAATATAGTAGCTTTTCAAATATATTCACTATAGAGTTGTGAAACTGCTACAACAACTTCAATGATTTGTTTGAGTACCAAAACAACCTTTTTAGACTTCCTCATAAACTAATAATATTTATATAAATATCTTATATATTAAAAAGTATAAGTTTAATGTGAATCAATTCACTATATCTTGAGATATCATCAAAATTCATAGGTGACTTTAAGATAAAAACTACAATGTCACTTGAACAACTTGTAACTTCTTCAGTTAATTTTTTCACCATTGAAACAACTAAATTGGATTTTGATGTTAACCGATTAAATGAAGAAAATATTCTTATATTTCAAATAGAATAAACTCAATATGATTATGATCACTATTTATTCAGATGTAAAATAAATATTGTGACATACTAAATCTGAAACACTTAAACAAAATTATTATAAAACAAACAATGATGGGTTGAAGTAATTATCAAAACTAAATCAAGATGTGAATGAAAAGGATCCAATCAACGCTTCCAACTACTGAAAATAAAAAGTGAGGCTAAAAATAATTAATATTTCAAGGTTGGGGTGTGACAGATCATCCCTGGAGCCAATGGGTAACAAGTCTCAACCACCTGTCGCTGCCCTCATCCCTAACCACCAGCTCCCTAAGCTTGGAGGGGACCACCTAGGGGTGGTGATGGTAATAAATCAAAACATCCACCACCTCTAGGTTCTCTCCCAACTCCTCTGCCATGTCTGCTTCCCTGCGGATCTTCTTGCTCATATCACTGCCAATATCACTCTGTCAACTATACAGCGGGTTGGAAAATCCTACGTGAGATGTCCCCTATCGTCACAACAGTAGCATTGCCTCTCTTTAGGATGACTATATCCATCATATAAGCCCTGAACCACAGACCCTCTATTCTAGGATCTCCTCTAGAAATCTATCCCGTGTTTAGATCTCTATGTCTTTCATCGGCTTCCTAGTATTGAAGACTCAACTCCTGTGTGACCATTACCATCACCAACTATATGTGTCTGCTCAGCCAGGAAACTCTCAACCAATCAAAGCATGCTCTAACACCCCATAATAGGTAAAAATTAATAGAGGTATCATATTGGATTATATTTAACTGTTTAATCCTCTCTCTAAGTTCCAATCCTGGAAGAACTAATCCCACACCATATCCATAGAGTGTCGAGAGAGGTTAGTAAACCTAGATGAATAATCATTCATAGTCATATTGTTCTGCTAAAGTTGTAGAAGCTCCTAGATTCATACAACCCTCAATGTTTCTAGAGATAATTCCTCTCTAAAAATTTGCTCAAATTCTGACCATGCTAGAGTCACCTCATCGTATGAATGGGTCACTAAGCCTAATCATCATTCTACAGAGTCATGGAGAAGACTTGCTGCTAGGACCACCATCTGGTCTATAGGTGTCCTGATAAGATGGAAGACTCATGTCATTGCCTCAAGCCAGTCCTCAGCTGCCTATGGGTTGGGATCACCTCAGAACCTGAGGGGTCCTTGTCACTGAAACTCATGAAGTGTGCTCAGCCTACACACCTCATATGTCAGTACCACCGGTACCATCTGATACTCAACATGTGGTGGTAAGACCGGTGCACCACCCAGAGGTAACACCTCATGAACATGTCCTTGCATCGAAGCCTTATTTTTTAGGGGATCATCCTCATGATCCTGATGTTGAATCCTAGCTGGAAAACATCATGGATGCATACTAAAATATAAAAGATGTATCATGGTTAATGAGTATATTTAGAGAGATGGCTCAATAAGGACATGGAAACCATGACATATTCTTATATGATTCATGTAACAATGTTTTTCCTATAAAAATTATCTACATGTACTAAGTCAACAAGTAGGTTTCAGAGTCCTAGTGTATGGATACGTCAGTCACCACACCATCACTGGAGTTTATGGCCTAAAAGATAAACTCGAAACACTTAACACTGTTACCCCAAACCCATATCATGGACTTTGGTCCTAAGTTAAAACTAACCGCCTCTAATATAACTCTGTCAAAACTCATCCCAACAGGTCTCGTGTCATGACTACCCCAAGTCTGCCTCCAATAGGCTAAGGGCTAGTGACCAGCACTAAGTAGGCATATCACAGACATGAGAGACCTTAGCTTAATGTACCTATACACACACACACACACACACATTCAAGATCATACAATGGTGAAATGTATAACAACTAATAACCATGCATTCATACATCTAAAATCCTTCCATCATAGTAAAATAACAAGTATTGGAAAATAGATGGGCCAAATACAATCCCACTATAAAGAAACTGAAAACAATTCCAACCTATAAAGTGGGTGAGGATTGTTGTAAATGAAACTACAAGAACACACCTCAATATGTCTAGATCACTATGATCCATATGTTCCCAGTCCCTCTAGAACTTTTTCAAATGGTTGGTCATATGCATAAGACACAACATGTGTGGGGAAAGATCATGCAGGGGTGAGTATAAAAATACCCGGTAGGACTCCCTGAAATTGTAACACCCGAGACTTTTATGTTATATAAATCATCAAAGGAATCTTTTTCTACACAACACTTTCTTGGCTTGCTTTACACGCAATCGCGACCTTCCTCGATAGCTTGCGTCGTACGCAATACCGAGTTTCACTAAACAACAATATGCTATTAAAACTAGCCGTTATGAATAGTAATAACCACTTTTTGAAATTTTATAAATTTTATTTTTCAAAATGGACTTCATTTTTGGACTCAGAATATCGAAATTAGCCTAGGGTGAAATTTTGGTATTTTTCTGAAAACTTTCAATTTTTGATGAATAGTGAAACCACTAAGTGGTAGGTTAAAAACTGAATTTTGCATAAAACATAATTTTACCGCTTCTGTGAATGGAATTTCAAAAATCCGAGAGACACGGTTAATATCAAGGACTAAAATGTGGTTCAATGAGATGAAAATAATTTTTTGGTGAATAGTAACTTTTTACTATTTTTACCGCGGTTAATAGTAAATAGGGTAACTAAGGGTAAATATGATATCAATATTATCCTAACACATGTCCTAATTCTATTGGACAAGTGTAATTCGACCAAAAAAAAACTTAGGAATAAAATATGACCATTTAGGCCCACTTGGATTAGAATAGGACATTTATTATTAATTTATTTAAAGAAGGGTTAAAATAGTTAAAATCAAAGTTTAATAAGTAAATCATTTTTAATATGGGGTTATACATAAGATAAATTCGATTGTAAATATTCATTAGAAAGATAAAAAGATTTCCTACATGATGGTATTTTATTTGTAATTTTTAGACATCAAATAATTTAATTTATTTATGACACAAAGATGATGCAGTAATTATCTTATTAATGAAATATTGACAAAATTGATAATATAAATATCAAAATAAATGTAATTTGAGACTTTTTATGAATTACACTAATTTTCTAGGTTACTATGATATATTATTGTTGATTTAATCAACTTGGTTCGAACATATAATTCTGTTATGACTTTCACAAAAATCATATATCAAATAGTGTCAAAATTGACACAAAATAGTTTTTAAATCAAATATTATATTATTAATTGTTATTTTATTCCTAAAAATCTAAGGTTCGGCAAAATGACTTAGATAAGGATATATATATTAATAATAAACAATTTGGGGTTCGTTTGGCATGTTATAGTAAGTGTATTAACCATATAGTGAAAGAAAACAAAAAGACACGGTAAAAGTTAAATTAATTAACTTAGAGTTAAATCTAATTGATAAGGTTAAAATAATACCCTAAACTTGTCTAAATACTATTGGTTGATAGGATTTCGACCCATCCCCACTTTAGCTTCGAAATAAGACCCTTTGGAACCATTATAAACCGATTTTGACTTTAATATAAAATAATATTTTGAGATATTCCTAAGGTGCCCCTCTCCTCCCTTATAAAAGGGCACCTCCTCCCCCTCCTCCTCACACCAATTTGAGCACTCAAGCTCGGCCAAACCCTGCCATTTTCTCCTCTCCACTTCCCTAGAATAATCCTAGAGGTCCTGGTCTTCTCCAAAGACCAATCTTAGTTCCTTAAGTGGAGGATTCAAAGAGGCGTTCCAAAGAAGAGGTAATATCCATTACCGATCTTTTCAATTTCTTTCTTCTTCAACTTCTTCTTCTTTAGTTGTTTCATGATAAAGTAATAACATCAGTATTACTTACATACTGATATGTTATTATAAATATGAAACAACCCTAATTCACCTTCTATCCATCCTACGGAAAAATGAAATCACCGCGCGTGCGTACGAACGGAATACCGTCTCCACGCCGTGGTGTAATCTATTTTCCACCATCACCTTACAAGGATGGGTATAATGGTGTAATGAGTAACTATATATGATTATTATTAAGTAATATTGATACTGAAATAATATATATATATACTCCAATACAATTCCACGATCATAGGAACGATATCATCACTCGTGCGTACGTACGGAATACCGTCTCCACGATGTGATGCGATTCGTTCTACATGATCTTCATTTCATAATGATTATATAAATGAATTGAATGAATGAATATGGTATATACTACACTAATACCATTCTGGAAATGAATTATCTATAACCTAAAGATAAGAATAAGAATTTATTCAACAAAACACGCATAAGAACAAAAAGTTATAAAGACCCGAGTAACAAGTAACAATGAAATATTACTAACAAGAAGTTAATAATATGACCATATATGATCTCATATCAATATGATTCTGGAATAAGTCAATAACATTATTTAAACCATTATACAGGAGCTTCGGACACGAACAAAGCAAATTGGACCTAAGGTAAGGGAAATATCACAATCTCATTTTTATCCGATATTGTTTATTCGTAAGTATTTACTGGGGTGTATTTTATCATCCACATCCATGTTCCCTCAATATGTAATATTGTTTCCATCCACTTGAAATAGTTTAAATCCAATTTTACCCTTAGGTGAGTTTTTAGTAAAGAATATGAAAGGAATCTTTTGTCGTTTTTTCGTACGAGGTACTTTTTGACTTTTCCGACAAAAGTACGAAGAATGTTTTTTTTTTAACTTATACGGCATGAATGGATTTTTAAAACATTACTTCAAAGAAGCTTCCTTTACAAGTTTTCAAGTTTATTTTTAATCAACTTCTTTTATTTTAAAGTTGTATGACATGTTATGAAAGGAAAAATGTTTTTGAAGAAGAAAGGATATTTTCCTCAAGAATTCAATTCAAGTGTTTTATCAAAATTATTTTCCATCTAAGATAATAAAGGGTTCTGTTTCTATCCATATTTTTACATTGGTTTGACTATGTTGTGATGGAATTATGTTTATGAATTCCTTTATCTTATATGAATTGATTTATGATGTCATGATGTTTCAAGAATCCCATTTTTGTTACATGTGTTATGCGATGATGTATGTTTTATGATTATGTGGCACACATAAGAAAGGAATCATTATAAGATGGGTGGGACCTATATCTCCCTCCAATGCATTGGGTAATGATTTTATATCTCATGAGATAGACATGGCTGGAACGGAAGGTTATTTCGGTTCAGTGATACAGGACTGAAACGAGGAGTGAACTCGGTTCAGAAAGGGACTTTGTCCACTAAGATAGTCTTGGCAATGAGTCATGACTAACAAGAAATGATTTTCCATGATTATGTGTGCATGCCACAAAGTTTCAAGTTTTATGTTATGATTATGGGGATCTCATTTTCACTTCTATGATTTATTCCATGTTAAGATATTATGATCTCTTTTGCAGGTTTTGATAAAGATATGATATGATTTTTATTTCCTTTATTTGCCCTTGCTGAGCATTTGAGCTCACCCTTTTATGTTTTCTTTTCCCCAGGTCAGGAAGATGGATATTAAGTAGAATATGCTAAAAGGGACCCTAGATATGATGTAATAAATGGGAGACACTGTAGAAGATTTATGAACCAGTTGTTTATGTTTCCCAGTTTCTAAAGACACTATACCTATACGGTCCTTTGTGGTTTTGTCATATGTTGTAATAAGTGTGCTTCAATTTTGAAGTATTAACAATGTATGTAAAGTGTGGGTCGTTATAGTTGGTATCAGAGGAAAGGTATAGTCAACCTTTGGAAACTAGGATGTGAAAGCCTTAGTAAGAACCCTAAGGATAAGTCTAAGCATAGAACACAATCTTAGTGTTTTAGAAATGTCCTTGAATAACCTAGGATAAGACCTTAAGCATGAAAATTTTATTCCTGAATTATGTGGTTTCCTATTATAATTAGTGTTGCTCACACTATTCTTCTTGGTTTTAGTCAATGGCTGGAACCCGAAGGAACCGTGTTAATGCGGAATGCGATGGGCAATGCAATGATTGTCCCCCTGAGCAACCAAACGATATGGGAGCTGGAATGCAAAATCTTGTAGCCATGCTCACACAACTTTCTCAAGCTATGAATCATGCAGGATTTCCAAACGAACAAAGGAGGGAGCAACATTCTGTTGAATCCTTCATGAGGCAGCGTCCACCATCTTTCAGCGGGTCTACTGATCCATTAGTTGCTGAACAATGGATTAGTACTACTGAAAAGATATTTTCAGTTCTTCAATGTTCTGAGCATGATAAAGTCATCCTAGCAGTGTATCGTTTGGAAGGAGATGCGGATCAATGGTGGAATCTTGTTAAGAATACGAGGCAAAGGGATGAAATTGAGTCTATGGAATGGGACGAGTTCAAGAACTTATTTTTCAATAAGTACTTCCCTCGTATTCTCCGAACAAAGATGGAGAAAGAGTTCCTTGAACTGAAGCAAAGGGATGATGAATCTGTTAGTACCTATGAAGCAAATTTTACAAGACTTGCAAGGTACGCTTCTGGTATTATTATCCAACCTGAGAGTAAGATCGATCGATTCTTTAGTGGCTTAAAACCAAGTCTTCGAAGGGCGTTAAGGGACTTCAATAGCTACGAAGAAATTGTTCGATGTTCTCTCAAAGTCGAGATGGAGATTGGAGTAACCCATCAGTCACATGGGTTTGATAAGAAGAGGAAGATGGAATTCAAAGAAAAATCTAAAGAGCACACGGAAAAGAAGATGAACTTCCCCTTATGCTCAAAGTGTGGAAAGAAACATGGAGGGAGTTGTCTTAAAGGGACAAGTAAATGTTTTAAATGTGGAAAGGAAAGTCATCGGGCATTTGAATGCCGTGATAATGGGAAGAAGATGTCTAATGATGCAAACAAAGGAAGGGATACACAGAATGAACCTGCTACACTTCAATGTTTCAAGTGCAAGGAGATGGGGCATTATGCCAATCAATGCCCAAATCCAAGGGTTGATGATGATGGTCGACGTCAACAAACTCTTAAGGCTAAAGACAAAGGAAAGTCACATGCAATTTCTATCAGCGAGGTGGAGTACGATAACGATGTGGTGAAAGGTACACTTACCATCCACTCTAAAGTAGCAAATGTTTTATTTGATTCTGGATCCACCCACTCTTTTATTTCTGAAAAAATTTCTAAGGGTATCACCGTATTACCTCAACAATTAGATGTTGAGTTAGCTGTGACAACACCTAATGGCACATCAATCGCATCAGAAGTTTATAATTCTTCTCCGATCGAAGTTTGTGGGAAAGTGCTTCCTGCAAATCTTGTGATCCTTCCTTTAGTGGAATTTGATGTGATTCTTGGCATGGATTGGCTTTCTCTACATGGAGCTCATATCAATTGCCAAATAAGGGAAGTCACATTTCATATTCCAGATCAATCTACGATCGTATACCAATGCAAGGATGAACATAACCTTCCAGTGGAAATTTCTTCCATCTTATGGGTATTGATTCCACTAAATGAAGGTTATTTATCTCAAATGGTTGGTGAGAAACTCACGATTAAGAATATGCCCATTGTACGGGAGTTTGATGATGTCTTTCCGGAGGAATTTCCGGGTCTTCCACCAAATCGTGAAGTTGAGTTTTCAATAGAACTCGTACCGGGTGCTTTGCCTATTTCAAAGACACCTTATAGAATGGCCCCAATTGAGTTGCAGGAATTGAAGAAGCAACTCCAAGAGAATCTTGATAAGGGATTCATACGCCCTAGTGCGTCACCTTGGGGAGCACCTGTTCTATTTGTTAAGAAGAAAGATGGATCAATGAGACTCTGCATTGATTATCGAGAACTTAACAAGATCACTATCAAGAACAAATATCCTCTCCCACGCATTGATGACTTATTTGACCAACTACGCGGAGCTCAATACTTTTCCAAGATTGATCTTCGTTCAGGGTATCATCAATTAAGGGTCAAAAGGGAGGATATACCAAAGACGGCTTTCCGTACAAGGTATGGACACTATGAATTTATAGTGATGCCATTTGGTCTTACTAATGCCCCTGCTATCTTCATGGATCTAATGAATAGAGTCTTTAGAGACTATCTTGATCAATTTGTGGTAGTCTTTATAGACGATATTCTTGTCTATTCAAAGAGCAAGGAAGAGCATGAAGATCACTTGAGAATTATATTGAAGACCCTGAGAAAGGAGAAGCTTTATGCCAAATTTACCAAGTGTGAATTTTGGCTTCAAAAAGTTGCATTTTTGGGTCATATAATCTCAAAAGAGGGGATATCTGTGGATCCAGCAAAAACAGAGGTTATCGAAAGATGGTCAAGACCAACAACAGTAACTGAGATCCGAAGTTTTCTTGGTTTGGCTGGATATTATCGACGTTTTGTAAAAGATTTTTCATGATTATCTAATCCACTCACCAAGTTGACTCGGAAAGGAGTTAAGTTTGTCTGGACAGAGGAATGTGAAGAGAATTTCAAGGAGTTGAAAAGAAGGTTATCCAGTGCACCTGTGCTCACACTGCCTTGTAGTGGAGAAAGGTTTGTGATCTACAGTGATGCATCCAAGAAGGGATTGGGGTGTGTTCTTATGCAAAATGATATGGTGATAGCTTATGCCTCACGACAGTTGAAAATCCATGAGCAAAATTACCCAACACATGATTTGGAGTTGGCTGCGGTAATCTTTGCATTAAAGATTTGGAGGCATTACCTTTATGGTGAAAGGTGTGATATTTATACTGATCATAAAAGTTTAAAGTATATTTTCACACAAAAGGAGTTGAATATGCGTCAAAGAAGATGGTTGGAGCTGATTAAGGATTATGACTGCTCAATCCATTACCACCCTGGGAAAGCAAACAAGGTGGCAGATGCATTAAGTCGACAAGACCATGCTAGTTTATCCATGATGAGGATCACAAAAGATCCAATATTTATGGATTTACAAAGGATGGATCTTGGAATTATAATGGAAGGGGAAAAATCTTATCTTTCTCAAATGAATGTTCAACCATCTATACATGTGAAGATTAAAGAGGCACAGAAAGAAGATGTCGAGTTACAAAAGAAGGTGAGAAATGTTCCTGAATTCAACCTTGATTGTGATGGGATAATAAAGTTCAGGAATCGGGTTTGCGTTCCTCCCATCCCCAAATTAAAGAAAGAGCTGCTGGATGAGGCTCATAGTTCTTCATTCTCTATTCATCCTGGAAGCACGAAGATGTATAGGGACCTGAAAGAGTACTTCTGGTGGGATGGCATGAAAAGAGATGTTGCTGAATATGTCTCTCGATGCTTGGTTTGTCAACAAGTTAAAGCTGAGAGACAGAAGTCTAAGGGGATGTTACAACCATTACCCATACCCGAATGGAAATGGGAAAACATCACTATGGACTTTGTCACAGGACTTCCTAAAACATCCAAAGGCAATAATGCTATCTGGGTCATAGTTGATCGTCTTACAAAGTCTGCACACTTCATTCCTATTAGAGAGGATTTCTCTCTAGATCAGCTTGCCAGGATATATGTAAAGGAAGTGGTAAGATTGCATGGAGTACCACTTTCTATTATATCTGATCGAGATCCGAGATTTACCTCGAAGTTCTGGCGAAGTCTTCAGCATACTCTGGATACAGAGTTGAGTTTCAGCACTGCTTATCATCCCCAGACAGACGGTCAGTCTGAGAGAACAATTCAAACCCTAGAAGATATGTTGAGAGCTTGCTCTATGGATTTCAAAGGAGGTTGGGATCAACACCTACCTTTGGTGGAATTTTCTTATAATAATAGCTTTCACTCCAGTATTCAGATGGCTCCTTATGAATCTCTCTATGGAAAGAAATGCAGGACTCCAACTTGCTGGGATGAAGTTGGGGAAAGAAAGCTATTAGGACCTGACCTCGTTGATGAAATGGCAGAAAAGGTTAGATCTATTCAACAACACATAAGAGAAGCTCAGAGTCGACAGAAAAGTTATGCCGACAACCGAAGAAAAGACCTAGAGTTTGAAGTAGGCGATAAAGCGTTCTTACGAATATCTCCCTGGAAGAGGGTTATGAGATTTGGAAAGAAGGGGAAGTTGAGCCCTAGATATATCGGTCCTTTTGAAATACTGGATCGTGTTGGGAAGGTAGCTTACCGATTGGCGCTTCCACCGAATCTCTCTCAAGTTCACGATGTGTTCCACGTATCTCTCCTGAGAAAGTACATACCAGATCCTTCACATGTACTCAGCTCAGAAGTTGTACCGCTGGAGCAAGATCTTTCTTATGAAGAACAGCCGATAGAGATTCTGGATCGTAGCAAAAAAGTCCTACGAAACAAGACCACTCGCTTGGTAAAAGTTTTATGGAGGAACCACCAACTTGAAGAAGCTACATGGGAGCTTGAGGATATGATGAGGGAGAAGTATCCTCATTTGTTTGTTACAAAGTGACGAATTTCAAGGGCGAAATTCTTTTTAAGGGGGGTAGAATGTAACACCCGAGACTTTTATGTTATATAAATCATCAAAGGAATCTTTTTCTACACAACACTTGCTTGGCTTGCTTTACACGCAATCGCGACCTTCCTCGATAGCTTGCGTCGTACGCAATACCGAGTTTCACTAAACAACAATATGCTATTAAAACTAGCCGTTATGAATAGTAATAACCACTTTTTGAAATTTTATAAATTTTATTTTTCAAAATGGACTTCATTTTTGGACTCAGAATATCGAAATTAGCCTAGGGTGAAATTTTGGTATTTTTCTGAAAACTTTCAATTTTTGATGAATAGTGAAACCACTAAGTGGTAGGTTAAAAACTGAATTTTGCATAAAACATAATTTTACCGCTTCTGTGAATGGAATTTCAAAAATCCGAGAGACACGGTTAATATCAAGGACTAAAATGTGGTTCAATGAGATGAAAATAATTTTTTGGTGAATAGTAACTTTTTACTATTTTTACCGCGGTTAATAGTAAATAGGGTAACTAAGGGTAAATATGATATCAATATTACCCTAACACATGTCCTAATTCTATTGGACAAGTGTAATTCGACCAAAAACAAACTTAGGAATAAAATATGACCATTTAGGCCCACTTGGATTAGAATAGGACATTTATTATTAATTTATTTAAAGAAGGGTTAAAATAGTTAAAATCAAAGTTTAATAAGTAAATCATTTTTAATATGGGGTTATACATAAGATAAATTAGATTGTAAATATTCATTAGAAAGCTAAAAAGATTTCCTACATGATGGTATTTTATTTGTAATTTTTAGACATCAAATAATTTAATTTATTTATGACACAAAGATGATGCAGTAATTATCTTATTAATGAAATATTGACAAAATTGATAATATAAATACCAAAATAAATGTAATTTGAGACTTTTTATGAATTACACTAATTTTCTAGGTTACTATGATATATTATTGTTGATTTAATCAACTTGGTTCGAACATATAATTCTGTTATGACTTTCACAAAAATCATATATCAAATAGTGTCAAAATTGACACAAAATAGTTTTTAAATCAAATATTATATTATTAATTGTTATTTTATTCCTAAAAATCTAAGGTTCGGCCAAATGACTTAGATAAGGATATATATATTAATAATAAACAATTTGGGGTTCGTTTGGCATGTTATAGTAAGTGTATTAACCATATAGTGAAAGAAAACAAAAAGACACGGTAAAAGTTAAATTAATTAACTTAGAGTTAAATCTAATTGATAAGGTTAAAATAATACCCTAAACTTGTCTAAATCCTATTGGTTGATAGGATTTAGACCCATACCCACTTTAGCTTCGAAATAAGACCCTTTGGAACCATTATAAACCGATTTTGACTTTAATATAAAATAATATTTTGAGATATTCCTAAGGTGCCCCTCTCCTCCCTTATAAAAGGGCACCTCCTCCCCCTCCTCCTCACACAAATTTGAGCACTCAAGCTCGGCCAACCCCTGCCATTTTCTCCTCTACACTTCCCTAGAATAATCCTAGAGGTCCTGGTCTTCTCCAAAGACCAATCTTAGTTCCTTAAGTGGAGGATTCAAAGAGGCGTTCCAAAGAAGAGGTAATATCCATTACCGATCTTTTCAATTTCTTTCTTCTTCAACTTCTTCTTCTTTAGTTGTTTCATGATAAAGTAATAACATCAGTATTAATTACATACTGATATGTTATTATAAATATGAAACAACCCTAATTCACCTTCTATCCATCCTACGGAAAAATGAAATCACCGCGCGTGCGTACGAACGGAATACCGTCTCCACGCCGTGGTGTAATCTATTTTCCACCATCACCTTACAAGGATGGGTATAATGGTGTAATGAGTAACTATATATGATTATTATTAAGTAATATTGATACTGAAATAATATATATATATACTCCAATACAATTCCACGATCATAGGAACGATATCATCACTCGTGCGTACGTACGGAATACCGTCTCCACGATGTGATGCGATTCGTTCTACATGATCTTCATTTCATAATGATTATATAAATTAATTGAATGAATGAATATGGTATATACTACACTAATACCATTCTGGAAATGAATTATCTATAACCTAAAGATAAGAATAAGAATTTATTCAACAAAACACGCATAAGAACAAAAAGTTATAAAGACCCGAGTAACAAGTAACAATGAAATATTACTAACAAGAAGTTAATAATATGACCATATATGATCTCATATCAATATGATTCTGGAATAAGTCAATAACATTATTTAAACCATTATACAGGAGCTTCGGACACGAACAAAGCAAATTGGACCTAAGGTAAGGGAAATATCACAATCTCATTTTTATCCGAGATTGTTTATTCGTAAGTATTTACTGGGGTGTATTTTATCATCCACATCCATGTTCCCTCAATATGTAATATTGTTTCCATCCACTTGAAATAGTTTAAATCCAATTTTACCCTTAGGTGAGTTTTTAGTAAAGAATATGAAAGGAATCTTTTGTCGTTTTTCCGTACGAGGTACTTTTTGACTTTTCCGACAAAAGTACGAAGAATGTTTTTTTTTTAACTTATACGGCATGAATGGATTTTTAAAACATTACTTCAAAGAAGCTTCCTTTACAAGTTTTCAAGTTTATTTTTAATCAACTTCTTTTATTTTAAAGTTGTATGACATGTTATGAAAGGAAAAATGTTTTTGAAGAAGAAAGGATATTTTCCTCAAGAATTCAATTCAAGTGTTTTATCAAAATTATTTTCCATCTAAGATAATAAAGGGTTCTGTTTCTATCCATATTTTTAAATTGGTTTGACTATGTTGTGATGGAATTATGTTTATGAATTCCTTTATCTTATATGAATTGATTTATGATGTCATGATGTTTCAAGAATCCCATTTTTGTTACATGTGTTATGCGATGATGTATGTTTTATGATTATGTGGCACACATAAGAAAGGAATCATTATAAGATGGGTGGGACCTATATCTCCCTCCAATGCATTGGGTAATGATTTTATATCTCATGAGATAGACATGGCTGGAACGGAAGGTTATTTCGGTTCAGTGATACAGGACTGAAACGAGGAGTGAACTCGGTTCAGAAAGGGACTTTGTCCACTAAGATAGTCTTGGCAATGAGTCATGACTAACAAGAAATGATTTTCCATGATTATGTGTGCATGCCACAAAGTTTCAAGTTTTATGTTATGATTATGGGGATCTCATTTTCACTTCTATGATTTATTCCATGTTAAGATATTATGATCTCTTTTGCAGGTTTTGATAAAGATATGATATGATTTTTATTTCCTTTATTTTCCCTTGCTGAGCATTTGAGCTCACCCTTTTATGTTTTCTTTTCCCCAGGTCAGGAAGATGGATATTAAGTAGAATATGCTAAAAGGGACCCTAGATATGATGTAATAAATGGGAGACACTGTAGAAGATTTATGAACCATTTGTTTATGGTTCCCAGTTTCTAAAGACACTATACCTATACGGTCCTTTGTGGTTTTGTCATATGTTGTAATAAGTGTGCTTCAATTTTGAAGTATTAACAATGTATGTAAAGTGTGGGTCGTTATAGAAATCACTAAGAATATAACATCAACAATAACAGTCATCTCATCACAAGTTTATTTCAATAGTACATATAATAAGGATATCTAGATATACTCATCATAGACACATAGTCTCAAGGTAAATTCACAACTATAATGCTACTCTAGGATTCCCTCTTGAAGGTTCCACATAGAACTCATTCAGGAGAACACACTCCATGAGTCAGATATCACTGATGGTGTCTGTTTGAGATTTCATACCCATCAAGTCTTTACATAATAATTATATGCTAGAAATATAAAGATAATTATACACAGATAGGGATCACACCCAAATTCATGGGGTATACTAACAACTCAATCCATATTAACCCGCTAAGTAGGGGATCGACTCCCGTATAGTGTTTGTCATGACGATACTAAGAACCCCGCCTAGGGAAATGATGATTATAGAGGATCTCACTCTGGGCATTGGGGAAGGATTCCAAAAACTATATCCAAGACTGAAGTTCCTCAAAAGGGGCCCTTAATAAATGGATCAAGGGAATGTGCCCTAACGAAACGTGTTCAAGCTGAAGAGGATAAGGGATCCAAGCCATCTTTGAAGGGGTACATGGTGTATCCCTTTGGCACTGGGTCTTGACCATGTATCATGGCTTGTGTCCATGTTCATGTACAAGTACACAACATGTCTAAGCCCGTGTACTCTTGATTGTGTCCAAGTACATGGCTCTTCCTATATACACCTGGCCTAGCCATGTCTGTTCCTGAGTTCACAGCATGTCTGAGCTTCTGTACTCCTAACTATGCCCATGTACACTTTGAGTTAAATTTCAAGACTCCATGTAAGGGTAAAACGTTGTGTGACATCTGTCACACACCATGTGAAATTTATCTTCTCTTAGAAACCCTAGCACCACAAAGAGGGGTCCCATATGACATGTAACTCTGAAATACACATTGTGTATACCGGGATTTCATAAAACCTATGAGTTCTTCCTTCATGTTTTCCCATGCTTCTATTGGATCTACTTATACCATAAATCTCAATAGTAAGTAAGGATCTAATCCTGGTAGAGCCTTTATATCATGGCTTTCCAGAATTTGGCCACCAAAACGCATGGGAAAAATAGTCATCGTTCCTCCCCATCGTCATCGCACACCCCGCTCAAACAGGGGGTCTCAAATCCATCCCCAACCATCACCATCATCGCAACTTGATCCCATCATCGATGCAAACCTAGATCGGTGATATTAATCTGTTGCACCAAGAAATGGGTGCGCAATGATTGATTATCTGGTATTTTAGTCAAACCACCAGTCAAACAAAACACCATTGATGAACGCATGAAGAACAGTGGGAGAAAACCAAGAAACATGAAAAAGAGGAACAAACTCGGCCATGTTCAGGTTGGACTCGATCTTTTTTCATTAGAATGATGAAAAAAGATCCATAATAAAATAAACAATTTCTCCTAATAATCCTCGCAAAATAAACCCGCAGCCGCAATGCGATCGAACCACAAATCAATTCGTTGGTTGATTGATTCACATTTTTCATAAGATAAGAAAGTGGGGATAAATCTATGAAATAAAAAATTCTTAACTTGATTTGGATCAATCACTGGGAAATAATGGTCTCACATCACTATCTTTGGTGAGATCCACATGTTTTATTGGCACATTGATCGATGATCCATGATCTAATCATCGTTGACCCACAAAATCTCCTCCAAATCTCTCTCCAACAGCTCTAGGGTTATGCAGCTAACCCTGAGATTCCATCATAACCATATACTTATAGGAAAAAATCAGTTCATGATGTTTTAATTAAATAAATTAATTTAATTTATTTATTTATTTAAATGTTCTCCCAAGACTGAACTCAACCCGAACATCTAACGTGCTCCAAGGTTATGTCATGTCCTAAGGTAAAACCCATGCTCTAAACTCAACAGAAGCCTCAAATTCCTGATATGATCCTATGTTCATGAGTTATTCTACTTTTTTAGGATAACTATGCAAGCGTGATATTTAATATATTTTAAAAATTAATTCCAAGCATACCAAGACTCAGAATCTGATGTCGTCTCAAAGCCTAACTCTGAAAATAATACATATAATATTCCAAAATAATACGTAAAAAATCAGATTCATTACAATTCAGTGGTCAGGGTGAAAGGGTCATAGATCTTTTAAGATTGGTACACACTAATGTGTGTGGACCATTTCTAGTAGAAGCTAGAGGTGGATATTATTACTTCATAACTTTTATTAATGACTTAAGTAGATAGTGGGATAAATATTGTCTTCGATGAAGTTGATGCTCAAGATTCACAAGAGTTGGTATAGGAACAGATTCCATAGGTCCCCATGGAAGAAGTAGTTTCTGAAACACAAGTACTGCATAGGATCGCTAGAGAGTTAAGATAACTAGATAGATTGTTTTCCAATCACTGAAGATGGAGACTCGTTATTGGTTGACACTAATGAATGTATCTCCTATAAAGAGGTTGTAGAGATCTCATAAGCAACAAGATGGCAATATGTCATGAATTCTAAAATAGATTTCACTTATCAGAACCAATTTTGGGTTCTGGACGATGTTCCAGTTGATGTAAATCCTATAGGATGAAAATGGATATTCAAGAGAAAAATAGACATTGAAGGTAAGTTAAAAACCTATAAAACAATGCTAGTGGATGAAGGGTTTAAACAACACCAAGGAATTGACTACTATGAAACATTTTCATTAGTTTCCATGTATAAATACATCATAATTCTACCTACTATAGCAGTTTACCATGGATATGAAATTTGGAAGATGGATGTCAAAACAACTTTCCTTAATGGGAACCTTTAGGAAGATATCTATATGACACAACCAGAAGGTTTTGTGAGTCCAGGTGATTCCAAAAATATTTTCAAGTTATAGAGATCCATTTATGGATTAAAGAAAACATCTAGGTCATGAAACATTTTATTCTATGAAGCTATAAAAAATGGATTCATTAAGAAAAAATGTGAGACATGTGTTTACAAGAGGTTTAGTGGGAATGTGGTCATTATCCTAGTAGTAAATGTTGATGACATATTACTTATTGGAAACAACATATCAGTCTTACATTCTATTAAATATTGGTGAAACAAGTGTTTCTCCATGAAGGACTTAGGTGAAAATTCTATATTCTAGGGATCAATATCATTTGTGATAGATCCAAGAGGCTGCTTGGACTTAGTCAAAGTACATACATTAACTAGATACTATAGAGATTTAGTATGAAATAATCCAATGGGGGATTGGTTCCAGTGTCACATTGTATACATCTTTCTAAGAAAATGTGTCATCGAATGAAATGGGAGAATGAGAGAATGAGTAAGATCCCATACGCTTCAGTGATAGGATCAATCATGTATGTAATGTTATGTACTAGACTTTATGTTACCCATGAATTGAACATGGTAGGTAGATATAAAGATGATTTAGGGGAACAACATTGGTCTACTGTTAAGTTCATACTTATGTATCTAAAAAGAACTAAGGATATGCTCTTGGTGTATGGGGGAGATGAGGAGCTGGTCATCAGGGATTATATTGATGTTATTTTTCAAAGGGATCGGAATGATCTAAAGTCATAGTGAGGGTATGTTTTTTGTCTCAATAGAGGATCTTTGAGCTGGAAGAGTTCAAAGTAGCTAGTTTTCATTGATTCTATAGTAGAGTCTGAGTATATTGTGACTTCTGATGCATCCAAGGAAGTTGTTTGGATATGAAACTTTGTCTAAGAGATTGATGTGGTACCTAAAAGTAAAGTATCTATCACAATGTATTGTGATAATACTACTGTGGTGGCTCTTGAAAAATATCCAATGTCGCACCAATAAACAAAGCACATACTCCAGAAGTATCATCTATTGAGGGATATCAAAGGGGTGAAGCTGGAGTAAGTAGAGTTCCCACATAAGAAAACATGGGTGACCCCATGACTAAAGTTCTATCTTAGTATAATCATGAGTATCATGTGAGAGATAGAAAAATGGAGGGTGTTAACAGTTGGATCCAGTGCAAGTGATATTCTATTAGATTTGGTGCCCTAAAACCAACTTATGTATACTTTATGATAACATGTATTCATTGTTTTGAATATTAATAAACTCTTTATAACATCATGATTTTTTTTTGTGATGTGATATGTGATAATGTCATAAGAGTAGTTGTCGCACTGAAAGGTTATAGTAGTCCCCCACTATGATGAGAATCCAGAAGTGACACAATAGTATTCTTAAATATATGTTATATAGTTGGATGAAATAATTTGAGGGATACAAATGATATAGGATATCATGAGTGGATAATCATAGGACTTTGAGGCACCTTCTCATGGTGTACTCCCTTAGTAATATCCAGTGTATGATATTATGAGAACGAGACCCACCAGTAGTAAATCGACATTTATATGTGTCATTGAATGTTCCTATTTGCAAATGTGTGTGTTGATCCTTATACTTTAATATTATTATCAATGAGTGTTACAAGTCATGTACTTTGATGTATTGACAAAAATTGTGATAACATATGTTAATGGCGATGTAAGATATGTTGGGTGTGTTACGGGTAATATTTCATTAATGAATGATGTGAGAAAGGATTTGTCTCTTTTGTTCTTTAATAGAAGTTGATATCTTAGTCCCTTTGATGAAAATGATATGGCCTAAATAAATTCATGGTCATGGTGTTCTATAGGCAAGTTCAATTTCCATAAAGTCGAAGAAAGATACATCAAGAACATAGGTTGATGGCACCAGCATGCAACCTATTTGATTAGAGATATCATGATAAAGGGATTGTATTACATAGTAGGCATCTGTATGAGGTATTATGTCAATGTGACATTAAATTCTTTCTCTATGGGTGTCTTGATGTGTTGTTAGACGCTAATCTTAGACTTTAGACTACTTCACCTAATGTCACTGAGAAAGAGGTCTAGAGGGTTATACACTAAGTGTATCCAAAATCTTAGTTAAATAATATATTATTATTTATTATTTAACAAGTTGAATAAATATTATTCTCACACATGGTTTAGTAATTATTCATGTTTGCTTGATCACATATATTCCACCACCAATTATTTGAGAGAATATTATGTACGTGGAATATTTAATAAATATTTATTTGTCATTTAGTGAATATAATATTTATTTATTTATTGGTGAATAATGCAATGGTATTTATTTATTAAATAAATTTTCATTATTCAAGGCCCGATAAATATTGTGGAGGAATGGCGGATCGAGTTTAATGGTCCAGTGAGAAATAATATATATATATATATATTGAATATTATTTAAATAAATAATATTTAATTTTAATCCATGAGGTTAATGCATATCAAGAAATATTATTATTATTATTATTATAGAAATGAGGTTCTGTGGGGATTAAATAAATAATAAAGGACACTTGTGCAATTATTTATTTTTAACCCTAGCAGTATATAAACTCAATTATATTATTTTTCCATTAGAGCCAATTCATTTCTTTTGTTGTGCAAAATTAAATCTGGATAATACTCTAGAAGCCCTAAAGAGCTCCCTTATCCAAGAACACTCCCAAGAACAGAGCACAATCTTCCTCCACCATCCACTCTCGAGACTAGAGAGATCAAGGAGAATCTTTTGAAATCGATTCTTGGGGTGATCAAAGGTGAATAAAGTAGGTGATAGGATCTACCATACTAGCACCCGAAGATTCATATACGACATTCAAAGATTTGTGGACCACGTGCGGATCACCACTGGAGGTAATCTAGTCTTGATTCCTACAACACCATGAAGACACGGTGTAGATCCGTTGTCAGATACATCAACAAAGAAAAAATTTCACATAAGGTAATTCTTTAATTATTTAAATTAATTATATATAATATGTGGCGATCATGAGATTTTATTCTAGTATTTATCCATTGTCCATGTTCTTTGATTAAATTTTTTTGATCATGATGTTTATCATCATGTAAATCTCAGATTAATCATCAATCGTGACAAAAAGAAAAGTTGGGTACGACCCATCTGACGCTTCCACTTTGCTCGAAACCTGCATCACGTACATGCACAAAATAGTTTAGTTAAATCACTAATAAAATGTCTCCAACTTATTGTTAGACCATTAATAATGAGAAAAAAAATTGAACTCTATTTGGGGTCATGTAATATTGCATACCTCAACATTAATTCAACTCGGACCAAGTGAATATCATAAGAACTCTTTACTCTAATTAGCATTTGTCCAAGAGCCTAACATCTCCCACTTAAGAATATTTATTTGTGCAGTATATGTACCGATTTCTCCCCCACAATGTACAAAAATGGGACCTCAAAGGAGGTTGAGAATATATACAGGATATGAATCTCCATCCATTATCAGATATCTTGAACCATAAACTGATGATGTATTTACAACATGTTTTTTTATTTTAAATTCAATGAAAAAGTATTCCCAACATTAGGGGGAGAAAAAAACAAAGGGAGGAGATTTACTGGAATGTGAAAACGTTATCTTTTCTCGATCCTCCCACCCAGTAGTGTGAGATGTAAGTGAAAAATATTTTACATTTTTCAAGAACTGGAAAATTGGTTGCCTGATGTATTTATTAATACAAAAGGTGTGACTAAATCAAACTTACCAATTGTAAATGCACAAGCTAAAATTGATGTCTCGAAGACATAATTACATAATGATGTTACAAAAATTTCAAAAACATGCCTGGAGCATGGAAGACCAATTGGATCTGAGGATAGAAATCCTTGAAAAAGAAAAGGAATGAGTATAATTGAAAACTCCATTTTGGTGGTGCATGTTTGATAAGAAACATGTAGTATAAGTGTTCTTAAAGAAACACATAATGAGAATCATAAAGAGAATTCACGGGATATAGAAAACCCTAGAGGTTTTGGAAATAATGAAATATATCTTAATTATTCCATGATAGGTGATATATGGAATCAAAGTAATGTGGAGAATATTGATAAAATATTTTCATATTATATGAAACATGATATAGAAAATAAAGATCTTAAACCGAGGTCCATTATGGAATGTAAAAATGACCTAATTAGAATAAATGGAAAGATGCAATGCAAGTTGAATTAAATTCACTTAATAGGCAAAGGGTCTTTGGACATGTCATGCTCACATCAGAAGCTATGAAGCCTATTTAATATAAATGGGTTTTTGTGTGTAAACATAATGAGAAAAATGAGATTGTAAGATACAAAACTCATCTTGTCACACAAGGTTTTTTCCAGAGACCCATAATTGATTATGAGGAGATGTGTTCTTCTGTTATGGATGATATTAATTTTCAATATCCAATTAGTCTTACAGTAGATAAAAAGGCCGGTATGTGTCTTGTGGATGTTGTTGTGGCTTATTTATATGGGTCACATGATAGTGGTTTATATATGAGAATCCTCGAAGGATTCAAAATTCTTGAAGTATTGAAATCAAATCCCAAAGAGATATATTCAATTAAATTGCAGAAATCCTTGTATGGATTAAAAAAACATTGGTGTATGTGGTATAATCATTTGAGTGAATATTTGTTAAATAAATGGTATGTAAATAACCCCATATTCCTACGTATTTTTATTAAGAAAACAACATTTGAATATGCAATTATTGTTGTTTATGTTGATGATTTAAATATTATCAGATCTTTAAAAGAGATCAGTGAAGCAATGAAAAAACTTAAAGGGTAAAATTGAAATCAATGATCTGGGAGAAACCAAGTATTGTCTTGGATTAAAAATTGAGCATATGCTAAGTGGTATATTTTTGCATCAGTCAAATTACACTAAAAAGGTCTTAAAATGATTTAATATGAATAAAGTGAATCATTTGAGTACTATAATGGTTGTTCGGTCTTTAAATACTGAGAAATATCAATTTCAACCTTGTGAAGAAAATGAAGAGTTGGTTGGCCCAGAAGTATCATACCTTAGTGTCATGAGAGCACTTATGTGTCTTGCTAATTGTACCCAACTTGATATATATTTTGCTACTAATTTATTAATGATATTTAGTTCAACCCCTACATAAAGGCACTGTAATGAAATTAAACATATTTTTTGTTATCTTTGTGGAATTATTGATTTGAGTTTATTCTATTTTAGATAATTAGAAAAGAAGATGGTCGGTTTTGCATATGCAGATTATTTATTATATTCACATAATGTGCGATCACAAACCGGTGATGTGTTCATAGCTGGAAGTATTTCCATGTCTTGGAGATCACGAAAGTAGAACTTGTTATTGTAGGTTCTGGGCGTAGCGGAAGCATACAGTGGGCGGTGCCCAACATTGTTTTTTGTCATGATTGATGATCAATCCAAGATCTATACGGTGTTTAATCGTCGTGATCAATGGAATTGAATCAAAGATAGACAACATTAATCACGTTGGGACCAGAGAGAGGGGATCATCACATATTATTTATAATCAATTTAATTAAATAATAATTACCACAAAGGAATTCTTTCTTTGTTGATGAATCGGTTACAGATGTGTGGTGCACCGTCATTGTGTTGTAGTAACTAAGTTTAGATTCTCTCTAGCGGTGATCCACACGTGTTCCATGAATCTCTAGACGTCGCTGAATGAGTCTTCGGGTGCTAGCACAGAAGATCCTTGCATTTGTGTCATTCACCTTTGATCACCTCGAGAACCGCTTCCAAAGCGTTCTCCTTGATCCGATGAAGGATGATTGCTCTCCGTTATTGGAAGCGTTCTTGGAAAAGGAAGCTCTCTAAGTTTGAGAGGATTCTCCAAATCCGTTGTGCACAACCAAATCGGCTCATGAGAAAATAACATAATTCGATATTCGTATTATTAGGGTTAAAATAAAATAATTGCACAAGTGTCATTATTTATTTAATCCTAACAAAACCTCGTGTCAAATAATAATAGTAATGTTATTATCACTCGACGTGCATTGAACTTGCGAATTATAATTAAATATTATTTAATTAAATAATATTCAATATTATCATTTCTCACCAGACCATTAAACTCAGTTCGTCATTCCTCCACAATATTTATCAGGCCTTGAATAATGTATATTTATTTATTAAATAAATATCACTGCATTATTCGTCAATAAATAAATAAATATTATATTCACTAAATAGAAAATAAATATTTATTAAATATTTCGCTCATAATACATTCTCTCGAAGAACTAGTGACGAAATAAATGCGATCAAGCATACATGAATAGTTATTAAATCACGTAGGGGAATAATATTTATTCAACCTGTTAAATAATAAATAATAATATTTTATTTAACTAAGATTTTGGACACACTTAGTGTGTGACCCTCTAGGCCTCTTTCTGAGTGGCATTAGGCGAAGCAGCCTAAAGTCCAAGGTTAGTGTCTGGCAACACGCCAAGGCACTCATAGATAAAGAAGTTAATGGTGCAACGACATGTCACCTCATACGAACGCTTACCGTGTAATATAATCTCTTTATCACAATATCTCTAATCAAGCAGGTTGCATGTCAGTGTCATCAACCTATGTGCTCGATGTTTTTTTTTCAGAAATAGAACTTGCTTATAGAACACAATGACCGTTAATTTATTTAGGCTATATCATTTTCATCAAAGGGTCTGAGATGTTAACTTCTGTTAACGAATAAAAGGGATAAATCATTTCTCGCACTATTCATTAATGCAATATTACTTGTGACGCACCCAACATATCATACTTCGTCACGAACATCTGTCATCACGGTTTTCGTCAATAGATCTAAGTGTGTGACTCATAATACTCGTTAATAATAATCTTAGAGTCTAAGGAACAATACACACGCTCGCAGATAGGAACATACAATAACACATAGAAATGTGGATTTCCTACTAGCAGGTCTCGTTCTCATAAATGTGGATTTCCAATGAGTCTCCACCCCTAATAGCCTGTATCATTTGTGTCACTCAAATGATATCGTCCGACAGGAACGGCCCGAAAAATTCTGTTACCCAAACCAACATCAGAAATTTTGCCCTAAATGCATTGAGGTACAGTAAAAGGATAAAATTGATGCCCATGTCTTTTGTATTTTTTTGTCTTTCTTGTGTGTTGCCCTAGCCCATGGGCTCGTGGGGCTTGCCCCAAGGTCGGCCCTATCGTCCGGTTATGGCACATATATTCAAGAATAGTATTGTAGTACTTTTAGGTTCTCATCAAAGCGGTGAACTGTTGTGACCTTTTTAGTGCGCCAACTACTCTTAAGACATTATCACATACTATGTTACGTAGAAGAACAATCATGATATGATAAAGAGTTTAATAATATTCAAAACCATGCATACAAGTTTATCATAAAGTACAAAGAAGATGATTTTAGGGTACCAACTCCAACAGTTGTCGCATCTTCAAATCATGCGGAAGTAGTAGCATGTCAATAAAGATTTTGGTTGCGGTCTATGACTCAACACGTTCAAACAACAAGTGGATTACCTATGGATTGTAGCATGACAATATTATTTGAAGATGATGCTACCTGCATCACACAATTAAAGACTTCATAAAAAAATGACCGGAAAAAACACATACCACCGAAATTTCTCTCTTTCACACAAGAGTTGATGAAAAATAGTTATATCAACATGTAATATGTTTAATCCAGTGAGAATGTTGCAAATTTACTTATAAAGACACTGTCAATTGTTATCTTTAGAAATCTTGTAAATTATATAGGGATGTGTAGTGTAGTTGGGGTTTGGCTTAGTGGTAAACACCCCATAATTCTACATGAAAAATGGGGGTTCAAAATCTATGGGGCACAGACACTGTAGCAACACTGTAGCGCTACTGCAGCAGCCGAGATACTGTTGCAATGGCGGCACTGTAGCGGCGGCAGGGGAACTGTAGCGGTGGCAGGTACTGTGTGGTACTGTAGCAGCGCGGTACTGTAGTAGTACTATTCACATAATGGGTATTGGGCCTAAAATTTGGACCTAAGGGCTATGTAATGGGCTAAAAAATGAGGCCTTTGCTTTGCTTTAATAATAAAAACGAGACTTCGATCCCAACCTTTTATATAGGGATGTGTAGATCGCAAAACGTGTAATTTATTTTGTAATGTAACTTTCAGGGGAGTCTACGTGGCTGTACCTTTTTCCTTATTTTTGGTTTTTATCCCATTAGATCTTTTCAAAAAAGGTTTTCAATGAGACAACATCAAAACACGTGTATAACATTGATTGAGCTGTGCATCCAAAGTGATAGTGTTAGTCACTCGCATTCAGCGATTGCAGTATTCAACGAGGTGAGCTTCCCACCCCCCACCAATCCCTACGTGCAACCCCCCAGTGGATATTGAGAGATATAAGGAATACGTTAGAAGCCTCAATAAAAATACCCGCCTTTCCTTTTTCTCATCGTTCTCCGTGGTTTAAACTTTACTCATTTCATTTTCTGTCTTCACAACAAAAAAATTATAATGATGTTTTTAAAAATGTTATTTTATAACATTTATATGAAACATTTTTAAATTATTAATTAATAATTTTTATTACATATCTATTAATTATATGAATATTTTTTTTAATATTTAAACTATTAATAAATAATTAAATTATTATTTATAAATAAATATTTAATATTTTTCATGTTGATTACTAGTTTTTTCAGTAAAACTTCATTTTAAAAACAAAAACAAAATAAAAAGAAAATAACAAGGAAAATAAAAAAAGAAAGGAAAAAAGAAAAAAAAACAAAACGCGAAAAAAGAAAACCAAAAGTCAACAAAAAAAAAAAAAAAAATGGGCTACCGTTAAAACGTAAAAAAGAAAAAAAGAGAGAAAGAAACCGAACAAGAAGAAAAATAAAATAAATAAAGAAATCCAAAACGCAACACTATGGGGAAAAAAATCACCCCGGCGGCGGGGAAACGAAACCCTAACAATATCCTCTATATAACAGGATTTCAGACTCTCAGCCCTGCCTCCTGCTGTCAATGGCGCCGAGGGTTCCCTCTAGCCGATCGCCTATTTTTTCTTGATCCGTAAGCCATCTGTCCTCGCCTTGTTTTATCGATTTGTTATTGTGTTTTCTGGTCTTGTTATTTGCGTGGTTTTCATTTGAGTTTCTCTGTGATGAACAAATGTGATGACGAGTCTGATATTGTTCCATTCATGAAATATTGATGACAAAAGAGGCATTTGTCTGAGAGAAACCTTGAACTTCAACGAATCTTCCCTTTCTGATCTTTTTGAGTGGACAGCCATGATGAGGATGAAATTGCTGTATCACTGATATTTATCCTCTGGAAATTTCTGTATACGAATAACGAGAAACGCAGATTTCTACCTCCTTTTCAATTCAACCAGCGAATTAATGCTCAATTCTGTTCCATGGAATATTTCAACTGCTCATTGGTTCTTGTTTCTGGTGATCTTGATTATCTTCTTCGTTGACCGTGGATCTGAGCACCAACCCAGGGCTCTTGTATCCGCCTCCTAGAGTCGATGAAGTCCTCTAATATACCATCTTCATTTTGGATGAGACTCATTTAACTCATCATAAACGAGTGTCTTGAGTTTGTGATATCAAAACTCTACATCAAATATCCTTTTTATGCAAAACATTTTTTCATTCTGGCATGAAAACTATACCTGCTAAGAAACATTTGGTATTGTTCAATGCTTACCCATTGGTAATTTCATGCTTCTTTGCATAGGAAGCCACCTCCAAGTTCCTCCTTTATATAAGCTCCAAATGTCTTGAGCAATTAACATAATGAACACATTCCGTTTGTACAATGGCCCCAAAGAAAGTTGTGAATCCTATATTTTAAAAGCGGCCAACCCAGTTTGTCAGGTGGCCTATGGTTGTTCACCATCGCTTGAATTTAAATTTGGGTATTATGGAATAAAAATTTAAAATCTGTAAAGAAATGTAAGGTAATTTTTTAGAACAAATCTGAAATAAGCTGGCTTCTATTGATGCCACTGGGCACCGAACTAAAGCAGTTAGTTGGGAATTCGGTGCGCTTGAAGTCCCTTGAAAGAATAATAACCATGTCATTTTAGTATTCCATGAAGAAAGTTTGCGATATGGATCATTCAATTATTTTGAAACTCATTATTCTAAAATGAATGATCCATATCGCAAACAGCCCGCACCGAAAAACTCTTAACAAATCCCAAACCCAAGAACCCCCAAAAAAGAAAGATCAAGAAAAACCAATAGAAAAGGTGCTCTGGCCCGACTTGCTTCCAGACCAGCGCCCACACCAGTAAATCAGAAGTCTGATTCAGCACATGTATCCATACAATCCCAGCCTGACTTGTACTCCTGCATTTTGAGCATCGACAAAAGGTGCTCTCTGGCCCTCTTATGCTCAGGCTCTTGTAAATTGACATTGAGATTTAGCTTGACCTTCTTGGAGGTGGCTCGGGTTGTCATAGGTTGCGGGAGGGCAGAGTAATCCTTCCACGGCCTACACTTTGGTGGAGCAAAGATGGAAGCGTCCTCATGCACTGCTTCCTCACGGATGACTCCACTAGCCCTAACAACATTTATCCTGTGGTCATCCTCAGCAAATCTCTCCGATTCTCTTAGTTTTCCCCTCAAGGGGAAACCTTTCCCATTCAACCATCATCATATCATGGAGCACCACACAATGATCTTTAGTAGATGGGGTTCCAAAAACGACTATGGACGTTCGGGGCCATATTGCCTAACACCCCAATTGGGGCCACAATAGGATTACACAACAGATCCTCCACTCCGCTGGCCCCTTTCGCAAAATGAGGTGAGCCTGCCTCCAGGAGAGTACTCCCCACATCCTCACACCCCACCAGCATCGGGGGGGCGTCACGCCATCAGTGCTTTGCCACACATCCCCTTGCACATGCTCTCCCACCATCACATCAACATCCGCAACGTACTCTTTTGAAAGTTTGCCAATGCTAACACCCCCACTACTCATTAGTATGTCCTGTAGATTTAATGAGAATGAAACCCATAATATGGTTCAAAAGTTCAGTGTAGCGTCATGCCTGTATCATCAAGCCCGTGTCAGTAAGTCCGTGTAATGTTTGTGTCATGTCTGCGTCACTGCTTGCATAGTACTATAATATTACCTCCATTTAGTTTTGAACCTTACGGGGAACCTTTACCATTCGGGTAAGCTCCTAACTGCTTCTATAATAATATGAAAACAATTTGTATTTAGGAAAATATTTTCTAGTTAGATAATTATTTTACTAGTTGCCCCTCTACACATATTAGTAAATAAGTTATATTTATAAAATTAGTGATTTGTATTTATAAAATTGTCTCACTGTTGGTGGTGAAGTGGTAAATGTTTGGGGGAGGGGGACAAATTGCAAGGTTAAGTTCCCATACTTGCATGTTTATTGTAGTTTCTTTTCTTGTGTTTTGTGGTAGATGTTACCTTCTAATATATTTATAGAAGTAATTATTCACATTATTGAATGTTTTAATTATAAATTTTTATAATCACTTAATAAGATGTATTTATAATTTTTTTTATATAAAAAACTTTTTTAGATAATTATTAGTAATTTATTAATAGTTAACATATTCACTAAATTATCAATTATATTATTTATTAGCAAATTATAATATATTATTTTGTTAATAGGGGACATGACTCCTAGCGTAGCGGTGAGCGGTAACAAGTCCGTCATGGGCGGCATGGTGACGACGATGCCTGTTGTTGGGGGCTTGAAGCATGATAAGGGCGGCATACAAGAGGCTTGATGTTGGTGCAAAGGGATGGGTGTCAGGTGGGCTGTTCAATCGACGATATTGATTGGGTGTAAAAACGGCTAGGATTGGGTTTAGTTGATACAACAGCTTCAACTGTAGGATGGGAAGGCACTGACGGTATTGATGAGTTGCATAAAAAACAGCCTGGATGACGAGTGGCTACGAGCTTCTAATAAAAATGAGGGGTGACATATTCCTATAACATGGTTGTCACCCCTTCATTCCATTATTGAAAAACTTTTTATTAACATTAGATGAGCATCTGACTGATCACGATAAACACCTTCTTGCACCACATTTGCATCTATAACAGGGTTGTCACCTCCCGATAAATCTATATCAAGATTTGCACCCTCAACATCACTTCACATCAAAGAAAATTTCATGATAAATCTTGTTCATAGGAGGAAGCCCTGTCATTGCTCTATGAAAATAAGTCTAGTCAAAGATGTCTCCATCTATGGGATCAATTATGTGAATGAGATGAGTGATATGAGAATCTCGTGAAAACAAATCATGCAATTAGTTAATGTTAATAAAAACTATCCAAATAGTGAAAGGAAGAATTATTAATAAGTCATGATAGCCTTGTTCGTGCCGCCTAAGATATCTCATTGGGGATATATGGTCCAAGGTCAAAAATATTTGAATGAATTTTCAATTCTATCAATGTATTGTTTTATGCTATGAGCTATCTCGCCGCGTGAACTCTGTCCTACCTACAAGGATATTGGGTGCTGGCTAGAACTCCTTAATATGTGAAGAAGATGGCAGTTGTGCAACATGTATATACCGATCATAGGCAAATAAAGTTTGTTATACAGGTTAGTCAACATCTAGCTCTTCAGTAAAATCTGTAACGCTAAGAAACATTGTTCGTGCTTGTGCCCTCTGGGTGTGGCTCATATGCAATAAGAATTGGAGGAGCATCTAGGTGATAATGAACACCCTCCTCTTGTGCCACATCTGCATCCATAACAGGGTCGTCACCCCTTGATACATTTATATCAGGTTTTGCACCCTCAACATTGCCTGACACATCAAAGAAAATCTAATGATAAATCTTGTCCATAGGAGGAAGTAGCTCCGTCATTACTCTATGAAAATAAGTCTGGTCAAAGGTGTCTTCATCTATGAGATCAGAGATGTGAAGGAGATGAGTGATACGAGTATCCTACGAAAACAAATTATGCAGTTAACTAATGTTAATAAAAAGTTGTTCAGTAATGGAATGAAGAATGATTACTAAGTCATGACACCCCCTTGTCTGTGTCGTGTAAGATATCTCAATGGGGATATGCGGTATTAAGACCCGTAATCCAGTTGATTTGATAAATGCATACATACTATGTTGATCCTTTGTAATCGAGACTCATGTCCGTGCCTATGCCTCTGGGTGTGGCTATGACTGTGGCTCGTATGCAATAGGAACCAGAGGAGCATCTGACTGATCACGATGAATACCCTCTTGTGCCACATTTGCATCAATAACAGGGTCGTTACCCCCCGATACATCTCCATCAGGCTCTGCACCCTCAACATCGCTTGACACATCAAAGAAAATCTCATGATAAATCTTATTCATAGGAGGAAGTAGCTCTGTCACTGCTCTATGAAAAGAAGTCTGGCCAAAGACGCCTCCATCTACGGGATCAAAGATGTGAAGGAGATGAGTGATATGAGCATCCTGTGAAAACAAATTATGCAGTTAGCGAATGTTAATAAAAATTGTTTAACAGTGGAAGAAAGAATTATTAATAAGTCATGATAGCCTCCGTTTGTGTCGCGTAAGATATCTCACTGGGGATATGTGGCTCCAGGTTAAAAATATTTGTATGAATTTTCAATTCTATCAATGTATTGTTTTATGCTACAAGATATCTCTCCGCTTGCGATTTGTTCTACATGATAGTGACTGATGGCTAGAACTCTCCCTAATATGTTGTGCAATGGATATATACCGGTCATAGGCAAATAAAGTCTGTAACACAGGCTAGTCAACATCTAGCTCTGCAGCAAAATCTGCAACGCTAAGAAACTTTGTCCGTGTTTGTGCCCTCTGGGTGTGGCTCATATGTAATAGGAACTGGAGGAGCATTTGAGTGATAATGAACACCCTCCTCTTGTGTCATATCTGCATCCATAACAGGGTCGTCACCCCTTGACATATCTATATCAAGTTTTTCACCCTCAACATCGCTTGACACATCAAAGAAAATCCCATGATAAATCTTGTCCATAGGAGGAAGCAACTCTGTTATTGCTCTATGAAAATAAGTATGGTCAAAGGTGTCTCCATCTATGAGATCAGAGATGTAAAAGAGATGAGTGATGCGAGCATCCTACAAAAACAAATTATGCAGTTAACTAATGTTAATAAAAAGTTGTTCAACAATGGAATGAAGAATGATTACCAAGTCATGATAGCCCTCCGTCCCTGTTGTGTAAGATATCCTAATGAGGATATGCGGTACCAAGACCCACAATCCAGCTGATCTGATAAATGCATACGTATTATGTCGACCCCTTGTAATCATGACTCATGTCTGTGCCTGTGCCTCTGGGTGTGGCTGTGACTGTGGCTCATATGCAATAGGAACCAGGGGAGCATCTGATTGATCATAATGAACACCATCCTATGCCACATTTGCATCCATAACAGGGTCGCCACCCCTTGGCACATCTACGTCACACTCTGCACCCTCAGCATCGCTTGGCACATCAAAGAAAAACCTATGACAAATCTCGTTCATAGGAGGAATGAGCTGTCACTGCCTAATGAAAATAAGTCTGGTCAAATACGCCTCCATTTACGAGATCAAATATGTGAAAGAGATGAGTGATATGAGCATTATGTGAAAAAAATATGTTGTTAGTTAATGTTAATAAAAAACTATTCAACAGTGGAAGAAAGAATCATTACCAAGTCATGATAGCCTTGTTTGTGTCGCGTAAGATATCTCACTAGGGATATGTGGCTCCAAGATCCATAATTCAGCTGATCTGATAAATGCATACGTACTGTGTCGACCCTTTGTAATCAGGACTTATGTTGTCTGTCCCACATCTCAATATAGCGTGCATGATATCTACTCCAGTCAAAGTATCACTCTCCTAACATCTTTAGGGAATGAAGTGAATGTAACTGACTGAGCAGTGTAGGAATGAGCTGATAGAAGTCAAACCCACCTCATAACTCTATCAGTATGATGATAATTAACAATATGAAAATAAATCATAGGAACGACACATCAACTGACAACAAGCATCATCGTATAATATGACGAGACTCTGGATGATATCTTCACTATATGATATCCATGAAACCTGAAAGAAAGAATAATAAATTAAGGCATGTACTGTACATAATAATAATAATTTAACTATATAATTAATAGCCATGCATGTTGTTCGATTGAAGATTATTCGGTATAAGTCTGTAAGTGTGGACATGTTGTCTGGTTGTATCTAAATATCGATGTGTCAGACTCCACCCGTAGATTACATTTTTATACTTATATTTCATAATGGATCTTATACATTTGATTTTGACATAAGGAAAGAAAAACATAACATCATCCATGTGGATACTTCTAAAATATCGGTAGATAATAACGCGTGTGCATGTGGAGCTAAGTGAGAGATGCACTCTCATATCCACGTCTGTATCATAATAACACATCCCGTGATCTGCATCTTATCGATGCATATGCGCTGCATAACACCTTGTATGTATTTGCAAGACATGTATACCCCCAACCACACCGTCTTGTCTGTTCCAAGTCCTCTAATAACGGTAAATACATTAAATGTACAAATATAGTTGAATGATCAATGCAGATAATGTTCTCGATAAGCCTCAAAATATGTGCACGTGCAAACCGCAACACACTGATCTTGTCATCATCATCAGCTAGATGAGAGAAGTGCTCATCTATCCATAACATGCGTAATCTATTATCGACGATGGACTTGCCATCATTGTGGACCTCAATGCCCAGTAATTTGTGGGTTAGATCAAACCAATTTGTACCCACTTGGCCCGTCGTAGTCGCACTGTTGATGGAGAGACCCAACATAATGGACACATCTTTGAGCGTAATAGTCATCTCTCTCTCTCTAGAAAATGGATTGTATGTTTTTAGCCTCCATCTCTCTACGAGTGTAATAATGAGCTGATGATCGACAAATGTGAAGTCGCACATCGCTACGTTGTAGAACCCAACATGACGAAGATGAAGGGCAGTGATAGGAGGTGTTACAACATGATGAAAACAATGAGATCTCCATACACTCAAAGCAGGAATCTCTTGTAGAAAGCACCACTCGGCTCAACTCTGATGAGTTCACAGAGCCACTGGTTGAAATAGAACCAATCTCCTCCTTCAACATTGCTCGAACTTGATTCAGGTCAACTAAAAGTTTGGATGTGAGAGGGCCAAGAGAGAAGGAAACAGTTTCTTTGAAACTCTTAGACAAACCACTGATTAAGATTTGAACTTGAGAGTCTTGCAATTGAACATGATCCTTCACTGAGGTTTTGAAACTTTCAAACACCGAGACAAACTGGCTAACTACACTCTTCACATAAGCTAGGTCCTTGTCAGCTTGAGACTTGGAGCTCATATAAGAGTCCAAAGCAACAACTGTTGTCTTGAGAGCTTCAAGATCTGCTTCGATTCTAGAAGACTGAGTCTGACACTCTTTCACTTCTTCCATAAGCCCAGACACAAAAGAAGATAAATTACAAGCCAGAGATAGCTCGAAGGATCTCTCCAACATTTTCATTTATTCATTAAAGTTTTGCTTCATCTCAGCAACTGATACACTGAATGATTCTTTCAGCTCATTCTTCATGGATTCAAGATCAGATTTAGAGACAAAATCATTTATGACAACTGCAGCAGATCCCCTTGCTGAGGCTAAACTAACTGCAGAATCATTCATTATTGAATTAATTGAGGATGCAAGAGAGGTTTCCATTAACTTCACTTCTTCAACAAAACTGGATTTGAGGTCCTCTTTCAGCTTATTCAGATCATGAAATCTGACCACATCATCTGACAACAACTCAGAAGCAAGATCATAATTGGTCTTCGGTCTATTCACAGACATCTCATTATCAGAATCCGGATAATCCAATCCATAGACTATAAACCCTGGGTCTTCTACCCAGTCTCCAAGCTCAACAGTTACTGTAACATTTCCAAGAACAGATTGATGCTCCCCCTCAATGGGTGCATTCTCATGTATCACAACAGCATTCAGTGCTGGATTCTCTTCATCAGAATCTTCTACTACAAGTTCCATCGGTGCAGCATCTAGAAGATCTTCTGATACAGGTACAACTTCTTCTGTATCTCTTTCTACTTCAGCAGCAGACATAGCTGAGTTTCCAATCAAAGGACTCATACTTAAACTACCAGAAGCAGGCGATTCAGATACATTCTCCTTTTCCTCTTCTTCTTGGTGAGGTACAGACTGGTCTTCCTCATAAGTAGACAAAATTTCCTCTACCTTTCCTTTCCTAGAATAGACCAATTCTGCAACAGGACTTGGGGGAAAGTCTGGATCTCTTCAACATCCATGAGAGTTTCTTCTTCTTCTTCTTCTGTTTCATCACTATAAACAGGTTCCTCTTCATCAGGTCTCAGACTCGGATCTCTCATATCATTTGGTCTTGAGGGATGATGCACAGGATTAAACCTATCATATATCTTCTGATCATCACTGACCCATTCTCCCTTCCATGGGTTCCAGTTAATTTTCATGTACTTACAAACAGTCGAGGTGATGCAGAAATTATTCTTGACTACAACCGTCTCATCCTGAGACTCAATTATTCCTTTCACTTTTATCATTACTGAAATCAGCTTGGCAAAGAACAAAGCATTAGTCTTTGACTTTGGTCTAATCATGTCTTCCATTTGAAGCATTAACAATCTGCACAGATTGATTTTTACACCATGTCTTAGCAAATGAAGAAGATAGATATCTTGATATCTCAGATTTGCAAAATCTCCTCACCTCGGTATCAACACATGTTGAACAAACTTGAAGAGCAGTCGATTTTCTCCATCCATTTCAGCAGTAACCACTTGCCTTTGATTCCCATTACCAGTCAGCTCTTTTAAGGCGGTTTCATAATCAAAGATATCACTGCTAGGTGGCATTGCTCTTGATACATACCCAGAGACACCTTCATGTGGTACTTTCAAACACTCAGCCCACTCTACTGAAGAAAAAGACATCTCTTTTCCATTTAAACAAGAGCTTATCCGATTCTCATTTTCAGACTTCTCGAAGGTTACAAACTCGTAGAACTGTTTTACCAACTTCGGGTAGTATGGGCCATTGTTATTCGAGAAACAATCCACCCATTTTTGGTCCTCCAGAGTCTTGAGTACTAACGATTTGCTAGGCAGTAGCCATTCCACGCACAGTTCCTTCTCGATTACTATGTCTCTATTCTGCAAGTGAGGATTCACTGGTCGCCTTCCCGATCTAGTTTTGACTTCACTAACACTGGCTTTATGCTGTGTCTTCTGCTTCTTAGCGTTTGGTTCTACACTTTCATCTCTGACGATAGAAAGCTTAGTTTTTGCCATTGCGGGTTTAGGGTTCTTGGCCGATTTGGGAGCTAAGGTTCGAAGGTGAGAGATTTTGAGCTCGGTGAGGTAAGAAGTGGCTTAGACTGAGTTTTATCATTTAGGAATTTCAAATAAACAACTAAAATAGAGTAATAACATAAAATAAAACGATTTGTATTCTTGGTGGCAGACAGAAGTTTTAAAATATAGCATCGGTGAGGATTTTAACATCGGTGAGAATTTTCACATCGGTGAGAATTTTCACATCGGTGAGCATTTCACATCGGTGAGCATTTCACATCGGTGAGAATTTCACATCAGTGAGAATTTCACATCCGTGAGAATTTTCACATCGGTGAGAATTTCACATCAGTGAGAATTTCACATCGGTGAGAATTTCACATCAGTGAGGATTTTCACACCGGTTGTGATTAAACATTCCCAATTCGTGTCTTATGTAACTTAGCCTATCCGAACTTAAAGGTTTATTGAAAACATCAGCCAATTGATGTTCAGTGCCAATAAATTCAAGAGAAATATCACCTTTTTGATAGTGATCTCTTAGGAAATGGTGTCTTACATCTATGTGTTTGGTTCTAGAGTGAGATACATGATTCTTAGAGATGTTTATTGCACTGGTGTTATCACACTTGATTGAAACATGTTTAAAAACATATCCATAGTCCAAAAGAGTGTGTTTCATCCACAGAATTTGTGCACAGCAACTACCAGCAGCTATATATTCTGCTTCGGCAGTAGATAATGCAACTGAGTTCTGTTTCTTACTACACCAAGAAACTAAGGATTTTCCAAGCAAATGACATGTTCCTGATGTGCTTTTTCTATCTAACTTACAACCAGCAAAGTCAGCATCTGAATAACTCATTAACTCAAAGGACTGTCCTTTTGGGTAAAACAAACCTAAGTTAACCGTGTGTTTGAGATATTTAAAAATTCTTTTAACAGCAAGCAAATGAGATTCTTTTGGATTAGCTTGAAATCTAGCACACATACACACACTAAACATAATATCAGGTCGACTAGCAGTAAGATAAAATAAACTACCAATCATACCTCTGTAATTTGTTTGATCAACTGGTTTCCCAGTTTCATCTGCGTCCAATTTACAGGTAGTACTCATAGGAGTTTCACTTTCCTTGATACTATCCAGACCAAAACGTTTTAAAAGATCCTTTGTATATTTACTTTGATTCAAAATAATACCATCTTCATTTTGAAATACTTGAAATCCAAGAAAGTACTTAAGCTCTCCCATTAAGCTCATTTCAAATTCATTTTGCATACTTTTTGAAAAATCAGTACATAAAGAGTGTTTAGAAGATCCAAAAATAATATCATCAACATATATTTGTACAACTAAAACATCTTTAGAAATTCTTTTAATGAAAAGAGTTGGATCAGCAATCCCTTTAGTAAAACCTTTTGAAATAAGGAAATTGCTAAGTCTATCATACCAAACTCTTGGAGCTTGTTTTAAACCATACAAAGCTTTAGAAAGTTTAAAAACTTGATTTGGAAAATGGGGGTTAGTAAATCCAGGTGGTTGTTCTACAAAAACATCTTCAATTATAAAACCATTTAGAAATGCACTTTTCACATCCATTTGATATAACTTGAAATCCAGATGTGCATCATATGCAAGTAAGATCCTAATGACTTCTAGTCTAGCTACATATGCAAAAATTTCCTCATAGTCTATACCTTCTTCTTGACTATATCCTTGTGCAACTAGTCTAGCTTTGTTTCTAACTATATTTCCAGATTCATCTACTTTATTTCTAAAAACCCATTTTGTGCCTATTGTCAAAGTGTCCTTAGGTCTGTCAACTAATTCACAGACTTTGTTTCTTTCAAACTGATTTAATTCTTCCTGCATAGCTATTACCCAGAATTCATCATTGATAGCATCATTGATATTTTTGGGTTCTAGCTGTGAAAGAAAAGCTTGATGTTCAACCTGGTTTCTTAGAGAAGCTCTAGTTTGTGTTCCTCTATCAAGATTACCAACAACAGCTTCTAAAGGATGATTCTTTAGAATCCTCGTTGATCTGGTAAAGGTTGGACTAGAAATTTCAGGTTCATCTATAGGTTCGGGTTCAACAGAAGCAGATTCTGGAAAAAGTCCAGAACTGAATACTTTTATAACAGGTTCTTTAGATTTATCATTAAGGTCCAGAATAGACAAATCTTTTTCAAGATTCTCAAGAGAGGTTTTAGACTCATGTGGATCAGTTTCATCAAACTTGATGTGAACAGATTCTTCCACACATTTGGTTTTCTTATTGAATACTCTACAGGCTTTACTTGAAATAGAGTAACCCAGAAAAATTCCTTCATCACTTTTGGAAGCAAACTTATCCAGATTATCTTTAGTATTCAGAATAAATACTTTGCAACCAAAAACTTTAAAGTAATTAACCTTAGGCTTTCTATTGTTCCACAATTCATAAGGGGTTTTCTTAAGAACATGTCTGATTAAGACTCTATTAATGACATAACAAGATGTATTTACAGCTTCAGCCCAAAAATAAATAGGCAGATCATATTCATTGAGCATGGTTCTAGCAATTTCTTGAAGGGTTCAGTTTCTTCTTTCTACTACACCATTCTGTTGGGGTGTTCTAGGGGCAGAAAAGTTATGAGTATAGCCATTGTGTGAGCAATAAGATTCAAAATCTTGATTTTCAAACTCACGACCATGATCACTCCTCAAAGTTTTAATCTTAAGTCCACTAAGGTTCTCTACAGATTTAGAGTATTTAACAAAAGAAGAACAGACTTCACTTTTGTGAGCTAGAAAATATACCCAAGTATATCGAGAAAAGTCATCTACAAGAACATAAACATAGTGCTTCCCATTTAAACTAGAAACTCTTGATGGTCCAAACAAATCCATGTGAACCAATTCAAGTGGTTGAGAAGTCGAAACTTCTTTCTTTGATTTAAAAGAAACTTTGTGTTGTTTTCCCTTTTGACAGGGGTTACACACTCTATCATTTGAGAATTCTAATTTAGGTAGGTCTCTAACTAGATTTTTTCTAGAGAGTTTTCTAAGTGAGTGAATGTTGCAATGTCCCAATCTTCTGTGCCATAGCCAAGATTCTTTATGAAAAGCATTCAAACAAGTAATATTCTGCTTAGCTAAAGAATTCAGATTAACAGCATAAACATTTTCATTTCTTAAGGCAAAAAATACCAAAACATTCTTAGAATTAAAAACTTTGCAGGAATCATTTTTAAATTTAACATGAAAACCATCATCACATAACTGAGAAATACTTAATAAATTGTATTTAAGGCCATCAACAAATAAAACTTTAGAAATCAAAATTGAATCAGTGTTACTAATCTGGCCTAGGCCGATGATTTTCCTCTTGAATTATCACCAAAGGTGACAAAACCTCCATCAACTTTTATTAAACTCTTAAAACAAGAGAAGTCTCCTGACATATGTCTTGAACATCCACTGTCCAAATACCAGGTCTCTTTATAGGAGCTCTTCAAGCAAGTTCCCTACAAAACAGATTTAGATGAGAGATGATTTTGGTACCCAGATTTTCTTGGGTCCAGACAGGTTAGCCAATAACACTTTAGGTACCCATATTTGTCTAATGGGTCTCATATAATTTGTAGAATTGACATGCTTTGAAAGATAAACTTTATTAGATCCATAGCTATGTATATAACTGGTTGAATCATATGAAGTTCCAGAATTACCTTCATTTTGTCCAGATTTAGAAATGAATCTAGTTTTGGCAATTTTCCTTTGTCCAGGTTGGTATCCTATACCAGTAGTATATTTAGGTGCTATTTGCTTTCCTAGCATCTGTGTTAGAGTATTTTTGCCATTGGTGAACTTCTCTAAGTCTTTCTTGAGTTGCTCATTAGATAGTTTCAGTTCAGTGTTTTCTTTTAACAATTGAGCATTTTTCTCTTTTTCAATAGTGAGTTCGGTTTTAACTGTAGTGGTGAGAGCATGCTGTTTCTTTAATGACTTGTATTTATCCTTAAGTTCATTACATGTCTCTTCCAGCATATCACAGTACTCAAACAATTCATTTTTAGACATTGTTCCAGAATCAGAATCAGATTCTGCATTATCTCCAGAGTAATAATTTAAAGCAGGAGTTTCAGCAGTTACCTGAGAAGTGTTTGTCATAAAACACATGTTGGCTCAATTCCTTTCAGAGTCTGAAGATTCAGCTTCACTTGTGCTGTCTTCTGAAGCACTCCAAGTAGCCTTCATGGCTTTCTTAAACTTATTGTCCTTATATTCATATTTCTTTTTATACTTCAGCTTTGGACATTCGGCTTTAATGTGTCCTTTTCTCTTGCACTCATAGCAGACAACATCATCTGATTTGTCATTCTTCTTCCAATCCTTTTTCCATTTACCTTGGTGATCATACTTACCCTTATAATTTGTTTTTCTGGAGAACTTCTTTTTCCTATAAAATTTCTTAAATCTTCTAGCAATGTGAGCCATCTCAGCATCACTGTCAGAATCACTTTCACTGTCTTCACAGCTTGAACTTTCAACTACAGCTTGAAGATTTTCTTTGTCCTTATTCTTTGAAGTTGAAGATTTGAAAGCGACAGACTTTCTTGGAGGTTCATTTTCTTCCTCTTTATTCACTTTAAGCTCTTCTTCATACATCATCAGCTTGCCAATTAGTTCCTTGACAGGTAGAGCAACAATGTCACATGATTCTCTGATTGAGACAGATGTGCCTCTCCATCTATCAGGTAGACATCTCAAAATTCTCATAATTTGTTCCTTCGATGAGACATCCTTTCCCAGCGAGATCATTGTATTGACAATTTCATTGAACCTGAGATACATGCCAGAAATGGGTTCGTCAGGCTTCATTTTAAAATTATCATACTTGATAGTATAAGTGTTCAATCTCATTTCTTTAACATTCGTTGTTCCTTCATGAGAAACAGCTAAGGTATCCCAAATTTCATATGCAGTTTTACAAGAAGAAATTCTATTAAACTCTTCATCTCCTAGAGCACAGTACAAGACATTCATAGCTTTACAGTTGTTATTGTAAGCAGTCTTTATAGGTTCATCCCAAGTAGATCTAGCAGTAGTAGGAATTTTGTATTCTGATTCAATAGCAGTCCAAATATCAAAACCTATGCTTTCTAGATGAATTTTCATTTTCAGTTTCCACTGAGCATAATTAGTTCTATTGAAGAAAGGTGGCCGGTTAGTAGCAGCACCCTCAAGTCTATTGTCCATGATGAGAAAATTTTAAAGAGATAAAAATTTAGATATAACATAAATTTTAAGAACTTTAAAATACAACTAAAATCACAGTTCAAAAGCAGAGTACGGTTAGAAAGTATTTTCAATTCCTCTGATACCAAGTGTTGGTCGGAGTGGTTTACTCAAGAGGGGGGGTGAATTGAGTACCAATTAAAATTTCTGTATTTAAAAACACTGTCTTAAAGACCCCCAAATAAAATAATAAATTAAACTGTAGTGAATTTATATTAAAGTAGAGGTTCTGTCAGATTCTCAAGGGATTGATTAATTCCCAGTTAATCAACACAGGAGTGTGTGATTATCTTTTGAAACTAACTTACTAATCTACACTTAACATAAACACTTGCTAATTTAATTATCAAAGTAACTTTAAAAACAGTATTGGTTTTAAAGTGATTAGCAGCGGAATAAAACTTTGAAAGAGATGGCACAACATTGTAACCAAGAGGTTCAGTCTTAAGCCGAGACTTAGTCCTCTCAAAAGTTTATATAAAAATGATCCACACCCTGGATCGGGGTTCAACAGTTTACAACTGTCCAGGTCCAAGACCTCTACCACTGTTCTTCGTGGGAAACAATACAACAGCAACCAGCTGTCCAGGTCACACACGACCTCTACCACTGTTATTCGTGGGAAAGAAAGAATGAAAGAGTTTGGTAAGGATTTACAAATCCTCCAGTTTAAGTACATGAGACAGTGTATGTGTTAGATACAACAGATAACACACACTGCTCGAAATGAATGATAATAAATCACAGAACAAGAGATGTAGAGTTTAGAAGTGGTTCTGGTGATTTCAGTGTAGCTCTGGACTCCTTTGGATTCGATCAGAAGTGAGTCTGAGTCCTCTTCTCGTTTCTGTTTGAGAAACAGAGTGTCGTATGCTCCAGGTTCACAGACAGTGAAAATGTAGTAGTTGAAGTTCTTCAGTGTTCTTCTTATATGCACAGAACACTTCTCGAGTGTGCTTGATTGTCTATGAGCTTCTCTGTGTTCTTGATGGAACTGGTTTTTCTCTTCTTGTGTTTCTGGTATATGTCATCCACCACGCACTTCTCTAGTTCACTTCTTGTTTTCGTATCTTTGGGCAGCGTAGTCTTCTCGTATTTATCTCCCAACAGGGGACATGAAAGATTTCCTTTCTGCAGGTACGAGGTACGGGTTCCTGACATCCGACAACCTTTATCAGATATTTGACAAATTATTAAAATGTACATGATATGACCGTTAGATAGATTAAATATAGGAAATAAAGAAATTCAAACAGTGAGTCGAGTGATCGGTAGGTAATCAGCATCGGTAGCTTGGACATCGGTAGCTTGAACATCGGTAGCTCAATTTCATTAGTTGCTTTGACTCTATCGGTGGCTCTATGCGTCGGTTGGTACATGCTTGTATCGGTGACTTTGTTTATTGGTAGCTCCATGTGTCGGTAGCTCCATGCGTCGGTAGCTCCATTCGTCGGTAGCTCCATGCGTCGGTATCGGTAGCTGTGAGTCTGTCAGTGGCTTCGTCTATCGGTGACTCTTATTCCATCGGTAGCTATTTATACTTACACCGGTAGCTCTATGTTTGTATCGGTAGCTGTCTGTAAGTCAGTAGCTTACATTTAAAAGTACATCGGTAGCTCTGTGTTAAGTATATCGGTGACTCTGTCTGTTGGTAGACTAAGTCTATCGGTAGACTAGGTACCGGTAGCTCTTTATCAGTAGCTATAGGCAGATTACTTATCTGTTTTATGCAGAACACATCCTATTGGGTTAGAATCAATTTATAACTTGTATGAACATGGATAAAAGAGGATTAACATATTCCAAAGACTATTTTAAAAATTATTATTGGTTTGATCACAGATTTGAAAGAATTAAAGTATAGATCAATGATACTTAAGAATATCATAGAGAATGAAAACATAATTGAGATTTTCAACACATATGAATACATGATTGAGATTATCAAAACAGGTGAGGTCAACAGTTAATTTAACAACATTTCTAAATTATTTTTTAATAAACTACAAGAAGAAAAATGAGGTATACAATTAGCATTTATAATTAGGCATTATGATGAAAAACGAGGTAAACAAATAAATGTGACTGATGTTGTTGGCTTAGTCTATCAACTTCTTATTTTAATGATCTCCAATCTTGTTTAATTTGTTTTTAAATAATTCTATGTATATCAATCGTGATGAAAATCCCGCATAGTACACGTGATTGCATGATATATTCAACCAACCATGTGATTTGAAGGACAAATTTAAAGACAATTCATTTAGAGGTTGAACCTCTTGTTATTCATTTATATTGTGTGTGTTTTTTTAATAGTTGAAATATCATAATTTTTTTTTCTGATTGAATCCCGACAAAACAGTAATAAAAGGCTTCATTTATGAACAAGTCTGCATGCAAAAAAATGTATACATTCATGATAAAATACATAAACCCGATCAATGATGATTGGAAGTGGGGCCCTATCATGCTATTTGGGGACATCTTTTATAAGTATGCCCTTCTGTGTGACAAATGTTGTATCATATTCCCCCTCCTTGTTGCCGGTGCCATTCCATCTCATTTTTTATACGAGTAGACTTTGGTCATCTTTGAGGGCGCAATCTGGTAATATGAGGTACCATAGTCGACTGATGAGTGGGAAAGGTAAAAGTATCAAATATCACAAAAAAAAATCTAATTCAAACGAGAAATGTAACAAGCCATTAGTGAAAAAAAGCCAGAAATGAAAGAATTCATAAATGAAAAAGTCATAATACAAAACATGGAAATATCAGGGACCACCGTTTGTTGTTTAGTAACCAAGGTAAAAGAACGAAAGTCACCAACAAATGTCCAAGGTGACATTATAACAGTCAACCGGGGTGCTCACATGATACACCAGGTTAACATAATGCTCTCATGATATGTTCATTGATGCAGTCGCAACAACATGTGCATATGGATATCTCAATGTCTAGAAATAACTGTAATCATAGTACCTATTTTCCAATACGATCATCATCACTGTTGCCTGTGAGCGGGTCTTGGCATTCTATTACCTAAAGGATGCTCTGTACCCGGTCAAAGGTTCGAACATATAATGATGATGTGTTATGCAGTATCTGTTCAATACCAGTTTGGAAATTCTGACAAAAAGGAATTCCATTTTGCATCCTCTGATAGTCCTGTTGGGACCGTTCAACAGTGGTCACATGATACTCCAGGCCAACATAGGGCTTCCATGATATGTTCACCGATGCACAAGTTGAAACGACATCTGCACATGGATATCTCAATGCCTGAAAATAATAGTAATCACGGTACCTATTTTTCAATACGACCACCATCACTAGACCACTATTGCCTGTGAGCGGGTCCTGACATTCTGTTACCTGAAAGCAACTTTGTACCTAGTCAAAGGTTTGAACACGGAATGATGATGCGTCATGCAATATCTGTTCAATGCCAGTTTGGAAATTCTAACCAAAAGGCATTTCGTTTTGCATCCTTTGATAGTTATGTTGAGACTGTTCAATAGAGTGCTCACATGATACATCAGGTGAACATAGGGCTCTGATGATATGGTCACCAATGCACAAGTTGCAACAACATGTGCACATGGATATCTCAATGCCTGGAAATAACCGTAATCACAGTACCTATTTTTCAATATGACCACCATCACTCGACCATTGTTTCCTGTGAGCGGGTCGAGGCATTCTATTACCTGAAAGTAGCTCTGTACTCAATCAAAGGTTCAAACATGAAATGATGATGTATCATGCAGTATCTGTTCAATGCCAGTTTGGAAATTCTGACCAAAAGGCGTTCCATTTTGTTGGAGTTGTGCCCTAGAACCAACATCTTTTGTACTTTATGATAACTTATATTCATGGTTTTGAATATTAATAAATTTCTTATCACATCATGATTGTTCTTTTGCGTGACATTGAATGTGATAATGTCCTAAGAGTAACTGTCACACTAAAATGTCATAACGAATCCCTATTATGCTGAGAATCCGGAAGTGCTATGACACTATTCTTGAATATATGTTTTATAGCCAAATGATATCATTTGAAGGATACAAATGATACAGGATATGTTGGGTGCATAATGAGTAATATTGCATTAATTAATAATATAAGAGAAAACATCTATCCCTTCTGTTCTTTAACGGAAGATAATATCTCAGGTCCTTTGATGAAAATGATATAGCCTAAATAAATCCATGGTTATGGTGATCAATAGACAAGTTCTATTTCCGGAAAGTCAAAGTAAGAGATATCAAACATATATGTAGATGACATAGGCATGCAACCTTCTCGATTTGAGATATTGTGATAAAGGGATTACATTACATGGTAAATGTCCGTATGAGGTGACATGTCGTTGCGACATTAATTTTTTTCTCTATGAGTGTCTTGGCGTGTTGCTAGACGCTAACCTTGGACTTTAGGGTGCTCTGTCTAATGCCACTGAGAAAGAGACCTATAGGGTCACACACTAAGTATATCCGGTATCTTAGTTAAATAATATATTATTTATTATTTAACAAGTTGAATAAATATTACTCTCGATTGTGGTTTAATAATTATTCATGGATGTCTGATTGCATTTATTCCGACACTAGTTATTCGAGAGAATATATTGTGGGCAGAATATTTAATAAATATTTATTTTCTATTTAGTGAATATAATATTTATATATTTATTGGTGAATAATGCAGTGAAATTTATTTAATAAATAAATAGACATTATTCAAGGTCCAATAAATATGGTGGAGGATTGGTGGACCGAGTTCAAGGGTCCGATGAGAAATAATAATGTTGAATATTATTTTGTTAAATAATATTTAATTATAATTCACAAGTTAGGCACGTGTCGAGAAATAATAATAATAATAATACTATTATTATTTGACATGGGGTTTTACTAGGATTAATAAAATAAATAAGGGCACTTGTGCAATTATGTTATTTTAACCCTAGCGATATAAATACCCAATTATAATTATTTTCTCATAAGCCTAGCCAAGCAAATGGTTGTGCACAACAGATTGAAGAAAAAGATCTCAAGCCTAGAGAGTTCATCCCTCTCCAAGAACGCTCTCAAGAACGAGAGAGATCCTCCTCCACTGGATTAAGGAGAACACTTTGAAAGCAATTCTCAAGGCGATCAAAGACGGACATCGCAAACGCAAGGATCTTCCGCGCTAGCACCTGAAGACTCCTTCAGCGACGTCTGAAGATTCGTGGAGCACGTGTGAATCACCGCTAGAGGAATCCTACGATTGGATTCTACAACACAACGACGACATGCTACAGATTTGTGGCCGAACGCATCAACAAAGAAAGAATAACCTTGGAGGTCATTGTTATTTAATTAAATTAATTATAAACAACATGTGTTGATCTCCTCTCTCTTAGTTCCGGGTTAATAATCTTTGCTTGTTCTTTGATTCAAATCCGTTGATCATGGCATTCACCGTCGCTTGATCTCGGATTAATCATTGATAATGGCAAAAAACAAAGTTGGGCATCACCCCCATCACACGCTTCTGCTGCGCTTGGAACCTACAAGTGATATCAGAGCGGACACATCGTTGTTTATAATTATTTAGTTTTGTTGGTGATTTACGCATTCATAATTTAGTTTTTCAATTCATTTTTAATCGTTCTTTAAATCTGAATTACGAGATCTATTTCTTCCTCTATTTTTTATCACAGATCTAACAGAAATGTTTAATTTTATGATTAAAATAAAATTGAGGATCTCATTCGGAGGTGCCGATAATCCTGGCCGTACAACACCAGACTACATGCTATGTAATCCGCATTACACGCCACATAGTCATGTTCAACACAACAAGATTGATTCAGAAATCAATTCGAGATTTTGCATTGATTAGGGCATTAATTACACCATTAATGCACCACATGTTGACCATGATTAGTTGGCGCACAGTCAGTCGGACTACACGCCGTGTGGCCCACTGGACACGACGTACAGTCCCTTTGGGTCAGGGTCCGACTGTGTATTCCATTCACGGCCTACCCGACCAGTGACCGTGTACCACAGAGTCAACACGACGTGTGACCCACTGGACACGTCGTGTACTCCAAGATTTCCAAAGTACGCTTCACACACCGAGCCCCTAGGCGCATACTTTAGATAGATGGTGAAGGGTGTACATGCCATGTAGATCAAATCTACACATCGTGTACTTTTACCAGATTACGCAGATTTAAAATTTATTTATTTTACTATATAAACCTTGAGACATGTACTTGCATGTGGTCGTAAAGATATGACACATCACACGATAGGTTTTAATATACATAAATATTTAAATTTTAATTAATATCTGTGTAATGTTCATATCTGCATATCACATATGAGTCATATTACAAGTTGTTACTCCACGTGCATTGAAGCATAACAAGTGGCCGAAAAATCATGTAATTCGTGTAATCATCCGTGAAGTACACGTCATGAAAGTATGTAATAAGTCGTGTATGCTATATGTCACATGAGTAAAATAGTATATGAGTATAATACATGTTGGGTAGAATCAGACAGGTATTCATCGTGTTGCCTCCAAGGTACAAGTTATGTACACAGTTAATTTTAAATGAATTTATTTAATTTTTTAAAAATTATAAAGGGTGAGAATCTCAAGGAAATTCTGATAACGGTTAAGATAAAATGATTGATTAATTAAAGATAATAATTAATGGATTCGAGCGTGATTTATCTTAAATAAGAACGATTAAGGATTGAGTGCTAGTTTTATTAAATGAGTAATTTGTTGCATGCTAGTGGATGATCATGAGCTAGACCAGACCTTTGTATGCGATTGATTTCATTTTAATTTATTATTAAATTAAATTGTTGTTATGCGTGTCTTCTCTCATCATTAATATGTAGGGCCTACGTGCCCATGATTTCTTTTATGTAAACCCCCTTTTACTCTTTACCTGTGTGTGAGTAAAAACATATGTAATGTATGGAGCTCCCAAGCTAGTGGAGGCGGTTCAAGTTAGGAGCCGAGATGAAACCAATCCAAGCTAGATAAAATGTGGACGGGTAGAAAGGTATAAATATGAACCTCAGATTGGTTCAAGGTGTTTCTCCCATGGGTTAGCATTTAGTTTATCAACCGCTAGATAAACTAACCATTAGAACAAGCTCATCATCATACCCTTTATTATATTTTTGTTAGTTGCATGGTTATTCATTAGAGATGTTTTGTCGCGATCACATAATTAATGAATTAACAAGCATGCAAGATAGAACTAAAATAAACCGGCTTATGCGTAAAAATTATCTAAAGAAATGGTTAATCACTCAAGTAATCCCACTTAATATTAACAAGCACATGATAAAGATAATAATTGTCAATTTACACATAAAAGGATAAAATCTCTCAATAAAATATTAAGTCGGTATAACCTTCCATTAATTCGGTTAGAATCAAACCACAGTTCAAAGTGCTTGACTAGCCAAAGTTAGGGTGCTTTCAATTATCGGGGAATTCTAACATGAGGTTTTGGGTTGACTTGACTTGGTTCACATCAATGCTTGACTGTCAAAGCAGGACTTGATGTAACTAAGAGACAAATGTTGAGGAAATCTAATTAAAGGATTTTAGGATTGGGGAGTCCACTCAACGGATCAAGGAACTACGAGTTAATGTAGTTGTTATTTGGAATGCCTACTCAAAACCTTTCAAGTTTATTGACCAACCAAAGTTGGGGTAATGAGAAGAGGTATATGGATCCTTGCCACTTGAATGTCCAAACAACAGGATATTCCGAAGCCAATGGTAAAGACTATTGGGTTTCAATAAAATAGTGGGAGACTAATAAATATAATATTTATATATTTGTCTAAATTGTATCAGATGAAGTACTAAAATTTTTCTTATCTTATTTGTAGAAACAACATTAAAAATAACATCAAACATATCACTGTGATCCATACTTGAGAAGGAAAACCTTCTCATCGGCACAAATTTCTAGGAGTGTCAAAGGCGCATATGATTCATCCTTCACCATGAAAGAAAATTGTATGTGGTGGAAGAATTTTTACCAGCTGCGCCTAGAAATGAGGGAAGTGATGAAGAACTATCTCTATATGAGAAACATCTGAATGATGCTACATATGTTCAGTGATTCATGCTATCATCCATGTCCAATGATCTCTTGAAGAAACATGAAGATATGGATGTCTATAACATGATATCTCACCTTCAAGATCTCTATCAAGAGAAGGTGAGACAAGAGATGTATGAGATCTCTAATACTTTGTTTACCATTAAGTTTGGAGAGTCTACACCAGCTGAGCCTCATGTAGTCAATCTTATTAGCTACATTGAACGCTTGGACATCTTAGGGATTAAATCCCCGAATGAGTTGCGTACAAATCTCATACTTTCATCATTGCCCAAGATCTTCTCTAGTTTTATTATGAATTATAATATGATCAATAATGAGAAGAGTCTATAAGAACTTCTGACCTTGATTCGCTAAGTGGATAAGGACATGGGGTGTGATAAACCCACAATTCTTATGATGAATAAGAAAAGAAAGAACAAGACAAAGGGGCATAAGACCTATAAACAGTCTAAAGATCCCAGACACTATCCTTTTAAGAAGGGGAAGATCCAAAGGCAGGGTAAGGAAAAGGAGGCAATATGTTTTGCATGTGGCAAGCCAGACCACTAGAAGAAGAACTGCACCCAAAAGCATGATGAAGCTAAATGTGCGTTCATTATCGAGTGCAATCTTTCCATACCTACACATTGGGTATTAGATACAGCTTGTGGTGCTCACATTTGTATCCAAATGCAGGAACCAAGTAGATTTCAGAAGATTTCCAGAGGAGAGGTGGATCTAATAGATGCTAATGGTGTGAGGCTAGCTACTCTTTCCATAACGACTACTACCTTTCATTTTCAATGAGAATGATTTTGGTTTTACGTGATTGTTATTATGTACCTACTGTTACCAAAAACATAATTTTTGTATCAAGTTTAGATACAAATGAGTTTATTTTCAAGTTCGAAAATAAAAGTTGTTTCTTTTATAAGGACAACATATGTTATTGTATGACACATTTAAATAATGGTCTGTATGTATTAAATTATAAAAACCAAGTGTTGGAAATTGATAACGAATCAAGTTCAGATGCTCATATAACACCCAGTTGTGGCATCACCGTCTCAGTCATGTAAATGAGAAGCGTTTGACAAAGCTCTGTCAAGATGGTTATTAGAATCTTTTAATCTAAAACCACTTGATAGATGTCATGCTTGTTTACAAAGAAAAATGATCAAACCACCATTTGGTGGATAGGGTGAAACGACCACAGAGCTTCTAGGATTGGTACACACTGATGCGTGTGGACTATTTCCAGTAGAAGTTAGAGGTGGATATTCTTCATAAATTTTTCTGATTACTTGAGTAGATATGACTATATCCACTTAATGGGGTATAAGTACGAGTCATTTGAGAAATTCAAGGAATTCAAGAATGAAGTGGAGAATCATCTTGCTAAGAAGATAAATAATCTTCGATTGGATCGCGGTGGAGAATATCTTAACCAAGAATTGATCGACTTTCTACAGGAGTGTGTGATTCTATCTCAACTATAAGGACCCGAACTTAAACATTACATAATATTAAATTAAGTTAATAATTCACATTGAGGATCTTTTTAGGTTTAGAGATTTAGATAATTATGTCATAACTTATACATAACAACTTGAATATTACAAGTAGACACTTCTACTAACTATACATTTTTTTCATAAAAAAAACCTCTTAAAAAAAGAAACATATTTAGTTCCATGTTTTAGACAACAAGACTTTTCCTTTATCTCATCCCTGACCCTATTTATCTTTAATTCCTATGAAAAACATTTCAAAACTTAGTATGAGCATAAAAAGCTCAGTAAGAGATACATAAAGAAAGAAAACTGTTAGTCTTGTAAAAACATGTAAACCATGAAAATTTTGACATAAATTAATATTTTTCACCTTTAAGAAGTAGGAAAAACACTTCACTGAATATATGCTCATTTCTTACCCCTTTTGTAATAAAAAGATTACCATAAATCTCATATAATGCAACATACAACATATAAAGGTAACTTGAGACATAAACATACTTAAATGGAATAACCATATAGTCGAATTCCACACATATCACTAAATGGAATAGCCATACGACTAACTTCCATACCCAATACATTGGAGGTTATCACGGAACCACCCGTCCTTGATTTATCATGGAACCACCCGTTATTTGGTTTATCACGTAACCACTCGTCAAATGTCCAAGTACCATTATATAATCTTAAGACATAAAATATTGCAAATATCATTATTTCACTAATAACATTTCATTTGAAATCACAAGAAATGATTTCAAGATATTGAAATACTCAATCCATTTCGAAAACCATTTTCAATACCAAAACACCCAAAAACGGAATAAGAGGTTTCTTTTTTCATTTTAAAACATTAAGGCTTATATAGGAAGCCAAATAACGATTACGACGACGAGGAGGTCATTGTCACCGCATATGTTAAAAAACATTCATTTTGTTTAGTAAAAAGCTTTGTAGAAAAAAGATTCCATTTGAATGAAAGTAAAATTCAAAGGGTTTTATTATACACCGTATAAAAGAATGAGGTATATATTATCGAAATGTGCCTTAATGAAAGGAGATTGAGACGAAGTCCCTTATAAAGACCATTTTGTAAATAAAATAGATCGATAATGTGTATTCACTATAAGTACACACAAATCAAGTATAAATAAAATATAGAATATCAAAATTCATTTCTCACATAGTCATAACACGACATAATCAAGATGTAGAAAATTAACCCAAAGAATGAAAATTGGGTTACGAAGTTCCCTTACCACGAACCTGATTTGTCTTGTATGTTCCTTGTTCTTCCGGAATAATAAACTTAAGTTAATTTCTACTTGCTTCAGAACCTTTTCAAGTTTATTATTCATTTTATATCACTTATTACCTTGATATAACAATTAGTTAATTGTTTGAGTTCATAACAGACATTTTGTTGATGTTCGAAACTTGAGTAAAAAATGAACCTGTTATAATTACAAATTTTCAATGTGGTCAAAATTCCATTATCTCTAGAATTATATTCATGATTTAGATATAATATATATCAAATATATCCAGTATATATGTATTTAGAATAGTCTATAGCATTTGGATATAAGAAATGAAATGTTACATAAGTTTATTAATTCCATCCTTTATATGTTCCATGTATAGCATGAACGAATCATATCACTTTGAAGGGGCAGTAGTTCGCACTTCCTCAAATGAAATTATCGTATTTATACAACATGAAAAGCATAAAGGTATGTTCTAAATGATAATTACAGAAGCATAGAGATAAAATAAATATCATATATAATTACAGTTCCATCATGATGGCCACCATAAGATGTTGTAGGAGAAGATTGAATAATCATCGTTTTGTGAGGCAGTAGTTCGTCGTCCACAGAAACAATATGTTATATACCCATTAGACGGAGGTGTGTGTAAGTGTCATTCGAATCCTTGTCATAACAACAACCTAGTATATTTAAGATATCGATGTTGTTATAAAATAATTGAATAAAGAGAGTTTAGGAGGTTTGAGAAGGAAAATAAAAGAAAGAATCTTGAGAGAAGACATTACCTCAAATTGGGTAACACCTTTTGATTTAAGCTAAAAGGTCTTCTTTAATTTCCTTATGCCAAATTTAAGGCTTCTAGGAGGAATATGGGGATATTGGGAGTTTATTTGGGCAGAGGTTGGATGATCCAAGGGGGCTTGAGAGATGTGAGTAAGGGTTAGAGGTGATGTCCTTTTATAAGAGGGAGGAGGGACACTTTAGGAAAGTTTGAAAGTATTATTTTATTATTAATTGATTTTTGAATTCTAATAACACCAAAGTGATATATTTTGAAGATTAGATGTGGATGGGTCAAAATCCTCTCGTCCAATTGGTTTTAGACAAGTTTAGGTCATAAAATTATCCTTATCTTTTAGCTTTAACCCTTAAATAAATTAACTCTTATCATGTCTTCTTGTATTTTCATAATATATGGTTACTATAGTTACTATAAAATTCTAAGCGACCCAAAATGGATCATTAATGAAATTTGTAACATCATATCTGTCACTTGGCCAAATCTTATATTTTTAGGACTATTATATCATTTAATAAAATATTAATTGGTTTAAAAACTCATTTATATCAATTTTTATACTATTCATATCATGACTTTTTATAAATCCATAACAACTTGATTAATTCGAACAAACTTTATTAATTTAAAGATAACAAGTCATAATCATCTATAAAATTCGTGGATGACATAAAAAGTTTCAAAATAAATTTATCTTAATATTTATAATCTCATTTATTTAAATCATCCATTAATAAGGTTATCACTAAATCACTATTGTGTCATAAATAAATTTATTTATTTGATGTCTAAAAATTATAAATAAAATACCATGATGTAGGAAATATTTTTAGATTTCTAATGACTATTTATCGGGTTAGGAAATGTGTTAGGGTTAGGACACGTGTTAGAGTAATTTACTGAAAGATACATGTTTAGGTTATATTTTCCTTAACTTTAAATTAAAAGTAATTAAATGTCATTTTCACACACAAGTGGCTCAATGAGGTCCTAAAATAGACCCAAGGATACCCATGGTTGGACATATCTCATCCAATAGGGTTGAGACATGTGTTAGGGTAATTTAATATTATTATAATATTATTTTTTACCCTTATTTAGCAGATTTACCCTTTAACCATGATAAATAAAATATTTACTGAAGTTACTATTCATAAAATAAAATTTACCTATTTACACAATTTGGAACTCCTGATTTCAAATATGAAATCCATTTTTCCAAATTCAAAACACATAAGTTTGCAGAAATTAATTTAAAATTAATTCCCGTTGTCAAAACCAAAAAGCGTATTTCTAAGAAGTAAAAACTACCAAAAGATTGACATGTGTTTATGTCTAATTTCAATGTGAAATTACTTACAATTACCAACATTGGATTAAATGATAAAAATATAATTCAATTGCACTTTAAAACCAAAATTAAAAGTACAATCTAACTATATAAATAAATTAGATTAAAAGGAAGTTTTGAATTAAAATGCAGTATTTTTCACTATTCGTAAAAAATGAACTTTATCAGAAAAATACCAAAATTTCATCCAAAGTAAATTTTGATGTCCTTCTAAATAATAATTTTATTTTGTCAAATAGAACATATAAAAGTGACAAAAAATAGATTTAAAAAGGGTTCGACATCAAAAGGTGGTATATCGACCTTTTAAAGAATATTAAAGTATTTTATGCTTAAAATCTGATTTATTCTTATTTTAAGCTTCTAAAATTTATTGGATAAATGTAAAAATATTAAACAAACATGTGTAATAATAATGTAGTTAGTTATGTTCATTCCCAGAAATACAACGGCTATGCGTTAACTACCATTTAAAATAATAATAATAATATTTTATTTTTCGGTATAGCACAAAGTTGTGTGCAACGTAAAATTTTAAGAAAAACCGTTGTTGTGTGTTGAGTATGCTATCGGAAAAAGTGTCCTATTTAACATTAAATTAATATCTTATTCATAAATATTAATAGAAATGAAAAAAAGTACTATTATATAAATACCTGGGTCGTTACATCCTCCCTTTTTTTTTGGAAATTGCATCATTGCAATTTTAAAATCGGGCTTGGAAACTTCATTGAAAGCCCCACACCAGAAAAAGAGTCAATAAAACTATCACTTTAAAAGAAAGAAAGAGAAGTAAAAAGATCACCCAAGATAACACATATTAGGATTCCATGAAAACATGAACATGGAAGAGAAAACTAACTATCAAGTTCTGATGGAGAGTGATAGAAAACATGATCACGATAAAGTTAACCAACAGAAAACCACAAAATTGTGATAGGTTAAACGGTCTTTGATTCCCCAGTAAGAAAAGTAAAAAGACAACGTTTTTTATATTAAGTTCCCTTTCATAAAGTTGAAGAATTTATTTATGAGATTGACTAAGAACACATGATAATATACTTAATTTTCAAGTAGAGTTTCATCCTTTAATAAGTTTCTACCAAAAAATCATATTTTCTCAAAACGATGAGTATTCAAGATGACTTGGTCACACCTGAAGCGTTAGAATCAACTTCTAGAGAATAACATGATCCACAAAAGATGAACCTTTCCCCTATCTTTAGACATTAAATAAAACCAAAATGTTTAGTACAAGACCAGATAATCCCTAAAAGGACAATCCTTTATAAAAAGAAATACTACTTTTAATCTACAAAATTCAAAAAACAGTACCCAAAGTTCAACAAAGACCATTCAATACACAACTGTCCTTAAAATTCTTAAATACAATCCAAACTAAGATTGAAACCCAAAACTCAGAAGGTTTTAATCACATAGTCTTCCATAGTAAATCTTAACATTTATCTCCAAATAACATCGACTACTCTTAAAGTCTCATACTGAAGTGTAATTAACCTAACCACATATTCTCTATGGTAGGTTAATCATTTTCATAAATAACCCAAATATACATATGTCTACAATAAAAACATATATTCTCCCAAAATAAAATTTCAACCACTAATCCACAAATGAAAACCCATAGTATTCTATTTTCCTTAGGCATATAGTGTTCCCAAAAGAGAGAACATCTTCCAAAATAACCTTTATCACTTAATCACAAAATCCTTTTCCTATACTAATGATATCCATTTGATAAAACATAAGTTTCCAAAATCAACTTATTCTTGATCCATAAAATCATTTAACTAAAAAGAATTAGTCATACTAACCAGGGACTTCATGTAGTCCAGTGGTTGGCGATAAATCACAGTCGCACTTTGGTTGTGGGTTCGATTCTCGTAGCTTTTCTAGATACGATGGGTTGTTACCCATCCTATGAGTCGTCCTTTTTCTAAAACCATATCATTCTTATAACATTCTCAAAAATAAGATAATTTCCTAAAAAATTACCATAACCTTGTTTATCCTCAAAGGTTATCTAATACCTTTCATTTTGCATCCCAAAATGTAATAACCATTAATCACCTCAAAACAAAAGATCATATGAACCCCTAAGGTTATTCATTATGTCCACACAAGAAAAGATAATTCTTTATTGAATAAAAGTTTCACATATCAAACATAAGGGTTACATATATTAGAAAAAATCTTCCCAAAGTAATCCCATCATGAAAAGAGAATTAATACTTTTAAACATTTCATCATCTTACAACCTACCATAACTCTTGAATCACTTATATGTAGAATTTTTACTCATTCAACACTCTTCATAATCCATTAACTACACATTTCCACCTTATTTCTTAATACATAATTCTTGCAGATTGAATATCCTCATCATTTAAAAATATAAATCCAAAGATGCTTCATTATTTATGGATAAAAAAATAAATCATACCTTGAATCCAAATATCACGATCTTCAGGATTTTCCCTTTCTCTTTCGGCATGTTGTCATACTTTCAAAAAGTAAATGTTCGCTCCACTTCTGTAATTTCACTTTCTGATAGAATTGGAAAAATTGAGATCTTGAAATCATATGAAAAAGATACCATGACCCATAGTTTTTTTAGAAATGAGTAGGTGTTGGATAGCTCAAACAATTTCTTGCATGTGATTTGAATACTCAAGAAGCTTTCAAAATCATTCGAACAAGCTTTTTCCATAATAGTGATGATCAAATCGCCGGGGAGGGATAAGAAGGTTGTGCAAGATCGCTTTCCTTCCATATTGACAAATGATCCTTAATCTGCTAAAAATAATCAACACTTAAACATGAAACGAAATATTATAATTAAAAAAAAGAATCCTCTATAGGTTAAAGATAACATAAAAACTTTTATATTAATATAATTCATCAACCTCCTTATATCTCCATTGTTCAAGTTTTTATCCAAACAACCTATTTTACCATAACCCTCCAAAAGTTTCCATATGATAATAACCCTCTTGGTTATATGGGATCCTTTACCTATACCCCGATAACACCATAACCTATAAAGTTATCTAAACCAACCTCTCATACCAACTATAAAGACCCAGCCTTAAAAATTACATAATCTTGAATTAAGTTAATAATTCACATTGAGGATCTTTTCAGGTTTAAAGATTTATAGAATTAGGCCATAACTTATACATAGCAAATTGAATATTATAAGTAGACACTTCTACTCACTATCCATTTTTTTTTCATAAAACAAAAACTCTTAAAAAAAGAAACATGTTTAATTCCATGTTTTAGATGGCAAAATTTTTTCTTGATCCCATCCTCAACCCTATTCATCTTTAAGTCATGTGAAAAATATTTCAAAACTTGGTATAAGCATAAAAATATCAGTAAGAGATACATAAAGAAAGAAAACTATTAGTCTTGCAAAAACATGTAAACCATGAAAATTTTGACATAAATTAATAATTTTCACCTTTAAGAAGTAGTAAAAACACTTCATTGAATATAATCTCATTGCTGACCCCTTTTGTAACCAAAATATTATCATAAATCCCATATAAAGTAACATACAACATATAAAGGTAACTTGGGACATAAACATACTTAAATGGAATAACAATACGGTCAAATTACACACATATCACTAAATGGAATAGCCATACGACTGACTTCCATACCCAATGCATTAGAGGTTATAACGTAACCAACCATCCTTGGTTTATCATGGAACCATCCGTTATTTGGTTTATCACGTAACAACCTTTCAAATGTCCAAGTACCATTATATAATCTTAACACATAAAATATTGAAAATATCAATATTTCACTAATAAAATTTTATTTGCAATCAAAAGAAACCATTTCAAGATATCTAAATACTCAATCTATTTCAAAAACCATTTTCAATACCAAAACACCAAAAAACGGAATAATGAGTTTCTTTTTCCTTTTAAAAACATTAAGGCTTATAGAGGAAGTCAAATAACAATTACAGAAGTGGAGTGGTCATTGTCGCCACATACGTTAAAAATATTCCTTTTTTCATTTAGTAAAACGCTTCGTAGAAAAAATATTCCCTTTGAATAAAAGTAAAAGTCAAAGGGTTTTATTATACATCATATAAAAGGAGATATATATTATCAAAATGTGCCTTAATGAAAGGAGATTGGGACGAAGTCTCTTATAAAGATCATTTTGTAAATAAAATAGATCGATAATGTGTATTCACTATAAGTACACATAAAACTAGTATAAATACAAAATAGGACATCAAAATTCATTTCTCACATAGTCATAGCACGACATAATCAAGAAGTAGAAAATTAACCCAAAGAATGGAAATTGGGTTAAGAAGTTCCATTACCTCGAGCCTGATTTGTCTCGTATGTTCCTTGTTCTTCTTGAATAATAAACTTAATTTAATTTCTAATTGCTTCATAATCTTTTTCAAGTTTATTATTCCTTTTATATCACTTATTACCTTGCTATAACAATTAGTTAATTATTTGAGTTCATAACGGACATTTTGTCAATGTTCGAAACTAGAGTAAAAAATGAACTTGTTATAATTAAAAATTGTCCATGTGGTCAAAATTCCATTATCTTCATAATGATATTAATCATTTAGATATCATATATATTATATATATCCAGTATATATGTATTTAGAATAGTTCATAGCATTTGGATATAATAAATGAAATGCACCGTTCATGGAGACGGTAAGCCATACATACACATGAACGCTAATTTCATTTCTTTTTCATATTTAAAAGAATAAAAAATAAATTATACATAAGTATATTATAATTTCAGTATAATATCTATATTATATATGTTACATAATTTTATTAATTCTATCATTTATATGTTCCATGTATAGCACGAAGTCATATCACTTTGAGGGGACGGTAGTCTGCACTTCCTCAAAAGAAATTATCGTATTTATACAACATGAAAAACATAAAGGTATGTTCTAAATGATAATTACAGAAGCATAGAGATAAAATAAATATCATATATATCATATATAATTACAGTTCCATCATAATGGCCACCATAAGAGGTGGTAGGAGAATATTGAACAATCATCGTTTCGTGAGGCAGTAGTTCGCCGTCCACAGAAACAATATATTCTATACCCATTAGATAGAGGTGTGTGTAAGTGTCATTTGGATCCTTGTCATAAAAAAAACCTAGTATATTTAAGATATTGGTTTTGTTATAAAATAATTGAATAAAGAGTGTTTTGGGGTTGAAGAAGGAAAATAAAAGAAAGAATCTTGAGAGAAGGCATTACCTCAAATCGGGTAACTTCTTTTGATTTAAGCTAAAAGGTTTTCTTTAATTGACTTCTACCAAATTTAAGGCTTCTAGGAGGAAGATAGAGATGTTGGGAGCTTATTTGAGCAGAGTTTGGATGAGCCAAGGGGGCTTGAGAGGTGTGAGTAAGGGTTAGAGGTGGTGTCATTTTATAAGAGGGAGGAGGGGCACTTTAGGAAAGTTTGAAAGTATTATTTTATTATTAATTGATTTTCGAATTCTAATAACAAAAAAGTGATATATTTAGAATATCAGATGATTATGGGTTGAAATACTCTCATCCAATGGGCTTTAGACAAGTTTAGGTCATAAAATTAACCTTATCTTTTAGCTTTAACCATCAGTTAAATAAATTAACTCTTACCATGTCTTCTTTTATTTTCATAATATATGGTTAATATAATTACTATAAAATTCCAAGCAACCCAAAATGGATCATTAATGATATTTGTAACATCATATATGTCAGTTGGCTAAATCTTATATTTTTAGGACTATTATATCATGTAATAAAATATTAATTGATTTAAAAACTCATTTATGTCAATTTTTATACTATTCATATCATGACTTTTTATAAATCCATAAAAACACTATTAATTATAAAAAACTTCATTAATTAAAATATAACAAGTCATAATAATCCATAAAATTCATGGATGACATAAAAAAGTTTCAAAATAAATTTATCTTAATATTTATAATCTCATTTATTTAAATCGTCCATTAATAAGGTAGTCACTACATCACCATTGTGTCATAAATAAATTTATTTATTTGATATCTAAAAATTATAAATAAAATACCATGATGTAGGATTTTTTTAGATTTATGATGATTATTTATAGTCGAAAATAAAACTTACATAACCCCATATAAAAATTTTCTTACTAAAAGATACACATTTAAGTTATATTTTCCTTAACTTTAAATTAAAAGTAATTAAATGTCATTTTCAAAAACAAGTGGCTCCATGAGGTCCTAAAATCGATCCAAGGATGACCATGGTCAGAAATATCTCATCCAATAGGGTTAAGACACGTGTTAGGGTAATTTAATATTATTATAATGTTATTGTTTACCCTTATTTAGCAGATTTACCCTTAAACCATGGTAAATAATGTAACGACCCGAACTTTTTAATTGTATTTGTTTCCTAAATTTGTGTGTTATTTCATTTTATACTCCACAAAACTATATTTAATGAAGTGATACCATTGAGTTTCGACTGTTATATGATCGTTGGAAACTAAACTCTTAAGATTACAATTATTGTTTATAAATACAAGTGATCTTGGTTAATTAATATAGAAAGAAGAGTCGATGACCTCATCCAGTAGACTCGGGCCGTACGAAGCCCATCTGTCGGAGTTTGGGAAGGAGGCAGCATCATTGGGTTTTGCTCTGGACCAAACCCAAGCTGAGCTTCAGCATGTGAAGCTTGAACGAAATCGCCTAAGGGAGAACTTCAAGCTGATAGAAATCACCACTCGGGTAAAGTTGTCCGAGCTGCCCCAAGATTCTATCACCATAGCACACCTTACACTTAGGTCCTATGCAAGTGTTATAAGAGGCTATGTAACGAGACCTTAGTTAAGTTGTGTAATCCTTTTGTATAAATAAAATTGTTATCTCTTATTATGTTAAATTTGTGAATTTCAAATGTCCGGATAAATGTATGATGAAGTTCCATATTATTGATGAATTTTGGAAAAGGGGTATTTTAAAATAGTTTTTGTAAACTTTAAATAATTAATAATGTGAAATGATTTTCAGAAAATGGTCTTTTACAATTATGACCAGTAAGAAATTTAGAGTCTGATAAAATCAATTTAATTTTTTGTGAATAGTAAAGTATGAATAGTAATATACCCTTATGAATAATAATGAATAGTAAATCATCCAAAAAAATATAAACTTCACTCGTGAATGTATAAATATAATTTAGACATCTTAAAAGTGAAAAAATGGTCATAATATAAGTATTGGTATTTTTGTATGTCATAAATATTTTAATTAAAATTTTATAATTAATTTTATAATTTAAAATAAAAATTAATTTTCTTAAAATGTAATCATAAATTGTTACTTTATTGTCTTATAGTTATATGATAATTTTATGGGACCTTGATTACTTTTTCAAGATGTTACAAAATAAGTTATAGTTTTAGAGTTGTTTTTTTGAATAAATAATGGTTTTATTTAAAAATTAAATTAAAAATATTTAGAAAATTATTTTCATAAAATGGAGTTCATTTTTGAATTCAAAGTATCGATAGTAGGTTAGGGTGAAGTTTTGGGATTTTTCTGAAACAGTTGAATTTTCGGTGAATAGTAAAAGTACAGTTTTGAGTTTCGGGTGTTTAATGACATCATTGATGATGTAATCATGATGTAATAAATTTGGTCGACTTGTGAATAGTAATATATGTTATGAGGTGTCCTAAGTGGACAATACTATGGGCAAATACCACGGTCAGACCCATGGTTTTACAAATACCACCGATGAGGTGTCCCTTGGAAATTAATTAAATATTCCCTCACTTTTCCTATAAATACCAAGCCACTCCCTCATTCATTTCATTCCAAAACCCTTCTCAACAAATCTATGGTCTTTCTACCTCCCGATGATTCCTCCCAAGATTCCTTCAAGCCCCCCAAGGTCCCAACCTTTAAGCTTTCGAAGATACTCTTCAAGGTAAGGGAACCTTTCACCATCCTCTATTTAGTCATGGTTTCCTTTATGTTATCTCTTCTAGTTTCCATATTCTTATGTGGGGGTATGTTATTATATATTATTATTACTTTCCATTTCATGTCCAAATGATGATAGAACCTTTCCGCTATCATCAATTTATTTTCTGAATTTTTAAGCGACGCCGTTAGGCTGCCAAATTTTTCGTAAAATAAATAGCATCTTCTCTTTTCTTTCATGTTTATTTTTCCTGTGGTATGTCATTAAAATATCCATACCATGATATTATTATGTACCCATACTGTATTATTAATTATTTATGAGTGGTTGACCCCCGTCCTCTCTCTTTTTAATGTTTTCTAAAATGATGTTATGTAGCCGTTATGCTGTAGAATTTTCATCTCAAAATCTCTCTCTTTTTCTCAAGAAATTCTCTTGTATTATTTATGTGGATACCCAAATCTATTTTCATTTCCAATGGTATTCATAAATACATAAAATTGATCTATTTGATTCTGGAATTTACATACATATAACCCTCATTCCCTTCCCATGGGTTATAAATGACATAATGATCTTATTTTTAAGTACTTTTTAAACGTCATGATTTTGACATGAAGCCCATTTATTTGATTCTATTTGGGTTATTTATGAAATGTTTGATTATGATATATGTGGCTCACATAAAAATAAATACATATTAAGGGTGCGCCCTGATAGCGCTCCAATTCATTGGGTAAAGAATTAATCTCTAGAGATGAAAAGTTTCACGATACCTTGGTGAATAACCTTGGTAATGTTTTTATGAAACCTTGGGAATGAACCTTGGTGATATGTTCATGAATGTCTAAATGAAATTTTTTAGCCACATATTTAAGTTGTGATTCATGTTCTTTTTATTATGATATGCCTCTTTTTCCGTTGCTCATGTCTTGTGGTTTTCATCAAGTTCTTATTGATATCACAAGTAAACTGATTCCCTTGATTTTCTTACTGGGTCTTCTGCTCACCCTTTCCTTTGATGTATGTCTCTAGGTTATGAGATAAAACAATTTTACTTATGATGAACTTATGATGAAGCCTTACAAGTGGATTATAATAATTTTTTATGTTTTTTTCTTGTTTTATGTTCTTGATTTCCAAGACACTAGACTTTAAAGATCATCTGTTTGTAAAATGAAATGAAAAATTATGTAATATAAAGGCGGGATGCCATAGTTGGTATCAAAGGAAAGTTTAGTTATTTATGGAAATTAGGCTATTAAAACTTTAGGAAGAATCCTATAGAAAAGTTTATATATAGGAAAACTTCCTGGTATTTTGGTGAGTATTGAGTAAGTGATTTATCAAGAAAATACATCCCTGTCTGGATAAGAGCATGTAGAGGCAGTTCTGGCACAGATGTACCTAGGAGTGAAAACTCCGACAAGGAGTTTCGGGATTGACCTGGGGTATCCTGGTACACTACAATGGGCCTTTCTGCTCTCTTGGTTATGACACTCTTGGGGGATATGTTTGGTTAATCATAAGCTTTTTATGAATCATTATGAAGGATTTATAGAAAAATGTAATTGTTTAAAGCATGAAGTTTTAAGACATAAAACCCTTTATGGTTAAAAGATTCATAAATCAAATAAGTTTCTCACTAAGGTTTTATTCTTTTAGAAAATGGCGGGCAATAGGAGGAACTGTTCAAATGGTGACTGCAAGGGACCATGTGCTGACAACCCTCCGATGGAAGCTGGAATGGAAACTTTCATGTGAATGATGAACCAACTGACTCAAGTTATGGGAAATAACTTGAATCAGGATGAGATACCAATCTCACCGTGGAGGGAAAAACTTTATGTTGAATCCTTTATGCATCAACGACCACCAACCTTATGTGGATCTACCAACCCATTGATTGCTGAACAATGGATCAACTCTATCGAGAAGATCTTTTCTGTGATTTAGCTGTTCAGAGCAAGAGAAGGTCACCTTATTTGTCTATCGCTTAGAGGGAGAAGATGATCAGTGGTGGGAACTGATTAAAAACACGAGGCCAATAGTGGAGGTTAAAGCTATGGAGTGGAAAGAGTTCAAAAGGATCTTCTTCAACAAGTATTTCCCTCGATCAATGAGAACAAGAATGGAGAAGGAGTTTCTCAAGCTGAAGTAGAAGGAGAATGAATCTGTGTGAAGATATGAGATGAAATTCACAAGGCTTTCACGTTACACCTCTAGCTTTGTCATGGATCCAAATGGCAAGGTTGATAGATTCTTTGGTGGATTGAGACCTCATATGCGGAAGAATCTAGCCAACTGAGATTATGATAGCTATGAGGAGATCGTGCAAAGTGCGATGAATTTTGAACTGGAGTTTGGTGAGATGCAATGGTCTCATAAATTCAATGACAAGAAGAGATCGATGGAGCCAAGCTTAGGGAGGATATTCGACCAGGGAAGAGGAGGCAAGAAAGTGCAATGCCCCACGTATAATAAATGTGGGAAGAAGCATTCGGGGAACTCCCAGCTCGGGAGCGAGAAATGCTAAAAGTGTGGAAGAGGTGGCCATATCGCATGGAATTGTCGTAGTGAGGTGAAGCCACAACTTCCCAACACTAACGACAAAGGGAAGATGGTGCATGACCTACTTTATGTCCAATGCTATAAGTGTGGAAAACTTGGGGCACTTTGTCAATCACTGTCTAAATCCGAGGGCAGTGGAGGGAAATCACCATCAGCCTCATCATAGGCCAAGGGAGAAAGGTCGTGCTTTTTCAATCACTACAGATGAAGTTGAAGCACCAAATGATGTGTTGGCAGGTACTCTTGTTGTTCTCTCAAGGCTAGCAAGTACTTTGTTTGATTCTGGTTCTACACATTCCTTTATTTCCTCCAAGTTTTCAAAGAATTTAGAATCAGCCCCGGATTTTCTAAAAGTAGAGTTATTAGTCAAGACTCCTGGTAGGATTATTCAAGCATCGTCAGTGTTTAGAAACTCTAGTATTTACTTTAGTGAGCACAATCTTATCGCAAATCTAGTAGTCATTCCCATGTTGGAATTCGACATTATACTAGGGATGGACTGGCTCTCAAAGTATAATGCAAATATCAAATGCAGAAGCAAGGAAATCTCAGTAGTCTTGAATGGAAAACATACAGTTATCTTCCAAGGAGAGATATCTCAACCTGATCTTTGTCTAGAAGAACCTCCTATATCCTTCTTTATGGAGTTGATCAGTGAAGAAAAAGAAAGGAATGAGAGTTTGAGGATAGAAAATGTCTCCATCATCCAGGAATACGTTGATGTATTTCCTGAGGAGTTACCCGGACCTCCCCCAGAAAGAGAGGTAGAGTTCTCCATTGAACTCGTACCTGGGTCACATCCGATATCTAAGACCCCCTATAGGATGGAAAATGTAGAGCTAGAATAATTAAAGAAACAACTCCAAGATCTTTTGGAGAGGGGGTTTATCTGACTAAGTGTGTCTCCTTGGGGAGCACCTATTCGCTTTGTGAAGAAGAAGGATGGATCGATGTGGCTATGCATTGATTATAGATAACTAAACGAGATTACAGTGAAGAAAAAATACCCTCTTCCAAGAATTGATGACTTATTTGACCAACTTTGTGGGGATAAATTATTCTCTAAGATTGATCTTCAATCTAGTTATCATCAATTGAGGGTGAAGAAAGAAGATATTCAAAAAACTGCCTTCCGATCAAGATATGAGCATTATGAGTTTGTTGTTATGCCCTTCAGACTGACTAATGCACATGCTATTTTTATGGATTTGATGAATAGATTTTTTAAGGACTATCTTGATAACTTTGTGGTAGTTTTTATTGATGATATTATGATATATTCCAAAAGTCGTGAGGAGCATAAGGTTCATCTAAGGGGTATTTTGAAAACTCTACAGAAGGAAAGGCTTTTTGGAAAGTTCAGTAAATGTGAATTCTGGTTACAACAAGTTGCTTTCTTAGGGCACATTGTTACCAATGAAGGAATCACAATTGATGCTACAAAGACAAAAGTTGTAGAGGAGTGGCCTCAACCTTCAACAATAACTGAGATTCATAGTTTCCTTGGTTTAACGGGATATTATAGGAGGTTTTTGAAGAACTTTTCGTGACTTTCTAATCCATTAACCAAGTTAACTCGAAAAGGGGTCAAGTTCATCTGGAAAAAGGAGTGTGAGGAAAGTTTTCAAGAGCTGAAGAAGAGATTGGTTACTGCATCCGTGTTAACTTTTCCCTCAAGTGGAGAAGGATTTATTATTTTTAGCGATGCATCTTTAAAAGGTCTTGGGTGCGTCCTCATGCAAAATGAAAAAGTCATTGGTTATGCATCTCGACATTTGAAGACTCATGAGAAGAACTATCCTACGCATGATCTGGAGCTGGCTACGGTCGTTTTTGCTCTGAAGATATGGAGACACTATCTTTATGGAGAGAAATGTGATATATACACAGACCATCAAAGTTTGAAGTATATTTTTACACAAAAGGAATTGAACATGAGGAAAAGGAGATGGTTGGAAATTCTCAAAGACTATGATTGTTCAATTCATTATCATCCCGAAAGAGCAAACAAAGTCACTGATGCATTAAGCAGGAAAGACCCAGTTGTTCTTTCCATCATGAAGATTCAAAGAGATCTTTTGATCAATGACATGGTAAAGTTGGACATGAGAATTATAAGGGAAGAGACATCATAAAACCTAACCCAAATGATTTCTCAATCGTCATTACTAGAAAATATCAAGAAATCTCAGAAAGAAGATCCTTTGTTATAGAAGAAGTTTTAGGCTGTGAAGGATGATAATTTTCCTGAGTCCAATATTGATGAAGAAGATGTACTGAAATTTCGTACAAGACTATGTGTTCCATATATTTCGGAAATAAAGAAGGAGTTGATGGATGAAGCTCATAGCTCTACTTTCTCTATACATCCTATAAGAACAAAAATGTATAGGGACTTTCGTGATCATTATTGGTGGGATAATATAAAAAGAGATATTTATGACTACACTTCAAGGTGACTGGTATGTCAGCAAGTAAAGACAGAATGATAAATTCCTAAAGGGGTATTGCAACCACTACCCATACCAGCATGGAAGTGAGACAATATCACTATGGACTTCGTCACTGGTCTCCCGAGAACTTCCAAGGGAAACAATGCGATATGGGTTATTGTTGACCATCTCACCAAGACTGCCCATTTTATCTCCATTAGGGAATATTTCTCTCTTGATCAAATTTCCAGGATTTACGTAAAGGAAGTGGTAAGGCTACATGGAGTTCCACTTTCTATCGTATCTGATCGTGATCCAAGATTCACATCAAAATTTTGGAGAAGTCTTCAACATGCTCTAAGCACTGAATTAAATTTCAGTACGACCTATCACCCCCAAACTGATGAACAATATAAAAGGACTATTCAAACACTCGAGGATATGCCGAGAACATGATTAATAGAATTTAAAGGTAGATGGGATCAACATCTCCCTTTAGTTGAGTTCTCTTACAACAACAACTTCCACTCGAGCATTCAAATGACACCCTATGAAGCTCTATATGGTAAGCGGTGTAGAACTCTTACTTATTGGCATGAAACTGGTGAGAGAAAGCTTCTTGGGCCTAATCTTGTGCAAAAGATGACAAAAAAAGTCCATTCCATCCAACAACACAATTAGGCTGATCGGAGTCGGCAAAAGAGCTATGCCGAGAACCGTCGAAGGTACTTGGAGTTTGATGTTGGTGACAAAGTATTTCTTCGAGTTTCACCTTGGAAGAGAGTTATGAGGTTTGGAAAAAAGGGAATCTCAACCCTAGGTACATTGACCCCTATGAAATTCTTGATCGTGTAGGAGCAATGGCTTATCAGCTTGCACTTCCTCCAAATCTAGCACAAGTTCACGATGTCTTCCAGGTATCCCTCTTGAGGAAGTACATACCTGACCCTTCACATGTACTAAATCTAGAGGTGGTACAACTAGAACATGACCTCTCTTATGAGGAGCAGCCGGTGGAGATCTTGGATCGTAGAGGCAAGGTTCTACCCAACAAGACTACCCACCTTGTTAAGGTGTTGTAGAGGAACCACAAATGCGAAGAAGCGACATGGGAACTAGAGGAGTCTATGAGGCAGAAATACCCACACCTTCTCTATTATGAGGGTAAGAGTTAAAATTTTGGGGATGAAATTTCTTAAGGAGGGAAGAATGTAACAACCTAAACTTTTTAATAGTATTTGTTTCCTAAATTTGTGTGTTATTTCATTTTATACTCCACAAAACTATAATTAATGAAGTGATACCATTGAGTTTTGACTGTTATATGACCCTTGGTCAATATGACTGCTGGAAAATAAACTCTTAACATTAAAATTATTGTTTATAAATACAAGTGATCTTGGTTAATTAATACATAAAGAAGAGTCGATGACCTCATCCAGTAGACCCGGGCCGTACGAAGCCCATATGTCGGAGCTTGGGAAGGAGGGAGCATCACTGGGCTTTGCTCTAGACCAAGCCCAAGCTGAGCTTCAGTATGTGAAGCTTGAACGGAATCACCTAAGGGAGAAGTTCAAGATAATAGAAATCACCACTCGGGCAATGTCCGAGCCACCCTAAGATTTTATCACCATAGCACACCTTACACTTAGGTCATATGCAGGTGTTATAAGGGGCTATGTAATGATACCTTAGTTACGTTGTGTAATCCTTTTGTATAAATAAAATTGTTATTTCTTATTATGTTAAATTTGTGAATTTCAAATGTCCGTATAAATGTAGGATGAAGTTCCATATTATTGATGAATTTTGGAAAAAAGGGTATTTTAAAATATTTTTTTGTAAACTTTAAATAATTAATAACGTGAAATGATTTTCAGAAAATTGCCTTCTACAATTGTGACCAGTAAGAAATTTAGAGTCTAATAAGATGGACTTAATTTTTGGTGAATAGTAAAGTATGAATAGTAATATACCCTTATGAATAGTAATGAATAGTAAATCGTTCAAAAAAAAACTTCACCCATGAATTTATAAATATAATTTAGACATCTTAAAAGTAAAAAAATGGTCATAATATAAGTATTGGTATTTTTATATGTCATAAATATTTTAATTACAATTTTATAATTAATTTAATAATTTAAAATAAAAATGTATTTTCATAAAATGTAATCATAAATTGTTACTTTATTGTCTTATAGTTATACGATAATTTTATGGGACTTTGATTACTTCTTCAAGGTGTTACAAAATAAGTTATAGTTTTGGAGTTGTTTTTTTGAATAAATAATGATTTTATTTAAAAATTAAATTAAAAATATTTAGAAAATTATTTTCATAAAATGAAGTTCATTTTTGAATTCAGAGCATCGATATTAGGTTAGGGTGAATTTCTGGGTTTTTTTTTGAAACAGTTGAATTTTCGGTGAATAGTAAAAATACAGTTTTGAGTTTTAGGTGTTTAATGACATCATTGATGATGTCATCATGATGTAATAAATTTGGTAGACTTGTGAATAGTAATATATGTTATGAGGTGTCCCAAGTGGCCAATACCATGGGCAAATACCATGAGAAAGCCCATGGTTCTGCAAATACCACCGATGAGGTGTCCCTTGGAAATTAATTAAATATTATCTCACTTTTCCTATAAATACCAAGTCACTCCCTCATTAATTTCATTCCAAAATCCTTTTCAACAAATATATGATCTTTCTAACTCCCAAGGAGTCCTCCCAAGGTGCCCTCAATCCCCCAAGGTCTCAACCTTCAAGATTTCGAAGATACTCTTCAAGGTAAGGGAACCTTTCACCCTCCTCTTTTTAGTCATGATTTACTTTATGTTATGTCTTCTAGTTTTCATCTTCTTATGTGGGGTTATGTTCTTATATATTCTAATTACTGTCCATTTCATGTCCAAATGATGAGAGACCTTTTTCACTCTTATCAATTTATTTTTTGAATTTTTAAGTGACGTCGTTAGGCTGTCGATTTTTTCATAAAAGAAATTACATCTTCTCTTTTCTTTCATGTTTCCTTTTCATGTGGTATGTCATTCAAATATCTATACTATGATCTTATTATGTACCCATACTGTATTATGAATTATTTATGAGTGGTTTACCCCTGTCCCCTCTCTTTTTAATGTTTTCTAAAATGTTGTTATGTAGCCATTATGCTGCAGAATTTTCGTCTAAAAATATCTCTCTTTTTCTCAAGAAATTCTCTTGTATTATTTATGTGGATACCCAAATCTATTTTAATTTATAGGGGTATTCATCAATACATAAAATTGATCTATTTTATTTTGGAATTTACATACATATAACCCTCACTCCCTTCCCATGGGTTATAAATGACATAATGATCTTATTTTTAAGTACTTTTTAAACATCACGATTTTGACATGAAACCCATTTCTTTGATTCTATTTGGGTTATTTATGAAATGTTTGATTATGATCTATGTGTCTCACATGAAAATAAATACATATTAAGGGTGCGTCCTGATAGCGCTCCAATGCATTGGGTAAAGAATTGATCTCTAGAGATGACAAGTTTCACGATACCATGGTGAATAACCTTGGTAATGTTTTTATGAAACCTTGGGAATGAACCTTGGTGATATGTTCATGAATGTATAAATTAAATGTTGTAGCCACATATTAAAGTTGTGATTCATGTTCTTTTTATTATGATATACCTCTTTTTCTGTTGCTCATGTCTTGTGGTTTTCATCAAGTTCTTATTGATATCACAAGTAAACTGATTCCCTTGATTTCCTTACTGGACCTTCTGCTCCCCCTTTCCTTTGATATATGTCTCTAGGTTATGAAATGAAGCAATTGTACTTAGGATGAACTTATTATAAAGCCTGACAAGTGGATTAGAATAATATTTTATGTTGTTTTCATGTTTTATGTTCCTGATTTCCAAGACACTAGACTTTAAAGATCCTCTGTTTGTAAAATGAAATGAAAAGTTATGTAATATAAAGGCGGGATGCCATAAATAAAAGATTTGCTGAAGTTACTAATCATAAAATAAAATTTACCTATTATACAATTTGGACCTCCTGATTCCAAATATGGAATTCATTTTTCAAAATTCAAAACACAGAAGTTGCAGAAATTAATTTAAAATTAATTCCCATTGTCAAAATCAAAAAGCGTGTTTTTAAGAAGTAAAAACTACCAAAAGATTGACATGTGTTTATATCCAATTTTAAAATGAAATTACTTAAAATGACCAGAATTGGATTAAATGATAAAAATATAATCAAATCACACTTTAAAATCAATTAAAAGTACAATCTAACTATATAAATAAATTAGATTAAAAGACAGTTTTGAATTAAAATGCAGTATTTTTCACAATTCCTAAAAAATGAACTTTATTATAAAAATACCAAGATTTCATCCAAAGTAAATTTTGATGTCCTAATTCTAAAGAAAATTTTTATTTTTTCAAATAGAACATATAAAAGTAACAAAAACTAGATTTAAAAAGGGTTTGTCATCAAAAGACGGTATATCAACCTTTTAAAGAATATTAAAGTATTTCATACTTAAAATCAGATTCATTCTTATTTTAAGCCTCTAAAATTTATTGGATAAATGTAAAAACATTTATCAAACATGTGTAATCATAATGTAGTTAGTTATGTTCGTTCCCGAAAATACAACATTTATGCCTTAACTACCATTTAAAATAATAATAATATTATTTTATTTTTCGGTATAACTCAATGTTGTGTGAAACGTAAGATTTCAAGGATACTCGTTGTTGCGTGTTGAGTATGCTATCAGAAAAAGTGTCATATTTAACATAAAATTAATATCTTATTTATAAATATTAATAGAAATGAAAAAAGTATTATTAAATAAATACCTAGGTCGTTAAATCAACTCACTCCACCTTATACACCAAAGTGGAATGGTGTTAGTGAAAGAAGGAATTGTACCTTTTTGGACATGGTAAGGTTGATGATGAGTCATGCAGATCTTCCATTATCCTTTTGGGGATATGCATTACAAATTGCGACATACACATTAAATAGAGTACCAACTAAAGAGGAAAATGGAATTCCCTTCGAGCTATGGAGTGGAAAGAAACTCATTTTATCGCATACATGTGTATGAGGTTGTGAGGCATTTGTTAAGACCTTCACATGAAACAAACTAGAACCCTGAGGAAAGAAGTGTATCTTTATAGGGTATCCCAAGGAAACAAATGGATACTACCTACACAACCACTCAGACAAGAAAGTGATTGTCTCCAGACAAACTGTCATTCTTGAGAGGGAGCACATCCTCAAAAGAGATAGTGGGAGAAAGGTTGACTTTGATGTAGTTGATACTCAAGATACACAGGAGTTAGTGCAGGAACAAGTTCCATAGGTCCCCATGGAAGAAGTAGTTCCTGAAACACAAGTACTGCATATGAGTGTAAGATAGGTAAAGGAACCAGAGAGATATAGTTTTCTAGTCATCGAAGATGATGACTTGTTATTGTTGGAAAATGATGAACCTCTCTCCTATATGGAGGTAGTAGAGAGCTCAAAAGATACAATATGGCTAGGAGATATGAATTCTGAGATGGATTCCATGTATTAGAACCAAGTCTGGGTTCTGGTCGATTTTCCAGTTGATGTAAAGCCTATTGGGTGTAAATGGGTATTCAAGGGAAAACTGGACATGAAAGGTAAAGTAAATACCTATAATGAAAGGCTAGTGGATAAAGGTTTTAAACAGCGTTAAGGTATTGACTATGAGGAAACCTTTTCACCAGTTTCCATGTTTAAATCCATAAGAATCATACTTTCCTTAGTAGATTACCATGATTATGATATTTGGCAGATGGATGTCAAAACTACATTCCTTAACGAGAACCTTCAGGAAGATGTATATATGACACAACCAGAAGGGTTTGTGATACCAGTTGATTCTAAAAGGGTTTGCAAGTTGTAGAGATCCATTTATGGATTAAAGAAAACATCCAGGTCATAGAATATTTGATTAAATAAATCCATAAGATATTTGGTTTCATTAAGAATGAATGTGAGCCATGTTTTTACAAAAGGTTTAATGGGAATGCAGTCGTTATCTTAGTAGTGTATGTTGATGACATATTAATTATTGGAAATGACATACCAGTCTTACAGTCAGTTAAGGATTGGTTGAACAAGTTCTCCATGAAGGCCTTAGGTGAAACAACCTACATTCTAGGGATCAAAATCATTTGTGGTAGATCCAAGAGGTTGCTTGGACTAATACAAAGTACATATATTGACCAGAAACTAAAGAGATTTAGTATGAAACAATCCAAGAGGGGACTGGTTCCAGTGTCACATGGTTTACATCTTTCTAAGAAAATGTGTCCCCAAACACAACAAGAGAAAGATAGAATGAGTAATATCCCATACGCTTTAGTGATAAGATCAATCATGTATGTCATGTTATGTACTAGACTTGATATTGTCTATGCATTGTTCATGGTAGACAAATATCAAGTAGATCCAGTAGAACAACATTAGATTGCTGTTAAGAGTATTCATAAGTATATGAGAAGAACTAAGGATATGTTCCTGGTGTATGGAGGAGATGAGAAGCTTGTCATCAGAGGGTATGCTGATGCTAATTTTCAGATAGATAAGAATGATTTGAAGTTTCAATTAGGATATGTTTTCTGTCTCAATGGAGGATCTTTGAGCTGGAAGAGTTCAAAGAAGCCAGTTTTAGCTGATTCTACAGTGGATTATAAGTACATAGTGGCTACTAATGCATCTAAGGAAGTTGTCTGGATTTGGAAATTTGTCCAGGATCTTGATGTGGTACCTATAAGTAAAGACCCTATCACATTGTATTGTGATAATACTGTAGCGGTGGCTCTTGCACAAAGCCAAGGTTACATCAACGAATAAAGAACATACTCTGGAAGTATCACCTCTTGAGGGATTTCTATTAGAGTGGTGAAGTTTTAGTGAGAAGAGTACCCATAGAAGAGAATGTGGTGGACCCCTTGACTAAAGGCATATCTTAGAAGAAGCATGAATATTATGTGAGAGCTAGCAGATTGAAGGTTGTTAGCAGTTGGCTCTAGTGAAAGTGGGAGTCTGTTGGATTTGGTGGCCTAGAACCAACTTATTTTGTACTTTATGATAAATTATATTCATGTTTTTTAATATTAATAAATTTCTTATCAAATCATGATTATTCTTCTGCGAGACATTGAATGTGATAATTTCCTAAGAGTAACTGTTGCACTAAAATGTCATAGTGGATCCCTGCTATGATGAGAACCCGGAAGTGCTATGACACTATTCTTGAATATATGTTCTATAGCCGGATGATATTATTTTAGGGACACAAATGATACATTCTATCAGGGGTGGAGACTCATAGGACTTTGAGACACCTTCTCGTGGTATACACCCTTCGTAATGTCCAAGAGAATATTATGAGAACAAGACCCATCAGTAATAAATCCACATTTATATATGTCATTGGATGTGTGTATTGGTCCTTAGAATTTAAGATTATTATTAACGAGTATTATGAGTCACACACTTAGATGTATTGATGAAAACCATGGCGACATATGCTCATGGGAAGGTAGGATATGTTGGGTGCATCATGAGTAATATTACATTAATTAATAATGAGAGAAAGGATTTATACCTTCTGTTCTTTAATGAAAGATAATATCTCAATCCCTTTGATGGAAATGATATAGCCTAAATAAATCCATGGCCACAATGATTAATAGACAAGTTCTATTTCTGGAAAGTCAAATAAAGAGATATCGAGCATAGAGGTTGATGGAATAGGCATGCAACATGCTCAATTTGATATATTGTGATAAAGGTATTACATTACATGGTAAATGTTCATATGAGGTGACATGTCATTGCGGCATTAACTTCTTTCTCTATGGGTGCCTTGGCATGTTGCTAGACACTAACCTTGGACTTTAGGCTACTCCACCTAATGCCACTGAGAAAGAGACCTAGAGTGTCACACACTAAGTGTATCTGGTATCTCAGTTAAATAATATATTCTTTATTATTTAATAAGTTGAATAAATATAATTCCTGTTTTTGGTTTAATAATTATTCATGGATTCCTGATCACATTTATTCCGACACTAGTTATTCGAGAGAATATATTGTGGGAAAAATATTTAATAAGTATTTATTTTCTATTTAGTGTATATAATATTTATATATTTATTGGTGAATAATATAATTAAATTTATTTAATAAATAAATAGACATTATTCAAGGTCCAATAAATATGGTGGAGGATTGGTGGACCGAGTTCAAGGGTCCGATGAGAAATAATAATGTTGAATATTATTTTATTAAATAATATTTAATTATAATTCAAAAGTTAGGTGCGTGTTAAGAAATAATAATAATAATACTATTATTATTTGACATGGGGTTTCTCTAGGATTAATAAAATAAATAAGGGAACTTGTGCAATTATGTTATTTTAAGCCTAACAATATAAATACCCAATTATTATTATTTTTCCATAACCCTAGTCAAGCAAATGGTTGTGCACAATGGATTGGAGAAAAATATCTCAAGCCTAGAGAGTTCATCCCTCTCCAAGAATGATCTCAAGAACTAGAGAGATCCTCCTCCACCGGATCAAGGAGAACACTTTGGAAGTAGTTCTCAAGGAAATTGAAGACAACCATCACAAGCGCAAGTATCTTCCATGCTAGCACCTAGAGAATCCTTCGGTGATGTCTAAAGATTCGTGGAGCATGTGTGGATCACCTCTAGAAGAATCCTATGCTTGGATTCTACAACGCAACGATGAAACACTATAGATTCGTGGCCGGATGCATCAACAAAGAAAGAATAACCTTAGAGGTAATTCTTATTTAATTAAATTAATTATAAACAATATGTGTTGATATTATCTCTCTTGGTTCCAGGTTAATAACCCTTGATTGTTCTTTGATTAAAATCGGTTGATCATGGCGTTCATCGTAGCTTGATCTTGGATTAATCATTGATAATGATAAAAATAAAAGTTGGGCACCACCTCCTCTTGCGCTTCCGCTGTGCCCAGAACCTACATATTTTGCATCCTCTGATAGTCCTGTTGGGACCGTTCAACAAAGTACTTCACACATATATAAAATGTATCATGTACTAAACCTATTATTGATAGTTTTCACACAGTATTTAAGATCCAATTTATGCACTCCACAATATTTGTGGTCATATGGTCATATCTCCTGCCACTATTATATGATAATGACTATTTTCATTTGAAATCCACATCATATAATCATACACATATTAGCCCTTTGAATTTTTTAAAGTCATTGATCAAAATTTTCTTTTTGGGGTTCGTATACTGAAACCACAATAGAATAATGTATTTATAAGGATATTGATTTTTTTACAAAAAAAATAAGTTTAAAAAAACATACCCAATTCGATGATCTCTTAATTTATTGCCTGATCTTTGAAATTCTTATGCACATTACTGATAATATGTATAATGCAATATCGATGATAAGCATTCGGTTCTCACCATTAACCTATGTTACTATTAACGAAATCTATAATCACTCGATTGTGATTAGATATCAGACACTCTCTATCTTTGTGTGACATGAATGCATATACATGCCAAAAATCAACTAAATGATTCAAAATTCTTCTTTCCAATAATGAAAAATGCATGTGGTAGAGGAGAAAAATTATCATCTTGTGTCATAATAATAATTAGAACACTTGTATACTTTCCATAAAGAAAAGTTCCATCGACTTCAATGAATTTTTTATAATACAGGAAAACAATGATACATTCCCTGAATGTCCAAAACAACCTCTAAAACTTCACCTTTGTTTGGTCAACTTAGTGATCTGGGGAGACATACTCAATGATGTTCAAATGATAAATAATCTTAGTGTTCAGAGACAAAAATCCCATAATTTGCAACAAAATTTCATATGATTTATCCCAATCACCATAAACTTTCACAATTGCCTTTTGTTTTTCATTCCATGCTTTTCCATAAGATATATTATATTTAAACAATGATCGTACTCATTCCTGAATAGGGGACACATGAACGTCCTAACGCGTTCATATCATCTCTACAATAACAGTCGATATAAACTCTGCACCAAGTGAAGAGTGATCCTATGACAAGCTTGGATATAAACAAGTGCGTGAGACTTTCAATTTGGTTATCTTTAAACTTGAAAAAAATTATCATATATTTCCATCATTTGAAATTTGCATTCTGTCCCATATTTTTCACATGAAATGAAATATTTTTTCTTTTACTCATCAACCACAAATGAAAAATATCTCATTTGATGTTACAAATATAAACCCAGAATGAAAATTCCAAATGAGGGAAATATATGATAAATTTTTTACATTCAAGCTTGTTGTAAGATCACTATTCACTTGATGTGGAGTTTATATCGACTGTTATTGTAAAGATGAAACAAATGTGTTAGGACATTCCTGTGTCCCTTGTTCAATAATGAATATAAAAATTGTTTAAATATAGAATATCCAATGATAAATCTTGGAATATGAAACAAAATGAAATTGTGAAAGTTTATGGTGGTTGAGATGAATCATATGTAATGTTGTCAAAACTTATGAGATTGTTTTTTTTCAAAAATTAGGTTATTTATCATTTGGACACTGAGTATTTCTCCTCAGATCATCAATTTGATCAAACAAATGTGATGTTCCATAAATTGTTTTGGACATTCAGGCCATGTATTGTTGTTTTCCTGTATTGTAAACAATTAATTTAAGTCGTTGAAACTTTTATTTATAATAAGTATACATGTGTTCTAATTATTACTTCCACACAGGATGATAATCTTTCTCCTTTATCAATTTCATTTTCCAGTGTTGAAAAGGAGAATTTTGAATCCTGAAGTTGATTTTTATCATGTATACGCATTCATGTCACACAAAGCCAGAGAGTGTTTAATAATTTATCGTAATCGAGTGATTATAGAGTCCATTAATAGTGACATAGGTTCATGGTGCGAACCGAATGTTTATCATCAATATAACATTAGATATATTTCTAGTAATGTGCATAAGTATTTCAGAGATGAGACAATAAAGAAGGTGATAATCAAGTTGAGTATGTTTTTTAAAACTTTTTTGGAATAAAATTTAATATCCTTTTTAAATACATTATTCTATTATGGTTTCAGCATACAAACCCTAACAAGAAAAGTTCAATCAATGACTTGAAGAAATTTGAAGGGCTAATCAATATACATATGATTATATGATGAAAATTTCAAAGAACAAATGATCATTATCATATGATGGTGATAGGAGATATGATCATATGACCATTAATATTGTAGAGTGCATAAATGAGGTCTTCAAGGGTGTGAACAAACTACTTATTACAGGGTTAGCACATGAGAAATTTTATAAATGTGTGAAGTACTTTGTTGGATGGTCCAAATAGACCTATCAGAGGATGAAAAATGGAATGCATTTTAGTTAGAATTTTTAAAGTGACATTGATTGGATATTGCATGACGCATAATCATTTCATGTTTGAACCTTTGACTGGGTATAGAGCCGCTTTCAGGTAACATAGTTTCATGAACCACTCACAGACGGCAATTGTTGAGTGATGGTGGTCCTATTGAAAAATAAGTATTGTGCTTGCAAGTATTTTTAGGTATTGAGATATCCCAGTGCACATGTTGTTGCAGCATGTGGATCGGTGAACATATCATGAGAGCCCTATGTTGATCAGGTGTATCACATGAGCACTCTAGCTAACTATTACGGTGCACCTTGGATGCATGTTGGTGACTTTCTTTCTACTATCTTGTATGTTGACTAACCGACTAGTCCCTGATACTTCCAGGTTTCATATTATGACTTTTTCATTTATGAATTCTTTCATTTTTGGATTTTTTTCATTAATGAATTGTTACATTTCTAGTTTGAATTATATTTTTTTGTAATAATTAATTCTTTCACCTTGTTCACTCATCAACGGACCGTGGTGCCTAATATTACCAGATTGCAACTTCGGGGGTAACCAAAGTCTACTCATATCAGAAATGGTATGGACTTGCCTCAACAATGGGGAGGGGGGATAAGATACATCATTTTTCACATAGAAGGTCATGCTCATAAAATATGTCACCAAGTGGTAGGTAATATCTCAAATTCCCATTATCCTTGATGGACTTTATGTATTTTATCATTAATGTGTACATTTTTTTTCTTATGCAGATTTTTTCATTAATGAATCCTTGTATTTCCACCTTGATTCATTTCTAACTTGTTTCATCTTTGGTTTGTTTCATTTCTAGATTCAATCAGGAAAATTTTTATGATATTTCAACTATTAAAAAAATAAACACACAATAGAAATGAATAATAATAGGTTCAACCTCTAAATGAATTATCTTCAAATCTGTCCTTCAAATCATACGGTCGATTGAATATATCATGCAACCACATGTACTATACTGGATTTTCATCATGGTAGATATACATAAAATTATCAAGAAATTAATTAAACATGATTGGATATCATTAAAATAAGAAATTGATATACTAATCCAACAACATCAGTCACATCTATTTGTTTACCTCATTTTTCATCATAACGCTTAATTATGAATGCTAATTGTATATCTCATTTTGTTTCTTGTAGGTTTCTTAAGAATATTTTAGAAGTTTTATTGAATAAACTATAAAAAGTAATGATGATATCAAATGTAGAGATGGCGCGTCCTCAATTACTCCCATTCCAGGACAGACATGTTTCACATCTGGTCATATAGGGACATCTGGTTCATTCTTTGAGTGTATGGTGATCTCATTATTTCAATCATATTACACCACCTCCTTCCATCGCCCCTCATCTTTGTCATGTTGGGTTCTACAACATAGTAATACACGACTTCACATTCTTCAATCATCATCTCATTATTACATTTGTAGAGAGATGAAGGCCAAAGACACATACATTCCATTTTACAGAGGGAGAGATGAATATTACGCTTGAGGATGTGTCCATTATGTTGGACCTCCCCATCGACATTATGACTATGGCGAGTTGAGTGGGTGCATATTGGTTTGATATACTTCAAAAATTACTGGGAATTGAGGTCCATGACGATGACAGGTTCGTCATTGACAGTAGATTACACTTGCCATGGATAGATGAGCACTTCGCTCATCTAGATGATGATTCCATCGATATCACCGTGTTGCGATTTGCACATGCATACATTTTGAGGATTATTGGTGACACAATCTTCGTAGATAATTTGACTACATATGTACATTTAATGTATTTACTATTATTGGAGGACTTGGACCAGAAAAGGTGATATAACTGGGGGTCTTCATGTCTTGCATATACATATAGGGTGTTATGCAGTGCATGTCACATCAATAAGATAAAGATCATGAGATGTGTTATTCTGATACATATATATATATATATATATATATATATATATGAGAGTGAATCCCTTGGTTAGATCCACATGCACACACACTATTGTATGTCGATATTTTAGGAGAGTTTCTAGGTGAATGATGATATGTTTTTCCTTCTTATGTAAAAATAAAATGTACAACTTTCTATTATGAAATATAATTATAAAAATGTTATGTACAAGTGGATTCAGACACATCAATATTCAGATATAGTCAGACATGATGTCCATACTTACAAACTTATATTGGATAGTCTTCAATCGGAAGACGTACATGATTATTAATTATATAGTTAAATTATTATTATGTACAAAAAATGTCTTCATTTATTAATTGATCATTCATTTATTTTTATTTTTCAAGTTTCATGGATTCCACATAATGATGCTATCATCCAAATTATCCTACCATACTGTACGACGATGTTTGATGTCGAATAGTGCATCATTATTATGATTATTTTTCATATTGTTGAGTGAAATCATACTTATAGAGTTATGAGGTAGTTCATCTTCTATCAGCCCATTCCGGCACCACCCAGTCACTAACATTCACTTCATTCCCTGAAGATTTTAGAGAAGCAAAATCTTGATTGGGGGAGATAGCATGCATGATATAATGAGATGTGTGATAGACGACATGAGTCCTGATTATAAGGGGCCAACACAGTACATATTTATTTATCAGATCAGTTGGATTATGGGTCATGGTACTATATGTCCTTAGTGAAATATCTTACATGACACGAACAAGGCTATAATGACTTGGTAATAATTTTTTCTTCCACTATTGAACAGTTTTTTTTATTAACATTAGTTAATTGCATAATTTGTTTTTACAGGATACTCATATATTTTATCTTCTTCACATCTCTAATCTTGTAGAGGGAGACACCTTTGACCAGAATTATTTTCATAGAGTAGTGACATAATTTATTCCTCTTATGGATGTGATTTATCATGGGATTTTATTTATGTCAAGTGATGTTGAGGGTGCAGAGCCTGATATAAATGTGCTAGGGGGCGACAACCCTATTATGGATATAGATGTGGAACATGAGGAGGGTTTTCATAATGACCAGATAGATTCCTCTCCAGTTACTATTGCATATGAACCACAACCATTGATAGAGGCACATACATAGATAAAGTTTTTTATCATCGCAGATTTTGCTGCATAACTGGATGTTGACTGACTTGCATTATAGTCTTTATTTTCCTTTGATTTGCATATATCCACTACATAACTACTATTTTCTTCACATGTTAGAGATATTTCTAGCCAACAATCACTATGCTTGGAGGTAGAATGGGGTACAAGCGGCGAGACTATAAATCCACCGCATGTTACATTGAATGATGTAGAGGTAGGTACTCGAGAGATACACAATAGCTGCTTACACTAGAGTATATGAATAGACAAACATGACATGGAAACATTATATATACACTTGGCTGCAGCATAAAGGAGCATTCAAGACACCAATATGGATTAGATTGATGATACATGTTATATTTTTTTTAAATCATTACTTATATATTATTTAAAAACATACTAATATATTATATTGTGATGCATAAGAATAGTTTTTCTGTTAAAATTAGTTAACTGTATAATTTGTTTTCATAGGATACTCGTATCATCCATCTTCTTCACTTATCTGATCCCATAGAGGGAGACACCTTTTATGAAACTTATTTTCATAGAGCAGTGATAAAGTTGCTTACTTTTATGGATGAGATTTATCATGAGATTTTCTTTGATGTGTTAGGTGATGCTAGAGGTGAAAAGCCTGATATTAATGTTCCAGGGGGTGACAACCCTATTATGGATGAAAATGTGACACATGAGGAGAGTGTTCGTCACGATCATCCAAATTCTCTCCAATTCCTATTTCATATGATCCAAAACCACAACCATAGGAATAGACACAAACAATTTTTTTTAGCATCATAGATTTTTCTATAGAGCTGGATGCTGACTGACCCATGTTACCAACTTTATTTTCCTTTGATGCGCATATATCCACTGTGCAACTTCCATATTCTTCACATGTTGGGGAGAGTTCTAGCCAGCACCCACTATCCTTGGAGGTAGGACAGAGTGCAAGCAGTGAGACTGTAAATCCACCACCTGTCACACTGGATGATGTGGAGGTAGGTTCTAGAGATGGTACACATGAGCTTTGTATGTCAGAGCATAGACATAGACAAACACACTGTGGACGTATTATATATACATCCGATTGTGCCATAAAGGAGCATCAATGACATCGACGTAGATTAGATTGATATATGTTATATGTTTTTTAAATCATTACTTATACATTATTTAAAAACATACTAATATATTATATTTTATTACATAAAACAATAAATTGATATAATTTTAAATTCATACAAATATTTCTAAATGGTTAAGAAACATTAATATTAATAACTACATTGGTAATAATGATAATTTCTATTTGTTAATTATATTAATAATTCTTAGTATTATCATCCATATTATGTATAATAAATAATCATCTTAAATTTATTATTAAATATTAATAATATTATTATTTTTAATTATATAAATATTATTAATATTAATAATATAACATAAAATATTAAGAATAGTATAATTATTAACTACTAAATATTTTTATAAATACAAATTATTTTATTTATATTATTATACAATAAATATGAGCTATAATACTCTTAATTATATTAATAACATAATAATATATTATTAATCAATAATTAATAATACAATTGATAATTAATAAATATTTATGTATTAATAAATTACTAATAATTATATCAACAAAAATTTAACAAAATTTTATAATTAAAATTTTATAAATATTAGTTGTTAAACTATTAAATAACATAATAATATACTTTATTATTATTAAATAAATTACTTATTAATAAATTACCAATATTTTATATCAACAAAAAAGTCACAAATAATTATAAATAATAATTCTCTAAATATTATTTCTATTAATAATAAATATTATATTATTAATTATATAACTAAATAATTAATATTAGATCATAATATATTAAATATAATCTATTTATTAACTAGTAAATATATTTTTGAAAACAAATTATTTTATTTATATTATTAAACAATAAATAATATTTATATTACTATTAATTAATTTTTAACATAATAATATATTATTATTTACTAATAAATAATACAATTTATAATTTATTGAATATATTAATTATTAATAAATTACTAATAGTTATCTAAAAAAGTTCACAAAGATTTGTATAAATTTTTTATAAATACAACTTATTAACTAATAAAGATTTATAACGATTTATCATTTAGCATATTCAGTGATATAAATTATTACTTTTTAATTTTATAAATATAACTTATTTACTAATATATATATATATATAGAGAGAGAGAGAGAGAGAGGCGTGAACGCCTATTTGGCCGTGGCCAGGAAGCGTGAACCCTATTCATGCTTCTCAACCAAATGGAGAAGCATCGTTCATGCTTTTCCAGACCTTTTTTTAAATATGCACAACCCTATCCCTTAAAAAAATAAAACCATTAAAAAACCTAGTTGTGTGTGTGATATATATGATAGATTTTTTCACTAAAGGAACCACATGTCGTGCTGGTTTAGACCACGCTTTGGTGGTTCTTCCGTAAGATTATCGCATTTTGTAATGCCATGCGAGAATCAGCCTGAATCATTTCCAAATGATATCATATTCAACCTATCATCATAGGATTATGATTATGAGGAGTTGGATCATCTTACATGATGGTTTAAACATTAAACAATCAATGAGGAGTTTAAATGAGTGTTTCAAAGAGTGGTAATTATTAGCATCTCTAAACCTTCTTTACATTTTTGATCAAATGAAAATTGTACCTCCTCTTCCAAAATAGGGGTGAGAGGATGAGCAATTTAGGAGATTTTTTTCTAATCTCTGATAGAAACTAGGATATCACAATAATCCATGTATCTCTCTTATAATCAAGGGCTTTGATAGCTCTCTTATCCCCTTTATAATGGATAGATCAACTTCTATTCCATCCCTTGAAATCTAGTAGCAAAGCACAATACCATCTCTCAACATAAAATGGAACTTCTCTTAAATTAGTACAAGGCATAGATCCTTGCATCTTTCTAAAACTATATCAATATTTTTCAGTCGTTCCTTGAAAGGTCAACCATATATGGAGAAATTATGCATGAACACCTCAATCAAATCTTCCACCATCCCATGAAAAATATGTTTAGGCATCGTTGAAATATGGAAATGAATTTCATATACCAAATAACATACATCAACAAACGGAAGTTCCGTAAGGTTATGTGAATGCCTTTTTTCATTAGTCCTTGAATGACACTATAATTTGGTTATAAATGGAGTATCACTAAAGAAAATAATAACACTCATGTTTAGATAACTGTTACAATATTTGATAAATTAAGGGAGGGGGAAAGTGACCCTTGGTTGTCACATCATTATACTTTAATGAATATACATTCTATAGCCAAGCATTGTTCAAGTAAAGATTAGATTATCATCCTTCTTTATAAGTGTCATTACTCTTAAATATTTTCTTATAATTGTGTCACCCTTTCACTGTCTTATATAGATTAGATAATTCCAATATCCAAGAGATTTAAAATCTCCTTAGCGACTTCATTTATTGGAGGTGTCATCCTTATTTGTGGCGGCTTACTTATCTTATTTCTTTATCTTGTCTTACCCTTTGAGTACACATAGATTTGATAACACATTTGATATATGTTATGATAAAAAATGGTGTCTTTTTTTTCCTTTGCTTAGTTCTTCAATAATCTTATAGCATCCTGCCTTTTTATAACATAAACTTTCATTACATTACACAAAACTGAGGATCTTTAAGGTTTAGTGTCTTGGAAACCAGGAACTTAAAACATGAAAACATAAAACATTCTTCTTAAAAACTTGAAAGGATTCTCCTCATGTTCATCCTAGGTTCATTACTGCATCTCATAACCTGGAGACATACATCAAAATAAAGGGTGAGCAGAAGACCCAGTAAGGGAAACAAGAGAAACATTTTACATGTGAACTTGAGATACTTCAATAAGGTCATGAAAAGAACTTTATGACATGAAAATGAAACCATGAGGAATATCATAATAAAAATAACATTTTTCATAACTTGAAGATGTGGCTACATCATTTAACATAGACAATCATGAACATATCACCAAGGTCCATCCCCAAGGTTTCATTTGAAAATTACCAAGGTTATTCACAAAGGTATCGTGAAAATTGTAATCTCTAGTGGTTACATCATTACCCAATGCATTGGAGCGCTATCAGGGCGCACCCTTAAATTTGCCTTTATTATCATGTGATCCACATATATCATCATCAAAACTTTCATAAATAACCCATATATCATAAAATAAATGGGTTTCATTTCATAATCATAACGTTTTAAAAACTGCTTTAAAGATATGATCTTTACGTCACTTTAAACCCACGGAAAGGGAAAGAGGGTTTCATGTATGTAAATCCCAGAATTTAAAATAGAACATTTTGATATATATGTGAATACCCCTGTAGAAATAATAGCTTTTAGTATTCACTTTATAACATAAAATAATTTTGAGAAAAGAGAGAGAGGCACTTTGAGACGAAAATTATGCAGCATAATGGCTATGTTTTGGGGTTTTAGAAAACATTGAGAAGAGAGGGGACATGGGTCAAAAATTCATAAATGACCCATAAAACAGTGGAGAGACAAAATATAAGGAATTTAAGAACATGGTAATGAAATTTGAAAATATACCATATGAAATGAAGAACATGGAAGGAAGAAAAAAAAAGATTTCTCTTGTGAGAATTCGGCAGCCTAACGGCGTCACTTCAACTTCAACAAAATTGAATTGACAAGGTCAAATAGGGTCTCTCATCATATGAGCATAAGAGTCTAGTATGATAGATATATATATCATACCCCAACATAATAGAAAGGAACTTGAAAGAATTGACATGAAAGTAGAACTTCAAAACAAGAAGGGTGAAGAACCACTTAAAAATTCGGCAGCCTAACGGCGCCACTTAAAACTTCAAAATACTGAATTGAAGAGATAAAATGGGGTCTCTCATCATATGGTCATAAAAGATCAGTATTATAGATATAGAGATCATAACCCAACATAACAAAAAGGAACTTGAAAGAATTGACATGAAAGTAGAACTTCAAAATGAGAATGGTGAAGAACCACTTAAAAATTCGGCAGCCTAACGACGCCACTTAAAACTTCAAAATAATGAATTGAAGAGATAAAATGGGGTATCTCATCATATGATCATAAAAGATCAGTATGAAAAATTTAGATATCATACCCCAACATAATAAAAAGGAACATGAAATACTTTACATGAAAATAGATCTTGAAAAATGAGAGGGGAGAAAGAATCTGTTACCAAAATTTCGGCAGCCTAACGACGCCACTTAAAACTTCATAAAACGAAATAATGAGAGTAAGAGGGGATATCTCATTATATGAACATGAAAATGGAAGTAAGAGGAGTATAAAAGAACATCCCCCAACATAAGAACATGGAGCATAAAAGAATTGACATAAAAGAGATCACTTGAAAAGAAAGAGAGGGGTCGGATCCCTTACCTTAAAATGTAACTCTTAAACCTCAAAGGTTGGGACCTTGAGGGCTTGGGGGCACCTTGAGAGGACTCCTTGGGAGGTAATGAGACCAGAACTTCTTTGGAGAAGAGTGGGGAGTCGAATGGATGAGAGGAGGGCTTGGTATTTATAGGGAAAGTGAGGGGACAATGCATTAATGGCAAAGGGACACCTCATTAGTGGTTTTGGCAAAACCATGGGCTTGCCCATGGTATTTTCCCATGGTATTGGCCACTTGGGACACCTCATACCTTATCTTACTATTCATAAGTCGAACATATTGATTACAAACTTAATACATCATTTAATGATGTCATTAAATACCCGTAACTTAAAAACTGTATTTTCACTATTCATCGAAAATTCAACTTTCTCAGAATAATCTCAAAATTTCACCTTAACCAAATATCAACGCTCTGATTACAAATATGAACTCCATTTTATAAAAATAATTTTCTAAATATTTTTAATTTAATTTTTAAATAAAAACACTATTCACCGAAAATTCATTTTTTTCAGAAAAAACCCCAAAAATTACCATAGCATAATATCGGTGCTCTGAGTTCAAAAATGAAATCCGTTTTATAAAAATAATTTTCTAAATATTTTTAATTAAATTTTTAATTAAAAAAACACTATTCACCAGAAAAAACTAATACTTGAATAATAATTTATGAAACCGTTATTTAACCATTTTATTGAATCACATTACTTAATCAAGGTGCCTAGATTATATTAATACTTTCTTTAAGTGAGATTACTAATCCATTTGGACACATTACTAATCCTAATCATAAAATCACTATTCATATTTTACTATTCATCAAAAATTAAGTTGATCTTATTAGACTCTAAATTTCGTACTGAACATAATTGTAGAAGACCATTTTTCGAAAATCATTACACATTTTTAATTATTTAAGGTTTACACAACCATTTTTAAAATATCCATTTTCTAAAATTCATAAAAAATATACATACTATATTTATCCGGTCATTTGAAAATTCATAAACTTCATCATAAGAAGAAATCCCAATTTTTATTTAAAACAAAGGATTACACAAGGCAGTTACGGTCTCCTTACATAGCCCCTTATCACACCAGCATAGGACCTAAGTGTAAGGTGTGCTAAGGTGAGAGAATCTGAGGGAGGCTCGACCAACATCGCACGAGTAGTAATTTCTATCAGTTTGAACTTCTCGCAAAGGTGATCCCGTTCTAGCTTCACACGATGAAGTTCATCTTGGGTTTGGTCCAGAGCAAAGCCCAGTGGTGCTACCTCCTTCCCAAGTTCTGTTATATGGGCTTCGATCGGTCCAAGACTACTGGGTGAGGCCATCAAATCTTCTTTCTATATTAATTAACCAAGATTACTTGTATTTAGAGACAATAATCAAAACGTTTAGTTTCCAGCGGTCATATTGACCAATGGTCATATAACAGTCAAAAACCAACGGTATCATTTTAATTATACTCATGTTATCAAATGAAATATTTTTGTTGAGTATAAAAATAAAATAACACATAAAATTAGGAAACAAGATTTATTCAAAATTTCGGGTCGTTACAATCTTCCCCCCTTAAGAAATTGCGTCCTCACAATTTTTTTTTAAAAAAATTAGGTTTTGAAATTTAATTGAAAGTCCCACATCGGAAAAGGAGTCAGTAAAACTATTACTTTAAAAGAAAGAAAGGGAAGTACGAAGGTCACCCGAGTTAGCCCACACTAGGATTCCATGTAGGAAAACATGGACATGGAGGAAAAACAAAGGGTCAAGTTCTGAGGGAGAGTGATAGAGAACGTGATTAGGAGAAAGTTAACCATAAGAAAATCCCAAACTTATGATGTGTGTAAACGGTCATTGATTACCTAGTTGGAAACGTAAACCAACAACGTTTTTGTTTTACGTTCCTTTTCATAATTTTGAGGAATTCATTTACTACATAGAACAAAAACATAAGAAAATATACCTACCTTCATGTAGAGTTTCATCCTTTAATAAGTTTCTACCAAAACTAATCTTTTCTCCAAAAGATGAGAATTCAAAACTACTTGGTCTCATCAAAACACAAGAATCATCTTCTAGAGAATCACATAATCCACAAAAGATTAACTATCTATTTCTTATATCTTTAAACATTATCCCAACAACAGAAAGGGTAAGGTAAAAAAAATCTTCAAAAAGAAAGAATCCCATAGGAAGGGAAACTATTTTTAAATCTTCAAAGTTCCATTGTACTACCCAAAGTTCATCATAGACCATCCCATAAATAACGGTCCTTAAAATTCCTCCAAATAAACCAAACTAAGATTGAAACCCAAATACAAGAGGGATTTGATAACATAGTCTTCCAAAATAAACTTCAGTGTTCATCTCCAAACAACATCAACCACACCTAACATCTTATAACAAAAGTAGCTAACCTAAACATATTTTACCCAAGATAGGTTAATCATTTCCATAAGTAACCTAAATTACTATAAGTCCACCTTAAATTAATTGATTCTTCAAAATATAAGTCAACCTTACTCCTCAATGAAAATACCGTAGTAATCTATTTACCTTGATCATATAGGGTCCTCAAAATAGTGAACGTCTTCCAAAATAATAATCATCTTTTAATCCCCTAATCATCTCTGTCGTATTAATACGGAAATCGTAGCATTTCCTATCACATTGGTCGTTGAGACATGTTCTTCCATTTCCCGCCATTAACTAAGAAAAGAATCTATAATTAGGGGCTTAAATACTTAGCCAATAATCATGAAAAGAAACTAAAAGCATATAAGGATAACTTGTAGAAGAAAAGTATACCCTAACTTGTGATCCCCTAGGTTCCCATCTAGGTTATCCATGATCATATATTCTTATGTGAACCTTTATTTTATTTTATCTTTGTTCCTTTAACAATGGTTCATACTAAGCTTATGAATTTACCAAAGCATATCCCCTGGGAGTGTCGTAACCAAGAGTGTAGCAAGGCCCGTTGTCGTGTACCAGTTCCCGTTCGAGTCTAGCTCAAAGCGGTGTTTTCGGGTTTTACCCCTATGTACATCTGTGCCAGAGCCACCTCTACCTGCTCATATCCAGACAAGGATGCATTTGCTTGGAAACCCCTTACTCAATACTCACCAAAATACCAGGAAGATTTCCTATATTTAAACTTTTCTATAGGGTTCTTCCTAGAGTTTTCATATCCTAATTTCCACAAATAACTAAACCATCCTTTGATACCAACTATAGCATCCCGCCTTTTTATAACATAAAATTTCATTACATTACACAAAACTGAGGATCTTTAAGGTTTAGTGTCTTGGAAACCAGGAACTTAAAACATTAAAACATAAAACATTCTTCTTAAAAACTTGAAAGGATTCTCCTCATGTTCATCCTAGGTTCATTACTACATCTCATAACCTGGAGACATACATCAAAAGAAAAGGTGAGCAGAAGGCCCAATAAGGGAAACAAGAGAAACATTTTACATGTGAACTTGAGATACTTCAATAAGGTCATGAAAAGAACTTTATGGCATGAAAATGAAACCATGAGGCATATCATAATAAAAATAACATTTTTCATAACTTTAAGATGTGGCTACATCATTTAACATAGAAAATCATGAACATATCACCAAGGTCCATTCCCAAGGTGTCATTTGAAAATTACCAAGGTTATTCACCAAGGTATCGTGAAAATTGTAATCTCTAGTGGTTACATCATTACCCAATGCATTGGAGCGCTATCAGGGCGCACCCTTAAAATTTCCTTTATTATCATGTGAGCCACATATATCATCATCAAAACTTTCATAAATAACCCATATATCATAAAATAAATGGGTTTCATTTCATAATCATAACGTTTTAAAAACTGCTTTAAAGATATGATCTTTACGTCACTTTAAACCCACGGAAAGGGAAAGAGGGTTTCATGTATGTAAATACCAAAATTTAAAATAGAACATTTTGATATATATGTGAATACCCCTGTAGAAATAATATCTTTGAGTATTCACTTTATAACATAAAATAATTTTGAGAAAAGAGAGAGAGGCACTTTGAGATGAAAATTATGCAGCATAACGGCTATATTTTGGGGTTTTAGAAAACATTGAGAAGAGAGGGGACATGGGTCAAACATTTATAAATGACCCATCAAACAGTGGAGAGAAAAAATATAAGGGATTTAAGAACATGGTAATGAAATTTGAAAATATACCATATGAAATGAAGAACATGGAAGGAAGAAAAAAAAAAGATTTCTCTTGTGAGAATTCGGCAGCCTAACGGCGTCACTTCAACTTCAACAAAATTGAATTGACAAGGTCAAATAGGGTCTCTCATCATATGAGCATAAGAGTCCAGTATGATAGATATATAGATCATACCCCAACATAATAGAAAGGAACTTGAAATAATTGACATGAAAGTAGAACTTCAAAATGAGAAGGGTGAAGAACCACTTAAAAATTCGGCAGCCTAACGGCGCCACTTAAAACTTCAAAATACTGAATTGAAGAGATAAAATGGAGTCTCTCATCATATGGTCATAAAATATCAGTATGATAGATATAGAGATCATACCCCAACATAACAAAAAGGAACTTGAAAGAATTGACATGAAATTAGAACTTCAAAATGAGAATGATGAAGAACCACTTAAAAATTCGGCAGCCTAACGGCGCCACTTAAAACATCAAAATAATGAATTGAAGAGATCAAATGGGGTCTCTCATCATATGATCATAAAAGATCAGTATGAAAAATTTAGAGATCATACCCCAACATAATAAAAAGGAACATGAAATACTTTACATGAAAATAGATCTTGAAAAATGAGACGGGAGAAAGAATCCGTTACCAAAATTTCGGCAGCCTAACAGCGCCACTTAAAACTTCATAAAACGAAATAATGAGAGTAAGAGGGGATCTCTCATTATATGAACATGAAAAGGGAAGTAAGATGAGTATAAAAGAACATCCCCCAACATAAGAACATGGAGCATAAAAGAATTGACATAAAAGAGATCACTTGAAAAGAAAGAGAGGGGTCAGATCCCTTACCTTAAAATGTAACTCTTAAACCTCAAAGGTTGGGACCTTGAGGGCTTGGGGCACCTTGAGAGGACTCCTTGGGAGGTAATGAGACCAGAACTTCGTTGGGGAAGAGTGGGGAGTCTAATGGATGAGAGGAGGGCTTGGTATTTATAGGGAAAGTGAGGGGACAAGGCATTAATGGCAAAGGGACACCTCATTAGTGGTTTTGAAAAAACCATGGGCTTGCCCATGGTATTTGCCCATGGTATTGGACACTTGGGACACCTCATACCTTATCTTACTATTCATAAGTCGAACATATTGATTACAAACTTAATACATCATTTAATGATGTCATTAAATACCCGTAACTTAAAAACTGTATTTTCACTATTCATCGAAAATTCAACTTTCTCAGAACAATCTCAAAATTTCACCTTAACCAAATATCAACGCTCTGATTACAAATATGAACTCCATTTTATAAAAATAATTTTCTAAATATTTTTAATTTAATTTTTAAATAAAAACACTATTCACCGAAAATTCATTTTTTTTCAGAAAAAACCCCAAAAATTACCATAGCATAATATCGGTGCTCTGAGTTCAAAAATGAAATCCATTTTATAAAAATAATTTTCTAAATATTTTTAATTAAATTTTTAATTAAAAAAACACTATTCACCCGAAAAAACTAATACTTGAATAATAATTTATGAAACCGTTATTTAACCATTTTATTGAATGACATTACTTAATCAAGGTGCCTAGATTATATTAATACTTTCTTTAAGTGAGATTACTAATCCATTTGGACACATTACTAATCCTAATCATAAAATCACTATTCATATTTTACTATTCATCAAAAATTAAGTTGATCTTATTAGACTCTAAATTTCGTACTGAACATAATTGTAGAAGACCATTTTTCGAAAATCATTACACATTTTTAATTATTTAAGGTTTACACAACCATTTTTAAAATATCCATTTTCTAAAATTCATCAAAAATATGCATACTATATTTATCCGGTCATTTGAAAATTCATAAACTTCATCATAAGAAGAAATCCCAATTTTTATTTAAAACAAAGGATTACACAAGGCAGTTACGGTCTCCTTACATAGCCCCTTATCACACCAGTATAGGACCTAAGTGTAAGGTGTGCTAAGGTGAGAGAATCTGAGGGAGGCTCGGCCAACATCGCACGAGTAGTAATTTCTATCAGTTTGAACTTCTCGCGAAGGCGATCCCGTTCTATCTTCACACGATGAAGTTCAGCTTGGGTTTGGTCCAGAGCAAAGCCTAGTGGTGCTACCTCCTTCCCAAGTTCTGTTATATGGGCTTCGATCGGTCCAAGACTACTGGGTGAGGCCATCGAATCTTCTTTCTATATTAATTAACCAAGATTACTTGTATTTAGAGACAATAATCAAAACGTTTAGTTTCCAGCGGTTATATTGACCAATGGTCATATAACAGTCAAAAACCAACGGTATCATTTTAATTATACTCATGTTATCAAATGAAATATTTTTGTTGAGTATAAAAATAAAATAACACATAAAATTAGGAAACAAGATTTATTCAAAATTTCGGGTCGTTACAATCTTCCCCCCTTAAGAAATTGCGTCCTCACAATTTTTTTTTAAAAAAATTAGGTTTTGAAATTTAATTGAAAGTCCCACATCGGAAAAGGAGTCAGTAAAACTATTACTTTAAAAGAAAGAAAGGGAAGTACGAAGGTCACCCGAGTTATCCCACACTAGGATTCCATGTAGGAAAACATGGACATGGAGGAAAAACAAAGGGTCAAGTTCTGAGGGAGAGTGATAGAGAACGTGATTAGGAGAAAGTTAACCATAAGAAAATCCCAAACTTATGATGTGTGTAAACGGTCATTGATTACCTAGTTGGAAACGTAAACCAACAACGTTTTTGTTTTACGTTCCTTTTCATAATTTTGAGGAATTCATTTACTACATAGAACAAAAACATAAGAAAATATACCTACCTTCATGTAGAGTTTCATCCTTTAATAAGTTTCTACCAAAACTAATCTTTTCTCCAAAAGATGAGAATTCAAAACTACTTGGTCTCATCAAAACACAAGAATCATCTTCTAGAGAATCACATAATCCACAAAAGATTAACTATCTATTTCTTATATCTTTAAACATTATCCCAACAACAGAAAGGGTAAGGTAAAAAAAATCTTCAAAAAGAAAGAATCCCATAGGAAGGGAAACTATTTTTAAATCTTCAAAGTTCCATTGTACTACCCAAAGTTCATCATAGACCATCCCATAAATAACGGTCCTTAAAATTCCTCCAAATAAACCAAACTAAGATTGAAACCCAAATACAAGAGGGATTTGATAACATAGTCTTCCAAAATAAACTTCAATGTTCATCTCCAAACAACATCAACCACACCTAACATCTTATAACAAAAGTAGCTAACCTAAACATATTTTACCCAAGATAGGTTAATCATTTCCATAAGTAACCTAAATTACTATAAGTCCACCTTAAATTAATTGATTCTTCAAAATATAAGTCAACCTTACTCCTCAATGAAAATACCGTAGTAATCTATTTACCTTGATCATATAGGGTCCTCAAAATAGTGAACGTCTTCCAAAATAATAATCATCTTTTAATCCCCTAATCATCTCTGTCGTATTAATACGGAAATCGTAGCATTTCCTATCACATTGGTCGTTGAGACATGTTCTTCCATTTCCCGCCATTAACTAAGAAAAGAATCTATAATTAGGGGCTTAAATACTTAGCCAATAATCATGAAAAGAAACTAAAAGCATATAAGGATAACTTGTAGAAGAAAAGTATACCCTAACTTGTGATCCCCTAGGTTCCCATCTAGGTTATCCATGATCATATATTCTTATGTGAACCTTTATTTTATTTTATCTTTGTTCCTTTAACAATGGTTCATACTAAGCTTATGAATTTACCAAAGCATATCCCCTGGGAGTGTCGTAACCAAGAGTGTAGCAAGGCCCGTTGTCGTGTACCAGTTCCCGTTCGAGTCTAGCTCAAAGCGGTGTTTTCGGGTTTTACCCCTATGTACATCTGTGCCAGAGCCTCCTCTACCTGCTCGTATCCAGACAAGGATGCATTTGCTTGGAAACCCCTTACTCAATACTCACCAAAATACCAGGAAGATTTCCTATATTTAAACTTTTCTATAGGGTTCTTCCTAGAGTTTTCATATCCTAATTTCCACAAATAACTAAACCATCCTTTGATACCAACTATAGCATCCCGCCTTTTTATAACCTAAAATTTCATTACATTACACAAAACTGAGGATCTTTAAGGTTTAGTGTCTTGGAAACCAGGAACTTAAAACATGAAAACATAAAACATTCTTCTTAAAAACTTGAAAGGATTCTCCTCATGTTCATCCTAGGTTCATTACTGCATCTCATAACCTGGAGACATACATCAAAAGAAAAGGTGAGCAGAAGGCCCAGTAAGGGAAACAAGAGAAACATTTTACATGTGAAATTGAGATACTTCAATAAGGTCATGAAAAGAACTTTATGGCATGAAAATGAAACCATGAGGCATATCATAATAAAAATAACATTTTTCATAACTTGAAGATGTGGCTACATCATTTAACATAGAAAATCATGAACATATCACCAAGGTCCATTCCCAAGGTGTCATTTGAAAATTACCAAGGTTATTCACCAAGGTATCGTGAAAATTGTAATCTCTAGTGGTTACATCATTACCCAATGCATTGGAGCGCTATCAGGGCGCACCCTTAAATTTTCCTTTATTATCATGTGAGCCACATATATCATCATCAAAACTTTCATAAATAACCCATATATCATAAAATAAATGGGTTTCATTTCATAATCATAACGTTTTAAAAACTGCTTTAAAGATATGATCTTTACGTCACTTTAAACCCACGGAAAGGGAAAGAGGGTTTCATGTATGTAAATCCCAGAATTTAAAATAGAACATTTTGATATATATGTTAATACCCCTGTAGAAATAATAGCTTTGAGTATTCACTTTATAACATAAAATAATTTTGAGAAAAGAGAGAGATGCACTTTGAGATGAAAATTATGCAGCATAACGGCTATATTTTGGGGTTTTAGAAAACATTGAGAAGAGAGGGGACATGGGTAAAACATTCATAAATGACCCATCAAACAGTGGAGAGACAAAATATAAGGGATTTAAGAACATGGTAATGAAATTTGAAAATATACCATATGAAATGAAGAACATGGAAGGAAGAAAAAAAAAGATTTCTCTTGTGAGAATTCGGCAGCCTAACGGCGTCACTTCAACTTCAAAAAAATTGAATTGACAAGGTCAAATAGAGTCTCTCATCATATGAGAATAAGAGTCCAGTATGATAGATATATAGATCATACCCCAACATAATAGAAAGGAACTTGAAAGAATTGACATGAAAGTAGAACTTCAAAATGAGAAGGGTGAAGAACCACTTAAAAATTCGGCAGCCTAACGGCGCCACTTAAAACTTCAAAATACTGAATTGAAGAGATAAAATGGGGTCTCTCATCATATGGTCATAAAATATCAGTATGATAGATATAGATATCATACCCCAACATAACAAAAAGTAACTTGAAAGAATTGACATGAAAGTAGAACTTCAAAATGAGAATGGTGAAGAACCACTTAAAAATTCGGCAGCCTAACGGCGCCACTTAAAACTTCAAAATAATGAATTGAAGAGATCAAATGGGGTCTCTCATCATATGATCATAAAAGATCAGTATGAAAAATTTAGAGATCATACCCCAACATAATAAAAAGGAACATGAAATACTTTACATGAAAATAGATCTTGAAAAATGAGAGGGGAGAAAGAATCCGTTACCAAAATTTCGACAGCCTAACGACGCCACTTAAAACTTCATAAAACGAAATAATGAGAGTAAGAGGGGATCTCTCATTATATGAACATCAAAAGGGAAGTAATAGGAGTATAAAAGAACATCCCCCAATATAAGAACATGGAGCATAAAAGAATTGACATAAAAGAGATCACTTGAAAAGAAAGAGAGGGGTCGGATCCCTTACCTTAAAATGTAACTCTTAAACCTCAAAGGTTGGGACCTTGAGGGCTTGGGGCACCTTGAGAGGACTCCTTGGGAGGTAATGAGACCAGAACTTCGTTGGGGAAGAGTGGGGAGTCAAATGGATGAGAGGAGGGCTTGGTATTTATAGGGAAAGTGAGGGGACAAGGCATTAATGGCAAAGGGACACCTCATTAGTGGTTTTGGAAAAACCATGGGCTTGCCCATGGTATTTGCCCATGGTATTGGCCACTTGGGACACCTCATACCTTATCTTACTATTCATAAGTCGAACATATTGATTACAAACTTAATACATCATTTAATGATGTCATTAAATACCCGTAACTTAAAAACTGTATTTTCACTATTCATCGAAAATTCAACTTTCTCAGAATAATCTCAAAATTTCACCTTAACCAAATATCAACGCTCTGATTACAAATATAAACTCCATTTTATAAAAATAATTTTCTAAATATTTTTAATTTAATTTTTAAATAAAAACACTATTCACCGAAAATTCATTTTTTTCAGAAAAAACCCCAAAAATTACCATTGCATAATATCAGTGCTCTGAGTTCAAAAATGAAATCCGTTTTATAAAAATAATTTTCTAAATATTTTTAATTAAATTTTTAATTAAAAAAACACTATTCACCCGAAAAAACTAATACTTTAATAATAATTTATGAAACCGTTATTTAACCATTTTATTGAATCACATTACTTAATCAAGGTGCCTAGATTATATTAATACTTTCTTTAAGTGAGATTACTAATCCATTTGGACACATTACTAATCCTAATCATAAAATCACTATTCATATTTTACTATTCATCAAAAATTAAGTTGATCTTATTAGACTCTAAATTTCGTACTGAACATAATTGTAGAAGACCATTTTTCGAAAATCATTACACATTTTTAATTATTTAAGGTTTACACAACCATTTTTAAAATATCCATTTTCTAAAATTCATCAAAAATATGCATACTATATTTATCCGGTCATTTGAAAATTCATAAACTTCATCATAAGAAGAAATCCCAATTTTTATTTAAAACAAAGGATTACACAAGGCAGTTACGGTCTCCTTACATAGCCCCTTATCACACCAGCATAGGACCTAAGTGTAAGGTGTGCTAAGGTGAGAGAATCTGAGGGAGGCTCGGCCAACATCGCACGAGTAGTAATTTCTATCAGTTTGAACTTCTCGCGAAGGCGATCCCGTTCTAGCTTCACACGATGAAGTTCAGCTTGGGTTTGGTCCAGAGCAAAGCCCAGTGGTGCTACCTCCTTCCCAAGTTCTGTTATATGGGCTTCGATCGGTCCAAGACTACTGGGTGAGGCCATCAAATCTTCTTTCTATATTAATTAACCAAGATTACTTGTATTTAGAGACAATAATCAAAACGTTTAGTTTCCAGCGGTCATATTGACCAATGGTCATATAACAGTCAAAAACCAACGGTATCATTTTAATTATACTCATGTTATCAAATTAAATATTTTTGTTGAGTATAAAAATAAAATAACACATAAAATTAGGAAACAAGATTTATTCAAAATTTCGGGTCGTTACAAATCTAGTGTTTTTATTCACTTGATAGTTCTACATTGACTATCACTAATAATTCATCTCCCTCTCCCAAGAATGAATACATCAAGTTTTTTGAGAGTTTCTTAAGTTCTAGATTGGTCTGACTTGTGATTAAGAGAATCAAATATATTAAAAATTATATTAATTTGTGTTCTACTACCATCCTCCCTATCTCTGTCCACTCCTTTATATTTTCCATTATTTTTCTTTATCCACCTGCATCTCAAGAATTACATACTTTTCTTCATTAACGGTGATTATATGGAAGTCCTCATGCTCATATCCTTACATAATTACATTAATTAATTAAAAATTTACTTGTTCCTCTCTAACTTAGAATATTATCTATCCTTGGTTCATGATAATAAATTCTTTACCCATGGAAAGAAATGGTTGACCAAGAAGGATCAATTTCTCTCCTTCCTCCATCTCATGGATAAGAAAATTAGCTAGGATAATGATATTTCTCAAATTTAGAAAGATTCCATCCAGAATTACCATCAATTATTTAATATAATGGTCTACTTTCTAAAGGAATTCTCTTGTGGGATTAGTATTATCTTTCCTGAGTCTTAAAAATATTCAATTACATTAGGTTGAAACTTTCCCCATAGATCACAAAATGATTTGCTGAAGGTGTATGATCCATTTGTCTATGGAATTTAGAAGCTACATGAATCTCCATGTTTGTGTGAGATATTTCTCTAAAGAGTGATCACTTCCATGTTCTCCATCAGTTTTTCAATAAAGAGTTCCTTGATTAATTTAGTATATAATGTAATTTGTGGAATTTACTTAGTGGAAATAATATTGATATGTAGTTGTGTAACCATCTCCTTGAATGTTTTGTATTGATTTTTGACCTTACCTTGGTGTATCCAGTTTGAGAAGGAAAGGGTAGGCTACACTTTATCTTTCTTTGAATTGTCATTAGTTATTTCATTTATCATATCATCTTTGATCACTTACGATAGGGAATCATTTTCCTTGCATGATTAATCCCTTACCTTATCCTCATCGGCCTCTTTCTAATAATTAGTTTTCATTTCCTTCATAACTTCCCCACTTGTCAACTTTATTATCTTGTCCACCCCTATTTGAACCTCGAAATTTCCCAGTAGTGTTTAGGGTTCCCCCTTAAATAATTATTGTGGGATCTATCCAAGTGATACTCAATTTTCTAAGTGAGGATTTATGATTTCTCAAGAAGGTTTCATGTTTTTTTTATCATTTTATCAACATAAGTAAGGAATTTTTCATTTTATTTGAAATATTGACTCACCAATGCTTTGAATGAAGTTTGAGATTCTTTGTATTTTCACTGAAAGTCTTGAGGTAGCGGTTGATTCATTTATAGTATTAAGGGTTGAAATTATTTGGAAATTAAAAGATGACCTTACCATCCTAGGGGGAAACTTGATGGACCTTGAGCATGCTTTAAATGTTTCTCACATTATTATATTTCACAACCGGACCCAAGCCGGGGCCCGGACCATAAATACCCCAAGCCCGCCTCCATAGGCTAGGGACTTGTGACCGGTATCGAAGGCATAACTAACATGGGTAAACCTTTTACTAAGTACCTATACACACACTCACACAATCATCTCAATGCAAAACTGTAGAGAGATTAAAAGTAAAGGAATAATAAATCTAAGAGAAAAACCCTGCATGAAAAAACTCTAGACAATATAAGAGTACGATAGTGTAAACTAAAAAGTAAAGGGGTAAAATAAACATACAAACAGAAATATGTCCCAACCTAAAAAAACTAGAAAAGTGTTGAGAGATCCCATCTATCGATCTCCAAGTTGTGACCATCATCCATGGTCCAAAGTATGAGGTATCCCTAAGCTCCTCTGAAGTCACAACAGACCTGTCTGTCATCTACATAAGACACAACACATGTAGGAAAATCCCATGTAGGGGTGAGTATATACATGCCTAGTATGATGCCCCAAAAGTTTGAGGAGGATTAGTAAGAGATACAAAAAGAATATAAATACTGTAGATAAAATAATATGCAGAAAGCAGTGAAAGAGAACGGCTCAACCCAAAACAAGAGTGAAAGTAACCTCATCTAAACACGAAGGGCTCAACACGGTTTATAGATGAACTACATGTTGAGTCTTTTCCACATATAACAGGAGAGTTGACTCACCCAACCATGAAAATGTAAACACGGAAAGCACATGTCATACCCTGCGCATCTTCACATCTCATGGAAAGAGAGTAACCAAATAAAAAGGTATGGATACAAAAGGTATATATATGATCAGTAAAAAGAAATCCAAATGAGAGAGAAAGGTAATATCTATCTCATAGATCATCACTAGAATAAGAGTTCTCAATATTTTTAGAAGTCCATTAACAATTCCCAATATCCCACACGTCTGCCCAGAAGTAACCGTCCAAGTCAATACACACCTCACCATTGTGCCTCATAGCTGAGGTGCCCTAAACTCTTGGTAGAGGACCCATGCCCTGGTACAATAGGAGGGTTTCACTATGATAGTCGATGGAGGACCTATTCCCTACCCAGAATGAGGGTTCCGCTCAAAAATTCATCGATGACCCACTACCCAGCTCTACTGGAGCGTACCACTCGAAAAGTCACCAAGGACCCACTGCTCAGCTCTACTGGAGGGTACCACTCAGAAAGTCTCTGGTGATCCTGCATGATCACTACCATCATCGAGCATCTCCTAGCTAAGATTAATTCACAGAACATTCCACATTGTATTTTTAAATGAACAATAGTGGGAACCATCACATTCTATGTGAAAAACACTCATGATAGGCTACTCACGGGATATAATCCGAGTTCAAACGAAAGTGATACAAAACCTTAATGTTTCATAAAAAGGAACCAAGTAGTACTCGACGTGTGAGGGGACCCACACAGGATGTGGTCCCACTCTATTACTTGTATGTGTCCCTAGAAAACACACAACTCCCAATATATGTATATGTACACACTATTCAGGTGGACTACCCAGTGTGTCCAAGCTATCTAGGACTGGGCCATGTTCTTCTGGTCGTGTCCATGTACTCAAGTCGCATCTGTGAACTTTGGTACAAGACATGTCGCTTCACATGGGGTGTCGTCTTTGCGTTCCATTACATGACCCATCCATCCAGGGATGAGGTGCACGCCGTATCATCTTTATAAAACTATGAAACCCTAGTCGTCACAGTTAAGGGCTACACACCATGTGGTCATCCTTGTACACGACGTGCAATCAGGTTTTCCACATATTGTCAGATTTTTTTATTTTTGCTTATTTTTAGTCCATTACACCATAGATCTTGCCTCAAATATACTCTATATTAGTGGATCCAGACACCATTCTTCGTTTCCAGCTATCGTTCTCCAGAAATCGGATCCCATTGTTTGTCGGGGGGGGGGGGTCTTCATCCAACCTGTACGCCACCAATCCTTATGAATTTGAAGAACTAGACTTTTATCATTGAAATGATCATACAAAACCTATAAAAATCCCAGTTCTAGACTTGTTCCATCGATCCGTCCCTCTTTATTGAAACTATTGTGATTCTGGGGGTCCTATCGGGCTTAGTACTACTCGACAATGTTGAACCGGGACCTCAGGGTCCAATCGGTGATGAACGTGAAGAAATCAAGTGGGAAAAGAAAAAGAACAATTTTTTAAATGATCATTACCAAGATTTATTCCCCAAAAATCAATAATATAGCATCCCAGGTTAGAAACCAATGAAATAATCAATTAAATCATTACGTGGGAACATTCAAAGACTACAATTAGCGCAGATTCAAGAGAAGGATCGATATGCTCAATAAATTTAATCAAAGACGGTGTAAAATTAAAATTGAAGAGTCCTGCTTGGATATTGGATAATTAGTCTTCATAAAAAGTTCTTGATAATGATAGAAGGATGTCGTTGCATTCGCTGCGCTCCGATCCCGGGTTTCGTCATTGTATGATGTGATTTTCTAGCGGAAGGAGGGGAGGAAGCTATGAAATTTTCCTAGAATGTATGTGACCAACCCTGGATAAGTCGCTATGGATGCATTCTTATAGAATTTCATTTAGAGAAAAATGAATTAATTAACCCACTGAAGGTACTGCCAACAGGAGATATTTTCAAACTCTTTGCACCGACTCATTTTAGGTCATTTCTAGGGTAAACACCATGTTACAGACTAAACCATGATCTTAAATTTCTGGTCTGAGCTTCTGTTTAAGAGTTATCATGTTTTATTTAAGAACTGTGCATGCATAATATAAAATATATTTATTTTTTATATAAAATTAATTTTAGAAACACCCCTCTTAACTTTGGAAATATATATATAAATATTTTAAAGTCTTAGAAGGCAAACACTGGGTCTCTACATCATTCCTTCCTTGAGGATTTTCATCCCCGAAAAGAAAAACTACACAAAAAACTTGGGATATTGAGCTTTCATTTGGATCTCCTACTCCCATGAACTCTCTTTCACATTCTCGTGTTGTCACAACATGTTATCCAAGAGGATGGTCCATCCATGCGGGGTCCTCTCCTATCAATCCTCGATCGCCATCGGGTGCTCCGTAAAGGTGGCTCCATCCTCAATATCTAGCTCAGCCCAATTGATTACTGTTGAGGAAATTTCAGGAGTTTCAATGAAAAAATATGTTTGCAGATGAAGAAAAAGGAAGAAGAAAGAATCACACATGACACAAAGATTTACATGGTTTTGGAAATGATCCCTATGTAGTTTTTCTCGTGGGGTCTCAACTATCTCAACTGGTATGCGATAATTTTTTTTTGCTGCAACAACACACAACTAAACCCAACTCATGAGGCATCACAATACACTACATACTCCCCACCCTCCTCTGATAGTCTCAACATAGGATCACTCATGAACCTTAGCCTCAACTCCTAAAAGTACCTTTGACATTGCTCGATCTTAGTAAACAGATGCCCTTTCCACGTCAGGGAAGTCAACAAGGCTTCAATTATGGACATGATTTCCACAAACCTCATATAGTACCCCACCAAGACAAGAAATATTTGCACCTATGACATGATCTTGGGTGGCTCCCAATCAATAACTACATTGATCTTCACTAAGTCCATAGTTAAACCATACTAAAAAATGACATGCCCTATAAAGTGAACCTCATGAATCCAGAATTGGAACTTCAAGAGTTTCCCATAAATCCAGTGATCTTGAAGAAAATCTAGAACCATCCTCAAGTGCTTTGTATCCTCCTCCTATGATGAAGAATATATGAGTATGTTGTCGATGAAGACGACCACAAACTGGTCCAAGTACGACTAGAAAACCTGGTTTATCAAATCCATAAACACGGCAGAGCCATTCATCACACCAAAGGGAATAACTAGGAACTCAGAGTGTCTATAGAAACATCATAATGACACCTTTGGAATATTAGCCTCTTGAACCCTCAACTAGTGGTATCCAGATATGAGATCGATCTTCAAGAACTATCTCTCACCTCGAAACTAGTGAAAGAGGTCATCAATTCTCGTCAAGGGGTACTTATTATTTATCGTGGATTAGTTTAGGTGATGATAATCCATGAAAACTACAAACTCTCATCCAATTTTTTCATGAACAACACCGAAGTTGCCCAGGAGGACACACTGGGCCTGATGAAACCCTTCTCTTGACGGTTCTCCAACTACAACTGCAGCTCCCAAAGCTTAGTAGGGGCCATCCAATATGCTGTATAAGATATAAAAATGGTTTCGGGATGCAAGTTAATAAAAAACTCCATCTCCCACCTCGGAGGTGGTCCCAGAACATCCTCAAAGAAGATGTCTATATGATCCTAAAAAACTGAAGGAAATCATATGCCTGGAGAGATCGCTTCACCAAGAGATACACTCACCATCTGAAGGGTGATGGGTTGCAACCTTCTACTTTCAAAACCCACTTTCCCTTCCATGAGATCTCTCTCTCCAAAAAATGAAAATCTTATCCCATTAGTGCATAGGCATATGACTCGTCTGCGGTGAAAATCATTCTAGGCTCAGACCATAGACAAACAATTCACACCAAAGACAACGTCATATGGTTCCATCATGATGACCAAAAGGTCCCACTTGAATATATCTCCACAAAAAAATAGGTCACATTGTTGGAAGATAAAATATATAGAAGAAGCGTTCCCTGTAGGAACCCCAAGACGAAACAGCTGGGCTAGCACCTTAACTGGGAGATCCATATCTCACACTATGAGTAGAGAGATGAAGCAACAACTAACAAATGTGTCTAATAATACTAAATAAAGAGTAAAATAAACATATATTGTACCTATAATCATCTCATGTGCTACGAGGTTATAATCCTCCTTAGCCCGGAGCAGTTCGCCAACGAGTGAGATATCTGAATACCCCACCCTGTAAGAACCCAGATCTTCATTTTAGGTATGGATATTTATTTCAGGTTGTTTTTGAGGAAACAGTAAGAAATGATAAATTTTCAAAGTACACACCATGTACTTTTGAGTACACACCTTGTACCCGGTTGCCGCATGTAGCTATGTACTGGCCGTGTAACGACCGAGTACAAGGCCGTGTGGGTGACCTAGCAGACCACCTAAAGCAGGATCCGGTTGAGGCTAGTACACGGAATGTACGTTAAATGAACACGCCATGTACTTTTCTTTTTATTTGATATATCAGAGTGGGGTCGCATCTCATGTCCATAAAACCATTCTTTTAACCTTGGTTCATACAGGAGTGTCGCGGAATGACCGACAAACTTCAAGCCCTCCTGGTTCTCCATTTGAGCTCCGATTGATACGTCACCAGCTGTGTTGAATTCCCACCAGTGATTTCTCTTTTTCCCTAGAGTATTTCTTCCTAATTACTCCTCTCTCATGAGTTATCGAGGGTTGATCGTTTTTACCTTTTTTATAGATCTATGCCATTCTAGGTCGATTCAAGGGCCGACGTTCAAGAGTGTTGATCATACAACATCAAGTTATGTGATTTGTGCCTTTCTTTGATTGTATTTGGATTATATATGATTAAAGTTCTGAATACCCATGTTTGGGGTATTTCATGATTTAGAATTTAACCCTGAATAATACCTGCTATGGTTTGTTTGTTTGAGAAAGGGTTATTGCTTATGCATAAGATATTATACCTTGATTATGGGTGTGTTTCCCTTGTTTGATTTTATTATGGTAATTTGGTATAGAATTCATGCTAGGATTTCTTTTTTCCATACCTTGTCTAGTTAGGATGGAGTTACTGATTAAATGAGATGCATGTGATTCGCATTGTGAAATTCTGACCAAGGGGAATTAACTACGAGAGATTCCCAAAGTAGGTTCATTTATGTATAATTTTTGTTATGTTGACCCATAGGTACTGAGTGTGAGAGATTCCAGGTGGTCATAGACCAGAGGGGTTAGACCGTGAGAGCTACTCAGAGGGTTATTATTAAATTAATGTTGGAACCTAGGGCATTGAATATGAGAGCTTCCAGGTGGACATTATAATTTATTATTTCTATACAGACCAAGGGGTATTGACCCTGAGAGCTACCCAGGTGGTCGTTTGTAAATGATTAGTGCTATGTGGGACCAAAGGGGTTAGAATGTGTGGTCTTTCCCAGAGGGTCGTTATTTATTGAATTGATGATATGTTAAACCAGAGGGGTTAGACTGTGAGAACTTTCCCAGAGGGTTGCTTCTAAATGATTGAATGATTGTGATGAGTCTTCCAATCCAAATCACAAGCTTGGACTTGGTCTTACTAGATTGTTTAGATGGTCTTCTGAGACATCTATTTTTCTATTACACAAGGGATATGGAGCTTAGGCTACATACTAGTATTTAATTATTCAACGGTTTGCATAATTAAGAAATGTAAATGAATATAATTGAAAATTGTAGGATTGTTTAATTTTGAGTACTTCTTAGTTTATTGATTCATTTCTGCATATTTCCAACTATATATATTCACTGATGGTTAGAAAAAGATATTTTGGTGGTTGCCTATTGGGATTTATCTCACACTCTATTTGGGTCATGATTTTGGACCCAAATAGATTATATAGTTGTAGGTATAGATAAGGACAAGTGACCTTCATAATTGTGTACTTGATTGTTGTTAGACCTGAAGAGCATGGGACCAAGCTAAGGCTTGCGATGCTGCTGGAGTTTACTTGTTTTCTGTTGTACTTTATTTTTAGTATTATTTTCCTAGCATTGTGACTTGTTTGGATAATTTCCTAGATACATGTGACATGCATCATTTATATATGCTCCTGTTGATATATTCCTATCAATATTCTGTTGTTACTTCTTTTGTTGGTATTACTGCTTCTGTTATTTCTTACTATTGTTATTCCATTATGTATACTCTGCCAATGAGGGCATAGTTTCCCCACTATCACACCCAAGGCCCTCACTGATAGTCGGCAGCCTCTGGCGTTTGGGGAAATGAACTTGAGGCCATATGGCCAATCGGATACAGGGCACCTTTGGGTGGTACCCAGAACCGGGATGTTACATGCCCTGACCCATTTTAGGTTGTGCCTAGGGTAAACACCACATTCCAGAATCAACTGTGGTCTCATATTTTTTATCCAAGTTTCCATTTAAGAGTTATCCTATTTTTTTAAGAACTTTGTGAACGTAATATAAAATATATTTAATATTTTTATAAAATTAACTCTCAGGCACACTGGGCCTCGAAATATCACAACGTATCAGCACCTAGCTCTAGAAATATATATAAAAACATTTCAAAGTATTATAAGAAAAAAAAACGGGGTCTCTACATTATTGTTTCCATCCTTGGTTTTGTGTTATAAACCTCAATTACCATTCATATTTGTTATGAAATAAATATCGAGGTAAATTATATCCTAAAAAACTTACCCCATTTTGATTATCCTCATATACATCCTTGAAATCTTGAAATAAGTGTGGACCTCTACACATCTCACATGAAAGAAGCTATGGCTTGAGAGGTTCTATAACAACACCTCCAATTTCTTAGATATAGTTTCCACTTGGGCTATTAGCTTGGAATTCTTCCAAATATAGTTAATTCTACATATAGGTGGGCCTTATTATCCTTTATAATGAAAAAAAATTCTTGATGGTTTTCTAAAATCTCTTGAACAACGTGTAATTTCATTTTTATTAAACCTCTTTCGATGAAAGAATCAATAATCACTATTAGCCTGGAATTCTTCCAACCTTAGTGAATTCCACATATAGGTGGGCCTCATTCTATTTTATAATGAAAAACATTTCTTTATATTTTTCTAAAATCACTTAGACAACAGCTAATTCCATTTTTATTAAACCTCCTTCGATGAAAGAATCAAAAACTGCTCTTGAATTATGTTGATTAAAATTTTGAATATCCTTAAGAGTTTCATATTTTTTGAAAATTTCTTACTAATTCATCCCATGTAGTTATCAAGTGATCTAGTAGTCCTTTTAACTAATCTTTGGCTTTGTCATTTAGTGAAAACTTAAAGTAAATTAGCATTATGGCACCACTAGGGTGACAATTATTCTTAAAAGTGTTATAAATATTTGAAAAAATTGAGTGGGGTCTGTGGATCCTCACTCTTACATTCCATAAGAAATTTAGAATTTTGAATCATCTAAAGTATGCCCAGTTTAAGATCAAAGTTATTGTATTTTATTTTTGGTCATACAATAGTCGGTTAACTCCCTCAATAAAAGGAATTCATAATACTTCGGCCATCTCTCGCTGCATTTGTGGATCTTCCTTGACAATCTATCCCATAGTGTTCTCATTCATAATGAGGTGATTTCACCTAGCCATCATTGATCATTGGTGACTAAATAGGTATATTTCAATCATAGGATTGAAACCCGAGGGACCTAAGTAATCAACATTTCTTGATCAAGTGATTGACATTTTTCTCACGCACTTATGACCTATAGGGGGAAAAATAAAAAACCCCACACACATAAAAAGGAAAAAAGTAAAGATATTTGAACTAGGAAACCTAATAATCACTATTTTTCTAGTTTTATGGTATATTTAGTTACCCAAAATGGTTATGAAAACCTTGATCATCCAAATATACATTGATAATTTCTAATGGTGGTCAAAAGTTTGTAAATTTTATTTCATTCCCCAAAAAATTAAACTACAATGATGTATTATAGTTTAGAGTTATCCATAGAGAACCCAGACCACAAAAAATCCCAGATTAAGGCAACTCATTGATCATTCCCTCTTTAAATTATGAATTGAATACAATACACTAAAAGTTGAACATAATTAAAAAACTTTTTAGTGAAAAAAGTATAAGGTTAATTCATAACTAAAATATATTTCTTGTCAGATTACAATGTAATAGCTTCAGTTGTGACACAATGCACAGTATAAAACAGTGTGATTTCTTTTTAGTCATGTTTTCTGTTATCCATTTTCCATTAAGCTCCTGGGAATCTTTAAGTTCCATGATAAAAAACCCATGATGTAATGGTTACTATTTCATGGTATGATGGTTTTTCTCTATTGTATTGGTGTAGTTCGATCCGTTTGGATGATGTTGGGCCGAATGCTAGCAGTTTATGCTAAAAACCAGATCACAAATCTCGTAGTTCGAGCTCCGCGGTGAGCTCATTGAGGGTTGTAGGGGGTAACACGCCCCTTCTCTGAGGTCCAAAGGCCGCCAACCTAAATTTTGGGGAACTTTAGTAATTCTGATCGACTTTAGTAGAGTTGACCTGGAGGCATCTACAAGGAACTGTAGCAGTGTGGACTTGGGCATGATTAATATAGAAACTCAGACTTTGGAGATACCAGTACTGTAGCTCCACAGACTTCTAGCCACCCTCCACTATAGCAGGTTGGACTTGGGTGTTTGTTGCACTATAGTAGTGCAAACTTTTAGCTATCATTCACTGTAGCATATATTGTAATTATGGGTGCCCTAGAACCAACATGAAAAATGCTTACAAATGCTCTGATCAAATGTTTACCTTTGATTTTTTCCTAGATGGCTTACATATATTTTTTACTATGATTTATGCTAGAAATAGATATCAAGATTGAAGGCCTATTTGGCTTGATCTTTTAGACTTGGCTAACAATATGCATGACCCTTGGTTTGTGATTGGGGATTTTAATGTCATTATAGTGAAAAAATTGGTCCCTCTCACTCAACTATTTACTCAAGAGAATTTAGGGAATCACTAGAAGACTGCAATCTAATTGAAATAAATCTTATAGGTTCCAAATACACTTGGTATAGAAGACATTACAATATGATCTTTGCTAGAAAACTAGAGAGGGATTTCACTAACCTCCTGGCTCTGGAAAATTGGGATACCATATCTAGTATTACCTTGCCCAAACTAAACTCGGATCATCATCCCATCCTCATTAGTATCTTCCCTAAAAGATCAAAATCTATCATTCACTTCAAATTTAATAATGTGTGGTATACGGACTTGGATTTCTCAAATCTTATAAGGGACTGTTAGGACTCGATGAAGCATCACTATAATGATTTTTTTTCTGTACCACTAAGCTTAAGCATATCAAGTAGTGTCTCAAAGGTTGGTGTGAAAATAAAGCTAAACAAATGGACAAGGGCATTTCCACCCTTGAGAATGAGCTTAGCCAAATTCAAAATCTCTCCACAATTTCTGATTTATATTTTGATTCCCAGAATGAAATCAACATCTCTCAGAAGCTTACATCCCTTCTGACACTTAAAGATAATATGTGCAAGAAAGTCTTTAAAACTAAATGGATTTCAGATGGAGATAGAAACACTAAGTTCTATAACACCCTTCAAAGAATTAGAAAAGTCTCTAGAACTCTCTCCTTACTCAGGGAAAATGAAAACATCTTGGACACCGAGGCGGACATTGCAAAACATGTAGTCTCCTACTTTGACAATATTTTCAATGGCCCTCACACCAACAAGGACCTCCTTCCTGAGTTCATTTTGGTTTTGGTCAGTGAAGAGGAAAATATATTTCTCTTGAGTATCCCTCTTGATCATGAGATCAAAGACACTGTCTTTAGTCTCAATTCTGACAGTGCTCCGAGTCCCGATGGCTTCAATAATGGTTACTTCCAACATTTTTGGGAGGTCATACACTTAGATGTTTGTAAACTCTTTAGATCTTTTTTTCACTAATGGGGTCCTCCCCCATGGCCTTAACGCTCAATTCCTTACCTTAATACCTAAATTGGCCAATGCCTCTACAATTCATCTCTTCCGACCGATTGCTCTCATTAATTCTCTATACAAAATTATTACCAAGCTTCTTTCCAGTTCTCTCTCTTCCATATGTAGTAAAATCATCTCTTGGAATCAGTTCGGTTTTATCAAGGGGAGGTCTATTCAAGACTGCATTTGTCTTGCCTCTGAATGCACCAACTCTTTAAATAAAGTTAACAGAAGAGGCAATATTGCGATCAAACTTGATATTAGAAAAGATTTTGATACTATTGATTGGAGTTTCATCTTTAATGTTCTTCAGGCGTTTGGTTTTATTGATACATTCATCAGTAGAATAAACACCTTATTTTCTTCGGCCAATATCTCTATCCTTATTAATGACTCTCCTAAAAGCTACTTTAAATGCACAAAGGGTGTCAGACAAGGTGACCCCTTATCTACCATTCTTTTTGTTATTACGAAAAACTATCTTAGTAGATTACTCTCCCGCCTGGTGGGACAAAGCAAACTCAAACCCATTCAGGAAGCCAGAAAACTTTATGTGCCTATGTATATTTTATACGCTGATGATATCATCCTATTCTTGCAAGGTGACAAAAGAAACATTCAAACTTTAAAAAATACATTAGCTCATTATGAAGAGATCTCTGGGCAAGCAATTAGTTAGAACAAATCCTTTGTTTTCTTTGGAAAAAGTTTTTCTCCTATTAGGAAAAATAGAATCATTAATAGCCTAGGCATAAAAGAAGGGTCCTTCCCTTTCATCTATCTGGGGGTTCCCATCTTTTGGGGAAGGCCTAAATCCATGTATTTTAGCATAATTGTTGACCAAGTCCTCAATCAACTTTCTTCTTGGAAAGGAAAATCTCTATCCATGGCTGGTAGAATCTGTCTTGTTAAATCGACCATTGTTTCGAAAATGGTCTACTCTCTGGTGGTCTATAAATGGCCTACTGGTCTCCTTAAAAAAATTAACGTTTACATCAAAAACTTTGTTTGGTCTGGCAGAATCCTTGAAAAGAGGCTGGTTACCGTCCCCTGGTCCAATTGCAGTAAACCTCTTGAGAAGGGTGGCATGGGCATTAAAAACCTCAAACTCTTCAATGAAGCTCTTCAAGCCAGGTTGACCTGGAGATTGATTAATAGTAACTTAGACTCTATCTCCTTCCTTAAAAACTGGTTCCTTATGAAGCTAAAGAAAGGAAATTTGAATTATATGATCTCTTAGATCTGGCCATCCATAATATTTTCCTTCGCAAATATCGTGAAAAATTCTAGATGGATGGTGAGTGTTGACTCTTCCATGAATTTTTGGATGGATAACTGGACCGGTTCCCCCCTTTTATCCATGTTATCTCCTCACTCCCCTCTTGTTAACACCACTTGCTCTATTAAGGATGTGATGCAATCCGGTCATTCCAACTTACCTGATAACATCATGCATGTGGTTGAAAATTATACCTTCTCTCCCACTGATGATTTCCTTATCTGGGATCCTGCTCATAATGGTGTGCTTGACTCTAAAAGTTTTTACAATCACAACTTCATGAATGATGACACTATTTTGTTGGTTGAAATCCTTTGACAAGCCTTGGATTAAACCTTCGAGGCTTAACCTTGTTTGGCGTATTGCCCACAATCGCATCCCTACTGAGGTTGTTCTTCAAACTTTTAGTATTCAACTTTGTTCTAAGTGACCATTATGTCACCAACACAGAGAAGATATCAACCACTTATTCCTGTCTTGTGCTACAACTTCATCCCTTTGGAACTATATTACTGACATGTTTGACTGCAGATGGTTACATATTGACTCCATTAGTTCACAAATACAGCGTTGTGTGGAGCATGATTTCTCGCAGCAAATCAAGAATCTCCTCCTAACTGCTATTTCATAGCTCCTCCACGTTATCTGGTATGATAGAAATGATTTTATCCACAACAACTACTCATTTAATCTTAATGCAGGTCAAAAGTGAATTCTCATCACCATTAGGGAAGCGACCTCGATTCAAAAAGCTCATTGTGAAAAAAATGTTGGAGACCTTATGATCCTCCACCAACTTCAAATTGAAGGTATCTACAGGCAGTCGAGGCACACCCTGGAGGTTTTCTGGAAGGCTCCAATCCCAGGTTGGATCAAAATCAATGTTGATGGAGCCTCCAAAGGCAATCCGGGACCTGCAGGATGTGGTGCTATCTTCAGAGATGTTCCTGGTCATTGTCTTGGATGTTTCTTTGGCAGCTGTGGTTTGACCTCCTCATTGGAAGCGGAAATGTTGGTTGTGATTCATGCAATTGATTTTGTTAATAAAAAGGGCTGGAAAAACATATGGATTGAAAGTGACTCCACCACCATTGTCCAATCTATTTGGAATGGTGCAGTGCACCTTTCATGGCCGCTTACCACCCGCTGGATGAATTGTCTTGACTCACTTAGAGAGATCAGATACATTGCCACACACGCCTTTCGTGAAGCGAACATGGTTGCTGATGGTCTGGAAAATAAGGGAATCAACCAGGGTCTCTCTTAGCTTGAGGATCTGTCTTTTGAGCTTCTCCCTCTCTATGAAAAAAATTGTAATAAGATCCCCTCTTTCCAACTTTTGTAGTTTTTTTTATATATTAAATTGTGTCTTGGCCTTTGGCCAAGACATCACCTTTTTTTTAAAAAAAATGTGTAGTTAGATATGCATGATGTTTACTTACCATTTTAGTGTAGACATTTCTGCGTCTGCTATTAAATGATAATGTCCATAGATTAATTGTCATATCAAAAGGTTATAACAGATCTCATACTATAATGAGAACCTCGATACACTATGACATTAATCTTAAACAATGATACTATGATCTAGATACATTTTACTGATTGGACATAGTAGGTATTTGACTATCAGGTGTTGGGGGATCATAATCATTGAGACTTCTTCTCATGAAGTTTTTACATGGTGATCTCTAATAGTGAGATCATGAGGAAAAACCCTCAAATAGGAACACCACATGTTTTGGGTGTCATTGGTTGTTCCTATCTACGGACATGTGTATTGGTCTCCTGACTTGAGATCATTACGAGTGTCTACCATTTGATCGTGTACTTTTATACAAGAAAAAAACCATGATAATGAAATCTTGGTGAGGTAGCTTGTGTTGGGGGCGTAATTGGTGGTATGACATTGGCTGAATGGTCAAGAAATGATTTTTCACTTCCCAGTTGAGGAAGTAATATATCTAAGGCATTGTTAATCTGGATGGTAGTACCTTTATAAATCCTTGGTCAAGGAATTCAAAAGGTAAATCTATCTAGTTAGATAAACAAATAATAAAGTAAGAAAAGGGTGATGATACAAGTGTGCATCCTACTTTATGATATATATAAAGACAGAGAGATTATAGTACACAGTACATGTCCGTAGGTTGGTAGTCATTGTTTTGACTATCCTTATCTCTTTAGGGGACTTGATAAGTTATTGGACTCCATTCTTGTTATGTGGATTCTATTCACTAGTATAGAGATAAGGGCATAGATGGTCACACACAATAGCGTATTCAAGAATCCACCATATTCAGTTGAATAGGTATATCAAACATGGTGGGCCCCACCACAGGGTCCGAGTGTTGTCCAAGTTATCAATCACCAAAGAATAAATAAATTCATATTATTCAAGTTATAAATAATTGGATTGAATAAGTATTTACAGGTTAAGTAAGTATGAGAAAATATTAATCTAATGAATATTATTATAATATTCTGGGTTTATTTAATATTAAGCGGGATTTTCGAGCGGAGTTATGACTTAGTTTTATCACGTAATATATTTAATATATATATATATATATTACATGTGTGTGATAAAATAATAAATAAATATTTATGACACATTTAGTTTGTCATAATTATTTTTTAGTGGACGTTAAATAAATGGGGGTTGGGGAACCCTTCTGGGTACTTTGAACACCCACTATAAATAAGATTGATGATCTCACCGTGTAGTATTTACTATGAGATTTGTAGAGCTTATCTCTCCTATCTCACTTTCTAGAGAGAGAATCTCTCAATCCAGATGATCGGATCGAGCTGATCTCCATGCATCGAAGGTACGTTGATGCGGTGATCGTTTTTATGCTCTGTTTAATTTATGTGAGATCCTCAGACTGTACCGGGGCTTGGATCATCAGAGACAAAAAAGTCTCATCATCCTAAAGATTATATTTTTAAAAAAATCCTCAGCCCATCAACTTCTGTTGCGACCTCGGTACCTCCAATTGGTATCAGAGTGATCACGTAAATTATCCGAACCAAGAAAAAAATAATTTGCTTTAAATTTAAGTATAGGGTTTAATTTCAGTCCTAACATTTCAAACCGCACATCAATATGATTTCAAATGATCAAGTTTTTATCATTCAAAGTTTTTAATGTGGATAGAATCTGGTTTGCGAGTATTAAGAGAATTGAAGAACATGTGTGTTAAAATGTTAATTTTACTCCCATGCGGTGTCGGAGGTGGTTTTCGGTGACCAGAATAGGGATATCCGGTAAAGTGTTTTTACTATAATAATAATAATGATTATTATTATTATTATTATTATTATTATTATAATATTTATAATTATTTTTTATTATAATAAATTTATCATTTTATTTAAATATTGAAAGTATATTTTGATAGCCTCTTGAAATGGTCATGAGAGTCTGCAAAGTTCCAAATGAGGAATTTGGCTAGATCAATTTAGTCCGACAAAAGTTATTTTAATATTAAAAAAGGGAGTATGGAAAATAATGTCAAAAATTGGCTTTTTGTAAAGCTTCTTTCCGAGGCTTACTGGGTCTGGCACCTCCTTCCTTTACGAGCCGCTGAACGCCAGCCAGCCCCCCAACGCCGCCCTCTGATCGAGATCTGGTGGGCCTTCCTTGGCAGCACCTTCCCAATGGCTTCCACGAGAACCCCACTCACCAGCCCCTTCTGCTGGATCTACCCAGCGTCACCTTTGAAGCCGTCTGGATCCCGCTGCACAATGTCGCCTGACATGACCATCATCTCAGGCATGCCCGCTCGCCGACCGGGTGACCCAGCCCACGACTGCGCCTTTCGGAGCTCCGCCTAACTACGCTGCCCCCTGTCAGCCCGAGCAGCTGCTCAACATCGCTTGGTTCAGATAGGAACAATCATCTGACGGGATGTGGACTTTGCCAAGATGAGGTGGCACTCTAAACGTGACATGGAGCCCATCAAGACAAGGCAATACTCCACACAAGAAGCGGACATACTAGACGGGGATGAGATGCATCAAGAGTCAAGTGATGACTCATGTATGATTCCCCTAGGTCATTTTACATGCTCAAGACCAGTCAGGTAGTTTACCTTTATACACTTATTTATTATTTTATGCATTTTTATAATAGCAGGAAAATACATAAAATAATAAATAATAAAATTCATAAATAAGCAATGAATATTTTTTCTATTAATGTTCAGTTGTGAGCGCAGAAACATAGATGAACAAGATTAATAAAAATGGATTACATTCATCGAGAGATATAAATAAAAAAACTCTCAAAGTAATAATAAGTCATAACCGCCATCCATTATTTGAATTTTAACAAAACTAGGTGTTCAGGGTGCTCGTCGACCAAAGTTGAGGGTGACTCTTATTGTCAGGGAGTTCTTATGATAGTGGTGGGTTGACTTAACTGAAGTGGTAGTAAGGATTAGCCAAATCTAACTTGATATCATTTTATAGGAAAGCATTGAGAAAATCAAGTTATTATTTTAGAAGTTGGGGCTTCACTCAACAGATCAAGAAACCACGAGTTAATACGGTTGGTCAACCAAACGCCTACCTTGAACCCTCCGAGTAGTGGCGTAGCAAAATCTTATAGACTATGAAGGGTGGTTCAGGGATCATTTCCATTAGAATACTGAGGTGACAGAGTATTTTGATTCTAGCACATAGGGTTCCTAGAATTTGATAAAATAGTGGGAGACATTTAAGGATTTAATTAATTAATCAATAATGTCTAAATCTATAATCAACATAAAATCACTATTATGCTAGTTTTTATTTTTTTAGAAAATGGAAAGTAATACCACAAGATATACTATTATAATAATTGGAGAAATTAAATGTCCAAACTAGCATGAATTTCTAAGTTTATTACAGGCACTTGTGCACAATACTACAATATTGGAAATTCAAGGTGTTAGTGTCCCTATACCTGTTAAGCCACCTCAGGAAGTAGGGGTGTAAAAATGATTACATGAGACTCATTTAGGGAGATATAATGGTTATTTCATAATGATTTTACCAACGACTGATGTTTTTTGCAGTTACAACATCAGATCATGGATGATATCACATGTAGCCCCATCTCCAATAAGTTTTTGAGGAGAAAGTGAAGAAAGGTTTGAATGTGATGATTACATTGGCTTTGTGTAAACATGAAAGGCAGACCATAATCTTTCATGGCATCCCATTATTATACATTTTCACCCGTTTAATCAAGTTTCTTTTAAGGTTACAAATGAATAGTATGGAGTAAGCGCATCATTAACTTTTAGGTAAGGTTTTCCAAGTAAATAAGAACTTAAAGATAGTTTAATATTTAGTTCTTATGGTGAAGAAGTTGAAAGGAAAAGTGAAAATGCCAATGGAAAGCGTTACACCAAAGACACCTTCACAAAGTCCTTAAAAGGAAGAGGTAACTAACAGGAGGTTATTTTCTTTTCATATTATGAAACTAATTTATGTAAGTTTAAACTTAATGAACTGAATATAATAAGCAAGTACTTGCTTCTTCTTTAGTAAATATTCATCAATTAGAAGTATTCTTTCTAACATACTTCTTGAGTATTGAATACAGTATGTCTATAACATATGTGTATTTAAATATAGTAACCAAGTAAGTATAGAAACATTATAAGAAGTAAGATATATTCTCCAAGTGCCTGAGAAAGGGTGATTCTTAAGTCAGTAATGAGAAACACATAATTTCTAATTGCCAAGTAATTGATTCTGGTTGAAAATTTTGTTGATTGTAACTATAAAATTTATCACATGTGTCCATTAGAAATTAAGAGACATTATTCTAGGTTTAGGAATGAATGTTTGTGGTGTTTCATACTCAACAAATAGTTTTGTGATACTTGAATCATAGGCAATACATGATGAATATAAAAATGTAAGACTAATATACCCATTTGTGGCAAGATAATTATTTCTCAATAAAAACTAAAAGTTTATATCGAAGATTTACCCATTTTGGTATTTAGGTTCAGTACAAATAAACACATTTGGTATTATTGAAGCATTTAGTTTGGATAAAGAAACCTTTAGAAATAAAGGTATGCAACAACGACTTTAGAATTAATTCAGCTAGAGAGCGTAAACTATTTCAAGGGTAAGCTAGAGGTATATATACTTCATAAGATTCCTTTAAGTAATTAAGGAATGGTAAATTGAATTGTATGCATGGTTAGAAGATATGAGTTGCTTCGGGATGACATGTTGAAGAATATCTTGACCAATCATTCATTGATCAATATAATATATCATGGAGTAATTCCTAAATGTATATTACTTTATCTACATTACAACATTGATGTTAATAGGGAGGATCGATGATAAGTCTTACATGTTAACATTGATCAATAAAATGTAGTGTGGATCAATTCCTAAATGCACACTTTATACATTAGAGTCATGATGTAAGGAGTATCAATGTTAAAACTTTCATAAAATTCCATTATATTTCAAGATGTTCTATGAAAATAACAGCAAAATCCCATAACCACATGCAAACTATTATGAAAAGTGGATATCATATGAGTTATAGTATGATGGAAATCCATTATGTCATTTGGCATGTGTTTAGATTCAATGAGTTTGTTAGGATATAAAAAACTTTCATCATCCAAAAAACATTGTGCATCTAAGGTAATTATCCTAAAGGTTTCTTAAGATATTACATAAATCCATAATATAGAAAAATTGTAGTCAAGTGATATAATACATTTCTATATAAGGGTGCACATATCCACTTGAGATAGTGGGAGCCAGATTGACTTGCATTTAGTCAATTCTCAGAATGGCCAAATGGTTGGCATAAGAAAAAGCTCCACAAGCACATGTGGAACATGAATATTCTAGAGACACATACTATGTAGGAAGGTTAAAACCATAGTGATGGTTTTATATTCACCGTGGCCAGTGATAAATTATTTAATAAGAATAATAAATCCTACAAGTAAGAATTATATGGAATTAATGTAAGATTGACAAGGTCATTTAAAATTCAACAATGGATTCCATGTATCAAAGTGAAAAGGGGCTTATTATTTTTGAATATTGTAGTGGGTATTCAAGTGAGATGATACATGGATCGTACAAGCATGGTATCAATAATGACTGACTGGTTATAAAATGTTAGTATGCCTAAATCCATTAGAATTTTACTTGTCATGGGTATTTTCTAAGATCGTTTAATTGGACATTGGATGTCAAAATCAACTTTCATGTAAGGTGTCTATTAAATTCAACTAGAAAATATAGGGATAGTGACACCATTGAATTTTAATAAGGGTTGGAAGTTACTGAAATCTAGTTCAGTATTAAAACAACAAGATCTTAGAACATTCATTTGGAATGAATCTTTTCCATGTGTTTACTAGAGGTTAGTGGGAGCACCATTATTTTCCAAGAAAAATATATTCAGTACCATATGGAAAACAAATATTGGTTCTATAGTTAGTTAAGAAGAGGATGAAAGTAATACTCCACCGATTGAATTAAAGTAGAAACCTAAGTTCTAAAGAAAATGATCTATTTAGGTAGATCTAATGGTTTCCTGGACCTAGTCAATCATACATATAGTGACATGATATTGAAAAATGAAAACTGGAACAATTCAAGAGAATAATTATTACCAAAGTTACATGAGATAATTCTCTCCAAGTAAACAGGCAAATGCATAGGAGTATATTAAGTGGTGAGTTTAATTCCATATACTTCAGTGATGGATCAATCATGTATGCCATGATATGTACAAGATATGATATTTCCAACATATAATTTATAGTAGGAAAATATAATTTATATCCAAGAGAACTATAAGTGAAGAAGTTAGAACTATCTGATTGTACTTGGGAAAGTACAAAAGATATGTACCTGGTAAGTGGAGAGGAAATGATACTAGTTTTAAGGGGACATAAACAAGTCTTCTTTTAGATCAATTTGATCTAGTATCATAGTTATTCTTAGGGTGATGAGAGTTCCAAGCTCATATAAGACAGTGGTAGCCATACCTACAAATACCGAGTATGTTGCAAGCTTCTAAGGAAATTGAAAAGTAGTTTTTAAATGAAATGATTTGTTCTAGTTCTTGGAATTATACCTACCAAGTAAATTTTTATCATAATGATAATTATATTACTAGTACTGATAAAACACTATTTTATTGAATATTTTATTGATAATAAATGATATAATTTTCTCACATTGTGTTAAATATGTTTAATTAGAAAGTATTTGGGATTAGATCATTCATTTGAATATTTGATGAAAATTCCAGTTTTACCCTTTATAGTTTACTGTAGTATTTCAAAGATAAATATTTTTATATTTATTATTTGAATTTGAAATTTTGTAACAGTGTTCCTAACTTAATTATCTACAACTTTCATTCAGGATACTAGAGCTAAAAAGTTCATTTGGTTGTTGACATTGGGTCATGAAGTCAAAGTTGGGCTGGGCTCTCCAGAATGGAGAAGCTTCTGTATTTCGGCCATAACTCCTTCATATGGGCCTGTATTGAGCCAAAATTTGGAGAGGATATAGAAGACCCATATCCTCACATTTTATCCTTCTGGAAGGCCGGAAAATTCATGCGTTTTGGTGGTCAAATGGGCGGTGAAAGGTGGCATAAAATATTTGGATGAATTTCCACATTCACACTTGAAACCACTTGCAACCTCTCCTCCCCTCCCCTCTATAAATTGGATTTTTTCTCATTTGGAGGGGTTGGGACGTTCATTAGGATATTGGAGGCAGAGGATAATTTGTTTCACCCAAATTCTTCAACCATTGTAAGAGGGGTAGCTCTTGAAGCAAGGATCCCCTCATCGAAACCTCATTCTCTTCTTCATTTTGTAATGTTTTCATTTGGGTAATAAACTTCTTTGTTTTTCTTTTATTTCTTCTCTTTTCTTCTGTTTTGTTTAAATTTCTTCTTCTCTTAATCTTCCTCTTTGGGCTGGAATTCTTGAGTAGAAGCGTTATTGGGTTATACCCATTATAAACCTTTGCACATGCAAAACGCTTCTACGATGATTACGCCACCCATGGAAGAGTAGTCTTTTAGTAATCGATCTATATTCTACCCTCTTCATTTAATTATTTTGAATCATTGAGCTAATTTAATTAACTTAATATGATCCATGAATTGTGTTTTTAAATTGTAAAAAACTAAGCAAGCAATTGAACAATTAACACAAAAACACGCGAGGTCGGGATTTTGTGTAAATTGTGAGAGCGCGATCTTAATCGGTAATACAAGACCACACAGGATAAATTTATAGAGTTAAAATATAATCCCTAAACACAATTCATCCTCATTTACAGAATGGATATGTGCCTTAATTTACCACTTACCATAATCTAATCTTAGAACATCAATCAAAGCAGGGTGCTGCGATTGCATGTTCCGAAGTTAGCCTAGGGTTAAATTCACATCATCTTCGTGGTAAAGTTAATTCTCATAGGGTTTGGGATTTAACAAATTAAGGGATCATAATTAAGTGAATGTTAATTTAAATGATAATTATTAATAATAAAGTGAAGAGGTAGATTTATATCGATTACGCCTTTTAAATAGATTTCTAAAAAAACATCTTCTTGTTGTGTCATTTTAATCGAAATTCATTTCAAAACTAAAAACAAAAAAAAATTATACAATCTTCTTCCAGCAAACTTGTTCTAGATTCATAAACTAAAAAAACCCCAATCCTTTAAAGTAGTGCTTTTATTATATTATATTTTTTTATTTTTTTTAGAATACCTCTAATAAGTTGTTAAATTCACTTCCTCCTTTGAGAGACGACCTTGGTCAGCCACTCTGCTGCACCTAAGTACCCCAAATCACACTAATAATTTGAGGGCGCCCACGACAGCACTCTATCAAGTACTAACTAAGATGTTAAATTTTAACAGTGGACAAAAGGGATATACTCTGGGTTTCTATCTCTTGATAAGTTTTACTCAGTGAGGTGAGGTCACATATAGCAGAATAGCCACGTGGTAGAAATGTGGCAGGCCCAGCAAATAAATTCATAAATCAACAAAAATATGATCTTAATCATGTGAGAGATAACAAGTATGGTTAGAAAGTTCTATCTAGTGCAAGTGGGAGTATTATAATAGTGGGTTCCCTAGACCCAACTTGAACAGTGATTTTGATTACCATATCATGTGTACATTTAGATATGCATGATGTTTACTTACCATTTTAGTGTAGAAATTTCTACATCTGCTATTAAATGGTAATTTCCATAGATTAATTACCACATCAAAAGGTTATATTAGATCCTAGGACATAATGAGAACCTCGAGATACTATGACATTAATATTAAACAAGTATCCTATGGTCTAGATACATATTACTGACTGGACATAGTAGGTGTTTGAATATCAGGTTATGGGGGCTCATAATCATTGAGATTTCTTCTCATGAAGTTCTCACTTGGTGATCTCTAGTAGTGAGATCATGAGAATAGAACTGCTAATAGGAACACCACATGTTTTAGGTGTCATTGGTTGTTTCTATATATGGACATGTGTATTGGTCTCTTGACTTGAAATCATTACCGGTGCATGTCATTTGATTGCGTACTTTGATACAAGGAAAAAAACCATGATAATGAAATCGCGGTGAGGTAGCTTGTGTTGGGTGCATCATTAGTGGTATTATATTTTTGAATAGTCAAGAAAGGATTTTTCGCTTTTGGGTTAAGAAAGTAATATATCTCGGGCCTTGTTGATCAGGATGGTAGTTCCTTTATAAATCCTTGGCCAAGGTAGTCTAAAGTTAAATCTATCTGGTTAGATAAAAAAAATAACAAAGTAAGAAAATGTTGATGACATAAGTGTGTGTCCTACTTTATGAGTTATATAAAGATAAAGAAATTATAGGACATAGTATGTGACCATAGGTTGGTAGTCATTATTTTGACTATCATTATCTCTTTAGGGTCATTCATGGGTTGCTAGAATCTTCTCTTGGTGTATGGATTCTATTCACTTCTATCAAGATAAGGGCTTATAGGGTCACACAAAATACTATATTCAAGAATCTACTTTATTCAGTTGAATATGTATATCAGCCATGATGGTCCCCACAACAGGGTCCGAATGTTGTCCATGTTATCGATCACCAAATAATAAATAAATTCATATTATTCAAGTTACAAATAATTGGGTTTAATTTATTTAAATTATTTACAAGTTAAGTAAATATGATAAAATATTAATTGAATGGATATTATTATAATATTTCTGGTTCCTTTAATATTAAAAAGGATTTTTTAGTCGAGTTACAACTCGATTTTATCCTATAATATATTTAATATATATATATATATATATTACTGGTATGTGATAAAATAATATATAAATATTTATGGTGTAGTTTAGTTTGTCATAATTATTTATTTAGTGGATGTTAAATAAACGGGGGTCGAGGAAATATTTCGGGTATTTTGAACATCCACTATAAATAGGAGGAGAGGGGATCTCACCATGTACTATTCACTACAAGATTTCCAGAGCCTCTCTCTCCTATTCTACTTTCTAGAGAAAGAAGTTCTCGATCTAGGTGATCAAATTGAGCTAATCTCCATGTATCAAAGGTATATCGAAGGCATCATCGTATTGCTGCGCTAGCAACCATAATCTGATGATTGATGCTCCTACATATTTTTGAAGCATTTATGGAAGATCTAGAGGAATTCATATTCAGATCCTTCGAGCAATGATCATCAGTGACAATTAGGTGTCGAGCACGACTTCATATTCGAAAAAATTATGTTTTCAATTTATGTTTTTATGCTCTGTTTAATTTATGCGAGATCCTCATATTATACCGGGTCTCAGATCATTGGATACGACAATTCTCGTCATCCTGATGATGAATTTTTTCTAAAATCCCCATCCCATTGGCTTCCACTGTGACCCTGGTACCTCCGGCATAATTAACTTACTGTGTGGTTGGTTTCATAATGATTCATATTCTTTATTATCTCATTCAAGCTAGGGTTTTGTTGTGTGTGAGAAACTTTGAAACCTCCCTATAACTGTGCTCCTGATTTTAGTGAAGTGATTCTACCTCTCAGTGGATATAGAGATTATTCTTGAACCACGTAAATTGCTATGTTTGTGTTCATCATCATATTTTTCTTTTGTTCTGACTTTTCTTCATCTGTAAACCTATTTATCACTATGAATCCTGATGTTTCCACAACATTCTCAAGTTCCTTGAATATTGTCTTAGTTAAGTGTTAGTATCTATTAACTATGAAGTTAAAAAGGCTTTAATAAATAGGTCAACATAATTCATGGTTTATAATTAAACTTCATTGAAAATTTATCCTCTTTTTCAAAATAAATCACCCATTATAAATCAAACAATGAAAACTATGAAAAATGATCTCTCTATTCATTATATTTCTCTCTCATTTTTAGGAGGGATCCATTACAGTCTCATAAAAAATGAATCATGATCCTTTCTCCCATAACAATTGATAATTTTTTATATTCTACTGTTTTCAATATTCATCATCCCAAATAAAAAAACAACCCCTCTCCACACTTATATCCATTGTGTTAATATAAAAACACCAAGTGTAGGGAGTAGAAAGGAAAACTTGTCATGTGATATGGATTTTCAAACAAGATGTCCATGGTTTCTAAGCGATTAAAAGAGAGAAAATATGATTTCAGTATTAAAGGTTTAGTGAGAGAATCAACAATGACTAACTCAGTTATCTTAAAGTGATTTAAACATTGGTCAAATACTCAAGAAAGATGGTATTGGAAATTATATATCAAAATGACTTAGAATACCTATTAGGAAATATAATTCAAACATTTATCAATCACTCTAGTCATGAAAAAATAATGATCATTCAAACAATAAATTTTTTTGAAAATTTAAGTTAGGAAAAAAGAGCATATTAATATTCATTTTTAAGCTTAAAATCAAAATTACAAGTATGTGACTTTCAAAAAAATCACCTATATTTTTAAATTTTATTATAATGATAAATTATTATTTTCCAAAAAGTTAGTATAATTATTAATAAATGATGTATCCTTGATAAGTAGGGATACACATTTCAAGTGATACCTAAATATCTCTCCCATATAATTGAATTAAACATTTTCTCCAATGTTTATTTAAGGTAAAAGAGATACAAAGATGCTCAATAAAATTTAGTTAAGGAATATCATAAAAAAATGAAATAATAAAAATATTTTCTTCTTTTTAAGATAATATTTTATACCCTGATCTTTGAATGAAAGGTATTTTAAAATCTATAGATACTTGTGCAATTTTTCAAGTTTTTTTACTAAATGAAAACATATATATAATTTTTTTAATTTTGGAAAAAAATTATCATATAAAATTTAAAAAATATAGATCATTAGTAATCAAAAATGAATTTATTTCTCAAATATTTAGTGTATACTTATATATTTCAACATTATAGTACATGAATGTGAAATAAAATAAGCTCAAAAATAAAATAGAAATACATGGGTGGTAACAAGATAGAATTAGAAACATAAAAAATTGGTCAAAATTCAAAATTGAAGACAACCTAAGACACCTTAATGGGTGCATTATCATCTCCACCACCCTCCTACTAAATATCCTCCTTAGTCAAGGTGTTATTAGTGAACAACTTATGTTATCTCTATTTATCCTAGGCATCCATAGATGCAAAGTATTCTTTGCCTAAAAGTGTGTTGGTAGTAATGGTTGTCTCCATAACATATGATATTCCTATGGGAGTCTCCTTAAAAATAATAATAATAAGGGGAAACCTTAGTTATAGGATCTTATTATACTGGAGAGAGAATGTGGTCTTAAGTGATTGTGAGAGTTATGGGGGTTATCGATGGTATAAGGCCTATCTGAGAAGCCTCAATTATGCGATTCTACTACCCAATATCAACTATAAAGCCCCCCCCCCATAATAGCTTCTATATGATGTAAAGAGATACTTCCTCATACTACCATTGGATTAGTGTAACCCGGTCAGGCTGTCAGCCACTATAGCGGCTTGGACTTGGGTGATCATGACACTATAGCGATGCGGACATGAAGAACATTTTTGATAATTTTTTTAACAAAGTTTTTGTATTTTCTGAAAACTAACCTTTTTGTAAAAGAATGTTTTTTTGTTAAGAATTAGACCTAGTCCATCAAAATGAGTTTTCTTAAGATAGATAAAAGTTGTTGGGTCTAAATGCAAAGGGATAGAAAAGTTTTATTTTTAAAAAATTTGTTTTTTGGACATAGGTTTCTGGACCTAGGTTTTAGGAATGAGTAGTACCAGACAAAAAAGTATTCAAAAAGATGAAGTTGCTGATCATACACAAAATTGGTCTCAGATCCATCGGTATTAAGTTAAAGATTCAGTGGAATCAGTGTTAGTTAAAAAATCTTAAGTTCCTAAGAATGAAAGTCATAATGTTGTTGTAAAGTTTGAATGAAGACAGCAATGTCAGGAGTTAGAAAGTTTTCATACTTTATAACCCAAGCCAGAAGATGCTTTTCCATTATTAAAATTCTTATAAATCATAAAAACTTTCATGATGAAAGTTGTTGAAGAAATGAAAGGAATTATAAAGTTTGTATCAGTTCCAGAAACCCATGCACAAAATATCAGATCCAAAAGTTATAGACTTAGAAGGCGTAAAAAGTCAGCATGGTTATAGCTGATAAGTTTTGAATAATTTTAAAGTTGCATAGTGGAGAATTACATCGTAAAGAGAATTTCTTCATTATGAGGATTCTATCAGACTGACTCTGAAAAGAAAATATGATTGGACTGACTTTGAGAAGGAAAGTCAATCAAATTAACTCTTAAGAGGATATCCAGATTGTAATGAGATAAAGATAGATAGATCGTAATGATTAGAGGTAGATAGTCATATTTTGATGAGTAGAGGAAGACATTCATATCATGGTGTGTTAAAGAATTTTTATCGTAATGAAGCTGAAGAAGATAATCGGACTGAAGTTGAGCAAAATAATCAGACTAGAGCTGAGAAAGTTAATTAGGCTAAATAAAAGTTAGTATGTTCAAGAATATTGATCTCATAGAAATATTGAGAAGGTTTTTAGAAGTTAAAGTTGATGTTTAAATGTGAGTAATTTTCAGAGTTTTGAAATTTGGGTAAGTGGGGAAATTTTTTTAAGTTCTCACCTTTGTAATTCTGAGTCACCTATAAATAAAATCAAAGTTCATTCACATTTTTCAGATTTTCATGAGTGCGTAAAATATGGAGCACTGAATATTTCTTGCCAAGTTTTTATTTCCATACTAAGATTTTAGAAGAAGGTTTGACTACTGAAAATTTTGTCAATCGAACTGAAGAAGATTGTATTGAGAATTTGATCAGAGTTTGAGTTTTGAAGATTGAGACTGAGTGCATCGTGTTGAGTTAATCAGGCTGAATAAGATCATATTGAGTTTTTTAGAAGAGGTTGAGAAGTGCATATTGAGTAAGGGAGAATCATATTGATTCAATCAGACTGGGTTCATCGGACTGAAGGCCATCGGACTCAGGAAATTTCATTGAGTAAATTGAACAAAATCTTTATTCTTTTGTTTTGGGTCAATTGTTTTGTAAGAAACTTTGGAAAATTATGGGAGTTGGTACAGTCATTTCTATCGGGATATAGAAGGTGTATAATGGGAGTTGGAACAAGTTATATTCACTTATTCATAATAGTGAATTTCCATAGACCTAAGGGAGTGGATATGAAAAGGATGTATGTTCTCACACTGATGTTGAACCTTGTAAATCTTTTATTCTTTGCTTGCTTTCCTATTTTTTCATACATGAGTATTTACTAAAATATGATAAGGAAATTAATCTTAAAAGGCTTTTGGGGTTATGTTTCTAAAACTTTTGAATCTCATAAAAGTGAACAACTGATTCACCCCCCCCCCCTCTCAATTATTTTTTGATCCTTTGGAACTTTAGTTCGTATTATAGAAAATAACCCCTTTTTGAATCCTTATCATGGATAATCTCAATTCTATCAACAGTAGAGAGATTCCTATATTTTATGGAAAACATTATTATGGATGGAAAAACAGGATCATTCCTTATCTCCTATCTCTTGGATTTAAAGTTGTTGATGTTGTTACAATTAGTTTTCCACTTATTGAGAAAGATTCTCTTATAGAATTTGATGATAAGAGAAATGTAGAATTTGATGGAAATACTAGAAATTTTATCCTTATGTCCTTATAAAAAAGTGTGTATATTATGGTTATGGGTCTAGAAAATTAAAAAAGAGTATTTGAGACAAGCTGGAAAGTATTTTCAAATGGAATACTAAAGTATAGGAAGGGAAGCTAGAAATCTGGCGTAGTAAGTATGAAGACATAAGAATGAGAGATGAAGAAACTATTGATGAATATTTCAACAGAGAAAATGAAATTGTTTACAACATCTGAGGATTCAATGATGTCCTGGAAGATTATATAATTGTGAAGAAACTTATGAGAAAATTTTCAGATATGTTTTATTTTAAAATTTCCTCTTTATAAGATATGGATGATTTATCTATTGATGAATTGCATAACTTTATTTTTTATTATGAAATGAGGAAATCTCTGATGTTCAAAAAGAATATGAAAGATGAAATGACTTTTGAATCCATAAGAAAAATGAAAATTCAAGATGTTGAAGATGTTGATCCTTGTGACTCTAAATATAAAGAGGATAATGAGTTGAATCAAAAAATAAAGTCTCTTATATCTAAGAACTATCGAAGTAGAAGAGGAAAGTATGGAGGTAAACTTACTCTCAAATTTTTTGAGTATGAAGGAATCAAACACTTTGCTATGAATTTACCTAAGAATAATGTTGGATAATATTGAGAATATTATGATGAAAAATCTCAATGGTAGAAGTGGAACAAAATTTCTAAAGAAGAAAAGTCTTCTAACAGATATAAGAATAAGTTCACTAGATTCAAAATGGATATGATGAGTAATAAAGTTGAATCAGACTCAACTGAAAAAAAATTCCTCAGAAGATGAAAGTTCAGAACATTCATTGAAAAAGTTTATAAAGTTAAAGACTCCTCAAATAGCAAAGAAGAAGGAGGTGCTAAATATTACATAGAGTATCATCTCAGAACAGAACTTGTTTCATGTCTTGAGGAAAAAAAAAACTCTCAAGAAAGAAATCATAGTAATGGAGAAAGATTGTGTATAATTTGTTGAAGGAAGAAAATATTTCATCATGTATGAGGAAGAATACATTCAGGAGATCTTAAGTTACAAACTAATAATAGTGAATAAAGAAAGATGGTTGAAGATCTTAGTAAGAAAGTTAACAAGTTTTAATCAAAACTTCTTGAGTCTGAAAGTACATTGATAAATATAAATTAAAACTTCAACAGAGCTTCAGAAGTAAAAGATAAGACTTATAAATTTGTTGAGAAATCTCAAATCAAGAATCATGTGAAATCCTCACCCACTAAAAATAACATTTCATCTTATTTTTATAACATTTCAGGTTTTGGAAAAAGTATTGGGAAATATTGGGTGGTAAAATAGTGAAAGAAACCTATTTTATCTACAAAATATGAAAAACCACTCAGGATAAAAGATGGTCCATAACTAGAGATTGTTAAAGTAAGAATAAGTTATCAACCTCAACAAATTTTCTACAAATAAATATCTTACTTCAATAGAAAATCAAGATTTGATGGCTATTTCTGGTGTTTTGGAATCGATGGGAACTGATCTTATAATTGTTGGCATAACTTTTCACTTCTTGGAAGAAGGTTTGAACAAAGTGAAAGCAATGGCAGAAGAAGGGTAAGTAACTTTTATAACCCACGAGAAGTTAGAAAAGAAAAATCTCAAGATGTTAGAAAACTTCCAACAAAAAGTCAATTTGAATGTCTGGAAGAAGTTTATGGAATATGTGATGGGTTTGGTCATCATACCAAAAGATGTATGAAACTCCTTTTAGAAAAAGTTTCTTATGGTAGAAAATAAAAATATTCTAGAAAGAAGAAAGTTTAGGAAAGAGATTTTATTGTTGATATAGCTTTTAAATTAAGTAAAAAAGAAAAAACCATGGATACTTGATAGTGGTTGTTCTTTACACATGACAGGTGATTTAAAAATCTAAAAAACATGTTGAAAATCATGATGGAGGTTTTTTTACCTTTGGGAGTTATAGTTCCTTCAAAAATAGAGGAATCAAAATGGTTGAGATTGAAGCAGAAAAATTGAAATCTAAAGAATTTTTATTTGTTGATGTGCTAAAACATAACTTACTTAGCATAAATCAACTTTATGATGATGGAAAATAATTTATCTTTAGAAAAATATTCTTATGTTATCAAAACCGTGAAATATGGAAAAATTATTATATAATTATAAAGAACGAGTGGGAATCTATTCTAAATAGGAAAATTAAACAACTCATATTACTTAAGTGTTGAAGATGAGAATAAGTTGTGGCACTGAAGACTTGGACACCTTGGGCAGAAAAATATGAACAAACTTTATAAAGTTGATATTGTACATTATTTTCTATATTTCAAAATAAGAGATGAATATGTTTGTATTACTTTTCAGAAAGGGAATATAACTAACAAAAATCATAAGATATTTGAGATTCAGTTTACCATACCTCTTGAACTTATTCATTCTTATTTATGTGGGCCGATGAGACGCCAATAAACAAAAGAAGATTTATAATTTATCAGTTTTATTGAGGATTTCACTCAGATGACAAACATCATGTTTATGAAACAAAAGCCATAGGTTGTGGAAATGTTCAGGTTTTTCTGGAAAAAAAATTTGAGAAAGAAATGGGTGGTTATATAAAGAAGTTAAGAACATATAATGATACCAAATTCACATGCAATACTTTTGAAACTTATCTGAGAAAACATGATATAAAACATCAGCATAGTGCTCCCTATACTCCATAAAAAATGAAGTAGTATAAAGAAATAATAGAAGTTTGGTGGAAATGAGAAGAATTATGTTAGAAAAATACAAATTTTCAAAGTTCTATTGGAGAGAAGTCATTAGTACTATTGTACATGTTCATAATAGATGTTTGTTGAGATCAAAAACCAACATAACTTCTTATGAAATGCATTGTAACAAAAAACCTTTATTTAAGTACTTAAAAAAATTTATAAGTCCATATTTACTGAAAATAAAAAAATATGGATCTAGGAAAGTTTGATGAGAAATATAAGGAATTATTTTTTTTGGGTTATTAACCCAATGGAGGAATCTACAAATATTGGAACAAATTTTTACAAAAGTTGGTAGAATCATATGATGTGAAAGTAATTAAAAATCAAAATTCCTTAACAAAAGTTGTTGAGAGTGCTGAGGAGGATAAACTGGAGATTTCAAAAAATAGTGAAATTAAGTCAAAAAAATCCTTATCAAGATTCGGATGAATTATGTGATGAGGAAAGTGAGCTGGGAAAGAAAATTTGAAATTTACTACCTTAAAAAAACATGTTGAGTCTGAAAACATTATTGGAAATTAGAAGGTGCCAGTTTATACTAGAAGAAAGTTGAGATTAGAAAATCAGACTTCATTTATCTCAAGAGTTGAATCTGAATCGGTTTTAGAAGCTATTCAACACAAATAATGGGTGGATTCTATGAATAAAGAACTGAATCAGATTGATAAAAATGAAACATGTGAACTTGTTCCATGACTAGAAAATAGAAATGTTATCGGAACAAAGTGGTTTTACAAAAAAAATTGACTGAACATGGAGAAGTTTCAAGAAACAAATAAAGACTTGTTTTTAAAGGCTATACATAGGTGGAAGGTGTGGATTTTGAAGAAACTTTTTCCCTAATTGAAATATTAGAAACTATTAGAATGTTTTTTTCTATGCACACACATAAATATTACAAAGTTTATCATATGGATGTAAAGTAATATTTCTTAAATAGTGATATTTAGGAAGAAGTTTACATTGAAAAACCTTGGGGGTTTCTACTTGGCGAATATAAAAATAGAGTTTGTAAACTGAAGAAATATTTGCATGGGATGAAATAAGTTCCATGTGCTGGGTATTCAAAATTTGACAATTGTTTGAGAATGTTGAATTTTTTTAAAGGAAAAGTTGATAGAAACTTATATGTGAAAGATGTTGACTTTAAAAACTATAATTTTAATTATTTATATGGATGATATAGCTTTTGATGTGGAGGAAGAAAAGGTTTGTTAAGATTTTTCTGAGGAAATGAAGAAGAATTTAGAAATGTCAATGTTGGGAGAATTAATTTTCTTCCTTGGATTCCACGTTTAAAAAAATAAAAGTATATTTTCTTATCTCAAGAAAATTATACCAGAGAATTGTTAAAGAAGTTTGGAATGATAGAATCCAAAGAAGTTTCTACTCTTATATACGTGATCATAAAGTTGAGTAAAGATGAGTCCGTAAAAATTGTGAATCAGAAATAGTTTCGAAATTTGATAAAAAGTCTACTTTACCTTATATCATCAAGGCCTAATATTTTTTATTTTGTGACTTTGTGTGATAGGTATCAAAGTAATCTAAAAAAATAAAATGTGTTATAAGCAAAGAGAATTCCAAGATATGTCAAAGGAACAAATTCACATGGGTTGTTATACAAAAGAAATTTTGAGATGAAGTTTTGGGGTTATAATCATTCTTATTGGGCTGTAGATTATAATGATAGAAAATCAATCTCATTAGGAACATTTTTCTTGGGTGAATTTTGTGTAAGTTGGTATAATAATAAACAAATTTCAGTAAATTTGAGCACATTAGAATCAGAATATTTTGGTAATACTCAGGCTTGTACTCAGATGTTGTGGATGAAAGTTCAGTTGGAATATTTAAAAGTAAAAGTTTCTAAACCATTGAAGATACTTTGGGAAAATCAAAGTACAATTGATATTTCTAAAAATATTATCCAACATTCAATATCAAAACACATTGATATAAAGTTTCACTTTATAAGAGATAAAGTTGTTGTAGGATATTTTTTTCTGGAATATATCTCAATGAAGTATCAAATTGTTGAATTCTTTACAAACGAAATTCTAAAAGAAATGTTTGTTGATTTGAGGCTACAACTTCATTTTCAGCCTCCTCCAATGACTTCCTAAATATCATAAGGAAGTCTCCTTATGTGCTTTGGATTATGTTGAAAAATGGGGAGAGAAAGTAAAAACTTTATACTTTGTAATAAGTTTTTACTTATTTTTCTTTTATGAAAATGAAGCTATGGTCATCATAAAATGTGGGAGAGAAAAAGAAAAGTGAGAGGAAAAGATAAAAGTGAGGGAGAGTTTATCTTAACATTGCTTCAAAATTTACTTGTCACCTAGGGATGAAATTCCTTCAAAAAAATTACTTTATCCATTAGTGTGGTGTGAGTAAACTCTCTTTTAAGAAAGTATATGTTTTGATAAATGTTCAAAACCTTGAGTTATTTACAAGAGTTGAGTTATGAAAAATTTCTAGAGTTTGAAAAGTTATTAATAAGGGTTGTAAAAAAATCCAAAGGGGGTGACTGAAGAACCTTTGTGAAAATTTGTTTTAACAAAGATTTTGTATTTCTTGATAACTAACCTTTTTGTAAATGAATGTTTTTGTTATTCAAAATCGGACCCAGTCCATTGGAATGATTTTTCATAAGAAATCTGGAAGTTACTAGATCCAAATACAAAGGGAGAGAAACATTTTATTTTTAATAAATTTGTTTTCTAGACACAGGTTTGGGACTCAGGTTTTTAGATTGAGCAGCATCGGATACAGAAGTAGTCATAAAGATGAAGTTGTTAATCAGATGTAAAATCAGTCTCAGATCCATCGATATGAAGTTAAGGATTCATCGAACTCGGTGTTAGTTAAAAAATCAAAATTTCATGAGAATGAAATTAAAAATGTTGCTGGAGAAGTTGAATGAAGATAGTAATGTCAGGAGTTAGAAAATTTTATTACTTTCTAAACTAAGTAATATGATGCTTTGAAATTATTAAAAATATTATAAATCATGAAAAATTTCATGATGAAATTTTTTTAAGAAATAAAAGGAATTGTAAAGTTTTTATCGGTTCCAGAAACCCAAACACATAAGATCAGATCCAGAAGTACCAGACTCATAAGCTTTCAGAAGTCGTGATGGTTATAGTTGATAAGGTTTGAAGAATTTCAAAGTTGAAAAGTGGATAATTCCATCGTAATGAGAATTCAATCGTTATGAGGATTCAATTAAACTGACTCTGAGAAGGAAAGATAATCAAACTGACTCTGAGAAGAAAATATGATCAGACTAAATCTGAGAAGGAAATTCAATCAGACTAACTCTGAAGAGGATATCTATATCCTAATGACCTGAATATATTCATATTGTAATGAGTGGATGAAGATAGTTAGATTATTATGGGCATAGGAATATAGTTAGATCATGGTGAGCTGAAGAAGTTTCATCGTAATAAATCTGAGGAATATAATCAGACTAAACCTGAGAAAGATAATCAGATTGGAGATGAGCAAGTTAGATGGACTAAAGAAAAGTTAGTATATTCGAGAAGACTGATCTTGGATAAATCTTGAGAAGGTTATAAGAATTCAAAGTTAAAGTTTAAATGCGAGTGATTTTTTGAGTATTGAAATTTGGGTAAGCAGGGAAAAAATTTCAGGTTCCCACCTTTTCAATTCTGAGTTTCCTATAAATAGAAGCAAAGTTCATTCACATTTTTCAACTTTTAATGAGTGTGGAAAATGTGGAGTGATGCATATTTATTTCCAAGTTTTTCTTTTCAGACTGAGATCTCAAAACAAGGTCAGACTACTGATTTTTTTTCAATCGGACTGAAGAAGATTGTATTGAGTATTTGAGCAGAGTTTGAGTTTTGTAGATTAAGACTGAGTGCATTTTGTTGAGTCAATCGAACTGAGTTTTTTAGTATAGGTTGAGAAGTAGAGATTGAGTAAGGGAGCATCGTATTGATTCAATCAGACTGGGTTCATTGTATTGAAGGCCATCGGACTTAGGGTCATTGGACCTAGGAACTTTTTGTGAAGTAAAATGAACAAAGTCTTCATTATTTTGTTTTGGATCAATTATTTTGTAAGAAAATTTGTAAACTAATGGGAGTCAATATAATCATTTATATAGGGAGATATAAGGTGCATAATGGTAGTTTACACAAGTTTTATTCACTTCTTCATAATAGTGTATTTCTATAGACCCACGAGAGTGGCTATGGTAATGATGTAGGTTCTCACACTAAGGCTGAACCTTGTAAATATTGTTTGATTTACTTTATTTACTATTTTTTCATACCTGATTATTTACTAAAATATGATAAGTAAATTAATCTTAACAGGTTTTAGGGGTTAAGTTTATAATTTTTTTGAAACTCATAAAAATGAACAACTGATTAAACCCCCACCCCCTTCTCGGTCGTTTTTAGATCCTTTGGAACTTCAGGATTTATAACCATTGTTCACTGTAGCAGTGTGGAATTTCTGTGTAGTTGGTGACACAACACTTCATCTTATTTATTACCCCACTTCGGGATAGGGTTTCCGTGTGTTAGAAAATCTAATATCTCCTTATAATTGTGCTCCCAGATCTCATAGTGAAGTGATTCTACCTCTCCGTGGACATAGGGATTATTTTTGAACCATGTAAATCTTCATGTCCTAAGATCTTATTATTTTTATTTTTTTCCTTTTACTCTTCTATAAATAGTTTGTCACTATGACTCTCAGCATTTCCACAATAATTACTAGGTTAATGAAAGGCACCAATTTCAATGCCTTAACCAATTTGGAATTTGTTTCTCTCTACTGCACTTTTTATGCCTTATTTTCTCAACCAATGAAGCTAAAACGGTCTAAAATGGATATATAGAGGTACCTAGGTAGTTTGACTTGTATTTATACTCTTTTATGGGGACATTGAAGTGGTAACTAGTGTTGTTTGCTAGTATTCCTCCACTTTATGAAGTGTGGGTTGTAAATTATGGGTTGGTATGATGTTCAATGAGGTCATGGGTGATGGGATCCACTTAAGGCGATGAAATTGGGTTAGGGGTAGGGGTGTGATGTGGCATGTGGGGTGACATGAAGTGAATTTCAATCTTGGTACAAATCTATCCTTGTAAAATTATAAATTAAACTAGAGTTAAATTGGTATTTCATTGCTTGATGTGTGGAAGGTGTAATGTGGGTGTGGGTTGATGATAGTCGGTGTCATGTGAGTGGCCTTTTTCATCCTCTTATTGCTTATCATAAGAAACCCTCAACACTAAACATATATCTTCCTCTCCTTTTAAAGCAGTCACGTACTTTCCAACAAGTTATGATCAATGAACCGAACCTTACCAAGAGTGGTAATTAGAAAATATGAGTAAAAAACTTTAAGATATTTATCCAATTAAGTAATGAAATTACCACCCATAACCATTCCATTATTATTTATTAGATCTTTATAATAATATGAAAATTATATATACATAATCTACCATCACCTTTTAATGGTGGAATGGAGAATAAATACATTCAATTAGCCCACTCCCTTAGATGTCTCCCATATATGGTCATGTATGGGTAATTTATATATGGATTATCCTAGGTATAGGTACTCTTAATTTAGTGAACTTAGTCTTAGCTGGGTTATGGGTATTAGTAGGGTCATAGAATATCTTCCCATTTCTTAAAATCTATCTCCCCATTGAATTCTAAAATCATTTGAGTAGACATTTTTTTTCATAAAATTAGCACTATAAATGACAAGTCTTGCTCCAAAGTCAAATAAATTCATATTATAGTATTACTTACCCAATATAAACCGAACATATCTATGATCATACTTGAAAGTAGCAATAAACTGCATGGTTATCTCTTAAATGTGTTTCTCCGGTACCACTAGGATGTGTTCCAAATCCATGGATTTTGAGCTTCAAGGATGGGACTATCTATCCTAATTTTGGTCAAGGTGTACATATCTAATATACTATTGAATTCCATTTTCTTGGTAGATAATTTATTCATCATTTCTTGATTAGACTTGGTTTTAAAACTAATACATGGCTAAAGGTGGGAAAGGTTCTCATCCTCTTTAGATGAGGATTGGGGAATAGGTGGATGACTGTATCAACCATGACCCAGATACTCAGACGATAGATAAATTAGGCCACTACAACTCCCAATTTCCCAAGGTTGTAATAAACACCGAGAGATAGATAATAATAATGTGGGATATAGTTTCTCTCTTTGGTTTCCCTCTTTTAATACAAACTAATTAGAAAAGTTTCTTACTGAAAGTCTAACATGACCTCTATAGGCATTGGATAAAGGGAACACATATTCTATCTACCAGCAAAGGTACCTATACACTAGAGATACCTTCTATAATTGGATAGTTCTAATAATTAATTAAAATATATGAACATTCATCAATATACATACATCATCCAAAAAACATTATACAAACCATCCAAAATAATTAAGAAACCGCATAAGAGATTCTCGAGTGTTAAGTGAACCAAATAGACATTAAGTAGACAAAAGTAACAGTTTTGTAAGTGTAATATTCTTCATAGATGAACTAAGGATATCCTAGATCATCCTACTTTGGATGGATATTTAAAATCTCTAAAAATATCCAAACCAAATCCTCTCACCAAGAACTATGAACCCCTATGATTCAGTGTCTTACCTTTTCTTATATCATATACACATGCATCCCTAAAGGATACGTGTTGGGTGTGAGTATATCCTACCTAATAGGTGGTCACTACCTGACCCCTAACTACCTATCATAAACTAAAGTGCACATAACAAAAATATGAAGAATGTGATTAAACAAACAAAATAAACAAGATGGTGTGTCATTATTGTCAACATGAATATCAATCATAATAAGTAACTCCCAATGCAGGGGGTATTTGGAACTATTTTACCTACTTTGGGACTAACCTATAATATATTAAATAATGAAGCAAATAATACAAGGTATAAAACCCATCCTATGGGAAAGAGAATTATGTATACCAAGTCAGGGAAATCTTTCAACTCGCCCCTTCAAGAAAAGGGGAAATGGTATAATAAGTTGGGTCACTGAAATCCTATCCCATTTCAATAACTTATACATCAATATTTGATGTACTGACTCATGTAATACATAATAGCCATATAAATTTTCCAATATTCTCAACAATTGTTAAATAATTGGTATAATTAAGCAATAATTCCAAGCATGAACTAACATGCCTTAATTCATTAGCTTATATTTGTATAATAGAAATAATTAGATGAATTGGTAATTTTAAATCATGTGGATAGTTTCCAAACATAAAAATTATTAAAATATACATATCTTTTAACAAAAAGAACAAAAAATACATGGAAAGTAAACTATTCATGTATAAGTAATGGAATATAAATAACCAAGTCATGATATTATGAAAAACATAAATCGAAATATCATGTAATTTTATTTTATTTTAAAGATAAACCTTTATTAATATAAAGCACCTATTTTAAATTTAAATCACTTAGTCCCTTACAAATTATATCCCTAACACTTTATAAATATGGAAAAGAGGAGTGGATAACTATCAAAACCTACACATTACTATATTTCATAGCCTATAGGAAGAAGGAAAATAACCACTTAAGAGTTTAGACCAATGAAATATATGGAATTTTAATAATTACCTAATTATAATAAGAGAGAATAAATCCAAAAAAAATCTTAACTTTTCTTTACCTATGATAAAATTCAACAACAACTAGATTGATGGAAATTAAGAAGAATCATTGGATTTAACAAAACCCAGATTAGGGGAATTGGAGATTGAGTTCACTTTATGAATCAATAGAAGTAATAATATCAAGGTAAATTCTTATCTACACCTTTCCAAAGATGTGATTCTTCGACAATTTGAGATCAATTCAAACATGAATTAAGGATGTAATTTCTTAAGAGAGATAAAAAGGGAGGAAAAACTAAAATGGATGTCTTATGGACTAAAAATGAGGTTATAACCATTAAAATTAAGTTTAAAGGTTTAAAATTTAAGTATAAAAAGTAAATAGTGAACCTCATTTAAAAAATAGTCAAAAGGATACTAGGTACCTAGTCTAAGGCCACTGGGTACCTAGTTTTAGTTACTATAACCACCATACCCCCACTAGGTATTTGGTCCAAGACGATTGGGTACCTGGTGCATTTGTCGCACCTCCTCCCATTTTCCCCCTCTATCCAATTACTCTCCAAAGTACTATAACTCTCCTTAAAATCAAAATTAAATGAATTAAGAAGTTAAAGAGTTGAATATAAAAAGGAAAACTAACTGAAAATGGGATTTTTTACAAACCCCCCATAATCAAACTTCTCATTGGATTCCATAAAACCTAAACCTGGATCCCTTTTTCATTAATGTGGTCATTGGAGTAGTTATCTTGGAGAAATACCAAATAAAACGATGATAATATCTTATAATCCTTAGAGAAATCATGATTTCAAAAATTATAAAATAAACATTCCAGGGAATTACTGCATCCTTCTCAGGATCCATTGAGACATAGACTTAAAAAACTACATTCTTGAGAAACATGATTTATTGAATCCATAACAAGCATTTAAAAATTTTGGCATACAACTGGTGCTCTCGTAAATTCTTCAAGACAATATGGAGATTTCAACCATGCTTATCTCAAGAATTTTAATATAATAGGATATCTTTCACAATGACTATAATGAAGGGGGTCCAAAAATGGATAGAATGTCTTATTTTTTATGGATATACACATGAATGGAGAATTTGATAACATTAAAGGAATCATAATATATTCTAAGTGGCCATATCAACTTTAAAAACCCATATTTAGAATTTATTCTAGCCTCACTTGGAGATGATGATTCCTTTAGCATAGGTAAATCCATTTTCCCCCCTTTACTGATCAAATAAATCATTGATTTTGGGGAAAAGGCTAATGGGTTTTAATCATTAGACAGAGAGTAGTGCTCGGTCTAATAAACTTCCATCAACTTTCTTTGAAAAGACAATCGAAACACCCCAGGGAGGAGTTCTTGGTCTAACGTTCCCTCAATTCAGTTAGTTACATATAATATAAAGGAATCGATGTTAGTTTAGTTCTTGAAAATAAGTTGATAGTAAACTCCACTTATCACTTAAGTGGTGATCCTAAAAAATATTATAGGAAAATAATAGGAAAGAAGTCCACCACAAGAGGTAATAACTTCCACTCCTTAGATTCAACCACTTTGAGAGTGAGACTATATATCTTAGTGGAAATCTCTCTCATTTGACCCTAATTTAGTATTATTTAACTAGCCTAAATTTTATATTCTCTGGTGAGGGTATACTAAATTCATATAGGAGGTAAAAATGATACCCTCTTTAGGTAATAATCAATACATGATCATAACTAGGTTACTATAAGGCCCCAGCCTTAAACCTTACTTAATCTTGAGTTATTACAAGATTACACATTGAGGATCTTTTCAGGTTTAGAGTTTTAGAGAATTAGATCATAAAACATGCATTACATTCCACATTTAAACAAAGTGGTTACATAAAAGATAGTATTCATTTTTCCCATCAACGGAAACATATTTAAAATAAAAAATGTATTCTTTCTTGACACTTCCTTGATACTATCATCATATCATGTACCTTTCCCTTGACCTGTGAAAAACATTTCAAAAACTAAGGATGAGCATAAAAAGCTCAGTAAGGGATATAAAAATATGGAAAGGAAACATGAGTACATATATACATAAGAATGAAATCATACTTTACCCATAAAACATAATCACTTTAACATACCTCTTCAAATCATGAATAAATCATAGAAATCATAAGACATAAAGGTAACTTGAGGCATTCATAACATTCTTACGTAGGGAGTAACCCTCTTGGTTACGTTTGGAATACCCATCACAGTATATTCCCTAAATCTCTTCGGAGAAACCTTAACATTTAACCCCTTTGCGTTACCCAATGCATTGGAGAGCTATATCGGGCTCATCCACCCTTAGTTTATCACGGAACCACCCGTCTTCATAATAATGCCCAAGAACCATAACATAATCGTATCACATAAAACATACATAAAGGAAACATAACATTTCCACATTTCAATCACAAGATATCAATACAACACATTGATATAATAAAAACATTATAAAAACCATTTTCAATACCAAAATAAAAGAAAAGTAAAACATGGTATTTATTTTTATTTAAAAAAAAGGTATGGCTTGTAGAGGAAGCCAAAACTCAAATAATGGTCACGGCGACGGAGAAGTCATTGTCGCCGCATACGTACGACAAAAACATTCTCTTTTGTCGTTTAGTAAAATGATTTGTATAAAAAATATTCCATTCGGATAAACATAAAAGTCAAAGGGGTTTATACACCGTATAAAAGAAGGTTGTGTATAAAACAAAATATGCCTCAATGAAAGGAGATTGAGACGAAGTCCCATACCTCGGGTCCGACTTGACTCGATCGTTCTTTAATCTCCTGAATAATAAACTTGAGTTAATTTATACTTGCTTAAGAACATTTTTCAAGTTCATTATTTCTTTTATATCACTTATTACCATGTCATGAACACTATGTTATTATTTAAGTTAATAACGGTCGTTTTAACGATCATTGGTACTTGAGTCAAAAATAAACTCTTTATAATTACAAGTTGTTCATTTGGTAAAATATCCATTATATCCAGAATTTTATTCATGATATAGATATCATATATATCATATATATCCAGTACATGAATGCATTTATAATATTACATAACATTTAGAGGTAAGAAATGAAATGCACCGTTCATGGAGACGGTAAGCCGTACGTACGCATGAACGCTACTTCCATTTCTATTTCATATTTAATGGAATTAAAACATAATGATACATAATAGTATTTTAATTCCAGTATGGTATCATATATAATATCATTAAATATATCCTTTATACATACCACATATGGTATTAACGAATCAAATCACTTTGAGGGGGCGGTAGTCCGCACTTCCTAAAATGAAGATATCCCGTATACCCATAATGGAAGCCATAAAGGTATGCCATAAATGAAAAATACAGAAGCTTAAGGAAAACATAAACATATTATATATCATATATAAATATAGTGACATCTTAATGGCCACCTTTGAAGGTGTTAGAAGAATATTGAACAATCATCGTTTCGTGAGGCAGAAATTCACCATCCACGGAAACAGTATGTTCTTTAACCATTAGATGTAGGTGTGTGTAAGGGTAGCTCAAATCCTTCTTATAAAAACATCCTAGTATATTGAATATACTGTAGTTGTTACAAAAGAAATGAATAAAAAGAGTTTAGGGGGTTGGATAACCAAAATAAAACAAAAGGACTCAAGTGAAGACATTACCTTAAAATCGGGTAACTCCCTTTGGTTTGAGCTCAAAGGCTTCCTTGGGAAGACTTCTGCCCAAAGTGAGGCTTCTAAGAGTTATAGAGGGATGTGGAGAGACAAAATGGGCAGGGTTTGGCCAAGCCAAAGGCTTTGGAAGTGTGGGTAAGGAGGTAGAGGTGGGGGCCTTTTATAAGAGGAGAGGAGGGGCACACTTGGAAAGTAAAGAAATGTTACTTTATTTTAAAATGATTTTCGGATTTAAAAGGTCCCACATTGATATAATTCTAGGATAAGGTGATAAGGGTTCGAAATCCACCCATCCAATAGGTTTTGGACATGTGTAGGTCATAGATTTTACATTATATTTTCATTTTATTTAAATCCTTTATTAATGAGGTAATCGATGCATCATCATGATGTCATAAATAATTTAATTTATTTAATGTATAAAAATTATAAAAAAAAATACTATGATGTAGGAAATATTTTTATCTTTCCAATGACTATTTATAGTAAAAAATCTGACTTGTATAACCCCATTTAAAAATTGTTTTAGTAAAATAACTCATGTTTGTGACATTTTTACTTTAACATTAAATTAAAAGATATTAATGTCATTTTCCTTCCAAAGTGGCTCCATGGGGTCCCCAAGTTGACCCATGGATTGTATTGGTTGGCCATGACACATACAATAAGGGTAGGACATGTTTCTAGGTCATTTTATATTATTAAAACATTATTCTTACCTTAAATTACACTAATTACTTCTAATCGCGATTAATAAACTTAAAAGTTACTATTCACCAAAAAATTATTTTAATCCCATTGAACCACATTTTAATTCTTATTGACAACCATGTACGTTGGATTTTTGAAATTCAAAACACAGAGGTGGTAAAATTTCATTTAAACGAAAAATCAGTTTTTTAAGTACCACTTTGTGGTTTCACTATTCATCAAAAATTGAAGTTTTTCAGAAAAATACGAAAACTTCACCCTAAGCTATATTTGATATTCTGAATTCAAAAATGATGTATATTTTGCAAAATTAAAAACATATAATTTAAATTAATTAATTTAATAATTAATTCCCGCTGTGAGAGCAAATAGCGTGTTTTTATGAAACAATAAGTATCAAAAGATTAACACTAGTTTAAGTTCAATTTCAAAGTGAAATTAATTACAAAGACCTATATTGGATTAAATGGTAAAGATATATTCTATTTACACTTTAAAATTAATTAAAAAGATAATCTAACCATATAATTAAATTAGATGAAAAAGTAGTTTTGATGTAAAATGCAGTATTTTTCACTATTCATTAAAAAACTAACATTGTCAGAAAAATACCAAAAAATTATCCAATGTAAATTTCAATGTCCCAATCATAAATAATAAGTTTATTTTGACAAATAGATCTTATAAAATTGTCAAAATTTTGATTTAATAATGGTTTGCCGTAAAAAAGGCAGTAAAACAATCTTTTAAAAATATTAGTGTATTCCATGCTTAAGATTGGATTTATTCTCATTTTAAGCCTCTAAAACACTATCTAATTCATTAGTAGAAATAGATAAAAATATCTATTATTCATTACTTACTTGGGATGTTACATCCTTCCCCCATTTAGAAAATTGCGTCCCCGCAATTTATTCACTTATCAAAATAAGTGGGGGTATTTATCCCTCATAGCATTTTCAGATTCCCATGTTGCCTCTTCAATCATGTGGTTTTTCCACAAAACTTTTACCTGATGAATCACCTTATTCCGTAACAATTGCTCCCTGTGGTCAAGAATCTATACCGGTTGTTCCTCATAAGATAGGTTCTCTTCCAGCTGAACTACCTCTGGACTCAAAACATGATATGGATCTGGCATATACTTCCTTAACATTGAAACCTGAAAAACATTGTGTACCTAAGATAAACTCGGAGGTAAAGCCACTCGGTAAGCAACTGATCCAACTCTCTCCAGAATTTCATATGGTCCAATGAACCTTGGACCCAGCTTTCCTTTCTTACCAAATCGCATCACACTTTTCCATGGTGAGACTTTGAGAAAAACATGATCACCTACCTCAAAAGAGAGATCCTTCCTCCTGTTGTCCGCATAACTCTTCTGCCTGCTCTGAGATATTATCATGTGTTTCTGTATCAGTTGAACTTTTTCTGCCAACTCTTCTACCAATTCTGGTCCCATCAGCTTCCTTTCACCCACTTCATCCCAAAAAGCTGGAGTTCGACACTGCTTCCCATGTAACGCCTCAAATGGTGTCATCTGTATACTGGAATGAAAACAGTTATTATATGAAAATTCAACCAAGGAAAGATGTTTGTCCCAACTTCCTTGATAATCCATCGAACACGAACATAGCATATCTTCCAAAGTCTGAATTTTTCGTTCTGATTTCCCATCTGATTGAGGATGAAAAGCTGTACTAAAATTTAATTCAGTGCCCAACTACTTCTGAAGGTCTTTCCAAAAGTTAGAAGTAAACCTGGGATCACGATCAGATACAATAGATATAGGAACTCCATGTAACCTAACTATATCTTTAAGATACAAACGGGAAAGTTGATCTAGGGAAAAAGTATCTCATATAGCAAGTAAATGAGTAGATTTAGTCAAGCGATCAACAATAACCCAGATTTCATTATTACCTCAAGATGTCTTCGGTAATCCCACAACAAAGTCCATGGATATATTCTCCCATTTCCACTCTGGCACTGGTAAAGGATGAAGCATCCCTTTCGGTAATTTCCGCTCTGCTTTAACCTGTTGACAATTCAAACACTTCACAGTAAAATCAGCAATATCTCTTTTCATTCCATCCCACCAGTAATACTCCCGCAGATCTCTGTACATCTTAGTACTGCCAGGATGAACTGAAAACGGAGAACTATCAGCTTCACATAACAACTCTCTCTTCAAATTTGAATCACAAGGCACACACAATCTCTTCCCAAATCTCAAAACACAATCATTATCAATGTTGAATTCAGGAAACTTACCCTTCTGAACCAGCTCTACCTTTTTCTGAAACTCACTGTCTTGCTTCTGTGCTTGCTTGATTCTGTCTGATAGAGAAGATTTCACTGATACCTGAAACAAAACAGAAGGACATCCTACACCAACAACTTCTATTCCAAAGTTCATCAAATCCTTAACCAAAGGATCACGTTCCAAACGCAACATTGTTAATGAAGCATTACTTTTTCGACTCAAAACATCAGCCACTTTATTTGCTTTTCCTGGATGGTAATGAATTGTACAATCATAATCCTTGATTAATTCTATCCATCTCCTCTATATCATGTTCAATTATTTCTGAGTGAATATATACTTTAAACTTTTGTGATCGGTGTATATTTCACACTTTACTCCATACAAATGATGCCTCCAAATTTTTAAAGCGAAAACAACAGCAGCTAATTCCAAATCATGTGTAGGGTAATTTACCTCATGAGTTTTCAACTGACGTGAAGCATAAGCAATTACCTGATCATTCTTCATTAGGACACAACCAAGTCCTTTCAATGAAGCATCACTGTAGATAACAAACTCACCATTCCTAGAAGGTAGTGCCAAAACTGGAGCATTCACCAATCTTCTTTTCAGTTCCTGAAAACAATCATCACATTCTTTTGTCCAGATAAACTTAACACCCTCCCGAGTTAGCTTCTTCATTGGACTAGATAACCATGAAAATTTTCTAACAAACCTTCAGTAATAGCCTACCAAACCAAGGAAGCTACGAATCTCAGTTATATTTTTGGGTCTTGACCATTCTTCCACAAACTTTGTTTTTGCCGGATCAACAATTATCTCATCTTTAGAAACAATGTGACCAAGGAAAGAAATTTGTTGCAACCAAAACTCACACTTTCTAAATTTCCCATACAATTTCTTTTCTTTTAAGGATTGAAAGATAACCCTTAAATGACTTTCATGCTCCGCTTTACTTTTAGAAAACACCAAAATACCATCAATAACACAACCACCATTTATCACCTGATTCAACTGAGCCATCACTGCAGTAAACTGCTCAATTCTGATTCTGACCATCTCAGCATGCTGATTTGGAAGGTCATTTCCCTCAGTATGCCTTCCCAAAAAAGATTCTCTTTTTCCTCTACGAAAAACCATTCTGAACAATCATGTCTTAGATGAAGCAACATGGTAATCTTCAAATGCTATATCATTTCAATTTGACTATAAAAAATATTTTTGGATAATCATTTAATAAAATTATAACTCCTAAAGTTATCTAAACCGACCTCTGATATCAACTATAAGGTCCCAGCCTTAAACCTTACTTAATCTTGAGTTATTACAAGATTACACATTGAGGATCTTTTCAGGTTTAGAGTTTTAGAGAATTAGATCATAAAACATGCATTACATTCCACATTTAAACAAAGTGGTTACATAAAAGATAGTATTCATTTTCCCCATAAACGGAAACATATTTAAAATAAAACATGGATTCTTTCTTGACACTTACTTGACACTATCATCATACCATGTACCTTTCCCTTGACCTGTGAAAAACATTTCAAAAACTTGGGATGAGCATAAAAAGCTCCGTAAGGGATATAAAAATATGGAAAGGAAACATGAGTACATATATACATAAGAATGAAATCATACATTACCCATAAAACATAATCACTTTAACATACCTCTTTAAATCATGAATAAATCATAGAAATCATAAGACATAAAGGTAAATTGAGGCATTCATAACATTCTTACGTAGGGAGTAACCCTCTTGGTTACGTTTGGAATACCCATCACAGTATATTCCCTAAATCTCTTTGGAGAAACCTTAACGTTTAACCCCTTCGTGTTACCCAATGCATTGGAGAGCTATATCGGGCTCACCCACCCTTACTTTATCATGGAACCACCCATCTTAATAATAATGCCCAAGAACCATAACATAATCGTATCACATAAAATATACATAAAGGAAACATAACATTTCCACATTTCAATCACAAGATATCAATACAACACATTGATATAATAAAAACATCATGAAAACTATTTTCAATACCAAAATAAAATAAAAGTAAAACATGGTATTTATTTTTCTTTTTTTTAAAAGGTATGGCTTGTAGAGGAAGCCGAAACTCAAATAATGGTCACGGCGGCGGAGAAGTCGTTGTCGCCGCATACGTACGACAAAAACATTCCCTTTTGTCATTTAGTAAAACGATTTGTATAAAAAATATTCCATTCGGATAAACATAAAAGTCAAAGGGGTTTATACACCATATAAAAGAAGGTTGTGTATAAAACAAAATATGCCTCAATGAAAGGAGATTGAGACGAAGTCCTATACCTCGGGTCCGACTTGACTCGATCGTTCTTTAATCTCCTGAATAATAAACTTGAGTTAATTTCTACTTGCTTAAGAACCTTTTTCAAGTTCATTATTCCTTTTATATCACTTATTATCATGTCATGAACACTATGTTATTATTTAAGTTAATAACGGTCGTTTTAACGATCATTGGTACTTGAGTCAAAAATAAACTCTTTATAATTACAAGTTGTTCATGTGGTAAAATATCCATTATATCCATAATTTTATTCATGATTTAGATATAATATATATCATATATATCCAGTACATGCATGCATTTATAATATTACATAACATTTAGAGGTAAGAAATGAAATGCACCGTTCATGGAGACGGTAAGCCGTACGTACGCATGAACGCTACTTCCATTTCTATTTCATATTTAATGGAATTAAAACATAATGATACATAATAGTATTTTAATTACAGTATGGTATCATATATAATATTATTAAATATATCCTTTATACATACCACATATGGTATTAACGAATCAAATCACTTTGAGGGGGCGGTAGTCTGCACTTCCTAAAATGAAGATATCGCGTATACCCATAATGGAAGCCATAAAGGGATGTCATAAATGAAAAATACAGAATCTTAAGGAAAACATAAACATATTATATATCATATATAAATATAGTGACATCTTAATGGCCACATTTGAAGGTGTTAGAAGAATATTGAACAATCATCGTTTCGTGAGGCAGAAATTCACCATCCACGGAAACAGTATGTTCTTTAACCATTAGATGTAGGTGTGTGTAAGTGTAGATCTAATCCTTCTTATAAAAACATCCTAGTATATTTAAGATACTGTATTTGTTACAAAATAAATGAATAAAAAGGGTTTAGGGGGTTGGAGAAGCAAAATAAAACAAAAGGACTCAAGTGAAGACATTACCTTAAAATCGGGTAACTCCCTTTGGTTTGAGATCAAAGGCTTCCTTGGGAAGACTTCTGCCCAAAGTGAGGCTTCTAAGAGTTAGAGAGGGATGTGGAGAGACAAAATGGGTAGGGTTTGGCCAAGCCAAAGGCTTTGGAAGTGTGGGTAAGGAGGTAGAGGTGGGGGCCTTTTATAAGAGGAGAGGAGGGGCACTCTTGGAAAGTAAAGAAATGTTACTTTATTTTAAAATGAGTTTCGGATTTAAAAGGTCCCACATTGATATAATTTTAGGATAAGGTGATAAGGGTTTTAAATACACCCATACAATAGGTTTTGGACATGTGTAGGTCATAGATTTTACATTATCTTTTCATTTTATTTAAATCCTTTATTAATGAGGTAATCGATGCATCATCATGATGTCATAAATAATTTAATTTATTTAATTTATAAAAATTATAAAAAAATACTATGATGTAGTAAATCGTTTTATCTTTCTAATGACTATTTATAGTAAAAAATATGACTTGTATAACCCCATGTAAAAATTGTTTTAGTAAAATAACTCATGTTTGTGACATTTTTACTTTAACATTAAATTAAAAGATATTAATGTCATTTTCCTTCCAAAGTGGATCCATGGGGTCCCCAAGTTTACCCATGGATTGTATTGGTCGGCCATGACACATCCAATAAGGGTAGAACATGTGTCTAGGTCATTTTATATAATTAAAACATTATTCTTACCTTAAATTACACTAATTACCTCTAATCGCGATTAATAAACTTAAAAGTTACTATTCACCAAAAAATTATTTTAATCCCATTGAACCACATTTTACTTCTTAATGACAACCATGTATGTCGGATTTTTGAAATTCAAAACATAGAGGTGGTAAAATTTCATTTAAATGAAAAATCAGTTTTTTAAGTACCACTTAGTGGTTTCACTATTCATCAAAAATTGAAGTTTTTCAAAAAAATGCCAAAACTTCACCCTAAGCTATATTTGATATTCCGAATTCAAAAATTATGTCTATTTTACAAAATTCAAAACATATAAGTTACATTAATTAATTTAATAATTAATTCCCACTGTCATAGCAAATAGGGTGTTTTTATGAAATAATAAGTATCAAAAGATTGACACTAGTTTAAGTCCAATTTCAAAGTGAAATTAATTCCAACGACCACTATTGGATTAAATGGTAAAAATATATTCTATTTACACTTTATAATTAATTAAAAAGATAATCTAACCATATAATTAAATTAGATGAAAAAGCAGTTTTGATGTAAAATGCAGTATTTTTCACTCATTAAAAAATGAACATTGTCAGAAAAATACCAAAAAATTATCCAATGTAAATTTCAATGTCCCAATCATAAATAATAAGTTTATTTTGAAAAATAGAGCTTATAAAATTTTCAAAAGATTGATTTAATAATGGTTTTCCATAAAAAAGGCTGTAAAAAAATCTTTTAAAAATATTAGTGTATTCCATGCTTAAGATTGGATTTATTTGCATTTTAAGCCTCTAAAACACTATCTAATTCATTAGTAGATATAGATAAAAATATCTATTATTCATTACTTACTTGTGATGTTACAGTTACCTTTTACATTCATCGAATAACATCAAAATACTTCATATTCAAAATTCACATATCTTAGATATGCCCATAAATAGCCACCACTAATGCAAAAGAGGTACATCTCTTCTTAATATTTATCATCTTCCCCCAAAGGGGTGTCAAGGCACTTAAATGTAGAGGATGATTCCACTTTTAATTCTAGAAGGTATTCCAAATTCTTAGAGATAAATGAATATGAAGTACCTATATCAAATAAGAAACAAGAAAAACTAAGTTACTAAAATATTACCTCTGATTATAGAAGGACCCTCTCCATCATCAGTATTATATTGATATGCTATATATATCCTACCTAAATCCTCGAGTTGTACATGAGGTGGAAAACCCTTGTTGGAAGAATGTACACCTGCTTGATGACCCTATCCACCATTTCGATCTTCTTGACTAGATCTCCCATGTAACATCCCACCCCCACCCACTAGCTTGGGAAGAGGCAGTGACATTACTAGGCCTTAAGTGACATCCCCGAGACATCAAAGGCTAATAATAAATTCCAAGGGATTTAATACAATTAGGGGACGATTTTCTCTTTGAAAAAAATAAAGCATCCATAACCAAGTATACCATAACCAAACAACCACTAAATGATGTATGGGAACAATGTATACAACTCAAGAATGCCAACTGACCAAAATACCAAACTACAACCAATCACCATATCAGAGTACAATGCAGAAACCAAAACCAATATCAGAGTATAAAACGTGAGATAGAACCAACAGTACTTAAAGACTCCAAAGACACCAACTCCACAACTCCCAACATGATCCAAGCTCCAACTCTATAAGACATTCACAAATTATCATGATGCGTCACTAAATAAATGAGATACTTTTCCTTTACTTGTGTCTCAATAGACAATATCTGTAAACACACCAAAGTAACCAAGAAAGGGGTGAGTAATGAAATTCACTAGGTTTTCCCCAAATTAATTCCCTACTCACGCCACTAGGATAGAACATGTTATCATATTTATAAAAATAGTTTATATAAAATAGTTTAAAATAGTTTATCTCAAAACCAAAACCTTTTCTAAGAAAGATAGTTTTCTATGGAAAGCTACCCAACAAGTCATCAAAACCACTTCTCGAATTCATTTGGCATAAATTGTAACACCCTGAGATTTTATGAAAAATATTCTTTTTAATTTCATTAATGTCTTGTGTTGTACGCTACACCAAAAGGAGCTTTCACAACATGCATCCTTGACTTGCCTTTCATTACACGCAATCGCGACCTTCCTTGATAGCGTGTGTAGTACGCAATACCGAGTTTCACTAAACAATGATATGCTATTAAAATATTGTTAAAACTAGCCGTTATGAATAGTAATAACCACTTTTTTAAATTTTTTAAATTTTATTTTTCAAAATGGACTTCATTTTTGGATTCGGAATATCGAAATTAGCTTAGGGTGAAATTTTGGTAATTTTCTGATAACTTTCTTATTTTGATGAATATTGGAAATTACTAAATTTTAATTAAAAACAACTTTTTCAATCGAAATAATTAATAGTGATAAATTATTAATTTTAGTGGTTTTAAAGTATATTTAGAATATATTTTTACAATTTAATACAATGATGTTCATTGGATGTAATTTCACATTTAAACCAGTTATAAACAAGTTTCAATCTTTTGATAGTTATTACCTCTTAAAAACACGCTATTTGTTTGGACGACGGGAATTAATTTTTAAATTAGTTAATGCAACTGATATGTTTTGAATTTGGTAAAATATACATCATTTTTGAGTTCATAATATCAAATATAGCTTAGGCCTAATTTTTGGTATTTTTCTGAAAACCTTCAATTTTTAATGAATAGTGAAACCACTAAGTGGTAGTTAAAAAAACTGAATTGTTCATAAAACTTAATTTTACCGCTTCTGTGAGTGGAATTTCAAAAATCCGAGAGACACGGTTGATGTCAGTAAGTAAAATGTGGTTCAATGAGATGAAAATAATTTTTTGCTGAATAATAACTTTTTACTTTTTTTACCACGGTTAAAAGTAAATAGGGTAATTAAGGGTAGAAATGATATTATTATTACCCTAAAACATGTCCTAATTCTATTGGACAAGTTTAATTCGACCAAAAACAAACTTAGGAATAAAATATTACCATTTAGGTCCAGTTGGATTAGATTAGGACATTTATTATTAATTTATTTAAAGAAGGGTTAAAAGAGTTAAAATCAAAGTTTATTTACTAAAACATTTTTAATATGGAGTTATACATAAGATCAATTCAACTATAAATATTAATTAGAAAGATAAAAAGATTTCATACATAATGGTATTTTATTTGTAATTTTTAGACATTAAATAATTTAATTTATTTATGACACAACGATGATGCAGTAATTATCTTATTAATGAAATATTGACATAATTGATGTTATAAATACCCAAATAAATATAATTTGAGACCTTTTATGAATTACAATAATTTTATAGGTTAATATGACATGTTAGTATTGATTTAATTAACTTTTTTAGAACTTATCATTCTGTTATGATTTTCAAAAAAATCAATTACTAAATAGTGTCAAAATTGACATAAAATAGTTTTTAAAACAAATATTATATTATTAATTGTTTTTTTATTCCTAAAAATATAAGTTTCGTCCAAATGACTTAGATAAGGTTATATATATTAATAATAAAAAACTTGGGGTTCGTTTGGCTTCTTATAGTAATTTTATTAACCTTATAGTGTAAGAACACAAGAAGACACGGTAAAAGTAAAATTATTTAACTTAATGTTAAATCTAAATGATAAGGTTAAAATAGGAACCTAAACTTGTCTAAATTCTATTGGATGAGAGTATTTCGACCCATCCCCACCTTAGCCTTGAAATAAATCAATTTGGAGCTATTTAAAACCGAACTTGACTTTATAATAAAATAATATTTTTAGTTTTTCCAAAGGAGCCCCTCTCCTCCCTTATAAAAGGGCACCTCATCCCTCTCTTCCTCACACAACTTTGAGCCTTCAAGCTCGGCCAACCCCTGCCAAATTATCTTCTCCACTTCCCTAGAAACATCCTATAGGTTCTGGTCTTCTTCAAAGACCCATTTTAGTACCCTAAAAGGAGGTCTCAAAGAAGCACTTCAAAGAAGAGGAGGTTCGGACACCTACGAAGAAAATCGGACCTAAGGTAAGGGAAATATCACAATCTCATTTTTATCCGAGATTGTTTTTACGTTGGTATTTACTGGGGTGTATTTTATCATCCACATCTATGTTTCCTCAATATGTAATGTTATTTCCATCCACCTATAATTGTTTAAATCCAATTTTACCCTTTGGTGGGTTTTTAGTAAAAGATATGAAAGGAATCTTTTGTCGTTTTTCGTACGAGGTACTTTTTGACTTTTTCGACAAAAGTACGAAGAATGTTATTTTTTACTTATATGGCACAAACGGATTTTTACAGTTTTATAAAGCCTTATTTTCATGAAGCTTCCTCCAAAATATTTCATGACTATTTTCAATAAAATCTCTTTCTTTTAAAATTGCATGACGTTTTGTGAAAAGAAATTGATTTTGAAGTAGAAAGGATATTTTCCTCAAGAATGAAGTTCAAGTGTTTTATCAAAATTATTTTCCATCTAATATAATAAAGGGTTCTGTTTTTATCCCTATTATTACATTGATTTGATTATGTTGTGATGGAATTATTTTTATGAATTCTTTTATCGTATATGAATTGTTTTATGATGTCATGATGTTTAAGATTCCCATTTTTATTACATGGGTTATGAAATGATGTATGGTTTATGATTTTGTGGCACACATAAGAATGGTATAATTATGAGATGGGTGGGACCTATATCTCCCTCCAATGCATTGGGTAAAGATTTTATATCTCATGAGATAGACATGGCTGGAACGGTAGGTTATACCGGTTCAGTGAAACAGGACTGAAACGAGGGTGACTCGGTTCAGAAAGGGACTTTGTCCACTAAGATAGTCTTGGAAATGGGTCTTGAATAATAAGATATTATTCTATATGATTATGTGTGTATTCCACAAAGTTTCATGTTTTAAGTTATGATTATTGGGATTTCATTTCACTACTAAGATTTATCCCATGTTATGAAATTATGCTCTCTTTTTCAGGATAAGATTTCCAAAATGTTATGTTATTATGAATATGATGTGATTGATATTTCTTTTGTTTACCCTTACTGAGAATTTGAGCTCACCCTTTTATGTTTTCTTTTCCCCAGGATATAAAGAAAGGTTTTAGGTAAAAAAAAAGGAAGATCTTTATGGGAGATGTTGAAGATCTTTCACCACGATTAGAAGATTATATTCCGAGTTTCCAAAGACACTAAACTATTATGATCCTTATGTGTGTGTTTTTGTTATGTACTAAGTATTCCGAAAAAGTAATGTAATGTCCATGTACGTCAAGTTTCGGGTCTCTACAGTTGGTATCAGAGGAAAGGTTTAGTCAACCTTTGGAAACTAGGATGCGAGAACTTTAGTGAGATCCCTAGAGATATTTCTAATGTATTTCTAGGGATGTCTCTAAGGTTAAGTATACGTATAGGTTATAGTCCTAGAATTGCTCTAACGATCTTAGAATTTAACCTAAGATGTTAGATATTGAGGGTACTCCCCCTTTATTATGTTGTTTTCCCTAGCATGATTTTTTCCTCTCACACTATTCTTTTTGGGTTTTAGACGATGGTTGGAGCCCGAAGGAACCGTGTTGATCAATGTAATGGACAATGCAATGATTGTACTCCTGAACAAACAAGTGTTATGGGAGATGGAGTGCAAAATCTTATTTCTATACTTACACAAGCTATGAATCATTCTGGACTTCCAAATGAGCAGAGAAGGGAATAATATTATATTGAGTCCTTCATGAGGCAACGCCCACCTTCTTTCAGTGGGTATTCCGATCCACTTATTGCTGAACAATGGATCAGTACCACTGAAAATATATTTTCAGTTCTTCAATGTTCAGAACATGATAAAGTCATCTTTGCAGTATATCGTTTGGAAGGTGAAGCTGATCAATGGTGGAATCTTATCAAGAATACGAGGCCAAGAGATGAAATTGAGTCCATGGAATGGGACGAGTTCAAGAACTTGTTTTTCAGTAAGTACTTCCCTCGTATTCTTCTAACAAAGATGGAAAAGGAGTTTATTGAGCTAAAGCAGAAGGATGATGAATCTGTTGGTATATACGAAGCGAATTTTACAAGACTTGCAAGGTATGCATCTGGAATTATCATCCAACCTGAAAGTAAAGTTGATCGATTTTTCAGTAGCTTAAAACCAAGTCTTCAAAGGGCATTAGCTATAAGAGACTTCAGTAGCTATGAAGAAATTGTGCGTTGTGCTATCAAGATAGAAATGGAAGTTGGTGTTACATATCCATCTCATGGTTTTGACAAGAAATGAAAGATGGAGTTCAAGGAGAAATCTCAGAATAATGGTGAAAAGAAGATGAATGTTTCCTTATGCTCAAAGTGTGGAAATAAGCATGGTGGAGATTGTCTTAAAGGGAAAAGAAAATGTTTTAAGTGTGGAAAATAAGGTCATTGAGCAGCTGAGTGTCAAAGTAATGGAAAAAGGGTTTCTAATGATGTGAATAGAGCAAAGACTGCAGAGAATGCACCACCAACACTTCAATGCTTCAAGTGCAAGGAAATGGGGCATTATTCTAATAAATTCCCTAATACAAGGGTTAGTGATGATCAATATGAGAAAACACTTAAGGCAAAGGACAAAGGGAAGTCACATGCGATCACTATTGGCGATGTTGAATATGACAACGATGTGGTGGAATGATTAAGTGTTTATGTAATGGGATTCCAAAATAGTGTTGTATATAGTATTTTGGAATATTGGAATACTTATATATTGGTCTATTGTGGTTTTCAATAATTTTATGGTACCAGTAACCATGGAAAGTGATTGAGATATTTTTGGAAAAAGAATGATATGCGCATAATGAAGGGAAAACAAGAAAATGAAATATTTGACAGTATTCATGAGCTCATGATTGATATAAGGACTAAGTGATATCATGGTTTGAGTATATAGAATTTTGAGGATTTTGGTATGTGGAAGGTGTTAACTTTTAACTGCATTCATGTTTTCACTAAGGTTCAATGGGTATTCAAGAGAATACATGATTAAGGACTTTGAATGTTTGTAATGTGACCAACAAAACATATCTTATTATATATGGGGATCAACGATGGTATTAAATCTCTGGTAATCATTTTCACTATGTTATGAGAGTGGATTGCAGTATTATGGATAAGCCTAAAGATTGGAATGGATTATGTTGGACATAAGTTAGTATTGTTTAAGGATAGAAGTTTTTTCGATATTATTGATGGGATGTTATAGTAATATAGTTTTAGAAAAAGGACAACCTGCAGGACGGGCGACAGCCCATCGCGTCGGACAAGGCTGTGGGAATCGAACCCACAACCGAAGTGCGACTGGCCTTTATCGCCTACCACTGGCCTACGGGAAGTCCCTGGTTAGTAGAAACTAGTTTTATTTTATTAAGCGGTATGATATATGAAGTATAAGTTCATTTTTGGAACCATATACGATTAACCATAAGATGGACTTATAACTTTTGCTAACCTTTTGTTTGAAAGAGATGGAATGACCCATCATTCTATCACATGATCTGCTAACACATCACGAATGACAAATTCAACTTAATTTCTTTAAGAGATGAAGTGGAAATTGTCCAAATAACGACAAACGGTGAGACTATACCAAAATCACGAAAGTATTTCTTCTAATTCCAATTTCATCAACTTTAGGGAAATGATATTGAAAATCAAAAATGTTGTCTTAGTGCTCTTATATCTGATGATTCAGATGGTACCTTAGATCGTCACAAATTTATGGCTTTTTGATAGCCATGTTCTCTACCACTCTCCATCAGAACATGATGGTTAGATTTCTCTTCCATATCCATATTTTCACCTATATGGAAACCCAGTGATTAGTTTATTTGGGTAACCGTTACGTTTCATACTTTTATTTTTAAAGATTGGTTTTTGTATTCCTTTTTACGATGTGTGTTTCGATTAAAGAAACTTTTGAATAGTAAACCATTTATAACCCCGACGAATTTCGAGGGCGAAATTCATTTTAAGGGGGGTAGAATGTAACACCCTGAGATTTTATGAAAAATATTCTTTTTAATTTCATTAATGTCTTGTGTTGTACGCTACAACAAAAGGAGCTTGCACAACACGCATCCTTGACTTGACTTTCATTACACGCAATCGCGACCTTCCTTGATAGCGTGTGTAGTACGCAATACCGAGTTTCACTATACAACGATATGCTATTAAAATATTGTTAAAACTAGCCATTATGAATAGTAATAACCACTTTTTGAAATTTTGTAAATTTTATTTTTCAAAATGGACTTCATTTTTGGATTCAGAATATCGAAATTAGCTTAGGGTGAAATTTTGGTAATTTTCGGATAACTTTCTTATTTTGATGAATAGTGGAAATTACTAAATTTTAATTAAAAACAACTTTTTCAATCGAAATAATTAATAGTGATAAATTATTAATTTTAGTGGTTTTAAAGTATATTTAGAATATATTTTTACAATTTAATACAATGATGGTCATTGGATGTAATTTCACATTTAAACCAGTTATAAACAAGTTTCAATCTTTTGATAGTTATTATCTCTTAAAAACACGCTATTTGTTTTGACGACGGGAATTAATTTTTAAATTAGTTAATGCAACTGATATGTTTTGAATTTGGTAAAATATACATAATTTTTAAGTTAATAATATCAAATATAGCTTAGGCCTAATTTTTGGTATTTTTCTGAAAACTTCCAATTTTTAATGAATAGTGAAACCACTAAGTGGTAGTTAAAAAAACTGAATTGTTCATAAAACTTAATTTTACCGCTTATGTGAGTGGAATTTGAAAAATCCGAGAGACACGGTTGATTTCGGTAAGTAAAATGTGGTTCAATGAGATGAAAATAATTTTTTGGTGAATAGTAACTTTTTACTTTTTTTACCACGGTTAAAAGTAAATAGGGTAATTAAGGGTAGAAATGATATTATTATTACCCTAAAACATGTCCTAATTCTATTGGACAAGTTTAATTCGACCAAAAACAAACTTAGGAATAAAATATGACCATTTAGGCCCACTTGGATTAGATTAGGACATTTATTATTAATTTATTTAAAGAAGGGTTAAAAGAGTTAAAATCAAAGTTTATTACTAAAACATTTTTAATATGGGGTTATACATAAGATCAATTCGACTATAAATATTAATTATAAAGCTAAAAATATTTCCTACATAATGGTATTTTATTTGTAATTTTTAGACATTAAATAATTTAATTTATTTATGACACAACGATGATGCAGTAATTATCTTATTAATGAAATATTGACATAATTGATGTTATAAATACCCAAATAAATATAATTTGAGACCTTTTATGAATTCCAATAATTTTATAGGTTAATATGACATGTTAGTATTGATTTAATTAATTTTTTTTGAACTTATCATTCTGTTATGATTTTCACAAAAATCAATTACTAAATAGTGTCAAAATTGACATAAAATAGTTTTTAAAAAAAATATTATATTATTAATTGTTATTTTATTCCTAAAAATCTAAGGTTCGACCAAATGACTTAGATAAGGTTATATATATTAATAATAAACAACTTGGGGTTCGTTTGGCTTCTTATAGTAAGTTTATTAACCTTATAGTGTAAGAACACAAGAAGACACGGTAAAAGTAAAATTATTTAACTTAATGTTAAATCTAAATGATAAGGTTAAAATAGGAACCTAAACTTGTCTAAATTCTATTAGATGGGATTATTTCGACCCATCCCCACCTTAGCCTCGAAATAAATCAATTTGGAGCTATTTAAAACCGAACTTGACTTTATAATAAAATAATATTTTTAGTTTTTCCAAAGGAGCCCCTCTCCTCCCTTATAAAAGGGCACCTCCTCCCTCTCTTCCTCACACAACTTTGAGCCTTCAAGCTCGGCCAACCCCTGCCAAATTCTTTTCTCCACTTCCCTAGAAACATCCTAGAGGTTCTGGTATTCTTCAAAGACCCATTTTAGTGCCCTAAAAGGAGGTCTCAAAGAAGCACTTAAAATAAGAGGAGGTTCGGACACCTACGAAGAAAATCGGACCTAAGGTAAGGGAAATATCACAATCTCATTTTTATCTGAGATTGTTTATACGTTGGTATTTACTGAGGTGTATTTTATCATCCACATCTATGTTTCCTCAATATGTAATGTTATTTCCATCCACCTATAATTGTTTAAATCCAATTTTACCCTTTGGTGAGTTTTTAGTAAAAGATATGAAAGGAATCTTTTGTCGTTTTTGACAAAAGTATGAAGAATGTTTTTTTTACTTATACGGCACGAACAGATTTTTACAGTTTTATAAAGCCTTATTTTCATGAAGCTTCCTCCAAAATATTTCATGACTATTTTCAATAAAATCTCTTTCTTTTAAAATTGCATGACATTTTGTGAAAAGAAATTGATTTTGAAGTAGAAAGGATATTTTCCTCAAGAATGAAGTTCAAGTGTTTTATCAAAATTATTTTCCATCTAAGATAATAAAGGGTTCTGTTTTTATCCCTATTATTACATTGATTTTATTATGTTGTGATGGAATTATTTTTATGAATTCTTTTATCGTATATGAATTGTTTTATGATGTCATGATGTTTAAGATTCCCATTTTTATTACATGGGTTATGCAATGATGTATGGTTTATGATTTTGTGGCACACATAAGAATGGTATCATTATGAGATGGGTGGGACCTATATCTCCCTCCAATGCATTGGGTAAAGATTTTATATCTCATGAGATAGACATGGCTGGAACGGTAGGTTATACCGGTTCAGTGAAACAGGACTGAAACGAGGGTGACTCGGTTCAGAAAGGGACTTTGTCCACTAAGATAGTCTTGGCAATGAGTCTTGACTAATAAGATATGATTCTCTATGATTATGTGTGTATGCCACAAAGTTTCATGTTTTAAGTTATGATTATTGGGATTTCCTTTCACTACTAATATTTATCCCATGTTATGAAATTATGCTCTCTTTTGCAGGATAAGATTTCCAAAATGTTATGTTCTTATGAATATGATGTGATTGATATTTCTTTTGTTTACCCTTACTGAGCATTTGAGCTCACCCTTTTATGTTTTCTTTTCCCCAGGATATAAAGAAATGTTTTAGGTAAAAAAAAGGAAGATCTTTATGGGAGATGTTGAAGATCTTTCACCACGATTAGAAGATTATATTCCGAGTTTCCAAAGACACTAAACTATTACGATCCTTGTGTGTGTGTTTTTGTTATGTACTAAGTATTACGCAAAAGTAATGTAATGTCCATTTACGTCAAGTTTCAGGTCTCTACATAAATCATTCCATTTCACACAACCACACACACCCACACACACTCAAGATTGGTGTTATCATTGATGTTGGAACTTCAGGCCCATACTCTGTCCCCTATGATGGTGGTACTTCACGACCATTATCCATCCCATTCAACTCATGCCCAACTATTAATGTCAAAATTCATTCCAACCAATTGTACCAAACCATTTCAATAAAACAAATTTTATTGAAAACACTTTTCCAACCAATTTCCATGCATTAAAACCAAACAACAATTTTAAAATCATCATTTTAAAATCATGAAACCAATTTCACTTTCCACCAAAACAACTAATTTCTACAATTCCACAAACCATCAGTAAAGAGGATTTCCAACAAGATTTGCACAAAAAAATCACAATTTAATTAAATTAATTAAATAAATTTTAAATCAAGCCTTCTAAATATAATAATAGGAGTCAAGAGTGAAGCCTCCTTCCTTAAAAACATAGGCGAAAACAAAGAACGACACAAATTATTCAACAAAACTGGATTAAAACTCCAAAAACATACTTTAGATCTTGCTCCCTATCATTAACACGACCATATCTTAAGAAGATTGGCATTAGCCAACATATATTTATACCCAATGAATTAGATTTATGAATCCAAGAGAGGGAATAAGATGAAATCTAAGTAAAACAACCAAGAACAGAGACATACCAAGGAATCTAGGTCTCCAAAACACAAAGAATCACTAATAGATTTCTCCCATATCAAGGGGAAGAGTCTCCAAAGCTTTTGGGAGGAGCGAAAAATGTTTTAGGGTCAAACAAAGGGAAAACAAGTGGTTAAGGATTTAATTCATATTAGACCCACAATTTAAGGAGGGATACGTGTACGCCACATGGTTAACCCACATTGTTTGGAAAACTGTACGATAACTGTGCGGGTGCTACTAACTCAAGCTACCCCTTTGCATAATTTAATCACAAGGTTAGAAAAATTGTGTGCCAACCATGCTCATCCCCACTATTCCAAAAAACATGGTTTCACTTGGGTGGCCACACAGTTTGGCCAAACCGTGCGCCAACTGTGTGCGTACCCAGTGACCCATATTTCTCTTTGCACAGTTTTCTGGTGGTGTTTCACAGTTTCTACTAACCGTTCTCAAACCATGAACCTATAGAAAAGCCTCAAAAACTTGTTAAAACTCCCCCAAACCTTCACAAACTTAACTCAATCACTTTATATACATAAAATACATAATTAAATGGTTAATCACCTAAAACTGGGGGTGCTAAATTCTCCCCACCATTAGCCTTTCCATCCTCGGAAATTAGAAGACCACCATTGGCCTGAAAGAGTTCGGTCCATTACTTGACCATTTCTTTCTCCCATTCCCACGTTTTTCTTCATAATTCTGACCATGTTTCCAGAAAACATGCACTATATTGATGCTTTTCCCATTCAAGACTTTGTATCGCATATCCACAATCTGTACTAGAATGTGAACTAATGAAGCATCCATCTCTAGGTCAATGTGATCCCATTGAATCTCATGGTCAGGATCAAGGTGATACTTATTCAACTGAGATACATGAAACACATTATGCACTGAACTAAACCTTGGTGGAAAATCCAACCAATATGCCACCTCACCAACCCATTCAAGTATCTCAAAATGGAATATGTATCGAAGATATAACTTCCCATGCTTCCCAAAACGATGATGCCCAAGATTTGGAGAGATTATCAAGAACACATTATCACTCAAACCGAACAAAAATGACCATCGATGATGATTCTCATATGATTTATGATGACTCTAAGCCATCTCCGTCCTTTTCCTAATCAACTGAATCTTACCTTTTGTCTCTTGGGCAAGGTTCAGTTCAACCAGTGTAGTCTCACCTATCTCCTACCAATAAAGTGTATAACGACAAGTAATATCATACAATTATTTAGAAGGAGCCATATGTATAGTGTTTCGATAACTTTTGTTATATAATAACCCAACTAATGAAATGTGCTCCTCCCATGATCCACCAAAATCCATTACACAACCCCGAAGTATGTCTTCAAACATTTGTATTGTCTTTTCATATTGTCTATCAGTATGGGGATGATATACTGTACTCATAGTTAACTGAGTCCTAAGGGATCACTGTAAGGATTTCCAAAAACATGACATAAATTTCATATCTTGATCTGATTCTATTGAAACTGTTATGTCATGCCTCTTTACCAATTCTCATATGTAGATTTTAGACAAGTCCTCCACCGTATGAGATTTAAAAATAAGGATGAAATGATCCAACTTTGTGAGTTGATCCACTATCACCCATATAACATCGTGTTTTTGAACCATCCTTGTAAGACCTATCACCAAATCCATTGCTATCTGCTACCATTTCCAAATAGTAATAGGTAAAGAGTGCAGCATACCCACAATCCACTATTTCTCTACCTTAAACTACTGATAGGTGAGGCATTTCATCACAAACTCTACCACTTTTCTTTTCATGTCAATCCACAAAAACTTTGCTTTAATTGAATTATACATTTTATATATTCCAGGATGAATAGTCCATCTTGAATGATGGTAATCATAAAGAAGTTATTCCTAAAAATCCATAGGTATGACCATTCAACCTCAAGACCACATAATTGAACTCTCATCCATCTTTCATCCCTTTGGTCTCCCCACCATTGAGTTTTAACCTTATAAAAATACATTCTAAATCAGATTTTTGTGCCTCTTTAACCATCTCCACCAAATCATGAACCAAAGAAACTGGAAAGAAAACTAAAGCATTGTCTCAATCTTCACAATCCAATTGCATGTTAGCTATCACCGACATTAACTGCCATTGATCTAAATCTTCTTTTGACAACTAATCATATTAATTCATGCTTAATGCATCTTCCACCTAATTTCCTTTACCTAGGGTATAAATCAAGTCAAATTCAAACATTTGAAAATATCTCATCTATATTCTTTGTATCAGATTAAAATCTCTTTGTTAGAAATTTTTTTTCAAGCTCTTATGATCCGTAAACACCATAAATTTCTCACAAAAGAGTTAATGACACCATGTTTTCAAAGCATGGACTACAACAGCTAACTCCAAATTGTGTGTTGGGTATTTATTCTCATGAAACCATAAATATCGTGATCCATAAACAATAACATGATCTCCCTGCATGATAAAACACCCTAACCCATATCCTAAAGCATCAAAATACACCATGTATCCTTGTCCTAATCCTAGAAAAATCAAGATCAGTGCTGATGTAAGGAAAACTTTAAGCTCTTGAAAAGAATTTTGAAAATCCTTGTTCCATTGGAATGTAACACTTTTACTTGTTAAATATGTTATAGGTGAAACGAATCATGAAAAATCATGAACAAAACTTCAATAATAACTAGATAAACCAAGAAAACTACATATCTCGAAGACATTATTTGGAGGTTTCCAAGAGGTAACGACTTTTATATATTTTTTAGATCTATAGAAACACCTCTTTCAGAGATGACATGGCCAATTAAACGTACCTATTATATCCAAAAATCACACTTTGATAATTTTTCATATATAAAATGATCCTGTAAGATTCCCAACACTATCGCCATGTGTTTCTCATACTTAGGCCTCGGTCCTTGAATACGTCAATATGTCATCCACAAACACTGCCATAAAAGAATCTAGATATCTTTGAAATATCTAATTCATTAGTTCCATAAATATCATTTGTGCATTCGTAAGACTGACGGTCATAACCACATACTCATAATGGCCATATGTACTCCTAAAAGCTATCTTCAAAATATCCACCTTTTGAACCCTCAATTGATGATGTCCTGAACATAGGTCAATTTTAGAGAACAATTTAGATCCCCCTCAATTGATCGAATAGATCATCAATGAGTGGAAGTGGATATTGATTATTTATCATAGCTTATTTAATATTATTATAATCCACATAAATCCAAAGAGTTTCATCCACATTTTTCATAAATAAAACTGGCACTTCCCACAGAGACATACTAGGCCAAATGAACCCTTTCCTTTCTAGATCTTCCAACTGGAATTTAAATTTCCTTAATTATATTGGTGCCATCTAATAAAATTAAAGTGGTATAGGACTGATCCCTAGAAAGAGATCAATCGTAAACTCTACTTCTCTTATGGGTGGAAACCCTGATAAATTTTTGGGAAAAACATCCATAAACTGATCAACAATTTCTAGAAAACCACTATACTTGATCTTATCCATCAATGCCAAGGTCAATGCTACCAACTGGTATGATATCATTCCAACTGTTGGTGCCAAAAAGCCCGATGCACTTGCCTTCACATTTTGGTTTCCTCTAAATAGATGCTTGATTCCATCCTCAGTCATAAAACTAACCCTTCAGGTATAATAATCGATGTGATATTTGGACATTTTCAACCAATACATTCCTAGGATTATGTCATAAACATCTATCTAAAACATAGAGAAATCCCATATCAACTCAACTCCATAAATTTTTATAGAACATGCTTTGCACATAAAGGTTCGACATTCTATTTGACCAAGAGGAGTTTGAAGTTTCAAAACAGAAGGCATCATCTCAACATGCACACCCAGAAGAACAATATCATGTGAAACAATAAATGAATGGGATACACATGTATCAAACAAATCTTGCATAAGGGTAGAATTTAAAAGAATCATACCTCTCACCATTTATGGTTCAAATTCATTATCGACAATCACTTGCTCAGATCCATACAATTTCTCAAAAGTTACACTTTCTTCTTTATTACCCTGTCGAGATTTCCCTTGTTGAGAAGTCACGTTATTCCTTGAATCGCCATGGCTATCTTGGTTTTGATTATTAGAGGTATTCTTCTTCCCTCATATCATTGATGCATATGACGTCTGTGAAACATGAGATATGTATCAAACACCTGACCTTGAAGCACTATGATAATAATGCTGAAGATTCCACATATGGTTGCAATTTTGGCATACTCTAGGTGGTGTTATACAATCTCACTTCATGTTATCCAAATAGCCACACTAAAAACATCCAGGCTTACTCTTGGGATTAAGAGGAAGATTCATTGATCCAGTCGTGTGATTCTAAGTCATAACACTACCTTGGAAATAGATTTCACTCTTCCTCTTGTTCCCAGCATTAGAGTTCCCACCATTTCCTATAGGTATCAACATGATTACTCCACCCATAGTTCATAATATGACCCTTTATACCATCATCTATCTATTTACCATCCCTCTATAATTCATTATACAAATCATGAAAATCTTTAAGAAAATATCTTTCCTTATACCCGGTTCAAAAACGCATGCCTTCAAGGATTCACTAGCAGTTACTTCAGGTAAAAAACAGACTAAATTCATATATTTAGTTTCATAATCGATCATTGAGAGATTATCTTGCTTCAAGTTGAAAAATTCCATTGTTTTATAAATCTTGAAAATGTGATAGTAGAATTGTTTTTTGAATAATTATTCAAAATCCTCCCATGTAATTTCTTGGTATAATTTATCCTAAACTGATAAATCCCACCATTGGTGTTCAAGATCCTCCAATATATATGTTGCCAACTTGACTTTCAACTCTGCTCGTGTGCCAAGGAAATCGAAGATTTGATTCATCCTATTCATCCACACCTCTGATTTCTTTGGTTCTGAATCACCCCAAAATATAGGTGGATTCTTATTCTAGAACTGAATGGAATTAACCACTTAATTTGGTTCATACCTTTGGTTACCTTTATCCACAACTTGAAAATATTGTACAATATTCTGAACCATTTGTTGGTTCACCTGTGGATTAGGTGAAACCAAATTCTCTATGGCTTCTTCTATTTGGTTTCTTTTATACCTACTGGGTGTCATTTTCTATAACCCAAAACAAACTTCATAAGTCTCTATCTCTAGAAAATGAAGGATTAATAATATCAAATTCACCATATCACACATATCTTAACATTTATTTCCAAAATTAAACATTTTCCACTTCAACCCATTTTTGAAAATTCCATCATTCTTTTGAAAATCAAACCATTTTCAAAATAACTCTACAGTTACTTTTCAAATTTCACATTTAAAAAAAATAACACTTTTCAAAAATCAACTCTTTTACATCAAATTGTAAATCATAACTCAAAATGAATTATGAAATCCTAATGGGAAGTCATTTCTAACAATTCATGTCATGATCTTTTCATTGGATAAACCCATGACAATGATATTACAACTCCTATAAGTGTCTCAAAACACTCATGTACCCAATTCCTGTGTAACTTGAGGTTCATCATAAATAGGTTAGTTATGCCTCTTTAAGCTCTGCATTTCAAGTTTCAATGATCCCACTCCTTTATACTAATCCAACTTTAGGACTAATAAAGAATGGTTTTCCAACTCCAAGACCAACAAACCAATACCATTTGTCCCAAAATAACTCGGACCAGACAAGACTGATACCATTTGAAACATCCCACCCCTCACCCATTGTCTCATGAAGAGGAGATGACATTACTATGCCTCATGTGACATCCCCAAGATACCAAAGGATGACAATAAATGTCAAGCGCTTCAATATAATTGGGGGATGATTTTCCCTTTGAAAAAAAAACAACCCCAACCAAGTATACCATAACTAAACTACCACTAAATGATGCATAAGAATAACATATACAACTCAAGAATGAAAACTGACCATAATACCAAACTACAACCAATCACCATATCATAGTACAATGTGGAAACCAAAACTAATGTCATCGTATAAAGTGAATGGAAAAATAAAAAAAAAACTCAAATACTCTAAAGACGTCAACTCCACAACTCCCAACATTCTTCAATATCCAACTCCACAATCCATGCACAAAGTATCACAATGCATCACTAAAGAAATGAGATACTTTTTATTTAACTATGTCTCGATAGATAGTATATGTAAATGTACCAAAGTGCCCAAGAAAGGGGTGAGTAATAAAACTCAATAGGTTTTCCCCAAATTACTTCCCTACTCATACCACTAGGGTAGAACATGTTAGCGCATTTATATAAAACAATTTATATAAAAAAATTAAAATAGTTTATCTCAAAACCAAAACTATTTCTAAGAAAAACTGATTTCCATGGAAAGCAACCCAACAAGTCACTAAAACCACTTATAAAATTGATTTTACATAACCCATTCCATTCCACACAACTACGTACACACACACAATCTTGGTGTTACCATTGATGGTGGAACTTCACGTCCATACTCTGTCCCCTATGATGGTGGTACCTCACTACCATTATCCATACCATTCAACTCACGCCCAACTATTAATGACAAAAACCATGCCAACCAATTTTTACAAACCATTTCAATAAAAAAAATATTAAAAACACTTTTCCAACCAATTTTCAAGCATTAAAACCAAACAACCATTTTAAAATCATGAAACCAATTTCACTTTCCACCAAAACAACCAATTTCCACAATTCCACAAACAATCACTAAAGAGGGTTTCCAATAAGCTTTGAACAAAACTTTAATAATTCAATAAATTTGAAATCAAGCCTTATAAATCTAATAATAGGAGTTGATATTGAATTCACCTACCTCACAAACTTAGGTGAAAACAAAGAATGATAGAAATTCTTTAACAAAACTAGATTGAATCTCCAAAAACCCACCTTAGATATTTATCCATATCATTAACACATCCATATCTCAAAATTATTGGCGTGAGCCAATATATATCTATCCCCAATGAATTATATTTATGAATCCAATAGAGGGAAGAAGATGAAATCTAAGGAAAACAACCAAGAACATAGACTTACTAAGGAATCTGGACCTCCAATGCACAAACAATCACCAATAGATTGCTCCCAAATCAAGGGGAAGGGTCTCAAAAACCTTTGGGAGGAGAGGAAAACGTGTTAGGGTAAAAATAAGGTAAAAAAGGAGTGGATAAGGATTTAATTCAGATTATATCCACAATTTAAGGAGGACCACCTGTACACTGCATAGTTAACCCATACTGTTTGGAAAACCATGCGACAATCATATGGGTGCTACTACCTCAAGCCACCCCTTATTGTAATTGGCTCACACGGTTATAAAAACCGTGTTTCAATCGTTATCATCCCCTCTATTATAAAAATCATGGTTTCACCTAGGTGGCCGCATAGTTTTTCCAAACCATGGAATTTCTAATTCTCAAATGGTATCAGGATTTAACTAATATCATTCATTATTAGAGCTTATTTATGAAGAAACATCAAGGGTTAATAATATTGGAGAGCATAATTTTAGGGAAATCGTAAAAAATAAAAGTTTCAAGAGATTAATCATGTTATAATAAATCAATAATTATAAACATCCCCTAAAAATTTGAAGATTTTGGTATGATTAGAACTTTCCCATAACTATTTTGGTTTGTATTAAATATGTTAATAAAGGGATGGTTACTATCCAAAAAAATAAATAGGAAGAACAAAATTTTACTTGAAATGTTTTTATGTGATTATTGATGTTGAGTGTAGGTTAATGGAATCTCTTAAAAATCACTTTACTTTAGCCCATAAGATGGGAGTTTTAATTAGTATCACATTTTAATTATTTTATGGACAACTTTTTTGTCTAAATAAATAACTAGTTTTTATACACTATATTATCCTACATAGACTAATAGTTTATTAGTTGATGAAATATTCCTAAGAAAAATGTGGCGTCTCTATTCACTCATGTGGGAATTGATTTATTCTCTCAATAAGGTGGTGAACAAATAAATAGGATACCAAAAGGGGAGAAAAATATTCTTAAAACTAAGAATCATGAATGGGAGAAGAATATACCCTTATAATACATCTTCCTATAACTATATTCTCAATAAGGTTGGAATAACTTTACTCCTTTGTATTTATTATCAATAAGGGGTAGAAGAGAAACATTGAATTGTGAGTTAAAATAGTATTGAAAACAAATCCAAAGGGGAATATTAAAGTATCCAAATAGATTTTAGAATCTAATGTTGTATTTTTTATTAATGTTAAAGTCAATGTATGTTGGTTTGTTGAGTGATGGTGTAAAAATCCATATAAAGTACATCATGTGGTTGTAATTACATGAAGTTGTTTCTATTATAAATGGAAATGGATGTAGATGTTGCTTTGTGAGTAGCCCCATAAATGTAATGATTAATTGAGATAATATCCTTGTTAAATATTGGTGTTAATGATAGGGGGATAATAATATCACCTACAATAGTCTTAAAGGAATTAGAAGAAGTTGAATGCTAGACTATGTTGGACATCCTGTATTTATTTCATTAAAGAGATTAAATTAGGTTCAATGTTTCAAGAGAAGTTGATGGAATTGTAAGGAAACCATACACAATTTATTTTTAAATATGGATGCTATAATAATTGATGAAAATACACATGGATGAAGGTTTATGAATTTTGTAGTTAGTTTGAAATGATAAGGAATAAAAGTGAATGAAATAATCTGACATGGGTGTTTAATATGTTACTATAAACCTTGGAAAGAATCTAAAAAAGTTTTAAACTATTATAATAATTCATAGAATTATTTGAAGTTGTTATAAGGTTATTTGAAGTGATAAATAGTTACATGAGTTGATATAATGTTGATTTAAATTGATTGAAAGAATTCTTATAATTCTGTTTAGGATTGGAAAAATGGTTTAGTCTTAAACCCTATGTTGCTGTTTATAAGGTTATATATAGATCATCATAATGTTGATATCTTAAAAAGGTTACCAATATTTTTAAGGTCCACTTATATGTGATAAAAATTGAAAAGTGATAATCTTTGTATCCATACACTTTATATGGTTGAGTTTGGAGTTTTTAAGGTTCATGTGAAGACTTCGCAAGGTTGCTCAAATTCAGAAGGTTTAGCTACATAACTTTGTAAGGTTCAACTACAATTATTCTTATGGTTTTCTGAATTTTTATGGTTAAATACATTTCAAATATTCATACTTAGTAATTTTTCACTATGGAAATTTTTAAGGTTCCTGACCAAAGTAATATTCAATCATAAGGTACATCCAAGGGTTGAGTTGTGTTGAGTTCTATAATATAGAAAAAGTCGTGAACCCTACATTGATACATCATTAGGTTATTGAACATAATATAGTTCATCAAATTAATTTTCATCTTCATAAAGTTACTTCAATTTGTTTAAAGTTCCTTGCAACTTTGTAAGGTTCAACACTTAGAAAAATATAACAAGTTTATGTAATGAAATATCTGAGTTTTATAGAATTGTATATTCTAAAGACAAATATATTTGATGATTATAAAGTTGTTTATTCATTATTTAAACATCATGATTCAATGTTTGGACATGATACAATATTGTTTTTAGTAATATTAAATGATATGGATGTGAGAGGATCATTATTCCATTATATTTTTACTTTCAAATGAGAATATTTGAAAATCAATTTTGGTGATCAAAATAGAGGTTAAATTTGTTGATGCTTGTGTTTTGGTTCATTGTATTAAATATAAAAAACTCATTTCTGATTCTTTATAAATATGATAAGATCAATTTTAAGGAACAATTACATAAATTAAATATTGAAGCTGATGTTGTGCTATTATTTTCAAAAGCTCTCATGCTATGAGGAAATGTGTTATAGTATAGATTTGATTTGTTGTATGATTTTAATATTTCTTTTGAAGAGTGTTTTATTTAAGGATGTTGTTGAAATATTTTTATAATAATGTTATTGAGATTACTAGGAGAATAAATTTAATAATTATTCTCCTGAGATAAATTGAGAATGAAAATAAAAGAAGGGTAATTATATAAAACCATTGGAGGAAATCAGTTGAGGAAAAATGCAAGGACACATGAGGACACACCCACATTATATCTTTGAGGAAAAAAATATAGAGAGGATAATGTGGAAAATAATGTTTCATGAATATGTGATTTGTTTTCTTGCAAAAAATATTTTAATATATTTCCATTTCTGTAAATTGATAAACGACCCCTAAATATAAAAGGTGTTTCTCATACAAAAATGGAGTCGTTGAGGGAGACACTTCAGAAAGAGGAGGAGAACCTCATGAGAGAATGATTGGAGCTCTTAGTGAGAAGTCATAAAAACCTAATAACATAATAAATATTATATGGGTATTGAAGTAGAGGATATATCAGACCTTGTTCTGTTAATTAGATTCAGTCGATGCTGAAGAATAAGAAGAAGAATGAGAAGAAACTGGAGTGCATACTAGTTCCTATGATACCCATTATGTAGAAGTGGGAATGTAAAGAAAGAATAAATGATATAGTGTATAGAGATATATTGAATACTTATTCACTATATAGATCCTTGAAGTCTGAGTGACATGATCCTATGAATAGATTTTGAACAAGATTTGTGAAGCATGGTTGTAAATAAAAGACTGAGTTTCATGCTGGTATTCCTAAAGATCCAAAAGTAGTCAAAGCCTCGGTTCTAAGATAGAATATGATTAGATTTTTTGATTCAATGGCATACTTGAAAATATTTATTTTCTACTTAAAAGGTTGTAGGATAAAATGATAACTGACAATAACTAGTATAAATAACCTAGTGGAGTAGTATTCATTCATCTATGTAATACAATGAACGTGGTTATGGATGATACTTGTAAAATACACTATATTTTATGATAAAATGATAGTGTAGAATCTATGACAAGAACATCATGATCATAAAAAGGAGTAGGTTTCCCTTGATGGTTCAAACCATGTATAAATACCGTGTGTTGATATCACTTTTTATTTCACTTTACATGTGGTATTGTGGGTTGGGTTAAACATAAACAGAACCATTTATATCCAAATAGGTTAAAGGGGTTTCAATAACAAAAGGGGATATAATTAAAATAAAATTTTGTATTTTGTAAAAGATTTATCCACACTCGATTCAACCCCCCTCCTAGGTTTCTACACCATTCCACTAGGACTAACACATATAACAAATGACTATATAATTAATAGTCATATGTCCAATGCCCATATGTCCAACACTCATATTATATTCCTATATATATCCATACATACCTCTATGATCATTCATCTTATTAATTTTCTTTATTCACAGAATTTATATTATATTTCTAATGTTTTCCTTATTTCAAGGTTATAATTAGAGGTATGATTTTCGTTGAAAACCATGAGTATTAAGATTTCATATTCATGCTCTTTTTTACTTACTTGTGATTTTATTCCTCTTATAGCTTTAAGGATGTTTCATATTGAATTTTCATAATGTATTAATGTTTATCTTGCACTGTAATATTTTATCTCAATAATATATATCATGGTTCATTTTATTTTAGTGATACATGTGAAAAAATATATTTGACACAATATTTATTTAAAGGGAAATATATACTAAAATCATGGGGTGTTACATTTAGTATATATTTGGTATTGTATAAATGGATTTAGGGAAAGGAAAATAGAAAAGTAAACTTGAAAAAATAATTTTTAGTAACTAGAATGGAATAACCACTTCCTTTAAACAATAAAATATGGATTCCATATAAAGGAGGGTATAATAGGGGGTATAGAAGGGGACTCTAAAATTTTAAAGAAAAATCTAAAAAATTATCAAAATTTTATCCTTAACACCCCTCATCCCTTGCACCTTCCCACCCCAACTACCACTATCATCTAGCCTGGAAATCACACTTGACCACCCATATAACTCCCGACACTGATGCAACACCCAATATTTTACAAGAACGCCTAAAGTTGTTTATAATGAAAATTTCATTAAATTTCAACATAAAAGGAATTAATCAAATTCTAGTGGATTAGAATCAATGAGAAGTTTAAAATTTTGGTTTATATATCATGGGGTGGAATTTTTAGTGTTTGGGGTTGTTTAAATGATGTATTTAGACATGGAAGATTAGTTAGAAAAGGAAAAATTGTGAATTTAAGTTGATCCTAGGAAATAGAGGATAATTTGGGTTATATATGAACCTTATGGATCACTTCTAGGTTCTAAATAGATGGATTATAGGGCTAGTAGTGTCAATGTGCTATTACCTTTTCTATTAGAAACCTGGTGACCCACCATACTACCTGTGGGGATCCCCTAGGAGTTCAGTAGTCCCCCCACCCACAATAGGTGGGTACCTTTTCATCCTTCAAAATAGATTTATTAATAACCCTTTCATGTTTCTTATTCCCCTAAAAGCTAAATAAAATGGATAAGGTCTCCCTTTCTCTGTTTTCTTCCTCCCTTCTTTATTGTAAATCCATGATGGTTTGTGTGTGGTTCATTTTCTAAATCAAGGTAAAGTTACTATAGTTTATTTTATTTATCCTTAATCTTGTATTTATATGATTTTGGAAACATAAAACTATGGATTGATAATGAATTCTATGAATCAAGGTGAAATTTATCTACCATGATCGAGATTCTGCACTTGGATAATAAAAGAGGCCGGGAGAGGATGAATTCACTCCATAGGATGTTTTTTACAAGATGTAAATGAATTAGTGAATTAACCTTTAGATTTTATAAATTATGATAGAAATTTACTTATCAATATAAAATATAAATTGGTTATTTTATTATAGGGGGGTTGGGAGTCACCTATGAATTACTCATTCTTCGTTTCTTGTGGATTTTATATTTTTGTGTTGTTTGGTGAGTTTTACTTTGATTATGTTGATGTTGAATTTTAATTGGGAATTTTTATTAAATAATTATTTGATTATTTTATAATAAAAAGTATCATTGATATCAATGATATATATAGTGAGTTTGAATACATATGGGAAGTTTTATGAGGTAGGTAGTCCCAAATATTTCCCTTATTTTATATTTGAATTCATGTGTCTTCTCATACGTGATTTTTGATAAATACATGAGATGGAACTGAATATAATTCAATGTCTCTTATATAGACAATAGAAAATTTATGTAACTTATTAAGGCCATGGAAGATGTTTCTCATGAATTATTCTATGTTAAGGATGCTTCGTGAGTTTATTAAATAGTGATCCAAGGGTAGAACTATGAAAGGAATCCATTGAGGGTTTTCTAATTAGGTTAATGACTGGAGTGACTTAGCAAGGTCTCATGTGATGATATATGAATCTTTCCCATGAGCGGTGAGCTATGTGATAGGATCACTTTTGGAACCTTATAAGAATATTGTTTATAGGGAGGTTTAACCCACAATCCTAAACTAAGATGATTGTGAGAGGAATAATATGGCCTCATATGATCACTATAAGGAATCTATGGAGGGTAGACTTGTTTGGTTAGCTACCTAATGAGTGGTTGTCCTTTGGGGTCTGTATATGGGGAGATTTATAGATATGGATAATAAGCTATGTCCTTACTTGAGAGGTGGATTGTAAGATAAATGAGGACTAAACAGTATAGTCCATTTTTGGTCTCATATAGCTAAGATAGAAAATATACTTAGGATAGAATAACAATGTGACCATTAAGTGATAGGTCTATCTCATGGACATAGGGTGTGGGGCTGGTGAGTCATGGCCAAATATCCCAATTCATCTAAGGGGTGATAACTGAGTTTTACGAGTTATGCCTAAGATGTAAAAGCCCTAAATCAAGGGTATTGGAATACATTACACATGGGATGAGAAAGATGATAATAATTGAGGACTTGGATATCAATACACCAGGATGCATGACACGTGAGGAATTATAGTTTTTTAATTGAGTGATATAACATTGAGTTATGTGATAAATTTTTATTATGATTATGGTCCTAAAATTTCTTATTGTGATGTGTTGTACTAATTGACCCAAGGGATAAACAAAAGTATATTGAGTCAGATATTTGGGAATCTATAGGAGTATTGGATGCATGATTAGAACATGTGATGTTAAGAGTATTTATAGGTTGGTAACAATGCCAACCAATGATTTTAATAGAGTTTTTATAGGTTGGATACTATATAAATATATTATTTTAATAATGTACATCATGTTTGGGCACTATGATATTTTCTAGGTTAGGTACTCTTCCATCACTTGAATCAATAGAGTATTCCATTTTAGGCACACATCAAACCAATGATTTCAATATAATGTTACAAGGTTGGGAACTTTTCAAACATTTGACTTGAATAACCACTACTGGGATGGGTATTCTACTTACCTAAGATTTGATGGATTATTTTATGTTGGTAACTTTCCCAAACTATGATTATCAGAAAAAAAAATTGGGGTTAAGTATCTCTACCAACATGTTATTAAGATATCAGTTTTGATATCATGGGATAATATAGTTCATGGCGGTTATAATCTAACATTGGGAAAGTAAACACATCCATGTCTTATAAATGACCATCCTATTGACAATCTTTAGAAAAAAAATGAATTTATACCATCAAGGAGTCTTCTTGAGCACCTAATAATGTGACTTGTGTGATGTAGATGTTTATCTCTACTTTAATTTTTAACTATACACAGATGCACAAATATTATGAATTATATTAGAGTCACATCATTTGAATCCTAATGATGTGTATACACATAAAATTAATGTGAGACTACATGGATATAAAAACCTTATTTTTAGCATACATGTTAAGGAAAAGGTCTTAACACTAGTTTTTAAGTTAGACTAGGTTGATAGTGTAATGCCCCGACAACATAAGCCCAGAGCTGATGCATTATTTTATTATATTGGAATGATTACAAGGAATCAAATCCCAAAGTACTGATCAGTTTAGCAGTCTTAGAAGACCATATTACATTCATGATATCTATAATACAAAGGTAAAAGAAAATAAAACATGATACAATATGAAATAAACTGCATCCTTGAAAGCTTATTCAAAGTTTTCTTCTTCAAAACCCGGGGAAAGGAAACATAAGAAAGGGGTGAGCTCAGATGCTCAGTAAGGGTAAGTAATAAAGTGAAAGTTATCATAAACATAAACATTAGGAATGGTGAATAACTAAAAACACATGCCTTTAAAATATAAACTTGATCATAATATATAAGGAATGAAAGCTGAGTAAATAAAGTCATATAACTGATCACATGAAACTTTTACCGAAGATATTCTACTAGTAGAATAATCACATTATTTATAAATTACTAATACTATAACGAGGGAATGAATATATAAAACATTATAAACCTATTATCGAGGTCTCATCCAAGACTTCTGAAAATACTAGGGTAAGGCCTCGACCAAAACCCAATTTTGTTGTGTCTCATGTGACCTACTGATGCATCGAGGGGCTATTGTAGGCCCCACCCATCACTTGTTAAGTATAATTCATTCCTCATATGTCTAATAAATATATATTTAAATAAAAGTGTCATATACCACTTTTAAATATTTTAATCATAATAATAGATGAAAATACTCTAATTAAATCATTGATAAATTCTTGAGGAAAATGACCATTAAACATTCCAAAGTGTCCCATACCACTTTAAAACATTTAATTATTAATTACGTATAATATAATAATAATAATAATAAGACTCATGATTTGATATATATAAGGTAATTAAATACACCACATGCAATTAATAAATGGTGAACAAGTCATAGATCTCATAGAATTAAAAGTGATATGAGAAAAATCCTTTTATACTTTGGAAATAAGATTCCTTTTAGAAAATCATTTATATTTGTCTTGAAATCATATTTTCAACATGTATATCTCATAAAAAAATAAGTACATTTAAATTATATTTGAGGCATAAATGATTTCCCACTTAAGTTAAATCTTGTAAAAATAGTTTTTAAGAAGCTTTAGAAATAAAACATTTTAGTGCGGTTTAAGGAATAGATTTAAAATCAGAAAGGCGTGTTTGTTTTCATAAAACCAAAAATGAACCGAGATAGTTATTTCATGATAAAATTTTTTATTTTATAAAAATAATTACGGATTCAAACATATTACGTAGTGCACTTGAAAATGGGTATGAATTTGAGAAGTTCCCTTCAATCGGGCTTGTTTATCGGAAAGAATTGAGAAGGAAACCATTTTAAAACATGAATATCCCCATAAAAGAAGGATGATTAGATATAGATATATTATTTTGTAACATATAAATAAAATTTATAATAAGGATACAAAAATAAATAAGCATTACATTTGAGTAAAGGTGGAGAAAGAGTAACCCGAAGGAAAAAACGGGGGTTCAGGTAGAATTCCTTACCAGTTTGTAATCAATCGAATCATATTCCCCAAAATTAATAATCATTAAAATTATACATTTAATACCATTATAATAAAAATATTCGTGACATGATACATCAATTCATAGTATCCATACACCATATATAAGAAGTAGTGGTGAATAAGGAATGTCTCACAAAAATGGAAGTGAGATGAGAAAACCCTTACAATGATTGTATCATTAGAGTGAGGAAAAATCAATGATATAATTATGTGTGATAAATAAAAATAAAAAAATTAAGTGGGTATATAGTATAAAAAAATCTGAGGTCATTCACACATATTATTGTAGAAAACACAACCAATGGCATAGATGTTTAACTCAATGAATGGAAATTGAGTTAAGATATCCCTTACCTTATGTCTGAATGTGTTCCGCTCTTAACCTTAAGGTCATGGAATGTGAAATTAGACTGATTCATAAATTAATTAAGAACCTGTTATACATGTATTTATTTTATCATAATTTTATTAAGTTTATTTATGTATTTATTGATAAGTTATAAGGTTAAATTCCGTCATTTTGGAGTGTTTGATTTCTTGGTTTTCATAATCGGTTCGCTTGTTTATGGAGTTTGTGCATAATGTATATAATTATATAGAATTGAATTTATATAATATTTATGAACATCCATTAGTGTAAATGGTTGTACATATCATTTGGTTATTTTTAGAGAGGATGAATCATTAGATAAAATTTTAATGATAAACGCTTGGATTAATTTGGTGGGTTTTCGATCACCACGAACTCATTTGTTTTATAATTTAATAACATTAGTAAAAATTGATTATAGAACATTAAATAGGATATATTAAATATATTATGATCTTGTTGAACCATAAAAATGGTTTCATGACCATAATTGAATATGGTAATAGAAATTGAAAACTCGTCGTCCTTGAATGTGATAGATTAACACATCTCAGACAGTGTTTTCATTTTTAGTATAAGAGGAGGGGGGAAGAGAGATGATGATAAAATATTACATTAGGATAATATCATTCCAGTACATGTAAGGTACTGTAATTATCATAGGATTTGGATGAGAGGAGGTGAGGAGAGAGAAACAATAGAATGGAACTTGTAAAAGAAATTGAAAGAAAAAGGAAGAGAGGTTTACCTCTTGAGTACTCCTTGAGAAACTCCTTAAAGCCTTTATTTTTGGAATTTTGTTGAGACCAATAGGTCTTGGATGTGGGTAAGGGGCTTGATAAGAGTATTTGGTAGAACTTAGTCAAGGCTCAATGCTTGAGTGGTGTGAGAGGAAGAGGGGTGAGGGGTAGTTTTTATAGTGGATGAGAGGAGGGTTTTCCATTATTTTAATCATCATTTAATTATTTTGGCTCAAGAATATGAATATTATTGATTCATGTGACTAAAAATAGTGATAAGTTCATGTGAGTTTGAACTAAGTTTGCTTACATCAGTCTTCCATCACCTATGACTCAATAAATCATGTATTTAGCATTTATCATAAATTAATGTATTTTCACTATTCACAAAAAATTCACCCTAACCATTTTTTGATGTGTAGAATCAAAAAATGAACTCCATTTTATAAAAATAATTTTCTAAATATAAGAAATTTAATTTTTAATTACAAGCACCATTTACTCAAAAAATACAATTTTTATAATTATAACTGTTTTTATAATACCCTGAAAAATTAACTAAGGTTGCATTAAATTATCCCAAAATCATAGGAAAAAAAAATATTGATTTATGAATACATTTTATGAAAAATTAATTATATTTTAAATTATATTATTAATTATAAAATTTTAAATAAATATTTATTGCTCAGAAAAATACCAACACTTAATTATTAGTGTTTAAAATATTTACTTTCATTTATAAGGTGCCTAAATTTTATTTATAATTACATGGGTGAGGTTACTATTCATAAGGGTACATTAATATTAATAAGGGTATGTCACTATTCATAAGGGTAAGTTATTATTCACCAAAATTTAAGTTGATTCTTTCAGACTCTAAATATCTTACTGAACACAACCGTGTATGTCCATTTTTTGAAATTCAAAACACAAAAGTGGTAAAATTATTTTTAACGTCTAGGTTATAACTACAACAAATTATTGTTTCATAGAGACTCAGTGTTGTGTGAATATAAGATATCTAATGAATTTTATGAATAAATATACCATAAAATCTTGGGGTGTCATAATAATAGTGAATATATTCATAACATAATTTAGTATTTATCAAAATAATTATAATAGTCAATATATATATTATAATATATTGATAAAAATGAATTTTTCAATAATCAAATACACATATTCATATTAATATATTATTTTATACAAAATAATACTATAAAATAATATTTATTTTTAAAATTAATTTGAAAGCTATAAATTTGAAATATAAGTATTATTAATTAAAACACTTAATCTTAAATTATTATTTTTCATAAATTAATGTATTTAAAATTATAAAATAAATTACTGTGGTGTTACATTATTCCCCCCTCAACATAATTGCGTCCTCACAGTTCGAAACTTCACTTCGAAAGTTAAAGGTTAATACTTGAAAATTCTCTTATGGGAAACCCACATCAAAAATAGGGTTAATAAAATATTCTCTTAATAAGGGGGAAAGTGAAATGCATAGGTTACCACAAATCTACGCATTTGAATAGGATAACATTAGTGTGAAGTGAAAATATGGAAATAGAAGAATAATCTAACCATCATGTTCTGATGGAAAGTGATAGATAACATGTTTAGATGAAAGTTGAAAACCATAAACTATAGTTATGAAAAAGTTCATTGATATCATTACAAATTTTGATAATAGGACTCCATTTTTTATAACCATTTTCCTAGAGTTGAGGAATTATTCCACTTTATAAGAGTATAAATATATGTTTCTATTTCCTAAACACAAACTTATCCTTTGATTTCACCTTGAAATATCTATACTTCATCACTTAGCACAAGTTGTGCCATGTGGTGAAGTAATACATTAACCTCCAAAAGCTAATACAATGATCAACTTAAAGCATTCATAGATGGTTTAACTTTCCATAATGATTCAAAAATTTGGAAATAATGTCTCTAAATTTCCAAGATTAACTTGTCATTATCCCTTAATCAACATGAAGGAGCTCAAAATTTTCACATTCCAAACATGTGAATAACTTCATTATATATCCTCTTTATATATGTTAATAACTCGAATTACCATAAAACCTTATCAGAAACATGAATTCTTCCGTATTCCTTAAGTAAGATACGTGTTATTGTATTTATTACTTAAATCTAAAAGTGTTGTAAACTCCTTCAATGATAGCATAGAACACTTGTCGACAAGTCAATAATCAGTTCCAAGGTAGTCAGTACTTATCTAAGTCAATCATTTCTTCATCATTATCTCAATATTAGGAATATATTTAGGGTTTTCTTTTCATCAATCACGTGTTCTCCAAAATTTTTAACTTCCACCAAATATCTTTTATTGGTACATTCAACTTATGGTCTCAAATCCTTAATGAAAATTTACTATAGTACGATTCTCATATATTCCATAATTCTTATAAATAGTACATTGTTGTCAAAATATTCAAATAACATGATTATTGACTAGGCATATTAATCATTCTACTTAATTTATGGAAGCATCATAACTTGATCATTATCCAGTAACATCATTTGGGGTATATTCCATTGATTCTTGGGACATTCATTTGCATAGTTCCCCATATCCTTATAGTTGAATCATTGAATATAGGAGAATTTGTTCCTTATCTTTCAATTATGAGCATGGTGGCATTTTTCTTGACACTTAACGTAAACTCATTTTCCTCTTAATTATATACCAAGTTGTTTCCTTCCACAATTATCACATGTGGGAAAATACTTCTTTCCCTTCTTCCCTTTATCCATATTTTTCCTAGTTGTCCTCTTCTTATCCTACTTCTTTCCGAAGCTAGAATACTTATAAAACATTTTATCCATCTTATTAGGACATTATATTATCTCCTCATATGATGAGAATTTTTGAGAGACTATTTCCCTTCGAAAGACTGGATTAAACCCATAGAAGAAATGATCATTCTTACTGTTTGAATTATATGATTTGTTGTGGTTCTAATTCCTTTTGATAGGAGTCATTTCTAAACAATGGAATACACTATATTAGATCATGAAATTATGAATAATAATGTATAATTACAATACTCATTAAATAAATAACATAAATTGAAGAAAAAAATTATGCATAGATAATCTCATAATAATAAACATGGTTCCTTTGGGGTCATATTTACTTTTAAATGCTTTATATTAGTTTGTAAAGAATATGTGAATTATCATAAGAATATCCCCTAGGAGTGTCAAACTAGGTTTGTAGTAAGACCTGTTGTCATGTACCAGGTTACCCCGAGTCAAGCCCTGAATAATTTATTGGAGTTGTTACTCCTAGGTACATATGTGAAAGAACCACATCTACTTGTAGTATCTAGACAGGGATGTATTTTCTAGGAAGATGCAAATAATCTATACCTTACCAAAATTATAATATGTTCTTCTATTCTTATCCTCAAAGTATATATTAGAGTTTTCTTCCCTAATCTACATTTTCTAAATTTATTTTCCAAGGTTGTTGTTAAACTTCCTTTGATACCAACTGTAACACCCTGACCCCAAAAACTCAAAGTTGATGCCTTATTTTATTAAATTAGCATGATTACAAGGAATAAAATCCTAAAGGACTGGTCATTTTAGTAGTCTTATAATACCATATTACATTCATTATACCTATAATACATAGGTAAAAGAAAATAAAACATGATATAATATGAAATAAACTACATCCTTTAAAGCTTATTCAAAGTTTTCTTCTTCAAAACCTAGGTAAAGGAAACATAAGAAAGGAGTGAGATCAAATGATCAGTAAGGGTAAGTAATAAAGTGAAATTTATCATAAAAATAAACATTAGGCATGGTGGATAACTTAAAACATATGCCTTTAAAACATAAACTTGAGCATAATATGGCATGAATGAAAGCTGAGTAAATAAATCCATATAACTAATCACATAAAACTTTTACCATGGATATTATACTAGTTGAATAATCACATGATTTATCAATTACTAATTCCATAATGAGGGAATGCATATATCATAAATCATAAACTTGTCATTGAGGCCTCGACCAAGACTTCTAAAAATACTAGGGTAAGGCCTCGGCCAAAACCCAATTCTGTTTTGTCTCATGAGACCTACCGATGCATCGAGGGGCTATAGAAGGACCCACCCATCACTTGATAATTCCAATGAATTTATAATATGTCTAATAAAATATATCTTTAAATCAAAGTTTCCCATAATACTTTGAAATATTTGAATCATAATCATAGATGAAAATACTCTGATTAAATCATTGTTAAATTCTTGAGGAAAATGATCGTTAAACATTCCAAAGTGTCTCATACCACTTTAAAAAATTTAATTATTAATTGAATATAATATAATAATAATAATAATACTCATGATTTGATATATAAAAGGTAATTACATATACTACATGAAAGGAATAAGTGGTGAATAAGCCTTAAATCTCATAGAATTAAAAGTGAAACGAGAAAAAAACCTTTTTACTCTGGAAAGAAGATTTCTTTTGGAAAATCATTTATATTTGTCTTGAAATCAGATTGTAAAAATTTATATCCCAAAAAATAAAAGGGAAGTAAATTTAAATTATATTTGAGTCATAAATGATGTCCCACTTAAGTTAAATCATGTAAAAATAATTTTTAAGAAGCTTTAGAAATAAAACATTTTAGTGTGATTTAAGGAAGAGATTTTAAAGTAGAAAGGAATGTTTTTTTCATAAAACCAGAAATGAACCAATATAGTTATTTGATGATAAAATTTGTGATTTTATAAAAATAATTATGGCTTCAAACATATTACATGGTGCACTTGAAAATGGGTATGAATTCGAGAAGTTCCCTTCAATCGGGCTTGTTTATCGGAAAGAATTGAGAAGGAAACCATTTTAAAATATGAATATCCCAATAAAAGAAGGATGATCAGATATAGATATATTATTTTGTAACATATAAATATAATTTATAATAATAATACAAAAATAAAGAAATATTACATTTGAGTAAAGTTAGAGAAAGAGTAACCCGAAAGAAAAACGGGGGTTCGGGTAGAATTCCTTACCAGTTTGTAATCAATCGAATCATATTACCCAAAATTAATAATCATCAAATGATATATTAAATACCATTAGAATACATATATTCATGATATGATACATCAATGGGTAGTATCCATACACCATATATAAGAAGTAGGGGTGAATAATGAATGTCTCACAAAAATGGAAGTGAGATAAGAAAACCCTTACAATGATCGTATAATTAGAGTGAGGAAAAATAAATGACATAATTATGTGTGAAAAATAAAAATACACAAAATGTAAGTGGTTATATATTATAAAACAATCATAGGTCATTCACACATATTATTAGAGAAAACACAACCAATGGTATAGATGTTTAACTCAATGAATGAAAAATGAGTGAAGATATCCCTTACCTTATGTCTGAATGTGTTCCAATCTTGGCCTTAAGGTCCTGAAATATGAAATTAGACTGATTAATAAATTAAATAATAACCTATTATACATTTATTTAGTTTATCATAATTTTATCAAGTTTATTTATGTCCTTATTGATAAGTTATAAGGTTGAATTTCATCATTTTGGAGTGTTATTTCTTGATTTTCATAATCGGTTTGCTTATTTATGGAGTTTGTGCGTAATGGATATAATTCTACAGAATTGAATTTATATAATATTTATGAAAATCTAGTAGTTAAACTTTTTTATACATATCATTTGGTTATTTTTAGAGAGGATGAATCATTAGATAAAATTTTAATGATAAACTCTTGGATTAGTTTGGTGGTTTTCAATCACCATGAAATCATTTTGTTTTATAATTTAATAATGTTGGGACCAAGTTGGATGATGAAGTTTTTGGATGCATGAATTATTGTATTTTGTTGTCAAGTAATTTTTAGAATAAAGTGAATCACTTCAATTTGTATAAGTGGGTGAGAAAAGATAGGAAAGTTCCAATATTTTCCACGGTAAATATAACGATGCTTTGCTGGTTTGTATTTCACAAAGATCATAAGTTGGTTGGAGAAATTGTGATGCAATATTTATGAATTAAAGAGGTAGAAAATATTTTTTCAATCATCATGGTTGGTCTTGTATAAGCAGGTGTCTAAGGTGGCGTAGTTTTCCAGTGTTTGCCAAATTTTTGGGGTCCAAAATTTGGAGTTGGGCTAGCATTACGAAAAGTAGATTTCCTTGAAGATATCATAAAAATATGGTAAAGGAATGAATTTATTGAAAATTGTCTTCATGAAGTAGATTTTATATAGACATGAAGAATGTTGATGGTGTTCTCTCCGACTACGATAAGCTTCACGAATGGTAGAGTTGAAGAGCTTTACAAGCGAGCATTGCGGTGGTGAAGAGAATTGTGAGTGGAGAATTGCATCGGTGAAAAGGAATAAGGAGTATTTCAATAGTGAAAAGGAAGAAGGATCATTGCGGTGGCACAAATAATTTGACTGAACACTTCGCAATTATGGAGAGATTTGTGAATCTGGAAAATAGCCATGGTTTTTCGTGAAATAGAGTGATTTTCAGTGGAAATTTCAGAGCTCTGTAATTTGGTGTTGACATGGAACTGAGGTGGAATAATAGTTCTAGAGTTAGTTGTAAATGCCTATAAATAAGCCCCTACCCCTTGAGAATAAGAGAGAGACTTAACGAGAGTTTCAGAGCTCTCGAATTGTGAAGAAGGTTCACGGAGAAAGTGAGCTCTATGAAGGTAGTAAGTTCCACAAAGGGAAGGAGCTTCGCGACAAGCTGTTGAAATTTGTGAAAGAAGTTAACTTTGAAAAGACCAATTCTTGCTTAGAGAAATAATGAGCTCTAAGATCTAGTGAGCTCTGTGAACTAGAGAGCTCTGCGAACTAGAGTGCTCTGCAAAGCTCGTAGCTTCGTGAAGGAGATCTGTGAGCTGAAGAATTGAGTACCCAAATTAAGTGAGAAGTGCTTTCAAGTGGATAAATCTATGACTAGGTTATAGTACTAATTATTATTACTAATTCCAGTTAGTTCCTATCAACTTCTTGATAGGAAAGACAATAGTTGTTTTTAATTATCGGATTTGTGAAAGTTTCGTAAGAAGCACAGAGATATTGTATTTCCCTATTTGTGATAAGAGGGTGCACACACACTTGAGGATTATCTCCCAAGTACTACATGAGTGTAAGGGTATATCCTACTCATTTTATTCCACATAAAAGGATTGTTTTCTAGTGGATTGTGTGGTACTGGATTGTTTTTGTACCATACCAAGGACGTAGCTACTCTTGTTGAGTAGTGAACCTTGTAAATCTTGTGTTCTTATGGATGTGTGTCTTGTTTGTGTTCATCAAGGAAGGAACTATTTAACAGTAGGTGAAGGTTGTTTCAAAAATAAGAAAACATAAAAGAAAAATATATCATTGATTCACCCCCTCCTCCTCTCAGTGATACTTGGATCCTGATTGGGCAACTTCAAATACCATGTGTACAAACTAATTCCAAAACATTAAATAGAATATATTACATATATTATGATCTGGTTCAACCATAAAAATAGTTTCATGACTATAATTTAAAATTTTAATAGAAATTGAAAACCCATCGTCCTTGAATGTGATAAATTAACACATCTCGGATGGTGTTTTAATTTTTAGTATAAGAGGAGGGGGAAAGAGAGATGATGATCAAATATTCCATTAGCATAATATCATTCTAGTACATGTATGGTACTGGAATTATCATATCATTTGTATGAGGGGATGATATGAGAGAGAAACAATAGAATGTAACTTGTAAAAGAAATTGAAAGAAAAAGGAAGATAGATTTACCTCTTGAGTACTCCTCCTTGAGAACATCCTTAAGGCCTTTGGTTTTGGCCTTTTGGTGAGACTAGTAGGTCTTGGACATGGGGAAGGGGCTTGGGAAGATTATTTGGTAGAACTTATGCAAGGATCAAACCTTGAGTGGTGTGAGAGGAAGAGTAGATGATGGGTGGTTTTTATAGTGTAGGAGAGGAGAGTTTTTCCATTTTTTTAATCATTATTTAATTATATTAGCTCAAGACTATGAATAGTCTTGATTCATGTGACTAAAAATAGTAATAAGTGCATGTGAGTTCAAACCAAGTGTTATTACATCATCCTTACATCACTTATGACTCGATAAATCATGTATTTAGCATTTATCATAAATTAATATATTTTCACTATTCACAAAAAAAATTCAAGTATTTCAAAAAAATCCCAAAAAATCAACCTAAATTTTTTTCGATGCGTATAATCCAAAAATGAAATCCATTTTATGAAAATAATTATCTAAATATGATAAATTTAATTTTTAATTATAATCACCATTTACTCAAAAAATACAGTTTTTAAATTTATAATTGTTTTTATAATACCCTAAAAATTTAACTAAGGTCTCACTAAATTTTCCCAAAATCATAGGACAAAAAAATATTTATTTATGAATAAATTTTATGAACAATGAATTATCTTTTAAATTAATTTATTAATTATAAAATTGTAAGTAAATATTCATTGCTCACAAAAATACCAACACTTAATTATTAATGTTTAAAATATTCACTTTCATTTATAAGGTGCCTAAATTTTATTTATAATTACATGGGTGAGGTTACTATTCATAAGGTTACATTAATATTCATAAGGGTAAAGTTTCTATTCATAAGGGTATGTCACTATTCATAAGGGTAAGTTACTATTCACCAAAAATTAAGTTAATTCCATCAGACTCTAAATATCTTACTGAACACAATAATGTATGCCCATTTTTCAAAATTCAATCAAAAAAAGTGGCAAAATTAAGTTTAACATCTAGGTTAAAACTACAACAAAGTATTGTTTCGCATAGACTCGGTGTTGTGTGCATATAAGCTATCTAATTAATTTTATGAAGAAACATACCATAAAATCTTGGGGTGACATAATAATAGTGAATATATTCATAACATAATTTAGTATTTATCAAAAATAATTATAATAGTCAATATATATATTAAAATCTATTGATAAAAATGAATTTTTTTAATAATCAAATACAAATATTCATATTACGATATTCTTTTACACAAAATAATACTATAAAATAGTATTTGTTTTTAAAATTAATTTGAAAGCTATAAATTTGAAATATTAGTGTGATTAATTAAAACACTTAATTTTAAATTTTTATTTTTCATAATGTAATGTATTTAAAATTATAAAACAAATTACAGGGGCGTTACAAATAGGGATATGATGGTTGTACTGAGGTGCGACTATAATCCTTATATTAGAGTCTTTTGTAGATATTTATTTTATTATTTAGTTATTTTATGTACATGATCGGCCTAGTGAGTGATCCATTTCATGATGTATGACTTATATGATATGTCAAGGGTTAATTTTGGTATGACATGGTACATGTTATCTATTATGGTTGGACATTCAATGTGATTCAAAAATGGAAATTTTGTGATGTTTTCCACAAAAAAAATAATATACCCTGACCGGGGGTGAATCAGGGTACTATAATTTGAAATCCTCTCTTGTTCACGATCCTATTTTCACTTTTGAGGAACAATCATCTCCCCCTTACAATCACTTTTTAGTGAATAAAGCAGTAAAAGAACACAATTTTTTTACTCAGTTCACCTAGACTAAGCTAATCCAGGGAGCATGAAAACAAAAGTGTGTCAATGCAACTGAGATACTAAGTACACTACAATATTCGTGATTAAAAACTAGTACAGGTGCATTGACCCTCAAGATTCACTATTCACACAACACATTCAAAGAACATAGTACTTTTTTTGCAATGAGTAATGCACTACTAATTATATGATAAAATTATTCTCAACTAAATTTATATGAGAGAATACACCAAGAATGGTGTATTACTTCTACATAGGTCCCAGGAATTTCTAGTAAGGTAGAACACCTCGAATATCTTCCCCCTTTTCACCTTCTACTTTATAGAATTTATATAATTTTGTTCACTTATCTCTAAATATCTTCTCTATCATCCTAAAAACAAAAACTCAACACCACATCTCAATTTAATCCACCAAATTAAATCCAATTAATGGGTCTTTAACCATATCATTGACCGTCTATAAAGATGATGGTTTTTATTCCTCATGGTTTTCCTTAAAAAGTCACAGACACATTCCTCCTTGCTATAAAAGGATGACCATAATGTGTGGCCATAATCACCACAACATAGCACAATCCTAATAGAAACTCCCTCTAATATGGTTGGCTCAATGCTTACTACTTGTCTCCTCTTCTTCCCGAGAAACTCAATCCTTGACACACCATGGACCATAGTGTGTATGATTTCTAGTATCTCAATAAAAAAAACTCACACTCAAGTTACCCACGTCATCCAAATCACCCATAATGGTCTTCCTCATTTCTGACAGGTATATCATAAATTCACCATGGCTACTAACACATTATGACCAACTTCATCTTCTCATTTTCACTTCTCTAAGTCTCCATGCAGTCTGTTCCTCTAAAATGCACTCAACCCGAACCATGGCCTCTGCAACAACTGATTTATAGCTCCATGTGTTACACAAGTGATCTTTTAGCTTGAAACGCCATCCACTATGGCATGGGAAATGATATATGATCATTTTGCAGTCACCACGATTGTGGTTCCCTTCACTTCGGCGTGGTATGTTCCTATTAATCCATAAATGCAAATGTGCTTCATTGAATTTGAATAGTGATGCACCTCTATCCTATATTGGATTTGGTCTTTATCTGAGGGCTAAATTTTTTATTTGGTTTTTTTATTTTTTATTTATTTTTATGGGTTTAGGGTTTTAAAATTTGAGCATATGGGTTTCAGGTTTTGAAATTTGGAAAAATATGTTCTTCAAGAGTTAAATGAATTGATGTGGCTCGATTCAATTCATTTGACGCAACACCTTTTTTAGGGGGGTTATTTGGGTTTTGAAATGTTTTATTAAAAATTTAAAAACAATTTATAAAATGTTTCTAAAAAAATGTTTTTAAAAAAAAATTGAAACATTTTATTTTCTAAAAACATTTTTATATTTTTTTATATTTTAAATTTTGTTTTTAAAATAATGTTCTAACTAAAAAAATATAATTAAAATGAAAAATAAAAAATATTTATTAATTTTAATGATTTTATTATTTGTTAATAATTTAAATAATAACAAAATTTTAAAAATGTTTTTGTCTGTGTGCTCTAGATCCTGCACATTAAAAAATATAATTAATTATATAATTAATATAATTTTTAAATAAATTATTATATTGTAAATTATTATATTATCAATTATCAATTATTATTATATATTTATCAATTATATAAATTATATTGTAAATTATTAATAATAGTAAATTATATTTTAAATTATGTGAATTGTATAATATTATAAATTATATAAAATATATTATAAATTATAAATAATTATAAATAATGGGACTATAGATATATAATCAGATATAATAAATTATTATTATATTATAAATAATTTAATTACTAATTATTAATTTTTAATTGATAATATTGTTAATTAATTAATTATATAATTAATTTTATTAATAATATTTTTAATTGATAATTGGTAATTATTAATTTTTAATTAGTAAATTATATTATTATTTATTATTTATTATATTAATTATATTAATATTAATATTTTTTTATAACATGTTGAGCCTCGACGACCCTTTTATTAAATTGGAAAGAGAGTACAAAGACAATGATTGATTTGTATACAAAGTCAAGGTGTCATTTCCTACTCTTTCCCCTACACCCCGTGTGCTTGGGTTTGCCTTTGTCACACAGATAATGGTCTCTTCTCCACGTCTTGTCAATCTATTGAGGTTCATCATCATCAAAAGAAGATGAATTTGAACTATTCTCTAAAATGCGTCAAGAACCTTACTTCCAAGACAGATCTTGAATATCCAGCTTTAGATTAGAGTGAATTTTCTCATCAATATTTATAGATATAAATTTCAACACTGCCAAAAAATCTTTATATGAAAATGAATCAGAGTCAATTTTTTCATAAATAAATTTAACTTGTGTATCAAACTAATCAGTTAATTCCTCGTTGAGATCCTAGGGCAGCTTCTCTTACTCAAGCTCTTTTGGTGGTTTGATGTTAGCATTTTTATTCTTCATCTCATCACACTCCTCGTTAGTTTTTTTTTCAAATATATCAATAATAAATTTCATGGTGTCAAAAAAAGTGGGGGGGAAGAAACTCCCTTAACCATATCATGCAGGGATGTCACAGGACCAACACTGCTAGTATCCAACATTTCAAAAGAATTTGAGGTCCTAACCATCGAGGGAGCTAAAGGCAAGGTCCCCTTGTTCATGGTTGAACCCTTAGAAGGTTTAGCTTGCATAAAAGAATTAGTAACAAGATTTTTCTTCCCTTTGCGATCAAAAGAAGCAATCAGTAGATCATCTTGATTCAATTGCAAGATAACATCTTAATATTAGTAATTAATTACATTTTTGATTATTAAATGTTAATTATTTTAGTTATTTATTATTAATTGTTTTTTAATTTTTTTATTTTTTAAAAGTTGAGGTTGAAACCTCTTTTTATTATGAAAGTAAAAAAATCTCTTTCTATCTGGGTAGAGGGAGAACCATTATATAGCCCGTAGGACCAAGACCAAGTAGCCCATTATATTGGCCCAAAGGCCTAGTGAAGCATCATGTATGCATCACCATCTGTGTCATCGCCTGCCTACATCATGCCTGCGTCACTATCTACCTGCATCATGACTGTGTCACTACCTACATCATAAATCTCCAAGGGGGCTTGCTAGGATTTGAACTCTGGTCTTTTTGGATGCAGGATTACTGGGTTTACCACTCAAGTGTCACCCCAACTGCATTGTTCATCTTAATTATTATCTTTAATGTTAATTATTAATTTTCCCCCGCGGTCGGTTGGGGTGGTTAAGGTGGGTTAGGGTTTGGGGTGTGGTCACATGGTCGAGTCCCCAGGCCAGCGGTTAATTTTCATTTTTGTTGTAGCATTATGTGTCGCACTTGGGGTTATACCCGATTTTCAATGTTAATTATTAATTATGTTTTTACTTTTTTAATATTTAATAAATAATTATACCATTAATTAGTAATTAGTAATTATGTCATTGGTTATATTTATAATATTGTTAATTACTTATTGTTAGTTTTTTAGTTATTAATTATTTATTATATTGGTAATTGTTGATAAAAATATTAAAAAATATATATTATTATTTATTATATTCCATGTTAACTGTTATTATGTTATAATCATTTAATATTTATAATATTAATAAATAATTATATTATTGATTATTGATTATTGATTATCATATTAATTATATTGATAATATTATTAATATTTAAATTATTAATAAATAATTAAATTATTGATTATTGATAAATATTTATTGTTTTTAATTCCCACTATTAACTTTTTTTAATAAAACATTATTTAAAAAAATTAAAATGTTAGAAAGCTGCTGAATGCGGTTGCAATCTTCAATGAGGGTGGGATGCCCACCCCCCACCAATCTCCACCTACCATGCGTTGCACTGCCTATAAAAGTTCAGTGCAGCACCCCTCTAGTAGATATTGAGAGATATATATAAGGAAGACGTTATAAGCCTCAATAAAAATACATGTATTTCCTTTTTCTCATATTTATCGGTTATTTAAACTTTACTCGTTTCAATTTTTGTTTTCACAACACATTATTGTCACGAACACTCAAAAAGGGAGAAAATGTGTTTTTATTTTAAACCTTATTTTCACCACCTAGTTGGATGGTTCTAATTATTTATAGAATATTATTTACTTACTTCTAGATTAGATGATTTATGTAATTTATTTAATTACCACCATAAAGGTCAAATCGCCGCCTGCCCAAGCGATTTTAATTTATTTATTTTACACTACCTGATTAGATGGTCGGATTAATAAATAAGTACATATGAGAAAGTTTTAAATGAGTAATGTGATGTATTGATTTATTTCTTTCAAACCCCCATGTGAAATATTTATTAACCAATTAATATAGGATATAAAAATATATATATTATTAAATGATAATATTAAATTAATTTTAATGTTTTGATGCTGTTTTTATTTATTATATTTTCTTTAATCCAAATGTAAACAATCATTATATTTTTATTTTGAATAATGATAAATTTTTCTTTCCCACTCTCATAGTTGTCATCTTTTCAAATTCTCAAAACTTGAATTCACCACTCTTGATATCATCGAAAGTAATTACATGTTATGGATGATGGATGTTGAAATGCAACTTGAATCAATGGATCTCACAAAAATAATTAAAGAAAATAATTCACAAACCCTCCAAAATAAAGCAAAGGTGGTGATCTTCCTTAGAAGATATCTTGATGAGGGATTGAAATGTGAATACCTCACAGAAAGAGAACTATATAAGCTCTAGAAGAGTTTGAAAGAGAGGTATGATCATTAAAATAAGGTTGTTCTTTCCACGACTTGTGATGAATGGAATGCTTTAGGCTTCCAAGACTATGAAAGGGTTAGTGATTACAATTTTGTTATGCATAGAATTGTATCATAGTTAAAGTACTGTGGTATTGAGATTACAGATGTTGATATGCTTGAGAAAACATATACAACATTTCATGTATCTCACATCACCCTACATTATCAATATCGCTTGTGAGAGTATACAAAATAGTTTGATCTCATATCATCATTAATTGTAGCAGATAAGGACAATAGGATTTTGATTAGAAATCACCAGTCTCACCCTACTGGTTCAGCAATAACATTTCCTGAAGAAAATTTTATATTTCATGAAAATAATCATGGAAGAAGTTAGGGATGTGATTCTCATGGTGGATATGGTTTTGTGGTTGGCATGGCTGGGTACGTGGTCGTAACCATGGGCTTGCTCGAAATGGATATAAGAATAAAATAAATATCAGTTCAAGCACTCTAAGGAATCCTAAAGAAACCTGCTTCAGCTGTGGTTCTAAGGGACATTGGTCTCAAGTTTTCAGAATCCCATGGCATCTTTGTAAGCTCTATAAAGTGTCTCTTGAAACAAATAAGAATGGACAACACTTTATTGAGACATCCTATAAAGGGATAGAAAATGAGGTGAATTTTAATGAGAATCATGAGACATCAAATGATGGTTTCACTTACTTTGAAGTGGGTGATTTTACTTGATAATTTGATGAGATTATAGCTGGAAACAATTTGGAAAAATTATAATATTTATGATATGTGATATGGTGTTTTGTTTTGTATGCTTTATATTTTTTATATTGTATTATTTGAATTTCCTAAAGTGTTTATTGTAATATTATTATCTTTGATTTGAAGCATTAAAATGGTTTGAGTGAATGGGATAGATATTTTCATACCGGATATTAGAACAACACACACAATTCTTAAAAAAAATATTTTTATGATCGTAAACCAACAAGACCAATTATGAATACTATATCAGGTCTTGCATATCTGAAAGAAGGGACTAGTAAAGTAAGTTTTTATTTACCTATGGAGAAAAGTTATTTATAAGATATGGGTTGTTTCCCCCAAAAGTCCAAAATAAACATGTTAAGTTTCAATGATATACACCAACATGGGTATAATACCCAAACTATATTTGAGATAAATGAAAAGTACATGTGAATTACCATTAATAAATTCGGTAAGAGTCGTGTATCAGAAAAACTACCAAAATTATCATCTAGATTTCATTATACATATATAAGTGCAATCAAAACACATATGGTAGTAAATAATGGATCACAAATTGTTAATTTGTGGCATGACTAATGGTTCATCCAGGTTCATGAATGATGCAAAAAATAATTGAAAGTTCTCACTGACATTCAATAAAGGTCTAGAAGATCTCTCCACTGAAAAAAAAATCATGCAAGGCTTGTTCTTTTGGAAAACTAATTGTGAGACCATCTCTAACTAAAACTAAGGTTGAAATGTAAACCTTAAATGAATTCAAGGGGATATATTTAAACCAGTTCATCCACCATGTGGTAAATATTTTATGGTGTTAATCGATGCATCTAGCAGACGATCACACATATGTTTTCTCTCAACACATAATTTAACATTTTCATGATTTCTTTCTCGAATAATTAAATTTAAATCATGATTATCTAAATGTGTTATCAAGAAAGAAAGACTTGATAATGCTGGAGAAGTTACCTTTTAATCTTTTAGTGATTATTTTATGGCAATGAGTATTACTATGGATCTTCCAGACGTCTATGTGCTTACACAAACTGGTTTAGCTAAAACACTAATAAAACACCTCCAACTTATTGTTAGACTATTAATAATGAGAACAAAGTTTTCAAGCTCTGTATGGGGTCATGTAATATTGCATGAACCAATATTAATTCACATCAGATCAAGTGCATATCATAAGAACACTCCACATCAAATGGCATTTGTTTAAGATCCTGACATCTCCCACTTAATAATATTTGGTCATGTAGTATATATACTAATTTCTCCCCCCCACAATGTATAAAAATGGGACCTCAAAGGAGGTTGGGAATATATACCGGATATGAATATCCATCCATCATCATATATCTTGAACCATAAACTGGTGATGTATTTACAACACATTTTGTTGATTGTCACTTTAATGAAGAAGTATTCCCAACATTAGGGGGGAGAAACAAATAGAGGATATTTCCTCGAATGTGAAAATGTTATATTTTCTCAATCCTCCCACCCAACAGTGTGAGATAGAAGTGGAAAATATTTTACATTTTTCAAGAACTGGAAAATCAGTTGCCTGATGTATTTAATGATACAAAAGGTGTGAATAAATCACTCATACCAGTTGTAAATGCACTGGCTAGAATTGATGTCTCAAAGACATAGTCACACAATGCTGTTACATAAGTGTCAAAAACACGCATGAGGCATGAAGACCAATTGAATCTAAGGATAAAAAACCTCAAAAAATAAAAATAATGAGTATAATTGAAAACCCCATTTTGGAGGTGCTTGTTCGTGGAGAAACACATAATATAAGTGTTCTTAAATAAACAAATGATGAGAATAATAAAGAGAATTCACAAGATATAGAAAACCCTTGAGGTTTTGGAAATAGTGAAATTTATCTTAATTATTCCACAATAAGTGATATATGAAAATGAAGTAATGTGGAAAATATTGATGAAATCTTTTCATATTTTATGACACATTATATAGAAAATAAAATATATTGAATCAAGTTCTGTTATGGAATGTAAAAAACAACCTGATTGAAATAAATGGAAAGACGCAGTGCAAGTTGAATTAAATTCACTTAATAAGTGAAAGATCTTTGGATATATCAAGCTCGCGCCAGAAGCTGTGAAGCCCCATGGATATAAATGGGTTTTTGTGTGTAAATGTAATGTGAAAAATAAGATTGTAAGATATAGATCTCGTCTTATCGCACAGGGTTTTTCCCAAAGACCCAAATTGATTATGAGGAGACATATTCTTTTGTTATTAATGTTATTACTTTTTGATATCTAATTAGTCTTGCAGTAGCTAAAAAGGACAATATGTGTCTTATGGATGTTGTTGCAGCTTATTTATATGGGTCACTTGATAATAGTATATGTATGAGAATCCTAGAAGGATTCAAAATACCTGAAGTATTGAAATTAAAACCAAGAGACCTATATTCAATTAAATTGAAAAAATCCTTATATAGATTAAAACAATCTGAGTGCATGTGGTATAATCGTTTGAGTGAATATTTTTTAAATAAAGGGTATATAAATAACCCCATATTCTTGTGTGTTTTTATTAAGAAAACAACATATGGATATACAATTGTTGTTGTTCATGTCGATGATTTAAATATCGGAGCTTTAGAAGAGATCAATGAAGCAATGAGAAACTTAAAGGATATATTTGAAATGAAAAATCTAGGATAAACCAAGTATTGTCTTGTATTAAAAATCGATCATATGCCAAGTGGTATATTTTTGAATCATTTGAATTACACTAAAAATGTCTTAAAACGTTTTAATATGAATAAAGTGAATCCTTTGATTACTCCAATGGTTGTTTGGTCTTTAAATACTGAGAAAGATCAATTTCAACCTTGTGAAAAAAATGAAGAGTTAGTTGGTCCAGAAGTGCCACACCTCAGTATCATCAAAGCACTTATGTATCTTGCTAATTGTACTCATCCTGATATATCTTTTACTACTAATTTATTGGCAAGATTTAGTTCAGCCCCAATATGAAGAAACTGGAATGAAATTAAACATATTTTTCATTATCTTTGTGACAGTATTGATTTGAGTTTATTATATTCTAGCTAATTAGAAAAGAAGATGGTCAGTTTTGGAGATGCAGGTTATTTATAAGATCTTCATAATGCACAATCACAAACTGGATATGTGTTCATAGTTGGAGGTATTTCCATATCTTGGAGATCATAAATTTAGACACTTTTTGTCACATATTCAAATCATGCAAAAGTAATATCATTACACAAATCATGTCGAGAATGTTTTTGGTTGTGGTCTATGAATCAACACATTCAAGCAACAATTAGATTGCCTCTCACCAAAATTATTTGAAGATAATGATATGTGCATCACACAGTTAAGGAAAGAGTTCATAAAAAACAATCGGACAAAACATATACCATCAAAAAAATTCTTTTCCACACAAGAGATGACGGATAATGGAGATATCAACATACAGTATGTTCGATCTAGTGACAACATTGTAGATTTATTTATAAATCCATTACCAACTCTTATCTTTAGAAAGATTGTAAATTATATAGGGATGCATATACATTTCTCGGCCTTTTGGATAAGACCAAGCGTATATAGGGATGTGTAGATTGAAAAACTTGAAATTTCTTTTATTATGTAACTTTTAGGGGGAGTTTACATGGGTGCATTCTTTTCCTTATTCTGATTTTTATCTCATTGGGTTTTTTCAAAAAAGGTTTTTAATGCGGCATCATTAAAACACGTGTGACATTAATAGATGTGTGCATCAAAAGGAAGAGTGTTAGGCATCTGCATTCAGTGACTGTAGTCTTCAACGGGGTAAGGTGTTGAAGACACCATGAAATGTCTTCCATGCATGTTTTTTCAAAATTCCCTCAACGGGGCTTGAAAAGTTTGTGATGAGACTCTTAAATTTTCATGGAGGTCAGTGACGGTAGCAAAGGCAGCGGCCCAAAGGGTTTGGACACAACCCTCGTGGTATGGAGAAATTATTTTGGCTAAGTCCCCAAAGAGAAGCCCAAGGTACCTGCATGCAAACACCTGTGTGCCACCATGCTGGAGAAGAATGTAGTAATTATTTTTGCTAAGTCCCCAAAGTGGCACCCTAGTTTAGCCAAAACACCATTGGCGCACAAGGTACTTTCACGCCACATATCTAGGGTGAAAGTCACCTGTGCGCCGAATCTCCTTTCACCTAGGGTCCTATTTTTGCCTATAAATAGACCCTTGGGGCCTTCATTTGTATGGATGAATTTCCCTGAAGCCTAATTACTGCTCTGGTCGCTCTAGTGCTTCACCCAAGTCTTTCGAAACTTCCAAGGTAGTTCTTTAACACCTATAGTGGAGGATTTAAAGGAGGATCATTGGACTTGAGTACTTTTAGTGTTTGAAATCCATAACACTTGCGCGCCTAAGGTGCCCAACCTCCCTGAATCAGAAAAACTTGTGCGCCACCTATTCCTCTCACAGGAACTTGAGCGCCCCACTTCTGGGAATACCTGTGAATACTATTGAAGGCTTGAGTCAGGTCTCACCCAAGTATTAACATCTGGGTTTTTTGTCAATTAAGTGAACATCGGGACACCCTAGCCTACTTGTGTGCCCATATTTGCGCGCCAATATTTACTTGGGCGCCCCTCTTTGATTTACCTACTCTCTTCAGTCTACAAGCCATCAAGACTTCTTAAAATCCATTAATGGCAAAACTTCTTCTTCATTGGATACCTTTTCTGAAATGGGTTATGTTGGAAATTTCACCAAAACCTCATGAATTATCAAACCTTTGGGAAAGACACATCAGTGTGCCTCCTATTTGGGTTTGTGTATCTACAGTCAGAGGTTTCCTGTATTTGTTTCACAATGGGGTTAGGATTCATGGAGTGTTTTTGGGTTTGTATATCTGCAGTCACATGGACCTTTCTCCCAATAATAGTGTTGGGAAGTTCCCGATTTGAAGAATTAGGGTTTGAGTTCTCACCTCCTCTTCTCATCTTTAAAACCCAGAACCTCAGGTCTCTGGTAGGGAAGGTATGGTTCACACTTTATTTTCCATGCAAGAAAAGGAGAAATCTCCCTCCCCTACCAGGACCAATTTTAGGGCAGTCATCCTGGTGTAAGCCTCTAACCTTTGAAGTAGAAGGTTGTAGTCTTGCTCCACTCTAATTCCTTCACCTCCACTCCTTCCTTACATTGGACCCTTGTCCAATGTAAAGTGAAATAGAGGGAAGGCTCATCGCCTCACCCTCTTCCCTGGCCGCCTCTCCCTCATCCACTGTCGCCGCCGTAGGTGCATCCTCTTCCACCAGCAGAGGAGGAAAAGTGTGGGTGCGTTTGCTGAATCTTTCACATCCTCTTGTTTCTCACACTGAGAATGACTCATGTGGTCTTAGAGATTCGTGCTGATTACAACATTTGCACAAACACCCATAGTGAATAAACTACGAGAACTATGATTCCCACCATAATTGGGATACGTAGGAAGCCTTCTTAGGGATCGAACTCACTTGATATCCTCTTCAAGAATCCAACCCTAATTCCCTTACCCAAGGCATCCTTTTCAGGAAGTAAGCTCAAACTCATTTCTATCAAAGGACTACACTCTCCTATGATACTCATCAAATTATGTGGGCTTTGATTCCCATTCAAATGGGATACGTAGGAAGCCTCCTTGAGGTTCAAACCCAATACTTCAAATCAACCTTGTTCTCCTTGGGTCATATTCCCAATAGGGTCTAATCTTACTTGGAAACCCATATTCTTTCCAAGTTCCTTGGGCCGCTTAGGCATAAGTCTCACACCAAACCTTGACTAAGCCCCTTTCACTTAGATGTCCTTAACACATGACATTAAACTGTACAGTTAGGTCCTTATCACATGACCTTAAAAGGTATGATGTGTCCCATTAAGCGACACCGAACTACGATGGTTCTGATTCCTTTCACAAAGATACATAGGTACCCCATTTTATGGGTACGATCCCAATATTAAAACAAACCTTCGTCTCCCTGGACGACAATAAATTCCAGAGTGTCCCACTGAGTGTCTTAAAAAACTAGTATCATCATAATGATGATTAAAAGAATCTCAAAATAATATATGAGAGGATATTATTGATGGAGAACCTCGAATACATACAGATGTCTCTATTAATGAATAACCTCAAATACATACTGATGATTCTAAATTTCACACATGCTAATAATTGATTGAAAATTTCAAGGGAAACCTATGTTATACTTGGTTAATTAATAAGAATTCATGAAAATATCTCAAATCTATAAAGAGAGTTCCAGAGCAGACAATAATTCCCCCCAAAAGGGTATGATGATGTAACGTCTCAGTTCCCGAAGCCACCCAGAGGCGCCCCGTACCCGGTTGGTCACATGGCCTCAAGCACATTTCTCCAAATGCCAGAGACTGCCGACTAGTAGTGAGGGCCTTGGGTGTAATAGTGGGAAAACTATGCCCTCATTGGTAGAGTACACAGTAGAAGTAAACAAATACATACAATAGCAAAAGCAGTAATAATGACATACATCAGTAACAACAGAAAACTGAAGTATAAACTGGAGAACATATATAAAAGGATGCATGATACATATATCTAGGAAAACAGCCAAACAAATCACAATGATGGGATACAACGGTGCTAAACCAAAGTGCAAAAGAAAGCAGATAAACTCCTCATCATCGCAAGTCATAGCTTGGTCCCATGCTCTCCAGCTCCACAGCAAGTCAAGTACCTAAAGTAGAAGGGCGCTTGCCATTATCTATACCTGCAACAATATAATCTATTTGGGCCCAAAAGCATGGCCCAAACAGGGTGTGAGACTAAATCCCAATAGGCAACCACCCAAAAATCTGTGTCTAACAGTCAGTGAATATATGGAAGGTAAAGTGCATAAAACAGTGAACAGTAAATAGGAAGGTGCTCAGCAGTAACCAGTTCCACAAGTCAAACAATCAATCAAGCATAGTAACCCTCTAGGAAGTGCACACAGCCTATCCTCCCTGGTTCAACATATGAAGACTCTCTGAGGAAGCACTCGCAGTCAATTCCCCTTATAGTCTAAGGTTGTTAGGAACTCTCTGAGGAAGCTCACTCGGTCAATTCCTCTTATAGCCCCAAAGTCAAGGACTCTCTGAGGAAGTTCACTCGATCAATTCCCCTTATAGATCAGGTCATTCATAGACTCTCTGAGGAAGCACTCACCGTCAATTCTTCTTATAGTCTAAACTGTTCAGGAATAAAACAAAGACTCTCTGAGGAAGCTCACGCGGTCAATCCCCTTATAGTCTAAAGCAAACAAGGACTCTCCGAGGAAGCTCACTCGGTCAATTCCCCTTATAGCCCCAAGTGGTTCTAGGCTCTCTGAGGATGCTCACTCGGTCAATCCCCCTTATAGCAAAAAGTGCTCAAAGTCTCTCTGAGGAAGCACACCCGGTCAATTCCCCTTATAATCTATTACACCAGGTTCTCACGGCCCTGTGTAGGTCAACGAGCATAGCAGTGTAATATGGCCAAAGTAAACCTACAGAACTACTTGGCTAATCAGTCTACATCTTATCAATCATGTTAGAAATACAAACTCTCCATCCTACAACAACAGGCATGGAAAATAGGCAAGGCGACCAAACTGGCTAAACAGGACCAAACAGTCGTAAACAGAACATGCAAGGGCAATACATCCAAAGCATAGAAAATCAACCCTATTCTTATCCATTTAACCTCTACACAAGCATACCAGCATGACAGGCAATCAACAGGGGTAAAACAGTAAACACACAATACCCTGTTCAAGTGTATTGGTTGAATTTGCACATAATACTCAAAGACTTCGAACAGAAAGACACAAACCACCTACCTTGGGTTTAGGAGATCGCTATATGTGAACCTCGAAGCTTGAATCTCCTTAGAACGTCGAAGATCTACAAAAACGTCTAAAATGTTCAACCCACGATATCTTACGAGAGAAGAGAAATCACGAAACGAGGCTCAAGCAGAAAAGAGAACTCACCGATGCGATTCCAACGCAACCAACAATGTTTGATTCGGAGGACGGACGGAGGCTTGGGGGCTCGTCAAAGATCTGTGGCCGTACGGACTCTCTCAGACGAATGAGACCTAGAAGATGGGTGTTCTATCTGTCAGACGTGACCCCAGTGTGTTTAATGAAAAAAAAAATACACGGTGTGTACTCACTGTTTCCGTACTCCGCTTTAAGCGGCCTCCAAGTCACTCCCACACGGCCGTGTGTGTGGCTACTACACGGCCATCACATGCCCTCCTGCGGCAAGGTAGTACACAACATGTACTCATAAAGTACACGGCGTGTACTTAGAAAGTTTATAGAAATTCCTTTTTCCTAAAAAACGATCAGAAAAGGAAAAACATATCTAAAAGGAAGATCTGGGTTCTTACAGATGAGTCTGACCTCTCATCCTCTCGACCAATGCATGTTTTTAAGCATTGTAATTTCAAACTTAACGAACGTCTGCCTTTGGAAAGCAAGTCCCTTTTGGATAAAGAACTGTTGAATGTTTTCAGTTCCATGAATAAATCCAATGGAAACCGCCTGAAAATAGTGATTCTTAAACTAGAACACATGTTCCAAGGAACTACGAAACAGCTGTCCACCCCCCACCAATCCATATCTACCATGCTCTACGCTACAGATAAAAGGGTAGTGTAAACCCCCAGTAGATATTGAGAGATGGATATAAGGAAGACATCAGAAGCCTCAATAAAAACACCCACCTTTCACTCTACCCATCTTTCTCCATTGTTTAAACTTTACTCATATCATTTTTTGTGTTCACAAAAAAAAACATAATAACGTTCTTAAAAACGTTATTTTATAAACGTTTTATAAAACAATTATAAATTATAAATTATTAAATTTTATTAATTATTTATTAATTATATGAATTATATTTTAAATTATTAATAATTGTAAATTGTATTTTAAATCATGTTAATTAAATCATGTTATAAATTATATAAATTACATTATAAATTATTAATATTTATACATAATATAAATTATATAATAAAAAATTGATTTCGTTGCCCAATCGTTGGTGGTAGGGTGGTAAGGGATTGGAGGGTGAGTGGCATGTCGTGAGATAAGTCCCCGGGCATGCGTGTTTATTGTAATTTATTTCCTTGCACTATGTTCCGCGGTGGTCGATGAAATCGACCTTATTTTATAACAAAAAACTAATATATTATAACTAATTTAACTATTAATTACCAATTTTTAATCGATAATATTGTTTATTAATTAAATGTTAATTATTTTCACCGTTTATTATTTATCATTTTGTAGTTATTAACAAAATTGTTAATAAATAATTATATTACTAATTATTTATCATATAAATCACATTTGATAAATTATTAAGAATATTATTAATTATTATTTTTCATCTTAATTATTATTTATCATGTTAATTGTCAATTATGCTAATATATTTTTTTATATTTAAATTATTAATAAATATTTATATTATTAATTAGTAATTATTAATTATCATATTAATTATATTGAAGAGGTTCATGTATCAAACTTTAGTTATTTATATTATAATGAAGAAGTTCAGGTACCGAGCGTTTGTTATATCATTATAATAATATTATTAATTATTTATTCTCAGTTCTCTATATATTAGTTATTTATTATCTTATCAATTTTTAACAATGGTATTATTTTTCATGTTAATTATTATTATATTTTTAGGTTTTAATATTCAAATTATTTAAAATAATTATTTAAAATAATTATTTAATAAATATTAATAATTAATTATCATATTAATTATATGAATAATATTGTTAATATTTAAATTATTAATAAATAATCAAATTATTATCTATTAATAAATATTTATTATTTTTCCCGTTGATTTTTTTCAGTAAAACGATATTTAAAAAAAAATAAAAAAGAAAAAGAAAAAATAAAGGAAAAGAAAAAAAGAAAAGAAAAAAGAAAAAAATAAAACTCAAAAAAGGAAAGCCAAAAGACAACAAAAATAAAAATAAAAAGAGAAAAATAAAAAAGAAAAGAAAAAATGGAGAATCACATCTAGGTACTATAAGTTCCCTATAATACAAAGTAAGGATCCTAGATAGTTTTATAAACAGTGAAAAACACTGTTTGAATAAATGTGGGAGGTCCTTAAATGACATTAGTGGGGGACTTTTGGTCCCAAGATGTCATTCTCTCAAGAAAAAAAAAAACCAAAACAGAAAATAAAAAAGAAATCCAAAATGCAACACGAAAGAAAAATAAAAAAAAATCACGAGTGCTCCCCGGCGGCGGGGAAACGAAACCCTAACAATATCCTGTATATAAGAGGAATTCCGTCACTTTTGTCTTGAGGCGATCGGCTATTCTTTCTTGATCTGTAAGCTATCTGTACTCGGTTTGTTTGATCGACTTGTTATTGTGTTTTCTGTTATTCTTATATGCGTGGTTGTCATTGAGTTTCTCTGTGATGAACAAATGTGATGACGAGTCTGATCTTGTTCCATTAATGAAATATTGTTGACAAACGAGGCATTTGTCCGAGAGAAACCCTGAATTTCTACTAATTTTCCTTTTTTGATCTTTTTGAATGCTGGTGGCCAGCGATGATGAGATGAAACTGTTGTATCACTGATATCTGGTGATGAACAAGAATCTCATACTCACACTGAATGTCTTGTGGTCTGCTGGAAAATTCTTTATACGAATAACGAGAAACACAGATTTCTACCTCCTTTTGAATTCAACTAGCCAATCAACTCTCAATTCAGGGTTCATGGAATATTTTGACTGCTCATTGGTTCTTCTTTCTGGTGATCTGGATCTCTTCGTTGACCGTGGATCTGAGCATCCACCCAAGGCTCTTTTATCTGCCTCCTAGAGTCAATGAACTCCTCTATCCACAGTTTCAAAAGACGAGAATCCCTGAAAATAAGATTCATTTATTATGAAAGGTAATCAATCTACGAACGCAATGGGTTTTTCCCAGCCCAGGTGAATGTATCATTGATACAAGTGGACAACTCTGGTTAAATATTTCACTATAATCATCAATACAAATTACAATGAGAGGATAATTCATTAGAAAACCCTTTTTACACAAGTTGTATTCAGATAAACTCAAGTTATCTAGCATAAGGATGATTAGAAAGAACATCATGATAACTAAGTTGCTGCAACAGAAATGCAAATACCTTCTATTGGAATGAATAATTTCTATTTAGCACACTATTAGATTCTACGATCTTCATTTTGGATAAGACTCATTTAACTCATCATAAACGAGTTTCTTGAGTTTGTGATATCAAACTAATCAATATTACATTTGTCACAATCAAAATTGTACATGAAATATCCTTTTTATGCAAAAAAATTGTTCATTCTGGAATGAAAACAATACCTGCTAAGAAACATTTCGTAATTGTTGAGTACAAAAATGAATTAAAGAAATAAAGCAGCGTCTATTGAAGCCACTGGTTTCCCATTGAGAGGTACTGAGTACCTGATGTGATTCTTGGACATTTTCTCCAGCTATTGTTCAATGCTTACCCGTTGGTAATTTCATGCTTCTTTGCATAGGAAGCCACCTCCAAGTTCCTCCTTTATATAAGCTCAAAATGTCTTGAAACCTTCTTGAAACATATTGAACATCGTCACTGAGATATGATTGGGCTTATCATCACCTGTTGATAAAAAATCAAACATAAAATGATCATGTTCACAAATAATGAGCTTACTTGAGAACATATATTTCTGCAAACTTGTTCATTTTATATACCACTCTGTACTAGTTGTATCAATCGTGAACTCTAAAATATTCTTTATTCTATCATCGTCTCTTAGGCACAGCAGGTTTAAGAGGCTTGATTTTATGATGATCATGATTTATGGTCTTGAAGTATATCTCTATTTATTTCCTATAAACCTGTTTTGAAATTGCAAGTTTTTGGGATTGGAATTCACAGCCGTCTGCAGGGCAGGGTGGACATTCCGTTTGTACAATGGCCCCAAAGAAAGGAGTAAAGGCTGTGGCTGGACCTGCCAAGAAGAAGGCAGAGAAGGTTGTGAATCCGTTATTTGAAAAGCGCCCAAAGCAGTTTGGCATCGGGGGTGCATTGCCTCCAAAGAAGGATTTACACCGATTTGTCAGGTGGCCTAAGGTTGTTCAGATCCAGAGGAAGAAAATGATACTGAAGCAGAGACTGAAGGTGCCTCCGGCGCTGAACCAGTTCACAAAGACATTAGACAAAAATCTTGCAACAAATCTTTTCAAGATGCTGCTCAAGTATAGGCCGGAGGACAAAGTTGCAAAGAAGGAAAGGCTATTGAAGCGTGCACAGGCGGAGTCGGAAGGTAAAACGGTGGAGTATAAGAAGCCCATTGTAGTCAAGTATGGACTCAATCATGTCACCTACCTGATTGAACAGAACAAGGCACAATTGGTAGTGATAGCACATGATGTGGATCCCATTGAGCTTGTTGTGTGGCTGCCTGCATTGTGCAGGAAGATGGAAATCCCCTATTGCATTGTTAAAGGGAAAGCGCGCCTTGGATCGATTGTGCACAAGAAGACGGCTTCAGTCTTGTGCTTGACCACGGTTAAGAATGAGGACAAACTGGAGTTCAGCAAGATCCTTGAGGCTATCAAGGCTAACTTCAATGATAAGTATGACGAGTATAGGAAGAAATGGGGTGGAGGGATCATGGGTTCTAAATCTCAAGCCAAAACCAAGGCCAAGGAAAGACTTTTTGCCAAGGAGGCAGCACAGAGGATGACCTAGGTACCTTCTCTCTGCCTACCTCTGCTGTTTTGTTTCTTGTCATATCTTCTTTCTGTGTTTTTCATCTGTCTCTTACAATGATGTTAACTTCAAGTTTGAAGATTTGAAAAAATTCACGCATTATCTTAAGTCATTTAATTTGAGGGGAACCATTTTTGAGATATTTGGACTTAATGAATTTAATTGTGGCATTTATTGCTTGGTAATGGGAGATTGAATGATTATTAAAATTTAGCCCTAAAACGGCATTGGTTCCGGCCTTTGATTGGAGATGATTATTTACTGCATTTAACAGTTTTCACACTAATATAGTCTGGGATGGAGATGCTCTGTGAAACAAAAATATGAATATTTTCTTCCAGTGGAATGAATAATTTTTATTAGTACGCCTAACTCTTAGGAATGAATGTTCTTCATTTTGGAGGAGACTCATTAGGTGTTGAAACAAAACTGCTGTGAAAATACTTTTTGATCTTCACACTTTTTTTCTTCGTCTTGAAACTATTCATAATTTTTATCTCTTCCACTCTTTTTATATCTCCAATTCTTTCAATCCCATCCTCTTCAACAATTTCAAAACTTATTAATTAACTCTTGAATTTAAATTTCTTCTAACCTATTGTCTCCTCTGCAACCAAAATTTTTTATTCTCTGAAGTAAATTATTTCCATCCAAGTGAGTCTTGAGAACAGATCTGAAATAAACTCTTCTATTGTTGCCACTGGGCATCGAACTAAAGCAGTTGGGAATTCGGTGCACTTGAAGTCCCTTGAAAGAATGAAAATCATGTCATTGTCGAATATTAGTATTCCATGAATTAAGTTCGTTTTATGGATTATTCAATTATTTTGAAAGTCATTATTCTTAGTAGAAATTAGTAACTTCAATTTTTTTTACTATGCTTCAAAATTTAAAAATACAAGAGCATTACTTTTTAAATGAAGTATGGAATCCAATAAAATTTTCTACCAAAGGGATATTAATATTTTGACAGCCTTTGATAAAGATTAGGTATTTTTTTTCGTGAGGAAGAATAATTAAAGAAAATAGAGCATAATTGAGTCACTATTCTTCTTCAATTTACTTGTTTATATCCTTCTACTAATGCTTTATAACCTCATTTTGATTTTATCCCTTATAAAATCGGTGTGCTTATATTTGAAAGATGAAGTAAACATGGGATTTGGTCATGATTGGATCTTACACTTTGTAGTAAATGACACTGTATTATTGATTTTTGCACTTAAATAAATAATTGATTATACACCTTTTATTAGACTATTAAGGTGAACCAAGTTAATTTATTTTGTGTTCATGTTTTTGTTTTTTTTACTTTGTTTTAACGAGTAAACAAGAGCCTTTAAGAAACGAGTAAACAAGGGCCTTGTAAGAAAAGCTTATAATTGAATGCAATAAAATTAAAATAGTCAATAGTTATTTTGGTATGGAGTTGTTTGGAGTTTTTTTAATGGGTTTATTTTTTTTGTTTATTTTTTAAAAATTGGATATGGTTGTGCTTATTTAAAAAAATGTCACACTTGTTCATTTGGGTCACAATCATTATCAAGTTATATTTATAAAATTGTCCCAACGTTGGTGGTGGGGTTGTAATTGTTTGCGCAGGGGATGAGGGTCAAGTTGTGGGGTTAATTTATGAAAGTAATAATTTATATTACTTGATATATTAATTATAATTTTTATAAATCTTTTTTAATTCATTAGATGTATTTATTTTCAACAAATATATTCAGTTTATTATGAATTGTATTATTATTTAGTACTAATTATTTTATTAGTAACTTCTTTAGATAATTATTAGTAATTTATTAATAACTAATATATTCAGTTTATTATCAATTGTATTATTTATTAGTAAATTATAATATATTATTTTCTTAATAATTAATTAATTGTACTATAACTATTATTTATTGTTTAACAATATAAATAAAATAATTACTATACATAAATGTATTTACTTATTAAATTGATTATATTTAATATATTATGATCTATTATTAATTATTTAGTTGTATAATTAATCATATAATATTTATTATTAATAGTAATAATATTTAGAGAATTATTTGTCACTTTTTTATATAAAATGTTGGCAATTTATCATTAAGTAATTTATTTATTAATAATTAATTATAGTATTTATTATTAATTAATATATATTATTATGTTATTAATTAATTTAATACCATAACTAATATTTATAAAATTTTATTTATAAATCTTTATTAAATTTTTGTTGATATAATTATTAACGATCTATTAATACGTAAAATATTTATTATCAATTGTATTATTTATTATTAATTAATAATATATTATTATGTTATTAATATAATTAATAGTATTAAAGCTCATATTTATTGTATAATAATATCAAAATAATTCGTATTTGGGAAAATATTTACTAGTTGATAATTATATTACCAGTTTCCCCTCTACAGACATATTATTAAATAAGTTATATTTATAAAATTAATAAGTTATATTTATAAAATTGCCCCATTTTTGGTGGCGAGGTGGTAAGGATTTGGTGGGTGAGGAGGGGCAAGTTGCGGAGTTAAGTCCCCATGCATGTTTAGTATAATTTCTTTTCTTGTGTTGTGTTCAATGGTGGTAGATAGAATTGACCTTCTAATATATTTATAGAAGTAATAATTCACGTTATTGAATATTTTAATTATAAATTTTTATTAATCTCTATTAGTTAATAAGATGTATTTATAAACTTTTTATATAAATCTTTTTGAACTTTTTATAGATAATTATTAGTGATTTATTAATAATTATTATATTTAGTAAATTATCAATTGTATTATTTATTAGTAAATTATAATATATTATTTTGTTAATAGGGGACACAACTACCATTGGAGAGGAGTGACATGATGGCGGTAACAAGTCTCTCATGGGCGGTAGGGTGATGACGATGCCTGTTGTTGGGGGCTTGCATCACGACAAGGGCGACTCAAAAATATTGTATGAATTTTCAATTATATCAATTTATTGTTTTATGCTACAAGATATTTCGCCGCTTGTACTCTGTCCTACTTCCAAGGATATTGGATGTTGGTTGGAACTCTCCCCAATATGTGAGGAAGATAACAATTGTTCAATGGATATATACCGATCATATGCAAATAAAGTCTGTAACGCATGTCAGTCAGCATCTAGCTTTGCAACAAAATCTTCAATGCAAACAAACTTTGTTTGTGCGTATGCCTCTGATCGTGGCTCATCTGCAATAGGAATTGGAGGAGCATTTGAGTGATCATGAGCACCCTCTCGCGCCGCATCTGCATCCGTAATAGAGTCATCACCTCTTGACACATCTATACTAGGCTTTGCACCCTTAACATTGTCTGACACATCAAAGAAAATCCCATTATAAATATTGTCCATAAGAGGAAGCTACTCTATCATTGTTGTATGAAAATAAGTATGGTCAAAGGTGTTTCCATCTACGAGATCAAAGATGTGAAGGAGATGGGTGATGCAAACATTTAGCGAAAACAAATTATGCAGTTAACTAATGTTAATAAAAAGGTGTTCAATAGTGGAATGAAGAATTATTATCAAGTCATGATAGCCCTGTTCGTGTCGTGTAAGATATCTCAATGGGGATATGCGGTATCATGACCAATAATCCAACTGATCTGATAAATGCATACGTACTATGTTGACCCCTTGTAATCGAGGCTCGTGTTCGTGCCTGTGCCTCTGGGTGTGGATGTGACTGTGACTGTGACTCATATGTAATAGGAACCGGATGAGCATCTGACTGATCATGGTGAACACCCTCTTGTGCCACATTTGCATTCATAACAGTGTCATCACCCCCAAAACATCTATATCAGGCTCTACACCCTCAACATTGCTTGACACACACAAAAAATCCCATGACAAATCTCGTTCGTAGGAGGATGGAGCTATCACTGTCCTATGAATATAAGTCTGGTTAAAGATGCCTCTATCTACAAGATCAGAGATGTGAAAGAGATGAGTGATATGAGCATCCTGCAAAAACAAAAGTATGCATTTAAATTTTATAAAGGAGGTGTATACACACCATTTACATCCACAAAACACATTCATAAATCTCTTAAAACACTCAGGTTACATATTCAAAACACAACCATTTTCATAAGGATGTAAAACGGGTCATTTTTCGGCAACTCGGGCCAAAACATGTTGTAAACCAAAACCCATTTTTTTTAGAAAAGATAAGTTAAATTACTGATCAAGCAAACCAGGCCTACAAAGCCAAGCAGGGAACGAGTCCACCCAACAATGATCACCCCAAGAATTTCCAAAATGGGCCAAACAATGAACTTTCATATTCCCTCCTCGCTTGATAAAAGAAAAATTGCATGCAGCAAAGCCTTCGGTTAAAGACCAAATCTTCCTCAAGATAAGACCATACGGTTGAGAGTCATCGTCCTTCAATGATAGAGCCTTCACCACTTCGAGGCAGTCAGATTCCACCAAAACCTTGGGCCAATTTTTTGAACGGGCCAAAAGGATCCCATGAAGGATGGCAGATGCCTCCGCTACCACATGACTCCATGAGCAAGACACAACCCGACACTGAGCTTCCACGATCTGGCCACAACTGTTATGATCAATGAGTCCAATACCGACCCTAGAATTGGCCGAGACAGCAGCATCTGTATTTATCTTGAGAAAACCCTCGGGGGGGGGGGAGCCAGACAGGGGCCGTCTGCTGAGTGTTGCCCAAAGAAGGCACTGCATCGTTATTCTTCCAACCGTTCATCCATTCCCTAGCCCTGTCCACCCAAAGATGATCATGAGTCACCTTCATTTGGAAAATGAAATCATTTCATCAATTCCACACCATCCAAGCAATTGTGCAAATCAACCCCACCACTCTCGGTTCAAGAGACGACACCCATTTTAACAGATTTTGGACCAGCCCCATTGAAAGATCAAAACACAAACCAAAACCCATTTGTTTGTAAAACCAAATACATATTGGAAAGACATAGAAGAACCCAAAAATACCATTTTTCATTCTGACAATGCATTTATAAATCCAAACAAATATTTTTTTTAAATCACACTTAACACATGAAAGCCAACCAGACAATTTACCGAACACATGACATGCACTTTTAAACAAAATAATTTATTTTAAGCACTTGAAAAGGAATAAAACACCAATTGCATTCCACATTTTATTCAAGCTATTGGAACATGTTCAAAATGCCATAAACCAGGTTCTAAACCTCACAAACCAGGTGTGAAAGATAACAGAACATTTAAACAAACACTTGGTGTGCACTTTTATGACAAAACAACATTACCTTTCACAAAACAAAGCTTAAAAAAAGTTTTGCACACCAAAAAAATTATACAAAGGCTGGAAATAGTAATAAACATATATTTCAGGTGTGAATAATAATAAAATGATGAAACTTAGATGATAAAGTCATGTGCAAGGCATATCCTACCTCAAATCCTTGGCGTAATGAAAACGCACACCCAATATCACCATCCGAGGGTTTATAAACCCTAAACCTATGAAGACCAGCCCCAAACGAACAAAACCACCATAAAAAATCATGGGATAATAGAACCCTAGGTCGAGCATGACTAGAGTAAAATATAAAACCAAGAAATAATGAAAGGAGGAAGAAGAGAGAGGAAAAATGAGAAGGAATCTCATCTTGGAAACCAGAAAACTCTTCCTCTTCCCTTAGATCTTCACCCATAGAGGAAAGAGAATGGCTTGAAACTCCTTGAAGAGGCTCTTAATGTCTGTACGAATCAGGGGAAGAAGATTTGTGGTAAAAAGATAATGAATTGAATGATTTATTAACGAGACAAAATACCTTTGGCAAATCTGGATGATTTGAGAACCATTGAGAATATTTGCCCTAATCCGTGACAAGATAAGCTCAAAAGAGATAAAATGGAACATGGGGGTGCGCCTAGGGTTCTTGGCCTCGAGTGGGAGGTGGAATCACAAAAAATTATAAAAAAAAAGATATAAAAGAAAAAAAATATTTTTTTAAAACTGGAAATAGGCTCTTGGGCTGACCCAATACCTGAATAAACAACCCAAATTCACCATTCTTATGAATTTCTAAGGGGTCCAAAATGATATTTTAGTTTTAATATGTTAGTAGAGGCCAAGTGGGAAGTGGAATGAGTGAATTTTTTTAAAAAATGAAGGATTTATAAAAGAAAAAAATTTGGTTTTTAAATCTGGAAATGAACTCATGGTTGGCCCAAATCATGAAGTAACCACCCTTTCTTCAAAAACTCCTAAACAAGCAATGGGGAACCCAAATTAGGGTGATTAGACATAGATGAAACTTCAAAACTCAACATTCATCTCACCCAAGACCCAAGAAAAGGATCAGGATTTCCAATGAACCGGATCAAAACCAAGACATGAAAAGAAAAAAAAAACGGGTGTGACATCTCTCCAATTCCTATTGCATATGAACCAAAACCACCGATAGAGACACATACACAAACTTATGCTGGACAATATTCGATCGGACGATGTACTTGATTATTAATTATATAGTTAAATTATTATTGTGTACAATAAATGTCTTCATTTATTAACTGATCATTCATTTTTTTTGATTTTTCAAGTTTCATGGATTCCATATAATGATGATATCATCCAGAGTCTCCAACCATACTGTATGATGATGCTTGATGTCGACTCATGCATCGTTCTTGTGATTCATTTTCATATTATCGAGTGACATCATACTAATAGAGTTATGAGGAAATTCGGCTTCTATCAGCCCATTCCTGCACCGACCAATCAGTTACCTTCACTTCATTTCCCGAAGATGTCAGAGAAATGAAACCTTGATTGGAGGAGATGTCATGCACGATATATTGAGATGTGTGACAGACAACATGAGGCTCGATTATGAGGGGCCAACACAGTACATATGCATTTATCAGATCAGTTGGATCATGGGTCATGGTACCACATGTCCTCAGTGAGATATCTTACATGAGACAAACAAGACTATCATGAATTGGTAATAAATATTTCTTCCACAATTGAACAGTTTTTTATTAACATTAGTTAACTGTATAATTTGTTTTCGTAGGATTCTCATATATTTCGTCTTCTTCACATCTCTGATCTTATAGAGAGAGACACCTTTGACCAGACTTATTTTCATAGAGCAGTGACATAATTGATTCCTCCTATGGACGTGATTTATCATGGGATTTTCTTTGTGCCAGACGATACTGAGGGTGCAAATCCTGATATAAATGTGTCAGGGGGTGACAACCCTGTTATGGATGTAGATGTGGCACACGAGGAGGGTGTTCATCATGATCATCTAGATGTCTCTCTAGTTCCTATTGCATATGAACCACAACCACTGATAGAGACACATTCACAAACAAAGTTTTTTATCATTACTGATTTTTCTGCAGAATTAGATGCTGATTGACCTGCGTTTCAAGCTTTATTTGCCTCTGATACACATATATTCGCTACATAGGTGTCGTTTTCTTCACATGTCAGAGAGAGTTTCAGCCAACAACCACTATCCTTGGAGGTAGGATATGGTATATGCGGTGAGACTGTAAATCCACAGTATGTTACACTGAATGATGTTGAGGTAGATTCTAGAGAGATACACGGGAGCAACTTACACCAGAGTATAGGCATAGACAAACCCGACGTAGACACATTATATATATACCTAGATGTGGCACAACAGAGCATTCAGGACACCAACATAGATTAGATTGATGATACATGTTATATTTTTTTTAAATCATTACTTATACACACTAATATATTATATTTTGTTGCATAAGAACTATTTTTTGTTAACATTAGTTAACTGTATAATTTGTTTTCACAGGATGCTCGTATCATCCATCTTCTTCGCTTATCTGATCCCGTAGAGGGAGATGCATTTGATCAAACTTATTTTCATAGCGCAGTGATAAAGTTGCTTCCTTCTATGAACATGATTTATTATGACATTTTCTTTGATATGTTAGGTGATATTGAGGGTGCAGAGCCTAATATTAATGTTCTAGGGGGTGACAACCCTGTTATGGATGCATATGTGACACATGATGAGAGTGTTCATCATGATCATCCAAATGCTCCTCCAATTCTTATTGCATATGACCCACAACCAAAACCAGAGGCACAAACACAAATATAGTTTTTTAGCGTCACATATTTTGTTGCAGAGCTAGATGCTGAATGACCTGTGTTACCGACTTTATTTGTCCTTTATCTGCATATATTTGCTGCACAAATGCCATCTTCTTCACATGTTGGGGAGAGTTCTAGCCAACACCCATTATCCTTGGAGGTAGGACAAAGTATAGGCAACAAGATTGTAAATCCACCGCCTATCATACTGGATGATGTGGAGGTAGGTTCCAGAGATGATACACCAGAGATTCGTATACCAGAGCATAGACATAGACAAACACGGTGTAGACACATTATATATACACCTGGTTGTGGCATAAAGGAGCATCCATAACACCGTCATAGATTAGATTAATACATGTTATATATTTTTTAAATCATTACTTGTACATTATTTAAAAACATACTAATATATTATATTTTGTTGCATAAAACAATAAATTGATATAATTTTAAATTCATAAAAATATTTTTAGACGATTAAGAAACATTAATATCAATAACTACATTGGTAATAATGTTAATTACTATTTGTTATTTATATTAATAATTCTTTGTATCATTATCCATATTATGTATAATAAATAATCATCTTAAATTTATTATTAAATATTAATAATATTATTATTTTGAATTATATAAATATTATTAATATTAATAATATAACATAATATATTAAGAATAATATAATTATTAACTAGTAAATATTTTTCTAAATACAAATTATTTTATTTATATTATTATACAATAAATATTAGCTATAACACCCTTAATTATATTAATAACATAATAATATATTATTAATCAATAATAAACAATACAATTGATAATTAATAAATATTTATGTTTTAATAAATTACTAATAATTATATAAACAAAAATTTAACACAATTTAATAATTGAAATTTTATGAATATTAGTTGTTAAACTATCAAATACTATGTTGATTACATCCGCCACTGAGGAACACAACGTAAGAAAGAAAATTGCAGTAAATTGCAGACCCGAGAACTTGACCTCACGACCTGCCCCTCACCCCTCCCAAACCCTTACCATCCCACCACCAACGGTGGGGCTTAAACTATCAAATAACATAATATTATACTTTTAATTAATAATAACTAATACAACTGGTTATTAATAAATAAATTACTAATATTTTATATCAACTAAAAAAGTCACAAATACTTATAAATAACAATTCTTTAAATGTTATTACTATTAATAATAAATATTATATTATTAATTATACAACTAAATAATTAATATTAGATCATAATATATTAAATATAATATACTTATTAATTAGTAAATATATTTTTGAATACAAATTATTTTATTTATATTATTAAACAATAAATAATAGTTATATTACTACTAATTAATTATTAATAGAATAATATATTATTATTTACTAATAAATAATATAATTTATAATTTACTGAATATATTAATTATTGATAAATTACTAATAGTTATCTAAAAAATGTTCATACAGATTTGTATAAATTTTTTATAAATGCAACTTATTAACTAATAAAGGTTTATAACGATTTATAATTTAATATATTCAGTGATATAAATTATTAATTTTATAAATATAACTTATTATTTTTATAAATATAACTTATTTTCTAATTTATATATATATAGAGGCGTGAATGCCTCTTTGGCCTTGGTCAGGAAGTGTGAACCCCGTTCACGCTTCTAAGCCAAATAGAGAAGCGTCGTTCACGCTTTTCCAAACTTTTTTAAATATGCACAACCCTATCCCTTAAAAAAAATAAACCCATTAAAAAAACCCAGTTGTGTGTGTGTGTGATATATATGATAGATTTTTTTCACTAAAGGAACCACATGTCGTGTTGGTTTAGACCACGCTGTGGTGGTTCTTACGTAAGATTATCACATTTTGTGATGCCATGCGAGAATCAGCCTGAATCATTTCTAAATGCTATCATATTTGTCCTGTCATCATAGGATGATGATTATGAGGAGTTGGATCATCTTACATGATGGTTTAAACGTTAAAAAATCAATGAGGAGTTTGACCAAGTGTTTCAAAGAAAAATAACTATTAGCATCTCTAAACCTACTTTACATTTTTGATTAAATGAAAATTGTACCTCCTTTCCAAAAGAGGGGTGAGAGGATGAGAAATTTAGGAGATTTTTTTCTAATCTCTGATAGAAACTAGGATATCACAAGAATCCGTGTATCTCTCTCATGATTAAGGGTTTTGATAACTCTCCTATCACCTTTATAATGGCTAGATCAACTTATATTCCATCCCTTGAAATCCTTTAGCCAAGTACAATACCATCTATCAATATAAAATGGCACTTCTCTGAATTTAGTGCAAGAGACATATCCTTGCATCTTTCTAAAACTATATTATGATTTTCAAGAATTCCTTGAAAGGTTGACCATATATGGAGAAATTATGCATGAACACCTCAATCAACTCTTCCACCATCCCATGAAAAATATGTGTTAGGCATCGCTGAAATATGGAAATGCATTTCATATACCAAATGACATACATCAACAAACGAAAGTTTTATAAGGTTATGTGAATGTGGTTTTTCATTAGTCCTTGAATGAAATTATAATTTGCTTATAAATTTAGTATCTCTCAATAAAATAATAGTACTCATGTTTAGATAATCGTTACAATATTTGATAAATGAAGGGAATGGGAAAGTGACCCTTGGTGGTCACATCATTCTACTTTAATGAATACACACTCTCGAGCCAAGAATTGCTCAAATAAAGATTAGATTATCACCCTTCTTTATAAGTGTAATTCCTCTTGAATATTTTCTTAGAATTGTGTCACCCTTTCACCGTCTTATATGGATTAGATAATTCCAATTTACAAAGATTTAAAACCTCCTTCATGTCTGCATTCGGTGGAGGTATCAACCTTATTTGTGGTGGCCTACTCAGTTTTTTTTTATTTTCTCTAGTATTACCCTTTGAGTACACATAGATTTGATAACACCTTTGATATCTATTATGACTCAAAAGAGTGGATTTCCCCCCCTTTACTTAGTTCTTCAATAAGCCGGTGTTCTTATTCATTTGAAAGTTCTACACTGACTATCACCGGTAATTCATCTCCCTATCCCAAGAATGAATAAATCAAGTTTTTTGAGAGTTTCTTAAGTTATATATTGGTTTGAATCATGATTAATAGAATCAAATATATGAAAAATTATATTAAATTGTGTTCCACTACCATCCTCCCTATCTTTGTCCACTCCTTTAGATTTTCTATTATTTTTCTTTATCCACCTACATCTCAACAATTACTTACTTTTCTTCATTAACGATGATTACATGGCAGTCCTCAGGCTCATATACTTACTTAATTACATTAATTAATTCAAAAGTCACTTGTTCCTCTCTAACTCAGAATATCATTTATCCTTGGTGCATGCAAATAAATTCTTTACCCATGGAAATAAATGGTTGAACAATAATGATTAGTTTCTCTCCTTCCTCTATCTCATGGGTATGAAAATTAGCTGGGATAATGATATTTCTAAACTTTAGAAAGATTCCATCCAAAATTTATATCGAGTATTTAATATAATGGTCTACTTCGTGAAGGGATACCCTTACAGGCTTAGGATTATCTTGCCCGAGTCTTAAAAACATTCAATGAAATTAGGTTAAAACTTCCCCCCTAGATCACAAAATTATTTGTTGAAGGTGTATGATCCATTTGTGTATGGAATTGAGAAGCTACATGAATATCCATGTTTGTGTGAGATATTTCTCTAAAGAGTGATCACTTCCATGTTTTCCATCTTTTTGTTAATAAAGACTTTCTCGAGTAATTTAGTATACAATGGAATTTGTGGAATTTACTCAGTGGAAAGAATGTTGATACGTAGTTGTGTAACCATCTCCTTGAATGTTCTATATTGATTTTTAACCTTATCTTGGCGTATCTAGTTTGAGAAGGGAAAGGGTAGGCTACACTTCATCTTTCTTTGACGTGTCATTAGTTATTTCATTTATCGTATCATATTTGATCACTTACGTTAGGGAATCCTTTTCCTTGCTTGATTACTCCCCTACCTTATCTTTATCAGCCTCTTTCTAATAACCAATTTCTATTTCCTTCATAACTTTTCCACTTCTCAACTTCATTATCTTCTCCACCTCCCTTGGAACCTCAAAATTGCCCAGTAGTGTTTAGGGTTCTCCCTTAAATAATTATTGTGGGATCTATCCAAGTGATACTCAATTTTTTCCAACTAGGATTTATGATTGCTCAAGAAGGTTTCATGTTTTTTTAATCTTTTTCTCAATCCAAGTAAGGAATTTTTCATTTTATTTGAAATATTGGGACACCAATGCTTTGAATGAAGGTTGAGATTCTTAGGATTTTCACTGAAAGTCTTGAGGTAGTGGTTGATCCATTTATAGTCTCAGGGGTTGAAATTATTTAGAAATAAAAATAGGACCTTACCATCCTAGGGAAAAAATTGATGGACCTTGAGCATACTTGGAATGTTTTTCACATCCTTATTTATCACGACTCGACCCAAGTTGGGGTTCGAGCTGCAACTACCCCAAACCTACCTTCATAGGCCAGGGGCTGGCTATCAGTGCTGAATACATAACCAACATGGGGAGACCTTTGCCTAAGTACCTGCACACACACTCACACAACCATCCCAATGCAAAAGTACAAAGGGAGTAAAAGTAAAAGAAGAAAAAATCTAAGAGAACAACCATGCATGCAAAACCTTTAGATAGTACAAGAGTACGGTTGTGTAAAATAAAAAGTAAAGGGGAAAAATACACACACAACCAGAAATATGTCCCAACCTGACAAAACTGGAAAAGTAAACTACTGAGAGAGCCCAAATCCTGATCTCTAAGCTGCGACCACTATACGTGGTCCAAAGTACTAGGTATTCCTAAGCTCCTCTGAAGTCACAACCGACCTGTTCGTCGTCTTCATAAGACACGACACATGCGTAAAAATCCCATGCAGGGGTGAGTATATACATACCCATTAGGACACCCTGAAAGCTAAAGGGGGAGCAGTAAGAGGTAAAACAAGAATAGAAAGACTGTAGATAACACAAGATGCAGAAAACAGTGAATGAGAACACCTCAACCCAAACCCAGAGTGAAAGTAACCTTGTCCAAATACGAGGGACTCAACACGATGTGTAGATGAACTACACGTCGAGTCTTTTCCACCTCTAGTAGGAGAGTAGACTCATCCAACCATGAGAAGCTAAACATGGCAAGCACGTGGCATACCCCATGTGTCTTCACATCTCATAGAAAGAGATTAACCAAATCCAAAGGTATGGATACAAAAGGTATATATATGCTCAATCAAAATAAACCCAAATGAAAGATAAAGAGGATCTCCATTTCATAGCTCAACCCAGGAAGAAGAGTTGTCAATAGTTCCAGAAGTCCATTAATGATGCCCAACATCCCACACGTCTGCCCAGAAGTAACCGTCCAAGTCAAGCCATACCTCGCCACTATTCCACACAGCCGAGGGGCCATAAAATCTAGGTAGAGGACCCCATGAACTGATAAAACATAAGGGTTCCACTCTGATAGTCGATGGAGGACCCATGCCCTACCCAGTAGGAGGGTTCCACTTAGAAAGTCTCCATGGACCCACTGACCAGCTCTACTGGAGGGTACCACTCGGAAAGTCTATGGTGATCCCATGTGATCACTACCGTCATCGAGCGTCTCCTAGACAAGTTTCATGCCTAGAAAATTCTACATTGTATTTCAAAAGCCACAATAGAGGGCACCATCACGTTCTACATGAAAAAACACTCATGATAGGCTAATCACGAGCCAAAATCCCAGTTCAAACAAAGGAGATATGGAACCTTGAAGTTTTCTAAAAAGGAACCAAGTAGTACACGATGTGTGAGGTGACCCACACTGGGTGTGGTCCCGCTCTACCACCTGGCCGTGCCCCTGGACAACACACAACTTCCAATCCATGTAGATGTACACACCGTACAGGTGGACTACACGACGTGTCCAAGCTATCTGAGACCAGGCCATATCCTTCTGGCCATGTCTGTGTGCTCAAGCCATGTTCATGTACTTTGGTACAAGGCATGTTGCTTCACACGGGGTGTCGCCTTGTGTTCCACCACACGGTTCGTCCATCCAGGGATGAGGTACATAATGTGTAGGAGGTCTACACACCGTGCCATAAACTCTAAAACCCTAGCTGCCACAGCTAGGGGGCTACACGCCGCGTGTTCATCCTTGTAAATAGCGTGTAGTTGAGTTTTCCACAGATTTTCATATTCACAATACACGCTCTGATTTAGTCATTTCTGCCGTAGATCCTACCTCAAATCCACATGGGATTAGCGGATCTAGGCACCATTCGTTATTTTCATCCATCGTTCGCCGAAAATTGGATCTCGTTGTTCGTTGGGGGGTTCGTCGTCCAACCCGTATGCCGCCGATCCTCCTGCCTTCAAAGAACTGGTCTCCAATCATTGAAATGATCATCCACAACTTGTAAACATCCCAGATATGACCTTGTTCCATTGATCCATCCCTCGTTCATGAAACCGTTACGATTCTAGGGGTCCGATTGGGCTCTACACCACCCTACAATGTCGAACCGGGACCTCGGGGTCTAATCGGTGATGAACATGAAGAAATAGAGGGGGAAAAAACATAAGAACAATTGTTTAAACTATCATTTCCAAGCACTCTTCTCCAACGATCAAGAACGAAACATCCGAGGTTAGAAACCAATGAAATAATTAATTAAATCGTTACGTGGGAACATGCAAAGGCTGCAATTGGCGCATATCCAAGAGAAGGATTGATATGCTCAATCAATTTAATCAAAGAGGGAATAAAATTCAAATTCATGAGTCCTACTTGGAGATTGGATCATTCCTGTTCGAAGAACATGCTTACCAACGATTAAAGGATGTCGTTGCTTTTATTGCACTCTGATCTGACGTTTTATCGTCGTCCGATGTGATTCTATAGTGGAAGGAGGGGATGAAGCTTTGAAATTCTCCCAGGGTTTATACAACTAACCCTAGATAATTCACCATGATAGTATTCTTATATAATTTCATTTAGGAAAAAATGAATTAATTAATCCATTGAATGTACCACCAACGGGTGAGATTTCTGAACGCCTCGCGTTGCCTCATTTTAAGTCGTTCTTAGGGTAAAAACTACATTCCAGAATCAATGGTGATCTCATATTTATGATATGAGCTTTCATTTAATAGTTATCATGTTTTATTTTAGAATTGTGTGCGCATAATTTAAAATATATTTAGTATTTTTATAAAATTAATTCCAGCCACACCAGGTCTCTGAATCACATGCCATCTCAATGTCTAGATCTGAAAATATATATAGAAATATTTCAAAGTCTTATAAGGAAAAAACGGGTCTCTACATCATTCCTTAATTCAAGATTTTCATCCCGAAAAGAAAAACTACACAAACAACCCAGGATACTAAGTCCACACTTGGCTCTCCCACTCCCAGAAACTCTCCTTCACGTTCCCATGCTACCAAAACATGAAAACCAAGAGGATGGTCTGTCTATGCAGGGTCCTCTACCGTCGATCCATGATTGACACCAGGTGCTCTGCAAAGGTGGCTCTATCCTCGATGTCCAGCTCACCCCAGTCGATGATTATTGTGGAAACGTCGAGAGTTTCAATGACAGAATAGGTTTGCTGATGAAAAAAAAAGACAGAAGAAAGAATTACATAGGACATAGAGATTTATGTAGTTTGGGAAATGATCCCTACATCCATGGAGAGGCAGTAATATCACTAGTTTTGGGAGCCCAAATTACTGGGAGTATTAGAGCTTCACACACAGATACCCTAGCTCGAAATGGGATAATAAAGAATATGAAGCACTATTCCACCAACTGTACATAAAGTTCGTTGTGCTACAGTGCCAATGATGGAAGTCCACGGGGGTACAATAGTTATTTCCAAAGTCCCCATTGCTACAACGCCTTATCGGTGTCGGTTGGTCAGCTCTACTGTAGTTGGTTAGAGATTCTACAGTGACCCAAAATTTGGGCTGGAGACCTTCGACCCTTGGGCCCCCAGAGTAGGGGCGTATTGCCCCTGCAACCCCCAATGATCTCACAACGGAGCTCGACCCATGGAGTTACGACCTAGTGCACAGTATAAACTGCAAGCATTTGGCCCAACATTATCCAAAGAGGATCATGCTACACCAATCCAACAATGATGTGCATTGATTCATTAACATATCTCCCCAGCTGCGACACGTGAAAGACACCGTGCACCTGATCTCAGCTGTGGGGGTAGGGAGAGATGATAAACAACCTCGCCAACCCTCTACATGATCTCGAATGACTCGATGAACCTCGAGGATAACTTACCTCCCCAAACGAACCTCTGCAACCCTCATCGTGGGGAGACTCTCAGGTAAACATGGTCTTCCTACTTGAACTTAAAGGGCCTATGATGACGATCTGTATAAGATTTCTATCTGCTCTGGGTCATCCTCATCTGCTCACAGATGACCTGTACCTTCTCCTTCATCACCTGCACCATCTATGGGACCACAAGAGATATCTCACCAACCTCTGTCCAATATAAGGGTGACCTGTAGAGTCTCCCGTATAGGGCCTCAAAAGATGTCATGCTGGTGGTAGAGTGATAACTGTTGTTGTACGCAAAATCTACCAAGGGAAATTGATCCTTCCATATCTGACCAGAGTTTAACATGCAAACCCTCATCATATCCCCAACACCTAGATAATTCACTCGGTCTTCCCATCGGTCTTAGGGTAAAAGGCCGTACTCATCCCCATTTGGGTCCTAAATTCCTCATGCATACCTCTCCACAATCGTGACATAAACCACGCGTCATGATCAAAAACAATCGTCGAGGTAACCCCATGAAGGAAAACGATCTCCCATATGTACAACTACCCCAAACTCTCCGCCGAACTCTGCTCGTTGATAGAAAGGAAGTGTGCCGACTTCATGAGTCGATCAACTATCACCTAGATGGCATCACGAACCTTTGATTTCAGTGGAAGCCCTGTCAAAAAGTCCATGGATATGCCATCCCATTTCCACCCCGGGATCTCAAGGTGTTGCAACAAACCTACCAGAATTTGGTGCTCAACCTTCACCTATTGACAAGTGAGGCACCAAGAGATGAACTTAGTTATGATTTGTCTTATGTCGGACCACCAAAACTACCGCAGAAGGTCTCTGTACATCTTCCCCACACCGAAATGTACAACTAGGGGAGAAGTGTGGAACTCTCGCATCACCTCCCCCCCCGTATCGTGATTGAAACCAATGTCCGTCCCTGAAAAAATATGACATGATTACCTCCTTCAGAATATTAATATGGTGAATCCCCCATGGATATATGGTCACGTAAGACCTCACAGTCGATGTCTCCCAGCTAGGACTCTCTCACACACTCGAGAAGCGGAGGAGTCAACACCATCAACTATAGAAAAGTTGTACCCTCATGCTCCACCAGGGTCAGCTGTAGGGAGACCAACTGCTCCGAAGCCTCCTACACCAAGTGATCCTGAGACTTTCTACTAAGGTAATCTACTACTATGTTTCTATTATTTGGAGTATAGGCTATCTCGAAGTTATAGTCCTATATGAACTCCAACCAGCACCACTATCTCAAGTTCAAGTCTCTTTGTCTGAAGACATACATGATACTTTGATGGTCCGAGTAAACCAAAAAGCACTCGCCTAAAAGGTAGTGCCTCCACACCCTCAAGGTGAAGACTATTACTGCTATCTCTAGGTCGTGAGTCATGTAGTTCTTCTCGCGGGGTCTCAACTGCCTCGAACCGCATGCGATAACTTTTTGATGCTGAATCCTCATGCAACCGAGCGCAGCTCCTAAGGAATTACAATACACTATGTACTCCACACCCTCCTTTAGCAGTTCAACATAAGAGCACTTATTAGTCTCAACCTCAACTTCTCTAAGGCCCTCTGACATTGCTCGGTCCAAGTAAATGACCACCCTTTATGTGTCAAGATGGTCAACAAGGCTGTAATTTTGGAAAAGTCTTCCACAAACCTCCTGTAGCACCCCACCAAGACAAGAAAGCTCCATTTTTGATTGGTGTATCCTAATCCAGTTGGGCCAAATGCTCATGGCCCGCAACTGTAACTACTGTAGCAGAGCTGACCGACTGACATTGACAGGAACTGTAGCAGTGCGGAGTTTAGAGTCAACTTTACTATTGAACTTTTGATTTCCAGCCAGCATCCACTATAGCACTTTTGACAAAGGTGGCCACCTTTAACTGTAGCGATGCAGACTTCCTGTTAGGAACAATGGATCGTCTTCTCCATATGTAGCCCATTCTGGGATAGGGTTTCTCACCTGAAAAAATTATGTAATTGTGCTCCCAGTTATAGTGAATATTCTACCTCTCCATGGAAGTAGGGATTATTCCTAAACCACGTAAATCGTTGTGTCCTTTGTTCATTTTTTCCCTTTTACTCTTCTGTGTTTTTTTCGTTTCTGTCACTACAACTCCTAGTGTTTCCGAAACACTCCGCACCTCTAACACGCTCTTGGGTGGCTCCTAAGAAATTGCTACATTGATCTTCGCCGGGTCCACAAATAAACCATGCTCATAAATGACATGCTCCAGAAAGTGAACCTCATGAATCCATAACTGGCACTTCAAGAGTTTCCCATTAAGATGGTGCTCTTGAAGAAAATCTAGAAATCATCCTCAAGTGCTTTGCATGTTTCTCCTCCAATGAAGAATAGATGAGTATGTCGTCGATGAAGATGACCAAAAACCAGTCAATGCACGATTTGAAAACCTAGTCCATCAAAGCCATAAACACAGTAGAGACATCCACTACACTAAAGGGAATCACTAGGAACTCATAGTATCCATAACGACATCAGAATGACACATTTGGAATACCAGCCTCTCAAACCCTCAACTGGTGGTAGCCGGACCTGAGATTGATCTTTGAGAACCATCTGGTGCCTCACAACTGGTCAAAGAGGTCATCAATTATTGGTAAGGGGTACTTGTTCTTTATTGTGTCTTGGTTCAGGTGACAATAATCTATGCAAAGCCACAAACTCTCGTCCAACTTTTTCATAAACAATACCAAGGCTGCCCAGGGGGACACCTTGGGCCCGATGAAACCCTTCTCTCGAAGGTCCTCCAACTATAACCGCATCTCCTAGAGTTTGGTAGGGGCCATCTGATATGTCATAGAAGATATATGAATGGTGCCTAGATGCAAGTTGATACAAAAATCCGTCTCCCGCCTCAAAGGTGGTCCCGAAATGTCCTTGGGGAGGACATCTATATAATCCCCCACAACTGAAGGAAAACATATGCCTGAAGAGTTTGTTGCACCAAATGATACACTCTCCAACTGATGGGTTATGGGATGCAACCTCATTCTTGAAAAAAACCTATTTCCCTACCATGTGATCTCTCTCGCCAGAAAAGAAGAATCTAGTCCCATCAGTGCGTAGATATCTGACTCATCTATGGTTTTCAATTTGGGATCAGACCATAGACAACCAATCCATACCCAAGATAACTTCACAAGGTTCCATTATGATGACCAAAAGGTCCCACATGAACCTCTATCCTCGAAGATATAGCTCACATTGTCAACAAATAAAAGTTATAGAAGATGCGTTCCCTACAGGAACCTCAAGACGTAACTGCTGGGATAGCACCTCAACTGGGAGCTCCAACTCTTGCACTAGGAGTAGAGATATGAAGGAATGAATGACACCTATGTTTACTAATACTAAAGTAAGAGTAAAAATAAACACAGATCTTACCTATAATCATCTTGTGTGTTGCAGGGTCATAAGCCTCCAAAGCCTGAATATCTTTACGACCCTGACCGCTAGCTCCCTGAGTCTGATGTGGGCTGTCTGGTGGTGGTGGAAGGATCTCATAGCGTCGTCCACCACCCATAGCTCCTTCTGCTCCTCCGTTAGCTCTGACTCCCTGGGGACCACCCTTCCCTCGTCTGGGAGATCCCTAATCACGACGCTGCCACTATCGTGATGGTCCGTCAGCTACCTGCCTATGCTCCTCATCACATCTGCTTGGGCAGTAATTCGTAATGTGACCTCACTCATCACAAGCATAACACTAAACCTCTTCGGGTTTCCTTGGTGCTCTACATTGTCCTTGGACCACACAACCAAACGCCTGAGTCTCATTGTAAAAGGGCCTCCTATACCAAGATCCCATCAACCATCGCCTACTAGATGCTGCAGATGACTCAGCTTTGTGATTCCCACTGCCAACTCTAGCTGTCCGATGTCCCTCTGACAGAATGCTCTCTATCACTAGTGTCTGCTCTAACACCTCGACATAGGCGGGGATGCACAAGGGAACTACACTAGCACAAATCTATCTACAGAGCCCCTGCTCAAACTTTCATGCTCGGAAGTAGCCATCACAAATCATGTCAAGGGAGTAATAGGTAAGGTCTATAAACCTCGTTGCATACTCAACCACCGTCATCCCTCCCCATTGCAGCCCTAAAAGCTCCTTAATCCGAATTGAGCGTAAACAGGAGGGGTAATACTTATAACAACCATGTGTTTTCTATTACATTCATACATGATTTAATTACATAAAGTTACACTTAATACAACCTGAATGATCGATATGTCTAGTGTCTTTGGGAATTAGGTACATTGCATTACAACTTTAAACATGAAAAATAACATCTTTATTGAGAACTTCTTTAACATGCTCAAGCTTAAAACTGCATGGGATATCCTGAGGAAAATACATAACAAAGGGGTGAGCTATAAAGCCCAGTAAGGGAGTAAACATGGCATAACATGAAGATAATAATAAATGTTAGGAAAGACATATCAATGAGTCATACAGGAACATGAATCATAAAGCATGATATAGCATGATATTCTTAACATGGAAATGTGACAACATCTTAAAACACTGCATCATAGGTCAAGGCTAAATTGTCAAGACATCATAGTGGACAAAGCCCCATAATGGAATCAGGTAAAACCCTATTCCAACATGATGTATCATGATACTAAACATTATCCAATGCATTGGAGCACTATATAATTATGGACGCACTCATCACTTTCATTTCATTCTCATGCTTAAGTGTGCCACATAGATCATAAAACATGGATTCATTCATCATCATAATTTATTCCATGATTAAGGAGTGTGGAATACATACATGTAAGCCCTTAATAAAAAGGTATATGTGCATAAAAGTGAACACCCTTGATAGGGAAAGAGTACAATATTCACTATATAATTTTTTTGGAATGGAAATTCACGGTGCAATTTCGGCAGCCTAACGGCGTGATATAAAAATTCATAAAAAGGGTTGATAAGTGAGAAAGGGGTCTCTCATCATATATATATTAAATGTAAAGTATTAGGGTGATATAAATACATGTCCCAACATAAGGTATTTGGAAATAGAAGGTGTAACATAATAAAGAAACTTGAAGAAAGAGGAATTAAATAACTCTTATGAAATTTTGGCATGATAACGGGTGTACATGAGAGGGATTAATGAGAGAGAAAGAGGTTTCTCATCATTAAAACATAATAAGGGTAGTATGGAGGAGGTGAAAATGTATACCCCATCATTTGTAATTGAAAATAAAAGGGTGTAACAATATAAGGAAACTTTGATAAAAATGAGAAAGGAATGAACCCTTATTTGAGTGTGTGACTTAAAAAGCTTGAAGAGGGGATTCTTGAGAGTTGAGGGTGCCTTGGGAGGATTATAGAGAGGGTAGGGAAGAGTATGGACATTCAAAAAAGGTTTTGAGTGAAGATAAATGAGTGATTGGGTGGGTTTATATAGGAACCGTGAAGGGAATTCTTTAATATTTCACAAACTTAGGTTTTGGAATCTATATAATTAAATATTCAAAACTACAAACCTTCCCATGAGTTTGCCCTTGGTTTTTTCCAAAAGGGGAAGTTTTAATTATTTTATTAGGAAAAGGTATGAAGATATTAAAATATTAGGCTTGCTTATGTGGTGGTGAGTCACATTATTAAAGAAATAAATTTAAAATCATAAAATATATTATACATTTTGGAGGATTCATAAGGGCATTATAAAAATAATCAAATTATCTTAAAATAACATTATTTTAATGTAAAACATACATTGGGCCGAGAATACCCATTATAGTATTTATTACATCATTTTTGGGTCATTATGATGTCATAAAACACACATTATATTTATACGGTATTTAATTTTTATCCAAAAAATCGACTATCTCAGAAAAATATAAAAAATTCATCATTGGATAATTTCTACATTATGATTCCAACAATAATATTCATTTTATTTAAATAATTTTTGAACTGAAAATTACATTTTTATTTCAAAATCACTTTTGAGGAAAAGTGGGAAACTGAAATGACATCAAAGACATAAAGCACATCATGCCTCCATAGGCCAAGATCATCAGGACCAAAAATAATCCAAATCAATAGCAAGGAAAATCCCCACCCTAGAAACAAAAAAAATATGATCACTATCCACCTTCTCATCATTGCTCGACTAGTTATCCCGCACAAGGATACACGGGCACGGTACCGATGACAAACATTATACCCTCTCAAAACTTCCAATTTTGGATAGCGATTATAAGGAGAACAATCCCTGTTCTGAAACTCTTCTGGAGCAGTCCCTTGAAATTAGACTGGATGTAATGAACCGTGGACCAAGGCAGCAGTGCCACACATAAAAATCAAACCACCAAAGCCTTATCAAACAACCTTCACCAAGTCTGAAGCAATCAAATGCCACATCCTCTACCAATAGCCTCAACCTCAGGCCACAAGACAACATCAAGCACATCAAACCATCAAGAAATTCAAAACACACCATCAAAACCAAAATCCACTGGTCCTCTATGAAATCACACATCAGGCACAATCAATCCAGATCCAAATCACTCAGAAAAAAAAAAACGTAAACAGAAACCATCACCACAAAACACCGAAAGCCAGACCACGTTGGAAGAAGTACCACTGCAATTCAGGATCACAACCCATCACTGCCTTCACATCCGTCGCAGAGACCATTGCTAACCACTCCGTGCACTCCCAGCGGACACCCGAGACATGAACCCTTGGAAAATAAGACGGAGCTCGACCGCTGGATCTCACTGTGCCGCCAAATAAACCCTAGCCAGTGAATGAGGAAAAGGGAATGGAACGGGATAGAAAACGGTGGGGAAGCTGTGACAACCAAGGCCACAAAGGTGACGCTGCCACTGAAGGAGAAACCACCCCGAAAATAAAATTTCTGTTTAATTGAATCACAACCAAAATAATTTAAAATAAAAAATTAAAATGAAAATATATACATTATTATATAATATACATATTCAAATTATTAAGGTCTTGATACATATCCCTTTATTACATCGGTGTATTCCCTAAGAGTAAGGTGTGCGACAGTGAGATTATCATGGGGCCGTTCGGCGAATATGGTTTGGGCCATGATCTTGATGAGCTTGAATTTCTCTCTTAAACGGTTTCTCTCATGCTTAAGTAGTTAGATCTCATCATGGTATTGGTCAATGGAAAATCCTATAGATGCTATCTCCCTCATAAGCTCTGATAAATAGACTTCATAGGGCACAATTCTACTTGTTGAGACCATCACTTATTTTGTCCGAGTTAATTGGATCTGTTAAAGCCCTATATTTATACTAATCATGTGATCACTTCTCAATGACTATATTAACAACAGTTAAAATTATTAACAATATTTTAAATCCAAAAACATAAAACCAAGGAAGTGCATGTTTTTACATAACCATTTTACAAAATAAGACATTTAATTAAATCAAAAGTGAAATTTCACTTATAACAGTTCGGGTCATTATAATCTTCCCCCCTTAAGAAATTTCACCCTTGAAATTTTCATTTCCAACATTAAAATAGATGAGGATAACTCTATTTCATAACCTTCTTTGGTTCCCATGTTTCTTTTTCAAACTTTTGGTTTCTCCACAATACTTTGACCAGGTGTATTGTCTTATTCCACAGAACTTTGTCTCTACGATCTAAGATCTTCACTGGATTCTCCTCATAAGAGATTCCATTCTCCAATGGTACCACCTCTGGATTTAGTACATGTGAAGGGTTTGATATGTAATTTCTCAAGAGGGATACATGGAATAAATCATGTACTTGATATAGGTTAGGTGGGAGTGCTAGTCAGTAGGCCACTGCTCTGATGCAATCAAGGATATCAAAAGGGCCGATGTATCTTGTACTAAGCTTTCCCTTCTTCCTAAATCTCATCACTTTCTTCCATGGAGATATGTAGAGGAAAACCATGTCTCCAACATCAAAATCTAGGTCCCATCGACGATTGCCAGTATAACTTTTCTATCGACTATGAGCAGCCTTGATGTAATGCTAAATGGTCTTAACCTTCTCCACCATTTCCTAGACCATTTCAGGACCAATTTTTTTTTCATTCCCCAACTTCATCCTAACATGTAGGTGTTCTAAACCTCTTCCCATAAAAGGTTTCATAGGGAGACATTTGGATGCTTGAGTGGAAACTATTTTTGTAAGAGAACTCAACCAGAGAAAGATGTTGACCCTATCCTCCTTTGAATCCCATTGAGCATGCTCTAAACATATGTTCAAGTGTCTGGATAGTCCACTCAGATTGGCCATCTGTTTGAGAGTGATAGGCCATGCTGAACTTCAAATCAGTATTCAGAGAATGTTGGAAACTCTTCCAGAACTTAAAGGTGAATCTTGGATCTCCATCGAATACAATCAATAGTGTTACACCATGAAACCTCACCACTTATCTGATATATATCCGTGCAAGTTGATCCAATGAGAAATCCTATTGAATCGTAATGAAGTGTGCAGTCTTTGTAAGATGATCCACTACAACATAGATAGAATTGTTTCCTCTAGATGTCTTAGGAAGCTCGGTGATAAAGTCCATGGTGATGTTTTCCTATTTCCATGTAGGTATGGGTAATGATTTCATCACCCCCTTAGATTTTTACCTTTCGTCTTTCACTTGCTGACATACAAGACATCTTGATGTATATTCTGTAATCTCCTTCTTCATATTGTCCCACCAATAGTGTTCTCAGATATTTCAATACATCTTTGTGCTTCTAGGATAGATAGAGAAGGTTGAGCTATGTGCATCATCTAAAAATTCCTTCTTTAATTCAGGATTTTATGGTACACATAGTCTTGACCCAAATCTTACAACACCATATGCATTAGCATTGAACTCTGAGGATTTCTCTTTCCTAATAGTTTCCACTTTCTTCTGAATTCCCACATCATTTCTTTGATCATCCTTTAACCTCTCCAGAAGAGACAATTAGGCAGTCATTTGTGAAAGGATTGATGATGTTCTTTCCTTTATGATTCCCATCTCCATCCTCTTCAAGTCTAAGAATATCAGATCCTTCTCAATTCTAATCAATGAAAGATTTGTTGGTCCCTTTCTACTTAGAGTGTCTGCCACTTTATTTGATTTCCCTAGATGGTAGTGGATTGAGCATTCTTAGTCTTTGATCAGCACTAACCATCTTCATTGGTGTATATTCAACTTTTTTTGTGTAAATATATACTTGATGATTTTGTGATTCGTACATATTTCACACTTCTCTTCAAAGAGGTAATGACACTAAATTTTCAAAGTGAAGATCATTGGAGCCAACTCTAGATCATGTGTTGGATAATTCTGCTCATGAACTTTCAACTGCCTTGAATCATAGGCAATGATTTTGTCATTTTGCATCAACACACAACCAGACCCTTCTTTGAAGCATCACTAAATACTACGAAAAGATCTCCACTTGTGGGTAGTGTGAGAACATTTGTAGTGATAAGCCTCTTTTTAAACTCCTTAAATCTCTTTTCGCATTAATCATTCTAAGAAAACTTGACTCCTTTCCGAGTTATCTTGGTTAGAGGGTTTGAAAATCACAAGAAATTTCTCACAAATCGATGTTAATACCCAACTAATCCAAGGAAACTACGAATATCTGTCACAGATGTTGGCCTTAACCATCCTTTAATTGCCTCAGTATTTTAAGGGTCCATAGATATCCCATTGCTTGTGATGATATGCCCCAAGAAAGAGACTTCTTTCAACCAGAAATCACATTTTCTATACTTGGTATAAATCTTTTCCTTTTGCAAGGTCTTTATCACAATAATTAAATGCTCATCATGCTCCTTACTTTTGGAGTATATTAGAATATCATCAATAAAGACTACCACAATTTTTTTGAGGTAATCTATGAAGTCCCTATTCATCAAGTCCATGAATATTGCTGAAGCATTAGTGAGTCCAAAAGGCATTACTATGAATTCATAGTGCCCGTACCTTGTACAAAAAATAGTCTTGAGGATATAATCCCTCTTCACCCTAACTTGGTAATACTCTGACCGTAAATCCACCTTGGAAAAGTATTATGATCCATGTAGATGATCGAACAAGTCATCAATCCATGGCAGATAATACTTGTTTTTTATCATGATCTTGTTGAGCTCATGATAATCAATGCAAAGGCACATTGACCCATCCTTCTTCTTAACGAAGAGGGCTGGTGCACCCCAAGGTAAATCACTTGGGCGTATGAAACCTTTATCTGGATTCTCTTGTAGTTGTTTCTTCAACTCTTCAAGTTCAACAACAACCATTTTATATGGAGTCTTGGATAATGGTAATTCCCCAGACATGACCTTGATTGAAAATTTGACCTCTCGGATAGGAAGAAGACCAGACAATTCCTCAGGAAACACATCAGCGTATTCCCTCACAATAGGCATGTCTTTGAGGATGATTCTTTCCTTAGAATCAATCATTTAATCTAGATACACTTGCTCATAGGGCAATAATATCTATTCTTGAGATGATGGTGCTAAATAAGATTCATCTGTCTCCTTGCATTTGTATAGAATCAGTGGACGATTTGTAATACAGAGAGTGATTTTCTTCTCGTGGCAATTTATGTTGGCTCTATATAGGAAAAGGCAATCCATGCCTAGAATTGCATCAAATTCCACCAAAGGAAGTGTGATAAGGTTCACTAGGAAGCTCAACCCACAAATTGTGATAGGGGAGGAGTTATATACTTGGGATACAATAATTTCCCCATTTTTCATTTTCACTAATAACTCTATTTCCAAAAATTATGACAATGATTGAATAGTTCTACTAAAATTTCGTGATATGAAGGAATGCGTAGAACCAGAATCAAAAAGTACATTCACTATTCTTAAATGAATAACTAGAATACCTATCACCACTTCATTGTCAGGATTCACTCCAGAAGTTGTGATGGTGAAAGCTCCCCTTGTTTCCATGGAGGTTATTGGTTTCCTCTGAAAAATCTTGGCTTAGTGCATTGGTTTGAGAAATTCCCTAGTTTCTTGTAGTTGTAGCAATGAACAATGCACTGTGGGTTTTCCGGAGTATTCCTTTCCTCCGTCGTAGTAGCGAGTTTTTCTTACCGACAATTGCTGGCAAGGTTCCCTTCCTTCCCACACCTAAAGCATTTTCTCACCCCCTTTAGGAAATTTTAAGGGTGCTTCTTTCCACACATTTGGAAAGTGAGATGCTGATTTTTTATCACTGTTAGATCTCTCTATCGAACCACCATAATTTGACTCCACCTTTCACTTATTATCCCCATGATACCCCTAAGATTCTCCGATCTCCATTTTTACTTTGTACATTTGAAAATTTCCTCATACCTACCAAAGTCATGGATCACCATGAATTTTTGTAGGATAGGTTTTAGCCCACCAAAGAAGCGTTGAACCTTGAATTAGGGGGTAACAAAAAAGATAGAGGATTATTGTGCAAGCCTTGTGAAGTTTTCCTTGTACAATCTGATAGATTCGTCGTCTTTTTTCTTGAGGGAAAGGAAATCCCTTTCCATCTTAATTCAGAGGGTGTGAGGAAAATATTTATCGAAAAACATTTTCTGAAAATCCTTTCATCCCATCGCCTTGATCTCTTCCTCAGGATTCGTATTTTCGATCAATGTCCACCATTCATCAGTTTCACCCTCCATACGATAAGCATCCAAAATAACCTTCTCTTGTTCAGAGCATTGAAGTACGAAGAATATATTCTCAATGAAGTTGATCCATTGTTTGGAGATTAAGGGATCAAATGATCCATTGAAAATATGATGTCTTTGTCTCATGAAGCTCTTGATTGAGACTTTTTATTTCTTGGGGGGGGGGGGATGGGGTAGATGTTTCTATTGATTCAAGTTCTATTCAAAAATTGAGTTAACTGAGAGAGTATCCTGACAAAGTTTTCGATTCCCACTCCTATTGGATTGGAAATCTCATTAGGGAAGTCATTACATTGATCTTCACATCAGTTGTTAGCCCGATTCCTCATATTACTAGCTATTGGATAGAATAAAAGGAAAAATTATGGGTAAGTATTTTAAACTATTAAACACATAAAGGGGAATCCAACGACATTAAAGGAATAACTTATAAATTACATTTATTTACTTAACTTATGAGTTTCTAAGATTCAATCTAAATTATCCATGATCTACTTCCTAACATATATTCTTATGGACTTTTTTTATTCCATTAATAATTTTTCGTACTAAGATTATAAATTTACCAAAGCATATCCCTCAAGAGTGTCAAACTAGGAGTGTAGCAAGACCCATTGTTGTGCACCAATTCCTGTTCGAGTCTAGCTCAAAGCGGTGTTTTTAGGTTTTAACCCTAGATACATCAATGCTAGATCTTCATCCACTTGTTCGTATCCAAAAAAAGATGTATTTTCTTGATAAACCACTTACTATATACTCACCAAAATTTAGGGATGTTTTTCTTATACTTAGTATTATCCCTAAGGATTTCACTAGTTTTTTTTAATCCTAATCCCAAAAATAATTAAACTTTCCTCTAATACCAACTATAACAAAACTATTCTTTTTATGACTTTCATACATGATTTAATTACATGAAATTACACTTAATACAACCCTAAATATTGATAAGTCTAATGTCTTTGGGAATTAGGTATATTGCATTACAAATTTAAATATGAAAAAAAATATCTTTATTGAAAACTTCTTTAACATGCTCGATCTTAAAACTGCATGGGATATCCTGAGGAAAATACATAAGAAAGGGGTGAGAAATAAATCCAATTAAGGGAGTAAACATGCCATAACATGAAGATAATAATACATGTTAGTCAAATCATATCAATGAGGCATAAAGGAACATGAATCATAAAGCATGATATTCTTAACATGGAAATGTGGCAACAACTTAAAACACTACATCATAGGTCACAAGCTAAACTTCCAAGACATCATAGTGGACAAAGTACCATAAAGTAATCAGGTAAACCCATGTACCAACATGAATTATCTTGATACTAAACATTTCCCAATGCATTGGAGTACTATATAATACTGGGTGTACCCGTCACTTTCATTTCATTCTCATTCTTAAGTGTGCCACATATATCATAAAACATGGATTCATTCATCATCATAATTTATTACACGATTAAGGAGTGTGGAATAGATACATGTAAGTCCTCAATAAAAGGTATATGTTCATAAAAGTTAACACCCTTGATCGGGAATGGGTACAATATTCACTATACAATTGTTTTGGAATGGAAATTCATGGTGCAATTTCGGCAAGCTAATGACGTGACATAAAAATTCATAAAAAGGGTTGATGGGAGAGAAAGGGGCATCTCATCATATATATATGAAATGTAAAGTAATAGGGTGATAGAAATACATGTTCCAACATAAATAATTTGGAAATAGAAGGCGTAACATAATAAAGTTGAAGAAAGAGGAGGAATGAAATAATTCTTATGAAATTTTGGCATGGTAACAGGTGTACGTAGGAGGGATTAAGGAGAGAGAAAGGGGTATATAATAATTCAAACATAATAAGGGTAGTATGGGGGAGGTTTGAAAGCATACCCCATCATTATTAGTTGAAAATAAAAGGGTGTAACAATATAAGGAAACTTGGATAAAAATGAGAAAGGAAGGAACCCTTACTTGAGTGTGTGACTTCAAAAGCTTCAAGAGGGGATTCTTGAGAGATTGAGGCACCTTGGAAGGATTATAGAGAGGGGATGACAGAGTAAGGAAGTTCTCCAAGGATTTTTAGTGAAGATAAGTGAGAGTTTGGGTGAGTTTATATAGGAAATGAGAGGGGAATTATTTAACATTTCACAAACTTAGGTTTTGGAATCTATATAATTAAATATTAAAAAATAAGAAACTTACCATGGGTTTTGCCCATGGTTTTTTCCAAATAGGGGAGGTTTTCATTATTTTATTAGGAAAAGGGCTGAAGATATTAAAATATTAGCCTTTCTTATGTGGAGGTGAGTCACATTATTAAAGAAATGAATTTAAAATCATAAAATATATTATACATTTTGAAGGATTTATAAGGGCATTATAAAAATAATTAAATTATCTTAAAATAAAATTATTTTAATGGAAAAAAATATATTGGGATGATAATATCCATTATTGTTTTTATTACATCATTTTTGGGTCATTATGATGTCATAAGACACATTATATTTATACGGTATTTAATTTTTACCCGAAAATTCGACTATCTCAGAAAAATATGAAAAATTCACCATTGGATAATTTCAACATTCTGATTCCAAAAATAATATTCATTTTATCTAAATAATTTTATAAATATGTTAATTTTTACTTTTAAAATAAGATTCAATATTTATTGAAGAATGTTGGATTTTTTTGTCAGTAACAATTTTTAAACCCTTATAAAAAGTACATTTCCCTTCATAAAAATTACACGACCATTTAAAATTAATAATCCTTACTTAATAATACTATTTATTTCAAAAATCATTAATTCATCAAAATAAACCCCTTAATTGAATTTGAATATTACCTGAAAATACAATTCCTTTTTAATTGAATAAAAAACAAAATCATTTAAAAGAAACAATTAAAATGAAAATATATAAATTAATATATATTATATACATATTAAAATTATTAAGTTATTGATACATATACCTTTATTACATAGGTGTATTCCCTAAGAGTAAGATGTGCGACAATGAGATTATCATGGGACCGTTCGATGAACAAGGTTTGGGCTGTGATCTCGATGAGCTTGAACTTTTCTCATAAATAGTTTCTCTCATGCTTAAGTAACTGGATCTCATCATGGGATTGGTAAAGGGAAAATCCCATAGATTCTATCTGCCTTGGAAGCTCTGATAAATGGACTTTATAAGGCACAATTCTACTCGTTTATGCCATCACTTCCTTTGTCTGAGTCAATTGGATTTGTTAAAACCCTATATTTATACTAATCATGTGATCACTACTCAACAACCATATTAAAAACGGTCAACATTATTAACGGTATTTTAAATCCAAAAACATAAAAACAAGTACATGTATTTTATATAACCATTTTACAAAATAAGACATTTAATTAAATCAAAGGGAAATTTCACTTATAATAGTTCAGGTCGTTATAGTACTCCTCATGGAACAAATGCTAGAAATTGGTCCATGAGAGTGTCAAATCATCATGAAACTGAGTAACACGGCTCCATCAACACCCAAATACTTTGTGGAAAAGGATAGTTACTAGTAAAAACACATGATCCACCAGGATCCGAATAAGTCTGAAGATATAGACCCTCAACTCTAGCCAATCCTCTACTGCCTGAGGATCTGGTTTGCCGTAGAACCTCAGCGGCCTCTGGCACTGAAACTCATAGAGCACGCTAATTCTACACACATCCTCAGTCTACTTTGCTGGGACGATCTGTTGCTCAACAGGTGGAGGTGTTGCTACTTTCCCACCCAGAGGGGAAATCTCACAGGATGGAACTTGAACCGAGGCCTCATCGCTCATCGGATTGTTGTCATGATCTGGAACTCATATCCTTGTTGATTGTCATCGTGAAGGCATCCTGAAATTTTAATCATGACGTACCATGGTCAGATGAGCACACACACACACACACACGTATATCAAAGGGGAGATGAATCAAGAAGGATAGTCAAAGACTTAATCCTATATGATGCATGTACCATTGATCCCTACAACCAATGTCTCAGTATGCTGAGTTGACAAGCAGGTTGTCAAGGTCCTGGTGAATGGATACGCCGGTCGCCCGCACCATCACTAGATCCCCTATCCTGAAATCCTTACTCGATACACTTTGACACTATTTCCCTAATCCCAAGAAAATCCTTGTAAGGGGACTACTCCAAACACCATCCTAAGGATCAAACAACATTTGATACCAATATATCATGACCGGAACCAAGTCGGGGCTTAATCCGCAACTACCCCAAGCCTGACTCCATAGGCTAGGGTTTGAAAACTAGTGTTGAAGGTATAACTAACATGGAGAGATCTTTTCCTAAGTACCTATATGCATAAACATAACCATCTCAATGATAAAGTACAGAGGAAGTAAAAGTAAAAGAAGTATAAAGCTAAGGGAACAACCATATATGAAAAACCTCTAGACAGTATAAGAGTACGGTAGTGTAAACTAAAAAGTGAAGGGCCAAAATACACAATCAACTAGAAATATGTTTCAACTTGAAAAAACTATAAAAACAATGAGATAGCCCATATCCTGATCCCCAAGATGCGACCAACGTACGTGGTCCAAAGTACCAGATATCCCTAAGCTCATCTGAAGTCACCGCCGACCTGTCCGCCGTATGCATAAGACACGATACATGCAGGTAAAACCCATGCAGGGGTGAGTATATACACACCCCTACTTGGGTTTTTCCTGCATGTATCGTTTATTTTGTATAGTAAGGAGAGGTCGGCGGTGACTCTAGATGAGCTTAGCAGTAAGAGATACAATAGGAATAAAAAGATTGTAGATAGAACAAGATACAGAAAGAAGATAAAGAGAACAACTCAACCCAAACCAAGAGTGAAAGCAACATTTTCTAAACACAAGGGGCTCAACATGGTGTGTAGATGAACTACACGTCGATTATTTTCCACTTATAATAGGAGAGTAGACTCATCCAACTAGGAGAAGCTAAACACGGAAAACACGTAGCATACCCTTCACGTCTTCGCATCTCATGGAAATCGAGTAACCAAATCCAAAGGTATGGATATAGAAGGTATATATATGCTCAGTCAAAATAAACCTAAATAGTAGAGAAATGAGATCTCCATATCACAGCTCAGCCTAGGAAGAAGAGTTTCCAACAGTTACAAAAGTCCATCAATGATTCCCAACATCCCACACATCTACCCAGAAGTAGTCGTTCAAGTCAAGCCATGCCTTTCCACTATTCTACACAATTGAGGGGCCACCAACTCTAGGTAGAGGATCCATTCCCTTATAGAACATGAGGGTTCTACTCTGATAGTCGATGAAGTACCCATGCCATACCCAACATGAGGGTTCCACTTTGGAATTCATTGAGGACCCACTACCCAACTCTATTGGAGGACACCACTCAGAATGTCTTCGATGAACTACCACCCATATCTACTAGGGTACCAATCTAAAATTCATCGAAGACCCACTACCCATCTCTATTATAGGGTACCAATCAAATAGTCATCGAGGACCCACTGCCCAACTCTACTGGAGGGTACCATATGGAAAGCCTATGGTGATCCTACACAATCACTTCCATCATCGAGCATCACCTAACCAAATGTCGTGTCCGGAACATTCCACATCGTATCTTGAAAGCCACAACGGAGGACACCATCGCGTTTTATGTGAAAAAACAATCAGTATAGGCTACTCACAGGCCAAAATCCAAGTTCAAACTAAGGAGATACATAACCTTGAATTTTTCTAAAAAGGAACCAAATAGTACATAATGTGTGAGGGGACCTACACAATGTGTGCCCCCGCTCCATCGCCTGGCCATGTCCCTGACCAACACACAACTCCCAATCCATGTAGATGTATATGCCGTGCAGATGGATACACGATGTGTCCAAGCTATCTGGGACTAGGTCGTGTCCTTCTAGCCATGTCCATGTACTTAAATCGCGTCCATGTACTTTGGTACAAGGTGTGTTACTTCACACGGGGTACCTCCCGTGTGTTCCATCACATGGCTCATCCATCAAGGGATGAGGTACATGGTCTGTAGGAGGGATACACTCTGTGTGTTCATCTTTGTATATGGCGTGTAGTTGAGTTTTCCACAGATTGTCATATCCATGATCAATGCTTTTATTTAGTCCATTTTTCTTTAGATTATACCTTGAATTTTCTCTAGATTGGTGGATCTAGGTGTCATTCGTCATTTCTAACCATCATTCTTCGGAAATTGGATCCTGTTGTTCATTGGTGTAACACCCCAAGGTTTTAAAAAAATAAATTAAAATGCATGAAAACACTTTGTTTTAAGGATATAGTTATAAACTAGCCACCAAACATAATTTCACCGCTTCTATGATTTGAATTTTGAAAAACAGTCATCTACGGTTGCGATCAGTAAGTTATTTGGAGTCTAATAGAACCTGCTTGATTTTTGGTGAATAGTAACATACCCTTATGAATAGTAATATGAGCCTTATGAATAGTAAATCATATTATTATTTTATTTTCTTAAGGTTATAATATAATTAGATCTTGATTAATTTTTCAAGGTGATATAAGATGAGTTATAGTTTTAAAATTATTATTTTTCAAATAAATTATGATTTTATTTAAAAATTAAATTAATCAAATTTAGAAACTTATTTTAAAAAAATGGAGTTAATTTTTTAATTCTAAACATCGAAAAATGGTTAGGGTGAAGTTTTAGGATTTTTCTGAAATACATGAATTTTGGGTGAATAGTGAAATTCAATAATTTACAAAGTATGCTAAATAAATGAATTTATTCATCTTGCTTGAGTCATAACTGATGTAAATGGAAATTTGTTTGAACTCACATACTCTATTTAATATTTTGGGTCACATGAATCAAGACTATTCATAGTCTTGAGTAAAAATATTAAACTAATGATTAAAATAATGGAAAACCCCTCATCTCCTCCACTATAAATACCACCCTCACCCCCTGTTCCTCTCACACCTCTCAATATTTGAAAATTTTCTAAATTATTCTAAATAACATTCCCAAGGCTCTTCCCCACATCCAAGACCTTCTGGTCTCACCAAAAGGTCAAAACCAAAGGTCTTAAGGAGGATCTCAAGGAGAAGAGATCAAGAGGTAAAAATCCTCTTTCATTTTCTTGTGTTTTCTTTGCAATTTTTTTTCTTATACTCTCTTCACCTCCCATTATCCAAGAGGCATGAAAGCTCCAATATTATATATATTATGTATTATTATCATGTTTATGTAAAAATTCATCAACTTACTTGTTCTCCTTCCCCCTCTTATTCTAAAATAAAAACACCATATGTGATGAGCCAATTTACTAAAATCGTGGACGATGATGTTTTCAATTTCCTTTAATTCCTTAAAATATGGTTGTAAAACCATTTAAATAGTTGAAATAGATTTTAACGTTTATGATATTAACTCTATTATGTTTTGGAGTTAACTTATATTCATAATATTAAATGTATATGATGAAACAAGTTCGTGATTATTGAAGAACCATCAAAATGATCTAAACGAATACCACCAATGATTTATATAATGATTCATCCTCATACCATATAACCAAAATTATTTATGGAATCATTTAATATTCTAGAAACATATTAATAACAAATCATTCCAATTCTTTAGATTCTCTTCCTTTTAGTAAGAAAATCCGTTACAAACCAATAATGGAAACCATGTAAAGAATGCACCTAAAACAATGTAAATAACAAAATATTATTAATAAATGGGTCGAATGATGTTATAAAATGATCATATAAGGCGTTATAAACATGAATATTTTTCTATAAAATATTAATAACACTCTTTTAACCATTATAAAGTAGGTTTAAACAAGTTTTAAGTAAGACAAACCTGAGCTAAAGGAATTCTTAACCCAATTTACATTCTTTGGGTTAACCTTCTACTTCATTAATTATGTTCTATTGAGATTATCTGTGAAATAAATTTCATTTATATTATGATTTATTATGTGTATTTACAGTTTATACACATAATCCTTTCATTATATTAATTCTCACTTCAATTATATGATTTTTGTAAGGGACTTTCCTTTAAAAATCCTCTTCTAAAATTCTATTTTACAAAATTCAAAAGCAACGTTTTTATGAAATTATTCATGTTCAATGATTATGTTATGGTTCTTGGGAATTGTTTATGATGAAGGTTGAGACCTATATATCCCTACAATGCATTAGGTATGTGTAAGTTGGAGGTCTACTGTATGGTTACTCCAAGTGTAACTGCGATGGTCACACCATAAGGTAGCCTTGAGGGTTGCATTGTAAGGTAGATGTGAAGGTTACAAATCATAAGGTATCCATGAGGGTTATAATATAAGTAAGTAATACCTTAATATACCTATATGGTTTTATATATGTTATTTGATGTTTTATATAAATCTCATGTTTCACAAAGTAAGTATATATGGGTGAGAAGTATGTCTTTGTGAAAATGATTTCACACGTTTATAAGTATTCATGGACTAATGGTTTCTTTCCCTATTTTTATATCCCTTATTGATATTTTTATGCTCATACCATGTTTTTAATTTTTTTATAGGTTATAATTAAGTGAAATAGAAAGAAGGAAATCAAGTTAAATGTTATGAAGATTTTTCAAAGAAATCATGTTGTTGTTTTATGTTAAAAATTTTATGTTTTGGAAGAAATTGATACTATTTTAATGGTACCCACTTTTTATGATTATGGGTTGATATGTATTAGTTATGTACCAACTTTCTAAAACTCTAAACCTAAAAGATCTTTGGGAATGTAAAGAAGTGAAATCTAGTTGAAATAGCTAGATTATGTAATGTTTAAGGATGAGTCCTTATAGTTGGTATCAGAGCACAGTTTAGATAACTTTAGGAGTTAGTATGATGTTAAAATAATTCCATAAATGATTTTTATCTTATGTTTATGTTTAAATGGTATAGAATTTAAATATCACCATGTTGATTTATCTAAGATATGTCTGTTCAAAATGGTTTTCCGTAGAAGAAATAGGGAAGCTGAAGTTGGAAGGAACTGAGAGGCTGATATCTTTCTAAATCCACAACCGAGAATAGTGGGAATTGGAATCAAGCAGTTTGTGATAGTAATGGATCAGCTGACGTAAGCAATAAATGGTGGTGGTATCCATGCAAGATAGAAACCAGAGCTACCATAAAGGAACATGATGATAGTGGAACATTTTATGAGGAAACACCCTCCTACTTTTAGTGGATCTTTTAAACCAGTAGTGGATGATGGATGGATTAAATCCATTGAAAAGATATTTGAAGTTATGGTATTTTCAGATAATCAAAAGGTTAGTCTTTCCATTTATCATTCTGATGGTGAAGCTGATTAGTGGTGGTCAATGATCAAGAATATCAGGGATATAGAGGATATTAAAGACTTATAGTGGGATGAATTTAAAATTATTTTCCTTGAAAAATATTTTCCTACGGTGGTTTGACTTAGGATAGAGAATAAATTCCTTGAATTGAGGCAAAAAGAGAAAGATTCAGTGGTCGTGTATAAAGAAAAATTCACCCGAATGGTAAGGTATGCTCCAAATCTTATTCAGGATCTTAATAGAAAAATCAATCTCTTTTACTCAAGATTGAATCCAAAATATTAAAGGGAATTGGCCTCCAGGGAATTCAAAAGTTATGAGAAACTTGTCTGATGTGCTTAGAGGGTAGAAATGGAGTTTACTAATGATCACTTTTTATTGGAACTGGGCATGCAATGGAAGCCCCAAACAGGTGGGTTTTTAAAAAATTTCCACTGACGATCAACGTAAACTTGTCGACGTCAATGAACAGCAGATCAGTATTACCCGAGGACCACACGTGAAGGATTTTAAGCACCAAATAAACCGTAAAAATACCTGGTTTAGATCCGAAGCCACGCACGACATATGCTCGTCGTTGGCGATCACTGCTCGAAGAATCTGAAGTCAAATTCCTCTAGATCATCCACACATGCTTCAAGGAATCCGCGGGAGCACCGTTCATCATAATCCGGGTGCTAGCACAGAATTGCGATGACGCCTTCGACGCTCCAACGATCACCACATCGCTACGCAAGCGATGCCTTAGAGAGTGCTTGATCCATAATCCTTGGATCCTGATCCTCTCTCTCTAAATCATTAGAGAGAAGAGAAGAGAGAGAAGTTCCATGAATAGTAATTAGAAATATCCTCTTCTCTAATATTTATAGTTGTTAATTAATTACCCGGAAATGCCAACCCGACCCTTGAATACTTAACGTACTATTAACGACATTTTATGACTACTTGTCTAAGTCATAAATATTATTATCACTCACTTGTAATATATTAAAATATTTTATGTGATAATAATTAAGTCATTAATTCTAATCATCGCTCCCATAAATATTAATTGAAGCTTGAATAATTTAATATTCGTCAATTAATATTTTTCATGTATTTTCTTAAAACTCATAAATACATTTAATAAATAAATTCAATATTCATTATTCTAAAATCGAATAATATGAATTTATTTATTGCATTGGTGATCATTTTACCTTGGACAAATCCCAAACCCCAATGGTGGGTCCCACAATGTCCAAAACTCTTATTCAACTGAATATGGAAAATTCTTGAATACGCTATTATGTGTGACCCTCTAGACCCTTATCTCGACAACAATGAATAATTTTCATAGACCAAGAGTGAGATTTAGCAACCCATCATGGCCCCTGAAGAGATAAGGATTATCACAACAATGACAACCAACCTACGAATACACACTATGTAATATAATCAATTTGTCTTTAATATCCCATAAAGTAGGACGCACTCATGTGTCATCGCCCTTTTATTGCTTTATTATTTGCTGATTTAAACAGACATATTTACCCTTGACTGCCATGGCCATGGTATTATAAAGGTACTTCCATCCATATCAACATGACCTGAGATATATTACTTACATAACCAAGAAACGACAAATTCTTTCTTGATCATTCAACCAATGCCATGCCACCAATAACGCACCCAACAAAAACTACCTCGCCATGACTTCATTGCCCTGGTTTTCATCTTGCATCAAAGTATGAAATCAAATGACATGTATTGGTAATGATCTCAAGTCAAGATACCATTACACATGATCATAGATAGGAACATCTAATGACACCCGAAACATGTGGTGTTCCTATTGGTGGGTCAGTCCTCATGATCTCACTAATAGAGATCACCAAGTGCGAACTTCATGAGAATAAGTCTCAATGCTTATGAGCCCCCACTATCTAATATTCAAACATCTAATATGTCGAATTAGTAATATGCATCTAGACTACAGAACATATATTTAAGATTAATGTCATAGTATCTTAAGGTTCTCATTATAGCTTGGGAACTGCTATAACATCTTGATATGAAAATCAACCTTTGGACATTACCATTTCAACAGTGAATGCATAAAAGTCTACACTATAATGGTAAGATGACATCATGTATAGCTAACTGTATACACAATATGGTAATCAAAAGCATCAAATAGTTGGGTCTATGGAACCCACTATTTCAACACTCCCACTTGCACTAGAGCCAACTTTCTAACCAAACTTGTTAGTTACTCACATGATGAACATCATGTTTCTGTCGAGTAACAACTTTATCTACTAGGTCCACCATGATTCCACCATGTGGCTATTCTGCTATAGAGACCTCATCTCCTTGAGTAAAACTTCTCAAGAGATGTTATCACGAGTATATCCCTTTTGTCCACTGTCATAACTTGACATCTTGTCTACTAAGAATGTCATAATTTATATTATGATAATACTTTTCTCACCAGGTATGATTGCAAGAATTGGAAAAAATCATTTCATTTAACTGCTTCTTAGCTGCCTCAAAAGTTTCAATGTACTCGTTCTTGTAGGTATGGCCACCACTGGCTAATATAATCTTGAATTGCTCATCTTCTTTAGCCTGACTGCGTTAGTAGATTACATTGATCTATAGAAGATTAGTTTGTATCCTCGAAAACTAGTATCCTTTCTTCTCCACTTACCAGGTACATATCTTTTGTACTTGACGAAGTAAAATTAGATTGTTCTGAACACATCCCTTGGAGTACTCCTGGATATAACTAATATTTTCCTATTGTAAAATATACCTTGGAAATATCAGTTATTGTCCATATTATGACATACGTGATTGATCCATTACTTCAACTTATGGATTTAACTCATCACGTTTATCTCTTCCCATGTTACATATAGGTCAACATGGGGAGATTATGCCTTGTGACATAGGCAACAATTCATCTCTTGAATTGCTCTAACTTGTATTTTTCAATACAATGTCACTATATGTATGATTGACTAGGACCAAGCAACCTATAGATCTACCTTAGTAGATCCTGTTCCCTAGAACTTAGGTTGCTACTTTAAGTCAATCATTAGAGAATAAATTTCATCTTGGTCTTAATTAACTGTGAGACCAATATCTTTTTTCCATATGTTGTCGAACATACTTTACTTGGAAAACTTTGACACTCCCACTAACCTATCGTAGACACATGGAAATCATTTGTTGCAAATGTATATTCTATGATCATGTTGCTTACTTTAATCCTAAATGGGATTTCAGTAACTTGCAACCTTTATTAGAATTATGTGACATGACCATCCCTTTCTGGTTGCGTTGTATAGACACCATCCACGATTGGTGGTCATGACATCCAATGCTAATAATTTGATCATAGACATTAGTTATGATAAGTAAAATTCTAACGGATTTAGGCATAACAACTAGGTGAAACCAATCGAGCCCTGTTGGTACTATGCTTGTACCATCCACGTATCAACTCACTTGAATACCCACTGCAGTATTCAAAATAATAATCCCCTTTTCACTTTGATACATGGAATCCATTAATTGAATTTTAGTTGGTCTTATAAATTTTAGCTAATTTCCATATACTGCTTACTTGTAGGATATATTATTCATATTGAATAATAGATCACCGACCATGGTGAATAAATTCCATCACCATGGTTTTATCCTTCCTATGCAGTATGTGTCTTTGGAACATACTTTGTTCCACATGTTCTTGTGGAACTAGTTCCTATGCCAACTATTTGTGCATCTTGAGAATTGACTAAACACAAGTCAATATAGCTCCCACTATCTCCAATAGATATGTGCACCCTTATATAGAAGTGTAGTCTATCACTTGACTACAATTTTATATCTTATGGATTTATGTAATATCCCAATCAACCGTTAGGATAAGTACCTTAGATGCACAATATGTTTTTCTTGATGAAAGTTTGTTTGCATCTGAACAAACTATTTGCATCCAAACACATGTCATTATGATATAATGGATTTACATCATACTATGACTCGTATGATATCTATTTTTCATTATAGTTGACATATGGTTGTGGGATATCACCGTTATTTGCAAAGCATTTCATGAAATATAATATAAGTTTCTGCTAGTTGAAACATTGATATTACTTACATCAAAATTTTGATGTATAACATATGCATTTAGGAATTTCTCCACGCTACATGTTTGTTGATAAATGTTGATATGTAAGACTTCATCATCAATCCTCCTCATTAACATCAATGTCGTGATGTTGACAAGGTAATGTGCGTTTAGGAATTACTCCATGCTAAAATATCATTATTGATGAATGCTTGGTCGAGATATTATTCAGTATTCCAACCCAAAGCAACTCATATCTCCCAACCATGCATATACTTCACTTTATTGTTCCTTAATTACTTAAAGGAATATTATGAAGTATATATACCTCTAGCTTATAATTGGAATAGTTCATGCTTACTTGTTGGACTATTTCCAAAAGTTTTGTGACATACCTTTATTTCTAAAGGCTCCTTTGTCCAAACTAAAGATGTCGATAATACCAAAAGTATTTAGCTGTGCCGAGCCTAAATACTACACTTGTTATATTCATGATTTCCACTTTTATTATTACTTGAAAAAGAATTATCTTGTCACAACTGGGTATAAGTCTTACATTTATATTCATCACTAATTGCCTATGATTCATGTATTACTGAACTAGTGATTGAGTTTACCAAAAAAAAACATTCATTCAAAAACCTAAAAGAATGTATCCTTGCATATAAGGACACATGAGATTAATATTTGTGGTTATACTCAATAATAGTTCAACACGAATCTTTCACTTGGAAATTAAAGAAGTTGTGTACTTCTTACCACTGGCTTAGGTATCACCCATTCGCAGCCACTTGGAGAATACATTTGACTTATAGTAATTAATATATCTATATTTACTTGGTAACTGTATTTAAATACACATATGTAAAAAGCATATATTATTAAATACCCAAGTAGTAAAAGAAATCATTACATTGACGAATATGCCTGATGTAGAAGCGACAACGTGCTTCTTTAAATCAGTTTATTTCTTTTAAACTTCCATTGTTTTATTTTATAATATGCAATGCAAATAACCTTTGTTAATACCTCATTAATTGAAGGATATCATGAATGATCCACTGGAATTAAATTCCTTTGACCTTTTCACATTAAATTCCTTTGACCTTTTCACATTGTCTTTCAATTTATCCGCCATAAGAGTTAAAACTTAATTGTATTTTATTCTTATTCACTTGGAGAACCTTACCTAAATTGGTAATGGAGCGTTTACTCAATACTTGTTCATTTTTATTGATCAAAATAAAACTTGAGTAAAAAGATGAAATGATATGAGAAATGGATCCATTTAAAGATCATGATCAATATTTCAATTTACACATTCCAGTGTAACATCACCTTATTCATATCATTGCTTCACTTTCTCCTTGAAAACTTCTCGGAGATGAGACTTTATGTTATATCATCTATGTCCTGGTGTAGCGACTGCAACTGACACCTGACATTGATGAAAACATAATGATATAACTATCATATTATTTGTACATTATTCTCCTGTAATCAATTTTCACCCTTGCTTATTGAGGTAGTTTAACAGTATTGGGGACACTGACATGTTGAGTTTCCTATATCATAGTACCATGCGCACGTGCCTGTATTATTCATGGATACTCGTGTCAGTGTGGATATTTACTTTGTCCAATATTTATCACAGTTTTAATCTTGTGGTATAACTTTCAATTTTCTATAAAAATGAATTTTAGCAGATTAGTGCCTTTTATCTGGATTACTGGTTAAGACACTTTTGATCAATTACTTAAATCATGTAATGTCTCCCACTATTTTATCGAATTATAGGAACCCTCTGTGCTAGAATCATAATACTATGTCGTTAGAGTATTCTAGTGTCAAGGATCCTAGAACCACCCCTCATAGTCTACAAGCTATGTCTATGACACTACTTGGAGGATTCTAGGTAGACTTTTGGTTGTCCGACTGCTTTAACTTGTGGTTCCTTGATCTGTTGAGTGAAGTCACAGCTTCTTAAAATTAGAACTTGATTTACTCAATGATTTCCTCTAAAATTACAACAAGCTTTCCATGAATATTTATTTTTTTCAAATTTAGTTAAGTCAACCCATCATTCTTATATGGACTCCTCGATAGTAAGATGCACCCTCAGCTATGGCATGACCGACACCTCAAATGACCGGTTTTGTCCAAACTTAAATGATGGAAGACAGTTATGACTTAATATATCTTTGAGGGTTTTATTATTTTTAATGTGACAAAAGAAGTCATTTTCTATTTTTATAATCATGTACTATGTGATCGTACTCACAACTACATATGCATGAAATAGAAAAATCATTGTGTCACATGTTCATTTTATCTTGCATGCTTGTTTATTATTATTCTATGTGACCGCATTCTAATTACACATTCACAAAATAATAAACCATGCAGAAAGAAAATGAAAATGAGCCGATTCTAATGGTTGATCCGTTGAGTGAATAACAAACCAACCGAAACCCTAGGGGTAAGTACCTTTAGTAACATGGATTGTAACTTGAAAAACAATGACTTCTCATCCAATGAAACCAACTTTTGTCTAGTGTGTTGCCGTCACTTGGTGAGAAGTTCATCATATGTCATCTCTTCATTATAAAATTGTACTCGCACGCAGGTGAGGGGGTCTCGGGGTATAAAATTACAACTATGAGAATGGGCGCTCAGACCCTTATACATATAACAACTCTGAGACGACACACAGATCACCTTTTTATTTAATCAAACTAATTATTTCAAACCAGTATACAATAATTAATTAAATAAATTAAATAAATAAATACACCAGACATACATTGGTCGGTCTCCAACTCATGATCAATATACACATTAAACTCGCGTATAGTAAATAAATGCAGAATAAAAATTAAACTTGCATTAAAATTAAACTTGAGGGAATTTTAATTGAATTAAAAATTTCACTCTAATTTTTAATCCAATATTTACGTCGTTCGGACCCAATTAATTAATTTAATTTTAAAACTAAAATTAAATCAATTAATTAACTTAATTAATCACCAAGTTAAATTAATTATGCCACAGTCATAGTAAAATAAAAAATTAATATTTAATTAATTTAATTATCAACTATAATTAAATTAATTATCTTAATTAATTTTTTGATTAATTAAAATTATATCTGGGCCCTGAAAACCGGGTGGGGCATGTACGGGTCGGGGTGAACCCGCACAGGCCCAGTTCGTGCCTTGAAGACCTCATGTAGAGGTGTTCTGGGCCGGATAGGTCCGCACATGCCCGTTCCTGGTAGAGCAGACCCATCTGGGCCCATTTTGGGGTGGAACTGGTCTGGATAGAAACAAACTGAGTTATACCTCAACGGTTTGGTTAGAACGATCACCAGAAGGAGGCGGTTGTGTCACCTCGTGGAAGTGTGACACTCAAGTAGGGAGTTCGGATGGAGAGTAGCGTGCAACTGTTCGAGGAAGCCACAGTCTGATGGGACCTGGCACAACAGACAACCTGGAATGCCAGCAAAGGAGTGCACTGAGGGGGTTTCTGTCGTGGGTTGTTGGACGGATCCGAGGCCAGTGCATCGCGGAATGGAGGCGGCTGGCCGGTAGCGGGGAGCCGCTGGAGGCTAGATGACAGGGGTATATAGGGGAAGCACGACAAGTTCTAGTCGGGAGCAGCTAGGGTAGAGCAGTACTGCGAGAGGTGACTCGCAGACCTAGAGCGGGTGCCTGCCTGGTCGGGGTGCGGCGCCTGTGAGTGCTATGTGGGGAAGGCTACAGGTGGCCAGTTCTGGTCGGGTGTGGCGCCGACGTCGGGATGAGGGGGCGGCAACCCTGGTACACTGGTTCTGGTGTGGTTTGCTTCGCGACGCGCTTCAGTGGGAAGAGAGGAGGCATCCACAACAGGGAGGCCGAGTGCGGGGGGGGGGGTGCGACGACCTACGGGGCATAGGGAAAGGTGGGGCTGGCACAGGTCGACATAGGAGAAGGTGGTCCTCTATGCCTGCTACATGGTGGAGGAGCTGGAGCTACAACCTGGGTGCGGGAGGAGGCAGGAGGGAGGGGCGGCCGTCGCCGCCCCTAGTGTTGTGCACCACTGGGTGTGGCGTTGTCTCTACAGGGAAGACCACTGGGGGGCCGCTCACCCCCCCCCCACAAACCCTTTTTATTCTTTTTTTTGTGTTGCTTCTTAGGTGGTGCCCCTCCTTTCCCTTTCCTTTTTTTTGATTTTCTTGACCTACTTTGCAGGTCACCCCCCCCCCCATTTTTTTTAATTTTAGACTTGCTTTTGCAGGTCTTTCTTCTCCCCTTGCTTTTTTAAACAAATATTTACCCCCTCTCCCCTTTAAAATTTCTAAAGCCTATTTAGGATTTAGAAATTAATATTAATATTAAAATATTATTACAATAAAATTATAGTAATCAAATTAATATTAAGATAAAACCATTATTATTATTATAATACAATTATTATAATAATAAAAATTATTTGAATCATTGGAAAATACTATTCCGGTTACCAGCAATTTTTTCAATCCAAATTCATAACTTCAGATGTCCACAGATTGGACATCCGACATCCGATTCAGATTCTGTTTTCGGCGTTGGAACCATATCAACACCCTCTTTATATTTTAATACAAATTAAAATTTTCTTGGCTTAAAATCGACACTCGCTACCTTTGATACCACTTTTTGGAACCGAGCATGCAGCAGAATCCCCAAACATGTGGGTTTTTAAAAAATTTCCACCGACGATCGACGTTGGTGAACAACAGCCCGGTATTAGCCGAGGACCACACATGAAGGATTTTAAGTACAAAATAAATAGTAAAATACTTGGTTTAGATCCAAAGCCACGCACGACGTCTACTCATCATTGGAGATCGCTGCTCGAAGAATCCGAAGTCGAATTCCTCTAGATCATCCACACATGCTTCAAGGAATCTGTGGGGGCACCATTCGTCGTAATCTGGGTGCTAGTGCGGAATTGCGACGACTCCTTTGACACTCCAACGATCACCACACCGCTTCGCAAGCAATGCCTGAGAGAGTTCTTGATCCATGCTTCTTGGATCTAGAGCCTCTCTCTCTAAATCATGGGAGAGAAGAGAAGAGAGATAAGTTCCATGAATAGTAATTAGAAATCTCCTCTTCTCTAATATTTATAGTGGTTAATTAATTACCCGGAAATGCCAACCCAGCCCCCAAATACTTAATTCACTATCAATGACATTTTATGACTACTTTTCTGAGTCATAAATATTATTATCACTCACTTTTAATATATTAAAATATATTACGTGATAATAATTAAGTCATTAACTCGACTTGTCGCTCCCATAAATATTAATTGAACCTTGAATAATTTAATATTCATTAATTAATATTTTTCATGTATTTACTTAAAACTTCTAAATACATTTAATAAATAAATTCAATATTCATTATTCTAAACTCGAATAATATGAATTTATTCATTGCATTGGTGATCGTTTTACCTTGGAAAAATCCCAAACCCCAGTGGTGGGGACCACCATGTCCAAAACTCCTATTCAACTGAATAGGGAAGATTCTTGAATATGCTATTGTGTGTGACCATCTAGGACCTTATCTCGATAGTAGTGAATAATATTCATAGACCAAGAGCGGGATATAACAACCCATCATGGCCCCTGAAGAGATAAGGATTGTCACAACAGCGATAACTAACCTACAAACATGCACTGTGTAATATAATCTCTTTGTCTTTAATATCCCATAAAGCAGGAGGCACTCATGTGTCATCTCCATTTTCTTGCTTTATTATTTGTTTATTTAAATGGACATATTTACCCTTGAATGCCATGACCATGGTCTTATAAAGGTACTTCCATCCATATCAACATGGCCTGAGATATATTACTTCTATAACCCAGAAGCAACAAATTATTTCTTGATCATTCAACCAATTCCATGCCACCAATGACACACCCAACACAAACTACCTCTCCATGACTTCATTTCCATGGTTTTCATCTTTCATCAAAGTACGAAATCAAATGAAATGCATTAGTAATGATCTTAAGTTAGGAGAACATTACACATGACCATAGATTGGAACATCTAATGACACCTGAAACATGTGGTGTTCCTATTGGCGGGTCAGTCCTCATGATCTCACTACTAGAGATCACCAAGTGTGAACTTCATGAGAAGAAGTCTCAATGCTTATGATCCCCCAACACCTGATAGTCAAACATCTACTGTGTCCAATCAGTAAGATGTATCTAGACTATATAACACATATTTAAGATTAATTTCATAGTATCTCAAGGTTCTCATTATAGTCTGGGAACTGCTATAACCTCTTGATAGGATAATTAACCTTTGAACATTACCATTTCAATAGTGAACATAGAAAATTCTACACTATAATGGTAAGATGACATAATTTATATCTAACTGTATACACGATATGGAAATCAAAAGCACTGAATAGTTGGGTCTAGGGAACCCACTATTTTAACACTTTTACTTCGATAACAAACAAAAGAAGAGGTCCAGATGGAAAGCGATGGATAAGAATTAATCAAAGAAATCTGATGGTATGAAATTCCAGTTTCCAGTTTGTGAAAAGTGTGGTAAAAATAACCCTATGAAATGTCTTACCAAAACTGGGAAGTGTTCTCGATGTGGTAAGTTTGGACATATGACCTGAGATTATAATGAAAATGATCTTAAGATCAATTCTGATAAGAAAAATGTAAAATTTTTCAAATGTGGTGAGATGGGTCATTATGAAAATACCCACCCAAAGAAATATCTAAGTGATGGAAAGCATCCAGACTATAAGAAGATAGGTGTAGTGAGATCCTTTGTGACTATGTCAGCATATGTCGGGCCATCCAATGAAGTGGTATCAAATACTTTGTTTGTTTACTCAGTTTTTTCTAAAGTCTTGTTTGATATGGGGTCTAAACATTCCATTAATTTTGAGAAATTTTCTGGTGAATTGAAAATATCACCTCAATAAATGAGACCAAAACTTATTGTTAAAACATAAGAGGGAAATGTTACAAAAAAGGAATTTTAAGAATCTTCCTATTATTATATATAGAAAGTTATTACATAAAAACCTTGTTGTTTTACCCTTAGTAGAGTTTGATGCCATTCTGGGTATGGATTGGCTTTATATTTATCATGCTAATATTGATTGTAGATCTAAAGAAGTTTTTTTAGAAATAGTTTTAGTTTGTATACAAGAAATAACCCATAAAATTGATAACATATCGGGAAGATGAGAAACTGTTGAAGGATGGAAATGAAAGTTATCTTGCTCATTTTTTTGAAAACAAGGAAACTGTTTAGATTAATGAGGCGCTAGTGGTAAATGAATACCTTGATGTTTTTCCTGATGATTTATCTGGTGTTATAACTGATCGGGAAGTTGAATTTACAACTGAATTAGTTCTTAATGCTAAGATAATTTCAAAGCCCCCTTATCTAATGGCTCAAATAGAACTTCTTGAATTGAAAAATCAGTTACATGAGTTTCTTGATAAAGGCTTCATTCATTCGAGCAATTCACCATGGGGAGATCCTATTTTGTTCATTAAAAGGAAATATGGTTCCATGAGACTTTTCATTAATTATATAGATTTGAATAACATTAGTGTTAAGAATAAGTATCATTTGGCTCACATCGATGACTTGTTTGATTAGCTCTAGGGAGATCAATACTTTTCCAAGATTGACTTGAGATATGAGTACTATCACCTAAAGGTGAAGGAGGATGACATTCTAAAAACAACTTTTCAAACTAGATATGGTCATTATGAATTTTTTGTTATGCTGTTTGGGTTAACTAATGCACATACTGTATTCATGAATCTTATAAATAGAATATTTCATGAGTTCCTAGATAATTTTTTGGTTGTGTTTATTGATGAAATTCTAGTATATTCTAGAATTAAATAGGATAATGAAAAACATCTAAGGGTTGTTTTGAAAAACTTAAAATAAAAGAAACTTTACAAAAAATTCATAAAGTATGAATTTTGGTTGCAACGAATTTCTTTTCTTGGTCACATTATTTCTACATATGGAAGAATTGTTGATCCTGTTAAAATGAAAGTTGTTTAAGAATGACCAAGGCCCATAAATATAACCGAGATTTGTAGTTTTCTTGGTTTGGAAGGCTATTACTGGAGTTTTGTTGAAAACTTTTCACTATTATCTAGTCTACTGACTAAGTTAACTGGAAAAGGAGTTAAATTCATCTAGACAAAAGAATGTGATGATTGTTTTCAGGAATTGAAAAGAAGATCAGTGAATGCTCCAATTCTGACCCTACTTTCCCAAAATGGATAGTTTATCATCTATAGTGATGATTTATTAAAGGGTCTTGGTTGTGTTTAGATATATAATGACCAAGTAATTTTATATGCTTCAAGAAAACTAAAACCTCATGAGTTAAATTACTCCACACATGATTTGGAATTAGTAGATGTGGTTTTCACTTTAAAATTTTGGAGGCATCATTTATACAGAGCCAAATGTGATATATATACTGACCACAAAATTCTGAAGTATATATTCACTCAGAAGGAATTAAACACGAGGCAAATAAGATGACTTGAATTGATAAAGGATTATGATTTCACGATCAATTACCATCATAGAAAAGCAAACAAATTGGAGGATTCCTTAAGTTGAAAATATCATGCATCATTAACCATGTTACATTTGAAATACGACCCCTTGATTAATGATTTGATGAATTTTGGCTTGGAAGTTGTTGGTTTAGGAAATTATTCTATTTTGTTTTAGGTTTTAGTGCAGTCATTTTTTTCAGACAGAATTAAGCAAGCATAGAAGGAATATGGGGAGTTACAGAAAATGTAGAATTGGTTAAAATAGCTAAGTTTCCAAAATTTAACATTGATAAAGATTATGTTTTGATATTTGGAAAAAGATTATGCGTGACTTGTGATTCCCAATTGAAGAAAGAATTGTTGTGTGAAGCTCATAGTTCTCCATTTTTAGTTCATCTTGGTAGTACTAAGATGCATAGAGGCCTTCAGAAGTATTACTGGTGGGATGGAATAAAAAGATAAAATTAGGATTTTACTGTGAAATGTTTGAAATGTAAATAGGTTAAATTAGATAGACAACTACCAAAGGGGATGCTTCAGCCTTTACTAGTGCCAAAGTGAAAATGGAAAAAAAAAATCCATGGACTTCGTTGTGGGATTACCAAATACTTATTTGGGGTAACAATGCGATTTGAGTTATTTTTGATCAACTGACTAGATATACTCATTTTCTTCCTATTCGAGATACTATGTATTTGGATCAACTTTCTTGATTGAAACTCAAATATATTTTCAGGTTAAATAGAGTTCCTCTTTCCATTGTAGCTGACCGTTATCCTAGGTTCACTTCTAACTTTTGGAAATGCCTTCAGAAGTCATTGGGAACTGAATTAAATTTCAGAATAGCTTTTCATCCTCAATCAGATGGACAGTCAGAAAGGACAATTCAGACTTTGGAAAATATTCTTTGAGCTTGCTCAATGGATTACTAGGTAATTTGGGGTCAACATGTTTTTTTAGTTTAATTTCCTTATAATAACAGTTTTCATTCCAGTATATAGATGAAACCATTTGAGGCGTTATATGGGAAGCAGTGTCAAACTCTAGATTTTTGGGATGAAGTCGGGGAAAGGAAGTTGATGGGACCAGAATTAGTAGAGAAAGTGGATAAGAAAGTTAAGATGATCTAACAACACATGAGGACATCTTAGAGTAAGCAGAAGAGTTATGCAGATAACAGGAGGAAAGACTTCTTTTGAGGTAGGTGATCACGTTTTTCTTAGAATCTAACCATGGAAAAGTGTTATGCGTTATGGTAATAAAGGGAAGCTAAGTACATAGTTCATTAGACCTTATGAAATCCTGGAGAAAGTTGGACTGATTTTTTAATGAGTAGCTTTGCCTCCGATTTTATCTCAGGTACACAATGTTTTTCATGTTTCGATGTTGAGAAAGTATATTCCAGATTCATCTCAAGTTTTGAGCCCAGAAGTAGTTTAGCTGGAAGAGAACCTTTCTTATGAAGAGAAACCTGTTTAAATTCTTTATTGAAGAGAGAAAGTATTGCAGAATAAGGTAATATACTGGGTGAATGTTTTGTGGAGAAACCACATGGTTGAAGAAGCAACATGGGAATTTGAAAATTCTATGAGGGAAAGGTACCCTCATTTTTTTAATAAGTAAATAATAATAATAAAAATTGTGAGGACGTAATTTCCAGAAGGTGGGGAGAATGTAACACCCTAAGGTTTTAAAAAAATAAATTGAAATTCATGAAACCATTTTGTTAAAGGAGATAGTTATAAACTAGCTTTTAAACATGATTTCTCCGCTCTTATGATTTGAATTTCAAAAAACGGTTATCTACGATTGTGATCAGTAAGTTATTTAGAGTCTAATAGAACCAACTTGTTTTTTAGTGAATAGTAAAATACCCTTATGAATAGTAATATGACCCTTATGAATAGTAAATCATATTATTATTTTATTTTATTAAGGTTATAAGATAATGCGATCTTGATTAATTTTTCAAGGTGATATAAAATGAGTTAAAGTTTTAAAATTGTTATTTTTCGAATAAATTATGATTTTATTTAAAAATTAAATAAATAATATTTATAAAATTATTTTCAAAAAATGGAGTTCATTTTTTAATTCTACACATTGAAAAATGTTTAGGGTGAATTTTTGTGATTTTTCTGAAATACAAGAATTTTTGGTGAATAGTGAATTTTAATAATTTACAAAATATGCTAAATAAATGAATTTCTGCATCATGCTTGAGTCATGGATGATTTAAATGGACATTGGTTCGAACTCAAATGATCTATTTACTATTTTTGGTCACATGATTCAAATACTATTCATATTCTTGATCAAAAATATTAAACTAATGATTAAAATAATGGAAAACCCCTCCTCTCCTCCACTATAAATACCACCCTCACCCCCTCTTTATTGCACACCTCTCAAGCTTTGATAATTTTTTAAATTATGCCAAATAACCTTCCCAAGTATATTTCTCACATCCAAGACCTTTTGGTCTCACCAAAAGGCCAAAACCAAAGGCCTTAAGAAGGATCTCAAGGAGAAGAGATCAAGAGGTAAAAATCCTCTTTCATTTTCTTGTGTTTTCTTTTCAATTATTTTCTTTTATTATAATCTCTTCACCTCTCCTTATCCAAGAGGCATGAAAGATCTTTTATTATATATATTATATATTTTTATCACATTTGTGTAAAAATTGATCAAATTAATTCTTCTCCTCCCCCTCTTATTCTAAAATAAAAACACCGTCCGCAATGAGCCGATTTACCAAAATCGTGGACTATGTGTTTTCAATTTCCTTTAATTCCTTAAAATATGGTTGTAAAAACATTTTAATGGTTGAAGAAAATTTGAAAGTTTATTATATGAACTATCTTATCTTCTGTAATTAACTTATATGCATAATATTAATGGTATAAAATGAAACAAGTTCGTGATTATCGAAGAACAACCAAAATGATCTAAACGAATACCACTAATGATTTATATAATGATTCATCCTCATACCATATAACCAAAATTATTTATGGAATCATTTAATATTATGGAAACATATTAATAAAAACTCAATCCACTTTTGGATATTCTCTTCCTTTCAAAAAGAAAATCCATTACGAACCAACTGTGGAAACCATGTAAAGAACACACTTGAAGCAATGTAAATAACAAAATATTGTTAATAAATGGGTCTAATGATGTTAAAAAATGATCATATAAGGTGTTATAAACATGAATATGTTTTTTTAAAATGTTAATAACACTCTTTTAACCATTATATATGAGGTTTAAATAAGTTTGAAGTAAGACAAACCAGAGGTAAGAGAATTCTTAACCCAATTTTCATTCTTTGGGTTAACCTTCTACTTCATTAATTATGTACTAATGAGATTATTTGTGTAATTAATTTTGTTTATATTATGATTTATTATGTGTATTTATAGTGTATACACATAATCCTTTAATTATATTAATTATCACTTCAATTATATGATTTTTTTGAGAGACTCTCCTTTAAACATCATCTTTTAAAATTATATTTTATAAAATTCAAAAACAATGTTTTTATGAAATTATTCATGTTCTATGATTATGTTCTGGTTATTGAGAATTTTTTATGATTAATGGTGGGACCTATATCTCCCTCCAATTCATTGGTTATGTGTAAGTTGGAGGTTGGCCGTATGGTTACTCCAAGTGTAACTGTGATGGTTACACCATAATAAGGCAGTTGTGAGGGTTACATTGTAAGGTTATCATGAGGGTTACAAATCATAAGGTAGTCATGAGGGTTAAATTATAAGTAATTCTCTAATACACCTTTATGGTTTTATATATTTTCTTTAATGTTTTATGGAAATATCATGTTTCACAAAGTAATTATATATGGGTGAGAAGTATGTCTTTGAGAAAATGATTTCATATGTTTATAAGTATTCATAGACTAATGGTTTATTTCCTTCTTTTTATACCCCTTATTTAGATTTTTATGCTCATCCCATGTTTTAAAATGTTTTTCATAGGTTATAAGGATGTTTAAAAGAAATAAGGAAGTCAAGTTAAATGTTATGAATATTTTTCAAAGAAATCATGTTGCTGTTTTGTGTTAAAAATTTTATGTTTTAGAAGAAATGGATTCTATTTTAATGGTACCCACTTTGTATGTTTATGGGTTGATATGTATGAGTTTTTTCCTAAATTTCTAAAACTCTAAACCAAAAATATATTTAGAAATGTAAAGAAGTGAAATCTAGTTGAAATAGCTAGATTATGTAATGTTGAAGGATGAGTCCTTATAGTTGGGGGGGTTCTTCATCTAACCCGTACGTCACCGATACTTTCGCCTTAAAAGAACTAACCTCTAATAATTGAAATGATTATCTGTGACCTATAAACATCCCAGATCAATCCTTGTTCAATTGATCTGTCCCTCATTCATGAAACCTTTGCGATTCTAGGGGTCTGATCGGGCTCGGTACTGCCTGACAATGTCAAATCGGACCGCGGGGTTCAACCAATGATGAACGTGAAGAAATCAAGTGTTAAAATCACAAGAATAATTTTTTAAATGATCGTTTCAAATATTTCTTGGTCAATGATAAAAAATGGAACATTCAAGGTTAGAAACCAATGAAATAATAAGTTAAATCGTTATGTGGGCACATGAAAAGATAGAAATTGGTGTATATCCAAGAAAAAGATTGATCTACTCAATTAATTTAATCAAAGAGGGCATAAATTGTAAAATCCTATTACTATTTTCATGTATTCCTAAACCCTTCTTTTAGTCATGATTTGGTTGTGTTTCATTTGGGTTTGTTTTAGGAGAAATTTTGGAAAATTTTGAAAGTTTCTAGGCTATGCACGGTTGACGCACGATTTTCCCAAACCATGTGCCCACTCAGTGGAAATGATACAAACCTGGATAGTGGGGTTTTACATGGTTAGTGCATGGTTTAAAAAACTATGCGTCCACCAAGGAGAAATCATGCACCTGGATAAAAGGGGTATATGACTAGGGTGTACAGTTTGTCTAACCATGTGGCTCTACCCAGGAAACCGTGTGTATGAGATTTTTGAATCCAAATTTTTATTTTAAAATAATCAAAACCCTCCTTTTAGGTCCTCGATAGGCCAGTATGACTCCTTATAGATTTCTTCTTCCTTAGAGTCTCCTAAGAGGTGATTTTGGCCCCTCTACACCCTCCTAAAAGAGGATCAAATCTTGGCAAACGACATTCAATCTCTACCCCATAGGTTTCCTCTTCCCATTTTCTTTCTCTTGATTTCTCATCTTTCCTCTTTAGGGTTTTGTAGATATCCATGTTTTTGGAGGATCTAATATCCATTGTTTTAGATCTCAAATCTTGGGTTTATTCTTAGATATTTTTTTTATGTTCTTCGCTGGAGTTTCTCACTAAGGGCTTTGCATTTTGAGATCCCATGATCCCAAGGTAGGTGGTTCCATTTTGATTATCCAACTTGATTAACCCTAAATTTCTTTATTTAATTTCAATTGTTTGATTTATATTCAATTTCTTGAAATTTCTTTCAATTTTTTTATTAAAAACCCAATTCCATTAAATTAGGGGATTTGAGTTCGATTTGGAGAGAAGATTGGGAAAACCCCCAATTCCATTGAATTGGGGGCGTGCTTGTGAAATTGATGGAATGTTGTGGAATTTCAATTTTTGAATTTAAATTGATGGAATTTTTTTCAAATTGGTATTTGGAAAAAATTGCTTAAAATGGTTTTGATAGAAACTATTGGGGTTTTATTTTGAAAAAAGACATGATTTTATTAAAAACTCATGTGTTGGGTTTTAAATGGAAATTGGAATATTTGAAGGGGAGAATGAGATGAATTGAATTTTTAAACTATTTAAAAATGAATTACCCATCATTGATTATATTAGAGAACATGTAAGCCTAGGTAGTTAGTGATTTATTAGGATAACACTCTTTTGATGCTTTAAAACTGAAACAAAACCTATTGCAGTGGGTCACATCCTCAATGGGATGGCGATGAGTCCTCTTTTTTCAGTATCAAAGGGAGTTTTTATACACATATTATTGTTATTCACCTTTGAGTGTGTGAGGATCCTGTAGAATGGAACTATTGTACCTTTTGAAGCATGACCATGTTGATCGCTTATTTTTATTTGAAATATATTCCATTGTTTTTGTAAACTATTTTACATGGCTTCTAAATTTATATTAATTGTTTTATATAAAATTCTTATTAATAATTTTTTTAAAATATTTTTATCATTTGAAATGTAAAGTGTGATTTGTTTAAATATTCTTTTGAATTTACAAACCTATTTATTAATCCATTTGTTTACAAAATTTCCATCATTTTAAATGTAAAACATGATTTTTTTAATATGATTTTAAAATTCCAATCTGTGGGGATCGGGAATGCCCTTCCGGTTATGTCAGGACCAACTTAGTTATCGGGTCACCAGGGTACCCAAGTTGGTTCTTGACATAAAACTCAAAATGACAAGTCTTTCTTATATATTGGACCATTTTTCATTGAAGAACATTCTTTCCAATGATTGAAGGATGTTGTTTCCTTTGTTGCGCTTCGATCTGATCTGATCCGACATTTCATCGTCATTCGATATGATTTTCCAATGGAAAGAGGGGAGGAAACTCTAGAATTCTCTTAGGGTTTATGTGAATAAACCTAAAGAATTATCCATGAGAGTATTATTATATAATTTAATTAAGGTCAAAATGAAGTAATAAATTAATTAAATAATTAATTAATCTACTAAACATACCGCCAATGGGTGAGATTTCTGAATGCTTTGTGCTGACTTGTTTTAGGTCGCACCTAGGGTAAGCACTGTGTTCCAGACTCAACCATGATCTCATATTTCTGATATGAGTTTTCTTTTAAAATTTATCCTGTTTTTTAATAACTCCATGCATGTAATATAAAATATATTTAATATTTTTATAAAATTAACTCTCGGGCACACCGGGCTTTGGAATTGTACAATGTCTCAATGCCTAGCTTTGGAAATATATATAGAAATATTTCAAAGTCTTATAAGGCAAAAAACGAGTCTCTACCTTATTATTTCCATCCTATGTTTTGGGTTATAAAACTCCATTACCATTCATATTTATTTTTAAAGAAATATTGAGGTCAATTATATCATAAAAAACTTACCCCATTTTGATTATCCTCATATGCATCTTTGAAATCTTGAAATAAGTGTCGACCTTCCCATATCTCACATGAAAGAAGTTGTGCCATGATAGGTTCTCCAACAACACCTCCAATTTCTTATATATAGTTTCCACCTGGGCTATTAGCTTGGAATTCTTCTAACTATAGTGAATTATAAATATACATGGGCCTCATTATCCTTTATAATGAAAAAAATTTCTCAATAGTTTTCTAAAATCTATTGTACAACATGTAATTCCATTTTTATTAAACCCCCTTCGATAAAAGAATCAATAATCAATATTATCTTGGGAATCTTCCAACCATAGTGAATTCCATATATAGGTGGGCCTAATTATCCTTTATAATGAAAAACATTTCTCGATAGTTTTCTAAAATAACCTATACAATAATTAATTCCATTTTTATTAAACCACCTTTGACAAAAGAATCTACAACCTCTCTTGAATTATGTTGATTAAAAATTTTAATATCCTCAAGAGCTTCATCGTTTTTGAAAATTTATTACCAATTCATCCCATGTAGTTATCAAGAGAGATAGTAGTCCTTTTAACCAATATTTGGATTTTTCATTTAGTGAAAAAATTAAAGAAACTTAGCATTATATCACCATTAGGGTGACTGTTATTCTTAAAAGTGTTTTAAATCTTTGAAAATTTTGAGTGGTTTCTGTGAATCCTCACTCTTTCATTCCATAAGATATTTAGAATTTTGAATCATCTATAATATGATTAGTTTAAGATCAAAGTTATTGTATTTTATTTTTGGTCACACAATAGTCGGGTAGCTCCCTCAATAGAAGGAAGCCATAATCCTTTTCATCTCTCACTACATTTGTGGAACTTCCTTGACAATCTATCCCACAGTGTTCTCATTCATAATGAGGTGATTTCACCTAGACATCATTGATCATTGGTGACTAAATAGGTATATCTCGATCATAGGATTGAAACTCGAGGCCCCTAATTAATCAAAATTTCTTGATCAAGTGATTAACATTTTTATCATGCACTTATGACCTATAGGGGAAAAATAATAAACCCCACACACATAAAAAATGAAAAAAGTAAATATATTTGAACCAAGAAACCTAATAATCACTATTATTTCTAGTTTTATGGTATATTTAGTTACCCAAAAATGGTTATGAAAACCTTGACCATCAAAATATACATTATTAATTTCTAATGGTGGTCAAAAGTTCATAACTTTTATTTCCTACCCCAAAAAATTAAATTGCAATGACATATTATAGTTCAGAATTATCCATAGAGAATTCAGACCACCAAAAAACCTAGATTAAGGCAACACATTGATTATTTACTATTTAAATTATGAATTAAATACAATACACTAAAAGTTTAACACAATTAAAAAACTTATTAGTGAAAAAAGTATAAGGTTACTTCATAACCAAAATCTATTTCTTCTCAGATTATAATGTAATAAGTTCGGTTGTGCCACAATGCATAGTATAACATAGTGTGATTTCTTTTTAGTCACGTTGTCCGTTATCCCTTTTCCATTAAGCACTTGGGCATCTTCAAGTTCCATGATAAAAAAACCCATGATGTAATGATTACTCTTTCATGGTACGATACATTTTCTCTGTTGGATTGGTGTAATCCGATCCATTTGGATGATGTTGAGCCGAATGCTAGCAGTCTATGCTGAACACCAAACCGCAACTATTGCAGGTCGAGCTCTACAGTGAGCTCATTGGGGGCTGTAGGGGGAAAGACACCCCTAGTATGGGGGATGATGGTTTCCAACCTAAATTTTGGAGAATTGTAGTAATTCTAACCGACTGTAGTAGAGTTGACTAGGAAACATCGACAGGACACTATAGTAGTGTAGAATTTGGTACAATTACTATAGAAACTTGGACTTTAGAGACATCGCTACTGTAGCTCCGCAGACTTCTAGCCATCAGCCATTGTATTAGGTTGGACTTGGGTGGCCACTTCACTATAGAAGTGCAGACTTTCAGCTACTGTTCACTGTAGTATATGTTGTAATTGTGGGTTCCCTAGACCCAACTTGAATAGTACTTTTGATTACCATATCATTATGTATAGTTAGATATGAATGGTTTTTAATTACCATTTTAGTGTAGACATTTCTACGTTTGCTCTTAAATGGTAATCTCCATAGATTAATTTTAACATTAAAAGGTTATAGCAGATCCTAGACTATAATGAGAACCCAGAGATACTAGGACATTAATCATAAACAAAGGTCCTATGGACTAGATACATTTTACTGACTGGACACAATAGGTTTTTGAATATCAGGTGCTAGGGAATCATGAGCATTATGACTTATTCTCATGAATTTCACACTTAGTGATCACTAGTAGTGTGATCATGAGGAGAGAACCACCAATAAGAACAACACATGTTTTGGATCTCATTGGTTGTTCCTATATACAAACATGTGTATTGGACTCCTGACTTGAGATCATTACTAGGGTATGCCATTTGATTGTGTACTTTTATGCAATGAAAAAATCATGATAATGAAATCATGGAGAGGTAGCTTGTATTGGGTGTGTTATTGGTGGTATGACATTGGTTGAATGGTCAAGAAAGGATTTTTCGCTTCCGGGTTTAGGAAGTAATATATCTCGGGATTTTTTGATCAGGATGGTAGTACCTTTAAAAATCCTTGGTCAAGGTAGTCAAAAGGTAAATCTATCAAGTTAGATAAATAAATAATAAATCAAGAAAATTATGTTAACACAAGTGTGTGTCCTGCTTTAGGAGATGTCTAAAGATAGAGAGATCATAGTACACAATACGTGTCTGTAGGTTGGTAGTCATTGCTATGACTTTCTTTATCACTTTAGGGGCCTTGATGGGTTGATAGACTCTACTCTTGGTCTGTGGATTCTATTCATTGCTATCGGGATAAGGGCCTAGATGGTCACACACAATAGCATATTCCATAATCCACCATATTCAGCTGAATAGGTATATCGGACATGGTGGGACCCACCACGGGGTCCGAGTGTTTTCTAAGTTATCAATCACCAAATAATAAATAAATTCATATTATTCAAGTTATAAATAATTGGGATGAATTTATTTAAATTATTTACAAGTTAAGTAAATATGAGAAAATATTAATCGAACGAATATTATTATAATATTCCAGGTTCATTTAATAATATGTGGGATTTTTTAGTCGAGTTATGAATCGGTTTTATCACATAATATATTTAATATATATATATATATATATATATTACATGTATGTGAAAAAATAATAAATAAATATTTATGACGCAGTTTAGTTCATCATAATTATTTATTTAGTGGACGTTAAATAAACGGGGGCCGAGGAACCCTTCTAGATATTTTGAACACCCACTATAAATAGGAGAGAGGATCTCACCATGTACTATTCATTATGATATTTCTAGAGCATATCTCTCCTCTCTCTCCTCTCCCACTTTCTAGAGAGTAAATCTATCCAAATGATCAGATCAAGCTGATTTACATGCATCAAAGGTATGTCAATGTGGTGATCATTGGGATGTTGAAGGCATCGTTAGATCACTGTTCTAGCACCCAGAATCCAACGATTGACACTCCTACTGATTTTTGAAGCATGTGTGGATGATCTAGAGAGATTAAACTTCATATCCTTCGATCAATGATCATCGACGACAAGTTGTTGTCGAGTGCGACTTCATATCAGGAAAAGGTATGTTTTAGATTTACATTTTTGTTCTCTGTTTAATTTACGTGAGATCCTCGAACTGTATCAGGGCTTGGATCGTCAGTGACGACATGTCTCTTCATCCCGATGATGAATTTTTTTAAAAATCTCTAGCCCACCGGCTTCCGCTGCGACATTGGTACCTCCAATTGGCATCAGAGCGATCACATAAATTATCCAAGTCAAGAAAAAATTAATTTTCTTTAAATTTAAGTAAAGGGTTTAATTTCGGTCCTAACTATTCAAACCGCACGTCAATCCGATTTTGAATTGTTAATTTATGACCATTCAAAGTTTTTAATATGGATCGAATGTGGTTTGCAGGTATTAACTTTTTTTGAAGATATGTGTTTAATATGTTAATTTTACTCTCACGCGGTGCCAGAGGTGGTTTCTAGTGACCGAAATAGGGATATCTAGTAAAGTTTTTTTACTATAATAATAATAATAATTATTATTATAATATAATGATAAAATTATTAAATATTGTTTTATTATAATAAATTTATTATTTTATTTAAATATTCATCATCATCAACATTACTATTTTTATTCAAGAAAAAACTGATACAAAGAAGGTGAAAACCAAGGCCTAGGGCCCTAGAAATAATAGAGGCCAAGAGAATCACCCCGAATCAAGTTCACCCCATGAGGTTTAAATTGATAAACATAAGAAAGACAAGTATCTGAGTCTCCAGGGGTTTCTGGAGAGGAAAATAAATTTGCCACCTTGTTCCCTTCTCGCCAAGTGTGGGTGACACTAGTGTTACTATCCAAGAGGGTTTTGCATTTCCTAATGATGTATAATATAGACCAGGGTATGTTACCATTACCATGAAGGGCGTCATGAATAATCATGGAATCAGTCTCCACTTGGGAGATGTCAAGCTCTTTATGTCTGCAGATAGTGATGCCTGTGAGGACCGCCTTGGCCTCCGCCTGCAAAGAATTTCCACTTCCATGGTGCACTGTGAAGGCCAAAGCCACACTACCCCTTGAATTGCGAACCACACCTCCACCACGTATTTCAACCAGCATACAAGATCCATATGTATTAAGTTTAAGGCCAACTCCAAGAGGACTCCACCGAACCCATTTCCCCTGTTTCCTGGTACTTGAATGTTGGGCCACGACTTGAGGCGCATACAACTTACGGAGGGAGGGGGCCTGCTTCTAGTTGCCATCGAGGCCAAACATATCAACTAGGATATACCTTTCTCTGGTGATGATGGATATTCCCGTCGATGTACTCCCCTCAAACCTGGCCTGGTTTCTTGCCTTCCATAAGCACCAGCAACCTGCATTGAAATAATAGATCTCACCTCTCTTTCCCTCCCTGATCTGTCTGTCCCCTGGAACTATAGCACTCCATGAAGATGTCGATACTTGTCACATTAGAGGAGTACTCTATAAACTACTTAAAGAAGCTCCACACATGGCAAGAACACTCCCCTTCGAAGAAGATATATAACATACTCTCTTCCCTTTTGTTCACACAATAAGGACAACATGATGCCATGATTATGCCGAGTCTTTTAATATTATCATCGGTAGGTAGTGAACGGTTCTGGATCCTCCACGTGAGGAAAATGAATTTAGTAGGTATCCTCTTACACCATGCCAGACCATACCAACCTCCATGCTGATCTCGAGGAGAAATTATCCTGCAAAAATCCTTCGCGTTGAACTTACCCAAGGTGGAGGGGGTGAAGACGCATCGGTCCAGATCCAAGCTCATGAAAACAGAGTCAAACACCACCTTTTGGTTAGTGTCCAATATTAATATGAAAATGATGGGTGTTGGCTCGCCTCCTAGAAGGTGATCGTAGGGGATGGGAACCCTGAATAACCAAGTATCATACCTAACCAATTGTGATACTAGAACATGATGTTCCCCTCCCCGATAATCCCACTACTACAAAAACGGGCAATAACAGCGCTAAAATCGGGCTTTAACAGCGCTAGAAAAGCGCTGTAAAGCTCAGCGCTGATAAATGGGGGGGGGGGGTCCTTTAACAGCGCTTTTTTAGCGTTGTTAAATGTCACCTTTAACAGCGCTAAAAAAGCGCTGTTAAATGTCACCTTTAATGGCGCTAAAAAAGTGCTGTTAAAGGATACCTTTAACAGCGCTAAAAAGTGCTGTTATATGTTGCCTTTAACAGCGCTTTTTTAGCGCTGTTAAATATCTCCTTTAACAGCGCTTTTTTAGCGCTGTTAAATGTCGCTTTTAACAGCGCTAAAAAAGCGCTGTTAAATCCCTGCCTGCTGCTAATAAAAAACCTGCACTAGTACAGCCAGCCGAGCAGACCTGCACAAAAACCAGTATATCAACCACAGACCTGCACAAAAACCAGTATATCAACCACAAGCATGTCATCAACCGATCACAACCCAACCAAACAGTGTTCTTACCATGAGTTAGATACCATCTACCCAGAAACCAAAACTACCTCATTACATAGTATCACAAAATATTCCTACACAACTCAGAAGATAAATACTAGAACATTACACTATGCATTGTTTCTCCTTGGATTTCCACTTGGTTTTGACAAATCGTGCAGAGCCCGTGATCCTTGAATCATTCTGCAATACATAAAAAGGATATCCTAACTCTCCCAACCATCACCCTTAGTAATTATGTATATTAATACAAAAAAGGTAACATATCATAAATTGGGGGACTGTAATGAGACATCAAGATTAACATTCTATATATAGGATCGATGTCTGGTAGGATTGGTTGCGTTGATACATGACTCTCCCTGGACCTCAAAAATAGATATATGATCTCACTCCAGGACTTTTAGAGAGACTCCAACTATGTCTAGGACGTCCTGCTGAAGCGATCATACTACCGTAAGTCAGAAAAGATACCAAAACCATCCTAGGAAGGATCATGGGAGCCAACCCTAATGAAATATGTCCTTGATATAGTGTTCAAAGAGATCAATCATGGTACATAAAATTATGTGTCATTTAAAGGGTCACATGCCTTGTCGCTTTACCCTGGGTAACTCCAATGTTCAGCTGCCTGTGTGAATATACATGTCATATCAATAGGAAATTACATGGCATGTTAAAAAACATATACGTGTTACCCTTTGATCTTGTGTCCTCTTATGCACCCTTGCCCTATGTTAGTACATGACGTCGATCTCGTGTGATTCTTCCTGTGTATCTGTACAAGGGATAAACTGCGTAGCTGGCTCATTAAAGACGTGTAGTGGGATATATTCCATGTAGGAAAGCCATGTAATCCACCCCATGTTTGTGTATCTCAAAAATTCATGCCAAGTCTTGGGGGAGGGTCTACACTACATGTGAGGTGGATATCTCAGTTATTGATTTCACTTAAAAATAAGTCCATTTTGAACAAAACAGAGGCACTTTGAGTGGTGTCGACCACACCGGGCCTCGGATTGAGTCGGGGTTGAATCATACACATCAAATTTGACCCATGGATCATTGTCCTTAAGTTTCAATAGAATCCGAATGCGTTTGGTCAGTTTCCCGTATGTCAGTTGTTGATTTCTCACTTAAAATTAAGTCCATTTTTAACAAAAACAGAGGCACTTTCAGTGGTGTCGGCCACACTAGGCCTCAGATTGAGGCGGGGTTGACTTTTACATGTCACATTTGACCCATGTATCATTTTTCTAAAGTTTCAACAGAATCCGAATGCGTTTGGTTGGTTTGTCGTATGTTAGTTGTTGATTTCACTTAAAATTAAGTCCATTTTTAACAAAAACAGAGGCACTTTGAGTGGTGTTGGCCACACCGGGCCTCGGATTGAGGCGGGGTTGACTCGTACACGTTACATTTGACTCATGGATCGTTTTCCTTAAGTTTCAATAGAAACCGGATGTGTTTGGTCGGTTTGGTGTATGTATGTAAAATATTGTCCATTTTAAACAAAATACATACACTTGGAGTGATACCAGCCACACCGTGTCTCATATTGAAGCAGGTTTGACTCGTACACGTCACATATGACCCATGGATCATTGTACTAAAGTGTTAACACAATCCTAAGGCGTTTGGTCGGTTTCCCGTATGTCAGTTGTTGATTTCACTTAAAAATAAATCCATTTTGAACAAAATAGAGGCACTTTGAGTGGTGTCGGCCACACCGGGACTCATATTGAGTCGGGGTTGACTCTTACACGTCAAATTTGACCTATGGATCATTTCCCTTAAGTTTCAACAGAATCCAAATGCGTTTGGTCGGTTTGCCGCATGTCAGTTGTTGATTTCACTTAAAAATAAGTCCATTTTGAACAAAAGAGAGGCACTGTGAGTGGTGTCGGCCACACCGGGCCTCGGATTGATGCGGTGTTGAATCGTACACGTCACACATGAGTCATTGATCGTTGTGAAAAAGTATCAATGCAATCAGAAGCCGTTAGATCGGTTTGGCGTATGTACGTAAAATATTGTCCATTTTAAACTAAATACATACACTTGGAGTGATACCGGTCACACCGCGCCTCTGATTGAGGCGGGGTTGACTCGTACACGTCACATTTGACCCATGGATCATTTTCCTTAAGTTTTAATAGAATCCCAATGCGTTTGGTCGGTTTGTCGTATGTCAGTTGTTGATTTCACTTAAAATTAAGTCCATTTTTAACAAAACAGTGACACTGTGAGTGGTGTCGGCCACACCGGGCCTCAGATTGATGCGGTGTTGAATCGTACACGTCACACATGAGTCATTGATTGTTGTGAAAAAGTATCAACGCAATCAGAAGCCGTTAGATGGGTTTGGCGTATGTACGTAAAATATTGTCCATTTTAAACTAAATACATACACTTGGAGTGATACCGGTCACACCACACCTCTGATTGAGGCAGGGTTGAATCTTACATGTCACATTTGACCCATGGATAGTTTTCCTTAAGTTTCAATAGAATCCCAATGTGTTTGGTCGGTTTGCCGTATGTCAGTTGTTGATTTCACTTAAAATTAAGTCCATTTTTAACAAAATAGTGACACTGTGAGTGGTGTCGGCCACACCGGGCCTCAGATTGATGCGGTGTTGAATCGTACACGTCACACATGAGTCATTGATCATTGTGAAAAAGTATCAATGCAATCAGAAGCCGTTAGATCAGTTTGGCGTATGTACGTAAAATATTGTCCATTTTAAACTAAATACATACACTTGGAGTGATACCGGTCACACCGCGTCTCGGATTGAGGCGGGGTTGAGTCGTACACGTCACATATAACCCATGAATCGTTTTCCTAAAGTGTCAACACAATCCGAAGGCGTTTGGTCGGTTTCCCGTATGTCATTTGTTGATTTCTCACTTAAAAATAAGTCCATTTTGAACAAAACAGAGGCACTTGGAGTTGTGTCAGCCACAACAGGCCTCAGATTGAGGCGGGGTTGACTCGTACACGTCACATTTGAAGGTGAGTATGCATACACGATAGTTGACCTTCTTAGAAAAGGGTTTCTGGAAGATTATAAAAGACATGAAGCAATGAAGATCATTAGAGTGTTGGAGCAAATGTGGTTGCTACAAACAATGTGGAAATCGGCTTGTGCAAAGCGACCTAAGTTACAACTTGCAGGTATTGTACTCTATTTTTTTCTGGAAGGTTTTAGTTTAAATGCATTTTGTAATGATCATTGCTAGCCATTGTCTTTTAGGTTTTTTTGACAGCCGAGGGGAAAGGGTGGGGTCTGAAGACATTGTAGGATATGTCGAAGGGTGATTTTGTGTGTGAATATGTTGGAGAAATGTTAACTCCCGCAGTTCTGAAAAGAGTCACTATTTAAAAGAAAGTCACAAGTTTAGATACATCTCAAGATGGTCAGTTTAAAGACATTTTGAGGGACACTACTAAAGACATGCTCAGATATGCACACATCCCCCACTTTTAGATCGTTGTCTACTACAATGATCTTCCAAACAAAATATGCATTAGAACGCTCATGATACATAGATAAATTCACTGGCCACCTTCGAGAATGATCTGAAGCACAAACCATGACAGCATTATGTTTTTCCTTGAAGATTCTCTTGGCGAACTGGAATGGAAACTCACTCTTGTGATTTTGCGTCTCTACTTGTCACTTCATGTGTGCAGCTACTGCCATTCCAGTTCGCCAAGAGAATTTTCAAGGAAAAACATAATGCTGTCATTGTTTGGGCTTCAGATCATTCTCAAAGTTGGGAAGTGAATTGCTCTATGTATCATGAGCGTTCTAATGGATATCTTGGTTGAAAGATCATTGTAGTAGACAACGATCTAAAATTGGGGGATGTGTGCATATCTGAGCATGTCTTTAGTAGTGTCCCTCAAAATTTCTTTAAACTGACCATCTTGAGATGTATCTAAACTCGTGACTTTCTTTTAAAAAGTGACTCTTTTCAGAACTGCGGGAGTTAACATTTCTCCAACATATTCACACACAAAATCACCCTTCGACATATCCTCCAATGTCTGCAGACCCCACCCTTTCCCCTCGGCTGTCAAAAAAACCTAAAAGACAATGGCTAGCAATGATCATTCCAAAATGCATTTAAAATGATACCTTCTAGAAAAAAATAGAGTACAATACCTGCAAGTTGTAACTTAGGTCGCTTTGCACAAGCCGATTTCCACATTGTTTGTAGCAACCACATTTGCTCCAACACTCTAATGATCTTCATTGCTTCATGTCTTTTATACTCTTCCAGAAACTCTTCTCTAAGAAGGTCAACTATCGTGTATGCATACTCACCTTCAAATGTGACGTGTACGAGTCAACCCCGCCTCAATCTGAGGCCTGTTGTGGCTGACACAACTCCAAGTGCCTCTGTTTTGTTCAAAATGAACTTATTTTTAAGTGAGAAATCAACAACTGACATACGGGAAACCGACCAAACGCCTTCGGATTGTGTTGAAACTTTAGGACAACGATTCATGGGTTATATGTGACGTGTACGACTCAACCCCGCCTCAATCCGAGATGCGGTGTGACCGGTATCACTCCAAGTGTATGTAATTTGTTTAAAAGGGACAATATTTTACGTACACACGCCAAACCGATCTAACGGCTTATGATTGTGTTGATACTTTTACACAACGATCCATGACTCATGTGTGACGTGTACGAGTCAACCCCACATCAATCCGAGGCCCGATGTGGCCGACACCACTCACAGTGTCTATGTTTTGTTAAAAATGGACTTAATTTTAAGTGAAATCAAGAACTGACATACGGCAAACCGACCAAACGCATTCGGATTCTGCGTGATATGAAGGTATTTTGGAGATTTTACTGGTTCATGCATGATATGAAGGTATTTTGGAGATTTTACTGGTTTTTTTGTCCAAAGGCCAAAGAAATGTGGTCCATCATTCTTGCATGTTACTCATACACGTCACCAAGGACCCGTGGATCCTTCTCCTAAAGGATGAAGGCAATCCGGATGCGTCTGGTCAGATTTACGTAGGTCAGTTGTTGTTTTCAATTAAAGTGGTGTCCATTTTAAACAAGATAGCGACCCTTTGGGTGGTAGCGGTCACACCATGCCTCGGATTGAGGCGGGGTTGACTCGTACACGTCACCAAGGACCCGTGGATCCTTCTCCTAAAGGATGAAGGCAATCCGGATGCGTCTGGTCAGATTTACGTAGGTCAGTTGTTGTTTCCAATTAAAGTGGTGTCCATTTTAAACAAGAGAGAGACCCTTTGGGTGGTAGCGGTCACACCGTGCCTCGGATTGAGGCGGGGTTGACTCATACACGTCACCAAGGACCCGTAGATCCTTCTCCTAAAGGATGAAGGCAATCCGGATGCGTCTGGTCAGATTTACGTAGGTCAGTTGTTGTTTCCAATTAAAGTGGTGTCCATTTTAAACAAGAGAGCGACTCTTTGGGTGGTAGCGGTCACACCGTGCCTCGGATTGAGGCAGGGTTGACTCGTACACGTCACCAAGGACCTGTGGATCGTTCTCCTAAAGAATGAAGGCAATCCGGATGCGTCCGGTTAGATTTCCGTAGGTCAGTTGTTGTTTCCAATTAAAGTGGTGTCCATTTTAAACAAGAGAGCGACCCTTTGGGTGGTAGCGGTCACACCGTGCCTCGGATTGAGGCGGAGTTGACTCATACATGTCACCAAGGACCTGTGGATCGTTCTCCTAAAGGATGAAGGCAATCCGGATGCGTCTGGTCGGATTTCCGTAGGTCAGTTGTTGTTTTCAATTAAAGTGGTGTCCATTTTAAACAAGAGAGCGACCCTTTGGGTGGTAGCGGTCACACCGTGCCTCGGATTGAGGCAGAGTTGACTCGTACACGTCACCAAGGACCCGTGGATCATTCTCCTAAAGGATGAAGGCAATCCAGATGCGTCTGGTCGGATTTCCATAGGTCAGTTGTTGTTTTCAATTAAAGTGGTGTCCATTTTAAACAAGAGAGCGACCATTTTAGTGGTTCAACATTCTTGCATGTTGCTGGTGCATATCATCTGTTAAAATGGAAAAATGACTCATTGGAGAAAGAATGTTTTATTTAATAACAATTACAATTTTGCTACTAACATTTACATACAACAATATTTCATCTTCTGATCCCCTTAACCCCTCTCAAAAATGACCACCAATTGTACATGTCCCCAAGTCAGATCTTCATTGTATTTGTGTACAATCTGTCATCAGGTATGCGGCCCACTCGTTTCTGAACACATCTATATTGTCTTGTGAGTATGAGGCTTTTCGGCAGTCATAGTAGTACTTCAAAATAAAAAAATAAAGAATTAATAAATAACTTAAATGAACTAGTAATTGTTTTTGAAAATACCTCTTTAGGGATGCTAGTTTGCTGATGAAAAACGACCTCTTTCATAAATTTACAAACATAATAACCGCAATCATTATCGTTTGTTTGTTTTGGACACTGCAAAAAAATTGATCATTAGGAGAATAAATAACTTGTGTTGAGATGTGTTTGGATAGTGAAATTTTATTATATATACCCTGATATTTGTCCAGACGTAGTACTTGCTCGGCTCCTTATGCTTAGCCCCTTTCCTCATACCATGATTTAGACGATATTGGTACACCGCCCTATCATAACAGAATCCTCAGTAAAAGATAATATATATTATATAAATTTATGTTTAGACCTAAAATGTAAGATGTAGTGTCTTACAGATTCACAAACTCCATCATGTATGGTCGGTTTGATGGATATCCTAGCTTTGAATCCAGAAAATAAATCTTCGGAGTATCCAAGTTCACCGCAATTAGCAACCAATGTTGCCTAAAAACACAAAAAGGAATAAGTAATAAAAAAAGTGAAAATATAATTGATATGCTTTAATCGTAGAGTATTACCCCTGCATGGTTGGTATTAGGAAAAGTCTGTCATCTGTAATCTTGCGTTCAAATGTTTTCAGCAAGTCGTTCACTATTGCATCCCTTTTTGATGACTCTATTTTTGTTTGGTGTGTTGATGTGATATGAGGACTAACCAGTCCAAATCTTGGCTCATGGGAAAATCCCTTCAACTGTTTTTCATAAATGCATCTGTCAACAATATAAAATGCATTTAGTCATAATTTTCACATTAGATCAGCTTTTAGAAAATCAATTCATGGAAACATACCTCATATATACATTTACAACAGTGACGCCTAACCAACCGTTTTCAAGGATTTCATTTACATTTTTAGCAGAAACGAAATCTTGACTTTCCTCTCCGTATATATTATCTTCGAAAATCACTATATGACTATTACCATCTTTTAGCTTCGTATCCACATGAGTCTTCAATGCTAGTAAATGTGGAAAGAGAACAGGTGGTGTTATTGTGCTTTTAGTAGCTCCTTGGGATCGATTGGTCGATCCTTTAGATGGTTTCGAGCCGATGTTAGTCACCCCCTTTCCTTTCTCCGTCTATAACAACAATCATTGATTCAGACACTCTTTTCATTAATTGTTAAGGGTTTAGCTTGAAAATAAAAGGAAATAAATACCTCTTTGTCTGCATGTACTCTTACAAGTTGTGCCGGCCATGCAATGAATGTCCCAATAGCCTTTTCGACCGTATGAATATCATCGTCATCAAGTGGAATAGGTAGCATTGCATTTGGCTCATGAGCTACAGTAATCGTCACTTTCAGATGATCTTTTGAAAGTGGTCTATTATGCAGTGTGGCATCTGGGATATTGAACACTGTAGCCCTCGCTACAAGGTGATAGGTGGGTGTTGACAGATATAAATCACAATCATTATCACCCTATAGAAGATCAGTACAGATAAATTATCAGTGTTTTTCTGATTCATATTTCATGGGAACCGTTATTAGAATATTGATTACCACGGCTAAGACATTTTTTTTAGGTGAATGGCTCGCCTCAAAGCTGGTGGGGGGTGGGGCAGGATGTTCATGCGGTGGTTGTTCCTGAGTTGTGTCCTCCCTTTGCTTCCCACCCATAAAAGTTGCTAGCAACTCTCCCTGCCATTGCAATTATTCTTCAAGGGTTGCTATTTTTTCGCTCATTTGTTCCAATTTTTTCTCTGTATCATCCATTTTTTTCTTCTTCTCAAAATATACTCGGGGTGTCACCCCAAACCCTGCACCTCTGACACGATCGCATTTTTCTGGCTGCTTCAAAGCCGTCGATAATAGGTCTGTATCAGCTACAGGAGTAGCTGATTCCTGTGACTGTCAGATATAGGAAAAAAACTAATTATTTTTATGTAATAGCAATTTTAAACAAATATTTTTATCATCGTGTCATACTTACACATATTTCCCACACTTTTTGTGTGTTCTCATCTATTAACTTCCCTTCTTTGTTCACACGTGCCTCCTTCCATAGCACATGACGTGGGATAGAAGTGCATTTGGTTTTAGATTCATCAATCTACATATAAACATAGAAAGATAATTATGATGTTGTTTATTGGCACCTAACAATATTAATGTAAATTTACAATACGTACCATTTTCTTTTCTAATGAAGCGTACCCCATCCTTGCTTTACGATAGGGGTATGTTGGATTTGATGCACGTTCCTTATTTTCAGTACAGAGTTTCTGTTTCATAAATGAAATATTGACAATCAAAGTGATGAATACAGGTATCCTCAAACAACGTATTATCACTCACAATGTACCTGAAACTTCTCATCCCCACGACGGCCAATAAATGCATCCCATGCTTCTTGGGATATCAGGTGCGCATAGACAATGGGTGGGTGCAGGTTTATTTTACCTTTAGAATCTTTCAGGTGATATCTTGTTAAAATAGTATGAAAACCTCGATGAATCTTTCCTGTAAGCCTTAGTACATAATCCTTGTGTGAGTTGTCTACTATAAATGTACTCTGCAAGAGACTGAGAAGAGTAAGACATTGTTTCATCATTTTATTTGCTAGTTAATTAAAGAAATAAATTCATAATGTTACCGTAATTTCTTCCCAGATCACAGCCTTCAACCCGGACACAACATGGTGCCATGAATCTATGTCAATCGGCACGCGTTGCCGAGTGACAACTCCAATGTAACTGCTAAACATAGCCTTGTTGGGATTCACATGTTAGCCTCGTGCATTCCATCCGACTTCAAATTTGATGCCTTTGCTTTTCGCCTTAAGAATTTTGGCTAACACTGTCAAACTACGACGCACCTGTGATTTCTGCGACGTCGGTCCTTCATTCCCGACCATTTCATCAATATCAACATCATCTATATGTTCATCTACTATGATATCAACGGCATGTGCTGATGGTTGTTGGACCTCAACACTAAGAGAAGGAGCCGCAACAGCAAGAGCAGCAGCAGGAGCAGTAGGAGCACCAGGAGCCGCAGCAGTAAGAGCAGCAGCAGGAGCAGTAGGAGCACCAGGAGCCACAACAGGAGGAGGAGTAGGAGCCACAACAGTAGGAGCAGCAGGAGCCACATCAGGAGCAACAGTAGCAGCAGCATGAGCTGCAGGAGCAGCAGGAGCAGCAGCAGCCGCAGCAGCAGCTGCTTGAGAGACTTGTTCAGTCTCAAGGTTAGGAGCACCAGAATGTGTAGAAGTCATTATCTGCAAAAGTGGTTGAACAGTTCATTCAAATTACATAAATTCTGTAATGATAAGATAATAACATGAGATAACAAGATCTATATTACAAACAAAATATAACCTGTTTACTGAACTCTCTTTCTTTTTTTCAAAGGTTGAAGAGATTTGACACCTCTATCGACAATCCAAATCCCTTCATTGTGGTCTCCTCTAACATACAAAACATCATCTGCATTGGGACCGCTCCGAATTGATTGTGACGTACCACTAAAAGGATCGTCCTCAACTGAATTTTCATCGGAACCCTCAATAGTTTTGGACGATAACAGAATAATCGACCACTTTCGGTTTGCGGGATCTGGAACATAAAAAACTTGTACCGCTTGTGATGCCATTATAAACTGTTCGTCTTTGTACCCTTCTTTACTAAAATCAACTTTCACAAATCCTCATTCATCTATTTTAACACCACTATTGTTATCAATCCATTTGCATTGAAAAATCGGCAATTGAAATGTCGTATAATCCAACTCCCATATTAGTTTGATAATGCCAAAGTATGACATATTTGCATAAATTGGATTTCTATCCTTACTACCAGAAACATGCATCGCTTCAGCCACTAGTGTAACTCCACTATTTTGCATGGTACTCTCTTCATCATGTTCATCCGTATAGAATGTATAACCATTAATTATATACCCACTGTAAGATAATACATACACACTTGGTCCAGCGGCTAGCCATCGAAGTCGTTCTGAAATTGAATTCGGATTTTCATCCAACTGCTTAAAAATATGGTCCTGAAACCATCCTATAAACTGGTGATTATGTGTATCTGCTAACCATTTTTCAGCCCTCGATGGATTCAACTGCCTAAGAATTTCTTTGTGAGTTTCAATATATGGAGCAACCTCCCAACTGTTATGCAAAACATAAAGATGAGCCTGCTCCCGATCTGTAATACTGATTGTTACAACTTCTCTTCCAGAAATTCCCCCACCCTCAATGCGTCCAGTGTGACGAGATTTCGGGAGACCAATGCTTTCCACATCAGATAGGTATTCAATACAAAATTCAATGGCTTCCTCAACAATATATCGCTCCACTATACAACCCTCTGGCCGACTTCGATTTTTGACATATCCTTTCAAAATCTTCATATACCGTTCAACAGGATACATCCATCTATAGTGCACAGGACCACAAATTCGAATCTCTCTCACCAAGTGAATCATCAAATGAACCATCATATCAAAGAATGTTGGCGGGAAGAACATTTCTAATTCAAATAATATGATGACAATTTCTTTTTCCATAGCTGGCAATTTCCCCGGGTCTAAAGCTTTGCTACATATAGCTTTGAAAAAGAAACAAAGTTTGGTTAACGTATGACGAACATTCTTGGGTAAAATGCAACGTAAAGCTATAGGAATTAGATCTTGCATCAAAACATGGCAATCATGTGATTTCAAACCTTTTAACTTCAAATCATTCATTGACACAATGTTCTTGATATTTGATGAGTACCCCTCTGGAACCTTTACATCATTAAAGAAGTTGCAAAACTGATATCTCTCTTCCCTAGAAAGAGTATAAGCAGCAGGAGGAAGAAACATTCGATTTTCACCTTTCACGGGAGCCAACTCTTCTCGTATTCCCATGTCAACCATGTCCAACCTTGCCTTAATTCCATCTTTTGTTTTGCCAGGGGCATTTAGCAACGTTCCAATAACACTATCACATACATTTTTTTCCACATGCATCACATCAAGAAAATGTCTGACGTACAAACAATTCCAGTATGGTAATTCAAAAAAAACTGATCTCTTTTTCCAACCGATTTTCGTAAGGTTTTTCGAAAATGGTTTACCAAAAACAGTGTTCATATCTTTTACTTTCTCAAACAGCTGATCACCTGTTAGTGGAGACGGTGTTGTGCATTTTTCTGAACTTCCATTGAATGATGTCGTCCAAGATCGGTACTTATGCCGACGAGGTAGAAATCTACGATGTCCTAGAAACACAGATTTCGATGAATGTTTCAACCTAATTGATTCTGTATCTTCTTCGCACACGGGACACCCTTGAGTTCCTTTAATGCTATAGCCTGAAAAATTTCCATAAGCAGGGAAATCATTTATTGTCCCATACAACATCGCTCTCAACGTGAAGTATTCACTTTTATAAGGATCATACAACATTACACCTGAGTCCCACAATAACTTCAAATCCTCGATCAAAGGAGTCAGATAAACATCAATATCGTTACCTGGTTGTTTTGGTCCTGATATAAGCATAGATAACATGATGAATTTTCGCTTCATGCATAACCAGGGTGGCAAGTTATAATTTAGCAACATAACAGGCCATGTACTATGAGTGCTGGTTTGAAAACCAAAAGGATTCACTCCATCTGTAGATAACGCAAGACGAAGGTTTCTCGGCTCTTTTCCAAATTCAGGATACTCATGATCAATTTTCTTCCATTGAGGAGAGTCGGCCGGATGACGTAATAACCCATATTTATTTCTTTTATCTGCATGCCACGACAATTGTCTTGCAGTTTCTTCACTTCCATATAAACGCCTAAACCTTGGAATGATTGGAAAGTACCATACAACTTTCGTAGGATTGGATTTATCTTTCTTGTACCGAGAAGCACCACACTTTGGGCATTCTGTAAGTGATTTGTTCTCCTTTCGAAACAATATACAGTCTTTCGGGCAGGCATGTATTCTTTCAGAAATCATTCCCATCGAGCGTAGCATTCGTCTAGCTTCATATGTCCGGCTTGGGAGCTCATTATCTTCCGGGAGCATGTCATTCAAGAGAGAAAGTAGTTCCGTAAAACTGACATCACTCCATCCATTGCCTGCTTTCAATTTATACAACTTCAGTACAGCTGACAATGTTGTATACTTAGTGCAAGTAGAATACAATGGCGTCTTTGCACAACTCTTTAACTTCTCAAACAATTTTGGGCAATCACGGGGTTCATCTTGAATTGTCTTTGTCATTTCCTCAATACGATCTTCATCATCATTGACATCTGTAATCACATCCTCCATACGGTCTTCTTCATTATCTATATTTGTATTCATATCTGACGATCCATAAAACGCAGTTTTATCCCAGCCAGTAGCTACATTCGCTTTTTCTCCGTGTTTATTCCAACATTTATAACTCCGATCTATTCCGTGACATATCAAATTTTCTTCCAACTCCTCTGGAGTAAGTAGTCTAGAATAACAACAACGTAAACACGGACAAAGGATTTGAGAAGGATCCTTTGTGTGATCCTTTGCAAACTTGATGAACTCTTTCACTCCGTTCTCGTACTCTATTGTTAAACGATTAGAATCCATCCAATCTTTATTCATCTTCATCCTATTTGAATCTCAAATATTAGTATTTATGGTTCAAGTACACAAAAGAAGACTTCCAAATACAGTAGAAGGGAACCACTTCCTTGGAAGGAGATCAAGTAGTCTAACCTACAATCAAGATTCATAAAAAAGAATATTAGATTCACTAAAAAGATGATTATCTATCACTCTATAAGGAGGATATAACAGGAGATAGAGGATTTCCAATCGATGAGAGATACCTTTATCAGAGCACCGAATAGGGGAACCTAAAGGAGACTTGTAATAGGGGATCCTCTCATTATTTTATATCTTATCTCTTGGTAAATGGTTTCTGTTTTGTGTTAGAGTACTTTTGTGGGATCATGTTGGTCAACACACCATTGGGGGTGTGATTAGAAGGCATCTGTCTTCGTAAGGGATGTTCCCTCATGGTTTGTGAGTATTGTTTCATTTTGGATTTATACATGCTTGATATGATATGTATTGAATAGATAGTGATGATGTAATTTTTGGTATTTAATCAATATCACATTGATTGTTACCGTAGATGAGTGACCGTCATGCCTCATAAGGGTAGAGCCCATGTCTTTTATGGAGAATGGGATATCTTGGTAGACCATGTAGGACCAGTTCTTCCACAACTAGGTGAGAACATAGACCAGTTTACGAATATTTTTCTTGATGATAATGGATTGAAACAAGAAATATTTCCCCCAGTAGTAGACTGGTTCTAGGATGTGTTTCATGAGAATTGATCAGGGCTACCACCTAAAAGAGACTTTGAGTTCATGATTGAGCTGATGCATGGAGTTGAGCCATTTTATATAACGCCTTTCAGAATGAAACAAGAATAGATTCAGGAACATAAAACTCAATGAGAGGAGTTAGATTATGAAGGGTGCATCTGCTCGAGTATGTCACCTTGGGGATCTCATGTTTTATTTTCCAAGAAGGATGACAGAACATTACATATGTGTTTCTATTAATAGAATATGAATCAGATGAAAATTAAGAACAGATATCCACTTCTTTGTATTTTTGATCTATTTGACCAGCTGAGGGGTTCCATATTGTTCTCTAAGATTGATCTAAGGTTTGTTTATCATCATTTGAGGTTGAGAAATTCTGATATACTATAAACTAATTTTGAAATCATGTATAGTTTTTATGAATTCTTCATAATAAAATTTGTGTTGACGAATTCCCCATGGCATTTATTCTCTTGATGAGTTGAATATTTCACTTGTACCTAGACCAGATTGTAGTTGTTTTATGGATGACATATTGGTGTAATACCAAAATAATGATGATCATTCCCAACATCTGGACATCATCATGAGTACACTTAGAGAGAATCAGCTATACACAATCTATCTATATGAAAACATATACATCTTCTTCATAGATTGTTACCTTAAGGCGGCGGCCGAGGGCGTTGCGGGTTGCGGAAGGCGGCTGCGGAGGGCGACCGAGGGCGGCCGAGTGAGGCGGAGGGCGGCGGAGGCGGCGGAGAGCGGCCGAGGGCGGCGGAGGGCGGCAGAGAACGGCGGCCGAGGGCGTTGCGGGCAGCCGAGGGCGGCAGGCGGTGGAGGTCGGCCGAGGGTGTTGCGGGCGGCGGAGGACGGCGAGTGTACCGAGGGCGGCAAGCTCCGGCGAAGCGAACACCGCAGCGGTATTCGGGAGAAGAGTAGCAGGGTTACGGTTCCGCGAGGGCTTTAGCTGCGATAAAATGAGGGCACTGTGCGACCGACTTTATAAAAAAGTCGACTAAGGTTTTATCAGCGCTAAAAAAGCACTGATAAAGGCTACCTTTATCAGCGCTAAAATTATAGCGTTGATAAAATCTAGCTTTATCAGCGCTTTTCTAGCGCTGATAATATTATGATTTATCAGCGCTAGAAAAGCGCTGATAAAGATTCCCCGTATCAGCGCTACAATTATAGCGCTGATACAGGGTCTCTTTATCAGCGCTTTTTTAGCGCTGATAAAGATAATTTTTATCAGCGTTTTTTGAGCGCTGATAAAGGATACCCTATATCAGCGCTGAAATTTGAGCGCTGATAGAGGTGTTCTGTATCAGCGCTTTTTTAGCGCTTATATAGGCGAACCTTTATCAGCGCTTTTTGAGTGCTGATAAAGACCAACTGTATCAGCGCTAAATTTTTAGCGCTGATACAGATCATATTTATCAGCGCTTTTCTAGCGCTGATAAATATTACTATTATCAGCGCTAAGAAAGCGCTGATAAACATTAGCTTTTTCAGCGCTGTAATTTTAGCGCTGATATAGGGTATCCTTTATCAGCGGTTTTGCTTAGCGCTGTTATAAGGGCGCGCTTCCCTTGCTCGTTTTTGTAGTAGTTGTGAGTGCTGGATAATGCTCGGTATAATGCTGCTAACTGAGGCCCACATCGGAGACCCACTCGGCGGTGGGGATTCATTATTGATCCTGTACCTGCAGGAAATCAGCTTCCCCCACAAAGTTCGTTCCTCGATGACCTCCCATGCCAGATTTGCGTGCATGTAGTGGATAATGTTCTCCAGGCTTTTTACCTTGATCCCTCTTTCCAAAATGGGTTGAGCCATCTTCCCCCAAGACAACCATTGCCTCTTCCCCTCCGCTGATGCATCCCAAAAAAAATGAGCTAGAAGTCTGTCAATGGATCTGATAACACCCTTCGACACGTTGGTAGACGAAAGAGCGTGCATCAAGATGGCAGAGAGGACGCTGTTCACAAGAGTAATGCGACCACCAAAGAATAAAAAATGGTTTTTCAAATTGAGAATGCGCCTCGAAATCTTGCTCACCACATGATCAAAATCTATGATGCGCATTCTTCCTAGAGACACGGGGGTACCATGATATTCCATGGGAAACGATCTGCATCTCATACCCAAACTATAACCCACATCTGACACCCTGCTGGAATTGCATGCATGAGACACATAGAAACCACTCTTCTCCTTATTTATTCATTGTCCACTCCAGTGATAGTATGTCTCGAAGATCTTGTTATTTCCCTGCACAGACCGCCTTCCCACATTGATGAAGATAATCGTATCATCCGCAAACATTATATGTGATATGGGTGGGAGGCTCAACCTCCTCCGGTAAGAGAGAAAATCCCCATTAGATATCCCTCTATTAATCATCATGCTTAAGGTATCCTGCATAATAATGAAGATGCTCGGTGATAACCTCCAACTGTCTTGAAATGCTATTTTGATACCCCATTGAAATGGTTGTGAGTGTGTGCAAAGTTCCAAATGAGGAATTTGACCGGATCAATTTGATCTGGCAAAATTTAATTTAATATTTAAAAAGGAGGCATGGAAAATAAAATCAAAAGAGGATTGTTGTAAAGCTTCTTTGTGAAGCTTGCTGGGTTTGACGCCTCCTTCCTTTACGAGCCGCTGAACACCAGCCAGCCTCCCAGCACCGCCCTCCGATCGAGATCCTGCGGGCCTTCCCCGACAGCGCCTTCCTAGCCGCCGTTGTGGGAACCCCTCTCAGCGGCCCCTTTTGTTGGATCTGCCCAGCGTCGCCTTCGAAGTCGACTGGATCCCGTAGCATGATGCCGCGGGTTATTTTTTTTTTTACATTTTTTCAAAAAAAAATTCTTAAAAATACCACCAGGTTTAAAATAATTTTTTTTTTACATCCTAAAGGCGGCACCTGGTGTGCCGCCTTTGGGGAATTTTCCGGCCAGGGCAAGGCGGCACCGGGTGTGCCGCCTTTGCCCAAAAAATAACCGCAAAGGCGGCACCCCAAGTGCCGCCTTTGCCTAAATAATTTTTTTTAAAATTTTTATTTTTATTTTTTGTTTTGTTTTGTTTTATATATATATATATATATATATATATATATATATATATATATATATATATATATATATATATATATATATATATATATATATATAAAACAAAACTTTTCAGCAGAATTTTTCTGCTATTTAATATCCAGCGGTTCTGCCATTACAGCAGTCTGGATTCTGACTGATACCCTCACCCAGGACTCCCTTTTATAAGGGGGTTTGCCCTGAAAACAATACTGCATTTTCGATGTGGGATTCTGGTTCTCCTTTTCCTGCACAGTACATTCTGCGTTTCCGATGTGTAATTCTGTTTCAAGTACGCGACTTTGAAAGACTATAAAAGTTAAACTATAAGACCAATACAAATGAAACTTTAAACACTGATTAAACATATAAGAAATAGTTGAAAACAAAAATAATTTCATAAAAAATGTTGATACAGATTAATTTATAAGCTTTCAAAACCACCTACTTGAAACTTAAACATATTTGAAGTACGTGACTTTGAAAGCTTATAAAAGATAAATTATAAGACCAATACAAATGAAACTTTAAACATTGATTAAACATATAATAAATAGTTGAAAACAAAAATAATTTCATAAAAAATGTTCACCAAAAACAATTTATAAGCTTTCAAAACCATCAACATGAAACTTAAAAATGTTTCAAGTTCCCGACTTTGAAAGACTATAAAACATAAAATATAAGACCAATATAAATGAAACCTTAAACATTGATTAAAAATATAAGAAATAGTTGAAAACAACAAAAACTTCCTAAAAAATTTCCATAAAAATTAATTTATAATATTTCAGAACAATTTACTTGAATAGGGAATCTGATCCATCAGTTTGAGGGATACTAGGGCTAGGTAGATAGATAATCGGATCATTGTATCTATGGATTTTTTGGATAGGAAGATAGATTCATTTCATTCATTATATCGAGGTATTTCTTTTTTAAGAGAATATAGACTTTCTTATAATTATAAAATAAGGGACACCTTTATTTTTTGGTTATAGAATACGATTCTCTTAAGGTTAAAAGACATTATTCTTTTAATGGATTTGAAAGTCATTATTTGTTTTGTATAAAATTGTATTTCTTTTTTGTAAAAAGTTTTTATATTTCCACCACACATATAATTGAATTCAAAACATCATATTAGTATTTTTATTATGATTTTATCCATATTAATATGATTTTGATAATAACAAAACTTTTGAATTAATAAAATCTATCATGATTATGATTCTTGTACTCTGATTACTCGGATTCATATAGACTCTGATCTTTTACATTCTGATTTAATCAAATTGTTTCTATTTATGATTATTTGATTGGACTGAGAACCATGTCCAATAAAAAATGTAAGAGTTTTTTATTTTTTAGTTTATTTCTTTTAAACTACATTTTTTAATACTAAAATATTCCCACTTTTAACTTATCTATTAGAATAATATTCTTATGATCCTAATAAAAATTATAGGCATAATGATACAACATTGTGTGGTTTTCTCAAGAGAATATTCCAACTCATCTTTTAATATCCATTTATTGTATTTTCTAGCTTTACCATTATCATTACTATATGAATAAATTGAAAATTTCTCAACTTGATTAATGAAACTAAATTCATATTTTTAAGAACTACTAGTTGATGAATTATCTTTTAAATAATTTCTTATCAAATTATTATGTCTATTACTAGAATGATACGTCTTCTTCATATCGTTTTTCTATTTTAGAGGATTCTCACTTTTTTTATCAAATTATAAATTATCCATTTTCATTATAAAATTCATGGAAAAGATTCCAATGAAATTATAGATTCATCACCATAGTGGTTTATTTAGTTTTAAATTCATTTACCCTATATAATCCATCTTTAAATAGGTGAATAAATTTCATTAATGTATTCATCAAATTCATCATCATCAGAATCAATTGATTCCCCAATTTCCAATTATTTGAACTTATTTTTTCTTATAGCCTCAAAGGATATATAATCTATATCTTCTTTTTGAAACTCATTTCCTTTATCATTTCATAATCTATGAGAATAAAATATAACTCCTCTAATGAAATATATTCCCTATCTTCCATGTCTAAAACCATGGCATCAAATCATATAGGGAAATTTATCAAAAGTGTTTTCAAAATTTTTGAATCTTATATCTTCTAACCAAATCCATAGATATTACATACCATCTCATTGAACCTAATGAAATAGTCATCAATGATTTCATCATCGACCATTTTAATATTCTCAAACTTTATTCTTAGTATTTTCATATTATCTCTCTTAACATTAATATTTCCTTCATAAGTACTTCCTAGTTTGTCTAAAATATCGTTGGTAGTTTCAACACCCATCGCTTTAGTGTATAACATTTTTGATAAATCCATTAGGGTATAATTATGATATTTTCCATCAACTTCAAGATTTATCATTTTAGATTTAGTACAATAATAATACTTAATAATAGGTGGTAATCTAATGGTTGATACGTCTTTCATTTATAAGAAAAGCGATTGAAGGAAAAGAGTATAATATTCCTCTATGTATGGTAGTTATTTCCCTAAAATTAGGCATTCCATGGTTTCTCACTAAATTATGATCCTTCATTTCTCATAATGTTTTCTTATCATGAGAGGGGATCTTTTTATGATACCATTTGATTTAACCAAGGATCAGTTGGGTTCTAATGAGGGGGGGGGGTGAATCCATAGTACATTGTTTTAAAAATTCACTATTCTGTAATCTAAAATCTATGACTGATTAAACTATCTATCCCTTATCTTAAATTCTGAAAATCCGCCTGAATGAAAAAATAAAATCAATGAAAAACACAGGGATTCTATTAGGTTCATTACAAAGGCCTACTCCTTACTATAACCATTTATTACACCTTGATAAAGGTTATTCACTTTTTTTAGTCGGTTACAACATGGGAAAGTTGTATCCCCATAAAAAATAAGTCCAATAGTGCTTCATATCTAGAGTCCCACTATAAATTACAAGCTCCCACCTTCACTAACAACTCTTAACTCCCATAGGTGGATCTTTATACTATATCCATGGTGATTCTAAAATCTCATAAGCCTACTCGAGAGTCCCACTGGTGACCTCTTCTACATCTGAGTCCCAAAAAAGACTTCAAAATTCCTAAATCACACAATATATGAACTTTTTCCTAAATATATCTATCAAATTTTTATATTTCTGGAAAACCTTCGTATATAGTCTTTCTCAAAAAACAAACCAAAGCACATGATCTACCCATGTACAATATTAATGAAATTAGGCAACTGTTTTTCAATGACCTTATCTTTATCACTATCCATTGAACATAAAATTTCCTGGACTAATCTCAAAAAACTCATAACATGGTTATATATCTTCTGAAACACTACCTAGATCGGTCTCAATATTCATGTATATAAAATTAATGGAATATCAATTCAATTTTATTTAAAAAAGACAAATATAAAATATTCCATGATAATTTTATGTAAGTGTTATTTAATTTTCATGAAAATATTTTATAATTCATGCACACCTACAATGCCTCTTTCCTTCTCACTTTAGTGCTTCCACTGAAGGCCTTTCCTAACCGAGGCACTGGTTTTATGGCACCCAGGATATGATGTTACACTAACTCCTCCTAATCAACTCTAATTTGAACCTTTGGTTTTTTTAGGCTCTCAGTAGATTATTTTGACCACTCTAACCCGTAATATTCTTAGACCAAAGTAACAATGGATGTTATTATTCTTCCTTCGATGTGGATATCTCTTATTGTTGTGGAATCCACCATTATTCTCTACTCTCTATCTTTGAGAGTGAAAAATTCATATGCTGCTGATGGATTGGATCCTTGTTTCGATGGATTGAAATTATAGGGATTTCTCATTGATCTACCTCAACTTTGACTCTCATTGGCATTTATCAACACATGTGATTGATTAATCGTGTGAATAATGGTTTGTGGATACACTATTTTCTTTTTTGGGAAATTCAATTTAGAGTAGATATGGGTGTGGATTTTTAGTTTTTTGGATACCCTATGTGGGGGAATATTGACATGTAAGTAACATCACCATATCCCATTTATTATATGTAGAAAGTAGTTATATGTGTTACATGGAAAGATTCCATGTTGGAATATGGAAAGATTCCATGTTGGAACATTGAAAGATTCCATGTTGGAACATGGAAGGATTCCATGTTGGAACATGGAAAGATTAAATTTTGGTACATGGTAAGGTACCCCATTTGATATGCACGCTATGTATAAGGGAGACATTCCATATAATTTGGATGTACATGTTAGGTTGGGAAGAGTTTTATGAGAAGGTAAGGATTGAGGAGGAACATTCTATATACATGATGAACACACCATTTACTTCTTATGAATTTTAGGTGTGAGGATGAAGTGGTGATATGAGGAAATTATTGATATATTATATATTTATATTTGGTTTTTACAATGGTTTTTGGAGGACCCCTTCATGGTTTTTATTTTAGAATCCTATTAAAGGAAGTGTGGTGTGAGGTCCAAGTGGGGGCTGTAGGATTTCTTCTTGGAATGACTTAGAATTACCATGGTGTATTTTTTTATTCTCTTTTTGATTTTTTCTATAATTAAGGATAGTGTAGTCTCATGGTTGTGTTTTATTAGTCAGTTTCTCAAAGTTTAGTTTTTTTATAGACATTATGATATGGTGACCCTATGGGGATGTCAAGAACAAATGAGTTCTATTAAGTAAAGTTTTAATTAGGTCTGATGGACCTTTTAGTATATTATAATGTGTGAGGTATTGATTGGATATAGGTTTTATTCCAAGAGGATGGATGAGGTCCTATTTATATGGTCTTGAATTAAGGATTTTTACATGTGGTTGAGTAGAACTGTATTGGTTTTTATGTTATTTATGTGGTTCTGAAAACTATTTTGGGTGCCCTATTATTTTCACCCCTATAGGGATAGTACTGGTTTCAATTAAAATGGTGATGGGTTTTAGTTTTCTCAAATCATGTCTTTGTGGCCTCTGAATTGGATTTTATTGGTCATTTCTATTCACGTTCTAGATGTGAGAGGAGTCATTTGGGATATTATTAGATTTGGCATCAATTCTGAGAATTATATAATGAAATCTTCTATTAGTTGGATAGTGTTTTTTAGGTCTGGGGAGCTTATAGTCTACCTATATTAGTGAAAAATTTCTTTCTAGTTTAGTATTATATCCTATCTATGGTTTGGGGATTTATGGATTTTTTTCTTCTCTATGAACTTACATGGAAGTGGACATGTACATGAATAAAGTTCCAACCTAGTTAGGTAGAACATACTGAATATTATGATTAGATTTCCTGGTTGAATCTTCCCAACCATGGGAACATTTATGGGTTCTCTAGTGTCATCCAATATGTTCTTCTTGCCAATTTATAGTCTTTGAAATTCGCGTACTTGAAACATTTTTAAGTTTCAAGTAGACTGTTTTGAAAGATTATAAATTAATTTTTATGGACATTTTTTATGATGTTTTTGTTGTTTTCAACTATTTCTTATATGTTTAATCAATGTTTAAGGTTTCATTTATATTGGTCTTATATTTTATGTTTTATAGTCTTTCAAAGTCGGGAACTTGAAACATTTTTAAGTTTCATGTTGATGGTTTTGAAAGCTTATAAATTGTTTTTGGTGAACATTTTTTATGAAATTATTTTTGTTTTCAACTATTTATTATATGTTTAATCAATGTTTAAAGTTTCATTTGTATTGGTCTTATAATTTATCTTTTATAAGCTTTCAAAGTCACGTACTTCAAATATGTTTAAGTTTCAAGTAGGTGGTTTTGAAAGCTTATAAATTAATCTGTATCAACATTTTTTATGAAATTATTTTTGTTTTCAACTATTTCTTATATGTTTACTCAGTGTTTAAAGTTTCATTTGTATTGGTCTTATAGTTTAACTTTTATAATCTTTCAAAGTCGCGTACTTGAAACAGAATCACAAATCGGAAACGCAGAATGTACTGTGCAGGAAAAGGAGAACCAGAATCCCACATCGGAAATGCAGTATTGTTTTCAGGGCAAACCCCCTTATAAAAGGGAGTCCTGGGTGAGGGTATCAGTCAGAATCCAGACTGCTGTAATGGCAGAACCGCTGGATATTAAATAGCAGAAAAATTCTGCTAAAAAATTTTGTTTTATATATATATATATATATAAAACAAAACAAAACAAAAAATAAAAATAAAAATAAAAATTTAAAAAAAAAATATTTAGGCAAAGGCGGCACCTGGTGTGCCGCCTTTGCGGTTATTTTTGGGCAAAGGCGGCACACCATGTGCCGCCTTGCCCTGGGCGGAAAATTCCCCAAAGGCGGCACACCAGGTGCCGCCTTTGGGGGGTAAAAAAATAAATTTTTTTAACCTAGATGTATTTTCAAAATTTTTTTTTTGAAAAAATGTATATTAAAAAAAAACTCTGATGCCGCCCGACACGACTGTCATCTCAGGTGTGCCCGCTCGCGGACCAAGAGACCCAGCCCGTGCCCGCACCTTCTGGGAGCTCCGCTCGACTGCGCTACCCCTTGTCAGCCTGAGAAGCCGCTCGACACTGCTTGCTCCGACGAGGGACCACAGCCTTTGCCCGGCCCGTTACAGGTCTGCACCAGTCTTGACCACGGACCTATGTATAACCACATTTATTTATTTAATTAATTATTTAACTACCTGTGATGATTGTAATTAATTAAGATTGTTTGTGTATCATCATTTATTTTCGGTCAATTTGTAGAAGGGTCTGTGTGTCCAAACTCATCTGATGTACAATACGCCCCTAGTTCCCCTCGCCTATGCGCGAGTATCTTTGTACATTGGATCAAGACAGTGCAAGACGTGGCCCCCGCCAAGACGAGGTGGTACTCCAGACATGATGTGGACCCTGCTAAGATGAGGTGGTACTCCAAACGTGATGTGGAACCTTTCAAGACGAGATGATACTCCAGATAATAAGCGGAGATACTGGACGGGGACGAGCTGCATCAAGAGTTAAGCGACGACTCATGTATGATTCCCCTAGGTCGTTTTACATGCTCAATACCAGTCGGGTAGTTGATTACCTTTATGAATTTATTTATTATTTTATGCATTTTTATAATAGTAGGAAAATACATAAAATAATAAATAATAAAATGTATAAATAAGCGATGAATGTTTTTTCTATTAATGTTCAGTTATGAGCACAAAAACATAGATGAATAAGATTAATAGAAATAGATTACATTCATTGATAAAGAAAAACACAAAAACCCTCAAAGTAAAATTAAGTCATAACCACCTTCCATCATTCGAATTTGAACAAAATTGGGTGTTTGAGGTGCTCGTTAGCCAAAGTTGAGGATGCCTCTTACTATCAGTGAGTTCTTATGAGCGTGGTGGGTTGACTTAATTGAAGTGTTAGTAAAGATTAACCAAATACAACTTGCCTCATTTTGGAGGCAAGCGTTGAGAAAATAAATTTATGATTTTAGAAGTTGAGACTTCACTCAACAGATCAAGGAACCACGAGTTAATGCGATTGGACAACTAAACACCTACCTTGAACCCTCCGAGCAGTGGTGTAGCCAAATTTTGTAGACTATGATGGGAGGTTCAAATATCCTTTCCACTCAAATAATCAGGTGACATAGTATTCTGATTCTAGCATAGAGGGTTCCTAGAATTCGATAAAATAGTTGGTGACATTTAGTGATTTAATTAATTAATCAATAATATCTAAATCGGTAATCAAGATAAAATTACTAATATGTTAGTTTTTATTTTTGTAGAAAATGGAAAGTAATACCACAATATATACTGCTATAATAATTGGACAAAGTAAATGTTCAAACCAGCACGAATTTCTAAGTGTAGTACAAACACTTGCACACAATACTACAATATCATAAATTCAAGGTGCTAGTGACCTTGTACCTATTAAGCCACCTCAGGACATCAAAGGATGAAAATAAATGCCAAACACTTCAATATAATTGGGGGACCATTTTCCCTTTGAAAAAAATAAAACAACCCCAACCAAGTATACCATAACCAAACAATTACTAAATGATGCATGCGAATAATGTATACAACTCAAGAATGAAAACTGACCATAATACCAAACTATAACCAATCACCATATTAGAGTACAATGCAGAAACCAAAACCAATATCAGAGTATAAAGTGAAAGAAAAAACCAAAAAAAACTCAAATAATCCAAAGACACCAACTCCATAACTCTCAACATAATCCAAGCTCCAACTCTACAAGCCATGCACAAAGTATCATGATCCATCACTAAAGAAATGAGATACTTTTCCTTTACCTGTGTCTTGATAAACAGTATCTGTAAACACACCAAAGTGCCGAAGCAGGGGGGTGAGTAATGAAACTCAATAGGTTTTCCCTAAACGACTTCTCTACTCACACCACTAGGATAGAACATGTTAGTACATTTATATAAAGCAATTTAAAATGGTTTATCTCAAAACCAAAACCATTTCTAAGCAAAAAAAATTTCCATGGAAAGTCACCCAACAAGTCATTAAAACCATTTATCAAATTTATTTGGCACAACCCATTCCATTCCATACAACCACACACACACACACTCAATCTTGGTGTTACCATTGACGGTGAAACTTCACATCCATACTCTGTCCCCTATGATGGTGGTACTTCACGACCATTATCCATCCCATTTAACTCACGCCCAAACATTAATGCCAAAAACCATGCCAACCAATTGTTCCAAATAATTTCAATTAAAAAACTTTGATTTAAAACACTTTTCCAACCAATTTCCATGCATTAAAACCAAACAACCATTTTAAAATCTAGAAACCAATTGCACTTTCCATCAAAACAACCAATTTACACAATTAGACAAACCATCACTAGAGAGGGTTTACAACAAGATTTTAACAATAAATTCATAATTAAATTCAATGAATTAAATCAATTTTAAATTAATACTTCTAGTTATAATAAGAGGAGTTAAGAGTGAAGCCACCTATCTCGCAAACTTAGGTGAAAATGAAAAACGACGCAAATTCTTCACAAAAACCAAATTGAGACTACAAAAACCCACCATAGATCATGCTTCCTATCATTAACATAGACATATATCAACATGATTGGATTAAAACAACATAGATATATTCCAAAAAGATTAGATATATGAATTCAAGAGTGGTAAGAAGATGAAATCAAAGGAAAACAACCAAGAATTGAGACTTACCAAGGAGTTTGGGCCTCAAACACACAAATAATCACGAAAAGATTGCTCCTGGATTAAGGGGAAGGGTCTACATAGCCTTTAGAAGGAGTGTAAAATATGTTAGGGTCTAATTAAGGAAAAAACTAGTGGTTAAGGATCTAATTCTAATTAGATCCATGAGGGACACCTGTACGCCGCATGGTTAGCCCGCACGATTTGGAAAATCTTGAAACAACTGTGTAGGTGATACTAAATCAAGACACCCCTTCTCATGGCTGGTTCGTATGATTAGAAAAACCATTCACCAACCGTGCTTAGCCCCTATGTTCTAAAAAGCACAGTTTCACCTAGGTGGCTACACGGTTTGGCCAAATCGTGCGCCAACCGTGCGCCAGCCCAGTGACCTCTGTTTCCCTTTGTACGTGTTCTACTAACCGTGCACCTCCAGAAAAGACTTAAATACTTGTTAAAAATTATATAAACCTTCCCAAACCTAACCCAATAAATTTATATGCTTAAAATTCACAATTAAAGGCTTAATTACCTGAAACTGGGGGTGCTACATCCTAGAAGGTGTCCGACTACCCTAGGTTGACTATTCACTATATTGATCCAAAGATATATGGGTTGGTTTGGGTCACTCTCCAACTACTTCTAACATGATACTTAATTTAAATCACTAAATATGTCCAAAATAGGCATAATATTGGAACTAATTTACCTCTAAGGTATAATTTAGATTGATATGACTTCAACACCTACACCGATGATAATAAATAAGATTCCTTCATGATCTAGGAGAAGTAGGTACACTACTACCATATATTCCCTAGAAATATCCACCTTTTCTCATCTCCTCCAAACTTCATTTTTGACCACTAGAATAATTTTCACATGTTCTTTGTCTTTGTAATGAAACACTATGTTTTGAGCCTCCTTTAGATCTTTCTCATCTTGGGAATCCCTTTCCACCACTTCAGTGAAGGTAGGTAGGTTAAAGAGCATCACTTAATTTTGAAAATGTTCCTTTAAACACATTTAAAAACACCATGCTTTAGATATATCTTCTCTAGTCAACTATGGGGAAAATAAAATCAACTCTTTGTATTTAGTAGCATACTCCATAACGACTATCAAGACCTACTTGAGATCCATTAAACTAGCCAAAAAATAACTCTTGGATGACCTTATAATAAATACCTTGACACTTCTTAGCCTTATTCATGATATATCATCATTTTCAAGATGATACTTTAACCATAAAAGTTTCTAATCAGACTCGATGTTACTATAGAGTTTCAGTAGAATCAAATAAATGATGAAAGTGTTCAATCTACTTCTTGGAATCTATAAGAGATAAATATACCTGATAGATTGAAGGATAATGGAATTATAAATACCTTATAAAATTAATGTTGTGGGCCCCCTACATGACATTACCTAACCAACATCCTGTATTAACTTGACAGGTCTTTCCAAAACCTGTGGATCAATAGCTAATCAAGCCAGTGGTGTGTTCTCATTCACTCCTTACTGTATAGAAGGAGGTAGTTTTCTAGAAAGTATATTATATAATTAGTTAGATAATTATAGTATATTATTCTTACAAGAATTTAACACCCCAAGCTTCCATGGTACGCTTCTCTTTGAATAATACAGTAGCGTGTGTTGTACGCAACCTCGAGTTCTAACACACCGCGACCAATCAAAGTAGCCGTTATGAATAGTAATACCCACTTTTTGAAATTATATAAATTTTATATTTCAAAATGGACTTCATTTTTGGATTCGTAATATCAAAATTATCCTAAGTTGAATTTTTGGTATTTTTCTGAGAACTTCCAATTTTTGATGAATAGTGAAAAATACTAAACTTTAATTAAAAACAACTTTTTTAATCAAAATAATTTATAGTGATAAATTATAATATTGAGTTGTTTTAAAGTATAATTAGAATATATTTTTACCATTTTATCCAATGTTGGTCATTAGAATTAATTTCACTTTGAAATTGGACATAAACAATTGTCAATCTTTTGATTGATATTGTTTCTTAAAAACATGCTATTGGTTTTGACAACGAGAATATTTTTTAAATTAATTACTGCAATTTTTGTGTTTAGAATTTGGTAAAATGGATTCCATATTTGGAAGTAGAAGGTCCAAATTATGTAATTAAGACACTTTTTTTAACATTATGAAATAGTAACGATGACAATTATCTTTAATTATCATGATTAATTAGTAATCGGGTAGTTAAGGGTAATGAAATAATATCATAATAATATAAAATGACCCCAAAATGTGTCCTAACGCTATTGGTTGTGTCATGGCCGACCATGAGATGCCTTGTGCCAACTTAGGGACCCCATGGAATCACTTTTGTGTGATAGTGACATTTTATCATTTTATTTTTAAAGAAAGGAAAATATAACAAAAGTATGTAACACCCAAGTAAAAAGAATTTAATTTTCTATAAATAAATTATCTCTTAGACTATAAATAGTCATTGGAAATCTAAAAAAATTTCCTACATCATGATATTTTTTTTATAATTTTTAGACATTAAATAAATAAATTTATTTATGACACCATGATGATGTAGTGATTACCTCATTAATGAACGTTTTAAATAAAATGAAAAGATAAGGTAATATCTAAAACTTACACTCGTCTAAAGCCTATTTTATGAGTGGATTTCGAACCCTTATCACCTTATCCTCAAAATATATCATTGTGGGACCTTTAAAATCCGAAAAAGCATTTCATAATAAAGTAACATTTCAATCTTTCCAAAAGAGCCCCTCATCTCCTCTTATAAAAGGCCCCCACCTCTACAACCTTATTCGCACCTTAAAATCTATTTGGCTTAGCCAAACTCTACCCAAATACCCGCTCAACTTTTCTCCCTTCATCCTAGAAGCCTCAATTTGGGCAGAAGTCTTCCCAAGGAAGCCTTTGGCTCAAATCAAAAAGAGTTACCCGATTTTAAGGTAATGTCTTCTCTTCTGTTCTTTTGTTTTATTTTGCTTCTCCAACTCCTTAAACCATTTTTATTCCATTATTTTATAACAAAACAAGTACATTAAATATAATAAGATGTTTTTATGAGAATTATTTGATTTACACTTACACACACCTCCGTCTAATGGTTAAAGAACATACTGTTTCTGTGGGTGGCGAATTACTGCCTCACAAAACGATGATTGTTCAATCTTCTTTTAACACCTTTCATGGTGGATATTAAGATGTAACTATATTTATATATGATATATATTATGTTTATATTTTCATTATAATTCTGTATTTTTCATTTATGACATACCTTTATGGTTTCCATTATGGGTAAACACGATAATTTCATTTTAGGAAGTGCGGACTACCGCCCCCTCAAAGTGATTTGAATCATTAATTCCATATGTGGGACGTATAAAGGATGAAGTTAATGATATTATATATTATATTATACTAGAATTATAATATAACTTTATATCATTATGATTTCATTCCATTAAATATGAAATAGAAATGAAAGTAGCGTTCATGCGTACGTACGGCTTACCGTCTCCATGAACAGTGCATTTTATTTCTTACCTCTAAATGTTATGTAATATTATAAATGCATGTATATAATGGATATATATGATATATATGATACCAATATCATTAATATAATTCTATAGATAATGGATATTTTACCACATGAACAACTTGTAATTATAAGAAGTTTATTGTTGACTCAAGTACCAAAGATCGACAAAACGACTATTATTAAATTAAATGATTACATAATGTTCATAACATGGTAATAATTAATGTAAAAGGAATAATGAACTTGAAAAAGGTTCTTAAGCAAATAGAAATTAACTATAGTTTATTATTCATGAGATTAAAGAACGACCGAGTCAAGTCGGACATGAGGTAAGGGACTTCGTCTCAATCTCATTTAATTGAGGAATATTTTGTTTTATACACAATTTTCTTTTATATGGTGTATAAACCCCTTTGAATTTTACTTTTATTCAAAAGGAATATTTTTATACGAAGCGTTTTTACTAAACGACAAAAGGAATGTTTTGTCTTATGTATGCGGCGACAACGACTTCTCCACCGCCGTGACCATTATTTGAGTTTCATCTTCCTCTACAAGACATAATTTTTTTTAAATGAAAAATAAACACCATGTTTTACTTTTATTTTATTTTGGTATTGAAAATGGTTTTGATAATGTTTTTATTATATCAATGTGTTGTATTGATATCTTGTGATTGAAATGTGGAAATGTTATGTTTCCTTTATGCATGTTTTATGTGATACGATTGTGTTATGGTTTATGATATGTTTAAACCTGTTCATATGAGGAATGCATTGGACTTAATAAGTGATAGGTGGATCCCTCTATAGCTCCTCGATGCATCGGTAGGTCTCATGAGACAAACTAGTGTCTTGGCATGAGGCCTTGACAAAATCTTATTTGTAGTCTTAGCATGAGGCCTTGGATACGTGGTTATGATAGTCTGGCATTATGAATTCCATCATTATGAAAGTGGTTATTGATATTGCATGGGATTATTCGACCAGTAGAATATCCATGTGAATAAGTAGATGGAATTATCTCATTTTAATTTTTCCATATTATGTTGAAGTTCAAGTTTAAAAGGCTTTTGTTTTAGTTATACATAGCCTTAAATGTTTTTGTTTATTTATGAAAGCTTCCGCTATATTGTTATACTTACTGAGCATCTGAGCTCACCCATTTCAATGTTTTAATTTTTCCAGGATGTGATGAAGTATATTATGAATGACCTGCATGGATAGTCTGAAGGGGATATGATTGTGGACTATGGAGACTATGTTATTGCAGTTTTTCACTTTATGATGTAATGTAACATTTATGAATGTATCTAGTGTTTCCAAGGCTACTAAACTAATCAGTCTTTCGATACTTGATCTTTTGTGATCATGCCAATGTTACGTAATAATGCACCGACTCTGGGTAACTGGGGTCGGGGTGTTACAGTTGGTATCAGAGGCAGTTTAGTACTAACCTTGGAAGCTAGATTTAGATAAACTCTGATTAGAGCACATAGCCCTAAGAAATACTTTGATGATTAGTATAGAAGAACATCTTAGAATTTTGGTAAAGTATAGATTTTGTGTATTTTCCGAGCAATACATCCCTGTCTGGATACGAGCAGGTAGAGGCAGCTTTGGCACAAATGTACCTAGGGGTAAAACCTAAAAACACCGCTTTGAGCTAGACTCGAACGGGAACTGGTGCACGACAATGGGCCTTGCTGCACTCTTGGTTAAGACACTCCCGGGGGATATGCTTAGGATAATTCTCATTTTCTTTACAAACCATTGTGAAGGTTTTATGAGTATATACTTACTTAAAGAAAAAATTTCTTTTTATGATTATGGATTATATCCATAAATAGTTCAATTTATGTTAAGTGTTTTACAAGTATGGAATTATATATTTTGATTCATGAACTGATCTAGTTTATGCCATTGTTTAGAAATGGAGCCTAGTGGAAGTAATGGAAACCGTATCAATGCACGCACTCAATGTAGGGATTTCCCTCCTGCTCAAGATAATTATAGTGGAGCTGGTGATACAATTGGTGCTGATCAGCTTATCACCATACTGGGACAACTCACTCAGGTTATGAATAATAACCTTACTCGTATGGAGCACCCTGATCCGCAACGTGGAGGATCAATGTTAGATCACTTCATGAGGAAACAACCACCAACATTTAATGGGGGTACAAATCCATTAGTATCTGATCAATGGATAAATTCCCTGTAGAAAATAATCCATGCCTTGGTGAGTAGTGAAAGGGAAAAGGTTATCATGGCAGTTTACCGCCTCACTGGAGATGCTGATCAATGGTGGTCATTGATTCAAAACACAAAGAAAGATGATAAAGTATCAAATATAGAATGGAGGGAGTTCAAAGATATTTTCTTAGAAAAATAATTTCCTCGTGACCATCGAGAAGATATGGAAAGACAATTTCTCAGTCTGAGACAAAAGGAGAATGAGAATGTCGCAAAGTATGAGGATAACTTTACAAGGTTAGCGAGGTATGCTGCAGATTATATATGTAACCCAAGAAGTAAGATTGATCATTTATTTGATGGGTTAAAACCATTTCTCCATCGATAATTGGTCTCACAATCCTTCTCATCATACGAAGACATTGTCTGCCATTAAGACAAAAAATGAATTCTCTAAGTCTTACAACTTTAAAGCAAAGCAAGAGAAGAAGAGATCTGTTGATCACTCTGGAAATGGAAATAAAGGGAAGAAGGGAAAATTTTATTATCCATCATTTAGTAAATGTGGGAAGAAACACCCCGGTACTTTCTTGAAAGGAATGTAAGTCTGTTACAAGTGTGGTGAAAAAGGTCACCAAGCTCGTGATTGCAAGGGGAAGAAATAAGCTACTGATATTCAATGCTACAATTGCAGGGAGATTGGATATTATGAAAATGAATGTCCTAAGCATCCAAGAAAATTACCTCAGAAAAGGCCAAGGGATCAAGGACAAGCTTATGCTATCACTACTGCTTAAGTAGAAGCTCCGAAAGACATGGTGGTAGGTAATTTAATGGTTTCCTCAAGTTTAGAAAATGCATTATTTGATTTTGGATCATCGAATTGTTTCATATCTTCCCAGTTTGCTAAGAAAATTAGATATTTCCAATTTGATTTAACAAGGGAGTTGTCAGTCAAAACTCCTAAGGGAAGTATCATTGCAACAAAGTTTTGTGAATCAGTGCCCATTAGAGCACATAAATTTTCTTTATCCGCTGATCTCATCATCATACCCATGATTGAATTTGATATAGTCTTCGGTATGGATTGGATTTCAGACCATAATGTGAAGATTTATTGTAAGAGGAAAGAGGTTATGATTTTTGATGATGATAATAATGAACACATTATCTTTAGAGCAGAATCATCACCACCTAATTCTTATCTAGATCCACCCCCAGTAGCTCAACTAAATTCACTTATTGGGGAGGAAGAGAATGAAATAACTGTGGGTGAGGAAGGGAATGTTCAAATAGAGGATGTACCTATTGTGAGAGAATATGTTGATGTGTTTCCATAAGATTTACCTAGGCATCCTCCAGAATGAGAAGTTGAGTTTTCTATTAACCTGATGCCTGGTTCAAGGCCCATATCGAAGACCCCATATAGAATGGCCACTGTGGAATTAGTGGAACTAAAGAAACAACTGGAGGAATTGAGTTATAAGGGATTTATTCACCCTAGTGTTTCTACATGGGGATCTTCTATTCTTTTTGTTAAGAAGAAAGATGGATCTATGAGGTTGTGCATTGACTACAGGGAGATCAATGCTATAACAATAAAGAAAAAGTATCCCCTACCTCGCATTGATGATTTATTCGACCAACTGCATGGATATCAATGATTGACCTTCGATATGGATATCATCAGTTGTGTGTGAAGAAGGAAGACATTCCTAAGACGGCATTTTGAACCAGGTACGGGCATTACGAGTTTACAGTAATGCCTTTTGGATTGACCAATGCACCCTATGTCTTCATGGATCTAATGAATAGAGTTTTCAAGGAATATATTGATGACTTCTTAGTGGTATTTATTGATGATATCTTGGTATAATCAAAAAGCTATGAAGATCATGAAAATCACTTGCGCATTATCCTAAAGACTCTTAGAAGACACGAATTATATGGGAAGTTTAGCATGTGTGAATTCTGGCTTCATAAGATTTCTTTTCTTGGGAATATTGTCTCTAAGGATGGAATCTATGTTGATCCTTCTAAGACAAGAGCGATCCAAGAATGGCCAACACCGACAAGTATAACTGAGGTACGCAATTTTATTGGTTTAACAGGTTATTATCGACATTTTTTCTAGAATTTTTCCTGATTGGATAACCCATTAACGAAGCTGGAACGTAAAAGGGTTAAATTTGTTTGGACAAAAGAGTGTGAAGAATGTTTCTAAGAACTAAAGTGAAGATTAGTCAATGCTACTATATTGAATCTACCATTGGGGAATGATGGGTTCGTTATTTATAGTGATGCATCGAAGAAAGGACTTGGTTGTGTCCTTATGCAGAATGATAGGGTTATTACCTATGCATCACGATAGTTGAAAATTCATGAGAAAAACTATCCTACTCATGATCTTGAGTTAGAAGTTGTGATATTTGCTTTGAAGATATGGAGACACTACCTCTATGATGAAAAATGTGATATTTATACTGATCACAAGAGTTTGAAGTATATTTTCTCACAAAAAGAACTCAACATGAGGAAAAGGAGATGGCTTGAATTACTCAAGGATTATGATTTCACAATACACTACCACCCGAGGAAGGCAAATAAGGTGGAAAATGCTTTGAGCAGAAAAGTTCATGAAGTTTTGAAAAATATGAGAATTGAAAGGGATCCTATTTTCATGGATCTAGTGAAGATGGATATGAGAATAACTATGGAAGGTGAAACATCAATGATTTTTCAAATGGTTGCCAAACCATCTTTATTAGAAAGGATTAGGAGTTCTCAGACCGATGATGAAGAGTTTCAAAAGAAGATTAAAGCTGTGAATGATGGGAGATTGAGTGACTTTGTGTATGAAGATGGAATTTTGAAATTTGGGAAGAGACTTTGTGTTCCCGATATAGCTGGTCTAAAAAGGAAATTATTGGATGATGCTCATAGTTACAATTTCTCTATACACCCTGGTAGCACTAAGATGTATATAGATTTGAAGGAACATTTTTGGTGGGACAACATGAAGAGGGAGATTGCTGATTTTGTGTCAAGATGCATGGTTTGTCAACAAGTGAAAGCTGGGAGGCAACTTCCTAGAGGAGTTATGCAACCTCTTACCATACCTGAGTGGAAATGGGATAATATTACGATGGACTTTGTCATGGGACTACCAAAGACTCCTAGAAGGAATGATGCAATATGGGTCATTGTTGATCGTCTTACCAAGTCATCACATTTTCTTGCTATAAGAGAAGATTTACCACTTGAACGTTTAGCAAGATTGTATATTAAAGAAGTTGTAAGACTTCATGGAGTACCCCTATCAATTGTTTCGGATCGTGATCCCCATTTTACGTCAAGATTTTGGAAAAGTCTTCAGAAAGCCCTGGACACTGAACTTCGTTTGAGCACTGCCTACCACCCTCAAACAGATGGACAATCAGAACGGACTATTCAAACCTTAAAAGACATGTTGAGATCATGCTCACTTGACTTTTAGGGTTTGTGGGATCAATATTTACCTATGGTGGAATTTTCCTATAACAATAGCTTCCATTCAAGTATTCAGATGGCACCATATGAAGCATTATACGGAAAGAGATGTCGCACACCAACCTTTTGGGATGACGTTGGTGAAAGAAAACTTGTAGGCCCAGAATTGGTGGAGGAAACAATGGAAAAGGTAAAGGTAATCCAAAACCACATCAAAGTAGCTCAAAGTAGGCAGAAGAGCTATGCTGATAACCGAAGGAAGGATTTGGAATTTCAGGTAGGAGATCATGTTTTCTTGAAGGTATCTCCATAGAAGGGAGTTATATGATTCGGTAAGAAGGGAAAATTAAGTCCCAGGTACATCGGACCAATCGAAATTCTAGAATGAATTGGGGCTGTAGCTTACTGTTTGGAAATGCCTCCAAGTCTCTCTAAAGTTCACGATGTGTTCCATGTATCACTGTTGAGAAAATACATGCCTGACCCAACGTATGTAATCACTTATGAGGAATTAGAACTGGAACCCGATATGTCTTATTGCGAAGAGCCTGTCAGGATTCTGGATACGAGAGAACAAGTGATGAGAATCTGGACGACTTGTCTGGTAAAAGTTATATGGAGGAACCATAAGATGGAAGATGCAACGTGGGAACCCGAGGAACTTATGATGAAGAACCACCCAAGTCTTTTTATGCAGTAATATTCTAGAAATTCCAAGGACGAAATTATTTGAAGGAGGGGAGAATGTAACACCCCAAGCTTCCATGGTACGCTTCTCTTTGAATAATACAGTAGCATGTGTTGTACGTAACCTCGAGTTCTAACACACCGCGACCAATCAAAGTAGCCGTTATGAATAGTAAAACCCACTTTTTAAAATTATATAAATTTTATATTTCAAAATGGACTTCATTTTTGGATTTAGAATATCAAAATTATCCTAAATTGAATTTTTGGTATTTTTCTGAGAACTTCCAATTTTTGATGAATAGTGAAAAATACTAAACTTTAATTAAAAAAAACTTTTTTAATCAAAATAATTTATAGTGATAAATTAAACTATTGAGTGGTTTTAAAGTATAATTAGAATATATTTTTACCATTTTATCCAATGTTGGTCATTAGAATTAATTTCACTTTGAAATTGGACATAAACAATTGTCAATCTTTTGATTGATATTGTTTCTTAAAAACACGCTATTGGTTTTGACAGCGGGAATAAATTTTAAATTAATTACTGCAATTTTTGTGTTTAGAATTTTGTAAAATGGATTCCATATTTGGAATCAGAAGGTCCAAATTATGTAATTAAGACTCTTTTGTTTTTTGACATTATGAATAGTAACGACGACAATTATCTTTAATTATCATGATTAATTAGTAATAGGGTAGTTAAGGGTAATGAAATAATATCATAATAATATAAAATGACCCCAACATGTGTTCTAATTCTATTGGTTGTGTCATGGCCGACCATGGGATACCTTGTGCCAACTTAGGGACCCCATAGAATCACTTTTGTGTGATAGTGACATTTTATCATTTTATTTTTAAAGAAAGGAAAATATAACAAAAGTATGTAACACCTATGTAAAACAATTTTAATTTTGTCTACATAAATTATCTATTAGAATATAAATAGTTATTAGAAAGTTAAAAATATTTCCTACATCATGGTAGTTTTTTTTATAATTTTTATACATTAAATAAATAAATTTATTTATGACACCATGATGATGCAGTGATTACCTCATTAATGAACGATTTAAATAAAATGAAAAGATAAGGTAATATCTAAGAATTAAACTTGTCTAAAGCCTATTATATGGGTGTATTTAGAACCATTATCACCTTATCCTCTAAATATATCATTGTGGGACCTTTAAAATCCGAAAAAATCATTTCATAATAAAGTAACATTTCAATCTTTCCAAAAGAGCCCCTCCTCTCCTCTTATAAAAGGCCCCCACCTCTACCACCTTATTCACAAATTCAAAGCCATTTGGCTCGGACAAAACCTACCCAAATACCCCCTAAAATTTCCTCCCTTCATCCTAGAAGCCCCACTTTGGGCATAAGTCTTCCCAAGGAATCCTTTGTCTCAAATCAAAAAGAGTTACCCGATTTTAAGGTAATGTCTTCTCTTATGTTCTTTTGTTTTATTTTGCTTCTCCAACTCTTTAAACCCTTTTTATTCAATTATTTTATAACAACACCAGTATATTAAATATAATAAGATGTTTTTATGAGAAGTATTTGATTTACACTAACACACACCTCCATCTAATGGTTAAATAACATACTGTTTCTGTGGGTGGCGAATTACTGCCTCACGAAACGATGATTGTTCAATATTCTTTTAACACCTTTCATGGTGGCCATTAAGATGTCAATATATTTATATATGATATATATTATTTTTATGTTTTCCTTATGCTTATTTATTTTTCATTTATGGAATACCTTTATGGTTTCCATTATGGGTAAACACGATAATTTAATTTTAGGAAGTGCGGACTACCACCCCCTAAAAGTGATTTGAATCATTAATGCCATATGTGGGACGTATAAAGGATGGAGTTAATGATATTATATATGATATTATACTAGAATTATAATATACCTTTATATCATTATGATTTCATTCCATTAAATATGAAATAAAAATGAAAGTAGCATTCATGCGTACGTATGACTTACCGTCTCCATGAACGGTTCATTTCATTTCTTACCTCTAAATGTTATGTAATATTATAAATGAATGTATATACTGGATATATATGATATATATGATACCAAGATCATTAATATAATTCTATATATAATGGATATTTTACCACATGAACAACTTGTAATTATAAGAAGTTTATTGTTGACTCAAGTACCAAAGATCGACAAAACGATCGTTATTAAATTAAATGATTACATAATGGTCATAACATGGTAATAAGTAATTTAAAAGGAATAATGAACTTGAAAAATGTTCTTAATAAAATAGAAATTAACTATAGTTTATTATTCAGGAGATTAAATAACGATCGAGTCAAGTCGGACACGAGGTAAGGGACTTCGTCTCAATATCATTTCATTGAGGCATATTTTGTTTTATAGACAACTTTCTTTTATACGATGTATAAACCCCTTTGAATTTTACTTTTATTCAAAAGGAATCTTTTTATACAAAGAATTTTTACTAAATGACAAAAGGAATGTTTTGTCTTACATATGCGGCGACAATGACTTCTCCACCACCGTGACCATTATTTGAGTTTCGGCTTCCTCTACAAGACATAACTTTTTTTTAAATGAAAAATAAACACCATGTTTTACTTTTCTTTTATTTTGGTATTGAAAATGGTTTTGATAATTTTTTTATTATATCAATGTGTTGTATTGATATCTTGTGATTGAAATGTGGAAATTTTATGTTTCCTTTATGCATGTTGTATGTGATACGATTATGTTATGGTTTATGATATGTTTAAACCTTTTCATATAAGGAATGCATTGGACTTAGTAAGTGACAGGTGGAGCCCGCTATAGCTCCTCGATGCATCGGTAGGTCTCATGAGGCAAAACAGTGTCTTGGCACAAGGCCTTGACAAAATCTTATTTGTAGTATTGGTACAAGGCCTTGACTATGTGGTTATGATAGTCTAGAATTATGCATTCCATCATTATGAAAGTGGTTATTGACATTGCATGTGATTTTTCAACTAGTAGAATATCAATGTGAATAAGTAAATGGAATTATTTCATTTTTTTTCTATATTATGATGAAGTTCAAGTTTAAAAGGATTTTGTTTTAGTTATACATTACCTTAAATGTTTATGTTTATTTATGAAAGTTTCCGCTATATTGTTATCCTTACTGAGCATTTGAGCTCACCCATTTTTATGTTTTATTTTTCCTAGGATGTGAAGAAATATTTTATGACTTACCTACAGGGATAGTCTGAAGGGGATATGAGTGTGGACTATGGAGATTATGTTATTGTAGTTTTTCACTTTATAATGTAATGTAACATTTATGAATGTATCTAGTGTTTCCAAGGCTACTAAACTAATCGGTCTTTTGAGACTTGATCTTTTTTGATCATTCCAATGTTACGTAATAATGCACCGACTCTGGGTAACTGGGGTCAGGGCGTTACAAAGAATATAAGAAAAAAAAAGAAAAATACAGTAATAGTTAGGTCTAAACCCCATTCCCACTCTCATGTTTCCTTTTCTCAAAATATTTCATACTTTAAACATCATTTAAAGAATTTGGAAACAAATTTTAATTATATAAGAATGAAAATTATTTCTAATAATAATAATATAGTATTTATAATTTATTTGAATTAATTATTGAGTCATATTATCCTATTCACCATTAATAAATAAATAGGAAAATTTTATTTATTTATTATTGATGTTTCAGTTAATAAAAATAATCATTTGAACCCAATAATAAATTAATCATGCATAAACAAGAACATATTATTCCATAATATCTTATCTATACCCAACTTTGAAACCTATTCATGATACATGATACTTAATTAACTATAATTTATTTAAGGAGAAAAGGAAAATTAATCTCAAACTATCTCTAGTAACTCATGTAACACCCTGATATTTTAGTTTACATCCTTTAGAATATATTATGACACATGTAATACCAAACTAAAGTGAATAATACTTTATTAAAATGAAATTTAAAAATAAATACATTATAAACATTCAATTTTAAAATTAAAAAATTAATACTCATCGGTAATTGATATGAAATAAGGTTAAGAACACTTAAAGTTTAAATGGGTCATTTTTCTATAAAAGTGAATTTTATTTATATTTTGTATTTTAAATTAAAAATTGAATTTATAAATTTTAGAATATGAATTTTATAAAATGAATTTAACTTTTTAATTCATCATATCAAAATTTTCTTAGGGTTAATTTTTGGGATTTTTTTGAAAAGGTTGATTTTTGAGTGAATAGTGAAAAATATCAGTTTAACAAATACCATAAATTTTATGAAATAATATGATGTAATTTTGAATTCCAAATAATTATTTATGGATTAAAATAAAACATTTATAAATATTAGTTTTAATTTCTAAACCCATGCTTAAATTTTTGAATCCTAAGTTACATTTTAATTTAATAAAAACTATTTTTGGTTCTTTGAATTTAATAACATGGTTGGAAGGTTACATTTGGTTTTGTAATGGTTATACTGTCAAAATAACCTTAATTTTTTGAATAATAATCCAATAAATCCATGGGAAGAACCACAAATCATGATTATTTTTCTTAAATAAGTATAAATTCATTTTTACTCATAAAAATATTTTTTCCCTAAAAATGGTTTTTATGCGCTTTGTGCATGCTTATATTAGAATTAATATTTTATCACTTATAGAAATTAAATATTTTAAAATGTTTTTAATATTTAGGATAAATATATTAAAATTATGTAATAACTACCTTTTCATTTTTTAGTCATAAAAATAAGTTTCCATGGTAAAAATGGAGTTACCATGGTAATGATAAAATATGGTAAAAGTGTTAAATTAAGGGTCAGAGCCTTGAAATATCACAAAATCATATCTTTAAATGAGTGAATAATTTATTTATAGACCTTACCCTTATCTTACCATCATTTCTTTTTCAAATTTGGGCTTACTTTCCCTAAGAATGACTTTTCTTTTTATACTGTGATATAATATTTAGAAAAATATCATTTTCTCTCACTTAATATTTTTAAATATGTTGTTAGGGTAATGATAAGGACATAAATTATAAAAGAATATATATGACTATAATGATGGGTAATAAATTATGTTTATGATAGTTATTTATTTGTAACTTTTGTTGATGATATAATTACTTAAAATGTGTACTTATCGCTGATTCATCACTTGTGTAAGTAGGTGAAAAATTAAAGTAAAAAGTTTTAAAAGTATTAAAAATGATGTGTTTTGGATATGTTAAGTCCATGCATGATTTTAATTGATAAAAATGAAAGGTAATTAATGTTTTTAATATTTAAATTCTAATTACATTGTTAACTTGATGTTTTTTAAGTCAATTTATTGGAATAATCTTGAAAATGAATTTAAAGACAATTTAATGTAAAAAATGAATTATAAATTGAATTAAAAATAAAAAAAATATTATCATGATTCAAGTGGATAAGTAAATGGTTTAGATAACAACCTATTTACCATTTATTAACCACTTTTATTTTTTAAATTAAATTTTTGACGTTTAATGATTTAATATTTATGAACATGGCACCATATTTTTCCTATGAACATGCCTTTCATGTATGTTTTTAAAAATCTATTCTATGTTTTAATATAAAATAAATATTAAAGTAATTTTATATTTATAGTTCTATAAATATAAAATAATAATCATAGAATTTTAATTAAAAGTAAACAATCATTGATATTTTTAGTCATTAAAACAAGATTATTAAGGAAGGTTCATGGAAAAGTAACCAATTCATGAAATATTGAACTAATTTTCTCATATAAAATGGGGAAAATATATTGAAACTTCATAAGTTTATGAAAATATTGTAAAGGACTTTTTAATGTTATAATTATTCCAAATCTATTTTGGAATCAAACAAACCCAAAATAACATACATGAACTATACTAATTAAGTAATTAAGTATATCATGATAATAAATGAAATAAAAGTAATAATAGTAAAGGGAATGAACATAAAAAAGGTTCTTAAATAAGTAAATAATTAATATAATTTTATTATCTGGGAAAGTATAAGTTAAACAAATCATGTCAAGACTTGAGGTAAATGATTTTCATTTAAAAATTGGTTTTAAATGTTTTAAACTCTTTATATTCCATATTAATGTGCTTTAAAATGTTTTAAGAATGTTATTATTTATACGTAAAATATTGTTAAAGTTAATTTTAAATTACCTTTTACTTTTTTACAAAGGTTTAAATAAGAATCCTTTCAATTTCTTTAGAAAAGTGCAAAAAGAATATTTTTTAACGTTTACCACGTAACCTAATTTTCCCACCACAATACTCGTTATTCATTATCAATATTACTATATAAGTTTATATGGTTTTTTCAAATAATATTCTTTTCCCATTGTTTTTGGAATTCTTAAATGTTTTCTGAAAAAGGATATTTATTCTCATTTAATGAGATAACTAAAAGTAAAATTTCTTATGGGATAAAATGGAAATTTTTATGAGTTTTATAATGGAAATGTAATATTTTATGTGTTTTTATAAATATATGGTTCTTGGAAATTTTATATAATTATGGGTGAGGTTTATATATCTCTTCAATGCATTGGGTTATGTGATAGAGTTAACTGGATATAAGTTACTCCTAAGAGACATGTTGGAATTAACTGTGATGGTTATTCCTTTCTTGTAGGGGTTTTTGTAAGGATAATGTGCCAAGATACCTACATGGGTTTTCAATGTTTGATATGGGTTCTAAAATAAACCTTTGATTTCATAAGTTAATAAAATGATATCATGATTAAAGTAAAGTTTTGATCTTCTAAAGGTGAAAAGTTTGTTTTTCAAGGAAAATGTTTCATGAGTTCTCATGTTTTTCCAAGTAATACTCATGATTATTATTTTTCCTTTACTAATTAAATTTTTTTTATGAAAAATTTGGGCTTTGGAGTTGATTTTATGAGAAATTAAATGATTATTTAATCATAAAGTTTATTATGTAAAAAAGGAAAACTTCCATATAGATTTTCATATTTTTCAAATAGACCAACAAGTTTCCTTCATTTTTATATCCCTTATTAATATTTTCTTTTCTATTCCCATGTTTTCATTTTTTTCACATGACTTAAGGATGTGTAGGGATTATATAATGGTCACTGGTGTCACATATTTAATGAAGAAAAAGTGTCATGAATGAATTAAGAGTGTAAATATAAGAGCTTTTTTTGTGAAAAAAATGTATATTGTGTGCTAGTGTTACCTGTATAAATGTATGAGTTTTCCTAAATCTCTAAAACTATAAACATAAAAGATCTTGAAAATTTAATAATGTACAAAACTAGTTATAAATCATGTAATTATAGGTTGTTAATGTTATGAGGTGTTATAATTTGTATCAGAGAAAGAGTGTAGATAAATTTAGAGGTTATAAAGTTAATAAATGAGGATAATTTAAGAGTTTTTGATACCATTATGGGTTAATAAATTTAAGGTTGATTGTATTTTAAAAGGAATAGATACCTTTTTGAGGTTCTATGTGATGGTAGTTTAAGGTCATTAATGATATTTTAGAGTTTTCTTGGGTTTTAATAGAATATTGAGGTATATATAACACTTATGTCTATCATGTGATTCTATATGAAGGTTATTTTAGAAGAATGTAATTATATTAGGGATAAAAGTTGTAAGTAAAAGATAACCATGAAGGTTAATATGATCTTTGATGTTGAGGGGATTATGTTTAATTGGGATAAAGGGTTATTATATTTTTAGGAATATATATTTTATCATATAGATAACCACATTATTTAAAAAAGTGATTTGGTGATTAGGCGGTTAAATTTATTTTTGAATAAGTTCATTATATTTTTAGGAACATTATAGGAATCAAGATAAATAGAAAATTATGGACTAATATGAGATTTTATGTCAGAGTGGTTGATATTATTTGAGGATTAAATATTGAGTTAACTTTTGATGAATATATGATTTAGGTTATTTATGGAAATACACATTTTTGGTATGCGACTTTATGAGTGATTGATGTTGGTTGGAGATAAATTTTAAGTTGATCTTGGAAGAATATGTGATAAAATATTTCAGATTTTAGGTTTAAATTTTGTTTTGGATTATTTTGATGATTTTTAAGGCTAGTTATTTATGGAATGATTTAAGTTTAACTCTGAGTGTTATTATTTAGGGTTTTAAGATTAATGTAGTATTTCATCATATGGAGGTTTATTTATATAGGATATTATCTTAACTTGTGATAACCATTTTATTTTTGGTTAGTGAATTGGAATAAGTGGAATAAATTTTCATTATTTTTTATATCTTATGATCTGCTAAAAGTTAAATTTAGTGCTTCACACATGAAAAGTTCATCTCAGTTATTTATGATTTATAATATGAGATAAAGTAGAGATGGAAAACTAATCAAAGCATAATCAAAGGATGAAATTAAGATTACAGTATGTAAAGAAATCAAGTAAGTATATTTTCTATTATTCTCTATCTTGATGGTAAAATAATTCCTTATACTCAAGTAATAGGAAGACAAATCTATCAAGACTTATATGGAAAATATCTCTTAGCTATTAAGGTATACTTTTTGAAACTCGTTCACAAGTACGTGCCTCATAATGGTAAATGCATAGTTTAATAAATATTTAGTAAATGATATGTTTCCTAGTATTAAAATAGTCATTAAAGTTCTTTTCAAAATGAAATTTAATTGATTTGGATTAACTGATATTTCTTCCTGCTTACGTATATTTATTTTCCACCCCTCATTCCTTCTATTTTATTTTATTTTAAGGTTCAATTATTAGGGTTCCTTTTATAATTAATGGTTTTTGAAGTAAACTTATACTCCTTGGTATTTATTCTGATTTTTTTTAAATCCTTGTTCATCAGACATGAGATAAAAATTGCAATAATGAAATTTCTTTAAGAGGGAGAGAATGTAACACCCCGAGATTTTAGTATGTATCTTGCTGAATAGATTGTGATGTATGAAATACCAAAATAAAGTGAATAATAATTTATTAAAATTATTAATAAACATAAATAAATTATAAATATGTAATGTGAAAACAAAAAAATTAACACTCATCAGTAATTTATACGAAATAATGTTAAGAACGCTTAATGTTTTAAAGATCCATTTTTCAATAAAAGAGAGTTTTATTTATATTTTGTATTTTAAATTAAAATTAAATTGTCTGAACTTTAGAATTTTATTTTTTTGAAATTAGATTCATTTTTGAATTTAGAATATCTAAATTTCCTTAGGGCGAATTTTTGGGATTTTTTTTGAAAAGGTTGATTTTTGGGTGAACATTGAAAAATACCATTTTTTATAAATACCACAAATTTTATGACATAATCATGTTTTAATCCTAAATTAAAAATTAATTAAACCTTTAGATAGACCAAATATGTATTTAATGAGTAAAATAAATCATTTTAAAGTATTAGTTTGAATTTGGAAACCCATGATTTATTTTTTTGGAAACCTAGGTTATATTTTAATCAAATAAATAACTATTTTTGGATCTTTGCATTTAAACATGGTTGAAAGGTAAAATTCAGTTTTGGAATGGTTATATGTAAAATAAACTCATTTTTTTTAATAATAATCCAATAAATTCAAGTTAAACACCACTAATCAAGATCCTTTGTCCTAAATAACTATAAGTTTTTTACTCATACACATACTTTTTTTTTCTAAAATGGTTTTTATGTGTTTTGTGTGCTTATATTAGAATTAATTTATTCCATTTATAGAAATTTAATATTTTAAAATGGATTTAATATTTTTAATCAACATGTTCAAATTATTTAATAATATCCTTTTCTTTTTTAGTATTAAAAATAAATTATCATGGTAAAAATGGAGTAACCACGGTAATAGTAAAATTGGGTAAAGGTGTTCAATCAAGGGTTAAAGCCTTAAAATATCAGAAAATATTATCTTGAAATGAGTGTATGAGGTATTTAAATATTATACTCTTATATTACCTCCCATTTTTTTCAAATTTAGATTTACTTTTCTCGATAATGACTTTCCTTTTTAAATTAGGATATAATATTTACAAAAATGTCACTCTCTCACTTAATATTTTTAAATATGTTTTTATGGTAACTATAAGGATAAATATAAATTTTTAATGAATATAGAAAACTAAAATTATGGTTAAGAAATTATATTTATGATAGTAATTTATTTTTAAGTTTTGGTGATGATATAATTACCTAGAATATTGACACATCGTTGGTGGAGCGCTTGCGCAAGCAGGTGAAAAATCACATTAAATAGTTTTAAAAATATTAAAAGTGATGTGTTATGGATAATTTAGGATATTTATTGATTTTTATGGATCAAAATAAAATATAATTAATGTTTTAAATATTCAAATTTGAATTACATTGTTATATTGACATTTTTATAGTCAAATTATGAAAATAGTTCTGAAAATGACTTTAAAGACTATTTAATGTAAAAAATGATTTATAAATTGAATTAAAAATCTTAAAAATATTATAATTATTAAATTATATTGTTAAATGTTTTATCCAACCACATATTTTCCATTTTTGAACAAATTTAAATTTTTAAATAACAATTTTGAATCTTAATGATTGAATATTTATAAAAATGCCATTTGATTTTTTCTATAAAAGGGAACTCATTCTACCCATATAAAACCATATTTTTCTCTCTTTATTCTACCACAATACCTATCTAAAATTACTTTACCATGTTCAAAAGTATCTGGTCTTTACAAAATGCATTTCCCAAATGGATTTGGACTCAATCCAAAGGAGGTGTTTCGAGGAGTAATCTAAGTGTTTCCACATAAACTTCTTTATTATTTGTGTTTTTTATTGAAAATATATTTTAAAAATTCTCTAATTTTTATTCCATGATTATATTCTCATGGAATTGAATTATTTTTTATTTATCCATGATGAAATATGATCCATTACCACTCATAAAACTCTTTCCTTTAGCTGTTACTATGTCAAAATGCGGGTTTTTCCCAAACATTGTCTTTTTATTTTTACTATATTCATACACTTGTCAAAAACATATATAGTATTTTAAAGCAGTTATAACATTATAGTTTAATTATAATCTATTTTTTTTTATAAAAACACAATTTTTTATTGGGTCTTTTATTCTTTTAAAACTCTTTTGAAAAGATCGCTCACCACGGTAGTTTTATGCTATCTAAGTTAATGGTGATGTTTTCAAAAACTTATTCCTTTCATGCATGTTTTTAAAAATTTATTTTATGATTGAATATAAAATTAATATAAAATTAATTTTATATTTATGAATTTATAAATTTTAAATAAAAATAATATTAATTGAATTAATAGTAAACTATCATGGATATTTTTAGTCATTAAAAACAAGCTTATTAAGGAAGGTTCATGGAAAAGTAAATAATTAATAAAATATTAAACCAATTTTCTTCTGTAATGACCTATAGACAATAAATTAACACTTCTAGAGTTTATGCAACTATTATACAAGGGCCTTTGTAAATTATAATGATATTTAGTTTTTTTTGGAACCAAATGACCCCAAAACGACCAACATAATCTTTACTAATTTAGTAATTATGCATATAATGATAATAAATGAAATAAATGGAATAAATGGAATAATAGTAATGGAAATAAACTTGAGAAATATTATTAAGTAAATAATCAATATAAGATTATTATCCAGGAAAGTATAGGTTGAACGAAGTGATTTAGGACTCGAGGTAATGGATTTTCCTTTAAAACATTGTTTTAAATGTTTTAAACTCTTTATCTTCCATATCCATTATCTTTAAAATGTTTCAAGAATATTCTTATTTATTTGTAAAATATTGTTAAAGTTCATTCTAAACTAATTTTTAATTTTTACAAATATTTGAAAAGGAATCATTTTAAATTTTACCATATAAGTAATTTTTTTGACTTTATTTACAAAAGTGTTAAAAGAATATTTTTTAACATTTATATCGCATGACCACCTTTTCTCACCATTAATGTCATTATTCATTATCAAGATTATGTTACAAGTTTCTATGTTTTTCAAATTATCTCATTTTTCCATTATTTTGGAAAATTCTTAACTGTTTTAAAAAAGACATCTCTTCTCATTTTATGAGATAAGTGAATATAATTTTTTTAATGTCTAAAATGCCAAATTTTTATGAGTTTTATGATGAAAATACAAGAATTTATGTGTTTTTCTTATGATCTAGTTCTTGGATATTTTATATGATAACAGGTGACATTGATATATCTCTAATTATGGGTGGGACCGATATATCTCTGCAATGCATTGAGTAATGTGACAGAGTTAATTGGATATAAGTTAATCCTATGAGATATGTTAGAATTAACCGCGATGGTTATTCCATTATAAGCAGTGTTCTTGTAAGGATAATTTCCCAATATACATACATTATTTTAAATGATTTCTATGGGTTTTAAAATAAATATTTTTGAATAACATGTTTAAAAAACTTGATTGAAAAATTATTCTTTTATCATTTATATAAATTATAAGAACATAATAGTTTAAATTTTGTGTAGTTTATTTTAAATTATATTATTGGATTCTTAGGCCATGAAAATTGTTCTTATAAAAATTGTTTTTGATTTTAGTTTATTCCTTCATTTCATTTTGGTTTCATTGAGCCAATATTCTCATTGGGCCTCTTTATTGTAACTTGATATACTAGCTTTTTTGGCTTGTTTACTTGGTCCATGACCCTAGTAAGCTTAACTATTATGATCAATGTATATTTCTTGGGAATTTTTTTGACCATTGATTACTTTTATTTGGTGATTTCTATTTTCCCAATATATTCTTTTTTAATATGTTTTTTTATTTTTATTTTTTGGATTCATATTACTATGCACCATATAATTGATGGTTTCACCGTGTCCTTACTCAAGAATGTTCTCCAGTATTTCACATAGTTTTCAGATGTTTTTACTTAACCTTGAGTATATAATTATCATGAAATCAATTAATATTTAAATTACCACATAACACATATATTAAACCCATCATTTCATTATATGTGCATTGATTATGCACATATTCCTTCATCAAGGCTTTCTTTATTGGTTCATTCAGTCTAGTTACTCCAAGGGGGAAAGAGAGTATAGAGAGAAACCAAGGGAGATCTACCAAATTAGAGATCCTATTTGTATCCTTCCTCATATGTTTGATATTTTTATACTATTCTTGGTGGTGATAATAGTCTTTATCTTACAAGAATGAGGTTATAGGGAACATGATGATACATTTAATCCACTGTAGAGATGGGTGGTTCAATCCTCTTATTCCAAGGTGTAACTAAGAATTAGTAAGTATTCAAGGATTTATAAGACTTTATTCTTCTATTATTTTTTATTTAAATCGGTTTTAATAGATATTTTCAAGTTTAGAATGAATTATGCGAATCCATATGATATTATATAATATGTTATCTCCTTAGGGAATGATTGATCATTGCTAAATAGTTTATAGTGATCTATATATTTGGACAATTCTATTAGTATTATTACTTTCAGATTATCAGAATTATTATCTATTTTATTTTTTCCTATTATTTTCTTTCATAATAAAGAAGATTTATCATGGTGGTCTTGTTGTGCATGTAGATATAGGTTGGGTTAGTGCATGTAAAACAACTATCTATTTTACTAATTTCTTACTTTATGTTATTAATTGAACAAACAACATTATCATTTATTTTCATTATTTTATTATTATATATAAAACTTCATATTGAGTCTTATAATTTTGAATATCCTTATTTAATGTTTAATTAACTATCAAGATAATTAGTGTACACACTGGCCACTAAATGGGGATGTCATGTTATGACTAGAAACATCACCCACCACAATTAGTATGTGATTCTTTTTAATTATCAAGATATAATCTATCAAATTTTAAATAGTGAAGTTTGATGGTGAGAATGATTTTAATCAATATAGAATTAAAATGGGTGATCAATTGATTCAAAAAGTATTTATTGATGCCTTGGTGGCCCAAAAAATAAAATTGCCTATTTTTTCACTGATTGAGAGACTGTTACCCCTTATGTTGATGTATCTTCTGATGTCATTAACAAGTCCCATAAGTTACTTTTATTATCTCCTTGGGATAAATTATTGTGTGAAGTGACATATGATTCCATAAATATTACAATTTTGATAAAGTTTGAATAACTTTATATAACTATGCATTTAGTCAGATGGATTTATTAAAAAATGAGATATTTTTTTAATTTTAAATTATGTGCTGGAAATATTATCTAGTCACACATCAATGAGTTTAATAATATCTTATTAAACATAGAAAATATAGATATAAAAATTGAATATGAATACCAAACCATAATTATCTTAAACTATCTAGATTATTCCTTTAAAATATTGAAAGATACAATAGTGTATAGAAAAAAACATCATCGACTCTTGAAGTGGTTAAATCTATACCACTTTCTAGAGAGATTTGATATAAGAGTGTATTTAAATATAATATGGAGGTTATTAAGGTTAGGTTAAATTTATAATACAGTGGTAATATGTGAGATGATAGTAATGGTAAAAGAAGTACAACCAAATCTAAATACACCTTCTCTAGTAGTGTGGTGACATGATAAAGGTCCAATTATAGGATTGGTTATTATGAGAGCCAAAACCAATATGTTTTAGAAATCCATGCCTCATACTATCCTTTATTATGATCTCCCCCATTTGATGTAATTTCAAGGTATGATATCCCTAACTAAAAGTGAGTATCTTCTTAAAGTTCTTCGTAGAAACCATATTTCTTCCCTGTTTGCAATTCTGGAACCCAAACTCAAGGTGTATTCTATCAGAGATGTTGCCAAAAAATTTCATATGGACAATTACATGGATTTCAGTCTAGTTAATACTCACATATAGTTTTTTTATATAATCCGCTTCAAGTTGAATTCATGAATGTCTCCAATCAATATATCACTATAAAGGTCAGCAATTCTAACATCTCCTTATTCATGCCTATCATATATAATAATTGTGAGGTTAGATAAAGAAGAGAAATATAGGAAAATATCTACACTTTTCATTTCAGATCCTCTAAAAGTTTCATCAGAGGTGAATTTAACACCGTACTTGACAATTTGAGTATAAGGGAGGGTGAATTTACTTGAACAATTCCATGCAAAAATTTCACTATTTTCTCATTGTCAATAACCTGTTGGACTTGGGATTCACAAGAGAGAACTACACATAGTGTAAGAAACAATATAGTAGTATTCAAATATAGAGCATTCTAGATAGATGTTTGGGAAACCTCCATGTTATCTCTAATTTACCAAGATCATCTATCAAGCATCTGGTGAAAACCTTGTCCGATCACTCTATGATCCTTATTTAAATAAAAATTTTAAGATCTTATGATATAATATATTTTTCATATAGTTTTTGGATGTAAAAGAATGATTTTAACGAGATGATTTACACTACTTATATGGATACCATGAAATGGAATACATGGGTGGATCTCCAGAACAAACTCAAATGGTTGAAGGAAAATATTCCTACCTAGAAGACCAATCAGAAAATGGATAAAACCAACTTAAAATTTCTATAAGAAGAAATATTTCATTTGGATGAAAAATTAAAACATCAATGAGATGATAAATCTTTTCATCTCAGTATTTTCATATTGATGTGGATATTTTGACCAAATAAAGAGCGACAAGGAGAGATCTAGATCCAAATAGATGAGGGACAGATATCTAAATAAAAATTACTTTCAAAATTTCATAATATAGAAAAAAACTATTAGTAAAAACAACATGAAAATTTAGGATGGTTTACACACAAGTGATGTCAGTATTATATGGCCTATGGTGGTGTCTTACTTCTTTGAATTACTCTCTGGTCTATGTCATTTTATGAGAGGAAGGTTCATTGGAGAAGAACTAGATTATACCTTCTCTAAAAACATCCAAAGGACCATTTGTGTTCGGGATAACTATTGTACCACTCTCTTTCTCATAATGTTTTCATGGTCATGAACACTCATATTTGTATCTAATGGTTACATTTAAGTGCTTCTAAATTATGAAAATTGAATAAAAACTCATGTTTTTAATGGATCATGTGATGATAATTAAGGTCTTTAGAGTTTATTTTTAAACTAATTTGAAGTATCAATTTAAGACTTAATGGAAGTGTTGATTTCATGGAAGGAAGATACAAGGGTCAAATGAAGGCAAGAAAGGAATTTGAAGGTCCAAAGTGGTGCTTGGAGCACTTTAGGAAGCATTAGCTAACTAGTGTAGAGGGAAGCCAGTGGGGATGGATAGAGCCACCCATGTAGCTGGAGTCCGCCAGCTACCCGGTGGAGGATCACTTACAAAATGGTGTCAATAGATAATACTAAGAGTTCTCTAGGAGTCTCACAAGCTAGCCCATGGTATTTCCCAACAAGCCGGTGGAGCCGATCCAGAAAGTCAAAAATATTAATTTGGGTGGACCTCAAAGCTCTAAAATTTCCATTGATGATTTTTAATGGCTGAGACGGATTCCAAAATATTTCAAGATCCACTGGAGGCTATAAATAGGTCTCCTTGGTGTCTTATAAGATGTGTAATAACTCTTCAATCAAATAAAATATTCCCTCATTCTTAATCTCTATTGATCATAAGGATTCCCATAAAGATCCAATTTTATTTCTCAATATCAAAGGCTCTCATATCCTCCTCTCTCTAACAATCCTCTAAATTGTACTATCCTTATAGAGAGATAAGGGAGAAACTTTTTAATAAATTTTCAACTAGAAAATCTATCTCCTTATCCTCTTCTACTAGAGGTTTTAACTACTAAAAAAGTGAGTGATGAGTTTCTTAACTTTTGATGAAGTTCAAGAGGGGTCTCACAACCATAAATGTGAGGGAGATAGGTTTCTTGTCACAACCATAAAAAGTAAATGGAGGAATTGATATCTTGATCTATTTTAAAATCAAGGGAGTAATAAGGTCATAGTAGTTCCCCACTATCATGATAACCTTGATATTCTATAATGATATTCTCAAATAATTTTCTGCGATTTGATAACATACTATGATGGGACACATATTACATAAATTGTTAGGTGTGAGTACTCATAATCATATGAGGCTTCTTCTCATAAAGTTCGCACTTGGTAATCTCCAAGAGGGGAGATTTTGAGAACAGACCCGACAGTAGGAATTCCACTTGTTTTGGTGTAATAGGATATTCTAATCTATGAGTGTGTGTGATGGTCCTTAGTATTTAAGATTATTATTAATTCAGGTCACAACTTGTGGACTTATATGTATTTTGTAAATCATGATGATAAAAATTCATGAAGAAGTTGGATACGTTGGGTGCGTCATGTGTGACATGTCATTAATGAATAAGTCAAGGAAGGATTTGTCCCTTATATCTTTATGGAAGATGATATATCAACCCTTTAATTAGAATAAAACCGTCGCATTAAATTCCATGGAAATGATGTAATGACGTTTTTATTTCAGATAGTCAAAGAAAGACATATCGAGCATATAGGTTGGTGACATGGATGTGCAACCTACTTGATGAGATATTGTGACAAAGGGATTATATTAAAAAGTGAGCATTTGTATGTGTTTGTCGATTTTGCAATATTAAGTTCTTTCTCTTGGGTACCTTGACCTGTTACTTGACAGTAATCTTGGACTTTAGGAAAGTCCACCTAATTCCAACGAGAAAGAATCCTAGAGGGCCACACAATAACTATTTCTATTGATCTCAATTAAATTCTATTTGATTTTAATTAATGTAATAAATATTATTCTCAAGTCCAAGGAATAATTTTATTTAAGTTATATTGTACACATAAATTAAAAAAATATTTATTTGCTGGCTTGTGAATAAAATATTTATTTTATTTATTGAATATTTTAAAAAATATTTATTTTCTAGAATGTGAAGAAAATATTGATTTATGAATAAAATATTTATCCAGTTATTCAATAAATGCTAGAGGAGTTTGAACGGACCAAAATTGAGTCTGGTGAAAAATATTAATTAATATGACCATTACATAATATTTGTTATTGCACAAGTTGGTGTGCACAAAATATAGTAATAATATAATTATTATTATGTGGAATGAGGTTTATTAAAGGTAAAAAATGTTATTTAATGGATGGTATATAATTAAATAATATTTTAACTTAAATCCTAACTCTATAAATTGGTAACTATGTTTATTTTGTAGATTATCCAAAATTAAGAATAGAGAATTGTTGCGCATAATGAATTCAGTCTCAACTCCTCCTTCTCTCTCCCTATAAAGAATGAAAACTTTAAGAGATATTTATTCAAGATCAAAGAATAATAGATCAATAATGAACAATGCAAGACATTCGACTCACCATGCTATCACCTAGAGATCAAGTAGTGTTGCTTGAATATCACATGAGCATGTGTGGATCACCACTAGAGGGATTCTATCCTTAGATCCTCACAACACAATGAAGGTAATCTGAAAGGGTATTTTCAGATAATCAATATTCACCAATGAAGAAAGTTATTAAGCCAAGGTATTTATTTCTTCAAACATTAAATAAATTAATTATAATTTTGATGTGAAAGATCCTCTCTCTTGGTGTTGGGAAAAGATTATTAAAAACAATTTTTTAATATATTTCCCACCTCCAAATGATTCCACTGTGCCCGAAACCATCAAGTGGTATCAGAGCAGTCACATTTAAATTTATAATTATTTATTTGATTGTTGATCTATGCACAATTGTGGTTAAATATTCATTTAATGTTATTAATTATTTAATCCGATTTGAATTAACATGTTATTGAAATATTAATCATGTTTTTTCAGTGTTTAATTTTCTTAAAGGTTTAAGAAAAAATGAATAATGAACAAATATTCTACTGGGAAGTGATAAATCAATGGCCGATAAAACTGGTTTACATGGTGTGCAGCCGGAGCACACACTGTATGCCCATTTGAATTGTATCTAGATGTGCCTAGAAATTAATTGTAGTGCTTTTATTACACATCGTGTGTTGAATAGGCCAACCTGGAACATGTCAAGAAGATTCAAGGTGTGTGTCTGGTATGTACGCACTGTGTAGTCCGACCGAATTAACATGCCGAAGCCCTAAGCATGTGACTTAGATATATGACAACTAGAGTATATGGCATGTAGCTTCATATACACTCCGTATAGTTTCCAATTAATGGAAAAAAAATTAAAATTACATTAAATTTGAAAATTTCATCATTAAAACCTTATTTTTTTATTAGCACACCATGGCATGTTTGAAAATTTAATAATTGTTTTAAATAATTTTAAATCTTCAATTAATTTATTGTAATTAATATGTAATTATTGGTTCTGCCATTTATTTTCCATGAATTCCATTAATAATGAGTATATCTAAATAAGACTAGAAGATCATTAAGATTAAAGGGAATTAATTAATTAATTTATCAATTAATTAATGCAATCATGTTTATCTTAAATAATAAAAGAAAGAATAAAGAAATGAATGATAGCCATTTACTTTTGAGTATTTGTTGCATGTATGACCATTCATGAGCTTGAACATGACCTTTGTATGTGATGGATATTTTAATTTAATTTATTGGATAAGTTTTAAATTATTTAATATTAAATTAAATAATGGTCTGTGAGTCATCCATACCTCCATTATTATATGGGACCTATGTGTCCAAGGATATTTATATAACCCCCTTTAACGAATCATTTGGTTCCCCTCAACTGCGTGTGAGTAACAAATATTTTTAATTAATAGAGCATCTCAAGGCACGTGGAGGCAATTCAAGATGGAACCATAATGATTCCAACCCAGATGATACACAAATGGACATGTGGAATGTTGTAAATCATGCCAAGACTGACAATAGGAGTTATTTTCCCCTTGGTAAAAGGTTGATTTAAGGTCTACTCATTAAATCAACTATTAGCTAAATCTCATGAACATGTCATTTAATTAATTAATTACTCTTATCTATGAAATTATTTATTTTATGGATGCATGAATGAGATCGCATAAATAAATTAATTAATGTGAAAAGGTGGAAATTAAGTAAATGAATTATGCATAAATGTTTTATCAAACATGGTTAATTAATTAGGTAACATCCACTTAATATTAACAAGCTGTGTAAAGGATAAAACAAGATAAACTTTATGAATAATAAATTAAAATACCTCAATTAAATATTTAGTCAAACTAAGCCTTCCATTACTTGATTAAGAATGAAACCATAGAACTAAGTGTAGTACATTTCCAAATTTTGGACACTTACTTTTATCAGGGAGTTATAATGAGAGTTTTTTGGTTGAATTAACCGAAATTTTATTGAGTTTAACGGTCAAAGTATATTCAATACAAATTTGGAGGCAAGTGTTGAGGAAATCCAAGTCAGGATTTCATGATAGGGGAATTCACTCATTGGATCAAGGAGTTATAAGTCCCTAGTTGGCAAGACCGCCTACCTAATTACTTTATTATGGGTTTCATGGACAAAGCCTCGATCATTAATAAAATTAATGGGGATCCTTGCCACTATAATGTTAAAGAAACTAGACATTCTGAGTTTAATGGTGAGGGTTATTGAGACTTGATAAAATAATGGGGGATTTAATAAATAAATAAATAAAAAAATTTAATTTATTATATATCACTTATTTTTTAATCAAGAAAAATTACTAATAATCTACCCTTATTAATTGTAGAATAAAACGACAAGCTTATCATCCAGACTATCCCTACAATCAATATTGGAGAAATAGAACCTCATAACTAACAGTAACTTCTAGGAGTGGTTTAGATGCCTTTGGGTTGTGCTACACCATGAATGGAAATATTACATTCTAGAATCCTAAATTCCCAATCCAACTACTAAATAGGCGAGTGATGAAAAGTTGCTTGTCTATAAAAAACATTTGAGTGATGCGGTTGATGTTCAATGTTTGATGCTTTCATAGATGTCTAGTGAACTAATGAAGTCTAATGAAAACATGGATGCATATAGAATTCTTGAGAACCTCTATGGTCTTTTCCAGGAGAGTGATATATAGGAATAGTTTGAGATTTTTAAGGTTCTCTTTAAGAGAAAGTTTGGTGAGGGTGCCCTAGCTGGGCCTCATGTAGTCAAGATCATTGGCTACATTGAGTGTTTAGAGGTTCTAGAGTTTAAACTTCTAGAAGAATTAGGCATATACCTCATTCTGAAACCACTCCCTCAGATCTTCTCTAGCTTTGCTGTGAATTTTAATATGAACAACATTGAGAAGTCTCTTCCATATATTCTTAATCTTCTTCTCCAAGTAGATAAGGATACGAAGCGTGAAAAAAATTCCGTCCTTATGGTGAAAAAATGGAAAGGTAAAGTGAAAATATTTAAGACCAAAGCTTCTTCACACCCTTCCAAGAAGAGGAAGATCAAGGGAAAATCAAGGGAACATGTTGTTATCAGTTTCTCATGCAGAAAGAAGGGACAATGGAAGAAAAAAATGCACCCAACCAAAGAAGCAAGGGGAAAATTTAGGTGCATTTGTTATTGAGTGACATTTATTTGTTTCTAAAAATTGGGTATTAGATATAGTTTGTGGTGTTCACATATGTATTCAAATATAGTAACCAAGTAGATTCAAAAATATTGATCAAGGAGAGATAGATATTCAAGAAACCAATAAATCTAAACTTACTTCTACAGCTATCAGGGACTACCACCTCATGTTCCCAACCAGATGATCTTAGTTTTAAAGGATTTTTATTATGTTCCTTCAGTTACCAAAAACATTATTTCTATATTCAGACTTGATACATATTATGTTCCTTCAGTTACCAAAAACATTATTTCTATATTCAGACTTGATATATATGGATTTATTTTAAAAATTTTAAATAAATGTTGCTTCTTTTATAAATATAGAATTTATTATGGTAAGATAAATTTAAATAATGATCTTTATGTATTGGATTACACAAACCAAATAATGGAAATTGATGATGAAGTAACTTCACATGACTCATACCACACCCAACTTTGGCATCACCGACTAGGTAATTTAAATGAAATTCACTTGACTAAATTACATCAAGATGGATATTTATATTCTTTTTAACTAAAACCACTTGGCTTATGTTATGCATGTTTACAAAGAAAAATGACCAAATACCCATTTAGTGGGAAAGGTGAAAGGGATAATGAGATTTTTGAATTAGTTCATACTAATATATGTAGACTATTTTCTATTGAAGAAAGGGGTGGGCACTCATATTCATAACTTTTACTTACAATTTTAGTAGATATGGATATGTCTACGTATAAGTCAGATTCTTTTGAAAAATTCAAGGAACACATGAATGAAGTTAAGAACCATCTTGGTAAGAAGATTTGGAAACTTCGCTTAGAGTGTGGTGAAGAATATCTTAATCAAAACTTCATTGACTATCTATGGGAGTTTGGGATTTTATCTCAAATCACTCCTCCTTATACGCCTAATGGGATGGTGTAAGTGAAAGGAGGAACCACACCTTGTTGGACACAGTGAGATCAATGATGAGTCATACAAGTCTTCCATTATCGTTTTGGGGATATGCATTACAAATAGTATCAGACTTACTAAACCGAGTGACAACTAAAGAAACAAATGTTATACCATGCCAATTATGGAATAAAAATAAACCCATGTTGTCTTACTTACATGTGTGGGGTTACGAAGCATTTGTTCAGGCCTGTTCAGGTAACAAGCTTGCACCCCAAGCCACAAAGTGCATCTTTATTGGATATCCCAAAGAAACAAAGGTATACTACCTATAAAATCCTTTATAAAAAAGGTTGTGGTTGACAAACATCCCTAATTTCTTGAGGAGGATATTATCTCTAAAAGAGATAGTGGGAGTGAGATAGATTTTGATGACATCCAGGCTCAAGATACAAAAGAGTTGGCATAGGAACAAATTCCAAAAATCCTCATGGAAGAATAAATTGTTCCAGAAAAACAATTACTATGTAGGAGTACTAGAGAGGTTTGAGAACCAGAATGGTATGGTTTCTAGTAATCAAGGATGGTGAATCATTATTAGTTGATAATAACGATCCTCTAACATACAAGGAAGCAGTAAGTGGCATGGATGTTTCCAAGTGGAAAGAAGCCATGAATTCTAAAAATAATTACATGTACGAAAACCAAGTCTTGATTTTGGTAGAACCTCTAGTAGATGTAAATACCATTGTTTTCAAATGGGTATTCAAGAAGAAACTGTACATGGAAGGAAAAGTAAGTACCTATAAGGTGAGACTTGTTGCAAAAGTGTTTAAATAGTGTCAAGACATTGACTACGACGAAACCTTTTCGATAGTTGCAATACTAAAATCCATCAGAATTATAATTTCCATTATGGATTTCCATGATTATGAGAATTTAAAAATGGATTTCAAAATATCCTTCCTTAATAGAAATTTTCAGGAATATACCTATATGAAACAACCTGAAGGGTTTGTGACTCCAAAGGATTCCAACAAGGTATGCAAGTTGAAAAGATCCATTTATGGATTAAAGAAAGAATCCAGTTCATGGAAAATTTATTTTGATGAGGCCATAAAGGAATTTGGTTTCATAAATAATGAATGCAAGTCATGTATCTATAAACAGTTTAGTGGGAGTGCAATCATTTTATTCATATATATGGTGATGGAATATTACTCATTAGAAACAAAATACCAGTCTTACTTTTTATTAAAGTGTGGTTGAATAAATGATTATATATGAAGGAATTGGGTGAGGTAGCATATATTTCTTGGGATCAAGATCCATTCATGATAGATTGAAGAGGTTGTTCAGCCCAATTCAAAGTACATAAATTGACAAGATAATAAAGAGATTCAGTATAGAACAATGTAAGAGAGGATTGTTTACAACATCACATGGTATTCATATTTCTAGGAAAATGTGTCCTCAAACACATGAGTAAAGAAACAGAATGACATGGATTCCATACACATCAACGATTGGGATAGTCATGTATGATATGCTACGTACTAGGATAGATTCCACCTATACATTAAGTGAAGTAATAAGATATCAAGCTGATCCAGGTGACCACCATTGGATAACAGTTAAGACTATCCTTAAGTATCTGAGGCATATAAGAATATGTTTCTAGTTTATGGAGGAGATGATGAACTAGTCATCAGAGGATATAAAGATGCTAGTTTCCAAACTGATCAAGATGACATGAAGTCATAAACATGATACATCTATACTTTGAATGGAGGTGATGTGAGCTGAAAGAGCTCAAAGTAGGATGTGGTTGTAGATTATACATCAGAGTTCGAGTATATTGCAACTTCTAAGGTAGATAAATAATAAGTATGGATATGCAAATTTTTCCAAGAGCTTGATATGGTAATTAGTAGAAAATATTCTATCACACTATATTGTGATAATACTATAGTAGTGGATCTTGAAAAAGAGGCAAGGTCACATCAGTGGAAAAAACACATACTTAGAATTTATTATCTCTTGAGGGATTTTTCTAAAAGAGGTGAAGTTGCAGTGAGAAATATTTCCATGAAAGACAACGTTTCAGACACCTTGAATAAAGTCTTGACTTAGAAGAAACATGAATATCATGTGAGGTCTAGTAGACTAAAGGTCATAGGTTTTTGGATCTAATTCAAGTGGGAGTTTGTTGGAGTTGGTGTCCTAGGACCAACTATTTTCAATTTTATTATATGAATATTTGATGTATTAAATATTAATAAAACTTATTATTACACATTGTTTGTTGTTCTGTATAACTCTAATGTAATAATTTCGTAGAGTATGTGTCACATCGGAAGCTCCCCTATATGATGAGAAACTTGATGTGTTATGATGATATTATCAAATAACATTCTCCGGTTAGATAAGGCACTATGATAGGACACCTAGTACATAGACTATCAGATGTGAGTACTTGTAAGTAGATGAAGATTCTTCTCATGAAGTTCACACTTGGTAATCTCCAAGATGGGATATTATGATAACACACCCACTGATAATAATTCCACATGTTTTGGTGTCATAGGATATTCCTATCTACGTGTGTGTGTGGTTCAACTTAAACTTTAAGATTATTATTAATTCATGTCACAACTCACGTACTTAGATGTATTTCATAAACCATGATAATAACAATTCATGGTGAAGTTGGATAAATTGAGTGCATCATGAGTAACATGTCATTAATGAATAAGTCAAGGAAAGAATTTTCCTTTCCATATTTATAGAAGCTGATATCTTGGACCTTTTATTAGAATAGAACCATCACATTAAATTCTATGGCCATGGAGTGATGACATGTTTATTTTAGATATTCAAATAAAGACATATTGATCACATAGGTTGGTGAAATAGACGTGCAACCAGCTTGATGAGATATTGTAACAAAGATATTATATTACATAGTGAGCATTTATTCTTGGTTTTCAACGTTGCGACATTAAGTTATTTCTCTTGGGTGCCTTGAACCATTTCTAGATAGTAATATTGGACTTTAGGCAGGCCCACCTAATGAAAATGATAATGAATCCTAGAGGATCACACACTAAGTGTTTCCATTGATCTCGATTAAATTCTATTTGAGTTTAATTAATGGAATAAATATTATTATCAAGTCTGAGGAATAATTTTATTCAAGTTATATTGATCACATAAATTAAATAAATATTTATTATCTGGATTGTGAATAAAATATTTATTATTTACAGAATATTTTAATAAATACTTATTCACTATATTGTGAATAAAATATTTATTTGATTATTCAATAAATGATGGATGAGTTTGAATGGAACAAGACCGAGTCCAGTGAGAAATATTAATTTATAAGACCATTACATAGTATTTGTTATTGCGCAAGTTGGTACACACCACAAAATAGAAATAATATAATTATTATTATGTGGAATGAGGTTTATTAAATGAAACCAATGTTATTTAATGATTGATATGAAATTAAATAATATTTTAACTTAAATCCTAACTCAAAATCGACGACTATGTCTATTTTGTAGAGTATCCAAAATTGAGAATAGAGAGTCGCTGCGAACAACAAATCCTCTCTCAAATCCTCCTGATCTATCCCTCTTAAGAACAAGAAGTTTAAGAGAGATATTTTCAATATTAAAGAATGAGAGATAAATAATGAACAGTGAAGACATTCTACTCATTGCGCTAGCACCCGAAGATTGAGTGGTGTTGCTCAGAGATCATATGATCACATGTGGATCACCACTAGAGAGATTCTATCCTTGAATCCTCACAGTTCAATGAAGGTAATCCAAAAGGGTATTTTCAGATGATCAAAATTCACCAACAAAGAAAGTTTCTAATCCAAGTTATTTATTTCTTCAAATATTAAATAAATTAATTATAAATTTGAGTGAAAAATCCTTTCTCTTGGTTTTGGAAAATGATTATTAAAATCAATTTTTTAATATATCACTCACCTCCGCACGCTTCTGATTTTCCCATAATCATCTATTATTAAAACCATAAATGTGAGGGAGATATGTTTCTTGTCACAACCATGAAAAAAATAGAGGAATTGGTTTCTTGATATCAGTTAAAATCAAGGGAGTAATAATACAAACCTCTCAACCTGAGGGGAGGATATGTATGGGGCTCAAACTAAGCTATTATTGAAATCCTTTGTCGAAGATCTCTCTCTCTAATTAATTTACACATTGCCTACTTATATCAAATCACATATTGCATAATTTTGTTACTCTTAATCCTAATTCACTTCTTGCTTAATTTATTTTGAAATTATCATATTGAAATTATCTTGACCCTTTGTATTCACTTTAATTTATAATTGTGTGCTCATGTTCTTCATAATATCTAATTAATCTTTAAGAACATTATTTAATTTATTTCCTTAATCTATTTAATTTTACTTAATATCATGTTTCTACTATGTTTACTCTTTATTTATTTGGAATTGTTTAGTTTTTTAATTTCCATCACTCTCCATGTTTAATTTTTAAAAGGGAAATTCATGACCACTTTCCATCATACTCTGACCAATATTTTATATCAGAGGTTTTTATTTGTTTTTCTCAAAGAATACTAGTTTTCAAAAATTGATTTTAATTTTCAAAATCATAACCAATTTCAAAGTTATATATTTTTAAATGAAATCATTTTAAAATAACCATGGTTTTCCTGAGGGACACTCTATGGGTTGTGCACCTTATTTTGATGGTTCTAATTATATTTATTGGAAGAAACACATATGGACCTTTCTTAGATCTATTTTTATACCATATAGAAGTTTTTTATACATGATTATATTCCAACTACTAAAAAAATTAAAAATGGTCTCCCACTAATATTTCTACTTTTTAATTAGTGCTATGGATGTCTTGGATTATGGGTTAGATAAAATTGAGTTTAATCATATTTCTACATTAAAAACATCTCATGAAATATTGAAATTTCTTTATGTTACTTGTCACGACCAATACCCCGGGGCCTGTGCCGTGACTACCCTAAGCCTGCCTTCCATAGGCCCGGGGATGGTGACTAGCATTGGAAAGGAATAATCCTTAAAACAGGAAGGCATTACCTTTGAACCTATACAAACATACACACTAGAATGAAATGAGAAGCAATTGTGAAGTAAACTGCTATAGTAAAAAGTGTTCTGAAATTAAAGGGGCCGGAATATAAGCCCAAATAAAAGTACAAGTACAACTGAAAAGAGAAAGAAGTTCCTAGATCATCCACTAATAATCCTACATGAAGGTTAGGTATAGATCACCTCCTCAACACTCCATGTCTGCCCGTCTCCTCCGCGCACCGCCTGGTCCTGGCTCCCTCAAGTCTCAGCCCTACTGCTCGTCGTCTGCATAAGACACAACAAAGGTGTGGGTGAATCCCGTGTAGGGGTGAGTATAAAAATACCTATTAGGGACCCCGAGACCCTCGAAGGTATCTCAAAATTACACAAAGGAAAAACCATAAAGCATGATCTCAATCGCAAAACACAAGAAATAGACACAGCTCAATTAGAGTCTCAACTAAAACCAGATTTTCAGTGAAGTATAGAAGTACAAATGATTAGTTACGAAGCTATATTATCTTACTCTGTCAAGAGGCACTGCTGCTGACCATACAGAGTTTGACCCACACATGATCGATAGGTAACTAACCCCCACAATGACCAACATAGGATCTGATCCTCCTAGGATCGATAGGTAACTAACCCCCGCAATGAACCACATAGGATCTTACTCACATAGGATGGATATATCACTGAACCACGACAGGACGCTCTAAGGTTGGTCCTCGTCGGGTCACAATATGCTGATCCACACATGACCGCTAGGTACTGATCTACATAGGACCGATAGGTTCTGAGGCACACAGGGTCGCTCAGTGCTGACCTACACAGTGTCACTCGATGCTGACCCACATAGGATCGCTCGGTACTAACCTCCATATGGTCTGTCTCCAACCTCCGCCTCACTACCAGCCACTAGATTCCCGCTCATAGAACGCTTGATTATGTGAGAACATCTCCTTAAGACATCATTCATATTTCAACCTGCACAAATCTCTACAATGGGGTAACCTAAAGTTCCTCCATGTTGTAAGGGTTCCAACGCGACAGACGGCGCGTCAATCAGACACCCGGTCTGTGAGTTATAAGCATTTTAGTTTCAAGGGCCCGATTGGATTTGGGTTCGATCCAACCTGTCCATACTCTAAATGTTTCCAAAACTCAAGAGGAGTATTACAAAAAGGATCGTCTCTATCCAAGGGCCCCAGCGCTGCAGACGGTTCATCAAATGGAAGCTCAGTTCCTAAATTATGGCCCTTTAAAGGTTTCTGAGCTCGGTGGGGCCTGGGTCTGGTCCGACCCGGTCAGACTAACCCCGCTCGACCCAGTCTGGGCTGGGCCATGGCGAACTTGGCCTGAAAGGGTGGCCCAACCAACAAAGGGGTGTCCCATGAAGGGACGACCCAACTTGCAAGGGGGCAGCCCACAAAGGGCGGCGACTCGGTCGCGGTGGAGTGTGGCCTGCACTGGTAAGGGGGGAAAACGTTCCCCCCGGTATCCTGAATGGCTCGGGGCCATTTGGTTTTGAGAAACAGCGGTGCCACGCGGGCGCCACGCGGTCACCACAGAACCCGCTATAGTCGTGGTTTCTACCTCTGCCGTAGCTTCGTCCGCGGCTTCTGTTCACCAGTGGAACGCTGGTCGCACCACCTCCCTGCTCACCAGCGGCACGGTGGTCGTGCCACCTCCCTTTCCAGGGCCGACCAATGATCCGAATACCTCCTCTGTTCACTGCAACGGACGATCCATGTCCTCTTGCTCACCGTCAGCACGCGACGACATGCACCACCTCCTCTACGACCGGCCGATGCTGGCCGTTCTGATGACTACCGTGACTTTGTTCCACGACCTCCTTTTTACGATGCTTGTCAGTGCGCTACCTTATTTGTAGCCGGTCGGTGTCACCATGTTGGCGGTATTCAACTAAGAGCACAAGGGTGTAGCAAAGTAGTGGAGGGTCTAGGCTGGGTTCGTTAGGCTCGTGCCCTCCACGTTAGCTCGTAACATAGGAGAGGATAAAGGGGTTCGATAAAATCACTTGAATTCAAAATAAGAAATAAAAACCCCTACCTCGAATCGTAGGATAAACACCCACAGTTGAAGGTGGGTCGGTGTTCTTCGTTCTCGCAACAGGCTTCCAATGAAGTCGCTCGACCGTCAATCTCCAGCTCAGGGTTTCAGTGTCTCTTGTCACCGCTTTTCAGAACCGACTCTATCCTCCAAGGGTTTGGTGTCACGGCACTCCTTCAACACTTTATTGCTTAGTGAAGCTATGCCAATACCTTTCCCCAAGCTCTATATATATAGGAGTGGGGGAGGGTAAGTAATGACGTTGGGAATTAATGGGGCTCATTAATTTGGAAGCTTCCTAATTTCCCCAACGTTGCTGTTACTTAGATTGTAGGGTCAATCCATTTAATGGATTGACACACCACTAGCCCCACACACCACTTATTCGTTGGAGGTTATAAAAGAAAATAAAATAATAAAATTATTTCATTTCATTTCTTTTAAAAAGTCATAGAACCTAACTTTTTCTCCAGACCTACTGCGGTCAAAGTAAAGCCTTCCTTAAGCGAATCCCGACACTACAGATTCAATGGTGCCATCAAATTTTCAATCCGAGCACCAGTTCAAAAGTTAAAAAATGCCGCTCGAACATTTAACGAATGTACCTTAAAAAAAGTTCAGAAATTCATTTATGGCACATTGGGCCTTATAATCACGCACCATCAATTTTTTCAGACTCATAATAATTCCATATAATTAAAAAAACTTTACATGGAAAAATCTGGGTCTTTACATTCTCCCCACCTTAGGGCTTTTCATCCCCGAAATCCACAACATAGACTAAGGAAACAAAAGGGGGTACTGAGCACGAATATGAGCCTCCCTCTCCCATGTTCTCTTTTGGAGGTTCCCGTGCTACCAAAAAACGTGCACTATAGGTATCAACTTCCCATGGATGACCCACCCTTGTCGATCCTCAATCTCTACTAGAACCTCCATAAACGTCACCCCATCATCAAAGTCTAGCTCTCCGTGGTCAATGATATGAGATGGTTCATGCACTTATCTCCTTAGCTGGGATACGTGGAAGATGTTGTGCACCCTCTCCAACTGTGGTGGAAGTGCCAAGCGGTATGCCAACTCACTTATCCTTCGAAGTATCAGAAAAGGTCTGATAAACCTCAGTGATAACTTGCCGCATCAGCCAAAACTCTGTAGTCCCTGTCATGGAGAGACTCAGAAGAATACGTGGTCCCCCTCGTGGAACTCCTAAGGTATCCATCTTCTGTTAGCATAAGACTTATTTCTGCTCTGTGCAGTCTTCATCTGCTCCTAAATGGCCTGCATCTTCTCAGTGGAATCTCGTACCAACTCTGGACCCATAAGTACTGACTCCCCTAGGAATGTGTAGAATAGAGGTGATCTTTAAGGTCGACCGTATAGGGCCTCGAATAGTGTCATACCGATGGTGGAGTGATAACTGTTGTTGTATAAAAACTCCACCAAGGGAAAGTGATCCTCCTAACTACAACCAAAATCTAGGAAGCATGCATGAAGCATGTCCTCCAATGTCTGTATGGTCCGCTCTGTTTGACCATCCATCTAAGGATGAAAGGCAATACTCAAATGCAGCTGAGTCCCGAATGCCTCCTATAATCCCTTCCCCAACCAAGATGTAAAATGTGTATCACGGTCAGAGATGATCATCGATGGCACCCCATGAATTTTTACAATCTCTTGTATATAGAGGAATCCCAGTACCTCTACTAATCCCTGCTCTCAGATAGGTAGGAAGTGGGCCGACTTGGTGGGTTGGTTAACGATCAACCAGATGGAATCATGTCCCCTGGACGTACATGGAAGCCCTGTCATAAAGTCCATGGAGATCCCATCCCACTTCCACTCTATCACCTCTAGTGGCTGTGCTAAGCCTATTGGAACCTGATGCTCAACCTTAACTTGCTGACAAGTGAGGCATCGAGAAACAAACTTCGCTACATCCTTCTTCATCCCTGGCTACTAGTCCTGATTCCAAAGGTCCTGATACATCTTCACTACACCAGGATGTACCGCCAGAGGGGATGTATGGAACTCCCTCAACACCTCCTCCTGTAACGCCACCGGTACCATGGTACATCCTCTGAAGAGGATGACGTGATCCCCACATTCATAAAATCCTTCAGGTGCCTATCCTGAGGATATCTGAGCACGTCGAGCCTCATAGTTTGTGTCCCCAAGCTGTGCCTCCTTGAATTGCTGAAGGAGTGGGGGAGTGACTGTCATAGACTGGAGGTAAGTTGCTCCATCTCTATCCATGAAAGATATCTGCATTGCGACTTACTACTCTGTCGCCTCACTCAGCAACTACAGACCAGACCTCCTGCTCTGCTACCACGTTACCCTTCCCAGGAGTATAGAATATCTCAAAGTTATAGTCATGGAAGAACTCTAGCCATCATCACTATCTTAGGTTCAGATCCTTCTGAGAGAAGATATAACTGAGACTCTTGTGATCAGAGTAGACTGTAAATCATTCACCCATAAATTAATGTCGCCACATCTTCATGGAGAAGACCAATACTGATAACTCCAGGTCATGGGTAGTGTAGTTTTTCTCATGATGTCTCAGTTTTCACAATCCATAGGCAATCACTGCTCACTCCTACATCAATACACACCCAAGCCCGATCCCTGATGCGTCGCAGTCGACTACATAACCAATGCCTTCTTCTGGTAGCCTCAAGATGGGGGCACTCGTCACTCTCCACCTCATCACCTAAAAACTCTACTGGCATCTCTCCATCCACACAAAGGGATTCCCCTTCTTAGTTAATGCTTAAAAGGGTACCTCAACACTGGAATAGTCAGTCACGAATCTCTAGTAGTAACCAAACAACCCCTGGAAACTCCGCACCTCGGTCACACTCCTGGGTGGATCCCAAGCAAGTAAAGCCTATATCTTAGTTGGATCCATTGGAACTCCATCCTCTGAGATAACATGTCCCAGAAAGTGGACCTCTCATATCTAGAACTGGCACTTAGAGAGCTTACCAAAAATATGGTGCTCTCGGAGTTTATCCAGAACTATCTGTATATGATAGGCATGCCCCTCCTCCGTCGGTGGGTATATCAAGATGTCATTGATGAACATCACCCAGAAGCAATCGAGTTATGGCTGAAATATCCTGTTCATGAGTCCCATGAACACTACTGGGGTGTTGGTCATGCTGAAAGGCATAACCAAGAACTCATAGTGGCCATACCAACATCTAAAGGCCGTCTTCTTCACATCCTCATCTCGTACTCTGAGATGATGATAGCCCGATCTGAGGTCTATCTTCGAAAACCAAGGATCTCCCTTCAGCTGATCGAAATGATCATCAATCCTCAGAAGTGGATACTTGTTCTTAATGGTCACCTAGTTCAGGCGCCGATAGTCCACACAGAGTCTCAAACTCCCATCTTCCTTCTTGGAAAACAAAATCGGGGCTGCCCATGGAGAAATGCTGGGACTTATGAACCCCTTGCTCTGCAAGTCCTCCAATTTTACCTGTAACTCACGAAGCTCCGCAGGATCCATCTGATATACTGGTGTAGATATTGGTGCTGTCCCAGGGTACAGGTCGATGTGAAATTCTACCTCTCTGTGTAGAGGTAGTCCTGGAACATCATCAAGAAAGACATCGACATACTGGTCCACCACTACAGGATACCTCAAAATATCAACATCTACTGCTCCAATGGGTAAGGATAGAAAACTGATGTGTAATTGGATACACCCTCCTCTGGGTAAGTCCATCCTATGCTGCAAAGGTTCCCTTCTCACCGGTGAAGGAAAACCAGGTCCCATCTGTGCGGACACACTGTACTTTGTGCCTAATAGAGTCAATCTGAGCATGGACTATGGATAACCAATCCATACCCAAGATGAATTCATAAGGACTTGACGACGCTACTAGGAGATCCCAACCGAGGCTTTGACCTCCTAGAGTAAACTTACACTGGAGGAACCAGTGTGTAATCATCGAATCTTCTCCCGCATGAGTCTCTAGCCGTAAGGATCGAGCCAACAGCTCCACCAGAATTTTTGAGCTCCGAATGAGGGATGTGGAAATAAAAGAGTGACTTGAACCTGTATCTATAATTACTATAGATAAGGTGTATTATAAATAGATTGAACCTATAATCATCTCTAGAGTGTCGTGGTTGTAGGCCTCAGCTTCCTGGAGCTGGGCTCGTCCCTGTCCACCTACTCCCTATGGTCGGGGTGGACCACCTGGTGGTGGTGGCAGTAGAACCTCGTATCACCACCCACTGCCTGCTATACGACTGGATCCTCTGCCACATCTTCCTACTACCTACATACCTCCTCGACCGAACCTTTGCCTCTGCCTCGGTGGTCTCTTGACTGTCTTCTGGTCATCCATACGGTGGGTCAGGCAGTCGCGATCCATGTGACCCTGCCCGCCATACATGTAACATTGCTTGTCCCTCACATAACTTCCTCAGCCTCACGAGCCCCGCACCTTTGACCCTGAGTCTCGGGGTTATCCACCAGAAGGTCTGGTCTGCTTGGACCTCTGTTTTATCTTCCTTCTGCCTACTATAGATGACTCTTCTACTTGACATCTGGTGGTGGCTCTCATTGTGGGTGCCTGCTCAGCTAGGAATCTCTCCAGAAAAAGCGCTCACTCTATCACCCCAACCTGAGTCGGTATGCTGAGCGATACCATCGATGCTCTGATCTCTTTTCGGAGACCCTGATCAAAGGTACGGTCCCTGAACAAAGCATCCCGTACCATGTCGGTGGAGTAGCGGGAGAGATCAGTGAACCTCACCGAGTGCTGGGCCACTGTCATGCTACCCTACTATAAGTGGAGCAGATCCTATATACACACAGAGCTTAAGGTCATTGGGATGAACTCTTCCCTAAAAAGGATCTCAAAGTCCACCTAGATGAGGGTTGCCTCATTATGTATCTGGAGCATCAAGCTCCACCATCTCCCTGCTGCTGCATGGAAGAGGCTGGTTGCTAGGATCACAATAAGGTCAGTTGGTGTTGCAACCAGGCAGAAAACTCTAGCTACGACCTCCAACCATTCCTAAGCCACCTACGGGTCCATGTCACCTCAGAACCTCAGAGGCCCCTGCCGCTGAAACTCATGAAATGTGCTCAGTTGGAATGCACCCTATACTAGTGGGGATTTTAGAAATGACTGCCCAACAGGTAGTGGTGCTGCTGGTACACCACCCAAAGGTACTAACACTGTAATAGGGCCTTGTACTGAGGCCTCATTGCTCGGTGGGCCGTCATCGCGTACTCTCTCAGGAATCCTGGCTGGCTGTCTAAGTGGTGATATCCTGAAAGAGGACAGATTTCCACAGTAAAAAAGTTATACCTGGTGAGCTGACTCAAGAAGAAATCAAAAGGAAAAACTTCCCAAAAACACATGCAATTAGTGTTTTTGTGCATTGAGTCAGAAATCAGAATTCAGGGTCCTGGTGTATGGATACATCGGCCACTGAACCAACACTGGACTCCCCTAACGGAAAACCACACTCATAACACTTAACACTATTGCAACATTGAAAAGATCAGAGTCCTAGTTCTTCGGTAGAACTGACTCCTTTGATACCACTTTTTCACGACCCTTCCCCCGGGGCCCATGTCGTGACTAACCCAAGCCCACCTTCCATAGGCCAGGGGCTGGAAACTAGCACTGGAAAGGCATACTCCCTAAAACGGGAAAGAATTTCCTTTGAACCTGTACAAACACACAGACTAGAATGCAATGAGAAGAAACTGTGAAGTAAACTGATATAGTAAAAAGAGTGCTGAAAGTAAAGGGGCGGGAATACTAGCCCAACTGAAAAGTACAAGTACAACTAAAAAGAGAAAGAAGCTCCTAGATCATCCAACGAGAATCCTACCTAAAGGGTAGGTACATATCACCTCCTCAGCACTCCACATCCGCCTATCTCCTCTGCATACTACCTAGTCCTGGCTCCCTCAAGCCTCAGCCCAACTACTCGTCGTCTGCATAAGACACAACAAGGTGCGGGTGAAGCCCATGCAGGGGTGAGTATAACAATACCCAGTAAGGACCCTGAGATCCCCGAAGGTCTCTTAGAATTCCACAAAGGAAAAACCACAAATCACGATCTCAATCGTAAAACACAAGCAATAGACACAACTCAATTAGAGTCTCATCTCAAACTAGGTTTTCAGTGAAGTATAAAAGAACAAATGATTAGTCATGAAGCTAGATCATCTTACTCTGTCAAGAGGCACTTCTACTGACCATACGGAGTCTGACCCACATAGTATTGATTGGTAAATAACCCCCGTAATGACCCACACAGGATCTGATCTGTCCATGATCGATAGGTAACTAACCCCCACAATGACCCACATAGGATCCGACCCACACAGGGTCGGTATATCGTGAACCACGATGGGCCACTCTAAGGCTGGTCCTCATCGGGTCGCAAGGTACTGATCCACATAAAACCACTAGGTGATGATCCAAACAAGACTGCTAGGTGTTGACCCACATAGGGTCGCTCAGTGATGAACCACACATGATCGCTCAGTATTAACCTTTGTATGGTCTGTCTCCAACCTCCACCTCACTACCAGCCACTAGATTCCCGCTCATAGCACACTTGATTCTAAGAGAACTGCTCCTCAAGGCATCAGTTGTATTTCAACTGGTATGAAGCTCTACAGAGGGGTAACCTAAATGACCTCCATGTAATAAGAGTTCCAATGCGACAGATGGTGCATCAATCAGACGCTTGGTCTGTGAGTTATAAGCATTTTAGTTTTGGGGCCCTGGTTGGATTTATGTTCGATCCAACCCACCTGTACTCCAACTATCTCCAAAACCCAATTGGAGTATGCCAAAAAGAATCGTCTCAATCCAAGGGCCCCAACATCGTAGATGGTTCATCAAACGGACACCCGGTTCCAAAGTTATGGCCCTTTAAAAGTTTCTGGGCCCAGTTGGGCCTATGTACGGTCCGACCTGATCTGGGCTAGGCCACGGCAGACTCGGCCCAACCCACAAGGGGGCAGCCCACAAAGGCAGCCCATAAAGGGACAGACCGCGAAAGGACCTCTGAGCCCGGAAGGGGGCGGCCCGCAAAGGGCGGCGGCCCGGTCGCGATGGAGCGCGACCCACGCTGGCAAGGGGGAAAACGTTCTCCCCGGTATCCCGAACAGTCCAGGGCCATTCGGTTTTGAGAAATGAAAGTGCCACGTGGTCGCTGCCCAGTTGCCGTAGAACCCTCCAGAGGTGTGGGTTCTACCTCCGCCGTGGCTTCTGTTCACTGGCGGCATGCTGGTCGCGCCGCCTCTATACTCGCCGATGACATGGTGGTCACGCCGCCTCCCTTTCCACGGTTGGTCAATGAGTCGGATGCCTCATCCGTTCACCATAGTTGATGAGCCGCAACCTCTTTCTCATCGGCGACATGCGACGACACACCACACCTCCTTCGCAGCCGGCCAGTTCCAGCCGTTCCGATGACTACTGCGGCTTTGTGCCGTGACCTCCTTTTTGCGACACTTGTCGGAACACTGCCTTCTTCGTAGCTGGTCAACGTCGCCATGTTGGCGGTATTCAATGGAGAGGTCAAGGGTCTAGCAGAGTAGGGGAGGGTCCAGGTCGGGTTCTTTAGACCTACACCATCTGCATTAGGTCGTAACATGAGGGAGGATAAAGGGGTTTGATAATATCACTTGAATTCAAAACAAGAAATCAAAACCCCTTCCTCGAATCATTGGAGAAACACCCGCAGTTGAAGGTGGGTCAGTGTTCTTCATTCCCACAACAGGCTTCCAATGACGTCACTCGATCGTCAATCTACGGATCGAGGTTTCGGTGTCACTTGTCACCACTGTCTGAAAATAGCTTCGTCCTGCAAGGGTTTGGCATCGTGGCACTCCTTCAGCACTTCGTTTCTTGATGAAGATGTATCGGTACCTTCCCCCAATCTCCATATATATAGGAGAGGGGGAGGGTAAGTAATGACTTTGGGAATTAATGGGTCTCATTAATTAGGAAACTTACTAATTTCCCCAACGTTGCTGTTACTTAGATTGTAGGGTCAATCCATTTAATGGCTTGACACACCACTGGCCCCACACACCGCTTATTCATTGGAGGTTATGAAAGAAAATAAAATAATAAAATTATTTGATTTCATTTTTTTTAAAAAGTCACAAAACTTAACTTTTTCTCTATAACTAATATGGTCAAAGTAAAGTCTCCCTTAAGAGAATCCTGGAACTACAGATTCAACAGTGCCCTCTTATTTTCAATCTGATCACCGATTCAAAAGTTAGAAAACTCCGCTCGCGCTTTTACTGAACGTACCTTAAAATAAGTTCAGAAGTTCATTCTGGGCACACCGAGCCTCCAAATCACGCGCCATCAATTTTCACAGATTTTTAATAATTCCATATAATTAAAAAAAAATTACATGAAAAAATCAAGGTCTTTACATTACTCATGAAGGAACTATGAAATTTAAAGATACTAGAATTGATATGTATAGAAAATATTTTCAAAATTTTAGCATGCATCCAAATGAATCTATTACTGAAATGTTTACTTGTTTTACTGACATTTTCAATGGTCTAGATTCTCTTGGTGATTCTTTGTCTAAAACAACTTTAGTTAAGAAGATCATCTAGGTTTTACCTAGATCATAGGCTCCTAAAGTAATGGATATACATTAAGTTTAAGGTTGATAATAAGTTAAAAGGTATAGATACATTTTTTTGGTTTTATGTTATGGTATTTAAGGTGATTAATGATATTTTTGAGTTTTTTATTTGGTTTTAATAGAATATTGTGGTATATGTAACCCTATGGATTATCATGTGATTCTCTATGAGGATTATTTGGGAAGAATATTATTATATTTAAGATAAAATTGTAAGGTAATGATAACCTTCAGGTTTATTATAATCTTTGATTTTGAGGTAATTATGGTTAATTGGGATAAAGGGTTATCAAAATTTTGGAAACATATGTTTTATCATATAGATAACCATGATATTATGAAAAATGTTTTGGTGATTAGGTGGATAAAGTTATTTTAGAAGAAGTTAACTATATTTTTATAAACATTATAGTAATCAAGGTAAATAGAAAATTATGGGCTAATATGGGATTTTATGTCAAAGTGTTGATATTATTTGAGGAATACATATTGAGTTAACCTTTAAAGTATTTATGATTTTTTGTGGATTTGTGGTGATTCAGGTTATTTATGTAAAACATTATAATATTTCAGAGATTACATGATTAGGGCATATAAATTTTTGATATGTGACTTTATGAGTGATTGATGTTGTTTAGAGATAAATGTTAAGTTTATCTTGGAAGAATATGTGATCAAATCTTTCAAATTTTTGGGTTTCAAGTTTATTTTGGAATATTTTGAAGATTTTTAAGGTTAGTTATTTATGTAATGATTTAAGATGAACTTTTGGCATTATTATTGAGGCTTTAGAGATTAATATAGTATTTATTTATATGAAGGTTTATTCATATAGGATATCATATTAACTTGTGATAAATATTTTGGTTTTGGTTTATGGATTGAAACAATAGGAATAAATTGTCATCATTTTTTGGATCTTATGATCTTTTAAATGTTAACTTTAGTGTTTCAGACATGAAAAAAATAATCTTGGTTATTTATCATTTAGAATATGAGATGAACATAGATGGAAAACTGATTGAAGAAAAACCAAAGTATGAAATCACACTTACAGTATATAAAGAAATCAATTAAGTATATTTTTTTATTTATCTCAAAGGTAAAATAATTAATTAGAATCAAGTTTTAGGAAGATAAATCTATCAAGTCTTATACGGAAAATACCACTCAACTGTCAAAGTATACCTTTTGAAACTCATTCACAAGTAAGACTCTCACAATGATAAATGCATGGTTTAATAAATATTTAGGAAATGATATGTTTCCTAGTATTAAAATAGTAATTAAATTTCTTTTCAAAATAAAATTTAATTGATTTTAATAAAAAGGTATTTCTTACCTCTTACATATAATTATTTTCCACTCCACATTCCTTATATTTTCATTTATTTAAGGTAACATTATTAAGGATTATTTTATAATTCAAGGTTTTTGAATTCATATTCCACTACTTGGAATTTATTTTGAAAAATTTTAAACCCTTTTATATCAAATACAAGATAAAAATTGTGAGGATGAAATTTCTTTAGTGGTGGACATAATACCCTAAGATTTTAGTATATATCTTGTTAAATTGATTGTGATGAACTCAAAACTAAACTAAATTGAATAATGTTTTCTTAAAATGAGAATTAAACATAAAAAATTTATAAATATTCAACATGAAAACAAATAAATTAACATACATCAGTAATTTATATGAAATAATGTTAAGAGCACTTAAAGTTTTAAAGGGTCATTTTTCTATAAAATTAGTTTTACTTTTATATTTGGAATTTTAAATTAAAATTAAAATTTATAAATTTTAGAATATTAATTTTATGAAATGTGATTCATTTTTTAATTTATAATATCAAAAAAAAAAATTAGTGTGAATGTTTTGGTTTTTTTGAAAAAGTTGGTTTTTTGGTAAAAAATGTAAAACAATGTTTTTACAAATACTGTAACTTTTATGACATCATCATGATTTAATCTTGAATAAAAAATTTATAAAACCTTTTTATCAACCAAATATGTATTTAATATGTTAAATAAATTATTTTAAAGTATTATTTTTAATTTTTTAACCCATGTTTTACTTTTTGAAACCTAAGATATATTTTAATCTAATTAAATACTATTTTTGGTTCTTTGCATTTAATAGAATGTTCGGAAGGTTCCATTTATATTTTTCATCTTTATAATTTTAAATAACCATAAATTATTTAATAATAATCCAATAAATTCTTGTTAATAAACACTACTCAAGTGTCTTTATCCTAAATATGTATAAATTCATTTTTACTCATAAAAACCGTTTTTTTCCAAAAATAGTTTTTATGTGTTTTATGCACTTATGTTAGAATTAATTTCTACCTATTATAGAAATTTAATATTTTAAAATATATTTCATATTTTTTCAGATTTTTAAATTATTTAATAATTTCATTTCTATTTTTTTGTATTAAAAATAAGTTACCATGGTAAAATGGAGTTACCAGGATAATGGTAAAATAATGAAAAAGTGTTAAATAAAGGGTTAAAGCCTTAATATATCACAAAATATTATCCTAAAATGAGTGTATTAGGTATTTCCATATACCCCCTTGTCTTACCTCCCATTTTTCAAATTTGGACTTACTTTCCTTGATAATGACTTTCCTTTTTTATATTAAGATATAATATTTAAAAAAGTGAAAATCTCTCTTACTTAATATTTTTAAATATGTTTTTATGGAAATTATAATGATAAATATATATTATTAATGAATATAATTATGATTAATAAATTATATTTATTGTAATAATTTATTTTTAAGTTTTGGTGATGATATATTTACCTAGAATGCTTATGCATCATTGATGCAATGCTTGTGTAAGCAGGTGAAAAATCAAAGTAAATAGTTTTAAAAATATTAAAAGTGATATTTTGGAAAATTTAAGGTATTTAATAATATTTATGGATCCAAATTAATGTAAATTAATGTTTTAATTATTAAAATTTTAATTACATTGTTATATTGATGTTTTTAAAGTCAAATCTTGTGAATAGTCTTGAAAATGATTTTAAAGACTATTTAATGTAAAAAATTATTTATAAATTGAATTAAAAATAATAAAAATATTATAATGATTCAATTGGGTAGGTAAACCATTGATAAAACCACATATTTTACATTTTTTAACAACTTTTAATTTTTAAATTATATTTTTGACCCTTAATGATTGAATATTTGCGAAAATGCCATAAGATTTTGCCTCTAAAGGGAACTCATTCTACCCTTCTAGAACCATCTTCTAACTTCAGTTTTATCTCATTATTCTAGGAAAATACCTCTATAAACTTTATCTTTCATGTTCAAAGGTCTATAGTGTTTCTAAAAGTCATTTACCAAAAGGCTTTGGACTCAATCCAAAGGAGGTGCTTTGTGGAGGAAGGTAAGGGTTCCTGGCCTACATTTTCTTTATTATTTGTGTTTTTATTGAAAAACTTTTTTAAAACATATCTTATTTTTATAAAATTATTATACTATTATGGTATTTTAGTATTTTTATTCATCTATGATGAAATATGATCTATTACCACTCACCGAGATCTTTCCTTAATATGTTACTATGTCCAAATATGGGGTTTTTCCAAAATGATATCTTTTCATTTCAATTATCATATTGATATTTTAAAAAACATATGAAGTCTTTTAAAGTATTTATAAATTGATATTTTAATTATAATATATTTTTTATAAAAAATAAAATATTTATTGGTGTTTTTCTTCTTTTAAAACTCTTTTGAAAGGCATCAACGATCGTAATAATTTTATGCTATCTAAGTGAACAGTGATGTTTTCATAAAATTATTCTTTCATATATGTTTCTAAAAACTAATTTTATGATTGAATATAACATTAATATTAAATAAATTTTATATTTATGAATTTAAAAAGGATAAATAATAATCATAGTAATTGAATTAATAGTAAACTATTATGGATATTTTTAGTTGATAAAAACAAGAATATTTAGGAAGGTTCATGGAAAAGTTACCAATTCATGAAGTATTAAAGTAATTTTATGTTGAAATGGGATTTAGACAATAAATTGAAACTTTTTGAGTTTATTTAAATACTATACATGGAACTTTGGTAGTTAATAGATTCATATGGGACTCTCATCAAGAGGGATATCATCACTGGGACACTTAGTCTAGACTCGACAAGCTGTTTTCTAAATGGGGTATTGGTCTTAGTGGAATTAAGGAAATTATAAAATGCATGCAAGCTAAACTATGTTGGAAGGAAATATCTGGGAATTATCTTTTTTCTAAATTCATTAGAAAAAAATATAGTAACTCTCTTATCAACTAGTATGAAGGATCCAATAGCTCTCATCTATGGGATAACCTATTAGGAAATGTTCATACCATTTTCAACATGTCTCAGTGGGTTATTGGGAGAGGTGAAATTTCTTTCTTGAAGGAAAATTAGGTGGGATATAATCTATTCTATCTAGGGTTTATTGTCATTGACATTAGTTTGAGGTATTCTAGTTCCCACCCCTAGTTTATATAAGAAATTCTAAATGATGAGAAAAAACTATTGTTCTAGAAAATTAAGTTGGATGATGATCCTATCCGTTGTATTTTCTATTAATCTTTAATGTTAAATTTTATATGCTCAAATTACTATAAATTTATTGATATACAATATGATATTGATAACTTGGGAAGGAATATTTGGTGCAAGGATCTTCCTTATAAATTAAACTTTCACATATTGCATCTTTAGAATCATGTTATCTCCACATATGTGAATGTTCAAAGAAGAGGTATACAGATTGCCTTTAGATATATGTTTTGTGAGAGTGAAAATAAAAATGTAAAATTTGTGTTGCATTTATTTAATAAAGGTGATTGTGTGAGATAAATTTGGTATTCCCATGGGTGTATATTGGGATCCAATTCATGGTATTACTATATGTACAATTTTCTATAACATGTTTCATTGTTCATATAGGTTTGAACCTCAAATCCTTGGGGTGGTGCATTATTGTTACTATAGGTTGCAGGGTGATCTGGTTGACTCGTAATGGAACTCGTCATCATAATTGGAATCCTAATGTAACTTTACTTAAATACATGTTTATATATCTCATTGAATCCTTTGGTTCTCTATGAAAATATTTCATTCTTCCTCATTTACTTTAGATCCAAATTTACTTCCTCCCTTTAAATGATAACTGTAGAGAGAAATCTAGATTTTGGGTGAGTTGGAAGGTTCCAAGATAGGGTCTCAAACTTAATACTGATGGTTTATATGTACAAGTAATCATGCACAGTGGTGGGCTCATCTGGGATTTTTTTCCCTATCATTATGGGTTTATCTTCTTTCTTTAGAGAGGGAAGTTATATTCAAGTAAAATCCTAATATATACTAACTATTTTATCTCTTTGTATGAAGAAAAACGTCAATATTTAAATAGTGGAATCTAACACTTCTTTAGTGGACAATTAAATGCGATGGATCTCTCCTTGTCATTAGAGAATTTTTTATACAATTAGATATTATAGAAATATGCTTCATCAGAATGTCAAAATTGTTTACCATTGGAAGGAGGGGAATATGGTGGCTGGCCATCTTACTTCAAAAGGTGATCAAGTGGAGAGGACAATTATTTATTTAAGCATCGGTTCTCTTACATTGGATGTATTATATTTTTTCAAAGGGATGTCCTCATAATTCACTAATTTCAACCCCCTAATTTGGTTTATTTACTTTTACATTTAGAAATAAAATTTTCATTTTTTAGTTCATGAAAATATATCCTCTATGATTTATCTAAAAATCAACCTTCTTCACTAATTAAGATGAATGTTTATCAAGATATCTTCAAATATTTCTTCTTTAATATTAGATTTTATGAAGTTTTTCAATTAAATTATAGAACCACTTTTGATTATCCACATAACCACATTGAACAAAAAAATGTTCAACCTTCAAAATTAATGGCTACAATATTAGTATAACATGATATATTTTATTTCCATATGATCCATTAGTATCATCCAATTGTGACAATGACCTATTTTTATTCATGTACTCATATATATATATAAATATCTCCCAACAAGAATAATGCATTCTCATGGAAATGAAAGATAGTTATATAATGAAATAATAAATAGAGTCTTTAACCTTCAATAAGAATTTCCAAAATATTATCAATAGAATACCAATTCATATATTTCTCATCAAATGTTGAATTTTTGAAATTCAATGAAAGAGAACCTTTCTTTGACCACCCAATATCGTAATTTAACTTTCACTAGTGTTTATTAATGTGTAGATGAATCTTTTACCATTAACTAATAATAAAAAACTAAATAGAACACTATATAAACATAGTCAACCATCATCATATTCTAAGTAATCCATCAATATTTATATTCCAAGTATTATTACACTAGGAAATGTGTTGATGAAGAACAATACTTAATCATAACTTATTTAGGAGTATTATTTTTCCTCTTAACTATATTACTCTCTTCTTTTTATCACATATTTGTGAAATACACCATAATGGGGGAGATTGAAGTGAAAAATTTGTGTATTATTTGTATTTGTTATCAATTATTGTAATTTCTTATCAATAATAGTAAATAAAATAGTAAGATTTAATTATCTTCAATATGATGAAGAAGTTAGAAAGAAAGAAGTCACTAGAAGTAAGGTATCAAGATATCCATGCCTGATAATATTAATATAAAAGTGAATATTGATTAGATGAATGAAAGAATATGAATGGATGAAGAAGAATAAACCCAAGTATTATTATATGATAAACTTTTTTGAAGACTTTTATTTTATAAATCTGAATATTGTTGAACAGATCTTCATATCAAATACTTGCATCAATGGTGAAACATTGTTTAAAACAGTGAAGAAGATGAATGGATGATGAATAAATATTTGGAATTGATATTCCAAAATGAGAGAAATAGTAATGGAATAAATCCATACAACTCTTTATTTGTATGAGGATCTTATTTTAAGAGCAAGGAAATATTAATTTTCATGAAGAAGACCTTAATGAAGATCATGAAAAATATTATTTTTAATGATGAATAAGAAGAATACCATGCAATCTAAATATTAATTCAAAAGAGAGTTATACGAAGACTATGAAAAATGAATATTAATTATATGAGTAATATCTAGGGATAATTTAAATATAGTCTTGGTATTATATTTCAAACTTAAAATATTTCTAAGTATATGGAATTGGCCTTTATAAAAAAAATATGGCCAACCAAAGAGTTCCTCAACCATATATGTGGGACTCGAGGGTCTAACACATGGGAGAAAATCTACATGGTTGGATGAGGGTGGAAAGTTAGTTATAGGGCTATTAGAACACTCATAGAGCATGCATGGGTGTGCACAAGTGGCATGCTTAGAGAGCACAGGGTGCTCGTGGACTACGCAATGCGGTGGCGTAACCCATGTAGGAATAAAGTTCATGTTTTTTGGGTGCTGATCCTCCACTGACATCTTGAAGCGGTAACAACATAGGATAATATATATGGGAGACCATAAGCACCACATAAATCGATGAGGGATGATGACGCATATTGGGTATTATTACTCCACTAAAATGATATGAACATAATGCATCCATTAGATCTGAAGTGTTCTAATGATCACAAAGCCTCCACATAGTCATTTCCTCCCTCCCAACATGAGATCTAATCAACTATAGTATTTCTATGACTGGAAACCATATATGATCAAGCCACACATCAAGAACCATCCCTGATGATCAAATTGAGCTTATGTGATCGTTCCATTCGATCATCTTGGAGAATCAAATAGGATTGAAGCATCGTGAAACTTAGTTTTCATGAATAAAATTGACACTAATGATGATCATATGGAAATATAGTAGGATTTTCATGAATCTATAATTCATGAGTGAGTTTGAGTTTAAAAGGGCATGTAACGTGCATCTCATGCATGTGATCATATTCTTCATGAAAAAATAACGCCATGAATATCAACATCAAATAACCCATAATTGAAGAATAAAAATTTGGGTTGTTTATATAACGACCCATACTTTACATAAATTATATTACTTAAAAGTTGAATAATATTCATTACAAAATATAACAAATCCATGATAGGACTGTATAGGTATGTGTCTTTAGAAACTGGGAAACATAAACAACTAGTTCATAAGACATATTTATTTTCTCCCACTTATTTCGTCACAACTAGACCCCTTTTTGACATATATTACTTAATAACATTCTTCATGACCTGGGGAAAAGAAACATATGAAAGGGTGAGCTCATATTCTCAGTAAGTATAAACAAGGGAGATATAAATCATATCATAATCATAAGACATAAGAACATAACATTTTAAAATCTTATCCTACATATGAAAGATCATGATATCATGTCGTGGGATAAATCATGAAAGTTAATAAGAATAAATGAAAGTAATCCTAAAAGTCATAACATAAGATATGAAGTTTTGTGGTATACACATAGGCATAGAAAAGTATTTCATATTAGTCAAGGTTCATTACCAAGACCATCATAGCATACAAATTCCTTTATTGAACCGAGTTCACTCCTCTTTAAAACCCTGTATTATTGAACCAAGATCATTTCTCATTCCATACATGTATATATCATGATATATAAATATTTAATAAATGCATTAGAGGGAGATATAGGTCCTACCCATCTCATAATGAAATCATTCTTATGTGTGACACAAAAATATAAATCATTCACCATAGCATAACCTAAAGAATAAAATGGGTTTCTTAAACATCATTCCACCATAATCCATATAAAAAAATTGATTTAATAAATAAAATTCCATCATAAAAACAATAAAATCATAGTAATAAAAGGGATAGAAACATAACAATTTTTCGATAATTTCATCTTATATGAGAAATAATTTTTGATAAATCACTTGAAATTAATTCTTGAGGAAAATATCCTTCCTTCTTCAGAAACATTTTATTTTATCAAAATAACATGAAATTTTAAAATATTTTTTTGAAAATAAAATTGAAATAATGTAGAGTAATATTCATATAAATAAGGCATTATGTAGATGTAAAAATCTATTCATACTACATAAGTTAAAAAAATTCTCCTCATACTTTTTCCGGAAAAGTCAAAAAGTACCTCATCTCGAATAATGAAAAAAGATTCATTTCATACCATTTAATAAAATTTCACCAATGGGTAAAATTGAATTTTAAAAAATTATATAATAATATAAATAATATTACATATTTAGGAAATATGGATGTGGATGATAAATATACCCCAGTAAATACTTACATTTAAACAATTTTGGATAAAAATGAGATTTCAAAATTATCCCTTACCTTAGGTCCGATATCCTTAGTATGTATTCGAACATCCTGTATAATGATTTAAATAATTTTATTTTATTATTATAGAATCATAGTTATTTTTATGATATCATATATGACCATATTATCATCCTTTTGTTAATAACATTTCATTATTACTTGCTATTTAGGTATTAATTGCTTCATTTTCTAATGCATGTTTTGATGAATAAGTTCTGGTTATTCTTATTAGGTCATAGTTATATCATTAACAAATTATATGAACACAAAATATACCATATTTATTCATTATTTACATTTATATAATCATGCTTTAATGAAGATTATGTATAATTAATATCATCACATCGTGGAGACGGTAGGCTGTACTAATGTACGAGCGATGATATCATTCCCATAATTGTTGAATGGTATTGAAGTGAATGATGTATAATATTTTATAATCAATATAATGTTATAATAATCACATATATTTATTATTTCCATCATTATACCCATCCAAATAAGGTAGTGGTGAAAAACAGATTACACCACGACAAAGAGACGGTAAGCCATACGTACGCCCGCATGGTGATTTCTTTTTTCATTGGATCGATAAAAAGTGGAATATTATTGTTCCATAATCATAATAAAATCTCAGTACATAAGTGATACTGGAGTTATTATTTTATAATGAAAAAAATCTTGAATAGGAAGTAGAAGAAGAAAGAAGTTTTAAAGAATCGATAGAGGAGATTACCTCTTCTTCAACGTGCTTCATCTAAATCTCCTCTTAAAGCACTAGAGCTAGTATTTGAAGAAGACTAGAACCTCTAGAATGTAACTAGAGAAGTTGAGAATGAAAAATGGTAGGGTAAGGATGATATTGAGGTCTCAAAGTGAAGTGAAGAGGTGAGGGAGGAGGTTCCCTTTTATAATTGAGGTGAGGGGAACTTTTGTAACCTCAAAAAATATTAATTTATAATAAAATTAAATCCTATAAAAGCATAAAAATGTCTCAATTTTGAATATGAGATGATATAGGGTTGTAATATGATCATCAAATAGATTTTAGACAAGTTTATCTATCAATTTAAACCTTATCATTTTAATTAACACTTAGTAATTCTATTTAATTTTTAACTAGGGTAACAAATATTTCAATATTAAAAGGTTGAAATATTTACTTATTTTATGTCAATTAGAGAATAAATAAATAAATTAAAACATTTTATACCATATAATAATTATTATATATTTTTAAAAATGTTTTATGATTTTTAAATAATTTAATAAAATATTTTTTTGATAAACAATCAATGGTTTCAATTTTGACACTATTCAATTCACTGATTTTTTAAAATATTAAGATAAAAGTTGACTTAGAACCAACCATTTTATTATATTACCAAGAGATCAAGGTCATATATAAAATTAATTAGACATATTAATTAGTCCAAAATTTATTTATTTTAATATTTTTAATAACATTTATTTGTTATCTCTATTAATAAAATAATTACTACATCAATTTTGTGTAATTATTTAATATACTTATTTGTTGAATAAAAATAAAAAAATACTATGATGAATATAAATCTACTATATTTTATAAGAATATCTGTAGTCGAATTTATCTTCTATAAATTTAATATTTAAAATGTTATACTTATTAGATTATGAATGTGAAAACTTCAACATCACTTTAAATAAAATAATATAAGAGTCACAATCTATTCTATAAGGATCAAAAAGGTTACTAACTAGAATCTTGGATGGTTATGGCCGAGATATACTTGAAAAATAATATTTGGTCAAATTTTTGGATCTTTTTATGGTTATTATAATTTTAATAAAAATTATTTTATTGATCTCTCATCAATTAATTAATTTTTACATCCTTAAAGTATAATAATTTAAGGTAATTATTTATTTCCTAAAAATTAGAAAAAAATTACCATGATAAAGAAAAAAAATTTATCTTTAAAATGATTATTTATAATTGAATTTATCTTCTGTATAAAGTTATATAAAATGACATAGTTATTAAAATTTGAGTAAGACATATTTAATTTTTCTTGAAATAAAATAAATTAAATGTCCTAATCTCATCCAAGTGTCTTAAAAAGGACAAAATTTCTACCCAAGGATTATTTAGGTAAAAAGAAACTCATCTAATGATATTAAGACAAGTGTTAAGGTGACTTTATAATAGTATTCTTACCCTTAATTACCTGATTTATATTTTTACCGTATTAATAAAAATTACCGAAGTTACTATTCACAAAGCCCAAAAATAAAATAATTCTATTTACATAATTTGAACTTAATAATACCAAATATGGAATATATTTTTTAAAAATTCAAAACTTAGAAGTTTCAGTAATTAATCTAAAATTAATCTCATTGTTAGAAAGAGAGAACATGTTTTAAAAGTTAAAACATTGCAAAAGATTGAAATGTTTTTACAACTGAATTTGATGTAAAATTAATTAAAATGACATAAATTATATTTAATGATAAAAATATATTATATTTATATTTTAAAAGCATTCAATGTTATAATTTAATGATATAAATTATTTTGATGAAAAAAGTTGTCTTTGATTAAAATTTAGTGTATTTTTACTATTCATCAAAACTTGAAAGTCATCAGAAAAATAATAAAAATTCATCCAAAGTAAATTTTTATATCCCTCTTCTAAAGAAAATGTTTATATCATCATATAAAAATTATTAATGTGTCAAAATCTTAATTTAAAAGGGGTTCTCCATTAAAAGGTGGAAAATTACCCTTTTGAAAAATATAGGTTTTTATACATCAAATAGGGTTTATTCATACCCTATGACAAAAATATCTATTGGATGAATATAAATTTTTTTATTAAGTATATAAAATATATATTTCATTAATTTTATTTAATAATAGCAATTCACTCAATTTATTAAAAAAATAAAAATATAAAATTGATTTAAATTTTTCATAAACAATTGGCAGTGAATGACTTCAACATACATTTTCATAAGTTAGTTATATTTATTCCCACTAACCTAACAGTTAGTTTAAAATGGTATTTTTATACTAAGGGAATCTCAAGGTTCGTTTAAACTCATGATTTCGTGCAATATAAGCTATTGAAGAATTAAAATTATTTAGAGAATATATTTCATAAAAACATCTGGGTGTTGTATTATACCCCCCTAAATTAAATTTCACCCTCGAAATTCTTCACTTGGATACAAACAGATAAGGATTTATCTTCCTCATAATATCCTCAAGTTCCCATGTATCCTCCTCAAATTGGTGGTTGCTCTATAAAACTTTAACCAAGCGTGTGGTCTTGTTTCACAGAACTTTGATACAATCAATAATCTATATCGGTTGTTATTCATAAGAAGAATCTTGTTCCAACGGTACAAATTCTGAGTTTAGTACATGTAAAGGATCACGTATATACTTTTTTAGGATAGATACATGGAACACAACATGAATTTGAGAGAGATTCGGTGGAATCACTAATAAGTAAGATACCTTCCCAACACAATCTAGAATTTCAAAAGGACCAATATACCTAGGGCTCAAATTGACCTTATTTCCAAATATCATTACCCTATTCCAAGGAGATATTCATAGAAACACCTTTTCACCCACTTCACACTCAAGGTATTTTCTTTGATTTTCAGCATAACTTTTTTGTCGACTCTAAGCTGCTCTTATGTGTTGTTGAATATATATGAGCTTTTTTGGAATTTCATCAACAAGATCAGGTCCTAATAGATTTCCTCCCCCAACTTTATCCCATAAAGTTGAAGTTCTTCACTTCTTTTCATACAGGACTTCCTAAGGATCCATCTGGATACTGGAGTGAAAGCTATTGTTGTAAGAAAATTCCACCAAAAGTAGATGCTGATCCCAACAACCTTTTAAATCCATAGAGAAAGCTCTCAACATGTATTCTAGAGTTTGAATTGTCCTATTAGACTGATAGTCTATTTGAGGATGATAATTAGTGCTAAAACTTAACTCTGTATCCATAGCCTACTGAAGAATTTTTCATTACTTAGAGGTAAACCTCAGACCCCAACCATATATATTGGAAAGTGGTACTCCATGAAATCTTACCACTTCCTTTACATATATCATGGTAAGCCGATCAAGAGATAAATTCTATCTAATAGTAATGAAGTATACTAACTTTGTAAGGTGATAAACTATAACCCATATAGAATTATGGCCTTTAGATGTTTTGGGAAGTCTAACGACAATTCCCATAATGATTTTTTTCCATTTATATTCTAGTATGGGTAATGGTTGTAACACCCCCTTAGACTTCTATCTCTCAGCCTTAACTTGATAACAAACCAAGCACTGAGAGACATATTCGAAAACATATATTTTCATTCCATCCCACTAGAAATAATATTTTAGGTCCTTGTACATATTTATGCTTATAGGGAAAATAGAGAATGAAGAACTTTGAGCCTCATCCAATAGCTCCTTCTTTAATTTTGGTATGGGAGGAATACAAACCTGATTTTGGAACCTTATTATTCCATCAGAATCAAAGTTGAATTCTCAAACATTCTAACCTTATTTTATAGCTCTATATCTTCCTTCTGTTCCTCTTTAATCTTAACTTGTATAGATGGATGAACATTCACTTGAGGAAGATAATATTTATCCACTTCCTTTAAAATTTCAAGATCCGTCCTTTTAAAATCCATAAATATTGGATACTTCGTGACCCTCATCATGGATAGGATAACATGGTCCTTTCAACTCAAAGCATCTCCCACCTTGTTCACTTTCCCAGGGTGGTAATGTATTGAGTATTATTAATCTCTAATCAACTCCAACCAACTTCTTTGGTGTATATTCAACTCATTTTGTGTGAAAATATACTTTAAACTTTTATGATCAGTATAAATATCACACCTTTCACCATAAATATAATGCTTCCATATCTTTAATGCAAATATTATCGCAACTAACACTAAATCATTAGTTGGGTAATTTTGCTCATGGATTTTCAATTTTCACAAGCCATAAGATATCACCATATTATTTTTCATGAGAACACATAACAACCTCTTTTTGGATACATTACTATAGATAAAAAACCTTTCTCCACTATAAGGTAGTGTGAGCACAAGTGCACTGGATAACCTTCTTTTTATCTCTTTGAAGTTCTGTTCACATTCCTCCATTCACACAAACTTAACTCCTTTCTAAGTCAACTTGGTGAGTAGATTAGATAATCATGAAAAATATTTCACAAAACATCGATAATATCTATCCAATCCAAGAAAATTTTGGATCTCAATTACCGTTGTTGGTCTCGACCAACTTTCAATAACTTTTTTGGGATCCACAGATATCACCTCTTTTGAGATTATGTGACCCAAAAATGAAACTTTCTAAAGCCAAAATTCACACTTGGTAAATTTTTCATAAAGATTATCCTTTATCAGGGTCTTCAGTATAATTATAAAGTGATCTTCATGTTCTTACTTTATATTTGAATAGAGAATACTATCATATATAAAGACTAACAAAAACTAATCAATATAGTCTCTAAAGACTATATTCATTAGATCCATGAAGATATATGGGGTATTAGTAAGATAACAAAGCATCACTTTAAATTGATAGTGTTAATACCTTGTATGAAATGGAATCTTTGGTATATCCTCCTTATTGAACCTTAATTGATGATATCCTGAACAAAGATCAATCTTGAAAAAGTATTGATCTCCGTATAGTTGGTTGAATAAGTCATGAATGTGGTTGTTAAGTTCTCGATAATCAATGAAGAGTCTCATTGATTTATCTTTCTTCTTAACAAATAGTACAGGTGCACCCCAAGGTGACACACTAGGATGTATGAATCCCTTGTCAAGATTCTCTTGGAGCTGCTTCTTCAATTCCTGAAACTCAATTGGGGCCATTATATAAGGTGTCTTTTAAATAGAAATAGCACTCGGTATGAGTTTTATTGAAAACTCCACTTCACGATTTGGTGGAAGACCTGGTAATTCTTCTGGAAAGACATAATAAAAATCTCATATCATGGGAATATTCTTAATTGTGAGTTTATCCCCAACCATTTGAGATAGATAACCTTCATTTATAGGGATCAATACCCATAATATAAAATAAATTTCTACTGGAAGTTTATATTCATCCTTGCATCAATAGATGATTATAGATTGATCTGGAATATGAAATGTGACTTACCTTCCTTGGAAATTGATATGTGCTACATATAGAGAAAGCCAATCCATACTAATAATCACATAAAATACCACTATAGAAAGGATCCCAAGATTTTTAGGAAGCACTTTCCCACAAAGTTTAACTGGAGAAGAATTATAAACTTTTGATGCAACCGTTGTGCTATTAGGAGTTTACAAAACTAACTCAACATATAATTTTTGAGGTAATATGGTGATACCCTTAGAAAATTCTTTAGAAATAAAAGAGTGTGTCTATATATAATCAAATAAAACATTTTCTACTTAATAGTGTATGGTAAGTGTACATTTCACTAATTAATTATCATACTCTACATTATCGATAATGATCTCATGTGAATTGCCTTTATCTTTAGCCTTAAGAGTTATTAACGCCGATCATCATAAATAACCCTTGTATTAGGGAATTAATTAGCATAATTCCCCATTTCCTTGAACTTTTAACATTGAAGTGTAAGAGGTGAATTATGTGTAGCCTTTTTTATATTCTCATCATTATATATCTTTTTACCATTGCTTCAAAATTCAACTACCCGAGGACATTCTTTTCCACACTTAAAATATTTACTTGTCCCTTTAAGAAAACTTCCTCCATGTTTCTTTCCACACTTTGAACATAAGGGAAAACTCATCTTATTTTTAGTGTGGTCTTTAGATTTTCCCAAGAATATAATGTTTCTCTTCTTATCAAACCCATAAGACTGATGGGTTACTCTAATATCCATCTCAACCTTGAGAGCACATTAAACAATTTATTCATAGATATTTAAGTCTCTTATGGATAATTCCCTTCAGAGATTTGGTTTTAAGCCACTAAAGAATCAATCAATTTTAATCTCAAGTTGGATAATAATAACAGAAACGTACCTTGAAAGTCTTTTAAAATTTTCTTCATAGGTACCAATGGATTCATCATCCTTTTTCTTAAGTTCAAGGAACACCTTCTCCACCTTTGTTTAAAGAATATGAGGAAAGTACTTATTAAAAAATAATTTCTTTAACTCATACCATTCAATAGATTCAATTTAATCTCTTTTCCTAGAATTATTGATAAGTTTACACCATTGATCAACTTCACCTTCCAAACTATAGACTGATAAGATGAATTTATCATGTTCTAAAAATTTGAGAAATGAAAATATCTTTTCAATGGTACTGATCCGTTGTTCATACACTAATGGATTAGAAGAACTGTTGAAAGAAGGTGAGAAATACCTCATGAAGGACTCAACATAATGTTGTTCCATCCTTTTCTTGTTTGGAAGTTCTAAATGATTCATAGATTGATAAATTTGTGTGAGGATAGCTACAAGATTTTTCATTCCAGACCCCATAACATTTGTTTGATCTAGAGGAAAATCATTGCATTTCCCATCACATTCATCATTAACGTGGTTCCTTCGATTTATATCCATTGAATAAAGCCAAGAAGCATAGTGTGAGAAACACTAATCATAATAGAAAAAACACATAATCAAGAAAAAATTTTCAATTTAGGACACTTTAGGTTTTATCCTAGGTTATTCATGATCAATTCTAAAAACTAGGTTTGTAACCTATACTTCGACATACCCTTTGGGTTCTTACTATGGTTTTCTCATCCTAGTTTCTAAAGGTTAACAATACCTTTCCTCTGATACCCAATATAATAGCCCATACTTTACATACATTAATATTAGTTCAAATTTGAATAATATTCATTACAAAATATAACAAATCCATGATAGGACCATATAGGTATAATTTCTTTAGAAACTGTGAAATATAAACAACTATTTCATAATACATCTTTATTATCTCCCACTTATTTCATTATAACTAGACCCCTTTTTGACATATCTTACTTAATACCCTTCTTCATGACCTGGGGAAAAGAAACATATGAAAGGGTGATCTCATATACACAGTAAGAATAAATAAGGGAGATATCAATCATATCATAATCATAAGACATAAGAGCATAACATTTGAAAATCTTATCCTATATATGAAAGATCATGATATCATGCCATGAGATAAATCATGAAAGTTCATAAGAATCAATGAATGTAATCCAAAAAAGTCATAACATAAGACATGAAGTTTTTTGGCATACACATAAGCATAGAAAATTATTTTATATTAGTCAAGGATCATTTCCAAGACCATCATAATGTACAAAGTCCATTATTGAACTGAGTTCACTCCTCGTTCCATCCCTGTATTACTAAACTGAGATCATTTTCTATTCTAGCCATGTTTATGTCATGAGATATAAATCCTTACCCAATTAATTTGAGGGAGAGATAGGTCACACCCATATCATAATGAAATCATTCTTAGATGTTCCAAAAAAATATAAATCAGTCATAATAGCATAACCTAAGGAATAAAATGGGTTTCTTAATCATCATTCCACCATAATCTATATAAAACAAATGCATTTCATAAATAACATTCCATCATAAAATCAATAAAATCATAGTAATAATATGGATAGAAACATAAACCAATTTATAGAATGTCATTTAATATGGAAAATGATTTTGATAAAACACTTGAAATTAGTTCTTGAGGAAAATATCATTTCTTCTTAAAAAACATTTTATTTTTTCAAAATGCCGCGCAATTTTAAAAGAAAATAATTTATTTTAAAATAAAATTGAAATCATGTAGTGTAATATTCATGGAATTAATTCATTATGAATATGTAAAAATTAATTTATACTATTTAAGTTAAAAAAAATTATCCGTGTACTTTTGCTGGAAAAGTCAAAAAGTACCTCATATCGAATAACGAAAAAACATTCCTTTCGAACCATTTAATAAAAATTCATCACTTGATAAAATTTAATTTTAAACAATTTTAGAAGAATATAAATAATATTACATATTTAGGAAACATGTACGTGGATGATAAATATACCCCAGTAAATAATTATGTATAAACAATCTCAGATAAAAATGAAATTGTGAAATTATTCCTTACCTTAGGTATGATATCCTTCATATATATCCGAACATACTGAATAATGATTTAAATAATTTCATTGACTTATTATAGAATCATATTCATTTTTATGATATCATATATGATCATATTATCATTATTTTGTTAATAACATTTCATTATTACTTGCTATTCGGGTATTAACTGCTTCATTTTCTTATGCAGGTTTTGTCGAATAATTTTTGGTTCTCTTTATTAGGGAATAGTTATATCATTAAAAAATGATATGAATATAGTATATACCAATTTATTAATTATATAAATTTATATTATCATGATTTAATTAAGATCATGTATAATTAATTTCATCGCATCGTGGAGACAATATGTTGTACGTATGCATGAGTGGCGATATCATTCCCATTATTTTTGAATGGTATTGAAGTGAATGATGTATAATATTTAAGAATAAATATCAGGTTATAATAATCATATATAGTTATTATTTAAATCATTATACCCATCCAAGTAAGGTGGTGGTGAAAAATAGATTACCCCATGACATTGAGAGGTAAGCCGCATATACGCACGCGTGGTGATTTCATTTTTCATAGGACGGATAGAAAGTGGAATATTGTTGTTCCATAATCACAATAACATATAAGTATATAAGTTATACTGGAGTTATTAATTTATAATGAAACAACTCATGTATAGAAATTATAATAAGAAATAAGTTTGAAAGAATCGGTAGGGTAGATTACCTCTTCTTTGACATGCTTCCTCTAAATCTCCTCTTAGAAAACTAGAGTTGGTCTTTGAAGAAGAACAGAACCTATATAATTTAACTAGGTAATTTTAGAAGGGAAAAGTTCTGAGGATGGCTGAGATTTAGGTCTCAATGTAAAGTTAATAGGTGAGGGAGGAGGTTCTGTTTTATAATTGAGGTGAGAGACACTTTTGGGACCTCCAAAAATATTAATTTATAATAAAATCAAACCCCATAAAAAAACCTCAAAAATATACCAAATTTGAATATGAGATGAGATAGGGTTGTAATATCATAAACAAACAGATTTTATAAAAATTTCTCAGTCAATTTAAACCTTATAATTTTAATTAACACTTAGTTATTCTATTTAATTTTTAGTTAGGGTAATAAATATTTTAATATTAAAAGGGTGAAATATTTACTTATTTGATTTCAATTGGAGCATAAATAAATAACTTAGAAAATTTTAGACCATATCATAATTATTATATATTTTTAAAAATGATTTATGTTTTTTAAATAATTTAATAAATAATTTTTTTTGATAAACAATCAATGGTGTCAATTTTGACATGATTCAATTCATTTAATTTAAAAAATATTATGATAAAAATTTAACTTCGAAAAAATATTTTATTATATTCATAATAGGTCATTTGAATCTATAAAATTTATTAGACATATTAATTATCCCAAAACATATTTATTTTAATATTTTTAATAACATTTCTTTGTTATCTCTATTAATAAAACAAATACTACATAAATATTGTATAATTATTTAATATTCTTATTTTTGAATAAAAATTAAAAATAAAATAAAATGATGAATATAAATCTACTAGATTTTATAATAATATTTTGAATTTATCTTTTGGAAAATCCAACCTTTAAAATGTTATACTTATTAGATTATGAGCGTGACAACTTTAACAACACCTTAAAAAAAATAATATAAGTGTCACAATCTATTCTATAAGGATCCAAATGGTCACTAACTAAACCCTTGGATGTTTATGGTTGAGATATAATCAACCAAAAATATTTTTTCAAGTGTTTGGGTCTTTTTATGGTTATTAAAATTTTAATAAAAATTGTTTTATTGATTTCTCATCAATTAATTAATTTTTACATCATCAAATTATAAGTCTTTAAGGTAATTATTTATTTCATAAAAATTAGAAATAAATTACCATGATAAAGAAAAATATTTTAGATTTAAAATGAGTTTTTATAATCAAATTTATCTTATGTAAAACCTTATATAAAAAATTATATATTTATTAAAATTTGAGTAAGACATATTAATTTATTTTTAAATAAAATAAATTAAATGTCCTAATATCATCCAAGTGGCTTCCAAAGGACACCATTTAGACCTAAGGATGATTTAGGTCGAAAAAAATCATCCAATTATATTAATACAAGTTTTAGGGTAATGTTATAATAGTATTCTTACCCTTAATTACCTGATTTACCCTTTTATCGTATTAATAAAAATTACTAAAGTTACTATTAATAAAGAAAAAAATAAAAAAAATAAATCTATTCACATAATTTGAACCAACTAATTAAAAATATGGAATCCATTTTTCAAAATTAAAAACACGTAAGTTATAGTTATTAATTTAAAATTAATCCCATTATTGGAAAGGGATAACAAGTTTTAAAAGTTAAACCATTGCGAAAGATTGAAATGTTTTTACATACGAATTCAATGAAAAATTAATGATAATTAAATAAATTATATTGAATGATAAAAATATATTATATTTATACTTTAAAACCATTAAATATTATAATTTAACTATATAAATTATTTCAATGAAAAAAGTTGTTTTCAATTAAAATTGAGTGCATTTTTACTATTCATCAAAACTTGAAAGTTATCAAAAAAATATTAAAAATTCATAAAAAGTAAATTTTTATATCCTGCTTCCAAAGAAAATATTTATTTTTTCATATAAAAATTATTAATGAGTCAAAATCTTAATTTAAAAGGGGTTCTCCATTTAAAGGTGGAAAATTACCCTTTTGAAAAATATAGGTTTTTATACATCAAATAAGGTTTATTCAAAAATTATGAAAAAAATATCTATTAGATGAATATAAAAAATATTTTATCAAGTATATAAATTATATATTTCATTAATTTCATTTACTAATAGTAATTAATTCAATTTACTAAAAAAATAAAAATATAAAATTGATTTATATTTTTTATAAATAATTGGTAGCAAATGACTTCACCATATATTTTCATAAGTTTTTTATATTTATTCTCTCTAACCTAATGACTAGGTATAAATGGTCATTTTATACTAAGGGCATATTGTGGTTCATTTAAACTCACGATTGCGTGCAATGTAAGCTATTGAAGAATTAAAATTATTTAGAGAAAATATTTCATTATAAAATTCAGGTGTTACTATTTAGGAATTAAAAGACATGATTTATATAGCATAAAAATTAGGATTTGAGTTGATGACTGACTAAAGGAAGTCAGTTTATTCTCTCCTATAAAATTAGAATCACCCTAGGCCGAAGATGCTGCTACCATTCACAATTTCTATAAGAGCTATGGTTTTTTAAAAAAAATAGAGTATCTATGCTCTCTCTTTTATGCAGAGAAGAATATAAGATCCATGGGATCTAGGTTGAGTGAAGTAGGGAAGTTATGTACACTACTTACATAAAGTATAAGAGTTTCATTCGTTTGTTCTAGGCTTCTCTAACCCTTCACAACCACATGATATATGAAATGATATGCGATCCAATGTTGGTAAAAAACCATGAATTGGTGTTGCATGAAGACAATGACCCTCATATAAAACCTTGCATGAAGAAGTAATACCATGAAGTTGCATATTTCATAAAGATAAAAGAAAAAATATTTTACACTACGTGCAAATAATATATGTATTATATCAAATCACTTATGCCATTTGCGTGAAAGAAAGTGAGAGAAGAGGACGATGGGTATTTCATTCACACATAACTATATAGAAGTGAACTGTGACAATGAAAACTATACAACCATTCATGAAGGATGTAATATGCATGATTGGGTGTGCTAACTTGTATACACATGAACCAAGATACCTAAACATCTACAAGTACAGGTTGTAATTGAAAACCAAAAGGAGAACTCAAGTGAAATAATAAACAGTGTTGAAATAGAAACTTAAATAATAAGAACAATGTATCATATGTTTTGAGGTTTAAAAACTTGTTATTTCCATACAGGGCATTCATGATGTGCCTTTGAAGTAATCTAGAGAAGTTATTGAGTTCTGAAAGATCATACTTACATGAAATAATATTAAAAGTTCAGTGTGATTCATTCAAAAAAGTATTTGATTTACCAACAAGAAAAAATAAGATTTGATACAATAATAATTTTTATTATTTTGTATCAGAGAATTTGAACATGAAAACAATAAACTATTGCATATCATTGTGTGTCCAAGAATAATTGAGTGCTAATATTTATTCAGTGATGATCATTTGGGTTGAATAATAATTATTAGATAGTTATTCTACTATACATTCATATCATTTTTACTAAAGAAGGATTTATTTATAGAAATTGTAAGTGAATATTTCATTATTTTGATAATCATAAAGAAAATTTATGATTCTATCTAGAAAGAAGAAGAAATAGTGTAGTATGTTTTTCACTGAAGTAGAAAGAGAGAAGAAGAGTTTCTTTCATATTGCTATGAAATTAACAAATTAAATAATAAGTAATTGGAAGAAAAGAATCACTATGACATCCATAATAAGTCTCAAAAGGTGCAATAATTCCTTGGTGTTTCAAAGTACCTTAAAAATAAGGTGAATACTATTTTCAGAGGTAGTGTAAAGAATCGGTGAGGATTTTCAATTTGGACCAGGTCATCCACATTCTAGGGAAAAATAATTTTTTCCTTCCCCATCGTAAAGTGTAGTGACTCACACATGGATAAGGATTATCTTCTAGACAAACCTCCATAACTTGATATGTCATTATAGTATAGAATCCATGTACTAGTCATCACTATACATGAAAAGGACTAAATACTCTTATTGAGTTGGGATCCCTGTAAAAAAATCATGTGAAATCTTTACCAGCTTTCATATACTTGCATGCGATAAATAAAATAGAATACGGGAATCAATATCTTAACTGGTATAAGAGATAAAAGGGATTGGAATTATGATTGGTGAAAAAGTTACCAAAATAGATTCACCCCCTATGAGTGTTCAGTATATCCTAAAGTGGTACTCTCAATTGGTATCAAATCCAAGGTTCATATCTATTGTATTATCTACTTTTCATTTATTATCTTTTTAAAGATTTGATTTTGTGTTAACAATGAAGTTTAGTTTTGGTGATGATTTAGTTATCTCTGAGAAGAAGTATATATCTACAAAGAATTTGATGAATATGATAAATAAATAGAAAAGGAAGCTAAAGAAGTGATTTATCTAATCAAAATAATTGGAAATATCAATTTCTCCATGCATTTCCAATAGTAAAGACATATCTATCTTGGGAAGTTAAGAGCAGGTGGATTAAGTTTCTACTAAGGAGAAGGAAAATACTCCTACCTCAAGTGAATAAATATTAGTAAGTGATCATGGAGTTTGTGAAAATTATTTTACAAACTATCCTAAATATGGAGATTCTAGCACAAGTGGTGATGATGATCAATCTAAAAATCAAGAAATATCATTTGATAGTTTAAGAAATATTCTACATTGCATTACCATAGAAACAATATCTCTTGTTTGTGTAGTCTTTCAATCTATGTCGGAATACATCACATACCTGTAATAGGAAGCTAATTATTTGGAGAAGGCTTTATAAGGAAAACTTCTAGAATGTTTAAAGCTCTCTAGTGAGGTTGGATGCATTGAAATGACAAAGAGGGAGCTTGAAATAATGCCTCAAAATGGCTCAATGAATTTGGTTAGAAAATGGGAGTCAAGAAGGATCTAGAAGGAAATATCCTTGAAATTAAAGAGAAAATTAAAAATAGCATTGAGGTCAGGGATTTACAATTATAATAAAAATTCAATAAGATCAAAGAACTTGACTCTTTGTTACAAAACAAATTTAAATTTCATGAAGAGTAATCCAAAATAATGAAGAAGTATTATGAAGAGAAGATGATTATGATTGAAGATAAAAAAATCATCCTTAATATGAAATGTCTATAATTGAAAGTTTAGTTGGCCAATATTAAGAAGACACATATTGAGACTTTATAAAAGAAATATATGGTTTCTACTGCTACTCAATTATCACTAGAGGATTATAATGTTAAAATACTACCAACATGTGATAAGAATATCATGACTTCATTTGGAAATCTATCTCCAGAATATGTAAAGAAAGAGGTACCATTCATACCATATTGTACTAATGTTTCTAAATATCTTTCCACAAATATTTCTAGTTGGAAAACAAAACTTGAACATGTATGGATGAATAAAGGTGATGATAATCCTACCACAATGACTAGGGTGGATAGAAAAAAGAGCATGGAAGCTAGTTACCCATGAAGAGACCAAAAATAATACAAATATTTTTCTAAATATTGAAAATTTCTTTGATGTGTGAAATAGTAGTGTTCACAAGAATGGTACATGATTATCTCGACAGGTATCTAAATACGATGAGAAAATAACACCATATAATTTGGTTAAGAAAGAAGAAGAAACCTTAGGAGGAAATTATAAAAATTTTATAAAAAAAATTCTCCCAAGAAGGTATCAAAGAATAATGACAAGAAGGCCTTAGATTCCAAATCCAAGAAGGTAATAAAGGTGCTGTATCCAAAAGAGATAATATGAAGGATGAAACTTAGAATAATCCAAATGGAACATCGAAACCCATTGCAAATATTCATAATGATATGTTAATTATCTGCCTATAATATTTGGATAGTGTATAAAATGGAAGATTCATAAGCTAAGTCTAGTGAAAAAGGAAAAGAAATGATTCTACAAGATAAAGATAAAGTACATGATAGTTTTTTAACAAATGAAAAATCTTGTGTTGAAGAATTTATGTGTGAGAGGTGTAACAAAGATGGATATATTGAAAAATGCTGTTCAACTATTCTAATAGAATAAGAATCAATACTTAGGAGGGTTAAAATTGAATCATTAATAAAGGATATTAAGGAGAAAAATTCTCTACACTAATAAAAATAGAATGTGAAGAGATCCATGCCACCCAAACATAAATCATAATAGAAGTTCATATGTGCAGGAATGAAGACTAGAGGAAATGGAGAATCTTGGTTAGGAAAGCCATATCAACCTTACTATTCACATTGATAAATTAAGGAAGATCCACATTATTCCCATAATCTTTGTGTATTGTATTTGTGCATATAATTCAGGGAACCTAAGGTGAAGGAAGTTCTCAGGGGGAGGACCTAAAAAGCAGTGAGTGCTATCAATTCTTGACAGTAATGCTAAAGAAGTCACCATCCTTGAATGATTACTCAATTTATATTCAAATAGAAATATGATAGGGATCATATTTTATTAAGTTGAATACTATGCTATCATATCATGGAAAATAAGGATAAAGAAAATACCATATTGGTTTGATCTTATATTTGGTATTCTAAAGAACAAGTATTGGACAAGATCATTCTTGGTGAAGTTGTAAAAGTTTTCAAATCTAGAAAGCCACAAGTTGAAGATCCATATTAGCGTATTCTCTAAATTAGAACATCTTAAAATCTATTATTAAAAATATTCATCATTATAAATATATTGGGGAGTGTTTCCCTTGAGGGGGAGATAAATGAATGAAGATGAAGAAGCTATTAGAATCATTATTTCAAATTGGTGTAAATTTTGATTATTCTGGAAAATTCTTGAAAATCATGTCATTGGAAAAGATATGTTTTTTCCAATCTCTCATACTTGGTTATAAAAAATAATAAACTTAACAAAAAGGGAGAGAAATTGAATTAATCAATGATAGAAGAAATGTGGAATTATAGAAGTGCTCTAAGGACACTTAGAGTTCTTGTAGCACTTGAATGTTTTGGATTTATTTGTTCAAATGAGTGTAGGAGTTTCTGGTTGATTATTCTTACAAAAGTTTCATATATTATTATTATTATTATTTTAAAGACAAATAGAGACATGAATATGACACCCAATTAATTCCCCAAATAATTTTATTAAATAAAAAGTATTACAGTACATGCTCGAGGTGTAATGAGCTTACACCAACCCCAACACAAATACAAAAAATGATAGCGATACATGTTGTTATTTCAAAAAATCTCAAACCACACCTCATTCAAACTTCCTGAGATGTCATGTATTCAAGTAATAAATAACATCCATCCAAGCATAGATTATATAGACTTAGAGTGAAATAAAATATAGAATATTACTTAAGAATGTATTGATATCCTTTTCCCATGAATTTTGAATTTATTTTCAATAAGGGGGATAAAAAGTGAAATGAAAGTTTGGAAAATTAAATAGGATAGATACTCATTTTGATACATTCATTTGGAAATAAATTTTAAGGTATTTACAATAAATAAAAAGGGGGATATTGAAGTGCCCACTTTGTGCATGTGTTGTATTTTTTGTCAATGATTGTCATTGGTTGTGAATAATTGTCAATGAAATAGTAATATTTCATTTATTTCAATATTATTAAGTAGTTAAAAAGAAATATGTTACTAGAAGTGAGGAATTGACTTTGTGTTTTTTTGTGAAACTCGAGTAAATAATTTATCCCCTTAAAAATGCAGTATAATGGTGACCACAGGGTTGTCTCATGAGGAGGTTGCAGACTAAGCTGTCAAACTGTCACTTTTTTAATTTGTTTTTGTCAATGTTAAAACTAAAATTGGGGATTTAAATTGATTTAAAAAAAGTTAAATGATATAAAATCACAATTCTAAAATAAATATATGTTAGTGATTAGAAATCAGAATCAAATCAGAATGGATAAAAACAAATAGAAGAACATAGTGGTGGACAAACGTTGATCCTCAGAAAATCCCTTTATCATCGTCAAAAATTGAATCCCAATTGAATTATCCAATTTACACCTCAATACCTCAATTTTTACACTTATATTTAATATAAATCATAAATAGACCTAAATTATGTATGTTTATACACTTATGAATGTGATCTGATTTCCCAAAGACCTCCGAGCAACTGAGCCTAATTGACCTTATTACGCTCAGTGGGGAGACCTCACCCAAAGAAGTTTAAAAAAAAATGAAATCATTTTATAGTCATAATATGATAAAAATAGAAAACAAAATATAATAAATTGAAAACAATAATTAAATATACCTCCTTCAATCAAGAAAACAATCTCTAGGATAATTCAAAATGAAAGAGTTTACAGTAAAAAGAACAAACTCTAAAGGGGAAATGTCTTCGGAACTTCAGTTCCCAAAAATTATTAGATATTATCCCTCCATGGATTTATAAATTCATGGAATTATACTATTATATATCATTACTTCTCTAGCACAACCCACTCCCTCAATCCAACCCTCCTTTGAAGTGTTGTTGAGATGAGAATATAAAGAAAAAGGGGGTTGAACTGTTCAGTCAATAATATGATTACCTGAATGTTGGATTTATTTTAGACCTCTCACCGGACTAATAATACTATAGAATATTATAAACAGTTGTTTTAAATTAAATCTTCTGTCAACACTTAAAATTTAAGCCTATTTGGAAATGTTTTGTAAAAGTTATGAATTAATTATCCAGGTTAACTTTTTATGCTCGAGGGTATGCTTCACATTCCTTATTTTGGACTTACTCATGGATTGCCTTAATGAGATAAATTTCTATTAAAAATCATAATGAACTCTATAAATTGAGTCCTATTAAATTTAAAATTTAAATCATTTAATTTTGAAACCTTTATCTTGAGTTATACCTCATTCATTGAGGTGGGGTCAATCTTATCAGCTAGAGAAGTTTTCAACAATGAGTGATATTTTGGGCCTCTATATATTCAAATCCTAAATTTTACTAGTTTCAAAAGTTGTATCCCATGAATATAAAAATAATAAAAAACAATCAATTTACTTGGATCACTAAGGAAAAATATATTCCTAAAATGCAGAAGTGATTTAAGACATTTAAAATTCCATAATCGTGTAATTTTAAATTTCAAGTTCAAATCATCCCAAAAAATAAAAAACAATGAAATTAAGCACAAAATGTTAAATTTGTGGGGTTTAAACCATTGAATAAAAAATAAAAATAGTGTAAATGTTATCTATATCAATTCCCCCACACTTATCTCTTGGACTCCTGAACAAGTGAGCATTCCAAATCAAATCAAGGAAAATTCAAAACACATACCAATGAGACTCACTAATTAATCACAAAAAATCAAAAGATATCATGACTCAACATTTTTTCTCCTTAAAATTATTAATTCATATCATTCAATCCATTTCCACTCCTTTTATACTCCCATTCACACAACACACTTACCTCACATTAATTTTCTCTCAACACACAAATATTAATTTTCTATAAAGATTTTCTCGTCCAAACACATGAAAGAATCACCATTGGATTGATAAATTTCTGAATCTTCACCTGATGTGAGCCAATAAAATGTGATAATCATGAGGAATTTTCAAGGTTTTTATATAGATTACAGTTTTTTTTATTTCAAATGTCAAAAATTACGAGGCCTAATAAGTAGGGTTTGACTCTTTTTGAAGAAAAAATGTATGAATCTAATTTTCACTCAATTATGGTCTCCTCCTTACTCCCCTTTGAAGAGAATAAACTCTACACAACTTTGATAATTTATTTTTCATCCCATTCCCTCAATATTTCAGAAACATGAAATTAAAATTTTCGTCTCTCTTTTTGTTGGAAATCTCCAGATAGGGAATAAATTTCTTCCATTTAGAGCTCCAGCGAGGCACAACTCTATTTCCTTTGAGAGATACAGTCAGACAAAAATCCAATTTCTTTGAGTGCTATAGATGGGAACAAATCTTAGTCACAAAAACCTATTTTTATAGCATAAAAACATATCTTAAAAGTTTGAATCTCCACCCAAATAAACATCAAATGAGGCAGCACACCACAAGTAATCTACCCCCACACTTAATTTCATCTAGATCATGCATTTTTTTACTTCCAGAGTGGGTTGGAAAGGGAATATTGGCTTGAAATGATGCTAACATAATATTATGTACATGTCTACTAAGGGATCAATAATGATCAAATGTATAAAGTGGGCCATAATAAAAAGGATAATCCTGAAAAAGGGGATTTTTGAATTCCAAATAAATGCCTCAATCATTTTAATCACAAGTACCCCAACCTTTAAGTTTTGATATAAATAAATCGTGTTCTGCTTTAAACAAAAATGGATTGGTTATCTCAATAAGTGAGGTTAATGTAAATAATATTCCATAATGGGTTCAAAATCCTCACATGAATTAAATTTCAAAGATAAATATAGTGATATGTGGCATGAGATTAAAAAATCAGAGGAATTTTCATGAAAATTAAAAATCTTGAACTTGAAACAAAGTTATTTTCAACATTCATTTTTGTTTAGTTTCAAGGGATAAATTGGTTCACTCATTGAAATAGGTTTCAAAAAATAAAATGATCATTATTTAATCTCACCGATTTTTTAACACAAAATTGGAAATAAAACAAAAAAAAAAAAAATGAAAATAAAACACACAAATTCAAAAAACACAAAATCCTAATATAAAAAGCATGTTACTCCCCCCACTTATTTTATAAAATATCCTCATTATGAATAGATTATATGAAAAATAAAAACCAATAAGATAATACATGAAAAAAACAAGTGGGAAGTAAATAAACAACCTAGTTTTTATTGAGCAGTAGCAGCTTTGAGCTAGCCTCCTAAATGATACAACATGGAAACCTACATGAAAAAACAAAGCATTAAAATTTTATTTAAAGTAATGAAATAAAAACAAAAATAAAGATAAGGGAAAAAAGTCTTGTTATGAACCCCCAAGTTGGTGCTAGTATTTTAATTCCCCTAGTCAGGAACTTCCAGCTGATCATTACCAATCTGAAGGTGGGTGTAATTTATTCCTCATGAACTAACAAAAATATTTTTTTTCTAGTCTTATTATTATCACACATCTTGTAGATGCTCCCAAAATAAATTTTATTCAGATTCACCTACATGAATTTATTTTTCCAATGATATAGTGGAAGAGGGAACAAAATGTAAAATAAACTTCCCATGTCTTGATAATCACAAAAAAATCCAATGGTTTCTGAATTTTAATATCAGGATGTGGTTCATCTTCAAATTTATCTTCAAAAATGATTTATTCTTTGCAAGATAGATCAATACCACCATCATCATGTGTTCCATTATACTAAAATGGGCACACCATAATTTCTTGAATTTCTTCTTTGACATCCTCATCATCTGAAAAATAAATCCACTCAGGAGTACTAGGAAGTAAATCCATACTGGGAGAAGTAGTCAGAAAATTATTATCAAAATAATTAGGAAAATATGGATCAAAATTTAATAAATATCCCTATGTATTCTTAGGTTCCATATCTTTCTAGGAGTCAAAAACCATTGTTTTGAAAGTGTGCAGCATCTCAGGTTCCTTTATGCGCTCTTCAAAAGTAAATAGATCAACTTTAGATTAGATTTTTTCAAATGTTTTATACAATGGTTCATAATTTTCAATATGAAAAATAATGGATTCAAATGAAATTTCATTTTGAACAAATTCATCCCAATTATTTTTCCAAAGAGTTTTGATTTCCAAAATACACCTCAGTTGGTGAATCAATGTCAATTTCTTCCTTTAAATTTGAAAATGGAAATTACAAATCATTTTTCAAGTCACCAAAAAAGATTCACCATTTAAAAAAGTGGATGGGATAATATTTTCCATTCCTTGATAATCTTTTTGAGCTTTCAATTCTTTGAATTCTTTGAAAGCATTGGAAAGCATCTCAATTTTTTTCTTAATTCATGTATCCTGGAAACTCGATTTTGAAGCTCCAATTAATTTTATTAGATCATGAAATTATTTTATTATAGAATTAAATAATTTTCATTGAATTGGGATTTTAAAAATTCTTCATTACCTGACTACTAAAATGGTTGATAATCAGGCTAGGCATAAGATTAATCACTATGAAAATCTATTTTTTAAATAATCTAAATTAGTTTTTTGAATCCTATAAAGTAAAAATAAAATAAAAAAAGAGGAAACCTCACTATAAATGGTTCCAAATTGATGCTGGTTTTTTTGAAACTCTAGTCTATAATTTATCCTCTTAAAAATGCAGTACAATGGTGACCATGAGGTTGTGTCATGAGGAGGTTACAGACTAAGCTGTCAAACCGTCACTTTGTAAATTTATTTTTTTAATGTTAAAACTAAAATTAGGGATTTAAATTAAGTTAAAAAAGTTCAATTATATAAAATAATAATTCTATAATAAATATATGTTAGTGATTAGAAATCAGAATCAAATCGAACCAGATAAAAAAACATTGAAGAACGTAGTGTTGAACAAACATCGATCCCCAGACACTCCCTTTTTCATTGCCAAAAATTGATTCTCAATTGAATTATACAATGTAAAACTCAATACATCAAGGTATACACCTATATTGTCCAAAAAATAGAATTATACCTCAATCATGGGTGTTTACCTGCATTTGAATGTGATCCAATTGCCCAAATACCTCCGAGCAACCGAGCCAAATTGACTTTATTATGCTCAATGGGGAGACCTTGACCAAAGACGTTTAAACAAAAAGGAAATAATTTTATAGTCATAAGATGATTAAAAACTCTATAAAATTATATAATAAATTTAAAAAAATAATTAAAGATACTTCCTTTAATCAAGTAAACGATCTCTAGGGTAATTCAAAATGAAAGAGTTTACAGTGAAAAGAACAAACTCAAAAGGGGAAATTCCCTCATATCTTTATTTCCAAACACCTCTTGGAGATTAGCCTTTCATGGATTTATCAATTCCCAGAATTATACTATTATAATTCATGGTTTATCCATCACATCCCACCCACTTAATCCAACCCTCCTTTGAAATGATGTTGTGATGAGAATATAAAGAAAAAGGGGGTTGTGTTGTTCTATTAAAATTCTAATTCTCAGAATGTTGGCTCTATTTTCAGCCTCATAAAGAATGAATAACCTATGGAATATTATAAAGAGTTTTTTAATGTAAATATTATTTCTACCCTAAAAATTTCATCCAATTTAGACACGTGGTGCAAAATTTATGAATCAATTACTCAGGTTAACTTTTTTATTCTCAAGAAGACACTTCACATTACTTATTTTGGACTCACTCATAGACTGCCTTAATGGGATAATTTTTCCTTTAAAATCATCATTAAATCACAAAATTGAGTTCTCTTTCATATCCAATTTTAATAATCTCATTTTGAAACCCATAGCCTGAGTTATACCTCATTCATTGAGGTAGGATCCATCCTATAGTCAATACAAGTTTTCCACAATGATTGATTTTTTGGGCCTCAATATGTTTGAATCATAACTTGGACCCTTTTCAAAAGTTTTATCCCACGAACATATGAAGCCTAAACAAAATAATCAATAAATTTGGATCACTAAGCTAAAATATAGGCCTAAAATACAGAAGTGATTTAAAACATTTAAAAATCCAGAATTTTGCAATTTTCAATTTCAAGCTCAAAACATCCCTAAAATAAAAAGTGAAATTTCACTCAAAATGTTAAATTAGTGGGGTTTAAACAATTTAATTAAAAATGAAAAATAGTTTAAATGTTATCTCTATTATTAATTCAATACATTCAATCTTGATAATCCTGATATCAAAATTAATATAGATTAGATGAATGGATGAAGAAGAAGGTACTGAAGTATTATTATCTGATGGACTCTTTTAAAGACTTTGAGTTTATAAATCTGATGACTATTGAACTGATATTCATGTAAAATACATATTTCAATGGCGACACATTGTTTACAATAATTAAGAATATTATTAAATGACGAAGAGCTCTTTGGAATTAAAATTCCTAAAGGAAAAGAAGATAAATTTAAGAAGGCCATGCAACTCTTTATTTTCACAAGGATATTATTTTAAGAGAATGAAAATATTACTTTTTATGAATAATACCTTAATAAATATCATGAAAATATTATTTTTCATGATAAATAAGAATAAGTTCATGAAATCTAAATATTATTTCATAAGAGAGTTATATGAAGACCATGAAAAATGAATATTAATTTCATGAGGAATAGTTGAGGAGAATTTATAAGTTGGCTTGGTATTTTATTTCATTCTTAGAATATTTATAAGTATATAGATTTGGCCTTTATAAAAAAATATGGAAAATCAACGAGTCCCTCAACCATATATGTAGACCCAAGGGTTGACCGCATGGGTGAAATTTGACCTAGCTGGCTGTAGGTGGTGGGTGAGTTACCGGGCTATGAAAGTTCCCATGGAGTGCACATGGGTGTGCGCAAGGGGTGCACTAAGAGAGAACATGGGTGAACATGGATCACACAATGGGGTGGTGTGACCATTGTGGGCGTAAGGTGCATGTGTTACAGGTGCTAATCCCCCACTGCCAGCTCTAAGTGGTAGTGAAACAGGATAGCATATATGGGAGACCCCAACTACGACATGGATAAATGTGGGATGATGAAGTATAGAAGTTACTGTTACTCTTCCAAAATGACACATACATAATGAATTTTTCCAATCCAAAGTGATCCGATGATTATCAAGCCTCTACATAGTCACATCCTTCCTCCCAATATGAGATCTACTCAGTTCCAGGCTTTCGGTGATTGACCACCACCGACGATCAGGCCATGCACCAAGAATAATCTCTAATGATTGAACCAAGATTTTGTGATTGTTGAATTTCATCATCTTGGAATATCAGATAGGATCAAAGCTTCATGAAACTCCATTTTCATAAATAAAATTTACACTGTTGAGGATGATATGAAAATAAAGGAGGATGTTCATGCATCCATAATGCATGATAGAGTTTGAGTTTAAAAGATCACATGATGTGCATCTCATGCATGTGATCATATTCAACATAAAGAAAATATTCCATGAATAACAGTGTCAAATAGCCCATGTCTGAAGAATAAAAATTTGGGATGTTTGGGCATTCAAAGGGTTGATTTACATGGTATAAAAAGTGGGATTAGAGTCAGTGATTGAATGAAGGAAGGCAATGCATTCTCACCTATAAAAGATGAATCACCCAAGGCTGAAGATGCTACTTCCACTCACAATTTATATGATAACTCTAGTTTTTTAGAAATATAGAGCATATTCATTCACTCTTTTTCACAAACGAGCATAGAATATTTATAGGCCTCTTAGATGTGTGAAGTAGTAGAGTTCCACACACTGCTTTCATGAAGGATAAGAGTTTAATGAATCTATGCTGATATTATCTAAGATTTCACAACCGAATTATGCATAAAATGATCCACAAACTAGTGTTGGTATAAAAACACAACACTATGTTGAGCGAAGATAATGACCCATGTATAAAACCTAGCATGAAGAAGTAATACCACATAGTTTCATCTTTTTCAAAGATAACAGAAATAAGATATTACATTGTGCACAAATAATATACATAGTATATCAAATCACCTATATAGTTTGTGTGAAGGAAAGTGAAATAAAAAGGAAATGGGTGTTTCATCTATACATACCCACACATAAGTGAAATACAACATCAAACACCTACAGAGGCTTACAAAAAGGAGACAATGTGCATAATTGGGTGTGCTAACTTTCATACACATGAACCAAGATACCCAAACATCTATAAGTGATGGTTGTAACTGAAAACCAAAAGGAAAACTCAAGTGAAATACTGAACAATATTTTAATAACACATTAAATAATAAGAACAATGTATCATATGTGATAAGTTTAAAAAACTTGTGATTTCTATTCTATCCATGATTAACGTGCCTTTGAAGAAATCAAGACAAGTTCTTGAGTTGTGAAAGATCATACTTAAATGAAATATTATTGAAATTGAAGTGAGATTCAGTTTCATAATTATTTGTTGAAATAAGAAGAATAAAGAAGATTCAATACAATAACAATTATTATTATTGTGTATCAAAGAAAGTGAACATGAAACCGAGACACTGCTGTATATTATTGTGCATACAAGAATAAGTGAGTCCCCAATATTTATTCTGTGATTATCAATTGGTATGAAGAAGAATTCTCAGGTATTCAGTCTACTACACATTCATATCATTCTAAATGAATAAGAATTTAATTAGGATGATGCTATGATTATATTTCATTATTTAAATAATCACAAAGGAAGTTTGTGATTTTAGATAAAAAGATGAAGAAACATTGCAATTTGTTTTTCAATAAAGTAGAAAGAGAGATGAAGAAGAATAAAATCGGATTGCTTGTTGTTGGGAAAGAAACAAACTAAAGATGATGTAACTGGATAAACATAGCTAGACTGTGACATCCAACAGAAGTCTCAACAGTTATAATAATATCTTGGAATTACAAAGTACCTTGTAAAGAAGGTGAAGAATCTATTCAGAGGATATATAGAGAACCACTGAGGAGATTCAAGTTGGACTAGGTCATCACCATTCCAGGGAAGAAGAATTGTTTCCTTCCCCTTCCTAAAGTGTAGGGACACACACTTGGCTAAGGATTTTATTTTATCCAAACCACTGTAACTTGATATCTCATTATCAATGTGTACCATTTGATTATGTACTTTAATTCAAGGTGAAAACCATGACAGTGAAGTCATGGAGTGGTAGTATGTGTTGCGTGTGTCATTGTTGGTATGACATTGGTTGAATGATCAAGATTTAATTTTTCACTTCTAAATTGAGGAAGTGATATATTAGGCTTAGTAGATCAATATAGTATTACCTTCATTAAATATGTGGCCTTAGTAGTTGAAGGTAAATATATCTAGTTAGATCAACAAACATTAAAGTAATAATGGATGATAACACAAGTGTGCATCCTTCTATATGAGATATCATATGATAAAAATATTACATTACATAGTATGTGTTTGTAGGATGGTTGTCATTTCTATGAACATTCATTGTCTTTTTAGGGGTCTAGATGGATTTCTAGACTCCGTTATTAGTATATGCGTATTATTAACTTATATTGAGATAAGGACCTAGAGGGTCACACAAAATAGCACATTCAAGATTCTTTCCTATCATGGTGATTAGGTATATAAGACATGGTGGGCCCCACCATAGGGTCTGAGAGTTGTCCAAGTTTTACCATCAATGAATAAATAAATTCATTACTATTCAAGTACATTATAATTGGATTGAATTTATTTAATGTATTTAAAAGTGTTTAAGTAAATATATGGATTAATATTAAACAAACAAATATTATTTTAATATTCAAGGTTCATTTAATATTAGCGAGAATTACAAGTCAAGTTAATGACTTGGGTTTTATCATATAATATATTTAATATTTATTACAACTATGTGATAAGTTATAAATAATATTTATGATGCATTTAATTATTCACAATTATTTATTTATTACTTATTTAGTGAATGTTAAATATACAGGGGTCGGGGAACCCTAATTGAGTAATTTTCACAACCATTATATAAGTAGATAAGGAGATCATTTATGGGGGAAATTTAATTCCAATGGATTAAGGGTTACTCTATCTTCTCACATACTTGAGAGAGAAAGACACCATATAAGCAATCAATTAAATGAAATCTTAACGGATCGTAGAAAAAAAGTCATGGTGATTGATGCGATGTCAAAGAGACCACCAGAGATCTGTGCTAGAACCCTGAATTAGATGATCAACATTCACATAGATTCTTAAAGCATGTGTGGATAATATAGAGGGGTTCAGCTTCATATCCTTCAAAAAAATATCACTAGCAACGAGATGCAGTCGAACATGCCACCAGATCAAACAAGGTATCCATTTAATTATTTTTTATTTTAAATATTCACACGATATCCTCAGACCTCTATTGGGGATTACATCAGCAGATATGATAGGTTTATGTCACTACGGTGATGAAAATTTTAAAATCATCGACCCAATAGTTTCCAAAACATTCCCCAATACCTTAAATTGGTATAAGAGGGATTGTATGAATATTTTGATCTAAGAAAAAAATTAATTTTCATCAAATTAAGTAGATGGAATTAAATTGGTCCCAATGGAACATACCACACACTGATTCAATTACGGATGTCCAATTTACGGAAATAATTTTTTTTAGTATGGATTTAAAATGAGGTTGTTAAAAATTAAAATTTAATAATGATATAAATTTATATATTTGTTCGTGTTTTTATTTTTAGGTGAATCAATTCCGACCATTATTTGATCGGAATTCGATGACCGGAGTTCCACCGGACGAAATAATTTTTCCTTGGTGAGGGTTTGCTTCCATTTGAAGCTGGAACAAAAAAAAAACAAATAAAAAAAAATTAATAATTATATTTGTAAAAATTCTAAAATTATAGCCTTTTTTGACAAAACCCAATGAGACAAAAATTTATGGGTACTCGTCTATCAATCGGGTTCTTATGTAAGATTAACATAAAAAATAGGAGAAGGGCACATGCTTCCTGAGGAAGCATCCCAAAGGGCCTTATCTTCCTTCTTGATACCACACATGCTCCCTATCTTCACCCGAGCTACAGAAGGAGCCACATGCCAGTTAGAAGATCCCTCCCTCTATAGGTGACCCCGCACCCTAGGCCGAGAGATAACACTTTATTCCTCTTCCCAGACACCTCGACTGAACACTGACTGTCAGACCATCAGACCCCCAGACTACTGTTCCCCCTCCCAGATGGTTCCACCGTTCGGACTTCCTGGTTCTGATGGTGCCATACCCATCCACCACTCCCTCTATCAGTGTGGCACCACTCATGAGGAGCCTTGGATGAGCGTTGGATGGACACCTCCACTGCCATCCGTTGGTGTGAGACCCACCCAGCCGACACTAACACTTCCTTAACCCTCAGCCGACTACCCTACCGCCTGATTCGAGTCTGGCCGACCACCTATTCTCACCGGTAATCCCTTGAGTTCTCCAAACGGGTATGGACCAACCCGAAAGAGGAAAAAACAGGTCTTCCTAACCCAAAACTGCCTCATACTGGATCTTCCCGACTTGTGAAGGCCCTGGGTGGAATCTACCCAGAATGGGTCTGGGTGGGAATTTTGGGTTTGAGAAATATTTTAATTAAACCTTAAATTATCTCATTAATTTATTGGTTTGAAAATAAAAATAATTTTATTATTTAAAATTATTAAATTAATTTTGGTATTAAATTTAATTAATTGATTAATTTATTTTTTTGAGTAAAATTAAATCAATTTTTGGAACAAATAAGATAAATTATTTGAATTATAAAATTAATTTAATTTATATTTAATCCCTAAACTTTAAATTTATTAAAATTTTATTTTATTGTGTATTTAAATTTTAATGTGACTGGTCTTAAGCTATTGACCGAACCTGTGCATGTCTAGATAATTTATTTAATTATTTATTGTGTGTGAATTTTGTAAAAATTAATTAATTATACGACAATCTACACATATTATTATTTTCGTTTAATATGTATAAGGGTTCATGCATCCAATTTATCTATTGTATATTGCGCTCCTAGGACCCCCTCTCATACGTACGAGTATATTTGTACATTTGATGATGGCGCTGCAAGTCACAGACCCCACCAAAATGAGGCTATAATCCAGATGAGAAGGGGACACACTAGATGAGGTTGAGCTACATCAAGAGTCAATAATTGACTCAGGTATGATACTCCTAGGCCACAGTTGATCCATATATTTTAAATGAATCAACCATTATTAGATGCTCAAGTCCAATTGGGTAATTATCTCCTTTATGCTTTGTTTATTAATTTTTTTATGTGCATTTTTTCTGCAAGAACACATAAAATAATAAACTATAAAAATGAATAAAGATGTGATGAATGTTTTTATGTTAATATTAAGTCATGAATCCGACAATATAGTATGAACAGATTAATAAAAATGGATTACATTCATAAAAAAATATGAAAACCTCAAAGAAATATTAAGTCTTAAATGCCTTCCATCATTTGAATTTGAACAAAACGAGGTGTACATAGTGCTCGAACAACCATAGTTGAGGGTGCATACTTCTACTAGGGATTTATTATGAGAATGATGGGTTGACATAACTGAATTTGGTAGAAAAGGAGTATCCATAGCTAGTTTGATACAATATTATAGGCAAGGATTGAGTAATTTATATTTATGATTTTAAAAGTTGAGACTTCACTCAATAGATCAAGGAACTACTAGTTAATGTGATTGGCCAGTCAAACACCTACCTTGATCTCTCTGAGTAGTTGTGTAGGCATAGCTTGTAGGCTATGAGGAGAGTTTTCAAGGATCCTTGCCACTAAAATACTCAAGTGACATATTATTTTGATTCTAGTAAAGAGGGTTTCTATATTTTGATAAATTAGTGGGAGAAATTTAATGATTTAATTAATCAATAATGTCTAATCAGTAATCAAGATAAAATTAATAATCTACTACCATTTTTTTAGAAAATTATAAATAATACCACTTATAGATACTACGATTATTTTTGGATAAAGTAAATGTACTATCTAGCACGAATTTTTAAATAGTAGTTCAAGTGCTTGTGCAAAGTACTACAACATAGAAAATCCAAGGTGCTAGAATCCCCATTACCTGTTGAGTCACCTTAGGAAGTGAGGGTGAGAAATATTCTTATCAGAGACTCATATATGGTGTATTTGATAGTTATTTCATAATTCTATGTTCATTGTTTGATGTGAGTTGTGGATACTACATATATACATGGATGATATTATACGTAGTATCATCTCCAAGAAGTTTTCAAGGGGAAAGTGAAGTAATATATGAATGAGTTGATTATTACACCTAATACATGTAAATTTAATTATGGATCATGATATTTAAATAAACACCATTCTTATATCAATTTAAGTAACTTTATCTAGTTTCTATTAAGATTATAAAATGATCAGTATAAAGAAAAACACTTCATTACCTTAGGAAAAAAGTTCACAGAGTATATAAGAACTTAAAGAAGGTATAACCTCTAGTTCCTATAGTGAACACGTTGAAAGATAAGGTCAAAAGGAAAATGGGAAGAGAAATTCCAAAGAAACATTCACAATTTCCTTCAAATAAATGAGGCATTAAAACAAGAGGTTATTTTCTTCACATGTCATGAGATAATTCCTTGAAAGTTTAAATGCAATAAGCTGAATCGAAGAAGAAAGTAATAACACTTCTTCTTTAGGCATATTCATCAACTGTATGTAATGTTTATGTAATAATTTTGCTATGTTGAATACAATATGACTATCACATATGTGTATTTTAATACAGTAACCAAGTAAGTATAGAAACATTACAAGTAGTAAAGTGTGTTCTCTAAGAAGCTGAGGAAGAGTGGTTCCTAATTCATCGGTGAGAAGAACACAACTTCTAATAGACAATTATATGATTCTAGTTAAAATGTTGTTAAGTATTACAAAAACATTTATCTCACATGTCCTTTGTACATAAGGATACATTGTTCTAGTTTTGGAATGAATGTTGTTTATGGTAATACTCAACCAATAGTTTAGTAATGCTTGAATCATTGACAATACCTGATGAATATAAAATGTGAGACCTATATACCAAGTTTTGGAAAGATAATACTCTATCAAGAAAAACTAAGTAGTTTTCAAGGATATAACCAGTATGGTTTTAGACTCCTCATAGTTAAATACCTTATTTATTACTAACACACTTATTCAGTTAGTCTTGGACAAATAAACCTTTATAAATAAAAGTAAGTCACAAAGATTTTGGTATTAGATTAGATAGAGAGCGTGAACTATTGAAAGGGTAAGCTAGTGGTAAATATACATCTTTAGATTCATTTAAGTTTTCCTTAAGGAATGAAAAATGAAGTATGGTATATGTATGGTCAAAATATATGAGTTTCTTTGGGCTGGTGTGCTGAAGAATATCTTGACCAAGCATTCATCAATCATCATAATATAGCATTGAGTAATTCCTAAACACACATTACCTTATCCACATCAAAGATATGATGCTAATAAGGAGGATTGATGATGAGTATTATATATAATCATTTATTAATAAAATGTAGCATGAAGAAATTCCTAATCACACATTTCCTTATACACATCAAATTCATGATTTAAGTGAAAGGAGAATCAATATTGTAACTTATATGCATTGTATATACTTCAATATCTCAATAGATTCATAAAAAATAACGACGTTATCCCATAACAACCTGAAAAATATATTGAAAAATGGATATCATATGAGTTATAGTATGATATAAATTCATTAATTCATAAGAAAAAATTGTTTAGATGCAAAGAGTTTGTCGGGATATAAAAAAATTGCATCAAGAAAAAAACAGCGTGAATATTAGTTAATATCATAAAGTTCATATTGGATATTATTTAAATAAATATCATAGAATAGTTATAGTTGAGTGCTAGATTATATTTATACAAAGGGGTGAACATATATATTTGAGATAGTGGTAGTAAGATTGACTTGGGTTTAGTCAATATCAATGGTGCACAATAAGTTGGCATATGAACAAGTTCCACATGAGCCTATTGAAAAGTAAGGCTCCAGAGACACATACTGCGTAGGAAGGTGAAATCCATGGTATTGGTTTTTTATACACCAAAACCAATGATACATTATTCTTTGAGAATAATAATCCCTACAAATAAGTAGTATATGTAAATCAGATAAGATTGAAAAGATTAATTAAAATTCAATAATGGATTCCATGTATCAATGTACATGTGATTATTATTTTGAATACTATGGTGGGTATTCAAGTGATACTAGTAAAATCATGGTTCCAATAAGGATATATTGGTAACACCAAGTCATTATTCCTAAATCTATTAGAATTTTACTTGTAATAGATACTATCTGTGATCATTTTTATTAAGCATTGGATGTCAAGACTACAAATCTTGGAAGGAGTCTAAATGACACAACCAAAAGGGATTGTAACACTATATAATTGAAATATGGGATGAAAGTTACTGAAATTAATTTTTGGATTGAAGTAAGAAACAAGATCAAAAAATAATCATTAGGAATGGATTTTTCCACATCTCTATAAAAGGTTAGTGGGAGCATTATTATTTTTCAATTAAAATACGTTCAATAACATATGAAAATAATTATTATTCTTATAGGTAGTTAAGATAAAAATGAAACTATCTCTAAAAATATTGACTTAAAGTAGTAACCTAAGTTATTGGGAACCTGATCAACTAAGGTAGATATGATGGTTGCTTGGACCTAGTCAATTGTGCATATATTGAAAATGCATTATAAATACAAGCTAGGACAATTTGGGAGAGAATTTTTACCAGTGTCACATGGCATAAATATATCTAATAAGACACGTGTGGCACATAAGAAGATATTAATGTGGTAAGTTGAATTATATATACTTTTGTGATGGATCAATCACATATTCCATGCTATGTATAAGAAATGCCGTTTCTAACATATAATTTATGGTAGGAAAATGTAACAACCCGAAATATTATGAATAAAATTCCCCTTTTGATTCAATTAAATTTCCTATTAAGTAATATGGTTATAGAAAACACATGCACTTATTTGTTTTATTATATCCAATTGAATTTAAATGACCGTTAAGTATCTTTACCATTGATAATATATTCATTGAACAATGATCACATGATTAGTATAAATATAGGGTTTTAAAAAATCCAATTGGCATTGAAAAAGGAAGTGATGACCTCAAATAGTAGGATCATACCTTATGAAGACCATTTATCAAAGATACCAAGGAGATATCATTTCTAGACTTTGACCTAGACAAATCCCAAGATGATATCCAACAACTTAAGAATGATCGAAACCATTTACCAAAGAAGTTCAAGCTCATTGAGATCACGACCTAAACCATCTTCACCAAAAGACCCCATAAACTCCCCACCATTGTGTACCTTAATCTTAGGGCGTATGATGGTGTATTAAAGGGACATGTATAAATACCCTATAAATAGGAATGTGTACATTATTTTTTATAGAAAAATGATATATTTTCATCCTATTATTATTACTTTGCAAATTATTTTTAAAGCACAAGTTGTATTTATAGTTAATATTCAAATTCAATTAATGAATTAATGAATTTTTCAAATAAATAATATTTTAATATAATATTATTATTAAACAATTTTTATCAATTATAAATATTATTGTAAAAAACCCATCATTTTCAGTTTTTATTAAAGACCAATTTGAACCCATTTGACTTACAATAAAACCCAGCCATTAGACACTATAGCATATAAAAAAATTATTAAAGACCAATTTGAACCCATTTGACTTAACTTCCTTAAACAATTTCCAAGAAAGAGTTGTTACCTTTATGCTGGGATTGTCCTTGATAATGTCTTGGAAGTGAGAAGCTATCTTACCCCATACTCGCAAGAAATCATCCTCAACTACTTTATTGTTTTTGAAACCTATGACTAGTATTAGGTGTTGTTTTCCAATCCACTCTCTTTTCTCCTTATTCATGTCTACTTGAATCAATCTTGATTTCATCCTTTCCGCAACCATAGAATAAGCACATATGGATACCTCCTTCTCCTTCATTTCTTCCTCAGATTGTAACAGCAACTCCCATGTAATACACTAGTCTTCTTGATATTTTGGGTTGTATTAAGTGTAATTTTATGTGATAAAACTTGTATTAATGTGTAATATAGAGTTGAGTTGTTATAGTTGGTATCATTGAAAAGTTTTAGTTATTTTTGGGATTAGGATTAGAAAACTCTAGTAAAATCCTTAGGGATAAGACTAAGTATAAGAAAACATCCCTAAATTTTGGTTGGTATAGATTAAGTGGTTCATAGAGAAAATACATCCCTGTCTGGGTACTACAAGTGGACGTGGTTCTGTAAAAGATATACCTTGGAGTAATAACTCTGACAAGATGTTCCAGGATTGATTTGGGGTAATCTGGTATACAACAATGAGCCTTACTACGCACCTAGTTTAACAGTCCTGGGAGATATGATTTAGTAAATTCATAATCTAATTATGAACCATTATTAAGGAAAAAAAATTCCCATAAGAATATATGTTATGAAATATATCATGGAAAACATAGATTGAATCCTATAAATTCATAAGTTAAGAAAATACATGTAAGTTATAAGTCATCCCTTTAATGTCATTAGATTTTCCCTTTATGTGTTTAATAGTTTAAAAATACTAATCCCTAAGTCTATATTGGATAAATTAGAACTAGAATAAAAAATTGAAAGGTAGGTTTATCATATATAGTTCTACACATTATTTCATATCATGAAAGTTTAGTAGAACTATACAAACACCACCACAAATAATGGAAGCAAATATGTTGGTGAAAATGGTAAATGGGGAAATTATTAAATCCCAAGTATATAACTTCTCCCCTATCAATGTTTGTGGGATGAAATTCCAAGATGACCTTGTAATACTCCCTTTAGTGGAATTTGATATAATTATGGTCATGTATTGGCTTTCCCTATATAGATCCATCATAAATTGCTGTGAGAAAGAAATAACTCTCTATATAGAAAATCAACCCCCAATCCTGTACAAGTGAAAGGAGGAGGATGAATATTATTTAGCACCATAATCTTAAGCATGGATATTACTACCCTATGAGCAAGAATATCTTACTAAGATGATTGAGTTTAAGGAAAGAACCATCCTTGAAGACATTTCTATTGTGAGGGAATACACTGATGTGTTTCCCAAGGAATTTCCTAACCTTACTCCTAGTTGAGTTTTCAATCAAGATCATACATGGGGTGTTTCCCAAATCCAAGACTCCATATAGAATGACTATTTTATAACTTTAGGATCTAAAGAAACAACTATAATAGAATTTAGATAAAGGGTTTATATGCCCAAGTGATTCACCATGGGGTGCACCAGTCCTCTTCGTCAAGAAGAAGGATGGGTCAATGAACCATTTCATTGATTATCGTGAGCTCAAAAAGATCACAATAAAGAACAAGTATCCTTTTTAAAAAGATTTATTACTCGTTTGATCATCTATGAGGAACACAATACTTCTCCAAGGTGGATCTGTGGTCAGGATATCACCAAGTTAGGGTGAAGAAGGAGGATATCCCCAAGGCGTATTTTCATGAAAGGTATGGGAACTATGAGTTCATAGTAATTGCATCCAGAATTACTAATTCTCTATAAATATTCCTGGACTTTATGAATAGATTCTTTAGAGATTACCTCGAAAAATTTGTGGTAGTCTTTATAGATGATATTCTAATATACTCCAAAACTAAGGAGGAGTATGAGGACCATATAATCACCATGTTAAAGACCTTGTGAAAGGATAATATCTATGAAAAGTATAGAAATTGTGAGTTATGGTTTAAGTAAGTCTCATTCTTGTAAAATATCATCACAAGAAATGAGATATATATGGATCCTTCAAAGAAAAAATCAATCTAAGGATGGTCGAGGCCAACATCTGTGACAGATATTCATAGCTTCCTTGGGTTAGCTGGACATTATCACCAATTTATGAGAAATTTATCATGATTTTCAAACCCTCTTACCATGATAAATCACAAGGGAGTTCACTTTGACTGGAATGATGAATGTGAAGAAAGATTCATGGATTTTAAAATGAGTATTATCACTACCCCTATACTCAAAATAACCATAAGTGGAGAACATTTAATTATTTTTAGCGATGCCTCGAAGAAGGTATTAGGATGTGTGTTAATGCATAATGAAAAATTCATAGCCTATGATTCAAGGTAGTTGAAAATTCATTTAAAAAACTATCCCATGCATGATTTGGAGTTGGTAGCTATGATCATTTCATTGAAAATATGGAGACATTATATCTATGGGGAGAATTATGAGATATATACTGATCACGAGAGCCTAAAATATATATTCACACAGAAAGATCTTAATATGTGCCAGTGAATATGGTTAGATTTCATCAAGGATTACAACTACTAAATCCACTAAAATATTAGTAAAGAAAATAAGGTGGTGGATTCTCTAAGTATAAAGGACCCAACAATTCTATCATTTATGAGAATTGAGACAGATCCAATCTTCTTGGACTTGAAGAGGATAGAAATTAGAATCATAAAGAAAGGAACATGATCAATCCTTTTACAAATTATTATTCAACTATCTATTTTGGAAAGTTTAAAGGATGCACAAAGAAATAATGTGGGAATTTATAAGAAATTGGAAACCATAAGGAAATGGAAACCCTCAGAGTTCAGTGTTAACGAAGAATTCATTTTGAGATTTGGGTCAAGACTACGTGTTCCCTCAAATCCAGAGTTAAAGAAGGAACTATTGGATGATTCACATAGTTTGAATTTCTCCATTCATCCATAAATTAGAAATATGTATCAATATCTCTGTGATAACTATTGGTGGGACAACATAAATAAAAAGATAACTAAATACACATCAAATTTCCTGGTATTTCAGTAAGTGAAGGATGAAATACATAAGTCTAAGGAGATAATTCATCCATTACCCATAAAAAAATGGAAATGGAAAACCATAACCATGGACTTTGTCACCATACTTCTGAAGAAATCTAAGGGAAACAATAATATTTTGTTTATTGTGGATTATCTTATAAATACAACACACTTTATTTTAATTCAAGAGGATTTCAAACTAGATCCACATACACAAATATACATCAAAGAAGTGGTAAGACTACATGGAGTACCACTATCAATTGTGTCAGATCAAGATCCAAGATACACCTATAAGTTTTGGAAAATTCTACAACATGGTCTAAACACTGAGATTTAATTTTGTACATCTTATCACCATCAAACTGATGGTCAATCTGAGAAGACTTCCCAAACACTTGAGGACATGTTGAGAGTTTTATCAATGTACTTCAAAGGAGGATGAGACCAACACCTTCATTTTTCAAAGTTCTCTTACAACAAAAGTTTCCAATAGAGAATACAAATGGCTCCCTTTTAAGTCCTATATGGTAAGAGGTGAAGAACACTGACATGTTGGAATGAATTTTGGGAACAAAAAATTCTAGGTCCTAAAATGGTTAGAGAAATGGTGGATAAAGTTAAGACCATTCAACATCACATCAAGAACACTTAGAGTCAACAACAGAGCTATGATGATAATCGTTGATGAGACCTAGAGTTTAATGTTAGAGACATGGTATTCCTATACATATCTCCATGGAATAAATTTATGAGATTTGGGAAGAAGTGAAATCTTAGTCCAAGGGACATCGACCCTTTTGAGATCCTTGATCACATTGGAGTGGTAGCCTATCAAATAGAACTCCAACCAAACCTATCTCAAATACATGATATATTCCATGTACCCATATTGAGAAAGTAAATAGTAGACCCCTCACATGTACTATATCCAGATGTGGTACCATTGGAGAATGATATTTCCTATGAATATGAGCCAATGAAGATCTCAGATCATATAGAAAAATTTGTACAAAATAAGAAAATTCCCCTCATCAAAGTTTTTTGGGGAAACTAAAAGTTTAAAGAAGTGTGGGAACCGTAGGGGGTGATGGAGTAGACTTACCTTCATATATTTTAGTGCGGGAAAATATAATATTGAGGGTGAAATTTCTAAAGGTGAGAAGATTGTAATGACCCAAACTGTTATGAATAAAATTCTACTTTTGATTCAATTAAATGTATTATTAAGTAATGTGGTTATAGAAAAAATGAACTTAATTTTATTATTATATACAATTGAATTTAAATGACCATTAAGTATCTTCACCATTGATAATATAGCCATTGAAAAGTGATCACTTTATTAGTATAAATATAGGGTTTTAAAAAATCCAACTGACACAGACAAAGGAAGTGATAGCCTCAACCAGTAGGATCATACCTTATTAAGCCCATTTATCAGAGCTTACAAGGGAGATAAAATTTATAGGATTTTCCCTAGACCAATCTAAATCTGATATCCAATAACTTATGCATGAGTGAAACTGTTTATGAGAGAATTTCAAGCTCATTGAGATCACGACCCAAACCATGTTCGCCGAACGACCCCATGAAAGCCCCACCATCGCATACCTTAATCCTAGGGAATATGCTGGTGTATTAAAGGGATAGGTATCAATAAACTATTAATAAGAATATGTACATTATTTTTTATATAATAATTAATATATTTTCATCCTATTATTGTTATTTTGTAAATGATTTTTAAAGAAAAAATTGTATTTATGGTTAATATTGAAATTCAATTATGAATTTATGAATTAATGGAATTTTAAAATAAATAATATTTTAATGGGATATTATTATTAAACAATTTTTATCAAATATAAATGATCATATAATTTTTACGAAGTCAAATGTATTTTTTATAAGGGTTAAAAAATGTTATTATAAAAAACCCTTCATTTTCAATAAATGTCAGTTTTTATTTTAAAAGTGAAAATACAAATATTTAGAAAATTATTTAGACAAAAATTAATATTATTTTTTTAATCAGGATGTTGAAATTATCTAACGGTTAATTTTTCATAATTTTCTGAGACAGTCGAATTTTCAGGTAAAAATTAAATATCTTATAAATATACTTTGTGTTTTATGATATCACAATGAACCAAAAGTGATGTAATAAGTATAATAAATTGTATCCATGACCAAATATATTTTTTAACTTTAATATAATTTGATTTTATGTTTATTTTATTTATTTTTTAAATCCATTATGAATCCTCCAAGACTTATAATATATTTTAAGATTTTAAAATCATTTATTTAAAATCAACCAATCTCCCATTTATCTTCAATAAAACCATGGTATGGTTTGTGGGTTTGGATATTTTATTATGTAGAGTCAAAAATATAAATAATAAAGGAATCCTCCTCTTTTACTATATAAAACCAACCAATATCCCATTTTTCTTCACTAAAACTCCTTGGATCATGACTAAACTCTGACCTCCACTCCCTATAGTCCTCATAAGTTTCCCCAAATCTTTCAAGAAGCCCCTACCAAGCCTTTGGCTTCACACAGTCAAGTAAGGGACCTTCCTATCCTTCTTTCAATTCAAGAACCTTCTTTAGAATTTGTCTCATTAGTTCAATTGTTCACAATTTATTTTATTTATAAACATCCCTTTAATTTCAAATTGATATTATTTTAATGATATATAATTTATCCTCTCTCATTTTGACCCTTATCTAAGCCGTTACTATGCCGAAATTTTGTAAGGGATCTTCCAATCTCTTCTTTTATAAAACACTCCTCTTATGTTATGTCTTTTAAATTTCCATTTGATTATGTTGGGATATATTCTTTCATATCAACCTTACTTTAAATTTTATGTATAAATGATTATATCCCATTTAAATCTCATTTATCCATCCTATGAACCTTTATGTACACCCGCTAATATACCAAAATTCCATAAGGTATCCTCACATTCTCTTCTTTATTACTGATTCTTTATGAACTTATGCATTCTATTTTAATTTAAAAATGTTGGTTCATGTATTTGAATGTACCTATTAATTACCATTTTATTTACAAATGATGATAGACCCTTTTTGCTCTCATCAACCATTTTTATGAATTTTTATGTAACAATGTTATGCTACTGAAATTTCATAGTGATTTTCCATGCCAAAACTATTGTGTAGTAAATACCATACCCATTTTTCTATCAAGGGTATTCAAATTTATGCACATATACTTATTGATTTGGGACCTAAATGTATTTATTCCACACTCCTTAATCATGGAATAAATTATGATGATGAATGAATCCAAGTTTTATGATCGATGTGGCACACTTAAGCATGAGAATGAAATGAATATGATGGGTGCACTCAGATAGCACTCCAATGCATTGGGTAATGTTTAATATAATGATACTTCATGTTGGGATAAGTGTGTACCTAATTCCTTTATGAAAATATTTCCACCATGAAGTCTTGGAGGATTTATCCTTGACTTATGTCTATGATGTATTGTTTTAAGTTGTTTCTACATTTACCATGTTTCCTTTATGATTACCATTCTATATCATGTCTCATTATTCATGTTTATGATTCATAATATTTTTATTCCCCATTAATATGCCTATTTTATAACATGTATCATATTCTTCATGTTATTCCCTGTTTATTCTCTTACAGGGATTTATAGCTCACCCCTTCATTATGTTTGTCCCCAGGTTATTCCATGAAATTTTAATTTTGTTGGAAGATTTTGATCATGTCAAGGAAGTGTTCAATAATGTTTTGTATCCCATGTTATAAGTTGTTATGTAATGTACTTAATTACCAAATAAACTAGATTTCTCAATCTTTTGGGTTGTATTAAGTGTACTTTTATGTAATAAAACATGTATTAATATGTAATAAATAAGACGGTTTTTATAGAAAATATTAGTTATATCCATGAGAACTATATAGGAGGTAGTCATAAATATCTAATTGTACTTGAGGAAGTATAAAGGCATATACCTGGAATTTGGAGAGGAAGGGATACTAGTTTTAAGAGGAAAAAACTAATCTCCCTTGGATCAAAATGATCTAATATCATAGTTAGTCTAAGGTAATGAGCGAGACAATCTCATAAAAGCAAGTGATATCCATATATACAAATACCAAGTGTGTTGTAGCTTCAATTCCAGCTAAATAAGTAGTATATAATAGACATTTTTTCCAATTCCTAGAATTATACCTAGTAAGTAAAGTTTTATCATAATGTAAATTATGATAATTATACTACTAGTATTGTCCAATATGTCATGTTTTGATAGTGGAAAAAAGTGAAATACTCAGGGATACCATCTCTTGAGAAGTTTTAATCAAGGAGGTAAAGTCACAGATATTAGAATTGCTATGGAAATGTGATAGAACCATGACTAAATCCATTACTCAAAATAAACGTGATCTTATCATATGAGACCTAATAATTTTGGTCAGTAAGTTGGATCTAGTTCAAGTGGGATTATTGTAAAAATTAGTTCCCTAGACCCAACTTTGTCACGACCCGTCCCCCTGGGGCCCGTGCCGTGACTACCCCAAGCCCACCTCTCGAAGGCCAGGGGCTAGCGACTAGCGCCAAAGGTTTTAACCTACAAGTGGGAGGAATTTTCCTAGATACCTGTACGCAAACACATGGCCAACCAAGTCCCAACTCACAAAAGGGAAACAACATACCACTGAAAAACTGAGTACAAGAACAAATGAATGTAAAGGGGCCAGAATACAAGACCGATTGAAATGGAAAAACAAAAAAAAGGTAAAACAATTACTGAGGTCATTTGCTAAGTATCTAACCTGAAGGGGTGGGTACAAATCATCACTACGACTCTCCATGTCAACCATCACCACCGTCCACCATCAGGTCTTGGCTCCCCAAGTCTCAGTCAAAGATGACCTTCGTCTACCCAAGACACAACAAGGTACGGGCGAAGCCCATGCAGGGGTGAGTATAACAACACCCAATAAGGACCCCAAGACCCCTGAAGGTCTCCTAGAATTTCAAAAAGGAAAAACCACATAGAATAATCCTAATCAAAAGCAAAAAAAAAAGATAGCTCACACCAGGTATATTCAAGGGTTGTAACAGTAGCATCACCAATCACATTGTCAAACACCTCAACTGCTAGAGAACTCCTCATCTATAGAGTACAGTGGGACTTCTGGGTCACACAGAGCCGCTTATTTCTAACCATGAACTACTTAGGTGCTCATTCCCATCGTGTATCGTGGGTCTGCTAGGTCACAAAGAGCCACTCTCCACCATGGCCTGCTGAGGTACTCCTCTTGTCTAGTACCATGGGTCTGCCAAGTCACATAGAGGTTCCCCCCACCATGGGCCTCCCAAGTCACACAAAGGTGGTTCCCACTGGGCCTTCGAGTCACACAGAGTCAAAAATCAGCAGTCTTCAGGTCTCAGCCAGTCATAGGGCTCCGTACATAGCACACTTGGGAGAACCTCTCCTTAATAAATTGGTCATATTTCAATTGGCACAAAGTCTCACAAAGAAGTAACCCGACGATCTGTCATGTCATAAGGGTTCCAACGCAACAGACAGAGTGTCAACCGGGCGCCCGATCTATAAGTTATAGGCATTTTAGTATTGAGGGCCCGATTGGATTTGGGTACGATCCAACCCGAAAAAACTCCAAATTTCACCAAAAGTCATGTGGAGTATCTCAAAAGGACCACCTCGTCCTAAGGGTTCTGGCGCTGCTGATAGTTCGTCAAACAAACATCTGGTTTAGGAGTTACGCCAAATTAAATGTAACTGGGCCGAAAGGGGTCTGAGTCCGGTCCTACCCAACCCTCTAGGCCTGGCCCGAAGGGGCTGGGCTTGGCCTGGTTTGGCTGGGCCAAGTCCAGCCCGCTGGGCTATAGGTTCGGCCCGGCCCACTAGGTTGGGCGTGGCCCGCTGGGCCTTGAAAATCGCTCGGCCCGCTGTCCGAGCTTGGGGGGTCCGCTCTCCTTCGGAATGACCGAAGCCATTCAGGCCTTCAAGGAAGTAGTGCCAGTTGGCACCACCTCTCCCGACCGATCCTGCTAAATCGGTCATGCGCGGGACCCGTAGACCATGAGTCCGCCCTTGGCCGTGACTAGAATCCACAATCTTCCTCTGCGGCGCATCGCCGTAGCGCGCCACCCGACTCAACAACTGCACCGAATGGCGCCACACTCCCCTGGCCGGTCCGTGTGGACCAGACCGCAATGGACCCGTGGGCATAGGTCCACCCTCTTCCACAGCTCGAAGTCGCTACCTTCCACCGCAGCGCGCCACCTTTCTTCAACGCGGCCAGCGAAGGCCGACCGCCCCTTTTCCGCCGTGATGACTTCGGGCACTGCAGTTCCTTAATGGAATATGGGTTCCGATCGCTGACTCCCTTGGTCGCTGGTGCTGCCATGCTGGAAAAGCCTCCTCGGGCCACCGGTGAAGCTTTAGTGGTCTACTTTTATTCACGTCCACGCCTACGACCCTCCTGGGACGGTGCCTGCACTACGCGGCCCTTGGTTCCACTTTGCCGCCAAAACTTTTGGTTATCCATGAAGAAAACCACCACAACTAAGTTCGATGGAGGGTTCAGAACTTATTCGTTTGGCTCGTGCCCTCCGCGTTAGCATAACAACATGGTAAGGATATTTTAATTATAAAAACTCCCATAAAGAAAACCACACAACATCCTCCCGCATTAAAGAATGAATCACGGATCAACCCGTTGGACAATTGATCCGTGTTCTTCATAATATTCAAGAATGGGCTAAAGGGGAGAAAACAAGCATATAAACCCCTACCTTGTATACATTGGAAGGTGCTCATAGACGCTTGCATTCGCCCGTAGATTCCCTCAACATCCATTGCTTGATCACATTCTTCATCAAAACAGAAAGTCATCGGCGCTTCCTCAGAGATTCCTCTCATAACTCTCCCAAAACCCAAGCCCGATCTTAGATTAAATAGAGGGGAGGATAGGATCAATGCACCACACAATTAATGTGGTTCATTAATAAGTATAATTAATGAACCTCTTTGATTCTCTCAATGGTGCAATTACTAATTATTTTAATTTCCCCAATGGTGTGGTTACACAAAAAGAGAGTCAATGCATTAAATGGATTGACGTTGCACTGCGGTCCCACCACCGTTTTTCCAATGATTGCAAAAAATAAAAATAAAATAATCTTCAGTTATTTTATTATTTTTTGTAATGTCCAAGAAATTAGCTTTTTTATCTAACCCTTTCCGGTCAATGTTAAGCTTCCCTTAAGCGAATCCCAGTGCTGCGGATTCAATGGTGCCCTTGGATTTTTAATCCGTGCACTGATTCAAAAGATAGAAAATTCCACCCACTCGTTTACTAAATGTACCTTAAAAAAAGTTTAAAAATTCCATTTTGAGCTCTCCTGTCTTCGGAAACATGTACTGTCAATTTTTGCAAACTCGTAATAATCCCAAATAATTAAAAAACATTATATGGAATTTTTGGGTCTTTACATTCTCCCCACCTTAGGGTTTTTCATCCCCGAAAGCTACAAAAAAATTAGGGTAACAAATGGGGGTACTGAGCAGGTATATGAGCCTCCCGAACCCATGTGCCCTCCTAGAGATTCTTGTGCTACTAACAAACTCATACTAGAGGAATAAACCACCCACAAAGGACCCACTCCTTTCGATTATCTATCTCTAATGGGAACTCCGCAAACTTCGCCCCGTCGTCGATGTTCAGCTCTCCGTAGTTGATAACGTGCGATGGATCATGCACGTAGCTCCTCAGCATGAGAACATGGAAAATATTATGCATCCGATGCATTTGTGGGGGAAGAACTAGATGGTACACCACCTCACCTACTCTTCTGAGGATCTGGGAAGGTCCGATGAACCTCAGAGATAACTTTCCGCCCCATCCAAACCTCCGTAATCCTCATCGGAGTGAGACCCGTAGAAAGAGATGGTCTCCCTCCTCAAACTCCAAGGGTCTCCGTATCCTATCGTCATAAGACTTATTTCGGCTCTGTGCAGTCTTCATCCTCTCTTGGATGATCTAAACATTCTCCATGGTAGCCTGTACCAATTTTGTACCCATAAGTGCTAACTCCCATGAGTCTGTCCAGTATAGTGGTGATCTATAATGTCGCCCATACAAGGCCTCAAATGAATCCATGATGATGGTGGAGTGATAACTGTTGTTGTAAGAAAAATCCACCGATGGAAGGTGGTCCTCCCAACTACGGACAAGATCAAGGAAACAAGAACGAAGCATGTCCTCGAGTGTCTGTATGGTCCAGTTTGTCTGAAATTCTATTTGAGGATAAAAGGCGGTGCTCAAGAATAGATATGCCCCGAACGCATCTTTCAATCCCTTATACAAGCAGGATGTAAAACATGCATCGCGATCAGAGATGATCATTGATGGTACCCCGTGGAGTCGTATAATCTTCTGTACATAGAGGCGTCCCAATCTCTCTATTGATCCCTGTTCTTGAATGGGTAGGAAGTAGGCCGAATTGGTGAGTCGGTCAACGATCACCCAGATGGAATCGTGGCCCCTAGATGTACGTGGTATCCCTATCATGAAGTCCATGGATATACCATCCCACTTCCATTCCGGAACCTCAAGTGGCTGAGCTAATCCTACTGGTACATGATGCTCGACCTTCACTTTCTGACAAGTTAGGCATTGTGATACAAACTCCGGCACCGCTTTCTTCATCCCTGGCCACTAGTACTAGTGCTAGAGGTCCTGGTACATATTCAACACTAAAATATGTACTTCCAAATGGGATATAAGGAACTCCATCAACACCTCCTCTCGTAGCATCACTGGTACCATGGTGCGTCCTCTGAAAAGGATGACGTGATCCCCACCTTCATAAAATCCTTCAGGAGACGGTCCTGAGGACATCTAAGCATGTCGGGCCTCATCTTCAATGTCCCCAAGATGAGCCTCCCAAACTCTCTAAAGGAGTGGGGGAGTGATAATCATAGACTGGAGGTAGGCCACTCCATCTCTATCTGCAAAGGATATTTGCAATGCAGCTAGCTGCTCTGTCGCCTCTCTCAGAAACTACAGATAAGACCTCCTTCTGAGTGTGTCTGCTACTACGTTTCCCTTCCTAGGGGTGTAGACTATCTCAAAGTCATCATCTTGGAGGAACTCTAGCCATCACCACTGTCTCAGGTTTAGGTCCTTCTGTGAGAAGATATACCTGAGACTCTTGTGATCAGAGTAAATAGTAAACCATTCACCCATCAAGTAGTGCCGCCACATCTTTAGTGCAAAGACCAATGCTGATAACTCTTGGTCATGGGTAGTGTATTTATTCTCATGCTATCTCAACTTCTATGAGACATAGGTGATCACTGATCTCTCCTACATCAGGACACAACCTAGTCCGGTCCCTAATGCGTCGCAGTAGACTACATACCCAACACCCTCTTCTGGTAGCCTCAAGATGGGGGCACTCATCAGTCTCCATCTCAGCTCTTGGAAACTCTACTGGAACTTGTAAGTCCAAAATAAAGGCCTACCCTTCTTTGTCAAGGATGACAAGGGTGCCTCTACCCTAGAGAAGTTAGGTACAAATCTCTAGTAGTACCCAGACAATCCCAGGAAACTCCACACCTCGGTCAAACTCCTAGGTGGATCCCAAGAAATAACTGACTCTATCTTTACGGGATCCAATACAACTCCAGCCTCCGATATAACATGCCCCAAGAAGTAGACTTCTTGTATAGAGAACTATAACTTCGAGAGCTTTCCATAAAGATGGTGCTCTCAGATTGTATCCAGAACTATCTACAGGTGCGTGGCGTGCTCCTCCTCCGATGCTGAGTACACCAAGATGTCTTCAATGAAGACTACCATGAAGTGATCGAGGTAAGGCTGGAAGATTCTATTCATGAGCACCATGAACACTGAAGGAGAATTTTTCACACCGAAGGGCATCACCAAGAACTCATAATGGCCATACTGACATCTAAAGGCTGTCTTCAGTACATCCTTATCCCGTACCCTGAGTTGATGATAGCCTGATCTGAGGTCTATCTTCGAAAACCACTGTGCTCCCTTTATCTGGTCGACGAGATCATCGATCCTTAGAAGAGGATACTTTATCTTCACAATCACCTAGTTCAAGTGCCAATATTCAACACAAAGCCTCAGACTTTTATCTTCCTTCTTGGTGAACAAAATCAGGGCTGCCCAAGGAGAAACGCTGGGCCTTACAAACCCCTTTATATGTAAGTCTTCCAACTGTACCCTCAACTCACAAAGCTCCACGAGAGCCATACGATATGCTGGTGTAGATATTGGTGTTGTCTTAGGGTACTGGTCTATGTAAAAGTTTACCTCTCTAAGAGGAGGTAGTCCCGGAACATCATTAGGTAAGACATCATCATACAGATCCACCACTAAAGGATAGCTCAGACTCCTCTCGTCTACTACACCGAGGGGGATACTAGCCAACTGATGTGTGATCAACTGCACCCTTCTTTGAGATATCCCATCATGTTCTTCAAAGGTTTCCTCCTCACTGGTGAAGGAAAACCTGATCCCATCCTCATGAACAGAGCACACTTTTCACCTAAAACAATCGATCTGAGCATGGACTGTGGATAGCCAGTCCATACCCAAGATGACGTCATAAGGCCTCGAATCTACTATTAGGAGATCCCAGCTGAAGTTCTTGCCTATTAGAGTGAGCTCACATTTCCTGTATCAGTGTGTAATCGTCGAATCCTCTCCTTTAGGAGTCTGTAAACGTAAGGATTGAGCCAATGGATCCATCATAATCTCCAAGCTCCGAACGAGAGCCATGGAAATAAAAGAGTGACTGAAACCTATGTCTATAAGAACTACAAATAGGGTAGAATAGACATAGATCATACCTCTAATCATCCCTGTAGCACCATGGTCATAGGCCTCTACTACATAGAGCTATGCTCGCCCCTGTCCACCTACTCCTGGTGGTTGGAGTGGACCACCTTGGGGTGGTGGTGGTAGAACCTAAAATTGTCATCCGCCACCTGCTGCACGACTTGCTCCTCTACCACGTCCACAAACCTGCATAACTCCATGCTTGAACCTTGACCTCTACCTCAGTGGTCACTCAACCGTATTGTGGTCATTTTTACAGTGGGTCGGGTAGTCACGTGCCATGTGTCCCTACCCGTCGAGTCACACAGAGTCGAAAATCAGTAGTCTTCAGGTCTCAGCTAGTCATAGGGCTCCGTACGTAGCACAATTCAGAGAAACTCTCCATAATCCATTGGTCACATTTCAACTGGAATTAAGTCTCATAATGAAGTAAACTGACTATCCTTTATGTTATAATGGTTCCAATGCAACAGACAGAGCGTCAACCGGGAACCCGATCTGTAAGTTATAGTCATTTTAGTATTGAGGGCCCGATTGGATTTGGGTATGATCCAACCCGAAAAAAATCCAAATTTCTTCAAAAGTAACTTGGAGTATCTCAAAATGACTGCCTTGTTCTAAGGGTTCTGGCGCTGCTGACGGTTTGTCAAACAAACGTCGGGTTTAGAAGTTACACCAAATTAAACGTAACTGGGCCGAAAGGGGTCCGAGTCCGGTCCTACCCGACCCGCTGGGCCGAGCCCGAAGGGGCTGGGGTCGGCTTGGTTCAGCTGGGCCAGGTCCAGCCTGCTGGGCCACGGGTTCGGCCCAGCCCACCTGGCTGGGCACGGCCCGCCGGGCCTCAAAAATGGCTCGGCCCGCTAGCCGAGCTCGGGGGGTCCGCTCTCCTCCCGAACGACCGAAGCCATTCTGGACTTCAAGGCAGGGGTTCCAGTTGGCGCTGCCTCTCCTGAACGGTCCTACTAAACCGGTCACGTGTGGGACCCGAAGACCACGGGTCCGCCCTCCGCCGTGACTAGAAGCCAAAGTCTTCCTCTGCGGCGTGCCGCCGTAGCGCACCGCCCGACTCAACAACTGCACCAAATGATGCCACACTCCCCTGGATGGTCCATGTGGACTAGCCCGCAATGGACCCGCGGGCACAGGTCGACCCTCTTCCACAGCTCGAAGTCGCGACCTTCCACCACAGCGCGCCGTTGCAGCGCACTGCCTTGCTTCAACGTGGCTACCCAAGGCCAACCGCCCCTTGTCCGCTGCGACGCCTTTAGACGCCACCGTTCCTTAATGTCCTATGGGTTCCAATCACCGCCTCCCTCGGTCGCTAGTGATGCCATGCTGAAAAACCCTCCTCGGGCCACCGGTGAAGCTCCAGTGGTCTACTTTTATTCGAATCCGTTCTTACGGCCCTCCCGGGACGGTACCTACACTGCATGGCCCTTGGTTCCACTTTGCCACCAAAACTTTCAGTTATCCATGAATAACGCCACCAAAACTAAGTTTGACGGAGGGTTCGGGCCTTATTCATTTGGATTGCGCCCTCCGCATTAGCATAACAACATAGTAAGGATATTTTAATTATAAAAACTCCCATAAAGAAAACCCCGCAACATCCTCTCGCATTAAAGAACAAATCACAGATCGACCCATTGTACAATTGATCAGTGTTATTCATAATATTCAGAAATGGGGTAAAGGGGAGAAATAAAGAATATAACCCCTACCTCGTATATGTTGGAATGTTCTCATCGATGCTTGACTTCGCCCGCCGATTCCCCCAACATCCGTTGCTTGATCACATTCTTCATCAGAGCAGAAAGTCATCGACGCTTCGTCAGAGATTCCTCTCATAACTCTCCCAAAACCCAAGCCCTATCTCATATTAAATAGAGGTGAGGATAGGATCAATGCACCACACAATTAATGCGGTTCATTAATAAGTATTATTAATGAACCTATTTAATTATCTCAATGGTGCGGTTACTAATTCTTTTAATTTCCCCCAACGGTGTGGTTACAAAAAAAGAGAGTCAAGCCATTAAATGGATTGACGTTGCACTGCGGTCCCACCACCTTTTGTCCAATTATTGCTAAAAATATAAATAAAACAATCTTCAGTTATTTTATTATTTTTTTGTAAAGTCCAAGAAATTAACTTTTTCGTCCAACCCTTGCCGGTCGATGTTAAGCTTCCCTTAAGAGAATCCCGGTGCCGTGGATTCAACGGCGCACTTGGATTTTTAATCCGTGCACCGATTCAAAAGATATAAAATACCGCCCACTTGTTTAATGCATGTACCTTAAAAAAAGTTCAAAAATTCCATTCTGAGCTCTCCAGGCCTCAAAAATATGTGCCATCAATTTTTGCAGACTCGTAATAATCCTAAATAATTAAAAAAATATATATGGAATTTATTGGTCTTTACATTATCCCCACCTTAGGGATTTTCATCACCGAAAGCTACAACAAAATTAGGGCAACAAATGGGGGTACTGAGCACGTATATGAGCCTCCTGATCCCATGTTCCCTATTAGAGGTTCCCGTGCTTCCAACAAACTTGTACTAGAGGAATCAACCGCCCATGAAGGACCCAATCCTTTCGATCCTCAATCTCCAATGGGAACTCCACAAACTTCTTCCCATCGTCGATGTCCAGCTCTCCCCAGTTGATAACGTGCGATGGATCATGCACGTAGCTCCTCATCTACTGCAAATGGAAAATATTATGCATCAGATGAATTTTTGGGGGAAGAACTAGATGGTACACCACATCGCCTACTCTTCTAAGGATCTGGGAAGGTCCGATGAACCTCAGAGATAACTTGACGCCCCTTCCAAACCTCCGTAATCCTCATCAGAGTGAGACCCGTAGAAAGACATGGTCTCCCTCCTCAAACTCCAAGGGTCTCTTTCTCCTATCATCATAAGACTTCTTCCGGCTCTGTGCAGTCTTCATCCTCTCTTGGATGATCTACACCTTCTCCATGGTAGCTTGTACTAACTTGGGACCCATAAGTGATGACTCCTCTAGGTCTATCCAGTATAGTGGTGATCTGTAATGTCGCCCATACAGGGCCTCAAATGGAGCCATGATAATGGTGGAGTGATAACTATTGTTGTAAGCGAACTCCACTGGTGGCAGGTGGTCCTCCCAACTGCGGACATGATCAAGGAAACAAGAACGAAGCATGTCCTCGAGTGTCTATATGGTCTACTCTGTCTGACCATCTATTTGAGGATAAAAGGTGGTTCTCAAGCATAGCTATGTCCTGAAATAATCTTGAAATCCCTTCCACATGCATGATGTAAAACATGCGTTGTGATCTGAGACGATCATTGATGGCACCCCGTGGAGTCGTACAATCTCCTGTACATAGAGGCGTCCCAAGCTCTCTACTGATCCCTGATCTCAGATGTGTAGGAAGTGGCCCGACTTCATGAGTCGGTCAATGATCAACCAGATGGAATTTTGGCCCCTAGATGTATGTGGTATCCCTATCACGAAGTCCCTGGATATGCCATCTAACTTCCATTCCGGCACCTCAAGTGGCTTAGCTAATCCTGCTGGTACCTGATGCTTGGCCTTCAATTTCTGACAAGTTAGGTATTGTGATATGAACTCTGCCACCGCTTTCTTCTTCCCTGGCCACCAGTACTAATTCCAGAGGTCCTGGTACATCTTCACCACTCCAATATGTACCTCCAAATGTGATGTAAGGAACTCCATCAACACATCCTCTCGTAGCGTCACTGGTACCATGGTGCGTCCTCTGAAGAGGATGACGTGATCCCCACCTTCATAAAGTCCTTTAGGAGACTATCCTGAGGATATCTAAGCATGCTGGGCCTCGTAATCAACGTCTCCAAGATGAGCCTCCCAAAATCGCTAAAGGAGTGGGGGAGTGATAGCCATATACTAGAGGTAGGCCGCTCCATCTCTATCCACAAAGTATATTTGCAACGCAGCTAGCTGCTCTGTCGCCTCACTCAGAAACTATATACTAGACCTCCTGCTAAGTGTGTCTACTACTAAGTTTCCCTTCTTAGGGGTGTAGACTATCTCAAAGTCATCATCCCAGAGAAACTCTATCCATCTCCACTGTCTCTGGTTCAGGTCCTTCTGCGAGAAGATATACCTGAGACTCTTGTGATCAGATTAAATAGTAAACCATTCACCCATCAAGTAGTGCCGCCACATCTTCAGTGAAAAGACCAATGCTGCTAACTCTAGGTCATGGATAGTGTAGTTCTACTCATGCTGTCTTAAATGCCATGATCCGTAGGTGATCAACGCTCTCTCCTGCATCAGGACACAACCTATTCCTGTCCCTGATGCCTCACAGTAGACTGCATATCCAACGCCCTCTTCTGGTAGCCTTAAGATGGGGGAACTCCTCAGTCTCTGCCTCAGCTTCTGGAAACTATTCTAGAACTTATAAGTCCACAATAAAGTCCACCCCTTCTTCATCAAAGATGAAAAGGGTGCCGCTACCCTGTAGAAGTTAGGTACAAATCTCTGGTAGTACCCATCCAATCCTAGGAAACTCCGAACCTCGGTCAAACTCCTAGGTGGATCCCAAAAAAGAACTGCCTCTATCTCTTCTGGATACAATACAACTCCAGCCTCCGAGATAACATTCCCCAGGAAGTGGACTTCTTGTATCCAGAACTAGAACATCGAGAGCTTTCCATAAAGATGGTGCTCTCGGATTGTATCCAGAACTATCTGCTGGTGCGTGGCGTGCTCCTCCTCTAATGCTGAGTACACCAATATGTCATCAATGAAGACTACCATGAAGCGACCGAGGTAAGGCTGGAAGATCCTATTCACGAGCCACATGAACACTGATGGATCATTGGTCACACCGAACGACATCACCAAGAACTCATAATGGCCATTCCGACATCCGAAGGCTTTCTTCAGTACGTCCTCATCCCGTACACTAAGCTGATGATAGCCTGATCTGAGGTCTATCTTCGAAAACCACCATGCTCCCTTTAGCTGGTCGAAGAGATCATCAATCCTCGGCAGAGGATAATTTCTCTTCATGATCTCCTAGTTCAGGTGCCAATATTCCACACAAAGCCTCAGACTCCCATCTTCCATCTTGGTGAACAAAATCGGGGCTGCCCAAGGAGAAACACTGGGCCTTACAAACCCCTTGGTAGGTAAGTCTTCCAACTGTACCCTCAACTCACAAAGCTCCACGGGAGCCATACGATATGCTGGTGTAGATATCGGTGCCATCTTAGGGCACTGGTCGATGTAAAAGTTTACCTATCTAAGAGGAGGTAGTCCCTGAACATCATTAGGGAAGACATCATCATACAGATCCACCACTAAAGGATAGCTCAGACTCCTCTCGTCTACTACATCGAGGGGGATGCTAGCCAACTGATGAGTGATCGGATGCACCCTTATTCAAGATAACCCATCATGTGCTTCAAATTTTTCCTCCTCATGGACACACCACACTTTTCACATAAAACAATCAATCTGATCATGGAATGTGGATAGCCAGTCCATACCCAAGATGACGTTGTAAGACCTCAAAGCTGCTACTAGAAGATCCCAGATGAATTTATAGCCTCTTAGAGTGAGCTCACACTGCCTGTACTGGTGTGTAATTGTCGAATCCTCTCCCGTAGGAGTCTCTAAATGTAAGGATCAAGCCAATGGATCCATCATAATCTCCGAGCTCCGAACGAGTGCCATGGAAATGAAAGAGTGACTGAAACCTGTGTCTATAAGAACTGCAGCTAGGGTGGAATACAGATAGATCGTACCTCTAATCATCACTGGAGCACCATGGTCATAGATCTCTACCACCTAGAGCTATTCTCTCCCCTGTCCTCCTGCTCCTGGTGGTTGGAGTGGACCACCTAGGGGTGGTGGTGGTAGAACCTAAAATCGTCATCTGCCACCTGCTGTATGACCTGCTCCTTTGCCACATCCGTAGCCCTGAAGACCTCCATACTCGAACCTCGACCATTACCTCGGCGGTCACTCAACCGTATTCTGGTCATTTGTGCAGTGGGTCAGGTGTCCACGTGCCATGTGTCCCTGCCCGCTATACATAAAGCAAATCCTGGCCCCCGTCTGACTCCCTCTGTCCTGGGAGCCTCGCACTAACGAACCCGAGTCTTGGGGTCAGCCTCTAGAAGACCTGGATTTCTTGGGACCACCGGTCTGCTGTCTGATTCCTACCGAAGACTCTGCCACCTAAGGTTTGCTGGCATCTCTAGCTGCAGGTGCCTACTCTTCCAAGAATCTCTCCATCATAAGGGTTCACTCTAGCACCCCAGCCTAGGTAGTGATGCTCAGAGACACTAACGAAGCCCTGATCTTCCGCCTAAGTCCCTGCTCGAAAGATCAATCCCTGAATAAAGGGTCTCACACCATATCTGTGGAGTAGAGAGAGAGGTAAGTAAATATTTCCAAGTACTGGGCCACTGTCATGCTACCCTGCTGTAGGTGAAGCAACTCCTGAATGTGCAGAGAGCACAAAGCCGTGGGAAAAAACTCATCCCGGAAAAGACTATCAAATTAAACCTAAGTGTGGTTCGTCTCATTGTGAGTTTGGATGGTCAAGATCCACCACCTCCCTGTCGATCCCTACAGAAGACTCGCCTCCAAGATTTCCATTTGTTCAGGAGGTGTCCTCACTAAGTGGAAGACCCACATCATAACCTCTATCCAGTCCCTAGAGACCTCAGGATCCATCTCTCCCTTGAACCTGGGAGGTCTCTGTCTCTGAAAATCATGTAGGGAACTGAGCCTATAAACTTCCTCTTCCGGAACTACCAAAAGTATATGCAGACCATCAGGTGGTGGTAGCACTAGTGCACCACCCGGTGGGTCCATCTCAAACACTGGTCCTTGAATGGACACCTCGTCGCTAGGTGGGCTATCCTTAAGACCTCGTATCAGGATCCCGGCTGGTCATACATGTAGAGGCATCCTGAGATAGATCAAGATGTACCACAGTTAGGACATTATATCTGGTTAGTTGAATATTATTCAAAATCATGAGACACTTATGCAACCAGTGTTTTCATGTATTGAGTCAAAAATAGAATTCAAGGTCCTAGTGCGAGGCTCCCAGGCCAGAGGGAGTCAGACTCATGAAATTTAACACTGTTGCTCCAAGTAAAAACATAGAATCCCAGTATTTGAGGGGGAACCGACCGCCCTTTGATACCACTTTGTCCCGACCTGTCCCCCGGGGCCCGTGCCATGACTACCCGAAGCCCACCTCCCTAAGGCCAAGGGATGGGGACTAGCATCGAAGGCGTCAACCTACAAGTGGGAGGAATTTGACTAGATACCTATACACACACACACACACACCCAACCAAGTACCAAATCAAAAAAGGGAAACAACCTACCACTAAAAAACTGACTACAAGTACAACTGAAAGTAAAGGGGCCAGAATACAAGCCCAACTGAAATGGAAAAATAGGAAAAGGGAAAAAAATCCTAAGTTCATCTGCCAAGGATCCAACCTGAAGGGGTAGGTATAGCTCTTCACTTCGGATCTTCATGTCAACCGTCACCGCTATCCACCGTCAGGTCGTGGCTCCCTGAGTCACAGTCAGAGATACCCGTCGTCTGCACAAGACACAACAAGGTGCGGGTGAAGCCCATGTAGGGGTGAGTATAATAATACCAAGTAGGGACCCCAAGACCCCCTAAGGTCTCCTAGAATTCCATAAAGGAAAAACCACATAGCATAATCTCAATCAGAAGCACAAAGAAAAGACACCTCACACCAAGTATATTTTAAGGTAGTAATTGTAGCATCACTGGCCACATTGTCGAACACCTCATCTACTGGATAACTCCTCCTATATAGAGTAAAGTGGGCCTTACTGGTCACACAGAGCCACTTCCCACTAACCTTGAACTGCATAGGTACTCCTCCCCATCGCGTACCATGGGTCTGCCAGGTCACACAGAGCCGCTCCCCACTGTGGCCTGCTGAGGTACTTCTTCTGTCGAGTACCGTGGGTCTGCCAAGTCACACAGAGGTGATCCCATCGATGGGCCTTCCAAGTCACACAGAGGTGCTTCCCACTGGGCCGTTGAGTCACCCAGATTCAAAAATCAGCAGTCTTCAAGTCTTAGTGAGTCGCAAGGTTTCGTACATAGCACGCTTGGGAGAACTGATCCTCAAGCCATCGGTCGTATTTCAACCTGAATGAAGTATCACAAATAAGTGAACTAGTTATTCTTCATGTCATAAGGGTTCCAACACAACAGATGGCGTGTCAACTAGACTCTCGGTCTGTATGTTATAGGCATTTTAGTGTCGAGGACCCGGTTGGATTCGGGTATGATCCAACCCGGCCAAACTCTAAGTTTCTCCAAAAGTTATATAGAGTATCTCAAAAGGAACATCTCATCCTAAGGGTTCCAGCACCAATGACAGTTTTTCAAATGGACGACCAGTTTAGGAGTTACGCCTAATTAAACGTAACTGGGCCGAAAGGGGTCCGGGTCCGACCCGACCCAGTCGGACCAACCCAACACAACCCACTGAGCCCAAACCAAATTGGATGGGCTCAAACTGGTTCGGATGGGCCTGGTCTGACCCGCTATGCCTCAGGTTCAGCCCAGCCCACCTGGCTGGGCACTTCCCGCTAAGACACAAAAATCACTCAGCCACTGGCCGAGCGCTGGGGATCCGCTCCCCTCATGAACGACCGAGACGTTTAGGCCTTCAAGGTAGTGGTTCCATTTGGTGCTGCCTCTCCCAGTCAGTCCCACTAAACTGGTCATGTGAGGGACCCACGGACCGCAGGTCCTCCCTCCGCCGCGGCTAGAATCCACGACCTTCCTCTGCGGCGCGCCGCCGTAGCGCACCGCCCGACTAAAAAACAACACCAGATGGAACCACACTCCCCTAACCGGTTTGCATGGACCATCCCGCAATGGACCTGCGGGCGTGGGTCTTCCCTCTACTGTGGCTTGAAGCCTCGGCCTTCCACCACGGCGCACCACCCTACTTCAATGCGGACGACGAAGGCCGACTGCCCCCTTGTCCACCACGATGCCTTCGGGCCCTGCCGTTCCTTCACAGCCTATGGGTGCCGGTCGCCGGCTCCCTCAGTCACTGGTGTTTCCATGCCAGAGAAGCCTCTGCGGGCCACCGGTGAAGCTTCGGTGATCCAATTTTATTATTTTCAGTGCCTATGGCCCTCCCGAGATGATGCCTACGCTGCGCGACCCTTAGTTCCACCTTGCCGCCAATACTTCTGGTTGTCCACAAAGAACGCCACCACAATCAAGTTCGATGGAGGGTCCTGACCTTGTTCGTTTGGTCCACACCCTCCGCGTTAGGCTAACAACATGGGAAGGATATTTTAATTATAAAAACTCCCATAAAGAAAACCCCACAATATCCTCCCACATTAAAGAAGGAATCACAGATCAATCTATTGGATGATTGATCCGTATTCTTCATAATATTCAAGATTGGGGTAAAGTGGAGAAATCAAGCATATAACCCCATACCTTGTATATGTTGGAAGGTGCTCATCGGAACTTGCCTCACCCATGGATTCCCCCAACGTTTGTCGCTAGATCACGTTCTTCGTTGGAGTGGAAAGTCATCGGTGCTTCGTCAGAGCTTCCTCTCATAGCTATCCCAAAATCCAAGCCCGAGCTCAGATTAAATTGAGGGTAAGATAGGATCAACGCACCATACAATTAATGAGGTTCATTAATGAGTATAATTAATGAACCTCTTTAATTCTATCAACAGTGTAGTTACTCATTCTTTTAATTTCCCCCAACAGTGCGGTTACACAAAAAGAGAGTCAAGACATTAAATGGATTGACGTTGCACCATGGTGCCATCACCGTTTTTCCAATGGTTGAAAAAAAGAAAAATAAAATAATCTTCAGTTATGTTTTTGTAAAGTCCAAGAAATTAAATTTTTCGTCCGACCCTTACCGGTCGAAGTTAAACTTCCCTTAAGAAAATCCTGATGCTCTGGATTCAACGGTGCCCTCATATTTTTAATCCGAGAACTGGTTCAAAAGATAGAAAACGCTGCCCATATGTTTACTGAACGTAATTTAAAAAAAGTTCAAAAATTCCATCCCGGGATCTCCGAGCCTTGGAAACACGTGCCGTCAATTTTCACAGACTCGTAATAATCTCAAATAATTTAAAAAAATTTTATATGGAATTTTAGTGTCTTTACATACTTGATCAATAATTTTTGAATACCATATCATGGATACCACAAGTTATACATTATGTCCACTTACCATAAGGGTGTTTATATTTATGCGTTAAATATTTAAATGGTAATGTACCTAGATTAATTTTCATATCAAATGGTTATAGAAGTTCCCATGACATAATGAGAACCTCAAGATACTATGACATTACTATTAATTATATTTAATATGGTCTAAATACATTATACTGACTGGACACAGTTGATGTTAGTCTATTAGGTTCTGAGGGATCATAATCATTAAGACTTCTTCTCATGAAGTTCTCACTTTTTGACCTCTAGTAGTTGAGATCATGTGGAAAGACTCACCAATAGGAACACCACATGTTTCAGGTGTCGTTGGTTGTTCCTATCTATGAACATGTGTATTAGTCTCCTGACTTGAGATCATTATCAATGTGTACCATTTGATCACATACTTTGATGAAAGGTGAAAACCATGACATTGAAGTCATGGTGAGGTAGTTTTTTTGGGCGTGTCATTGGTGGTATGCCATTGGTTTAATGATCAAGATAGAATTTATCGCTTCAAAATTGAGGATGTGATATCTCAGGCCTAGTTGATTAGGATGGTAGTACCTTTATTAAATCCATGGACAAGGTCGTCAAAGGTAAATCCATCCAGCTATATCAACAAACATTGAAGCAATAATGGATGATGACACAAGTGAGTGTCCTTATTTATGAGATATCGTATGACAGAGATATTATATTACACAACATGTGTTCATAGGATGGTTGTTGTTTCTGTGAATATTTGTCTCTTTAAGGGACTTGATGGTGTGATAGATTCCACTCTTGGTCTATAAATATTATTCACTACTATTGAGATAAGGGCCTAGAGGGTCACACATAATAGCACATTCAAGATTTCTCCCTATTCTGGTGAATAGGTATATAGGACATGGTGGACCCCATCACGGGGTCCAAGAGTTTTCCAAGTTCAATCACTGATGAATAAATAAATTCATTATTATTTGAGTATATAACAATTGGATTGAATTTATTTAATGTATTTACAAGTTTTTAAGTAAATACATGGAATAATATTAAATAGAAGAATAATATTTTATTATTCAACGTTTGTTTAATATTAGCAGGAATTATGAGTCAATTTAATGACTTGGTTTTTATCATGTAATATATTTAATATATATTACAAGTATGTGATAAATTATAAATATTATTTATGATATAGTTAGTTGATCATAATTTTTTTATTACTTATTTAGTAAACATTAAATATACGGGGGTCGTGGAACCCGAAATAGGTATTTTTTACATCCACTATATAAGTATATGAGGAGCACATTTCTGGGGGGAAATTTCATTCCAAAGGATTGTGAGCTCCTCTCTCTTCCCACATCCTTGAGAGAGAAAGATTCCATCCAAGAAATTTATCCAAGTATGTATTCATGGATCATATGAATGAAGTCGAGGTGATCATTGTGACATTAAAGAGATCATTGGAGATCTACACTAAAACCCATAATTTGATGATCAATGTTCATGAAAATTCTTGAAGTGTGTGTGGACAATATAGAGGGGTTTGGATTCAAATCCTTTGAGAAATTATCATTGGAGATGAGTTGAAGTCGAACACACTGTCAAATCAAATGAGGTAACTATTTATTTATTTTTATTACTTTAAATATTCAAACGAGATCCTCAAACCACTACTGGGACTCATATCAACAGTGACATCGGAGTTACATCACTCTAGTGATGAAAATTTTAAAATCCCTGACCCACAAGATTCCACTGCATTCCTCGGTACCTTCAAATTTGTGTACTATTCATCACTATACATGACAATTACCAGCTACTCATATTGAGTAGTGAACCTTATAAAAACATCACGTTCCATATTTACCTACTTTAATATACTTGCATGTGATAAAGTAAATAGAATAAGAGAATCAAGATATTAAAAAGTTCAAGAGGTAAAAGGTATAAAATTTATAATTGGTGAAAGAGTTCCTAACACTGATTTACCCCCTCTTAGTTTTCAGTATATACAAAATTGTTCCTCTCAATTGATATCATAGCCATGTTTCACATATATTAGATTCTATACATTATAGTTATTCTATTTTAACGATTTTAGTTTCCTTACTATGTTAAAAATTAATTGAATTGTTGGTGATGATGATCCATTTATCTCAGAGAAGAAGTCTATATCTACCAAGACTATGATAAATAGGAGAAATAAAGAGAAAAAGAAGATAAATAAGTGACCCCTATTATAAAATAAATAGGAAGTATCAGTGTCTCCATGCCTTACCAACAATGAAGATATATCAAGATTGGAACGTAAAGAGAAGGTGGATCAAGCTTCCACCAAGGAGAAGGAAAATATTACTACCTCAAGTGAATCATGATTGGTAAGTGATAATAAGGTTTGTGAAAATTCTTGTACCAACTGTCCTAAAGATGAAGATTCGTGCACAAGTGGTGATTATGATCAATCTAAAAATCAAGATATATCAATTGACAGATTAAGAGATATTCTATATTGTATTCCCATAGAAATTGTATCTCTTATTTGTGGTGTCTTTAAATCTATGAAGGAAGAGATCACCTTATAGGAAAACGAATATGGTTATTTTGGAAAGTCTTTACAAGGAAAAATTATAGAATTTTTAAATCTATCTAGATAGGTTAGATCCTTTGTAGTAAAAAAGAGAGAGCTTGAAAAAGTTTCCTCAAAATAGATCAATGAAGTTAGTGAGAAAGAGGGATTCAAGAAGGTTTTTAAAGAAAAGATCCATGAACATAAAGAGGAATTGAAAAATAGAATTAATTTTAGGGATTTACAATTGGAAGAAAAATTCAAGAAGATTAATGAACTTGAATCTTTATTACAAAAAAAAGTTAAACTGTATGAAGAGGAATCTGAAAGAATTAAGAAGTCTTGTGAAGAGAAAATGATTATGATTGAAGACCAGAAAATCATCCTCAATATAAAATGTATAGAATTGAAAGTTTTGTTGTCCAATATTGAGAGACACATATTGAGACTTTACAAAAGGATACAATTTAAACTACTACCCAATGCTCATTGAAGGATTCTAAGGCTTAAATACCTCCAACAAATGATAAAAAGATCTTGACTTTATTCTATGATATATCTTAAGAAACTATAAAGAAAGAGGGACCACCCATACTATTTGGTACTAATGTTTCTAAATATGTTTCCATAAACATTATAGGTTAGAAAATAAAACACAAATAATTAATGATGAATAAAGGTGATGATAATCCTACCACCATGACTAGGGTGGATAGGAAAAATAGTGTGGAAGATGGTTCCACACAAATATCCAAAAAATCTATGAAGAAGACCCAAAAAATTCATATAAAAGAAATAAGAATATCCAGGTTTTTGGGTTAATGTTGGTGGTACAATATATTCAGGAATTGTGTACAAGATTTTTGGTACAATACTATAAATAATAATGTATAAATAAGTTCCATATCAAGGGGAATCAAGCCAGAGAAGAAGAAGAAACATCCACAAGTTAAGAAAAATCTGTATACTAGAAACATATTTGGAAAGTTTAAAAATATCTGTGATGTATGCAATGGTAGTGGTCACAATAATGGTACATGATCATCATGACATGTATCTATAGATAATGAGAAAATAAGACCATATATGTTGGCTAATAAAGAAGAATCAACCTTAGGAAGAAATCAAAAAAAAAATTATAAACAAAAATTCTTTCAAGAAGGTATCAAAGAAGAATGGTGATAAGACATTGGATTCCAAATCCAAGAAGGTGAAGAAAGGTGGTGCATCCAAAAGAGATAATATGAAGGATTTCACTCAGAATAATCCATGTGAAAAATCCAAACTTACTAAAAATATTAATAATGAGATTTTAGTTATCTAGATAGAAGATTTGGAAAGAATGTGGAAAATAGAAGATTCACAAGCTAAGGCCAGTGAAAATGAAAATAAAAGATTCCACATGATGAAGATAAATTTAATTAGAGGTTTTTAACAAATGAAAAATATTGTTCTAAATAACTTTTGTGTGAGAGATGTAACAAATATGGACATGATACAAAAGGTTGTTTAACCATTATACTAGAATAAGAAGAAATCCTTAAGAGGGTTAAAAATGCATCATCCATGAAGGATGTTAGGAAGAAAAATTATATACATAGAGAAAAAGAGAATGTGAAGATATCAATTCTACCCCAATATAAATCATAAGATAATTTTAGATGTGAATACGTGAATACTAAATGAAACAGAACAAATTTTTGAGAAAACCATCTCAATTTTACTGTTGACATTGATGAAGCAATGAAGATCCACTTTATTCCCATAATATTTGGTTATTTTATTTGTGCTTATATGTTGGGGATTTAAGGTGAAACATGTTCTCAGGTGGAGAACATGATAAGCTGTTAATTCTTGATAACAAAGTTGAATAAGTAACCATCCTTGAATGATTCTTCAATTGGTCTTCAAATAAAAATATGAAATAGGATGTTAGGGGGTCAATTTTGAGTATTACATTATAGAACCAATAAATAAACATTACCCAATACATTTTTATTTCAATGATAAATTTAAATATTTATTTCATGATGAATTATAGTGTGGTAGGTTTAACCATGTCTTGTTTTTCTTTAACCACCTCAACTAATTTGAACTTTTTTTCACAACTTAAAAACTATGGCCTCGATTGTCAAACCATAGTGTTTTACTTCACCAATTATCTTCTCCATATAAACTAAAACCTCTTTTATCATGTGATTTTCCTCCTCATAGTGAATGGGATAAATCATTTCATTCAATAATAACCATGACCATCATGAAGGTAAATTTTCACACAATTTTTCTTTCCTTATATTAAAACCATCACAACTACTCATTTTTCTTCAATTTGGTACAAAAACATGAATTATTTTTCTTAAAAACATGAAATAAATTATTGAACCATGATGTGGTTTACTTTATAATGGAATCTTGGAAGTCATGAAAATATATTTAGAAACCATGGACACTGTGCTGGTTGTTTTTATCAATATCTTTACAAATTATTTTTCTAAGATACATAACCATGAAATATTTTTTTAAAAACCATGGAGTGGTTTGTTAAATTTCACTTTCATTCAGCTTTAAACTTCAAACACCACTCTAATGTTCTTTAATCACTCCAACCATCTCATAATGAATGTCCAAACACTATAAAACAGATTAGAATTACACAAATTCATCTAATAGTGAATGAAAATTATTTTTTAACATAAAAAACTAATAGTTTAAAAAATATAAACTCAAGTAACATCTCTAATAACACTCATTTTAAATCCACATTAGCTCCCTTTAAGAATAAATATACCCAAAAAACATCAACCAGTTTTATGGTAACATTAATATCCCCTTTTCATTTTTATCAAATGTTTAACATAAATATCCTTCATTAAAAACATCCCAAAATTTTATAATGAGTCATTAGTTAATAATTATAAGACTACATGATCATACTTGATGTAGGAAATAATAATGATGAAATGAAATCATAATTATTTCATTTAGCGACACAAAAACTATTCCAAAATTCTCTCCTCATCATTAAATCCCTTTATATAAATGTTAAACTCATTAATTGTACATATACTCAATAAAAACATAAAAATAGTTCACAAAATACCCTCACACACACATGATGAATTAAAAATTCCACACACACATATTTATAATTAAATCACATATTTCCATTTTGAAAAACTCCCCTTAAATATACACTTCACTGTAATAAGATATCTCTTCCCAAAAAGAAAAATATATACATTTAAAATGTTTTATATCCCACTTTGAAAAAATACAAATAAATAGTGAGATATGTGATAGAAAAATTATACCTTATACTTGGAATGTTGATGTTAAACTCCCATCATAAATCTAAGTTTTTATAATTAATCTTTTGAAAATGATTGATAAACACATCTACCACATAATACTTTATAGGAAAATAATCCATCTTCAAGAATAATTTTTCAAACTTCTCCAAGATAAAATTGAACATGATATTAATTTTATTCAATCAAGAATGATGAACTGTATTTCTCAAAAGAATTATGGAACTTTGATTATCACAACCCACTAACAAAGGTAACTTCATTCCCAGATTGAGATCCACAGTTATGTCTTTATCCATATCAATTTCTTTGTTTCTTTTATTGTGTTAAAATATTCCAATTCTACTATACTCAAGATAACATTTTTTTTCATGTGCCTATTTAAACACCTATCTCCCAAGAAAAACACTCCACCGAGTTTAGAATCTTGATCATCAATACTTCCAGCCCAATCTGTATTAGCATATCCAAAAATATAAAGTTTTACTATGTTTTTATAAATGAATTAAAAAATTTTATTACCATTAAAAACCAATTCATAATTTTTATTACCATTATTATACATTTTAATTATCTTAATTTTTATAACATGTGACTCATTAGGAATACCTTGATATATAATACAAAATTTAATAACATAAACAATAGTTTCTCTTGAAACCATCTATTAGATAAAACTTTTACGGGGTTTTATAATATCCTGTAAGCCAAATTCCTTTCCATATTCATCCTTTGAATGTTTGGTTCCCAAAAAAATTAGAGTAGAAACCAAATCCCCACATTCTATTTTGAACTCTTTAAAAGTTATCAAGAATGTTTCTCTTGAGAAAGAAATATGTGATCAATCTCTTGATAAATTTTATATCCCAAAAAGTACTTAATTTACTAGAGCATAATTATATTAAAAAAATCCTTCATTTGGGTGGAAAATTATTTTAAAATATATTATTCTTTTCCAAAAAATAAAATATCATCAGCATAGATGATAACACTAAGATATTTTTATTGAGTTTTTTTATTTATAGATTATTTTTTATTCTCTATTTTATGAAATTTACTAACTTCAAACATTATTAAAGATTCAAATATAATGATCTTGAATCCCACTTTAATCTATATATTCATTTCTTCAACTTTTAAAAATATTTTTAATCATATCAAAGCATAAAAACTTTGGTTTTTTCGATGTATACTTACCTTTGAAGTTCATTATTAAGAAAGAAAAACCTTATATCAATTTAGAACTTTTTATTCTTCTTTGAGAAATGATAGTAGGAAATAACCTTATGGTTTCATGCCTATAAACCAAAGAAAAAGTCTCATCAAATTCAATGATTTCAACCTAAGAGTATCCTTTATGTTGATATGTGTGGAGCCTAATTTAATAGAGTCCAAAATATATAATGATCCAAAAATTTCACTATTTGATGAGGAGATATTGATTTAATGTTATAAATATGAGGTAAACATGTAGTTTGAATTATAAATATCACATGGAGTTGACAAAGAATGTATATTCTTATTTTATAATTTCATGTAGGGTTAACATAGAGTCACATAAATAAATTTTCACATTAAGTTTATATGAAGATGCTGATGTCAATTTTTTTCATTGATGTGAACATAGAGGAGTTGAATTTGTTTTTAGACAAAAATTTATTTTAACTCCAAAATTTATTACACATTTTTTCTCATTCCATTAAATTTGTGCTTAGCTATAAAATGTTGGTTGTTTTATTGTATAAAAAATACTTGTATATTTCCTTGGAAATGGTGAAATTGTTTCTCCCCTATATGGTCATAGGATATTATTCCCAAATTATATAAATCATTATATTCAATTTTCATTTTTTTTTCATTTTTTATTCTCTAATTTTCATAACAAGTGAAATCAGAGCATTATTTTAGGTTTTAAGGCTAAAAATTGTTCTTGAAAAATAGTTTTAGGTGAATGAACAGTGAATATTAATCTATTTAATGAAAATGAATTTATCTTTTGGAAGATATAAATTGATTATTATCCATATTAGTAGAAGATGAACCTAACATTGATGTAGGAAAAATAGTAATGATGTAACATCCCAAGTTTTTAGGAAGCATATTCTTTTTATAAAACTTATTTTTATAATTCTAAAGTATTTTTTCTATTTTTTAAAGGAATTTAAATTGATTAGAAAATAAGTTTCACATGATATGAATTAATCTAACAACACTTTTTTCATTTTTAAGTGTAATGTTACAAAAAATGTACATAAAACTATGTATTGTACACCATGAACTATTACTCACCATGGATAAAATATATCCATAAAAAGTGTATAAATCAATAAGGGAAAATAAATAAAATATTCACATCTAGAAAATATCCTAGAACATCTTCAACCATGAGGATCATCAATATCCAAACAAAACCTATAATTAGGAAGTCCAGCATGAAAGGAGAAAACATTATGAAAAATATAAAATATGAAATTAGAACTATTCCTTGCAAAGTGAGAGTTTAATAAAAAAATGATTTAATGAGTCTATATATATATAGAAACAAAATCTATCCATTACAAATATGGTCATTGAAAATATGGTCATTGGAAATATGGATTTTCTTCAATGTTTATAAACATCATGAATATATTCAAGGTTCTTAACAAGTTTTTTCAAAGGTTGAAGTTGTAAAAAGTTCAAGTTATAAATACTATAAAAATTTTGAGTTACAAAATTGGAGTTGTAGTTACATAAAGTTCAAACTAAAAAGTGGTGTAGTTAAAAATAAGGATCTAAGAAAGAAGTATGAAGGTTACTAGAATGATTCCATTAGATATAGGATTGGAAAGTTATTGGAAGGATTCTAGAAGATAAATAATGATAATAAAAAGACATTGTAACTTCATAAGAAGAATAGTTCTATCATGGCTTGACCCACCAGTGCCTACCTAGCCAATGGTAAGTTGAGTGTGACTACCCCAATACAACTTCCAATAGGAAAGGGGATGAATACTAGTGCTAAGTAGTCATATCCCACATATGGGAGTCATTAGCCTAAGTACCTATACACACACACACTCTTCTACATGCCTATAAAATTCCAAAAGATGAAATAACACAACCGATACCAATGCATGAATAAATCTAAATCCCACCATCCGAGTACCACATAATATAGAAATAAAAAATTTCCAAATAAAAGACCACCAAAATTGGAACTAATGTCCAACCTTCTCAAAAGGAGGGGACTTCTTCCAAATATAAAACTGGTATAAACCTTGATATGTCTATCCCAATATATGCTCTACCTGCCCTCGGTCCTCCTAAGACACCATAAAAGGCTTGTCATATGCATAAGTCATGACAAAACCATTAGGTTAAATACCCTGAGATGGGAGGGGAGGGGGGTGAATCAAGGCATGAAAGATTAAAACAACTGGCCCTTCAGATCTTGTTTCATTATTAAACGAAACACTATTATCTCTCTTTCCCATAGCAATATATGAATAGAAATGAAATCATACATGATAAAAAAAAATTTTACTTGGTTCACCCTCACTGGACTACATCCAAGGAGTATACAAAGATAATGTGCCGATGTACCAAATAAACTAAGGCTCACTACCAAATTACATGGTTAGGGATATATCACTTATATTCCTAGAATCACCACCTTTACAATATTTAGGGTAACCTCACTGCTTTCCCAAGATTCACTTCTTGATTATATTTCTATGGATCACTACTAGTGGAAAGGATCATCGTATTTCTCTTCCTTTGGTCACTACTACGGAAAGGATCCACTCATAGTTTACGGACATGTTGGTCCTTCATTATCACTAATGGATGCATCCTCAACTGTAGATAGATGCTCTATTGAAGTTTCTATTTTCCACATACTGTTAATTTATGGAAATTTATTTTGCAAACTATTTTATTCCCCCCGTGAACTATCCTTCATCCTCTATGAAATTCCTTTAATCCTCCACATACTGTGTTGCACCATGTGGTGCGAGTGCTTTGCAGACCACCTCTTCTTCCGTGGACCTCCCATTATTCTGTATACTGCCTCTTCTTAAATGGACCATATACTCTTCCTCCAAAGACCAGTTATGATTTGTGGTCCCTTTTCCTTTGCAATATACCATGCCCCAAAAAAACTATTTCACAAAATATTCTCATGAAATACTTCACCCTTCACGGAATCCTCCCTCACGAACCACTTTAGACTTTCAAATTCTTTCTAGAGTAATGATATTTTGTAATGAAATTCAATCTATACTTAACATATGATTAGGGGTATTTATATAGGAAAATAGATCCTCAAAACCCACTAATCCGAATTTCCTGAAACATTGATGCGGTACAACCTTCACCTTGAACTATGCTATGCGGTCCGCATAGCGCCCTTCTTCTTTGTAGTGGCCATTGTCTTCTGCATATGAAAATCCCTTTGTGGTAGCTATAATCACCACCTCAATCTAAAACTGACATGATTCCTGCAAACCATTAGCCTCTTTTGAACTGCAAGCCTCCTGCGAAATGTTTTTCCCTACGTGGTCCGCATAGCGTGCTTCACTGTCTGCATAGCGCTACTATATAGAAATCATTCATTTGATTATTTTCCATCACCATTCCATGTACCACCTTTGTGGTCCACGAAATGTGCTTCATGATCCATGAAATGTGAACACATTTGTGTAAAACCTTTCTTTTCCAAAAAAAAACTCTGGATTTTGAGGCCCAAAAATTTGGCAAACACTAGGAAACTACACCACCTTAAATATATGCTTTAGAAACACCAAAAAAACTTATCCATAGTCATCTGGATTTTTCAACAAACAAAATCACCCCAAAAACATTGAGATGACACCTTGATCCATTTTTCCCAAAAAATATCCCCCTTTGGGTTTGTTGATAAATCTTCATATTTTGATACAACATTAAAGCTTATTCCATCTTCTACCAGTATTCCATTATTTCGATTAAGATAGTGATCAAGGACTTACTAAAAACACACTCTAATCCCACATAAGCCATGATCAACTTGAGAAATAAGAGTATCATTCAAATTTAATCAATGAATTACTTCATTTTATTCCAAAACCACTCATCTACTTTCATTATGAAACTTATTTTTCATGATATATAACATATGATTGATCACCTATAACATTTTCAGATTTAATAATCCCCCCACTTCACTAATCTCCCTTCTAGATTCTCCCTTATCTTGATTAAAAAAATTTATCCCATTTTATATCTACAATTTCTACTCATTTTTCAACAAACCCAAAGGCCATTCCTTTTAGGTATTCAATATGGTAAAGAACACATATTCACACATTAGAGAAAAACAAACCATACCACGGGGAGAGGGGGATCTCACATACACACTTTTTCTAGTGAAGAGAGTCAAATAAACTCTTAGAGCCAGTCGATTCCATTCAAATATTTCTTTGGGTAAGGCCTTTTTCATAATGTCCATAACCTGTAGTTCTCTAGGAACATAATCCAACTTCACAAGGCCTTTCTTAACCTTCTCCTTGATAAAATGATACTTGATTTCAATTTTATTTATCCTTGAGTGATGGAATGGATTTTTTCAAATATTTATAGAACTTTAATTATCTCAATAGATTCTGATCGGAAAATTCACTTCCACTCCCATATCATCATGATGTTGATTCATCCACAATAACTGTGTGCAGGCTTGAGTAGCCGGAATATGCTGATATTATATAGTTTTTAATGAAATTAAATATTTTTTCTTTATTATCCAAGAAATAAACAATCAACCAAGATAGAATATACCATCTAACATTTATTTTCTATCATCAACGGATCTGGACCAATCTGCATATATATAGCACAATAACCCTTGCTATGATTTTTCATTATATAGAAAGATGAAATCCATCATGCCCTTGATATATCAAATTATTATTTTCACTATAAGAAAGTTGATTTCCTTGGGATTAATTTTATACCATTCTTATTATAATGTTGTAAAAGAATATTAGGTCTTTTCACTATCAAGTAAAATAGACTTCCAATGATTTTTTTTGTATCCTATGACATTAAATGCATTGCATTAATCATCTCATGATAGTTTCATCTGGGTAGACACCAGAGTCTTCATCTCCTTGGAATTATCCATTAAAAATATTCTCAAAACCTCTTTGGAATATTTATATTGAGAGATGAATGTTCCATTTTTTCCTTATGTCACCTGTAATCCAAGGAAAAATTCTAGTTCACCAATCATTGAAATTTCAAATTCACTTTTCATGAATTTCATGAACTGAGTGCACTGTGCTTCATCTGATCCAAGAAATGTTATTTCATCAACATATAAAAGCATCACCATCCTTTTATTACTGTCAATATTGACATAGATATTGTAATCAACTCCACCACACTGAAAACCGAGCTTCTTTAAAAACCGATCTATCCTTAAATACCAGGATCTTGGTGTTTTTTAACCTATACAGTGCCTTCTTCAGCTGAAAAACTCTATCATCATATTCATGAATGAGAAAACCATCTGGCCACTCAATACAAACTTCTTCTTCCAGAACCCCATTAAGAAATATAGATTTGACATCCATCTGGAAAAATTTGAACTTTCTTTTCACCACTATGGTCAAGAATAATCTTTTTATCTCTATCCTTGGAACAAGTGAAAATGTTTCATCAACATAAATACCCTCTATTTGGGAGTACCCTTTGCACACTAGTCATGCTTTGTTTCGAATCACTATTCCATCTTAATTCATCTCATTACAAAAGACCCATTTAGTCCTGATGATATTCTTCTATATTTTCCTCAAAAAAATCTCCCACATCTGATTCTTCTCAATTTGTTCAAGCTCTTAATTCATATCATAGACCCAGTTTTCATCTCTAGATACTTCTTTAAAAGATTAAGGATCTACATGTGATAAGAATGATTATTTCTATAGAGTCTTCATACTTCTTTTCAGTGCTGGTTCTGTCTGATCACTGATTATGTTCTGTCTACAAATTTCAGCTCTTATATTCATTTTTTGTGTAGATACTATTTTTTCTCATCCTTCTCATTATCTGAATCTTATTATGAATAATACTCTAGAGTAGGAACATCCCATGATCCTATTATCTATTTATCACTATCCTCCTGAGACTGATCATGTATTTTATGAATATTATTTTCATTCTCCAATATAGTTACATCATATCTTTCAAATACCTTTCCCAACTACTTATTTAAGCATTTATATTATTTTATTTTCTTTTAGTATCAAGAAATATCCCTTTATCTCTAAGAGATTCAAACTTCTAGTGTTTCAACTTATTGAGAATTAAATAATTACTTCTGAAGACTAGAAAGTACTTCAACATTGGATTATTTACATACCATAACTCATATGAAGTCCTCTCTTATTTTGTAAATAATAAATATCTATTTGATGTGTAGATTGACGTCATCACTACTTCTTTCAAAAACTTCTCAAGAAGGTATTTCTCAATGATCATTGTTCTGGCCATGTTGTTGATAATTATATTTATTCTCTCAACTAATCTATTCTAATGTGGAGTTATTACTGCTGACACTTAGTTCCTTATCCCATTTTTCTCGATATAATCCTCAACTTGGTGATTTGTAAACTATGTTCCATTATATGTTCATATATTCTGAGTTATTTTACCCAACATATTTTCAACTTCTATTAGATAAGTTTTTATGCAACTGAACACCTCAGATTTTTGGGAGATGATTGAAACCCATGCCATTATTTTAAAATCATTAATGTAGAGAATATAATATCTCCTCCCATAAATAGATCTTGGTAAAATAGGTCCAAACACATCAATATGAAACAAATCAATATTTTTTTTGACCTTTTCTCTTTTTCCTTATATGTTTTTCAAATGATCTTTCCTTATTGACAAGCATCACATATATAGAGGTGCACCCACTATAAATGACATTTCCTTCTTAGGGAACCTTTCTACAAGATGTAGAACCATTCCACATTGAAAGCACACAAGTGGGAGTTTCCCCATGAACTTTAGTTTTCCTCTTTTAAGGTCTGAGGAAAGGAATGACATCACCTCATCCATCTCTTCATATTCCTATCTATATTTAATGGCGAGCTTTATCATGGCCTTGAATTCCACTTATCTGGACTTACCCTTTTCTACAACATCATTATCATTATTTATCATTTCATATTCTAGAAGATAACTATGGAAGTTATCCATTGTAATCTCTTTCAAATGTTTATCTTCTAATATAGAAACATTCAGATTGAAATGAGGTGGAAGTTTTCTCAAGATATGATTAACAATCTTTATCTATTAAACAATTTATCCAAGACCATGCATTTATTCCACAACAACATTTACTCAGTCAATGAATGTATCAACAGGCTCATTAGGATGCATTCTAATATCTTCATACTTGTTCCGTAGAACCTGTATATCTGATTCTTTAACTTTTGAGTTTCCCTCATAAATATTCAATTGCTTTTTCCAAATAGAATGTTATGGATTACATGACATCATATTCATATATATTTCATTGGATAGGGCTTCCCATAATGAATTTATTTCTTTGGTTTTAGCATCCAATTACCTTTGGTCAACTTCTGATAAAGAACCACTTTCGATATTGGTTGAAATTCCATGCATTACTGCTGTAAAGACATCCATTCCTAATGACCAGAAGTAGTACTGCATCCGATTCTTCCATAATTGAAAACTATTTCCATCAAAGATCATAATCCCTTTGTGATTGAAAAATTTCATTTCTTCAATTGAGAGAGAACCAATAACTTTTAACCTTTCTCTCTAATACCAATTGTTAGCCCAATTAGGTTAAATACCCTGAGAGTGGGGGTGAATCAGGGTATGATAGATTAAAACAACCGCCCCTTCAGATCTTGTTTTGTTGTTAAAAAACACTATTCTCTATATTTATTGTAGAAATATATGAATAGAAATGAAATAAAGTATGAGACACAAAAATTTTACTTGGTTCACCCTCATTGGGATACATCCAAGGAGCATATAAAAATAATGTTCCAATGTACCAAATCCACTAAGGCTCACTACCAAATTACAAGGTTTGGCCTAGATCACTTCTATGCCTAGGCTCACTGCCTTTAAAATGTTTAGGGTCAACTCACTACTTTCCCAAAGGTCACTACCTGATTATATTTCTCTATATCACTACCAGTGGAAAGGATCACCTTCTTATTCTTCATTTTCTCATTGCCCTAGAAAGGATCCACTCACAGTTTACGGACATGCAGGTCCATTCATTATCACTAATGAATGAATCATCAACTATAAATAGATGCTTTATTGAAGATCCTATTTTATGAATACTTTTAGTTTTCAGAAATTTCTTCTACGAACTGTTTTAGTCCATTCATGAACTATCCTACATCCTCCATGAAATTCCTTTAATCCACTACATACTGTATTGGACCACGTGGCTCGAGTGCTTCAAGGAAAACCTCTTCTTCCGCAGACCACCCCTGATTCCATAGACCACCTTTTCTTTTGCAAACCATCTCCTATTCCTCCATAGACCAGTGATGCTTCGCATTCCATTTTACTTTGAGAGATATCGAGCCCCACAAAACCCTTTTGTGAACTATTCCCGAAAACTACTTCATGTTTCACAAAATACTACCTCACGAACCACTTCAGACTTTTCTGAATTCTTTACAGAGAGATGATATTTTTTAATGAAATTAACTCTCCACTTAAAATATGATTAGGGGTATTTATATAGGCAAATATATATGAAAAATCAACTAATATGAATTACCTTAAACTTTGATACAGTACAACCTTCACCACAAACTATGATATGCGGTCTATATAACACCCTTCTCCATTATGATGGCTGATGTATTTTGCAGATTAAAAACCCTTTGAGGATACCATAATCACCACCTTAATATGAAGATGATATTACTCTTATGAACTATTAGCCTCCCATGAACTGCGATCCTCCTACGAACTATTTTTCCCTACACGGTCGGCATAACATGCTTCACGGTCCACATAACACTGCTATGTAAAAATCTTTACTTTTCCAATTTTCCATTTCCATTCCACGTACCTCATTAGTGGTCTATGAACTATTCTTTGCGGTTTGCAAACTGTGAGCACCTTTGTGGAAAAACTTCCTTTTCCAAAAACAAAATCCCTATTTTTAGGCCCAAACATTTGGAAAACATTGGGAAACCACACCACCTAAAATATTTACTTTGGAAAAAATAACCAAAATGATTCAAGGTCATATGGATTTTTTGGAAAATACAATATCCCAAAAAAAACTAAGATGGAACCTTGAGGGATTTTTACCCAACAATATGGCATGTGCGGGCAGAGCCCTTGCAGGGGTGAGTATAAAAACACACAGTAGGACACCCTGAAATCAATAAACATAAAGCATCAAGAGTATCCAACTTATAAATATGTAGGTATATAAATCAAGATATAAAACATAATTATAATCAAAATGAAATCCATATATAATCATAACAGGATCCATATCTCAAGAGATCATGACCATACTACGAGTAACATGATTCTGCTTGAGTCTTCAAGGTAACACTTATTCTTAGAGAACTCATTCCACGATCCATGTGGCCAGTGATGGAAATTATTCGGGAGGTATTTTTCATTGGGTCTCACCAAGGAAGTACTCATTAGAACTCCAATTTCCCAATACACAGATAGGGTATCACACCCAACACTACTAGGGGATGCCAAAAATCCTACTGGATCAACCTTCTAAATATGGGATCAATACTCTATTCACGGTGGTCACACTGATACCATGGACCCCACCTAAGAAAGATATGATATAGGATTCCAACCCCAGGAATCACAGAGGGATACCATGAACTCTATCCAAAACAGAACCCATAGAGGGGATAATAATCTTATACCAAGGACTTAATTCCACACTGTACCCTTATTGGGATGGACCAAGGGATTACACTCAACTAAACCCAGTCTATAATGAAGATATGTAGGAACTCAAACTAACTTATAAAAAGTAAATGATATGTCTCGTATTCCATGGGTCTGACTATGTACCATGGCTTGTTACCATGTACCTTTGTCCATTACTGTGTACTCTAGCCCCACTCATGTTCCTAGTGGTTTATGGGTCCTCTGGTCGTGTTTGAGTAAAATTACGTTCCCAAGTATTCAACCCATTCCCATGTGCTTAGATATTTCCATACCCTTGTACCATTTGGGATACATGATGAGCTTATAGAATTGGGTCACACATCGTGTGGTATGAACCACACAACATGTGATCTTTTTCTATGCATGTAAACCCAACTATCATAGAAAACAGACCACATATCATGTGTTCTTTTGACTACATTCTTTTTTTCGGAATTGCTCATAAATTCTAAACTGTTCACGTGTCTTCTCTCATTTGGACACTGCTAGTGAATCCACCATCCATCATGCCTGTATATCTTGGATCTATGGTCGACCATGCCTATCCATTTCCAGTGGCCATATTATAGCCTCTTATTTATACAAGAAATCATCATTGTTTCACAATCTCACTAGAAATCCAAGATATGTGTACCGAGTATCCCAAATCCGAACCTAAAAAAACATCCTTCATCATGCACCAGAACCATGTCATAGATCTCTATCCAGAACCTATGATAATTATTTGTTTCACCAATGATCAATTGAACAATAATATTTCACTAGATATCTGTCAAACCATTGACCAAATGAAATTCCAGTGGTGATCGTATGAAGAATGAGGAGAGAAAACCAAAAAATAAAAGAATAAGGAATGAACCTCAACTGTTGTTTATGTTGGACTCATTTTGTTCCATTATAATGAGGAATGAAGATAAAAAAAATATCCAATAAAAATTTCAAAAATCCTAGGTAGATAAACCCATGCCTGCAACATGATCGACCCGCAAATCAATCTATTGGTTGATTGAATTTCCTTCATTGTGGGATAATAAAACAGGGAAAATAAATCATAGAAAACAACAACTTACCTCGAGTTAGGTTCAATCATTGAAAAATAATGAATAATTATTCTTGCTATTGGTGTGAACCTCAAATTTCCACTAGAAAAATGACCCTCGATTCGTTTTCATTTTCCAAGATCTCCTCTAATGGCTCATCTCTCAATCCCAAGGTTATGTGAGTAACCCTAATAATCAGCCACAACCATATATTTATAGAGGGTAATTAGGTTTTTCATTTTAAGCAAATAATTAAATAAATACATTTAATTTATTTAATTATTTCACTGACAGTGGTGACCAAGAAAAAACCTGATACTGAAAAATTTATATTATGCATAGGATAAAACCCATGTTTCAGACTCAACATTGGTCTTATATTTCCATTCCAAGTCATTATTTGAGATTTATTCCACTATTTTAGGAAAAATATGTGAAAATGATATTAATATATTCATTATTTTTATTAAATCGTTTCTAGGCTCCCTGAGCCTTGAAATCTGGCACCATCTCAGTGCCTATTTCTGAAAATATTATTAGATATATTCCAAACCTTTACATGGAAAAAAGATGTTAAATTCTCCCCACCATAGGGATTTTAATCCCTAAAAGTGAAAAAGGAATACTCAAAAAGGTATGGGGAATTGAGCTGACATATGGGTCTCCCACTCCCAAGTGATCTTTTGAAGATAACTGTGTTGCCACTGAACATGCACCAAGGGAATATCTCACCCATAAATGATATTCTTTTACTAATACTTGATCTCCAATGGGTACTCAGCAAATATAGATCCATCCTTGATGTCCAACTCACCCCAATCGATAATATGTGATTGGTTTTTCACACACTTACTCAGATGAAACATGAGGAAGACATCGTGTACCAGATCTAACTATGGTAGTAAGTCCAAGTGGTACACCACCTCACCAACCTTATGTAGTATACAGAAACAACCAATGAATCTCAAATATAACTTGTCATCTTGGCCAAATATCTATAGTATATGTCGAGGTGAGACCCTCAGGAACACATGGTATCCCTCCCCAAACTCCAAATTACTCCATTTTTAGTCTATATAAGACTTTAAATGGATCTTTTTATAGTCCTTATACACTCCTAGAAGATCTACACCTTCTATGTCATAGCTTGTACCAACTCTAGGACCATGAGTGCTGACTCATGTGGATCAAATCAACATAGTGGTGACATATAAGGTCACCCATAAAAGCCTCTAAGGGCTCCATACCAATGGTAGAATGGCAGATTTTGTTGTATGAAAACTCCACTAAGGGTAGGTGATCCTGATAACTAAATAAAAAGTCAAACATGGAAGCCCACAGTATGTTCTCTAAAACCTGAATGGTCTACTCAATCTAGTTGTTAGTCTGGGGGTGAAACACTGTTCTCAAAAAGATTGTGTCCCAAAGGCCTCATGCAATCCTCTCCATAATCATGATGTGAAGTGAGCAGCATGGTCTAAAATGATAGTAGAGGGAACTATGTGAATCTATAATATCCCCTATACTTAAAGGTGTCCCGAGATCTCTATTGAACTTTTCTATCGAATATCCAAGAAGTTGGTTGACTTAGTGAGTCGGTCTATGATCAACTAGATGGAATAATATCCTATAAACATCTATGGTATCCCCATAATTAATTCTATAGATATAATATCCCACTTCAACTCTATCACCTCAAGGGGTTGATCTAAAATCACTAGAACCTAGTGCTCAACCTTCACCAACTAACAAGGCATCAAGAGACAAACTCAGCCACACTTTTCTTTATCCCTAGCCACCATAACGGAATCTAGTGGTTGTAGTACATTTTTACCACACACCACAAAGGGGGATGCATGAAATTCCCTTAGAATCTCCTCATGAAACATCCTTGGGAATAATGTTCATCCTCTAAAAAGGATCATGTGCTCCACCCCCTTTATAAAATCTACCAGGAGCACATACAGTGGATATCAAAGAACATATGGTCACATAGTTAGTATCTCCATGAATATCTTCCCTAAAATTCTATACAAGTATCGGGGTAACAACCATCGACTAAAGATAAGATGCACCATACTCATCAACTAAGGAAAACTACAATGATACTAACTACTCTGAAACCTTATTCAATAACAGTGATCAAGATATCCTAATGAGAGAATCTTCTACTACGACCCCCTTACGAAGAGTATAGGATATCTTAAATTCATAATTCTAGAGGAAATCTATCCATAATCTCTATCTCAAGTTAAGATCCTTTTAATAGAAGATATATTTGAGACTATTTTGGTCATAGTATATGATAAAACTCTCACCCATAAGTCAGTGTTGCGACATATTTAGGGAGAAAACTATCACTACCAATTATAGATCATGGGTTACATAAATATACTCATGTGATCTCAACTACCAAGACCCATAGGAAGTCACATGCTGCCTCTAAATCAAAACACAACCAAGTCTGGTCCTTGATGCATCACAAAACACTACATACTCAACACCCTCCTCTATAAATCTCAATATGGGGGTGATCATCAACCTATGATGAAAATATTGATAATACTCCTATAAAATCTATATATAAATGAAAGGATACCCCTTTCAAGTCAAAGTAGAAAAAGGTGATGATATCCTGGATAAATTGAACACAAATCTCCTGTAGTAGCCTTATAACCTATGGAAGATCCGCACATATATTATGATCTCTGGTGGATCCCAAGCTAGAACTCCCTCAACATTTTTTGGGTTCACTTATATACCATCATCAAAGATGAAATGTCCCACATAGTGGACCTCTTGAATCCATAACTGACACTTTGAGAGATTCCAATAAAGTTGGTTCCCTTGGAGTATGTCCATGACCATCCTCAAGTGTCTCACGTGATCCTCCTCAGATACCTAGTACACTAGGATATCATCAATGAATAACACCATAAAATTGTCTAAGAAATGATGAAAGATATAGTTCATGATTCCTATGAAAAATAATAGGAAATTAAACATGACAAAAGGAATCACCAAGTACTTGTAATGACCATAGAGACATCAGAATTCATTCTTTAGTATATCCATGTCCCGCACTTGAAACTGGTCATAACTTGATCTGAGGTCTATCTCTGAGAACCACCTTTCCCCTATCAACTTATCTAAGAGGTTTTCAGTCCTTGTTAGTGGATACTTATTATTTATGGTCACCTGGTTTAGGTGATAATAATCCACACATAACCTCACGATCCTATCCTCCTTCTTGGAGAACAACACTAGGGCTACCCAAGGAGAAACATCGGGTCTAACAAAGCCATTTATTTGTAAGTCGTCCAAAAAATACACCTTCACCTATCAAATATCTATAGGAGATATATGATATTTTTAATATATATATTTTCCATCCCTGGGTGATAGTTAATTCAAAATTCTATCTCTAAATGGAGAGGTAATCCCGACACATCCTTAGGAAAAATGTCCTTTTACTCCTCCACCACTACAAGAAGCTAAAAGACTATATCTCCCATTTATTTAAGGGAAATAACATCCAACTAATTATTAATCAATTTTATCCTCCTACACATGAGACTATCCTTATATTCTTGGGTTTATTTCTCACTGATAAAGGAAAACCTCATCCCATCACCACAGACACACCAAGTCCTTCATTTGAAATAGTCTATATAAACATGAATTGTGGATAGCTAGTCCATACCCATTGAAAGGAATCATCACTACTATAAATAGATCCCATAAAAAACTTTCACATATAAGATTCAAGTAACACTGTTGGCATAATTGTGTGATTTATGTGTCACCTCTAGTAGGAGTCTCCAAGTGAAAGGGTCGAGCTAAGGGCTCAACTAGAATCTCCAAGTATCTAAATAGAGAAGTTGAAAGAAAGGATTGGATCACACCCATATCAATTAGTACTATATATAAAGTAGATAATACATATATTGAACCTCTAATCATCCCTGTATCCTTGGTGTCATAGGCCTCCACTACCCGCATCTATCATCATCCCTGACTACCAACTCCCTAAGACTGAAACATACCACTTAAGGGTAGTGGTGGTAATAATTCAAACTAATTTACACCTTATAATACTATACCCTCTCCCCTAACACATCCACTTACCTATATAACTCCCTGATCCTACCTCTATCTAGGCCTAGGAGGTCCATCTACCATCTACTTGTCAGTAGTATGACAGGTCAGACAATCTCAAGCATGATGTCCCTAACCATCAAAAGAGAAGCACCGAATCTCTCACGGATAAATGTATCCATATTAAGTGTGATAAAATACTGATACTTTTTCCTTGGACTATCTCTTAAATCATCTCACACACCCATATCTCTTTGAGATCCGTTGGTTACTAGCTGAAGACATATCATCTCCTATGTGCCCACTACAAGAACCCACTATCTGCATGTACTATACCATGAAGATATCCATTACTAAAATTTCTCAAGCACTCTAGAATAGGTTTGAATGAATATATATATCACTCTATCCCTGATATCTCAGTGTAAGCCCCACTCAAAGGTCTATACTCTAAAGAACAGATGCTGAAACATATCTCGAGAGTATCATGAAAGTTCAGTGAACCTCAATGAATACTATTCCATGGTCATACTAGCCTACTACAACTACCAAATATATTGGATGAACACTAATAAAAACATGGACATATAGAAATCCTCCCTAAATATATGCTTAAATTTTGACCAAGAGAGAGCTATCTCATCACATGATTGAGTCACCAAACTCCACTATCTTCCAGAGGATCCCTAAATAAGACTCACTGCTAGGACCACCATCTAATATGTAGGTGTCCTCACATGGAGAAAAACTTTGGAAATTGCCTCAAGATATTCATTATATTACCGGGGGTCCGGATCCCCCTAAAACTTGGGAGTTCTCTTCCTCTAAAAGTCATGAAGTTCACTGAGCTTACATACATTCTCAGTTGGTACTACCGACACAACCTGCTACTCAATGGGTGGTGTCATAACTAGAAAACCACATGGAGGTATCATCTCATATATATGCCCCTATAATAAAGCCTCATTACTCATCGGATCATCCTCATGATCCCATAATGGAATCTTGGGTGGCTGTCTTCATACAAGCATCCTGAAATAAACAAGACACACCATAGTTAATGAGTATATCAGGGGAGGTGACTCAAGAATGATATGGAAACCAAAACCAATTCCTATTTGATTCATGCACCAATTGTTTCCCTGAAACTAGTTCCTATATGTACCAAGTCAACAAGAAGGTTATGAGAGTCCTAGTAAATAGATACATCAACTTTTCCATGAGCATTAGACACCTTGTCCTAAAATCTAAACTCGAAAAATGTTAATTTTTTTCCATAAATCCCAAACCAAACCTCACATCTAGAAAAAACTAAAAACTCTGGTAATAAGGTATAAATGACTCCTTTAATATAATTATGTCATGACCTAACCCACTAGGTCCTACCTGGCCAGTGGTAAGCCAAGTGTGATACCCCAAGTCCGCTCCCAATAGTCCTGGGGGTGGCGACTAGCACTGAGTAGGCATATCCCACATGTGAAAGGATATAAACTAAGTACCTATATGCACACACACACATCTAAAATCCCATATAATATTGAAATATAAAACCAAAAAACTAATACAAATGAATGAATACATATAAATCCCTTCACCAGAGTACCAAATAGTATAAAAAGAAAAACGGGTCAAATACAAGCCTACCAAAATTGGAAATCAAGTCAAACCTACTTAGAAGGAGGAGAGTACTTCCAAATGAAACACCTATATGAACCTTAGTCTTTCTAGAAAAATCTATACTCCTTCATCTCTCGGTCCTCCTTGGTAATTATAAAAATATTTTCATTTTCATAATACATGACATGTGTAGGAAAAATCATGTAGGGGTGAGTATTAAAATACCCACTAGGAAACCTCGAAATCACTAGGCATAAATTACCAGGAGTAGTCAACTCATCAATATACAAGTATGTTAATTAAGATAAAAAATATAATGATAATCAAAAGGAAACATAGATATAATCATAATAAGATCCATGTATGAAGAGGTCTTGACCATACTACCAGCCACATGAGTCTTCTTGAGGATTAAAGGTAATGTATGTTCTAAGATAACTCACTCCATAATACATGCTATCACCGATGGAGCTCATCTAACAGGATTTTCTCATTGAGTATCACCAAGGAAGTACTCACTAGAACACTAATTTTCCAATACACAGATATGGGATCACACCCAGGGCCATTGGGGGACACCAAAAACCCTACAGGATCAACCTTCTAGATAGGGGATAAATGCCCTATGTGCGATGGTCACACCGATACCACAATCCCCACTTATGAAATATATGATAGAGGATTACCACCCCAAGACTCATGGAGGGACACCATAAACTTTATCCATAATAGAAACCGTAGAGGGGATCACAATCCTATATCAAGGATGTAGTTCAATAGTATACCCTCATAGGTATGGACTAAGTGATCATAGTCAATTGAACCCAGTTTATAATGAAGATATAGAGGGCCTAAAAATACCCTAGAAAAATTACACTGCATATACTGTCAGTACATGGAACATATCATCTACCCCATACCTTCCTGTGTACCATGGCCTATGCCAGTGTACCTCTGGCCATGCCTATTTACTCTATCTATGCTTGTGTACCTAACCTTGTCAGGGTGCTCTGGCCATGTCTGAGTACACGACCATGCTTGTGTATTATACCCATTCCCATATGCCTATAAATTTATGTTCCCATGTATCCTCCGATATACATGTCAATATTCTAGAACCAGGTCACATAGTGTGTAGTAGAGACCACATGAAATGTGATCTTTTTCTCTTCACGTAAGTCTTAATTCCATAGAAAGGGGACTACATGGCATGTGTTCTTCAGACTACATGTTGTGTAGTCATAAATTTCTCAAAAATTAAAAACTATTAATGCATATTCTCCTATGTTGTACCTGTTAGTGGATCCACCATCCATTATTCCCATAGATCTGAGATCTATAACAGACCATGCCTATACATCACTGGTGTGTCAAATTCTAGTTACCCATTTCCTTAAGAAAACATCATCATCCCACTATCTCACTAGAAAGCCAATATCTATATAATGAGTATCCTAAATCCAAAACCCAATGATCCTCTACCATTTCTCAATGAAATCATGCATTACATATCCATCTTGAACCTATGGTAATGATTTTTTTTCTAAAGACCAATTGTGTAACCATCGTTCACCATGTATCTATTGAACCACTGACTAAAAAAAATACACCAATGATGATCGTATGAAGAATGGGGAGCGAAGACCACAAAATAAAAAAGGAGGAATGAACCTAGAACACTATTCAGTTTGTACTTGATTCATTTCCATTAGAACAATGAATGAAGAGAAAAAAATATATCCAATAACAATTTCTCCAAATCCAAGATTAATAAACCCTCACCCATAACAAGATAAACCTAAAAGCCAATCAATTGGTTGATTGATTTTTATTTACTATTGGACAATCAAATGGGGAAAATAAATCATATAAAATAAAACCTTACCTTAGATTAGAATAGATCATTGATAAATATTGAATCAGTGCTATCATCATTGGTGAGATTGTCAAATTTCCATTGGAGAAATAATCCTCGATCTGTTGTCGTTCGCCAAGATCTCCTCCAACGAATCCTCTCTCAATCCCAGGGTTATGCGGTTAACCCTACAAATTGGTCATAACTATATATTTATATAGGGTAATTAGGTTTCAACTTTTAATTAAATAATAAAATAAATACATTAAATTTGTTTATTTATTTTTTCAATGGTGGCACCAAAGCCAAAACCCGATGCCGAAAAAGGTTATGTGATGACTTGGGTAAAACTCATGTTTTAAACTCAATGGAGGTATCATATTTCCCATTCAAGTACCCATTCATGATATATTCCAATATTTTAGAAAACATTCATGCCCATGATATTAATATATTTAATATTTTTATTAAATCATTTCTGGGATCACCGCAACTCAAAATCTCGTACCATCTTAGTTCATAGATCTAAAAATATTTTTAGATTTATTCCAAATATTTACATGGAAAAAAGATATGCTAAAAGTTATAATAGGGAAATATATGAAGTATTACTAGATGTAGAATTATATGAAGTTGTACCAAACATAGAACTCAATTTCTATCAATTTTTTTGAAGATCACAAGTTAGAGAATGTTGAAGCCAATCAGAGAGAATTTTAGAAATATTATCGGATAAATAATTCTACAAAGTCCAATAGACATAACTATGAAAAGCTCATTAGATGGAGAAATTTACAAAGTTAACTTGATGGAATTTTAAAAATTTATACCAAATGGAGAATTATGAATTTTTCCAGATGTACATACACATAGTTAAACTAGATAAATAATTTTGAAGGCAACTAGATAAACATTTGGGATGCCATCAGATAGAGAAATGAAAAGTCCACCAGATAGAAGAAATATATAAAGATCATAGAACATAATTTTATAAAGTTCAAAAGATGGAGTAAATTTGTAAAAATAACTAGACAAAGAGTTAACATATGGATTATTTCTTAGAAATATCATTAGATAGTGAAAATAAATATTATTGGATGGAGATGGATTTATGTTTATAGACACAAAACATTATGATGATACTTAATTATTCTTCAAACATTCAATGTTTATAGAAGAGGATTCGTGATCCTAAAATCATTTATGATATGATTTAGTAAGTTTCAATGAATTTTTTTAATATGATTACTTTATAGGTTTTAAAGCAGTCAATCTATGATAATTTTGAGCAGGAATTTCATATTTTGAGTCAGTCCTTTCCCCCTTTTTTAGAGGTGTTATGGATACGAAAAGGGGATAAGGTTTAACCTAATAGGTTATTGAAAATATTGAGTTTGGTGATATAAAAAGAGAAATATTGGAAGAATAATTAGTTCCTAAAGTAAAAGGTTTAGGGAGAATAATTTTTTGATGAATTTTTTTGGAAGTCTGAGTTTGGATCAGAAGGTTACATATTTATTATGTATTGGCTTCGATGAAGATCTTCATTATAGATGAAGAATCTAGAAGTTCCAGATATATTTCTCAGTTTGGAGGAGGAAACCTTTTTAACTTGTGATAATATACATTCTTGGGTCAAGTGTTATTCCTTCCCAACATTAGTTAAGGGTGATTCTTTCCCTACCCAATTTTGTATGTATGTCAATGTTCAGTGGAGAATTTGTGTCTTGGGTGATTCCTAACACAATAAGAAGTAGGTACCTCTATAAGGACCAAAACTTTTAAAAACCATGTGAATTTCATTTTATCTTTATTATCTTTTCATATGGGTGAGGATGATCTATAAAGTTTAGTGGATAAGAACTCTAACAAGTTTCATAGGTTTATTTCCAGGCATTAGAAATTGTAAAAATATTACAACTAATTCAATCCCCCTTTTCAATGGTGCTATATTCTTGGTTAGTTAAATTGGTATCAAAGAGAGGTTTCCTTTGTAGATCCATTTATTGAATATTATAGAATTTAAATTTAGTTAAAAGTAGAGCATTTTCTACTTTTTATGGAAATAAATATTATGGTTAAAATAATAAGATACCCTATCTTCTTTCAATTAGTGTAACATCATATTACTATTTTTAGGTATTCTTAAAACCATAATTTTGAACTTTATTTGGTTGGGTTTCGTTTGAGATTTATTTGGATGAAGTTTTAAAATTTTTGGAAGTTTTTAGGCTAGTTTATGGTTTGCACATGGCTGGGGAACAATTTTCCAAATCATGCGCCCTACTACAGATAAATGGAAATTTTAGATACCGTTCTTTGCAGAAATTGCATACAATTTTCCAAAATGTGAAACCTCTATATTGAAACTGTGTGACACATTTATAAGAGGCACACGACTTGCACATGGTTTTTCTAAATTGTGTGCCTCTACCTAGGAAAACATGCAGACATGATTTTAAGTGATCTAATTTTTGGTTAAAAATTCATGAACCCTCCATTTAGGTCCCCGACAGACCTCCTATACCCAAGTAATTTTATACCATCCTTGGATCTCCCAAAAATCAATTTTTTTCCCTCAGATCCCTCTCATAAGAAATATGAATCTTGAGTAGAGACCTTCGATCATCTCGTGTTTATTATCCTCATCCCGATCTCATTCTCCCGTAGTCTATCTTCTTCTCTCTAGGGTTTTGTGGATCCCCATTTTGATTTATGGATCTAATACCCTCTATTTTGGGATCTTAAAACTAGATTTAATTCCTGTTTTCACGATCTTAATTCTTTGTGGACAAATCCTGATTATGGTTTTGCATTGTGAGATCAGTTAATTTTAGTAGGTGGTTCAGTCACAATGCCAATATTTTATTAAAACTAAATTTCTTTATTTAATTTCAAATATTTTGAATTAAATGAAATTTCTTGATTTTTAATAAATGGATTTTAATTTATTTTTTTTGGAAAATATCCAATTCCATTGAATTAGAGAATTTAGTTTTAGAAAAATGGGTTTTTTTGCATGAAATTGAAAATTGCTAATTCCGTTGAATTGTGGTTTATTTATGAAAATCGTGTAAATTTAAAATTTTTAATTTAAATTCTGGTTTTGATGGAAATTGATTCAATTAAAATTTTGGATTTGATAGTGGAAATTTTTTTGATGAAAAATTGTGAAAAAAAACCCAATTCCATTGAATTAGGGTTTTTTATGAAATTGATAGAATTTGTTTGAAAATTAAATTGTTGAATTAAATTATGAAGTTGGATTGTGAAATTTAATGATGAATTGATTTTAAATCCCTATATTGTAAAAATTTATTAAAAATGGTTTTGATAGAAACCCAATGGGTTCATCGTGAAAATGCATGGTTTTTGATTTAAAGCCCGTTATGTTTTTAAATGGAAAATTGAAAAAGTTTAAAAGGAGAATGAGATTTAATTATATTTTAAGCAGTATTAAAATAAATTTTCCATTATTTTTTTTACTAGAGCACATGAAATCCTTTGGTATTTAGTGAGTAATTTTGGGTGGAAATTTACGACTTACAATGTTCTAAAAATTCATATTAGCACATCACATCCTTTAGGCGATGGTGATGAGTCCCCTTTTCCTTAGGCCCAAAGGCGAATATGTACATATTTACCATTTCATAGTGTCAGGTCCCTATATCCTAGAACTATCATACCTATTTGGCATATGATCATGTTGCTTTCTTGTTTTTATTTCAAATGTATATATATGCCATTGTTGTAACTATTTTACATGCCTCCTAATTTATATAAACTATTTTGTATAAAAGTTTTTATTTAATCCATTTTGTGAAAGTGATATTTATGTAAATCACCATTTTTTTAAAGGAAAATTAAATCCCTTGAAATGTATTTCCATCATTTTAAATGTGAAGCATGAATTCTAAAGCATTTCCATCTTTTGAATAGTAAAGAATAGATTATTTTAATTATGCTTTTGATATGGAAAACATGTTTGTTTTAAAATTGAAAAAACGTTCTTGGTTAATTTATATTGGCATATTGTTATGGAATATTTTGGTGAAATCCTATTGGTATTTGACTCACACCATACTTTTTCCTTCATTTGTTTGTATATTATCTCTTTGCAAGTTTGAGCAGGGGTAAAGCACCACTTGGAGGTGGTTCTAGCTATTGATCCATGGACTTGGTGAGTTGTATCCTTTGGGGCTTGGGCTGTTTTCCCTTTTTAATAACTTTTTGTTCTAGTACTTTGGGTTGTTATACATGTGGACTCACTACCACAAAACTGGGTTTCTGTAGCTCCACCCTTTAATAGCGCTAAAAAAAGTGCTGATAAAGGGGGTACCTCTATCAGCGCTAAAAAAAGTGCTGATAAAGGGAAATTTTAAAAGCGTTAAAAAAAGCGCTGTTAAAAGTGACCCTTTATCAGTGATTTTTTTAGCATTGATAAAGGCACACCCTTTATCAGCATTTTTTAGCGCTGTTAAAGGGCCCCCTTTATCCGCGCTCTTTTTAGTAGCGCTGATAAATGGGGGGCTTTATCAGTACTTTTTCCTAGCACTGATAAAAGTGTATATTTCACAAACAAAATTCATAAAAAAAATTCAAAATAAAAAATCATAAAAAAATAATTTATTTCCATCTTGATTTCAATTTTTCAATGACTATTTATCTTTAAAAAATACATTTATATAATTTACTAGTTAATTAAACTCATATTTCTTATATCATTTCTGAAATTTCTTATGATTAAAATACATGATTATAAATTCACTGATACGGTGTGAGATTTTTTAAAAGATATAGAAATCATATTTTTTCAAATTTTAATTTTCTTATTGATTTAAAATAATAATTTTAGGTGTTATTTGAAAATTATAAACACATATATCTTTTTTTGGGGGGATTTGTATTTAAATTTTATTTGCTTAAATTTTTTGACACTTCAACCGTAAAATGTGTTAATTAAAATTTTGTGCATGAATTTTACATTAATTTAATGATTTAATATGTTGACATGATTTAATTGTCAATTGCATGTTTTAAATGTAGGATTTTGTTTTGTGTGTTGGGCGTTGTTGATTTGTGTAGCCTGTGATGATCCTTTCATGTGCACATATGTCCGTGTGTGTGTGTGTATGTTGTATATATGCATATATTTATTTATAAACACACATAAAAATAATATTTTATAAATTCATTAAAAAACTATCTTATAAATATATATTAATATATGAATAAATATATTAATATATAAATATAACTATATATATATATATATTAATATATGGATATATATATATATATTAATATATGGATATATATATATATATATTAATATACAGATATATATATATATATATATATATTAATATAACTATATATATATATATTAATATAACTAAATATATATATATATATATTAATATAATTAAATATATATATATATTAATAATCGAGAAAATATAACTAAATATATATATAAATAAAAATATATATTAATAAATGAAGAGAAAAACAATATGGTGGAGTGGTAAAGGCTTAGGCGCACAGGCAATAGGTCCCGAGTTCGAATCCTGGGGGAGGCAGGTCGCACACACAGGTGGGGAATAATGCCTCACACTGTTAAAGGGGCTGGGGGGCACTGTTAAAGGCTGGTGTGGTGGTTGGGGTGTGCGGGCTGCGGTGGGGGGTGGGGCGCTGTTGAAGGGGGGCTTCAAGCGCTGCTGAATCCCCTATAATATATATATATATATATATATATATATATTTCTGTTTTTTACCTTTTATCAGTGCTTTTAAAAAAGTGCTAATAAAAGGGGTCCTTTAACAACACTAAAAAAGCGCTGATAAGGGACCCCTTTTATCAGTGCTTTTATGAGCACTGATAAAAGGGACCCCATTTATCTTCGCCTCAATTAACATCACTTTTTTTAGCGCTGTTAATGCCCTTTTCTAGCACTGATAAAAGCCATATTTGTAGTAGTGACTTCTGGTACATTACTCCTAGTGGAGTTTCTTTTGTATACATTACTAACTTTTCTCTTTTACTTTTGGAATTGTTAGTGAAAGAACTATCCCCATATTCATTTTTTATGATATTAGGTGCTAATCACTAACCCATGGAGATTGGGAATGAAATTTGGGCTATGTCAGGGCTTGCTTGGTTATTAGGTTACTAGGGTAACTAGGTCGGTTCTTGAGAAAGTGGTATCAAAGGTCTAGGTTGAGATTCTTTTCTTGAAATCAGTATGCATTTTTGTAATTTTTGTGTGACTTAGGAGATATTTGCGATTGATTTTCAGTCCAGATCTCACCGTAACAAACCTCAAGTCACCAGGGGTGGTTATGGAAAGACATATTGTGTATTAGTTCTATTATTTTCCTTGTTTTTATTTGGGTAGAGTGAAATCCAAATCTTTTTGTTCTCTTTGTTAGGATTAATTTCCCTTATCTCTCTGTTGAGTGTTAATATGATGTATTCTTGGTTGTCTGCTAATGTTGTGTAGCATCATGCCTCCAAGAATACATGTGAATCAGATCTATGAGGAAACTACTGCTGAACCTCAATGAACTAATCCTCTTGTGGACTGGAATATGGTAGGGTTGATCATGTGCATTGTCCAGGATATGCACCACCTCCAGTTCCTGTTTAGGCTCCAACTGTGGAACCTCAGAGGGATGTTCTCAAGATTTGTTCTCAAGAGTTTCTTTATAATAAGCCAATGCTGTTCAAAGGCTCATATGATCCTCAAGATACTGAGGAGTGGTTAATAAGAATGGAGTTTTTTTGGGTTCTTAGACACACCTAATTAAATAATAGTGAAGTGTGCCACCTTTGTGATGGAAGGATCAAGAAGGAGATGGTGGGAAATGATGGTAATGATGAAGAAACATGAGGGATTAGGTTGGAAAGACTTTGAGGTTGTTTTCATAAACCAATTCTATTCAAAGTCTATGTTGTTGGAAAATTCTATGGAGTTCTTCAACTTTGAGAAGGTTGAAAAGACTGTGAGAGAGTATGCAAACCGTTTTGATGAGATCATGCATTTATCACCTGATATTGTATCGAATGAGAAGATAAAGGATTGAAGGTTCGAGTTGGTACTTATTTAGAATATTCATTCTTATATTTTCTTACTGAAACAGTCTTCTTATGATGATGTGATGGATAGAGTTATTATGGTATAAATGGACCTAGCTAGAAAGTCAGGGTTATCAGGAGTTTCTTTATCTCCCAGTGGTTTCATGTGTTACTTAAATGGAAAGAGGAAGCATGATGATTCTCATGGAATTTCTCAACAATAGGGTTGTTATAGACCTCCTGTAGTATGAGGAATAGGTCCTTTGATTTACTAACAGTGTGAAAAGATGATACATTAAAATAGGTCTTGGACTGAGGAACTGATGAACCGTGGCTCCTTTGAAACTTTAGGTAACCTATAAAGATTCTCCCATGTTTATTTTACTCCATTTAGTGGATTGGGATCATCAAATACTCCTAAAAATGTAGGGAAATCATATGCTTCATGTGAAATAGGGTTCCAGACATGGGTATCTAGAATGAAGCTTTTTCACACAGAGGAAGAGTCTCTAGAGGAAGTGGACACAGGTCCCTCGACCATGAGAGGTACCATTACTATAAATTCATCATTAGTGACTACTCTATTTGATACTAGTGAATCCTATTTTTTTATTTCAAACTATTTTTTCAATATGATAAATATTACTATGGAGCTTTTATTTTGTTCAATGGATATTACTACACCCCTTGGTATGAAGATAGAGAAGGGTTTATGTAGTCCTGACCGTGTCTTATCTCTATCAGATGTTGAGATTTGTTGGACTTTTTATGGTTCTTGACATGAAATATATTGACAAAAATTTCATTATGGATTGTATCATTGATAATAAATCCCGTATGTATTGTTATCTTCATCAGGTATTATGTACTACATATAGTGGTGTGTTCTGTTTCTTTCAAGGAGAATGGGACCTAAGGTTGAGTATATACATAACTTCTTATCAGGAGTTAGGGAATGTAATATCAATTTTTGTCTTCGATCTGGAGTGGGAATCTTTGAGAAGTGATCTCCCTCCAGACATCATGGAGTTTCCCAATATGTTTCCTTTTGACTTCTCTAGGTTTCCATCGGTAGGGAAGGTTGATTTTTCTATTAAATTAATTCATGGTACTCATCCAGTTTATATTACCTCTTACTATATGGAACCGGTTGAAATGAAATATCTTAAGTCCATGTTAGAAGATATTCTTAAGAAAGGCTTTATATGCCAGAGTGTGTCACCTTGGGTGGTGCCTGTTATCCTTTCTAAGAAAGAGAGTGGTTTACTAAACCTTTATGTTGATTATCAAAATCTCAATTGAGTTAAAATAAAGAAAAAATACCCATTTCCATGGATTGATGATATGTTTGATCAGTTGAAGTGGGATAAGTGGTTTTCAAAGATGGACCTTAGATCTGGTTACCATAAATTGAGGATAAAATAATATGACATTCAAAAAACTACCTTCTGGAGTAGGTACAACCATTATGAGTACCTTATCATGCCCTTTGGTCTAACCAATTATCCAACAGTTTTCATGGATTTTATGAATAGGAATTTCCATGAGTATCTTGATACGTTCCTGGTAGTCTTTTTGGATGACATCCTCATTTACTCTAAGTCCAAGGAGGATCATGTGCATCACCTAAGAACTGTTCTAGGTTTGGTGAGAAATCACTAAATTTATGTCAAGATTTCAAAATGTGATTTCTGGATTCAAGAAGTGAGATTATTAGTACACATGGTGTTAGAACAAGGAATATTAATAGATCCTTAAAAGGTGAAGGATATTATGACTTGGGAGAAAGCTGAAATGTTTTCCAGATTCTGAGCTTGTTAGGCTTAGCTGAATATTATCACTGGTTCACGATGGATTTATCAAAGTTGGAATCTTTTATGAATGAACTAACTTGGAAGGGAGTAAAATTTAATCAGGATGAGAAATGTCAGAATTATTTTGTTGAGACAAAGAATATTTTGACTATTGCACCTGTGTTGATTCTTCTAGAGGCCGGGTAGGGCTATGTGGTCTTTTGTGATGCATCAGGTTCAGGTTTGGGATGCGTTTGTATTCAAGGTGATCAAGTCATTTACTATGTCTCTCATCATCTTATGACACACAAGAAGAATTATACAACCCATGACCTTGAACTTGCAGCTATGATGCACACACTTAAGAGTTGGAAACATTACCTTTATGAAGAAAGGATTACCATTTATTCTAAACAAAAGATATTTAGTTATATCTTCTCTCAAAAAAATTTAAATATCCACTAGAGGCATTTCATGTAATACCTATAGTCTTTTGATTTCGACACCGCCTATACCCCAGGGAAGGGGAATGTCATTGCAGATTATTTTAGTAGGAAACTTCCATCCCAGGTAGTGAATGAATCATCGAAATAGTGGAACTTGATGGATTTATTTTCACAGTTTCATATTGGTGTCCAGGAATCATGGGTTGAGGTTTCCTTGGCCTGTGTTCAATTGACATATACTCTTCTTGAATTGATTCTACATGAACAACATATTTTTGAAAAATTCCATAGCATTAGTGACTCTATTTTTGTTGGAAAGACTATTCCTGATTGTTTATTCTCCACTAAGGGTCTTTTATGCTATCATAAGCACTTCATTGTACCATTAGCGGTATGGAAAGATGTGATGGATGATTTTCATAGTTCCTAGTGGGATATGAACCCTTGAACCACAAAGATGTTCTATGACATGTGGTGGTAGTTCTGGTGGCCAGGTATAAGACATGTCATTTCTAATTTTTTTTCTCATTTTTATACATGATAAATGGTTAAGTCTGAGCACCAGAAACCTTCGGGTTTACTTCAGCCACTTCCAGTCCCTACTTGGAAGTGGTATAAGATCTCAATGGAATTTTTGGTTAGTTTTTGACGTACCCAGATAAAGAATAATGAGATATGGTTTTTGATCAATAGGATAATGAAATTGACTCACTTTTTACCCATCCATGATACATCCAAAGTTTAGGAGTTGGAAAATCTCTTTATGAAAGAGATTGTCCGTTTGCATGGAGTTCCATATTCTATAGTTTCTAATGGGGATACTTGGTTTACTTATCATTTTTTGAGAGTCCTTTAAGAATAATTGATATTTCACGTTTATTTGATTAAGGAATACCATCCACTATCATATGGCCAGACAGAAAGAGCTATATAGATTATTGGGGATATACTTCACGCTTATGTTCTCAAATTTTGAGAGGATTGAGATGATCATTTGGGGATGGTTGAATTTTCTTATTAAAATTTTTATCAGTCCATGATAATAATGGCTCATTTTGAGGCCTTGTATGACCAACCTTGTAAATCTCTATTGTGCTGGCCAGAGATTGGTGAAAGTTCCTTGTTTAGACCAAGCTTGGTCTAAGAGACAACAAAAAAGATTCAGTTGATTTGTTAGAGAATATTGAAGACACATAACCAATAAAAGTCTCATGCTATACATATTTATAAACCTTTGGAATTCTCAGTTGGTGACCAGGTATTCTTGAAAATATCTCCATAGTTGGGTCATCAATGACTTGGGAGGCAAGGGATACTTGCTCTTCATTTTGTGGGGCCTTTTGAGGTTGTTGAGAAGGTGGAGAAAGTTTATTATCATTTATCACTTCTATCATATCTGACATCAATACATAATGTGTTCCATGTATCATAGCTCTGAAAGTATCCATATGATCTATATCATGTTCTGTGCTGGCGTGATCTTAAAGATGAGCATGATTTATCTATGACTGAATGAACAGTTAGGATAGTTGATTCTGAAACCAAGGTACTTCATGGGAGGATAATACATTTGGTTTGAGTGCTATGGTATCATGGTTTTGATAGTCATGAGTTGTGGGAGAGGGAGGTACTAATGAGAGAGCTGTGGCCCATTGAGGTGAAATATTTTTATAAGCTTTATGGGAACATAAAGTTTCTATGGTGGGGTGGTTGTAACTTCAAATTACTATTTTTAGGTATTCCCAAACCCCTATTTTGAATTTTATTTGGTTCAGTTTCATTTGGTGTTTCTTTGGGTGAAAATTTTAAACTTTTTGGAAGTTTCTGGGCTAGTGCATGGTTAGCACATGAATGGCACACGATTTTCGAAACCATGTGTCCTACAGCAACAAAATGTAAATTTTGGATGGTGGGATTTAAAAAACTTGCACATAGTTTACCAAACCTAGTTCCATATTTGGATAAACCATGCGATCCATTTATAATAGGTGCACGACTTGCACATGGTTTGCCTAAATAGTGCCCCTTTGTCTAGGAAAACATGCGTATGAGATTTTAAGTTATCCGATTTTTGATTAAAAATTCACAAACCCTTCATTTAGGTCCTTGATGGACCTCCTTAGACCCAAATCATTTTCTCCCATCCTTAGAGCTCCTAAGAAACATTTTGGTCCCCTAAATCCCTTCTAGAAGCGATTTGAAGCTTGAGGAATGACTATAGATCTTCTCACAGTTAGTCTCCTCATCCCGATCTTATTTTCTTGTGGGTTCTCTTCTTCTATATAGGGTTTCATGGATCCCCATTTCGATTTATGGATCTAATACCCTCTATTTTAGGATCTTAAACCTAGGTTTTCCCCCATTTTCCTGATCACCATTCTTCATGAAAAGAAATCCCGATTAGGGTTTGGCGTCGCAAGATCTGTTAATTTCGAAAGGTGGTTCCGTTATGATGCCAAATTTTTATTAAACATAAATTGATTTATTTAATTTCAAAATTTTTTAATTAAATGTATTGATTGATTTTTTTAAATCAATTTCAATTTATTTGTTGGGAATAAATCCAATTCCATTGAATTGGAGAATTTGGTTTTAGAAAAAATGGGGTTTTTTGAATGAAATTGCAAAACCCCAAATTTCTTTGAATTGGGGTGTGTTTATGGGAATTGAAGAAATTTAAATTGTTTAATTTATATTCAAGTTTTGATGGAAATTTATTCAATTCTGTTGTTGGATTTAATTGTGGAAGTGTTTTTCATAGAAAATTGTGAAAAAACCTAATTCCATTGAATTGGGGGTTCTGTAATGAAATTGATGGAATTTGTTTGAAAACTAAATTTTTGAATTTAATTGTGAAGTTAGATTGTGAATTTGAATGGTGAATTTATTTTAAATACCTATTTTTTTAAATGGATTGAAATTGGTTTTGATGAAAACCTAGTGGTTTCATTATGAAAAGGTATGATTTTTTATTAAAATCATGTTATGGGTTTTAAATGGAAAATGGTCATATTTGAAATGAAGAATGGGATTTAATTGTATTTTAAGTAGTCTTAAAATAAATTTCCCAGCATTGTTTTGTATTAGATCACATGAAATCCTTAGGTAGTAGGTGAGTATCTTGGGCAGAATTACAACATTCTAAAACTTTTTATTAGCACATCACATCCCTTAGGCGATGGTGATGAGTCCCCTTTTCCTTAGGTCCAAAGAGGAATATGTACATATTTTCTATTTCGCAGTGTCGAGTCCCTATAGCATGGAACTATCATACCTATTTGGTATATGACCATGTTTCTTGCTTGTTTGTATTTTAAATGTATATATATATATGGAAATATTGTAACTATTTTACATGCCTCTTAATTTATATAAACTATTTTATATAAAAGTTTTTATTTAATAATTTTTTAAAAAAGTGATATTTGTTTAAATCATCATTTGTTTGAAGGAAAATTCCATCACTTGAAATGTTTTTCCATCATTTGAAATTTGAATCATGAATTGCTAATGTATTTCCATCTTTTAAAAAGTAAATCATGAATTATTTTAATTATTCTTTTGATATTTCAAACCTATTTTTTTTAAAATTGAAATCAAATTCTTGGTTAATTTGATATTGGTATATTATTATGGAATATTTTGGTGAAATCCTAATGGGATTTGTCTCACACCCTAATTGTATGTTTTCTTTTTTGTAGATTATCTCCTTCCAAGTTTGAGTAGGGGTAAAACACCACTTGAAGGTGGTTATAGATGTTTATCCATGGACTTGGTGAGTTTCATACTTTAGGTCTTGGGCTATTTTACCTGTTTTTTCACTTTTGGTTGTATTAATTTAGGCTATTATACCTGTTGAATTATGATACAATAATCCAAATCGAGTTTATTTTGTATGTATTACTGACTTGTGTATTTTAATTACAAAATTGTTAGTGGAAAAACCTATCCCACTTTCATTTTGTACGATGTTAGGTGCTAGTCACCACCCTATGGGGATCAGGAATTCCCTTCAGGCTATGTCAGGGCCAGCTCAATTATCGGGTTACTAAGGTACCTGATCTGGTTTATGAGAATTATCCTAGAGTAGTTGATGAATAAACTATTGAATTTACACCAAGAGAGAAGGATTCTCCAATGACTTTTAATAAGAATAGAAGTATAGAAGATGATGGTAAGACTTGAAATTATATTCTTATGTCTCTTTCTAAAATATTTTTTACAATGGTAATGGAATTAAAATGGCTAAGGAAATTTGGGATAAGCTTGAAAGATTTTTTTTGAGGAATTTTTAAATTGAAAGAAGAAAAAATTCAAATATTGATAAGTAAATTTTAAGATCTGAAAATGGTATAGGAAAATACCAATGATGAATATTTCACAAGCGTGAATGAAATAGTTAATAACATTAGTTGTTTTGTACAAAGTATTTTAGATTAGACTATTTTAAAAAAACTGATAAGGAATTTTTTTGATATATTTGATCCCTAAATATCTACTATTAAGGATAAAGAAGCTATTTATCTTCATGATCTTCACAATATTATCATTACCTATGAAATGGAGAAATATATAGTCATTAAGAATAAGGTGAAAGATGAAATTTATTTTGAAGCAATGAAGAAACTAAATATTTTATAAGAAGAAGAGTTCTCTAAAATATCATAATATGAATCTTTAGATGTTGATTAATATTATCAGATAATGTATTATATCTCAAAGAAACATGGAAAAGGATAAGGAAAGTAAAATTCAAAAATTCCTCTTAATTTTTTTAAATGTGGATAAATTGGACACTTTTCCTCAAACTTACCTAGAAACAAGAGGGGTGAGTTAAAAGAATATGAATTTTTTTTAAGAAGGTGGTGCGTTAATCAGAGACCAAGGCACAATTTATTGAAAAAAGGGGCCACATGAGTTTGAAATATGGAACTTTATTACAGTATTTCTCATAAAAAGGAAGCAGATCGCCAGGAAGATCGTCCTTCCAAGTAATATCCTGTTTGACTCCCCTATTTTCAAGAGCATTAGAAACCATATTTTCTTCACGGAAGGCATGGGTGATTATGTAGTTGATTTCTATGAGCGAGCTAAGACAACTCATCCAATGGGTAGTGAGAAGCCATGAAAGGTGCACCACCCCTTTCCAAATAGCCTGGAAAATAGTGGTTGAATCAATTTCAATCCAAATATTGTTCCATCCTTTTTGTTTGAAATGTTAACCGCATGGATCACACCCAACATCTCTGCTTCTAGTGACGAGGCCGCACCAAAAAATCCAAAGAAACAACCATGGTAATGACCACAAAATTATATGAAGATATAACCACAACTACCGGTCCCGGGTTGCCTTTGGAGGCACCATAGATATTCACCTTGATCCATCCCAGAAGCGGAGCTTTCTAGAATACCTCAAAAGTCCGTATAGGCGGCCTATAGAGCCAGAAATCCGAAGATAGTGTAGGATCTCAAAATTCCAACGGAGTTGTTGTAGAAAGATTTCTGAGTCGCATCAGCATCACGAATGGAAATGAGAATTCACGTCCAACCTGAATTAATCCTAGATGAGTAATTATTATGCAGAATATTATTTCTATCATACCAGATCACGTGGAGAATCTCAGCCACAACATCCAAAAAGAGATTCTTGATTTGGTGAGAAGATTCAAAGTCAACACAATGTTGCGGTTTTGAGCTAATTGATTCCAGAAGTAACCATCTACACCAAAGATATCAAACACATAATTCCAAAGAGATGAAGATGTAGCACAAGAAAGAAATATATGATTAACATCTTCTCTGTGTTGGTTGAAAAGGTGACATTTTGAGCAGAGTTAGATGCCAAAATATTGCAGACAAACTTCAGTGGGGACTCTGTTATGTGCAAGACGCCAAATAAGAGTTAGTCTTGAGGGTTTAATCCATGGATTGCTAAAATATTTCAACCAACTACAACTCAAATCATAGGAAAGGAAGTTATGATTATAAAAAATCTTGGAATCAAGAACACCATTATGAGAAGGCTCCCATACGAGGAAATCATTAGAGTTAGAATAGGGATAGTTATCAATGATATTACAGATGTTATTAGGGAGGGAAATGCTGTGAGAGTTAAGAACATCCCTTATAGAAGAGTTGGTGTTCACAGGATGCTCAGTGGCAGTTAACATGTCAATTAAAGGCACACCAGTCCATTTATCAGGCTAGAAATTCATGGAAGAATTAGATTTGACCATCCATCTAGAACTTCTAATAATGTTGGTAAAGGATTGTGTAATAGACAGCCAGATGGAAGAAGAGATATAATTCAAATTCCAATTCTTATGTTTAGATATGAATCTATTATGGAGAGAAGTAGTGGAGTTAGAGTTGTTGTGAAGTAACCTCCAAGTGAGTCTAGCCTAAAGGGCATCATTAAAAAGGTGAAGTTTTTTAATTACCAGGCCACCCTTATCTAAGGGATTACAACAAGTGTTCCAAGTAACGGTTACAATTTTCCTTTCAAGCATGCTACCAGTCCAAACAAAATTTTTAATGCAAACATTAATTTTTTTAAGTAAACGAGCGGGTCACCTGTAAACCATCAGCGAGTAAGCCATTTTGGATTTTTTTTTGGATTTCACAAGACAAATTCTTCTAGCCATAGATAGGGATTTACCTTTCCAAGAGGAGAGATGATTGATGATTTGATCCACAATGTTAGTGAAGTAACTAGATTTCGGCCTACCCCAAAAGAGAGGCACTCCAAGATAGGTGAAAGGGAAGGAGCCTTCCTTAATGCCTAAATAATTAATGATATTACCTTTTCTGTTGGAAGAAAAGTTTTTCCCAAAGAACACACAAGATTTGTTCCAGCTTATAGATTGTCCCGAGACAATTTCGTAATGATACATGGCACTTTTAAGACTCCGAATATTCCTTTTATCTCTTTAAAGTAAAAGAATGATGTCATCAGCATATAAAATATGGGTGGGTACATTTAAGTTCCTAGAAACTTGAATAGGTTTTATCTTGTTTTGTTCCAAAAGATGAGTGAGCATTCTACTTAAGTAATAGTGAAGAAACATACAGAGAATATGTTCTGAGATGTAACCATGAAGTGTGTATCAAGAAAAACTCTAAACTAGAAAAGGAATCCAGATTGCTTGAAATGAATTATGGAATATAAGGATTCCTTAAAATATAATAAAATTATCTTTAGGGAATAAAATCCTTTAAATTAAAAGTTCTAGAATAAGAAAAATGTTACAAGACAATGATGTGAAACTTTCTATGAAGGAAAAAGAGTTGGGAAAAAATAAATCAATATGTCTCAAATCTAAAAAATACTTAAAAATCCTGAATGAGGATTTTTGTAAAGATAATAAAGTTGAACAATAATCATCAAGAATATTTGAAGAATATATCAATACAAAAAGATTTTAACTCAACTATATAATAAAAAAATTCAAATATTTTTTTCAGTTAACTATGCAGATTCTAATACAAAGTAAGGGAATACATGGATTGTAAAGGATAACAACAAATCTAATTCATTTAAAAGTCAACCAAAAATAGATAGTCTCACTTATATGACTAATATTCTACAATAAATAAATAAGGAAGTTACATAATTTGATGAACTTCAATAAAAATATTTCAACCAAAATTCTTATTACTATGTAATGAAAAGATTCATTAATTATTTTTAATGTTATAGAGTATTTGGTTATAAAGATTATAACTATTGGTACAACATGTAACTTCATTGGACAAGGTATGAGTAAAGGGGGATAAATAATGAAAGAATGAGATAATTTGAAGATAGTAGTTACGAAATCTGGAATTTGAAGAAAAATGTTAAAAAGAAAAGTCCATAAAGTAAAAAGTTTGAAAGAAATATTAGGTATAAACATATTCAGGAGGTTTATGGAAGGTTTGATCAATATGGTCATTATTCAGAAGAATATATGACTACTCTTCCCAGAAAATTTCTACTCATTAGGAAAGAAAAGGAACTTTTTAAAGTGAATATTGAAGAAAAAATTACTATATTAGGCTATGTTAAAAGATAGAAAAAATGGAATCCATGTATTCTCAATAGTGGATGATCTTATCTTAATTTAGGAGATACAAATATTTTAAAGAACATCATATAAAATTTTGGATGTGTTTTTATGTTTGGAAATGATTATTATATCAAAATTAAAAGGGTTGGAATATCTAAAATTGAATCAAGAAAGTTGAAGTCTAAATATGTTCTGTTTGTTGATGGACTTAAATATAATTTACTAAACATTATCCCACTTGGTGATGATGGGAATTAATATATTTTCAAAAGATATTCTTGCATTATAAAATGCTAATAATATGGAAAGATTATTACCATGGGATACTAAACTTTTGGTAAATTTTTCTAAAACAAATATCCAAGTAAACTTTGTTATTTGAGTGATAAATATGAAAATGAATTGCAACAAAAAATACTTAGCCATTTTTTTCAAGTAAATCCGAGTAAAATCGATAAAATACCAACATTTCTCCAAGGTATGTTCTTGTTTAATTTTTAGTTAAATCCCTTTATAATGGTTAATGAAATGTTTCCCGAGAGTATGAGGAGACTTGGGGGTGGTTGGGGAGTTCTATACATGAAAAATAATATAAAAGGTTCCATTCTATAAAGGGATCATGATTAGTTAATAGTTAGTACTAACCTTGCCACATAATCGTGTAACATGAAAGGCGGTGGTATATGATTGAAAAACCCTAAAAGGGGATCTAGAAAACAGCGTGGCCTTGGAAAGAGCCAAATGTATGGCCTCCACATGGTTTGGAAAACCATGAGGTATCCCCAAGAGACTATGCAAACCAGGCCCCCTCTTGGATAGATGGTGATGCATGGTTTTTCCAACCGTGTATCCAAACCGTGTGCCTCATTTTAAGAGGGGAATTTCCTAATCACCCCTCAGGCTTTAAGAGAACTTACCAAATTTTTCTCCCATTTCATCCTACAATATCCAAGGGTTACAAACTCTTCCTCTTAAGCTTTCTAAGGATCAATATCCCTCTATTTAGTTTTTTTTAGTGATGTTAGGTGTGAATCAAAGCTCCGAGTGAGTCTGTCACTCCTATTTATTCTATTTACTGGAAGTGGAATTTTATAATTATTATTCTCTTTTAAAATCCTCAAAACCCTTATTTTCTACTAGATTAATAGAGTGGGAATTTAGGGTTTGTTTGGGATTAAATCAAGGTAATTTCTTGGGTGAGAATTCATCTAAAAACTTAAGGTTAGTGGTCCACAAGTTATATCCCACAATTTTGATATTTAATTTTTGTGAATATGTTTGTTCCATTATACTATTATGATTCGAATTTGAAACCTTGGTAAGAAATGATAAAATGGGCATGTAAATGGTGGGATGAATTCCTCACAATCCCCATTGTATTATTTGAGGTCGATCAGACTGGGCTTATGGTCACCCATGGGGTGTGAAACTCCCTTGAACATGGTAATTAAGTTGTTAAATGATGAATTAAATGGTTTATGAGACTAAACCAATTGAAATTGTGGTAATCATGTTGGAATAGAATAAAGGGGTGTTTGGATTGACCTTATGTTTAAATGGATTAAAATGGGTGAAAAATGTTTGTAATGTTTATAAATGGTGAATTGAGATTTCTACAAGAATTGAGAATATGTTGAAGGAAATGAACCATGAAATTGTGATAAATGAAATGGTGCACCATTGTTGTATTTATTTGATAAAAAGGTTAATGATGAATTGCCTATAAAAATATGAACAAATGGTTGGTGGGGATGTTGGACTAATGATATTCTCCCTTGGACGGCCCATACTGATGCTCCAGGTTCCCCATGCATAATAAGTGTTAGATAAAGGTCTAACACTTTTGAATCTAAGGGTATGGACATATAATTCCATATCATGGCTAGGATGGTTGAATATGGCGTTCTAAATATCAGTTGGATACTTGGACTGATTCCCCTTGTTTGGAAACTTATGACCCCCTTTGAAACATGTTTTAGATGAATGAAATTGGGTCTAAGTTGGCTTGATGATTATGGGTGACACTGAGAACTAGGAACATGAGTGGTTAATTTAAATAATGTTAAATAATGAAAACTGTTTTAATTACTTCCTTTCATTTCTTATCTATACTTCTGCATACACCGTGATTAGACTGGATATTATTATAGACACCATTGTGGTGGCCTACTTAATTGTACTCACACCCTACTCATGATTCCATTAGGTATCTAAGAAGACATCATGTTTGAAGGCCAAGATAAGGTAAAAGACCCTATTATAGATGGTTGACATGGGATATGATATGGAGAATGGATGAGGGGACCCGACTTGATGTTAAAACTTGATTTGGGGATTGTATTTAGTGTATTATTTTGATTTAATTCAGGTACTTCAAACTATCATGAAATTTCATATTTTTTTGTATTGGTTTATGGGTACTTACATAGTTTGGGAATATGGTATGCGATGTTGTGAAATTTATTATTATTTCATGTCAATATTTACTTTAATTTCAACATTTTTTACTATGGTAAAGAGGGTATAGTCTCCCCATAAGAACTATTAGACCCTCACATCTAGTCAGTAGCCTCTAGAAAATGGGGAGGTTCACTTGAGATCATGTGGTGAAACAGCTCGGGGCATTGGTTATTATGGAATCCTGGACAAGACGTTACAAAGTGGTATCAGAGCATTTTCATTTTTTTGTTGTTTTACTATTTGGTATTGGTAGGTGGGAGATTAGGATGTTTCAGGCCTGGGTAACACTAATATAAAATAGTATTTTGGAAAATCTAGGCTTTATTAGTGCTGTATAAAAGCGTGGATAAATTCCCCATTTATCAATGCTAGATAAATAATTGATAAAGGCCCCATTTATCAGTGCCAAAATAGTGATAATTAGTGGGGTTATTTATAATGGTTTGGCATAAATCATTTTAGGAACACATGGAAAGATGGTTGTCTTTGGTTTGTTGGATTTAAAAATCCATTTAATATTTATCGGGGTTTTAAAGAATTGGTGCCTGATGAGAATGGTTGAATTGTTTAAATTTGAATGGTGTTAAAATGGAAATAGTTAAAATAGTGACTAATAAAGAGTTTTAAATGGTTTTAATTGTGAATTTTTGAATTGGAATGAAAAAAGGGGGTGTATAATGAATTTTTTGTGATTATGTAAGTTTTATTTACCCCAATGTTGACCATGGACTTGGATAAGAATGGTTGAGGGTAGTGATTATGTGATGTTTATACCCTTTGGGATAGTGTTATGACTAGATGTGATACCTCTTTTTCATAATTGTGGGAACCTTATGTTAAGTATTTTGAGATATTTTTTTGGAATTGTAGAGAGATTCCTCTATGTTGACGCCTACCGTTTGGGTGATAGGAGGAAATCAGTGAGAATGCTTATCTTGTAGTGGGGAAAGAACCCCATTTGGTTCTAGAAAATAGATGGGGAGAGTAGTTTCATGATAAATTTTCTCATTTTATTTATTTTATAGAGTGATACCTAGGGTGGGATGAACCGAGTATGTTCAAACTTACTAGATATTTTCATCTGCTACACCCTTTGACGTTTTCTAGTGAGGGTGGACCTGAGGCATCCATGTTCTGGATTGCGTCCATATAGAATATACTGGACCACATAGTGAATCATTTGGAGAGGGGGGTCAAATTGGTAGAATATATGTTGCGAGGACTGGTGAAGATTTTGTGGGAAATCCAAGTTCATATCGAGTAGGAAGATGGTATGTTATGGAATGAATTTAAGGAGAAGTTCCTGGATCACTTCTACCTCGAGAATTTTAGGAGAAGGAAAGATGAATAGTTCATTAAATTGAGCTATATAATTATGATGGATTCTTCATATACCTTCACAGTTTTACCTTGAAACTGATAGGAGTTTATACAACTATGTAAGGAATTCTCAAGATGGGATTAGATAATAGATAAAGTACCAGGTAAATATCTTGCATTTAAATAGGTTTTTTTGAGGTAATAGATCAGGATCTCATTTATAAGGGGAAGATGAAGGAGGATTACAGTGGTGGGAATAAAATTTTATTTGGGTAGTCTAGTGGTGTGATTTCTAATAGTAGGAAGCATCGTTATGAGAATCTACTCCTAGGCGATGGTGGACATTATAACAAGGGGATAAAATCTACCTCTTAGTGAGGTAGTTTAGTCATTTTCCATCAGCATGGAAAACCAAAACACATGCACAATCAGTGTCCTAAATCACTAGTCAAGCGCTGATAATGATGTGGTATGAGACATGTATAGAGGTTCAGTAGAAAAAATCAACATATGGGTAGTGATGGAGGATCTAGACAAGTACCGACCACCGATAGGGGATCAACTAACCCATATTCGTTAAGCAGTTGGAGTTCCACCAACCAAACTGATCAGGGTAGTGGATATGGTACTATGGGTCAAGAGGATCCATATCAGTAGGTAAGTGAAATGTATGAGACCCAAAAAGGAGCCTAGGGTGGAGGAATAGGTGATTTACATGATATTCATCCCAATCAGGTTGGTAGTGAGGCTAGACCATCGACTGTTCGAGGTACAATCCTCACATATTCTATGCTTCTTAGTGATTTATTCGATACATGGGCTTCACATTCTTTTATATCTCATGGTTTTGTGACTGATTTGGGTTTGAAAATGGAGTATATGTTTGGAATAATTTCTATTAAAACATTATTGGGAGTGTGCTCAGAGGGTGTCTAAAAATGTAAGGAGTGTTCCCTTGAGGTCGGTGGGTATCAACTCATTTCAGATTTGTACATGATTGAGATGATAAGTTTTGTCCAAATACTTGGGATGGACTATTTATTTATGTACTAGGATCACATATATTTTTATCATAGGAGATATAGTTTCACATATCTTGAGGGTGACACTGATATATAGCTTTTGGAAAGGAAAATCCAGGCAGGCCGTGCAGGGCCAATTTTTCTGAAATTGTGTGACCTCATGGCCCAGGTTTTAACAAAATAAGTTTTTTAAATGATATTTGTTTTATGAATAAATGTGTGTTATATTATATAATATTATACACATACAAAATATAGAGAGACTTTTTTTTTAATCTCATTAATATTGATCATTACATTAGTCAATAATGAAACTAATGGAAATGTCAAAAATTACAACTAGATAAAAAATATAAAATAGAATAGATAAAACTAGAAAATAAAGATAACCCTAGTCTAATAGAAACATCACCCCCAAAATAAAAACTATAGAAATGAAACAAAATATTAGTAAATCAATCAAAATCTTAATAAATAAAAATATAACCTCAGGATGAAATGTTGTGAATATTGAGTGAAATAATGAAGTTTTATTTATAGTGTATAAAGAGAAATGTGACCGTTGAGATTCAACCATTATATGAACATTGGTAAAATATAACCATTGATCAATATAACTGTTGGTCAATTTTACAATTGGAAACTATACCCAGGGGTGATAATTTTACCTTTATAATTAGTGTTTATAAGTAGTAATGACAATGGATAATTGATGGAGAAAAAAGAAACGATGGCCTCAACCAGTAGAGTCATATTGTTTGAAGACCATTTTTCTAAACTTGGGAGGGAGGTAGAATCACTATGGTTCTATATTTACCAAGCCTAAGATGAGATTTAACAATTTAAGCTTGAACTAAATCACCTATGGGAGAAGGATAAGTTAGTGGAGATTACTACTTAGTCGATGTTAGCCGAGCCACACCATGAAACTACCACCATCGCACACCTCACCCTTAGGGTTTACATAGGTGTAATAAAGGGTTACATATATAGGCCTTAGTTTATTGAATTTTAATTTTTTTTAAAAATAAAATGGTTATTCTATCAATTTCATTTTAATAATAGTTTTTATTAATAAAATATATGTTTAATTGAGATGAATTTGATAAATTAATTTTTGGGACACAAATAAAACATAATTATATTTTTATAGAAAATATATTCACTATTATAATGAACTCTGATATTCTGAATAATATATATTTTATTTAAATATTCTTTTAAAACACTCTTATTTAATATAAATTATATAACAATTTTATAATAGCATAGGAATTTTTTTATATGTTTAATAAATTTGACTGTCTTAAAAACCGTAATTTTTTAATTAAATAAGGGTTTTTATATATAAAAGTTAAAATCATCATATTTAGAGAATTATTATGATAAAATAAAAACTATATTTGAAATAATTACATAAAAAATAGGTTAGGGTGAATTTATGATCATTTTCTAAAATAATTTATTTTTTATGAATTGTAAAAATAAAATTTTGGGGTTTCAGTATGTTTTATGACTTCATATTTATGTTATAATGATTTAATAATTGATTAACCAAAATATATGACAAAAAATATGCTATTTATTAATATTAATTATTTTAATATATTTCAACTAATTTACAAAACTATAAATGACTTTCCAAAGTCTAAAATTGAAAATTTGATTTTAAAAATATTGCTTGGTAGAAAATTTTCTTTTCCAAGAAAAAAAGTATCATAAAATAGTGTTCTATTATCATGGATTAAAATATTGTAAAACATGATTCCAAATTCAAAAACCATGAGAAAAAACCAATTGTAGTCTAGTGGTTTTTCTTTTTCCAAAACCAAGATTTCTAAGACCTATATTTGGAAATTATTAAACAATTACTCCAAGTTTTCTATAAATACCCACCCATTTCACCATTGCCCTTCTCTCCAAATCCATCCGACATGAATTTATGGTCATTTTTCCTCACATGTACCCCAAGGTTTCCTCAATCCCACAAGCTTATAATCCTCATGTTTTAAGACTAACTCTTCAATGTAAGGGAATTCTTGCCCTTTTCTTTTCCATTCAAGAAATTATTTTTGTGTACATATTATAAAGGGTATGTATCTTTCATTTAAAATGATTTTGAACATACCCTTATTGATAATATAATTATTTATCAATGTTATAACTTCATCCTCTATCATTTTACCATTTTCTAAAACCAAATTTTATACCCATCATGCTGCCGAATTTACTTATAAAATTTCCCTATTTTATTTAAGAAATTATCATTTATTTTATTTTTGTGAGTACCCAAAGATATTCTTTTTACATAGGTATTCACATAGATATAAAAATTATTTATTTACTTTGGGATTTACATATATTAAACCCATATTCAATTTTCATAGTTTAATAATGATGTAATGATAACGTCTTTAATAACTTTTGTACACCGTGATTTTTATGAGAAACTCATTCTTTATTCTTAATAGGATATTAATAAAATGATTATTTATGATATATGTGGATCACATTATTTAATACCTATGAATGGTTCACCTTGATATCTCTCCAATGTATTTGGTAAATAATTATTCTCTAGAGATGAAATGTTTTATGATACCATTGTGAATAACCTTGGTACTTTTGATTTATGACACCTTAGTGAATAACTATGGTGATATACTTATGAATGTTTCATTTAAATTTTGTATCCACTTTTCCAAGTTATGATTCATTTTATTATTATTATTATATTTCTCTTATTCAATACTTATTGTTATGCCTCATGTTCTTATTGATATGTCTCATGATCACATGCTTTATGTCTCCCTTACTTATTCTATTACTGGGATTCATTCCCACCCCTTTACTTTGATCTATCTCCACAGGATATGATATGTAGTTAAAATAACCTAGGGTGAACCCATGAATATGTATTTCAAGTTAATTAAAATAATGTTTTATGTACCTAATTTCCAAGAAACTAAACTTTAGAAGATCATGCATTCTGTTCCATGTAATGAAATGTTTATGTAATAAAATTGAAGGATGTCATTATTGGTATTAGAGAATGGTTTGGTTGTTTGTGGAAATTAGGAATTGAAAAATTTAGTCTGAACTTTAGGTACAAGTATAAATCTAAGAAAAAATCATGGTATTTTGGTGAGTATTAAGTAAGTGGTTTCCAATAAAATAATTTCCTATATGAATACTATAAGTGAATGTGGCTCTAGAACAGATGTACCTAGGGGTAATTCCTGAAAACATTACATTGATCTAGACTCAATTGTGTACTGGTGCACGATAATGGGTCTTGCTGCACACCTAGTTTAAAACTATCGGTGGATTTTTTTTGGTTAATAACAATCCTTTTATGAACCATTATGAAATATATATAGAAAATATAATTTTTATTAATGAATAAAATATTTAAGCATGATTTTTTATGTCATAAAATACCATTAGAATTATAATATTCTTATAAGTAATACATTTTTCACTATATTTTTATTCCTTCATAAAAATGGTGCGAAATAAGAGGAACCGTGTAAATGATGAGTACAATGGATGATGCACTAACAAGATTTCGATGGAAGCTGGAATAAAAACTTCATGAGGATGATAAATCAACCATCTCGAGTTATGAATAAAAACTTGAATCATGATGAGTGAACAGATTCACCTTGAAGGGAAAAACTTTCCATTGAGTCCTTGATGCATCAATGAACACATTATTTTAGTGGATCTACTGACCCATTAATTATTGAACAATGTATTACCTCTATAGAAAAGATCTTTTCTGTACTCTATTATTCAGAGTTAGATAAATTCACCCTGGTAGTATGCCGCTTAGAAGGATAAGATGAAAATTGGTGGAAACTGATTAAAAATGTGAATCTAAGAAGGGATATTTATTCTATGGAGTGGTAAGAGTTCAATGGAATATTTTTCAATAAATATTTTCCACATTTGATGTAAACAAATGGATAAGGAATTACTAAAGTTGAAGTAGATGGAAAATGAATCATAGGAAGCTATGAGATCAACTTTAAAAGACTTTCTTGATACACCTCTAGATTTTTTATGGATCCTTAGGTAAATTTTGATAGATTCTTTGGTGGATTGAGACCCCATATGTAGATAAATTTAGAAAATTGAAACTATGAAAGCTATAAAAAGATATTAAAGAGTGATATTAAGGTTGAATTAGAGTTTAGAGAGAGAAATAAAAAGAAGATAGAAGATATAAAGTGATAAACATAGGTCAAATTAAGGTTCACATAGGTCAAATTAAAAGAAGATAGAAATAGATCCAAACATAGGGAAGAAATTTGATGATGGAATATGAGGAAAAAAGTGAAAATTCCCACATGAAAAAATTTGAGAAGAAGAATTTTGGGAACTTATTTCTTATTAGTGGTAAGTGATAAAATTTGGAATAGATAGGAAAATATCTCATAACTATCATGGCGAAGTTAATCCACAAATTCTCGACAATAACAACAAATGGAAGATGATGCAGACCCAATATGAAGTTCAATTCTTAAATTGTGTAAATCTTGTTCACTTCACCAATAAATGTCCAAATAAGAAGATAATTTAGTGAAACCACTATTAACCTCAATATAGGCTAAGGGATCAAGGTCAAGAATTTTCTATTATGATGGATGAAGTAGAGGATCCAAATGATGTGGTGGAAGGTAAAATTGTTGTGATATAAAAGCTATCAAGTTATTTGTTTGATTTTGGTTCCATGCATTTCATTACTTCCTCTAAGTTTTAAAAGAATATAGAATCAATCCCTAATCTATTAGAAGTTGAGTTATCAGTCAATAATCCTTGAAGGATTATCCTAGAATGAAAAGTGTATAGAAAATCTAGTATTAACTTTTGAGAGTACAATCCCATTGCAAATATTGTAGTCATACCCATGGTGGAATTAAACACTATACTAGGGATGGTTTGGACATCAAATTATAATGATAAGATCAACCGTAGGAGTAAATAAATTTCAGTATTTTTGAATGGACCACTTATAGTTATTTTCAAAGGAGAGATATCCAGACCTAATATTTTTCTTGATGAACCTTCCAGAGCCTTCTTTATGGATATGATCAGTGAAGAGGGATAAATAAATGAAGTATAATGATATAGAATGTTCCCATCATTCAATAATACATTGATGTATTTTCTAAAGAGTTTCCTACACCTCCCCCATAAAGAAAAGTAGAGTTCTCCATTGAACTCATACCTGAATCCAAGCCGATATAAAATAACTCATATAGATTGGAAAATATAGAGTTAGAGGAATTAAAGAAAAGACTTCAAGATATTTTGGATAAGGGATTTATCTGTCGAAGTGAATATCCTTGGGGATAACCTGTTCTATTTCAAAATATGAAGTATGGATCAATGTCGCTATGCATTGATTATAGAGAACTTAATTGGAAAAAAATGAAGAATAAGTACCCTATACCAAGGATTTATGATTTATTTGATCAACTTCATGGGGTTAAATTCTTCTCAAATATTGACCTCTAATATGGGTATCATCAATTGTGGATGAGGAAATAAGATATTCAAAAGACTGACTTCTAAACAAGATATAGGCATTATGAGTTTGTTTTTATGACCTTCTGATTGAATAATTCTCCTTATATATTTATGTATTTTATGAATAGAGTCTTTAATGACTACCTTGAATTTTTTTTGTTGTTTTTAGATGATATTTTGATATATTCCAAAAGTTACGAGGAGCATGAGGATCATATAAGGGTTATATTGAAATCCCTGAGGAAGGAAAATCTATTTGGAAAATTCAGAAAATATGAATTCTAGTTATAATAAGTTTCATTATTGGGGAACATTGTAACTAATGAAGGAATCTCAATTGACCCTGAGAAGAAAAAGGATGTAGAGGAGTGGCCACATCCTATAATGGTAACTGAGATTCATATATTTATTGGTTTATTATGATATTATAGGATGTTTTTAAAGATATTTTAATGACTTTAAAATCCACCAACCAAGTTAAATAAAAAAGAATCTAAGTACATTTGAAAAAATGAGTGTGAAGAAAGTTTCCAAGAACTGAAGAATAGATTGGTTACTGCAACCATGTTAAATATAACCTTTTTCAAAGAAGTATTTTTTATTTATAGTAATGCATCTTTTAAAGGGATTAGGTGTGTCCTCATGAAAAATGAAAAGGTGATCACTTATGCATCTCAATAGTTAAATCATAATGATAATAACTATCCTAAAAATGCCTTGCAGTTAGTTACAATTTTTTTTCTGAAGATATGGAGGCACTGTCTTTATAGGGAGAATTGTGCTATATACACAGACCAATATATTTTGAAGTAAATATTCACACAAAAGGAAATGAACATGAAAAAAATGAGAGTATTGAGGCTTCTTAAAGACTATGATTTTTCAATTCATTATCCACCTAGAAGAGAAAAAAATTCATTGATGCATTAAATAGGAAAGAACTTGTTATACTAGAAATGATGAGGATTCAAGGAGATCCATAGATCAAAAAACTAGTAAATTCAAACATAGGAATTGTAAGGTAAGGGACACCATAAACCCTATCCAAAATGATATATCAACCATCATTACTATAGAAGATCAAGATAGCTCAAAGAGAAGTACCTTTGATATAAAAAAGATAGAATATGTGAAGAATGGGAAGTTTCCTGAGTTCAATATTGATCTAGAAGGTTTATTAAAATCTCATAAAAGGCTATGTGTCTCATCTATCTTGGAGAAAAAAAGATTTGATGGATGAAGCTCATAGATCACATTATTTATATATCCTCGAAGCACTAAAATGTATATGGAACTTTGTGATCATTATTGGTAGGATAATATGAAAAGGTAGATTTTTGACAACACTATAAGGTGCATGGTATGTCAGCAAGTGAAGGAAGAGTGACCACTTCCTAAAGGGGTATTAGAACCACTACCCATAAAAACATGTAAGTGGGATAATATCACTATGAAATTCATCAGTAATCTCCCAAGAAAATATAAAGGATATAATATGATATGGGTTATAGTGGATAGACTCACCAAGAATGCCAATTTTATCACTATTCATGGATATTTCTCTCTTGACCAACTTTCCAAGATATACATAAAGTAAGTGGTGAGGTTGAATGGGGTTTTACTTTCTATTATTTATTACCGTGATCCAAGGTTCACATGAAAATTATAGATAATTATTCAACATGATCTGAATGATGAGTTGAATTTTAGTATGAACTATTATCCCTAAAATGAAATCCAATCTGAAAGTACTATTTAGACACTCAAGGAAATTATAAGAACATGCTCAATAGAATTTAAAGGTGGATGTGATAAACACCTCCCACTAGTTGATTTCTCAAACAACAATAGTTTCCACTCGAGCATTCAAATCGCACCATATGAATCTCTATATGGAATGTTATGTTGAACTCCCACTTGTTAGGATGAAGTTGGTGAGACGAATCTACTTGGACTCGATCTTATGAAATAGATGAACTAAAAGGTTCATTCCATCCAACAAAATATAAAAGCTATTCAGAGTTGGTATAAGAGATATTCTAACAACCATTGAAGGGAATTGGGGTTTGATGTTAGAGAATTTTTTTTCCTTCAGATGTCACCATGTAAGAGAGTCACAATGTTTTGAAATAAAGGGAAGCTTATCCCTAGGTAAATTGGTCCATTTGAAATCATTAATCGTATACGAGTAGTTGCCTATCATCTAGAACTTCCACCAAATCTGTATCAAGTTCACGATTTATTCCATGTATCTATTTTAAAGAAGTACATACCTGATCCCTCACATGTATTGAATCCATAGGTGGCACAACTAGAACATGACCTCTCTTATGAGGAGAAACCGTTAGAGATCTTAGACCATAGAGAAAAACTTCTACGTAATAAGAATACCCACCTTATCAAAGTTTTGTAGTGGAATGATAAATATGAAGAAGCGATGTAGGAACCAAAGGGTACAATTAGATAGAAGTACCCTCACCTTTTCGCAACTAATAGAATGAGTTGAAATTTCAGGGATGAAATTTCTTATGTGGGGAATAATGTAACAACCCAAGATTTTTAAATTATATTTTTTCCTAAATAGATGTGTTTTATATATTATATAATATTATACACATAAAAATATATAGAAAAAAATGAAATTTTATCTCATTAATAATGACCATTACATTAGACAGCTATGAAACCAATTAAAATTCTAAATATTACCAATAGAAAAAAAATATTTAATAGAATATCTAAAATGGAAAAATAAGGATCACCCCAATCTGCTAGAATAATCACCCCCAAACAACACTATAGAAATGAAACAAAACATTATTAGTCTAATAAATATATTAATAAATGAAAATATAACCTTAGGAATAATTTTAGTGAATATTGAGTAAAATAAGGAAGTGGTATTTATAGGGTATAATGGGAAATGTGACCATTGGGATTTGACCATTATATGGAAATTGGAAAAATATGACCATTGGTAAATTTTAAAATTGGAATATATACCCATGGATATTAATTTTACTATTATAACTAGTGTTTATAAGTAGTAATGATAAAGGATAATTGATGTAGAAAGGAGAAATGTTGGCCTCAACCAGTAGAGTCATGCCATTTGAAGCCCATATATTAGAACTTGGGAGGGAGGTAACATAACTAGGGTTCTCCCTTGACCAAAACCAAGAATAGATTCAACAAGTTAATCTTGAATGAAATTTCCTATGATATATGTTTAAGTTATGAGATATTACCACTCGGTCGATGTTAGCTGATCCACCCCATGAATCTACCACTATCGCACACCTCACCCTTAGGGAGTAAGTGGGTGTAATAAGGGATTACATGTATTGGAATTTGTTTATTAAAGTGTAATTTATTTTGTATAAATAAAATGTTTATTCTATCCATTCAATTTTAAGAATATATTTTCTTAATAAAATATATGTTCAATTGATATGTATTTGATAAATTGTTTTTTAGGACACAAATAAAACATAATTGTATTTTCCTAAAAAATATATACACTATTATAATAAAATTATTTATTATGAATAATATTTGTTTTAATTAAATAATTTTTTAAAACACTATTATTTAAATATTAATTATAAAATAATCTTATAATTTCCTAGGAAAAGTTTTATAAGTGTTAGAAATGTGACCCTGTCTTAAAAACATCTATTTTTCAATAAATAAGGATTTTTATATTTTAAAGTTAAAATTATTATATTTAGAGAATTTTTCTAATAAAATAAACATTATATTTGAAATCATCATGTCTAAATTAGGTTAGGGTTAATTTATGAGAATTTTCTATAATACTTTATTTTTTCGTGAATAGTAAAAATACAGTTTTGGGTTTTCAGTATGTTCTATGACTTCATATTTATGCCATAATTATGTAATAATTAATTAACCACAATAAATTAACTAAAATATGTTATTTTATTAATATTAATTATTTTAATATATTTTAATCAAATTCAAAAGCTGTAAGTGTCTTTCCAAATTTTAAAATAGAAAATTTGATTTAAAAAACCCTACTTTGTGGAAAATTTACTTTTCTATGAAAAAATAAGTATTATAAAATTGTGTTTAGTTTGGGGTATTAAAATATAAAAAAATGGATCAAATTTTCAAAACCATGAGTAAAAGCCATGGGTTAGCCAATGGGTTTTCATTTTCCACAACCTAGATTCCCAAGACCTATATTTTGAAATTATTAATCAATCCCTCCAATTTTGCTATAAATACCCACCCATTTAACCATCCCCCTTTAATACCAATCCATCATCTATGAAGTTCTAGTCATTTTTCCTCCCAAGGAGTCCCACACAAGGTTTCCTCAATACCCAAGGTTACAATCCTATTTTTAGAAGAAACTCTTCAAGGTAAGGGAATTCTTAACCTCTTCTTTTCCATTCCATAATTTCTTTTTGTGTATGTATTCTAAAGGGTATGTAATTTTATTTTCATATAATTTTGATCATACCATTACTTATAAAATAATTATTTATCAATGTGATACCTTCATCCTCTCTCATTTTACCTTTTTCCAAAACCACATTTTATACCTGTCTTGTTGCCAAATTTACTTCTTAAATTTCTCTCTTTTACTTGAGAAATTATCATTTATTTTATTTTTGTGAATACCCAAACATCTTACTTTTCCATCGGTATTCACTTAGATATAAATATTATTTATTTATTCAGGGATGTACATGTATGAAAACCACATCCCCTTTTCATGGGTTAATAATTATGTAATGATCATATATTTAAGCACTTTTGTATGTTGGGATTTTGATGAGAAACCCATTCTTTATTCTCCACAAGTTATTAATGAAATGATTATTTATGATATATAAGACTCAAATTAATTAATAAATATAAAGGGTTAAACTTGAACATGATCCAATTCATTGGGTAAATAATTAGTCTCTATAGATTTCATGTTTTATGATACCTTGGTAAATAACCTTGATAATTTTGATTTATGAAACCTTGGTGATAAAACTTGGTGATGTGATTATGAATGTATAATTTAAATTTTTTAGACACATTTCTATGTTACAATCCATGTTCTTATTATTATGGTATTCCTATTGTTCATGAATTATTTTTATGACTATTTTTCTTATTGATATGTATCATGATCAAATGCTTTATGTCTCCCTTGCTCATTCATTTATTGGGATTTATTCTCAACCCTTTCCTTTGATGTATATCCCTAGGAAATGAGATACAAAAAAAGTAACTTCAAGTGAAATCATGAATATTTCTTTAAAGTGTATTAGAATAATATTTTATGTTTTTATGTATTATGTAACTAATTTCTAATAAATTAAACTTCAAAAGATCCTCAATTTTATTCTATGTAATGAAAAGTTTATATAATAAAAAGGGGGGATTCCATAGTTGGTATCAGAGCATGGTTTGGTTATTTTTGTAAATTTGGACTTTAAATATTTAGTATGAACCTTTGATACAAGTATAAATATAGGAAAACATCTTAGTATTTTGGTGAGTATTAAGTAAGTGGTTTCCAATAAAATACATCCTTGTTTGGACACTACAAGTGGATGTGGCTTTAACAGAGATGTACCTAGGGGTAACACCCAAAAACACCACATTGAGCTAGACTCTATTGGGAACTGGTGCATAATAATGGGCCTTACTGCAGACATATTTTGACACTCCTCGGGGATATGTTTAGTTAATCATAATATTTTTATGAACCATTATGAAGGATATATAGAAAATGTAATTGTTGTTAATGAATAATTTTTTTAATCTTGATGTTTTAAGACATAAAATCCCAATAGAATTATAATATTTTTAGATGTAACAATTTTATCACTATAATTTTCTTCTTTAAAAAATAGTGAGAAATAGGAGGAACCACATAAATTATGAGTGCAATGGATGATGCACTGATGACCTTTCTATGAAAGATATAATGGAAAACTTCATGATGATGATGAATCAAATATATTGATTTGTGAATAATAACTCAAATCAAGCTGAGTGACTAGATTCACCTCAAAGGGAATAAATTTATATTTAGTCCTTCATGCATCAATGAACACCTTATTTTAGTGGATCTACCAACCCATTGACTGCTAAACAATATATTACCTCTATAGAAAATATATTTTCTATACTCCATTATTTGGATCTAGAGAAAGTCACCCTACCATTATATCGCTTATAAGGAGAAGATGATCAGTGGTTGAAACTAATTATAAACAAAAATCAAAGAAGTAAGATTTATTTTATGGATTCAGAAGAGTTTATTGGAATATTTTTCAATATATTTTCCGCATTACATGTGAATAAAAATAGAGGAGGAATTCCTAGAGCTGAAGAAAAAGGAAAATTAATAAGGGTGAATATATGAGATGAACTTTACAAAACTTTCTTGATACACATATAGCTTTGTTTTGGATCCTAAGGGAATGATTGATAGATTATTTAGTGGATTGATACCCCATCTACAGAGGAATTTAGAAAATAGAGGCTATGAAATATATGAAGAGATTCTACGGAGTTCTCTGAAGGTTGAATTGTATTTTTTAGGTACACAGTGGTCACATAGATTGAATGAAAATAAGAGAGAAATATATATAAACTCAGGGAAGAATTTTGATCATGAAAGAGAAGAAAATAAATTAAAACTTCCCATATGCAACAAATGTGGGTAGAATCATTTGGGAAGTTTCTTTCTTGGGAGTGTTAAGTGATAAAAATGTGGAAGATATGAGAATATTGCTTAGAAATATCGTATTGGAGTGAAGTCTCAACTTCTCAACACTAATGAAAAAGGGAAGATGGTGCAGGACTAGCCTGAAGTTTAATGTTTCAAGTGTAGTCATATTGGGAACTTCTCTGATCAATATTCAAATTAGAATAAAATGGAGAGAAACAACCATTAACTTCATTATAGGATATTATAGAAAGGTCGGTCATTTTATATCACAATGGATAAAGTAGAGGCTCTAAATTGCATAGTGGTAGGTACACTCATTATTCAATCAAAGCTAGTAAGTAATTTGTTTTATTATTATTATATGCATTCATTTATTTCATCCAAGTTTGAAAATAATATATATTCAATACCTGAGCTTCTAGAAGTTTTGTTATTAGTCAATACTCTTTATGGTATTTTCCTAGCATCAAAAGTGTATAGAAACTATAATATTAACTTTTGAGAGTACAATATCATCATGAATTAAGTAATCATCTACATGTTGGAATTTGACACTATACTAGGGATGAAATGGATCTCAAATTATATTTCTAAGATTAAATACATGATTAAATAAGTTTCAATAGTCTTGAATGTACAACCTATAGTTATTTTCAAAGGATATGTATCCCAACCTAAAATTTGTCTAGAAGAACCTACCCTATATTTCTTTATAGTGACGATTGGTGAAGAAGGATAAGTAAATGAAATGATAAAGATAGAGAATTTACCCATAATTTTGAAATACATTGACATATTTCTTAAAGAGTGACATGGAACTACCCAAAAAGGGGAGGTAGAGTTCTCTATTGAACTCATATCTAAATCCAAGATGATATTGAAGACCCCATAGAGAATGGAAAATATAGAGTTAGAGGAATTAAATGAACAAATTCAAGATCTTTTGAGAAAGGGATTTATCTGAACAAGTGTGTATCATTGGGGATCACCTATTCTTTGTAAATAAGAAGGATAGATAAATGTAGCTATGCATTTATTATATAGAACAAGATCACAATGAAGAACACGTACATTCTCCCAAGTATTAATGATTTATTTGATCAGCTTCATCGGGATCAATTATTTTCAAATATTTACTTCTAATATGGGCATCAACAATTGAGGGTAAATAAAGTATATATTCCAAAGACTTCCTTAAAAAAGATATTGGAATTATGAGTTTTTTATTCCCTTTAACTTGACTAATACTCATTCTATATTTATGGATTTGATGAATAGTCTTTAAGAACTACCATGAAAATTCATTGTAGTTTTTATTGATGAAATTATGTTATATTCTAAAAGTTGCAAGGATCATGAGGATCATCTAAGGGTTTTATTGAAAACAACGAGGAAGTAAAATATATTTAGAAAATTCAGTAAAAATTAATTTTTGTTACAAAAAGTTTAATTCATGGGTGAACATTATAACCAATGAAGGAATCTCAGCTGACCCTGATAAGACAAAGGCTATAGAGAAGTGGATTTATCCTAAAATGGTAACTAAGATTCGTAGTTTCCTTGGTTAAGATGGACATTGTACGAGGTTTGTGAAAAAATTTCATGAATTTCTAATCCACTAACCAAGTTAACTCTAAAAGGATATAAGTTCATCTGGATAAATGAGTGTGAAGAAAGTTTCTAAGAAGATTAGAGGAGATTGGTTACTATATCTATGTTATCTCTACCCTCTATCAGAGAGGTATTTTATTATTTATAATAATGAATCTTGAAAATTGATTGGTTGCATCTTCATGCAGAATGAAAAGGTGATCACTTATGCACCTTGACAGTTAAATCCCCATGAGAAGAATTTTCCTATGCATGACTTGGAGTTATCTGTAGTTATTTTTTCTCTAAATAGATGGAGGCACTATCTTTATAGGGATAAATGTGATATATACACAGACCAATAAAGTTTTAAGTACATATTCAGACAAAAGGAATTGAACATGAGACAAAGGGGATTCTTGGAGATTCTTAAAGACTATAAATTTTCAATTCATTTTCATTCCATAAGAGAACATAAATTCATTATTGTATTAAGTAGTAAAGACCCTGTTGTGCTAGAAATGAGGAGGATTCAAGGTGATCCATTGATCATGGACCAAGTAAAGTTGGAAATGGGAATCAAAAGGGAAGGGACATCATCAACCCTATCCCAAATGATTTCTCAACTATAATTACTATATAAGATAAATATATCTCATAGAGAAGATCCATTGACACAAATAAAGATAGAGGATTTGAAGAATCAGAAGTTTCTTGATTTTAATATTGATCTAGAAGGTATACTAAAATTTCAAACAAAGATATGTGTAACATATATCCCAAAAATAAAAAGAGTTGATGGATGAAGTTCATAGGTCTATATTCTATATACATCCTGGAAGCAATAAAATGTACAGGGACCTTTGTGATCATTATTGGTGGGATAATAAGAAAAAAAAGATTGTTGACTATACTAAAAGGTGCTTGATGTGTCAGCAAGTAAAGGTAGAGTGATAAATTTCTAAAGGGATATTACAACCACTACCCATTACAACATTTAAGTGGGATATTATCACTATGTACTTATTCATTGGTCTCTAAATAACATCCAAAGGAAACAATGAGATATGAGTTATAGTAGATAGACTCACCAAGACTGCCAATTTCATCTATAATCGAGGTGATTTCTCTCTTGAAAAACATTACAATATATACATAAAGGAAGTGGTGAGGCTACATGGGACTTCGCTTTCTATAATTTATGATCAAGATACAAGTTTTATATCTAAATTATAGAGAATTATTCAACATTCTTTGAATATTGAATTGAATTTCATTACGACCTATCATCCCCAAACTAATGGACAATCTGAAAGGACTATTGAGACACTCTTGGACATTCTTAGAATATGTTCAATATAATTTCAAGGTGGATGGTATAAAAACATACTATTAGATTAGTTCTCATACAATAACAACTTCTAATATAGTATTCTAATGACACCATATGAAGCTCTATATGGGAAGCAATATAGAACTAAAACATTTTGGGAAGAATTTGGTGATAAGATGCTACTTGGACCAGATCTTGTGTAAAATATGAAAAAAGGTTCATTCCATCCAAAAAAATATAAAATATTCTTAGAGTTATTAGAAGATATATGTTGAAAACCATCAAAGGAACTTGGATTTTTATGTTATAGATTTTTTTTCTTCAGATATCACCATATAAGAGAGTCATGCAGTTTGGAAAAAAAGGGAAGATTAGCCCTAGGTACATTATAACCTTTGAAATCCTTGATCACAGAGAAGTAGGGGTTATCAGATTGTACTTACACTTAATATGGATCAATTTCATGTTGTATTCCATGTATATATCTCAACGAAGTACATAACAGATCCCTCACATGTATTGAGTTCAGAGGCGGTATAACTGGATCATGACATCTCTAATGGGGAGTAGCTGGTGGAGATCTCATCCCATAAGAAAATGTTCTACAAAACAAGGCTGACAACCTTGTCAAAGTGTTTTAGAGGAACCATAAATACGAATAAGTGATATGGGAACCAGAGGTGACAATGAGAAAAAAGTACCCTCACATTTTCACAATCTAGAGAATGAGTTGAAATTTCAGGGAAGAAATTTCTTAAGGGGGAATAATATAACAACCTAGGATTTTTAAATGATATTTGTTTCCAAAATAAATATGTGTTATATATTAATAATATTATGCACATACAAAATATAGAGAAACCAACAAAATTTTATCTCATTAATAATTATCATTACATTAGTCAACTATAAAACTAATTAAAATTCCAAACATTAAAATTTTACAAAAAAATATAAAATATAATAGATAAAATGGGAAATTATGGATAACCCCAATATTCTATAATCATCTCTCCACAAGTCCAATACTATATAAATGAACCAATTTTTTTTTAAACCAATCAACATCTTAAGAAATGAAAATATAAACTTAGGAGGAATTATAGTAAATATTGAGTGAAAGAATAAAATGGTATTTATAGGGTATAAAGAGAAATGTAATAATTGAGATTCAATTGTTATATGACCATTGGTACAATATGACTGTTGGTCAATATATCCATTGGTCAATTTGACTGTTGAAAAACATACCCATGGGTGATAATTTTACTGTTATAATTAGTGTTTATAAGTAGTAATGAAAAAGGATAATTGATGCAGAAAGGAGATATGATGGCCTCAACCAGTAGAGTCACGCCGTTTGAAGACCATTTTTCTAAACTTTGGAGGGAGGTATAATTACTAGGGTTCACCCTTGACCAAGCCCAAGATGATATTAAAAGAGTGAATCTTGAATGAAATTGACTATGGTAGAAGTTTAAGTTATTAGAGATTACCACTCGATGGATGTTAACCGAGCCACCCCATGAAACTACCACAATCACACACCTCACCCTTAGGTCATACGCGGGTGTAATAATGAGTTACATGTCTAGGCCTTAGTTTCATAAAGTTTAATTTTATTTTTATAAATAAAATGGTTAGTTTATAAATTCCATCTTAAGAACATTTTTTCATAATAATATATATGTTTAATTGAGAAGAATTTGAAAAATTGATTTTTGGGATGCAAATAAAACATAATTGATTTTTTCTAGAAAATATATAAGATATTCTAATAGACTCAGCTATTTTGAATAATATTTGTTTATTTGAAAAAGTCTCTTAAAACACTCTTTTTTAAATATAAATGATAAAATAATTTTATAATGGCCTAGGAAATTTTTTAAGTGTCGAAATTTGATTATTTCTTAAAAAATGATATTTTTCAATAAATAAAGTTTTTATATTTAAAATTTAAAATTATCATATTTATATAATTATTATGATAAAATAAAAATTATATTTTGAATAATCACATCAAAATTAGTTTAGGTTGAATTTATGAAAATTTTCTAAAATACATTATTTTTTTATCAATTGTAAAAATACAGTTTTGGGTTTCCAGCATGTTTTATGACTTCATATTTATGCCATAATGATGTAATAATTAATTAACCACAATACACGAACTAAAATTTGGCCTCCCACTTTTTTATTACATAACTTTTCATTACATTTTACAAAAAGAGGATCTTTAAAGTTTAGTGTCTTGGAAATAAGGTACATAATACATGAAAACATAAAAAAATTAATATAATAAAATTTAAAGGATTATTTAATTGTTCATACTAAGTATAATTACTCCAACTCAAAACCTAGGGAAATACATCAAAGTAAATGGTGAGCATAAGGCCTGGTAAGGGAAAACAAGGGAAACAATTATATGTGAACTTGAGAGATATTAATAAGAACATGAAGAATTTAATAAAGGCATGAGAAAGAGGAATATCATAACAATAATAAATTTAATAATAACTTGAAAATGTGGCTAAAACATTTAATTTAGACATTCATAAGAATATCACCAATGTCCATCCCCAAGGTGTTATAAAAATTACCAAGGTTATTTACCAAGACATCGTAAAACTTTTCATCTCTAGAGATTAGTTTCTTTACCCAATGCATTGGAGTGCTATCAGGGTTCACCCATAATATGTATTTATTTCCATGTGAACCATATAGATCATAATAAATAATTTCATAAATAACACATATAGAATAAAATAAATGAGTTTCATATCAAAATCACGACGTTTTTACAAGTTCATAAAAGCATGATCATTATGTCATTTATAACCCAAGGAAAGGGAATGAGTGTTTTATGTATGTCAATTATAGAATTAAATAAATAATTTTAATGTATTTATGAATAACCCTATAAATTAAATAGGTTTGGGTATTCATATAAATAAAATAAAATAATTTCTTGAGAAAAAGAAAGAGATTTTGAGACGAAAATTCTACAGCATAACAGGTATGAAACATGATTTTATAATACATTAAAAAATATGTAAAAAGGGTCTACCATTCATAAAATAATCATAATAAAGTTTAGGAACAGAATAAAATGGAAATATGAACATGGTATGAATATTTGAAATACATACCACATAAAAAAGAACTTGAAAGGAAGAGAGAAGTTGGGAATTCCCTTACATTGAAGAGTAACTTCTAAAACTCCATGATCAGGACCTTATGAGATTGAGGACACGTTGGGAGGTAATACTACCATAGATTCTAGGCGGATGTTTTTTAATTAAATAAAACAAAAGAATGGATGGTTATTTATAGTAAAATAGAGGGAGTTTTTTTAATAATTTCTGAGGACATCTCATTAGTTGTACGTGAAAATCCATAGGATTGCCTATGGAATTGGATACTTAGGACACCTCATATAATATTTTAAGCCACAAGATTAGAACAAAAATTTAAATTACATACTACATAATTATGATTTCATTAAACACACCAAAAACTCAAAACCATATTTTTACTATTCATTGAAAAGAAAAACATTTTATAAAAATATCATATATTCACTGTAACCTAATATTGACCTTCTGAATTCAAATATGAATTTTATTTTATTATAATAATTCTATAAATATGATAAATTTAACTTTTAACTCAAAAAATACTTAATTACTAAAAATAATAGCGGACATAAAATGCATAGTAAAATGCATAGTAAAATTTTCGACACTTGAAAAAAAGAAACTTATTTTATCATTTGTAATTAAAAAGGAGTGTTTTTATAACACTATTTCATTATAATAAAAATTATTAATAAAACCTTATTTTAATATAATATTTTATATCTCTATGAAAATTACAATTTTTACCCAAAAAATCAATTTATCAAATTCCATCTTAATTTTTAAGAAAAACTATTCTTAGAATAGAAATGATGAAATAAAATTTTTATTTAAACAAAGGGATTATATTTTAAGTAACTAGGGCCTTGATACATAACCCCTTAAAACACCCACATAATACCTAAGGGTAAGGTGTGTGATGGTGATGGACTCTTGGGGAGGCTCAGATAACATTGCCCGAGTGGTAATCATCACTAACTTGAACTTATACTGTAGGTGATTTCATTCAAGCTGAACATGTTGAAGCTTGACTTAGGATTGGTTCAGAGCGAAGCCCAGTGATGCTACCTCCTTCTCAAACAATGAAAAATGGGATTTGTACCACCTGATTCTACTGGTTGAGGCCATCGACTCTTCATTCTGCATTAATTAACCATTATCATTTCTATTTATAAAAGATAATCATAACATTATGAGTATATTTTCCAATAGCCATACTAAAAAACATTTATATAATGGTTTAAACCCAATGGTTACATTAAAATAAAATTACTTCATTGTAATTGAGATATAGTTTTGTTGTGTAATAATATAACACACATTTTCATGAAAGAATCATCATTCAAAAGGTTTGGGTCGTTACATTATTCTCCCTTAAGAAATTTCATCCCCGAAATTTCATCTCATTCCCTCGGTTGAGAAAATTTGTGGGTAATTTTGCCTCATTGTTTCCTCTGGTTTCCATGTTACTTATTAATATTTGTGGTTCCTTCATAACACTTTAATGAGGTAGGTTGTCTTGTTGCATAGAACCTTGATTCTACGGTCCAAGATATCCACCGACTGCTCCTCATAAGAGAGGCCATGTTCTAGTTATAGGAACTCCGAATTCAGTACAAGTCAAGGGTCAGGTATATAGATTCTCAAGAGATATATGTGGAAAACATCATTAACTTGTGCTAGATTTGGAGGAAGTTCGAGCTAAAAGGCCACTGCTTCTATGCGATCAAGGATTATATTTGGGCCAATGTACCTGGGGATGATCTTTCCTTTCTTCCCAAACCACATGATTCTCTTCCATAGAGAAATTATAAGGAAGAATTTGTCACCAATATCAACTCAAAGTCCCTTAGACAGTTGTCAACATAACTTTTCTCCGATTTTGAGCATCCATTATGTGTTGTTGGATGGCATGAAACTTTTCTATCATCCATTACAAAAGATCAATCCCTAGAAGCTTTATCTCACTAGATTCATCCCAACAAGTAGTATTTCTACATCGCTTCCTATATAGAGATTCACAGGGTGCCATTTGAATTCCTGAATGGAAGCTGTTGTTGTAAGAGAAATCAAATAATGGGATATGTTGATCCCATTCTCCTTTAAATTCCATTGAGAATATTCATTGCATGTCCTCGAGTGTTTGAAAAGTCATTTCAGATTGAACATCTCTTTGGGGGGTGATATTCCATATTGAAATTCAATTCAGTACTCAATTCAGGTTGAATATTTCTCTAGAATTTTGATGTGAACCTCAGATCACAATCAAATACGATAGAGACTGGTACCCCATGCAACCTTACCACTTCCCTCACATAAATCCTAACAAGTTGGTCAAGGGATAAATCTTCCCGAATAGAGATGAAATGGGCATTTTTGGTGAGATGATACACTATAACCCATATCACATTGTTTCCTTTGGAAGTTATCCAGAGACTCATGAAAAAGTCTATAGTGATATTGTCTCACTTCCATGCTGGTATGGGTAGTGGTTGTATTACCCCTTTAGGATGTTGTCACTCCGCCTTCACTTACCAACACATCAGTCACCTTATAGTGTATTCGTCAATATCCCTTTTTATATTATCCCACCAATAATGATCACTAAGGTCCATATACATTTTAGTGATTCCAAGACGTTTAGAGAATACAGAGTTATGAGCTCCATCCATCAACTCTTTATTTATTACTGGAATAGATGGAACACATAGTCTTGTATGAAATTTCAGTACACTTCTTGATCAATATTTAACTTAGTAAACTTCTCATCCTTCACAACCTCAAAGTTCTTCTATAAAAAAGGATCTTATTTTTAATCTTTCTTGATCTTATCTAGCTATGAAGGTTGAGAAATCATTTGGGATAGTTTTGATGATTTCCCTTCCCTTATGATTCCCATGTCTAGTTTCACTAGGTCTTTGATCAAGGGATCTCTTTGAATTTTGATCATTTCCATAACAATAGGTACTTTCTTGCTTAATGAATTAATGACTTTGTTTTCTCTTCCAGGGTGATAATGAATTGAAAAATAATTATCTTTAAGAAGTTACAACCATCTCCTCTATCTCATTTTATATTAGTTTTTGTGTAAAAATATACTTTAAACTTTGATAGTCTGTGTATATATCACACTTCTCCCCATAAAGATAGTTCCTCCATATCTTCAGAGTATAAATAACCGTAGCCATCTCTAGATCATGTGTAGGATAATTCTTCTCATAAGCCTTTAGCTATCGAGATGCATAAGCAATCACCTTTTCATTTTTCATGAGGACACACCCAATCCATTTTATTGATGCATCATTAAAAATAAAGAATCCTTCTCCGATATAGGGTAAAGTTAACATGGGTGTAGTAACCAATCTCTTCTTATCTCTTGGAAACTTTCTTTACACTCCATTTTCTAGATGAAATTGACGCCTTTTCGAGTTAACTTGGTTAATGGATTAGAAAGTCATGAAAAGTTTTTCAAAAACCTCCTATAATATCCTGATAACCCAAGGAAACTACGAATCTCAGTTATTATTATAGGTTAAGGCCACTCCTATACAACCTTTATCTTTTAAGGGTTAACTAATATTGCTTCATTGGTTATAATGTGCCGTAATAAAGCAAATTATTATAACGAAAATTCATATTTTCTAAACTTTCCAAAAGTCCTATGATTTCGAAGAGTTTTCAAAATATCCCTTAGATTATCCTCATGCTACTCACTACTTTTGGAATATATCATAATATCATCAATAAAATCTACCAAAAGTTATCAAGGTTGTCCTTAAATACTCTATTCATAAAATCCATAAATATAGAAGGTGAATTAGTCAAGCCTAAGGGAATAACAGAAAACTCATAATGACCATATCATGATCAGAGGGTGTTTTTTGGAATATCTTATTTATTCACACTTAATTGATGATAAATAGATCAAAGATCAATCTTAGATAATAATTGAGCCCCAAAAAGCTGGTGAAACAAGTCATCAATTCTTTGAAGAGGGTATTTTTTTCACTATGATCCTGTTTAGTTCTCTATAATCAATGCATAACTACATTAATCTATCCATGTTATTCAAAAAGAGATTAGGCACTCCCCAAGGAGGCACACTCGTTAGATAAACCTCTTCTCCAAAAGATATTAGTGTTGTTTCTTTAATTCCTCTAGCTTCAAATTTTCCATTCTATATGAAGTCTTTTATATGCGATGAGATCCAGGTACAATTTCAATGGAGAACTCTACCTATATTTGTAGGGGAGGTCTTGGTAAATACTTAGGAAATATATCAATGTATTCCTGAACAATGGGAAAATTCTCTATCCTTATAATTTCATTTTCTTCTTCTTCATCACCGATAAACTCCATAAAGAAGGAAATAAGAGGCGATTTTAGAAAAAGATCAGGTTGATATATATCTTTGTGGAAGATAACTATAGGTTGTCCATTCAAGACTACTGATATTTCCTTGTTTCTAAATTTGATCTTAGCATTATACTTTGAGATCCAGTCCATCCCTAGTATAATGTCGAATTCCAAAATGGTAATGGATACTATATTTGTGATAATATTGTGCTCACAAAAGTAAATACTTGATTTTTAAACACTTTTGATGCTTGGATAATCCCTACAAGAGTCTTTACTGATAAATATATTTTTATAAGTTTAGGGATTGATTCTATATTCTTTACAAACTTAGAAGAAATAAAGGAATTCGTAGAACCAGAATCAAAAAAATTACTTTCTATATTTGAGAGAACAACAAGATTACCTTCCACCACATCATTTGGAGATTAAAATTCATCCATCGTGATAGAAAAAGCACAAACTTTCCCCCTTAGACTTTGTTGAGGTTGATGGTGATTCCCCTACCCTGCCCTCAAATTTGGACAATGATTTGAAAAGTTCTCAAGCTATCCAAACTTGAAGAATTGGAATTTAGGTAGGGATATCACCATTTACCTTTATCTTTAGTGTTGGGAAGTTGAGGATTGACCTCACTATTAAAATTATGAGTGATATGTTCATATCTTCCACACTTGTAACACTTCATTATTCTAAGTAGGCAATTACTTAAATGCTTATTCCCACATTTATTAGACATGGAAAATTGAAATTACTTTTATTCTATTCCCTAGTAAAAGCTTTCCCATGATTTAATATATTTATCTCTACTTTTCATTGGATTTCTGGGACCACTTAATCTCACCGAACTCAAGTTTGAATTTCATAGCACTTCACATGATCTCCTTATAGCTGTCATAGTCTCAGTTGGATAAATTATTTCATATATATAGTCTTAGTCTACCGAATAATCTATCAAACTTCCAATTAGGATCCATGAAAAAATTAGAGGTGTAATGTGAAATCCTTGTGAAGTTCATCTCGTAGATTTCCACATATTCATTCTCCTTATACTTCATCTCGAGAAATTCCTTCTCCATTTTCATTCTCATAAAATGAGGGAAATACTTATTGAATAAGATCCCTCTGAACTCTTACAAATCCATAGAATCAATCTCCCCTCTTGGAATCATGTTTTTAATCAGCACCCAAAATCGATAAAATTTTCCCTCTAAGCAATAAATAGCTAGGGTGACTTTCTCTTGTTCAAAACTAAAAAGTATAGAAAACATATTTTCTATAGAGATTATCCAATGTTCTGTAATAAATGGGTCGGTAGATCCACTGAATATTTTTGGTCATTGATTCATAAAATACTCAATGGAATATTGTTCCCTTTTTGGTGAAATTGGTCTCTCAACTTGATTCATGTTATTTACCATATCTTGAGTCAGCTAATTCATCATTCTCATGAAAGTTTCTATTCCAGACTCCATTGGAGGTCCATCAGTGCATGGGCCATTATGGTAACCATTTTCATGATTCCTCTTATTTCCTTCCATTTTATAAAATAAGGAAACCTTAGTGAATTTTTTTTTGTTTAAGAATATTATAATTCTAAAGGATTTTTATTTCTTAAAACATCATGATTAAACAAGTTATTCATTATCAACAATTACATTTTTTACAAATCCTTCATAGTTGTTCATAAAAAGCTTGTGATTAACCAAACATATCCCCTAGAAGTGTAAAACTAGGAGTGAAAAAAGGCCCATTGTTGTGAACCAATTCCTATTCGATTCTAGATCAAAGTGGTATTTTTTGGTTTTACCCCTATATACATATGTTCCAGATCCATATCCACTTGTTGGTATCCAGATAGGGATTTCTTTGTTTAGAAACTACTTACCTAATACTTTCCAAAAATACAAGGATGTTTTCCAATTTTTAAAATTTTATCTTAGGTTTTTACTAAAGTTTTAAAATATTAATTTCTACAAATAACTAAACCATCATTTGATAACAACTATGGCATCCCACCTTTTTATTACACAAATGTTCATTACATTTTACAAATAGAGGATCTTTAAAGTTTAGTGTCTTGAAAATAAGGTACATAATACATGAAAAAATGAAAAAATTATTATAATCCACTTGAAATGATCATTAATTTTTTCATCCTAATTAAAATTACTCCAACTCAAAACCTGGGGATATACATCAAAGGAAAGGGTGAGAATAAGTCCCAGTAAGGGAAAATAAGGAAAATTGTTACATGTGAACTTGAGATATATGAATAAGAAAATGAGGAATTTAATAAAGGCATGAGAAATATGCATATAAAAAAATAATAACTTTAATAATAACTTTAAAATGTGGCTAAAAAATTTAATTTATACATTCATTAGTATATCAATAAATTCCATCCCCAAGGTGTCATAAAAATTACCAAGGTTATTCACCAAGGTATATTAAAACTTTTCATCTATAAAGATTAATTTATTTACCTAATTAAATATCATGGAAAACCATTATTATTGATTTATTTTCCTTTGATCACATAGATAATAATCAAACATTTCATAAATAACCCATGTAGAATAAAAGAAATGAGTTTCATATCAAAATCAAGGCGTTTTAAAGAGTGATTAAAAACATGATCATTATGTCATTTATAACCCACAAAAAGGGAATCAAGGTTTTATGTATGTAAATTACAGAATAAAATAAATAATTTTTATTTATTTATGTATAAACCTATAAATTATAGTGTTTTGGGTATTCAAATAAATAAAATAAAATAAAATCTTGAGAAAAAGAGAGAGATTTTGAGACGAAAATTCTGTAGCATAACTGGTATGAAACATGGTTTTTAAAACATTAAAAAGATGGGAAAATGGATGAAAACTTATAAAAGAATAATAATATAGTATAGGGATAGAATAAAATGGAAATAAGAATACAGTATGAAAATTTTAAGGACACACCACATAAAAGAGAACTTGAAAGGAAGAGAGAAGTTGAGAATTCCATTACCTTGAAGAGTAACTTCTAAAACTATAATATTGGAAACTTGGGGGCTTGATAACAACATGGGAGGACTACTTGGGAGGTAATACTATCAAAAATTATAGATATATGATTTTTTAATGAAATAAAATGATGAAATGGGTGGGTATTTATAGTAAAAGTGAGTGAGTTTTTTTATTAATTTCCGAGGACACCTCATTAGTGGAATGAGAAAAACCATGGGATTGAACATGGTATTTGCCCATGGTATTGGAAAATTGGGAAAAATAATATAAAATTTTAATGCAAAAGAGTCTATCATAATTTTAAATTATATTATACATCATTATGATGTCATTAAACACACCGAAAACTCAAAACTTTATTTTCACAATTCACTGAAAAACAAAACATTTTATAAAAATCTCATAAATTCAATGTAAACTAATATCGAACTTATAAATTCAAAAATGAAATTTATTTTATCATAATAATTCTCTAAATATGATAAATTTAACTCTTAAATCTAAAAATACTTAATTACTAAAAATAATAGCGGGCAAAAAATGCATAGTAAACTGCATAGTAAAATTTTTGACACTTGAAAAAAATAAAATAATTTATAATTTATAATTAAATAGGAGCGTTTTTATAAAAATATTTCATTAATTAAAATATTATTAATAAAATCTTAGTTTAATATAATAATTTATATATCTTTAAAAAGTAAAATTTTACTCGAAAAATAAATTTATCAAATTCTATTTCAATTTTAAAGAAACATAATTCTTAAAATAGAAATGATGAAATATCAATTTTATTTAAATAAAGGTATTACATTATAAGTAACTAGGACCATGATACACAACCCCTTAAAACACCCACATACAACCTAAGGGTATGGTGTGTGATGGTGATGGACTCCTGGGGCGGCTCAGATAACATCACCCGAGTGGTGATATCCACTAACTTGAACTTCTATTGTAGGTGATTTCATTCAAGATTAACTTGCTGAAGATTAGACTGGGCTTGGTCCAGAGCGAAACCCAGTGACGCTACCTCCTTACCAAGGTTCGAAAAATGGGCTTCGTACGACTTGATTCCACTAGTTGGGGCCATTGACTCTTCATTCTGCATTAATTAACCATTATCATTTCTATTTACAAAAAAGAATCATAACATTATGAGTATAGTTTAAAATGGTCATATTGACCAATTTTCATGATTTACCAACAATAATATAATGGTTGAAACACAATGGTTACATTAAAATATACTTACTTCATTATTAATAAGATACAGTTTTGTTGTGTAATAATATAACACACATTTTCATGAAACAATTATCATTCAAAAAGTTTGGGTCGTTATATAAAATATGTTATTTTATTAATATCTAGTATTTTAATATATTTTAATCAATTTACAAAACTATAAGTGACTTTCCAAGTCTAAAATGAAAAATTTGATTTTAAAAACACCAATATTTTGGTAAATTTACTTTTCTATGAAAAAAGAACTATTAAAAAATGTTTTTTAGTTCTAGTTGTTTAAAATATAATAAAATATGACTCAAATTTAAAAAACCACGAGAAAAAACCATGGTTATGCCAATGTTTTTTCATTTTACACAACCTATATTTCCAAGGCACATATTTGAAAATTTTTAAACAATTCCTCCCCTTTTTCTATAAATACCCACCCATTTAAGAATTACCCTTAATTCCCAATACATTATCCATGAATTTATGGTGGTTTTACCTCAAAATTAGTCCCCTAAGGTTTCTTACATCCTTTAAGGTTCCAATCCTCAAGTTTAAGTTGTAACTCTTTATGGTAAGGGATTTCATATCCTCTTCTTTTCTTTTCAAGATATTATTTTTTTGTATGTGTTTTTAAGGGTATATAACTTTCTTTTCTTATGATTTTGATCATACCCTTAGAGATAAATAATTATTTATCAAGGGGATTACTTTTTTATCTCTCATTTTACCATGTTCTAAAACCACATTTGATACCCATCATGATATCAAATTTACTTCCCAAATTTATCACTTTCACTTGATAAATTCTCATTTATTTTCATTTTTTAAATACCCAAAAACATTCCATTTACTTGGGTATTAATCTATATATAATATTGATTTATTGATTTGTGTATTTACATATATGAAACCCATATTTCCTTTTTATGGGTAAATAATGAAGTAATGATCATGTTTTTAATCACTTTTGTATGCCATGATTTTGATGAGAAACCCATTCTTTATACTCCATGGGTTAGTAATGAAATTAATATTAATTGTCTGCATGGATAAAACAAATTATGAAATATTAAGGGTTCTCCCTGATTTAACTTCAATGCATTGGGAAAATAATTAGTCTCAATAAATGGAATGTTTTACGATAACTTGGTGAATAACTTTTGTAATTTTGATTTATGAAACCTTAGTTATAAAACATGGTGATATGTTTATGAATGTATCATTTAAATATTGTAACCTCATTTCCATGTTATCATTCATGTTATTATTATTATGGTATGCCTCTTGTTCATTCCTTATTGTTATGCCTCATGTTCTTATTGATATATCTAATGATCACATGCTTTATGTCTCCTTTACTTATTCCTTTACTGGGCTTCATGCTCACCCATTTCATTTGATGTTTGTCCTTAGGATATGTGATGCTGTAAAAGTGAACTAGGGTGATCCCATGAAGATTTATTTCAAGTGGATTATAATAAATGTGTTTGTTCTTTTATTATGTATGTAATTTCCAAGAAACAAAACATTAAAATATCCTACATTTTGTTTAATGTAATGAAGATTTTATGTAATAAAAAGGTGGGATGATATACAGGTGTAAAGTATTATGCTTGATTATAGAAGAGTATATCATGATGTCTTTAATCCTATAATGGATTAGTTTTAGGATGTTTTTTATAGGACTTCTCAAGGCTTCCACCTAAGAGAGAGGTTGAGTTCATTATTAAACTGATGCCTAGAGCTGAGCCCATTTCTTTTCTGTCTTATAGAATTGCACCAAAAGAGATTCAAGAACTTAAACCTTAGTTGGAATAATTAGAGAATAATGGGTTTATCTATCCTTGTACATAATCATAGGGTTATATGGTTTTGTTTTCCAGGAAGCCTGATGGGACATTGCTGTAGTGTTTAGATTATTTGAAGTAGAATCAGATGATGGTTAAGAATCAATATCCTCTTTCCTGCATCGATGATATTTTTGACCAACTGAAGGGTGATTGTGTGTTTTCCAAAAATGATCTTAGGTTGGGGTATCATCAACTAAGTGTAAGTCCTTATGATATACCAATGAATTCTTTTAGAAGAAAGTATGGTTTTTATGAGTTCATCGTAATGCTGTTTGGGTTGAAAAACATTTATGTATTGTTTATGAACGTGATGAACCAAATATTTCACCCATACCTTGATTAGTTTTAGTTGTTTTTTTAGATGAAATCTTGGTGTACTTCCAGACTCATAGAAATCATACCACACATCTTGACATTATCTTGAGTACACTAAGAGAGAATCTTATATACACCAATCTATCAAAGTGTCACATTTGGATCAAGAAGGTAAATTTATTGGGCCATATAATCTCAGATAAATGAGTTTTAATAGACGTAGAGAAGGTTTAGGTGGTGGTTTATTGGGAGAATACCTAGAATATATTTGATACTCGAAGCTTCTTGGGATTATCAGGTTACTATAGAAGGTTCATTAAAGTTTTTTCATGCTTTGAAGCACTAATTTTGGGCCTAACCACGAAGGGTGTAATGTTTAAGTGGTATGAATCATATGAGAATGATTTTCAGAAGCTGAAGAAATGATTAACCACTACATCATTATTGATCTTACATGATTTGGGTAAGGAGTATACCTTATTTTTTTGATGCATTTGGGATTGGAATTGGGTTAGTGTTGATGTAGAGAGATCAAGTTGTGGCCTATGGGTCATGGTAGTTATGGCCACATGAATGGAACTATCCTATGCACAATATCAATTTAGTTTCACTATTTTATGCCTTGAAATACGAGAAAAATTATCATTTGGGTGAACAGTTTTCCATTTATATTAATCATAATAGAATTAAGTACATATTTTACTAGCATGATTTAAACCTTTAGTAGTGGTGATGGGTTGAGTACACAAAGTCTTTTGAATTTGAGATAGATTATATGTCAGGAAAGGGGAACAATGTTGTAGTTTCATTAAGTCAAAAGATACATAATAAGGTGGTTTAGAAGTATAGTTCTGAGTTGAGGATGAAAAATTTGTTTTGTTGAGATGCATATAGGTGTTCAAGAGGACCATGAGAGGATGACATTCATGTAATTTTTAGTTTATCACCCTATTTTGAATTGTGTAAAGAAGAGATTGTATGAGGATTCAAAATTTATGGCTATGAGAGATAGTTTTGAAGGTGGGGAGCCAACTTCTGATTGGACTATTGATGAGGATGAGATTATTCACATTCATGTCCATGTTTTGTGCCTTCTTTCATGCATAAATATTTGATGAGTTAGTTTCATAACTTAAAGTATTTGGTGCACCCTAGTTTGACCAAAATGTACCGTGATATTTATAGTCAGTATTGGTGGCCATGAATGAAAAAGGATATTTTAGGTTTCATGATACAATGCTACACCTGTCATTAGGTGAAGACTGAGCATCAGGGACTAGATGATCTATTATAGCCATTACCCATTATGAAGTGTAAATGGGATGATGATATCAAGTATTTTGTGGTAGGTTTTACAAGGATTCCTTGAAGGAATGATTCAATTTGGGTTATTGTAGATCTATTGACAAAGATAACTCATTTATTTCTTATTCAAGATACATTCACCATGGACCAGTTGGGTGATTTGTATGTTTGTGAGATAGTATGTTTTTTCATGGAGTTCCTCAGAGTATTGTTTTAGATCATGATCATCATTTTACATTGTGCTTCTGTAAAGGGTTTAGAAGGAACTTGCTACCCAGGTGTTATTGAGTAAAACTTTTCACCTGCAGAAAGATAGGCAGTCGAAGTATACTATCAAGGTGTTAGATGAAATTTTTTGGGCACACTTCCTTAACATTGTTAGGTCTTGGGAAGTAAATTTAGTGCTCATTTATTTTACCTATAACAATAGTTATCATGATAATATTCATATAGAACCATATGAGGCACTCTATGGTAGGAATGTAGAACTCCCTTATGTTTAATGGAAGTAGGGTAATCTGAGTTATTGGGACGAAGTATCATGTAGGATACATAGAAGTAGGTTCAGTTGATTCAGAATAATTTTTCTATCGTAAAAATTAGACAGAAGTATTATACTGATCGACGTCGTTAACCTATTTTGTTTGAAGTGGGTGACTGTGTATTCCTTTCGGGGTTTCTAAGGTTAGGTCAGCATCAGATTCAAAATCAGGGCAAGTTAAAACCCAGGTATGTGGGGCTATTTGAGATCATGGAGAGGATCATACTAGTGGTGTATATATTGGATCTTCCACAATTGTATAGTGGAATGAATGATATTTTTTATGTGTTTCAGATTAAACAGTATCACCCCAACCCATCTTATAAGATCTATGTTTATGATGTTGAGATTGAGGCTGATGTTTCATTTTAGGAGAATCCAACTCATGTTTTGGACCATAATGATAAAGTCTTGTGGGGAAATACTATACAATTTTTATGATTACAATTGAAGCATGGTAATGAATTTTAGGAAAATTGGGAGTGGGAAGTGGATATGTGGGCCTAGTGGCCTGATATTTTTACCTTGGAGGCTTGGTGATGCTTGGGAGTTCATATCAAGGATGAACTATTATACGGTGGGGAGGCTATAAGATCCGGACCATTCATTAAGGTACATTCTTGATTAATTTCAATTTAACTCCCTTTATAATGATTAATGAAATATTTCTTGAGAGTATGAGGGTAGTCAGGGGTTTCTGGGGAGTATGGGATATGAAGGAGTGAAAAGGTGTTATTCTGTGTAGGTATCATGGTTGGAACATGATTAATATTGACCATGTTTAATAATCATGTGACATGTAAGGGGGTGGTGCATGATTGAAAAAACATTTAAGGGGATCTAGGAAACTATGTAACTTTAGGTTGATCCAGACTCATAGCCTCTACATGGCTTGGAAAACTATGTAGGATCCCTAGAAGACCATGTGACCCAGGCCCCCTATTTTATAGAGGGTTGTGAATGGTTGGCACATGGTTTGACAGACTGTAAAACCAAACCATGAACCTCATTTAAAGAGGGAAATTTCCCATCTCCCCATTGTGATTTAAGATAAGTTACCCGATTTTCTCTCATTTCATCCAACAACATCCAAGGGCTCTGAAACCTTCCTTCCAAGATTACAAGGATAAAGATCCCTTGATTTCAAGTCGTTTTAAGTGCAATTTGGTGATATTAAAAGCTCTGGGTGAGTCTATCACTCCTATTTATTCTATTTTCTAGAAGAGGCCTTGTATAATTATTCTTCTCCTTCCAAATCATGAAGACCCTTATTTTCTTGTAGATTCTTAGAGTGGGCATTTAGGATTTTTTTGGATTATATAAAGGTCCATTATTGAGTGAGTGTCCATCAATGAACTTGAGTTAGGTGGTCTACAATTTATATCCCATAATATTGATGTTTAATTTATGTCAATGTGGTTGTGCCTTTGTACCATTGTTCCTTGCATTTTAAACCTTGGTAAGAAATGATAAAATGGGCATTTAAATAGTGGGTATAACCCATCATAATCCCCATTGGATTCATTGAGGTTGATTAGACTAGGCCTATGGTCACCCGTGGGGTGTACCTCTCCTTTAAACATGAGAATTAAGTTGGTAAATGATGAATTGAAGGGTTTATGAGACTAAACCAATTGAAATTGTGGTAATCATGTTGTAATGGAATAAAGGGGTGTATGGATTAACCTTAGTGTTAAAGGGATTGAAAAGGTTGAAAAATGGTTGTAGGGGCTCAAATGGTGAATTGTTATTTCTACGAGAATTGAGAATATGTTGAAGGAAACGAACCATGAAATTGTGATAAATAAAATGGTGCACCAATTTTTTATTTATTTGATAAAAAGGTTAATGGTGATGATAATTTAAAAATGTGAATAAATGGTTGGTTGGGATATTAGAATGATTATCCTCTCCCTTGGGTGATCCAGAATGATTCTCCAAGTTCCCTTATACATAGTAAGTATTATATAAATAACTAACACTCCTAACTCTAAGGGTATGGACACGGAGTTCCATATATTATATGGGATGGTCAAATGTGGCATTTCGAGTCCTGGTTGGATACTTGGGTTGATTCTCCTTGTTTTCCAACTTGTGACCACCTTATGAAACATGGTTCAGATGACTAACATTGGGACTAAGGAGGTTTGATGAGTCTGGGTGACACTGGGAACTAAGTACATGAGTGGTTAATTTATATACTGATAAATAATAAAAACTATTTTAATTACCTCCTTTCCTCACTTATATGTAGTTATGAATACACTGTGATTAAACAAGATATTGTTATAGACACTGTTGGTTGTGTCCTACTGAGTTATACTCACACCCTACTTATGTTAATGATGGGTACCCTAAAAGACTTTATGGTTGCAGACCAGGATTAGGGAAAAGGACCTATACTGGATGGTTGATATGGGATATGGGATGGAGTTTGGATGAGGGGGATAGACTAGATATTGAGACTCAATTTGGGTATTGTTTTTTACTTTCTTATTTTGATTTACTTTTGGCACTTTAGAGTATCTTAACATGTCATATTTTACTATTTTGGTTTCTAGGTACTTCTTTAGTTTGGGAATGTGGTATGTGATGTTTTGGAATTTATTATTATTGAATATCGATGTTTAATTTGATTTCCGATATTGGTTTTGTCATGTAAAGAGGGTATAGTCTTCCCACAAGAACCATTAGACCCTCTCTGTTAGTCAGCAACCTCTAGCATATGGGGATACATGCATGAATTCATATGGTGAACAAGTTCTAGGCACTAGTTATAGTGGAACCCACACTGAGATGTTTAAATATCTCTAATAAATAAGCTATGATTGATCTTACTCAATTTTATAAGTAAAGAGAGATTATTTGTGAAACATGAAAAAATGTAATAATGGTAAAAAAGTTATTTGAGGTTAGGGATTTGGTCTACTTAACATCTTGAACTTATTCAATTTGAACACTATTAACCAATGAGATATCATTCCACCAAATTTTATCTATTCTTCATAACCCTAATTGATTACTTGACATAGTTGAATCAAGTAATGTTTATAAAATATAAATTTGAGGCTGTGGAAATGTTTAAAAAATTATGGAAGGAGGTTGAAAAGGAACAAGGTTTATATATATAAAAATTTATAATATACAATAAAAAATATTTTACATGTAACTCATTTGAATCCTAACTAGAAAGGCACGGGATTAGACATCAATATAGTGATCCTCACACTCAAAAAAAAAAAAAATTGGTAGAGGGGAATAATTGAATTATTATTTAATTGGGATGAGAAATGATTTTTGAGTATAAACTATCAAAATAATTTAAGAGGGATGTATTTTATATAGTTTTATATATTCAAAATGGATGTTTTCTAAGACTAGAAGCATAATAAAATTCCTATGAAATGTGGTGAAAATGGAGGCCTACTATTAAATACCTCAAGGAATTTATAATTACTTGATTGAAAAAATCAAAAATAAAAAACTAGGGAAATTCAATGAAAGGGCCAAAAAAGGAATTTTCTTGGGGTATAAAATGATCTAAAGAAGATACAAGTGTTGGAGTAAAGAATCACACAAAATTATAGAATCATGTGATGTTAAGGTTATTGAAAATAAGTTCAAAGAAAAAAATAGAGGAAATTATTATATTGATGTTGTAATAGAATGAATCTTATGAAATTATAAGACAACTAAAGAAAAAATTGGAGAAAGTATATATGAGTTACAACAAACACACGCTAAAGTTTATTGTGATGAGGGAAAAAACTGAAGTAAACAAAAACATTAAGTTATAGAAGATACATAAACAATTTGAACAAACCAATATTATTAGAAAATATGAATATTTAGTTTATATGAGAAATAAACTGAAAATAGATAATCAAACAAGACTCATTTCCCAAATAAGACCATGATCAGTATTATAAGTTGTTGAACAGAATGAATCCTTGGAATCTATGAATGAAGAATCAAATCAAATTGAGAAAAATTATACTTCGGAACTTTTTCCAAGAACAGAAGAAAAAATTTCATATTATATATATGCATCCTCTAAAATATAAATGAATATTATACACACACACACACACACACACAAAAACACACACATAACACCTCTAAAATCTAACCTAATTTATAGAGCCAATAATTATTAAATTAGCGATAGTTTTAACATAAATGCCACTATAGTCCAAAAAAATATTAAAAAAAATAATGATAAAAAATTAGAGGGGGTTGTGAACCCCCTATAAATTAGATGATTAGATGGGTTTTCATATAACCCCTATAATTTATATAGAAAAATGAATTTAGAGGGGGTTTTATATAAACCCATCTAAAAAACCCCCAAAAAATTTATTTTTTATAGTGACCCCTATTGCAACAAAAGAAACTACTATAATGTTCAATTGAAACTAATAAAAGACACAAAATCTATTAGATGGATGTAAAATCATTGTCCTTAAATGGGTAAATTTAAGATTAAGTTTATATTGAACAACTATATGGATTCACTCTTGAGAAAAATGTAATAAAATTTTGTAAGTTTAAGAAATACTTGTATGGGTTGAAGTAGGCTCCTCGATTTTGGTATTCAACACTTAAAAAAAATATCATCCAAACATTAAAATATTCTCGTGGAAAATTTGATATAATTATTTATGTAAATGAAAAATGTACCAGAAATTTGAGTTTTTTGATTATGTTGATAAAATAATATTTTTAGGTGAACAATTACATCTTTTCAAATAGTTAATAGATCAGATAAAGAGTTTATTTAATATATCTGTGATTGGGGAAATAAATTTATTTATTAAGCTAAAAAAATGAAAACTGAAGGATATATCTTTCTTTGACAAGAAAATCATGCTAGGAAATTATTAAAGAATTTTGGCATGGTATATTCGAAGGAAGTTTCTAAACCAATTTATGTCTATATAAAGATGAGTAAAGAAGATTTTGTCCAATGTGTGAATGAGAAATACTTTTAAAAGTTGATTATAAGTTTACTGTATCTCACAACATCTCAGACATATATTGTTTATTTTGTAGAATTATATTCTAGGTATCAAAGTGATCTTAAAAAATATCATATTGTATATGTCAATAGAATTTTGAGATATGTTAAAGGAACTTTGAATTATTGATTTTGTATAAGATAATTAATAAACTAAACTTACTTGGGTTCACATATACTGATTAGGATGATAACACTGATGACTGAAATTCAACATTAAGAGGAAAATTTTTCTTGGGAGAGAGTTGTTTTGTTTCTGTAATAAGAAACAAAGTTTGGTTATATTGATTACAACTGAATATGAATATGTTTCTTCTACTCAAACATGTACTCAAATTATGTGGATGAAAATGAAACTTGAATATTTTAGGGTGAATATTGAGAAACCACTAAAGATTCTTTATGTTAATAAAAGTGTTATTGATATTTCTAAAAATAATTTTCAAAATTTTAAATCTAAGAGAATTGATATTAAATATCATTTTATGAAGGAAATATTTTCTAGTAGATATTTAAAGATTGAATACATTTCAAAAAAATATCAAATTGATGATATTTTGACCAAAGCTATGCCAAAGGGAATATTTAAAGAATTCAGGATGAAACTATATATTCATCCTCCACTACTGACTTAAAAATGATCCTGAGTTTCTCCTATGTTTCATTTTATTCTGTTGTCATAGGGGGGAGTAAAACTCTTTACTTTATCTTTTGAGAATCTAAATTTGGTGTTACAATAGAAATGGGGAGTAAAGGTTCTAGAAGTTATAGTTTCATAAGATTAGATGATTAAGGGTGAGTATATAAATATCATGGCCACAAAATTTCTTATCATTGAGGATGAAATTCTCTCAAAAACATTTCCTTATCTGGAAGTGTAGTGTAAGGAGATTTTTCTTTGAGAAAGGGTATGGTTTGATAGTGAGTTTGAAAAGGAGTTATTTTATTATTGACAATAAATCCAAAGGGGTAAATTAAAGAACCCATAGTTTTTTGAATGTTTTTTTTAAAATAAATTATGTTTTTGGGATTTTGATGATTATATAAAGTGTTGAGGCTACTATTTTTAGAAGAAAATTTCTTGATGGAATTTCTGGAAGGAAATTTCCAGAAGGGCCTTTTTAGAAGAAAATTTTTAGGAGGTATACATATCAAGTTAGACAATGCTTTGATATTCCTAAATTTTTCCAAAAATTATAAATATATTCATGATTCTTGTTGATTTTGTTCAATGTTTGAAGTTGTATAAATTTAAAGTTATGTATACCGTACAAAGTTCAAGCTATAAATTTTGAATTACAGATATAAAAAGTTCAAACTATAAAGTAGTGAAGTTGAAAATAATAATCATATAATGAAGTATGAGGTTTATGGAATGAATATATCAAATCGAGGATTGGGAAGTTATTAGAATGATCCCATCAAGAATATAATGAACATACAATGACTTTGAAACTCTAACAAAATAAGAGTTTGGATGGAGATATATCTGATGTCTTACCGAATGGAGAAATATGTTAATTTGTTCTAGATAGAGAAATCCATTTCTATCAGAATAACTTTATGAATGTCACTAGACATAGAAAGTTGAAGTCCATTGGATTAAATTTTACGAATATCACAATATATATAATTCTACAAAGTCCATCAGAAAAAACAGTACAAATATTATCAGATAGAGATATTTACAAAGTCCACTAGATAGAATTTTAAGAAGTTTCACCAGATAGAGAATTATAAATGTTATCATATGAAAATATAAATATTTGTACTGAAAAATAATTATAAATTTTTCTAGATTAACATTTACGAATCCATTATATGCATAAACGAAAAGTCCATCGGATGGAGAAATGAGAAGCTGTCAGATGGAGAAATGAAAATTCCATTGAATTGAGGAAATACATAAAGATCATCAAAAAGAATTTTATGAAGTCTATTAGATATAGAAACGTTTTGAATATCATTGGATTAATAATTACAAGATGGAGGAGTTATTAAATAGATCACAGGATAGAGAAAAATCAAGTTTACTGGATGGAGTTGGATTCTTCTTTATACACTCTAAAAATTATAAAAATACTGATATATTATTTTAACATTAAAAGTTCATAAAGGGGGATTCATGATCCAAATTTATATTTTAGGAATATATTTTATGATGAGAATCTATGATGTTTTTTTTACTTTTATTAATTTGTAGGTTTTGAAGGTTTTTAATCTATAAAATAATTGAGTGAGAATTTTTTATTTTGAGCCCACCCTCTTCCCCTAATTTTTAGGGGTGTTATAGATATTTAATGGGAAATAGACACAATCTAAGAGTAACATAATTTTATTATTTTCAGGTATTCCTAAAAACATCATTATTTTAATGATTTGTTTGGGTTTCATTTGTGGTTTGTTTAGGAGATTGTTTGAATTTTTTTGAAGTTTCTTAGCTAGTGTACGATTGGAGCACGATTGTAACAGCCCGAGATTTTATGAAAAATATTCTTTCTTATTTTACTAATGTCTTGTGTTATACGCTACACCAAAAGGAGATTGCACAACACGCATCCTTGACTTGCCTTGCATTACACGCAATCGCAACCTTCCTCGATAGCGTGTGTGGTACGTAATCCTGAGTTTCACGAAACAATGATATGCTATTAAAATATTATTAAAACTAGCCGTTATGAATAGTAATAACCACTTTTTAAATTTTAGAAATTTTAACTCTCAAAATGGACTTCATTTTTGGATTCGGAGTATCGAATTTAGCCTAAGGTGAAATTTTGGTACTTTTCGGATAACTTTCATATTCTGATGAATAGTGAAAATTACTAAATTATAATTAAAAACAACTTTTTTAATCAAAATAATTAATAGTGATAAATAATTAATTTGAGTGGTTTTAAAGTATATTTAGAATATATTTTTACAATTTAATACAATGTTGGTCATTGGATGTAGTTTCACATTTAAACTAGACATAAACAAGTGTCAATCTTTTGATAGATATTGTTTCTTAAAAACACGCTATTTGTTTTAACAGCGGAATTTAATTATAAAATTAATTAATGCAACTTTTATGTTATGAATTTGGTAAAATAGACTTCATTTTTGAATTCGGAATATGAAATATAGCTTGGGATGAAATTTTGGCATTGTTCTGAAAAACATCAATTTTTGATGAATAGTGAAACTACTAAGTGGTAGGTTAAAAACTGAATTTTGCATAAAACTTAATTTTACCGCTTCTGTGAATGGAATTTCGAAAATCCGAGAGACACGGTTAATATCAAGGACTAAAATGTGGTTCAATGAGATGAAAATAATTTTTTGGTGAATAGTAACTTTTTACTTTTTTTACCACGGTTAATAGTAAATAAGGTAACTAAGGGTAAATATGATATTAATATTACCCTAACACATGTCCTAATTCTATTGGACAAGTGTAATTCGACCAAAAACAAACTTAGGAATAAAATATGACCATTTAGGCCCACTTGGATTAGATTAGGACATTTATTATTAATTTATTTAAAGAAGGGTTAAAATAGTTAAAATCAAAGTTTAATAAGTATATCATTTTTAATATGGGGTTATACATAAGATAAATTCGACTATAAATATTCATTAGAAAGATAAAAAGATTTCCTACATGATGGTATTTTATTTGTAATTTTAGACATCAAATAATATAATTTATTTATGACACAAAAATGATGCAGTAATTATCTTATTAATGAAATATTGACATAATTGATAATATAAATACCAAAATAAATGTAATTTAAGACTTTTTATGAATTCCACTAATTTTCTAGGTTACTATGATATATTAGTGTTGATTTAATCAACTTGGTTCGAACATATAATTCTGTTATGACTTTCACAAAAATCATATATCAAATAGTGTCAAAATTGACACAAAATAGTTTTTAAATCAAATATTATATTATTAATTGTTATTTTATTCCTAAAAATCTAAGGATCGGCCAAATGACTTAGATAAGGATATATATATTAATAATAAACAATTTGGGGTTCGTTTGGCATGTTATAGTAAGTGTATTAACCATATAGTGAAAGAAAACAAAAAGACACGGTAAAAGTTAAATTAATTAACTTAGAGTTAAATCTTATTGATAAGGTTAAAATAATATCTTAAACTTGTCTAAATTATATTGGTTGATAGGATTTCGACCCATCCTTACTTTAGCTTCGAAGTAAGACCCTTTGGAACCATTATAAACCGATTTTGACTTTAATATAAAATAATATTTTGAGATATTCCTAAGGTGCCCCTCTCCTCCCCTATAAAAGGACACCTCCTCCCCCTCCTCCTCACACCAATTTGAGCACTCAAGCTCGGCCAACCCCTGCCAATTTCTCCTCTCCACTTCCCTAGCAACATCCTAGAGGTTCTGGTCTTCCTCAAAGACCAATTTTAGTGCCCTAAGAGGAGGTCTCAAAGAGGCACTTCAAAGAAGAGGTAATTACCGTTACCAATTCTTTCATCTTTTTTTCTTCTTCCACTTCTTCTTCTTAGGTTGTTTCATTATGAAGTAATAACATCAGTATCACTCATATACTGATATGTTATTATAAGTATGAAACAACCCTATTTCACCATCTATCCATCCTACGGAAAAAGAAATCACCGCGCGTGCGTACGTACGGAATACCGTCTCCACGCCGTGGTGTAATCTATTTTCCACCACCACCTTACATGGATGGGTATAATGGTGTAAAGAATAACTATACATAGTTATTACAATATCATATTGATTCTGATATATTGTATAATCCACTCCAATTCAATTCAATATTTATAGAAATGATATCATCGCTCGTGCGTACGTACGGACTACCGTCTCCACGACGCGATGAGATTCATTCTCCATGTTAACCATTTAAGAATGATTATAATGTATATATAAGAAATAATAATGAAATATATGACATTATAAAGCTACTGGATTTATGTATATATATACATATGTATGTAATCTACTTACTTCCATTTCAAGACAATAAGGAAAGGAAAACAGCGTTCATGCGTACGTACGGACTACCGTCTCCATGAACGGTGTTTTTCATTTTATTTATCTACCTATTATATATATATATACTGAATATATATGATATATAAATCATATTTTATATTCTGGAAGTAATTAAATCATGATATAAGTAATAATGATGTCAAGAACAACAAGTCAAAACACCTACGATAAATGAAACAATTTTACCCAAAACGCTTCTTTAACATGGAGTTTACAAAAGAACGGGTAATATAATGTCATAAGTGAACCATATATGATATCATAACAATGAATATGATTCTGTAATAAGTCAATAACATGATTTAAATCATTATACAGGAGGTTCGGACACTTACAAAGCAAGTCGGACCTAAGGTAAGGGAAATATCACAATCTCATTTTTATCCGAGATTGTTTATTCGTAAGTATTTACTGGGGTTTATTTTATCATCTACATCCATGTTTCCTCAATATGTAATATTATTTCCATCCAAATACAATGGTTTAAATCCAATTTTACCCTTTGGTTAGTTTTTAGTAAAACATATGAAAGGAATCTTTTGTCGTTTATCGTACGAGGTACATTTTGACTTTTTCGACAAAAGTACAAAGAATGTTTTTTTTAACTTATACGGCACGAACGGATTTCTACTGTTTTATAAAGCCTTATTTTCATGAAGCTTCCTCTAAAAGATTTCATGACTATTTTCAATAAAATCTCTTTCTTTTAAAATTGCATGATGTTTTGTGAAAAGAAATTGATTTTGAAGAAAAAAGGATATTTTCCTCAAGAATTCAATTCAAGTGTTTTATCAAAATTATTTTCCATCTAAGATAATAAAGGGTTCTGTTTCTATCCATATTTTTACATTGATTTGACTATGTTGAGATGGAATTATGTTTATGAATTCCTTTATCTTATATGAATTGATTTATGATGTCATGATGTTTCAAGAATCCCATTTTTATTACATGGGTTATGCGATGATGTATGATTTATGATTTTGTGGCACACATAAGAAAGGATTCATTAAGAGATGGGTGGGACCTATATCTCCCTCCAATGCATTGGGTAAAGATTTTATATCTCATGAGATAGACATGGCTGGAATGGTAGGTTATACCGGTTCAGTGAAACAGGACTGAAACGAGGATTACTCGATTCAGAAAGGGACTTTGTCCACTAAGATAGTCTTGGCAATGAGTCTTGACTAACAAGAAATGATTCTCTATGATTATGTGTGTATGCCACAAAGTTCCATGTTTTATGTTATGATTATTGTGATTACATTTCACTGCCATGATTTATCCCATGTTATGAAATTATGCTCTCTTTTGCAGGTTATGATTTCCAAAATGTTATGTTCTTATGAATATGATGTGATTGATATTTCTTTTGTTTACCCTTACTGAGCATTTGAGCTCACCCTTTTATGTTTTCTTTTCCCCAGGATATAAAGAAAGGTTTTAGGTAAAAAAAAAGGAAGATCTTTATGGGAGATGTTGAAGATCTTTCACCACGATTAGAAGATTATAGTCCGAGTTTCCAAAGACACTAAACTATTACGGTCCTTGTGTGTGTGTTTTTGTAATGTACTAAGTATTCCGCAAAAGTAATGTAAAGTCCATGTACGTCAGGCTTCGGGTCTCTACAGTTGGTATCAGAGGAAAGGTTTAGTCAACCTTTGGAAACTAGGATGCGAAAACGTTAGTGAGATCCCTAGAGATATTTCTAAGGTATGTCTAGGGATGTCTCTAAGGTTAAGTATACGTATAGGTTATAGTAATAGAATTACGCTAACGATCATATAATTAAACCTAAGATGTTGGATATTGAAGGTACTCCCCCTTTATTATGTTGTTTTCCCTAGCATGATTTTTGCCTCTCACACTATTCTTTATGGGTTTTAGACGATGGCTGGAACCCGAAGGAACCGTGTTGATCAATGCAATGGACAATGCAATGATTGCCCTCCTGAACAAACAAATGTTATGGGAGATGGAGTGCAAAATCTTATTGCTATACTTACACAAGCTATGAATCATTCTGGACTTCCAAATGAGCAGAGAAGGGAACAATATTCCATTGAGTCCTTCATGAGGCAACGTCCACCTTCTTTCAGTGGGTCTTCTGATCCACTTGTGGCTGAACAATGGATCAGTACTATTGAAAAGATATTTTCAGTTCTTCAATGTTCTGAACATGATAAAGTCATCTTAGCAGTATATCGTTTGGAAGGTGAAGCTGATCAATGGTGGAATCTTATCAAGAATACGAGGCCAAGAGATGAAATTGAGTCCATGGAATGGGACGAGTTCAAGAACTTGTTTTTCAGTAAGTACTTCCCTCGTATTCTTCGAACAAAGATGGAGAAAGAGTTTCTTGAACTAAAGCAAAGGGATGATGAATCTGTTGGTACCTATGAAGCAAATTTTACAAGACTTGCAAGGTATGCTTCTGGAATTATCATCCAACCTGAAAGTAAAGTTGATCGATTTTTCAGTGGCTTAAAACCAAGTCTTCGAAGGGCATTAGCTATAAGAGACTTCAGTAGCTATGAAGAAATTGTGCGTTGTGCTATCAAGGTAGAAATGGAAGTTGGTGTTACATATCCATCTCATGGTTTTGACAAGAAACGAAAGATGGAGTTCAAGGAGAAATCTCAGAATAATGGTGAAAAGAAGATGAATGTTTCCTTATGCACAAAGTGTGGAAAGAAGCATGGTGGAGATTGTCTAAAAGGGACTAGAAAATGTTTTAAGTGTGGAAAAGAAGGTCATCGAGCAGCTGAGTGTCGAAGTAATGGAAAAAGGGTTTCTAATGATGTGAATAAAGCAAACACTGCAGAGAACGCACCGCCAACACTTCAATGCTTCAAGTGCAAGGAAATGGGGCATTATGCTAATAATTGCCCTAATCCAAGGGTTAGTGATGATCAACATGAGCAACCACTGAAGGCAAAGGACAAAGGGAAATCACATGCGATCACTATTGGCAATGTTGAATATGACAACGATGTGGTGGAATGATTAAGTGTTTATGTAATGGGATTCCAAAATAATGTTGTATCATTGAGTATTGCAATATTTATTGATGTGGTATTCAAAGTGATTGAGATATTTTTTGGAAATAAGATGATATGCGCATAATGAAGACGAGAAAATGAAATGTTTAATAGTATTCATGAGCTCATGATTGATATAAGGACTAAGTGATATCATGGTTTGAGTATATAGAATTTTGAGGATTTTGGTATGTGGAAAGTGTTAACTTTTAACTGCACTCATGTTTTCACTAAGGTATTCAAGAGAATACACGATTAAGGACTTTGAATGTTTGGAATGTGACCAACAAGACATATCTTATGATATGTGGGGATCAACGACAGTATTAAATCTCTGGTAATCGATGTCACTATATTATGAGAGTGGACTGCAGTATTATGTATAAGCCTAAAGATTAGACTGGATTATGTTGGACATAAGTTAGTATTGTTTAAGGATAGAAGATTTTCGATATTATTGATGGGATGTTATAGTAACGTAGTTTTAGAAAAAGGGACAACCTGCAGGACGGGCGACAGCCCATCGCTTCGGACAAGGCTGTAGGAATCGAACCCACAACCAAAGTGCGACTGGCCTTTATCACCTACCACTGACCTACAGGAAGTCCCTGTTTAGTAGAAACTAGTTTTATTATATTAAGCAGTATGATATATGAAGTATAAGTCCATTTTAGGAACCATATATGATTAATCTCACTATAGATCGACTTATGTATATAAGTTTTGCTAACCTTTTGTTTGAGACAGATGGAATGACCTGTCATTCTATCACATGATCTGCTAACACTTCACGAATAACAAATTCAACTTCATTTATTTAAGAGATGAAGTGGAAATTGTTCAAAGCACGAACAACAGTGAGATTGTACCAAAATAAAGTAAGTATTTATTCTAATTCAAATTTTCAACTTTAGGGAAATGATCTTGAAAACCAAAAATGTTGTCCTAGTGATCTTATACCTGATGAATCAGATGGTACCTTATATCATCACAAATCTATGGATTTGTGATTACTGGCTTTTCCATAGCCATGTTCTCTACCACTCTCCATCAGAACATGATGGTTAGATTTCTCTTCCATATCCATATTTTCACCTATGTGGAAACCCAGTGATTAGTTTATTTGGGTAATCGTTACATTTCATACTTTAGTTTTTAAAGCCAAGTTTTGGTATTCCCTTTTACGATGTGGGTTTCTATTAAAGAAACTTTCTAATAGTAAACCATTTATAACCCCGACGAATTTCGAGGGCGAAATTCATTTTAAGGGGGGTAGAATGTAACAGCCTGAGATTTTATGAAAAATATTCTTTCTTATTTTACTAATGTCTTGTGTTATACGCTACACCAAAAGGAGCTTGCACAACACGCATCCTTGACTTGCCTTGCATTACACGCAATCGCAACCTTCCTCGATAGCGTGTGTGGTACGTAATCCTGAGTTTCACGAAACAATGATATGCTATTAAAATATTATTAAAACTAGCCGTTATGAATAGTAATAACCACTTTTTAAATTTTAGAAATTTTAACTCTCAAAATGGACTTCATTTTTGGATTCGGAGTATCGAATTTAGCCTAAGGTGAAATTTTGGTACTTTTCGGATAACTTTCATATTCTGATGAATAGTGAAAATTACTAAATTATAATTAAAAACAACTTTTTTAATCAAAATAATTAATAGTGATAAATAATTAATTTGAGTGGTTTTAAAGTATATTTAGAATATATTTTTACAATTTAATACAATGTTGGTCATTGGATGTAGTTTCACATTTAAACTAGACATAAACAAGTGTCAATCTTTTGATAGATATTGTTTCTTAAAAACACGCTATTTGTTTTAACAGCGGAATTTAATTATAAAATTAATTAATGCAACTTTTATGTTATGAATTTGGTAAAATAGACTTCATTTTTGAATTCGGAATATGAAATATAGCTTGGGATGAAATTTTGGCATTGTTCTGAAAAACATCAATTTTTGATGAATAGTGAAACTACTAAGTGGTAGGTTAAAAACTGAATTTTGCATAAAACTTAATTTTACCGCTTCTGTGAATGGAATTTCGAAAATCCGAGAGACATGGTTAATATCAAGGACTAAAATGTGGTTCAATGAGATGAAAATAATTTTTTGGTGAATAGTAACTTTTTACTTTTTTTACCACGGTTAATAGTAAATAAGGTAACTAAGGGTAAATATGATATTAATATTACCCTAACACATGTCCTAATTCTATTGGACAAGTGTAATTCGACCAAAAACAAACTTAGGAATAAAATATGACCATTTAGGCCCACTTGGATTAGATTAGGACATTTATTATTAATTTATTTAAAGAAGGGTTAAAATAGTTAAAATCAAAGTTTAATAAGTATATCATTTTTAATATGGGGTTATACATAAGATAAATTCGACTATAAACATTCATTAGAAAGCTAAAAAGATTTCCTACATGATGGTATTTTATTTGTAATTTTTAGACATCAAATAATATAATTTATTTATGACACAAAAATAATGCAGTAATTATCTTATTAATGAAATATTGACATAATTGATAATATAAATACCAAAATAAATGTAATTTAAGACTTTTTATGAATTACACTAATTTTATAGGTTACTATGATATATTAGTGTTGATTTAATCAACTTGGTTCGAACATATAATTCTGTTATGACTTTCACAAAAATCATATATCAAATAGTGTCAAAATTGACACAAAATAGTTTTTAAATCAAATATTATATTATTAATTGTTATTTTATTCCTAAAAATCTAAGGATCTACCAAATGACTTAGATAAGGATATATATATTAATAATAAACAATTTGGGGTTCGTTTGGCATGTTATAGTAAGTGTATTAACCATATAGTGAAAGAAAACAAAAAGACACGGTAAAAGTTAAATTAATTAACTTAGAGTTAAATCTAATTGATAAGGTTAAAATAATATCTTAAACTTGTCTAAATTATATTGGTTGATAGGATTTCGACCCATACTTACTTTAGCTTCGAAATAAGACCCTTTTGAACCATTATAAACCGATTTTGACTTTAATATAAAATAATATTTTGAGATATTCCTAAGGTGCCCCTCTCCTCCCCTATAAAAGGACACCTCCTCCCCCTCCTCCTCACACCAATTTGAGCACTCAAGCTCGGCCAAACCCTTCCAATTTCTCCTCTCCACTTCCCTAGCAACATCCTAGAGGTTCTGGTCTTCCTCAAAGACCAATTTTAGTGCCCTAAGAGGAGGTCTCAAAGAGGCACTTCAAAGAAGAGGTAATTACCGTTACCAATTCTTTCATCTTTTTTTCTTCTTCCACTTCTTCTTCTTAGGTTGTTTCATTATGAAGTAATAACATCAGTATCACTCATATACTGATATGTTATTATAAGTATGAAACAACCCTATTTCACCATCTATCCATCCTACGGAAAAAGAAATCACCGCACGTGCGTACGTACGGAATACCGTCTCCACGCCGTGGTGTAATCTATTTTCCACCACCACCTTACATGGATGGGTATAATGGTGTAAAGAATAACTATACATAGTTATTACAATATCATATTGATTCTGATATATTGTATAATCCACTCCAATTCAATTCAATATTTATAGAAATGATATCATCGCTCGTGCGTACGTACGGACTACCGTCTCCACGACGCGATGAGATTCATTCTCCATGTTAACCATTTAAGAATGATTATAATGTATATATAAGAAATAATAATGAAATATATGACATTATAAAGCTACTGGATTTATATATATATATACATATGTATGTAATCTACTTACTTCCATTTCAAGACAATAAGGAAAGGAAAACAGCGTTCATGCGTACGTACGGACTACCGTCTCCATGAACGGTGTTTTTCATTTTATTTATCTACCTATTATATATATATATATACTGAATATATATGATATATAAATCATATTTTATATTCTGGAAGTAAGTAAATCATGATATAAGTAATAATGATGTCAAGAACAACAAGTCAAAACACCTACGATAAATGAAACGATTTTACCCAAAACGCTTCTTTAACATGGAGTTTACAAAAGAACGGGTAATATAATGTCATAAGTGAACCATATATGATATCATAACAATGAATATGATTCTGTAATAAGTCAATAACATGATTTAAATCATTATACAGGAGGTTCGGACACTTACAAAGCAAGTCGGACCTAAGGTAAGGGAAATATCACAATCTCATTTTTATCCGAGATTGTTTATTCGTAAGTATTTACTGGGGTTTATTTTATCATCTACATCCATGTTTCCTCAATATGTAATATTATTTCCATCCAACTACAATGGTTTAAATCCAATTTTACCCTTTGGTTAGTTTTTAGTAAAACATATGAAAGGAATCTTTTGTCGTTTATCGTACGAGGTACATTTTGACTTTTTCGACAAAAGTACAAAGAATGTTTTTTTTAACTTATACGGCACGAACGGATTTCTACTGTTTTATAAAGCCTTATTTTCATGAAGCTTCCTCTAAAAGATTTCATGACTATTTTCAATAAAATCTCTTTCTTTTAAAATTGCATGATGTTTTGTGAAAAGAAATTGATTTTGAAGAAGAAAGGATATTTTCCTCAAGAATTCAATTCAAGTGTTTTATCAAAATTATTTTCCATCTAAGATAATAAAGGGTTCTGTTTCTATCCATATTTTTACATTGATTTGACTATGTTGAGATGGAATTATGTTTATGAATTCCTTTATCTTATATGAATTGATTTATGATGTCATGATGTTTCAAGAATCCCATTTTTATTACATGGGTTATGCGATGATGTATGATTTATGATTTTGTGGCACACATAAGAAAGGATTCATTAAGAGATGGGTGGGACCTATATCTCCCTCCAATGCATTGGGTAAAGATTTTATATCTCATGAGATAGACATGGCTGGAATGGTAGGTTATACCGGTTCAGTGAAACAGGACTGAAACGAGGATTACTCGATTCAGAAAGGGACTTTGTCCACTAAGATAGTCTTGGCAATGATTCTTGACTAACAAGAAATGATTCTCTATGATTATGTGTGTATGCCACAAAGTTCCATGTTTTATGTTATGATTATTGTGATTACATTTCACTGCCATGATTTATCCCATGTTATGAAATTATGCTCTCTTTTGCAGGTTATGATTTCCAAAATGTTATGTTCTTATGAATATGATGTGATTGATATTTCTTTTGTTTACCCTTACTGAGCATTTGAGCTCACCCTTTTATGTTTTCTTTTCCCCAGGATATAAAGAAAGGTTTTAGGTAAAAAAAAAAGGAAGATCTTTATGGGAGATGTTGAAGATCTTTCACCACGATTAGAAGATTATAGTCCGAGTTTCCAAAGACACTAAACTATTACGGTCCTTGTGTGTGTGTTTTTGTAATGTACTAAGTATTCCGCAAAAGTAATGTAAAGTCCATGTACGTCAGGCTTCGGGTCTCTACAACGATGAGCCCAAACCATGCACCCTTTTAGAGAAAACCGTGAAACCCAAGTTAGTGAGATTTTTCTTGGTTTTTAAATGGTTAGTAAATATTCTTATTATGAGAAACTATGTGGACCATTTAAAATATGTGCATGATTAGTCTGCATGGTTTTTTAAACTCTGTGACTCTGGCAAGGAAACCACGTATATGAGTTTTTAATTAATCCAATTTCTATTTAAAAAATTAGGAACCACCATCTTAGGCCCTCAATAAATCAGGATGACCCATACATGATTTATCCCTTCCTTATATCTCCCAAGAAGATTTATTGACCCTACGAGTCCCTCCGGGAAGTGATTTGAAGCTTGAGGAATGCCCTTCGATATTCACCCTATAGGTTTCCTACTCCTATTCTCATTATCCCATGAACTTTCTTCTCCCACTAGAGTTACATGGATCCTTATGTTGAATTGTGGATATAATACACTATGTTTTGGTTTATAAAACTTGGTTTGATCCTTGTTTCCCCGTTTATGTGATCATAATTCTTTATTGACAAATCCTGATTATGGTTTGGAATTGCAAGTACTGTTGATCCTGATCTAGGTGGTTCCATCATTATGCTTGATTTATGTAAACCCTAAATTGATTTTTAATTTCAATTACATAAATTAAATGAAATTTATTTATTTTAATAAAATTTCTTTTAATTTATTTGTTGGAAGAAACCAATTCCATTTCATTGGGGTTTTAAAAATGTGTTTTTGACATGAAATTTGAAAACCCCCAAATTCCATTGAATTGGAGTGTGTTTATAAAAATTTGTGAAACTTAAATTGTGTATTTGATGGAAATTATATCAATTAAATTTTTGAATTTAATTTTGAAATTAATTTAGAGGAAAAGTTTTGAAAAAACATAATTCCATTGAATTGGGGGTTTATTGTGAAAATGATGGAATTTGTGAAAAATCTAAATTTTTGAATTTAAATTATGAAAATTGATTGTGAAATTGAATTTTTAATTTATTTGAAATCCCTATTTGTGAAAATGTATTGAAATGGTTTTGATAGGAACCATTGGGTTCTATCTTGGAAAAATGTACATTTTTGATTAAAAAACTGTGTTATGATTTTTAAATAGAAATTGGCATATTTGAAATGCATAATGGGATTAATTGTATTTTAAGACTTATTAAAATAAATTTCCCATAATTTTTTTATACTAGTGCACATGAAATCTATAGGTAGGTAGTGATTTATTTGGATGGAACTTTACACTTCACAATGTTCCAAAACATAAATGCAATATATCACATCCCTTAGGCGATGGTGATGAGTCCTATTTGGCCTGAGTTCAAAGGGATATATGTACATATTTCCATGTCACCTTGTGTGTGGATTTCCTATATCCTAGAACTATCATACCTTCTTATAAATATGACTATGTTTCTCACTTTTTTTTATTTAAAATGAATATATTCCATTGTTATGAACTGTTTTACATGACTTCTGATTAATACAAACTATTTTATAAAAAAGTTTTTATTTAAGCCATCTGTGAAAAGTTCCATTGTTTTAGAAATATTCCATTAATTGAAAAGTAAATCATTTGATTAATTTATTTCCATATTTTGAAATATAAAGCAAGATTTTTTTAATTATGCTTATGAAATTCCAAACCTACTTATTTTAAATTGAAAGGATTTTATTTGGATAATTTAATTTTGGCATCTATTATTGAATCCCTGGTGAGACCCTACTAGTTTTTTTAGATCACGCCCTACTTTTACCTTCTAGTGTTTATATATTATCTCCTTCCAAGTTTGATAAGGGGTAAATCACCACATGGATGTGGTTCTAGATGTTGATCCGTGGAATTGGAGAGTTTCATCTGTTGGTACTTAGGGTAGTTTTTCTTCCTTTATTTTTCGTAATTTTCTATAGTACTTTGGATTGTTATGCCTATTTATCTTCAGGTACATTACTGCTAGTGGAGTTTCTTTTGTATGTATATTGATTTGTTTAGTTTTTCTCCTCATTATTTGTGGAGAAATTGTTCCAAATTACATTTTTTATGATGCCAGGTATTAGTTGATGACCCGTGGGGATCGGGAATGCCCTTCGAGTCATGTCAGGACCGACTCAGTTATCGGGTTACCAGGGTACCTAGGCTGGTTCCTGAAAAATGGTATCAGAGATCCAGGTTGATATTTTTGTCTTGAAGTCAGTATGCATTATGAAATATTGTTGGTACTTAAGTGGTAGTTACAATTAAGTGCCTATCCAGCTCTAACTTCAATAAAAATTAAGTCACAAGGGCTTGTTGTAGAAATGTGTCTTGATGATTAGTTCTAGTATTTTACCTAATTTTGATTTAGGTATATTGAAATCCAAATCTTATTTGTCTATATGTTAGTATTGATTTCCATATTTCTCTGTTTGAGTGTTAATTTGATGCCTTCTTTGTTTTCTATTGATGTCATGTAGCATCATGCCTCTGAGAAGATGTGAAAATCATATCCGGGCGGAATCTTCTGCTGAACCTCAGTGAGTGAATCCTCTTGTGGACTCAAAAATTTTTAAGGTGATTTTTCGTACTGTTCAGGATATGGGATATGCACCACCTACAATTCCCATTCAGGATCCAACTGTGGAACCTCTGAGGGATGTTCTCAATATTTGTTATCAAGAGTTTCTTCACTAAAATCTAGCACCTTTCAAAGGATCAAAATATCCTCATGAGGATGAGTAATTTTTGAGATAAATGAATCATTTTCTTGTGTTATTGGGCATACTTGATTAAATAAAGGTGAAGTGTTCCACCTTCATGTTGGAAGGACCGAGAAAGAGATGGTGGGGAACAATTGTGATGGAAAAGAATCATGAGGAATTAGTTTGGAAAGACATAAAATTTATTTTCACTAACTAGTTATATCTACAATTGATGCTGTTAGCCAAGGCTGCTGAGTTATTCAAACTTGTTCAGGCTGACATGATTATGATAGAGTATGAAAACTATTTTTTCTATGATTGTGCATTTCACACCTGAGATAGTATCTAATGATAATATGAAGGCTCAAAGTTTTGAGTTGGGAATTTTTCAAGATATTCTTTCTCTAGTTTTCTTACTGAAACTGCCTTCTTATGCTGATGCACTGAATAGAGCATTGAGGGTCGAGATGGACCTGACTAGGATGTCAGGGTTATCAGGAGTTTCTTTCTATCCCAATGAAAGTGTGCATTACTCTAAGGGAAAGAGGAATCATGAATATTCTCATGGTGGTTCTCGATAGTAGGGTCATTCTAGACCTCCTGCAGTGCCTAGTAGAGGTCCTTTAGATTGTAACCAGTTTGGAGAGTCGAGACATTCAAAAAGGGTTTTCACCGATTCACCTAATAACTGTGGCTTCTACGAACTCTTGGGTCACTTGAATATATTCTTCCATGTTTAGTACACTCTAAGTTATGGCATAAGATCATATATACCTTCTAAAACTATGGCACAATCAAATTCTTCATGTGTAAAAGGGTTACATCCATAGGAATCTAGAACTAACCTTATTCACGCAGAGGAAGTGTCTTTAGAGGAAGTGGATACTGTTCCAGTGACTATGAGAGGTACCATTACTATATATTTGTCATTAGTGTCTTCCCTATTTGATATTGGTGCATGTCATTCATTTATTTCAACCTGTGTTTTTAACATACTTAATCTTCCTATAGAGTTTATCTTGTGTAATGTATATTACTATACCCCTTTGTATGAAGTGAGAGAAAGGTCTTCATCATCCCACCTATGTTTTCTCTCTATCAGATATCGATATTGCGTGTAGTTTTATAGTTATCAACATGAAACCTCTTGATTTCATATGGGGGATGGATTGGATCATTGCCAAAAAATCCCAGATTGATTGTTATCTTCAAAGGGTCCCCTTCATTACAACAAGTGGTGTATACCATATCTTTCAAGGAGAATGAGACCCAAGGTTGAGCAGAGCTATAATTTCTTATCAAGTGTTTGGGAAATTAATATTGGTGTTCATATTTGATCTAGAGAGGGAATATTTTAGCAATGATCTCCCTCTATTTTTCATCAAGTTTCCTGATGTGTTTCCTTTATAATTCTCTGGTTTACCCCCAGTAAGGGAGGTTGAGTTTTATATTGACTTAATTCTGGGTACTTAACCAGTTTCTATTATCTCTTACCATATAAAACTAGCTAAAATGAAAGAGATTAAGTATCAGTTGGATGATATTCTAGATAAATTATTTATATGAATGAGTGTGTCACCTTGGTAGGTCCTCGTTCTCTTTTCTAAGAAAGATAATGGTTCACTTCACCTATGTGTTGATTACCGAAACCTCAATTGAGTTATGGTAAATAAAAAATATCAGTTACCACAAATTGATGATATTTTTGATCAATTCAAAGGGTAAAAGTGGTTTTCTATGATTGATCTTCATTATGGCTACCACTAGTTGAGGATAAAATAATATGGAATTTAGAAAATTTCCTTTAGGGAAGGTGTGGAAATTTTGAGTACCTTTTCAGTCCCTTTGGCCTAAACAATTATCCTCCAGTTTTATGGATTTAAGGAACATGATTTTCCATGAGTATCTTGAGATATTTATGTTAGTATTTGTGGATGAAATCCTCATTTAATCTATATCTGAGGAAGATCATGTGCATCATCTGAGAATAGTTCTGAGTTTGCAGAGAAATCACCAAATTTATACTAAGATTTCAAATTTGATTTCTAGATCCGAGAAGTGAAGTTATTGGGACATGTGGTTTCAGAACAAGGAATATGAGTTGATCCTGAGAAGGTGAAGGATGTTATGACTTGGGAGAAATCATGAATTGTATTTGAGATACAGAGTTTCTTGGACTTAGCCAAATATTATCACCAGTTCATAAAGGAATTATCGAAGTTGGATTTTTTGATGATTACACTAACTTAAAAATGGAGTAATGTTTTCTTGTGATGAGAAATGGAATGATTTTATTATTGAGATGAAATTTCTTTTGACTACTACATCGATGTTGACTCTTCTAGAGGCCGGACAGGGCTATGTGGTCTTTTGTGATGCATCAGGTTCAGGCTTTGGATGTGTTATTCTATTATGTGATCATGTCGTTTGATATGGCTCTCTTCAGCTTAGGCCACACAAGAATAATTGTCCGACCCAAGACCTTGAACTTGCAGATTTGTTGCACGGACTTAAGAGTTGACAACATTATCTTTATAAAGGAAGGTTTAATTCGTTTTATGAAAACAAGAACTTGAGTTATATATTCTCTAAAAAAGATTTAAATCTCTACTAGAGGTGTTGGGTGTAGTAATTATATTATTTTTTATTTTTACATCACCAATACCTCAGGGAAAGGGAATGTCCTTAAAGATGATTTGAGCGAGAAAATTCTGAACCATGTAGTGAAAGAATCATTAGAATATTGGAAATTGATATCTTTTCACATTTTCATATCGAAGCCAAGGAATAAAGGGTTGAGATTTCCATGAGTGGTGTTTAGTTGAAATTATCTTTTCTAGAATTGATTCTTTAGGAACAAAATCTTGATGATGCATTTTGTTTTGTTAGAGACTCTCTTAATGGTGGGGAGACCATGCTTGATTGGATCCCTAAATATTTTCTATGACATGTGGTGAAAGTTTTAGTGGACTTGTATGAGATGGGGCATTGATGATTTTGTTTCTCATTGTTATAAGTTCCAACAGGTTAAGGCTGATCACCAAAAATTTCAGGTTTGCTTCATCCACTTACAATCCTAGATTGGAAGTGGGATGAGATCTCTATAGAGTTTGTAGTCTAGTTACTACATACTGAGATAAAAAATAATGCGATATGGGTTGTGATCGATAGGTTGAACAATTCAACTCACTTTATACCCATTCATGATACAAACAAAGTTAATGAGTTGGAAAATTTCTATGTGTATGAGATTGTTCATTTTTATGGAGTTCCTTTTTCAATAGTTTCTGATAGGGATCCTCGATTCACTTATCACTTTTGTATAGGCCTTTAAGAGGTACTAGGATCTCATGTCTGTTTGAGTACGGAATACCATATGTAGTCGGATGGATAGACAGAAAGGGATATACAAATTCTTGAGGATATGCACCACACTTATGTTATCGACTTTGGTAGATCTTAGGAAGATCACTTGGGGCTGGTTGAGTTATCTTATAACAATAGTTACCATTTCATTATTAGAATGGATCCTTTTGAGGCCTTGTTTGGCCGACCTTGAAAATCCCTGTTGTGTTGGTAAGAGATTGGTGAAGGTTCCTTAGTTAGGACAAGTTTGATCTTAGATAAAAACAAATATTTAGTTTTATCTTTAGATAATATTGATGGAATAGATCACATATAAGTCTTATGATGATCTTCCCCATGGACCTTTGGAATTATCAGTTGGTGACCAAGTATTCTTGAAAGTTTCACCTTGGTTAGGTCATCGACTGTTTGAGAGGAAAGAAGAACTTTCTCCTCATTTTTTGGGACCTTTTGAGGCTGTTGAGAAGGTGGGAAAAGTTTCTTACTATTTATAACCTCCATCGCAGTTGACGTTGATACATAACATGTTCCATGTATCTCAACTTTGAAAGTATCTATATGATCCATCTCATTTTCTGAGTTGGAGTGATCTTGAGGTTGAACCTGAATTATGTGTGAATGAACAGAAAGTTTTTATAGTTGATTATGAAACCAAGGTACTTCATGGGATGTCAATACCTTTGGTTTGTGTTCTATAGATGCATATTTCTGATTCTCATGAGACGTTGGAGAGGGAGGCACTGATGAGAGAGCAGTGGCCTCATCTTTTTGGAATAATAACTTCTTTGTAGTATTTTTGAGGACATGAATTTTATATGGAGGGGAGGATGTAACATAATTTTAATATTTTCAATTATTCCTAAACCCCAATTTTTGGTCATGATTTGGTTGGATTTTATTTGGGGTTGCTTCAAGTGAATTTTTGAAAATTTCCGATGTTTATGGGCTAATGAACAGTTGGCGCACAATTAACACAAATAGTGCGCCGTTTTAAAGAAAACCGTGCAATACAATGTAGTGATATTTTTCATGGTTAGAATATGGTTAGTCAAGAAATGAACCCTATTAGGAGAAACTATGTGGAGCATTTAAAATTGGCGCACAGTTAGTCTACACGGTTTGTCAAATCGTGCGACTCTTCCCAATAAACTTTGTGTACGAGTTTTTAATTAATCATATTTTTGATTAAAAATTACATAACCCCCTTTTAGGTCCCATATAGACCAGGGGGACCTATAAATGATTTATCCCTTCTTTGGATCCCTCAATACGAGTTCTTAACCCCTCAGATCCCTCCCAGAAGCGATTCAAATCTTGATGAATGCCATTTGATCTTTACTTGGAAGAATTCCTCCACCCGTTCTTGTTATCCCGTGATATATTTTATCTTCACTAGGGTTCAATGGATCATTATGTTGTGTTTTGGATATAATGCCCTCTATTTTGGATCATAAACCTAGGTATTATCCTTATTTCCAAGTTTACACGATCGTCATTCTTCGTTGACAAATCCTGATTTGGGTTTGGCATTACGAGTTCTGTTGATCTTGAGGTAGGTGGTTCCATCATGATTCTCGATTTATGTTAATTATAAATTGATTTTTAATTTCATTTTTTTTAATTAAATGAAATTTATTGATTTTACTAAAATGTATTTCAATTGATTTTTTGAAAAAACTCAATTCCGTTGAATTGGGGTTTTAAAAATGGGTATTTGGTATGAAATTAGAAAACCCAGAAATTCTATTGAATTGGGGTGTCTTTATGGAAATTTGTCAAATTTAAATTGTTTAATTTAATGTGTTGATTTGATGGAATTTTTTTCAATTAAATTATTGAATTTAACTATGAAATAGATTTGTTGGAAAAGTTGTGAAAAACCCCAATTCCATTAAATTGGGGGTTTATTGGGAAAATGGTGGAATTTAAAAAAAAAATTGTTGAATTTAAATTATGAAAATAGATTTTGAAATTGAATTGTGAATTTATTTCAAATCCTTATTTGTGAAAATGGATTGAAATGGTTTTGATAGAATCCTTTGGGTTCTATCTTGGAAAAAAGTATGTTTTTGATTAAAAACCCATGTTATGGTTTTTAAATGGAAATTGGAATATTTTAAATGGATAATGTGATTAATTCTATTTTAATAATTCTTAAAATAAATTGCCCATCATTGTTTTGTGCTAGAGAACATGAAATCCTTAGGTAGTTAGTGAGTTATTTGGACACTTTATGCTTTAAAACGTTCCAAAACATAAATACAACACATCACATCCCATAGTTGATGGACATGAGTCCTGTTTGTCCTAAGTTCCATGGGAAGTATGTACATATTGACATGTCACCTTGAGTGTAGAATCTATATAGCTTGGAAATATCATACCTTCTTAGGCATATGACCATGTTGCCTGCTTGTTTGTATTTTAAATGAATACATGCCATTGTTATGAACTATCTTACATGACTTATGATTTATATAAACTATTTTATATAAAATATTTCTACGCCATTTGTGAAAAGTTCCATTATTTTAGAAATATTCCATCAATTAAAAAGTAAAACCTTTTCTTAAAGTATTTCCATCTTTTAAAATGTAAAGCATGAATTGTTTTATATTATTATGAAATTCCAAACATTGTTGTTTTAAATTGAATGCATTTTATTTGGACAATTTAATATTATAATCTATTATGGAATCTATGGTGAGACCCTATTGGTATTTTTATATCACACCCTACATATGCCTTTATGTGTTTGTATATTATTACCTTACAAGTTCGAGTAGGGGTAAAGCATCACTTGGAGGTGGTTCTAATTATTGATCCATAGACTTGGATAGTTGCATCCATTGGGACTTTAGGAAGTTTTTATTCCTATTTTTCTGTTAATTTTCTATATTAATTTGGGTTGTTATACCTATTTGAATTTTTCCACATTACTCATAGTGGATTTTCTTTTACATGCATACTAATTTGTTTAGTTTGTTTCTACATTGTTTGTGTCAATATCATTCCCACATATATTTTTTATGATGCTAGGTGCCAGTTTCCAACCTATGGGGATCAGGAATTCCCTTCGATCCATGTTAGAACTACCTCTGTTATTAGGTTACTAGGGTACCCGAGCTGGTTCGTGACACTAAGAGGTTGTTGAAAATATTGAGTTTATTGAGTTGTAGAGAGGAAGACCATATTAAGAAAAAGTTCATAAAGTAAAAAGTTTGGGAAAAATAATTTACAAATGAAAAGTTCTAGAATATTGAGTTTTGAGCAGAAGCATAAAAAATTATTATGTATAGGCTTATAAGAATATCTTCATTATTGTTGAAGAATCTGTATGTTCAATAGATCTTTCTTAGTTTGGTGGAGGAAACTATTGTAACTTGTGGTAATCAAAATTCTTGATTTAAGGGTGATTCTTTCCCACCATTATTTGGGTTAATGGTGATTCCTCACAAACCCACTTCTCTATCCATTATAGATCTTAGGGAAGAATCTATGTCTTAGGATATTCTGAACACAACAAGGAGGAGGTATCCACATTAGAGATGAAACATGTAAAAATGGTGTGCCTTAAATTTTATCTTTCTTATATTTGCACATGGGTGAGGCTGAGTTATAAATTTGAGCAGATAAAAACTATAACAAGTTAGATAGGTTTATTTCTAGGAGAATAAAAATTTAAAAATATTTCCACTGATTCCACTAACCATTCTCAGTGGTGTTACATTCCTGGTCACTTCAAAATATTATATGTATATATATATTCGTCATGTATAAATATAAGAATATTATTAAAATATTATATGATATATTTATAAAATTAAAATAAATATATTTAATATCAACGAAGTATTAAAATTAAATTTTATAATATAAATAATTAAGTTTTATTATTTTTTAAAACATTTTTAATATAAAAGTAATTTTTTTAAAGAAATATTTTATTAAGTATTGTATATTTTATTTTAATATATTAAATAAATATTTTTTAAATATTTTTATATATTAACTAATATTCTAACATCGTTAAAATTAGAAATTGATATTATATATTATTAAGAACACTTACTATTAAAAAACATGATTTTTTAAAAGTAGTTTTTCTTTATTTATTGAATTTTATTTTTAAAAAATAAATTTTTGATCTTGGATTTTATAAAATGAACATAATTTTTAAATTACTCATGTAAAAATTATATTAATATATATATATATATATTATATTTTTATAAAATAAATGTTTTTAGGTGAATAGTGAGAAATACTGATTTTACTAATACTATCACTTTTATAACATTATTATTAAAGAATTCCATGAATGTTTCTAAAACCATATTTACCATAGAAAAATATATTTTAGAAAGTTAAATTAATTATTTTAAAATAATTTTTTTGATATATAAAAACCCTGCTTAAAATCTTAGATAATTTAGGAAATTGTTTAACAAAAATATCTTTTCATATGTTTCTTTTATTAAAATTTTCACATGGAAGAATTAATTTTTTTAATTATTTAAATTTTAATTAATTATTATTTTAATAATAATTTACAATTTAATGTCAATATAATCAATAAAATTGATAATTTTATCCTAGAAATTAATCTGATGCTTAAAAATACACTTTTTTTCTTCTAAAAATGAGTTTTTTCTTATTGATGCACCAATGTTAAAATTATTTTTTATCACACATATAATTTTTAATTAATAAATTTGAATTAATATTTAGAATTAGTAAATTATAATTATATAATAAGTTTTATATTATTTTTAATCATTAAAAATAAATTGCATAGGTAAAATTATTTACCTCGGTAAAAACCAAAAATGGTAAAAGTAAAAAATCTAACAGTAAATGAATTAAAAACATGTTTAAAAAATGTGTTTAAAAGTGTGGTTTATAATTTCTCAACATTAAAACTTCCTAAAATCTTTTATTTTCTACCTTTTCTTCATATTTTTTGTGAATCATGTGCTCTCTTTATATTAAAGTGTTATATGCACCAAAAGGACCTTCTCTTCAATTATAAAAGGAACCACCACCCATTCACCTCTCCACACTTTCAAATCCCATTATAATAGACCTAAAATATATATTAGTATCTACTAAACTATTTCACCATGTCCTAAAATATATAGTATTTTCAAAAAACAAATCAAAGGTTCCTTAAGGTGGTGAATAAAGGAGAACATCCAAAGTGAGAGGTAATATTTTCCACCACACCTTCTTAATTATTTTCTACTTATACCACCCAAACACTATTCTATACATCAAAATATGATATTATTAATATTATTTTATATTTTTATACTAATTTAACATCTATTTTATAACTTCCTCTAAAATATTTTGAAAAATGAAGATGTCGACATGTGTACCTGTGGGAAACCACCTCAATGAATGACATGTTCTATTTTTCATCACTGAATTTCATGGTTTCTGAAAAAATATTATTTTATAATATAATATGATATTTATAACATGTTAATTATTCTAAGAAGATAAAATATTTTATTTTTACCTTCCTTAGATTATGTGAAAATGAGAGCGTCGTCTGTGTATATGTGTAGACTACCACCTCCATGTGATGATGTTTATATTTTATTTTCCTTAATAAATAACATGGATGGAATAAAACATGTATTTATTGTATAAAAAATTAATTTAATAAACGATTAAAATTATAAAATTATAATATTATACATTGTATAAGTGATATTAATAATAAATGGTTATAGAAAATTTAACTGCAAAAAAATAACATATCAAAGTACCTTTTCTAATTTGATTCCTTTCATGGAAAAACTTTTTACATGTATAAATTATGTGCTAATTGAATAATAAAGGATATAAAACTATAAAATTATAGATATTATGAAACTATTTTACAACAATTTGAACTTGGTCAATGTACTGTGAAAGTGTTTTAGAAATTGATCAAATAACTCCAAGTAACCAATACAAGTGAAAAAATGTAATAAATTGGTGACACTTGATGATAAATTGAACTTATAAAAATAAATATAAATGGATAATTTTATTATTAAGTTTTTTAATAAAATTAATTTGATTATTCATGTAGTTAATTTTAAGTAGAGATCGCATTCAGACATGAGGTAAGGGTTTCCTTCTCAATCAACCTTAATTGAGGCATGCTATGATATTATTGAACTGATCCAAGATAAACATGGATTAAAAATAACATTAATATTTTTATTTAAATAATTAAAATCATAAACAATCACATAACCCAAAGAAAAAAACTTTTAGTGTCTTGGACATTAGCTACATAAACATCTTAATTTATTACACTTTTGAAGATTTCTCTATATTCATGCTCCTCTAGACACTCTCTAAACAACTCATATGATAAAATAATCTTCATAAATGGGGATTTTAAAAATAATAAATAAGTGATCTCAAGTTATCCTTAAGGGAAAATACATTTCATAAAATATTAGATCATAAAAATTATGGAGAATATGATAATGATATAAATAAAATAAAAAGATCTTAAAATACTATGGATAATAATTATGAAACACAATGGAGAAACATAAGATCATAATAAGATCATAAAGGAAACCAACAAAAATGGTCTATCTTAAAAAAATATCAATAATCATAAAACATTTGATCATGTTATAAAATTATAGAATACTTTAAAAATAAGGAATAATCATGAAAACTTGGAATAACATGATAAAAAACTTGAAAATGTGGAATAATAATAAATAAAATATTCCTTATCATTATGAACCTAGCAACACACTAACCTACTCCCTTGTAAAATAGCGAGTAGTACTAAAATCCATCACACTCACCTTTTGTGAACCAAGATACTCACTAACCTATACACATGAAAATTTTGATTTGAGATTTACACCATCACACCCACCCTTTACGAACCAAGATACTCACTAACTTGTTCACATGAAATTTCTATCTCCTGAGATATAGGACTTTAACCAATTAATTGGAGGGCGATATAGGTATTAAACTTCTCATATTCCATACATTTTCATGAAACTTGAAAATAAAACATTAATCATCTCATAAATAACCCATGAAAAAATAATGGGTTTATTAAAACATTAAAAAACATAACATATCATGAACTTAATAAATCATAGTATATCAAAACTCTTATTTTTTAGAATAAATCAAATCTTAATAAAATATATTGGGTGATCAAAACATAAATTCCTGAAAAATAAACCTTGAAGGGTAAATATAAGTGAAAATACTACATTTTTCACAATTTTTTTTATTAAAACAATTAAATGAAAATTATTTTCAAAAAATTTGTTTAGGGAAAGAGAATACTTTTTAAAACCATATTATAAATTATTCCTAATAAAGCTTTCTTAAAAATAAATAAATGTTTCAAAATGGATAAGTGAAAATACTTTAAAATTTTTTACTTTTAAGAAAATATTTAATAATTTAAACTTGAAAAAGATATAAAATTTTCAATAAAATAAGTGAAAATACTTTTATAACTTTTATCTTTAAACATAATATTTAATAATTGAAAGTTTTAGAAGTCATAAATTTATCAATAAAAGAAGTGGAAATAATTTGAAAAATTTTACTTTAAAAAAATATATTTAATAATTTAAACTTAAAAAATTACTCAAGAGAAATCAAATGAAAATGTGGATTGTATGGTGAAACATTTATTTTGGAAATCAAGAAAAACCCTTTTGAACTTTTTTAAATAACCTTGTTAAAAAACCACATTGTTAAAAGGTTAATATATTTTTTTTAAAATGAATTAAGAGGAATAAAAATATCATTGGGTATAAATAAAATTTGATCATCCGCTAGGGAAATGATGACATTGTTGGTATGTAAAAACATTAATATGGAAGAAAAATCCATTAAAAGGAATGAGAGTTATTCTTAGTAAAAAATCATTTTATGGAAGCATTATAATATTTGAGGAAAAAAAATTTGTTTCAAAAAATTACTTCATTATAATGGAAGGTTTAATACCTAATAAAATCATTGTTGGTTAGAATAGATAAATCCTGAAATATAATATACAAATATGAGTGATTATGTACCAAAGAAGATAGTTGAGTCATGAAAAACCCTTATGGATTTAGTAAATTTTGACTCAAAATTAATTTGAATATTGAAAATAACATGGTTATATAAATACCATGGATTAAATCTTGAATTATGATAAAATACATTCCTGGGATGTATATATACCATATAAATAATAAATTGGTTCATTATATCAAAACATATCTCAATAAAGAGAAGTTGAAATGAAGAATCCTTAAAACATGAGACGAGATTTTATTTAAAGAACGTGAATGAGAGATTGTAAAATAAACATTTATATCTAATGATAAAGGTTTATTTATTATTAATTAATTCATTTTCCCTAGCTATACCACATTAAATAGAAATAGGTTTAAAACATTAAATCATGCCTCAAAGAAAGTGAACATGTGACAACAAACCCCTAATTTGATTAGTTGATGACACTATAACCTCCGGTAAAACAAACATAGCTAACTTAACAAAATATTTCATAACATTAATCATAAATATTAACATTTTAAAATCCTTGTTTTTTCATCATGAGCACATTAATTGTTATAGCGTATTATGACCACTAGGTGTGGATAACTATAACTATTTTGCACATGTATGATAATTTTTATATCATTACCCATAACTTGATACCAATTTTACTATTTATATATCATTTAGGAATATTTAATATATAATTTTTATTTACTTAAAATGTTCTTATTTCATTCCATACATGTTTTGGTCACATTATGTGAAAATCAATTTGATAATTACTTATTTATAGGATTTTTTGGAATGAAAAGGATACTTTAATAATAAGTTACACAATTAAAATATTATTTAAATAAAAATATACCAATCATTATTTTATTTTTATATTATAATAATATTAGTTTTATGTTTCCATATTCATCCATAATCGGATTTTGAAGCATTGTTCACGTAAGTAGTTAAACCGACCCAAACATGAATATGCTTCAACTCGATTGGAATTTATGGTTAAAGAGGTCTTTATTTTGACATAATATAATTATAATAGAATAATAATGATATTAATTTGATTTTTTATTATGAAGAACCATATTTTAATATTTTTATATAACATATGAAAGTATAAATGAAAAATGAAAAATTTTTCATCATGGATGCACTAATCCGTATGTACACATGATTAACATTCCCATTTCTCAACACGTGAGAGGGGGTGCATGTAGATATTAAATTGAAATTTAATTATTTTATTTATACGATATATATCATATTTATTCATAATTATCACCATTAATACCATCCATTACAAGTGGTAATGAAAAACAAACATCGTCGCTTTGTAGAGGCAGTAGAAAAGGGGAACTTTTGAAAACACTCATCATTTTTCAAAAATTCCATAACACTATTCCAAGGTCAATGGATCCAAAGTTTAAAAACTATTGAGTTAGGGGTTTATTTATTCTGATAATGGCAAAAAAATTTATTCCCATTCATGTTTTAAACATTTTATAGGGTTTTACCATTACTTTTTTACATTTTACTTTTATTACTTCTAAACTATGTAATTAGTTTTTAACTATGTGATTTTATGTTTTATTAAAAATTTAAAATAACCCATATAAAAAAATTTAGATGTTATGGAAATAAATTTATAATCTATTTAATTAAATTCAATTTTTAACTACTATAAAATTAACTTTTAAATTAAAATAAATAATTTTTAGAAAAACAATTTTTGTTGAAAAATATCATTTTAACCATTATGGGTTATTAATCTTATTTAGTATTGATTAAAAATTAAATGAGTGTTAATATATTTATTCAAGTTTTTATAAATAATATTATATATATTATTTTTTTTTTAAATTTAATTATTCTATATCAATCCTTGATATTAATAAAAATTAATTTCAAAATAATTTTATCGTCATTATTGTAGTGTTTATAATTAATCTTAATAATCTAAATTTTATACATAAAAATGAAATTATCCATATTAAATAATTTTAAAATAATTATAAGAAATATAATAATAATTTTATCAAATAAACTTTATATGTTTAGGGAAATTAATCTTAACATTAGCACTTGTAACGTGTAAAACCTGTTTTTTTGAAAAAGTTTATTTTTATGAAAAAAGGTTTATGATTAGGATACAATTATCAATTCCATTTATGCCAATGAATTTGAAATAATAATTATAATTCATATATTATTTATTTAAAGATAAAGTAAATAAAAAACTTCATTTTTTCATGTAATTAATACTTAGACAAAACAATTGATAAATATGTTTCATTAAAATGTAATATAAATTTTGAAAATGTTGATCCTCGGTTTATAAACATAACATAGTATTTTAAAATTCTTTATTATAATTTATAATATATAAATTTATTGTAAATTTTTTAAATAAATTCAATGTATTCGTATAATAAAACATTTTCATAAACACGATGACAATAATAAATTTTTATTTTTTTTACTATTAACCTAAAAATCGATTATTTTAGAAAAATATCAAAAAATAATCCTAATATAATTTTTTTGTGAGGAACTCCCAAATGAATTTTATTTTTAAAAATTCAAATTCTAAAATTTGAAAATATAGATTTTTTAAAATAAAATATATAAAATAAATAAAATTTTTTTTATTGAGATAACCTTTTCAATATTAAGTCTTATTTATTATTTACCTTCTAAATTAAATAAATATTAATGGATTAACATATTAGTGTTTATTATAAATTCATTAATAATTTATTCTTAATATTTTTTGTTTTTATGTTGTGTGTAGTGTGTGACACATGTTATAGAACATAATATTTATTTTAAAAGATCTAGAATATAATGTCAATACATTCCAACCCCTTAAATATATTGCACCCTCACAATTTTTATTATCACTCATAGATGAAAGTTGGTGAGAGTATTCTTAATATACCCATTATTATAGATATTAATTCCAATGCGATATATTCCTTACTATATTAAGCTATATCAACATAATTATCTTTCCTTAAACAATATTGATGTTTATACCCAAATTATATATTCTTCAGACTATACCTTTAACAAATATTCTTATGTCTCCGAGTCATAAAACCATAGAAAGATCGAATATTATTTCAAAAAATTATTTTTATCTTTAATCATAAAATGGGATTAACCACTAGTTTATAAAATAATGTACTATCCTATATATACAATAATCCCATAATGTAATTAACCTTAAAAACATAATGAATAAACTATTGATCCTAAGGATATTGATACTACATAACTTTAATTTTCGAAATCACCCAAACCTTTATTATCTCAACATTAAACATGTACTAAACCTAAAACTTAAATATCTCTTAAGAATTTGTTCTTCAATAGTTATCTCCAAAATATAACCTTGATATAAAATCATTTCATTAATTAAAATAGTTTTATTACATCCAACACTGTTGAAAAAAATTCAAAGAATAAAATTGTAATAAACATGCAGGGCCTGGTACTTGAGCCCACAACCTTCCTCGCACCCCAAACCCTTAGCACCCCACCACCAACGATGGGGATAAAATAATTTCTTTATTGATTATATTTAAAATATGGTTTCAAAAAATTAATGAAAAACTACTGAATAATGATCCTTAGGTGTTTCAAACAATCCTCAATAACTTTTAGAACATAACAGAATATCATTGATACACATCACATCACATCACTAATTAAATTTTTAAGGGAATCTAGATTTAATTTCTATTAATATGTGAAACTCATTACCTTAGGTAAGAATATTAAACTCACTTTTCCATCATAACATGAATATTATACGATTCATATCTTTAAGTATGATACATTTTTTGGTTATAAGTCATAGTGGTTTTTGGATACATGCCTTTCTCAACTTTATCCTTGTGATCCCATTTCAACCAAATATTGAAATAGAAAAGGTTATGATAATATCCTAAAGAATAAAAATATATAAATGTGAAATATCAATCCTAAGATGTATTCTCTAATGACACCTTAATTTAAACCGATAATAATTTAATTTCAACAATGTCATACTTTGTCAATCTAATAACTCTCATATATCTACCTAGTTTAATTTAAGTTATGTTCTCTCATACTTCATAAACTAATACGTTAATTTAATTACTAAATAAATACCTTATAATTTTTAATAAATTGCATAAAATCAATGAAAGTATATCACACGGGAGTGTCCAGTGATCTATACTATCTTAGGCCCACTCATTATGAATTAGAGTTATAATTGAGTTAATTCTCAACCAACCCTTTTCAGGGTGATTTCCACTATCTGGATCTATTATATTACCACAACCACTTTCCAGTATCCAAAAAAGTATGTATTGCTAGGAAAACCACTTACTTAGGACTTTTACAATATTTTAGGATATTATCCTATACTTAGACTTATCTCTATAGTTTTCACCGAGGTTTTCCAAACTAATATAAAACAATAACTAAACTAATCTACAAAATAACTAACCTTGATCTGATAGCATCAAAAGTGACCAAATCTAAACATGGTTTAAAAAATACATTAATGTCATGAATTAATTAATACATCTCAAAAATAGTTTCATAACCAAAGACAGAAAGGTTTAGTGTCTTAGAGATTTGCTATATAACACAAAGACAAATAGGTTATACATAGTCATGATCCTCTAGACCATTTATATACATTTCACATGATACAACCATCTTCATAACCTGCGAAATAGAAACATAAGAAATAGGTGATACCAAACGCTCAGTGATTTTAATATTTCTTGAATATTTATTTAAATATAAAACTGATTGTTTTTTATTTTAATCGGTTAAAGTTTCCAAAATATTAATTACTTTCATTTATTTCATGGAAGGTTTCATAAAAAAACATTCTAATAAAGAAAACAAGATAAATGAAGATGAATTTCATGACAAAAACAATACTCTTTGACATGAGACCAGTCAAGGATAAAGTATGAGGCTTGGAATTATTGATTAAAGTGAATAAGGCATAAAAAATGTTGGTCTTAAAAGATTCATTCCATGAATAACCTATTAAATATGTTAAATTCAATGGTATTCATAATTTAAAGAACAATCCATGAAAAATGGGCCCAGTGGAAAGACCCAAAAAACCACGATGTGAAACCATGTGTCATGCCATGAAATATGCACTACATGCCTAGTAAGTATTGATGACACATAAAATGAATGGGGAACCACTCCTTAATGACCAGTAACAATTGTAGTTGACTTGAGCAGGTTCAATGCACGATTTTATGACCTGAGGGGTCCTTCACACTGATAAATATAGGGATTTGGTGGTTCTCCAAATCATTCCATGATGAACAGAGGCATTTCCTTGGAAGATGCATTGCATAATGGAATCCTATACCATCACTTACTTTCATTCCATCTTTTTATCCAACACTCTCATGAATACCATGAGAGGGTAATACCATCTCATGATGGGAAATGTAAAATTATGAGTAAGTGTTCATGTATTTAATTTTCTTTTTATTTGTTCATTTTTTGGGTTGTCACATTATTATTCTAATTCTTCCATTATTTTATTTATTTCATTTCATGACTATTGATAACATGAATAAGAAGATAAAAATAAAATGTATAAACTAATCATTTTAATTCTAGCATGGCCATTGTGTAATTTAAAACAATTATGCTTTAAAATATCATTGATAAAATTAATTCATTAAAAACCAAAATTAATTGAGCATATAAAAAGGTAATTTTTCTATTAATAAAAGAATACCAAGAATAATGATCTTCCTCTATCTTGAATCCAATGAAATAAATGAAAATGTAATTTCATTTCTAAAAATCACTAACACATGAACCCAGACTTTATACAAAGTTATACTCTTTTCTATTTTGATTAAAAAAATAATTTATTCGTTCTATTTTTCAATATACCTCTCCAAAATAATTTTGTAATTAATCATTTAAAATTAGAAAAAAAATCAATTTTCACCATCTTATGGGTTTGAAATTTTACACACCACTTTTATATAAAATTAGTTAGTTGCAAACGTTTGAGTTTTTACAAATTTTTAAATTTGATTTTACCTAAAGGCATTAACAACACCCTATAGACCATAAATATTTTAGCAACCCAAAACCCAATAACCCTAAATCGACGTCTTCTTTATTACATTGGTATAACATACAATGAATCTCATCTAAATGGGCGGAATAGTTTAGTAGTCTTGATAAACTAGATAAATACTTGAAATTGTTATTTCAATTAAAAACATAAAATTCACAAAGTGTTTTCTTTGAGGACACAATTATTCCTTATAAGGTATCCCTATATATAAATCACAAAACCCCCCCTGATATCTTTAGGAGAATAAAAAATAAGAAAGGGGTAATTCCAGATGCTCAGTATGGGTAAGTGTATAGTGAGAGATATCATGAATAAATAATCATAATCAGTTTAGAAAGGTAAATAACTGTAACCCAAACCATTTAATCAATAAAATAAGTATAATATGGCATAAATAAACTATGGTCAAATAAATCCATATAAACAATCACATGATCTTGAAACTTATCCATGGATACTATAACTAATTGAAAAATCATATGGACTTCAATAATTGATCTCATAACAAGGTAATTCATAATTCCATACATCATAAAAATACCATCAGGGCCTCATACCAAGACTTATTACCATCAAGGCATCATGCCAAGACATATTACATAAATGGGTAAGGCCTCATCCAAATACCCAAGCTAATTTTCCCCTGAGACCTACTAATGGATTGAGGTGATATGTAATTCTAGTCCCCATACTTTACATAATAAGTCCAATCCATTCCTCATATAAAAGTGGTGAAGCAAATTCAACATAAAAATTCATATTGAAAAACTAACATATGAAATGTCAATACTTACCCCAATCAATAAACATAACCATAAAACCATCCATAATAATATGGTGAATGGTGATAAAATTGTACAACCCAAGTCAAACTAATCATAAACCATCTAAATAAATAATAAGGATGCTATTAATATAACATATACCTATTGGATCATAAGTATAATAAAGGGTTGATGTTTTTTATGAATAAAAGTTCCATAAAAAAGTTGTTAAAAACATTTATGAGGAAAATAACCCTTTAAGTTTTAAAATATTTTTAAAAATAAAAGTTTAAAAAATATTTTGAAAATATTTTTCTTTCAAAATAAAATTTTAAAACTTTTAAAATAATTTCTAAAACATTTATTGGTCATGATGGGGGAAAATACTATTCATTCTATACACTTTAAAACAAATATTCCTTTCGTATTTTTGGTAAAAGCCAAACGAGCCTTGTTTTTAAAATGACATGAAGAATTTTTTTAAAACATTTTTTAAAAGTGAAAATGGGTAAATATTTCTTAAATATATCATTTATAAAGGATATAACATTTTTGAAATAATTTTTTTAGAAAACACGGATTTTGATGAAAAAAGATTTTTGACCAAAGAGAAATAAACTAAAATTTTCTTCAAAACAGTTTCTCAATCATTTTAAGTATAAAAGAGTGGAGAAATGGTACTATTACTTGAAAATGTTAATGAATAACTAGTGGTAAATAAAAGATATTAATTTTAAGATAGAAATATCAAATAATTCCCCCAAGATACACTTAGACATTAACAATTTCTAATATTGATGTGATTGTGAAATAAACTCTTAACACTTATGTAAATTTTGAATCATAAGCCCCACGAAAGAAATTATAAGGCCCCAAACTTAAACCTTACTTAATATTGAATTAACTGAGTAATTCACATTGAGGATATTTTCAGGTTTAGAGCTTTATAGAATTAGGACATAACTATTACATCTTAAAAGATTACAAAGTAGTCGCTTCTACTAAATTTACATAAAATAAAAACTCTTAAAAAGAAACATGTCTAGTTCCATTTTTAGGTAGCATGAATTTCCCTTGATCCCATCCTTGACCCTATTCCATGCTAAGTCCTGTGAAAAACATTTCAAAAACTTGGGATGAGCATAAAAAGCTCAGTAAGGGATACACAAAGAAAGAAAACTGTTAGTTTTTCAAAACAACAAGTAAACCATGTATACTTTATCAAAGTAATAATTTCACCTTTTCGAAGTAGTAAAAACTCTTATCTGAATAAAAGTTCATTACTTACCCTTCTGTAACCAAAAGATTAACATAAAACCCATATAAAGATCACATAACATATAAAGGTAACTTGGGACATTAACATACTTAAGTGGAATAACCATAAGGTCGACTTCCACACATATCACTTAATGGAATAGCCATTCGGCCAACTTCCATACATACTTAATGGAATAGCCATACGACCGACTTCCATACCCAATGCATTGGATGTTATAACGTAACCAACCGTCCTGGTATTCATGGTACCACCCGTCATATGGTTTATCACGTAACCACCCGTAAAATGTCCAAGTACCATTATAAAATTATAACACATAAAACCAACATAGAGGAATGATAACATTTCCACATTTCAATCACAATATATCATTTAAATATATTGACATAATAGAATCCTTTATCAAAACCATTTTCAATACCAAAATACAAAAAGAAGTATATGGTATTTATTCTATTTTAAAAACATTACGGCTTGTTGAGGAAGCCAAAGATCAAATAATACTCGCGGCGGCAGAAAAGGTCGTTGTAACCGCGTACATAAAAAGAAACATTCCTTTTTGTCGTTTAGTAAAATTCTTCATAGAAAAAAGATTACTTTTGAATAAACGTAAAAGTCAAAGGGGTTTATACACCGTATAAAATAAGGTTGTTTATAAAACAAAATATGCCTCAATGAATGGAGATTGAGACGAAGACCCTTACAAAGACGGTATCCTTGGTTTAAGGATAAATCAATTGCATAATTATGTGTGACAAACGAATACACCAAATATAAGTGGATATTAAGTTTAAAACAATCATAGGTTATTCACATATATTCATAGAACGACATATTCAAGGAGTACAAGTTTATCCCAAAGAATCAAATTTGGGTTAAAAAGTTCCCTTGCAAAAATTTGACAGCCTAACGGCGTCACTTCAAAATTCAGAAAAAGAGTTGATGAGAGATAAAAAGGGTATCTAATCACATGGACATAAAATTTAGATCAATAAGGATATATAAGAACATATCCCAACATAATATTATGTGAATTAAAAGACATAACAAAATAAGTCTTTTACAAAAATAGGAGGGTGAAAGGTTCCCTTACCGACATGGGTATCTTTCGAGACATGCACCCCGCGAAAGAAGGACAATATAACATTGATGTAAATACTCATAAATGAAAGTATATTACACAATGAGAAAAATAACGGGTAGTACATACACCACTCAAAGGAAATTGTGGCGGATGTAGCATAAATCTCACGGGAATAAAAGTGAGATGAAAAATCCCTTACAAAAACTCGGCAGCCTAACGACGCCACATAAACTTACAAAAATGGATTGATGAGATAAAATAGGGTCTCTCATCATATTAACATAATGTTTACAGAAAGAGGAATATAAAAGAACATCCCAATAACAAGAAATATGAGCTTTAGAAGGAATGACATAAAAGAGTGTACTTAAAAAGAAAGAGAGGAGTAAGATCCCATACCTCGGGTCTGACTTGACTCGATCGTTCTTTAACGTCCTGAATAATAAACTTGAGTTAATTTCTACTTGATTAAGAACCTTTTTCAAGTTCATTATTCCTTTTATATCACTTATTGACATGTTATAAACATTATGTAATCATTTAAGTTAATAATGTTTGTTTTGTCGATATTTGGTTCTTAAGTCGAAAGTGGACTTCTTTCAATTACATGTTGTTCGTGCGGTCAAAGGTTATTTATATCCAGAATGACATTCCTGATTTGGATATTATATATATCATATATATCATATATATCTAGAATATAAATGTATTTATAATATCACATAATCATTTAGAGGTAAGAAATGAAATGCACCGTTCATGGAGACGGTAAGCCGTACGTACGCATGAACGCTACTTTCATTTCTTTGTCATATTAATCGAATTAAAACTAAATGAGAGGTATGTATATTTTAATTCCAGAATTATATTCATCATTTAGATGTATCATTCATCATATATATCCATTATATACATGTACTTATAATAGTACATTACATTTGGGGATAAGAAATGAAATGCACCGTTCATGGAGACGGTAAGCCGTATGTACGCATGAATGCTACTTTCATTTCTATCTCATAATTTAATGGAAAGAAATAATAATGATATAGAGGTATATTATAATTCCAGTATAACATAATATATAATAACATTAAATCCATCCTTTATATGTCCCACGTATGACATTAACGAATCACATCACTTTGAGGGGGCGGTAGTCCGCACTTCCTAAAATGAAGATATCGCGTATACCCATAATGGAATCCATAAAGGTAAGCCAAAAATGAAAAATAAAGAAGATTAAGTAAAACATAAACATATTATATATCATATATAAATATAGTGACATATTAATGGCCACCTTTGAAGGTGTTATATGAGTGTTGAACAATCATCGTTTCGTGAGGCAGAAATTCACCATCCACGGAAACAGTATGTTCTTTAACCATTAGATGTAGGTGTGTGTAAGTGTAGCTCAAATACTTCTTATAATAATATCCTAGTATATTTAAGAAACTGGATTTGCTACAAATAAAATTAATAAAAAGAGTTTAGGGGGTTGGAGAGACAAAATAAAACAAAAGGACTCAAGTGAAGACATTACCTTAAAATCGGGTAACTCCCTTTGTTTTGAGATCAAAGGCTTTCTTGGGAAGACTTATGCCCAAAGTGAGGCTTCAAGGAGTAATATAGGGAAGTGGAGAGACAAAATGGGCAGGGGTTGGCCAAGACAAATGCTTTGGGAGTGTGGGTAAGGAGGTAGAGGTGGGGGCCTTTTATAAGAGGAGAGGAGGGGAACTCTTGGAAAGTAAAGAAAAGTCACTTTATTTTAAAATGATATTAGGATTTAAGAGGTCCCATATTGATATAATTCGATGATAAGGTGATAAGTGTTCTAAATACACTCATCCAATAGGTTTTGGACATGTGTAGGTCTTAGATATTACATTATCTTTCCATTTTATTTAAATCGTTAAATAATGAGGTCATCGCTGCATCATCATGATGTCATTAATAATTTAATTTATTTAACGTCTAAAAATTATAAAAAAATACAATGATGTAGGAAATCGTTTTATCTTTCCAAGGAATATTTATAGTCAAAAATATGACTTGTATAAACCCATGTAAAAATTGTTTTAGTAAAACATCTCATGTTTGTGTCATTTTTACTTTAACATTAAATAAAAAGGTATTTATGTCATTTTCCAACCAAAGTGGCTCCACGGGGTCCCCAAGTTGACCCATGGATTTTATTGGTCGGCCATGACACATAAAAGGAGGGTAGGAAATGTGTCTAGGTCATTTCATTTTATTAAAACATTATTCTTACCTTAAACTACACTAATTACTTCTAATCGCGATTAAGAACTTAAAAGTTACTATTCACCAAAAAATTATTTTAATCTCATTGAACCACATTTTAATTCTTAATGACAACCATGTACGTTGGATTTTTGAAATTCAAAACACATAAGTGGTAAAATATCATTTAAACAAAAAATCCGTTTTTATAAGTACCACTTAGTGGTTTCACTATTCATCAAAAATTGAAGTTTTTCAGAAAATTACCAAAAACTCACCCTAAGCTATATTTGATATTCTGAATTCAAAAATGATTTCTATTTTACAAAATTCAAAACATATAAGTTTCATTAATTAATTTAATAATTGATTCCCGCTGTCAAAACAAATAGCGTGTTTTTATGAAACAAAATGTATCAAAAGATTGACACTAGTTTAAGTCCGATTTCAAAGTGAAATTAATTCCATCGACCACTATTGGATTAAATGGTAAAAATATATTCTAATTTCACTTTAAAACCAATTCAAAAGATAATATAATCATATAAATAAATTAGATTAAAAAGAGGCTTTGAATTAAAATACAACATTTTTCACTATTCATTAAAAATTGAACTTTTTCGAAAAAATACCAAAAATTTACACAAAATAAATTTTGATGTCCCGATTCTAAAGAAGAATTTTATTTTGTCAAATATAACACATAAAATTGTCAAAAAGTGGATTTAAAAGAGGTTCGCCATCAAAAGGCGGTTAATCGACCTTTTAATGAATATTAGAATGTTTACACTTAAAATTGGATTCATTCACATTTTTAATCCTATAAAATTTATTGTAAAAAGTAACAATATTTGACAAAAATATATAATCATTTGGTAGTTATTTCTGTTCATTCCCGCCATTACAACGGTTAGGCGTTAACTACCATTTAAAATAATATTATTTTATTATTAGAGTGCAACGTAAGATTCCCAGGAAACTCGTTGTTGCGTATTGGGTACGCCATCGAGCATAGCATCCCATTTAAAGTAATATTAATATTTGATTCACAAATATGGATAAATATAAAGATGTCATATTCTTTATTTACTTGGGGTGTTACATCCTTCCCCCCTTTTGGGAATTGTGTCCTCGCAATTTTTAAAATTGAGCTTGGAAACATCCTTGAATATCCCACATCAGAACAAGAGTCGGTAAAACAATCACTTTAAAATAAAGAAAGATAAGTACAGAGGTCACCTGAGTTAACCCATAATAGGATTACGTGTAGGAAAACATGGACATGGAAGAAAAAGAAAAGGGTCATGTTCTTGAGGGAGAGTGATAGTAAACATGTCTAGGAGAAATTTAACCATAAGAAAATCACAAACTTGTGATGGGTTAAATGGTATTCGATTCCCCAGTAGAAAAAGTTAATAGACAACATTTTTGTTTTAAGTTACTTTTTATTGAGGAATTTATTCATAAGGAAACATAATCACTTATCATGTTGACTTGCAACTTTTATTAGATTCCTTACACAAACTCATATTTTCTCCAAAAGACGAGTATTTAGGAAGACTTGTTCATATTAAGAGTACTATAATCAACTTCTAGAGAATCACCTAATCCACCAAAGAGAACTATATAATTCCCATGTCTTTAGGCTTTAACCAAAACCAAAACCAAAAAGGTTAGTACAAGATCAGATAATCTAGAAAAGGATAACCCTTTAAAAAGAAAATCTTTGCTTAATCTCCAAAATTTGTCCAACAAAACCCAAAGTTCAATGAGGACCATCTGATAAAAAATTTGTCCATAAAATTCTTCAAAGTAAACCATACTAAGATTGAAACCAAAATATTTGAAGGATTTAATCACATAGTCTTCCAAGGTACAAATTAAATATCTCTAAATAACATTAGTTTCTCTTAAATTATCATATTTAAAAGTAATTAACCTAATCACATATCCTCCATGATAGGTTAATCATTTCCATAGATAACCCAAAATAAACTTACTCTTGATTCCTAAAATCATCTAACTAAAAATAATCAGTCAAACTAACCAGGGACTTCACGTAGTCCAGTGGTAGGCGATAAATACCAGTTGCACTTTGGTTGTGGGTTCAATTCCCGCAGCTTTGTCCGACGCGACGGGTTGTCACACGGTCTGCGTGTTGTCCTTTTTCCAAAACTATACAACTCTTAAAACATTCCCCAAAATGAGATAAAATATTCAAAAAAACAATCATAATATATTTTAACCTCATGTTTATCTCATGCCTTTCATTTTCCATCATATCATAGAGTAACCCATAATTACCTCAAAAGTAAGGATCATATAAACTCTAATGGTTACCTTTATAATTATTACCTGAGCTTCCACATCGATTGGTCATCTCATACATGATGCATTACAGAACGTACCAAGGTTCAAGTGGTTGATCATGACTCCTTGATAGTTGGTTTAGAACAACCACGAGTTTCCTCATTGAATCCTCCATTTTATCTAGTATCTTAATCAGAGAACCACCACAGTTTCCTTCAAACCTGTTGTCTCTTTGGTTCCTGCTAGATCCATCCATTCACTAAAAACAGAAATGTCAGTGTGAGTATATCAACAAAACCATCACGTACTAAAGAGGAAGATATACTTACTCATTCACTTTATCTAAAAACTATTACTCTTTCTGAAATCCTAACCATTATGGTAATGTCACTTATGCTTAAAGATTACCCTAACCTCTAAAGTTATCTAAACCGACCTTTGATACCAACTATAAGGCCCCAGCCTTAAACCTTACTTAATATTGAATTAAATGAGTAATTCACATTGAGGATCTTTTCAGGTTTAGAGTTTTAGAGAATTATGATATAACTATTACATCTCAAAAGATTAAAAAGTAGTCACTTCTACTAAATTTCCATAAAATAAAAACTCTTAAAAAGAAACATGTCTAGTTCCATTTTTTAGGTAGCATGACTTTCCCTTGATCCCATCCTTGACCCTATTCCACGCTAAGTACTGTGAAAAACATTTCAAAAACTTGGGATGAGCATAAAAATCTCAGTAAGGGATACACAAATAAAGAAAACTGTTAGTTTTTCAAAACAACAAGTAAACCATGTATACTTTATCAAAGTAATACTTTTCACCTTTTCGAAGTAGTAAAAACTCTTCGCTGAATAAAAGTTCATTACTTACCCTTCTGTAACCAAAATATTACCATAAAACCCATATAAAGATCACATAACATTTAAATGTAACTTGGGACATAAACATACTTAAGTGGAATAACTATAAGGTCAACTTCCACACATATCACTTAATGGAATATCCATTCGGACAACTTCCATACATACTTAATGGAATATCCATACGGCCGACTTTCATACCCAATGCATTGGAGGTTATAACGTAACCACCCATCCTGGTATTCATGACACCACCCGTCATATGGTTTATCATGTAACCACCCTTAAAATATCCAAGTACCATTATAAAATTATAACACATAAAACCAACATAAAGGAAAGATAACATTTCCACATTTCAATCAAAATATATCATTTAAATATATTGACATAATAGAATCCTTTATCAATACCATTTTCAATACCAAAATACAAAAAGAAGTATATGGTATTTATTCTATTTTAAAAACATTACGGCTTGTTGAGGAAGCCAAAGATCAAATAATACTCACGGCAGCGGAAAAGGTCGTTGTCACCGCATACGTAAAAAGAAACATTCCTTTTTGTCGTTTAGTAAAACGCTTCGTAGAAAAAATATTCCTTTTGAATAAACGTAAAAGTCAAAGGGGTTTATACACCGTATAAAATAAGGTTGTGTATAAAACAAAATATGCCTCAATGAATGGAGATTGAGACGAAGACCCTTACAAAGACGGTATCCTTGGTTTAAGGATAAATCAATTGCATAATTATATGTGACAAACAAATACACCAAATATAAGTGGATATTAAGTGTAAAAAAATCAGAGGTTATTCACACATATTCATAGAACGACATATTCAAGGAGTACAAGTTTATCCCAAAGAATTAAATTTGGGTTAAAAAGTTCCCTTGAAAAAATTTGAGAGCCTAACAACGTCACTTAAAAATTCAGAAAAAGAGTTGATGAGAGATAAAAAGGGTATCTCATCACATGGACATAAAATTTAGATCAATAAGGATATAGAAGAACATATCCCAACATAATATTATGTGAATTAAAAGACATAACAAAAGAAGTCTTTTACAAAAAGAGGAGGGTGAAAGGTTCCCTTACCGACATGGGTATCTTTCGAGACATGCACCCCGCGAAAGAAGGAAAATACAACATTGATGTAAATACTCATAAATAAAAGTATATTACACAATGAGAAAAATAACGGGCATTACATACACCACTCAAAGGAAATTGTGGCAGATGTAGCATAAATCTCACGGGAATAAAAGTGAGATTAAAAATCCCTTACGAAAACTCGGCAGCCTAACGACGCCACATAAACTTACAAAAATGGATTAATGAGATCAAATAGGGTCTATCATCATATTAACTAATGTTTACAGAAATATGAATATAAAATAACATCCCAATAACAAGAAAGATGAGCTTTAGAAGGAATGACATAAAAGAGTGTACTTAAAAAGAAAGAGAGGAGTAAGATCCCTTACCTTGGGTCCGACTTGACTCGATCGTTCTTTAACATCCTGAATAATAAACATGAGTTAATTTCTACTTGATTAAGAACCTTTTTCAAGTTCATTATTCCTTTTATATCACTTATTTCCATGTTATAAACATTATTTAATCATTTAAGTTAATAATGTTTGTTTTGTCGATATTTGGTTCTTAAGTCGAAAGTGGACTTCTTACAATTACATGTTGTTCGTGTGGTCATAGGTTATTTATATCCAGAATGACATTCCTGATTTGGATATCATATATATCATATATATCTAGAATATACATGTATTTATAATATCACATAATCATTTAGAGGTAAGAAATGAAATGCACCGTTCATGGAGATGGTAAGCCGTACGTACGCATGAACGCTACTTTCATTTCTTTGTCATATTAATGGAATTAAAACTAAATGAGAGGTATGTATATTTTAATTCCAGAATTATATTCATCATTTAGATGTATCATTCATCATATATATCCATTATATACATGTACTTATAATAGTACATTACATTTGGGGATGAGAAATGAAATGCACCGTTCATGGAGACGGTAAGCCGTACGTACGCATGAACGCTACTTTCATTTATATCTCATACTTTAATGGAAAGAAATAATAATTATTTAGATGTATATTATAATTCCAGTATAACATAATATATAATAACATTAAATCCATCCTTTATACATCCCACGTATGGCATTATTGAATCACATCACTTTGAGGGGGCGGTAGTCCGCACTTCCTAAAATGAAGATATCGCATATACCCATAATGGAAGCCATAAAGGTAAGCCACAAATGAAAAATAAATAAGCATAAGTAAAACATAAACATATTATATATCATATATAAATATAGTGACATCTTAATGGCCACCTTTTAAGGTTTTATATGAGTGTTGAACAATCATCGTTTCGTGAGGCAGAAATTCGCCATCCACGGAAACAATATTTTATTTAACCATTAGATGTAGGTGTGTGTAAGTGTAGATATAATCCTTATTATAAAAACTTCCTAGTATATTGAATATACTGTATTTGTTACAAAATAAATGAATAAAAAGAGGTTAGGGGGTTGGAGAGGCAAAATAGAACAAAAGGAATCAAGTGAAGACATTACCTTAAAATCGGGTAACTCCCTTTGGTTTGAGCTCAAAGGCTTTCTTGGGAAGACTTCTACAAAAATTGAGGATTCAAGGAGTAAGAGAGGGAAGTGGAGAGACAAAATGGGTAGGGGTTGGCCGAGCCAAAGGCTTTGGGAGTGTGGGTAAGGAGGTAGTGGTGGGGGCCTTTTATAAGAGGAGAGGAGGGGCACTCTTGGAAAGTAAAGAAAAGTCACTTTATTTTAAAATGATATTCGGATTTAAGAGGTCCCACATTGATATAATTATAGGATAAGGTGATTAGGGTTCTAAATCCACTCATCCAATAGGTTTTGGACATGTGTAGGTCTTAGATATTACATTATCTTTCCATTTTATTTAAATCGTTAAATAATGAGGTCATCGCTGCATCATCATGATGTCATAAATAATTTAATTTATTTAACTTCTAAAAATTATAAAAAAATACTATGATGTAGGAAATCGTTTTATATTTCCAATGAATATTTATAGTCAAAAATCTGACTTGTATAACCCCATGTAAAAATTGTTTTAGTAAAACATCTCAGGTTTGTGTCATTTTTTACTTTAACATAAAAATAAAAAGGTATTTATGTCATTTTCCAACCAAAGTGGCTCCATGGGGTCCCCAAGTTGACCCATGGATTTTATTGGTCGGCCATGACACATCAAATTAGGGTAGGACATGTGTCTAGGTCATTTCATTTTATTAAAACATTATTCTTACCTTAAACTACAATAATTACTTCTAATCGCGATTAAGAACTTAAAAGTTATTATTCAACAAAAAATTATTTTAATCTCATTGAACCACATTTTACTTCTTAATGACAACCATGTATGTTGGATTTTTTAAATTCAAAACACATAAGTGGTAAAATTTCATTTAAACGAAAAATCAGTTTTTATAAGTACCACTTAGTGGTTTCACTATTCATCAAAAATTGAAGTTTTTCAGAAAATTACCAAAAATTCACCTTAAGCTATATTTAATATTATGAATTCAAAAATGATATCTATTTTACAAAATTCAAAACAAATAAGTTGCATTAATTGATTTAATAATTGATTCTCGCTGTCAAAACAAATAGCGTGTTTTTATGAAACAAAATGTATCAAAAGATTGACACTAGTTTAAGTCTGATATCAAAGTGAAATTAATTCCATCAACCACTATTGGATTAAATGGTAAAAATATATTCTAATTTCACTTTAAAACCAATTCAAAAGATAATATAATCATATAAATAAATTAGATTAAAAAGAGGTTTTGAATTAAAATACAACATTTTCACTATTCATTAAAAATTGAACTTTTTCGTAAAAATACCAAAAATTTACACAAAGTAAATTTTGATGTCCCGATTCTAAAGAAGAATTTTATTTTTTTCAGATATAACACATAAAATTTTCAAAAAGTGGATTTAAAAGAGGTTCGCCATCAAAAGGCGGTTAATCAACCTTTTAAAGAATATTAGAATGTTTACGCTTAAAATTGGATTCATTCGCATTTTTAATCCTCTAAAATTTATTATAAAAAGTAAAAATATTTGACAAACATATATAATCATTTGGTAGTTAGTTCTGTTCATTCCCGCCATTACAACGGCTAGGCGTTAACTACCATTTAAAATAATATTATTTTATTATTAGAGTGCAACGTAAGATTCCCAAGAAACTCGTTGTTGCATATTGGGTACGCCATCGAGCATAGAATCCCATTTAAAGTAATATTAATATTTGATTCACAAATATGGATAAATATAAAGATGTCATATTCTTTATTTACCTGGGGTGTTATAGAAATAACATTGAATGAAACATTAAATACCATTAAGAGAAAAATATTCATGAAATAACATATAAAAAGTGGTAGTATATACACCACACAATGTAATAAGTGATTAATATGGCATATGTTTCACTAAAGTAAAAGTGAGACGTGAAACCCTTATCTTAGGTTCAACATCCATAGTATGTGTCTAAAAATCCTCTATAATAAATATAAATTTATTAAAAATTTATTATAAAACAATAATCATATATTTTATACCATATATGATTTGTTATGGTATTTTATAACATATTTATTAATAATTGTTTGTTAAAATCACTATTTCAGGTGATAATTGCTTTATTGTTCATGTATGTTTTAGTTTAGTAATTTTGGTAATTTTAATTCGATCATGATTACATCATCTCCAAAATTTTAACCATTATATAAATTTCATATTAATTCATTATATATTTTTTATAGGAATCTATAAAAGTTATATATGGAAAATGGATTAAACCATTCATGGAGACGGTGGATCGTATGTATGAATGAATGTTGTTTCCATTTTTCTCAATGGATGGAATGAAAGGAAAATAAATATTAATTAAACTTTATTGAAAAATTAATATGTTTTTTATATAATTTTTATTAATAAAATAAATCCTTTTTACCATCCATGTAAAATTAAAATAAAAAACATTTCACATCGCTACATAGAGGTGGTGATCCACAAGTACGCACGAGCGAAATTATTCTTTTCCAAAGGATTATAAGGTAAGATGTTATACGTGATATTGAATATATAAGTATGGTTAGGGTATTTCTATCATATATATTCATTAAATTTAACCTTAATACCTTCTATGTAAATAATAAGATAGAAATGAATCACATCGCTTCGTGAGACGATAGTCCGTTTTACACACGTGTGACGTTATCGTATCCCTCAAAGAACGGAAAGTAGGAAGGTATATATTATATTATAATTTAATAAGTATAATAATATCATAAGTATCATATAAATATGTAAAATCTATCCTTAAATCTATCCTTCAAAGGTAGAGATGAAAAACAAACTACATTGGTTCGTGAGGCGGTAGTCCACTGTACACACCATCGATGAATTTGTTTTCCATTTGATGGAAGTGGATATAGATATAGTTTATTAAATTAACATAAAAAAATATTATTACTTATTAGGTAATTTTTTTATTATTTGGGAATATTTTTAAAATATTATAAGGAGTTAGACGATGAAGTAAAATGAAAATTTATAGTTAAAAACTTTACCAATTCTTCAAGAAACCTCTTTAGGTTTAAATTAAAGACTTTATAGATTAGATTTGTAATATAAAAAATGAATATAGTATATGGGGAGGTATTTAATAAATATACTTGGGTAGGTATTGACTGAAATAAAGGGTTTTGGTAGTGTGAATATGGGAGGAGAGGGGTGGACTTTTATAAGTGGGGGAGAGGACACACTTGGTATTTTTAAAAATAATCAATTACACCCACGTTTTTATCATATCACAAGCCTAAATAAATGGGTCATTATAAAACTATAAATATTATAGGGTATATATATGGCTTTAAAAGTGGTGATTTACAAGTTGGTAGGTCATTTTAATCCTTATCTCATTAGTTTAACCCTCGATAAACCCTTTTTTACCTTAATCATGGTAATTAATTTTTCTGGTTTTTACTATTAATAATGGTTAAATAATATTTTTAACCTATTAATAATATAAATTATTCTTATTAAAAATATATAATCTATTTTAAAAAATTCAATTCACATAAGTGGAAGAATCAAATTCAAAATTATACCCACTGACACGACAAAAAAGCGGGTTTCTAAAGAGAAAATTTGCATAAGAATAGAATGTTTTAATATCCAAATTCAAAATAAAATTAATTACAATGACCTAAATTCATAAAAGTGTAATATAATTATAATAATTTTACTTTAAAAACAATTTTCAATATAATTTAACTTTATAAATAATTTTATTGAAAAGGCAGTTTCAATTAAAATTCTGTATTTTTCACTGTTCATCAAAAAATTAATCTTTTCAGAAAATTATAAAAAATTAACCAAAGTATAATTTTGATATGTAGATTTTAAAAAATAATTTTATTTATTTAAAATAAATTATCTAAAATTGGTAAAAATTAATTTTAAATTATGTACGCAAAGCACGACTAGTCATCCATTTATAAAGATACTGTTTTTCAAAAAACATTTATTTCTCTTTCAAATGGTTATTATTTTATTTATAAGAAATAAATAACCATTGAAATTATTTTAAATTTTTTTAAACCATGTAATTTTTATAATTTAATTATTATTCATACCTACTAACTTAATGTCAAGGTTATAATGGCCTAGTTTAAATAATAATATTTTAATAGAGTGTCATGTTTCATTTAAACATGATGTTGCATGCATAAAAAGATATAAAATAAAATAAATTTATTTAAAATAAAATTTATTGTAAAGTATTGGGGTATTATATTTTATTCTAATCTTGATTTTACGTTTCATATATGATATCAAACATGATTTCCCTATTTTAAAATCTCTGGGTGTTACATTCCACCCCTTAAATAAATTTCATCCTCGTAATTTAATCTTGATCTCATTAATCAAGGCATGGAAAATTAAAAATTCCCTTCTTAAAATCCCAAATTATGATAAGGGTTAAAAAACATACTATTTATTAGAGAGAATGGGAAGTATGAATGTCATCTAGAATAATCACATAAATAGGTTTCTATGTAGGAGAACATAGGTGGGAAGTTACGATATGGACATAAATGAAAAGATAAATTCCAAAATAATGATAAATGGTGATATAGGCCATTGATCACAAGAAGGTGAATGATATAGATAAATTTAACAACCAAACCATTAATCTGTAATGTGTTAAGGTACCATTTGATTCATCAGAAATGAAAGTACTAGGATTACATTTTTGTTTCAACATCCCTTTTTTGGGAGTTAATGAATTAATTTACTATATAGGATGATAATACATGAAAATTTACTTACTTGATATCTTTATATCTCATAGGAACAATTTCATCCTTTTATTTCTCTTCAATCAATTCTCAATTCATTTTTTACTATATGAAATGAATATAAAAAATAAATATTTATGCCTAATTCACATTTAATAGATCACTAGAATGTCAAGTAATTCATCTCATCTGAAGATATATTAAAAAATCAAATGTGTTAGAGCACATTATCTAATAATACCAAAATTTCAACTTAATACATTTCATATAGAGTTAACCTTAATACTCATTTGAAATATGTCTCTCCAAATTCAAAGTCAAATTTTTTTTGAAGGAAGGTCACTAAATTAACATTATATTCCTTAGAAAATATAAAGTATCTCTTAATGTCACATTAAAAATATGTGAATACATTTATCACCATAAAACCTTAATGAAAAAAATAATTGATTCAAAAAAATAAAATCTTAGGTTATTGAATATATTCAATAGATCCAAACATGCAGTAAAATCCAAAAAGATAACATAAACTATAAAATCACTAACCAATTTTATGGTCACCAATACTATCCCATAAACATACCGTTGCCATTATTATCTCAACATAAAGCACATATTAAGGGTGATATTACCTTACCCACGTGTTTTCAAAAATAGATCAACTTTCCACTGAATCAATTTCTTTGTACCATTCATCATATGCTTTCAAATCCTTAAGAAAATTCTACTACAATACAATCTTGATATGTTTCATAATTCTTATAATGATAATATCATCAATAAAATAATTTTACAACATATTTCTTAGATCCAAATAAACAATCATAATAATCATTACACTTCGATTATATTAATAGCATAAGCTTGAACTTGATTTATTATATTCTTCTAAGGTATATTTCCTTGAAATTGGGGAATTGGTTAGAATAGTGCCACATCTCCTTATAGTTAAATAATTGTACTTTGTGTGATTCTCCCTTACCCTATCATTCATGAGCATGATGAAATTTTTTTTACACACTTGAAGCAAACACCTTTTCCTTTTAGGTATATAACAAGGTACTTATTTCTATAAGTATCACATGTGGGAAAATCCTTCTTTCCCTTCTTCCCTATATCAATTTGTTTCTCTTTCATCCTATTCTTCTATTACCTACCTTTAATTTCATAAGTTATGTATAATTATTTCACTATATTTATAGAACATGATATTATGTCCTCATATGATGAGAGAGTTTTGAAGACTAGTTCCCTTCATAGGATTGTATTAATACCATCAAATAAATGGTTAATATTTCTTTTTGGATTAGGTACGTAGTGTGGAAAAATAATTGTAAACCTTATAAATATGGTTTCATACTTAGAAAAATTTTTACCTTTTTTTTTATCTTATAATCAAGAACCATATTTCCATATTTTCTCATTGTTCATGAGGAAAATATTTTTCCAATAATAGTACCTTGAAACCCTTCCATTCTATGTTTTCTATTTCTTATTCATTCTCAGTGTTTTTAATCAATTAATACCATTGATACACATCCTATGAGTGAGGATATAATACCATGAAATCTTTATCCCTTTCACTACTTCCCAGAGTGATAAATATATTCTCTAAGGAACTTATCCATTACTCATCTAAAAATAGTTTTATAGTCCCATTGAATTATGGAGGTTGTTGATGCATGAAGCACCATAACATTGTTAAACCGTATAGTGGATTAGTTGGATATTACATACAATAAAGGTTATTAATCATATCTTGATTTAGTTTCCTCAATATGGTTATAATTTAATCATTTACATCTAAAGATGAAACTCCAACTTCATTTTATTTCCCAGGAGGTAAATCATTATATAGAGTATGTGCACTGACAAGGTTTCTATTCCTTACACCAGGTTAAATTTATAAAAAATGGAATACACTCTATTATATTATAGCATTATTATGTATAATGTATAATCACATAACTAGTGAAACACTTAACATAAATTGAGAAATTTATTTATAGCTAATCTTATAATCATAAACATGGTTTCTTTGGGGATATCTTTATTTTCAAAAATTTTATAATGGTTTTTAAATAAAATGTGAATTATCCTAAGAATATATCCTAGGAGTGTAAAAATAGGTGTGCAATAAGACATATTATCATGCACCAGGTGATGATCGAGTTAAGCCTAATTTTCCCTTTTCTGAGTTATTATCCCTAGGTACATCTGTTCCAGACCCAAATCCACTTGTTGTATCCAGAAATGGATGTATTTATTGGGAAAACCATATAATATCTTCCTTAAAAAAACTTTAGGATGTTCTTATATACTTATACTCAATGTCTATCATAGGGTTATATTCCCAAATATATGTTTTCTTAAAGATATTTCACAAGGTTTCTACTAAACTTACTTTGATATCTACTATTGTGACCCTTAACCGAGTAACCTAGAGATTGTGTTTACTTTATTACATTGGAATAAGATACAAGGAATCTAATCTCGAAGGTCCAAATATTTTTTAGTCTTGGAAATCTAGATAAACACTTGGAATTATCGTTATAATTGAAATCATAAAATACAAAGAGTTTTTTATTTGAGAATTCCATTATTCCTAATAGTGTATCCTTGGATATCAATAAAAAAACACTTCATGATATCTTGGGGATAATAAAAAATAAGAAAGGGGTGAGATTAGATTCTCAGTAAGGGTAAGAATACAATAAAATCTATCATAAATAAATAAGAGTAATCAATATACTAATGTAGATAACTGAAACACAAGTTAATTAATTAATAAAATATGAATAATATGAAAAAATAAATTATGATCAAATAAATCCATTTAAATAATCACATGAGATTAAACTTTATCCATAGATATTATAAATAACGAAATAATCACATGGAAATCAATAAATGATCTCATAATGAGGGAATTCATGATACTGAAGAATATAAAAATACCTTCAAGGCCCCATGCCAATACTTATTACGATCAAGGACTCATACTAGGACATCTTACATAAGTGGGAAAACCATTAGTGAAATACCCAAACTAATTTGGCTCATGAGACCTACCGATGTATCGAGGGGCTATATAATTCTGGGAACCACCAATCACATAATAATTCCATTTCATTACTCATATTAAAGGGGTCAAACATAATTAATATAAATATTTATATTGAAAAACTAATATATGTAATGTATATACTTACCCCAGTCAATAAACATAATAATAAACCATCCATAGTAATATGGTTAATTGTAATAAAATTGTTCGTCCCTAGTAAAATTGATTATAAACCATATGTATAAATTATAATGTTTATATCAATACAACATATACCCATTTGATCATAATTAAAATAAAGGGTTTATCTTTTTGATGAATAGAAATACCATAAAAATATGATTAAAATAATTTTTTCTAGGAAAACAACCTTTTCACTTTGAAAATATTTTTAATAAAAAAATCTTACAAAATATTTTGAATAATAATTTCTTTAAAAATAACCTTTTAATAAATGTAAAATAATATTTAAGACATTGACTGGTCATGATGGTGGAAAATTATGTTCATGCAATACACATTAAAACAAAGATTCCTTTTACATTTTCAATGAAAGACAAACATGCCGTGTTTTGAAAATGATATAAAGATTATATCTTTTAAATGTAAAAAATGGGTAAAAATTTATTTAATAAATAATTTTTAAATGATAAAAATAATTTTTGAAAACATTTTTAGAGAACATGGATTTTTATGAAAAGGTATTTTAAACCTAAGAGAGAAATAAAGTCAAATTTTCTGAAAAATATGTCCTCAATAAATTTAAGTACCAAAGAGTGAACAAATGGTACTATTAATAAAAAAATTTCATTAATAATGTGAGATATAAAAAAATATTTATTTCAAGATATATATATCAAATAATTCATCCAAGGGATACTTAAACATAAACAATCCCGAATAATGATGATACTATTAAATAAACCCTCACCACTTTGGTAACTATTGAATAATAATCCCCAAGAAATAAATAAAATTAAATGAAAATTTAAAGAACATTAATATAAATATATTTATGATATAAAATATCAAAATGGGTAGTATATACACCACACAAAGGAATAAGTTTTGAATATGGCATATATCTCATAGAAGTACAAGTGAGAGGAAAAACCGTTACCTCAGGTTTGACTTATTTCATATGTGTTTGAACCTCTTATATAATATATATTATTTTATTATAAATATATTAAATAAACATAATAATATATTTAATAAGATATATGATTTAATTGTAGTATTTAATCACCAGTTTATTAAAAATTCTTTGTTAAAATCACTGTTTTGGGCGATAATTGTTTCATTATTATTGTATGTTTTAGTTCAGTAATTTTGGTCCTTTTAATTTGATCATGGTTAGATAATATAAATAATTTTAACCATAATATAAATAGAATATATATTCATTATATATGTATTTATAGTAATCTATAATTGTTAGAGTTAAAAAATGGATTACATCGTTCATAGAGATGGTAGGTCGTACATACACATGAAAATTGTTTCCATTTTTATCAATGGATGGAATGAAAAAAATAATAAATGTTAATTAAAATTTATAGAATAATAATAATTATATATATAATTTATATTAATAAAATCCATCCTTATTACCATCCATGTAAAAATAAAATGAAAAAAATTTCACATCGCTAGGTGGAAGCGGTAATCCACACGTACGCACATACAATGTTATTATTTTCCAATGGATTGGAAGGTAAGATATTAGATGGGATATTATATTTTCATAATTATTTTTAATTTATATATATCAAATATATTAATATCTTTATCCTTACTAACTTCCATGTAAATATTAAGCATGAATCGAATCACATCGTTTCGCAAGGTGGTAGTCCGCCGCACACATGAGCGACATTATTGAACCCTCACAAAATGGAAAGTAAGAAGATATATGTGATAATATAATTTAATAAGTATAATAATATTATAAATATCATATAAATATGTTAAATATATCATTACATTTATCCTTGAAAGGTGTTTATGGAAAATGAAGTACATCGGTACGCGAGAGGTAGTCTGCCGTGCACAAAATCGACAGTTTCATTTTCCATTTGATGAAAGTGGAGAAGGATATATTTTATTAAATTAAAATAATAAAAATATAGGATATACTTATTGTTATTTTTTGGGCATATTTGGAAAATATTATAAGGATCTAGAAGAAGTAAGATGAAAACTCATAGTTAAAAACATTATCTCTTCTTTGAGAAAACTCTTTAGGTTTAACCTAAAGCCTTTATAGAGTAGCTTTATGATAATAAAAAGGCTCTAGAATTTTGGTTGGGATGTAAGTAAAATATTTTTGTAGGTATTGTTTTAAAAAAATGGTTTTGGTATTATAAATAAGGATGGATAGGGGTGACCTTTTATAAGTGGGGGAGAGGACACACTTGGCATTTTTGAAAAGAATCAATTAAAACCATGTTTTTATCATCAGAAAAGACTCCAAAATGGGTCATTATAAAACCAATGAGATTATAGGGTCAAAATATTTCAATAATATGTGTTTTTTTCCTGTTTTTAGGTCATTATAACACTTATCCTTTTAGTTTAACCCATTTTAAACCCATTTATATTCAATCGCGGTAAATAATTTTTATTATTTTTACTATTCTTATTGTTTGAAAAACATGTTGAACTAATTATATAGTATAAAATATGATAATTTAAAATATTTAATCCATTTTTTGAAATTATATTCACATAATTGAATGAATCTAATTCAAAATTATTCCTGAAGACACGATGGAAAATCAGGTTTCAAAAGAGAAAATTCGCTTAAGTATAGAATGTTTTAATTTACAAATTCAATATAAAATTAATTAAAATGAACTAAATTAGTTAAATTTAGTATAATTTTACTAATTTAAATTTAAAACCTATTTAAAATATAAATTATCATTATAAATAATTTAAATGAAAATGCAGTTTAAATTAAAATTCAGTATTTTTCACTATTCATAAAAAAATCAATCTTTTCAAAAAATTATAAAAAATTCACCAAATTAAAATTTTTATATGTAGATTGGAAAAATTAAGTTTTTTTTAAAATAAAGTTTCTAAATTTGGTAAAAAGTAATTTTAAATTATGTGGGAATAACGTTTCTAATTCACTATTCAAAAAAATACAGTTTTTTTGAAAATATTTCCTTTTCTTTTAAATGGTTATTTTTTTATTTATAATAAATATACCACCATTGAATTTATTTTATAAATTTATAAAACATACAATTTCAATAATTTATTCAGTATTATTCATTCTTGAAAACTTAACAACTAAGTTATAATGGCCATGTTTAAAGAATAATATTTTAATAGAGTGTTGCATTTTGTTTAAACCTAGTGTTGCATGCATTGGAAGTTATAAAAAAGATTGAATTTATTTAATAGGAAATATATCATAAATTCTCATGGTGTTATATTTTATTCTAATATGGGTGTTTTGTTTCATACACACTGTTAAACATGATGTTCCTATTTTAAAATCTCTGGGTGTTACAAATGTTTTGGTGCCTTTCCTGGGGATGGTTGTAAATTAGTTATTAGGTTTTTAATTTTTAATTTTTAATTATTTATTATTTTATTTTCCTAATTTATGCTTTGTGTGCTTGTTTTATTTACAGATTCAAATTTTTATGTATGCCCAATCGACATTATCAAATGTTATAGAGTTTTTCCATTATGACACTGAGCTCGAACAAAGCCTAAGGAGGTAAATTAAAGAAACTGTGACCATAGTTAGCACAAAACAAAATCAGGTAGCTAGGGTACCATAATGAGATTGAGGGCTGAAAACAATCACTAACTATGGGAGGCTATCCAACATTGGACTATAAATACGAATCCTGATTCCACCCATTCGATCCAATTATTTTGTAATCCAACTATCCATTGTCCAAATGATCTCTAACAATATTTAGTTTTTCGGATTTACACACGAAGATCCAAACTCATACTTGAGATATTTTCTCAAACTCCCTGACATATTTCAATTAAAAAATGTCTCAAGTTATCTAGTAAGTATTTTAATCTTTGATTTTTTAATAATATATCATGATCATGAATGGATTCAGATATTTCTATCTCAATCCATCACTATGTGGTATGAGTCAACAAGAAATTTTTGAACATGTTTCTTTCCTCCCTCAAAATACATGGACATATGGGTAAATATTTTAAATTTTAATAAATTTGAAGATTAATAACTTTAAGAAACATGGGATGATTTAAAAGACATGATTCTAAAATATTTTCATCACGGTATTGAAATACAGTTATTAATCTGAACATTTTACAAGGGTTTTTCGCAGGGAAATATGTCTATCATAGACACTATGGAAGGAGGATCCCTAATAAATAAATCACTAGAATAAGGTTATATTTTACTCGACTATAGGGAAAAAAGTGTTTCTAATGTCAAGGATAATAGATGTAATGAAGATTTATTCACATGATAAACAATAACAATTGGATGACGACTGAAATGGAAGCCCTGATTAGGAATATGGACACCATGATGGGCCAACAACAACAACCCCAAGGTATGCACATTGAATAAGTTAACTATGATGATTATAGCAGGGGGAATAATTTTTAGGGTTAGTATCCAAAAGAATAAGGATGAGGTTATGAATAAAGGGTGCCAGAATTTCAATAACAGCAAGGCCCATATTTAAAAAACCAAATCCACAGCCTATAAGAGACTTTGGCCTCATTCATGAAAAAATAAGAGAAAATATCAAGGAACTATTGACCCATTAAAAATAATAAGGTTCAATGATTAAGGAGATTAAGTATGAATCAAGATACTAGACATTTTCTCTCAGAAACCTTGAGTTTCAATTTGGTTAGATTTTTGAACATATACAAGAGAGGCAAAGAAGAGTATTTTTAGGACACCTAGAAGTTAACCCCAATGAATATTTAAAATATATTACAATAATAAGTGGAAATATGATGAAAATAATCCTTAAACAAGCATGGTATAAGCCAAAAAATGGAAAAAGTAAGGTAAAATAAAAAATTATAGAATAAGTAAGAGTAGAAACCCCTATTTTTAAGGTAGTACTACCATATCTAGAAATACTAAAGTATGGGAAATTTGACACACAATAAAGTTAGTTCATTAAAACTATTAATAAAATGAAAATTAAAATCCCTTTTATATAATATTTTGCTAATATACGCATATATGTGAAGTTAATAAAAGAGTTTTTATCTAATAAGAAAAAATTGGAAGAAATTGGCATGATCTCATTCACATGGGAGTGTTTAGCCGTGATACCAAAGGACCTTCTGAAAAAAATATCAGAACCAGGTGGATTTTCTATTCCAATCAATATTGTGTCTAATGAGTTTGTGAGGGATTTGTATGAACTATATTCTAGTGTGAACATAATTTCCTACAATACATTAAAATACTATTACTTGAACACATGAATACTATGAAGGTCTTGCTACAACTGGTAGACTCAACAATAAAGTACCCATGAGGGCTCATCAAAGATGCTCTAGTCAAAGTATAAATTTTTTACTTCAAGATATACTTTCTCATTTTTGACATGGTTGAGGAGGGAAAAACCATTATTATGGGGAGACTATTCTTAGAGACTAGACAAACATTGATTTACATCAGTACTACAAAATAAACCTTTAACAGTGCTAGAAAAAATGCTAATAAAGGGCACTTTTAGCAGCACTTAAAAAAGCGATGATAATTTTTTCATTTTATCAGTACTTTTATTTTAGCACTCATAAAGGGTATAATTTATTACTTCTTTTTTAGTGTTGGTAAAGTGTACCCTTTATGAGTGATTAATTTTTAGCACTACTAAATGGTACCCTTTATCAGTACTTTATTTTTAACATTGATAAATGGTACCATTTATCAATGCTTTTATTTTTGTCACTCATAAAGGGATCCTTTATCACTGCTTTTATAGCGGTGATAAAGGTCAAACTAAAAATAAATAATTAAAGAAATAAAAAATAAAAAAAAGAGTTTATTTAAAAAATATTAAAAATGTTATTAATTAAATAATTATTGATAAAAATGAATAAATTGATTATACTATATATAAATTATTAATACTAAAAAATAATATATATTAAATATATAGATGCATATACGGAATGAAAATTAAACAAATAGAAATTAAAAATAATTAAATTGCGAAAAATATTAAACATTTTATTAAGAAAATAATTATTTATAATGTTAATAAATAGTATATATTAAATAAATATATATATATATATATGAATATATATAAACATGATTTATATAATAAAAAGACTTATGATTTTACATTAAATAGAGATATATTTAATAAATAATGGTTTATAATAAAATATTAATATGAATTAAAAATACTAACTAATTGCATAGAGTAGTGGACATAATTGAATGCTATTTTACTTTTCAATTTAACATAGATCAAACATGTATTATATTGATTTAAAATATACATAATTAATGCATTTTTATATACATATGACCCAAAAAAATAAAACATATACATTTTTCAATATTATTATAGTGTAATTATATTTAGTTTATTCAATTTTACTTATTTTTATCATGCATGTACTTAATATTACATATTCATTAATAATGTTAAATATAGATATTGTTTTCAAATATTTATAAATGTACATTTACTCTATTTATACATTTATATATTTATAAATGTAAATAAGTAAATATTATTTTTAAAAAAGTATTTATATAATTATAAATAAATAATTACATATATTTAAATAATTATTAAATTTATAATAAATTTATTTAAATAATGAATAAATTTACAATATTTATATTTATATACATTTGTTAAATATATATAATTATATAAATATATATAATTATATAAATATTGTTTTTAAAAATATTTATATAACTATAAATAAATAATTATATAATTAAATAATTATAAAATTATAATAAATATATTTAAATAAAGAATATATTTACTATATTTATATTTATTTATATTTATTATATATATATAGTTATATATATATATATATATATATTTACAAAGTTTTATTTATAATTATTATTATAAATCAATTATCAGTGCTTAAGTAATAAACACTGATAAAATGAATATTTATTAGTATTTTTTAGCACTGATAAAGATAGTGATTTATTAGAGCTAAAAAAGCATTGATAAAGATTCCTTGTATCAGTGCTTAGTACTAAAGAAATGATAAAATGTATCATTATTAACATGTTTTTGGAAGTGCTGATAAAAGTGTCTCGATATATATTAATTACCCTAACCATCACAAAGCAGTTCATAATATCTAAAGCTCTCTGTGGAATCCACTCACTCCTGGCACTCCTCCTTGGTGAATTCAAGCACAAATCAAGGCTCGAACAATTCCAAGGATCGAACGATTCAATGGTCAAACAAATCTAAGGCTCGAACATATGTCTTTATTTACTTTCTATCAACTGTAAGTCTTTCTCTACTTTCTCTGGGGGACTTGGGGTGTAAAACATCAATGGTTATGGTAATGGGGAACCTTTTTTACAACTGTGAGTATGGTGAGTTAGCCATTTTATAGATTTTGATGTGGAGATTATCCATTTTGATTCTTGGAATTTTTAGAGCGTGAAACACATATACTATGAGCCTTACCAACTTCTCTCCCAGTCCAGACGAGCATATCCTTTCTTCTCAATTTTAGCTTCGAATTAATGTAGGGGATTTTTGAGCTACTCTTTTATTTATGTAAAAGCATGGATGAATAATTATTTATTTTCATTGTATAAATAGTGTAATTAACCATATTATAGAAGTCCCATCCCATTTTACATCATCTATATAATTTTATATGTATCAATTTTCATGATGGTGGTTGGGTAGCCTATGATATTTCTTCCTAGTGCATTAAACTGACCAGTTATTTTCATATTTATGCAGTAGATACTTTAGATGGGGAGTAATGTTTTATAGATCTGTTAATTTTGTGATTCCACTTATATTTATGAGTGAATTAAGGGAAGTACACTTAGAAAATATGGCCTCATGGGAGTCATTCCATATTAGTAGAGTGTAGTGTATATGGGATAGATGTTGCAAGGGTTGGTGTGTTTTTCTCCTTTATTTGTGATATATCTTATTGATGTGTATTATTGTTTTATGCCAACTTCTTTATGGATCTCCCTATAATCTTAATGATGGGTCAATGTGTATTATATGGACTCCCTAGAATCATTTAAATGGGTAGATCTGATGTGATAACCTCCCTACAATCCTTGGGATGGGTCGGTGTGGCGATATGACATCCCAAGAGTCTGGAAATGTTTTCAAATATGTGATATACCATTAACATTAAATGTAATAATTCCTTAGGTTGTTACATCACTTGTTCCAAAAATTTTAATGGAGGTTATAAAATTTTATATATTTGAAATCATTTTTATGTATTCATCATTTTAGGTCTACATGTGTTGGTTCCACCGCTAAGAATATCTAATTACCATCCATGTATATGAAATAAATTTTTATTTATTAAAATGTTTTATCAATACATTTTTATATATTTTAGTTGATTGAATGAGAGTTTATTATTCTTGTTTATCAAATTTGAGTTTCTTATTACTTATTAATAACCTATATTATATTTTCATTTGTTTAGGGAATTTAATAAAGACATGATATGTGTGTGAAAAAACAGTTTTTATTGCAATTTGTTGCTTCAGACTCACCTCTCATATCTTTTATAGGCAACTGTCATCATCTTCTGTTTCATCTCCTTACTATTTATTTCATTTTGTTTCTTGAGACTCATACCCCACATATTTTATTTTACTTGTACTACTATAAGAATTAGTCATCCCATGGATGACTACCACTTAGAGTATTTCAAGAAACATAGGTGAATTTACACAAGATATGTATGATGTGTGCCAAACAAAAAAATGAAATGATAAATGTTTTGGGAGATAAGATAATGAGCATATCATTTGTTTATAACTTTTACATTTTAATGAATTCAAAAGATAACACCTTCCACAGTGGATTAATTCTTTTCTTAAATGCAACTACCCATTATCTTCAAAGAATACTAAAATTATTTGAAACAGGTAAATGTTAGGTTTCCCTTACTAGAATTGTCTTTAACTTTCAAATTTAATAATGAATATATGATGTGTATTTATTTATTTATTGTAAAAAATCAATATTTTATGAACCCAATAGGATGTATATGAATCAAAAAATGGATTCACACTAATCGTTTGACATAGAAATATGAATATGGAGTTAAAGAGTTCATCAAGTTTGAAGGAGATCATGTAGACAAATCTTATTAAATTTTTTGTCTCTGTTTACGTTGTTTTTATTCAAGAAAAATTAGTACAAAAGAGTTGGAAGAACATTTGATTTTTCATAGAATATATTAGAGCTATGAATGTGGGACTAAAAATGGGGAGAAATGGAATTTGCACACCGATTGGGATAATACTGTGGTTTATGGATCATTTGATATGAATACGAGTGTAAATGATGATGGCTATCATATGAAAGAAATGAAAATAGAAAATGAAGTTGACATTTGTGATTGTACAAAGTTGTTTGAGATGTTAAATAGTTATTCCAAGAGACCATTATATATCGGTTCTACTAGATACAAAACACTATCAGTTGTATTTAAGTTACATAATTTTTAATATAGAAGAAAATGGAGTGACACTAACTTTATATAACTACATGGTATGTTGAATAATATTCCATATGAAGAAAATGAAATACCATGCCCAATATATGATTCTAAAACAATCCTACATTTAATGGGAATGACTTCTAAAAAAACATGTTTGTTCAAATGATTTCATATTGTTTCACAAGGACCATGAATAAATCATAAAATGGCTTAAGTGTGGTGCAGATTGATATGAGAAAAATGAATCAGGTCCTTAACAATATGTATGGATCTTTCCTATCATTTTATGGTTTATAAGACTACATTGATGTTAGTAAACTGAGAGATAATTGACATGGTATACAGATAAAACAATTAAAGATGGAAGACTACATCATTTATCATATTATCCTTAGTGGAAGAAAATTGATTACAAGTATCTTGCTTTTAGAGATGAGCTAAGAAACATCCATTCTGAATTATCTACAAATGGAATAAATCATTTTTGTGTATAGAGTAGTACTCATAGTACCTATCCCATCATGTTGGTAAATTATAACTGGCTTCCATGGTTATACATGAAGAAAAAATACATTATGTTGTCTTTGCTTATATTTGGACCAAAGAAAAACGGTAATGATATTGATGTCTATTTGGATCTATTGATCAAATATTTGAAATTGTTGTGGGATACAGGTGTTACAATGTATGATTCTCAAAGAAGTGAAGAATTCACATTGAGTGCTATGTTATATGGGATGATAAGTAACTTTACCACTTATGGAAATTTATCAGGCTATAACATTAAAGGAATGTTGGGGTGTCCCATTTTTGAAAAACGAACATACTTAGTTTGGTTGAATCATTCCCCGAAGACTATGTTTTTAAGACATCATAATTTTTTTACCTCAATGACATAAATACTGATCTTGGATGATATCATTTGATGGGAATATCGATCAAGGTTCAATACTGTCTCCATTAATTGGGGATCAATTTTTCAATAAAATAAAATATATTGACACTGTTATTGGTAAAGTATTTTAAAAAAACCTTACACAAACATGTTAGAAGAAGTGATAAATTTTATTTGAATTACCGTATTGTAATTTTCTATAAGTCAATTTTTTTTTATTTCATTCCAGTTGAAAAAATTTATTTGATAGTGTTATTGGAACATTACTAAATGTTCCTAAAAAAACTAAAGATGACATCAAGTCTAGTTTGGACTTGATTTAAATGGAGATAAGGGAAGAGTTGGAACCAGTGAAAGGATAAAGGAGAAATTTTCTTCCTCCAGTAGCTTACACTCTATCTAGATAGAAAAAATTGAAAATTTTCCTTTTCATTAATAATGTAAAAATTTCTTATGGGTATTAATCAAATAATAAGAATGTCTTGTCAGTGACTAATTTGAAGTTACAAGAACTAAAATCACACAACTTTAATGTTTTTATGATAGATTTGATTCCTATTTATTCCTATTTCATTCTACCTGAAAATGTATGACATTTATTAACCAAACTCTACTTCTTTTTCAAATCCATATGAATTAAATTTATAGGCCCAACAAAGTTTCTAATCAGGATTATAGGGCTTGCAGTCATATTATATGAATTAGATATGTTCTTACCACCATTATTCTTTGATATAATGGTCCAACTGATGGTTCATTTGGTTAGAGATGTTTAACTATGTGGTCCTGTCCATTATAGATGGACTTACCCCATTGAATGGTATATGAATATTTTAAAAGGGTATGTCAAGAATCGAATTCAGAGAGAATTTTTTATTATAGAATGGTATATTTTTGAAGAACCTATTGAATTCTACACCGATTACCTATCAGATGATGACAACATAGATCTACCAAAGTCTCTTCATATAGGAAGCCATATGGGTGAAAGTATTTCTGGAAGATTTTTTTTTAAAATTACCTTGAAAGAGTTGGAGAAAGAACACCTTTACATTTTACATAATAGTGAAGATGTTGATCCATACATTGAATCCCAAAAATAAATGCTTAGTGATTTGAATCCATCAAGGGATGGAGGATGGATATCAAATATACATAATCAATATTTTATAGGATGGTTCTGAGATCAAATTTATAATGAGTTATCTAAAAATCCTAATTCTATTTCCGAAATACTTCAATGGATAGCCAGGGGACCGAATGCAAATGTTATATCTTGCATAGGTTTTGTAACCAATGGTTATATGTTCTATATAAAAGAGCAGAATGAATGAATCATGACGAAAAATAGTGGTGTTACACTTATGGTGGAAGCGATTCACATATCTAGTTTGAAGGAAAGAAAAACAATTTAGGCAAATATTTTATATTTTGGCATTATCGAGTAGATATATGAGTTAGATTATACAACACTTCAAGTGACTATTTTTCGTTGCAAATGGGTTGACAATATGAGTCCAGTTAAAGTTGACGAAATGGGCTTCGTGAAGGTGAATTTCATTTTGGAAGGGGGAAAACACGAGCTATTCATAATAGAATCACAATAAGTGCAAGTATATTATGTCTTAGATCCAAAAAACAAGAATTGTTCGATTATCCTGATAGAAAGTAAAAAAATGTCGGGTTAAATGAAAATATAATCGAGGATGACCATTTCATTGGGAGATCACAACCAGTTCATGCCAATACCAATATACATAATTTCTTGTATATTAGAGGGGACCATAAAGATGGGATTTAAATTCTTTATAGGGGAACTAAATCCCTAAAACCTTAAAAAAATAAAGAGAGTTCAATGATACGGTAAAAGTGTTTTATAATATACTATGTTTTTACTCATAGTATTATATATTATCTACTACATTAACTTAATATAAATTAAATATTTGAATACTCTTGAAAAAAATGTCTTCTGCACATGTTGTGTTACCATTCCCTTGGACGAACAAACGATAATTAATTAAACCCTTTGGGAAGATGTAAAGGTAATGTTATGATACACTTTCTCAATTTTATAAAAAATTATATAATGGAATTTTTATTTAATTTTTATTATTCTTTGTAGAGTTAGTTTTATTTATAATATTTCTTTCTATCTTTCATGACTTTCCATGAAGGGTAGTGATGCTGTCTCTGCTCAATCAAAGAGGTAATCTTGATGTTTTCATAGTAAAATCATTGTCTATAGAATTAATATATAATTTAAAATTTATGTTTAAATTATTTATTTTTACTATTACTCACATAATAATTGTTTTCTTATATAGGTGGATTCTTTTGTTCTATTTGGGGTGGTATTCCCATATTTCATTCATTTTTGCACAAAAAATTCCACAGACTTCTTCTCCCTCAAAACCTTTTCACCAATACAGTTTTAGCATTTATCACTTTCCTTCAAGTTCCCCCAATACTCATTCAGAGAGTTAATATAGAAGTTTTTATAGTAAACTAATTATCTATAAAATTTATATATTGTATCATATTTATGTTTTTTTAAGTATTACTCATATAATATGTTTTTTCTTATACAGGTTGATTCTTTTGTTTGAGTTGGGGAGGTTTGTTCAAAACTTCTCATGCACATGAGAGATTGGACTTAGAACCCGAAACATAGATAATTACAATAATGAAATGCATCAAGATTGCATACAACCATCATAAAAAGGTGAATCCCTACTACTTATTTAATTAGTTTTGTAATCATTTTATATAATATTTGTTAGTAAATTTCATTCTCATTTTAATCTAATACTTATTTATTTTTTCCATAGATATTTTGGAAAGTCATATTGACTTGATGTTATTAGCATAAAAACCTTTCCAATAGAATAAAATAACATTAGAGTAAGCTTATGTGGTCATTGTGGTGAATTCTTGTGATATAATGGGCACATGAGTTACCTCTAGTCTTATAGATTTCAACAATGAGAAAGGTTTTTTGGCTAAGAAAATCAGGTTAATATATATTATTGGTAGTTAGATAAATAAATAAAATTTAAATAATTTTAAAATTGATAGTTATGATTTTTTTAAGACTTTGGGATTTGTAGGAATCAGCTGCATCTCAATCTGACACACAGTGTGAATAGTATTTCTCCAAGTGCTTCTTTTTTTTTTAAAAAAATTGACAATTAATTTTAGTAAAAAGGACAACTGGAATACTAAAAACTAATAAATAATATTCATATTATTTTTATATCTTTGGAAAATTATCCATAAGTCACTTGTTAAATGTAGGAATCAGCTAAACCTCAATCCGATATATGATGTTCTACGTATGACTCAAAGTGTCCGTTATTAGTTTAAAACCAACATTTTAGTTCAAAAAATTTTAACCAATAAAAATAACTCAAATTTACTTATATTTTAATTATAATTTATGAAAACAATTCATGATTCATTTTATATGTGTAGTAATTGGTTTCATGTCAAACTGATACACGATGTGATTAGTATGAGTCAAAGTGTGTGTTTCGAGTTTAAAATGAACTTAAAAAAAAGAAAAGCGACGTACTCAAAACAAAGAAAAAACATTTGTATTGTTTTTATACTTTAGGAAAATTATCTATAAGTTATTTTATATGTATAGGAAACATCCTCACCTCAATCTGATGCACAGTGTGACCAATATGTCTCAAAGTGCATTTGTTCATATAAAATTGACATCAATTTTAGTAAAATGGAAAACTGACCTACTCAAAGCTTATAAAACACATTCAGATCTTTTTGATACTTAAAAAAATGTTCCATAATTCATTTTTTATGTGTAAGGATAATCCTCACCTAAATTTGATACATGATGTGCCCAACATGACTCAAAGTTTCTGTTATTAGTTTAAAGTCGATATTTTAGTTCAAAAAGTGCTAATCACTGAAAACAAATCAAACACGCTTTTATTTTCTTGATAATTTTTTAAAAATATTAATAAGTCATTTGTGACATATAGGAATTGGTCTCACATCAAACCGATACATGATGTGATCAATATGAGTCAAAGTGCATGTTTCTAGTTTAGAATGCCATTTTAGTAAAAAAGAAAAGTGTTATACTCAAAACCAAGTAAATACATTCAGATTATTTTAAAACTTCATGAAAATGATAAATAAATCATTTGAGACATGTAGAAATCAGTATCACTTTAATCTAACACACAGTGTGACCATTATGACTCGAAGTGCATCTTTTTATATAAAATTGACATCAATTTTAGTAAAAAAAGATAACTGACTTACTCAAAATTGAGTAGATGCATTTAAATTATTTTGGTGATTTTTAAAAATAATCCACAATTCATTTTTATGTTTAGGAATTAGAAACACCTCAATGAGATACACTATTTTCTTTGTATGAATCAAAGTATCTGTTATGAGTTTAAAATAGACATTTTAGTTCAATAAGTGTTACTCAATGAAAACTAATCAAACACTCTCTGATTTTATTGATCATTTGGTAAAAAAGATTTATAAGTAATTTGTGACATGTAGGAATTGGGATCAAATAAAACTAATACATGATGTGATTAGTATGAGTCAAAGTGCATATTTCCATCTTAAAATGAAATTTTAGTAAAAAAGACAAGTGATGTACTTAAAACCAAAAAACACATTCATATTGTTTTAATACTTTAGGAAAATGATCCATAAGTCATTTGAGATATGTAGGAATCACATTCACCTCAATACGTTGCATGGTGTGACTAGTATGACTCCATGTACATCTTTTTTTATAAAATTGACATCAATTTTAGTGAAATGGACAACTGAACTACTCAAAACCAAGAAACAAATTCTGATTATTTTGATACTTTTAAAAAATGATCCATAAGTCATTATTGATGTGTAGTGATCTGCCACACCCTAATCTGGTACACGATGTTCCCGATATGACTCAAAGTGTCTGTTAATAGTTTAAAATCAACCTTTTAGTTCAAAAAGTGTCACTCACTAAAAATCAATCAAATAGACTTGGATTTTCTTCATAATTTCGAAAAATGATTCATAAGTCATTTTTTATGTACAAGAATTAGTCTCATATAAAACCGATACACGATGTGATCGACATGAGTAAAAGAGTGTGTTTCCTGTTTGAAATGATTTTTTTAGAAAAGACAAGTAACATACTCAAAACCAAGAAAACACATTCAGACTATTTTTATACTTTAGGAAAACGATCCATAATTCATTTGAGATGTGTAAGTATTAGAATCACCTCAATCTAATTCACGGTGTGACCAGTAAGACTCTATGTATGTCTTCTTATTTAAAATTGACATGAATTTTAGTAAAATGGAAAACTAACCTACTCAAAACTGAGAAAAAAAATTCAGATTATTTTTATACTTTACAAAAATAGTCCATTAGTAATTTTTGATGTGTAGGAGTTTTAATAACCTAAATTTTATACAGAAGGTTCTTGTTATGACTCAAAGTGTCCGTTATCAGTTTAAAATCAACATTTTAGTTTAAAAAGTGTCACTCACATAACCACTTGGCTATGCCCGTGGAGATTTTTCTTATAATTATTTAATTAATTTTCATAGATATAATTCTTAAATATGAATAAGAAATGGTGTGATGTGTAAGAATCAACCACTACCCAATTCGATACATAGTGTTCGTGGTATGACTCAAAGTTTAGTTTAAAATTAACACTTTCTATTAATTTATTTTTTTAAATTATTATTGACATAAGAATTTTTTCTTATACAGATCCATTATTTTTATCAAGAAGGTGTGGTTTTTTAGTAATTGCATAAGTTAGGGTTAGGATCTAAAGAAAAAGAAACATTGATGTTTTTTAATTTATGTAATAATTTTTACTAATGTAATTGTAAAAAAAAATGTTTGAAATGTCTATAATATAATTTTTTTTCTTGTATTTGGGTTGTAAATTTAATTTCACTTAAATTTTGGATTGGTAATTGATTTTGTTGATATCTAGTGGTGTTTATGGTGCTGTGGTGTGTTGTTATAACACATTGCACTGGTGCTGTAGTGTGCTGCTACAGAGCACTGCTCTATGCCCCTTTATCAATGCTTCTAAAAGCATTGATAAATGGATCCTTTATCCGTCTTTTGAAAGAACTGATAAATTCATCCTACATTAGTGATTTTAAATGTGATGATAAATGTGTCCTTTATCAGTGCTTTTAAAAACACTGATAAAGGTATCCTTTATCGACATTAAATAAAAGAACTAATAAAGTGGTAATTTATCAGCGCTAAAAAATTACTGATAATGGACCCCTTTATTATCATTTATTTAGCACTAATAAAAGAAAGGTATTTTAATCTCACTACAATAGTCATCACTTCTCTAGTACTGATAAAGGATTTTTTGTCACTGTTAAAGGCCTATTATGTAGTAGAATATATATAGTGATGAGTTATGATTGAGGATTAGAAATGAACATTTTAGTTTTAACATACATCCAAAAACAAAAAAATTATAACCTATGAGATAATGAATTCCAATAGGACATATTTCCCATGATGGAAGAGGATGATATCACCGCTAATAAGAAGAAATGTGTAAAAGTTGAGAAGAAAGACAGAAAGTCACGAGACCTGATTACTAATGATGGAGGTACATCTAGAAAACCCAAGTTTGAAAAAGGTCAATAGGTATGGATGGTCTATGATCTTGATACTGATTTTTTAGGTTTGATGAAGCACTAGTGGATAGGCCATATAAAAGTATAATAGGTATTACCCATGTGAAGGGTAAAACAGATGTTACAAAATGGAAGGGGACCCACATATGTGTAAATGAACTAGTTATTACCATTTATCAATCCATACAAGGTATAATATTTTCAACTATGCATCACCTATGCTAAGAAGAAGTATGGTTGAGAAAATGATATTAGAAAAAGTGATTATGGGAGGAAACTTGATTTTTTTTATTTTTTTATTTCTATTATCAAAACACACTCTCCCCTAATATCTTCAAATTTTATTGAATAAGGATTAGAACTTGCACATGTATAATTTCATTATCATGACTAAAGTGAAGGAAAAAGAGATGCAATAAAAGATAATAATAATAATATAATAATAAAAATACTAATAATAATAATAATAATAAATATGGTAGTAACCAAAATCTAAATAATCCATTCAATAAGTGAGTATGAGTTTGAATTCATATATTCTCTTCCACACCCGTCTAATTATATGTATAAAAAACAATAACATTAACTGAAAATATATGTACCGTGCTTAAATTATTTCTTTAATCATTAATTGAGGAGACAATCAATGATTATTATAATATTAATTCCAAATTTTAAATATTTTTTTAATAAATTAAATGAGAGAAACAGTAGAATGAATTATTAATGATAAATATAGAATTTTGGATTTGACAAATCATTAATCTAGAGACATATTAATTTTTGGAAAATAAATTTTTATATTTCTTTATACCTTGAAAATATGATATTTTTATTAATTAATTTTATTTTTATTGTGATTCACCAGGAATAATTTTCCCAACCACATTCTCTCATCCTTTAGAAAATTTATAATCCAAATATTTTCTAATATTTTATTGAGAAAATTACTTGAGTGAAACTCAATAATTCTTTCTTATATAACTTTCTTTGCATCTTATCAAAGTTTTGAATGAATAAATTCATAACTAAAATTATTGAGTTATATCTTTTATACCTTATATTTTGAACCACACTACATTAATCCTTTATAAGCCCATAGAAACTATGAACAAACTTGTTAGAAAAGATCCATATTAAAATCCAATTTTATTCTTCCATACCCTTTTATATATATTTTACATTATTTTCAAAAAATGTGTGTGAGGGTGATGAATCCATGGTGTTAGATTTAAATTTCTTATAATAGATATGTGTGGGGGATTTTTTCATTGGATATTTGGAAGGTTCATGATTTATCATTTATTTTAATTTTTTACACATCCTCTTAATAAAAATAATAATAAAAAATGATTTATGTTTCAAAGGGTCAAAAATCACTATTTACATGAAAAATATTTTTTTATCATTTTGTGTTGGGTGGTGGATGTGGAACTTGTCCAAACCTAAATTTTGAAAATCAAAAAGAAAATAAAAAAGAAAAAATAATTGAAAAATAAAATTTAAGAGGGTGAAACACTCATAATACTTTATTTCTTCAGGAACATTACTTTGTGTTTTGGGAAGGGTATATGTCATTTATAAAGGGGTAATTTTTCATCTATCTTTTATTAATTATCAAGAAAAGTAATTCTGAGATTATCCTCATTTTTGAGCCGTAGATTATTTTACATAATTACCCACCTACTCTTAAGACTCAGATTCATTTGAACCTAACTAAGAATCCCTCATTATTATTTATTAATTTTTCTCTACAAGGTGGAGAAAGTAGATGAACTATAAGACTATGGTAAAAAAAATGATTCTGGGTATGTATAAAATTGAATTTACATTTGTTACCTTGATGATGAGTGAAAAAAATTAAAGCGAGGTGAATTGAAAGTGACATGCACAATGAAAATAAATTGAAAAATATGATTGAAAGAAAGTAAATACATGGTTAATTATAAAGAGAAAAAGTAAAATACTTGGATGGATTAAAAACAACGAGGTGTCAATAAACTTTTTTAATGTGATGATTGAAATTTTAATTCCCCTTTTAATCAATTTTTTTATTGACATTAAAATTATATCATCGTAAATTTTACATCCTTTATTTTTTGTTGAGATTTAATACTTGAGGACAAGCATGTGTTTAAGTGAGGGGAGATTTTTTTTACATTTCATGCACGTTTATATAAATATAAAATTTATTTTTCAAAATTATAATCGGTTAAACTTACCCATATATTAATTTTTTTATTTATTTCATGGCATGTTATATATGCCAATATTAAAATAAAGAAATCAAGAAAAACAGAGATGAATTTTATGACAAAAATAATTCTCCATGAAATGGGATATGTAATGGCTTAAGTTAAAGGCCTAGAATAGATGATTCAAGTAAGGAAGATTAAAAAAAGGCTGTAATACAAAGATTAACATCATGAATCAGCTATTAAAAATGTCAAATTCAACGGGGTTCATTACATGAATAACAAGCCATGAAAAAATAGGTATGAGAGGAAATACCTAATAGTCATAGTGTTACACTATGTATCATTATATGAAACATTCCCAACATGCCCAGTAAGTGTCAGTGATGCGTGAAAATGAATGGTGACCTGCGTGTTAATGCCCATTAACTGCCAGAGTTGACCATGGAAGGTTCAATGAATGATTTTATAACCCAATGCGTCATTCACACATATAAATATAGGGATTGGGTGCTCTTATAAACCATTACATTATGAAAATAGGTATTTCCTTGGAAAAAACATTAAAAAAGAAAACCCTACTCTATCCATTTCTTTCGTTTCCTCTTTCTCCCCAACCCTCTGATGACTACTCTTAGGGGGTAATCCCATCTCGTGAAAGGTGATGTAAAATTATGGGATTGTGTGCATGTGTTTCATTTTTTTTATTTCTTAATTATTTGGATTGCCACATTATTCTGCTAATTCTTCAATTATTTTCATTATTTCATTTCATGACCATTTAAAATGTAATTAATAAAATAAAAATAAAATGCAAGAACTAATCAATTTAAATCTTACATGAACATTCTTTATTTTAAAACTATTATATTTTAAAATGGAATTGAGATAATTAATTTATTAAAAACCTAAGTTAATTGACCATCTGAAAAGGAAATTTTTTCATCAAGGAAATGATATAAATACCATGGATCATCCTCTATATCCACTCCAATGAAAAAATGATAAAATAATTTAATTTTTTAAAATCACTCAGATAGAAACCCTGAATTTACCCAACCTGATATTCTTTCCCATTTTGTTAAAAAAATTATTTCTTTATTCTATTTTTTAATTAATCATCTAAAATTACAAAAATTAATTTTTGACGTCTTATGGGTTCAACCTTCAACTCACCACTTTCTATATAAAAATACTTAGTTTTAAAATTTTGAGTTTCTATATATTTTTAAATTTTATTAAACTAGAACAAATTAACAACGCCATACAAGCCATCACTCAGTATGGGAAAATACATATCATAAAGGATTATATCACAAACATGAAGGATAATATGATAATAATATAGATAATATAATAAAACCTTAAAAGACTATGGATAATAATTATAACATTTTATGGAGAAACAAAATATCATAAAAAGATAATTAAAGGAACATAAAATAAATAACCTAGATTAAAAAGAAATATCAACAATCATAAAAAATTTGAGCATGATAAAAAATTGAAGAATAATTTAAATATAAGGAATAATTATTAAAACTTGTCATACGATGATAAATAACTTGAAAATATGGCACATTTATAAATATTATATTTCTTATCATTATGAAATTAGGTATTCACTAAACAATTCACATGTAAAATCACGAATAGAGCTAAACGCCATCACACTCGCCCTTAGCTACTTTCTAACCTATTGACATGTAGAATTGTGAGTATAACTTATCTCCATCTTGCTCACTATTTGTGAACCAAGATAATCACCAACATTTTTAAATAAAATTTCTATCTCATGAGATATAATAATTTACCCAATTAATTAGAGGGATATATAGTTACCACTTTTCTCAAAATCCATACAATTTTTTGACGCTTGAAAATAAAACATTCTTAATCTTATAATGAACCTTGGAAAAAATAATGGGGTTTTTTAAAACATTCAAAAACATCACATAATATGAACTTAAAAAATAATAGAATATCAAAAATAACATTTTATGAAATAAATCATATCATAATAACATATAAAGGGTGATCAAAACATTAATTCATGAAAAATAAACTTTGGAGGGTAAATATAAGTGATTAATTTTTTTTTTAAAACATTTAAGTGAAAATTACTTCCAAATTGTTTTTGTGAAGGGAAAAAGAATACTTTTGAAAACCATATTATAAATATCTCTTAATAAAAATTACTTAAAAATACATAAAGGTTTAAAAAATGATAGTTGAAAATACATTGAAAAAAATTAATTTTAAAAGAATATTTTATAATATGAAATTTAAAAAATATAATGTTTTCTACAAATAAAGTGAAAATACTTTGATAACATTAAATTTTACTAATAATATTTAGTAATAGAAACTTAATAAAGACATAATTATTACAATAAAATAAGTTAAATTACTTTGATAATATTTTCATTTAAAAAAATAATTAATAATGGAAACTTGAAAAATACATAAGAGTAATAAAAATAAAACTTTTAGTGGATGATAATATTTTATTTTGGAAAGTATGGAAAAACCTTTTGAACATTTTATAATAACCTTGTTGAAAACCCACATCATTAAAATCTTAACAAAAAATTTGTTTTAAAATGATTAAATAAGAATAAAAATAACCTCATGTATAAATAAAATATTATTTTCCACTATGAAAAGGAGAATATTGGTGGGATGTAAAAACATGTATATGAAATAAAAATCCATTAAAAGTAATAAGAATTATTATTAACAAAAATGAATTTTAACGAAATGTTAAATCCATCAAGGAAGAATAATTTTGTGTAAAACATGGTTTCCCTAGAAAACATGGTGTAATACATCCTTAAATAATCATATGTTATAACATATCGATCAAGAAATATAATAGAAAAAGCTGAGTTTTTAAGACCTAATGAAGATAATTGAGTCACGAAAACCCCTTACGTTTTTAGTAATTTTTAAATAAAATGTAATTGGATGCATGTAAATAATATGGTTATGTAAGTACCATGTATTAAATCATATAGTATGAAAAAAATACATTCATGTGAAGTTTTTACACCATAGAAATAATAAATTGGTTCATGACTTTAAAACTTGTCTCAATGAAGAGAAGTTCAAATGAAAAACCCTTACAACCTGAGAAATGAATAAATTAAAAGAACATGTATGATATATTTTGAAATAAATAAATAAATAAATAAATATATATATATATCATTAAATAGGGTGATTTATTATGACTTAATTAATTTGGGAAGTATTTATACCCTATCAAATAGAAATAGGAGAAACATAATAAATCCCGCCTCAAAGAAAGTGAACTTGAGATAATAAACCATTACGTTGATTCCTTGCTTAGTTAATGACACTCTAACCTGCAATAAAAAACATAGATAAATTAATAACATAATTTATAACATTAATCATAAATATCAATCTTTTATAATCTTTATTATAATTATTTACCATGACTACATTAACTAGTTATAACATATTATGGCCATCTAGTGTTAATTACTTTAAGTATTTTTCCCATGTATAACAATTTTAATATCATTACCCATAATTTAATAAAATTTTCACTATTTATATTTCAATTATGATTATATAATATATAAATTAAATTATTTAAAATTTTCTTATTTCGTTATACAAATATTTTTTTTGTACATTTTGTGAAAACCAAATTTATATTGGCTTATTTCAGTGATTTTATAAAATAAAAATGACACTTTAACAATAAGTTATATACATAATATTATATTTATAGAATCATATACCAATTATGTTTTGATTATTATATTATAATAATATTATGTTTCATTTTTCTATCATAATCCATAATCTAATTTTAAAGAATTGTGCAAGTAGGTGGTTAAACCGACCCAAACCTGAACATGCTTTAACTCGATTGGGAAGTGTGGTTAAGGAGGTGTTTTTTTGACATAATATCATTATAAAAGAATAATAACTATTTTTTTTATATTTTTATGACGGTGAAACAGATTATAAGTTTTTTTTGAAAATTTATGAAAATTTAAACAAAAAATAAATAATGTTTCATCATGGAGGAGGTAATCCGCACATATGCATGATTAATGCCCTATTTTCTCAATGTGTGTGATATGGTGAAGGTGGATATTAAATTTAAATTTCAGGATAAAAATTATATTTTATATATTATATTTATTAATCATTACCACTATTAATACTATCAATGAAAAGTGGTAATGAAAAACAAACGATGTCACTTCATGGATGCGGTAGTCCATGCATTGCACTAAAAATGTTCATTTATTTTTCTACGTGGTTGAAAATAAATAAATAAGAGTTGAAAAAAATATAAAAACATATAAAAACAATAATTATTCTTAATTCATAATATTTTATTTAGTGATAAGATATTTTGAAGAGTAATATTAATAGGAAAAGCTTAAGTGGAGAGAACACTTAGGTTGGGGACATAATTTTCCCTTGTAAGTTCCTTTGAAATTGAAGGGATTAGTCCAACTATAAGTGAAAACAGGATTACATTTTTGGGTAAATTTTCTAGGGAGAGTAAAATTTAATAAATTTCAAGATTAATTGTAAGGTGAAGTGAAAATTGTTAAGGGTGGTAGTGGCATCCTTTTATAAGAGAAGAAAAGTGGCACTTTTGGAAACACTCACCATTTTTCAATAATGTCATGTCACTATTACAAGGTCAATGGATATAAATTTTAGAAATTATTTAGTGTGGGGGTGAATCTGGGCCAATAAAGACTTTAAGATGATCTTTATTTCCCTACATCTGGTTAACTGGACTCTAAATATTTCTTTTTCAATTAGCTTCTTTGTGGCCTCCTGTTCGAGACATAAATAATCTTACTGTTCATTAAGGTATTTTACATTGTGACTCTTCCCACATTTTTGAAATTTAGTATAATGAATCTTATTTTCATTATCATCTTTAGCACTTGAAATTATATATGATTCCATCCTTCTCTATTTTTATGTGTTTAAAAATTCAACAAAGTTCCATTTTTTAACTATAATTTTAGAAAGCTCATATTTCATGGTCATAATATGTATAACTACCATTCCCATTATATTAGTAATCTCTTTAGATAAATCATTAAATTTCCCATTAAATTGGTTGTTGGTATGCTTTCTCTTATTTCCCACTATTAATTAAAAATAATAAAATAAACAATATGGGAATAAATAAACATAAAAATGGAAACTTATAAACCTATAAGGAATAATATATAAATAAAAATTATATTCTGAATTATGGGAATCTAGATTATCCATGGTAAAATTTCCTATTAGGTTTTCAAACCTAACAATTTTTTCAAGTCCTTTATAATGGTTCATAAAGAGTTTTGTGAATTTCCAAAGAATATCCCCTGGGAGTGTCAAACTAGGAATGTTTCAAGGACCATTTTCATGCACATGGTGATGATAAAGTTCATATCAATGGACCCTTTTTAGAGTTATTTCCCCTAGGAACAACTATTCTATATCCACATACACTTATAGTATCCAGATCGGGATGTAATTCATTTGATTCCACTCACTCTATACTTCCTCAAAATTATAGGATATTTTTATATACTTATCCTTATACATATACTTATCCCTAAGGTTATCAATAAATTTTTATATTCATAATCCCAAAAAAACTAGACCTTTTAGTGGTACCAAATATAGAGACTCCAGCCTTTCACACATATTATTACACGATTTCTAACATAAAAATATATTATTTACAACCATAATATCACAAGGCCTAGTATCTTTTTAAGTTTAGGTTAATAATAAATAAAAATGATTATAAAATAAAACTTATTTTAACTTATTCTTCATAATGAGATTTGAGCTTCTAAAATTTCATGGTATAACCTTATGAATACATAGAATAAATGTGTGAGATAAAAATACCAGTAAGGGAATAAAAATGATAAGGAAAAATAACATGTGAGTCAAATGTGTGACATGATATCATAAAAAATCAGATCAAGGGTAACCACACGTGATCATAACATAAATAACATTATATCATAATATCATGTAATTATAGGAAATGTGGTAGCAACATATAACATTACATAAACTTGATTTAATGCTTACTACCTAGAAAATATTACATGGTGGAAAAAGTCACATAATGGATTAGGTTGACTCCATAATACCATACATGACATATAATTATAATAAAAACATTACCCAATTCATTGGATCTATATTTGGGTGTAGCCAACATACCATGTTCAGGATTTATGTGTGCAACATAAAAGAAATCATTCATAAGGAAGAAAATAATAACTACCCATGAAAATAAAATGGTTTGCATAATATTTCCTCATATAATAATCAAAAGAATTTTCATAATGAAGGTATTTGAGAAATGAAAAAAATGAATTCACTACACTTTCAAAGAAAGGGGGATTAATATATGTATAATTGTGAGAGAAATATATATATATATATATATATATATATATTATTTAGAATCAATCTATAACATCAAAGGTTGTCATCATTGATGAAAACTTCTTTAAAAGATTATAAGAAATATTTCTTGATTAAAATATACTTTTCACATTGAAATAACTTATTCAAAATATATTTTTTTAAAATATTATAGAAAAAATTTTATTTGAAAAAAGAACCATTGAAAAATATAATGGAATATTTAAATAATTGAGTGTTTATAATAATGGGTAATTTTGTAGATGTCATATATGTTAATTTTTTCCCTCACACTGTTGTAAAAGGGTTTAAATGTACCTCATTTGAAAAATGATAAGAATATTACTTTTAAAACAATTTTTAAAAATTAAAACATGTTTAGAAATTTATTTAATAAATAATTTTGAGAATTTTAAAAATATTCTTGAATATATTTTTTGAAAAAATGGATATGGATGAAAAAATATTTTCAACCAAATAGAGAAACCCTTACCACATTAAAAATATTTCAATCATAACTATGATAAATAAAGTAAATGAATTGTAACTTACAATTTCATTAAGTATGAATGATTCATGGTATAATATATAAAGGTGAAGTATATACAACATTTAAAATAAATAAGGAGAAAAAAAAACATGTGTCTCAAAGAATGAAGTTTTTAAGAAAAAATCTTTACCTCAAGTCCAGGCTTTTCTATGCATGTATTTTATCTATTATATAAAAAAATTACATAAATTATTTTTTTCTCAAGAATATTTTCTATATTTAGTCAATTATACTTAAATGATTTTATTAATTTATTTTAATGATGTATTTAATTTCTTAATGAGTTATGTTCACATCAGGTGTTTTGAGGGAGCTCAGTTCATAATATAAAAATGGAATCTGTGTGTTGACCATTTTAAAATGGTAAATTTTTACATAATACCTTGTATAAAAATTCTAAGAAAATTATTTTTTATACATAAATTATACTTGTAAAAATAACCATCAATTTTGGCTATGAAATATGAAAAACATTATAATCATAGAGACGGTAGGCCGTACGCAGGCATGTGTAACACTTCCATTTTCAACGTTCATGAAAGATAAAAGTTAAGTTTTATTTTAATTTTATATAATTATAATTATATTACAAATATCATTATTTTTCTTTAAATACACTTACATGTACGATCCATGTGATGTAGTGACAAAAAATGAATCACATCACTTCGTGAGACGGTAGTCTTCCGTATGCACGAATGTTGTTTCATTTTTCCATGGATGGTAAGGTATGAAGGCATATGATATTTTAATTTCACATAATTATAATATATAATTAATATTATTTATAAAAATCAAATACCGCAACATGAGTAGTTGTGAGAGGTCATGATGGAAAAAGGAATACATCAGTTCATGAGGTGGTAGTCCACCGTAAACACGAATGTTGGTTTCATTTACCATTTGATGGAATATGATATATATTTAAGTCATTACACATACATAATAACATATTAATATATGTTACATAGTTTTTTATTATATTATCATAACTGATTATGATTTTAAGGATGTGAAAGAAGAAATTAAACAAATATTCTTGATTAATAATGATACATATTCTTTGGACCGGATCTTCAAGATTATAGCTAAATCCCCCTAGATTGGATTTATGGTCAAAAACGAATCTAGTATATGAGGAGTTAAGTTAATGTATTTTGGTAGGTATTGTAAAAAAAGGATTTATAAGTGTAATAGGAGAGGAGAAGGGTGCCCTTTTATAAGTGGGAAAGAGGACAAACTTAGGATTTTTGAAAGGAAAAAAGTCATTCCCACATTTTTCACATGAAAAAAGGTTCCATAATGGATCATTATCAAACTTTAGATGATATATGGTCAAACTGTAACCATAAAATAGTATTTGTAAAAAAATTTAGGTTATTTCAAAACTAATATTTTTAGTTTATCCCTCAGTAAACCTATTTTAACCTTATTCGTGGTAATTAATTTATACTATTTTTACTAGTCATTATGGAAAAAAATTAATTTGAAAATATTATATAATATTATTCATTCTTATTATAAATATTGAATCCATTTTTCAAAATTTAATTTACAGAATAATTAGAATTTACTTTAAAATTAAACTCATAGACGTGATGAAAGAATGGTTTTCAAAAGAAAAAGTTTTCATATATATAAAAAGTTTTCATATAAAAATTAAAAATGAAATTTATTAAATGATATAAATTAAATTAATAATAAATTAATTGAAATAATATTACTTTTAAACTATTTTAAAATAAAATATAACTTTGTAAATGATTTAAATGAAAAGGTAGTTTTCAATAAAAACCAATATTTTTTTATATTAATTAAAAAATTAAACTTTTTAGAAAATCCCAAAAAAATCCTTAGATAAATTTCAAATTTTGATCCAAAAAATGAAGTTAATTTTTCAAATAAATTTTCTAAAAGTGGGAAAAAATAATTTTTTATTTTTTCACAAAAAGTAGTAAAATTTATTTTTTTGAAAAAAACTATTTTCGAAGCCTATAAAGATTTTAGAAATATATTTTCTTTATAATTCATAATTATTTTTCGAAATTTGTTTATTCATATTCATAAATCCAAATCTAACAGCTAGGTTATAATGGTAATGTTCAAATACTCATATTTTAATAGAATATCATGGTCTTTTTTGATTTTTATGAATCCCTGACTTACAGATTGGTCATTCCAGGTTCCTAATTATTTTTCACTACATATTTATTACTATTTTTATTTGGAGAAACCAATATCACATGATTAAATTAGATTCCATGGTACTTTCTATCAGTCTAAGGTGATCACTAATGCACCTTAGGTCATGTTGTGGGTCAAATTCGATGCTCGGTTTAAGGGTAGCCCATGTTAGTTCATGAAAAATTAGTATTAGTGAATGTTATTAATATGGTCAATGTTCTTAATCCAACCATTATTATTTGATTGAGCTTGATAAATTAGACCTATGGATGTTAGAACTTGAGATGTAAGTGTAGAGAGAGTCTTGATTGCTCTCACTTGCATGTATCCCCAAGTTACCATGGGAAGTTATATTGCGACTCTTGATTTTTGAGTTTGATCTTCTTTTATTTCAATGCATTTTGATTTTAGGGGATGGTATTTTAAATTATTTTGATGTTATATCTGTTATTTTTGGTTTTCCATGTTTTTGGGGATAAAAATGAGGGATAACTAGAGGTTCATCATTACCCCACATGATCTAGAAAATTATGTAGAGATAATGGAAGTTGTTATATTTACCATCCAGTTAAATTTTTATGGTTAACACTCAGTCAACCAAATCATTCATCAAAACCACGCATATGAACTAACCCCTATTTAATATTTGTTTTAAAGCTCTTGTTCCTTTTTATTTCATCTATTTATTATTTCTTACTATTTAAGACAAGTTAAAGAAAATTTTATGGTTTTTTGATGTTATTTGAATTATTTTTATAATGAATTGTGTTGAAAACCCTAGTTTTGATGAAAAAAGGTTAAGCTATAAAAAGTGATGAATTAGTTTCTCAAATTTATTCTTAAATGAGTTAAAGGTTTTAGATTTCTAAAATGGTTCTAATAAGGGATTTATGAAAATGGAATGTGATTTTAAGTAGAGTTTGAAACTAATAAAGAAGTCTTATAAGATAAATTGAAGAGAACTTTGTATTTAAATTTTTAGAATTTTTTCAAATAAGGAATATTAAAATTTTATGTTGATTTTTATGAATAAATTTATGATTTTAGAATAGATATGGATTATTTTGGACTTCAATTTGTAAAAAAAATTCAAATCAAAACTTAGTATATTTGGGGTTTTGTGAATGAAAATATTGTTTTAAATGGTGAAAGTTTAAGTTTGAAATTTATTATGGAATTTTATACATTGAATTAAAATATAATTTATGTGGTAAGATTTTTTTAACGATTTTAATGATGAACATAGATATTTAACACATTGTTTTGGGGGAAAATACATGGTTTTGGAATAATTTTAAAGTGATATTATGATTTTTTGGGTATTTTATTTCTTCAAGTGGTGGTAATAGTTTATTTCAGTGTGTTCTCCTTTTATATTTTGTTTAGTTAGTTTTATATGAGATTACTTATAGTGCTCTCTTGATTTAAATTTAATGTTACTTCAATATTTATTAAGCCTCCTACAAATGTCCCAATGGAATGTTTTTTTTAAAGGTTAGGGCCGAAGCCTCATTTTTTTATTATTAAATCAAAGCAAAGACCTCTTTTAATTGGGTAGAGGGAGACCCATTACATAGCCCGAAGGCCCAGTGGGAATTTAGCCCATTACATGACCCGTAGGCCCATTTTTTTGGCCCAAAGCCCATTTTGTGAATAGTACTGCTACAGTACTCACGTTGCTATAGTACTGCACAGTACCCGCCGCCGCTACAGTGCTCTGCCGCCGCTACAGTGCCTGCCATTGCTACAGTACCGCCGCTGCTACAGTACACTACAATACTGCTACAGTACCTGCGCCCAATGGGTTTTGAACCCCCATTTTCATGTAGATTTAAGGGGTGCTTACCACTAAGCCAAACCACAACTACAATGTCCCAATGGAATGTGGTAAGTTATTCTCTAGCAATATTTCTTGAATATGTGTTTGATATGGTTTGGGAAATGTGATCCTTTTGGTTAATGACATTGTTAATATTATAGTTTGAGTGGAAAATATATACCCTTTTTTGCGGTTTAGCCTTTCTTGAGAGTTCTTGGTTGGTTTATGTTTTCTTTATTTAAATTAATTCATAATACTCAAGGCATGGATTAAGGACTTATTGAATGTTTTATTTTTTAAAGAGTCATTCACTTGAACCTAGTTTTTGTGTATTATTATCTATCCTGGATCCATTTGATGACGTTATCAGTGTGTATATGACATTTAGTTTTATTTGTAGATTCCAAACCATGATGGGTGATGACCTTTATTCTATTAGTCACTGCGATGTTTCTATATTATGTGGGAAGAAATTCCTTAGTGTGATCCAGTGTGATTAGAATGTGAAATATAAATTTATTTCCTTATATGTTTATAAATCTTATCATCATAGAAGATAATTGAGTTATTTTAAAATATTTGTGTTTTGGAGTGTCATAGTCTTGGTTGGGTGGTCATTTGAGGGAGCCTTTTAGGTATGTTCTCCACTTATGAATTTCTTTTCTTTTTAGATTTATTCATTTTAGATATGTAGATTTCAATTTGTGTGTTCTTAGCCTTATTGTTGTTTAGATACCTAGATGATTGGTTTTATGAGGTTATGGATACGCTCCCTATTGTATGTTTTGGAAATTCTCTTTGATTTGGGGAGTTGTTACAGTTATAATGATTATAATATTCTATATTACTATTGAACTTCTATGTCAATGTAATATTTATAGTGGGAAGGTCAGGTATTAATTTTAGATATCCTTTTATTTATCCCTTTTATATTTTTTGTTTGTTTTGTGGGTTTAGATTATGATCTGGGATGTTGGGATGGACATAGATTTGTAGATGTGGTTTAATTAGGCTTGTCTTGTTTGGTTCTAATTGTGGGATGTAACTTGCAGATATTCATTATTTTATGAGGTATGTCTTGTCTTGGGTTTGTTTTTAGTTTCAATATTGAGATTGTATATTCCTCAATATTATGCTTGTTCAATCAAGTTCTACCCCAAATTTGTGACTTTCTAGGGGTAGAAAGTATTATGAGAGGGAGAATTTATACACCACAACCATTACTTTTATTGGTATTTTCTTTATTTATCAATTCTTTTCTTTTTTCTTCAGTATAAGGTTTAATTAACTTGAAAATTTCAATTCTTTGAGTTTCATTGTTGGTTGTATAGTTATTAGTAACCATGGGGATAAATATGTGAAGGCATGCAATTTTTAACAAATTAGTTTTTCATGCTTGGTGCATGGTTACCAAACCATGTGAAAAAATAGTACAGGCTACTCAGGTGTGTTTAGTGAGGGGCGCATGGTTGGTGAAAAATTTGGTAAACTGTGCAAGTAAACCATGTGACTTTCATATTTTTTTGAAAAATCTAATCCAGGCATCCTTATTTAAGACCCCTATTAGTCTTTCATTTCTCCCACTTTCATGACCCAGATAAGGGAATCATTATGTATTCCACTACCTCCCATCCTCCATGGATTTATTAATTTTTTTGGTTTTTTGTGGATTAATTAAGTTTAGAGGTTAATTTATCACTTCCTTCCCTTATATTGTCTTTTTATTATTTCTTACCATGTCTTGGAAGCCATGTGGCTGAACCCTAGGTGTGAAATTTACCTAAAACCATTCTGATTGTTTATTTTTTTGTGTGATGGTCATTCTTAAGGCCTAACTCATCCCTTATTTGAGGGATTAACTTCATCCACATTTAGTATAAGGAAGTTTTGATCTATGAATAAATATTTACGTTTAGAAACATAATTTATTAGGACTTGTAACATAAGTTTTTAAGGTTTTATGACCCTTAATATATATATTTAATAGTTTTTGATAAAATAAGTTATTTTTTTTTCTGATTTCATGAAAGTTAAAATGGTTACCCTTTTTCTTTAAGGTTCAAATCAATTTTTCATGGTTCACACATGTCATGTGTTTTATTAAATACCTGATTTTACTTTTGAACATATCTATTAACCCATAATGGGTGTTTTGGTTTCTAAACTTGTATGAAAGGTTTTTCTTTAAAAAACGGGTGTAGTTGGATTAAATAAAAATTATTTTCATGATTTTTGGATGTTTATGTGAATTTTTAAAGTAGAAACTATCATTAAGTTTTATATTTTTTTTGGATTTCATAATATGTATATAAATTCATTTCTAATGGAACTGGGTTAGAATTTAGTTTCAAGGTATTATCTCAAATTTTTGAACTTAATTTAGTTTTGAAAATGAATTTCTCATTTTAATTCTTCCAAAGGTTATCAAGGGCCAGTTGAAACTTTGACAAAAAGGTATTTTGAAAACGGGGAGGAGAGTGGGGTTTTTAGGTGTTTTAAAATTTCATGTAATTTCCTTATGATTTGTTTAAACACCTATGATTTATTGATTATGGGAACCTCAAAACTTGGATAGGGGAATCTAGAAGAGATGATTTCTCCCAACATGATCTATACTAGTTAAGTAGTAGATGTGAAACCCCCATTGGCTAATTTCATAGTTCTGTATCTAATACAATAACTAAAGGAATTTACCTAATTAATGAGGTAGTATCTCCAATTGTTCCTAACTTTAGTTCACCTAGGTACACTCCCTTGATGTGATGTACTTTCAATTATTTTCTTATATTGTGTAGTAATATCAAAGAGTATTTTACCTCTCTTATGATGATGTTATTACTGTTTACTTTGACTACCCATCCTTTATCTATTACCAAATTTTATTCACCAATATTTGATCCTTATTATTTATGGCCACTATCATTGTTTATTTCATTTCATGTCTTTATTTCACCACATTTATAATGTTTTGGAATCAGGATATAATTTGTTTTTATAGTAAATTGGTAAAAAGAGGGTTTTAATGATTTTTATTATATTATTTATTTTTCAAATGTATTTTAGTGTTTTATTTAAAATGGTATGTCTTAAATAAATAGGTATGATTTCTTAAGAAAGGAAAACCTAGATTTCACTCATTTGAGTTGGTTTAGTCAAATGATAAAATGAATTTAATTTTATAAAATTTATTTTAAGCTACAATGAAATGGTATTACTTATAAAGGGTATGTATGGTCATAGAGAGGATACCTACAAGGAACTTTTATATTAAAACCTATATATAAACATTTTCAGTCTAGTTCTGATCTCACAGGATTTCATTATAATAGAATCCTTCCATCTAAATGCTTCTGGATGAGGTTCAATATTGAGGTTAGATGGTGACCATGGGTCACACAATGATTTTCAGTTCAATGTTTAGTTTTTATTTTGTTTAATTTTGTAACATGTATACATTGGATCTTGAGATTCCCTTCAAGATTTTTTTTTCATTTATATTATGATACTTATTTTGATGATTATGTTTTGTTATGCCTTGTATATTTTTCTTTTTATTTTGTATTTTTTTTATTTGCATGAATTTTTGAATTACAGAAACTTCATGCCAGATTCATGGCTAGTTTCCTCTATGTCTTTATTACCTTGTTTGTGGTGAAATCCATTATCAGGTGCTTAAATGAGATTCTATGGTGCTTATATCCATATAAGGGTTATTAGAAATGTTCCTCAGGCTATGATGTGGTTTGGCTCAGGTTCCTAGTTTAGGGGTGGCCCAGGTTGGTTCATGACAAAAAAATAGAAGTATAATATTTATTTCAAGGTTAGTTGTGAAAGGATTTCAATAGAAGGAGTGTGGAATACACTAAAACAATTTCTCTTACTATTAATATAACCATTTTCATAGTTCAATTGGTCATTGTAGTTACAAAGGGATTATATTTACCCTATATATATATAAATACCACCTTCCTTAATAGAGAGTGATATGAGGATTTATATATGGTTTAACCAAAATGGTTTTTTGATATTAAAAAATATGATCTTATTTTCAAAATTAATAAGACTATATATGGTTTGAATTAGAAACCAAGGTAGTGAAATTAAAAATTTAATGTATTCATTGGAAATAACAATTATAAGATATGTTCCAGAGATCAATTTGGTTATTTTAAATCATTTTCAAATTTCTTTATCATACTATTATTGTATATGGATGATATTCTTATTATACGTGTAATGTCCCGGTTCTGGAAGCCACCCAGAGGTGCCCCATACCCGGTTGGTCACATGGCCTCAAGCGCATTTCCCCAAACGTCGGAGGCTTCCGACTAGCAGCGAGGGCCTTGGGTGTGATGGTGGGGAAACTATTCCCTCATTGGTAGAGTACACAACGAAAGTAAATAAACATGCAAGAGCGGAAGCAGTAAATAACCAATAATAATAAACAACGGAATGACTAAATCAGCAAACAACTGGAGCTCATATGTATATATATGAAATGATGCATGATACATATCTAGTAAACCAGCCAAACAAGTCACAATACTGAAAAATACAATAGTAACAAAACAAGTACAAAATAAATTAAATAGCTCCTCAGCATCGCAAGCCAAAGCTTGGTCCCATGCTCTCCTGCTCCAAAGAAATTAAGTACCAGAAGTAGATGGGCACTTTACCTTGTCTATACCTGCAACAACATAGTCTGTTTGGGCCCAAAAACATGACCCAAACAAGGTGTGAGACTAAATCCCAGTAGGAAACCACATGAAGATCTGTTCCTAACGGTCAGTGAGTATATGGTAGGTAATAGTACAAAATCAGTAAACAATATCAACAATAGCTGGCAGCAATCAGTAAGTAGTAAACATGATTATATACAACAAGTAGCAGTGAAGCAACAACTAACATAAGGAAACCCTATGGGAAGTAATCACATCCATCCCCTCTAGTCCTATCCAAGAAGTACCACAACCCTCTGGGCAGTGCACTCAGCCTAACCCCTCTGGTTTGGTCATACGAAATTATAAGACTCTTTGGGGAAGCTCACTCGGTCAATTCCCCTTATAGTCTAGGGTAGTCAGGGACTCTCTAAGGAAGATCACACGGTCTAACCCTCTTGGTACCAAGGTCTAAAGACTCTCTGACGAAGCTCACTCAGTCAATCCTCCTATAGCCTCAGGTATACCACAGACTCTTTGAGGAAGCTCACTCGGTCAATTCCACCTCTAGCATGGTTAGGTTTTAAAGACATTCAAAATAGGTAAAGACTCTCTGAGGAAACTCAATCGATCTACCCTCTTGTAGTCTATAATAACTAAGACTCTCTAGGGAGCTCACTCGGTCTATCCCCTGTAGTCTATAATGCCCAAGACTCTCTGAGGAAGCTCACTCGGTCTATCCCCGTATAGTCTATAATATCTAAGACTCTCTGGGAAGATCACTCGGTCTATCCCTTATAGTCTATAGCACCGAGTTCTCATGGTCCCATGCCAGTCAGTGCATATTAATGCTATAAATCCAGATTACACCTATAGAGCTACTTGGAAAACCAAAGTACACCTATAGAGCTACTTGTCTAAACAGTCTACAGAGCAACAAGCATGTTAACAACATCATTCCGTCCTACGATCACAAGGCATGGAAACAGGTACAACGACCAAAGGATAACAAGACCCAAAGGTTAAAACAAGAACAAGGCATGGGAAAAACATCCAAGCATGACAATTATCCACAAACACGATCAATTTACCTCTACACAAGAATGCAAGAAAGTAAGGAATAACCACAAGGGAAAAAGGTAAACACGCAATACCCCGTTCATGGGTATTGGTGAAATTTGCACATAAGACTCAAAGACATCGAAAAGTAAGGCACAAACCACCTACCTCAATCCTAGGAGATCGATATACTTGAAACACGAGGCTTGATTCTACTCAGAATGGCGTAGATCTATGAAAATGTACAAAACGTTCAACCCATGATAACTTAAGAAAGAAGAGGAATTGGAAAACAAGGCTCTAGGATAAGGAACAAATCACCGCTGCGGTTCCAATGCAATCGACTACGGTCGATTCGGAGAACAGAAGGAGGCACAAGGTATTGGAGAAGATCCGCGGCCGTACGGGTCACTCTCGGTTGAAGGTGCTGGAGAAGAAGACAGTTCTGTCGATTAGGTGCTACCCCGGTCCGTTTAATGAAAAAAAAAGAAAATACACGGTGTGTACTTATTGAGTACACAGTGTGTACTCTACTTTTCCGTACTCCACTTTAATAGGCCTCCACTTCACCCCTACACACCGTGTGTGTAACCCGGACATGGACAGCACACGACCTGGTGCGGCAAGGTTGTACCTGATGTGTACTCAAAAAGTACACAGCGTGTACTTCAAATATTTCTAGAAACTCCTCTTTTCTCAAATACTCCAGGAAAAAGAAAGACATACCTGAAAATGAAGATCCTAGTTCTTACAAACTCCCCCTTAAAGAAATTCGTCCTCGAATTTCCCTAGCAAGGCGTAGAAGAAGAAACCCCGAACAGCTCCAGCTACTACGATCTTACATCGGTTTCCCTCTCTCATGTCTCGTCCTGCACTCACCCATGTTTCCATAGCACCCGTACTAGAGGAACAGACCAACAATGGAGAACCTTCGTACTACGATTGACAATATAGATTGGATGATCTTCAAACGACGCATCCGCTTCAAGCCAAACCTCCTCGGGTTGAAAGACATGAGATGAGTCTAAAAAGTAACGTCACAGATGAGAAACGTGGAAGACGTCATGCATATCCTGGTACCTCAGAGGTAACTGCAACTGATAGGCAATCAACCATACTCTCTCCAACACCTCAAATGGCCCGACGAACTATGGTGAAAGCTTACCCTGTCTCTGAATCCTCTTGTGTCCCTACCTTTTTGCGACACGTAGGAAAACCTGATCCCCGACCTCGAACTCCAGAGGTCAACTCCACCGATCAGCAAAATACTTCTTCCGAGACTGTGTTGTAGCCATCCTCTTCCGAATCAACTCTATCTGCTCTTAGGTCTTCTGAACAAGACGAGGTCCCAGCAAAGCTGCCTCTCTTGCCTCCATCCAGCATAAGGGCGACCGGCATGGCCTACCGTACAAAGCCTCGTAAGGTTCTATCTGAATAGTCACATGGAAACTATTGTTATAGGAAAACTCCACAAGAGGAATATGCTTCTCCCAAGAACCGTAAAAGTCCAGAATGCAAGCTCAGAGCATATCCTCAAGCATCTGGATCGTGCACTCGGACTGACCATCAGTCTAGGGATGGTATGCTATACTCAAAAGTATCTGTGAACCCAAAGCCTTCTGATGTCCCTGCCAGAACTGAGAAGTAAAGCACACATCCCTATCTGAAACAACAGAGTGTGGAAATCAATGTAGATGTTCAATCTCTCGGATGTACAACCATCCCATCTCATCAACACTGATGGTATCCTTGATCAGAAAGAAGTGAGAAACCTTCGTAAGCCTATAGATGACAACCCAAACATCATCACTCCCTCGAGGTGACCTTGGTAACCCGGTCACGAAGTCCATTGCGACATCATTCCACTTCCACTCGGGAATGGGTAACTGCTGGTCACTAATGCTCTGCTTTCACCTGCTGGCAAGTAGAACATCTCACAACAAAACTAGCAACATCTCTCTTCATACCTAGCCACTAGTACTAGCGGTGTAGATCATGATACATCTTGGTGATGCCAGGATGAACTGCCCAAACCGAGGAATGAAAATCCCACATCAGATCCTCACATATGTCTGTTGGAACCCATAAACGTCCCTAAAAATGCAAGATCTCATCCTCACCCACTATATATCCAAGAATAGGGTCCTCTCCCGACACACTCTCTCGCATGACTAAGCCTTCTGAGTCTAATAGAGGCCTCATCCGTACCCGATCAAGAAGATAAGAGGTAACAGCTATAGAAGATAGGTAAGTCTATACCTGTCTGTCGTGCACCTCCAGATCCATCTCATAGAACAGATCCATAAGCTTCCACTCAAAACTGGCCTCCTGAACTGCCTGAATCTGAGTTCTCCTGCTCAACGCATCTGCCACTGCATTGCCCTTTCCCGGTGTATAGGAAAGCTCGAAGTCGAATGTCTGAGGATACTCGACCCACCTACGTTGTCTTAGATTCAGATCATGCTGAGTGAAGATATAATTGAGACTATTGTGGTCAGTGAAAACCAAAATGTTCTCTCCCAGAAGGTATTGTCTCCAACAGTGTAAGGCATGAACAACAATTGCTAACTCTAGATCATGCGTCGGTTAGTTCCTCTCATGTGGCCTCAACTGCCGAGACCTGTAAGCAACTACCCTATCTCCCTGCATAAGCACAGCTCCCAGCCCGATACCTGAAGCATCATAGTAAACAGTATAGCCCTTGCCCGGCTCTGGAAAGACCAATATCGGTGCTAACATCAACATCCCCTTTAGCTCCTAAAAGGCTGAATCACAAGAATCTGACCATAAAAACTTCACCCCCTTCTTGGTTAGACCTTTCAGCGGTGCTGCTAGGAATGAAAATTCCTGTTTGGAATGCCTGTAGTATCCAGCCATCCCTAGAAAACTCTGCACCTCAAAGAAATTCTTCGGCTGCTCCTAGGAAACTACAACTCTCACTTTCTCTGGGTCGACTGATACTTCTGTCTTTGAGATAACATGACCCAGAAAGTGAATATGATCCATCAAAAAGTGGAATTTCGAGATCTTATCATATAACTGATGATCTCTTAGTGTACTCAGAACGATATCAAGATGTGTGGCATGGTCGTGTCGAGTGTGAGAGTACACCAAGATGTCGTCCACGAAAACCAGCACAAAGGAATCCAAGTACAGATGGAACACTCGGTTCATCAGTACCATAAAAACTGCTGGCACGTTCGTGAGACCAAACGACATGACTGTATACTCATATAGACCATACCTGCTCCTGAAGGCTATAAGAGGTATATCTGACGGTCTAACACATAACTGATGATAACCAGACCTCAAATCAATCTTTGAGAACACCCGGACTCCTCGAAGACGATAAAATAGGTCATCGATCCTCGACAAGGGATATCAGTTCTTGACTGTCAACTAGTTCAGCTTCCGATAATCCATACAAAGTCGAAGGGTGCCGTCTGACTTCTTTTCAAACAGGACAGGCGAACCCCAAGGAGAAGTACTGGGTCGGATGAAACCCTTTTCCCGCAACTCCTCCAACTGCTTCTTGAGATCCTGCAACTCAGGTGTAGCCATACTATAAGGAGGAATGGACACCGGTGCCACTCCTGGAATGAGCTCAATCGAGAAGTCTACCTCATGCTCCAAAGGCAAACCAGAAAAGTCCTATGAAAAGAAATCCCTGAAACGATCCACCACTAGAGGAAAGTCTAACTGTGAAATCCCCGGGTCATCCAGATAAAGACTGGTAATCTGGGCTGTAACTCCTCCTAGCCCATGATGCTATGGTCCAGCTCTACCCACTTGGACATCCCAATCGCCTCTATAAAGGAGAGATCCGCCCCCTGGTGATACGAAACTCACCCTACGGTGATAGCAATCGACGACTACCTAGAAGGGAACCAACCAGTCCATCTCGTGAATGATGTCATAGCCTGTCATCTCTAGGACATAGAGGTCCCATAAGAAAAGACACCCTGCAACCTCAAGAGGGCACTCTCTACACTGACGTACGCTAGATGTCCTCATTCCCAATGGCGTGTCAAGAGTCAACAAGTCAGTAGACGAAAATATACAGAGACCAAGTCTCTCCACAACATCAATAGAGATAAAACTATGTGAAGCACCAATATCAAAAAGGGATGAAGATAAAATTGAGGCTACTAAGATCGTACCTCAAACTATAGAAGGGTCAGGATCCTGCTCCTGATAGGTCTACTCCACGACAAAGGTCTGGCCTGTACCGCGGCCCTGCGCCCCTGGCTGACCACTCTGAGCTGACCCACTCTGCTGTCGCTGGTAACCTGGCGACTGACCACCATGGCCGCGACCTCCACCTCAGCCCGAATGGCCAGAAGAACTCCAGTTTCAAGACTGGTGTGAAATTGGCGAAGCATCTTCTGAACGCGAGGTCATAGAATAACACATACCACTAGATGAAGGTGAGAAGATCTGATAGAAGCGCAGAAGATGGACCATCTTGCCGCAAGATCGAAAATCCATCAGGTCTCTTTGGCACTGAGGCCTAGTATTCCCACTCCTACCGCTCTGGTAGCATACAACCTGGCTGCCAGAAGATACATCCCACCTGCCCTGATCTCCTCGAGAAGACTCTCTTCGGCGCTTTCTACTATCCGTAGGAGGAACACCAGCTCTGGATGTTGAACCACCCTGGATCACAACTCCAGAATCCCTCAGGTTGTGCTCAGTGATCAGCGCTTGGTTGAAGATAGAGGATATCGAAGTCAACCTGAAGATATTCACCTAGGAATAGATCTCCTGCCTGAGACCATCCTCGAACTTTCTATCAGGGAACAACTCATCACCTTCTGGGATCAGCGTGAAGCGCTGCAACTCGGTAAAGTGGGACGGGTATTCCATAATAGAAAGATTACCCTACTGTAGACTCATAAACTCCCAGGCTCCGTCATCCCTCAAGGTCTCTGGGTAATATTAGTCATAGAAGGTGCAACAAAACTTGTCCCAAGACATACTATGCTGGTATCCTGACTGCAAAATCACCTCCCACCACCTCTTGGCAGTGTCACTGAGCATATAAGTGGCCAACTTTACCCTTTTATCTAGGGGTATCTACAGATGCTCAAAGATCATCAGTGTGGCCTCTAACCATGACTCTACATCCTAGAGACCTCTATCCCCTGAGAAAGTAGGAGGATGCTGCTGCTAAAAGACCCGCGTCAATTCGGCCATCGACGGGGCAGGAGGCATCGATCCCTGAAAAGTCTGCATCATCCCCAGGAAGTCCTCCATGAACTGTGTATCGGCGCCTTTGATGGGTAAGACTGTTGGTGCCAAGGCTGGCACAATAGGAGGATCTGCAGGAGGTCCCTAATCGGCCATATCCGGCGTCTGATCACCCTCTAGTAACTGACGTACAACCGAAGGACGTCTCAGAGGCATAACTCTGAAAAGATCAAAAGAACACCTCCGATCAGTATTATCAAAGACTTAGAACACAAAAGTACAAAATTGGAATAGGAGAAGGAAACATTCTAGTTTACAAAATATGACTACACGACGTGTATAAAAACTACACGGCGTGTTCACTTAAACCAATGACATGGGCGCGTAGTCCTACCACCTTTGGTCGTGTAACACCCCAACTACATGGTGTGTTGTCCCCACACATGGTGTGTACTTGAACTCTATTCCCCTTCCTGAGTCTCCTTACATGGCTAACCCACATGGTCCTCTTAACCCTAGACTACACGTCATGTTCACTAAGGACACGGTTTGTACTAGACAAGGTTTCGGCAACCCGTGTTGTTAGTTACACGGTCGACTACACGGCTGACCCTTACACGGAATTTTCCGAACAAACACGACATGTATATGAGAAGATAACACTAACCCATGTTGTTCGTTACACGTCCGGGTACCTGGAACAAGACTACACGACGTGTTCTTTACCAACATGGTGTGTTCTACTCGAGCTTCCACAACCCGTGTTGTTAGTGACACGGCCGGGTACACGGCTCTATACTACACGGCGTGCACCTACCGTACACGGCATGTTCCTAAAAAAATTTCCTCAACACCGTGTTCCTGCTGACACAGTCAGTGACACAGTCTAAAACTACACGACGTATAGTCATAAAGTACACGCCGTGTATTCTGGGTTTTTTCGGGCAGTAACTCAAAAACTGCACCAAATCCCATAAACACAGAAAACAAGGCATGAAGGTGATAAATTCCGATCCGTGAGGGCCCATACTCCCCACAAACCAAATATTGGCATCCAAAACAGTCATATATAAGGAAAATAGGTCAATGATTCACCAATTTCCAATTCAAGAGGGCCCATAACACCTCCAGAACCAAAATTTGGCATTCATTTAAGTAAGGTACAATAAAAAAAATCCTCTATCAAACAAAATGGATTCTATCAAAGCATATATCACAGAAGCATGCATAATCTACAAAAAGTCTATCACAACAACATGAAATCGCTAAAGAACCCTAAATGGCATGGCAATAATGCATGGCATGTTATTTCTAAAAAGTGTCTATATGATGCATTAGATGGCATACCCTCATCTCATCGGGTTGAGACAGAAATAGAACCATAATAGAAACAAAAATAAAGAAAAAAGTCATGTGAATCACTCTAGGTGAAATCATATCAACTGTAAAATCTCAAGACCAGAAAATTGCAATAAACAAGGTAGTATGGATTTTTCTTGTACACGGGTTAGCTACTCCCAGGCATAGCTTATTACCAAGTACCGAATCCATCATATCCCTGGATAAAGGATCCAAAAAATAAATCAAGAGAAAAGAACTCCTTTGATACCACTTTGTAACTTCCTGGTTCCGAAAGCCACCCAGAGGCGCCCCGTACCCGGTTGGTCACATGGCCTCAAGCACATTTCCCCAAACACCAGAGGCTGCCGACTAGCATCGAGAGCCTTGGGTTTGATGGCGGGGAAACTATTCCCTCATTGGCAGAGTACATAGTGGATGTAAATAAACATGCAAGAGCGGAAGCATTAAATAACCAACAATAATAAACAACGGAATGACTAAATCAACAAACAACTGGAGCTCATATGTATATATATGAAATGATGCATGATACATATCTAGGAAAGCATCCAAACAAGTCACAATGCTGAAAAATACAATAGTACCAAAACAAGTAGAAAAGAAAGTAAACATATCCTCAGCATCGCAAGACAAAGCTTGGTCCCATGCTCTCCTGCTCTAAAGAAATCAAGTACCAGAAGTCGAAGGGTGCTTGCCCTTGTCTATACCTGCAACAACATAGTCTATTTGGGAGAAAAAACATGACCCAAACAGGGTGTGAGACTAAATCCCAGTAGGCAACCACCCAAAGATCTATGCCTAATAGTCAGTGAGTATATGCAGGTAATAATACAAAAGAAGTAAACAGTAGCAGCAATAACAGGCACCAATCAGTAAGTAGTAAACATGATGATATACAAAAAGTAGCGGTGAAGAAACAACTAACACTAATAGGAAACCCTTTGGGAAGTACTCACATCCATCCCCTCTGGTCCTATCCAAGAAGTGCCACAACCCTCTGGGCAGTGCACTCAGCCTAACCCCTTTGGTTTGGTCATACGAAATTATAAGACTCTCTGGGGAAGCTCACTCGGTCAATTCCCCTTATAGTCTAGGGTAGTCAGGGAATCTCTGAGGGAGATCACGTGGTCTAAACCTCTTGGCCCCAAGGACTAGAGACTCTATGAGTAATCTCACTTGGTCAATCCTCCTATAGCCTTAGGTATACCACAGACTCTCTGAGGAAGCTCACTCGGTCAATTAATCCTCTAGCCTTGGAAGGTTTTAAAGACATTCAAACAAGGTAAAGACTCTCTGAGGAATCTCCCTCGGTCTACCCTCCTGTAGTCTATAATAATTAAGACTCTCTAGGGAGCTCACTCGGTCTATCCCCTGTAGTTTATAATGTCCAAGACTCTCTGAGGAAGCTCACTTGGTCAATCCCCTTATAGTCTATAATATCTAAGACTCTCTGGGAATCTTACTCGGTCTATCCCTTATAGTCTATAGCACCGAGTTCTAACGGTCCCGTGCTAGTCAGTGCATATTAATTCTATTAGGCCAGAGTACACCTATAGAGCTACTTGTCTAACCAAATTACACCTATAGAGTTACTTGGCTAAACAGTCTACAGAGCAACAAGCATGTTAACAACATCATTCCGTCCTATAATCTCAAGGCATGGAAACTGGTACAACGACCAAAGGTTAAAAAGACCCAAAGGTTACAACAAGAACAAGGCATGGGAAAAACATCCAAGCATGACAATTATCCATAAACATGATCAATTTACCTCTACACAAGCATGAAAGCAAGGCAGAAATAACCATAAGGGAAAAAAGGTAAACACGCAATACCCCGTTCATAGGTATTGGTGCAATTTTCACATAAAACTCGAATACATCGAAAGGTAAGGCACAAACCACCTACCTCGATCCTAGGAGATCAATATACTTGAACCAAGAGGATTGATTCTACTCAAAATGGTGTAGATATACGAAAATTCACAAAACGTTAAACCCACAATAACTTCAGAAAGAGGAGGAATTGGAAAATAGGGATCTAGGAGAAGGAAGGACTCACTGCTGCAGTTCCAATGCAATCAACGATGGTCGATTCGGAGAACGGACAGAGGCACAGATGCTTAGAGAAGATCCATGGCCATACGAGTCGCTCTCAATCGAAGGCACTAGAGAAGAAGATAGTTCTATCGATTAGGCACGACACCAGTCCGTTTAATGAAAAAAAAGAAAATACACGGCGTGTATTCTTGAGTACACGACGTGTACTCTACTTTTCCGTAGTCCGCTTTAAGCGGCCTCCACTTCACCCCTACACACCGTGTGTGTGTCCCACACATGGCCATAACATGTCCTGGTGTGGTAAGGGAGTACACGGTGTGTACTCAGAAATTACATGGTGTGTACTTCAAATATTTCAAGAAACTCTTCTTTTCTAAAAAACTCCAGGAAAAAGAAAGACATACCTGAAAACGAATATCCTGGTTCTTATAGTATGGGTAAGTGAATAAATGATCAATGATTTAAATATGAAATTATCAAAATAATATGAAATTAAGGATCTTGGTAAGAGAAAAATATTATTTGGATGAGGAATATATTATATCATGTTAATTTAACCTTGATGATTTCACAAACACCATACATGGAGACATTTTTTATAATGTTCAATATTCTTTCAGAAAATCAGTTTATATTACTCTCCTAATTCACTAAATGTTTTCAAAGGATGATTCAATAAATATAGAAAATTAATATCATTATATAAAGAAAATATATTATGAATCAATGGTAGGGATTTTTATATATTCTAGGGTTTTCACTCGACCTGACATAGGATATGTAGTAGGAGTTATTAATTTGGAAAATTAAGATATTGGAAAGTGGATAGTTCGATACTTGAAGGGAGTACAAATATATAATGATGCTTTAAGGTAGCGATTCATTTATTGGGATATATTAGTTATATATTGGGTAGTGATGTTGATAGTTGAATAAGTAAAAGAGGTTCTATTTATACTTCTGGTGGGACAACTGTGAGTTGGGTTTCAAAATTATAAAATATTATTACATTGTATATTATGAAAGTTGAATATATTTTTGTTACTAAAGTAACAAAAGAGAGGATATAGCTGTGTTAAAGATGTTTATATGGATAAATAAGAGAATATATTATTCTTTGACAATCAATGTGCAATACATATTATAAAGAATATGGTGTTTCATTCCAAGATGATGCAAATTCAGTTGAAATATCATTCCATCAGAGGATTATCAAAGATAAATATTTAGACATAAAAAGAAGATTCATGAGAACTTGAATCTATCTGTTATGATGATAAATGTGGTGGATATTGAAAATTTGATTCATTTGTGTTCCTAAATTAGAATTTTTAGATGATGAAGAAGCAAGGAGAGAAATGAAACAATGACTATTAGAGGAGAGGATTATTGAAGGATAATATCTCAATAATCACTATCCTGGTGAAAGAATGTGGAGATGTGTTTCCTAGTTTTATTTATCCCAAACTATAAAATTATACCCAACATACATTTTTTGATAATTTTAAGTAGTTTCCCAATTATTAATTTGGGGTATGAATAGATTTTATTATTATAAATTTTACACAAAGTCGATGTGGAACCCAAATTTAGATTCTCTAGTTTCACATAGGGTTCATATGAAGTTTCAAAAATAAATTTTCATACAGGATGTACATGGATACGTGGATGATAATTTTTTTTATCAATTTTTAAATGGAGGAGTTCATAATTTATGTCATATGTAAATATTTTCAAATAATAAATTAATGATGCAATATTTATTATTCTATTAAATATTTTCCTATCTGAAGGAATATTGGTTTTTTAGTTGTATTGAAAAACCTTATATTGCTCCACATAAATAGTGATAAAATTTCTTCCCTCTTTAGATGTAAATTATTCTACCTAAACACCATAAATCATTGTGTTTTATTTTCCTTTTGTTTTTATCTAATTTCCAAAATACTTTCTACGAAAGCATCTCTTTATTCCATGTCAAATTTTCTTTCTCATCCAAATTTTTTTGGAACACCCACTAAATTATAATAGTATTCTTTTTTATACTAGGAAGAAACTCTTAAAATTTATTCTTATAACTATATTCAATTAATCATTCAAGGAATTAATCCACTAATGTTCCTTTAATACTTTATTAACACTATGAGGTTTAACATGATAAATCCATAGTGTATGAGATTTTTTCCTCAAAGATATATATTTCTTAACTATTTATCCAAGATAATTGATGATTTCATGAACTTCGATATAATTTATTAACATTTTATAAATTTTATTAGTTATTTATTAATTTATAGATGAGGTTGAATTATAATTTTCTTCCTGACTATCACTTGAATCATTCAATTGTTTTGGAAAATCCATCATGTTTTACAACTAATTATTCATCATATTCATCTATTTTAGAAATTGTTATTTATTGTTCGCACCTATTAAATTAGTTATATAACACCTTCAAATTAGTGACATCAAGAATGTTTCTCAATTTATTATCGATATCCTCTTCTATTTAGTAAATAATATTTTTTTCACCAACTCCTCTTTGATCAAATTTTCTTATATTTATACTATTCACATTGATGATACATGGAATACTAAAAAACCTTAAATACATCAATTTAGGGACCCACTTATAATACATATCATATTAATACATATCAAAGTTTGAATAATACAAAAAATAGTTTTGAATGAGAACTGTTATCCGAATCGATTTGTTATAAAAATAGTGCGAGATATCATGTTCTAACAACATGGTTTAATTCATCAAAATCCAACTTATTCATTTTTTTAATAATTTAAAATTCTTTCATATGATAAAATATAAATGAAAGACCCATGAAAAAAAATAAAAAAAAACACATGCACCCCTAAATCCCCAACAAATCCTCTCTCAACCACCCTACAACAACACAATTATCCATTATAATGAGCATACAATAGAAAGATTCGTACAATGAAGAAATACAAGTTATAAAAAAATAGGATATAAATATATAATTCTTTTAAATGGGAAAAAAAATCCAAAAATATATCCCCCAAACATGGGATGACCAACACAAATCGACCAACATGAGAAAACCACCCTCACTGGGGATCCATCCACAAACCTATTCCCATCACATTGCTAAAGATCATTCCTTGAGACATTCATCATCAACACCAAAATTCCTCCATCACATCCACAATAAACTATCAATTTTAATCCTTTCAACTAGAGGACCTCAATGACCAAAAACAAAATCCTATATACACCCCAACAATTGAATCTAGAACAACCTAAAATGATCATCTTTGATTATAAATAACTGATAAAAACATAAACCAGAACCAAAAAACACTCTTTGAGAGAAGTATAGATGAGAAAAACCAAACACCAAAAATAAAAAACAAACCATACTAAGAAAAAAAAAATTAAATAAATTTGAGGCCCTCCATCAATAAATTTTTGGGGAAGATCATACTCCATTTAAACTAATAAAATAGTCTCCTATACAGGTTATATGTGATGGGGTTAACATACACTCCATCCCAAAAAGAATAGTTTACCACTACTATATTCTAAAAAACAATATTTAGTAAAAAAATATAAATAAAAATATATTAACCCACTAGAATCCATTAGAATGTGAACATGACTGAAAAAGAAGCCTTGAGACAAAATACTTAAACACAAACAACTGTAACCCCCCAAAAAAGAACAAATAGAAACCATGATGTATAGAAAATCAATCACACTTAGTTCTCTAAACTAATGGTCTCACATTTCCCAAATAACAAGGAAAATTATATAACTAAAGCAATTATCCAAGCCCTCCATGAACACATCAAGCAAAGGTCCACTACCAATACCAATGGATCCCTCATATTCACCATACCATCTCCAAATATTCTCTATATATGATTTATCATAAGGAAAATTATTAAAACCTAGTGCATGATCCCTCCCTTTGATAGGACACCCCCAATAACATTCACCTATAATTAATTAACCATTGTGAGACAAAACCATGATTATAAACATTTCCAACTCAATAACCTTGACATAGCTAATATCCATCAGACTTTGATTACTTCACTCAACTATATCAGTTTTTTGAGGAATATATTGTGCAATATATTCATATTAAATATTTTTATTTATAATTAAGCATAAAATCTTTTCTATATTCATCCTAATTATTCAGACAAAAAATCATTAAGGAATAACCATATTTATTTTCATCACTTCACTTGAAACTCTTAAAATTATCAAATTACTTGGATTCATACATCATGATCATGATTTATGTGATCCATGTAAAATCATCAATAAAAAATATAAATTTAATATCTCTATTCATTTATTTATTCTTCATCTATACATAAATATATAAATATAAAGTTTATGAGGGAAGAGTTTATTAGATATTCAACATTTTATTTAATTTATTCACAATATTTCAATTTTAAAATTTAGAACGTTATAATTTTTTTTTCTCTTTTTAGAAATCAAACATCAGAAAAATTATCTCCTTGAGCCAAATTGTATATAATCTTTTGGTCAATATAAACAAGATTTCTATAGCACAACTAATTTCCCTCTTTGATGCTCAAGTATTAAGAATTTTAAACTTATCTCATCTAACATATATTTCTCTAATTCTATTATCATATAGAAATAAAAAATATATCTTTTAAATATTTCACCAAACATTCATCTTTTCAAAAGTTCACATTATTTTTTATCACATTGTTGTGGAACACTAAGCTGATCATGTTCGAAAACATAAATAAAGTGAGAAATATTTAACTTATGCTTCTTATATATAATCTATATTAAAATAATCCCTTTGATTATGAGTGATCTATCATGACTAAATTTATTTGATCCATCCTAACAATTTTCTAAGCCATTGAGTAGTGTTATATCACCTGTAATACATGATGAAAATCCCCTGTCAACTATCAATGGAAGATTATTTTATGATACATTAAAATATACCCCCACTATAATAATTTTACCATTTGTTTTTATTTCTTCATATGAAATATTTAAGTATTATTTATACTAAATTATGATGTAAAAATAGGAAGAAAAATATCATCTAATCAACTAATAAAATTGATTCTTCATTTGACCTTTAAAATAATCAATCTTTCTTTGAACTAGTTTTCTTTGAGAGAGTTGTATCAACCACAAATTTTAACATCAATATCATATAGAATTATTAAAATACAATTATAAAACCAAAAACTCTTTTTAATATTTATATAAGAACCCTAAAAAAATAGTAAAAAATGAAAATCTTTAAGAAGAAACTACTTACTATCTAGATTCTTAATTTTTTTTATTTTATCCTTTTGAAAACTAATCTTGGATAAATTATATGAAAAAAAATTATTTTTATCCTTAATAAATTCCTATATATTTCTAATATTTTCCATGAATTTTGATCCTTGGTATTGTAGTTATTTTATTCTTAAAATCACATTTTCTAGATTTTTTAAAATTCTAGAATTCATATATTTTTGCTACACTCTTCATATTCATTACCATTGACTAATATGGAACCTTATTAACCTTAAATTAAAGATATATTAAATATATAATGGGATTATTTTTTATTATAATGATCATAAAAATTATTTAATTATTTATAAGTCATCTGATTTCTATTTGAACTTTCACAAACTTCTCACATGCTTTTCTCACCAAAAACATGAAATTATTTGACTATTCTTAAAAAACTGACCATATTTACTGATAATAATCAAGTTATTTTTCATTTTATTTTATAATTTCATTATACACACAATTTATTTTCTTTTACTAAATAATTGTGAAATTCAAACTCTAATCTTATTTCACCAAAAAAATCATTTTCTCCTTAAAATTTATAAACCTCATTTGATATTGAGAAATCTATACAAAAATCTAATTCCCCCATATCCAGTTTGTAAAAAATCATGAAATATTTTTTATTAAAACCACTTTTTTATGATGTGAGACCCAAGGCACCATGATAATTGAGCGAATCTGGGTGTTTAATAATAAAACCTTTTTCTCATTATGCTTTCTGGTCATCAGATCTTGTTCCTTTATTAGATGGAACAAATATAAATCTATATTTCCCTATGATTTTATAAAAAAAACATAGAATAAGAAAATATTATTTTATAGTGTATGAAACATGCAACACCGTGCTTAAACAACTGATAAAATATATTTCTTTAAATTTAATCTCTTCGATAGATTACAGAACATGCTACCCTGAGTCTGAATGAACTACAATATAGTATACCAATATAAACTAGATATAAAAATTGGTGGTTATGAATAGTAATACCTAAATTTTAAAAATTATGGTTATCTATTGACGATAAATAAAATAAGAGTCATTTAAAAGAAAAATAAATGTTTCCTAAAAAACAATATTTTTTCTGAAAGGTGTGTTAGTCGTGATTTACATACATAATTTAAAATTAATTTTTATCACTTTAAAATTATTTTAAAAAATTAACCTCATTTTTGAAAACATCATATTGAAATTATATTAGGATTAATTTTTGGGATTTTTTTGTACTATTACATTTTTCAATGAATAGTGAAAAATACTGAATTTTAATTGAAAACTACTTTCATTTTAATTATTTATAAATTTAAAATATATTTTGAATTGGTTTTAAAAAAAATTTAGTTCAATTATATATATATTAATCTAATTTATATCATTTTAATCATTTTAATTTTGAATTTTGATATAAAAACATTGTAATCTTTTGAACATTTTCTTCTTAAAAACCCACTTTCTTATCGTGCCTAGGAGATTAATTTTTAATTAAAATTTTCCACATTTGTGATTGGAATTTTAAAAAATAGATTAAATAATTTGAATTATAATTATTTATATTATCTTATAGGTTCAAATTAATTTTTGACCACAATGAATAGTAAAAAAAGTAAAAATTACTTACTACAGTTAAGGTAAAAATGCGTATATCGAGTGTTAAACTAAAAAGATAATAGTTAAATTAGCCTAAAAACTTTTATAAAATATATTTTATGGACATTTTTCTACATTATAATTTCTAAGTATCATTAATACTTCATTTTGGGTCCTTTTAGAACATGAAAAACCTAGGTACACCTTTTTGTTTTCAAAAATTACAAGTGTGCCACTCACCTCACTTGTAAAAGGCCACCCCTCTTCTCTCTTCTTCAAAACTTCACAACCTTTTGGTTCATCCAATACCAATTAAAATCACTTACCAAATTAACTAATCTAATATTATAATCCTTATTTTGTGCATAAAGACATCTTATTAAGGCATTGGTTCAAACCTTAGGAGAATACCTGATGAATAGGTAACGTTCTTTAACGAAAGTTTTTATTTTATTTCTCTATCCAACTACATAAATTATTATTAAAACTCAATTATATCATAAATGAAATATATTAAATATATTTTTTATGTTTTTATGTTAAGTTCATGACATGAAAAAATCCCCACTTCCATCAATTATGTTACTAAATTATCATTCGTGTGTACAACAGACTACAACCTCACGAACCGATGCCATTTATCTTTCCATTTCCACCTCTCATTGTTGTGTATGATGACAGATATAAAGTATATACATATGATATTTATAAATTAATTATATATATAGAGTCATCATATTTTATATATACATTTTTTTTAATTTCTATTTCATAGGAGATACGACAACGTCGCTCGTGTGTACGGCATATTACCGCCTCACGAAGTGATGTGATTCGTCTTTAACTAACGCTTTACATGAAATTGATAAGAATAAAGATAATTATCATATGTGATATAAGTTACCTAATTATTATAATTATTTAGTCTTTATCACTATAAAAAGATAGTATATATCATTTTATTTCTTACTTTTTTCACTCAACGAAGGATGATAACATCATTTGTGTAACTGTGGACTACCGCATTTACAAAACAATGTGACACTATTTTCATCAACACACCACATGTATGATATATATAATAATATTAAAATAAAAAATATTTTATTTATTACATTATTATCATTCTGAAAATAAAAAATATTGATTACCTTTTTTTTCATAATGATTTTTGAAAAATGGAAATGTTACACATGCTTATGTATGACCTACTGTCTCCATGATCGTAACATACTTAATTTTATAAAACCATATTTCATGATTGGTATTAAAAGTATAATTGATGAATAAAAATGATAATTATTTCATTATTTGTATTTTAGAGATGATTAAATTATATAATATGAATAAGAACTTGAACTTTCTTGACAAAGCATGAATGAAAAAAAAAGCAATTAACACCTGAAACAATGAAAAAAATGAAATATTATTAACAAATGGGTGATAAGATGTTATAAAATTATCATATGTGATATTATAAATATTAATATGGTTATATTAATATTTATTATCATGTTTAAAACCAGTATACATGACATTAAACCATGTTCAACTAAAAGGAAGTGTGAGGTAAGATACTTTGTCTCAATTTCTCTTAATTGAGGCATATTGTAATGTTATGAACATAATTTCCTTTATATGATATATATACCATGAATTTTAAATGTAAAATCATGATTAATTAATAATTAATGATATTTTAAATTTAAATTTAATTATTTTATTCAATGAGATTTGAATTGAAAATTATAAAGTGGTAAAAGTTATTGTACAATCACACTTTATTTTGTGATTGTTAACTTTATCATGAAACAATCAATTTATTATGATCATTATTCATTGTAAATTTAATTTAAATTAAATATAAATAATCTTCTATTATTTGTATAAATATTTCCTAAATAAGATACCATTTCTACATACATTTTTTACTTTGAATGTTATCTGATTAACAATGAAAATATTGTTAAATTCGTATCCTTTAATCAATATGGATACTTTATGATAAGGAATATTGATTCATGAATCAAATTTATTATTTGATATATGGGTAATTATTTGTATAGACAGATATGGGTGGGGTCTAGTTATTGATATCCCCTCAATGCATCAACAGGTCTCAAGTGACAAATAAGTTGTCCAAATTAAATGAGTTTCTACCTATAGTTTTAAACCATCTTATAAAGGCCTTAATGGTAGAGGTATATTGTGCCAAAGAAATGATGTCCAATAATAAATCATTTAATTAATTAATAATTTATTTATTACTATCTATGATATTTTCACAATGATATTATTTTCGGATTCATTTCATTCTTTGTTTATTGATTAAATGGGATGTGTATACAGTAATTTATTTTTCCATATTGATTATGCCTTATCTTATCATAATAGTAAATTTATTTAAATGGAATATCTATTCAGTTATTTAAATTTCTTTTTTGAAATCATAGTTATTTTGGTTCCTTTCATCAAGATATAAATAAGTGATATTTGAATGAGTTTTAAAGGATAAAATTCATTTTATATTGTTATATATTTTGTTTTATTATATATTACCCATGTAAAATGGGTATTATATATGTATCTAGTTCTCAAAAACTTCTAAACTAACCGGTCATTCAGTATTCGACCCATTGTATCTATGAAAATGTAATACAATAGACACTGACTTTGGGCTACTAGAGTTGGGGTCATTACAATTGGTATCATAGGATGTTTATTAGAAACCTTGGGAACTAGATTTAGGAAATCATCGATTATAAAGCATAACTATATGATAGAATTTGAGGATAAGTATAGAAGAGAATCCTAAAGTTTTGGTAAGGAATGTATTATGGGATTTTTCATAGAAAATACATCCCTATTTGGATACTACAAGTGGCTATGGTTCTGATAGAGAGATACCTACGCGTAAAAAATAAAAAAAAGGGAGTGTTGGGTTTGACCTGATCATTACTTGGTGAATACAAAAGTGCCTTAAGATTAACCTGGTTTTAAATCCCCAAAGGATGTTATTAGGACAATTCATATTTTCATTATAAAACATTATGAAGGATTTGAAAATAAAGTTATCCCAAATGAAATCATGTTTATGATTAATAGATTAGTTATGCATAAATTTCTAAATTTATAATAATTATTTCACTAGTTTTGGGATCAAAAATTATATTTCATAATTAATAATCTAATCTATTGTATTACATCATTTAGAAATTTTTCATAGCAGAAGGAAAGGAAATCCTATCAATTCATATAATCAAAATAATAAGAATGATCATTTCTTTGATGGGATTAGACCAATATTTTTAAGGGAACTATCTCCCAAATATTTTTATCATATAAAGACATATTATTATGTGCTAAAAGTACAAATATTTAATTATCAAAGTATTATGGAATCAAATGGAAGCAAGAGAAGAAGAGGAAAACATGGAAACAGATAGATAAAGGGAATAAGGTAAAGAAGGATTTTCCAACATGTGATACTTATGGAAGGAAAACAAATTGTAAATTCTTAAATGGAAAATGATTTTGTTACAAGTGTGGAGAGAAATTACACCATTATCATGATTTAAAGAGAAATAAGAAAATTTCCAATGATTAATTCTTAAACCATAAGGATATGAGGCACTATACATACGAATTCTCTAAAAATCAAAGGAATATTCCTCAAAAGAAGATAAAGGATCAGAGTAAATATTATTCTATTACCATAGACAATGTGGAATGATTAATGTGATTTTGTTTGGATTCAATAATTATGTAATTTGATTATTTTATCATTGATATCCTGGTTATAATAATTATGAAATGTATAAGGATTTTACTATAGTACCTTTTCATTAAGGATTTGAAAGCATATGTTCAATGATACTGATGAAAAAAAATGATTTAATATAAAGTTGATCTTTTTGGAGAATATATTATTAAGGGAATATAACACTTAATATATTCTTTATATGAATATAATAATGACAATAATATGTTTTTGATATAGTATTTTTGACAATGAAATCGGTTAGTGATTTGATGTTTTATGCTATTATTGATGGATTTTACAATGTTTTTTTGATTTAAGGAATATATAAAATAATATTTTTTTAAATTAAGAAATAAAGAAGAATTCTTGGTTTCAATAAGGTTTTATGGTAATTTATGTTAGTTCCATGTTTCAAGAGAATACATGATGAAGTTATTCACATATTTAGTATGTGATGATTAAGAATCACTTCATGTTGCTTGGGGGATTAATGACAAGTTAATTTTGGAATTTCAATGACCTTATTTATAATGTTTTGTATCATAATATTTTAAAAGGGTCATAAGGTTAACTATTTATGAAATGGTTTAAGCTTAAATTTGGATGAGGTTTTAGAGATTAATATGTCACTTCACCATATGGAGATTTATTCATATTGGATAACCTATAATAACCATTTTTAATAATAATAACAAGAGATAAAAGGAATTAATTATCATTCTGTTATGTATATTAAGACTCATTAAAAGTAAATTTTAGTGATTGAGGAATAAATAATTAATTTTTGGATATTATTTTCATGGAGTGAGTAATGAATTGTAAATTCATCGAAGAACAATCGAAATATGAATTTGTAATGATGAAATAGAAAGATATAAAGTATTTATATTTTCAAATATTCTCATTTTATATATTAAATTAATTTCTCAAAATCAAGTAAAAGTATATCAGAATTTTTTTATCCTAATACATTCATTTTTGTTAAACCGATGGTCTTTTAAATCATCACATATGTATGGTTTTTAGGTCCTTAAATTTCCATTTATTATTCACTTTATTATGATAAATTACTTATATCAATCTCTATAATTATTTATACTTTTATTCCATGTCCATATCTTTACCTAAAACCAATTTTATCTTACTTGGAATCATAGTTTTGTGATTATTCAAGATGACCTTTGTAATTCCCTTTCTCTATTGTCAAGAGGCTGTTATATTAACCATTCTCACAATGAGGTATTTCAAGAAGGTTATTTCTAATATAAAACCCTTTATTATTGAGATCAATTTTAAATTTTTAGGATGAAGTTTATATAAGGTGGGGAGAATGTAATACCTTGAAATTATAAAAGAGTAACATTTTATTTGACAACATATGTGATATGTGTAAAGACCTAGAATTATATCAATACAATTTACCTTCTTATAACTATTTTATATAGTATAAATCATATAAAATCACATAGAGAACACAATAAAAACTTTATAAATAAATAATGAATGAAATAAGTGGTATTTCTAGGAACTAAGGAACCTATAAGAATGTAATAGTAACTTAACATTTGCAATAGTAATTTGACCCTTATGAATTGTAAACTATCCAATCGAAAAGTAACCTCACCTATGAAGGTATAAATACAATTTTGACATCCTATAAATGAAAATATGATATAATTATATAATAATTTAAGTAAATAAATGTTTTCAAAATGATAAATTAAATTTTTGTATTTTTATAAAACATAAATGTTTATTTACAATTTTATAATCAATATAATGATTTAAAAGAAAATTTATTTCATAAAATTGATTAATAAATTAATATTTTATCATCTTATGATTAGATTATAATTTTATGATATCTTAATTAATTTTTCAAAAGCGTCATGAAATTAGTTATAATTTTAAAATCATTATTTTTTCGAGTAAATGATGATTTTAATTAAAAATTAAATTTCTAATATTTATAAAATTATATTCATAAAATTGAGTTCATTTTTGAATTATACACATAAAAAAATTGTTCGGGTAAATTTTTCGTGTTTTTCTAAAATAGTTGAATTTTTGGTGAATATTGAAATACATTAATTTACAGTATTTAACAAATACATGATTTATTGAGTCATAGATTATGTATGGATGATTAATGCACATAATATATTACTATAATTTATTATTTTAATATATTTATTGATTAGGATCCAATTATGAATATTCTTGAGCCAAAATAATAAACAAATGAATAAAATAATAAAAAAACACCCCTCTCTACTATAAATACCACCCCTCACCACCTAATCTATTGACACATATTAATCCTCGAAGCTTATCAAATTTCTTCTCAATACTCTTTCCAAGTATCTATCCCCAATCCAAAAGCCTTTAGTCTCAATAAAATACCAAACTCAAGTTCCTAAAGGTGGTTCTCAAGGAGAGGAATTCAAGAGGTAAAAACATCTTTCCTTTTATTTTCATTTCCACTCCTCACCTCCTCTGTCAAAAAATTCTTGATAAATATATTATATTATATAAATTATAATTTTATTATGAAAATGTAAAATCCACCATCAAATATCTTCCCCACTTCCTTTTATTCTAAAAATGAAAATATCATCTACGAGGTGTTGATTTATTGCCTTCGAGGATGACACATTTTCATTTTAATTTTCCGCCTTCAAGGATAGACATAAAACCATTATAATGGTTGGTATAGATTGTAAAATTAATTTTATAACCCTTTTTATATTCTGAAACTAAATTTTATACACAATAATTAATTTTGAAAAAAAAACTAGTTTGGGAACGAAAAATTGCCAAAATAATCTAAACGATTATCACTAACATCTTATCTTACAATTCATCCTCACACCAAAAAACCAAATGACTTATAGAAACATTTAATATTATTTATGTTAATTAGTAACATATAACTTTAATTCTATATATCTATTCCCATTTTACATGATCTTTCATACATTTATGCAAGTGAACTAATCATGAAAACTAGGGAAACGAATGCTCCTGAACAATAAAATTGTATATACAACTCATAAAATAGGCCATACATGAACTTATTAAAATTATAAAAAATAAAATACATGCATAAAAGGTTATGAATTAATTAATTAATGGATTTAATTTTATTATCCAGGAACTTAAGATCAATTGTAGAACACTTTCAAACATAAGTTAATGGATTCCTTCTGAACCTCAATTTTTCCTTTGGGTTACACTTTCTATCTATTTACCCCAATGTAAATCTTATTTATTTTTTAAAAATTATTATAAATTCTATGTATATGTTCTAAAATAATGTATATATGTCATTTAATCATTATTTTATTGGGATATAAATTTTTAAAAAAGGTTCCCTTCTCAAATATTTCTGATAAGAAAGCCCAATTAAATACAACTTCTTGATTTCTTACCCATTTTTGAGTGCACTTTATAATCTATTTTAAGCCAATATATTTTTCTAAAACCATTAATTTTATCATAAAAAACTATATTGGTTAATTTTTGGTTTTATAAAAACAAATACTCATTTTATATTTTAAATAATCCATAATATTTTCTTTAAAACCATACTAAAATGTTTTATTTCTAAAGTTTCTTAAACACTCTTTTTAAATTTTTTCACTTCATCTTGACATAAATTATCATGATCTATGATTTTTTTTCATAATGAATCAACATTTATGATTTAAATAAATTCTTTCATGGACACCATTATGACATTCCCCTTTGATATTGTAATGACCTGAACTTTTTGAATAATATTTGTTTCCTAAGAAAATGTGTGTTATATTATTTTTATTTAGAAAAAAATGTTTTTTTCATGAAGTGAATATAAAGGGAAACAAGACCATATATATTCAACTATTATATGACCATTATAAAATTATGACCATTGGTAAATATTACCATTGGGAACTACACTCTTGTTAATAATTTTAACATTATCATTAAAGTTTAAAAGTTAAATTTTGACAAAGTAAAATTGATATAGAAAGGAGAGTAGATGACCTCAACTAGTAGAGTCATTACATTTGAAGCCCATTGTTGAAACCTAAGAGGGAGGTATCATCAATGAGGTTATTTCTTGACCAAACCAAATATGAGATTCAACAAGTGAAGCCTGGTTGAAATCTCCTATGAGAGAAGTTCAAGTTAGTGTAGATTACCACATGGTCGATGTTAGCCGAGGCACCCCACAAAACTACCTCCATTGAACACCTTACTCTAAGGGTGTATTAAATTGTAATAAGCAGTTATGTTTTAAGTTTGTAGTTACCTAAAGTGTAATTCCATTGTACAAATACAATTTTCATTCCATCATTTCCATTTCAAGAATATTTTTTCTTAATAAAATTGAGAATAAATTTGATAAATTGATTTTTTGGAAAGAGATTTTACTTTTCAAAAAATAAATAATTATTAAAATAAATTATTGTATTATTAATATTTTTTATTTTATTTAAATTGTATGATTAAAACACTCTTATTTAAAAATAAATGATAAAATAAATATGTTTTTATTTTAAAGTGTCAGAAAGTTTACTATGCATTTTCAATCCGCTATTATTTTTAATAAATAAATATTTTTACATTTAATGGATAAAATTATCATATTAATAAAATTATTAGGATAAAATAAATATAATTTTTTAAATAATCACATAGAAATTAAATTAGGGTGAATTTATGAGAATGTTAAAAAATACTTTATTTTTTCATGAATAGTAAAAATATAGTTTTCATTTTTAAGTATATTAATGGCATCATAATTATTTCATAATGATGTAATAAATAATTAAAAAAATTAAATGTATTAAAATATTTTATTTTTATTAATATCAATTATATTAATACATTTTAATCAATTTCAAAATATATAATTTACTTTCCAAATTCTAAAAGGGAAACTTTAACTTTAAAAATCGTATTTTGTGAAAATATTAATTTTCCTTGAAAAAATAAGTAATATAATGTGATGGTAGAATATTTTGGATTAAAATAACCTGAAATGTTTCCCAAGTGTCCAATTACATGGGAAAATACCATGATCAAACCCATGGTTTTTTTCATTTTCCACTACCTAGGTGTCCAAAGCCTTTATTTACAAATTATTAAAAAAAGCCTCCACTTTTTCTATAAATACCCACCAATTTATCAATTTAATTTTACTAAATATTCATCCTATAAAAATATATTATAGTTTTACATCCCAAGGAGTCATCCAAATGTTTCCTCAATCCCCCAAGGTCCCAATCCTCAAGTTTAATGAATTACTCTTCAAGGTATAGGAAATATCCACTTCTCTTTTTTAATTCAAGTTTCCTATTTGTAAAGCATGTCTTTACAATTTATAAAATAAGTTCTTATGGAAAATTAAATTTATCTATTTAATATATTAATATTATTTTATAAATTGGGGACCCATGTCCCTACTCTTTTTACAATTTTCTGATGACCTATTTTATACTTGTTATACTGCCAATTTTACTTCTCAAAATTTCTCTCTTCTCCTCAAGAAATTACCTTTTATTTTATTTATGTGAATACCCAAAACTATTTATTTTATAGGGGTATTAAAAAATATGTAAAAATTATTTATTTTATTCTGTAATTTATATACATAAAATCCTAATTTCCTTTCCATGGGTTATAAATAACATAATGATTTTGTCTTTAATCACTTTTTAAAATTCCATGATTTTTATATGAAACTCGTTAATTATATTATCCATGGGTTATTTATGAAATGTTTTATTATGATTTATGTGGAAAAAATTAATTAATATATATTAAGGGTTATCCATGATAATGATTAAATTCATTGGGTATAAAATTTAATCTATAAAGATGACATATTTTACAATACCTTGGTGAACAAACCTAACAATTTTTATGACACCTCAGTGAACAACCTTGGTGATATAATTATGAATATGTCATTTAATTTTTTTATCCAAATTTATATGTTATGATTCATGTTGTTTTTATTATTTTATTACTCGTTTTCCCTTTCTCTTGCTTTTATGATATTCTTAAAGTTCTTATTGATATTTCAAAAGGACACATGTAAACTGTTTCCCTTATTTTCCCTTACTAGGCCTTATGCTTACCCTTTCCTTTGATGTATGTCCCCAAGTAATGAGATATATTAAAATAACTTAGGATGAACCAATGAATAATCTTTTCACATTGTTTAGAAGAATGTTTTATGTTTTCACATATTTTTTACCTTTTTTTGATGAAACTAAACTTCATAAGATCCTCTATTTGTTTAGTGTAATGAAAATTTTATGTAATAAAAAGGTATTATTCCATAGTTGGTATCAAATTAAAGTTTATTTATTTATGTAAATTTTTATTTGAAAATTTTATAAATAACCATAGGGACAAATTAAGATATAGTAAAATATCTCGGTATTTTTTTTAAAGATTAATTAAGTGGTTTCTGAGAAATGAAATCCCTATATGGATATGAACAAGTGGATTTGGCTCTCATACATATGTATCTTATGGTAAAAACAAAAAAAAAACTCTGCTATAGACTCAAATGGGAATTGGTGAATGACAATAGGCCTTACTGAACTATTGGTTTGGCACTCCTGGGGGATATGTTTAGTTAATATCATGATTTTTATGAACCATTAGGAAGGATTTATAGAAAATATAATTGTTTTTAAAGAATAATATTTTAAATCATGACGTTTTAAGACATAAAATTCTTTTAGAGTTATAATATTCTTAAAAGAAACATGTTTTCAACTATGGTTTTATTCTTTTTAAAAATGGTGGGAAATAAGAGGAACTACGTAAATGGTGAGTGCAATAGACCATGCGCTGATGAACCTCTGATGGAATTCATAATAGAAAACTTCACGAGAATGATAAATCAACTAACTCAAGTTATAATCAATAAATTGAATCAAGTTGAGATACCAGATTACCCTTGAAAGGGGAAAATTTTTATTGAGCCCTTTATATATTAATGACCACTTTCTTTTAATGGGTCTACCGACCCATTGATTACTGAACAATGAAAAAAATATATAGGAAATATCTTTTCTATAGTCCATTATTCAAATTAAGAGAAAGTCATGTTGACTATGTATCTCTTAGAGGTATAAGAGTTTCAGTGGTGGACATTAGCTAAAAACAACAATCCAAGAAGGAAGATTGAAGCTATGGAGTGGGAAGAGTCTAGGAGAACATTTTTCAAAAAATATTTACCACATTCGGTTCAAATGAAAAGAGGAAAATAAATTCCTAGAGCTAAAGCAAAAGGAAAGTGAATCTATGGGAAGCTATGAAATAAAACTTACAAGGCTTTATCACTATACCTCATGCTTTTTCATGGATCCTAATGTAAAATTTTATAGAATATTCCATGGACTAAGACCATATATACCAAAGAATATAAATAATAGAGACTATGATAGTTATGAGAAGATAATGTGAAGTGTTATAAAGGTAGAATTAGAATTCTAAGAGACATTGTGGTCCCATAGATGTAATGAAAAGAATAGATATTTGGAGCCAATTTTGGTGAGGAACTCTGACAATGGATTAGGAGGAAAGAAATTGAAACTTCCCACATGAAAAATACATGGGAAGAAGTATTTAGGGAACTTATTTCTTAGGAGAAGGATATTTTACATGTGTGGAATAAATGCCCATATTGCTCAGAACTATCATAGTGAGGTGGAGAATCAACTTATCAATGCTAATGATAAAGGGAAGATATTGTATGACCATCCTAAAGTCCAATGCTTCAAGTATGGATAGCTTGGGAACTTTTCCAATCACAGTTCAAATATGAAGATAATGGAGAGGAATCACCACCATCCCCAACATAGGCCAAGGGAGAAAGGTCATGAGATTTCAATCACAATGGCTAAAGTTAAAGCTCCAAATTATGTGTTGGAAGGTACTCTCACTGTTATCTCAAAGCTATCGAGTACTTTTTTGATTTTGGTTCTACGAATTCCTTTATTTCCACTATGTTTTCAATGAATATAGAATTAGTCATTGAACTTTGAGAAGTAGATATATCAGTCAAGAATCATGGAGGTATTATTGAAGAATCAATAGTGTATAGAAACTCTAGTATTTTATTTGGTGACCATAATATCATTGAAATTATAGTATTCATTCCCATGCTAGAATTTGATATTATACTAAGGATAGATAGGCTCTCAAGGTATACTGATAAGATCAACTAAAGAAGCAAGAAAATATTAGTAGTCTTGAATGGAAAACCTGTAGTTGTTTTTGAAGTATAGATATTACGACCTGATATTTTCTTAGAAGCACCATACATAGCCTTATTTATAGAAATGATCACTGAATATGATGAAGGAAATAAAATTATAATAATAGAAATTTTTCCCATCATTTAAGAATATATTGACATATTTCCTAAGGAGTTACCTGAACTACCCCCAAAAAGAGAGGTATAGTTCTCCATTAAACTCGTGCTTGGATCCAAGATGATATCAAATACCACATATAGAATGGAAAATATGGACCTAGATAAATTAAAGAAACAAGTCCAAGATCTTTTGGAGAAGGGGTTTATATAACCAAGTGTTTCTCCTTGGGGAGAACCTATTCTATTTGTGAAGAAGAAGGATGAATAAATTCAGGTATAAATTGATTATAAATAACTTAATGGGATTACAATTAAGAACAGGTACCCTATTCTAAGGATTAATGATTTATTTGACCAGCTTTATGGGGATCAATTATTCTCCAAGATTTATCTTTGATTTGGTTATCATCAATTAAGGGTGAAGAAAGAAGATATTTTGAAGAATTACTTCCAAAAAAGATATGGGAATTATGAGTTTTTTTAACTTCTTCTTGAATAACGATCCTACTATATTTATAGATATGATGAATAGAGTCTTTGAGGACTAACTTTAAATATTTTTGGTGTTTTTATTGATTATATTGTGATATATTTCATGAGCTTCAAGGAGCATGAGGATCATATAAGGGTTATATTAAAAACTCCGAGGAATAATAGGCTATTTAGAAAATTCAGTAAATGTAAAATTTGGTTACAACAAGTTTCTTTCTTGGGGCATATTATAACAAATGAAGGAATATCAGTTGACCCAATGATGAAAAATGTTATGGTGGAGTGGCCTCATCCTATAAAAATAACTGAGATTCTTAGTTTCCTAGGTTTATCTGGATGTTATGGGAGTTTTTTGAATTTTTTTTACTACCTTATAATCCACTAACCAAGTTAACTCAAAAAGGTACCAAGTTTATCGGGACAAAGGAATGTGAATAATCTTTCCAATAGATGAAGAAGATATTGGTTATTTCACCCATTTTAAATCTTCCCTCTATCAAATAAGGGTTCATTATTTTATAAAATAAATATATAAAAGGTCTTGGGTGTGTCATAATTAAAAATAATAATGTGATTGATTTTTCATCTTGATAATTGAAGCCTCATCAGAAAAATCATCCTACACATGATCAGGAGATAGCTACAGTTTGTTTCTCTGAATATATCAAGGCACTATCTTTATGGAAAGGAATGTGAAATATACACAAACCACCAAATTTTGAAGTATATTTTCATGCAAAAGGAATTAAAAAAATATATAGAAGAGATGGTTGTTACTTCTTAAAGACTATTATTGTTGAATTCATTGTCACCGCTAAAGAGTAAACAAAGTAACCGATGCATTAAGTAGGAGATAACCTTTTGTTCTAGAAATGATGAGGATTCAAGAAGGTTCATTGTTAAAGGACATAATATAGTTATATATGGGACTCATGAGGTAAGGGAAATCATTAATCCTATCCCAAATGATTTCTTAACCATCATTACTAGAAAAGATCCAGAAATATCAAAGATAATATCCTTTGTTATAGAATAAGTTAAAGGTTGCGAAGAATGGGAAGTTTATTGAGTTTAATATTGATCAAGAAGGTGTTATAAAATTCAATTCAAGGCTATCTGTTACATTTATTATAAAAATAAAGAAGAATATGATGGATTAATCTCATAGGTCCACACTCTCTATATATCCTGGAATCACTAAAATGTATAGGGACCTTAATGATCATTATTGATGGGATAACCTGAAACATGAGATTTACAACTACACTACAAGGTTCCTAGGGTTTAAAAAAGTGAAGGTAGGGTGAAAAATTCCTAAAGAGGTATTACAACCACTACCTATTCCAACATGGAAGTGGGAAAATATTACTATAGACCTTGTCAATGGTCTACCGAAAACATCCAAAGGAAAAAAAAAATTCAATTTGGGTTATAGTTGATCATCTCACTAAGGCTGTCCATTTCATCGGTATTTGGGATGATTTCTCTTTTGAAAACTTTTTCAATATACATGTGAATTAAGTGGTAAGACTACAAGGGGTTCCAATCTCTATCAAATATGATAGTGATCCATGGTTCACTTCAAAATTCTGGAGAATTATTAGACATGATCTGAGCATCGAATTTAATTTCCTAATGGCCTGTCATCAAAAAACTGATGGAAAACATGAAAATACTATTCATACAGTCGAGGACATACTACATGATCAATGTAATTTAAATGTTTATGGGATCAACATCCACCATTAGTTTAGTTCTCATACAATAATAGATTCTATTTGAGTATTCAAATGACACCCAATAAAGATCTATATGAGAAGTAATGTAGAACTCCTACTTGTTGGGATGTAGTTGGTGATATAAATATTATTGGTCCTGATCATGTGAAACATATGATAGAAAATATTCATTCGATCCAACAACACATAAATTTTACTCAGATTCGGTAGAAGATATATGTTTAAAACCATCAAAGGGGCTTGGATTTTGGTGTTGGTGACCATCTGTTCCTTTGAATATCACCTTGGAATAGATTCATGTGGCTTTGGAAGAAAGGTAATCTTAACCCTAGGTACATTTTCCCCTATTAAGTCCTTCACCACTTTGTAGGAGTGGCCTATCGACTAGAACTTCCACCAAATCTAGCTCATGTTCATGATGTATTCCACATGTATCTCTTTAGGAAGTACATACCTGAACATTCACATGTACTGAATCCTAAAATGGTATAACTGAAACATTATATCTTTTATGAGGAGAATTCGGTGGATATATTGGACTATAGAGACATGTTTATACACAAAAGACTACCAACCTCATCAAAGTGCTGTTTAGGAACCATATATATGAAGAAGATATATGGGAACTAGAGGATACCATGAGAAAGAAGTACCTACACATCTTCACAACTGAGGTAACATGTTGAAATTTTAGGGAAGAAATTTATTAAGGGGGGGGGGGGGAGAATGCAATGACCCAAACTTTTTGAATAATATTTGTTTCCCAAGAAAATGTGAGTTATATATTTTTTATTCACAACAAAACCATGTTTTTTAATGAAGTGAATATAAAGGGAAATGTGAGCATATAGATTCAACTATTATATGAACATTGGTAAATTATGACTATTGTTCAATATGAACAATGGGAAATATACTCTTGTTAATAATTTTAACATTATCATTAGATCTTATAAGTAAAATTCTAACAAAGGAAAAAAATACAAAAAGAAGGGTCGATAAAATCAACCAGTAAAGTCATTCCAGTTTAAGCCCATTAGTCAAAACTTGGGAGGGAGGTATCATCACAGGGGTTCTCCCTTGACCAATCCCAAGACGTGATTCAAGAATTCAATCTTGAATAAAATCAACTACGGTAGAAGTTCAAGTAAGTAGAGATTACCACTCAGTCGATGTTGGATGAGGCACCCTACAAAACTACCACCATTAAACACCTTAATCTCATGGTGTATGGGGGGTATAATAATTTGTTATGTGTCTAGTCCCTAGTTACTTAAAGTGTAATTCCATTGTATAAATAAAATTAATATTCTATCATTTCCATTTTACGAAGAGTTTTTCTTAATTAAATTGAGGGAGAATTTGATAAATTGATTTTTCAGATAGAGATTATAATTTTTAGAAAAGATATAATTATTATAATAAACTAATGTTTTATTAATAATTTATATTTTAATGAAATAGTATGATTAAAACAGTATTTTTTAAAAATAATTGATAAAATAATTTTATTTTTTTTCAAGTTTCATAAATTTTTCCGTGCATTTTCAATCCACTATTATTTTTAATAAAAAAGTTTTTCAATATTTAATGGTTAAAATTATCATATTTATAGAATTATAATGATAAAATAAATATAATTTTTGAAATTAGAATGCCAAAATTAGGTTAGGGTGAATTTATGAAAATTTTCTAAAAAAATTTATTTTTTCATGAATGGTAAAAACACAGTTTGAGTTTTTCTGGTACGTTAATGACATCATAATTACATCGTAATGATGTAATAAATAATCAGCTAAAATAAAATAATTAAAATATTTTATTTTATTTATATTAAGTATTTTAATATATAATAATCAATTTATAAATATATAATTTACTTTCCAAATTCAAAAATGGATACATTAATTTTAAAAATGTTTTTTGTGAAAACTATACTTTTCCTTTCCAAAATAATTAATATAAAATTATGGTCATCTCTTATGGATTAAAATAACATAAAAGGCATCCTAAGTGTCCAATACCATGAGAAACACCATGGTTTTTCATTTACCACTTCCTAGGTGTTCAAGGCCATTATTTAGAAATTAATAAACAAATCCCTCACTTTTTCGATAAATACCCACCTATTAATCCATTTTATTCCACTAAAAATTTATCCTCAATGAATATATTATAGTTTTACCTCACAAGGATTCCTCCCATGATGCCATCAGGCCTCTAAGATCCTAGTCATCAAGTTTTAGGAGTTACTTCTCAAGGTAAAGGAAATCTTCACTTCTCTTTTCCAATTCGAGTTTCCTCTTTATGCGGTATGTATTTCAAAATTCTAAACTATGTTCTTAAATCAAATTTAATTTATCTATTTACTATATTAAGAGTTTTTTATAAATTTTTCCCCATGTCCCCTCTATTTTTACCCATTTCTAAAACCTTGTTTTATACCCGTTATGCTACTGATTTCACTTCTAAAAATTTATCTCTTATCCTTAGGAAGTTACATTTTATTTTCTTTATGTGAATACCCTAACCTCTTTATTTTCCAAGGGTATTCACCAAGATGTAAAAATGGTTTACTTAATTTTGTAATTATTATATATAAAATCCCGATTCCCCTTCTGTGGGTTATAAATGACATAAATATATTGTCTTTAAGCACTTTTTAAAACCGCATGATTTTTATATAAACCCAATTTCTTCTATTATCCATGGTTTATTTATTAAATTTTTTATTTGAATATATGTTACTCAAAATAATTAATACATATGAAGGGTGTTTCCTTCTAGCTCTCTAATTCCTTGGGTAAATAATTAAATATCTAGAGATGATATATTTTACAATACCTTAGTGAAAAACCCTGGTAATTTTTAGGACACCTCAGTGAAAAACCTTGGGGATATTCTTATGAATGTATCATTTAAATATTGTAGCCAAATATACATTTTATGATTCATGTTATTTTTATTATGTTATTCCCCATTTTCCTTTTTTCATTCCTTCAGTATGTTCTTCATGTTTTTATTGATATTTATTAAGAACACATGTAATCTGTTCCCCTTGTTTTCCCTTACTATGCCTCATGCTAACCCTTTCCTTTGATGCATGTCCACAGGTTATGATATGAAGTTAAATTACCTAATATGAACATATGAATATGAATTTCATGTTTTTTAGAGTAATGTTTTTTTTGTTTTAATGTATTTTTTACCTTGGTTCCATGAAACTAAACTTTAAAAGATCCTCTATATTGTATAATTTAATGAAAAGTTTATGTAATAAAAATGAGGGATGCCAAAGTTTAAAATTTTGACATTATTATGATACCCAATTCATTCCATGGGTTACCATTATGTTTATGTTTGATTCCTTATGTATGATTCTTCATGTGGGACACATATTCATGAACATGTTATTATGGGTGTGCCCCGATAGAGCTACAATGCATTGGGTAATATTTAGTCTCATGATACATCATATGAAATGTTATTGATGGTTACCCTTGAATCATGATATATGTGAAATAGTCTTGGTGGTTAGCCTTAACTCGTGCTCATCCATGTGAAATGATCCTTGAATCATTCTTATGTTATGTTGTATATTGTTTCCACATTTCTATGATTCTATGATTATATGATCCCATGTTATACATGTTATGCTTCCTTATGTTTATTCATATTCCATGCCTTTTTATGTCATCATGTTATTACATTTAACCCGTTTTCTATGCTATATTAATATGTTTATTTTCTTAATGGTATTTTTAGCTCATCCCTTATTTTATGTATTCCCCGGGTTATCCAATGCAGATGTAGGATCTGAATAGAAGTTAGGATCTCTGTAGGGATGATTAAAATAATTATGTTATATTCCATTTCCATTTTTTAAGTTTTATGAGCCTAGTCATCTAAATAAATTATAATTTACGATCATTGCATAGTAGTTGATGTTTAATTAAGCTTAAAGTCATGTAATAATATGTGTAAAAGGCTAGGTTTATTATAGTTGGTATCAAAGAAAGTGCTAGTTATTCTTAGAGTTTAGGATTAGAAAACTTTAATAAGAACCTGAGGGATAATCCTATCATCATGGATAACCTATATTGGAACTTATGGAATCACATGTTAGGATATAATTTTCATTATCAACTTTATCCCTATATGTTCAAAGCTTCCTTTAATTATTCTTATTATCTAAGTATTCAATACCCCTAATCATAGTTGTTTTCTTTTAGTTAATGGAATGAAATAGGAGAACCCTTTCCAATAATCAATGTGATATGAAATTTGATTATTTCCCTAATAAAATTCAAAATATGATAGGAATTAGAGCTAAAACATTTATGAAAGTACCTTCTCAACTGGATTAAGTAATGAATAATAACTTGAATCACATGGAATTCCCTCATTCTCCTAATAAAGAGTATGTTTATGTTGAATCCTTCATACAAAAAAGGCCCCCCAAGATTAGTGCATATTCTAATCCACTCATCGTAGAATAATGGATTAACTCCATTGATAAGATATTCTCTATCATACAATGCTTATAAGAAGAGAAATTTGTACTGATGGCCTTTCATTTTGATAGAGATACTGATCACTCGTGGACACTGATTAAGAACATGAAGTTCAAAGAGTAAATTGATTCAATGGGATGGGAATAATTCATGAAAATATTTTTTAATAAATATTTTCCCTGAACCCTCTATCTCAAGATGAAAACAGAGTTCCTCATACTGAAGAACAAGGAAGAATATTATATCGAGGACTATGAGGCAAACTTCACGAGGCTTACAGGATACACCTCAATCTTTTTCATGATAATCAGAAGCAAGGTGGATCACTTATTTAGTGGACTGAAGCTGAGTCTATGAAAATAATTGTCTATTCGAGACTTTGATCACTATGATGAGATTTTCCATTGTGCCCTTAAGGTTTAAATAAATATTGGAGACTCTCATTTGTTTCATGGGCTCATAGATAAAAATAAGAAGATAGAATTTAATATTTAAAGATCAACATATAAATCCCATTATAGAAATAAAACCTAACATTTCAGATGTTAAAATTGTGGTAAGAAGAATCTTAGAAATAATCTAAAGAGAAGAAAGAAATTATTCAAATGTGGAAGAATGGTTCATCTGGATAATAAATTTTAAAGGGATATGAAGAATCCCATTAATGTGGAAGAAGATGGTAATGTTAAAATAAATACTCATATTTTAGTGTAGTTTTTAAACTACAAGGACCATGGGAATTATGTAAACCATTTAACTTAGAAAAGGTTTGTTGGAGGAAATAAACAACAATAACCTCCATGGAAGCATGGAAGGTCATATGCTATCACTACTGCCAAGGTGGAGCTCGACAATGATGTGGTGATAGTTAAACTAGTTGTTCATTCAAGAAAAGAGAATGAACTATTTGATACTGGTTCTATGCATTATTTTATATCTTTCAATTTTAGTTAAACTATTCAGATGCCACCTCAAAATATGGAGGTTGAGTTATCTATGAAAAAAATACTAAAATTATTTCATCGGAAGTATATAATTTCACCATAGTCAATGCTTGTGGAATGAACCTCCCGTCAAATCTTGTGTTACTTCATTTGGTGGATTTTGATGATATATTAGGAATGGATTGGATATCATTATACAAAGCCAACATCAACTGTTTAGAATGGGAAATCATTATTTATATATCAAATCATCCTCCAATTACATACATGTGTAAGGAGAAGGATGGATCTATTTAAGATTCATTGTATTAGTGGTGGATATTATTTACTTAGGAGAAATACTATATATCTCAAATTATTGATACAATGAAGATAATCATGATTTAATACATTCCCAATGTGAGGGAAAACACTGATGTGTACCCCAATGAATTTCTAGGTCTTTATCCTGATTGAGAGGTTGTGTTCTCAATTGAACTTATTCCTGGATGTCTACCTATATCAAATTCACCTTATTTAATGGCCACCATTGAGTTGAAAGAACTCAGGAAGTAGTTATAGGATAATCTGGACAGGGGTTTTATATACATGAGTGCTTTACCTTGGGGCGTTCCAGTTCTCTTCATCAAGAATAATTATGGATTAATGTTTCTATGTATTGATTATTGTGAGATCAAAAAAATAATGACAATGAACAAGTATCGCCTTCCATTGATATATGACTTGTTTGATCAACTACATGGGTCCAAGTATTTCTCTAAGGCAGACCTTCAGTTAGGATATCACTAATTAAAGGTGAGGAAGTAAGATACTTCCAGGACTACCTTTAAAATGAGGTATGAAAACTATGAGTTCATAGTGATTCCCTTCAGACTTACTAATACTCTATAAATTTTCTTGGTTTTAATGAATAGAGTCTTTAAAGATTACCTCAATAAATTTTGGGTAGTCTTTATTGAGGATATTTTGATATACTCCAAGAGTAAGGAGGAACGTGAGAAGCACTTGAATACTATTATAAAGACTTTACGAAGGGAGAATCTCTATGAAAATTATAGTAAATGTGAGTTCTAGATTTAGTAAGTAACATTATTGGGGCATGTTATCATGAAAATGGGAATATATGTGGACCCTTCCAAGACAAAGGAAATAAAAGAGTGGCCCATGCCAACATCATTAATAGAGATCCGTATATTACTTGGTCTAGTTGGGTATTACCATTGATTTTTGAAGAACTTATTATGATTTTAAAACCCAATAAACAAATTGATTAAGAAGGGTGTAAAGTTTATATGGACAATTGAATGTGAAGATTTCTTCAAAGTGTTGAAAAAACGGATTATCACTTCACAATTTTTCACTCTTTCAACAATTGGGGAAATATTTTTGCTGTACACTGATGCTTCAAATATGGTATTAAGTTATGTAATGATGAAAAATTAAAAAGTGATATCCTATGACTCAAGGTAGTAGATAATTTTTGAGATAAACTATCACACACATGATCTGGAGTTGGAAGTTGTGATATTTGCATTGAAAATATGGCGGCATTATCTCTATGGGGAGAAGTGTGAGATATATAATGATCATAAGAGTCTCAAATATATATTCAAATATAAAGATCTTAATATTCGTTAGTGAATATGGTTAGTGCATATCAAAGATTATGATTTCTTAATCCACTACCATCCTAGTAAAGAAAATAAGGCAGAGGATGCACTATGTAGAAAAGATCATGTATCCTTATCAATGATGAGAATTTTGAGGGATCCAATATTCTTAGATTTAAAAAGGATGGAAATTGGAATCATTAAATAAGGAACATAATCAATACTTTCCAAAATATTTCTTCAACGATCCTTCATGGAGAAAAAAAGGATTCTCAATGAAATAATGTGAAAATTCAGAAAAAGGTGGAAGCTATTAGAAATGGGAGATCCTCAGAGTACAAAATTGATGAGGAAAGAGTCTTAATATTTGGGTCTCAATTATGTGTAAAATACTATTTGGAGATAAAGAACTATCTTTTGAATTATTAACACAGCTCAACCTTCTTTATTCACCATGGATGCACAAAGATGCATCAAGATCTCCAAGAACACTATTGGTTGGAAAATATGAAGAAAGAGATTGCTGAATATAAATCAATGTGCTTTATATGTCAGAAATTGAAGTCTGACAGGAAAAAGTCTAAATGTATGATGAAACAATTATACATACCAACAAAGAAGTGGGATAACCTTACCATAGACTTTGTCACTGTACTTCCAATGACATACAGAAAAAATAATGCTATATGGGTCATTTTGGATCATCTTATAAAGGAAGATCACTTTATCATAATTTGGAAGGACTTCTCATTAGATAAAATTTCAATGATATACATCAATGAATTTTTAAGGCAAAATTTAGTACCATTATCGAATGTATTCTATCATGATTTAAAATTCACCTATATGTTCTGAAAAGTCTCCAATATTCTATAAATATTGAACTGAACTTCAACATGACCTATCATCCTATAACTGATGTCCAATCTGAGAAAAATATTCAGAAACTGGAATACATGTTGAGTTCATATTATTTGTACTTCATGGGATGATGGGACCAACATCTACCTCTGGTTGAGTTCTTTTACAATAATTGTTTCCACTTGAGCATCCAAATGGTTCCATATAAATCCCTTTATGGGAAAAGAAGTAGAACACTGACATGTTGGGATAAAGTCGATGAACGTAAGATTATAGGAACTAAAATGGTCAAATAAATGGTGTAAAAGTTTAAATCCATTTAGCATCACATTAAGGAAGCCCAGATTGAAAAAAAAGAGCTATGAGGACAATTTTCAATGATACCATGAGTTTAAGGTCGGATATATGGTATTCCTCAGCATATCTCCACAGAAGAGGGTTATGGGATTTAGGAAGAAAAGAAAGATAAGTCCCAGGTACCTCAACACTTTCTTGATTCTTGATTGTATTGGAGATGTGGCCTATCAAATATCACTTCCACTAACCTTGTCTCAAGTACACTATGCATTCCACATATCCCTCCTATGGAAGTAAATACCGTATCCCTCACATGTAATAAATTCAAAGTATATTCAATTGGAAAATGATATCTCTTATAAGGATCATCCAGTGAAGATCTTGGATCGAAGAGATAAAGTTATACATAACAAGACTACTCACCTGGTAAAATTACAATGGCATAACCCTAAGTACAAAGAGGTAACATGGAAAATAGAGGAGGCAATGAAGGAGATGTATCCTCACCTATTTTTCAAATAGTTTGTAAAATTAAAATTTTAGGGTGAAATATCATAAGGGGGGAAGAATGTAACAACCTATAATTCTATCAATGATGTAACATCCCATGATTTCATTGTTGGTTATATCTTCAAAGTAATTCAATAACTTGTGTTACACGCAACACCGAGTTCGAGCGCACCATGACTTACCAAACTAGACGTTTAAAAGCTGTTATGAATAATATTAACTGAGTTTTGAATTTTATATACTCTATATAATTTTAGAATCCATATTATGTGTTTCTTAGACAAAATATATGAGCAAATTCATTTTTTCAGATAAAAGAATTATTTTTCAAAAAATGCAATTTTACCGCCTTTTAATGGCGAACCTTTTTTAAATCAAATATTTGATACTTTTATATTTTCAATTGAGTAAAATTAAATTCTTCTTTAGAAGTAGGGAAAAAAATTTAGTTTGGATAAATTTTTTGTACTTTTCTGATAACTTTCATATTTTGATGAATAGTGAAAACGACTATGATTTAATTGAAAATAACATTTTTAATTGGAATAATTTATAGTGTTAAATTATGAATTTTAATGGTTTTGAAGTATAATTAGATTATATTTTTATCATTTAATACAATTTAGGTCATTTTAATTAATTTCACATTTAAATTTGACATAAACACATGTCAATCTTTTGATAGTTTTTACTTCTTAAAAACCTGAATTTTGGTTTTGACAACTAGAATTAATTTTAAATTAATTAATGAAAATTATATGTTTTTAATTTGGTAAAATATAATTCATTTTTTAATTCTTAATATCAAAATGAGTTTAGGGTTAATTTTTTTTTATTTTTCTGAAAACATTCAATTTTTGATGAATAGTGAAAAACCCTGCGTTATTGTTTAAAACCGAATTTTTATTTAAATAATTATTTATTTTATTTAAATTTATTTTAAGTCAAGATAGATGTAACGCCCCGACCCCAGCTACCCAGAGCCGGTGCATTACTTCGTAACATTGGCATGATCACAAAAGATCAAGTCTCGAAAGACCGATTAGTTTAGTAGCCTTGGAAACACTAGATACATTCATAAATGTTACATTACATCACAAAGTAAAAAACTATAATAACATAGTCTCCATAGTCCACACTTCTATCCTCTTCGGACTATCCCTGTAGGTCATTCATAAAATACTCCCTCACATCCTGGAAAATATTAAAACATTGAAAGGGGTGAGCTCAGATGCTCAGTAAGGATAACAATATAGCGGAAGCTTTCATAAATAAACATTAACATTTAAGGCAATGTATAACTAAAACAAAATCCTCTTAAACTTTAACTTTAGCATAATATGGAAAAATTAAACTGAAATAATGCCATTTACTTACTCACATGGATATTCTACTAGTCGAATAATCACATGAAATATCAATAACCACTTTCATAATGAGGGAATGTATAATGCCAGACATTCTGAAACATTTTGTCAAGGTCTCGGCCAAGACGTCTAAAATGATTAAGGCCTCGGCCAAAACCACGTCTAGTTGTCTCATGAGACCTACCGATTCATCGAGGAGCTATAGCGGGCTCCACCTGTCACTTATTAAGTCCAATACATTCCTCATATGAATAGGTTTAAACATATCATAAACCATAACATAATCGTATCACATAAAACATGCATAAAGTAAACATAACATTTCCACATTTCAATCACAAGATATCAATACAACACATTGATATAATAAAAACGCTTTCAAAACCATTTTCAATACCAAAATAAAATAAAGTTAAAACTTTGTATTTATTTTTCATTAAAAAAATGATGGCTTGTAGAGGAAGCCGAAACTCAAATAATGGTCACGGCGGCGGAGAAGTCATTGTCGCCGCATAAGTACGGAAAGAAAAACATTCCCTTTTTTCGTTTAGCAAAATGCTTCGTATAAAAAAGATTTCTTTTGAATAAACGTAAAAGTCAAAGTGGTTTATACACCGTTTAAAAGAAAGGTGTGTATAAAACCAAATATGCCTCAATGAAAGGGGATTGAGACGAAGTCCTTAAAAAGATCATTTTTTTAAATAAAGTACATCTATAATGTGTATTCACTATAAGTACACATAAATAATGTAAAAATACAAGATAGGACATAATAATATCATGAAATAATTTGAAAGTATGAGATTAACCCAAAGAATGGAAATTGGGTTAAGAAGTTCCCTTACCTTGCGTCTTGTTCTGACTCGACCGTTCTTTAACCTCCTGAATAATAAACTAGAGTTAATTTCTATTTACTTAAGAACCTTTTTCATGTTCATTATTCCATTTATATCACTTATTACCATGTTATGAACATTATTTAATTATTTAAGTTAATAATGGTCTTTTTGTCGATCTTTGGTACTTGAGTCAAAAAATAAACTTCTTATAATTACAAGTTGTTCATGTGGTGAAATATCCATTATATCCAGAATTATATTCATGATGTAGATATCATATATATGATATATATCCAGTATATACATTCATTCATAATGTCACGTAACATTTAGAGGTAATAAATGAAATGCACCGGTCATGGAGACGGTAAGCCGTACGTACACATGAACGCTACTTTCATTTCTATTTCTTATTTAATGGAACAGAATCATAATGATATAAATTTATAATATAATTAAAGTATAATATAGTGTATAATACCATTTAATCCATCCTTTATACATCCCACATATGGCATTAAAGATTCAAATCACTTTGAGGGGGCGGTAGTCCGCACTTCCTAAAATGAAATTACCGCGTTTTACCCATAATGGAAATCATAAAGTATGCCATAAATGAGAAATAAAGAAGCATAAGTAAAACATAAACACATTATATATCATATATAAATATAGTGACATCTTAATGGCCACCTTTGAAGGTGTTATATGAGTGTTGAACAATCATCGTTTCGTGAGGCAGAAATTCGCCATCCACAGAAACTGTATGTTCTTTAACCATTAGATGTAGGTGTGTGTAAGTGTAGCTCGAATCCTTCTTATAACAACATCCTAGTATATTGAGGATACTGGTGTTGTTACAAAAGAAATTAATAAAAAGAGTTTAGGGTGTTGGAGAAGAAAAATAAAACAAAACAACATTAGAGAAGACATTACCTCAAAATCGGGTAACTCTTTTTGATTTGAGCCAAAGGCTTCCTTGGGAAGGGTTCTGCCCAAAGTGAGGCTTCTAGGAGTAAGAGGGGGAAGTTGGGAGAGTATTTGGGTAGAGTTTGGCTGAGCCAAATGGCTTGAAGGTGTGAATAAGGTGGGAGAGGTGGGGGCCTTTTATAAGTGGAGAGGAGGGGCACTCTTGGAAAGTAAATAAATGTCACTTTATTATAAAATGAGTTTCGGATTTTAGAGGTCCCACACTTATATAATTCGAGGATAAGATGATAAGGGTTTGAAATCTACTCATCTAATAGGTTTTTGATAAGTTTACGCTTTGGATTTTACATTATCTTTCCATTTTATTTAAATCGTTAAATAATGAGGTCATCAATGCATCATCATGATGTCATAAATAATTTAATTTATTTAATGTCTAAAAATTATAAACAAAATACTATGATGTAGGAAATCGTTTTATATTTCTAATTAATATTTATAATAAAAATTTGGACTTGTGTAACCCCACTAAAAAATTGTTTTAGTAAAATAACTCATGTTTGTGTCAATTTAATTTTAACATTAAATAAATATATATTAATGTCATTTTCCAACTAAAGTTGCTCCATGGGGTCCCCAAGTTGACCCATCGGTTGTCTTGGTCGGACATGACTCATCCAATAGTAGTAGGACAAGTGTCATGCTCATCTCATATTATTAAAACATTATTTGTACCTTAAACTACACTAATTACCTCTAATCACGATTAAGAACTTAAAAGTTACTATTCACCAAAAAATTATTTTAATCTTATTGAACCACATTTTACTTCTTAATGAGAACCATGTATGTCGGATTTTTGAAAATCAAATCACAGAAGTGGTAATATTTCATTTAAACGAAAAATCAGTTATTTAACTACCACTTAGTGGTTTCACTATTCATCAAAAATTGAAGTTTTTCAGAACAATACCAAAATTTCACCCTAAGCTATAATTGATATTCCGAATTCCAAAATGATGTCTATTTTACAAAATTCCAAACATATAAGTTGCATTAATTAATTTTATAATTAATTCCCGCTGTCACAACAAATAGCGTGTTTTTAAGAAACAATTTATATCAAAAGATTGGCAATTGTTTATGTCCAATTTCAATGTTAAATTAATTCTAATGACCACCGTTGGATAAAATGGTAAAAAAATATTCTAATTATACTTTAATTCCACTAAATAGTATAATTTATCACAACAGATTATTTTGATTAAAAAAGTTGTTTTAAGTATTTTTCACTATTCATAAAAATTTTGAAGTTCTCTGAAAATTACAAAAAATTCAACATAGGCTAATTTCAATATTAGGAATACAAAAATTAATTCCATTTTGAAATATAAATTTTCTATAATTTCAAAAAGTGGTTACTACTATTCATAACGGCTACTTTGATTAGTCGCGTTGTTTTAGAACTCGAACTTGGTTACAATGCAAGCTATTGCATTATTGAAAGAGAGGCGTATCATGGAAGCTCGGGGTGTTACATTATCCCCTCCTTCAATAAATTGTGTCCTCGCAATTTGAAATTTTTCTTGGAAAATAAAAGGTTGAAAATAGAAAATACCTTTGAGGAAAACCCACATCGGAAATAAGATTAATAAAATTTAGCCTTAATAAGAGGGAAAGGGAAATGAAAAAGTCACCACCCAATTATGATCTCGATTAGGAGAACATTGGTGGCAATTAGAGACATATAATTGGAGGAAAAACGTAAATATTTTTAGGGAGCGATTGAGGTCATCAATCACAATCAACTGTCAAATTGAGGGCCTCAAAGCCTTCAATCTATGTTGATTTAAAATATCATCAGTTCAACAAGACATAAGGTATTAGGATAACACATTTTTTGTTTTAATATCCCTTTACTAAAGTTTAAGAATTAATTTATTCATTGAATAAGAGATTGGTATATATATATTTATGCTTGACAATTAGAGTTTCAACCTTCTACTCATCTTTCACTCAAAAAGATAATAGAACTCAAAAATATTATACTTATCCTAACTGTATAAGGTTCCAAATGTTAAAACATACCATTTAGATTAGTAAAATTATTTTGTAATAACCAGGGACTTCCTGTAGGCTAGTGGTAGGAAATAAAGGCCTATCGCACTATGATTGTGGGTTCGATTCCTGCAGCTTTGTCTGACGCGACGGGTTATGCCCCACCCTGCAGGTTGTCCTTTTTCCTAAAACTATAGTATTATAATATTCCAAAAATAATCTTCAGAAATGCTTTAACCTTAAACAATACTATCCATGGTTCAACTTAATCCATTCCAACCTTAATAGTTATCCAAAATACCTCCGTCCAGACTTTCTCTAAAAGGTCTCTAAATTACAAAATCAATTTATCAGATTCCCCAAACAAAGTAAAGTTTCTCTTATTGTCACATACTAAAAATATAATTACCTTCATCATATTAAAACCTTACTGAAATCAACAAGTACTGCAGTACAATCCTTATATATATATCACATTATTCTAATAACCAGAATATAATCCATGAGTCCAAAAGCACCATTACATTAGTTATTCTGCTTCAACTTTAGTAACAACATAAGATTGTCCTTGATCCCTTGACCTTTTCTGAGGTAAGTTTCCCTGACTCTTAGGACATTCATTTGCATAATGAACCATTTCTCTACAATTGTAGCATTCAACTTTGATAGCCTCTTTCTTTCCCTTGCAATCACGAGCCTGGTGACCCTTTTCTCCACATTTATAACAAACTCCAATTCCTTTTAGGCACGTACCAGGGTGATTCTTCCCACAATTATCACATAATGGAAAATCCTTCTTTCCCCTTTTCCCTTTATCTGTCTCTTGTTTCACCGTTCTCTTCTTCTCTTGCTTTACTTTGTTGTCATAAGACTTAGAGAATTCCTTTTCTGTCTTGATAGCACATGAGACAATATCTTCGTATGATGAGAAAGATTGTGATACTAAAGATCGACAGAGAAATGGTTTTAACCCATCAAAGAAACGAACAATCTTACTCCTTGGGTTACGTATATAATGGGAAGCATGCCTCGCTAACCTTGTAAAGTTAGCCTCATACTTTGCGACATTCTCATCCTCCTTCTGCCTCAGACTCAGAAATTGCCTTTCCATATCTGCTCGATGGTCACGAGGAAAGTATTTTTCTAAGAAAATCTCTTTGAACTCCTGCCATTCCATGTTTGTTAATTCATCATCTTCCTTTGTGTTTTGAATTAGTTACCACCATTGATCGGAATCTCCAGTGAGGCGGTAAACTGCCATGACAACATTCTCCCTTTCACTACTCCCCAAGGCATGGAATAATTTCTCTAAGGAATTGATCCATTTCTCAGAAACTATAGGATTTGTACTCCCATTGAAGGTTGGTGGTTGTTGCCTCATGAATCTATCTAACATTGATCCTCCGCGTTGCGGATCAGGGTGCTCCATACGAGTAAGGTTATTATTCATAACCTGAGTAAGTTGTCCCAGTATGGTGATTAGCTGATCGTCACCAGTTGCATCACCAGCCCCACTATAATTATCTTGAGCAGGAGGGCAATCCCTACATGGAGTGCGTTCATTGATATGGTTTCCATTCCTTCCACTAGGTGCCATTTCTAAATAATGGCATAAACTAGATTAGTTCATGAATCAAAATACATAATTCCATACTTGTAAAACACTTAACATAAATTGAACTAATTATGGATATAATCCATAATTATAAAAATGTTTTCTTTGAGGAAGTATATACTCGTAACCCTTCATAGTGGTTTGTAAAGAAAATGGGAATTATCCAAAGCATATCCCCCAGGAGTGTCGTAACCAAGAGTGCAGCAAGGTCCGTTGTCGTGCACCAGTTCCCGTTCGAGTCTAGCTCAAAGCGGTGTTTTCGGGTTTTACCCCTAGGTACATCTGTTCCAGAGCCGCCTCTACCTGCTCGTATCCAGACAGGGATGTATTGCTCGGAAAACTCACAACATCTCTACAATACCAAAATTCTAGGAAGTTCTTCTATACTAATCCTCAAAGTCTATCTTCGGGATATGTGCTCTAATCAGAGTTTATCTAAATCTAGCTTCCAAGGTTAGTAATAAACTGCCTTTGATACCAACTGTAATGCCCCGACCCCAGCTACCCAGAGCCGGTGCATTACTTCGTAATATTGGCATGATCACAAAAGATCAAGTCTCGAAAGACCGATTAGTTTAGTAGCCTTGGAAACACTAGATACATTCATAAATGTTACATTACATCACAAAGTGAAAAACTATAATAACATAGTCTCCATAGTCCACACTTCTATCCTCTTCGGACTATCCCTGCAGGTCATTCATAAAATACTCCCTCACATCCTGAAAAATATTAAAACATTGAAAGGGGTGAGCTCAGATGCTCAGTAAGGATAGCAATATAGCGGAAGCTTTTATAAATAAACATTAACATTTAAGGCAATGTATAACTAAAACAAAAGCCTCTTAAACTTGAACTTTAGCATAATATGGAAAAATTAAACTGAAATAATGCCATTTACTTACTCACATGGATATTCTACTAGTCGAATAATCACATGAAATATCAATAACCACTTCCATAATGAGGGAATGTATAATGCCAGACATTCTGAAACATTTTGTCAAGGCCTCGGCCAAGATGTCTAAAATGATTAAGGCCTCGGCCAAAACCACGTCTAGTTGTCTCATGAGACCTACCAATGCATCGAGGAGCTATAGCGGGCTCCACCCGTCACTTATTAAGTCCAATACATTCCTCATATGAATAGGTTTAAACATATCATAAACCATAACATAATCGTATCACATAAAACATGCATAAAGGAAACATAACATTTCCACATTTCAATCACAAGATATCAATACAACACATTGATATAATAAAAACGCTTTCAAAACCATTTTCAATACCAAAATAAAATAAAGTTAAAACTTTGTATTTATTTTTCATTAAAAAAATGATGGCTTGTAGAGGAAGATGAAACTCAAATAATGGTCACGGCGGCGGAGAAGTCATTGTCGCCGCATAAGTACGGAAAGAAAAACATTCCCTTTTGTCGTTTAGAAAAACGCTTCGTATAAAAAAGATTCCTTTTGAATAAACGCAAAATTCAAAGGGGTTTATACACCGTTTAAAAGAAAGTTGTGTATAAAACCAAATATGCCTCAATGAAAGGGGATTGAGACGAAGTCCTTAAAAAGATCATTTTTTTTAAATAAAGTACATCTATAATGTGTATTCACTATAAGTACACATAAATAATGTAAAAATACAAGATAGGACATAATAATATCATGACATAATTTGAAAGTAGGAGATTAACCCAAAGAATGGAAATTGGGTTAAGAAGTTCCCTTACCTTGCGTCTTGTTCTGACTCGACCGTTATTTAACCTCCTGAATAATAAACTAGAGTTAATTTCTATTTACTTAAGAACCTTTTTCATGTTCATTATTCCATTTATATCACTTATTACCATGTTATGAACATTATTTAATTATTTAAGTTAATAATGGTCGTTTTGTCGATCTTTGGTACCTGAGTCAAAAATAAACTTCTTATAATTACAGGTTGTTCATGTGGTGAAATATCCATTATATCCAGAATTATATTCATGATGTAGATATCATATATATGATATATATCCAGTATATACATTCATTCATAATGTCACGTAACATTTAGAGGTAAGAAATGAAATGCACCGTTCATGGAGACGGTAAGTCGTACGTACGCATGAACGCTACTTTCATTTTTATTTCGTATTTAATGGAATAGAATCATAATGATATAAATTTATAATATAATTAAAGTATAATATAGTGTATAATACCATTTAATCCATCCTTTATACATCCCACATATGGCATTAACGATTCAAATCACTTTGAGGGGGCGGTAGTCCGCACTTCCTAAAATGAAATTATCGCGTTTTACCCATAATGGAAATCATAAAGTATGCCATAAATGAGAAATACAGAAGCATAAGTAAAACATAAACACATTATATATCATATATAAATATAGTGACATCTTAATGGGCACCTTTGAAGGTGTTATATGAGTGTTGAACAATCATCGTTTCGTGAGGCAGAAATTCGCCATCCACAGAAACCGTATGTTCTTTAACCATTAGATGTAGGTGTGTGTAAGTGTAGCTCGAATACTTCTTATAAAAACATCCTAGTATATTGAGGATACTGCTGTTGTTACAAAATAAATGAATAAAAAGAGTTTAGGGGGTTGGAGAAGAAAAATAATACAAAATAACATTAGAGAAGACATTACCTCAAAATCGGGTAACTCTTTTTGATTTGAGCCAAAGGATTCCTTGGAAAGAGTTCTGCCCAAAGTGAGGCTTCTAGGAGTAAGAGGGGGAAGTTGGGAGAGTATTTGGGCAGAGGTTGTCCGAGACAAATGGCTTGAAGGTGTGAATAAGGTGGGAGAGGTGGGGGCCTTTTATAAGTGGAGAGGAGGGGCACTCTTGGAAAGTAAATAAATGTCACTTTATTATAAAATGAGTTTCGGATTTTAGAGGTCTGAAACTTATATAATTCGAGGATAAGATGATAAGGGTTAGAAAGCTACTCATCTAATAGGTTTTGGACAAGTGTACGCTTTGGATTTTACATTATCTTTCCATTTTATTTAAATCGTTAAATAATGAGGTCATCACTGCATCATCATGATGTCATAAATAATTTAATTTATTTAATGTCTAAAAATTATAAACAAAATACTATTATGTAGGAAATATTTTTAGATTTCTAATTAATATTTATAATCAAAATTTGGACTTGTGTAACCCCACTAAAAAATTGTTTTAGTAAAATAACTCATGTTTGTGTCAATTTAATTTTAACATTAAATAAATATATATTAATGTCATTTTCCAACTAAAGTGGCTCCATGGGGTCTCAAAGTTGACCCATGGGTTGTCTTGGTCGGCCATGACTCATCCAATAGTAGTAGGACAAGTGTCATGCTCATCTCATATTATTAAAACATTATTTGTACCTTAAACTACACTAATTACCTCTAATCGCGATTAAGAACATAAAAGTTACTATTCACCAAAAAATTATTTTAATCTTATTGAACCACATTTTACTTCTTAATGACAACCATGTATGTCGGATTTTTGAAAATCAAATCACAAAAGTGGTAATATTTCATTTAAACGAAAAATCAGTTATTTAACTACCACTTAGTGGTTTCACTATTCATCAAAAATTGAAGTTTTTCAGAACAATGCCAAAATTTCACCCTAAGCTATAATTGATATTCAGAATTCAAAAATGATGTATATTTTACAAAATTCCAAACATATAAGTTGTATTAATTAATTTTATAATTTATTCCCACTGTCACAACAAATAGCGTGTTTTTAAGAAACAATTTATATCAAAAGATTGACAATTGTTTATGTCCAATTTCAATGTTAAATTAATTCTAATGACCACCGTTGGATAAAATGGTAAAAATATATTCTAATTATACTTTAAGGCCACTAAATAGTATAATTTATCAAAATAGATTATTTTGATTAAAAAAGTTGTTTTAAGTATTTTTCACTATTCATAAAAATTTTGAAGTTCTCTGAAAATTACAAAAAATTCAACATAGGCTAATTTCAATATTAGGAATACAAAAATGAATTCAATTTTGAAATATAAATTTTCTATAATTTCAAAAAGTGGTTACTACTATTCATAACGGCTACTTTGATTAGTCGTGGTGTTTTAGAACTCGAACTTGGTTACAATGCAAGCTATTGGATTATTGAAAGAGAGGCGTATCGTGGAAGCTTGGGGTGTTACAATAGATATATAATACTTATATAAGTTCAATTTAGTTCATTGGAGATGTATAATTTTTTATTGAATTTTTTACCGTCTTTTACCCACCTTTTAGAGGCATTTGCAAATTTGCATAAAACTTAATTTACCGCTTTTGTGATTTGAATTTCAAAACTATGACAAAAAAAGTTGATATCAATAAGTAAAATGTGATTCAATAAGATGAAAATAGTTTTTTGTGAATAAAAACTTTTGACTTTTATTTACCACGGTTAAAAGTAAATAGGGCAATTAAAGGTAAAAATGATATTATAATTACCTTAACACATATCCTAATTCTATTGTATAAGTATATTTTGACAAAAAAAACTTTAGGAATAAAATATGATCCTTTAGGTCCACTTGGATTATATTAGGACATTTATTATTATTTTATTTAAAGAAGAGTTAAAAGTGTTAAATTCAATGTTTAGTAACTAAACCATTTTTAATATAGGGTTACAAATAAGATAAATTAGACTATAAATATTCATTATAAATCTGAAAATATTTCCTACATAATGGTATTTTATTTATAATTTTTATACATTAAATCATTAAATTTGTTTATGACACAACGATGATGCAATAATTACCTTATTAATGAAAGAATCAAATAAATGGTATTATAAATATTAAAATAAATATAATTTCAAATTTTTTATGAAATACACAAATTTTATATCTGAATATGACATATTAGGGTTTATTAAATGTATATTTTTTGAATTAATCAAGTTGTTATGTCTTTCACAAAAACCAAATACTAAATAGTGTCAAAATTGACATAAATGAGTTTTTAAAACAAATATTATATTATTAAATTTTATAATATTCCTAAAAATATAAGGTTCGTCCAAAGGGCTTAAATAATATTATATATGTCATTAATGAACCACTTGGGGTTATTTTGGAAGTTTATAGTAAGTTTATTAACCATATAGTGTAAGAATAAAAGAAGACACGGTAAAAGTTAAACTATTTAACTAAGAGATAAATCTAAAAGATAATGTTAATATGGTGACCTAACCATGTATAAAACCTATTGGTTGTGAGGTTTCAGACCCATCCCCACCTTATCCTAGAAATAAATCTTTTTTTAGCCATTATAAACTGAAAATGAATTTATTATAAAATAATATTTCAAGCTTTTCCTAAAGTGACCTTCACCTTTCTTATAAAAGGGAACTTCCCCTTCTCTTAATTTGACACCTCTAAAGACATTTGACTCGGCCAAAACCTACATAAATACCTTCCCAAATTCCCTAAATTTAACCTCGAGTTCTTAATTAGATCATAAATCCACCCTACAAAGTCTTTTTGATCAAATCAATAGGAAACACCCGAAGAAGAGGTAATAATTTCTCCACCCTCTTTCAAGTTCTTTTCTTTTTCCACTTACTATTTCTTTGTTGTTTCCATACTAAAATAGTAACTCTAGTACCTGGTACATACTTTAATGTTATTATAAATATGGGACAACCATATTCGTTATTCTATCCATCCTATAAATGACAAAGTCACCATACGTACGTACGTACGACTTACCGTCTCCACGTCGTGGTGTAATTTGTTATTCAGACACTTAATTATTTTGATGGGTATAATAATGAGTTTAAATTATATAAATAATAAATATAACATGTCAATGATTCTTTATATATGATATAACATCTAATTAAATACAATTTCCTAATCAATATAATGATATTGTCGCTCGTGCGTACGTATGAATTACTGTTTCCACGGCGTGATGAGATTCATTCCCACATTCACCATTCATCGATGATTATAAAAATATATATTATTAATAGGTATGTAATATATGAAATAATAATTCTACTGGAGATATATATATATATATATTTATGTACTTACATATATCCTATTCACTTACTTCCGTTCAATACGATATGAAAACGGAAACAATGTTTATGCGTACGTACGACCTACCGTCTCCATAAATAGTGCCTTCCATTTCATATATCTATCTATTATAAATATTTTATTCTATATATATATCATAAATAAATCATGTTTTATATTTTTGAAGTATTTAAATCATGATCTAAATGATACGATCAAGAATAACAAGTTAAAACACATACGATAATGAAAGTGATTATTACCCAAAATATTAGTTTAACATGGAAATAATTATTAAATTGCTAGTATAAAGTCATAAATGAATCATGTATGATATAATAAATATGAATATGGTTCTTGTTAGGTCCAATAGGTTAGATACCCTGAGGGGGGGGGGGGGGGGGTGGGGGGGTGGGGTGGGGTGGGGTGAATCAGGGTATGACAGACTAAAACAACTTCCCCTATTGATCTTGTCTCACTGTTAAGAAAGACCCTCTTCTCCCTATTTCCTACAACAAAGTATAAACAGAAACTAAAGCATGAACATGACACATAGATTTTTACTTGGTTCACCCTCACTGGGCTATTTCCAAGGAGCATACACCAGCGATGTGCCAATGTACCAAATCCACTAAAAGTGCACTACTATTTACAAAGTTCAGGATAGATCACTTCTATTCCAAGGCTCACTACCTTTACAATGTTTAGGGTCAGATCACTGCTTTCCCAAGGGTTACTCCCTGTTTCTCTCTCTTTGGCTCACCACTGGTGGAGAGGATCACATTCTTCCTATTCCTTTTCTCACTACTCTAGAAAGGATCCACTCATAGTTTATAGACCCGTATGTCTCTTCATTATTACTAATGAATACATCCTCTATTGTATGTAGATTCTCTATTGAAGTCCAACTTTCACCCGTATATGAATCTCACTTTGCACCAAAGGTATCAAGCAATCTTCTAGCTTCCACAAAGCCCTAAATGACTGTCATAAATCAACCTTACCTGGAGCCCTTCTCTAATATGGTGCGCAAGTATCGGTGCACAAGTTATAACTGGTGAGCAAGTCCACCTCAACCACTTGCGCGACACAAGCTTCTACTACTCCAAACATGCGCGACTCACACTCTTATAAACCCAAACCAATTTTGGAACGCAACCATCAACTATCACACTTCTTCAAAACCTGATGCGCAAGTCCACCACAACCACTTGCATGACACCTCCTTCTTCAACTCTAAACTTTGGCGACTCACTTACTTTCTCGCCCAAACCACCTTAGGTGCGCAACTATCACCTGGTGCGCAAATTTGACTTGCGCGACGCACACACCACTTGCGTGACCACCACACCTGTGCGATGAGAGCTCTGAATTTTCTATGTATTGAACTCTTCACTGAATGAGGTGGGTTCAACCTCTATTTATAGGCATTTGGACACACTACGTGATGGCGTGTAAGTCTCCCCTCAACATGAAATTTTCGGCGTGCAAGTCTCTGCCGCGCAGGTCACTTGCGTGACCAACCCTAAAACTTGTGCGCCCCTTTTCCCTTTGCCATATTTTGAAGTTCTTATCTTGAAAAAAATATGGTGCTCAAGTTTCCTCTCCTTCAAGTCAATGCCGCGCAATTCCCTTTTCCAAAACCACTTTTCTCCATTTGTCGATTTTCAGGCCCAAAAATTTGGCAAACACTGGAAATTGACGCCACCTTGTATCTTCTCTTTTTGTACCGCCTCCAGATCATCCATTACTTTGTCGAAGTTCTTGAATCAAACATGGATCATTAACCACATCCCTTGAACTCAACATACCACCATGAAATCCCCCTTTTCAACAAATTTGTATGTCATGGTTTGCTTTGTCAACAATCACAACACATATGTCCACTTTGTCAACAAAGACAACCACCTCAGAAATGCTTCAATGATCCCCTGAGGTATTTTTGACCAAAAGTTCTGGTATAATTTAATAACATACTATGGTCATTATATATGAGGTTAGACGTACCCTTGACCAAAGTAAAGTGCAGGGTAAGAGTTAAATTCACAATCTCTTTATTATCCGAGGTTGTTTTTACATGAGTATCTAATGGGACCTCTTTATCATCCACATCTGTGTTTCATAAAATTATTTTCAAAATTATTATTTTAAGGTTTTATGGAAGGTAATCTTTAACTATATCATCATTTTAAATGGTTTAAATATTTATTCTTCTAAATCATTCTCATTAATGTCCAAGTTTTCAAAATGGGTTTTAAGGATTTATTTATATGGACATGAATGATTTTAAAATGTTAATTTTCCTTTCAAAAGTTTGAAAGTGGTATGGGAGAATTTGATACAAAAATTTATTTAAATATATTCATTTCTAAATTATGTGACTTTTAAATGTTTTCATGAAAAAGTGATATTTCTCTAAAAGGGTTTTTTCAAATCATTTTCATCTATGTCAACATTCTTTGATGGATTTTAAACTTGTTTGAAGTTGATTTATTATGATACAAATCTTCCATATTTTATTGAAGGTTTAGTGATATGTTTGACTATGGATGTGTTATTTTTATACCATTCATGGTTTATGGATAAAGTATTGACATTTCCTATGATAGTTTTAATACGAATGTTTATGTTATGTTTAAAATTTTTCATATGAGGAATGCATTGGACTTAGTAAATGACGGGTGGAGCCCCCTATTGCTCCTCAAGGCATCGATAGGTCTCATGAGACAAACTAGTGTCTTGGCATAAGGACTTGACAAAATATTATTTGTAGTATTGTACTGCCTCCAGATCATCCATTACTTTGTCGACATTCTTGAATAAAACATGGATCATTAACCACATCCCTTGAACTCGACATGCCACCATGAAATCCCCTTTTTCAACATATTTGTATGTCATGGTTTGCTTTGTAAACAATCACAACACAGATGTCCACTTTCTCAATAAACACAATCACCTCAAAAATGCTCCAATGATCCATTGAGAGATTTTTTCCCAACAATCTCCCCCTTTGGGTTTGTTGACAACTCTTCATAAAAAAAGATACATCGTTAATTCTTCCTCCACCATTCGCCTATTACGATTCTGATAGCGATCAAGGATTTAATGAACACATACTCTAATCCCACATGAGAAATTCTCGGCATGAGAAACAAGAGTAAATGAAAATTTCATCAATAAATCACTTCATTTCTGACACCCACTGTTGACACGAAACTGATACCAATTTTTGGAAATATTTTTACCATATTCCAACACCACTCTTCTGCACCACTCTTTTGCTTTTATCATGATCCTCAGCTATCATGATATGTATTATTTTATCGATCACTTCTAGCATCACCATCTTTAATATTCTCCCCCTATCTCATTGCTCTCCCCTATCTCGCTGCTCCACTTGTCAGCTTCTCTCCATATCAATTTTGATTTATCAAATTTCCACACTGTCTCCCCATTGAACAATCACTATTTTCTCCCCCTTTGTCAATGAACCCAAAGGTAACTCCTTTGCAGTATGTAATAGAGTAGAGAACACATATCAACATATTAGGAAAAAACACATCATGCCTCAGGGAGATGGGGGTTTCACAGCCACACTCTTTCAAGTGCATGGAGTCGACTAAACTACCAAAGCCTATCGATGTCTCTCAAAAGCTTCCTTGGGTAAGGCCTTTATCAGAATGTCTGCAACCTGTAGCTCTATAGGCATATACTCAAACTTCACAATTCTCTGCTCAACCTTCTCATTGATAAAATGATACTTTATCTCAATGTTCTTTTTCCTTGAGTGATGAACTGGAATTTTTCTGAGATTGATAGCACTTGAGTTATCACACTGGATTCCGATCGGTGACTTCACCTCAACTCCCATATATTCAAGATGCTGCTTCATCCACAATAATTGTGTTCATGATTGAGTGGCCAAAATATACTCAGCTTCTGCAGTGCTTAATGAAATGCAATCCCGCTTCTTGCATAACCAAGCAATAAATAGTTCTCCAAGATAGAATTAACCTCCAGATGTTGATTTTCTATCATCCTCTAAACCGACCCAATCGACATCAGTATATCCCAGAAACTCTGTCAGAGATTTGTCATTATATGTCATGCCAAAGTCCATTATTCCCTTGATATACCTAAGTATTCGTTTCACTACAAGCACGTGTCTTTCCTTGGGATTACTCTGGTAATGTGCTGGTTGGAATGTGGCGAAAAAAATATCAGGTCTTGTTGCTATTAGATACAGTAAACTACCGATAATCTGCCTATATTCAGTGATATTAACTACCCTTCCACTATCATATTTTGATAATTTCATCTGGGTAGAAACCGAAGCATTCGTTTCCTTAGAATTCTGCATGAAAAACCTCCTCAGAACCTCCTTGGAATATTTGGATTGATAAATGAAAGTACCATTACTTCCTTGTATCACCTGTAGACCAAGAAAAAATGTTATCTCTCCAATCATTGATATTTCAAACTCATTTTTCTTGAATTCAGAAAACTGTCTGCACTGAGCTTCATCTGATCCGCCGAATATTATGTCATCATCATAAACCAACACCATCATCCTTTGATTACTTTCGTTGCTGAAATAGAGATTGTAATCAACTCCCCAACATTGGAAACCAAGCTTCTTCAAGTACTGATCAAGCCTTGAGTACCATTCTCTTGGTGCGTGTTTTAGCCCATAAAATGCCTTCTTCAGTCTGTAAACCTTGTTGTCATCCTCATGAATGAGAAAACCATATGGCTGCTCAATATACACTTCTTACTCCAGATCCCCATTCAAGAATGCAGATTTGACATCTGTCTAGAACACTTTTAACTTCTGTTGCACTGAAATGGCTAGGAATAATCTGATTTTCTCCAGCCTTGCAATCGGTGCAAATGTCTCATCAACATATATTCCCTATATCTGGGAGTATACTTTTCACACTAGGTGTGATTTGTTTCGAACCACTGTGCCATCTTCATTCATCTTGTTGTGATAGAACCATTTAGTCCCGATGACATTCGTATCTACTGGTCTTGAAACGATCTCCCACGTCGGATTCTTCTCAATCTGGGCTAATTCTTCATTCATAGCATGAACCCAGTACTCATCTTCAGCTGCATCGAAAAACAATTTTGGCTCCACCTGAGTTAAAAGTGATGTTTTCTATAATGATTTCATTCTTCGGGTCTGAATTGGTGCTGTCTGATCACCAATGATATGTTGCCTATCAATTTCAGCTCGACTCTTTGGCTTCTTAGCAGATTCAGATTTTGTTTCCTCTTTCTCATCATCAATATATTCTTCTGAGTCATCCTCTGCCACTTCTACTCCCCCTGTGTTGCTTACCTCCTCATCACTTTCATCTAGACACTGTTCGCCAGGTCGTTGAGTATTCTGTTCATTTTCAACTATAGTGACGTCATTACTCTCAAAAAGTTTTCCCAGCCGTTTGTTGAAGCATTTATATTCTTTGCTTTTCCCTGAGTAGCCAAGGAATATCCCCTCATCTCTTCATGACTGAAGCTTCCTGTGATTTTCTTTGTTGAGAATGAAGCACTTACTTCCAAATATTCGAAAGTATTTAAACGTTGGATTCTTTCTGTACCACATTTAATACGGAGTCTTCCCTTCCTTCGGACACAACAGAGACCTGTTTGAAATATAGAAAGATGTCAAAACTAATTCCTTCTAAAATTTCTCTGGTAGGTCATTTTTAATAATAATTGTTCTGTACATGTTGTTGATGATCCGATTTATCCTTTCAACTAATCCATTCTGTTGGGGAGTTCTCACTGATGAAACTTGATGCCTTATCCCGTGTTTCTCGAGATAGTCTTCAACTTGACTGTTTGTGAATTCTGTACAGTTATCAGTATGAAACTTAATAATTTTCTGCCCAAGTATCTTTTCTGATTCCCTCCTATACTGCTTTATGCAACTGAACACCTCTGACTTATGGGTAATGACAAATACCGAGGCCATTCTGCTATAATCATCAATGAAAAGGACATAGTACCTTTTCCCTTTTATAACTCGTGGTGAGATAGGTCCACATACATCAGCATGCACCAATTTGATCACTCTGGTTGATTTCTGTTCCTTTGGCCTATATGTCTTTATGATGATCTTCCCTTGTTGGAAAGCATCACATGTATGAGTATGATCACGTGATAGTTTGGGAGGGTCTCTAGCAGCATCAGAATTTACCATATCTTCCATGGATGGTTGACATATATGACCAAGATGCTTATGCCACAGCTGGTTTTCTTCCTCTCCAGATAAAAGGCACGTATATTCTTCAACACTTACAAGGTAAAGATTTCCCTTTGTCCTTTTTCCCTATAGAACAATTGCTTCATCTTTTCCTTTCACAACACACATCTTCTTGGTAAATCAGATAAAGTGCCCATAGTCACATAGTTGACTAACACTAAGCATGTTATGACCAAGACCCTATACTACCAAGACATCAACACGTCTCATTTCTTTCACCCCAAATTTATCCTTTCTGGAACCAGCAATCTTTATCCCTTCATTGTTCTCAAACTTGAAAACTACTTCTTTTTCATATTTTATGCCTCTAATGAGATCCTTGTTCCCTGTTATATGGGATGTGCAACCACTGTTAAGGATCCAAACTCTAGAACGATCTAAAGATTTAAGGGAAAGTTATGCAACTACTACCTTCTCATCCTTTTCCTTTTTGATCCATGTCTTCGACTTCACACTTAGTGTGGTTTGGAGAACTTTATCTCAACACGCAATTTTTGGCGCGCAAGTCTCTGCCACGCAGGTCACTTACGCGACCAACCCTAAAACTTGGGCGCCCCTTTTCCTTTTTCCATATTTTGATGTTCTGATCTTGAAAAAAATATGGAGCTCAAGTTTCCTCTCCTTCAAGTCAATGCCGCGCAAGTCCCTTTTCCAAAACCACTTTTCTCCATTTGTCGATTTTCAGGCCCAAAAATTTGGCAAACACTGGAAAACGGCGCCACCTTGTATCTGCTCTTTTTGTACCGCCTCCAGATCACCCATTAATTTTTCAAATTTCTTGAATCAAACATGGATCATTAACCATATCCCTTGAACTCAACATGCCACCATGAAATCCACTTTGTCAACAAATTTGTATGTCATGATTTGCTTTGTCAACAATCACAACACAGATTTCCACTTTGTTAATAATGACAACCACCTCAAAAATGTTTCAATGATCCCTTGAGGGATTTTTGACCAATAGTTCTGGTATAATTTAATAACACACTATGGTTATTATATATGAGGTTAGACATACCCTCGACCAAAGTAAAGTGCAAGGTAAGAGTTAAATTCACAATCTCTTTAACTATATCATCATTTTAAATGGTTTAAATATTTATTCTTCTAAATCATTCTCATTAATGTCCATGTTTTCAAAATGGGTCTTAAGGATTTATTTATATGGACATGAATGTTTTTAAAATGTTAATTTTCCTTTTAAAAGTTTCAAATTGGTATGGGAGAATTTGATACAAAAATTTATTTAAATATCTTCATTTCTAAATTATGTGGCTTTTAAATGTTTTCACAAAAAAGGTATATTTCTCTAAAATAGTTTTTTCAAATCATTTTCATCTATGTCAACATCCTTTGATGGATTTTAAACTTGTTTGAAGATGATTTATTATGATACGAATCTTCCATATTTTATTGAAGGTTTAGTGATATGTTTGACTATGGATGTTTTACTTTTATACCATTCATGGTTTATGGATATAGTATTGACATTTCATATGCTAGTTTTAATATGAATATTTATGTTATGTTAAAACATTTTCATATGAGGAATGCATTGGACTTAGTAAATTATGGGTGGAGCCTGCTATTGCTCCTCGATGCATCGGTATGTCTCACGGGACAAACTAGTGTCTTGGCACAAGTCCTTGACAAAATCTTATTTGTAGTCTTGGCATGAGGCCTTGACTATGTGGTTATGGAGTTTATCATTATGCATTCCATCATTATGAAATTGGATATTGATATTACATGTGATTATTCGACTAGTAGAATATCCATGTGAATAAGTAAATTGCATTATTTGATTTATCTTTTCCATATTATGTTGAATTTTAAGTTTAAAAAGATCTTGATTTAGTCTTATATATTTCCTTAAATGTTCATGCTTATTTATGAAATTTTCTGCTATATTGTTATCCTTACTGAGTATCTGAGCTCACCCCTTTCTTATGTTTTATTTTCCCAAGATTCCAAGAAGTGTATTATGGTTGATAATAAGGGTTAATCTAGGTGATTAATGACGTTCTCAAAGGATCATTAAATTGTGTTTTAGTTTCTAATGTGTAATGTAACGTTCATGTATGTAATCTATTTTCCAAGACCGCTAAATTGATCAGTCTTTCAAGACATGATTCCTTGTAATCATGACAATGTATTAAAATAATGTATCGACTCTGGTCTTCTGGGGTCAGAGTGTTACAAATGAAATTTAATTTCTTATAAATATTTCATATTGTATAAATCACATAAAATTAATTAAATAACACAACATAAACTTTATAAATGAATAAGGAATGAAATAAGAGGTATTTCTGGAAATTAAAGAACCTATACTAATGGAATAGTAACTTCAATTTTGGAATAGTAATGTGACCATTATGAATATTAAACTGTAAAATAGAATAGTAACCTCACCTATTAATGTATGAATAAAATTTTTCTATCCTATAAATGGAAATATGATATAATTATTACATAGTTTAAGTAAATAATTTTTTTGAAAATGATAAATTAAGTGTTGATATTTTTATAAAGCATGAATGTTTATTCAAAATTCTATAATTAATATAATGATTTAATAGAAAATTTATTCCATAAAATATATTAATAAATTAATATTATGTTGTCTTATTATTATAATATAATTTCATAAGACCTTAATTAAATTTTCAAAGTGTCATAAAATCAGTTATAATCCTAAAATCGTTATTTTTTGATTAAATGATTATTTTAATAAAAATTTAAATTTCTCAACTTTAGAAAATTATTTTCATAAAATAGAGTTCATTTTTGAATTCTATAAATTGAAAAACGGTTGGGGAAATTTTTTAAATAGCTGAATTTTTGGTGAATAGTGAAATACAATAATTTAGGTTATTTTACAAATACATGATTTATTTTTTCATAGATGATGTATGGATGATGTAATCCCATAATCTCGAACAATAATTCATTATTTTAATATATTTAGTGATATGTTTCAAACTATTTATAGTCTTGGTCCAAAATTAGAAACAAGTGAATAAAATTATCAAAAAACACCAATCTCCTCCAATATAAATACCACCCCTCGCCACCTCTTCTCCTCACATCACTTAACCCTTGAATATTGTTAAATATATACCAAATACTATTACCAAGTCTTACCAAATTTTCAAGAGCCTTTTTTATCAATAAATGACCAAACATATTTTCCTCAAGGTGGTTCTCAGTGAGAAAATTTCAAGAGGTAAAAACCTCCTTCCTTTTCTTTTCTTTTATTTTCAATTTCTTTTATATTATTTTCCTCTCCTAAACTTTTCTGTCCAAACTTGCATGATAAATCTAGTATATTATATATAATATAAATTTATTATGTAAATGGAAAATCCACCATCAAGTCTCTTATCCTCATCCTTGAATTCTAAAAATAAAAATATCATCAGCGAGGTGTTGATTTATAACCTTCGAAGATGAAAAGTATTCATTTTACTTTACAATATTCAAGGCCAGAAATAAAGCATAATAATGGTTTTTAAATATTTTTAAATATTTTATATATCCCTTTTATATGTTCTGAAACTATATTTTATTCAAAAATATAAACAATGAAACAAAACTAGTTTTTGATGATCGAAAAACCACAAAAATAATTTAAATGATTATCACTAACATCTTATATAATGATTCATCCTCAATACAAATAAAAAAATTAATTATATAAACATTTAATATTATGGATATTAACTAATGACATATAACTTTAATTCTAGACATATTTTCCAATTTTACATGATCATTCATACATTTATACAAGTATACCAATCATGAAAACTAAGGAAACGAATGCTCTCGAACGATAAAATTGTATCTTATAAGTCATAAAAAAGGAAATAAATGAATCTAATAAAATTAAAAAAATCAAATACTTGTAGAAAATTTTATTAATTAATTAATTTACTGATTTAATTTAGTTATATACGAAATGAAGATCAAGTTTACAATAGTTTGGACATATGGTAAGGGATTCTTTTCGAACCTCCATTTTTTCCTTCGGGTTACACTTTAACTATATTTACCAATTTTTAACTCTTATTTATTTTAATATAATTCTTATAAATTATATTTTTATGTTCCAAAATCATGTATCCAGATCTGTTCATCCTTATGTTTCGTGATATACAAGTTTTAAAAAGGTTCCTTTCTCAAATATTCCGATAAGAAAGCTCGATTAAACAGAACTTTCTAATTTCTTACCAATTTCAAAGTGAACTTCATAATATATTTTAAGCCACCAATTTTTTCTAAAATCACTCCTTTTATCATGTAAAACTATATTGGTTCATTTCTTATTTTATACAGACAATTATTCATTTTCTATTTTAAATAATCTTAAATATTTTCCTTAAAAAAACACTAAAATGTTTTATTTAGAAAGTTTCTTAAACACTATTTTTACATGTTTTCAATTCAGTTTGACATAAGTTATCATGATATTGGGATATTTCACCTTATTAATGTCTATTTTTTTTTGTTTAAATTCATTCTTTCATGGACACCATTATGATATTACCCTTTTTTATTCCTTTAGACATGATTATAATACCTAATTCTTTCCATGGAAAACCCTTGTATCTAGTTTGATTCCTTATATATGATTATTCATGTGGAACACATATTCATGAAAATCTTATTATGGGTGTTCCTAGATAGTGTTCCAATGCATTGTGTAACGTTTAGTCTCATCAGACGTCTTGTGCAATGGTCTTTGTGGTTAACCTTGACTCATGATCCATATGAAAGGGTCCTAGTGGTTATCCTTGAATCATGCTTATCTATGTGAAATGAGCCCTGAATAATGCACATTTCATGTTTTTTTGTTAACACATTTCTATCATTCCATGATTATATGATACTATGTTATATGCATTAATTTTCCTTATGTTTATTCATTATCAATGCATTTTTACGCCATCATGTTAGGCCTTCTAAACCATGTTCTATACATTATTCATATGTTTATTCCCTTATTGGGATTTTTAGATCATACTTTTTGTTCATGTATTCCAAGGGTTATCCTATATAGATCTAACAAATCAATGGAAGTTAGGATCTCTTTATGGATGATTGAAATAAGGATGTTTTATGAAAATTCTATGTTTTTAGTTTAATGTACTCAATTATCCAAAGATAGTATACTTTATGATCATTGGTTTTTATTATTATATTATTATGATTAAAATCAAGTAATAATATGTGTAAAAGGCTATAATCATTATAATATGCAACACTGACCTTAAATAACCTAGGAAATATATTTCCTTAAATTTAATCAATTTAATAGCTTGTAGAACACACAACCCCAAGTCCAAATGAACTATAATACAATATACTATTATAACCTAGATGTTAAATTAGAACATGTGAATATTAAAAACTAAATTATAAAAATTATGTTTATATATTGATTATAAATAAAATAATAATCTTTTAAAATAATAATAAATGTTTTTTAAAAACTGTATATTTTCTAAAAGTCAGTATAGTCGCGATTTTCATACATAATTCAAATTTAATTTTTGTGAATTATATAAAATTAATTTTATAAAATGAACTTACTTTTTCCAATTATAATATAAAAATTATCTTAGGGTGATTTTTTGATTTTTCTAAAATATTTTATTTTTCAATGAATAGTGAAAAATATTGAATTTTAATAGAAAACCACTTTTTAATTTAATTTATTTACAAATTTAAATTATATTTATAATGTGTTAAAGTAAAATTTGTTAAATTATATTTATAGAAATCCAATTTAGGTATTTAAAATTATTTTCATATTGAATTTTGATATAAAACATTTGTAAACTTTTGAATGTTTTGTCTTTAAAAACCTGCTTTCTCGTCATGTCTATGAGATTAATTTTAAATTAAAATTTTCCAATTATGTGAATTGAATTTGAAAAAATGGATTAAATATTTAGAATAATAATGATTTATATTATCTAATAGTTTCAACATAAATTTTCACTGTCATGAATAATAAAAATAGTAAAAATCATTTACTAGGATTAAGCTAAAAATGAGTTTACTGGGGGTTAAACTAAAAATATAAGGGTTAAATTGGACTAAAAATATGTATAATATCTATTTTCTGGTTACATGGAGACATTATAATGTATAAAGATCTATTATATTTAAATTTATCAATTTTGGCATGTGAAAAATGTGGGTACACCTTTTTCTTTTCCAAAATTATAAGTGTGCCACTCAGCATACTTATGAAAGGCCACACCCTCCCTATATTCTTCACACCTTCAAAACCTTTTGGTTAGGACAAGAAATGAAATAATAACTTAAAAAAATTAGTCATCTCATATTATAATCCTTATTTTGGGTAAAAATGCATCCTAGTAAGATTTTGGTGCAATCCCAAGGAGGATACCTGAAGAAGAGGCAATATTCTTCAATGAGCGTTTTTATATTATTTCTTCCTCCACTACCATAAATTATTTTAAAAACAGTTATGATATAATAAAATAAGTATATTATATATAATTATATGTTTCTATGTTAATATAATGACCTAAAACTGTCCCCAATTCAATCAAACAGGGTAAATCACTATTTGTGTGTGTGACAGACTACTTCCTTGCTAACCGACGTCATTCATATTTCCATTACCATATCTCACGGATGGGAATGATAATGGATATAAATTATATATATATATATATATATTATATTTATGAAATAATTATTACTATTTATTAATTATATAATATATAAATTTTTTCACTTTCCATTATATAGGATATAACATAACGTCGCACATGTGTTCGACGAACTACCTCCATGTGAAGTGATTCAATTCGTCTTTCACTAACGCTTTAAGTGGAAAATGATAAGGATAAAGTTAATTATTATGTGTTAAATACCTGATATAATTATCATATTAATGACATAATTATAATTATTAAAATATAATATTAATCATTTTATTTCTTACCTTTTCAATCAATGAAAGATGATAATGACATTCGTGTACATATGGACTACCACCTTCATGAAACGATACGACTCTATTTTATTCACCACACCACATAGATGATATATATAAGTATATTTAGATAAAAAATATATAATTTATGTTATTATGATTATTCTATAAAGATAAAATATTAATTACCTCTTTTCCATAATGATCAATGATAAATGGAAATTTTACTCATGCATACATATGACCTACCATATCTATGATCATAATCGAATTAATTTCTCAAAACAATATTTTATTATTGGTATTACAATAATAATTGATATATAAATATGATAATTATATCATGATTATTATTACTTATATGATGATGATATATAATATGCACAAGAACTGAAACTTTCATGATAAATCATGAGTGATAAAATATGGAAATTAACCCCGAAAACAATGAAAATAATGAAATATTTTTAACAAATGGTTGATAATATGTTATAAAAGTATCGTATAAGACATTATAAACAATAATATGGTTCTAGTACAAGATAGAAAGATGTTTATAACTACTATATAAGAGGTTAAAGTACGTTTAACTAAAAGGAAGTGTGAGGTAAGGGAATTCATCTCAATTTCTCTTCATTGAGGAATATTGACAAAGGAAGTGTTGGGGAAAAATCCCTCAGGGCATCATTGAAGTATTTTTGAGGTGACTGTGTTTGTTGACAAAGTGATCATCTGTGTTGTGATTGTTGATAATGCAAACCATGACATACAAATTTGTTGACAAAGGGGATTTCATGGTCAAATGTCGAGTTCAAAAACTGAGGTCAATGATCCATGTTTGATTCAAGAACGTCAATAATGGAATGGATGATCTGGAGGTGATAAAAAAGAATAGATACAAGGTGGTTCCGTTTTCCAGTTTTTTCCAAATTTTTGGGCCTGAAAATCGACAAATGAAGAAAAGTGTTTTTGGAAAAGGGACTTGAATGCCGAGGACTTGGAGTATAGGAAACTTGCATACCATATGTTTTTCAAGATGAGAAGATCAAAATATGGCAAAGGAAATAGGTTCGAAAAAGTTTGGGAGTTGGTCGCGCAAGTGTCTAGGAGGACAGAAGACTTGGGCGCCGAGACTGGGTCGCGTAGGTGACTTGCGCGCCGTCGCGCATGGTGGTCAATTTGCCTATAAATACTGGACCACCCATCCTCATTCTTCACTGGAGTTCAACACTTTGAGAAATCAGAGCTCCTGTCACGCAGGTGTGGTGGTCGTGCAAGTGGTGTGTGGTCACGCAGGTGAAGTTGCGCGTTGGTGGTTGAAGTTGTGCGCCGGTGTGAGAAGTTGCGCGCCGGTTGGCAGTTGTGCGCCAATATTGGATTGGGTATTAAAGGAAGTGAGTCGCGCAAGTTTGGAGTTTAGGAAGATTATGTCGTGAAAGTGGTTGAGGAAGACTTGCGCGCCCGTTGTGACTTGCGCGCCGATACTTGCGCACCGAGATTGACTTGCGCGCCAAGTAAGGATTATTTCCAGCAGTGATTTTCGGGCTTCCTGGAAGTTGGAAGTTTGCCCGATACCTTCAATGCAAAGAGAGATTCATCTATGGGTGAAGTTTAGGCTTCAACAGAGCATCTAGTTATAGAGGAAGATGCATTCCTTCATGAAAATGAAGAGACCTACAGGTCTATAAACTGTGAGTGGATCCTTTCCGACGTAGTGAGCAAAGTAAGAGGAAGAAGGTGATCCTCTCCACCGGCAGTGAGCCAGAGAGAGAGAAACAGGGAGTGACCCTTGGGAAAGCAGTGAGCTGACCCTAAACCTTGTAAAGGCAGCGAGCCTGGGACAGAGTGACTGTGCCCGAACCTTGTAATCCACATCTAGTGAAGAATAGTGGAATTTGGTACGACCGACAACTTGTCGGCGTATGCTCCTTGGACTTAACCCTTAGCGGTGAACCAAGTAAAAATTACTGTGTCCTGTGCATTCTTTACCTTCTGTTTATATTGTGCAACAGGAAAGTGAGAGAAGAGTGTTTTGCTTAACAGCGAAACAAGATCAGAACAAGATTTAATTTTGAATTAGTCATACCCTGACTCACCCCCCTCAGGGAGTGGACCTAACATATAAGTATATTTAGATAAAAAATATATTATTTATGATATTATGATTATTCTATAATGATAAAATATTAATTACCCCTTTTCCATAATGATCAATGAAAAATGGAAAGGTTACTCATGCATACATATGACCTACCATATCCATGATCATAACAGAATTAATTTCTCAAAACCATATTTTATTATTGGTATTAAAAGAATAATTGATATATAAATATGATAATTATATCATGATTATTATTACTTATATGATGATGATATATAATATGCACAAGAACTGAAACGTTCATGATAAATCACGAGTGATAAAATAAGGAAATTAACACGCGAAACAATGAAAATAATGAAATATTTTTAACAAATGGTTGATAATATGTTATAAAAGTGTCGTATAAGATATTAAAAACAATAATATGGTTATAGTACAAGTTAGAAAGATTTTTATAACTACTATATAAGAGGTTAAAGTATGTTTAAATAAAAGGAAGTGTGAGGTAAGGGACTTCATCTCAATTTCTCTTCATTGAGGAATATTGTAATGTTCAGCATATACTTTTCACTATATAGCGTATATAATAACACTTTGACATGTAATATCTTGATTAATTAATAATTAATGGTATTTTATGTTTCAATTTTACTTATTTCATATAATATTGTTTGACATGAAAATTTCCAAGTGGTAAAAGTTATTGTAAAATCACACTTTTTTTTGTGATTATTAACAATATCTTGAAACCAAAAATTTTTTGTGATGTTTTTTCATTGGAAATTATATTTATATTAAATATACAGATTATTTTATAATTTATATGATTATTTCCTAAATTTTATACCCTTTTTAGAAATAATATTTACTTTGAAAGTTATTTTATTAACTAAGGAAATATTGATAAATCCGTACCCTTTACTCAATATGCATATTTGATGATAAGGAATATTGATTCATGAATTAAATTAATTATCATATATATTATATTTTTTTAAAATAAAAATATATGTGGGGACTATTTATAGATATTCCCTAAATGCATTAATAGGTCTCATGAGAAAATTTAGTTTTCCAAATTAAATGAGCGTCTATATATAGTTTTAAATCATATTTTGAAAGGCCTTTATAGAATAGGTATCATGTGCCTAAGACATGACATACAATAATTAAGAATTTCTTTCACTAATAATTTAGTTATTATTTTCCTTGATATTTTCATAATGATATTATCTTTGGATGCATTTGATTATATTTTTATTGATTAAATATAATGCGTGTTCAATTATTTTCCAGGGAATATTGATTACGCTTTGTCTTATCATGATAGTCAAGAAATTTAAGTGTAATGTTTGTTCATTTGTTTATCTTGCCATGTTTATTATGCTTATTATATCATGATATCTCCCTATTTACTTAACCCTTACTAAGAATTTGAGATCACCATTATTTTCTTCTTTCCCTAGGATATAGAGAAGAGATATTTGAATAAGTTGTTAAGGATGTAATTATTTTTTTGTTTTCATGTATTACATTATATTTTCTATTAAAAATTTAAATTGGGTATCATATATACATATAGTTCTCTAAAACTACTAAAATGATCGGTCCCATGGGATTTAAACCATTGTATCTTTGCTAATGTAATAAAATAAACATAGGCTCCAAGCTACTAGAGTCAAGGTCATTACAAATATAGTCACATAAATCTTTTAAAACATATATATAAATTAAATCAAATAAGCAGTAAATGATTTTTCTTGGTTTATATAAAAGGTTTATAACCAAGGAACATACACATAGTGATGTATTGGTATATAAAAATCCACTATGATAGTCTATTTTTTAGATGAAAAGTTTTTCCAATGGTCACTCCATACCAAGATGTAACACACATACAAGAAAATTTTGGGAGAGATCACTGCTCACACTAGGATCACTTCCTTTTCTTTCCAGTCTTCACACTATATCAAAGAATAATGGATCAATTTATAGAAAAGTTTGTCTCTCCAATTTTAAAATGAGTAAACTATTATAAATATATCAACAATGTTTAGATTTTATGCTTTAGTGATCTCCATCTAGTTTCCTTCACAATCTCTAAGTAGGATGTAGTCAATTCTTTATTTAGAGAGTTAATTTGTTTTCCTCCACATGATCTATTTAGTGGCATTATATCCCTTCCTCAAGAAACCAAAAATAGATAAAATCCACATTAAAATTATTATATTTGTTATGATCTATATTCTTCACCCATTTTTAAATTTTCAAAATATTTTAATTATATTCCATGAATGAGTTCTCTCTCAAACAAAATGAGGCATTTAAAATATGTTTTGGATATCTCTCTATTATTTTTACCCATATCTACCATAACATATATATGAAGAGATTATAATCACCATCAAGACCAAACATCAAGGGATATATTTATTCCTAGCCATCAATGTCATTACCCATCCCTTATAGAACCCCTACCAGTTCAGTATTAAAGGAAACCGTGACCCTCGAAACATGTCTCCAATAGGACACAAGTTGGTGACTAGTAATAAGTGTATAAAATGTACCCATGGGAGGAATTAACCACATAAATATTAGTAATATAAGATAAATCCCTAATTAAATCCATATAATATAAATTAAAACAAGCTCATAATACATGTAATTTTATTCATAAATAAAATTATCTAAAATTAAAATACCAAAATAAACTCGATCATCTTTAACACTAATAATTATAATGAACACCATGAGCTAAAACTATTCAAATTCATCACCAACTCGATCCTATAAACATGAAAAAAATATAATATGGAATATAGAGGTGAGAATATATATATATATATATATATACTATAGGTTATTCCCTAGACTCTCTCAAGATAATACCAAAGAAACGTACTAAATCCTTAATGAATAAATATAGAAACCAACTTGTTACCTATGTAATACCAACTATAATACCAACCTCACCTTGGTTCACACACCAAATCCACACAAAAATAGAAAAATAACAATAAAAGGAATATATATGGATGGGTAACATGTAACAGATTTCCCATTAAACTAGTCACCATTATGCCCTAATGACACCCACCTTATTGAATTCATCCCTTACATATCTATGTAACCAAATACTACATAACCAAATTATAAAAAAAATATATAACATGTATAAAAACTATATACCCCAACCACATACCACATATTTACATATCCACGTATCCAAAATGCCCACATATCATATCAATATACATGAAGGACATCTACACCATTCCATCCTCCTACCATGTACACCTACACCATACACCTTCATTACAACATCACCATATACACATTATTAACACATTAAAAAATATCATAACATCAGTCCATCACAATATATAATTCATCTAAAGGAGAGATTGGGGAATGGGGAGTAGTCATACATCCGTTTCACCTTAACCCTGGATGTTAAAAAAAAATAGAAACCCAAGACCCATAAAGGCTTTAATCACATTACCTAACTTAGGAGGTTGGGGTAAGAAATATAGAAAATAAGAGAATATATATTAGAACAAAATACAAACATAAGGGTAAACTATTAGGCAACAATACTCCAAAAATATGACATAAAACATCCTCTTTCACAATGCCACCTCAAACCAATATTATCCACCATGTCTTATCACCACTCATAAAAAATCCACTAAAAACACATAATAACCACAATAAAACTTCAAAATTTTTAACCTCATTACCAATTCCCATTCTAAAAAATTAACAATCACATTGCATTTATTAGACCATATTTTATTTCAAACTACTAAAATCTCATAAATCCACTTCCACTTCCACACTTATATTTTTATTTACCACTTGTCAATTACCCATTAATTAATTTATTAATTAAACCTCTCAATTTATATCATCACATCTAATTCCCATATTTCCTTTCTTCCATGCATCATTTTTCTATTTTCCCAGAAACCATACCACACAACCAAAATAACCTCTCCACATAACTATGAAAACATATCCCCACAACCATCCCATAATTTTATATTACAACATGATATCCAAAAATGTCCTCTACCAAGCCACCATATTGTTTCTTCTGGAAATGGGGATGACCTTGTTTTTTTAAGGTTCAAACTTTCTAATCAGTTTATAACAGGTTTATTCGTAGAACCGGAAACATACAATGATTTTATATCCATTTGGACCTACATTCTAAAGGTAGGTACTCATTAGTTGTGGAAGGATGGGGCTTAATAATTTTTATTGGTCAAGAGGATGGGAGGTCAGGCTCATCACACCTTTTTGAGTTGAATTACTACTTACTCCAGGACACTCTTATAGATTTAAGTTATGTTCATGAATCCTTATTAATTTACCAAGTATGAAAATGATTTTTCCTTTATATTGGTAAATCAATGATTGATATGTATGAGATTTAGAGAATCTTTTATATGTATTTGAGGTTCTTCATCGATGGAGAATCATCCATATGTATTGGAGATTCTTATTCAATGGTATCCTTCAATACATTATATAGAAATATCTTGGTCATTATGATGACTATACTGGTTTTAAAGCCACTCAGTGGGGCACTTGAAGTTTATTGTCTTTCAGAAAGACAAGGATTATTTGAGATTTGGGATCATACCTGCAGATGGGCTACCTACGTATCCTTGTTAAAAAGAAAGGAATTAGAACCCACGAAGTTCAATATGAAGGGTATAGTTTTAACGTCATATGGGATGGAAAAAATAATTAATGAAAGATGGGATTGAACCTTATAAAGGCTTCCTACGTACTCTACTTTAATGGTAGAGATCAAAGTCCACATAGTTCAGGGAAAGAAATATGGGGTTTATTCATAGTTAAATGGCCCCAAAAAGTGATGTCATGATTACTTTTACACTCTAAGCCCACGTGAGTCATGATCGGTGTGAGAAACAAGAAGTATCAGTAAACTTGACAATGGTTCCATGAAAGATGCTGTTATGAGAGATGATATGGGGCTTACGTATGTATGATGGCCCAAATAAATGAATACCAGGATTTAGGAAAGAAGCCCAAGAGCAGGGTCCATAAAGGTATTTTTACTTTATAGAGATTTGGAATTTTAACCCGGGACTTACTCCTGAGAAGGAGGCCCAATTAAAAGAAATTATGATTGGGGATTACTCCTGAGAAGGAGGCCCAATTAAATGAAATTATGATTGGGACTTACTCTTGGGAAGGAGGCCCAATTAAATAAGGAGACCCAATTAAAGGAAATTATGATTGGGGATTACTCTTGAGAATGAGGTCTAATTAATGGAAATTATGGTTGGGGATTACTTCTGAAAATGAGTCCCAATTAAAGGAAATTAGGATTGGGGATTACTCCTAAGAAGGAGTCCAAATTAAAGGAAATTATGATTGGGGCTTACCCTTGAGAAGGAGTCCCAATTAAAGGAAATTATGATTGGGGCTTACTCCTGAGATGGAGGCCCAATTAAAGGAAATTATGATTGGGGATTACTCCGGATAAGGAGGTCCAATTAAAGGAAATTATGATTGGGGCTTACTCCTGAGAAGGAGGCCCAATTAAAGGAAATTATTATTGGGGATTACTCATTAGAAGGAGGCCCAATTAAAGGAAATTATGATTGGGTCTTACTCTTGAGAAGGTGGCCCAATTAAAGGAAATTATGATTGGGACGTACTTCTGAGAAGGAGTCCCAATTAAAGATATTATGATTGGGTCTTACTCTAGATAAGGAGGACTAATGAAATTCCTCTTAGATAAGGAAGCCAACAATGGAACCATGCCATAAATGGATTTGAAGAGGGTTTTGAAGGCCATGCCTTGAAGAGGAGAGGTGAATTTGAGGAAATAAGGTGACTAGGAAGTAGGCACGCAAGTATGGTTCTAGCGCGCATGTCCTGGTCACACAAGTATACTTGCGCGACATGAGTCACCTTGGGTGACGAATAATATGTAGGGTAAAAAATTGATGACTTTGAACTCAATCCCTTAGTATCATCCATAGAGGCTTCCAAAAGGTTGGTGTGAAAGTTTCCTTGAGAGGGAAAGGCGGAGTGCAAGTGTTTCAATTTCCCTTAAGGGATGGACACTTAGGCATGCAAGTATTGATGAGTTCTAACACTTATGCCTTATTCTTCCTCTTTAGAGCTTCCATTATAGGAAAATGATTACCTTAAAAGTGTTCAGAAGACGTCAGACAAAGACTTGGGTGACCAAAGCATGAATCTGAGTTTTGGAAAATTCCTCCTAGAAATGGGGGGCCCACAGGGGCTATTTATAGGCCACTGGGCACCTTGGGTGAAAAAAGGAATAGGGTGCGCAAGTGACTTGTGTGACCCATATGTGGCGCACAAGTGACTTGCGTGACCAGAAGGAAACTTTTGTGCCTCCTTCTTAAAGGGTTACTTGTTCATGACTTTGTCAATTTTTGATGTTCTTCAAAGGATGAATCTCTTTATGCTTAAGGTATTAACCTTTTCCATTCATTGGACTCTGTGACAGAAATGAGCGTCAACAAAAGTCCCTCCTCATAGTTGGATCTGAAAAAGGAAAGAGTATTTGACTCTAAGGAAAATGAGAAACAAGTGTTCGACGACGCGCAGGTTCCGGCTCGCAAGTTCCGGCACGTAGGGTTGTGGGATTGCCTATATATTTGGGTGTCACTTCGCGCAAACTATCCTGCCTTCAAGGTGTTTGAGCTCTCGTCGCTCAAGTGTCTGCATCTCCTCGATCGATCTCTATCTTTTTTGTGTCGCGCTTCTTCAATAAGATTTTGACTTGCACGACAATACTTGTGCAACCACACTTGCACGACCACACTTGCGCGCCTTAATGCCTTAGCCATTTTTTTGTTTTCTTCACAAGTATTTCATAAAATATAGACTTATTTAAAAGTTAAATGTTTGATCCTTGTATAGATTCAATGGCTCCCAGAAGAATTGTATTGGCTGATGAGTTGGCCAGCAAGAGAATAGATGATATGATGAACATCATTGGCCGAGACTATTATGATATGTCTGACATCACTCTCCTAGATTTGGATAAGTACTTGAAGAAATATCATTTCAGTTTTCTATAGAGCATTTAATTGCCTTTATATGGCCATGGTCATCTACAAGGAGTCAACGTTCCAGAGGAAAAGAATTACATTCCTCATTCCTAGTTTCAAACTTACACCAATTTCCCTTCAGCAAATGTCTCAATTGTAGGATAATTTTTCAATGATGGAATAGTGGAGAATGCATACATAATGCATCATAGCTCATGTGCTCCAGATCTAAAACCTCACAAGCTTGAGCTACAGCCGCATTGCTATCCCTCTATTTTTAGAAATTCTTAGAAGGATCAATCCATGTGATGGAAAAAAAGTTGGGATTTCTTTCCCGGAGGAGGTGTGAAGCCGAATTGGATGTGGGCTTGTTGGGTGTGACAAAACTGTGCAGATTTTGTCGAGGATCTGAAGGGAGAGGGAATATATGAAGTCGTCAGGGCTGGGCAGACATACGTCTACAGGAATGATAACTTTGTTCCAGATCTAATCAGTCGCTAGAGCCTAGAAACCAATTCTTTCCATCTGACTCATGGAGAATAGGAATAAGCCTGTGGGATGTCTACAAGATCCCAGGGGATCAAATTTTGGGAGATATGTTTGATGAATTCATTCCTTCCAAGGTGTCCTGGAATGATTTGGAGAAGACTCCGGCTTTGGCTCGAGAGTTATTGAAAATTTTCTACAATATCAAGAATTCAAAGTCCACCAAAACTCATTCTATAAAGGATATTCATATAGAGGAGTGGATGGATATGTTTTTCATCAAGAAGAAGGATAAGGGGCCCACCTATACTCGTCCTACCAGTTGTCCCAGAACAGAGAAGAGGGGTGCTTCTGGCACATTCAGTCCAACTCTTGAAGTGGGAGAGTTTGAAAAGCGGGGGTATGAAGTGGATCAAAGAATCCCAGAGAAGAACCGTCTAGAGGGATTTTTTATCTTTGTGGATTAGTGTTTATCTTCTTCCAGTTTGGGATTCAAAGGGAGGCGTCAGGCTAGGGACCTTCGTTGTTGCAGGCAAGTTTTCTGAGAGAAAAATGGTTGGGTTGGCCACCCCGATTTTGGAAAAGATTCACAGAATCTTACTCCATGTCTATATGTGTAAGTATCCTTTGATAATAGTGGGACCATTACAAGTTTTGTGGGGATGGATCACCACTCATTTCAGGACATATGCTGTACAGAGAGGAGTATAAGTTCCTGGAAGCCCTTTTAGGCCATCGGTGTAGGAATTTTCTAGAATTTCTCCATTATCCCTCAATTCCTATGATATGAAGGTGAGGCTGAGCATGTTCAAGGAATTTCATTTCTTTACTTATGGAAACCTTCCAACCGGGTGATTTTTTGATGATGGAACAACTAGACTGGAATTGAGGTCATATATGCTGGCTTGCAGAGATGGTGTATTGGTCTCCAGAATTGATGGAGAGATTATATGGGAGGCCTATGATCCATATAGATTTGTAGGCCAATTAAAGTGTCTTCATCAGATTGTTGTGTCCCCTCCCATGCACGTCAGGTCAGAGAAGAATCCAATGGTTTACCGATAATTATGGTTGTTGATAGCTATGGAGAAAACTAGGGCAGTGTTTGATCTACCTGTTGCTGGAGTAGTGAGTCAATTGACTACATGGTATGCCGAGAACTGGATAGCATCATACCCTGAAGGGATACCAGAATCAAGCGGTCCCTTGGGTGGGGACAAAAAAAATAATCGTTAGGAAAGAAACCCTTCATCTAGAAGGTGATTCTTCCCCACCCGGAGCTGATTCACCAGTTTCCTCACCCGGGGCTGATTCACTGGATTCACAGGATGGGGATGATGAGGCATGACATGCGTCAAAGCGGCCTCGCTCCAGATATAATCCTCCTTCCAGAGTCAAGATAACTACTCCATCAACTCCTTGTGAGTTATATCGTTGAGGAAATTTTAGTCACCTATTATTTTATAGAGCCACAAGTTTAATTTTCTTATCCTTTATCTGTGATTGCAGGAGCTGGGAAGAAGTTGAAGTCCCAGATTGTAGGACCATCCTCGTGGCCTTCTGGTGCACATGCTGAATATTTACAACCAGAGGCTGTCCAGACATGGTAGTGTTTATATTTTGTTGCTAAAACCGACTGAATGGACTTATGCGAAGGGATATATATCCTTGGAGTGGGTAATATCTGATCTTATATTGATATCTGCTTCAAGGATAACCCCGATGAATTGCGGGCTTGCATCAGAGAGCTGGAAATGCTCATATATTCCACTGATGATTCCATTCCTATTACCAAGCGGGTGAAGGAAATGATGAATCATGGCACCACTAAGGGGATTGGTGATTCAGTAGACGAGGAGTGGCATGATTACGTGGATATTGAAGATGTAAATTTATTTCTTTATTTGCTTTGCAACTTAATTTCAATCAAAGCTTTGTTACTCTAGGAAATTACTTTCTTCATCCTGCAACTTGTTAAGAAAGGAACTATGGAGGTCCCTTCACTGCAGTACAACCCTGGTGGTAGCACTCTTGGAGCCGCTGAATCTCCTCGCGAGCTGGGCGAGGTATCTTGAGGTCGGAAAGCCATTGAAGAGGAATTATAAAGGGATTTTCACCCTCCAATACCTGTATTTGGAGGTGATGATGTCAACACACCCAAAAGGTCAAAAAAGAAAAGGCATCGAAGGAAGAATTCCACATCCAGATGCTTCATCAGTAGTGGTAAGTTCTTCGGATAGTTATGAATCTTAACTCATGAAAATATTGCTCATACGTCTTGGGATTGCAGGAAATTATTCGATTTCACCTTTGAGGGAGAGGACTAACCCTCCTTTGAGGAAAATGGAGGGTGCTGGTGAACAGTCACAAATTCAAGCTGACCTGGATGCTCCTGAAGAAACAAGGAGAGATGAAGAGATAGCTTTTGTTCCCAGTACTTCTCCTTTTTCTACTACAAGGATAGAAGAGCCTGCTTCTGGTAAATAAAAAATACTTCATAGAACGTTGAATGAAGATATCAACTGACTTCCATTATGTGATGATTTTGTTTCAACACCTGCACCAGAACATTTGGCGACCACTGCAACTGACTCCGCAATTTTCTCTGAGGAAGCTGTTCGAGGTCGGAGGTCGCTGGAGGAGGGTCTCCAAGAAGACATGTCAAATGCTCCTACTGGTGAGACTAAATAGTAATCTGAGATATCCCTGGATGAAATGATAAAACTTGTCATGTCTTTTGAAGAAATTTTAGATCATGTTAAATTACCAAGTGATTTAGAAGATTTTGGATGTGAGTGTTATCCTTCAACCGATTAATTTTATTTATTACATCTCTGACCATGATTGGTTGAAATGTGCAGTTCTGTATTAGCAAGCTGCTGATCTGCTAATGCCTGAAGGGGGTAGAGACAACCCTATCATTACAGAGACACTAGCTGAAGTGGAGCTTAACCTGTAAGAGCTTCCTAAAACCTGTCTTGAAAATATTTTTGAAGCTATTAAAGATAGGGAGGATCCTTCTCATTTGCTGATCTACCGTTGGGTAAAAGATGATAATATTTTTAGCTGTATTTAATTTTCAAGATAGCTAATCAACTTTTTTTATCCTTTAGAGCTAACCAAATCTTTCAGTTTACAATGCAGGGCTGTCAATTTTAGTGGCCAGATCCGGAGGTGAAGTCTTAGCCTCATCCCCAATGGGAGTAGAAAGTGAAGTACCAAGGTTTAGGGGGGAAGGAGTAGAACATGGGTGTTCTTTAAGTGCATTAATCCCAGAACATATTCCCCCCCTGTGATAGTGATGCTAAATCAGACCCAGAGGTGCAAAAGGTGCTCCAATTCTCACGTCGCAAGGCATGGAAAAATATATGGAAGATCATATCTGAAGTGCCTCTTGTAGAGCTGTCTTCGAAGATCCCACAACTATCCTCCTTGTTCGTCATGCTGAGACTTGGTTGTTTTAGATATCAAGTGATCCATACCGCGGTGAAACAAGTCATATTAAGGAGGGAGTAGGAGAAAAAGTTTCGTCAAGATCTAACCAGAGCGAGACTATTGACCAATATTGTTGAATTCGAGGCTGCAATGTCCCGAGATGAGGCTGATCATGATGCATAGCTGAAAGAACTGAAGCATAAGATCAAGGAAAAAGTTTTCCAGCAGATGAATCTTCAACAATATTTAGATTCCATTACTTGGGAACTTGACCAACTTAACAATTCATTTGTAGGAGTCCAAATGAATGGTATAAAATCCATTTCAGATACTAAGAAGGCACTCCATCAAGTTGAAAAGAGTGAAGCTGGTCGAGTGAATAAACTTCAAGTGGCTGCTGATGAAGCTTGGGATTCCGTAAATCAAATGAAAATTTATGTTGAAAGTCTCTTGTAATTCTTGAAAAAGAGAAGAGACTCCAACCTATGGATGTTCTTCTAATCTTGTGCATCAATGAAAAAGACATTTCATCTTCAATCATTTTTACGTGCATTCTCTTGATAATTATATATATATATATATATATATATATATTTACCTAAGTTAATGGGCCTAGTAAGCATAGTTTTATTTTTTCTAGGATTATACAAACAACCCTACAAACTTTTCATTTTTTATTGCTCAATATTGCCTAAATCATACAATATGTATGTTTAGCGAGTAGGGACTCGACTTTTGTTCAGAGTTCCCTTTTCAAGTTCCCAATTTAATGAGTACCCTTTATTTTGTTGGTAGTTTAAAGTCATGCATGTTGGACATAAAAAGGCTAATGTTTAAGGTCGAATAGCTTTGACCGAATGGAATAAAAATTGACTCAATTCCTTGATAATTTTTTTGAAAACATATTACCACATTCAAGTATGGAGGAAAACATATAAAATATGACCTACAATATTTTGAATCTGAGGGATGATATGAAAAAAGGGCTAAAAGGAATTAGAGGAAGTATTTACTAAGAGTAAAGTTACCACTATTTGACAAACACGTTAGGGGGTTGAATTATGCAGGGCCACTTAAGGGCATTGGATGCATAGTCAAATAATAACATCTTTTGGCTGATAGTTATGTTTTGTAGACTACTTATGCAAGGCCACTTAGGGGCACGTGCTGCATATTCAGGAAAAAGAACTCTCAGAAATTTTACTTTTCTATTGCTAAAAAGCCAGTGGAAGTTTATGGAGATTCAAATTTTCCAAAGAGCAGAGTTTGTTGTATGGAGAGTGGTACTTGAATATGGAGAGGGTATTCCCAATCAAGATTGTCAAATAATTGGATGAATTTCACTCCTGTGAAGGTCTTAACCAAACGTAGGGAAGGGAAATATAAAACATCGACTTGAATACTTTCAGATCATGAAAAATAGTATGAGACAAATATGTTAAGGATCGCTATTTTTTGGATCCCTACATATCATCATTAAGACCAATAAGGACAATAATTGTTTTCTCCCAAATAATGAAGTTACCACTATTTGAAAAACCTGTTAGGGGGTTTGAATTATGTATGGACACTTAAGGGCATTGGATGCAAAGTAAAATAATAGCATCTTTTGGCTAATAGGTCCATTATGTAAATTAATTATGCAAGGATGCCTAAGGGCCCATGCTACATGGTCAGGCAAAATAATTCTTGGGTATCAGAAATTTTGTGACCAGAAGTCAAGAAAAGGGTTATGGAGATCTGGACGTATTTAAGGTTAGGAGTATGACACATAAAAATGGGTATTGTTCAGTGCATGAAGGAGATACATAGACCAATGTTGACCATAATCATGGGGTGGCTGGGTCATGAATTGAGATGCTGGACTTCACTACACATCTCATTAGAACGAGAATCAATCCATATGTAGTTCTTGAAATACATTTTAACGTCATAAGGGAAGAGAATGTAGGAGATCTTAGTTTAGGGTCATAGAGTTCAGACCATAATGAGGGAGACACCTTGGGTGTTTTTTATAAACCTGATGTGAATAAAGACCATGGTTTTAATACAACATTCATGTGCTCACAGGGGGACTTCTCAGCCAAGGGACTGACAGTGGAGTTTGGGGTTAGGCCCAAAGGCTTGGGACTGGGTTTGAGGGATGCTCGAACATTCCTAAGTATCCTATAAGGATGGGAATCAAGCCATATGTAGTTCTTGAAATACCCTTTGTACAGATTTAGTTCATATATGTGAAGGGTGAAAAGGGAATTTAGTGCAATGATGGTTGGATCCAAGATTAAAGGTTCAAGAATTTCCATGTATGCATGTAGTCCTTGGAATAATACATGATTGGAGATCAATGTTAATAATGATTCCCTCTCAGGTGAGGGTGTCAGAGACTATTGTAGTTTATTTTTGTACATGACAAAAGTGCAAATAGTTTAAGGTCATATGCATGGACCGATGCTGCATAGTTTAACATCATGTAGTTAGGATGTATTGCTATGCAGTTTAATGTCTTACAGTGAGGACAATGGGGGACTGTATAGTTTTACGTCACATAGCAAGGATGATGTAAAACCAATGTGAAGATATTGGTTTTGGAGGGGGGGGGGGGATTCACGGATCAACATCGTGTGAGATGAAGGTGAACCGATGTGAAGATATTGGTTTTGGTCTTGAAACTCAGGAGGTTTCCTATGTACCCAGCCTAGAAGGCAAGGGTCAAAGTCTGCGAAGCTTGATTGAGAATGAATTGGTGATCAAGTTTTACTTGAGGACAACCTGAAGATGGTGTTAGGACTTACGCGTGGTTAGTGTCCCATAGAGGGTGTTATGGTTGAGGCTTACTCTAAGCTCACGCGAGTCATGCTTGGTGTGAGAAACAAGAGGTAACAACAACTCTAACGATGTAAAGTTTAATTTCATGTTAGACGACGAAGGGGACACAGTTTAATGTCATGTTGGATGATAGAGGGGCTATGCAGTTTAATGTCCTGCAGCAAGGAAAAAAAAGGGACCATGTAGTTTAAAGTCTTGTAGTGAGGACTAGAAGGTTTATTTGTATTTCACAAAATAATTCTTGAAGAATCTTGCATTGGTTGGAGTTGTAATGAGTTTTCCATCCATTGAGATTAAAGAATAAGTTCCATTGGAGTAGAACTTATGTATTGAATAAGGTCCTTCCCACTTTGGCTCAAGCATGGGAGGTTTCTTTCCTGGTATCATTGGAGTTCTGGGGACCAATACCAATTCTCTTTGAATGATTGAACGAAGAAAAACTTTTTTATTGAAAGCTCATGGTATTTGATTTTGATAGACTTCCAAGTGGTGCAGGGTGCACAATCTTTTTCATATAATCATTCAAATTCATCAAATTTATACTAAGATTGTTCATCTGTGGATGACTGATCACAAATGACTACTCTGAGTAAAGGTAATTGATCCTCAATGGGAAATACTGCTTCTGTTCCATATACCAATGAGTATGGAGTTGACCACGTAGCAGTGCGGGTGGTGGTTCGATAAGCCCATAAAGAACGAAAAAGTTTATCAGGCCATGATTTATTATCTTTATCCACCATCTTTTGTAGTATGTTTGAAAGATTTTTATTGAAATATTATATTTGGCCATTGGTCTCTATATGATACCGAGATGAATGGTTGGATTTGATGTTGTATTCTTGATACAACTTTCTCACCTCGGAAGAACAAAAGTCAGTGCCATTGTCCGTCAATATGGTATGAGGGACACCAAATATGGTAATGATGTTAGACTTGATGAAGCTAACAATTACTTTAGAACTAACTTCTTTGAGAGGTATTTCCTCTGCCCATTTGGAAAAGAAATCAGTAGCGGTAAGAATATACTAAAACTACTTGAATGTAGCCGGAGGATAAGGTCCTACTACATCCATTACACATGTGGAAAATTTTCATGAGTATTTATATGTATTAAGAAACTCTGGGGGTTGATGAATGAAGTTGGAACATACTTGGAAATAATGAAACTTCTTAGTTAAATCAACACAATCTTGCATCATTGAATTCCAGAAGTATCCAAGCCTTCGAATTTGACCAGAAAGCCTATGTCCAGACTGGTGAGAACCACAAACACTTGCATGTAATTTATCCATGAAATCCATTTTCTCTTCACCATCAATACATCTGAAGATAATTCCATCAAAAAATTTCCTGTAGAGAATTTATTTGGTGATCTAGGCAATCATAAAGAGTGAAATTGACGACACATCACTGGACTTGTTCTTTCCCAGATCTATTAGGTGATAGTGTCCCATTTCGAAGGTATTCCCTGATAGGTGTCATCCATCCTGTAGTATGAGCATATGGTTCAGAAATGGGACTGATTTCATTGATTTCCTCTATTATGATTTTAACAAAAGGTGAAACTACACGACGGTGGACAATACTGATGATTGTTTCATCCCAATTTGCATCTTCCAGGGTTGTGGCTACATTAGTCAGTGCATCAGCTTGGGCATTTTGTGATCGCGGGACATAATAAAATGTCGGTCCTGAGGGAAATTCCACAACTAAATCTCTGACTTAATCACACAAAAGGATTAAATCTTATTTTCTGACAGCATAATCTCTATTGATTTGTTTGATTACCAAATCTAAATCACCTTTTACCCTCAAGTGATTCACCTATGCCTGAAGCACCAATTCCTAGCCTGCGATGAGCGCTTGATATTCTACTTCATTATTTGTACCGCCTTCCAACAATTAAAAGTAATAGGGTAGCACTGCCATTTCTGGGGAAATAAGCACGATTCTGAACCCAACTTTGATGAATTTCGGATCTTCCATTTTCTCCCCTGTTGGACTTCTGGAAGCACCATCAAAGTACATTTCCAATGTTTGAGGATTATCTTGAATAGAGAAGACTTCGTCATCAGGAAGTTAAATATTTAAAGATTTATCTTCTACAGATGGGTGTTCAGCAAGAAAATCGGCCAGAGCTTTTTCCTTTATTGCCTTTTGATACACATATTGGATATCAAACTGCTACAAAATAACTGCCCACCTTTCCAAACGTCCTGTAAGCATTGGACGACTAAGTATAAATTTGAGAGGAATATTGTGAGACACCAATTGGACCTCATGATGTTGCAGGTAGTGTCTCAATTTCTGAACTGCAAATATTAATGCTAGGCAGCACTTTTCAATACTTGAATATCGAGTTTCTGCCTCAATCATAGTCTGATTGAGATAATAAAGGCTATTTTTATTCCCAACATAATTCTTTTGGGAAAGGAGGGAACCCAATGATTTCTCTAAAACTGTCACATAGAGGATAAGTGGTATTCCTTCAACATGTGGCATTAATATAGGTTGACTCAAGAGATATTTCTTGAAAATATCAAATGCCTCTTGGCAATCTTCAGTCCATTGTTAGGTTACTCCCTTCTTCATTAATTTGGTGAAGGGTAAACATTTTCCTGCCAAATTGGAAATGAAACGTTGAATATAGGCCAAGTGTCCTTGAAGTCCACTTAATTATTTCAAATTTCTAGGAGGTGACATAAAAAGGATTGATTTTTTCTTTTCAGGATCAACTTTGATACCACGATGGCGTACAACAAAGACGAGAAATTTTCCCAAGGTTACCACGAAAGCACCTTTCAAGGGGTTCATCTTCAAATTGTGTTGTAGAAGTTTGTTGAGTATGATTTCAAGATTAGCCAAGTGATTAGAACATTGTTTGGATTTAACTACCAAATCATCCAGATAACATTCAACAAATTTCCCTAAAAAGGGATTGAATATAAGGTGCATGGAATGTTGATACGTTTCACCTGCATTCTTCATGCCAAAGGGAATTAACCTATAGAAAAGAACACCTTGAGGGGCTCTGAAGGCAGTAGATTCTTAATCTTCTAGAGCCATTCAGATTTGATTATACCCAGAATATCTATCCATGAATAAAAGTGCTTCATAACCAGCTGTTGCATCAATTAGGAGTTCTATGATCGGAACTAGGAAATCATCCTTGGGACAATGCCGATTAAGATCTCTGAAGTCAATGCAAACTATAATTTTTCCATTCTTCTTTTTCACAAGGACAATGTTATCCAGGCATTTGGGATTCTGAAATTCTCTTACAAAGTTACCTTTGATAATCTTATCAACTTCAGCTTCAATTTTGGAGGCATATGTTGGGTGTGTTCTTCTTGCGGCTTGTTTGAATCCTCGATGTTCTTCTGGAAAACCCAAATTATGAGTGGAAACATCGGGATCAAGACCTAGAATTTTTGTATAATTCCAAGAAAATACATCTCTATTTTTCTTTAAAAAATAAGTATACATTTATTGCTCTTCAAGATTCATGTCCCCACTAATTAAAGTGGGGCATGGATCTTCTTTTATACCCAGATTTATTTCTCTGAGTTTATCCACAGTGGTAGAGATACCCTCTTCAAATGCTGGAGGAGGATCTCTGAGATCTTACTCTTATTCTTCAATATGTGTTACTTCCTCTATTATTACTTGTATGGTTGATGACGAAGCAGAACTTATATGGTCAAGGGATAAGTTAAAACTTGAACATATTGAAAAAGAGGCTGCTATTTCTGACCCTATTAATGATGAAGGGTGTTTCTGAGGTGATAAAGAGAAGATGCTAGATTGAGAATCGACATCATTATTTTCCTCTGGCATTGCTATAACTTCTTCTGTCCTAGTTGATGAAGTATAGAATTGCTGGATTTCAGTGGACTAAATGAAGACATATCCATGTAAGCTTTCATCATTTCTTGGCCAATCAGCAATTTCTCCCATGCTGTATGGCTCGATTGCCGTAATTGACATTATGGAAGTTTCCATAAGAGTGTTTGGATTTTGGACTATCCCATCAATTTGACTGATAGGCAACACATAATCTGTACTCACATGTATGAATGGGTTTACTGGAATCTTTTCCAAACCATATGGAGCATTAATTTTTGTGACCTTCTTCGTTGTGGATTTTTCCTTTCCTTCTATGTGATAAAACTCTACCTCAATTTATTGAGATTCACATGTTTTGAATGGGGGTTTTTCACCATACAATGTCCCAATTTGACCATTGAATCATTATTTGAGACATTGATGGTATGACGAAGGTACGACCACATGTTTATATAGACAATGTCTTCCAAGAAAAATCTTGAAAGATGTGTCCTGACGAACAACTATGAAATCTGAATTAGAAACAAGGTATCCAAACTGAATTCTGAGTATAATTTCACCCAGAGGTTCTTGTTCATTATTATCTTATCCTTGCAACATCAAAGTAGAAGGAGATAAATTAGATTCGGTGAGGCCCAATCGACGGAGTTTATGAATAGGAATGAGATTTACTCTTGAGCCATTATCAATGAAAGCTCGTCGAATATCTATATCATTGACTTTTCCTGATAGATACAAAGGTCTGATATGTCCATGTACAACATCATCTTCATCTTTATCTATAAAAGATATCACTACATGGCATTCTGCAGGATCATTCTCTATATGGTAAACCTCAGCCGCAACAATTTCAATTTCGAATTCTTGAGGACTTGAAAAAGCCTCAATAATCACCTCCCGAAGATATTTTGGTAGATTAAAGGCATCTAGAATTGATAACTTGTCCGGTACTTGGGATAAATGTTTCAATACATCATAATTTTGGTCCAAAGGTCTATGTTTCCCATTAGGAAAATGTGGTTTTGCAGGTTCCTTGGACGTTGATGCTTTGGAAGTAGATGCACCCCGTATCAAGGTATGAGTTGGAAATACTCTTGGCTTTGGTAGATTAGACCGACTAGGTCTATCTATTTGTTGATATGAAGAAGGTTTGACCTCTAACTGGTCTTCCAAAATAACTACATTAGGACCGAATCTACCATGTGTGGAAGAACTTTCTTATTCCCATTGATCTCACTGAACGGATTTTCCATGAGTTTCTGCCGCATATACAGTTCTAGCAGGGGTAGGATTGGAATAGTGGAATCTGGAATATCCACGTCTTCCCTTATATCCTAGAACACTATCTCTTCCTCTAATTCTTCTGTTATATACAGTGAACTTAGGCTCATGATAATTGAAACTATCATTGGCATAAGGATCTGTCAATTCAATCAAGTCAGCATAACCAAAGATTAATTCTTCATCTAATGAAGATTTTGGCTGATTATCCAATTCAGGTTGTGCCATTTGGTGGGGCGGTTCCCGTTATTTTGAAGCATATGGCATAAAATATGCCAGAGTCAAATACAATTTAGGCTTTGAAATGAACTCATCTTCTTCTGACTGCTCTTCATTCTTCAAATTACGCTACTTCTTTGAATATTTTCCTTTTGATAGAGGGGGTTTTTCTGTGGCATTCATAGCAGAAGACACAATTGGTAGATTCAATTTTGTTCATAAAATGGAATGAGTTCGGTTGATGGTTTTCATGGACATCCAATCATCATATTTCTGTGAATTTTTACTTTTGGCTTCATTCCACTCACCTTCTTCCTATGGATCAGTAGTAGTAACACATGCTACCTGGGATAAGGATCCTTTTAGTTTTACCTATTCAGAGTCCACCATATTTTTCAGGAGGTCTTTGAAGACAAAAAACTCATGAATGGGATGGCCTAACATCTGATGAAATCGGTAATAGTTAGGGAGGTCTTAATCTCCTTCCTTGTTCGGCCTTTTGGGCCTTGGAAACTGAACCAGGTTGTTTTCTAGAACCGAGATGAAGTTACCCAGAACTTGTTCATTCCGGAAAGAATAAACTTTGTTCTTCAATTATTAAAACTATTTCCACATTTTATCTTTTTGATCATCTTGACAAGGTAGCCTTTGTTTTTGATGTTCAGGAGGTGGATCCCTTCGATATAATGAAGGTTTTGAGGTGGAAGCATGTACAGGTGCTTGTTTAAGTGTAACAGTAGCACTCTATACTTTCCTTATTATCCTTCCTGGAACTGATGTAATTATACGAGTATTACCCTTATTCTTTGTAAGAGAGTCTTCGATCTGCTGAGCGATTGAAGTAAGGTCTCGAAACCCTCCTGTGTATTTCACAGGGATCAACGGTGTGCGTAATTCATCATGCAAATTTTCCACAGAGATTGGAAATAATTGTTCTTGAGGGAGTGCTAATATTAAGGAATATGTTAATCCCTTCTAGCGAGCAATGAAATATGAAACTCTTTCATTTTCCCTTTGCTTACAATTGGTAAGATAAAAAACTATCGTCTTTGGAAACGTTGAGCTAAATTGAAGGAGGAAACTTTGACAGAGATCTTCCCACCCAGTAATTGACCGGGATTGCAAACTTGTATACCAGACAAAAGAAGGCCCTTATAATGACTATACAAAACACCTGATCTTGACTACTTCTTATTGTTGAGGAGTTACCATCATAGGATCACAATGAGAAAAAAAAATGTGTTAAGTTTTTTTCTGGATCTCTCGAACCATTAAAAATTGGGAATTTGTGTCATGACCCATCCTCGGGGCCCATGCCGTGACTACCCCAAACCGCCTTCCATAGGCCAGGGGCTGGAGACTAGCACCAAGGTGTAATGCCTAGTAAAAAGGGAAGGCATTGTCTTTTTAATGTAAACAAACACCACAGAGAAAGCAAGCAGAAGTAAACACTAAGTAATAACTGGGTACAACAGCAAGTGCGGAAAAGTAAGTGGGCCAGAATACAAACCCAAACTGAAAGTAAAGTACAACTGAAAAGGAAGTACAAAAACTGAAAAGTAAAGCCGCAACGTCGAGCCTTCCACTGGAAGTCCCACCTGAAGGGTGAGTACAGATAGCCTGCACAACTCCTCGGGTCCAGCCGTCCGCTCCGTGTACGTCCCACCTAGTGGTCCACCTCGAGGTACCGACCTGCTCCGCAAGTCTCAACCGCGATCATCACTGTCCGTCGTCTGCAACCAAAACAACGTAGTGTGGCCATAGCCCATATAGGGGTGAGTATAAGCTACTCAGTAGGGACCCCAAGACCATCAAAGGTCTCCCAGAATCCACAAAGGATAATCCACAATGGAAAGATACAATCACGATGTAACATCCGACACTACTTAGGTATATGCCCATACATATACCTAAGTCATCAATTCCAGTTCGACTCCAATATCCAATCCCAAGTTCGATCACGTCCACACAGGATAGCACAACACAATCCACATAAGAAAGCAAGTCAAGATTCAGCTCACATAGGTATACTTCTTCGTATGACGATAGAGATGATTAGATATAGCCACAGATTCATCTAAGCCATTGGACCCACACAGGATCGATAGGTACTAACCCTCGTAATGACCCACAAAGGATCGATAGGTAAATAACCCCCACAATGACCCACAAAGGATCGATAGGTAACTAACCCCCACAATGACCCACACATGATCGGTAGGTAACTAACCCCCGCAATGACCCAAACAGGATTAGACCCACACAGGATCTGTAGGCGCTGGCCCACAAAGGACCGCTGAGGGCTGACCCACATAGGATCTGACCCACACATGATCGGTAGCACTGATCCATGTAGGATCGCTGAGTGCTGTAGTCGTCGCTGTCAAATCCACAGAGGATTTCTGTACAGTCGTCATCGTCGTTGCAATCGCAGCCAGCTCTAGGGTTCCCGCACACAGAAAGCTCGTTCGGGAGGGACCGCTCCACGAGCCGAAGGGCTGATACATGAACTGACACATATTCCAGAGTTGATGTATCCAAAAGTTCCGTATCGTCAACAGGAACTCAACGTCACAGACGGCGCGTCAATCGGACGCCCGGTCTGAGAGTTATTGGTTTTTTCATCCCAGGGGCCCGGTTGATTTTTAAGTCAAAACCAACTCGACCATACTCCAACTGCATCCAAACCTCGAGCGGAGTAATCCAAAAGGTCCATCTAACTTAGAGAAATTCATCAAAGTCGACGGCACGTCAATCGGACGTCCGAAGCTCAAGTTATAAGCGTTTTCGCTCCGAGGGCCCGGTTGGTTTCGTGTACGAACCAACTCGGCCGAACCCAAATCCGAAACCTTGAGTGTAATATATCGAAACGACTGTATCGTTCCAAGGATCGCATCGCCGCTGACGGTGCATCGATCGTAGGTCCGCAGCCCAAGTTATGGGCAAAAGACCGTGATAGGTCCAGAAGTGGGGGTTCGGGCCCGGTCCGACCCGGAACGATACCCTCTGGGTCGGCTCGAACTGGGTCGGCCCATCCCGGGTCTGGGTCTTGCCGGCTTGGGCGCGGCCCGGCTCAGCTGGCGCGGTTCGGCCCAGCCGGCGCGGCCCGGCCCGGCGTGGGTGCGGCCCGGCCCGGCCAGCGCGCGGCCCGGCCTGGCGGTCTGACCTGGGCAGCCGGCCCGGTATGCTGGCGCTAGCCAGGTGGCTCAGCTGTTTGGCCAAGTGGATGGGGGGGGGGGGGGGCTTCCGCCCTGTTTCGTAACCGCGCCCCCCATGATGGGGGGCCACTCAAGCTGGCCACCGGGGGTCGTAACCCCCGACTCTTCCTTGACCGGCTGGCCCGCTCCGGCCGACCGCCTGTTGCCGCCACAGAACCGGCAAGGGCCTGTCCCCCTGCTCCACACCGGCGGCCCGGAACCGGCCGCCGGTTCCCCTACTCTGCCGCGGCCTCAGCCCGGCCTTGGACCGTCTGGGGCGGCGCGATGGCGCCACACCCTTCCGCCGCGGCCCCGCTCCGGCCGCGGTGTCTTCAGGGTTCTCTGGCGCGGCACGATGGTGCCTCGATCTTCTGCCGTGGCCCCGCTCCGTCCGCGTTGTCTTCGGGATTCTCCGGTGTGGCGCGACGATGCCACGATCTTGTTTCGATTTTCAATTGCGCGGCTCGACGGTGCTGCGCATCCTCGCCGCTCGTTCCTGTGCGGTGCGACGGTACCGCGTCACTTTCCTTTGAACCGTAATCAACAGAAAAGATAAGAGAGGAGGGTCGACCGTGTTTGTGTGGTCCGGCCCCCTCCCGTTAATCGAAAGCAGACAGTCCAATTGAACGAGTAACGTTGACTGAAGAAAAACACGAATAAAAGCACATAAATCCCCTACCTCGTCGAATTCGTTGAGCGAGGGTTCATCACGGAGATAACCGTCGCGGAAGAAGATGTCACAAAATGAGAGAGTCGCGTCGCGGGGAAATGATTCATCAGCATCGCGTCGTCGATCTCCGAAGATCAGGTGTTCTTCGCGTTCTTCGCGTTCTTCTCGTTCTTCGTCGAGGAAGAGAAGATCTTCAAGAGCCTGAGTGAAATCTCCCTAGCCTCTCAACACCACCAGCCTAATAAAAATAAAAGTTGTCTTATTTTTATTTCACAAGCCTTACGTTTTAAAAATTTAAAAACGAATGAAACAATTAAGTGAATTAATTGCAATGCTTAAACCGCCACATTAATGAGGCGTTTCTTAACTAGAATAAATGCAAGGGTTGACTTAATTAATAGGGGGTGCGGGTGCGTTATTTAATTAAAGGAGGGGGGTTTATGAAGAAAAGAAATGGTGGAGCTCATGTGGGTCCCACATCACAAATATCCTACCAAGTGGGTAGGATTTTGTGGGTCTCACATCATCCACTTAACTTAAGTTAAGAAAAATAAAATAAAAAATCGGTTGTACCACTTTTATTTTATTTCTTAACTTAACCCCAAAAATTAAATACCACACCCGAGTAAATGCAACTATGGGAAAGATGGTTCTAAGAAAATTCTGGCACTGTGATTCCATCAGTGCCCTCAGAATTTGATTCTGATCACCGGTTCAAAAGTTAGAAAAACTTGCTCGTTCGTTCACTGAATGTACCCGAGCTAAACTTCGGAAAAAGATTCTGCGCACACCGGGCATCGGAATTAGGTGCCATCAGAAACTGCATTCTTGTAAAATTTCCAAGAAAATTAAGAAAAAAAATTTCCTTGAATTTTTTGGGTCTTTACATCACTCACACCTCAGGTCTTTACGTCCCCTTAAAGATACATCAAAAACTAGGGAAACAAATGTGGGTACTGAGCACATATCTGAGCCTCCCGCTCCCAAGTGCTCTCCTGGAGGTTCCCGTGCTGCCATCTGATGTGCACTAGAGGAATCAACCGTCCACATAGGACCCGCTCCTGTCGATCCTCAATCTCCACCGGGACCTCCGCAAAATTCGCCCCATCATCAACGTCCAGCTCCCCACTAAGCCCTGCTCTTTGATGGGTAAGAAGTGAGCCGACTTTGTGATTCGGTCGAAAATCACCCAAATGGAGTCGTGGCCTCTGGAAGTGCGTGGAAGTACAGTCACGAAGTCCATAGATATGCTGTTCCACTTCCACTCCGGGACCTCCAAGGGCTGTACCAAGCCTACTAGTACATGGTGCTCTGCCTTCACCTGCTGGCAGGTGAGGCATCGAGAAACGAACTCTGCCACAACCTTCTTCATACCCAGCCACCAGTGATTTTGTCTGAGATCCTGGTACATCTTCGCCACTCCAGGATGTACCGCCAAAGGGGAAGTGTGAAACTTCCTCAGCACCTCCTCCCGTAAAGCAACTGGTACCAAGGTACGTCCTCTGAAAAGAACATCGTGGTCTCCCCCAAAGGAGAAACCATCAGGTTCCTATCTTGAGGATATCTGCGCACGCCGCGTCTCAGAGTCGGCGTCCCCACACTGTGCCTCTCTGACCCGCTGCAGCAGTGGAGGAGTGACTGTGAGTGACTGAAGAAAGGATGCTCCATCTCTATCCACAAAGGATGTCTGCAAAGCGGCTAGCTGCTATGTCACCTCCCCATGTAGCTGAATGCCCGTCCTCCTGCTGAGAGAATCGGCTACTACGTTCCCCTTCCTAGGAGTATAGACTACCTCAAAGTCATAGTCCTGGAGGAACTCGAGCCATCGCCGCTGTCTCAGGTTCAGGTACTTCTGAGAGAAGATTTACCTGAGACTCTGATGGTCAGAATAGACTGTAAAGCGCTCACCCATCAGATAGTGTCTCCACATATTCAGAGTAAAGACCACTGTTTCTAACTCCACGTCATGGGTAGCGTAGTTATGCTCAGGCTGCCTCAACTGACGTGATCCATAGGCGATCAAAGCCCGCTCCTGCATCAGTACACATCCAAGTCTGGTCCCTGATGCATTGCATTAAACTACGTATCCAACTCCCTCCTCTAGTAGCCTCAAGATAGGAGCGTTGGTCAATCTCTGTCTCAGCTCCTGGAAGCTCTGCTGACAACTGTCTGACCACACAAAGGGTTTCCCCTTCTTCATCAAAGCTGAGAGTGGTTCCACAACTCTGGAGAAGTCTGGCACAAATTTCCGATAGTACCCAGCTAGTCCCAAGAATCTCCGCACCTCTGTCACGCTCCTGGGTGGCTCCCAAGCTATCACTACCTCGATCTTCGCAGGATCCACTGCAACTCCCATATCAGAGATGAAATGTCCCAAGAAGTGGACCTCACGTATCCAGAACTGACACTTTGAGATCTTTTCATAAAGCTGGTTCTCTCAGAGTGTGTCTAGTACAACCCGCAAGTGATAGGAGTGCTCCTCCTCAGTGGTCGAGTAAATCAAAATGTCGTCAATGAAGACCACGAAAAATAAATCGAGTTATGGCTGATAGATCCTATTCACGAGGCCCATGAACACTGCTGGAGCATTGTTTACACCAAATTGCATAAACAAGAACTCATAGTGGCCATACCGACATCTGAAGGTCGTCTTCTGCACGCCCTCGTCCCGAACTCTGAGCTGATGATAGCCTGACCTGAGGTCTATCTTTGAGAACCACCTTGCTCCCTTGAGCTGATTGAAGAGGTCATCAATCCTCGGTAGAGGATACTTGTTCCTCACTTTCACCTGGTTCAGGTGACGATAGTTGACACAAAGTTGCAAGCTCCCGTCCTCCTTCTTGGCGAACAATATCGGGGAAGCCCAAGGTGAAACACTGGGTCAGATGAATCCCTTTCCCTGAAAGTCCTCCAACTGTACCCATAGCTCTTGAAGCTCGACAGGAGCCATCCGATATGTTGGGGTGGATATCAGGGCTGTCCCGGGGTACAAATAAATATAAAAGTCTACCTCTCTACGAGGAGGTAGTCCTGGAACTTCGTCGGGGAAAACGTCCTTATACTGATCCACCACTACAGGAAAACTAGGACTCCTCACGTAAACTGCTCCTAGGATGAGGCTAGCCAACTGACGAGTGATGGGCTGTCCTCTCCTCTGCGGGAGTCCATCCTGTGCTGCGAAGGCTCCCTTCTCGCCGGTGAAGGTGAACCTACTCCCGTCGGTGCGTACACATCGCACCTTGCGCCTAATACAGTCAATCTGAGCATGGAATGTAGATAACCAATCCATGACCAAGATGATGTTGTAAGTCCTCGACGCTGCTACAAGAAGATCGCAGGTGAAGCTCTCGCCTCCTAGAGTAAGCTCACATTGCCGGCACTAGTGCGTAATCGTCGAGTCTTCTCCCGTAGGAGTCTCTAGCTGTAAGGATCGAGCCAACGGCTCTATCGGAATCTCCGAGCTCCGAACAAGGGCATAAACTATGAAATAATGACTCGCACATGTGTCTATAAGAACTGGAGCAAGGGTGGAATAGACAGAGATAGTACCTTGAATCATATCGGGCACGCCGTGGTCGTAGGTCTTCGCTGCCTGATGTTGTGCCTCTCTCTGCCCGCCAGCTCCCTGTGGTTGGGGTGGACCTCCTGGTGGTGGTGGTGGTAGAGCCTCAAAGTGTCACCCACCACATGCTGCTCGACCAGCTCCTCTGCCTCATCCGCCTGCTCCTTGTGGACCGCCATAGTCGACCCTCTGTCTCTTCCTGGGTGGTCCATCAACCATTTGCTGCTCCTCGGTACGGTAGGTCGGGCAGTCACGAGCCATGTGGCCCTGCCCGCCGCATGCGTAGCACTGTTTGCCTCTCGAAAGACTGGCTCCGCGCTATGTGCCCCGCACTGCTGAGATAGTGTACTGAGGTATTCTACCTGAGGCTCTGGTCTTCCTAGACCCATGAGTCAGACGTCGACTGCCTGCTGTAGAAGACTCTGCTACGTGCCGCCCCGCCGTAGGTCTCGCTGCTGATGAAGGCTCAGAAAGGAATCTCTCGATCAAAAGGGCTCTCTCCAGTACCCTTGCCTGAGTCGGAATGCTAAGGGAGATCACCAATGCCCTGATATCATGCCTCAATCCCTACTCAAAGGTCCAGGCCTGGAAGAATGGGTCTCGTACCATGTCTGTCGAGTAGCGCGAGAGATCGGTAAATCTCACCGAGTACTGGGCAACCCTCAAGCTGCCCTACCGCAGCTGTAGAAGCTCCTAGATGCGCACCGCACGGAGGGTGGCTGGGAAAAACATCAAGAAAAAGAGGCTCTCAAAGTCCATCTAGAGGAGAGACGCCTCGTCATGCACCTGGAGCAACAAGCTCCACCATCTGCCTGCTGCCGCGTGCAGTAGGCTCGCTGTGAAGATCACCATGAGGTCTGCTGGTGTCCTCACTAACCTGAAAACTCGTACAACTGCCTCCATCCAATCCTCTTCTGCCTGACGGTCCGTCTCCCCACGGAACCTGGGCGGTCGCTGGCATTGAAACTCGTGCAGTGCACTAAGGCGACATGCATCGTCAACGGCTGGGGCTGGTAGAATCGGTGGCTCAGCGGGTAGAGGTACCGTCGGTGCCTCTACTGTCAAAGGGCTCTGTACTGAGGCCTCGTCACTCGGTGGGCTGTCATCACGCACAACTCTCGGAACCCTAGCTGGCTGCCATCGTGGGGCCATCCTAAAAAAAGACAGGTGCGCCACAGTCAGAACAGTATACCTGGTGATCTGACACAAAGTAATCACAAAGAAAACTTGAAACACACATGCAATCAATGTTTTTGTGCATTAAGTTGGAAATTAGAAGTCAGGGTCCTGGTGTACGGATACGTCGGCCGCCGCACCAACATTGGTCTCCCTGGACTGATAACCACACTCAATACTCTTAACACTATTTCTTCACATAGAAGAAAGATCAGAGTCCAAAGTTCTGCGGTAGAACTGAACTCCTCTGATACCAATTTATCACGACCCGTCCTCAGGGCCCGTGCCGTGACTACCCCATGCCCTCCTTCCATAGGCCAGGGGCTGGTGACTAGCACCAAGGCGTAATTCCCGGTAAAAAGGGAAGGAATTTCCTTTATAAAGTAAAAAAACACCACAGAGCAAGCAAGAAGAAGTAAACAGTAAGTACAAACTCGGTACAACAGCAAGTTCAGAAAAGTAAGTGGGCCAGAATACAAACCCAAACTGAAAGTAAAGTACAACTGAAAAGGGAGTGCAACAACTGAAAAGTAAAGCCGCAACATCGAGACGTCCACTGGAAGTCCCACCTGAAGGGTGAGTACAGATAGCCTCCACAGCTCATCGGGTCTAGCCGTCCGCTCCGAGTATGTCCCGCCCAGTGGTCCACCTCCAGGTACCGACCTGCTCCGCAAGTCTCAACCGCGATCAGCGCTGTCCATTGTCTGCAACCAACACAATGTAGTATGGGCATAACTCGTGCAGGGGTGAGTATAATCTACTCAGTAGGGACCCCGAGACCCCCGAAGGTCTCCCGGAATCCACAAAGGATAATCCACAAAGGGAAGATACAATCACGAAGTAACATCCGAAACTACTTAGGTATATGACCATACATATACCTAAGTCATCAATTCCTGTTCGGCTCCAACATCCAAGCCTAAGTTCGATCACGTCCACACAGGATAGCACAACACAATCCACATAGGAAAGCAAGTCAAGATTCAGCTCACACAGGTATACTTCTTCGTATGACGATAGAGATGATCAGATATAGCCACTGATTAATCTAAGTTGTCGGACCCACACATGATCGATAGGTACTAACCCCCACAATGACCCACAAAGGATCGATAGGTAACTAACTCCCGCAATGAACCATAAAGGATCGATAGGTAACTAAACCCCGCAATGACCCACACAGGATCGATAGGTAACTAACCACTGCAATGACCCACACAGGATCAGACCAACACATGATCGGTAGGCGCTGGCCCACACAGGACCACTGAGCGTTGACCCACACAGGATCTGACCCACACAAGATCGGTAGCACTGATCCATGTAGGATCGCTGAGTGCTGTAGTCATCGCCGTCAAATCCACGGAGGATTTCTGTACAATTGTCATCATCGTCGCAGTCGCAGCCCGCTCTAGGGTTCCCTCACACAGCAAGCTCGTTCGGGAGGGTCCGCTCCACGAGCCGAAGGGCTGATACATCAACTGACACATAGTCCAGAGTTGATGTATCCAAAAGTTCCGTATCGTCAACATGAACTCAACGTCACAGACGGCGCGTCAATCGAACGCCCGGTCTGAGAGTTATTGGATTTTTTGTCCCAGGGGCCCGGTTGGTTTTTAAGTCAAAACCAACCCAACCGTACTCCAACTGCATCCAATCCTTGAGCGGAGTAAGCCAAAAGGTCCACCTCACTTAGAGAAGTCATCAAAGTCGACGACATGTCAATCGGACGTCCGAAGCTCAAGTTATAAGCGTTTCCGCTCCAAGGGCCCGATTGGTTTCGTGTACAAAACAACTCGGCCGAACCCAAAGTACTTTGAAACTTTGAGTGTAATATATTTAAATGACTATCTCGTTAAAAGGATCGCATCACCGCTGACGGTGCGTCGATCAGAGGTCCGCATCCCATGTTATGGAAAAAATACCGTGAGAGGTCCGGAAGTGGGGGTTCGGGCCCGGTCCGACCCAGCCCGATACCCTCTATGTCGGCCCGAACTGGGTCGACCCATCCCGGGTCCGGGTCCGGCCCGCTTGGGTGCGACCCGGCCCGGCTCGGCCTGACGGTCCGGCCTGGGCAGCCGGCCCGGTGCGCTGGCGCCAGCCAGCTGGCTCAGCCGTTCGACCGAGCAGATGGGAGGGGGGGGGGGGGGGGGCTGCCCCCCTATTTTGTAACCGCGACCCCCACGATGAGGGGCCGCTCAAGATGGCCACCGGGACTCATAACCCCCAGCTCTTCCTTGACCGGCCGACCCGCTCCTGCCGGCCGGCTGTTGCCGCCGTGAGACCGGAAAGGGCATGTCCCCTTGCTCCGACGCCGGCGGCCCGGAACCCGCCACCGGTTCCCCTGCTCAGCCGCGGCCTTAGCCTCGGCCTTGGACCATCCGGCACGACATGATGGCCCCACACCCTTCCACCGCGGCCCCGCTCTGGCCACGGTGTCTTCGGGGTTCTCCGGCGCGACATGACGGCACCCCGATCTTGGTTCGATTTTCAATTGCGCGGCGCGACAGCGCCACACATCCTTGCCGCTAGTTCCCGCGTGGTGTGACGGCACCACGTCACTTTCCTTTGAACTGTAATCAACACAAAAGATAAGAGAGGAGGGTCGGCCGTGTTTGTGCGGTCCGACCCCCTCCCGTTAATCGAAAGCAAATAGTCCAATTGAATGAGTAACGTTGACTGAAGAAAAACACTAATAAAATCACATAAATCCCCTACCTCGTCGAATTCATTGAGCGAGGGTTCATCGCGGCGATAACCGTCGTGGAAGAATACGTCACAGAAGGAGAGAGTCGCGTCGCGGGGAAATGATTAGTTGCCGTCGCGCCGTCGATCTCCGAGGATCCAGCGTTCTTCGCGTTCTTCATTGAGGAAGAGAAGATCTTCAAGAGTCTGAGTGAAGTCTCCCTAGCCTCTCAACACAACCAGCCTAATAAAAATAAGAGTTTTATAATTTTTATTTCACAAGGATTGAATTTTAAAAATTCAAAAACGAATGAAACAATTAAGTGAATTAATTACAACACTTAAACCGCCACATTAATGAGGCATTTCTTAACCACAATAAACGCAAGGGTTGACTTCATTAATAGGGGGTGCAGGTGCGTTACTTATTTAAAGGAGGGGGGTTTGTGAAGAAAAGAAACGGTGGAGCTCATGTGGGCCCCACATCACAAATATCCTACCAAGTGGGTAGGATATTGCGGATCTCACATCATCCAATTAACTTAAGTTAAGCAAAATAAAATAAAAAAATAGGTTGTACTACTTTTATTTTATTTCTTAACTTAACCCCAAAAATTAAAAACCACACTCGAGGAAACGCAACTCTGGAAAATATGTTTCTAAGAAAATACCAGCACTGCGATTCCATCGGTGCCCTCAGAATTAGATTCCAAGAAGCGGTTCAAAAGTTAGAAAAACCCGCTCGTTCGTTCACTGAACGTACCTGAGTTAAACTTCGGAAAAAGATTATTGGCACACCGGGCCTCAGAATTAGGTGCTGTCAGAAACTGCGTTCTTGTAAAATTCCCAAAAAAATTAAGAAAAAAAAATTCCTTGAATTTTTCAGGTCCTTACAATGTGGTACTTGTAAAATTTGACGGGGGAGGAATTTCATCCACCCATTCAGGGTAAGCTCTCTTTTCTGGTTGAATTTGTGCATGCTTTCATTCCATAGATTCCAACCAAGCTGTTAGTGACTCAATGGTAGTAATTAATTTTTCAGAAACATCTGGTTGAGCTTGGACCTGAGCAGGTGCAATAACTGGAGTTTGGACGGGCGTAGCGACTGAGAATAACACTGATGGTAGTATTTCTGGTTGCTGTTGCGTATGACCCGTAGGATTGGACCTGAAAGGGTGTACTTGTAAAGGGGGATAATCTTGATCCATACCAGTAGTTGCAACAAATTCCCTTTATTGATTAACTCTAGCATGATTAGGATGAAGACTATCTTGAAGTAGTTCTGCATTTAACCTCCTTAATTCCTTCATTTCTTCTTCTTTCCGTGTGAACCTTTCCTCTAATGAGATTGATTGGGCTTCTCCAGAGGTAGGGTGGGGTGTAACCTAACTTTTACCCTTTTCCTTAGCATGTTCCTTTCTATAGTATGGAAGGGCATTAACCGAAGGAATATCTTTCCCTTGGGAAACCCTCTGTCTTCTAGTACACAATCCTTCTGCATTCGTTTCTTTATGCACAGCCTCTGAAACAAGAACTTCTTCATATGATACCTCTAAGTGATACTCATGTTCTGGGGGATCAGTGAAAACGACATTGATGAAATTTATCGATGCATAACGCATTGCATCCCTTCTGTCAGCGCTTCCACGATACTATCTTCTTCCATGTCCCTTATGAGACATTGCCTTTTGTTTGGTTGATACCTCAGGAACTTCTTGATGAACAATAATTTGGAGGGAATATCCTGATAATTTGGCTCTACGTTCCTCTTGTGGCTTAATTCCTAATTAAGAGAAGACCGAATTTCACTGAGGAAGATATTGATAATTTGAAAAAGTCCCCAGTCTGGTGGATTGGGACTGTTCCTGTTTTTCCTGCTCAACTCCTTGAATCTTATATGTTGATTCCGATGGTTGGATTAAAAGAGTCCCCAAACTGGTAAGCTGAGGTGGCTCTTGAGCTGCTACATCTGAAATATTTTTAAAATCCCTCCTGATATTGAGGATTTTAGTCCGGAAATTGGCTGGATGCATCAACCTACATCCACTCAAATCACCTAGATCAGATGACCCTTGGATTATTTCTGAAACTTCTGTCACCTGGCGATGTGGATGCTCTAAACGAGAATCCTATTCTATATTCTCATTTTCTTGATGCAAGAGTAATTTGACAACTTGTTCTTTATATTCCTAAATTTGGGAAGAACTAGTTGATGCATGTTCTTTGGAAAGTCTTTGATTATGAACAAAACTAGTAAGATGTGGTTAGCCATGAGCAATAACATTTCATGAGACCACTTTTTGCATGATTTGTTGATTGGAGATTACAGTGAAATGAAATGCTCCATGAACACCACATCCCATGATACAAATACCAGATGGGGTGTTGGTAATTAACTAGTGAAACCTTTTCAACGTGCTAAGGAATGAACACTGAAGGGATCTCTGCTGATTTTAAACCTTTGGATGTCGGGAAACTGAGAGATATTCCAAGTAAATTTGTCATTGCAACCCTTCTATTATCTTGACATGATTTTGATATTCTTCATAAGATAATATTTTCTCTTTTAAGTGAAAAATAGTTTTCCCTATGTTGAGATGAATATCGTGAATACAATCTTATGTCAATATTTCTGGAATATCATACTAAGAGTCACCCAAAGGACAAAACATGACTGATGTTTCAACTTTCTCCATTTGTTTTCTCATATTCAGTACTTCCTCTTTGTCATTTGATGAAGATTTTTCTACCTGATTGGACCAAATCTAGAGATTCTTTGTTGCTTCATCAGATTCAACAAGATTGGTAGAGAATTAATTTGTCAAAGTAGAAGATGAATGACCTAGTGGTGGTTCGGAGAATGACCTACACCCTAGGAAATATTTTTATTGAGAAAGTATTTCACCTGCTAGTGGTAAAGCGTCAGACATGACTGGATTCACATTTTAAAGTGCCTCAAGATAAGAGGGCTTTCTCATTAATGCATTGTCCATTGAATAATTTTCCATGAAATGTTAATTAATACTTCAAAGAGGAATTTCTCAGCTAAATTAATCATCATCATGGGGAGGACCACCATGGTGGGTTACAGCAAAAGATAAAACCTCTTTCTCCTCGGTCTTCTTTCCACATAGAGGGTTATCGTGGGTTTCATTTGAAGATAATACTTCGAGATTGACCAAATTTTTATGAAGCAAGACTTTATGAAGAAGTGTCTGATGAAGACTTTCAGAATTATTGATTTTACTTCCGGAATCTAAAAATAAGAGAGTAGAATCTTGATTTTCAAAAGACAATTGTCTAAGGGCTTCAAGAACTCCAGCATTGAGCAAGGCCTTATTGTAGATTGGCTCTTGATTTTTCAACTGTGCTAGATGGGTATTTTTCTTGGACGCCTTCTTACTCACTATGGAAACCACTTGTTTACGAAAGTGGTTATAATGGGAATTGTGTGTGCCTTCTCATGAGAAAGGGTCAGGTTAGGCTGATTATCTCCATTTAAATCGGGTGTATGTACCAGAATTGATTGTCCATATAACATGGAAGGGTATGCCCCACGACCCTCCTAGACTGGAATAGAGGTGCGTATCTACTCCAGAGTGACATGTTGATGAGTCACTCCAATGATAGGGATATATTTATGATTCTTTCCCTATGATGCTGCTAAAGCTATTATAATATTCTGACAGGTATCCAGAATACAGTCAGGGATTTGCTTCTGCTCTTTCACCATTGTCAGAATGTTGTTGGTGACATCAGCTGCTGGAATGAGAATATACGTCCATTCCATGTCTAGAGTATGTGTATGTTCTGACTCTTTTCCTCCTTTTCCTATCAACGGATATTGACAGTACTTATGCATAGGGGCAGAGAGTTGAGTCTGCTCCAGATTTGTCATCGGAGCTTTCCGATTGACTTCTATGGGTGCTACCAAATGAGACTGTTGGCAGGCGTGATGAACATTGGCAGGTGTATGTTCCTGCTGTGTATCCTCCATCAAGTATGGTCGATGGGTTTCCTTCAATAATGGAACATGAGACTGATGACAGAATTGGTGATTGTAAATAGGTGTATGTTTCTGCTTACCAGTTGCCACCATATTAGATTGGCGAGCTTCTTTGGATGCAGTCAGACGAGCTTGCTGACTGGCTGCTGATTTATAAACAGGTGTATGTGCCTGCCTATAGTATTCCACCAGAATTTCCTAGCAGGATTGATGTGTTACTTCCAGAAGAGTCTTTTGGGTTGTGAAATCAGGACGGACGTGTGTATATGCCTACTCATTGCTTACCCTCAAGTTAGGCTGATGGACTTCTTCAGAGGGGGAAGAGGTAAGAACCTGCTCCCTATTGGACAAATTACACCTCTGGCGGTTCTTCTTGCATGCTCGGGTATGACAGAACTATGCCAAACATCTATAGGTGATACCCTCATCATGTTGAGTGTACTCTACCGCACGTGTCTGGCGGTGATTGTTGGTGGGAGTCCTTAGGAAGGGATCCTGTCTTCTTGACTTGAGGCCTTGAGTGACCTCTTCATTGAGCTCCCTATAATATGGGAGGGACTGGATGTTGTGTTCTGGGGATAACGACCCTAAATGGTTGGAAACGGTGGTTGTCACCACCTTCTTCTTGACCATTGGTCATCGCTGTCCAGACAACTAGGGTGAGTTGTTGACATGGAGGGCCTATCGAGCGACCTCCAGAGTCGGGATGGTATCGTGATGACGATATTCCATCATCAATGCATTTGAGACCCACCATTGCAGACGTTGAGTAGGTAATGTCAACCTTAGAGCAGACGAGGATCCAGCAGGAGTAGTGGCTGAGGCACTCACATGTGTGAATTTTAAAGAATCCATTTCTTATTGCAAAGAAATCTTGAGAAAGAAATCCTATTTGATATAGCAGATATAATGAAGATAAGTTTGGCCGGACTAAATCTTTTGGATGATAATATATGTTATTGATTGCTTTTTTGGCCCTCATATTGAGTTTTATAGGGGCCTAACAAATAAGTAAACCATCATTTTAACTTGGTTAAGGATTCACGTCGGGTTCACCATTTTTTTGTTTCTTCTGAAAATGGGGATGACCTTGTTTGTTTAAGGTTCAAACTTTCCAATCAGTTTCTAACAGGTTTATTCATAGAACCGGAAACATCCAATAATTTTATATCCATTTGGACCTAATTTCCAAAGGTATGTTCTCATTAGTTGTGGACCTATGAGGCTTAAGAATTTTCATTGGTCGAGAGGATGGTAGGTCAGACTCATCTCACCTTTTTTAGGGGAATTATAACCTACTCCGGGACTCTCTTATAGATTTAAGTTAAGTTCATGAATCCTTATTAATTTAAAAAGTATGAAAATGAGTTTTCCTTTAGATTTGGAAATCAATGATTGATAGGTATAAGATTTAGAGGATCTTTTATATGTTTTTGAGATTCTTCATCGATGGAGAATCATCCGTATGTATTGAAGATTCTTAGTTAATGGTATCCTTTAATACATTATATAGAAATATCTTGGTCATTATGATGACTATACTAGTTTTAAATTCACTCAGTGTGGAAGTTGAATTTTATTGTCTTTCAGAAAGACAAGAATTATTTCAGAGATGGGATCATACCCAAAGATGGGCTACCTATGTATCCTTGTTAAAAAGAAAGGAATCAGAACCCACATAGTTCGATATGAAGGATATAGTTTTAAAATCACATGGGATGGAAAAAATAATTAATGAAAGATGGGCTTGAACCTTATAAAGGCTTCCTACGTAATATACTTTAAAGGTAGAGATCAAAGTCCACGTAGTTAGGGGAAATAAATATGGGGTTTATGCATAGTTAAATGGCCCTAAAAAGATATGTCATGATTACTTTTACACTCTAAGACCACGTGAGTCATGATCGGTGTGAGAAACAATAAGTATCAGTAAACATGACAATGGTTCCACAAAAGATGAAGTTATGAGAGATGATGTGGGGCTTACATATGTATGACATCCCAAATAAATGAAGACCATTATTTAAGAAAGAATCCCAAGAGTAGGGTCCATAAAGGTATTTAAGAAAGAGGCCCAATTAAAGGAAACAATGGCTCGGGCTTACTTATGGGAAGGAGGCCCAATTAAAGGAAATTATAATTGGGCCTTACTCCTGAGAAGGAGGCACAATTAAAGGAAATTATGATTGGGTCTTACTCCTGATAAGGAAGCCCAATTAAAGGAAATTATGATTGGGGCTTACTCTTGAGAAAGAGGCCTAATTAAAGGAAATTATGATTGGGGATTACTCTTGAGAAGGAGGCCCAATTAAAGGAAATTATGATTGGGGATTACTCCTGATTTGGAGGCCCAATTAAAGGAAATTATAATTGGAGATTACTCCTAAGAAGGAGGCCTAATTAAAGGAAATTATTATTGGGGATTACTCTTGAGAAGTAGGCCCAATTAAAGGAAATTATGATTGGGGATTACTCCGAAGAAGGAGTCCCAATTAAATGAAATTATTCTTTAGCATGACTTCTAAGAAGGAGGCACAATTAAAGGAAATTATGATTGGGGATTACTCCTAAAAAGGAGGCCCAATTAAATGAAATTATGATTAGGGCTTAATCCTGAGAAGGAGGCCCAATTAATGGAAATTATGATTGGGGCTTACTCTTGATAAGAAGGCCCAATTAAGGGAAATTATGATTGGGGATTACTCTTGAGAAGAAGGCCCAATTAAAGGAAATTATTATTGGGTCTTACTCTTGAGAAGGAGGCCCAATGAAATTCCTCTTAGATAAGGAAGACAACAAAGAAACCATGCCATAAATGGCTTTAAAGAGGGTTTTGAAGGCTATGTCTTGAATAGGAGAGTTGAATTTGAGGAAAAGAGGTGACTAGGAAGGAGGCACACAAGTATGGTTCTGGCACGCAAGTCCTAGTCGCGCAAGTATACTTGCGCGACATGAGTCACCTTGTGCGACGAATAATATGTTGGGTAATACTTGGGCGAATTTGAACTCAATCCCTTAGTATCACCCCTAGAGGCTTCCAAAAGGTTGGCGCGCAAGTTCCCTTGAGAGGGAAAAGAGGCGTGCAAGTGTTTCCATTTCCCTTAAGGGCTGGAGACTTAGGCGCGCAAGTATTGATGAGTTCTAACACTTAGGCTTTATTCTTCCTCTTTAGAGATTCCATTCTAGGAAAATGATTACCTTAGAAGTGTTCAGAAGATGTCAGACAAAGACTTGGGCGACCAGAGCTTGAATTTGAGTTTTGGAAAATTCCTCCTCGAAATGGGGGGCCCACTGGGGATATTTATAGGCCACTAGCCACCTTGGGCAAAAAAAGGAATAGGGCGTGCAAGTGACCTGCATAACCCATATGTGGCGCGCAAGTGACTTGCGCAACCAGAAGGAAACTTGCACGCCTTCTTCTTAAAGGGTTCCTTGTTCAAGCCTTTATCAATTTTTGATGTTCTTCAAAGGTTGACTCTCTTTATTCTTAAGGTATTCCCCCTTTCCATTCATTGGACTCTGTGATGAAAAGGAGCGTCAACACACATAAATTCAAAATGCAAAGAAATTCCTCAATAATCACAAAATAGAAATAAATGACATAACGATACCAAGAAATAAAAATTCCAGATCTCATCCCTACTTTTCATTACCATCTTTAACTTACTTATCAGTATTCAATATGTTTTTCCACAACAACATCAATGTAAATCACAAAATCATACTAGACACAATTAAACTAGTAAAATTTAATAAATAATAGAAAATGACAAAAGGAATAACCTAAATCATCCTCAATGATATCAATACCCATTTGGCCTCATTTAATTAGATTATGTCTTTAACTTATTAGGACAATTTCATATCCTTATCCATTACAAATGAAATAATAATTAATCCACATTAATAAATTAATTCAAATATAGAAATATTGTATCACCTACCTTGATTGGTGGGTTAACAAAAAATATAAGTTAACAAGGAAGAAATTATTATCAAACACTTCAAAAATCACATGAACATCCCTAAAAACCTATGTATATAAATCCCCCATCTAGACCATGAAAAAACATAACCAAAACCTAAACACTACCAAAATAATATCCTATTCAATAAAAAATAATGAATTTAAGTGGGAGAAAAGGTAGCTTGGATTAATAATAGATTATTTTTGTAAGGAAAATTCTTAATATCCATAGAAAAATGAACAAGTATCACTAATGGAAAAGCATATAGAATTGGGGGTTCAAGGAAAGTAAAAATAATTAAAGATAATTCATGTAAGAATTTTCTTTATTAAAAAATGGAAACACAAAATCATGATGTGAAAAGGGTCGTTATAGCACAAGAATGGACCGATTCAAGAATCACAACATTACCTTACCCAAATCTCAGGGATTCAAACCATTAAAAATTTATATAAAAAAGGTCATAGTATAGTGGTTACCACCATGATAAAACTCTTAAATAACTAGGTATCATAATGTAAACCTCAAACCACTAATTCAAACTTGATATCTCCAAAAAAACATGGTATAAAATAGACTACTATGATACAAATCTCTCAAATGGATCGACTCTAAGATTTCATAGTCATGGCCAACACAATGAAATAAAAATTTTCTTACTATAATATAAGATACCATGGTATAATGAAAAAACCTTATCCATTCAAATGTGTACAAAAATTTTATATCTAGAGCTCCATGCCATAACACATCACCTCACTACGTAATTTTACTAACTATAATGAAACACACAAAACCATGAAAAAGTTTATTTTTAAACCAACCAATCATAGCATAACTTTATTGGTTGTAGAATGATTTATTCCTTTTTATAAAATTTTATCTAAAAATAAACTTCCCCAATAATAATTTCCACCAAACCTACCTGTAAAAACTTAAAATCTCAAATCCATAAAGTAAAGGAATAATATAAATGTTATCCTATATATTTAATACCTCTAAAATGATTCTCATCCTCTAGAATAAAAAATAAACTGGAATGAGAATAGTGAATTGTAAAAATAAAAACCATATGAGAAAACTATAAAATAGGAATATCACTATCCTTAAAGAATAATCATAGAAAAAGGAGGGAAAATAAAGAATGAGACTTTTCATACAGAAATATCACATCTTTTTAGATTAATATTTAATAAATTTCCTAAACACATGCCCAAGGATAGTAATAGTTTAATGTCTTTGGAGATTAGAAATAAAATATTCTTATTTTATGAATGATAATAAACATATCCCATAAATATCTTCTCATATAATAATCTTATTAGACATACCCTATCTAAACTTTTCTTCATAAAATGGGGAAGGAAACATAATAAAGGGTGAGATCAAATGATCAATATGGGTAAAAATATGAGATATTAATCTATGATCATATGAAAGCATAAGATAGGAATAAGGGTATGTAATCCTGAGCATAATTTACAATGTACATACCCAACCCATCATATATCATAAGCATGATTCATGGAATAAAAATTTATCATTTTAGAAACATAGACCAAAAAAGTGAGAAATCTTCATAAACAAATCATGAACCATATTCTCATGTCATAAACATTTTAACACCATCATAAATACAGAAAATCATTTAATATGTCAAGGTTAACATCTATGACCATCCATAAAGTGGACCATAACTTGTCACATATTTCCCATTGTGGATTAGGACACACCTATTTCCTATAACGGATAAGTAATCACCTATTTACTATAGTATATCAATCCCATATACTTATTTACCAATGTTATCCGATGAGATATAAATCTTTACCCAATGCATTGGAAGGAGATATAGGTCCCACATATCTTATAATGAAAACTATACTTATGTAAACCAAAATATCCTAAAACATTAATCATATCCTCACATCATAACCTAAGTTTATAAAATGGGTTTTATATAAATTTCATCAATTCAATATAGCATAACCAAGGAAAAATAAATGTCTTTGTTAATAAATTAATCAACATAAACATTAACCACCCAGATAAATAATAAGAATGAAATCATTCAATATAATCCCCAGTAAAGAATACGTAACATAAAAGGATGTCATATTAGATGGAAAATGATTTTTAAATATCACTTGGAAACTTTATTAAGTAAACTAACATTTCCACTTTGGAAATTTTTTTTAAAATATAAAACAATTTCAATACCCTTTTCTCTGAATATAACATTTTATACTTATGAAGGAGGCTCTAAAAATCAGTTAAAAAATTTATCGAGGAAAATATACATTCCACTTTGAAAATAACTTTTTAAAATATATATTTAAAAAAAAATAAGTTTCTTTTAAAATAACCTTGGAAAATTATAAATTAGTATTTAAAAAATGAGTGGTCATGATTTAATAAAAAACCATTAATTCTTTAGACTTTAAAATAATGATTCCTTCCACATTTTTGGTAAAAGCACACAAAACCTTGTTTTTGAAAACAAAAATATGATTAATTTTAAAACACTATTTAAATTTTCAAATGTGGGTAAAAATTTAATTAATAAACCCCTTTTATAATTTTAAAACATTTTTGAAAACATTTTTTGAAAACATGAATTTGCAATAAAAAAGTTGTTTTTGGCTAAGGAGAGAAATAAAGTCTGGTTTAATTTAAAACATTTTGTTAGAATCATGAGTACATAATGAGAGAAAAATAAAGGGAAAACCTGTATTATCATGACATAACCATAGTATAAGAAAATTCATGAGGTTCTTGAGAGATTTATCATAATATTTCATCATCGAAAGTGTAAACATAAAGATTCCTGATAAATTATGTGATTGTACTATACAACATTACTACTTTGGTAAAATTGAATCATAAGACACTTGAAAGAATTAAATTAAAATTAACATAAAATATCATGATAATAATTAAATTAATGATATTACATGTCAAAGGGGCTTTATAGAGTTCTCATAAAAGAAGATAGGTCCATAACAAGACATATGTCTCAAAGTAGGAAAATTGAGACAAAAATCATTTACCATGAGTTCCTCATTCCTTGAAAGAACTCTATAATCATATATAATAAATAAAAAATTATTATACATATATTAAAGGAAAATAATCATATATATCATATCATATATTATGTCCTTATACCCTTTTATTGCACGTTTATTAATAATTCCTTGTTAAAATTAAGTTTAATAACTGCTTTGTTTTTCATGTATGTTTTGATTTTATATTTTTATTACATTTACTTTGATAAAGGTTAAATATTTTAAATAATTTTAAACATGATATAAATATAGTATATATTCATTATATATGTATTTAGTGTAATTAATAAAATTTAGTGATAGAAAATGAAATATATCATTCATAGAGACGGTAGGCTATTTGTATAAATGAACATTGTTTCCATTTTCTCAATGAATAAAATAAAATAAAGGTAATTAATATATTTAAATTAATTTTATTTATTTAATTTATATGTAATATTTCTATTTAAACATTTCCTTATTACCTTCCATGTAAATCTTACGTGAAGAACGAATCACATAGCTTCATGAGGTGATAGTCCGTTGTACACACGAACGACATTTTCGTAACCCCCACAGAGTGGAAAGTAAAAAGGTATATGTGATATTATATTTATTGAAAAATATTTATTATATAAATATCACATATATATATATATATAGTATATTACTCATCATACCAAACCATGTGAGGTGCTGATAGAAAACGTTTCACACCGATTCACAAGGCGGTAGTCTGCCGTACACACAAGCAATAATATCATTTCCCATTTGAGGGAAAAAGAGATGTATATTGTTCATTAGAATAACATAATAAAATTTAATTTATTTAATATATTAGGTTATTATATTATCATGTTTTAATAATATTCTAAAGAGGTGGAGGAATAAATAAATTAAAAACGCTTGTTGAAGAACGTTACTACTTCTTCACGTAACCTCATTAGGTTTCCACTGAAAACCTTATGAGGATGGATTCATAATCCAAATAAGGATTCTAGGATGGTAATAGGTATTTATTTAAGGAATTTGGTTAGATATTTTCTAAACCATATGGTTTTAAATGTGTGAAGTGGAGAGGATAGTGGGTGTGTTTTAATATGTTGTGGAGAGGGCACACTTGGAAGCTTTGAATAGAATACAGTATACCCAAGTTTTTCACATTGAAACAGGATAAAAAATGAATAATTATAGAAACTTAGAGGTTATAATTTCAAAATTTTTCCATAAAATGGGTTTTTTAAAATTCTTATAGTTCATTTTACCCCCTATCATTTTATTTTAACCCATAGGTAAACCCATTCTCTCTTTAATCACGATAATTAATTTTTATTGTTTTTATAGTTAATTATAGTAAAAAACTGAGTTGAGATATTTAGATAAAATAAGTTATGATGATTCCGAATATGGAATCCATTTTATTAAAATGATATTCATATAATTGGGAAAATTTAATTTAAAATTAATCCCGTAGAGGTGATGGAAAAGTAGTTTTCCAAAAAGAAAAGTTTCAAAAACATAAAAATCTTTCATATAAATATTTATTATAAAATTTATTAAAATGAACTAAATTGGATTAATATAAATGTAATTAAATAAGTTTACTTTTAAAACCATATTAAAATAATTTTTATGTTTTTAAATTCTTTAAAATAAATTACAATTCAAAATAAAAATTAGTATTTTTCACTATTCATCGAAACATTTATCTTTTCAGAAAATTCTCAAAATTTTACTCCAAGATAATTTTTACATGTTGATATAAAAAATTAAATTTATTTTTTCAAATAAATTTTCTAAAAGTGGAAAAAATTAGTTTTAATATAAGTTCAGAAAAGGCAACAAAACAATTTGTTTAGAAAAATATTGTTTTTAAGTATAAAATAGGATTTATTATTATATATTGTCTAAAAAATAAATAAGATAAATGTTAAAGATTTTATTTAATATATAATATATAAATTTCATTAAAAAATTTCACCAAAAGTCATTTTTTTAATTTATTCGGGGTGAAACATGTTTTTTTATATATTTTTTTAGAAGAATATTTTCTTTATATTAAAATGGTTTTTTTATTTTCTAATTATTTGGTCACAAAAGAATTAATTTTATATACTTACATGAATAAAATATTTTAATAATATAGTTAATCATACAAATACACTCCATTCCAATGGATAGATGATAACTATCATATTAAGTAATAAATTTTTAATAGTATGTCATATTTCATTAAATCACTATGTTGTGTGTAACACAAGATATCAAATAAATTAAATTTATACAAAAAAATATTTCCTAAATACCAAGATGTTAAATTATACCCTCTTAAATAAATTTATTTCTCAAAATTTGAACTTGATGTTGATAATCCATGGTTTGTCTTTTGAAAATTCCTTAGTAGAAAACCCAAATCCTAAAAAGGGTCAATAAAAATTCCTTTAGAAAACAGTGAAATTAAATTAAAAATATCATCACATAACTAAGTTCTCAAATATTATAGCATAAATGGGAAGTAAAAATATGGATAAGGAAGGGATAAATAAAATCCAAATACTAATATAGAGTGATAGAGAACATGGTCAGGAGAAAATTAATGGCCACAAAGCAATACATATTTGATTGGTTAAAAGACAATTGAGTAAATAGAACATAAATGAATAAGAAAATTATTTTTATTAGGGTATGTTTTCCTAATGTTGAGGTAATTTTTAATATAATGATAGATAACACTATAAAATATAATTATGTTATTTATTTCTGTTTTATAAGAAAAATCTCATCCTTTGGTTGTGCTTCAATCAATTTTTCCTTCAACTCTTACTCAAAGAAAAAAAGGTGAGTTTTTCATGCCCGAAGCACTGACATATCACAAGATCCATTGTAGAATGAGAGTTCATTCATTCAACTTCTAGTTATCATTAAAACTAAAATGGTTAAAATATGTTATCCGATATACATAAATATTCATATGGTTAAATAATACTATAATATATAAAACCCCATCCAAAGTTTAAATTAAACCATTTCATAAATGGTTAACATTATAACCCTTCCAAAATTTAAAATTTATAAGGATGTTCACTAAACTTTTAAAAAACATAGCATTAATCTCATATATATTATAATATTTCTCTAAATTTTTACATACTAAATATGTAAAAACCTTAGTCATATGTGTTTCTAAAACATGGTCATAACCAAAATTACCACAAAAATTTAGTGAAAAAGACACACCACTTCATTCCTTGAATAAAACTATAGATTATTAAATATATTCTTTAAATCCAATAATTTAATAAAATCCATCAATGATAACATAAAACAATTTTTACATAAATCATTAATCTGTTCTAAGGACATCAATACTATCTAATTTACTTTATTCATATCCATCCTTTATTTATCCAAACTAAACATCATTTTCTCAAAATTAGGAACATATTAAGGGTTATATTACCTTAATCATCTGTTTTCCATAAAATATCAACTTTTTATTAAATACCTTTTCTAGTTTTTCAGTACCTTTCAAAATATTCTTCCAAATACATAATGAAAAACTTATACTGAGCAATCCTTATATATTTCCTGATTTATATAACATAATTATAACCTTTTTGCATTTTTTGCTGTACAAATTTTTTAGGTTCTAGGGTGGGCGTCCCCAAAAGGGATATGCATGTGATGAAACTAATATTTAAGCTATAAATTATTGGATAGATGGATAGGAACTCTACCTTTTCATTTTATACAATGTTTTAAATCTGATGTTGTGTTGAGTCAGGTTGAATTTGTGTTGTTCATTGTTGTATTATCGGGTGGGTAGTTTGAAAGAGAGGTAGATGTGATGGAACCTACCATCCAACCATCTATCCATATTTATTTGGATGGAATGGGTGTTATTCTATATAGTGTATCTAATTTTGGAACTATGATGAACTTATTTTTAACTCCAACATTATTTGGAATTGTGATGCGCTTCTCATTTTATTCAGTATGATTTGGATCTCTGATGCACTTCTTTGCTGATCTGGTACTATTTTACACTATGACGTGCTTCTTGGATGCTCTTGTGTGACTTTTCTCTATCATGCGCTTCTTGGTTTCTCTGACATGATTTGAAAGATGCATCTTCTTAGTAGGGGGAAACACTTCATCTTAACTGTTTCCTTTTTTTCATCGGTTTGCGGGGGGGGGGGATACTTTCACTAATTCTTACCATGAAACTTTCTGTCCTTTGGGAATTTGGGAACTTCTTTGGACTTTTAATTCATTTTTATTAAAGATTTTTTCCTATCATGTTTTGGTTTCCCTTTTCACCCATTCCTATTTAAATGGGTTCCTTATTTTTATTTCAATAAAGAGGGATTGAACCTCAACATTTTATAAAAAAACATCAATAATCTCAATTCATTCTTAAACCATTTACTAGGCTTTATCATCTTATTACCTATTACACATTCCTTACAATATCAAATATGAATAAAATATTAATATCGGTCAACCTAAGTCTAATCCCTCTTCTATGTTTAACATAAACAATACTATTAGAACAACCCATACCTTTTATATGTCATTCATAGTCTCTCCATATTTATAAGTAAAAAAATTAATTGTAAAGCCTTGATGATTTTATTCATGATCTTTCCCCGTAGAAAATTAATTTTTATAATGCCCATATTTTCCACATTTAAATCATTAAACTATTGATGATACCTTAAAGAGACCAATATTATCATCCATTGTGTTAACCAAACTCTTCCTTTTTTCCCTTGGTAATTACTTACTTTTTTCCATTTCATTCCACAATCAAAATAACTTCTCATTCCTCTATGACATTAACTTGAGTTATTCTTCCTACATTATCAAGATATTAGAAATTGAATCTTTTTTACTTAATTGTTTCCACCACCCTAGCTCTCAACAGACTCTATCCTTCTCTTATTTGGCGAGTCTAAGAGTTGGTTAAGGTGCAATGTTTTTATCATATATTGTGATAAATAAAAAAATATACTTTAATCCTATAATTATCGCATTTGGTTTCTCATTAATTCATTTTTTACCAAATTCAATGTTAACTCAGTTCCTTTTAGTTCCCTCTATTAACTAAAACCGAAAATTAGAGTGCGAGAAACAATAATCATAGTGAGTAAACCACATAATCCTAAAAAATCACTTATAGAATGTCTAAATCATGAAATCATCTTCTTTAATATATGATACCTTATATTTATAATAGGTCATTAATAGTCATCATATATATAAATCCTTCATAATGATCGTAAATAAAAAGTGGATTAACCAATGAATATCCCCCAATAGTGTCAAAATAGGTGTGTAGAAAGACCTATTGTCATGCACTAAGTAATGATTGAGTCTAGTTTAATGAACCCTTTTCATATTTATTACACCTCGGTAGTATTATGCTATACTCACATCCATTTATAGTCTTTAAATTGGGATTTATTTCTAGGAAAACCACATAATATCATTCTTATTGAAACATTATGATGATATCATATACTTATAATTATCCCTAGGGGTTTCACTGATGTTTTTATAATCCTAATATCAAAATATTTAATAAAACTTTTCTTTGATACCAACTATAAGGACCCAAAATTTTCATACATAAATATCATATATTTTTAGATGAGTATTCAATACATTTCATTAACACACGCCTGAGGATGGTAATAATTTCGTGTTTTTGGATACTGGGAATAGAATCTTATTATTTCAAAAATGATCTTAAACATCTACTACAAAGATCTTCTCATGTAGTAATCCTCTTTGGCATACCCTATCTAAAAATTTCTTCATAACCTAGGGAAGGAAATATAAGAAAGTGTTATTTCAGATTCTCAGTAAGGGTAAACATAAGAGATATATATCTATAATCCTATGTAATCATAAGATAAGTATATATATTTTTGACCATGAGTATAAATAACAAAGTTTATACCCAACCTATCATAGATCATAAACATGATTCACGGAATAAAGAATTTTCATTTTAGAAAAATGTCCTAGAAGAGTGGGGAATAATCGTAAATAAATCATGAAATACAATATCATGTCTTAAAATTATAGAACCATAATAAATATGGAAAACCATTTCATATATTAAGGTTAACTACCAAGACCATAACCATTGTGGGTCATGACTTATTACCTATTTACATTGTGGACCAGGACTCACCTATTTCCCATAGTGGATAAGGACACACCTATTTACCATAATGGATCAATCCCATTAACTTGTTTTCCATTTATATATTATCATATATAAAGATTTACCTAAGTAATTGGAGGGAGATAAAGGTCCCAACCATCTCATAATGAGAACCATACTTATGTGTTCCATAATATCATAAAAAATCATTATATCATCACTTCATAACCTGTGTAAATAAAATGGGTTTCATTAACATTTAATCATTTTACCATTGCATAACCCATGGAAAATAAATAGGTTGCCTAAAAATTTCATTAACATAAACATTAACTATCTAGAGAAATAATAATAATGGTACTATCGAATCTTATCCCAAAAAAAATTTAAGTAACATAAAAGGATGACATATTAGATGGAAAATGATTTTAAAATATAACTTGGAACATTTCTTACCAAAAAATATCCTTTCCACATTGATTTTTTTTAAAACATACAAAATTTTCAAAATAATTTTCTAAAAAGATAACCTTAGAAAATTATAAAGGATGCTTTAAAAATAATTTAATACATTTTCTGAGGAAAATATACTTCCCAATTTGAAAATCACTTTTTAAAATATATTTTTTTCCAAAATAATTTTCTTTGAAAATATAAATATAAAATTATAAATTAATATTTAAAATATTGCGTGGGAATGATATCAAAAAATATTTTTCATACCGTACACTTTAAAAAAAATATCCCTTTCAGATATTTTATAAAATCCAAAGAGGCCTTGTTTTTGAAAACTAATTTTTGATTACTTTTATTTTTTTAAAAGTAAATCATGGGTAAAAATTTATTTAATAAATCATTTTGATAATGTTAATACGTTTTTGAAAACATTTTTATAAAACATAGATATGGAAGAAAAAAATGGATTTTGACCGAAGAGAGAAATAAAGCTAGGTTTCATTAAAAACATTATTTTGGAATCATGAGTACATAAAGATAGTAAAATGAAGGTAAAACATGTATTCTCATGAAAAAACTAAGTTAAAAGAATATTAAGGATTTTATTTAGATATTAATCATAATATTTCATCATTAGAATCATAAACATAAATAATCTTGATAAATGATGAGATTGTACCATAAAACCATTACCACTTTGGTAACATTGAATTATGAGAACCATGAAAGATTAACATTAAAGGAAAATTAAAATATAATTAAAATAAATAAAATAATGATATTACATATAAAATAGAATAATTATATCATAAAATAAGATAAGTACATAACATGATATATTTCTCAAAGAAGAAAAATTTAGACAAATATCCCTTACCTTGAGTTCCTCTTGCCTATAAAGAACTATAGTAAAATTTATAATATATATAAATTTATTATAAATCTATTAAAATAAAATAAAAATATATATAATTTCATATATTATTTACTTATAGCCTTCTACTACCAATTTGTTAAAAATTCCTTGCTAAAATTACATTTCAGGTAATAACTGTATTATTTTTCGTGTAAGTTTTGATTTTATATTTTTGGTCCTCTTAATTTGAAAATGATTACATAATTTAACAAATTTTAAACAATATATAAATATAATACATATTCAGTATATAGGTATTTTGAGAAACCCATAAAATTTAGCGATAGAAAAAGAAATACACCATTCATGGAGATGGTAGGCTTTACGTACGTATGAATGTTGTTTCCATTTTCTCAAAAGACTAAAAGAAACAAATGTAAATAAAAAATTACCATCCTATAACCATTTTTTCTCATATATATCACATATTTTTATTTAAACATGTATTTATTACCTTCCATGTGAAGCATATCTGAAGAAAAAATCACATCACTTTGTGTGGTGGAGTCTGCCATACACATGAACGACATTATCATATCCCACCATAGAATGAAAATTAAGAAGTTATATGTGATAATATATTTAAATAAGTATATTTATGATAAAAATATCATATATATATAGTATATACATAATTATAACCAACCATGATATGTGTTGATGGAAAATATTCCACGTCGGTTTGTGAGGCGGTAGTCCGCTGTACAGACGAGCGATGTTATCGTTTCCAATTTGAGGGAAGAGGATATGGTTAAAGGTGATGAAAATAAAATAATAAAATATAAGTATATGGAAGATACAATGGTTTTTATATTATCATGGTTTAATAATATTTAAAGGATGTGGAGGAAGAAAGAAAATAAAAATGTGCATTGAAGAACGTTGCTTCTTCCCCAGGTAACCTCCATCAATTTGCACCAAAATCCTTCCTATGTTCGATTTAAAATAAAACTAAGTATTATAAGATGATAATATATTATTAAAGAAGTGATTTGGGTAGGTATTTACCAAATAAAATGGTATTGGATGTGTGAAGAGGGGAGGCACATGGGTGACCTTTTATAATTGGGGGAGAGGACACACATGGATTTTTTGAAAAAGAATAAAGTGTTACCAAATTTTCACATGAAAAAAGGCTCCAAAATGGGTCATTAGATAAGGTTTCATACATAAAAGTTTTTAAAAATGAAATGAAAATTATCAATAAAATCCAATATTTTTCATTATTCATCAAAAAATTAAAATTTTTAGAAAATTCTCAAACATTAAATCCATGATATTTTTTACATAATGGTTTAAAAGACTTATTTTATTTTTTTGAATATTTTTTTCTGAAATTTTAAATTTTATTTTAAAATAAGTATGAAAAATAGAACAAAATGAAATTTTAGAAAAATAGAGTTTTAAGCATAAAATTGGATTTATTATTATGTATTGTCTAGAAAACACATAATAATATCGTTAAAATTTTTATTTAATATATAATATATAAATTTAATTTAAAAAATTCAATAAAATATATTTTTTAATTTATTTAGGTAAAACATGTTTGAGTGCCTAAAAAAAGTTTTTCAGAAAAATATTTCCTTTATTTTCAAATGGTTTTTTATTTTATTTTATGAATATTTGTTCGCTAAAGAATTTAGTTTATATACATGTGAGAACCATTAATTCTCATAATTTGGTTACTCCAACTCACAGATTCCATTCTAACAGTTAGGTAATATTTATCATATTAAATAATTTTTTTTAATAGCATGTCATGTTTCGTTAAAACTTGGTGTTTTTTGTAACAGAAGCTATCAGAAAAAAAAATATTTGAAAAAATATTTTATAAAATATCCAGGTGTTACAGTATGAAAATCCAATCATATCAATATAAGATCAACCATGTCAACATCATGAAAAAAAGGATTAAAGTTGGTTGAAGTGATGATTTTACATTTTCAAATCACATTCCCATGTATAATCCTCCAAACCTCCATTCCTAAATAAGATATAAACCTAAGGAATGATGTGCCCACACAAGTCATTCTCTTAAAAATATAAAATCTAAACTAGCAGGTCTATATTTTCAAATCATCTTCAGTATATTACTCCATAATCAATTACATGATAGTTATCATGAAGATACAAATGAAGCCATGAAACATAGAAAACTTCATGGATCCTACCCATTTTTATAGGAAGATCTAATTAATTTGAAACCTCACTAATTCAACTTAATAACTTGAAGGATTTAATAAATAGAGGATAAATTTTACTCCCTTGATTGAACATCTTATTCTGAGTAGAAAACTTCAAAAAAACATCATCACCAAAATCAAACTCAAGAGGTATCCTCCCTCAATTTGTATAATGATTTTAAAGGTCTTTTACATCCTTAATATTCTCTCAAATAACTTGTACCTTATCTTCAATGATCTGCACCAAATTTGTTCCAAGAATTGATTAATCTCTAACCTCGATCCAATAGAACATGGATATGGAATTATTCATAAATAATTTTTAAATGAAGCCACATTAATGGATGAGTGATAAATATTATTATAGAAAAACTCATCCCAAGGTAAACACTTCACCCATGAACTTACAATTTATAGAACACATAAGAATTAAATATTCTCTTGTGTTTGAATCATCCACTTAATTTGTTCATATATTTGAGTACAAAAAATTGTACCAAGGCATAACTAATATTAAAATGCACACTATATACTATTCCACACCGATGATTCAAAATTAGTATCATGATTAAAGATAATTATCATTAGAACCCCTTGAATATAAACTATCCCCTCAATAGACATCCTTGAAAAAGTATCCATCATGCCCATCTCCTTGACTACTAAGAAATTATTAAATGTCATAATTCAATCAAAAATCACCAAAATGGTGTCTTACCCAAAAATAGGTCATGAAAAAAAAAATAAAGTCCATGAAAAATTCCTATGACTTTCATCAAATAATATCCAATGGCTGTAATACACTTTCTGGAACATGATTCTCAATATTCACCCACTAAAAAAATAGACACCAGAAAAAACATATCTAGTGAACCCTTCATCCATAATTTCAAAACATGACTCCCTAATGAATGGTATATCTTTGATATACCAAGATGAACTTCTGAAGGTAAACCATGAATCTCACATAGAAACACCTTTCACATTATTTATCGAATAAAAACCTTCCTAAGAAACAACACATGATGTTGATCATCCACTGAACACCCCTCAGAAGAATCACCATAGACAATGAGTTTTGACCGCACCTATACCTCCACATCTCTAACAAGGACTCCTCTAAAAACGATAACAACGATGATTACACTTCCATCTTGTACAAGAAGCCTCTATAACCAGGTTACTCTATATCAAGATATAAGGTTTCAATATCTTCTATCATCCTTCACACATAAACTGAGTCATGAATAATATCACAGTGATAATTCCTACTCAGCACATCAGCTACTATGTTACCTTTTCATGGTGTATAGAATATTCCATAGTCATAATCCTATAAGAACTCAATAAAAAGCATTGATTAAAATATAATTATATTTGAGAGAAGATGTACCTTATGAGATTATGGTCTATAAAGATCATAAATGCTTAATGATGAGGCAATTACACCACAATTTTAGTGTAAACACCACTACCTCCAACTCAAGATGGTTTACATAGTTACGATCATGGGGATGTAATTTATAAGATCCATTGGAGATCACTACTCTCAGTTTCATTAGGAAAGAACCTAAAATATAAAAATCATCATAGAAAAACTCAAGCATGAATTCCCCCTCTTGAAGCCAAAGACTAGGAACATTAAGAACATCCTTCGTTTTTATACTCAAATATTTTATAACAATTATATTTTTATATTAAATACTTTTCCTTGTTAGTAAAAATAGTTAATGGAGCCACAATCTAAGAGAATATGGACTTGAACCACCTATAATAGCTTCCATGTCCAAGGAATATATGATCCTCTATGATATTATTTAGATCCACCCATGAAATAATGACATCAATCAATGAAGGATTTACTTCCACAACTTGATGAGACATAAAGTTCCCAATAAAATTCATATAATGGGTCTAAGACATCAACTTCGATAACATTAAATTGAAATAATTTAACTCGGGAACATATAAAATGTTTCTAAGATTCTTTTCATGATCCTCTTCAGACCCCAAATACATGAGGATTTCATTACAGAACATTATAATAAATTGATCCAAGAACCAAATAAAAACAATCATCATACCCATGAAAATATATATATCATTGATGACATAAAAATTAATATCCAGGAACATAATGTGTCTATAACAACACCTATAAAGAATCTTCAAAATATCCTCCTCCTTCATCCTCATCTGATGATAAAAAAACTACAAATCGATCTTTGAGAACTAGCTTCCTCTCTTTCACTGATAAAAAATATCATTTAACTATGGGAGGGGATAATTTTTATTCACCTTAAATTTATTCAATTGATAATAAGTTATTCACAACTACACAATACGAGCCACCATATTTGAGATAAACCAAATATTCCCTAGGAAACACACTGGGTTGGATGAAACACTTTTATAAAAGATCATCAATCTAAATATAAATAAATCACACCTTAAAAGCAACCATTCAATAAAGAGGCATAGAAATATTAGAAAAATTGAATTGAAAATATATCCCAAACTTGATATCATGTCTATGGGGTCGTATGAAAGCATTTGTAAGAAAAACATTTTGAAACTACCCCATGGCTCTTTGGATAAATAATTCCTAAATTTACACTATACATAATATTAACTCTTCCAAATAAAAGGAAAGATAATTTATGAATATTTAATCCATATGATACCCCCATTAGATGATGAATTATACACATAAACTAACCACACTAAAGAAAAAAACTCTCCTCTAGAAGAAATCAATAAAATAATACACTGAATACTACCAATCCATCCCAAGGATGACATTATATGCTTATGTTTGTAATAATAAAATATCCCTTATTGACTGATGCTTCCACATTATCACTTTAAAACCCTAAAAAACTCAAATAATCTATACTGACCTCAAAATTATGTAGTTAACACCAAGGGAACTATAATCCTCTTAACCTTAAGTCCAAGAGATTAAACCAAGGTAAGCACAATAAAAGATAATGAGGTTCTTAAATAAAACAAAGAATAATCTAAGCTATATGTTAAATTGATGGTACTTTGGATGATCTTTTTCCCTACTAGTATTATTATATCTGCGGTATTCAATTAATCACACCATTATCTTCTTCTTTATTGGGCCTAATGATAACTACCTCCACAACCATGATTAATTCTATATTCCTAAGGGAAAGGATTATTACAGAGCTATCTTATACCTAATCCATCACATATTTTTCCCCAAAATATCAATAACCATACTAGCAATATTATGTTATTATATAAAATAGTTAACCACTAAAAATAGTTGGTCTCTAGAACTGTTGATAGTGACAACCTTCATAAGAAAAACATACCACACTAAAGCTCCCAATAAAGGATTGATAACTACCAAATATATAGAAAAGATAAGAATGAAGCTGATACCAACCCCCCTATTCAAAACCATGAATATATAGACAATAGTGGACCTATATTCACATATCCACTCCTTACGAAGCTTTGTTGACTTCCCTAACAAGAGAATCTAGTATGCGCAAGCATCTTCTCTATAACCTCTGACTTCACCAAAAGTTCAAGATATATTAGAAACATAAAAGGAATGACCTAACACTAGATTGATGGATGGATTGATTCCTCAAATTTTCACACCCTAGAATCCACATAGAGAAGAATATTAGGGTAATATAAAAGAATATTCTTGAACCAAAGTCTAAGGCCTAATAAACTCAATATCCCATTTTAATGTGAGATACAATGATTCTACCTCACCACCTAAAATGTCGAAGAAAGTAACTTGGTATAAAATTTCTTCTAAAAATATTCTCATGATACCTCATACTACTAACATTCAACATGAAGTAAAACCAACCAGAAAAATATTCCCCCCTTAGTGTTCTAATAAGGAACATAATCTGTTTCTCCTTCCTCTCATGAATCAAACTAAAAGAAATATTGATATTTTTATTGACCTATTAGTCTCTTTATTGGTATATTCCCATAACACTTTGACAATATATAACATTAAAAATCATGTAGTTCCTTCCTCCATAAATGTTCTTACTCAAATCCAATACTCCTGATATTTATCAAAGCATCATACTGTGTATCCCAATCTAAATCACATGCGAATTCATTACACCATACATCTTTATATACATATAGCAAAGAACCCCTAAGTTTAGGAATATGGAATTCAATTAATATCATTTAATTAAATCCATTTTATTTTTCCAATACTTCCCAACTCAAACATAGGAATGACAAAACCTGATCCATGTACCACAAATAAGAATCTACCCTCTATTCAACATTATCTCACATTGTTTGTTATATAAGAATAAGGTCCTTGGACTGGATCATAGAGGTCCCCAAACACTTTTTCCTAGCTAGTATCCCTTTACTATGTCATAACTAATCTTTAATAATACTATTTTCTTACCAAACCCAATAATTTATCACTAATTCCAAAATATGATCTCTCTCTTAAATTTAATCCATATCTATGATAAAATTATGTCATAACGCATCCCCACTACAACCTCTCTTGGGTCAGAGTTAAAGACAAGTGTGACCCCTGAATCCTTCCTCTAATATGTAATTTATTAACAACGATCATGATGTGTATAAAACACATACATTAGAGGAATTAACCACATAAATACCTATATCATAAGATAAACCATAAACCAAGACCATATAATATAAATAAAAAAATTCCCATAATTCATGTAATGTTACACAAAAACAAAGGTATCCAAAATGAAAACATAAGAAGTAACTCAAATGGAAGTGACTCTAATACCTGTCATATACTTCACAAGATACCAATTTCTAACATGATCACCAAATCTATCATTAAAATCTATAAAAAATATGGATTATAGTGGTGATCCTAAATGTTTAATGAGTGTGGTCATATATGATTTAAATTCCTTAATATGGAACCCAAACCAGTGTATGCAGGAGGGTTACCCTAACAATCATGCATACATCTTCTACTATATTACACACATGGTTTCTCTCCATGCCAATAAACTTTTTGGGAATATCCCAAATGAGTAAAATCTATGAGATATGATTAGATATATTAATTAGGAGTTCTATCCATACCCTAATGGATTTACAGGTCTGTTTTATATGAATTCCCGAGATATCATCAAGATGAATCTGGTTGAATCCATTCAAGACTTCTTCTATGGAGGATATCTCCCTTGGGTTCTATGAGTTACAATGATGGTTATTATTCCCAAAGTTAAGTATCTATCATCTATAAATAAATTCAGGCCAAATAGCTTGTTTAATTTCCCTTATAAAGTATTAGATTCTATTATAAAAGGTATCATTCTCAATCTATCCACAACTAGGTTTTAGAATAGAAACACAGATTTATCAAAGGTAGATCCATTCAAGGAGCCATGAGTATAATATAAGAAATGATGAGATATTTTAATAATAAGGTAGTGGGTTCCAAAATTGTGATTAATGTTTATATGAACAAGGAATATGATATGTTCAATAAGAATTTTATTCTCCAGGGGGTGAGATACATGGGTTTCTCATAGTAGGTTGTTGATTTGTTATTCCACTATTACAGCTCACCTTGGTTCTAAATTCTATTTATGGGGAGGAAATTTGGATTCGTAAATCCAATTATGGGTATAAGTAAGGGGGATTAATTATATACCAACATATTCATTGTGGTTCAGGATACTCTCAGTAGACACATTTCTTCTTGTATGTAACTTAGCACAATCCTTCCTTACCACAACAAGGCCCACTTCATTAGGGTGTGAAACTTTCACTTTTATAATGAAATGATATTATTTATAAATGGTTTTAGATTTTATATTAGAGTTTTTACTAATATCATGGAGGAGTATTATAAATAGATTGGGAAAATCATCAATCATGATAAAAGATATGTGTTTTTCCCACCTTCAATCCCATATAGATGAATGCAAAGAATTGGATCCATGCTGGGAATTTGAAGGAAAAACTTACACATTGACTATCTGGGTTCCCCTATTTCTCTTTTTAGATTTCATATCCATAACTTTTATGGTGTGGTTTAAAAGATCACCAACTACATCATAAATTGGAAAAATCAGTTTCTTTTATTTAGAGGGAGAATCAATCTCATCAACTACATATGATCCTCCATCCCCACACACTTATACTTGGTTATCAAGGTGCCTAAAGTGATTTTTAAAGATATTGATAACATATTATCATTTTTTATTTGGGATTCCCATAGAGAGGAGATATGGAATTTTTCCACATGGAATAAGCTCTCCATACTATTGAAGAATGGATTTTTCAATGTATGGAATGTGGTAGAGGAAAAACACTATCTTTAGGAAAAATATCCTTGGAGAGAATTGAAGAGAATTCTATTTTGATCAGGTTTGTCACTAGAAAATATGTAAAGTATATAAATTATATAGGAGGTCATTCATCACCTTTATGGAAATCTCCCAAAATCCGCATACCAATTCTTCAACATCATTATCTTTAAATTATTGTTTATTGGAACATAAACATCTAGGTATGTAACTGGGCAGGTGAGGTATTGGGCTATTATGGATGCCCCATGATAGAGATGACATCTAATCAGGCTATCCTATAAAACTCTTTCATTCAAGTGAACTTGAAAACCATCCAAAAAAAATCTTTGATGGTATGTAGAAGTTTAATGCACCAAATGATTTTATTTTCATGGGATCTATGTTGGGTATTTTCTCAGATAAGGCTTATAGAATAATGATTAAAGAATATCGAGTCATTGATTTGTATTTTTTTGGGGGATTGTCTTCTTTGGTGTAAGAATATTTCAGCTAAATTTCACTTCTAGGTTTGAAGAATTAAGAATCATGCATTACCTATTGATGTGGCAGTTAAAGGTATGGGAGTATGATTAGCCTCCATGTTCTCTTGTGGTATATTTCATAATGAGGAAGCTACCATGCACATATTTTGTCAAAAAGAGTTGAAAAAATGATATGGATATATATTTGCGAGTTTATGGGATTTATAGTGCCTACAGATTCGTTTTATGAGTTCCTTCAGCTTTGGTTTAGTGGTGTTTCCAGCAACAATCATGAGAGGATGTCTTGGTCTATAATTAGTATGGAAGGATGTTAGTGTATTTGGGATCCAAGAAACAGGTTTCATCTTAATGGTCCTCTATCATCTGTTACTGCTTTGGTGGCGAGGTCCATATTCATCATTGTGGAGATCTCGCATCTTATGAAGCACTGAGAGGAGGTGCTCTATCTAAGGAGATTTATGGCTAGAATTTATCCTTATAATTTCTCTAGGAACACACCTACAAGTTACTAGTTGTTCCAGACCCCTCCCTTCCCATCCTTAGACTCAATGATTATGGATCTTGTAGTGATGGGTGCATGTAGAGGGGAGGTCTTCTCCATAATTCCACATGTTCAATGATTTTTTAATTTAGTGCGTTCTATGGGAAATGTTATTATCATAGGGGGGATGTTAATTCCATCCTCAATTTATTTTATATATGTCATTCTAGTCACATTCACTTATATATAGTGGATACATACTCGAATATAATATGTAATTATTTTAAAGGTCTCATTTCAAATCCCTTGAAAATCACATATTTGATCCGCAATTTCAAGTCCTATATTACTGATGGCATCAATATTATCCATGCATGGTGTTAAGGAAATTGTGTGGTGGACTTTCTAGTTGTAAGGTCTTCTCAGGAGTTCCCTATCAGTCATTTTTTCTAACACTAGTTCCTTTCCCATAGGATTTGTTGACATTATTATAGGGTATTGACTTGGTCTTCACTTTTACAGGTCCCCATTATTTTCTCCCTTGAATTTTTTTATTTACATTAATAAAAAAAATAAATTTTTGAATGTGTTAAAGGAATATATATGGAAAGGTACCCTAAATCCACTTCCCACTAAACTCGTCACCCTAATACCCCGATAGTACACATCCTAGCTCTCTCGTCCCTTCCATATCTAAGTAATAGTATACTACATAACCATATCATAACATTAACTACATACCATGGACACACACAACATACCATAACCATTTAATATAACACCGCATGATTTTATAATTATTTTTTAAATAATATATTCATTAGTATGTGGAGTATGCAACACCATGCCTTAAGTGAATTGCGTTATTCTATAAACATTATTTTTTAAATGTGACTGTTATAACCTATAATTTAAATTAGAAGTATAAATAGGATAAAATAAATTATTAAAAAAAAATATAAATTTTTTATAAAATACAAATTTATTAATTAATTCATAATAAATAGTACTCAATTTTTAGTAAATTCATTTTATCCTTCAAAAATATAATTTCTTAAAAAATGATTTTTATTGCATTTTTTTCATGTACATTATTATTAATTTCTATAATTTGCAGAAATTTTTTTTATGTAAAATAATATTATTTTTTAAATTATAATGTCAACATAAACATATGGTGAAATGTTTGGTTTTTTCTGAAAAAGTTGATTTTTAGGTGAGTAGTAGAAACTGCAAATTTTTACAAAGACTGAGAATTCATTTCAATTATTTAGAATGCCACATTATATTTTGAATTGTTTTTAAAATTTAATTACTTTATTTTTGTTAAAAATAATCAAATAATTTTCATTGGAATCAATACTAAACTTTTTTTTATATAAAAACATTTTTATAGTTGAAAATGCATTTTTCTAGAAAACCATTTTTCATCATATTTGTGGGGTTTGTTTTTAAATTATTTTCTTCCACTTATTGAAATTTAATTTGAAAAAATATAATAAAAAATTTTAATTATAATTTCTAAATTTGGAAATGGGTCCACATTCATTTTTTTTCATTATGAATAGTAATTTTGTTAAAAATGTCAGTTACCATGGTAGGAGTTAAAATGGGTTGAATAGGTTAAAAATAAAATGATAAGGGTTAAAATGGACAATTTTGTTTCTTTAGAGCCTATTTTATTTTCACATTTTAGCCCTATATAATCTCCACTTTGAAGATGATTCATCTTGGATCCATCTTGATTGAATAATACAATAATGCATTTTGATTAGAATAACATCCTAAGAAGGATTTAGGTATAAACCTAAGTTGGTTGTCTAATGAAGATGTATATTTCATGGATTTAAAGAAATATTATGGTATTTAAGATATAATTATCATTATATAAAGTTTAAATAATACTTACCTTCTCTTCATCAGGTTTGTTGAAAAATAGAAATGTCCCTCAACCGCATATATGGACTGCCATCTCCCTGAAGTAAATTAATTCATTTTTCACAACCACATTACTTGTATGGTTATAAAAATATAATATTTGTATAAAAATAGGTCAATTAAATATCCTTGAAAAAAATAAGGGTTAAGTTTTCAATAAAAAACTCCAATTCATTCCCTTTAAAATATGTAGTAAACATGTAGAGAAATTAAAAACTTAACTATACTATTTAAAAAAAATATTAAAACATAGTTTAATGAGTTTTATATCAACCAATATTTATTTAGAAACAATAAAATCAAAGAATATAACATAAAACAGTATAAATTATTTCTTTCATTTAAATCTATAACTTTCATGCATGAAAATCGAACAACCTTCGATCTTCATAAAAACATGTTTAAAATAGTAAAAACCCTTCAAACAAGTTATACATAATTAATAGATTTATAAACTCATTAGAATAATTTAAATATTTAAAATAGAAATTTATAAAATCAAAATGTGAAGCTTTAACCAAAAAAATAATTTTTTCAAATTTTGGAAAAACCTATAGAAAATCACAAAACCATATAACTAAATCTCACATAGATTTTTTGATGTAGATGAATTCACAAAAGGGAATATAAATATATAAATCCATATAAGGGAATTTAAATAAAATAATTCATTCAATACAATTCATCATGTAAGTGATTCACATAAGTGAATCACGTATCCAAATTCATCACGCAGGTGATAAACATATCTGAAATCTTTAAAATTATAAACAGATTGAGTATTAAAATTTCAGACCTAAACAAACCATTTAAATTCCATAATCAACTTTGTGTATTTTTAATTACATTTAAAAAATTTCATTATCTCTCCAAATAATCAATAATATTCGTAATAAGTTTTCTATAGCTAAATTTATCATAAAAAAATAGAAAAATAACTATGGAAAATAGCATAAATTAGAATGAAAACATACAGAAACTTTTAACCTAATTTAATAAACGATATATATCAATTTAGAATTTGTAGAGTTATAATAAAATTTATATAATATTCTTATATTTATAAAAATAAAAACTCAATTTAGTGTTATGTAGCTGAAGATATGGTTGAAATACCAAGGGTAAATGATTATGGAAAATTGGCTACATATATTTCAAAATGACTATATAAATTAAAAATAGGCTGTGTGGTTAAGAATTTGGCCACATAGTGAACAATAATTTTGTTGTACGAGAATAGTTAAAATGAAGTATAAATGATATTTTTAGATCCTAAATGACTTATTTTTCCTAGGAACTTAACATAAAACATGTTGAACATGTTATGAATTATCAAAAAATGAAATATACAAATATTTTTTTCAAATAAATATTATGATATAATCAAAGTTAAACATACTTTTATCAAATAAAAATTTAAAGTTTTGATACCTTTAATGGAAATAAAACATATATATCTTTTTAATTATCAAAAAAATAAATAGGTTTAAAGAGCCACTCAACATTCTCCCCCTTTTTAATAAATATAAAACCAAGAATAATATAAAACAATATCGCTATTTTTGAAGTTATAAAAAAGATAAGATTTAAATAGAAATATTCTTTCATTAAATAGAATTTAAATAGTGTATATAGTTTTCTTAGACATTCATATTTTAAAACAAATGAAAAGGATCGACTATAAATACTCATTTTTATAATATTTTTTAAGGATCCATGATAGAAAAAATAGAATTTTAAAAGTTGATTGTGAAACAATATTGACAAATAATTTATAAAAACATTATTTTATGAAAATCGAATGTTTAAACAGTATGTTAACATCACTTAAGATATATGAATTTTTTTAAATAGTTATATAATAAATAAATTTATACATAAATTAAACAATAGTAATCTAAAAAACAGATTCTAGTTTTTATAGATTTGTAAATCTGAAAATTTCAACATATAAATACATTAAAATTCAATCTAAACACAAAAAAACATAAAACTATTAATATTGATACGTGAAAAGATCAAATTTAATATTTTCAAACTGATTAAAGTCTAAAGTCTAAGTAAATATGTCTGCAAGTTGATTCTCGATAGGGATAAATTTAAAAACAATATCACCCTTATTCATATGATCTATAAGAAAATGAAATATAAAATTGATATGATTTGTTCTAGAGTAATGTAAAGGATTTTTGGAAATAAAAATTGTAGATGTATTATCACAATAAAAAAGAAATTTATGAATATAAATAATAAAAATATCATGAACTTTTCTCAATCCATAAACTTTGAGCATAACAACTAGGAGGAGAGATATACTCATCTTTTATGGTAGATAGAGAAAACAATAGTTGCTTCTTAGAAGCCCATGAAATAAAGTTTTTTATCAAAAAATTACACATACCTGATGTGATTTTTTATTAATTTTACAGCCTCTAAAATCATATTTAGAATAAGATATTAAATAAAAAAATGTATAGTTAGAATAAAAGAAATCAATGTTAATAGTTCCTTTAACATATCTAATTATTATTTTCACATCATTAATATGACTCTCTTTAGGACCATCTTAAAATATTTCACATAATAAAATAATAAACATGATATTAGGTATATATGTAGTTAAATAAATTAAGATACTTATCATAAATCTATAAAATTTAATTTAAAAAATTTACCAGATAAATCAATATCTAATTTACAATTAATATTCAGAAGAGTTTTCATAAGCTTAAAGGAATTGAAACTGAATGTTTTACCGAACTTATTAGTATAATTAGTTTGATTAATAAATATTCCATATTTCCTTTCATAAATTTTAATTCCAATAAAAAACATTAATTCTACTATTATGCTCTTGTCAAAATCAGATAACATAAATGGAGAAAAATCATTACAAAGTAATTCACTAGAGAAACTAAATACTATATCATCAACATAAATGTTCATAATCAGAATATCACTATAAATTATTTTAATAAAATATTATGATCAAAATTAGCCTTTTGGAAACCCTTATTCAATAGAAACAAAGACATCATCTCATACCAAGAATCAGGTTCTTGTTTTAAACTGTACAAATCTTTATATAATTTAAAAATATGATTTGGAAATTTTTCAATTTCAAATCCAGGGGGTTGATTAACGTAAAATTTTTCAGTTATAAAACAATTTTATAATGAACATTGAATTTCCATTTGATATAAATTAAAACCTAAAAATAAGAAAAATATAAAAATATTCTAATATCCTCTAATCTAGAAACATGAGAAAATGGATCTTTAAATATTAAACCTTCTTGTTGAGAGTATCTTTGGGAAACAAGTGTGGACATATTTTTTACAATCAATCTAGATTCATCTAGCTTGTTTCTAAAGATCCATTAATTTTTTGTTTCCTACTTATCTTTAAGAAATTAAAATAAATATCAAATCATATTTAAAATAAATTTAATAAGCTCATATTACATAGTAATAACCCAATTTAGATCATTTAATACATCAAAAACATTAGTCAGAACATGATTAGAAAAAAAAACCAAGTTAGAAAAGAAGTTTATAATAGAACTTATGGTTTTCATTCAAGAACTAATATTTCTAATCACATTGTTAATGGGACGATCTTTATAAATCCTCTACATTCTAGAATTATATTTAGAATCATTTTTTTATCCCTAAAATGATACACTATTTAGAGGTTTTTCCACACATAAATTGATATCCATGAATTCATTTTCACTATTTTCAAAAATATATTTTTGAACATCAAAATATTCATCAAATTTATATGTACAGATTCTTCAACAGTCATGGTTTTCTTATTACAAACTCTATATCACTTTCTCTCAGAATAATAACTATGAAATATACCTTTAATACTTTTAACATAAAAACTATCTAAATTATCATTAACATTCATGACAAAAAATTACAACCAAAAAATTTAAAATAACCAACCTTCGGTTTTTTTCCTTTAAATTATTAATTAGGGTTTTTCTTCAAAAAATGTCTGAAATAAACTCTAATAAAAACATAACAAGTATTATTAACATATTCAACCCAAAAATATTTTGGTAAACTATATTAATTAAATTTTTTTCGATCCATCTCTTTAATAGTTGTATTTTTCCATTCTATAATAGTATTTATTATGTAATTCTTGGTGTAGAAAAATTATGATTATAACCATTTTCTTCATAATAATTTTCAAAATTAAATTTAACAAATTCACCTATATTATCACTTCTAATAGAAAAAATTAAACAACCTTTCATATTTTGAACTATATTACAAAAATAAATAAATATAAGTAAGGTTTCAAGCATATGAGACATAAAATAATTCAATGTAAATATACTAAAATCATCAAAAAATAAAAACAAAAAAATATTTCTTGCAACCTAAAATAATAGTTTTAAATAGACTAAATAAATCAAGATGCAATAATTTAAGTGTTCTTGAATTAGAAACATGATTGATAAATTTGAAAGATTATTTATGAAACTTACCTTTTAAGAATGAATCAAAAACAAAATCTTTACTTAAATTTAACTTGGAAAACTATATAATATGTACATATTTGGATTATTTGAGTACCATTTAGAAATGAGAATGACCAATACTTATATTCCAAAGAAAATTAATAGTTTCTATATCATTGAGACACTTAAAATTTTGATTTGATATATGAGAGAAATTAACAAAATAAATCTTATCTTTTCTATTTGAATAATGTGAAACTTTTTCATTTTAAATAAATAAAATTTTATTATATTAACATTTAACATACATCTTATAATTTTGAAATACTAATTAAGATATTTTTCAGACCTTAAACATAAAAAAATTTATAAATTAAAACAAAGTAAGAAATACCTAATGTTCTGTTTTTTCCTTTTCCTTCCAGAGGATTAGAATATACTGGGAGAATTATCTTTGGAATTTCTATTGGCCTTGTACATTTAAGGATTCACCGGGTGTTAATGATATCACAACATTATGTGTGCCTAGGTTTTTTTGAGGTTGGATCTTTATCATATGAATGGAGGTTTTCTGATGAGATGCTTCTGGGGAGTGAGGGGATGAAATCTGGTGATGCCTTGATGGGGTTGAGAAATATCTTGATAGTAGGGTTTGACACATCTATGCATATGTACCAAGGTGGTACGTCTCCTCCAAATAATATAAAAGGAAGGGATTTTAGGGAACGATCTCCTATAAACACTGTCTTGGAAATGCCCAATGGAGTATGCACTAGAGCTAAATTGTGATCTTTACAGAAGATATTTTCTTCCAGTTATGAGTTTTCCAAGGTGCCTAAGGCCAAATCTAGGCTAACATAGGTGTATTGTTCCTAATCATCATATGTAACTCCCAAGCCCTTAGAGATTTGGGGACGTATGATTTCTTAGCTATAGAAATTAAGAAATACAAGGTGTGTCTTGTGGATGCTTAAGAGCATAAAAAACATCCCTAAAAAATCAAGGAATTCTCAAAAAAATACATATGCATGGAAACATACATGATGAACTGCAAAAACAATCACATATGGATTTTTGTAAAAGAGATGTTTATATGGATCTTGTTGATTCTGGAAATTAGTTTATTACGGTGAAGGCTAATGTGGGAACTGAACTTGTTTTCTTTTCTTTTGTATATGGAAGTTTTGACTCACAGAGGAGGGAGGGATTGTGGTAGGTTCTGAATGAGTTTTATTTGGAAGTGCTTCCATGGATCATAGGTGTATATTTAAATATTTTTCTAGACCCAGATGAAAGGAAAGGCAGGAATGTTTTTCCTCGAAAATCTAGCATGAGCTTCGCCTGGTTCATGACAAGGAAATGCCTTCTTGAAATGGGGTTTTTTGGGGACTGGTTTACATAATGTAATAATCAACAAGGTAGTGTCCAATGCGAGATTCTTCTAGATCTGTGTCTGGTTAATGTTAGTTCCATCTCCAAGTTTCCCAATGATATAGTCTATCACCTAGTTCGTGGGGTCTCAGATCATTCTCCCTTTCTTTTTTCCTCTATCCCCCTAATTGGGTAGTTGTGAGAGGTTCTATTTTAGTGTTTACTAGTTTTATTTTCAAGGTTTCCATCAGCCGGAGAATGATAGATAGAGGGATCCTATACAAGGTTTTTCAGGGGTGGATTTTCATAACAAGATAAAGATATTGAAACATAAAATTCAGGTCTGGTCCAAGGGAATTTCTAAAGATGATCAGACTATGGACAACCTCATGCATGACATCAAGAGGTTTTAGTGTATTATTAAGAATGACTGGGATGACATGGTTTTTACAGATCTCTTTAACAAGAGAAATTCTGTTGAATCATTAGTTCTGGAACATGAATGTGTTTCCATGGAATCCTTTAGGGTGAAATGGCTTCATGAAGGGGATAAAAAGTTGGACTTATTTCAAGAATGTATTAATAAATGAAGAAGGGTTACTAAACCAAATATATTAATGGAAGATGGATCATATTCGGATTATATAAATATGGTTAAAATCTTGGATGTTTCTTTTTATAAAAATATTCTTGCAGGGCCTAATGAGAGGTTGGTTTATAGATATCCTACTGGGAATTTAGAATTATTGGAGGGTATTCCCAATAATAGGGAAGACCGGGATAATGGTTTGTCAAAAGAGGTTCCTAATGAGAAATAAATCCATAATTCTATGATGCATCTCAATCTAGAGAGTGCACCAAGCCCCGATAGTTTTCTAGGTGTTTTTATATGGGGATTGTGATATTATCAAAGATGACATTATTTTGGCTATACAAGATTTCTATCGAGGGGGATTTATTCATAGGGTAGCTGGTCCTACCAATATGGTCATTCTACCTAAGGTTAAGAATCTATCTTATATTCATGACTACATGTCAGTTAGTATGTGAAATTTCTCTTATAAAATTATGTCGAGCATTGTCAATTCAATGTTATCTATATTTCTTCCTCAGTTAGAATCTCTTAAGAAGAATGGGTATGTCATGGGTCAGTCTATTCGGGGTGCTGTTGCGTTGGCCCAAGAGTTGATTTGGGACATTAACTTCAAAACACATAGATCCAATATAGCCCTTAAATTGGATATGAATAAGGAATATGATAGAATAGAGCGAGGCTTTATAAATAGGGTATTAATGTGTATGGGTTTATCTAATTGGGATAGTGATATTGTGTTTAGATGTTTTAGCTCGTTATGGATGCCGATCTCTTTCATGGGTAAAACTCATGGATTTTTAAAAACCTCATGGGGGATGAGACAGGGGGACCCTATATCTCTGGCCTTATTTATCCTAATGCAGGATCCTCTTAGTAGCCTAATTAACAGAAATATATCTATGGGGTATTTTCTTCCTTATCTTAGGCCTATGAATCAACAAACAAACTCTCAAATTATGTTTTAATATGAAACTCTTTTGTTTATGAATGGAAGCGGTCATTCTGTCAAGGTTCTTATTGATATTTTGGATGAATATTTCATATAAAGTGGGTAGGTTATTGACAGATCTAAGAGAAATATTTATATATCAAACTAATGTGGGGAAATAAAAATGAAGTCCCTAGGTAGTAATATGAATATGTAGAGGGTGTTGTTTCCGATGATTTATCTGGGATGTCCTATAGCTCTTGTCCATATTCAGATTGGCGATTTTGATGGTATTATGAATAAAATAGTAATCCATGTGCTTAATTGTAAAATTTGTTTTTTATCATTCGAAGGCCAAATAAATTTAATAAATAGTGTTCTAAGTGTCGTTCCAATACATGCAATTTTGGGATGTAATGTGCCGAAGGGTGTTATTGTTTCTATTGATAGAGTTCTGGCTGTTTTATATGGGATTCTCAGAATGACGGAAAATGTCATTGGTCATCGGGGAGAAAGTTGGCAAGGTCTGTTCAGGAGGGTGGTATTATTGTGAGGAGTCTGGCCAGTACTACTCATGGTATGCAGGCAAGACTTGCGTGGGAAGTTTTGGAGAAGCATATGCTGTGGGGGAAAGTTATGTATGGGAAATTTTCTTCTCATTGTTATAATTTTTGGTCTTTAATTTAGGACATGATTCTGAACATCAAGCAGAATTATCAATAGATTATTGGGGAAGGAAATATTTCTTTTTGGAATGATAACTGGGTAGGATCATATATTGTATTTCTTGGATTCCATGATCCTATGATATCCTTCAAGGAGACCAGTGTATTCCCTAGCTTCACCAACAATACCATGAATAGGGATCAAAAGGTGGTTTTAGATCTTTTTAATTTGAACTCTAAATTGGATAAATGTGTGTTTACTGCCTCTAATTCTGGGAGTTTTTTTATTAATTATTTTCATTGGATTACCGCTCTTCAGAGTCTAAAGGATATTTGGAACTATATTATATGGTGTAACAAGGTTCCTATCAAGTTCAATTTTCTTTTACATAGGATTAGGAATCATTCCATTCATACGGATGACAATGTTAAAAGTTTGGGCATTAACCCTGTTTCTACATGTCCTTGTTGCTGCATTCATAAAGAGGAGAATTATAATCATCTATTTTTGAAGTTGATTGGGCCTTTGGAGTCTAGGGATCTTTTGGTGAATTTACTAGGTTTTTTTTCCGGATCTTATTAGTGCCTCTTTTTTTGATTGATGGTTTCATGGATTAAGTGGTACTAGTCCAGAAAGAGTGGTAAGAGATGTAATTTTAAACACCAGGTGCTTGTGTATTTGGAAAGCTAGAAATAGATAAATGTTTGAGGGGAATTTGTGAACATGGAGAAATATTTCAACAAGGATTAATGTTCTTATTATAGACCTGATTATTGGCATCAATAACTGGAGAAATGCACTGTACCTTTCCACTATGAATACCAGTGCAACCGTGATGCAGTGATGGTGTTATATGGAAAGAGGGAACTGTGTTCGTTGGTTCCCACCTATTAGAGGATTAAAGTTTAATTTTTATGGTTCTTGTGTTTTGGGTTCTATGATACGTGGCCGAGTGGTTCGAGATTGTGGGGGGAATATTTTGTTCACCTTTGTAGCCGATTTCCAGGGGGGCTCTATTCAATCTGAGGATAGGGAGATGATGGTAGGGATTAACTTATGTGATCAGAGGAATATTTATATTGATGTGGTTGAAACTGATTACATGGTGATACATGAATTCATGCAGGGAAAAATATCTTTTCCTTGGGAAATTGCTTATAGTATCAGGAGGTTCTTTTCTATTCTTAACAATAGGGGAATCATCGTGACTCATACATGGAGGGAGGGGAATAAGGTGGCTGATTAATTTTCTTCTATGGATGAGGAAGTCCAAGGTTCTAGTGTTAAATGTTTTCTAAATATTCAACAAATAAAAACTGATGGTGTGTGTTTAATTTGGGGAGATCAACTTGGTCTTCAAAATTTTATACCTCCCTAAGTGTTGTTAGTCTTCCCAAAACCTTTGTGGTGGGTTATGTTTTCTAATAAAAATTCAATTGTTAGTGATAAAGCCACCATAAAATTTGGTGTAAAGGAGAAAATTCAAATGGGTTACTATGAATCTTCCAAGATCAACCATTACCCATGTAACATGTGTAATTATTGGGAAGTCCAAGGCATTCATCCTATAAAACTAAATTACTTGATTTTTTTGATATCCGTTCTATTTTGGGTCTAACTAGGTTGGAAATAGAGTTATTAGGTACCCAAATAGATTTAAAACATCTAATAACAATTAATCTAGAAGTAAAATTATTTGAATAAAAAATCTTGGTATAACCAAGAGATTTAGGATATCTAAGAGAACATTCATTAACATAATGTCATTGTATACAATATTTAAGTCATGTACCAGAAAAAAATATTCCAAGATAAATTTTAGAAAAATTAGTCATTTATAGCTTATAAATATGTGGATTTTATCCCAAACCCATTTTTTATTTATTTGGTTTCATCATAGCTAAAATTTTATCACATTTTCCCTTTCCTTGAGAAAAATTAGATAAAATATATTTTAATCTTACCACTTCCTTTATAAGATTATAATTTTTATTTTAATATACTCAAAATCATCATAGATCTTACCTTTTAAACATGAAGCAATATTTATCATTTCTTACTCAGGAGAATCATTCTCCTCATTAACTTTCTTAATTTATTTGAGAAGCCTCTTATTTTATTTTATTCATTCTTTTTATAATTCTGTAACTTGTAAAAAATCATTTTGATCTTTTTCATTTTCTTCATATAACTCATCAAAGCTATATCCATCACTATCAAAATAATAACTAGAATCAGAATCATTACTAACCTCATATATATTTTTCACTATCAAATATAGGTGAAATGATTTTTTTTCACTTTAGTTTTCATCATTTGAATTTTATTTTTCAATGAAACTCCATTTAATAAGATAAGAATGTTTTAATTACTTCTTTAAATACTTATCTCCCCCTTCTTTCTAAAACTTTGGAAAGTAGAGTTTAATGTGACCCTTCTCTCTAAAATCATAACAAGAAAAATATGATATATATGTAGTAACCTTATTTTATTTCTTGATTATTATTTTATTCTTTACTTCGTCTCTTATTGAAATTTATCTTTCTCATCATCAAATTATAAATACCTTTTCTTATATTTTCAATTTATCCCTTTTCACTTTATGATGCATCGGATTCATAAGAGTTAGAAATAACATTTATATTTTATTTTAAAGTAATACCATTTTTATTTTAAGTATCATATTTAGAGATACTCTTTAATTCAAGTTCATATTGAAGAATTGATCTGATTTGTTCAAAAAATGTGTACACATTGAAGTTCTTTATTTCATCGATTTCCACATTCTTTTCATGCCATTTATTTGGTAGTTCTCTTTGGAATATTTAAACTAGTATTGGGTTTTACAAAACTTCTTCAAGGAAATACATTTCATTAATTTTTTTTAATTAGAGTAACATTTATTACATCTTTTATCTTCACTCATATTGAAATCTTGGTACTATGATCGTAGTATTCATATTTTGATTCTAATTAGGTTATCTGAGGAAAAATGAGTAATATATAAAATCATCCAGGTCTCTTGAGATGTCTAATATATACATATATGAATAAAAACACTTTTTTAATACAATTATATAAAATGTTTACTACTTTTTAAATAAAAAATATTTAGAATCATCATTTCCTATAAGAGTATATGGGCCAGCTTTGGATAGTTGGTGTGGTTTTTGCATGATCTACCAGTGTTCTATGCTTAAATGTTTGAGGTATGCCTCTATTATAGATCACCAATAACCATAGTCATTTCTATTAATGTGAGGTGTTTTTTGAGGAATCCTTCCATTATTTGCGTTCACTTCTACCATCTTAGAGATATTTTCCTTAGACTGCGAGGTTAAGGAAAATGTTATCACAAAAGAATATAAACAACATACTATATAAAATGATCGAATAAATTAAAAAAGGAACTAGATCTGATACAAATTTTTAGGTCCAAGGGGATTATAACAGATGGTTTGGGGCGGGGGGTAATATATCAAATTAAAATTTATTGGAAGAAATGTTTAATTTTTTAGTTTAATTATAAATGTTTATTAATCGAGTTAATTAGAATCGAAATAAAAAGAAATAACATTAGATTTTTAAAGTATTTTTGTCCAATGTGTACCTAGTGTACTCTTATATCTCTCTACTTTGAGAGAGATATGTGTGAACTATAATAATTTTTAAGGGGAATCACAACCCAATTACAACATAATTTTCAAGTGGAAGTATAACTCAGAGACACCTAAATTTTTTATGGGGATTCACAACCTAATTACAATATTGAATTTTGATACTGAGAGTCAAAAAAAACATTCTGGAATTTATAATCTGGGAGTCAAAAGTCAAATATATAATATTAAAGTTTCTAAGAGGATTTTCTCCACTAATGTGTGGGGGGATTGAATCACTGGAGATTTTTATAGTTTTTATTTATTTTGAAATAAACCTATATTTCTTTTTTAGTATTTGATCAACTCTTAAAATAACTCAGACTCATATTAATTAAGTAAAAAATAAATGGAATAGGAAATAAATATTTTTATATGGTTTGGTCTCAAGATGATCCTACTCCTTAGTATGACTGGATAGACCCCCCAATCATAGATTCTAGAATATAACTACAAGAGGTTACTACACAAATTTGTTCACCAGTATAGAGTCCCACTCTACTTTTGAGAGTCTGACTAAAACAATAATTTAAAACTTCCTTATTACAAAAAATCATTATAGAACAACATAAGAATGACCTATTCTGAATGTTGAATGCTTTTAAAAAACCTGATGATGATCTTTATATTGAGCCTTTAAGATAAATAAAATATCATATTCTCATATTTTGAAGTACTCTACTAAACAAGTTCATCTTATAAATTATGCATCTTGACTTTTAAATTATATGATGCTCATATAGTATTCCAAATTTTCATTATGCACATTAAATAATTATAAAATATCATATATGTATTTCAATGAACTGTCCAAACAAAAATATATTGAAAATAATTTTATCACTTTAATATCATGATCTCAGATTATGAGAAAAAGTATTTTATCAGAAAATTTTATATGTTGAACTCCAACACCACTCCTCAATTTTTTGTATTCTCATCTTTATCCATGAAACAAAAAATCTTTTTTTATGCATAAAACGGTGGTTATATATATAATTATGGAACAAAAATTTTGTGATCATGTGAAGAAATTTTGGAAATAGTAAATACCATGGGCCATCATTATCCTCAAGGAATGAACACAGATTCACTAGGAACTGCATGAATCAATTATCACTTTTCCAAGAATGTCCACTCATTGATATCTTCTTGGTTTCCACATCAATAGTCCACATTATAAATCTGACAACAAACCAGAAGTATCCCACATAGCACGTACAATCATCTATTTGAAAATCAACATTTTTTTATATTGATATTTTCATCCGATGTAGCTTCACCCAAAAATAAGTATCAACTATTTTACAAAGAAGTTTAAACATTTAACAACATCCAAAAAGTAACACCCATAAACAGTTCATTTTCATTCGATCAAAGGATTATTTATCCACCGCAAAAAATTATCTCTCAGGCTCAAATCCTTATAACATCTTGCTCCGAAAAACTATTTTTATAATTAACGTAGCTTTATTCCCACATTATTCTCTCAAGTTCAAAAATAATTGTTATACTCTACAGAAATTCATACTTATTTACATTTCTAACTCTCAAAATAAAATAAAAGACCCCTAATGGTAGACAATAACTTTACAAGAGCTCAATCCGCAATCCCTCTATAAGATCATGACATTTTCTAAAGATGTATCGAGCTTGTTTTTAGGTACATTTTTCCCCTTAATTTTGAATACCTTGGGCAGGTTTTTATTAATTGTTTTTTTCAGGGGAAAATTGAGAATTTTGGAGGAAGAAGGGGTAGTGAACAGTTGGATCACTATTTGACCAAACTGTGTGCCTAACCTGTCTAACCATGCAACCCCAGATAGTGGGGGTTTTCAGGATAAGCACACGGTTTTTCAAATAGTGTGCCCTATTAGTTTTTACTGTGTGATCCCTAAGAAGAGGTTCATAGTAAGGCACATATTTAGGGGAAATGGTGCACCCTGTATAGGAAACAGTCCATGCAGAAAAATAATCCCCTGAAATTAATAAAAAATTCCCAAATCCGTGTCATATATCCCCAAACACCCTGAATGAACCATAAACCAATTCCTCCAAATTTTGAAGCTATCAAATGAATTCCTAGGGCTCTTGAACTCATTTATTGTACAATCAAGGACCAGATTGATGGATCTTCACCTCTACCAATTTTTGATTTCTTCCATATTAGATTTATCTCCCTCCCATCCCTCTTTCTAGAAAAATGGGATGTTTTTATCCATTGTTAGAGAGGTTTTAGATCTATTATTTGATGTTTTTTTTCCAATTTGATCTTGTTTCTGGGATTTGATTATAGATCTCATTCTTCATTTTGGATTTGATCATTTTGTATCAATTTATGGAGTTTATATTGGCCAAATTCTCATCAATGTTCTTGAGGTAGCTATTATAAAGTGAAAATACCATAGTTATGATTTAATTACATGTATTTAGTTTCTATATTTCAATTTCCATGATTGTGAAATTGTATTAGAGATTGAATTGATTAAATTGAATTTCTATGTGATAATGAATTGGGTTAAACCTGGGGAAATAGAAATTGGTTTAATTGTAAATATGAAATTGTTGGATAATGTATTGGTGTAATTGGATAGTTGATGGAATATTTAATTGGTTTATAATGGGAATTGATGGATTCTTGGCATAACCGTGAAGATTTAATGGTTTTTGATTAAATTTTGACAGATAGTTTAATGGTGAATTTTCCATATTATTCCATGTGATGAATATAAATATTCATGATTTATTTTATATTTGAAATGGTATATCATGATGTGAAATGTTGATAGGAGGATTAATATTTAATTAAACTCATTAAATGTGATATTCCTGATATATGTGATTGATTGAGAAATGGTTTATAGGAGAGGGATTGATTCTCAAAATACCAATGGGATGACAAACATGGTGTTCTAGTCCCAAATTCATTCATGTGATTATTTTATGGGGCATAGAACAATTCTCCAAAATACCCATTTGGTGTGGGACATGGACTGATGCTCTAAATACACATGGGGTGATAGATATGATTTTCTATGCCCATGATATTGAAAACTTACTATGGTTCCAAATGGACATGATATGAATTGAATTGAAATGATAAATTATAACCATTGTATTCTGACTTGTGATATCCCATTGGGGTATTTTAGACTCTGGCAGAGGCCGAAGCAGGTATTGATAGCATGGGTATCATCTTGATCCTAAGGAATTATGTGGTTAAATGAAAAAATTATGAAATGTGATAACCGTTTACTTTATGCATTATAATTTATTATTAATAAAACTTAATACAATTTTATTGACTAGATATTGTTTTAGACATCATTGGGGGTGGCCTACTATGTTGTGCTCACACCCTACTCTGGGTTCCTGATTAGTACCCAAATATAATTCATGTTTGCAAGATAGGATAAGGGAAAGAGCCCTATGTTTCATGCATGAGTTGGGTTGGAGAATAGATGAGGGAAATAGACTTGGTTTCTAGACCCACATGAGAGTGTTAGTGTTTCTTTATTATGTTTTTTTATTTGAAACTCAACAAGTATTTCTCATGAAATATATACTATTTTGGTTAGGATATTGTATTCCTGTTTTTTTCATCATGTGATACTTGTTTTTTTGATTATTGGTTACATAATTTTGATATTATTTATTTTCATATACTATTTTGATACTTTAATAATGAGGGTATAATATCCCCATGGTTTATATTATACCCTTTATACTATTCGGCAACCTCTAGCATATGGGGAGGCGTGCCTGAGGTCATGTGACTAACTGGCTCTGGGTACCAGTGTGTGGCACCTGAGTTGGGATATTACAAAGTGGTATCTGTAGGGTTTTATTTTCACTTATTTTTTGTTACTATTTATGAAAGGTATACAAGACACTGGGATGATTCAAACCTTGTCCAAGAGCTCATTAATGGGAGTAGCTAACCCATGTATGGTTGTAAAACTAATTACCTAGGGTAGGATTGTTGTTATTTGTTTTTTCTTTTATAGTTAGATGTTATTTCACCTCTAGTGATGAACGTTTCGTGTTATATGATTATTGTTTCTAAGATTTTATGAGATTTGACTCATGGCTTAGTATGGAATTATAGTTCAGTAAGAAAAAATCATTATAGACACTCAATTAATATTATGACATGCATAATTTTATCCACAAATGAAAAAAGATGTTTTTTGGATGAGTTGTTTATGTGAAGGTTTTTTTCTTGTTGGTGTAAAAGTTTAATGAAAATGGTGCCTAATATGGAATTGGAAATTGTAAAATGATGAAAAATGTGGAAAACGGACCTCTAATGAGAAACTATGTTAATTAGAATGTGTTTACTATTTTTTAACCATGACCTAGAAGTATGATGGTTAAGGGTATTGATAGAGACTCGATTTTTACCCTATGGAGAGTTATGGGGGATGACTTGTTATTACTTTATGCGAATCCCCATAATTGTGTAAATGTTGAGAATTTGGTCCTAAGAAATGAATTTAGAATTATATGGATATGCCTTTTTTACGATGCTTGTTGAGAGGATGATAAGAGGTTATGAATGGAAATGATCCACCAGTAGTGGAACCTGAGGCACCAATAGTGTTGGGTGAGGAAGCTGGAGAGTAGTTCTATGAGAACATTTCTTAGTTTATAAAATTTATGGAAAGATACCCAGAGTAAGTTGTGAAGAGTATGCATGACATTACATGAGAGTTTTAGTTACAAAAACATATTAATTCCACTGGTAGGGTGGATGTGAGGTAGCCGAGTTATCTATTGTGTCTACCCAAAAGATTCTTGACCACTTAGATACTTATGTTGAGAAGAGTTTTAAACCAAAATATTATATATTATGAGGATAAATGAAGAGATGGTGGGATATCCAGAATCAGGATGGAAAGTTGGATAATATGGTATGGAAGGTCTTACAAGAGAAGTTCTAGGAACAATTTTATCTAAAGACACTGTGGAAGGAGAGGGAATCATAGTTTATGAGGCTATCCCGGGAGAGTATGTCCATAATGGACTATGTCGGTCACTTTACTGACTTTTAGTGCTTTGATCCAGTGCTAGAAGGGTATAAATATCTACAGAAATACATTATCAACATGTGATTAAATATGAGATTAAGTACTAGGTTAGTGGATTATGATATCTTATTGGAGGGAAACCTGAAGGAGGCTTTCAATGGAGGAAAGTTGGTTTCTTCTGGATGATCAATAGGTATGTATTCTGATATAAGGAAGCATCACTATGAGAATTTCGACTAGAGTAGTGGAAAGAAGAGCTGTTAGGGGGAAGGATAAGTTACCCAGGATCTTACCAGAGTGGTCTTACACTAGTGCGGTTGGCCGAGTCTCTTTCATAGACATTGACCTCAGCCACCGATTGAGGGATGATCTTATGGCGGGATGGGACATCTAAAAATGTTATGCAGGAACCCATGACATATGAGAAATGATGGAGGAGCTAGGTATAATTAGAGTGTGGGAAGGGGGCCTTAAACCCCATTTTAGTCTGGCAGTTTAAGTTCTACGGGCCGTAGTGGTCAAGGAAGTTGACATGGTACATATGGGAAATAGATCATGTTTCAGTAGAGTGGTGCAACTCATGGGACTCAGACTACATAACATGGGAGAGGGGAAGGTCAGTTGCATGTGGTTAATCCTACACTTTTGGATGGAAAGGTTGGACCATTAATGGTTAGATGTACTATTCTTGTAGCTTTTATTCTTGATAATGCTTTATTTGATACTGGTTCCTCTTATTCTGTTATATATTCACAACATCTGAATGGGTTGAGTCTGGTAGTGGAGTTTGTTAGAAGAGTTATGATTATTGATACACCTTTGGGGGTACATTCGAGAGACATCTATTTGTGCAAAGGGTGTTCTCCTGAGGTTGGGGAGTATCATTTTCTCTAGGATCTTTACATTTTGAATATGTTAGGTTTGGACATGATAATGGGTATGGATTTGTTGGTATCATACTGAGACCACATATATTTTTACCATAGGAGGGTGACTTTTATGTCTCATGAGGGTGAAATTTATATTCCCCATGGGGAGTAGGATATACAAGAAGTCAGAAAAGGGATAGTTCATCAGCAATTGGGGGAGCTCGCCACCCAGGTTTCTAATATTTTTCTAGATGTTTGGGGTGTATAGAATGATATATTTCCACGCATAGTGGAAATATTCTAGGACGTCTTTCTTGAGTACTTATCAGGGATTCCACCTGAGAGAGACATGGAGTTTATGATTGAGCTCATGACTACGTAAGATATAGATTCTATTACACCATATATAATGGAACCAACATAGCTTTAAGATATGAAGACTCTACTAGAAGAGATGATGGATAAGGTATTTATTCATCCAAGTACATCTCCTTGGGGTTCTCCAATCTTGTTTTCAATGAAGGTTAATAGGACTTTGTGTTTGTGTGTTAATTACCAGAAGTTGAACCAGATGGATATGAAGAAATAGTATCCTCTGACACATATCGATGATCTATTTGAATAGTTGAGAGGATATTCTATTTTCTATAAGATCGAATCGAGACAGGGTATCATCAGCTGAGAGTTCAACCTTATGATATACCATGGAATCCTTTTAGAAATAATTATGTCCTTTATGAGTTTGTTGTAACACCATTAGGGATGGTGAATTCTCCAGCAATGTTTATGGACTTGATGAAAAAAATACTCCACTCATAACTAGATCAGTTTTTGGTTGTGATTTTGGATGACATCTTGGTGTACTCCAAGACTCATGATGATCATGCCCAACATCTTAACATCATATTGAGTAAACTGATAGAGTTCCATCTATAAACCAAGATATCTAAGTCTCAATTATGGATTTATTAGTTACATTCATTGGGTCACATCATCTCAGAAGAAGGTGTGTTAGTGGACCCAGAGAAGGTTCAGGATATGATTTCTTTGGAGTATCACATTTTTTTCTATATCCCCAGTTTTCTAGGGTTGGCGGGTTATTATCGGAGGTTCATCATAGAATTTTCATGATTGGAACAACCTATTTTAGGCATGACAATGAAGGTAATACATTTTGAGTGTTTTGGAGAATGTGATAATTTCTTCCAGGAGTTGAATAAGCGGCTGACAATGGTACCAATATTGATCCTACTCAAGCCAGGGGATGAGTTTACTGTGTTTTGTAATGATTCTGGGATTGGAATTGGAGCAGTGTTGACACAGGGGGATCAAGTTGTTCCATATGGGTCTTGGAAGTTGAGGCCACATGAATAGAACTTCCCAATGCGTGACATAGAGTTATATGTAATGGTCTATGTTTTGATGTTTTGGGGGAATTATCTATTGGAAAAAAAATTTATTGTGTATACTAATCACTAGAGATTAAAGTATGTCTTTTCACAAAAACACTTGAATCTATAGTGACAGATATGGATTGAGTATATGTTCAGAAGTCTATCTCTTAGTAGAAGATGATGAAATTGCTAGCTAAGATGCATGTTGTGGTTCAGCAGGGCCATGAGCAGATGAGTCTCATATCAGTATCCATAGAGTCCAAATTTTTGAGATGTATCAAGGATAGGAAGTATGAGTATACATAGTGTCTATCTTTTTTGGAAATCATTGAAGGTGGGGAGTCACCTTCTGATTGGACAATATAAAAGGATGAGACCATCTATGTTTGGGGCCGTGCTGTTGTGCCTAATAGTATGTAGGAGGAACTGATGCATAGATTTTATGCATCAAAGTGGATGGTTCATCTATGTGTCAAAATAATGTACCATGACTTACCTATGTCAAAATCACTAGTGGTCAAGCATGAAAAAGGAAATAATAAGGTTCATGACACGATGTTACACCTATAAACAGGTGAAGACCGAACAACAATGACCCGATGGTTTATTACATCCATTTCCAATTCCAAAATCAAGGTGGGATTCCATTACTATGAATATTGTGGTGGGTCACCCAAGGAAACATTGGAATAATGATTATATTTGGGTGGTTGTGGACTAATTGATGAAAGTGGTGTATTTCTTGAAGATATGTGAGACTTTCTCAGTAGACCAGTTGTGAGACTTGTACATTCAAGAGATAATCCATCTGCACAGGATGTCATGGAGTATAGTTTTATTCCATGAATAATTTTTTACTTTTCACTTATGGTAGGACCTAAATAACATACTTTGTATACAATTTTTATTGAGAATGACATTCTACCAATAGATATATGGGTAGTCAGAGTGCACCATACAGGTTCTTGATGACATGCTTTAGGCGTGTGTCCTAGAATTAGGTGGGTCTTGGGAGAAGCACCTATCATTGGTGGAGTTCTACTATAAAAAAATTTATTAGGAAAAAATATTGATGGAACCATATGAGGCTTTTTGTAGTTGGACATGAAGATCAACTCTGTGTTGGATGAAGGCAAGTTATTCAGAGATGTTGGGATCGAGTCTCACGCATGAGACGTTATAGTAGGTTAAAAAAATTTATAAATGCATGGATACAACTTATTTTAGGCAGAAGTCATATCCCAATGGTCATTAAATACCCCCCCCTGAGTTTTTAGTCGGTGATCTTGTGTTCCTTTGGGTGTATCCAAAATTAGTTCACCATATGATTTGTAGGTGGGGAATGTTGGAACCCAGGTTTGTCAGAATGTTTGATGTTGTGGAAAGATTTGGTCTGGTGGCATATAATTTGACTTTTCCAAATAGATATAATGTTATGAATGACATATTTCATGTCTTATAACTTTGATGGTATCACCCAAAACCTTCTCATGTGATCAAGGTGGATGATGATGAGCTTGATAAAGATGCGTTCTTTGACAAGAATCTGATACATGTATTGGATTGTAGTGAGAAAGTGTTACGGGGAAAGACCATACTGATAGTTCATGTATTGTGGAAACATGGGCATGTTCCAGAGGAAACATGGGAGATAGAAGCTGAAACAAGATCTCAGTGGCCCAATATTTTTTCCTTCGAATCTTAATGATTCTTGAGAGTACATCTCTAGGATGAGATGTTTTAAGGTGGAGAGATTATAAGATCCTGAAATTTTATGGAGATGTATCGATCTTTTTTAGGTACTCTTTTACCATTATTTTGGTGTACCTTGGGTAGTTTTTTGTTCATGGGTTTTTGGGTGAAATTGATAATTTTTACGGAAGAAGGGGAAGTCCATGGTTGGTGCACAGTTTTCCCGAACCGTACACTTACCCCTAAAAAACTATACAACCCCATACAGAGGAAGATTTCGTGGTTTACATGGGTTTTTTTAAATGTGCACCCACTTAGTAGTAACCGTGAAACCCCTAAGAGGAGGCACATGGTTAGGTGCATGATTTGGGAAAACTATGTGACCCATATAGGAAACCATGCACGCAAAAAAATAAATCCCCTAAAAAAATAAAAAACTCCAGCGCCCCTATATTATATCCTTAAACACCTAAAATTGATCATAAACCTGATCATATGAATTTTGAATCTCCCATAAAAATTCTTAGGGATATAGAACATCATTCTGGGTGAATCAAATATTGGATTGATGGATTTTCACCTATATTGGAATGTGATTTATTCCCGATTATATTTCTATCTCCCCCATTCCTCTATCTAGATAAAGAGATATGTTATATCCGCCATTGGAAAGTGTTTGGATTTTGGATTTGATGATCCTTGTTATTTTTGATCATGTTTCTAGGATTTGATTCTAGATCTCATTCTTTATTGTGGATTTGATCATTCTATTTCAATTTGGAGAATTTCTATTGGGATAACGCTTGTCAATGATCTTATTATAGGTGGTATAAATTTCAAATCCTATAGTAATTATTTAATTACATGAATGAAATTGTGAGATTGAAATTTCCATGATTAGGAAATTGTATCAGACATTGAATTGATTAAATTGAATTTCCATGTGATAATGAATTGAGTTAAACTAGGGTAAATTGAAATTGGTTGAATTGTGGTCATGAAATTGATGGATAATGGGATTGTGTAATTGGTTATTTTATAGAATATTGAATTGTTTGATAATGGGAACTGATGGATTATTTTCATAACCTTAAAGAATAAATGGGTTTTGATTAAATATTTTGAAGATGGTTTAATGGTGATTTTTTCATATTATTCCATGTGATTAAAGTAAATATTTATGATTGATTTGATAGTTGAAATGGTATACCATGACATAAAATGTTTAGAGGAGGGTTAATGTTGATTAACCTCGTTGAATGTGATATTAATGATATATGTGATTGGTTGAGAAATGGGGATTGGGACTTGAGCTAATCCTCAAAATACCCACATAGTGCTAGACGTAGAGTTCTAGGCCCAAATCCAAGCATGTGATTTTTTATGGGATAGGGACTAATACTACAAATATCCATAGGGTTTTAGAACCAATGTTCTATACCCATGATATTGGAATTGGATTATGGTTTAAAATAGGCATTATATGAATTTAATTGAAATGATTAATGATAACCATTGTATTTTGATATGTGATATCCCTTAAGGATAGTTCAGAATCGTGCATGGGCTGAAGAAGGTATTGATAGCATGGATGTCACAACGAACCTGATGAATTATGTATTTAAATTAAGGAACAATGAAATATGATAACTGTTTAGTTTATGCATTATACTTTATTTTTTATACAAATTCATACACTTTTATTGACCGAATGTTGTTTTCGATGCTGTTGGTGGTGGCCTACTGAGTTTTAGTCACACCCCACTTAGACTTCCTAATCGGTAATCGAATATATATAATATTTGTAGGGAAGGAAAATGGAAGGATTCCTATGTTAGATGACTAATTTGGGATGAATAATGGATTAGGTAACCAAACATGGTGTCGGGAACTACTTCTTAGTGTCAGTGTGTCTTTATTTTGGTTTTTCGTTTGACACTTGACACATAATTGGAATGACATATCTACTATTTTGGTTTGAATATTGTATTCCTATTTTGGTCATCATGTGATGCTGGTTTTTTTTGGTTATTGGTTATATAATGGGGCTATTGTTTATTTACTTACTCTATTGTGATACTTTGATAAAGAAGGTATCGTCTCCCCAGGATTAATATTAGTCCCTCGTTGCTAGTAAGAAGTATCTAGTGTAGGGGGAAGCATGACTGAACTCATGTGACTGACCTACTTGGGGCACTAGTGCATAACACCCAAGTTAGAACATTTCACCCTCATTTCTGAGGGGTTTATTCATGAAGGTTCATACGCGAGGAGAAATAGGATACCTCCAATATATATTTCATTGTTCACATTGAAATCAAGAACTCATATTGGATGTTAGTTGTTGTTTTCATCATTTTAATGGATGGGTAAACATTACCTACATAGGGTTATACCTCATCAAAAACTCACAGCAGCTTTGCTAAACGTTATAAGCAAAGTCATTCCACGGTAGGACCAGAAATCTTGAACCCCCTACCATTGTGTCACCCTACATGGTGGTGCCACCTCTTCATCAATCTACTATGGGTTTCTAGCCCAACCCATGAATGACTGAGGGCATGTGCTCTATGGGTCCCATACATGGGTCTGCCCACTCTTTGAGGTAACTCTACCTCTAACAGTCTTGGTCAGAGTTTCTCCCTTGGGTGTGGTCAACTTTAGGGTCCCACATGTTCCCTTGGTTGAGTGGATTAGTCTTCCACCTGAGATGGAATAATTCTTTAAGTAAATCAACCATAATATACTTAGATAAATTCTATGTAAAATTAAATACAAGTACAAGGATTATCAAAATGAATTTCCAAGACAAATTACTCATTTTTAAATTTTTTAACATGTATATAAATACTTTCATGACATTCCTCTTGTTTAAGTAATTTGAAAACTCTTTATAGCATGACTTTAAAAAATAAAACCAGCATAAACAATCATCACAATTAAAAATACCAAGAAGAACTACCCAAGTATGACATCAAATTACATATAAAGAAGAATTAAACAAGAATGAAATCCAATGCTATAATAGGGATACATAAAATGTCTCCATGCATCACCAAATCATCCATAAAATTTCCCCAGGCATCTACACTTCATCCATAACAATTCTACATGAATCACCACTTCATACATAGTCACTAAACACATATTGACACACTGTGAGAATAAAATGAAACACTTAGGTTCAACAATATTCTCCATTGTATTTTGTTATCAGTACACCTTCAATTATAACCTATCACATAAAAGTCAATATATAGGTATCATATTTACTCCCCATTAATGATAATCAAATGAAAAGGGTAAGTGGGGTCTTTTTATCTTATTTGTCTTCCCAATAACTTATTCTCATATTTTGTTAAAATAAATAAATGTATCACATGATGCATGGAAAAGAGACTTTATTTAATCACCTATAAGTATATGTGGGTGTACCTAGTGTAGCAAACTAGAGATATATAACCTAGGGTATCTTGGATGTCTTTTAAATATCCAGACATGTGAAATAAAGCTTAGAAAAGTCATAAAAGAAATAAAATAACCCTCACACACTTTATCAAATACATCATAAATTTCAAGTGTACAAGAATAATTTCCCCTTTTCTTATAAATTCATCAATCAAGAACTTAACTTAAATGAATTAAATTTATAATGAGATAAGAGTGTGACTTTCTAACTCAAATCTCATAAATTTCCCCATCAGGATATTCAATATCTTTCATCATCATAGAAGTAAATCCATGATGAATAACACATCTCCTTAAAATCATTTATTTGTTAGTAAAATTTAGATAAAATAATAGAGAATAAGGAGGCACCTCTTGATAATCTTCTAGTTATTGAAGAAGGATGAACACGAAGTTTCATCCTTAACTCAATAAACCTCACTTTTGGAATTTGTTTAGTGGAAATATTTGCAACATGATATTTATTAGAAATGTATTATAGCTTGATATCTACACCTTCCACCTTTTCATTGATAAAATGATACCTGATATCAAAATTCATAAATCTTGATTATTGTACAAGATTTTTATATAATCTAATAGAACTTTTATTATCACTTGAAATTTTCAATGGTCTTTCAGTCTCAATTTACAAATATTATAGCCATACATAAATATAAATCATCTGTGTACATTCATGTGTAGCTAAAAAATATTCATCTTAATTCATTCATAGAGTTACTAAATCCTTCTTTTGGCTATACCAACAGATACATCCTTCTACCATAAAAACGATTCCACCTAAAGTTACTAACCTTTATATAAAATATCCTACCTAATCCACATCTGTAAATCCTAATAGTTTCAAATGTACATAGTATTTGTATAAAACCCCCTAATTCAGATTTTCTTTCAAATATGTGATACTTATTTTAGTATCCAATAGGTGAAAATATTTTGGGTTACTATGATATCTTTCACATAGAGTCACTACATAAATTATATCTAGCCTTGATGTTGTGAGATAAAGAAGTATTCCAATGATTCTTTTTAATTATTTCTAATTATCAGTGTTTCCAAATTCATCCTTAAATAATTTAGTTCAAAATGAACTGTGTGTTTAATTTTATTTTTCATTTTCCAATCCAAAATATTTCATCAATTTCTTATCATACTTTTCTTGTGATAGAAATATGGATTTTTGTTTCTGCTCTATTTGAAATCCAAGAAAATAGATCACCTCACCAAGAATGGAAATATAAAATTTTCTTTCCATTTGGTTATAAAACTCATAAAAAATACCTTCCTTGTCATAAAAAATATGATTTCATCTATATAAAAAATGTTTATGAGAGTATATTTGGATGTTTCTCTCACATAAAGGTAACTATCAAAGTTTCCTTTCGCAAACTTCATATCCATTAAGAAACCATATAATTTGGAATACCTAGCTCTATGGGCCTTTTTCAGACCATTCAAAGCTTTTCTAAATCTTCATACCATGATTCCATCATTTTCTAACACAAAACCATTAGGTTATTTAATATAGACTTCTTACCGATCACCATTTATAAAGATAGATTTGACATCCATTTGATAAAATTTAAAATGTTTGTGTTCTTATACCTCCAAGAACATTAAAATGTTTTCCAATATTTCTATTGGGGGAATTTTTTTCTTCAAAGTCAATTCCTTCCATTTGATAATATCCTTTGTTCACTAATATAGCTTTATTTCTTGATACTTCACCATTCTTATTTAGATTATTTCTAAAAACCCACTTGGTAGCAATAACATTTTTTTATTGATACAGGATACCAAGTGGAGTTCTACTCAATATGATCAAGATAATCATTCATTTATCTTATCCATTCCTTATGGTAAACTTCTTCTACCATTATATGAGGTTAAATTTGAGAAATAAATGCAGTTTGATCTTAAATTCTCAATCTTCTTCTAGTTTAAATCAGAAGGTTTAGAAGACATGAAATCATTCCCCTAAAAAAATTATTGTAAAAATAAAGGTATAAAAAAACATTATAAGGGGGGTTTACAATGTTGAGTAAAGGAATAACCACATGAATCCACATCAACCAAGGATTAAAAAAATCTGGAACAAAAAATACTATCTTAAGGTAGCCTCAATAATTGCTTCATCAAGTTTAAACAGGAGACTATTGATTTATTATGATATTGTTAGTCTCAACATGTTTCTTTAAATTTTTGTACTATTTTATCATATTTTCATTAGATTCATATTCATCATTGGTATTTTTAGAGTCAATATCAAAAATATTTGTCTCTTTCTAAGAAGCTTCTTCATTCTTCAATTCTGTTTTCATACCATTTTCTTCCAAATATTATGAATATATATCAAATGTGATATCTAGTTTTTTCTTATTTTTATTAATTATAATATCACTAAAGTAAAATAAATTCTTCAAATTTTTATTCCAACATATGTATCCACTTCTATTAGATAATTATCTCACTAAGATTCCTTCATCTAATTTTTCTTCAAATTTTCTGGATTGATGTTCTTAATGTTTATAATAAAAGGGATTCCAAAAAACTATAAAATATCTAATAGTTTTTTTATTGTACTAAATTTAATATGTTGTCTTTTGTGTTTTTTGTCTCAGTTTATATCCACTTTTATGTGTATATTAGTACATATATATTCTCTCCATAAATACTTCAAGATGTTGTATTTAACTAACATTGTTCTTCCCACCTCAACTATGATTCCATTATTTCTTTTAGCTACCCCATTTTTCTACAGAGTATAATGTATGATGTTCTGATTCTTGATTCAATGTTTTGAATCATAGATTTGAAAAGCATCACAAGTAAAATCCTTACCATTTTATGATCATAGTTTCTTTATATAGAGACCCATCTTCTTCGAAGTTTTCCTTATTTTTTTTTGAACATTTTAGTTCCCTATGACTTGTGATTTATAAAGATGACATTAACCATCTTAGTATAATAATCAATAAATGTAATAAAATAAAGATCACCTATATTATAATTTTATCTCATTGGGGAATATAAGTCAGTAAAAATAAGTTCAAGGGGTTTAGAAGATAAGATATTCAACTCTTTGTGTTATCATTGGGCCAATTTCCATGTTGACAGGTTTCATAGATTTCATCCCTTTCTCTCTTTACCCTAGAAAGTCTTTCACAATATCATACTTACAGAATTTACTTATACTCATTTGACCAAGATGGACATGCCTTCTATACAAGAGGTTATTTTCATCATTGGTACTTAAATAATAAGAATTTATTGAATCAATAATTTGAAATAGATTATCATTGGTTCTTTTTCCTAGAGTTTATTCTTATATACTTTGTTCTTTTGATGATACATGAATCCTTTTTAGAAAACACCTCATGTAATTTATTATAATGTTTGATAACATCAAATTGTGCTCAACCCCTTCAACAAATAACACATTGTAGTAATTCATATTTTTGGATTTAATCCTTTTCTTTTCCAACTCCCTTAATTGTACGTGAATAATAACTTCCCAAGGTCCCTGCTCCTCCTTCATGATTCTCAATGTTTCTTAAAAGGTTTGTGTAACCATTATTCTATGATGAAAATCAACTGTCAAGAATCCATGACATGGTTTTTATACTGGATTTAAATGAAATTGCAGAAAAACATGAGTTTTCTTTATTCATTTCTTGAACTACCAAACCTTTAATAATATTAGATATTTATTTAGGGAGAATAATGATTATATTTTCTGAAATATGGCCTTACTGTTCACATATTCCAATGTTTTCTTATAAAAAGTCAAATTTTGTTTTTTGTTGATAGAAATGATGAGTTTATATTGGATGCCTTCTTATTTTGAAAATTTTATATCCTTTTCTCAGTATATCTTCCCCTTGGTTAATGTCTCATTTCTAGTAGGGGCATGTTATACAAACATAAATATGATTTGTACCCAAACCCTCCATAACACCAGCAATGCCTTCTGAACCTTGATCTTACCAATTGATAATATCCCTCTCTAAGAGGTTTTTGTTGCTGTATTTCCATATATTGATATTTTCACTATTCTTGAAGAAAACATATTTTTGGGAGAATTTATTTCTTCCATAAAATTAGAATATTATTTTTTACTAGTTTTCATGTTCCATACTTGTGTAGAATTTATTTCTGGACACGCGTTTTTAGAAATAATAGATTTATTTTGAGATTCGTCGAGTGCAAGATAAACCTACTTCTTTGAACTCCAATTATCACTAGTTTTTAAGGAATATTCATTGACCTTAAGATCCTTGCTAAAATATTATTTGATATTTTTCAAGATATTATGTACTTCAATAAATTTAGACCGATTTTTTTTCTATTCTTCTTCTTTGTGATAAATATTTTATTTAAGGTCCTTTACCATCTATTCCATTTCAACCACTTTTAGTTTATGTTATTTGATTTATTAAATGTAAAGAATATATTTCTATAGAAATTCTTCATTTTATTCTATTATCTTATCTTTTTTTCTTTAGTAACAATATCTTCTCTTTCTTGAGCTCTGTTTTTTTCTCAAGAAAATCCTCTAATTAATTTTTCAATATGTTCTCTAGTTGTTTTCGTTCACTTTCTTCATATCCACTTCATAAATTGTCAAATCCTTTTTCGACATGATCTAGGAAGTTAGATTCATCTTATGATTGGCTAATTTTTGTGGAGTTAGCTTCATCTTATTTTCGTACTAAATCCTTTTACTTTTAATGAATTTATTATTTTGTTTCATAGAATTTTCTTTTGCCTTTTGATCTCTTCCCCCTTTTTTTCTATAGGGTTTCATCATCTGTATTGGGTTTCAAAGACTTATTTTGTGGATAATTTATTGAAACATTTCCAATAGGATTATAGTTGTAGTGACATAGTGGTAATTTAATTTTACCCCTAAATGTTCCCTTATTGTATATTTTTGATACCGGTGCAATGATCTTGTTAAAATATTCATCTTCATTTTCATTATCAGATTCACTTGATTTTAACATTTCATCATCTATGATTTTGATCTTTCTCATGGATTTAAATTCCATATCATATTTGATCTTATTATTGAAATATAATAGTCCTACTTTTTATTACATATTTAAACATGATTTATTACATAAACTTTCACTTCAGACAACTCTGAGGATTGAGAGGTCTAGTGACTTGGTAAATTAGGAACATTACATGACACCTTAAGACATAAAATACAATATCTTCATTGAAAACTTCTTTTACATGAAAAAAACATCCCTACATACTTAGTATTTCATGGGATAACCTGAGGACATACATAAGAAAAGGGTGAGCTATAAAGCCCAGTAAGGGAGTAAACAAGGGGTGGTATGAAGAATATAGTACATGTCAGGTAATAGTTATATCAATGGAGAACAAGAGAAACATGAACATAAAGGAACGATTCAACATGATTATCATAACATGGAAATGTGTAAACAAAATACAACATGATATTAACATGATCTGAGGCTCATTTCACATGGATTAACATGAGTAAACCCTCATTGCACATGAATTAGCATGAGTAAACCCTCATTGCACATGAATTATCATGAGTAAACCCTCATTACACCATAATTAGCAAGATTAAACCCTCATTTGTAATGAATTATCATGATTAAACCCTTATTTCACATGGAATATCATGATATTAAACATTACCCAATGCATTAGAATTCTATCAGGGTGTAACCTTTATAAACATTTTATTTCATGCATTAGTGTTCCACATGGATCACATAACATGGAATCATTAAACATCGTAAGTTATTCTACGATTAAGGAATATGGAATAAATAAGTGTATGTATAATTAAATAAGTATATGTGTATAAAGTTGAATACACTTGACAGAGAAATGATTATGGTATTCACTACATGACGATTTTGTCTTGGACAATCACAGTGCAATTTCGGCTGCATAACTTCATCATATGAAAATTCATAAGTTGGGTTGATAATAGAGAAATGGGTCTCTCATAATTTATACATGACATATATAGTAATGGTATCATGGAACATAATATTCCAACATATGAAATTGAATTTAAATGCATAATATTGTAGAAATACTTGAATGGAAATAGGAAGAGAGAAATCTCTTATGGAATTTCAGCATGGTAATAGGTGTACACAGAAGGAATTAATGAGAGATAATGTGGTATATAATCATTAAAAAATAAGCAGGGAAGTATGGGGGAGGTGGTAAATCATACCCCAATTTTTTTAATTTAAATTAAGAGGATATTACGACATTTAGAAACTTGTATAAAAATTGAGAAAGAAAGGAATCCCTTACGAAAATTCTGCATAGTAAAAGCTTATGTAATGGTCAACATGAGGGAAGATAAATGATCCATAATTCACATAACATCAAATAGAATGCAGGGAAGGAATTAAAGAAAATTAAAATACAAACAATTGAAACTAAAAAGGCTAATTTAAAACAAGGTACTTAAATTGAAAGGAAGAGAGGAAGGAGAGGATCCCTTACTTGGATGTGTGATCCCAAAAGCTCAGAAGAGGCTTCAGAGAAGCTTCTTGGGAGTTCAGGGTGACTTTGGAGGATTATGGAGATATTATTTCATATTATGGAAGTGATACAAGGATTTTGAGTGAAGACAAGTGGGATATTTTGTGTGTTTATATAGTGAATGATAGGGGAATTCTTTAATATTTCACAAACGTAGGTTTTAGAATCTATATAATTAAATATTAAAAACTACAGACCAAACCATGTTTTTCCCATTATTTTTTCCAAAGGGGAGTGGAAAAAACTATTTTATAAGTCCAATTATCTAACTTATTAAAATATTAGGCTTGTTTATGTGGAGGTGAGTCACACTCTCAATGAAATTATTTTAAAAGTTATAATATTTTATATGTTTTGAAGAGTCCACTAAGACACCATAAAATTAATAAAACTAATATAAAATCAAATTATTTTAAATTTAAAACATATATTTTTTGAATATCCTTTTTATAGTATTTTATTACATCACTTTTGGGTCATTATGATGTCAAAATACACATTATATATTTAAATGGTATTTAATTTTTACCCAAAATTCAACTGTCTCAGAAAATTATAAAAAATTCACCATTAAATTATTTTGGCATCCTGAATCCAAAAATAATATTCATTTTATCTAAATAATTTTCTAAATATGTTAATTTTTACTTGTAAAATAGAAACTGACATTTATAAAAAATTCATGGGTTTTGACAAAAACAACATTCAAACCTTAATAAAAATTACAATTGTATCAATAAAACTTATACGATCATTTATATTTAATAAAAATTAATTTTTTAATAATATTTTATTAAAATAGTATTTAATTAAAAAATCCATCAATTCCTAAAAATATATTTATTAATTGAATTTACATATTAACTAAAAATACTATTTGTGCTTTAAAAACCATTTGTAAAGTAACAATAATAAAATGATTGTATATTATTTTTTTTAAAAATAATGCACATAATCATAGTTCTAGGGTCTTGTTACATAACCCATTATAACAACCGCATAATACCTAAGGGTAAGGTGTTTGATGGTGAGAGACTCTTGGGGTATCTTGGATAACATCGCTCAGGTGGTAATATCTATTAACTTCCATTTATCCTTTAGGCAGTTCCCTTCAACCTTAACATGTTGAAGCTCAAATTGGAATTGGTCAAGAGAAAAGCCTAGTGACGCTACCACCTTTTTGAGCTCCGATAAATGGGCTTCGTATGGAGAAATTCTACTAGATGAGGCCATCACTTTCTCTTTCTAAATAAATTGGATTTGTTAAAACCATATGTTTATAGAAATCATGTGATCACTATTCAACAACTATATTATCAATGGTAATGATACTTAATGGTCATCTAAACCCAATTGGATAAAATTAAAAAAAGTGTATGTGTTTTCCATATCCATAAGACATTTAATTAAGTTAAAGAAATGGAATGAAATTTCGGGTCGTTTCATCCTTCCCCCCTTATGAAATTTCACCCTCAAAGTTTTATTTTCCCACTGTAAAACAAATGAGGGTATCTTTGCCTCAACACTTCCTCCAGTTCCCACATTTCTTCTTCAAAATTTTGGTTTCTCCACAAAACATTGACATGGGGCATTTTCTTATTTTGTAGAAATTTTTCCCTATGATCTAAGATCTTCATCAGATTATCCTCAGAGAAGAGGTCATTCCCTAATGGTAACACTGCAAGATTGAGTACATGCAATGGGTCAGGTATGTAATTCCTCAAGAGTGATACATGGAATAGATCATGTACTTGAGAGAGGTTTTTTGGGAGTACTATTCAATAGGCCACTGCTTTAATGAAATTAGGGATCTCAAAAGGGCCGATGTAACTTGGACTAAGCTTTCACTTCTTCCCAAATATCATTAATCTCTTCCACTTTGATATGCGTAGGAATACCTTATCTCCCACATCAAACTCTATGTCATGTCGATGATTGTCAGCATAGCTCTTTTTTGGACTCTGAGCAGCTTTGATATGTTTCTGAATGGAATTAACCTTCCCCACCATTTAATTGACTGTTTATGGACCTAGGTGTTTTATCTCCCCATGTTCATGACAACATGTCAGTGTTCTGCACCTATCCCTATAAAGGGCTTCATAAAGATCTATTTGGATGCTTGAGTGGAAACTATTATGGTAAGAGTACTCAACCAAAGGAAGATGTTGATCCCATCCTCATTTTAAGTCCATTGGGAATGCTCTCAACATGTCCTCAAGTTTTTGGATATTCCATTATGATGGACCATAAATTTGAGGATGATATGTCGTACTAAAGTTCAACTGAGTATTTAGAGTGTTTTGGAGACTCTTTTGAACTTAGAGGTAAATCTTGGATCTCGATCAGATACAATCAATAGTGGTACTCAATATAGCCTTACAAATTCTATATTATACATATGTTCCAGTTTATCCAATGAGAAATCCTCTCAAATTGAAATGATATGTGTAGTCTTTATAGGACGATCTACAATAACCCAAATATAATTGATTCTTTTGGATGTCTTCAGATGTCCGGTGAAAAATTCAATGGTGATTTTCTCCAATTTCTATTTTGGTATGGGTAATGGTTTCATCATCCCCTTAGACTTTTGCCTCTCAGCCTTCACTTGCTGACATACTAGGAACTTTTATGTATACTCAGCGATCTCCTTCTTCATGTTATCCCACCAATAACGATCTTTGAGACTTCAATACATATTTCTGTTTCCTGGATGAATGGAGTAATTCGAACTATGTGCATCATCCCAAATTTCATTCTTTAAATCCATATTTGATGGAACACATAGTCTTGACCCAAATTTTACAATTTATTCTTCATTAACATTGAACTATGAGGAATTATCTTTTCTGATAGTTTCCAATTTCTTCGGAATTCCAACATCATCCTTTTGAGCATCCTCTAACCTTTACAGAAGAGACAGTTGAGCAATAATTTTTGAAAGGATTAATGATGTTCCCCTATTTGTGATTCAATTTTCCATCTTCATAAAATCTAAGAAGATTGGATCCTTTTAAATTCTCATCAATGATATAATTTTTGGGTCCTTTCTACTTAGAGCATCCTATACCTTGTTCTTTTTCCCAAGGTGGTAATGGATTGATTATTCAAAGTATTTGATTAGCTCTAAGAATATTAGTTTGTGCATATTCAACTCTTTCTATTTGAATATATACTTGAGAATTTTGCAATCCATATATATTTAACACTTCTTACCAATGAGGTAATGTCGCAATGTTTTTAAAGAAAATAATACTGCATCCAACTCCATATAATGTGTTGGATAGTTTTTCTCATGAATTTTCAACTACCTTGAGGATTATGCAATGAAGTTTTCTTTTTTTCCCCTAAGATTACTTCATAGGAATACATATAAAATTTTCAAGAATAACATTCCCAAAAACTTCAACATGTGATACAACACTTATAGAAGTTTTTACCTAATGATTTAATATCATTTCAGCTGGGGACTCAAAGTTCATAGAAAACAAAAAAGATGTACTAATAGAACATGAATTGAAATACATTACAAAATACACTACTTTTTAGTAGTGGTTACATTTTTTGATTATCCATATTAGTATTGGAATTATTTTTCTCCGTTGATCACGGAGATTTTGATGCTCATCATGCTTCTCAGCACTTACAATGGATCATCATCTTCGATAATTCCTGACTTCTACACATTTATGAAATTGAACCGTGTAAGATGACATAGATAGATATTTTTTTAGATTAATAACAATATCCATTATTTCATGGAAATTGGATACTTTTTTCCCTTCCTTTCCTCAGTTAAAACATCCCTTATTCCCCTTGTGAAATTTTCCTTGGCGCATATTTCCACCCTTGTTGCACAAAGGAAATTGGGTATTCTTCCCCTTATCAACATTATCAGATGGAATTTAATGAGTTTTCATCTTCCTATTCCTTGATTTCCTTGTGCATTCAACAAAGTTCCAATTGTTAATCAGGATTTTTGATAGCTGGTTTGGAATATTCACAATATGTCCTACTTGAGCTCCCATTTGATTGGGAATCTCACGGGGAAATTTATCACGTTTCCCTTCACATCGGTTGGTATCCATATTACACATATTATTAGTCATTCGATAGAATAAAAGGAAATTATGGATGATTATTTTAAACTATTAATCAAATAATCGGGAATCTAATGACAAAAAGAGATAAATTATAAATTACTTTTATCTACATAACTTATGAATTTCTAAGCTTCGGTCTAAGTTTTCCATGATCTCATTCCAAACATATATTCTTAGGGGTTTTCATTCTTTCTCCTGTAATAATGTATTATACTAATATTATGAATTTACCAAATAATATCCCCCGCGAGTGTCGAACCAAGAGTACAGCAAGGCCCATTAGTGTGCACCAGTTCCTGTTCGAGTCTAGCTCAAAGCGGTGTTTTCAGATTTTACCCCTAGATAGATCTGTTCTAGATCCACCTATAATTGTTCTTATCCCAAAAGAGAGGTGTTTTCAACCACTTAAACTATACTCAAAAAAACTTAGGGATGTTTTTCTTATATTTAGTCATATCTTTAACGATTTCACTAGGGTTTCCTAATCCAAATCCCAAAAATAACTACAACTATACTCTGATACAAACTTTAATAGCCCTGATCTTAATTATGTATTTAAACATGATTTATTACATAAAATTTCACTTAAGACAACTCTCAGGATCTAGAGTTCTTGTGTATTGGGAAATTAGGAACAATTCATGACAACTTAAGACGTAAAATAAAACATCTTTATTGTAAAATTCATATACATGACCACAAAATTACTTCATACTTAGCATTATATGGGATAAAATGATAAAATACATATGAAAAGTTTGATCTATAAAGCTCAGTAAGGGAGAAAACAAGGTGTAATATGAAGAATACAGTACATGTTATGTAATAGGCATATCAATGGAATATAAGAAAATCCTGAACATAAAAGAATGATATAGAATTATTATCATAACATGGAAATGTGGAAACAACATATAACATGATATTAGCATATTCCAAGGCTCATTTCACCTGGATTATCATGAGTAAAACCTCATTTCACATGAATTATCCTGCGTAAACCTTCATTGAACATGAATTAGCAAGATTAAACCCCCATTGCGCATGAATTTTCATGATTAAACCCTAATTTACCATGAATTAGCATGAGTAAACCCTCCTTACACATGGAATATCATGATACTAAACATTACTCAATGCATTGGATCACTATCAGGGAACACCCTTTATGAAAATTTCATTTAATGCATAAGTGTTCCACAAGGATCATATAACATGGAATCATTCAAAATCATAAGTTATTCAACAATTAAGGAATGTAGAATACATACATGTATATACCATTAAATGAGTATATGTGAATAAATGTGAATAAACTTTATAGATAAATGAGTATGGTATTCACTATCTGATGATTTTGGCTTCGACAATCGTAGTGCAATTTCTGCAGCATAACTTCTTCATATGGAAATTTATAAGTTGGGTTGAGGAGAGTGAAAAAGGGATTTCATAATTTATAAATAAAATAGACAATAATGGTATCATGGAACATAATATCCCAACATATTAATTGGAATTTAGATGCATAATATGGGATAAATACTTGAAGGGAAATAAGAAGAGGGAAATCCCTTACAGAATTTCGGCATGGTAACAGGTGTACACAGAAGGCATTAATGAGAAAAAAAGTGGTATATCATGATTAAAAAATAAGTAGGAAAGTATGGGGTAGGTTTTAAGTCATACCCCAACATTTTTAATTTATAGTAAAAGGATATTACAACATAAAAAATCTTGGATAAAAATTGAGAAAGGAAGGAATCCCTTATGAAAATTCAGCATGCTAACGACTTAGGTATTGGTTAAAATGAGGGAGGATAAATGATCAATCATTAACATAACATAAAATGGAAAGTAGGTAAGTGATTAAAAAATAATTACAATACATCCAATTGAAATTAAAAATGCTAATTTAAAACAAGGTACTTGAATTGAAAAGAAGAGAGAAAGGAGAGGATCCCTTACTTGGATGCGTGATCCAAATGCTTGGGAGAGGCTTGAGAAATGATTCTTGGGAGATTTGGGTTACTTGTGAGGATTATAGAGAGATGAGGTCATATTAGGGATGTGCAACATGGTTTTTTTGTGAAGAGAAGTGGGAAAGTGGGAGGATTTATATATAAAATGAGAGAGTAATTCTTTAATATTTCACAAACATAGGTTTTGGAATCTATATAATTAAATATTTAAAGACAAAAAACAACCCATGGTTTTTTACAATGGTTTTTGACAAAGGGAATTGGAAAAAATTATTTTATAAGTCCAATTTCTGAACTTATTAAAATATTAGGCATGCTTACGTGGAGGTGAGTCAAACAATCAAGGAAATAATTTTAACAAGTTAAAATATTTTATAAGTCCTCGAGGGTCCACCAAGGAACCATAAATTTAATAAAACAAATATAACATCACATTATTTTAAAGGAAAACATATATTGTCTGAATAACCCTTTTATATTATATTATTACATCACTATTGTGTCATTACGATGTCATAAAACACAATATATATTTAAACAGTATTTAATTTTTTCCAAAAAATTTGCCTGTCTTAGAAAATTACAAAAAATTCCCTATTAGATAATTTCAACATCATGAATCCAAAAAAATATTTTCATTTTATGTAAATAAATTTCTAAATATGTGAATTTTTACTTTTAAAATAAAAACTGACATTTATAAAAAATTCATGTGTTTTGAAAAAAACAGCTTTTAAACCTTAATAAAAATTACAATTGTATTCATAAAAATTATACAACAATTTATTTTTAATCAAACGTAATTTAGTAATAATATATTATTTAAATATTATTTAATTCAATAATCCATTAATTCATTAAAATAGATTTCTTAATTGAATTTAAATATTAACTAAAAATACTTTTTGTTCTTTAAAAACCATTTTCAAAGTAATAAATATAAAATGAATGCATATTATTTTTATAAAAATAATATAAATAATCATAGTTCTAGGGTCTTGTTACATAACCCCTTATAAAACCCGCATAAGACCTTATGGTAAGGTGTGTGATGGTGATATACTATTGGGGCAGCTTAAATAACATCGATCGGGTTGTAATCTCTATTAACTTCTAATTATCCCGTAAGAGGTTCTGTTCAAGCTTAACGTGTTGAATCATGGATTGGGATTGGTCAAGAGAAATTCCCAGTGATGATACCTCCTTTCCGTGCTACGAAAAAGGGCTTTATATGGAAAAATTCTACTAGATGATGCCATTACTTCCTTTTTCTATGTAAATTGGATTTGGTAAAGCCCTATATTTATACTAATCATGTGATCACTGTTCAATGACTATATTATAAATAGTAATTATACTTAACGGTCATTTATACCCAGTTGAATAAAATTAAGAAAAGTACATGTGTTTTCCATATCCATAAGTCATGTAATTAAATAAAATAAAGGGAATGAAAGTTTGGGTCAGTACATGAAAAATATAATCTTTCTCATTTAATATGCAATGGGTATGTTATTTAATTCATAGAGAGTAATATCATCCTTATCTTCCAAATATGATACTTTAGGATCAATCTTTTAAGGAAAATTTCCCATTAATTTTTTTATGATAGTTGAATGATCCATATTTTTATCAAAACACCAAATATTACAAAACATTTCATTAGCTCTTGTAAAATAGGCATCAATATTTTCTTTTTAACCTATATTTATATCTTAAAATTTTATTCTCTAAATTTTCAATTCCCCCCTTTACTTTCATTTATCCTTCGTATTTTTTTTTCCAATTTATCCCAACTTTCCTTGTCATTTTTTAGTCCCATAAACATTGTATAAAAGTTTTCTTAATGAGACATAAAAATGGAATTTTGAGCTCTTCCATCAACTTCCATTTTTTTATTCTCAGTAAAAGTTATAAGAGCTTCATCAGTAATAAGTTATATCCAATAGTTAATGAATATTTAATTTCAAGGAAAAGATATTGAAGATAGGGAATCATCATATTCTTCAAACTATGGTAGTTCCTACCATTAAAAGTAGGAACACTCTGAATATTGATAGAATTTAGAATATCCATCTTGTTCAAAACATATTGGATCATGAAAGAGGGAAGATGGTGCTTTGATACCAATTGGAGTGCCCAATAGAAGTTTCACCATTAATATGTGGGGGGGGGGGTTGAATCAGTGGTAATTTTAAAAAATTTTCTTTCTTTTTAAGTAAAACTTTGTTAGCCTATTGATATATGATCCACTCTTAAAATAAACCAACCTCACCTGAATTTAATAAAAATAAATGGAATTGGAACAAAATATTTTTACAAGGTTATGTATCAATATGATCCCAATACTTACTATGATTGGTTAGACTCCCCAATCAAAGATTGTCCACTATAATCACAAGTGTTTACAATAAATAATTTTTCACTATCATAAAGTCCCACTATGATTTATAGAGTCCCCCTAGAACAACAGTTTCACATTGTCTTGTTACAAAAATGATTACACAACAACACAAGAAAGATAAATTCTGAATGTTGACTACTGTTAAAAAAATGATGACAATATTTCATTTTAATCTTCAAGATAATTAAAATATCATATTCTCACATTCCAAATAACTCCAATAAACATATACTTTCTCAAAATTATGCCTCTTGATATCCCAATCATGTGATCCTCATATAGTATTCCAAATTATCTTTATGTGCATTAAATAATTATGGAATAACATATAAGGACCTAGACTTAAACATTAAATAATCTGGATTTAATTCAAGAATTCACATTGAGGATCTTTTCAGGTTTAGAGTTTTAGAGAATTAGGCCATAACTATTACATTAAATATCAAATATTATAAAGTATACACTTCCATTCTGACAAATTTTTTTTCACAACAATAAAACTCATTAATTAAAACAAAAACTATTTTCTTAATAAAAATATTCTTGAATTATTTATTTCTCTTACCTTTATAATCTATGAAAAAAATTTCAAAAACTTTGGATGAGCATAAAAAGATTAGTAAGGGATATAGAATGAGGAATGAAAAAATCATTCCATAAATTCATACAAATCAATGAAACCATACTTTTCAATCATAAAACATAAGTTCTTTAACATACCTCACAAAATCATAAGATTTATGAATAACACATATAAATCATAAATCATAAAACTAACTTTTGGTATCCATGACATACTTACATTGTATCTTTCACAGCTATGTAGGGAGTTACTTTTTGAATACCCATCATAGTATATTCCTAAATCTATTAGGAGAAACATTAACATTTACCTCCGTCACATTACCCAATGCATTAGAGATCTATATCAGGATCACACACCCTAGGTTTATCATGGAACCACCCGTATTTGTTTTATCACGTTACCTCCCATCAAATATTCAAGCACCATTACATAATCCTAAAACAAAAAAGATTGAAATTATCAACATTTCACTCATCAACCAAAATGAATTAATTCAGGATATTGAAATATTAAATCAATTTCCAAAACCATTTAAAACATTTAATAAATAGATTTTTCAACCAAATTGTTCCATACCACTTTGAAAATTTTAAAGGAATTAACATTTTAAAACATTAATTAACATATAAATAAATCCTAAAAAACATTTCCAAGACATGGAAATTAATGAGAAATATTTCGAATAATAAATATTTAAACCATTTAAAACACTTTTTTAGTTATAGAGTCCCTTTCCACTTGAAAAATACTTGAATAAAAATAATTACAGAATAAAATTAAACAAAGATTATAATATCATGAGAATAATAAGTTTCACGATATAATATGTCAAAGGGAAGTATATACACCATATAAAAGTGAATTGGTGTACAAAAACAAATAAGTCTCAATGAAGTGTAAATTGAGACAATGTCCCTTAAAAAGATCATATCCTTAGATTAAGGATAAAGAAATGAAATAATTTTGTGTGAAAATATAAATACACCCAATATAAGTGGATATTTAGTATAAAATGAACAAAGGTCATTCACACATATTCTTGGGAGGTGGTTGGTTCACATGTGGTGGATGCGGTTCAAGATTATTTTTCTGGTGGCCCCTTGAATAGAATGTTTTGTGCCTCTAGAATCATTCCCATCCCCAAAAAACAGAAACCCATGAAAAATGGAAACTATCACCCTATTTTTCTATGAAATGGATTTTAAAATATTTTTTCATCCCTTATTGCATCACGGTTGAGCGGAGTCCTCTCACAGTTGGTCTCAAGGGAGCAACACGGTTTCAGTAGAGGATGAAGCATCCAGGGGGTGGCTGGAATTTCTCGTGATATGGTTAACGACATCAATAGAAGGTCAGTCGGATCCAACGTGATATTTCAGGTAGACATTGAAAAATCATATGATAAAATAGAATGAAGCTTCATCACTCATCTTCTACGCATGTATAGTTTTCAAGAGTGGTTTTGGGATTTGTGTTTCAAGTGATTTTCCTCACCATGGCTCTCCATTTCAATAATGGGGAGGTGCTTCAGATTATTCAAATAGGTATATGGGGTGCGCTAGGGGTATCCCTTATACCCATGCCTCTTCATATTGTCCCAATAGGCTTTATCTCGTAATCTTCATAAGGGAGGTGACAATGGTACAATGGGATTTATCATAGCAAGGGTATAATGGAGAGCATATCTCATTTAAGGTTCGCAGATGACATATTAATATTCACCAATGGAAGAGGAGATCATTGCTTAACCTCATGGACCTTCTCAATACTTATGGTTGTTTGAGTGGGAAATATATTAATTCCTCGAAAAGTCTTGTATTCATCTCTAATAAATGTTCCTGCGAGCGTTGCACAGCCATCCATGACATAATAGGGTGTCTCCAAAAATAGATGACTATTGTTTATTTGGGTGTTCCACTCTCCTATGGAAGCATTCAGAAGTCTCACTTTGAGGGTATCCTCAATCGGCTTATGGTAAGAATCAAAAACAGGAAAAACAAGTTTCTTTCATTCGGTGGGAGGATAACTCTTGTCAATAGTGTTTTAACATCCATACCGATGCGCTTGTTTTCGCTGCTCAACCCACCCAAAGGGGTTATCAAGTGAATTTAAAACACCATTACCTTCTTTGTGTGTGATTCCAATCATGTGGGCCATATCCACTGGGCCTCCTAGAAGCGCATTACCAAACCTATTTCTAAGGGAGGGGTGGGACTCTGAATCATCAACGAGGCAATCCATGTTATGCAAGGCCGACTGGCCTGTGATATCATTGTTGGAGAATCCTTATGGGTATCATTTTTCAGGTAGAACTATGGTATGAAATGATGTATTTTCAGTGGGAATGGCTCTCGACCTTTGAGTTTGGAAACATGCATGGATTTACACCTCTAGGTGCTCTCAGGTTCTACTTGGTGGATCATCGGTAAAGGTGACGTTAGATTTTGGAAGGTTAACTGGGCGGGTTTGGTTTTAGATTACCCTGGTTGTCCTCTATATGATATCTCATTCAATAAATCTTACATGAAAAAAGCTTCATCTAGTCGGTCCTCTCTTTTGAGTAGGTTACGGTTTATGAAGATATTGTGATGAATGAAGAACCCAATAAATGTTGCTTCACCAGATCTTCTTCTAGGAAGTTTATCAAAAAATACTACATGGATCTTGTGAATGAGGAGGGAACTTGTGATGAGTGGGCTTACAAAGTATGGCGCAAGTAGATACCCATAGAAATGAACTTCGTCACATGGTGTATAAAAAACAGGTCACTTTCAACAGATGAAAATGTGTAGCGGAATGGAATTCCCTTAGAGTTACGATGCCTTTGATACGAGAACCCAAAGAATGAAAAACATCCTTCATATCTTCTTCCAGAGTAGCTGGGATCATTCCCTATGGTCCTTATTCTCTCCACATCCCTGATTTGATACCAATCATCACTTACTTTTAGGGATTCTTGGGATCCTGGTTTTATGGAGTTTGTTGGAGGGCCACAGAATGCAGGGTGTGGGATATTGTCTTTGATTCAATGTGCTAGATGTTACGAGAGGCCCGCAATCATGTTAGGAAGGGAAACAAGAGATCAAATTTGTTCCCGAAAATGCGAGTAAAAACTCTAATCTTTGAACTCAGGTCATTGTTAAAATGGAATCAACTTTTGTATATGTCATTCAGCAGGTTTAACATTCCGATTGCACCTCCAATGAAGGAGGGCCGATGGATTAAGTGGAGTCCACCTATGGGCGTCCTGAAGCTAAATGTGGAATGTTCCCTCAGGATGGGCTGAAGAGGTGTGGGGGTGTTCTTCATGACTAACAGAGCTCGGTTCTTCTGGGGTTCAGCTCTTTCTATGGTCCAGGATGTTCTTTATGTGTGGAAGTTAAGGATCTTCTTTCTAGCATAACGATCTACAGAGAATACGGTTTTGAAGTGGCAGATTTTGAGTCTGATTCTGAGGTTCTTTTGGGGTCTATACAGGGGTTGCATGAGGTGCCTTGGATATTGGTGTATCCGGTTTGTAGGTGTTTTTAGGGTACCCTCTTTGGGAAAGAGTGCATCACATTTGGATAGAGGTAAACATTTAAGTTGACTCGCTTGTCATGAAGGGATGTGTGACCAATTAGATGATCAACTATAATAGCTTAGGACCACTCCTGCTTGAATGTAAGATGCTGATACAAGGGGATTCCCTTGTTTTTTCATCACTTATGACCCCCCTGAGGTCCTATTCCCTTGTATCTTTATCACTTCCAATTTAATAAAAAGTAATTTTCAGTCTTATCATTTGTATTGTCGATATTCATATTAGAGTCGAAAATGAACATGATATAATTACAAATTTTCCGTGTGGTCAAAAGTCCATTATATCCAAAATAGTATTAATGATTTATATATTATATATCTAGTATATATATGTATTTATAATATTCCATAACTTTTTGATATAATAAATGAAATGCACCGTTCATGGAGATGGTAAGCCGTATGTACGCATGAATACTACATTCATTTCTTTTGCACATTTAAAGGAGTGAAAGCTAAATGATACATATGTATATTATAATTATAGTATAATATCATATTTTATATACATTACATATGTTTATTAATTCCATCCTTTATAGGTTCTATGTATTGTAACGACCTAAACATTCATTAATGAAAATTCATCTTGATCAAATTAAATGTATTATTATGGTTATATAAAATGTTAACATCATTGGTTTTATGTTTCTAGATTTTAAAATACCGTTATGAATTGTGACCATCGCAAATATAGACATTGAAAAATGATCACATGATTAGTATAAATATGAGGCTTTAAAAAAATCAAATTTACTCAGACAAAGGAAGTGATGGTCTCATCCAGTAGACTTGCCCCATACAAAAACCATTTGTCGGAGCTCGGAAAGTAGGTGGAATCATTGGGCTTTTCTCCTGACCAATCCCAAGCCGAGCTTGAACACATTAAGCTTGAGTGGAAGCAACTACGAGAGAAGTGGAAGTTAATAATGATTACCACTCGAGCGATATTATTCGAGGCACCCCAAGAGTCAGTCACCATCGCACACCTTACCCTTCAGTCTTATGCGAGTGTTATAAGAGGTTATGTAACAAGACCCTATCACTATGTCTTTGCACATTATTTTTTTTATAAATAATGTGCATTCATTTTATTATTGTTACTTAGTAAATAGTTTTTAAAGCACAAATAGATTTTTTAAGGTAATATTCAACTAAAAAATCTATTTTGACAAATTAATAGATTTTTGAATTAAATAATCTTTTAATAAAATATTATTAATAAATTAATTTTTACTAAATATAAATGACCGTACAATTTTTTTTATCAATACAATTGTAATTTTTATTAATGTTGGAAAGCTGTTTTTGTCAAAATCCATGAATGTTCAATAAATGTCAATTTTTATTTTAAAAGTAAAAATTCACATATTTAAAAATTTATTTAGATAAAATTAATATTATTTTTGGAATCAGGACATTGAAATTATCCCTTGGTGAATTTTTCATAATTTTCTGAGATAGTTAAATTTTTGGGTAAAAATTAAATACCATTTAAATATATAATGTGTTTTATGAAATAATAATGACCCGATATCGATGTAATAAAATACTATAAACATTATTTTCGTCCAATATATGTTTTAAAATTTAAATAATTTGATTTTATATTTGTTTTATTTATTTTACAAAGCTTTAGTTAAACCTACAAGACTTATAAAATATGTTGTCTTTTTAAATTGTCTTCCTTGAGAGTGTGACTCACCTCTACATAAGTAACCCTATTATTTTAAGAAGTTCTGCCATTGGCCTCATAAAATATTGTTTTACACTCCCCTTTGGAAAAAACCATGGGAAAAACTATGGGCTGGTTTGTGGTTTTGATTAGTTTAATGTGTGGTATCCCAAACCGAAATAATAAACAATTCCCTCTCATTTCCTATATAAACCCACCCAAGATCCCACTTACTCTTCACTAAAAGCCTTTGGATTTCGTCCAACCTATTCCCTCCTCTCTCTAGAATCCTACCAAGGCTCCCCAAGACCCCAATAATCCTCTCTCAAGCCTCTCCCAAGCCTTTGGAAGCACACTTCCAAGTAAGAGATTTCTTACTTTCTCATTATTGCTAATTTTCTATAAGTTGTTATGCCCTTTTGTTTTCAATTTAAAATGTTGTGGTATGATTTATCACCTCCCCATACATCCCTCTTTATGTTTGGATGATGGGAGACCCATTTCGTGTAACAAACCGAGATTTTATGAGAATTATTCTTTTTAATATCTTTCATGGCTTTTTTTGTACGCTACACCAAGATTATCATGCGCTATACGCAACTCCATATTAGCTTGCAGTATACGCAACACTATTCTTGGATCATGTTAAACACAATTTCAAGTTTGTTTGATAGTAGCTATTCTACACAAAATTGAGTGTATATATATATATTCAATGTATAAATGAAATATGGTTGGATTATGTTATACGCAACAACAAAGGAGTCATGCACTACACACAACCCTGATTTGGTTTACATTACACGCAATCATGACCGTCCATGATAGCGTGTGTTGTATGCAATATCGAGTTTCACTAAAAAACGATATGTTATATAAAATTTTATACAAACTAGCCGTTATGAATAGTAATACCCACTTTTTGAAATTTTATGAATTTCATCTTTCAAAATGGACTTCATTTTTAGATTCGGAATATCGAAATTATCCTAGGGTGAATTTTTGGTATTTTTCTGAAAACATTCAATTTTTGATGAATAGTGAAAACACTAGGTTACTATTTAAAAACCGACTTTTTTATTTAAATAATTATTTATTTTATTTAAATTTATTTTAGGTAAAAATTGATACATAATACCTATATAAGTTCAATGTGATTCATTGGAGTCATTTTATAATAATTTTAGATATATAAAATGTTTATTGAACTTTCCACCGTCTTTTACCTACCTTCTTGGAGATTTTTGAAAATTTACATAAAACTCAATTTTACCACTTCTTTGAGTGGAATTTCAAAAATTCAAGAGACACGGTTAATATCAAGGAGTAAAATATGGTTCAATAAGATAAAAATATTTTTTTGGTGAATAATAACTTTTTACTTTTATTTACCACGTTTAAAAGTAAATAGGGTAATTAAGGGTAAAAATGATATTATTATTACCCTAAAACATGTCCTAATTATATTGGATAAGTTTAATTCGATCAAAAATGAAAAGACCCGGAAATTCCAAGGAATTTTTTTTCTTAATTTTCTTTGGAATTTTACTAGAACGCAGTTTCTGACGGAACCTGATTCCGAGGCCCGATGTGCCCGGAATCATTTTCCGAAGTTTGGATCGGGTACGTTCAGTGAACAGACGAGCGGGTTTTTATAACCTTTGAATCGATGCCTGGAATCGAATTCCAAGGGCACCGATGGAATCGCAGCGCCGATATTTTCTTAGAAACGCCTCTTCCGTAGGTGCGTTTCCTCGGGTGTGGTTTTAAATTTTTGGGCTTAAAGTTAAGAAATAAAATAATTTGTACGAAAAACTTTATTTTATTTCACTTAAAGCCACTTGAAAGCCAATTAAAGCTTCTTAAGCTGAGTTGTTGCGGATAGGGTGCTATCCAAAAAATATCCTACCCCCTTGGTAGGATATTTGTGAGGTGGGGCTCGCATGAGCCTCACCGTTTCTTTTCCGCTAAGTAACGCACCCGCGAAAACCCATCATTATGAAAGTCAACTGACTCGTTTTCTTAATTTCATAATGCACCAATTAATTGGGAAGTTTTCTTCGTTGAATTAATTCTATGAATTAATTTATTCGTTTCTTAACCTGTTTGAAATCTGTTGGCGTAATAATAAAATAAGACCAACACACGACTTCTGGAAAAATGCTCGTTGAGAGGTTTTGACAAGTTTTGTGCCTTCATCCTCCTTTGCGAAGAACGCGAAGAATGTAAAGAACGCGAAGAACGCGAAGAATGCCATCACCCTCGGAGATTGACGACGCTTCATCCGAGACGTTCTTCCCCGCACCGATCTCCGATCACCAACTGCTTGAGGTAAGAGATTTCGGGTTTCTTTTAAAACTTCTTTGTGGTTTATAACAACACTTGAATTTAATTATTTATAATTAAATCTATTGTTTCTTGGTCCTCGGAGTTCGTCGACGCAACGCCGGATACCGCGACGACGCGACGATTCCCTCCTTCCGCGACGATCAAATCCGCAAAGAACGCGCGTGCGACGACTTGACGAGGTAGAGGTTTTATTTGAAAGTTTTATACTCCGTGGATGTTTTCCATTCAAAATGAAGAACCCAGTTCATAAGAACAATTTTAATTTAATAAAATTGTTTTTGGTTATGTTTTCTATGTGTCGATTAATCCTCCCAACTGTTATCGCCTAACACGGAGGGTGCGGGCCAAACGAACACGGCCCGAAAACCCTCCACAGTTCTTCGTTGTTGTGCGGATTTGGCGGGAGACGAAAAAACATGCCGCAGGGATGATCCGTTGTTTCCGTAGTGACTAACGGGACCCGGGAGAATCTTCGGCGCAGACGGGAAGGAAAACGGACCACCGGAGCAACTCCGGTGGCCCGCGGAAGCCACCGGCGGTGCCCCGGCGCGCCGCCGGACAGGGCGGCCACGGCTGAAGCCGCGGCGGTGGCGGCCAGCAGACCCGCGACCGCGCGGGTCCGTTTCGCATGCACGGGACGCTACAAATTCCGCGTCCGTTGACTCTAGTGCGGCCCCCCGTGGGCCGCAGCTCCTTCTTCCCGCGGGGGCAGCGCCACCCCGCGGCTGCCTCGCTCGGCCTCTCGGCCAAGCCGAGCTGGGCCAGCCCGACCGGCCGGGCCGCGCCCTGGCCGGACGGGGTCACGCCGAACCGGGTCCGACCCGGACCCGGGTCGGGTCGACCCGGTTCGGGCCGGCCCAGGGGTGTTGGGCCGGGTCGGTCCGGGCCCAGACCCCCCGTCTCCGGACGTTTTTGGTCGTTTGCTCATAACTTGAGATACGAGCCTCCAAATTACTCGCTGTCAGTGGCAACGCGATCCCTGGATCGAGGTGGTCGTTTCGGTATATTACACACAATATTTCAAGATACTTTGGGTTCGTCCGGGTTGGTTCATACATGAAACCAACCGGGCCCTCGGAGCAGAAACGCTCATATCTTGAGCTCCGGACGTCCGATTAACGTGCCGTCGACTTTGGTGGATTCCTCTAAGTGAGACGGATCTTTTGTCTCGCTCTGCCCGAGGGTTGGATGCATGTGGAGTACGGTTGGGTTGGTTTTTCCTTAAAAACCAACCGGGCCCCTAGGACGAAAAAGCCAATATCTCTCAGACCGGGCGTCCGATTGACACGCCGTCTGCGACGATGAGTTCCTGTTGATGATACAGAACTTTTGGATACATCAACTCTGGGCTTTGTGTCAGTTGATGTATCAGCCTCTCTTCTCGTGGAGCGGACCCTCCCGAACGAGTTTGCTGTGTGCGGGAACCCTGGTGCTGGCTGCGACTTCGAATACGACGACCGTGCAGAGATCCTCAGTGGACTGCGACGACGACTGTGCAGAGATCCTCAGTGGACTGCGATGACTACTGCACTCAGCAATCCTATGTGGATCAGTGCTATAGATCCCGTGTGGTTCCAATCCTGTGTGGGTCAGTGCTCAGCGGTTCTGTGTGAGCCAGCGCCTACAGGTCCTGTGTGGGCCCGATCTTGTGTGGGTCTTTGCGGGGGTTAGTTACCTATTGATCCTGTGTGGGTCCGATCCTGTGTGGGTCATTGCGGGGGTTCGTACCTATCAATCCTTTGTGAGTCCGACGACTTAGATGGATCAGTGATCATCTTTATCGTCATCCGAAGAAGTATACCTGTCTGAGCTGAATCTTGTGTTACTCTCTTTTGTGGATTGTGTTGAACTATCCTGTGTGGATTTACTGTTTACTCTCTTTTTTTGGATTGTGTTGAGCTATCCTATGTGGATTACTTTTCTCCCCTTCATGGATTGTGTTGTGCTATCCTATGTGGGTATACGTTTTTTTTCCTGTGTGGACTGGGTTGTGCTTGGGCTCGGATGTTGGAGCCAAATGGGAATTGATGACTTAGGTATATGTATGGGCATATACCTAAGCCATGTCAGATGTTACTTCGTGATTGTATCTTTCCTTTGTGGATTATCCTTTGTGGATTCTGGGAGACCTTCGGGGGTATCGGGGTCCCTACTGAGTAGCTTATACTCACCCCTGCACGGGCTATGCCCGCTCTACGTTGTGTTGGTTGCAGACGACGGACAACACTGATCGCGGTGGAGGCTTGCGGAGCAGTATAGTACCTGGAGGTGGACCACTGGGCGGGACGTACTCAGAGCGGTCAGGTGGACCGAGGAGCAGTGGAGGCTAAGTGTACCCACCCTTCAGGTGGAACTTCCAGAGGACGGCTCGACACTGTGGTTTTTCTTTTTAGTTGCTGTTTTCCCCTTTCAGTTGTACTTTACAGTTGGGCTTGTATTTCCGGCCCCCTTTTACTTTCAGCACAGTTTGTTACATTTTTTACTTAGTGTTTACTTTTCCGCTTGATTACTCTGTGGTGCTTGTTTACTTTTCAAAGGCAATGCCTTCCCTTTTTCCGTGATTTACGACTTGGTGCTAGTCGCCAGCCCCTGGCCTATGGAAGGCGGACTTGGGGTAGTCACGGCACGGGCCCTGAGGTCGGGTCATGACAAATTGGTATCAGAGCTGGTCGGTTCTACCGCAGACTCTGATCTTTCTTCTATGTGAAGCAATAGTGTTTAGCGTATTGGGTGTGGTTATCAGTCCAGGGAGTCCAGTGTTGGTGCGGCGGCCGACGTATCCGTACACCAGGACCCTGACTTCTGATTTCCAACTTAATGCACGAAATCATTGATTGCATGTATGTTTCAAAGTTTTCTTTGTGATTACTTTGTATCAGCTCACCAGGTATACTGTTCTGACCGTGGCACACTTTTTTCCTTTTCAGGATGGCCCCACGATGGCAGCCAGCTAGGGTTCCGAGAGTAGAGGGCGACGACAGCCCGCCGAGCGATGAGGCCTCGGTACAGGGCCCTTTGACGGTGGTGGCATCGACGGTACCTCTACCCGCCGAGCTACCGATGCTCCCCGCCACGACCGCTGGCGATGCACATCGCCTCGGAGCTCTGCACGAGTTCCAGTGCCAGCGACCACCCAGGTTTCGTGGGGAGACAGACCCCTAGGCAGCCGAGGACTGGATGGAGGCGGTCGTACGAGTTTTCAGGCTAGTGAGGACACCAGCAGACCTCATGGTGATCCTCGCGGCGAGCCTACTGCACGCAGCAGCGGGCCGATGGTAGAGCTTGATGCTCCAGGTGCACGATGAGGAATCTCTTCTCTGGATGGACTTCGAGAGCCTCTTCCACTCAGAGTTCATCCCAGCCACCCTCCGTGCGGTGCGCATCCAGGAGCTTGTTCAGCTGCGGTAGGGCAGCTTGACGGTCGCCCAGTACGCGGTGAGGATTACTGATCTTTCTCGCTACTCGACCGACATGGTATGAGACCCCTTCTTCAGGGCCTGGAACTTTGAGCAGGGTTTGAGACACGCGATCAGGGAATCGCTGATCTCCCTCAGCATTCCATCTCAGGCAGGAGTGCTGGAGCGAGCCCTTCTGATCGAGAGCTTTCTTGCTGAGTCCCCTTCAGCAGCGAGACCCACCGCAGGGCGGCAGATAGCAGAGTCTTTCGCAGCAGGCAGCCGACGGATGACTCAGGGGTCCCGGCAGGCCAGAACCTCACACAGACGGGCTCAGGACACTGGCTCAGCAGTGCGGGGCACACAGCGCGGAGCGAGTCTTTCAAGAGGCAGGCAGTGCTACGCATGCGGCGGGCAGGGCCACATGGCTCGTGACTGCCCGACCCGCCGTTCCGAGGAGCAGCAGATGGTGGAGGGGCCACCCTGGCAGAGGCAGAGGGTCGACCGTGGCGGTCCGCAGGGAGGAGGAGGACGAGGCAGAGGAGATGGCCGAGCAGCGGGTGGTGGGCGATGCTTTGAGGCTCTACCCCCCCCACCACCAGGAGGGCCACCCCGACCACTGGGAGCTGGCGGGCAGAGATAGGCACAGCTCCAGGAAGCGGAGGCCTACGACCACGGTGCGCCCGAGATGATTCGAGGTACTATCTTTGTCTATTCCACCCTTGCTGTAGTTCTTATAGACACCGGAGTGAGTCACTCTTTCATAGCCACTGCCCTTGTTCGGAGCTCGGAGATTCTGACAGAGCCGTTGGCTCGATCCTTACGGCTAGAGACCCCTATGGGAGAAGACTCTACGATTATTCACTGGTGCCGGCAGTGTGAGCTTACTCTAGGAGGTGAGAGCTTCGGCTGGGATCTTCTTGTAGCGGCGTCGAGGCCTTACGACGTCATCTTGGGCATGGATTGGTTATCTACAGTCAATGCTCAGATTGACTGTTTCAGGTGCAAGGTGCGATGTGTACGCACCGACGGGAGAAGGTTCACCTTCACCAGCGAGAAGGGAGCATTTACAGCACAGGATGGTCTTCGGCAGAGGAGAGGGCAACCAATTACTCATCAGTTGGCTAGCCTCATCCTAGGAGCAGTGGACGTGCGGAGTCCTAGTTTTCCTGCAGTGGTGGATCAGTATATAGACGTCTTTCCCGACGACATTCCAGGACTACTTCCTCACAGGTAGGTAGACTTTTATATTGATATGTACCCCGGGACAGCCCCGATATACACTCCAGCGTATCGGATGGCCCCCGCTGAGCTTCGAGAGCTACGAGTACAGTTGGAGGACTTGCAGGGCAAGGGGTTCATCCGACCCAGTGTTTCACCCTGGGCTTCCCCGATATTGTTCGCCAAGAAGGCGGACGGGATCTTGCGACTGTGTGTCAACTATCGTCGCCTGAACCAGGTGACAGTGAGGAACAATTATCCACTACCGAGGACTGATGACCTCTTCGATTAGCTCAAGGGAGCTTGGTGGTTCTCAAAGATAGACCTCAGGTCAGGCTATCATCAGCTCAGAGTTCGAGACGAGGGCATGCAGAAGACGACCTTCAGGTGTCGGTATGGCCAATACGAGTTCTTGGTTATGCCTTTCGGCGTAACCAACGCTCCAGAAGTGTTCATGAGTCTCATGAACAGGATCTTCCAGCCATACCTCGATCGATTTTTCGTGGTCTTCATTGACGACATTTTGATATACTCGACCACGGAGGAGGAGCACGCCTACCACTTGCGGGTTGTGCTAGACACACTCCGAGAGCACCATCTATATGGAAAGCTATTGAAGTGCCAGTTCTGGTTGCATGAGGTCCACTTCTTGGGGCACATCATTTCTGGGGCGGGAGTTGCGGTGGATCCCGCGAAGATCGAAGCAGTGCTAGCTTGGGAGCCACCCAGGAGCGTGACAGAGGTGCGAATTTTCTTGGGACTAGATGGATACTATCAAGGATTTGTGCCGGACTTCTCCAGAGTTGTGGTGCCACTCTTAGCTTTGACGAAGAAGGGGAAACCCTTTGTGTGGTCAGACAGATGTCAACAGAGCTTCCAGGAGCTGAGACAGAGATTGACCAGCGCACCTATCTTGAGGTTGCCTGAGGAGGGAGTTGGATACGTAGTCTACTGCGATGCATCAGGGACTGGACTCGGATGTTTCCTGATGCAGGAGCGGGTCGTGATTGCCTATGGATCACGTCAGTTGAGGCCGCATGAGAAGAACTACGCTACCCATGACCAAGAGTTAGCAGCAGTGGTCTTCGCTCTAAAGACATGGAGACACTATCTGATGGGCGATCACTTTACAGTCTTTTCTGACCACCAGAGTCTAAGGTACATCTTCTCTCAGAAGGACCTGAACCTGAGACAGCGACGATGGCTCGAGTTCCTCCAGGACTATGACTTTGAGATAGTCTATACTACTCGGAAGGGGAACATGGAAGCCGATGCTCTCAGCAGGAGGATGGGAATTCAGCTACTTGAGGAGGCGACATAGTAGCTAGCCGCCTTGCAGATATCCTTCATGGATAGAGATGGAGCAGCCTTTCTTCAGTCTCTCACAGTCACTCCTCCACTACTGCAGCGAGTCAGAGAGGCACAGCATGGGGATGCCGACTGTGAGACGCGACATGCACAGATATCCTCGGGACAGGCACCGGATGGTTTCTCCCTTGGAGTAGAGAACGAAATCCTTTTCAGAGGACCTACCTTGGTACCACTTGCTTTACGGGAGGAGGTTCTGAGAGAGTTTCACACTTATCCTTTGGCGGTACATCCTGGAGTGGCGAAGATGTACCAGGACCTCAGATGACAAAACTGGTGGCCAGGAATGAAGAAGGCTGTGGCAGAGTTCGTTTCTCGATGCCTCACCAGCTAGCAAGTGAAGGCAGAGCATCAGGTACCAGCAGGCTTGGTACAACCCTTGGAGGTACCGGAGTGGAAGTGGGATGGGATATCTATGGACTTCGTGACTGGACTTCCACACACTTCCAGAGGTCATGACTTCATTTGGGTGATTGTTGACGGACTCACCAAGTCGGCTCACTTCTTACCCATCCGAGAGCAGGGCTCAGTGGAGAGCATGGGGCGTCTCTATGTTCGGGAGATTGTACGGCTGTGTTCCATCCTCTATCGTCTCCGATCAAGATGCTCGTTTCACTTCCCGGCTTTGTAAGGGTTTGCAGGAGGTATTCGGGACACAACTTCATCTGAGAACCGCCTTTCACCCTCAGACGGATGGTCACACGGAGAGGACCATTCAGACTCTCGAGGACATTCTCCGCGCATGTGTCCTTGACTTTGGTCGCAGCTGGGAGGACCACCTACCCTTAGTGGAGTTCGCGTACAACAACAGCTACCACTCCACCATCGGGATGGCACCATAAGAGGCGTTGTAATGCAGACTTTGCAGATATCCTTTGTGCTGGACAGACCCTGGGGAGTCAGCACTCGTGGGACCAGAGATGGTCCGGCCCACGACAAAGAAGGTCCAGGTCATCCAGGAGTGGATGAGGACAGCTCAGAGCCGACAGAAGTCTTATGCTGACAGGAGGCGGAGGCCACTAGAGTTCGAGGATGGCGACCACATCTTCTTGCGTGTCTCACCTCGACGTGGATTACGGAGATTTGGCCGAGGAGGCAAGTTGTCTCCATGCTTCATCAAACCCTTCCAGGTCCTTAGCAGGATTGGCGAGGTGGCTTATCGCCTAGCTCTACCACCTCAGTTTCACCGGGTGCACAACGTCTTCCACGTATCTCAGGTGAGGAGGTACGTGCATGAACCGACACATATCATTGACTATGGGGAGTTGGACGTTGATGATGGGGAGACTTTTGTGGAGGTCCCAGTGGAGATCGAGGATCGACAGGAGCGGGTCCTACGTGGACGATCGATTCCTCTAGTGCGCATCAGATGGTAGCACGGGAACCTCCAGGAGAGCACTTGGGAGCGGGAGGCTCAGATGCATGCTCAGTAGCCACATTTGTTTCCCTAGTTTATGATTTATCTTTACGGGGACGTAAATTCTTGAGGTGGGAGTAATGTAAAGACCCGTAAATTTCAAGGAATTTTTTTTCTTAATTTTCGTTGGAATTTTACAAGAACGCAGTTTCTGACGGAACCTGATTCCGAGGCCCGGTGTGCCCGGAATCATTTTCTGAAGTTTGGCTCGGGTATGTTCAGTGAACGGACGAGCGAGTTTTTCTAACCTTTGAACCGGTGCCAGGAATTGAATTCCAAGGACCCCGATGGAATCGAAGCACCAATATTTGCTTAGAAACGCCTCTTCCGTAGTTGCGTTTTCTCGGGTGTGGTTTTTAATTTTTGGGCTTAAAGTTAAGAAATAAAATAATTTGTACCACAAACTTTATTTTATTTCACTTAAAGCCACTTGAAAGACACTTAAAGCTGCTTAAGCTAAGTTGTTGCGGATAGGGTGCTATGGAAAATATATCCTACCCCCTTGGTAGGATATTTGTGAGGTGGGGCCCACACGAGCCTCACCGTTTCTTTTCCGCTAAGTAACGCACCCGTGAAAACCCGTCATTATGAAAGTCAACTGACGCGTTTTCTTAATTTCTTAACACACCAATTAATTGGGCAGTTTTCTTCGTTGAATTAATTCTATGAATTAATTTATTCATTTCTTAACCTGTTTGAAATCCGTTGGCGAAATAATAAAATAAGGCCAACACACGACTTCTGGAAAAATGCTCGTTGAGTGGTTTTGACAAGTTTTGTGCCTTCATCCTCCTTCGCGAAGAACGCGAAGAACATGAAGAATGCGAAGAACGCGAAGAACACCGTCACCCTTGGAGATTGATGACTCTTCATCCGAGACGTTCTCCCCTGCCCCGATCTCCGATCACCAACTGCTTGAGGTAAGAGATTTCGGGTTTCTTTTAAAACTTCTTTGTGGTTTATAACAACACACAGATTTAATTATTTATAATTAAATCTGTTGTTTCTTGGTCCTTGGAGTTCGTCGACGCAACGCCGGATACCACGACGACGCAACGATTCCCTCCTTCCGCGACGAGCAAATCCGTGAAGAACGCGCGTGCGACGACTTGACGAGGTAGGGGTTTTATTTGAAAGTTTTATACTCCGTGGATGTCTTCCGTTCAAAATGAAGAACCCGGTTCATAAGAACAATTTTAATTTAATAAAATTGTTTTTGGTTATGTTTTCTATGTGTTGATTAATCCTCCCAACTATTATCGCCTAACGCTGAGGGTGAGGGCCAAACGAACACGGCCCGACAACCCTCCGTAGTTCTTCGTTGTTGTGCGGATTTGGCGGGCGATGACAAAACGTGCCGCAAGGACGATCCGTTGTTTCCGTAGTGAAGAACGGGACCTGGGAGGAGCTTCGACGCAGACGGGAAGGAAAACGGACCACCGGAGAAACTCCGGTGGCCCGCGGAAGCCACCGGTGGCGCCTTGGCGTGCCGCCAGATAGGGCCGCCGCGGCCGCACGGGTCCAGTTCGCACGCACGGGACGCGACAAATGCCGTGTCCGTTGACTCTAGTGCGACCCCCTGTGGGCCGTGACTCCTTCTTCCCATGGGGGCAGCGCCACCCCGCGGCTGCCTCGCTCGGCCACTCGGCCGAGCCGAGCCGGGCCGGCCCGACCGGCTGGGCCGTGTCCTGGCCGGACTGGGCCGCGCCGAACCGGGTCGGTCCGGGCCCAGACCCCCCGTCTCCGGACGTTTTCGGTCGTTTGCTCATAACATGAGCTACGAGCCTCCAAACGACTCGCCGTCAGCGGCAACGCGATCCTTGGATCGAGGCATTCGTTTCAGTATATTACACTCAAGGTTTTGTGATACTTTGGGTTTGGTCGGGTTGGTTCGTACATGAAACCAACCAGGCCCTCGGAGCGGAAACGCTCATATCTTGAGCTCCGGACGTCCGATTAACGTGCCGTCGACTTTGGTGGATTCCTCTAAGTGAGATGGATCATTTGGATTGCTCCACACAAGGTTTAGACGTAGGTGGAGTATGGTCGGGTTGGTTTTTCCTTAAAAACCAACCGGGCCCCTAGGACGAAAAAGCCAATATCTCTCAGACCGGGCGTCCGATTGACACGCCGTCTGCGACGATGAGTTCCTGTTGATGATACGAAACATTTGGATACATCAACTCTGTTCTTTGTTCCAGTTGATGTATCAGCCTCTCGGCTCGTGGAGCGGACCCTCCCGAACGAGCTTTTTGTGTGCGGGAACCCTAGTGCTGGCTGCGACTTTGACAACGATGACCGTGCAGAGATCCTTAGTGGACTGCGACGACGACTGTGCAGAGATCCTCAGTGGACTGCGATGACTACTGCACTCAACGATCCTATGTGGATCATTGCTACAGATCTTGTGTGAATCCGATCCTCTGTGGGTCAGCGCTCAGCGGTTCTGTGTGAGCCAGCGCCTACAGGTCCTGTGTGGGCCCGATCCTGTGTGGGTCTTTTCGGGGGTTAGTTACATATTGATCATGTGTGGGTCCGATACTGTGTGAGTCATTGCGGGGGTTAGTACCTATCGATCCTTTTTGGGTCCGACGACTTAGATGGATCAGTGATCATCTTTATCATCATCCGAAGAAGTATACCTGTGTGAGCTGAATCTTGTGTTACTCTCATTTGTGGATTGTGTTGAACTATCCTGTGTGGATTTACTGTTTACTCTCCTTTGTGGATTGTGTTGAGATATCCTATGTGGATTACTTTTCTCTCCTTCGTGGATTGTGTTGTACTATCCTGTGTGGGTATACTTTTTTATTTCCTGTGTGGACTGTGTTGTGCTTGGGCTCGGATGTTGGAGCCGAACGGGAATTGATGACTTAGGTATATGTATGGGCCTATACCTAAACCATGTCGGATGTTACTTCTTGATTGTATCTTTCCTTTGTGGATTATCCTTTGTGGATTCTGGGAGACCTTCGGGAGTCTCGGGGTCCCTACTGAGTAGCTTATACTCACCCCTTCACGGGTTATGCCCGCACTACGTTGTGTTGGTTGCAGACGACGGACATCACTGATCGTGGTGGAGGCTTGCGGAGCAGGACAATACCTGGAGGTGGACCACTGGGCGGGACGTACTCAGAGCGGTCAGGTGGACCGAGGAGCAGTGGAGGCTATGTGTACGCACCCTTCAGGTGGAACTTCCAGAGGACGGCTCGACGCTGTGGTTTTTCTTTTCAGTTGCTGTTTTCCCCTTTCAGTTGTACTTTACAGTTGGGCTTGTATTTCCGGCCCCCTTTTATTTCAGCACAACTTGTTACAGTTTTTACTTAGTGTTTACTTTTTCTCTTGCTTCCTCTGTGGTGCTTGTTTACTTTTCAAAGGCAATGCCTTCCCTTTTTCCGTGATTTATGCCTTGGTGCTAGTCGCCAGCCCCTGGCCTATGGAAGGCGGGCTTGGGGTAGTCACAGCACGGGCCCCGAGGTTAGGTAGTGACAAAAAACAACCTTAGTAATAAAATATTTCTCTTTAGGTTCACATGGATTAGATTAGGACAATTATTATTATTTTATTTAAAGAAGAGTTAAAATAGTTAAAATCAAAGTTTAATAACTAAAACATTTTTAATATAGGATTATAAATAAGATAAACTCGACTATAAATTTTAATTAGAAATCTAAAAATATTTCCTACCTAATGGTATTTTATTTTTAATTTTTATACATTAAAAAAGTTAATTTATTTATGGCACAATGATGATGCAGTAATTACCTTGTTAATGAAATATTAACATAATTGATGTTATAAATACCCAAATAAATGTAATTTTAGACTTTTTACAAATTCCACTAATTTATAGGTTAATATTACATGTTATTATTGATTTAATTAACTTGTTTAGAACTAATCAGGCTATTATTATTTTCCCAAAAATCAATTACCAAATAGTGTCAAAATTGACATAAAATAGTTTTTTTAAAAAATATTATATTTTTAATTGTTATTTATTACTAAAAATATATGGTTCTAAAAAATTACTTATATAAGGTTATATATATTAATAATGAACCACTTGGGGTTTGTTTGTCTTGTTATAGTATGTTTATTAACCATATAGTGTATGAAAACCATAAGACACGGTAAAAGTAAAATTATTTAACTTAGAGTTAAATCTAAAAGATAAGGTTAAAATAGTAACCTAAACTTGTCTAAAACCTATTGTTTGAAAGGAATTAGACCCATACCCACCTTATATTCTAAATAAATCAATTTAGAGCTATTAAAGACAGAATATGACTTTATAATAAAATAATATTTTAAGTTTTTCCAAAGGTTCCCCTCTCCTCCCTTACAAAAAGGGAACCCCTTAACTCTTCTCTTCCCACCCTTTTGAGCCTTGAATCTCGGCCAAACCCCGCCCATTTATATTCTCCACTTCCCTAGAAACATTATTGAGGTTCTGGTCTTCTCAAAATTCCAACTCTACTTCCTTAAGAGGAAGCTTAAAGGAGGTGCGTCGAAGAATAGGTAATCTCTTCTTCCGATTCTCTCATGTTTCTTTCTTCTTCTACTTCTTATTATTTAGTTGTCTCATTATAAAGTAATAAAATAATTATTTTTTATATACTGATATGTTATTATAAATATTAAACAACCCTATTTCACCTTCTATCCATCCTACGGAAAATGAAATCACCACGCGTGCGTACGTATGGAATACCATCTCCACACCGTGGTGTAATATATTTTCGACCACCACCTTACTTGGATGGGTATAATGGTGTAAATAAATAACTATATATGATTATTTTAAAGTTATATTGATTCTGAAATATTATACATACACTTCAATACAATTCCACGATCATGAGAATGATATCATCGCTCATGCGTACGTACGGACTACCGTCTCCACGATGCGATGAGATTCATTCTCCATGTTAACCATTCATGAATGATTATAAAGTATATATACTGAATAATATTGAAATATATGACATAATAATGATACTGGATTTATGTATATATATATATATATATGTCATCTACTTAATTCCATTCAATTCAATAAGGAAACAAAAATAGCATTCATGCGTACGTACGACCTACCGTCTCCATGAACTGTGTATTTCATTCCATTTTTCGATCTATCATATATATATGTATATTATGAATATATAATATATATAAATCATGTTTTAAATTCTGTAATTAATTAAATCAGGATATAAGTAATAATATCAAGAACATCAAGTCGAAACACGTACGACAAAAGAAATGATTTTACCCAAATCGCTGCTTTTACATCGAATTTACAAAAGAACGGGTAATATAAAGTCACAAGTAAACCATATATGATATCATAACAATGAATATGATTCTGTAATAAGTCAATGACATTATTTAAATCATTATAAAGGGGATTCGGATACATACGAATCATATCAGACATAAGGTAAGGGATAACTTTTTCAATCTCGTTTTTATCCGAGATTGTTTATTCGTAAGTATTTACTGGGGTTATATTTTTCATCCATGTCCATAAAATATTTTTCATAAAGTGTTTAATATTCTTCTATGTATTTTTAAAGTCATTTTTACACTTCTTTTAATTTTACTTTGTGTTATGGATGAAATCCTTCTTTGGATTACCATACGGGGTACTTTTCGACTTTTCCATTCAAAGTACGAGGAGACTGTTTTTTTAACTTATACGGCATAAATGGATTTTTATGGTTTCATAACGCCTTTTCTTCATGAAGTATACTCTACAATATTTCATGATTATTTTCAATAAAATCATTTTATTTTAAAATTTCATGGCATTTTGTGAAAAGAAAATGATTTTGAAGAAGAAAGGATATTTTCATCAAGAATTCATCTCAAGTGTTTTATCAAAAACATTTTCCATCTAAGATGACATTAGTTAGCATGTTTATGTTTCAAGTATAATGTATCTATTATTCAAATGGTTTTATTTTTATTATGAAGAAATGATATCCATTTGTTTTATATAGATTATGTAATTATGGGATGATGTTTATGAAAACCATTTTATTCTTTGGGATATGATAAATGTTTTAAGTTTATTTTGTGGCACAAGTAAAAATGATATCATTATGAGATGGATGGGACCTATATCTCCCTCCAATTAATTGGGTAATGATTTATATCTCATGATATAAACATGGCAGTAATGTTATGTTAATCTGGTTTAGTGATACAGGCCTAGAACGAGGAGTGAACTCGATTCAGAAAGAGACTTTGTCCACTAAGATGGTCTTGGAAGCAATGCCTTGGCTACTATGGAAATCATATCATGTGATTAATGGTTTACCACAATTACATGTTTTCTTCCCATACTATTTTATCATGATTGATGTTCCATTATTATATATGCCTTACGTACTTCCAAGATTTATGTCTTTGCTAAAGATTTTGATGTTTAGATTTTACGTTCAAGTTTTTTTCATTTAAATGTTCATGGATTGTTTTATGTTCTCTATGTTTACCCTTACCGGGAATTTGAGCTCACCCTTTTTATGTTTTATTTTCCCCAGGATATAAAGAAAGGTTTTAGGTAAGAAACTGAAAAGGGGAAGATCTTTATTAGAGATGTTGAAGATCTTTCACCATGATTAGAAGATTAGGTTCCGAGTTTCCAAAGACAAAAAAACTAATATGGTATTTTGGCCTCTGCTTTTGTCATGTATTAAGTCTTCCACAAAAGTAATGTAATGTCCATGTATGTCAAGCTTTGGGTCACTACAGTTGGTATCAGAGCGAAGTTTTAGTTAACCTTTGGAAACTAGGATGCGAAAACTTTAGTGAAATCCCTAGAGATATTTATAAGGTATGTCTAGGGATGTCCCTATGGTTAAGTATACATATAGGTTAGAGTCCTAGAATTATGTTGAAAATCATGAATAACCTAGGGTGAACCTAAGGTGTCATGGATTAACGAATTTTTGATAAGGTAGACATCCCATAAGTTACTTTTTATGATTATGTGGTTCCTCGTTATTTTAACTATTTCTTACACTATGGTTTTTGGTCTTAGTCAATGGAGGGAACGAGAAGGAATTCAATTAAAATTGATTCCAACGGAAAAATTGGTGACTATGATAAAAAAAATTATGTAATGCCTGGATAGAAAGATATTGTGATTACGCCGAATCAGTCATCTCGATATATGATTAACAAGGTGAAGTTTAGTTGTATTCCTAAGTCATCAAATAAGAGGAAGATGGAAATTTATGCATGTTCGCATGGTGAGGAGCATAGATAAGGGAAGATTGAGATTTATAAGTAAGGGAAGAAGAACCTTGAGGAATACCTTAAATGGAGGGGAAGATGTTATCTATGTGGAGAAAAGTGTCATAGAGTGACAGACTGTTATGGAGTCCAATGTATGATCTGTGGAGAACATGGGCATTACCCAACTCAATACTCTGACCTAAGAAGTTACTTCTAAAATCAAGGAAGGACATATTCCATGCCAATCATTAATGGGGATGGATTGAAGAGCTTATGTATTGGAATTAAATAATAATTTTGTTGAGGTACTTTTAGAGAATATTGAAATATCTGTGTATTGGTCCATTGTGGTTTTCTATAAGAATATGGTACCGGTAACCATGAAAAATAATTCAAATATTTTGGAAAGCATATGATATGCTCATAATGAAGGGATAAGGAGAAAATAAATTGTTTGATAGTATTCATGATCTCATGATTGATATAAGGACTAAGTGATATCATGGTTTGAGTATATATAATTTTAAGGATTTTGGTATGTGGAAGAGTTAACTTTTGACATCACTCATGTTTTCACTAAGGTTCTATGGTAATTCATGTTTCAAAAGAATACATGATTAAGGTTTTCACATGTTTGGAATGTGATCAAAAAGATATATCTTATGATATATGGGGGATAAACGATGGTATCCACGTGCTTGTTGTGTAACCTTTTAAGTAATGGTTTTATTTATACTACGAGATTGGACAGATTTATTTTGGATAAACCCAAAGATTGTAATGGATTATGTTATACATCATATAGTATTGTTTAAGGATAGAAATTGTTTTTCAATATTATTTCTGGAATGTTATAATAGTATAGTTTTAGAAAAAGGAAAACCTATAGGATGAGTACCAACCTGTTGCGTCGGACAAGGCTGTGGCAATCGAACCCACAACCGAAGTGCGACCAGCCTTTATCGCCTACAACTGGTCTACAGGAAGTCCCTGGTTAGTAGAAACTAGTTTTATTTTATTAAGAGGTATGATAGATGAATTATAAGTCCATTTTTGGAATCATATACAATTAACCTCACCATAGATGGACTTATGTATATAACTTTGGATAACATTATGTTTGAGACAGATGGAATGACCTATCATTTTGTAGAATGATCGGCTAAAACTTCACAAAAGACAAATTCAACTTCATTTCTTTAAGAGATGAAGTGGAAACTGTACAAGGCACAAACAACAATGAGATTGTACCAAAATAAATTAAGTATTTCTTCTAATTCAAAATTTTCAACTTTAGGAAAATGATATTGAAAACCAAAAATGTTGTCCTAGTGCCATCATATATGATGAATCAGATGGTACCTTATATCATCACAAATTTGTGGCTTTGTGATTGTTGGATTTTTCATAGCCATGTTCTCTACCACTCTCCATCAGAACATGAGGGTTAGATTTCTCTTCCATATCCATATTTTCACCTATGTTCTCCTATGTGGAAACCTAATGATTAGTTAATTTGGGTAACCATTACATTTTATACTTTTGTTTTTAAAGTTAAGTTTTGGTATTCCATTTTACGACGTGGGTTTCAATTAAAGAAACATTCAAGTAGAAAACCATTTATAACCCCAACGAATTTAGAGGGTGAAATTCATTTTAAGGGGGGTAGAATGTAACAACCCTAGATTTTATGAGAATTATTCTTTCTAATTTCTTTGATGTCTTTTGTTGTACGCTACACCAAGATTATCTTGTGCTATACGCAACACCGTATTAGCTTGCAGTATACGCAACACTATTCTTGGATCATGTTACACAAAATTTCAAGTTTGTTTGATAGTAGTTATTCTATGCAACATTGAGTGTATATATATATATATTTATATTCAATGAATAAATGAAATATGTTTGGATTCTATTATACGCAACAAAAAATGAGTCTTGCACTACACACCACCCGAACTTGGATTACATTACACGTAATCGCGACCTTCCACGATAGCGTGTGTTGTATGCAATACCGAGCTTCACTAAACAACGATATGTTATATAAAATTTTATATAAACTGGCCGTCATGAATAGTAATACCCACTTTTTGAAATTTTATGAATTTTATCTTTCAAAATGGATGTCATTTTTAGATTTGGAATATCAAAATTATCCTAGGGTGAATTTTTGGTATTTTTCTGAAAACATTCAATTTTTTATGAATAGTGAAGACACTAGGATACTATTTAAAAACCAACTTTTTTATTTAAATAATTATTTAATTTATTTAAATTTATTTTATGTAAAAATTGATACATAATACCTATATAAGTTCAATGTGATTCATTGGAGTCATTTTATAATAATTTTAGATATATAAAAATTTTATTGAACTTTCCACCGTCTTTTACCTACCTCCTTGGAGCTTTTTGCAAGTTTACATAAAACTCCATTTTACCACTTCTTTGAGTGGAATTTCAAAAATCCAAGAGACATGGTTAATATCAAGGAGTAAAATATGGTTTAGTAAGATAAAAATATTTTTTGGTGAATAGTAACCTTTTACTTTTATTTACCATGATTAAAAGTAAATAGGGTAATTAAGGGTAAAAATGGTATTATTATTACCCTAAAACATGTCCTAATTATATTGGATAAATGTAATTAGACCAAAAAAACCTTAGGAATAAAATATTTCCATTTAGGTCCACTTGGATTAGATTTGGACATTTATTATTATTTTATTTAGAGAAGAGTTAAAATAGTTAAAATCAAAGTTTAATAACTAAAACTTTTTTAATATAGGGTTATAAATAAGATAAATTAGACTATAAATATTAATTATAAATATAAAAAGATTTAATACCTAATGGTATTTTATTTTTAATTTTTAGACATTAAAACAGTTAATTTATTTATGACACAATGATGATGTAGTAATTACCTTTTTAATGAAATATTAACATAATTGATGTTATAAATACCCAAATAAATGTAATTTTAGACTTCATACAAATTAAACTAATTTTCTAGGTTAATATGACATGTTAGTATTGATTAAATTAAATTTGTTCGAACAAATCATGCTGTTATGATTTTCACAAAAATCAATTACCAAATAGTGTCAAAATTGAAATATAATAGTTTTTAAAACAAATATTATATTATTAATTGTTATTTTATTCCTAAAAATCTAAGGTTTGGAAACATGACTTAGATAAGGTTATATATATTAATAATGAACCACTTGGGGTTCTTTTGGATTGTTATAGTAAGTTTATTAACCAAATAGTGTAAGAAAACAAGAAGACATGGTAAAAGTTAAATTATTTAACTTAGAGTTAAATCTAAAAGATAAGGTTACAAAAGTAACCTAAACTTGTCTATAACCTATTTCTTAAAAGGTTTTAGACCCATCCCCACCTTAGCTTTTAAAGAAATCAATTTCTAGCTATTAAAAACCGAATATGACTTTATAATAAAATAATATTTTAAGTTTTTCCAAAGGTGCCCCTCTCCTCCCTTATAAAAAGGGAACCCTTTACCTCTTCTCTTAACACCCTTTTGAACCTTGAAGTGAGGCCAACCCCTGACCATTTATGTTATCCACTTCCCTATTAACATTCTGGAGGTTCTGGTATTCTCAAAAGACCAACTCTACTTCCTTAAGAGGAAGCTTAAAAGAGGTGCGTCCAAGAAGAGGTAATCTCTTCTTCCGATTCTCTCGAGTTTCTTTCTTCTTATACTTATTCTTATTTAGTTGTCACATTATGAAGTAATAACATCAGTATTAATTATATACTGATATGTTATTATAAATATGAAACAACCCTATTTCACCTTCTATCCATCCTACGGAAAATGAAATCACCGCGCGTGCGTACATGTGGAATACCGTCTCCACGCCGTGGCGTAATCTGTTTTCGACCACCAAATTACTTGTATGGGTATAATGGTGTAAATAAATAACTATATATGATTATTGTATAGTGATATTGACTCTGAAATATTATACATACACTTAAATAAAATTCCATAATCATGGGAATGATATCATCGCTCGTGCGTACGTACGGACTACAGTCTCCACGACGTGATGAGATTCATTCTCCATGTTAACCATTCATGAATGATTATAAAATGTATATTCTGAATAATAATGAAATATATGAAATAATAATGATACTAGATTTATGTATATATATATTTATGTCATCTACTTAATTCCATTCAATTCAATAAGGAAACGAAAACAGCGTTCATGCGTACGTACGACCTACCGTCTCCATGAACGGTGTATTTCATTCCATTTATCGATATATCATATATATATATGTATATTCTGAATATATATTATATATAAATCATGTTTTACATTATTTAATTAAGTAAATCTAGATATAAGTAATAATATCAAGAACAACAAGTCGAAACACGTACGATAAATGAAACGATTTTACCGAAATCGCTGCTTTTACATCGAATTTACAAAAGAACGGGTAATATAAAGTTATAAGTAAACAATATATGATATCATAACAATGAATATGATTCTTTAATAAGTCAATGACAATATTTAAATCATTATACAGGAGGTTCGGATACATACAAATCATATCAGACATAAGGTAAGGGATAACTTTTTTAATCTCGTTTTTATCCAAGATTGTTTACTCGTATGTATTTACTGGGGTTATATTTTTCATCCATGTCAATAAAATGTTTTTCATAAAGAGTTTAATATTCTTCCATGTATTTTAAAGTAATTTTTACCCTTCTTTGACTTTTACTTTGTGTTATGGATGAAATCTTTCTTTTGATTACCATACGTGGTACTTTTATACTTTTCTATTAAAAGTATGAGGAGAATGTTTTTTAACTTATATGGCATAAAAAGATTTTTATGGTTTCATAACTACTTTCTTCATGAAGAATACTCTACAATATTTCATGATTATTTTCAATAAATTCCTTTTCTTTTAAAATTGAATGGAATTTTGTGAAAAGAAAATGATTTTGAAGAAGAAAGGATATTTTCCTTAAGAATTCATCTCAAGTGTTTTATCAAAACTATTTTTCATCTAAGATGAAATTATTTAGCATGTCTATGTTTCAAATATAATGTCTATATTATTTATATGGTTTTATTTTTATTATGACAAAATGATATCCATTTGTTTTATATGGATTATGTAATGGTGGGATGATGTTTATGAAACCCATTTTATTCTTTGGGTTATGATGAATGTTTAAATTTATTTTGTGGAACAAGTAAGAATGATTTCATTATGAGATGAGTGGGACCTATATCTCCCTCCAATTCATTGGGTAAAGATTTATATCTCATGAGATAGACATGGTTGGAACAATAAGTTATTCTGGTTCAGTGATACATGACTGGAACGAGGAGTGAACTTGATTCAGAAAGGGACTTTGTCCACTAAGATGGTCTTGGCAGCAATGCCTTGGCTACTATAAAAAACATTTCATGTGCTTAATGTTTTTCCACAATTACATGTTTTCTTCCCATGATATTTTATCATTATTGATGTTCCATTATTATATATGCCTTATGTACTTCCAAGATTTATGTCTTTTCTCCATATTTTGATGTTTAGATTTTATGTTCATGTTTTTGCATTCAAATGTTTATGGATTGTTTTATGTTCTATATGTTTACCCTTAATGAGTATTTTAGCTCACCCTTTTTATGTTTTCTTTTCCCCAGGATATAAATAAATATTTTAGGTAAGAAAACCAAAATTAAAAGATCATTATGGGAGATGTTGAAGACCTTTCACCATGATTAGAAGATCTTTCACCATGATTAGAAGATTACGTTCCGAGTTTCCAAAGACACTAAACTAATTCGGTCTTTGGGCGTCTGTTTTTGTCATGTATTAAGTATTATTCAAAAGTAATGTAATGTCAATGTAGGTCAAGCTTTGGGTCACTACATTTCTCTCCCATTAATGCCTCCCATGTACACCTGTTACCATGCCAAAATTCTATGAGGGATTTCTCTTTCTTCATTTACATCCAAATAATTATTTTTTATTATGCATATAATTTAAATTAAGTTTGCTGGGACATGTACCTATATGACCCAATTAATTTCCATTTCATGTAAATATGATGATACACCGCTTTATCTCTCATCAACCATTTTTAATGAGTTCTTATTTCATGCTGTTATGCTGTCGAAGTTGCACTATGATTTTCCAAGACAATATCATTATATAGTGAATACCATGCCTATTTATCTATCAAGGGTATTCACCTTTATGCACAGTTATTATTTATTATAAAGCTTCATGTATTTATTCCACATCCCTTTATTGTGGAATAAATGATGATAATTTATTCCATGTTGTATGATTCTTGTGGAACACTTATGCATGAAATGAAATGTTTAAGAAGGGTGTGCCCGGATAGCGCTCCAATGCATTGTGTAATGTATATTATCATGATACGTCATGTGTAATGACTGTTGGATCATGCTAATTCAAGTGCAATGAGGGTTTACTCATGCTTCATATATAAATGGGGGATTAATCACGCTCCATGTGCAATGAGCCTTGGCTCATGATAATTCCATGCTAAGTGTTGTTGCCACATTTCCATGATATGATTATCATGATTTATCATGCCTTTATGTTCATGTTTCTATTGCGCTCCATTGATATGCTTATTGACTAACATTTATTATATTCCTCATGTTATTCCATGTTTATTCCCTTACTGGGCTTTATAGCTCACCCTTTTCTTATGCATGTCCTTAGGTTATCCGATGCAATGCTAAGTACGTGTGAATGTAGTTGTCATGTGACGGAAGTTTTAAATATGATTTTTTTTTCTATGCTTTTAGTTATTATGTAACGTTACTAATCCCCAAATACACTATACCTCTCGATCTTCTATGTTGTATCAAGTGAAGGTTTTATGTAATAAATCATGTTTAAGTATTTAATAAAGAACAAGGTTATTATAGTTCGAATCAAAGGATTGGTTTAGTTATTTATGGGATTAGGATTAGAAAACCCTAGTGAAGCCTTAGAGAAAAGACTAAGTATAAAAAAACATCCCTATGTTTTGGTGGGTATTGAGTAAGTGGTTTATCAAGAAAATATATCCCTGTCTGGATATGGGAAGGAAGAGGCGGCTCTGGAACAGATGAACCTAGGGTTGGAAACCCCGACAAGGTGATTGGGGATTGACCCGGGGTATCTTTGTACACAACTACGGGCCTTGATGCACTCTTGGTTACGACATTCCCAGGGGACATGCATTGGTAAATTCAAAACCTTACTATGAACCATTATTAAGGGAATTAAAAAAACTCCCCTAAGAATATATGTTAGAAAGTAGATCATTGATAATATAGATTGAAGCCTATAGATTCATAAGTTAAGGAAATGAAAGCTATTTATAAGTCATCTGTTTTTGGATTACCCTTTATTTGTTACCCCTAACATTCCTTTTATTCCATCCAATGGCTGATAATAGGAGGAATCAAGCTAACAACTGATGTGAAGACCATTGTGATGATTGTTCTAGTGAGATGCCCAATCCAATGGGAGTGGGAATCATGAACCTTGTCATGAAACTCTCTCAGTTAGATCAAGAATTAAATAGAAACATGGGTCTTGAGGAACGTTCAACCCTCCCCCCCAAGAAAGAACAGGTTCCTATCGAGATCTTTGTGAGACAAAGGCCTCTTATTTTTAATGGATCATCTGATCCCTCAATCACCGAACAACAATTCAACTCTATTGAAATGATCTTATCCATCATTCAATGTTTCAAAAAAAGAGAAGGTTCTTCTGGCTGCTTATCATATGGAGGGTGAAGACGATAAATGGTGGGCATTGAACAAAAATAAGAAGCCTGAGGAGGAGATCAAGGCATTGGAATGGAAGGATTTCTGGAAGATGTTCTTTGATAAATATTTTTTGTGCACCCTCTAGCTTAAGATGGAAAGGGACTTCCTTGCCCTTATGAAAATAGATGACAAATATGTCCGAGCTTACAATGAAATCTTCACAAGGCTTGCATGATACACTTCTGGCTTTGTCATTACCCCTGAATGCAAGGTTGACTGCTTCTTTGGTGGGCTGAAACCAAGCCTGCAAAAATCCCTAGAGATCTGCAACATGGAGAACTATGAGAAAATTGTATAATGTAGCCTAAAGGTTTAAATGAAGATTGGTGAACCTTAGGTGTATCATGGGGATAATAAGCGTAAGGTGGAATTAAATTCTGGCGGTCCGATGGATAAATCCAACGGTGCTAATAAAATCCAGCACCCCACTTGCCAAAGGTGCTGAAAGAAGCACCCTGAAAATTGCCTCAAGGGGATGAGGAAATGCTTTATGTGTGGATGAGAAGGGCACCTAGCCATTAACTGTCAACAAGAAAAACCCGCGGCAACGATAGAGGAGAGGAATGCTTCATTCGACCCTCAAAATGTTTATCATTGCTTTAACTATAAATAACCAGGGCATTTTTCAAATCAGTTCCCTAAGCCAAGGGTTTTTGGAGTCAACCAACAACCTCCAAGTAAAGAAGGGCGAGCTTTTACCGTCACTACTACCGAAGTGAACCCCGACAACAAAGTGGATACAGGTACAATAGTGATTCATTCAAGAGAAGCGAACATACTTTTTTCTTCATGTTCTACACATGTTTTTATATCCCTAAAGTTTAATAGAACAATCCCAACACCACCAAAAATCATGTAATTAAAGATGTCAATGAGAAAGAAAAATGGGGAAATCATTGCATCCCATGAATATAACTCCTCCCCTGTGTTAATCAGTAACTTCCCGAAAAAACTCATTATACCCCCTTTGGTGGAATTTGATGCAATTCTTTGAATGGTTTGTATTTACTTATATAGAACCAATATAAATTTTCGTGAGAGGGAAATTACTCTCTATCTGGAGAACCGACCCCTGATTCTGTACAAGTGAAAGGAGGAAGATGAATCTTATTTAGCTCCATCATCTCAAGCGTGGATATTACCGCCCTATTACAACTCATATCTGGCTCAAATGATTGAGTCTAAGGAGGAAACCATCCTTGAAGACATGCCTATTGTGAGGGAATTTGCTGAAGTATTTCTCGAGAAATTTCTTGGTCGTCCTCCTAGAAGAGACATTGAATTATAAATTGATCTTTTACCTGGGGAGTTTCCTATATCCAAGAATCCATATAGAATGGATATTTTGGAGCTTGAGGAGATAAAGAAACAACTACAGGAGAATCTAGATAAAGGGTTTATACGCCCAAGTTCTTCACCATGGGGTGCACTAGTCCTCTTCGTCAAGAATAAGGATGGGTCAATGCACCTTTGCATAGATTATCAGGAGCTTAACAAAATCACGATAAAGAATGAGTATCCCCTCCCATGAATTGATGACTTTTTCGATCAGCTGTGTGGAGCATAATACTTCTCCAAGGAAGATTTTCGGTTGGGATATTATCAAGTAAGGCTGAAGAAGGAAGATATCCCCAAGACTACTTTTCGTACAAGATATGAGCACTATAAATTCATTGTAATGCCTTTAGGAATCACTAATGCTCCAGAAATCTTCATGTATTTGATGAATAGAGTCTTTAGAGACTAACTAGACAAATTTGTGGTAGTCATTGTAGATGATATTATAATATACTCCAAAACCAAGGAGGATCATTAGGAGCATTTAAGAACTGTATTAGAGACATTGTGAAAGGAGAAGATCTATGAAAAATACAGAAAGTGTAAGTTCTGGTTTGAGGGAGTGTCATTCTTGGGCCATATCATCACAAGAAATGGGATATCTATAGATCCCTCCAAGATATCTGTAATAGAGGGATGACCAAGGCTATAATCAGTAAAAAATATCCATAGATTCTTGGGGTTAGCTAGATATTATCGACGATGTGTCTGAAATTTCCCATGATTGTCCAACCCTCTTAAAAAGATAACTTGGAAGGGAGTAAAGTTTGCTTGGAGTGATGAATGTGAAGAAAGCTTCAAGGAGTTGAAAATGAGGCTTATCACTATGCCCGTGCTCACTGTACCTACAAGTGGAGAAATTTCTATGGTATTCAGTGATGCTTCAAATAAGGGTCTGGGCTGTGTGTTGATAAAAAATGACAAATTCATTGCCTATGCTTCAATGCAATTGAAAGTTCATGAGCAGAATTATCCAACACATGATTTGGAGTTGGATGTGGTGATCAACAATTTAAAAATTTGGTATCATTATCTATTTTGGGAGAAGTGTGAAATATATATGGGCCATAAAATCCTCAAGTATATATTCACACAGAAATATTTGAACATGCAACAACGAAGATGGTTAGATCTGTTCAAAGACTATGACTACTCAATCCATTACCAACCCGGGAAAGAAAACAAGGTGGCAGATGATCTAAGTAGAAAGGATCCAATGATTCTATCATTAATGAGAATTGATAAGAATAAAATATTCTTAGATTTGATGAACATGGACATGGGAATCATAAAGAAGAGAACATCATCAATCCTTTCACAAATTATTTCTTAACCATCTCTTTTGGAAAGGTTAAAGGATGCTCAAAAGGATGATGTGGAAATTCAAAATAAAGTGGAAGCTATCAGAAAATGGAAATACTCAGAGTTCAATGTTAATGAAGAAGGAATTGTGAGATTTGGGAAAAAACTATGTGTTCTATCAAGTCCGGAGCTGAAGAAGGAACTTTTGGATGATGAACATAGTTCAAATTTCTCTATTCACCGAGGAAACATAAATATGTATCAATATCTCTGAGAGAATTATTGGTGAGATAATATGAATAAGGATATTGCTGAGTATACATCAAAGTGCCTGGTGAGTCAGTAAGTGAAGGCAGAGAGGCAGAAGTCCAAGGGTATGATGCAACCATTTCTCATACCAGTATGGAAATGGGAGAACATCACCATGGACATTGTCACAAGACTTCCGAAGACATCTAAATGAAACAATGAAATATGGGTTGTTGTGGATCATCTTACAAAGTCTTCACACTTCATTGCAATTCGAGAGGATTTCTCATTAGATCAACTAGCATAGATATATATCAGGGAGGTGGTAAGGATGCATGGGGTACCACTATCGATTGTATCCAATCGAGATCCAAGATTCACCTCTATGTTCTGGAAGAGTCTTCAATATGCTCTAGATACTGAACTGAACTTCAGTACGGATTATCCTCCTCAAACTTATGGCCAATCCAATCGGACTATCCAAAGACCTGAAAACATGTTGAGAGTGTGTTCAATAGACTTTAAAGGAGGATGGGATCAACATCTTCCTCTGGTTGAATTATCCTATAATAACAGTTTCTACTTGAGCATCCAAATTGCACCTTATGAAGCCCTATATGGGAAGAGGTGCAGAACACCAACATGTTGGGATGAAGTTGGTGAGCATAATCTATTAGGACAAAAAATGGTCGAAGAAATATTAGAGAAGTTGAAAACCATTCAGAAGAATATCAAGGTAGCCCAGAGTCAAAAGAAGAGTTAAGCAGATAACTGTTGATGAGGCCTTGAGATTAAAGTTGGAGACATGGTATTTCTATGCATATCTCTATGGAAGAAGGTCATGAGGTTTGGAAAGAAATGGAAGTTAATTCCTAAGTACATCGTCCCCTTCGAGATTATTTATCATGTCGGGGCTGTGGTCTATCAACTAGCACTTCCACCTACTATGGCCAAAGTACCTGATGTCTTTCATTTATCCCTCTTAAGGAAGTACATACCAGAACCTTCACATGTACTCTTTTTAGAGGCAGTACAGTTAGAGTATGATCGTTCTTATGAGGAGCAACTGATGAAGATATTAGATTATAGGGAAAAGTTCTATAAAATAAGATAATGCCCCACGTCAATGTGTTGTGGTGAAACCAAAAGTTTGAAGAAATGATGTGGGAATCAGAAGAAGTGATGAAGCAAAGTTACCCACATCTGTTTTAGTGTGGGAAATTTCATTAATGAAAATTCCTCCAGATCTAATTAAATGTATTATTATGGTTATATAAAATGTGAACTTCATTGGTTTTATGTTTCTAGGTTTTAAAATACCGTTAATAATTGTGATCATTGCTAATATAGTTGTTGAAAAGTGATCACATGATTAGTATAAATATAGGGACTTAAATAATCCAATTTACTCAGAAAAAGGATATGATGGCCTCATCCAGTAGACTTGCCCCGTACAAAGCCCATTTGTCAGAGCTCGAGAAGGAGGTGTCATCATGGGGCTTTGATCTTAACCAAGCCCTAGCCGAGCATGAACACGTTAAGCTTGAGCGGAACCGACTACAATAGAAGTGGAAGTTAATAGATATTACCACCGGAGTGATGTTACCCAAGCCACACCAAGAGTTTGTCACCATCACACACGTTACCCTTCGGTCCTATGTGGGTGTTATAAGGGGTTATGTTACAATACCCTAGCACTATGTACATTATTTTTGTATAAATAATGTGCATTCATTTTATTATTGTTACTTTGAAAATAGTTTTTAAAGCACAAATAGTATTTTTTAGTCAATATTCAACTAAGAAATCTATTTTGATGAATTAATGGATTTTTGAATAAAATAAAATTTTAATAAAATTTTATTAAAAAATAATTTTTTATTAAATATAAATGAATTTACAATTTGTTTTCTAAATACAATTGTAATTTTTATTAAGGTTTGAAAGCTGTTTTTGTCAAAACCCATGAATTTTTTATAAATGAGGATTTGTATTTTAAAAGTAAAAATTCACATAATTAGAAAACTATTTAGATAAAATGAATATTAGTTTTGGAATAAGGACGTAAAATTTATCCAATGTTTAATTTTTCATAATTTTCTGAGATAGTCGCATTTTTGGGTAAAAATAAAATTCTGTTTAAATATATAATGTGATTTATGACATCATAATAGCCCAATAGTGATGTAATAAAATACTATAAAAATTATGTTCAGCCAATTTATGTTTTACCATTAATATAATGTGATTTTATATTTTTTGGATTTATTTTACAAAGCTTTAGTGGACCCTCCAAGACTTATAAAACATTTTGCCTTTTTAAATTGTTTTCCTTGAGAGTGTGACTCACCTCCACATACGAAAACCTATTATTTTAATAAGTTCAGCCATTAGCCTCATAAAATAATTTTTTTCAATAACCTTTGGAAAAAACCATGGGAAAAAAACATGGTCTGATTTGTGGTTTTGATTAATTTAATGTGTGGTGTCCCAAACCTAAATAATAAATAATTCCCTATCCTTTCCTATATAAACCCACCCATGCTCCCACTTCCTCTTCACTAAAATCATTTTGAGTTCATCCAACCTCTTCCCTCATCTTTATAGAATCCTCCCAATGTGCCATACGCTCCCAATAATCCTCTCTCAAGACTCTCCCAAGCCTTTGGATGCACACTTCCAAGTAAGGGATTTCTTCGTTTCCCATTTTGTACAATTTTCTTTAAGTTTTTATGCGTTTTTTAAAATTAAAAATGTTGGGGTATGATTTCCCACCTCCTACATACTTCCATATTTATGTTTGGATGATGGGATACCCCTTTATCTCTCATTAATACCTCCCATGTACACTCTTTACCATGTGGAAATTACTTGAGGGATTGCTCTCTCCTCATTTACATTCATGTAATTCTTTTGTATTATGCATCTAAATTCTATTAGGTTAGTTTGTACATGTATCTATATTAAACCATTAATTTTAATTTCATGTAAATATGATGAGACACCCATTTCTCTCTCATCAACCATTTTAATGAGTTCTTATTTCAGTCCATTATGCTGCCGATGTTGCACTACGATTTTCCAAGCCAATGTCCTTATGTTGTGAATACCATGCTCATTTCTCTATCAAGGGTATTCACCATTACGCACATTTACTTATTGATTATAAAACTTCATGTATTTATTCCACATACCTTTATCATGGAATAAATGACGATGATTGATTACATGTTGTATGATCCATGTGGAACACTTATGCATGAAATGAAATGTTTAAGAAGGGTGCACCCGGATAGTGCTCCAATGCATTTGGTAAAATATAGTATCCTGATAGGTCATGTGCAATGAGTGTTGACTCATGATAATTCAAGTGCAAAAAGGGATTACTCATGATTAATGTGTAATGAGGTATTACTCATGCTCCTTGTGCAATGATTCTTGGCTCATGATAATTCCTTGTTAAGTGTTGTTGCCACATTTCCAAGTTATGATTATCATGCTTTATCATGCCATTATGTTCATGTTTCTCTTGTGCTCCATTGATATACCGGTTGTCTAACATGTATTATATTCCTAATGTTATTCCATGTTTATTCCCTTACTGGGCTTTATAGATCACCCTTTTCTTATGCATGTCCTTAGGTTATCTTATGAAATGCTAAGTACGAGGGAATTTAGTAGTCATGTAAAGAAATTTTTCAATAAGATGTTGTTTTCTATGATTTAAGTTGTTATATAATCTTCCTAAGCCCCAAATACACTAGACCTATCGATATTATATTTTGCATAAAGTTAAGGTTTTATGTAATATATCATGTTTAAGTATGTAATAAAGAACATGGTTGTCATATGTATGGCCTGAACGAGTCATATCACTTTGAGGGTGCGGTAGTCCGCACTTCCTCAAATTAAATTATCATATTTACACATTATGGAAGGAATAAAGGTATGATTTAAATTAGAAAAACATAATTATAGAGAAAATATATATAATATATATAATATATAAATATAGTTCCATCTTAATTCCCACCATGAGAGGTGGTAAGAGGAAATAGAACAATAATCGTTTAATGAGGCAGTAGTTCGTTATCCACAGAAACAGTATGTTCATATCCATTAGATGGAGGTGTGTGTAAGTGTAGTTATAATCCTTCTCATAAAAACATAATAGTATATTTAGGATACTGTTTTTTTATGTAATACATTAATAAGAATATAATAGGTATTGAAGAAGTAAAATAATAGAAAGGAACTTTAGAGAAGACACTACCTATTAAAATGTATAACTCCATTTGATATTAGCGAAAAGGATTTCTTGAATTGTCTTATGAATAAGGTAAGGATTCTAGGAGTAAGAGAGAGATTTTGGTAGATTATTTGGGAATATGTTGGGTGAGCCAAGTGGCTTGAGAAATGTGATTAAATGGGTAGGGGTGATCCCTTTTATAAGATGGAGGAGGGGAACTTTGGGAAAGTTCTGAAGTACTATTTTATTATAATTTTTTTTTTCAGTTTCAAAAGGTCCAAAAGTAATTTATTTCAAAGATAATATATTTTTGGGTCGAAAAACTCCCAACTAATAGGTTTTACAAAAGTCTATATCACAAATTTAACCTTAACTATTTTCTTTAACCCTTAGTTAACCAATTTAACTCTTACCATGTCTTTTTGTATATTGATACAATATGGTTAATATAGTTATTATAAAATGAAAATAGAATCTCAAATGGTGGATTAATGACCTTTTCAACAATATATAAGTTATTTTTCAAAATAATAGACTCTTAAGACTATTATATTATTTAATAAAATAGTATTTATTTTAAAAACTCATTTATATCAAATTTTAAACTATTCATATCATGTATTTTTAAAAAACCAAAAAAATTTATTATTTATAATAAACATCATTAATTTAAATATAACAAATAATATTCATCCATAAAATTTGTTGATTGCATACAAAGTTTCAAAATAAATTAATTTAAAATTTATAATCTCATTTATTTAAATCATTCATTAATAAGGGAATCACTACATCATCATTGTGTCAGAAATATATTTATTTATTTAATGAAAAAAAATTATAAATAAAATACCATGATTTAGGAAATAGTTTTAGCTTTTAATGGCTATTTTTATTACAATATATCACTTATATAACCCCATATAAAATTTATTTTAGTAAAAGGTACATGTTTATGTTATATTTTTCATTACATTAAATTAATTCTTATAAAATTCCATTTTTCAAATCAATGTTTCTCCATGGGGTCTAAAAATCTACCCAAATATACGCATGGTTAGAACTATTTCATCAAATAGGATTAGGATACATTTTAGGGTAGTCTTATATTATTAAAATATTATTTTTTACCATCATTGTAATGCCCCGACCCCAATTACCCAAAGCGGGTGCATTATTTTAATAATTCATAATGATTACAAGGAATCAAGTCCCAAAGGATTGATAAGTTTAGCAGTCTTGGAAAATAGATCACATACATGAACATTACATTACATTATAAAATGCAAAACAACAACAACATTGTCTCCATTAACCACATTAATATTCATTAGACTATCCCTGCATGTCAGTCGTAATATACTTCTTTGCATCCTGGGAAAGTGAAACATAAGAAAGGTGTGAGATAAAATGCTTAGTAAGAGTAAGAAATATAGCGGGAGATAACATAAACATCAGGCATGGTGAATAATTGAAAAAACATGCCTTTAAAAATAATAAACATGAACAATTTATGGTAGGAATATGACTTGAGTACATAATTCCATAATAAAACCTAATAATGGGTATTATATTAGTCAAATAACCACATAAACCATCAATATTATTTTCATAATGAGGGAATGTATAATACAGGACATTCTGAAACATTTTTTCAAGGCCTCGACCAAGACATCTAAAAATGATTAAGGCCTCGGCCAAAACCATATATCAAATTTGGAAAAGATTTGGCCAATTCCATGTCTAATAGTCTCATGAGACTTACCGATTCATCGTGGAACTATATAAGGCTCCACCCTTCACTTACTAAGTCCAATACATTCCCCATATTAACGGGTTGAAACATAACATAAACATCTATATTAAAAGTAGCATACAAAATGTCAATACTTTATCCATAAACCGTGAATGGTATATAAATAACACATCCACAATCAAAAATATCACAAAAACATCAATAAAATATGGAATATGTGCATAATAAATTAACCTTGATCAATAATAATATCCCGTAAAGGATGTTGTCATAATTGAAAATGATCCGTAAAAAATATTTGAGAGAAATTTCCCTTTTTCATGAAATCATTTAAAAGTCACATAATTCATAAATAAATTCATTTAAAATATTGTTTTGAATCAAAGTGTCCCATACCAATTTGATACTTTTTAAAGGAATTAACATTTTAAAAACATTCATGTCCATATAAATAAGTCTTTAAAAACCCTTTTGAAAACATGAACATTAATGAGAATGATTTAGAAGAATAAATATTTAAACCATTTAAACTGATGATCTAGTTAAAGAGTCCCTTCCATAAAACCTTAAAGTAATCCTTTTGAAAATAATTTTATGAAACATGGATGTGGATGATAAAGAGGTCCCAGTAGATACTCAAGTAAAAACAACATGAGATAATGAAGAAATTGTAGAATTAACCCTTACCTTTCACTTTTCTTTGGTCGAGCGAATGTTTAACCTCCTTTATAATGAACATAGTATGTAATTAAATTATACTAGAACCATATTCATATTTTTTATATCATACATGATTCATTTATGACTTTATACTACACATTTAATAATTATTTCCATGTTAAATTAATATTTCAGGTAATAATCACTTTTTTTATCGTACATGTTTTAACTTGTTATTCTCGATCATATCATTTAGATCATGATTTACATACTTCAAGAATATAACACATGGTTTATATATCATATATATTTAGAATATAAATACATATAATAGATAGATATATGAAATGGAAAAAACTATTTATGGAGACGGTAAGCTGTACGTACGTATAAACGTTGTTTTCGTTTTCATATCGTATTAAATGGAAGTAAGTGAATAAGATATATGTTTATACACACAAATATATATATATATATATATATATATATATATAAATTCAGTAGCAATATTATGTCATATTTTACATAATTATTAAAAATATATATTTTTACAATCATCGTTGAATGGTGAATGTGGAAATGAATCTCATCGCATCGTGGAAACGATAATCCATACGTACGCACGAGTGGCAATATCATTATATTGATGGACAAATAGTATTTAATTGGATTGTATATCAGATATATAGAATCATTAAAAATTTATATTAATTATTTACATCAGTTATACTCATTATTATACCCATCCAAAAAATTATGTTTTTGAATAACAAACTACACCACGATGGGGTGACGATAAGCCATATATACGCACGTATGTTGAATTTGTCATTTATAAGATGGATAGAATAAATAATATGGTTGTAAAATATTTATAATAAAATTAAAGTATGTAGGAGGTACTGGAGTTATTATTTTGGTATGGAAACAACAAAGAAAGAGGAAGTGGAAGAAGAAAAAAACCTGAAAATGGGCGGTGAAATTATTACCTATTATTCGGGGGGTTCCTTTTGAGTTGATAAAAAGGGATCTTTATGATGGATTTATGATCAAAGTAATAACTCTAGGATGATGTGAGGGATGTTGGGAGGATATTTGGGTAGGGGTTGGCTGTTCCAAATGGCTTTGGAGATTTGATTTTGAGAGAAGGTGTAGTGCCCTTTTATAAGAGGGGTAAAGGTCACTTTAGGAAAAGATTAAACTATTAATTTATTATACAATCATATTCGGTTTATAATTTCTAAAAATGAATTTATTTCTATAATTAGGTGTTTATGGGTCGAAATAATCTCAACCAATAGGTTTTATAAAATTTTAGGTTACCATTTTAACCTTATCTTTTTGATTTACCTCTTAGTTAAATAGTTTAACTTTTACCGTGCCTTCTTGTATTCTTACACTATATGGTTAATAAAATGACTCTAAACTTACAAGAGAACCTCAAGTGGTTCTTAAATTACATATATAATATTATTTAATCCCTTTTTCCAAACCTTATAATTTTAAGGAATATTATATAATATAATAATATAATATTAGTTTTAAAAACTCATTTATGTAAATTTTGAATCTATTTAGTATTTAATATTTTTGAAAGTCATAACAACTTGATTACTTCAAACAAGATACATTTCATCAACCCTAACATGTCATATGCACCTAAAATATTTCTGTATATCATAAAAACTTTGAAATTATATTTATTTTACTATTTATAATACCATTTATTTGATTCATTCATTAATAAGGTAATTACTTCATCATCATTGTGTCATAAATAAATTTATTTATTTAATGTCTAAAAATTATAAATAAAATACCATTAAGTAGGAAATATTTTTATATTTATATGTAATATTTATAGTCTAATTTATCTTATGTATAACCCAATATTAAAATGGTATTGTTATTAAACATTGAATTTAACACTTTTAACTATTCTTTAAATAAAATAATAATAAATGTTTTAATCTAATCCAAGTGGACCAAAAAGATCATATTTTATTCCTAAGGTTGTTTTTGTTCAAAATAAACTTATCCAATAGAATTATGACATGTGTTATGTTAATTATAATATCATTTTTACCGTTAATTACCATATTAACTTTTAATCGCGGTAAATAAAAGTCAAAAGTTACTTTTCGCCAGAAATTAATTTCATCTTATTGAAGAAAATTGACTTAATGATGTCAACCGTGTCTCTTGGAGTTTTTAAATTCAACTCATAGAAGCGGTAAAATTATGTTTTATGCAAATTTTCAAATGCTTCTTGAAGGTGGGTACAAGAGGTTAAAAAGTTCAATAAAATTTTATACATCTAATTTTATTATAAAATGAATCCAATGAATTACATTGAACTTATATACATATTATATATCTATTTTTACTTAAAATTAATTTATATAAAATAAATACTTATTTAAATAAAAATTCAGTTTTAAATAATAACGCATTGTTTTTCACTATTCATCAAAAATTGGTTGTTTTTAGTAGAATACCAAAAATTAATGCTAAGATAATTTTGATATTAAGAATTAACAAATGAATTATATTTTACCAAATTCAAAACATAGAAGTTTCATTAATTAATTTCAAATTAATTCCCATTGTCAAAACCAAAAAGCGGGTTTTCTATAAAGTAAAAACTATCAAAAGATTGACATGTGTTTATGTCTAATTTAAATGTGAAATTACTTATATTGACGAAAATTGTATTAAATGATAAAAATATAATATAATTATACTTCCAAACAACTCAAATTCATAATTTAACACTGTAAATTATTTCGATTAAAAAAGTTGTTTTCAATTAAAATTTAGTATTTTTCACTATTCATCAAAATATGAAAGCTATATGAAAAGTACCAAAAAAGTATCCAAAATAAAATTTTTATGTCCCGATTCTAAAGTAGAATTTAATTTCATTAAATTGAATATATAAAAGTTTTAAATATTGTTTTTAAAAAGGGTTCTCCATTAAAAGGTGGTAAAATTGTATTTTTAGAAAAATACTTCTCTTATCTGAAAAAAATGAATTTTTTCTTATATTATGTCTAGGAAACACATAATATAAATTCCAAAATTATATAGACTATAGAAAAAAAATTCAAAATTAAATTAATAATTATTCATAACTGCTTTTTGAATAGCTAGTTTGGTAAGTCGTGGTGTGCTCAAACTCAGTGTTGTGTGTAGCGCAAGTTATTGAATTACTTTGAAGAGATAATATACTATGAAATATTGGGGTGTTACATTATCCCCTCCTTTAATAAATTGCATCCTCGCAATTTGAAATTGTTCTTCTAAAATAAATGGTTAAAAATAGAAAAATACCTTTGTAGAAAACCCACATCAGAAATTGGGTTAATAAAATTTAGTCTTACCAAGAGGGAAAGGGAAATTAAAACATCACCTTGAGATTATGATATCGATTAGGAGAAAATTGGTAGAAATTAGAGACACATAATTAGAGGAAAAACCTAAATATTTATAGGGAGTGATTGAGGTCATCAATCATAAACAAGTGTAAAACTGAAGGCCTCAAATCCATCAATCTATGATGATTTAAAATATCATCGGTTCAAAAAAACATAAGGTATTAGGATAACACATTTTTGGGGTTTTAAGATCCCTTCCCTATAGTTTGAGAATTAATTTATTCATATAATAAGAGGAAAAAATATATTTTACAAGTAGAGAATCATCCTACAACTAATTCCTACAACAAATTCATCTTTCAATCCAAAAGATAATAGAATTCAAAAATATTCTATTTATCCTAATCACATAGGGTTCCAAAAATAATTAATTTATAATTCATTCTTCAGACTATTAAAAAAACTACATTATACAAACCAGGACATCAAGTAAGCCAATGGTAGGTGATTACCCTTGTCTCCCTTCGGTTGTGGGTTCAAGTCTCGCGACCTTGTTTGACGTGACAAGTTATCGCCCGACCTATGGGTTGTCCTTTTTATGAAAATCCAAAAATAACCTCAAGAAATGATTTAACCTTAAAAATAGTATCCAATGTCAAACTTAATCGATTACAAACTTTAGACTTTTCCAAAATACTTCTGTCCAAACTCACAGTCCAAAATTTATAAGGAATGTAAACACAATGAAGATCTTTTTTTCCACGTAATAACATCTGAATACCTTCATCATGTATTATTTTAAAACACTGTAACAACCTGAATTACCATAAAACCATATTTATTATTTTCATGCTCCCTTATTACTTATAGAATACTAGATATACTCCTTCTATCCAAAAATGTTGTAAACTCCAACAATGATGGAATATACAAATCATTAATCAGTTTCAATGTAGTCAAAAATATGAAATATAATTTATCCAAATCAATCATATATTATTCCAAAATCACTAAATCGGTATCAGAACCATATCCTGGTTTACATTTCCCTCAACCATAAATTTTCCAAAAAAATAACCTATTATTGAGTCACTTTTCCTGGTTCCACACAATCTCAAGTCCTTAATGAAATAGTACTGCAGTGAAATCATTATACACTCTATAATTCTTATAACATGTACATAATTAATACAATAATCAAATGACACAATTGTTTAATAACAACATTAGAACTCTAATAATTCATATTCATCTTCGGTAGTGTCATAACTTCATTATTATCCAACAGCAGCATTTGGGGTATACTCTGATGATTTGGACATTGATTCACATAGTGTCCCAACTCCTTGAAGATGACGCATTGTACATTTGAAATTTTTTTCTTACCCTTGCAATCATGTACTTGATGTCTTTTTTCTCCACTCTTATAAGAAACTCCCATTCCTTTCAAGCATTTACCAAGGTAATGCTTTCCACAGTTATCACATTTTGGAAAATCTTTCTTTCCCCTCTTCCCTTTATCTATCTTTCACTCTCCCATCCTTTTCTTATATTTCTTCCCTTCAATTACATAAGACTCAAGGAATTATTTACTTATCTTATTAACACATGATACTATTTCTTTATATTATGAGAATACATGGGAGACTATTTCCCATTTAAATTTTGTCTTAATAACATGAAAGATATGACCCTTATTAATCTTTCGATCATGCATATTACTGGAATTCTCAATCCTTCTACTGGGAACCATTTATAAACAATGGAATACACTAGGTAAGTTTATGAATCACAATTCATAATTCCAAACTTGTAAAAAACCTAATAAAAATTGAAAATATTATGCATATAATCTATAATCATAAAATGTTTTCTTTTATGAAGTATTTACTCCTAAATCCTTCATAATGGATTGTAATGAAAATGTGAATTATCCTAAGCATATCCCTAGGGAGTGTCGTAAACAAGAGTGTATCAAGACCTATTGTCGTGTACCAGGATACCCCGTGACAAGCCCGAAACTCCTTGTTAGATTTTCACTTCTAGGTACATCTGTTCCAGAGATACCTCTACCTGCTCGTATCTAGATAGGGATATATTTCTTGGAAAATAAACAAAATCTCTACATTACAAAAATTCTAGGTAGTTGTTCAATACTAATCCTCAAAGACTATATTAGGGTATTGTTATCTAATCAGAGTTGTTCTAGATCTAGTTTCTAAGGTTATTGCTAAACTTCCTCTAATACCAACTGTAATGCCCCGACCAAAGTTTCCCAGAGATGATGCATTATTTTAATACATTATCAGTCTTGGAAAATAGATTACATACATAAACATTACATTACATTATAAAATGAAAAACAACAACAACATTGTCTCCATTGAAAACATTAATATCCCTTATACTATCTCTACAGGTCAGCCATAATATACTTCTTTGTATTGTGGGAAAATGAATCATAAGAAAGGGGAGAGCTCAAACGCTCAGTAAGAGTATGCAATACAGCAAAAGATAACATGAACATTAGGCATGGTGAATAATTGAAAAAACATGCCATTACAAATAATAAACATGAACACTTTATGGTAGAAATATGAGCTGAGTAAATAATGCCATAATAACACATAATCATGGGTATTCTACTAGTCAAATAACCACATGAACCGTCAATATTATTTTCGTAATGAGGGAATGTATAATGCGGGACATTCTGAAACATTTTGTCAAAGCCTCAGGAAAGACGTCTAAAAATGATTAACGCCTTGGCCAAAACCATATATCAAATTGGGAAAGGCCTCAACCAATTCCATGTATAATTGTCTCATGAGACCTACTGATTCATCGAGGAGCTATAGCGGGATCCACCCATCACTTACTAAGTCCAATAAATTCCTCATATGAAAAGGTTGAAACGTAACATAAACATTCGTATTAAAAACATCATTCAAAATGTCAATACTTTATCCATAAACCATGAATGGTATAAAAATAACACATCCACAATCAAACATATCACAAAACCTTCATTATAATATGGAAGATTTGTATAATAAATCAACCTTGATCAAGAATAATATCTTGTAATGGATGTTGACATAGTTGAAAAATATCAGTAAAAAAAACTTTGAAAGAATTATCCCCTTTTCATGAAATCATTTAAAAGTCACATAATTTATAAAGGAATTCATCTAAAATATTATTTTGAATCAAAGTGTCCCATACCACTTTGAAACTTTTTAAAGTAATTAACATTTTAAAAACATTCATGTCCATATAAATAAATCCATAAAAACCATTTTGAAAACATGAACATTAATGAGAATGATTTAGAAGAATAAATATTTAATCCATTTAAACTGATGATCTAGTTAAAGTGTCACTTCCATAAAAACATAAAATAATCATTTCGAAAAATATTTTTATGAAACACGGATGTTAAAGATAAAGAGGTACTAGTATACACTCAAGTAAAAACAATGTCAGATAATAACCTCAAGAAAGACAAGCACACTTTTATAGACTCATCAATTTGGCCTTCCATCAAACATAGCATCTCAAAAATTATATCTAACTCTCGATGGATAGTAAATAAGAATTCTTATCTTCTTTTTTGGAATGATAACTGGAATGCTATACCTCTATGTAACATTATAGACCCCATCCCCTTGTCTGAAAATTACAACATCATGATAAATGACTGTATGATCTCTTCTGATTTGGATCTACCAGATGGAATATCTTCTATTATCAAAAACTACACTTTTGTTAAAACTACTAACTTCTTAGTCTGGGAACCATCCCATAATGGTCTCCTAACGTCTAAACTTTACTATAGGCATAATGTAACTACCAAAAATAATAACTTTTCCTAGTTGAAAACATTCAAAAAAAGATGGATTAGACCCTCACATCTCACGTTAATTTGGAGAATCGCTCATAATAGGACCCCCATGGATTGCAACCTCCAGATGTGTGGTATACAACTTTATTATAAATGTCCCATATGTAACCAACACAGAGAGGACACAACCCACCTATTTATAACCTCTACTAATGCTTTTGCTTTATGGAAATATATTTTTGACATTTTTGATCTCATATGGACAGGTTTGGACTCTATCAGAACACCGCATCAAAGATTCACTACTATAGATGCTTCTCCACAATTTTACCGGATCTTAAGTACTACTGCGGATGAACTGATTCATCTTATCTGGTATGAAATAAATTCAATTAAGCACAAAAATATTACTTTCAATTTTCGTGTAGCTCAAATAAAAATCCACACTGGGATCAAGGAAGCTGGAATCATGCAAATAGGGACTTGCCACAACTCAATAAAGGATTTTTGCATCCTGAGACAAATCAGATTCAAAGGAAAATACAGCCCTACAAGAGGTTTATTGGATGTTTTATGGCAACCACCTATTCTTGGTTGGATAAAAATTAATGTAGATGGTGCTTCAAAAGGAAACCCTGGACCTACTGGATATGACATCATATACGAAGATCACAATGAGAACATTCTCGGATGCTGTTATGGTTCATGTGGTCATACCTCATCCCTTAAAGCAAATATGTATAACATCATCAGTGTAGTTGATTTGATAAGGAAAAAAGGATGGAACAATATTTGGATTGAAAGAAACTCAACTACCATCATTCAGGCTCTTAGGAATGGTACAATTCACATGGCTTGGGCTCTTACTGCTAAATGGATCATGTGCCTACAACATCTCTCAAGACTTAATCACATCATCACGCACACCTATAGAGAGGCAAACAAAGTAGCAGATGGTCTTGCTAATAAAGGTGTTGGTAGGAATAATACTTTCATGGAGACCCTACCTGCTGATCTCAACCCTATTTATCAGAATGACTGTAATAAAATCCCCAATTTCTGACTTCTTTAATTATATCTTTCATTTATTATAGTACCTTTTCCAAAAAAACATTTTAGGTAATAATCTCTTTCTTTATCGTACGGGTTTTGCATGTTATTATTGATCTTATCATTTAGATCATGATTTACATACTTCTAGATTATAACACATTATTTATATATCATATATATTTAGAATATAAATATGTATAATATATAAATATATGAAATTAAAAACACTGTTTATAGAGATGGTAGGCCGTACGTACGCATTAACGCTGTTTTCGTTTTCATATCATATTTAATGGAAGTAGGTGAATAATATATAAGTATATACATACATACATACATATATATATATACATATATTTATTCATTAGAATTATTATTTCATATATTACATACTTATTAATAATATATATTTTTACAATCATCGTTTGAATGGTGAATGTGGAAATGAATCTCATCGCGTCGTGGCGACGGTAATCCGTACGTACGCACGAGCGAAAATATCATTATATTGATGGTTAAATAGTATGTAATTGGATGTTATATTATATATAAAGAACAATTAACATGTTATATTAATTATTTACATCAGTTATACTCATTATTATACCCATCCAAATAATGAAGTGTTTGAATAACAAACTAAAACACAACATGGAGACGGTAAGCCACACGTATGGTGACTTTGTCATTTATAGGATGGATAAAATAAATAATAGAGATGTAACACATTTATAATAAAATCATAGTATGTTGGAGGTACTGGAGTTATTATTTTGGTATGGAAACAACAAAGAAAGAGGAAGTGGAAGAGGAAAAGAACTTGGAAGAGGGTGGTGAAATTATTTCATATCCTTCGGGTGATTCCTTTTGAGTTGATCAGAGGGGCTCCTTAGGATGGTTTTTTGATCAAAGTAAGGAATCTAGGTTTATGTGAGGGAAGTTGGGAGGATATTTGGGAAGGGGTTTGTCTAAGCCAAATGGATTTGGAGGTGTAATTTTTAGAGAAGGGGAAGTTCCCTTTTATAAGAGGGGTGAGGGTCACTTTAGTAAAAGAATAAAATATTAATTTATTATATAATCATATTCGGTTTATAATGGCTAAAAATGAATTTATTTAGAGACTTAGGTGGAAATGGGTCTACATCCTCTTGAAAAATAGGTTTTAGACAAGCTTAGGTTACCATTTTAACCTTATCTTTTAGATTTACCTCTTAGTCAAATAGTTTAACTTTTGCTGTGTCTTCTTGTATTATTACACTATATGGTTAATAAAATGACTTTAAAATTCCAAGATAACCTCAAGTGGTACATTAATTACATAAATAAAATTATTTAAGCCCCTTTTCATAACCTTATATTTTTAGTAATATTATATAATTTAAAAATATAATATTTACTTTAAAAAATCATTTATGTCAATTTTGACACTATTTAGTATTTGTTTTTTGTGAAAGTCATCACAACTTGATTCCTTCTAAAAAGATACATTTAATAAACCCTAATATGTCATATTCACCTAGAAAATTTGTGGAGGTCATAAAAAGTTTGAAATTATATTTATTTTAATATTTACAATACCATTTATTTGATTCTTTCATTAATATGGTAATTACTGCATCATCATTGTGTCATAAAAAAAATTTAATTATTCAATGTATAAAAATTATAAATAAACTACCATTATGTAGGAAATTTTTTTAGATTTCTAATTAATATTTATAGTCTAATTTATCTTATGTATAACCCAATAATAAAAATGGTTTAGTTATTAAACTTTGAATTTAACACTTTTAACTCTTCTTTAAATAAGATAATAATAAATGTCTGAATATATTCCATGTGAACAAAAAGGATCATATTTCCTTCCTATGGTTGTTTTTTTTCGAAATACACTTTTAAAATAGAATTAGGACATGTGTTAGGTTAATTATAATATCATTTTTACCTTTAATTACACTATTTACTTTTAACCGTGGTAAATAAAAGTCAAAAGTTACTATTCACCAAAAAAATATTTTCATCTCATTGAACCACATTTTACTTAATGATTTCAACCATTTCTCTTACAACTTTTAAATTAAACTCACAAAAGCGATAAAATTACATTTTATACAAATTTGTAAATGCTCCTAGAAGGTGGGTGAAAGAGGTTAAAAAGTTCAATAAAATTTTATACATCTAATTTTAATATAAAATAACTCAAATGAATTACATTGAACTTATATAGGTATTATATATCTATTTTGACTTAAAATAAATTTAAATAAAATAAATAATTATTTAAATAAAAAGTCGTTTTAAATAATAACGTAGTGTTTTTCAATATTAATCAAAAATTGATTTTTTTAGAAAAATACCAAAAATTCACCATAATCTAAATTTGATATTCTGAATTAAAAAATGAATTCTATTTTTACCAAATTAAAAACATATAATTTGCATTAATTAATTTAAAATTAATCCCAGTTGTCAAAACCAAAAAGTGGGTTTTTTAAAATGTAAAAACTATTAGAAGGTTGACATGTGTTTATGTCAAATTTAAATGTGAAATTACTTATAATGACCTAAATTATATTAAATGATAAAAATATAATCTAATTATACTTTCAAACCATTAAAATTCATAATTTAACACTATAAATTATTTCCATTAAAAAAGTTATTTTCAATTAAAATTTAGTATTTTTCACAATTCATCAAAAGATGAAAGTTTTCAGAAAAGTACAAAAAATTTATCAAAAATGGATTTTTATGTCCGGATTCTAAAGAAGAATTTAATTTCATTAAATTGAATATATAAACGTTTTAAATATTGTTTTCGAAAAGGGTCCCCCATTAAAAGGTGGAAAAATTGTATTTTTTTCAAAAATACTTCTTTTATGTTTAAAAATTGAATTTATTCTTATATTATTTCTAAGAAACACAAAATATAAATTCTAAAATTATATGGAGTATATAAAATTCAGAATTTAGTTAATACTTATTCATAACTTCTTTTTGAATGGCTAGATTGGTACGTCGTGATGCACTCGAACTCACTATTGTGTGTAGCACAAGTTATTGAATTACTTTCAAGAGATAATGCACTATGAAATCTTGGGGTGTTACAATTATTTACAAATTTACCCTTTAAAGATGGTAAATAAAATAATTACTAAAGTAAGTATTCATAATGTCCAAAAAATAAAATGTACTTATTTACAAAATTTGGGCATCCTAATTAAAAATATGGTATCCATTTCTCTAAATTAAAAATAAAGAAGTTTTAGTAATTAATTTAAAATTAATTCCCTTTGTCAAAACCAAAAGAGGGTTTTTAAGAATTAATAACTCTCAAAAGATTGACATGTGTTTATGTCCAATTAATATGTAAAATTATTTCCAATTACCATCATTGTATTAAAGGATAAAAATATTATCCAATTATACTTTAAACCAATTAAAAGGATAATCTAACTATATAAATAAATTTGATGAAATGGTTGTTTTGAATTAAATTGTAGTATTATTAACTATTCATTAAAAAAATGAACTTTATCAGAAAAATCCCAAAATTTCATCCAAAGTAAATTTTTATGTCCCTATTATAACAAATAATTTTATTTTTTTCAAATAGAACATATAAAAGTGGCAAAAACTGTATTTAAAAAGGGTTCTTCATCAAAAGGTGGTAAAATGACCTTTTAAAAATATTAGAGTATTTCACGCTTAAAACCAGGTTCATTCTTATTTTAAGACTCTAAAATTTATTGGATAAATTTAAAGGCATTTAATAATCATATTTTAGTTATTTCATTTCATTCCCGCCAATACAACGGCTAGGAATGAACTACCATTTAAAATAATAATAATATTATATTATTTTTTTGGTATAACATAATGTTGTTTGCAACGTAAGATTTCAAAGAAACCCATTGTTGCGTATTGAGTAAGCTATTGGAAAAAGATTACTCTTTAAAAAAAATTAATAACTTATTCATAAATATTAATAGATATAAAAATTTATTATTATATTAATACCTGGGTTGTTACACCCTTCCCTCCTTTTTGTAATTTCAACCTCAGAATTTTAAAATTGGGCTCGAAAGATTTATTGATAGTCCCAAATCAGAAAAAGAGTCAATAAAATTAGCACTTTAAAAGAAATAAAGTTGAGTAAAAATTTCACCCAAGATAAAACATAATAGGATTCCATTTAGGAAAACGTGGATATGGAAGAGAAACTATGTGTCAAGTCTTGATGGAGAGTGATAAAAAACATGGCGAGGAGATTGTTAATTACAAGAAAACCATAAACTTGTGATGGGTTAAACGGTCTTTGATTTCCCAGTAGGAAAAGTAAATTGACACATTTTTTATGGTTCTTTTCATAAATTTGAAGAATTTATTTATGATATTGACTAATAACATAAGGAAATATACTTACTTTTCAAGTAGAGTTTCATCCTTTAATAAATTTCTACAATAAACTCATCTTTTCTCCAAACGATGAGTACTCAAGATGACTTGGTCATATCTGCAATGCTAGAATCATCTTCTAGAGAATCACATAATCCACAAAAGATGAAATATATATTTCCCATATCTTTAGACATTAACCAAAACCAAAGTGGTTATTACACGATCAGATAATCCTTCAAAAAGAATAATCCTTTAATCTACAAAATTCAGCCAACCATACCCAAAGCTCAAAAAAGACCCTTAAATAAAAAATTATCCTTAAAATTCTTTAAAATAATCCAATCTGATATTGAAACCCAAAATTTAGATTGATTTGATCATATATTTTTCATTAGTAAATCTTAACATTTATCTCCAAATAAAATTGAATACTCTAAAAGTCTCATACAAAAAGTAATGAACCTAATAACATATTCAAGATAGGTTAAACATTTCCATAAATAACCCAAATCTCTATATGGCCACAATAATAACATAGATTCTTACAAAATAATTTTTTTCCATTACTCCTCAAATGAAATCCCATAGTATTATATTTTCCTTTGGCATATAGTGTTCCCAAAAGAGAGAACGTATTCCAAGATAACATTTATCACTTAATCACCAAGTCATTTTTCTATACTAAGGATATACATGTAATAAAAAATAAGTCCCCAAAATCAACTAATTATTAATCCATTAAATCATTTAACTTAAAATAATATGTCATACTAACTAGGGATATCAAATAGGACAGTGGTAGGTGATGCAAACACATCTCCCTTAGGTTGTGGGTTTAATTACTATGGCCTTTCTAGACATTACGTGTTGTCACCCATACTGTGGGTTTTCCTTTTTCTAACACTATATCATTCTTATAACATTCTCCAAAATAAGATAATTTCATCAAAAATAACCTGAACCTATTTTATCCTCAAAGGTTATCTAAAACATTTCATTTTGCATCCCAAAATGTAATAACCATTTATCACCTCAAAAACCAAATATCATATGAACTCCTAAGGTTATCCATTATGACCACACAAGAAATGATAATTCATTCTTGAATAATATTATCACATACCGAACCTTAGGGTTACTCATACTATAAAACTTCTTCCAAAGTAATACCATCATCAAAATATCCTCAATACTTTTAAGAGTTTCACCATCCTATAATCTACCATAACTATTTAATCACTAATATGTAGAAATCTTACTCATTAAGTGTTCTTCCTGATCCATTAACTATGAATTTACACCTTATTTATTAATAAATCATTCATGCAGATCAAATATCCTCATAATTTAAAAATATAAATACAAAGATTCTTCATTATTTATGGATAAGAAAATAAATCATACCTTGAATCACAATTTCATGATCTTTAGGATGTTCCCTTTCTCTTTCAGCATGTTGTCCTACTTTCAAAAAGTAAATGTTCGCTCCACTTCTGTAATTTCACTTTTCAATAGAGTTGTAAAAGTTGATATATTGAAGTCATATGAAAAAGATAATATGAACCATAAAATTGTTTTATAAATTATTAGGTGTTTGATATCTCAAACAATTTCTTGCAGGTGATTTGAATACTCAAGAAGCTGTGAAAATCATTTGAACAAGTTTTTTCCATAATAGTGATGTTCAAATCATCGAGGGAGAGATAAGAAGGTTGTGAAAGATCTATTTCTTTCAATCTTGTTAAAATATCCTTAATCTTCTGAAAATAATCAACACTTAAACATGAAATAGATTATTATTAAAAAAGAATCCTCCATAGGGTAAAGATAACATTATTATTTTTATTTTACTCTAATCCATAAACATCCTTATATTTCCACTATTTAGGTTTTTATCCAATCAACCTTTTTTACCATAACCATCCAATTGTTTTCATATGATAGTAATCCTCTTAGTTATATGAGATCCTTTACCTTCACCTAGATAACACCCTAACCTCTAAAGTAATCTTAAAAGACCTCCGATACCAACTATAATGCCCCAACCTTAAACATTACATAATCTTGAGTTAAGTTAATAATTCACACTAAGAATATTTTCACATTTAGGGTTTTAGAGAATTAGTATATAACTATTACATGCCATCTCAAATATTACAAATAATATACTTCTATTCTAACCATTTTTTTCACAATAATAACACTCAATAAATAAAAAAAACAATTATTTTCATCACAAAATATTCTTGAATTCTTCCTTTCTCTTTCCCTTCCTCATACCCTTTGAAAACATTTAAAAAAAATTGGATGAGCATAAAAAGCTCAGTAATGGATATAAAATAATGAATGAAAACATTATTTCATCAATACATACCAATCAATAACACCATACTTTTCAATAAAAAAAATAAGTTCTTTAACATTACCCATGACATCATTTATGAATAACACTAAGAAATAATAAATCATAATGGTAACTTGTGGCATCCATAACATACTAACATTGTATATTTGATAGCTACAAAGTGAGTTATGTTTGGAATACCCATCATAGTATATTCCCTATATCTCTTTGGAGAAACATTAACATTTACCTCCATCATGTTACCCAATACATTGGAGAGATATATCAGGATCACCTGTGCAAGGTTTATCACGGAACCACCCGTATTTGGTTTATCACATAACCACCTGTCAAATTTAAAAGTACCATTACATAATAATAACACATAAAGATTGAAATTATCAACATTTCACTCATTATCCATAATGAATCAATTAACTATATTGAAATATTCAATCAATTTCCAAATCCATTTAAAACATTTAATTAAAGTATTTTTGAATCAAAGTGACCCTTACCAATTTGAATATTTCATAGGAATTAACATTTTAAAACATTAATGTTTATATAAATAAATCCTAAAAACCATTTTGGATCCATGGACATTAATGAGAAATATTTAGAATAAGAAATCTTTAAAACATTTAAAACAATGTGTTAGTTAAAGAGTCCCCTACCATAAGAGAAAATAATTGAATAAAAATAATTAGATAATAACATTATAAAAAGCTTATAATATCATGAGAATAAAGAGATTGATGATATAATATGCCAAATGGAAGTATATACACTATATAAAACTGAGTTCGTGTATAACAAAAAATAACTCTCAATGGAATGTTAATTGAGACAAAGTACCCTACAAAGATCGTATCCTTAGATTAAAGATAAATAAAAGAAATAATTATGTGTGAAAAAATAAATAAAAACTATATAAGTGAATATTTAGTTTAAAACAAACATAGTTCATTTGATCATATTCTTGGAAAAACAGAACCAATGAAATTGATATTTTACTCAATGAAATGAGATTGAGTTAAGATTTCTCTTACAAGGTTCGTGTAATTGACATAACAATTTATCAATGGGGTGATTATGTGTATCAATAGTATATCTACTGAAAAGGAAGTAGAAATTATTAAATAAATAAAATTTATTCCACACATTATCTTTTAATAATATAATCAATGTAGTATGCATAAAACCCAATGAGAGGAAATTGAGTTTAGAAATTCCCTTACAAAAATTCAGCAGCCTAACAACATCACTTAAAATTTATGAAAATGAGTTGATGAGAGAGAGAAGGGTCTCTAATCATTTGGAAATAAAATGTTCAGAAATAATTATATAGAAGAACATATCCCAAAATTTTAAAATTGAAATTAAAAAACGTAACATAAAATAAGTCTTTGACTAAAACAGGAGGGTGAAAGTTTCCCGTACCTTGAGTCTGACTGGTCTCGTTCATTGTTTATATTCTTGAATGATAAAATTGGGTTAATTTATACTTTATTTAGAACCCTGTTCAATTTTATTCATAATATTTATTAATTATTAGAATATTATAAAAATTTCATAATTATTTATGTTTATATCTGTCATTTTGTTGATATTTGGAACTGGAGTCGAAAATGAACTTGATATAATTACAAATTGTCTATGCGTTCAAATGTTCATTATCTTCAGAATAGTTTTCATGATTTAAATATCATATATATTCAGTATATATATATATATATATATGTATTTATAATATTCCATAACATTTGGAGATAATATATGAAATGCACAGTTCATGGAGACGATAATCCGTACGTACACATGAATGCCACTTTAATTTTTTTTTTTCATATTTAGAGGAGAAAAAACTAAATGATACATAGGTATAATATAACTAAAATATAATATTATATTATATATATGTCACATAATTTTATTAACTCCATCCTTTATATGTTACATGTATGGTATGAACGAGTCATATCACTTTGAGGGGGCGGCAGTCTGGACTTCCTTATATGAAATTATCGTATTTATACATTATGGAAAGCATAAAGGTGTGATTTAAATAAATAAAAAGAATAATAGAGACAATAGAGACAATATAAATATAATAAATATAATATATAAATATATTTCCATCATAATGGCCTTCATGAGAGGTGGTAGGGGAAAATTGAATAATCATCGTTTCATGAGGCAGTAGTTCGCCGTCCAAAGAAACAGTATGTTAATATCCAGTAGATTGAGGTGTGTGTAAGTGTAGTAAGAATAATTATAATAAAACATACTAGTATATTCAGGATACTGGTTTTGTTTTGTAATAAAATAATTATAATAGAATATGTATTGAAGAAGTAAAATATTGGAATGGAACTTTAGAGAAGATGCAACCTCTTAAAACGTGGAATTCCCTTTGATTTGATCCAAAAGGCTTTATTAAATTTCCTTCTCCCTAACGTAAGGATTATAGGAGGCAAAGAGGGATTTGGGAATCTTATTTGGGCATAGGTTGTACGAGCCAATGAGATTGAGATATCTGATTAAATGGGTAGGGGTGATGCCCTTTTATAAGAGGTAGGAGGGGCACTTTTGGAATGTTTTGAAGTATTATTTTATTATAAATTGATTTTAGGTTTCAAAAGTACCCAAAGTAATTTATTTAAAATATAATTTGTTTTTTGTCTAAAACCTCTCAACCAATAGGTTTTATACAATTCTATGTCACAAATATAACCTTATATTTTAGCTTTAACCCTTGGTTAACTAATTTAACTCTTACCATGTCTTCTTATATATTAATACTATATAGTTAATATAGTTACTATAAAATTCCAATATAACCTCAAGTGGTTCATTAATGACATTTCAAACATTATATAATTCATTTGGATGAATATTATATTTTTAAGACTATTATATCATTTAATAAAATAGTATCTTTTTAACAACTCATTTATGTCAATTTTTATATTATTCATATCATGTCTTTTTAAAAATCAATTAAAACATGGTTCTTTAGAAAAAAATAAATTAATTAAAAGATAAAAATTAATACTCATCCTTAAATTTTTTTTATGGAATAAAATGTTTCAAAATAAATTTATTTTAACATTTATAATCTCATTTATTTAATTCATTCATTAATAAGGGAATCACTACATCATCATTGTGTCATAAATATATTTATTTATTTGATGTCTAAATATTATAAAAAAATACAATGCTTTAGGAAATATTTTTTTCTTTTTAATGACTATTTATAGTATAATATATTACTTATATAAATCCATATAAATATTATTTTAGTAAAAGATACATGTTTATGTTATATTTTTTTTACATTAAATTAGTTCTTATAAAATGTCATTTTCATATTAATGTGGCTCGATGGGGTCAAGAAATCTACAAAAGGATGTCCATGGTCGGAAATATATCATAAAATAGAATTAGGACATGTTTTAGGGTAGTTTTATATTATTACAATATTATTTATTTACCCTTATTTACTAGATTTATCCTTTAGCTGTAGTAAATAAAATAATTACTGAAGTTACTATTAATAATGTCCAAAAATAAAATGTACCTATTTACATAATTTGGACCTCCTGATTCCAAATATGGAATCCATTTATCCAAATTTAAAGTATAGAAGATGCAGTAATTAATTTGAAATTAATTCTCATTGTCAAAAACCAAATGTTGGTTTTTAAGAAGTAATAACTATCAAAAGATTGACATGTGTTTATGTACAATTAAAATGTGAAATTATTTCCAATGAAAATAATTTGATTAAATGATAAAAATATAATCCAATTATACTTTAAAAACAATTAAAAGTACAATATATCTATATAAATAAATTAGATTAAAAGGATGTTTTGAATTAAAATGCAGTATTTTTCATAATTCATTAAAAAAATGAACTTTATCAAAAAAATACCAAAATTTCATCCAAAGTAAATTTTGATGTCCTGATTTTAAAAAATAATTTTATATTTACAAATAAATCATATAAAAGTGACAAAAACTATATTTAAAATGGGTTCACCATCAAAATGTGGTAAAACAACCTTTTAAAAATATTAGAGTATATCATTCTTAAAATTGGATTCATTCCTATTTTATGCCTCTAAAATTTATTAGATAAATATAAAAACATTTAATAATCATATTTTAGTTAGTTCTGTTCATTTCCAACAATAAAATGTGTAGGAATTTACTACCATTTAAAATAATAATAATATTATATTTTTTTTAGTAAAACTCAATGTTGCGTGCAACGTAAGATTTCAAAGAAACCCATTGTTGCATGTTGAGTACACTATCAGAAAGGGTGTCCTATTTAATATACAATTAATTTCTTATTCATAAATATTAATAGATATTAATATGTAGTATTATATTAATACCTGTGTCATTATATATCATATATTTATTTTATTTGACTCGGTGCACAAAAAAATAATTTATCAAAAAATTAGCTGCATTGAAATTTAGTGCCAGTAATCAATTTTCTATCTTCTCAAATTTATTAGTGAATAAATACATCATTTTATAGACATTAACACAGTGGTAATTGAAGAAGTTATCATATAAAAATTATGTGATCGTGTGAAGTAGTTTAAATGTGGTTCAATACTGCAAGCTATCATCATCTGAAAGGAATGAAAAAAGATTCATGGGGAACTACATGCATCCACACTCACTTATCCAAGCATGGACACAAAATAATATCTTTTTAGTTTCCACCTCAATAGTCCACATTGTGAATCCAAATGAAAATCAGTAGCATCTCCCATAGAACACAACATTATATCTACCAAAATCATCATTTTTATACTGATATTTTCATCCTCTAAATCCCCTCATATGAAGAAGAAGTAACTAATTCAAAAAATAGGTTCACCGAGAAGTAAAAACCGCAAAGAAACAACCACAAAGCAGTTCACTTGGGATTGATCATTGGATTATTTATCCATCATGAATCAGTATCTAGCATGTCTCAAATCTATGTACTCTCTTTCTACCTCTAATTTTTTTGAAGTTTGCATATATTCCTTCACATACCATTTTCTTAATCTCTCAAATAGTTTTTATACTTTTCAAAAATTCATTTTTAGTTGCATTTTGATCTCTTGAAATGAAATGTAGGATCCCTCATGAAACCCAAGAACTTTGCGAGTACTCAATCTGAAATCCCTCATTCATGAGGGGTTCTTTCATGTAGGTTCATGCATGGGGCGAAGAAGATAACTACCACATATATCGGATGACTCACATTCAAATCAAGTGATCAGATCAAACAATGGTCATATTTTTAATCAATGGGTGAATAGTACTCATGTTGGGTTGTACCACATAGAAAACTCATAGTGGAGTTGCTATGATTTAAAATAAAATTCATGAAATGGGTCAATAGAAATCTTGAACCCCCAACCATTGTGACACCCCACATAACAACACCACATTTTCTACGATCTTCCATCAACATATGGGCCACCCCATACACACTTGTGGGCATGCATTCTGTGGGCCCTATATATGGGCATGCCCGCTCCTTGTGGGTAAGCTGCTGCTCACAGGCTTGGCCAGAGTTGCTACCTTGGGTGTGGTTAAACTCTAGATGCCAAATTTTCCCTTGGTTGAGTGTATTATTCTTCTCTGTTGGTTGGAATTTTTTTAAGTAAAGCCACCATAATATAATAATAGAAATTCTATTTAAAATGAGATAAAATTCCAAGACTTCTCAAAATGAAATGCCAATAAAAAATCCCCATCGTTAAATTATCCCTCACATATGTAAATACTTGGATGATATTACAATTATTGAAGAAATTTCCAAACTCCATAGTACATGAATTTGAAAATTATGATCATAAAAAATTTCATCACAATTATAAATACCAAGAAGAACTGTCCAATAATGACATAAAATGCTATATTAAGTATAATTTTCCATGATTGAGATCCAATGCTATAATATGGATCCATAAAAATTCTCCAGAAATCACCACTTCATCCATAAAAATTATATAAGCATCAACACTTCATCCATAACAATTATCAAGGCATCACCACTTCATGCATACTCACCAAACACATATTGACACAATGTGATAACAATATGCACACATAGGTTTAGAAAAAAACCATTTTTTATATAAAAGTATAAATAAAAAGATAAATAACATTAGATGTGGGAAGAAATGTTGTATACTCAAAAAACCATAATGAAATAGAGAGAAGATGAATAAAACAATGGTTTTGGATCTTGATTATTTGATCGGAATGGTTATCTCATAAAAGTAGCAGAATAAGTCATAGAAATTTGTGTTCATCATTTTAGAGAATATCTAGTAGTAGTGATAAATGTTCCACATAGGAAAAGTGTAAAACACTTTAAAATATCAACACCGTCACACTTTTCAGATTTTATCACTTGTAAATATGAAAGTTCTCATAAAAAAGTATCATATAAAAATTCTGTCACTTGAACAATTTTTATAATAGTAAGTATAAAAATCCTTTAGAAAAATTAATAAACTAAAAATAGTATAGATAGTTTATATAATTCAATAATAATAATATCATAATATCATAAAGATATATAGAAAGAGGTATTATCATTTCATAATAATCACATAACTCTCCAGGAAAATTTAAAACAATGAAGGATGATTCAAATAAATTTGAAATCAATCATTAAATAGTTTAAATAGTCTCCATAAAAATATTTCAATTAAAGATCCTGTGAGTAAATCAAGTTTAAATTTTAAATAAGAAATGAAAAAAACATTCATTTTAAAATAAGCAGTAAACAAACAGAGAAATTCAAAATATAATAACACTATTTTGAAAAATAGTAAAATAATTCTTAATGATTTTTCTATCAATTAATATTAATTAGAAACAATAAAATCAAAGAGAACAACATAAAACCATCAAAACGATTTGTTGAGGTTTATGTTTTATGTTTCCTTTATGGAAATAGAATAACCTTTGATCTTCATAAAAACATGTTTAAAATCATTAAAAACACTTCACAAAGGTTCTATGTAATTAATATGGATTTATTAAGTCATTAAAATAATTTCAATATTTGAGATAAACCTGAAACAAAAATAAATATGAATCATTATGTAAAAAAATCATTTTTCCATTTTTTAGAATAACCTGTAGAAAATAAAAAACTATATAATCAAATTTCATATAGGTGTTGACATAGTTGAATTCATATAAGGGAATCAATGTAGTCGAATCCACAAAAGGGAATAAAAATATCTTAATTCACATAAGAGGATTCAACATGAAGAAGATTCATGTAAATGAATCATATATTAATATTCATCATATAGGTGACTCAAAATTCCTGAAAACTATAAATAGATTGAATTTTAAAACTTTCAACATAAAAAAGAACATCTAAATTGTATAATCATATTTGTATCCTCTTGAATAAAATTTAAAAAACTTCAGTAGCTTACTAAAGAATCAATAATAAACTTAATCATATTTATATATCTAAATTTATCATAAAAAACAATATCAAAAGAGTTTAAAGAAACATTAAAAATCCGACTAAAAACATAGAGTAACTTATAACCTAATTTAATAAATGATATATATCGATTCAACGGTTTATGTATTCTGATGAAATTTGAAAAACTTCATACATTTCAAAAAAATGAATCACTCAATTTTCTTTTTTTGTAGCTCAATACAAGGTTAAAATACATTGGGTAAAGATTTATTGTAATGGTTCTTATAAGTTTTCTATGAAGATGATATCCCAAAGAACCTATATGAATTTTATTTTCTTTCTAATAGATTTTCATATAAATATTTTTATTTTATAAGTAGTGTAATGATATTTTTTATGGGAATACATTTTCCCCTTAAAGGTGAAAGGTATATATTTTTAGAAATGTTTTCATGAGTTCTCATTTTTTAATAAACCCTCATTATTATGATTTTACATTAATGTTTTCTTATAATGTGTTTTATGAAATGATTTGGTAATTAAGGAAAATGTCATTATAAGTAAATGATTATTTAAAATCAAATTTTATTATGTTAAAGAAAAACTCTCTTATATGATCGCATGGTTTTTAAATAGTATGATGAGTTTATTTTAATTTTTTATATGTCCCTTAATGAGATTTTTTTCATACTATGTTTTAAAATGATTTTAATTGGGCTTACAGATGATTATAAAACTTAATAAATCAATAGTTCCAGATATGAATTTTACCTTGATGGAAGAAAGTGCATCTTTATAAATAAAATATTTTTTGGAAAAAATGCATAATGTTTGGAAATATCCACTTTGAAAGATTTTTTAGGTAATTTTGTAAAACTCTAAATATAAATTTTCCTTGGGTATATAAGTGAAACAATATTTAGGATTGATGTTTTACATTTTAGATGAATAAAATTAGGTCATGATTATTAGTATCAAATCCAAAAATTTAAAGATTATGTTTTGAGCACTAGTTCTTGGAATGTGGGTTGTTGGTATTAGAGTAAAGATTTAGATAAATTTATAGGTTAGGATTTTATTTGAGAATAATTTAAATTTCATCTGTAACCTCAAATGTTAGTATGTTTCATATAATTATGGTCATTTTGGATAAATCTATAGTGCTTAATATATGATGACATAGTTAATGATATCATAATGACTATCCTCATCATAAGATGGTTTATTATGATTTTATTTGATATACCAAGAGTAACCATTTTTATTTCAGTAAATGGATAGAACTTGAAGTAACAAAATTAAAAATTTATTTGAAGGACAATAAGGAGGATTTCTGTTTATGAAACCAAACATAATGGGAGTTATATGAAAAAATATTAGGGTTATTATTAACTACCCATCATGGGATTTGATTAACAATGAGGAACTAGGTGATTTTAATAACTCACTAAATAAGATATAGACGGGGTTCGATGGAGCTTAAGGTGAAAAAGATCATGAAGGGGAAAATATTTTATGTCCCATGTGTTAATAGGGTAGGAAGAAACACCGATGTAAATATATTAAAGGGATGGGAAAATGTATTATATGTAGTAAAAGTGGGAATACAATAATAAACTACAATAGAAAAAAGGAATAGTTTGGTTAATAACATGAAGGGAAATAAATTTCTTACCAAGGTAGAAACTGAATACTTTAAATTTAGGGAGTATGGGAATTATTCTAATTGATGTCCTCGGGGGAAATCTTAAGAAGGGGACAAAAATACATTATAAATAAATGTTTTGAAATATTTTCTTCCCATATATTTTAATATAATTAAACTATGAATAACATACAAAAGGCATGGATAATATTTTGGATTATGTTTTGATATTGATAAATTTGAGGACTTGATTCATATTTTTGAATATAAGAAGGATGTATTAAGAAATAAGGGAGTAAAGAACAGTTAATTTATTACAAAGTATGTTGAATATTGGGATATCCACATATAGGGATTCAAAATTTATTGTCACAAGACATCCTAGATAACCCTCTTAAATGATACCAGAATCAATCCTTACATTCCTCAAAGGGAATTCCCAATATCCATGGGCTAGTGATTAGAACCTATATGTCACATAAAATCAAAATGGAATTTTTTTCCACAATAATAAATAATCAAGATAAATAAATGAATAAGAATCAATAAATAATAGGTATGTTGAGTACTCCATATGATAAAATTACAACAAGTAGAAGAATATAAGTTTCAAAAATTGTATGTCAACCAAAGTCATCACATCAAACCATACAAAAAACAACACAGAATATCTATGCACCAAGTGGATCATATTATCTATTAGTTTCTACCAACTCCCAAGTTCTTGGTAATCAAAAACATCCACCACCTCCAAGAGGTACCTTTCGTTTCCCTATACATAGCATAATAATGTCTATGGATTCCCTAAGGAAAAGGTAGGGTTTGAGAAAAAAATCCAATTAGGATCTCACAAAATATTCCATAATTAATACATATAAAATAAACCAAATATGAACAATTTTAAATAAAACGTGATATGTAAATATTTTCACAATTTACAAAACAATATGATTTTCTAATTAATTAATTGGATAGTATAAAACTAGTATAAAAGTAAATTTCAATAAAATTGGACAGATATGAGCATCATTATCAAAACATACGTGAATTAAAATTTATATCAAAATTGGACTGGATAATGATTTCAATCAAACACTATATTGTATAATCATTTTCATTGAATTAACCATGGTAATAACACCCATAGTAAGTTAGTTTTAGTCCCAAGGTTTATCAAAATCTCAGTGAAATATGGATCCACGTGTGAACACACTCCCTATATATCAGGCACGAGGGGAATAAGAGTAAATCCCAAAGAAAAAACTATCTTACCTCATTATATTTTAGTTAAAATCATCATCATCTAGTCATTTATAGATATTTGTTTACCTATCAATAATATCTTTCCTTATAACTATCTAGGCTCCCATGAGCTTTAAGGAAATCAATCATACATAGGGATACCATTCATTTCAATCAATCGAAAATAATTCCAAATGATCGTTCAATTGGGCCAAAGTTTAAGTTTCAAAACATGCTATTTCATTTCAAATTATAAAATATTTCAAAAAATTTCATCTCAAAATTGATTATCAAAAGCATGCTTCAAATCACTCATTTCAATTCACGATCATTTTCCAAATATCACAATATATTTCTAAAGCCATTTTAAAAGAATTTAATCACCGACACCATTACATTTCAAACTAATTTATCAAATACTAAAATTAGGATTTAGAAATCATTCCTAAATAAATTTCGAATTAAGAAAGTAAAAAAAGTTTCAAATGATAGGAATTACCTTACAAAACCACCAACCACAATTCAAAATCTCATCAAACACCCAATAATGGATCCATAAATTGAGATTAGATGGCTATAATAAATAAATAATGTTTCCTAAAACACAATTCTCATATAATAATATCCAATTAAGAATTTATAGAACAACAAGAAATAGAGAACACACATACCTTAATGATTCCCGGAGAAAGCACAACGACTAACAAAGTTCTAGAAAAAAAATACAAATTCAGTGATATATCTATATGAAATATAATTATATCTTTTCACAATCCATATATCTACCCAAAAAACTCTATTATATTATTTTGTTCAAGAGAAGAATGGTAAATAAATAACATGAATTAAAAAAATAAGAAACAAGAACATATATTTGAGAATCGTGATAAAACAATCAATGATCTATTGAAATCAAACATCACAACTTAAAGAATCCCTAAAATCACTATGATGAGTCTTCCTGGTTATGTTTCTAATCCAATATGATAATAACTATCAAAATTAGTTAATTATCGAGCTATAAAATAAAAATTAATAATAATTTAAAAATGTCACAGGATTTAAAAAACTGTTTTCCAACCATGTGCCCCATTTTGGGATACTAGAAGAGATGCATAGTATGGTTGCATGGTTTGGGAAAACCATGCACAAACCCTGAATAACCCCACTGTCTCAAGATGTATGGTTTTAGGGATATGATACATGATTAATACTAATTGTATTCTTAATCATACATCGACCTCTAGGACTCAAACATACAATGCACGATTTCATGTGATAACCTGCATAATTTTCTCTAACAATGCACTAACCATCCAAAGGTCCAAAATCGTCTAAAAATATACAAAATTCACCACAAAACCCCATGATATGACCCAAAATAAATATTTTCAAAAAAAGGAATGTATGTACCTGAATGCCGGTGTCGGGATGTTTAAATTCTCCCCACCATAAATGCTTTATGCCCCCAGAAATCTTGTCAATAAGAATCCATAAAAAAGGTGAGGCTATTTATCTCTAATAAATTCCCCACATTCCCAAATATCATAATAATAATATCCTTACTTACACAACAATAGACCAAATGTATGTATTTCCCATAAACAACCCTTATCAGATAATTGATAATCTAAACTTTCTTCTTGTTTAGGGATATGTTAGGTTCTTTATCAAAGTTCTCTCAAATGAAAACATGATACATGTTTGAAAGATAATTCTTGAGCTATGATACATAAAACACATCATGGATGATTTAAAATATGATGGAAAATCAAAATGTCATGACTACTTTCAAATCTTCTTAAAAAAATAAAATGTTCCCACATATCTAATTGAAAACTTCTCCTATTTACCAAGCCGTCGATATCCCAAAGCAAGGTGAGACTCTAAAAAACATCAGGTCATTGAAAAAGAACTCTAAAGGGAGTTAAAGATGATAAAACAAAGACTAATACCATCTATGTTCCATTACTATTCTCTGATGAATCAACTCAATTGTTTCCGTCATCTCTTCAACCAAACTAGCTCCCATAGGGGAAGCTTCACCAATATTAAACAAAAATAAGTATAGACTTACAAGGCTATCCATACATGACCTAAATTGTTTCCATCTTAATGGATTACTCATAACTATTGTTATAGTCAAACTCAACTAGCCCCGAATGAAAATACCATGAACCAAAGAAGTCAAGGACACAAGCACAAAGCATTTACTATGGAATATATATAGTTCATTCCCTCTGAAAATCTATTTTAGGATGATATGATGTGCTCACATTTACATGGGATATAATCACCTCGGGATAAATCTAAAAATAAGAAGCTAATTGAGGATACCTATCATGAACTATAGAAGAAGAAAGTCCTTGTAATATGATGATCTCCTACACACATATATTTCCCATTTCCTCATCAATGGTCATTTCACAAATAGGAATAATGCATGATGATTTGGTTAATTGGTCAATCACTAACCAAATCACATTCTTTACTGAAGGCTTTCATGGAAAAACAACCACAAAGTCCTTCATTATCTCATTCCACTTCTAAGTCATCAATGAAAGTGGTTAAAGTAGACTTGAAGGTTTTTGATGCTCAACATTAATTTGTTTCCAAGTATTACAATTAGAAAAAAAATCATAAAAGTATTCATTCATACATGGCTACCAAAAAAGGAACTTCATATCATGAAACATTTTCATCATGCATAGGTGTACCGCCCACTAGTATTGATGAAAACCCCCCATCACTACCTTCCTTGTAGGTGATAGAACACTGTAGTTGTTCTTGAAGAAAAGGATATGCTAAGAATAAAAATAACATTCAATAATGGTCTCCCCGCCATATAAAAATACATAATTCCATGGAACTCATCATTAAATAGATATTTATGGATAATAATATTGAGAAGAGGGGATATAAATTGAGAACTTGAAAAACAAAACCATGGTCTCATCCTCTCAGATTCCCAAATCCATGTGAGTAAAGAGATCCATCATATTCTATTACTCATAAGATTATTTCATGGAGTGGTATGCAAGATCCCTTCTAAAATCATCAGTGATGAAATTAACCTTACCAAGGGTGTACTAACTATCAATTTTAAATTCATATAGGTACTCTACCCATCACCTCTACCCATCACCTCTACCAATGACTCAGATCTATTTTCAATAATATATAACTTAAATTATTATGATTGGAGTTGACAGTAATCCTTTCTCTAAAATGGTAATGTATCCAACTCTTAAGAGCATACACCACATTAGTGAGTTTGAGATCATGTGTGTGATAGTTGTTATAATGAGGAAAAAATTAAGAAAAATCATAAGCCATCACGTGATCACACTGCATAAGAACACATCCCATACCAAAACTGGGTGCATCATAGAAGACTAAATAGCCCTACCTAGCTTTTTGAAGAGTCAACACTATCATTGAAGTCATACAATATTTCAAATCATCAATGTAATCCTAAAATTCAAAAACTAAAATAAAATTTACTTCCTTCAAAGTGATTAAAGTCAATAGAGAATCCAACTTTGAGAAATCTTTCACGAACCAATGGTAACACCCTACCAAGACTAAGAAGATATGAATCTCAAAGATGGTTCATGTTTCTTACCATGTCATAACAGATTTCATTTTTTTAGGATCAACTAAAATTCCCCGTCAGGAAATCACATGACCTAATTACTTTACCTCCAAAATCTAGAAGTTTCATTTAGAAAGTTAAAATAGAGTATGTGATTTATCAAGATTCCTTGAACTCATCTCAAATAAAACACATGATCCACCCTAGTTTTAGAGTAAACCACGATTTAATCTATAAATAACACAATGAAATAATCAATGTACTAATAAAAAATCTAATTAATCAATTCCATAAACATAAGAGGATAATTATTTAAACCAAATGGAATAGTAAGGCACTCATAATGGTTATAACTTCACTTGAAAATAGTCTTAGGGATATTAGAGTCATTGATCCTAAAATGGTGATAACCAGAGTGATGGTAAAATTTTTTAAAAGCACTTCACCCATTTATCTATTCAAAAAAATCATCAATACAAGTTAATAGATACTTGATCTAGGCCATGAACTAATTGAGATTTCAATAGTAAACAACATGTTGAAGGGTCCCATTATGCTTCATGGATTAAATCATTTGGGATGTCACGACCCGACCCTACCCGGGCTCGAGCCGCAACTACCCCAAGCCCACCTCCATAGGCCAGGGGCTGGCGACCAGTGCCGAAGGCGCAATAACTTGGGGAGGCCTTTGCCTAAGTTCCTGTACACGCACACACAGCACACTCAATGAAAAAGTGCAGAGTAAAAGAGAAAAGACAAGTAAAGTAAAAGGGAAACTGATATAAATAAACCACAAGTGCATCGACCTCTAAAAGTACAAGGAATGTGCTGATAGTAACTAAAAAAGAAAAGGGGGAAAACACATGCCCAACCAGAAAAGAGCCATAACCCGGCAACAGGTAAGAAAAAAGAAAACAGCTGGAAAGGGCCCCCACCTGGAACCCGACTCCGACCACCGCACGCAGTCCACGCTCCTGAACTCCTAAGCTCCACAGAAGTCACAACCAACCTGTTCGTCTTCTGCAAGGGCACACCAAGTGCAGGAAAAGACCAAGCCGGGGTGAGTATAAAAATACTCAGTAGGATACCTCGAGGCTCAAGGGAGCAATAAAGGATGTACCGAAGGGCGAGCAATAGAGCGAACAGAAAAAGTAAAGGAGTACAACTTAAAGTGTAGTAAAGAGTCCATATCAACCCAACTAGAGAAAGGAAGAAGACTCATCCAAACACAAGGAGCTGGAAATGGTGAGAAGATGAAATTCTCATCAAGTTTTCGCTACCTATAGTGGGAGAGTAGACTCATCCAACCACGAGAAGCTAGACATGGAAAGCACGTGGCATACCCCGCGCGTCTTCTCCTCTCCTGGAGGGAGAGTAAGCAAGCCCAAGAAGTGGGTACTAGAACAAGGTATGTACATATCTATATTCTCTGTCAAGAAGCCCAAACATGTTCGTAAGGGGATCCCCGTCCTGTAGCCCAGCCCAGGAAAGTGAGTAGCCAAAAGTCTCAGAAGTAACACCATCGATGCCCAACAACCCGCACGTCTACCTCGAACTACAAGTCAAGGGGATCAAACCACCGAAACCTCGACACTATCCGCTTTGGGCGGCACTGACTCGCCCGCACGATTTTAGGTTGCGTCACAAGGACGCTTCTTGTTGGGGAAATAACCCCTTGCACTTGAGAGTTCTAGGGAAAGTCAAACCACACCACGTCACTACCTTGAAGTTGAGAGTTCTTCTCAAAGCCAAAGCTGCCACATCACTAACCCATAAAAATGAGGGTCCCGCTCTGCAAGACGTGGAGTAAAGCCACAGACTATCCTAGTAGAAAAGACTGAGTCTGAAATGTCAATGGGTGACCCACTGCCTAGACCTGCTAGAGGGTAAACCCTAACCAGATATCGGGTGACCCACTGCCCATCCCTATTGGAGGGTAAACCCTAATACATCATCAGGAAACCCAATGCCTAGCCCCACTGGAGGGTAGACCTGGAATAAGTCGACAGGTGACCCACTGCCCATCCTTGCTGGAAGGTAGACCCGGAACAAGACGACGGGCGACCCACTGCCCAGCCCTGCTGGAGGGTAGACCCAAAAGGTCATCGGGTGACCCACTGCCCAGTCTCTGCTGGAGGGTAGACCCTAAGAGTATCGGGTGGCCCACTGCCCAGTCTCTGCTGGAGGTTAAACCCTAGAAGTCAGTGAGAAACCCACTGTCCAGTCTTTACTAGAGGGTAAACCCAAAGAAGCCGATGAGCAACCCACTGCCCAGCCCTGCAAAAAGATAAGCCCGGAACTACTCTAGCCATCTTCACTGGATGGTACTACTGGAGAGCCCTGCTCAAAACAACCACATCCCTGCTGGAAACAAACTCCTGGGTAGAGGATCTGTGCCCGTGTAATTGTGTTGGACACACCGAATCCACAAGAACTCTATCAGGGAACACAGAGTGACAGGAGAATCTCCCCATGCCTCACAAGGTGATCACACTCCAATCCGTTGAGTCACTATAGAAGAGAACTGATTCAACTCATCCCAGAAAGTGGGGAAAACATCCTCACTACACGAACACCCATAGTCGCAAATGGTGCCGTAGTTCAGTGGATGGGCATAGTACTGAAACCCCTCACAGCTGGAGAAACAGAGGAACAACCCATCTCTGCCGGCCAAACCATCAAGAATGAAACCATGGGGAGACAACTCAACCCTGCTTGTCAAACAAACGAGCATAGAGGGACCCTCTACGTCACGAGAGGTCAAAGTACGCAGCGCAGAACATGGAACTCACGTGGGGCCCACACGACGTGTGGCCCCCATCTCCACCCCAACTAATTGCACGAACATTGTCAGGTACAAACATCCCCAACGTGTAACTCCAAGCATACCCGTAGACTCCCAGAGTATACCACATCTCCAGCCCTAAGGCTATCGTGCACACGCCACCCCAACATCAACGCGAAGGGTGTAAACGTAACTTTGCCAACTTTCCACCTCATCGGCCCAGGCACAACCAACCACATCTCATTAAGCATTTACTCCACTCACACGGGAGTGCACGCGATCACGCACCAAGGATTCTATGCAGGCATCACAGAAAGAACCAACATCGGTACGCCTTTCGTGTTTCCACATTTAATGAGATCATGCAAGAGGCTCCACACGCCTGAACATATTGCACCATTGTAATCATCGCGGAAAGACATGAAAGATAGACTACTTACTCGCCTCAAACGGATATCCGATGGAAAATTCGCCAACACCGCCTTATTCCCGAACGACGTCCCATGGTCCCGAGCCTCGGCCCCGAAAATAGTCGGGCACATTGCACTATTGCGATCCCCTCGGGAAAACACGTAAAAAGGGCTGCTCACTTTAGCGCAATAGATATTCGGAGAAAAATATGCATTCCGGCGCACCGCACATGAGCGGTGCTTCGTGGGACCTGCAACCCGGTCTTGAAACACAACGAACAGATCACACCGTTACGATCCTCTTGAAAAAGTACACGAAATGGACTATTCACTTGTCCAAAACGGACACCCGGTGATAAATCCGGAATTCACCGTCAACTCCCGAAACAACCCTCATGGGGCCCGCACCATCGTTCCGAATTAGAGAAGGCAGATTGCACCATTGAAATACCCTCAGAAAAACATCCAGAATTGACTGCTCGCACGCCCCGAACAGACGCCCGATGAGAAAGTTGTTAAACGCTGCTCGCAGCTCAAAAGATGGGTCATGCGGCCCATGCCTCAACTTCGACATCAACTCCTAAAACCAATCTGGAAAGATCATCCTCGACACCAGGGTCCCAATTCCACTAATGACGATCTAAATGGACATCAGACGCGTCCGCGCCGTCCAAAACAAGATCCCCCGAAGAAAACGTCAACTGACTTAAAGACGTGTCGTGCCCCCGAGGCCCCTCGTTTAGGGAATTAAAAATTCCCAAAACCATCTCAAAAAGTCATCCTCGATGATACGTCTCAACAGATGCAGACGAAACTCAAAACGGACGCCTGTAGCGGAAAATACGGGTGTATGAAAACTGAGGGGGGCAAGGCCCCTTGGGCCAGACCGGCCCGGGCGGGCCGGTCCGGGCCGGCTCGCGCCGACCAGCTCAGTTCGGAGCGCCGGCCCGCGGCTCTGCCGTGCGGGCCGGCCATGGACCCATGGTCCACATGCAAACCAGACTTCATGGCTAGTCGTCGCGCTGCGCGACGACCCGTGAGATGCGGGTCATGTCTCCCCTGCAGGGTCGCACCGCGACCCCGGTTCTCTTCCCTCGTGCCGTCACGCACGACCGATGCCTGAAGACCATGCCGCCACGCCGAAGGCTGTCGGAGCCCGTTGCCGAAGCCTCCACCTAGACCTCGCCATGCCGTTGCTGATGCTGAGCGCCCCGCTACCTGGAAGAAGAGCTTCCACCGCCGAAGCCCCTGCCGCCGCCGCTGGAGCTCTTCGGAAAAAAGAGAAACCCGCCAGGAAACTTCGAAAACCCACAAATTTCGACGAGCCGTTGCGGCCTCCTCCGAACTCAGATTTCAAATCAGAAATGAGTGATGGGAAAAAAAATGTATACTACATGACCATGGGATTTTTTCGAAGATAAAACAAAAAATCGACGCTAAAATTTGCATTCAAAGAGGGGTTCATGATTTAAAACTCAACGAGAACCGCCTACCTCTTGGGCATCGCCTGACACTTCCCGGAGGGTCCGCCGCCACACCACTGCCTTGTCGGAGCCACCTCTCCAGAGTGGAGGAGGAGTGGGAGGGCTGCCTCCTGCTGCTGTCCAGGAGAGGAAGAAGAAGAGGGAGGGGGTGAGTTAAGTGTTTAAATAGAAAACACTAAACCACCCGCCCGTCGGCCCGAACCCAAACTCACAACGGGGTCGGGATTAAGCCTCCCCTAGGCTAAATACCATGCTATGAACACAACAGAGTTCTCTGAATTTTAATTAGAGGCCCCCTTCAAAAGTTTTAAAACCAAACTCCTAGAGACGCCAAATTAAGAAAATTCCCCTGGGGCCATTTTTCTCAAACGACTCGCGCCCGCGAAACTTACACCCCTCCTAGGGTAAACGGCATGCTCCGAACTCAACAGTTCCCTCAGTTTTCCAATCCAATCCACTGTTTAAGGGATACACGAGTGAAGCCGTTAAATGAATAAATTAATTATTTAATTATCCGTCTAACGTTTCGAAAGTGGGCAAGGGGTCCAAACGTCCTGCGCTAACAAGTTTTATATCACTCCTAGGGTAAACACCCCATTATGGACCCATCTGTACACTCGGATCTCTGATCCGGATCACCGTTTAGGAGTTATCCATTTTATTTGGCATTCCTAGTGTGAACGCACTGAAAATTTAATTCCGGCCACACCGGGGCTCAAAATTGCACGCCGTCTGAGGGCACTGCTCTGGAATAATATCAAAGAAATTTCAAAAGACTTTTATATCCAAAAACCGGGTTCTTACATGAGATGACCAAGGAAATAAATTGGGTTTATTGAATCCTTTGGATATAATTTAATCTACATAAGACTTTAACTACTTTAGTTCATATTGTACCATATGGTAAAAGGGAATAAAACTAGGCAGGGTAACTAGTACTAAGTAGATAGGAAAATACACCTCCCTCACTAATGAAAAAACATAAAAGTATGATAGAAAAACATTGAGAAACTTATCCAGTACTATAGGAAGATCAATACATGAAGATTTATGCTCCAGTTAAACTAAAAACATGGATATCATCCTACCAAACTCAATAAGATGATATCTATATCGACTCAATATTGAGTCCAATTAGTTATTAATAACATAGAACTTCTCATTAGGGTTAGTAAACAAGACCTACCAAAAACAAATTTGACATGATATTTAATTCTGATCAGCCAGTCCATAATGAGAATGAAATCTATAGGTTTCATATCTGTAACAAAAAAGTATCAAATAAAACCGAATCCCAATAAAGAGAAAATGAAAGAGAGGTATCAAAGAACCTAATCCATATTTATCATAAGAGTCATAATAATATCTATTAAATGAGAGAACATATCTATAGGAATATTCAATAGTTATACAACATGGGTAGATATAAAGAATGAGAGGCACTAGTATCAAATGAAATATTCACTAAATACAAAGAAATGGAAATGGTAACTCTCACTATTATGGGAAAAGTATCATCTTTCCCTAGATACTCACCCACCACATGAATATTCTTTAATAATAATGGTTGTGTCTAGAACCCATTTATTCTTTAATCATTTAGATGCACTATAAATTTTACCACTACTTTCGATCCCATAACACTCTGTGGAGTAGAAAAAACATGGAAAAACTTTTTAAAGTGACCTGAGAATCCATAAAATGTATAGATATTATTGCCTCTAGGAAATATTACTTTGAGTGTCTAAATTTATCATGTTGGAAACAAGTTCGTGGTCCTTTACCAGATACTGCAAAATATTTTGAAGAAGAATGGTTCCAAGAGCCACCACTATGTTTTCTATAATGAGACTTATCCTGATTCCTCTTACATTGAATGGGAACACTCAAGCTACCATGGGAGTGTAAGGAACTCATGTTAAACCTAAATTTCCACCTAGGTCAAGTTGCACCATCAAATCTCTATCCATAATATATGCATATGAGGTAATATTCAACATGAAAACATGATATTTTATATTTACTTGAAGTCCAATATTGAACACCTAAGATTTTATCTTCTCATTTGATACTACCTTAGGAAAGAAACAAAAATCTTGAGAAAACTACAGACATACTTAGTCACTATCCATTCACCTTACTGAAGGTTAAGGGACTCCATTGGCTTAGACAATACCAATGACTCTAGATAAAACTGCTTCATAGAAAGATACCTAAAGCATTTCCTCTACAAGACTACATTATTTCCTTCAAGAACCATTGAATCCCACAAACTTCTTCTAGACCCTTAAAGTTTCATGATGGCATATTTCACCTCAATGGAGTCTCAAAAATCAAGGAACTTAATTAGTTTATCAACCTTTTCAACCAATCCTCTAATATTTGTGGAAAATTGGTACTCTATAATTATAGTAGATTTTGTGGAATAAATTTAAGGTAAAAATCTATGTTATCATCCCTATGAGGTACAAAATCTATGAACATAAGAGATTTGTGTGTAGAAAATTGGTCCAGATCTTGCACCACATGTACAAAAAACACAATAATTTTCTAAATAATTGGTTTGTGAAATTACTATGGTTCATAATTAGCTCCCCCTCTAGGTCTGTTCAAATTTCTTGTTGGGGGATTGGTAGTTCACAATATCAACATATTACAATAGAAAAAGTTAGTCAAGAGACAAAATTTAACGAAATATAGCAATAATAATTCAACTAGGAAAAAAAAATATCAGATCAATGCTTTAGAAAAGATCTATAATTAGATAAAATAACTTCTCAAAGATTATTTTTCACCAACATTACATGGTAAATTTAGGATCTTAAAGTTGATATATGTCGATGAAATCACTCATAACATACCCCTTAATTTCAAAAAATTCTATCTCATGTCTATCAAGACATCCCAAATTTCATACTGCCGTCCAATAAAGTACACAACCTACCTCTGATACCAATTTTTCATGAACCAACTTATATAACCCTCTATAATAGTACCTGAATCAATAATAACATGGCTCGAAGGGTGTTTTCGATCCCTACAGGATAATGACTAGCACCTGGGTATCACATTCAATCAAGATGGAATAATTTTTCCACAAGAACAACTCTTCAAGATATAGAAGTGGATATGAATCAATAAAAATTTATTATTCCAAATATTATATAAGATAAAATTACCATATGTAGATCAATAAAATTTCCAAATATGGTACATAAACTAAATTAATCACATAAAACCATCAAGAAAATAACCTAAAATCTCCCTACAACAATTGGTTCACAAGCTCCATTGGTCACCACTAACTCTCAATATATTACTGACCAAAAAAGATGGCATCGAAATATTTTCCTTCAACCATGAATAAGAAATTCTAAATATCCCTAATGGAAAATTTAGGGTGTAAGAAAAAACTCCTTGTAGGATCTTACGAATTAATCCTTAAAAAATCCATATCAAATAAACAAAATATTATCAATTTTAAATAAAACATGGCATTGAAAAAATTTCTCAATTTATAAAAATATATAATTTCTAAATAACATCAATAGATTAAAAAAAAATGGTACAAAAGTTCATTTCCATCAAATTAGTTATACATGACCATCTATGTCAAATCATTCATGAATAATAATTTCTATCAAAACTGACATGAATAATCATTTTAATGAAATAATGACATATATAATCATTTTCAATCATAACACCATAGTAATAATACCTAGGGTAAGTTAGTTCCGGTCATTAGGTTCCAAATAAACTTAGTGAAATACAACTCTAAGTGTGAACACACTTTCTATATCTCAAGAAATTGGGGAAAAATAGATAATCCCAAAGAATAAACTCATTTCCCTTATGATAGTTTAGTTATAATTGTCATCATAAATTTATTTCTACATATCAGTTTAACTAATGTGTATATCATTCTTCCTTACTAACTAGGTTCCCATGTGCTTTAAGGTAATCAATCATACTTGGGGATATCATTTATTTCAATCAATCTAAAATCACTCCAAAAAATCATTAGATATTCCACAAATCAAGTTTCAAAAAATTAAATTTCATTTCAAAAACCAACATCATTGGTTTTCATAAAAAAGACACACATTTTATATCAATTCATTTCAAATCATAAAAAATTTCTGACCCAGCCCGCAGGGGCTGGGTGAGTTGGTTCAAGGTAGTGGCGTCCTGTCGCTGAGGTTCCAGGTTCGAGTCCTCACAAAGGCAACGCGCACCATATGCCAGCGATCCTGTTGTCCCCTCGACTCTGTGTGGAACTGGCCCAAGCCCAAGGGTTGGCCACCTTGGGCCTAGCTGGGGACGTGCGGCGTGTAGGTGGGCATGCCATCTCAATACCTCGTTACCCAACAACACGTTTGTAGTTGGGGTTTAGCTTAGTGGTAAGAACCCTGTAATACTACATGGAAAATGGGGGTTCAAAACCCATGGGGAGCAGGCACTGTAGCAGCACTGTAGTGATACTGTAGCAGCGGCGTCACTGTTCATCAGCGGGTACTGTAGCGGCGACAGGGCACTATAGCGGCGGCGATACAGTGCGGTACTGTAGCAACATGTTACTATTCACAGAATGTGAATTGGCCTTGGATATATAATGGGCTACAAGCCCACTGGGCCTTCGGTCTATGTAATGGGTTTCCCTCTACCCAGTTAAAAGAGGTCTTTGCTTTGATTTAATAATAAAAATGAGGCTTCGACCCCAACCATTAAAAAAAAATTCTTACCTTTTCATCTCAAAATCCATCATGAAAATAATTCTTTAAATCACTCATGAATTCAAGATAATTTTTTAAATATCACACATTATTTTAAAATCAATTTTCAAAGTAATTCCATCTCACAAACCTTGCCATTTTAATGTAATTTAGAAAATACTCAAATTCAGCTTTGGAAATCAATTGTTAATCCATTTCAAATTAAGAAAGAAAAAATAGTTTCAAATGTTAGAAAATTCCTTATGAAACCACCTAATAAAATTAAAAATCTCATAAAACATACAAAAAGTGATCCTCCGAAGGAGATAAGATGTCCAGAATTAATCAGGAAAGTAATATAGAAACCAAATTATCATATAATAATCATTAATTCAACATTTTTTGAATAGGTAGAAAGAGAGAAGACACATACCACAATGATTCCCAAAGAAAAAAAATGATCAATTACAATTCAGGAAAATAATTACAAATTCACAATGGATCTATAAGAAATCTTATTAGATCATTTCACAAACTATAGATCCAGAATCAACAACCCCAACATGTGATATCATTCAAGAGAATAAAGGAGGATCTAGAAGTTTAATGAATAATGATAATAAATGGGCAAAAAACATTGAGAATATCGATCTAACCGAAAAATATCTATCAAAATCAAAAATCAAGAGGAAAGGAATCCCCAAAATCTCTAAGTGGAGTCTACGTGGGAAAGAGACTAATCCAAGATGAGAATAATGAGGTAAATCAGGTAGGTATCGAGTCATACAATTAAAATTCTGAATAATTAAAACACATCGTATGGTTTTTATAACACCCATAAAAATATAAGAGAATAAAATTTTATTAAATATCATTTGAAACACAAAACATAGATTTTATCATGTGGTATACGCAACACCGTGTTAGCTTTCATTTCACACAAGACCGAGTTTTACCAAACAAAAATAGAAAATTAATGTTATTATTTAAAATATCACATAGTCATTTGAATGATGAGTATGAATAAGATTAACTAAATTTTGAAAATATAAATTTTCCTAAAATTTATTTATTATCTATTTATTATTAATAAAATACAAATTATTTTAATGAAAAATATTTTTTTTCCAAAAAACAGTATTTTTTCTAAAAATACGGGTTAATCATGCATGGTGCACATAATTTAGAATTAATTTATAAAACTTTTAGAAAATTTATATGAAATAATAAATTCAATTTTTTAAAATATAATACCAAAAGTATCTTATGGTTAATTTTTGTAATTTTTCTAAGATGTTTCATTTTATTGATGAATAGTGAAAATATTGAATTCTAATTGAAAACTACCTTTTCATTTGAATAATTTATATGTTTAAATTTTATTTTAATTTTTTGAAAAGTAAAATTATATCAATTTTATATAAATTAAATAAAAATATCATTAGAACCATAATCATATTTTATTTAGATATAAAAATATTTCAAACGTTTTAACATTTTCGCTATTAAAACCCGCTTTCTCATCATGTCTGCTGGATTAATTTTAAATTAAATTATGATACTTATGTGAGTTGAATTTATAAAATTCAAATCAATAACTGGAATAAGAATAATTTATAATTTATAATGATTTATAAGTAATTTTTAATAAAATTATTAGTGAAAATTATTACAATTAATTATTGTAATTATGGTAAAAACAAGTTTACTTAGTGATTAAACTTAGAATATATGGGTTAAAATGACCAAAAAATAATTAATACAACCATTGGATGGAAATATTTAGAACCTTAAAAACTTATTCTCTATTTTATGATTTATTAGGATACTATTCCATGAAACTGACCTACATAATAGGTTAAGGAAAAAGACAAAGAGGATCCTTCCATTCCTTTAATTTTTTTAAATCTTTCATATAAATAAAAACATCATATTTTAAATTAAAAATATTATGTTGAAACATAAATTTATTTTTTTATCTTGATAATATATTTTAATTTTTGGTATGTTGAATAATTACTTTAAACTCTTAAGAAACACCGACGCAAGAATTAGTTTGGTAATAAATAACTAAAATAAAAGAAAATAAAAATATTAGAAGTAAATTAAATTGAATGAATTATTGTCTTAAATTAATTTTGAGAATTAATATTTAATTATTAATAGTTATGAAATTAATATATTCTAATTCCATCACTTTTTTGAAATCTTTAAATTCAAATTAAATAAATAATGTCAAAATTGACATTAATGTTATTTTATTAAATGATTAAAAAATTTAAAATATACTATCTTATGAAGAGTAATTTTTAAATGTAAATAAATATAAAATATGTTCCATTCATTGACCAATTGATTTTTTATAATGAACTCATTAACCCCAAAATAGTTAGGACATTGTTAGTATAGTTAGGGTTCAAGAAGTGTTTTTTCACATTACTTGTGTATCTGTTAAATTTAATTTACAACATACATGGGTTTATTATTTTTTTAAATTATTTTTAGTATTTATAATTAGTGGGAATAAATTTCCTAATAATTATAACTTTATTTTAATATGAATTAATAAATTTCCAGGGTTATAAAATTATTTACCTCAATAAAAACCAAAATGGTAAAAGTAGGGAATCATAGATGTTAAGAAAAAAATTTAAAAATTCACTTATTTTTATGTTTTGTAGGTTCTTATCAAAACAATAAACCATTAAGTCCATTAGTATTCAATTTTCAAGACACACGAGTTAAGAGAGACCGCCCAAAAGTGAATACTTTTGAGTATTTACATGAATACTTCTCCTCCTCAACTATAAAAGGGCACTCACTCTTGCCCTTATTCACACATCTCAATAAATTTAGATCAACCAAAAATTACCAGAATCACTTCCAAACATCCCTAAACTCATACAAGAATAATTATTTTGGGAATAAAGCAATCCTATTAAGGGTTTATTTGAAACCAAAGTTGTATACCCAAAGAAAAGGTCATGATATTCTAAAAGCGTTTTTATTTTTTTCCCTTCTACACTTAATTCAATTACTATTATTAACTGATTATATAATAACCATAGTATCTGAAATACATTGAGATGTTTTTATTTTAATGGTACTACCTACAAATTTACACACTTCCATCAAATGGTTTATGAAATAATTTTCTTGTGTGTACGATAAACTACTTCCCCACGAACAGTTTTCATTCGTTTTTCTTTGAACACCTTTAAATGTTGGTAATAATGATTTATTTATAGTTTATATATAATATATTTGATATTTATTATGTTATTATGCATCTATAATTTTTTTTATCACACATACCTTCATGTATTCCATTTTGTGGGAACATGATATCGTCTCTCGTGTGTACGACAGAGTACCACCTCGTGAAGCGATGTGGTTTGTTCACGCCTTACATAGAATGTATTAAGGATCGTTTTATAAAAATATGTGATATATATAATATTATAATGATATTATAATTAATATATATATATATATAATTTAATTTTCTTTATTTAAATACAATATAAAAATAGAAACCATGTTCATGCATATGTACGACCTACTGTCTCCATGAACAATATATTTCATTTTCTGTCAACAAATTTTATGGATTAATATAAAGAAATATATAGTGAATATATATTATATTTATCTCATGGTTTAAATTTTGTATATGATTAAATCATTATCTAATTATGAGGAACAAAAACAAATAAGTTAAAACATACCTAAAAAACGAGGCAATTAACACCCAAAATAGTAAAAATAATGAAATATTATTAACAAAAGATTGATAATATGTTATAAATGGGTCATATATGATATTATAAATATTAATATGGTTCTATTATAAGTTAATAACATTATGAAAACTATTATACAAGAGGGTAAATTTTATTCAACCAAACAGAACCATAAAGAAAGGGATTTCGTCTCAATTTACATTCCGTTGAGTATTACTTGTTATTATGACCCAATTCAATTTTATATGGTGCATATACTACCAATTTACAAGTATTATTATGAATAATTATTTGTCCATGGTATTTTAAGTTTTACTTTCAATTTTTCATCCAAGGGGATTTGAAATGAAAATTACAAAGTGGTAAAAGTTAATGAATAATCTCACATTCTTTTGTGATTGCTAACATTCTCTTGAAAAAATCACTTTGATGTGATCATTTTACATTGGAAATTAAATTTAAATTAAATATCCATATATTATCATGATGGATATTTCTATTTCATGAAACATATACCATTTTTAAATATGGTTTTTACTTTTAAATTTATTTTATTAAGTGGGGAAATATTAATAAATCCTTATCCTTTACTCAATATACATATTTGATAAAGAAAATTGTGTATTAATTAAATTTTTAATGTGATATATGAATAATTCTTATGAAATGAAATAATGGGATGATAAATGGTTAATGAAATCCATTTCATGCATTTTTAGTCTCATGAGACAAACCATTTGGCCAAATTATTAATTACACAATTATTTCTATAAAACATTATTCTTAAATTATTTATAATATTCATGGTCATGTTTCAAGCCCATGTTATTATTTATATGGAACTATTTGATCACCTTTTCTTTCTTCCATATTATGCTCACATTATTGAATATATGTCATGGGTTTTAGTTATTTAAATTTCAATATTTATTATGATATATCCACTTATTTAAATGGAATGTGTTTCAATTATATACCTTTCTATTTTGATCATTCTTCTTGATTCTTGATAGCTTCCATTGTACTTAACCCTTACTGAGCATTTGACCTCACCCTTATTTCCTTCCTTTTCTCAGGTTTTGAAGAAAAGATATTATAATGATTTTTCAAGGATAAAATTTATTGGATTTTGTTATTTATTTTGTATTACCAATGTCAAATGGATATCATGTATTTAATTTGGTTTTATAAAAATGGTAAACTAGTCGGTCCTTAGAGATTTGATTCTTTGTATCTTGTGAAAATGTAATGGAAGTAGGCCTCAACTCTGAGCTTCAGGGGCTGGGCAGCTATAGTTGGTATTCGAGTAATTTTTGTTTAATAATTGTGAACTAGATTTATAAAAACACAAATTATAGAACATAACCCTATGATATATTTTTAGGATAAGTATATAAGAACATCCTAATGTTTTATAAGGGTAGAGATTATGTGGGTCTTCCTAGAAATACATCCTTATATGGATAGTAAAAGTGGATTTGGTTTTGGAATAGATATAACTAAGGGAAATTACTATTAAAAGGAAACATCTGGCCTGACTTGAGTATAACCTGGTATATACCAACTGGTTTGACTACACACATGGTTTGACAACCTCAGGGGATATGATTAGCTCAATTCACAATTCCTTTACAAAATTTTATGAAGGATTTGAAAGTAAATATATTCCAATGAATCCATGTTTAGGATTATGAGATTATTTATGGATAAATTTTTGATTTATGATTGATATTTCAATTTTTCGGGATTAAACATTACGTTACATAATGTTATGATATTATCTGGCATATGTCATTGTTTAGAAATGACACCTAGAAGGATGAAGGCTATCAATACTCATGTAAAAGTTAGAGGTTTACATACTGAGAAAGCTAATATAGATAGTATTATAACTGATAAAGTTAGGGATATATTTGGTAAGCTTAATAAATTTATGACAACAAACCACACATGGGTGGAGAAACCTGTTCCACAATGAGATTCTTCGATGTTGGATAACTTTATATGATAGAGGACCCCATCATTTAGTAGGATTACTGATCCTATAGTATATTATAAATGCATTAATTATTTTGAAAACTTATTTATGGTATTGTGATTTGGTAAAAATGAAATGGCTAAACTTGTAGTGTATTTTCTCAATCTCAATGATGATCAATGATGGTTATTGATCTAGAGTACTAGGGAGGAAGAGTAAATAGATTTCATGGAATGGAAATATTTTAAGGAGATATTATTTGACAAACATTTCCTCTCTGATAAAAAAACAAAGATAAAGAGAAAGTTACATAGTTATAATAAAAAATAAGTAGATAGTGTTACATAGTATGAATCTATCCTTACAAGGTTAACAATGTTTACTATAGATTACATACACAACATAGAACACATGATAGACCATTTATTTGAAGGACTTAAGATAAGTTGTTGAAGGGATCTGGTCTCTCAAAATGTTCCTTCATACGATGAATTAGATTTTTATGTTATCAAGTCAGAGAAAGAATTATCTATGTCATATGGATTGAAAGGGAAGAAAGAGAAGAAGATGGTGACAAAACAAACAGTGGATAAAGGTAATAGGTAAATAATGATTTACCCACATTTGATAATTATAGATGAAATAATCCTGGTAAAATCTTGAAGGGGTTGAGATTTAGTTATAAGGGTAGAGAAAATGGTCCCTAAGAAAAATAATACAAGTGGGAGGCACAAAAAAATTCTTTCCAGTGTTTTAATGGTAGTGAAATGGGGCGCTATGAAAATAAATTCCCCAAGAATCAAGGAAATGTACCTTATAAGAATATAAGGGATCAAGGTAATGCTAATTTTGTTGATACAAACAACTTAGGATGATTAATGTTATTGTGTATTTGGATCCAAGATTTTTTTTGTAAATTTATTTTATTGATGATATTATGATCATAAAAATTATGAAATATAATAGGATTGTGCTACAGTGCTATTTAATTAAGGATTTGAAAGCATATGGTGAGTGATACCAATGAATAAGAAAAATGATTCGGTGGAATGTTCAACTTCTTGGAAAACACATGATTGAGGGAATGATAACCCATAATATGTTCCTGATGTTGATATAATGATGTTGTGACGAAGAGATGATGGATATGGATAAAGTAAATATCATTCTACTAACTACCTTTGAACTGATTATAAAGTTATAGATAATAATATTTTTGAAGTATTATAAGGATTAACATTTATTAAATTAATTAGGTTTAAAAATTGATGAGTTTTTAGAGATTAATGTATCACCACACCAAATTATGACACCGTTTTTAAGATATGAAGTGGAAATTTTTTAGTGAACAACCAAAGGATGATATTGTGCTTATAAAATTGAAACGTGTCAAGTATATTTTTTTATATACCTAGAGAGTGAAAGAAATACTCCACTCTAGGAAAAGAGACTTGAAAAAACATGATGTCATATTATAATCATTTATTATAACATCAATGAACTTTTTTACACCTCTAGTTTTTATCTTTGTGGTCATTACCTTTATCTGGAACATGTTTTCTATCACTCTCCATCAATATATAGGTGTTAGTTTTCTCTTCCTTGTGTATGTTTTCATTTCCCACCTATGTTACCCTACTCAAGAAAAAGTTATCTGATTATTCCATATTAGTTTTGTACTTATCTTTCTCTATAATCACGAGTTTCTGTTATTAACTCTTTTTATAATGTAGGTTTTTCAACAAAGTTATCTCCAAATGTCAAAACCTTGACTATTGAAATCAAGTTTAGATTATGGGGAAATAATTTATTTAATGATGGTGGAATGTAACAAATTGAAAATTTTAAAAGAATAAAATTTTATTCAATAGAACATTTGTCTTGAAACATGAATTTTAGCTTGTGGTACACGCAACACTATGTCAGCTTCCATTGCATGCAAGACCAAGTTTTACTAAAAAAAAATAAACTATTAATATTATTATATTAAATATCACATAGGAGATGGAATGAAGGGTATGAATAGGATTAAATAACATATGAAATATTATAGTTTACAAACATTTTTTATCTATTTATTATAAATAAAATTGGAATCATTTTAATGAAAAATGCATTTTAAAAAATATTTTTTTTCTTCTAAAAAGATGATTTAATAGTGCTAGTGTGCATAATTTGAAAATAATTTTTACCACTTTTAAAAAACAATTATTAAAAAATAAAATAAATTTTAAAAAGAGGAGTACCAAAATTATATTATGGTGATTTTTTTGGTATTTTTTGAGAAGTTTCCATTTTTTATGAGTAGTGGAAATACTGCATTTTAATTGAAAATTACCTTTTTATTAATATAATTTATAAGGTTAAATTATATTTTTGATTGGTTTTAAAGTAAAATTAGATCAATTTTATGTTAATTAATCAAATTTATTTAATTGGAAACATTTTATTATTTAATTTAGATATAAAAAATTTCAAACATTTGAATATATTCACTTTTAAAACCCACCTTCTAGTCACATCAATATGATTAAGTTTAAATTTAATTCTGCCACTTTCATGAGTTGAATTTGGAAAAATGGAATCATTATTTGGAGTAAGAATAATTTTTAATGTTTAATAATTTGGACTTAATTTTTGACCAAAATTATTAGTGAACATAAATAAAATTAATTAAAATGATCATGGTAAACACGAGTTTACTTAGTGATTAATCTTATAATATAAGGTGTAAAATGACCTAACAACTTGCAAAACATAGATTGGAACGAAATATTTATACAATTAACACCTTAGGATTTTTTTTAATACTTATTAGGATAATATTTCAACAAAGTGACATATATAAAAAGTTACTTATGGAACAAAATACAGAAAAGAAACCTTCCATGCCTTTGACATTTATAAAGCTTTTATATAAATAAAAATAAAATTTTCATTTATAAATATTAATTTAAAAATTAAATTAGTTTTTTATCATGATAATTTAATTTAAATTTTTAGAGGTTAAATAACTACTCTAAAATCATAAGAGACACCAGGACAAGAATAACTTAGTAAATAATTAACTAAAATAAATGATAATACAAATTTTAAAAGTGAAGTAAATTGATTGATTTTTTTTCATAAATTAATTTTAGATGAATATATCATCTGAAACTGGTTTAAAATAAATATTTTCAAATTCCATCATTTTATTGACAGTTATAAATTCAAATTAATTAAATAATGTCAAAATTAACATTAATGTTATTTTATAATAAATGATATTTTATTAAAAGATTTTTTTTTTGAAAAATCCTATAATTATAAAAGTTATCTTTAAATGTTAATAAATATAAAATATTATCCATCAATGTAAAAATTATCTTTAATAATGAACACACTAACCCCTAAATAGTAAAAACATTGTCAGCACGGTTAAGGTTAAAGTAGTATTTTTACGAGTTACTTGTGATTCTGTTAATATTAACTATCAAAAGACATGAGATTTTTTATTTTATAAATTAGATATAATATTTAAAATTATTTTCTATAAATTATATAAAAATTTCAACTTTATTTTACTATTAATTAATAAATTATAAGGTTTATAAAATTTGTTACCTTAATAAAAACCAAAATGGTAAAAGTTGGGAAACATATATGTTAAGGAAAAAAATTATAAAAATGTTTTTTTATGTTTTGGAAGTGTTTCTAGACCACATAAAATGTCCCCTTTATTATTATTCAATTTTTGATCCCCATGAGGTAAGGGAGACCTCCCAATAGTGAATACTTTTGAGTATTTACCATAATGCCACTCCTCATCAACTATAAAAGGGAACTCACTCTCCCCACTTATTCACACCTCCAAAGACATGTTTCTATAAAAAAAACCCCGATAAAACACTTAAAACTTCCATAACTGAATCCTATAATCCTTAGTTTGGTCAGAACTCAAACCTTTAAAGTTTTTAGTGAAAACAAAAGGAGGATACCCGAAGAAGAGGTAATGTTCTTCTAAAATAATTTTTATTTTATTTCCTTCTCCACCTAATTGAATTACTATTTCAAATTTATTATATTTTTTTTAAAGGTGAAGCTTTGGTCAAAGACCAAAGCACAATTTATTGAAAGTTAAAAAGGATTAAAAAAGGCGAAAGGAAAGGATTTTTTACAATCTCTATCAAAGAGATATAATAAGTCAGAAGGAATAGAGTCCAGCCAAGTCATATTTATTATATAATAACCTCATTATTATCCATATAATATGATTTTTATGTTATGGGTTTGACATAAAATTTTACACACTTCCATCAAATAATTTACGGAATCATCATTTGTGTGTACGGTGGAGTATCACCTAACGAACCGTTGTCGATTATTTTTCCATTACAACCATTTATGGTTGGGATTAATGATGTATTTATAGTTTATATAATATATATATATATAATATGATTTTATTATTCTTATGGAATTATTTTCTCACACATAAATTCATGTTTTCTATTTTTTGGGAATATGATATCTTCACTCGTGTGTACAGAGGACTACCACAATGTGAAACGATGTGATTCGTTCACGCTTTACAAGTAATATATTAAGGATGGTTTTATTCAAAATAAATTATATATATGAAATAAAAATTATATTTTATTGATAATATATATATATATATATCATTTACTTTTCTTTCATTCAATATGAAAATAAAATGGAAACAACGTTCATGCGTACATACAGTCTTCAATCACCATAAATGGTGTATTTCATTTCCTTTCACAAAATTTTATGGATTAATATAAATAATCATATAATTACTATATATGATATTAAAATCATGGTTTAAATTTTGGATATGATGAAATCATGATCGAATTAAGAGGAACAAAAAATAGCAAGTCAAAAAATACTCTAAAAAACAAGGCATTTAACATCCAGAGCAATGTAAATAATGAAATATTATTAACAAATGGGTGAAGAGATATTATAAATTGGTCATATAAGATATTATTAATGTTAATAATTTTCCATTATATGTAAATAAATTACTTTAAACCATTATAAAGAAGTTTAAAAATCATTCAACCAAAAGGGTGTGTAAGGTAGGTGATTTCATCTCAATTTGCATTCCATTGTGACTTATTTGTTATTATGAATCAATTAACTTTTATTTGACTTATATATTTTCCCATGAAATTTATTATAATAAATAATTAATTATTAATAGTATTTTATTTTTTACATTTATTGTTTTCATCGAAGGGGATTTTAATTGAAAATTTAAAAGTGGTAAAAGTTATTGAACAATATCACTTTGTTATGTGATTGTTAACTTTATGATGAAACAATAACTTTAATGTGATCATTTTTCATTGGGAATTATAATTCACTTAAATATATATATATTTTAATGATCTATATGATTATTTCCTATATTTGATACCATTTTTACATTCAATGTTTACTTTGAAAGTTATTTGATTAACTATGGAAATATTGTTAAAATGTATCATTTTCTCAATATGGATATGTTATGAGGAAATTTTTTTACTAATTAAATTGATTATTCAATATATAAGGAATTATTTAAACATGAAATGATGGTTTGGGGACCTATTAATTAAATCCCACCGATGCATCGATAGCCTCATTAGATGAATCAGTTTGAAAAATTTGATAGGTTGCTAACCATATACATAAACTATCTTGAGGATAGATCATGATATTATCTCTCTTGAAAATAGATATTGCTAATTTAAACATTTAAAATTACATAGTCCATCCTTATTGATATTCCATGTGGTTATTCTATTAATTAGAAAATCCATGGTCATTTTTCAGGATCTTGTGATTATTTATGTGGCATTATTTGATAACATTTTATTCCTACCATATTATGATCAAGTTATTGATTAAATGGAATGTGTTTCAATTATTTACCTTTCTATTTTTATTATGAAATATCAAGTTATTTAAATGGAATGTGAATCTGTTATTTATCATTCCATGTCGATCATGATTATTGATTCATGATTGATTCTACTATATATAACCATTACTGAGCATTTGATATTAAAAAAAATTTGTTTCCCTTCCCCAGGTTATGAATAAGAGATATTTGAATGAGTTTTAAAGGATTTATTTTATTTTCGTTTGTTATGTATTATGTTTTATTTTCTATTCCCAATGTAAAATGGCTATCATATATGTAATATGGTTTTCCAAAACATCTAAACTGAATGGCCCTTCAGGATTTTATCCCTTTAATATTTTGGCAATATAATGGTAGTAGACACCAAATCTTGGCTTATGGGGTTGGGGTCACTATAGTTTGGACGCACAGTTTATAATACCATGCACAAACTATGAACCCCTTTATGGGCTTCTAGAAGAGATGCATAGTTTGAAAAACTGTGCACCAACTATGCGTAACCCCACTATCTCAAGATGTATGGTTTAATGTATTGGATCCATGATTGGTAATAACCACATAACATTCTCTAGGACTCAAATATAAGGTGTAAGGTTTCCTAGGCCAACCTGAATGGTTTTCGCTAACTGTGTGAAAACCATCCGTAAGTGTAGAAAACTCTAAAAACTACCAAATATTATCCCAAAACAACCAGTGATATACCCCAAACAATTTTTTTTAAAAGGAATGAATATACCTGAGATGCGTGGTAAGGAAATTATACTTTTGATGTCGTGATAAATTATAAGATGATCATAAGTTTTAAAGAGTTAATACCCATTTGAAGTTTTATGAGATGGTAGTAAATTGGGCGATGTTTGAGGTATATGTAACCCTAATGTTTAACTTCTATTTTAATGAATTTTTTATTATTATTAATAATAATTTTATATATTTTAAACACATGTTTAAAGGTATAGATAACCTTTTGGGTTTATTTGATCATTGATGTTTGTTTCAATGGAAAAGACACAATAGATGCTAATTCAGTTTGGCCTCATGGTTGATTGTGGGGGGTTCAACTTATCACACAATCATTGATGTTGGGTCACCATTATTGTTCTTAGGGAAAAATATAAATAGTCCTCACATCCATAATTGTGTAGAGATATTTATTCCAATGGAAGGTGGTTAATTGGGGGTTCAGACCCAATAGGACCTAGGAACTCACACTGGTCCAGAGGATGGGTGTTCGAGCTCATCACACCCTTTTTGGGGAAATTGTTTCCTACTACGGGAATCTATTATATATTTAATACATGTTCATTAATGTCTTCATCACCCCGATATGAAACCAATTACCCTAAAAAATGATAATGGGTTGAATCACTTTTATACATGTTGGGGAATCTTTTTTAGTGATTCTATCTTTATATATCCAAGGATCTTCATATATTTCCCCAAAAAAATATATGGACAAATGTTGAATCCATATAGATGGATGATTTGGAATTTTCTTCCATACAGGGAGGCCTTTAATATGTCAAGGGTGGTATTGATCCATTATGAGGTGTCCTACTTATCCTATTTATAGTAGGAATCAAAATCCACATACTTCATTAAACCTGTACAGTTTATGATAATGTGGAAAGAACATATTTTTGGTAACCTAGGCACCATGTATTTGAGATTTATCCTTGAGGAGACACCCTACTTATCCTAGTTAGAGTAGGAATCAAAGTCATCATAGTTCAGTCATTCCCTTGGGATTGGACCCAAGGTAGACACCACTTTATGGAGGGAGTTATATCATGACACTCATTAGGGATTACACATTGAGGCTTCCATGGTTAATAGATATTTTTGATTTGAAATATATGACCATTTTAATTACCTAGTACCACATAATCTATTCCTAGTGTGAGAAACAAGGGATAACAATTATTCAGCCTCAGTACTTGTGGATTTGAGATTTATGTGATGGGATTTCCCTCTGAATGATTAATATGGAGCTAAATCCTTAAAAAGGTGATCTACATATCCTGGTTATAACATGAATTTGATTTATCATAGTTTAGTTAAACTCTTATTCTACTGATGCATGAGGTTTAATGATCAGCCCATGGAATGATTGAGTCCCAATGGTTGAAATGTTAAAGATCTGGGAGGACTTACACCGATTTTGATGCCTATTTGATCTCGAGCCAGAAGAAGTTTTCGTATGTATCTAGGTTATAATATACATCAATGTTATCTTAGTTTAGTTAAAGTGGAATAAAATATAAGGTGTACATTGTATTTAAAGGTAGTGGAAAAGGTTATCATGTCTTGGGATTCCTTCATGACCTATCCTAGTTGTCCGTACAACCTGTTTACTTGTCTATCAGACATGCCTCGATCATCTGCTTTGATATATTAGATGATTTTTGGACATGTCTAGTTGTATTGCAGATATTTCTATAGAAAATCGTATGATCCGGTTTTCTTTTATGAGGGACATCACATAATATTGATGTAATGTATGAAGGACATCACATGATTAAGGATGACATGTCTAGAGGACATCTAAATACCTAGATAGATTATCCTAGAGGCCATTATGTGATCTCAACTGACCTTTCCAGAGGACATCTGATGATCTTGGCTGACATACATGGAGGGAATTCTCATGACTTGTATGTCTTATCCTGGTGTAATCGTGAATGCTGACTGACATGTCCAGTTGATATCTTAAGAACTAGTTGGCATCCCTAGAGGAAATCACATGATTCATACCGATATTTCTGTAAGATGTCATGAGATCAGGTTGACTTGTCTGGAGGATGTCATGAGATCCAATTGACATACCCGACAGCTATCACAAAACTTAGCTAACATGTACTGATTATACCATATGATTTGGGTGACATGTCTAGAGGACATTGCTAGACCTTGATGAAGATCCTGGAGGGTTTCACGGGACTTGGGTGACATACATAGGGGGTTCCATGAGACTTTCTAAGACATGTACAGGGGACCTCTCTGAACTAAAATAATATACCTAAAAAGCATCACATTATCTGGGAAACATAACCTAGTGATATCAAATGACTTGGGTGCTTCATGTGAAGTCCACGAGGATTGGTGTATATTAACTTTTCTTAAGAGTCTCATATTTTTAGTATTTGTTATAGTATTTTATTGTGTATATTACTAAGATTTGTTTAGTTCTATCTTGTTTAATCCTCACTTTATTTAGCAGATATGTGAGATGTCCTTTGCATAATCCTCCAGAAGTACTTCATGTTATATATGAGTTACAATGAGAACTGCCTATATAGACCGCATGATCACTCTGTTTGTTATCGGACTTTACCTGAAGGAAAAGCTTCTTGTTCATGAGATCATCTGCTCTGAAAAATCCATTATGATTCATGGGTGCAATAGTGAAAGGTTCTAAAGATTAATTTTTTCATGTTAGGGTGGGTAAGTTATAGGCTTATCCACACCTATTATACACCTATTTGTGTGGCATTTATTTCAAAAATCCTAGATGGAGTCGGTGGAGGAATTTTCTATTACGTGTTTTGCAAGGTCCCACTGTAGGTCATCAAAGGGGTGTTGCATGATTTTTAGCAATCACAAGACCATCAAGTCAGCATCCCATTTATTAGATTATGGCCAATCAAATGGGTCTTCTATAATCAAGTGGACATGCCAAAGTGTTGTCATATTGTAAAGATGAAATTTATAAGGTCTTTCTCATAATCAAGGAACTTTTTTAAAGGATTTCATGTGACCTATGGTGGCATGTATGGGGTGTTCTGAAATATAGGGATGGCTTTATAAAGTGCGTTCATGACATAGAGATGTCTTATCAGGGGGCCTTTATGAGAACAATATTAATTGTCGAGGGGGGACTCACATGAAAAAAGGTGATCACCCCGGGCATATATCTCTAATCACATAATATTAACATATATTCCCTTCATAATAAGCTTATATCCATTCCCTTTTTATTTACTTATTTATTTCACAAAGGCTAGGGATTTTACGAGTTGGCATTAAAATTGTTGAAGACAATCACTCTCCCCATAGATAATGCGTTGTGTGACCAACAAGGTGTCTTGTGGCAACAAGCGAGCATTAACATGGAAAAACAATATATTTGTTTTTTGAGCTGGAAGGGGGAGCACAAGACCACCTGAACATGTATTAAGACCTTTCACATGATGAAGGTGGAAGACAAGTGGGATCTTGTGTGGTGAGGCAAACTTGTTTTCAGGACTTTTGCAGTGTCTTGTGATCGCCTGGATGCATCATGTGATATTTATGATAGTAAGAGGATCCCAACATTTGGATATTTTCCTCACTATTTTCAAATTATTTTTTAATGGATTATTAGGAATTGTTTAGTTGATAATTTTCATGATCTAGAAGAACTCATCTAGAAGACATCTCATGATCAGTGAGCATCTTGGATTCTTTCTCAAGAGAATAAAAACACGTCAATTGTTTCTCTATGAGATCTTATAGTCGGTTTTGCATAAAAAATGGAGCATCTGCATGACCTTTTTATGTTCATGCAATCACATGTCCTTTGGAGGGTTATGCGATCCTAATGTTCTAGATATGTTTTCTTTCATTTCCTTACTGGGAAAATAATACCCATGTTTAGGGTTTTCTTCCTTTTTGGATATAATGATGCTTGTTCAATAGGATTCAAATAATCCACCTGAGGAGATATATCCTCTTGGAAAAGGGATCAGTTATGAGGAAAGTAAATGCCAACATGAGGATTTGGTGTTGCTGCTAATTAGTGTTTTGGGTGGTTCTTGGTCTATCTGGAGAAGTTTGGTATTCTGAGGAAGTCTGAATAAATAGGGGAATTAAGGGAGAATCATTCACTAGCTACCCAACCTTTTAAACTATTGTGCCTGAACTTCATCACACAATCCTCCCACAAGAAATTCCCATGAGAAATGATCATAATATTCATTTGAAATATTGTTTCAAGATAATTTCTTCGAGAGATCTACTTTTCTCAATGCTTGTACAAACAAATGATGAACTAAATTTTGGTAATATCTTAAATTTTTTTAAATAGTCCTACATGACTATCTTTGAAGGTTTTACATGATTTTAATGCTTATCCACATGATCCTTAAACTATTATTCGGTTTGTGTGACCTTGTTAAGGTCATGTGTCACTAGTCTATTAACCAGTTGTGAAATTTCATGATGATCTATGGGTTTATGTGGTTTATGAGATTTTTTTGGGCCAAGATATTTGAAAAATACTTTATGTGCTTGTGAATCACTTTGACGATTCATGTGATTCGCATAATGCTATGAATGCTATTCATTTCCTTTGACAAGATTTTTATTATCATCTATCTGACATATTCCACTAACATTTTTTCAGATGGATTATAGACCTCCTCATATTTGTTATTCCACAGCTAACCAGAGGGCCATGATTTCCATGAATCATAATTTCGACCTTCAGTTCTTCATGTGCTCTAACAATGAGGTTTTGAAAAGGCTTCTCATGTCCGATCTATAGAAGTATCCTTTGTCATAACAGGTTAACCTATATGGGTTTTTCCCGCTGGATTTTGTTTCCATCCCATCCCTGGACTAAATCATGCCATACTTCTTGGTTTCATCTTCCCTAGAATAAATTCATATGAAGGTTTGTGAGGATGGAAAAAATTTTGAAGCATGGTCCCTAGGGTAGTCTTATATGTTTCAAAACCCCCACTAGGTCTAGATGGATGTGATTTTTTTCCAAAATCCCATTGATCAACACTACTCGATCAAATTTTCCCCTTATCTGAGAAACTCGAGCAATAGCTAGAGCTCAGAAATGGATCCTCTTCTTGGTGGAATCTTTTTTGATGAATGGGCATGGACATTCTAGGTTAGATAGAGTTTCTTCGAGTTCGTTGACCAACTATGTGATTTCGATCTCTACAAAGTAGTGTGGGTTTCCCAATTCATCGTTTATCTCCAATTTAAACTTCTTAGAGATTTGGTTAGTTCTTAGAGCCCTATAACCAACTCATTTCAACTGTACCATAGATAGGTAGAAATCATCTTATGATATATCCATCAATTCAGTGAGACATCCCCTCTTAGAGAGATGTACAAGGAGTAATTTCCTACCACATATGTCTGGTATGACCCCTTTCAAATTCCATCATTGGATATGGAATTGATCAACATCATGATGGAAATGTTAAGAAAGGAGATGATCATGCACATTCTTATATAATTGAAATATTGGATCAATATTTTTCTTTATCATAGTGGAGCTTGGACAACAAGTATACACCCTCTATGATGCCCTTATTTGAAGTTTCATGATCCTGTTGGTTCATATTAGGTCATTTTGGAAGCTGGGGATCATACCTCATAAGGATACTGAGTGAAGTTAGAGATATATCTAAGCCTTAGACTGGAGATCTATATGGACATGTTCTCGAATAAATGGATTTTACCATCCGGGGACGCATGGTCAAGAGTCTAGGTAAGTAAGAAGGTGATATAAGAATATTAAAAAACTATGTTGCCTCAATATGGTATTACAGTCTCTTACATTCCCTTACCAACTCCTAGAACACATTTAAAGGGGATAATCCCCAATCAGATTAGTATCCCTTTCTAGTTTTTATTTTGTTGTATGAGGGAAGATTTTCATTACTATAAATACTACAATACCATTGAGATACCCGATTCTTTATTTCATCCCAAAATTTTTAACATATTGGGGGTTGAGGCTATGTTTTTAGGTCCTATCGAGGTTACGATGTGTTGATTAAATTCTGTGGATTTGATTTCATGTTTTATCCTTTCAGTGAATCAGATACTTATGTATAATGGCGATAACTCTATTGATGTGTGGTCACATAATATTTCCCTTCCAGATGGGGATATTTTGGATAGGATGGATGAGATGATTATTTGTGATCTTTATACCCCTAAATTTTTTCCATGTCTTCAGTTGTATCCAAAGGGTCTTCCCCTCCCTTCAACCAACGTTTGGGGAGAGCGACACCCCAGAATCATCAGTCAGTTTTACCTGAGATTGGCACACAGAGACACCAATACTGAGATCTTCCTTCCACCTACTATAACACCCTTCTTCTTATCATATGACTATTCCCAGGCTTTGGTGGAGGCCTATGCAGGTGGTGTGCAAGACCTAATAGTTCTCCATGTGGAAAAACCATTTGCCTCGCCAACCCCTCAATCTATAGAAATGATGGAGTTGATTTAGGACTTGGGAGAGACTTCCATGAAGAAACCTCATTCTAACAACGACTATCTCATCAGTGGGGCAGAATTTGGGGAGGATGTTATCCCTTCAACACAACCAAAATATGATGTGCCTATTGAAGGAAGAATGTATAGGATTTCCCCTCCTTCGTCCCCATTATACCATCCAACTATACCCCCTTATGACACACCCATTTCGTCATCCACATATTCTCAGATACGACGCAGGCTGATCTGGCAGTAGATTCACAACCTGGTTACTAAAACTCCTCTATTATAATTTCAGGACCAAGAGAAACATATACATCTTCTCTTTCCATATTTTGGGGTGGTAATAATTGACAAAAAATCATTATATGGAATCCTGATGAAAATCATCCTGATGAAATAATATTTAGCTACCAGTGCGAGTTAGTTAAGTGATCTTGATGAAAAGACTTCCTAGGACAAATTGATGAAAGTGGCTTCTAAATCATTGGAACAGGGTCATGAGTTCATATATGGGTTGTAAGTCTGAATGGATATCCTGATTGTATATATATGGATATATGAGGAGATCATGGATTGATCAAAATATGATCTTTCACCATCATCCTTCTAACTAGATACCTATCAGAAAAGAGTTGAGCTATCTACATCGATCGAGACCCTCCATCCTGGGTCAGAAGCGGAAGAATCGCGGTGAGTGGAACCTCAACATTTGATTGAAGATTCCCACCAGAATCTTACTAACTTGGCCCACTCAGCTGATCAAATATTATTTTAGTTTAATTTTTGATATGTATTTAGTTTTTATTGAATATTTAGAGAGGCTCAGAAATGTTGAAATTCCTACTCCTGTCTGCTGTAAATGAATGGATTTGCTGAAAATTAATATGTTTTTATCAAGTTATATTGTATCCATTATGTTCATGTTATTTTTCTGATATGATGTTGTATCCGTCATCAACAATACCCATGATTTTCATAATATCAAGTAAACCTGAATGCCTGTATTTGAATGTTTAAATTATAATTTATTCTTCTTGAGAAATGATAATAAATTAACACTAAAACGTGATTACGTATTGTCATATCTTCTCCAACTATCTTGAAATTACTTAATTGAAAAAAGAAAATTTTGGTAGAAAATATGTCTCGAAGGGAGAGTGCTCTATCTTTTTCCAAAGTTTGTAGACTTTGAGAGCATAACTTAATTTTTGATAAGGCCATATAGTGGGCCTTACAAGATATTTTTTATTCCTATAGAATCATATCTTTTGTGTGTTGTAGTTTAGGGTATTTTAGCTTGTACATTATATCATTGTAGATTAGAGTCTTTTTAGATCAAAAATTCCATCAATGTATTTTAGGGTATTTTAGATCGAACCTTCTATCACTATAGTTTAGAGTCTTTTTTTCTTGAACTTATATCAATATAGTTAAGTTATTCTAGATTAGACATACTATCACTATATTTTCGGGTCTTTTAACTGAGACTTTCTATCATTGTAGTTTAGGGACTTTTTCCATAGACCTTATATCACTGTAGTTTAGGGTCTTTTATCTCAAGCATTATATCATTGTAGTTTAGGGACTTTTAGATTAGACATTATATAACTATATTTTATGTTTTTTTGGAAGGAAACATCAAGAAACCATGCAACTTAATTTCTTGTAGGAAAGACATGATGGATAAGTATGGGATGTGGGAAAAACTAGTCAGGGATGACCCAAGACACCCTATGGTTCTAAGTTCCTCCATGGTGTTGCCAAAGATCATGAGGACTAGAGTTTCATTATTTCAAGGGGTATATACCAATGATTGGTAGGTCTAAAAACTTTATAAATCATTATAATTGTTAGAGATATGTGTATTTACTCTTTTCCAAGGTCCATGAAAGATTTATTGGGGCAATATTGTCTAAGAGTGAAATAATTGGGATGTTGGGCCCACCAAGATATTCGGATTGTGGATGATAAATGTCATAACCTGAAAGTCTATATTGAGGAATTTGGAATGTGGTATACAATCCTGGGATGGCCTAAAACTCCATGAGGTGATGAATTCTACCATGGTGTTACCAGTGATCAGGAGGATTAGATCTCCTTTCCCACAAAAAGGAGATTCTTATAGTTGGTAGGTCAATGCCCTTATCCATCGATATCAAGGTCAATAAAATATGATCAAAAATCCTTTGTATATTTCATTAGGTATTTTCAAAAACCCAAACATCAAGATGATGAAGTTGGGTATGGACGAGAAGCTATCTACGAAGGTTTCTGGAACCCTAGGGTAATTTAGCTCTTAAATCATGAAGCTCATGCCATACAACCTATGGTTTTGAATCATATGGTGTGATCCATAAAAATGTTATGGTGTGTAGTGTCACATATATACTTTTAGAAAAGTAAAAAAACACAGTGACATAACATCGATGATGTTGAACCTACTCCAATAGTCTGGTTATATGGATTGAAAATCTTGGTTTAGGAATAACTGAGTTAACTAAAGTTTGGAACTAGTGTGTACAAGTCAAACATCAATTATAGAATAATCCTATATTTTTCTTCATATTTAGGATGATAAATCCTAGATTTGTGGGGGGGGGGAATTTTTGGGATCTAATGGCTCATTAGGAAGAGAAAGACCATGTTACCTGTCTACTATGGGGAGGTTTCACCAGCTCAGACTTTAAAGGCATGATGGTGGTTTATGGAATGTGTGATATTAAAGAAAGTTTCAAGAATCCTAAATGTTGTGTTAATACCTAATTAACACGTTATCACAATGAGGGGATTTAAAAATTGATTAATCTATCTTTTTCTTGGACCTAGGGGTCTAGAGATAATAGATTTAAATTTTACTAGGGCTACAAATTAGGCACTATGAGCTTTATGCATCTTTTATTTACAACCTAATTTTTTCCTAAAATATGGAGATAAATATTTTAGTGGGAAAAGAATTAACTTTTAATTAGGATTCACTTTTTGGAATTTCATCCAGATAAGTTTTTTTCTCCTTCTCAAGTAGTATTGAGCATTTTGATTTAGACCATCAAATGATAGAGTTTAAGGTCATATATTTTCAACCGAAGTGTATGCGGTTTAAGGTCATGATTCACATGGACCTAATATGAGGGGACCATTAAAAAAGAGTCTAATTATGATACTCAGGGTAAATATCACTTTAAAATCCTTCTAGGAAGGCGATGAAAATGTTGCAAATCATGGATTAAGGTTTTTAGGTCGTGGGTGATGATATGGGACAATCATAACAGGGATGGCCTAGAATATCCTTAGGTGTTGAGTAATAGAAAAGTGATGTTATGATCATTAGGATCATAAATTAATCCTTATAGATCCAATATGTCCTTGTTTGGTAGGTATATTCCCTTCATGTGTCGATATCATGGTCAATCATAGAGATATATTATAATTTCCATTGTCTGTTAATGGGTTGCAGCAACCTGATTCATTCAAGGAATGAAGTGTGATACATGGATTTAGGTCCTTAAAAGTTGATGGAAACACCCTATACTCTGGTATAGTATGGTAAGGATCTTATGGTCCTTTGATAAGGGATGAAAATGGGTGATGGTCTTCACCTTTTAACATCATGTATTAGAGACATATTAGTTGTGTTGTTTTAATGTCATGTGACTAGGGAATTTTCCTTATAGTTTAACATCATGTGGTATAGACATATATATTTACTTATAGTTTAGAATCATCTAGTAAGGATGTGGGAACTAATGTGAAAAATTGTGAAAGATATATTACTTGAACAAGTAGGCGTTACACAGATCTAACTTGTATATTGGCCAATAAGCTTATATAACTCACCCCCAATGCAATTGGGGTGAATTTTCATTCATTATTTGTTGTAGCTAGGCACATCATTGGTGATCTAGGTATCACTATATATCTTAGGATAGAAGGAATCAATCCACACATAGTTATTTACATGTTTTTTGGTTTAACATAATACAGTAAGGATATAGGATTCCCGACGTGAAAAGGGAATAGTGTGACTGAACCCAAGACCTTGGATCTTGGGGTTACTATGTATCATATGATAATAGGAATAAATCCATACTTAGTTATTGAATAAAATATCCCTATGCAGGTCCAAAAAGTAAATAAGGAGGGGGAATTTTTATGTCTATTTTTTGTGAGTAGACCTAGGGTTGGAGATGCAGACATTATTACATATCTGGTGAGGATAGGAATCATATATCATGTTGATCTTTGATGGGAAATACTCTATACAGGTCTAACCCATATGTAGAGGGGGGTATTGTTCCTATTTATTGATGTATCTAGGGTCAAGATTAGATATCCTGGTATCACCATGTATCCTATGATGATAGGAATCAAGCCACATGTAGTTCTTGAATGGAGTTGTGGTGGGAGAACAACACCAAGGGTGGTGGCATTCTCAAGTGAGGCATACTGGAATGTGTAGTTTTATTCCTTTCAAGAGACATCAACCACAAAATTTAATGTTTAGTGGAAATTAATTATGGTATGAATTTTATGTTAATGCATTTATGTCTAAGATAACCCTGTCTTGAGCTGTATGTTTGTTTTGTGTGGGATAGTATTTTTCAAAATTACAACGATTAGGTGAGCTATGCTTAGTGGGAGAAACAAGGAATGGAAAGGTTTCCTCTCACAATGTAGAGGAAATTAAGGAGAGGGAAAATTATTTTTTTTCATGTAATGGATGGTCTAGGATATGGGATATATACATCCCTACATATCTCATTATATTGAGAATAAAGACTTATGTATTTCTAGAAACATGTGCAATTTAATTTCATGTGGAAAGGACATCATTCATGTAGTTTAGTGTCTTGTGGTAAGGATGTGGGTGAATTAATGTGAAAGAAGAGGAATTCCATGACTGGGAAAAAGAATAAAAGTCTACAAACTTACATATATCCAATGATGATAGGAATCAAGTTACACATAGTTCTTGGAAACCATGCAGTTTAGTGTCATGTGGAGAGAACATCATCGATGCTGTTTAACATATTGAAATAAAGAAGAGGGTCACCCAATGTGGAAGAAAATTAATACTGTAGTTTGAAAAAATAATAGAGGTCTTAATGTCACTAAATATCTTATGATTGTATTAATTAATCCATATTTAGTTTGTGGATGAAAATATCACCTATGTGGTTCTGAATTTCCAAAATGGATAGGGGAATTTCATTTTTCTTCGATACAGATCTAGGTCACATGTGGTGAATCATTAATGAGATGGTGCCTCCCATGTAGTTTAGCATCATCTGATCAAGAAATATTCTATTTAGTTTATCATCATATAGTAAGGACCTATTTTGTACAATTTTAATGTAATATTGTTATGACATGAGACACAGTTTAGTTTAACGTATTTCTTCTAGGATCAGGGTCACCTAACTGAATAAAGATGAAAATTGGGGATCCATGCTATTTAACATCATGTGACTAGGATAAAATATGTATAGTTTAACGTCACGTGGTTTAGATGTTCTCAATATTGTTTAACATCATGTGTTCAGGACAAGCTTTGTATAGTTTGCCATCATGATATTAGGAAGAACTCGATACAGTTTAACGTCATGTGTCCATCATGAACTCTATATTGTTTGTCAATATGTGGTCAAGATGTACTCCGTACAGTTTAAAATTGTGTGGTCATGGTGATATCCATATAGTTTAACATCATGTGTTTAGGATATAATCCGTAAATTTTAACATTGTGTTGTCAGGATGAGCTTCGTACAGTTTACCATAATGTGGCTAGGATGTACTTTGTACAATTTAACATTGTTTGGATTGGATGAGCTCCATATATTTTAATGTGACGTATTAAGGATGTAATCTATAAAATTTAACATCGTTTGGTTAGGATGATATCTGTATATCTTCACATCATGTGTTCGGGACATAATCCTTACAGTTTAATATTTTGGGTAAGGGAGAGCTTCGTACAATTTAACACAATGTGGTCAGGACATACTCCGTATAGTTTAGCGTCGTGTGGTCAGGAAGATTTACATAAATATTAAAGTTTTGCAGTCAGTATGTACTCTATATAGTTTAACATAGTGTATTTAGGATGAGATCCATAAAGGTTAACATCATGTGGTCTGGATGTACTTCATACAGTTTAATGTCGTTTGGGCAGGATGAGCTCCGTACAGTTTAATGTCATGTGGTCAGGAAGTACTCAGTACATTTTAACATCATGTGGTCTAGAAGAATATTTCTAGTTTAACATCATGTGACTAGGACATTCAATGTTGTGTGGAAGCTACTAAATGCATTTCTTAATAAATATTACATTGGAGGGGTGTGACACATTCCCTATTCATCAAGGCCAATGAGATGGATCCACTGTAATAGACCTTATGTATGATATAAGGCTCTTCCAATTGGGTTCCAACATTGGAGGATTTTTTATTGGTATCATTGGGGTTATGATATCCAATAATAGTTCTCCTGGAAGAATTTAAAGAAAAGAGACCATTTTTGAAGGCCCGTACGATCGAATTTTGATGGACTTCAAGGTTGTGCAATGTATGCAAACTTTTCTCATTGAGCCACTCTATCTCATCTAGATGCCTCTATGATTTTTTATCATATGAGAGTTTTCTAAAATGACTATTCATAGTGAAGGAAACTAAACTTCTATGGTTAATACTTCCTTAGTCTCATACTCTAATTAATATAGTGTTGCTTCTGTAGTAGTATGAGTGGTGGTGAGTTAGTCCCATAAGGATTGAAGGATCTTCCCCAACTAGGAAATCTTGTCTTTATTTACCATATAATGGAGTATATTTTATAGGGTCTTGTTCAAGGCCTGTACATTTCCATTTTCTAGTACATGATAGAATGATGAGTGATTGGACTTGGTGTTGTACTCCTGGTACAATTTCTCTAACTCTGTAAAATAGAAGTTGGAGCCATTGTCTGTTAATATTGTGTGAGGCACTCCAAAACCAGCGATGACATGGGACTATAAAAATTTGATGATATTATTTATCATGAGTTCCATTATGTGTATCTCCTCATCTTATTTTGAAAAGAAGTCAGTAACAGTAAGGATTTACTTGAACTATTTAGTTGTGTCTGGGGGACACGGCCCCACAACATCCATTCCCCATATAGAAAATGGTCAAGAATATTAAGCTATATATAGAAATAATGGGGGTTTATGGATGATGTTTTATTGGATCTATAATGCATGAAAATTTCTGGTGAAATCCAATCCATCCTATATCATGTTTTTCTAATAGTAACCTAGCCTCTTAATTTGGTATGAGATTCTGGTCTGAGACTTATGAGAACAATATGAGCCTTCAAGGAATTATTCCATTATGGAAGGGGTATTTCTTTATAATATTAATCTAAGGAGGATCCCATCAAATACACTCCTATAAAGATATTGTTTCTCATTTTGACCATCCCAAAGAGTAAAGTTCACTATTTGTCATCGAATCATCCCCCTTCTAGTTTAGTCTGTTGGGAGAGTCCCATCGTAGTGATAACCAATTATGGGCTCTATCTATCCTGGAGTGGATGTGGAGTCATCCAGATTTGGGGTGGTGATGACCTGAATGATTTACTCCATATCATAGATGAAGATCGATGAGACTATTCTTTGGTGCATGATACTGAAGATTGCATCCTCTTGATTAGGGTTGGCCAGGATTGTGGCTGCATTAGCCAGTGTGTTGGCATGAGCATTTTGTGATCAGGAAACATGATATAATGTGGGATGAAAATAGAAATATTCCATTAGAACCCTGAAATATCAAATGATAGGGATCAATTCTTACTTTTTAATGGAATATTCACCATTGGTATGATTTATCACTTTCTCCAAATACCCTTTGATACTCAGGTATGCTATAGCCAGCTGTATGGACAGTTCCGACCCAGTGATGAGGTCCTGGAATTCAACCTCATTATTTGTTTATCCTTAAGATAGGGATAAATATTAGGAAAGAATACATTATTTGGAAATACAAATATGATCCCTAATATGACCCGACTGAGTTTTGGGTTTTCCATCATTTTTACGATAGGACTTTGGGATGTGTTATTAAAATACATCTCTCATGTTAGGGGAGAGTTATCGGTATAGAAACCTCCTCAACTGAAATATTGGTGTCCATTGGAGTATTTTCCAGGGCCGGATGTGCCACAACAAAACCATCTAGGGATTTTCCTTTCACAGAATTTTGTGACACTAACTCAATGTCGTATCATTGTAGAATGATATACCACTAAGATAAACATCCAGTCAACATGGGATGATGAAGGATGTACCTGAGTAGGCCAATACGATAGACAATATGAAATTATTGGTGATACAAGTAATCCCCCAACTTTTCACTTAAAAGATGAATGTGATATAGTTTTTTTCGACATCTGAGAATCAGGTATCAATACCAACAATCATTTGGATAATGTAGTTGATAATGTTCTCACCCCCGAATCATTATTCTATTCAGAGAGGGAACCTAGTTAGTGTTCAATAATATCCACATATAAGATGAGTATCTCTACCACCACTGTTGGCATTAGGACTAGTGGGTGAAGAAGATACTTATTGAGAGATTTGAAGGTTTCCAAGTAGTCTCAGTCCCATCGGTAGGAAATTCCCTTCTTCATTATCTTGGTAAAAGGGAGATATTTTCCAGATATGTTGGATATGAAACCCTAAATGTAAGAGAGGTTACCTTGGATCCCCCTTAGTTATTTAACATTCTTGGGGGGTTGATATCCCTAAAATAACAGTAGTATTTTTTAGGTTTGACCTCAATGCAACGGTGGAATACCCAAACAATGAGTAACTTCCATGATGTTACCCCAAAATCATATTTATAGATTAATATTCAGAATGTGATGCTACATGTTTGAAAAGACTTTTTGAAGGTCTGCGAAGTGATCACTTTACTATTAGGATTTGACCACTAGGGAAATAACAAAACATTTGGCTATTAATCCCAAGAAGGGCTTAAATATGTAATGAATGATGCTTTGATATATAATTCAAGTGTTATTTAATCTAAAGGGAATGAACAAAGAGATACAGATCCCTTGAGATTATATAATGGTAGTGGATTCCTCATCTTCAGGGGATATCTTTATCTAATTGTACCCTGAATACACATCCTTGAGGGAAATGTCCTAGAAGCCATCAATTTGATCGATCAAGAGATATGTGATTGGTAATGTGAAGTTATATTATGGATAATATCAATTAATTCCCCTGAAATTGATGTAAATAATAATTTCCTATTATTATTCTTTATAGTGATGATATTAGAAAACCATCTTAGGTATTTCACTTCTCCGAAAATGTTGGCTTTGAACAATTTGTATACTTCCACATCTATATTGGTATAATGATATGCACGAATCCTCAAAACCACCTGTTTATTGCCTCAATGTTCATTTGGTAGGCCTATATAGTGTATCACCACATCTTGATTCTGTTTTAGAATTTCTGTATAATTCCAAGAAAAGACATACCGATTTTTCTTTATAAATTCAATGTGCATATCTTACTCATAAAGAAGCATGGTGGAATTTAATAGTGTAGGCTGAAGGCTCTTATTATATTCCAATATTTACCATCCCAAGATCATCAATGGTGCGGGAGGTAGCTTCCTTAAACATGGTAGGGGAGTTCATATGGCTATCCTCTTCTTATTCTTCAACCTATGTGTTAGTAGAGTAATTTTTAGATGAATTATAAAATTTCGGGGAATATCTATCCCTGTTAAGGTGATATAGGACCTATGGAAAGGCATTGTCATCCCCTACTATTAGAGTTTTTATATAGAGATTTAAGACCTGATTTTCTTTTACACTATCAATGGGGATAGAAGAGGTTTGAACATTTGGGATTAGGTTTATTTCCAAAACTAGATTTATGGGGAGCATATTGTTACCATAGAGTATACTCAATGGGTTAATAAGGGAGATTCCTAAGCCATTTTGGGTTTCAACCTATATATCACCAGCCACGATTGGTTGTTTTCCTTCTCTTTTGTAGAAATCTACCTCAGAATATGTCGATTTAAAAGTCTCAAAGGGGGTACTACCACCATGTATTTTGTTTACTTTTCCATTTATGGGGTATTTAAAACACTGATATAATGTTGAAGGTACCACCACATGGCTAAAAATACAGGGCCTTATGAGCAGGGCATTGTATTTAGTGTCTTTCTGGATATAGATAAACTCGACATCTGATGTGAGATCCCCAAACTGAGTTTTGAGCTTAATCTTCCAGAGAGTTCTTTTCTTATGGTTATCATACCCTTGAATGGTTATCTTTGAGGGAGAGAAATCCACTTCATTATACTCCAAACATTAGAGGGTTCAAATTGGGGTGTGGTTGATTCCAGATCCATTGTTAATTAGGGACCTTCAAACATTGACATTATCATGTCTAACAAAAAATATAGGGGTATGATGTGTCCTTGGACAAACTCTTGTTGATCCTGATCTGGGAATGACATGGTGACACAGAATTCTTCTATCATAGTCCTCACTCAATAGCCCAAAACAGTCGATACTTTTATCTCAATCTTATGTGGTCCCTGGAGGGCATCAATAAGTTCCTCCCTAATTTAATTTTAATGATGGATCACGTATTTTGTTGAGATAAAGGTTGGGAAAACCGTCAGATATTTCATAATGTCATACTTTTGTGCTAGAGTTTGGTTCTTAAAAATTTGGGGTTTCTGATTAATATGTCGCTCAACAGATGATGAATTTGAGGTATATGGGATTTTCCCTTGTACATAGGTAGAGGGAGCATCTACTGCTAGCGGCATGGGTCGTTCCGAACATCCCCATTTCCATGGCTGATTAGACAGTTGTACCCCCACTAAACATTCATGCAAGATGACTTGGAAAAGAAGACCGCCAGAGTGTTTTGAGAAACCTCAATGTCCCTGATGGGAATTCTTGAGATCTTTACTCTGAGTCTTAGAAGCATATATGTCCTCTTTGGGGATGAGACCAAAATATCTGGTTTGAACATGTTCATGTTGTCCCGTGTATCCTTGATTCTTGTGCATGAAACCTTCTATTCACTGGTTAGGTGTGGGTAAATAATACTCAGAGGAATATTCATCATCATAGAAGGGGTATACCAAGTGTATGAAATTTACATATGAAAATATGAGATCTTAGTACATTGAAGGATTTTTTGGGGTGGTTCCCAGGATCCAGATGTTACAAGGAATAAATATTTAAGATCTAGAGCTTGCATTGGAGGGGAAAATGAATCTTCTTCTTATGTATCTTCCTACATCTGATGTTGTGTCCAACTTCTAGGGACATATCCGTTTTCACCTTACCTGATGGAGAAACTATTGTGGGTCGGCGGAGTTATGTTCATAGGGTTACATGAGCTTATTCAATTATATTTCAAGTCATCTAGTAATCATGATTCTACCCACACCTTAAAAAAATTCTTCCAATAACCTTTTTCTTCCAAATCGATGATAATTATGATGTCACTTTATCTAGGGAGATATGAAACATAACCTATCCAGAATTGACCATGCTTTGTACAGTTTCCTTGAAGAATAAGTAATCCCAGAGGTTATAAACCAACCTTTTATAAAACGGTTTGTATTCAGGATGATCGATGAGGTTAATCTCATTAGGATTCCTAGGCCATGGATTTTTGAGTAGGTTATTGTCCATGGATACCATGAAATAAATGTAGAATTATTCATTTCATAGGGAACATGGTTTATTCATTTGTTCCTCAAATCATAGCAAACCCTTATTTCCCTATACTTCTATATGAGAGTGATTTTGTGGTTGCTACTGTTTGATAGCAGTTCCTAGGTAGGTTGTATCTTTGCTAAGTGATTTAATGGGTAGTACTACTAGTCTAAGGGTAACAACAACATTTAATTCCTCTCAAATCCTTTTCCACATGTTGAGGGCATGAGTCAAGAATTATCTTGCGTTCACTGAATGGAGTCTCCCAAAAATTGTTCCATTTATTCGAACCCAGAAAATCCATCTAGACAATTCATTTGGATCATAGGTGTCTACAGATCACCCCATATATTTTTATTATGGCGTTATGACAATTTATCCTATGAGAGAGGGATGATGAGCGAATTGGTTAAACCCTCCCATTTGGGTATGAATTAAAACACCCATTTCTTTTCAAATTTCTTATAGTTCTTCAGGTCAATACATTTCATTTGAATTAGTGTGTATTTTAACTAATAAAGTGACTAAAAATGAGTGTCTTTCCATCGTACAAAAAATTCGATTGGAAGGCTATTGTACCAAAAGAAGGCTTGTTGTACCATAGTCTTTATAAAACACCCTAGCTTGGTCTACAAATGTTTATCTCAAGGGACTATCATTAGATCACATCAAGATATGATGTGTCTGAGATTCTGTTTAGGGTCCCCCACACCATCAAGGATGATGAAGGTAGGAGTACAATAATTGGGTAGAGGAAAAGTTACATCCAACTATTTATGATATATAATTTTCTCTGTTTTCACTAGTGAAAATCTCCCTTCCATGGCTTCCATTCGAGTAGCCATGGACTCGATGGCATTGAAAAATTGCAAAGGTGATACTATTTGAGGCTCCTCTTGTATACTGGGAGTGGGTGGGATTTGATGATGTGGTCCCATTTATTTATCCCATTAATTCATGACCTTTCTTAAGATTGATTGATTTTTTTGGGGATTGGGAGGTTGTCTCCGTAATGGATGGAATTTATGATCAATTTTAAATTCCCCATTTTGGTATAATAGTTTCCCAGAACTAGAGCTTGTATGATGCTCAAATATCTCTGTTATAGTCTAATTGGCTCTAGGTGGAATAATATTTTTCCCTTCCTGAAGATAATACTCAACAAGAATATTAACCCTAAGTTGGGTTGTCTATGATTTTGAATCTCATTCCTATATTGTGAAAAATGTTCCTCCATGGAAGGAACATTGATTATTATGAGATGTGACTGGGGTATAGACATAATGTTACCTTTATATTTGGTTGTGTTATGCAGTAGAGGTGGACCCTCAATATTTGGAGGTGCCAGGTTTTAAAGCCTAGTCTATTTCTAAAAGCATGTGTCCTCAGTTGGTGCATCCAGATCACCCTTCTCTTAGGGTATATTTTCCATGTTGTGACTCTCTAAATTTTCATCTTGATCCAAAATATCTATTGTGTTGATGGTCATGATATTTATAGAGGTATATCAGGAAATTTTGTTCACAGCATTACTTTTAACATAAAAGGATGATTATTCCCTACCTACATTAGGGTTGTTCATCAAAGCCTTGAACCTATTGGGTTATTTTTTTCTATGAACCCAAAGATGATTAATTTCTATTTCCATTTGCTCTTACTGTCTCAGCCTATGCCTAGTGACCTTGAGGGAGTCTTTGTTCATGAATCCTAAATGAGTCCCAAATAGAATAAGTTTTTTCTATGGTGGGAGGGACATATGGGATGTTGACTGTCAATATTTACCTTTGAACCTGGATAAGAATGATTATAAAGACCACCTATTTTCATACATGGATATTACATATTAGTAGATGAATATTAATTAAATAACACAAACACATGCCCGAGGACATTGATAGTTTTGTGCACTTTTAGACTTGAAACAAAAACTTATAATTTGGTGAAATATCATCAATGTTTCCCACAAATATTATCCCTTTTGGTACCCCTACTTAAAAATTTCCTTTATAACAAGTGGAAAGGAAAAATAATGAAATTGTGATCTCAAATGCTCAGTAAGGGTAAAAATGGAAGATATCAATTTGTTATCATATGAAATCATAATATAAGAAATTTGGGTTTATGATCATGTGCATAACACAAAATTGTAATACCCAACCATTCATGGATCATAAACATGATTCAGGATATAAAACATTAACATTTCAAAATACAAGGATCTAAAGAATAATAATTTATCATAATTAAAAAATTATACATAAATTAAAGTTATAAATGTGTGTGGAATAATCATAAATATATATAACCATTTAATATGTCAAGGTGAACTACCAAGACTATCATATTAGGCCTTTCACTTGTTTCCCTTAATGGATCAAGCACGTCGACTTTTTTCCGATCATAGACCAAGCACATTGACTTGTTTCCCTTAAATATCTCATGATATATAATTCATTAACCAATTTGTTAGAGGTATATATAGGTCCCACCCATTAAATAATTAAAACCATACATATTTTTTCCACAAGAACATAAATCATTCATTATATCAGAACCCATGTAATGAAATGGGTTTCATAAACATCATTCAATCATATATAACCCATGGAAAAGAAACAAGTTTCATAAATATCATTACATCATAAATAAAAACCATTAGTATATAGTTTAAGGATGGAATATATGGGTAATATCCCCATTATTTCATAAGTAAAATAACATAATTTAATTTTAGAAAAAAAATTATTTTTGATTGATTACTTTAAATAATTCTGGAATAAAATATTATTTCCTTTATGAAATAATTTTATTAAAGAGCCACACAATCTAAAAGGAAATAATTATCCTTGAAAATAAACTTATAATATTTTAAGGTAATCATTAAGGCATTATGTTTTCATAATAGAGGAGAAATATGATAATGCTATATAAGTTAAAAAATATTTCTTTCTTATTTTTATATAAAAAATCACAAAGTACCTCATTTATAAAACAACAAAAAGATTCCATTAAAACCATGAAGTAAAAAGTAAAAAATTGGTAAAAATGACTTTAAAAATCTATAATAGAATAATAATTGTTTTTGAAATAAATTATAAAAAAACATGGACATGGAATATAAATACTCCCAAATGGAGACTCAAAATGAAACAATCCCAAATATGGATGAGATTGTTAAATAAATACTCATCACATTACAATCAGTAGAATTGTATGAAACATGAATGAAATAAAATTATAAGGATATTAAAAAACCAAAATATTATGGATAAGGGTCATAAAACATATTCTTGGTAAATTTTTACACCATGTAGAAGAAATAAGTAGTGTATAAGGAATTTCTTCCACATAAATAAAAGTGAGATATAAATCCATTTCCATAAGTCTTAACTTCCTTTGTATACATTAAAACCTCATATAAAATAAATATGAGTTTATTATGCATACTATAAATAAATATATAATATATATAATAATATATTTAATTTAATTATGAATTTATATTACAATCTTATTAATAATTCCATGTTAAAGTTACGTTTTGGGTATTAACCGCTTTGTTTTTCGTACAAGTTTTTACTTTCTATCCTTGGTACTCATAAATATATCCTGATTTAATCATATCTATAATGATAACCAAGATATATATATATATATATTCAATATATATCTATTTATGGTGATTCATTAATGTTATAGGTAGAAAATAAAATACACCATACATGGAGATGGTAAGCCATATGTACACATGAACACTATTTTAATCTTATTTTCATATGAAAAGAGAGAAATGTATATGATATATTGTAATGAAATAATTATTTTTATTTTATATATATCATATATATTCATAATTTTCATCCTTATTATCATCCATGTTAAATATAGATGATAAACTAATCACATTGCATTATGGAGATGATAATCCATATGTACGCACAAGCAACACTATCATTTACCAAATGATTAGATTGTAAAAATGTATATATGATATTATCATTATATAAGTATGATTATTTCATAAATATCATTTATAATCATTAAACGCATAATAATTATCATTCATAAATGATGGTGTTGAAAAATGAATGATATCTCCACGTGGATACAGTAAGCCATACACATGCACAAATTATACTTTCACTTCTTGTTTGACATGAAATGGGATGTAAAATGATGTGTTCATAATAATAAAAAATTTATCACATGATGTATTAAAAAGTTATTTCTTTATTATATATATCATAGGTTGGGAGTAGTTATATATGAGTAGAAAAAGAGAGTGATCGGTTAGAATGATTACAACTTCTTCGAAAATACTCCTTTAGATCGCCTATAATGGACTTTAGAGTTGGTACTTTGGGAATACCCACATATTCATAATGTTACTAGGGAAGTGGATAAGATAATCTGGTGGAGTTATTTATTCTAATAAGGCCCAAGTCAGTGAAATGAGATGAGGGAGGAGGATTCCTTTTGTAATGAAGGTGAGGGGCACTTTTAGAATCTCCAAAAATATTAATTTATAAAAAATATTATTCTCAATCCAAATAGATCAAAAAGATAATTTATTATTATATAATATTATATAGGGTTATAATATCATCATAAAATATATTTTAGACAAGTTTTGGTATTTTTTTTAATTTTATCACTATGATTAACCCTTAGATTACCTGTTTTCATTTTGACTACGGTAACAATATTTTTAATATTAAAAGTTGGAGATTTGTACCTATAAGGTGTAAATTGAACCATATATGTTAAATTTATGATATTTTAAACCATAATTTATTTCTTTTTTTTGGTATTTTATGTATTTTTAACTAATTTAAAAAAATATTATTTTAATAAAATATCATTAGCTTTAACCTTGATTCTATTCATTACATTGAATTTAATAAAATCAATACAATAAGATAAATTCGAAAACATTCAATCAATACACCAATAATATGGAATAGTATCCTATAAAATACTTGGATAACCTTAATTAATTCTAATTGTATTTATTTTAATAATTATATTATCATTTAATTGATTGTTTCATTACTTAAATAATTACTCCATCATCATTGTCTAATTATTTATGAAAATTATTTATTCAATAAAAATTAAAAATAAAACTTAATTATGTATTTAAATCTATATTTTTTTAAATAATATACAAATCGAGCATGTATTCTTTTTTACAACATATTAATAATTTTATACTTATTAAAACTAAGAGTGTGACATTTTTTCACTCTCTTTGATTTTAACAATATGAAGTCATTTTCATGGAAATCTATCCATTAAAATTTTAAATTTCGATCATTAATGGTTAAGGGTAGAATTAAATTCCTCCAATAACACTTGGTCAAGGTATATGGTTGTTTTATAATATTTATAATATTATTTTTACCCTCAATTTGAATAATTTACATTTAACCATGGTAATAAAAATTACTAAAGTTACTATTCATATTGTCCAAAAATAAAAGGATAATATTTATTTAATTTGTAAGTTTTTATTAAAAATATGGATTCCATTTTCAAAATTAAATTCACATAATTTGGAAAATTAATTAAAAATTAATTCCACAGACAGAACGAAACAGTGGGTTTTTTAAAGTAAAATGGTCATAAGTTTGAAACTTGTTTTATATCCAAATTCAATGTGAAATTGATTTAAATAAACTAAATTGGATTAAATGGTAAAAAATTAATCTAATTATACATTAAAATTAATCAAAAATATAATTTAACATTATAAATTATTTCGTTGAAAAAGCAATTTTCAGTTAAAATTCTGTATTTTTTTACTATTCATCAAAACATGAAACTTATCAGAAAAATTAAAAAAAATTAAACAAATGTAAATTTTTATATCCCTATTTAAACAAATAAGTTTATTTTTTACAAATATAACTTATAAAATTATCAAAATTTATTTTTAAAATAAGTGTTCCATCTAAAGGTGAAAAACAACCTTTTAGAAAAATACTTCTTTTATACGTAAAATTAGATTTATTCATTTATCCTATCTAGAAAAACACATGAGGTGAATATAATTAATTATTTTTAATATATTATATACACATATATTTCATTAATATAATATAACACGATTTATTGTTTATTTATTGGTATAAAGCACACTTCTGCATAGTATTTTAGAAAACAACTTCCTTTTATTTTTAAAATTGTTTCACATTAATTGGTAAAAGAATTATATATGCATGTATAAAAAATAATTTAATATTATATTTAATTCTGTTCATTTCCACCATTATAATGTATTAGTTATAATATTACTGTTTAAATAATTATAATAATAAAATAATGTTTTGTAGAAACTCAATGTTACGTGTAATGCAATGTAAGGTGGTGTTTCGTATTGCACAAGCTTAACTTGGTGTATCATGCAATGAAATATATTAAAGAAATAAAATTTGTTAAATATATATTTTTTAAAAATCCTAGGGTTTTATATTCTACCTCACCTAAAAATAAATTTTCCCTCAAATTCATTAGGGTCATCAAAGTATCAATACTTGAAAGTTCCTTTAATAAAAACCCAAATCATAAAAATGAATACTAAAAATCTCATTTAAAAGAGAAAGTTGGAAACATAAAATTTTCCAAAAGTAACTCATATCAAGGTTTACATGTATTAAGACATATTTGATTAGTAAACATAGAGACATAGAAGAGAAAAGTATCCATCATGTTTTGTTAGAGAGTGATAAAGGAAATGATCAGATGAAAGTTAACATTCAAAAAGTCATAAATATTTTATGATATAAGGGACCATTTGATTCATCAAAATAAAAGGGAATAGGATAAATTTTTTTTGTTCCATGATCCTTTCCCCAGAGTTTAATAATTTTCATGAAAAAAAATACTTACTTGATTTCAATACTTTTCATAATCATGTCTCATCCTTTTGTTATTCTTTAATCAATTTCCACTTCATCTCTTATTCCTAGAAATGAAGATGAATTTTTAATTTCTAAAAAATTATCAAATAATGATATCCATATAATGATAGGGTACTCCATATATCTTAACATCTCAAAAAAATTCATAACACAGGTTATCTGATATGCATAAACTCTCATTTGGGGAGATAATAGTTTAATCTATAAAACCTCATCCAAAAATTTCAATGTAAACTATTTCATAAATGGTTACCCTTATGAACCTTTAAAAATATTAAAACCCAAAAAATTAAAAATAAGCTCACTAAACATGTCATTTATCCCTAAAAAACATGATGTACCTCATAATTTTCACATACAAGACATTTGAATACCATTATCATGTATTGTTTTGAAACATGGTAATAACCTGAATTACGACAAAAACATAGTGAAAACATGCATGCTTTCAAAATTTAACTCTTTCCTCATAACAAAGATCCAAAAATTCTATAAACTCAACCCCTGATATCATAAACCATCTTGTCATGTTATCAGTCCCAAGGTTAACAATACTATCCCATTTTTTTTATCAAAAAAAGCATCACTTTATTTCGTTATCCCAACATCATGAAAATATTAAGGGTTATCCTTACCATCCAATATCACATTACCACCTCAATAAATTTTCATGTTTACCAGTGCCATTCATCATATACTCTAAAATCCTTATTCAAATTCTACAACGGAGAAATACTAAGATGTTTCATTATTCCATAATACCATAATAGTTCTTATACACCATTATTATTATATTCCATTTGAAAAAAAATGAATCATTCAACCACTATGTTATCATAATCTGCATAGACCACATTGATAAAATGATATTTCAATTTATATTTGGATTTAAGAGGTTTATGATGCTGATCATCATCATTAAACATTGTATTTGGGAATTGGTTAACATAATTCCCATTTTTATTACACTTAAAGCACTGATTTGTGGGTGGTGCATTAGTTGGAGTCCTATTTTCTTCTATTTCATTATCCACCCTATTCATTTCCTTGTAATATTAATTAGCTCTTTTCCCTGCCTAACCAAATTTAAAGAACCTCCTAGTTCATTTTATACAATTACATTGATGTTCATCCCACATTTTTGGCATTTTGGTTGTTGTAATTTATTTTCACCATGTAATTTATTCATGTTTTCAAGAGACTCAATCCTTCTTCTGTTATCAAAATCATTCTAATTACTGGTATCTCTAATTTCAATTTCCACATTAAGAGAGAATCAAACAATTTATTAATAGATACCTAAGTATCTTATAGCTATCACCATTTGTGTAATTTCTTTTAATACACTAAATAATCATTCAATATTACTTTTGGGTTGGTTGATAATACTATAAGAACACCATGAAAGTCTTGTAAAATTTTCCTCGTAAGTTCCAAAAAATTCATCATACTTTTTCTTTATATCAAATAACTCCTTTCAATATTCATATAAAGAATATGATGAAACTAGTTTTTAAAAATTAATTTCTTTCACACATCCCATTTTATGGAGATAATTTCATCTTTTTTCCTCTTATTCTAAATAAGATTCTACCATTGATCTACTTCTCCTTTCAAATGATAGAAAACCAAAATTATTTTATCATGGTCTAAACATTGAAGAATTGAAATTATCATTTCGGTGGTACTGATTCATTTCTCAATCACTAGTGGATAAAAATACCCATTGAAAGAATGTAGACACTACCTCATTTAGGACTCAATAGAATTTTGTTTCCTCCTTTTCTCATTTTAATGTCTAGCATGATTCATAGCTTGAAATAGTTATGTGAGCATAGCACCAAGATTTTTTATTCTCTCTAACATTTTTTTTTGTTAATTTGGAGAAAATTTATTTAATTGACCGTCATATTCATTATTAACGTAGTTATATCATGTTCCAACCATTGAATAAAACTAGAATCCATTGTGTGAGAAACACTAATCATAGTGGTAGAACCACATAATCTGGGGAAATTTTTTATAAAATATCAATATATGAAACCTTTGGTTTAATATTAGGATATTCATGATCATTATGAAAACTATATGATTGTAGCATATACATAAGACTATCCTTAGGTATCTTTCTAAGGTTTTATCATCGTAGTTTCCAAAGGTCGGCTAAACCATTTCTCTAATACCAACTATAATGATGCAATATTCTCAAACATGGATATTACATCTTTTTATATGAATATTTATTACATTATAAAAACACATGCTTGAGTACCATAATATTTTTATGCCATTGTAAATAAGGAACAATAATTATTAAATTGGTTAAATGTATTAAATATTTCCCATGAAGATCTTCCCTTTTATTACCCCTACTTAAAATTTTTCTTCATAACCTATTGAAGGGAAACATAAGGAAGGTGTGAGATCAAATGCTTAGTAAGGGAAAAATAGAAAATTTAAACTTATTATCGTATGAAATAATAAGTTAAAACATATGGGTATCTGAACATGAGAATAATATAGAAAGTTTATACTGAACTTTTCATGGATCATAAACACGAGTTATGAAATAAAACATTAACATTTCAACAAACATGAATCATAAGAATTAAAATTCATCATAACTCAATCATGAACCATAATTTCAAGTCATAAATGTTTGTATAATCATCATAAGTATAGATAACCATTTCATATGTCAAGGGTAACTACCAAGACTCTTGGATAAGGACTTTGACCTGTGTCCCGAAATAGATCAAGCACATCGACATGTTTCCCATCACAAATCAAGCTGATCAACTTGTTTCCCTTAAATATATCATGAGATATAATTCATTAACCAATGAATTGGAGAGATATATATGTCCCATGAAACAAATAATTTAAACCATACACACGTGTCCCACAAGAACATAAATCATTCATCATATCAAAAACCATGGAATGAAGCGGTATTCATAAACATCGTTCAATCATACATAACCCATGGAAAAGAAATGGGTATGATGAATATCATTCCATAATAAATATAAACCATTCAGATGAATATTAAAATTTTTATCCTTGGTTAGTATCCCTATTAAGTCACATATAACATCACATAATGTCAACTTAAACAGAAAAATGATCTTTGAAAGAACACATGAGATATTTCTAGAAGAAGATATCATTTCCTTTAAGAAATCATATTATTAAAGAGCTGCACAATTTTAAAGGAAATATTTTTCTTTTGAAATAATATTTTATGTTTTTAAGGGATGCCTATATGAATTAATGATTCGTGATGGTGGAGAAATCAAATTATTCCGTATAAGTCTAACAAACACTCCTTTATTACTTTTATTCAAAAAGTCACCAAGTACCTCATTTAGAAAAGGACTAAAATATTTATCACAAACTGTGTAGTAAAAATAAAAAAAATGGAAAAAATGACTTTAAAAAACCCTATGATAATATTTTAAAAAATAATTTTTTTAGAAAAAATTTAAATGAAAGATAAATATTCGCCAATATATACTCAGAACGAAACAATCACCAATATTGATGAGATTGTAAAATAAATACTCATCACTTAAAAATTAGTAGAATCATATGCCCCATGAAATAATGAAAATTAAATAGATATTAAAATACTATAATATTATTTATAGGAATCATAAAAGAAATTTTTGGCTAGTATATATAACATGTATAAGAAACAAGTAGTGTATAATGCATGTTTACCACCGAAATAAAAGCAATACATAAATCCCTTACCTTAAGTCTTTAATTCCTTCCTATACGTTAAAAAAAACAATATAATAAATATGCGTTTTTTATACATATAATATAGAACCATATTAATATATATAATTCCATATATTATTTACTTATGACTTTATATAACTCACTTATTGACAATTTCGTGTCAAAGTTATGTTTCGGGTAATAACCGCTTTGTTTTTCATACTAGCTTTGAATATTTATCCTTGGCCCTTTTACGTAGATAATGATTTAAAATTATAAAAAATGATAAATAATATATATATATATATATTTATTGAGGGGGATTCATAAAATTTAGAGGTAGAAAATAAAATACATTGTTCATGGAGACAGTAGGGCTTACGTACGCATGAACACTATTTGCATTTTCTTATCATATTAAAAGAAGAAATGTATATGATATATTGTCATTATAGAATTATTTTTATGTTATATATAAAATATATATTCATAAAATTCATCCTTATTACCATCCATGTAAAATATAGATGAAAATTGAATCAGATAATATCCTAGGGACGGTAAGTCAGACATACGCACAGGTGACTTAATCATTTCCGAAAAGATTAGATGGTAAAACATTAGATATGATATTATCATTATAGAAGTATATTTATGTCATAAATATCATATATAAACTTTAAACCTATCTTAATTTTCATTCATAAATGATGGGTATGTAAAATGTATTGTATCGCTATATGGAGACTGTAAGCAGTACATATGTAAGAATGATAATTTCAGTTCTTTTTCGATGGGAAAGAGGTTGTATAATGCAGTGATAATAATCATAATGAAATTTCATAATATTTAGGATACTGAATTTTTTATTTTATGATATATATCATAGGTTTATATATATTATATAAGAGTAAAAAAAGAGAGTAATTGGTTAGAGTGATTACCTCTTCTTCGAAACATATCCTTTAGATCGCCTCTAATAGACTCTAGTGTTGGTCCTACGGGAATAGAATAACATATAAAACGTTTTTAGAAAATTGTATAAGATATTTTTTATATATATTAATGGTTATATAAGATTCATGTTGGTGAAATGAGATGATGGAGGAGGTGTCCTTTTATAATGAAAGTGAGGACTCTTTTGAAATCTCCAAAAATATTAATTTATAAAAAAATTCAACCTCAAAATAATACCTCCATAAGGAAATTTATTCAATTATACGATGATAGATGGTTGTAATATCATCAACCAATAGATTTTAGACAAGTTTTTTTATTATATTTAACGTTATCACTTTGATTAACCCTTAGTTAACCTATTTTAATTTTATCTATAGTAACAACATTTTCAATATTAAAATGTATATATTTTTACTTATAAGGTGTCAATTGAACAATAAATGTTAAATTTATAATATTTTACACCATAATTTATTATTTTTATCCTTATGTAGGTTTTTATGATCTTTAAATAATTTAATAAAATATTATTTTTCATAAAATATCATTAGTGTCAATTTTTACATTATTCATTACATTGAGTTTAAGAAAATCAATAAAGTAAGAAAAATTTGAAAAACTTCATTAAATACAACTATAATATTTCATATTAACCTATAAAATTCGTGTATCACCTTAATTAATTAAAATTATATTTATATTAATAATTCTAATACCATTTAATCGATTTTTCATTAATTGTATAATTACTGCATCATCATTGTTTAATTACTTATGATAATTATTTCTTCACTAAAAATAAAAAAAATTCAATAATGTATTTAAAACTATTATATATAATAACTATATAAATAGTCAAGCATATCCTCTATTTAACTGGATATTAAAAATATTATACTTATTAAATGTGAGAGTGTGGCATTTTTTCACTCTCTATAATTTTAATAATATCCAATTCATTTTCATGGAAAATTTTCCATTAAATTATTTAATTTAGATACTTATGGGTTAAGGGTAGAATTAAATTAATACTATAATATTTTGGAAAGTTTTATGGTAGTTTTCTAATATTTATATTCTTATTTTTACCTAAAATTTACCCAATTTACACTTAACTACTGTAATAAAAATTACTAAAGTCACTATTCATTTTTTCCAAAAAAAAGTGGAATATTTTATAAATTTGGAACTTATGATTAAAAATATGTAATCCGTTTTTCTAAACTGAATTCATAAAATTTCTATAAATTAATTAAAAATTAATTCCACAGACGGGACAAAACAATGTGTTTTTAAAATAAAATGGTCGAAAGTTTGGAACGTTTTTTATATCCAAATTCAAGGTGAAATTGATTATAATGATGTAAATTGGATTAAATGATAAAAAATAATTTAAATATTTTCAAGACCTGTCCCCCGGGGCCCGTGCCGTGACTACCCCATGCCCGCCACTCATAGGACAGGGGCTGGGGACTAGCACCGAGTAGGAATTTCCCACAAATGGGAGGAAGTTTCCTATAAACATGCACAGACGCATACCCATCCCCAAGAAAATTAAATAAAATAAAAATATTGAGTAAATATGAATGAAAAACTATAAGATAACCCACTCATAGAAAGGTAAAAATCTTAAAGGAAAAGGGGCCAGAATTCAAGCCCAACTTAAATAGAAAAGTACAAGCTCCTAGATCTCATCTGCAGAAAAGACTACCTGAATGGTAGGTACAATAAGCGGTATGAATGTCGCTGAAGTGTACCACATCTGTTGGGTCACCATGAAGCATGACCGGTCTTTGGACCATCAAGGACTCTGTCAAAGCTATCGATCACCTACACAAGGCATGACACATGCAGGCGAAGCTTGTGAAGGGGTGAGTAAAACAATACTTAGTAGAGACCCCAAACCACAAAGGAATTACACAAAGTAAACCACTAGGGCTCAAACGAAGTATTCCAAAAATAAGTGAACAAAGAAATACGTGAAATAGACTACCAAAGAGTCACATGAAGTATATCCTCTAAGAGGTATAGTCAAGAGAGTCACAAGAGTCAGCTCACACCAAGTATACATATGCGGTATGTAAAAATGATTTTTGTAAGAATCCACAGTACCCTCAAGTAGTAACACGTAGATCATTGGTAAAAATAGGAGTGTAGGTAACACTAGGAGTGTAGGTAACTCAAAGAGTGTAGATTAAACATAGAGTGTACATAACACATAGAGTTTAGATAACACATAGAGTGTTGGTAACACACTGAATGTAGGTGACACACAGAGTGTCATCAAAGACTAGAGGACCTGCACCCTGGTGGGTCCGGGGAGTACCAAATTAGTCTTAGTAAGACACAATGTCAAGATAAGACACATAGTATAGGTAAGACACACATTCTTTGTAATCACAAAACATCATGGTCACATCCAGCCATAGGATTCCATCCTTATAATGCTCGTTCTGGGAGCATGTCCTCCTCGAGCCAATGGAACATACTCCAGCTTCAATAGAAACTCATTTAGAGTATCTCAAAAGGACCCTCTAATTTCAAGGGTCCCAAAACTACAAATATATCATCAAATGGACAAATGTTTTGAGATTTATGGGATTTTAAGTAAAATGGGGCTGGTGGGATCGGGGTCCTGTCCGGCCCAGTCAGACAGACCCAACACGAGTCCCGCCTGACCCATCCTGCAAGGTCCACCCATCCCACAGGGTGTAGCCGGACCCGGTTGGGCCTGTCCCACTACTGGTTCAGCCTGCTAGCTACAACCCGACCCTCTCGAGTGTGCTGGATCACCCGCTTGGATGCGGAGACTACTACGTTTTCTCCCCATCAATGTAGGTGGCCACTGCATTTGATGTGGTGGTCCTCCATGTGACCACCCCGCAACTGTTGTCGCGGGCTCCCCCCCCAACGTCCAGCTAGACCCTAGCCTCTTGTTGTGTCTTCCAAGGGGCGCCATCAGCCACCTGCCAGATGCCCCTGTCTGCAGCCCCGTGGTCGTCGTGCCGTGGGTTCTGTCTGTAGGGTGGCTACGCCGCCACGAACTGCCACCCGAAACTCCCTCTTATGCGGGCCTCCACTGATGTTTTGGTGGTATATTCTTCAAACCAAAAGGAGACACGTGATCCTCGGGTTATAAAATTGTCTATTATGGTCTTCAAAACCTCCCTTCCTCGCTCAGGGGGTCCAACTATGTTCGGAAACTCCAGAAAATTTAACCATACGACAACGGGGGTCCACTGATGAAGAATGTATGAATGTGGTAAAACAATAAGCAGAAGAAAACCCCTTATAATGGACCTTATCCTCATTCATTATCCTTGTTCCATTCATGTTAGTAGAATCACAAAATAATAAGAGAGGAGTAACCACCAATATCTGTTCCCTTTAATCCTATAATTTTAACTATTCTACAATAACGATTGAACCGAGAATCATCCTGTTCGTGGGTTGGTCCGCATTCATCATTAATCTTAAGAAAAATTAAATAATTCACTAATAAAACAAACCCCCTACATGGATGTTTGGATCTGTCATTGGATAAGAATAGAGTTGCATCACTGTCGTTCATCGATCCTCAGTTTGTGATCCGCGATCCGTCAGCGTTCGCCATTTTCGAATAGAAGGAAATTGACAAGCTCTCCTATAAAGTTCACATGGAAGAATAAATAATGTCAATCCTAAATCCATTCCAAAATTTAAAGATGCATTTCAGTGTTAATGTTTTACATTGAAACAACGTCGACATGCTGTTTCATTTATGAAAGGAAACATCTGCTATGTTGCTGTGTCGCAGCATTGCTGCGTTGTTAGAAAACTCTAAAAAAATAATAATAAACTTTTTATGTTTATTTTTTTATTCTTCAAAATGTCTGAAAAATATTGTCCACAGTTGACCCATGTTGTTCAAAGTGAGGTCCTGCCTAAGAAAAACCCACTGTTCTGAACACAACCGTGCCCTCAGATTTTTAATCTGAGCACTCGTTTAAATGTTACTAAAACTGATCATGCACGATGTTTTTGATAAGATTAAAAATAGTTAAAACATTTTTTCTAGCCACCCCATACCTCAGAATCATGTGCCATCTCATTTCATAGTCTCAAAATAATCCCATATAATTTTTTTAAAATTTACATGGAACATATGGTACATTACATTCTCCCCACCTTTGGGATTTACATCCCTAAAACACTAAACAAGGGATAACAAAATGGGGATAATGGGCATGAATCTGAGACACCCTCTCCCAAGTGATCTTTTAGAGTTTCCTGTGCTTCCACTAAACGCACACTAGTGGAATCTACTGTCCTTGAAGTATCCTCTCCTGTCGATCCTCGATCTTCATTAAGTACTTTGCGAAAGTCTCCCCATTTTCAATATCCAGCTCACCCCAGTCAATGACATGTGAAGGATCCTATACATATTTCTTTAGTTGGGATACATGAAAGACGTCATGAAACCACTATAACTGCAGAGGTATATCCAGGTGGTACCCCACCTTTCCCACTCTCTACTGTATCATAAAAGGACTGATGAACCTCAGAGATAACATGCCATCCTAGACATATCTATATATCCTAAGTCAATGAGAGACCTGAAAAAACACATGGTACCCCCCTTGAACTCGAAGGGTCTCTATCACCTACATGTATATGACTTATGATGGCTATTTGTAGTCTTCATCCACTCCTGGATGACCTTCACCTTCCCCGTAGTAGCATGTACCAACTCTTGGACCATGAGTGATGGATCTCTGGGGTTAGTCTAGCAAAGTGGTGACCTATAGGGTCACCCGTACAAGGCCTTTAATGGTTCCTTACCGATGGTAGAGTGGTAGTTGATGTTATATGTAAACCCCACTAGGGGTACGAGATTCTCCCAACTGCCGCCAAAAGTAAGGATGCAAGCATGTTGCATGTCCTCTAGAACCTAAATGGTTTGCTCCATTTGGCCATCTTTCTGTGGGTGGAAAGTTGTGCTGAAGCGCAGCTAAGTCCCAAATGCCTCCTTCAATCTCCTCCACAACCAGGATGTAAAGGGTGCATCTTGATATGAAGTATAATATATGGGAATAAGTGGAGTAGAAATATCTTCTATACGTAGAGGAATCCCAAGATCTCTATTGAACCATATTCCCAAATCCCTAAGAAGTTGGATGACTTGGTGATTCAGCCAATGCTCGCCCTCTGGATGTACGTGTTAGACTCGCCACGAAGTCTATCAATATTCCATCCCACTTCCACCCTAGAACCTTAAGGGGTTGAGTCAAACCCAATGAAACATGGTGCTTGGCCTACACTTGATAATAAGTGAGTTATCTAGAGACAAACTCTTCCATGACCTTCTTCATCCCCGACCACCAAAACTGACGTCAGAGGTCCCGGTACATCTCTGCCACACCTGGATGTTTTGCCAAAGGGGATGTATGGAAATCCCTCAACCCCTCCTCTCGTGATGCCACTAGTGTAACTGTGCACCATATGAAGAGAATTACCTGCTCTGAGCCTTTTGAATATCCATCAGCAGCATGCCTTATGGACATCAAAGCACGTATGGCATTATAGTAGGTATCTAAAAAATGTGCCTCCCTAACTCGCTGTAAGAGTGGATGGGTGGCAACCATCAACTGGATATAATATGATCTATATCCATCAACAAATGATATCTTCAATGAGGCTATCTATTTTGACACCTCCTTTAGTAGTTGTGAACTAGATTTCATGCTATACGCATCCACGACCACATTCCCCCTCCCAAGAGTATAGACTATTTCGATGTCATTGTCCTGGAGGAACTCCATCCATCATCTCTATCTCAAGTTCAAATCCTTCTGAGAGAACATATACTTGAGACTCTTGTGGTCATAGTAGATGATAAACTATTATCCCATAAGGTAGTATTGACACATCTTAAATACTAAGACGATTGTTGCCAAATAAAGGTTGTGGGTCTCATTGCTCTACTCATGTGGTATCAACTGTCGAGAACTATAGGCAATAACTACTTTCCCCTGCAATAGGACATAATAATATCCAATTCCTAAGGCATCACAGAACACCACATATTCAACACCCTCCTTTAGAAACCTTAGGATAAGTGAGCTTTCCAAGATCTATCTTAGCTTCTGAAAACTCTATAGGAACCCTTCTGTCCACACGATGGGTTTCCCTTTATTCGTCAAAGTCTTCATGGGTGCCAATACTCAGGAGATGTCAGGTACAAAGCTCTGATAATACCCAAGAAATCCATGGAAACTCCATGTAACTCCCCGAGATTTTATGAGATAGATTATTTTAATTTCATGGATGTCTTGTGTTTTATGATACACCAAGATTAGATTGCACTATACACAACCCCATATTATCTTTCAGTATACACAACACTATAGTTGGCCTGTGTTACACACAATTTTATGTTATTTTGATAGAATTATTTTCATGAAACACTAAGTATAGATTTTTTTCAATGTATAAATGAACTGAGTCTGGATTATGTTATAAACAACACCAAAGGAAGCTTTCACAACATGAAACACTAACCTGTCATGCGTTACATGCAAGATCAACTTTCTTTAATATCTTAGGTTGTACACTATACCATGTTTCACTAAAAAACGATATATTATTAAAATATTATATAAACTAGCTACTATGAATATTATTAAGAGCATTTTTAATTTTTAAAAACAGTAGCATTCATATTACAAATTTTTAGAACATGATATAATAACAAATTCAATTTTTCGGATAAAAGAAGTATGTATCAAAAAATGTTGTTTTACCACCTTTTGATGGAATTCGCATTTAAAATCTAGTTTTTTATAGTTATATAAGTTAAATTTGATAAAATAAACTTCTTATTTGGAATAGGTATATACAAATTTACTTTTTTTTTAAAATTTTTTATATTTTTTTAATAAAATAAAAAGTTTAATGAATAGTGAAAATAGTACATTTTAATTCAAAAATGCCTTTTTATCTAATTTATTTATATATTTAGATTATCTTTTTAATTTGTTTTAAATTTTAATTTGATTAATTTTTTATAAATTAATCCATTTGTTTTCAGTAGAAGTAATTTTAATTTTAAATTGGACATAAACACATTTCAATCATTTGATAGTTATTACTTATTAAAAACTTGTTTTTTGGTTTTGACAACATGAATTAATTTTAAATTAATTACCGAAACTTCTATGTTTTGAATTTGAAAAAATGGATTCCATATTTGGAATCATAATTTAAAAATTTTGTTAATAGGTACCTTTTATTTTTGGACATTAGTATCTCCAGTAAATATTTTATTGATTATGTTTTAAGGGAAAATATTAAAAATAAGGGTAAAACGTAATATTATAATAATATTAAACTACCCCAACACATGTAATAATCATATTGGATGAAATATATTCAACTATGGGAATAATTGGATCGAAATCAGGACCCCACAGATTCACTTGGATGTGAAAATGACATTTTCTAAGAATTAATTTAAAGTAAAGATAATTATAACATAATCATATATATTTTACTAATTAGATTTTAATATAGGGTCATATAACATATATTTATGTATATAAATATTCATTATAATTATAAAAATATTTCCTACATCATGGTATTTTATTGATAATTTTGTATACATTATAAAAATATATTTATATATGGCACAATTATGATGTAGTGATTACCTCATTAATGAAAGATTCAAATAAACGAATTTATAAATATTTATATAAATTTATTTTGACCATTTGGATGCCATAAAATAATTTTTTGGATTAAATTTACATATTAGGGATAATTTAATGCATTTATTTTCTATTAATAAAGTATTTATAAATTTATCAAAAAGTCAAGTATGAATAGTATCCAAAATTGACATAATGTTTAACTTAAAACATAAAATAGAATATTAAATGATATTAAATTCCTAGAAAACAATGATTCATAAAAATGGTTAATATATGTCCAAATATGTCATAATTAACTTTTTGTGGGTCATTTGACCTGATCGAATAATTACATTAACCCACAACGTTTAAATGACATGAAATCATGGTAAGATTAAAAAGGGTAAAATAAGGGTTTAACCAAAACGATAAGGATAAAAAAATATTCAAAACCTATCTAAAAATTATTGGATGATAGGTATTAAAACTGAAATCATATTATCTTTTATTTAAATAAGTTTTGGACAATATTAAATCTAAAGTGAATTTATAATAAATTAATATTTTGAGAGTTTCTGAAAGTGCCCCTGTCATCTAATATAAAGGGGCACCTCCTCCCTCTCCTATTCACTCCATATTGAGACTTCATGCTTAAGAAAACCCAAAAAATTTCTCTTCTCAACTTCACTTGTTATATTCTTGAGGATCTGGTCTTCTCAAAATACTAACTCTAGTTCCATAAGAGTAAATTTAAAGGAAACACGTCAAGGAAGAGGTAATCTCATCTACCGATTCTTTCAAATTTCTTTCTTCTTCTACTTCCTCTTCATTAGTTGTTTCATTATAAAGTAATGAAATAAGTATCACTAATAAAATTATATGTTATTATAAATATTAAAAGACACTCTTTCTCATTTTATCCATCCAATAAAAAAAATCACTGCGCGTGCGTACGTACGACTTACGGTTTCCACGCTGTGGTGTACTATATTTTTCACCACCACCTTACTTGGATGAGTATAATGGTGGAAATAATAACTATATATGAGTATTATAACATGATACTAATTATGAGATACTATACAACTTCCACTTTAATACCATACAACTATTATGGGAATGATATCGTCGCTCATGCGTACGTATGCCTTACCGTCTCCACGATGCGATGAGAATCAATATCCATGTTAAAAATTCAAGAATGATTATAAATTATTTGTAATAAATAATCATGAAATATATGACATAATAATGGTACTGGATGTATATATATATATATTTAATTTACTTACTTCCATTCAATTTAATAATGAAACGAAAGCAGCGTTCATACGTACGTACGACCTACCGTCTCCATGAACGGTGTATTCCATTTCATTTATCTATATATTATATATATATATATTTATATAATGAATATACATAATATATAAATATTTTTTTTACATTCTGGAAGTAAGTAAATCATGATATAAGTAATAATACCAAGAGTAAAAATTCAAAACACGCACGATAAATAAAACGATTATTACCCAAAACATTTCTTTAACATAGAATTAAAAACTTAATGGGTAATATAATTTCAAAAGTGAATAATATATGATATAATAAACATTATTATGGTTTTACAACAATTTAATAATAGGTTTAAACCCACTATAATGAAGTTTCAGACACATATGGAATAAATCCTACCTAAGGTAAGGGATTATTTTGCCTAACTTTTATTTCTATAGGACATACGCCTTAAACAACACCTATTTATTTTGTGTGGTGTTTATGCTTCCCATTAATGTTTTATTATTTTTATTATTAAGGTTATGATATTTACATATGTATGTAATTTTCTTTATTTTGTGAGGAATATGATTCCACTGATTATAATTGGTAATGGATGATTTTTCAATCTCATTTTTATCTAAGATTACTTATACGTAAGTATTTACTGGGGTTATATTTGTTATCCATGTGAATGTTTTTTTAATAAAAAGTTTACTATTTTTCCATGTATGTTTAATTTCATTTTTACCTATTTTTTACTTTTACTACATGGTTTAGAAAGAATCATTCTTGTATTTACCATACGAGGTAATTTTTTGACTTTTCTAGCAAAAGTTTGAGGAGAATGTTTTTTAAATTATACGACATGAATAGATTTTTATGACTTCATAATGCCTTATTCCCAGGAATCTTACTCTACAAGTTTACAAATTTATTTTCATCCAAATTCATTTCTTTTAAAATTTCACAACATTTTGAGAATTTTTTTTTTGAAAAAGAAATGATATTTTCCTCAATATGTAAGTTCATGTGTTTTATCAGAATTATTTTCCATATTAGATGACATTGGGTTATACCTATTATTACTTTGATTTTATTGTGTTTATGATGGATTTATTTTTATTAAATCTATTTATTTTAAATATATTTTGAATGAATGATGTTTAAAAAATCCATTTTATTTCATGGGTTATGTTATGATGAATGATTTATGTTTTTGTGGAATATATAAGAATGATTTCCTTATGATATGGGTGAGACCTATATCTACTTTAAATAAATTGGGTGATGATTTATATCCCAATAGATAGACATGATTGGAATGGAAGGTAAACCTAGTTCAGTAATACATGGCTAGAACAGCAAGTAAATCTGGTTCTGTAATGGACTTTGTCCACTATGATGGTCTTGGAAGAAATTCCTTGGATAATATGGAAATCATATTCTGTGCTTATTTGTCCTCCAAAATTAAATGTTTTATTCCAATGAAATTCTATCATGGTTAATGTTCCTTTATGATCTGTTCCTTACGTACTTCCATGGTTTATGTCATGACTCAGGATTTTGATGTTTAAGCTTCATCATTATGTTTTTATGTTCAAATGTATATGGTTTGATTTATGTTATCCATGTTTAGCATTACTGAGATTTTGAGATCACCCTTTTTATGTTTTATTTTCCCCATGATATAAAGAAAAGAAATGTTTTTGGTAGGAAAACAAAAGGTGATGATCTTTATGGGAGATGTTGAAGATATTTTACCAAGTTAAAAGATTATGTTCCAAGTTTCCCAGGACACTAAACTAATACGGTCTTTGGTCGTCTGTTTGTACCACGTATTTATGTATTTCACAAAAGAAATGTAACGTCCATGTACGCCAAGATATGGTCTTTACAGTTTGTATCACAATGAAGGTTTAGTCAACCATTGGAAAATAGGATGCAAAAAATTGAGTGTGATACATAGATATATTTATATGGTATGTCTAGTGATGTGCATAAGGGTAAGTCTTACTATATATTACAATCCTAGAATTATAATAAAAATCGTGAATAACCTGAGATTAAACCTAAGATGTTAGATATTTAAATTACTCCCCCATGATATTGTTGTTATTCTAGTATGTGTTTTTCTTCTCAAACTATTTTTTTGGGTTTTAGATAGTGGATGGAACCCGAAGGAACTATGTTAATGACCAATGCACTTGGTAATGCAATGATTTTCCTCCTGAACATCCAATTTTTTTCCAGATGGAATGAAAAATCTTATTTCTATACTTACACAAGCTATGAATCATTATGGACTTTCAAATGAGTAGATAAGGGAACCAAATTATATTGAGTCCATTGTGTAGAATCATCCACCGCCTTTTAGTGGGTCTTCTGATCCACTTGTTTCCAAACAATGGATTTTTAGTATTGAAAAGATATTTTCCATCCTTCACTATTCAGAATAAGAAAAGGTCATTTTGGATGCCTATCATTTATATGGTTAAGCAGACCCGTGGTGGAATCTAAATAATAATACATGGCAACAAGATGCAATTGAATCCATGGAATATGAAAAGTTCAAGAAGTTGGTTTTCAATAAATACTTCCCTCTCATTGTTGGGACAAATATATAAATAGAGTTCCTTGAGCTTAAGAAAAAGGATGATGAATCTATTGGTAGATATGAGGTGAATTTTACAGGGCTTTCAAGGTATGATTCTAGATTTATCATCCAACCTAAAAGTAAAGTTGATCAATTCTTCAGTGGATTAAAACCGAGTCTTCAAAGGATATTTTCTATAAGAGACATCAGTAACTATGAAGAGATTGTGCGTTGTTCTATCAAGGTATAATTGGAATTCGGTGTTACATATCCATCTCATGGTTTTGATAAGAAATGAAAGATGAGGTTCAAGTAAAAATCTCAAAACAATGGTGAAAATAAGATGAATGATTCGTTATTCTCAAAGTGTGGAAAGAAGCAAGGTGGAGATTGTCTTAATGGGACTCGAAAATGTTTCAAGTATGGAAAATAAGGCAATCAAGAAGTTTAGTTCCGAAGTACTGGGAAAAAGGTTTCTAATGATGTGAATAAATAGAAGGCTATAGAGAACACACCACCAACACTTCAATGATACAAGTGCAAGGAAATGGGGAATTATGCTAACCAATTCTCTAATCCAAGGGTTAACGATGATCGACGTCAGTAACCTATTAAAGAAAAAGACAAAGGGAAGTCAAATGCGATCACTATTAGTGATGGTGAGTGTGACAAAAAAGTGGTGGAATGATTAAGTGTTTAGGTAATGGGATTCCAAAATACTATTGTGGAAACTCATTATAGAATTATGGAATATTGTAATATCTATGTATTGGTTTATTATGGTTTTCAATAATTATATGGTACCGGTAACCATTAAAATTGATTGAAATATTTTTGGAAAGCACATGATAAGAACATAATTAATGGATAAGGAGATGTTTGATTGTATTAATGATATACTTACCGATATAAGGACAAAGTGATATCGTGGTTTGATTTTTTTGGTATTTTTGGTGTGTGGAAGGAGTTAAATTTGATCAAATTCATGTTTTCACTATGGTTTTATGGAAAATAATGTCATTATCATGTTTAAAGATAATCCATGATTAAGGAATTCACATGTTTGGAATGTGACAACCAAGAAATGTCAAATGTGATATGAGAGACAAATATTTAGTTGATTTAGTTCACCTCATTCTAATGTTTTATATTTTCAATTTTTTGAAGGATTGTAATGTTATCCATTTATGGATAGTATAAGTTATATTCTGGTTTAAGTTTGTTAGATTAATGCACTGTCTCACTATAGGTGGACTTATGCATATATGATAACCTGTTCTAACAGTTTTTTTGAGACAGATTTAATGACCTAGAATTCTATCACATGATCTGCTAACACTTCATGAATTAAAAGTTCAACTTCATTTATTTAAAAAATAGATGAAGTGGAATTTTTTTAGGGAACAGTCAATGGTACTGAAATCAAGTAATTATTTCTTCTCATGAAAAAAAAATCTTCAACATTAGGAAAATAATGTTAAAAAAAGGTATCCAAGTAACTTATTTTATGATGAATCAGATGGTCCTTTAAATCAACATAGATTTATGGATTTCTGGTAGTTAACTTTCACCAATCCATGTTTTCTATCACAATCCATCAGAACATTATTGTTATATTTCTCTTCCATATCCATGCTTTCTCTTCCCAAAAATGTTCTCTTATATGGAAACCCATGGTTGAGTTAATTTGGGTAACCATTATTTTTCAAAATTTTCTTTTTAAGATTAAGTTTTAGAATTCCTCAAAACAATTTGGGTTTCTATGAAAGAAATATTCATGTAGTAAACCATTTAAAACACTCATTATTTTTAAGGGGAACATTATTTTTAAGGGGGGTAGAATATAATAACATTAGATTTTATGAGATATATTCTTTTAATTTATTTGATGTATTGTTTTTTATGATACACCAAGATTAGCTTGCACTATACGCAATACCATATCAGCTTGTAGTATACACAACACTATATTTGTCTTGTGTTACACACAATTTCATGTTATTTTGATAGAATTAATTTCACACAACACTGAGTATAGATTTTTTTCAATGTATAAATAAACTAATTTTGGATTATGCTATACACAACACCAAATGATTCTTACAATACATGCAACACTAACATGGCTTGCGTTACCTACAAGTGGGACCTTTCTTGATAGCTTGAATTGTACATAATACAGAGTTTCACTAAAAAAATAATATATTATTAAAATATTATATAAAATAGCTGTTATTAATAGTATTAACCACATTTCAAATTTTAAATTACATTAGAATTCATCTTACACATTTTCTAGAAAATGATATGATAACAAAATCAATTTTTTGGATAAAAGAAGTGTGTTTCAAAAAAGAAGTTTTCCGCCTTTTGATGGCACACCCATTTTAAATCTAGTTTTTGAAACTTTTATAAGTTAAATTTGACAAAATAAAATTCTTATTTAGAAGAGGGACATAAAAATTTACTTTTGTTGAATTTTGGATATTTTTCTAATAAAATTAATATTTTAATGTATAGTGAAAAATACTTTATTTTAATTCCAAAATACCTTTTTATCTAATCTATTTATATAGTTAGATTATATTTTTAATTTGTTTTAAAGTTTAATTGGAGTATATTTTTATCATTTAATCCAATTTTTGTCATTGGAAGTACTTTCACTTTAAAATTGGACATAAACACATGTCAATCTTTTGATAGTTATTACTTTTTAAAAACCCGCTTTTTGGTTTTGACAATTGGAAATAATTTTAAATTAATTACTGAAACTTATGTGTTTTGAATGTATAAAAATTGATTCCATATTTGGATTGATAAGTTTCTAATTGTGTAAATAAGTACCTTTTAATTTTGGAAATTATGAATAGAAACATCAGTAAATATTTTATTTACCATGGTTAAAGGGTAAATCTAAAAGATAAGGGAAAAAATAATATTATAATAATATTAGACTTCCCTAAAACATGTACTAATTATATTGGATGATATATGCACAACTACGAGAATCCTTGGGTCGATTTTGGGACTCTATGGATTCACTTGGATGTGAAAATGACATATTATAAGAATTAATTTAAAGTAAAGAAAATTATAACATAAACATATATCTTTTATTAATCGATTTTAATGTAGGGTTATATAATATATCATTATTTCTTTAAATATTCATTATAAAGATAAAACTATTTCCTAAATCATGAGTTTTTTATAAAATTTATACATTATATAAATATATTTATATATGAAATAATGATGATGTAGTGGTTACTACATTAATGAAAGACTCAAATAAATGAATTTATAATTATTTAAATAAATTTAATTTGAACATTTTTATTCCAAACATGAATTTTATTGATGAAATTAAAATATTAAGGATAAGGTTATGCCATTTTTTGAAGTAATCAGGTTGTTATTAATTTCAAAAAAGGCATGTATGAATAGTATCCAAAATTGACATAATTCATAACTTAAAGCATAAAATAGTATATTAAATGGTATTAAATTCCTAAAAATCTATGATCCATCCAAATAGTTAATATAATTCCACATATATCCCAATTTACTTTTTTTAGTCGTTGGATATTAAATGGTAATTACATTAACCTGCAATTTTAATTAACATTATATCACTGTAAGATTAAAAAGGTTAAAATAAGGGTTAAACAAAAATGATAAGGATAAAAAATATTCAAAACTTGTATAAAAATTATTTTATGATGGGTATTCGAACCAAAATCATCCTATCTTTGAATTAAATAAATTTTATACCATATTAAATCGAAATTGAATTTATAATAAATTAATATTTTGAGAGTTTCCTAAAGTGGCCCTCTCCTCAAATATAAAAGGGAACCTACTCCCTCTCCTCTTCACTCCATTTTGAGCCTTCATGCTTGGATAAACCCTGCCCATTTATCTTATAAACTTCCCTAGTTATATTCTTGAGGTTCTGATCTTCTCAAAATACCAAATCTAGTTCCTAAAGAGGAAATGTAAATGAAGCACGTTGGGGAAGAGGTAATCTCTTATACCTATTATTTCAGATTTATTTTTTCTTATACATCCTCTTCATTAGTTGTTTCATTATAAAGTCATAAAATTTGTATCACTCATGTAATTATATGTTATTAAAAATATGAAACAATAATTTTTCACCTTCTATCCAACCTACGAAAAACAAAATCACCGCGCGTATGTACGTATGACTTACCATATCCAAGTCATGGTGTAATCTGTTTTTCACCACCACTTTATTTGGATGGGTATAATGGTGGAAATAATAACTATATATGATTATTATATATTTATCATAATTATTAGATATTATACACCATCCACTTAAATACCATTCAACAATTATGGGAATGATATCGTCGATTGTGCGTACGCACGACTTACCATCTCCATGACATGATGAGATTCATTCTCCACATAAACCATTCAAGAATGATTATAAAGTACATGTAATAAATAATAATGAAATATGTGACATAATAATTCTTATATATCATTTTATCTATATATATATATTATTTACTTACTTCCCTTCAATTTAATAAGGAAACGAAAGCATCATTCATGGGTACGTACGACCTACCGTCTCCATGAATAGTGTATTCCATTTAATTTATCTATATATTATATATATTTATTTATACACTGAATATATATAATATATAAATATTGTTTTACATTATGGAAGTAAGTAAATCATTATATAATTAATAATATCAATAATAACAATTCAAAACACGTACGATGAATAAAACGATTATTACCCAAAACGTTGCTTTAATATTGAAATGGCAAACTAATGGGTAATATAAAGTCATAAGTGAATCATATATGATATCATAAATATTATAGTTGTTTTGTTACAATTTAATAATATTGTTAAACCAATTATACAGGAGTTTCAGAAACATACAGAATAAATCAGACCTAAGGTAAGGGATTATTTCGTCTCACTTTTATTAATGTGGGGCATATGCCTTAAACACCACCTATTTATTTTTTGTGGTGTTTATTCTTCAAAATAATGTTTTTGATTTTCAATATGAAGGATATTATATTTACATATGTATTTAATTTTATTTATTTATTTAGGTATACAATTCCACAGATTATAATTTGTAAGGGATACTTTTTCAATCTAATTTTTATCTGAGATTTCTTATACATAATTATTTACAGGGGTTATATTTTTCATCCATGACCATGTATTCTAAAAATGTTATCATAAAATGTTTAATATTCATAAATTTATGTTTAAATTCATTTTTACCCATCTTATACTTTTACTACATTGTTTGGAAGGAATATTTCTTTTATTTACCATACGAGGTACTTTTTTGACTTTTCCAGCAAATGTATGAGGAGAATGTTTTTTAACTTATACGAAATGAAAGTATTTTTATGATTTCATAATTCCTTATTCCCATGAATCTTACTCTGCACGTTTAATTGTTTATTTTCAACTAAATTATCTTCTTTTAAAATTTCACAACATATTGATAAAAAAACATTTTTGAAAAAGAAAGGATATTTTCATCAAGAAGTAAGTTCTATTATTTTATCAGAATTATTTTCCATCTAAGATGACATAGGGTATTACCTATTATTAATTTGATTTTATTCCCTTAATTGATGGATTTAATTTTATGAAATCCATTTATTTATACGAATTTTTATGGGATGATGTTTAAGAAACCCATTTTATTTCATGGGTTATGTTATGATGAATGATTTATGTTTTTGTGGAACATGTAAGAATGATTTAATTATGAGATGGGTGGGACCTATATCTCACTCTAATTCATTTGTTAATTATTTATATCTTAGGATATAGACATTAATATAATGAAAAGTAAATATGGTTCAATAATACATGGTTGGAACGACAAGTAAACCTGATTCAGTAATGGAATTCTTCCACTATGATGGTATTGGAAGCAATGGCTTGGATACTATGGAAATCATATTATATGATTATTAGTTTTCCATAATTACATGTTTTATGTAAATTATATTCTATCATAGTTAACGTTTCTTTATGATCTATGCCATAAGTAATGCCATTATTTATGCCATGCCCCATGATTTTGATGTTTAAACTTTTTGTTCATGTATTTATGTTCAAATGTTTATAGTTTGTTTTATGTTATCCATGTTTACCTTTATTGAGAATTAGAGCACAACCTTTTTATGTTTTCTTTTCCCTGTGATATAAATAAATGTGCTAGGTAGGAAAACTATAGGGGAAGATATTTATTGGAGATGTTTAAGATCTTTCACCACATTATAAGATTATGTTCCAAGTTTCCCAATACACTAAAATAATATAGTAATTGGGCATCTATTCATGTCATGTTTTTAAGTATTCTACAAAAGAAATGTAATGTACATGTATTCCAAGGTAGGGTATCTACACTCCACACCTCGGTAACACTCTTGGGTGGCTCCCAATAAAGAACCACAATAATATTCACTAGATCCACTACAAATCCAACCATTGAGATGACATGTCATAGAATGTGGACCACTCAAATCCAGAACTGACACTCCGAGAGATTTCCGTAAAGATGGTTCTCGCGGAGTAAGTCCAAGAACATCCTCAAGTGTTTTAAATTCTCCTACATGAAAGCTGAATACACTAGAATGTCATCAATGAAGACCACTACAAACTGGTCCTAGTACAGCTAGAATATCCCGTTCATGAGTCCCATGAACACCTTTAGAGTGTTCATCATGCCAAACGACATCATTAAGTGCTTATAGTGACCATACCAACATCTAAAAGTCATCTTAGGGATGTATTCATCCCATACAAGAATATGACGATAGACTGATATAAGGTCTATCTTCAAGAACAATCTCTCTCCCTTCAGTTGATCAAAGAGATCATCAATCCTCGATATATGATACTTGTTCTTCACGGTCACCTGGTTTTGGTACCAGATGTCCAAACACAACAACAAGCTCCTATCTACCTTCTTTGAAAACAAAACTGAGGCTGACCATGGTCAAACACAGCGCCTCACATAGACCTTTCTCTTCAAGTCCTCTAACTGTACCCTCATCTCCCAGAGCTCTTTGGGAGCCATCCATTATGTAGGTGTATAAATCGGTGTTGTTCAGGGGTATAGATCAGTGCATAAATCTACCTCCCTATGAGGAGGTAATCCCGGGACATTATCAAGGAATACATCCTTATACTCACCCCCACTATAGGAAACTAAGGACTCGTCTCCTCCATTGCATTGAGGGTGATTCCATCCAACTTATTTCTGATATACTACAACCTCCTACGTGTGAGTGCATCCTGCAATACAAGAATTTTCTTTTCACTGGTAAAGGAAAACCCAATCCCATCTCCATGGACACACAACACTCTATGACTAAAACTATAAATATGATCATGGTCTATGGATAACCTGTCCATACCAAAAATAAAATCGTAAGGCCTCGACACCACTGCCAGTAGATCCCAGCTAAAGCTCTCACCCCCAAGAGTAATCTCACACTGCCATCACTAGTGTGTGATCATTGAATCCCCTCATGTAAGAGTCTCTAAATGTAAGGATCAAGCTGACCACTCCACCAAAATCTCTGAGCTCCAAACAAGGTCCATGGTAAGGAAAGAGTGACTCGAACATTTTTCTATAAGAACTATATTTTGGGTGGAGAAGACAAATATCATACCTAAAATCATCTCTAGAGCATCATGAATGTAATCATCAATCGCCTAAAGTTGGGCCCACCCCTGTCCACCAGATCCTAGAGCTTGTGTTGGACCACATAGGTGTGGTGGTGGTAGTACCTCAGACTTCCACCCACCACCTCCTGCTTGACCTGATCCCCTACCATGACTGCCACCCTTTGGACCACCCTGCTCGATCCTATTACCCTACCGTAGAGGTCCCTCGACCGTCTCCTGTTCGGTCATACGATGGGTCGAGCAATCTCTAGCCAGATGACCCCGACCACCGCATGAGTAGCACATTTCTTCCTTCAACTAACTCAATCTACCCTGGGAGGATCACACCGTTGATCCCATATCCCGAGGTCTTCCCCTAGAGTGCATGACCCTCTTGGGTCCCTACGTCATCTATCGGCTAGCCCCTGTCGAAGACTCTGCAACCTGTCACCCAGTGGTAGCTCAAACTGTCGGTGCCTACTCCACCAGAAATCTATCCACCAGTAGAGCTCTCTCCAACACCCCGTAATGTATATGAATTATATGGGATATCATAGACGTCCTGATTTCACAGCGTAGCCCATGGTCAATGGTTCAGACCATAATGAATGGGTCCCGCTCTATGTCTATATTGTAGAAAGAAAGATCCATGAATCTCATTGAGTACTCTTCCATCATTTGGATGACTTGATGTAGATGCATGAGCTTGTGTATATGAACATAGAATAACGTCACTGGAAAGAAATACTCCTTGAATAGACAGTCAAAGTCTTTCTAAGAGATGGTCACCTCCAAGAGAATTTGGATTGTAAATCTCCACCATCTCTCCCCCTGAGCCCTATATAAGACTCATAGCTAGGACCTCCATATGGTCAAGAGGCATCCTCAGTAGACGAAAAGATCGTGTCACCACCTCCAACTAGTACTCAAATACCTGAGTATCAATCTCACCTTAGAACCTGGGAGGTCGTTATCTTTGGAACACATGAAATACACTAATCCTGAATGCATCCTCTACTAGTAACGCTGGTAGGAACTACTATTCCCCAGGTGGTGGTATCACTGGACACCACCAGGAGGTGCTATCTCTGAAAATGGTACATGCACTGATGCTTCATTGTTCGATGGACCATCCTAATGGTCACACCACATAATCTTGGATGGCTGCCTATTTGGATGAATCTTGAATCAGAACAAGGTGTAAAATGTTAAATAGAGTATACCTGGTGAGATGACTCTAAATCAAGAAGGGAATAAGAACACACTCAATTCCTATATGATGCACAAACCATTAATTTCTCATGCAACTAGTGTTACCATGTACCTGGTCAGAAAGCAGAATTAAAGGTCCTAGTGTATGGATACGTTAGACACTACACCAACACTAGGTTCCCTGGACAAAAATAGGAACTTGAAACACTTAACATTGTTTCCCCAAAACAAGAGTAAAACCAACCTCCACTAATACCACTCTATCATTACCCGTCACCTAGAGCCCATTCTGTGACAACCCCAAGCCCACCTCCCATAGGCCAGAGGCTGGTGACTGGCACCAAATAGGCATTTCCCACAAAGGGGAGGCATTTACATATAAACCAACACACACATACTTTTCCCCATGAAAATCACCGAAACTAGAAACACTGAGTAAACATGGATACAAACCAATAATAAAACCCACTCAGATTAAGGTACAAAACTGAAAGGAAAAGGGGTTTGAATACAGGCCCAACTGAAATAGTAAAGTACAATCTTATGGATCTCATATGCAAGAAAACCCTACCTTAATGGTATCTACAATAAGCTTTCCAAATGTTGATGAATAATACCACATCCATCGGGTCACCCTGAAGCACCACATGTCTTCATCTCACCAAGGACTCTTTAAAATCTATCGATCGTCTAAAAAAACCCAAGATGTGTGGGAGAAGCTTGTGTAGGGGTGAGTAAAACATCACTCTGTAGGTAACCCAAACCACAATGAAACTACACAAGGTAAACCAAAAGGAATCACACGATGTATACCACAAAGAAGAGCACTAAGAAATACACCAAATACATTACAAAAGAGACACATGAAGTGTATCCTCTAAGAGTCATAGTCACGAGAGTCACTAGAGTCTGTTCAGACCATTTATAGGTCTATGGTATGTAAACATGATTCTCATAAGAATCCATAGTACCTTCAAGTAGTAACACGTGGAGAATTGGTAACACATGGACTGTAGGTTACATATAGAGTATCAATAACACACAAAGTGTTGGTAAAACATGGAGTGTATATAACAAATAATGTCTTGGTAACACACAGAGTGTACGTAACACACCGAGTGTAGATAACACACAGAGTATTCATAAGACATGGAGTATAAGTGACACACATCATGTCGTCAATGTCTAGAGGACTCATACCCTAGTGGGTTAGGGGAGTACCAAATCAACATTGTTAAGACAAAAATTCTTGATATGAAACATATTCTAGGTAAGACCTGCAGTATAGGTAATCACATAGCTTATATGTCACATCCACTCATAGGATTCCATTATTAGCATGCTCGTTCCGGGTGTACCTCCCCCTCAAGATAATAGGCCATACACCAACTTCCATGAAAACTCTCTTGAAGTGTCTCAAAAGGATCGAGTCATTGTAAGGGTCCTAATGTCGCAAATGACTTGTCAAATAAACACACAGTTTGAGAATTGTGGAATTTTAAGTAAAAAGGGGTCGGTGGGGATCGGGTCCGGTCCAACATGGTTGGACCGACCCCACCCGACCTGCCAGGTCCGACCTGACCCGCTGTGTCTGACCCCACCCTTAGAGTCCAAACCGACCTCCCGTGTCTGACTCGACCTGCTGGGTCGACCCGGCCCACCCCAGATGGGCCCGACCCACTTGAGTGGGGTAGTTCGTGCACCTGAACGTGGCGACTTCCACATCTTCTCTTCATCAACATGGGGTGGTCACCATTTTTGACACGGTGTTCGGTCGTGTGACCACCCACCGACTGTTACCTTGAGTTTCTGATGCTGCGGTGTAGCTGGACTGCAGCCCCTTGACCATGTGACGTGGCCTCCTACTATGTTCAACGAGGGCCACCGATGGCCGCATAATTCCATCCCCTTCTTGCTGCCCCACGACAGCCATTCCATGGGTTTTTTCCATCCTCGTGGCCACACTGATGGTAGTGGCTCCCTCTTCTACAGGATGCCACTGATGCTGTGGTGGGTTTTTCTTCAAACTGAAAGGTTCCATGGGATCCTTGGGTCATACACTTGACTTATATTGTCTTTAAATCATCCTTGCATCATTCGATGGGGGGGGGAGTCCTTATATGATCAGAACCTACCTTCAATTTAACAGTGTAACCTTGGGGGTCCACCGACGAAGAACATATGAAAGTGGAAAAGAAGAAGCACATGAACACCCCTTAGAAAAAACATTTTCCTTGTTTGTTGGACTTAGTATTTTCTTGTTAGTAGAATCAGAAAATATTAAGAGAAGAATAATCACCAAGATCAACTCCCGTTAATCCCATAGTTTAAACCTTTCCTAAAACATGATCAAACCATAGGTCAACCTATTCTTGGGTTGGTCCGTGTTTGTTGTTGAGCTTTAGAATGGATAAATAATTCACTCAAACAAATAACCCCCAAACTAGAAGTTTTGATATGTCATTGGAGAAGAATAGAGTTTCATCGCCATCCTTCGACGATCCTCGACCCTCAGTTCATGGTCTGCAATCCATTAACTTTCATTGGTGTTCGTCGTTTTCCAATGAGAGTAAATCCCCAATATTTCCTCCAACATTCTTAGGGAAGAATCAATGACCTTAATCCTGAATCCTAACCAAAAGTTAAAGATATATTTCAGCTTTACTGTTTCTCTTTGAAAGAACCTAACCACACTGTTTAATTTATGAAATCAAACAGATGTTTTTTCACTACGTCACAAAATTGATGAGTCATAACAAAATTCTAAAATAAAAATAAAATAAACAATTTAAATATATTTTTATTCTTCCTTAAAACTCCTGAAAAAGATTTTCTGCAGTCGACCTGCATCGGTGGAAGTTAAGTCATACCAAAGAAAAACCCGATGCTCTAAACACAACGTTTCCCTATAATTTTAAATTCGAGAACTCATTTTAATGTTTCTTAAACCAAGCTTGAACACTATTTTTAATAAACTTAAAAATAGTTCAAAATTTTTTTGGGCACCTCGGGCCTCAGAATCATGTGCCATCTCAGTACCTGGGCCTGAAATAATCCCATATAAGTTTCAAAAAAATTACATGGAATGTACCAGACATTAAAATTATACTTTAAAATCAATCAAAAACATAATTTTACATTGTAATTTATTTTTATGAAAAAACAATTTTCAAATAAAATTCAGTATTTTTTACTATTCCTAAAAAAATGAAACTTCTCAGAAAAATTCCAAAAATTCAATCAAAGTAATTTTTTATATCCTTGTTTCAAATAAGTAGTTTATTTTTTTGAAATATAACTTATAAAATCATAATAATGTATCTTTAAAATAAAGGAGCTATTAAAAAGTAATGAAAATTCCTTAAAAAAACACATTTTATATGTAAAATTGTATATGTTCTTATATAGTATCAATAAAATAACATAAGATGAATTGAAAAAATCATATTGAATATATATATATATATATAATAAAATTTTACAGTAGTTATTTGTTTATTTATTCGTATATAACACACTTCTACATAGTTTTTTAGAAAAACAATTCCTGTTATTTTAAAGGGGGGTTTACATTCAATGTTCAAGGACCTATATATACATGTGTAAAGAATAATTTCATAGTATAGTTAATCATTTTCATACCCTCCATTCTAACGTATAGGTTACAATTTTCGTTTTAAAATAATTATATTACTAAAATGTTGTTTTGTAGAAACTCAGTGTTGCGTGTAAAACAAGCGGAGATAGTGTTCGATATAGAATAAATTTAACTTGGTGTAGCATGTAATGAAATATATTAAATAAATAATATTATTTAAAAATCTATGCCACAAAAATCTCTGGGCCTTACTATGATTCCCTCTACTGTGATGACAATGATGAAAATGCTCCCAGCCTTATGGGCTAGGGACTATTCAGGGCTATAATTAACATTGATTGATCCTATTTATAAGGATGCAATGATTCTGGTAGAGTATTTTATGACTCATAGGATAAATATTTAGAAATAAATTCCCCCAAATGAGTGGGATGTGGTTTATCTATAAATTCTATTCATTTACCCAGGATCCCCTCATAAGATGATGAACCTGGTGATGGTGATTATGATATAGATTCTCCCAGCCTAGTGAGTTATGGATTGTTTGTAGAAGATACTGATATGTCTTAAATAACCTTATGAATTTATGATCCTAGGGGTTGAGGTGGTGGTAGATATTCCCCAAGCCTAGTGGGCTGGGTTCTCTTTTGGATAGATGCCACAACAACTGCTGATGTAACTTGTTTGATGTAGTGTAGTTGTGCTCATATATAAGGTGGGTGAAATGGAAACCCATGACATGTGTTAGTTTCTACATGAATTTGTTGAGTTAGTTAAAAATCAATCATTAATATCTGAAATGAATTCCATTTTATTTGAGCATCACAGTTCAAATCTCCCCTGGTTGTCCTCTTCCTCTATTCGTGATGTCTTGGAACCATTGAAGTGCGGGCATTATATTGTAGTGACGAACTAGATCAAACATTACCTGGTATCCAAATTTATCTAGAGGATATGACATTAAAATATTCCATATATAAATGGTTCTGGGGACATAGTGAAGTGCAATGCACCATATTTCACCCATCCTCAGATACACATGCTAGGAGATGCTTTGAAATCAGTCGATGGAGAGTTGCCGCGATGTAGATACAAACACAACATTGGATTATTTCATGCTCCTTTTTTTCTAGGTTCCAGTCTATGGAAAAAGAAACCATATATAGATAAAGATAGAGTGTCTTGATGATCTTAAGGTGATACTTATATCCTGGATAAGAAATATGTCTAGATTCTAGTCATTAATGAGTATCCCACATGTTTTGGAATATGTTAGGTATGAAATTCCTTTATAGATAAAATGGGACATGATATTCAGAAGTTAAATGTGCTAGAATATTATGGGGAGGTTGTTTCTAGATAAAACTCTCCATATGTCAATATCATCCTCTAATTTACCAAACATACATGCTTCCATATGGTTTGACCACATAAGATTCTTCTTTGGGTCACTTGATGACTAGAGTGGAGTTTTTTTGGGAGTTGATAGGGAACTATATGCGGTTGAACCTAATGTTTCATGTAACAATATATAAAAAAGTCTTGTTAGTTTTGAAAAACTCTATATATTGAAGTTTTTGGGAATGGGGAGGACTTCCTTATCCATGGGAGATATCACCATGGGGAGGTTGACCATTTCATATATTAGGAGTAGAGTCTCTATTGTATATCAACACACTACCACGAGGAGTATTTTCATGGTAATGATAGTGTTACACTTTAGTTGAAGAGTTGATGGAACCTTATAGTGTTGATATTATGTTTCAAAAACCCTCAAGTAATCTTACATTGAAAATATTAAGAATATGAATCTAATTCTATGTCATGGACAGAATATATTAACCTACATTTAGGGATTGTGTAGGGATATGATATTTTTGTATGACGATTTCCAAACCATGTTCATAAACATCTGGTGCTATGAGAATATAAGCCCGATGATGAGAGGATACTCAAATATTCCAATTAGTTTATTCTTTTTTGGTACGAATATGAGCTTTCCCACAGGAATGTAAAATTATCACATGGAGGGCCTTGGTTGGGATGAGGATATGTGCCAGATCCTAAACCTTTAGTGTATTCCTTTGATCTTTTTTTGATAGAAATATGTGTTTTTCTTGATCCAATTACTTCTCTCACTTGGTGAGTCTTAGTTGGAGAGAGAATATGAGCCCAATTTGAATATGAATTCCCCACCGAAACATGCTGATGAAATTCTAGAATGGGAGAAAATATACGAGACTCTACTTGTATATCTTCACAAGGATGTTGATACTTTTTATAATTAGCAGAAATAGGGATATGAACCCAAATTTTGTGATCTTCTGGAATTTTCTTGGTGGACTCACTAATAGGAATATGAGTCTTTCCCGAGGCATGTTCTATTCTCACATGATGAGACCCAGATAGAAAGGGAATATGATCCTAATTTTGGGCCTTTGGAGTATGTCATTGATCTTCCTAGACATAAAAATGACACTTTCCAAAGGCATGTTCCACTTCCACTTAACGAGCCTCAACCAGAATAGAAATATGAGCCTGATCCTGGGAATTTGGAACTATCTTCTGGTGTTTTTTGACAAGGATGTTCCCCTATCCCAAGGAATGTTCCGATCTCAGTTTGTGATCCTTTATTGGAATAATTATATTATTCAGGTACAATGACCCTTAATTTACCCTAATATACCAATAATCCTTTTGGACTGGATCAAGAATGTGTGATTGATCTCGAGAAACCACTTATTCATGGTGTTAAAAGTGTTGTGCTACCTTTTCTGTAGGGATATGAATATTCACTTTTCCCTCTTACTAAAATAGTTCCAAAATATTATATAGTATTTATTCATCTATTTCTAAGATGTAGTGACACTTTATAAAAGTGTGTACAGGAATGTAAGCCTTCCCATTTTCTACCTCCACTATATAATGGAAAATATCTTCAATTAAAGTGGGAATATGATCCAAATTGTTTCCTCCTTGTTCCACTGAAATATACTGATAGACTTTATGCATGGGGGTAGGTATATAATCCTCCCGCATACCTACTACAAGAATGTTAACAAAGACTTATTCAGAGAGAGTATGGATATGAGCATTCTCTCTAGTTAAAAATCGAATACACCGACATAACTAATAAATTGGAGTTGGGATATGATCCCACAGAAGGATATCCAGAGCCTTCCTCATCGGATCTATCTTCCTTGTTTCCAGTGCATGGGTAGTAGAGGTGGATGTGTGTCAGTTGGTACCCTCAGTACGATACTAAAGGGAACTAATGGTATGGTGGTGGTGACGGTGGCTGACATGACCCCTCCTTGGTGGTCCCTAAATCATAAGGTAGAAATTGATGAATCCCAAGTCTTCCTTCATTAGATAATGACAGTGGTGATTTTCACACTCTAAGGATAAGCTCTTGAATTGTTTGGTTATAGAAAGGAGTGCCACTGGCTTTATTGAAGCTTTCTTCAGGTGATTCAAACTAATCTATTTTAATTATTGAATACACTCATGGGAAGAATCAAGGGTATAAATTTGTCCATATTGATGGTATTTTTGGACCATTTCATTTTCCACCCTACATTGAAGATGTCGGGTGAGTCAGGTCATTCTGAGGCTCAAAAGGGTTGAAATTGTAGCTCATTTTCCAGAACGGTCACCCGATGAAGACATGTCAGATCAGGGTGTTGTTTGGGAGACTGGTATCTACAATCATGAAAATAACAAGGAATAATTACTCTAATTAGTGCATCATCATAGGCATGATATGTGATCAATCACGTTTTCATGGGTAACATAGTTATCCTTCCATTCCCGATCTAACCATCCCACTCATGTGGACTTGTCAAAGATATAATGGAATTATTTCATAAGAAACCTAACTATAAAGGATTATCTATATGTTCCAAGTTAGGTTTTTCTATGTTTTTTGTAGGATACGCAATAAAAATGGCCTAAAACATGGCCAACTGCTCGTTTAATAATTTGAGAGTTTCACATCAGGTTCACATTTTTTTAAATAGGATATGAAAAACAAATGGCCCGATTCTTGGTCAACTGATCATTTTTATATTTGAGAGTTTCATTTGAGGATCACCATTTTTGTTTCTATGTAAAATACATAACGAATGTGAATTCGGTTTGGCCTGATGGCTGAATGTGGGGGTTGGGGGTCAACTTATTGCATAATCATTGACATCAGGTCAACAGAATTATTCTTAATGGAAACCCCCAATAGTTCCTACATCCAATACTGAGTACAAAAATTCTTTCCAAAGGTATTTAGTTAGTTGGGGTTTCAGAGCGAGTGGCACTTTGAAACTCACATTGGTTGATTGGATGGTAGTTCGGGCTCATCAAACCCTTTTGGTGGGAATGTTTGGCTACTATGAGACTCTCTTATATATTTAATATATGTCCATGAATATTTTCCTAATCCCGATATAGAAATAATTACCCTAATAAAATGATCATGGTTTGAATTTATTGTATATATGAAGGGGAATAATTTTTAGAGATTCCATCTATATGTATCTGAGATTCCTTATCTATTTCCCCTAATGGGTAGCTACATACCTGGTGAAGCCACATATATACGTGTGATTCAAAATTTTCTTCCCTATAGGGCGGTGTTTAATATGATGAAATGGGACTAATCCCTTATAATGAATCCTTTTTATCCTTTTTATAGAAGAAATAAGAACCCATATAGTTTATTAAACCCATATTGTTTAACATCAGGAAGAAATGAAATATGTGTGGGAAATTAGGTGATGGGTATTTGAGATCGAGTATTGAGAAGGAATACTATGTATCATAGTTATAATAGGAATTAGATTCATCATAGATTAGTCAAAACATTATGACTGGCCCCAAGGTAGATACCTCTATATGGAGGGAGTCATATCATGCCACTCATCTGGTATTAAATATAAAGGTTTACCTAGATTGTGTAGATTCATGATACGAGTGATATGACCATTAGAACTCCCTAAGCCCACACAATCCAAGATAGTTTTGAGAAATAAGAGATAGAAATTACTTAGTATCATTGCATGTGGATGCATTATTTATGTGTTGGGACTACCTTTTGAATGTTTAATAAAGATATCATGCCTTATGAAGTTGTCTTACATATCCCTGTCATAACAAGAATCTGATTTTCATAGTTTAGTTAACCTCTCAGTATACTGACGGACGAGGTAGAATTATTATACCATGGGAATGATGGGGTCCTAATGGATGAAATGTCAATGAAATGGGGGGAATTACATCAATGTGGATTACAATTTGATCTCGGGACCTAAGAAGGCATCCGACAAATTCTTGTTATAGTAGGAATTATAGTTCATTTATCGGGGCTTACACACTGACATTTCAGTTGTATATAAAGGTAGTGGATATGGTTATTATATCCTGGGATGCCTTCCAAACCAAGCCTAGTTGTGTTCCTGAACTAATTTTGTATCTTCCTTACATGCCTTTATCGACTTCTTTGGCATATCTGAGGATGTCTGGACATGTTTAGTTTTATTGCAGAAATGCCCATAGATAATCGCATGATCACGTCAGCCTGCATGAGGGGCATCAATAATCATTAATGAATGTATGATGTAAATTACATGACCAAGGATGATTTTTATAGAGAACATTAAAATATTTTTATAGCTTGTCCTAGAGGCCATCACATGATCTTAGATGACCTTTCTAGAGGACATTCTTAGATCTTGGATCAAATTCTTGGAGGACATCGCATGAACTGGATGGATTTACCTACTTCCATCGCCAAAGATGAACGACATGTCTAAGGGATGTAACAAGATCTAGTTGACATACTTGGAGGGCATAACATGATACAAGATGATATGTCTAGAATAAGTTGTGAGATCTGGCTGAATTTTCTGAAGGATGTCATGAGATCCACTATTCATACCCTAGAGCTATCACAAGACACATTTGAAATGTACTGATGCCACCATATGATTTAGGTGACATGTCTAGAGGACATCACAAGTACATGATATCGATCCTAGAGGGTTTTTTTGAGACTCAAGTGGCATGCCCAGGGGGGATGTGACTTTATATGACATGTCTAGGGGACCTTTCATGATTCAAATAGTATACCAAAGATGAATAGCGTGATCTGGGAGACATTTATCGGTACTATCACATGATCTGGGTTGTTTATGAGAAGTGCATGAATATCAGAATATATGTTTCTCTCATAAGTCCCCCTTCATTTTACTCATTTTTGTGGCCTTTTATTTCATATATGCATTAGGTTTTTCCATTTTTATATTGTTCAAGTATCACGTGATTTAGAAGATACATGGGATGTTCATCACATAACACACCAGAAGTCCATCACAGGATCTATGAGTGATCACATGAAGTGCTTATGCATGTTCTATGATCGATTAGGTTATTCTTAGAATTTACCTGATGGAATAGCTTCTCATTTGGGAGATCAGCCGCTCCAAGAATCCAATTTGATGCTTGGGTGTCCCAGTTAGAATGTCTAAAGATGAATTTTTTCATGATGGGGTGGGGGATTTATAGGCTTCTCCCCCTCAATCATACATTTCTTTGTGAAGAGAATATTTAAAAATTCTAGGATGGAGTAAGTGGAGGGATTTGGTGTCACATGTTTTATAAGGTCCTACCACAGGTCATCCCAGGGGAACCACATGATTTTCAGCGACCGAAAGACCATCCCATCATTACCCCATTTATTGGATTACGGACAATCACATGGTTCTTTCCTAATCATATGTACCTTCCAAGGGGTTTTTATAATTATAGGATGGAATGTCTAGGGACCTTCATGAGATTAGGGTGCCTATCCAAAGGCTTTTGCATGATCTCTGGTGGCTTGTCTAGGGTCTTCCACAATATAGGGATGGCCTGCCATGGGGCCTTCGTGAGATAGATATGGCTTGTTAGGGGTCCTTTGCGAGACTGATCTGACTTGTTGAGTGGGGTTTGACAAGATTAATGGTGTTCTACCAGGGAGTATAACTTAGATAGTATAAGATTAGCACACCTGATCTTTGGAAAAAACTATAGAAATTTCCCTTTTTATTTCCTAGCTTATTTCACAAAGGATAGGGATTTCAGGAGTTGGTAATAGCATTGTCGAATAAAATCAGTCTCCCCATCAACAATGCATCATGTGACAAATAAAGGGTCCTATTGTGATTCATGAGCATTATCATGGAAAAAACCACTATTTTAATTTGGAGGTAGAAGGGGGAGCACTGGACCCCAGGGACATGTTTAAGGCCCTTCAACACGATGAATTTGGCATTCCAGTGGGATCTCACATAGTGAGAAAAGCATGTTTGTAGGAATTCCATAGTGTCTTTCGTACCACATGGGTATATCATGTGATATTTATGAATGTAGGAGGCTCCCTCCAATTTAATATTTCCAAGTATTTTTGGAGGGATTGTATGGTGTCCACAGATTATCAAGTCATGTGATCTATAGGAACTCATCTAGAAGCCATCACATGATAAGAAAGTGTCTTGGATTCCTTTGTGAGGGCAGAAGGACTCATTAAAAGGGGAGCCATGAGAGATTCTAGTAGGTTTGGTGTTGCGCATGGATTATCCACATGGCCTTCTAAAGGTCATGTGATATCGAGTCCCTTAGAGGGCTATACGATCCATGAGATCTCAACACCTTCTTCTTCTATTTATTTGTAGGGAAAATAATACCAATATTCGAGTATTTATTCTTCTGTGGATATTCCTATTCTCATTTGGCTGGCATGAACAATATTGATGTAATTGTGGATAATTGAGTTAAAAATATTATTTAATTTTGGGAACATATAATTTAACATATAGAGAACAATGGGATTGAAAAGTGATTTTATAACCATTAGATTAATATTATTTTTGAATAAGTTCACCATTTTGGGAACATTATATGATTAAGTCAAATGTAAATAATTTTGACTAATATGGGATTTTATTTGAGGAATCAAGGTTTAATTATCATCCTGAAGTATATATGATTTTATTTTGGATTTATGGTGATTCATGTTATTTATAGAGAGGATTAGAATATTTTAAAAATTATATAACTATGGAATATATATTTTTTGGTAAATGAATTTCTGAGTGGATGATGTTGTTTAGATATAAATAGTAAATTGATCTCATAAGAATTTGTCATTAATCCCTTCTAATTATTGGGGTTTGAACTTGGTCAATAATATTTTTAAGGTATTTAAGGTTAGTGATTTATGGAATGTTTAAAGTTTAAATTTGTGTTTTATTGTCATGTATTTTGATATTAATGTAGTATTTCTTCATATTAGATATTATCTTACCTTGGACTAACCATTTTTTAGTTCTGATTAATGTATATAAGTAGGAGAAATAAATTTTCATCCATTTGTGGATCTTATGATCAATTAAAAGATAATTTTAGTTCTCCAAGAATGAAAAATTAATCTTTAATATTCATTTCTTGGAGTAAGTGATGAGATCAAGGTGGAAATTGATCGAAGCACCACCAAAGGATGAAATTTTTCATATGATATCACAGTGAATAAATTAAGTATATTTTCTAATGGTAATTATATTTATAGTAACAGAATACATCGACACTAGAAAATAGATCATAAAATAAAAATTTTACCCTTATACCTTCATTCATGATGAATTGATGTTCTTCTTTATCCCCTAATGATTTATAGTTGTTGGATAATTAAATTTATCATGACCATGTTCTCTATCACACCCTATTTTTCATTGAACATTATTTTTTCTCCTTTATGTCCATATTTTTACATCCCACCAACAATATCTTTATATGGGGAACAAATCATGTGTTATTATAGGAGACCTTCATTTTTTCCATTTTCATCTTTTCAAAATGATGTTTTATTATCCCTTTTCATGATGCAAGTTTGCAATATAGTTATTTTAAATATTTATTTTTTCCTTTCATTATAATATGTTTTATCTTCCACTCTATGGAATGAAATCTAAAAATGTTTTAAACCATTTCAATTAGCAATAAGATAAATTTATGAGGATAAAATTTATTAGAAGGTGGTATAATGTAACACCGAAATATTTTAAAATTTATTTTATTTAAGTAATATATTCATTTTAATGTGATATTCACAAATCCTTTCTTTAAGAAAATTTCATTATAATATAAAAATATTATTATTTAAATGTGAACATTATAACATTGTTATTAAATTGAATATATGAATAAGAATAACAAAATTATGAAAAATATTTTAAATGATTTATATAACTCAAATATATTTAGTAATTCATTATAAATAAGTACACAATTTTCTGTAAATTCGTTTTATGATTCAAAAATATGTTTTCTTGAAACATGAGTTTTACTGCATTTTGAGCACAACAATTATAATTGATTTCCATTTTTTCTGAAATTTTATTTGGGGAAATTATTATTTTTTAAATATAAATGTAAATATAAAAATATGGTAAAATTTTGAGATTTTTTTGAAAAAAGTTACTTTTTTGGGTGAATAGTAGAAAATACCATTTTTTTAAAACCATCATTTATTTTCTTGTGTTTAAAAAGACAAATTATAATTTGGATTGGTATTAAAATTTTATTAGTAATTTTTGAGTAAAAAATCGAATAAATATCATTGGGATCATTATTACACTTCATTTTTTTATAAAAACATTTTTATACACAAAAATGCATTTTTTTTCGAAAACCATTTTTCATCTCGTTTTGTGGGGTTTTTAAAATTAATTTATTTCACTTATAGAAAATAAATTTAGTAAAATGGAATCAATATTTCTAAATTATAATGGTATCATTTTATAATTATTCGACTTTTATTTTGTTTTTATTATGAATTGTAACATGGATAAAAAATTAAGTTACCACAGTAAGAGTTAAAAAGGGTTAAAATTGAAATAATAAACCTTAAAATGAAAAAAACATGCCTTAGTTGTCTTGGATGGTCATATTTAGACCTTATATCATCTCCTACTCAAATATGAGTAATTGTGGATCCATTTGGCTTAAGTAATACATTAATATATTATAATATTTTGAAAAATTCTATGTGTGTCCTCTCCCTCACTTATAAAAAATATCAAATATCCTCTATTATCCACACTTAAATTGCCTATTATCTCAGAAAATTCATAATTAAATACTTTAATTAAATATATAACCATGTTCTATTGGTTATGGTTTGATAACAATTCCATCCTAATAAGGCTTTAGGTATAAACCTACGGGGGTTAATTAAAGAAGAGATTTAGTTCTTTACCTAGTGTTTTCTTTTTATTTATTCTTTAACAACCTTAAAAAATATACTAATAGTTATGATTTAATAAAATAAATATATTAAAAATATTTAAATGTTTTTATGTTTATGTTATAACAAATTTTCATCTACTTATCTATCTAATAGAAAATAAAAACAACTTTCCGCATACGTGCAGACTACCGCCACATGAAGACGAGGCATCTAATTTTTCATCACCGCCACTAATGGTTGGTCATAATTATGGATAAAAATTGAATAATATGGTCTATATGATATAAATTTTTTTCTATAATTTTAATTACATATTCTAGTTTTTTATTTACCATTCTATGAAAAATAAAAAACATTTCTCGTGAGTATGTGATGACAACCAGATCAGGAACTGATGTATTTTATTTTTCATCACCACAACACATGGATGGTATATAAAAAATTTATGATATTATTTTCATTCCAGATAGATAAAATAATACTTACCTTCTATCCCTCATGTTAATTTAAAAATTTAAACGGTACTCATGTGTATGTGTAGACTACCATATTCATATTGTAACGTAGTTCATTTTTCATAACCAACGTACCCGGTTGGTTAACAACTATAATTAATGTATAACAATGATACTTATAACACTATTAATTTATTTAAATCCAAAAACCATGATCCATTTAACCATATCGTACCTAATGAAGTCATTTTGGAATTATAAATCGAACATCATAAAAAAAATCCAAGGTAAACTTAATCAATTAGGTGATTAAGTATGACATGGTAAAAGTTTAAATAAATATGAATAATAAAAATATAATTAACTTTATAATTAATATTAAGGATTAAAATAAGTAACATGAATTTTTTGTTTATAACATATAGAGCTTATGTGAAAATTCATACTTGAGGTAAGGGATTATAAGTCTCAATTCCCTTTCTTCTAGACTTCAAATGTTTTAACCACATGTTTTCTTTTGTGTAGTGTATATAATACCTTATGGATTTAATTTATAATTATCTTCTAAATAATAATGTTTTTTCAAATCCATTTAATGTTATTTCCCTTAATAATTCATTATTTCAAATGCTATCAGGTTATAAGGGATATTATATCGTAAAACCTAGTCTTAAAATGAATTGAAAATTTATTTATAATATTTTTACTTCTTGAAAATATTGTTTGAGGGATGTGTGAATATTTAAATAAACAAATTTAAAAGTTTATTTTACCCCTATGAATTTATTTTAATAGTTTTTTATAGGAATATTTTTTTTGTATTTAATAATAAATGTTTGATTTTATTTAAAAAGTATGGAATGATTGTTTTTTATATATATGATGTCTATAACTTTTCACAAAGACACAAAATTTATTTTATATTTGGATTAATTTATAATATTCCACATTTTATTTAAATAAAAACCCTTCTTCTATATGTTATGGGTATTTGAGATTTAAAAATAGGGTTTTAATGGGAAGAGATATATCAACATCTTAAAATGTTTTGATTATGGGATAAAAAGTATATTATTATGAGATTTTATAATATAAATACATGATTATATGTGTTTTATATATGTTATGGTCCTTTAACATTGTTTATGATAATGGGTGAGTATGTTATTACTCTCTAATTCATTGTGTAGTGATTACATTCTTCATAGATATATGTTGGAATCAACCGAGTAGGTTAATCCATTTGTAAGGGTTATTCTATGGGTTCAATGAAGAGGATGTAATAAAGAACATACATTACTTTTATATACATGAAAATTATTTTTTATAGAAACATATTTATTTCATAATTTAATATGATGACATTTTTTAATGGAAATACTATTCCCATCAAAGGTAAAATGTATGTTTTTGAGAAAATGGTTTCATGAGTTATCAGGTTTTTAGGAAACCCACATGATTATGATTTTGAATTTATGATTTATTATAGATTTTTATGAAAAAATTCGGTAGTAAAGATTATTTCATGTTGAATTAAATGATAATTTTATATCAAAGTTTATTATGTTAAAGGTAGACTATCATATATGATCTCATGGTTTTCAAATGTACTAACATGGTTCTTTTAATTTTTTGTATATGTCCCTAATTGATCATTTTATGATCATATGATATTTTTAAATGAATTTACACAGGGATTAAGGTTGATTATAAATGTTGATAAATTCATAATTCTAGATAAGAAAGTTATATTGGACAAATAATGTGTGTTTTTATAAAAAATTAATTTTGTGGTAAAAATGGGTAATGTGTGGAAATTTCTACTTTGGAAGAGTTTTTCATAATTTTCTAAAATAAAAAAACCTAAAAGGTCATTGGTTATGTGAGTGAAAAACATATTTCAATTTGATTTATAGGCTTTTCATGGATAAATTTGGTCCAATTTTATCGATATAAAAGTGGGAGATCTAAATATTATGATTATAGAAATGGATCCTAGAGTGCGGGTTCATGGTTATTATACATACAAATGTCTAAATATCCTTATATTTGTCACATAAACATATCATATAATTATAGAGAACCTAAAAATAAATTATATCAACCTCATTACCTTCTCATCCAATGTTAGCCTCCAACGCACACTCACATAACTGCCTTATCATCAATACATCTTTACTATATAACATCATATCATAACCTCAGGCCATTATACACTCTATTATGTTCAAAATATAGAGTGGGGAAGGGGTTTTAGTAAACAATATGTATTATATCCATATAGGATTTAGTATAAAACACACGAATCCCCCAAACTCATATGGGTATTGTAGAGACCCAAAATTGACATAGAAATTACATTACATTGGTAGAATACTTAATACATAACAAAAACAGACACCCAATGACCGTATTAGTTTAGTGTATTTGGAAACCCGGATCATAATCTACTAATCATGGTGAAAGATTTTCAACATCTCCCATAAATATCTCCCCTTTTTGTTTTCTTACCTAAAACCTTTATTTATATCTCGAGGAAAAGAAAACATAAAAAGGGTGCGCTCAAATTCTCAGTGAGGGTAAAAATGGAGAACATAAAAACAATCCATAAACATTTGAACATAAAAACATGAACATAAAAAATCAAAATCTTAAGAAATGACATAAATCTTGGTAGTACAAAAGGAATAGATCATAAAGGAACATTAATCATGATAAAATAGAATGGGAATAAAACAACTAATTGTGGAAAACCATTAAGAACATGTTATGATTTCCATAGTAGACAAGGCATTATTTCCAAGACCATCATAGTGGACAAAGTCCATTACTGAATCGAGTTTACCTTCCATTCAAGCCTTGTATTACTGTACCATATTTTATTTTCCGTTACAGACATGTCTATCTCATGAGATATAAATCTTTACAAATGCATTTGAGGGATATATAGGTCCCAAACATCTCATAATGAAATCATTCTTACGTGTGTCACAATATAAACATAAAACATTCATCATAACCCAAAGAGTAAAATGGGTTTCATAAACATAATCCCATCATAATATAATCCATATAAAACAAATGGATATCATTTCATAATAAGAAAAGCGAAACCATGTAAATCATAGAGACATTATACACGAGACATACACATATGAAATAACGTCATCTTAGATGGAAAATAGTTTTGATAAAACACTTGAAAAGAATTTTTGAAAAAAATATTCTTTCTTCAAAATCAATTTATTTTCACAAAATGCCATACAATTTTAAATGAAAAGGATTTTGTTGAAAATAGTCCTGAAATCTTGTAGAGGAATCTTCATTAAAATTAGGCGTTATGATTCCGTAAAATTCTGTTCATTCCCTATAAGCTAAAAAAACATTCTCCTCACACTTTTGCTGGAAATGTCAAAAAGTTCCTCCTATGGTAAATAAAATAAAGATTCCTTCCATAATAGAATTTAAAAGTCAAAGACGGGTAAACATGACTTTAAAAATACATAGAATAATATTAAACACTTTATAAAAAAACATTTTTATGGACATGGATGAAAAATATAACCCCAGTAAATACTTACTTATAAGCAACCTCGAATAAAAATGAGATTGCAAAATTATCCCTTACCTTTGGTATGATATGCTTCGTACATATCTGAACCTCCTATAGAATGATATAAATAATTTCATTTACTTATTAAATAATTATATTCATTTTTATGATATTATATATGGTTCACTTATGACTTTATATTACCCGTTCTTTTGTAAATTCCATGATAAAGCACCGTTTTGGGTAAAATCCTTTCATTTATCATACGTGTTTCGACTTGTTGTTCTTGATATTATTACTTATATTATGATTTAATTAATTACAAAATTTAAAACATTATTTATATATAATATATATTCAGAATATAAATATATATGATAGATCGATAAATGGAATGAAATGCAACGTTCATGGAGACAGTAGGTCGTACGTACGCATGAATGCTGTTTTCGTTTCTTTATTTAATTGAATTGAATTAAGTAATTGAAAAAAACATTTACATAAACCCAGTATCATTATTATGTAATATATTTCACTATTATTTATTATATATACTTTATAACCATACTTGATTGGTTAGTCATGGAAAATGAATCTCATCGCATTCATGGAGACGGTAGTCCGTACATACGCACGGGCGATGATATCATTCTTCTGATATTAAAACTGTATATAATTGGATGGTATATCATATATAACCAATAATAATAATGTTATATTTATTATTTATATCAATTATACTCATTATTATACCCATCCAAATGACGAAATGTTTGAATAACAAAATACACCACGACGTGGAGATGGTAAGCCGTACGTACGCACGCGTGGTGACTTTTTCATTCATAGGATGAATAAAATAACTAATATGGTTGTAAAATTTTTATAATAACATCACAGTATATAGAAGATACTGGATTTTTTTTATAATGGAAAAACAAAGAAGGATGAAGTGGAAGAAGAAAGGAACTTGAAATAGGTGGTGAGATATTTACCTCTTCTTCGGGTTCTTCCTTTTGATTTGATCAAAAGGGAAACTTAGGTTGGTTTTCTGACTAAAGGAAGGAATCTAGGATGAAGGGAGGATAGTTCAGAGGGTATTTGTTAAGGGTTTTTCTGAGCCAAATGGCTTTGTAGGTTTAAATTAGAGAGAAGGTTGAGTTCCCTTTTATAAGAGGGGTGAGGGGCACCTTTGGACCAACATAAAATATTATTTTATAACAAATACATATTTGGATTATAATGGATAAAAAGTGACTTATTTCTAGGATAGGGTTGGGATGGGTTGAAATCCTATCAAAAAATTGGTTTTAGACAAGTTTAGGTTACCGTTTTAACATTATCATTTAGACTTAACTCTAAGAAAAATAATTTAAGTTTTACCGTGCCTTCTTGTATTCTTTCAAAATATGGTTAATTAACTAACTATAAACAGCCAATCGAACCCCAATTGGATCATTAATGTCATATATATTACTATATAAGTATTTTGGACGAACATTATATTTTTAGGACCATTAAATAAATTAATAATATAATATTTGTTTTAAAAACTCTATTATGTCAATGTTGAATCTATTTGGTATTTTATTTTCTCTAAATTCATAACAGCATTATGACTTCTAAAAAAAATCATCTAACCAACCCTAATATGTTATATTAACCTATTAAATTATTTTAATTCATAAAAAGTCTCAAATTACATTTATTTGGGTATTTGTAATATCAATTATGATAATATTTCATTAATAAGGTAATTACTGCATCATCATTGTCTCACAAATAAATAAAATTATTTAATATCTTAAAAATACACATAAAATACCATTATGTAGGAAACGTTTTTTAACTTTCTAATGAATATGTAGAGTCAGATTTATCTTATGTATAATGCAATATTAGAAATGTTTTAGTTATCAAACTTTGATTTTAACTATTTTAACTCTTCTTAAATAAAATAATAATAGGTGTCCTAATCTAATCCATGTGGACCAAAGAGGTTCATATTTTATTATTAAAGTTGTTTTTGGTCGAATTATACTTATCCAATAGAATTAAGACATGTTTTAGGGTAATAATAATATAATTTTGACCCTTAATTGCCCTATTTACTTTTAACCGTGGTAAAAAAAGGTAAAAAGTTAGTATTCAACAAAAATTATTTTTATCTTATTAAACTAAATTTTACTCCTTGATATTAACCATTTCTCTCAGATTTTAGAAATTCAACTCATAGAAGTGTTAAAATTATGTTTTATGTAAATTTGCAAATGCTCCTAGGAGGTGGGCAAAAGATGGTGAAAAGTTCAATAAAAATTTTATATATCTAAAATTATTATAAAATGACTCCAATGAAATACATTGAACTTATATAGGTATTATGTATTTATTTTTCCCTAAAATAAATTTAAATAAAATAAATTATTATTTAAATAAAAAGTCGGTTTTAACAAATAACTCAGTGTTTTCACTATTCATCAAAAATTGAATGTTTTTTGAAAAATACCAAAAAATAACCCTAAGCTATTTTCGATATTCTGATTCCAAAAATGAATTCCATTTTGAAAGATAAAATTTATAAAATTTTAAAATGTGGGTATTAATATTCATAACAGCTAGTTTATATAATATTTTAATAACATATCGTTATTTAGTGAAACTCGATATTGCGTACAATGCAAGCTATCAAGGAAGCTTGCTCTTGCGTGTAATGAAAGGCAAGTTAGGGTTGCGTGTAGGGAAATATTTCGTTGGTGTTTCATATAAAATACTTGAAATATAGTTCAGTTATACATTTATCACAATCTATACTTGGTGTTGTGTAAAATGAATTTTATTTGAAAGAACTTAAAATTGTCTGCATCACAAGCCAAGAACAGTGTAACGTATACTACAAGCTAATACAGTGTTTCATATAGTGCAAGCTAATCTTGGTGAAGCATACAAAGAAAATACATCAAATAAATTAAAAAGAATAATTCTCATAAAATATCGGGGTGCTAAATTCTATCCCCCTTAAAATGAATTTCTCCTTTGAAATTCTTCGAGGTTATAAATGGTTTTCTACTTCGAATGTTTCTTTCATAGAAACTGACATTGTAAAAAGTAATATTAAAACATCATTTAAAAAAGGAATGTTAGAAACATAATGGATACCCAAAGTAACTCATCACTGGGTTTCCATTTAGGAGAATATAGGTGAAAATATGGATATGGAAGAGAAATCAAACCATCATGTTTGAATGAAGAGTGGTAGAGAACATGTCTATGAAAAATCCAACAACCACAAAGCCATAAATTTGTGATGATCTAAGGTACCATCTGATTTATCAGATATGAGGGAATTATGACAACATTTTTGGTTTTCAAGATCATTTCCCTAATGTTGAATAATTCTTGAATTAAAAGAAATACTTACTTGATTTTGGTACAATCTCACTGTTGTTTGTGCCTTGAAAATTTTCCAATTCATCTCTTAAATAAATGAAGTTGAATTTGTCTTCCGTGAAGTGTTAGCAGATTATGCGATAGAATGATAGGTCATTCCATCTTTCTCAAACATAAGGTTAGCAAAAGTTATAAACATAAGTCCATCTTATAGTGAGATTAATCATATATGGTTCCACAAATGGGCTTATAAATTATCTATCATACCACTTAATAAAATAAAACTAGTTTCTACTAACCAGGGATTTCATGTAGGCCAGAGGTAGGTGATAAAGGCTTGTCGAACTTCGGTTGTGGGTTCAATTCCTACAACCTTGTCCGACGCGACGAGTTGTCGCCCATCCTGCAGGTTGTGCCTTTTTCTAGAAATACATTATTATAACATTCCTGCAGTAATATTGAAAAATGTTCTAGCCTTAAACAATAATATATTATGTCTAACTTAATTCATTCCAATCTTTAGGCTTATCCAAAATACCACGGTCTAAGCTCATAGTATAAAAAAAAATTACTAGAAATGTCATCAACCAAGCATGTGAATACCATTTTTTATCTCCCATATATCATAAGATATATCTTGTTGGTCTCATTACAAATATTTTAATTCCTTAATCATGTATTCTCTTGAAAAATGAATACCCATTGAACATGAGTGAAAACATGAATGCTTTAAAAAGTTATCTCTTTCCATATACCAAAATCCCAAAAATTTTATATACTCAAACCATGATATATATTTGTCCTTATATCAGTCACGAGTTCATTAATACTATCAAACATTACATTATTTCTTCATCCCTTAATTCTGCACATATCATATTCTTTCAAAAAATATCTGAATAACCTTTCATGGTTACCGGTACCATTCAACATATACATTCAAATACTTTAGAAAAAACAATAGTGTAACAATCCTTAGATGTTTCTTTATTCCACAGTACCATTAAATTACCTATACAGCATAACTCTTAATAAACATACAATCATTCCACTACCTTCTTAAACCATTGACCGAGCTTCATCATTTTCTTCCACAACACTTATTTCATCTCATATATCATTTTTAGTCTCTTCATCATCATCAACATAAATTCTACCCATACGACCATGCTGATTCTCTTCATGATTTTTCCCCTAGAGAATTGGTTTGCATAATGCCTGTACATTCCACAATTAGAACATTTAATCGTTGTTGATGTCTTAGTAATACCATTATCCTTGTCCGTGGTGTTAACAGAAACTTTTACTTTGAAATTACTAGATTTGTGTCCTTCTTTTCCACACCCAAAGCATCTTGTAGTTCCTTTGAAACATTCTCCCTGATGCCTATTACCACATGATTTACATGATGGAAATTGAACTTTTTTTCCTTTATGATCATCATGAAACTTTATCTTTCTCTTATTAGATGAGCCAAGAAACTTACCAAAGTTGAGATTATTGATCATATTATGAGATTGATGATTAGGCATAATAACGATGTTTGGACTTCCAAATCATGTTTCATTTGGTTGCTTATGAATAATATCATTCCATTGTCCATCATGAATCTTCCTGTTTCCAGCCATTTTCTAAAACCCAAAAGGAATAGCGTGAGAGGAAAAAATCATGCTAGGATAACAATAAAATAAAGGAAGAGTACCTTAAATATATAACATCTTAGGTTTAATTCTAAGATTGTTATCATAATTCTAGGACTATTAACTATACTTATACTTAACCTTCGAGACATCCCTAAACATACCTTAGAAATATCTCTAGGGATTTCACTAAAGTTTTCGCTTCCTAGTTTCCAAAGTTTAACTAAACCATCACTCTGATACCAACTGTAGAGACCCAAACTTAACATGTAAATTACATTACATTTTCAGAATAATTAATACATAACAAAAACAGACGCCCAAAGACCGTATTAGTTTAGTGTCTTTGGAAACTTGGAACATAATCTTCTAATCAAGGTGAAAGATCTTCAACATCTCCCATAAATATCTTCCCATTTTGTTTTCTTACCTAAAACCTATATTTATATCTTGGAGAAAAGAAAACATAAAAATGGTGAGCTCAAATTCTCAGTAATGCTAAACATAGAGAACATAAAAACAATCCATAAACATTTGAACTTAAAAACGTGAACATAAAACATCAAAATCTTGAGCAATGACAAAAATCTTGGTAGTATACAAGGAATAGATCATAAAGGTACATTAATCATGATAAAATAGCATGAGAATAAAACATGTAATTGTGGAAAACCATTAAGCACATGTTATGATTTCCATAGTAGCCAAGGCATTGCTACCAAGACCATCAAAATGAACAAAGTCCATTACTAAATCGGGTTTACCTTCCATTCAAGCCTTGTATTAATGTACCCGATTTACTTGTCGTTACATCCATGTCTGTCTCATGAGATATATATCTTTACACAATTCTTTGGAGGGAGATATAGGTCCCACCCATCTCATAATGAAATCATTCTTACATGTGACACAACATAAACATAAATCATTCATCAAAACCCAAAGAATAAAATGGGTTTCATAAACATCATCCCATCATAACATAATCCATATAAAACAAATGGATATCATTTCATCATAAGAAAAGTGAAACCATTTAAATCATAGAGACATTATACTTGAAACATACACATATAAAATAATTTTATCTTAGACGGAAAATGGTTTTGATAAAACACATGAAATGAATTCTTGAGGAAAATATCATTTATTCAAAATCATTTTCTTTTCAGAAAATTCCATGCAATTTTTAAAGAAAAATATTTTGTTAAAAATAAGTATGAAATATTGTAGAGGAATCTTCATGGAAAGTAGGAATTATGAAACCATAAAAATCCGTTCATGTAGTATAATTTTAAAAAATATTCTCCTCATACTTTTGCCAGAAAAGTCAAAAAGTTCATCGTATGGTAAATAAAAGAAAGATTCCTTCCATAAAACAATGTAAAATTAAAAGAGGGGTAAACATGACTTTATAAATACATAGAAGAATATTAAACACCTCATAAAAAACATTTTAATGGACATGGATGAAAAATATAACCCTAGTAAATACTTACGTATAAGTAATCTCTGATAAAAATGAGATTGCAAAATTATCCCTCACCTTAGGTCTGATATGATTCGTACGTATCCGAACCTCCTGTATAATTATTTAAATAATTTCATTGACTTATTACAGAATCATATTCATTGTTATGATATCATATATGAGTCACTTATGACTTTGTATTACCTGTTCTTTTGTAAATTCCATGTTAAAGCAACGTTTTGGGTAAAATCGTTTCATTTCTCATACGTGTTTCGACTTGTTGTTCTTGATATTATTAATTGTATCCTTATTTAATTAATTCCAAAATATAAAACATGATTTACATATATTATATATTCAGCATATAAATATATATGATAGATCGATAAATGGAATTAAATACACCGTTCACGGGGATGGTAGGACGTATGTACGCATGAACGCTGTTTTCGTTTCCGTATTTAATTGAATGGAATTAAGTAAAAGAAACATATATGTACATAAATCGAGTATCATTATTATGTAGTATATTTCATTATTATTTATTATATATAATTTATAATCATACTAGATTGGTTAATCATGGAAAATGAATCTCATCGTGTTCATGGAGACGGTAGTCCGTACATATGCACGAGTGATGATATCATTCTTTTGATATTAAAATAGTATATAATTGGATGGTATATCATATATAAAGAATCATAATATTGCTATATTTATTATTTATATCATTTATACTCATTATTATACCCATCCAAATGATGAAATGTTTGAATAACAAACTACACCACGACGTGGAACCGGTAAGCCGTATGTATGCACGTGTGGTGACTTTTTCATTCATAGGATGGATTAAATAACTAATATGGTTATATAATTTTTATAATAACATCAAAGTATATAGAAGATACTAGAGTTATTATTTTAGAATATAAACAACAAATAAGGAGGAAGTGGTAGAAGAAAGAAACCTGAAATAGGTGGTGAGATATTTACCTCTTCTTTGGGTTCTTCCTTTTGATTTGATCAAAAGGGATCCTTAGGATGGATTTATGACTAAATTAAGGCATATAGGATGAATGGAGGAAAGTTGAGAGGGTATTTGTGCTGGGGTTGGCTGAGACAAATGGCTTTGGAGGTGTTAATTAGAGAGAAGGGGGAGTTCCCTTTTATAAGAGGGGTGAGGGGAACCTTAGAAAAAACATAAAATATTATTTTATAATAAATTCGGATTCAGTGTATAATGGCTCCAAAGTGACTTATTTTGAGGAAAAGGTGGGTATTGGTATAAATCCTCTCAAGAAATAGGTTTTAGACAAGCTTAGTTTACCGTTTTAACCTTATTATTTGTATTTAACTCTAAGTTTAATAATTCAACTTTTACATGTCTTCTTGTATTCATACAATATATGGTTAATAAACTTACTATAAACTACCAATAAAACACCAATTGGTTCATTAAAGTTATATATATTATTATATAAGTCTTTTGGCAGAACCTTATATTTTTAGGACCATTATATCAATTAATAATATAATATTTGTTTTAAAAACTCATTTATGTCAATTTTGACACTATTTGTATTTTGTTTTCTCTAAATTCATAACAGCATTATTACTTTGAAGACAATTCATCTAACCAACCTTAATAAGTTATATTAACCTAAAAATTTAGTGTAATTTATAAACAGTCTCATATTACATTAATTTAGGTATTTATAATATCGATTATGTTAATATTTCATTAATAAGGTAATTACAACATCATCATTGTGTCATAAATAAATAAAATTATTTAATTACTAAAAAATATAAATAAAATACTATTATGTAGGATTTTTTTAGATTTATAATGAATATGTATAGTCAAATTTATCTTATGTATAATGCTATATTAGAAATGTTTTAGTTATTAAACTTTGATTTTAACTATTTTAACTCTTCTTAAATAAAATAATAATAGGTGTCCTAATCTAATCCAAGTGGACCAAAACTGTTCATATTTTATTACTAAGGTTGTTTTTGGTTGAATTATAGTTATCCAATAGAATTAGGACACGTGTTAGGGTAATAATAATATAATTTTTACCCTTAATTACCCTATTTACTTTTAACTGTGGTAAAAAAGGTAAAAAGTTACTATTCAAAAAAATTATTTTTATCTTATTAAACCACATTTTACTCCTTGATATTAACTATGTCTCTCGGATTTTCGAAATTCATCTCACAGAAGTGGTAAAATTATGTTTTATGTAAATTTGAAAATGCTCCTAGGAGGTGGGTAAAAGATAGTAAAAAGTTCAATAAAAATTTTATAATTCTAAAATTATTATAAAATGACCCCAATGAAATAGATTTAACTTATAAAAGTATTATTTATCTATTTTTACCTAAAATAAATTAAAATAAAATAAATGATTATTCTAATAAAAAGTCGGTTTTAACCAATAACTTAGTGTTTTCACTATTCATAAAAAATTGAAAGTTTTCCGAAAATTATGATAAATTCACCCTAATATAATTTCGATATTCCGATTCCGAAAAAAAAGTCCATTTTGAAAGATAGAATTTATAAAATATTAAAAATTGGGTATTACTATTAAAAACTGCTAGTTTATATAATATTTTAATAACATATCGTTGTTTAGTGAAACTCGGTATTGCGTACAATGCAAGTTATCGAGGTAGGTCGCTCTTGCGTGTAATGCAAGGCAAGTCAGGGTTGTGTGTGGGGAAAGCTTCCTTTGGTGTTGCGTATAACATACTCAAAATATAGTTTAGCTATACATTGATCAAAATCTATACTTGGTGTGGTGTAAAATGAATTTTCTTTGAAAGAACCTAAAATTGTGTGCATCACAAGCCAAGAATAGTGTTGTTTATACTACAAGCTAATACGGTGTTGCATATAGCACAAGCTAATCTTGGTGAACGGTAAAAAAAAAAGAAATCAATGAAATTAAAAATAATAATTCTCATAAAATCTTAGGGTGTTACAGGTGTCATTCACATTACCCAACTCAGGTGGTGGTGTGTGAGAAATAATAGAAAATAAAAGAATATATAATAACTCATAATCCCAACCTAAGGGTCAAATAGCAGATGAAATGGCTCAAATACTATGACCTATAAAATTTACTCCTACATGGATTCCTCACACTAACATCAGCAAACACATCTAATCACCACTCATGGGAACTCTACTAACAACATGAAACATCCACAACAAAACATCCCACTTTATCACCTAATTATCAATTTATATGTTAAAAAATCACCAGAAACAATACATACATTATAAAAGATTTTGTTTAAAACCTATATAATTTTAAAAAACCAGTCCCACTTCCAAAATTATATTTTTATTTACCATATATTAACAACCCATTAATTCATTTATTAATTCCAACTCTACATTCATGTCATTATATCCCATTTCCATATTTATTTTCCTTTATGAATAATTATTACATATTATAGGAAACTAGAAAACACCAATACATTAACATATCCATAATAACATAATAATAAAGACACACAACCATCCCATCCTCCTCTACCATAATTAACCCACCATATAATCCCACCACCAAACCACAACAATAATTACAATAATAAAAAAACCCCATAGCGGCCACAAAATTGAAAAAATAACACAAAAATATCAAGATGTAACAATCCCATGTTTTAATTATCATTTTTAATTAAAATATTTAATTAACATATCATTTTTATTATTTTTAAACCATAACATCAATGTAAGTAAAATAATAATTCCACCCATAATTTAGAAAAAAACTGAATTGTTTAAAATAAAAAGGTAAACTAGTAAATCTTTCTTGATGATATCACCAGACATTTTGTTTCACTTAATTAAATTATATTACTATATTCCAGGTAAAATTTCATCTCTCTACCCATTTAAATAAAAATCATGATCAATAAATTCTGATAAATTAAATAAAATAGGGAAATACAGAATCACCTATCTCGATTAGATATTTATCTAATGTTGTACAAAGAAGAGGATGGAACAATGATCAAACACCACTAAAATTGTATAAACTTCCCAAAGAACCTTTACACTACATTACTCATAAATAATATGACCAAAAATAAAAAAACCAACCCACTTCCACAATTACAACCTCTTCAATAGGATAAGAATAGATGAAAGGGATAGAAAATGAACCTTTGATCATGAGAGATAGGTCATGCAAGTTTAAAGATTAAATTTCACTAATGAATGACCGGGGATAACCAAAAATGATATATAGATAACCTAGGTCTTGAGTAAGGTTACATGAGTTGAATATAATTTTATTTTTCATTAAAAGTTATACTTAAAACTCATACATATTAAATGAAAGCGTCACGGGGGTTGTTGTGGTGCAATGATGTTTTGATTCAATAATCATGTTGTGATCATCCCCAAATCATTGGGAGTCATAGTAACAATAATTTATATAAATAAATATTTTCATAACATAGTGGGTACCACTAAAATGTAGTTCTTGAAAACCCAAGAATCATTGTAAACTCCTCAAACCTCCACCTCAAACCCGATGTTTCCCAAACATTCCGTGGTGTAAAAAGGAACATTATGGCACAACAATCCCAAAAATAGTGACACAAATATTTCAATACCAAGTACTCAATGACACAATACATGCATTAATTACATAATCTAGGATTACCTTGTGAAATGAGTGAATATTATCCATCCATAGAAACACTAAATATTCATGGCTCATGATACACACTGCAACACATCAGCTCATCCCATAATTTCTTAAGCCATAGTGAAACACATAAAAAAATGACAAAACATCTACTCTAATAAACTAATCATTTAATTATGTATTTATCATGGAATTATGAATTATCTTTGATAAAAATTTAGCTATAATTTTACTATCCTCTACTACTTTCCTCTAGAACTCCTTCTAATACCTTAAACACATAAAACAAATAAATCATAAGACTAAGATAAATCTAGGATCATACAATATTTTTATGTTTCATTAACATAATAATATAGGTATTTCATCAATATATCCTCCTTTAATAGTCAATCATATCCTAAAAAATTATTCACCATTATTTCTAGGGACTCTACATTAATATTTTAAAAAATATCTATTCAAATATTTCCTAATAACTAGATAACAAATATTCTATTTCCAACATAAATATTAAAATTTTCTAATTAGTTAATAATATATTTATTACATTCTAATTAAAATCCATAACATTCATCAATTTACCATATAAATCTTGGTCAATGATAAATCCATAAATAAGGAATCTACATTTTTTCTTTCCTCTTCGACTAAGTAAAAGATATATCATAGTTAAAGATTCACCATGGTTAATTACTATAAATTTTTTACTTTTGTTATGGTGAATTCATTTTAAAATATTAAATTGAATTTATGTAAAATATCTCCATGATTTTCCTCAAGCAAAACTACCTTGTTCCACCTATAAATGGGACTTTGAAATACATTAAAAAAATTGATTCATGACCCCATATAAAAATCGTCATATGTTTTTATAAAATAAAATTGGATAGAGTATACCATATATTTATATATCATGTTCACCTAAACATGTTTCTCCCATAACATGTTATGGTCATATCTAGTTGATAGCATGAATTTTCAAACCGCAACATTTAAACCATTATGTCCTGAAGTCTGGATCACATTGAATTTCAAATTTTATTGTTAAGATCTACTGTAGAGTGGAAATTACAATACAATAGGATTAATGAACATGTATTCTTCAAAAATTTAATAGCCCAACTCAATATATTACTATATGTATTCTTTCATGTTCATTTTACCGTTTCCACTTAGAATTACAAAACCTGATACTCAAAACACATTACATTATGGTATGAATGACATCCAACTGCCTGTGGTATCATCCTACATAAAACAACACAAAGTCTATTAAAATTACTGTTCCATTAATTCTTTAGGTTCATAAGGACTTTGTAAAATATCATGTAATTTTTTATGGCATGGTCATATCCATGGTCATATTTTCAGTTCAACCTTCGAGAAAAAAACAGCCTATATTGTCTCCATTACAACTCACATCTAATTTTACCTTCAAATTTGAAACATGAGAAGCTTACCATTTTAGTTCAAAACATGAACAAAAAATATGATAATTTTGGTTTCCACTTTTCAAATTTGATCATAAACAAAAATTACATACAACAACATGGCTCTAACTAGTGTTACTCTTCCACTAAAATAGATAGTATAATAAAACAAAAAATCACAGGTCAATAAATAATTATTCCTATTCAACTATACAACATGAAGAAAATATGACACACTATAATGAGTTACCTATTTCTCACTATACTACAACAAAGTAAAATATTCCCTATATCTTGGCACAATCTTTCTTCACCAAATATATTCTAGGTTCCTTCAAATGCTTGAATGTAAGAAAACACTTCATTCAATAACTTAAGGTAAAATAATAGAATATTTTTATCACACATATCACTATTTAATGATTGATTCACCATGACTCTTTCACATTTAGAATATTTTCTATTATATAACATTTTAGTTACAATATGATTTAACAATCAATAAATCAATTATTTATTTTCACCACTAAGAGTCATCATTAATAATTTCTAAAAATTTTAATAAAAAACATCTTGGCTTAAAAATTATTTCGATTCCTTATATATAATGAGTACCGTGGGTGTTTCTCTATCTTTTCCATCATCATTTTAAACAGCTGAAGGATCTTTTTCATTTACTATTGTAATTAGTAACATTTTTTACATTTCAATATAGGTGTGAAATTAATTATCATTTTCAAAATATTATCCATCCTATATTTTTTTTGAAAATTGAGAAGTAATTTTTCATTTCTCAATGAAGGAGAATTTTTATTACAGAATTTAAAAAATTTATTCATAGATAACTTCGTTGATTAGTCTTGCTCAACTTCACTTTCCTATCTCTTTATACTTGGAAAACTGGTTGTAAAATTGACAATGTTTCTATAACTAAAACACTTAAAATGCAGTTTACCAGAAAATTTCCCTTTTCCCTTTTGAAAACATATTGAGATAAATGACACTATATTAACAAACTTCAGCTCAAGATCTTAATTAGAATCGAAATATTCTTCTTCTTTGACTTTATTAAAACTATTCTCATTATTTAAGTTATTAAAAGAAAATTATTCGTCACCCTTATTTATTTTCCTGATAGAAGAATCTTACCTTATATAATATATTAATATCATACTATAAAATTCATCTGGTGTAAATTAAATCAATTCAAAAAATTTGAATGATAAAAGTTATGCATCATACCTATCTGGTTAGATATGAAAAAACATATTAACATTTATATAATCTCCTAAAGTTTCTCTAAAAAATATCAACTACATCATAATATCATTTATTATAGTAAAGAAATAATACATTATTTCCATTTCAATCATGTGAATGTATTAATATTTGGTATTATAAATTTTAATTTTTTTTCCTTCACTCTAAAATTACCATCATGAATATTTAAAGGCCCATTTGGGAGATTGATTCATGAAGTAACCTCATACTGTTGAATTGAGAAAGGGGGAGTTGAGTTGATCTTAATTTATACATGGTAAATATGGAATTATTCTTATATCGAGGGATGGAATTATCTCACAGTGAACAATTTTTTACTATGGTGAAGTGTTTATATAACCTTTATATTTGAGTAATGAGATAAATTATTTGTTAAGCACAATTAATTATTAAGATAGAGCCTTTTAATGTTGAATTCATTGTAAACTTTCCCATGGATGAGTTGGAATCACTTGATTATTGATTAGAGATATATATTAATGAAAGTAGTAAATTTTTACTATAGATGTAAAATTAGAGTGTGAAAGAGATGGTCAAATCATAATTTATATGAGTTAATATCACTCAAGTAATATATTACATGAAATTGAGAAGGAAAAATCTTTTATTTATTCTTAAACATAAATGGATTAACCTCACATGAAATAGATCATGGTGTAATAGGGTTTCTTGTGTTGTGGTGGTGATTATTGGAGGAATGAGTAAATCATTTATAAGGGTTATGATATAGGGTTAATTTGACATGATGATTGACTTCACCTAAATTGAGAGGAATCATGCCAAAAATGAGATGATTTCACTGAAATAGTGCAATTGGGGAGATAATAAGTATATGACTACACCATAAAGACCAACATGATGGAGTTAAGTGACACATTGTTTTAAGGGTCAAGTATATATTGTTATGTGAAAAGTAGGATCATGTCATTATATGTGATGGATTTTATAATACCATTACATATTTTAGAAACCGTACTAGTACAAACTTGGTGATAAAGGTTCATGGAAATCACAAGTACTATATTTTTGAGGCATGACACACTAGAGTGAAGTCCCTATTCCACCATGAGTTTTACTAGTGAATATTAGTAGATCTATGGTTAGAAATAAATCAATGGTTCTGCACCATAATTAGTTAGACACACCAAAAATAAATTTAATGATTTTTCGAGATACTCTAAGATCCTTGTACTTTAGTTTTCCATATAGTTCATATATGATAATCAGACCATAAGAAGTGTAGTCACATTTGAATATATATAACTTATATAAAATAATAATAAAATAATATTAAAAATATCTATTTGTGTGTGATAAATATAAGAGATATCTAATTATTCTAAGTTAATTACATGAGGGATTCAGTAGTATTTTGAGGATAAGAACAAGGGTTCACATTAAGTAAAATTTTTGGAGTCATTTCTGGTATAATAAGCATAGATCATTTTAAATGATTATACTCTTTGTTTTTCATGGAATGAATGTTCAATAAAATCCTCTTGATAGTTTCTTTATTCATTTGATAATAATTTTAAACCTTGAGTAGCAGTATCACAACATCCTCTCACTATGTATTATCCACATGATAATAAAGGTAAATGAACCTTGTAAGAACTAGTGTGTATAATCTCTATTTCTCAACATATATCATCACATATTAACAATCATGATCATATCACACTAATAGGTGGTGGGAATCAAATTATTTTATTGTTAAAGTTGGTGTTTTAGTATCCAATTATTTAATGCCCATTGTTAGTGGTGATATACAAGTGGTATAAAAGCGACGTTGAATGAAGATCTTTTTCAGCACTTTGAACATCCAATTACATTCAGTTGGTTTTATATAAATTATTAAGAAGTGATTACTTATAAAATTTCAAAAATATCTAAGTTTGTTTTTAACTATTTATATCTTTGATTTACTTGATCCATGTGATATTTGAATACTATCAACAAAAAAAAGATCTGATGTTCTATTTCAAGGGATTCCATCTAAGAAGAAAGAGGATGGTTTTTTATATTATATCGCATGGCCTAGAAATTATTTACATCATAGATAATGTTGCTAATATTACCAAAACATCGACGGATTATTATATTACTAAAAAAATATTGAATTTAATGGGAGGGAACACAAATAATTACTCTCATCACTCTGAGAGATGTATTTGACACAAGGTATGTGACTGAAAATTTAATTTTTGTTTGGAAAACACTTTTAAGGAAAAGTGAGAAACCACATACATTCAAGTAGGAGGGAATGCCTCATAAGAGATAAAAAAGTTATTGAAATAGAATTTAATCCTATTAGCTGATTCCTCCCTAATAAGTTTCTAAGATATAGAATGTACCTGTGTATCTAGATTATAAGTAATGTGGTATTCAAAGAAATCCCCCAACTTATTCCATGTTCGATAATACTCCTCTTTAATTATCTTCCCTTCGTTAAAACCCCTTATAAGTATAAGATTCTGTTTTAAATCCATTCAGACTGGTCACTATTGACAGCCACTCGAATCGGCCTACCCATCATCTTGTATGCCTTTTAGTGGGTATCATTGATATAAAGAAACTTCTCCATCATTTCTTGTTCTGAATGAACGAGAAGTCCCTAGATATTCTTGAAAAGTACATTCTCCACACCAGATTTTTCCATACCGACATCACTAGAAACATCTATCACTCCATCAAGGTTCCCCTACATAGTACCAATATAAATTGACATTCATTACATCTCTTTTGATTTCAATTTTTTACCTGACCTAGTTGTCATTGGCTTTGAAAGGTATGAGTAATATTTGTGCCCTTTTTTTCGTCCCTATTGTCAAAATTCAATCTCCAAAGTCCCTGATAGATTTCTATCCCTTTTGGTTCATTGCATTGTACAGGCTTTTGCTATGTTTCCCGCCCATATAATCTGCTAAATAAGAGCCATAGTGATCCTCATCGTCGGACCCACCTGTTGATTGGGCTGTAATGACATTCTCTTGGTCAACCAAGACATCTAGACCTGCAAAACGATTACAGGTTTGGATGTTCCTCTCTCTCTATCACTGGCCTGCAACCCCATGACCCACCAATGCAGAAGGGGCGTCCCCAGTATCCAACAACCAACTTGGAACTACATAAATCCCTTCCTTAACACGCGACCGCTGAGAATCAACACTTTGATGTCCCTACAACTCCACTATAATACCCTGTTTAGAGAGAACATGGTTCTTCTCGCCTTCATTCCCCTCAAAATCATCTGAAGGTAGTTCCTCCTGGACTGGGACAACCACTGAGTGAGGTACATGTTCACAATCCTGAACATTCTCTGCCTTTCTTGGATCTAGTGAATCCTACTTCTGCATTGAAATGTTCGTAGCCACCATATTACTAACACTGGGAGCCAAATCCATCTCCCAATCCTTCTTCTTCATGTCCCCTTGCTTTTCACCACACCTGCAACCAGAAATCGGATGCCCCAACTGCCTACAAACCAAAAAAATCCACCCATGATTCAAAAAAACAACCTATTTACACCTATACATTTCACAAATAACAACCAAAACCCACTCCACCGGTGGTTTGGATACATTCACCTCCACAAAAATCTAAGTGTTAATCGAGTGGCTAACTGATTGAGTTCTACTATTAGCACACAAGAACAGTTCGACCATATTCCCCATCATTTTTAGGATAGAGGGATTTTTAAATGGTAGTGGTAATTCTGGGAAGCTAATCCACAAAGTAACTGAAAGAGAGTCCTTTTTCATGTGAAAATGAAAATTCCTATGGAAAATGAAGTACTTACAACTGAGGCATTTGCGCAGAACACATGATAGGGTACGAATCATGTAATCCTCCATTAAAAATAGATTCATTATGTGACGTTTTTCAAGAAGCCCCACAGTCTCTTGGTCATGAAGCCCCCATGAATAAAAAATGAACCGGTCGAAATCATCAACTGTAGGTTATCATTGTCGAAACCGAGCCACCACATTAATGTTAAAGAGGGTAAAAGTTTTCTAAAATTCCAAAAGTGATAGAGGCAGTTGAGACGCACCATCAAGAAAATCTGGAACCTTCGGACTGAGCCAAATAGGTGAAAAAATCGATCGATCTTCTAGATTGGATAAGGGAGTGAAGCACCAGGATAGAGCAAAAGGATACTTCTCTCCCCTTTAGAATAGAATGGGGGAGGCCTAAGCCATCGCCATCCCTAGTTTGCGAATCTCCATCGAACGCCATGATATATATAAAATAGATGAGAAGGTGAAATAGCCTTAGTTACAAACCTAATTTTATTTATTTGAAAATATATAAATTATAGAAGAATAATTAGTGGCTGAATCGTTTGAGTGAAAAAAATAGTGAGCTCGATTTGAAGCTATGGTGAAAATCTTGATGATTCTAATATCATGAAGAAGCAGATGAGAATCGTCCTAGATAAATTTATTACAAATATTTTATCCCATAATGATCAATAATTGGATTATTAGACCATTGAAAATCTCAATAAGGTTTTGATCACTTATAAGTTCAGAACATAGATAACCCTATATAAAATTATTCCAATGATAATGCCATATAATTTGATAAATTTATCTCTTTATTATAAAGATGAATGTGGTAGAGAAAGGGTAAAAAAGTGTAAACCATCAATTTTTTTTATTTAATTATGGAAAGATTGGACAATATTTAAGAGGTTTCCATGAGAAGAAATAAGAAGAGTAGAAATATGATTATCCCAAAAGATAATTGAGGAAGATAAATATGATTATAAGATTCAATAGATAAGTGTTATTTAATGGAAAATTAAATCCAATATGAAAAATAGAGATATTTTATCAAAACAATTTCGCCACATATTATGATGAGGAAAGTGTAAGAGAATTACAAATCTTATAGGGTGAAGGGAAAATAACTATTATAGACAAATAAAATCAAACCAAAGATTACTTAAGTAAATAATAATAAGATCGTAATTAATAATAATGCTGCAATGGTAAGACACCAATAGTTTTAACATTTACTAGATCTCATGAAGTTCATAAAAGAACATAATATAGTTGAAATATAGAGTAATTCTTTTTAGATTAAGTTCATTTTATTAATAAAACACCTTGATAAGTTAAAATAAAAAGAAATTTTTTAAATGGAAAATTATTTCAAATGAAATATGGGAGATATCAATGAAATTATTAAAAAAGGAGGCAATGTTTTTGATATTAAAACAGCAAATCTATTCATAAAAAATGAAGAATCTATGGCTATTGAGGTGATCCTAAATGAAGTTGAAAATCCCTTAATAAAATCCAATATTTTGTAGTTAATTAATTTGGTGAATGAAGTTGGAGAAAGATACAAAATATTGGATAAAGTTGGCTAATGCCACAAACATAACACCCTCATATTTCATGATATATTTTTAATAAATTTAATTTTCTCGTTATCTTGCGATACATGAAACAACTAAAAGTTTAAATAAACTATAATATAGTATATTATTATAGTACGAATTAAATTATTAGAGTCAATTTAAATAACAAAATTTTTTAAAAAATATTTTTTACGTTTTTAGTTAAATAAAATTTATTAACAAATAAGAACCCAATTTTTAATATAGTAATTATATGTTTTAAAAATAAATTTTCCTAAAAATTTATTTTTATTAATTTTATATGAGATAATAATATATTTAGATTTTACCAATTTTAGAAATTTATTTTACAAAATGAACTAAAAGTTTTAAATAAAATTTCCTTAATTAGTTTAAAGTGAGTTTTAATACATTTCTGATAGGATGGATTTTTCAATGAATAGTGAAAAATAATTTATTCAATGAATTTAAAAACATCCATTTTTTTTAAAATGGTTTTAAAAGTAACATGAGTTAATTTAAATTATTAAAAATCCAATTTAGATCATTCTAATTATTTTTATGTTTTGTTTTTTATAAAAAATTTTTTAATGAATAAAACAATTTTTTCCTGGAAAATTACATTTTTTCATGCATTTTAGGTTTAATTTTAAAATAAAAGTATAAAATTCAGGGAATCTAATTTGATAAAATGGATTTAATATTTAGAATTATAATTATAAAATTTGGTAATTAACCCACACTCTTTTTTTCAAAGTGAATATAAAAAAAGAAAACAATTACTACAATTAATGTTAGAATGTGATTACCAGGGGATAAACAAAGAGATGAGGTTAAGTTTTATAATTAATCTTGTCAAAATAATATAGTGTGGCTATATTTAAATCCTCATAATATCCCTGATTTTAATCTATATAAATTTTTAAGAGTTTTTCTTGAGTATGGATTTATTCTATTTTAATCTTATAAGAAATTCCAAGTGATTCATTTCCTCCACTTATAGATGAACACACCTTTATCTACTTTACAATAAATTGAGGAATATAGCTAGACCAGACTCTATACAATTCTCTTCTCAACTTCTCTAACCATGAATTAGAGGTTTCAGTGTTCCTAAAAGACCACTCCAAGGGTCCTCACAAATGGATCTATAGGAGGCCCATCGAAGAAGAGGTAATCATCCTACATGACCTCTTTTAGTTGATTTATTCTTCAACCTCCCATAAATCTCTTTTCTTCATTATATAATAATACCTTTAGTATCGTAAATATAAAGAAATTTTATTATTATGTAACTATAATGGCCTAGAATTATATCAATGAAATTTCCAATCTTATATATTTTTTTAAAATAGTATAAATCACATAAAATCATATAGAGAACTCAATAAAAACATTATAAATGAATAAGGAAATAAATAAAAGGAATTCATAGAAATTAAGGAACCTATACCCATGGAATAGTAACATGAATTTTAGAATAGTAATGTGAAAGTTATGAATACGAAGGTATAAATATAATCTACGCATCATATAAATGAAAATATGATATAATTATATCATATTTTAATAAATTAATATTTTGAAAATGATAAAATAAGTGTTGGTATTTTTATAAAACATAAATATTTATTTGTAATTTATTAATTAATATAATGATTTAAAATAACATTTATTTCATAAAATTGATTCATAAATTAATATTTTGTTTTCTTAAAATTATAATAAATTTTTTTAAGAACTTAATTATTTTTTCAAAGTATCATAAAATCAGTGACAATTTTAAAAACATTTTTTTGTTGAGTAAATGATAATTTTAAATAAAAATTAAATTCAACATATTTATAAAATTATTTTTATAAAATATAGTTCATTTATTAATTTTACACATTGAAAAATTTTTGGTGTGGATTTTTGGGATTATTCGAAAATAGTTAAATTTTTAGTGAACAATGAAATACGGTAATTTACAATATTTCAAAAATACTTGATTTATTGATTAATAGATTATGTAAGACTAATATAATCTGATAATATCAAATTATTCTTTATTATTTCAATATATTTAGTGATAATTATCAAACTATTCATATTCTTGATCTAATTTAATTAAAAAATGAATAAAATAATAAAAAAACACCACTCTCCTCCACTATAAATACCACCCCTCACCACATATTCTCCCCACACCTGTTAATAATTGAAGTTTGTCCAATTTATTTCCAATACTTTTAACAAGTAACTTTTACATGTCTAGTAGTTTCTGGTCTAAAAAAAAGATCAAAACCATTTTCCCTAAGGAGGCCTTCAATGTGAAGAATTCAAGAGGAAAAAACCTCTTTCCTTTACTTTTAATTTTTTTTTGAATTTCTTTTCTTTTCTTTTCTTATCATAACATAATATGCACAGACCTTAATAAAAACTATATTATATTATTTATACAATAATTTTATTATGTTAATTGATGATCCACCATCAAGACTCTTCTCCTCTTCCTTTTATTCTAAAAAAGAAAATATTACCCACGAGGTGTTGATTTATCGTCTTCAAGGATGATAGGTTTTCATTTTTCTTTAACTACTTCAAGTATGGAAATAAAACCAATATAATGGTATGTATATATTGTTAAATTTATTTTATAAACCTTTTTATTTTCTGAAACTAACTTTTATACACAATAATAAATAATGAAAAGAATTAGTTTGTGATGATCGAAACCTTCCAAAATAATCTAAATCATTACCAATAACGTATTATATAATGACTCATCCTCACCCCCATTAACCAAAGGAATTATAAGAACATTTAATCTTATGGGTTTTTGTTAATAGAATTTAATTTAATTTATAGATAACTATTCCCATTTTACATGATATTTCATACATATATACAAGTGAACCAATCATGAAAACCAGGGAAACAAACATTCCTGAATGATTAAATTTTATTTTATTACTCATCAAAAAGGGAAAAAATGAAATTAATAAATTTTAAACAAATAAAATACATGTATAAAAGGTTGTTAATTAATTAATTAATATATTTTATTTTATTATCCAGGATATTAATATTTGGTTCATAATACTCTCATACATAAGGTGAGGCATTCTTCCCGAACATCCAATTTTTTTCCTTCATGTTACACTTTCTCTCCCTTGACCATAACGTATTTATTTATTAATGTTTAATTGTTCTAAATTATTTTTATTTGTTCCCGAATCATTCTTCAGGATCATATTGTCTTTCTTTGATGGGAAAATACGTTTTTTAAAAGTTTCTCTTCTCAATTCTTCATGATAAGCAAACCCGATTAAAAAAAACTTCATGATTTACTACCAATTTTCAAGAGATCTACATAATATTTATTAATCCGGCATTATTTATATTAAATGACTCAATTTATTATGAGAAAATAACACTATTAATTAATGTTTTTAGTCAAAAAATTATCCCTTTTCTGTTTTAAAGAATCTATTATATTCCCCTAAAACCACACTAAAATGTTTTATTTATAAAGTTTCTTAAACACTTTTTTTACATTTTTTAAATTCATTAGGACATAAATTATCATGATATATGCCTATTTTACCTTATTAATTTCCATTTATGATTTACATCCAGTCTATCATGGAAAACATTACGATATTCCCCTTTGTAACTCCTTTTGACATGATTATGATACGCAATTCCATCCATGGGAAACCCTTATGTTTATGTTTGATTCCTTACATATGATTATTCATGTGGAATGTATATTCATGAACATATTATTATGGTTTCACCTAGACACTTCTCAAATTAATTGGATAATGTTTTTCTCATGATATTTTATATGGAATGGTCTTGGTGGTTATCTTTGACTCATGCTCCATATGCAATGATCATAGTGGTTACCATTGAATCGTGGTCCTCCATATGCAAGGATATTTGACCCATTCTTGTCTCATGTTGTATTTTTTCCCACATTTCTATGATTCCATGATTATATGATCTCATATTATACATGTTCTTCTTTTTGATGTTCATTCACGTTCGATGAAGTTTTTATGTCATCATGTGATTCCATCTAACCCATGTGCAATAATTTATTAATATTTTTTTCCTTAATTTGTTTTTTAGCACATCCCTTTTATTCATGTATTCTGTAGGTTATCCTATTCATATTTAGGTGATCATTGGAAGTTAAGAGCTATTTTTGGATTATTTTAAAAAAGTTTTTCTTTCATTTCCAAGTTTCAATTTTATATACCTAGTCATCCAAATACACTAGACTTTAGGATCATTGGTTTGTATTTGATGTCAAATTATGCTTAAAATTATATAATAATATGTTTAAAAGGATAGGGTCATTACATTTGGTATCAAAGTAAGGTCAAGTTATTTTAAAAGATTAGGATTATAAAACTTTAGTAAGAACCCTAGGGATAATTATATCACCATGGGTAACCTAGATTGGAACTTAAGGAATCATATGTTAGGATATACATTTAATTTTTGAGTTTTTCCTTTTATGTTAAAAATTTCCATTTATTATTATTATTAGGTAATTACTCAATCCTCATAATTATAAATTATAGTTAGTGGTTGGAAATATATAAACCTATGATAATAATCCATGTGATATGAAATGTGAAACTTTCCCTAATGAAACGCCAAATATAATTGGAACTAGAGATAAAAACTTCAGGACAATACTTTCTCAATTGGATCAAGTTATGAATAACAACTTTAATCATGTGGAACACCCTCTTTATCCTAAGTAAGAGAAAGTTTAAATCAAATCCTTTATATGCTAAATTTTTCCCATGTTAAGTGGATATTCATAACCCCTCACCAACGAATAATGGATTAAATCAGACGAGAAGACATTCCTTATCCTCAAGTGCTTAAAAGAAGGTAAATTTGTATTATTGATTTATCAGTGTGATGGGGATGATGATTAGTGGTGGAAATTGATGAAGAGCACAGAGTCCAAAGTGGAAATTTATTCCATGGATTGGGAGGAATTCAAGAATATAATTTTTAATAAATATTTCCCTGAAACCTCTGTCTCATGGTGGAAAGAGAGTTCCTCATAGGGAAGAAAATGAAATTTGAGTCTATCAAAGAATATGAACAAAAATTCAAAAGGTTTTCACAACACACCTATAGTTATTTCATGAACTGTGAATGCAAGGTGGATCACTTCTTTAGTAGACTAAAGATGATCCTATGAAAAGAATTAGAGATTGAAGACTTCAGTAGCTATTAAGAGTTTGTTTGGTATTACATTAATGTTAAAATGGAGATTTAAGACCCCGAGTGGTGTCATGGGCTAGTAGAAAAATAGAATAGGATGATTTTTTTATCGGAGGACTAATAGATAAATCCCATGATGAAAAGAACACAACATACCACATTTCAAAATTGTGGGAAGAAGAATCCTGAAAACTATCTAAAGGGAACTTGGAAATGCTTCAAATGTGGAAGAATCGGGCATTTGGATAATAAGTACCAAAGGGATTTAGAGAATACCACTAATGTAGAAGAATAAGTTATGGTTCAAATAAATACTCATCCTGTAGTGCATTGTTTTAACTGCAAGAAGCATTGGAATTTTGAGAACGATTAGCTTAAGCCAAGGGTTGTTGGAGGAAATCAACAACAACAACCCCCAAGGCAGAAAAGAAGGGAGTATGTTATCACTAATCATGAGGTTTAGCTCAATAATGATTCTGTGTTAGGTAAATTTTTTACTCATTCAATAATAGTGAGATTACTATTTGATTCTGGTTCTATGCTTTCTTTTATATCATGCTTGTTTAGTAGAACTATTCAGACACCACCTCAAAAATATAGAGGAGGAGTTATCTATGTAAATTAAAATAGGTAAATTATTTCATCAAAGTATATAACTCATCCCCACTAATGTTTGTGGACTTAAACTCCTATAAAATATTTTATTACTTTGTTTGTTGAAGTTTAATTTTATATTGGTCATGTATTGACTATCTTTATAGAAATACAACATCTAATGTAGAGAATGGGAAATCACTCTTCACATCCCAAATCATCCTAAAATTTTGTACATGTGTAAAGGGAATGATGAATTTACTTGATAATCAGTATCTTAGTTTTAGATAGTACTTCCTTATAATGAAGCTTATCTATCTCAAATGATTGATACAAAGGAGATAATAATGTTTGAAGACACGACCATTGTGAGGGATTACACTGATGTGTTCCTCAAATAATTTCCCAGTCTTCCTACTTATTGAGAGGTTGAGTTCACAATTTGACATATGCCTAGATATTTTCCTATATGAATGAATACTTATGAAATGTTAACTATTAATTAGGATGAACTAAATAAGTAGTTATCTGAGAATCCGAAGAAGGGTTTTATACGCTCGAGTGCTTCACCTTGGGGTACTTCAGTCCTCTTCGTCAAGAATAAGGATGGATCAATGAAACTATGTATTGATTATTGTGAGCTAAACAAAAATAATTATATAGAACAAGTAGTCCCTTCAACAAATATATTAATGGTTTAAAAAAACTACATAGGGACAAGTATTTTTCTAAGGTGGATCTTTTATTGGGATACCACCAATTAAAGGTCTAGAAGGAAATATTTAAAAAACTACCATTTGAACGAGGTATGGAAACTTGTAGTTTATAATTATGAACTTCATACTAACTAATTATCTTGTAATTTTCATGGATTTAATGGATAATATCTTTAGATATTACCTTAACAAAATTTTGGTAGTCTTAATTAATGATATTCTGATACAATACAAGAGAAAGGAGGAACATGAGTAGAATTTTAATATTGTGATAATGAATTTGTGATGGGAGAAAATGTATGAAATGTATAGTCAATGTGAGTTCTATATGGAGGAAGTATCATTCTTGGGTCATGTTATCACCAAAAGGGAAATATCTATGTACCCTTCTCAGACAAAGTCAATCGAAGAGTTTATGATGTCAATATATGTAACAAAGATCCATAGTTTCCTTGGTCTAGTTGGGTATGACTTATGAATTGTAAATAAATTATCATTATTGTAAAATTCACTAACCAAGCTGAATTTGAAGGGAGTAAAGGTCATATGGACAAGTGAATGTGAAGACTGCTTGTGGGAGTTGAAAAAGAGGCTTTTCACCGAACCAATACTTACTATTCTGAAAATTCGGGAACTCTTTGTTGTGTACAATGATGATTAAAAGAAGGGATATGATGTGTAATAATGAAAAATGATAATGTGATAGCCTAAAACCCATATATGCTTAAAATTCATGAGAAAAACTATCACACACCTGATCTAGAGTTGGAGGAAATGATCTTTGTGTTGAAAATATAGATTCATTATTTACATGGGGAGTAGTGTGAGATATATAATTATCATTAAAGACTAAAATATATATTCACAAATATAAAGATTAATATTCATCAGTGAATATTTTTAGAGCTCATCAAATATTACAATTTCTCAATACACTACCATACTATTAAAAAAAGAAGTTGGTAGATGCTCCAATTAGAAAGGATCCTTCATCTTTATGAATGATGTGAATTGAGAAGGATCCAATATTCTTAGATTTGAAAAGGATGGGCATTGGAATAATTAAGAAATAAGCATCATAAATCCTTTCCCAAATGATTTCCCAGCCATCCCACATGGAGATAATAAAGGATGCTAAAGGAAATTATATGGAAATTTAGAAAAAGTTGGAGATTATTTGAAATGGGAGATCCTCAGAGTTCAAAATTGATGAGGATGGAATCTTATGATTTGGGTCAGGATTTTGTGTACCATCCAATCTGGAGATAATGAAATATATTCTGAATGATGCACATAGATCAAAATTCACAATTCACCCAGGAATTGTAAATATGTAGCAAGATCTCAAATACCTCTATTAATGGGAAAATATGGAGAATGAGATTGGTGAATATACATCAAATTGAATGGTATGTCAATAAGTGATGTCTGAAACGGAAATGTATGAATGGATAATGAAACCATTATTCATACCAATACTAATAGAAAAGTCGAAATGGATTATGAAACCATTATTTATCTAGAGGGATTAATTCTCCATGGGTCATTATGGATCGTCTAACAAAGACAACTCACTTTATCGCAATTTAGGTGGATTTCTCACTGGATAAATTGTCACAGATATACATCATAGAAGTAGTAAGGCTACATGGAGTAAAAATATAGATTATATCTAATTGGAATTTCAAATTCAACTCTTTGTTCTTGAATAATCACCAACATGATCTAAATACTGAAATGAACTTTATTATGATCTATCATCCTCATACTGATGGAAAATCTGAGATGACTATTTTGAACATAGAATATATGTCCAGGGCATGTTCTATGGACATTTAGGAAAAAATGGTACCAAAAACTACCTCAAGTTGAGTTATTTTACAATAATAGTTTTCAATTGACCATCTAAATGGATCCATATGAATCCCATTATGGGACAACATAAAAAAACCAACATGTTGGGATGAAGTTGGTGAACATAAGCTGTTAGGACAAGAAGTGTTTGAATAAATGGTGGAAAAAGGTGAAAACCATTCAGAAACACATTAATGTAGCGCAAAGTAGACAAAATATCTATGTAGATAATCATCAGTGATACCTTGAGATTAAGGTTGGAGAAATGGTATTTGTCTATATATATCCATAGAAGAGGGTCCTGATATTTGGGAAGAAAAGAAATCTAATACTTGGTACATCATCTCCTTTAAGATTCTTGATTGTATTAGAGCTATGTACTATCTACAAACTCATATACCAAACATGTATCAATTAAATGTTGTATTCCATGTATCCCTATTGAGTAAGTACATTCCAAATCTCTCATATGTACTAAACTCAGAGGTGGTACAATTGGAAAATAACCTCTCTTATGAGGAGTAGCTATAGAGGATCGTGGATCATAGAGATAAAGTTATATTCAACAATACTATTTACCAGGTCAAAGTACGATGGTGGAACTCTATTTACTAAGAGGAAACATGGGTACTATAAGAGGTGATGTAGGAGAATTACCCTAATTTATTTTCCCCTTAATTTGTAAAATGAAATTTTGAGTGAACAATTTCATAAGGGGGGAAGAATGTATCAACCCCAAATTCTATCAACGAAATATATCTTCTTCTAATTATATTATATAGTATAAATCACATAAATTCACATAGAGAACACAATAAAAACTTTAAAAATGAATAATCAATGGAATAAGCGGTATTTCTAGAAATTAAGGGACCCATATAAATGAAATATTAACTTAACTTTTGGAATAGTAATGTGACCCTTATGAATAGTAAACTATCCAATAGAATAGAAAACTCACCTATAAAGGTATTAATAAAATTTAGGCATCCAATAAATAAGAATATAATATAATTATATCATAGTTTAATTAAATAATTGTTTTGAAAATGATAAATTAAATATTGGTATTTTTATAAAGCATAAATCATCATTTACAATTTTATAATTAATATAATGATTTAAAAGAAAATTTATTTCATAAAATAGATTCATAAATAAATAATTTTTTATTATTATTATAATATTATTTTATGAAAACATAATTACTTTTTCAATGTGTTATAAAATATGTTATAATTTTAAAATCGGTATTTTTTCGAGTAAATGATGATTTTAATTAAATATTAAATGTATAATTTTTATAAAATTATTTTCATAAAATGGAGTTAATTATTTAATTCTACATGTTAAAAAATGGTTGGTGTGAATCTTTTGTATTTTTTTAAAATTGTTGAATTCTTGGTGAATAGTGAAATACTATAATTTTGGTATTTAACAAATACATGATTTATTTTTTCATAGATGATTTATGGATGATGTAAGCCCTTAATATTGAACTATAAGTAATTATTTTAATATATTTAGTGATAAGGTTCAATATATTAATAGTACTGAGCCAAAATAAAAAACAAATGAATAAAACAGCCCAAAAACATCGCTCTCCTCCACTATAAATATCACCCCTCACTACCTCTTCTCCACAGACATCCTAAGCCTTGAAACCCTTCCCATTTATACTCAATCCTCTTTCCAATTCTTGTAACCACATCCAGAAGGTTATAGTCTCAAAAAATAACAAAACCATTTCCCTAAGGAGGCCCTCAAGGATAATAATAAAATAGGTAGAAGCCTCTTTCCTTTTCTTCTATTTTCCTTTTAATTTCTTTTATTTACTTTTTCTATATTCACCTACTCTGTCCAAAAAAGAATGATAACTCTAGTATATTATATATAATATAATTTTATTATGTTAATTTAAAATCCATCAACAATTATCTTCTCCTCTTCCTTTTATTCTAAATATGATAAAATCATCCGTGATGTGTTGATTTATCACCTTCAAGGATGACATGTTTTCACTTTCCTTTACTGACTTCAAGGCTAGACATAAAACCAATATAATGGTTCTTAATTATTTTAAAATTAATGATTTAACCGTTTATTATGTTATTAAAAATTATTTTATACACAATAATAAATAATGAAACAAAATTAGTTTTTAATGAACAAAAACCCTCCAATATAATCAAAATTATTTTCACTGACGTCTTATCTATTGATTCATCCTCACCTCCAATAAAAAATTAATTATATAACCACTTATTATTACACCTGAAATTAATTAAATATTAATTTAGTTCGGGATATTTATTCCCATTTTACACGATCTTTCATACGTTTATACAATTGAACCAATCCTGAAAACTAAGGAAACAAACACTCTAGAACAATAAAATTGTATCTTATAACTCATAAAAAATTCAATAATTTAAATTAATAAAAAAATAATATTAGAAAAGGTTTATAATTAATTAGTTAATGTATTTTATTTGATTACCGATGACATTAAGATCAAGTGTAGAACACTTTCAGACATAAGGTAAGGGATTTTACCCAAACCTCCATGTTTCCTTAATGTTACACTTTCTATCACTTTTCCCCAATTAAAATCTTCTTTATTTTTGTTTAATTAATCTCAGTTATGTATATATGTTCCAAAATCATGTTTATGTATCATTTTATCCTTATTTTATTGGTAAATAATGTTTTTAAATAAGGTTCACGTCTCAATTATTCTTGATAAGAAAGCCCAATTAAAGGGAACATTTTGACTTATTAACAATTTTTAAGTGCTCTCCTTTATCTATTTTAATCTACCATTATTTTTATAAAATAAATCATTTTATTATGAAAAACTATCTTGGTTCATTAGTGGTTTTATACAAACAATCATTTATTTTCCTTTTTATTGAATATTTAATATTTTTATTAAACTACACTAAAATGTTTTATTTCTAAAGTTTATTAAACACTCTTTTCACATTTTTAAAATCATATTTTTGTCACTTATCATGATATTTGATTATTTTAACTTATTAAAGTCTATTTATTATATAAATCCACTTCTTCATGGAAACCATTATGTTATTCCCATTTGTTATTTCATTGGACATGGTAATGATACCCAATTCTTTCCATGGGTAACCCTTATATTTTTGTTTGATTACTTATGTATGAATTTTATTGTGGCACAAATAATCCCAAAAATTTTATTATTGGTGTTCCAAGATAGAGCTATAATGAATTGGGCAATGTTTGGCCACATGAGATGTCGTGTGCAATGGTCTTGGTGGTTAGCCTTGACTCATGATTTATGTGCAATGGTATTAGTGGTCAGCCTTGACTCAAGATCCTACCTGTACCAAGATCCTTGACTCATGATTATGTCATGTTTTATGTTATTTTAAAATTTCTATGACTCCATTATTATATTATCCCATGTTATAAATGTTATGCTTTATTATATTTATTCATATTCCATGAATATTTATGTCAACATGTTATGCATTGAAACCCATGTGCTATATAGTATTCATATGTTTATTACCTTAATGGAATTTTAGCTCATAAATATTGTTCATTTATTCCCTAGTTTATCCTATGCTGATTTATAATCTCAGTGGAAGTTAGAAGATCTTTATGGATGATTAAAATAACAATGTTTTATTCAATTTCCATGTATTCAATTTTATGTACCGAGTCATCCAAAGTCACAGGGATTTAGGATACTTGGGTTTTATTTGATGTTTAAATATTGTTAAAATTATGTAATAATACGTTTAAAATGATAGGATAATTATAATAATAACTTTTATTCACCCAATTTTCCATAAAATTGGATGTGAAAGTATCGCTCGTGCGTATGAGTGGACTACCGCCTCTATGAAGAAATATAATTCATTTTCCACAAACATCCTTCATGGATGGGTTTTAAGATGGAATTAAAGTTTATATATTATATTCTTGAAATAATTAATCTTATGAAATTATCATATATAACTTATTACCTTCTCATCCATGGGAAGATGATAACGTTTCTCCTGTGTACCTATTAACTACCACATCTATGAAGTAATGTTATTGTTTTCATTTCTTATTTACATGGATGGAAATAAGGTAATATTTAATGATTATATATGTTATATATGATTTAATAATTAATATATAATGTTTAATTATTATTTTTCTTTCTTTCGTTCTTTCCGTCGATGAGTGAAATCTACATTAATGTGTATATATAACCTACCATCTCCATGAATGATGTAATTTACTTTCATATTGCAAACATTTATTAATAAATATAAATATACATGTATATATATAATGAATATATATTATATTTATATCATGATTAAGATTCATTAGATTATGGAACCATGATAAATGTACAAGGACAAAAAATATAGAACCAAAATTTTCATGAAAAATGAAAGAGTTAACACCCAAAGATTATTATTTTATTAATGAATTATTAATTAATGGGTGTTGAAATGTTATAAGTGGTTAAAATTTGATATTATAAGTATGTATATTATTCTCTTATATAAGTAAAATAAATTTAAATTTATAATATATGTTTTTAGATAGCTTTCTAATAATATCGAACTCGTGTTAAGGGATTTATGTCACAATCTCATCGTTTATTCGGATTGTGTATCATTACATTTCCAATGATGAAATATCATGATATAAATATCAAGAAACTCATAAATTTTATTATTATAGGTTTTTTATATATTTTATGTTTTCTTTTTATTTTTACCTTTTTAATATTCAAGATACTAGAAGATGTTTTTTAAGTAAAACAGAATTTATTTCCCTCTTTGGTCAAAAATACCTTTTCTTCTAGGTATATGTTTTATAAAAATAATTTGAATAATGTTTTAACTATTATCCTATGATTTTTAATTCTATTTTTAATAGTTTATTAATATTTATGAAAATATTAAAATCAAATATTATTGTCATTGTATGAAAGGGGTATTTTAATATTTTTACCAAAAATGAGAAAGGAATCCATTTTTTGTTTAAGAAATAATTAAAATTTACCTTCATCAGGATAACTAAATGATTTGAAGATACATTTACAATTTTCAAGGTTTTTGAAAAGAAATTTGTTTCCTTAATATTTGGGGATTTTATTAAATTTTAAACAAGTTATTTAAAAAATAAAAGTTATTTTTCCTTAGGAAATATTCTAAGTGATATTTTAATGTTATTTTTATTTATGATTACATCATTTGATGTTAAGTATGATATACTAAGGATATGATCCACTTATAAAATCATTATTATTTGTATTTATAGTTTATGATTTTGTTAATGATATCTTTATGAATCCTATTAATTTTCAACAAGTTATGATATAATGAATTATTGAAATTTTTATAAAACTTGTTATTTTACATGGGCTATGATATATGATGAATGTTTTATGATTTTATATAAGACATGATAATATATTATGATTATTTTTTGGGTATGCATATAATTATATATCCTTTCAATCCATATAGAAAATATGGGTATCTCATGAGATAATATGAACTAGAATGGATAGTAATACTAGTTTATTAATTTACACTATCAACTATGATAATCTTGGGAGTGAACCTTGAATAAGTATATGGTGGAATGGTAAGTGAATTAATTCCAATATGATAGTCTTGGAAAAAATCCTTGACCAAGGAAATGATTTTGTATGAGTATTTTTATGTGAAAAACTTATATCTTATGCCAATTTTATGGTCTCATGGATTGTGTTATTTGATTCCTTTACGATCCATGTTTTATGAACTTCCAATCTTTATGATGTTACTCAAGATTACGATCTATGATATGATGGGTATGGTTTTAAAATTTTAATATCATGTTATCATACCCTTATACCCATGTTATGATTTAGGGACCATTGGTATCTTCTTTGTTTAATATTACTGAAAATTTGAGCCAAACATTTCTTATGTTTCCTTTCCCTAGGTCACGAAGAAGAGTTTTAAGTGAAATATTTATAAGAAGGGTGATACTTATGAATAAAATATTTTGAGATGATGTAGATATATTATGAATAATTTTTTTATATATAGAGGTCTCCAAATACACTAAACCAATATAATTCTAGCATGTCTCGTAATGTTATGTATTGAATATTAATCTGATAATATTTAATATATATGTATGAAAAGTATGGTTCACTATAGTTGGTATCATAGAAAGGTTTAGGTACCTTTGGAAACCATTAAAAGGCAAAATTAATAAGAACCCTTAAGATAATATGATGTATAGAATAATTTCCTATGTTACAAAAGACAAATGAGTGTGATTTTCCTAGAAATATATCCCACTATGGATAGTACAATTAAATGTGGTTTTGGAAAAAAATAAATCTAGAGTTAATAATCATAAAAAGCGTTATTTGAGTATATATCATTCATCATTTAGGTGCACAGTTAGTGTTACCTTACCACACACCTAGTTTTACATTCATAGGGGATAAACTTGGGTTAACTCACATTTTATTTAGGAACAATTATGAGTGTTTTGAAAGGATTATGATCATGGACAACTTAGGTTGAACTTTAGGTTTCATAGATTGAAAAATATGTGTCCTGATTTAGATATCCTATAACTTATTTTTCAAGATTATACGAGTTCACACTATGATTATTGTTTCTCACACTATGCTTTATTTATTTCATGTAAATTACCAGAACTCGAAGGAACCACAATAATATTGAATGTGATGGACAGTGAAACGATTTTCCTCCTAATAAACTAAATGATATGTGATATGGAATAAAAAAATACAATTTTTATACATACACAACTTTCCAAATCCTTGAAGCATGTCAAGATTGAAAACAATTAAAGTAATAAACAATGTTATGTTGAGTCCTTGATGAGGTATAATCCACCATCCTTTGGTGGGTCCATTTATCTAATAATTGCTTACAAATGGATTAGTAACACTAAAATGATATTTTCCATTCTCTAGTGCTCAAAACATTACAAATTTGTTTTTTTTATTTTATCAATTAGAAGGTGAGGAATTTCAATGCCAGAATTTTATAAACAACATGTGGAAATATAAATAGAATAAATCTATGGAGTGGGATGAGTTTAAGATATTATTTTTCAATAATTACTTTACACATATTATTTAGGTGAAAATACAGAATTAATTCTCTGATGTAAAGTAGAAGGATGAAAAATCCATTAGTACCTATTAGAAATTTTTTCAAGAACTGCAAGTTATTCTTCTAGTATTATCATTGAACCTCAATGTAAGATTGATAAATTATTCAGTGTGTTTAAACAAAGTCCCTGATAGGTGTACATTATAATATATTTTAGTAGCTATGAATAAATCATTCTATTTTTCGTCATGGTGGAAATGATGATTAGATTTACCCATAAATTTTATGGTTTTTATAAGAAAATAAATATGGAATTAAAATAAAAATTAAAATCATAAAAACCATGGAGATAAGGAGTTGAGCTTTAATTTATGATTAATGTGTAGAAGGAAACATGGCATTAATTATCTTAAGGAGACTGGTAAATATTTTATGTCTGGAAAGGAAAATCATCGAGAAACCGAATGGTGAAGTGACGAGGAGAAGAAGTTGGCTAATGAAGGAGAAAAATAACCACATAATGTACCAAACACACTCTAGTGTTTAAAATGTAAGGAGTATGGTAATTATTCTAAAAATTTATAAAATAAAATAGTTAATAATTATGGCCAACATCAACAACATATTAAGACTTGAGAAAAAGGAAAATCTCATGCAATAACCATTACCAATTGGGTAATGATAATGAAGTGGTAAAAGTTAAAATTATCATATACTCTAGAAATGATAATGTCATTTTTTATAATGGATCTACCCATATGAATAATTCTATAAGGGCATGAAAACACTATCCCAATTATTTGATGTTGAATCTGTAGTAAGAATTACTAATGGTATGATGCTAACATATGAATATTCCAATTCATGTTGATTGAAGTTTATAGGAATGTTCTTCTAGAAAAATATCATTACTATATATCTATTTTATTTAGATATTATCTTAGGAATGTATTAGATTTCTTTACATAAATTAAAAATTAAATACTAAAGAAGGGAATTCACATTTGATATTCTAAACTAGCCTATGACCATTTATCAATGTGGTGATAAATATGAACTACCAATGAAAATTACATATATTCTATGAGTGTTGTTTCCTATTCAAAAGGGATGTTTATGTCAGATGGTTGGGTATAAACTCAATACAAATGATATTCCTATTGTATGGTAATTTTCTGATGTATTTTTAAAATATTTTCCTAGTCTTCATCCAAATCATGAAGTTGAGTTTTCAATATAACTCATGCATGATAATACACATATTTTGAAGACTCTATATAGAATGAACCATATTGAGTTTTAGAATTTTTATAATCAACTATAGGAGAATCTTGAAAAGGGATTTGTTAAGCCAAGTACATCACCATAGGGAAAACTAATTCTTTTGGTTAAGAATAAATATGAATAAATGTAAAATTGAATTTATTTTTGGAAACATAAAGATAAAGAAAGGAATAATAAGTATCCTATAACTTGTATTAATAATATTCTCCAAAATTACTAGGAGGTCAATATTTTTCCAATATTTATCTTCATTTTTAACCCTATGAGTTGAGGGTCAATGTTTAAGACATACCTAAGACTACCTTTCTTATGGGTTTTGGAAACTTTGAAATTATATTGGTGACATTTTTTCATACTAATTCCCTTTCTATCTTCATAAATTTATTGAATATAGTCTTTAGAGATTTCATTTCTCAATTTATTGTAGTATTTATAGATTATATTTATATCTAATGTAATATCAAGTAATCACATGATGATCACTTAGAGATTTTATTGAATACCTTAAGGAAAGAGGATCAATATGAATAATTTTCTATGTGTGTGTTTTTTTCTATAGAAAGTATCATTTTGGGGACATATAATCTCAAATGAGGATATATTTTTTGATCCATCAAATAAAGAAGTTATTGAACATTGGACCATAAAAACCACTATGTCTAAGATTTCTAGTTTTCTTTTTTGGATGGATATTATCAGCCGTTTGTGAAAAATGTATCATGTATTTCTAACCCACTCAGTAAGTTAACTCAAAAGGGATTCATTTTCCACAATGTCTAAGATTTATAGTTTTATTTTTAGTTATCACACCTATTATTACACTACCCTTCAATGTAAAATGTTTTGTGATATATAGTTATTCATAGAATAAGGCTCTAGGATGTGTCCTCACGTAGAACGACATGGTGATAGATTATGCCTTAAAATAATTGAAGGTTCCTAAGAAAAAAATTCAAAAATCATAATTTTGTGTTATCTACAGTAAATTTTTATTTAATTATATATAATAATTATCTTCATAGATAAATATGTGACATATATAATAATCATAAATGTTTAATATATATATTCACTCAAAAATATTTTAATATGTGACAGATAAATTAGATAGAGTTGATCAAAGATTATTACTTCTCAATAGAATAACACTCTGGGAAATAAAACAGGGTGCCTGATGCTTTGATTAAAATTGACCATTCTTGATTACCAATGATTATGATAAAAAAATATCCCATATTTATGGAATTGAAAAGTAACGATCTAGAAATCATACAAGAAGAAGAAGAATATTATCTTTGTCAATGGAGTGTTCAACAATCTATCCATGTAAAGATTAAAGAGAATCATAAACAATATGTAGAGTTATAAAAGATGGTATGAAATGTTTATAATATAAACCTTGATTATGATGGAATGATAAGGTTTAGAATCTATGTATGCGTCCCATCTATACTATATTCGGAGAAGGATATGTTGTAAGAAGGTCTTAATTATTTATTCTCTATTCATCCTATAAGTATAAATATGTATAGATATATGAAAGATTGTTTCAGATGAGATAATATAAATTTAAATATTATAGAGAATTCATATTAGTGCTTGGTATATTAGTATGTCAAGACTGAGAGAAAAAAGTATAAGGGGATGTTTCAACCATTACTCATTCCATAATGGAAATGGAAAAATATCACAATGGATTTTTTTGTTGGACACCACAAAAAATCTAAAGGATATAATTCAATTTAGGTAGTATTCGATCAACTTAAAAATAAATTTCACTTAATTTTTATTAGAGAACATTTATAACTTGATAATATTTCTATAATATACATTAATGAAGTGGAATGTTTGTATAAATTACCATATTTTATTATATCTGATCAGTATTAGAGGTTTAGGCCATTGTTTTAGAGAAGTCCTCAGCATGTTTAGGTTTCAGAATTTTGTTTTAGTACTACTTACCATCTTTATATAGATGTTTAGAATGATAAAACCATTCAAACCATGGAGTATGTGTTGATATCTTGTTCTATGGATCTCAATGGAGGTTGCAATCAACACTTTCCCCTAGTTGAGTTTTATTACAACAATATCTATCACATAAGAATTCAGATGGATACTTATGAATTCCTCTATTGGATGAAGTGTGGAACTCTAATGTTATAGGATAAAGTTATATAAATAAATCTATCTGGTATTAAGATATCTAAGGAAATGGTAGAGAAAGTTATAGGCATTCAGTATCAAATCAAGGTAGCTCAAAGTCAACAGAAAGGTTATGCTGACAATCTTTGGTGAAATATGAAATTTGAAGGTGGTGATACCGCATTCCTATAAATTTATCTATGGAATATGGCAAAGAGATTTAAAAATAATGTAAATCAGATCCATAGGTATATTTTCCCCTTTTAAATTGTTGATCTATTATGGATGGTATATTATCTCTAGGAACTTCCACCAAACCTCTCCTTAGTACATGATGTGTTCTTTGTATCTCTCATAAGAAAGTACATAAAAAATATTTCACATGTACTAAATATAGAGGTTTTACCACTAGAGAATGGTATTTAATATGAATAACATGTGTCAGAAATATTTTATTATAGAGATAAAGTTCTATGTAATAAAAATACTCACCTAGTTAAAGTTCTCTGGGCGAATCAAAAATTCGAAGAAGCTATATGGGAACACGAGGTTGTGATTAAATAGAGATATCCTCATTTTTTTCTAATAGGGTGATGAAACGTTTTGGCTGAAATTCATTTTAATGGGGGTATAACGTAACACCCTAATATTTTATAGTATATTTACCTTGAAATAAATTTAATTTATTTGATAGCATGTGTATGCACAACCCTAATTCTAAATGAACTGAAATATATTATACCATTATAACCTAGCTGTTGAATTCTTAGAGATAATAAAAATATCTAAATTTATAAAAAGAAATATTTAAAGGTTTTAGATAATGAAAATAGATTGATAAACAAGAATTAAATTTTTAGTAAAGTCATTATGTTCTTCAAAAGTACTTTTTTCCACAAAATGGGTTTTATTTCTTTTTGTGAGAAAATAATATAATTCAAAATACATGTATCTAGAAGTAAAAACGCATTGAATTTTATTAAATTAATAAATAAATAATTATGAGAGTAGACCATGTTTAAAAAGGGTATTTCCCTCATCAATAAAAAATAATGATCATGTGTAGTGATCATTGAAGGAAAAAATCAATTTCATATTCATAGTAAAATTCATCAGTAGTTTCCAATTCCGAATATGAATTAAATTTATTTAAGATCTTAAAGATCTCTGTATTATACATTTATTAATACATAGTGGGTATAATATTTGAATCCTTGGAATATGATATGGTAGAAATGGTCCTTGACAAGATGGAATAATATTTCCATGACCTTCTTTTTAAAATAACAGGAGTGAAACCATCACTCGAATTTCCCATTCAATTTATGAAAACATCATTAAAAAAGAAGAAACACAATTTATTGAAGTATTTAGCTGATAATATAGGGTGAATATCCATTTATCCTATTCATTTTCACCATCTAAGACGTTTCCCCATTTACCAAAAATTCCTGAAGAATTGAAATCAATCTGAATCTCATAAAAACCATCTATATTCCACTGAACATTAGAAATCCTAATTCCATATTCCTATGGAACATGTCTCGAGAAATTAGTTTCCAATGGATATACAATTACTCATTTCTCTATAATTAAAATTGTTAAGGAATTTCCTCTAGAATGGCACACTGAACAACTTCATTTTCTATCTTCCTAATAGAATATATTTCCTCATAAGGTTGTTTATTCTCATTTCACATTTTAGGTTTCCCACATAGATCCTATATGGGGTGTTGATTCAATATAAAAATAGAATTATTTTTATCATCATTAAAACCCTTATGGGTAGAATAGTTGTTGGGGGAATCTCCTTGCATGTTTAGTTCTGTGCCCAAAAAATCATCATCATCCGACCATTCCCCTTGATCTTCTACTTAATTAGAATTAGAGGGACCAAAATGGTCATAATATATACCTATATTGAACCTTACATTTCTATTATCACATTTATTAAAAGTTGGTGCCTCAACAGTCCTTTTACCCTTATCTAATTTCCTTGAGTTTTCAACACTATGCCCCTTCATAGAGCATCAATAACAAATCAAATCTCTACATCACTTCTCCATCGAGTACCAATAGCTTATCATATGTGATTTTGTGATCAATATCATCATTATGGGTTAAAACAATGGATTTTTAGAAATTTTATAAGAAATATCTAAATAAAATAGGATTTTTGAAAAGCATCCAAACTAGTATTCCTTCATAGAATTATTTATCTTGATTGGAAAACCAATCATTGAGGTGATTTCGAACAATATCCTAAGGTTCCAAAGGACCCAGTTCAGACTAGAGACACGTATCCAGACAATCTACATACTATTTCCAATAGAAAAAATGGAATCCCAATCTTGGATACAAAGAATACCTTATCAAATAGAAATCAAGAAAAACCACCATAATTTCTTTTTCATAACCTCATACTGGGAGATAGTATGTAAATAACATTAGATGATTGTGATTCTTCTCTAGTCATCGAAGCCCCAAATTTTCACAAGTTGGTGAAAAATGAAATCCATCCTATATGGTGTTGATCCTAATGGAAATAAAACCCCATAAATGATAGAAAACAAAAAAATATTAATCATATCAAAAATCCTTTCCATATTGTAAATAATGTGAGTTGTCGATCCCATTCGAATTATACGATCTGAGACCCCATCTTTGAGAGAAGAAATATTTATTCAGTTTACATTGTCCATAATCATTAAATAATTTAAGGATTTAGTGTATGAATTATTTTTCTCTCTTTTGGGACCTTCATTCAGGATGGGTATAATGAAGATTACCCTTGCTAGAATCCCAATTTTAGAAAAACATTTCAATGAATAGTGAAAATACGATTTTTATTAAAAACTATCAATTCGTTTAAAGAATTTAAAATTTCATATTTTTTACTAATTATTTTAAAAGTAATATTTGTTCATTTTTAATATTCATAATTAATTTTAGGTCATTATAATTAATTTTATGCTAGGTTTCGGTATAAAAACTTTTATACTTAAGAGATTATTTTTTATGGAAAACTTCTTTTCATCGTGTGTTCTGAGATTAATTTTAAATTAATATATTCCAAATATATAAATTTAATTGGATAAAATTGATTCCATATTTTCAATAATATTTTAAAAATTTTATAATGAGCCTCGTTTCATTTTTTTTATGATTAATAATAATAACAGTAAATATTTTTCATCATAGTGATGGTTAAAACCGGTCTACCGGGGGGAGGGGTGGGGGTTAAACCAAGATATAAGGGTAAGGATTCCCATTAAATGTATCATAATAATATTTTATAGCCATATTATTAACTCATACTATTCCAACTTTTATACTACTGATATTTGGATGCAATTTCCATAGGTATAACTTTTTTATATTTTAATCTTTCAAGAATTTATTTGAGTGTCCTCTCCTCCACTTATAAAAGGACACCAATATTTTCTTTTATATACACCACTTTGATCCACATAGCTCAAAAAAACCAATCCAATTATTTTATAAACTTCCATATCTTTTATTTAGAAGAATTGGTATTCATAAAGGATATTTCCAAGGGTATTTAATAATGGATCTAAAGGATTACTAATGAAGAAGAGGTAATCATCATACAGACCTTTTTCAACTTATTTCGTATTCTACCTTCAATAAATCTAGGGTAGTCATGATAAATTAATAATTTAAGTATCCTTAATATAGATAAATGTTATTATGATATTATAACCAACTTTATTCTCCCTCTTTTCTATCAAATGGTAATTGAAAGTACCTATCCTGTATACGTGTGGACTACCGCCACCATGAAGAGATACAATTCATTTTACATAACAATCTATAATTGATGGTTATTATAAGGGTTTTAAGGTTTATATGTGATATCTATGACATAATTATTCTTTTGAAGTTATAATATAATATCTCCCTTTTAATTAATCTATTTATTACTTATAAATCTTCTGAATATTTTATAAAATATTTTTGGAGCTAAGAACAGGGTTAGAACGAGATTCCGGTGCACGGGGACCCTCAATATTGATATAATGAAAATATTGAATACATTATATCCTTGATTCTTATTTTTTATTAAATAATTTAATAACTCATCAATAGACTCTAATATTATAAATATGTGTCCTCAATTAAATCTGGGACAAGGGTTTTATGTTAGGCACGACATAATACTTGTGTGCATCGAGTGTTTCGATTAATTGAAATCCTTGGAAAATTCATAATTTTATAAATAAATAAATACTTATATTAGAATTTATTCTCTATGAACTAATTTATCATATTTAATTCTTCTTACTTAAAAGTACTAGGGTTTTCTGCCTAACCCTGGGGATTTAAAGAGGGGCCATTAGATGTGAGTTTGGGGGACGACAACAGGATCGAGGATCAGAGATCAATTTTCCAAGGATGGTATAAGACAGCAGAAATAGTGGATCTCACCAATGAAAACAGTTTTTAACATTTTTTCATTATAAATTGATTAAAACTCTATTTATAGTGTCTTTTTATGTTGGTTTAATCACCATTTATTTATAATATGAAAAACGAAAATCAATTCCACAAACAGATTGATTTATGGGTTGATCATTTTTTATGGATATAGATTCTATCTCTATTGAAATCGGAATTGAATTTTTATTATTATTGTTATTAAGTCTTCATTATGATTTTAATGGACTGAGTCCAACCTAAAAAGTTTCCATGGTTTGTTCCTTATGATTCTGTTTTGTGCATTTATTCCCCCGTTCAACACACATTTATCACCGATATTTTCTTTTGGGGGAAGTTAAAAAAATTCCTTGTAAATGATATTTTTATAAATGATATTTTGGGAAAGATATGGATACTATGGGATCAGGTTTGATATCGATGGTACAGTCATTGTTTGAATATGATGATGGAGAATCCAGTGTTGGATTAGAGGAGGTCAGTTTTTATGAATGATGTTTTTACAATGTGATGCAATGTGGATAAATTCTCAAGAATATTGGGTGGATAGAATCCATCAACCAGTGATTTATAGTCACAATTAGTCCCAAATATGTGTTTATTGGTGGATAAATTGGATAAATCGATGGTAGAGGCAATAGGAGTTGAATATGTGTGTTGTTTTTTGGATTTTTGAAAAATCCTAATATATATGGTTTTTATTTCAAAGAACAAAAATCATGCAGTCCTTTGGTTATGGTGGATAGGGTAATGAAGAAACAATATATCACATGTCATATGGTATCTATGACATATTGTGTGACTCGTATCTAGAAACTAGGCGCCTACCCATAGGAACATAGGCATGAACATAGATAGAAAAATGAGAATGACCAGAGTAAAAGGGAACGACTCAGTACTAAGACATATCCAGGTACTCAAACATGGCTAAGTATAGGGGAACAACCAGAGGAAACAAGAATGGACCAAAGTACATGAGAGTAGGCCAAATTACACATATAGACCGAAATAAGACAAAAAAATAAATTTTACCCTTTAAACACCATATAATTTTCATAGGGTAGTTTTAGGCCCCTGTTATTTTCAATGTGGACCTTCTTCTTTATGGTACGTTCCATCGGTCCATCCCCATGAGGGTACAGTGAGGGATCACAACCTCAAAAAAGGAAATGATCATATTTAGAGAATATGTCTAAGATAAGGTTTCTAAAATCCCTTAATGTGGATCATATTGGGATCCACACTCATTATCTTCTTCCTTATATGATTTTGTTTGATGAATTTTCATGGTTAACATACCAAAGCGTTCAATCCCCTACTTAGCAGGTTATTTGAAATTTGGTCAGGTATAACAGAAAAGCCCTAGGATGGATCTCATATCTCGGTATCAATATATTATTCACTATATCGTGTTTTTATTCTTGGGGGGGGGGCAATGATAATGACATCTTAGATGAACACCATAATCATTATTAAACTCATGGAGTGAGTTATCCTAGATGAGCGTTACCTTGAGACCATAATCAGGAATCCTAGGATGGATTTATAGTTGTAACCTTACCTTGATAATTATTGTAAATCATGAGTATACCTGCTTCATTACTTTGATGTCTCATATACTGATTGAAATCCCCTTATGAAATTGAGTTGAGAAGTCTCTTGATGCATAATGTTTGTTGATTTCGGGGTGTCCTACTAACTATATATATACTCACTCTTGAAATGGATTTTACCACACCTGTCATGTACTTTTTAGTTGAAATTCCTTTCAAAATTGTCATAGGTAGACCAAGAGTAAGTTGAGCATAGTTGGCCTGGATAGACCATGGTTCGTACATGGTGTTTCATTTTACAATATCTACTTCCTTTCATGTGGGACTCTTTTACTGTTTGTGTGGGATTGTATTTGTCCCTTTACATTTTCCAGTACTTCTTTCATAGATTGATTTTGGATATATATGTATTCAATCATTATAGTATTAGTTTTATTATTTCACCTTTAATAATTATATGGGCATTTGGATATATGTGCGGATGTATAGGCACCTTAGGCTATGGTCTCCCATGTGTGTGATATACCTACATGACACTTATCCCAATACAATATTCTATTTTAGGTGGACTTGGGATTTCTTATTTTTCTCCCCACATGATAGAAAGGACCTATTGGGTTGGGTTTTGATAGAGTGGTATTAGAGAAGTTTCATCTTAGGAACAAATGTTGTAGATTTTCTAGTTGTGAGGTTGGTTTGGGAACTATGAAAACAGTATTAAAGTGTTTTGATTGGAGATATTAGGCTAGGGACTCTAGTATTGGGGAGGGGGATTACATATTCATTCACTAGGACTATGATAAACTACTTGTTTACTTGTTACCTGTAGGCATTGGTTGTAGGGAAAACATTGGTACATGCATCATATATAAATGAGCTGTGTTTCCATGTCCTTCTTGAGCCATCCCCTAGATATAATCTTGATATTGTTACAAATTTTCTATTTTAGGATTCCTCCACGATTATTTATAGCTATGATTATATATAAGGATCATGAATATAATCCACATAGTGATGAGAATTTGATATTGGGATCGGTTTTGGAGGTGGTACCTCTAGGTGGTTTTCCAATCTTACCAACACCCGTCAAGAAGTAGGTTGCACCGAAAATACTGATAGATGAAGTGTGTAATATGAAAACACATAATGAGTTTCAAAGATAGATACCCCTTATCTTTTGTTAAAATCCAGTACCTAGGTACCTAAGGATTTTCTTGAGGTAGTTACAAGTATTTTCCTCCTTATTAGGACACCTATAAATTAGATGGGGAACCTAGCGATGATCCTTCTTCATAAATCCACTGGGTGATGGTGAATTCTAGTGAGTTTGAAATATTATGAGGTGAATAATTCATGTATAGAGATCAAGTATATTTTATGATATTATTTATCTCTATCTTTGTTGTGAATATTTTCTATCCATGAGATTCATCAGCTTCAAGAGGGCAGTATAAATGTGACTGAGTATTCATTGAGGTTCAAAAACCTATCATTATACTCTATGGAAATGGTTTATGATCCATTTTTTTGGAATGTAAATTCGATTAGGTACTATAAAAATATATCTAGTCAGGTTTGAAACCTATTTTCATTTCTACTTATGTTGGCATTCTTGAGCGTGCTTCATTAGTGGATAGATTTTTTGGATGAGAATACACCAATGGTTGGTGTTGGTTGTGGGAAACACATGTGATGCTACTTTTGAAGATATTAAAAAATAATATAAACAAGGATTAGGACATGTGATACACTTCAAGAGACAATCTTAGGACATAGCGTATACATTTTGGGGATTTTAGGATGGTTCTAGTTGGTCGAGGGAGAGGTGATGCTACTCATATGATGGTAGAAGACATCTTGTGTGGGATTGTCTGATCTCACCATGTGACTAGAAAATAGATGGTTGGGGGGCCACCATAGTATATAAAATGAATAGATAAGGGAGGTACTCAAGGTAGAGGATGTAGTAGAGGATTTGGGAGAGTTTCTAGAAGTGGTTGACCGTTTGACCTATTACCACCACCACCCCCAGGTGTCCCATTCCAAGCATAGGGAGTTGGCGGGAAGAGACATGAAAAAATATAGAAAATGGAGAACTATGAGTCAAATTATACAATGATTATTATAGGTATAATATATGTCTAATATAATTTAATTTTAGTACTGATATCCACAATAGTGAGACACTATTTCCATTTCAATTCTCTTGTTCAAAATCTAGATAATCTGATGGAGACTCAGGATCAACCTTTACAGTTGGAGACTCATATTAGAGTGGTTCAGTGGTCAAACACTTATGATGATAGGGTGACCTATATTTCTATGTATATGGATTACTATGGCATATTTAATTAATAACAATAATAAATTTTGATATAATATTAGGTATAGACTGGTTATCCAAAGCTCAAGTACAAGTTGACTATTTCAGGAGGAGGGTACGATGTGTCTATATAGATGAGATCACTTTTTTCTTTATCGATGAGAAGGAAACCCAAGAATAGAAGGATTGTATCATAAAGAGGATGATGCAACCAATTATTCACCATTTGTCTTGTGTAACCCTTGGAGTAGCAGATGCTTTGAGATATCATTTTCCTACTATAGTGGTGGAGTATAAGGAAATCTTCTTTGAGGACGTTCCAAGTATTCCTCCCCTCTAAGAGATAAAAATATAAATATAATTACAGACAAGTAAAACTCAATATATGTGATATGATATCATTTGTATCCCATATATCATTCTGATATGAGGGAACACTTAGAGGATTTGCAAAAGAAAGGCTTTGTCAGATCTAGTGTTTTCCCTGGGTATCCCTAGTTTGTTTGTGAAGATGACATATGAGAGATCTTGGATATGTGTGCATTACAAACTCTTGAACTAGGTGACTATATATAATAATTATCCACTACTTAGGATCAATTACATCTTTGACCAGTAAGAGGGGTGATATGGTTCTTGATGATTGATATTAGATCAATCTATCACCATCTCTATGTTTAGGATGGGGATATACTAAAGATGACATTCAGATGTCACTTTAGTCACTATGAGTACTTGGTGATTACTTTTATCATGAATAATTCCCCAATAGTGTTGATGAGACTCATGAACTAGAACATTCATCCTTTCTTGGAAAAGTTTGCGGTGGTCTTCATTAATGACATCCTGGTGTACATAGTGCTAGAGGTCGAGCACATGAGACACTTAAGGATGGTTATAGACATACTCCAGGATAACTAGATTTATAGGACGATCTCAAAGAGTCAGTTATGGATTTGATATGTCCACTTTTTGTGACATTTCTTTTCAAAAGAGTGATTAGTAGTGGACCTGGAAATGGTTGAGGCAATATTATCCCAAGAGCCACCCATTAGTCAGACTCAGGTATATAGCTTCCTTAGATTAGTGGTATACTATACGAGATTCATACCAAATTTCTCTAGGATATCAAAATACTAGGATATTTGAAACTAAAATGGTATAATTTCATTTGGACAGAGTGATGAAATAGGATTTTTAGGAGCTATAGTAGAAGTTGTTGAGCACCCCAATCTCAAGATTTCTAGAGGAGGGTGTTGAGTGCGTAGTGTTCAATGATTCCTCCATAACTAGGTTTGGATGTATTTTAATATAGATTTAGGTAGTGATTTCCTGTGGGTCCTCACAGTTGAGACCTCATGAGTAGAACTATGTGACCCATGATTTAGAGTTGGCAGTAGTGGTCTTCAAACTAAATATGTAGTGACACCATGTTATGGGTGAGAAGTTCAGTATCCATTCTAAACATTAGTTCTTCAAGTATATATATATATAAGTATCTCAAAGTGAGAGAGAGGTGATGGCTATAGTTCCTCTAGGATTTTGAATTATAGATAGTTTATAATCCCAGTAAGGGTAATGTGCTGGTATATTCTCTCATCTTGTGATCTTGTTTGTAGTTATTGAGTGAGGAATTAGTGTACTTTTTCTTATGGGAGTTTCCTTGGTGGATGTTGATGCTGAAACTTACCTACTATCAATGGTTGTCACCCCTCCCCTTCTATAATGAGTTAGGGGGGGCCATCTTAGAGATACTAACTATGAGACCCTGTGTGTTCAGATATTCATTGTATGTGCTTCTAATTGTTTTACAATGGCAGGGATAATTTTATCCTTTCTAGAGGGTGAGTGATGGAGACCAAGATATTGATTGAGATGTTTTTGAATGAGTTTCATGCATCCCACTTAGAGGTACATCCTGGTATGGTGAAGATTTACCAAGACCTTCAACACCCTTTTTGGTGTCCAGGTATTAAGAAGTGTGAAATAGAGTTTATCAGTTGAATCCTCACTTGTTAGCAGGTGGATGCTAAGAACCAAGTTCCAATAAGTTTGGATCAACCACTAGATATATCAGAGTGAAAGTGGAATGGTATCCTTATAGAATTTGTGAATGGTCTCCCATGATCATCTAGAGGACATGATTTCATATGGGTGATCATACATTGACTCACCAAGACATATCATTTGCTAGTTATTAGAGAGTATAATTAAATGGATATCTTTGGTTGAATTTATATGTAGAAGATAGTCTGGATTTATAGAATACCCTTAAAGATAATTTTAGATTGTGATAATCACTTCATTCCATGATTATAAATGGACTTTTATGAGGCCTTTGGGACTCAGTTGAGTTTGAGAATGGCGTTTCACCCCCAGACAGAAGAAAATATTGATAAGACCATTTAGGTTCTAGAGGATATGCTCCAGGCTTTCATGTGGGACTTTTTCTATAGTTGGAAGGATCACCTACCAATGGTGGACTTTGCATACAAATAACCTACCATTATACAATTGACATGACACCATTCAAGACCTTATATGGGAGACCCTATAGGACAAAACTATGATGGATTGATCTAAGGGAGTGAACACTCATGGGTCCATAGTTGACACGACTGATGATAGGGAAGGTATAAATCATCCAATAGTGGATGAGGACTACCAAGATCCTCTAAAATTATTTTTTGTATGTTGACGCTCCTTTCTGTCATAGAGTCTAACGACTGAAAAAGGGGAATACCTTAAGCACAAAGAGATTCATCCTTTGAAGAACATCAAAAAGTGACCAAGGCATCAACAAGGAATTCCTTAAGCTTGGGTCGTGCAAGTTTCATCATGGTCACGCAAGTATAGTTGCACACCACATATTGGTCATGCAGGTGACTTGCGCGCCCTATTTGATTTTCTCCCAAGGTCCTCAATGTCCTATAAATACCCCATGTGGGCCCCCCATTCTGAGGACAAAAAATCCAAAAGTGAGATTTATGCTTCCGGCCCCCTAGTCTCTACTTGAAGTCTTCCGAAAACTTCTAAGGTAATTTCTTACCTAGAATGGAAGATCTAAAGAGGGGGAACAAGGACTAAGTGTTGAAATTCATCAACACTTGCGTGCCTAGGCGTCTAACCCTTATGGGAAATGAAGACACTTGCGTGCCACCTTATCCCTTTAACAAAACTTGCAGTCCACCCTTTTGGAAGCATCTAGGGATAATACTAAGGGCTTGAGCCAAGCCTCGCCCAAGTATTACCTATGGGTTAACAGTCGCCCAAGTACACATGTGTCGTGCAAGTATACTAGCGCGACCAGGACTTGCGTGCCCAAATAGGACTTGTGCACCTGCCTTTTTTTGGGTGACCATCCTTCATATTAAGATTTTTTCTTCAAATCCACATATCCTCTTCAAGATTTATCCTTCAAAACCCACTTCAAATAAATTTTTAGCATGTTTCATTTTTTGGATTTCTTATCTGAAAGGAATTATGTGGAACATCTCTCAAAACCTTGTGATTTACATATCTTTATGTCACTAAGGTTAGACATTTCCTCCATTAAACCTCATCCTTTAAGATGAGAAGATCTTTAATCTGGGCCTCCATTTCAAAAGTAAGCCCCAGTCCAAGTTCCCTAATCTAGGCCTCCTTTTTAGGAGTAAGTCCCAGTCCAAGTTCTCTTAATATGGGCAACCTACATAGATGTAAGCCCTATGTTCCGAAATCTGGGCATCCTCCTTAGGAGTAAGTCCCAATCATAATTTTCTTTATCTGAGGACTCTTTCTCAGGAGTAAGTCCCAATTTTCAAGTCCCCTTAACCTGGGACTCCTTCTTTGGAGTATGTCCCAGTCATAATTTTCCTTAACCCGGGCATCCTCCTTAGGAGTAACCCAAAATTCTAAATTCCCTTAACTTGGGCTTCCTTCTCAGGAGTAAGCCCCAAGTATCAATTTCTATTGATTTGGGATTCCTTCTCACGAATAAAACCCAATCATAAGTCCCATCTAGTTTGGCCATCCTTCTCAGGATTAAGTCCTAAGTTAAGTATCCAAATCTCCATAAAGCACATATACCTTTATGGACCTTGTTCATGGGTTTCTTCCCTGAATTAAATCCCAATATTAATCTATCCGGGCAGTCATACATACATAAGCCCCACATCATTCCTTTTGATTGTATCTTTAGTGGCACAATCGTCAGGTTTTACTGATACCTCTTGTTTCTCACACCGAGCATGACTCACGTGAGCTTATAGTGTAAAAGTAACCATGACATCTTTCATTGGGCCATCAATCATGAATAAAATCCTTATACTACAACTATGTGGGTTCTGATTCCTTTTCTAAACAAGGATATGTAGGTAGCCCATCTGTGGGTACGATCCCAACTCTGAAACAATCCATGTCCTTATGAACGAAAATAAACTTCAAGTTCCCCACTGAGTGGATTTAAAACAAGTACTGTTATCATAATTACCAAGAGATTTATATATAATGTGTTGAAGGATACCATTGAATAAGAATATCTGACAAATATCGATGCTTCACTATCGATGACGAACAACATTTACATATAAAAGATTCTCAAAATCTCATACATATCAATCATTGATTTTCAGATCTAAAGGAAAGATCATTTTTATACTTGGTAATTTAATAAGGATTCATGAAAATAACTCAAATCTACAAAGAGTGTCCCGGAGTAGACAATAATTCCTCCCCAAAAAGGTGTGATGAGTCCGACCTCCCATCCTCTCGACCAATGAAAATTCTTAGGCCTCATCGGTCCACAACTAATGAGCACCTATCGTTGGAAAGTAGGTCCAAATGGATATAGAATCATTGGATGTTTCTGGTTCTATTAATAAAACCATTAAAACTGATTGAAATGTTTGAACCTTAAACAAACAAGGTAATCCCCATTTCTAGTGGAAACAAAAAATGGTGAACCCGACGTGAATCCTTAACCAAGATAAAATGATGTTTTACTTATGTGTTAGGCCCCTATTTAACTCAATGTGAGGTCCAAAAAAACAATCAATAACATATGTGCTCATCCAAAAGATGTAGTGGCCGAACTTATATTGATTATGTCTATTATATCAAACAGGAACTCATTTCCAAGATCTCTCTGCGTTACAGAAATGGCTTCTCTAAAGTTCACACCTGTGAATGCGTCTGCTGCTACTCCTTCTAGATCCTCGTCTACTCTGAGGATGACATCACCTACTCAGCGTCTTCAACGCTAGGTATCAAATAAAATAGTGAAGGAATAGTCAACGCAATACCATTCCGACTCTGGAGGCCGCTCGAAAAGCCCTCCAAGTCAATAATTCACCCTGGTTGTCAGGACAATGACGACCAATGATCAAGAAGCAGGTGGTTCCAACCACCGTTTCCAACAGTTTTGGGTCGTTATCCACGGAACGTAATCACCAGTCCCGCCCATATTATGTGGAGGTGAAAGAGAGGGTCACTCAAGTCCTTAATTAAAGGATACATGAGGTTGGTCGTGCCGTTGAAGGAGAAACTGGGGGCACTGTTGGTTGATTAAACTAATATTTAAGGATAGTGTTAGTTTGATTGATTGTATTCAGGATCATTAAATCATTTAATCTATTCAAAAGTCATATATAAACTTATTTCCACTCACCTTATTATTCTATGGTCATAGTGGAAACACATGCTACTTTTACTAGTGGTTTCACGAACCTCACCTTCACAAAGTCCAACATTTTTGGCATGGCGTATTCAAAAAAATATAATTACTCGATGGTGTACCCATATTTCTTATAGAAGGGGAAATAATTTGGGAGATCATTGATACAAAATTGAATGGGACTCTTTGGAATTGGAAAATTTAGAACATTGTTCTCTAAAGCCGCTATGAAAACTCTAAGGAGTGGCTTATCTCAGAATAGATTAACATTATTTTTCTATTCCTAAATATAATTGTTCCTATATCACATTTTCTCATATTAAGAATTTGGATATTTTTTACAATTCTCATGAGTTATTTCAACATGATATGTTGTGATAATTGGATTCAGAGATGGTGTAGGGGCCAACTTAAGCGCGAAAGTGACATCCACTACTTTCCCTGTTCTCTTCCCTTGAGATAATGGAATTATTTGGGAATCAGGATTTGTTTTCAATATGATGTATTACAATATTTGAGAAACTAAAAAAATATATACAAACAAAAATATATATTTCATATGGTTTAATGGTGTTCATAACTCATCAAAAATATTCTTTATATAGATGGACAACAAATAATATTGGGAAAGTTGAAAGTATAGGGAGTAGGTCAACCCCTTCAGCCTAGAAATGACATGTGAGACCCTATCATTCTTACAATATTTAATGTTTGAGATGTATATGATTTTTTTCTTCTATAACATTGAGTTAAATTTTAAGAGAAACTCCCGATACAGATATTTCCATCACATGATTGACCGAACTAGAAAACTAGTGTATTATACGAGGGTTGGCCATTACTGTGTTTGTATAAAGCACCAAAGTTTAACTCCTTGATGACGTGTAGGGGTTCAAATAATGGGGTAATATTAGGATATTAAATAAAAAAATGATGCATTTATTCCACCAATACATTAAAAAATTAAAAATTTACGTTTTCTAATGTTTGGCGAGGAAGGGTTAGATCTAACCATTCAGGGTAAGGCTTCCATTCCAGCTACAATTTTTCATTTCATCCCTCCACATATTCCAATAAACCTTCCAATGAATCAATAGTATTGATGATACATTGAGGTATTTATGAATGAACAAGACCTTAAACATGGGAAGAAACATATAGGGACATTTGTGAGGTCTCTGTTTGTATGTGTGGTGGGTAACCTACATGGGATGGTCTGTGACAATTCATATATCATAGCCATAATAACGGTCCCAATAGAGGAAAATCCTGATATATTTCATTAGTGGGGTCAAAATATATTTGTTTTTGGTACCTCGTGTTTAGAGGATTCGTTGGATCCATTTCAACTATCATGATGAACAATCATTAATGTGGTGTGTTAGCTATGATCTTGGGATGAGGATATGCTTTTAGAACATGTAATTACCAAAGTTTCTGAAAGATAAAACTATGTTCAATAATGTATGCAATATAAACCACACAACCCAAAAAAAGATTTTTTAAATATGAACATTTAACCTTTCAATTAATTTTTTGAATATGAGTATCATTTAATACTTTATGAAATATATATTCCCTAATTGTATTGACAAATTATTAGTAAATAATAAAAAAAAATTGGTAATTTATTTTTGTGATTAAAAGTAGGGTTTATTAAAAAATAATAGGCAAATTAAGTATTATTTATTTTTATTTAATTCAATTAATTACAATCAAATCATATTTATAAAATATTTTAATGCAAGTTTTTTTTTAAAATAAAAAACACATTTTTTCAAATACTATTTTAAAATGCATAATGTTTTTCCATTATAATTAATTAAAATAACCTCTAAAGATAAATTATTTATTTTGATTAAATATCTATATTTATTAATTTAAATTCATTTAATAAATATTGAAAGTTATATAGTTAGAGTGAAATCATAATTTCCTTGAAAAATATGTTTTCTGAAAATCGCATTCCATCGTGATTATAGGATTTATATTAAATTAAATTATTACACCACTGTGAATTTCTTTTTATAAATGGATTCCATATACAAAATCATTGTTATTAATATTAGTTAATAAGGTCATCTTAATTTTTTAATATGAATAGTAAATGTAGTTAATATTTAATACCATGGTAAAAAGAAAAAAAGTTAATTAAGGGTAAAAATAATTTATCAAAAATAGAAACAAATGTTACCCAAATAGTATAAATATTTATATTTAATTTTAATTAAAATTATGATTATATTTATCCCTTATTGTTTTTACTTTATATGTTATTAAGTAATCCGCTGGTTAAAAATTATATTTTGGTATGATAATATAGAAATTGTATTTTTAAGTAACATTCAATTTCAATTAAGACATTCCATCTTATGAATTAATGGATTTTTTTTAATAAATGATATTTTAGTAAAGTATTATTTTTAAATTATTATTTATAAAAATGAATGAATTGATTACATTATATTTAAATTATATATTATAATAAAAATTATATATATAATATATATAGTGATATGAAAAATAAAAATTAACCAAATTAAAATTAAAAATAAGTAAATTGAGAAAAATATTAAACATTATATTAATAAAATAATTATTGATTACATTAATAAATAGTATATATTAAATATAACTATATATGTGAATTCATATAAATATGATTTATATAATAAAAAATAGTTGTGATTTACTTTAAATAATCATATATTTATTAAAGAATGGTTTATAATTGAAGATTAAATATGAATTAAAAATAAAGACTAATTGTATCGAGTAATAGACATTATTGGTTATCATTTTTTTTTAAATTTATCATATATCTAACATGTGTTATATTTATTTCCCATACATATATGTAATTAATTCATTTTTATATACAACAAACACACACAAATATTTACATAATTAATGAAATCTTATATAGAAACACATACAACTGATATTTATGTAATATTTTCAAATTTTAGCATCTATATTATAATTTCATTATAACATGATACATTTAACATATCATATATTTAATTGGGAAATTTTATTTTTTTAATTTTATTTTACAGTTAGGTATTAATTCATTTATACTATTTTTTATATTATATTTTATATTTTCATGGGAATTTAATCAATTTATATTATTTATTTATATATAATTATTTTCTATGTTTTAATATTTTCAAGAATTATTTATATTTATTTCAATATATATCCATATTACTTTTAATAATTTATATTTAATTATTAAAACTTATCCATTTTTTCAATATTATTAAAGTGTACTCATATTTAATTAAAAAATATCACTCATTTTTACCAAGCATGCACTTAAAATTAAATATTGATTAATAATGTTAAAAATATATTTTTAAATAAATTTATTTATAAATTTATATTTACCATATTTATACAATTATATATTTCTAATTATAAAAAATAAATTATTTTTTAATAGTGTTTATATAATTATAAATATATAATTATAGATATTTAAATAATGATAAAGTTATAATAAAGTTATTTAATTAATGAATATATTTAATATATTTATTATATATATATATATATATAATTTCATAAATATTTATATTGATATAAATATAATATAATTATTTCCAAAAAAGTATTTATATAATTATAAATAAACAATTATATGTTCAAAATATTAGAAAATTAGAAAAAATATATTTAAGTAATGAATATTATATATATATATATATTTATAAAATATATATATATATATAATTATAGAACCATATTTACAAATTGTTTTATTTATAATTATAATCATAAATATTTTATCAGCACTAAAAAAGTGTCAATAAAGAAGCCTTTTATCCGTGCTTATTAATTTAGTTATGATGAAAGAGATATTTATGAACAATTTTTTAAAAGAACAGATAAAAGTGTCCAGATATATTTTAAGAACCCTAGCCAGTGAAGAACCAATAAAAATATCTAAAGTTTTCCGCAGAATCCTCCTGCTGTTGGCGCTTCTCCTCATTGAATCGAAGTTCAAATCAAGGCACGAATAAAGGATTGAATAATTCCAAGGCTTTAATACAAGGATCAAATGATTCAATGGTAGAAAAAATCCAAAGATACAAAAAATTACATGTTTGGTGAAATATCTACATTCTCTCAGATGATTCAAAGATTTAATCCAATGTAGGTTATTTTGACTTCCTCCTTACTCATTGATTTTCTTGTTTGATGTTATCTTTTTTGGTTTTTTGCCATAATTTTTCCACCACTACCGCTGATTTCCTTAAGGTCAACCTTGATTTCCACATCCCCTGTACCCATGATTTCCACCACCTGTTCCCCCTGGGTTTTGTAGCCAATGGTGCACCTTTACCACACCTAACATTACAACACCTCTCAATTTAGTGTGCGATCAAAACTCCCTTTTTCACACCTTGATGAGGTCACATCGCCTCACTAGTGGTGAGGCACACATGGTGCCCCTCACATCACCCCACTCCATGGTGCACTGAGGCGAGCTCTTTTGACAACAATGTTATAATATAACATAGACTTTTTTACCACATAATAAAACTCCTTAAAATTGTAATCACCTTTAGCGAATTATATATATATATATATATATATAGGAATAAAAGATAATATATATGATCTGAGTATAAATGTAAATATGTGAAATTAAATACATATAATAATTCATTGATTAATATGTTGAGTTTCTATATATATCATAGTGAATAAGCTCCAATGGTTGTTTCGTTTAAATCTCAATTTTATTATTTTAATTATTAACAATATACACATTTTAATTTGTAAAATATATATATATATATCAATTTTAAATTTTAATAATAAAAATACATCAATTAACCCTTTTTTATTTCCATATTTAAATGTATCATTATCTAATATGATCAATTTTTTACTAACACAAATCAATTTTCTCTTTCAAATACAATTATCATAAATCTTTACAGACCCCAAATTATTATATAGATTATATAGTTTCTATACCTTTGTAAAAAATATATCCATATTTGAAATGATAACACACTCATTAATACTTCTTAAAAATCAATTCATTTACTTAAAAACACAATTAATAAACACTATTTATGTTTTACATTAATCCATCTAAAAACAGACCTTTCTTTTACAATGCCTTTTATTTTAAAAATCTTTTTAATGAAAACAATCTATCTTAAGAGATACAACATTTCTAAAATAATAATTACTCTATTCATATTTAAAAAATCATTAATTACAAAACTTTACCTATCATATGTGATATTAAAAACCAATATCTAATATTAAATGATGTTTACTTTTTAAATCTTTTAGCGTGACATCAATAATAAATTCATCTTATATTCCATTATTTTTCATAAAATATGTTTGTAATTATTTATTCACATAAATTTTTTGTTTCAAAAAATATTTAAATTACTTTATAAAACTGTTTAATCAGTACCATGATCAATAGAGTTCATTCAATGGATGAAATTCATCATCCAATTTTACTTATGAAGTTTTGTCTCACTTCAAATCTATTTTTTGTAAGATTGGGTCATCTCCCCTAACTTAAAACCTTTATATCGTCCATAATTACTATTATTTTTCTCATTACGACTAAAACATTATACTCTATTCCCAAATAACCATAGAAACCATAATGGCCATGAAAATGAAATTTTATTATAAATATTACTCTTCATCTTTTTGAAAATATTTCTTTTTTTTCAACATATATTGACATAATTCATTAATTAATTTATCAACTATGAATTTCATATATTTAAAAACATTTATCATTTGTATTTATATTAATTTCCTAAAATTATTTTCTATATTCCTTATCATTTTTTAATTTAAATTGAAATAATAATTTTGAGATGTTTTCAAATATTTGACATTTCATTAATATTAAATGTAATAATTCCTTAGGTTGTTACATCCCTTGATCAAAAAATATATTAGAGATCATGAAATTCAACATATTTTGGAATAATTATTAGAAATTATTTTTAGGTATTCATCATTCTAGGTTTACATGTATTGCTTCCACCCACAGGAATCTTTGATTACCAACCATGTATATGGAATAACCCATTATTAATTAAAATGTTTTGTCAATAAATTTTTATATCTTCTAGATTATGGAATGAGAGTTTATTATTCTTGTTTATCATATTTGGGTTTCTTATAACTCCTTAATTTACTATATTATATCTTCATTTGATTAGGGTATTTATGAAATAAATGATGGATTATTTTATAAGAGGTTGGAATAGGATTTGTTAGTGTATTGAAAGTATTAAAAGAAATATTTATCCTAAAAATATAGAATCTATAGAGTCCCCCAGGATTCATATATCATACAATGTCCCCTCTGAGACCGATTGACTCACAAAAAATTATGTGTATGCTCCCAAAATATTACCTTCAATAAGACATGAGTTTATAACTTGTTCCAATTATCTAATTCCCAAACATATGAGGCATTGTCCCTTTTAGAGAACATCGTGGAGTATAAAATTCATCCTCATCAGCTTCATCTCCTTAATAGATATTACTAAAATTTTTTTCTGGAGACACATCCATCATTTGGTTTATGTTTCTTGTACTACTCCAAGAAGTTTACATCCCATTGATGACTAATACTTACATTATTTAAATATTTATAAGTTCATGTCCAGAGGAGATGGAGAATTATTTTAAAAAAACAAAATGCAATGATAACTATTAGAGAGATGAGCTGATGAGGATGATAGTTTTATATAACTTTCACCCATGGATAAAATTAGTTTATAACACCTACCATTATGGAACAATTATTTTCCTAAATTAAATTACCCATTTTCATAAAAACATACTGAAATTATTTGAAACAATCAAATTATGGGTTCCCTTATTCGACTTTTCTATAACTTTCACAATTGATGATGAATATATTATGTATATCTATTTATTTATTATAAAAAATAAATATTTTATGAAAATATTTGGATGGATATGAATTGATAGTTGATAAAAGCTAGTTGTTTGTCAAAAGAGTATAATGATGGAGTTAAAGGGTTCATCATATTTGTAATAGAGAATGCATAAAACCATTCTAAAATCCCTTGTCTATGTTTATACTGTTTATATTCAAGAAACATTAATCTAGAAGATTTGGAAGACCATCTTATTTTTCCCATAATAGATTTGAAATATAAATTATGGAGTAAACATGAGGAAAAACTGATCATGAACACTGATTGGTATGATACTGTGGTTTGCATATCATTTGATATGAAGACCTGTGTAAATGATGATGGAGATCACCCAGAATAAATGATAATAATAATTGATTATGACCATCATGATTTTCCAAAGAATTTGGATAAGTTAAACAGTTGTTCTAAGATACCATTTTATATCAGTTTTACTAAATACCCACCATTTTTTCCTATAATTACACTATATAATTTTAAAGCTAGCAGTGGATGGAGTGACACCAGCCTTACCAAACTACCTGGTCTCTTGAATGATTTGATACTAGAATAAAATTAACTACCATAGAGAAAATATGATTCAAAATGAATGCTATTATCAATGATAATGATCTCTAAAAAAATACATGCTCATCCCACTGATTGTATATTTTTTCGCAAGGACCATGAATCATTCAAGAAATTTCCTAGGTGTGAAAAAATTTGATAAAAGATAAATGAATCAAGTACTTCAAAATAAATATGGTATACTCTTATTATTACATGGTTTAGAAGAGTATATTAATGTCAGGAAACTGTAATACAATTGACATGTCTTGTAGATACAAAAATTAAAGATGTGATCCTACATCATCCAAAAGATTCTCCTTAGTGGAATAAAATTAATTACGAGTATGATGAATTTAGAAATGAGATGATAAATTTTCTTCTTGTGTTATTTGTATATGTAATAAATCCTTTTGGTTTATGGAATAATAATCATAGTACATGGCCCATCATGTTGGTAAATTATAACTTCCCTCTAAGATTATACATGAAGCAAAAATACATTATTTGTTATCTACATATATACAGACCAAAGAAACCTAGTAATGATATTGATTTATATTTGGATCCATTGATCGAAGATATGAAATTGATATGGGATATAAGTTCTACAATTTATGATACTCAAATAGGTGATGAATTCACATTGAGGTCCATATTGTATGAGATGATAAATGAGTTCCCTTATTATGGAAATTTATCAAGATAAAACATTAAAGTAATGTTGGGGTGTACCATTTGTGAATAATGAAAACAATTAGTCAAGTTGAAAAATTCCTTGAAGAAGGTATTTTTAGGACATCAACATTTTTACCTTATAGATATAAATACCTATTCTGTACAACATCATTCGATGGAAATATCAAATAAGGTACAACACCGTCTCAACTAATGGGTGATCAACCTTTCGATAAACTAAAATAAATTAACATAATTTTTTATAAACCATTTTTGAAAAATTATATGAAATTAGGTTGGGTGGAGAGAACAATTTTCATTGAATTACATTATTGGAATTATTTGTATCTTAGAAATATTCTTGATGTTATTCAAGAGAAAAATGTATTTGATATTGTTATCAGAACATTACTAAATGTTCCTATAAAAATGAAATAATACATCAATGCTAGGATGGAGATTATTGAAATTGGGATAAGGGAAGAGTTGGTACTAGTGATGGGTAAAGGGATGAATTTTCTTCCTCCAACAGCTTAGCCTATATGTGACATGAAAAATTACGATGATGTCTTTTCCTCTATAGTGTAAGAGTTATATAGGGGTATTCATCAAATATCAATAATCCCATTTCAAATATAATTTGAATTTAAGAGAAATAAAATTACATGACTTTCATGTTTTGGTGAAATATCTGATGGTTACTGCTTTCCATTACATTCTTCTCAAGATTAACAACACATATTTACCAGACCCTACATCTTTTTCTAATCCATATGTAGTAAAGTTATAGACCTGGTGTAGTTTCAAATCACGAATAAGATGGTTGTTGACATATAATGTGAATTAGATATGTTCTTCCCACCAATATTCTTTGATATAGTAGCCCAACTGAATGTTTAGTTAGTTAGAGAAGTTCAATTACGTTGTCCTGTCAATTAAATGTGGATATAACCCATTAAATGGTATATGAATATTTTGATTGGCTATTTCAAGAATTGATGTTATGAAAAAGGTTATATTGAAGAACAATATATTTTTAAAGAAGTTATTGATTTCTCCCAAAGTCTCATCATGTAAGGCACCTTATAGGTGAAGGGATTTCTAGAAGAGATGTTGTTATAATTACCCTCATAGAAAAAGAGTAAGAACAACTTTATATCTTATATAATATTAAATATGTTGATCCATACACTGAATCCCACAAATAAATTATTAGTTATTTGAATCCATCAAGGGATGAAGTATGGATATCAAATAAACATAATCAATATTTTATAGGATGGTTCCAAGATAAAATTTATGAGGAGTTTTTTGAAAAGTATTTATTCAACTACCAAAAAACTTCTATGGAAATCCAGGGGACCAAATGAAAATGTTATATAATACACTGGTTTTTTAATCAATGGTTTTACGTTTTATACAAAAGAATATGATAACTATAGTTCGATGAAAATTAGCAGTGTTACCCTTATGGAAGAAGTTATTCGCATAACTGGTTCCATGGATAGAAATCCAATTTCAACAAATATGTCAAATTTTGGAATTATTGAATAGATATATGAGTTAGAGTATACAACATTTCAAGTCTCAGTTTTTTTTTGTTTCCAATGGGTAAAAAATATGAGTGTAGTGAAAGTCGATGAAATGGGATTTATAAATGTGACTTTCAGTGTAGAAGGGGAGTAAGATGATCCAATCCTAATGGAATCCCATGAATTGAAAGTGTTTTATATCTTAAATCCAACAAACAAGAAGTAGTCGATTGTCTTACTGGAGACTAAAACAAATGTTAGGTTAGATGAAAATTAAATCGAGGATAACCAACTCTTAGAGAGATCCCAATCAATTCATGCCAGTCCAAATGTAGAAAATGTCTTGTATTTTATATGGGGGAACAAATATGGGATTTGGATTCTAGATAGTAGAACCAAATCTGTGAATCCATCAAAAAATGAAATAGATTTCTATGATAGGGTTATTTTTTTAATATACATTGTTTTACTCATAATATTATCTGCTCTCAATAGAATTAATATAATATAAATTAAGTGTTTGACTACTCATATAGATATTGTCTTCTGAACATGTTGTTGTTACCCATCCCACAGAATAACAGACTATAATAAAGGAAACGATTTGGGAATATGTAATGGCCATGTTATGATATACTTTCTTTATTTTACCAAAAATTTATATAATGATATATTGATTTAATTTTCATTATTCCTTGTAGATTATGTTTATTTAAAAATATTTTTATCCATATTCCACGCCTTTTTGAACACATACTTCCATAGACTTCTTCTCCCTCAAAACCATTTCACCAATATAGTGCTGGAATTTATCACTTTTCTTCAAGTTACCTACACTACCATTGCAGGAAGAGACATTGTACTGCCTATTCTTAACCACATAGGTAATATTAATGTTTTATGAGTAAAATCATTATCTATATAATTAATTTATTATTTCATATTTATGTTTAATTAATTTTCTTTTAGTATTACTAAAATAAAAATTACTTTCTTTTAGAGGTGGATTCTTTTGTTTGATTTGGGGTGTTTTTTGAAGCTGCTCATGCTCTTGAGTGATTGGACTTTAAGAGTATAACTTAGATAATGAACAAAATGAAATTCATAAAGAATTCATACAAAGATCATGAAAAGGTGAATTATTAATACATATTTCATTAATTATTCATCATTGTATCTACTATTTTTAAGTCAATTTAATTATCTTTTTTATCTAATAATTATTTAGTTTTTTTAATAGATCTTATGAGATGTCATATTTTTTGTTTAAATATTTATTATGAACCAAAAAGGGTAAAATGTTCATTTCTTCCAAAGTTACCAAACATTCCATTTCTTTTCTTTTCTAAATTGCAAATCTAAATATTGTGTCCAGGTTCTTAGCTGAAAAACGTTTTCAGCTGAGAACATAAACTGAATATGAAATGTTTATAGGTGGAATAATAAATACAATGGAAACCATGGTAACATTAGATGTTGGGATTTTTTAAGACTTTGGGACATGTATGAATCAGGTGCACCTCAAACCAACACATTGTGTGACCGATATAACTCAAAGTTCTTCAATTTATTTTAAATTGAAATTAAGTTTAGTAAAAAAGGAAACTGAAATACTCAAAATAGAGAAAACATATTCATATTATTTTGATACTTAAATAAAATTTTCCATAAGTCGTTATTGATATGTAGGAATCATATTAACCTCAATTTAATACATGATGTGCCTGGTATGACACAAAATGTACGTTATCAGTTTAATGTCGACAGTTATTTCATAAAGTGTCACTCACTGAAAATAAAGAAAACATGCTCATATTTTCAAAATAATTAAGGGATGTAATTCATAAATCATTTCTAAAATGGGGGAATAATTCTCACATCAAACTGATACATGATTTGTTTGGTATGACTCAAAGTGTGTGTTTCCAGTTTAAAATGATATTTTAGAAAAAAATACATATAATATTCTCAAAACTAAGAAAAAACATTTGGGTTGTTTTTAAGCATTAGGAAAATGATCTATATTAAATTTTATACAAGATGGAATCAGTCACACCTCAATATGACACACAGTGTGATCAGTTTGAATCTAAGTGTGTCGTTTTATTCAAAATTGAAATTAATTTTAGTAAAAAAATACTACTGACCTACTCAAAAATGAGAAAAATATTTTTCATGTTTTTATACTTTAATAAAATGACTCATAAGTCCTTTTTTATATTTAGGAACCCTCCTCACCTCAATTTGATACAGGATATGCCGTATATGACTGAAAGTGTTCATTATTAGTTTAAAAGTGAAATTTTAGATCAAAAAGTGTAACTCACTGAAAAAAAATAAATCATTCTTGTATTATCTGGATAATTTAGTAATACTACTCATAAATAATTTGAAACATTTATGAATTTTTCTCACATCAAACTGATACATGATGTGATCTATATGAGTCAAAGTGATCATTCTAGTTTAAAATGTAATTTTAATAAAAAAGACACCCGACAAACTCAAAATAGAGAAAATAAATTTTGATTTTATTAATAAGTTAGTAAAATGATCCCTAAGTCATTTTAGATCTGTAAGAATCATCTAAAAATCAATCCGACACACAGTGTGACCGATACGACTCCATGTGTGTCTTTTTATTTTAAAGTGACATCAATGCTAGTAAAAAAGAAAAATGACCTAAACAAAGCCAAGAAAAAACATTTATAATTTTTTTATTCTTTAGTAAAATTATCCATAGGTAATTTTTGATGTGTAATAATTATACACACCTCAATTCGGTATATGATGTTCCCGATATGACACAAACTGTCTGTTACTAATTTAATATCGATATTTTAGTTCAAAACGTGTTACTCACTTAAATCCAAGAAAACATGATCAAATTATCTTGATAATTTAGGAAAATGATTCATAACCTATTTATGATTTGTTGGAATTAGTCTCACATAAAACAAATACATGATGTGGCCGGTATGAGTCAATGTGCACATTTCTAGTTTAAAATGACTATTCAGTTAAAAAGAAAAGTGACATAATCAAAACTAAAAAAATGCATTTTTAATATCTTGATAATTTATGAAAATGATCCATAAGTAATTTGAGACATGTAAGAATTATTCACACCTCAATTTGATAGACAATGTTAGAAGTATGACTCCAAGTGTGTGTTTTAATATAAAATTGAAATCAATTTTAGTAAAAATGGAAACTGACATAATTAAAATTAAGGAAATGAATTCAGATTATTTTGATACTTCAGAGAAAATAACACATAAGCATTTTTTAACTTGTATGTATCAGATGAACCTCAATTCGATACACTATGTGTCCATTATGACTGAAAGTGTCTGTTATCAGTTTAAAATCGATATTTTAGTTCAAAATGTGTCACCCACTTAAAAATGAGAAAACACACTCTGATTTTTTTGATAATTTAGGGGAAATATTTTTAATTCTTTTTTGACATTTATGAATAAGTCTCATGTAAAACTGATACACGAGGTAACTAGTATAAGTCAAAGTGAATATTTCCAATTTAAAATGGAATTTTAGTTAAAAAGACAAGTGACATACTCAAATCAGAGTAAAAAGTCATATTATCTGGATACTATTGGAAAATGATCCACTAGACATTTGATACATGTATAAATCATCCACACCTCAATATGGAATAGATTGTGATCGATATGACTCCAAATGCATCTTTTTAAATAAAATTGACCTCTAATTTTGTGAAAAAGACAAATGACCTACCCAAAATATAAAAAATGAATTCATTTTATTATTATACATTAGGAAAAAGATACATAATTAAATTTGGATATATTGAAATAAGAATCACCTCAATCTGATACACAAAGTCTATGATATTCCTCAAAGGGAATGTTATGATTTTAAAATTGACATTTTATTTCAAAAAGTGTAACTCATTGAAAAATGATAAAAAATCATCCGATTGTACTGATAATTTAGTACAGTGCTTTAAAATTCATTTGTGACATATATTAACTAGTTGCACAAAAAACATATACACGATTTCATAAGTATTACTCAAAGTGGGTGTTTCTTATTTATAATGAAATTTTAGTAAAAAAGACAATTCATGTACTCAAAATCTAGAAAACACATTAAAATTGTTTTTATAATCTGTGAAAATGATCGATAAGTCATTTGAGATGTGTATTAATAAAACTCACCTCATTCTTACACAAATTGTGACTAATATAACTCCAAGTGAGTCTTTTAAATATACAAGTGAAGTTTTAGTTTAAAACACGCATCACATCATTAAAACTGCGAAAATGAGACAAGGTTTTTTCTCGTCATTGTGTCTTATATTATTTCATTAATTTACTCTACAATATTTTTATACTTATTTGATAAATTTTTCCAGATATAATTCTTGAAGGGGAATAAGAAATCGTGTGACGTTCAAGAATCAAATTAATGTCAATTAGATGCATCATTTTTCTTGTATGACTCAAGGATTAGTTTAAACGTAACAATTAATGTTAATTTATTTCTTTATATTATTACTCACATATTAATGGTTTTATTTTACAGGTGTGTTATTTGTCTTCTGTAGGGAAGTTTATTTGGAAATAGCATGAGTCGGGGTTAGGAAAAATGATAAAGGAATATTTAAGTTTATGAATTTATGTAATAATTTATATTTATGTTATTGTCTAAAATAATTTTGGAAATTTATATAATATTGTTTTTTTCTCATATTTTTATTTTCAATTTCATCCATTTAAATTCTGAATTGGTAATTGAATTTTCTGATATCTGATGTTGTTTCTGGTGCTACAGTGTGCTGTTGCAGCACACAACATTGGTTCTGTAGTGTTATATTACATCACACTTCACTATTCCACTTTATCAATGCATTTGAAAGTGTTGATAATGGACTCCTTAATGAGAAATTTTACAAGTGATGATAAAGGAAACTTTATCAATGATTTTACAAACACCGATTAGGTACCCCTTATCAGTGCTTCTATAAGAACTGATAAATGTACCCTTTATCTACACTTCTGTAAGCACCGATAAAGGTTCCCTTTATCAGTAATAAATAAAAACACTGATAGATGGCGTCCTTTATCATCCCTTTTAAAATAGATTATAAATGATCCCTTTATCAACATGTTTTTTTCACTAATAAAGTTTATCTTTATTAGTTTTGTATCACTAATAAAATCCTAGCTCTTTTCATTTTTCTCCAGCAATCAGCACTTCTTTAGCATTGATAAAGGGTATTTTAGCACTATTTAAGGCCTATTTTGTAGTAATTCATTAATATTTTGTGATTTTAAGTTTATTTGATTAATTTTTTAAATTTATTATGAATCACCTAAAACACAAAATATATTTTAAGGTTTGAAAATAATTTGATTAAATATATGACACATTTTCACATCACTAAGGGTAATATTTTTATATGTTCCACTATTGGACTAATAAAAATTGAAAATCAATCCCATTTGGAAAAACCATGGTAAAGTTTTTAGTTTTTTTATTCTATTATTTAGAGTCCAAAACCTATGTTTGAGAAATAATAAAGAATCCCCTACTCATTTCCAAAATAATCCCTCCCAAGATCCCATTAATCTTCATTCAAAAAACCTGGATCACATCCTTAATCTGATATCCCCTCTCTAAAGTCCCCCCAAAAGTTCCCAAAACTCTAAAGAAGCTTCTCCCAAACATTTCTAATCACCCTTCAAGGTAAAGGGTCCTCTCCTTCTCATCTTTATTCATGCTTCTACATTATCTTAATCATTCAATTCACAATTCCTAATATTGGGATATGTTTTTCTGTGTCACTATTACATTAAATTTCATTTAAAAATGATGATAGAACCATTTTTCTATCATCAAACCATTTTAGGAATCTATAAGTAATGCTGTTATGTTTCCAAAAATTCACTACGCTTTTCCAAGCCAATTAATATTGTAGTGAATACACATACCCATTTCTGATCAAGGTTTTTCTCCTTTGTGTACCTAAACTTATTTGGTTGGGGACTTGAATTTTTGTATTCAACACTCCATGATCAGGGAATAAAATGTAATGAAAAATGGTTCCATGTGTTTCGATCTATGTGGAACTCTTTAGAATTATAATGAAATGATAATTATGGGTGAACCCAGAATTATATAGAGCCCCAATGCACTAGGTAATGTTTTAGTCTCATGATAGTTCAGTCATGGGATTAAGTAGTTAACTTAATCTATCTTTGGAATTTTTCTAGCAAGATGTCTTGATATTTACCCAAGCACTATTTTTATGATGTATTGTTTTAAGTTTTTTCCACACTTCTCTTGTTTCCCTAATGATTTTCTTGGAAATATCATGGCTCATTGTTCATGTTTATGATTCTCACTCCTTTTGGGCCCCATCTATATGACTATTTTATAACATGTATTTCGTTTTTCATGTTATTATTTTTTTATTCCCATAGTAGAATTTATAACTCACATATTTCTTATGTATATCCTGAGGTTAGCCCACGCATTTTTAAGTATGAAGGAATAATATGAGCAAGTTAAAGGATGTTTTTAGTAAAAATGTTTTGGTACTTGTTTTAAGTTGTTATGTAATATACATAATTCCCAAGGAGACTATACTTCTTTATCTTATGTATTTTATTATGTTTTGTGTTATGTAATAAATCATGAATTAATGTGCTATAATGTGTAGGGTTGACATAGTTAGTATCAAAGGAAATGTTTATTTATTAAGGTGATTAAGAATAAAAAAAGATATAAAAATAATTTGGGATGAGAATATGTATAGGAAAAATCCCTAAATTTTGGTAAGTAGAGAGTAATTGGTTTATCAAGAAACTACATCCCCATTTGTATTCTATAAGTGGATGTTGCTCTAGCTTAAATATACATAGGGGTAAAACCCAAAATACCGTGTTAAGCTAGACCTGACCAATAATTTGTGAAAAAATGGGACTTGATTCACCCCAGGTTTTACCCCCATTGTGGATATGATTTTGAAAATTAAAAAGCGCATTATTAATAATTCTTAAGGGAATGAATTTCCATAGGAGTCAATGCTACGAAATAGAAAATGGATAACACTGGTTGAAGCCAATAAATTCATATGTTAAGGAAATACATGTAATTCATATGTTATCCCATTAATGTTATTAGATTCCAATTTATTTGATTAATAGTATAAAAATATTTATCAAAAATTTATTATTAAATCTATTCCATGGATTTAAATAGGGGGGAAAACATTTTATTATTCAGTGGATTATGTGATCCACTATAAGCTTATTCCATTGATTCAAGCATAATTGTTTTAATCTTGTGTTCATATCATTTGAAGAATAGATGATATTATAGTAGTCATTTATTATAGGGTGAAATTAAACTTCTAAAGAAAGAATATTTCTCTATTTACACACTCTAGATGGTAAATTAATTCCTTAACTCTAGGAATAAAATATAAAAAAAAAGTTGTTTTATTATGATCATTTCCAATGAATTGATTGTGATTATAGACATTAAAAGATTATAGTCTTTTGGTCATTCAATTTATACTAGCCATGTTCTCTATTACAATCTATTAGTTCTTTTGATTTAGTTTTAACTTCAATGTCTATGTTTTCACTTCCTACTAATGTTTTCACACTTAGAAACCTAGTTATGTAATGAAATTCATGCTTCCCTTTCTCTCTTTTCTAGAGGATGTTTTATTGTAAATTTTTACAATGTGGCATTTCAATAAAGATATTATCAAGGTTCAAAAAAATTCTTATCCAGTTTATGTTTAAATTGTGAGGACCCAATTTATTAAATGGGGGAATAATGTAATGGCCTTAGTTTTTAGATGATAAATCTATGTTCAGTAGTGTATGTGATATGCAACACCAAACCCAAACAAATAATGATTATTTAAAAAAGTCTTTTTAACCATTTATTTAAATATTTTAATATAATAATGATTAACTAAATTATAATATATATGTAGGTAAAAAATGTATTTATAATTTATTAGTAAATAATGAATAATATTTTGGTAATGTATTTTTGTTCTTCAAAATAGGTTCTCTTCAGAAATAATTTTTTATTATTTTTTAAAATAATATAATTGTATTTCTATAAAATTTGGATAATATATTTCATAAAATTAACTCTATTATTTATATTAGAATATCAAAATTAACTTATGTTTTAAATTTTTTATTTTACAAAAAATATAGTGTTTTCATTTAATAGTGGAAAATACAGTTTTTTGTAAAATTGCCATATATTTTGAAGAATGAATTAATTTAAAAGTCCAATTATAATTTTATTTTTATTTTAAATTAAAATAATTATAAATTTTTTATTTAATTCAATTAATTATATTTAAATAATTTTTATAATGGATTTTAATATAATTTTATTTTTAGGAATGAAAACACATTGTTTCTTAAAACTATTTTAAAATGTATAATGTGTCTCCATTATAATTAATTAAAATAACCCTAATGAGAAATAATTTAAATTAAATGTTTAGGTTAAATATATATCATTATTACTTTAAATTAATATATTGAATATTACTAGTAAAATAATTAATGTGAAATCATCTTTTCATTAGAAATTTTATTTTTACAGAAAACTTCTCTCCATGTTGGTTATGGGTTTTATATTAAATTAAATTATTCCAACTGTATGAATTTATTTTTCTAAAATTTAATCCATAATTTTAATCATAATAATTAGTATTTGGTAATAAAGAATACTTAATTTTTGAATAATATGAATAGTAACTGTAGTAAATATTTATTATCACGATAAAGGGAAAATTTATTAAATAAGGTCAAAATAATTTAGCAATGAACAGAAAAAATGAACCATGATAGTATGAATATTTATATTTCATTTTAATTTAAATTATTATTATATGTATTCCATATTTTTTTACCTAAAATATGATTTAGTAATCAGTTTGATAAAAAATATAATTTTTTATGATAAACAAATTTTACGGTTAAGCAATACGAAATTTCAATTAAGACACTCCATTGTTTTTAATTAATAGGATATTGGAATATATTATATTTTAATGTAATAAAATAATTATATAATTGTTGATGAATTTAAATGATAAAATAGTTTTTATGATGCTTACTTTAAATTCTATAATGGTTCGAAAACTACTATTGTCAAAAAAAAACCCAACATTTCTCAATAAATTCCAATATAAATTTTAAAGTGAAAAATAATATATTTATAAAATTATTTTTATTAAATGAATATTATTTTTGGAATCAACATGTAAAAATTATCCAATGGTTAAGTTTTCATAATTTTCATTGAGAGTTGAATTTTTGGGAAAAAAGTAAATACGATATAGATATACGGTGTGCATTATAATGTCCTACTGGACAAAAAGTGATATAATAAACTATACATGGTATACATGACCAAATATATGTTTAAAATTTAAAATAATTTGATTTTATCTTTATTTTATTAATTTTAGAAATCCATTTTAAATCCTCCAAAACCTATCATATATTTTATGTTTTCTAAAATCATTTCTTTACAGACAACACACACTTCCAATAACTGAGGATAATATTTTTATATTTTTGGATCTTGGAATAATGAATTAATGGAAAGACAATCATTTTGAGTAAATTAATGGAAATAACCATGAAGAGGTTTCAGGTTTTATTTTATTTTATTTTATAGAGCCCAAAACATTAGTTTAAGAAATAACAAAGAATTACCGATTTGTTTTCTATATAAACCCTCCCAAGATACCATTTATATTCAATAAAAAACACTATATAACAACCTTAATCTTTGATCACCTCTCTATAATTCCCCCAAGGTTCCACCAATACCTCAACAAGCTCCTCCCATGAATTTTGAACCACCCCTTACGGTAAGGGGTTATTTCCTTCTCCTCTTTATTCAAGCTTCTTCATTGGCTTATGCCTTCTATTTCCAATTCCTAATTTTGGGATATGATTTTCCATATAAGTATTACTGTCTATTTGGTTTTAAAATTATGATACACCAATTTCTATATCATCACCCAATTTTATGAATATTTAAGTAATGACGTTATTTTTCCAAAATTTCACAGTGATTTTCCATGCCTAATAATTTTGTAGTGAATACCCGTACCCATTTCCATTCATGGGTATTAATAATAATGAACTTATAATTTTTTTATTTAGGAATTCCATGTATGTATACGTCACTCATATATCATGGAATAAAATTTGATGATAAATGAGTCCATGTTTTATGATAGTTGTGTCACACTTAATCATGAGAATAAAATGAAAGTGAAGGGTACAATAAGAATTATATAGTGCCCGAATTCGTTGAGTGATATTTTAAACTAATGAGTCATCATGAAAGGAATTATAGATTGAAACTAATCCATCAAAGTAATTCTTCCATCTTAATTTATTAATAGTTGTCCTTGACTTATGTTTTTGATGTAGTTTTTAAGTTATTTCCACATTTCCAATTTTGAAATTCTGATTCTTTTGCTATATCAAGCATCATTATTCATGTTTATGATTATCACTATTTTTATTCCCCATTAATATTCTTATTTTATAACAAGAATTAATTTATTAATGTTATTCCATGTTTATTACCTTACAAGTATTTATAGCTCACCCCTTCTTAATGTATATCCCTAGGTCATACCATGTAGTTTTATGATTGAGGGAATAATATGATCATGTTAAAGAAGTTTTCAATAATGATGATGTATTCTGTATTTCATGTTGTTTTTTAATGCACCTAATTCCAAAATATACTGTACTTATTGACATTTTTAGTTATATTATGTGAAATATTATGTAATAAATCATGAATTAATGTGTAATAAAGAGTAGGGTTTTCATTGAAAATATCCACTAGGTATGTTTCCTCATAGTAGTTCTAGATTGATTTTTATAAACTCCTCCATTTATTCCACATTTTAAGAAACTATTTCATCAAGTGTGAGGAGTTCAAGATCTTTGGGCTGTGAGTTAGTTATGTGAGGGGTTTTTTTCATGATAACATAAATCAATATTTATCCCCAAGAGAAAGGCCATATAGAAGTCCCTGGGTTGGATCTCGAGGAGGTTGTAATTGGAGTTTCAAAACTATCAAATATATTTTGGGTAATTTTTCAAGAAATGATAAATGGTGATTTTATTAATATTTTGAAAATAAAATCTTAATATAAACTAATGTTCAATAATAATTAATAACAAGGAAAAATTTGACAGAAAATGAAGTGGGTTTGAAAATCATAACATAAATAGTGGTCACAGACAAGATTTAACCTCTCAGAAACACCCCTCTTCCTTGATTAAAAATATTTCCCAATTAAATATCTAAATGAACCCTCAAAGACCCCCAAGGGATCACTCAAATTTATATAGATATCATATTAAGACATTCATATGATTGTTTTCTCGCATAGAGAAGCGATTAAACTATTTGAAGACCTTTGAGTAGTCAAATCTAATTGAGAACACCAAGCTCAATGGAAAGACCACACCGAAGAAATTTAAATAGTTTAAAAAATTAATTTACATCATTGATGGAATAAATATCTATTTTTGTATGAAAATATATTTAATAAGTAAAAATGGTATACATTCCAAAATTATAAGTTAAAAAGATATTCACATAGAGATTACACAATGAGTTCAAAACTCAGAAGTGAGTGTCCTTCGAGTGTCGCCATCCACAACCAAATACTACTTAGCAACTCATTGAATGGGTGACCTCTATAATCTTCATTACATAATTTATGGATGAAATCATTTCCGTTATCTAAATACCCACCACGATGAAGAAGATGGTGGATGATTGTCTGGTGGATTGGCGCTGCACTTGCTAGTAAAGCATTTCTCCAAGAAGAAACTGAGGGGACCTATATTAAGGAAAACCTAGCACTCCCTCAGTCTGCTTCAAATGCATTTTTTTTCTACACAAGTCTAAGTACATGATGTGTAATTGGGTTACACATCATATACTACATGTCCAATTTTTCCTCCGCCGCATTGAATCCTTGATAACTTTGTACACTAGTTTGACTCAGGTCATGTCTTGAACTGGGGACTCACAATGCGTTTCTTCCCTTCATAGCGTGTATGATTTTCACCACTTGTCCAATGTGTAAAATCTCATTTGAAATGGTTACTATGTGTATGGTTATTACACGTCATGTAAGAGTTCTACTTCAGTTTATTCCTCAGCTTATTTTCTCCAAAATCCAATGTCGTGTCGCTTATCTTCTCTCATGGTGGGAAGTTTCCATTACCTACAATCCTAGAATACATAAGACAATTAACAATAGTTACGAATCCAGAATTCTGGAATTTTCCCAATTTAACTAAGAACTTTTCATTGTTGCAATAAGGACACAATACACCTCAAAATATTAAATTGGTGGGGTTGAAATACTTAAATTTTATATAAACAATAGTGGAAATAATTCCTCTATAAATTCCCCCACAATTAGTATTTGGACACATAAACAAATGATTAGTAAATATTTAAATTCAAAACACATATCAATTGAGTTTTCCAATCAGTCCCAAAGAATCCAAATATATCACACCTCATTGAAAACAAATATTCAATGTTCTTAATTTAGATTATTCAATCCATTTGAAATAATTTTCTCCTCTCATGCACATAATGCGCTTACCTCACATTAATTTTCTCTCAACACAAAAATATTGATTTTTAACATGGATTTTATAATTCAAACTCATAGAATAATAACAATAGGCATGATGAATTTCTACATCTCTACCTGATATGAGCTAATATCATGTTATTATCATGAAGACCTTACAAGGTTGTTCTGAGGATTGGGGTCAGTAGGTTTCAAATGTAAAAAACATTGAGGCAGAATAATAAGTATTTGGATATTTTGGAAGCAAAAAATGCATGATTGTAATTTCCACTTAAATATGATCTCCTCCTTATTCTCATATAAAGAAACTAATTTGAAGAAATGACATTTTCTCATTTCATATTATTTTCAATTTCTTCTAAAATTACTAGATAGGGAACATTTTTTTTATTGTGAGCTCTAGAAAGGCACAAATCCATATCATATAAGAGCTCCATATGGGCACAACTCTCAGAAAAATATGTTCCAGTAGTGAAATATCTTTTCAATGTATGTATTTATAGTCATAGAAACACTATAATGATTTATTACATCACAATTCACTTCCCCACACTTAAGTTCAACTAGATCACACATTTATAATTCCAGAGTTGGTTGGAAAGGGAAAATTGGCTTGTAATGTAGCTAACCTAATAGGATGTACATGTCTTATAAGTGATAAAGAATGATCAAATGTTAAATTAATGCCAAAAAAAGGATAATAATTAAAAAGGGGGATTATAAAATAACAAAATTCCTTAATAATTTTAATCATATGTATCCCAACCCTTATGTTTTGACTGAAATAAATCAAGTTATGGTTTAAACAGGCATGAATTGGTTCTCTCTAGAAAAGATATAAATGTGAATAATATGTAAAAATGGGTTTAGAGGCCTCACATGAATAGTAATTTCAATTATAAATTCAGTTATATGTGGAATTAGATTAAAACATCAGAGGTATTTTCAAGAAATTTCTAATTTTTTGAGCTTCACACAATATTCTTTTTACTATTCATTTATGTTTAGTTATAAAGGATCAATTGGTTTAATCCCTAAAAGGTGTTTCAAAATTTGAAAAAGATAATCATCAATGATCACATGTTTTATTATTATTAATTATTATTATTAATTTATTTTATTTTTTATTAATTTAAAATAAATCACACAAAATATGAATGTAAAATGAATGGAATTTGAAAAAGACGAAAAGAAACACCCAAAAAATGGAAAGATAAACAAAAAAACAATATAAAGCACATAAATTTATAATCCACCCAGTATTTCCCCCCCACACTTATTCTATGTAATTTACTCATTATGAAAAAAATTTAAGAGAGAATGGAAATCATGAAATTTAATACATAACAAAAATTAGTGAGAAGGAAAGACATAACATGACATCAATAGTATTCCATGTCATGAAGTTGGATATCCTACCCTAGAGCATCTTTAAAATTTACTCTAAACAGCTTCAACATGTTCTCATTGATGAGGAATAGTGTTACATTTTATAGTTATTTTATTTGTATAGCACCAAAAGGAAAAACATGAGTAATAATGAATAGGCTAGACCATTTGAAATGAAATTTATCTGGGAACAACATCAATATGTAATCAAACAATAGATCTTTGTCTCTATCTTTGAAATGTTTTATCATTATCCTCCCATCATGAAATTAGTTTCTTTTTTATTTCTACAACTTAGAAGTTTCATATTCATTTTTTCTTATTTCCTCCAGTTCTTGTAGGAAAAATTTTCTTTCTTTTCATACAAAAAAAACAAGTTCATGTTACATGATTTAACAACAAAAATGATTTTTTTTCTAACTCAATCGGTAGGTGAAAATATTTTCCATAGACCAATAAAAATGGTGACATGGAAATTATAGTTTTGAATGGATTTCTTTAGTCCCAATGTGCATAATCAATTCACAAACTCCAATCCTTTATATTTGAGTTCATAATTTTATCCGTAATTTGTTTTATCTCCATGTTGGACAACTCATCCATTATATTTGTTTGAGGGTGATAGGGTGTAGAGACACTATGATGAAATACATATTTCCATAAAAGAGATTCCAAAGTCTTATTACAGAAGTGTGACCTTGATTCGTAATCAGAAAAATTGGAAATTGAAATCTTGAAAACAAATTTCCTTTTACAAATTTGGACACCATATTTCAATCATCAGTTCTTATGGGAATAGCCTCTACCCACATGAATACATAATCAATAGCCAGTAAAATGTACACATATCCAAATTAATTTAGAAAATTCCCCATGAAATCCATTCCCCATACACCAAACAAATCACAAAAGAAAAGGGGTTTTTTGTGGCATCTCATTCAGGTTGGAAATGTTTATTTGGAATTGACAACTTTTAGAGGTTCAACAAAATTCAAAATAATCTCCAAAAATAGTGGGCCAAAAACATACCAGAATCAGGAACTTTTCTTATAGTTCATTATGGTCTAAAGTGTCCTCCATAGTTTAGAGTTTGATAAAAATGTATAATGGATTAATATTTAGAATTCTTAATGCATATCTGAATCATTTGATCACAACCATTATGGCATAATTAATCCCGATAGAGCCCTTCTCTCTCAGCTCTCCCCCTATTATGCTTAGTCCGTCTAGGGATTCCCCATGAAACCCTTTGCTTGGGGTCAGCGGTGTATCTGAGCACCACTACCTTTTAGTCATTTCTTCTCCACTATTGACTTCTTCAATCTACATCCTCCTCTATGGTCCTTTATTTCGATCGATGTCAGACTTTTTCTCCTTCTTGATGGCGTATCATTCTTGGTGTTTGTATTCCAGGGTGATTTCTTTGGTCCTACTGAAGTCAGTCGCTGTTGAGGCTTCTGACTACTACATCCCTACCCTAATGTCACGTTCCACCTCTCATATCAAGGTTGGATTTGGAGTGGTGGTAATATAGGGATTTTGGGTTAAGGGGTTTGGCGGTCGTAATTCATCAGGCGCTTCTGTTTTAGATCGACCTTGGTTTTGGATTCTGGTGTCTTTCTGGCCATACTGTAGTCATTTAGAGACCTCAGCCTTTCTTATCCCTACCTTGACCTCAAGGCCCTCTTCTTCTCTCTTAGGCAAATCTGCAGCGGTGGTTCCTCAAAGGATTTGGGAGGTGGGGTTTGGCGGATGACTATCCACCTCTCGCGGTATTCTTCTATTTTCAGTGATGTTTTGAGTGATTCTTTTTCTATAGCTGTCAATCTACTCGAGACCTACTCAGTGATGTTTCTTTTGGTGTTTTAGTATGAATTTTCCCTATTTTGGTTATGGAGGAAGCTATCGGTGGATCAAGACTATGTTGTTTCTGGTTAAGGTTTCATTCTTTTTGACTTATGTTTAAGTGAGTTAAAAATGTATTGGTGTCATGGGTTTTTCGAGTTTTAATCAGCATGGGTTTTCCGTTTTACTGTGGTTATAAAGGTCTCTAGCAATTTCTGGAGACTAGTGCGATATTAGGAAGTTGACGATGGCGGTGGTCTGGTCAACGTAGATAGTGGAGAGATTCTTATCTAGCGGCAAGAATGTCAATTTTGAAGTCACTGATGGCAGATAATAGTGACATGTCCAGATCTCTTGGTTCATGGTCGGGATGGATGATGGTTCATGGGTTGAGGTGGGTTAACTCATGGATCGAGGTAGACATTGTGATACTTTTGAATCCTTCCTTCTAAAATTTGAATGTGTAATTTTTGAAATTTTAATTTGGTGTGTAGTTGTTTGGGGATATTTTTGTATGGTTATCACTTACCCAATAAGTGGGTTTTAAAAAAATACAAAAAAAGGATTATGGTCAATATGGAATAATTAAGGATTATCCCAAATGTATTTCATTTGATCACTCACGAGTTTATCAATTTGTTTCTTGGAAAAATAGGTGGGAAGTTCATCAAAATCCAAATATTTCACAAGATTAGAAAACTATGTCCTTTCACTTTGACAAGAAAACAACTCATCATCTAGAAAGGTCTCTTTAATAGGTGATTGATTTGATGTTTTATTTTCAAAATAGATGGTATCATACTCAAATGATCATAAAAAGGTTCTCAATTCCATTATTATCCTTTTATCTCTATATAAAAATTTTTTAATAGAAAGATATATCTCAAAATCTAGGTTTTTCATCACATTTCTTCATTAAAAATCTGATTACAGAATGATATGTGAAAACAATAACCTTAGATCCATATAGATAGAATCTAAATTTTTCTAGAGCAATGAAAAAAACCAGCAGCTTCTTCTCATTTGGTTTGTAGTTTTATTGGGAATGATACAATGTTCTAGAGGCATAGGAATTAACATAATATTTTTTGTCTAACCTTTGACTTAATACTACCCCAAGAGAAAAGTCAGATGCATCATTCATGATTTCAAATTGAAGGTTCCATTTCAGAGGTTGAACAATGGGAGGGGTTATCAGATTCTATTTAAAATCAGGAAAGTCATGTTTTTAATTCACATCAATGAAAAATGGGGCGTTTTTTTGGAGAAATATGGACAATGGAAGTGAAACCTTAAAGAATTTTTTTTATGAATCTTCTATAAAAGTCAGTATGGACAAGGAAGGATCATATATCTCTCATAGTTCTGGGGAATAGTAATGAATAAATGATCTCAACTTTGGATTGATGAACATGAATTCCATTAAGGGACACAAAAATATAGAGAAAATTCCCCTTAATAACCATGAATTTTCAATTTAAATAATTGAGAATAAGATTCGTATAAATGAAAATTTTAATAACATGTTCCAATCCTTTCAAACTACATTCAAATTTTGAGCCATAGACTGTGAAATAATCTATAAAAACTTATATACAATTTCTAGAAATTATGATAAAATGATCATCATAAACCTTTGAAAAGTTCTGGGTGCATTACACAAACCAAAGGGCATCCTCCTATAAAAATGTTTCCAAAGGGTCATGTTAATTTAGTTTTATCTTGATCTTATTGTCAAATGTGAACCTGGAAATATCTTGAGAATCTAACAAGAAAACAATAGTGGTATTTCCCAGTAATTATATCAAGTAATTGATCAAGTAATGGGAATGAGAAGTTTCCTTTCCTTATAACCAAAATGAGATTCCTGTAATCAATGCACACTTTCCATTTATTTGGGAGTATGATAGGGGAAGTCTAACCAAATTCATTCCCGGAGATTGTAAATCCTCTTTTTTTTGGAACAGAATGGACTGGACTTACCCATTGACTCTTAGATATGGGAAAAATAATTCCAGTAGCCAACAGTGTGTTGACTTATTTCTTGACAACCTACAATAGTGTTGGGTTCAATCTCCTTTGAAATTTTCTGATCTGTTTTGCATTATCTTATAACATAATTCAATACATGTATATTTAGGGATTTATTCATGTTAAATTAGAGAGTGTCTATCCTATAACATTCTTGCTGGACTTGGAGATTTCAAGAAATTGTTTCTCCTTGTCCCTTGAAAATTATTTCGAGATGATGATTGGAAATTGTTTATTATTCCCTAAGAAAGAATATTTGTGGTTCTTTGGAAGTCATTTCAATTCTAATTCAAGTGTAATTCTTTCATTGATCTCATGACACTACTCAGAATATATATTTTTTAGTGAATCTTCAAATTCATCATGGAGGTCTCCTTCCATTTTCTGAGGACTAGTTTCATGAGGAAGATTAAAAACTTCCCTCGGGAGACCACTAGAAGGTTCAGGGGTTTCTGGAAATTCATCTTCATCAATACTGATATCAGTAGTCTTGACATTCCAAGACTCATAAAAATCTTCCATTTTCACCTCCTTTTGATCAGATTTTGCATCAGACAAATTTCGATTTGTTAATCAATATTTGATGTTTTATCACATGAAAAATATGGTAACCTGTCAGAGGAAGACAAATCAATTACGTTTACACCGGGAGAAGAAGGGTACTCAACTATTAATTTCATTGAATTATAAATATCAAAATGAACAACATTTATTCCAAATTCCAATGAAAGTGTTTGTTTGTGAACATTGATGATCATGTTTTTTGTTTGCAAAAATGGTCTTACTATAATGAGAGGTGAATGGGTAATAAACTAACCACCTTCTATATCCAAGGCATATAATTCCATAGGAAAAACCAATTCTCTTACATTAATGATAAAATCCTTTATAAATCTAGCAGGCATGGTTGTACATCGATTGACATGTTTAATAATAATTCTAGAGGGTGTCAATTTTACAACCTGAAGAGAGGAGTAAATAGAATGTGGCATGACATTGATGGAGGCCCCTAAATGAAGCGTGACATCCTTGATTTCGTATTTCCTAATGGTTCTTGGAATGGTAAAGGTTCATGGGTCTTTACTCTTGATAGGAAAATCATGATGAATCATGGATGAAATATTCCTCCCAATGTTGAATTTTTCACATCCTTTTAATTTCCTTTTTGGGGTACAAAATTCTTTTAGAAACTTCACATACTTATGAATTTGTTTCACAATAATGATCAATGGTATGCTTTCAGGTTCTTTCTTAAATGTTTCCAAAACCTCTGTATCCAACTCTTTTGTAGCACTTGACTTCACCGGTGGTTAACTCCATAAATAAGGCAGTGAAGGTGTGATTGTTTCTAGTCTATTATGTTCATTGCTATGAGAAACAAACAGACCAGAAATACTCTTCCAATATTTCCTTTTTCTTTAAACAAAATTTATTCTTTTTTACATAGTGTTTTCATTTCCACCAATGGTGGTATTATCATTAACAATTTTGACTGCAGGTTTGATTTCCTTAGTTTTAGGGATATTAATTTTTCTGCCACTCCTATGTTCAACTGCACTCACATTTCCCTTTCCAGTAACTCTCAGATTCACTTTGGATTATGATGGCAGGACTCCCCAATTTTGATTTATCATGAAACTAAGACTAGGTTCTTGTTGAATTATTGGAGTAATAAAGTTATTCATGAGGTTATATTGTTGTATTGATGATTCTTGTGGTTGTATCATGAATTCTTATTGTTTCCTCATTTACACTTTTTGTTTCTTCATTTAATCATCAAGGTTACTTTCTGAATTTTAAGTTGGATGGGTAGGCTAAATATTTCTTCTAGAATGAGCATTGGCTTTCTCATTGAAATTCCTTGGTTGAGAATTACTTGATTGTCCACAGAAGAATCCTCTAGGTTGTTCGGGCTGTCAAAACCTTTCGTTATATTGGTTGTTCCAACCCTGATTAAAATTTTGGTTGGTTTAAAATGGCCTATGATGGTTGGATCTAACAGTTCTTCTAGAAAAAATCCATTGTAGTTCTCATAAGGATCATGAATTTGTGAGCATTGGTCACTAAAATGTTCATTATAAGAGAAATTACACAGTAAACTTGGATTTGAACTGTTTATTTAGGTTTGGATGGTGTGGGTTGGTTATTAGAGAACATCATCAAACTCACTAGAGTGGTATGATAAGATAGGCGACTTGTAATTGTGTTACTTTTAGGGCTAGTAGTGGGGAATTGTTGTGTAGATTTGACATGTAGAAGGGCTCTTGTTCCAAAATTTTGAGAATTTTGGGCCATGTTTGCAATTATAATCCTAAAAGAAGCTAGTGTGTTTTCAACTATACCTCCTCCAACAGTAGCATCAATCATTCATTTATTAGTGAAACATAATCCATCATAAAAATATTGAATTATAATTTGGTCACTAATTTGATGGTGGGTGCAGCTAAAGTAGAGTCTTTTGAAACATTCCCAATATTCTTGAAGTGTTTCTCTTTGTGTTTGTATAATTACACATTTCTCTTTCCAAAAGGAAGCTTTTCTTGAGGTAGGAAAAAAAACATTCAAGGAAAATTTTCATCATCTCATTCTAGTTTCTAATCAGAGTTGAATGTGAATAGAAGAACTATTCCTTGGAACCTATTTTTAAAGAGAAAACAAATGGCCTTAATTTCATTTTATTTTCATCAACTCAATGATGTTTCATGTTGACATAAATATTACTGAATTCTTGAAGCTATTTATGTAGATGTTCACTAGGAAAACCATTAATCTTTAAATGTTGGTGGATTAAACCAAATTTGATTTCAAACCCGACAGGTGCATCAGGATATTTGACATTATTATCTTGGTTTTCATTATAAGATTAAGATGATTCTTTTAGGGTTTTGTTTTCATCCTTTGGAATTTTATTTTCATTTACATTCCTTCTAGCCGTGCTAGTGGAATATTCACATCTTGGGGAGATTGGGATTAGTATCTCTAACCCAAGATTTAAATTTTCTATCAATTTCATGATCTAAAGGTAATAAGTTTGCGTCATAATTTTGGGTCATGAAAAAAATATTTATAAAACAAGACAACCAACTCAAGCAGCCTCCCCTGAAATAATTCTATTTGATGTGGGAGTTTCTTGTCTAGAAATCCCCTATCAATTGTTATCTCCCTATATAAATGAAATTAAGAAGTCCCTGGGTGGTCTCTCGAGGAGGTTGTACTTTGAGTTTCCAAACTATCACTTTTTTTTGGTTATTTTTACAAGAAAATAAAAATGGGTATTTGATTAAAATTTTGAAAAAAAAATTGAATACAGACTAAAGTGCAAGAAAACCAATGAACAAGGTATATAGTTGATAGAAAATAAAGTGGGTTTAAAAATAAGAATTTAAATAGTGGTATTATATAATCTTTAACCTCTTATCCTCTCCCCACTTCGTCATTTAAAAATATTTATCATTTTAATATCTAAATGCACCCTCACAGACCCCTAGTTGAGAACTCTAATTTATATAGTTATCATATTAAGAAATTAATATGATTTTTGGATGACTTATAGAAGTTATTCGACTATATAAAGACCTCAGAGTAGTTAAATATAATTGTGAAGACTACGCTTAATGGCAAGACCTCACCGATGAAATTTAAATAGTTTAAATATTAATTTACTTTATAGCCATAAAAAATATCAAAACATATTCAATGAGAATGTATTTAAGAAGTAAAAACCCATATTCATTTAAAAAATATAAGTTCAAAACATATTTAGAAAGAGAATACACAATGAGTTCAAAACTTTAAAGAGAGTGTCTGTCAGGTGTCTTCATCTGTAACCAAGTGATTCTTATCCACTCATCGCTTCGGCAGCCTCCATCATCTTCATCATAGCACCGATGGATGACATTTCCATCTAGATATCAATCCCCATCATGGTGAAGAAGACGGTGGAAGATTGTCTAGTGGAGTGGCGCTACATTTTCTTGTTTAGAATTACTCCATGAAGCATTTGAGGGATCCTATTTAAAGGAAAACCCCATGAGCCCCTCAGTTTATGTCGAATTCATTTTTTGCAATGCACTGTTGAGTACATGATGTGTACTTAGGTTACACGTCGTGTACTCCAGATCATATTTTTCCTCTACTGTGTTAAATCTGTGAAAATTTCATTCACTGGTTTGACTTTGGTCGTGTCATGGAGTGGGGATTCACGACCTTTATACTCTCTTCGTAGTGTGTATGCTCATCATCACTTTTCCTATACAGAAAATTCCATTTGAAAAGGTCATGATGTTTATAGTCATTTCACATCATATAGGAGTTATGATTCAGTTTCCATCGCCATTTCTTTTCTCCAAAATCTAGTGTCTAATAGTGAGTGAAGCACGTGTCATAAAGTTTCCATTACCTAAAATAACAGAATACAAAATCCAATTAAAAATAGTGAAGAATCTAGAATTGTGGAATTTTCAAAATATAGCAGAAAACGTTTCACTAATTCAAAAATGATGCAATAAATCTAAAAATATTAAACTGGTGGGCTTTAAATCATTAAATTAGATATGAAAAATAGTGGAAATATTGGCTCTATTAGTGAGTTAGAACCACACTTTTACCCATTTCCTTGGTGGATTCTCACTGAGGGAGTAATAGTGGGGTAGTTGTGGGAATCCCCAATTTCATAACAAGCCTCTAGTTTTGTGTACACACACCATCTCCAATAATTTCATGTGTACCGTATTATATATTGTAACCTCCTCCTATTCCTATATATCAGACCCATGTTCTATATCATTTACATGGGTGGAGATAAAGACATACAAATGATGAATAAAAAAATTCATGTGGTTCATCAGCCTCCTTGAGAGATTGTTTTAGTTTGTGTTTTCCATGAGGCCTCATCCTCTCCTTCACTGGTCCTCTTGAAATAATTTGGAGAATGGTGATCCAAAAGTAATATCTAAAAAATTATGTCATGTATGTTCCTAATGTGTATGTTAGATAATGGGATAGGATTAATTGGGAAGATTCATTCTATATAACACCCCCTAAACAAAACCTGACTAATTTCCATTGGAGAATAGATTGTGGTGAAAATCCACCATCCCTATGGGTGAGTATTTTTCATTTTACAGTCTCATCATGACTTGAGATGAATTTTCTTGCCTTGAAGGTGTAGGACTGGTAAAATAACCCCAACCCTTTGGGCTGAGGTTTCTATTAGAATGTCGTGGCTTCTTTTTCTGTGGATTCATTATTGATTTTATATGACATTTTTTGAACATGTAATGGATGAATTGTATGTTTTTAAACTAATCCCCCAGCTTCCAAGGATATTGGCATTACCTATCGATTAGATTCTCTTACGTGAGAGGCTTTATCAATATTTTATGATGCTTTAAGTATGATTCTTTTGATGAATCTCTCCCTCTTCTAGATATTAATCTTTGAGAGTCACTTAATGTTTGTTTTTTGAGCATACCATATGTTTCCAGAAGATCCCATTTCTTGAAGCTAGACAAAGGTGATGACATGGCATGATGTCACCTTTTTGTGATTTAATAATCATAGAGCATGGTGCAATTAAATGCCTCATGTTCAACCCATCGTTTAATATAGACAATAGAGTGTGTATTAATGATCACCCAACTTAATTCATATGATACATTGAGGCATGAAATTTGAATATCCTTCTACTATTTTCTTGATTTTGGCAGGCATGCAGTTGGAAGGGCCGTTAAGTTAATTTTGGGAAAAATTTCTTCTATTTACATAACATGGTCTTTATACCCTCATATGAAAGAACATTATTTTTAAGTGGTGAAGAGTTTTCCAGAGGATCATATGAATTTAATGCATGAATTATTCATATAGTACCTCAAGAATGTGAAATTGAGAAGTGGTTGAGGGACAATACATAATTTTTATATTATCCTTAGACAGCTGTATTCTAATTAGTAACATATTCTCCCATTCATCTACCAAATATTCCACTACTTGATTATCCCAATGTGGGTTCTTCTCTGATTATTTATTCTATATAATTTGGAAAGTAGGGATCTATGTTGTTGTATTGGAAGGAAAGTGATCCAAAGGTGGTTCGATGAATGACTGTTTCTTTGTCCTATCTTCTTATTGAGAAATTATGTCATGTTTCAATAACAGGGCATCAATAATGACTAGCCTCATTCTCCAAAGTCCCTCATGATAAAAGGGGTTTCTCATAGTTGATTATATATAGGGATGAACTTATGGAGGAAATGAACTATCAATGTTGGTAGGATCTTCAAAACGAATTCCATCATAGGGAGGACTGACAACATGGATTAATTTCTGAATAAATGGGATATGTCATATACCCTAGGGAAGAAATTCAGGTCGGATGATAGTACTGGTAGAGACTTATTACTACTTGATCTTCTGGACATAAGGAGTGTTACTGTGGAATTCATCAGAAGATGATTTATCATGATAAATCAGATTGTGATTATGAAGTATGAATTCATGGAAAGATGTCCAGGGAAGACATTCAGAACCCTTGGAAGCAATTTTTTAGAGAGGAACTTCTTAATTGCAACTAAAATATTCATATTTAGGTAACAAATGAGTAAAATACTAATCCTACATAGATATATATATATATATATATATATAATGGATTCAAGAAAACAAGTATTATTCTTAGTGAATTACTAAGATGAATATTTATTTTCTAATCGTATTTGGTGAGGCTTCCTGATGGATTCCCTCTTACAGCAGAATGGGGGCACTTTCTGAGAAAAATGGATTTATTTTATGGGGTATTTTTGGAGTATTAACCTTATTGTTTTCATAATTTTATGTCATATTTCATTAATTTTGGTAGGGATACATGCCTACCCTGGAGTAGCCACTCGGATGAATCGATAACCACCAGTTGGAATGGGGGTTTGGCCCTAATCTAGTCGTCTATCTATCATTTTATTTGGCCCACAAATATCGTTTATTGGAGAGGGTATTTTTTTCTACTCCAGAGTAATCATAACATTATATGTTTAAGAAAACAAAAATGTGGGGATGATGTTACGTGTCTTCCCATCAACCAATTCTGATGGAATTATTATATCATAGATGATTTCTAGGATGTGGATAGGAATATGTGTCTTCCATTATATCCTTATTATCATATTATGAGTGAAATCCGTGGACATAATAGGGATATATTCATATGATATGGTTATAGAAGGGGTGTGGTCATTCTCACATACTCTATTTATAGTTGGTATATTATGATACTCTCTATAAGTGGGGGAGGATATATAGGTCTAACCAAAATTTCATTATAGGATTTTATGAATTATTTAACCAAGAAAAATTAGATTATTTTTATGAGTTTGAATTATATGATCCGGGATTTTTTTCATCTCATTGGTTGATTTCATTTTCAATTGCTGAGTTCTCTTGGGTTCTGCCAAACCGCGCTGGGAGGTTTGAGGGGGTGTGACCAATAATTTATGTATTCTCATAATTTTACTCTCTATTTTCATTATGGAATTCATTGGCAGTAATTTGGATCTAATCGTTTCCCAAATTATTTGATTCCCACCATTGATGGGCTTCCATGGGTTCTGGGGCATGAATGACCTAGGCATGAGCCCAAAGGGTGTTATCCTTTTCTTTTTGAGGACCTTGTGTTGAGTAGCATTGATAACAGAGGGTTCTAGAAGAATACCCTTGTAGGGATCCATTTTTTATCTAGATGTGGCTGTTGGTGACCTATTAATCAGGCTCACTAGGATATGGGAGGAATCTGTTCCTTTGTTCTGGTCAAAGGATCACAAAATTGTCCGAAATGAAAACTGATGGCATCTTCTTCTAGTCATCCAATTGTCCCTGAGTGGATGGATGGTGGGGTTCATGTGCTAGAAGTCCTTTCAAGTTACCTCTAGAGTTAGTACAATACCATTGAGGTGGTACTCCGAAATCAGAACATTTTAAAACTGATGTTGGAGATGATGGGTTGGCGATGGTGTCCTTGGGTTAGATGAGTACCCAGTTGTAGTAATCAAGGCTTACATTTATGAAATCTATAAATACACCATTAGATTGAATAGAGTTCTGGTTAAAAGTGTTTAGAAACATATGACAAATCCAAACAAGAAAACCACATCAAAAAATCATTTTAATAAATGAACAAACTTGTAATGAATCGATTTATATCCATGTTTTTTCTGTATTCATTTAGTGAAAGCACTAAAGGGGCATGAAATTTGCAAAACACAGTCATTTTGTTTAATAATTCACTTTAGGTTCACCATTTTTGTATTGCATAAAAATTAGAGCATGAAGATTGATTATGGGGGGTTGAATATTGCACAATATTTCACATCAGGTTAACTATATTTGTTTCTCATGAAATTAGGGCTAAAATATTGATTGTGGGGGTTGAATATTGCCCAATGTATCACATTTGGTACTCTATTTTTGTTTCATAATCAAATATAATGTGAGGTGGGAATGCAGATTTCTATTGGTGGTGGTATGACCCTTAACATAATACACAGAGTTCAACATCTTTTCTAAGTGGTTTCTAACACATTTTTTTTGTAGAGATGAAAAAACCCAATGGTTACCTTATTCAAGATGTTTTATAAACCCTCTTTACAATGGTAGGTAGTCTTTGGGAAAAGTCTCTAACCATTATTAGGGAATCACATTGGTCGGAAGGATTTGAGGTTGGGCTCATCAAACCTTTTTAAGGGGGATTATTTCCTACTATAAAAATCTATTATGGATTTATTACATATTCATGAATCATTTTTTAAATCCCAAAAAAGAAACATGTTACAATTAAATCAATAATAAATTATTATTATTTATTGGTTTAGAATCATCTATATGTATCCGAGGTTCTTAATTGATGCTTACCACCATATATATTCATGTTTTTCCATTGATGGTTCCCTTTTTGGAGTGAAAATGAGAGATTCTTATGTTATTTATTATCATGATATTAGTTTTAAGTCACACAGTTGGGTTCTCTAGGGTTTTTATTCATAAAAAATGATGATATTTTTTTTGATTTCAGGATTGGGTCCATGATATAGGCTTCTTATGTTTCCTTACAGAAGAAATTAGAACTCACATTGTTCAGTTTCACTTAATGAGACACATCATACCTTTTAAGGTCACGTGGTGAGTACTAAACTGTTCAGTTTAATATCATGTGGAAAGGTTATCTTGGAGAATATTTTTAGTCAATGGTTGGTGTGAGACTAATGCTAAAGTGTTCTAAGGTACCAATAAGGGATATAGGTTCCCTGATTTGATATGAAACTAAAAGGAATATGGAATAGAGAAGGTTAGGTTCAATTTGGGGGTGGGGGGGGGGGGGGGGGGTGGGGGGGGGGGTTTGGGTTTGAACCTTCGTGAGTCTACCTATGTATCCGATTTAAATGGTAAAAAAATAATACAAATTTCAGAATGGTTTGGGCCTACTCCTATAGAGGAATACCATATCAAGGAGATTGTAATATCCAAAAAATAATTTCTTATGAGGCAAGTAAGTAATTCCCCTTGGTGATGACTTCTTTATGGATTACATGTTCATTTCTCGTGCACCTATGGGAGGGGAATAGTGTAAAAACTACCTTGGAAGAATACAATTTATGATTTTTAAGGGATTACCTCACTGAGAATAAGACTTTTTGAGGTGATGGCAAGCTTTTGGGGATTACACCTACTAAGAGGTCATGAGGGAAGGCAAGATGATGATCTGAAAAGGGAATCCTATCCCAAGAGATACACTTGATCATGAGGATGTAATTATATTAACAAACATAAAATCCCATGTGAGTTGTGTTCAATTTGAGAAACAAGAGGAAGTGGAAGATCTAAAAAACAAAAACAAATACCCTTCATCCACTGATGGATGGAGTTAAGGACATGAAAGGCAGGGGAAATTCTCCACAAGGAAGACTAGGTGATTACTCTAGGATGGATTCCCTAGGGTGAAATATACTCCTATTTTTGTAATTGATGAGGGTTGAGTATTTATAAGGGATTAATAGAGATAGATATACTGATAGAGATATAGGTATTTTATTTTCCCATTTTTTCTCTTTTTTAAACCCCGGGGTCCCGTCATTATCCCTAAGATTGATATCCTCTTTACCATATAAATGTATAATCAAGAACACTTTGAGGATACCAGCTATTAGTTCTCATAAATATAGAGCCTCAATTACCAAGGAAAGTTATGACAAATAGGGCATGTTGATATGCGATTTACTGTGATAACACACACATGGTGTCTTTGGATGATGCCTTAGGTTGGACACCTCATAAGAGGAACCTGAGGGAAGTGTTACCCTACCAATAGCGGAATTAAAGGTATGATCAAATTATGCCTCACATAGGTAAGGGATATGTGACCTGAATGAGGCTCAAATAGGCGAATCTTGAGAAAGCTTAATATGTCTCATGTAAGGTAGACCTGGGTTAGAAGAAGGTGCCTTTGGACAACAGACAACCTTGGAAACAATAATTGGGTGGGGCCTTGCTCTAAGATCTAAGGGTCTGCTAAGGTGTCTACTAGATTCCAAGTCCTAGAAACGAGAAAGGGACTTCACCCTAGTGTTATTATACTATAGGGAGGTAACTCCTAACATAGGTATTTTGTGTTTAAAACACTTTGGGAACTTTATTCCCACTACCCTCCATAATTTACTGTTATTTCAAGTATAGGGCATCTAATTTCAAATTTATGAGGAGTTGGGAAAAGGAATAGGGAAATAATTTCTTTGAGGATTCTTCTAGTCTTCCATTCATTCAAAATGAGGATCCCAAGGGTCTTATTTATAGTCATTTTCAGGACCCTATGAAAAGGATTTAGCTTAATATGCTTCTTTCACTCGGTATCACACAAGTGTGTCATACTTGGTATGGCGCTCGTGTAACCTACAAAAGTCTCTTGGGAATTCCTATTTGGGCCAGTGTGATGGAACTAGTGAGAAATCTATCCCTACACAGTGACATTGGAAGTACAGGCTGCTCCTACATAGTGATGCTAGTTGGGCCCTGCGTGTCATTTTGGGGCTAAATGCTGATGGTCGTTAATATCTTTAATTTCTATTCTACTTGAGGTATTTTCCTTTGACACTTATTCTTCTCATATTCAAAATATAGTATCAATATTATAAATGACATATTTTTTCCAAAAGCAAAGAAGGGACTTGAAGGGGATTTTCTATGCAAATGGGGAGACTCTTTGAAATGTTGATCATTGTTGTGATGAAATTCTTTTTTAGACATCAAGTCACTAAAAAAACTAATTTTATATTTATGTCTCCAAAATATCATGCTTTTGAGTAATATGGAAAGTTTTGTATAGATGAATTAATAAGGGGTTATACTTCTATAGCACATTAGACTAAGATGTACATGGATAAAGATTGAATTATTAGAAACCACATATAATTTTAAATGCTCGTTAGAATACTACACTATTTTTTGGTGTCAATATCAGACATTTTGTGTTTTGTTATACATTTGTTCAGGATTCCAAATAAACCCAATGGATTCGTATATAGTGGGAGCACATAAAATATTATGCAATATTAAAACAAACCTTGGTTATTAACAAACATATGATAAGGGTATATCATTACAACCTTATGGCTATGATGATATAGAATGAGCTAGAAATATTTAAGATCAAAAGTCTAATTTTAGAGTCGATCTATTTATCATAGGAAGATATATTTCACAACATAATAAAATTTATAATTAATCACTCTATGCTCAAAAAAGAATAATATGTTGTGAAACCATAAGAAACAACTCAAATGATATGGATGAAATAATAGCTTGAAGACATGAGAGTTGATTTTATATACCCATTTGTTTTTGGGTGGGACAATCAGAGTTAAATTAAACATTAAAAAAATATGGTGCAATATTTATGTTGAAATCATTTTAACATCATGAGATACTATATAAAGTAGAGGGTGGAATGTAGTGAAATTCCATTGAAATATGTTTTAACCATGGAGAAAGTCATTAATATTTTCAAAAACACTCCTACCAAGGGTTTTAGTCACACTAATATAAATTGAGGTTATAGAAAACACTTTTATAGCCATTTTTTACAAAAAATATGGCTGAAGGCTAAGATATTTCAGGGGTCATAAAATAACCATGTCAGTACACCGCTTCCCCATTTCCACTCTCATGGTCTCTCCTCTAGGTGACCCTCCTCCCTCGATGTTGTCACCCAATCTCCCATGATCGTCCTTCAACGACATGACCACCCGACCTCCCCACCAACAAGGACACCCCACCTCTTTACCGATACTACTCTGAGGTGGCCTCCCCACATCCTCTTATGGATCACCTAGAACGTGTCCACCCCACATCCCCATTATCCTCCTCCTCAAACATGACTATGGAAAGGCTTCGATGACGCTCTAATATGACTCCAACATAGCTCCAATAAGACTCCAACATGGATCTGCCTATATCTCCTCCCTTGCCTCATCATCAAATTTATCATCGACCATGCATCCACCTATACCTTCTTGATACCCACCTCACTAACTCACTATATGATGGATCTATAGTATTACCACATTCTAGGTGATCCTCCATATCTCATCAGTTGACGATATATGACTAACTGGATCTAATTGACATCCAGTAGGGTATGTTTTAATAATGATTATTCTATTTCCTAAAATCTCTATTAGAATTATACTATTTGGGTTTTAATTAACTCTGATTTTATGTAATAAACAACCACATAATCATGTAAAATCCAGAAACAGATGAACCAAGATGGTTGTACTTCCTCACATGCCCTCAGATTTCTACCATTGATAAGGGTCTATTTGATTTCAGTGGATGGCTGGAGACACCAACCCAAACCATGGACTTCCCTCAAACCCTATATGACCTTAACCTAGAGTATTTTTCTTAAATTATTCTATTCATATTATAATTTATATTTAAATTATTCTAATTTACATTCATCTATTTTCGAATTTTAAGTATTCTATTATGTTTTTGGAAACTTCAAGAAATCATTCATTGTAACTTTCATGGATATCTACACACTTGGAATTTCCATGTTTTCAATGTTAAATTGATTTTTCTAAATCAATAGATTACTTTATAAGAAATTATAATGAATTCTTCACATAATAATATTCAATCTCTATTTATTATTTTTGATTACTGGTAACTTTACCCAAATCCATTGATCACCCCTATCAACATTATTTAAGCATGGTATTTGACTTTCTTAAGCGCGAATAGTAATTCTTGACTCAAATTATTATATTCCCATTAATTGAAAAGTTCCCAATTAATTGAAATTTTATTAATTTTATAAAAAATATTTATTTGGTACATATATTATATGATATAATTTTCTATGAATAGATCAATTATCACATGTTGTTTTCCATAATGTCTTATGTATCACAATTTTTTAATGTGAGCTTGTGTTAAGTTTGATACTGGAATATAATAATTCAAGAAATATATTACTTTTTGTAAAAACATAACATACAATTTTATTTCTTCTAGTTTCCTCAGGTTTTTAAAGTAATATTCTAAAATTAAATTTTGAGGTCTAAAATCTTTGTATTTATATCAATTTGCATTCTATGTTCATTAGAAAAAAATCAATTTCATCAAAATTATTTCATTAGGGAAGAAATCATAATCATAGTTAATTATATGATACTAAATTTAGTTTTAAAAACTATATTAAACTTAGTGATTCATAAAGTGATCATAAAAATTTATATTTATATTTTTTTTAAATATTTATTCATTCAAAATATATGTTTAGAATTTTTATTTCCATCCTTAAAAATGAGTTTTCAATTTTATATGATACTAATTATTGTTAGTGTAATAATAAGTTCATGAGAAAACATATATGTTCTTTGGACACCGAGTTTCCATTAATTTTGTTTCCATTAAAATTTTTGTTATTATAAATTCTGAAATATAATGGTAATGATATATGCTTACACAAATTTCAAAATTATCTCTTGAGTAATTTTCTTCTAACTCTTTTTTCCCATGATCTTTAAAATTTTATTTAAATATTTTTATCCACTTCTCTTAAATAGTTCTACTAGGAGCTAATTTCAAGTCATAGTTCATATCATAAAGTAGAATAAATTAAAATTATTTATTCTTTTTATTGATTTATTTCATATTATTATTCTTGAATTCTATTCATTTATCTACAACTAACTATTATAATATTTAAATTGTTATTTTATTATGTTTAAATTTTTAGGTAGGATAGGATCCCTTATGGTTTATATTTAATGGTTGTTAAAGTATCACTAATATTCCAAGATGTATACTAAGTTTCTATAAATTAATAATGAACTTTTAGATCTTATACATGTATAATTAAATAAAATAAATAACATATATACCATATTTTTATTGGCACCACTTCAATGCTTTATTATAAATAAAAATATTTAAGATACCTACTGAAAGAAATAATGATATATATAACATATATATTTTGATATATATATATATATAATGGAAGAAATTTGATATTGTTCGTCTATGAAAAGGCATCACTTATACTTTTCATTCAATATACAAAACTCATTGGTTTTATTTTTTTAATAAATCATTCATATATTATTTTTTATTAATTGTTTAAATTTAATTATGCAATTAATGTTTTCATGTAATTGTATTTGGTATTTTTTATGACTTAATTTATATTTTTCACATTTCACAGTATTATATTTAAAGTTTACATAATGTGAATTTTTTAATAGAATCCCAACATCTAATATTGTAACATGTGTATTATATAGTCTTTCTGATAAAAATTTGTCATTACTAACTCAAACATTAATTTCTTGTATTGTTAGATTAGTTTCATCATATATTGATTTCTATAATTTTTTTGTCATTTTGTACACTATAACCTGTCATCTATGTATATATAGGAATCATTTTACTGAAGATAATATTGAAAAATTCCATTTGGACATCACACCGAGTAGATTTTAAATTTATATGTTTTCTTATTGAAGGATTTATGATGTTTTCAAATTTTTTGTTCTTAGTGAATGAAAAAAATTGTACTTATTAAAATGTATATCTAATCTAATAAAATAATATAATATTGTTGAAATTTTACTCAAATAATTTAATACACTATGTTTCAATGTTTTTATTATAGGTAAACAAAATATTTTATTTATGAGAAACATGAAATATTTTATTTTATATATATGTATTATACTATCCATTATAACAAATTAAAATTTATCAAAAGTTTTTGTCATGTTTATCTATGTTTTTCATGTGAAATTATATTTTGATTCCATTTCTCCATATTTTGGTATTAATTCTTATTTTATGTATACCATTATTAATGTGCCTATTCTATTGGTTTTGATGTAGGGAATATATATATTTCAATTCCGAGCTTCAACCATGTGTTTTAGGAATTTATTAATTTATTGTGGGATGTGTTTTGAAGTTGTATGATGAAAAAGATAGAAAATGGATCAAGCCTGGTGCATGATGAAAAATCGATTTCTTATTGTTTTCAAGAAATGTGGTGTATATGATTTGTTTAATATTGTATTAGGATCTGATAAAGAATGAAAATGATGACATTGGTAATCAGAAAAATTTATATTCACCATATTGTTTCACCATAATAATACAATTAAATATTATCTTTACAATTTTATGAGCCTCATAATGTTTTTATCATCCACTCCATTTTGTACATTTTTTTTACTGATATGTCTATTTAATTTTTAGATTATCACATCAACCTCTGTATATTTATCTTCCTAATAAGTTTTACTTTAATTTATCATATCTATTTAATATCTATGTATATTACCACTTTTCATATTTCAAAAATGAGTTTAACCCCATATTTCTTCTTGTTGGTGTTCAAAACATTGTTTAAACTCCCAATTATTATCTATTTTTACTTTTTTGGTTCTCATATTTATATTAATGGTTGATTTTTTACTCTCATTAATTATTTTATGAAATATGTGATATAATATTCTTAGTGGAAAACTTAATACTCACTTTTTCATACTAATAAAATTTTCAATGGCATATCAAAACCCTCAAAATGATAATTTTATTACTATTTTTTATAAAAAAATGTATTGATAATTAAAAAAATAAACAATATAGGCATAAGAAAAGGTATATTTGAAAATTATGACATTATGATATAATAAACCCATTTATTTATCCTTCATTTAAAATAATAACCCCATTTGGGTTTCACCATTACCGTTTATAACTATAATGAACAGGTCATTGAATACAGTTTGGTTATTATAAGATTGGAAAGATAGAAAAAAAGTACCAATGTTCCCCATGAATAATACCATAAATATCCCACTAATATTTAGAATTCTAATTATTTTTTTGCAGGTAGTTGTGGAATATAGTGTTTAAGAGGAATAAGCGTGTTAAGCCTACATTGGTGAATTATCCTCAAACTTGAATGATTATAAGCATTCTTAGGATATCTTTATTGGATTATAAATATATAGTAATATTATTTTATGTGGTGAATAAACTTATAGAATGCACAATGATTGCTTGGGGTGTTCGACATATTCTTGAGCTTATAAAAGTGTAAGATTGGAATCTTTGGAATGGTTTTCTACATTCTAGGATAAATTTTCATGTGTAATATTGTGTTGATTTTAAGTGGGAAGCATTTCCAATTCATGTTAAAACAGAATGTGTTAGGATGTTATTTAACCGAGTTTGTTAAGGTGTGTGTTACATGCTGAATTTATAAGTAATGATGTTAGAAATGAATCCTTAAATGGTATCATAGGAAGAATAATGGGGAAATGTTTAAGTAATTACCCATGACCTGAAAAATGGGATACTGGGACCTTGTAATATGTTATTTATGTGTGTTAGGTTGTATAAATGTAGAACATTAATATATATAATAGATTTTTTATTTCTATATTGATTTAAATTCTATATAGGGTGATAAATGGACAACATGAGTTTTCATGGGGGAGAAAAGATGTAATATGTTGTGTTTTTAGTTATGTGTGAGATGTTTATAAATTACCTTATTATTTTATGATTTATTTGTGGTAATGGAACATTCAGGCGGCTTATGATGGGTAGAATTATGAAGTTTCATTGTATGACAAAATTTTCCCTAAAGGTAATTGACCCTTTTTGACATTACACTAATATTTATATATTCACATACTAACTCGAGTAAACAATGGTTTTTGTGATTTTTACTAAGGATTATGTTCTCAATCACTATATATAACACCTTTTAAGACTAAAAATTAAATTTATGATGTTTCAGGTAATTAAATTTTGATTGTGTGGGTGTTTTTTATTTCTAGAAATAGTTTGACGCTTTATATGCATTCTTCTAGATTATTAATGAGTGTGTTGTCCACACTTCATTCAATTATTTGTTTCAGTTCCATTTCATGCGTATTGGTATGTATTACTTACCTTTGAGTTTTTTTGACTATTTTAATTTGAGGGTGTTCTAGTATATTATGTAATTCATATAACATGACTGGTGATATAGATGTGTAATGATTTGTGGAATGACTTAGAATACTTGATATTAAGTAGAATCATTTCATTTTTCCCATTTTATGTTATCATAAAATAGTTGACCATTATTTTATGATTCATTAAAGGTATATTTAAGGGTTGTGAAAATAATTTAACAGATAAATGATTTTTTATGGTAACTAGATGATATTAGTGGTGTTGCGTGTTGTTATAACCAATAACACTGGGAGGATATAAGCTTGATCTTATGATATTTTAATTGACGAAAACCTAAGTTAGGTTTTTTCTATTTTAATATCATAGATCTAATAGGATAAATCATATAATTGTTTTATACTTGATTAAGGTTTTGATCCTTTTGATAAACACCCACAAAATGTTCCAGCAATAATGATAAACATTCACCATAATTGTTAAGTGTTATTAATACATCTTTTATATGATGTCAAATTAATGATTAACATTAATTAATATTTTTTAATTGCTAATAATCTACTAAAACATTTTTGATTCAATGGTTTATACTTAAAAATTATATAACTTTTATGTATCATATTTCTAACTATCATTGTAGTTCCCTTCTGGTGAAATTGTCGTCTTGAATGAATGATACATTGGTCAGTTTCATGAATGTTTTGTAAAATTTATTGATTTTAAATTCCCTATTTCCCTTTTTTTTCATTTATGTTTTAATACATCTAGTAAATTCAGTAATCATTAATTAATGACTGTCTCTTGGATATAGGGATGATGAGATGAACTGCTGAACCACTAACAATTTCTTATTCTCACAGAGTTGTTTCTTTAAAATTTGGTATTTCTATGCAAAAATAACAAAATATTTATTTATGATAAAAAATCCTGATTTCCAAAAAATCATGTATTATTCAACCCCAAAAATTGAATGATGTTTAGAAATTTTATTGGTTATTTAGTAGCTAAAAATAAAATTTCTTTTCTAGTCAGAATTATTTGTAATTTGAAAAATAAAATTATCTACATGCTTCATAATTACATTTTTTTGATCCAATGTTTTTAGGTGATGTGGAATAAAAAATTAATTTTATTGACCCTATTATTTATGGTTTTTTGTAACTATATACAATACATTTTCCCTTATATGATGAGGAAGTAATTCCAAAAGTAAAAAAAAGATTTCATTTGGGATGAAAAGAATCCAAGTAAGAATGAAAGGGATAAAACACAATAAACCTATTTAGGTTTGATATTTTCCATAAATTCTCTTTCTATTTTTTAATTTTTAATTTTTTATTTTTCTAATATGTATTATATAATTTGTTTCCCCTTATTTTGTTTTCTTATATATTATTATTTATTCTTGTGGAGTGAAATATTTCCATGAATGTTTTTTCCAAAAACATTTTTTCTCTCTTGGACGAGTTGGTCAAAATTAATTATATATAGTTCAATTGATCTAATAAGTGTATAATGAAATGTATTAAGGTAGATTTTTTATTTTTCATCTTGAATTGTGAATTTTTAGTAATTTATAAAAATGAATAATACATTTGTAGAAATATGCATTTGGAGTTCATTCTCAGTGTATATTTTGATACAACATGCTTTTATAGCATATGTATTACTGTGAATTTTTATTCTATGTATGAGGATTTCAATTTTTAGATTAAGAGGAATGCAATTTTTATCACTGAGTATAATTATCAAAATATTAAATGGTAGTTCTTTCTCAAAAATAATTTTTACAAACCACACACTTCTACACATTATATGTAATAATTGTTCATATATATAATTATTCACGATCATCAATTTCAAGTCACCACCTTTTATATCTTACTACCTTATAGTTTGGAATCAACATCAATAAGGGCTGTATATTCTACTCATTTAGCATATATTAGGATAATAAAAAATTAATAAAGATCAGTATATGTGTAGAGGTAATTTCATCACATAATTTTCAATTCTACTAGAATTTTTATAGTCGTCTATTATTTACCTATCTATTTTTTATAGATTTCAGTTTCTATAATATATTCTATTCCATTTATCATATGTGTTGACTAGTACATGAAATAATATCATAACTAGTGAATAACTATTTAACAAGTTACTCAACTATAATTTCCATATTCTTATTGACATATTTGATTTATAACACTTAATTTTTTAGTTTTAGTATCTTAAAAAAACTATTAATATAAATAAAACAAATTCCATTAGATTTTTGTTTCTTAATAATCCATGGTCCTTTGATAGTTTAAAAATCAATTTCTCAGATGTCTAGTGTATGAATGATTTGCGTCTCTTCTAAATTGGAAAATAATACTTTCATATCATTTTTACCTTATCTTCTACTATATATTAGTAAAGATAATAAGTAATATTAATCTAAAACCAAGGGTCTTTCATATAGAATAATGATATATTAATTTCATTACCTTTACAAAAAATTATTCCAACAAAAAAATATTGATACAAATTCGTTAGAAAAATAATATGACTTCACTTATAACTCATTATTATAGATAAAAATAGCATGTAATTGTTTTTATAATTAAATTGTGTGTTATATACAATTATTTATACAATTACAACTGTAATTAAATTCATTGAATGCTTTTTATATAATTTTATTATGTGTCAAACATTTTCCTATGTGTTAAATATTAAAAAATGAAAGAAATAATAATTTTGATTTGGTATATATTTTAGGATATTGAAAATATATTTCTAGAAAAAATACACTATTATTCTATTTAATAAACATCCAAGAATATTGTCTCTTAATTTAATTCAATTTCAATTTAATGTGATATCTTCATAATTTTCAATCTGTATATTTACATTTCATACACTATATTAGGAGTTATACTTTCCATTAATGTCCAATGCACTTATTTTTAATTGATTTTTGATTTCAACTATTACTCAAGGATGATATAGGATCTATCTACAACATTATTTTTGGAAAATAGGTTATTCAATTCATAAAATATTACCTTAGATATAAAAATGACTACAAATTGTATTTTTATTATTATTTAGATGAAAAAAAAAACAAAACATGAGACAACTACCACTCACGGGGGTCATAAATAATGATAGGAAGGGGAATAAATTATAAAAAAGTTCTTATAATCATCTGGAAAGGAACCCAAACTATTTTAGAGAGTGAGATTATCAAATGTATTTCCTTTGCTGGAAAGTGTGTTAGATGTAGAGTTACAAGTTTATTTTATTTTAACTTCCTTCATTCATCTTTGGTTTTATATTAGAATATGTTATGTTAAAACATTTTAGTAAAAATTCGATTTTAGAGACTAATGAAATCTCTTATATTACCTTATTTAATCTACAATGGAGGGATCTCAATGATTGATGGAGAAAGGTTAAACTATAAACAATTATATCATCATGACATTAAATATTTGGTTATACTATAATATCTTTTCTCTAAATTTATATAACATATGGATTAAAAAATTGGAATAAATTTCACACCACAATAAAAAAAGTGTATCTATTTAGAGTACAAAGAATTCAGGGGGTTGAAACAATGCTATATATAATTAGACCCCAAAACCTCAAGCATGGGTAGTGAATACTGAACAATGGTGAAACACTGACAAGGACTCCATTTTTTTTAATTTCATGGAAAATAAGGGAATAATATTTTTTATATGACATAACTCCCTTTGAAAAAGAACCTTGGTTAACCCTACTTGATTGTGCATGATAAGTTATGATGTAGTGTTACAGGTCGTGCTAGAGTCAATTTTTTTAGAAAAACATAATGTCATAAAATATTCATAGGGTCCCTCCATGATAATATCCTTACCAAAGGCAATGAAGTGGAAAAATTCCCTACTAAAGTTACACTTTTATAGATTAACCCATAGGGCAACACTTTATAGAAAATAAATTTTAAAAATTCATGGATCTGGAATCCAAATAGCATTATATCATAGAAAATTTTGTCACATCATTACATTTGAAATTCCTTTAATTACGCAACATAAACCCAAGTTTCCATCCTGAGCTCCATCCCCTCTTCTTTTCATGGTTAAACAGACAAGACAAAAGGTCATCACAAATATCTTCCACCAAGACCTTTAATCAACTCGATTAACCCTCCAAACTCTTCTTGAGTCGATTCATATCATTCCCACCATATCTTCACACCCATGTATTTCCTCATATCCCAGAAAACACCACAAAAATCCTAATATATCTCAAACCATTATCTCTATTCTAATACACAAATATTCCAATAACCCTTTCCCCAAACCCTACCAAATCCTTCACTCTTAACCATCTCCATGGATTATTGAAAAAAAGTAGACCACCCTTCAATGTGAAAATGACCATCAACCCCATAAAACCAAGAATCTATTTGTGAAACATAGAAATTAGTTCAAGACCAAGCATAACAAACCACTAACCAATACATCCTATCAAACATCCAGTATCCCACATCTTCTCAAAACCTTATCCATACCAAGAAATCAACCCCTTACTCATCCTTGAGTGAGGTTTTACACTAATTCCACCTCTATCTTTTCTTATGATTTAAAAACATCGTTCATTGATACTGGCTTGGGAAACAAAAAATTTTAAGGTTTTAAATGAATAAAACCTTGCATATGTGGGATATGTAGTAAACTGGCAATGAAAACAATATCATGGATGGCCTATGAGCTATATATTTCAAGAACATTTTAAATGTGGGAGGGAAGGCCTTCAAGAGTTGACATGAGTTTTTATCAAATCTCGAGATTACCATGGAGCATGGACAGTCTTGTCTGGGTCAATAACACTAAACCTTGTTAATAGTAGGCATTAGGGTAGGAATTGGTATTTAAAACACTAAATTTTTCTAAACCAGTGATTAAAATGAAGTGAATTTAATTCCCATTAGAGTTCACATACAATCAGTCTGGTCCACCCTTATAGTAGACCTAATGAAAAAGCATGATATAACCAAATATGAAGAGAAGCTAGTTGATGAAATCGATCATATGGAATATATATTTATCCATAATATGCTCTTGGATTTTCTAGGTTGATTTAGATATCTCAGCAAGTCATTTAGATTTACATATATTTTATATAATTTATAGTCTTAGAAATTATAACATCGTGAGGAAGTTTGACATATATATTATAGGCTAATGATAAAATTACAAGGTTAAAATCATGGGTGGTAATTTTTTTTCCAATTTAGAGAAGAACCTGAGAGCCTTTATGCAATCTATGTCACTTGTCTGACTTTTAACGGTATAGTTTATTGATTTACCATTTTTGTATAAGAAGATATTTTGTAAGAAGAAATGAAAGTAGTGCATGTGGAATGAGGAGTGAACTTACTTTATAGATGTGGGTGAGGCTGATGAGGGACATGCATTTGATACCTCATATTCCAGACCTCCACCACCACTGAGGATAGGACATGCCTCTACTATATAGGCCACACCACATTCACTCTCTCTGCCATATTTGAATAGGTATTTTGGGATTAATTCTAGCACTTGATAGAGATTCATAACAAGATCTATATATCGCTCCATCTTTCCTATGATCCACCACCTATTCCTGCTCGAACCCCGATACCTATACCACTACCCCCATTCACATCATCATAAATAATAACCACCACATACCTCTATAAACATACCTAGTTTTACCAAATCTATCCATATTCTCCAACCTCCAACATCATCCCACCTATAGCCTCATTCAATCATACATTTCAAAGGATCCCCATCCCCATTAGAGTCACTACTCATTAGACATTAGATATCCTAGTTTATGTCACCGCACACTGTAAAATTGCATTATATACCCAAAGGAAGTGTAAGTGGAAGATATCTAAGCTACCCAAGGAAATCCCATTCATTGATCTAACTACATGGAACATTTATTTCCACAAAATATAAGAGGCATCAACAAAATATAATTTCATGTTTACCACTACTTCAATTTAATCCCCCACCACTATTATAAACTCCACTACTATGATGGAAACTACTGTTATTGGTATTAAGCTGATAATTTGATGAAAATTGAGATGAAATATATTTTAGTGACAAATAAATTAGTTCCAATTCAAGACTAGTTACAGAGATCATTGTTGATGATCTAGGATCGGGCACTAAGAAGGCTCCCATAACCAAGGATGCCTTAATTTGAAACCTTTCCACAACCATTAATGATACCCTAGCCTCTCACACCATATAGATACCTCCTAACCTTGGGAGTACTATTATGTCCCCCATTGAGAATAAATCTCAACAACTATCATATTTATTTGTATATAATTTGAGTCTACTAGGTGATCTTTAGGAGGTTATATAGTGGAATGACTAGTCACAAAGTGTGTAGTCTCTCTCTTTTATACATCTTTTCAAATTTTTTATATTTTTCTTGTATTTATGTCACTTTGAACCAATTGTATCATATTTTTGAATTTCTACTGATGATATAAATAGAAATTAACATTTTTATCAGTGATATTGTTTTTAAAAAATTTCTTTTTATTTGTACCCAACCCATTCTAAAGTGCAGAATATATTTTGTAGAAATACAATGAACCATAAAATCTAATAAATTTATGTATTTGAATGTTATTAGTATTTTTAAGGATAAAATAAAATATTCTATAATAATTAGGTAAGATTATTTGATCTTGTAACATTATGGATCATACAGATATGTATCAGATTTTATGTTTATTTCTTGAACTTGTAAGTTTTGGATACCTTGAGAGTCACTACCATAAGTATAATATCATGAATTCCCTGGTTTCTGTGTATAGAAGAAAAATATTGAGTTTTTTTGTTTCTTCATGTTCAAAAATATGGTGCACAATGATATAAAATGTGTAAATATATTGGGGGGTACGAACAGATCTATGAAGATTTTTGAGTTTGGATTGGAAAAGGAAGAAACTTTCAACGACATGAAGTCCATCAACGGTTACCCATTCTGGATGTCTCATGTTCTTTCAAATAGTCAGAATGATGGGTATGGGATTGATGGTAATATATAGAGTCTTGGATGCACTATCTTGGAGATGCTAACTCATTACATTCCTTATTCACATTTGGATGATTTCCAGGATCTATTTTGGATTAGCGAGGGTGAGATTCTTCCTCTTCACAATACTTTCTCTGATGATTCTCATGAATTTATCTGGCATTTCTCTCAAGTGAACCTATCTCGTTTCCCTAATACTAGGCAACTCTTGGACATTTCATTCACGAAGAAGTACTTTCTTACTATATCTTCTTTTAATTCTCCCCATAATTACTCATATAATATTAAATGATTTAAAATGGATTAAGAATACAATAGTCTATATATGAAAATAGTCTAAGAATTATTTAATCAGGTATCAACTGTAGTTCATAATCTTCTAATAAGGTAGCATATGTACATTTTGGACTCCCTATTATTGAAGTGTTTCTTTATGTATTTTTTTACAACCTTTATTCCTTAAAACATTTATTGGTATAGATTTTTTATTAGGGAATATCTAAGTGTCATTATTATCTTTTTTATTAAATCCCTTGACATAATTAAATGTAATATCACTCGCAACCCGCATTCCAGTTCTGAGTTATTTTAATGATATTAATGATATCATGCACCGGTAAAATTTACCTCACCTAAAAAATGATTTTTCAGTTGTAAGTGATATAATATCATGCTAGTGTGAAATTGAGTGTTGTTGTATGATCCTTTAAGAAGAGCTAGAGGATATGAGAGCTGGACAATATGAGTTGAAGCTATTGTATCTAATTGTTTTTATTCCATATGGATGATATAGCCACAATTTTTACCATGGAAGTAGGCCTTAATTGAGATAGTTAAAATTTATAGACATCAATATGTATGTTTTAATCTATGTCAATAACCATGGCAGTAGGCTTAAATGGCCATGGAAAAACTGTGGTGATATCTGGATAGTTCCAGAGTTTAAACTATGGTAGTATAATTAAATGTCCATGTTTATACTATGGATATATCTAACTATTACCATGGTTTAAACCATGGAAATATCTTTCTATTTCCACAGTTTAAACCCTAACTATAGTTGGATTCTCTTTTAATGCAAATAGGGCCCATGGCTTTTCAAACTCATGGCTGTAGGGTACACCAACTATTTTTCAGCATAGTGAAACATTTTAAAACAACAGAAATAACATTATTTTGTCATTTTTTAGTAATTAAGGGTTTTTTGTAGTTCATTCTTACAAAAAAACCCATGTAAAATAATCATGGTTATTTTCCCTCTTTTATTAATTTTCACCTGTTGATAGTGGGGGAGAATGTAAATAGATATCTTCTTAAAATGGGGAATATAATCTAGTTTCTTTTTTAGATGATCATGAAGGGTGAGGGGATCTAGGAAAAATATTTCTAAATTAAGGAGATATTGATGTGTTGATAGCTGAAGTTTGGAAAATTGATCATATAAATGTTTTAATGATTATGATAAATACAAATGGGTAGATTTAAGAATCATTTTATAGAATAAATCCTACTAGAACCCTCAATAAATTTAATTGAAAAATGATGAATTTTAGTCGATCTCAATTGAGACATGACCAATATAGAATTGCTCTCACATTAAGGGATAGATTTGTATCACAATAACAATTCTATCATATGGTGAGGTGTTTAGATAACCTTTATATTGAAGTAGGTTTATGAATTGTTTGTTAAGAAAACTTTAATCATGAGTTAGAGATGTTTTTATATTGTACGCATTTGTAACATGATCATGTATGAGTTGGAATAACATTAAATTTAAGTAGATATACATAGGAATAAAATGAGTGAGTTTCAACTACATATGTATAATGACCATGTGAAGGAGCTAATCACATCGTAATTGATATATGTTAATCTCAAAAAGTGGAGAAACCATAAAAAATCCACTTGGGTGGTAATGGTTTGAGACAATTACAGGTTCTGAAGTTTTGGGGAATGCCACATAATAGTGATGAAAATACGCCACAATGAGTTTGACTTGAGAAGGGTGATTGATCTATTGTTTAGGAGAAATGAAAAGTTCTAATCCAAAATTAGTGCGATACTCTACAAACAGAATCAAATATCTTTTTTTTGTACTCTAATATCACTGGGATTCAGTATTCAATATCTTTCAAGTATTTGAATCATGTTTCATGAAAAGAAACCATTTCAAAATTCATTATATTTTATAAATTAATATGAAACTAATATAAATAATTTGTGTATGTGGAAAAAAATGATATGACATTCATAGGAGAATTCATAGAGGGATTCAAAATGATTTTGAAGAGGCAAAGATGGGTTTATAGTAATTCAAAATTCCCAAATTACTTTTGGTACATAAATAAGATATTATTCAACTTTATGGTTCTCATTTTTCATTTTGTAAACGAAGTTCAATATGATACTACAACTCATTTTCATATTCCTTTGAAAAAAATTAGAACCATGGGTAGTAGGATCAAAACTATTTCACACCAAGTATTAGACGCCTAATAATAAGAGTCATAGAACATATGAAAAAAACATTGTGTCTATTAGTGTTATTTCTTGCTCAACCTCACATCACCATTTCACAATCATTGATATCTTCATTCACTAATCGATGACCAAAAACATGTTTTTTTAAAGTGGGAGTTGCTGTTTTTTTATCACCACTAATCCATTCAACCACCACTAGAAAATTTTACACTACCCTTATATTAAACATATTCCATAAAAGGTACCAAAGAACGTTCATTATATTGATTCCTATAACTTATATATAAATATTTATGAATTCGTAACTAAGATAGTTGTTTAATAAAAATATTTCTCAATATTTTTTTGTAATAACCAGAGTCATTATAGAACCAACTAAAACTGAATAATTTTTTAAAAAATTTATAAAAAAATCCATAAAAAATTTCAATGTGTATTAAAGAATTATATTATTCTAATATTTATAAATTTTCCCATTAAATGTATGAACACATTTTATATTCACTAAATTAATATGGTCGATGATGCATATAAAAATATAGAACTCTACCTCAACTTCAGAAAAATAATATTATTTTCACCTAAAACATTAAAAAATATTAAAGTCTTTGAAAGATATTCCATATACTTATCTAATACTAATTATAGAGAGATCTCATGGGTATTCACCTAGATGGGGGTTGAATCTATTAATGGATATCTTTTATTATTTCCTTAAAAAACCTTATTTATCATTTAAGATGAATGTTTATCAAGCTATCTTCAAATATTTCATCTTCAGTATGAAATTTTATGAAGTTATTCAATTAAACATAGTGACCTATTATAACCCCACAAAAGTTTTGGGTTTTTTAAATAAATTTAATTTCTTCAATAACTTTCATTACACAGAACACACAGTTTAAACAAATAGAAATATAATATTAAAATATTATTATGGGACCATTATTATTGGGGTCGATTTTTGAACCCTGTGGAGCCACTTGGGAGTGATAATGTCAATTTATTTTAATTAACATAATGTAAAGACAAAAATGACAAAAACAAGTATCTTTTAGTAAATTAAATTTTCCACATGGTTATATAAGTTATCGTTTCGACTATAAATATTATTTTGAAAGATAAAAACATTTTTTACATCATGGTAGTTCATTTAAAACTTTTAGGCATTAGATAAATTAAATTGTTTGTGACAAAATAAAGATGGAGTGTTTACCTAATCGATAAATGATTTAAATAAATAAGATTATAAAGACTAAAATAATATCCAAAAACTATAAATTTATTATTGGATGATTTTATGTAGACCATGATTAATATTATCTTTGACCTTAATAAGTTTTTGAACTTTAGAAACTGAAAATCATTATGTAATAAAATAATATTTTCACAATTTCCTAAAGAGCCCCTCCTCCCCCTTATAAAAAGGTCCTCACCTCTAACCCATTCCTCACACCTCTAACGCCCCTTGGCTCATCCAAAATCTTCCCTATTAAGCACCCTACATACCTCTACTCCTCAGAGAAGACTTAACATAGGCATAAGGCACTTAACCAAACCATTTTTATTCAAATGAAAGGGAGTTACCTGATTTAAAGGTAAAGTATTCTCTTAACTTCTTTTGTTTAATTTTACTTATCCAACCCCCTAACTACTTTTTATTCATTTTTTTATTACAACACCAGTATACTAAATATAATGGGAATATTTATGAGAAGTATTCTAACTACACTTACACACACCTCCATCTAATTGGTAAAGAACACACTGTTTCTGTGGATAGGAAACTAACGCCTCATGAAACGATGATTATTCAATTATCACATACTGCCTCTCATGGAAGCCATTATGAGGGAAATTTATTTATATAAGATATATATTATGTTTATTGTTTCTTTATACTTCAGTATTTTCCATTTATAACATTCTTTTATGGTTTCCATTATGTGTAGACGCGATAATTTCATTTGAGGAAGTGTGGACTACCGCCCCCTCAAACTGATATGACTCATTAATTCCATATGTGGGCCATATAAAGGATGGATTTAATGATATTATATATGATATTACACTGTAATTTTAATATTCCTATGTATAATTATATTTTAATTCCATTAAAATAAAAAATAGAAATGAAAGTAGCATTCATGCGTACGTACGACTTACCGTCTCCATGAATGATGCATTTCAATTCTTATCTCAAAATTTTATATTCTATTATAAATATGTAAATATACTGGATATATATGATATATTGGATATCTACATCATGAATATAATTCTGGAGATAATGGATATTTGACCACATGAACAACTTGTAGTTATAAGAAGTTTATTTTTTATTCATGTACGAAATATAGAAAAAATGACCGTTATTAACATAAATGATTACATAATGTTTGTAACATGGTAATAAGTGATATAAAAGTAATAATAAACATGAAAAAGTATCTTAATCAAGTATAAATTTACTTTAGTTTATTACTGATGAGATTAATGAATGAATGGGTCAAATCAGACATGAGGTAAGGGACTTCGTCTCAATCTCCTTTAACTGAAGCATATTTTGTCTTAATACATGACTTTTTTATACGCTGTATAAACACCTTTAATTTTCATTTCATTCAAAGGGAATCTTTTTCTACATGGTGTTTTACTAAATGAAAAAATGAATGTTTTTTATGTGATCAGTGACAATGACCTTTCAGCCTACATGAGTATTATTTCTTCTTTGTCATCCTTAACAAGTCGTAATGTTTTTAAATCGAAAATAAATACCATATACTCTTTGAAATATTTTGGTATTGAAAATCATTTTTATAATGGATTTTTTATGTCAATATATTTAAGTGATATATTGTGATTGTAATGTAAAAATGTCTTTTCCTTTATATTTATTGTATGTGTTATGATTTTATCATGGTACCTGAAAATTTGACGGGTGGATATGTGATAAACCAAATGATGGTTGGTGTCGTGATAAACCTAGATGGGTGGTTATGTTTTATCATCTAATGCATTGGGTATGGATGTCAGTCATATGGCTATTACATTTAGTGATATGTGTGGAAGTCGACCGCATGGTTATTCTATTTAAGTATGTTTATGTCACAAGTTACCTTTATATGTTATGTGTTATTTATATTGGTTTTATGTTAATCCTTTGGTTAGAAAAGGGTATGAAATGATCCTTTATTGAGTGAAGAGTATTTAATACTTAATAAAGGTGAAAGGTATTACATATGATAATGTATTCATGGTTTACTTATTGTTTTGAAAAACTAATAGATTTCATTCTTTGTGTATCAGTTACTGAGCTTTTTATTCTCATCCCATGTTTTTGAAATGTTTTTCACTGGTCATAAAATGAAATAGTGTCAAGGATGGGATCATGAAAAAGTTATTCCGTCTAAAACATGGAACTAGGCGTGACTGTTTTTTCCAAGAATTTTTATTTTGTAAAAAATAATCAGAGTTGAGTAGAAATGTTTACTTTGTATCTTTTGGGATGTAATGTAATAGTGATGAACTAATTCTCTAAAACTCTGAACCAGAAAAGATCATCAATTTGAATTATTAAATTAATTCAAGATTATGTAATGTATTATGTTCGGGTCCTTATAGTTGGTTTTAGAGGCCAGTTTAGATAACATTTGGAGTTAGGGTATTGTTAAATTAATATCCCTAAAATAATTTATGATAATATTGAAGTGATATAGAATTTAACAATTACCATATTACTTCACCTAAGATATTTCTATTTTCAGAATGGTTTTCCGTAGAAGAAATATTCCAGCTATGTTGGGACGACATCAGGAGGAAGACAACCATCCAAATCAACAACCTGAGATGGTCGTAATCGGAACTGAATAGTTTGTTGTAGCGATGGAACAATTTACTCAGGCTATAAATGGTGGTGGTATCCATATACGAGATTAGCTAGATCAACCACAGAGGAACATGTCAGTAGTGGAGCATTTCATGAGACAATATCCCCCATCATTCATAGGATAATATAACCCTATGCTAGAAGAAGGGTGGATTAAAGCACTGGAGGATATTTTCGATGTTATGGGGTGTTCAGAAAATCAAAAGTTTAGTCTTTCTATTTACCATTTTGAAGGTGAAGCTGATCAGTGGTGGTCTATGGTGAAAATATCAGGGATAGTGAGGAGATTGATGCTCTTTATTGGGATGAATTCAAAGGTATTATTCTCAAGAAATATTTTCCAATGGTGGTTCATCTTCAGATGGAAAAGAAATCCCTAGAATTGAGATAGGAGGATGACTCAGTGGTTTCTTATGAAATAAAATTCACTCGACTGGCAAGGTATGCTTCAAATTTCATATGAGATCTTGATAGAAATATCAACAGTTTTTAATTAGGATTAAAGCCAAAGTATCGAAGGGCTTTAGCTTTTTGTGAGATCAAAAGTTATAAATTTTTTTTTCAATGTGTGGATAAGGTAGAAATGTAGTTTGTTGATGATCACATGTTCTTTGACAAACAACAGAATAAGAGTTCATGATGGAAGACGAAAGGGAAGAACTCTTTAAAAATGTCTGATGGTAAGAAAATTACGTTTACAGTTTTTGAAAATTGTTGTACAAAGCAGGCTGGGGAATGTCTTTTGAATTCTGGTAAGTGTTAAAAATTTGAAAAAATGGGACATAAGGCTCGTAATTTCACTGAAAAAGACTAGGGTAATGGTAAGAAAAAAATCTGATATACAATCAGTAAAATGTTTTAAGTGGAATGAAATGGATCATTATGAAAATGAGTGTCCAATAAAGAACTCAACTGAGGGAAATAAACCAAACTACAAGTAGAAAGGGGTGGTGAAGTCCTTTGCAACTACTTCAATAGATGTTGGGCCATACAATTAAGTAGTATTAGGTACATTGATTGTTTTTTCAGATTATGCCCATGTGTTTTTTGATTCAGGGTCTACACACCCCTTCATTTTTGAGAAGGTTTCTAGTAAATTGGGAATTCCATCTCAAGATATGAATCCTAAGTATATTGTAAAAACACCTAGTGGAAATGTTGAGACAAAAATAAACTATATGAACCTTCCTGTACTTGTGTGCAGATAGAATCTACCTGCAAACCTTACTGTTTTTCCTCTAATAGAGTTTGATGATATTATGGGTATGGATTGGCTTTCTGTTTTTCATTCTAATACTGAATTCAGAGCTAAATAGTTTTATTTTTAAAAATATTTTCACTTTGTGTACAAGAATTAACCCATAATTTTGATAACATATCAGGAAGATGAGAAACTAGTAAAATATGCAAATAAATGTTACCTTGCACGTATTGCTGGAAATAAAGGAACTATTCAAATTAATGATGTTCCAATGGTAAATGATTACCTTGATGTTTTTACTAATATGTTTCTTGGTATTATACCTGATCTAAAAGCTGAATTTACAGTTGAATTATTTCCTGATGTAATTCCATTTTCAAAACCCCCTTATCAAATGACTCAAATTGAACTTTTATAGTTAAAGAAGCAATTATAGGATTTATTAGATAAAGGATTCATTCAACCTAGAACATCACCATGGGGGTGCTCTTATCTTATTTTCTAGAAAGAAGGATGGTTCAACGAGAATTTTCATTGATTATAGATCATTGAATAACATCACTATTAAGAATAAGTATCATTTTCCTCAAATCGATGATTTGTGTGATCATCTATAGAGAGCTCAGTATTTTCCAAAGATTGAATTGAGTTCGGGGTACCATCAGTTGAATGTAAAGGAAGAAGACATTCCAATGACCGCATTTCATACTAGATATGGCCATTAGGATTTTTTAGTTATGCCTTTTGGGATAACCAATTCACCTGTTGTATTCATGGATTTTATGAATATAATTTTCCGTGAGTTCTTAGATAAGTTTGTGGTTGTGTTCATTGATGATATTTTGGTTTATTATAAAAGTAAATAAGAGCATGAAAGTCTTTTAAGGGTTGTATTTTAAACCTTAAAATAAAAGAAACTTTTTGGTTAATTCAGTAAGTGTCGGTTTTGGTAACCGAAAAATTTCATTCCTTGGTCACATTATTTAAAAAATGGTATAATTATTGATCCTTCTAAAACAAAAGTCGATGAAGAATGGCCAAGACACAAAAATATAACTGGGATCCACAGTTTTCTTGGTTTGGCAGGTTGTTACCGGAGGATTGTTGTGAATATTTCACGTTTATCTTATCCAATGACTAAGTTAACTTGAAAATGCGTTAAGTTCATTTTGAAAAAATAATGTGATGATTGTTTTTAGTAATTTAAAAATAATATTGGTGAATGCTCTAGTTTTGGAAATGACATCCAAAAATGATGATTTTGTTATTTATAGTGATGATTAGTTGAAAGGACATGATTGTTTCCTTATGCAGAATGATAAGATAATTGCTTATGATTCACGTAAGTTGAAACCTCATGAGTTAAATTACCCTACACATGATTTGGAATTAGCTACTATTTTTTTGCTATAGAAATTTGGAGGCATCATTTGTATGGAGTAAAATGTGAAATATTTACTGACAAAAAATGTTTGAAGTATATATTCAATCATAATTAATTGAACATGAGACAGAGGAGATGGTTGGAATTAATCAAGGATTATGATTTCACAATCCTTTACCATCCGGGAAAATAAAATTAAGTGGATGATGCTTTCAGTCGAAAAATTAATTCTTCATTAACCATGTTATATTTGTAATGAGATCCTTTGTATTTTTATTTGATGAACTTTGGAATAGAAGTTGTTGGTGGAGGAAGTTCTTATGTTTTGTTTCAGGTGTTAGTGAAATCATCTATATCAGACATAATAAAGAAAATGCAAAAGGAAGATATTGTGTTACAAAAAAGGTAGAGTTGGTTCATAAGGGAAATTTAATTGAATTTATCATTGATAATGATTGTGTTTTGAGGTTTGGGATAATATTATGCATGCCATGTGATTTATAGTTGACATATTTGTTGTTATGTGAAGCTCATAGTTCCCCGTTTTCAGTTCATCCTGGCAGTACTAATATGTACAAATATATTCAAAAGTATTACTAGGGGGATAGAATGAAAAGGGATATTGCTGATTTTACTGTGAAGTGTTTGACTTCTCAACAAGTTAAAGTAGAGTGGTAGTTACCGAATGGGATGATTCAGTCTTTACCAGTTCTAGAGTGGAAATGGAAAAATATATCCATGGACTTTGTTGCGGGATTACCAAATTCATCTCAAGATAATAATGCAATATGGGTTTTTCTTGATCAATTGACTAAATCTTCTCAGTTCCTTCCTATTCTAGATACATTGACTCTAGATCAACTTACTCGGTTTTATGTTAAAGAGATAGTCAGGATTCATGGTGTTCCCCTATCCATTATATCTGATCATGATCCCATGTTTACTTCCATATCTTGGAAAGTCCATCATAAGTCGCTGGGTACAAAATTAAATTTAAGTATATATTTTCATCCTCAATCAGATGGGAAGTCAGAACGAACAATTTAGACCTTGGAGGATATGTTACATTCTGGTTCACCATATTACCAGGGAAGTTGGGATGAACATATTTTTTTGGTTGAATTTTATTATAATAACTATTTTCATTCTAGTATACAGATTTCTCCGTTAGAAGAATTATATGAAAAGTGTTGTTAAACTCCACCTTTTTGGGATGAAGTAGGTGAAAGGAAGCTGATGGGACAAGAATTGGTAGAAGAGATGGAATAAAAAGATCACTTGATTTAGAAGTACATGAGAATAGCTCAGAGTAGGCATAAAAGTTATGCGGATAACCTGAGGAAGGATCTTTCTTTTGAGGTAGGTGATCTTGTGTTTCTCAAAGTTTCTCCATAGAAGAGTGTGATGCGTTTTTTGTAAGAAGGGAAATTTGAGTCAGAGGTTCATTGGACCCTATAAAATCTTGGAGAAAGTTGGATCAGTTGGGTATAGAGTGGAATTACTTCTATGTTTGTCTCAGGTACACAATGTTTTTCATTTTTCAAAGTTGAGAAAGAATATTCCAGTTCTATTTCATGTTTTGAGCCCAGATATAGTTCAGTTGGAAGAGAATATCTCTTATGAGGAACAACCAGTCCATATTATTGACAGAAGAGAGTAAGTATTATGAAATAAGGTAATTAACTAGGTAAAGGTTTTGTGGAAAAACCCTATTGTTAAAGAGGAAACAAGGGAATCTAAAAAATCTATGGGGGATAAATTCCCCCACATATTTAATAAGTGAAATAAAATTGCGAGGACACAATTTTCAAAAGCAAGGAACGATGTAGCATCCCATGTAAATAAACAATAATACATTTTTATAACTATTAATATTTTTTAATTAAATATTAATTTTACTTTAAAGGGGTTTTTATTTGTGATGGTGTACCCTATAGGCAACAATGGGTTTCTTTGAAATCTTATGTTGCACAATAACAATATAATATTATTATTTTAAATGGTATTTAAATCCTAGACATTTTATTGGTGGTAATGAACAGAACTAACTACAATATGATTATACATGCTTGTTAAATTTTTTAACATTTATCCAATAAGAGATAGAGGCTTAAAATGTGAATGAATCTAATTTTAAGCATAATTTACATTAAATGGTTGATTTACAGCCTTTTGATGCTGAACCCTTTTTAAATCTAGTTTTATTCACTTATATTTGATTTATTTGAACAAATATAATTCTTCTCTAGAATTGGGACATCAAAATTTACTTTGGGTAAATTTTTGATATTTTTATGATAAAATTCAAATTTTAATGAAAAGTGAAAAATGTTGTATTTTAATTCAAAACTACCTTTTAATCTAATTTATTTATATGGAAAGATTAGATTTTTAGTTAGTTTTAATGTGTAATTAGTTTATATTTTTACCATTTTATCCAATTTTGTTTATTTGAATTAATTTCACTTTGAAATTGGACATAAACAAGTGTCAATCTTTTGATAGTTATTATTTCTTAAAAACAAGACTTTTGTTTTGATAGTAAGAATTAATTTTAAATTAGTTTCTGCCACTTCTCTATTTTGAATTTGGAAAAATGGATTCCATATTTAGAATTTGGAGGTCCAAATTGTGTAAATATATAACTTTTATTTGTAGACATTATGAATATTTACTTCAGTAAATATTTTATTTACCATGGTTAAAGGGTAAATCTGGTAAATAAGGGTAATAAAATATTACTATAATAATATAAAATTAACCTATAATGTGTCCTAATCCTATTGGTTGATACATATCCGACCAGGGGCATATTTGAGTTGATTTTGTGACCCCATGAAGCCACTTGGGAATGATAATGACCATTTATTTAAATGAACTTAATGTAAAGGAAAAAATGAAATAAACAAGTATCTATTAGTATATTAATTTTCACATAGGGTTATATAAGTTATCGTTTCGACTATTAATATTATTTGGAAAGATAAAACAATTTCATACATCATTGTAGTTTTTTATAATTTGTAGACAATAAATAAATGAAATTATTTAGGACACAATAATGATGTAGTGTTTACCTCATTAATAAATGATATAAATAAAAGATATTATAAAGATTAAAATAATATACAAGACCTCTAAAATTATTATTGGGGGATTTTATTTCGACCATGAGTAATATTATCTTCTACTTTAATAAGTTTGGGACCTTTCAAAACCGAAATTTATTATGTAAGAAAATAATATTTTCAAACTTTCCAAAAGATCCCTTGCTCCCCGATATAAAAATCCCTCATCTCTAACCCATTCCTCACACCTTTAAAGAACCTTGGATTGTCCAAACTCTACCCAATTAATCTCCCTACATCCCTATCCTCGTCCTAGAATATTTACCTTAAGTAGAAGTCACTTAAACAATCCCTTTTTGTTCAAACCAAAGGGAGTTACCCGATTTAAAGGCAACATCTTCTCTTAAGTGATTTTGATTTATTTTAAATCTCCAAACCCCTAAAATATTTTTATTCATTTATTTTATAAGAAAAAAATTATCCTAAATATATTGGTATTTTTTTTGACAATGTATTCTATGTACACTTACACACACCTCCATCTAATGGGTAAATAACATACTGTTTCTTTGGATGACAAACTAACACCTCACGTAATGAGGATTGTTCAATTATCTCTACCGCCTCTCATGGTGGCCATTATGATGGAACTATATTTATAAATGATATATATGATGTTTATGTATTATTTATGCATTTGTATTTTCCATTTATAGCATAACTTTATTGTTTCGGTTGTGGGTAAATGTGATAATTTCATTTGAGGAAGTGCAGACTACCACCCCTCAAAGTGATATGACTTGTTAATGCCATATGTGGGACATATAAAGGATGGGGTTAATGATATTATATATGATATTATAGTGTAATTTTAATATACCTATGGATCGTTATGTATTATTTTCATTAAAATAGAAAATATAAATTAATGTATCATTCATGCATATGTACGGCTTACCGTCTCCATGAGCGGTGCATTTCATCTTATTACAAATGTTATGTTCTATTATAAATACATAAATATACTGGATATATATGATATATATTATATCTACATTATGAATATAATTCTGTAGATAATGGATATTTTACCACATTAACAACTTGTAATTATAAGAAGTTCATTTTTGACTCAAGTACCAAATATCGACAAAACGACCATTATTAACTTAAATGATTACATACTATTTATAACATTGTAATAAGTGATATAAAAGGAATAATAAAATTTAAAAAGGATATTAAGAAAGTATAAATTATATTTAGTTTATTATTTAGGAGATTAAAGAACGAACTGGTGAAATTGGACATGAGGTAAGGGACTTCGTCTCAATCTCCTTTCATTGAGGCATATGTTGTTTTAATACATGACTTTCTTTTATACGCTATGTAAACACCTTTCACTTTTCATTTCATTCAAAGGGAATATTTTTCTACTAGGCATTTTAATAAATGACAAAAAATAATATTTTTTACGTGAGCAGTGACAATGACCATTCCTCCACCGTGAGTATTATTTAATCTTAGGCCTCTTTAACAAGTCGTAATGTTTTTAAAAGGAAAATAAATACCATATACGCTTTTATGTATTTTGGTATTGAAAAAGGTTTTATAATGGATTTTTATGTCAATATATTTAAGTGATATATTATGATTGAAGTGTGGAAATGTTTTCTTTCCTTTATATTTGTCATATGTGTTATGATTTTATAATGGTACTTGGACACTTGATGGGTGGTTACATGATAAACCAAATGATGGGTGGTGCCATGATAAACCAGGATGGATGGTTACGTTATAACCTCCAATGCATTGGGTATGGAAGCCGATCATATGGCTATTTCATTTAGTGATATGTGTGGAAGTTGATTGTATGGTTATTCTATGTAAGTTTGTTTATGTCCCAAGATACTTTTATATGTCATGTGTTATTTATATGGGTTTTATGGTAATATTTTGGTTACAAAAGGGTAAACAATAATATTTTATTCAGTGTAGTTTATTTACTAATTCATAAAGGTGAAAATTATTACTTATGATAAAGTATTCATGATTTACATGTTCTTTTAAAAAACTAACAGTTTGTCTTCTTTGTGTATCCCTTACTGAGATTTTTATGCTCATTCCATGTTTTTGAAATGTTTTTCACAGGACATAAAGTGGAATAGACTCATTGAAGATATCATGAAAAAGTCATACTGTCTAAAACATGGAACTAGATATGACTCTTTTTTTCAAGAATTTTTATTTTGTGAAAATTAATGGGAACTAAGTAGAAGTGTCTACTTTGTATCTTTTGGGATGTAATGTAATAGTTATGACCTAATTCTCTAAATCGTTAACATAGAAAAGATCATCTTTGTGAAATAATAACTTAATTGAAGATTATGTAATTTTTTAAGGAAGGGAGCTTATATAGTTTCTCTGAAAAATTATTTTAAATAGTTTTTTGTCTAAAGAATCCTTCTTCAAACAGAAAAATATATTTTCATTAGGAATTTTTTAAAAATATGTTTCAAATTATTTCCCATCTAATATTACATCTATTTATGTTAGTCATTATTTTCTATGAAATGATCTAAATGTTCTATTAATAACATTTATAGGAATGGGTTATGCTTAAATTTTATGGTCTTTAAGAAACCCATTTCACATCCATGGTTTATATGTTTGTGAAATCCATTTCCAATCCACATGTTCTAGTTTTATGAACTATGTTTCTTTTCATGGGTTATTCTTTGGTGAAAAGGTTATGAAACCTATCTATTTTAAATATGTTATGATTTGATGAAATATTAATGATACCCGTTTCATTTCATGGGTTATGATTTGATGTTTATAAAATGTAAGTATTTTTATAGTTCATGATATGATGAATGTTTTCATATCTTGTAAAACATGTTTGGATTATTTTATAATGAGATGTGTGCGACGTGTATCTCTCTCAAATTTATTGGGTAACAATTTTTTTTTCTATTATCAAAGGTTATAGGGGAAGACATCACATGACCTAAATAAGTGGGAACATGGGAGAACACACCAATCTCGAAACTAGAGGGTACACGAGAGGACATCCCAATCTCGAAACAAGAGGGTACATGGGAGGAAATCCCAAAAACAAAACAATATTTAATAAGGGATAACATCAAAATACCAAGACAAGAGGGTACACATGAGGACAACCCATTCTCTCAACAATAGGTAACATGGGAGAACATCCAAATCTGGAAACAAGAGGGTACATGGGAGGACATCCCAATCCCGAAACAATAGGGTACATGGGAGGATATGCCTATCCCACAATCTGAGGGAACATGGGAGAAACTAAGAAAACCAAAACAAGAGGGTACATGGGAGGAAATACCAATCCTAAAACAAGAGGGTATATAAGAGGGAATCCCAAGCCTAAAGCAGGTAAATTGGTCCAAGCCTAACATGTTATAATGGACTTGGTATGTCATCTAGACTTAGGGTTTTTATTATGTTTGCAACAATCCCTTGATTTATTCCAATGTTATGATCCCATGGATAATGATTATTATTTCCTTATGGTTCATGTATTATAAATTTTTAACCTTTATTATGATCTATGATATGCAGGGCATGAACTTAAAATGTTATTCTCATGTTCCGTACTCTTTTTGTTCATGTTATAATTATGAATTTTATTTATTTACACATATTGTGAATCTTTTATCACCCATTTTTTATGATTCTTCTCCCAAGGTTATGAAGAATGGTTTTAGGTAGATGTTATAAATATTTTGATCATTATGGGAGATGTTGATGGTTTTTCACCTGTATAGAATATTTTGATTCCATGTTTCCAAAGACAATAAACTATTATAGTCCTCAAGAATGTATTTTTGCAATGTAGAGAATAATCATCTAAAATGATGTAATATCCTTGTATGTTAAGCCTGGGTTGCTTTTGTTGGTATCAATGGAAAGGTGTAGTGAACCTCAAGAAACTATGATGAGAAAACCTTACTAATATACCATGGTTTATTTCTAAGAATATGTCTTGTTATGTATCCAAGGATAACTATAAAATGAGTTAACATTTAGGAAAATTTCTTGGAATTTTGGTAAAGGATAAAATTATTGGTTTTCTAGAAATAAATCTCTATCTGTATACTACATGTGGTTATGGCTCTAGAACAAATGTACATAGGGGTCCACAACTCTGATAAGATGTTCCAGGCATGGCTTGGGGTAATTTGGTACATAATAATGGGCCTTGTTGCACACCTAGTTCGACACACCTGAGGTATATTCTTTGTGAATTCATATGATATTCATGAACCCTTATGAATTATTTAAATATACGTTGCCAATGAATTACATAAGATGTAACATGGGTCTTATAGATTATGGAAGGTTACATGATTTAGATATCCTATAATAAATTCATTTCATGAATTTGTGATTTTTTTCTAGGATAAGTAATTCTCATATTGTGCATCCTATTTTAGTAAATGGCGGCAACTGGAATGAACTGGATTAACATTTAATATTACGGAAGTATTTTCAAGGATCAATCTATTGCGATGATCACTATAGTTGAAAAGGTTATGATCATTCTTAATCAGTTTTCATTGAATGTGATTAATAATATTTAGCTTAACTAACTCTTAGACTTTCAAAGGAAGACAAACAAGGAGTTTGTTGAGGGTTCGAGTAATGGAGACAATGGAGGAATGAGGTTTTGTATTTATTTTATGTCAAGAATGTGGAAGTAACCGCCTATGTTAATGTCTTATAAGAACAAGAAAATCTTTTGACTATGGAAACGAAGGACACAAAGAAAGTGACTGCAAGGAAAAAATAAACAGTTAAGATAATGGAATGGAAGGGACTGTTTTCCTTCTAAAGGTATTATGTAATGAAGATTGATTTATAAGTGGAAATTATGGGAATTATGAAAATATATTTCCTATGTTGAATGATCATGAAGTGAATAAAAAAGGTGGTACAATTGATGGTTTTTATACTGATAATGAAGGGACTACGAATGACATGTGAAGGGTATGGTATGTTCTTCTAGTATTGTTTATATTCAAAATTTGAAGAATGATAAGATTGAGGTTGAGGAACCTTAATATATGATTCATATTTCATATTCTAGTAAAAATGTATTAAGGAATATGTTGATGATGATTGAGTAATTGTTTGAGAATAATGTTGGATGAATAAATTAATTACGTTTTATAATTTAGATTTTAAGTTATATGAATCATGAAATATATAAGTATTTTCCATATAAGTTTTCATTATAGATTCATAAGGAAAATATGAATGGTGATTTAGAAATATAAAAGTGATTTCATGGAAATTTGATACTACAATAAAGGGAAGGTAACCCTTAATTAGTGCATGAGGTTGAGATAATTATGTTTGGATAAGGATATGTTCGATATGAATAAGTAAATTAGACAACATTTATTACATTAGAAATAAGTAAGTATTTGTTGATATGTCGTTTATTCCATCACTGATTAAGTTTATAGAATTTTTGGATTTAAAGAATAGAACCAATACAAATTAGAATAAGCAAGAAAGCATGTTTTCCAATTTTTTTTTAATTCGAGTAATTGCCAAGTTTCAATAGAATATAACAGGAGGCTATTCAAATGTTTGTAATTTGACAACCAAGATATAATTTGTGATATATATGGAATCAATGTTAAACTAATTTTGTGATTTGTTTTGAAAGTTTTGGATTTTCATTGTTCAGAAGAATTATAAGGTTATACATTTATGAAAATTTTATGATAAACATCAGATGATGTCAGTAAGATGAAAGTGATAACTCTATATATGAGGATTAATACATATTATATAACATGTTATAAAAACATTGTGTTTATCACAATGATTGGATAGAATACCATGCATTTCATGATCTGTTGATTATTACAGATTTAAAAATTCACATTTCTTGTTGGAGAGAGCGGTGAGGTAGAAACTTGTCATGACCTGACCAAAGTGTGAGATTATACTTATAAAAGGGAACAAAATCAAGTAAGTATGAATTTTTAAGAATATTCATCACCATATGGAAATGATCTTGAAACTGAAAAGGTTATCATAGTCTATTCATTTCTGATAAATCAAACGGTCCCATAGATAACCACGGATTTAGGGATTTGTGATAATTTACATACACCTTACCATGTTCCCTATCAATCTCTTCTAGAACTTGATGGTTATAATTGTATACCATTTCCATTTTTCACTTACCATCTATCGTCTCATATCTGGGATTCTAGTTATGAGTTAATTTGGGTGGCTGTTATGGTTCCTACATTCCATTTCTATGGGATGTTTTTGTATTTATTTTTAAAATGGGGGACTCTAGGAAATTTTTTTTATTTATTATTCCTTTGATAATATATAAATTTTAAGGTAAGAACCATTTTAAGGGGGGTAGAATGTAACACCCCGAGTTTTTGTGAAATATTTTGTGAATTAATTTATCTTTTCGATATTTTTCATTTCACGCGACACTAAAAATATATATATATATATAAACACTATGTAAAAAATCATTTTACAGTAAATAAAAACATGGATTTTACTACATTAAATATATACTCTTATTACACTACACACAATACTAACGTGGCATGCATTACACACAACACTGACTTACCATACAATTTATGCAACATTAATTTTCTATAATATATATGCATATATATATAGTTTAAATGAGATAATTATAAAATAACCATTAATATTTTTCATAGGAATAGTAATAAATACTTTTCAAATAGTTTTTATAATCGATCGATATAAATAAAACATATTTATATTTAAAATAGTATTTTTAGTAACGTCCCTCTATGTTAAAAACATCGTTTTCTCAAATGAAACTCTTATAATAATGAAATTATTTTTTGAAACATTTAGAAATTTAATTTTATAAAATAAACGTCACTTTTTAAATCCAAACATAAAAATTATCTTAGTGTTATTGTTTGAAATTTTTAGGTGAAAAAATCATTATTTATGAATAGTGAAAAATAATGTGTTTTGGTTAAGAGTGCATTTTTTCAAATTAATTATTAATGATAAATGATATTATAAATTTTTTATACGGTAAAATTATACTAATATAACATATATTCATAAAATTTAATTCATTATAGTAAATTTCACTTTTAAATAGAATATAAAATCATAACAAACTTTTGAACTTTTTCTTACATTCAAACCCTGTTATTTTGTCCCATCTGTGGGATTAACACTAATATTAATTTTACCACTTCTATGAACTAAATTAAAAAAAACCAAAATACACCATTTTATTCAGAATAATATTTAGATTATAACAACACCATGTTAATTTTTTAGCAAAATGATTACTAAAAGTGATTAAAATTAATCGCCATCGTTAAAGAAAAATAAATATTAATTAGGGACTAAACCTTAAATTTAAGATCCAAAATAAACAATCTAATTATCCAAAACCAATTCTTAATCAATATATTGTCCATATACCTTAGATTATTGATTTTTGTTAGTTTTTATGACCTTTTTTAAGTAATAAAATATGCACACATAACTTCTTTCTAAAAAAATCTTGGTGAGTTATTTATTCATCCATAAAAAAGGCCACCACCTCTACCCATTTCTGAAACATCTCAAACATTTTATGATCATAAAATATATTCCCAAATAGCATCCCAAAAATTATAACATCTACCATGAAGCCTCCCTTAAGTAGACATCCTGTCAAGTATTCTTTTTGGCATAAAAAAAAAGAGTTACCTGATTTAGATGTAACATCTTCTTTCAAGATCCTTCCATTTATTTTACTTACACACCCCTACTATCTATTTATCCCATTATTGTGTGATAAAAAGTATAATTCATATTATAGTATTTTTTTATGAGAATGTTCTGACATATATTTACATAAATCTCCATCTAATTGATGTTGAACATACAACTTCTCTGTATGGGGAATAACTGCCTCACAAAATGATTATTGTTCATTTCTCCATTACCACTAGTCTTGGAGGCTGTTATGATGGAAAACCTATTTATATATGTCATAAATTATATTTAATATTAACTTAATCTTAATTATTACTTTGAAAAAATATATATATTTATTTTCCATTTGGTGTTAATATGATATATGAATGGGTTAAATGAAATTATATAATATATAAGATATTCTATTGATACCGATATAATAATATATATATATATATATATATTATTTTCATTTTTTAATAAAATACAACAATAAAGATGAAAACAACGTTCATTTATACGTACGACTAACCCTCTCCATGAATGGTGTCTTCCATTTCATACTCCAATATTCAATAGATTATTATAAGACACAAATAATATTTACACCTTATATTTATATCATGGTTTAATTTTGGTAATCATGATATAAGTATAAATACTTAAGATATAACAAATTAAGACACATGTGAAGAACAATGCGAATTTTACCAGAAATGAAACTTTAACATAGGATCGTTAACAAGAAGGTAATATAAGGTCATCATAAAACCATATATAGTATTTTGTATAAGAATATTCTTATGTAAAATATTCATAATAAACATATATTTATTATACATGAATCTTGTATGAGTATAGATAGTGTCATGACATAAGGTAAGGAACTTTTAATTTACGTGAGAAACATGTTATGTTCGCAACTCGTTCATTTTTGGTGGTGTCTGTACTGCCCATGATTGTATTATATGTATATTAAACTTCAATTTCTGGGTATTCACTTGTCCATTTTATGATCCTTTTTTCTTGGGTTTTATCTTTCAAAAGTTACCAAATTGGTAAAATGTTATGTTTTAATTTTCCTTCGTTGGGACTCATGTTTTTTATCCACATAAAAGATATTCAAGTTGAATATATTTCCATTTTTCATGAAATATAATGAATATAAATATTTTCATGATATTATATTCTTAATTTAATTTTATTTCCCTAAATGGAATTGATAAATCTCAAATACCATGTTATTAGAAATTATTGATACAGTCTCATTGCTCTTCGAAATTATTAATGCTTATGATTACTTTGATTAGAAATTATGATCCATTTCTCATTAATATTCAAAATATTCGTTATCCTATGTTATTTCATGATATTCTTATTTATTTTTATAAAATTATACTCTTTGGTACATTAGATATCTAAGAAAGTGTATTTAGGAAACAACAACATTACCCTTTCTTCAGTCAAAAATCTATGTTTTCCAAAAACATTCTCTAAGAATAGTATACCATTATCTTATAAGTATAAAAAGTAATTTTTACCATTTTTTATTTTAACAATATATTAATGGAAATAATATTGTTTCTTTTGGAAAAATTAACTTTCAAAACCATTTTTTCCATGAGAATGTAAGGTTTTTTGACCTCAAATAACATGTACAGATTTACCTAACATCATTTATTTGAAGCTCCATTTTCAATTTTAAAAGATTTAATATTTGAGAAAATATTTTTAAGATATTTTCAATGAAAATGGTTTACATTTTTTTAATTCATATTTTATATGTTTTCAAGGAAAATGGTATTCAAAATCATTTCATGATTATTTATATGTTTTCAATGTATTTTATATGAAAAAGTTTTTTTAATGATTTGATGTATTAAAAATAATTTTTAAAACAAGAAAGGATATTTTCATTATGAAACGTTTTTGAAATATGTTTCAAAACTATTTCCCATCTACGATGTAATTCAATTATGTTACTCATGACTTTCTAGGAAACGATCTAAAGGCTCCATTCATATCCTTTCAATAAATGGGTTATGCATAAAATTCATGGTCTTTATGTAACCCGTTTCTCTTCCATGGGTTATATGTTTATGAAATCCATTTCAATTCCATAGGTTCCCTATTGATGAATTTTTATTCTTTTCAAAGTTTTATCTTTGGTGAAATGGATAACAACCCTATATTTTTTCTATATGTTATGATGTGATGAAATTTTAATGATACCCATTTAATTTCACGGGTTTTGATTGGATTTTTATAAATCCTATGTATTTTTATGGGTCATGATATGATGAATTTTTTATTATCTTATGTAACAAGTTTTAATGATTTTATGATGATATGTGTGGGACCTATATACCCCTCTAATGAATTATGTAGTGATAAATGTTTTATGAGATCAAAGGTTAGACATGAGGACATCTGAAGCCCAAAATAAGATGGAACAAGGAAGAACAAACCAATACTGAAACAAGAGGGTACACATGAGGACACCCAAATCCCAAAACAAGAGGGTATATAAGAGGACATCCCAAGTTCAAATAAGAGTGAATAGGGGAGAACATCGTAATCCTAAAACAAGAGGGAACATGAGAGGAAATCCCAAACCCATAACTAGAGGGATAATGGGAGAAAATACCAATCCTAAAACAAGAGGGTACACAGGAGGAAATCCAAAACCCATAACTAGAGGGAACAAGGGTGAAAATCCAAATCCTGAAACAAGAGGGTACATGGTAGGATATCCCAATAACAAAAACAAAGGGTACACAGGAGGACATACTAATCCCACAATAAGAGATAATTGGGGAGAACAACCCATTCCCAAAACAAGAGGGTACACGGGAGGGCATCCTAATCCTAATACAAGAGGGTACAAGGGAGGGAATCCCATTCAAGAAGTAGGTACATTGTTGATTAACACAAGCACAACATGTTACAAAGTTCTTGGTCTTTCACCATGACTTAGGGTTTTTATATGTCTTTCCCACAATCCCATGTTTTATTCATATGTAATTCTCACTTGGACAATGTTCTTTATTTCCATATGATTCATTTCTTATAAATTTCTAATATTTATTATTCTCTCTGATATACAGGGTATGGCCTTCATATCTTATTCTCTTGTTCTAAATCATTTTGTTCATGCTCTGCTTATGAATTTTCATTATTTACCCTTACTGAGAATTTGTGCTCACCCATTTCTTATTTTTTATCTCCCCTTGTTATTAATAAATGTCTTAGGTAGAAGTGAAAATGGTAAAGATATTTATGGGACATGTTGAAGACATTTCACCAGGATAGAATATTTTATTTCCATGTTTCAAAAATAAGTAAACTATTACGGTCCTCATGAATTTATTTTTTAAATGTAATAAATACTATTCAAAAATTATTTATGATCCATGTATGTAAGTACTGGGTCACTATAAAACTCATGTTCCATACTCTTACCCAAGACTGTAATATAGATGACTAGGGGGAAGTCTCCATCAATTGGTTACATTTCTCTTCTAAATCATATAAGCAATCCAGATTCACCATGAAATGGTGTTTCCCAGAGTTTTTCTTTCAGTGGTGAGGATTTTCCCCTCTGCCTCAGGATGGTTCATAATAGTAAGGAACTATTATGTAATGAGTAGGACCTTCATTATGAAGGAAACTTGAGTGGGGAGGACCTCCACATGGGCTATTGTGACAGTGAGGAAGACCTTTGTTCTAAATACATGTGGTGTGATGAGTACCAAGAAATATGTCGAAAGGGATATGAAGAAGACATATGCATCAACCTACAGACAGGTGGGGAGGATCTCTATAGTGATGAGTGATAGAGAGGGGATGAACTATGATTGAGTTGGTGAGAAATTTTGGAGGACCTCTATGTGGGATACATAATGGATGAGGAGGGTCTCCGTGTTGGATGAAAATGATCACTTTAGGAGGGACATCAAAGTGATCATGGATGAAGTAGGGAGGTAATCTGGTTCGATAACAAATAGTTTATGGAGGACATCCAATATGTCTAGATATGGTATGTGTAGGTCCTCCATACTAGCCCATGACTAAGTGGGGAGGGTCTTCACTTGAAATAGTGATGGAAACATGTGGAGAACCTCCATCCCAAGTGTGACAACTAGGAAAAAAACCACCCTGATAGGAAATTGTATGTGGAGGGCCACTATATTATATCTTATCGACATGGGTCTCCCCACCATGGCTTGCGTTGGTGTCCAAAACCATAAATGTATACTCGGATGGCCCATGGGGTGGCTGGGGCCTTAATCCCAATAGGTTGGTGACAAATCCATAATATGGAATAGAAAGATCATGGTGAAATACACTAGGGGTGGCACGGGCCCCAAAAGTTGATGAAGACAATTCCCCATGATATGAATCTTCCTAATCTTGGGAATAATGTTGGAATATAGATATCCAAACTGGGGATATTGTAGAAGTAATAAAAAAACCATATCTTCATCCTAGGGGAAAAACTTTTGTAACATTTGAGATCATGTGTGATCTATTCTTATCAGCTCTCAGGAGGTTTTTGTGGCCGGGATGACACATACATCTCTCACCTCATTTGTATAGGGTAACAAATAATAATATATATATGAGGGTAGGTTGTCTCAACAGTTGGATGTAGGTGTGGGGAGTAGTGTCTCCATAAACATCCCTTTAGGGTGATGTTGATAGCATTGTGTAGAATAACATAGATATTGGAGGGCCATATCCATTGTAGGAATAATCCCACCATACCCCTACCATTGAGCAAGAGAGTTTTTCACCATTTTCTTGATAATTTCATAGTGTGATATGGGGCATGTGTGCCAAGTAGTTGTAGATGTAGTCGTGGCCATAAAATAGTCAATGTGATAGGTAAAGGTGATAGGTTTCCTGATATTTTCATACCACAAGGAATGGATATTCAACTGTTAATATAGATACAAGGAAATAAATTCCTAACACCCAATTACTATCCAATCTTCCTTCCCTAGAGAGATATCCATGTGGATAGTACTATAGAATGTACTACCCAACAATCAAATAAACAAAATTCTAGGGAGATTACTACCAGGCCCGATATTTTATTTTCTTGACCTGGTACCAAATTGATATATTCAGTGACTATATTATTTGATGATGTCTAAAAAGATTTAAATCCCATATTAGGGATAAGAGATCACTTTGGTTTCACCATTTTTGTTTGTCTCCCAATAGATGTTTCTTCCAAGTTCAATCCATTATATTATGAAAAAAAGAATAATCCCTATGGTTTAAGGATACCTAGTTCACTTTGGGTGCAACATTTATATTTTTGAAACGTTTTGGTGGGGCACGTCGCCTTGGTATCCATGTTGACACTTTCGAATAGTGTGTTTGCTCCTAACATTCCTACTTTCTAGAGGCATGATACGTTCATATCTTCCCCAGAGATGCCTTCTCTGTGGTGAAAACAAGATGATGGGAAGTCAGTCCCTCTTCCCATGTAATCCTCCTCTCAATTCATCTCCTAGTCCAGGAATCTAATATTGATTAATATGTTGTTCTTGAACCTCATTCCCAGTGTCATCTCTTCATGGATTCCAATTAATTATGTTTCTCTTGTCTATACATTCCAAAGGGTCCATCATGGGAAGAATCATTTGATCAGGGATGTAGTCAAATTAAGAATTTGTGGAATGTATTGCTGTTGGAACAATGGAGAACCTGTATTCTTCCTCCTAAGAGGTATTCTCAAGGGAGCACAACCTGTTGAATATTATGGTGATCACAATGAATTTTATGCCTCAAGAATGTCTTCAGATGTTTTCAATAGCTTTCCATGTTTTTTATAGTGTATTTTATGAGTCTAAACTCTATTAGAGATTGATCAAACTGATCAAAACACATTTGAAGATTGATCAGATAGGTGTATCCCTTTTGTTGGGGTACATAGATTGTTTACCAGAAGAGTGGGGCGATTCCACACTATAAAGAAAAATATAAATTATAAAATGATCTGATCTAGAAATTTTTATCCCAGATAGGGGGAAAATGAATGTTTACCATTGGATGGGATTGAAACCCAAAGAGTTATCCTATATATCATGTATAGAGGGTAGGGATCCAAAACCACTAAGTTTTAAAGGGTGATTTGTCACTTACACATGGTTAGTGCCCTTTTGTAAGAGGATCACTCTTGGTTGGTGGAATATGAATTGGGTGGGGATTATGCTTGGTCAGATGCATGGGTGGTACTAGAAGCATTGATGAAGTAGAAGGCATGATCTTATTAAGATGTGGAAGCATGGGTAATAATTATGATGGGTATGGATAACATGATGATGAAAGAGATGGAGTGTGGATATTGATGGGCTTGAACCTCAATGAGGCCTCTTATGTATCTTAGTGGCTGATAATTACAGTCCATTTTATTATGGAAGTGGGTCAGTGATCACCTAGGGAGGATACCTGTGAGTATGAGTGCATGGGTACGGACTAGAAGGAAAAGGATCCTATATGTTAGGGCATTACCCCCACCCCCTGAGATATAGTGTCCTATGGGAAAGGTCAGGATGAGAATGGATTGTGGTATTTAACATTAGAGAAGCATCCTATATACTTTTTTTATAAGTAAGGGATCAATTCCCCAGTAGTTTATGATGGAGGTTGATAATCGGGGCATACACATGGATAGAAACATGGATATGTTCTATGGTAATATGAATGGTTAGTAGCCCTTCACTAAAGGATCACTCTTGGATGGACTAATATGTATTTTATGGGGCTCATGCATGGTTTGAATCCTATTTAGATGGATCAAAACACCTCAGGCGATGGATCATGGAGATGTGTCAATAATAGGTAAGGTGGAACCTTCATAGGGTACTTCCTTATGAGGGAGCACCTAATTTTTACCGTTGATTTAGATTGAACCTCAAAGTGGAATATTACGTACCGGAATGAGATCATTTACATTGTAGTTTGGATCATGAAGATTAATTTCATTTACGTAGAGTGAACCGATGTGATGTAGATGGAACAAATGGATTGGAAAGAGCGATGGGCTTGGACCTTATAGGAGCTTCCTACAAAACCTGATTAGAATACATGGATCATGGTCTATGTAGTTTTGTGGATAGGGGCATAGGATCAGTGGGTATACATGGATAGAGACCCAGAACTATAATGGAGCTTATGCATGGATATCAGCCCAAAGGTGATGTCATGATCATTGTTGCTCTAAGACCACGTGATTCATGCTTGGTGTGAGAAAAAAGAGGTTGCAGTAAACTGGATGGCAGTGTCGTGAAAGGTGAGACAATGAGAAATTTTGTGGGGATTTTGCATGGATAGAGGTCATGGGTGATAGAAAATGCGATTTACTCTACGAGATATGCCACAGGATGATCTCATCTCATAATTGGGGGATTTAATTACTTTTCATGCATAGATGTGCTCTACGAAGTAAATATTTATTCACAGATATAGGTTGATCCATTGGAATCTCATTGTGTTTTATCAAGTTTCTTAGAAGCGTTCGTAGGTATCGTACCACTTGGTAAGGATTATATCAAGTGGCTTCGCGGCATTCACAGAGTGCATCGGAATCTTAGAGGTGTTTGTCAATGGGCATTGAATCATTTTTTGTGGTGAGGGGCTTAGTGGGGGAGCATCACTAAGTATGCCCCTTTTTTGATTTTCTAACTGACAAGGGATGAGTTCGTTTCACGAATGGTCATGGCCTTCTTCAGTATTTCCTAGGCATGAATCTTATTTCCAAATATCACACATCCATCCCAACCAATAAATTGTCCTATAATTATATAGTTGTTGGTGTAAATACCAAATCATGGGATGTATCCCTATGAATCCCAATATATTTTGGCATAATTTTCTGGTCTATAGAGCATGTCCATGGAATTCTATAATAATAAGCTATTAGATGATCCCTAGGAAGTTATCCAAGGTGAATAATTATCATCATACATTATAATTAACACCTAGAAGGTAATCATTAGTTTTCTATAGCAATAAATAAAAAATACCACACCATTATATTTAACTCATAATATTAAATATTTATCAAGATATATGATGATCCAAATGAGGTAATTTTCTGTGATCCATAATCATGATATGTCACGATAGATCAAAAAATATGTAACCCTAATAATTCTATATTCATTATGTAGAATAACAAAACCTTTATAGATAATCCCAAGTGTTATATTATCATCGGTCAAAACATCCAATCCTATATAGGTAATCTTGAGAATTTCATAGTCATCATGCATGATCATTGAATACCAATAGGTAATTTGGGGAAAACATGTATCTAATACATAATGGGGGGAATTTCATTCCACCCCAACCATATTATAATATGTATATCAACTTCTTATCCATCAATTATAACCCATCATGAAAATAAGGAAATCCACTCAAATAAAAAACCTTCCATCATCACAACCATTAAAATATCAATTCATCAATTTGGGTTATATAGTGACAAAAGAGACACTCACTACCCATTCCACATCTGCACCCTCTCTCTAGATTCAACATGTCAACAAGGTAGCCACTGAGGTACCATAGGTATCATAAAGAATCGGGAACATACATGAGTTCCCTCATCCCAAACATGTCAGTAAGTTTCAAACCCATCACTAAGAGGGAATATGATACCTCAATATCATTCTCATCACATAATTTCCCACTTCCCTCATATGACATAGAAATGTTTCAACAGTGAGAGGATATTAAATATATCCCATATCAAGTCTTTTGTCATCACTATTTTTCGTCATCTTGTTACAAATATATCTACATAATTACTAGTTAATACCCACCAATGTACTCACATCCATAGGAAAAACTACTTGTGCCACCCTCATCCCTTCAAGCCTAATGGATATAAGGAATGTCATGGTTCTTGCATAGGCTACTCAATCTAGGAATTCTCAAGTTGTCTTCTGATTCAACCCAAATTTCATTAAGGGAGACTAACTCTTGGGCATAAATTTACACATAATTTATATAGGTCTAACCCTTAAGGAAATTATGTATCTTAGTTAATATAAATATAATAATAATCTCATCAACTAATGGATATGGAAAATACACAAGTGCATAGGGGTTCATCATGGACCTTGATATATTGTTGAGTACCTATGAATTTATTTTGAAATTAAACAAATAATTTTCTTCAAAGGATAAATCTATTTGAGGGGTGATACCATAAATTATATTCCATTGAAAATAATAATATCATAGGTATTGTTATAGGGACCATGTAACTCTTTACAAGCTATGTAACTGTCCCACTCAAATTGACATATTTCACAATTCTCTAGAAGAATCTGAACTAAAACCCTAATGTTAGGAAACCAAAAAATGCTAAAATTTAGAACAAAAGTAGTATATAGACTAAGAGGAAGAATAATTCTTCTAAAAATATAAAATTGAAACAAAACATACCCTAGATTAGTGGAGAATAAAGAGTGGTGCAGGACTTTCCAAATCCTACCCTCGTATAGGCTTGTTAACCCAAGAGTAATAGTGCATAAGTCGTTTTAATAAATAAATACTAACTTATTCATGGTGGGAAAACATGTTTCGTTATGTGATGTTTCTAGTTGGTATCCCCCATCGCAATATGAAAGAATCAAATTATGATGCCTTACTTCATAGAGTTTATTACCTTCTGAAGGTTCGTCCCACAATACGACCACTATAACACTCGTCCAACAATCTCCTCAAAATCTAAGGCAGTAAATGAAATAAAAATCCACACTGATAAAAATTATTTAATATTTAAAAACAACATTAATATAATAATGAGTCATCATTATCAAAATAACTAATCAGATATATCAAATATTGAAATTACTATGGAATTTGACACTAATTAAAATGTAAAAGGTTTTACAACCTCCCCACTGTAGAACATCACATCCATGAGAAATATAATAGAACATTTTATTAACAGTACTAATCCACATGGGATTAAAATTCTCATTACCCCAAAACAATCTATGCTTCACCACTAAGGGGACTCATATTTTACACTCTTGAACACGATGCACAATATTCATCAAAAATACTAATAACTCTATATATAACCATAATATCACCGAGAAATAACAAACCCATTAAAATCAATATGAAATGAAATATTTCATTAATTGATTCATCAAATGACTTATGAAACTTTGGACAATAGGAACCATCTCAAAATATATGATTTTAATCCATAGTTCTCCCCATTATCAAAATATCGAACAAAGCTCATATCATGTCGACCAAGAACCCTCTCATTAAATTTTCTATGAAAAACTCCCAATTAAACATGATAAAACTAGCTTAATGTTACTATTCACTCTTATATTTAATTTATAACTGGATTATATTAGTATCCAGTTCCCATTCGTAGGATCCACATACAAAAATAGTTTCTAGATAACTATTTTACAAACCTCCCAAATCACCCTTCGTAACAAATCTGACTTATCCCAAAAACAAAACAATATTTCCATGAATTCACATTAATTTTCATTTAAAATACTCCTCCACTATGATTCATAAAATTAATCACCACCAGAATAATGTTATGAAATAGGTTCACCCACTAAATCAAGTACTAAAAATTGATCATCCAAATAAGAATTTCATGAATCAACAGTTTCCCACCTGAACCACAAAAATAACCATGATTACACTCAAGAATTAAACTTAAATATCCGAGTAATTATTTATATCTTGATGAATGTACACTATCCCTATTCAATATCACATATTAAGATCAAATATATTATTTTATGTATATATAAGTAAATTAGATCCATCATAACACTGAAATCCCAAAGATATAACTACCATCCTATGACCAACTTTATCATGATAATGAACCTCCTAAAATTATAATAATATATCCATGGATCACTCTCCTTACATTGACATGTTGAATAATTGGTCATGTTCATCTGAGTAAAACTAGAGAACCAACACAAACATCAACGCTTCCTATTCATGGCTCATGGGAATGCCATCCATGATGCCCTTGAAATTTTCAAATAATAGGGGGTTAACACCCTGAAAAAAGTAGGTCACTCTCAACGAAATATCTTACCATATACCACTCCTTGATCACCACCTCAATATTTCCATAATCAAAATAATTATACCCATCCTTATCCATGGGAATCCTATATCATCCTTTACACCTCCCATGTAATAAATAAAATGGATAACAACGAGGCCAATTACTCCCTAGAATTTGATTTATATACAACATATACTATACAACTACAATTAATTCACCATTTTCATCCACAATTTAATCAGATACACCTTCTATTATTGACAATTTTATTTTTCATCTTTTCACTATAATTTCCCGAACCCATTTACCTAGAGTCAGTGCATTATTTTATTACATTGGTATGATTATAAGGAATCAAGTCCCGAAGGAACGATCATTTTAGAAGTCTTGGAAAATAGATTACATACATGAACGTTACAATAAACTTTCAAACATACAACAAAACATAAATTATCCTCTAAGAACACCATTGTTCCTTTTAACTTAACCCGATGTAAAAATTATAACACACATCTTGGAAATCCTGGGAAAATAAAACATAAGAAATGGGTGAGATCAGGTTTTCAGTAAGGGTAAATAATTTAGTGTAAGCTATAAAATTTTAAGGCAAGATGTGTAATAAAAACAACATCCTTTTAAACATAAACATGAACATAATAACATTAAAATAAATAAAAAATTACCATATAAACATGCACATGGATATTATACTAGTCGAATAATCACATGTAATAACTGATTTCATAATGAGGGAATTCATAATTCCGGGCATTCTGAAACATTTTGTCAAGGCCTCGGCCAAGATGTTTAAAAATGATTTAGGCCTCGGCCAAAACCATATATCAAATTGGGAAATGCCTTGTCCAATTCCACATCTAATTGCCTCATGATACCTACTGATGCATCTAGGAGCTATAGCGGGCTCCACACGTCACTTATTAAGTCCAATACATTCATCATATGAAAAGGTTGAAACATAACATAAACATTCGTATTAAAACTAGAATAAGAAATGTTAATACATTAACCATAAACCATGAATTGTATAAAAATAAAACATCCATAGTCAAACATATCATAAAACCTTCAATACAATATGGAAGATTTGTATTATAATAAATCTACTACAAACAAGTTTAAAATCCATCAAAGGATTTTGACATAGATGAAAATGATAAGTAAAATAATTTGATAAAAATACCCCCTTTTCATGAAATCATTTAAAAGTATCCCAATTTATAAAGGATTTTATTTAAAATATATTTTTTAATCAAAGTGTCCCATACAAATTTGAAACTTTTGAAAAGAATTATCATTTTAAATCATTCGTGTCCATATAAATAAATCCTTAAAAATCATTTGAAATCATGGACATTAATTAAAATGGTTTAGATAGATAAATATTTAAAACATTTGAATTTATGTTTTAGTAAAAATTCCCTTAAAAATAATCCCTTTTAAAACCCTTTTATGAAACATGGACATGTATAATAAATATGTCCTAGTAGATACATATGTGAAACAACCTCGGATAATAAAGAGATTATGAAATTAACTCTTACCAATTTGGTAACTTACGAAACAAACCCCCCATGAAACTAGTATCATATAATGAATATGTAAATACACATAAATTAAATTTTATTACAAAAATAATACAATTATGGGCAGTAAATACACCACACAAAAGATAATAGTGGCAATATTGCATGAATCTCACTGGAATAAGGAGTGAGATGAAAACCCCTTACTCACACTTTCCATTAATCGAGGGTTTGTTTAAACTCATGTATGAAGATATTAGTATGTTATTAAATTATACCATAACCATATTAATATTTATGATATCATATATGATTCATTTATGACTTTCTACTACCCATTTAATAATAATGTCCATGTTAAATTAACATTTTGGGTAATAATCGCTTTCTTTATTGTACGTGTTTTAACTTGTTACTCTTGGTTATATCACATAGATCAAGATTTAAATAATTGTAGAATATAAAACATTATTTATATATCATATATATTTTGAATATAAATATGTATAATAGACAAATATATGAAATGAAAAACACCATTTATGGAGACAATAGTTCATACGTACGCATAAACGCTGTTTTTGTTTTCATATCATACTGAGCAGAACTAAGTGAATAAGATATATGTTACTACATATATATATATATATCTCCAGTAGCATTATTATATCAAATATTAAATAATTATTATTAATATATATTATAATCTTCGATGAATGGTGAATTTGGAAATGAATCTCATCGCATCGTGGAGACGGTAATTCGTACGTACACACGAGCAACAATATCATTTTCATAAAGGTGTATAATTGTATGGTATATTAATTTTACAGAGACATTATAAATTTATTTTCATTATTTATATACATATTACTCATCATTATATCCATCCAAACAACATATTGTTGATTAATAAATTACACCACGACGAGGAGACGGTGAGCTGTACGTACGCACGCATGGTGACATTATCATTCATAAGATGGATAGAATAATGAATATAGTTGTTCCATATATATAATAACATCACAATATATAGAAGATAATATAGTTATTATTTTAGAATTGAAACAACAAATAAAGTGTAAGTGGAAGGATAAGAGAACTTTAATGAGGGTGGTGAAATCATTACATCTTCTTCGGGTTTATCCTTTTGATTTGATCAAAATGGATCCTTAGGTTGGTTTTCTGACAAAATTAAGTCCTCTAGTATGAATTTAGGATAGTTGGGAGGATATTTGAGAAGGTTTTGGCCAATAAAAATGTCTTTGAAGTTGTCAATTAGAGTGAAGGGAGAGTTCCCTTTTATAAGAGGGGTGAGGGGCACCTAAGGAAAAATATAAAATATTATTTTATAATAAAATAATTTTTGTTTTCTAATGGCTCAAAAATGTATTATTTAAATGATAAGGTGGGGAGGGGTCTAAAACTACTCAACCAATATGTTTTAGATAGGTTTGGGTCACCATATTAAACTTAACGTTTAGATTTAACTCTTAGTTAAATAGTATGACATTTACCATATATCTTTGTATTTTTATATTATATGGTAAATAAACTTGCTATAAAATTACAATAGAACCCCAATTAGTTTATTAATGTCATATATATTATTATATAAGCCTTTTGGAAGAACCATATATTTTTAGGACTATTATATCAATTAATAATTTAATATTAGTTTTAAAAACTCTTTTATGTCAATTTTGACACTCTTTTGTATTTTTTTTTGATAAAATAATAAAAGCATGATTAATTCAAACAAAATACAATGAATCAACCCTAACATGTCATGTTCATCTATAATATTCGTGGATGTCAAAAAAACATTCAATGTATAGTTACTTTTAATATTTATAATACCATTTATATGATTATCTCATTAATAAGGTAATTACTGCATCATCATTTTTTCATTAATAAATTTAATTATTTAATCTCTAAAAATTATAAATAAAATACAATTATGTAGGAAATTGTTTTAGATTTATAATTAATATTTATAATCGAATAGATCTTATGTATAACCTTATATTAAATATGGTTTAGTTACTAAACTTTGATTTTAATTCTTTCAACTCTTCATTAAATAAAATAATAATAAATGTCTTAATCTAATAAATGTGTACCTAAAGGGTCATATTTTATTACTAAGGTTGTTTTTGGTCGAATTAAACTTATCCAATAGAATTAGTACATCTGTTAGGGTAATAATAATATCATTTTTACCCTTAATTACCCTATTTACTTTTAACCGTGGTAAATAAAAGTACAATGTTACTATTCACCAGAAATTATTTTATCTTATTGAACCACATTTTTCTATTTGATATTAACCATGTCTCTTGGATTTTATATATTCAACTCACATAAGCAGAAAATTATGTTTTATATAAATTTGCAAATGCTCCTAGGAGGTTGGTAAAAGACGGTAAAAAGTTCGATAAAATTTTCATATATCTAAAATTATTATAAACTGACTCCAATGAATTACATTGAATTTATATAGGTATTATGTATCTATTTTGACCTAAAATAAATTTAAATAAAATAAATAATTATTTAAATAAAAAGTAGGTTTTAAACAATAACTCAGTGTTTTTCACTATTCATCAAAAAATGAAAGTTTTCAGAAAAATACCAAAAAATCACCCTAAGATAATTTTGATATTCTAATTCAACAATGAATTATATTTTACCAATTTAAAAACATAAAAGTTTCATTAATTAATTTAGAATTAATTCCCATTGTCAAAACCAAGAAGCGTATTTTTAAGAAATAATAACTATCAAAAGATTGACAATTATTTATATCGAATTTCAAAGTGAAATTTATTAAAATGACCATCATTAGATTAAATGGTAAAAATACGATATAATTATAATTTCAAACCGTTAAGATTTATAATTCAACACTATGAATTATTTTGATTAAAAAAGTTGTTTTCAGTTAAAATATAGTATTTTTCACTATACACCCAAATATGAAAGTTATCAGAAAAACACCATAAATGTATTGAAACTAAATTATTACGTAACAATTCTAAATAAGAAGTTTATTTTGTCAAATTAAATATATAAAAGTTTCAAATATTGGATTTAAAAATGGTTTTCCATTTAAAGGTGGTAAAATTTCATTTTTTGAAAAATACTACTTTTATCTAAAAAAATGTTTTTGTTCATAAATTATATCAAAGAAACTCATAATATGGATTCTAAAATTATAAGGATTATATAAAGTTCAAAATTCAGTTAATACTATTCATAACTGGTTTTGAATGGATAGTTTTGTAAGTCGTGGTGCGCTTGAACTTAGTGTTGCGTGTAGTGAAAGTTATTTAATAATTTGAAGAAATAACATAATATGAAATCTTGGGGTGTTACATTATTCCCTCCTTCAATAAAATTGCATCTTCACAATTTGAAATTGTTCTTTGAAAATAAAAGGTTAAAAATAGAAAATACCTTTGTTGAAAATCAACATCAGAAATTGGGTTAATAAAATTTAGTCTTAATAAGAGGAAAAAATTATATATATATATATATATATATATATACTTGACAAGAAGAGTTTCATCATTCAACTAATTCCTACCACAAACTCATCTTTCATTCCAAATGATTTCAAAAAAAATTCTTTTTATCCTAATCATATAAGGTTCCAAAAAAATTGAATTTATAATTCATTGGTCAGAATATTTAAAAAAAACTAAATTATACAAACCAGTACATCACGTAGTCCAGTCGTAGGTGATGTAACTTTGTCGCTCTTTGGTTGTGGGTTCGTGTGTCATGGCATTATCATACCCAACTAGTTTTCGCCCGACCTCTGGGTTGTCCATTTATAACAATCCAAAAATAACCTTAACAATAGTATCAAATTTCATCTTAATCTATTCCAACCTTTAGACTTATCCAAACTACTTATATATAAACTCTCAGTCCAAAATTTAAAAGAAAGTTAAACACAATGAAGATCCTTTTTTCTAGGTAATATCATGTGAACTCCTTCATCATGTATTCTTTTAAAACACTGAAACCTCCTGAAATACCATAAAACCTTATTGATTACATTCATGCTAGCTTATTCCTTATAGAATACTGGATATACTCATTCTATCCAAAATGTTGTAAACTCCAACAATTATGGAATATACAATTCATTAATCAGTTTCATGGAATTCAAGAATATCCAATATAATTTATCCAAATCAACCATCTCTTATTAAAAAAATCACCACCTCATTATCAGGATCATATTAAGGATTACCTTTCCTTCAACATTGTGTTTTCCAAAAATTGTAGCTTACTATTAAGTCACTTTTCTAAGAACAATATAATCTCAGATCCTCAATAAAATAGTACTGTAGTGAAATCCTCATTTATCTCCATAATTCATATAACCAGTATACTACAGATACGACACTCAAATGAAATAATTCTATAATAATAACATAAGAACACTAGTCATTCATATTCATATGAGATAGTATCATAACTTTATTATTATCCAATAACATCATTTGGGTTGTACTCTTATGACTAGGAAATTGATTTATGTAGTGTCTTAACAACTTTCAGATGAAGCCTTTTACATTTGAAAACTTTTTATTACCCTTGCAATAACGTACTTGGTGCCCTTTTTCTCCACACTTATAACAAACTCCCATTTCCTTCAAGAATTTACAAAGGTGATTATTTCCATATTTATCACATATGGGAAAATCCTTCTTTCCCTTATTCCCTTTATCAATCTTTCTCTCTACCATCCTTTTCTTCTCTTGCTTCCCTTCAAAGCCGTATGACTCATAGAATTATTTTCTTTTCTTACTAACAAATTATATTATCCCTTCATATGTTGAGAATAAAATGGAGACTATTTCCATTTTAAATGTTGTATTAATACCATGAATGATATGAACCTTATTACTCTTGGGATCATACGTATTGTTGGAGTTCTCATTCCTTCTACTAGGCACCATTTCTAAACAATGGAATACACTAGGTCAGTTTATGAATAACAATTCAGAACTCCAAACATATAAAATACCTAACGTAAATTGAATAGTTTATGGATATAATCCATAATCACAAAAATGTTTTCTTTGAGGATATATATACTCATATACCTGTTATAGTGGTTTGTAAAGAAAATGAGAATTATATTAATCATATCCCCAATGAGTGTCGTAACAAAGAATGCAGTAAGGCCCGTTTATGTGCACCAGTTCCCATTCAAGTGTAGATCAAAGTGGTGTTTCGGGTTTTACCCCTAGGTACATCTGTGCTAGATCCTCCCCTACCTACTCGTATCCAGACATGGATGTATTTCTTGGAAAACTCACAAAATCACTATAGTACAAAAATTCTAGGATGTTCTTCTATAATAATCCTTAATGTCTATCTTAGGGTAGTGTGCTCTAATCAGAGTGTATCTAAATCTAGTTTCCAAGGTTATTGATAAAATTCATCTGATACCAATTGTAACGCCCTGACCCTAGTTACCCAGAGTCAGTGCTTTATTTTAATACATTGGTTTGATTACAAGGAATCAAGTCCCGAAGGACCGATCAGTTTAGCAGTTTTGGAAAATATATTAAATACATGAATGTTACATTACACTTTATAACATACAACACAACATAAATAATCCTTTGAGAAATCCATTTTTCTATTTAGCTTAAGCCTGTGTAACAACTATAATACACATCTTGGAAATCCTGGGAAAATAAAACAGAAGAAATGGGTGAGATTAGATGCTCAGTAAGGTTAAATAAATTAGCGAAAGCTATAAAATTTTAAGCCAAGATGTGTAATAAAAACAAAAAACTTTTAAACCTAAACTTGAACATAATATGGTAAAAATAAATCAAACATTACTATATAAAAATACACATGGATATTTTACTAGTCGAATAATAACATGTAATAATTGATTTCATAACGAGGGAATGAATAACCCCGGACATTCTGAAACATTTTGTCAAGGCCTCGACCAAGATTTCTAAAAATGATTAAGGCCTCGACCAAAACCACATATCAAATTGGGAAAGGCCTCGGCCAATTCCAGGTCTAATTTTCTCATGAGACCTATCGATGCATCAATGATCTATAGCTGGCACCACCAGTCACTTACTAAGTTTAATACATCCCTAATATGAAAAGCTTGAAACATAACATAAACATTCGTATTAAAACTAGAATACAAAATGTTAATACTTTAACCATAAACCATTGAATGGTATACAAACAAAACATCCATAGTCAAACATATCACAAAACATTCAATACAATATGGAAGATTTGTATCATAATAAATCAAATTCAAACAAGTTTAAAATCCATCAAAGGATGTTGACATAGATGAAAATGATCAGTAAAATGATTTGATAAAAAATACCCATTTTTTATGAAATCATTTAAAAGTCTCACAATTTCTAAAGGAATTCATTGAAAAATATTTTTTTGAATCAAATTGTCCCATACCACTTTGAATATTTTGAAAATAATTAACATTTTAAAGCATTCGTGTCCATATAAATAAATCATTAAAAATAATTTTGATATCATGGAATCTATTTAAAATTGTTTAGAAAGATAAATCTTTAAAAAATTTAGAATGATGTTTTAGTAAAAATTACCTTAAAAATAATCCCTTTAAAAACCCATTTATGAAACATGGACATGGATAATAAATATGTCCCAGCAGATACTTACGTAAAACAACCTTAGATAATAATGAGATTGTGAAATTAATCCTTTCTAATTTGGTAACATATAAATCATACACCCCATGAAAGAAGTATCATAAAATGAATATGTAAATAAACATAAATTAAAGTGTATTATACAAAGAATACAATTTTGGTAATTACATACACCACACATAAGGTAGTAGTGGCAATATGGCATGAATCTCACAGGAATAAGGATTTAGATGAAAACCCCTTACCTCGCACTTTCCTTTAGTCGAGGGTATGTTTAACCTTTTGAATGAAGATCATAGTATGTTATTAAATTATAACAGAACCATATTAATATTTATGATATCATACATGATTCAATTATGAATTTATACTACCCATTTAATAATAATTTTCATGTTAAATTACCATTTAGGGTAATAATCTGTTTATTTACCATACATGTTTTAACTTGTTACTCTTGATTGTATCACATAGATCAAGATTTAAAAAATTCCATAATATAAAACATGATTTATATATCATATATATTTAGAATATAAATATGTATAATAGACATATATATGAAATGAAAAACACCATTTATGAAGACAGTAGTCTGTACGTATGCATAAAAACTGCTTCTGTTTTCATATCGTATTGAACATAACTAATTGAATAAGATATATATAAGTACACACACACATAGAGATATATAAATATATATATCTCCAGTAGAATTATTATTTCATGTATTAAATACCTATTAGTAATATATATTATAATCGTCGATGAATGATGAATGTGGAAATGAATCTCATCGCGTTGTGGAGACAGTAATCCGTACGTATGCACGAGCGACTATATTATTTTCTTAAAGGTGTGGAATTGGATGGTATATTAATTTTACAGAGACATTATCATGTTAGTTTGATTATGTATATACACATTACTCATCATTATATCCATCCAAATAACATAGTGTTGAATAATAAATTACACCACTGCGTGGAGACGGTAAGACGTACGCACGCACGCATGGTTCATTAATGTCACATATTTTATTATATAAGTCTTTTGGCCGACCCTTAGATTTTAAGGAATATTATATCAATTAATAATTTAATATTAGTTTAAAAAACTATTTTATGTCAATTTTGACACTCTTTGGGGTTTGTTTTTTATAAAATAATTATAGCATGATTACTTCAAAAAAAACACATCGAATCAATCCTAACATGTCATATTCACCTAGAAAATTCGTTGATGTCAAAAAAAACAATAAAATTATATTTATTTTAATATTTATAATACCATTTATTTGATTCTTTCATTAATAAGGGAATTACTGCATCATCATTGTGACATTAATAAATTTAATTATTTAATCTCTAAAAATTATAAATAAAATACCATTACTTAGGAAATAATTTTAGATTTCTAATGAATGTTTATAGTCCAATTTATCTTATTTATAACCCTATATTAAAAATGATTTAGTTATTAAACTTTGATATCAACTCTTTTAACTCTTCTTTAAATAAAATAATAATAAATGTCTTCATCTAATCCAAGTGGAACTAAGGGTCATATTTTATCCCTAAGGTTGTTTTTGGTCGAATTAAACTTATACAATTGAATTAGGACATTTTTAGGGTAATAATAATATCATTTTTACCCTTAATTACCCTATTTACTTTTAACCGTGGTAAATAAAAGTAAAAAGTAACTATTCATAAAAAATAATTTTTATCTTATTGAACCAAATTTTAATCCTTGATATTAACTGTGTCTCTTAGATTTTCGAAATTCAACTCACAAAAGAAGTAAAATTATGTTTTATGTAATTTGAAAATGCTCCAAGGTGGTGGGTAAAAGACGGTAAAAAGTTTGATAAAATTTTTATATATCTAAAATTATTATAAATTGAATCCAATTAATTACATTGAATTTATATAGGTATTATATATATACATTGACCTAAAATAAATTTAAATAAAATAAATAATTATTTAAATAAAAAGTAGGTTTTAAACAATAACATAGTGTTTTCACTATTCATTAAAAATTGAATGTTTTTAGAAAAATACCAAATATTAACCCTAAGATAATTTTGATATTCCAAATTAAAAAATGAATTCTATTTTACCAATTTCAAAAAATATAATTTTCATTAATTAATTTAAAATTATTTCCCATTGTCAAAACCAAGAAGCGTATTTTTAAGAAATAATAACTATCCAAAAATTGACACTTTTTTATGTCCAAATTCAAAATGAAATTACTTATAATGTACATCATTACATTAAATGGTAGAAATATAATCCAATTATACTTCCAAAAAATTAAAAAGTATAATTTAACACTATAAATTAATTTGATTAAAAAAGTTGTTTTCAGTTAAAATATAGTATTTTTCACTATTCACCCAAATATGAAAGTTATTTGAAAAACACTAAAAATGTACTGAAACTAAATTATTATATACCAATCCTAAAAAAGAGGTTTATTTTTTCAAATTGAATATATAAAAGTTTCAAATATTTCATTTAAAAAGGGTTTGCCATTAAAAGGCGGTAAAATTTAATTTTTTGAAAAATACTTCTTTTATCTGAAAAAATGTATTTATTCTTACATTATGTCTAAGAAAATAATAATATGGATTCTAAAATTATAAGAATTATATAATGTTCAAATTTCAGTTAATACTATTCATAACCGCTTTTGAACGGCTAGTTTGGAATGTCGTGGTGCGCTTGAACTCAGTGTTGCGTGTAGTGCAAGTTATTGAATTACTTTGAAGAAATAAAGTACTATGAAATGTTGGGGTGTTACATTCACACATAGCCTCTCATAGATTTAAAAAAAATAGTGTCACATATATCTAGTGTGCAATACATCTATCTCATTCATATGAATAATGTGTATTTTCGCATATGATATGGTCTCATAAACTGATTCAATATCCCATGAGTCATATCTCATCAAAACTAATCATTGGAATTTAATTCACTATCCATGGTACATTACATATCAATATCATAAAAACAATTTTATCCATATTCTATTTTCTAATATCCTGAATATCCTTAAATATGATGTTAAAAGACCACTTTTCTGTCCCTCATCTAAGCATGACCAATAAGTATAATGATTCTTAATTTTATCATAATATATTAATTCCTTAATCATTCATAATTTGACACTAAAAAACACATAAATGTCACTATGGGAACCTATCGTTAGGGGATACACATCCACATAATGCATTTAAGTCTCACCACACATGGGTATTTTATCATAAGGAATAAATTTTATATTCAAGTCATGAGTCATTGATGACTAAGGAAAACAATCTATTTCACAATGTTCCAACTTGGTAATACTCTCCATAGGACACATCTCACATTACACAATTACAATCCATATGGCTCAAAACCATAATAATCATCTACCAAAACATATATCAATCACTCCAATAACTTTTTCAATGTTGAATCAATCCCAATGTACCTAATTACACATGAGAAAAATCATTAAAAACTATTATTTACTTTTATCCGACCCATCTAATCATATTCTATGGAAAAAGGACATCTCATCAATAAATCATCTTTTTTAGTGTAATAGATATAAAGAGCATCATGGTTTGATAACTAATTACTCATAATAAAATTTAAATTTTTATCATACATTCACCTAGATATTACTTTGCTATCCTAACACAAGGTCTTATGCATCCACATAAACCATTTATGTCTTACCCAAAGTGGCCTGTGTATACAATGGAATATATGTATAATATTGACATCGATAATCAATAATTGTTGAAAAGAATCACGTGCAAAAGGTTTTGTTGTTGAACCATTTTCCATAGGAATCAACTCATTATAGATTATTATGATGCTTGGTGCTCCGTAGTATCAGAATATCCCACTAAAACAGATGTATAATTGTTCAAACACCCGTTCTGCATGAATTCCAAACCTCCACACGAAATTAAACATGATATCAAAAGTCAAAAGATAGTAATACATGTTTTACCATTCAACTACACACATGCAATAGAAAAATGATATAGAATACATCCCCAATAACCCCTAGAATAATGTCTATGAGTAATATCATAGATATCACATGGCCAATCTAGGACAATTGATTTCGAATTATCTCCCACAATTATAAGGATGTTACTAAGGTATTATATCATAAGGGTCATTATTTTAACTAAAACCACCTATGTATCACCCATTGGGATCTCTGTATCATTAGGTGTACTAGTATAATCAGGTCCAAACTGATTTTGCATGAGTTCTACATTATAGTGACAAAGGTATTTCTGTGACTCTCCTCCCCATAGTAATTGGATCAAATTGGTCTATCCAGATCCATGGTTCTCCCACCAATTTTAATTTAATAACAAAACAAAATTATTGTCGTCTAATGACCCACTGAGTGAATTTTCCATCCAAATACACCAAAACAAACCTAAAACAAAATTATAAATATGGTTATCCATGTCATCATTTTTTTAAAACCAATCATATGAGTCTCCACCATCCATGTATAGGGAACACATAAGCTGTAATTTTCAAAAAAAAAAATCATGACTTAATACCTTAATGAAACAATTGTACTAAATATATTATTATAGAACCGTGATAATAGAATCCCATCTATTACCAATATTCATTGTATCAATATATAACTTTTCTATGTCTCATAACAAGATTAACGACTAGAATAACACAACAATATGGGTTCACTATCTAAATCACTCGTTTAAACAAGTTCACACCAAGATTATATGATGAAATGAGTTCACCCACTAAATCTCACAGAAATCATGTAGATCTATATGTCATTACATCGAATCTATCCATATCATATCTGAATCTAAAATATTCTATTTGACATAAAACTAGATAATTCATATTCATTATACCACTAGTGTCCCAATGCCTTATAGACTATCTGATGATCAGTATTAACATTCTAATGGCCCTTATAGCATGATAGTAAAAACACCATGGCCTATGTTATTCATATTACTAAATGAAATTACTACACATTATAATTATTCTCACAATAAATAACCCACACAATCTTCCACATCTACCCATTCCCAACTCACATTAACTCCATCCTTGAAATCCACTATATTTTACAATTATTATGGGGGGGAACCCTCAAATATATAATGGAGCACTGCAAACCATATGTATTACTTTATAAAAATACTTGAGAATAACCACAAGAAGATCCATCATAAAAATGATATTCCTCTTCAATTTCTATGGTCATCCACATTCAACCTCTAACACTAATCCTCTGTAACAACAAATGGTAGTGTCAACAACTGGGTCAATGATTACAAGGATATTGATCCATTTATGATATTTCCTCTTATAGGAAGGGACATTTTCCATTTTTATCCACTGTAAATAGCATGAACCTAGTAATCTATATCTAGTGTCTACATTATTAAATCTGTTCTAGATACAAGATGTTGCATATCAAAGGAAAATGTAGTTTAGTAGTTCTTTAAAACATGATATATACATCGAATTCAAAATAAATTTCCAATAATAAAATACACAATTTATTTTCATTTAGAATAACAATATTACCCTTAGATCATCCATGAATATCAATCAAAAAACATCCATGTATCCTTGGGAGAATAAACCGGAATAAATGGGTGGTATTAGAAGACCGATACTAGAAAGTGTAAAATAGATGATATCTTGAATTAATTATAATAATCAATATAGAGAGTTAAATAAATAAACTACAAGCCATTTATTATGTAAATTGAGTTTATTATGGTAGAATTTAATTATGATAAAATAAATATATATAAATAATCACATGATCATGAATCATATACATGCACATTCTAAATAATTGTGTAATCAGACAGATAAAAGTAATACAATAATAAGGGAATGGATAATGTCCAACATCTGAAACATATTATCAACTCCTTCCATAAGATAGTTTAAATTTGTTGTTATAAACCCATATATGTTTGCTAAATAACATGTCTTTTGAGACCTATTGATGTAACTAGGGGAAATGTATAATGAGAAAACACCCATCACATACTATATAAAATAATTCTGTCATATAATATAGTTGAAATATAGTCAATATAAATATTTTCATTGAAAAAATAAAATATAAAACATTAATACTATTACCAATCCAAAAAATATTATCATGATCCAACTAGTGTAATATGATGAATGAAAATAAAATTGTATAGCCTAAGAAAAACTGATCATAAAGCATCTAATAATGGAGTAAAGATGATATCAATACAACATCTTCACATTGAATGATAATTACAAAGAATGTTTCATATCAATTTTCAATTAAAACACCATAAAAATGTAATTAATTTTTTTTAATACAACACAATAAAATTAAAAACCATTTGAATAAACTATATTGGCCAAATGAGCATTTCATATGACATGAAAAACATTTTATTCCTTTCACATTTTCTATTAAATGGGAAAAAATTATTTTTCAAAATTACATGATGAATCCATTAAAAAATATTGAAAACATTGAAATCATTCAAAAATGTATTGAATATATAATTTTTAAAAATTTAATAAAATTGAAAATATTTTTCAAAAAAAAGTATGTTGATGAAAAATGATTTTTGACTAAAGATAGAAACAATGAGAGAATAAATTAAAAACATTTTCTCAATAATTTTAAGAACCATATTGTTGCGAAATATTAATATTAGTATATAAAAATCATGAATAAAAAAAGGTGAAATAGATATATTTATTTTATGAAAAAAATATCATATGATTCCCCCATTCGAGACTTAAACAAACGTTTTTTGATAGATTGTGATATAAACCATTGTCACATTTTATAATTATTAATCATAATCCTATTAAAAATAATAAAAATAAAAATAAATATTAAATACATTTAATATCAATATATTGATGTTATAAAATATCAATGGGATAGTGTATACACCATGAAAAGGAATAAGTGGTGAATATTTTGTAAGTGTCATAGAAGTAAAATTGAGTTGAGAAATGGTTACCTAAATTTTAACTTCATTTGTATGTGTCTAAATATCCTATATAATAAAAAAAATTATTATAAAAAAATTATAGAAATATAATCATATAAAAAATACCATATATTATTTAGTTATAATAATTTATCACTATTTTATTAAAAATTATATGATAAAGTCAATATTTTGGGCGATCATTTATTTGTTTTTCATGAATATTTTTGTTTTCTATTTGGGTTTTTATTTTAATAATGGAAAAATCATATCTATAATTTTATTCATGATATAAATTTAATATATCTTAATTATATATTAATTTGTAGTAATCTATTAATTTTATACATATAAAATGGTTCACAACATCTCTGGAGATGGTAGGATGTAAGTATCTATTAATGTTCATTCAGTTTCTATTGAGGGATATAGAAGAAAGAAAATAAATGTTAATTATCCATTCCATAATCATTATAATTATATATATAATTATTATTAAAAAATTAAATCTTTCTTTCCATCAATGTAAAATTATACTTAAATACATTTTACATCGCTGCATAGAGGCAATAATCCACACATATGCACGAGCGATATTGTTGTTTTTCAATTTATTAAATGGTAATAAGTTTGATTTGATAGTATTTTATAGAATTATATTCAGAAAAAAATGAAATATATTTTCATTACCATTATACTTTCTACAATTTTTGTAAATCGCATACCGAAATTAGATCGCATCACTTCATGAGGGGGTAGTCAACTATACACATGTGCGACATTATCATATCATCCATGAAATGTAATGTAATAATATATATTTTATATCATAATTCAGTATGTATTAAAATTTCTTAAATTCAATATTAATATTTTAATTCTAACATTATATGAAGCCTTTAGTGGTGGTGATGTAAAATGAATTATATATGTTCGTGAGGCGGTTGTCTACCTTAGACACGATCCATTATTTTGTTTCCTTTTGAAGTAATTAGAGATCGATCTGGGTCATTCCAATCAAATAATATCTTCTCATAATATATTATATATAACATTTATTATAATTTCAATATTTATGAATTATTTAATGTGGTGGAATAATATATAAAACAAATACAGACATTTCAGAATTTAACCTATTCTTTAAGGATCCTCTTATGTTTTTATATGAAGCCTTCATAGAAAGTAGTTGAAATAAAAACAGGGTCTATATAAGATGGGGGGACGGAATTATGGATGATATTTTAGTAATAAACAAGATAAACCAAAGGGTTTTGGGTATGTGAAGAGAGGAAGATATGTGGTGGAATTTTAGAAATTGGAAAGAACACACATATAGAATTTTTTAAAAAATAATATGAAAACCATTTTTTTCATTATAAAATTTGAAAATAATTTATTATATAACTGTAGTGATTATATGGTCAAAATATTCCTTAAATATTTTTTGGATAAGGTTTAGTTAATTTTAAACAATTTTTTGACCCCTCAAAACGACATGTTTACCTTAATCGTGTGTATCAATTTTTACCAATTTCACTATTCATAATGCTCAAAAAATTGCTAAAGTTATTTGATAATATGAAGTACTATTATGTAATATTATGAATCCAATTTTTTAAATTTAATTAACATTATTTTTAGGATTTAATTTAAAATTAAAATGCACACCTGGTGAAAAAACTATTTCTAATGAAAGAATTATCATATGGTAAGAATGTTTTGATATAAAAAATTCAATAGGATTTTTTACAAGGATTTAAAATAGTAAAATTGTTCTAAAAATATAATAACATTAGTATAAAATAAATTTTTACTAGAAATTATCATTGTAAAAAATTGAGACGAAAATGAAGTTTTCAATAAAATCAGTATTTTTGTTATTTATCAAGGAAAATAAAATTTATATAAACTTACCAAAAATGAATCCTAATTTAATTTTGAAAATATTATTTTGAGAATTTGTAATATACTTTTCTATTTTTTTACAATTTTAGGAAATTATTATTTTTTCATAACATTTTATGATGTGATCAAACCGTTGTTTGTGAAAAAATACAGTTATTCCAAAATCATATTATTTTCATTGAATTAATTTTTATTTTATTTTTAATAAAAAAATACTTTTTTATATATTTGTAAACCACATATTTTTAATAAATCATTTATTTATATTCATACTTGTCATCTTACCATCTTAGTTATAATTGTAATGTTTAGGTAATAATATTTTAATTGAATATTGTGTTTTGTTCAAACTTTTTTTTGCATGCATTAAAAACTATAATAGAGATTTAATTTATTTAAAAATTAATATATCATAATGTATTCTTTTTGTTACATTATCTTATAATATTTGTGTTGTGTATAAAATATTCTATCAAATATGATGTTCCAATTTTAAAATCTCATGGTGTTACATCCCTAATTCGTGAAATTATGACTGCTAGTATTCATAAATACCATAATTCATCATCTTATAAATTGTGTCTAACCGACTCAAAACAAAATTTTTTTTTTGAATCCAATTCATGATTTGAAAATCTCATCAAAAGAAAATATTTGTACTCTTTTATACCACCATTTCATCAATCCCGACCCATAATCCAACAAGTCGTATATAATAATGAAAATGTTTCTCAATATAATCAGTTTACCATGACCCAACTTATGTCAATCTCATCAATATTTAAGAACTATTATTATCATTTTCAATAACTGGATATCCCTTACACAATGAAAAAAGTCCATGATCAATGGATAGCGTACACTATCTCTAAATTAAATAATATAAATCCATAATATACCATTGATCCACTCCATAATGAATCCAAAATACATTGTTTTAAGAATCATGATTATCTACCCTAAAAGCATAACCATGATACCATATTACATCAGGTATTCATCATAACAGAAACCACAAACTTTTCTTAAACTATAACATATACCTTGTATCACCTCACATGCATGAATATCTTTATAAAAATATTTTTCCGGTGCTTCTCATATCTAATGGAATTATCATTCCCAAACATACCCCTCTATATCATGTTACCCTCTTATATATATATATATATATATCATATTATATCATAGATAACTCCTATCACACCTACATATTATTTCTCATCTCGAAACACTAGGATATGTACCATATACCCATTAATTATATTTTACATAACTCACATCCCACATGTGACCTTACCACGCCAATATCGAATCTCACATGATATCTCACACACCTAAATACCCTGTTTAATGTACCACATATATATTTACATCAATCATCTCGTTCCAAAATCATTATCCCATAAGGGCTTTGTTATTGATTTTTTTTAATATATGATACTTTTACATTGAGAATCATGATATCCTGTTGATCTTTAAGAGTCCTGTGTATATTGGAGTATCTCTGGGAAGGATCAAATTACTATATGTTTTAACAAAGGTGTATTAAGGGAATTCCATACTATTATTTATTTCACTATTCCAATAATCAAGTGATTTGGTTATGTAGAAAATTGTACCAATATATATTGAAAATCACCAAATAGGTTATTATTAATAGTTTAAATAACTATATATTTATTTAAAATCCCCCCAAATGGGGTTTTAAAAAATTTCTAATAACTATACTCACCTACAATTTCTAGATACCAACAATTGTTGGAATAAAGAGGGGGTTCAATTGAGTTCTTAAAATTTTTATTCTTTTTGAAAAAGATTGAAATTTATCTTATAATTTAATTATGTTCTATTCTATAGAATGGAATTTATATAAAATAAAATCATAAATAAAGGAAAATAACACATATATTTTATGTTGTTTAGATAATATTCATCCTCTAATATACTCGTCCACCTCTCTTGTCCACACTTGTGATGAGTTTCACTTGACTAGACCATCTTATTGGGACTAACAAACCATTTTTCAAGGATACCATAACTATGTGAAATAAGTTAACACATAATACAATAATACTATATTTCAACCATGTCCCAAAAAATCATAACACTCAATAACCTATAGTGGTTCTTTTTAATAAAAATTGGTTATAATGAAATTCAATTGAAAAATACATTTTATAGATTTCATCACTATGATATAATATTCGATCTATAAAAATGAAATATCTCTAAGGCATATGATTTGATATATATATATCTCAAGGTGGGTGTTGTGATCTCATCAAGTATCTTCAATAAGAACAGTTGATGAAATCATACACCTTTTTCCATAATTATATGGAATGAAATAGTTTTGTTTTTAATATTTTTTGATTGTGAGTTCTCTTTTTTATGCAATAAATTATTATTTATGATATTTATTTTTTATTGGATGCTAATTCATATGAAAAAAGTGATATCCTTAAATTACATTCAACACATGTTTTTTAAATTCATAACTCATGATCTGTGGATGTAGGGAATAGTGACACATCATTTTCTCTTGATGTACCTATTAAGTAGTAGAGGAAAATAAACTATTCATGTTATTTTCATATTTCTCAGTTCATGGATTATATTATAATTGATTTTACTATATTAATAAAATAAATAATATAATAATTATGGCATAAATTTACCAATTGAGTATTGAAATCCATGTATCTTATTTTTTTAATGTATCCAAATGGAATCATGTAGGATTTTAACTCAGATAGAATATATTAATGTATCCTAATGAAAGAATCTTTATAATATTTTCATGTAGGTGATTTAAATAACATATTATACTAAATAACCATTTTTATATATATGTATGGTCTTATAGGAGATTTATGCACCTCATTACACCATATAATTTATTTAACAGGAAACTGATCACATATGAAATTGCTCAAGTAGTAAATTTTATCAACATAGGGAATCTCCATGTAAGAGATTACGTGAAATATCCCCTTGAAATATCCAATTCTCCATACATTGTATTCTTTAGGATAAAATCATCTAGAATTAATATATAATGAAATTAACCACTGAACATTTAAAAATATTTTTAAAAAACATAATGAGAACACAATATCATTAATAAATTATGAATGGTTTTTGAGATCACCAAAATCTAGTTTACATTATATATATTGGATATTAATTAGTATTCAAAAAATATACCATTTTTGATGATCTAAAAACTCATTAGTATTTATAGTATTTATGAGGTAATTTTTTTTAAAAAGGTTTAATAAAAATTAATTTAAGAAGATATATAATGTTTAAAAGGCATTTGTTTCTCCCCTTAGATAGTTTTATCTCACATTTTGAATGATATAATATTTTATCACATTGTTTCATTAAATGGAATGTTAATATTGGTAAAAAAAATTTAATATAGAACTATAGTGTGATGAACTAATAATGTGTTGTATGAAAATGTAAATTATAATTATGGAAAGACTTAGGATCATTAAAAAATAAAGTTGCCAGAAAATAATTCAAAAATTATCACTATTAAATAATAAATTATTTTATTATTTTCATTAAGATAAAAATATACATCCACTGAGTATAATTAAAAAATATTGTTGTGATAACTAGGGTGGTATAGTGGGTCCAAAATAAGATATATGTATGAATGTTGGGAATTTTATGGTTTAATTAAATTTTTGTTAATTGGAGTGGATATGGTTGGTGCTAAACTATCAAAAAATCATTCCATTCTCTTCTATGTTTGGTGAGAATTATTATTAAGATAAGTACTATGAAGAAATTTTAATCTCAATTGAAATAGGTCATCAACACCCATGTTGATCAGTGGAATATCATCAGACATGAAAAGGTCAAGAATAAGAAGTGATGTTGGTTTATGAATTTGAGATACTGATTCTAAAAAATTCAAAATAACTATATTATGTTTTTACTTATCTAGAAGAGAAATTGGGAGACTAACCAAATAATGGATGGTGAATAAAAGGAGAAATTACTAGATCACATATACAAGAATGAATATACATGAAAATCATCATCACGATTGGATTCCCAAAACACTATATGACAACCATCCTTTCATTAACTGACATCACCTTCCATTGTAGGTTGTTCACTTACTCTAGAAAATTGTGAAGAACTCCATTATCATCACTGAGATATTATATATAAATTGAATCACTATTATTATGTGTAGTAAAATAGACCTAAAAATATATGAAAATAAACAATACATTACATAGAGGTAACTCTCTCTAAAGGATTCTAAAAAACCACCTCCCGTCATATAACTAGAACTGGAACCTCTGGAGAATCATATAATTCTAATAATGATTTATTTAATGAATAGATATCCATAAAATCACCAAGTATTCCCTTTAGTATAATGAAAATAATTTTTGTTTTTTATAGAGAGGTTCAATAAATCCGGAAATTATTTCTCATATTTTCTTTTCAGAACCCATATTTTAATCAACCTTATAACACAAATATTTTTTAAGATTAGAAACATGAACATTCAGGAACATATCTAACTCAATACTAAGAATCTTAATGGATTAATAGGTATCCTTAAATTTACCAAATAATCGTTTATAAACTCAACCAAAATCCCTAGATAATTTATATTAGTTTGTAAATAATGGATCTCAGATGAAACAGAACTCATCTTCTTCACCATATGGCTAACTCATTTTGGGAAATCTGTAAAAACTTTAAATTTTTTTAGAGTGACAATAGAAGATTAAATTTTATTTAAAAATTTGATATAACTCAATTAATGACTTTTTAAAATTTTCTTATTCTCTTTCACTTAACCTCTAATATCACTAATCTCAAAATGAACATTATGAGAGAAACTTGATTACATTGATGGGGAATTAAAAAAACATCCCTTTGAGATAAAAGAAAAGTACAATTATCATTAAAAAATACCTTTTTGGGAAATAACTTTTCAAACCAATATCAAAAGAATTCATTCATTCATGTTACTTTTAACTAATTTTAGAACTATTTTGTTGCACATGTGGATATTTTAGAAGAATTAAAATCATCACTGTAATAGTATACACCATTCCCACTAACTTATTAATGTCTATCCAAGATATAGATGAATCATTATTTTATAAGATATCATATTTTCATAAAACTATACTAAAAATTAAATCAAAAAAATATACTTACATATTTTCAATATCCATAATTAATTCTATATCATCCACTTTTTTTCAATTCATTCTGATCTTTTTCATACTGAATGAGATACTCCTTGCATAGTTGAAGGTTGTGATGGAATTGATGGTGTATGTATCATAACCATGTTCATTTTTAAACAATAATTCATGATTTATTAAATATTATTACACATAATATAATACATAATATTTATATGTCTAGTGTAAATGAGAATTAGGTACATTAAATTTATAATTAAAAATAAGGAATACATTAAAATTATAAAAAAAATTCTTACCATGTTCATATTATTCATTTTTACTTAAATCTATATGAGATAACCTGGGAACATATATTTGAATGGGGTGAGACATAAATCCAGGTAAGGGAATAAACATTGAATATAATGAACAATACAATAATTTTTAGATAATAGTCATTTAAATTAAACATAAAGTGTATAAGAAACATGAACTTGATTATAAAGTCATGAAAAACCATGATAATTTAAAGGCAACATAGAAACGTGAAAAAACAAAAACTATTGAATCAAAAACATTGGTGAAGGATAACTAATAATAAATAACGATGGAAAAATTACCATGATGGACAATGTTTACTATGTGATCCCATGCATGATTTCTCTTGAAATTAAAATATTAAAAAATCCATTGGAGCACTATATAATTTTAGATGCACCCATCACTTTTATTTTGTTCTAAAACATAGTGTGGAAAATAGATCATTACACATAAAATTATCTTTCATAAAAAAATATTTCCATGATAGTGGAGTATAGAATGCATACATGTAATTCTCTAACAAACTAAGTATATGTTTATAAAGATAAACTTCCTTGATAGTTAATGGATGTGGGAATTCAATACACAATTATTTGGAATGGGAAATCATAGTGAAATTTCAGGAGTATAAAAGGGGAGTATTAACACTAATGAATGGGATTAATGAGACAAAAAGTGGAATACTATCATTTATTTATAATTTGAATTGTGTCTGGGATATGGAAAAATATATCCCATGATTAGGACATGGAGAAAAAAGGCATAAGATAATGGAGATACTTGAATAAAGGGGAGGAGGGGATGCCTTACCTTGAGAGGGTGATTACAAATACATGGGAAGAGATTATAGAGAGATTGAGGAAACAATTTAGGAATATAGATAAGGGGGTATAGATTAAGAATGTTATATATGGATTTTTAGTGAAGATAACCGGTAGCTTGGGTGGGTTTATAAAGTGAAAACGTGGTGAGTTATTTATTATTTTGGAAACATGGTTTTTTGACTATATATAATAAAGTAACCAAAGCCAAAAAACAGTCCATGGTTTTACTATGTTTTTAGACAAATATAAGTGGTTTTCGTTATTTTATTAGAAAAAAGGTAGAACTTATTAAAATAATATCCTCTCATGAGTGAAAGTGAGTCATGTACTTTAAGAAGTGATTGTAAATCCTCAAAATATTTTATAGGTTTTGGAGGATTCAAATAGGATTTATAAATTTAATAAACTAAACATAAAATTACATTATTTTAAGATCGAATCATATATTTGGTAAATGGTACCATTTATTGAATTTATTATACCATCTTTGGTTTATTATGAAGTAATCTTACACATTTTATATTTATTCGGTATTTAATTTTTACACAAAAATTTGAATCTTCGAAATATATGAAAAATGCACCATTATATTATTGATAAATTTAAATTGAAAAACTAAATATGCATTTTATCAAAATGCATTCCTAAAATTTTTAATTTTTAGATTAAAAATAACAATCAAAATTTATTTAGAAATGTTGGGTCTCTTTAAAATAACAGTTTTTTAACAATTGTAAAAATTAAATTTAACGTAATAAAAATAATATAATCATTTATATATAATATAATTATTTCATAGTTATATATTTTTAAAATATTTTTTATTCCAAAAACCCATGTTTTCATAAAAATAAATTTCTCACATGAATATTAATATTAATTGAAAATAAAATTTCAGATAAATTGTTTCAAAATCAAAAACCATTATTACATAACTATCACAGTATGAAAATATATCCATTTCTTATATACAAAAGAAATATTTTTATTATTCTGTAATAGAAACATTTTCCATTATTACATCATAAAATAATCTAATGGTAATGTTTGTGATGGTGCGGCTTTCATGGGGAGGTTCATCATTCATGGTTTGGTTCGTAAACTCAATGAGCTTGAAATTCACCCGTAATTTTTTTTAAATGATTAAATTTTTGGATCTCATATTAGGCTTTATCAAGGTAAAATCATAATAATTCTATCTCCCAAATATTCTATAATATATTTTCTTTATAGTGAATTATCTGATTGGTTGAGGCCATCACTTCCATTTTAAACGTCAATTAGATGTATTAACACCCTATATTTATACAAATAATATGATTAATATTCAATAAAAATATTATAAATGTTCATTATTCCTACCAATAATTTATATCTAATATGATATAATAATAGAAAATATGTGAATATATTTTCTAAAACTGTAACACATATTAATGAATTTAATTAAACCAAAAAATAATTTTTTTTATATCAGTTTGGGTTATTAAAATCAACCCCCATTTAGAACATTCATCCTTGAAATTTTCATTTCACAAAATAAAACAAAAAGGGTAATTCCACTTCATCACATACTTTGGTTCCCATGACTCTTACTCAAACATTTGGATTATCCTCATCAATTTTAAATGGTTCATTGTTTTTTATAATAGAGAATTTTCTCTAAGATATAATATCATTAGTGGATGCTCCTCATTTGAGAGATCATTCTCCATCATTACAAAATTTGGGTTCAATACATTAAAAGGATTCTAGTATATACTTCATCAATACTTATACGTGGAACATTTCAGGTTATTTAGATAGGTTATGTGGGAGTTCTAGTCAATAGGGCAATTTTCTGTTACGATCTAGGATCTCAAAGGGCCTGATGTGTATTCAACTGATAGTTCCTTTATTAAAAAATCTATTGATTTAATCATAGAGATATGTGAATTAATAACTTACCTGTAGCCAGAAACACAAGGTGTAATCAATTATATATATTTTATCAACTTTGATCATCCTTGATGGGATGTTGAATGGTATTGATCATTACCATAATTTTATCGAACATTTCATAAATAAGATGTTTGTGTTAGCCAACTGCATCCCAACATGCACGTGTTTTTCATCTCTTCCCATCAATTTATTCATAGGGATCCATTTGGATTTTCTATTAGAAACAATTTTTATGAGAATTCAACTGCAGAAAGAGTTTGATCATATTCCCCTTTTATGTCAATTGAAAATAATATGAATATATTCTCGAGTGTCAAAATAGTTTGGCTAGATTGGAAATTGGTTTTAGGGTGAAATGATTTGGTGATGTTCACCTGTATATTTAAACCATATAGGAGTCTCTATATGAACGTGGTTGTAAATATTAGATCTCAATCTGATAAAATCATAAGTGATGTTCCATAAAACTTCAACACTTCTATAATGTATGTTTTTCATGTTAATCTAGTGATAAGTCCTATGAAATTACAATGAAGTGGGAAGTATTTTTAATATAATCAACCACAACCAATATAGATTTATTTCCTATTTTTTTCTTCACAAGATAAGTGAAAGAGACCATGCTTATGTTTCCCAATTCTATATATGTATGGGTAATGGTTGCATCACCCCCTTGTATTTTTTCCCTTCCACATTCACTTGATGACCTACAAGACACCTTGATGTATATTCTATGAAATACTTCATCATATTTTCCCACCAATAATTCTCCCAGAGATGCAATTCATCTTAATGCAACATAGATGGACAGAGATGGTCTATATTTGTGCATCATCCAATAACTTCTTCTTTAATTTATGATTTGATGGCACAAAACGTCATGAACCAAATATCCCAACTCCATAATTAACATTTAATAACTAGGATATCCATATTTAAATTGGTTACACATTCTAATTAATTTTTACATCATCACATTGAACATCCTTTATCCTCTCCAGAAGGGATGTTTGACCAATAATTTGTGAAAGGATTTATGATAATTGTTCCTTTATTATTCCCATGTATATCCTTTTCAAGTCTATAAATAATATATCCTTATCAATTCTAATCAATTATTGAAAATATGGATCCCCTCTATATATATGATCATACATCTTATTCACATTCCTAGGATGATAGTGGATTGAGATGTCAAAATCCTTGACTAGATACCATCATCTTCATTGGCGCATATTCAAAACATTTCATGGGTATACATACTTGAGGATCTTGTTATCCATATATAATTCAGAATTATCTATCTATATAGTCAATGACACCATCTATAAAACACAAATATCACTATATATACATCTAGATCATCTATAAGGTAAATCTATTCATGATCTTCTAAATTCTATGAATAAAAGTCTATCACATTTTCATTCTACATCAAAAATCATCCCAAACCCTTATTCAATGAATCCATGTAAACCACTAAATGTTTCCCACTTTTGGGTATAGTTAGTATAAATGTATGGATGATCCTTTTTTTAAATTTCGTGGTGATATCTTCGAATTCATCATTAAATCCAAACATGACTTCCTTTAATGCTAACTTGGTTCGAGTGTTTCATAATTGTCGGTACTTTCACACAAATCAGATATAATACATTGATAAAGAAATAAAACTTTGGATTTCTATCATATAGGTGGCCTCATCCATCGTTCAATTTCATCATTCTTTGATGGAATCACAAATATCCCATTACGTGTGGTGTAATCCCCATTAATGATACTTACTACAACTAGAAGTTATATTTTCTATACATTTCATAAAACTTATCCTTTCAAATGCTATTTAACAAAATTCTCAGATTCACTCTGTCAACCTACTAGATTTTGGTGTTTATTATAATATAATATATAAATATTACCACAAATTTGCCAAGGAAATATCTAAATAATATATTCATCACATCCACAAAGATTGTTGGGGAATTAGTGATTCCTAATTTCATTACTATGAACTCATAAAGATCATAGCTTATACATAAATCGGTCCTGGAGATATCCTCCATAATCACTCTAACATGAAAATATATGTACCTAATATCATATTTTGAGATGTATTCAGATCCAATTAGTAAACAGAACAAGTAATGAATCTGCAATAGAGGATACTTTTTCATTACTTTTATCTTTTTACCTCATGATAATCCATGGAAAATGCATTGTCCCAACCTATTTCATGAGGAAGAGGATGAGTGAACCTATGATGATTCACTTGGGCATATAGACCCCTTATTTGGATACTCTTATAATTTACTCTTTAGATCCTCAATTCACATAATATCCATTTTATTTGGATTCATGGATAATGGAAACACACCAGGTATATGTTAAATTAAAAATTCAATATATCTTCTAAGAGAAAGACCATTCAATTCATGAGGAAACACATTTGAATATTCCTTCACCAGGGGAATTTCTTCAATGATGATTTTTTCCTCCTAATTAATTATTTTAGATATATATTTTTTATCGTAGGAAAATAATAATCATTATTGAGATGATGGTTCTAAAGAATATTCATCAATATCCTTGCATATATACAGAATTGGAATACAAATACTAATATGGAGTGTAATTTATTTCTAATGGGAATATATGTTGACTCTATATATGGAAATATAATCCATGCATATAGTGGTATCAAATTAATCTAATGGGAGCATCGCCAGGTTCACTGGGAAATTCAACAAAAAAAATTTTGATAGAGGATTATTTATATTCATGGGTTGAAATAATTTCCCCATTTTAAGTTTTCACCAACAGCTCAAATTTAATGATTTGTGGTGGTGTTTTAATTTTTCTACTAAACTTGTGTGATATGAAGGAATGTGTATAACTATAGACGATAACCCTATCTTTCATTTTTTTCTTCTGGTTTTGACTATTTAGATAGTACAATATAGACAAAATGATACTCATATTCAATCTATTAAACATATAAAATGGATGTTTATAATATTAAAAGAATAACTTATATAATTTGTTTATTCCTTATCATGTAAATTTATATTCTTCAACCTAATTTATCCATGAAATATTTTATAATAGAAAGATATATGGTCATTTTTTATCTCAAATTTACGGTAGATAATGATCTTGTGAATTTACCAATGCGTTTCCCCTAGGAGTGTCAAACAAAGTTTGAATCAGTGCCTCTTATCATGAAATAGTTCTTGGTCAAGTCTATCTCAATGTGGGGTTTTCATTTTTTACCTCTAACTACATCTGTATGAGAGGCACATGTAGTTAATGTATATCAACATGGATATATTTTACTGAAAACCAATTAATTTATAATTTAAAATAATTTATAATGTCATCTTATTTATATTCTAATATTTAAGGCTTTCATTGGAGTTTTCTAATCCTAATACTAAATAAAACTTAACATTACATGGATAAAAACTATAAAAATATTGATATTTATTAAATATTAATTCATGATTTATTGCATAATATTATAGATAATACAACACATAAGATCAAGAAGACTATATTGTTTTTGAATTATTTACATTCCATAACAATATAAAATAGAGAATACATCTCTATTATTGATAACTTTCTTTAACATACTCAAACGATTCCATCATACTTAAATAGGATAACCTAGGAAAATACATAAGAAAGGTGTAAGATATGAATCCCAGTAAAGAAATAAACATGCTATCACATGAAGAAAGTATCACATGTTAAAGAATGTACATTTTAATGGAACATAAATTTGTTTAGAAACATGAACATTAAAAATTAGGAATGACAAATAATGACAACATAAAGGAAAAATGGAAACGTGGAAACAACAAAAAACAATGGATAACTAGTACATGTCATGGACAACTACCAATAAATTATTTTTGAAGAAGTAACATGATGAATTAGGATCCATCCCTATTCCCTTAAACGAAATCTCATGAGACTAAAACATTACCCAATACATTGGATCACTATAGAATTCTGGTCGTACCCATTACGTTCATTTCTTTTTAATGAACATGTATTCCACAAAAATCATAAATCATGGAATCCTTTGTCGTAACATTTTATTCCATGATCAAGGATTGTTGAATATAAAGTTTTATGTCCCAAATAAAATATTTATAAGTGCATAAATATGAATACTCTTTACAATAAATGTTCATGGTTATTCACTATACAATTGTTCGGCATAAATATTCATGGTGAAACTTTGGTAGTATAATGGGGAAATATGAATGTTTATAGAATAGATTAATGATGGTAAAATTGTCCTCTAAAATTTTAGTCATAAAATAGATAGTATGGTAGGAAACGGAAAAACATATCCCAACATTACCATATGGGGTAAAAGACATAAAATAATGATGATACTTGGAGAAATAGGATAAGGATAGGATCTCATACCTTGAATGAGAGATGTCAAATTCATGGGAGGAGCTTTGTGAGAGCATTGGGGTACCCTGGGAAGACCCTAGAGAGTGGAGGTATGATTAAGGATCTAAAATATAGTTTTTTAGTGATGATAAATAGGATATTGGATTTGTTTATATAAAAAAAGAGTGGGGAATTGTTTATTATTTCTCAAACAAAGGTTTGGGACTTGGCATAATAAAGTAATCAAAACCAAAAACCATCCCATTTTTTCTAATGATTTCATCCAACGTGGACTAGATTTTATTTTATTATTAGGCTATGTGATGAACATATGAATATATTATCATTGATGATGTGTAAGTGTGTCATGTTCTTATTGAATTCATTTTTAACCATATAATAAATTATATGATTTGGAGGCTTCATAATAGAATTATAAAATTAATAAAAGAAAACATAAAATTAAAATAGTTTTATGGGGAAACATAGTTTTGTTCATGGATACCATTTATATATATGTTATATAATTTTTGGGGCTTTTGGATATCTTAATATAGACTATATATTTTAACTTTATTCTTTTTTTAGTAAAAAAATGACTTTTTAAAGAAATTTATGAAAGCCCTACTATTGGATAATTTCAGTATTATTATTTCAAAAAATAATACTCATTTTAACAATATAATTTTAGAAATATTTTAACTTTAACTTTTAAAATAATAATTGAGATTTATTGTGAAATGTTAGGTTTTTTTGTCAATAAAATATTTCAAAGACTTATAAAATTACCTTTTCACATTATAAAAATTAAATGATAATTTATTTTTATTAAAATTTATACAGTAAAAATATTTTAATAAAATATTAATTATTTCCCAAATCCATCAATTCATGATAATAAATTCTTTAATTGAAATTTAATATTACCCATAAATAAAATTTATGTTATATTTAATCAAAATGAAGATAATTAACAATGTAACAATAATCAGATGAAAATATATTACATAATTCTGTAAAATATACGTAATCATAATATTAGGGTCTTGAAACATAGATATTTATTACACTAGAAAACACTATATGTGTATTATGCATGGCGTTGAGATATTCATGGGGTAGTGTGAAATACATGGTTTGGGTTGTGATATCTATAATCTTGATCTTCTCTCAAAAATAGATTCTCTCATTCTTAAGTTGACAGATCTCAACTTTAGATTGGTCAAGGAAAAATCCTAGAGATTCTATCTACCTTAGATAATATGATAAATGTTGTTCATTAGGTATGATCATGTTGGTTGAGTCCATAATGTACTTTGTCTATGTTAATTGGATTGTTAAAACCCAATTTTATAGTAATCATATGATCATCATAAAATGACTATATTTTCTTTAATTTGGATGATTAACACTCTTTAAATCCTATAGTATGTAACAAAAATAATGAATTTCATGTGTTTTCTATAACTGTAACACATAATAATACATTTAATTCAACCAAAAGAAATTTGTTTATAATCATTTGGGTCATTACAATCTAGGTACACTTTTTAGAGTCCATAACCACATCACCAAACATTTATTTACTATCAGGTTATCTCTGAATTATTAGATCATCATCAAAATTCACTTCTTCTAACAGGGGTATTATTCTTACATCAGAACCCACATTTGATGTATTAGCTAGAATATCATTATCCAAAGAAATAGTTGTATCAATAACTATCTCCAAAAAATCATCTACCCCATAAAACTTAAAAACATCTCTATTAGATTGGTTATGAGTGGACATATCCTCTTGAATCTATATTGCTTCAACTACTCCAACACATTTGACTAGAATTGAACACTCAGTTCATTTATATATTGTCTCCTCAAATCCCATAGTAGAAACTATCTCTACAGGTGTAGCATCACTAGGTATTTAATCACAAGGTATTGAGGTCTGTAATTACACACATTAGTGACATTTTGTAACAACATACTTCAATAAACGTTAATAAAAATCCCCAGAATATCCAATAGTCTTAAAGAGAGCTTATAATGGGTTACTCTGTTTATCAAATTTCACCAAATTATACTTTTATAAATCATATAATTTCATCTTAGTAGATAATGAAATTAATCTACCATATGGATAGTAGTATATGTTTCCTTTTCCTTCACAAAATTAATTTATGAATCCAATAATGTATCATAGAAAACATAACCCTAAATTATTGATCAAGGCTTATATCAAATACATACCCTAAAAAAGAACATTATCTATGTTTCATACACTTATTAAAATACATGTTTGAAAAAACCTATCCAACACCTTCCATTAAATAGGTAGATCATTCATTAGTTTCTTTTCAAAAAACCTAGCTTCTAAACAAAATCCTTAAAATATATTTTCAACCAACTAGGATTATCAATACAATATTATAACAAAAAGAAAACTCTGCTTCATGGGGAAACTGAAAGATATCATCAATTTCAATAGAAGATATTACCACTACCATTACATTAACATTTTATGGGATTACATTCACGATATTATTAAAATAAAAAATTGAACTCATCAAGATCACATTAATTTATTACTCAAAAACTGAAACCTAAATTTTCTCATCTAAAAAGTAATCCAATATTGGAAACATAAGAACATTATTTAAAAACATATAGTTATTCTTCATCCACACCATATATATGGACTACCCTAAATGAAATCTTTATCCTTTACTATTATAATTATCAAGCATACCTAAGAATAAAACATCTAGAAGGTTTAACATTCCCATTTTGATATCTTTTTTTAAAAGGTTGGGGCCGAAGCCTCAATTTATTATTTAAATCAAAGACCTCTATAGACTGGGTAGAGGGTGACCCATTACATAGCCCGAAGGCCCAAGGCTATGTGGCCTAAATACAAGGCTTGAAAGCCCATTTTTGGCCCAAAGGACCCCTCGGTGAACAGTACTGCTACAGTACCCGAGCTGCTACAGTAACTGCTACAGTAACCACCGCTGCAACAGTACCTGCTACAGTCCCTCCACCGCTATAGTGTCACCACTGCTATAGTTCGATGTCTTCTATAGTACAACTACAGTGCCCCTGCTACAGTACTGTTGTAGTGCACTACTACAGCAACCCGGAAATTCACCCCTGCCCGAATTTGATCCCGGGTCTTTTGGATGCCAAGCAGGAGCTTGTACCAATAGGGTACAAGCTCGTTGGCTTTTTATAAGTTTTATTGATGGTTGGAGAAGAAAAAACATCATAGAGATGATGAATTATTTTCAAATGGAGGTTATGTGTGAGAATAGAATAATTGATTGAGAGAATATTTTATAGTTTGTCACATAACTAAGTCAAAATTTTCTTACATTATCTTTTTTGGAATAGGGTTACAATAGACTAATAAATATATTATAAAAAAATAGAGAAAATAAATTCTATTTTCTATATTGATAATAGTTAAATAAAAACAACATAGATAAAAGTAAATTTTAAATATAATAACACTACATATTTCAATAAAATTATTAACCATTAGTTTCAAAAAAATCATTTAAATAAGATTAATTAAAACACATTGATTTTTTTTATAAATAAATAAACCCAATTATATTTTAATAAAATCAAAATACTAAAATAGAACAATTTTGTTTTAAATATATTCCAAACAATTCTCTGTAAAGATAATGTTAAGAGAAATGTGAACTTTTTTATATTGATCTAATAAGAAATGTTTCATTATGTATATATGATTTGTTTCCTAAAATATTTATTGTACTTTTAAAAATTATTATAGAACATGTTTTATCAAATTTAATTGATATATGATTGCAAAATAAAAATATGTATATTACATTATGTTTCTACAATTGAACTCGTGCACAACAAATGTCAATAGTAATATGTAATGCTTCAGTTTTAGATTATGTAAAAACATGTTTTTATTACATTACCCTGATACAAGGGATTTACCTAATATATATATGATTTTTGATGTATTACACATCTATAGTCTACAAAAAATATAGTCATCTAATAATTATATGAAACCAAATTTAGATGTTTTTTGAAAGAGAAAAGAGGGTTAAATTTTTCATTTTAAATAATATAACATCCATTGGCATATTAGAAATTTTATTTATTAGGATTATCATGAAATGAGGCAGAAATAACTACAAAAAACAAAATATATTGTATACTAGAAGAAAAAATATAATAAAATACCAATTATTCATCTATAATTATTATTTTGAACTGGTTTCCTAGCATCATCTGAGTCATGTTTTTCATTAGAAGTCAGAGGGGGTAGTATGTACATTAAAACATTGATGTAATTTATTTATTAAATTCACGTATATATTATATTTTATTCATCACATTCAAAAATTATTTTTATACTTTTTAAAACTGATAAATAATATATTTCACCCTTTATGACCATTTCATATTCTTTTTTTCAGGACGTTATAAAACACAATACCCAATTTTTGTGTGGAAAAAATAACATATAAACATATATTTTAAGAAAAAATATATAAAAATTATTTTTTATTAAATAATGTAGGATCTATTTTCCTAGTATTATATATTTTTCAAAATGAAAATGATAAATGTTCACTCAAATCCCTAGGTCCTTATTTTAGTCCATAAAGAGCCTTGCTAGGATTATTATGTAGAATTAGAACTTTGGTATTTTAAAAACCATGATGTTTTTTATAATAGAATCCTCTATTATAAATACATTTGGAAAATTATATTTTACAACCATCCGATATAATTTCAAATTCGTCTATGATCATTAGTTAAAAACAACCCAAATGGATTATAATCTTACTATCAGGGAAAATTACCTCTCATAGTCTATACATACTTCTTGAGTATACCACTCTTCTTCTAGTCTTTCATTATTCATAAATATCACACCCTGGTTATCCAACTTATTCATAAAAGTATATTTGTTTCATATAATAGGATATTTTGTGGGTCCAAAAAATAATTCACCACCAATTTTCCTCTTTAACTAGTTTAATTCCTCTTGTAGAGCTATAAAAACATTAATATTCTATGTCTTCATCTATAGACATTATTTATAACTGAAAAAAATAATATTACTGTACAAGGTTTCAAATGATCGATCTAGTTATAATTACATTATCTAATCTTCCTATAATTCTTTCTATAGATGGATCTTAAGGGTTCTATGATATTTAGGTACTACAAGTTTATGTTCCGTAGCATCCAACCATTGAATATTTGGTTCATGGAAATCGTGTCCCAACACTTTATCCATTTTTTCATAAAAAGAAGGTTCGTGTATCTAATTTTCATAATAATCACTCACTTCATGAATTGAAATTATTTTATGATCGAAAGTTTCATTATCTTAAAATTTCACATGAGTTTATTATTCAATAATAATTTCCCATTTACAGATATCAATATTTTATTTATTACTAGATGAATTTCTTTAGAAGACTCCTTTACCATCATTTAGAGAATAAATACCAATATTATCCTTTTTTATATAAACATGTATCCCTAAAACCTTAATTAGTAAAACATTTGTCTTTCTATTATTACATAGTTAATTGGATGTTTTTATTAAAATTAATCAAATATGAACTATATTTATGAAATAACTTGTTGAATTATCATTTTAATTCCAAAAAAATTAATAATGTTATATTCAAATTACATAGTTCTATCAATTTCATAGAAATTCATATTCCTCCTTTCAACAACACAATTATTTTGATTTTTCATGAGGGAAGAAAAGTAATATATGCCAGCATGTTTTGATCAAAAGAAATTTTAATCCTAGATTTTAAATTATTATCCATTTTCACATCTTCATGATATAGTATATGCATCATAGTCATTTAGAACTAGTTTTAAAAAACAAAAAAAAAAGAGAAAACTTATTTTTTTACACAAAAAAAGCAAACCAATGAAAATATAGAGATATAATCATCTAAAACATAAACAAAAGACTTCCCTATATGGAGATAAACTCTATATTGACCAAAAAAATTTATATGAATATGTAATATGATTCTAGTGGGCTAAACATATCTAATTGTTTGAAAATATTTATTTTTTTCCCATTTAGAATGCATCACATTTCTTCTCTTTTGTCAAATTAAATTTAGGAATATTTGAATCTAAATTCCATTTGATAATTTTTGATTAAATAATAAAGAGTACAATGTCCCAATATTTTTTTGTAATTGAAATGGTTCATTTTTTATATATTTAAATAGTAAAAAAATTTAACTAAAAAATGAAAGAATATAGTACATACATTCTCAATATATAGTTCTTTAAAATTAATAATTTTATAATTAAAAATATAATATGAATTATTTGAAAATATGAAATAAATAATTATCATACAATTTTTTAGAGATACATATCATATTCTAATTTATACCATCCACAAAGAGAATAATTTTGATTGTTAAAGTGTTCATTTTTTCAATAGATCCAACTCCCATAATTGTTCCTTTAGCATGGTCACCAAATGTGACATGACCACAATATGTCATTGATAAGAAGTGAATATTATTAAATAATAAACTCAAATTCCTTTATATTCCACTATTCATGTAACATACATCCTTAGTTTGTAAAGTAATTTTTACCTTGGAATAGAAACTAATCAAAAATATTTTTTTACCCATATTTTCATAGATCCAGCAATATTAGAATAAAATGAATTCAAATACGATGTTTTTATGTCCCAAACATCTATCAGTGTCCTTTGAAAACATGTGATGAAAAGATTTATTAACTCCACAGAACATTGGTTTTATCAAATAGATGTTTTTTACCTTTTTTTCCATAAAAAAATGAACCTTTTAAAGGATTTCAATTCCAGGAACATGATACATTATTGTTTTTGTAGAACATTTTTTTCACCTTGACATTTTATTGAAATATTATTTTTATTTGTTGTATTTTTTCCTATAATATGGTTTAAAATATTTTAAACATTTTTTAATACACTAGTAAAATCATTAATGTATTCAATATATTTTGGCCAATTTTCAATTGTATATCCCTCTTCAAAAAATATTGTATTAGAATATTTCGGTTTTTATTTTAAAATTATAATTTGTTTAGTTATGTCCCATATTTCATTTGAAATCACTTCATATGATCTTTTGAGCGTATTATGTTTCTTTTCTATTTATTAATACATAGTTTATTTTATGGTAAATAATTTATTTAGTTCCTCAAATGATAAATTCTCAGTTGGTGATTCATTTTTTGGTTAGAAGGAAAACAATAATATTCCTCAATAGTTTGATCAATAAATCCCCTAATGGATTTCTAATTCGAGTTCATATATTCCAATTCTAAACAAGAAAATTTTTTATAATATGTTAGACCACTTTATGTTTCTTACATGGATTTATTTTTATTCTTCTTTTATCTAAATTTCTTGAAGTATTTATTTTCTAAATTTTTTCATCATAATGATCTAGTAAAATCCTAATTGATTTTTCCAAGATTCATTTATTCGAAAAATCATACTTCCAAAAAATGTAATATAATTTATTATAACTGATTAATGTTTTCTTTTAATTTTTTCTTTATTTATATATTTTTTAATTTATCGGAAAATATTGAAATCAATATTTTCATGGAAAAAAACTACACTAATTTTCATTGGATATCTAGACTATTTGAAATTCCTTACACTTATTATCATCCATTAAGTTTGATATATTCAATGAAATATTGTACTTTATAAAAAAAATATTTTCTTTATCCTTGTCATCCATATCTTACTCATAAATCATCATAGTAATGAAAAGACATTCTTTTTTTGAACTTTAGATGATATAGGTTTTTTTGAGATAACATGAAATACCCCTCCCCTATAGTGGTAGAATTATATGATTATTTAGAAACTAATTTATTTCAGTAATATGTTTCCCTAATATAGAAAAATTATTTACAATTTTAGAAATCATTCTAATCAATTGTTTATTTCATATTACATCAACCATTTAAAAGTCTTAAACATTATTTTGTATGTGTTATATCTAATAGATTTCTAATTATTTTTTCCTCCAAATAAATAGAAATTATAGTCCACATTTCCTGGGATTCATGACATTGTAAAATTCTATTTAACCGATATAGACATATTCCACAAATTATAGAAATAATATATTTTTATTTAGATCATAGAATTTATCAGTAAAATAATCCCATGTTTAATTTCACGTCCATGTAATTTCATAAGGATTAAAATATTTATGATACGCCATCAGATGAAGGTTATTTAGATATATAATCATTTTTTCATCTAATAAACATAATTATCCCCAATATAAAAGGGATATCTGACCAAAATCATCTATTCTATGTTGTTAGTCATTGATTACATTCTTGAGCATATCATTATATTGTACTATTTTAGAACTCATACGTTAATAATCAGAACCTTTGGTATCAAATGTTATCAGAGATTGGCTGCATTAATACCCAAGTGGGGTGGATTGATTTATTTAAAGAAATCTCATTGAAAAACCACTATATTTAGCTTATGAATAACTTATGATGTTTTAATTATCAAGGAATTATAATTAAATAAATTCATAAAAAACAAAAACATTATAATATATATAGTTGTTTGGGGAATTGATGTCTCCAGTCCACCCCACTTCTACACATATCCAAAACTATGATGAGTTTCACTAGACTATCCCCATTCTTGTACATCATATACTTTTTCTAGGGACTCTAGGACTGAGTTCATGAATTAAACAGTTGATAAAATAAAATTATATTTCAACCACATTCCATAAAGCATTTAAAATCAATATCTTTCACTATTTAATTTACACAAAACCCTTAATTATTAAAGACAACATATTGTTTTACTAATTTCATCTTTAACCTAAAATATATAACTGAATCATGTGGAAGGCCTCTAAAGGATATGATTTGAAGGATAACCATCTCAATAATAGCCTTATGAAACGTACAAGGATCATCAATAAAAATAGTTGATGAAATGATACTTCTTATTCCTTGACTTTATTGAATAATATAGTGGCATTTCCATGATTTTTTGAGAACATGGTCTTTTTTACTCTCATGATAACTTCATTTATTATTTTTATATCTCTTTTTTACATAAGGATACTCCACATGAAAAAATTATACTCTTAAAAATGCATGCTATAATTATTTTATAAATGACAAAACATGATATGTAGAATGAAGGTTCAATTATACGTATTTTTCTCTTGAAATACATCATAAATAGTAGTGTCAAATATACTACCAATATTTTTTTATTTCAAATTTCTCGATAATTGGATATTTTTATAATATATTTTAACTTGAAGAGTTATTAAAGCAAAAACATAAATCACAAAATTAATAATGTATCACTTCAATTATTTAACGGTAATAAATAAAATCTTCCATCATGATTTAGTCGATTATATATTTGAATTATTGGTGTCTATTTTCCCTCACATAGTCAAATTCATTGACATATGATTTTTTACTCATGTATCCAAAACTGAACTAACTATTGAAACTACATTGAATATTTCATCACGTAGTAAATTTATATTACCAATTAATAAATTTACCATTGTTTCATTGCTGAAAGATCACATATGATATTTATGTAACTGACCACTCAACATAACCATTTTACATAGTTGGGTGATCACATATGATATTTATCATGTAGTAAATACTTTATTTATAAAAACTTTACACAAAGTTGATTCCATGATGCAGTCTATTGATTCTTTTAATTTATTAACATAGCCATTTTCACACCATAGCCAATTAAATACATATCCAATTTAGAGTAAATAGTCAGATTCTAGAGAAAATCTTCAAAAATGAATGAATAATTATTTTAAACACAAAAAACATATGAATAGTACAAAAAATTATTAACACAGTTAGAAAAAATATCATTATAAAATAAGGAAGGGTTATTTATATCCTTAAAACCAAATGTACATGGGACATATTAAATAAACATTATTTTTCCAGAAGATGCCTTAGTAACTAAAAACCCACTTATACATGGGGACCACATTGTTTTCATCATCTTCCAGAAAATGTCATTTTAGATACATGTGAACTATAATTCGAAAAAAATATATTATACTATAATATTGAGTAAGATTCCATAACATGTTATACATAAAAACAACTTTTTTTTCTTTTACTATCATTTTAAATAGTGAAACCCTCTTCCTTTATTGATAAAAATCACACAAGAACACTTATGTCATGATAAAATTGTATTATAAATAAGATGGAACAACATTGGCCTATTATCATTTGGATAAGAGAAAGTAACCAAAATAACTCATAAATAATAAATCTCACAACCCTTGTGCATCATAATCAATGAAAATAATAAAATTGATGCACTAAAACCCAAGAAGAAAAATACAAATCCCTTAGTAACTTGGATATCAAATCAAAAATATGTTTTCAATACAAACTATTCTAAGGAATATATATATCATCTAAAAATATAATAATACAAAATGATTTGTTGATATAATCTATGACGTGAATCACAAAAAATTTATCTTATACCACTTTTTAACATTTATCCCCTAGATTGAAGTTGTTGAGTAGTGACTGAACCATAGGAGTTTCCACATGACCTTTAGCACACCTCCATATATGACAGAAGATGATAACTAGAAGTGGGGGAATATTGTATAATTACTGGTAGATTTTAACACTATATCAGAGTGCATAATTACAGGAAAATAATCTAAACAATAATCACAATAAAAAACATCATTATATAAATAATAAAATGAACCAAAAAATAATTATAATGTTATATGGAAGCTTAAAATCATATAAACTCCCTAAAAACCTACAATAATGGACATATATAAAACATTAAATGAAAAAATAAATGTTAAAGAAGATATAGTACATTCTCAAGGCTATCCTACCCCCCAATATACAATCTCATCCAATATATACAGCTAAACAATCCTATAATTGGACTATGAATTACATGAACATGAAATTGGGGATGTTTGGTTGGGTAAACATATGACTTGGAAATAAGAGTGGTGTGTGATTATAACATCGTAGTGCAACACCAATGTAGTAAAATACATTACTAGTAATATTAGTTTATAAATTTGAAATGCTCACGAGGTAAAATAAGTAAACTATGGATGAAAAAAATAATCGCAACTTTCAATCCTTATGTTCTTCCCCTGAATATGGGATTGATCCAAAATATACCAGTCTATAGTCAGAGCATCATTCATCCTTATTTGGTAATATTCTTACCAATACAAGACGCAATATAAATATATTATATGAAATAAAATATATATCCATGTATGTATCCCATGGTATCCTAATTGTATTCATGATAAGTGTCATATCCAAAGTGCATGTCCATGGAATACCATAGTAGTAGGAAAAAATGAAATCCTGGTGATGTCTTCCTCGTTAATCAATATACTTTATAAATCATTAACTAGACATATGAGGTAATCCTAATAATTATTTAGTAATGGGTGTAAAATATCAAACACCATGAGGTAATCATGATCATTCAGCATCCACCAAACTCCAAGATGATACGTTAGTGGTAATACCAGGGAATCAATAATCATCAGGTGCCATTGATGAACGAAATGTGGTAATCCTATGAATTTATTTTCAAACATGAAAAACCCCAAAATTGATGAGTTAATCTAGAATCATCCATAGAAATCAGGAGTAATAGATGGGCCTTAGGGGGTAATACTAAGCAATGAATAATTATTATCTGTGATGAAAAAACCACATCTTGTAATTGTTTGGAATATGATAATCTAATACATTACCATGAGTAGTTTTACCCACCCTAACAAACTCATATTTTGTATCTGTATTGGTTATATAATTTCAAAATATCATCTCATATTACATTATGTTCTTTTTAGTGCAGTAAATGACACATTCACAACCATAATATACTCAAATAATTGATTCGGGTTCTATGGTAACACAGAACATCATCAATAACCATTACCAACATGCATTGTCTCACTAGGGTCATTAAATCAATGGGGAAACCATACTGGTCCACTATATCTCTTCCGAAATGGATAACCTTTAGGGGTTCCCTCATCTTCAACCTATACCTTAGGTCAACACTCATCACTCATGGGAAAAAACATCCCCAAACAAAACTATAATCATAAAATGGCCTCAATGGGGTCATAAGGCTATCCAGAGTGGCATCAATACTTGAAGAAGACATAGAGCCTATCTCAGAAATAAATTCATCGCTAGGTCAATACTCACACACCCATCCCATAAACAATATTGGTAGGGAATACCCATCCAATTAGTCACATCACAGGTAAACAATGACCACCCATCAATCCCTCATATAACCATTCCCAGTTGTTATTAGAAATCACATGGTTCTCAAGTACGCTATTGAGTCCAATTATTCTTAATTTTTCTCTCACCCCAACCTATATGCCACACATGGACCTAACAAAAGGTCCGCTAAATCCATATAAACCATGTTTGTCTCTTCCCTCTAGGTATTTATTTCTCAATTCATACATGTATAATAAAACCCTCAACTATCAACTCTTGAGGTAAATAAGCTATTTCATTGGGCTACATTGGGGCACATGTCACTTTGTTCATTCCATAAGAATTTAATTTGCAATTAAACTAATAATTTTTTTCAAATTTTATATTTCACTCACTATTTGGACCATATATCAGATTCCATGAAAATATGTTATAATATTATAGGGAATGTACAAGGGGAAACATACCTCAAAAATGTTATAACCATTTTTTATAATGGGATAACTCAGCTCTAGCACGTCCACATTCAACCATGTAAAATAATCCAACACCCATAAAATTAATTCCCCTACCCATGAGAACAAGTCCAAGTTAATTGATTATAATTAAATTATAATAATTTAAAAATTATGAATAAGTTTTGATTTTCAGTTGTTTTGGATTAATTTATAAAAAATAAAAGGTCAACCACATCACTTAAAAAATAAAATTAAGCACTCATCAATTCCATGTGTCCTAAAACAACCTAATTAAAGAAATACTTTATAATGTGATATGAAAGAACCAAGATAAAATAATTTAACTTTTTAGAGAATGAAAAATTAGAAATGTGGTGGAACATATCTCAATTGAAACAAAGTATGGAAGGGTTAATAATTCCTCTCTAATCCTCCATTATATAAGAAATTAAAAGGCCCCATTGAAATATATGGATTACACAATGCTTTGATGGAATTGGGACCATGTACCATAATTGTGAACACCAAATACTAAGAAAATTAGGAGGAACCTTGAACGGAGAGAACTTGAGGATGAATGTATTCATTAAATTCTTGAAATAGACATTGAAAATTACTTAAATCTCAGTGTAAGAATGAGTTGGGGAGGTGTCATTTGATCTATCCCCACATGTGATCATGTTGTAAAAATAAATATAATAGACTAATCAACTTAAAAATTAATCTCAAACACTTCAAGATGAAACCATTTTTTATGTATCTCCTAGAAAGGAGACCCCAATTTCTATCCTAATTAATCACACCATGAATCCCCAATTCATGGTGTGAACAGCCTATAATAGTTTCCTCCAATAGCTTGGCCACTATGAATCCCATTTTATGGTATCATGAACACATAGTTTATTAAATGAAATACAACCCACATCCAATAACAATTACAAATTCAAACACTAGGATGCTCAATCTATGTCCTGGTTTGGAAAAAAATATTCATACATAGGATTAATTCAAATTCCCAAGGAATTTTACAACTTGTAACCGTATAGGGTATGAAAATAATGGTCGTATAATGACATACATAACCCCTATATTCATTGTCACACGTCCCTAATATGTATTTCATGTTTCATTATGTGGTATAAAATATGTGGGTTTAAATTACAATAATTGGGATATATAGGAAGCCTTTTTATTGTAAAAATCCAAACATCACAACACCCACCATCTTAATAGATGATGGAAAACTCTAGAGTGCCAAACCATATTGATTAAAACCATACCATAATTAATTAATAAAATTAAAATGTAGAACATATGAAACCGATATATGGTCTCTTAAATAGAAACCCTTGGGATAAACATATGTTTAAATTAATGTATGAGTCCAATTAGATTGATAACATTTGGGTAAACATTCCCACACTACATTTTAGGAATATTTCAAAAATCTATTTTAAATACAAAATATATTCATGTAGTAAATAAAAATTCACACTCAAGTTTTTTAGATGATCCTAAAATCACATCCTCTTAACATTCGTGCATTTCTAAGTGTCAATAGTAAATTTCCATTGAAAACAGGGCTTTAAAAATCATGTCTATAGTGACTCATAATGTTACAACATAGAAACAAATCAATGTTTCTGATAGAAATAACAGTAATTTTATTTGTAATTTTATTTTTGTTTTATAGTCAGCTGATAAATTATATATGATATATTTGTATTAGGTATAAATTTTTACAAGTATATATATTTTGAAGGTATTATGTTTCAATATCGATGGATTCATTATAATGATTTCATTCCATTCTATTTTTTGATTTAAAAATCAATTGAATATCATGTATATGGAATTATATATAATGATATATTCCTAAAAAATATCATATGGTTCCATATATGAAGGGGGAAGTCAATTTTCATGATCATATATTTTTGTATGATAAAATAATTATCCAAATTATTCATTGAATCTAAATAAATGAATGTGGGATATTTAGTGCAACTTTTTGACAATATCATGATACAACTATGAGAAATAAATTAATATATATATATATACATATTTATAATAACTGAAATATTTATCTTCCACTAATACATGGAACCAAATATATAATAGGGGATGAGAATATTATTATTTTAAATAAAAAATGTGCATATTTCTACACCAGTGGATGAATATCTCTTTTATCCCCTTAGAGATTAATTTTTTACTCTTGAGTGGTAGTGATTCTTCCATGGGTGATAGAGCATTGTGTTCTCATATAAAGAGTGGTCATGAAAAAAATGGAATAATGAGCTTGAACTAAACATCAAATAAGAAGGTTTCTTAAAGAGTCATTGAAAATCCGCACACCAGCATGTGTGCGATGTATAGATATATACAAATATTAGTGAAGATGAACAACTTGTGGTTTCGTTTACTTTTCAAATCTTATATTTATTGAACCAGATAGGTGGAAATGGAGTCACTCTGAACAATTTCATTGGAAGTGTATGATTTTTTCAGTGACATACTGTGATTCAACATCCAACCCCACTCATGGTATCATAAATTTAAAAAAATATTTACATGACTAGCATCATTACATAATCACATATGGGTATTACTCAAGGAATTTAATTTCATAGAGTCCTTAATTAATGTCATTAAAATTTGTATATCGGTGTTTTAAATTAGAGTGATTCCCAAAGGGATGAAACTTCACACATTTTGGGAGATAGATTTCAATTGTAGAGAATTTTCAATATCAAACATAATAAAAAATAATTTATTAATAATAATGTTCTTTTTTACTATGGTAATGATGTTTATTTAATGAAATAGATTATTTCAGAAAACAATATTTATATATTTCATGTAAGGTACATTGATCACATATTAGAAAATTGAAAATGAATGTTATAATGAAAATCCAGTGAGTTTTTTATATGAAAAAAATTGGAAATGATGTATCCCTAATAAAAATTGAAATATAAAAAAATTAATTCATAATGAAATTATAATAAAAATTTATTTTTAAATATGATTGAGAAAATTATAATTTTTTCCTAGGGAAATATAAGACAAAATTTAAATTTGTTTGAAGTATTCTATGAATTAAATTATGGAAGCAATTACAAAAAAAACTAGATTTATAACATCAAGTAATTTTAGATCTCCAAGATGAGAAAATAGTGAATTTTTAGAAAAATGATATTTAAATAAAATGAGGAGATATTTTACTATAAAAATGAATTATTCCTAGAATCATGCTAATAAGTTTAATATTACATCACTATATATGAGTATAATATGTAATATAACGAAAAGTTTTAAGAATAATATGTTTATTTGATTGATTTCAAGAATAAAATTGAAGAACAAGACATAGAGGGGATTGAAATTTGTTCTAACATTGAAGAGAAATATAGAATTATATATTAAATTAAGGAAGAAGTTATCACCTTTAATAATATGGAAGGAAAAAAATAATTCCTAAACTCTAATAATTATCTATTAATCTAATGTTTTAAAATTACGATTTAAAATAGAGAGGTCATAGATGTGTGGGAAACATTGTGAATTATTTTAGGGAATCAATGTAAAAAATAAATGAGAAATAGGTTACCTAGATATTAGGTATAATTGATTTGGTACTAAAATTGTAATACAATAGAGAAAGAAAATAATAATGAAGGGAGAAACTTTGAAACATGACATACCAATGTGAAAAGGTGATTAAATATCTACAACGGGATTCATGAAAAAAATTGAGGGTGAGAACACATCATTCAATATATTTAACCACATATCATACAAATAAAATTTTATTATTTTTATATAATGTTCACCAAACATGCCATGAAATCTTTTGGTCTAGTTGCTATGGGTGATGTGATGAATAATAATGAAATTTCAAATGAACAACACATTATTTTATATCCATATTAATATATATTTCTAATTTTTATCATATTTATATAAATTCAAAGGGATTCTTGGAGACATACAAAAATTAAATCTGAGAGTTTAAAATCTTGGTAAAAAAATAAAATAAGATAAACATAGTTTTTCATGCAATGAATTTTAATAGCCTTCTAATGGGTTTATAAAAGATGGGATAATTAATGGTCGCAAGGAAAAATGAATTATAAGAAATATTGATAGCATCATGGTTAACATGAGTATAATGCCTCAATAATATAATAAATTTTATTATATAATTTTTAATATAAGAATATATAATACACAACCAATGGATCTAGTGGTCTAGTTTCATAATAAGATTAGAAACAATATACAACAGATTAATCTTCAATTACTTCATAATTTTTTCAAACTATATGACATGTTATCCAATCCCCTTCCATCAAATAAAACTAGATACAATAATCTAGGGAATATATCAAAAATCCATTGATCTATAAATCTATATAAAGGAATATGCATGATAGTTAAATATAACATAAGATTTAAAATGTATAAAATGATATAATAAAACATAATGATCAATAATAAACATATGGAAACATGACATATAGAATATTTCATCATATGATCATTATGAAAAAGGAATGTGGAATCAATATAAAACATGAAAGAATAATTTTTGAAATAGTGGGTGCCCTAGACCCAACTATTCAGTGCTTTAGATTACCATATCATGTATAGAGTAAACTATGCATGATGTCTTCTTACCATTATAATGTATACTTTTCTACGTCCACTATTGAAATGGTAATTTCCAATGATTAATTATCATATTGAAAGGTTATAGCAGTTCCCAGGCTATAATGAGAACCTCTAGATAATATGACATTAATCTTAAATATATGTTCTATGGTCTAGATACATATTACTAATTGGAAATAGTAGATGTCTGACCATCAGGTGCTGGGGGCTCATAAGCATTGAGACATCTCCTCATAAAGTTCACACTTGGTGATATCTAGTAGTGAGATCATGAGGACTGACCTTCCAATAAAAACCCCACATGTTTCGGGTGTCATTGGATGTTCATATCTACGATCATGTGTAATAGTCTCCTAACATGAGATCATTAGCAATGTATGTCATTAGATTGCATACTTTGATGAAAGATGAAAACCATGGCGATGAAGTCGTGGCGAGGTAGTCTGTGTCAGCTGCGTCATTGGTGGCATGACATTGGTTGAATGGTCAAGAAAGGATTTTTCGCTTCCGGGTTGTGGAACTAATAAATCTCAGGCCATGTTGATATGGATGGAAGTACCATTATAAGACCATGGACATGGTAGTCAAGGGTTAATACATCCAGTTAAATCAACAAACTAAAAAGCAAGAAAAGGGTGAGGACACGAGAGTGCATCCTGCTTTATGAGATATTATAGACAAAGATATTATATTACACAGTGTGTGTTCGTTGGTTGGTTGTCACTGCTATGACAATCCTTATATCTTCAAGGGCCATGATGGGTTGCTAGATCCCGCTCTTGGTCTGTGAATACTATTCACGACAGTCGAAATAAGGGCCTAAAGGGTCACACACAATAGCGTATTCATGAATCTACCCTATTCAGTTGAATATGTGTTTTGGACATGGTGGGCCCCGCCACAGGTGTCCGAGATTTGTCCAAAGTTAAACGATCACCAATGCACTAAATAAATTCATATTATTTGAGTTTAGAATAATGAGTATTGAATTTATTTATTAAATGTATTTATGAGTTTTAAGTAAATACATGAAAAAATATTAATTGAAGAATATTAAATTATTCAAGGATCAATTAATATTTATGGGAGCGACGAGTCGGGTTAATGACTTAATTATTATCATGTCATATATTTTAATATATTACAAGTAAATGATAATAATATTTATGGCTCTGTTTAGTAGTAATAAAATTTCATTTATAGTGCGTTAAGTATTCGGGGCCAGAGAGGCGATATCGGGTATTTTAATTGAGCACTATAAATAGAAGAGGATGGGTATTTTACAATTACTATTCATGGATCTTATCTCTCCTCTCCTCTCTCCCACATTCTAGAGAGATATGATTTGGATCCAAGGAGCTCGGATGGAGATCTCTCTCGGGAATCGCTAGCGATGCGATGCGGTGGTCGTTGGAGCGTTGAAGGCATCATCGCAAATCTGCGCTAGCACCCGGATTACGACAAACAACACTCCCACGTATTCCATGAAGCATGTGTGGACGATCTAGAGAAATTCAGCTTCTAATTTTTCGAGCAATGATCACCAATGACGAGGAGACTTCATGCGTGGCTTCGAATCTAATCCAGGTATTTTAAGGTTTAATTTTTTGTGTAAAATCCTCCATGCGCAGTCCTCAGCTAAGATCGGGCTTCTCTTCTTCAACGTCGACATGTTTACGTCAACCGTCGGTGGAAAAAATTTAAAACCCACCTGTTTGGGGCTTCCGCTGTGTGCCTGGTTCCAACAAGTGGTACCAGAGGGAGCGCCGGTCGATTTTAAGTCAAAATAAATTAAATTTTCATTAATTAATGAAGAGGGCGTCATTCTGGTTCCAATGCCGCAAACCATTCTTAAATCAAATATCGGATGACCAATATGCGGCCATTCGAAGTTTTAAATTGGAAGACCTCCATCACCCCGAGGGAATTCTGATAATCGGAATATTGTTTTCTGGGAATGGATTCTTCTTAAGAATCATAATTATTATTATCATTATAATAATTTTATTATAATAATATTGTCTTATTATTATAATAATTATTATAATATCTTATTATAATAATATTATTTAATTTATCATAATGATAATATTATTACAATAAAATAATAATATTATTTTCTAAGCCTAGTAGATAGGCTTTAATTAAAGGGGGGGGGGTGAACTTGACCCATGTGGGTCAAGTTTATATACAAAATAAGACCTGCCTTTGAAACTCAATAAATAAAAATTTGGGCACCTTCTCTTCCCGGTGCACTGTAGCGCTCACCAAACCACCCCAGCTGCCGGCACTCGCTCCCCCTATCACGCTTCATCACCCAGGCACATGTACCTCTTCCTGAGGCAGCAAGCGTCAGCCCCTATAGAGGCTTGCTTCACCATGCAGGCGTCGACAAGGCTGGCGACACTACAAGCCTCTTTCCCCATGGAGCCCTACCCAGCTTCCCTGTACTGTGCGCAGCCACGCGGCTCACCAGGACCAGGCGTCGACATGGCTTCTTCCATGCAGAACTGGGGTGGCTCCCTCCATCACCAAGATTCCAGCTCCCTTTCAACACCCTACCACAGCTTCGGCACAGAGAAAATCTGCACCGGTGCGGCCAACCAGGGCAGTCAGCCCTCCCAGATGCCTGCATCCAGCAGCAACCCGCCGATGTCCTCTATCGTGGAGGCACCACCCTGTCACGTGCGAGGCAACAAATCCCTGCCACCTCCTCTCGTAGGACTACTCCGCACCGGGTTTCCGCCTCCAGCACGGCTCACACCAGGCCGTCTGGCCTCCTCTGCACTCTCTCACAGAGACCCGCATAGCAGTGCACCACCACAGCGCTTGCCTGCACCTGCGCCTCCGCGCCCTTGGCTGGGGGACCTCCGCACCAGCCTCTCTTGACCAGCCTGTGAGAGACCACCCACCGACACCCCCAGCGCATTGCGCACCACCATGAGGTAACCCGTCTGCATAGGATTTGACCAAATCCAACCCGAACCATGTCCAAGAAAGTTTCTTCGTCTCAGAATGGGATTGTGAAGACCTACCCAACCCAGAATGCAAATGCACGGGGTCGGTAAAACCGAGACTGGGCCTGCGCAGGTTTTCCCTGACCCGCACAGGTCCTGCCCAAAATTTTAAAGGTCCATGAGATTTAATTTAATCAAAATTAAATAAAATAATTAATTTAATTTCAGTTGTGAATTAAATTAAATAAACATTAATTTTGGTTATTATAATTTTAATGTGGTGTGATTAATTTAATTGGGAGATTGTTAAATTAAATAAATGGGACCGGACGATGTATTTATAGAATTAGAAATTAGAGTGAATTTTTTAATTGAATTTAAATCCCTCAAGTTTAATTTAATGAATGTTTAATTTTTTATTCTGCATTTAATTAATATACCCAAGTTTAATGCATATATGGATGATCTTGAGCTACTGTTTGACCATTTCATGTATGGTGGTTTATTTATATAATTATTCCATGTGGTTATGTAATAATTATTTTTAAATAAAAAGGCATTCTGTGTGTCGTCTCAGAGTCTTTATATGTATAAGGGCCTGCACGCTCATTCTCAGAGTTGTACGTTTATACCCCGAGACCCCCTCGCCTGCGTGGGAGTACAATTTTATAATAACTAGACGACAGGTGATGCATTACATTCCAAGTGACAGCGACACACCAGACATGAGTTGGATGCATTGAATGAGCAAACGTTTCTATTCAAGTTGCAAGCCATGTGACTAAAGGTATTTACCCTTAGGGTTTCAGTTGGCCTGTTATTCACTCAACAGATCAACCAATAGTACCAGCACATGATCCTGAGTTCGTTTTATTTCTGCATGGTTTATTATTATTTTTTCATGGGTACTTTATTGCACGATCAAATATTATAATAATAAACAAGCATGCATGATAAAATGAACATTTGACCCGATAAAATTTCTATTTCGTGCACAGTCAGTTGTGATTGTGGTCACATAGTTCGTGCTTATAAAAATAGAAAAGGATTTATTTCTTAACAATAAATATAATAAAACCCTCAAATATATATTAAGTCCAAATAGCCTTCTGTCATTCAAATTTGGACAAAACGAGCTGATTGAGGTGCCGGTCATTCCTTAGCTGAGGGTGCCTCTTACTACTCGGGAGTCCTTATAATAATGATGGGTCGACTTAACTAAAATTCTAGTAAGTATTAGCCATAGATAACTTGCTATCATTTTAGAGGCAAGCATTGATTAAATCAAATTTAGTTTTTATGAAGCTGGGACTTTACTCAACAGATCAAGGAACCGCTAGTTAAAGCGGTCGGTCAGCCAAAAGCCTACCTAGAACCCTCCAAGTAGTTGTGTAGCCTTAGCTTGTAAACTATGAGGGGGTGGTTCCAGGATCCTTTACACTAAAATACTCAAGTGATAGAGTATTCCGATTATAGCACATAGGGTTCCTATAATCCGATAAAATAGTGGGAGACATTAAATGATTCAATTAATTAATCAAAACGTCTAAACATGTAATCCAGATAAAAGGCAGTCATCTGCTAAAATTTATTTTGTAGAAAAATGGAAAGTTATACCACAAGATTAAAACTGTGATAAATATTGGACAAAGTAAATTTCCACACTTACACAAGTATCCATGAATAGTACAGGCGCGTGCGCATAGTACTATGATATAAGAATATCAAGGTTTCAGTGTCCCCAACATTGTTAAACTACTTCAAGAAGCGAGTGTGAAAATGATTACAGGAGACTAATGTACCATGCATATGATAGTTATATCATTATGCTTTCATCAATGTCCGGTGTCAGTTGCGGTCACTACACCAGGACATTGATGATATAACATAAAGTCTCATCTCCGATATGTTTTCAAGGAGAAAGTGAAACAATGATTTGAATAAGGCGTAGTTTACACCGACATGTGTAAATTGAAAGATTGATCATGATCATCAAATATCTTTTTCCACACATTACTCAAGTATCATTTTAAGTTACAAAATGACCAAGTATGGAGTAAATGCTTCATTGCCAATTTAGGTAAGGTTCACCAAGTGAATACGAATAAAAGACAATTAATCATTAATTCTTATGTCAGATAAATTGAAGGAAAATGTGAAAAGGTCAAAGGCAATTAATTCCAATGACATATTCACGACGTCCTTAAATTAATGAGGTATTAACAGAGGTTATTTTTATTTCATATTATAAAATAATACTATGGAAGTTTAAATCCAGTAAACTAATTTAAAGAAGCAAGTTGTCGCTTATACATCAGGCATATTCATCAATGTAATTTTTACTTTACTTCTTGGGTATTTAATACTATATAATTTTTACATATGTTTATTTAAATACAATAACCAAGTAAGTATAGAAACATTACTAGTAGTCAGGTGTATTCTCCAAGTGGATGTGAAAGGTTGATACCAAGGCTAGTGGTGAGAAGTACACGACTTCTTTAATTTCCATGTGAAAGATTCATGTTGAAATATTGGTCAGTAAAACCACAAACATTAATCTCACGTGTCCTTGGATGCATGGAGACATTCTTTCATTTTCTACAATGAATGTTGTTTTTGGTAAGCTCAATCACTAGTTCAGTAATACATGAATCATAGGAAATTAGCGATGAATATAAATGTAAGACTTATAACCAATTGTGACAGGATAATTCATTGTCAAGTAATAATAAAAATAGACATCATAAATATACCAAGTATGGTATTTAGGCTCGGGACATCTAAATACTTATGGTATTATCGATGTCTTTAGTTTGGATAAAGGGGCCTTTAGAAATAAAGGTACATCACAATGCTTTTAGAAATAGTTCAACACGAAAGTGTGAACTATTCCAATTATAAGATAGAGGTATATATACTTCATAAGATTCTTTTAAGTAATTATGGAATATCAAAGTGAAGTGTTCGCATGGTCAGGAGATATGATTTTCTTCGGGTTGGGATACCGAATAATATCTCGACCAAGCATTCATTAATCATGATAATGTAGCATGGAGCAATTCCTAAATGCACATTACCTTATTGACATCACCACATTGATGTTAATGGGGAGGATTGATGATGTAGTCTTACATATCAACATTGATCAACAAAATGTAGTGTGGAGTAATTCCTAAACGCACATTTTATATATCGAAGTATTGATGTAAGTAATATCAATGTTGGAACTAGTAGAAACTTCCATTATATTTAATGAAATACTTTGCAAATAACAGCGATATCCCACAACCATATGCCAACTATAATGACAAATGGATATCATACGAGTCATATTATGATGTAACCCAATTATGCCATAAGGACATGTGTTTGGATGAAAAGAGTTTGTAAGGACATAAACAAACTAGCATCAAGACAGACACATTGTGCATTTAGTGTAATAATCATAACAGTTGTTTAGGATGTTACAGAAATCCCTAAGATAGAAGAGTAGGTAGTAAAGAAATATACTACACTTCTATATAAGGATGCACATATCTATTAGAGATAGTGGGAGCTATATTGAATTGTGTTTAGTCAATTCCCAAAATGAACAAGAAGTTTTCATAGGAACTAGTTCCACAATCGCAGGTGGAACAAAGTATGATCCAGAGACACATACTGCGTAGGAAAGATAAAACCATGGTGATGGTTTTTATATTCACCGCGGTCGGTGATCTATTATTCAATGTGAATAAAATTTCCTACAACTAAGCAGTGTATGGAAATTAGCTATAATTGATAAGACCAACTAAAATTCAATCAATGGATTCCATCAATCAAATTATAAAAAGGGGCTTTTATTTTTAATACAGCGATGGGTATTTAAGTGAGTTGATACAAGGATGGTATAAGTGTAGTACCAATAAGGCTCGATTGGTTTCACCAAGTCGTTATGCCTAAATCCATTAGAATTTTACTTATCATGGATAATATCTATGATCAATTTATTTTGCATTGGATGTCATGACCACCAACTGTGGATGGTGTCTCTTTGACGCAACCAGAAAGGGATGGTCACATCACAGAATGCTAATAAATGTTGCAAGTTACTAAAATCCAGTTTAGGATTAAAGTAAGCATCATGATCAGAGTATATACATTTAAAACAAATTATTTCCATGTGTCAACCAGAGGTTAGTGGGAGCACTAAGGTTTTCCAATAAGAAATATGTTTGGTAACATATAAAAAATAGACATTGGTCTGAATGTTAGTTAAGACCAAAATGAAATTTACACTCAAATGATTGACTTAAAGTAGAAACCTATGTTCCAGGGAACAGGACCTACTAAGGTAGATCTATAGGTTGCTTTGTCCCAGTCAATCATACATATAGTGACATTGTATTGAAAAATACATGTTGGAACAATTCCAGAGAAGAATTGTTGCCTATGTCACAAGGCATAATCTCTCCATGTTGACATGTCTGTGACATGGGAAGAGATAAATGTGGTGATTTGAAATCCATACGTTGAAGCGATGGAACAATCACGTATGCCATGATATGTACAAGAACCGATATTGAAGTGGTATATTTTACAATAGGAAAATATCCATTATATCCAAGATCACTACAAGGGATGCAGTCATAACAATCTAATTGTAGTTTGGAAAGTACAAAAGATGTGTACCTGGTAAGTGGAGAAGAAAGGATACTAGTTTTGGGGCTATGAAATAGTCTTCCATAGATCAATGTGATCTAGTACTATAGTTAGACTAAAGGCGATGAGAAAGTCAAGCTCATATCAGCCAGTGGTGGCCATACCTACAAGACCGAGTACATTGCATCTTCTAAGGTAGCTAAGAAGCAGATATGCGAAAATTTGTTCTAGTTCTTGGAATCGAACCTAGTGAGAAAAGTATTATCATAATCTAAATTATATTATTCTTACTAGCCAAGATTTCATGTTATGACTACAGACAAAATGGATATACTCGGGATACCATCTCTTGATTAGTTTAACTCAAAGAGATGAGGTCACTATTGCAGAATTGCCACGCGAAGGAACTATGGAAGACCCAGTAGCTAAAGCCATTACTCAGCAGAAACATGATGTTCATCATGTGAGTAGCTAAGAAGTTTGGTTAGCAAGTTGGATATAGTGCAAGTGGGAGTGTTGAAATAGTGGGTGCCATAGGCTGAACTATTCGGTGCTTTAGATTACCATATCGTGTATAGAGTAAACTATGCATGATTTTATCTTACCGTTATAGTGTAGACTTTTCTGCATCCACAATTGAAATGGTAATGTCCAAAGATTAATTATCATATTGAAAGGTTATAAAACATCCTAGGTTATAATGAGAACCTCTAGATACTATGACATTAATCTTAAATATATGTTCTTTGGTCTAGATACATCTTACTAATTGGACATTGTAGATGTCTAACCATCAGGTGCTGGGGGATCATAATCATTTGTAGTTCTTCTCATGAAGTGCACACTTGGTGATCTCTAGTAGTGAGATCAAGAGGATTGACCTGCCAATAAGAACACCACATGTTTCGGGTGTCATTGGATGTTCCTATCTACAATCATGTGTAATGTTCTCCTGACTTGAGATCATTACCAATGTATGTCATTTGATTGAAAACTTTGATGCAAGATGAAAACCATGGCGATGAAGTCGTGGTGAGGAGTTTGTGTTGGGTGCGTCATTAGTGGCATGAAATTGGATGAATGGTCAAGAAAGGATTTTTCACTTCCGGGTTATAGAAGTAATATATCTCAGGTCGTGTTGATATGGAAGTACCTTTATAAGACCATGGCCATGGTAGTCAAGGGTAATTCCGTCCAGTTAAATAAACAAACTATAAAGCAAGAAAAGGGTGATGACACAAGAGTGCATCCTGCTTTATGTGATATTATAGACAAAGAGATTATATTACACAGTGCATGTTCTTAGGTTGGTTGTCGCTGCTGTGACAATCCTTATTTCTTCAGGAGACATGATGGGTTTATAGATCCCGCTCTTGGTCTATGAATACTATTCACAACTGTCGAAATAAGGGCCTAGAGGGTCACACACAATAGCGTATTCATGAACCTGCCCTATTCAGTCTAATAGGAGTTCTGGACATGGCGGGCCCTGCTATTGGGTCCTGGATTTGTCCAAATTTAAAAGTTTCCCAATGCAATAAATAAATTCTTATTATTCGAGTTTAGAATAATAAGTATAGAATCTATTTATTAACTGTATTTATGAGTTTTAAGTAAATAAATGAAAAAATATTAATTTAAGAATATTAAATTATTCAAGGTTCAATTAATATTTATGGTAGAGACGAGTCGGGTTAATGAATTAATTATTATCATGTAATATATTTTAATATATTACAAGTAAATGATAATAATATTTATATCTCAGTTTAGTAGTCATAAAATGTCATTGAGAGTGCGTTATGTATTCGGGGCCTGTGAGGCGATACCAGGTATTTTAATTGAGAAATATAAATAGAAGAGGATGGGAATTTTCCAAATACTATTCACGGATCTTATCTCTCCTATCCTCTCTCCCACATTCTAGAGAGAGATGCTCTGGATCCAAGGAGCTCGGATGGAGCACTCTCTCGGGAATCACTAGCGATGCGATGTGGTGGTCTTTGGACCATCGAAGGCATCGTCGCAAATCCGCGCTAGCACTCGGATCATGACAAATGGTGCTCCTATGGATTCCATGAAGCGCGTGTGGAAGATCTAGAGGAATTCGGCTTCAGATTCTTTGAGCAGCGATCGCTAACGACGAGCGAATGTCGTGCGTGGCTTCAGATCTAAACCATGTATTTTATGGTTTAATTTTTTTCTTAAAATCATCCACGCATGGTCCTCGTCTAAGACCGGGCTGCTCTTCTTCGACATCGACAAGTATACGTCAACTGTTGGTCGAAATTTTTTAAAACCCACCTGTTTGGGGCTTCCGCTACGTGCCCGGTTCCAAAAAGTGGTATCAGAGGGAGCACATGCCTATTTTAAGCCAAAATAAATTAAATTATCATTAATTAATGAATAGGGCGTTGTTCTGGTTCCAATACCGCAAACCATATTTAAATCCAATATCAGATGACCAATCTGTGGTCATTCGAAGTTTTAAATTGGATGATCTCCATCACCTAGATGGAATTCCAATCACTGGAATAGTGTTTTCCGGGAACAGATTCCTCTGAAGAATCATAATTATTATTATCAATATAATAATTTTATTATAATAAAATTTTCTTATAATAATAATAATAATTATAATATCTTATTATAATAATATTATTTAATTTATCATAATGATAATATTATTACAATAAAATAATAATATTATTTTCTAAGATGAGTAGATAGGATTTAGTTAAAGGGGGGGGGACCTTTACCTTAGTGGGTGAAGTTTATAAAAAAAATAAGACCTGCCTTTGAAAGTCAATAAAAAAATTTGGGCACCTTCTCTTCCCGGCGCACTATAGTGCTCAACAAACCACCCCAGCTGCCGCCACTCGCTCCCCCTATTGTGCTTCCTCACCAATGCGCAGGTACCTCCTCCCGAGGCACCAAGAGTCGGCCCCTACAGAGGCTTCCTTCTCCATGCGGGCGTCGATAAGGCTGGTGACACTGCCTGCCTCTTTACCCCCGGAGCCCTGCCCAGCTTCCCTGTACTGCGCATAGCCACGCGGCTCACCAGGACCAGGCGCCGGCATGGCTTCTTCCCTGTACAACCGGGGCGGCTCCCTCTATCACCAAGCTGCCACCTCCCTCTCAGTGCCCTGCCACTGCTTCGGTGCGGAGCAAATCTGCACCAGCCTTGCCAACAAGGGCTGCCGGCCCTCCCGGCTGCCTACATCCAGCAGCGACCCGCCGGTGTCCTCTATCGCAGAGGCACCACCCTGTCCAGCGCGAGGTGACAAATCCCAGCTGCCTCCTCTATCAGGACTGCTCCGCACCGGGTTACCTCCTCTAGCACGGCTCTCACCAGGCCGTCTGGCCTCTTCCGCAATCTCTCACAGAGACCCACACAGTGGCGCACCACCACAGCGCTTGCCTGCACCTGATCCACCGTGCCTTTGGCCGGGGGACCTCCGAACCAGCCTCTCTTGACCAGCCTGTGAGAGACCACCCACCGACACCCCCAGCGTAGTGCTCACCACCGTGAGGTAACCCGTCTGCATAGGATTTGGCCAAATCCAACCCGAACCATGTCCAAGAAGGTTTCCTCATCACAGAATGGGATTGGGTAGACCTGCCCGACCCAGAATGCAAATGCATGGGGTCGGTACAGCCCAGACTGGGCCTGCTCAAGTTCCCCCCAACCCGCACAGGCCCTGCCCAATATTTTAAAGGTCTAGGAGATTTAATTTAATCAAAATTAATTAAAATAATTAATTTTATTTCAGTTGAGAATTAAATTAATTAAACATTAATTTTGGTTATTATAATTTTTAATGCGGCATGATTAATTTAATTGGGAGATAGTTAAATTAATTAAATGGGACCGGGCGACGTATTTATCGAATTAAAAATTAGAGTGAAATTTTTAATTCAATTTAAATCCCTCAAGTTTATTTTAATGCAAGTTTAATTTTTTATTCTTCATTTAATTAATATAACTATGTTTAATGCGTATATGGATGATCATAAGCTGTTGTCCGACTAATGCATGTATGGTGGATTATTTATTTAATTATTTATTTAATTATTGCATGTTGTTATGTAATAATTATTTTTAAATAAAAAGGTGATCTGCATGTCGTCTCAGAGTCGTTATATATATAATGGCCTACGCACCGATTCTCAGAGTTGTACATTTATACCTTGAGCCCCCTCGCCTGCGTGCGAGTACAATTGTATAATGACGAGACGACCTGTGACGCATTTCGCGCCATGGGACGGTGACACACCAGAAATGAGTTTGATGAATTATATGAGAATAAATTTCTATTCATGTTGCAAGCCACGCGACTAAAGGTATTTACCCTTAAGGTTTCGGTTGGTCCGTTATTCACTCAACGGCTCAACCAATAGTATCGGCTTAGGATCAGGTGTTCGTTTTATTTCTGCATGGTTTATTATTTTGTGTGCATGTGTAATTTATTGTACGATCACATAGTATAATAATAAACAATCATGCAAGACAAAATGAACATGTGATACAATGAACATTCTATTTATTGCACGGTCAGTTGTGAGTGGGATCACATAGTACGTGCTTATAAAAATAGAAAATGAATTCTTTCATCACACTAAAAATAATAAAACCCTCAAAGATATATTAAGTCTAAACAGCCTTCTATCATTCAAATTTGGGCAAAACCAGCTGTTTGAGGTGCCGATCATGCCTTAGCTGAGGGTGCCTCTTACTACTTGGGAGTCCTTATATGAATGATGGGTCGACATAACTAAAATTCTACTAAGGATTAGCTATAGCTAACTTCTTATATTTTTAGATCCAAGTGTTGAGTAAATCAAATTTTGTTTTTAAGAAGCTGGGACTTCACTCAACAGATCAAGGAACCGCAAGTTAAAGCGGTCGGCCAACCAAAAGCCTACCTAGAACCCTCCAAGTAGTGGTGTGGCCTTAGATTGTAGACTATGAGGGGTGGATCCGAGATCTTTTCCACTAGAATACTCAAGTGATAGAGTATTCCGATTCTAGCATAGAGGGTTCCTAGAATCCGATAAAATATTTGGAGACCTTAAATGATTTATGTAATTAATCAAAATGTCTAAACCAGAAATCCAGATAAAAGTCACTCATCTGCTAAAATTTATTTTTTAGAGAAATGAAAAGTTATACCACAAGATTAAAACTACGATAAATATTGGACAAAGTAAATGTCCACAATGACACAAGTATCCATGAATAGTATTGGCACGTGTGCATAGTACTATGATATAGGAATATCAAGGTGTCGGTGTCCCCAACACTGTTAAACTACCTCAAGAAGTGAGGGTGAAAATGATTACAGGAGACTAATGTACTAAGCATGTGATAATTATATCATTATTCTTTCATCAATGTATGGTTTCAATTGCGGTCACTACACCAGGACATTGATGATATAACATAAAGTCTCATCTCCGAGATGTTTGCAAGGAGAAAGTGAAACAATGATTTTAATAAGGTGAAGTTTACACCGGCATGTGTAAATTGAAAGATCGATCATGATATTCAAGTATATTTTTCACCACATTACTCAAGTCTCGTTTTAAGTTAGAAAATGAACAACTATTGATTAAACACTTCATTACCAATTTAGGTAAGGTTTTCCAAGTGAATAAGAATAAATGACTATTAAGATTTAATTATTATGGCAGATAAATTGAAAGAAAATGTGAAAAGGTCAACGGAAATTAATTCCAATGACATATTCACGACGCCATTCAATTAATGAGGTATAAATAGAGGTTATGCGCATTTCATATTATAAAATAATACTATGGAAGTTTAAAACCAATAAACTGATTTAAAGAAGCAAGTTGTCGCTTATACATCAGGCATATTCATCAATGTAATGTTTACATTTACTACTTGGGTATTTAATACTATAATCTTTTTACGTATGTGTATTTAAATACAATAACCAAGTAAGTATAGAAACATTACTAGTAGTCAGGTGAATTCTCCAAGTGGCTGTGAAAGGGTGATACCTTGACCAGTGGTGAGAATTATAAGACTTCTTTAATTTCCAAGTGAAATATTCATGTTGAACAATTTTTGAGTATAACCACAAACATTAATCTCATGTTTCCTTGGACGCAAGGATACATTCTTTTAGTTTCAGTAATGAATGTTGTTTTTGGTAAACTCAATCACTAGTTCAGTAATACATGAATTATAGGCAATTAGTGATGAATATAAATGTAGGACTTATACCCAGTTGTGACAAGATAATTCTTTGTCATGTAATACTAAAAATAGACATCATGAATATACAAAGTATGGTATTTAGTATTGGAATATCTAAATACTTATGGTATTATCGATTTCTTTAGTTTGGACAAAAGAGCCTTTAGAAATAATGGTACGTCATAAACCATTTGGAAATAGTTCAAAATGAAAGTGTGAACTATTCCAAGTATAAGCTACATGTATTTATACTTCATAATATTCTTTATGTAATTAAGGAATATCAAAGTGAAGTATTTTCATGGTTAGGAGATGTGAGTTGCTTCGGGTTGGGATACCAAAGAATATATCAACCAAGCATTCATCAATCATGATAATGTAGCGTGGAGAAATTCCTAAACACACATTACCTTATCGATATCACGACATTGATGTTAATGGGAAGGATTGATGATGAAGTCTTACATATCATCATTGATCAAGAAAATGTAGCATGGAGTAATTCCTAAACACACATTTTATACATCAAATTATTGATGTAAGTAATATCAATGTTGGAACTAGCAGAAACTTAAATTATATTTCATGAAATGATTTGCAAATAACAGTGATATCCCACAACCATATGCCAACTATAATGACAATAGGATATCATACGATTCATATTATGATGTAAACCCATTATGTCATAATAACATGTGTTTGGATGTAAAGAGTTTGTTAGGACATAAATAAACTAGCGTCAAGACAGACACATTGTGCATTTAGTGTAATAATCCTAATAGTTGTTTAAGATGTTACATAAATCCCTATGATAGAAGAGTAGGTAGTCAAGAAATAGACTACACTTCTATATAAGGTTTCACATCTCTATTATAGATAGTGGGAGAATTATTGACTTGTGTTTAGTCAATGCTCAAAATACACAAGTAGTTGGCATAGGAACTAGTTCCACAAGCGCATGTGGAACAAAGTGTGTTCCAGAGACACATACTGCGTAGGAAGGATAAAACTATGGTGATGATTTATATACACACCGCGGTGGGTGATCTATTATTCAATGTGAATAAAATTTCCTACAAGTAAGTAGTGTATGGAAATTAGATATAATTGATAAGACTGACTAAAATTCAATTAATGGATTCCATGAATCAAATTAAAAAAAGGGGAAATTATTTTGAATACTGTGGTGGGTATTCAAGTGAGTTGATACATGAATGGTACAAGTCTAGTACCAATAAGGCATGATTGGTTTCACCAAGTTGTTATGCCTAAATCCATTAGAATTTTACTTATCATTGATAATATCTATGTTCAATTTATTTAGCATTCGATGTCATGAACACCAATTGTGGATGGTGTCTGTACGACGCAACCAGAAAGGGAGGGTCACATCATAGAATGCTAAAAAATGTTGCAAGTTACTAAAATCGAGTTTAGGATTAATGTATGAAACATGATCATAGTATATACATTTAAAACAAATGTTTTCCATGTGTCTACCAGAGGTTAGTGGGAGCACTATGGTTTTCCAGTAAGAAACATGTTTTGTAACATATGAAAAATAGACCTTGGTCTGACAATTAGTTAAGACCAAAATGAAATTTACTCTCCAATGATTGACTTAAAGTAGCAACTATAACACCCCAAGATTTCATAGTTCATTATTTCTTCAAAATAATTCAATAACTTGCACTACACGCAACACCGAGTTTAAACGCACCATGACTTACCAAACTAGCCGTTTAAAAGAGGTTATGAATAGTATTAAATGAATTTTGAACTTTATATAATCCTTATAATTTTAGAATCCATATTATGAGTTTCTTAGACATAATGTAAGAACAAATTCATTTTTTCAGATAAAAGAAGTACTTTTCAAAAATGCACTTTTACTGACTTTTAATTGTGAACCCTTTTTAAATCCAATATTTTAAAACATTTATATATTAAATTTGACTAAATAAATTTATTCTTTATAATAAGGATATAAAAATTTACAATTTAACTCCCCATGCTTCCTCATTATGCTTCTCTTTGAATAATACAGTAGTGTGTGTTGTACGCAACTTCGAGTTCTAACACACACCACAACCAATCAAACAAGCCCTTATGAATAGTAATACCTAATTTTTGAAATTTTACCTTTCAAAATGCACTTTATTTTTGAATTCTAAATATCAAAATTATCCTAGGATGAAACTTTTTTACTTTTCGGATAACTTTTATATTTTGATGAATAGTGAAAATTACTAATTTTTATTAAAAAAACTTTTTTAATCAAAATAATTAGTAGTGATAAATGATGAATTTCAGTGTTTTTAAAGTATATTTATAATATATTTTTACCATTTAATACAATGTTTGTCATTGAACATAATTCCACATTTAAACCGGACATAAACAAGTGTCAATCTTTTGATAGTTATTATCTCTTAAAAAAAACGTTTTTTGTTTTGACAACGGGAATTAATTATAAATTAATTTCTACCACTTATGTGTTTTGAAATTGGAAAAATGGAATCCGTATTTAGAATCAGGATTTTCAAATTTTGAAAATAGGTAACCTTTATTTTTAGGCATTTTGAATAATTACTTCGGTAAATATTTTATTTACCATGGTTAAAGGGTAAATCTTGTAAATAAGGGTAAAAAATAATATTATAATAATAATAAATTACCCTAAAACGTGTCTTAACCCTATTATTTGATACAGGGCCGACTGTGGGTATCTTTGGGTCGATTTTGGGACCCCATGGATCCACTTTTAACTGATAATGACACTTTATATTAATTAAGTTAAAGTAAATACAAAAATGACATAAGCCTATATCTTTTAGAAAAACAATTTTTACATAGGGTTATATATGTTATATATTCAACTATAAATATTCATTAGAAATATGAAACGATTTCCTACATAATGGTACTTTATTTATAATTTTTAGACATTAAATAATTTAATGTATTTATGACACAATGATGATGCAGTAATTACCTTATCAGTGATATATTAAAATAATTGATATTATAAATACCCAAATAAATATAATTTCAGACTTTTAATGAATTAAAAGAATTTTATAGGTTAATATGACATGTTATTATTTATTTAATTAGCTTTTTTCGAAGTAATCACCCTTTTATAATTATCACAAAAATCAAATACCAAATATTTTCAAGATTGACATAAAAGAGTTTTTAAAACAAATATTATATTATTAATTGATATTAAATTCATAAAAATATAAGGTTCCGCCAAATTACTTTTATCATGATAGTAGTATTATTAATGGACCACTTGGGGGTCTCTTGGAGTTATATAGTATGTTTATTATCTATATAATATAAAAATACAAAGTGACATGGTAAGTGTCAAACTAATTAACCATGAGTCAAAACTAAAAGATAAGGTTAATATAATGACCCAAACCTATCTAAAATATATTGGATGAAAGGATTTAGACCCCTCACAACCTTAGTCTTTTCATAATCCACTTTTGAGCCATTATAAACCGAATATTAATTTATTATAAAATAATACTTTACGATTTTTCCAAAGAGCCCCTCCTCCACCTTATAAAAGGACAACACTTCTAACCAATTCCTCACACCTCTCAAAAATTTTGGCTCGTACAAACTCTACCCAATTAATCTCTCTAAATCCCTATACTCCTTTAAGAAGCCTTACCATAGGAATAAGACACTTCAAGAGTCCTTTTTGGTTCAAACCAAAGGGAGTTACCCAAATTAAAGATAACAATTTCTCGTAGCTTCTTTTCTTTTATTTTACTTATCCAACCCCTAAACTCTTCAAATTATTTTCTTTTGTAAAAAAAAAGTATCCTAAATATACTATGATATTGGTATTAGAATTATTCTAACTGCACTTACACACACCTCCATCTAATGGGTGAAGAACATAATGTTTCTCTGGATGTAAACCAGACGCCTCCCAAAGCGATGATTGTTCAATTATCTCCTATCACCTCTCATGATGGCCATTATGATGGAAATATAATTAAATATTATATTAATGATATTTATTTTATTTATAATGTTCTATAATTCCATTTTATATCACACCATTATTCGTTTCATGTTGTATATATATAAGATAATTTCATTTGAGGAAGTGCGGACTACCGCCCCCTCAAAGTGATATGACTCGTTCATACCATACATGAAACGTATAAAGGATGGTGTTAATGAAAATAATTAACAAATATAATATACTATACTATAATGGAATAATAATATACCTATGTATCATTTGGTTTTGATTCCTTTTAAATTGAAAAATTAAATGGAAGTAGCGTTCGTGCGTACGTACGGATTACCGTCTCCACGAACGCGATGAGATTCATTTCCCCATCACATTCATTAAAGGATAATTGTAATTTGATGATTAAAAGTAATTTTTAAGGACTTTATATCATTCTGTATATTAATAAGATACGACCTATCCATAACAAACACGTCTTACGTAACGAAGCATATAAAGGAAAATGAATCAGTTAACACCCGAAATGACGATAATACAAAAATATTATTAACAAAGAAATATTAAAAGATCATATATGATATCATATTTATGAATATGATTCTTTTATAATTTAATAAAAATTATTTAAAAATTATACAGGAGTTTAACAAACACACTATCAAGGAAAATTACAAGGTAAGGAGTTTTTATCTCACACCTTATTCCCGTGAGATTCATGCCATATTTCCACTATTACCTTTTGAGTGGTGTATGTAATTCCTATAATTGTATTCTTTCTGTAATACACTTTAATTTATGTGTATTAACATATTCATTGTATGATACCTATTTCATGGGGTGTATGTTTCGTAAGTTACCAAATTGGTAAGGGTTAATTTCACAATCTCTTTATTATCCGAGGTTGTTTTTACGTAAGTATCTACTAGGAAATATTTATTATCCATGTCCTTGTTTTATGAAAGAGTTTTCAAAGGAATTATTTTTATGAAATTTTTACTAATACATCATTTCAAATATTTTAAATATTTATTCTTCTAAATATTTCTCCTTAATGTCCATGTCTTCAAAATGTGTTTCAAGGAATTATTTATATGGACATGAATGATTTGAAAATATTAATTCCTTTCAAAAGTTTCAAAGTGGCATGGGTCACTTTGATTAAAAAATATATTTAAATGGCTTCTTTTCTAAATTGTGTGACTTTTAAACTTTTTCATGAAAATGGGTATTTTTCTCAATGATTTTTACAAATAATTTTCATCTTTGTCAAAATTATTTAATGGATTTTAAACTTATTTTGAAGTTGATTTATCCTAATACAAATCATCCATATTGTTTTGAAGGTTTTGTGATATGTTTGACTATGGATGTTTTATTTTTATACCATTCATGGTTTATGGAGAAAGTATTGACATTTTGTATGCTAGTTTTAATATGAATGTTTATGTTATGTTGAAACCTGTTCATATGAAGAATGCATTGGACTTAATAAGTGACGGGTGGAGCCCGCTAGAGCTCCTAGATGCATCAGTAGGTATCATGATAGAAACTACTATCTTGGCATGAAGCCTTGACAAAATCTTATTTGTAGTCTTGGCACGAGGTCATGGCTACGTGGTTATGATAGTCTGGCATTATTCATTCCATCATTATGAAAGTGGTTTGTGATATTGCATGCGATTAGTCGACTAGTAGAATATCCACGTGAATAAGTAAATGGAATTATTTTATTTTTTCCACATTATGCAGAAGTTCAAGTTTAAAAGGCTTTTGCTTTAGTTATACATTGCCTTAAATGTTTATGATTATTTTTTAAATTTTCCGCTATATTGTTATCTTTACTGAGCATCTGAGCTCACCCATTTCTAGGTTTTATTTTCCCCAGGATCCCAAGAAGTGTATTGTGATTGATATGGAGGGTTAATCCAAGGGAATAATGGAATTCATAAAGGATTATTTATGTTGTTTTCTATGTTTTAAATTGTAATGTAACATTCATGTATGTAATCTATTTTCCAAGACTACTAAACCGATCGGTCCTTAGGGACCTGATTCCTTGTTATCATGCCAATATTATGTAATAATGCACTGAATCTGGGTAACTGGGGTTGGGGCGTTACAGTTGGTATCAGAGGAATTTTATCAATAACCTTGTAAGCTAGATTTAGATAAACTCTGATTAGAGCACATATCCCTAAGATAGACTTTGAGGATTAGTAGAGAAGAACTTCCTAGAATTTTGATATTGTAGAGATTTTGTGAGTTTTCCAAGCAATACATCCTTGTCTGGATACGAGCATGTAGAGGCGGCTCTGGCATAGATGTACCTAGGGGTAAAACCTTAAAACACTACTTTGAGCGAGACTCGAACATGAACTGGTGCACGACAACGGGCCTTACTGCACTCTTGGTTACGACACTCCGAGGGGATATGCTTAGGACAATTCTCATTTTCTTTACAAACCATTATGAAGGGTTTATAAGTATATAATTCTCAAAGAATACATTTTTATGATATGGATTATATCTATAAACTGTTTAATTTATGTTAAGTGTTTTACATGTTTGGGATTAAGTATTTCTATTCACAAAGTAATCTAGTGTATGTCATTGTTTAGAAATGGTTCCCAGTAGAAGGAATGAGAACTCCAGCAATACACATGATCCAAAGAGTAAGAAAGATCATATCTTTCATGGTATTAAGAAATAATTTAGAAGGGAAATAGTCTCCAATGTATAATCATCATATAAAGAAATAGTATCATGTGTTGATAAGATAAGTAAAGAGTTCTCCAAGTCCTATGGATTTGAAGGGAAGCAAGAGTAGAAAAGGATGGAAGAGAGAAACATGGATAAAGGGAATAGGGAAAAGAAGAATTTTACCATATGCGATAACTGTGGGAAGAAACACCCTAGAACTTTCTTGAAGGGAATGAGAGATTATTGTAAGTGTGGACAAAAAGAACACCTTGTACGTGACTGCAAGGGTAAGAAAAAGGTTACAAATGTACAATGCTTCATCTGAAAGGAGTTGGGACACTATGAAACCAATGTCCAAATCATCACTGTATGCCCCAAATGATTCTATTATATAATAATCAAGTTATGATACTACCACAGATGAAGAGGTATGATTATATTTCTTATGTTTTTATTAATGAATTATGTCATTTGAGTATTGTATCAACGATGTACTGGTTATAATAATTATAGAGTATATAAGGATTGTACTGCAGTACTATTTAATTAAGGACATGAGATTGTGTGGAACCATTAAAAGTGACTCAATAGAAAGTTAAATTTTTGGAAAATACATGGTTGAGAGAATGATAAACCATAATATGGTTCTGATACCAAGGTAGTGATTTTGGAATAATACATGATTGATTTGGATAAATTTTATTGGATATTCTTGACTACCTTGAAATTAATTAATGATTTGTATATTCCATCATTTTTGGAGTTTACAACATTTTTTTATTGAAGGAGTATATCCATTATTCTTTAATAAATAAGGGATAATGAATTTAATCAGTAAGGTTTTATGGTAATTCATGATGTTGCAGTGTTCTAAAAGAATACATGATGAAGATGTTTACATGTTATTACACGGAAAAAAAGATTTTCATTGTGTTTACCTTCCTTATAAATTTAGGACTGAAGTATTTTGGATAGTTATAGTTTGGATTATTTTTGGATTGCCATAAAAGGACATCCCGGAGGTCGGGTGGCAACCCATCGCATCCAGCAAGGCCGCGAGACTTGAACCTGCAACCGAAGGGCGATATGGATGTATCCCCTACCACTAGCCCACAAGATGTCCTGGATTAAATAACGTAGTTTTTTTAAAAGATCTGGTAAATGAATTATAAATTCATTTTTTGTAACCCTATACGAATAGGATAAATAGAATATTTTTTTTTTCATTTTATTATCTTTTAGAGTAAAAGATGAGTTTGTGGTAGAAATTAATTAATGGATGGAACTCTGCTTTTCAAGAATATATTTTTCTTCTTCTCTTATTATATGAAGAAATTAATTCTTATAATTTATTTAAGGGATCCTAAAACCAAAAATTTGTTATCCTAATACGTTATGTTTTGTTGAACCGATGGTATTTCAAATCATCATAGATTGAGGAATTTAAGGACCTCAATTTTACATTTGTTTGTGATTGATGACCTCAATCACTACCTATAAATATTTACATTTTCCCTCGAATTATATGTCTATAATTTCCTCCAATGTTCTTCTTATAGAGATCATAATTTGGTGGTGATCCTTTCATTTCTCTTTTCCTCTTATTAAGACTAAATTTTATTGACCCAATTTACGATGCGGGATTTCACACAAAGATATTTTCTATTTTCAACCTTTTAATTTCGAATTTTTTTTTTCAAATTTAAAGGACACAATTTATTGAAGGAGGGGAGAATGTAACACCCCAAGATTTCATAGTGTGTTATTTCTTAAAAATAATTCAATAACTTGCACTGCACGCAACACCGAGTTCAAGTGCACCATGACTTACGAAACTAGTCGTCCAAAAGAGGTTAAGAATAGTATTAACTGAATTTTGAAATTTATATAATCCTTATAATTTTGGAATCCATATTATGAGTTTCTTACACATAATTTAAATACAAATTCATTTTTTTCAGATAAAAGAAGTATTTTTTAAAAATGCACTTTTACTGACTTTTAATGGTGAACTATTTTTAAATCCAACATTTTAAAACTTTTATATATTAAACATGAATAAATAAATTTATTATTTTAAATGTGGACATCAAAAATTTACAATGTAACACCCCAATCTTCCTCGGTACTCTTCTCTTTGAATAATACAGTAGTGTGTGTTTTACGCAACTTCGAGTTCTAACACACACCACAACCAATCAAACTAGCCCTTATGAATAGTAATACCTACTTTTTGAAAATTTCATACATTTTATCTTTCAAAATGGACTTCATTTTTGGATTTGGAATATCGAAATTATCCTAGTATGATATTTTGGTACTTTTCGGATAACTTTTATATTTTGATGAATAGTCAAAATTACTAATTTTTTATTAAAAACAACTTTTTTAATCGAAATAATTAATTGTGATAAATTATGAATTTGAGTGGTTTTAGAGTATATTTAGAATATATTTTTACCATTTAATAAAATTTTGGTCATTGGACATAATTTCACATTTAAACCGGAAATAAACAAGTGTCAATCTTTTGATAGTTATTATCTCTTAGAAACACGATTTTACTTTTGACAGCGGGAATTAATTTTAAATTAATTTCTGCCACTTCTGTGTTTTTAAATTGGAAAATGGACTCCATATTTGGAATCAGGATTTACAAATTGTGTAAATAGATAACTTTTATTTTTAGACATTTTGAATAATTACTTCGGTAAATAATTTATTTACCATGGTTAAAGGGTAAATCCGGTAAATAAGGGTAAACAAATAATATTATAATAATAATAAATTACACTAAAACGTGTCTTAACACTATTGGTTGATACATGTCCGACCATGGGCATCTTTGGGTCGATTTGGAGACCCCGTGAATCCACTTGTTAGTGATAATGCCACTTTATATTAATTATGTTAAAGTAAATACCAAAATGACACAAGCCTATATTTTATAGAAAAACAATTTTTACATAATGTTATATATGTTATATTTTTGACTATAAAAATTAATTATAAACATAAAAAGATTTCCTACATAATGATATTTTATTTATAATTTTTAGACATTAAATAATTTAATTTATTTATGACACAATGATGATGCAATAATTAACTTATTAGTAAAATATTAAAATAATTGATATTATAAATACCCAAATAAATATAATTTGAGACTTTTAATAAATTCCACGAATTTTATGGGTTCATATGACATGTTAAGAGTGATTTAATTAACTTTTTTCGAAGTAATCATGCTGTTATGATTTTCACAAAAATCAAATACCAAATAGTGTTAAAATTGACATAAAAGAGTTTTTTAAAAAATATATTTTATTATTAATTGATATTAAAATTTTCAAAATCTAAGGTTCTTCCAAATGACTTTTATCATGATAGGAGTATGATTAATGGACCACTTGGGGGTCGTATGGAGGTATGTAGTAAGTTTATTAACTATATAATTTAAAAATACAAAGTGACATGGTAAGTGTCAAAATAATTAACCAAGAGTTAAAACTATAAGATAAGGTTAATATACTGACCCAAACCAATATAAAATCTTTTGGTTGAAAGGATTTAGAACCCTACTCAATTTAGTCTTTTAATAATCCAATTTTGAGCCATTAGAAACCAAATATGAATTTATTATAAAATAATAATTTATGTTTTTCTGAAAGAACCCCTCCTCCCCCATATAAAAGTACACCACTTCTAACCAATTCCTCTCACCTCTCAAACATTTTGTATCATCCAAACTCTGCCCAATTAAGCTCCCTAAATCCCTCTCCTACTCTTAGAAGCCTTACATTAGGCATAAGGAACTTCAAGATTCCTTTTTTGTTCAAACTAAAGGGAGTTACCCAAATTAAAGGTAACGATTTATCTTAGCTTCTTTTATTTTATTTTACTTATCCAACCCCTAAAAACTTATTATTATTTTCTTTTGTAACAAACCAGTATCATAAATATACTAGGGTATTTTTATTAGAAGTATTAAAACTACAATTACACACACCTCTATCTAATGGGTGAAGAACATAATGTTTCTGTGGATGGCAACCAAACGCCTCACGAAGTGATGATTGTTCAATTATCTCCTATCACCTCTCATGGTGGCCATTACGATGGAACTATAATTAAATCTGATATTAATGATATTTATTTTATATATAAGCTTCTGTAATTACATTTTATATCATACCATTATTCATTTCATGTTGTATATATATACGATAATTTCATTTGAGGAAGTGCAGACTACCGCCCCCTCAAAGTGATATAACTCATTCATAACATACATGGAACATAAAAGAATGGTGTTAATGAACTTAAGTAACACATATAAGATATTATATTTTACTATAATAATTATATACCTATGTATCATTTGGTTTTGATTTCTTTTTAAAATGAAAAATGAATTGGAAGTAGCGTTTGTGCGTACGTACGGAATACCGTCTCCACAAACGCAATGAGATTCATTTCCCCATCATATCCATTAAAGAATAATTATCGTTTGATGATTAAATGTAATGTTAAAGTATTTTATGTCATTATGGATATGAATAAAATACAACATATCCATAACAAAAACGGCTTAGGTAATGAAGCTTATAAAGGAAAACGAATCAGTTAACACCCGAAACGACAACAACACTAAAATATTATTAACAAAGCAATATTAAAAGATCATATATGTTATAATATTTATAAATATGATTCTTGTATAATTTAATAACAATTATTTAACTATTATACATGAGTTTAACATACACACTATCAAGGAAAAGTACAAGGTAAGGGGTTTTCATCTCACTCTTTATTCACATGAGATTCATATCATATTGCCACTATTACCATTTGTGTGGTGTATGTACTGCCTATAATTGTATTATTTGTGTAATACACTTTAATTTATGTATGTTTACATATTCATTATATTATACCTCTTTCATGGGGTGTATGTTTCGTAATTTACCAAATTGGTAAGGGTTAATTTCACAATCTCATTATTATCCGAGGTTGTTTTTACGTAAGTATCTACTGGGACATATTTATTATCCATGTCCAGGTTTTATGAAAGAGTTTTCAAAGGAATTATTTTTAGGTAATTTTTACTAAATCATCATTTTTAATGTTTTAAATTTTTTTTATTCTAAATCATTATCGTTAATTTCAATGTCTTCAAAATCGTTTTCAAGGAATTATTTATATGGACATGAATGTTTTTAAAATGTTAATTCCTTTCAAAAGTTTCAAAGTGGTATGGGACACTTTTATACAAAAATGTCATTAAATAACTTATTTTCTAAATTGTGTGACTTTTAAATGTTTTCATGAAAAAGAGGTATTTCTCTCAAAGAGTTTTACAAATAATTTTCATCTATGTCATAATTCTTTAATGGATTTTAAACTTGTTTTGAAGTTCATTTATCATGATACAAATATTCCATATTGTATTGAAGGTTTTCTGATATGTTTGACTATGGATGTGTTATTTTTATACCATTCATGGTTTATGGAGAAAGTATTGACATTTCATATGCTAGTTTTAATACGAATGTTTATGTTATGTTTAAACCTATTCATACGAGGAATGTATTGGACTTAATATGTGACGGGTGGAGCCCGCTACAGCTCCTCGATGCATCGGTAGGTATCATGAGACAAACTAGTGTCTTAGCATGAGGCCTTCACAAAATCTTATTTGAAATCCTGGCATGAGGCCTTGGCTATGTGGTTATGATAGTCTTGCATTATGCATTCCATAATTATGAAATTGGTTAGTGATATTGCATGCGATTATTCGACTAGTAGAATATCCATGTGAATAAGTAAATGGAATTATTTTATTTTTTCCATATTATTTTGAAGTTCAAGTTTAAAAGGATTTTTTTAGTTATACATTGCCTTAAATGTTTATTATTATTTATTAATGTTTCTGCTATATTGTTATCCTTACTGAGCATCTGAGCCCACCCCTTTCTATGTTTTATTTTTCCCAAGATTCCAAGAAGTGTATTGTGAATGATATGAAGGGTTAAGACAAGGGAATAATGGCATTCATAAAGGATTATTTATGTTGTTTTGTATGTTATAAAGTGTAATGTGACATTCATGTATTTAATATATTTTCCAAGACTGCTAAACTGATCGGTCCTTCGGGACTTGATTCCTTGTGATCATGCCAATGTTATGTAATAATGCACCGACTATGGGAAACTAGGGTCGGGGCGTTATAACAACCTACATTCTAGGGAACAAGACCTACTAAGGTAGATCTATAGGTTGGTTGATCCTAGTCAATCATATATATAGTGACATTTTGTTGAAAAATATATGTTGGAACATTTGATGAGAAGAATTTTTGCCTATGTCACATGGCATAATCTCTCCATGTTGACCTGTCTGTGACATGGGAAGAGATATATGAGGTGAGTTGAAATCCATACGTTGAAGCGATGGAACAATCACGTATTCCATGATATGTACAAGAACCGATATTGCCGAGGTATATTTTACAATAGGAAAATATCAGTTATATCCAGGAACACAATAAGGGATGCAGTCAGAACAATCTAATTGTACTTTGGAAAGTACAAAAGATATGTACCTGGTAAGTGGAGAAGAAAGGATAATAGTTTTGGGGATATGAACTAGTCTTCCATAGATCACTGTGATCTAGTAGTGTAGTTAGGATAAAGGCGATGAGCAAGTCAAGATCATATCAGCCAGTGGTGGACATACCTACAAGACCGAGTATGTTGTAGCTTCCAAGGAAGCTAAGAAGCAGATATGAAACAAATTGTTCTAGTTCTTGGAAGCGCACCTGGTGGGAAAAGTATTATCATAATCTAAATTATGATATTCTTACTAGCCAAGATGTCATGTTATGAAAATGGAAAAAAGGGATATACTTGGGATACCATCTCTTGATTAGTTTAACTGAAAGAGATGAGGTCGCTATAGCAGAATAGCCATGCTATGGAACTGTGTCAGAACCAGTAGCTAAAGCCATTACTCAACACAAATATGATGTTCATCATGTGAGTAGCTAACAAGTTTGGTTAGAAAGTTGTCTCTAGTGAAAGTGGGAGTGGTGAAATAGTGGGTTCCCAAGAACTAACTATTCAGTGCTTTAGATTACCATATCGTGTCTAGAGTAAACTATGCATGATGTAATCTTACCATTATAGTGTAGACTTTTCTGCGTCCACTATTGAAATGGTTATGTTGAATGATTAATTGTCGTATTGAAAGGTTATAGAAATCCCCAGGCAATAATGAGAACCTCTAGATACTATGACATTAATCTGAAATATATGTTCTATGGTCTAGATGCATCTTAATAATTGGACATAGTAGATGTCTGACCATCAGGTACTGGGGGCTCATAAGCATTGGGACTTCTTCTCATGAAGTTCTCACTTGGTGATCTCTAGTAGTGAGATCATGAGGACTAACCCGCCAATAGGAACACCACATGTTTTGGGTGTCATTGGATGTTCCTATCTACGATTATGTGTAATGGTCTCATGACTTGAGATCATTACCAATGTATGTCATTTGATTGTTTACTTTGATGCAATACAAAAACCATGGCGTTGAAGTCGTGGCGAGGTAGTTTGTGTCGAGTGCGCCATTGGTGGCATGACATTAGTTGAATGGTCAAGAAAGGATCTGTCGCTTCCGTGTTATGGAAGTAATATATCTCAGTTCATGTTGATATGGATGGAAGTACCTTTATAAGACCATGGCCATGGTAGTCAAGGGTAAATCCATCCAGTTAAATCAACAAACTATAACGCAAGAAAAGGGTGATGACATGAGAGTGAATCCTGCTTTATGTGATATTATAGACAAAGATATTATATTACAAAGTGCGTGTTCGTAGGTTGGTTTTCGCCATTGTGACAATCATTATTTTTTCAGGGGCCATGATGGTTTTCTAGATCCCGCTCTTGGTATGTGAATACAATTCATGACTTTCTAAATAAGGGCCTAGAGTGTCACACACAATAGCATATTCAAGAATCTTATCTATTCAGTTGAATATGAGTTTTGAACATGGCGGGCCCCGCCACAAGGGTTCGGGATTTTTCCAAAGTTAAACGATCACTAATGCAATAAATAAATTCATATTATTCGAGTTTAGAATTATGAGTATTGAATTTATTTATTAAATGTATTTATGAGTTTTAAGTAAATACATGAAAAATTATTAATTGACGAATATAAAATTATTCAAGGTTAAATTATTATTTATGGGATCGACGAGTCGGGTAAATGGCTTAATTCATATCATGTAATATATTTTAATATATTAAAAGTAAATTATAAAAATATTTATGGCTCAGTTTAGTAGTCATAAAATGTCGTTGGTAGTGCGTTATGTATTCGGGGCCGGCGAGGCGATACCAGGTATTTTCATTGGGCATTATAAATAGAAGAGGATGGGAATTTTCCGATTACTCTTCATGCAGATTATCTCTCTTATCCTCTCTCCCACATTCTAGTGAGAGTTTATCTGGATCCAAGGAGCTCAGATGGATCTCTCTCTCGGGCATCGCTAGGAATGCGATGCGGTGGTCGTTGGAACGTCGAATGCATCGTCGCAAATCTGCGCTAGCACCCAGATTACAACAAACGGTGATCCCGTGGATTCCTTGAAACACGTGTGGACGATCTAGAGGAATTCGACCTCAGATTCTTCAAGCAGTGATCTCTAACAATGAGCAGATGTCGTGCATGGCTTCAGATCTAAACTACGTATTTTATGGTTTAATTTTGTGCTTAAAATCCTCTACGTGTGGTCCTCGGCTAAGACCGGGCTGCTCTTCTTCGACGTCAACAAGTTTACGTTGGCCATCGGTGGAAATATTTTATAACCCACCTGTTTGGGGCTTCTGCTGCATGCCCAGTTCCAACAATAACAACAAATGTCCCACTACTAATACAATGTAACATTTTAGAAAAACACTCATTATGTAATAGGTTTACTCCCTAGTCTCATAAATATCATCCTAAAATATATAAATGTTACCCAAAACCATATAGATATATCTTTTTGATGCTATCATAACATGAACATGTATACGTGTTCCCTAAATTAAAATAATTCATTTATAATAAACATAAAAGCATTGGACTAAATGTAAAGGGATATATAATTATGTCATATTGAATAACCATATAGAATATTACAACACTTTCAATATAATAATGTATTAAAGAATTATTGGAAGTAAAAAAGGGATAAATAAATATTTTCCATGAATAATTATGTACAATAGAATGGAATATGTGTACAATTGGAGATGTAACATTGTAAATATACCTCTTATGTGAGGATTTAGAGGAAAGGGTAAAGAGTGTTTAAATATGGTAAAGAGTATATAAATTTTAATAAAACATGACATGAAGGGAAATTTTACTCATTATAAAATTGGCTACATTTAGATATAATGGATGTTAAAAAAATTACATTGAGTGGTACTTTAAATGAGTTAAGAAAACAAAAAAATTCTATTTTTAATCTCAAAATAATTAATGATATCGATAAGGGATTCTTTAAAACATGTATATCCACTTCAGGACAATATTCTCTCTATGCTATAACTATTCCTCTGGAATAATGAAATTATATTTTTTAACTATTAATTTCATACCATATTGTACTATATTTTATTATTATGGATCATTTTTATTACTTTAGTGTTATTTATGTGAGATATTATTTCTGTTTCAACTATCCCTATGGTTGATCATTTCATGGTTTGATTGTCAGATTAATTTTTAATTAATTTCATGATCACTTGATGAAATTTAAAAAAATAACAGAATTTATTTTGTATGTTTTAATTGAGTTTCCAAAATATAAAAATTATATAAGTATTATTAAAAGGTAGGCATGATTAATAGGGCATAGTTTTTACTACTATAAGATTATTTCTTTTCGGTTGTTTTTTTATCATGAATAACATATTGTGTGTCCATTAAAAATATTAATATATTTTGATTCTATAATGTGAAATAAAACATAATATTCATATTTATATCATTAAAAATAATAATAAATCAATTTAATCCAGCAATGAGTGTGGTGAAGGAAAATAAATTCTGTTTTTTATGGATGCGGGGAACCAAATATTTTGTGAACAATGTTTTAATTTATTAATAAAATGATAATTGGATTTATGATATATATTCCACTATCAGAATTAAAATACCATTGATTTACATTTTTGGAGATAGTATTTCATTTTGGATGTAATTTTTTAGAGGAAAAATAGGATTAGAAACATAAAATCTCAGTTGATTTTATTTCCTTCAACATCATATCTCTCCTCTTAGGCTACCACTTAAGGTTCTTTGAAATTCTTTGTTGGTATGACCGAAACAACTTGGACATGGGTAATTTGGTTTGGGATATAAATTGGAATATTTTGGACCACCGTTAATGCTTAATAGGTACGTGGGGATGGTATGGTGAGAAGTGGTAGTTATAAGCTTAAAGACATGTGTTTTTTAATGTAATTCTAATATTTTATTATTTTGGATTAGGGAAACCTATATTGATGAATCTTATGACTATATATAGTTATTAGTTCTTTTAATTCGAACTAATGGTTTTCATATGAAATCATTTTATTTTAGGAGTTTCTTCACATGTCATAAATCTCAGACTATCACCTCGAGAAAATCCAACACTACCATAGTGTTTGGCATGACACAAAACCGAATTGGAATCTACTACTAGAATTCAAAAAACAACCCAATATTATGAGATTCATCTTCATAACATAATTATGTACTATATAGAGATCCTATACTTTTACATATTACATTACCTAAATTTAAGCATAATTATACATCAAATTACAATAAAGTGATCGTAAAGTCTAGTGTCTTGGGAGACTAGGCACACAATCAGAAATTATAAAAACAACTTTTTATTTAATCTACATAATGAGATCCTATTTTACATTTTCCTATTACATTTTAGTAGTATATCTTGGGGATAACATGATCAAAGGGATGATCTAAAATCCTAGTAAGGGAATAAATATAAGAATAAGGCTTTAGCACAAGGGTTTGAGAGCATGCCATGATGATATAAAAAAAATGTAACATATGATATCATTACATATTAACATGGAATAATATAAACGTATATTAATAATAATGTGTCAAAAACATAAAACATGACATTAGAATGAGTCAAGGATAACCACAAAGACTTTTTTGAAGGGTAGCAAAAGCCAAGGCTACCCACCAATATCGTCACACATGGTAGCACAAGCCAGGGCGACCACCAAGATCATCGCACATAACGTCTTAGGAGACTCACTATTACCCAATGAATTGGAGCATTATCTAGGTGAACCCATATTAAGATTTTATGAATATGTTTTCCACATAAATATTCATACATAATCAATCATATATATATAAGGGTTACCCATAGAAATAATTGGGTACCATAATCATGTCATAAAACATAACCAAAGGGTGTTTCATAAATGTTCAAATGAAAGAAATAAACTAAAATATACATGAAAATTAGTAAGGAAAAATAATAATGTATCATCGGAAGTTATGTCGGGTAGAAATGATAAAATTTATGACATGTATTTAATAATGTTTAGCATTAAAACATTTTTGTGCGGTTTTAAGGAAAATACTATAGAGCCTTTAAAATATAAAAGTTTACAATCCAATATATGAAAAAAAGTGAACCAAAATTGTTTTAATTATAAAAAAGACTAATTCTATAAAGATTATTGTGTCTTAAAAGATAAAAAATAGTTCACTTGAAATCGGTTTTGAATTCAGGATGTTCCTTCAAAATAGGTTTGTTTATCAGGAATTATTGAGGATGGAATCACATAAAAACATGTATATCCCACAAAGGGAATGATAATAGTGTCCTAATAAATTAATTTGGTATATGTAAACATAATTTAGTATATGATCATAAAAATATAAGAGAAATTTATTTTGATAAAAGAAATATAAGGCAACCTGAAGGAACAATGGAGTTTCGGGTGGAATCCCTTACGGATTATCGGCATGATATCAGGTGTACATAAGAGGGATTAATGAGTGGGAAAGGGGTTTCTCGCCACTTATAAATCATAAAGGATTTATGGGGGATGTGTTAAATCAAACCCCATCCTTAGGTGTTAAACTTAAAAGGTTATAACATAAGGGATATTCTTCAATACAAGTGAAGTAGAGAAGATCCACTACCTTAAGTCTGACAGTGTTCTTCGCTTGATATTAATTTCATGAATAATAAAATTATGTTCATTAATTAATAAATACAGAGACTATTTAACATTTAACAATTTTAGTGTAACATTATTTACTCATTCATAAACTTTTTGATTTGTTCGGAGGTTAAATTTAATTGTATGGAACCGTTTTCTTCCGTGGTTTTAATGATTGGTTCATTTTTATTAATGCTTAGATACCCATGTATGGTGAGAGTGGTTTTCTAGAATTTAATTTATATGAAATTAGTAAACAACCATAATATTACATGGCTATAAAATTCCTTTGGTTATTTTGAGTTCAGGTGAATCATTATATAAAACATTAATGATAAACACTTGGATTAATTTGGTGATTTTCTCATAATTAACTTGTTTTTTATTATTATTTTACATCATTTGTGAAAAAGGATTCTAGAAAAACACATAAGATAAAATAAGTATTTAACAATATTAATCGTCCATTATAATGGTTTCATGATTGGAATTAATGATGGTAATAGAAATTGATAACCCACTGTCCTTGAATGTGATAAGTTAACACATCTGGGATGACGTTTTCGTTTGTTTATTATAAAAGAAACGGAAATGAGAGATAATAATGAATTATCCCATTAGATTAAAAACATTACAGTTCATGTTCATTTATAGAGTTGTCAGACAATCTGGATGAGGAGAGGTTAGGAAAGAAAAGAGGTCAAGGGAACATGAAATAAAAATGAAAGAAAAGAAAATGAATGAAAAGAAAAGAAGAGTTTACCTCTTGATTTAATCTTCCTCGAGGGCCTTCTAAGGGGATATGACTTCATCTTTTAGGAAGACCAAGGGATGATAGATGCAGGGGAGGATCATGGGAGATATATTTTTTTGTAGAATTTTCTAGTATTTAGAAGAGTGAAGAGAAGATGGGAGTGTGGCTGGTTCTTATAGTGGAGGGGAGGAGGGTTTTCTTAATATTTAATCATTAAATTTTTATTTTACCATAGGATGGGAAATAGAAATTATTATTATGACAAAAAAATGTAATATTATCAGTTTAGTTCATACCAATGGCCATTTACACCATCCATGACTCAAGAATGATGTATAAATTAATTTATTTAGCATTTATCGTAAGTTATAATATTTTACTGATCACCAAAAAACCAAGTATTTTATAAAAATAAATAAAATTACCCCCAATCATTCATTAACATGTAGAATCCAATAATTAAATACATCTATAAAAAAAATTCATAAATATGATTACTTTAATTTTTTATGAAAATCATAATTTACTTGAAAAATACATATTTAAAAACTAGAACTGACATAATAATGCTTTCAAAAATTACATACGGCTTTAAAAAGTTATTTGAAAACTAGAAGAAAAAAATACTAACTTATAAACACAATTTATGAAAATACACTTTATTTTATATTAATTAATTAATTATAATTATTTATTTATGACTTAAAAAATACCCATTCATTTACTATGGTCATATTATAACTTATATGATGCCAATATTTTATTAATACATTCAAGGGTGAGGTTACTATTCTTTTGGTCACATCATATAATCATAAGGGTCATATTACTAAGGGTTGGTTACTATTCATAAGGGTAAGTTACTATTCACCAGAAATTAAGTTTGAATTATCAGAATCCAAACATGATAATGATCGCTACAATGTATGTTAGATTTTTGAAATTCAAATCCAAAAAGTGAAAATATTATATTTAAAGGTCACATATTACTTAGTAGTTAATTTGGTTTCAGATTTCATGTGATTATAAGAAGTAATTATATGAAGGGGATTTCCATTTGTAAAAAATTTGGTGGTTACATTATTCCCCAATATTAAATTTCACCCTTGAAATTTAGTTTTACATTCTAATCCATAAATAGGTGCAGGCACTTTTCAATCATTACCTCCTCCAGTTCCTATGTTTCATCTTCATAGTTATGGTTTCACAATAGTATGTTGACCAAGTGAGTAGACTTGTTATGTAGAATATTATCTCTAAAATAAAATATCTTCATTTCTTTCTCTTAGTAAGAAAGGTCATTCTCCAACTGTATCACCTATGATGAGAGTACATGTTAAGGGTTTGGTATGTACTTCCTTAAGAGGAATACATGAAAGACATCATGTACTTTGTTCATGGTAGGAGGAAGTTCTAGTCAACAGGCCACATCCCCGACATGATCAAGGACTTTTAAGGGGCCGATGTACCTAGGACTTAGATTTCATTTCTCCCCAATTATCATGACCATATTACATAGAGATATTGATAGAAATAACATGTCTCCAATTTTCAACTCAAGGGCTTTTCGATGATTATCTACATAAATCATTTGTCGACTTTCGACTACCTTGATGTACTGCTGAATAGTTTTTACCTTCACCACCATTTCTTCAACCATTTTAGGTCCTAATAGCTTATGCTTATCCACTTCATCCCAACACACTAGTGTTCTATGCCTTTTCCCATAAAGGGATTCATATGGTTCCACTCAGATGATCATGTAGAAACTGTAGTTGTGGCAGAATTCATCTAGTGGAAGATGTTGGTCCCATCCTCCTTTGAAGACTATAGAACAGGCTCTCCACAAATCTTATAGTGTCTGAATTGTTTTCTCAAATTGGCTATCATATTGAGGATGATAGGCCTTACTAAAGCTCAGTTCATTACTTATTTCATGTTGGATACTTTTATATAACATTAAGGTGAATCTCAGATCTCTATTGTATATAATAGATTGTGTTAATCCATGTAGCCTTACCACTTCTTCAATATATATCCATGAAATTTGATCCAATGACATGTCCTCTCGAATCACTATTATGTTAGGAGTCATTGTAAAATGATAAATAATGACCGATATATCATTTTTTCCTTCAGAATTCCATTAAAGCCTAGTGACAATGTCCATGGTGATGCTCTCCCACATCCAGGTTGGTATTAGTAGTGGTTTCATTATCCCCTTAGACTATTATCTTTCAGCATTTACTTGTTGAAATACCAAACAATTTGATGTATAATAAGAAATCACCTTCTTCATCTGTCCCACCAACACTTCTCTCAGAGATATCAATACATCATTGTGCCCCCTATCTGAATAGAGAAGGTTCTGATATGTGAGTCATTCAAAAGATCTTTCTTTATTTTTTTATCGGATGGTACACATAATCGTGTCCCATATCTTACAACACCTTCCTCATGGACCACAAACTCATTGGATTTCCCATTTTTAATGGCATCTACCCTTTTCTGAATTTCCACAACTTTTCATTTAGAATATTTTATTTTCTATTTGAGGAATTGGTGAATAAGAATTTGAGAAAGGATTTATGATGTTCCTCCCTTAATGACTCCCATGTTCATCCTTGGAAAATATAACAATATTCAATCCTTTTCAATTCTTATCATTGATAAAGATGCATGATATTTTCTATATAGAGCATCTTACACCTTCTTTTCCTTACCTAGATGGTAGTGGATTGAGCATTAATAATCCTTGATGACCTCTAACCATCTTCACTAGTGTATATTAAGATCTTTTTCAATGAATATATAATTGAGACTACTGTGATCAGTATATATCTCACACTTATTCCCATAGAGATAATGACACTATATTTTAGACACAAACATCATAGCCTCCAACTCCATATCATGTGTTGGATAGTTTTCTCATGGGTTTTCAGTTTATTTGAGGCGTAGGATATCAATTTCATATGGAATCATCAAACAACCTAATTTCTTATTTGAATAATCAATGTACAGCACAAAGAGTTATCCACTTGTTGGGAGTGTGAGTAATGGTTCAGTGATTAGCCTCTTTTTCGACTCCTTAAAAAAGTTTTCACATTATTGAGTCTAGAAATACATTACTCCATTACATGTAATCCTTTTCATTAGGTTCATCATTCATTATATGTTCTTCAAAAATCATAGAAAACACCCATATAGACCAAGAAATCTGTGGATCCCTATTACAGATATTGGCATGGGACACTTTTCAATTGCATTTGTCTTGGAAGGGTCCACATATATCCCTTTGTTGGTGATAACATTCCCCGAGAATCATACTTTCTCTATCCAAAACTCACATTTATTTTAATTTTCATACATCTTCTACCTACACAAAGTCCTCAACATATTATTCAAATGCTCCTCATATTCCTCCATGCTATTGGAGTATATCATAATATCATCGATAAAGACTACAATTTTTTTTTGAGGTAATCTCTATATACACTATACATTAAATCCATAAAAATCTCATTACATTAGTGATTCTGAAGGGAACCACGTTGAACTTGTACTGTCCATACCTTGTTTGAAAGGTATTATTGGGAATATCTTCCTTCCTTAAATTTAATTAGCGATATCCCAAAAAAAGTTCCACCGTTGGGAAATAACAATCCCCACGAAGCTAATCATACAAGTCATCTATCCGTGGAAGGGGATAATTTTCCTTTGTGGTGATTTTGTTGATCCATTATTCTATTTGATGAAGAGGCCCGGTGCACCCCTTCGTGAAGCACTAAGGTGAATAAAACGTCTCACCATAATCTCTTGTAACTGCTTCATTAGCTCCTCCATCTCTATGGTGGCCCTTCTATATGGTTTATATAATATAGACAGAGATCCATGAATAAGTACAATTGAGAAATCAACCTCTCATTCATGAATAATACCACACAAGTCTTCTTGTATTACATTAGTGTAATCCCTCACGATAGTCATGTCCATAAGTATGATTATCTCTATAGTCTCAATCATTTGAGATAGTAATGATTTCTCATAAGGAATTAATATCCACACATGATACAACGATTATAAAGGTTATTCATCATTATACTTCCACTTGTAACAAATTTGAGGATGATTAGGGATGTGTAGAGTGATCTCCCTTTCCCAAAAGTTGATGTTGTTTTTGAATAATGACATGAAATCCATGCCGGGGATTGAATCAAAATACACTAAAGGATGTATGATGATATTTTCTAGGAAGTTCAGTCCACAAACGTTAACTGGAGAGGAGTTCTAAACCATGGTTTCAATAATTCCCCCATTCATTGTTCTCACATATTACTTATCCTCTAAATTTTGAGGTGGTGTTTGAATATTTCTACTAATCATACTTGATATGAAATAATGCATTAAAAAAGAATCAAATAGTATGGTCACTATTCATTAATGAATAAATAACATACCTATCACCACATTATTGTCCGGATCCACCTTAGTAGTAGTGATAACATATGCCCTTCCTGGTTGCCTTGGAGGTTGTTGTTGATTTCCTCCAACATCCCTTGGATTAGGTAAATTGTTTATATAATTCCCATTTTCAATGCAGTTGTAACATTGCACCACATGATGAGCATTTATGTAAACCATCCTATATTCTTCCACATTACCAGGATTCTTCATACCCCGTCGGCAGTTTTTAGCCAAATGTCCAATCATTCCACATTTTATTCCATTATTGTATCCCTTTAGATTGTTCCTAGGATTCGTCTTCGAAGAATTTTTACATGCGGGATGATCATGATTCTTTCCATCATAGATTTTTTTCCGGACCACCCACATTAGATTCCATTTTCCACTTCTGGTCACCGTGATCTTGATACAACTAGGGGTATTCTATCTACATTTCAGCCTTGAGGGCACAATGGAAAACATCATCATAAATGTCAGACTCTCCAATTGTTAATGCTTTTCATAGACTCAGCATTAGTATGCTAAAGAACTAATTCATATTTTTTCCAATGTCCAAGACAAAGAAATAGGTGTACCTTCCAAGCCTTATGATTCTTAATTCATACTCCTTGATTTACTCATCTTCCATCTACTTGAGTCCGATGAACTCTCTTTCCATTTTGAGATAGAGGGTTCAGGGAAAATATTTATTAGAATATATTCTATTGAATTCCTCCCAATCCATGAAATCAATTTCCTCATGTGGATTCATATTATTGATCAGTTTACACAACTGATTAGATTCCCCATCAAAATGATAGACTGCAAATACAGATTTCTCTTCTTCTGAGCACTAAAGGAATGAGAATAAATTTTTACTGGACTTAATACAATGTTCTGTGAGGAGGGGATAATAAGATCCACTAAATATGGGAGGCCTTTTCCACAAAAAGGATTCAATAGAAACATTCTCTTTCCTTGGAGGAGGAGGGTGTTCCACATGATTCGTGTTATTATTCATTACTTGTTCTAGAAGAGCATGCACTTCCAAGATGTTTGGATCAAGAATTACCATCATATCAGGAATATGTTTATGGAAATATTCACATTACCTATAACATTTATTGTTGTCACTTGTTCATCTATATATCTACATTAACTAATTAAGAGAAAGTACAATTAGAAGGATTGAATACATAACTATTAAGTACAAAAATAAAAACTTTTAACATAAAAGGATAAACTTTTAAAGTAGGAGTATATCATAACTTATTATTCTATTGGTTTAAATCCTGGTTATCCTTGATCTATTTCTTAACATATATTCTTATGGATTTTTTTATTTACCTAATAATGGTATTACCAAGATCATGAGTTTACCAAATCATATCCTTGAGTAGTGTCAAACCAAGATTGTAGAAAATCCCATTGTTGTGCCGTAGTTCCCATTCGATTCTAGATCATAGTGGTGTTTTTATGTATTCTCTCTAGATACATATATCCCAGAGCCACCTCTACCTATTTGTATCCACATATGGATGTATTTTCTTCATAAACCACATACTCTTTACTTACCAAATTTCAGGGGTGTCAAATTATAATCAGTATCATGCTTAGGGTTCTTTCATAAGTACTCTATTCCATATCTCTTAAACTAACAAGACCATCCTCTAATACTTACTATAGTGACCCTATTATTTTACATATAACATTACATGATTTTAAGAATAATTAAAAATAAAATTACAAGACAAGGATCGTAAAGTCTAGTGTCCTGGAAGACTTGGTACATAATAAAACATTATATAAAAAACTTTTATTTAATCTATATAATGAGCTCATATCATCCATTGTGCTCACACATCTTCATAGGATAACCTAGGGATAACATGAACAAAGGGATGATATAATAGGCTAATAAGGTAACAATCATAATAATAAAGCATTAGCATAGGGGTCAGAAGGAATGTCATGATGATATAAAAAAGAATGTAACATATGAAATAATAACATATAAACATGGATTGATATAAATATAGAGTCATAATAATATTGAATCAACATAAAATAAGACTTTATCATGAGCCTTGTCTAACCACCATGACAGTTGCACATGGTATCACAAGCCAAGGCTAATCTCCAAGACTGTCACACATGGTAGCACAAGCCACGGCAAACAGTCAAGAACGTCACACCTAATGTATCATGAGAATAAACTTTACCCATTTTATTTGATAAATATATGGGAAACTACATTTTAGCTTTTAAGGAATATGTTTTTCACATTTGGATTCATACATAATAAATCATATATAAACATAGGGGTTACACATGGAAATAAATGGGTATCATAATCATGTCATAATGCATAACAAATGGGTGTATCATAAAATTTTCCATGAAAGGAAGGAAGAAAAATATAAATGGAAATTAATAATGTAAAATAGTAATGTAAAATTTTATGTTATGTCAAGTAGAATTTACAAAATGTAAGAACTGTATTTAAGAAATTTCAGCATTAAAAAATTTTTGTGTTGTTTTATAGAAAATACTATAGATCTTTTAAAATATAAAAGAGAAAAATCCTTTATAAAAAATAGAAGTGAACCTATAATTTTTTCATAAAAATGATTTTAAAAATAATATTGTGGACTAAAACAGAAGATAGAGTGTATATGAAATTAGGTATGAATTTGGTAAGTTCCCTTAAAACATGTTTGCTTATCAGGATGTATTGAGGAGGAAATCATTTAAAAACATGTATCTCCAAGAAAGAGAATGTTTAAATGGTATTTATAAATGAATTTATTAAATTTACATTTAATTTAGAATATTCACATGAAAATACATGATAAATTCATTTTGGAAAATGAATGATAAGGCTACCTGAATGAACAAAGGTGGTTCGGGTGAAATCCCTTCTAGATTATCAGTAAGGTATCAAGTGTACGTAAGAGGGATTAATGAGAGACAAAGGGGTTTCCCATAAATTAAAATCATGAATAATATATGGGGAAGGTGAGAAATCATACCCAATCATTATGTATTACACATAAAATGGAATAACATAGAGAATATTCTTGAAAAAAAGTGAAATAGAGAGGATTTCTTACCATAAGTCTAGTGGTGTTATTTTCATGATAATAATGAAATGAATAATAAAATTAGGTTCATTAGTTAATTAATTTAGAACCTATTATACATTTAAATTATTTATTATAACCGTTTTGAGTTAATTCATAAATTTTATTATTGGTTATGAGGTTCAATGTCATTATTTGGGTATGTTTACTTCTTTGGTTTTAGTGATCAGTTCACTAATATTCATCTTCAGATATACATTTATGATGACAGTGGTTATTAGGAATTTAATTTATATAAAATTATGGAAAACCCAGAAAATTACATGGTTATAAAATTCCTTTTATTATTTGGAGCGATGGTGAATCATTGTATAAAACATTAATTTTAAATGCCTTGATTAATTTGGAGAATTTTCACTTATATAACTTGTTTTGTATTTTAATTTTACACCATATGTAAATAATTAGTACAAAAAAATATATATTTAATAACATTATTAAACCATAAAGATGGTTTAATGACCATAATTTATGATTGTGACAAAAATTGATAACTCGTCGTCCTTGAATGTGATAATTTAACACATCTCAAACGGTGTTTTCCTTTTGTTCCTATAAAACAATGGGAAAGGAGAGATGATAATGAATTATCCTATTAGATAAAATATTCGTGTACATGTACATTATTGTAGTTTTCATACAATTTTGATGAATATAGGTTAGAAATGAATAGATGAAAATGTAACCTGAAAAGAAAATGAATGAATATAAAATGAAATAATAGAAAAGTAGAATTTACCTCTTGATTTAATCTTCCCTGAGAGCCTTTTTTTGGGAGAGGATTTCATCTTTTGATTTGAAAAATGTATGATGGACCTAAGGAGGATCTTGGAGACTGTTTTGGGCCAAATTCCGGGAAGTCATAAGTCTTGTGAGGAGTGAAGAGATGTTGGGAGTATGGGTGGTATTTATAGTGGAAGGAAGGATAATTTTCATAAAATTTTAATCAATGGATTATTATTTCACCATAAGAAAAGAATTAGTAGTGTTTATTGTTTACAAAAATTGCAATACGCGCATGTGAGTCCAAACAAATGGCCAATTACAACATCCATGACTCACAAATGATGCATAAATTAATTTATTTATCATTTCTTGTAAGTAATAATATTTTACTATTAACAAGAAATTCATGTATTTTATAAAAATAAAAAAACTAAACCCTAACCATTTTTGTATGTGTAGAATCAAAAACTGAAATCCATATTTCAAAAATAATTTTCTAAATATGATTAATTTAATTTTTAATTAAAAGCATAATTTTCTTGAAAAATATGGATTTTAAACTAATAACTGACATAATAATGCTTTAAAAAATTACATAATGGCTTATAAAGTTAACTATAAACCAAAAGACATAAAATTATATATTTATGAACACCTTTTAAGAAAATTCATTTTCTTTTAAATTAATTAATTAATTATATTTATTTTTTTATGACATAAAAAATACCAATACTTTTACTTTGTTTATATTATCACTTATAAGATGCCTAAATTTTATTTATACATTCAAGGGTGAGTTTACTATTCATTTGAAACATTTTTCTATTCATAAGGGTCATATTACTATTCATAAGGGTATGTCACTATTCATGAGGGTAGGATACTATTCACCCAAAATTAAGTTTTTCATATCGAGCTCCAAAAATCTTACTAATAAAAACCGTGTATGTCTGATTTTTGATATTCAAATCACAAAAGTGATAATATTATGTTTAAAGGTCACATATTACTTATTAGTTCATTATATAGTGATTTCATGTTACTATATGACATAATGATAAGAAGTGAATTTCCACTGATAAGACAATGTGTCGTTGCATCCAAATCTATCTAACACATCATCAAACATCCATTGAATCCACAAATAAATATATGCACTGCTCAATATGTAATAACACTACTTTTTGATGGAATTAAGGAAACCCTTCATTAATGGGACCCTAAAATAAGGCCACATCACTCAACCTGTCTTCATTACAACATTGTTTCAGAATCCTTGATAGTGGTCATCATTGATCCATCATGATGATTATTTAGATGTTTAATGGTAAATGAATTTATCAGGGGAGGCTACACAAGAATGATAGGGAATCTTCATCTCATTCATATAATATGCATAACACAATATTTTTATAACAACCATTTCATACATATACAGCATCAAATAGTATTTTATCAGGGTTTTGGTAATGAATACAGCAGCTACCACACCGACATTAGACACCCATTCTTGATATCCCAACATTAAACAAATTTACACATTTTCCGTTGTTCCTAATCCGAACCTAACTTCTATAAAAAATAAACCCTAAACTCTAGTCTAAATCCCTAGAGTTATTGTAAAACTGTATGTTTGGTATCTTCCTCTTACACCACACTATCATTACCCAACCTGACAGGGCCAGATCCAATACTACCCAAACCCCACCTCCAATATGAATAGTGGTGAAAAAAGCACCATTAAGGCATATCACAAACATATGAGGAATTAGCATATGTACCTCTACTTGCACACACATCACCAAGACCATGAAAAGTTGAAATTTAAAACAAAAAATAAAAATTAATCTATACAATATGAACACAAAATTATTATACGATTTGATGTAATGTAATTCAAAAAAATGGTCCAATAAAAACCCACCCAAAACTATAATTAAATTATGACCTTCTTAAAAGGATGGGGTTGTTTTCAAAAGAAACACCAATAAAAACCTTAGTTTGTAAATCCCAATGTTGGCTCCACCTTCCATTATCCTTCATGGACTCTATAAAATATCTATTATCTGGATAAGTCATAGATTGTGTGGGAAGAGCCCTTGTAAGGATGATTATAACAAAACACTACAGGAAACCCTGAAATTTTAAAAAAAACAATGAATCAAGAGTATTCATCTAAAAATATGATATGTCAATCATAATGTGATACATTAAATAAAACATCAATATATAATAATAGTTAACACACTGACCCAAAATAATTTCTGAACCATATTTCCATCCAATTATTTTAGCTCAAAGGCCCTATATATCACTCATTTTAGAGAAACAAACTCCATAAGATATTTCGGCACTGCAGACACTAAACATATTGTTCAATATTATATTGTAGGAACTGATCCGCGATCCATACTACTAATTAAAACACTCATCCCATTGGGAAATCTGGTCCGGTATAGTTTCGAACAATATTGGAGGATACCGAGAGGATAAATTCAAGAAACAACCTTGTCCAGACTACACATCCCCAAAAAGATATCATCTCAATTAATAGATTAGGGTTAATGTTCTTGAATCACTATGGGGACACCAGAACCTACTAAAAACAACATCCTAGATAGGGGACTGATGTCATGTAGTGAAAATAATTATAATTCCAACAAACCATATGTATAGAAAAAAGAATGAAATGAGGATAGTTTTTGGAATCTTGTAGGGATACATGATCTTAGACAATGAGGGGTGTAAAATAAGAGGCATGAGAAAACTAACTTCAGAAAAAGGGAACTCACAATACTATACTAATCAATAAGAATCTGTAGAGGTGTCACACTCATTGGAAATAATGGAATACTACATCAAATCCTCAATGGAATGCATCATGAGAACCCACATAACTACCATTGGTCTAATGATACTCATATAATCTAACCACGAAGTTGCACTAAGGATAAGGAGGAATCTAGGATATCCTAAAAGTATTACATGACATGTACCAAGGGGGACACGATGTGTGTCTGCATCTTAGAACCACCCATGTGTCACATTAACATGGCATGAACTTTTCTACAATACATGGCATGCCATCATTGTACATCAAATATAGGTTTTGGGGGCTGGAAATTGGAATGCAGCCTGCTCATTCCCATGTACATTCCTAATTATGCAGTGTAATCCTGACAAACACATTTTTTCGGAAAGAATTTCATCAGGTTGTGTACTCTCTTTACAAACCGATCCATATTCCTTTCAATAAATGTTTTCTAACTTAGAACACATTGTGTGTAAAACTAGATGAGAACTTGGGCATGTATCCCATTATAAACCAAGCTATTTTTATAAGGGTTTCATGATGAGACACATGTTTTACATAGAATGTGATACTTATCTATTCATTGAAACCATATTACTAAAAATATGGTAAAATATGTAATTGTTTCTTCTTTAATATACACCGTGTAATTGGGATTCTCACAAAACCTGAGAAAATTCTCACATTTCCTCACCCATAACTCTTAGTTAACAATTCCTCTATGAATCAATCCATGTTTCATGTATCTATGGTTTACCCAACATCCTCACCACTCATAGAGAGAATCCAACCATATCTAGTGCTTAGGAAAGACAAGAATTCATGCCCCTTTAGTGTCATATGCCATGATTGTATCGCGAACCTTAGATCCATCTGTGTATCTTCTTCTATCCTCATGTACCAAAACAGTATCATCAGATATTCTTACAAAGTCCACAATATGGATCTGGTTTTCTAAATAATAAATTTTTAATGATTGTTAACCTAGTAATCATAGAATATTTCTATAAGGAAATGCTAATGAGGAATGTATGTTGAATGGAGAGGGAAATCCATGAAACAAAATCATGAGGAAGGAACCTCATCAATTTTTTTTTGTTTTTTGGACTCGACTTATATTCAAGGAAAGGATGAATAAATAGGTACAAAAAATAAGGAACAAATAATTAATAATGATACCCAAATCCCACAAATAAACCCAAATCCATAAAAACTTAATTTAGAATCAATCTGTTACTCAATTAATTTTCATTCATCATGGGATAAAAAAATGGGGATCAATATATGAATAAAATTTCATTCCTTCATTTAGAACATTATTTAGGAAGAATGGTTGCATGTAGTTTCCACTATCGATATCCACAAGATACATTGGTGCAAGATCATTGACCTATCATTGATCTGATGTAATCTTCCAACGGTTCCTCTCTAACGACTCATCTTAAATCCTAATTGTTATGAAACTAATGGTAGATATTTGTAAAAAATGATTTCTTATAGAGGATAAATATTTTTTTCCTAAAATATTTATTTATCTAAATAAAAATTTATTTATTTAAGTTTCTCTCCCATAATGGAACTCATGAAAAACACCAGATGTCGATGATGGTCTTATCAAGATTAGGTAAAAATCCCATTCTCTAAGATGAAAAATAGCATTTGATATCCAATATGAGACCTTATTTGTATGTTAATATAAATTTTTCAGAAAAATTTATGAACATGAAATTATGTTGTTTTATATATTTAATATTTCAATTTCGGACACACTGGGCCTCATAATATCACAAAGTCTCAACACTTGGTTTTGAAAATATTCATAGAAATATTAAATAATAATACATAAAAAGGACACTAACTTAATACATTATTCTATTATGGAGGGGTCCGATAATCCAAAAAAATATGATTCCCTAAAAATATAATAGAATCATCTATAACATGTTATTTATATATAGAAGGATGGTAGTCAATAAATTTCATGTTATTATTCATTATTAGATTCATTTGGGAACATGATTCCACAATATTTATAGTTCATGCTCTTATCATGTTCGGAATCTCATTATATAATTCATTCCACTTATAATCTAATTTGTTTTTGGCATGATTTATCACATTTAATCACATTAAAAAAATCAGGGAAAACATTAGTGATGGTAATACATTAACTAATAAAAATATAATAAGGGATTCTATGAACATAGAGTAAATGAATTATAATTAATAGTTTCATTCTAATTTACGATTCATTTATACTAAATATATGTTATCAATGGTAAATTTAAATCAATGGTTTATAATTAAACAATATATTCAATCCTTTTATACCAATTGTAATGAGATTTTAAATTTATCAAATCACATATCTTGAGAGATTCAAACAACGTGTGTAGTAGGGAATCTATTTTTAACTTAGTACATGTTTATTTTATACCCAACATGTGATTTTGAGTGATTACCCATAGTTACATCTATTTTAGATCTACATCCACTTTTTTAAAAGACAATGACAAAAGTGTCATAGAGCTCAGGTCTATTATATTACTTATCACTATATACAAGAAGTCACATCGCAAAGTACTATATACATTAGTATTCATGTAAAACTAGATATGTAATTTAAATTCACATTATATTTTAAAAAATTAAATAAAAAATTCATTTTCATTGAGAACTCAATTATTCGCCTTACTATATCCCAATATATCAATCACAAATTAGTTTGTGTCATCCTGAAGAAAGTAAAACATAAGATATGTGTGAGCTCAGATGCTCGGTAAGGATAAGCTTATAGAAGAATGTATCATCAATATATAAGAATAATAGATATGGTATGGTGATAAAAATTGATTTCCATTTAATCAATAGACAAAGAAATAATATGGTATAAATTATTGTTGTTCAAATTAATCTATATAAATAGTCACAAATTAATGAAGCTTACCTATGGATATTATAACTACTCAACTAATAAATTGGAAATAACTCATATTTTAATGAAGGAATTCATAATTCAATAAATATATAACATATATTCCAGTCCATTCACAATACATTTTATATGAATGGGTATAAACCTATCTAATTATGAAAAACAATTTATCTGATGAGATATGTTGATGCATTGAGGGGTTATAAATCACTGGGACCTAGTCATTGTTTTCTAATTCCAATGCATTCCTCATTTGAAAGGTGTGAAACCTAATCGATATAAACATTATTATTAAAAATCTAACATATAAAAACTTAATACTTACCAAAATCCTATAAAAATAATCATAAACCATCTAGAGTAATATAGTGAATGGTACAAAAATTATAAATCTTTATTAAAATTGGTCATAAACCATATAAAGGGAGAACAATTATGATAAAAATACAACATATCCCAAATGGATAATAATTTTAGTAAAGGTTTTTTTCATTGATGAATGTAAACACCATAAGAATGTCATTAAATTAAATTTTAGGAATATAAACATTTGAATTTGAATTTTTTTAGCATAGATGTCAGAAAATATTTCGAAAATAAATATAATTGAAAATTTAATTTAATATATAAAATTAAGAACTAAAAAAATAAGTGGTCATTATTTTCGGAAATTATGTTCATGTTATATAGGTTAAAATAATGATTCCTTCATTGTTTTTGTTAAAATACAACGTTACCTTTGTTTTTAAAAAGAAACGACTATTCCCTTATTTTTTTGTAAATAATCATAAATGTATAGAATATTCATTAATAATTCATAGGTAGAAAACTAAAACATTTTATTATTTTTTTATGAAATCATGTATTTTTATGAAAATGCATTTTTGGCCGAAGAGAAATATCATGTCTAATTATTTTAACAAATACTTATCAATCATTTTATGTACCATATAGTAAAAAATTTGGGATATTATAGGATAATTTCACTAATTAGAGGAGTATAGTGAAAAATATTTCTTTACTAATATAAATAAAAAATATTTCCCCCTTGGTATACATAAACAAAAACAATATAGAAGAATTATGAAATTGGGAATTAAAGCCTTACAACTTTGAAAATTTATGATTTAAAATATTCATTGAATAAATAACATGAAATAAAAAATTAAATAACTTGAATGGATATATATTCTTTATATAATATATAAAAATGGGTATTATATATACCACACAAAGGAATAAGAGGGAAATATGGTATATGTCTCACCGTAGTAAACATGAGACGAGAAACCCCTATATTAGTTTCACAATCGGTTGTATGTGGATCAAAATTATTTATTATAAATATATATTTATAGTAAATATATTAAAGAGTCATAAAAATTTGTATCATTCTTTATATGAATTAATTCACCACATTTATCACTATTTTATTAATATTTCTTTGATCATATCACTATTTAATGTCATAACAACCACATTTTTCATGTATGATTTAGATTGGTACTTTCATCTCTTTTGTATCGAACATGGTGAAATAATTTGTAGATTGTAAAAAATTATAAATCTAATATATATTCATTAAATATATATTAATAGTAATCATTTAATTTTTTTTATATGAAACTGGATTATACCATTCAAGGAAAAAATATATTGTACATATGCATGATTGTAGTTTCTTTTATTCTTGATGGATGGAAAAAAGAAAATAAATGTCAATTAAACATTTTAGATTCCTTATTATGTTATATATAGAATTTATATTAATAAAATACATCCTTGTTACCACTAATATAAATATTAAATAAAAATATTTTACATTTCAATGTGTAGGTGGTAGTCCTCACGTACGCACAAGCGATACTATTTTTTTAATTAAATTAAATGAAAATAAGTAATATTAGATATTATATTTTTATAATACTGGTGATATAATAAATATATTTATTATCAATTAACATTAACCACATTACAATTCATTTAACGTGTTTGAAAAAAATGAATCACATCACTTCATGAGGTAGTACTCTACCGTACAGAAGAGAAACATTATCATTTCCCCTATGGAATGGAAAGTCCGAAGCTAAATTTAATATAATAATTATATAAGAATAATAAATTAATAAATATCACAACTATAATATAAATCCATCATTATATCAATCATTGAAAGTTGGTGAAAAAAAAAACAATTTTAATCAGTTCATGATGAGGCAGTCCACCCAACACACAATCTATGGTTTTGTTTCTCAATTGATGGATTTGAGATGGATCTGGGTTATTCTATAAATATAATAAAATCAATTTATATTATATACTCTATTTTAAATAAACTAATTTTTTTTATAATTTTTTTAGGAAGAAGAAATAAAAAAATAACCATGACATAGAATTTTACCCCTTTACCGAAGAGACCCATTAGGATTATAAGTATTGACTTCAGAGGAGGGATTAAAATTAAAACTTAATCCTATTAGAAGTTTTTATGGGTGTGAGGAATGGAATAGGGTAGTCATTGGATGTGACAAAGGGTTTTGTAATAGTTATGTGTGTAGGATATGGGGTGTCCTTTAATATGTGTAGTAGAGGGCCCACATTGATATTTTCTAATGATAGAGTGGTACCCACATATTAGTCCTGAAAAAATCCTCCAAATTGGACATTCTTGAAACATAGATATTATATGGTTTAACTATGGAAATAAAATCGGCGTTGGTAAATTATTATGTCCTGTTTACCTTTATATTTCTAGTTTAACCCATGGTAAACCCATGTTTTCTGCCACCATAGTAATTAATTTTAAATATTTTATCAAATCATTATAGTAAAAAATTATTTTTAAATTTTAGAAGATTTAAAGTATTTTTTTTCAAATATGAAAAGAATTTTTATATATTCATTTTCAAATATTGTATGAACTTAGTTTAAAATTAAATTGAACATGTGATGAAATAGATGTTTTCCAAAAAGAATATTTTCATAATTATAGTATGTTTTAATATCAATTCTCAATAACAAATTAATTCAAATGACCAAAATTATTTTAATATTAATATAAATAAACAAATAATTTAAAAAATTAATTTAAAAATTAATTCATATTTTTAATTTTTCTTAATGAAAATGTAGTTTTAAATAAATACCAGTATTATTCCGTATTCATGAAAAAATTAATATTTTAAAAAAATCCCAAAAATTAAAATTGAAATAAATTTTATTTTCTCATTTAAAAATGATTTAAATTTTACCAAATAAAATATCTAAAAGTTTTAAAAAATAATTTTAATAATAATTCACAGGAAGCAGTGAAAATGTATTATTTGAAAAAATTATGTTTTTCAGAACACAATTCATTTTCTTTTAAATGAGATTTATTTAATTTCTAATAAATAAATACCCATTGATATTATTTTATACATGATTAATCCATGTATGATTGAAAATATAGTTGTAATATTAATACCCCCATCTTAATGTCAATGTTTGAATGGTCTAGTATAGATAATATAATTTTAGAGTACCATTTTTTATTCAAACCTAGTGTTGCATGCATTGCAATAAATCAATGAGATTTCATTTGTCTTAAAATAAATAAAAAATTAACATACAAGGGTGTCACATTATATTATAATGTCTGTTTTGTTTTTTATATATTTTATGAAATATAATATTTATCCTTTAAAATTGCATGGTGTCACATTATACCCTCATTAAATAAATAATGTCCTCGCAAATTAATCCAGATATAAATAATCAAGGATTTGACATTTGAAGATACACTTATTAATATCCCACATCATGAGAATAGTTAAGAAATAATTCTCTTAACAAGTGATAAATTATTGTTCTAAGGAAATATTTAACAATCATGTAACCATTTTTCGATGTAAGAGAACATATCTATGAAGTGAAGATGTGGACATGGAAGAAAACCATGATTCAAAAATAACAATATAGGGTGATATAAGTCATAGAACAAAATCATTTTAATTATAAAAATAATATAAACAGCCAAAAAACCTTTAATCTATGATTTGTTAATGGACAATTAGATTTTTATGAAATTAATGTATTTGGAAAAAAAATTTCAAGATCAGTTTCTTGGTGATAAGGAAGTGCATTATCATCAAGAATAAGAACATATGAATACATAATTACATCATATATTTCGAAAAAGAGCAATAATGTCATCTTTTGGATACTCTTTTATTAAATCCTTATTCATCTCTTACATTAATAAATTAACATCTACATGGAAATTTTATTCTATGATAAGTAAAATTAATAGATAACATGTCATTATATCACTAATATAATGTCATTCCATTCCACTTGTATCTATAAATCAACCAAAAAATTGTTTTGTAATAGTTATCCAATATAATAAATTAATCTATAATATATACAGAGTAACTACAAAAAAATTAATTAATTAATTTTATTAATGGTTAACATCAAGACACATCCAAAATTGATCTTTCCAAATTCAATGTCAAAACATTTAGAAGTGATGTCACAAAATAAACATTATATTCCCCGAACAATTTAAGGATATTAATAATGTCACATAAAAAATATATGAGTACCATTATAACCATAAAACCATAATTGAAATAATAATTATCCAAAGAATACAATAATTTTGAATATATTACATAAATAGAAACATGTAGTAAATTAAACAAATAGTAAAATAAACCATCGAATAACTGAATCATTTCTTGGTCACTAATACTTTCCAATAAATCTATATTTGTGATTACTATCTCCACCTAATGAAAATATTATGTTTTATCTTCCATAAATAAAATGTTTTAAAAAAATCAACTTTCCACCAAATCAATTTTCATAGTCATCGGTACTATTCAACATATGCTCTCAAATAATAAATGAAAAATATTTCAGTAATATAGATAAACATTTCTTCTTTATTAGAACATTAATTTCATTGATAATACAATATTATAACATAATTTGGGAATCCTAATAAATAAATTACCACAATGAATCAAATATTTACATGGTAACATCATTATTTTGACCTTGACACGTCAATTTGTCTGGGGTATATTTCATCGATGCTTGGGGAACATATTTTTATAGTTCCCTATTTTCTTAAAATTGAAATAATAAATTTAAGACTTATATTTATGATCATTTCATTCATTATCCTAACTCCATTTCTTTATATTCATGAATTAAACTCACATTACCATTAAGAAGGTTCTATGGTGTTTCTTTCAATAATTAACACATGTGTGAAAACCCTTTAAATTTTCCCCATATCCATTTTTTTCAATATTATCCACTTATTTCCATTCTTATCATTAAATCCATAATGAATAGATGATAATTTCTCCTTTTTTATTGAAAATTATAATATAATCTCGTATTATTAGTTAATTGAGGAGAGTTTTTGCCTTTGAAAGATATGCATTATCCCATAAAAGAAATGATCATTCTTACTCTTTGTATTACATTCACAGATATGATCCCCAATAATTGTAAAAGGGTCCATTTCTAAACAATGACATAAAATTGAATATATAATAACATGATGTATTATAATTTTAATCCTAATATTAGTGAAACACTTAATATAAATTGAGGGAATTATACATGGCTAATAATATATTAAAAACCATGGCTTTTTGGAAGGTTTTGAAATCAAAAAAATATTTTCAAATGTATAATATTGATATTTAAAGAGAATGTTAATTATAAAAAACATATTCCCTATATTTTTCTACATGGTTCCCAATAAGACCCCTCACCATGTACTAGGTAACACTTGAGAAATGCCTGATGCTCCTTTTTTACAGTAATTATGGAAAGGTAAATGTGTTCCAACACAACATCAACTTGTCATATCTAAAAAGATATATATTATGATAATAAAAAACATAATCTATACATTACCAAAAATTAAGAACATTATTATATACTTATTATAAATTTTTTAGATGGTTACAATAAGAAAATCTATTTTTATTAAATCAATTTCATAATTTCCCTAGTAAATTTCTCTAATACCAACTATAGAGACCTTAGCCTTAGTAACCCATCGATGGTGGCTAGATTGTAACATTGGAACTAGATAAATTCAGTCTCATCACAAAGTTCCAAAGATTTTATTAATATTTTGAAACTATACAGAGATATGAAATTCACATTACATTTTTAAGAAAATATAAAAAGTATATTCATTGATAACACTATTATTTTTCTTAACATATCCCTACATATCAATAACAAAACACAACAAAGAATCCAAAGGAAACTGAATCATAATAAATAGGAGATCTAAGAATGTTTATAGGTGTAAACGTATTGTGAAATCTATCATGTATAAATATTCATAATCAATAAGGTATAGTAAATTACTGAAACACATTCCATTTAATCTATAAACCAAGAATGATATGAGTGAAATAATTGGTGAAAAAATAAATAAATATAAATAATAACTTAATATTGAAACACATGCATAAATATAATAACTAATAAATTATTCAAATGGAAATTATTGATATGCTAATGAAAAAGGAATAATTCTGTATATCTAGAAACTACTATAAATACATTTCACAAGATAGTTTAAATATCTAGGTAGAAACCCATTTTATTTGGAAAAATTATTTGTGTCATGATACTTGTTGATAAATTAAGAGATATCCATAATACCACCCATCATATGAAATCTCTAATGTATTTATCATATGAATTGGGAGTTACATAATACAAAAAAACATTCACAATAAAAAGATGTCACATATAATTCTAATAATTACCCAAATCGAATAAGAAAAATCATAAACAATCTAGAGTAATGTGGTGAATTATTATAAAATTGTATAAATTTAATCAAGAAGATAATAAACCATAAAATGAGATAATGGATATGATTTCAATATGGCTGAATCATTAGTAAAACAAATGGTTTATTTTAGTGATTAATATAAACACTATAAAAAATTTAATTAAACTCGTTTTTGAGATATGTAAAATTTTCAATTTTCAATTTTATTTTTTAAAACATAAAGTTCAAAAAATATTTTTAAATTAAATGACAATGAAATTATAATTTTAAAAATATAATTTATTCTTCAAAATAGGTTGTGATTATGATGGAATGAAAATTTATTCATGTCGTACATGTGAAGAGAATGTTTCCTCTCATATTTTCATTAAATCCAAATGAACATTCATTTAAAATGAAATGAAAAATACATATGTATTTTTGTAAAAAATCAATATGTGTAAAAATATATTAAATAATTCATATATAAAAGGGTAAAAACTATATTTAAATCATTTTTAGTGAAATTGGATATACATTTGAAATGATTTTAAATTAAAGAGAGAAATAAACATAGGTTTTCTAAAAAACATTTTTTAAATCATTTTAAGTACCAATGAGTGAGAAATGGTCATATAATGTGATATTTTCACTAAGTCCAGATTATATGGAAAAAGAATTTTTTACGATATAAATACAAAATAATCCACCCAATATAGACATAATAAAAAATAATCCTAATTAAATATGAGATTGGAATAAATCCATTACAAATTTGGTAAATTTGTAATCATAATCCATATCAATGTAATAAAATCGAATAAGAAGTTAAATAACCAAACTAGAAATATATTTCTGATATATAATATCTAAAATTGTTGTATATACTCCAAAAAATAGAATAAATGGGAAAAATGGTGTATGTATCTTAGAAGTAATAGTGAGATAAAAAAGCCCTTACCTCAAGTTCAATATCCACTGTACGAGTTTGAAAATAATGTATATTAAATATAATTTTATATTACATATATTAGAGAACCATAAATTACTTGATTATTTTATTTTATCATATATTTATTAAGAAATATTTTTGGAAAGTACTATTCTGGGAGATAATGGCATCATTTTTTATGTATTTTTTACTTTAGTATCTTGGGTCATTTTTATTTAATAATTTTTATACTATATTCATAATGTTTTACATTATAAAAAATATCACACAAATTCATTATATATGAATTTAGAGTAATATATTATAGTTAGATTTAGAAAAATGAATTAATCTGTTCCAGGAGACGGTATGTCATACGTATGCATGAATGTTGTTATAATTTTAGATGAAGGATAGAAAAAGGAAAATAAATATTAAATCAAATTCAATAAATTATTATTATGTCATATAAATTATTTATAATATGAAAATAAATTATTATTACAATTCATGAGAAAATAAAATGAAAAGCATTTCACACTACTACATGGAAGAAGCTGACCTCATGTATTCAAGAGAAATGTTATTGTTTTCCTATGATTATAATGATAAAATATAGATGTGATATTATATATCGATTTCAATTTTTAGATAATAAAATATCACATAAATTAACAAAACTTTTTCTCACTACCATTCATGTAAATGGTAAGTGAAAAATGAATCGTATCACCTTGTAAGGATGTAGTCAATCATACACATGAGCCATGATATAATATCCCCCATAGAATTGAAATTAAGAACCTATATATGGTATAATAACAATAGAATTAAAATAATTTCATAAATGTAACTTTTTTATGTAAAATCAATCATTATTTCCATCTGTGATAGGTGGTGATGGAAAATACTGCATCAGTTCATGAGGCGATTTCGCACCATACACAAGATGGATTATTTTGATTCCCATTTGATTGTTGTGGGGAAGTAATTGGGTCCATAAATTAATTTAAAAACATTTCCATATATAAAATGTTTTTTATGTTATATTATCAATTTCATGAAGATTTTATGGGGTTGGAAGAATAAATGAATCAAATTTACATGTTTTATGATTTTACCTCTTCATTGAAGAGCCTTGTTTTATTTTGGCACAATTCCTTCATTGTATGATTTAATAATTCAAATAATGCCTCCATGTTGTTTTTATGGAATTTATTAATGTATTAGGGTAGTTCCTGTATGATCTAAATATTTATATATGTGTGAGGTGTTGAAAATGTGGGGAGGCTTTTTATAATAGGGGGGAGGTAAAACATTGATTATTTGAACTGATAGGGTGGTAATAAATGTTATAACATGAAAAGAGCCACCCAAATTTGTCATTATAAAAAAAATTATTATAGGGATGATATATGGAAAAAATGGGCGTCAATAATTTTTAATTTCATTATAACCATTGTCTACATACTTTAACACATGATAAACCCATTTTTACATTAACCACATTAATTATTTTTTATGTTTACACAATTAATTACGGTCATAAAAAAATTAGAAATATTTTATAATATAAATTATGAAAATTCAAAATATAGAATCCATTTTGAGAAATTATAATAAAAATTTTCTATAATTAAATTCAAAATTAAACAACATATGTGATGATAAAACATATTTCCAAATAAAGAATTCTCTTTAGTATTAAATATTTTAATATAAAAATTAATCATTAAATTTATTCAAATGACCAATATTATTTAAATTGTAATATTATATAACTAATATGTCTTTAATGATAAATTAATATATAAATTATATTTTTAAATAAATTAAATGAAGTGTTACTTTTAAATTAAAATAATTATTCTTTACTAAACATAAAAAATTGAATATTTTCATAAAATTCCCAAAAAATCACCATAAAATACAATTTTAATAATTATTTTAAAAAATAATTTATTTTAAAAAATAAAAATTATTTTTTAAAAAAATTAATTTTTTAATATGTGTGGAAGAGGCGATGAAACCATTTTCTTTGAAAAAATATTTTTTTCTGAAAAAATTTCTTTTTTATAAAATGGTCATTATTTTATTTCTAATAGAATGATAATTATTGAATTTATATTATACATGTATAAACCATATAATTTTTAATAATTCATTAATTACTATTCAAAGTCTTTATCTTAACTGTAATGTAATAACATTCATGTTTGAATAATAATATTTTAGTAGCTTATCTCATTTCTATTAAACCTCGTGTTGCATGCATTGGAAGCTATCAATGAATTTTAATTAATTTAAAATGAAATATATCTTATAGTATCTGTGTGATATATTATATTCTAATCATTTTTTGTGTCATATAAACTATCAAGTACGATGTTACTCTTTTAAAATATAGGTATATTACACATAATTTATCAAGAAATATATTTAATTCCATGGAAATCGTACTCTATGAACTTCACCAAAAATACATTATTCTTTTATATATATAATAATTCACACTAAGGATATTAGTAAACAATTTTTATCCTAATTTCCAAAAAATAATAGGAATATTATCTAATAATAATTACAGAAATACAATCCTATTATGCAAATAATTACGTTGTCTTCAACATAAAAAGACACAAAACACATCAACAATATAATATTGAGGTCCATTTTTGTGGATGATTAGAATCATGATACAATAAAATAAACAAAAATTAACACATCGTTATTTAAATCTCAATAAAATGTTTCTAAATTTCATTTTATCTTTTGAAAATGGAAATGATAACATGGGGAATACATATAAAACAAGTTATCTATAAATCTCAATAATGGAATAAGAATGATAATGAAGTATATCATATGATTCCTAGTTTAAAACATAATATAGTTAAAGATAAGGATCAAGATTAATCATATGGGTACATGAAGAAAGAATATTTAATCATAACATCATAAAATCATAGGAATAAGACAAAAATATAAAATAGAACATAAGAATAAGTGTTTGATCTATGTGAAGAAAATATAACATAGTGGATAAAGTCTCATATTTAATTCAGTAGACCAGATTATCTAATAAATATCATATAATGAGATATAAATGTTACCCAATTAATTGAAGTGATACATGGGAACACCCATAATAACATGTAAATTTTTATGTATCCCATAAAAGGAAATGTTACATAAGTCAGATTCAATGACTTAACCATTTAGTGAAAGCTGTTACATCATCATGTCTCTTAGTATAACTAGATGGAATGTCATAATTTCATCCTTGAAATAAGATATCGATGTATTCATTGTTGTTAATTTGTAAAATATATTCATAGGTCATATAAATATACGTCCATGAGAATTTATCACACACTAGACAAAATAAGTATCTTTTAGAATGTACCTATTCAGAAGGGTTTTTAGCAAAAGGGAAAATTTTCCCCCAATAGGGGAGGGAATATATTAATTTTTTAAAAACAAAAATGAATTGAAATTGTTTTATGTATAACAGTTATTACATTTAATGACCATAAATGTTTATAAATATTTAATTTATTGGTAATATAAATAAATTAATAAAATTGATATGTTCCCATTAATCAAATTTTTATAATGAAAAAAATTAGAAGGGAACTATTTGAAAAAAATCCCCATTAATGAATGTCGATGAAAACATGATGAAATAATATTGGAAATATATTTTGAATGTGAAATAAATAAACAATAATAATATGGGGAGAGAATAAATTACTTAAATAAAGAGAAATAAAATCCAAATGAAAATATAATGGATAAGAGTAATCTTATCTCAGGCCCATGATCGATCTATACATTCACATAACAACAAGAGTAATCAAATTTGATTTATTTAACTCTTCATTTGAAACCATATGACATGAAATTTTCTATTATAAATTATTTGTGTTAATTTAGAGATAGTTAAATATGATTTTGTGTTAGTTTCCCCTTTCACACGGAAATTTGTTTCATGGTTTGAAAGACTAATTAATTTTCAGGTAATTATAAGAGTTAATATAGAATGGTTCCAAGACAATTCTTGTAAAATGGTTTGGATTTAATATGTTTCCATAAGTTTATTTATTTTTTATTTTCTAATATTATTCATTAATATCATTGAATTTTATAGGCATTGTTAAATTTGGTGGTTTATTCAACCATGATGACCATATTGTGATTTCTTAAATATTGTCGATATATTTCCATTATAGAATTTGAAATAATAAATAAAAATATTATTAAAGTAATTTTACATCATAATTATTAAATTTAAAATATTTGTGATGGCGGTAGAGAAAGAAAAGTTGTGCATGGAGGTTGTGAACCAACTATATAGTGATAAATGGTTTCATTTTAGAAAGAAATTATAAAACATTCAGTGATGGATATTCCCATAAAAATTAAAATTCTATTATATTTTTTATAATGGACTATTTATTTATTTTTGTATGGAATATTTTTTAAAGGATGAATGGTATGAAAGACAAACAAGATTCATTTAATATATTACCTTATCTATATGATGTCTCCTCTTAGGCCACACCATAATGCTATTAGAATGGTATTTATATAATAATATATCTATAGGTATATGGGTAATATTTTTGGTGATTGAAATGGGAATGGTTTGGTCTACCAACTTTTACTAGAAGTTTTCAAGAGAATGATTCATTTGGGGTTATATTTATAAGTTGGAGAGGGGGGGGGGTTTAATATATTATTTATTCAATTATTTTTTTTATATAACCACAAACTAATGTTTTGAATATTTTGACTATATAAATTAATTATTTAAAATATGTTCCATATAATGGTTTCTTTAATCATCCATGACTCATTTATTCATGTTTTTAGATTACACAACAAATTAGCATATGTTAGTTTCTCTCACTATTCAACAAAAATAATTAAAAATTTCTATAATAAACTAAAAAATAAATAAGGATTTCTTTAATGTATTTGTTTATAAAATTAAAACCATTCATTAAAAAATATAATTATAACAAACGAAAAGTTATCTTAAAAAACCCATATTTGTTTGAAAAATTGAAATATTACAATTATTGTCATTTTTCAAACCCTTTATCGAAATAAATTATGATATTCATAAAATCAAATTAACATTATAACAAATATTAATATTATATTATAAAACCATTTTATGAAAACAATGTATATTTTGAGTCTTTATATTTATTAATTAAATTAAAATTAACAAAATATTGTTTTTAAAAATACAAACAATTATTTAATAATTTTAACAAAAATCATTTAATATTATCATGATATAAATAAGTCATATTATCATTCTATAAGATACATTAATATTATTTTAATCTTCCCTTGGGATACTATTATATAGGTTAGGGATACTATTCATAATGGTTAAATAACAATTCAAATAACCATATTACTCTTCTATCACAAAGATTTATATAATTAATATGGGTTCCCTACATTCTATAAATATATCATATTCCATCAGTTCATCGTTAGCCTATGTTTTATTTTAAGGAAAAATATATTTTCATTTTAAAAATGAATATTTCATTTCCAATATTTTGTTTCCTTTTGACAATGTAGTTCATGAGTGTGGTTATTCGAGGGTGTTGAGCATATCCAATTATCACATCATATTAATCAAATGTTAATTTTCCCCATCGTAATGTTTTCAATTTCAATTTCAATATTTATACATTAAATGAGTTAAAAAATAATAATAATATGTTATTAGTTCTATCATGTGGTGGATGCACTTTATTAAATGATTAATTACATTATACAAAACTATTATATAGTGAGTAGTAATATTCCATGGGTAAATTTATAGTTCATTACAATGTAATTAATAAAAATATGTTGAAAATATAAGTTGTGTCATCCTAAAAATGTATAGTTCCTCTACTTAGAAAATATATTGTAACTGAAAAATCTTACAACATTATGTCCATGAATAAAATTGTGGATATATCTAACTACATAATACCTACACATAATTATCTAATTATATATTATGAATAACTTAATAAATTGGTGTATATATTTTTATTCACCCACCCATATCTCCCATATTTTAATAATATTAGTATGTCTTTGAAATGTATCATACATGATGTATTCTAGGAAATAAACCCATTAAAAGAAACGTGGTTACATATTATGTTCATAATCATTTCTCTATCAATGAGAATAGTTATATACTTTGAAAATATGTTTTTAATGGGTAATTTATATTCATTTTTAAAAACATAATAACAATTTATTAAAAAAACATATGAAATTGAATGATTAATAAAAATAAAATATATATCAGATATTATGATACTATATTTCTATATCTTTTTTATAAGAAATATTCAATGAAATATTTAAAAAATATTAGATAAACTAGATTATAAAAATCTAGTAATAAATTACATTAAGATGTTTTTTGAAATAATATAATAAAAATATTCTTTAAATGTATGATTTATGAAATTAATGTAGAAATATAAATGTTCCCATTACAAGATATAATTTAATGAAAAGATTAAAAATGGTACTTGAAAGACATTCTTATCATAAGAAATAAAAGGTCAAAATTCATATAAATATATATATATGTAATTTTTAAAATAATATTTTAAAAACATAAATAAATGTAATGTAGTGGATTAGTGGGTAAATAGTACTATATAACATAACCATAAAAATCAATGAGTGGGATGGATCCCTAACCAATAGCCTTGAACCACATTGGTTTCTCATCTAACCTAATAAATAGTCATCCTAATTATAATAAATATATTATTTTTTATAATTATAATTTTTATTTAATCTCTTAGAATTCATTTATTATAATACCTTTATGATTTAGTAAATTATTATTTTTTTGGTAAGTCATTTTGAAGTTACACGGTTCATTATTCTATATCATATTACTTTTAAAAGTGATGATCAATGGTGACATTGCAACAATATCAAAAGAAAAAATGTTTTGTATAATATCTATTCTGTTCCATATGTGAGGAAGTTCATTATTTAATTATATTATAAATATTCATAAAAACCATTGGTAATCATGTTTTAGATTCTTATAACAGTGGTAATAAATTATCATTAATATTTTTAATATAAATCATATTTTATCATCTGAAATTATTAATAATTTTTTATTTTTATTGAAATATAAATATTATAATTTTTTGAAACCACCCAGATTTCGAATAAGTGAAAGTAATACATCGTCATTCACTTAGGTATTATAGAACTAAAATTGTTTAACACAGTTATTAAAAGGCTTTAAAAAACATGAATACAAATAAATATTTTTACTGAAAACAAATATTTGTAGAACATTACTACTGTTTTAAACAAACATTAAAGAATATTTACAATATGGAAGTGGGTTATGAGAATGAAAAACTTGGCTTTTGAAAATCATACCATTATTTTTTTTCCATAATTATTTTTGATCGATAATAATGACTTCATAAGAGGGACTTTTGATTGGATGAAGGCCTTATGATTTTTAGTATGAGGGTTTATAAAGGTATTTGTTTTAAATTTTGTGATGATATTTTTTATATAAATTGAATGGATTATTTCTGGGATAATTAAATAGAAAATGGGATGACATTTCACTGAATAAAATAATTATTAATTCACCATTTCAGATAAATATTTTAAATAATGTTTAATCTTATGAAACTTATTAGTGTTTGTTTAAAATATATTTATTAATTGATATTTAAACACAACAAAAACAAAAAAGAATCTTCTAAAAATTTCATCAATGTAAATAACTCATATAATATTTAAATAAAATATAAGATAGTATTTCAAAATTTATTTATTTTTTTTGGGAATAAATTTTATTATATTTAGCTAAATTATTTAACTAATTAAAATAAATAAACTATTACATTTTTATAAGTAATAGTACTATATTAATACCATAATGATGAAATAAAATGTACATTATATCCAAAAAAATAGTTATTTCCATTCATGTAAATAAAAACATTTTTAGAAAAAAATTCCCAAATATTATTCAAAAATGATTTATTATGTGTTAATTCAAAAATTGAGATATATTCTATTGATATAAAATTTTATAATATAATTTTATAATATTTTATCATTAAATATAATACGTTACTAAATATGTTATATTTTATAAATTTAAAATCTGTATTCTTTTAATTTATTTAGCTATCAAATTGGAAAAATAAGTTTCCAAAAAACATTATTTATATTATTTTATTTTAGAAAATTTAAATATTAATTTATATGAAATATACACTTCACAATGGTTTTATTACAATTTTAATACATATTTATTATACATTTACTATTCCAATAATCATATGATAATTACACACCCCATAAATAATTATAATTTCCTTCATTATTAATTTACTTAACTTTCAATAAGATTTCTCATGTTACAATGAAATAATTATCATATTTATTCTAACAGTATTTTATTATTTATATAATTTTATATTTTATTAATAATTTTTACAAATGAAGACCCTATATATTTTAGAATTTTAATTTTTTTTAATTTTTTTTATTTTAATTTATCTGAAAATGAATAATTACTGTAAATAAAAATGGGTTTATTTTTATTATGTACTAATTATGAATTATAAATAAATATGGAAAAAATATATATTAACAGATAATATATTCATATAAAAAATTCATGTTATGTACGTACACATTAATGAAGAAATTTTTCTTATTTATTTGTTGAGTAATATAATATTTTTAATAAATTTTATAATTATATGAATAGAAGGATTCCCACTAGGGGTCTCAAGGAGAATCAAATGTAAATTAATGAAAACTATCATTCTTTGTAATAGAATTTATTCCATTACAATAGGATTAAGATTTCATCATTATACATATTTAATGGAATGAGATAATATATTTTTATATCCCAAGCCATCCTAGAATATCATAAATGGGAAATATTATGATGATAATTAAATCTTAACATAAATAATAAAAAGGGGAGAAACAATAATAGGAATTCAAACTTTAAAGGTGGCTGATCACCACACATGATAGGTTATGATATCTAGTTAAAAATTTTACGATTTTTATTTATCTCATGAGTTGGTTGGGAAAATAGTTTCTTATATTTTAAATGATATGCCACATTTCTTTTAAGAATAATAGAATATTATCTATAAAATATATATTGAATGGATTCAAAATAATCTCCTTTTGTGAGTAAATTTTAATAATTTATTGTCAAAGATGAATTTAACCACATGGGAAATTTAATAAAATGGAATGATGTTAATTAATAAATTTTATGATACAGAAATAATTATAATTAATTACTATTATAAATAAACAAAATAAAAAATACTTTCATAAAATATAATTGAAAAATAATTTATTCCCATGTTGTCTTATACATTTATATAAAAAATTATTGGGAAATAGTATAAATATTATGGATTAATTTGACAGTAATAATATGAATATAAATAGGTAAGTACCTATAACACATGCATAATAGAAAATATTACAAGAAATATCTTGTATCGAATGAATATAAATGTTTCAAAATATTTTATCTTATTCAAATCAATTTATATAGTACCATGAAACATCAAATAATATGTGTAGAATGGTTCATCATAATTTTTATAGATTATTATACTACGATGACATATTATGTATATATATATATATATAAATGAAGAATGAGGTATTATAGTGTATAATTAGTTACATGAAGTGAAGTAAAGTACTATAAGTATGATCATGAACATTAGATAAGACATTTGATTTTATTTTACATTTACTTTTATGTTGGAAATTACAGTGCAAAATATTTAATGAGCCATGTGGTTGATTAAAATGTACATTAAATCTAAATTGTGATGATGTTATATAAATCAAGTAATTCTTGGAGTTAGAATGAGCTATAATGTAGAAAAGGATACTATGACACATTCTTACAAATGGAAGTGCATGTGATATATGATTAGGTGTGACTCAACAGTTTTACTCTACCTAAATTTTCATGTTATATTTAGAATATCATATGATAAAATTTATATGTTTTTTAATATCCGAATAAATTATTTAGTTTTAAAAATTTATTATAACTCTAAGTCAGTTTTTATAATTAGTTTTATCATATAAAATATTCGTGTTTATTTATTTATATATATATTCTTATTTTTTAAAATCCAATGAGTACCCATGGATGTATATATAAATAGTTTTATAGTTACTGCATTGAATGTTAAAGTGTAAAAACCACAATTTCAAAATAGGCAAAAATTTGTGGGTAATTTGTGTTTTTAATTTCCATCATAGTTAAAATGGATCTTGTTCATGAATTATAAAAATTTATATAAGATAATAATGATTAATCACACTATCAAAAAATAAAAACATGTTACAAAAACTAATCAACATTGTAATTTTAATCGTTCTTTGTCTAAGAGATACTACAAAGAGCATAAAATTATATGTTATTGATTTTCCAAATGATATCACTACATATATTATAAGACTATAATTTTAAGGACCAACTCACTGTTGATTGAACGATTACTCCCAATTCATATATAGTACAGACCACTTCTTGTAAGTGATACAAGAAAACATATAACATGTTGGTTACTATAAATACTATCAATAGAAAAACAACAATATATAGGTAATTGTTTTATCAATATCCCCCAGATTCCTATTATTATGACTTAGTTGATCAATGTGTTCCCCTAACCATGATTCATCTATTAAATTATTGACGTTGTTGTTTATCCTCTAAATTTTTTTACATATCATCCTCTCCTAATTTACAATTTATATATCCACATTTCCTTCCTAAAATCTCACATTTTCATCCTCCAATTGATAATTAAATCCATCTATTATAGATGATTTGATGTCACCATAGAGATCATAAAACGTGGTTCTTACAAAATTATGTTTTTTATGAATTACTATTCAATGTGGAATGTAAAGATCACTAAGATGTTGTGTTTTTTGCATTGTATATTTGAAATATGTGTCCAATAAGATCTATGATCATAATATCATAGTAATATGGTCATGACCCCCTCCCCAAAAAGTGTACCCCTCCTAGGCCGGAAACTTGATAAGGGAGACAATGACCCCCGAGTCCCACCTCCAGTAGGCCCCAGGTTGGTGACTAGCACCGAGGGTATAGTAACACACAAATGGGAGGCATTACCCTCTAAGAGAACAGATATAGAAGAGAGAGATACGATAGAAACCAACCAACTCCAACTCATAACTTATGTATAAAAGAAAACCCAAGTGCACATATGTAATGTCATGAAAAAGTACTACAACTGAAAGGGAAAACTGTAAGTACCCAAAAGGAAGTAAAAACATCTACAACCACAAGTCCGAACAACTCCTGCAACCCCAAGCTTGTAGACAATAGCTTGATCTCCAACCTGATCCAAGTGACCTGAAAAACAATTTATATATACGTAGGGTGAGTATAACAGTATACTCAGTAGGATCCTCCCCGAAGCCTCTCATGCAAATGTAAAGAAAGCATGTTAAATCCCAGTGAACAACAAGTGAAACCAAATCATAACCTAAATAGGTATACTATATTCCAAACCTCACTATGGATACTCTCACCAAGTAATTCATACAAGAATATATCATATATTAATGAATATCAAGGGTACCGCTCTACTACTTCCCCACTGGTTTGTCGCTTTTCCCCAACAACATACATCCTCTGCAACTCTCTCCAAAGGCTTTCCCGCAGACACCTGGGCTAATCTCCACAATCAGCACCACGTGCACCATAAAGGCTTGCCCTCAAACACCTAGGAGAAGCACCACACCATCTTCACAACCAAAAGTAACCCGGTAGTTTCTGAGATCCACCATAGCTCGCATAACGTGTATCAGACATCAGGTATTATACCTCAATCCATTACAGCCCATACACCGAGTAAGGATCCTCAAGCCATCATAGACTATACACATCACACCTATAGTAGTCTATAGTATATTATATCTAGAATAAATGTGTGTTCATAACCACAATCCATCATAGCCCTCTACACACATATATGGGGAAAAACCGTTGTGCCTAATAGAACTAGTATTTACCAAGAGAAGAGAGCGGGGTCAAAGGTGGTAGTCGGCCATTCATCCTCCCACCGGAATTATGGGGAAAACCCCCCCTAGGGCTCAGAATCCTCAGGGTGCTAGTTTCCCTTACTCACAGGGTGGAGTAGCATATAGAAACACAAAAAGTACAGAATATACTATAAGTTACAACCCCACTGTAGGAATTACCTAGTCTTAGACAAAACTGCAGCTAACGTCTCTCGGACTCCGGGCTACCACTTCTAAGGCTTCGTATCCTATAAGCACACAACAATTTAAGGGGTTTATTAGATGACTTCATCCCCCTTTTATCAATTCCACTGTACAATAATTGATTATTTAAACAGTAATTGACCATGAACAATTCCACATTAAATTCCATTAACACCACATCCAAAAAATTCCACTGCCCTTTCAAAATTTCTAAACCTCATCATTAAGTTTCAACATACTCCAACCCCACGGGTTAACATCATTTATTCAAACATTAATTAAAAAATTACTTTCCCATATTCCCAGGAATTATAGAAAAGCATCCTATGCTACTAAACACAAGGGGCCTCAACACAGTGAGTAGATTTACTACCAATCAAGTCTTTTCTGCCTATAGCAAGAGCATAGACCAATTATCCCATGAAAAGCTAGACACGGAAAGCACATGGCATACCCCGCGCATCTTCACCTCCTTCAGATGAAGTGTAAGCAATACCAGCTGCCTTGAGTAGTGGGGAAAAGTAAAGCAGATAAATAAGAAAAGAACCCGCAAGCATCAAACAATCACATCCATCCCATTCCATCATCCCTGGTATCCTTCTTGACACCCACATTCATAAAATGATGCATCTCGCCACCCTAGGCATCATCCGCTGCCACAACCAAAAGGTATCTATGCCTCCACGTATCACAACACCCCTCTAGGGTCACACCACAACACAAGTAGTATGAAATCAAACATATCATCAATTAGGATATGGCCATTTCAACAAACAAGTGGGTAACTTAGAACCCTTCAAGGAATTATCAAATAATCACATTATTTGAACCATCTTGAATTAACATATTTAATCCATCGGTTCCAAAATCAGGAACCTAACTAGAAAGCTATCACAAAAGATTATAAATGCTTACTATTCCAATTTGATTAACATCAAATTAAAACAGGAACTAGATTTTTTCACATGCCTCTTTATCTTTAGCCAAACAAATATCAATTAGTCTTGGTTTACATTCTTTACCAATTTCCACCAAGAACAACCGCTAAGAAAGGAAAGCATAGACGACACACTTTCTAGAAAAACATGAGGCAATAACATACAATCGATATGATTTCCTTATCCGGTTCAAAGTTTTTTATTAGGTCAATTCCATTGTCATCCAACGGGATTCAACATTCTAAAAATACAGTTGCACGTAAAATAATGATAAGCAATGAATAACCTACATCAAAGGTTTTCGATGAAAACCACAACGGTCGAAGACCGCCCATGAAAACCAGGATGATTCACCAAGGATCTACCTTAGATCTCTTCTCCTAACACAACCAAAACCAAATCTTTCCATATCTGGTATCCACACACTTAGATCTACCCATAACGGGCGTAGATCTAAGTCACCGAGAGAAGAGTAGGAGTAGATCTAAGTAGATCTATGAAACCAAACAAGAATGATCACATACCTCAAGAAACCGAGTTCTATTCGCCAAGAGAAGCCTTTGGATCGCCTCCAAAATTCTTGGGAGAGGTTCTCCTACCTTTAAGGGAGGTTAATCCTGAGTTATGGCCACTTAGGGGCCTAAACAAACCATTTAAAGTTAAAATGAGTTAGATCCGCAATTTTAGGATCTAATTTAAGTGCCCACACAGTTAGACCTCACGGTTTAACAAACCGTGCACTATCTGTGTGTTAGGTTATACCTCGTCAAACACTCCTCACGTGGTTAGGCAGCAGGGTTAGATAAACTGTGTGCTAACCAAGCGTTATGCACTGCCTCCGACACCAACCTAGCACGGTTTGGCTGCACAGTTTAAGAAAACTTTGTGGAAACCACGCGAAAGCTATTTCCCTTCATTTTTTCTTAAAAGTCCACCCAAATGAACCCCTAAGTCACCTTGACATCCCAGAACCCCTAAAACACCACATTTTCACAATGTAATGGACTGGAGAGGTCCGGGACATTACATCGGATACCTCTCAAAACATTTTCATCCTCAAGAATCCAAAACCCACTTAAAGAGAAAATGAAACAGGGTCTGAACAACCACACATCGAGATACCTATCAAAAGATAGCAATCCACCAAAGAAAAAAATGGTTCCATCACATAAACATGGAAGTTTCATAACCACACAAGTTACAATGATACATGAAAAGAGTTAAACATCAAACACCTCTGGGTACTGAGCAAACATTTGTGACTAACATTCCTATGTACTCTCCTCTATTCCACCGTGTCGCCACAAGATGCGAACTAAGGGAATAGAATGCCCGCGCAACACCTTCTCCTTGCGGTCATGGATCTCCATAGGTCGCTCCTCAAAGGTTGCATCATCATAAACATCGATCTCTCCCCAATCGATGATGTGAGAGTCTTCATGAAGATAAAGACGAAGCTGTGATACATAGAAAACATCATGTATCTCACTCATCTGAGGGGGAAGTGCTACTCGATACACCATAGTTCCAACATGAGCTAACACCTCGAAAGTCCCAACAAAGCATGGAGAAATCTTACCCCCACGACCAAACCTTTGTTGCCCACGACGGGGATTCACCATCAGAAACACATGATCCCCCACATTCAACTATAAGGGTCTCCTTCTTCGATCATCATATGATTTCTGAGAATCTTGCACTGTCTTCATCCTCTCATGAATCACCTGAACTATCTCTGTTGTATTCTGCGCTAGTTCTAGTCCTAGAATTGCTCACTCTCCGACCCCAGTCCAGCACAACGGAAAACGGAGAGTCTGGCCATACAAGGCTTCAAACGGCGCCATACAGATGGTGGAGTGAAAACTATTATTGTAAACGAGCTCCACTAAGGGTAACCGACTCATACCTGAACCTCCAAAATTGCGAAACAGAAGAGCGTAACATGTCTTCAAGAGTCTGGATGGTTTGCTCTGTCTGACCATCCATTTGAGGATGAAAAGCAGTGCTAAGGAATAGTTGAGAACCAAAGTCATGTTGGAGACCTCTCCGCACCCTAGAGGTAAAATGAGGATCTCGACCAGAAATTATCGTCCTTGGGACTCCATGAAGTCTCACCACCTTCTTTAGATACTACCTCGACAAAACATCCACTGAGATCGACTCCTTTATCGGTATGAAGTGCGCTGATTTTGTTAAATGATCCACTTCCACCCAAATAACATCATGTCCTCCTAGAGCTTGAGGTAAACTAGTAACAAATTCCATTGAGATGTCCTCCCACTACCACTGAGGAATCTCTAATGGCTGAAGAAGACCACCTAGGACATGGTGTTCGGCCTTCACCTTCTGGTAGACATAACATCAGGACACAAACTCCGCAACCGCACACTTCAGCCCAGGCCACCAAAACTAAATCCTCAAGGCTTGGTACATCTTTTTCACGCTAGGATGTACCGCTCAGGGCGAACTGTGGAACAATTGGAGGACCGTCTCATGCATTTTAAATGGAACAAAAATAAATCAATGATACAACACTCGGTGTTGTTCATCCTCTGACCAACCATCAGGGGCCTCGCCACAAAAAACTCAGTCTCTCTAAACCTCCACCTCTAAATCAACAAACTGGGACTCTTCCACCTTTTTCATCAGGGATGACTACACCATCATCTGGAAATGAAAAACTCTACATCTGACTTCTTCCATATCAAGATTCAATGCTGACAGTTCATCCATTACTCTCCAGGAATCACCGGATTCACGCACAACATGACTACAAGACTTTCGGCTCAGTGCGTCAGCTACCACATTCCCCTTTCCCAGTGTATACAATATTTCAAAGTCATATTCCTGCAAGAACTCCGTCCACTGATTCTGTCATAAGTTCAAGTCACGCTGGGAGAAAAAATACCTCAAACTCTTATGATCAGTGAAAACCAAAAAGCACTCACCAATGAGGCAATGTCTCCACAACATCAGAGAAAAAACCCTGACTACCAACTCAAGATCATGGGTGGCATAGTTGCGTTCATGGGGACTCAACTACCGAGACCCCTATGAAACAATTGACCTGTACTTCATGAGGACACAACCTAACCCCAGAGGTTAAGCATCGCAGAAAACATCAAACTGAACTCCCTCAGCTGGAAGACAAGGGACTGGAGCACTTAATAACTTCTCTTTTAGATACTCGAAAGCTGCCTAACACTGATCATTCTATATGAATTCATGATCCTTCTTGGTCAAAGATGTCAGAGGAGTTTCAACTCGTGAGAAATTGGCTACGAACCTCCTGTAGTAGCCTTCGAGACCAAGGAAACATCACACCTCTAACACTATCTTCGAGACTTCCCAAGACACATCTGCTTCTATCTTTGATGGGTCTACATCTAATCTCTATTGGGACACAAAATACCCCTATAAATGGACTTACCGAGCCCAAAACTCACACTTTGAGAACTTCCCATACAGCTGATGTTGACGAAGGACATCCAAAAGGGCGTGTAGATGTTCTGCATGCTCCTCCTCAGACGTGAAGTACACAAGGATTTCGTCGATGAAAACTACCACGAACTTGTCCAGGAACTCACAGAACACAGCGTTCATCAATATCATGAATACAGCTGAAGCATTTGTCACATCATATGGCATTACAATGAACTCATAATGCCCATGACGACAGCGGAAAGAAGTCTTTGGGGTATCCTCATCCTTCACACGCATCTGATGATATCCTGACTGAAAGTCGATCATTGAGAACCAACTTTCACCCTTCAGTTGATAAAATAAATCATCAATCCATGTAAGAGGATAGAAATTCTTTATTTTCACTTTGTTTAAGCAACGATAATCAACACACAACCGCAAACTACCATCGGCCTTCTTTACGAACAAAACTGGTGCACCCCATGGTGAAACACTTGTCCGAACAAAACCGTACTACAATTGACCATCAAGATGTATACATAGCTCTCACAACTCATAATGGGCCATCCTATACAGAGACATATAGATAAGAGACGCACTTCGCTATAGCTCGATCCCAAACCCGATCTCTCGTCGAGGGGGTAATGCAACACCCCCTTTTGGAAAGACATCAGGGTACTCCTCTACTACCCTAGGAAAGGCCAACTGCCGAACATTTTAAGAACTCAGCATAATCTCATCCATCTTGGATGAAAATAATGGAACACACCTATGAGCCATACAAGGATCTCGCTCACCAACAAACACCACTTGCTATCCATCCGCACCAAGGAAAACGACCTTCTTCCTGAAGAAATCAACGATAGCCTACACCGAATACAACCAATCCATGCTGAGGATGACATCATATGGTTGTATTTGTAAACATAAAAAATCTCCCCAATATTAGTGTTTCCCCAACACTAGCTCACAATCTATACATATTTCAAACAAGTTAGCTCGACCTCCAACTGGCGTAGTCAACTCCAAGGGCACTGGAAGCCTCTCTAACTCAAGTCCCAAAGCATGGACAAGGGTAGGTGATATGAAGGAGTGTGTCGCTATTGAATCAAACAAGGCATACACCAAGGTAGAAAACAAGAAAAGGGAACCTCTAATGAAATCTGGATCGTCTGGAGCTGGCAACAGTAGAGGATGAAGCTGACCATGACCTCCTCCACGGCCTCTCTGACCCTGATGACGAGCACCAACACGGTCGTGCTCGGCTCTCTGAGGATGGGGAGCATCAGGGACCTGTCCTATGCCTGCCCCATCTACCATATGGTGATTTATAATAGGTGAAACCTGTTATTGCTACTACCTCGACAGGAACTGCCTCAATGGAGGAACATGGAGCATAGTGCCAGGTGCATGATGACAACTCTGAAAGGTCGGGCACTCCTGCTGCTGATGACCACGACCACCACAAGAAAAACAAGCACCTGATCCCTTGGCATAGGCCTGAGAGTTGCTGCCTCCAGAGAAACGACATGTGAAGGGCTGGGAACAACCTCCGGCTGAACGGAAACACTTTTGCCCTAAAAACTGGGAACCCCGAACCACAGGCTTGCTTCATGAGGGATCATGACAATCCCCCCTCATGATGATCCGGTCCTAGCCAAATTCGTCTCAACAACCTCTGCCCTCGCCAATACCTCAAGATAAGTCTTTATCATAAATGGGGTGACTTGGAACTGGATCTCTGGATGCAAAGCCTCCTCAAAATGCCTCTCCCGGGCCTCCTCACCTAGTTACAGGCCCGAAGCATATCATAAAAGGTTCTTGAAATGGATTCTAAAATCTCGAACACTGGATATCCCCGGTTGAAGGGTTAGAAGCTCCGGGCGACTGTACGCCTTTGCATTCGAGGAAAGATACTCTACTCTAAACTTGTCTCAAAACTCCTCCCATGAGATCGCTGACTCCTCACGATCCCCGAGGAACATGAACCACCACTGCCTCGCTACTCCACGTAGCATCGTCACTGCTAAGGACGCCAAGTGCTCCTTATGAGCCTGAATCGAACTGAATCCGATCTCGACATACTCTAACCAGTCTTCTGTGACTTCATTTGAAATAGATCCCTCGTACTTCTACATACTCTGGCACTGAAACACTCAGAGTGTCTTCCTCCAAGTGTCGTCGTCGTCAACCTCTACCCTGCGGCGATCGGCTGGAATAGTCTACTGGACATTTTCTGCGCAATCCTGATGAGGACGTCGACCTAGAGCCATACCTGTGAAATAACAAACACTTATTGCTCCAAATCTTGGAATATGGAAGACTCAACATTAATTAATTAATTTTTTTCTTTTATTTGTTGTTGACGCTCCTTTTCGTCACAGAATCCAAAGATCGGAAAAGGGGAATATCTAAGCAAAAATTGATTAATCCTTTGAAGAAACATCAAAAATCGACAAAGGGATGGAAAAGGAGAACATTGCCCATGTATCGCGCAAGTTCCATCTTGGTCGCGCAAGTACACTTGCGCGCCGCCTCAATACTTGCGCGACCCATCATGGTCGTGCAAGGGACTTGCGCGACAGATCTGATAACCGCCCAGTAACCGCCCGGGGTCTTCTTTTGCCTATAAATAGACCCTGTGGGCCCCCCATTCGAGAGGATCTCTTCCCAGAAACTCGGATCAAAGCTCCCGACGCTCAAGTCTCTTATCAAAGCTTCCGGAACACTTCTAAGGTAATTTCTTACCTAGAATGGAAGATCTAAAGAGAAGAAGGAAGGCCCAAGTGTTGAAACTTATCAAACACTTGCGCGCCAACTTAATTCCTTCAATATAACTTTCGCGTCCCTTCTCTGGAAGAACCTCAAGAGGATGGGAAAGGGTTTAATAAAGAGTCGCTCAAATAATTCAACTCTGGTTGAAAATCGCGCAAGTATCCCTCATGTCGCGCAAGTATACTTGCGCGACCAATACTTGCGCGCCGCCGCAGGACTTGCACGACCTTCAATACTTGCGCGCCCCTATCTTTTTGGGTGCCCATCTTGCCCATTTTTACCCCTCTTAAGCCATTTCACCCTTCCTATTCAAGATTCAGTCTTCAAGATACTCTTCAAAGCTATTTATGGCCTGATTTCTTGATTTGACATCCTTATCTGAAAGGAATTCTGTGAAATATCTCTCAAAACTTAGTGATTTAAACATCTTTATGTCATCAAAGATTGAGAGTTCATTCATTCAACCTCATCCTTTAAGATGAGAGAATCCTAACCTGGGTCTCCTTTTCAGGAATAAAGACTCAGTCATAACCTTGGGTTTCCTTTTCAGGAGTAAGCCCCAAGTACCCTAACCTAGGCTTCCTTCTCAGGAATAAGTCCTAGTCATGAATCTTGGGCATCTTCCTTAAGAATAAGCCCCAATCAAAGTCCTTTAATCTTGGGCATCCTCCTCAAGAGTAAGCCCCAAACCTTAATCCCTAACCTGGGTCTCCTTCTCAGGAATAAAGACTCAGTCATAACCTTGGGCTTCCTTTTCAGGAGTAAGCCCCAAGTCCCCTAACCTAGGCTTCCTTCTCAGGAATAAGTCCTAGTCATAAATCTTGGGCATCTTTCTTAAGAGTAAGCCCCAAGTCTCTTAACATTTCTCTTAACCAGTCATAAATTTCCTTTGATTTGGGTTTCCTTTTCAGGAATAAAACCCAATCATAAGTCCCCTCCTAACTTGGGCATCCTCCTTAGGAGTAAGCCCCAAGATTAGAGTATTCAAATCTCCATGAAGCACATATAACTTTGTGGACCCTGTTCATGGATTTTCTTCCTAAAAGTAAATCCTAAACCTTCGCCTATCTGGGCAGTCATCTATACATAAGCCCCAAAACAAATTCTTATGATTGTATCTTTTATGGCACAATTGTCTAAATTTTACCAATACCTCTTGTTTCTCACACCGAGCATGACTCACGTGAGCTTAGAGTGTAAAAGTAATTATGACATTCATCTTTGAGCCATCAATCATAAAACATCATATCCCATTCCTCGAACTACGTGGGTTCTGATTCCTTTTTCAAAACAAAGGATACGTAGGTAGCCCATTCATGGGTTCGATCCCAACATTGAAATAATCTCTGTCCTTCTGAATGACGATAAACTTCAAGTGCCCCACTGAGTGGCTTTAAAACCAGCCTGGTCATCAAAATGACCAAGAGACTTTTATATAAATGTTTTGAAGGATACCATTGACCAAGAATCTCTAAACAAATATAGATAATTCTATATTGATGAAGAACCTCGAATACATATAAAAGATTCTCTAAATTTATTGCATATTTAATCATTGATTGTTAAAACTAAAGGAAAGCTCATTTTATACTTTGTAATGTAATAAGGATTCACGAACTTAACTTAAATCTATAAAGAGAGTCCCGGAGTAGACAATAATTCCCCTCAAAAAGGTGTGATGAGTCCGACCTCCCATCCTCTCGACCAATGCAAATTCCTTAGCCTCATTAGCCCACAAGCTAATGAGCGCCTGCCTTTGGAAAGTAGGTCCAAACGGATGTGAAATCATTGCATGTTTCCGGTTCTACGAACAAACCCGTTAGAAACCGATCGGAACGTTTGAATCTCCCATCCAGGAGGTCATCCCCGGATTCCGCGCGAAACAAAAATGGTGAACCCGACGTGAATCCTTAACCAAGTTAAAGTGATGTTCTTCTTATCTGTTAGGCCCTTTGGGCCAACAAGGCAATCATTGACATATGATCATCCAAAAGATGCAGTAGCCGGATTCATCTTGATTATGTCTGTTATATGGAACAGGCACTCTTTTTTCAAGATCTTCTACAAAAAATGGCTTTCCTTAAATTCACCCCTGTGAATACTGCTGCTAAGAACACCTCTACTGTGAGGTCTGCTGCCGTGAAAACCAATGCTGCTACTCCTGCTGGAACGTCATCCGCTCTGAGGATGACATCACCAACTCAGCGTCTTCAACGCTGTGTTTCAAATACACTGGTTAAGGAGTACCGTCGTAACGGTACTATCCCAACTCTGGAGGCCGCTCGTCAAGCCCTCCAAGTTAACAATTCTACCTGGTCGTCCGGACAACGGCGACCAGCAATCAAGAAGCAGGCGGTGCTGACTACCGTCTCCAACCGTTTCGGGTCGTTATCCCTGGAACGCAATTTCCATTCACTCCCTTATTCTGAGGAAGTGAATGAGCAGGTCCCGCAGGACCTTAAATCAAAAAGACAGGAGTCCTTCTCAAGGGCTCCCATCAACAATCGCCGCCAGACTCGTGCGGTAGTGCGCCCTCAACATGATGAGGGTACCGACTCCAGGCGTTCAGCTCAGGTTCCTCGAACCCGAGCAGGCAAGATGAATCGCCAGAGACGGAATCCGGTTAATAATAGGCAGGTTGTCATCCCTGCCATCTCCGGAGAAGTCCACCAACCTAACTTGGTGGCAAACAACGAGCAAGCACACACACCTGCCCGTTTTAATCCCGCTGTCCAGCAGACTCGTCTGGCAGCATCAAGCCGATCCCGCCAGGCAATTCCGGCGGAGTACCATAGGCAGGAACATACACCTGCTTATACATCAGCAGTTAGTCAGCAGGCTCGTCTGACTACATATGATGGATCTCGTCAACAGCGTTTGGCGAAGTGTAATCAGCAGGCACATACACCTGCTAATACTAATCAAGCCTACCAACAGTCTCGTTTGGTAGCACACGGAGAAGTCAGTCGGAAAGCCCCGACGACAAACAGGAGGCAGACTAAACTCTCTGCCTCCACACTTGAGTACTGTCAGAATTCACTGACAGGAAAAGGAGGACAGGAGCAGGCACATACACCTACTCCAAGCCCGGAATGGACGTATATCCCTGTTCCGGCGGCTGAAGTCACCAAGAATATTTTATCAATGGTGAAAGAGCAGAAGCAAATTCCTGCTCATATTCTGGATGCTTGCCAGGATATCATAACATCTTCAGCATCATCTCAGGGACAGACACATAAATCTATCCCTAGCAGTGGAGTGACACATCAACAATTCACTCCGGAACAGACACACACATCTGTTCCAGTCCAAGAGGGTTGTGGGGCCTACTCCCCCATATCATATGGACAACCAAGTCAGGCACATACACCTGATTTGAGCGATGATCGTCAGCCTAACCTGACCATCTTTCCTGATCAGGCACATACACCTGCTCAGAGCAATCACTTTCGTCATCAAGTGATTTCTAAAGCGAGTAAGAAGGCATCTAAGAAAAAGATCCGCCCAGCACAGTCAGGAGATCAAAGGCCAATCTGCAACAAAGCCTTGCTCGATGCTGGAGTTCTTGAAGCCCTCAGACATTTATCTGTTGGTATTCAAGATTCTACTCCCTCAGTTCCCAATAACAGGAACATTAATCCCGAAGGTCTTCAACAGACACTTCCTCATGAAGACTTGCTTCATGAAAATTCGGTCAATCTTGAAGTTTCTTCTTCAGATGAGAACCACAGGAACCCTCTGTGTGGTCAGAAGACCAAGGAGCAAGAGATATCATCTTTTGTTGTAACCCATCATGAAGGTCCTCCTCATGGTGATGAACTTCGCTGCGAAAGTCCTCTCCGCAGTAGTGATTCACATTGTCTCGAAAATTCTTCAGAAGGCAATGTAGTGACGAGAAAGCCCTCCTATCTCGAGGCACTTGCAAACGTAAAACCAGTCATGTCTGAAGTTTTACTATCGGCAGGTGAAACTCTTTCTCCATCAGAAGATAGCTTGGGGTTCAGGTTATTCTCCGAACCTTCCCTGGGTCATTCATCTTCCAGCATGAATAGTGATTCCTCTACCAATCTTGTTGAATCCGATGAAGCAACAAGGAAACACCAACTCTGGTCCAAACAGGTAGAAGAATCTTCATTTAATGATAAAGAGGAAATGCTGAACATGAGGAAAAAACTGGCAAAAGGTGAAGTACCAGTCATGTTTTGGCCTTTGGCTGATTCACAGTATGACATTCCAAAGATGTTGACGGATGATGGAATCCATGATATTCGTCTTAACATATGGAAAACTCTTTGTCAATTAAAGAAGAAGGTATTATCTTACGATGAATATGAAAATCATCTTAAGATAATAGAAGGGTTACAACTCCAGATTGATTTGGCATCTCTATCAGTCTCTCGGTATCCGAAGGCTGAAAAGCAACAGAGAACCCTTCAACATTCATGCCTTGGCGCGCTGAGAAAATTGCGTCAGTTAATTTCCAATGCTCCATCTAATGTTCATATCAGAGGATGGGGTATTCACGGAGCACTACATTTCACAGTGCTTTCCGGTCAGCAAAGCCCGCCGAAAATGGTCTCATGCAATGTTATTGCCCATGGCCGGCCACAGTCAATGGGCTTTGTTCATAATCAAAATCTTGCCCGAGATCAAGCTTCAACTAGTTCCTCTCAAAATCAAGTATATAGAGAACAGGTTGTTGAATTGCTCCTACATCAAGCAGGCGAGAATATTGCGCAAGCCTCTCGTCTGGAGCAAACACGTCATCAAATGACAGAAGTTTCGGAAATCATCCAACGGTCTGTTGAACCAGGTGATAAAAGTGGATACAGGTTAATGCATCCAGCTAATTTCCGAACTAAGATCCGCAAGATCAAGAGAGATTTCAAGAAGATCTCAGACATAGCATGTCAAGAGACACCCCAGCTTGCCAGACTGGGGACTTCTCTAACCCAACCCTCAGAATCAACGAATGGGATTCGAGGAGTTGAGCAGAAGCAACAGGAACACCCCCAGTCCACCGGACTGGGGACTTTTTCAAATCTTCAATCCCTCCCTCAGAGAAAGTCAGTATTCTCTCGATTAGGGAATAAGCCTCAAGAGGAACGAAGAGCCAAGATGTCAGGAGATTCTCTCCAAGTGACGGTTCACAAAGAAATTCCTGAGGGGTCAAGTCAACGGAATGCCATGTCTTATCATGGACATAAAAGGAGACAATATCATAGAAATGCTGATAGAAAGGATTTCATGAAATATGCATCCATTAATGTCATCACTGCCGTTGCTGCTGATTCACCAGATGAGGCTCAATCAGAGGGATCAGATGAAGAGGTTCCTGCCCAAGAAGTTGCGCACACAGACCTAAATGAAGAAGGTGTGCGCACACGTAATCAAAGGCTTACCCAAAATTTGGGTATTCCTTCAAGTAACCCACTTCCCCCTCTCCGAAAAGGATCCAATAAGGGGAAAGGAAAGAATCAGGTTACTTCTCACCCTTCCTCTGAAGGAGGTCAATCGCTCTCATTAGAGCAAAGGCTTGCACAACAGGAGGAAGAAATGAAAGAATTAAGAAGGTTGAATGCAGAACTACTTCAGAGTAGTCTTCTTCTTAAGAATGCTGAAGTACGACAGCCGAAGGAATTTGTTGTAACTACTGAGATGGATCAGGAATATTCTCCTTTGTCAGTACACCCACAGAGGTCTAATCCTACGGGTCAAACGCAACAACGGTTGGCAGCACTACCATTAGTTGCAGCACCAACCTCCACGGCTGTCCAAGCTCCATTCATTACACCTACCCAAAACCAAGTTCAACCTGACATTTCTCAAAAGTTAATAACTACTATTGAGTCACTAACAGCTCGGTTAGAAACTATGGAAGGGAAACGGGCGCAAGTTCAACCTGAAAAGAAAGTTTACCCTGAATGGTTAGATTCAATTTCTCCTCCATCCAGTTTTGGAAACCCTATTTTCCCTACTTTCAATGGATCAGGCGACCCTGAACAACATTTGACGCATTACGTGTCTTGTTGTGATCCTATGATGGGAACTCCAGAACAACAAGAAGCAGTGAAACTCAGATGCTTCGTGCGAACCTTGCAAGGACCAGCTTTTGTCTGGTATACAAGCTTGCAATCCCGGTCAGTCATCGGATGGGAGGATCTTCATCAAAAATTCCTTCTTCAGTTCAGCTCAACTTTGCCAAAAACGACAGTTTTCGATCTTACAAACTGCAAGCAAAGGGAGAATGAAAGAGTCTCTGATTTCATTGCTCGTTGGAAGGGATTAACATATTCCTTGAGTTTATCACTCCCTCAGGAGGAATTATTGCCAATCTGTGTGGCAAATTTGCGTGACGAATTACGCACGCCATTGATCCCTGTGAAATACACAGGAGGGTTTCGAGACCTTACTTCAATCGCTCAACAGATTGATGATTCCCTTATGCAGGCTAAGGTTAAATCTCGTGTAATTCCATCAGCTCCAGGAAGAAGAATGGGTAAAGCAGAAACTGCTACAGTTATGCTTAAACAGGCATCTGTACCTATTTCTACTTCAAAACCTTCATCTTCTCGAAGGGCTCCACCTCCTGAACGCCAACAACAAAGGCTGTTTCGTCCAAATGATCAAAAAGATCAACGACGAAAACAATTTGAGGATATGAAGAGTAAAACATACTCTTTCCGAAGTGAGAAAGTTCCTGGTTACTTCATTTCAGCTCTGGAAAATAATTTGGTTCAATTACCAGTGCCGAAGAGACCAAACAAGGAAGGAGATGAAGACCGTCCCAATTATTGTCCCTTTCATCAAATGTTGGGACATCCCATCCAGGAGTGTTTTGTCTTTAAAGACCTCTTACAAAAGATGGTTGACTTGGGACAAGTCAAATTGAAGGGTTCTTCAGCTCATGTAGCGTGTATTACCGCTACAGATCCAGAGGAAGGAGGCGAGTGGCAGGAAGTCAAAAGCAAAACTGCGAAAAAATATGATGATTGGATGGTCAGAAAGACAATCAATCGGACTCATTCCATTTTGCGAACACAATTGAAGAAACCAATTGTGTCTCCTACAAAAGCTGCAGTAAAGCCTCCATCAAAGGACAAATCCTCAAAAGGGCAGCGCAATTCAAAGAAGAAAGAGGAATCAGGAGAAGATGAGTATGTATCAAAGCCTAAATTGTCTTTGACTCTGGAAGATTTCATGCCATCTACTTCAAAGCCACGGGCACCGTCCCACCAAACGGCACAGCCTAAACAGGCCAACCAGGCAGAGTCTTTATTAGACGAAGAATTGATCTTTGGTTCTGTTAATATGATTCAATTAACAGATTCATATTCCAGTCTTGATGAGCCTGAATTCCCTGTATCAAATAAAGGAACCCGAGGAAGTTCTAGAGGTTCAGGATATAGGGGAAGACGTGGATCTTTCCGAAGCCACTACTCTAATTCTACCCCTGCTAGCACTGTATATGCAGCAGAAACTCGTGGTAGAGCCCTTCAGCGAGCTCAAAATGAACAAGCAAGTTCTTCTGCTAATGGCCAACTCAGCTTCGGCACAATTATTTTGGAAGACCGATTAAAGGTTCCATCTTCTTTATCTCAGCGAGCAAATGGATCTAATCAGTCTAATTTTCCAAAACCAAAGATGTTGCCAACTTCAATACAAGATGCATCAGCTTCCCAAGCATCTGCTTCCAAGATACCTGCTAAACCACATATTCCTATTGGGAAACGCAGGCCTCTAGATCAAAAGTATGATATATTGAAACACTTGGCCCAAGTACCAGCCAAATTATCAATTTTGGATGCTTTGAATCTATCAAGAGATCTTCGGGAAGCACTCATCGAAGCTTTGTCAAGTCCTCAAGAGTTTGAAGCTGAGATTGCTGCAGCTGAAATTTATCACATAGAGAATAATCCTGCAGAATGCCATGCAGTGATATCTTTTACTGATAAAGATGAGGATGATGTTGTGCATGGGCACATAAAACCTTTGTACTTATCTGGCAAAGTCAATGGTATAGATGTTCGAAGAGCTTTCATTGACAATGGTCCAGGAGTCAACCTCATGCCCATTCGCACACTTCATCGATTGGGCCTCACAGAATCTGATTTATCTCCTTCTACCATGATGTTGCAAGGATATGATAAAAATGAACAAGAACCACTGGGAGAAGTTACGCTCAGAACTCAGTTTGGAGATCTTGTTTCCAATTCAGATTTCATGATTGTTGATCAAGACTCAGCTTTCAATATCTTGCTTGGAAGACCCTGGTTACATCAGCATGCAGCTATTCCATCATCATACCATCAATGTCTCAAATACTGTTTCGATGGTCAAGTTGGAACATTATATGGTGATAAGGCCCCGTTCAAAACATGTGAGTCTCAATACATTGAGGCGGAATTTTATCACATGAAGGGAAGAGAAAAATCTACAATGAAGGAAATTACCAAAGTTAATGCTCCATATGGTTTGGAAAAAATTCCAATAAATCCATTTTCACATGTGAGTACAGATTATGTGTTACCTATCAGTCAAATTGACAAAATAGGCCCAAATCAAAATACTCTTATGGAAAGATCCATAATGTCAATTACGGCAATCGAGCCAGACAACATGGGAGAAATTGGTAACTTACCAAGCAATGATGAAAGCATAAGTGGTGACGTTTTCATTTCGTCTGCTGAAATCCAACAAGTCTATACTTCGCTAATCAGGCCAGAAGAAGTTATAGCAACACCAGAGGTGAATGTTGATGTCGATTCTCAATCCATCATCTCCTCTTTATTTCCCAAAGAAGACCCTTTTTCATCAATAGGGACGGAAATGGAAGCTTCTTCTTCAAAATGTGAAAATTTTGACATCTCTTATGATCATGAGAATTTCGTTTTTTCATCTACTTTGCAAGTAGAAACGGAAGATATAACACATGATGAAGAGGAAGAGGAAGATCTTAGAGATGCTCCTCCAGCATTTGAAGAGGGTATCTCTACCACTGTGGATGAACTCAGAGAAGTAAATCTGGGTACAGAGAAAGATCCACGCCCCACTTTAATTAGTGCGGCCATGACCCTTGAAGAACAAGAGATGTATATTTCTTTTCTAAAGAAAAATAAAGATATCTTTGCTTGGAATTATACAGAGATGCCTGGCCTTGATCCTGATGTTTCCACCCATCATTTGGGTTTGCCAAAAGAACATCGAGGATTCAAGCAAGCCGCGAGAAGAACACACCCAACCTATGCTTCCAAAATCGAGGCTGAAGTGGATAAGCTTATCAAAGCTAACTTCGTCAGAGAAGTTCAATATCCCAAGTGGTTGGCTAATATTGTCCCAGTAAAGAAAAAGAACGGACAAATTAGGGTTTGCATCGATTTCAGAGATCTTAATCGGTATTGTCCCAAAGATGATTTTCCAGTTCCGATTACGGAACTCTTAATTGATGCGACGGCTGGCTATGAAGTACTTTCTTTCATGGATGGATATTCTGGATATAATCAGATCCGAATGGCCCCAGAAGATGAGGAATATACAGCCTTCAGAGCTCCTCAAGGTGTGTTTTGTTACCGGGTGATGCCCTTTGGTTTAAAGAATGCAGGTGCAACATATCAACGCGCCATGCATCGTATCTTCAAACCTCTTCTAGGGAAATTTGTTGAATGCTATGTAGATGATTTGGTGGTTAAATCCAAACAACGTTTTGATCACTTGGCTGATTTGGAAATCATATTCCACAAGCTTCGACAACATAATTTGAAGATGAACCCCTTAAAATGTGCTTTTGGGGTAACCTCAGGAAAATTCCTCGGCTTTGTTGTACGCCATCGTGGTATTGAAGTCGATCCTGAGAAGACCAAATCAATCCTTGGTATGTCACCTCCTCAGAATTTGAAAGAATTAAGAGGACTTCAAGGACACTTAGCCTATATTCGGCGTTTCATCGCCAATTTGGCAGGCAAAAGTTTACCTTTTACCAAATTATTGAAGAAAGGAGTCACTTACCAGTGGACTAAAGAATGTCAAGAAGCATTTGATGTTCTCAAGAAATACCTCTTAAGTCCACCAGTACTCATGCCACCTGTTGAGGGTAGACCTCTTATCCTCTATGTGACAGCTTTAGAGCGATCATTGGGTGACTTTCTCGCTCAAAAGAATGATGCTGGGAATGAAAATAGTCTCTACTATCTCAGTAGAACTATGCTTGAAGCAGAAACCCGGTATTCGAGTATTGAAAAATGCTGCCTAGCATTAATCTTTGCAGTTCAGAAACTGAGACACTACCTGCAACATCACGAGGTCCAATTGGTATCTCGTAATAATCCACTCAAATTCATCCTTAGTCGTCCAATGCTTACAGGACGTCTGGCAAGGTGGGTGGTTATTCTACAGCAGTTCGACATTCAATATGTGTCTCAAAAGGCAATTAAGGGCCAAGCTCTGGCTGATTTCCTGGCTGAACACCCTTCAGTGGAAGGCACATATTCAGATATCGAAATCCCTGATGAGGAAGTTTTTTCTATTCAAGAGAATCCTCAAACATGGGAAATGTATTTTGATGGTGCTTCTAGAAGTCCAACAGGGAAGAAAATGGAAAATCCTAAATTCAACAAAGTTGGTTTAGGAATTGTGCTCATTTCTCCAGATAAGGCAGTATTACCTTATTCCTTTTTGTTGTGGGAAGGTGGTACCAATAATGAAGCTGAATACCAAGCTCTCATTGCAGGCTTGGAGTTAGCGCTTCAAGCACAAGTGAATCACTTAAAGGTAAAAGGTGATTCAGACCTGGTAATCAAACAAGTCAATGGGGATTATGCCATCAGAAAAGAAGAATTAATCCCTTTGTATGATTACGTCAGAGAGTTAATGTCGGAATTCCCTTCAGAACCGACATTTTCTTATGTCCCAAGATCACAAAATTCTCAAGCTGATGCACTGGCTAATATAGCCACAGCTTTAGCAGATCCAAATCGGGACGAGACAACCATCGGTATTGCCCACCGTCGTGCAATTTCACCTTATGTTCAAGTCAGAACAGAGGAAATTAATGAAATTAGTCCCATTCCTGAACCATATGGTCATACTACAGGATGGATGTCACCTATCAGGGAATACCTTCAAAATGGAACACTTCCACCTGATAGAGCCGAGAGAGAACAAATTCGGGGACGTGTGGTCAATTTTACTCTTTATGATGGTCCAAACCACCTCGAGAAAATTCTCTACAAACGTGGTTTTGATGGAGTTCTCTTCAGATGTATTGATGGTGAAGAGACAATGGCTGTCATAAAAGAAGTGCATGCAGGAGTCTGTGGTGCCCACCAGTCTGGACATAGATTGTCTGATCAAATTCGAAGACTTGGATACTTCTGGCCTTCAATGATACAAGATTGTGTTAATTTCACAAAGAAGTGTCATTCATGCCAAGTATATGCCAATTTCATTCATCAACCTCCAGAGTTGCTTCATACAGCTAAATACTCATGGCCATTTTCCACATGGGGAATGGATGTGGTGGGACCTTACCCTTCAGCTACGACCAAGCAGTTTAAGTACATTCTTACTGCTACTGATTTCTTGTCCAAATGGGCAGAGGCAGTACCTCTCAAAGAAGTCAGTTCTAAATGCATTGTTAGCTTCATCAAGTCTAACATCATTACTAGATTTGGTGTCCCTCATACCATATTGACAGACAACGGCACCAACTTCTGCTCTTCTGAGGTAAAGAGATTGTATCAAGAATACAACATTAAGTCCAACCATTCATCTCGATATCATGCAGCGGCTAATGGCCAGATAGAGGCCTTCAACAAGACTCTTTCAAATATACTGCAAAAGATGGTGGATAAAGATAAGTGGTCATGGCCTGATAAACTCTATCATGCTTTATGGGCTTATCGGACTACCACTCGCAATGCAACGCGGTCTACTCCATATTCATTGGTATATGGAACAGAAGCAGTCTTGCCAATTGAAGTCCAATTGCCCTCACTCAGAATAGCCATTTGTGATCAGTTATCAACAGATGAGCAATCCCAAAAGCGGTTGAATGAATTGGAACAGTTAGATGAGAAAAGATTGTGCACTTTGCACCACTTGGAAATCTATCAGAATCGAATAGCACGAGCTTTTAACAAAAAAATTCGTCTTCGTTCATTCATTCAGGGAGAATTGGTATTGGTTCTCAGAACACCAATGATACCAGGAAAGAAGCCTCCCAAGCTTGAACCAAAATGGGAAGGACCTTATTCAGTACATAAGGTCTACTCCAATGGAGCGTATTCTCTGATTTCAATGGATGGAGAACACATCACGACTCCAACTAATGCCAGATTTCTGAAGAAGTATTTTGTATAAACACAAAATATTGTTCACAGAACTAAGACTCTTACATTTGGTTCATACAGCAATGGTCCAGTATGACCTTAAACTACAACTACGTCCAGCATGACGATAAACTGTATGGTCCGTGCATATGACCTTAAACTATTCGCACTTATGTCCCTGCAACATGACACTAAACTGTGCAGCACCAATAGTCCTAACTGCAAGACTTTAAACTGCATAGTCCCTGATTTTGTCCTACATGACACTAAACTGTATTCTGTCCGAGATGACATTAAACTATATTGTGTCCTAGCAACATGACATTAAACTGTGTGGCACTTCCAATGTCCAGCATGACGATAAACTGTAAAAAGATCAGAACTGATATCCTCATATTGATTCTCCTTAGTCTTAGCTACATGACTTTAAACTGTACAGCATCAGTTCGTCCTTGCTATATGACGCTAAAACTATACAGCAATGGTCCAGTATGACTTTAAACTGCAACTTCGTCCCACACGACATTAAACTGTGAAAAAGTTCCATAAACAGTCCAGCATGACCTTAAAACTGCATCATTCCTGGTCCATGTATACGACCATAAACTATTTGCAAATATGTCCAGCAAGACGTTAAACTGTGACGTCCTAACTACATGACGCTAAACTGTACAGAAAGTCCCTTTTTTATGTCCTACATGACATTAAACTGTACATCGTTAAGGTTGTTATTACCTCTTGTTTCTCACACCGAGTATGACTCACGTGAGCTTAGAGCGAACATCAACCATAACACCCCCTTTGGGCCACTAACCATGTGTAAGTCCCAACAACATTTTTTTTAGATCATTGTCCACAAGAACAACTTGATCATTAATTCATTCTTTAATTGAACTACACAGACTTTGATCCTTGCCCTCCAGGCTGGGTATGTAGGCAACCTCCCAAAGGTTCAAGCCCAAAAACAATCTTTTCACATTGGTTCACCACAATCTCATATGATGATGATTTGTGAAACCACCCTTGGAATCAATATCTTTACATTGATTCACTTTTGTCCTTGTTATATGACGTTAAACTATACAACACTTTTTTCCGGTACGACAATAAACTACAATATTCTTTGATTTCCTCATTTGAGAAGGAACCATTATTGACATTGATTCTTTTTTCAATCATGGTTTTCATTTTTTTTCAAAAGACTACGTACATACATGGTAATGCCTAAACTTTTTATCTTAGGTTAAAACCATCATTGCACTAAAGTCCCTTTTCACCCTTCACATGTACAAACCAAATTTGTACAAAGGGTAGTTTCTAGAACTACGTGGACTTGATTCCCATCTTTATGGGATACGTAGGAACATTCGAGTGTCCCTCGAATCCAGTCCCAAGTCTTTTGGGCCTAACCCCAAATTTCACTTTCAGTCCCTTGGCTGAAAAGTCCTCATGAAAACACACACTGTGTATTCATTATTATGGTCCGAATTCTATGACCCCAAAAACTAAGATCACTCATCCTTTCGTCCTGCACGACGTTAAACTGTATTTCAAGAACTACGTATGGCTTGATTCTCATTCTTATGAGATACGTAGTGAAGTCCAAGTTTCAATTCAGGACCCAGCCACAACATGATTATGGTTTTCATTGACCTATGTATCTCTATATACATTGGAAAATACCCATATTTATGTATTATAATCCTAACCTTAAATATTTTCAGATCTTCATAACCCTTTTTCATGACTTATGGTCACAAAAATGTCAAACTTCTAAGAATTCTTTTGCCTGACTATGCAGCACGTGCCCATAGGTGGCCTTGTATAAACAGTCCACATAACAGACTTGTCAGCCAAGAGATGCTATTTATTTGACCATGCAGCCAATGCCCATAGGTGGCCCTGCATGTTTTCAACCCCCTAACGGGTTTGTTAAATAATAGTAACTTCATTCTTGGGAAGAATGCCTCTTTTGTCCTTATTTGTCTTAAACGACAGTATGTAGGGATCCGCAAAAATAGCCATCCTTAACGTATTTGTCCCATATCCTTTTTCATGATCTGAAAGTATTCAAGTCTATGGTTTATTCTTCTTTCCTACGTTTGGGTCAGACCTTCGTAGGAGTGATATTCATCCAGTTCTTCGATATTCTTGTTTGAAAATATCTTCTCCATATTCAAGTACCTCTTTCCATACAACAAACTCTATGCTTTAGAAAATTTGAATCTCCATAAACTTTCACTGGCTTTTAGCACTAGGAAAGTAAATTTCTGAGAGTTCTTTTGCCTAACTATGCAGCACGTGCCCATAGGTGGCCTTGCATAAACAGTCCACATAACAGACTTGTCAGCCAAAAGATGCTATTTTATTTGACTATGCAGCCAATGGCCATAGGTGGCCCTGCATATTTCAACCCCCTAACGGGTTTTGTTAAATAATAGTAACTTCATTCTTGGAAACTACTTCTTCTAATGCTATTTAGCTCTTTTTCATATCATTCCTCAGATTCAAATATTCTTAAGTCATAGTTTACATATTTTCTCTCATACTTGAGTATGGTAATTTGTTTTCAGATAAATTATCAAGGAATTGAATCCATTTTAATCCATTTTTTCGGTCAAAGCTATTTCGACCTTAAACATTATCCCCTTTATGTCCGGCTTGCATGACTTTAAACTGCCCGCACAAAAGACAAAGGAACTCTGAATAAAAGTCAAGTTCCAGCTCACTAAATATACATTTTTTTTGTATGATTTAGGTAATATTGAGCAGTTAAAAGGTTCAAAGTTTGTAGGGTTATTTGTAATAATCCTAGTAAAAATCAAACTATGCTTACTAAGCCCATTGGCTTAAGTAAATTTGAAGCAGGTAATGGAAGAATGCAAGTACAAATGATTGAAGACAAAAGTGTTTTTCATTGATACACAAGAGTTATAAGGACATCCACAGATTGGAATCTCTTCTCTTTTTCAAGAAATTACAGGAGATTGTCAACAAAAGTCTTCATTTGATATATAGCATCCTGAGCCTTATCAACAGTTGCTTGAAGCTCGCGCACTTGACCAGCTTCACTCTTTTCAGCTTGCTGAAGTGCCTTCTTAGCATCTGCAATGGCTTTCATGCAATTTATATGAGTTTCATCCAATGATTCATTAAGCTGATCAAGTTCCCCAGTAACAGCATCTAACTGTTGCTGGAGTTGCACCTGCTGGACGACCTTTTCTTTGATTTTTTGTTTCAGATCCATCATCTTGACAACATAATCAGCTTCAGCCTGGGATATCGCAGCCTCAAATTCGCCTATGTTGACTGACAATTTCACTCTGGTCAAATCTTCGCGACTTGTCTGCATTTTCTCCCTCCTGAAGATAATCTGTTTCACTGCAGCATGGATCTTTTCATACCCAAAACCACCAAGTCCCATTATAACAAATTGGGATGACAATCGGGAAATTTTTTATGGTAGCTCTTCTAAAGGCACCCTCGATATGATGTTCCATATATTGTTCCACGCCTTACGTCGTGAAAAGCTGAACGCTTTGAGCATCTCTGGATCTGATTCAACATCTTCGTCAGAAGGGGGTATGTAATCTGGAATTAACATGCTTAAAGAAGTGCCTCGTTCTGCTCTTTCCCCTCTGACTTGGGCTTCTTCACTTTCAATTCCCATTGGGGCAGAGGCTGAAGCCTCATCTCCGGATCTAGCCATTACAATTGATGGCCCTACATGATCAATTGAAAGATTTTAGTTGAATCTTAAAGAATAACAAAAGAATGGATTGTCTTGCAAATAAAGTACAATCACAAATATTGTTATCCCTTACCCAATGGTGGTTCAGCAACATGAGAAGACTTCTCCCCATCTTTCCCGGTTTCAACAGGATTTTCAAGATGGGTCTCAGGAGAGTTTATTGGATTTAGCTCGACTTGAGCTAATGTTTCTGCAATGATAGGGTTGACATCAGTGTCCACACCCTCTTCAGGCATTGGCAGTTCAGCAGCTGCTACGGAAGAAACTGCATATTATTTTACATCATGATTAGAAATATTTTCTTTTAAAAGAAAAATTTGGGCGAAGGGTAACACTCACGCCCAAGGTCTTCTAAATCACATGACAATCTAGCATGATCATAAAATTCTTCAAAAGTCATTCCTTGATTCATCATTTCATCCAATGATACTTCAGAATCTTGGTTAGTCTCACCAGTGGGAGCATTTGCTATGTCTTCTTGCTGACTTATGTCCTGCAACCCCTGACCCTGGACAGCATCTTCAGTAGTGGGAGGGATACTGGGAATGGATGGCAGCTCTTCTCCAGGAGCTACCAAGTCAGCTTGAGTCTGTGGTTGTTCTACAGCACCCTCCACGGCCTTTGAAGAAGGATCAGTCCCTTCCCTCAAGGGGGAAATTGAAGAAGCCCCTGCAATCCTCAGAAATATGAGTAACCATATGATTATGGGTATAAAATCATGATTGTTCGAAGGACTTACCACTGCTAATAAAACGTTTAGCTAAGGATTTCCTCCTTCGTTGCCTTGGCTTCTTTTGCTTTTTTGGAGTTTCAGCTGTCTCCTTTATTGGCACTTAGATTGGCGAATGAAAGGCTATATCCAGTGCCTCATTCATGGCCTGCTGGCCTGGAGATATCTCGCCTGGTTCGCGAGGAGAATCAGCAGCAGCCCCAACAGCGGTACCACCAGGGCTATATTGTGGCGAAGGAACCCCGGTCCCTTTCTTTGCAAGCTGCAAGATGAAGAAAATAACTTCCTTAAGAAACAAAGCTTCAACTGAAATCAAGTTGCAAATAAGGAAGGAAAACTTACATCTTCAGGAGCCACGTACTCTTGCCACTCCTCATCTCCAGAACCACCAGCCCCCTTAATGGTGCCACGATCAATCATTTCCTTCACCCGCCTGGTGATAGGAGCTGAATTATCGGTGGCATATATGAGCATTTCCAGCTCTCTGATGTAAGCCCGCACTTCATTGGGGTTATCTCCGTATTGAAGGTCTTTTGAAGCTAGAAGATATCCTATCCCAGGAAGTTGTAGACCCTCACACAAATCCAGCCAGGCGGTTTCAGTATCAGAGTATAAGCTCTGCCATAGCTGAACAGCCTCTGGTCTTAGATATAAAGGCTGTGAGGAAGGTCCTACAATTTTTGATTTTAATTTCTTCCCAACTCCTGCAACTACAGATAGAGAATAAGAAAGTGAGACTTATTACTTTATAAAGTAGCAGTGATTGAAGTTATTACAATCAAATAACTCACCAGGAGCTGATGGAGTGGGTCTTTTAACTCTGGCCGGAGGATTATATCGGGCACGAAACCGCTTTGCTGCCGGTTGTGCCTCATCATCCCCATCATGATAATCCGAGGAATCAGTTCTAGAGGAGGAGTCTGTTGAACCTATTTCAGGAGGAGAAGCAACACCTTCATGAGGAAGAGTTTCTTTCTCTACAGTCCTCTTCCTCTTTCCCACTTGATATACAGGGCGATTCAATATCCCTTTAGGGTATGATGCTATCCAGTGTTCGGCATAAAAAGTAGTCAGATAATGTGCCGCTTTTTCAACTGGTAGATCAAATACTGCTCCAGTCTTCTCTCTTGACGTCAGCAACCATAGTTGTCGAGCAACCATAGGATGTTGCTCTAACCTGACGTGTACTGGAGGGGATACAACAATCTGTTGTAAACATTTGAATTGGCGTGCAAATCTATATGGAGCATATGCCTCGCATATGATTTCTCCATCAACCCTGGCTACTAACACGCCATCCCTGCAAGCTAGCATGTATGCCCTCAAATCCAAAGGGGCTTTCCCATCATCAACAAACCGCCCAGATGGCGGACTTCCATAAGGAAAGAAGTTGAATTCCTTATACATGCTTAGTCTTACTTTTATGTCATAACCATTGACATCTAATGGAGAAATTCCAGAGAATGCTTGCACTGACGGTCTGAAGGAGCTTCTAGGAATTTGTAACCCATTCTGTACATTGTAAGTCCTGAAGTGAGTGGCAATCCATCCCCACAAAACCTGGAATGGTCCCACTATTCTTAAAGGAGATTTACCCTGGAAGACATGAAGTAAACTCCTGTGAATCTTTGCTAAAATGGGGGTAGCTAACCCAACAATTTTTCCCTCAGCTAACTTGGCCGCAATGACGAAGGTCCCTGGCCTAACGCCTCCCTTCGAATCTCTGACCGGCAAGAGGTAAATACTGAGCCACATTGCCAAGAAACCCGCCAGACGAGTTTTCTTTGGAATTCTTTGATTCACTTCATAGCCCCATTTTTCAAACTCTCCTGCTTCTAGAGTTGGCCAGAATGTGCCAGGAGCTCCTCTCTTCTCAGGTTTTGGGCAAGTGGTAGGACGTCTGGGCCGAGTATCCTTGGATTTCTTTTTCTTGGATCCTTTTTCCTTTGGCTCCATCCCTTTCTTCTCAGTAAGAAACACCTTCATCCATTCGTCCGGATGGATATCTTTTCTGAAATGAGTTAATGAGGTCTCTGAACTCTTGAGCTTATGAAAGATTTTGAATAATTCTCGAGCCAAAACAGGAGTCTTCTCTGGATCATTCCAAGTCACCTTGGGAGGAATGAATTCATCATACATATCGCCCAAGATTGGAGCTCCTGAAATCTTGTGGACATCCCACAAACTGATACCTACTTCTCCATGAGTCAAGTGGAAAGAATTAGTCGCTGGACTCCAGTGACTGAGTATCTCTGGCACGAAGATATCATGTCTGTAAATATATGTCTGCCCAACCCAAACAGCTTCATATATTGCAGCTCTCTTCAGATCCTCAATAAACTCTGCGCAAGTCTGTCGCACCCAGTCTGCCCACATCCAAGTTGGCTTCACACCTCCCCCAGGGCGGAAATCCAAACTTTTCTTCCAGCCTTTGGACTGATCCATCTGAGCATCTCGGAAGATTGAAGGATGGCAATGTGGTTGAAGCTCAGGTGTATGTTTTTTCAGATCTGGTGTGCAAGGGCTATGATGCATCACATACGCCTTCTCTACTGTTCCAGCAGTTTGAAATACTCCTCTGCCTGAGATATTTGCTGAAGCAAAATTGGTATAATTCTGAAACCAAGAAAATGGAAGATAATTCTTTACTTCTGGAATAATGACTTCTTGCAGATGACCATGACCATACAAAGGTAGATAAGTGCAGTGAGGAAAGTCGTGATGATATTTCTTCAGATACTTAGCCAAATCTGGAAGAGTGCTGTTTTTGAAAGTATAGTAATCAGGGCCAATGATATTCATCATATCATCTATCCGCTTGCTAGCCAGTTCATCAAGGAATCCAGGTCTAAGAGCCATTGAATCTGCACAGGAGTTGAATAAATTAAACTCTTAAATGGGTTTTATTTTTTCATAAAATTTGTGAGAAAATCTGAAAAAAATGGCTAAGGCATTAAGGCGCACAAGTATGGAGATGTCGCGCAAGTGGTACATATGTCGCGCAAGTATTTGTCGCGCAAGTGTGTGCCGCGCAAGCCTTATTACCTTGAGAGTAGCGCGACAGCGAGGAAACAACGAAAATAGGAGACTTGCGCGGCGACAAAGACTTGCGCGGCGAGAGCTCGAGAAATTCGGGGTCAGATACCATCTACGGCCGGAAGCAGCATATTTATAGGCCAGAGGGCCTATCTGCGCGCCGCACCCAGAGCGCTCAAACGCTTGCGCGACGAAGACTTGCGCGCCGACTGGAGACTTGCGCGCCGCCCTTTTCCTTTAGAGGAATTCGATTTCCTCAGAGTCAAATCCTCATTTCTCTCCGGATCCAACTCTGAGGGGGGACTTTTGTTGACGCTCCTTTTCGTCACAGAATCCAAAGATCGGAAAAGGGGAATATCTATGCAAAAAGTGATTAATCCTTTGAAGAAACATCAAAAATCGACAAAGGGATGGAAAAGGAGAACATTGCCCATGTATCGCGCAAGTTCAATCTTGGTCGCGCAAGTACACTTGCGCGCCGCCTCAATACTTGCGCGACCCATCATGGTCGTGCAAGGGACTTGCGCGACAGATCTGATAACCGCCCAGTAACCGCCCGGGGTCTTCTTTTGCCTATAAATAGACCCTGTGGGCCCCCCATTCGAGAGGATCTCTTCCCAGAAACTCGGATCAAAGCTCCCGACGCTCAAGTCTCTTCTCAAAGCTTCCGGAACACTTCTAAGGTAATTTCTTACCTAGAATGGAAGATCTAAAGAGAAGAAGGAAGGCCCAAGTGTTGAAACTTATCAAACACTTGCGCGCCAACTTAATTCCTTCAATATAACTTGCGCGTCCCTTCTCTGGAAGAACCTCAAGAGGATGGGAAAGGGTTTAATAAAGAGTCGCTCAAATAATTCAACTCTGGTTGAAAATCGCGCAAGTAACCCTCATGTCGCGCAAGTATACTTGCGCGACCAATACTTGCGCGACGCCGCAGGACTTGCGCGACCTTCAATACTTGCGCGCCCCTATCTTTTTGGGTGCCCATCTTGCCCATTTTTACCCCTCTTAAGCCATTTCACCCTTCCTATTCAAGATTCAGTCTTCAAGATACTCTTCAAAGCTATTTATGGCCTGATTTCTTGATTTGACATCCTTATCTGAAAGGAATTCTGTGAAATATCTCTCAAAACTTAGTGATTTAAACATCTTTATGTCATCAAAGATTGAGAGTTCATTCATTCAACCTCATCCTTTAAGATGAGAGAATCCTAACCTGGGTCTCCTTTTCAGGAATAAAGACTCAGTCATAACCTTGGGTTTCCTTTTCAGGAGTAAGCCCCAAGTCCCCTAACCTAGGCTTCCTTCTCAGGAATAAGTCCTAGTCATGAATCTTGGGCATCTTCCTTAAGAATAAGCCCCAATCAAAGTCCTTTAATCTTGGGAATCCTCCTCAGGAGTAAGCCCCAAACCTTAATCCCTAACCTGGGTCTCCTTCTCAGGAATAAAGACTCAGTCATAACCTTGGGCTTCCTTTTCAGGAGTAAGCCCCAAGTCCCCTAACCTAGGCTTCCTTCTCAGGAATAAGTCCTAGTCATAAATCTTGGGCATCTTTCTTAAGAGTAAGCCCCAAGTCTCTTAAAATTTCTCTTAACCAGTCATAAATTTCCTTTGATTTGGGTTTCCTTTTCAGGAATAAAACCCAATCATAAGTCCCCTCCTAACTTGGGCATCCTCCTTAGGAGTAAGCCCCAAGATTAGAGTATTCAAATCTCCATGAAGCACATATAACTTTGTGGACCCTGTTCATGGATTTTCTTCCTAAAAGTAAATCCTAAACCTTCGCCTATCTGGGCAGTCATCTATACATAATCCCCAAAACAAATTCTTATGATTGTATCTTTTATGGCACAATTGTCTAAATTTTACCAATACCTCTTGTTTCTCACACCGAGCATGACTCACGTGAGCTTATAGTGTAAAAGTAATTATGACATTCATCTTTGAGCCATCAATCATAAAACATCATATCCCATTCCTCGAACTACGTGGGTTCTGATTCCTTTTTCAAAACAAAGGATACGTAGGTAGCCCATTCATGGGTTCGATCCCAACATTGAAATAATCTCTGTCCTTCTGAATGACGATAAACTTCAAGTGCCCCACTGAGTGGCTTTAAAACCATCCTGGTCATCAAAATGACCAAGAGACTTTTATATAAATGTTTTGAAGGATACCATTGACCAAGAATCTCTAAACAAATATAGATAATTCTATATTGATGAAGAACCTCGAATACATATAAAAGATTCTCTAAATTTCTTGCATATTTAATCATTGATTGTTAAAACTAAAGGAAAGCTCATTTTATACTTGGTAATGTAATAAGGATTCACGAACTTAACTTAAATCTATAAAGAGAGTCCCGGAGTAGACAATAATTCCCCTCAAAAAGGTGTGATGAGTCCGACCTCCCATCCTCTCGACCAATGCAAATTCCTAAGCCTCATTAGCCCACAAGCTAATGAGCGCCTGCCTTTGGAAAGTAGGTCCAAACGGATGTGGAATCATTGGATGTTTCCGGTTCTACGAACAAACCCGTTAGAAACCGATCGGAACGTTTGAATCTCCCATCCAGGAGGTCATCCCCGGATTCCGCGCGAAACATTTGTTTTAGGTTAACCTATCTCAAGGTCTACCCATTCAAACACATGCACAAAGAAGAATGATGCCTGATCCTTTCCTAGGTCTCTACCCTGCAACTAGTATCACCTTGTTTAGTAGCCACTATAAACATGAAGGTTGATACATCATATTATAGGGGGCCCTAAAAGCCTATGTCTCACCCGGTATCTAGTGTTTACCTCAATTTACAAACATGAATAACATTGTTTCCCTATCAACCCATGCAACCTCACTTGTGCCTAACTCCAAACTCCATCTTATCCCCCAACCAAACCTCTGATACCATGCTATCATGACCCCCTCCCCACAAAGTGTACCCCTCCTGGGCCAGCAATCTGAGAAGTGAGATAATGACCCCCGATTCCCGCCTCCAGTAGGCCTCGGGTTGGTGACTAGACCAAGGGTATAGTAACACACAAATGGGGGGGGGATTACCCTCTAAGACAAAACATGCGGAAGAGAGAGATAAGATAGACACCAACCAACTCCAACTCAGAACTGAAGTATGAAGGAAAACCCAAGTTCACATTTGTATTGTCATGAAAAAGTACTACAACTAAATCGAAAAAGTGCAAGTACCCAAAAGAAAGTAAAAACAGTTGCAACCACATGCCCGAACAGCTCCTGCAACCCCAAGCTAGTAGAAACCAGCTTGATCTCCAACCTGCTCCGAGTGAACTGAAAAACATTTTATATATATGTAGGGTGAGTATAACAGTATACTCAGTAGGATCCTCCCCGAAGCCACTCGTGCGGAATTAAATAAAGCATGTTAAAGCCCAGGGAACAACAAGTGAAACCAACTCATCACCTAAACAGGTATACTAAGTTTCCAACCTCACTATGGCTACTCTCACCAGGTAACACATACAAGAATATATCATATAGTAAATAATATCAATGGTACCCCGCTACTACTTCCCCACTAGTTTTCCGCTTTTCCCCAACGACATACGTCCTGTGCATCTCTCTCCAAAGGCATGCCCCACAGACACCTGGGTTAAGCTCTACAATCTGGACCACATGCACCACAAAGGCTTGCCCACAGACACCCGGGAGAAGCACCACACCATCCTCACAACCAAAATTAACCAGGTAGTTTCTGGGAGCCCCCACAGCTCGCATAACGTGTATCATACATCGGGTATTATACCTCAAGCCATTACAGCCCATACATCGGGTAAGGATCTTCACGCTATCACAACCTATACACGTTACACCAATAGTAGTCCATAAGATACTATATCCAGAATAAATGTGTGTGAATAACCACAAGCCATTACAGCCATCTACACACATATATGGGGAAAACTAACCACTGTGCCTAATGACACTAATATCTACCAAGAGAAGAGGGCAGGGTCATAGGGGGTAGTCAACCATTCATCCTCCCACCGGAATGTTGGGGAAAACACCCCCAGGGCTCAGAATCCCCGTGGTGCTCATTGCTCTTACTGACAGGGTGGAGTAGCATATAGAAACATAAAAAGTACAGAATATACTATAACTCACAACCACACTATGGGAATAACCTAGTATTAGACACAACTCTAGCTAACATCTCTCGGACTCAGGGCTTCCACTTCTAAGACTTGGTATCCTATAAGCACAAAACTAGTTAAGGGAATTATTAGATTACTTCATTCCATTTTTATCAATTCTACCGTATGTTAAATAATTTTTCAAAAATTAATTAACCATGAACAATTCCACATTAAATTCCATTAATAACACATCCAGAAATTCCACTGTCCTTTCAAAAGTTCTCAACCTCATCATTAAGTTTCAACAAACTCCAACCCCATGGGTTAACATCATTTATTCAAACATTCATTAAATAATTACTTTTCCATATTCCCAGGCATTCTAGAAAAGAATCCTATTATACTAAACACAAGGGGGCTCAACACGGTGACTAGATGTACTACCCGTCTAGTATTTCCTACCTATAAAAAAATCATATACACATTATCCCTTGAGAAGATAGACATGGAAAGCACGTGGAATACCCCACGTGTCTTCGCCTCCTTCAGAAGAAGGGTAAGCAAGACCTGATGCCTTGAACAGTTGAGAAAAGTAAAGGAGATAAACAATCAAAGAATCCGCAAGCATCCAATAATCACATCCATCCCATTCCATCATCCCTGGTGTCCTCCCCGACACCCACATGCATAAAATGATGCATCTCGCCACTCTAGGTGTCATTCGCTGCCACAACCAAATGGCCTCTATGCCTCCACATATCATAACACCCCTTCAGGGTCACATCACCGCACAAGCAGCAGGAAATAAACCATCACATCAATTAGGCCATGGCCCTTTCAACAAACAAGAGGGTAACACATAACCCTTAAATGAATTATTAAACAATCACATTCTTTAAACCATCTTGAATTAACAGATTTAATCCATTGGTTCCAAAATTCGGGAACCCAAACAATAAGCTATCACAGAAGATTATTCATGCTTACTATGACAATTTGATTAACATAAAATTAAAACAGGAACTAGATTCGTTCGCATGCCTCTTTATCTTTTTAAAAAAAATATCAATTAGTCCCAATTTATGTTCTTTACCAATTTCCACCAAGAACAACCACTAAGAAAGGAACGAATATATATCACACTATCTAGAAAAACATGAGGCAATAACATACAGTCAATACGATTTATTTATCTACTTCAATGTATTTTATGAGGTCAATTCCATTTTCATCCAACGGGATTCAACATGCTAACAATACGGTTGCATGTAATAGAAATATAAGCAATTAATCCCATTCCTTAAAGTTTTTCGACAAAAACCACAACAGGAGATGAACGCCCATGAAAACCGTGCCGATTCACCAAGGATCCACCTTAGATCTCTTCTCCTAACACAACCAAGAAAAAATCTCATCATATTTGGTATCCACGCACTTATATCAACCCATAACGGGGGTAGATCTAAGAAATCGAGAGAATATGAGGAGTAGATCTAAGTAGATCTAGAAAACCAAACAAGAATGATCACATACCTTAAGAAACCAGCTTCGATTTACCATGAGAAGCCTTCAGATCGCCTCCAAAAAGCTTGGGAGATGTTCTTCTACCTTCAAGGGTGGGTAATCCCGAGTTATGGCCGCTTATGGGCTTAAACGAACCATTTAGAGGAAAAACGAGTTAGATCCACAATTTTAGAATCTAATTTAAGTGCTTGCACGGTTAGTCCGCAGAGTTTGACAAACCGTGCACTAACTGCGTGTCAGCTTCTGCCTCATCAAACACTCCTCGCGTGGTTACGCCGCACTGTTAGATAAACTATGTGCTAACCGTGCGTTAGCCACTACCTCCAACACCAACATTGCACGGTTTGGCCACACTATTTAGGAAAACCGTGCGCCAATCGTGAAAAAGCTATTTCCCTTTATCTTTCCTTAAATGTCCACCCAAATGTACCCCGCAAGTAACCTTGACCTCTCAGAACACCTCCATCACGACATTTTAACAAAGGAATGGACCGAAGAGGTTTGGGCCATTACAAATATCAAATGTTTTTAACTTTTAACAATATCTTATAACGAAATAAAATAGTGTTGTGAACTATAAACAAGTAATTGTCATTATCTAAGTGAAATTCGATTCTCCATGTCAACTACAGAGTTATATTTCCATAATTATTGATTACTATGTTAGAACCAATATGAATAATATAATTTATTGTCGTATAGTCAGTCTTTGATTTGTGTAATGACATGATTGACCTATATATAATATAAAAATAATTTTATGAATCTTTATGGAACCAAAGATAATTTTAAATGGACTATGATAATCAATATGGCTCATAAATAATTGAGAATCTATTATTCAAATAATGTGTTGACCCATGTTCACAAATCTTCCATGAAAATTATCTACAACTCATTTTAATCCACTAAGAAATATTTTATTGTGGTATATAACTCCAATATGATTTTTCAATAGAATAATTCTTCACATAACGCTCTACAAAACACTTTCATGTATCTTGAATACATATTTTTCAACTTTTCTACATCATAGATGTATCCAATGTAGCGTTTTTAAATCTACATTCTAAAAATTATATGAAATATATCATTATAATTTATCTTAGAATCTATAAATATTCTATTTTTAAAAATTACATCATAAAAAAATTCATAGCCACAATTTTAGGAAAAAAAATAAACTGCCCATCTATTATTCTCTAATTGATCATATAGTCATCATAAACATAATCTTTGTTCCTAAAATTCTTTATGTGATGTATTTTTTAAAAACAAATTTATATCATGCGAAATTAATTTCATTTAAAAATTCAAATAGAAATTTTATTGTACAATAACACTTTTATTAATCTTAGTGTCCATGATATATGAATATTGTTGAATAAATAACATCCTGATAGAATCTCATTCATACCATGCATAATGTTTCACTATAACTTTATAAAAAAGATGATTAATTTTTATAAAATTACATTCGAAGTTATTATTCATCATCATTTATCAAATAAATCCACATTTAATAACAAAAAAACTCCCATGAAACTATATTTTTCCCTTATTAATAAGATATACTTTTAATTTTTTTTCAAAATAATCTACATCTAATAAAGACTGCATATTTTTAATAAAAACATCGAGTTTAGAAATTAAAAATAATTAAAAACTACATAATACCTGAATAGTATAGTGGGAGAGAGAATATTTTCTAAAGCTTCTTAGGTTAGTGGAGTTGGTTGAATATAAAATGTAGACCCATTCCTTAAATATTATATATTTTCTAATTTATGTTTCAAATATGTCTATAACTTGATTATTGATACCAATGTGTTATAACCTTTTCATTCAATAATCTAACATTTCATGAATAAAATGGTATTATATTACAAAATAATTTATAAAAGAGTGATTCTAAATATTATTTTTTCATTTAATGAAAATATTACAATCATAATGAATCACTATAGTCTGAACCACATCATCAAAAAAATCATTTAAGTTTTTCTTAAACCACAACTATTAAAAGAATCAATTTTCTTCTAAAATTTTATTTTCTATAGTAATTTTAAAATATTTACTCTATTATTCATTTCATTGACATATAATACAACTTCTCCCACTAATTAATGGAAATAAACATTTTTACATTATCTTCAAAATATCTCCAAAACTAATATGCATCTATATAAGTCATCAAACATAAATCAATTATTATATAAGGCCTCTTCTCTGATCATGTAGGGTTCATGGACTACTGATAATTAATGTATCAAGAGTGTATCAACCAATATATGGGTTTGATATATCTTTTGAAATTACATAATATATTCCTATTTTATTAATCACCTTCTTAGATATTAACAATTTAGTATAATTATTTGGTATTTCACAATTTCGGAATGTCAATTATATGGATTATGGGATTCCAATGTAACCGATATCCCCTATATAAAATATGAATATTCCATCCGAATCTATTTTTCATGTGTGACCGCAATTGGTAATTATCATCCATTGGTTGATTATTTTGAAAATATCATCATTGAGTAAATGGCATTAACAAAGTGTGGGACTATATAGATATTAGATTCAGATTACATCTTAATCTAGATGAATATTGATTAAAAATTTGTCTTTTTATTTTATTTTTTTAGTATCCCATCTATGGTATATGATCTCTATTAGACGCAATTTAAATTATAATAGATAAAAAAGGTTGGTTTCATTGATCACTATTTTTTGACTATTTATGTGACTATTATTTCACATAAAACAACTTTTTGATCATTAATATGTTTACCATGATTGTCCCATGGGGTTATTTTCATAGGTTTTCATTTTCATGGTTTAGGAAATTCACAAAAAATTATCCTTTTATTTTTTGAATTGATTTATGGGTAAAATCGTAATATCTAACATGAGATCTCAACTATTATTTTTAAAAATAGGCCATTGGTCCCAAAATATGGAATTTACACTAGGATAAGTGCTTAGTGTAAATTTGGGTTGTTCAAATTTAATTGGAATAATAATATTTAAACAAATGGATATTATTTTTTTATGTGTGTTCATTCAGATATAAATTTTTAATATTTTATTGAATTGAAATTATGACTCAGATTTTTAGTCCATAATGTGGTGTTTTTCCTTAATAAGGTATTCTTCGTGTTCTTCATCCAGTGTTGTGGTTGATCCTGTTTTCTTTTATTTTTTTGTTTCTATTTTTTTTATTAATCTTCACTTTTATCCTCCTCATCATGAATTAAATAATAATACTAAAATTCCTAGACCTTTAGGGGTTTGTGTAAGAAATAAAGTATTTAATAGAGGGTGTAATATCACATTTGTAATGGGTATGTGGTGGAACTAATGTACTGTGGATGCGTAGAACAAATTAGGGATTGATGCTATGATGTTTTAAACTGTATGGTTTGAAGACCTTTTTATTTTTCACAATGATTCTCATAAATTGGTTGTTTCATATTTTTAATTCCTTATTATTATTCTCAAGGACCCATATAATATAGATCATTTGGTTTTTTGGTAGTAATATTTGGATTTTAGACAACTCTATGTGTTTTTATTAGGGAAAAACTAATCACGTACTATGTAGTTTAAAAAAACACACCATATGTTCATCATTTTTTTGGTTAAAGTGATGAATATGAGGGTGGCATGGAATATTTTTTTTAGCAAATTTCATGTATATGTGGCTTCGGGTGTAGATGATTATATGTATGACCACCTTGAGGCATGGAAAATGGGCATATAGGGAAAACATCATTAAATCATATAACATAAAAAATCCGTTTCCACATATTGTTCTTGGTTTGACCCTATTTGTGGAACACAAACATGAATTAGATATGAGTATACAAATAATATACCATAGGAATATATTCTATACATTTTTTTATTCACATCATGTTGGACATATATACATGTCCTCAATTTACCTTTTGGGGAAGTTGCTATGTATAGGAGGTACATGCCTTGTATGTCACCATTTATGGATTGGTTTTTTTGATTTTTCATGGTTTGGAGTCATATTTTGTATTTTGTGTACTCAATATTGAGTTTTCGTACATTTTTATTGACATAGTGAAAACATTTTGTATTTAGAGGTGGATGGATGTAGTTTTAGATCTACCTGAAAGTTAGAGTTATGTTTTAGTTTAGGACTTGTTGATAATCCTCCTAAAAGATGGGTTAAGAGAGGTGGTGCCTTAGTAGGAGTCACAATGTTTTGATAACCACGGCTTGAAAATTACTATGTGATATTATTGAGAATTTTTTGGATGTTTCCAAAATAAGGGGACCATGATTTCATATATTGGGTATTATTAGACCTGTTGTTTAAGGTATTGATCATGTGTTCAAGTATGGATCAGTTGGAGTTATTATGATTGGTTAACACCATGGAGTGTTGGTATGGCATTGAAATATTGAGTATATGATAAAATAAGTCAAATGGGCCAATTATTGATACCCATATTGGAATGTTAAAAATAAATTTAATGTTTTATATCAAGGAGGTTGGCTAAGGGTATCGCAGAAATTGTCATCTCTCAAAGATTCACATGTTCTGAGGAGCCCATGTAGGGTTCAATGTTCATGAGTTGGTTATAAGAATAATTATGAACACCCCGATTGGCATGGTGGTTCTGTTAGATGACCATGTACTTGCGTTGTTGATCAAAGATAAGCCGAATACTATTGAAGTCCAGTTTTATATAGTTTATCATGGCATAAATTTCTTTTGTTTTGGATGATATATAATAACCACTAGTAGGGATTCCAATTCATTTGTTTCCCATAATTTAATTTTTTAATCATTTAATACATGTGTATTGAGATCATGGGCGTGGATCCGGAGACCCTTTTTGGTATCGCAGAATGATTTGACCTAAGGTACTATGGGAGACCTAATTTTTGTTTAGTCCTAAAAATAATTAGTAAGAGCACTCAATGAATGTTTTATAGATTATAAAACACATTGGATTATGTGTGACTTATTTTTCTAGATAAGTGTTGAAAATTGATGAAATTTAATCTATTTTCATGATAGAATCTAGTGTTGGACTAATCCATATATTTATGCCCTTTTTCTAGGGACATTTAGGGAGTTCATTGTTTATATTAGGTTTAAGAAATGAAAATGTAGATATCCTAGTCTTGTTATTGGACCTGATATTTAATTTGGTGCTCTTATTTATTTTATTCATATTGTTACTTGAATCTGGGGAACTATTTGATGATCAAGATAACTACATACCCTCCATAGGACTATAGATATGTTAATGTTGGTACATATTGGGTTTCAAGGGTCCATTATCATTTAATGGGCCTAAATTGTAGTATAATCCTTTCACTATTTTTTATAGATACATTTATTTCTACAATATTAAAATTTTATAGGTAGTTTCTTTTAGTTTTACTATATTTCCTATCACTTGTTAGGATCATGAAATTAGTGTCTGAAATCTTTTTTATATGCATGTTATTGTCCTGGAATACTAAATATAAAACCAAGGGTGCGACAATAACACATATTATATTTTAGATGTCATATAGATCATACATCAATCTAGAGGAAGAATCTTATGACATGTTACTTGGTGAGCCATGTTATATATGTCATTAAACATGGGCTAGTGTGGGGATAATATTACCTTAGTGGTCAAATTTGAATATGATGTTAAATATTTTCATAATTTAGTATATCCAAAATCTATTTTTCAAAAATTATTTATTTTACATCAGATTTATGAAATTATTTTAGATATTATTGGGTTTCATATAACATAAGAATATAATAATTCTTATCAAATATGTATGATAGTTTATTACAAGTTCACTTTTGGGGGTAGAATACTAAGATTTATTTTTCACTCCTTATACATGAACCTTGTTATTTATACATAAAATATATCTAATTTTAGAATGGAGAATAGGTAATGTAGTTTTATAATTGAGTAAATATTATTATGTGGAGTCTTAGGATCATCCTAGAAAATTTTAAAAAAATTGATGACATGGTTTTTGGTATGGAATTGTTATGGGAGAATAGGAAAATGATTTTATTTTCACTATCATTAATTTTTTACAAGTGATATGGCTAGAGGGATATTCAATGTTATTTATTGTATAATTTCAAAATTAATAGTATTGTATTTCATGTTCCATTATTTATAGAAGGATATGTTTTAATATAAAAATATAAAAAATTTGATTTTTATCCTCGTGTTTTTTAGTTTGTTTCTACTTTTCTAGTACTCATATTTTAGGTCATAGTCTCACTTGTGTATGGATTATTCCCTTTGCGTTTTTTAGGTCTATATCAAATGGGGGTAGTATTGATACCCTTTAGATAGATGGATCAGGTGATGTGTTAGTTTGACCTATACATGTTCATTATAAAATGGAATTAGAGGTGTTAGGTTTTTTTATATGGGGAGTTGTAAGAAATTTGGTCTACAAATGTGTTAGAAATTGTTATGGATATTGTATAAGAGTTTAGTGAACATCATTTTCACTATATGTATATGTATCAATGTCACGGGATTAGAATTTTTTGTTTAAATGTTTATAGTTGTGTTATTTACAAAGTGTTATTAAATTTAATTTATAGATTTTTAAATTTATGGGTTTATTTATTTTGAATCATGGTATGAGAGAAATAATAAAATTACAATGAATCATTATAGGCTCATAATATTTCTATTACAAAAATTTGTATCTTTTTTCACTAATGATACAAGATAATTATTTAATATTTCTACAATGAACTATGCAGTTTAATCACATATAGCTCCTTTATGGTGTTCTACTCAATTAAACTTCTTGTAAATTATCTATTCTTCTAATATCCCATGTGGATCATGTTTTTTGAAGTTCAATAGGGATGCATAGGAATTAACTTCATTTTAGAATTTATAATGAGCCTTTGTGGGTTGGTGCGAACTCTGTGTGCCACATTGGTAGCTTAACGAGTGAATGGATGATCTAGATATTCCTGGATTTAGCTCTTGTTTCTCAAAGTTAGTGTCTTTACTAATTTCTATGGTTTCTGTTTCATGGGAGGGATCAGTTGTTTCTATATTTTTCTACAGGGTTGTATGATAGTTACAGTTTACCTAATATCACCAAGGGATTGGATGTGCATGGTTGGTCTTTCTGTTATTGGGACCTTCTAGGGCCATCTATTACCCGGGGTTGTTGTGCGAGAAGGAAAAAAAGTGGTTAAGAATTGGGAGAATCTTGGTTTAGAGGTGAATAATTGATAGTTCTCTTAGTATTTTAGTTGAATAGATATGGTAGGTTTCATTGATATGTATCCATATTATTTTTTCCATCACATTAGGTAGCCTGATAAGGGTGTAGAAAGACGTTCATGGAATTAAATAAAAACAAAGTTGGGTGGTGTTCATTTGTTTGATAATGGAATGGTGGAGATTCCCCAATTAAGAATATGTATTAAAAGTGTTCTCTGGCTTGATGTAACTAACCGACATGTGTTGCATGGTTAGTTTTTTAGGTTTATTATAAATGTTTTTTTAATTTGGATCCAATGAGAACCACTCCTATTTCACCTTTGGGTGTGTGATATCCTAAAAATGTTTAATGGAAGAAAACAATTCATTTTGGTAGATACTAGTTGTCCGATTAAATTATTGGGGAATGTATTTTTTTGTAAGGGAATGTGTCTGTGAGTTATGAACTATACAATAATTGATGTGTGTGATTTTGTAGAATTTTTTCGATTCATGAGGAAACTTGGGTGTTGTAGTTATATTGGACCCATTAAGGTATAGTCTTAAGTATTTTTAAGGAAAGACTTATTATGGGGAGAAGATGATAGGAAATTGGAGGATGCCATCCTCATTTTATGATGGTTTTTGAATATAGTGATTATCATTATTGGTGAGTCGGGGATGGGTGGTAGTTTTAGTTTGATGTTGGTGATCTAGTGTGAGTGAGCTGGCCTTTTCAAGTGAATACATTTATTGAATGTTGGAGGATTATCCCCATTCATTTGGTGTTTAGAGTGTTGATAATGATTTTTCTATAGTGTGGTGCATGATATTATTCATAGATAAATTTCTCCCATGTTGGTAAAGTTAAGGGTGCTATAAGACCAGACATTTGATAGTCATGATAGATTGAAGTATTAAAATTCTCATAGTGAATTTGAGGCTAATTGATCAATATTGAGGATTCAAAAACATGATAAGTGTATATTGTGTTGAGTTTATGATGTTATTCTCTATCACAAGTAGATAAAGTCCTGAAAAAATTGAAAATTTTTCATCCAATGTGGGTTTTTAGGAGAAAATGCTAATTTATTAATAGATATGATCTTGAATAATTTTTTAGACCACTCTTCTAGTTTCGGAATAGGATGTTTAACCGAGGAGAGGGGATTTTTAGAAATTTGAGTTAGTTAAATTTTGACACAATATTAATATTGGACTAATAAATGTTAATTTTTTAATTCAATACACATCTGTTATATATTATTAATGGAGGCCTCTATTTATACTCTAACCCCATTGATGTTTTCAAATGGGGGGATGTTATCTTCGATATTCATAAAACTATTACATGCATTAATGTTTATCCCTTACCCATTTTATTTTCTTCTATTTTTTCATTATGTTCCCCCATTTTCCAACATGATTTCCCCCTCCACCAAAATGTATTATACTTACACCAATGGGGACTTATAGTTTTGGTTTTTGGCAAAGAGAGAAATATAATGAAAGAAACATTCATTAGTAGATAGTACAAGGAAGGATTAGGGTGTGATGGATACTTGTGTGAATCCATGTTCAGATCTATGAAAATTTACACATTGAGTTATGTTGAATTTTATTTTTTCACCCTTTCCAACATAGTTTAATTTTATTAACTTTGTTAGTCCGATTATGATTTTTGTGTACCTTGAGAGGGTCGATCTACTATTATGTAGTATAAATTTGGAGTTTTAGGTTTATTGATGGTGTTTTCCTTTTAGAAAAACCTGATCACATGATGTGTAGTTTTGGAAGACATGTCCATGGTATAATTTATTGGAAATAATTCAATATGAGTTTAGTGAAGATGTGTATCTCTTTTTAAAATTTCAATGGATTCATTTTAGGGAATTATTTTTCACACTGGTTCTATATTCTATTATAGAATTAATGACTGATTGAACTATTCTTCAATGTCAAGGACATATTCCATTGTTTTTTGGTCTATGAGAAATGTCATAAATAACATGGATGAATTAATTTCAATCAATTTATTGATGATGAAAATTTTTAAATCATTATATGACTTTTCAATCATGAAAACATAAATTTACATGACTATTTATTTATTTTATGATAAATATAATGATGTTATTTGAAAAATATTTTGTATTATAGTTATATTTTAAAATTATAATATATACTATGTATTATATACTTGTTGAAATTTCATAAATAATATTAGGTAGACTACCCAAGTCACTGAGGTATTGCCCAAATCCATACATGGGGAACCCAAGGGTCAACCCCATGGGAGATCCTGAAAAAGGAGGGCTCATGGTTGGTATGTAATGGGTGAGATGTTTATCTTTCCATAGGATCTTTTATAGGTGTTGGTACGGGGGTATTCCACTATGTTCTTCTATAATTAATTTTGATCATCAGAGGTGATGGACAACATGTGAGTCATGCTTGAATATGTAATAGTATCCTAACCTCATATTCATCTAGAGAATGAAAGAAAAATGGGACAATTAATCAAGGATCACCCAATTTATTTATTCTCCAATCTAAGGGAAAAAATTCCATTATAATATTTCTAAAAATTAATGAAATAAAGAACAACTATTTCTATTGAAACATCTAGGTCAATAACATCCAATCAACTACACTATAGACATGTACCTCTGTCCTTCATTGGTGGAACTTCAACTTGTTGGGATCATCATGTCATAACAACTTGTGGTCCATTTTAGCTATTAATTTCATTATTAATAATCAAAAAAATAGAAACACAATAGAAGTGTCATAAAAATAAATTTTGGTGATTCAAATGAATTAAAAACCAAATAAAATATAAATTATTATTTTTTAATTTAGATTAAATTGAAATGGATAAAAAGAAGTTCATATCATGATAATTTTCTTATTCTGCATTATACAAGGAGAAGTATTCTATTATTGGAATTCACATTAATCCAAGAACAAGAACATTCCAAGTCATATATGGATTTTTTATTTTTTGTGTAATGCAGTTTTCAATAATAAAAAAGCACAATCATCATTGGGCACTGATTAGTGTATTAAAGAATAATTTTTAAGGTATTCACATGAATTATTTTTGAAAAATAAAAAATAAGAAAATTAAGTGTTCCTATAAGAAAATAATATTTTTGGAAATTTAATTTCTCAAATAAATTTAATATTGTTTAATTTTCTTGCCACCTAAAACATTTATTTTACCTTGCATTACACACAACAATGAGTTTAAAAAATGCTTGTTATAATGTTAAATATTTTTATCTAATATGATCGTTATAACCTTGACATTGAAATAGTGACTATGAATGAATTTAACTATATTATGAAAATATATGACTTGAAAAAGAATACATAATTAACTCTTTTTTGAAAAATGAATTATAAATTAAAATAAAAACACGTTAAAAACTTTAGAAATCCTTTTTGGAAAAATATTTTTATGAAAAAATATGTTTCACTATGATAAATAAAAAAACTATCTTTTGTGAGTGATTTTAATAAAATTTATATATTTTACACTCATTAAAATATTTAGCATTTATTTTATCATTTTTCTAGACATGAGATATGAATAATTCCAATTTTATATTAAAAAATATATTATCTAAAAAGTATTTTTTTTTCTTTTTTTCACACTTATATAAATAAATTAGAAAATTATGGAAAATATAATTAAAAAATTAATTTTAAATTTTCATATATTATTTTTAAAATTAGATTAGACAGAAGTACATGGATTTTTCTAAAATAATTAATTATTCGATGAATAGTGAAGATAATACTTTTTAATCAAAATATTATTAAAATAATAACAATATATGTGTAATTGTGATGTTAAATGGTATAAAAATTAAAATCCGATCAATTATATACATTTTAATTCATTTTAAATCATTTTAAGAATTTTCACATTGGATTTTGATACCAATATTTTTATATTATTGAACTATTTCTATGGAAAACATGGATTTCCCGTCATGTTTGTGGGATTAAATTTAAATTAAAATTTTACTCATATATTAATTAAGTATAGAAAAAAGTATTATATATTTTGAATCTGAATATTGTTTATTATGTAAAAAGGTAAGAATAATTTTTTTACTATAATTGATAGTGAAAATATTATAAATTAATTAACATTGGTTATAGTAAAAAGGTGTTTTCGAGGGTCAAAATAAAACAATAAGTGTTAAAAATGACCCCAAATGATGAAATCGTATTTTATGGAAATAAATAAATCTTATACATAAAAATATATAATCATGGGTCATTTGGAATCATTTTTAATGTGATTTAATTTATCTTTTATTATTTTTTAGAAAATTTACATGTGGTTTACGGGCGTGTTCATGTCCCCCCCCCCCCACTTAAAAAAGACCATCACCCCAAATTCATATTAAAACATATAAATACATATAATTTAGAAAAAATATAAAACATTTCTCCCAAAAATCAATATCCATGCTATAGATCTTCTAGTCCTTCCAAAATAAAAAAAGTATGGTCTATAATAAGAGATCCAGAGGAGGTTCTTCCAAGCAATGGTAATTTTCTTCTCTGAGAAATTTCTTTTTCAATATTATTTTTATATATAAAGGCTCATAATTTCTATGTAATTTTTTTAATTATATGAGAATTTTACGAGTCCGTTAAATCTGACGGAGCACAATTCAGAGGCCCGGAGTGCCTAGAATGATTCGTCGAAGTTTTGTTAAGCTTAAGTTAACACGCATAAGTAGTTATATAGAAAAAGTGGAATAACTCATAATTGGTAACTCAGATAAGAAATCTGAGGGAACCATTGTGCTCAAGATAGCGGTTTTACCCTAGGCATGACTTATGATTAGTTGGCGCGTGCCTCCTGTGAGAAAACCCAAAAATGGGAGAATCGTATATAAAATAATTTAAAAAATTATTTTATTTTTCAAATGATTATAACTCACAAATGTTAACTTGGATTAAAAATATGAGATCACTAATAATCATGTGAGGTTATTCTTTCTTTAAGAAGATACTAACTTTGGCCAGGGTGGTCCACCAGAGAAATTTAGTTTTTGGCCGCAAATAAAATAATTAAGTGAAAAGTATTTTATTGTAAAATTCATAACTTATAAACGATAACTCAGATTTAAAATTCGAGAGTACTTTTGGGTTCGTTGGGTTGTGTTTCACCTAGGAAGAGCCTAACCTCGACCGGCGTGGGTCAAGGCTGTTTGATAATAATTTTCCAAACATTTCTTTTCGGGTACGTTCATTGAACACGCAAGCGGCATTTTCTAACTTTTGAACTAGTGCTCGGAATGGAAATCGGAGGGCACCGTTGAACTCATAGTACCCGTTTTCGCATAAGAAGACATTCACATTGATGACAGTGGGTTGAGTTTATAAGTTAGATTTTGGGTTTTCATGGAAATAATAAAATAAAGTGTGCAAACACATTATTTTATTTGAGCCGCCATATGGTGTGTGGTGGTTTAAACCTCCTCATGGAGGTTGGAGGTGGAAGCACTACACATTACCCTCCCATGAGAGGTTATAGTGGTGGGTCCCACTCAAACTCAACCTCCCAAGGGAGGATTAATCTGGTGGCGACCACCCAGAGTTAAACCCCCTTGAAACTCCCCATAAATGGGTGAAACTCTCCACCTTACATTTAGTGTAGGGGAGACTCTTCAACTCCCCTAACACTTAATGTGACAAATCCTCCAAATTAATTACTTTGTGCCAACATTAGGAATTAATAAGGTGGGGACCCTTCAATTATATCCGCTTTTTGAATTTTGTTCCAACAATTAAAATAATAGACAAACTATTATTTTGGGAATTTTCATTTTGGTGGAAACTTGGAGGAGGACGAGAACATGGAGAAACTTATACTCTCCAATGAAGAACGCTTCTCCCAACGAAGAACGAAGAATTCCAACCTCCTTTGATCCATTCTTCTAAGTATCAATCGACGTAGAGCATCTTCCACGAACCGAAACAGCTCGGGATTGGGAGTACATGGTGGACACGATGAACGACGAACATATTCGTCTACCTTCTGCGACCCCATCGATGAATGATGACAACATCGTATTCTTCCCACGACTTCATCGTTGAGAAATGATCAAAGGTAGGGGGTTTACTTCGAGTATTATTCCTTTCCTTTTTCTCATCTTCATTTAAAAGGAATCGATACGATGTATTGTAAACAATTCTTGTTGAACATTATTCCCCTTTGTTGAACCAATTGTTATGACCCCTAAATGTGGAGGGTGCAGGCCAAACTAACATGACCTGACTCCCTCCGCCGATCTCTTTGTGAAGTTTCTTTCAGCATGGCGACAAAGCAGCAATGAGGCGATGTAGGCTCCAACAACAAAGTTCACACTACCCGCGACCTCCGCGAACTGCGCTGCCCCTGGGGTGCTCCTGGCCGAACACCGCCGGCCCATGCTAGCCCAAGCTACACCGAACCGGCCTTCCCGGCCTCCACCGACTGCCGGTCGGCCTGGTCACGGCCTACCCTCGTGATACTTGCGCGCCCCGCCGGCCTGCCCGCGTGCTGCCCACGCCCCGCTGGCCTTCCCGCGCGCTGCACTTACCCTTCCCGGTGCCCTGCGGCCTACCCGATGCCCTGCCGCGACCTACCCACGCCCTACCCGGCACCCCTCGGCCGGCCTAGTGCCTAGCCACGACCTACTCGGTGCCCAGCCGTGGGCTGCCCACATCCTGCCTGGCGCCCCGCCGGCCTGTCTCGCGACCTCCGTGGGTGCCTCGTGCCCCTCTGGCATACCGGACCCTTTGTAGCCTCCCGACCGAGATGGAATCCTGGACCCCCCACATGGAGCTCTGACCGAATTGGCTGACCACACCCTCCAGGCTGAGCCACACCAGGCTGCTCCCTCGTTACGCTCTGGGCCGAGCTGGCCCCGTGACCGGGCTGAATCTCCCTCATAGTCCACTGGGTCGGGCCCAGCGGACTGGGCCAAATCCAACAGGATGACCAGCCCAAAAGTTCGGGTCAGACACAATGGGTCTGACCCAGTTGACCCAGACCAGGTTGGCCCAGATTGGGTTGGGCCAAGTCTGTCCGACCGGGTCGGTCCGGACCCGGGCCCACTACCGACCATTTATATTCCTTGGCCATAGAATTGGCACTGGACGTCCGTTTGTCAAACTATCAGTGGCACTGGTATTCTTGGAACATGATAAGCCCTTTGAGAATACTCCACTAATGTTTGGGGTATACTTGAGATACGGTCAGGTTGGATTGTACACGAATCCAACCAGGCACCTGGGATAAAAAGACTAATAACTCACAGACTGGGCGTCTGAACGATGCACCATCTGTTGCGTTGATACCTCTACGATGAGGCCTACCATTGAGATAATTCTATACGGGACTTCTTAATAGTTGGTGTATTGACCTGTATCTCCTGGAGCAGATCCTCTAGAGACAAGTGAGCAGAGTTTGGAGACCTAGTAGCTGGCTGAGACCTGACGACTGCTTGACCGTTTCGACTCAGAGTGATTCGACTAGCCCAGTGGGGAGCACCTACTAGTTTTTGGCAGACCCACGGTGGTGGACCACTTGGTAATTGGCGGTAGGACCATGATACTCGATAGGAAGAGTACCTCTGCAGGATTTTAGGGGGAGTTCCTGGTAGTTGGCGGCAGACCCATAACAGAGCAGCACCTGGTAGTTGGAAGCAAACTCACGGTACTCAACAGGAGGAGTAACTCATCAGTCCAAGGGTAGTGGGAAGTTCCTGGTAGTAGGTGGCAGATCCACTCTACTTGACAGAGGATAAGTTCTCCAACAGTCATGGTTTCAACAATGTGAATAAAAATCCTAGTTGAGCAGATTCAGTAACTTTTGTTTTTACCTCATGATTGAGATGGATTACTTGATAACTTAGGTATATGTATGGGCATATACCTAAGTGTGGTTATAATTTGATTTCTTTATTTTTGGTTTATCCTTGTTGCATTTTGTGAGACCTTGAGGGTCTCAGGGTCCCTACTGAGTATTGTTATACTCACCCCTGCACGGGCTATGCCCGCTCCTGATTGCGTTGGATGCAGAAGACAGAGATCTTTGACGGTGGATGCGAGTGCCAGAAATGGACGGTACCTGGAGGTGGACCTTACGATTAGTCGGTACATGGAGGATTCTTACAGATGTGGAGTGATGAGGAGGATATCTATACCTACCCTTCAGGTAGGATATGTGGCGGACGATCCAGGAGCTACTTTCACCTTTCAGCTGTTTTGTCCCTTTTTTAGCTGTACTTTTACTTTATAGTTGGGCTTGTATTTCTAGCCCCTTTTACTTTACAGCACTCTTTGTATAGAGGCTTACACAGTTTTTTTCTTCCAGCTAGTACTCTATTGTGTGTGTTTACTCTTATAAAGGCCATGCCTTCCTAGTTTTAGGGATTTTCTCCTTTGGTGCTAGTTGCTAGCCCCTAGCCTATGGAAGTCGGGCTTGGGGTAGTTACCACACGGGCGTCGGGGCACGAGTCATGACAAATTGGTACCAGAGGAGTTGGTTCTACAACATAACATATGACTATGATTTTTCTTTCCTGTGATGCAATATTATTAACGGTACTGAGTGTGGTTCTCAGTTCAGGGAATCTAGTGTTGGTGCGTCGGCCGACGTATCCATTCTCCAAGACACTGACTACTGATCTCTGTGTTAGTGCATGAGAACACTGATTGCCTTTGTGTTTAAAAAAGTTTTCTTTATGTCGGCTAAACTAGGTTAGCTCACCAGGTATAAATTTTGACCATGTCGCATCTGTTCAGGAATCCTCACGCAGACAACCAGTTAGAGTTCTGAGAGAGTACATGATGACGGCCCACTGAGCAATGAGGATCTCGTGCAGGGACCTCTTACTATGTTGGATCATTTGGGGGGTGTACCAGCAGCACCACCTCCCATTGGGCAACAGATTCCACCAGCCGCACTGGCAGATGGTGCACGCTGACTGAGCATGTTGCACGAGTTCCAGCGACAGAGGCCTCCGAGGTTACAAGGCGAGATAGATTCCTAAGCAACAGAGGACTGGATGGGGGTGATTTCTAGAGTTCTCTGCCTAGATGAGACACCCGTAGAGTAGATAGTGATCTTAGCTACTGGTGTTTTCCAGTGAGTGACCATGAGTTTTTTCCACATAGTGATGATGCTTCAGTATGTGGACCGTTTACCTAGATTGTACCTTTAGGTAGTGTGTTATCTATATCACTGCATGTTGGTCAGCAGTTACAACTGGAGGTACTAGTAGATGACACATATAGGCTTAGTGCCTTACACGTGTTTCATCAACAGATACCCCTCAGGTTCGGAGGCGAGCCCGACTCACAGTCGGCTGAGGACTGGCATGAGGAGGTGACTGAGAGTTCTCTAGAGCTTATACAGCTTCATCAAGACGACATGTCGGTAGCTGAGTATTCATCAAGGCGTACCGATCGTTCCCATTACTTGATGAATATGATATGATCAGTGCTTTGGGGATTGGAATACCGAGCAATGTGTGTTTTAGGACATCCGATCCAACACCATTTCTCTAGATTCTAGAGAGAACATTTGCGGTTGAATGTTATTTCGATTAGCGGATACAGAAAGTGAATGTTAGTAGTGGGAAAGTAAGAAACTGGTGCCAGTCTTAGAGACTTGGGCATGCCAGAAGTTTCAGGAAGAGGATGTGATAGGGACCGATGAATCTGTATGGAAGAAGACGTGGAAGCAGAGCTAGAAGAGCAGTAGGAGGTGGTCTACATTTTGACATGTTACAACCACTCGGCTTTGTAGTCCCCGCCAGGCTCAAAGAGCTAGAGGGAAGGGGAAGAGAGTAGCTTCATGCAGTCAAGGAGTGTGAACCATGGGCTCTAGCAATGATTCTAGGTATGGTATGTGTCTACAACTAGTTGCCCTATCAATAGACATAGGTACCAATCATTCATTCCTTCCATGAATCTTTTCCATGACCTAGAGTTTCTGGTTAAACCACTGACTTGACCCTCATGTATGGAGATACCTTTGGGAGGAGACTCGATAATCACACTAACCCGGATGGTGTGATCTGACCCATGAGGAAAGATTTTCGGTTGGAACCTCTTGGTGGCAGTGTCGAGGCCTTACAACCTTAATTTGGGTATGGACTGGGCATGCACAGTTCATACTCAGATTGACTGTATTAGTAAAAAATGTTGTGGTTTATCTACAGTTTTGGGATGATGATTTCCTTTGTCGGTGAAAAAGGAAACCCATGCAGCATAGGTTAAACTCATGCATTGGAGGGTGCAATAAATCACTCTTGAGTTGGCCAGCCTTACCCTCGTGGCAGCAGAAGTTTTGAGTTTTCAGATCCAAACAGAAGTGACAGAACATGGGGACATCTTTTCAAAATATGTTTCCAAGATTACCCCCCAAAGGGGGAGGGACATATTCTTGGCTAGATACTACTGGAGGTTCGTTCCAGACTTCTACAGAGTTGTAGCACCACTATCAGCCTTGACAAAGAAGTGTAAACCCTTCATGTGGTCGGATAGTTGATAGTATAGCATTTTGGAGCTGAGGAAGATGATGACTAGTGCCCCCCCCCATCTTGAGGCTTCCAGAAGAAGGCGTAGGGTACGTAGTCTGCTGTGCCGCATCAGGGACCAGACTCGGGTGTGTCCTAATGCAGAATCAAGAATTTATCGCATATGGTTCTCGACAACTGGGACAACACAAATAGAACTACGCTACGTATGACCTGGAGTTTGTAGCAGTGGTTTTCTCCTTGAAGATGTGGTGGCCCTATCTTATGGTTGAATGTTTTACCATGTACTCTGATCACAAGAGCCTCATTTATATATTCTATCTAAAGGACCTGAACCTGATACAACCTCGATGGCTTGATTTTTTCTAGGACTATGACTTCGAGATAGTCTATACTCCTGGAAATGGGAACGTTGTTGCAGATGCACTCTGGAGGAGGTCTATTATATAGCTGCTAGGCGAGGCGACAGAGCAGCTGGCTGCTTTATAGATATACGTTGTGGATATAGATGGAGCAGTATTCATTTATTCTCTTACAGTCAATCCCCCACTTCTTCAGCGAGTCAGGGATGACAGTGTGGAGACGATGACTGCGAGACACAATGTGTTCAGATATCCACAAGATAAAAACCTTATGTATTTTCTATAGGTGGGGAGCGCATCGTCCTCTTTAAAGGATGTCATATGGTGCCATTGTCACTTTAGGAGTAAGTGTTGATGGATTTCCACACATCCCCTCTAGCAGTACATCCAGAAGTGGAGAAGATGTACCAGGACCTTCGACGAAAATACTAGTGGCCAGGTATGAAGAAGGTTGTAGTAGAGTTTGTCTCTCGGTGCCTCACTTTTCAGCAAGTGAAGGCAGAGCACCAGGTACCAGCAGGATTGGTACAACCTTTAGAGGTAACAGAGTGGAACTGGTATGAGATATACATTGACTTCGTGATAGAACATCCACGTATATCTAGGGGTCACGACTAGATTTGGGTGATAATTGACCGACTCACCAAGTCGGACCACTTTATGCCGATCAGAGAGCAGGGTTAAGTAGAGATCTTGGGACACCTCTTTGTGAACAAGATTGTGCTACTACATGGGAATCCTTCGACAATTATTTCCAATCATGACACTGGTTTCACTTCCCTGCTATGGAAGGGGTTGCAGGAGGCTTTCAGGATGCAGCTTCGTCTGAGCCCCACCTTCCATCCTCAGAAGGATGGTCGGACAAAGAGGACCATTCATACCCTTGATTACATGATTCGTTCTTGTGTCCTCGACTTCGTTCACTGGTGGGAGGACCACTTACCCTTTGTGGAGTTTTCATACAATAATAGATATCACTCCACCATTGGGATGACACCTTTCGAGGCTTTCTACTAGTGACCTTGCAGATCACCATTGTGCTAGACTAACCTAGGGGAGTCAGCACTCCTGTGACCGTAGATGGTAAGGGATACCACAAATAAGGTACATATCATCCAGGAGTGGATGAAGACTGCATAGAGCAGGCAGATGTTGTATGCCGATAGGAGACATAGACCTTTTTAGTTCATGGATGGTGACCACATCTTTCTAGGGGTCTCACCACGACGAGGTTTGTGTAGATTTGGACGAGGCGGCAAGTTATCTATGAGATTCATCGGACCATTTCAGATCCTTAGCATAGTTGGCGAGGTGGCATACTGCTTAGTCCTTCCACCTCAGTTGCACTAGGTGCACAATGACTTCCACGTATTGCATCTGAGGAGATCCGTGCACGACCCTTCTCACATCATTGACCATGGTGAGCTGAATGTCGATGATGGGGAGCCTTTTATTAAGGTTCCAGTGGAGACCGAGGCTTGACACGAGCGATTCCTACATGAAAAGTCGATACCTCTAGTGCTTGATCATTGGCAGCATGGGAACCTCTAGGAGAGCACATGGGAGTGGGAGGCTCAGATGTGTGCTCAGTACCCCCACTTATTCACTTAGTTTGAGTTTTGGATTACTGGGACATAGATCCCTGATGTGGGGAGAATTGAAAGGCTCCGAATTTCCATGTATTTTTTTAATTATTTTGAAATTTTACAAGTCCGTTAAATCTGACGGCTCGCGATTCCAAGGCCCGGAGTGCCCGGAATGATCCGTCGAAGTTTTGTTGAGCTTATGTTAACACGCGTAAGTAGGTTTCCTAAAATCCTTGAATAACTATTAAACTGTAACTCGAATCAGAAATATGAGGGCACCGTTGTGCTCAAGTTGGAATGTTTACACTAGGCGCGACATAATATTAGTCGGTGCGGGCCTCCTGTGAGAAAACCCAAAAATGGAAGTTGTAAATAAAATAATTAAATAAATTATTTTATTTTTCAAATGCTTATAACTCACAAACGATAACTCAGATTAAAAATCTGAGACTACCACTAAACTCGTGAGGGTATGGTTTCTTTATGAAGATATTAAATTTGGCCTGCGCGGGCCACCATAGAACGTTAGTTTTTTTCCGCAAATAAAATAATTAAGTGACAATTATTTTATTGTAAAATTCATAACATCTAAATGGTTACTCGAATTGAAAATACTAGAGTACCGTTGGGTTCGTTGGGTTGTGTTTCAGCTAGGCAGAGCCTAACCTCGATTAGCATGGTTCGAGGGTGTTTGATAATAATTTTCTGAACATTTTTTTCGGGTACATTAAGTGAACGCGCAAGAGGCATTTTGTAACATCTGAATTGGTTCTCGGAATTGAAATCTGAGGGCACTGTTGAACTCACAACTCCGGTTTTCTCCTAAGAAGACTTCCTCTTCGATGGTAGTTGGTCGATTTTTAAAATTATTCTTTGGATTTTCATGGAAATAATAAAATAAAGTGTGCAAACACTTTATTTTATTTGAGCCTCCATTTCGTGTGTGGTAGTTAAAATCTCCTCATGGAGGTTGGAGGTGGGACCACATCACATTAACATCCCATGAGATGTTATGGTGGTGGGGCCCACCTGAACTCAACCTCCCATGATAAGATTAATGTGGTAGGGACAACCTAGGGTTAAACACCCTTGAAACTCTCCATAAATGGGACAAACCCTCCACCTTCCATTAAGTGTAGCGAAGCCTCTTCAACTCCCCTAACACAGAATGTGCCAAATACTCCACATTAATTAGTTTGTTCCAAACTTAGGAATTAATTTCATTGGGCCCATTCAATTAATTCACCTTTTTGAATTTTGTGCGAATGATTAAAATAATAGAAAAACTATTATTTTGGGCATTTTCATTTTGGTGGAAACTTGGAGGAGGAAGAGCACTTGGAAAAACATATCCTATCCAATGAAGAACGCTCTTCCCAAAGAAGAACGAATAATGCAGACCTCCTTTGAACTCTTTCATGAAGTATCAACCAACGTAGATCATCTTCTACATGCTGACGCAACTCGAGATTGGGAGTACATGGCAGAAAATACAAACGACGAACTCATTCGTCAACCTTCTACGACTCCATCGACGAATGACGACAACCTCGTCTTCTTCTAGTGACTTCATCATCGAGAAATGATCAAAGGTAGGGGGATTACTATGAGTGTTATTAATTTATTTTTTCTCATCTTCGTTTAATAGGAATCGGTGCGATGTATTGAAAACAATTGTTGTTCAACTTTCTCCCCCTTTATTGAACCAATTGTTATCATACTTAAACCCGGAGGGTGAGGACCAAACTAACTTGACCTGACTCCCCCCGCTGATCACTTTCTAAAGTTTCTTTCAGTGTGGCGATGATGCGGAAACGAGGTGACATAGGCGCCAATGACAAAGGCCACACTACCCGCGGCCTCCGTGAACTGCGCCACCCCAGTGGCGTAGCCGTGCTCTTGGCCGAACACCGTTAGCCCGCATCGGCCCGAGCCGCGCTAAACCAGCTTGCCTAGACGCCCCCGGCCACCGGCCCACCTGTGAGCGGCCTACCCGCGCGCTTCCCGCATGCCCCACCGGCCTGCACGCGCACTGCCCGTGCCCCACCGTCATACCCGCGCGCTGACCGCGCCATTCCCGGAACCCCATGGCCTGCCCGTCGCCCTACCGCGGCCTACCCGCAACCTACCCGACACCCCTAAGCCTACTCGATGCCCTGACGTGGCCTGCCTGGCACCCCGCAGGCCTGCCCCGCGGCCTCAGCGAGCAGCTTGTGCACCTCCGGCGAACCGACCCGCTTGTGGCCTCTTGACCGAGCCAGCATCCTGGCTCACCTTGCGGAGCCCTGACCGAACCGGCCGGCCGCGCCCTCTGAGCCGAGCTGCATCGGGCCGCGATCTCACAAAGCTTCGAGCCAAGCTGGCCCCGAGCCCGAGCTGAGCTAGCCCCATTACTGGGCCGAACTTCCCTCGCAGTCCGCTGGGCTGGGCCCAGTGCACTGGGCCCAACCCAGTAGGATTACCTGCCCAACGTTCTGGGTCTGACCGGACCCGGCCCCACTACCGACCCATTATATTCTTTGGCAATATCTTTGGCACTGGATGTCCGTTTGACGAACCATCTGCGGCGCTGGTATTCTTAGAACGTGACGGTCTCTTTGAGAATACCCCACTAGAGATCGGGGTATACTAGAGATATGGTCATGTTGGATTGTACATGAATGCAACCAAACCCCCAGGACTAAAAAGATAATAACTCATAGACTGTGCATCCGATCGATGCACTGTCTTTTGTGTTGAGACCCCTATGATGAGGCAGACCTTTGAGATACTTATACATGGGACTTCTTGACAGTTGGAGGATCGACCTGTAGCTCTTAGAGCGGACCCTCCCGTTGATGAGCGGGTAGAGTACGGAGACCTAGTAGCTAGCTGAGACCTGACAACTGCTTGACCGTTTTCACTCAAAGTTATTCGACTAGCCCAGTGGGGAGCGACTGGTAGTTGGCGGTAGACCCATGACCGAGGATAACCTGGTATTTGGTTGCATACCCATAGTACTCGACAGGAGGAGTACCTCTGCATGCTATTTGGGGGAGGGCCTGGTAGTTGGCGGTAGACCCATAGCAGAGGAGCATCTGGTAGTTGGCAGGATACTCGCGGTACTCGATAGGAGGAGTACCTCAGCAGTCCAAGGTTAGTGGGAAGCGCCTGGTAGTTGGAGGCATTCCCACTATAATCGATAGTGGTGGAGTTCTCCAGCAGCTGTGGTTTCAACAATGTGAATAAAAATCATGGTTGATCTGAGTCAGTAACTTTTCTGTTTACCTCATGATTGAGATGGATTAATTGATAAATTAGGTATATATATGGGCATATACCTAAGTGTGGTTATCTGTTGATTTATTACATTGTGGTTTATCCTTGTTGGGTTTTGTGGGACCTTGAATGTGTCGGGTTCCCTAATGAGTATTATTATACTCACCCCTGCACATGTTTTGCTCGTACCTCATTGTGTTCGATGTAGACGAAATACATCGCAGACGGTGGCTGAGAGCGCCAGGACTGGACGGTACCTGGTGGTGGACCTTACAATGAGTCGGTACATAGAAGAGTTTGATAGATGTGAAGTGCTGAGGAGGCTATCTATACCAATTCTTCAGGTAGGATCCATGGTGGTCGTTCTAGGAGCTCCTTTCTCCTTTCAACTGTTTTGTACCTTTTTCAGTTGTACTTGTACTTTACAGTTGGGCTTGTATTTACAGAACCTTTTACTTTCCATAACCCTTTGTATACAGTTTTACATAGTGTTTTTCTTCCAGATAGGAATTTTTTGTTTGAGTGTACTCTTATAAAGGCAATGCCTTCCCAGTTTTAGGGATTTACGCCTTTGGTGCTAGTCGCTAGCCCCTAGCATATGGAAGGAGGGCTGGCAGTAGTTACAACACGGGCTCCGGGGGACGGGTTGTGACATTATAGCTTAACATTTTTATTAAAAAAAGACATTTAATATCACAACTATGTCATATATAATTATATTTTATTGTCTTGATTTAATGACCTATATTTACATCATCTTTAATGAAATTGAAATGAAACTATCAATTGTGTGCATGGTGAACCAGAGCTTTACAAACTAATGTATTTTGTTTTCAATCACCACCATTTAAGGCTAAAAACAATTATGGATTTAACATATTTTTATGATATTTATGATTTATAATACATCAAGAATTATACTATCACTCGTCTTAATGGAGGATTACCACCTTGCGAAGCGATGTGATTCATTTTAGCTTACACATTACCAAGAAGGTAGTGATGATATATTTAATGAATATACTGGATATATGTGAAATAATAATGAATATAGGGTTATAATATATTACTTACATTTCATTCTCTTAATCCATCAAAAAATGGAATCAACATTCATGCGTATATATGATATAACTTATCCACAAACATTGTATTTAATTTTGTATATCTAAGTGTTATGTACTACTAAAAATAAACATATAATAAATATATATGATATTTATACACTGATTGAAAGTATATATATGTTTCAATAATGAAATTTTTTTGGATATATTGAATAAATTTCACCAAATTAGATAATGTTTTACATAGAATCTAAATATACTAAACTATTATGGTCGTTAGTCAAATGTTTGTGTAATTTAATGAATATTCTATCTAAAATAGGTACTATGAAAGTATGGAAATAAATGGTTTCTATAGTTACTCATATATTAAAATGGGATTATAAAATTAAATAATTTATCTTTTAATTTGAGAGAGATATCACTATCTTATGATGATAGAGGATTTGCAAAGGTCATGTTAGATAAAGAGAGTCCCTATTTGTTATATTCATATCCAAAGGAGAAGTGAATTATTCGGTACATTGAGCATTGTTTAAAACTCTATAGGGTGGATCATTAATTATTATTTCATGAATCCATTAGAGAATATGTGATATACTTAAATAGTAGAAGTCTTTATTTGTAAAATCTATTTGAAACACCACATACCATTGAAGAAAGTATCACTATGTTTGGAAAGTTGAAAGGATAAATCCACTTTTAAGAGATAATTAAATACACATTATGCATAAAATTTCATTAATGTATTATAGATAATTCATAAATATTCATTAGGGACCAAATTGGATATTCTGTGTGAAAACTAGAACATGAGTCAGAGATTTACAAAAGAAAACTGACATTCCCACACATTTGAGTTTTTGGAAGAAAGACAATTTTTTGTCAAAAAGAGGTAGTCCATACACGAACACATGAATAAATAAAATATATATCAAATAAAGATTATTTTAATTTCTATAAAATATGGAATATAAAAAATATATATCTAAAAACAAAATTCCCCATGAATTATTGTATACATGCATAAATTTGGTTGATATTTACACAAAAGATAAATTTGATATTATGCGAGATTATTATTTTATAAAATATTAAATAGTATGGGTGTTTAATTTTTACAGATTAATTTAGGGTGGGTCCTCGTAATTTAGAATAAATTATTTTAGCCCATGCATTTTTTATACTAAGGTAGCTAACCAAATACATTTGATCAAAATTATTGATCATGGAAATTAGAATCAAACATTTGTTTTTAAAGGTACTTGAATAGAAATTGGAGAAAATAACATCTGAAAAGATCATTGAAGAAGATTAAAGATCATCTAATATTGGATCAAACCATAAAAAAAGTTGAAATATTTTGGTTATCAATAGGAGCATATGAATTCATCTGGTTGGTTCTAGGAGCAGAAGGAGCCTCTTGGTTAGTGCTAGAGATGAATAAGCTTTTTAATAAAAATAGAATGTATTGGAAGCCTTTTGGTTAGTTCCATAAATAAAAATAGTCTATCAAATAAATCCTTAGTATTTTATTAAAATTTTTGATATCAAATAATCTATATATAATAGAATAACTGATTTTTGAATGGAGTAGAGTTTCAACTTTACCTCGTAAAATCACATGTTATACTCTCTCAATTATTCATACTTCAAATTAGTTTATATTATGAATTTTTTTGAGTAGATAATGGAATATAATATATATAAATAGTTTTAATTAAAATAAAATGTAATTTATAAAATGATTCCAATGACTCACAAATCTAATATTAGTGGTCAATCAGACTACAGGAGCTATATGTTGTATCAATGAAAAGTATCCCTATAAAGATCCATGATGTACTCTAAAAAATGGGGAAGAATAATTCTATAAATAGTAATAATTTTCACACATTCTATTTTAATAATTATCATGTCTTGAAGAATAGGATGTTACCCAAGATTCTATCACTCATCATAGAAGAGATAGATGATGTTATTGTGGGTTTTCAACCCACAATTGAAGATAATTCCATGAACAAGATCAGAAGAGAAATATAGACTGATATAGAAGGGAAAAAATTTAATATTTATGGATCGAATAAAAAAGCTCTAGATAAAGGTCATGGGTCTACAATTGTCCAATGTGATCTGGGACACACTCAGAAGCTGCTATGAAAAAAAATAAAATGTTAATGAATCTAAATTATAAGTTTCGTGGAACATATTTTTGGACATAAAAATTACTAATAATGAAAATATTGATGATTATTTAACAATTATAATTGAGATGGTAATAACAAATTTACAATTTTGTGATAATATATAAATAATTGTCAAGAGTATATGGAGGAATTTTCCAAATAATATTTATATACATATCCCAATCCTAGATGAAATTGATGATTTGTCTCTAGATGAAATAAAAAATATTATCATAGCTGATGAGATGAGATATATTACTTATATCAAGAGGTAAAATATATTTAATGTTCTCTTAAGGTGAAAAGAAAATTTAATGATGAAGATGATGAGAACACTAAAATAGGTGATACATATAGTGATGATAATGATGATGGATTTAACCAAGTTGATCCTCTTTTCACAAATGAATTCATAGATTAAATGTTAATGGCGAAGTGTAAAAAACCACCAAAATTCATTAACTCTAGAATCTCTATTAATTTTACTAAAATTATTTCAAATATAAGGACTAAAGAATCATAACAATATGATTATAGATCTTATAAACCAAATTATGTAAGTAGAAAAAGGGAAAATGTAGTAGTATTAAGTGGAAAATTATGATCAATAAAAAAATATTCATCATCATTTTTATTTCATTACGTAAGTTGGTTCCTTTTTTCATTAAATTATAATATATAACTGATCATTAATTAGTGAAGATGTTAAATATTTAATATAAGTTGATTTAATAATAAAATAATATTAATTATTCATTACTATAAATATTAAATGTTTCATAAAAGAAAAGAATAATCATGAGAAATAAATTATGAAATTAATTTCTAAAAATAAAAAAGAGTAAATAGGACTCATTGATGATGAAGAGGAAGGTATAATAAAGAATGTATTATCTATTGTTAATGATATCACTGAGAATAAATTTTAAAATGGTTTAACATGATTAGATGATATGTAGACATGAATATATGTTGACTAATATAGAAGAATTCTTTTTTTGGCACAATAAATTTGTGTTATAGTTCAAAATGAGTTGAATAAGGCTGGATAATATTTTAATAAAATTATTTAGATAATTGTAGAATCTTCTCAAATAATAGATAAGGTAGGTAAATGTGTACCAAATCATTTGGTAGATATCTTATTTCAAATAGTGTATATGTGAACAAAAAAATGGAGGTTATGCAAAAGAAAAATAAGAATTAATACTCTAAATCAAGGGAATAGAAAAGATACCTTGAATGACATAACACCCCCCAAGAAAAGTGATTGTTTTTTTTCAATAGGAAATTCCAAACACATAATTTGATTCATTTTAAAGTAATACAAGAGAATAAAGAATCATGTCCTTTATTGGTGTTGTGGAGATCATGGTAAGAAATCATATTAATGTGGATATAACGTGTCACTACCAAGAATAAAGAAGTAATCAAATAGGAAAATTTAAATAAAATTATATTAGATTATTAGAAATTTAATGTTTTAAATAAAATATTATCAAAACTAGATATAAAGAAAAAAATTTAATGATGGAATAATTTATGTGGATGAGGTGGTTAATATGTTCACAATAATGAGAATTAATAATTACATAAAATAATTATATTTATCACAATGAAAATTTGAAGATAAGATAGTTTGTGAATTAGGCTACACTCACAAGGTAAATATTTTATAAGACCATACAATATTAGAAAATCATGATATAATTATTAGTTATCATGATTTAACGATTTGAGAAGGCTTAAAAATTATATTATTATGATAAAAATTATGAGTAAGATAGAATTGAAGTGGTGATATTTGATGAATTTAAATTTTATGAGAAGTCATCAAAAAATAATTATTGGAAATTCATTATGTGTGAAATATATGAGAAACTGGGTATGGAATAAAATATTCTATGATCATTATTCCATCTAATAAAGAAATAATTAAAAAGATGTAGAATGATAAATGCAATTATCTTTGTACTCAATATGAAGAGACAACCACATCATAGTTGATAACTGATAAGAAAAAATCAATCACATGCTCTAAAAAACAAGGAAGGAGACACCTCTCTTGTTAAATATAAGAAGAATATGTACTGATTTAGTGGAATCCCTCATTATTAATGTGAATTATGAGAAACTTATAGGTTACTAATTAATGAAATTTTTTTATGAGTTCTATTTTACCTTGAAGGTAATTTTTGGGGATATTTGAGGATATCACTTTCAGACTAGATGAGTAGATTATTATTTATAGAGTCAACTAAATACCATGAAATTAAAGAATAATGGATTATTTAATATTTATAATCATTGCTATGAATATGTCATCTATGATAGATATTAGTAAATTTATATATTTCTATGAAATCTCAAATGAGAAGGTTGAGGTTTTCAAATCACACATTCGTCCTTCATTCTTCTTTTTAGATGTTATATTAATTATGGTGGAGTTTGTAGGTGATGAAAATATTAGAAAAAATTGGGGATTAATCTTTCCCACATGAGAATTATAATAATATTATTGATGTGTATTCAATATTTTTAATTTCATTGGAAAATCACATTATTTTCAACCACATATATTAAAAAAAAAATTAGCATGATTTTACATTCAAGGTTGATTGTGGAAATCATAGAAAACCATCATGGTGTCTACCAAGTATTATATACTAGGCTATCCTAATAATACTAAGAGTTTATTAAATAAGGTATATTTTCTATGTGAACCATGTCATATAATCCCTCTGATAGATATTTTGATGAAATATAATTCAAATGGAAGAGAACCTTTTTTGGAGAAGAAATCTGATATGAGAAGTCACCACTTATCCATTAAATTTAATATTCAATCCGGGGAGGAATCTTGTACTACACAAATAATTTAATGATGTTTATTGTTATAGATAAAAAATATAAAAGTGATGATTTTTTATCCCAAGTTGTATTTTTTTCATTAATTCAATTTGTTTTTTTGGATATAGTGTTGATAAAAGAACAATTAATATGAACTAACTTTGGGGAATTTTTTATTATTCCAGAGAAATATTCCATGTGAAATGTGAAAATTCATTGAATAAATATTCAATTTCAAGGAAATGATCATTTAGTGTTATGGGAAGGAGCATTATCATCAATAATGAGGATAATTTAATTTACATCTATTTATGGATGAGGAGTTGTTATAACTCATTATATGAACGTGAAACCATGAGGATTATAATTTTCACAAATAATTATTTATTTTGGAATGAAGATACAAAGGTGTCATGGAAATCATTATTACGGAATGAAATTATATTATAAATATATTATACAATAAATGTTATATATATATATATATATATATATTTTTGGATTTATATAAAAACGTTGGACCAAGAACACATGCCCCCATGGTCTTGAAATGAACCTCACTCTGGGGACCCAAGGGTTAACCCTATGGGTTAAACACAGAAAGGATGTTTCAAGGTGGATAACTAGTTAGTAGTGATCTATAATCACACATGATCATTCCAATGTGTAGATGCATGGGTAGGACTATTTTGGGCCAATGGAATTCTAGTGGGACAACATATGTGAAACACATCCCATGTGTCATGTGTGTAAGTGTAATGCATGTCGAACCTCATAGATGGATCAAGAAACGAAGAAGAACAAGAATATTTATAAATGAGTGCACATTTGATGGGTTTTATGATAGGGGAAAATGATATGATATGATTGATATATATTAAAAATATATAGAATGAAATGTGATCATTCAATCATGGAGATCTAGATCGTTCGATCCACAACACGGTCATTGTATTCCTACTAACTACATTTGATAAGATTCTGCTTACTATGATCTCTATATCATAATTTCCAGAGTCATCCAGCCTTTTTGTTTCTTTGTTGATCATATTAGACATCTAAATATGATTGAGGTATCATGTATCATTTTTATTACTCAAATTATGTCTGAACTGTATGCATGAAATATTCCAAATTTTAGATTTTAATGAAAATCAAATGAAGAAATAGATGTTTTTTTCATAAGAATTGATCCATTTGAGATTTATGATTGAGAATCATTATATTATTAGAATTAACAATAATTTGAGAATATGTATTATTCATGTAGGATTATGTGACTTGAATTATATTTCCACCCAGTTCATAAGAGGATTAATTTATCGGGATTTTATGGGTTTTTATTCATAAATCGATATGGAATTTCTTGCTGGATTTACATGAAAATGTTTAATCCCCCTGAAAAATTAAGGAATATATGTGGTCCAAATATATATATATATATATAATAGAATAAACCCAATATTTTTATCTCTGATTTTCATAAAACCCCCCATTTTTAATAAAAATAAAGCATTTGTGAAGTTCCTTTTTCAATAAGAGTGGAATCCACCCCATCAAATTATTACCAGAATGAGAAGATAATTACATTGGACATTGACCTATGTTTAAAAACCTTGATTAATTATCATGAATTATGGTTTCATGAATCCATGAGGTACTACAAAATATCTTTATGAGTTGGACTAAATGATTTTCTCATATTATTTGAGGCATTGTAAACCAGTGAATAAAATATCATCAGGTTTTATGAATGTGAATGGGGGAATCATAAAATAAGGACAAGTAAAATATAATTTCACAAAGAACCATGTTTACATTTAATATATTATATTTATAATGATTCATTTAAAAACCAGAATTGATAGTGAGTGTGCATACTAGAATGTACCTGAGACTTGAGAATAAGTAGTGTGTCAGTCACAATCATTCATGTTTAACAAAGGGAATAAAATTGATTTTTCAAAGTAATGAATTGAATGATTTCACTAGTGAATAACTAAATAATATACACAAAAATTAAAATTCTAAATGATTATAAATTAATAGAGCTATAAAATAATTATGTGATAAGAACAGGCCCCATGCATTATTGTATGTATGATTAATTTTTTTTGATATTTTAATAAGAGAAGAATTATAGATTGTACAAGACTATTTTTCAGTAAATTATTGAAGAAAATATGTTCATAAATTTAATAAATTTTGTGATGTTGGGTCATTATAATTTCGGGTAAAAAATTATAGCATGAGAATTATTTTCCCTAATGAAACTGATCATATATAGACGATCAAAATTATTTAGAATGGCTAACAGACTCGACCTGTATCTATTCAAGGTTCATTAATTGGTAAACCATAAATTAAAATTATATGTTATTATGGGATAATATTAAATATTATCCTACTTTAGATAAATCCTTCTACAAATGAGATGACTTCTGGTTGGTTCCAAAAGTAGTTGACTTATTCTGTTAGTTGTAGGAGTTCAAGGAGTGTCTTGGTTGGAGCCAATGTCAAATAAGAACATCATCCCTAGCTAAAATTGGTGGGATTATTTCTATCAGTTATGGGTGAAAAATATTAAAGTTGGATAATGTTGACATATTGTAACAACTTTGTTGATTATTAAGAATATGTTTTATGGTGGTGCAGCAAGGAGTACACTTTCTAATCAACATTGCTGAATAATTCGTGATGCTCTATACAGAATTATTACTACATAATAGGTAATATTTAGAGATATATGGGATTTATCAGAAACCATAAGAAGTTCATGATGCTTAATTTATATGAAAATATATTTTTAAAATGACACCACTTCTTCACTGCTCCCTTATTAGTGTCCAATTAGATTTACTAACTACACAATTTACATGTGTTCTTAGATTTATATTATTGGTTGAATATGAAAGTAATATAGTGTGTGTCTCAAGGAAAAAACCTACTGGTGGATGAAGGTGGGACCATATATTAGGGAAGACACCATGTTTTAGTGTAGAGGACCCTATGAATCTCACAACCAAACCCCATACGAGGGTCACATTTAGTAGCTATGTACAGTCTTAGAATGGCCACGTGTGGGGGCACATTTCTAGGTACATGGACGAGTACACAATGTGGTAGTACCTTCCATGTAGTAAATTAAGAAACTTTTGTACATTTGGGGGTACATCCTAGGATGACCATTTGAACAAGAATTGGGTTTATTTTTTGAGGAACAAACCATGTATACGAGGTACACATATTGTATTTCCTATTTTTGTGATTTTTTAATATCTTTTAGAACCCTTGAGTTCGAATCACATTTCTGTGAGTATTCCAGTTTATGTGTTTATATATATATATATATATATTTATATTTATTCAGTGCTATTTTTTTAAATGTTTAGAGGCTGTATAGTTGGAGTTTTGGATCATGATGATTAGTAGTAGGTGGGTTTGTTGGATGTTATGTTTAGAATCCTTCCATGGGATGGGCTATATGGTGTGAGGATTGAGTATTGGTCTTGGTGTTTTGACTAGTCAACATTTAGAATTATTGAGTGATCTCACTGCTAATCATTTTGAAATTTCACTATGTTGAGACCAAGTGATGTCTTGTATTGGGGATTGTTATCCAGGAGTAATTATGTTTCAATAAATGTTTTGTCTATGTATTGTTTTGAGACATTGGGATAGGATAAAACCAGGGGATTTATAGTTTTACTGGAAATCGTTATATAGAATTTGAGATTTTTTGGGGGGAACAATAATGGTTTCCATTAGGTGTAGGATTATATCCATGGATGGGTTGTATACCGGAGAAAACTATTATGGTGTGTTTACCATTTTTATTTACAGGGATTTATCTTATAAATAGGATACCATATAGGGTTTATTATTTTTGAGGTGAATTTATTGATTTATTTGAGATCCCATATATGACTTTTTGTGCTATTGGATTCCATTATGGGAATGATGTTCATCCAGGATAAGTTGGAAGCCATTGAGGGCCTCTTTAAGATAATTAACCATTATAGGCATGGGCCATGTTTCTGGTGAGATAGAGGAAAACCTATTGAGTTAGTCTATTTATTCATGGGACTTATATAAATTTGATAATAATTTCTTGAGTGTGGCTAATGATCATTGTTTCAGTAATGAAGCCCCTTGTTGGGTGTCCCATTTTGATATTGACCTAGGGATCATCGGAGTAATATGTTATTCCCCCTGATAGGGTCAGTGGGAGATTGTAGTTTTCATTTTATAGATGATGATATCTAAAGGTAAGGAAGTCCTATGATTTGATTATATAGAGTTTATCAATGATAATAGTTTAATTTTGATAATGGGTTTGAGAGTTGGATCCAACAATGTTTTAAAAATGTTTGGACAATGATATTGAGGTAGTTCTTTCTCGGGACTAGATTAAGTATGAGACCCTTATGGTATCATTGAATAGGAATTGGAAATGATTTTTTATTTATTTATCTCATATATTGGGTGGTTGTTATTTAATAATATTATTAAGCTAATGGATGATCTAGAATTGTATAACCCCTCATTAACCCACTGATGTATTTTCCCAGCTTTGGATTGGGATTCATTATTATAGGATGTTTGGATAGACCAAGGTTACGGGCCATGAATTTTGAATATTTTATTATAAGAGGTCAAGTTGTTTTATAGGAATACCACGCTATGGACTATTTCTCTCATTATTAGTAGTTTTTATATTATTATCAATGATCATTTCATTTGAGTTCTAGATCTTAATAGAGGAATGTTGTTACTAAGGAATCCTACATTTATTCACTATGGTCTAACATTTTGGAAAGTTTTTTTATACATCATGGATATATAAATTTTATTGTTTGGACACATTAGATCTAATTTGGTTGGGATGACTACATTTTATAAATCCTCTATCATGGGTAAGAGTGAGGGGTTTTTTTAACATGTTTGTTTGGCATTGACCTAGAATTTGATAGTTTTAAATTTCCTTACTTATCACCAGTTTATATTGTTGATTTTTTAAATTCCATTACTTTGTTAAGATTTTATGATATATATTATTTTTTGACTTATAAGAGATGAATATCTCATGTTCATGTACTTGTATATGAAAAATAATTATATATTCATGGTTTGGGGTGGAGAACTATCATTTACAGCTCTCCCCATTAATGTGTGACATGGGGTGTGAATCAACGATATATCTTCATTCGTAGTAGGAAATGTGTTAGATCAGGGATGTGATTATGGCCCACATATGGAATAATCTATATAAGACTCACATGTGGATTCTCAATATTGAGATGGTGTGGTTTAATGAATGTGGATACTGGGTATATTATATTGATCAATGTTAGGAGTAGTGAATGATGTTTTTATTTTCAATATCATTTAATGTGAATATGTGATGTCTTGGAGGATGATTATGTTTTATTTTTTTCATATGAGTCTATATGATTTCATTTTATATATAATTTATTATATCATGAATTTTTAGTTTATTTCTTTATGTGAACATTAATTTTTAACCATTTTGATATGTTTAGTTATTTTTTAATTTTATTGTACTGTAATATGTGAGCCACTGGCTTGTGGTGAGGTATAATTGATGCCCTATTGAGGTCCATATTGTGTAACATGTCAATTCAACTGTGGTTAGGTGGCTCTATTGATGGAATCTACCAATGATTGAATTCACAGGATGAATAATACAATCCCAAATGAAATCAGATGCATATATTCATGTTTAATATGTCATCATATTCCCATACAATTTCTTGTGAGAATTTAATAGGCGATCAGTTTTTATATTCATTATGGGATGTGGTGTGGAATGTGGTTGGTGAGAAATGGATATTTTAGAGGATCCTATCACCATAAGTTTCTACAAGTGATGCATAAACTATACTGACCTATGTTAATGTAGTGAATAGAAGAATGGATTCTAATTATAATCCAAGGAAATCCCAAGGGTAAAATCCCATATTGGACATGAGGATAAAAATGGGATAAAAAAAGCTTACTAACATTATTAATTAATTCATAATGATTGGGAATACTAATAATATGTTATATGAAAGAAAATATGGGAATATTTTGAAATAATAATTTTCTCTATAAATATAAATATGATTTAAACATCCATAAAAACTTCAAATAAACTAAATAATTGGAATCCCCAAACTCTTATTTTAGATATTAGAAAAAATACGGTTTTTATCATGAGGGTTAAGAAGATGAGATTTTTTTTAATGTGATACTAGAGGGATCAATATTTGAACCTTCAAATGCATATAATATTTGTGACTGGTTTTATAAATTAAGCAAAATCAATATGAAAAATATAATGGAAAACAATAGGTTATAAAATTTTATAATGATTATATAATAAGAAAAACTGTGTGGCCTATTACATTTTTGTAAATATGGCAGTTGAGGTTTTTGGGGATAGGCCATGGGTATTTAGTGAAGAATGGGAGGTGATTTGATGTGTTTTGTATCAAAAAAGGGTGTTTTGAGGATTCTAGTTCCTCAAAAATGGTATCTCTTGTTGAACTAAAGGTGGATAACCAAGGGAGGATAATTTTAATCTAAAATTCTAACATAAATTGTGGATCATTTTGAACATACAGTTTATCATCAACGAGGGATCATTTTGAACTAATGATTGATCAAAAACAATGGATCATTTCTATATATTCAGCGATCATTAAATAAGGCTTATTTTTAACTGATGTTGAATCACCAATGGTGTCTCACATTGAACTAATGGTGTATCTCAAATGGTAACTCATTTTGAATTAAATGTAGATCACCAATGTTAGATCATTTAAAATTAACAGTATATCATAAATGGTAGAACATTTTGAACTAATAGTAGATCAATAATGGTGGATGTTTTCTAACTAAAAATGGATCACCAATGATGGCCAATTTTTAACAAGTGATGGATCAACAATAGTGGCTCTTTTTAAATAGGTAACAACATTTTTCAAAATTTCAACTTATTCTCTTTAACATTATTTTTGAAAATAAGTGAATCAAATGCCTTAATTAATAAATTTTAAATCCCTTTCAAAGTTGAACAACCTTTTCTTAAACTTCTAAAAATTAAAGAGGCATTTTAAATTCACAAACCCCATGGATTTAATTATTTACTATTTTAATGGAAAATTAATACAATATCTGATCTCACTGGTTTGGGATCAAATATTTAAAAGAGAAGGTCATTCATTTTCTCATTTTAGCATACATTCTCATGAAATAGATGCTTCCCAATACTTCTCCTCATTTGTTTGAGGAACCTTTTAGCTGTTGTTGGTTCTGGTTCCCCCTAAGAGGATTCTCCACGTACCTGCTCCCATATTCTTGGTGCAAAATGTAGGGGTGAGAATTCTTTATTCAAGGTAAGAATTCATTCATTTTATCTTTATGTGTATCATTAGGGGAGGGGTGATTATATTTATCTCTACATAAGGGATTGCATCAAAATTAAAAAATAAATTTTTTTGACATAACATAATAACAATTTAGGTAATGAAAGAATTGTTTTACAGTTTGATATGGTATAATTTATTAAAACTGTATGGTCATAAACCATACTTAAATTCCTATTCACTGGGGGTGATTGTTTATGCACTAGCTGATGATTTATGGAGTCAATGTGGTGAAATTATTGAAAATAACATAATATGGATTTGGATAATCACCAATACCATGTTTATGAAATAGATTCACTAAGATTTTATGGCTTGTGTGATAACACCACGTAATAAACAAGTGAATTTTTATGAAATCCCCTATGTGAAATATAGAGAAAAATGTGTGTACTGTAAAATGTTTTCTGACGTGGTTGTGTGTTGATTGTTGGTTGTTTTGATGTGATTCATGGGTGGTGGATATGTTATTATGCATGAGTATTAGGGCTGGGATTGTGGTTTTTTTACCCTTGTGCATCGGGGTTATGTAATCTATATTGGCCTATTTTTTTGGATATTGGGCAATCTTTTCTAGTGTTGTGGTGAGTTAATCTTGTTTCCCTAGAAGTAATATAATTTCATGTATAATAATATTTTAAATGGTATTTCATAATGATTTAATTGTAAATTGTATGGAAAAAATAAAAATGGTACCCACTTAAATGGACTGTGAAATTAAAGGGAAATTTTGGAAATGGATTACTGATATTTAAATAATAAAATGATATTTTTTTCTTGTACTTTTCTTTTTTTGAATTATGGATTTTATTTTGGTATCAAATGTGGAGGACCTTGTAAGAATCATTTTTCTTTGGAAGTGAACCCTCATGATTTGTCTTGTGTGTTGTGACTCCATATATATATATATATATATATTGTATATTCATTGAGATTTATTTATGCACCCCAACCATATTGAGCACCATGTTACGACACTAAAACATTTATGAATATATATATATTTATATATTTGTCAGGGTTCATTCCCAACATTTCGGTGGTAGGATGGATGGATGGAAACATGCTCTCCCATGATCAATCTTCACGATGTTCATGATATGCATGAGTTATAGAAAAAGGTGAAAATATCCACTTTCTATATGTGTTGTGATGTGATGTGATGTACCTGGTGTCTTTGGGTGAGATGTGATGAGGTGGCTTTTAGTTGGGTTTGTTAATGGTAGGAGGAAAAAATGAGGTTGATGTAATTCATGTAAATGACACCCTACAACACTATTTATGAGATTTTAAGTGGTGCACTAGTTGTCTATTGAAGTACGTGATGTGATGTGATTTCGAAGAAATGGGAACCGAATAATGTACTTCATGGTTGTGAGATTGGAAAATTAGTGGGAAAGCAGTGTGGGTTACCCATCAATGATATGATTCATATTATGTTATTATACATTGATGTTTTATTTGGAATGTAATACATTATGAATAAGGGGTTGGACAATATACTAGTGTTGGTTCTTCTTGGTTTTACTCTTTTCCCATAGGCGCATTAGTACACTATTTTTGCATGTGAATCAGAGACATTGGTGTTCTTACATTGTATAAATGTATTCTCACCCTACATATTGAATCCAATTTTCTATTTTTCTATAGTTCATCATTGAACTTAATTTATATCACTCACTTAGACCTCTAAAAAGTATTTTCTTTGCTTTATTTTTTATTTTGGGTATTGAATTTAGAGACCATTATCTGTATCAATTTTTGTTACACATTAATTGTGGGATGGTTTTTTTATTTCTTATATATATGTTATGGATTTGATTTTCATTGATTCATCTTATCATAAAATACTATTTATATTATTATGTGTAATTCCCCCGATAGAGGAAATTTTTATACCCTTGTTGCTAGTCTCCTTCTAGAAACCTACTAGAAGTGGGATTCAGTGGACATTATCTCCCTCCCATAATTGTATTATCTATGAATAGAGGGGGTTGTGATGGAGTGGTATCATATGCGATGGTTGAAATATAGGATGTAGTCTGTACTTTGGAATAGTGTGTATATAATGGGTTGGTATGAAAATATTTCAATTTTATAGTGGACTATTAAAAAAGCTAGGAAAACCATCTAGGACATGTGATTTTAATGCATCACATGATCTTTTTTATAGAATCTGATATTATGGAATGTCTAAGTACGATTTCACTTATTTTAGTGTAGATTCGTAGGATAGAATGATAAATCATGAGGAATTATGTTTGCATTAAAATTTGGTGGGTTTTCATATGGGAAAGTTGATGTTTGTTAAAAAAATTATATAAATCGTCATAAAACTCCATAAAATTAGGCATAGGAATTAAATATTTTCTATTTCATATACAGTACATGGTCATTATTTCCATGTGGCTCAAGTATTATTGGTTTATAATTATAGTAAAATTTATTTCAAGAGCATTTAACTGATTGATGATGATATTTAATAGAATATGACATAGCGAGATTTTCAGTAGTAGGATTTGGGTATGTATGCGGGAAACCTTTCCAATGTGAAGATAGAGAGTTAGATAGAGGTGGTATAGGTAAATATCAGTTTTTTCTAGGACCCAATGGAGTACAGGTCCCCATGGTAGTTATTCATATGTGAGGATGTGTGGAACAGGGGTGGATGATGTGACTTGGTGTGGGGGTTGAGGCAAATGATTCATGGGACCATTTCTAAAAGTACTTCCATTTGGGGTTCCTTTCATTTTACATGATGGATGTAAAGAGGTAGGATAAAATCTACCTTCGTAAAGGATTTTTTTTATGAACATTTGGTTTGGATCTTGTTCAAGGATCGTCTATTCTTTTCCTTGGAATTTTTCAAGATATGGGGCCCTGAGTGAGGCATTTTGAGGAGGCACTCTGTCCGACGATCCAAAATGTAGATACATCTTTAACATTTCCAATGTATTAAGAAGATTAAAATATGATAGAGGTCATTGAATATATGTTATTTCTAGGAGGATTACCATGGGAGAGGAACAAAAAAATTCCTCAAAGAGTATATTTTTTAATGGTAGTCTATAGTTCCATAGACATTGAGGTTTCGCCCATCTAGGGGGTCGACCTCAGTATATTCTCTTTAGTACATCTGGTAAAAATGGTTTCCATGATCTTCTTGGGGACATTAGACTAATGTGTTCAATTTTTGGTGCTTGTATACATCATTTGGATTAATGAACATTCATTTTTTAGGTTGGTTTGGTAGGGTTGGAAGTGGTTCTGCTCCACCCTCAATAGTATTTATTAGTGAGCTCATTCTACCAGTAGTTTCTGCAGGCTTCTTCTTGGCCTAGGGAAGATATTGTAGGTAGAAGTAATACTCATGATGTACATCACCATTAGGGACATAAAATCATGAATTATCATAGTTGTGTATGTCAATGCAGTGTCATAGGAAATGGGTGTGGTCAATTGCAAGTTGGAGAAGCAACAGCGCTAGAGGGGATAGATATTTTTTTAGGTATTCTCTATTTACCATGTACCATTTTTTTGTATCATTTTATTTTATACTTACATACAATTTTTTTTAAATATATGTACTATGTTTTATAGGAAATTACATAGAGGTATTTCTTATTCCCCAAGTGTTTACTATGCTTCCGGGAGGCCAGTCTAGTTTGTTGGATGTGTGTCTATGATGAGCAGTGATAATGGGGAATTATTATTCATGTGTTTACCTTTTCATTTTTCAAATGTTGTTGTATGATATCATCATTGGCATTCAATAGTTTTATTCTATTAATTATTCTATTCACTGCTTTCAAAGAAGAATAATGTTCTCGAACGTAGATGACCAACATTAAGTCTTCATTGGAAAGAAAGGTTTCCAGCAAGGTTATATTCATTTAGAGCCCCTTATATCCATGGAAGTTTTTTAAAATGTATTTGGTAGAAACTTGTACAAATGAGGATCCAATGTTTATAGGGAGTTGACATATTTTTCCCCCAAGGTGATTATGGAACTAACCCTCAACATAACATTGCATTTGTGATATATTTGTAGCATGGTTCTTATATAATTTAGATGGAACAATATAAGATGATTCCTTTTGATTTGTTGCAGTTGTGTATTTACATAGGTGTTATAATTAAGAGAGGATTCATCTAGCCTGGTGTGTTATCATGGGGTGCCCTAGTGTTATTAGCTAAAAAGACAGATTGCAGTCAGAGGTTGAGCATATACTAAACAATGTTTAATCTATTGATGACCATGAATTGTTATCATCTTCTGAGGAATTATGATCTTCTAAACCAGTATATGGGAGGTTTATGGTTCTCTAAGCTCGATCTTTCTCCTGGATATCAACAAAAATGGGTGAGGATAGATAAATCTATAGGACTGCATTCTAATGCATGTATGAGTAGTTTGAGATTGTTTTCATGTAATTTAGTGTCATTAAAACTCTAGAAGGTTTCATGGGGATCATGAAATCTACGTTTCATGAATTTATAGACTGATTCTTCATTGTATTCACTGATGAAATAATAATTTTACTTAATTTCATCCTGGAAACATGTTAAAAATATCATATCTATTTTACATGTTCTTCAACTCCATCAGATATATGAAATGTTTTCCATGTGTTTGTTTTTGACATGAGAAATTCACTTATATGAGAATATGGTGTATCGGTCGGGTGTGGAAGAGGAGACATCAATGGATAAGCTAGTTTTATCTTGGACATCACCCCAAAACAAGGATTATATTGATAGATTCCATGGTGTCAGAAGATATTATTGGATGTGTCTTCCGTTTTCCCTTCTATTTGATCCCCATTGAAATCATTTACTATGAGGGACATGGATTTTATCTAGACTGATCCGGATTAGGATTAATTAAACAATCTAAATGAGACGTTGGTTAGTGCTCCAATTCATCAGTTTCCAATAGAGGGTGTATTGATTGTGGTTTTTTGAAACACATTCCATCGTGGTATGGGGTATATATTGATGTTGTAGAAGGATGATTTCTTTTATTGTTCTTAGAAGTTACCCTATAACAAGAATAACTATTCCATACATGATCTATAAAAATAAATAGCCATGTTTGTGATGAAGTTTTGATTACATTACCTCATTGAAAATCTATTTACGTACCTAATGGAAAACAAGATCTTAAGGAATATATTTTCCCATAACGATATGAAATTTTGGTATTTGTTGGTCGGTGTAGTTTAATTAAGAGGGGAGGGTTGAATTGAGTATCTATGAAAATTTCTGTTACAAAAATATTATTTTAATAGAAATGGTTTTCCCCAAAAATAGAAACAGCCCAGTTATTCAAGGTTATACCATTATAAGAGTTTGACTGTTTAAACATCTTCTTAGAAGATTGATTAATTATCAGTAATCTTAATATGTATTATTAATATTAATTTGGAAGTTATCCTACTTAGAAAAATCAGTTATAACTTATTTCCAAGACAAACTATCAAAGTTAAATTAGTGTTTTTTGGATTATGCAATAAATAATTAAAATAGAGAAGACTAAATTTAAATAACACAACATATATGAAAGAGGTGGTTCAATATCAAGACAAGACCTAATCCACTCCACTTGGTGATCACCTGCCACCAAGCAGTTTATATAAATAAACTTTGATCCACACCCTGGATCAGGGTTAAAAATAGTACACAAACTATCCAGGTCACACAAGGACCTCTTCCATAGTTTTCATGGGTAAAAAAATAATAATAACTAGGATACACAAGGACCTCTTCCACAGTTGTCGTGGGTAAAAAAAGTATAAAGAGTTTTGTGTATGGATTTAAAAATCCATTAGCTTAACACATGAGTCAGTCTATGTATGGAATATACAGAGTACACGCAGTGCTCAAAAGTTAGTAAAAGAATCACTAAGAGAGAGTAGATATGAGTTTAGAATGATCTAGTGATTTGAAGGGCAACTCTAGACTCCTTTGATTAAATATAAATTCTTCTTAGTCCTTCTCTGATTTTTGTCTTGAAAAACAGAGTGTCGTAATCAAGCTTGTGTTCTTCATGAGCTTTGATAATGTAAAGTTTTTCTCTGGATTTCAGTGTACTTTTTATCTTCATCAGTAGTGTCAGATTGCATGTTTGAGACAATGGTTTCTTTGAAAATCTTTCAATGTGTTCTTCGCAGTCGTGCTCACCATATTTTTTTTATTCAGTATCATGCTCTGTTGTTTCTGGGCACTCTCCACTCTTTATCTTTGAATTCATGTGTTTTAGCCGACAGGTTCCATGTGTTTCATACCTCATACCTCGTACTATGTATACAAAGAAACATTAATTATATCAGTGAATTAAAGGCATCAAATATGACCGTTAAACATTAAATTAAAAGATGACAAAATAGTTTAAGAAACGGTGTCACAGTATGTTATGAAAACAATGTCTTTTTCACAGGATGTCTGAGTGTCACGGTCAGAGTTTCACGGTTTCTGAGTGTCACGGTATGAGTGTCTCTATGTCTTATTTTTGGTGTCTTACTCACGGTTTCTTGCTCACAGTGTCTTGCTCACTGTGTCTTGCTCATGCTGCCTTGCTCACAGTGTCTTGCTCACAGTGTCTTGTACTAAAGAAAATAACAGTATTCAGACTTAAACATTTATATGCATGAAATGGATTGAGATTATCCACTATAAATATGAGTGTTCTTGAAACATAAATACACATGATTAGATATAATTTATAGGAGTTAACTAGGTTGAATAAAATTTATGATCATTAATGATATTTGTGATCATTGATGAGATTTGTCATCATTAAAACATGATTAATACCCGAGGAGTCCAACAATCTCCCCCCTTTTGATGATCACAAATAATTCAAAGATAAAGTGTAAATTATATGAAAATATATTGAAAATAACATATAGAAACTTCTCCCCCTTTTGGGATTATCAAAAATTTGAATGAAAGAGAGGGTAAATAGTGCACATTCCATTAAGAGTAAACAGTTCAGTACAAAATAAAGAGAGAGACAAAAATATTTACATCCCCATAAATAAGAGTAAGCACTGGTCTTATTCTGGGATTGGCCTTCTCTTTTCCTTTATCTATAGCAGAAAAGGAATCCATAGGGGTAATGGTTGATGTAGAATAAGGAAGAGAGGTGGTAGATAGAGAGGTTAAAGGGAGACTTTCAAAGACTGAGGGAACCAAGGTAGGAGCAGCAGAAGATCGAGGTAGTTTCTGATCAAGAATGACGGGCCTGATCTGACTGAGAGCTTCGCCAACAGACATGGTAGTTGAGGGTAAGGCATAAGTGAATGTAGGTAGTCCAGGTCTGGGTGGTGAAGCTATTGGAGAAACAATTGTTGTACTCCGGACATGAAGATAGGGTCACAGAAGTATGATGAAGTCTGCAATAATCTGTCGACCATAATGCATGGAATTTTCACAGTCAACTTTGTTTTCAATGAATTTGTCCAACAATCTGGTAAACTTTGTCAGCTTCTTGAATTGGTTTTCGAAGGCTTGATTTACAGGAAATTTTTTAAGATTCTTCACATGGTATTTGAAGTGGTTGGTCATATCAGTCTTGGAGAAAGTACGGTTGAAATAGAAATCCACTTTCGTAGAAATCTCATGCTGAGCATCATTTGCAATCTTGGAAGGAATTTACACACGGTGAAGCACTCTATCAATGTTCTTGACAACTTCAGAGAAATAAGACACATTAAATCCACTGAAATCATTCTGGATCTCTTCATGGACTTTAAATCTGAGCAAAGTACTATCCACAGAAGGTGTAGAGGATGTACTAGAGGTATTGGAAGCTTTGATGGCTATTGTTTGAGATTTGAGCTAATTCAATACCTTTTGAAGACAACCAGTGTAGTCATCAGTGAGCTTATTCAAGTTCACCACATGCTATCTCATTTCCTTCAATAACTGTTTGTGCCTTTTTGTAATCTTTTAATCAAAGTATAATAGGTAAGGGTGAATGTGAGACACAACATCTCGAGAGATTTGAGAAATAGTGGGTTCTAGAGGAGAAGTAACTGGCGCAGATCTTGAATGCAGCTCTTTCTTCATCTCTTCCACCATGCTTCTTAGGGTTGAGACTTCATTACATAGAAACTTATTTTCGACTCAAACTTCCTGAATCTCATGGAGCATTTTTGGTTGGATCTTCCAAATGATCTTATCCAAAAGCAGTGAGGCATCTCTCTCACTCAAATTTGTCACAAAACGAGGTTGGGAGTTCAAATTATTCTCAAATCCAAATAAGATAGTATCTCAAAAATCATTCAAATCATCCTTACTGAAAAAGGGAAGCTAAGGTAAAGGTTCAGGTGAAGGTTCCTGTGAAGGTTCAGGTGAAGGTTTAGGTGTAGGAATTGGTATAGGGGAAGGTTCAGGTTCAGGTTCCTTCTTAGGGGCAAAGATAAAAACTGACTTCAACTGAAACAGTGAAGAGAGATCAAGCCCAATTGTAGTAACCTTATGAGACTCACTCACACCATAAAAACTAGGAAATTGTTTCTAATTTTCCACAATAGGTGACTCATTTTGATATAAGGCTTCATCAGACTCAACATTTTGGGTTCCCCCCCCCCCTCAACAAGAGCTTACATTTCAGGATTAAGAGGCTCAAGAGCTTAGTCTAAATCCACAGTTTCATCTCTAGGTTCCTTATTCATCTATTGTCTAGCCAGCTCAAAGGCTATCTCCATCCTCTCTTCAGCAGAGGGTAGTATTTCAGTAACAAGTTTTTCTTCACAGAGTTCATCCAGATTTTCTCGTTGCATAACAGGGAGTTCTTCTGGATTTACTTCTTTTACACAAGGGAGTTCTTCTAAATTTTCTTCTTCCATAATAGGGAGTTCTTCCAGAACAGGCTCTTCCATGGATTACTACACCGATTCTATCACACCTGATACTTTTTCAGCCTCTGGTTGGATTTCCAGATTGACATCTTCACTAGGGGTAGGAACTTCTTCTTCAAGAACAATATGAGGAATAATGGTCCTTTCTTCTTCAGCAATAACTTCTTCCCTATGAGGTACTTCAGCTTCTTCTTCCTCTTCTTCTAAATAGTTAACAAGTACATCTGGTTCCAAACTAGGATCAGAAATGTTTTTTCGGCCTTGATGGATAATCCACAGGATTAAACATGTCATAAACCTTATCGTTTTTCTCCACACACTCCTTTTTCCATGGGTTCTAGTTTATCTTCATTCTGTTGATAGAGTCTTTAGAGAGACATTACTCACAGTCCATAAGCACTGCTTCATTGGTGTCCTACTATGACTTTTGAAACAAGCATGACTAATGTTAACCGAGAGTAGAACAGAGAGGTGGACTTTGATGTAACCTTTAACAAGTAGCACATATGGTGAATGATGTACTTGCACAGGTTAATCTTGTATCCATTATTCACAATATGAATTAAAAACACATCTTGATACTTTAAAACAGAAAAGTCAAATTTCCTTGGACTAAATAGATTTTGAACAAATTTAAAGATCAGTCTTATTTCTCTATCATGTTTAGCTGTGATGGCCCTTCTATTGGTTCCATTTCCAGTTGGGGTTTTCAGAGCATCTTCAAGATCAAAGAAATCAGTTGTAGGTGGAGGTTCTCCCTTATAATCATCACATATTTCTTCGTGAGTAATCCTAAGGCATGAAGCCCATAACCTCGACAAGAAGGAGCATATTTGGCTATTAATCCAGCTCCTCACAACAAAATATTCACCAGATTCAAATGAAAACTGTGCGTACTGGTAAAGATGAGCTACTAATCTGGGATAGATAGGTCTGTTCTCCCTTGAGAACCATTCTAACCTGCCTTGTTCTTTTAAAACTTTAAAGACTATATATTTTCTAGATAAAATCCATTCGGGGAAAATTTCTTTCTCAGCAACAACACTACGATTTACCTTGTTCGGATTCAGAGGCCATTCGGGTGTCAGCTTGGGTGTTATATTCTTCTTCTTCGGGAGGCGCTTCTCAGGTGTGGATGACGATGGATGTTTCATTCTTGACTTCCACTGAGGGTTCAAGAAAGAGAGAGAGAGATGGTTTCAAGGTTGAAATGGTTCGAAACAAGTGAGTAGGAGAATTTCCGGGTGATGAGCCGAGCAAAACATTTGGTTTTATCCTTTGGGAATGCCAATTTTCACAAAATAAAAATGTGGGAATGTAAAAGAGGTGAAATAAAAATTACAGTGATACGGGTTTAAATAAAATCATGAATAATATTCACGGTGAGACAGTAAGTAGTCATCTGGGTGAGATAGTGATCAGTTATCACGATGCGACAGTAAATGAACGTCACAGTGAGACAGTGAGTGAACTTTTCAGTGCACGTTATGGTGAGACAGTAAGTGTCAGACCATAATTAAAAATTACTAACGGTGAGACCGTAAACATGAGAGACCGAAAGTAAGAAACCGTAATAATGAAACAGTAAAGTAAAAAATAGTAAAATATTGAATAGTAAGAAAAGTAATATATCTATTTGAGAGTTATCATGCCAAGATTTTATATGATGTAGACTATTATCATAGAATTTAATGTTTTAGTTAATATATCAGCAATTTGATATTCAGTACCAATTAATTACATGGTGATATCACCTTTTTGACAATGATATCTCAAAAAGTGATGTCTTACATCAATATGTTTTCTCCTAGAATGTGAAACATGATTTTTTGAGATGTTAATAAAAATTTTGTTGTCAAAATTTATTGTTCCATTTCTGAATTGATATCCATAATCTAGTAATTTGTGTTTCATCAAAAAAATTTGTGCACAATAACTTCCAGCATCTATGTATTCAGCTTCTGCAGTAGATAATGAAACAGAATGTTTTTTCCTACTACACTATGATACTGGTGACTTTCCTAAAAGGTTAAATGTTCCAGAGGTTATCTTTCTATCTAAATTACAGCCAATGAAGTCAGCATCAGAATAACTAACTAGTTCAAATGATTGTCCTTTAGGATCTAACAGTCCTAGATTGGGTGTATGCTTGAGGTATTTGAAAATTCTCTTTACAACATTTAAATGAGATTCTTTAGGATTTTCATGAAAATGAGCACACATACACACACTAAACATAATGTCTGGACATCTAGCAGTTAATTAGATTAAACTTCTAATCATTCCTCTATAAGTGGTTTGGTCAACATATTTTCCATCTTCATTAAGATCCAACTTACATGTGGTACTCATGGGAGTGTCACTACTTTTAGTTCTATCCAATCCAAAAAATTTAGAAGATATCTAGTAAATTTACTTTGATTTAAAACAATTCCATCATTATTTTTAAATATTTTAAATCCATGAAAGAATTTTAGTCCACCCATTATAGTCATTTCAAATTCGTTTTTCATCAATTTTAAAAAATCAATAAATAATGAATTTTTTGAAGATCCAAAATTAATATCATCTACATATATTTGAAAAACTAAAACATCATTAGAAATTTGTTTGATAAAGAGAGTAGGATCAGCTATTCCTTTTGTAAAACCTTTAGAAACTGGAAAAGTACTCAATCTATCATTCCATGCTCTTGGAGCTTGCTTTAAACCATATAAAGCTTTTGGTAGTTTGAAAATATGATTGGGAAAATGAGGATTTGTAAATCCATGGGGTTGTTCAACAAATACATCCTTAGATATATACCCATTTAAGAATGCACTCTTAACATCCATTTGATATAGTTTGAAGTTCAGATGCTCAACATAGGCAAGTAGGATTATGATGGCTTGAAGTCCAGCTACTGGAGCAAAGGTCTCCTCATAGTCAATTATTTCTTCTTGACTGTAGCCTTGTGCAACTAATCTATCCCTATTACTAACTATATTCCCAACTTCATCTACCTTATTTCAAAAAACCCATTTAGTTCCTATGATGAAAGTGTCCTTGGGTCTTTCAAAAAGTGTCCAAACTTTGTTTCTTTCAAAATTATTAAGTTATTCTTGATTGCCATTACCGAAAATTCATTGTTGATGGATTCATCATTGTTTTTTAGGTTCATGTTGTGACAAGAAGGCTTCATGTTCAACCTGATTTCAAAGAGAAGATATAGTTTTTGTTACTTTCTCTAAGTCTCCTACAACAGCATCTAAGGGATGGTTTTTAAGGGTTCTATCCTTTCTAGAAAAAGAGGTACTTGTGATTTCAGGTTCATCAACAGAATCAGGTTTATTTTGACTCGATTGTAGAGACTTTCTAGAATTGGATGTTTTCACAGATTCTTTCACAGATGAATTTTAGGATTTTGAGTTGTTGTTCAGATTTGATACATCATCCTCGAGATTTTCTATGATGGATCTAAGCTCATGTGGATCTGTTTCATCATACTCAATATAAACAGATTCTTCGACACATTTAGCTCTCTTATTTAATAATCTATAAGCTTTACTTAATATTGAATAAACTAGGAAAATTATTTCATCACTTTTGGATAAAAATTTGTAATGATTATCCTTAGTGTTGAGAATAAAGACTTTGAAACCAAAAACTCTAAAGTAATTATACATAGGATTCCTATTATTCCAGAGTTCATACAGGGTCTTTTTTGAGAATAGGACTAATAAAGACTCTATTGATTATGTAGAATACTGTATTAACAACTTCAACCCAAAAGTAAATAGGTATGTCATATTCATTAAGCAATTTTCTAGCAATTTATTGCAGGGTTCTATTTATTCTTTATACAACACCATTCTGTTGAGGTGTTCTAGGGGAATAGAAATTGTGACTATAACCATTTTGTGAGGGAAAGGATTCAAACTCTTGATTTTCAAACTCACGACCAAGATCACTTCTTAAATATTTAATTTTAAGGCTACTATGATTTTCTACAGACATTGAATACATAGTTAAATAAGAGCAGGCATCACTTTTGTGAGCGATGAAGAAGGTCCAGGTATATTTAGAAAAATAATCTACCCGAACATAAACATAGTGCTTCCCATTTAAACCAGAAACTCTAGATGGTCCAAAAAAATCCATTTGAACCAGTTCGAGAGGTTGAGAAGTAGAAACTTCTCTCTTTGATTTGAAAGAGATTTTGTGTTGTTTTCCCTTTGGGCAAGGAATACACACTTTGCCATGTGGAAACTCAAGATTGGGTAAGTATTTAACTAGGAATTTTCTAGTTAGCTTTCTAAGAGAGTGAACATTATAGTGTCCATGTCTCCTATGCCAAATCCATGATTCTTTATGAAATACACTTAAGCATGGATCATTTTGAGAAGATAAAGAATCTAAACTAATAGAATAAATGTTCTCATTCCATGATGTAGAAAATACCAATTCATCTTTAGAATTAAAGATAATACATACATCATTTTCAAATTTAACATGATATCCATCATCTTATAATTGTGAGATACTAAGAAGATTATATTTTAATCCATTAACAAACAGTACATTAGAAATTAAAATCGAATCAGAGTTTCCAATATCGCCTAAGCCAATGATCTTCCCTTTGGAATTTTCACCAAATGTGACATGTCCTCCATCTACTTTCATCAGGATCGTGAAGCATGAGTAGTCTTCTGTCATGTGCCTTGAACATCCACTGTCTAAGTACCATAGATTTTTGTAGGATCTCTTTTAGAAAATTTCCTATAACATGATCAAGAAAAGATAGATTTTTGTACCCATACTTGTTTGTGTCCAGTAACATTATTAATAAGTGCTTTAGGAACCAATATTTGTATCATAGTTTTCCTATAAGTATTATTTAAAGTATTTGAAAAATAAACTGTATTTGGTCCACAAAATCTTGAAACAGTAGAGTATGTATCATGACATGAGATACTTGAGCAGTGTCCAGAACTGGGAACAAAATTATATGTCCTAGACATTGAAACCAAATTCGTTCTTCCAAGCTGTATTTTACCAGGTTGATAACCAATTCCAGTATTATATTTGGGGGAAATTGTTTTTCCTAAAATTTGGGTAAGGGTATTTTCCCATTAGTAATGTTTTCTATGTCACTGTTTAGTTACTCATTAGAATTTTTTTATTCTTTGTTTTCTTTGAAAAGTTGAGAATTTTTCTCCTTTTTAGTAGTAAGTTTAGATTTAACATTTATATTGAGAGCATTCTATTTCTTCAATGATTTATATTTATCTTTTAATTCATTGCTTTTATCTTGAAGCATGTTAGAGAATTCAAACATTTTTTCATTAATAATATTTTCAGAGTCATTTTCCTCTTCAGAATAGTATGAATGATGTATATAAGAGTTCTATGTTACCTCAGATGTGTTTTTCATAAAAAAAAATATTGGATTTGTAAGCCTATTCATCGTGTGATGTCTTTGAGTCGCTTGAACTATCCTCATAGGCACTCCACTTTTTCTTCATTGCCTTTTTGTACTTATTATCCCTGCCGTCATATTTCTTCTTATACTTGTGCTTTGGACAGTCGGCCTCTATATGTCATTTGCGTTTACATTCATATCATAAAATTTCATCAGTTTTGTCATTTCTTTCCCAGTGCTTTTTCCAGTTTCCATTTAGAACATACTTTCCCTTGAAGTTAGGATTTCTGAAAAAGTTCATCTTTTTGTAAAATCGTTTGATTCTTCTGGCCAGTTGAGCCATCTCCTCATCACTATCAGGTGATGATTGTTTAGTTGAGGAAAATTGTACAGAAGCTTCCATTTTACCTTTGTCTTTGTGCTTCGATAAGGTGGTATTGAATTCTATAGATTTCCTTTTTTGGTTCATCCTCCTCTTCTTTATTGACATTCCGCTCTTCCCCATACATCATTAGTTTCCCAATGAGTTATTTTATAGGTAGCTTGCTGATGTTGCATGATTATCTAATTGAGACAGAGGTTCCCCTCCATATGTCAGTTAGACATATAAGGATTCTCATGATCTGTTCTTTGGCAGTGACTTCTCTTCCTAGAGAAATCATTGTACTGAAAATCTCATTGAACCTGAGATACATGTCAGAAATAGGCTCATCAGGTTTCATTTTAAAATTATCATATTTTATAGTATAGGTGTTATGTCTCATTTCCTTTACACTAGATGTGCCTTCATGTGAGATATATAAGGTATCCCAAATTTAATGGTCAGTTTTACAAGCAGAAATCCTATTAAATTCTTCATATTCTAAGGAACAGTACAGCGCATTCATGGCTTTGAAATTGTTATTGTAAGAAAGTTTGGTAGGTTCATCCCATGAAATTCTATCAGTCACATGGATTTTGTATTCATCTATAATGGATGACCAAATTTCAAAGCTCATACACTCTATATGCATTTTCATTTTCATTTTCCATTGAGTATATTTGGTTCTATTAAATAATGGTGGTCTATTGGTTGTAGCACCTTCCAATCTATTTTCCACACCATGAATTACTTTAAAGAGCTAGAAATATATAATTAATTTAAATTAAAATATCTTTAAATTACAACTACAATCACAGTTGAGTATGAGTACACAGAGTCCTAATAAAGTAACCTCTGATACCAAATGTTGGTTGGAGTAGTTTACTCAAGATGGGAGGGGTGAATTGAGTAACTATACAAATTTTTGTTACAAGAAATATTATTTTAAAAGAAATGGCTTTCCCAAAAAATAGACATAGCCCAGTTAATCAAGGTTATACTATTATAAGGGTTTGACTATTTAAACAACTTCTTAGAAGATTGATTAATTCTTAGTAATCTTAATATGTATTATTAATATTAATTTTGAAGTTATCCTACTAAGACAAATCAGTTTTAACTTCTTTCCAAGACTAACTATCAATGTGAAATTAGTGTTTTCTGGATTATGCAATAATGAAGTAAAACAGGTAAGACTAAATTTAAATAACACAACGGATATGAAACAAGTGGTTTAGTCTCAAGCCGAGACCTAATCCACTCCACTTGGTGATCACCTACCACCAAGTAGTTTATATAAATAAAAATTTATCCACACCCTGGATCGGGGTTAACAATAGTACACAGACTATCCAAGTCACTCAGGGACCTCTTCCATAGTTCTTGTGGGTAAACAAAAATAATAAACATTCCACATAGGGACCTCTTCCATAGTTTTCATGGGAAAATAAGAGTATAAATAGTTTGGTGTATGGATTTAGAAATCCTTCAGTTTTTCACATAAGTTAGTGTGTGAATGGAATATAAAGAGTATACACACTACTCAAACGTAATTAAAAGAATCACTGAGAGTGAGTAGATATGTTTTTATAATTCTCTAGTGATTTGAAGTGCAGCTCTGGAATCCTTCAATTAAACATAATTTTTTCTGAGTCATTATTTTGTTTTTGTATTGAAAAATTGAGTGTCGTAATCCAGATTGTGTTCTTCATGAGCTTTGAAAATGTAAAGGTGTTTTATGGATTCTAGTGTACTCGGTATGTTCTATAGTAGTGTCAGATTGCATGTATGAGACAATGATTTCTTTGAAAATATTGCAATGTGTTCTTCGCGGTCATGCTCACAGGATTGTTTTCGTTTAGTATCACACTCAGTTGTTGTTGGGAACTCTCCACTCTTTATCTTTGAATGCATGTGTTTTATCCAACAGGTTCCATGTGTTTCATACCTCTTACCTCGTACTATTTCTACAAATAAACATTAATCATGTTAGTACATTAAAGACATCAAATTTGACCATTAAACATTAAATTGTAAGATGACAAAATAGCTTAAGAAACGGTGTCACAATATTTTATTCAAACGATGTATCCTTCACACGGTGTCTTAGTTTCACAGTCTGAGTGTCACGATGTCTGAGTTTCACGGTCTGAGTTTCACGTTGTCTTCTTTACGGTGTCTTTCTCACAGTGTCTTTCTCACAGTTTCTTGCTCACAGTGTCTTGCTCACGGTGTCTTGATCACGGTGTATTGTACTTAGGAAAATAACAGTATTCAAACATAAATAGAAATATGCATGAAATGAATTGAGCATAACCATTATAAAGCATGAGTGAACTTGAAACATAAATACACATGATTGAATATAATTTATAAGAGTTAACTTGGTTGAATAATAATTATGATCATTAATGAGATTTGTGATCATTGAAGAGATTTGTGATCATTAAAACATGTTTAATATATGAGGACTCCAATAGTATCAAAGGTGGTTGAATTCTCATTCAGATTATTAATGTTGAGATATCCTAGACCTTAATAAATGGACTATTCTGTTTGATCCATTTTGAAGAAATTCACCGAAAAATATTTTTCAAAAGTCCAAGGATATTTGTAGAGTAAAGGAGTATTTGGAAGCATTTGACATTGATTCAAGGATGGTTTATAGAGGAGGTTTCTTATTTCAGATGATTCCATAGTCCTCTCTGATTTATTATATATAGTATACTCAAGGGAGAGAGTAATTATAATTGGTAATTTGTGATCGTGTTGTCCATGGTGATTCCTTAGTGGTGTGGTTGAAGGATGGTTGGACAATATGGTGTTTTAGGGGAGTTTTTTTGGTCTGAAATATAATCAAAAGTATTTCCTTCACGATTTTCATACCTCACCAATAATGGTACACCCAAGATTCTATAAGATGTTCCATAGTCTAAGGGAGAAAATTTGTTGGCCTAGAACGAAACAAGTAGTTGTCGAGTTTGTGGATTGATGTCTAGATTTATATGAGGAAAATGATAAGATGTTTTTCATAGTGATTTTATACTTCATGTGGATATTCTTGAGTTCAAATAGGATGACATATCAATGAATTCCAGTATAGGGTTACCCTATGCATAGGGTTATTCTGATTCTATATGGATAAATTTTGAATTTTTTATAACATCTTATAGTCCCTAGTGGTCATGGAGTTGGGTGCAATGGATTTTTTTTCAAAGAGTTGTGTGTATGATGTGGTGTAGCTGCATAGGGTCCCGAGGTCCATTTTATCAAATCAGGATTCACGTTTTACCACATATTTCTGGAGGGAATTGCATCATTCTCTTAGAACTCACTTAAACATCACCACTTATTTCCATCCTCATATGAATTTGTAGAATGAGAGGAAACTTCAAACACTATAGGATATGTTGTGGGTGTGTTACATTGAATTAATAAGATCTTTTCCATGACAACATCTCATTGTTTAGTTTTCTTATATAAATAATATCAGTCATGAATTTACATAACACTATTGGAGGTGTTACCTGGGTAGTCATTTCTATCACCTTTGTGAAGGAGAAGAGTTAGAGAGTCAGTATTTCAAGGTACCAATGTGGTTCAGAGCCTAATAAATAATGTTTGCTTTGTTCCAGAGAGGATCAATTTAGTGAAGGAATGAAAAAATAATTATTATAATGATATAATGAAGCCCTTAGTGTTCGAGGATAGAGACCATGTCTTCTTTAATGTTTCACCTCGATGTGGGAAGAAAAGGATTGGGAGGGGAAGTAATATTTCTCCCTTTTATGAGGGGATCTCTATGGGGTTTTTGTGATTTGGGAAAGTGGTTTATCAATTGGAATATCCAACGCAACAATAGAGGATCCATGTTTTCTTCAATGGATCTCATCTTATTTAGTATCTTCATAATAAACCTAATAACATTTAATTGAGTGAGTTGAATATCAAGGATGATTTAATGTTCATCAAGAATTGATTGGGGATCCAAGATCATCAAGATAAGGTGATACTATGAACAACCATTCCCTTGGATCATTTTCTATGCATTCATAGTGGCCTATAAGGGATTACATAGGAGCGAGAGATGAATATGTGTGCCTAGTACCTATAACTTTTATTATCATGTATATCTTTTTTAGTTTTTCCTGAATGATATAATTCTTGAAAACAATTTTGATTTGTGTATTTTGATATTTTTTTGATGTTTGTTGTGAAAAAATATTCCAACATGTGAAATAGGATGACTTGATTCATAATTCATACACATTGTACTATAATGCGATCAAACATATGTGGGTTAGTAAATTCCTTAGAGAGAGGATAGTAACATGACTTGGATGATGTAATTATTTGATTCCAATGTTTGGCAAGGAATGGTTTGTTCTACAATTAATGGTGTTTGGGTTAGTAGTTTATATTGTTGTCATCATTTTTTATTTAAAGAGATCCTTGAGAGGTATCTTGAGGGTTGTTCGTTTGAACCTTTTATCTCCTTTATTTTGGGATGGTTTTTAATTCTGGAGGGAGATAATTGTTTTATAGATATATTATGTAATGTACTCGAAATTTTTTTTAGTTGAGTTGTTGGAAATCTAATGTTTTATGTGCATAAGGAATGTATAGGGATGTCTGGTGAATGTAGGGAGGAGTTTTGAGGTGTTATGGAGGAAATTTGGGGCTTTAGAGGTTTGAATTTGATGACTAATGGTATCACATTTTTAACTAATTGTGGATCGATATTATTGTTACATTATTAAATAATGGGGGACCAATAATGGTTGTACATTTTGAACTGATGGTGGATCACCAACGGTGCACATTTTGTATTTACAATGGATCACCGATGATGGATCATTTTAATTAATTGAATATCACCAATAGTTGATAATTTTGAACTAATTTTGTATCACCAACGTAGACTCATTGTGAAATAACAGTGGATCCCCAATAGTGGATAAATTATAACTAATGTTGGATCACCAATAATAGATCATTTTGAACTAACGATATATCACCAAAGGTTTATCATTTTTAACTAATGGTATATCAACAATGGTGGATCATTTGGAACTATTAGTAGATCAAAAAAAGTGTATCATTAAAAATTGGTGGATTACCAGTGGTTGATCATTTTGAACTAACTGTGGATCACAAATTGAGGATCATTTTTAATAGTGAATCTCATTTTCTTAAATTTCTAGTTTTTCAATGGTGATGATATTTTTGATGAAAAAATTTATTAATACCTTAATTTATTATTTCTAAAACATTTTCTAAGGTAAAAAATCATATCTTCAACTTAGGTGAGTGTGTAGAAATTTTAAATAATTAAACCATGTAGATTTAATGATATTAATCTTTAATGGAAGACTAAACCAATATATACTCCATCTAGTTTGGGACCTAATCATTCATAATAAAAGATATTTTATTTGTTCATTTGAAATTATGTTCTCATGATATAGGAGGTTTCAAATCATTTTTCCATTAGAGTCATGGAACATTGTTAATGCAGCTTGAATTCCCCCGCTGAGGATTCATCTTATATAGACACCCCTTATTTTAGGTGAAACATTATTTTGTAAAAACTCTTACTTCTATGTAGGATTTCATTTTTTGTCTTTATGTGTATATTTTTACATAGGTAAAATATATTTTTCTATGATAAAATATATTAATCCAAATTAAAAAGATATAAAATTGTCAAATAAATTTTATAATTTGAAGTGGAATGAAATCATGTATTTACCATTTGATAGGGATTTTGTTATTGTAAATTCATGATCTTAAAACATAATGAATATTCTTTTTATTGGGGTCTCTATTGGTTCACAAGTTTGTGATTTGGGGTATTCATGTTGTTTTGATTTTTAAACAATTATTATAAATAATGAAAATCTTGTATACCTGGTGAATTACTTGGATTCCTTGAGATCATATGGATTGCGTGATAACACCATGAAAAAATTAATAAAAATTGAATAAAATTCCTAATTCCCAATCTAGAAAACTCTCTTTGTTTGTTGTGACATGTATATAGATGAAATTGGGTGCTATGGATTGGTTGTGTTGATGTGATTCCTAGACAGTGGCTATGTTATGATGCATGAGAATTGGGGATATGATGGTGTTTGTGTAGAGGTAGTGCAATGGGGTAATTGATGTGATATAGAAAAATTAGTATGTGGTTGTTGGGATGTCTATTTTCGTTATGTGATGATTCACAGTAGTATCCTGAGTAATAATGGAATTAAAATCATAATAATTATTTCAAATGGGAATTCATAACGAATAAATTGAAATTGGACTGGTAACACCTAACATGGTTATTGGTTTAATGGAATGTGTTGGAAATAGAAATTAACATAAATAGATTAATGTTTATTAATGGATGTAATATGAATTATGGATTTTGTTTTTCTTGTTCGGGGTTTTTCAAATTGTTTTGGCATGAAAGTGGTATGTCATGTGAGATCAATTATTCCATGTTATTGAACCATTTAGAAAGGGATAGTGAGATTTGACTCCATATATATATATATACATTGTATATTTTTTATTGATTTCATTACTCGCACCTACCATGCTTGATATTTTTACAATCATAGTGATAATCTCCATCCTGGGGCCTATAGGAGGTGGGAATCAGTTTTCATTATCATTCTCCCAATTTTGTGTTATATTAGGAGGGAGGGGGGTTAATAGAAATAAAAATATTTATCGGGATACTAGATTAATAATATGAATGAGTGGGAGTGGATAAAGGAAATGTGAGGTGATAATAATTCTAAGTATGACATAAGATATACCATCACCTCATTGATATAAACTATTCATGAATAATAATTTCAAGAAAAAAGAATGTACGTATTTGGAATGAAAACGGTGATGAGTGGATTTTTTTATATGGGAGACTATTCATTGCCCACATGGAACCAAATTAAAGGGGCCAAGTATTATTTTTATTTATGTAATCATATGTTTACTATGTTATAGTAGTAATATATTGGATTTATTGATTATTAAAATAACATAAAATAATACTATTGAGGGTGTCAAGGGAACCTTATTTTCAAATGTGCATAGGTGGATATCTATGGGGATAGAAATGTCTGATTTCTGTTAGAAAATATTTATGTTCCATGAAGGAAATAGATATGAGAACCTACACATGAAACCTCAATGGTAATGTTTTACCACTCCATGAAATATATGATATAAGAAATTATTATTATTAAATCCATAATGGATAACATTGACATGAAATATGAAATAAAAAATCATGATTATAGAAATAAAAATAGATTTTTTAAATCAATACTTAGGAAAATATTTTGATTGGTGTATATAAGGAAGTGAATAGAAATATTAAATAGTAGATAAATACTTTAGAATTGTTGGAATATTTTTTAAGGATCTCATCTCCACTAAGCTACAGTGGAAAATATTATTTTATATTAGGTTTCTAAAATTGATCATGGTAACAAAAACTTATGGTTTTGGTGGAATATCATGATGGTTTCTCATGTAGTTTATTTTCACTTTTGTTTTTTCATTATAGATAATGTTCTCTATCAACATATAAATGTATCACCCATATCATTTGGTAAAAAAATTATTTTTAAGGGTAATCCATCATATTTGTATTTTTCTCTATATTAAACAACATTTCATTGTTTAGAGCATTGTCAAAATACAGTATAATCTATTTCATAGTGGTAAAATTATCTAGATTACAATTACTAGAAAATTCCTCAACAAAACAAGTTAATTTTTTTTGACCTTACTGATATTTAATACATTAATCATTTATTTATTTTATATTTGATGGATTACTCAATCATCGTTCTTCATGCTTTATGAATTTTCTTCCATCGGTAATATATATTGGTTTTTCTCATTTCATGAGTCATCATTTATTTGATAAATGGTTGTTAATATTCTACTTTAAAAATTATTATTTATTCAAAATTTTAATTTACCTAAAGGTAATTAAAATATAAAATCTCTATAATAATTTACATCCTAATAACAACAAACATTAATCTTGAAAATTAATCTACTAAAATATACTTTTATTCACTAAAAATGATTTGTTCATCATTGATTAGTATAATGGACGAATATTAATTTGATTAACTCATATAGAGGTTGTGATCAACATTGTCTCTCTTGAATTTCAGCTCCATTAATTACATGTCTAATCATTCATACCATGACTAATAGTTTTTTGAATATTTAGATTACATTATTAAACCTATACATCTTCAAATAATGTATACTTATTTGTAATCCAAAAAATATATCAATTCATAGTTCTTCATTAAAAAATCTATTAAATATTGATATCTTCACATCTATTTTTTAAACTTAGAAACCTATTTCTAATGGAAGAATATTTAATAATTGCATTGATTTGAGTCTTGTAACTTTTGAAAAAGTGTACATCCAAACAAAACCCTCGTATTTAGGTATATCTCATCCACCAAACTACTTCCATTTTTCTTATTATTATTCCACACAAATCATATTTTTTATAAATGTTTAATTTGAGACTAATATAATTTTGATTCCTAATTCCTCTAAAAAATATTTTCTTTAGTTTATCACTAATTGATCCACTACTTTTATATAAAATTGAATTATCAATTATCAATTTTTACATTATCAAATTATGTTGGATCAAATTGATCTAGTAGAAAATTACTTTCTACACATATAACCCTTTGTGTTTGTATTGGATTGGTTTGGTCTCCTATTATTTTTGTTTTATCGACTTCATTTATTTTATTCCTTTTTCATTCAGTGGTTGGTGTTCTTAAATAATTAATTCTCAAACATATTAAAAAATAAAATCATATTTCATACAAATATTATATTATAATTCTAAATTTTTATCATCTATATTTTCTTTTTCAGAAATTTAACTCAAATATAAACTTTTTGATTTTTTTCCATATTTAATTTTGATAAATTGGATATAATTTCTCTCTTTTTCAATATTATATTGAAACCTACATTTGTTTTTACCTCATTGGTGTTTCTAAAGAAGATTCCATCATCAGTAATATCACCATAATTTTACTATTATCAACATTTTTTGGGATTCAATATTTTCTCCCAAACACACTGAAGTGTTTTAATGTAATTATCCATCAAAACAAAAATCCACATAGAATCTTCTCCTCTATGGTTTTTAGAATGGGCTAGCTTTGGGTTTGAAATTTTACATTCACTACATTATTCCAATAATATATTTAGACACCACCCTTTGGGAGTAATATTTTTTAATTTTATTCACCATTTATTTATTCTTTACAAAAAACATTTTATAATTAAATATAAACCAAAGAATCTTCTCTCATTTTCCCATCCATCTCCCAGGAGATTTGTTTCTCATTGGAAGTGTCTTTTATATGGTTATTTGATAATAATATTTTATTTATTCTGAAGGATTAATTTATCAATCATATATTAAAATTTATGATGCACTCCACCACTTAATTGGTGGAATATAAGAAAGGATGCATCCCATTCTATGTAAAAAAATATAATAAGATAAAATATCATCCACCTCATCTATACCGATCTTTATTTAGAACACATATATCTATGAATAATTGGTCTACAAAATTAATCAATTTCCATTATTTTGTTAATATACATTGAAAACAATATTCCCCTATATATGAGAATCATGTGTCCCCTCTCTAAACCAATATTTAAATTGGCAATATGAATAGAAATAGGAATATTGAATAATTTTTCCATTTTTTAGTGTATGTGCATAAGGCATATATTTGATGAAATTTTCTACTCTTAAATAATTAGAAAAAATTAATCTCAATATATTTAATATTATATAGACTATCATTTTTTCCATCTATTCATTATTTAATTTCAATACCATCATTCAGTTAGAAAACCCTTCCTGTTGAATTTGAATTGGATTTGTGTATCGTAAAATTGTATATTACTTATAATATTATATAATTGATCATCCAAATAGTTCCCAAGGTGTCTTAAAACTCATATCAATATATCATTTTAATTTCAGTACCTATCAATTAAGATGTTTCATTATTTCAATATTGTACCATACTATTAAAATGGTATTTAGCATTTATTAAAAAATTCTAATTTCCAATCATGTGTGGTGAACCGAAACTATTAAAAATATATATTATGTTATATATAATTTCATTAATATAAATTTAAATAAAAATATTTCCCTTTCTTATTTTTTTCATTAAATGAAATTATGTGTTATTTTCAGACATAATATGATCTATCCTCAACAAAATTATTATAAGATTCAAATATTTAGTCCCCTAATTTTAATAGTGAGACTATATTTCCCAATGTAATTAATATTTTTGGCCTTATATATTTATTCCTTGACTTTTCCTAAGTGATAATTTCACACTTCTCATTACTTAAATTCATATAATTATAAAAAGAATTAAAAGTGAAAAATAATACCCATAGATTTTATTGTTTCACTGAGGTGTAATATATATTCTCATCCAAATTTTAGGAATATCTAATAGATATAAACTAGGGTTTAATAGTAAAGAGGTTATCCAAATTGAGATCTTGAGCATGATCAAATCCTTAATTATCAAAATCATATATGTTTAACATGTGCAATCATCATACAGAACAAAATGGTTTCAAGGTGATTCAAATCAGGGAAGAAGAGAACATAAAAATCAACTGTATATTATGGAAGATCCTTATCATCAGTTAAAGATATTTATATCAAAAATATTATCATTAATGGGAGAAAAACACGTGTTGTTTTTCATAGAATTACAATTACTAAAGGCTTTATGCCTCTAAAGCACTATATTGTTATGCATGTTCTTCTAATGATGTGTGTGAGGCCTTAAATGTTTTATTATATATTAAAGATAAATGATATACCATGTTTTATCCCTGTGAAGTCGATTTATATAATAAAAAAAACCTCAATCATATTATCATTTCATCATATTAATTTAAGGGGACACCATGGTACTTCAGATTAGTATTATGATAAATTTGTATTCTTCTAATTAAATCATAGGACTCTACATTGTATACTTTCATATCCTGAACCCTTTGGATCACATTTGGTTAGAATTTTTTTACTCAAATATTTTAATTTTCATCGAATGATTCATTTATATGTTGTTTCATTATTTACAGTTTATATAAAATATGGATTGGAAACTAATAGTTCATGGTTTGCAGATTATATGTATATATTCTATTTCTGTTCAATTTAAAATCAACATTCCTGAATCATGTGGTTCTATATACTTAAGATGATATCATAAAATTTATATTTATTTTACAATAATTATCAATTTTTTTTAAATTAATTAAAAACTATTTACAATGATGTTATATTTTTTAGAAGAAATAAATATTGTACTTGAACCTTTTTCAATATTTGTTTCCATCATGTGGTGGATTGTAAGAAATGTTTTTGAATCAAATAAATTTAGGCATTAACGTACTTGAAAATTATTGGGAAATAGTTCATATTTTTATTTATGAGGGAATTTGATTGTTAGGAGGTTTAATGATCTTCCATACAATAGATCGAATATGATTTTGTCCAATTAGTTTCATGATAATGATGAATAAATGATCTTGGAATTTTATTATGGTCAGGAAAACCATGGGATGTTAAATGTAATGATATAGCCAAAAAAATTATATCGATAATTAGATGGAACCTAATGAGGGGATTATATTTACCGATTAACTCGATGACCACTATAATATTAATTGGAAAAAACATAATGAGAAATATCATGAATTTAGAGCCTATATAGTGGGCTCAGATGATGACAAAAATTATTATAAGCCTGATGAATTCATGTATAATGGGGAATAATACTTCCATTCATGTAGTTTTAATGGGATAAATTTTCATGATGTTCATGGGATGTAACATTTTAAAATTTAAATATTAATGAAATATTACAAAAAATTGATGAAAATAATGCATACAATATCCCATAATGAGTGAAATATTCTTATTATAATGATTTAATATGATGAAAATGTAGAAAGATTTAATGTTTTTGTTCTTCATTAGGTCATGATCAATGAAAAACTAAATAAATTGAGGGATGAGAAAGGATAAAGTACACTCATTATGTGTGAGGATGGCCTAATTGGTATTCATAAAAATAATGAGATCTATAATGAAATTGAGTCTATGATTTATAATTTTATTATAACTAATCTAAAATTTGATTATAAGACCCTTAATTAGGCTTGAATCTACTTATATGGGCAGGAAATGGGTTTTAGATCTACTGGGTTAGTTGCGACTGACTGTGAATGTTAATCAATAAACTATAGAAAATCGGTTTTCCATCTTACAATCCGGGTGGAATGATGAAGATAATTATGTAAATTTTATTTCTAACATGAATTCCATTAATTCTCATTATATAATAATATGTTTCTTTGGATGGCAGGGTGTATGAAAATGTTTTTGGATGGTTTTAAGATGGAAATAATGGAGTTTATTTATTTATGGTTCAATATAGTTATACAGGGAAACTCCCGAGATGGTAGATTGTTGTGCAATTTTTTCCATTATTTTGGTAGGGGTATGCGTAAATTGATTAGTATTGTATTATTTTGGGTACGTTGTAATTTTTAATCCCTGATCACCTATTATTTATTTCTTATCAATAAATTTTTCAATGTTCATGGATTTGGATCTCCAGATCCAAGGATCATGATGTTTGATATCATGTACAATTTATGATATTTTGTTTCTTCTCCTCTAATCGGGATTTCTACATCAATTTAATATGTCCCTAAGTGTCCGAGGAATCCTTATAATTTGAACCTTATTAAGGGGAGTACTTTATCATCACATTATATTCACAAATTCATAGATTATGAAAGCATCCTCATTCATTGAAAAGTATCATTAATTGAGAATAATCACCAAAAATGACTTCCCATGATTCTAGAATTTATTTTTCTTAATTAATATGTTAAATATAATATTATATAAATAAAACATATTATAAACAAATAAAATTTATTCTTTCAAAATATTATTATTTAAATATCCAGGTTATAACATAACTCTTGGTTTAGTGAGTATAAATAAGAATAACAATATTATGAAATATAAATGTATGCCTATTCATTAATTAATTTAATAATCCATCATACATTCTTTGTGAACTAGTGCAAAATGATGATAAAATTATTCAGAGGTAAATGATATATTTTCAAGAAAACTTATTTTATATGTGACGTGTATAATTACCATAATATATAATGATAATAAAACTGATAAATGATTATAATGACATTTTGAAATTATATTTTTATGACTAATAATTAATATTCATTTTATTATTTTTATTAGACATGTAATTACAATAGTCATTTTATGATTTAGAAATTCAATTTCAACAAAATTGATTTTCATTCCATTTTGTACATGTAGTTTGTAAAAATGTTTTAATAATATAATATAATTTAATCAAAAATGGATATCATTTTTTATATAATCATTTAATTATTGGCTTGTGTAATATTTTTTTTCTAAAAATAATGATTTTTGAGAGAATGTTGGGAAATCTCTATTTTTGCAGCGCTATCATTTATTTTGTTTATAGAAATAAGTATAGAAGCCCAATATGTTTTAAATTTGGCATTAAATTAAAACAATTTCCCTTTAATTAGTAATAATATAATTAATTTAAAAATAATTTGATTTATATTTAAATATGGCATAAGAATGTTTTTCGATTAAAAAATAATATTTCTAATTTTTTTTCTTATTTGGGTTTTACACATTTATACTTAAATTATATACTTAAATTACAAAAAATTTAGTCTACAAGAAAAGGATTACAATTTAATAATTATGAGGTAAAATATTTCTAAAAATTTCTATCTATATTTTTTATTACGCATAGTAATCATGGATATTATTTGTTACATAAGTAAGGGTAAAATTAGTAAGAACACATTAAATCTATAGGATAATACTAGAATTGTTATACTAAAACATTCATGTATTAATTTTTATGAGAATAATTCTTCCTAGAAAATACAAAATTTGAATTTTGGGAAATTTATTACCACATACAATTGATAATTACAAATATATTATTTTATGTTATGAATATACACACAATGCCACTCTATTTATTATAATATTACATACATATTTTCACATGGTTAAAACAATTTATAATACATTATAAATGGTTTTTTTATAAATAAGCTATTTTTACAAATTAATTTTTATTTTCATTTTTAGTTAAAAAATAGTTACATTTAAAGATTTCATAATTCCAATAAGTATGATCATGTAATATAAATGTAAATATAAATGATTTTAAAAATATTAAATTAAATTTTGTACGATGGATTTATTTTCTAAACAAATTTAATAACAAATTTAATGAGTAATTATTAGTAACTATGTTTACATTCTAATTTTAATTTTTGTATTGATGTGTTGAATTTCAAATATTAAAGTAACAATAAAAATGAAATTAATGAAATTTAATATTATCAAATATTTAATTAAATTATTTATAAATAAAATTAATAATTAAATATTTATTTTTTTGTGATAGATGGTCTAAATTTATTCTCTTCTCTACTTTGAATCAACTTTTAACCTTATAATTTAATTAGAGACCCTTACAAAGTGATATTTCTGTTACCATAGTAATTTTTAAAAAAAAATTAAATGTGGGGCATTAAACAAATAAATAAGGGTTAAAATATTTCATAACACTATTTTTTTAATATTATAATTTATTTGGAACTTATATTTACCTAACTTAAAAATTATTGATATTTCTTTCAACTTCCATGATTATTATATGTATTATATATTAATGTTCTTGAAATTTAAAAAAGGTTCACACCCTATAATTTGAAATGGAAGACGCTATAATATCTAATATTCACATTTTGATCCATTCTTATTGACCAATCACTTCCCAAATAACATACCTACCTTTCTCTCCATGATCATGGTTCTCTAGTCTCCCATAAAGATGAATATTGTGGTATTAATTTGTAAGAAAAAGGATGCCTCTGAAAGAACATTTATAACTCTTAAATGAGTACTTTCACTTTGTATATTCTTATACATTCTATAATTATATCATACCCATTTTTATATCATAACATCATTATCATAACTTGAGTTATATGTTATTATTTCTATGTTATAACACATATCCCTCTCAATCTCCATCATATGTGAAGTAAAAACATCACTCGTGAATTATTGCGAACATCCACATCCTTAATGTGATGTGTTGTGTTTCTCATTACCACCAAAAAATATATTTTATTAAGAGAGATTAAATAAATATATATGGGATTGGTCTGCTTGTCTGATGTTTGTGTCTTGGTTCATGGTTTCTCTTCTTTGATTTTGTTGTTTGTAAGTGGTGAAGTGATGAAATGGTGAAGTGGTGAAGTGGTGGTCAGATTTAGTGGTGTGGCAATGAAGTCATGTTTGGTTTCTCAATTTTTCCTCAAAGTGTTTGAAAAATAAAAAAATTATTTTTCAGAATATATATGATATTAATGAAATAATTTAAGCTATTTATGTAAAATATTGTTCTTATATTCATACTGTTACAACCACTAATAAATTATAACTTCACTAGTGCATACAGGTGGACTACAATGTCCATGAAGTGATGTGACTCATTTTACATGTCATACATTCATAAATGATTCAATAATTTAATTTGATGCATAAATTTTTTATTTATTTCAAGAATAATGAATTTCAACTAATGGATCCAAGGTATCATTGCCCATGTTCAACATACCAATTATTTTCTAAAATTATGAACTAAAAATTCACAAAATGACAAACACTAATTTATCATATTTTATAAATATATGAGGTTTAATAAAAAATGAAATAAAAGAGATAATAATTAGTAAATAAACCTGAAAAATAATCTTCTAAATGATGAAAATTAATATGTTTTATGTAAATTGGAGACAATGTTTGTATATGGGGAGTTTGACTCGATATAATGGGGTTTATAACTCAATTTTTTGTTGTTAGGTTATATTAAATCTTCATTTAATATTTAATGAAAAACTCTATTTTAATTATATATGATTGTTTTATTTTATATTTCAACATTATTTATTGGGATTTACATATTTTACAAATAATTAATTTTATCAAATAATTCTCACTTCAATGTTTCGATCATTGTAAGGTTTTCTCATATTTCTTTTATTTATAAGAGGCATATTCCATATCGGAAAAATATTTTTTATGTGATATTTTTAAATCTTATATGGTCGTCTATATATTGAATATCATTATATTCATGTTATTTTAAGACTCATTTGATGTTATTCAATTCATTTGGTACATGATATAAAAGTTTTAAAAGTGTTAAGGTTTTATTATACAATCCCATTTTTATAAAGAACATATTATGTTAAAATTTAAATTTGAGTTAATTATAACCTATTTATAATTTAAATTAAATATATTTTATCTCATATGGTTATTTATTGTGATTACATGTTTCCAGTTTATTTATTACCCTTTTTATATTGTAATATTAAAAATGTTTTTTATATATAAGGCTACAATATTCACATTTTTCTTCACAAAATTTTTCATCCATGCCCATTATTAATAATATGTTCTTAAGAATGTTATTTTATATGACCAAATAATTATTTAAATTAATTTTCAACCATATTTTACTATATTTTAAATGTTTTAAAATATATATCCTTATCATTATCCCAATATGGTTATTTGGGTTTTTAACCAGTATGGTAAAATGAATCCTTATGTTAACATTTAATGAGTGAATGTTTTTTAATTAAGTCATAACTATTAATATTTTAAATTTTTTATTTACAACTTTCCCTGCATATATTCATGTAATTTAATTTTCTAACTATTATATAATTTTTTTAAAAAATATGCCAAAAATGTAAAATTTTTGTCTTGTTTTCAATAAATGGTTTGAATATTCTTTTAATGCTATTTTCATCTATTTAAACATCATTTATTGATTCTTAATATTTATTAGAGACATACTATAAAGATAATGTACACATTATTTATTGGGATAACATATTTTAATATAGTTCTATTAATTGACATGGGAAAATATTAACATTTTTATGATACTTTAAAATATGAAAACATTTTGAAAATTATGTATTGATTTTTTATTCAGTTGTTTGATATAAATAATGAATTTAACATAGAATGTAATGGTTGTGGCCCATTATAGATCCTTCTTGAATCACCAGGTCTCAAGATAGAAACTATAATTAACATTTTTCATATTCCTTACCTATTTAAATCTACTGACATGGAATAAGGCCATGATGTAATTATTCATATTTGTGACAAAATTTGTTTTATCATTCTATAACTAATCATTATTATGTGTGCGATTATATATGTTTCAATTTGATGCATGAATATATTTAATTTTTTGATATTAGTAATATGGAATATTTTATTAGTGTTTATATTTTCTATATTATTCATCATTTATTTGTTCATTGATAGATTTTGTTTTATGATTTAACTTACTGAGCATTTGATCTGACTCATTATTAATTTTATTCACTGTCTGTGATATTATCATGGGATCTATGTGTAATTAGATGAATATACTAGAAGAAATAAGAATTTTACAAATATAATTTTATGTTTTATTTTATTTTTTAAAATATAAATTCTGTTTCATGTATGTATATAGTCACCCTAGAATACTAAAATATCTATTTTTTTGGATGATATCAATTTTATATTGTGGTATTTCTGTAATATAGACACTGGATATAAGAAACAATATTCTGGATGCTATGGGAAATGTTTTTATATCATTTTCATTTTAAAATTGTCCTTTTGTTTTAAATTATTTATGATTGAAACCATTATACTCTAACGCAGGTAATTAGTTAATTCATTATTCAACAACTTTTAAATACTTTCCATGCCAAATTTTCTCTTTCCCTTGGGATTTTCACAAGAAACATTTATATACAGTAGCTTCTTCCTTGAGCCACATGATTATATTACATCATTATATGTATTTATGATCACCTACATCATTTTCAATTTAATTTAACATATTTATCGTTTATTTTATAAATTAAATAATTTCATCAAAAACATTATCTTTTTCACTAATATTCAACTCAATATAAACTAATTTTAAAAATTCGAACAATACCTAGTTCAACTAAATGAATTTCAATCAAGGATCTTTTTATCATTTATTACTTCAAGATAATATGAAAATTGTCTTATTAAATAAATAATATTTCCATTATTATTATATTGATATTATTCCTCTAAAATTTATCCTTCATGATCATCCATTTAGAAAAAATGGATTTAAGTTGATTATATTCATCATTTTTATGTTGATCTTTATCAACATTTTTCATCATTTCATATACCAAATCAGATTTTATTTTGGTTTCCCTATTTTCATAAAAGTAATATTATTCATCAAATCCATTTCATTCAAATATAATTTACTGAATCCTTTTTCAGATTGTGTTTGGAAATTTAATGTTCTGTTTTTGTGAAATCATCCTTCACTATTTTCTATATATATATTAACCATTACATTCTTATCCATATTATGTAAATATTTATATTATTAATATATGTATGTATTTTGTACATTAAATGATATGAAAATTTTATTTTTACCCAAACCATCATCATAGACCACTAATTGTTTCCCATATTTTATAAAAACTCATCACTAATATAATATCATTATTTTTTTATTCTTTACAATCAATATTTTATTTGTGTCCATAAATTATATATCCTTATTTGAGTGAAATTTTAATGTTTTCAACATACATTCATTTTAAATATGACTGTATTTTTATATAATCAATAGAAAAATCCCCATTATTTTATTATATAAATGTTTTCACTTTAGGATGACATAAAAATTTGTATCACTGTAAAAACGATCACAAAAATATCATTATCCATTATCTTATTACCATTATAAGGAATAAATCATTGAAATCAATGCTATATATGATGAAACCATCAATATTTAACTTGGGATAATCTTATGATCATTAAACATCTTATGAAGAACTAGTTACTTGTGCTAATTCATTTTACTATCCAAATTTTTTATAATATATAATGATACCCATAATAAATTGTTAGGCATAAAACTCATCACCTTTAGATATAATTTAATAAAAAATTAATTATATTCAGAATTGTTTAACATTTCATCTATGTTAATAAATTTCCTATCATTTTCAGTCATGGAAATAATTTTAACATTACTAACTTTTATTCCTATAGTTGAAACTTAGTAATCATGGAATCCAAGCCACCGTAGACGAGAAATCATATATTGGATATATATTTTCTAATTACAAAATTCTAATATCCTAATTCTTTTTTACATTTTATAAATTCTCCATTATAAAAAAAATACCTATGACAGGTTCATTATCCCAAACCTATGGCCCTATTTTCACTTATTTCAACCACATATTCCCATCATACCTTGATTGGTTCGTGAATTTTGGTTTTTATATTTTCTCATCTTTTTCTGGATCCTTTTCTTTATGTTATAATGATTTATATAACCCTTTTATTACTAACCACCCAATGAAATAATCCTGATATGAAATATAATTGTATTGATATGTTATTTCTACATGGATAAAGGGATACTTGACAAAGAATACACTGAATATGTATTAATGATCTACAGGGTAACCCTATGAATATTATGTGATTATTATATTTTTTATTGATTCATGGATTATTTAAGAAATAATAAATCTTCTTCTTGATCTATATATTTCTTTATAAAGGATATATAATAAAATAGAAAATATAAATGTTCCCATTAAGAAAATATATAGAGAAGAAAAAATAAAAATAAATTAATTTGTTATAAATATGATTAAATTTCGCACGATCAAACTCTATATCATTAATGTGTTCCTAAACTGGGGATTCCTATCTATATTTTAGGTTTAGTATTTTTCAATCTATGTTTTCACATCATATCTCAATCTCTAAATTACCTCTTCAAATTTCAAGAAATTTATCCTCTAAAAATGTATTATTTTAAATTTTGACATGTCATCCTTCACATGGTCATTAAATATTTCAATTTCAAAATAATTATAGTGAGAATATTATTCATTATTTATAAAATCCAAAACATTCCAATTCATTAATTAAAAAATATTGACCATTTACCACAACATGTTTGTTTCTACCATTACTGGTCTTTATCTAGCTTATATCCAAATTCCACAAACTATAACCACCGTGATCTTTATAAAATGATCACATATTTCATTTAGAATAGTAATATTTTTCTTATCATGAATGAATATTTTTTGGAAGACTCGTGATCATGAAAAATTAATTATTTCTGTGAAGTGACATTCTCCATTTCTACCTCAATAATCATATTTCAATTTCATTGACCATTACATAAAACCAGCTATAAAAATGGTCTTCATAGAAACATATTACCACTTCAACAAACTATTTTGGTTAATCATACTTGAAAAATATATAGCTTCTAAAAATATGTTTTTTTTCACCCTAATGCACATTTGAGAATTTAAAATTCACCAAGACACACCATATGATGTGTCAATCCTGTAACATTAATTCTTCCTTTAATATCTCATTAGATGATCATTTTCCAAAATAAAATTAACAAATAGATTATTTTATGATATAATAACGTCATTCATTAATGCATAAATCTCCTACAATATTTTGTAAAATTAATTCTCCTTTATATATTTCCCACAAAACATTGGTCACAAAAGTAAAATTCCCATTCTGACTCTACCATGACATATGAAACTTAAGTATGGTATGGTTTAATCATCATTCGCCAAATTCTATTAATAACCATATTATAACATATAAAATATTATCCATGATTTATAATAAGTAAAGTGAAACAAAAAATATATTATTTATAGAATATAATTTTTAGAAACATGACACTATCCTTCCAGCATTCTATAATAATTCTGTCAATATTAGAGAACAACATGACAAGTTCTATCAATAAGGGAATGTGATCCATACATTCTGATTCACCTCAACACCAAATATTTATCTTTCTCCATTTCTCCAAAAGAGTAGTAATAATACAATGAGGATGATATAAACCTTCACAACCATTTAAAAATCATATATCTGTTTGATTACTTCAAAACTAAGGATATAATTCATTGTTTGATCTCCCTTAATATAATATAATAAAATCAAAGATAGATTAAATCATAAAAAAATTAATATATTCATAAATATTATTTATTTAACTTTAAAAAATGGATAGTTATATATCTAGATAGGTTTTGGTGGTTTGTATCTTCTACTATTATACAAGTGGTTTCCCCACAAAACACCTAAGATGATATTATTTATTATAACTCCATAAAATTGGGGTTTAAAATGATAAATCAATTTTTAAAAATTATACATATTCCACTAATCATTTATGTCATAATTTCATGTAACAATTAGAATGATATGATTCACATTGAAATGTGTACACGAAATAGGGATCTATTAATACCAAGTGAGAATATAAAATTGTATGATATGTGTCACATATGGAATACTGTTATGAATAATTTTATTATTTTTAGATTTAATTATTCTATTAACAACAATAATAATATTTAATTTATGGTGATTGTAACACTCCAATCATTCACGGTATGCTTCTCTTTGAATAATATATTAGCGTGTGTTGTACGCAACCTCGAGTTCTAACACACACCACAACCAATCAAACTGGCCGTTATGAATAGTAATACACACTTTTTGAACTTTTATAAATTTTATCTTTCAAAATGGACTTCATTTTTGGATTCATAATATCAAAATTAGATTAGGGTGAATTTTTGGTATTTTTCTGAAAACATTAAATTTTTGATGAATAGTGAAAAAACACTGGGTTATAGTTTAAACCCGAAGTTTTATTTAAATAATTATTTATTTTATTTAATTTTAATTAAGGTCAAAATAGATACATAATACCTATATATGTTCAATGTAATTCATTGGAGTTAGTTTAGAATAATTTTAGATATATAAATATTTTATGGAACTTTTCCCCGTATTTTACCCACCTCCTAGGAGAAATTGGAAATTTACATAAAAATTAATTTTACCGCTTCTGTGTGTGGAATTTTGAATATTCGATAGACATGATTAATATCAAGGAGTAAAATGTGGTCCAATAAGATAAAAATAATTAGTGGTGAATAGTATCTTTTTACTTTTATTTACTACGGTTAAAAGTAAATAGGGTAATTATGGGTAAAAATGATATTAATATTATCCTAACACATGTCCTAATTCTATTGGAAAAGTGTATCTCAACCAAAATAAAACTTAGAAATAAAATATTATCATTTAGGTCCACTTGGATTCGACTAGGACATTAATTATTATTTAATTCAATGAAGAGTTAAAAGAGTTAAAATCAAAGTTTATTTATAAAACATTTTTAATATAGGGTTATATATAATATAAATTCTATTATAAAAATTAATTATAAAGCTAAAAATATTTCATACATAATGATATATTATATATAATTTTTATAAATTAAATAATTTAATTTTTTTATGACACAATGGTGATGTAGTAATTATCTAACTAATGAAATATTAAGATAATTGAAATTATAAACACCCAAATAAATGTAATTTGAAACTTTTTATGAATTATATTACTTTTCTAGGCTAATATGACATATTTGGACTGGTTATATGAATTTGTTTCGAATTAATAATACTATTATGAAATTATCAAAAACAAAATACCTAATAGTGACAAAATTGACAAAAAAAGAGTTTTTAAAACAAATATTATATTATTAATTTATATTAAATTCCTAAAAATATATGGTTCGGCCAAGAGACTTATATTATGATATTTGTATCATTAATGGACCACTTGGCAGTTTCTTGGAAGTTTATAGTAAGTTTATTGAGTATAAAATATAAAAATACAAAGAGACATGGTATGTGTCAAACTAACTAACTAAGAGTTAAAACTAAAAGATAAGGTTAATAAAATGACTCAAACCCATCTAAAACTTATTGGTTGAGTGTTTTTCGACCTATAACCACCATAAAATTTAAATAATCCACTTTGGATCCATTAGAAACCGAATATAAATTTATTATAAAATAATATTTCTAGCTTTTCCTAAGGTGCCCCTCCTCCCCCTTATAAAAAGACACAACTTCTATCGAATTGTTCACACCTTCAAAGCCTTTTAGTTCTGCCAAAACCGGCCCAAATACTCTCTCCACTTCCCTCACTTCATCATAGAGGCATTATTTAGATCCGAAATCCATCCTAGAGATCCATTTTGATCAAATAAAAAGGAAGAACCCGAAGAAGAGGTAATGTTTTCACCACCCCCTTTCAAGTTCCTTTCTTCTTCAACTTCTTCATTCTTTGTTATTTACTTTCTAAAATAATAACTACAGTATCCTCTATATAATTTTATGTTATTATAAATATGGTACAACCATATTCAGTATTCTATCCATCCTTTGAATTACATGTCACCATACGTGCATACGTACGGCTTACCGTCTCCATGTCGTGGGGTAATTGTTATTCAAAACATTATTATTTGGATGGGTATAATAATGATGTGTAATTCATGTAAACAATAAATATGACATGATAAATATTCTGTATATATGATATACCATCCAATTTTATATTATTTTAATATCAAAATAATGATATTGTCGCACATGCGTACGTACGGACTACCGTCACCACGAACGCGATGAGATTCATTCCCCATCGTATCCATTCAAGTATAATTCTAATTTGATGATTATAAATAATGTTTAAGGACATTATATCATTCTGGATATGAATAATATATATCCCATCCATAAAAAATATGGCTCACATAACAAATAATATAATGAAAAATGAATCTGTTAACACCCGAAACAATGATAATACTAAGATATTATTAAAAAATCAATGTTAAAATATCATATATGATATCATATTAATGTATATGATTATTGTATAATTTAATAACAATTATTTCACCATTATAAAAGAGGTTAACCCACCCTCAACCAATGAAAAGTACAAGGTAAGGGTTTATTTCACAATCTATTCATTATCCGAGGTTGTTTATACGTAATTATCTACTGGGACCCCTTTATCATCCACATCCATGTTTCTTAAAAATGTTTTTAAAAACATTCTTACTATTTTACCGAATATGGGTTAGAGTCATTTATACCCTTGTTTTACTTTTTATAAGAATTTTATAAAGGAATCTTTCCTTCGTTTTCCGAACAAGGTCCTTTTTATCCTTTTCGACAAAATTAAGGTAAGAATGTCTTTTTTTAACTTATACGGTAGGTGCGACTATTTTCTACCGTTATAAAATTTTCGAAGCTCCCATTACAAGTTTATAAAAAAAAATTAAACTAAATTTTATCTTTTATAATTATGAGACATTTAAATTATTTCAAAAAAAGAGATATTTCTTTCAAATAGTTTTAATTTCATCTATCTCAACATCCTTTGATGGATTTTATGTTTTTTTGAAGTTGATTTATTATGATACAAAACTTCCATATTTTATTGAAGGTTTTGTGATATGTTTGACTGTGGATGTGTTATTTTTATACCCTTCATGGTTTATGGAGAAAGTATTTACATTTCGTATGCTAGTTTTAATACGAATGATTATGTTATGTTTAAACATGATCATATAAGGAATGCATTGGATTTAATAAGTGACGGGTGGAGCCCACTATAGCTCCACGATGCATAGGTAGGTCTCATGAGACAAACTAGTTTCTTGGCACAAGGCTTTGAAACAATATTATTTGAAGTCTTGGTACGAGGCCTTGACTATGTGTTTTTGATAGTCTTGCATTATGCATTCTATCATTATGAAATTTGTAATTAATATTGCCTGGGATTATTTGACTAGTAGAATATCCAAGTGAATAAGTAAATGAAATTATTTCATTTTATTGTTGCCATATTATGCTGCAGATCAAGTTTAAAAGGCTTTTGTTTAAGTTATACATTGCCTTAAATTTTTATGCTTATTTATGAAAGTTTTCGCTATATTGTTATCCATACTGAGCATCTGAGCTCACCCCTTTCAATGTTTTATTTTTCCCAGGATGTGAAGATGAAATTTATGAATGACCTATGGGGATATTTTGAGGGGATATGAGGACAAGTTGTTATTGTAGTAGTTTTCACTTTATTATGGAATGTAAACTTTATGAATGCATCTAGTTTGTCCTTGGCTACTAAACTAATCATTCTTTTGAGACTTGATCTTTTGTGATCATGCCAATGTTATGTAACAATGCACCGACTCTGGGTAACTGGGGTGGGGGAATTACAGTGTTTTTGTAGATAATGTTGATCTTCACAGATATTTAATTAAGAAGAATCTATATAAATGTTTCAATAAGAGGGTAAATAGGATGGTATAGATAAGTGATCATAAATTTATTACTGATATATCTATGAATATATCAATTAATAAAAATCATTAATATATATTTTAGTATAATTTTGGTTATAGATAGAAATATAGATAAAATTTAAGTATGAAAAAATAATGAATGTCATAATATTTAATGGAAATAATAAATATGAATTGATTTGTTTAAAATAATTACACAATAAAGAAAATGTTGAGGTGAAATTGATTAAACAATTATCATTAGAGAATATATAACTCTTATTAAAACAAAATGAATTAATATTATTATGAAAAAAGTTATTATAAGTATATATACCATCATTTTCATAACTATAAAAGGAATACTTATTTGTTATGTATTTATCAATTTTTTATATCAAATATGGACGAATAAAATGTGGAAGCTAGTGAAAATTCATAGGAATAACAACATTTTTGGACCTCACAACTGTAATTTTTGTAAACATTATTATTATCAATGGAATTATTAACTGATAAAATTCTTTCTTAACACTTGTATATTTTCATTATTTTTATGAAAATGATTTTTTGGAATATTTTGGAAATGATTATAAATTCTAGATTTTGGAAACCAAAAATAATGTCACAACAAACTACATTATGGAATTTATGTTTTAAATAATTAATTTGGATTGTTTAACGTAAAATTAAAATACCATAAAAATTACTATTCTACTATTTTTATATATTATTTAATTTTAACACATAATTGAAGATATATTATCATGTGATAATAATGTTATTATGCCATAATACAATAGTAATCCATGATTTGAGTAACCAACGATGTACCATTTCACTATATATTAGTAACCATTTAACCATGAACGTCATAAATAATGGTTGGTTATGAATCCATTGATCTTGTACCATAATTATGAAAAATGAATAATAGATATATCCTAAAAAATACATAATATGATAAGATACATAGAATTATAACACAACTTGTGCTTGATGGATTAACATTCAAAGAAAAGATCAATTATTTAAACATATGAGTTATACTATAGTACTATTGAGATAACTATATATTATATTTGAGTTGGGGTCATTACACAAGAATGTGATAATATATTGATTTTAATGATGGAATATAAAGATACATTTGTGTAAAAAATGGTTATTTTATAGATATAAATTCTTTGCAGGAAAATAAATAGAATTATTCTATGATGAACTATTTTTATATAGATTGTATTTTTAATGAACTATTATCCATGTATAATTTTCCATAGTGGGATAAGACATTTGGAAAATTGGTGTAAAAGACATAGATAAAGCCATTATGACCCAAACGTTTTTCTTGTATTAATATACACTTTTATATCATGTTTTTTAATCTTTTCATATTAATTATACATTAATTATTAACAATTTTTCAGTCATTGGGGAGTATTTTAAATTATGTATAATTAATTAATTGTAGGTGGATTCCTTTGTAATCTAAGATTGAATTCATTATAATTCATATGTTTTTGTTGGCTACGATCGTGAGATTATATTTCTATCTTATTCTCTTCTAATTCAATGAGAAAATTGTTAATGCTGAAGGAAAAAATATGATAGTTAAAACATTTAGTGGAAACAGTTACATGGATACTTATTCATCAAATAATATTGGGTTTTAATGTATATTATATGTGTATGATTAATTTTTTAATGATTATTTTTGATGATTATTATATAGTTGACTAAAATTTATTTAGAAGATGAAAATTAATTTGGAATCTTGAATGTAATCAATTTTATTTTATTTACATATAAATAAAAACATATTTTTTTGGAAAAACAAAATTCGAAATTATCATTTTATACAATATTTTTTAAATAAACAATATGTTATTTAAAATAATTAATTTCACTACATTATTTTAATTTATAATTTAAATATTCATTGATCAATATGTTCCATTAATCAGAGATTTGTTGTGTTTTTTGTACACGATGGATTGATATTAAAATCATGAATAAAAAATTTTATATTTATTTTATTTTTTCATCTAGAAAATATAATATTTAGAAATTTTGCATCATTTTTAATCAAATTTTAATATAATGGTGGTTATTATTTTTAGAATCATTTTCATCAGAAAAATTTAATCTCAATTAGAGAAAAAATATTGATAACAGTTTTACTTGATTTAAATCACTTCATTATTTTTCCTATTACCTTGTTATTCATTTCTGAAGAAAATGGATTTTTTATCCATGAATTTTTCATGTGAACAAACATAATTCAAACCACTTGATTAAGAATTATGTATTACTTATCGCCCTTATATTTTAATATTTATTTTGACATATACCTCTATAGTCAATAGAAATCAATTATTGTAAAAAAATATCCCCGAATTGAATTAAAATTTTACTAGGATTATCATTGTGAAATTTCTATAAAGGAAATGACATATGTATATTATAAATAGTGTATTTACTTTCATTATGTTATTTCCATGAAGTATAATGTGACCACCAACACATGTGAACAAAATCAAAATGAAATCAATTAAAATAATGATATAAAATGTCATCTACTTTATTGGAATTAAATATAATGTTCCATTAGTACACCACAACAATTTTCTAGATATTGGTTACATTTCAAATAATAATTTTATATTTGGTGATTTAATAAGGATATGGGCCTTTTTATTACACCTAAATGTGAGATCAAGAGATTAATTAAAAACATTTTACCATATATTGATAACTATATGAGATTTGTTTTCCAATGAATGGTTCCCTTTCCTCATCTATGGTGAAAATTTTTAATGATATTCAATGTTTTGTTCAATGATATGTAGAATAACCATTTTTAGATTAGTAATTTCTTAAATTTAATTTCATCAACTCCCCAACACATATATATAAATTTAGATACAATAATATATTAAATAATTCTGAATGCTTCCAAAATTAAGAGTTAATTTTAATATTTTTTTTGAAAATTCATATAATTAATTAGATAATGGAAATTGAATTCATTATTTCGGAAAAATTATCATTAAATTTATTCTTAGTGAATATGATATTCAATGTCCCTTTTATGGATAATTTAAAAGTTAATTAGAATTATAAGTTAATTGTCCCAATGGAATCATTATCTATGAAATTGGAAGAACTATTAGCTATCCAATTTTTTGGGTAACCAATAGATCAACAACCCATTTCATATAATATGTGTTGATTTTTTCACTTATGTTATGTTTTTAAGTGGTGTTGTAGATAAATAAAATGGATTAAGTGTTCTCGTTTGGGTATAACTGATATTAATATTTATTTTAAAATAAATATGTATAAAAATAAAAGGTGGTGACCCATAAAAACTGACGAAAGAAATAAGAATCTTTGAAATATTTCAATCATATTCGGGTTTCACTATGTATTTATGAAAAAAGTTATGATTGAAATAATTTTCCCCAATAAAGTAAAATTATACAACTGAAACTTTATCATTTTCCACCGAATTACATTCTATATAATACAATAAATAAACCAAATAATTACAATATTATTTCATTTAATACCTCCAATTTTATTCTAAAATCAAAAATAAGTTAAGATGAAGATTAAAAATTAATTGATATTTTTGAACAACAATCAATAAAATCTAAATAATATTGAATATTACGTGGGAAATCTCTTATATTAATTTTATAAGAAACTACTCATCAAGATAAAAAGAAATATATTAGTACCTTAGGAAGAGGAGATCATTATAACACTTATTATTAGATATTGGATAAATGAAAAGGAACCCACTAATGAGAAAGTTGTTAATTAAAGGAATGAAATGGTGGAATCAATAAAAAACAATTACTAATGAAATAAACCCAAGATGATGAGATAGATGAAATATAGGTGGATAAGGACACTTATATCATACCTAAAAGTATTCATTATTATGAATCCATTCCCAACATAGAGATGTATCCCCATGGTAAGTATTAATCTCAATATATTAAATTCATTATGATATTAAAATAGATATACAAAAATATTCCAATTAACTGAGGTAATTTCAATAATTTTAGTGTATTCTAAATTCCTTAGGATACACCTATCAGATTAAAATATATTGGAGAACATTGGAGTGGTTTCAATGACATAGGATTTCTCGATATAGATCGATAAAATCTACTACATTAATTTTATGATATATGTAGCCTCTCAATTCCATACATGAATTTGATTTCTGGAAATATATTAATGAGCTAAATTAAAATATCATCATAATATAGTTGATTTTGAGACTTAACATATATGATCATAACCCTATAAGAGTTATCAATCAGCTAGTAAACAATTTTTTTAAAAAATGGAAATTTAAATTCTAAATGATTATTAATATTTATTTTCTAAAATTATTTAGGTATTGTTTCATCAGTAACATGTTTAATAATTTAATTTATATTAATTTTAATAAATTTTCTTTTTTTTATGGAACATGATATATTATAATATTAAACAAACTATAATATACATATAACCAGATATCCATTATTGATTAATCAAATTTTATTTTGATAAAATGATAAAATTTATATGACTAAGATCAGTTGTGCTGAGATAAAATTGGTAAATTATTGAATATATTTTAGTGAGATTTTATTTTCATCAACTAATATAAAGTATAAAATAGAGATCTCCACATATGGTTAAATTGTGTTATATTACACAATAAATATATATACTTCCATCATAACGAGACTAATAATGAGTTTCATTAAATATGTGGATTCATAATTTGATAATGATTTTTTCTTGCAAAAAATGTTTCATACTATTTTTCAAGTTTAAAATGAGATTATGAGAAAAACATGACATGGGTAGGGATGAAGATTTATGGGTATCATAGTCTATAAATAGGATTCAAATATGATATTATTATGAAAAATGAATTTTCTCGCACTAAGTGGTTCATATACCTCAAAATCATTACACAATATATTTATGTAGTGCTGGGAACATCCCACTATGTGTAGGACATGGATTTATACCAGTGTTGGAGAAAAGGTCTTGTATTATTAAAATCCATATTTAAAATCACTATTGAAACCTGTTTTTCTTGGAATAAACATTTGAATTTAAAATTACTAAAATTATGGAATAGTAATATAAGGCCCCAGCCTTAAACCTTACTTAATCTTGAGTTAATACAAGATTACACATTGAGAATCTTTTCAGGTTTAGAGTTTTAGAGAATTAGATCATAAAACTTTCATTACATTCCACATTTAAACAAAGTGGTTACATAAAGATAGTATTCATTTTTCCCATCAATAGAAACATATTTAAAATAAAACATGGATTATTTCTTGACACTTCCTTGACACCATCATCATATCATGTACCTTTACCTTGACCTATGAAAACCATTTCAAAAAAACATGGTATGAGCATAAAAATCTCGGTAAGGGATATAAAAATATGGAAAGGAAACATGGGTTCATATATACATAAGAATAAAATCATACTTTACCCATAAAACATAGGCACTTTAACATAACTCATAAAATAATGAATAAATCATAGAAATTATTAGACATAAAAGGTAACTTGAGGCATTCATAACATTCTTACGTATGGAGTAACCCTCTTAGTTACGTTTGGAATACCCATCACAGTATATTCCCTAAATCTCTTCGGAGAAACCTTAACGTTTCACTCCTTCGCGTTACCCAATGCATTGGAGAGCTATATCGGGCTCACCAACCCTTAGTTTATGACGGAACCACCCGTTTTCATAACAATGACCAAGAATCATTTCACATAAAACTTGCATAAAGGAAACATATCATTTCCACATTTCAATCACAATATAACATTTTAGTATATTGAAATAATGAATCCATTAAAAAAAAACCATTTCCAAAACCATTTAAAACATTTAATAAAGATATTTTTGAATCAAAGTGTCCCATACCACCTTGAAGCTTTTAAAATTTTAAACCATTAATATCCATATAAATAAATCCTTAAAACCATTTTGAAAACATGGATATTAATAAGAACAAATAATTAAAACATTTAAAGCGATATTTTGGTTAAAGGGGTTCTACCAAAATTAGAGACACTTGAATACAATAATTGAGGAATAACATTTAGTCAGAACTTTATAATATCATGAGAATAAATGGATTCATGATATATTATTCCAAAGGAAAGTATATACACCATATAAGAGTGAATTGGACCATAACAACAATGAAGTCTCAATAGAAATGTCAAATGTGATGAATTCCCTTATAAAGAAGGTATCCTTAAATTAAGGATAATTCAATCTCCAAATTATGTGTGAAAAATATAAGTAAACCCAATATAAGTGGATATTAAGTTTAAAACAATAAAATTTCATTCAAACATATTCAAAAGATGACATATTCAATGTCGAACCCAAGGAAATCAAAATTGGGTTAAAAAGTTCCCTTGGTAAAATTCGACAGCCTAACGACATCACTTAAAAATTCAGAAAATTAGTTGATGAGAGATAAAAAGGGCATGTCATCAGTTGGAAATAAAATTTACATCCATAAGGATATAAAAGAACATATCCCAACATAATAGAATGTGAATTAAAAGACACAACAAAAGAAGTCTTTTAAAAAGATGAGGGTGAAAGGTCCCCTTACCGAGTTGGGTAACTTTCGAAACGTACACCCCATGGAAGAAGGGTCATACAATGAAGATGAGAATACCCATAAATGAAATTATATTATACTAATAGTAAAATAATGGGAAGTACTTACATCACAGAAAAAGGAAATAGTGGCCAATGTAGCATGGATCTCACGGGAACAAAAAATGAGATGGAAATCCCCTTATGTAAATTCGGCAGCCTAACGGCGCCACATAAAACTTCCAAAAATGGATTGATGGGATCAAATAGGGTCTCTAATAACATAAAAATTACAGAAAGAGGAACATAAAATAACATCCTCCAACATAAGAACATGGATCATAAAAGAAATGACATAAAAGAGAGTAATTGCAAAGAAAGAGAGAGGTAAGATCCCTTACGAAAATTCGGCAGCCTAACAGCGCCACTCAAAACATGAAAAATAGATTGATGAGATAGAATAGGGTCTCTAATCATATGAAAATACAAATTACAGTAAGATTAATATAACAAATATCATCCCAATCACAATAAAGATGAGCTTTAGAAGGAATGACATAAAAGAGTGTACTTAAAAAGAAAGAGAGAAGTAGGATCCCTTACTTCAAGTCCAACTTGTCTTGTTCGTTTCTTTATATTCCTGAATAATAAACTTTGGTCAATTTATAATTGCTTAATTAACTCCTATAAAGATTATTATTCAGTTTATATCACATATTTATTGTTATAATAATTTTTTAATAATACGAGTTCATATTGGACGTTTTTGTCGATGTTTGGTACATGAGTCAAAAATTGAACTTGTTGGAAAATAATTTTCCATGTAGTTATAGGTACATAATTTCCATAATAGTATTGAGGTTTTAAATATCATATATATCCAGTATATATTCATTTTATACTATTCCATATAATTTTGAGATAAAAATTAAAAGCACTGTTCATGGAGACGGTAGACCGTACGTACGCATGAACGCTACATTCATTTTTGTGCCATATTAATAGAATTAAAACAAAATTAGTGATATATATTATAATTCAAGTATTATACACATCATTTAGATGTAATATATTACATATATATCCATTATATATATGTACTTATAATAGTACATAACATTTGGAGATAAGAAATGAAATGTACCGTTCATGGAGACGGTAAGCCATACGTACGCATGAACGCTACTTCCATTTCTATTTCATATTTTATGGAATTAAAACATAATTATACATAATATTATTTTAATTCCAGTATGGTATCATATATAATATCATTAAATATATCCTTTATACGTACCACATATGGTATTAACGAATCAAATCACTTTGAGGGGGCTGTAGTCCACACTTCCTTAAATGAAGATATCGCGTTTACCCATAATGGAAACCATAAAGGTATGCCATAAATTAAAAATAAATAAGCTTATGTAAAACATAAAAATATTAGATATTATATATAAATATAGTGTCATCTTAATGGCCACCTATGAAGGTGTTAGAATAATGTTGAACAATCATCGTTTCGGGAGGCAGAAATTTTCCATCCATGGAAACAGTATGTTCTTTAACCATTAGATATAGGTGTGTGTAAGTTTATCTCGAATAATTCTTATAACAACATCCTATTATATTGAAGATACTAGATTTTTTACAAAATAAATGAATAAAAAGAGTTTAGGGGTTTGGAGAAGAATAATAAAACAAAAGGACACAAGTGAAGACATTACCTTTAAATCAGATAACTTCCTTTGATTTGAGCTTAAAGGCTTCATTGGAATGGATTATGCCCAAATTGAGGCTTCAAGGAGTTAAAGAGGGATGTGCAGAGACAAAATGGGCAGGTTTTGGACGAGCCAAAGGCTTTGTATGCGTGGGTAAGGAGGTAGAGGTGGGGGCCTTTTATAAGAGGAGAGGAGGGGCACTCTTGGAATGGTATAAAATGTAACTTTATTTACAAATGCATTTCGGATTTTAATGGTCCCAAATTGATGTGTTTCGAGGCTAAGGTGATAAGGGTTATAAATCCACCCATAAAATAGGTTTTTTACATGTTTATGTCTTATATGTTACATTATCATTCCATTTTATTTAAATCGTTAAATAATGAGGTCATCGCTGCATCATCATGATGTCATAATCAATTTAATCTATTTAATGTCTAAAAAATATAAAAAAAAATACTATGATGTAGGAAATCTTTTTATCTTTACAATTAATATTTATAGTCCAAAATATCATTTACTTAGACAAATGTAAAAATATTTTACTTAGGTGATACATTCTTTGTTACAGTTAACATTCCTTAAAAATAAAAAGATAGAAAGCCACTTTCTCACAAAAGTGATTCCATGGGGCCCCCAAGTTTGGAAAAAGGCATCCCATGGTCGGCCATTAGACAAACAGTATCCTTAGGACACATGTTGTGGTCATTTTTTATTATTATGATATTATCTTATTATCTTTAACTACCCGATTACTCATTAATCATGATAATTAAAGACAATTACCGTCATTACTATTCATAATGTCCAAAAACAAAAGAGTCTTAATTACATAATTTGGACCTTATGATTCTAAATATTTAATACATTTTACCAAATTACAAAAACATAAATTTCAATAATTAATTTAAAAAAAACTTCCCGTTGTTAAAACAAGTAGCAAGTTTTTTAGAAACAATCTTTATGAAAAGTTTGGCACTTGTTTATGCCTAATTCCAAAGTGAAATTAATCCCAATGACCATCATTGAATTAAATGGTAAAACTATATTCTAATTAAAATTTAAAAAAAATTAAAAAGATAATATAACCATATAATTAAATTATATGAAAAAGCAGTTTTGATGTAAAATGCTGTATTTTTCACTTTTCATAGAAAAATGAACATTGTCAGAAAAATACCAAAAATTAACCCAAGGTAAATTTCAATGTCCCAATCATAAATAATATGTTTATTTTGAAAATAGAGCTTATAAAAATTTCATATATTCGATTTAAAATGGGTTCACCATCAAAAGGCGGTTAATCGACCTTTTAAAGATTATTAGAATGTTTACGCTTAAAAACTGCATTCATTTTCATTTTCAATACTCTAACATTTATTGTAAAGAGTAAAAATATTTGGCAAACATATATATTCATTTTTTAGTTAGTTATGTTCATTCCTGCCATTACAATGGCTAGGGGTTAACTACCATTTAAAATAATATTATTTTATTATTAGAGTGCAACGTAAGATTCCCAAGAAACTCGTTGTTGCGTATTGGGTACGACATCGAGCATAGCATATCCATTAAAGTAATATTGATATTTTATTCACAAATATGTATAAATATAAATATGTCATATTCTTTATTTACCTGGGGTGTTACATCCTTCCCCCCTTTTGGGAATTGCGTCCTCGCAATTTTAAAATTGAGCTTGGAAACATCCTTGAAAGTCCCACATCAGAACAAGAGTCGGTAAAAAAATCACGTTAAAATAAAGAATGATAAGTACAAAGGTCACCCAAGTTAACCCATAATAGGATTCCAAGTATGAAAATATGGACATGGAGGAAAAAAACAAAGGGTCATGTTCTGATGGAGAGTGATAGAAAACATGTTTAGGAGAAAGTTAAGCATAAGAAAATCACAAACTTCTGATGGGTTAAACGGTATTTGATTCCCCAGTAGGAAAAGTTAATAGAAAACAATTTTTTTTGAAGTTACTTTTTATTGAGGAATTTATTCATAAGGAAACATAATCACTTATCATGTTGACTTTCAACTTTTATTAGATTCCTTACACAAACTCATATTTTCTCCAAAAGACGAGTATTTAGAAAGACGTGTTCACGTTAAGAGTACTATAATCAACTTCTAGAGAATCACCTAATCCACAAAAGAGAACTATATACTTCCCATGTCTTTAGACTTTAACCAAAACCAAAACCAAAAAGGTTAGTACAAGATCAGATAATCCAGAAAAAGATAACCCTTTATAAAAAGAAAATCTATTCTTAATATCCAAAAATTTTCCAACAAAACCCAAAGTTCAACGAGGACCATTCGATAAACAATTTTTCCATAAAATTATTCAAAGTAAACCAAACTAAGATTTAATCCCAAATATTTTAAGGATCTAGTCACATAGTATTCCAAGTTAAATCGTAACATTTATCTCCAAACAACATCAGTTTCTCTTAATGTCTCGTATTGAAAAGTAATTAACCTAATCACATATCCTCCATGATAGGTTAATAAATTTCCATAGATAACCCAAACTCAACATACTCTTAATTCCTAAAATCATATAACTAAAAATAATCAGTCAAACTAACCAGGGACTTCACGTAGTCCAGTGGTAGGCGATAAATACCAGTCGCACTTTGGTTGTGGGTTCAATTCCTGCAGCTTTGTCTGACGCGACGGGTTGTCACACGGTCTACGTGTTGTCCTTTTTCCAAAACTACATAATTCTAAAAACGAGATAAAATCTTCAAAAATTATCATAACATATTTTAAACTCAAGTTTATCTCATGCCTTTCATTTTCCATCATAACATATAATAACCCATAATTACCTCAAAAGTAAGGATCATATAAACTGTAATGGTTACCTTTATAATTATTACCTGAACTTCCACATCGATTGGTCATCTTGTACATGATTCATTACATATCATACCAAGGTTCAAGTAGTTGATCATGACTCCTTGATAGTTTGTTGAGGATAATCGCAAGAGTTCTCATTGCAGCTCCCATATAATTCAGTTGCTTGCTCAAAAAATTGTCACAGTTTCCTTCACATCCACTGTTACTTTGGTGCCTACTAGATCCAGACATTTACTAAAACCAAAAAGGTCAGTGCGAGTATATCAACAAAACCAGAATGTACTAATGAGGAAGATAAACACTAAGATATACTTACTCAATCACTTTATCTAAAACTAGGACTCTTTCTGAAATCCTAACCATTATGGTAATGTCACTTGTGCTTAGAGAATACCATAACCTCTAATGTTATCTAAACCAACCTCTGATACCAACTATAAGGCCCCAACCATAAACCTTACTTAATCTTGAGTTAATATAAGATTACACATTGAGGATATTTTCAGGTTTAGAGTTCTAGAGAATTAGATCATAAAACTTTCATTACATTCCACATTTAAACAAAGTGGTTACATAAAGATAGTATTCATTTTTCCCATCAACGGAAACATATTTTAAATAAAACATGGATTCCTTCTTGACACTTCATTGACACTATCATCATATCATGTACCTTTCCCTTGACCTATGAAAAACATTTCAAAAAAAAACTTGGGATGAGCATAAAATTCTTAGTAAGGGATATAAAAATATGGAAAGGAAACATGAGTTCATATATACATAAGAATGAAATCATACTTTACCCATAAAACAGATGCACTTTAACATAACTCATCAAATCATGAATAAATCATAGAAATCATAAGACATAAAAGGTAAATTGAGGCATTCATAACATTCTTACGTAGGGAGTAACCCTCTTGGTTACGTTTGGAATACCCATCACAGTATATTCCCTAAATCTCTTTGGAGAAACCTTAACGTTTCACTCTTTCGCGTTACCCAATGCATTGGAGAGCTATATCGGGCTCACCCGCCCTTAGTTTATCATGGAACCACCCGTTTTCATAACAATTCACAAGAATCATATCACATAAAACATGCATAAAGTAAACATAACATTTCCACATTTCAATCACAATATAACATTTTAGTATATTGAAATAATTTATCCATTCAAAAAGAAACCATTTCCAAAACCATTTAAAACATTTAATAAAGTGATTTTTGAATCAACGTGTCCCATACCACCTTGAAGCTTTTAAAATTTTAAACCATTAATATCCATATAAATAAATCCTTAAAACCATTTTGAAAACATGGATATTAATAAGAACAAATAATTAAATCATTTAAAGAGATATTTTGGTTAAAGGGGTTCGACCAAAATTAGAGACACTTGAATACAATAATTGAGGAATAACATTTAGTCAAAACTTTATAATATCATGAGAATAAATTTATTCATGATATAATATTCCAAAGGACAGTATATACACCATGTAAGAGTTAATTTGTGCATAACAACAATGAAGTCAATAGAAATGTCAAATGTGATGAATTCCCTTATAAAGAAGGTATCCTTAAATTAAGGATAATTCAATCTCAAAATTATGTGTGAAAAATATATATAAACCCAATATAAGTGGATATTAAGTGTAAAAAAATAAAATTTCATTCACACATATTCAAAAGATTACATATTCAATTTTGAACCCAAGGAAATCGAAATTGGGTTGAAAAGTTCCCGTGGTAAAATTCGACAGCCTAACGGAATCACTTCAAAATTCAGAAAATGAGTTGACGAGAGATAAAAAGGGAATCTCATCACTTGGACATAAAATTTACATCCATAAGGATATAAAATAACATATCCCAACATAATAGTATGTGAATTAAAATACATAACAAATAAAGTCTTTTAAAAAGAGGAGGGTGAAAGGTCCCCTTACCGAGTTGGGTAACTTTCGAAACGTACACCCCATGGAAGAAGGGTCATAAAATGAAGATGCGAATACCCATAAATGAAATTATATTATACTAATAGTAAAATAATTGGCATTACTTACAAAAAAAAAGGAAATAGTGGCCAATGTAGCATGGATCTCACAGGAACAAAAAGTGAGATTGAAATCCCCTTATGAAAATTCGGCAGCCTAACGACGCCACATAAAACTTCCAAAAATGGATTTATGAGATCAAATAGGGTCTCTCATCACATAAAAATTACATAAAGAGGAACATAAAAGAACAACCTCCAACATAAGAACATGGAGCATAAATGAAATGATATAAAAGAGAGTACTTGAAAAGAGAGAGAGAGGTAGGATCCCTTACGAAAATTCGGCAGCCTAAAAGCGCCACTCAAAACATCCAAAATGGATTGATGAGAGAGAATAGGGTGTCTCATCATATGAACATAAAAATTAAAGTAATATTAATATAAAAGATCATCCCAATCACAATAAAGATGAGCTTTATAAGGAATGACATAAAAGAGTGTACTTAAAAAGAAAGAGAGGAATAGGATCCCTTACCTCAAGTCCGACTTGTCTTGTTCGTTTCATTATATTCCTGAATAATAAACTTTGGTCAATTTATAATTTCTTAATTACCTCCTATAAAGATTATTATTAAGTTTATATCACATATTTTAATGTTATAATAATTGGTTAATAATATGAGTTCATATTAGACGTTTTTGTCGATGTTTGGTACATGAGTCAAAAATTGAACTTGTTGGAAAATAATTTTCCATGTAGTTATAGGTGAATCATATCCAGAATAGTATTGAAGTTTTAAATATCATATATATCCAATCATATTAATTTTATACTATTCCATTGCATTTGGAGATAAAAATTAAAAGCACCGTTCATGGAGACGGTAGGCCGTACGTACGCATGAATGCTACTTTCATTTTTGTGCAATATTAATGGAATTAAAAAAACGAGAGAGATATATATTATAAATCCAAAATTATACACATAATTTAGATGTAATATATTAAATATATATCCATTATATATATGTAATTATAATAGTACATAACATTTGGAGATAAGAAATGAAATGTATCGTTCATGGAGACGGTAAGCCGTACGTACGCATGAACGCTACTTCCATTTCCATTTCATATTTAATGGAATTAAAACATAATGATACATAATAGTATTTTAATTCCAGTATGGTATCATATATAATATCATTAAATATATCCTTTATACATACCACATATGGTATTAATGAATAAAATCACTTTGAGGGGGCGGTAGTCCGCACTTCCTTAAATAAAGATATCGCCTTTACCCATAATGGAAACCATAAAGGTATTCCATAAATGAAAAATAAAGAAGCTTGAGTAAAACATAAACATATTATATATTATATATAAATATAGTGTCATCTTAATGGACACCTTTGAAGGTGTTAGAAGAATGTTGAACAATCATCGTTTCGGGAGGCAGAAATTCGCCATCCACGGAAACAGTATGTTCTTTAACCATTAGATGTAGGTGTGTGTAAGTATAGCTAGAATAATTCTTATAAAAAAATCCTAGTATATTGAAGATACTGTATTTGTTACAAAATAAATGAATAAAAAGAGTTTAGGGGTTTGGAGAAGCAAAATAAATCAAAAGGACACAAGTGAAGACATTACCTTTAAATCGGATAACTTACTTTGATTTGAGCTCAAATGCATCATTGGAAAGTCTTCTGCCCAATGTGAGGCTTCAAGGAGTTATAGAGGGATGTGGAGAGACAAAATGGGTAGGTATTGGCCTAGAAAAAGGCTTTGGAAGTGTGGGTAAGGAGGTAGAGGTGGGGGCCTTTTATAAGAGGAGAGGAGAGGCACTCTTGGAAAGGTATAAAATGTAACTTTATTTTCAAATGCGTTTCGGATTTTAATGGTCCAAAATTGATGTGTCTCAAGGATAAGGTGATAAGGGTTCAAAATACACCCATCCAATTGGTTTTGGACATGTTTAGGTCTTATATTTTACATTATCTTTCCATTTAATTTAAATCGTTAAATAATGAGGTCATCACTGCATCATCAGGATGTCATAAATAATTTAATCTATTTAATGTATAAAAATTATAAACAAAATACTATGATGTAGGAAATTTATTTATCTTTCTAATTAATATTTATAGTCCAAAATATCATTTATGTAGACAAAATGAAAAATATTTTACTTAGGTGATACATTCTTTGTTACATTTAACATTCTTTAAAAATAAAAAGATAAAAAGTCACTTTCTCACAAAAGTGGTTCCATGGGGCCCCCAAGTTTGGCACAAGGCATCCCATGGTCTTCCATGAGACAAAACGTAGCCTTAAGACACATTTTGTGGTCATTTATTATTATTATGATATTATCTTATTATCATTAACTACCCGATTACTCATTAATCAAGATAATTAAAGATAATTACCGTCGTTACTATTCATAATGTCCAAAAACAAAAGAGTATTAATTACATATTTTGGAACATCTGATTCCTAATATGTAATACATTTTACCAAATTAAAAACACATAAATTTCAATGATTAATTTAAAAAAACATCCCGTTGTTAAAACAAATAGCGGGTTTTTTAGAAACAATATTAATGAAACGTTTGGCACTTGTTTATGCCTAATTCCAAAGTGATATTAATCCTAATGACCATAATTAAATTACATGGTAAAAATATATTCTAATTAAACTTTAAAACAAATTAAGAAGATAATATAGCCATATAATTAAATTATATGAAAAAGTAGTTTTGATGTAAAATGCAGTATTTTTCACTATTCATTGAAAAATGTACATTGTCAGAAAAATACCAAAAATTAACCCAAGGTAAATTTCAATGTCCCAATCATAAATAATATGTTTATTTTGAAATATAGAGCTTATAAAATTTTCAAAAAGTGGATTTAAAAGGGGTTCACCATTAAAAGGCGGTTAATCGACCTTTTAATGATTATTAGAATGTTTACGCTTAAAAACTAGATTCATTTGCATTTTTTATCCTCTAAAATTTATTGTAAAGAGTAAAAATATTTGAAAAACATAGATAATAATTTTTTAGTTAGTTCTGTTCATTCCCTCCATTACAACGGCTAGGCGTTAACTACCATTTAAAATAATATTATTTTATTATTAGAGTGCAATGTAAGATTACCAAGAAACTCGTTGTTGCGTATTGGGTGCGCCATCGAGCATAGCATCCCCATTAAAGTAATATTAATATTTTATTCACAAATATGGATAAATATAAATATGTCATATTATTTATTTACCTGGGGTGTTACAAGTAATCTTCATTTTATTTAATTTTGATGATAATAAATAAAAAATGGACTCATATTACAATTATGATTATTTTATTAAGATTTATATTTCATGACTGGAAACATCTAAATTCAACACTCATGCGTAAAAAATGTTTTGGAAAACACCCTCCTTATCAAATACAACTATCATACCCTTCATCCTGATTAGAAACTATTCGTTGCATTCTTTCTCCATGTATCACAAGTCATGTTATACATACCCAACTACTATGTTCTGTATATCCCATTATCTCCAATGAAATATCATGTATCATGCAATATTTAAATCCAATTGTTCATCTAGATGAGAACACACATCTTCATTTATATCTATTCGTCATGAACATTCCCTTTTAATTCTTCATGTATTTTGTTGTTCATACTTAGGTCCCTAAGTGTCTATGATGCAATTATCACATGAAACTAACAAGTAATTCATCCAATTGCCTATAAGGAAACCCCCATACTATAATTTTTAATACTAATTGAAACCTTGTATAGAATCCTTATGAGAAAAAACACAATAATTCACTAAACCCCTATTTGAGTTACCTAATACTCTATGTACACCCACTAGAGATTTCCAAATCAAAATATAAGGGGAAGGGATTTATTGTTGTTATTTTTTTCCTAGAATGTCATTCAATTGTTTCTTACCAATGTGAATTTTTGTATCATAGATGTTCAAATATAATCATCTGTGTAGAGACACAACTAATCATCTACAATATATATGTTTGTGAGATATTATACTTATTAAAAACCAAAACCATACCGAATGGATTATCATACATGTTCCATTATTGTTGCACAAGTGATCTTTGGATATGGTACCTTGAACATGATGTTTTATAATTGTGTCGCTACTTTGAGGAAGAATACATTGATAATTTTTTATAAATTGAATTAATATTATTATTATAAATGGAATGTAATTTATAATGATAATAATCCTGGAAAGGGAATTGACTAATTAATAATAGATATATCTACCCATTTGATAGGTATTTACATTAGGTACCATAATTTAGTTTTGCCTATTTAACATTTTCCATGCTAAGTTGATTTCATTTTATTTAATTATTTAAATTTTATTGAACTTGAGAATTTGAAAAATAGATAAAAACCATGATATTAACATTATCCATGCCTTATTCACAACCATAGACTCAAGGAAAATATAAAACGTATAATGGAAAGGTGGTATATTAGATCTTAGTAAATGAATTTTTAGATATGGAATTTTGGATGTGTTTCTAGTTATCTCTAGTTGTTTATGTTTATGATTTTGATTCATAATTATTAATATCATTACAATGAAACCATTTGTATCACATAAAAATTGATAACTTTTCTTTGTCACTAATATTAATAGTTCATGGGTAAATATGATTATGTATATTATAATATAATTTTATTTTTATTCACAAATATTAAACATTTAATTAAATAATATTTATTTATTAAAATATAAAATGTTGAATTATAATATATATAATGCGTTATTTATATTATTAAAACTTAAACCATTGGAAATAGAAAAACCCTTAATGGGATTTCGGCAGTGACTTGGAGTAATGAGGTTAAAAGGCATATTAAACATGTAAAATTAATAATCTCAACTTGTGTTACCATGTTATAGGCTTGTATAATTTATGTAACAAATTTAACAACTTATTAATGTAACTCATAATATATTTTTTCAAAGATGTCAATTTTATATTTTATTTAATAATTCATATGACTGTGGAAGGGTATTTATTTCATGTCTATTGTGTTTCGATTAATTTAGATTCTATAGAGGTCATTGAATTCCAATGTACATATAAATATAAAAGAGGATGGTTGTATTATCCATTTTATTTCGTGAATGAAATGGAGCTAAATAATTTTAATCAGTATACCTCATACGAGAGCACTCTTCTAGTATTAATCAACTATTAGGTTCTCTGGTATGCTTCTCATTCTCAAATACATCATTTTTCATAGAGAGTGCCCCAAATAACATCAATTATAAAATATCCATCCAAGACATTAGTGATTAGTATTACTTTTTGGATGTAGAAATATTCTATAATTCAATAATTAAATTTTAATATAAATATTCATGAATAATTAAATGAATTTTTATATTATTGTTTTACTATTTCAAATTTTTTAATTTTAATGATTATGTGTGGGTTTTTTATACTACTTTAAGTGGTTATTTAGTTTGGGTAATAATATTAAAATTCTAAAAGGTATCGAAGAAAAACCTTATAATATTAATTGTACATAAAATAAATGATAATAAGTCAGATTATTACAGATTCATATTATGTAAAATTAATTTATGTTCCTCATGAATCCAAGATGTAATTTTTAATGATTACATCTGCCCATTATAGGGTAATTTGTAGGAATGGGTTTTCTCTCAAATACTCTGTGAAATATATATTCATTTTTCTCTAATCTATTAGGACCCTTATGAATATAGTATTTTATATCTTGTTCAAATCATTGTGGAGGAATAATGTTATTCCATTTAATTTTATTAATGTCTTAAAAATTATATTTGAAAAAATTAAAATGAATTTATTAACAATTATGATTATTTAATTATTTATGTCACCATTTAAATGAATTATTTTATATTTAATAATAAATTGTATGTACGTAATACATAAAATTGTAATGGTGGGACTAAAAATAAATTCCACTACAAAATATTAATTTGGAAGATGCCTTCGAATAAGAATCAAATTCATCAAGATCCAGATCAATAAAATATATGGAACATACTTATTCATGTATCAATAATATCACATATTTTGGGAGAAAATGGAAATCCATTTCCTTATCTGAATATTATAAAACACATAACTGTGTTACCTTGTCAATTTAGAACATATAAGAATTGTTTTAAAAATATTCATGAGATATGTTTTGTGATATGTTTTTTCACATAACAATCCTAGAGTTATATTATGTATAATTTGGATGGGTTAATATCCTAAATATACATGGATTAAAATGCAAGAAAATATGGGTTAATATAGGTAATAATATTGATCATAGACAAATAAATTTATATTTATTAGGGGTATTATTTTTTTAAGATTATATTTTATAATAGAAATATTTAATAATAAAATAAATTATTTTAAAAATTACACATAATATTTTAGATGTTCATAGATTAAAATAGAAACTAAATATATCATTGAAATCTATCCTTGATAAGGGAAAATTTAACTGTAATAGTTTCAAATACAATTATAAAAATTTTAGAAATGTTGTGAAATAATATTAGAAATTATATAATCTATATCCACAGACAATATATGAGTTATTTTATTCTACCTCTGAAGAGTAAAATTATTATTTAAAAAATAATTTAAAATATTCACTTGAATCCTTTTTACTATCCACATTTTCTATACTTCATAATAAATATTAATATATTTAATAAATATCTATAGTATAATGGATTTATAAGAAACAAATGTTTCATAGATTTTATAAACTATATATTATAAATTTCAATTTCATCAACAATAAATCATGGGTATTAAATACCAGAGGTACATAACCTTTTTATTATATTGTGAATCATCTTACTGAATAATGGAATTTGACTATGTGATAAATAGACCTAGGATTATAGAATAGTGTATAGGTAGTTTCATTATCAATAGGGATAATTAATTTAATTTTTCTTGTTGTATTATAATTATTTTTTTAACTTTTATAGAATATTCCATAAACTAATATGAATTTATGATTTTAACATTTGAACAATGGAAATGAATTTAATTTGTAATAAAGAATAGTTAATTTTCTAATAATTCGAATGAAATTTTTTATTTTTTTCTAACATCTTTAATGTAGTATATATATATAAGGTCATGATAAACCTATCAATAATGTAAATAATAATAAGGTCAAAATTAATGATTTGTATTAAATATATATTTCTTATTATCACCAAGTCTATATAAATATGAATGAAATCGAATAACTACATAAATATGAATTAATAGATTCAAATGATTTTTAACCAATTTTCATATGTTAATCTTATTTATTTAGATTTATTATAAAATAAACATTAAGTGTAAATGAAAATTATAAAATGATTCATTATAAGTCATACTTACCATTATATGCGGTCTTATAAGTAATGAATAAAAAGGCATATTTTATAACATCACTACGTTTCCTAATAACTTTAGTAATTATAGTAATTTGTATCTTATGAGAAATAAGTATGAATATAAAGAAGTATTTAAAGTGTTAAAAATTAAATTAAACAATATACATGTAAAAGACATTAAAAACTTTTGATTTGATCATTATAAATTGTTTTTGATTCAATAATTTCATTACTATCAATAATATTGTGGGTTTTTATCAAAACACACACCACCGTATAGACCATGGTTAAATGGTGTTGGAAAAAATTATAAAAAATATATTGGAAATAGTTTTTCAAATGATGATCCATTCATAATATATCATATTCTTTTTGGGTTATACTCTAGAAAGGGCATAATTTAAAATAAATTTAATTCCATTATATTCTATTAAAATGAAATTATAGGATATATATATTTCATTGTTTTTAGAGTTGTATTTTAAAATGATTTGTTAATGTGAGAAATATACTTGATTTATATCTTCACGAAAAAATGTATCATACTATGCCCATGATTGAAAGGAGTATGTTTTGGTGAATGGTCAAGTTTATTTTTTCAATGTTTATTGGATTTTTTGGTTGATAAATCATATAATAATCTGTTGGGATGTTTTATGAGATGTACATAATGGCTATGAAAAATTTACCATGTATGATTGGTTTTTCTATGATAGTCTAAATGAATGTTGGAGTGGAAATGAATTGAATTATATAGTATATATTTTAATTTTATTTTTGAAAGGAATAAATTTGGTTAACAAATTAGATGAACATAACCTTTCTAGGGAATCTATTACATGTTTTTGGTGTATAATGAATATTTGGATAAGTGGTACAATTCCATTGATGATGTTTTGAGATGTTTGAGGTATATATAAAGAAAGTGACAACACTTTTTTATTCCATTAATGATTTTTTTTATAAAAATAATTGAGATTGAATTGGAATGGATAATTTTTTTAGCGTCTTTGTGTTTTTTTATTTCATTAGAATTGTATTTACAATTTTTGGAAAAACCATATGATAAAATATTTGTCATCATATAACTCTAGACATAATGAATGGAATCAAGGGTAGTTTTTTATAAATTTTATATATAGTAAAAATTAAAATATATATTTTATTAATTGTTTAGGATTTTCTTTATTAATCCATGTCACAAACTATATTCAAATGGTTAGGGTATTATACATATAGACCATATAAAATTGATTTTTGTCGATCCAATTGTCATAGTGAATCCCCGTGTGGAGTAGTTTTCAAATTCATTCACCCCACATGGTTGTTATCTTATATGTTAGTGGATCCACATTATTGGTGTTCTTATAGATGGTCAATCAGCGTGGTGTCTTGTTTACATAATATGGTTGATCCCTTATTAGTATCTTCATATGGTTTATTTATATTACGAGAATTGATGATGGAAGTTTTGGGTCTAATTCAATGTTTTTATATTATTTAAGATTCTAGAAAAAGTAAATTTGGATGATTCTAGGAGAAATTTTCCTAATGGATAAATCATAATTGTTATATCGTTATCAGGATTTATAAATGAATGAATGATTTTTCATTCCTAGTAGAAGCTGGAATTTCATTAGAATTGAATGAAATTATCATTGGCCTTTATGAGTATGAAAATGAATATATTAAATTTGCTAAATCATAATACTTTTTAGGGTGATGAAAAATCTTTATTAACAGATCACCATACCTCATTGTTTTCCTTTAAGATGTAGGAATAATTGGGTTATGAACTATTCCATTGGATGATGGTTCACATTGAATGATTAATGATACAATGGATTTGTATATTTCGAAAGAGTCTAAAGAAGAATATTTCATAGAAAAATAATAAATGAAATTATACTAAGTCATCATTGAATTTAGTAAAAAAATAATTGATCATTTAAATGATTTTGAGTGGGGAAATAAATTTCAATATCATTAAATAATTTAAATGATATTATAACACCCCAGTTTGAAGATTTGGGTAGTTTAAAAAATTTCCTATGGGAAAATATAATTAATGATATTATTTCATTTATATATATTTATATAAGTGAAAATTAGTTGTATTATAATATTTATAAACCACTTTATTGTATTCAAGTAATATCTATTAAAAATAAGAGAGATAATAATGAATAAAAAGTGGATCATTCTTATTACTTTTCATAATATTATAAAATGATAAAATAATACATTATCTAGTTTAAATTAGGATAATGGAAGCATTATAATAAAAACATAATCAATTTCAAATTTTAGGAGATAATTTATTATTATGGGAAAAATCACATATATCATTACTAAGTGTGATTAACATAAAAAAATTATAGATAAAAAGATTGAGATATGATTATCTATAAATGAGTAATGATGAATCTATAAATGATTCATCAAGAGAATAAACTATATCGTAATCACTACTTGGAGTAGTGTTGAATAATTCGAGGATATATCTATGGTTTAATAGACCATATAGATTAAAAATATTTTGATAAAAAAATTCCACTTCATAAGATAATGATCCAATTTTTATTCATCACAATGAAGAAATAACTATTCTTTTATCTTTTGAGATTAACTTGTATTATACTTCAATGAATATGTCAAATACTGAGAAATATAATTATTTTTAAGAATAAATAATTAAGAAATTTAATAAGAATTGAAATTATTGTAGATCCATCTACACTTACATTGAGGAAGAATTAAATGTATTGTTCAATGTGTTTTTGAAACTATATTCATAATAATATGGGGAGGAGAATAAAAGGTTTTATTTGGAACAATTGTTATAGATATTTAAAATATGAATCAAATATACAATTCTCTTAAAACTGAACAACATTGAACGAAGAAAAATATTGTGGTGACGATGATCTAAGACCAAGAATATGTTTTAAAAAGAAATATTTCAAGTCAAATCCTAGCCTTAATGTAAAATATTATGTGTTCTCTATATAAAATAATATAAACATCATATCAAATCTTGAATAAAGTGAAAATAGGTAAGATAAATTGAATGTTTATTCATCAAATGATGCGGATTTTTCGGTCCTAATATATTATAATGGGAAAAAATATTCACAGGGATTTGGTAAAGAAAAAAATGAATCTATTTAAGGTCTGATAAAATGATGTTAAAGAAGCCAAAAATGGATAAGGGTGGAAGAAAAACACACTGTGAAGCATAAATCCTTCATGGACTCCCACCCTGCATGAGGATCTCCCACAGATGAAATCATCTATGATAATAAGGTGGATAAATCCACCCCACACATTATATCCTCCACAAACATAAATAGTTCATGGTAAAGGAAAATCCAACAGTGTCCCGCGAAGGAAAAAATGTCATTCGTGTGACCGAGGTGGTAGTTATCACCGATGTAGATGGAAACCCCATGCCCCCTAATAATGTAATCCATAGGCTAGGTATTGACCCATGGAATCCCGTAAAAGATGATTTGTTCCCCCCAAACCAGATTCAGTGCCTATGCTACTCTATGAAAGGTCCCAAAGGGGTAAAAACGAAGGACACATAAAAAGGAAATTCGGTATGATCAGTCAATGATGGTATGAAAGAAGAGAGAACCACAGAAGATCAACCCTATAGATGATTCCATGCAGGTATAACCCGCCAGATAGAATTAACAAAGGAAAAATTGTACTAATTGTCAACCCATGATACCAATTCCATTTTTGGATGTATTTCCCACATAGCATAGAACTTGTGCCCCATTTTCCATCACATGACCCGCATATCGAAAAGTTATGCGAGTGGAACCCAACACTGTATAAAAAATATCTATTTTGACATAGCTCATCACCATGTGGAAGATCACTATGAAAATTCAACTTTATCCCGCTTATCAAAGTGCAACCAAGATCGATTCCTGTTACACATACAACCATGGAATGAGCACAGCTCCCTCATCCACATAAAACCACGGTATGTAGAGGAAACCATATCCTGCATAAAGAAATTCTTTGGGGAATGGGGGTATTTCTTGGTGTTCCATCCCCCTAGCTCCAATCCTTTCCTTCTGTTTCCATCGTATCATCAGTAGTCCCTCCACGATCCAGTTCAATGAAATTAGGACAAAGCCTCTTCTGAATCCACCAGGCATGTATTACGAAACCATATAGAACACCATTATTCCCTTATGAGTTTACATACCCATGGTAAATGGAGTAATGTGGGTAATATTCAAAATAGGGAATACCCTTTGAATGTCCTTATGTTAACATTCCCATGGTAACCTAGGTTCCAACCTTAGGGATTCTCATGTGAACCTCCTCATTGTGTGGATAAAGGTGAATCATTACCCTTACCTTTAATAATTCCTAGTACAAAACAAATCCTTTCAGGCATCCATTTCATTTTGATAAGGAATGACACCTCTTCCATTTCACATTCTTAATTTTTGGGCACTCCCATATAGGTAATTCCATACATTTTCTTAAATGGGGAAACAAATTTTCTCCCATTTTCCTCAGAAGGGGTTGTTTTTAGATAGGTCTCCAAACCTGACTATCCTAGATAATAAAACAATAGTGGGAATGGGATCACTCAAAGCCCCTATATATCCCTCTTCGGGCTCTAGCACCCCCATCAGCAGATGGGGATGATTGCTCAATCATCAAATCTACTTATTTCTCTAGTATCTCACACTGAGAATGAATTAAGTGGGATTAGATTTTAGGGACGATTGTGAATTCTACCTGACCCAAAAATTCAAAACGGGCTTTCTCTATAGATATAAGTCCAATTTTTTGCATATGGTCATTCCCTACTGATGTAATCCCCATTAGTAAATCAAACGGGCCACTATAATGCATAATTACAAATAATATCTGATCCCATTTAATAGCAAGAATCAATATGTAATACCCAATCATGGTGGGAATTCTCCAAATATACAAGCCCAAAGAATATCTAAGTGGGTCTCATATTCAGTGTAAGCCCCACACATACCCCAACCATTGGAAGCTTCCATGCGGAATTCCAAACCAATTGATCTTAATGGGTTTGATTCTCAAAAAACTAGGATATAAAAGATGTATTCATCACATCCAAACCCATATCCCAAATCAATCCTAATTTTCATCAAGCCATATCCCCAGTAAGGTCATATCCATCCTAGAAGACTACACTCCTTTTGGGGTTCCCTAGGTTTCCTTAGTGTAAGTACCCCCTTAATATTTTACTAGGCACCATCAGCCTTCGAGACTTTTCCACATGTAGTTAAATTACATGGATTCATCATTGTCACATGAACTTAAAAGGTGATGTTTCCCATTAAATATCACTGCACTATTTGGGTTATAACTCCTCTCATGGGGTTATGTAGAAAACCCATTTTATGGGTTTGATCCCAATGTCAAAACAATTAATGTCCCGCCTAGATGTCGATAAACGTGTGAGGGACTATCACAAGGCTTAATCCATAGTTTTCGAAAGATATAACTCAGTAAATACTAATATATCCACAAAATTATGTCACTGATGATGAACCTCAGAAACAAATTGATATCTTCATTGATGTAGATCCTCATATACATATTTATGATTTCAGACCCCTACATTTTTGTGTTCGATCTTGATACCTATGAGTAATCTGTAGACACATGCCTGGGAATGAACCAATTATTCATGAACATATGTACATTGATTAAATCTATAAGTGTATCTTATGATGAAAAATAATTCTCACCAAAAGGGTGTGATGAGTCAGAGATTCAATCCTCTCAACCAGTGTGAGTTCTTTTGTGTCATTTCTAAATCATCCAATGAACGCCTTTCATTGGAATGTAGGTCCATAAATCATGGATGTTTGAGATGTTTGGTGTTTTTATCCATATGAATAAACCCTTTAGAGTCAATTAGAGGATATTTTACCTCATGTGGATTGATTGAACAAAAACATAACCCCTGTAATTAATTGTAGGGTGCAATGCCTTTAAGAAAAAAATTGTTGAACCTAATGTGAAAAACATAACTATGGAGCCTCTTTCATGTGAAAATTTTTATATACTTCCCATTACCCATTGAACCATTTTGTTCTTGGTAAAAAACCATCATTCCCAAAAAAATTGGTGAACCCGAATTGAATCGTTATCCAAGGTGGCAGCGTTACCCACCATTAGGCCCCGTTCACATCAAAAAAATAAAAGTTGTCCAATAAGAACCATCAATTATACATGTGTTAGTGAGATGATACTTTTATGGGGTATTTATTTCTATAATGTTCCCATTTATATTAGGAAATTTTCAGATCTTCCATCAATTTAATGTCATCTCAACTTTTTTCTCTAGCATGCACGTCAGTAAGTGTACAGGTGGTGGGGTCATCAATGAAGAACATGACTTCATCGCCCACCCATCATCTTTAATGCAGCGTATCAAATGAACTAATCTAGGAGAAGCACTAAATTGGTACTCTTCCCACCCTGTAGAAAACAAGGAAGGCCCTCTATTCCATGAAGCCACATCACCCACCCATCCAGCAGCGGTTGGAGGTCCAGAACAGGTAGGCTCCACAATTCAAATCTAATCATTTCGGGAGACTATCTTTATGGAATGACCTCAATTTGGTACCTTATCATTGGGAGGTGGATTATATGATCATGAATAACTTATCCCATGTTGTACAAAGGTCTCACTCAATGAACCCCTCTAGAAAACATCGCTCTCAACTCTGTATGGCCTGATATCCTCATGATAAAGAGGATATCACTATGAGTGCCCCTACTGATGTCCAATGGAACTATATCCCCCTAAGTATCCCGAAAAGGGAGATAATAAAACCAAAATAAATAGGCTATCACCCTAGTTCCTACAAAATTATCCCTCCACAGAAATATGGTTAGAACCCGTGAGAGGATGTATGTCCTTGATCACTCTTATAATTACCACCATGAAAATATTTTTTCATATTTGGAGTAATCCAAAATTCCCACTAATTCTCTCCAGTGATGCTATAAAAATTGGGATACAATATATAGGAATATAAAAATCCTATCCAACATGCAAAAATACTACCGTCCAAATGGGGAGGAATCTAGTGATGAGGAGATAAATTTTTTGGCTGGTGTGTATTAATCCTTTCATCCAAATAGGATTGAAAACTACATGAATGTAGATATCTATATCATGGAATGTAAATCCCACCAGTCCAAAAATGTGGAGATACAATTAAATAAGTTTCTAATTTATTCATATTTTTATCAAGCTCATTTGGAATATATAGTTACCAATAAGAATATGAAAATCCATTCTTGCATATGTAAATCCCACTAATCAAATATGGTGGAAAACTAAGAAAACAGAAGGTGAATCCCAACTATAAATTAGAGGAAGACTCCTTCCTATTTCTTGAAAAAGGAGAAATTCCATCAACCATTAGAAAAATATAGAGGACTAGAGGAGACACATATTCATTCTCTAATTTCGTAATTGGAATATATCACAGTTCTGGCATAGGAGGTCTCTAAACACAACAAGAAAATGATAGAGGACCAAAATTCAATTCCTAATCACATCCACCTGACCTTTGAATACATTATCACGTCGAAGGAAATAGATAGGATTCAGGACCATAACCCCATATTTGTAGGTTGGTTGACTCATTGGAAAAATAATATGGTCACTCAAAAGTAATCATGTATTCTATCTCCAACCTTGGAGGGACATTAGCCATATTCCATAATAAATGGACAACCATATTAGGAATAAACCCCATTTCTAATAGTAAGACTCTAGTCTCCCATGGTGGCCACCCTTGGGACGGTATATATTTCTTACATAACTCAAGAGGCTCATTGGTGTACCCTATTAGAACCATGGTATCCAGTCAAATCAGAACTCGTATATGTCGGTCATTACTGAAAGTTGGTGGCCCTATTTCCACATAAGAGATTCCCTAAAAATAAAAATTTCCAAAGGCAACTAGAGAATTAAGTGCACATTCATAACCCAAGTCTACTTGAAACTGGAGTTCATAATAACAACAAATACATGTCAACATAGTCTTAAGATCCTCCCAATATATTACCCCAATTATGGAAGTTGAAGTAGAAACTACGAAGGACCTCCCGACAATGTTGTTACCAATAGCTCAAAAGGTCCCCCTCATAAAACGTATAAATTATTACTTCGCAGGGATGAATCGATCAATCTTTGGAGCCTAACTCTTGCTTAGGGTCATGATATCCCTCCTCACTGAGAGAATATAAATGAAAAAAAAGACCTCACCATGCAATCATCATCACTAACAGTCCTCCACAGGGTATACCCATCATAAATTGACCTTGCAGTCAGAGATCAAGCTATTATAGTAGTCCTTTTCATGATTGTAGTCACTTTGATGGTACTCCCCGCAATGACATCAAGTGTCATGAAGGCCATCACCTTGTTTCGGTCCATTTTGAAGGTCCAACTCAGCATGAACACCATGTAAATTCTCCCCACAGATAGATATCAATAAAATTTTGTGTCCCTTGCTATTGTGGAACTAAATTAGAAGGTCCATTCGGCAATCATGTTCCATATTGGTAGGGAAGTCCTCCCCTTTCTGAATGAAATGTGAGAAATCCTTCATATTTTCCAGTACTTATAAAGATAGGGTCAAACAATATAGATATCCTATCAATTACATGTGATATCATTTCTCTCCCATAAGATGGTCCATGCCCATTTTCATCTTCCAGGACACCCCCACAACTTTAACATAACAATGAGATTCCGAAAATCCCCACTATTTGTGATTAAATTTTCAAGATCTCTCTGATTTGGGAAGATTACGTTAAGTAATAACTAATGTAAAAACATATGTTTATACATATTGCAAGAATAAAAATATTCAATGATGACATACCAATTAAGATTTTCCCACAACTGCTTCTCAGTACGATGTACTCAGGGAATTCTAAAAGAAATGCTTACATAAAATCCACCTAAATCTCTGGACGACCCTCTACCACCTAAAAAAATTATTTCCCTATAATGTGTTCCCATTCCATGTAAAAAAAATGGGAGGGAATAGACATCAAATCGACCTATAATCCCTCATGTATTTATGTACAATGTAATAATGGATAAAAAAGAATCATATTTAATTAACATTCCCCAACGTGCTTCATAAGTGGCATAAACGTATCATGAACACCTCATATGGTGTTCATGTCTAAGGACTGAGAGGGCAGGGATATTTTCACATCACCCCAAATCTCATCCCACAAAACCCATCAGAAGTGACATCCTCTAATGTCATTATCCCAATTTAAAATCAAATGAAATCCCTATTTAGAAAAGGTAGAATGCATAACAAGAAATGGAATTGACTATTTCTCAGAAGCATCAAGGATGTTCAGATTGGGCCAATGAGAATCTATAGAATTAGGTTGTTGGGAACATTCAGAAAGCTTCTCACCTAAGGGAATCCAACCTCCATGAACTTTTCAGGTCCTCAAAAATAAGTAATTCATGTGTAGAACAAAAACCATAAACATCTCATACATGAATAGGGATAGACAGGATATTGAAATAGGAAATAGAATCCATTAATTCCATAGTACATGATAATCCCATCAAACAAGGTTGTGGAATTTTTAACAAGAAATTCCCCAAAATTCCAAAAAACCAAAGGTAAGGCACGTTGACAAAGGAATGAGAGAATCCCCAACTAGTAGGGTTGTGGGGATTTTTTTCTCCATCCACCTACCCAATATACATCAGTATTTTCCTTCTTTGGGATGATGATGAATAGAGAGGTCAACCATTTAATCCCATATCATGATTAATTTCCCCCACATGGAAGTCTTACAGCAAATTCATATAGATATGATCCTCTGAGTTACCCAATTCCATGATCCCTGAAGTGGACTTCGGAATGGAAGTATAGCATCTATAAAATAATGAAAAGAGTGATCTTACATGTCGATAGCTAGTATGGTAGCCATAATTCATTATGCAGTAGTGAATTTTGTGTATGTCAGTCCTACAGACCACACTAAGAATAATGAAAATATTTAAGAGTATGTAGAGGATGGTTCATCAAAGTATCTAATCCATATCAAACATGACATCATGTGTACTCTAAATCAGTGGTCCTCCTTAATAATTAGTACCCCCTCATAAAATATCTCATTATATCTTTTGAGAATCTCCAATAAAGAGAAGCATAAAAGCAAGGTCACATATGACCCTCCTCATACTCCCAATGAGAATGTGTCCCTTATACTTGAGGAGAGGTTCACTCAACAACTAGAGGAAATTAATGATATAAGGAGAATCAATTTTGACTTACTCTAAGAAATCCACCCTATGAAACATGCTCCTAATATTCCTCTGTACGAACATCAATGTACACTAATAAATGGTGTACCTCATCTCCAATGTTTCATCCTGGTGAATGAGGCAAGGCTAGGTGGTTCTTCTAGCAGAATTATAGAACTATTAGTCTACCTGAATCAAATCCCACTGTATATCAATAATTTCCCCCATTTTGGAAGAACTGGAAAATGTTCATGTAAATCCACCAAGGATACCTCGGGGTAGGTAACCACCTCAAGCACCTAGTGTGTCGACATGCCCAATTTTCCACCTATTAGGATAGCACATTTTTCGGTTCAGAAGGAAAAACATCAAGGGATCATTAATACCATATATTCATTACAATATTGATTTGAATCCATGGAAGGATGGTGATATCTGACACAATAAAATCATAAACCATACCTAGAGTGGCTAGATAATGTTCTGCCATGACCAAAAATTCAAAAACCCATATTTCCAGTATTCAATGGCTCAAGTGACCCAGAACAACATATGATGCTTTATGATTTCTATTTTGAACCCATGATGGGTGACCTGTAAGAACAAGAACTAGTGAATCTATTATTATTTGTGTAAACCATGCAATGCTCAACCTTGGTGTGGTTTACCAACTTTCTATCCCAGTTGATAACAGGAATGGAGGATCTTTGGAGGTAGTTCATTTTTCATTTTATCTCTAAATTTAAAAAGACAATGGTTAGTGGTATCATTAACTGGAAATAGATGGGGAACGAGAGATTCGTAGATTTCATTACTATATTAAAATTTCAAAATTACTCTTTCAATTGGTCGTTACCCCAGGATGAGATACTCGATATGTGTATTGATAACCTCCATGACGAGTTATGAACACCACCCATCACAATTACATATAAAAGATGGTTTCAGGATTTCTATGACACATCCCAATGATTAGAAGAATATTTACAAAAGACTGACATTAAGACCCGAGTAGCTCCATCGACCCTATGAAAAAAGTGGGAAAACCTCAAACATCCTCTATTATAATTAAACCACCCCATGCATTAACGCCAACAACGAGGCCTATACCAAATCGTACATGACCACATATGTATCATACATAACTGTCACCCTAGTAAGACTACTAGGGGACCACGAAAAACCAATTCGAGGTATCAAGAAATAACGTGTACACATTTAGAGATGTATAATTCTATGGATACGTCGTAGCTATAATGAATAGAATTTTTTTTAATCAACCAGAGACTAAGAGGGAATATGGAGTCGATCTATGTGGCCAAATATATTTTCCCCCTACCACTGGATACTGGGACACACCATTAAGAGTGTTTCATCATCAAATACTTACATCAAAGTAAGAAATATTCTATACAATTCATGTTTCCAGAACAACTAGTGCATGTGGAATATGTTTCCACCACAGACCAGGATGCTGAAGGGGGTGGAAAAAAGTTTTTACAAACAAGGATCATAAGTTTAATAGCAGGATGACTATGAAAATTATAAAATGAATCCGTGTAATACACCAATATTATTTGAATCAATCGACTATGCCCCCACCAATTCTTGATGCAATGGAGCCAACTTCCCTGACCCTACAATCCTGCAAGGGTTGACCATCCAAAAAAAATTAAACCATAATGACAGATTGTAAGTGAAAGAATACAAAACCACACATTTTCCAAAGGAGTATTTGACCCTCTCATATTTTATTCAATCATATCATAATAAGCGGGCAATTCCAGACCAACTATATTCACTAGAACAAGTCACTCAGGTAGACATATCATGAGATGATGAACTGATATTCATCTCTATTAATGGAAATCACTTAGTTGATCCATTATCCAGTGAATAGTATGAATATGATCATGATTTCTCCAAACCCAATTAGGGATATGGAGGAAGAGTCCATAGGATCCAATGATACCCAGGAAGACGCAGTCATGGAAGAAGGCATGTTTCTGGTCGTAGTCCTGTTGAAACCATCAATGTCGCAGAAACTCGTGGAGGGGACCTACAACATACCAAACAAGAATAAGAATGTATCTCTTCCCCTACTAAGATACACTATGGCCTGATCATCCTATAATATACACAAAAAGTTTGAAATGTCTAATTTATCCTGGATAACATGTAGACCTATCCTACAAAACCCATAATGCACATAAGCACCACTATCTATTGTCCTCATGGTCAGTCCATCTTTATCTATTTCTCGATATACTAAAGATACTGTGAAAGTTCATCCACAAGATGGGAATCACTGGCCATTAGAGGTAATGTATGATAGTCTGCAATAGTTAGCCTCATTACTATCCAAGATATCAATCTTGGATGCACTGAATATGTTAGCGGATATCAGGGATACACATATAGTATAATTTCAAAGCCACATTGAGTATTAAGATAATGTGGTCATCGCTAGAGTTTATCAAAATGAGGCCAATCATACCAAAGGCTACATAGTTATATCCTTCATGGATAGAGATGAAGACACCCTAATATATGGGAACATAAAAATAGCGTATGTGTATAGTAGGATAAATGGTGTCAATATTGAAACAGTCTTCGTTGATAATTAATCACGAGTTAACCTGATCCTATAAAGGGAACTTCATCAGCTCATCTATCATGAGGATATCTTGACTCTATGCACTGCAAAATTGTTGGGCTATGAAAAAATCTTGTAGAATCTATTAGGATAGATCATTCAAAAAATGAAGTTTGGTGTCCTTGTAGCCAACTCCGAATTTATACTGGTTCTGGAAAATGAAGCATTCAATGTCATGATAGGAAGGCCATGGTTTCATCAGTACCTAGTGATTCCCCCATCATACCACCAGTGTATCAAATATTTCATTAATGGGAATAGTGGGACATTTCACGCAAATAATTCCTCATTCAAATCTTGCGAGTCACACTATATTGATGTAAGATTCTATTAAAATAAAGGGAAACGACCCTCAGTTTATGGTATTGAATTAATTTACACTCCAAATGGGTTGGAAATGGTCCCCACTGGCCCATTCAAGTAGTTATGTGAAGATTATATACTTCCTATCAATCAGAATGAGTGAATGAGTCTAAACTCAGATGCATATACCATAGTTCAAATGAATTCGGTCCTAGTCACTAAACCCAACACTGAAGAATAATCCACCGGTTCCCCAAAAAATAGTGAATGCACGAATATAACTATGAGAAATCCATTCGTAGGACTCTGAAAAATCCACGCCTCACCCACTAAGTTATAAGGGAATGTGTAATCTCCTAGAGAAGGGGAGAAATCTCTTACACCCCTCATTCCATCTTATCGACAGAAACCCCCACCATTATATAGGATTGATGAAGTTGGTATATCTCTCCAATCCCATCACGATGACTATTTACATGAACCTAAATAGCTCTTTTAAAGAATAATTTCCTTATCATAAGGAGAAGATGAGGAGGATGATGTAGAATAGGAAGATGGGGAGGACCTTAGGTATTCCCCTATAGCATTTTTGGTGGTGGTCTCTACCACTATTGATGAACACAAGGAAATAAATATTAGAACCGAAAAATCACCATGACCCACTCTAATTAATGTGGACATGTATTATAAATCGAAATAGATGTAAACCTACTACATAAGGAAGAATAAATATTTTTTCACCTAGAACTATATCAAAATGTCAAAACTCGATCTCGAAGTAGTTGCTCGCCAATTGGTCTAAACAGAAGATCATCGTGGCTACAAGAAATAGTCTAGAAGGATACACCAAAAACATGTTTCCATGATAGAGGTTGAATTCAAAAATATCATTAGATACAACTTGATTTGGGAGGTCCAATATCACATATTTTTGGATTATATTTTCCCCATCAAAATGGAGAATCAACAAATCTGGTATTGCATTGATTTCAGGGATCCTAATTAGAACTTCTTGAAGGATGAATTATTGGTCTCTATCATTTAATGATTTATTGATGATACTATCAGATTTCATGACTTACTTTTCATGGATGGATATTCATGATTTAACCAAATCTTAATGTCTTGATAAGATGAAGAAGAAATTACTTTTTGGGCCCCTGAGGAGTATAATTCAATATGGCAATTCAGTTCGGTTTGAAGAATGTTGGCACCATATACCAAAATTCCATGAATCACATCTTAAAAACCATCCTAGTAATGTTCATCAGCTACTATATTGACTACCTGGTGGTTAAATCCTCAAAATGTAAGGAGAACCTATTAAATCCTAAATTCATGTTCAACAAACTACGACAACACGACAAGAAAATGAACCCCCTAAAATTTTATTTTTTTCATTTCCTTAGGGAAATTATTTAGCTTCACCATATGCCATTAGGTAATAGAAGTTTACCTTGAGAAGAATAAGGATATCCTTTGAATTTCACCTCCCTAAAACATCATAATAATGTGAGGACTTCATGTACATCTAGACTACATTTATCGCTACACAGAAAAACTTGATGGGAAAGGTTTTCCCTTCACTAGGTTTATAAAAAGGTGGTTTTCCTATAAATGGTTTGATGTTTTTTAAAAGTAATTCAACAATATCATTAAATATAAGTTAATATCACCAATTATAATTCATCCTATTAAAGGAAGACAACTCATTTTGTAATTAATTGACTTAGATCGTTTAATAGGTTCCTTTCTCACACTGAATAATGAAACTAATAGTGAGAAACACATATATCATATCAGTTGAACTATGATTATTATTGAGAATCCTTATTCAAATATCAAGAAGTGATTCTTGGAATTATTCTCCATGGTCCAAAAACTATGACATTACCTCTAGGACCATGAGGTCCACCTTGTCTTTCACAATGAGCCACTCAAGTATATTCATTGTCTTCTAATGCTGACTGGATCCCTATAATGGTGGGAGGTAATCTTGAGGCAGTTCAATATATGGTTAACACCCCAGAAATATATCAAAGTCTAGGAATTAATAGTTTTTATAGAAGAACTAAAATTAGAAGAAATGATTCCACTGCACACTAAAATAGAAAATGAAAAAAGTTTTATATATGTAAGAGGAATCCCAAACATTTGAGATGAATTTTGACGGCACATCAAAAAGCCTGATGGGAAAAAGTATGGAAGACCCCACTCTCAACAAAGCAGGGTTGAGAGTTATACCCTTATATCTGGAAAATGATGTTCTTCCATATTACTTCCTACTAAAAGAAGGATGTAAAACAATTTATCTAAGTCTTAAGCTCTCATTGTAGACTTAGACATTTCACTACATGTACAGGAAGAACACATGAAGTAAAAAATGTGACTTGGAAATGGTCATTAAGAAATTCAATGGTGAATATGATATTAAGAAAGAGGATCTAATTCCTTTGATGTACCATATTCACGAAATGATGGCAGAGTTCCCCTAAAAGAATATATTAGTTCAAGTCCTCTGATAAAAAAAATGCATCAGCTAATTCAATAAAAAATTCAGTAACATCTCAATATTATCTAGATTGGGATGAAACTATTATCAACATTTCCCACCATCAGATGGTTGTACCATTTTTTAGTCCAACATGGATGAAATTGAATATAATAGTCTTATCCTTGTGTTGTATTTTCATACTACTGAAGGGATGACTCCCATTATGAATTACCATTAAAAGAGATAACTATAACCAGATAGAGCTAAAAGGGGGAAAATTCACTGATGGGAAGTCAATTATATTCTATATTATGGAACAAATCAATACAAGGTCAACTACAGGCAAAGCCTAAATTGGAATAATTTTAGGTGCATTGATTTATAAGAGATTACTAATGTTAGGAAGAATGTTCATGCTGGAACATGTGGGGTATATCAATCGAGACACAATCTCTTCTATAAAATTTGGAGTCTTGGATAAAAGTGACCCACTAGGATGAAATATTGTGTGAACATCACCAAAAAGTTTCATTCCTATCATGTACATGCCAATTCCATCCACCAACCCCCAAAGTTAATTCAGGTTGAAAAGTAATCGTGGCCATTTAACATAAGGGTAATGGATGTTGTGGGATTATACCCTCCAGCTATGACCATGAACATAATATATGTTCTCATAGAAACCAACTTATTTTCCAAATTGGAAGAATATGAATCCCTAATGTATTTTGGAGAAATTATCATTGTAGGCTTTGTAATAGCCGACACCATCACCAAATACGGGTTCCCTCATACAATATTAAAAAAAATGGAACTGTTGTATGCACTGTGGAATTGGAAAAGTGGTATCAATAGTATGGTATCAATACCAACCTTTCATCCCACTACCTAAAAACATCCAATGGACAAATATATGACTTCAACAAGACCCTATCCAATATACGCTAGATTATGTCTGATAAGTACAATGAAATCATGGCCAAAAAAAACCTCCATGCTCTATGGGATTAATACACCACTACTTCAATTGCCACTCCTACAGCCTCATACACATAAGTATGTGGGACGTAGGAAGTTCTACTAATCAATGTTCTATTCACGTCAGTCCGCATTTTAGTATATTATCAATTTTCCACAGATGAGGAATCCCAAAAAAGGCTCGACATGTTAGAGTGACTTGATAGGAAAATATCACACTCATTGAACCATTTCTAATATCACCAAAATCATTTTTGGTGATCCTTCAAAAAAATCTCAAATTCAGCCTTTACGGAAAGAAGAAATAGTGCTGGTCCTCAAAACTAAGATTAAAAATGAATATAGACCAATAAAATTGGATTTAAAATTGTAAGGACCATATGTCATACACAGATTATTATCTAATTTATCTTTTATATAATTTAAATGGATGGAAATATTATCACCACTCCAACCAAAGAATGGTTTTTGATGAATTATTTCATATAGAAAAAATAGATTTGACATGAAAAGATTATGTTAAAATGTATGGCCAAAACATCATAACCGCATGTTGTTAATCCAGATGTCCAAAAGGACCTAATCACAAGATCTTAAAAAGAAGGATGAAATTTCATTACCTCATGATGTTAGACTACATGGAATCTGTTGAAATCACCACATGAAGTTAAAATATATAGGGATAATTGCACTCTAATCATTGATTCATCTCACAAGAGTCTGGAATTTGTGGGAAAATGAAAAATGCCTTAGATTTATGTGACATCTAGATCCATATGGAGATGAATTTCTCAAGAACTATGTGTGGCTTGATTCTCACTTCCGCGATATTTGAAGTGACATGTAGACTCTATATTTGGGTCCCAACCACCATTAAAAAATAAAAAATCTCCCCCCATTTTGTGTATAGACTAAAACAATGCTGGGAGGTCTTTTCTTAGAACTATGGACAACATAATTCCCATTTATCAGTGGAATATATAGAGATTCATTGATCCTAAATATTGTTCCATCCACTAAATGAAACAAAATGCCTCTATTGTACCTCTCAATTCCTTTATATTTATAGAGAAACCATTTATATTCCTCTTTTCTCACACCAAACATAGATCATGTTTGATTTGGAATTGTGGTAAGAGCTTCCCCCAAAAAAATAGCGAGTAAAGGTGTACTACATTCCGACTACCTCAAAATAATGGTTTATAAAAATAACCTTCTTCTTCTGTATGGACTAATCTTATACAAGGATACCAATTTCTAGATCAATGTGTGGATTTATTCTTTCCATCGCATAAAAATGAAGTTATTATAGAATTCTATATTCTAGACTAGCCGTTATCCATAATAGTCCCCTTCTATCTGTATGAGTCAGACTAGTTCTTGGAAATTTATACAGATATGTCTGATTATCATCTGCATGAGATACTTAGTGGAACCTATATCTCTAAATCTAAGCCTATGTGTTAAAAAATTAAAAAAAATACCCATATCCTTTTTTTGTTACACATTTGTGCAGAACACACATATGCAATACATTGATTCTCACCCCAGGATTAGCTCAAATGGGAATATGGATTTGATAGGGATTTACCCACATGATTAAGGCATATCAATCTTCATAAGGCTTGTTTTGGTCTTAGCGTAATGACATTAAAAGGAACATTTGGGGTTTCCCTCTCCATGTTGGTGAAGCCAAAGTCCCAACCACGTGACATTAAACGACATGGTACTTCACGAACTATTAATGGATTGATTCACTATATAATGAGATACTTAGTGATGTTTAGAAATTATTCATGGGTCCAGCTATACGAAATGGAAAAATACAACTACCCCCAATCTGCAGCTCTTAAATTTAAATATATATAGGAGAGTCCAAACTTTGATTCATACAACCAGGATATATCAAAGGACCATTCCCCCCTACATGTGAGTAATATATATACTGGGAATTCCATATTTCATAGATAATAATGGTAATAACTTTTCTTATGTTCCTAGGTACCCCTTTCTATATATCAAACCCCATTCACTATAAAATCTCTGATCCCTATAATCATCTCTCGACCATCAGAAATGGAAGGTTATGTCCTATGCACAGGTTGGAGTGAATATAAAAAAAAATCACTACTATCTCTACATATGTTTTCCCTGAAAAAAGGCATGTCATCCAAAGAAAAAATAGTCCATAGGAAATGGTTCTCATACCTTCATACACCCAATATTTTTCCAACCCCCGTATCCTTGAACCTAATCTAAGAGCTCCCAGATTCATTTTTTACACTTTCTCCCACCCCAACCGCATGTCTAGTGTATTACATATTGTCTCAGACTAATTATCCCATACATGTTCATGATTTTAATTGAAATTTTTTTCTCACTACATTGAATTAAACAACATTTCCAAAAGGTATTTTCTATATGGTGTTAAACTACAGATCATAATAGTGTTCCCACCTAAGAGGAAATTGCCTTCGGCATTTATCACCCACTGTGTCATGTCCTAGAACCATGTTTGCCTTGATTATTCCCCCCGAAGGGTATGTAGAGATGCATGTAAATTCATACTTATTTACTCCTGACATGTGTCTTCTGATTAGGAATTTCTACTTCTAGACACTTTCTGTTAGATTTATATAGGGAGCCAGAAACACCGAATAGTTCTGTATCCAATGGGACCTACATTCCAAAGGTAGGTGTTAGTTTTGTTTGGAAATATGATACATAAGAACTCGCATTAGTCAAGGGGATGGGAGGTCGGGCTAATCACTCCCTTTTATGGGGAATTATTTCCTACTCCATGAAATTCTTATATATTTATGATGTATTCATGAACCCTTATTAATTTACCATGTGTAACATAGGTTTCTCTTGCAATTTTCAGTCAATTATTAGCATGTGTGTAATTTAAAATCATTCGTATGTATTCAAGGTTCATCATTAATTTATATATCTATATGTGTTCGAGGTTCTCAGTAAATGTTTTCCTCTCATATACTACTTAGATATCCTTTAGTCATTGTTATGAAGATGGTGGTTTTTAAACCACTCAACAGGGAACTCTGGAATTTATTATCATTGAGGGACACAAACTTTTGTTTGGATGTTGGTATCATACCCATAAATAAGAGACCAATGTATCATTTTTAAAAGAATCAGAACCCTCATAGGTAGTGGAAGTACAGAATTAGCTTCTAGCAAGAAGACAAAAATTGAAGCTATCTTTGTGGAATGTCATTGTCACAATCTTATGAGAGTGATTAAAATCTATGTATTATGAAAAATTAGTGACATTTAATCAAAATGATTGCACTATCAATAGAATGACATGGAATTCTTTCATGAAAGGGTGCATAATATATGGAAACTTATATAAGGTTGATTGTAGAGATAATATTTTCTATATGATAGTTGAGAAGAAAAAAAAAGATTCATTGAAGGTTGGGTCAGATTTATCAACAAGACATGGAAAATATATCTAAGCATATAATAGTCATAGATATCCCCATTTTGAAACATGAACAAGAAAATACTTGTGATTCTTTCATTCAAGGTAAGTAAGCCAGTTGTTCATTTAGACCTAATAATAAAAGTCCATAAAATCTTCTTTATCTCATCCAAAAATATGTATATGGACTAATAAATTTGGATGGAACATATGTATAAAAGTACTTAATTATGTTTATTTATGATTTTAGTAGAATAGGTTGTGTAATTGTTAATAATTTGAAATGAAAAGTGATTGATTTCAGGTATAGTTATCGATGTATTGCTAAAAAATGATACATGTCATACAATAAATGTTATTCGATCTTACAATGGAGGGGAATAAACATCCCTTTATTTTGAGAATTACATGGGGAGACATGGAATACAACATGAAATGGATTCTATGATAACTCGACATCAAAATGGAGTTAATGAGAACATGAATTGATTGGTAAACTATATTGGCCGAAAAATGATGATTGAGAGTCGTATCACTCTCTATTATGGGAAATAGTTTTTTCAAGCTTAAATGTGTTCTCAAAATCAAACATGGATTTATATAAGAGAAACCAAGACAATATATGATTTGTGTCACAAAATAAATACCTCTTTGATGAATTTTCATTTTTTGTAAGTTGATATATCATCTGAAAAAAAAAATAATATAAAGTTATGTATGGTGATTCTACAAATAAAGGAATACTCTACATAAATTCAATGAATATAAAATCATAAAAACTTCCAAAAACATTATATGTAATTATTGTTGAAAAAAAAGATGTAATGATCATTGAAAAATATATACCAAACACCCTGATAACCTATAATATTAATATGGTAGAAAATGAAGAATATATTGGACATGGAAAATACTTTAATTCATAATTAGAAAAATCATTGAATAACATTCAAAGGTCTCAAGATAATGGTGATTCACATGACGAATAAGAACATGAAATGATGGATAAAGAAACCTCATCAGAACCAGATATGAGAAAAATAAGAAAAAAAATTGAACAATATAATATCATTGGGGATTAGAGCACCCCAACACAAAAAAGTAGAATTATGAATGATGTAAATTATCCCTTCATAACAATTGTGTAACCGACCTCATTTGAAGATGCATCAAAATATAAATCATGGGATAAATCTAAGAATGAAGAGTTAGATCAGAGTGACGAGAACCAGACAATGGATCTTGTTATGAGACTTAAAAAATCACATTTTTATTGATTTGATGATGAGTTTTAAGAATAAATTTGATAAAGAGGTAGTGTGATAAAAAATAAGGTGTGATCGGTGTGTAAAGGATATTAACTTATTTATGGTGTTTATGTCGAGGAAACATTTTCCCTAATGGCTATAATGGAGTGAATCTAAATTTTTATTTCTTTTTAAATTCAAATAGGATACAATGTGAGTCAAATGGATGTCAAAAATTAATTATTAAATGGTGTTGTTGAAAAATATGTCTTTTAAGAAGGGGGTTTTCTATTTGGTAATTATGATATGATGGTTTGTAGATTAAAAAATGAACTCTATAGTCTGATGTAGGCACCATGAGCATGGTATTATTAAATAGATTCTTATATAAAGAATCTATAATTTAAAATATAGGGAGTGGATCTCAATATCAATGTTAAAAATTCCAATAAAGTTTATTTTATGGTACTGGTGTATGTATATAGTTTTATATTTGGTAGATGTTGGTAGGGATCAGTCGCTGAATTTTCCAAATACATGGAATAATAAATTGAAATGTCTATAATTGTTGAAATCACAAACATTCGGGGGCTACAAGTGATTCAATAGAAATACTGGGCATTTATTTCCTTGGAAAATTATACAAGATAGTTTTTGAATAAATTCAATTTTCAACACTCTAAAAAATTGTTTACTACAATTTTAGTTGAAAAAAACATGGAAATCAAGATGATTTGACTGATGTAGAGCCCACCATGTACATGAGAATCATAAGAAGAATATTTTCTTTAGCTGAAAAAAGACTATATATTGTCTTTGTAACTTGCTTAAGGGAACTATTTCAATGAAATATGAAGTAATAACATATGAAAACAATTAAAATAATCATAATGTAAATTTAAGGTACTCACAATGATGGATTATACTTCATTTCAAGAAAATATAATGAAATATCCGCATTTTATGATGATGACTGGGATGGATATATTTATGATAGAATGTTTACAAGTGGGGGAGACTTTTTTGTTGGAAAAAAATGTGTGGCAAGGTTGAGTATGAAATAGTAAATAACTTATCATATTACTACTAAATATTAGTATATATCTTCTAAAAATGGATGCACTCCACTACTATTGATGATGAAACAACGGAAAAAAATTGGTGAGGGGTGGAATAACAAATGGTTATTCACTATGATAATTATAGTATGATCAATATCTCAAAGAATCTAGTTCCACATTATAGTTCAAAACATATTGAAATTTTATATAACATAATTTATGTTAAATTTCATAAATGCATGATTAAAATAAATCATGTTAGAACTAATGATCATATATAACATTTTGACCAAACCTTTTACAGCTAGTGTGTTCACGAAATATGGGTTGAACCTTAGTGTTTAACCACCTACTAGTGCATGAAGGGGTCATGAGTGTTTCACTCTCACAAATTATGTTAATTGTTTTAATCTATTTATGAATGGAATTCTGGTTTATGGGGGAGATATGATCCATGCAGAGTGTGTTTTTAGCTCTACATGTCCTAAAAATGATCTTTGGGTTTATTTCAAGGGGGGGGGGGGGGATAAATTCAACATAACATTAAATGTCACATAAAGGTAGAATTTTACAATCATCATGATTTTATTGATAAACCATGTAATGATTCTGTGAAATTATATGAATTTAGTGATAAGAGGAAAATGAATAAATGTTATGCAACATTAGTTTATCTGGTATTTTATCCTTTTGAAATGATTGTTTCGTATACTTATAATTGCTGCTTCGTTTTTGAATTTATCCTGGATAAAAATTCTTGTATGGTCATAGTGACCTATAAATATTCAGTCACACTGTTTAATGAGTAAGAACATTTTCCAACGAAGATATACTGTTTATACCACATCAAAGAGTAGTACACAAAAAAGCTACATGTTGTAAATCACAATTTCCCAATGTTCATTTATTCTAAAAAGACAAGTGAATATCATGTTGTCCTTGTGCAAAAGATAAGTGTTTTGAGAAATAAATCTTTCTTGACAATCACAACCCATGAACACAAGAAGAAGTGAGGCACACAAGTACTATTTTGAGAATCTCTTATTTTGTGAGTATCTAGTTTGTTTGATCTGTGATTCCAAGTGAATCAATTTAGGACTACAACAGAAGAAGAGTCTTGTTCTTGTTAGAGTCAAAGACTTCAATTCTAATCTAGTGAAGCATCCTTCATGTCGATAAACTAAGTAAGACTTTACCCAAGGAATTAATAAAGGGGGAGATTATGAAAGTATTCTGAAAGGTGTAGTGTTCTATCCCTAAAATCTTTCCTTGGAATCATGTTTTGAATACAGTAACAGTGTTTTATAATCTATATTCTGTAATTGTAAAATATTAGTTTATTTGGGATTGATCAAAACATTGTTGGCATATGATCCTTAGACTATCTCTTAGTGGTGAACCATTTATAATTACTATGTTGTCTCATTACATGGGATTTTTTGTTTACTTCACATTCTCATCCGACAGTATTCGCAGGTTCCTACCAATGTGAGAACAAGATTCATCACTTTCAGAAGAAACCTTTGACACCTTGATTCACTCCTCCTCTCTCAAGGTGTTCCAGGTCCCTTCACCAACGATGAAGTATATAATGAATGACTGTGGGATAAGACCATGATAAATCTTAGAATCTTCATTGGATAATTCCATCCCATCCACCCATTACATATTATATACCAAAGGGTAAAAAAAGCACACAAAATAAAAATAAATCATATAAGGATCCCAAAAATAGTTCTCGTTTCATGAAGAGATCGAGGAATGCATAAAAAATATGATATTAAATAAATGACTAAACATTTAATAAATTGGTTGAATAAAACAAAATAATGATGTCTACCTCTAAAACAGGTACATTGTTGGTAAAAAAAGATCTTGATAATAAAGATTGTGATGATCCAAGTATGTTTTTTATTCTCATCATGATTATCCTTGATCATTTTATTCCATCAACATTTTTTATTTTCTAGTTCCATTGATGTTAAACTTGTTCGTCTAATCCTCACGGGATATAGCACTAACATTGTGGTTTTATCCAAACAAAATATTTATAGAGTTTAATTAGGGTTATGGGAATTTTCTGAAATTTTGTAAAATAATTATTCAATTTACATAAAATATCTTATAGGAATCACTTTCAATAAAACACAAGACACCAACCTACATTATGTTGTTCCTACAGAAAAATTCATGTCTCCCAATGTACTGTGGTATGGGATTACCAATCCTAGGAATTCATAAATAGTAACCCCATATATTTAGAAAATATATTCAAACATGCATTAATATAAAATAATATTTTAAATTTTTTAAATATTTATCCATATAATAGTCAGAACATTGTTCCAACTCATAATAAAAATCTGCATATATATAGAGAAATATTTTAGGGATCAAGCTATAGAAATGATAATAAAAAAATTATTTGTTTAGAAAAAATATAATGTGAACAAAATGAAAATGGAATAGCTTAAAAAAAACTTCCCTATCATTAATGGTTTAACATTATTAAATGTGGTATTTAAGGAATAAAAATTTACAATCAGAAATTGTATAACTCATAGAAAGGAGTTTGAGTTAATAAGTCCCATAAAATTTCCCTAGATTGAAATATAAGTGTCTTGAGATCATTTACCATATATATAAACATGATTGTTTTCTATATCAAAACATTAGTAATATAAATTTATATTTATACTGTTCATTAATACAATTTTTTAGTTATATTATGATAATCTATTTTTACAACATTTGGTTCGAGTAATCTAAATTGTTTTGAACTTGGTTTTTAAAATCAATTTCAATCTTCCTCATTATACGAAAAATCATCATTTTGAAAGCATAAATTTTAATGGAGTTTATTATTTTATAAAAATTTATGATATTATAATTCATTTATATTTTTGTTTTAGTATTATTTTATGATGATGAAAACCGTGATACACTGTCTTTGGCTTATTTTATGATATCAAGGAATTACATTATATTAATTGCTACATTTTTTGTTATCCGTAAATAAACATATTAATGATATATATTACATATATAAATCATATAATATAATAAAATATAAACTATAATGATTCAAGATAGGTGTATAGAAAAACAAAACATGTTTATTTATGGATGAGATCATATGAGCATACACAAAATTAACAATTCAGGTTTTTTGAAAAGAATAGGGAATGAGTTATATGTCATTTACCAAGATCAAAATATCATAATATTATAATAAAGACCCTGGTTTTATAATTTTAGAAGGATAAAAATGAATTTTAGAATGTTGAAATGAAAATAAAGAAGTTAAAAATAAAGAAAACAATTAGATAACTATAAATCACTACTTGGGAAATGTCCTTTTTGAAGGGGTTAAATAATTAGGGAATGGTCATTTAAGAAAACCATTGTATACGTATGTTGTATAGGATTTTGGATAATATTTATTGGTAGAGATTGGGTCAAACAATGGGGTTTTAGTGTCAAGTCAAGTGAAGATACATTCCCACCTTTTAAAAGTGAATATGATTAGAATTTTTTTAAATACCAAAAAACATTCAATAATGGAAATGAACATTCATAGATCATGGATAAAAAATTGAGATAAAAAATAAATAATAATATATTGTTTATATAAAAAAATCAAACACTAAATTTAAACGAGTTGCTAAAAACATTACCCATTTTTCGATTTGGTTAATTATTTTTAAAATTTTTGTTTCCCCAAAGGTAACTTTTTTTATTATGTAATTTATCTGTTATGATAAAAAATAAATTCGACAGTATTATATAATTACTATATAATTATATAAAATTTAATTTATTTTAATGCAATTTGTAAATATGATAAATTTTTTTCTTAAAATACTATTGGTATATGTTTTGAAGTAATTTTTTTTTAAACAAGAAAATATATTTAAAAAATTTACTAAATGTGTTGATAAATTAAATTCAACATTTTTGAAATGAAAAAAACATAGAAAATAAATAATATTTATTAAAAAACGTTTTATAAATTTACAATTTATGTCTTCATACTAATAATGTAATTAACATCATGTTATATTTAAAAACAATATATTTTATTATTTACGTAGAAAACCATATTTTTTAAAAAATTTACAAAATTCACCTTCACGTAATATTTCCATGATAAATAGAAAAATATAGTCAATATTTTCAAATTGAAACTCTATTTATTCAAAGTTATATTTATAATAACAAATATAAAGTATATGAAAATATATTATTTAAGAAAATAATGTTTTGTATATTAACATTTAATTTTACTATAGATTACTAATTAATCATTGTTCCATTAATTTATTATTATAAAAATATATTCTTATTTTAATAAGAAATTTTTAGTAAAATTAATTTTTATATCTTATTTAGATCTTTATAATCCATATTTTAATTGAAAATTATTCTTTTATTCTTCCTTATATATAGATATGTTCTATAAATCTACTACTACTATTTTTATGTAGCAATAATATAGATCCATTGTGAAGTCCTATTTTTTTTTCTATCGTTATGTCTGTGGAGAAATAAGACAAATATAGTGTTTATTTTAGGAGGAACAAATCAGATTGTTACCCAAGTTTTGGGCCACCTACCGACCATGTCTAGACCATCAGCTGGATGATGGTCACACCTGCCAAACATTGTACTATATTTATCCACTCTCTCATTAGTTTCTCCCACCAGTTTTGTTGTGGTGTTATTAATTATTCACAATATAAAACAATTTGGCCTCCCTTGGGGATCCTCTGAGCCCCCATGATTCCTCTCAAACCGTGTTCCTCACCCAAAATAACAAAATAACTAAATTAGATTTTATATTTTTCTTCTCCAAATTCCCCATCCACTAAATGGAATATAATTATGTCCCATGAATCTAAAAACCAATTATATGAACTATGTATTAAAATCTCCACATCATAAAATAGAATATCTTTGAGTTTTATTTCAAGGCATGGATAACTTCTTCAATTAGTATCCCCAACATTGGTTTGTAACATTCCTCTATGAATCTTCAATGATGAATAACCATTTTCATTCTCTATTTTCAAACTAAACCTCATATATCATTCTATATAAGGATATTTCTCTTATGAAACCCATATCAGGCCATGAATTATTGAACTAATAATTTCAAAAAACTGAAAATTTAAAACCAACCTCTAGTGGTGTTCACAATTTCTTAAAACATATAACATCACCCAATATGGACTAAATCTACGGGTAGACACTAGTATATTCTCATGGGTATATTTTATGAAAACTAATGTTTTAACCATAATACACTTAATAATTATAAACCATGACTCTTCATCCTTGTATATTGGTTTACGATAATCATCTAAGCATCATAGTATTGTCATTATACAAACATCAATAAAAACAAACATAGTTATACAACTTGTCTGTATGCCCAGACTAATTATTTGAATAAGGAAAAATCACTATATGGCAGAGTCCTTCAACTCAACCTCAAAAGACTATTTTCTATTATCAAACTTTTTATTTTATTTTCATTTCAAACTGATAATAGGGAATATAGTATCCACACCTCAATCAAACAAATGTAATTTTTACTAAATATTCATATGCCTCCCACATGAATTCGTATTCCCTGAGAACACTTAGTGTCCTCATACAATTGATCAACCAAAATTCGGTGTTCCCAAACATAAGGCATAAAACATAGTAGCCACTTCCAAACCATGTTGAATATGAAATCTTGAATTGAATAATGAATCCCTCATGATGGGAGTCCATTGAACGCCTAGTGAAACCCCCAAATCACTAAAAACCCATTATCAATGTAGACATAGATTTAACTCCCCATTCTCACCTTTCAACCAAAACTGACATGTATTAATCATTTAGACCATGCGTATGAACAAGATAATATGTCATTAAAATCTCATTAAAATCCAAAATATTTTAAATTTTATATAATAAAACATGCCTAATTTGGTTTTAGACTCACCAAATCAAACCATATATGAAAATAATGTAAAATCTATTAGGTTAGACCTATCTTAGAAACTCTGATTTTCTCCCATCAAAGAATTTTTAACACTCTTGATTTTGATTTATTCAAATAAAATTGGCGTCTCAAAAATCATCCTTATTCAACCTATGATGAATGTAAATGAAATTTAATGAATCTTGCCTAGTTAAACCCTCAACCGACCATATTATTTGTTATTTCATATCACGATCACCACTACAACAATGATTTAAAGAAGATTTAAACAACACCAAAAACAACCTAAGGCCAATTTTAGAACCATCCCCCCACTAACATCCCATCAAAAAGTGAAATTTTCATTCAATGTAGATTATATAAGCATTTATATCAGTTTAGAAACTGGAAACATAATTCTGTAATAAAGACCTTGTGATGACTTTCAAAAATTAATTAACTTTCTCATGTGATGGTCATATAACCATGACTATCATCCTGATATCCAACATAGGGTAATCCTTTTTATCGAATCATTGAACAATGAATTTTAGTTTCCTTGACTCATTCCCCATCTATCACCAATCAAGAAGGCTTAACATTGGCAAAGAATATACAGCCTTATAAACAATAATGAAAGGGAATTTATTTTCCACTCAAGGGTTATGTGATTTTTCCCACAATACCAACAAATAGAATAGAGAAAAGTATACCCATTCCCTAAAATATGTTATGGTGTACTCTAAACCATCTGGGTTTCCCTTACGAATCCTAGGGTGTCACCCCAAACATGTCTTATTAGTACTGCACATATCAAACTTTGATCTCTACAAAACAATATTTGGTGCACATAAACTATTATTTCTATTCATAGTATTGAAAAAAATAGCTTGACCCAATTAAATCCATACAAAAAATATAATAGTAAATTGAAATGTATTAACTCTAAAATACCCAATAATAGTTGTTTCTACATGTTTTATAGAATTACAACAAAATCTTGCATAGTAATACCCATATCATCGAGTAACCTTTTTTAATACTATACCCATGTATTATAATTTAACAATATGACATAGAAATATATTATAAAATTCTTCAAAAATTAATAATATCTATTTAAATTTATATTATCATGAATATTTATAATAGGGAGAATTGGAATGAATAATAAGTGTGAGCTCGAATTCTCTACTAGGGTAAACCTAAGAAATTTCAATTGATAGTTATCTTTGTACATAATGTAGGAATAATTGTTTGAAGTAAAAATAATACATAATTAACATAAAATTAGGGATTTCATACAAATAAAAAATGGACAAAGAGACATGGAAAAAATAATCAAAATATGAAAAGTTTCATATATAGAAACAATCAATACATATATTGAAACCACTTTAGAAAATGGACAATTAAAACTCATAGAAAGAAATTCAAAAATGTGTTTGAATCATGGAATATTATCTTCATCGCCTGTGTTTAATAATTTTATAAATAATTGGTACCCAGTAAATTTTATATGAAAAACAGCCCCATTTAAATCCATCCTACATTCCTATAAGGACAGGTAATATTCTTTAATTCGTTAGAGAGATATATCAGGACCACCCATTATAAAAGATATATCAGGCTCACCAATCATCATGATAAATATTGGGTCACCTATAATAATCAATAATATCCTTGTACTTGATTATTACACATTTGGAATTAGTCATTTTAATCATCAACCATTTGATAAAAAATTTCATTCCCTTAAAGATTGATTTTTTTTAAAAAAAATAAACATACATCAAGATGATATCTTTAAAAGAAAAATCATAACAAATAAAGGTAAAGTAGATGTATAGTATCATTAGATCATATTACCATTTACAAATATGTTACATTAAATGTTATTTAATTATTTAAGATACCAACATTTTAGAATTTAAAAAATTCATTGAAATAGGGGAAAATAAATTTTTTTAATAATATTTTACCAAAATTTCAAGAGTTTTGAAAAAACATTTTAAATAAGAATAATAATATTAACATATAAATGAATATTTAAATAGAAAATGGATACTTTAGAGGAAAAATCACTTCATGTCATAATAAATAAACTTATATATTCTTTTAAAACACATGTAAAGAGATTCAAAAGTGATGAACCAAGAAAATGATAAGAAAAGTTTTTATACCATTAAAAAGAAGATCAAATATCATATAAAATAACCTTATAAAATCAATTATGTTCGGAAAATATCATTACATATATAATGAATATATGTGAAGATATTTTTTAAAAGAATATATAAAACATTATAAAATGGGTTTTAAAGAAAAAATAATTTCATATCATTTTATAATAAAATATATTTGAAAAAATGTACATAAGAATAAAAATAAAATATATTTAATATAAAAATGGGAATGATATTTTATATCAAGTGTCTGTGTATATACATTATAAATTAATATAGTTAAATCAATAGAGACATGTCTTATAGAATGATAGTTAAGATGAGAAACCCATGAAACTCATATAATACTTAAAAAATAAATTGAAAAGATGAATATAACATGATTATATACATCAATTAATTTACTGTAATTATTGTATAAAATAATTAATGGGGTTTTAATTTCACCATTTTAAATAAACAATGATTGAAATTGAAAATATGTCTAAACCTATTAAAAGTGACATTGTAAATATTGTCGAAATTTTTAATAACTTTTAATTTAAAATATCATGAAATGAAAAATTAAAATGGAATTTTTACATCATTATAAAAGAGTAATCATGATAAAATATATCAATTAGAAATATTTGAACAATATATAAGTAAATATATTTATAAAAAATGACATGTCTCAAAAAACAATATTGAGATGAATTATCCTTATAATGATTACAACACTAATGTTAGAATTAATTTATGAATATATTATGTGTTAAAATTTAAATTAATTTTCAATGAAAGAAATAAAATAAAATATCATTTCACAAATAATTTTTTCATGAAATAATAAATTATTTATAAGTATAACCCCATGGATTGACATTAAGTAATGAAACCCCATACCTCAAGTCTAGATTTTTAATGTATGTCCTTTTACCTATATATATAAAACATATAAATATTATTTATGAGTTTAAGAACATTATATATGTTTTTTACTTTATCATTAGACCCATTATTTCATTAATTTCATTTATATATTTAGTTACTTATTTATTAATGTTTATATGAGGTATTTTGATAACGTTTGGTTCATAATTGAATAATGAATCTCATCCCATCATAGAGGTTGTAATAAACACCAACGCATGAATGATGTTATCATTTTTCAACATATGGAGGGTTAAAAATATGAATAATTTATTTATATAATGTTAATTATTTCATGAAAACCATTTTTATACTTTTAATACATCATTAAAATATCATATAAGATGCGTTGAAGGAAAAAAAATAACACTACTTGATGGAGATGGTAGACAACACATACACACAAATGATGATGTTATTCGCCTATAAATAAAAAAGAAATGAAAATAGGTAGTACCATCGATATAAATTCAATTTATAATATTTTGGAATCAAATTTTAATATGTCACCAGGGACTAAAATTATTATAATTATTTATAAGAATAAATAACGACTAATCAATCACTAATGAATTATACATTATCGTTGGAAAACATCCCTTGTCTAAAACATTAATACATCATTTTTTGGTATTTTGGTTTTACCAGAACTTCAAGAAAATGATAAGGTATGTTTGGGAGATATTTAAGAAGAGTTTTGATGATATAACATTGTCATTATGTGTGAATATTAGAGGAGAGTTAATTTATTTATATAAGATAGGAGACGATAACCCTAGAACCAAAATGGAATATTTTTCGAATATTTGATGTGTATAGTTAAAATAAAACCACTCCAAATGATTAATCTATTGATTTGTAGGTATATTAGAGCCTTTAACATTTTTTTATCCCTTCTAAACCAAATTTACCCATTACAATTTTTGATAAATATTTTTCATTGATATAAATCATTATGAAGAAGAAACTAGGAACTATTACAAGATGTATGAATTTTGATTCAAAATATGGAAAAAACTATTAAATTTAATTTATATACATGTCATAAATTAAATATGAAATAAAACCACAAAACATATTGAAAAAAGGTTTTCAGGAAAAAAGTATTTTAATGTAATAAATTCTTTTTATAACCAACTCATGCATAATTTCAATTATAATGAAATTATTGATATTGTTTTTAATCAAAATTAACTAATTAAATTATAAATTAAATTACAAATATTGACTTAGAGAATTCATCAATAGAAAGGATATTTTTCAACAAAACTATTATATTCTTTCTATTAAATCAAATATTCCTCTATTTCGAAAAATAAAAATTATCCCTATTTTGATTTTGATATTATAATTTCAAAAATAATTTTTCTATAAAATACAATTTATAAATGTCAAATATTATATTCATAAAAACCATTCATAAAAATCTGTAATTACATTTTTTATGAATACTTATTGTAAATCATAACATGATATTATTATAAATTGAGTTCATATTTTGTAAACATTGTTTCATATATTATCATTGAATATGAAATTTATATTTTTATTTCATAATGTTTTTAATCCTATTCAAACCCTGAAATTCAATTTCCATATTATTCTAGTCATATTTGGAAGATAACATTTCATTGTCATCAAAGAACTATGTTTAAGGTCTTGTATTCTATTAATCATAGTGTCTAACTAAAACCATTGGTTATTACACTCTCCAAAATATGAAAAATATAAATCCAAATTTTTATCTCAATCAATATAAAATAATGTATAATTTGTTTAATTATTTAATTTTTTAAAACATGTATATTAATAAGCATTAGTTAATATCATTTCAAAAATACGTAATAAAAAATATGAAGGCCATATATAATATCACATAACATGGTTTCAACATTTGATAAAATTAAATTTATGTGAAAATATAAGCATGTATGATATGATTAAACTAAATAAATAATGATGGGTGATAAAGAACAATAATCACATGAAGTTGAATGATCTAGAGAAATTCTTTGAAAACAAAACCTGAAATCAATAAGGTATTAATAAGACATTAAATTCATTATTAATGAATATAATTGGATAATATTTCTATTTCATGATCCATTGATTAGAGTCAATGATTTCATTTACCTTTTTGAATATTAATATAAATAATATATACACTTTTTTAAAACAACTTCATAAGAATAAATTCATCGTTTTTTGTGCATTAATCAATTTTTGACTCTATAACATATCTAATTTGATGATTAAAATTTTTAGGATGAGTTTTAAATTCCCAATGCACTAAAATCACATTTAAATTTGTCCTAAAATCCAAAAGTGATAAAATGTGATTCCTCGTTTGTTTAAAAAATTACCAAAAACATTGTTTTTTAAGGTAAGAGAATACTCAAAATTAAGAATCCTTCATTTTAATAAATAAAATATTAATCTCTAAAACACTACAACTATAATAAAGGGTAAACATATACCATTTCAAAAATAAATAAGACTATATCCAAATTACCCTCAATAACTTCCACAATAATGAATGTTCTAACATCAATGATTGTCTCATACATTTCATATAATATCCCTAAACATTTAAAATAATTATTTAAAATTAACACTTTACATTATCCATGAGGGTTACATATACCTCAACAAAAAAAATCAAATATATCATTATTCACTTCGATAACCCATCACATAAAACCTAAAAACTATTTTATAAGAAATGAAACATAAGATCATCCTTAAAAAAATATAACCTTGATGGTAACCATAAATATTAATTTAACCACACATTAAAACATCATAATATATATTTTTATCTATTCACTACTCTATTACTGACTATAAAAACCTCAAACCCACATTCAATGATATGATTCTAGGATCATTATCATTTCATTTCTTTTTTTTCTATCACTAATTGAGGCCTAATTTTTTAATCAAAAAAATAAAACATTATGAAAATATATTGAATCAACCACATACCCAAGGACCTTTCCGTTTTATAGTTTAATAGAAATAGGAAAACCTCTTACAGAAAAATACCAATGTCATCATGTAATATTTTCCCACACTATTCCCATATTTAATTATTCCATAATTCATCTTCAACATATCCTATAAAATTAATCACACATGAATATTTATTACATATAATTCAGTAAATATAATTCTTTATAACATTGAAAAATTGGAATCATAATAAGGGTGAGATTAAAATCAAAGTAATAATAAAATAATGTCACAATTTTTTTTAATTATTTTCGTTATAAAAACATGGTAGTAATGGTATGGTGACATAATAAAATTGGATCACAAAAACAGAAGAGAGTTTATGACCTTAAAAACATAAATCATGATACATGGAATAAAAATTAACATAAGAAAATATTCATTTATGTCAAAAATCATAATCCATTTGAATACCATACATGAGAAAAGGGTCCACTATAACCCGTATAATATTTAGATACAATATGATGGTATCCTAGAACATTTTATTCATTTCCCATATTGACATAGATCAAAAATAACTAGAGCCTAGTTAAATATAATGGATGAAACACCCATTTTGACTACTTCCATTTATCATTTAAAGAGGTAAAACATTTCCCAATGCATTGAATATCTATTTTGGGCACACCCATCATAAAATATGTGTTAGGATCACCTTTAATATTGTGATATATCAGGATATCCCATAACCATTAAAAATTTACATGTGATATACCTGAATATAACACAGTTAATATTTAATTTTCATCATAAAACTTGTAATACCATTTCCATTATTTTATATATTATATTACATATATAAAAGGCATGTATTTAATGATTATATCATTGAACCAATCTTTATAATCCATCTAGAGACAAATATGGATCGATAAATAAGATTAAATTTCCACCGAATTAGACTAATCATTAAATAATGATTAGATACAAAAATATTCCCTTAATAAACATTTAATAAATTTCTTTGTAATTATTGTAAATAAACATTTTATATGATTATATTTTATATAAATTTCATGAATATTAGGGAAAATATATTATTTTTACATAAAAGTGTAAAATTACATAGGATTAATCAACTAAAGGAATGGTTCTGATGGTGGTAAAATCCTCAGGTCATAAACATTAAAAAATAAACATTATTATGAATCTTTTATAAAGAGTGTCAAATGTGATCTATATAGAAAATGTTAAGTTATTTTATTTTATACTATTTAGATGATTGTAAATAGTAAATTAAAATACCATTTGAAAATACATTATTGTTTAGTATAAAATTATTAAAATAAGATAATGAATATTGAAGAAGATTTTGGTAAAAATTAATTAAGAACAAGAAAACAATGTTTCTATTGAAAAATAAATTTATGAATTTTAATATCAAAAATACATTTAATATAAATAATATAAAAAGGAACAAAATAAAAAATTATCATAAAATGAGGAATGATATTATAAATCAACATTGTGTGTATACACCATGTAAATGAATATACATGGATCAATAAAAACATATCTCAATGTAGGATGTTTGAGATGAGAAAAACAAATAACATGGGTCATACTTGATTCAAAAAACCATTCAATGAATGAAACTAACATGACTTTATAAAACCCCAAATTTATATGAAATAATATGTTATACTGAATTCATGGAAATTAAATGAACATTAAAAATTAAATCTTCATCAAAAACATAATAATTTATCAAAGAATTTAAATTTGGGAAATCAATAAAATTGAATTTTTTTTATGATTTGAATCAGGTTATCATGAAATGGATAACTAATAATTGAATTTTTACATCATGATTAATGATTAATTCATGATATTATATGTCAATAATTAGTATAGAAATCATAAAATTTAAGGTAAGCGTATTAAAATATATTTGAATTAAATAAATGATAATGAGAAAAATAATCATTACTTTGACCACATTATTACAGTTAGAATAAATAAATGATCTGATTACATGATGTAATTATAATACCAAAAAAAATAGGATATGAAAAATATTAATATATGATTTATTTTAAAAATCATCATGGAATTAAATGGCCAATTTACATGAATTATATCCCTAAGAATTGAAATTGTTTCAAAAGTCCCCTACCTCAAATAAAAATTTTCATTGTAAGTCCATGAAATACTCATTAATAAATATATTTTAAATTTTTAATCATTTAATAAAATATTATTTTCTTATTAATTTATCATAAACAAAATTATATTATATATATCTGTTTCATATTTAAATACGTAATAAGTTAATTAAATCTTTAGTATTTTTAGGCTGTTGGGTTGATAGTTTAAAATTCACATTGGAAGATTGGTCAAGTTATTAATGGTTTCATTATTCAATCATCTTCAGAATACCAATAGTGAAATAATATTAATTTTTAAACGTGACATCTTTTTTTTAATATTACAGAATAGTTTTACATAAAAAATAATTATCATTGCTTCGTGGATGCGAAAATTCACACAAATGCATGAATGATGTTATCATTTTGTAACTGATGGAAGGTTAAAGAAAAAATAATATCATATAATTAAATAGGAATTTTTTTTATGAATATCATATATATATATATATATATCATAAATACAACATAAATTTTTTTTGTTACAGGTGGTGATAGAAACTAATACCCATCGTTTTGTGGAGGAGTTATTCCATAGGTACACATGATAGGTGTTTTCATTCTAAAATGAGATGAAAATGGTTATACCATTTTCATAATAATGATCAAGTATATTTTATATATTTATGTTTATATATCATATTTTTTGAAGAATGTTTTTTGGAGGTATATTATTAAATAAGCACAAAACCCTTGGTAAAGATGTATAATTTTTCTTTTCAAAACCTCCCATGGATTAAACATGAATCTTTTATTGTCATCTCTATTGGAGTGACCATAACTTATTAGACATGGAAATGGATGTTAGTGATATGATTATATTGGTATATGATGAACTAAACTGCTCATTATATGAATTAAATGGATTAATTGTAGTGTCAAACTATGTGATAAGAAAGGGGTGACCATAGAATAACGTAAATTATTAAATTAATATAAACTAATTTTTCTATTAATATAGAAAAAAATTATATATATTGAATATATTGTGAATATAATTTTAAATAATGAAATAATGTTAAATTTTTTAATGTGGGTTTTATGGTGTAACACTCATCAATTAGTTTAATCCATTATTAACACCTTTAATAATTTCCACGATAAAAGTGTTTTTTGCTCACATGGTGTTAAGATGGACAATATACAATAAAAAATAAATCATTAAAGGAAAATGGTTGATATTATGAACCATGGTCCATTCATATTGGAAAGGATAATATGCTGATGTATTTTGAATCATTTAATAAAAAATTATTTTATGTAAAATATGACTAAAATAAATTTCCAGGCTATTCAAATAATAGTAATTTTAAAAATACAATTAAAATATTTTATTTTTTTAATACAGTTTTTACACATAAAAATTTAAATATACTAATCTAAAAAATTGATGGAATTCAATAAATCACCAAGAAAATATTAGACAAAATTTCATTAAAACTATTTAGAAGATTTTTTACAGTTTGGGAATGTACTCTCTAATCAATACATCAGTATTCAAGGTGGCTATTTATTCAATAAAAAGTAAAAAATAATTTATAACATTAATAATAATATAAACATTTAGAAAAATCATTCATAATATTTCACAACGTGTTCTATATACTTATGAATAGATAATGGATATATTAAATCCATAAAAGATACATTTTGGAATTATTATTTAATTAAATAATAAAAATGTCATTATAAACATAAATATCATACAATTCCATGTTTTTAAATTATTTTTTGGGGATGGTATTGTTTATATCTTTAATTTGATTAATTTATCAAAAGATTTATTTTAATTACTTTTCTCAATATTTTTTTCCTTATTTGATCCAACAAACCATTTACTATAGATATAAATATATACCATGATTATAGTACATTATGAAAAAATTAACTATTTAACTAATTTTTTAATTATGATTTGAATTATGGAATCTGTTTTTCACAATTATGCCTCTATATGAAAAAATAAATTACATTTAAATTTTCCCCCCAAAACATTGTGAATTTTTTTCCAGATTAATCCATTTTTAAATATAAATTTTTATAAAAATTATTGTATAGTTTTTATTAAAAACAAAAATCTTGGCTATTTGTTTTTAAAAAAAATACAAAATTTTGAAATAAAAAAAATTAGGTGAATTTTCTAATATTTGAAAGGAAGATACATTTATTATATAATGTGTATTTCATCACGACACACTAAAATACTAATTTTCATTCATACACATCATTAAAATTCCCAATATGATAATTTATACATTCAAATTTACAAAATTATTAAGCTTTTATAACTTTCAATTGCTTAATTTTTATGAAAATTATTATAGTAATCTCTTTAAAAAATATGAAATTTATTTAAATAAATCATTCTTAAACTATAAAAGGACAACAACAAATTGATTATAAATTTTCATTGGGAATTTAACAATAAATATTTATCAACCATGCCATATATATATATATATTAAAATCTAGTTAAATCTATTTATACATACTAATTCATTAGAAATTTTAAACTGGTTTATTTCAATTATAATATTTAAATTTCATTAATTTTTGATGTTGCGTGTCATTTATACAATCAAATATATAATTCATTTATAATCATTGGTTATTAAAACATGTGAAATGATCTTGTTGGTCAATGACATAAACAATTTCACCTTAACCTCTATCACCCTCATTGATGTGCATCCCCATATCGAACATGTCTTCAAATCTCGATCCATCTATAACATTATCCCCCAATAGGGACAGTTCAGATCCACAACCAAGACCCTCCGACTATTCAGCATACAAGTGCCTCAAAAACATCAGAGGTTCCCTTGCACATAAACATCAATTAACTCTTGCAAACTCTACATGCATATTCTCTAACCAACATATGATTCTTTTTCTCATTGAATAAAATAATGGTTACTCCTTTTTTATCACGTGATCCTCATGTCCAACATACTGAATACTAAAATAAATAAATGGTATCTGTCAACTCAATATTATTTTTACACTATATTTAGTTCCCATGATACCTCTATTGTCGGAAATATGCACCTAAAACAAATAGGTCCAACGAACATTTATAAAACACATTTTGATTTACGTATCATTACATTAGGAAAATCAACATTTCTACACCATTTAATTTATACCACCTATAATTTAATAAATGATAAATAAACAATAAAACCTGAATCATAGATATTATGAATCCTAAAGATAATGAAAATCCCTCTCAAGGGTGACCTTCAATATAGTGAGAGGATGAATACCTAAAACCTAATTCATAACAAAAAAGTTATGGCCTTCCACCTAAAACAAACATCATAACCCATAATCCTCATGACTTATATACCATTTACCATAGTAACATTCCCATTCCCATCTCATGAAACCCACAACATATAACATTCAAATTAACCCCTCCATTAATATTATTGTATTTGTAATGGATTCCCAAACCCAAAAAACAAGCATATATAGAATTTAGAAAACCCAACACACCCCAGTTCTCTATTTCAAGTATCAAAAGAAGTCGTAAGAGGTAAAATATTTTTTTAATCTAATACCCATCCAATAACAATGTTTCAAATATCACAATTAAAGAATAAAACATGACTTGGGTAGACTCAAAACAACAACTTCCCCTTAAAAGTGTCAATTAAAAAACATAATGGTTCCAAATATCCATTTCATAATTCTGTGAATTATATATTTCTATCTTTGGAAAATAATTTTATGGAATTAATTTTGAAATAAGGAACACATCACATATACACAAACTGGGATCCCAATTTTATACATTAATTTTTTCATATGGTCATAATTTCTTTAAACAGGTTCTTAGATAGAAATAATATCATGTTTGAGATATTGAGTAATATCTATATATGTTTTTTCTATATGTTTTTGAACCTGTCATAAAAAAAATCAAGGTAGTAAGTCACATAGTATACAATTAACAAAACCACCCACTGTGGAAATGTATTTAAATAAGATGTCAACTAGAAGATAGAGTGGACAAACTCATTTTCTACAATTTTCATTTTATTTAGCTTATTCTTTATAATAATTTATTTAAATTTTAATTAAATTTTCAGTTATCCAATTATTGTGGTTGTTAACTAAGACTAAATTATTAAATTATATAGAAACATAGTATACTTGTATTTAAAAACCATAAACAATGATAATCTATTACCTCCAATGTAATTCTGAAATCAGTCCCAATAAATATTTAATGTGACATGTGAGTCCTATATTTCTATTATTATGAATGAACACATACAATCTTTTCATACCACGATAATAGATAGAATCACATAAATCAATAAACCCATGATCACATGCAAAAATCAAGGTAAAATATGATCAGTTGTAAATTCAATCAACATGAAAAACAATCCCCTCTATAGAAATGTGGAATTACATAGTATATATGGTGTACATTTAGAGGAAAAAGTATAACAACCCCTCTATTTATTACATGTTATTTACTGATTTATTATAGAATATTATACATAATACAACTGATTTTATTGATAATTACTATTTATTTGGTAATTAGGTACATTAAATAAAAATTTAAAACATGAAAACATCATCTTGATTGAAGTCTTTCTTAACATGATCGCACATAAAACTGCATGAAATATCCCATGAAAATATATAAGAAATGTGTGATCTATGAAGCCCGAAGAGGGAATAATCATGGAATAACATGAAGAATTTAATATATCATATACAATAGGGGTATCAAAGAATTAAAAAATAAATTATGATCCTAAAAGTGATCATTTAGGCATGATATAACATGAAAATCATAAATGTAAGACGGAAAATGTGGAAACATCTTCAAACACAAAATCACAAACATATGTGAAGGATAAATGAAAAGTCATTAGGATTAAAAAATTACAAAAAAGGAATCAGGTTCACTCCCTGTCCCAGCATGAAATCTCATGATACTAAACAATACCCAATGCATTGGATCAATATAAAATTATGGGTGCACCTGTCACTTTCATTTCATTCTCATGATTAAGTATACCATGTAGATCATACAACATTAAAAAATTCATCATAGTAAATTAATACATGGTCATAGAGTGTAAAATATATGCATTAAATCCCCTTTTCAATGATTTATATGTGTATAAGGTTTTTCACCCTCGATAGGAAATTTGTATGTTATTCATTACACAAATTTTTTGGCATGGGAAATTGCGATGAGCGTTCGACATCATTATAATGTCATTTAAAATTTTAATAAATGGGTGGATGGGAGTGAAAGAGGTCTCTTATAATTTTTACTAAAAATGGGTAGTAGTAGGGATATAAAAAGACATATCTCAACATTAGTAATTTAAAATTATAGTTAAAATGATAAAAAATAATCTTTAATAAAGTGGAGGATGAGAGGATCACCTACATTAGAATGTGACTCAAAATTCCTAGGAAGAGATTATTAAGAGATTGGGGGTACCTCAGGGGGACTCTAGGGAGGGGAGGTAAGAGTATCTAAATTATACAAAGATTTTGGGATAAGAGTAATGGGAACATTGGTGGGTTTATAAATTAAATGAGTGGGAATATCATTTTTATTTATAAAAAATTGGGTTTTGACTCTATATAACAAAATAATCCAAACTAAAAAAACCATCCCATGGTATTACATAATGTATTCATCAAAATGTATCTATAATTCATTATTTTAGAAGCCCATGAGCCATAATTTATAAAACAAATCCCTTATTTTTGTGGAGGTGATTCATACTCTTAAGGAAATGATTTTAAAACCAAATAATATATTAAGGATGTTGGAGGATTCATAAAGTATTTATAAATTAAATAAAATTAACCTAAAATCACATTATTTAAAAACATATATTAAATTTCTTCATTTATAAATTTTATTGTTTTCATATCTTCACTTTTAGGTCATTATAATGTCATAGTAAACGCCATATATTTATATGGTATTTTATTTTTTCCTGAAAATTCGTCTCTATAAAAATATAATGAAAAATTAACCATTGGATAATTTTTACATTATAATTCCAAAAATAATATAAATTTAAACCAAATGATTTTCTAAATATGAGAATTTTATATTTTAAAATAAAAATGACACTAATTAAGAAATGGTATTTTTTAGAAAATTATATTTTTAGAACATTTATAAAAATTAAACTTGGAATTAGATAAATTAATATTCTCATATATATTTAATTAAATATTATTTAATAATAATATTTTTTGAAAATATAATTTATTTGAAAAATCCATGAATTAATCAAATCAAATTCCTTAATTGAATTTGAATATTATAGGAAAATAATATATTTGTTTAACCATATAAAAATAAAAATCATTTATAAAATAAAAATAATAAGCTGAAAATGTATTCAATTTTCTGAAAAATTTATATAATCTTATTTCTATGGTGTTGATACATATCCTTTTAACACAACATAAAATTCCCTTAGAGAATGGTCCATGACTATGAGACATTCATGGGGTGGTTCATCGAACATAGTATGATCTATTATCATGATGAGCTTGTACTTCTCTCATGTGTAGTTTCAATGATTTTAAGTTTTTTTATCATATCTTTGGATTGGTTAACAAAAAATACCAATGATTATATCTCCATTGTAATCTCTTATAAATGGGAATCATAGGGTATGATCCTATTGGATGACATCATTACATCCTATTTCTCAGTCAATTGGTTATATTAAAAGAATATATATATAATAATCATGTGATTACTTTTAAATGATTATATTATTAATGGTAATTATACAAAATATTCTTTTAAATTCTATTAAAAATATAAAACAAAATAAGTGAATGTATTTTCTGTAACCATATTTCATATATGAATTTTTTAAAAGTTTTGGTTATTACAATCTTCCCCAATTTAGATAACCACCCCCATGAATTTATTTTCAAACAATAAAATATATGAGGGTACCTCTGATTCATTACATAGACCATTTCCTACATCCCTACATCAAGCATATAGTTTCTCAATATCACATTGATGAGATTCATCGTCTAAATTCATAGAACATTGTATATATTATATAAGATTTTCACGAGATGCTCCTCATAGGATAGTTCATTCTCTAACTCTACCACCACTAGATAGAGTACGTTTAAGTATTCTGATAAATACTTCCTCGTGATATAATCATGGAATATATCATGTACATTATATTGGTTAAGTAGAAGTGATAGTCGACAGGTCATCACTCCAATGGAATTAAGGATATCGTGGGGACCGATGTATCTTAGACTATGATTTACCTTTTTCATAAATCTCATCGCATTATTTCATCATGATATGTGGAGGAATACCATGTCTCCAAAATCAAACTCATTGAATTTTTTATAATTTTCAGCATAGCTCTTCTATCGACTCCCAGTAGCCATGACATGCTGCTAAATGGTCTTAACCATTTCCACCATTTTCTCAACCATTACAAGACCTTTGAGTTTTCATTCCCCAACATCATCCCATCATCTATGTGTTATGCCCATATTTTTATAAATGGATTCATAGGGAGCCATTTGGATGTAGGACTAGAAGCTATTTGGTTTAGGATAACTTAACCAGATATAGATGTTGGGACTATCCTCCTTTGCTGTCCAATGAATATTATCTCAACCTGGCTTCTAGTGATTGAATAGTCCACTCAAAATTTCCATCATTTTATGGATTATAAGATATACTAATATTCATCTCATGGTTTACATCATGATAGAAACATTTCTAAAACATGGAGGTGAATCTCATATATCGATATGATACAACTAATAGTGGTACTCAATGCATCCACATAACTTCTATAATCTATATTCATCGGAGTAAATCTTCTGGGTAGTCCTATAGAATTTTGATAATGTGGTATGTATGTATAATAGTATCTAGAAAAAACAATATTTTTTAGTTTTCTTTGGGGGATATTTGGGATACCGATAATAATGTCCGTAATGACTTTTTCCCATTTATATGATTTTATGGGTGTTAGTGGCATCATTCACTTAGTATTTTTTTCTTTCAGAATTCACTTTTAGTCATAGTAGTCATATTGATGTTTATTCTATGATCTATTTCTTTCAGTATTCACTTTTATTCACTTTCCTAGTATAATAGTGAATTGAGTAGCCTTACTCCTCGATTTGTTCTAACCATCTTCATTGAATCATATTCATCTCTTTCTATGTTAATATATACTTTAGGATTTATTGATCTTATATATTTCACACATCTCCCCATAGAGATAATTAATCTATATTTTTAAATTTAAGATCATTGATGTCCAATCTAGATCTTGTATTAGGTACTTCAATTCATAAACATTCAATTTCCTTGAATAATAGTCTATCTCTTTGTCATTTCTCATCAACACACAACATGAACCATTCTTTAAAGTGTTGTTTAATACTAAGAAAAGTTCTCAACTTGAGGGAAGTGTGAGGTCAAGTGAAATAGTGAGACACCTTTTCATCTCTTTTATGCCCTCTTAAAATTCATAATTTATTGAAAACATGTGTCCTTTTTTAGTAATCATGGTTATTAGGTTTGAAAATCATGATAAATTTATCAAAATTTGATGATAATTCACAACAATCCCATGTGAACTATGTTTATCTATAATATATTTTGGCCTTGAACACGCTTCAATTTCTAATATATTTGAATGGTTAATATATATCCCATTTAGTAGGATAGTAATCCCCATGAAATTGACTTATTTAAATTATAAATCACATTTTCTGCAATTGGCGTAAAGATTCTCCTTTAATAAGGTATTTAGAAAAGTGCTCATATGATCATTATGTTGATCCTTAGTTGTGAGAATATTGGAATATCATATATAAAGACTAAAATAATTTTTTTCACCGTAATAAATAAAGACTCTATTCATCATGTCCATAATGATTTCTAGATAATTAGTGATTTAAAATGGAGTCACTATGAACTCATAGTTCCCTTACCATGTATAAAAATCAGTCTTGGGGATATCATCCTCCTTCAACATAACATAATATTATCGCAACCACTGATCCACCTTGGATAATTATTTTGATAAATTCCAATGATCAAACATGTCATTGATATGTTATAGAGGATAATTGTTCTCTATTGTGATCATGTTAAGCTGACGACAATCTGTTCTAAAGCGCATTCATACATCATTAATCCTAAAAAAAGAGGGCTGCTTCACCCCTTGGTGAATCACATTAGAATATGAAATTTTTATCTATATTATCTTATATTTGTATATTATAATCTTCATGTTCCTTAACATCTATTCTATACAGTGTCTTAGATAATGGTAACAATCCATGGATAATATCTATTGAGTATTCAACCACTCGATTATGAGGAAGAACAAGAAATTGTTATCAAAACACATCTCGAAATTCCCACATAATGGGCATGTATTCAAGGATGATCCATTATGTAGAATTAAAACTTTGAGAGAGATATGATTTCACATTGGTAAATAATATCAATCCATGAGTTGTTGGTGCTAAATATTGTTTTTTGTTCTTTTAGAACCTGTAAAAAATCCTTTGATGATTGGTAATACAAAGGGTGATTTCATTCTTTTGGAAATATATGGAGGATCTATATAATAAATCCCAATAGATTCTATAAATTGCATCAAATTCTACCAAATAGTGAATGAAAAGGTTATATTTGATTTTTGAATTTAACATTTTGACATGGGAGGATTCATATACTTGGGAAGAAGTAATTTCCGTATTTTTATCAATGATAGTTATATATACATTCATTATGGTGGTGTCTGAATCATTATACTAATAATTCATGACATGAAGAAATGGGTAGAATTAGAATCAAAATTAACAATCAATATTTTTGAATCAATAACTAGAATACATGTCACCAATTCATTTTTGGGATTATACATGGTTGTTGTGATGGAAACAATCTCATTCTTGTTGGCTGGGATATTGTTGGTTGTCTATTAAAATCCTTTTTATGTGCATTAGTTTAATATGTTCCCTAGTTTCATTAATTTTATGTAATGAACATCTAGCTGAGGGTTAACTAGAGTATTACTCACCTTCAAATCATTAGTGGGGTTCTCAAGTCAAAAATTTCTAGCTTGGTGCCCTTCCATCCCATACCTTATGCATTTCCATGTCCACCAAAGCATATATCATGGGTCCTTCTTTCCCCACCCTTCATAATGGGGATGTTAAAATTTATTGGCACCTTCAGATTTCTCTATATTACTACAAAATTAAATTCCAAGTTCCACTTCTTATCCCCCATGATTCCCTTAAAATTCCCTGATCTTCTTTTCAAATTTATGGGAACATTGGATAATTTCTTCATTGCCTTCAATGTATTGGGTCCCTAGGGTTTTTATTAAACTAGGTTTTATCCCACTAAAGAAGAAACACAATAAGAATTATGTTGTGACAAAAAATCCATAGGTGAATTTTCCATGTCATGGATGTATACCTAATGTTCCCTGATATGTTCTTCATCCTTTTTTATTGATGGAATGGAAATAAATTTACTTTTTAAATCACAAAGTTTGAGGAAAATATTTATGAACAAACATTTTCCATAATTCTTTCCACCCATATGATTTAATATCTCTTTAGGCATCATATTTTTTATCAAATTCTACCACTGATTAGATTCACCCTCCATGTAATTAAATTCCAGAAAAATCAACCATTGTTGTAAACATTAAAATATGAATAAGATCTTCTAAATGGATTTGAGTCATTTTTATGTGATTAAGGGATTAGATGATCTATTGAATGTCAAAGGCCCTTTTAACATAAAGGACTCAATTGTAACACAATAAAGATTAATTATTGAAAAACTATGTATTTAAAAAAACATTGATATAACCTATCCAATAAACTAAATTTTATCACTTCGAGGATTTGAATTTCAAAAATCTTACATACACGATTGTGTTCATGGTGATTTTTGGAGTCTGATAGATCATACAAAATTATTTGGTTAATAGAAACATACACTTATAAAAAGTAACATACCCTTATGAATAGTAATGCACCCTTAGGAATAGTAATATACCATTAAGAATAGTAACCTTATCCATGGATTTATTAATAAAATTTACAAACATTATAAATGAAAAGGAATATTTTATAAATTATTGATTAAGTATTGACATATTTGTTATTGATAAATATTTAATTATGGTTTTAAATAAATCAATGGATATAAAATCCATTTCCAAATATATATGTTTCTAAATAAATATTTTTTGTTCAATGATTTTAGGATAATTTTATTTGGCCTTGGTTATTTTTTGAAATTATTATAAAATCACTTTTCAATTTAAAATTAATAATTTCTATTAAATCATCATTTTATTTAAAAAATAAATTTCACATATATAGAATATATTATTGATATAATAGACATCATTTTTTTATTCTACATGTCAAAAACTCATTATTGTGAATTTTTGGGATTTTTTTTTAATGTACATCAATTTTAGGTGAATAGAAAAATATGATAATTCGAAATAAATGATATATAAATAGTTTATTGAGTCATAGGTGATGTAAGGATGATGTAAGAACACCTGGTTCGAACTCACATTAACATATTACAATTATTGGTCCTAAGAATATGTAATATTAATGGCCTTGTGAAAAATAATAAAATAATGATTAAGATATTTAAAAATTGCTCTTCTCCTCCAATATAACCCTCACCCCCAAACCCTCTTATCTTCACGCCTCTCATACCTTGTTCCTGGTAAAAATTCTTCCCAAAAATCTCCCTAATCCCCCACCCCCACATCCAACAACCTTTGTTATCATAAAATTACTAAATACTCTCCCATAAATAGGCTCTCAATGATGGTTAATTAAAGAGGTATATTCCTCTTTTCAATTCTTTTGCATTCTTTTCAAGTTTCATTTTTGCTTTTTTATCCTCACATATTTTCATTTGAATTGATTGAACAATAAATGAACATACATGTGCTATAATGTTTTTATGATTATAGAGTAATTTATTATCATCTCTTCTTTACCATCCTTTTATGCTAGTAGTAAAACACTATTTGATATGTGCTAATTTACCACATTCATGTATGATGAGTTCTCAATTTCTATTTCTATATTCAATTATGGCCATGAAACCCTTCCTATAGATGAGAATAACTATAATATATGTATTATTTTTCATATCTGTTTCTTTAATCTCATTTTTCCCATGTTTTTTTGTTTATAAAGAAAAATGATTTTGTTGTGTTCAAAAACTGCACTTTAACCCAAACAGTTATTGTTAAATAATTTATATAAGAATTAATCATCACACTAATTAAAAAAATTAATTTCAAAACCTAGTAATATTCATTTTGTTCACTAATAACATAAAACATCCATTCTGAATAAACTATCCTTAGTTTACATTTTTATCCATACATAATTATAAGTAAACTGATCATGAAAACCATGGAAGAAAACACTTTCAAACTTGAAAATTTAATCTCCTAACCCATCGTAAAGGCCATGAATGAACCTAATAAGGTTATAATAAATAAATATAAATTAGATTATTTTCAGGAATTATTACAAAATTTACCGAAATTTTATTATTAAAGTCATTAAAATCATGTGAGGAACACCTTCGGATGTAAGGTAAGGGTTTTTTCATCTCTCATAAATTTTTGTGAGATATTTCGTTTTAACTACTATTACTTGTATATGGTGTCTATATACTACCACAAAATTTTTAATATTAAAAATTTATATATATTCATGATATTAAATGTATCATTTTATTATTTTTAATTTCAGGTCATATGATTCAATTGATTACAATGTTATAAATATTTTTTACCTGAACCTCAATTTTCATTTGGGCTGCACTTATTATATACACATCTTAATGAAATTATTATTTATTCCTATTTAATCCTCATAAATTCAGATTAAAGTTTTTATCGTTGTTTACAAATCCTAATCCTTCTTTATTTTATGGGGAGTTAAATGTTTTTAAATATTCATTAAAAATTTTCTAAAATGCATTCTCGATTCAGGGAATTTCTTGAATTCTTAAATATTTTGATGTTCAATCTAAAATATATTTTATTAACTATATAACTTTATAAAATCACAAATTTTTACATTAAAGTGTTATTTTGTTTAATTAATGGTTTTATGATAGAAAAAATGTGTTTTGGATTTAAAATCATTTTAATGAATTCTATAAACCGAACTAAAATATTTTAATTCTAAATCATATTTAAAAATACTTTTTACATGATCTCACATCAGTGGGACATCCTTTATGCCTGAAATGTAATCTCAATGTCATTCCATTTTCATTTCTAGGATATATATGTTTAAAAAAAGATATTTGAAAAATATAATTTATCTTCCAAAAGGACTCTACGTTTCCTTGTTAAATATATTTCTACCACATCACTTTAACTTTTATGAGATATATTCCCTTATCACTAATTATAAAAGGCATGTGGTGTATTTACAACCCCTTAGTATATCGAATCAAGAGTATCCTTGTTATCATGATATTCTGTGGGAATATTACTTTAATGTTTCTAGGTAGTATGATACACTTTAGAATGTTTAAGGATTATTTACGCAATAATTCATCAATGGTATCATTTAAAAAATATATCTATTTATGTAAACATCCATTGATGAATCTTATATTTCATATATTTTTATATCTTATGATATCATATATATTTTTAAGGGTTTCTTATTAGTTTTAATGTGGTTATTTTATTTTTATACCATTCACAAATTTACTCCCAATGCTTAGTGTTTATTTTTAATAATTGGGGAAAGTAATTTACATTTCATATGTTAGTTTCAATATAATGTTATATGTTTTTATGCATATCTCCATTAAAAATAAGACTGATTTGGACTTTGTAAGTGTCCGGTGGGGCCTGTTATAGTCCCTCGGTTCATCGGTAGGTCTCAGGAGACAAACTATGATCTTGGCACGAGGCCTTGAAAAAATGGATATTTATGGTCAGGGAACGAGGCCCTGGCCGTATGGTTATGATGTCCCGCATTAAGAATTACATAATTATGAAGCTTGTAGCTTAATTTTAATGTCGTTATTTGACTAGCTGAATATCCATGATTAGGTTTTATTATGGAATTATTTGTTCATCTCTTATTCCTACCATAGTATATACACCTTTATTTTTAATGTAATTGGTTTTTAGTTACTCACAATGACCAATTTTTATGTTTATGATATCTTCCTCTATATTGTTTACCCTTACTGAGCATCTGAGCAGACCCCTTTTTATATGTTTTATTTTCCCCCATGATGTGAAGAGGTGTATTATGAATAAATTGCAAGGATAAACTTAGAGATCTAGATTTTCTCTATAAAAAATATATATTGTTTTACATTTCAAGTTGTAATTGTAATACGCCGTCCCCAGTTACCTAGGGTCGGTGCACTATTACGTATCATTGACATGATCCCAAAAGATCAAGTCTCAAAAGGCCGATTAGTATAGTAGACTTGGAAATACTAGATACATTTATAAGGTTTACATTACATCGTAAAATGGAAAACTACAACAACATCGTTTCCATACAAAACACAAAGATCCCATAGACTATCCCTACAGGTTATTCATAATATACTTCTTCGCATCATAGGAAAAATAAATCATAGAAAGGGGTGAGCTCAGATCCTCAGTAAGGATAACAATATAGTTTAAGCTTTCAAAAATAATCATAAACATTTAAGGAAATGTATAAAACTAAAACAAAATCCTTTAAAACTTGAAATTCTGTATAATAAGGCAAACATAAAATAAAATAATTCCATTTTACATATTCACATTGACATTCTACTAGTAAAAGAATCACATACAATATCAATAGCCACTTTCATAATGATGGAATGCATAATGCCAGACTTCATAACCACATAGTCAAGGCCTTGTGCCAAGACTAAAAATAAGATTTTGTCAAAGCCTTGTGCCAAGACACTAGTTTGTCTTATGAGACCTATCGATGCATCGAGGAGCTATAGCGGGATCCACCCGTCACTTACTAAGTCCAATGCATTCCCATATGAAAAGGTTTAAACATAACAAAAACATTCGTATTAAAACTAGAAAAAAAATTCAATACTTTAACCAAAACCATGAATGGTATGAAATAAAACATCCACAATCAAAAATATCACAAAACCTCGAATACAATATGGATGTTTTGTATCATAATAAATAAACTTCAAATAATCTTAAAATCATTCAAAAGATGTTGACATAGATGAAGTCAAAACCTTTTTTGGAGAAATATCTCTATCTATTTTGAAATCATTTAAGAGTCAAATAATTATAAAGAAAACTTTAATTTGTAAATATTCTTATAATATTGTATGGGAAGCTTTGAAGATGTTATAATGGAATAAAATAGCTGCACCCGCCATATAAGTTAAAAAACATTCTTACCTTAAATTTTTCGAAAAGGTCAAAAAGTACCTTGTTTGGAAAATTGACAGAAAGATTCCTTTAAAAAAAAATATAAATTCAAATAATGGTATAAATGAATTTAACCCATTGTCTATTAAATAGAAAAAATTATTTGAAATGCATTATTAAGAAAAATGGATATGGATGATAAAGAGGTCCTAGTAGATACTTACGTAAAAACAACATCGGATAATACAGAGATTGTGAAAATTAAACCTTACTTTGTACTTTTCCTTCATCGAGGGTAGGATAACCTCTTGTATAATGGTGAAATAATTGTTATTATATTATTCAAAAATTATATACATTAATATGATATCATATATGATCCTTTTATGTTTCTTTGTTAATAATATCTTAGTATTATCGTCATTTTGGGTGTTAACTAATTCGTTTGCCTTTGTATGATTTCTTACATAAGTAATGTCTGCTATGGATTTGATGTATCATATTCATATTTAGAATTATATTAATTATTTAAACATTATTTTTAATAATCTAATGAAAATTAGCCTTGAATGGATACGATGGGGAATGAATCTCATCGCATTCGTGGAGACTGTAATCCGTAAGTACCATCGAGCGACAATATCATTACTGTGATATTAAAATAATATATAATTGAATGGTATATCATATATAAATAATCATTATCATGTTATATTTATTATTTACTTCAATTACACATCATTGTTATACCCATCCAAATAATAAAGTATTGAATAACAATTACACCACGACGTGGAGATGGTAAGCCGTACGTACGCATATATGGTGACATGTAATTCAAATGGTGGATAGAATAATTAATTTGGTATTAAAGTATTTATAATAACATAACAGTATATATAAGATACTAGAGTTAATATTTTAGAATAGAAACAACAAAAAATGATGAAGTGGAAGAAGAAAGGAACTTGAAAGAGGTGATGAAATATTTACCTCTTCTTCTAGTTCTTCCTTTTGATTTGATCAAAAGTGATATTAGGTAGGATTTATTACTAAAGGAATTCCTCTAGGATGAATGGAGGACAGTTGAGAGGGTATTTTCACAGGTTTTTCCAAGACAAATGTCTTTGGAGGTGTGAATTTAAGAGAAGGGGAAGTGCCCTTTTATAAGAGGGGTGAGGGGAACTAAAGGAAAATATTGAAATATTATTTTATAATAAAATAATTTTCGGTTTCTAATAGCTTGAAAATGAATTATTTAATGTATAACTTTGTTCTGGTTCGAAAACCACTCAATAAATAGGTTTTAGTTTTGGGTCACTATATTAACTTTATCTTTTAGATTTAACTCTTATTTAAAAATTTTGACATTTACCATGTCTCTTTATATTTTTATATTATATGGCTAATAAAAATACTATATACATCCAAGTGATCCCCAAGTGATTCATTAATTATATAACTATCGTTATATAAGTATTTTTTCCAAACCATAGATTTTTTGGAATATAATATCAATTAATAATATAATATTTGTTTTAAAAACTCTTTTATATCAATTTTGACACTATTTGGTATCTTGTTTATTATAAAATTATAACAGCATTATTACTTCGAAAACAAATAATCTAACCAACTCTAACATGTCATATTCACCTAGACATTTTTTGGAATTCATAAAAAGTCTCAAATTACATTTATTTGGGTTTTTATAATATCAATTATTTTAATATTTCATTAATTACGTAATTACTGCTTCATCATGGTGTCAAAAATAAATTAAATTATATAATGTATAAAAAATATAAATAAAATACCATTATCTAGGAAATCTTTTTAGATTTATAATGAATATTTATAGTCAAATTTATATTATGTGTAACCCTATATTAAAAATGGTTTAGTTATTAAACGTTGCATTTAATAATTTTAACTCTTCTTTAAATTAAATAATAATAAATGTCCAAATCTAATCCAAGTGGACCATAGAGGTTCATATTTTATTCATAAGGTTGTTTTTGGTCGAATTAAACTTATCCAATTGAATTAGGACATGGTTTAGGGTAATAATAACATCATTTTTACCCTTATTTACCCTATTTACTTTTAACCATGGTAAATAAATGTAAAGACATTACTACTCACCAAAAATTATTTTCATCTAATTGAAACATATTTTACATACTGAAATCTACCATTTCTCTTGGAGTTTTTAAATTCAACTCACAGAAGAGTTAAAATTATGGTTTATGTAAATTTTCAAATGCTCTTAGAATGTGGGTAAAAGACGGTAACATGTTCAATAAAAGTTTTATATATCTAAAATTATTATAAACTGAATGCAAATAACTAAATTGAACTTATATAGGTATTATGTATCTATTTTTACCTAAAATACATAAAATAAATAATTATTTTAATAAAAATTCGGTTTTAAACTATAACTCAGTGTTTTTCACTTTTCATAAAAAATTGAATATTTTCCGAAAAATACCAAAACTCCACCATATGATAATTTTGATATTATGAAATAAAAAATTAAGTCTATTTTACCAAATTCAAAACATTGAAGTAGCATTTATTAATTTAAAATTGACTCCCGTTGTCAAAACAAATAGCATGTTTTTATGAAATAATAACTATCGAAATATTAACACTTGTTTATGTTTAATTTTAATGTGAAATTAATTCCAATGTCCAACATTGGATTAAAGGGTCAAAATATAATATAATTGTACCTCCAAAACATTAAAATTTATAATGTAACACTATAATTTATTTTTACTAAAATAGTTGTTTTCAGTAAAAATATAGTGTTTTTTTACTATTCACCCAAATATGAAAGTTATCAGAAAAACACCACAAATTTATTGAAACAAAATTTTTATGTTCCGATTATAAATAAGATGTTTATTTTTTCAAATTGAATATATAAAAGTTTCAAATATTGGATTTAAAAAGGGTTCACCATTAAAAGGCGGTAAAATTGCATTTTTTGAAAACCAATTCTTTTATCTGAAAAAAATTAATTTGTTTTTAAATTATGTCTAAGAAACTCATAATATGGATTCTAAAATTATAAGGATTGTATAATTTTCAAAATTCAGTTATTACTATTCATAAACACTTTTTAATGGCTAGTCTGGTATGTCATGATGCGCTTGAACTCAGTGTTGCGTGTAGTGTAAGTTATTGAATTACTTTGAAGAAATAACGTACTATGAAATCTTGGGGTTTTACAGTAATGTTGAACCTATGTATTAATCTAGTTTTCCAAAACTACTAAACTATTTCATCCTTCTAAATATTAATTTCATGTAATGATGCCATGTTAACAACATAATGAACCGACTTCGGGATTCTAGGGTTAGGGTGTTATAGTTCGCATCAACACAAGTTTAGTAGAAAACATTGAAACTAGATATAGAAAATTTAGTTTAGGGAACAAAACACTATGATGAAATTGAAGATACACATACATGAACATCCTAGAATTTTGGAAAGAAATATAATATTTCAATCATCCTTGCAAATAAATACATTTTGGGATACTACAAGTGGTCGTGGTTCTAAACCAGATGTACATATGGGTAAGAACTCAGAAAAAGTGTTTTAGGTTTGACCCGAGGTAACACGGTATATGAAAATGGGCCTTACATCACACCTAGTTTGACACTCCTAGGGGGTATTCTTAGGATAATTCACATTTTCATTAAAATTCATTATGAAGGATTTATTTCCCTAAAGTATCCAATGTATATATTTCTAGGATCTACTATGCATAAATTTGTGTTATGTACTATACCATTTTTAGTTTTATATAGAGTTCATAATTTTCTTGTCTAATTAAGTATATAGATTTGATTTGAAATGGTGACTTGCAGAAGGATTGAGAACTTCACCAATTCACATGATGGAAAGAGTAAGAAGGATCATATCTCTTATGGTATTACGCCTTCATTTCAACAGAATATAGTATTACAAGTATCCACATAATATGATGAAATATTATCATGTGTTAAAAATATATGTAATGAATTCATAATGTCTTATGGATTTGAAGGGAATCAATAAAAGAAGAGGATGGCCGAGAAAAAGATGGTAAATGGGAAGAAGGTAAAGAAGGGTTTTCTAACATGTGATCATTTTGGAAAGAATAATCTTGGTAAATGCTTGAAGGTGATGGGAATTTATTATATGTGTTGAGAAACAGAACACCAATTTTACAATTGTAGGGTGAGAAAACGGTTTTTGATGTACAATACTTCAATTTCATGGAGATGGGACACTATGCAAATCATTGTCCAATGTGTCAAAGGAATACACCCCAAATGATGTTACTATATAATGATGAAGCCATTATAATGGTGCAGATGTAGTGGAATGATTAATATTCCTTATTAATAATCATGTATATTTAATATTTTATCAACAATGTGCATGTTATAAGAATAATGGAATATATAAGGATTGCACTTCAGTACTATTTCGTTGCATATTTGAGGTCATAGGGTAAATTTTACCAATGATAAGTGACTCAGTAGAAAGTTAATAATTTGGGAAAGTATATTTTTTAGAGAATGACAGCCCTAAATATATTTCTAATGATTAAGATAATGATGATGAAATGATTGATTTGGATTAGTATTGATTTCCACTGAACTGATTGTTGTCTTGTCGATAACTAGACTATGCTATTATTGATGTTGTCTACAAAATTTTTCGATATATGGAATATATCCAATTGCATGTTTAAGGATGAATGAATGTTTCCAATAAGGTTTTATGGTAGTTTGAGTTATTACTATATTTCAAGAGGATAGATGATGAAGATATTCACTTGTTTGGAATGTGAAAATTTAGGATTTCATTATATTGTTTGATGTAAAATAAGGTACCATATGATTTGAGAAGGATGCATCATGGAGTTCTAAAAAATTAGGATTTCCAGGGAAGCTTTGCACATGGATCGATCAAGGAATGATATGAAAATTATTATAAAGTATTGAATCATGATATTTTGTAATGATAAACCATTTATGAAATGGTTTATGTTGGTCGTTGTATGAGGTTTTTGAGTTTAATGTCATACATGATGCAACATATTCTACGAGATGATGTATAGATAGTTCAAGGAAAAAACAATGGTTAAGATTGTGTTTATTATATAGAAATGTATAATTTCTCAAATATAGAAAAATAGACCTCAATAATTTTTTTTTCATATTATCATGTTTTTTATGATATCAATGAAATTTATCATAACTATAGTTTCTGGTTTTGTGGTAATGATCTCTCATTTGAGCATGTTCTCTATCAAATTCCATCAGAACATCATGGAATGGTTAGTCTTCTATGACCGTGTTGTCCAATTGGAATGTTTCATTTTATAGTAACTAATTCATTTCCTATTCCATCATATTAAGAGTATATTTTAACTGAATTTCTGATATGTGTTCCCCATAAGAGAATTTTCTAGTATCAACTATTAACATTTGATGTTCAATTTCAAATTTTTAGGAATAACTTTTTGCAAGGAGGGGGGACTGTAACACACTAAGGGTTAATGCATGAAACACTAAGCCTCTAAAAAATAAAACATTGTTATAACCTATCTAATAAACTAGTTTATTTTGCTTCTAGGAACATAATTTAAAAAATTAGACATACATAGTTGTGTATAGTGTGATTTCTGGAGTCCGATAAAACAGACTTCATGTTTTTATGAATAATAACATACCCTTGTGAATAGTAACATACATGTATAAATAGTATTATACCCTTATGAATAGTAATATACCCTTATAAATATTATCCTTGTCCATGAGTGTATAAATAATATTTAACTACATTATAATTGATATATAACATTTTAAAAAATATTGATAATGTATTGGTATTTATGTGGGTGATAAATATTTAATTACTATTTTAAATTAATAATTGGTTTTAAAATTCATTTTCATAATTTTTTTTCCTAAATTGCTATTTTTTTGTCCAATTATTTTGAGATAATTTTATGAGGCCTTGTTTGATTTTTGAAAGTATTACCAAATCAGTTTTAATATATAAAGTCATTATTTTTCAATTAAATAATGATTTTAATTATAAATTAAATTTCACTTATTTATAAAATTATTTTATTAAAATTAAAATCATTTTTTGATTCTACATGTTATAAAATGTTAATGGTTAATTTTCTAGAAGATTCAAAAGGACTTCAATTTTAGGTGAATAGTAAAATATAATAATTTTTGATATATGCTAAATACATGGTTTATTGAGTCATAGCTAATGTAAATATCATTTAAGTCCCATTTTTTAAAACTCACATGAACATATTACTATTAATTGTCAATATAATCAATACTATTGTTGTTCTATTGCTGGATAATAAAATAATGATTAAGATATTAAAAAATTGCTCCTCTCCTCTATTATAAACCCCCAACCCCTCACTCCCTCTTCTCTTCACTACACTCTATCCTTGTTACTAGTCAAAATTATTCCCAATTCTCTCCCTAATCAGCTCCCCCACTTTCAGCAGCCCTTGGTCTCATAAAATGACCAAATAATCTCCCCGAAAGAGGCTATCAATGATGATTAATTCCAGCGGTAAATTCCTCTTTTCAAATCTTTTACATTCTTTACAATTATCAATTTTTTCAATTATATACTCAACTCTCATAATCTAAATGTTATAAAAACTCCAGTAACATTCATTTAATTTAATATTGATATAATTATGGAATAATTTTTTATCATATCTCCTTTAACCATCTTTTATTCTAGTAGTAAAAAACAATATCGGATATTTGCAAATTTACCAAATTCAAGCACGATGGGTTTTCAATTTCTATCACTCTCTTAAATTATTTTCATGAAACCGTCATAGGGGTTGAAAAAGACTATAATATATATTATGTCTCATCTCTAGTTTGGAATCTCAAAGTACTCATGTTTTGTATTTATAAAGAAAAATGAGTTTGTTGTGTTCAATACCCACCAAATAACCCAAACCATTATCATTAAAAAATTTATATAATGATTCATCATCACTTTTAATGACCTAATTAATTTCATAACCATGTAATGTTATATTTGATCAATAATAAAATATAAATTTAATCCTGTATATCCATCATAGTCTTACATGTTTATCCATAAAGAAATATAAGTAAACCGGTCATGAAAACCAAGGAATAAAATGCCCCCAAACAATGAAATTGAATATCTTAACCCAACATGAAGCACATGAATGAACAAAATAAGGTAAAAATAAATAAATTACATATAGGGTAGTTTCATGAATTATTAATTAAGGAATATAAATTAGATAACTTAAGTCATTATGATCAAGTGGATAACACCTTCAGAAATAAGTCAAGGGTTTGTTCATCTCAATACCTTTTTATGAGATATTACAAATTCAATACTATTACATGTTTATAGTGCATGTATAATGCCAATTTATGTTTATTATCTTTAATCCATTTATTTTCATTATATTAAATATATCGTTTGATTATTATTAAATTTGGGTCATATGATTCAATTGATGAAAATGTATGAAGTATTTTTTAATCAAACCCACAATTTCATTAGGGATGATCTTATTCTCTACTCAACTCAATTAAATTATTATTTATTACTTTTTAAAACTCATAAATTATATGTTAATGTTATATATGTGTGTAACAATCATAATCCTTCTTTTTTTATGGGTACTGTCATGTTTTAAAATAATCTTTCAAAAATGCTTCTCAAATACTAGCTCGATTACAGGATCTTCTCGAATTCTTATCTATTTTGATGATCAGTCTATAATTTTTTTAAGAAAGATTTATCTATCTGATTTAAGAAAAATTAACTTTAAAAATCTTTTTTTATCACTTATGGTTTTATATAACAAGGCATTCCTTTCTGCATTAAAATATCTTTAATCAATTTCTTAAACCACAAAAAATGTTTTAATTCTAAATATTATTTAAAAATACTTTTTCCACAATTTCACTTCAGTGGAACATCATTTCATCCTAAAATGTAATCATAGTTTCATTCCTTTTTATTTCCTAGTTTATACATTTTTAAAAATAGAATTATGAAAAATACAAATGATTTTCTAAACGAACTTTTCTTTACAATGTAATATAGATTCCTCTCACCTCACTTTAACTTTTACGAGATATATGCCTAATTCAACACTTATTCATTGCATGTGATGCATGTACTACCCCTTGGTATTTCACATCAATAGTCTCTTTTTTCTCATGATATTCTAAGGGATTATTATTTGAATGTTCTATGGTGGTATGACACACATTTTAATATTTAAGGATTATTTCCACAAGAATTTATATATGGTCACATTTAAGAGTATATTTATTTATTTAAACACACTATGATGAATCTTTTATTTCGTAGAGTTATATATCATATGATATCATCTAAATTTTTTAAGGGTTTCTAATTAGTTTTAATGTGTATGTTTTATCTTTACACCATTCACCAATTTACTCTGAATGGTTAGTTTTCAAGTATAATGATTGTGGAAAGTTTTTTCCATTTCATATGTTAGTTTCAATATGAATTCATTTTTTGTTTATGTTTATCATGGTTCATATAAGAAATGTATTAGACTTAATATTTTATTGTTGGAGTCTTCTCTATCCCCTGTGTGTATCAGTAGGTCCAATGAGACAATCTATAGTCTTGGCATGAGGTGTTGACAAAATTGATATTTATGGTCTTGGAACAAGGCCTTGACAATATGGTTTTCATGTATTGAATTATTCCTTCCATAATTATGAATCTAGTTTTTGAATGTTCATGTGGATATTAGACTAGTAGAATACCCATGATTATGTTTTGTTATGGCATTATTTATTCAGATCTTATTCCTACCATAATATGTACACATTTATATTTAATGGAATGTGTTTTCAGTTATTCACCATGCTTAATATGTTTGTTTATCATCTCCTCCATTAATTTTTTTACCCTTACAAATCATCTGATCTAACCCCTTTTATTACGTTTTACTTTTTCCCAAGATGAGAATAGTTGTATTGTGAATGAATTGAAGGGTTAAACATAGATTTATGGATGTTCCCAATAAAAAAATGTTGTTTCTCATTTAAATATGTAATTTAGAAGTGATGTATGTATCTATTTTTCCAAAAATACTAGACTATGTTGTCTTTTGGGACACTTGTTATTTGTAATCATGCCAATGTAATGAAATAATTCACTAACTGAGGGAATCTTGGTTTGAGACATTACATAAATGGTAGCTTGATCTCTCTTAGGGGGGCTTGGATGATCTCATTAATCATGGTTTCTATTTAGAAAATAATTCATCTAAGAGATAATTTTCATAATGTTCATGATTCCTACTCCTATTAGGTAGGCCATATCATTGGGGAATTTATCCCCTTGTTATTCGTATTGAATTTTACCCAATTTATCATGTTTCATCCAATAGGATGGAATATAAACATTGGGGATGATTATTTTTCAATAATTAATCACATAATAGGGGAATATGATGAAATTTTATTGATAACATATAAGTTATATTTATATTTCAACTAATGAATTCATAGTCTTTAATCTATGTTTTCCACAATCTATTTCCAACCATTGAAACTTATAAGACATTATAGTTAATAATTTATCTTAATTATATTGTGAATTTACCAATGACTACACCATATGGGATTCAAAATATACATGTATCAAGGCCCATTGTCCGGAACCAGTTATCGGTCTAATCTTGATCAACACTTTGTTTTCGAATTTTTCCCTTATGTACATTTGTTTCTGATCGAAATCAACTTGTAGTATCCTAATAGTGATTTATTTTCTTAATAAAAAACATACTCTATAATTACCAAAATTTAGGGATTTTTTCTTATATTCTATTTTATCACCCATTATTTCACTTGTGTTTTCTCATCATAATCCCAAAAATAACTAATCTTTTCCTTTGATATAAACTATTACAACCCTTAATTTTATTAAAAATTATTTATTGATTTATTCTATAAGATATTACATAATACAACCCATAAGATCAAGAATCATAGATTCTTAGGGAATTGGGTACATTCTAGAACAACATAATACATGAAAAGGACATCTTTATTATAATCTTCCTTAAAATGCTCACACTTAAAAGTTCATGGGATAACTTGGGGACATTCATAAGAAATGGTTAAGAAATAAATCCAAGTAAGGAAAAAACATGGAAAAACATAAAATAATTAATACATATTATAGAATTGGAATTTCAAAGAGGCATAAAGTAAGCTTGAATTAGAAACATGATAAATGTGTCATGATATAGCATGATAATCATAAAGGTGGCATGGGAACTATGGAGAGAACATAAAACACAGTTTCATAAACATAGGTCAAGGATAACTGATAAGACATTATGATAGAAAAATATAATATAAAGAAATATATTTCAATACCATTAAAAACATGGTATCTCATGAGGCTCAACATTATAAAATTAATTTCTATGCTAAGTAATTATTGGAGCACCCATCACTTTCACATAACTCTCATGTTTAACTGTGCCACATGGATCATAAAACATGTCATAATTATTCATCATTGATTATTCGATGATAAAAAGTGTAAATATATAAATTTATATCTGATGTTAAATATATATAAGTGTATAATGGTGAATATAATTGATAGTAAATGTGTATGGTATTTACTAGATAATTGTTTTGGAAATAGAAAATCATGGTGTGATTTCAGCATCATAACAATGTCACAATGAAATTTATAATATTGATTAATTAGAGAAGAGTGGTATCTCATAATGTTTAAATAAAATGGGTATTTATAGTTACATGTAAATACATATCCCGTCATTATGAATTTGGAATAGGAAGAATAACATAATAATAAATCTTTTAAAATGGAGATAATTAAAAGATCCCTTACATTGAGAGTGTGACTCCAAATTCGTGGTCGGAGATTCTAGTGAGGATAGGTGAAACATTGGAGGACTCTATAGAGGGGAGGGTAGAATAAATATGTATTAGAATACATTTTAGTGATGATAAATGGTATATTGTGTGATATTATATAAGAAATGAGTGAGGATTTTTAATTATTTCACTAACATAGGTTTTGAAGTCTATATAATAAAATAACCGAAGAAACAAAAACCACAACACAGTTTTTTCCCAAAGTTTTTTCCAAAAGGAATTTTTTTAGTTATTATATTTTCACAAGCACCATAATTAACAAAATAATTTATTTCTCAGGTGGAGGTGAAGCATAATATTATAGAAGTGATCGTAAAACCATAAAATATATTAATATTTTTGGAGGATTCTTAAATGATTTATAAAATTAAGAAAATAAAAATAAAATAAATTTTTTAAAGATAAAAATGTATTGTGTCATGGATTCAATTTATTTTATTTATTACATCACTTAAGGGTCATTGTGATGTCATAATACACACTGTATATTTAAAAAATGATTATTTTATTCCCGAAAATTCAACGTTCTCATAAAATTATTATAAATTCACCATTAAATAATTTTAATTTTTTAATTATAAAAAAATTATTTTAAAGAAATAATATTACAAATATGGGAATTTTCACTTTTAAAATAAAATAAAATTTATTATGAAATATTGGGTTTGTTTATAATAATAGGTTTCTAACATTTATAATAATTACATTTGACATCCTAAAAAATTATATGATCATTTATATTTAAAAATAATATTTTATTTAAATGTTATTTATTTATACAAAATATGTCATCAAATTAAATTAATTAATTGAAATTCATTATTACAAAAAAATAAATTTCTTGTTTTAATATATAAAAATCAAAATTATTTATAAATAAACAATAATAGGATGAAAATATATTCACTAAAAAAATAATATACGTACTCACATGTCTATGTTCTTCATACATATTCATTTAATCTAACTTGATTCTACCTAAGTGTTTGTTGTGTGGCCAGGAAACTATAATGGGGTTGTTCAGTTAAAATAGTTTAGGCTACAATCCCTACAATATTGAACTTATCCTGTAAATTGATTTGTTCTAGCTTATGTTGTTGGATATCATCTTGGTTTTTATCGGGGGTTAATCTCAATGATTCAATCTCCCTCATATGCTCTGATAAATGGTCTTCATATTGTAAATCCTACTAGTTGAGTCAATCAAATCCTTTTTCAATGTCAAATTTTTTTGATAAAACACTATATATATACTAATCATGTAATCACTTTTCAATGACTGTATTATTAATTGTAATGATAGTTAATGATTTTTTAAATCCAATTCGATATAATAAAAAAATAAGTGATTGTGTTTTCCATAACCATATTACATAGGTGTATTTTTATTTATAAATGTTTAAGTCATTAATAAAAGATCCATACCATTCCTTGAAATATTTATATCCCCTTGTTTTCCATCCCCAAATTCTGTGAAAAAATAAAAAATACTTTGATGCAATTTTTTGAATTAATGACCAAGATTCTTCTGAACTGGTTCCCTGATGTGGTTTACTATAAGACCAAAAGCATGAATCCCATATTATAGAGGCTAATAAAAAATATCATAGATTTATGGTCATATTATGGGGAGGCTATACCAAAATATCTGATTAAATATACAACGTAATTGAAAGTAATCACATTAAAAATAAAGATAAATATATAAATAATGAAAAAAATTCATTTAACATGCCAAAAATTAATAAAAATATCCCATAATGAAATATTTTTCTAAATAATGTAGTTTAAGAAATGAAAATAATAATAATAAATTGTATACATTAGGACCCCAAAATCAAAATTATATGTTTATAATAATACTTGTAAAATGTCCTGATAACTATCCCCATCTAAAACTACCATGTTTCATCCTAGAAATTATGTAATCAAAATCAGAAGGAAATTTACCATATAAATAATTTTCATTAAATAGATTTTGATATAAAGGAACCCATATTCCATGGTGGCCCATAATGGTTGTGTATATTACTAGTAGACTGACATAAACCATATACCTAAGATAACTAATCTATGTTCTAGGATATGAATAGTTTTTATAGTTCATATTTTAAATGATTTATCAAAGTAACACTTTTATATTTTACTATTTAAAAATATTAATAAAATCGATTTAAAACCATATCTGATTCATAGGATTCATTGTGACACTCGACATTAGTATATAACTATTTCTTCTAGACCTAATTGATATATCTTCATTGTAAACATCATATATAAAATTGTTCTAAGGAATATATTTAATGAAATGATAGTAAATAAAAATCCAAGTGAATCAATGTGGTTTAATTAGGAATTACATCCCAGAAAAACCTATTCTTGTAAAATGGGGTGATTCTAAAAAATACACTAATAATGTTTATTATACACAACTCAATGATCATTATGTGATATTTAAATGAATATCTTGATTAGAATCCATTACTTTTAGAAGATTAATTTCAATCAATGATATTAAGTTGAATATGGGGATCTCATCTTGAGACATTTAACCTGGGTACCCTACAAGAATCCAGGGCCCGAATATGTATCATTCTACTAGTTAAAGATTTTATGAATCCAAGGGGGTTCCTCGACATGGAATTAATTGTAATTAATATAAGTGTAATACAATATCATGCTCAATGAATTTCATAAATTTGATTATCAATGTTTCAAATAGTATATTTATACCCTAATATTCATATGAGTCCCCTATTGGTTCCTAGGGTTCACACATGGAATTATAAAGAATTAAATCCTATATGATATCTATGTAATTTCATCAAGGTACTCTTATCTAATCAACATTCCAATAAAAAATTAATTGCATTCTCTCCCTTATTGTAGTAATCAATTTATTTCTCATCATTCAGTTTTCTTGGAAACCTTGTTATTTTAATTCATTTGAGTACTGGTATATCAATATATTCTCCTTATCTTATTATGTATTTAACTTGGTCTCCCGAAATCCTTACAAGTTCATATTACAAGAACAAATTACCATGTGATCACCTCTAAAAAATCCATGAAGTATCATTTTTAGATATATCAGATATGGTCCTATTTATAAACCAGTCCACAATTTTATAACATAAAAACCATTTAAAAAAACCTATTTAATTTCAAAATAGTTCTAAACCATTTAGAAAACATACATTTATCTCAAACGATCTTAAATTTTTTTTCCCAAAACAAAATGATTTTATCAAAACTATTCCATTTTCCAATCTTCGTGGTTCATTATTTTTGTATTTACAAAAATCATTTTAATCAAAATACTTAAAATTTCAATGATTGTGAGATCTCATCTCACAATCTTCAATAGTGACATTATTTTCATTTTAACGAATATAACATAGAATTAACAATTGATCAATTTTATTATTAATGTAATCCACATTTGTATTCCAAAAAAGAAAAAATTCTATTAATCAACGCCAAAATTAGACTAACATAAAAAGCATATAATTATAGTTTGAACACCTTCTATTCATGATAATGGAATAATTAAAATGTCATTGGGTCTACATAATCTTCAATTAATTTATATAGTAATATTTTGGTTTATCCATGGAAATTTCGACAAGATACAAAATCACGAACTAAGGAAACATAATAGACTCAAAAGGATTAAATTAACAAAACACCCAAATTATTAATGGTTTTCCACTTCTAAAACATACGTTGGAAACTGATACATTGTACATCAATGTTTCTGCAATTCTCTCAACAACATAAATCAATATAGGAAATCAGGTCTCAATTTAATGAGGTCAGAAAAAATATTTTAAGAAATTAATATTAATTATAATGTTTAATCAATCAATTTATCTATTTAAAATAATAATGATTTATATTATAATTACACCAGGTAACTCACCATGTGGATTTATCATGCAAAAACATAACCAACAATCAACTAGATCCTTATCACAAATCCCCAACCATAATTCTTTTCCAAGGCTAATATATGATTTTTAAATCATAAAACTAATATAATTACCTTTATATAATAATATATTATTAAAAATGAAAAATAACACTATGAAAACAAAGAAAAGATACATAAATATCACTTTAATACCCACCAACATTACACACATATTGAAATCCACAACACAAGTAGATGATACCACCATTTAATGGTGGAAGCAACATCAAAACCCTATCACAAGGAAGAAATATTCGAGAATAAGGAAATTATATATTTAAAAAATATAGAGGAGGATGAATATCAAATTAAAATCCATAAAACACATTTAAATACGCCATGTTGTTAGGGTATTATTAAGGAGGAAGGATAGGGGTCCTTCTAACCCTAGTACACATGAACAAATAAGAAAAAGGGTGATCCCCCTAGACTTCTAATAGAGAAGAATGGTAATTATAACCATCAAATCGCTATACAGGTTGATTAGTCTAGGTAAACTATCTATCAATAGTTTAAAACATATTATAGAACTTCTATACTCCACCACACTCTACATTATGGATTACACCTTCTAATTAGTATTTACTGTTTTCATGAATGTAGTAACACCTTGGGACTCTCCGGAGGCATCTATGAGCCCATATGATCCCTCCAAATCGTTGTGTGTCCCAGAAATACCCATTAAGGTTCACAAACTCTCTAAAATTCATTTCGATATATTGTTATCAAAATGAACCATATAGTAAAACAAAAATTTAAACATCTACAAAATTTTAAAACCCACCAAACACATGGGGTAATACACATTACTTTTTTCAGATAAAGGTGATATAATGGTTATATAAGAAAATGATACATCTTTCCAATTGGAAAACACATTTTTCAAACTAGTTAAATAGTAAAAATATATTAAATATGAAATGAAATCCATTTACACTAATCATTTTTTTAATATACTAAATCTATCTAAAGGAATACAACCAACATAGTGAATTATGTACATTTTTATGAAGACGAACATGGGTAATAAATTTCCATCTATAGATTTCACTTAAATTCTATTGGACTTAAACAAATTTTTATTATTTAATATGAATAATCATGTTTCCCATTTCTATAATGAAATATATTGGAGTTATTCTATACATAACAAAAAATTAGGATTATGAATTAATCTATATAGATGTAAAAGTAAAATTATTTAATGGGTCTTTTAACCTTGGGGTATATAGAATATAACCCAATGGGGTTTTAATTCCTAATAACTAATGATATGATTGGTAATATTTAGCAATACATGGTTTTGATACAGACAAATTATTCATTTTCGAACATTTTTACAGACAATAACATTACGTTGTTTAACTTTATAAAAAATATAGATGAAACTTTTGTAAATAAATAATTATTTGGTATAATTTTTTTATTTATAGTGTTTTATGTGGATGAATGTATTGTAATCAAAAATGAAATCCCTAATTATAATCATTTATTTTTTGGACATTACATCTCAATAAATGATATTAATAAAATATTATTTTATACTTGTGATTATCTATATGGATAGATCAAAATGAGTCATTCTCCTTATTATTAACACATAAATTTCTAATATTTTAAAAAAATTACAATGAAAACAATAAAAAGGTTTCATAACAAATGTCACATGGAATAATTTGTTCAAAAACACTGTTTACATCAATTATTGAAGAATAATAATTAATGAGTAAAAAATACCTATGATTATTTAATAGGGTCAATCATGTATAATATGTTATATACATATTATGATGTATTTTATACAACAAATATGAAGATTATATTTCAATAGGTTCTTCGTTATTTCCACTTGAATGTAATTAATAATGAGATTAACTAAAAAAAAGAAATAACGATTTATTCATAGAATTTATTGGTGATTGTGTTTGTTTAGTCAAGGATTTCACTAATTGTAATTTCTAATAATATGAATATGACTTTAGATCTCTATCTGGATATGTTTTTCCCAAATAGTAGATTAGTATTATAAAAAAGTTCTAAGATGCTAATATTTGTTGATTCTATAGAAAATAAGAATATGTCAAATGTTCTTATAGAGTTATCGAATATTATTATGTGAATAATTTCATCATTGTAATTGTGGTAATCATATGTAATATGAGTCCAATAGCAAACTACTATGATAATATTGAATCAAATTCATTATCTACGTAACCCAAGTACCACAAAATATTAAAACATTTTTTTATTTATTTGTTCTGATTCAAGAGATTATTAATCGATGTGAAATTATTATGTGTCAATTTTTTATAAAGGATAATTTTTTAGATCCTCTAACAAAGTCCCTTATGTAAAAAAATAAAAAATTTGCTTGTTTTTAATTTGTTTTCATACGTGGGTTACTATATTTAGGGAATTTAAGAAATTTTTAGTTTTTGTGCCCAAAATTATATCAACTATTTTTATCATAGGGATGTTCGTATACTTTATTGTATATTAATATAAAACCATTATCACTCATTCATATTTTTTAGAACATTGGATATAAAATTATTACAACAACACTTGAATATATATATTAATTAACTATTTGGAGTCAACGATTATCTTACTAGGTTGTATTGATATTCTATAATTTTTTATTATAATCACTTTTATAATGATATATTGGATCACTCATTGGAAATAAGTTTATGGACATGTATTTAGTTTTCCCAACTTAATATAAACCTCGCAAATGGTAATATACATGTCATTAGTTTCCATTAGTGAACTTTGGTTATGGATCCTTTTACATTTTGATATAAAATAACATCCTCAATTATATATTTATATCAAATGGTATTTATGTAAATTCAATTTAAAATTTCTCCTCTTAGTATATAATTAGGTATGACACTAATCAATTGGAGGGATTTGATTAATCATTGTATTCTAATATATCATTTTTTGAGATCATGTCACTCAAATTTTATATGACTAAATAACTAAAGGGACGTGATCAAATAATTTTAGAGAATATAATTATATAATATTTATTTATCTATAGATTTGATAAAATATGATAATATATACATGATTGAAATTATCCATGTCATCTACATAATCACAATGTCATGTAAAAAAGAAAGAGTTAATGTAGACATGTAATGGATTCGATCAAACAGACCCCCTTTTAAATTTGGTTAATTATAAACCATTAAATGAAAATGATCATATTATATGAATATAAAAGATAATCATAATAGTTACATATATTACAATGGTACCATAGTATCACACTATATTAATACTGATTGTTAATTTTATGAAAATTTTATTAGTACATGTTTAAATATATTTATATGTATTTTAAACAGAAATACGATTTCTGTTTCATGAATTTGAAATATTTAATTAAATATTTATTATTTAATTATATATATATATTTTTTAATTGTAATAAAATTGACGAGCTGTTAATATTATTAAAACATATAAATGTGGATGTGAAACAGAAAATAATAATTTTGTATTATGATTGTTGTAATGGGTTTCTAAGGTACAATACATTTTGAATAATTATAAAATAAGAAATAGAGATCATTAAATCAACCACTTATCTAGAATTAACTAATTAATAGTCTAGTTCATTCACCTATCAAGGTAGTTTTATAATTTTGACACTTTATAGTGTATTTATTAAACATACTTTTGTTTTATTATAAATTAGAATCCATTAATGTTATTCATATTTAATTTTTATTTTTTACTGATGGAGTATATTTAATACACCTTTTATTATAGATGTCATTTATTAGAGTTTGTTTCATTTTATAATGAGTGTCTAAATGTTTTTTGCATACTATTTTTCAGTGTACGTATTAGAGAGAGTTTCTTATTTTTACTTCATTATGTGGTTCTTTGGTGTGCTTATCATTCAAATAATCCATCCTTTTCCATAATGTGTTACTATAATGACATGTATTAAAAGATAATACTATCAATTTTTTATAGATTAGTTTTATTTTTGAATAAATAATGAGACATAAATATATTTTTTCATGTCTGATCTAAATGTTAAAAACCAATTAAAAACATATTTTTCTTTTCTAGTTTTATTTTTATATTTTTCATTTACATGATATGAACTTGGAAGGATATTATTATTGATTATAAAATTTTCAAATAGAAATTAATTTCAAAATAACTATGAAAATACAAGGGATAACTGAAATAGTTACCAAGTATCTGAATACAAAGTCTCACATAGGTCATCCAATAGAGGAATCACACAGAGTTCATTCCATTGTGGAATATCAACCATTCCTCTTAGGAAAAACTATGTGTCCATTCAACAAGAAGGCCTACCCTAGAAGATTTTCTCTAATTTTTAAAACCAAGAGATATTCTTTTCCATTACACCATCTTTTGTGGAATTTCACTTCTTTACCTTATTAACTTAAATGAATATAATAGAACCTCTTTACATTGGTCAAAACACTTAAATTACTATTTCTTTCATCCAACAATTGTTTAATAGGGGGAATAAATATGAAACATTATTTTCATCAATCTATATCTTTGACCAAACTAAAAAAACTGGTCTATAATATTGGTGATAATCCCTTTCACCCTCATATGGGATCAACGATAGATTCTGATATACAAAACTTTCATTAATCCCTATGATTATATCATAGAACCCCTTAAATGATTCTATGTTTCACAGTAAAATTATTAGGGTTTGTCATGTAGAAAACAAGTTGTGATACAAAAATACCTTCCTTCATCATAAAATATAATTTTTTAGAGTCTCATTTTATTTTCTTAAAATATAATGAGTTAGGATACTTCTACTTCTTTTTTGAAATACCATGATTCTTGATTCTCCTCTTGGGTTCTTAAACCCCCAAATTTGAGATACTCATATTGGATTACTACAATAACTTATATCAAGATTATTACTTTGGTTCCATAGTATACCTTGGGTCATTATTCCCCCTTGATACCAAAATATTCCAATAGTCAACGTCCTCCTCATTGTTCTTAATGATTCATTGATTCAAGACCCTTACCTTTGTTACAAAAAATAATTCCAACCAATTAAATATTCACGTTAAACCAAAACGAGATAATTTTTCATATGGTATGAAAAAATCCTTTCACAATATATTTTACATAGAATAACATTCCACATGACTTTAAATATATTAATGTATTTGACCATCTTATGAACAAAATCTAGATAAAATAATAACATGAATATAGAACCATAAATGACATCATTCTTAAAATTAGTATGTCAATAAAAGGATCCATAATTTTCCCTATCATATGTATATAAATTATGTAATGTTTTCTATTAAATGACCAAAAAACATGATTTTTTATTCCCATTATAGTTATATATATAAACCACATTAGATGGACCCAATCCAAACACATGAACACATTCATTATCTCTAGAGTTCCTATATATTCGGATTTAACATATAGAATAATTAATACATGTAGATTCACATATATATAGAAAAATTCCATTAAGATTTACTATTTCAAATAAATCTTTTCAATCAATTTATTTGACCAAAAGGGTAACTAATATATTTATTAGGAAGGATTTTAAGACCATTTCTTACAACTATGTGAAAGTTATGGATGATAAAACAAAATCATTTTGAGATGTGTTATAATCCCATTATATTTATTAATAAAAAAACAAAAGAACACATAACACACCATATAATACGTCTACATTGGAATTTATGGTCACAAAAAACTATTATGTTCATGATAGTAAAACATCTATAATATTATATGATATTCTATCTCATTATAAAAAAATGGTTATTACACTAATAATGATAGGTTATTTGATTAACCACTAAAACATTCATCTTCTCATATGATTATTTATTCCATTTTATTCCTAAATTTTTTTATAATATTTTTACCAAAGGTCATCCCAATAAAATTTTATGTGATATAATTATATATGATTTATTTAACACTAATATTTTTAATTATCTATGTTATATGAGATTTAAATTGTCGATTCATTATTCTTAATTATAAATGTATGGACAAAAAACTTTTATTTGCGACATGTGGTGGATTAGATAAGAATAGATTGATAAGTATTTTCTTTTTCATGATGGTTTTAAAGATGTCATGCTTCATTAATAATTATGAATGCGATTCAAGATCATTTTAAAATTTAAAATTGGACATTGGGGTCAAATATAAAATAATGATGATTTGTATTTTTCAACTAATATGATTAGCTATTAAGGAAATATTTTTATGTAATTTATAAACACAAGTAGGGTTATATTTATGAATTTGAAATTTTCTATTAAATAATATATATGAAATTAAATTATTGTTGTTGTGTTATAATAAAAAAAATGTATTTTTAATTTTTTAGTGGATAATAATGAAAAAATTGAAACTTTAAATGGGATTTTGTATTCGGATTCAATTAATGTTATTTCATCACCCACTAAATTTGGAAAAGAGATAATAACAACAAGATATATAATTTATAATATATCTTTTCTAGATTTAACTAAATTATAGGCTCATTGATTCTTCATTGATGGTGGTTGGGTACTTTTTCCACTTTATAATGTTATAAAATTATATAAAAAAACATTGAGGGATATTTACTAAAACTTGTTTACATTCATATGAATATAAATACCTAATAGGATATTAGATTCATAATATATTTTAAATTGAGGATTTATGTACATTTATTCTATTTATATAATTTAATAGGGGTGCTTAGGGTTCTCTAATGATTTTCACCAGAGATGGATTCCTATTTCTAAATAGCTAATTGGTTTTATGATGCTTTTCTCTTCCTTTATTTTATCATTTTCAGTTTTTTGTAACATAAATCACATTGAATATAATTGGATTTCCAAAGTAATGGTAGTTAGTTTTATTGTTAGATACCTTATAATAATTTAACTCATCAATTCTTGTTTGATTTATATTTTCCAAGATAATTTAATTTTTATAATTTACTATTTTATCATCATGTTTTTTCATTTATGTTTTATTATCATTAATTAGTTTTCCTCTTACCACTATTATGTATTGGGTGCATAATCACTAAATTCTAAATGAGGTGTCAGATTCACATTTGAAAAATATAAAAGGTATAAAATAAATGTTAAATTTTTGTATATTGGTATGATATATTAACACTATACAAAAATTAATTTATGAATGGATGAAATATTGATGAATTATTCGATGTTTTGATCACCCTTATAAAGGTTAATTTATGATAGTGTGATTCCACACAAACCTATTTAAAATAAAACATTCCTTTTTATTTTTTATATTATACCCACAAATAATGTTAGATAATTTCGTCATTCTAATATTAATGTTAGGAGATATAAATAACCTATATAATGTGATTAAAACTATATCACTTAAAATTATTAATTATGTAAGAAAATAGAAACAAATTATTTGAATAATTTGGAATGAAAATTCTAATTTATAAATATGTTAAATTATTGACAATATAATCATATAGATTTCTATATGATACATATTATTTCAATGATAAACATGACATAAAATAAATCTGTAAATAACAAAGTATTATATGACTTCTAATATTTAAAAAATACATCTAGAAATTGATTAATCTAGTAGATTCATTATGATTATATAAGAATAAATATACTATATTATGTTTAGTGAAATGGGTAAAATTTATCATACATTTAATGTTGTGTAATAAATGAAAAAATGGATCAATGAGATTGGATCCTAGTGGATTGATGTTTAACATAATCATGAGATGAATTTTTCAATATTTGTTTCAGCCAACATCCTAATATTTGTTTATAATTTAAACAGTTTTTATAGATAAACACACATTTTAATTAAGAATATATTAGAAAATTTATGACATATATAAATATTAACTTTGGCCCACTCGTTTTATATTAGAAATTATTTCATTCTTTGTCAAAGTATGTTTAATAAAATTCTCTTTTAAAAAAATAAAATCAATGATAATAATAATGGAATGACATTTATTTTAAATAATTATGTCACCAAAAAGAAGTTCAAATACATCAATGAGATAATTCCTTCAGAGGAAAAAAATTAATGTTAATAATTTCATTTACTCGAATGATAATTTGAGAAATGTTATGGAACAATAGGTAAAATTTTACTCTCTTGATAAATAAAAAAATAAATGAATTTGATTCCCTATCTTATAAGGAAAAACATTCTTATGAAATTTAGCATAAGAATCTATATAATATAATATTCCTAATGGTATAAACCATCATTTTTAATCATTATAATATATAATATTATATAGAATCATTAAATGTGATTACACTTTTTTTAAGATATAATAAAATCCTTATTGGTTTGTATATATATATATTTATATTACAGATATCATTATCCCTAACAATGAATCAAGGGTTCAATATTTTTGATATCCAAAACTTATTTTTGTTACTTTTTAAATTGATAAATATTGAGATAATTAAATTAATGGATATTTGACCAATAGTTTTTAAAAGTAGAATGAGTTGCAATATTATCTTCGTGGTTAATGAAATTATTCTTCTTGGTTGATTTTCATTATTCATAGAGGATAATTACCAAATAAAAATAATCAAATAGAAATATGATATTTCATCCATTCCAAGAAACAGTTAGAGTTTAATTTCTAATAACAAAAAATGTTGTTTTTTTCTACTAATAAAATATTATATAGATCAACTTCTATAATTAGTGGACCCTATATATTATATCATGGAAGAATGTTTTGTAATATAAATGATAAAAAGATTAAAATCAATGATTTCAATTCTAAATATCATTGGAATTTTCTACAATGTTACACAAATATGAATTACATTTAATGTATCTATAATTATCAATTATTATTTTTTAACTATTATAAAACAATTGTTTTATGAAAATCAAAATTTAAAAAAAAATGAATAAAAAATTCATAATAAAACTAATGTAATCCCTAAACCACATTCCCAAGACAGTTCGTGACATGTATTGAAATGTAATCATGATATCCATAGGACGAGAACAAGGAGACATTATCTAATAAAAACCCATGGAATATATTTTCCACATGAAACCCATAAAACTGATATAGTGAATGAACCTATAATGGGAGTAAAATAAGAAATGTCGACTGTTTCATCCATGATTACCACAATGGGTGTCTTAATGAATTTTAAGAAATTAAAAAAATTAAAATGTAATATATTTTTAATGAAAATATATGTAAAATTAAAACATAATGGAAAATCATCACATGAACAATCATAATAACTTTATCAATAACAACCCATAATAAAAAAAATATGGCCAATGAAAAGGGCTTCAAATAAGTGATACATTGGAAATATAATCTAGCATAATAAAATAAAAAATCAATAGAAATAAAATATACTCATATACATGAGGCATAAGCATTTTATATCCTTTAAGTCAACTCTACCAAACTAATATTGCTAACATGATATTTGATACCACCAAGATGCTTTAATCCTTATTCTTAAATTGGATAGAAATGTTTTTATACACACTCATTTTAAAATATAGCGTGTGGTCAAAACTAGAAAAAAAAATTACACCATGTTTCTTTATAAATCCATTTTTAGCAATTCTAATGTATTATTGTTTTGAAATAATATAATAGATTATTTTATTATAATTTCAATGAATGAAATAAATGTCATTATAGATTATATTTCAATGAACACTGAGAATAAAATATACATCAAAACATACATCAAGGGAGTACACACTACGACCACTATGAATAAGTTCCTCGAGATACAACGTCACTAATTTTGGAAATTCAGTCAATTATTTTAATGGATATAAAACTATGTCAATGGATCCAATGATACAAAAACAATTATTATAGTAGAATATATAGTGGTGGGGGACCTAATCATGTCCTAGATAGCCTACCAAAGTACCATAGGGATTTCATGTAGTTCAACTATATAACAAGTCATTATGGGGGAGGGGGTTCCACATGAATCAATTAGATAAATTTAAACACTATCATATAGAAAATAAATTATATTTATTTCTATAATGAGAATCCAATTTACTAAATAAAATATCACTTTTTATTTAATTATATTAGAATCTTTATTTACTTCACTTCTAAAATTCATTAATAAAACAGGAATCATTCTAATTAATATAGGTACTAAAGGGGTTCAATAACAATTTAATCATCGCATTCTAAAATCATATAATTCCATTTAAATAATTTTATAAATTAGATTTTAGATTCATATAGTGAATGGTAAAATAAAAAAGGAAGGCTACAAAACCACATATCATAAATGGATGTTATATTAGATACATAAGGATAATACATTTAAAATTATGAGGAGTAATCCCTAGGAGTAAAAAAAAGTATCCTATATTAAAAAATCCATACATTAAAAATCATTCAATACAATTCCTAAGCCTCCATCGATTTGGGTTAAGAAAAATCGAAAAAAGGGAGATATGATCTATTAAAGGAAAAAAGTAACTTCAATTTTTATTCATAGAGATATATCTTAATGATTTAAAACAAATTATGTGAAGAAGGATGGGGAATTGAGATTTTTATTATTTGGAATTGGTTGTAACATTAATGTCTAAGAAAATGGGATGAAATGGTTTATATTTGATAAGGGTAAAATAGAAAAAAAATAAAAATATTAAAATATACGAATAGAAAAACATGACATATATTATAGTGATATCGTGCAATGACCCTCCACAGATACTAGTGTGGGATAACCATAATTGGTATTTATTTTGAATTACACCATGTGGTAGAATCAGTACCTCCACCCCATTCCTGCATTATTCTTGGCCAATACAACATAACATCTTGGGTTTTGTTGTTGTGCACCTACTTGTGAAATAGCCACCCAAGTCTAGAGTCTAGGCCTCCAAAACATAGAGTACGTTATCTATACCAAATCCTATTTTCATAACCACTCTCTTTCCCATAACCCCTATCTTAAATTTATTGTTATACCACAACAATATTCACAATTCTATAGGCCCTAGTGAAAAAGAAAATTAAGGCCCTCAAATTCAAAATTAGTTAAAACAGATTATTAAGATGAAATATAGAAAAATAAAAGGATCATAATAAGAAAAATAATTGTGGGTTTGGATATTATGACATTCATAGTTCTTTTTCCCTATAAAGTCTCATATACTTCTGTTATTAACAAAAAACTATATAAATATTTGATAAACCAATATAATTTTAAAATAAAACTTTTAAATTAGTACTCTACCAAGTTATTTTGATAAAATATTTTGAGAATAGAATAAAAAGAAAAAAATATGTTATAATAAAATATTAAATATAGTAAAATAAAATATAAAATATTAGAAATTAATTTTACAATGAGGTTACATTATTCCATGGAAATTAAAAAGGTAAATGGTTCAAAATTTATTTTATTTTAGGAATTAAAATGTAATAAAAATGGGTATCTCTTCAATAAAATATCGATTGAGATGATATTGGGGAAAAATATATTAATATGAAAATTATATTCTCTTTTAACCTATCCAATAATCATTATTATTGTGAAAAAAATATTGAATATTGAAATGAACACATAGTAAAATCACAATTAAATTAAAAATACTAAATATATTCCAATAATATTTTGAAAACAGTTAATTAATTATTAGGTTATCCTATATATGTGGGGTTCTACCAACTAGTTATTCCATGGAAGTCACAAACAAATAGATAAAAAAATATGTAGTTAAACACATGAAGATTCAATAGTAATGGTGTGAAGAGTAGGGATACAATTTAATATAGATTGTAACACTAAAAAATAATCAATAGAAATGAATTTTCACAAAATGAAAATCACTCAGAACATCAAATATCACAAAATTATAATAAATATAATTAATGAAAAAAAATTAAATTCTTCACACATGTGATCCCTTAGTGGTATTATTAAAATCATAGTTAATTAATTTTTAATATCCAATATGGAACTCCTTATAAGGAATAATAGATCCAATGTAACCATAAATTAAATTACAAAAACTCATAAATTTATATTCACAATACAAAGGAATATGATTGAAAATAAATCATCTAAAATTTCCACAAAATGGAAAAGAAAAATTTAATATGTGTTTTTCATAAAAATAAATAAAGTCTACAAATTTTATGTTTACACGAAAAATAAATATATGAAACATACCAATAATAAAAAATGATAATTTCAACCAAAACATAAAAACAAATCAAATTATAACTAGGAAAACCCCTAAATACTCATAAATTCTTCCTTTTTAAATAATATAGAAATCAGAAAAAAAAAATTACAATTCACTAAATCATATAAAATTTTTATGGAAAGACTGTGGAAAATTTAAATGGTTTTTTCCTAAAATTTATAAAATTTTTATTTAAAATTTTGACTTCGTATAATTTATAGTTTATTAAAATCATGGTAAATTTAACTAAGTAAATTTTTCCTTCTTCCACCATTTAAAAAACATAATTCTTGGTTTTTTCAAAACAACACATCTATATTTAACATTAATAAAAATGGTTGATATTTTTCATTAATAACTCCCCATGATTTTAGAAATCATAAAACCAATGTTGATAAACGAATTATTTTTAATATAAAGGGACCATATTTCCATATAGTTAAACCAAGAGGGAATAAATAGTCAAATATTAAAAATATAATTTTACTTTTATTTTTTAAAAAACAAAAAATAAATAAAGACATTATTCATCATAAAAATTATTATACTTAAATAAAATAACAAAACTTGACTCATTAAGTATTCAAAATTACAATACACTAATCCCTATAATAAACAATATTCACATTCTCTATAAAATCTCAATATAATAAGTCATTTAGACAGAAATATGCATCATAATTAGTTGTGATTAAATTGATATAAGTCTCATTTAATATTATTATGTTCTTATATAAGTAAAAAATAATAATGATAACCATTAATAACAAACTATATATAGTAAAAGATACTATAACTCACACAAATATTTCATGAATCATATATATAGCTTCTTGTTGGGTTTTCCACCTTTTTTTGGACATTCAACAGTAGAGCTAAGTTAATTACTGTAGTGGAAATGGATTATATGGTGAAGTGATGGGTTTTCTCCATGTAGACTCTGGAAATGTTGTAGCTAGAACTAAATGGAATAGAATATTTTTTTGGTAGTTATTTATATTATTTCCTAGTTATTGCATGGAGCGTTGACAATTTCAAAGAGGATGATAGGTAGATATTGGGTAGTTCTACCAATATTTAGGTCTCTACACCAAGGAGAAATAGTTTCCACATATTTTACTTGTGCGGAATTAGATGTTATGATGTCCCTAGGGAAATTATGTTTTATTACATTCCACTAGATTTTTGGATATCTTTATAGACCGTGGTTTTTATTATATACATGTATTTAACATGGAACCACAAGAGCATATCAAAATCCCATGTGCCGTAGTCTATGATATTTTGAGTCATATTATAACATAGAACTATATATTGTTATATGATCCATTATTTTAAATAATATCTATAATTACATGACCCTTTATACCTTAATATAGTTTCCTTGATCTATAGGATACGTGGTAATTAATTTTGGTTCTATCCCTCTTCTTATGGATTCATTATTGTTACCTTCAAATGTTTGGGTCCTACTGATCATTATATGGAATGTTTGAACTTTAATAAAATGTTTTATCATATTATTCACTATTTTTTTAATTAATTCTGTGAATCACTCACCTAATCATTATGTAAAATTTATAAAGTATAATATATCATTAGATCTAGTTTCTTAGGATACGATATCATCCTCTCCTATCACCGGTCTATCATAGAATGTTATATTCATGTGTTTTATATTCGCTGTATTGATCCATTGGTAAATCCCATAAGAACAATAGTGTTTTTATGAACTACCCTTTTTTTATTTATGGAATTATTGTTTCGATATAAATGAGGTGTGATATAGGCTTTTATGGATTTGAACTTGTTTCCAAAATAAAATTTCATTAAAAACTAATTTTAGTGATTGAAATTATTATTTAAAAAATTGATCAATGATGGATTTTATATGGTAATTGTTTATCATGAATTAAGGAATCATGTAAAAAATATAGATATTTTTTAATTACAATTTGGGAATGGAAATGGAATCTCCTATCCTTTAAAATGTTTAGTAAATATGCATATGGTTTTTTGAATGAATAGATAATTGAGTAGATCATTGGGAGGACCTTAGGGTATGTTCAAAACCATATAATATTATTAGTGGAGTAACATATCAATCTAATAGGTTCTCATTATTACATGTAAATATTGGTTATCCAATTCCATGGAACTTAGGTTCATATAGTTATAATTAACTTCTGTTTTCTAGTGTTTATTTGCATGTCCATGTTATATATACCCTTATTTCATGGATTTATCTTTTTTTGTTTTTGTATACATTATGCGTACATATATTTGAAATTATTATTCCCATTATAAATCGATAAGGAAAAATTAAATATATTTAATTCATCTTCTTATGCCTCGTGGATATATGATGTGCCATATTCCATTATTTTTTAAAATATAGAATCAATTTTAAATAAAAACCAAGGGATTAATTTACGAGGAATTATTATTTATTTATAAATGATTTATGATAAATATTAGGAAAATAACTATTAAATAAATATGTATATACATTATATATATTCTATTATGGTATCCTATTGATCTTTTTTTATCACACTCTTCTTTTTCATTTAGCATTTATAGTCTTCATTTTACAGGACATGGTAAACAGGATGAGTGGTTTATAAAGGATTAAACTCATATATAGTAAATCATTATAGTGGGTTGATATGGTGTTACCTATTTTGATGTGGAAAAGGAACCATAGTTTTCTTCGAGTTCCATTTTTATAACCTTCTATTTTATTCATCTAGACCTCATTTTCCAACATGGTATACATGACCTTGTTGGTTTGGATGTTTTGAAATATGATGTATCATTGGACATTATTTTAGATAAAGTAATTTATTCTTTCATATAATATGTTTTTGGGGGAAATCATTCAAAAAGTACATTCTTTGACTTTGAGGATCTTATATCCATATATCGGAAATCTGCTACATGCATTGGCACTTTTAAAGGTCTAATTAATGTGACATTTTCAGGGACCCGTGTTTGAATACTAAAAATTGGAAACATATACATAAGTTAACATTAACTATTTTCTCATGATTTTTTATCAACCTAAATGGTTTGATTCTTATTGATATACAGAATATATGGCATTCATAACATCAGATGTAGAGTGGAAGAGTTCCTATATTGCGTACGTTCTGGAAGAAACACGAGTTACCATGAAATGTAAGTAGTTTTCTACCATTCTTGTTTATAATAATATAACATTGGATTATAGATTATAAATTAATTTAATGAAAAAATAATACAACTATGTTGTAAATTGTTTATATATTCTTATTTTATATATTATGGATCCTCTATGATGTCTATAATATAATGAATGGGAAGACAGTTCAATCAGAATACCATATAAGAATAATTTGGTTGAATATAATTTATTGAATACAATATTATGAAAGATAAATTCCATGGGACATGTGGCTAGTATTTAAATATAATGTATGGAGGACTATGAATAAGAGTTCACTAAGAAGATTCCAAAAAAAATTCAGAATCAAATGGGACCCCAAGAATCAGATTAATGAATTTAGAAAATTGAAATTATATCATTATTCTAAATATTATTGAATGACACCCATGTATTTTTCATAACATAAATTAATGAAGGGATGAGAAGTATATCTTGGGAAACTATTGATAATTCCAATTATTTTAAATATCACACATAGACTACATTCAGTATATTATTCAATAAACTATTCAATATTAAAACACTAAGAGATTCAATGGTGCATAAGATCATTACATTTGAGTTGGGGTGGGTTTTATATAATAGATTTTTCCACTATAGCATCAATGTTTCTAAACCAATCTATGATGTTTTTTCTTATAAATATCTAAAGGTTAAGAATATCAAAAAATTTTATGGCATGATATTATCTCCATAATTAGTCTTATGTTCCGACCCAAATCAACAATGGATGTGAAAAAAAGAGTTTTTTTGAGGTTGATATGGTTGGTTAGACATGACTATTCACTACCTTAGTGAAAGAAAGAGGTATCTATAGTTATTCTGATATCCTGAGGAAACTGTTGGGTGACTAGAAATGAATCCATGTTTTGGTAGTGTATTTGACATTTGGTTACAGTAATGTTGTCTATAATTGTTGTGGGATAAATGGATACCTCAAACATTATTATAGGGAAACATCCCGAGTATTTTCATGCATGTGAGAAATATTATCATATTCAGTGATTCAATAACAGAGAATATCAAGGAAGTAATAATAGATGCACCTTCATGTAGGTCTATCATTTTATATATGATCTTTACAATAGTTTAGATCCACATCATTCCAATGGTGGTTCTCATTTTATAATGAAATGTAATTAGGAGTATAGAAATATCTTTTTAGAGTAGTGAGAAACCGAGGATCTAAAGGCTGATCTGGAATCCATTAGAGTAAAAAAATTCATAGTATCTTCTATTATTTATGACCTATTTGATACTTTGAAAACTCATTACATTATCTGATCCATTATTATGGATATGTTTTTTTACTCTAATATTATTCCTTTTATAATGATACATTCTCCTCCTTTAGAATGAAGCTGGAGTAGGGTTTTAGATGCCTTATGTGTTAGGTGATGATCAATATCCATGAAAATGTGAGGTATTTTTTAGTTCATGATATTTTATCATTGATCTTATTATTTAATTGATTATATAATTATCTATAAATCCCATATGAATTGTAATTATCGTAATTTAGAATTAATTTCATCCAATGGAGGCACTTATGTATTTTTGGAATAGTGAGATCCCAAATCTCATTGAGTTGTCATGTTTACCCTAGATAGGAGGATATAAAATGTTAATTGTGAGATATTTTCATTGACCTTGTTGATCCATGACTTATTGTCCCTCTTCCAGTGGTGTTGAATGAGTATTTCAACTTTTTATAGATGATTTAACCAGGATGAACCCTCATAAGGAAGTGTGGTTTACTACATACATCATTCTATTGATACGGACCATTTCCATAACAACATTACTGATGAAACCTACTAAATTTAATTAAATAAAAGACTAAAATGATGATACAAGAACTATGGGATTTAGATTTTTTTTAATTAACCTAGGAAATCCCCAGATCTACTCACAATGAATGTAGATAAGGGATCCCTTCATAGTATATAGATTACAAGAAACTCAACAAGGTGATGGATAATAATAAATATTCATTAAATATGATTTATGGTCGTATTGATAAAATCATGGGATCATAGTGGTTTTGGAATATCAAAATGAGATCAATGTACCATATCCTAATGTAATTAGAGGAATATATTAATTATATGAAATTAAAGATAACATATTTGAATTATATGTATCTGGTTATGAGTATTGAAATTTCTAAAATTCATTTTATTCTTATAGTATTGATTAATCACATCACCAACCAGTTTATCATTTTATTCCATGGATTATTTTATGTATGGTACCCTTTTTATTATAAATTATAGAAATATCATCAAACAGAATTTAATATTATCCATGGAATCCTGAAATAATATTATTTGTAGGTAATGTTATGAAAATTTCAATTTTGGATTTAAGAGGTCAAATTTATAGTCTACGTGATTTCTAGGAATGAGGTTATAGTGGATAGTAAAAAGATTTATGTGCTGATGTATTAGGAGAATCCCATAAATGTGTTTGATATATGGATTACTAAATTATTAAATTGTTATAAAAAGTATTTTATTCGATAATTTTAAATCATTTCATCTCATCTTACACACTGAAGAAAACATTTTGAGGTTTTTTCGGAGATTGATTCTAGGTACATTTTTAGTTGTTTTTTTTGTGATATTAAAATTTCAACTATTAATGATTCTTCATTAGTGGGTTTTTGGGTATGGTATTTACTACTATGTGTCATGTACATGTTTTGGATGTAATATTTTATGTATAAACCCTTAAATATTAAGTATTCATGTTAGTTTTAAGAATAATCCACTTTCATAAATTACCAAAATAACTTTATTATTAGAGTATTTGAGAGTTTGGTCATAATTTTTATATAATAATATAATTTATTAAAATGTTGAGACATCTACATTGTATAGATATTTCCCACTAGAGTCAAATACAAAATTCCACATTTTTTCTTTTCATGCCATATCATTACAAATTTGACCATGACCTCATCCTTTTCCCTACTCATCCTTAAGACCCTTTAATAAAATCATGGGATGAGAACAAGATTCTCATTAAGGGACATAAAAATATTAAATCAATAAGTACAATTAAACAAAATTGAAAATCCTTGAAAAATATTTCTTCAAAACCATTCATTTTAATCTGAATGTACAATAATTTTTCCATCAAATGTATTATTATATTACATATTAAAATAATATTATTTCTTTGAAAAATAATTTCCATGTATAGAATAGAAATATTGGGTCTATATAACATTATCATATTAACATCGAAACCAAATTCATACAATTTTAATTACCATATGGTCTAAATCAATATAATTATCTAGAGAATATAATATGATCCAATGCATTAGAGAGTTATATGGGAAAACCCATAATGTCAAGTTATTATAGCTCACCTATATTGTATAATTTCTATCAACCATTATTGTAATCTATAATAGGATCACCTATGAGCCATAAATGTCTCATCAATTGGTTATCATTGTATATGTACCATATCAAGAAGAAAAGTATTCAAAAACTCTTTTAAACCCTTATGTGATCCATTTTCAGAAATCAAAATACCCTTTAATATAGAAAACCCCATTATAAATACCAAAATACCCTTAAAAATAATAATGTCAGATTTTATTTTCAAAAAATGAAATCATGTAATATATTCCTAACATAAATTCATGGTTATGGGGTATATAAAACTCATTTTCACATTATGGGTTAATAATAAAACATTCCATTTGACGATTGTATTGAAAGTAATAAAATCCCATAAAAATATTCATTTTTTAAAAACAATGAATGAATGTAGAATTATATTAAATTTAGAGTTTTTTATGTCCAAAGAAATACATTTATAAAATAATTTTAAAATCATGCACTTTGAATGAATTATTTGGAAAATGAATCATTATCACCTTAAAAATGATGTTTTAAGTAAACGTGTCCCTCACATAATGTCTTGGTCATCAGACATGATTATTATAAACCTGAATAATCCACATATGATAATTATTTACTATCTAGAATTATTTTTAAAAATTTATTATTGACATTATTTTACATATTTCAATTCGATAAAAAACTGACTTTTTAAATGTTGTCTTTTGTAGAGAGTTTAGATGATAATATATTCATAAGATCAGAATTACATATGTAGGTTAACATCGGTCAAAGTGGTCATTATTAGGTCAAATACAAAATAATAATGGTGAAATAATTTTTTTTATTATAAATAAATTATAACATTAACATTAATCATGAATGCTGGTTAGGAAGATTCAATTGTGCTACAGTCATCGAGATGGTAGTTCATACATACACAAGATTAAAGATTAAGTTTTCAATGAAAATTATGTGAAGAATGAATGTGTTATTTTATCTTTAAAAATTTTCATTATATCAGAGTTAAAATATTATTTCTTTAAATATTATTATATTATTCATCCATGAGATTCATTAATGAAAAATAAATCACATCGCATTGTGGAGGTGGTTGTCCAGATAAACGCGTGATTGATATTATCATTTTTCAATGAAAGGAATGATGAGAAATTAAATCATATGTTAAATTTGTATAATGATTAATATATAATGAATATTCTATATGTATATTAATTATATCTTTATAACCACCTGTGAGATATTGTGACTGAAAATTAATCACATCAGTTCATGAGGTGGTAGTCCACCGTACACATGAACGACTTTTTTGTTTCCCATTTTGGGGAAGAGGAGATGGGTATAGGTTTGGAAATTATCCTAAAACAACTAATTATATTTTATCATTTTGAGTTTATTATATCATAAATTTTAATATTTATTTTAATGTGTAGGATGGTGAAAAAACCTGGTTTATAACAACACCTCATCTTTAGAAAATCTATTATGTTTTACGCCAAAGGCACTGATAGGATTGTTTTATGATCAAACCAAATCATCTTGGATGTATGTAAAGATGTAATTATAGTACATGGGTAGTTATTCTCTATTCGAAATGGGTTTTTTATATTTGATGTAATGATATGAATGATTATATTTTATAAGATAGGGGAGGGGAACTCTGAAATTTCATAAAATATTAAATTAATAAATATAAATTTTAATCTCAAAGGGCAATAAATTAACAAGAATAGAATATAAAATGAGTTTTAGTAAATTTCCTATCATTAAATAAAATTTTAAAATGTTCAGACCAAATTTTTAGCATTTTACATTTTAACCATTTGTTCACCCTCGTCACACCTATCACAAAAATATTATTTTTATTCATTGAGTGTAAAAAAATTAATATATATTGGAAAACATCAAAACATTGTACCATGATTGATATTATCAAACATATCCTAATATGTTGGCCAAATCTATGATTTTTAGTATTTGTATATCATTTAATAAAAATTTATTTATTCTAAAATATTATTAATGAATATTCCAAGAAACTTTCATTACGTTGTCATTACTAACATCAAGAAGACCCATAAAATTCATAATAAATATTTTATTACAAAACTAGCCAATGATATTATTATATTAACTAAATATATCAAAATAATTATCTAAAACTATATTTTTTATAATATTTAATATTGTTTATGTAATTTATCAATTAATTGATTAATTACTATGTCAACATTTTACGATCATTTATGATAACTAATGTTTCCCTAAATATTAAAGAAAAATAATGATGAATATTAATAATTGGACTTTAAATAGTTTATTTATATCATTATAAATACTTTATGTTATATCCATTTTAACAATTGTGTAATTATTAAAAATAATAGCATAACATTGGATATTTTTCGTTAAATACAATATTATAAATGATATAACCACATAAAAATGAACAAAAGTCATATATTCATACATTGGATAACTATTAGAGACATTATCTCATAAAATAAAATTTAGTAATGTGTTTTTTCAATTTTATTTTCATTATCATTTTACTTTTATCATTAATTAAACTATTTAAACATAACCCTGAAAAAACAATTACTATGGTTACTATAAATTTTTAATAAATACTGAAATATACATATTTATTAAATCTCGGCCCACATTTTAAGAGTATCGAGTATATTTTTTCGGATTAAATTCACAGAAGTGGTGGAATTTAGCTTTATGATATATAGAAATATCTTGATAAAAAAATTTAGAAAAAATACTATTTTAAATTAATTTTTTAATACTAAATTCTATTATAAAATGGATTTTAAAAAAAACTATAAGATAATTTTAAATAAAAAATAACTATTTTTTAAAATGAACGAGTAATCTGATTTTAAATTGTTAATAATAAAAATTATAAATAAGTTTCATAAAAATCATTATTTTTTACTATTCACTAAAAATCAATCATTTGGGAAAATTCGAAATAACAATATAAAAATAATTTTTGTGATCCAATAAAAAAATGTAATTTATGTTTCCAAATTAAAATTCTATAATTTGTAATCAAAATATTCTATTGATAAATTATAAGAAAATTGTTTAATAAAATAATTAAATTTATTATTTAAAAAAATTTAAAATTTTTTTTTATTGAATAATATATATATAAAAAATATTTACTCAATAATTAAGTGGGTTTTTGCATTCCTTAACCCATTATAATATTTAATACTCATAATTTTATTCCCATATAAAAAGTGGGGATATATTTCCCAAAAATCATTTTTATATTCCTACGGTTTTTGTTCATCCATTTGTGTTTTCCTCAAAATCATATATTAATTGATTTACTCATTAAAAAACTATCTCTATATGGTCAGAAATTAGAACATATTATTTATAATAAGAAATGTTATCTTCCAACTAAACTACGTCAGTCTTCAAAACAAGCAATAAATATAAAACCTAATTTATTAGCATTGAATCATGAAAATCATTTTGAACATGGGATAAAATCATAAGAAAGGTCACTAGAAAAGAAAAATATCCATATTTTTTAATGATTTCATATGATCTAATGAACCATGTACTTAACATCCCCTTTTTTGTAAAAAAGAATCATATTGTTTCCAGGGAGTTACTTTGTGAAAAAAATGATTTCCTACCATGAATGATAGTTCTTTCCTCCTATTACCTGTGTAAATGTTATTCCAATATTAAGATATTCATATATGTTACCAAATTAAATTCACCTTTTCAACAATTTCTTATCAATTATTGTCCCATAAACTTTCATTTATCCTACATCATCTGAGAAAATATGATGTTGAAAAAATATTCCACATAATTCCTCAAAAGGGTCAATCGGTATAATAGAATGAAAATTTTTATTATAAGAAAACTCATTAAAATAATTATATTCATACCAAAATCTCTATTTAATAAGATCAAATCATGTATTCTAAACACAAAATTGTTCATTCTAACTGTACATCCCATTGAGGATCAAAAGTTTAATGAAAATTTGAGTTTGTACTCATTTGGTTATGAATTCTATTGAAAAAATCGAAGTTAAAAGTGGGATTATAGTATGATAAAATGTACAGAGGAACACTATATAACATTACTATCTTTTTGAAACACAATTTGGAAGGCAGATCCAAAGAAATTTTATCTCAAATTGGATGGAAATGCATACATTTATTCAATAAATGAATAATTACCCAAATCACAATATGACCTCAATAAAAAAAATTATCCTACCGTAAAATACATAGATTTATTATCTAATTTCCACTCGTGTAGTGGAACAGATAAAGAATCCCCTTCAGAAATTGTCATTCTGATTTAACTAGTGGACAAGTATGAATTTTCAGGGTAGTGTTTCCAATATCTAATTTAATTTTACCCCACTAGAAATACTGCCATATGTAAATTTACATTATAGTTCTACCAAGATGAGCAAAAAAAAGGGCACTATAAGTTTCATTCAACAATTATCTCTTAAAATATATATCAAAATATACCCAAAGTCTCATTCAAATTATCAAAACACATTCTTTTTCAACATTGAATTCAATAAAATTAACCTTCATAACCAATTTTACCAATTCCTATAACCCATACTCTTTATTTTTAACTTTAATAATTTTATTTGATAAATTATTTTACACTAAAAACTACAAGAGAAATAGTTTACATTCAATCATCCACAAATTTGTGGCCAAATTTAATTAAATCCTTAACAAAAGGGGCATATTCCAAACCTATCATAGTTAATGCTGCACTATTTTTAAAACACAATAAATCAAATATACTATTTTCTATTATAGCAAGATAAATAAATATGAAATCATAATCCTTGATCAGTTCCATCAATCTGTTATTTATCATGTTCCGAACTTTTTTATTGAATTTATACGATAATATTTTTTTATTATTATATATTCCTTACTTTGGTCAAAATAAATGTTACCTCAAAATTTTTAAACTACAAACTATAGTATATAATTCTAGTTCATAATTTTGATACTCTAAATCATAATTTTTTAGTTTACTTGTATCATAAGAAATTAACTGATCATTCAGAATGATGAAAAAACCAATTCCCATTAAAGAAGAATCCTTATAGATGAACAATTAAAAATTTATATAGGTTCAATAAAAAACTATATATCTCACCAATATTCTTTTTATTTAATTAAAATCCTCAGTACACACATTTTCTTTAAGATTTTAACTCATTTTTAGCTATCTTTGTAAATAGTCTAGAAAACCAAGCACTATTTTGAAAGAACTTCCCATAGTAGCTCTATAATTCTTGAAAACTATAAACCTATGTGAAATTTTATTGTACATTACACTCCTCATAAACATTATTTTTTGAAGGGTCTACAGTTATACAATCAGTAGAAATAATATGACCATGAAATGAAATCAATTGTAAGAAGCACTCACAGTAACTAAATATTACATATAGTTTATTTTATTATAATTTTTCAAAAAAATCCTTAAGTAACTGTTGATGTTCTCATGAATATTAGAATATACCAATACATAATAAATAAACATAAAAAATATTTTTCAATATTCATGTAGGACTATATCCATAATATTAATAACTACAACTGGTGGATTAGACAACCCAAATGGAATAACTAAAATCTTATAATTCCCATATCTATTATGAAACATAGTATTAAAAATATCTTCCTATTTCACAATCAACTAATAACACCTCAATCTGAGATCAATCATTCAAAATTATTTTAATTCTGGGAGATAATCAAACAAGTCTTAGATATGGATCAATGGGTACATATTATTCAAAATGATTTAATTAAAGGATATATAATCAATTCATTGTCTAATTAAACAATATTTTAATTTAGAATAAAACGTATGAGAAACACGTAGTGATGATATAGTATGAATGGATCCATTATCTAGAAATACATCATCTTCATCTTCAAATCTATATTTTCAACATGATTCATTTGATAAGGGTTTTTTGAAATTGGAGTATCATCAAGTACAATGTAAATTATAATCTCATCCCCTTGATCAAGAATGACACCTAGTAATAGGACATCTGTAATCAAGACATTTTTATTAATTGTAGAAACAAGTGATACTTAACTTTATCTTACATTTCTAATAAATTACTCACCATTATGATATGTAATCAAGGATTTGAAATCACTAAAATATTCTATGATAATCCATCTATCTTATCATAATAAAACTAATGCATATCCATTACAAAAATAATATCAAACACAACTTTGGTATGTTCAATGCTATTTACATGGATGACCATCCCACTAATAAAAATAGTAATATTTTATATATACTGGGGGCTTTAATATTTCCACATGGAATTTTATGAAAATTATGTAGCATACATTAATGATGGGATAATCCTAATTGAAATAAAAGTTTTTAAAAAAATAATGGAATAAAATAATCAAGAGTAAAACAGGGTACTACTATTTTGGAATAAAAATGTTACATTCCGATCACTAGTTCATTAGATATCCACGATTCAACAAATTTATTATAAAAACAATTTTCTCGCTTTTTTCTTTTTTATGATGAAAACATACATCATGAGTGACAAACATAAAATATAATTTAGAATAATGAACCAAATTAATGCAACAGACACATCTCACCAATGGATAGTTATCAGTTACCCAATTCATTGATTTTTTCCAACCCTTTTCTTTTTAGTCACAAGCCTTGTGGACAAACACATGATACCGGTATCACATTACATATTTTAATATAAAATATTTATTTTGATTTCATTCATACATATAAAAATATGAGAAATAGTTTTTTCATTTCAAATATGTTAGATTCATTCATTCCCATTAAATTCCATATAAAAATATTTTTCCACTTGTTTTCATGTAATACATGGCCATTAGTGAACTCTATTTATACCTTATCAGTACACCAAAAATGTTTCTCATAAAATTTAAAATCTCAAGAAGCTAATACGATTTTATACATTTGTTTCAACCATATGTTAAACTGATTACTATTACTCTAAATATCCCATGTACAATTTTTTACATAACTACATAGTCTTAATCATTTTTCCTTAATTCATTGAATTATTTATCCATCATGGGTCAAAAAACCATAGGGAAATATTTTTCATGAAACAGATTTTCAAATATCTCCCATTAAATGAAATCAAGATAAATGCAAAATTTAGTGTTCTTAAACGAAGACTGTCCTTGATAATATTAACCTACAAATTGATAAATGGATAAGATTACCTTTTAAAATTTAAAATATCCAATTAATTAAAATATCTTCTCCAAGTAATTTGTCCATAATATTTCCAACACTATATCATATTTCCCACCATATAATGAATGATGTTGTTTCATGAAGTGATCAACTATCTTCATGATCCCCTATTGTATATCTTGATGCTCTCAATTATGGTGGGAACTACCATTTATATCTTAAATCAACTGGTCCATAATTTAATCATAATTTTCATTTCCAAACCTAACCATTAAAAGATAATAATTTTTAATTATATCTTATTCTTGATTCTATCCTACTATAGCCTCCCCATTTCTTCTTTATAAAACCATTCTGAATTAAAATTATTTAGATGATGTAACATATTAATCCTTAAATTTTAAATAATTTAAACTTAACTATAATGTATAATATATTAATAGTATTCTATTAATATTATCCTAACACATAGATTTATCTAATAGCATATATAACCCCTATATAAGGACCCAATTCTAAACATTTCACATTCTAGTGACTTTAAACCAAAATTTACATTTTCCCATTCCCAAATATCTTTTAACATTATATTTTATGTGTGTTAGATCATTATATTACATAGAAAAACCATATATTAAAAAATATAAACATATACTCAATATCACTGTTTCTAAAAAACTTTGAAAAAGTTAGACGTTTTATTTTCCTGACATATCTTCACAAATTTGATCATAACCTCCTACTTTAAACAACTGAACCTTAAATCCCTATGGAAAACAATTTAATATGTTGAATGATAACATAGAGATCAATAAGGTGCATAAAATGAATAAATATTGTATTCTAATGGAAATAATTAAAACCATTAAACATCTTTTCATAAACACATACATTTTATTCTTAAAAGAAAAATTACTTTTCCCATTAAAAGAATCTATATCTTACCATTTGAAATCAATTGAAAAAAATGAAAAATAAATATAAAGAATAAAAAATTCATGTATTTTCATTACCGTATTATCACATTGAAACTCATAAAAACTTTTAAAATTAGAATATACATATAGATAAATCATAATATAATAATTTTGAGAACATAATCATTACACAATGCATTGCACCAATATCTGGGAACACCCACCATATGAGATATATCAGGCTCATAAATGATCTATAAAGGGTATCAAACCTTCATTTAAGTTTTATAGAGCTCAAAAATGATCTAAAATTTTAATCCTCACATTGTAATAAATTTTTGAGGACCATACAGTGAATAACACCAACAAAAAACACTATTAAACTAGTGTGAAAAAACTTTCTGATATAAAAAATACTCTTTTATCATAAAGACTGATTTCAATATAAAAATAACCATAAAATGGAAATTTTAATTTTCATTGTAGAAAATATGGAAAATTATAAATGAATACTAACAAAAATAAATGGTTATGATAGAAATAAATTCATTAAATCTATATATGTTCAAATAGAATAATCTTATTATCTTTTATAAATAAAGTCAAAATAATTCGTAAAACGATTTCACTTTGATATACATTGAATGAAAAAATAATAAAATTAATTGTATTGTCATTTCATTTTCAGAAAAATAAAATGATAAAATAATTTTAAAAACATTTATATGGAATATAATTATTTTGAAAATTAATCATTATCACAATTACAGTGAGGTTTTATGAAATGGTGTCCCATAACACGCGTCAGAATCCTCACGTATGTTATGTGAAATATTTAATAATAATATCATGTTAATTATTTACATTAATGATAACCTTTTTATAGTTATTTTTGATTTATTTGACATATTACCATGTCATATATTGTTAATTAATATTTTATTTTTATCTCAAACGTTTTGATGATATTCAGGTCACAAATCCAGAATAACTTCACTATCTTGACTATAGTGAAAGGGGAAATTATTACATCATCCCTAGAATAATAAGAATGAAATTATTATAATTTTTGTAAATAAATTATACATTTAAAAATAAGTACAAATTATGGTAATCAAAAATGAAATATCTTACAATAAAGCTAATAGTAGGTTTTATTTACGAATAAATAAAATTTCCATTTTCCAATGATCATTAAATAAAGAAAGTATGTAATATTTTAAATTTTTATAATTATATTTAGATCACAAATACCCTTTTATTTTTTTGAACAATATTATATATCTCATTCATGTGAATTGAATATGAAAATATAATTATATTGCTTTGTAGAGGTGGTAATCTAGACCTGTAAATGAACAACATTATCAGTTTTTAGAGAATGGAATAGTGATAAAGTAATTGATGTATTATATATTAGAAATGTTAAATATTTCATGAATATAATATATATAAATTATTTACACCATTATAAAAAATCATGATAGATGGTGATGGAACTTGAATTACATTTATTGATTAGGCGGTAGTCTAATGTATACAAGAACGATAGTTTCATTTCCAAATTGATGGAATATGAAAAGATCTAGTTTGGGAAATTAAAATAAATAAACCCAAATGTTTCTAATATATAGGGTTTTTATTAAAGCAGGGTTATATAATATTTTAATTAGTTGGAAGAAGTAATAATATGGAATCACATGGTTAATATTGATGACGCTTCGCTAGACAGTCTCTTAAGGATTAACCCAAAATCATTATAAGGACAGTTTTATGATAAAACAATACTCTATTAAGTATTTAGGGATTTATTTATGGTATTTTATATGGTCCTCGATAAATCAAATTGGTTTTTAGTTTTAAACTAATGAGAAGAAATGATTCCCTTTTATAATATAGTGGGGGACTTTAAATTTCTGAAAATATTTATTTTTTATATATTAATTTTGATCTAAAAATGAATCCAAATTTATATTAGTATAATATCATATTATTATTAGTCTAAATTATTTCATCAAATATAATTTGTATATTTTTGGACAATTTTTAATCCTTTCTTGTTTATTTTAATCCAGTATTAACCCTTTTTACACTTACTGTGAAAATAATGTTGTTTTCCAATGTGATGGTCATAATAGATACGAAAAATAAAATAGGGTATATATTTTTAAGCATATAATAGTTACGTAAAATAATATAATATTTTTATGAATTTTAAATAATTAAATTAACGATAACTCCAAATTTTAATTATTGTATGTTTTTTGAACCATTGATTAAATTGTATTGAATAACATAATTAAAACAAATTAAATTTCAAAAAAAAATTATTACATAACTTCCATAATTTATTAATCTATGAAATCCATGGATCAAATTAATTATATCACATTATATTTATCTTAATATTATTAATCTCAAATATTTTGTTTTTTCACTAATTGAAATATTATAAGACCAATTTCGTGTACGGATTTAAAATAAATATAAAATCAATAAAAATTAAAAATAAATTATCCTGATGGAGAGAAATAATTAATATTTTAAATTTCTATTTATAAGAAGACATATACATTGGTTATCTTCTTGTTAAAAATAATATATTTATTAAAAACAAGAGTGTAGATATTTTTTCTTTTTTGTTAAAAAAAATATTATAAAAATGGAATCAAATTTTTAAATATTAAATTAATTTTTTATTAAAAATTTAATTGGAAATTCAATCGGAAAAATTTTATGAAATGAAATTTTATTGAAAATTTCTATTTTAATGTTAAATTATTTCATGTGAATTTAAATTATACAATTAATTTCACCAAAAATTATTTTATAATTTTAAAAAAAAGTTAACTAATGAAATAATATAACTAATAAATAATATAATTTTACGTTTCAATTAATGAAAAATATGACTCATATTTCAATATAAATTTGTATATTCACTATTCACTAAAAACTTAATAATTTTTTAAAGTCCCAAGAAATTCGGTGGAAATTTGTTTCTTAAATACATGGTATTTTATTGATTCCGTGAAAATTGACGGCGCGAGATTCCGATGCCCGGTGTGCCCAGAATCAATTTCTGAAGTTTTTTTCAGGTACGTTCTGTAAACGTACGAGCGATTTTTTATAACTTTTGAACTTGTTCTCAGAATTGAAATCTGAGGGGATCGTTGAACTCGCAACACCAGTATTCTCTTTATAAGACATTCACTTCGACGACAGTGAGTCGAGAATAGAAGATAGTTTTTGGGTTTTTGGGGAAAGTAACAAAATAAAGTGAGCTTCACTTTATTTTATTTGAGCCACCATGTCGATGTTTGGTAGTTAAAACCTCATCATGGATATAACATCCCTCCTTTTTATTACATAACTTTTCATTACATTTTAGGTACATAGGATCTTTAAAGTCTAGTGTCTTGGAAACCAGGAACATAATAAATGAAAACAACATAAAACATTCTTCTTAAACACTTGAAAGGATTATTCATTGTTCATCCTAACTTCATTACATCATCTCATAACCTGGGAGCATACATTAAAGGAAAGGGTTAGAAGAAGGCCCAGTAAGGGAAACAAGAGAAACATTTTACATGTGAACCTGAGATACATCAATAAAGTCATGATAAATAACTTTAAGGCATGAGAAAGAGATCATGAGGAATATCATAATAAAAATAATGTGTTTCATAACTTGAAGATGTGGCTACAAAATTTAACATCGAAAATCATTTCCGTATAACCAAGGTCCATCCCCAAGGGGTCATTAAACAATTACCAAGGTTATTCACCAAGGTATTGTTAAAATGGTCATCTCTAGAGACTAAGTCTTTACCCAATGCATTGGATCGCAATCAGGGAGCACCCATAATTTGTCTTTAATATCATGAGAGACACATATATCATCATCAAACATTTCATAAATAACCCATATATCATAAAATACAAGGTTTTCATTTCATAATCATAATGTTTTAAAAACAGCTTTAAATACATGATCTTTATGTCACTTTAAACCCACAGAAAAAGGAAAGAGGGTTTCATGTATCTAAATCCAAAAATTAAAATAGAAAATTTTGATATATATATGAATAAACCTATAGAAGAAATATCTTTGAGTATTCACTTAATAAAATAAAATAATATTAAAAAAAATAGAAAGACATTTTTAGATGAAAATTCTACAGCATAACGGCTGTGTTACAGGGTTTTAGAAAACATTGAAAAGTTAGGGTACATGGGTCACCCAAACATAAATGATCCATAAAACAGTATGGGGACAGTATATAATGGAATTATGAACATGTAAATGGAATATTAATGATATACCATTTGAAATGAAGAACTTCAGAAGAAGACAAAAATAAGATTTCTCTTATGATTATTCGACAGCCTAACGACGTTACATAAAACTTAAAAAAATGAATTGATGAGATCAAATAGGGTCTCCAATAATATGGAAATAAAAAGGACAGTATGATAGATATAGAATATCATATCCAAACATATGAAAAGTAACTTGAATGAAATCACATGAAAATAGAACATGGAAAATGAGAACGGTGGAAGAATCCCTTTAAAAAATTCGGCAGCCTAACGGCGCCCATTAAACATTCATAAAATGAAATGATGAGATTAAGAGGGGATATATCATCATATTATCATGAATAGGGATGTAATATGAATATAAAATAACATCCCCAAACATTATGACATGGGGATTAAATGAAATAACATACAAAAAGGTACTTGAAAAGAAAGAGAGAGGTAGGATCCCTTACATTGAAGAGTAACTTCAAAATCTTGAGGGTCAGGACCTTGGGTGGCTTGAGGGAACCTTGGGAGGACACCTTGGGAGGTAAATAGACCATAACATAGTTGGGGATTACTTTTAAATGAAATTAATTAGGGAAATGATTGGTATTTATAAGAGAAGTGAGGGGACAAAGCATTAATTTCCAAGGGACACATCATCGGTGGTATTGACAAAACCATGGGCTTGCCCACGGTATTTCCCCATATTATTGGAAAATTGGCAAACCTCATACCTTATCTTACTATTCATAAGTTTACCAGGATTGTTTTATTATTATTACATCCTTAATGATGTCATTAAACACCCGAAACTGAAAAACTATATTTTCACTATTCACCGAAAATTCAACATTCTCAGAAAAATCCCAAAATTTCACCTCAACCAAATATCGATGCTATGATTTCAAAAATCAACTCCATTTTAGGAAAATTATTTTCTAAATATTTTTAATTTAATTTTTAAATGAAAAAAACACTATTCATCTGAAAAAAATTAATACTTAATCAATAATTTCTAAAACGGTTATCTACCTATTTTATTGAATCACATTACTTAATCAAGGTTCCTAAATTATATTAATACATTATTAATTGAGGTTACATAATCCATTTGATCACATTACTAGTCATAAGTGTAAAATCACTATTCATAATTATCTATTCACCAAAAAAATTTGATCTTATTAGACTCTATATTTCATACTGGACACAGCTGTAGAAGATTATTTTTTGAAAATCATTACACTTTATTAATTATTTAAGTTTTACATTAATATTTTAAAATATTCATTTTCTATAATTCATCAATAATATGCATACTATATATATCGGGACATTTGAAAATTCACAAACTTCACCATAAGAAGAAATCCGAATTTTTATTTAAAACAAAGGATTACACAAGGCAGTTATAGTCTTGTTACATAGCCCCTTATAACACCATCATAGGGCCTAATATTAAAGTGTGCTAGGGTGATAAAATCTTGGGGAAGCTCGACCAACATTCCCCGAGTAGTGATTTCTATCATCTTGAACTTCTGGCGAAGGCGATTCCATTCCTTCTTCACACGATGAAGTTCTGCTTGGGTTTGGTTCAAAGAAAATCCCAAAGGTGCTACCTCCTTCCTAAGTTCCGTCAGATGGGCTTCGATTAGCCCGAGACTACTGAATGGGGCCATCGAATCTTCTTTCAATATTAATTAATCAAGATCACTTGTATGTATAGACAATAATCACAACATTTAGTTTCCACCGGTCATATTGACCAACAGTCATATAACATTGGAAACCCAATGATCTTATTTTAATTATAATCATTTTATTTATAACAAACTGACTCTTTGGAAAAGTTACGAATCGTTATTTTTTCTTTCAAATCGTTCCTTTATGATTATTTAATATTTTTAACATCCTATGGAAGGTACCGGGAGTGTCCGTGGTTGGTTCGGAGACCGGGAGTTTGAGAAATGGGCTTACAGGCAGTGGCGCATGGCCTCCGCTCGATCTGCGCATGGTTTGGGATAAACCGTGCAGCTACAGACAGGGGAACCTATAGGGGCGTACGACCGTTCAGACCAGGCCGCTCGACCCTGCGACTTTTTTCTAGGAGGCAGTGAGGTGCACATAGTTTGAACACGGTTTAGGTAAACCGTGTGCCTATACCGTACGACCCTATTCTGGGTGAATTTACCATTTTCCCTTACTTGTTTTAAAAGCCAAAAATCCTTCTCTCTCCCTCCTTACAACGAATAAAATAGAGGGGAGCCCTCTTTTGAGCTCCAAAACCCTCCTCCTCTCTATTCTTTGTGGATTCTTCCCCCGGTGTCCGAATCTTGATCTGACATAAGCATTGGATTGCCCTCGGTAAGGATTACCTCACGCACCCTTCTTTCCTCAGTGAATCTTTCCTTCCATCTTATTATTTTGATGTAGGATCATATGACCTATTTTCAGGGCATTGAACTGGAACTCAGTTCTCTTCAAACCTACTATGAATATGAGGTCGATATCAAGCGAGCCTATGTATATAGCTCTAAGGTAGGTGGTCACATGGTTTCCATTTTGGGTTTTTGCCTTTTTGAGTTATTATGGTCATGTCGTGGTTTTTATTTTTCCAAACCCCTCATTTGTAATGACTGATTCATGTATAAATGACCCGTGTGGTATGAGATTGATGAATTTAACCTTGTTAGGGTGTTCAAATTAGATGTGGACTGGGAGTGGTCAACCATAGGTGATATGCCTTGAGATTTGGCACTTTTTCAACTTTAGACCTTAACGATATGTCTTGAAAGGGCTTTCTCCATGTTAGGAAAATGAGATGACATGGTTAAGGGTTGTATAGGATGAGATAGCTTGAACCCCTTGAATGAATTGAAATGTATGTTTCCTTGAGATGGGATTATGTGATATTATAAGATGGAAATGCCATTATTTGTTAATTTGATATGATATAAGATGGATTTCCTTATATATTGTGATGTAAATGGTTACGCTATACTGTGTTGACATGCTTGTGATAACCCGTCTGTGGGTGGGAGGCATTCTTACACCATGGCAGTTAAACCTCTGTGTGTGGGTGGGAGGAATTCTTACCCTGTGCTAGATAAATCTTTGTGTGTGGGGGATACATTATTCCCTCGTTCTAGATGAATCTTTGTGTGTGTGCAGGAGGCATTCCTAACTCGTGCCAGATGAACCTCTGTGTAATAGAATGAGAGGAATTTATACATCGGGCCTATATAACCATTATGGGTGGGAGGCATTCTTCCCCATGCCAGCTACAGTTCTTATGGACAAGAGGCATGCTAACCTCATGCCAGTGATAACCTATATTTATGTACTTACACTCTGGTTATTTGTTCATATTACCAACAATGAGACGAAGTAGGTAGACCAGCCAGGTGTCCTTCCGGAACCTGATTGGGAGGGTTGGTTATTTACTTTTCTTTAATTGTAGTCTATTACTCACTGTTACTTGTGAACACCTTTTTGGATTACACGTAGACATTGTTGGTGGTGGCCTACTTAGACTTGTCTCACACCCTACCCGGACGACCACCTTGGCACCTGTGTATACATTACTGCTATATGTACTAAAAGGGGAAAAGGCCCAGCTTCAGGTTGTTGATACATATATGTTCTAGCAGGAGATCCAGAGCAGAGGAATGAGCTTGTCTAGAGATTCTTGTGGACTGCTTTTGTTCTTTTTTCTCTTTTTTCATTACTATATTGCATGTTTTCAATCTATTTCCATTGTATCGGCATGCCATGCATCCATTTTGTATCCAAAGCTTCCTATGTGGATTTTTATATCTATATGGGTTTTTCTTGCTTTTGTTGTTTGGTTTGTATGATTCTTGTTTTCACATGTTTATCCATTAGTTGATCATCCTCTATTTAATCACTTGCTACTATACCACTATGTACTCTGACATGGGGGTACAGTCTCCCCACTGACATACCATTACACCCCCGATTCTTGTATGCAGCCCCTGGCATATGGGGAGACGAGCCAGGGGTCATGTGGCCAACTGGGCTCGGGGCTCAGGTTGAGGGGCATCCGAGTCCGGGACGTCACAAAGTGGTATCAATTCTTTCATTACTATTTGGCAACGATAGACTTCGATACTGGGTAGTCTTAGGGACTTAGTTGCATTTTGTTCTTGGGTGTCGCAAACCCATGTACGAGGGAAAGACTACATTGCCAAAATTATGGTGTTATAGATTTTTCTATTTACTGTTGATATTGTTTAACCATTGGGTGCATCACATGTTTTGTGATGTCATTGAGATTTTCAATGTTGGAATTTGTATTTTTGGGTTTGACCTGATGAAATGAGTGTTATTCATTAGAACATGCTTCACGATAGGCACAATATGATTAGGCCTTGAATGTTTCCATGACACATTTAAATTTTCAGCGAGCATTGCTTGTTGTTTATTTCCATTCCTTGTTAATATGTGTGAAACTGTGCTAACCCTTCTTGTGGGTTATGAATTGAGGAATGATGTGGTTTTAGTTGGTGTAACTCTTTTGTTCATAAGTTGTATGGGCCCTTATTGATCATAAAATAACATTCCAACGAAACCAATAATTTTCTTTAAAGGAAATTAAAATACCTGATTAGCACAAGTAAATGAGAAATGACATCCAAGTGTGTGTCATCTTTTAGTTCATGAAGAGTATGGGCCCTTATAGGCTGGGAAATGCCATATCATCGGATTAAGTTAAATTTGAACAGTTACAGGTTTTACTAAGAAATCTTATGGGTGTGGATAAGTGATTTAGAGGTAGGAAGGCTTAGTACCTGTCCTACCATCTAGAGTTAAACCTTTAAATTTGCGGTTTTCTTCTTTAGAGCCGTTCTTTTGGCATTGTAACACCATGACTTTGAGAGATCCCCGAGTCATGCATGCTGAAGGCGGCGACGATCACGTTCTTGAGGTGGAAGGCTCTGAGCCGCCAGTTGATCTTCCTGTCCATCCACCCGTGGATCCTCTTTCTATTCCTGATATGGGAACCGATGCCCAGTTCCATGAGATATTCTTGCGTATGATGTAGAGTATGAAAGGTGGAGTGCGACCTTCCTTGAGTATGGTAGAGTTGACCGATGAGTATAAGTCGTATCATCCTCCTACTTTTACAGGAGAAGGAATACCACTTGTTGCGGAGTTCTGGTTGGATGTTATTCTGACCATCTTCAGGCACCTTGAGATTCCTCTAGAGCAGAGGGTCAAGCTCACAGCTTATATGCTACGTGGTTTAGCAAGGAGGTGGTGGAATGTCATCACCCAGACGAGACAGTAGAGAGATATGATCTGGACTGATTTCCAGACCGTCTTCTTCGATTATTTCATTCCCCAGACTTCGAGGGCAGGCAAAGATATGGAGTTTATGATTCTACAGGAAGGGACCATGAGAGTCATGGAATATTCATCCCGTTTCACTGAGTTACAACGTTTTTTTCCTATGCTAGCTGTTGATGATCTCACGGCCACTAGGCATTTTGAGGATGGTCTATATTATGCCATCTGGTCGCAGGATAACGCTTTCAGGTTGACGACCATTTCAGAAGTTTTCAAACAGGCTTTGATCACAGAGAGTAATTTGATAGAATCAGACAGTGTGAACCAGGGTGGTTCGGCACCTAAGGGTTATAGTGTACCTGCTTCTGGGAAGAAGCAGCGTTTTGAGGACAGTCGTGGTGTTAGTAGTGGTCATGCCCTTTTTTTCAGGTGGTACTTCTATCTGTCACCAATGTGGGGTTCCAGGACAAATGAGAAGCCAATGTACACAAAATCTGGTGGAGTGAAGAGGTTGTGGTAGGTTGGGTCATCTCCACCATTTCTACAGGACATTCCACCTAGGGACTAGGGATTAGGGATCTATACCTACTCCACGATATGGTGATGGACCAGCAGGATCACGTGAGTTAGGTGGTTGGAATACCGCCGGCCGATCAGGCAGTAGCGGTAGTCAAGGTAGAGGTAATCAGGCGTATGACACTCAGCACTAGTAGGGCGGTTCTGCTCAGGGTATCCAGGCTGTGACTGAGCGCTGTGGTACCAGCCTGTTGTATGCAGTCGAGCCTACACCATATGATCAGTGTGACGGACCATCTACTGTACGAGGTATGATTCTATTCTCCTCTATGTTTGTATCTTTTTTGTTTTACATAGGCTCTTCCCACTCATTTATATCGGAGGCGTTTATTGGATGTTTTTTCCTGGACGTTGAGTCATATCGTGGAATGATCATGTTAGATACCCCATTAGTTATGTCTTCAATGGGAATTTGTCGTTGTCATAATTTTCCCCTTGAGGTGGGAGGTTACCTTTTTGTGTGGAACCTGTATGTTCTGGATATGATAGGATTTGATGTAATAATCAGGATTCACTAGTTAGTTCCCTATACAGCCCAGATTGACTGCTATTGTCGCAGGGTGGCGTTTACGTCACCCGATGGCGACACACATATGCATAAGGGAGAATGGGATCTTTTACAACATGAACAGGACCAAAACACCATATCTTAGGTGGTGTCATGATATAGGTTTCCAATCTTTGTCTCGATGACCTAGGGATACAACGCTCTATTTATCCTCAGGTGGTGGAGCATTTCAGTGATGTATTTCCTGATTAATTATCTAGTCTACCTTCAGTGCGAGAGGTGGAGTTTACTATTGATCTTATACCATGGGCATCACCAGTGACCATTCCTCCTTATAGAATGGCACCTATGGGACTTCTAGAGCTCAAGAGTCAGCTAGAGGACGTGGAAGAAAAAGGATTTATACGTCCCAGAAATTATCCTTGGGGATCACCAGTTCTCTTTTCCAAGAAGGCAGATGGTACCCTTCGTTTTTTCTTGGATTATCATAAGTTAAATCAATTGACTATTATGAATCGGTATCCTTTACCTCGAATTTACGACCTCTTTGATCATCTCCGAGGAGCGAAGGTTTTTTCAAATATAGATTTGAGGTCGGGCTATCACTAGGTGCATGTTAGGACTTCATACATACCTCGCACGGCATTCAGGAGCAAGTATGGTCTCTATGAGTACCTAGTCATGCCGTTTGGGCTTAAAAATGAACCTGTAGTGTTTATGGATCTCATGAATCTGATTTTTAACCCTTACCTTAATCCTTTTTTGGATGTATTTGTGGAAAATATGTTAGTCTATTCATGCTCGAGACACGACCATGAAACTCATCTTGAGATCCTCTTGAATACAATAAGAGAGCATCAGCTTTATGATAAGATCAGTAAATTCCACTTTTGGATAAATACGATTAACTTCCTGGGTCACATTATATTTGAGTATGGAGTTTCAATTGACCCTAAGAAGGTGAGTGCTATAATTTCTTGGGTGCAGCCTAAGAACGTCAGTTAAAGGCTTCTGAATATAATTATCTGATGCACGACCTCGAGCTTGTAGAGATTGTACATGCATTATGCTTTTGGAGACACTATTTGGTGGGAGCGCATTTTGTGGTATTCACTGACCACAAAAGCCTCAAATATATCTTCACTCATAGAGATCTAAATCTTAGGCAACACAGGAGGGTCGATTCCCTATAATCCATTAATTTCGAACTAGCCTACACTCATGGGAAAGGAAATTCAGTAGCTGATGCGCTGAGTCAGAAAACCTAGTCACAAGTGGTTTGGAAATCTAATGAGGAGTGGAAGCTGATTGCCCTATTTTTGGCGATGCACGTTGAGGTTCCGGAGGGTCAGGGTCAAACTGTCCTCTTAGCCATAGCAGTGAATTCAACTCTTTTTGGAACGGGTCAGGGCAAGACAGTTATTAGATCTAGAAGGCCTTGTTCTTTATGAATGTGTCACTGATGATGCCTCTACAGATTGGACCATGGATGAATTTGATACTTTATTGTTCAATGGGAGTGTATGGGTCCCAGTATATATCAGTGTGGAGCTGATGAGGTATTTCCATGCCTCGGCATGGGAAGATCACCCAGGCATCACCAAAATGTATCGTGATTTGTGACGACCGTACTAGTGGCCTAACATGAAGCGAGAGATAGCCAGTTTTATCACACGTTGTTCCACCTGTTAGTAGGTGAAAGTAGAACATCAGATTCCGATAAGGATTTTGTATCCATTTCCCATTCCGAAGTGGAAATGGGATAATGTTTTTATGGACTTTGTAACCAGTTTACCCATGTTACCTCATGGAAATGATGCAGTATGGGTTATCGTTGACTGTCTGATGAAGTTCGCGCACTTCTTACTTTTTCAGGAGACCTTCACGGTTGATGAATTGGGAAGACTATTTGTCAATGAAATTGTGCGCCTTCATGGAGCACCTTGTTCTGTTTTCTCGGAAAGAGATCCTTGTTTTACATCTCGGTTCTGGCTGGGTTTATAGAAGGCCTTGGGTATGTAGGTACTTCTGAGAACGGCCTGTCACCCACAGACTGATGGACAGACCGAGAAGACTATATAGGTACTAAAGGATATGTTACATGACTCTATTATCAATTTAAGAGTTTCATGGGAGAAACAAATTCCTCTTGTCGAGTTCAGTTATAACAATAGCTTACAGGCTTCCATTGAGATGGCTCCTTATGAACCCATAGATGGTCGGCCTTGTCTCTCATCTTTTTGTTGGATTGAAGTAGGGGAGGTAGCTATTCAAGGACCATATCCTCTGTAGGAGACTACAGAGCTGATAAATCTTTTTAGGAAGCGTATGCAGGCTGCTCAGTGTAGACAACAGTCCTATGATAACAACCACTGGCGACCTCTTGAGTTCGAGGTTGGGAACCGAGTTTTCTTGAAGTTCTCACCCAGGTTGGGGAAAATACGTATACAGAACCGGGGTAAGCTTTCACCAAGGTTTGTAGGACCCTTTGAGGTGATGATGCAGATTGGACCAGTAGCTTACGATCTTCCACTTCCACAGAGATATCAGGCCATGCATGATGTTTTTCATGTATCTCAGCTACCCCTGTACTTTTCAGACCTAAATCATGTTTTCATCCTAATGAGATTTAAATGGAAATGGATGCTTCTTTCATGGAGTATCCTATGCGAATTGTTGATCGGAGTTTGAAGACACTCCGTGGAAGGTCTGTTCCTCTTATACGGGTGTTATGGCAGCACGGCCGGGTACAGGACGAGACCTGGGAGTGGGAGGCTGATATATTTTCTCAATGGCCAAAGAATTTTTTTATGACACCTCAGTACCCTCGGAAGGCCAACTCGGAGATGAGATTCTTTATGGAGGGGAGGTTGTAACGACCCGAATCTCTAGCAAAGGTAAAAATCATTAGTTTTTCTTTCAAATCTTTAATTTAAGCTTGTTTAATGTTTATTAAATCCTATGGAAGGTCTGGGGAGTGTCCGGGGTTGGTTCAAAGCCCGGGAGTTTGAGAAATGGGCTTATAGGCAGTGGAACATAGCCTGCGCACGGTTTGGGATAAACCGTGCAGCTATAGATAGGGGAACCTATAGGGGCGCACGACCATGCGGACCAGGACGCATGGACCTGTGGCTTTTGTCTGGGAGGTAGTGAGGTGAACACAGTTTGGGTAAACCATGCGCCTAAACCATGAGACCATGTTCTGGTTGAATTTAAAATTTTCCCATACTTGTTTTAAAATCCTAAAATCCTTCTCTCTTCCTCAATACGATGGAAATAATATAGGGGAGCCTTCTTTTGAGTTCCAAAACCCTCCTCCCTCTTATTTCATGGTGGATTCTTCCCCCGGTGTCCGAATCTTGATCGGACGGAAGCCTTGGATTGCCCTCGGTAAGTCTTACCTCACGCACCCTTCTTTCCTCGGTGAATCTCTCCATCCGTATTATTATTTTGATATAGGAATATATGCCCTATATTCATGGCATTGGACTGGAACTCAGATCTCTTGCATTCTACTTTGAATATGAGGTTGATATTAAGCGATCCTACGTCTACAACTCTAAGGTAGGTGGTCACATGCTTTCCATTTTGGGTTTCACCTTTTTGAGTTATTATCGTCATGACGTGGTTTGTCTTTCACCAAACCCCTTATTTTTAAAGACTGCATCATGTCTAAATGACCCGGGTGGTATCAGATTGATGAATCCAACCTTGTTAGGGTGTTTAGATGAGGTGTGGACAGTGAGTGGTCAACCATAGGTGATATGCCTTGATAATTGGCCCTTTTCACCTTTGGACCTTAACTATATGACTTGAAAGGTATTTTTCCATGTTAGTCAAATGATATGACTTGGTTAGAGGTATTCTAGGACGAGATAGCCTGAACCCCTTGAATGAATTGAAACGTATGTTTCCTTGAGATGTGATTATGTGATATTATAATATGGAAATGCCATGCTTTTTTAATGAGATATGATATAAGATGGATTGCCTTATATAATGTGATGTAAATGGTTATGTTATATTGTGTTGACATGCTTGTGATAACCCGTGTGGGGGCGGGAGTCATTCTTACCCCATGCGAGATAAATCTCTATGTGTGGGAAGGAGACATTATTACCCCCTGCCAGATAAATCTCCGCATGTGGGCCGGAGGCATTCTTACCCCATGCCACATGAATCTCCATGTGTGGGCGGGAGGCATTCTTACCCCATGCCACATGAACCTCTATGTAATAGAACAAGAGGCATTTATACCTCATGCATATATAACCATTATTGGCGGGACTCATTCTTCCCATGCCAGCTATAGTTCTTATGGACGAGAGGCATGTTTACCTCGTGCTAGTGATAACCTGTATCTATGTACTTACACTCTGGTGATTTGTTCATATTACCAGTCATGAGATGAAGCAGGTAGACCTGCCAGGTGTCCTTTCAGATCTTCAGCAGGAGGGTCGGTTATATACTTTGCTTTACTTACCTGCAGTCTATTACTCATTGTTACTTATGAACACCCATTTGGATCACACATATACACCGTTGGTGGTGGCCTACTCAGACATTTCTCACACCCTAATTGGGCGGCCTCCTTGGAAGCCGTATAGACTTTACTTCTACTGGTACTAGTAGGGGAAAATTCCCAGCTTTCGGTTGTTGATACATATATGTTCTAGGTGGAGATCGAGAGCATAGGACCGATCATGGCTAGAGATGCTCGTGGACTACTTTTGTTCTTTGTTTTCTTTTTGTATTGTTGTATAGTATGTTTGCCATCTATTTCGATTGTATAGGCATGCCATGAATCCATTTTGTATCAGGCATGTCCTATGTGGCTTTTTTATATCTATTGGGGGTTTTCTTAATTCTGTTGTTTGTTTTTTATGTTTCCCTTTTCTCTTGTTTATCCATTAGTTGTGGTTATGCTTTTTAATCACTTGCTGCTATACCACTGTGTACTCTGACATGGGAGTACAGTCTCCCCACTTATTTACCCTTACACCCCCACTACTAGTCAGCAGCCCCTAGCATATGGGGAGACAATCCATGGGTCATGTGGCCAACTGGGCTCGAGTTGAGGGGAAGCCGGATCCGGGATGTCACATTATAAAATGAAATAGATTTGTTGAGTATAAAATAAAATACCACACAAAGTTATCAAACAAAATTTATTCAAAATTTTGGGTTGTTACAATCTTCCCCCCTTAAGAAATTGCATCCTCTCAATTTTAAAAATGGGATTGGAAATGTCTTTGAAAAGTCCCACATCGGAAAAAGAATTCATAAAACTATTACATTAATAGAAAGAAAGGTAAGTAAAAATGTCACCCGGGTTAACCCATAGTAGGATTCCATGTAAGAAAAAATGGATATGGAAGAGAAAACAAAAGGTCATGTTCTGATGGAGAGTGATAGAAAACATGATCCGGAGAAAAATAACCACAAGAAGATCACAAACGTAAGTTGTGTTAAACGGTCTTTGATTACCAAGTATGAAACGTAAACAAAAAATATTTTTGTTTTACGTTTCTGTTCATAATTTTGAGGAATTAATTTACTACATAGAATAAAAACATAAGGAAATATACTTACCTTCAAGTAGAGTTTCATCCCTTAATAATTTTCCACCAAGACTAATCTTTTCTTCAAACAATGAGGATACAAAAATACTTGGTCTCATCAAAATCACAAGAATCGTCTTCTAGAGAATCACATAATTCACAAAAGAATAACTATATTTTTACCTTTTCTTTATGTCATCAACTAAATATATAAAGGTTAGTACAAGATAATATAATCCTCAAAAAGGATAATCCTTTTTAAAAAGAGAAAAAATATTAATCTCCAAAATTCAACAATAGTACCCAAAGTTCCAGAACGTCCATTCAATACAAAACAATCGTTATAATTCTTCAGAATAATCCAAACTAAGATTGGAACCAAAAACAAAGAAGGATTTAATCACACAGTCTTCCCCAATAAATGTTATCATTTATCTCCAAATAACATCGACTATTATTAAAGTCTCATACTAATGTGTAATTAACCAATTCACATATTCTCTATTCTAGGTTCATCATTTTCTAGAAATATCCCAAATCACCAAATCTCCATAATAAATACATAAAAAATAAACCATTCCTCCTCAATTTAAATCATAGAGTATTTTGTTTCCCTTAGTCATATTGTACTTCAAAAGAGAACACATCGTCCAAAATAACCATTATCATTTAATAACCAAATAAGTTTCCTATACAAAGGATATCCTTTTGATAAAACATAAATTTTGAAAATCAACTTATTCATGATCCATAAAAATATCTGGTGCATTAGTCAGTCCGAAGGGAATAACAACAAACTCATAATGCACATATCTTGATTGGAAGGATGTTTTTGGAATATCATCATTCTTCACCCTCAATTGATGATAACCAGAATGATGATCAATATTAGAGAAGAACTGAGCCCCACGAAGTTGGTCAAATAAGTCATCAATTCTTGGAAGAGTGTATTTTTTCATCACTATGATCCCATTCAGTTCTTTATAATCAATGCTTCGCTGCACCGATCCATCCTTCTTCTTCACAAAGAGAACTGGTGCTCCCCATGGAGACACACTTGGTTGGATAAACCTATTCTCCAATAGATCATGGAGTTGTTTATTTAATTCCTATAGCTCCATAGTTTCTATACTACAGTGGGTCTTTAAAATTTTATCAGATCCAAGTATGAGTTCAATGGATAACTCTACCTCTTTTTCTAGGGGAGGTCTGGGTAACTCTTCAATAAATATGTCAACGTATTCCTTGACGATGGGGACATTTTCTAAAAGAATAAATCCTTTGTGAGAAACTTATTTCATTTACGAATAATTTAACCAATTTTTTTTATTTCTTAAAACTTCATGCTTAGACAATTACATTTTTCTATAATTTCATCATAATGATTCATAAGAAGCTTGCGATTAACCAAAAATATCCCCTGGGAGTGCCGTAACCAAGAGTGCAGCAAGGGCCATTTTCGTGTACTATTTCCGGTTCGAGTCTAGCTCAAAGAGGTGTTTTTGGGTTTTACCCCTATGTACATTTGTGCCATATCCACCTCTTCCTTCTCATATCTATACAAGGATGTATTTTCTTGATAAACCACTTACTCAATACTCACCAAAATAAAAGGAATATTTCATATATTTAAACTTTTCTATAAAGTTCTTCCTAATGTTTTCATATCCTATTTTTCATAAATAACTAAAATATCCTTTGATACCAATTATAGCATCCCAACTTTTTAATACATAAAATTTCATTACATTTTACGTACAAAAGATCTATAAAGTCTAGTGTCTTTGAAATAATGTACATAATACATGAAAAAAACATAAAACATTCTTCTTAGATACTTTAAAGGCTTCTTAATTAATCATCGTATGTTCATTACAACATCTCATAACCTGGGAGAAAACATCTAAGTAAAGGGTGAGTAGAAGGCCCAATAAGGGAAACAAGAGAAACATTTTACAAGTGAACTTGAGATACATCAATAAAGTTATGATAAATAACTTTAAGGAATGAGAAAGATATCATGAGGCATATCAGAATAAAAATAACATGTTTCATAACTTGAAGATGCAGATACAACATTTAATTTTGACAATAATTTATGTATCACCAATGTCTATCCCCAAGGTGTCATTAAAAAATCACCAAGCTTATTCACTAAGGTATCGTTAAAATTGTCATCTCTAGAGATTAAGTCTTTACCCAATGCATTAGAGTGCTATCGGGGAGAACCCTTAATTTTTCTTTATTATCATGTGAACCACATATATCATCATTAAAAATTTCATAAATAACTCAAATAGCATAAAATAAATGGGTTTCATTTTATAAACATAACGTTTTAAAAACTGCTTTAAAGAAATGATCTTTATGTCACTTTGAACCCATGGAAAAAGGAAAGTGGGTTTCTTGTATGTAAATACCAGAATTAAAATAGGAAATTTTGATTTATATGTGAATACCCCTGTAGAAGAAATATCTTTGAGTATTCACTTAAAGAAATAATTGAATTTGAGAAAAAGAGAATGACATTTTGAGATGAAAATTCTGTAGCATAACGACTATGTTATAGGGTTTTAGAACACATTGAAAATAGAGGGGACATGGGTCCCACACTCATAAATGATCCATAAAATAGTATGGGGATAGAATATAAAGGAATGAAGAACATGGTAATGATATTTTAATGACATACCATATGAAATGAATAACATTAATGGAATTCAAAAATAAGATTTCTCTTATGAATATTCGCCAGCCTAACGACGTTACTTAAAACATAAAAAAATAATTGATGGGATAAAATAGGGACTCTTATTATATGAACATAAAAAGGAATGTATTATAGAAATATAATATCATACCCCAAAATAAAAAAAGTAACTAGAATTAAATAAGATGAAAATAGAACATGAAAAATGAGAAGGGAGGAAAATCCCTTACAAAAAGTCGGCAGCTTAACAACGCCACTTAAAAGTTCATAAAAAGAAATGATGAGTGTAAGAAGGGATATCTCATAATATTATCATGAAAAGGGAAGTAATATGAATATAAAAGAACAACCCTAAACATAAGAACACGGGGTTTAAATGAAATTACATAGAAAAGATTACTTGAAAAGAAAGAGAGAGGTAAGATCCCTTACCTTGAAGAGTAACTTTGAAAGCATGAGGGTCGGGACCTTAAGAGGAATGAGGGAACCTTGGGAGGAATCTTTGGGAGGTAAAGAGAGAAGAACATTGTTGGGTATGACTTGGAAATTAAATGAATGAGGGAAATGCTAGGTATTTATAGGAGAAGTAAGGGGACAAAGCATTAATTACCAAGGGACACCTCATCGGTGGTATTGGCAAAACCATAGGATTGCCCATGGTATTTTTCCCATGGTATTGGCAACATGGGATGCATCATACCTTATATTACTATTCATAAGTCGACAATAATTATTTCATAATTATTACATCCTTAATGATATCATTAAACACCAGAAACTCAAAAAATGTATTTTTACTATTCACTGACAATTCAACATTCTCAGAAAAATCCCAAACTTTCAACATAACCAAATATCGATGTTCTGATTTCAAAAATGAACTCCATTTTATGAATATAATTTTATAAATATTTTTAATTTAATTTTTTAATAAACAACACTATTCAACTAAAAAAACTAATACTTAACCAATAATTTCTGAAATAGTTAATTACTTATTTTATTGAATCACATTACTTAATCAAGGTGCCTAAATTATATTAATACTTTATTAAGTGTGGTTACTTAGTCCATTTGATCAGATTACTAATCATAAGTGTAAAATAACTATTCTTAATTTACTATTCACTAAAAATTACGATGATCTTATTAGACTCTAAATTTCATACTGAACACAGCTGTAGAAGACAATTTTTTAAAAATAATTACACATTATTAATTATTTAAAGATTACATAAATATTTTAAAATATCCTTTTTCTAGAATTCATCAATAATATGCATTCTATATTTATCCAGAAATTTGAAAATTCACAAACATCAACATATGAAAAATCACAATTTTTATTTAAAAAAATATTACACAAGGTAGTTACGGTCTCGTTAAATAGCCCTTTATAACACCAACATATGACCTAAGAGTAAGGCGTGCTGGGGTGAGAGAATCTTGGGGTGGCTCAGCCAATATTTACCAAGTAGTGGTTTCTATCAGCTTGATCTTATTGCGAATGTGATTCCGTTCTGACTACACACGATGAAGATCGGCTTGGGTTTGGTCCAGAGCAAAGCCCAAAGGAGTTACCTCCTTCCCGAGTTCCATCAGATGGGCTTTCATCATCTCGAGACTACTGGATGGGGCCATAAAATCTTATTTCTATATTAATTAATCAAGATCACTTGTATTTATAGACAATAATTGCAACATTTAGTTTCCAATTGTCATATTGACCAACAGTCATATAACAGACGAAACCCAACGATATTTTTTAAAATATACTCATTTTTTTAAATGAAATAGTTTTGTTGAGTATAAAATAAAATAACACACAATGTTAGGAAAGAAAATTTATACAAAATTTTTGGTCGTTACAATGGAAGTTAGTGGTCGGACCACCACACCTTAACCTCCCATGAGAGGTTATGGTGATGGGGCCCACCCGAACATAACCTCTTGTGAGAGGTTACGATGTGGGGACCACACGAGGCTTATACCCCCCTTTTAATGGAGGGTAATAAAACCTCTCAACTCTCGCTCATTAATGAGGGAGAGCCTCTTAACCTACCCTTTAATTAAATTGGTGCCAACTCCCCTAATTAATTCATGCCAAGACATGTGAATTAATTAAGGGGAGACAAGTTAATTAATTCATTCTGTTTTAATTTTGTGCCAACATCTAAAATAATAGACAATATAATATTATTTTAGGTGGCATTGTTCATTATGGGGGAAACCATGGGTGTTTTGAAAGCAGAGCTTGGGAGGATTAGAGTTCTCCCAATGAAGAATGAAGAACGATGAATTAAAAACGCATTCTTCCAATGAATAAAGCCGACAACGATCCTTCTTCAAATTCTTTCCCAGACACCTACCGATTTGGAGCGTCTTCCACAACCGAAGCTACTCGGGTTTGGAAGCGTGCAAAGAACGCGACGAACGATGATCTTCTTCGTCTACTTTCTGCAACCCTGTCAACGAACGATGAATGAAGAATCAAAGGTAGGGGGTTTATTACATGTTGATGTTATTATTTTTCTATTTTCTTCAATGGTTGGAATGGAATTGTTTGCGGTTGAGTTGGTGTTCATCTTCATTTCATGATAAGTCAAATAATACCACCCTAAACGCGGAGGGTGCAGGCCAAACCAACATGGCCAGACCGCTCCGTCGTTCTTGTTTGAGATGATCCTAGGCATGGAGACGATGCAATGAGACAACGAAGCTGGAAGTGGTCTGATAGTTCTGACTTCTGTTCCTGGATCATGTGTGGGTTCGACAGAATAGCTAGTCTCAGATCCTGTGTGGGTCTGACAACTCCGACTATTATTCCTGGAACCTGTGGGGGTCCGACTGTTCTAACTATTGTCTTGGATCCTGTGTGGGTCTGATAGCTCCGCCTACCGTACCTAGATCCTGTGTGGGTCCGACATTTCTATCTACAGGTCCAGGATCCTGTGTGGCTCTGACAGCTTAGATGATTCAATGGATACCTCTAATCATCTCTCTCTCTCTACATAATTTGTTGTTCATCTTATTTTCTTGATGAGCCAATTGATACCACCCTAAACGTGGAGGGTGCGGGCCAAACCAACATGGCCCGACCCCTCCGTCGTTCTTGTTTGAGATGACACTCGGCATGGTGACGAAGCTAAGAGACGATGAAGGCGGCGACGACAAAGGTCGTGCTTCCCGCGGCCTCCGCAACCCGCCCTGCCCTCGCAGCGATCCAGCCGAACTCGCTCCGCTGCCCAGGGCCGTACAACGCTGCCAACGGCTGTGCTGCTGCCGGTCCACCTAGTCGCGCACCTCCTGGCCGTCGGCCCGCGCCCCCACTACCACCCGCCTAGCCGAGCCACCGGCCCGCCTGGATGCTCCCTGACCAAACATCATCGGCCCGCCTGGACGCTCCTTGCTGGAACTACGCCGGATAGCGCTGGTCGTGCCCTGTAGGAACCGGTCGCCCACCAGCCCACCTGGCCATGGCCCTCTATGCAGACCCGGTGATACAGCTTCCTCACGGTCACCTGGCTGAGCTGACGTCCCCCCCCCCCCCCGCGGTGCCCCATCCTAACCGGCCCCGACCGCACCCTCTTGTGCAAGCCGCACCTATCCGCGCCCCCCGTGGTGCCCTCCGGGCCGAACCGCCCCTGCGGTTCCCTCCGGCCCCAACCACCCCCACGGTGCCCTTCGGACCGAACCACCACTGCAGTGCCCTCCACGGTGAACCAGCCACGCGGCCCGCTGGGCTGGGCCCAACGGGCTGGGCCGCCCCGAATAGGCTGGCCCGCGCAATGGGCCGGGCCAGACTGAGAGGGTCTGACTGGGTCGATCCAGACGGGGTCGACCCAGACTAAGACGGACCGAGTCAGTCCAACCACATCGGACCGAACCCCGTCCCACTACCATCCTTTACTTTCTTTTGGCCATATTTGTTTTGGCACTAGATGACCGTTTGACAATCCATCAGCGGTGTTGGTTTTATGGGAGTGTGACGATTCCTTTGTGTTTACCCCATCGGAGTTTGGGGTACAGTTGAGATACGGTCAGGATGGATCATGCACGAATCCAACCAAGCCCCAGAGACTAAAACGATAATAACATAGAGACTAGGAATCTGATTGACGTGCAGTTTGTTGCGTTGAGACTCCTATGATGTAGTGGACCTTTGAGATACTACTTCGTGGGAATTTGTTGAATTTGATGTATCGACACTCTGTTTGAGGAGAAGAACGTTCCAGAATCATGCATACTTCGTACGGAACCATGTGGCTGGCTGTGCACTGACGACTGTTGACGGATCCTGTGTGGGTCCGGCAGTTCTGACTTCTGTTCTTGGTTCCATTGTGGGTTCAACAGAATAGCTGTTCCTAGATCCTGTGTGGGTCTGATAGCTCTGACTACTATTCATGGGACCTATTTGGGTCTGACAGTTCTGACTTCTATTCCTGGATCCTGGGTGGGTTCGACAGAATAGCTAGTCCTGGATCCTGTGTGGGTCCAACAGCTTCGACTAATGTTCCTAGATCCTGTGTGGGTTTGACAGTCTAACTACTGGTCCTGGATCCTTTGTGGGTCTGACAGCTCTGATTACTATTCCTAGATCTTATGTTTGTCTGACAGTTCTAACTGCTGGTCTTGGATCCTTTGTGGGTCCGACAACTTAGATGATTCATTGGATACATCTGATCATCTCTATCTCTCTAAATATATTGTATTACTGGTTGAGCTGAGTCAGTAACATTTGTGTTTAACTAATGATTGTGATGGATTACTTGATAACATAGGAATATGTATGGGCATATACCTATTTGGGGTTATCTGTTGATTCCATTCATTGAAGTTTATCCTTGTTGGATTTTGTGAGACCTTGAGGGTCTCGGGGTCCCTACTAAGTATCATTATACTCACCCCTACATGGGATATGACCACACCTAGTTGGGATAGATGCAGACTACGGACAACTCTAACCGAGGCTGAGTGTACCAGGACTGGACGGTACCCAGAGGTGGACCACACGTCGTGATGGTACGCGGAGGAGACGGATGGACGCGGAGTGTTGTGGAGGCTATCTGTACCTACCCTTTAGGCAGGATCTGTGGTGGACGATCCAGGAGAATCTTTTCACCCTTCAGCTATTTTTCCTTTCTAGTTGTACTTGTACTTTATAGTTGGGATTGTATTTCCGGCCCCTTTTACATTACAATAATCTTTTGTATACAGGTTTACTTAGTGTTGAGCTTCCCGCTCGTACTCTGCTGTGTGCGTTTTCAAGTTATAATGGAAATGCCTTCCCAGTTTAGGGATTTACACCTTTGGTGCTAGTCGCCAGCCCCTGGCCTATAGAAGGTGGGTTTGGTGTATTCACGGAACATGCCTCAGGGGAAGGGTCATGAAAAATTGGTATCATAGGAGTTGGTTCTACTGCAGAACTTAGGACTCTGATCTTTTTTGTGAAGAAATAGTGTTAAGGGTACAAAGTAAAGTTTTTGGTTCAGGGAGTCCAGTGTTGGTGCGGTGGCTGACATATCCATAAACCAGGATCCTGAATTCTGATTTTTGATTCTGTGCATGAAAACACTGATTGCATGTGTGTTTCAAGAGTTTTATTTGTGATCTCTTGGAGTCATCTCACCAGGTATAACTTATTGACCATGGCGCACCTATCCCTTATCAGGATGCCACTACGTAGATAGCCATCTAGGGTTCTGAGCGAGTACATGATGAAAACCACCGAGTGATGAAGCTCTGGTGTAGGGCCCTCTTACTATGTTGGCACCTTCAGGTGGTGTACCAGCACCACCACCACCTGTTGGGCAGTAGATACCGCCAGCCACACTGGCGGACGATGAATGTCAACTGAGAGTGTTGCACGAGTTCCAGTGGCAGAGGACTCCAGGGTTTCAAGGCGGGACAGATTCCCAAGCAACATTGGACTAGATGGAGGTGATTAGTAGAGTATTCCACCTAGTTGAGACACTAGTAGAGAAGATGGTGATATTATCTACTAGTCTTTTTAAGTGAGTGACCATGAGGATGGTCCGCATAGTGATGAGGCTTCTGTACATGAACCGATGCTTGAGATGGTACCTTTAGGTAGTGTTCCAGCTATAGAAATTCATGTTGGTGAGTAGTTACATCCAGCGGTATAGGTAGAGGTCACTCGTAGGCTTAGTGCCTTACATGTGTTTCAACATCAGATACCCCTCCAGTTCCGAGGTGATCCCTACTCATAGGTGAATAACGACTGGCTTGAGGAGGGGGGAGAGAGTTCTCTAGAGTTTCTACAGCTTTGACAGGATGACATGTCGGTTGATGAGTATTCATCGTGGCATACCAACCATTCTTGGTACACCATGAATATGATACGGTCTGTTCTTTAGAGATCGGACCTATGAGAGAGGTTTTTTTAAGGACATCAGAGCCATAAATTTTTCCTCTATGCATTCATACTTATATTAGTGATCTAGATAGGACCTTTTTGGTTGAATGTTCTTTTTCTGAGTAGATACAGCCAGTAAATGTTAGCAGTGGGAAAGCAGGGAACTGGTGCCAGTCTCAGAGACTTGGGTGTGTAAAATGTTTTTTGGAAGAGGAAGTGTAAAGGACAGATGAATCTGTAGGGATGTAGACGTGGAAGCAGAGCTAGGAGATCAACCATAGGTGGTTTATTTCTCGACATGTTACAACCACCCCCCTTTTTGTGGACCTCACCAGGCTTGGGGAGCTGGAGGATAGGGGAAGCTAGAAGTTACATGCGGTTGAGGAATGTGACCCAAGGGCTCTAGGAATGAATCATCGTAGGATTTATGTCTACTACTAGCTACTGTATTAATAGAAATAGGTCCCAATCATTCATTCCTTCCACGAATCTTATTTCAAACCTAGAGTTTCCGGTTAAACTATTTACTTGACCCTCATGTCTAGATATGCCTTTGAGAGGAGACTTGATAATCAAACTTACGTCGATGGGGTGATCTGGCTCTTGAGGTGAGAGCTTCGGTTCGAACCTCTTTGTGGCATCATCGAGGCCTTACGATCTTAGTTTGGGTTTGACTGGACACCCACAGGTCATACTAATGTTTACTGTATTAGGAAAAAATATTTTGGTTTACCTAAAACATTGGAATGGGTTTTTCCTTGGTCGATGAAAAAGGGAACTCGGGCAGCATAGGATAAACTCATGCATATGAGTTTTGAGTTTTCAGTAGATGTGGTAGAGTTTGGGAACATCCTTCCAAAATATGTTTCTAGGTTACCTCCTCTAATGGAGAGGGAATTCTGCATAGATGGATATTTCCCAAGGTTTATGCCAGATTTCTCGAGAGTTGCAACACCACTATTAGTCTTGACAAATAATGGTAAACCCTTCGTGTGGTCGGAGAGATGTTAGAAAAGCATTCATGAGATAAGGTAGAGACTATCCAGTTCCCCCATCTTAATGCATCCAAATGAGGGCATAGGATACGTAGTATACTGTGACGCATCAGGGACGGAACTCGGATGTGTCTAGATGTAGGAGAGAGTAGTGATCGTATATGGTTCTCGGCAGCTGAGACAACATTAACAGAACTACGCTACCCATGACCTAGAGTTAGTAGCAGTGGTCTTCTCCTTGAATATGTGGAGGCACTATCTTATGTACGAACGTTTTACAATGTACTCTGATCATAAGTGTCTCAGGTATATCTTCTCTTAGAAGGGAATGAACCTAAAATAGAAATGTTGTCTTGAGTTCCTCCAGGACTAAGACTTAGAGATAGTCTATACTCCTGGGAAGGGGAACATTGTAGAAGATGCTCTCAGTAGGACATCAGGTATACAGCTGCTAGGTGAGGCGACAGAGCAGCTGACCACTTTTCATATATCCTTTGTGTATAGAGATGGAGCAGTATTCCTTTAGTCTCTTATAGTTTATCCCCCACTTCCTCAGTGAGTCAGGGAGGCACACCATTGGGGTGATGACTGTGAGACACAACGTGCTTAGATATCCAAAGGGCAGGCACCTGATGGATTTTTTGAAGTTGGGGAGCACATCATCCTCTTAAGAGGACATACTATGGTACATGTGTCACTTCATAAGGAAATGTTGACAGAGTTCCACGGGTCCCCTTTAGCGGTATATACAGGAGTGGCGAAGATGTACCAGGACCTTCGATGACAGCCCTGGTGGCCAGGTATGAAGAAGTCTATAGCAGAGTTTGTCTCTCGGTGCCTCACTTGTTAGCAAGTGAAGGCAGAGCACTAGGTACTGGTAGGCATGGAACAACCTTTAGAGGTCCCAGAGTGGAAGTGGGATTAGATATCCATGGAATTTATGATGGGTCATCCACGTACATCCAGGGGTCACGACTTGATTTGGGTGATCGTCAACTGACTCACCATGTCGGCCCACTTCCTATTGATCATAGAGCAGGGTTGAGTAGAGAGCTTGGGACTCCTCTACGTGCAAGAGACTGTGTGTTTTCATGGTATACATTCTAAAATTTTCTCTGATCTTGATGCATGATTTATGTCCTGGCTATGGAAGGGGTTGCACGAGGCATTCAGGATATAGCTTCTCTTGAGCACCACCTTCCATCCTCAGACAAATGGTCAGACCAAGCAGACCATTCAGACCCTCAAGGACATGCTCCATACATGTGTCCACGACTTTGGTCACAGCTGCGAGGATCTCTATCCTTTGGTGGAGGTTTCACACGACAACAACTATCACTCCACCGTAGAGATGTCACCTCTTGTGGCGTTGTACGGGAGACCTTGTAGATCACCCTTGTGCTGGACTGACCTAGGGGAGTCTGCACTAGTGGGACCAGAGATGGTACAGGATACCACATAGAAGATGAAAATCATCCAGGAGTGGATGAAGACTATGCAGAGTAGTCAGAAGTCATATGCTGATAAGAGACGGAGGCCTCTTGAGTTCAAGGATGGCGACAACATCGTCCTACGGGTCTCACCTCAATGAGGTATATAGTGATTTTTCCAAGGCAAACATTATCACCACGTTTCATCAGACCTTTTCATTTCCTTAGAAGACTTGGAAAGGTGGCATACTGCTTATCTCTTCCACCTCAGTTGCACCGGGTGCACGACGTCTTCCATGTTTCTCAGTTAAGGAGATAAGTGCACGAACTTCTCATGTCATCAACCATGGAGAGATGGATGTCAACGATGGTGAGACATTCACGGAGGTTCTAGTGGAGATTGAGGATCAACAGGAGAGGGTCCTACATGGACGGTCGATACCTTTGGTGCGCGTTCGTTGGCAGCACGGGAACCTCCAGGAGAGAAAATGGGAGCGGGAGGCTCAGATGCGTATTCAGTACCCCCACTTATTCCCTTAATTGGAGATGTATCTTATGGTGACATAAAGCTCTGAGGTGGGTAGAATGTAAAGACCAGGAAATTCTAGGGATATTATTTTCTTAAATACATGTTCTTTTTTCGAGTCCATGAAAATTTACGGCGCATGATTCCGAGGCCCGGTGTTCCCGGAATAAATTCCTGATGTTTTGTTTGGGTACGTTCAGAAAAAGTACGAGTATTTTTTTATAACTTTTGAACCGGTTCTCAGAATTGAAATCTATGGGCACCGTTGAACTCGCAGCGCCAGTATTCGCTTAAGAAGACTTTCACTTCGATGATAGTGAGTCGAGAATAGAAGATAGTTTTTGGGTTTTCGTGGATAGTAATAAAATAAAGTGAGCTTCACTTTATTTTATTTGAGATGACATGTGGATGTTTGGTAGTTAATACCTTTTCATGGAAGTTGGAGGTGGGTCCACCACGCCTTAAACTTCCATGAGAGGTTATGGTGATGGGGCCCACCCAAACATAAGCTCATGCGAGAGGTTACGAAGTGGGGACCACACGAGGCTTAAACTCCCCTTTTAATGGAGGGGAATAAAACCTCTCAACTCTCCCTCATTAATGAGGGAGAGCCTCTTGATCTCCCCTTTAATAAAATTGGTTCCAACTCCCCAAATTAATTCAAGCCAACACATGTGAATTAACTAATGGGATCCATGTTAATAAATTAATTCTTTTTGAATTTTGTGCCTACATCTAAAATAATAGACAATCTAATATTATTTTAGTTGGAATTGTTCATTGTGGTGGAATCCTTGGGTGTTTTGAGAGGAGAGCTTGGGAGGATTAGAGTTCTCCCAATGAAGAACACAGAATGCATTGTTCCAACGAAAAATTCCAGCAACGATCCTTCTTCGATTTCTTCCCCGAACACCTACTGATGTGGACCATCTTCCACAACCGACACAACTCGGGTTTGGAAGCATGCAGGGGACACAAAGAACGACGATATTATTCATCTACATTCCATAACTCCGTCAACAAACGACGAATCAAAGGTAGGGGGTTTATTAGATGATGATGTTATTCCTTTTCTATCTTCTTAAATGGTTGGAAAGGAATTGTTTTTGGGTGAGTTGTTGTTCATATTCTTTTCTTGATGAGCCAATTGATACCACCCTAAACGCGGAGGGTGCAGGCCAAACCAACATGGCCTGACCCCTCTGCCGTTCTTGTTTGTGATGATCCTCGCCATGGCGACGAAGGAACGAGATGAAGAAGGTGGCGACGAAAAAGGTCGTGCTTCCCACGGCCTCCGCACCCGCACCACCCTCGAAGCACTTCGGCCGAACCGAATCCACCGCCCCGGGATGCACCACGACATCGTCAGCCATGCCACCATTGGCCCGAGTCATGCCTCCCGGCCACCGACCCACTGACAGGAGCGATGCCTCACAGCCGCCAGCCTGCCTGGCAGCGTGCCTCCCGGCCGCTGGCCCACCTGGCTGCGCCCTACTCGGCTACCTGAAAAGGCATTCCTGGCCGATCCATGCCAGAACCGCATCGGCCCGCCTGGCCGCGCCCTGCCCGAACCGTGCTGGACTGCACTGGCCACGCCCTGCACGAACCGGCCACCCGCTGGCCCGCCTGGCCACGGCCCTCCCGGCCGAGCCGGCATCCTGGCCCCTCGCGGTCACCCGGCCGAGCTGGCATCCCGGGCCCCCTCATGGTGCTTTAGCCGAACCGGCCCTGGCCCTGCCCTCTGGAACGAGTCGTGCCTCCCGCGATGCCCTCCGGTCCGAACTTCCCCCGAGGTTCCCTCCGAGAAGAATCGCCCACGCGGCCTGCTGGGCTAGACGAAGAGGGTCGTGCCGAACCTAACAGGCTTCCCACCCAATGGGCCGGGACAGACCCAAATGCTCTGACTGAGTCAACCAAGACCGGGTCGGACCAGACTATGATGGGCTGAGGCGGTCCGACCGTGTCACACCAGACTCGGGCCCACTACCAGAATTTACTTTCTTTTGGATATATTTTTTTGGCGCCATACGACTGTTTGACGATCCGTTAGCGACGCTGGTTTTCTTGGAGTATGGTAGTTCCTTTGAGTTTACCCCATCAGAGTTTGGGTATAGTTGAGATATGGTTTGGTTGGATCATGCGCGAATCCAACCAGTCCCATGGGACTAAAAGGCTAATAACTCACGGACCGGGCATCTGATGGACGAGTCACCTATTGCGTTGAGACCCCTATGACGAGCCAGAACTTTGAGATATTACTTCGTGGGACTTCTGGAAAATGATGTATCAACAGTCATCTTGAGGAGAAGATCCTACATGAATCAAGAATACATCGTTCGGAACCCTGTGGTTGGATGTGCACTGACGACTGTTCCTGGATCATGTGTGGGTCCGAAAGTTCTTACTTATGTTCCTGGATCTTGTGTGGGTTCGACAGAATAGGTGTTCTTGGATCCTGTGTGGGTCTGACAGCTCTGACTACTGTTCTTGGATCTTTTTTGCATCTGATAGTTCTGATTTCTGTTTCTGGATCCTGTGTGGGTTTGAAATAATAGCTGGTCTTGGATCCTGTGTGGGTCAGACAGCTCCAACTACTATTCCTAGATCTTGTGTTGGTTCGATAGTTCTAACTACTGGTCCTGGATCCCGTGTGGGTCCGACAGCTCCGACTACTGTTCCTGGATCCTATGTGGGTCTGACAGTTTTAACTATAGGTCTGGATCATATGTGGTTCCAATAGCTTATATGATTCTACGGCTACCTTTGATCATCTCTATCTCTCTATATAAGTTTATGTTCATCTTATTTTCTTGATGAGCCAATTGATACCACCCTAAACGCAGAGGGTGCGGGACAAACCAACATGGCCCGACACCTCCGTTGTCCTTGTTTGAGATGATCCTCAGCATGGTGACAAAGCAACGAGATGATGAATGCCGTGATAAAAAAGCTCATGCTTTCTGTGGACTCTGTAGCACGCGCCTCCCTCTCGGCCACCCCTGGTCGCACCGCGTCGCCGCCGGATGCACCACCGCCTGCTCGAGCCACGCCTCCCTGCCGCGGGCCCGCCGGCCCGAGCTGTGCCTCCCGGGCACCGGCTCCCCTGGCCACGCGTCTCATAGCCGCCTGCCTGCCTGGCCACTCTCTACCCGGCCGCCTGAACCGGCCGGCCTGGTCGCGCCCTGCCCGAACAGCGCCGGCCCACCTGGCCAAACCGTACCGGTCCGCACTGGTCGTGCCGTTCCCGAACCGGCCGCCCACCGGCCTACCTGGCAACGGCCCACCCGGCCGACCTGGCATCCCGGCTCCCTCGCGGTCACCCGGCCAAGCCGACATCTCAACCCCCACCGCGAGGCTCTGGCCGAACCGGCACAGACTATGCCCTCTGAGCCGATCCACCCAGAGCCGCGCCCCCCGCGGTGCCCTCCGGGCTGTACCACCCCCGCGGTGCCCTCCTGGCAAAACCTCACCCGCGGTGCCCTTCGGTCCGAACCGCCCACGCAGCCCACTGGGATGGGCCCAGCGGGCCGAGCCGAACCTAACAGGATGGCCCGCCCAAGGGGCCGAGCCATACCCAAAAGGTCTGACCGGGTTGACCAAGACAGGGTCAGCCCAGACTAAGATGGGCCTAGTCAATCAGATCGCGTCAGACCGGACTCGGGCCCACTACCGGCCTTTACTTTCTTTTGGAAATATTTGTTTTAGCACCGGACGACCATTTGACGAACCGTCAGTGGTTCTAGTAGTCTTGGAGCATGATGGTTCATTTGAGTTTACTCTATTGTAGTTTGGAGTATAGTTGAGATACTGTCAGATTGTATCGTGCAGGAATCTAACTAGGCCCCCAGGACTAAAAGGATTATAACATAGAGACCGAATGTCCGATTGACGTGCCGTATTTTTCATTGATACCCCTATCATGAGGTGGACGTTTGAGATACTACATCCTTAGACTTTATGGAAGTTGATCTATATAAACTCAACTTGAGAAGTGGACCCTCCTGGAATCAAGCATACTTCGTGTGGAACCCTGTGGCTGGTTGTGCACTGACAACTGTTCTTGGATCCTGTGTGGATCCGACTGTTCTGCAATATGTTCCTGGATCCAGTGTGGGTTTGACAGAATAGCTGTTCCGAGATCCGATGTTGGTCTGACAGCATTGACTACTGTTCTTGGATCCTATGTGGGTCCAACAGTTCTAACTTCTATTTCTGGATCCTATGTGTGTTTGACATAATAGTTGGTCCTGGATCCTGTGTGGGTCCGACAGCTCCGACTAAAATTCTTGGATCCTTTGTGGGTCTGACAGTTCTAACTGCTGGTCTTGGATCATGTGTGGGTCCGACAGCTTAGATGATTGAGTGACTACATCTGATCATCTCTATCTATCTATATAATTTGTAAACCTGATTGAGCTGAGTCAGCAACTTTTGCTTTCACCTCATGATTGAGATGGATTACTTGATAACTTTGGTATATGTATGAGAATATAGCTATGTGGGGTTATATATTGATTTCATTATTTTTTTTTATCCTTGTTGGATTTTGTGAGACCTTGAGGGTCTCGGGGTTAATACTGATTATCGTTATACTCACCACTATACGTGATTTTCCCGCACATCGTTGTATTGGATGCAGACGTCGGACAGTGCTAACTGAGGTTGAGTGTACCAGGACTGGACGGTACCTGGAGGTGGACCACACGGCGTGACAGAACATGGAGGAGACGGACGAACGTGGAGTGCTGTGGAGGCTATTTGTACCTACCCTTCTAGTAGGATCCCTAGTGGACAATCCAGGAGCCGCTTTTCACCCTTCATCTTTTTTCCCTTTTTAGTTCTACTTGTACTTTATAGTTGGACTTGTATTTCCGGCCCCTTTTACTTTACATTGCTCTTTTGTATTCAGTTTTACATAGTGTTTTTCTTCCCACTCATACTCTGTTATGTGAGTTTTCACATTCTAATGGAAATGCCTTCCCAGTTTAGGGATTTACACCTTTGGTGCTAATCACCAGCTCCTGGCATATGGAAGGCAGGTTTGGGGTATTCACGGCACGGCCCCCATGGGACGGGTCGTGACAAATTTCTTGAAATAACAAAAAATAAATCATATGATAATTTTGAAATGATTATTTCAAAAATGAAATTATGATTTTGAAAATTAAAAATATATATATTGAAAATTAAACATTTATATAAAACCTTATTTCAAAGGAGTTAAATAAAACTATATCTTTTTTGGATAAAAATAAAGAGTTGTTATCTTTATAATGAATAATATAAAAATTAATATAATTTATTCTATCATTACTTGGGTTCTAAAAACACTAATTTATGAGAGATATGTAGTATCTTATGGCTCTCCATATTTATTCTCTCATTGTAAAAACCATATTGATGATACTGAGTTGTCACAAGTGAAAATTGCACTTGAGACATAGCCCCATTACCTAGTTGGGTAGTGGTTTATAGTGTATTCATAATATAAGAGTTTTAAATTATATATTTACATATAGGGACATTAAAATTATTTTGGATTATAGGCGGAGTTCCTTAAAAAACTGATATTAAAATTATATATGGGTATGTGCGCAAATCATTTTATTATAAAATTTATGACTTGAGTGGTAAAGGAATTAGTGGAAGGGTGGTTCTTGATGGGGGTTTTTTGGGTTATTATTTTTGAATGGAGAGATGAATTATAGGTATTCCTAGATTAGTTTTCAACTAGATCATCCTTGTATGATAACATTTTTGTTGGGAAGCAGGAGGTTTCTAGGTGTTAATACATAAATTATAATTTTAATGGTGGGGAGACCATAGATGAGTTCTCTTGGTCTCATGATGGAGTTTTTTTCTTGTATGGTATGATGTATGTTTTAATAAATTTGAGAAAAGAAATTATCGGGATTGGAAACCATTATAATTGGTTAATTCAGTGTGGAATTACAAGGATACATCATGACTTGAGAAATAATTAACCAAGTTCGTGAATGAGGTAGTTTATTGAGGATTCTTTTCATTTGTGACTTATATGTTATAGGGTCAAGGTAAAAAAATAAAATTCATGCTAGTATGATGCAATATTTACCCAATATTATATAAACTTTGGATTATATATTCATATAATTTTGAATTATGAATCTTGTGACTCCTATAGCAGAGATGAAATGATGTTGATTGTTTACTGACTCCTGAAATCAGAGAATCTCATGCATACTACAGAGTCATAAAAGGTAGATGACCATGAGAAATTATATACATGGTATTTTCGTTGAATCAATGGTGTAACAATATATATCATTTAGAAGTGGAACCCTTATATCACATCTAGGTTTTGGGATTGATTGCATCTATTAATGGGTTATCAGTTGAAGTCGATCACCCCATAAAATTCTCAAAAGCCTAGAAAAACTGAGCAGACAATCCATGTTCTTTAATACATTCATTGATAATTTATTATAAATTTTAGTACATTGTATTATAAACATCTTCCCCTGGATTGTTATCCTAGGAAAATAGTTGTCACACATTAATCATGATAGCACAATTTGAGGATTTATATGGTAATCCTTGATGATCTTCTCATTGTTGGGAAGATGGTGGAAAATAATCCTTGGTTGGATATATCATTACATAAGAGGAAACAAATAATGTTAATTTGATAATTAGAAGATTAAAAATGGATAAATGTCACTATAAATCATATGTTGATTGAAATTTACATCCATTGATGTCTGGTGTATATGAATTGTCACTACATAGAGTTTCATCTCTATTGGGACATAAGCTAATGGGGAGGAAAGGTATGTTATCACACTATCCTATTATTTAGTTTGAGATAGTTTAGTTTCTAAGGAAGGTGGGTTATCAATTAGAGTTACTTGATAATTTGAATTTTATTTTTGATGTGTTGGATGTTCCCCAACTATATAAATTAAATCAAGAAATATACTACATGATTTAATTGTAGAATATTGAGACTGAATCCAACACCTAAATTATTAAATGACCTATTTATATAGTGGACTATAAGGATAAGATGTTATCTGGAATGATAGTACCACTCGTTAAGTGGTATGGATGTGGGGTAAATAAAACCTTGTGAAATGGGATCATGAGTCTTTGATGATTAATAAATTTATTTTTATCTTTATAGGAAAATGATATTCATCATTTTTGTGAATATATAATTTCTAGAGTGTGTAAAATTATCACACCACACATTGGGGAATGAGGTATAGAGTCTCTTTTGTGTTTTTCAATTTTTTTCAGGTCATTCATAAATTTATCTAATTGAATTCTAGATATTGATCTATATTCTATGGTGTGGGTTAGATAACCAAAGAGACTATGTATGAAACATCGTAGTGAGAAAACATCCAAGAAAATAGTTTATAGGGTTTTCCCATTTTAGAATAGTTATGGATGAGAGTTTCAAGAATAGAGTGGAGGCTTGAAGTTGGACATTTGGATTTTTATGAAAATATTTGGGTCACTATGCAGTGGAATATAATCTTTTAGTAGTGTCATTTTGATGTCTTCTAAGTTGTGACATTGTAATAGAAATTGAAATATATACCCATTTTCTAATTTATCTAATAATTATTTTGGAACAATGTTTAATATATATATTATTTTTACTAGTAACCAAAAAATCAAGGAAAACACCAATGCATTAATGTTATTTTTGTTATGTAAACCATTATGGTATAGCCCAATGACAAAAATTATGATTCTTATTTTTCTGTAGTTTCTAAAAATATCAATCCTTCAAGACCATAAAATGACTTCCACTGATCTAAAGGACTCGTGGTCATGAATTTTGGCTCACCCTTCATTTTGATGGATGTTCTTATCACTTGAATGATTGGGCCCCCATTGATCATAGTCTGGTGAATCAGACCTATGAAAATCTATTTCAGTCTCTTATTTAGAGTTTTTTATTCATAAAATTACTATATCACTATATATATCATTTATATGTAGAACTAATGTTTTTTAATCAGATCTATATTACTATAGATTTTATTTATACATTTATTAGCCCCATTCTAAAATGAAATTTGGTTTTCATTAATTTTATTATAGGTGTATTTTTTATTTTATGTGTCCTTTAGAAGACATAGAATTATTATAAATTATCAATTTTTTAAATTTATGAAATTCATGATTTGAGTTCCATAAGTTTCAGTATGAACAATGATGGTTATGATTTTTTCCATAAGAAAATTTATTATAAACCGACATTAATGATAAAAAATTAAAATTGAAAAACAATTTCAAAGACAAATTTGATTCGATAATGTTTCTGAAGTATTTATGCAGTAACAAAACTATATATAATTTTTTTATGAAATTTTTTGCATGAAAATATAAATTATGTAACTTTAATTATTTATTAAATTTTTATATGGTTTCACAAACAAAATGATGATATAACAGAAAAATGGGAATACATTGAGGAATGTGAAAAAATAATGAATAGAAAAAAAGTATTGTCTTAATCATTAACATATATTAGTGAACATGATTCCATATATCTAGTAGGTAGCCATTTCTAGGGAACCCAGTATTACAATGTTAAAATTCACTTATCATGGATTCTATTTTTATGTGTCTCTCAATTTTGGAAAACTCTATGCCTTAGATATCCCCCTTTCTTCTTTTTGAATACATTATGTGTGTGCTTATATTATTTCATTATTTCCTACATGATATTGAAATTGATTCATGGAAACATAATTTTCTATATTCCCATGACATTTGGTTATCTTATTTTCATGAATATTTTGTATTTGAATACATAATGTTTAGAAATGGAATCAAAATATTGATTTCATATGAAAAGTTGATTTCATTTGAAATATTTTAAAATATATTTTTATAAAAACACCAATTCATGCTGACAGGAGCTATATAGATTCTTTGGTGGTATCATACTAAGAATTAACACTCACACACAACTTATTCCTCTAAGGGTTAAAATCTATGGTTTTATTGGACATTGGTAAAGAGATGTTTTTCATTTAAAGAATTACTCTCCTAAATCATGCAACCTTATTGTAGGTTTAAATGGTGGCGATTAATTGTAAAATAGAGATAAACCCAAGGGTTTCTTCATGATATAATTTTTTGTCTTATGTTTAATGAAATTAAATGTTTTTGTTAAGATTATGAGATGTTACCTTTATTTTTTGTATGCATTTATAAATGTTTCATATTTGGATATATACTATGATACTTCAATATTTTATATCACATCATATTCCTTTATTAGATTATATTATTACCATGTTTCATTTTCTGATACATCGATTAATGTCATTAGCTAATAGAATTCGTGCACACACATCTAGCCATGTTGCAAGCCAATTAATGTAACATTTGTAAGATCCCTTAATTTATTGGTATATCACTCCTTAGTTATTTTTCATTATCATTTCACTTGTTTTTCCATTCCTCTATAATCCTAGGTGGTCAATCCTTTTCTTTGAGTATATGGATCATTTTATTAAGGGAAATGATGTTAATCGCATGGGTGTATATATGATTTGATTAATTTAATCTATTTATAAATGTTCCAAAGGAAATTGAGTATTCTACTTAGTTTTTGGGTAACATATAGATGGTTTGTGCTTTTTCTATTGAATATTGGAAGTGTTCTATATATTAAACACTTTCACATCATGAGCGTGTTACACTATGAGAACCTGTTGATGGAAATATTCGGTGAACAGGTTCACTGTGCGCAACATGTATAGGCCATTAGACTAGTTCACAATATTAAATTATTAATCAATGATTATTTAACCATATATTTTTTCAGTTTATCTTGGTAGTCAAAAAATTCATATCCTGAATGTGTTTCAAATCATGAATGTTTTTTGGAATCAATATATTTAACCGAACTGCTTTTATGATTTATTATTATTTCATTATGTAGAATAATATCCAGAACCATAGGGACACTCCATGGGATTTTTTTATAGATTACATTATTTCTAAAAATTCTGCTCTATATGTTTTCCCCAAGTGAGTGCTTTATATTTTTTTCTTCTCCTTTATTCTATAATCACAGGGTATAGAATTGAGATCTATTAAACCCCATTGAATTAGATTTTGATCTGATTTTATTTGGGATCTAGGTTTTACATCTGATCTCATTCACCTATATTCTTAATTTGGGTTTTATAGTGATAGTTTTCCATTATTATTCTAATAAAGACATTATTTATATAAAAATTCCGTGTGGTCACTTTATATTTGTTTATTTGTTTAGAATACCATGTGATTGTGATGATAGAAAATGTGAAAAAACTACTAGAATAATGGTTGATGATAATCAAGTGCTTGGATCACTTCATGGATCCATTTGTCTATAATAGTGTTGATACATGGCCTACAACTAATGGTTGGGTGATCCTACCATGGAACAAAAATGAATTGGTTATAGTCAAAACATAAGAATTATCAAGACATGATACATTAGGTGATTTTTTATATTAATATCACTTTATAAAATGCATTACTAGTTTGTTCAATTTTGTTGTGATAAATTTATTGGATATGTTTATATAGACTAAAATGATGATGGTTTAATACATAAATTGATTAATAAAAGTAAATTAAAGTATAACTTTAAATAAAGTTAATTTACCATTTTCGAATAGAATGTAATATGGTATTCTTCGTTCTATTATGAAATGCAAAGTATATTGTGCTATAATTCTTATAGAGAATTCCTCGGTATTGATATAATGATTATAGGGCATGTCATGAGTTTTTTAAATTATTATATAGAGGTATTATTTAATTTTTTTTGTAATTATTATAAGTATCTGATATATTATGATGTAATTCTCATTGGGATTTTCCTGGTAATGTAGTAATTATTATAGGGATTTCCCCTGTTATTTTGAAATTCTAATATAGTGGGATTTCCTCACTTATTCTATGATGCTTACAGGGAATGGCCTGTCCTGGTTATGCTGTAATGCTCAAACTGATTAACCTATATTTTCTATAATTCTTATATGGAATATCATAATTATACTATAAATCCTATAGTGTTGACCGTGTAATAAATTAAATCATATAGGGATTCAAACAATTATGATTTCATGATTATATGGATTGGCCATGTTATACTGATATTATTATATATTAGGGTCATCCTTGTTATATTGAAATTATTATATAGTGGGTATTCTAGGTTATGTGAGTATTCCCTAGACATGTGCTTATTTTTGGCTTAAAAATTCTACCAGATTTCGGATACTCGGGAATGGTGATGAAAATATTTTACATTTATACTGTATTAATTGATTAATTAATACTATTTTTATCACTTTATTTCATTCACCTCATATTAGAAGTGTTTGGTTTAGACTTGGCTATTTCAGACCACTAATTTATAAATACACCCTATTGAGGAAACTATTTGGTATTCAAGATGGCTAAATAGATTCATATTGAGTCAAGGTTAAAGAGCCTTAATTTTGATTATTTATTATTGGATGGTTTAAAGTGTGGAGATGGGAATAACATGGAAATAAAGACTAGGTTCATTAGTGTATCCCTTGAGTTTTTTATTTCAATTATCTATTTTTAATTTTAAATAAAATTTATCTACATTTTATCATTCAAATAAATTATTTTTTAATTATTGTTCTCATATGTTATTTTAATTATTTAGTTTATATACTATTGTTGTAATTTTTCTTCTATTGTCATTACATTGGTTTTTTAAACTATTTTTACAACATAAAAAAATGGGGTATTGTCTCCCAAATATGTCCCACAATCCCACTACAATTCATATTACTATAGAATATAGGTAGGAAATATAAGGTATACTTATGATCTTGATATAGAAATGTGAGATAATGTTTGACCGGGGGATGATACGATGTGGTATCAGTGCCCTTAGGGTCTCATTTATTGGTTCATTAATTTGGGGAACGATATATTATAATATTAGGAATTATTTGGGACTGGGTAATCATCTTTTCTGTGGGAGTAGACGTACCATGTATGGGGGGGGGATGACCGAGTACCCCTAGTTGTGATAGTCTATCATTATGTTCAGTTGTTACGATTGATATTTTGACACCAAGGGTGATTCACATGTTGTGTATGTTTTTTAATGAAGATACGATTATAAATGAATAAATATAATCATGTATGGATATATATTGGACTTCATCTTTCATGATAGAGACATATTTATTGAATTTCATATACTTACCTTTATAAAGTGTAAAATTATATCCCTATTATATCTGAGAAGTGAAATAAAATGACACTAATTTCATAACTATTTACATTCTATGACATGTTTAGAGACACCATGATACATTGGTTCTATGTGGTTATCACAATTTGAGGTTAAAATGAAGTTATCTATTGTTTTATATAGTATTTTTTATTTTTAGATAAATATCCACATCTATGTTTTTTTAATTGAGCAATGGTAGAGAAAGAATCATCATGATCCAAACATAGATGAACTAGATCTTCTGTTATCTCTTGAGGATTATATGGGTGTTAAAATTCATGAGTACTTCATGAAGTTGATTTGATCTATGAAAAGGGATTTTGTTTCTACCTTACCGTTTATGTATGAGCTAATTAAATAGTTTTAAATACATCATCCACCTATGTTCAATAGGTAAAGAGACACAATATGTATTATATTTTTGGATCTTTTCATTTAAAAATATCATCAATATCATTGAGTAACTCACAAATAATAGTTTTTATCTTTTAGTATATATGATTCGTGGACCTTCCATTAATTAGCACTACACTATTGAAATATGTGTGTAGCAAGAGGATTTATCCTTGTATGACAATTTTGAAATATTTCTGTGCATCTTCTATACGGAAATGTTGAGTAATGAGTAGGCTCATGTGTTATTGCATCTGACATAGTAGGGAATTATAGCAATGGACTACAGTTGATATTTCAATGAATTATAGTGCTTTAGCCATCATTAGTTTCTGATTATATTTCCAGGGAAAGGTAATTTTAGGAGGTTATTTTCTATGAGATAAGGTCATAGGTTAACATTTAACTATGTAATATAATTTCAAACATGATGAATCGGGATCTAATAAAGGAATAGAATATGAAAGTTTCATCAAGAATCAATATAAATGTTTCATTAAGGATAACTATGTGATCTTATATTGGTGGGATGAAGCTTATCTATGACAGTTATCTCCATGTCAATTTTATTAAATGTTGAAATGGTAGAGGTAAAATATTTCCAGACTGGGTTTCGTTGTTGAGCTGTTATCATTTCATGTTTGAAAAAACAGGACTTAGTGTGTAGCCTACATTAGAGTGTCATGCTCAATGAATATTGTGACACCTATAAATGTTTTACAGGGAAATGTGCCAGAAAAGTTGTGTAAGGTGATTAGTACAACTACAAATTCTAGTAAGGACTCAACTTGTAACACCCCGAGATCTTGGGAATTAATTTTATGGAATTTATTTAATATTTTAGATATTTTTCACTTTACATAACACTATGTATAGATAATTTTTTCATATAAAATCACTATATTTGGATTACATAATATAAAACACCATGTTAATCTTTCACTACACAGAACACAGAATTTCCTTGCATTACACACAACATTGAGTTTCTACTAAACACACTTTATAATTATTAATATTTAAATTAAATAGTTATAAAATATCCATTAAACATAGTAATATGAATAATAATTACTAATTTTTAATTATTTTCATAGAAATAAATTCTATTTAAATTTAAGTGCATAATTTTATAAAGCCTTTATATATAATAAATACTATGTTCTTAATGGTGAACCTTTTATTGACCTTTTGTGAGAAATAAAAAAAATCTAGAAACTCATATAAATAGATACTGATAATATAAAATACATTTTTGATTTCTAACTGTCAAAATTATCTTCGAGTGATTTTTAGTATTTTTCTATGAAGTTTCCTTTTTGGATGAATATTGAAAAATACAACATCATTGTTTAAAACATCATTTTTTCATTTAAAAAATAATTATTAATTAAATTGATTTTAATTACATGATAGATAATTTATACATATTTTAATCCAATATAGGTCATTATAATTTTTTTATATTAAAATTATATATTAAAACTTATTGAACTTTTGATCGTTCATTTTACCCGCCTTCTTTCCACTACTTTGAGATTTGAATTAGTCAACATTTTGATGCTTATGTGAAATTAAATTCAAAAATTGTACATAAATTATAGAAAGAAGTATGATATTTAGTGTATAAGGGGATGAAATTAAATCTTTCGTGAATTTAAACTTTAAAATAATTTTATTTCTATTTACCACTATTAAGGGTAAATCGAGTAATTAAAGGTAAAAATATTATTATAATATTATAATGTTCCCCAAAAAATTATCATGATTTCATTGGATTATTGGGTTTATAAAAAAATAATCCTTGGGTAGAAATTATTCTCTTTTTATGCCACTTAATAACTAATATGAGTTTTTTTATATTTTATTTATAGATAAGTTAAAAATGTCATAGTCATTATTTTATTTAGTAAATTATTTTTAATATTTGGTTATACGTAATATAAATTAATCTATAAATAGTCATTTGAAAAATAATAAAATTTTATACATCATTATATTTTATTTTTAACGTTTAGGGGACAAATAATTTAATTATTGTCTTTTATAATAATGATGTAGTAATTATTTAATTAATATAAATATCAAGTAGATGATAATAAATATATTAAAATAAATATAATTTGACATAATTATTTACAAACAATAATTTTATATATAAATAAGACATTCTATAGATATATTTGATATGTTATTTATATGTTATAATGTTTAAAAGCTATTTTAGAGATGATAAAATATAAATACAATCAAATTTTACATAAATGATAATTTAAGATAAAAAATATTTTATTAAATGATATAAATTTTTTAAAAATAATTATTTCATAAAAATTACTAGAATAAGGTTAAATTTTTCATGAATGATCCCCTTGAATTTCTTTTTTCCAAATATTGTAATTATAATAACCATAAAAAGTAAAAAATATATGTTGTTATGCTAAGAGTTAAAAGGTTTATCTTAGGGTTTAAATTAAAAGATAAGGTTAGTAGTGTTACCTAACCCTCTACGAATAAAATTAATTGATTATATTTAAACCCATACATATCATAGATTTGAAAAAACTCACATTGGATCTATTTTAAACTAAAAATCAATTAATATTAATTCAATATTTTAAGAGTCTCCTAGAGTGTCCCTCCCCTCTCTTATAAAAAGGAACGACCTCCATCACTTCCTCGCACTACCATGAGACTTTAAAATTGACAATTCCCTATATAATTCTCCTCTTAATATTATTAGTTATTTTATACTCATCATGTATTTATAAAAACATCATCCCTAGTGTCCCTAAAAGAAGATCCTTAGAATGCCCACTAAAGAAGATGTAATTGTTTTCCCAATCCAATTTAATTTATTTTATTCTTCTACTTCCACTTATTGTGATGTTTCCATACTAAGGTATCAACTCCTATATAATATAAATAATTATATTTTTTATTTATTATGAGACCACCATATCCCTCCTTTTAATAGTCATATGAAAAACATTATCATCATGCGTGCATATGTACGACTTACTATCTCAATGCTGCGGTGTAATCTATTTTTCATCAACATATTTTATGAATTAGAATTTTTATGAGTTTTATGATTATATATGTTATTTAGAATATAAATATACCTTTTAACAATAATATCATTTCTACCTTTTCCAACAAATATTATGGGAAAATGATAAAGTCACTTGTGCATACATATGGCTTACCATGTACACGATACGATGCAACTCAGTATTCACATATATTTCACATGGATGGTAATAAGGATAAATTTTATTAATATATATGTTATATAAGACATTAAAATTATTCTGTAATAACAATACATCAAATATTTTCTTTTCATTTAAGCCGACAAGAAAATGAAAAGAGTGTTCATGCGTACATACGACCTACCGTCTCCAGGAATGGTGTATTTCGTTTATCATTAAATAATATTATAAATACTTAAATACTGAATATATAATAAATTTATAACAGAATTTATTTTATGGAAACAGTTAAATCATAATCTAAGAATAGGAATCAATAATATCATTTAAAATCACCTATGAAAAAGAAGAGGGTTTTACACGAAATGTTCTTTTATCGTGGAATCGTTAATAAATCGGTAATATAATGTTATAAATGAATCATATATTATATCATAAATATGATTATGACAATTTAATAAGTTAATATTATGTTTAACACCACTAATAATGAGTTTTAGGCTTGTATAGAGGGAAGCATAACAAAGGTAATAGATTTTTTATCTCACCTTTACTTCAGTGGGACACGTACCTTATACACTACTTGTTTCTTCCGTGTGGTGTATATAATGACCATGAAAGTATTTTATGAGTATTATAAAAAATTTCATCATATTTTCAAATCCATATAATTTTATTTCTTTCATGGGGTGTACAATTTTACTAATTATAAAGCTGTAAGCGTTAATTTCACAATCTGTTTTTTATTCTGGATAGTTTATATGTATGTATCTACATGGGAATATTTATCTTCCACTTCAATGCTCCATAAGAGTATATTCCAAAAAAAAACAGTCTTATAATAAAAATTTTTAATGTTATTTTTAACACTGTATGAATTTTAATTAAATGGTTTGCAATGAATCATTTTTTGTATCCCCAACGAGGTACTTTTTTTACATTTATGGAAAATGATTGAAAAGAATGTTTTTTAAATTATACAATATGAATGTATTTTCATGATTTAATAATTCCTTATTTAATTTAAACATCACTTACAAGCATACAAGGTTTCTTTCAAATGAAATTGTATCTTTTAAAAATGAATAGTAATTTAATGAAAGGAAATGATTTTAATAAACGAAGGATATTTTTGTCAAGAAAAAGTTTAAATTTTTTATCATCATTATTTTATATTTTTTCAATGTGGATTCAAAGAAAAAGGTTTAAAAAATATTTTATTCTTTAAAAATATGAATTCATGTTCCATGTGATCTTTCAAAATCATTCCGCATCTATGATGACATATAATGTTATAGTTAAGGAATACCATTCATATGATTTCTCCAAATTCTTTATGATTTGATGGAATGATGTTTATGAAACATGTTTCTCTTCGATGGGTAATATTTATATGAAACCCACTTTTTTCCATTGGTTATTATTTGATAAAATGATTATGAAACCTATATATTTTCCAATGATTATGATATGATTACATGTTTAATATACCTGTTTAATTTCATGTGTTGTGATATGATTTTTTATGATCTTGTTCCACATGTATGTATGATTTCATTATGGGATGGGTGGGACCTATATCACCCTAAAATTCATTGGGTAAATATTGATATATCATGATATATAAATGATTGACCTCTTCCACTAAGATGGTCTTTGTAGTGAACCTTGACTATGAAATTTTTTATGGGAATGAATGATGAAAACCTAGATGGTTATGGGAGTGAACTGTGACTACCAATATAGAAGAGGAGATAAAGGCATAAAACCATGATAACCTTGAAAGTGATACATTTTACATAATAAAAGTTATTAAAATAGGACTATTTGTCTCCCACAATTCAATGTTTTATTCCAATGTTATATAACTACGACTCATGATCTTTATTTTTTATGATTCAGGTTCTATGAACATCAAATATTTATTTAATGATTCCAGTTTATTATATTTGATATGCAGGTAATGATCTTCTATTTTCATTATCATGTTAGCATACCCCTATTTTGCTAATTATTTTTACATTTCTTCCACGTTTACCCTTACTGAGAATCTGAGCTCACTATTTTTGGATGGTTTCCTTTCACTTGATTATAAAGAAAGGTTTTTGTTAGGGGCACTAAAGTGTTTGTTATTTATGTGATATGTTGAAGCTGTTTTACCAAATTTGAAAAAATGTGTTAGATATTTCCAAACAAACTATACTAATATATTCTATGGGAATGTATTCTGTAAATTATAATGTATTCCAAATAATTGATGTATGGTATATTGATGAAAATAGAGGGTCTCTATAGTTTCTATTAGATATAGTGATTAGGTAAATTTTGGAAAAAATGATGATAAAACCATAATTATAAACCCAATAAAATGTATAAGTATTAGTCTAAAGATAATATAAATCATAGCAAAATGTCTTGGGATTTTAGTAAAGAATAAAACCAGTGGTTCCTATAAATACAACTCTATATGGGTAATACAAGTGAATTTTTATTTGGCATAGATGTTCCTGCGAGTAACAACTATGACATGGTGTGTCAAGAATGAATCGGCATAATCTGGTACAAGAAAATAATCCTTACCACACATATGGTTTTCACTCCCGAGGTTTATTATTTTCAAATTGAAAAAATCATTAGGAACCATTATGAAGACATTTTATAGATGTTTTCAATAAATAACCTTGGTCGAACCTAAGGTATCATAGATTAATTATGGTATTATAATTTAGACATCCTGTATGCGAATTTTCTAGATTATTTAGTTCCACATTGTGATATATTTTTCATAATATATTCTTTTTTTATTCAATGTCTAGATCATAAAATGAACCATGTTAATAGTGATTATAAAGGACTATGAAATAATTTTACTCTTGAGAAACCAAATGGTATTGGACCCAGAATATAAAATTTTGTTTCTATGAAAAAAAATCTGTATTGTGTCATGAATCCTACTGGGCTACCAAATAACTAAAAAGAGGGCACAAAGTTCTATTGAATCTTTCTTAAGGAAACATCCACATTTATTTTGAGGAACTATTCATCCACTAGTTGTTGATAAATTGATATATACCATTAAAAATATTTTTTCAATCTATTCTATTGAATTTTTGAAAAATTTATGTTTGGAAATTATCAGTATGAAGGTAAAGGGAATATATGGTGTAATATTATCATGATTATGAGGAAACAAGCTAATTTTGACTCCATGGATTGGGATGAGATCAATAAAATATTTTTTAGTATGTATTGTCCTATTATTTTTCATACAAAAAAAGAGATTAATTTTACCCATTTAAATCATGGTTACGATAATAAAATATGGATATAATTCAATGGAATCTCTAAAAAGTATAGAGAAAAGAATATTGTGTTTGATTTATGCTCAAAATGTAGAATGAAACATGGAGGAAATTGTCTTATGTGGTCAAATAAATATTTTAAGTGTTGAAAGTAAGCTCATCAGGCCTTTGAGTGCTGAAGTAATGGGAATAAGTTATATAACAATGTAAATGGAGATAAATCCTCACTTAATGAACCTCACCCACTTTAGTTATGTAAGTACAAGTATAATGGGAAATATGATAACCAATTCATAGACATAAGTATTGGTGATAATGAACAACTTCAACAACCTCTTATATTGAGGGACAAGGGGAAATCTAACCAGATCACTATTAGAAATGTAATGTATGAAAATGAAATCATAGAATGATTGAGTGATTATATATTGGAATTAATGAATAATGTTATTGAAGTACTTATATGGTATTAAGGAATAATGAAACATATATGGATTGTTCAACTATATTTTTTACTTAAGGATTTAATATCACATTCTGAATGGTACTGATAACAATTAAATGTGATTTTGGTAATAAGGTTATATTTAATGAAAATATGTGATCAAGGGAAGGATAGAACTTTAATATGGGAAATATTTTCAGATAATGATATTTGGATAAAGATATGTTCGATATGAATAAGTAAATTGGACGATACTAGTTACCTTGGGACTGATTAAGGATTTATTGACATATGGGTTATATTATCATGCATGAGGTGTACTAATCTTTCTACATAATAATAAGGAAAAATTTATGTTTCTTCTATAAGGATGAATTTTAAATTATGTTATTACCATGTTTCAAGAGAATACATGATGATGGTATTCACGTGATTGGAAGGAGATAACTAAGAGATACCTTATTATATATAGGATATAATTGTTAAGATGATTTAGTTCACCTCTTCATAATTTTTTTTACTTTTCATCTTTTGAATGGATCGTAATCTTACCCATTTATTGAAACATTATGTTAAAAATCATATATGTTTTTAAAAATTAATCCATTATTTAACCGTAGTTTTATTTAATCATATTTTATTAGTTATTCTAACCATTTTGTTACTGATTAACATAATTACCAATCATTCTTACCATGATTTTATAATGCTTCAAGAATTAAAGGTTTTACTTCATTTAGTATAATATGAGATGAATTTGAAATTGATATTAGAACATGAATGGGGTATGTTATGATGATATCATGTAAGTATATATTCTATTGAGAATTCATCATCATTTTTAAAATGGACCAGGATGTAAAAGTTTGTCTAGTTATCATCATTTTTTGGATATAAATGAACCATTCATATTTCTTAGTTTATTGTTTTGTGATTCATTATATTCTTCAGATGACTGAATTTATTGTGGTCAGATATGTTTATCAATCTCTATGATTATTTACACTATCCCCCCTATATCAAATCATCACATATGTTCTCATACACAGAGACATAATTATGATTTACATTGGGTATGTCATATTTTCCATCTTATCCTTTAAAAATGGATGTTTTATAATTTTGTTTTATGATGTGGGTATCTATGAAAGAAAATATGATGTATTAAACCTTAGTGAACCCAAATATATTTCGAAGGAGATATTCATTTTAAGTTGGTAGAATGTAACATCCTGAGATTTTGTGAATTATTATTTTGAAATATATTTAATTATTTTGATATTTATTATTTCACATGAAACTACGTATTGTTTTTCATTATTATAAAAATAATTATGTTTGGATTAATAAATAAACAACACCATGTTATGCATTCACAACATGCAACACAGACCTGGCTTGTGTAATTCACAACAATGAGTTTCGGTTAAACACCAATTTATAATTATAATTATTTAAATGTGATAATTATAACCAATAAATTAAACAACATAATATTAATTTAAATAACTAATTATTAAATTTTTTACATTAATAAAATATTTTGATAGTGAAGTGTATAATTTTTTGTAAAGCCACTATTTGTTTATAAATACTATTTTCATAAACGAACAACTTTTAATGTAATTCTTTGAAAAAAATAATAAAACTAATTGTAGATACTCCTAATAATTTAATTTTTTTAAATAAACATATTTTTTTTAATCTAGAATGTATAAATTAACATAGGGTTATTTTTTTGGTATTTTCCGATAAAGTTTCATTTTTGATGAATAGTGAAAAATACTGGATCATTGTTAAAAGATGTGTTTTTATTTTAAATAATTATTGTAATTTAAATTTATCTTAAATTATTAATATATTAATTATAAACATAATAGTCTAATATAGTTCAGTGTATGCTCGTTATATTAAAGTTATGTAAAAAACAAATTGAACTTTTGAACATTCATTTTACCCACCATCTTACCATGTCTATGGGATTATCATTACAAATAATTTTTTCCATTTTGTGAATTTAATTTCAAAAAATGGAAATACAAGGTATAAATATTTATTATATTTATAGTCTAATGGGATCAAATTACATTTGTTTCTAATAGTATCTTTAGTAAATTTGTATCTTCATTTAATTTGGTTAAAGGTAAATCATGTAAGTGAAGGTAAAAAATATATAACAATATAATAAATTTATCCAAAAACATGTCATAATTTCATTGGATGATTTGGTTTCAACCAGAATAAACCATATGTATAAATTATGATTTGTTTAACCAACTATGGTTAGAATAATAAATTTACTATATTTTAATTGAAGATAAGTTAAAATTTTCATTCCCATAGTTTTAATATATCACTTTTAAAAATGGTTTATACATAATAGAAATTATTCTCTAAAGTTTAATACAAAATTATATATCATCCTAAAAATATATTTGTAGTTTTTAGATTAAAATAATTTAACAAATGTTATCATTAATAAATATTCATTAATTATCTAGTAAATGGAAATATAAAGAAAATGATTGGAATTTTTTTTTAAAATATAATTGAAAATTATTAATAAAAAACAATATTTATAGATATATTAAACAATTTATAGATATATTAGATGTTTTAGTTCGAAGTAATCATGTTATATGGATATTTTTTAAAACATAAATTATAAATAGCATTGAAATTAACATAAATGGCACTTTAAAATAAATAAGATTTTATTGACTGCTATAAAATTAAATAAAAATAATACAAAATCAATTTAATGATGTTAAATATGTCATAAATTATCCACTTGGAATTATTTTCTAATAATATTGTTTTTATATTAACCCTAAAGATTAAAAAAAGATAATTTGTCCTGGTAAGAGTTAAAAGGTTAACCTAAGGGTTAAAATCAAATGATAAGGTTAAAAAATCCACCTAAACCTATATAAAAATAATTTTTTGAGATTATATTGATACATCCTCATATTAAATTCCAAATAACTCACTTTGGAGTTATTTTAAATTGAAAATCAATTTATATTAATTTAATATTTTAAGAGTTTCCTAGAATTCACCTCATCTCCCTTATAAAAGGGATCATCCTCCCTCATTTCCTCACAGTACCATGATACTTTTATCAAGGTAAAAACTGGACCAATTCTATTATAAAAATTCTTAGTTATGGTATAACGTTCATGGGCTTCTGGAGAGATCATCCCCTGTTTCCTAAGAGGAGATTCAAAAAAATTCTCCTAAAGAAGATGAAATTGTTTTACCAATCTAGTTAAATTTATCTTCTTCTTTTAAATTATATTATTCTGTTTTTTCCATAAAAATGTAATAAATCTAGTATCATCTATATAAATATTTTTATGAATACTTGACAACCAGATCCATCCTTTTTCCATCCTTTGAAAAACTATATCACCATGTGTGTGTACGTACAACTTATTGTCTCTGCATCATGTTGTAATCCATTTTTCATCACCATATTTTAAGTATGATAATTTTTATGTGTTTAATTATTATATATTATATTTATAGTATAATTATACCTTTTTAATAAATATATCATGTCAATCATTTTACTATCTAATATTTTGATAAAATGATAAGGTTGCTTGTACTAACACATGGTTGTCCTTCTCTATGATGTGATGTGACTCATCATTAAAATATATTTGAAAAGTATTGTAATAAAAATTAATTTTAGGAATATATATGTTAAATATGAGATTATAATTATGCTATGAAAATAATACATAATATATTTTTTGTAACCTGATAAGAAAAAGAAAACCGCATTCCTGATTACGTACGACCTTCCATCTCCATGAATGGTATTTTTAATTTATCATTAAATATTACTATAAATACATATATATGATATATATGAGATATTCATATCGTTTTTATATACTTTAAATAACTAAATCGTGATCAATGTATGATAATCAATAATACCTACTGAAATCATGTACGATTTATAAGGTGTTATTACCTGAAATGTTTTGTTATCTAGGAATAATTAACAAACAGGAAATATAAAGTAACAAATTAATTGTATATGATATCATAAATTTTGTTATGATTATTTAATAAATTAATAATATGTTTAAAACCACAATATAAATGTTTTTGACATATGATGAGGGTATTAATCCCTAGGTAATGGAATTTTTGTCTAACATTTACTTTTGAGAGACACATGACTCGTACACTACATGTTTATTCTAAATGGTGTATATACATCCCATTAATATCTTTCATAAGTCATATCTATAATATAATATTATTTTGATATCCATATAATTTTATCTCATTCATGGGGAATACTATTTTAATTATTATAATGTTTTAAGTGTTAATTTCACAATATATTTATATTTAGGATTTTTTTTAAAGAAGTATCTACTGGGGAATAATTATATTCCATGTTCATGTTTAATAAAAATTTATTTAAAAATATTTTAATATTATTATAAAAATTATTAAAGTAAATTTTACCCATGTATTAATTTGTATTTAATGTTTTGAAATGAATCTTTTTTCATTTTCCTAATGTGGTACCTTTTTACATTTCAAGAAAAAAAGTGAAAAAATTGCCTTTTTATCTTATTTGGAATGAACAGGTTTTTACGCTATCATGATTCCTTATTTCCTAGAATATTTCCTTAAATTATTAATATGTTATTTAGAAATAAAAAGTTTTACTTTCAAATTGATCTTCTCTTTATGAAATGAAAAATTATTTCAATGAAGAAAGGTTATTTTCCTCATTAATTAACTATTTTGAATTTTAATTTTTATTTTATATGTTTTCAAAGTGGTTTAAAAAAATATGGTTTGGAAAATTTGTTATGTTAAAAAAAATTATTTTCATGTTCAAAATGATCCCTCAAAATCAATCCCCCTATAAGATGATATAAATTGTTATATGTCGATAATACCATTCATATTATTTTTTTAAATGATTTATGATTTAATGGAATGATGTTTAGGAAACATGTTTCTTATCTATGTGTAATATTTTAATGAATCCAAATTCTTTTCACAAGTTATTATTTGATGAAATGATTATAAAACCTATCTATTTTTCATAGGTTGTGTTATGATTACCTTTTCATGACAACCATTTCATTTATTGAGTTATGATATAATTTTTTATTTAACTATGGAACATGTATGTATGATTTAATTGTGAGATCGTTATGACCTATATCATCCTTAAATGCATTGGGTAAAGATTTATATCTCATGATATAGACATAGAGGACCTTTTCTGCTAATATGATCATGGGAGTGAACCTTGACTACCAATAATGGTTATGGGAAAAAAACATTACTATCACGATGGTTATGTGAGTGAACCATGACTACGAAGATAGTATGGGAAGTGAACCCATACTTCGAATATGGACATGTATGGGATGATTTAAATACTATCTAAATAATTATTATATGGTTTTATGTATACTATAATTCCATTTTTCATTCCTACGTTATGATTTCATGGACCATGATCTGTAATTACTTATGATTCATGTTTTATGAAATAACATTCATTATGCCCAGATAAATTTTTATGATCATTGATATGAAGGGTATTATATTCTATTTTCATGGTCATATTCTCATACATGTATGCACTTGATTATGTTTACATGCCTCCTTTGACTACCCTTAATGAGAATCTGAGCTCACCCATTTTCTTAAGATTTCATTTAACAAGGTTATAAAGAAAGGCTTTAGTTATGGGTAATAATGGAGAAGATCATTATCGGATATGTTGAATAAAATTCACCAAATCAGAATAATTTTCTCCAAGAATCCAAAGGCTCTAAACTAATAAGGTCAATTTGAGTGTATTTGTTTAATGTATTATGTTTTATGAAAAAGTTATGTAATGTCTATGAATAAAAAGTGAGGGTTTTTATAAAACTACATATCGGATAATTAGTAGATTGATTACCACTAAATGTTCTAAATAATGTAGATTACAAGGTACTCCAAATCAAGACTAACAGTAAAATCCCCTGAGATTATCTCATGTGAGTCAAACAAGATCTTATGGTAGAGGAGAAATTTATCAGCATGTTATATAGTCTATTCCAACTATATTGGATGATGGGACATATACCATTAGAGTTATGATTGTTGTATTAGATACCCATGTGTTTTTTTATATAGAGGTGAGTAACAATTCTTTATATTTTCAATTTTATTAAATTATTTAGTCTTGTTTTTGGAAGACATGGATGGTGTCGTTAATATTGCAACACTATTGGTAGTGTGGTAAAAAATAGCAAACAGTGCAAAGATTTTTTTCTAGAAATCAGTGGTTCAAATTTCATTTGGGAATTTGTAATATTGGAAATAATGTGGTTCAATTTTATTCTATTTATGGATCAATAAGTTCTATACCAATATCACATAAAATCTTACCAGATGAGACTTCTTTTTCTATCTCTATAAAGAGGTTTCTATTTTCACTAGGGTGAGTGGGATGATTAGGCCAATTGTGAGGGACCAATTCAGTGTAGATTAGACGATCACCCATCTCATATATTTTTTCATTCTCTAGAGGGTGTTCGTATATAGTAGGAACATTTTCCACTAGTGGTATAACATTTTAATGATTTCATTTATGAAAAGATTTATTAGATTCCACCAGAGTGGTATATTGAGTTGTTTATCAAGTTAGTTCTGAGAGAAGATTTTGATCTTATACATAGTTATAGGGCCAAACCAATGTACATTCATTAATTGGAAGATTAGATGGAAGATCTGGAAGATAAGGGTTTCATAATACCTTTTATTTCAACATGGGTTTGTATCATAATTTTCTCAAAGAATAATGATGTGACTTTGTGATTGTGTGTGTACTATTGAATATATAATTGGATGATGGTCAAGAACTGGTATCCCCTTATATGCATTGAAGATTTCTTTGATCATATAAGAGTTTCTCATATTTTATTTAATATTACCTTAGTATCTTGTTATAATCAGTTGATATTAAGACCATAATACATAAACTTCACTTCTTTGAAGAGAATGTTTTGCTTATATGAGTTCGTGGTAATTTCATTTGGTCTGAAGAAAGAATTGATGATGTCAGTGACATTTAAAAATTGAATCATTTTTCATAGATCAGTTTATTGTGGTTCTCATTGAAAAAATATTATGTACTTCCATTCAGTAAACAAATCATTACCATTATATTGATATCTTCCTAAGTACATTGAGAGATAATATGCTTTATGCTAAGCTACCCAAATATAGATTCTAGATTAGCAATGAAAACTTCTAGGGTCAGGTCATCTAAATGACTAGTGTGTTAGTGAACCAAGGGAATGTTGCATCCATCGTATTCTAAGTGAAGGCTAAAAATTTCTTTCATATTTTGAGCATTATGGTATTTTCATGTTGTTATCTATGTTTCCATATGGACTTATACCGTCTAAAAGCACTATTTTATATGCTGAACAAGAAAGGAGTTAGGCTTTTTTAGTCAGGGGATTGTGTTAGATAATTTTCAGAGCTGAATGATAGTCTAACGTAATCGATGATACATAAGTTACCTAAGTTAGGATAGGAATATATTACGTACTTTTACACATATGGATTTGTATAATGAAAGGTTTTAACGCAGGAGGGCCGTGTGGTTTATTTTTCCTCTAGATATCTGGGATCACATGAGAGTAATTACCCTACTCATGATATGTAGTTTTTTATGGGTGAACATTCCCTAACATACATGATACACAATCTTTCGGGTGATAGATTTTGTGTGTGCATATACCATAACATCCTCATGTACATCTTCATTTAGCATGACTATAAAATTCAATAGAGGAGTGTGGTTTATTATCAAAATATTTGAATTTGAGATAACTTATACACTATGAAACGATATCATTATTCCAGATGGAATTAACAATAAAAACATATCATGGCTGTTTTGGAGTCTTTAAATGAGCGACAGATGATGGAACTCGTTGAACACATGCATCATGATGTTCTAGAGTCCTAGAGATGTGTTATACTAACCAAAAAAATATGTTTTATCCATTATTTAAAGATATTTACAAGAATGTGACATTATAATATCTTGAAATTTTATCAAAGATCCACAACATAACTGTTGGGGATCCACCGTCGGGTTTGTCTCTTAACAGTAAAAACTATGTTCATTACTCTGGCCAACAATGGGTTCTTATAGGCTTACATGAAGAGATGACGATGGTGTTTCAGGACTATAAATGGGTGTACACCTAGGTCTGACTCGATTGTATCATGGCCAACATATATTTGTAATGGTGTCTAGGAATGAAGAATGAGGTAGAACGTTTCACAGAATGATTCTTAACCCCTTAGTAGGTGAAGGATGAGCATCAGAGGCATGTGTGGCTATTACACCTTTTGTCAATTCCGGTATTGAAATGGGATAATGTCAATATATATTTCATTACATAATTTCATAAGATACCTCATAAGATTGATTCCCTATGGGTCATCATATATCTACGGATAAAGGTTGTCCACTTTTCCCTATCCGGAAGACCATCACTTTTGATTATCTAAGAAGACTTTTTGTGGGATAATTAAATTTACTGTAATGTGTTCTGATGTTCATTATTAAAAATATGGAACCTCACATCATATCACAGTTCTATAATGGTATTATGAGGATCCGAGATCTCATGTTCTTTAGATTACATCATAAAATACATAAACTAATGGCTAGTCTAAAAGATCAATTCAGGTTTTGGAGGATATCTTATGAGCCAGTGTGATGAAAATTTTTAGTTCATGGTATTATCATATTGAAGTCGCATAAATTTTGTATAATAATATTATCATTGAGTCAATCCATTTGGATCCATTTGAGGCTTTTTAGGGATGTATATGTGGTTTTCATCTTCTTTATTTGTATGTTGGTGAGTCATTTTTTATTTGACATAGTAACCTACATAAGACATCTGAACAAGTTTAGTTGAACAGGATGTGGTTGTTGAATATGTATAAAATTGATAAATCATAGATGTACTATGGCGGTGACCTTTGAATTTTTAAGTGGATCATTGGGTTAACATTCATGTGTCACCACCATTTGGTTAACACCATATCATGAAATATTGAAATATGTTTCCCTGGTTTGTTAGTCCATTTGAGATTGTTGGGATGGTCTCTCTAGTTCATCGTAATTGTCCCATCAATGGAGAATTGGGGTCATATCTACACTTTCACATATATTATTTTCCTTAATTTCATATATATCTTTATCCCATGATAGACATTCATGACGTAGGAGTTTTTACAGATGCATTATTTTAAGAGAATTTCCTAAGAATATGGGATCATAGTGATAAGTATGTCTGAGGAAGAACCATACATCAAGTTCGAGTGTAGTGGATTCATGAGAATATTAAAGTGGATATCGAGGGAGGGAACCTGATTTGTGTGAAAATTGGTTAGTTTTGTTCACTGATACCCCACCATGATGCATGCAGAAGTTAATGGATGTGATATTACATGGTGTGGAGGTCATAAGGGCATATCTTTTTTTAATACATCCCTCTTATATTTTTAATAATCCCCATTTAGTTGGTTTTTCATTTCTTCAAGAAACCTTTTTTGTTGAGTCTTTTCATTGGGTATAGAGGGAATTTTATAGGGAAAATTACATAAATATAAGGATTTATATTGGATTGAATTAATAGTTTCTATGTTTAAATGTGTTAAAGGCCTTAGAGGTTTCTCCTAGGGTTTGGAAAGATTGAGAGGGGGTTATTTTTTTATATAGAATTTATATTGTGATATATCAAATGGAAACATTCTTTTCATGAACATGTTACATGATGTGAACCTATATTTTAGAAGATATCGTGAACAAATTCATATTGGGAAACTTCTACGCACTGTGAAACTAGTTCACACCCTGAAATGGCCAAATGCGTATAACTGTAACATGAGAAAATTCATTTTTTGTGTATCTCATTAGTCATGAAATTGACATCATTAAATTGTTTCATGTTATATTGGTTTGGGGAATCAATGTATTTATCCATGTTTCACTTATTTCTTATTTTTTATTTCATTATTAATCCTCCTATAATGATTACTAGGGTGTCACCAATAATTGTTTTAGATAATTGTTCCCTCTATAATATCTAATTATTGTGTTTGGTCACTAGTGATTTCCTTCACTCGGGTTTTGTAATTTATTATCCAGAAATAATTTATGGAAGTGTGATATCTTGATTTTCATTTAATTTCAATTTTATCTTCATGAATTTGTGATTTATATTTTCCTTTTCATATCCTTCACTGTCATTATATTTTTGCATTAAATTTTGAGTGTTTTACTTTAATCATTAGAGAAAGGTAGGTGGTTTTATAGAAATACCTATGTTTAGTCTCTTTTTTATGTGTATTCAATACCATATGATTTCTCAAACATAACATGGGAATTTACTGACTCAATAATAAGAGATGATAACAATGTTATTAATGTAATTCATGTATCCATTAATATCTAATAATGTTGAGTACCGGATTGTGTTCACTAATCGGGGGAGCCTACCATTGAATAATAATGCACTGGTTATTGGATTATATCATTAAATATCATGAAATTAGACTATAGGTGATTTTATATGATTGAATCATTGTGTAAAATGGATTCGATAAATATTGAAATGAATAAAGATACATTTATATGATTTGGTTCTTGTATGCTAAAATGATAATGGTTTATAACATAACATGATGAATGAATGGGAATTGAAAGTTAAAAGGAAATTGGATGGATCCTATATTATTGTTTATGATGTACCATTGAAATATAATTTCGATTGTCACATGTGTTTTATCTTATGCCATGATTATTATGGGGATTTTCTCGGTTATGTTGTAATTCTTATCAGATTTTCCTGTGTTATAATAAAATTCTTAAATAGATGTCTTGGACTAGTTATGTTTTATTACTTATAGTTATTGTCTTAGTAATGTTGTAATTCTCATAGGGCTTTTCCTGGTTATGAAGGAATGCATATAGGGCCTTGACAAGATAACCTGAAATGGATATAAATATGTATTTTCATGTTTATATTGTAATATTTATAGTGTTTTTCCATGTTATGTTATATTGTTCATTGTACATGACCCTGTTATTTAGAAATTCCCATATGGAATGAAAATATTATTTTGTAATTTTTTAAAGGCTTGGAATGTTTATGCTTTATAATTAAGAGAATTCCCCAAATTATTTTTTAATTATTATATTTCATGGCTTAGTTATGCAGTAATTCCTATAATGATTGTCCTCGATTTTTGATATTCTTATAGATAGGGAATGGACCCCTTATGTTAAAATTATTATATAGTGGGATTTTATTGTTTTTTTATTATTCTACGGACATGTTATTATGGTTTTTTTGGTAAATATACATTATATGAAATGTTTTGTAATGGTGCCAATGAAGGTTTTCTATTAGACTATATTAAATGACTAATTAAAACTCAAGTCGATTTCTTTATTAATTGCACTAACTATTACGATGGTTTTGATTTGACACAGTGGTGTCAACCTGCTATGTTATATATTAACCCAATTTAGTCTATTGTTTGGTAGCTGAGTAGATTAAATGGATTAAGGATCGTATAATGGAAATTGACATTACTGTTGATTTTCTCTTATTGTATGGGTTGGATCTCAATGATGGGAATAACATGGTGATAATGAATGGGTTCTTTGGTGACTCCCTAGAAATTTTTAACATTTATCTATCTTTAATTTATCTTAATACATAGGTAAATTCCATAAATTAATTATATTAATTTTTTATCATTATATATATATATATATCATTCACTATTTGTTTTTTCTTCTAGTGGTGTATTTATTTTATTACATAATTTACTTTAATTTTTATTCTTCTATTATTAAAACTCCATGATATGATGTACAGTATATGGAATATTTTTCATACACCACATCTATTAGTCCAAAGCAACCACAATACAGGGAGGTGCGTTTAAGGTCCAGTAACCAACTTAGTGTTCCCATGTGATGGAGTGGTGGTCAAGGGAATATTAAAAAAACAAGTTTATCCAGAATGGAATGTTATCCCATGTATTATAATGGTCATAAGAATAAAAATTTAAAATGCTTAGTATTTTAATCAATGGATTTCATGATTAGTAAAAATCATCTTTTAATTTTAAAATTTCACCCATAAAACTTTATTAAAAAAGTGGTTTATATAATCTATTTTTTAAAACATTTACCATTATTACCTAGAATCAAATCATAAAAATAGAAGAAATAAAAGAAATTTTTTATTTCATTTCAGTGCAGTTTCTCAAATAAACAGTTGAGATCCATTAATATTATAGTATTAAAATATTTTAATAGTGTAAACCATAACCATGTATTTTTTCAACAACTCACAATTTCTATACAGAGAACAATTATTTATTACATTACATTGAAACACTCATAATGCGAAAATACGACAACCATACCATTGAATTTATATATTTTATTATTTTTAGATTATTATTTAAATCACCTAATTAAATATATCTTGTATGATATGGAGAAAATAAAGTAATGATTAATAATAAATTAATAAATCACTACATTTCGGAAAATATTATATTCTTATAATGAATAGATATACATTAAAATGGATTAAATGTGAAATTTTATACATATAATGGAAATTTTAATTTGTATTTAACACGTTAAACTTGGACTCTGATTGATTTCAATTAAAAAACAATAATACAGCAATGTCACAAAAATAAAATCTTGTATCTCTAAAAATATCAAATTAATGACTCCACTAATGATGAATTCATGAAAAATAATAGCATAATATATGAGAAAAAATATAACCAAATAACAAATTGACATTATTCATAAAAATAATAAATTTCATGGAAACTTTTTAAATACATTTTACATTCAAATAAATGAATATGAAATAACTTTTGGTCATATATAAATAAATAATTTCGATAATAATTGATAGTTAAAAATTATATGGTTCCCGAAAAAAGAATACTAGATGAAAAAACATTTTAAATTACTATATAGATGCCTGACCAGGGTTCAAGGTCTATGTCCTCCACACCCTACCCATACCACATACGAGTCCCCAAAAAACATGTTTTAATGTTGGAATCACACTAAAAAATTTTGTATATCAATAAGAACAAAAAATATACAAAAACATGTTGTATAAGTACTCCTCCATAGTCACTTTCATTGATCCTAATCATTCAGATTTCCTTTCAACATAAATATCCAAATAAAATAATCAAGAAGCCATATATGATGCATTTTTTTCTAGAACATACCTGATATACCACTGAGCACCTATGTAACGTCCCTGAAATTCCATGTAATGTTTTTTAATATATGGGAATTTTACTAGTCCGTGATAATTGACGGCGAGTGATTTCGAGGCCTGGAGTTCCCGAAATGAATTTCTGAACTTTTTTTGGTACTTTCAGTAAACATATGAGAGGGTTTTTGTAACTTTTGAAACTGTGCTACTAATTGACATCTGAGGGCACCATTGAACTCATAGCACGGATATTCGCTTAAGGGGTCCTTCACCTCGACCGTAGTAGGTTGAGGTTGAAAAATAGAATTTGGGTTTTTTTGGAAATATAAATAAAATAAAATAAACTTTAATTTTATTTTTCTTTTTGTTGAAACCTCTCATGTGGATGGTTTATTGTTATTGACCACCTGAACTAAAACCTCCCACATATGTGTTATGGAGGCAGGGAACACAGAGACTAGAATTCCATCTTTGAATTCTTAAAGGTGGGGACCACCCGAACCCCTTTAATGAGAGAAAACTGCTCAACTCCCCTTATTTAAATTTTTCCAACACAATTTATTAATTGGGCCAATTAATTTTTATAATGTGGTACAATTAATTGTACCAACCAATTTATTTTGATGAACTTAAAATAATTAGTTTTCTATTTTCAAATTTTTGGTGGAATTGGGAGAGGAGAACTTATGGAGGATTCTTCACTCTAATGAAGAACGTGTTCTGCAATGAAGAACACGCTCCCCAAAAAAGAACGCTGATGCAAGACTTCAATATCTTCCTCGAGACATCCTCCAATGGTAGAAATCTTCAACAATGAAGAACCACCTCCATCAAAGAGAGTTTGTCTGATGATTGAGTTCAGATCTGAGGCGTGTGGCGGGCGTGACGAACGTCAACATCTTCAAATTCTTTCCCATGCCAACATAAACAAACTTTCAAGGTAGGGTGGTTGTTTGAATTTCTTCCCCTTACCTATTCTTGATAATTCATCGTAAAATATAGAAGAGATTATATTATCCTGCTACCTCTCTAACATGGAGAGTTTGGGCCAAACAAACAAGGCCCGACCTCTCTGCAAATCTTGTGTTTAATTGTTGTGTTCTTCGCGATGGAGGAGGATGACAACCCACCTCGGTGGGGCACAGGAACGGAGGCCGAAACCACCACCGACCGCAGAGCAGGTAATAGTGCAATGGCGGCCCCCCCATGGCCCCCACGCCTCCCGCGGCCTCCGCCACCCGTGGCTGCCTTTTCCCAGTGGCCTTGCTGCCTGAGGCCCCCGTCATCCGCCCCCACCACGGCCTCGCGCCGCCGATGGCCTCACCATCCTACGGCCACCGTCCTACGGCCTCCTCAGCCCCTGTAGCCCTCTGTGGCCCCCGCGAACTTATTGTCTCGTAGGCTCACGACCACCACAGCTCGTCGCCCCATGGCCCCCGTGGCCTCGTCGTGCTCACGGCCTCCGCGCCGCTCTGCTGCCACCATGCCGGACCGGACCCATCGGTCCGGGTCGACCCAAATCGGGTCGGGTCGGCCCAGGCCAGGTTGGGCCAGTTTGGACATAACCCGTACCAGCTGCGAGCTTTTACTCTATCAGCCACAACTTTAGCACCATGCGTCTGTTTGAAAAACCATCAACGATGTTTTCAACCATGGAGCGAGATGGTCCCTTTGGTTTACCCACATTAGGTTTGGATAATGTTGTGATATGGTCATGTTCGATCGAGCACGAATCCAACCGGGTCCTCGAGACTAAAAGCCTAATAACATACAGACTGTGCGTCTGATTGACACACCGTTTGTTGCGTTGAGACCCTTATGACGTGGTGGTCCTTAAGGATAATTTTTCATGGGACATCATGGTAGTTAGTGTATCAACTAGTGGATTTAGGATCAGACCCTCCTGAAGATGAGCAAGCATAGTGAGGGAACCTAGTAGCTAGCTGTGACGTGAAGAATAAAGAGAGATCATGTGTGCATAAGCACCTAGCGATCTTGTGTGGGTCAGCACAGATCGATCCTGTATGGGTCAAACCCTAGCGATCCTTTGTGGGTCAGCACCAAGCGATCATGTGTGGGTCAGCACCGAGTGATCCTGTGTGGGACAAAATTGAGCGATCCTGCCGGGGTCAGTAGGAGAGCCTCTTAACAGTGTAAGATAATTCAGTATTTACATATACTCATCTCTACTATTGTATATAAGAAATACCGGGTGTGTGCGGAGTCTATACATATGTGGTACGTTCCATTGTATTAATACCTTGGTGGTATTCTTATGTGTGGATTATAGGTGTGGTACTTACCTTCGTGGTACTCCTTCCTTTGTGGAACAGTTGAGATTGGGCTTTTGAGTTGGAATTTGTGTTTCCTCATGATTGAGATGGGCATACATGATAATTAGGTATATGTATTGGCATATACCTAAGTAGAGTTTTTAGTTTACTTCATGCTTTGTGGTTTATCCTTTTTGTATTTTGTGAGACCTTTAGGGTCTCAGGGTCTCTACTGAGTATCATTATACTCACCCATGCACGGGATATGCCCGCACCTTGTTGTGTTTGGTGTAGAAGATGGACAGCGCTGACTGAGGCGAAGTTACCAGGACTGGATGGTTCCCGGAGGTGGACCTTAGACAAGGCGTACTGCAGAGATGTCTGATCAAGAGTTGTACCTACCATTCAGGTAGGATCCATGGCAGGTGTTCACATGAGTTGTTCTAGTTTTCTTGTACTTTCTAGTTGAGCTTGCATTCTAGCCCCATTTACTTACTATACTCACTCTGTTTAGTTTTTAGTTTACTTGAGTTCATCTCTTGATGCGGTCTTGGTTGCATGTGCTTACAGGTTATAAAGGCATTGCCTTCCCAATTTTTGGGAATTCGCCTTTGTGATAGTCGCCAGCCTCTAGCCTATAGAAGGTGGGATTGAGGTAGTCACAACACGAGCCCCTGGGGATGGGTCATTCAAAATTGGTATTAAGGGAGTCAGTTCTATCGTTGATCATAGGACTCTGATATTTTTAACGACACTAGTGTTATGTATATTGAGTGTGGTTATTAGTTTAGGTAATCTAGTTTTGGTGCGGCGACCAACTTATCCATACACCAAGACCATGACTTCTGATTTCCAACATAAAGCACGAAAACACTAATTGCGTGTGTGTTTTAAAGTGTTTTATTTCTGATCTCTTTGAGTTAGCTCACTAGGTATAACTTATTGTCTGTGGCACACCTATTTCTTTTCAAGATGCATCCATGTAGACAACTATCTAGGGTTCCTAGAGTAGTACACACAGATAGCCCACCGTGTGACGATGCCTCAGTGCAGTGCCCTCTTCCGGTAGAGGTACCAGCGGAGGCACCAATTGTACTATTACCATTTGGACCACTGAATCCACTAGCCCGAGATGCAGAGGGTGCATGCCACTTGAGTGTGTTGCGTGAGTTCCTGCGCCAGAGGCCACCCTGGTTCAGGGGAGAGACCGACCCACATGTAGCTGAGGATTTGCTGGAGGCCGTAGTGAGAATCTTTCAACTGGAAGGGACACCATATTATCTCACGGTGATCCTTATCGCTATCCTTCTACAAATAGCAGAAGGCAGATGGTGGAGCATGATGCTTCATGTTCACGATGAGGTGACACTTCATTGCGCAGACATCGAGATCCAGTTTCACGCAGAGTTTTTCGCAACAACTCTTTGCTTTGTGTGCATACAAGATATTATTCATCTACAGCAAGGCAGAACGACTATGGGACATTACTCACTGAGGTTCTCTGACCTCCCATGCTACTCCACAGACATGGTACGAGACCCATTCTTCAGGGCCCAGACCTTCGAGTAGGGGCTCAAGTGAGAGAACAGTGCTTCGATTATTTCTCTTAGCATCCCGACGTAGGAGGTGGTGTTAGAGAGAGACCTCTTAGTGGAGAGTTTCTTGATGAGAAGTCACCAGCAGTGATACCCACCACTAGTCGTCAAGTATTGGAGTCTTCTATAGCTGGCAATAGACAGATGTCATAGAGGTCCAAGAGGACCAGACCTATAAGTTGACGACCATAGGATTCAGGGGGCATTGTGCGGGGAAACCAGAGTAGATCCAATAATGCCAGGAGTGGGCAGTGTTATACTTGTGGTGGGAAGAGTCACATGGCTCATTACTGTCTGAACCATCGTATGGATGATCAGCAGATGGTGAAGGATCACCTAGGTAGAGACAGAGGTTCGACCGAGGAGGTCCGCTGGGAGAAAGAGGATGTGTATGAGGAGTTGGGCAGGAATCTGGCGGTGGGCGATGCGTCGAGATGTTACCTCAACCACCACCAAGTGGTCCACCCCGACCACAAAGAGCATGAGGACAGGGGAGAGCTTAGCTCCAGGAAGGTGAGGCCTATGGTCATGGTGCTCCAGAGATGATACGAGGTACGATATGTGTCTACTCCACATTAGCTGTAGTACTTATAGACATAGGTTCTTGTCATTCTATTGTTGCAACTGCCCTCATTCGAAGCTCGGAGATTCAGACAGAGCTGTTGGATCGATCCTTATAGATAGAGACTTCTACGGGATCAGATTCTATAATTACGCACTGGTGCCAGTAGTGTGAGCTTACTTTAGAAGGCGAGATTTTCAGCTGGGATCTCCTAGTAGCGGCGTCAAGGCCTTACAATGTCATGTTGGGTATGGACTAGTTAACTACAGTCCATGCTCAGATTGACTATATTTGGCACAAAGTGTAGTGTGTCTGCACAGATGGGACCAGTATTACCTTCACAGGAATGAAGGGATCCTATGCAGCATAGAATGGACTTACTCGGAGGAGAGTGTAGTCGATCACTCAACAGTTGGATAGAATTACCCTCAGAGCTATTGATGTGGAGAGTCTGAGCTATCTTGTAGTGGTGGACTAGTACATGGATGTTTTCCCAGAAGATGTTCTGGGTCTACCTCCTCATAGGGAGGTGGAATTTTACATTGACTTGTAACTTAGGATGGCACTAATATCTACACAAGCATATGGGATGGCTTTTGCGAAGCTGCATGAGCTGCGAGTATAGCTAGAGGACATGCAGTGGAAGAGATTCATTTGGCCCAGTGTTTCTCTTTGGGCAGACCCGATTTTGTTTTCCAAGAAGGTGGATGGGAATTTGAGACTTTGTATCGATTATCGGTGCATGAACTAGGTGATCATGGAGAAAAATTACCCACTTCCAAGGATTGATGACCTCTTTGAGCATCTGAATGGATCACGGTGGTTCTAGAAGATAGACCTCTGATCATGCTATCACTAGATCAGAGTACGCGACGAGGATGTGCAGACGATGGCTATCAGATTTCGGTACGACCATTACGAGTTCTTGGTTATGCCATTCAGTGTGACTAATTCTCCAGCAGTGTTAATGGGACTCGGGAATTGGATCGTTCATCCATACCATGATCTCTTTGTAGTAGTATTCATAAAAGACATTCTAATTTACTCGTCTACTGAGGAGGAGGATGCCTATCATTTTCAAATAGTACAGGACACACTCTGAGAGCACCAGATTTATGGTAATCTCTTGAATTTCTAGTTCTGGATCCAAGAGTTTCACTTTTTGAGACATGTCATATCGGAGGCTGGATTTTTAGTGTATCAAGAAAATATTAAGGCGGTATATGCTTAGGAGACACCTAGTAGTGTGACAGAGGTATGGAGTTTCCTGGGTTTGGCCAGATACTACCAGAGATTTATGCTAGATTTCTCCAGAGTTGCAGCACCACTATTGACATGGAAGAAGACAGGTAAACACTTCGTGTGGCCAGAGAAATGCCAGCAAATTTTTCAAGATGTGAGGCAGAGACTGACTAGTGCCCCCATCATTACGCTTCCATAGGAGGTAGTAGGGTACATAGTCTACTGCTACGAATCATGGATCAGACTCGGATGTGTCATGATTTAGGAGAGAGCAGTTATTGCTTATGGTTCATGAATGATGAGAAAGAACAAGCAGAACAATGCTTCCCATGACCTGGAGTTTCCTGCTGTGGTCTTTGCTTTGAAGATGTGATGGCATTACTTGATGGGAGAGTGTTTTCTGTGTACTCTGATCACAATAGTCTTAGGTATATCTTTTCTCAAAAGGACCAAAACCTGAGACAACGATGTTGGATTGAGTTAATCCAGAACTACGACTTCGAAATATTATATACTGTTGGGAAGAGTAATGTTGTAGAAGATGAACTCATAAGGAGGTCATGTATACAGCTACTAGGTGAGGCGACGGAGCAGCTGGTCGCTTTGTAGATAACATTTGTGGATCGGGATGAAGATTCTTTTCTTATGTCTCTTATAGTCACTCCCCCACTTCTTCAGCGAGTCAGGGAGTCGTAGTGTGGGGACACTGACTCTGAGACACGACGTGCTCATATATCCATAGGACAGCCACCTGTTGGATTTTCTGAAGTAGGGGAGCACGCCATTCTCTAAAGAGGATGTACCATGGTACCCGTGTTGATTCGGAAGGAAGTGATGAGGGACTTTAACACATCCCCACTAGTGGTACATCCAGGAGTGGTGAAGATGTATCATGATCTCCGACGACAGCACTTGTGGTTGGGAATGAAGAAAGAAGTTGCAGATCTTGTCTCTCAGTGCCTCACTTGTCACCTAGTGAAGGTGGAGCATCAGGTACTAGAATTGTTGGTTTTTCCTTTAGAGGTTCAGAGTTGAAGTGGTATGGGATATACATGGACTTCATGATAGGACTTCCACATACATACAAGGGACATGACTCGATTTGTGTGATCATCAATCGACTAATCAAGTCATCCCACTTCCTACCAATCAGAGAGCAGGGTTTAGTAGAGAGCATGGGACACCTCTATGTGCAGAAGATTGTGTAGTTATATGGAGTACCCTCGATGATTGTCTCCGATCCTGATACATGTTTTATTTCCCGGCTATGGAGGGGATCCAGGAGGCTTTCAGGATGCAGCTTCATTTAGCACTGCCTTCGATCCTCAGATGGATGGCCAGACTGAGCGGGCTATTTAGACCCTCAAGGACATGCTGCATAATTTCATCCTCGACTTCGGTCGCAGCTGAGAGTATCACTTGCCTTTGGTGGAGTTTTCATAAAACAATAGCTTTCACTCCACCATTGGGATGGCACATATTGAGGCATTGTATGAGTGACCATGCAAATCACCATTGTGGTGGACTGGCCCAAGGGAGTCAGCACTCGTGGGACTAGAGATGGTTCGGGCTACCATAGAGAAGGTGCAGATAATCCAGGAGCGGATGAAGACTAAACAGAGCAGGTAGAAGTCATATGCAGACCGGAGACGACGACCATTGGAGTTCGAGGATGGTGACCTCGTCTTTCTATGGGTGTCACCTCGACGAGGTTTTCATAGATTTGGCTGAGGCGGAAAGTTATCTCCGAGATTCAAAGGACCTTTTTAGGTTCTCAATAGAGTTTCTAAGGTGGCATAATGCTTTGCTCTTCTACCTCAGTAGCACTGGATGCACGACGTCTTCCGCATATCATAGCTGAGGAGATATGTGCACAAGCCCTCTCACATCATCGACCATGGTGAGGTGAACGTTGAAGATGGGGATATTTTTATGGAGGTTCTAGTATAGATTGAAGATTGACAAGAGAGGGTCCTTCGTGGGAGGTCAATTCCTCTAGTGTGCATTTGATGGAAGCACGAGAACCTCCAGGAGAGTACATGGGAGCGGGAGGCAAAGATACGCGCTCAGTACACCAACTAGTTCCCCTAGTTTGAGTTGTGGATTACAGGTATGCAAATCCCTAAGGTGTGGAGAATATAAAGACATGAGAATTACATGTAATTTTTTTAATATATGGGAATTTTATGAGTCCGTGGAAATTAACGGTTCCTGATTCTAAGGCCTTGAGTGCCCAAAATGAATTTCTGAACATTAGTTTGGGTAAGTTCAGTAAACGTACAAGAGGGTTTTTGTAACTTTTGAACTGGTGCTCGGAATTGAAATATGAGGGCACCATTGAGCTCGTTACGCCGGTACTCTCTTAATGGGACCTTAAGATCGATCGTAGTAGGTCGAGGGTGAAAAATAGAATTTGGGTTTTCTGTGGAAATAGAAATAAAATAAAATAAACTTGTATTTTATTTTTCTTTTTGTTGAAACATCCCATGTGGATGGTTTAAAGTTGGGGAACACCTGAACAAAAACCTCCCACATGTCTGTTATGGAGGTGGGGACCACTGAGCCAAAACCCCCCTTTTGAATTACTAATGGTGGGGACCACCCAAACCCCTTTAGTGAGTGAAAACCTCTCAACTCCCCTAATTTAAATTTTTCCAACACAATTCATTAATTGGGCCAATTAATTTTTCCAATGTGGTACAATTAATTGTGCCAACAATTAATTGTGACAACCATTTTAATTTGGTGTACTTAAATTAATAATTTGGATATCTTCAAATTTTTGGTGGAATTGAGAGAGGATAACTTTTGAGGGATTCTTCTCTCCATCAAAGAACACATTCTCCAACGAAGAACACACACCCCAATGAATAACATCAATGCACGAATTCAATATTTTCCTTGGGACATCCCCCGATGGTGGAAATCTTTAACAAAAAATAACCACCTCCATTGAAGTGCGTTTTTCCGACTAATGAGCTCAAATTGAAGGTTTGTGAAGGGTGCGAAGAATGTCGACATCTTCAAATTCTTTCTTATACCAACATCAATGAAAATTTTGAGGTAGGGTGCTTGTTTGAATGTGTTCCCCTTACCCATTCTTGATAACTCATTATAAAATCAAAAAGTGATTATACCTGCTTGCTAGAACTCTAATGCATAGAGTGCAGGACAAAAAAACATGGCCCGACCTCTCCGAAAATATTTTGTTTAATTTTTGTGTTCTTCGCGATGGAGGAGGACGACAACCAACCTCAGTGGGGCACAACAATGGCAGCTGACACCATCGCTGGAAAATATAGCGGCGCCTGTGCAACGGTGCCGCCCCGCGGCCCCCGTGCCACCTGCGGCCTCCGCTGCCCGCCGCCCCCGCCACCCCGTGGCCCTGACGCCTCGCAGCCACCGCACCACCCACGGCCTCTGCCACCCGAGGCCTCCTCCCCCACGGCCGCCGCCGTCCATGACCCCCAATGTAACACCCCATGATTTTATGAGAATTATTTTTTTTGATGTCTTTTGTTCTAAGCTGCACCAAGATTATCTTACGCTATATGCAACACCATATTAGCTTGTAGTATACATAATACTATTCTTGGCCTACGTTACACGCAAGAGAAACCTTCCTCGATAGCTTGTGTTGTACGCAATACCGAGTTTAACTAAACAATGACATGCTATTAAAATATTATATTAACTAGCCATTATGAATAGTAATACCCAATTTTGGAAATTTTATATATTTTATCTTTGAAAATAAACTTCATTTTTGGAATTGGAATATCGAAATTAGACTAGGGTGAATTTTTGGTATTTTTCTGAAAACATTAAATTTTTGATGAATAGTGAAAACACTAAGTTATTGGTTAAAACTGACTTTTTATTTAAATAATAATTTATTTATTTAAATTTATTTTAGGTCAAAATAGATACATAATACCTATATAAGTTCAATGTAATTCATTAGAGTCATTTTATAATAATTTTAGATATATAAAAATTTTATTGAACTTTTTACAATCTTTTACTCAACTCCTAGAAGCATTTGAAAATTTACATAAAACCTAATTTTCCACTTTTGTGAGTTGAATTTTGAAAATCTGAGAGATACAATGAATATAAAGGAGTAAAATGTGGTTCAATATGATAAAAATAATTTTGGTTGAATAGTAAATTTTTACTTTTATTTACCATAGTTAAAAGTAAATAGGGTAATTTTGGGTAAAAATGATATTATTATTACCCTAAAACATGTCATAATTCTATTGGATAAGTTTAATTTGACCAAAACAAACCGTAGGAATAATATATGAACTTATTTGGTCAACTTGGAGTAGATTAGGACACTTATTATTATTTTATTTAAAGATGAGTTAAAATAGTTAAAATTAAAGTTTAATAACTAAATTTTTTTTAATATAGGCTTATACATAAGATAAATTTGACTATAAATATTCATTATAAATCTAAAAAGATTTTGTACAAAGTGGTATTTTATTTCTATTTTTTAGACATTAAATAATTTAATTTATTAACGACACAATGATGGTGTGGTAATTAACTTATTAATTAAATATTAACATAATTGATATTATAAATACTAAAATAAATTTAATTCGAGACTCTTTATGAATTAAACTAATAATATAGGTTAATATAACATATTAGGGTTGGTTAGATGATTTTTTTCGACATAATAATGCTGATTTTAATTTAGGAAAAAAATATCAAATATCGTCAAAATTGACATAAAATAGTTTTTTAAAAATATATTATATTATTAATTGATATAATGATCCTAAAAATCTATGACTCCGCCAAAAGACTTATATAATAATATATATGACATTAATTAACCAATTAAGGTTTGGTTGGCAGTTTATAGTAAGTTTATTAGCCATATAGTTTAAGAATACAAGAAGACACGATAAAAGTTAAATTATTTATCACAGAGTTAAATCTAAACGATAAGGTTAAAATGGTATCCCAAACTTGTCTAAAACCTACTGGTTGAAAGGATTGCGACCCATACCCACCCTATCTTCGAAATAAGTCACTTTGGAGCCATTATAAACCGAATATGAATTTATTATAAAATAATATTTTAGGTTTTTCCTAAGGTTCCCCTCAACCCTCTTATAAAAGGGCACCCCCCCTTCTCTCTAATTCAGACCTCCAAAGCCATTTATATATGCCAACCCCTACCCAAATACCCTCTCAACTGAACTACATTTATCATTGAGGCCTTCCTTTAGTAATAAAGTCACCCTATAGAGCCCTTTTGATCAAATCAAAAGGAAGAACCCAAAGAAGAGGTAAATATCTCACCACCTATTTCAAGTTCCTTTCTTCTTCAACATCCTCCTTATTTGTTGTTTCCATTCTAAAATAATAACTCCAATATATTCTATATACTGTGATGTTAGTAAAAAAAATTTACAATCAAATTATTAATTTTATTCATCCTATGAATGAAAAAGTCACCACACGTGCGTACTTATGGCTTACCGTCTCCACATCGCAGTGTAGTTTGTTATTCAAACATTTCATCATTTGGATGAGTATAATAATGAGTATAAATGATATAAATAAAACATATAACATTATTATGATTCTTCATATATGACATACCATCCAATTATATATGATTTTAATATCAAAAGAATGATATCATCACCCGTGCGTACCTACAGATTACTATCTCCACGAACGCGATGAGATTTATTTTCCCTGATGAACCATTCAAGTATGATTATAAAGTATATATAATAAATTATAATGTAATACATTAAATAATAATTATAATTTTGTTATGTACATATATGTTTCATTTATTTAATTCCATTCAATTCAATAAGGAAATGAAAACAACGTTCATGCGTACGTACGGCCTACCATCTCCATGAACAGTGTATTTCATTCCATTTCTTGATCTATCATATATATTTATATGAAAAATATATCTTATATATAAATAAAGTTTTATATTCTGTAATTAATTAAATCAGGATATAATTAATAATATCAAGAACAACAATTCGAAACATGTACGATAAATGAAACGATTTTACCCAAAACGCTGCTTTAACATGGAATTTACCAAATAACGTGTAATATATAGTCATAAGTGAACCATATATGATATAATAACAATAAATATGATTTTTTAATAAGTAAATGACATTATTTAAATCATTATATAGGTGGTTTAGATACGTATGATGCAAATCAGACCTAAGGTAAGGGATAATTTTGCAAATCTCATTTTTTTCCGAGATTGCTTATATGTAAGTATTTAATTGGATTATATTTTTCATCCATGTACATAAAAATGTTTTTTATTATAAAGTGATTAATATTATCCCATCTATTTTTAAAGTCATTTTTACCCCCCTTTGACTTTTAAATGGTTTTATGGAAGAAATCTTCCTATTATTTACCATATGAGGAACTTTTTTACTTTTCCACCAAAAGTACGAGGAGAATGTTTTTCTAACTTATACGACATGAATGGATTTTTATGGTTTCATAACACCATAATTTCATGAAACTTAATCTACAATATTTCAGAACTATTTTCAACAAAATCCATTTCTTTTAAAATTGATTGGAATTTTGTGAAAAGAAAATGATTTTTGAAGAATAAAGGATATATTCCTCAGGAATTCATTTCAAGTGTTTTATAAAAACCATTTTCCATTTAAGATGACATTATTTAATATGGGTATGTTTCAAGATTTATGTCTCTATGATTTACATGGTTTCTATTTCTTATGGTGAAATGATATCCATTTGTTTTATATGGATTATGTTATGATGGAATGATATTTATGAAACCCATTTTATTCTTTGGGTTATGATGAATGATTTATGTTTATGTTGTGGGACACGTAAGAATGATTAAATTATGAGATGGGTGGGAACTATATATACCTCCAATGTATTGGGAAATGATTTATATCTCGTGCTATAGACATGGATGTAACGACAAGTAAATATGATACAATCATATAGGGCTGCAACGGAAGGTAAACTCGATTCAGTAATAGAATTTTTCCACTATGATGGTCTTGGAAGCAATGCCTTGGCTACTATAGAAATCATAAAATGTGCTTAATGGTTTTCCACAATTACATGTTTTATTCCCATGATATTTTATCATGATTAATGTTCCTTTATGATCTATGCCTTATGTACTGCCAGGATTTATGTCGTTTCTCTAGATTGTAATGTTTTATCTTCATGTTTTTACATTGAAATGTTTATGGATTGTTTTATGTTCTCTAGGTTTACCCTTACTAAGCATTTAAGCTCATTATTTTTATGTCTTCCTTTCCCTATGATATAAATAAAGGTTTTAGGTAATAAAACAAAAGGGGAAGATATTTATGGGAGATGTGGAAGATCTTTCACCACGATCAGAAGATTATGTTCCTTGTTTCCAAAGACACTAAACTAATACTGTCATGGGGTGTCTATTTTTTTATGAATTAAGTATTCCAAAAAAGTAATGTAATTTCTATTTCATGTTTGGGTCTATAAAGTTGGTATTAGAGCGAAGGATTAGTTATCCTTTGGAAACTATGATGCGAAATATTTAGTGAAATCCCAAGAGATATTTATAAGGCATGTCTAGGGATGTATCTAACGTTATGTATAAGTATAGGTTATAGTCCTCGAATTACGGTAAAGATCTTAGAATTAAACATAAGATGTTATATAATGAAGGTAATCCCCCATTATTATGTTGTGTTCTGAGCATGATTTTTTCCTCTCACACTATTATTTTTGGGTTTTAGAAAATGTCTTGAAACAGGAAGATTAACGATGGACTATGGAATGATATTATTCACGAGAAACCAAATGAAACGGGATTTATAATTCCAAACATCATTATTATTACTAATCGGAAATCTCATAATATGATCAATAATCTCAACTTTGGTAAGTTTCCTGAATCAGCTAATAAGAGAAATATGGAGTTTCATGATGATCATAGAGGAAAGAATGATCAATTTCCATCATGTAAATCATGTGGTAAGAGGAATCCGGGAGAATGATTCAAAGGAACTGGAATATACTTTGCGTGTGGAAAAGAAGGACACAAATCCAATAATTGTAAAGGAAAAGGTTCATTTAACACCATGGACAAGGATAATGGTATTTCTTAGACATCAAAAATTGTTAAATGTTTTAAATGTTGAATTTACGGGCATTATGAAAAACCAGTGCTCTAAGGGGAAAAATTCATGAAGAGAATCAGCATGGTCGTATGGGTAGTATTTATGTTGATGATGATGAAGAGAATAAAAATGATATATGAGATGAAAGAAGTGTTGAGGATTAAAATGATGAAGCTCGGTAAATGGTTTAAGAAGGTAGTGGAATAATTGTATGTTTATCAAGAGTTAGGTTGTATAGGTAATTTAATGGTACTATGGAGTAAAGAAACATCTATGGATTGTGACACTATTGTTTTTTCTAAATTATTTGAATGTACATGTTGAATTGTACCGGTAACCATGAAATGTTATTCAGATATTTTTGGAAAGAAGATGATATGAACATAATGAAGGGATAAAGAGATAATGAAATTTTTGATAGTATTAATGATCTCATGACTGATATAAGGACAATGTTATATTAGGGTTTGAGTATATATAAATTTTGGGATTTTTGGTATGTAGAAAGAGTTAACTTTTGACAGCATTAATGTTTTCACTAATGATCAATGGGTATTCATTTTTCAATAGAATAAATTATTAAGATATTCATATATTTTGAATTTGACAAACAAGATATATATTATGATATATGAGAGGGAAATGATGGTATTCACATGCTTTATTTATGAAATTTCTAGTAATAGTTTACTTTATAATATGAGATTGGATAGAATTATTTTGGATAAGACTAAATAATGGAATGGATTAAGTTGGACATCAGATAGTATTGTTTTAGACTTGAACCTTTTTTCGATATTATTTCTATAATTTTGTAATGTGAGGTTTTAGAAAAGGGACGACCTGAAAGATGGACGATAACCCATCGCGTCGGACAAGGTTATGGGAATCAAACCCACAACCGATGTGCGACATGCCTTTATCGCCTACCATTATCCTACAGGAAGTTCCCAGTTTTTAGAAATTAGTTTTATTTTATTAAGTGGTATGATAGATGAAGTATAAGTCCATTTTTTGAATCATATACGATTAGCCTCACCATAGATAGACCTATGTATATTTGATAACTTTTTTAACCTTTTGTTTGAGACAGATGGAATGCCCCATCATTCTATCACTTGATCTGCTAACACTTCACGAATGACAAATTCAACTTCATTTCATTAATATATGAAGTGGAAATTGTTCATGGAACATCCAATGGAGAGATTGTACCAAAATCAAGTATGTATTTCTTCTAATTCAAAATTTTCAACTTTAGGGAAATGATATTGAAAACCAAAAACATCGTCCTAGTACTCTCATATCAGATGAATCAGATGGTACCTTAGATCTTCACAAATTTATAGATTTTTGATTGTTGGCTTTTTTATAGCCATGTTCTCTACCACTCTCTATTAGAACTTTATGGTTAGATTTTTCTTCCATATCCATATTTTCACCTATATTCTTTTATGTGGAAACCCAATGATGAGTTACTTTGGGTATCCGTTATGTTTCTAAAGTTCCTTTTTTTAAATGATGTTTTAGTATTCCTTTTTACGATGTGTGTTTCCATGAATGAAACTATTAAGTAAGAAACCATTTATAACTGTGACAAATTTCGAGGGCGAAATTCATTTTAAGGCGGGTAGAATGTAAAACCCTGAGATTTTATGATAATTATTTTCTTTGATGTATTTTATTGTACTATACACCAAGATTTTCTTGCGCTATACGTAACACCATATTATCTTGTAGTATATGACACACTATTATTGGCTTGCGTTACACACAAGAGAAACCTTCCTCGATAGCTTGTGTTGTACGCAATACCGAGTTTCACTAAACAACGATATGTTATTAAAATATTATATAAACTAGCCATTATGAATAGTAATACCCACTTTTGGAAATTTTATGAATTTTATCTTTTAAAATGGACAACATTTTTTGAATCAGAATATCAAAATTAGCTTAGGGTGAATTTTTGGTATTTTTCTGTAAACTTTCAAATTCAGATGAATAGTGAAAACACTGAGTTAATGGTTAAAACCGACTTTTTATTTAAATAATCATTTATTTTATTTAAATTTATGTTAGGTAAAAATAGATAAATAATACGAATATAAGTTCAATTTAACTCATTGGAGTCATTTTATAATAATTTTAGATATATAAAAATTTTATTGAACATTTTACCATCTTTTACCCACCTCCTAGGAGCATTTTAAAATTTACATAAAACATAATTTTACCGCTTCTGTGAGTTGAATTTCTAGAATATGAGAGACACGGTAAATATCAAGGAGTAAAATTTGGTTCAATAAGATAAAAATAATATTTTGTGAATAGTAACATTTTACTTTTATTTACCATGATTAAATGTAAATAGGATAATTAAGGGTAAAAATTATATTATTATTACCCTAACACATGTCCTAATTCTATTTGATAAGTGTAATTCGACCAAAAACAACCTTAGGAATAAAATATGAACCTCTTAAGTCAACATGGATTAGATTAGGACACTTATTATTATTTTATTTAAAGAAGTGTTAAAATAGTTAAAATCAATGTTTAATAATTAAAACTTTTTTAATATTGGGTTATACATAAAATAAATTAGACTATAAATATTATTTAGAAAGATAAAAATATTTCTTACCTAATGGTATTTTATTTATATTTTTTATACATTAAATAATGTAATTTATTTTTGACCCAATGATGATGCAGTAATTACCTTACTAATGAAATATTAACATAATTAGTATTATAAATACCCAAATAAATGTAATTTGAGACTTTTTATGGATTACAATAATTTTATAATTTAATATCATATATTATGGTTGGTTATATGAATATGGTTCGAAATAAAATTTCTGTTAGGAATTTAGAGAAAACAAAATACCAAACAGTGTCAAAATTGACATAAAAGAGTTTTTAAAAATTATTATATTATTAATTGATATAATGGTCCAAAAAATATAAGGTTAGGAAAAAAGACTTATATAAAAATATATATTACATTAATTAACCATTTAGGGTTCCATGGGTAGTTTATAGTAATTTTATTAACCATATAGTGTAAGAATACAAGAAGACACGTTAAATTATTTAACTTAGAGTTAAATCTAAATGATAAGGTTAAAATGGTAACCTGAATTTTTCTAAAACCTATTGGTTGAGAGGATTTGGACCAATCCCCACCCTAGCCTCGAAATAAGTGAGTTTATAGCCATTACAAACCGAATATGTATTTATTATAAAATAGTAGTTTAAGTTTTTACTAAGGTGCCCCTCACCCCTCTTATAAAAGGGCACTCCCCATTCTATCTAATTCACACCTTGAAAGCCAATTGGTTCTGCCAAGACGTTCCCAAATACCCTCTTAACTGTCCTACCTTAATCCTAGAGGCCATACTTTAGTCAGAAATCCAACCTAAGGAGCCACTTTGATAAAATCAAAAGGAAGAACCCAAAGAAGAGGTAAATATCTCACCACCTATTTCAAGTTCCTTTTTTCTTCCACTTCCTCATTCTTTGTTGTTTACATTATAAAATAATAAATCTAGTATATTCAATATAACGTGATGTTATTATAAATATTTTACAACCATATTAGTTATTTTATCCATCCTATGAATGAAAAAGTCCCCAGACGTGCGTACGTACGGCTTACCGTCTGCACGTCATGGTGTAGTTTGTTATACAAACATTTCATCATTTGTACGGGTATAATAATGAGTATAAATGATATAAATAAAAAATATAACATTACTATGAATATTTATATACGATATACCATCCAATTATAAACTATTTTAATATCAAAAGAATGATATCATCGCTCGTACGTACGTGCGGATTACCGTCTCCACAAACGCGATGATATTCATTTTCCATGATTAAACATTCAAGTATGGTTATAATGTATATATAATAAATAATCATGGAAGATATTACATAATAATGATACTGGATTAATGTACATATATGTTTCATTTACTTAATTCTATTCAATTTAATAAGGAAACGAAAACAGCGTTCATGCGTACGTACGGTCTACCGTCTCCATGAATGGTTTATTTCATTCCATTTATCGATCTATCACATATATTTATATGCTGAATATATATTATATATAAATCATGTTTTAAATTCTTTAATTAAGTAAATAATGATATAAGTAATAATATCAAGAATAACAAGTCGAAACACGTATGATAAATGGAACGATTTTACCCAAAACACTGCTTTAACATCGAATTTCCAAAAGAACATGTAATATGAAGTCATAATTGGGCCATATATGATATCATAACAATGAATATGATTCTATAATAAGTCAATGGCATTACTTAAATCATTATAAAGGTGGTTTAGATATGTACGAAGCGTATCAGACCTAAGGTAAGGGATAATTTTTCAAATCCCATTTTAATCCGAGATTTCTTATACGTAAGTATTTACTGGGGTTATATTTTTCATCCATTTCCATAAAAATGTTTTTTTATAAAGTGTTTAATATTATTCCATGTATGTTTAAAGTAATGTTTACCCCTATTTTACTTTTACACTGTGTTATGGAAGGAATCATTCTTTTATTTACTATACAAGGAACTTTTTTACTTTTCTGGAAAATGTACGAGGAGAATGTTTTTTTAACTTATATAGCTTGAACGGATTTTTACAGTTTTATAAAACCTTATTTTCATTAAGCTTACTCTACAATATTTGCTGAATATTTTAAACAAAATACTTTTCTTTTAAAATTGAATGGCATTTTTTGAAAGGAAACTGATTTTGAAGAAGAAAGGATATTTTCCTCAAGAATTCATTTCAAGTGTTTTATCAAAACCATTTTCCATATAAGATGAAATTATTTCATATGTGTATGTTTCAAGTATAATTTCTCTATGACTTACATGGTTTCACTTTTGTTATGATGTAATGATATCCATTTTTTATATGGATTATGTTATGATGGGATGATGTTAATGAAACCCATTTTATTCTTTGGGTTATGATGAATGATTTATGTTTATGTTGTGGCACACGTAAGAATTATTTCATTATGAGAAGGATGGGACCTATATCCCCCTCCAAGGCAATGGTTTAATATTTTTATCCCAATAGATAGACATGGCTGTAACGGCAAGTAAATCCTGTGCAGTAATACTGGGCTGGAACAACAGGTAAACCCGATTCAGTAATGGAATTTGTCCACTATGATGGTCTTGGCTGCAATGCCTTGGATAATATGGAAATCATACCATGTGATTAATGGTTTTCCACAATTACATGTTCCATTATCATGATATTTTATCATGATTAATGTTATTTAATGATCTATTCCTTTTGTACTGCCAAGATTAATGTCATTGTTCAAGATTTTAATGTTTTATGTTCAGGTTTTTACGTTCAAATGTTTATGGATTATTTTTATGTTCTCCATGTTTACCCTTAATGAGAATTTGAGCTCATCCTTTTTATGTTTTCTAATAACCAGAATATAAATAAAGTTTTTACGTAAGAAAACAAAAGTGGAAGATATTTATGGTAGATGTTGAAGATCTTTCACCATGATTAGAAGATTATTTTTCAAATTTTAAAAAGATACTAAACTAATATGGTCTTTGGGCTTCTGATTTTGTTATGTATTAAATATTTTGAAAAATTTATTTAATGTCTATGTCAGGTTTGGGACTCTAAACCGGTTGCCCCGTGGCCCTGTGCCACCTGCGTCCTCGCCGTCCTGTGGCCCCTACGCCGCCTGCTGCCTCTACCGCCCTCGACCTATACCGCTGGCGGCTGCCGCCGCCACACGGCATCCACCACCTGTCGCCGCCACCGCCCGACAGCCTCCGCCGCCCCATGGCCTCCACCGCCTACGTCCGCTATCACCCTACGGAATCCGCACTGCCCACAGACCTTATGGCCTCACCTCCCCTGCATCCCTCTGTGGCCCCCGCATCCTCCCCGTCCCACGGCCACACGACCCTCGTGGTCTTGTCGCCTCGTAGCCCTTCACGGCCCCTATGGACTTGGGGCCTCTGCGCCACCCTCGCGGGCACACACTGCTTCATGGACCCCACGCCACTCAGTGTGGGCCTGCCGGACCCGGTGGGCCGGGCGAGACCCAGTGGGCTAGGCCGGACAGGGTCAGACCGGACCCAGACTAGCTACGAGCTTTTCTCTCTATCAGTCATAACATTTGCACCAGACATCCATTTGACAAACCATCAATGGCGCTGTAAACCTTTTAAATAGACATACCCATTTGTATACCCACTTGATATTTGGATAAGGATGGGATATGGTCGGGTTGGATCGGGCACAAATCCAATCCAGACATCGGGACTAAAAGTCTAATAACTTACAAACCTGGCATCTGATTGATGCACCGTCTATTGGGTTGAGACCCCTATGACGTGGCGGTCATTGGGAAGCTTTTTTGTGGGAATTCATGGTAGTTAGTGTATTGACCAGTGTAATGAGGAGCAGACCCTCCTAGAGATGAGAAATCTTTGTGCGGGAATCCAGTAGCTGGCTGTGACGTGAAGAATGAAGAGCGATCCTGTGTGGGTCAGCAACTAGCGATCCTATGTGGGTCAGTACCAAGCGATCCTATGTGGGTCAGCACCTAGAGATCCTTTGTGAGTCAGCACCGAGAAATATTATGTGGGTCGGCACTGAGTGATTCTATGTGGGTCAGTACCGAGTGATCCTTTGTGGATCGGCAGCAGAGCCTCTTAACAGAGTAAGATGATTCAGTAGTTACATCTAATCATCTCTACTACTGTACCTAAGAAATACCTTGTGTGACCTGAGTTCGTACCTGTGTGGTACTTTCCTTTGTGGTAATACCTTGGTGGTATTCTTATGTGTGGTGTACATGTGTGGTACTTACCTTTGTGGTACTTCTTCCTTTGAGTAACAGTTGAGATTGGGATTTTGAGTTGGACTCAGTGTTTCTTAATGATTGAGATGACAATACATGATAACTTAGGTATATGTTTGGGAATATACCTAAGTAGTGTTGTCAGTTGACTTCATGCATTGTGGTTTATCCTTTGCCAATTTTGTGAGACCTTAAGGGTCTCGAGCTCCCTACTGAGTATTGTTATACTCACCCCTGCACGGGATATGCTCTCAACTTGTTGTGTTTGGTACAGATGACGGACAACACTGACTGAGGAAGAAGGTACCATGACTAGATGGTGCCCAGAGGTGGACCTTAGACTAGTATTACCAGAGAGATGACTACTTGTGAGTTGTACCAACCCTTCAGGTAGGATCCTTGGCAGGTGTTCACAGGAGATGTTCTAGTTTTCTTGTACTTTCAGTTTCTTGTGCTTTCTAGTTGGGGTTGTATTCTGGGCCCTTTTACTTGATGTACTCACTATGTTTACTTTTCAGTTTACTTGAGTTTGTATCTTGATATGTCCTTGGTTGCGTGCGCTTACAAGATATAAAGGCAATGCCTTCCCAGTTTTAGGGAATATGCCTTCGGTGCTAGTCGTCATCCCCTAGCCTATGGAAGGAGGGCTTGTGGTAGTCACGGCACAGTCCCCATGGGACGGGTCATGATAACCTAATTCATTCTATGACATAGAGAAATGGGAATTTTGGATCCCCATTGGAAATCATAATATTTTTTTGGGAAACTAGAAAGTACATTTGGGAATGGTTTCTCCCACTATTGGAAATCTGACTTTTTCCAACGGTTCTATACCAACAGTTTGTAAAAACCGTTGTTATAGGTCCTTTTTCCCAACAGTTTGGCCAAACCGTTGGGAAATCCAACTTTGTGGCCACTTTTCCCAACGGTTTTCCAAAACCATTGGGAAAGGGTATACCTATCCCAACGGTTTGGCCAAACCATTGGGAAAATTCCACTTTGTGGCCACCTTTCCCAACGGTTTGGCAAAACCGTTGGGATAGGTACCCTGGAAAATCAACCTTCAGCCCAAAATTAATTCCAGAATCAAGAACTATACCAACGGTTTTGACAACCGTTGGTATAGGTCCTGAAAAGTTTTATCATATATTCTTACCGAGAACATTATATAAATCAAAATTTAAAATAATTATGACAATACATATATATATTTATGTAATTATGTTCACATAATTCATGTTAGGTTATTGGTTAAGTCATTCAATGATAAACTAGAGGTCCTGGGATCAAATCCCGGCGAATGTTTTTTTTTGAAATACATATACCAACGGTTCCATAACCGTTGGTATATATTTTCATATTACTTATACCAACGGTTTTCGCAAAACCGTTGGTATAGACCTATCCCAACGTCTTACTTGTCTATGGTTCTCCAAACCGTTGGTATAGGCTATACCAACGGGTTGGAGGCCTATACCAACAGTTCCAAACCGGTGGTATATGTTAGTTTTCCAGTAGTGTCCCAATATGACCACAAATTTGGTCCATCTCGATAACCAAACATGGTCTCTCAATAAATTTTCATTCCATCCTATAAATGAATTACAAAGACAGATCCGACATGTCACAGAAAACAAACATGATCATTGTATAAGTAAAATGATATCATCAAGGGATATCATATATTGGAATTTCATAATAACCATGTAAAAAAATAACTCATATAACAAAAGCATTTTATATGAAGGGGATCGATAAAGAAGATACATGAATATAATAAATTAAAAAAACCTCAATATGAAAAACAAAAAAAAACAAAAAAACTACCCATCACCATGTGATAAATTTATCAACATCCTACAAAGTTACATTTGCATAACTCAGATAGACAATATAATATATATTACCACTAATCAGATACTTTCCTTATTAATACCTTCAATTGAATAAAGTATTTATATATCCATTTGTGTATACATGTAGTGAGAATAGTAATCCAAGTTTATCCAACCATGTTTTCCACATACAAATATTTTTTGAAAATACATAGTGTGCTAATTTGAATATAATTATTTCATGTTATTTATTAAACATGTCTAAAAGTGAAAATAAATAGCATTATAAATTCATTTTTATCAATGAAACCATTTAATAAAATATAAATTAAAATATTTATAATGGGAGAATAACTTACAGTCACTATGGAAGAATCTGATAGATAATATACCACTAATTAGGGAACATACCATAATTAGTGGAGTGGATATACAACTACTTCACTAACTAGTGGGGTAACTAAATAATGTTTATTAGTACACTCTCTAGTGTTGGGGGTCCTCATACCATCATGGGTAATATATCCAGGTTCCCATGGATTCCCAATTAGTTTAACTGCATAAGATATTATTCCAGAAAGGGTTATATTATAGATTAATAAATTATGAAAAATCTCTATATTATCATGTGAACCAGGATTTAATGTTGTTTCAAACACTTTAATCAGTGATAGTAACTGAAATTAACTATTTCATTTAACTAGTTTTAAATCATCATTTAATCAACTTATAACAGGATTTAAAAACCACATAAATAATTAAAAAAAATTTAATCACTAAGGGATTAGATTATAAATAAATAATATATTCAAATAACCATATAATGGATATTGAATAAATTTTTAAATAAGATATTTAAATCCAAAAATCAAAGTTATAATTAAAAATGGAAATATATATAACCATTTTATATATTTGGAAGAAAGCAACGATACACTAATTAAATCCTCTTAATATGAAGGAGTGGAATACTTATAAGGAAATGATGATCCTAAAATATCCAAACTCACACCATTAAAATCAATCAATGGAATCACTATGTGACTATTTCCCTGATTTAGAAAGAAATACCAAAATTAATATTAGTGCTAAGGTAGATGAATATAGTAAAATGCATATTAATTCTAGGTGATTTATGGAAAATGATCTACTAAATTATCAATTGAATATGTAAAATGGAATAATATCTCCAAAATTGGCACCTGGAGGTTTCATAATTGAGGATTAAATTTGTTTGAATGTGTTTTAACTCAGTAATGGGACAAAAATTGTAAAAATATTAAAATAAAAAACATAATATAGAGGAAAAAATATAGATTATAGTGTTATAGAATGATAAATCTCTACATAATAAGCTATGACATAGACCCATATGCTATTCCATAGATATCTTATATGGGGATTAATAATGACTCCCTCCCCTCCACCCTTGAGTCCATCCCTCGACATCTATCATCCAATGTTTTGTTTTAGTCCACCTCTATAAGTTATTTCCACCATGTCCCAGAGTCTAGGACTACACATTATAGAGTCATGTATCAACATCATAAACAAACTTGGGATCCCCTCCCCATACCCTAGTACATAACTTTAGTGGTGCGTCCTACTGATACATCATCCAAAATACTATAGACCAACAAACGAATTATATATAAGGGTGTCAATTGTAAAAAATTTTAATAAATACTGAATAATTTGAATACTAATCAATGAATAATTGGTTCCACAAAAAAAGAAATCATGGGGTGAATGAAATAAATATTTAAGGGTAAATTGCATTGATACAACGATTTACCATAACTCATACACACCCATATTGTTGTTCAAGGAGTAATGTAACTTGTTGTTGATTCATGTATAAAATATTATTTAATTATTGCATTATTCTATTTGGATATGTTTATAATGTGAACCAATAATATTAATACTTTTAATTGTTAAAATAATACAAAAAAGTAAACAAACTTGAAAAATTATTAAGACCTATTGATCTAATTTATGTTGAAAATATTTTGGTCAATAATGTAATGACTATGAAGATTATTTTTTCATTGTATCACAATTAAATTCCCATTGTACACAATAGTTGAATCATACATATAAAAGGGTAATTAAAACTCCCTTTGAAATGGTTTGGTCTATAATGGTTGATGAATTTTCTCCAATTTCCTTTTGGTATTATTCTCTATAAATTTCATCATTTACAGTAAACCATGTTCCACCAAAGGACGTTCAAATGACACTACATTAAAAGTAGATTAGGAAACAATATAAATTCATTTTTAAAATTATTTTGCGTTGTGCTGAATAATTCAAACACAATTCCTCTTGTAAAATTGAATATAAATTGGTTAAATGTATATTTTTGATTATCTAAAAAATTATTTTTGTTACGTATATATCGTGGAAAAATTAATCTATATAACACCCTGATATTTTACCATCTCATTAAAATTAGGAAAATATTTTCTGATTGATGGTTTTTGATAGACATGGACCTGGAATAAAATGAATAATATCTTATTTTATTAAGATAAAAGATCTCGATGAATGAAAAAATTAATACATTAGGATAATTAATTATGAAAAATCTTCAAGAAAAATATATATAGGACATAATCAGAAGAATATAAAAAGACAACAAACATTAAGTCCTTATGCTCATGGTTTTCATTGAAGATCATATCTAAGACTATAACTATGAAAATAATGATAAAGTAGAAATGAAATATATATTTTCTAAATGATGTAAACATATTAAAAGATTGATTCTAGATATATGTACTGGGTTATATATATGAATATAGAATAAAAATTATAAATATATATATATATATATATATTGGATATAAAATAATTGTAAATTAGGTCATTTAACTTATGATTGTTAGATATATGTTAACTATATATACCAGTTTACTAAAGGTATATTAATTTTATTTAATTATCAGTATCAAATTTAAAGTATTCAAATTTATTAATAAATAATAATTCCAAGATTAAATAAAAAATATTTAAATGAAATATATAATTAAGAATACTTTTTCTATAGAATATTATTATTATTGGCATTAATAAAGGATTTGATGTGTTTAGAAAATTCAATGAATGTATTATAATAGTTATGGGATTCTAAAAAATAAATGGGAAGATGAAAAAAAAATATTTTTCATAAGATGTGATTAAAATCATTTAATGCTAAAAAAATTGTAAAATATTATTTTATTCAGTTTTGTGTTTTTGTATTAAAAAATTGAATTTATCATATTTTATTAATTATAAAAAATAATTTATTTATTGCGATGCATAGATATATACATTATAATTAATTTAAATAAAAAATGAAATGAAATAATACAAATATAACATAATGTTTAAAAATTGAATTAATTATAAGAATAATATTTTAACAATTTATATGTTTTCATTTAATAGTATTATATCTCATATTTATATACAAAACTATAGTTATTTGAGTAAAAAAATTATTCTTCATATTAAATTATTGAAGGATGGTGGATTTTCATTTTCAATAAGAAAGTGATTTTATTTTTTAAAAAATTGATTTACCACATTAAAGGTATGATGAGGTCGAAAAAATTGGTTAAGGTGTAAAGGATTAAAAGAATTAAAAACAATATAAAAATTATGTGTACGAGGGTACTAATAGCCCATATTTTTTTACCACATTAGATATATTTTCCATGAAAAATAACTACCTAACTCCTCTGGGAATAAGTATTTATGGAAATACCACTCAAAATGACTTATTAAAATACCCCTCCTCCACCTATATCTAACAACTCTGTACACAGGATTCTTTATTGTTGGATGTAAAATATTTTCCAGTTTATAATTATATATGAGAAATTATATATTATGGTTCAATTTAATGTGATTTTGTCCTTCATTCTGAAGGAACCCATATTTGGAAGGGAGGATTCCACAAGGAATGTACTTAAGTAATTATCTTGTTTTTCAAACAACCTTCTCATCTCAACTATTGATAAATTTCATTATAAAATATAATGATGTTATATTAATAACAATATGTTACTATAAACGTTATACTACTATTATATAACATTAAATATTTAATAATTCACTAGTTTATGGAGTTCGTGTTTCAGTTAATTTGACCTTCTACATTAATGATGTAATACCAACATCATCATTTTCATCATGATTATATGTTAATAAAATAATTTTTTTAATAAATAAAATTTTTCAAAAATTTATTTCAAGATTTAATTTAGATAAGTATGATATAAAAAATTATTATTCATTATAAACAAACGTGTTGTTATCAGAAATTTAAACAACTACAGAAAATTTGTTCAAATACTGATATTATTTATATGTGAACGATAGATTCACCAGTAATGTAACCCTTTTTAGTGCTAGAAAAAGTTATAATAAAGGCCCCCTTTATCATCTATAAAAAAACAACTCATAAATATTGGTCCTTACAAAAACTATGAAAAAGAACTAATGATGGGGGCCTTATCGGCGATTGTAAAAAAGCGGGGATAAAGGGTGTCCTATTACACTCACTAAAAAAATTCCGTTATAAAGGGGTCCATTTAACAACAATATTGAAAACAAATTAAATAATTAGGGGCCCTTATAAGCACAAGTAAAAAACTCTTGACAAAGTAGGGAATTGATTCTTGCTTTTTATAGCTCTTAGAATTGTTATATTTCATAAAAAAGTACATTACATTAAAAATAATATTTATATATATTTTTAATTATAATTAGATAAAAATATATTATGTTTTTTTAATAAGAAATAGGTAAGGATAAATACATATTTACACATAATATATAAAATATTTAGTGAAAGGGATAAGTTAATATTTAAAAGTAGCATTAATCAATAATTAGGTAATTATTATCAATTAATAGTCATACATTTACGATCTGATGAAATAAATATTAAATTATTTTTTGAATGGACTATGATAAGTTAAAAAATGTCTTGAACTTCAAATGATCATAACATTTTATTTTAATGTCTATTAATGATTTTCCAGATATCAAATCCAAGCATGAAAAATTATTGATGTTGTGGGGACTAGACGGGATCATGTGATCTATTATTAGTAGATTAAGAGTCTTAAATGGCCTCCAAAACTAATATTTTTGTTTGGGGATCCATTTTTTAAATATTTGATGTAATTTTAACCTTGTTTGAGGGGGTATTAGTTTTTTATGGTGGATACTGAAAAAAATCATGGGGCATACATTCATATTGATATTATGGTTTTGGTTTTCTTTATTTATCATAATGTAGTTTTTTAATTTTATATATTCATATTATAATGAATATACATATAATATATGAATTTTAAAAATACATATTAACATAAAATAGTATTTTCAACTATATAAACTATATAAAATAAAATATTTATTAATCATTTAATTTAATATAAATAATTATTAGTTTTATTTATCATAAAAAATGCATTAAGATATATATATATCGATTTATATTTCTATTTAGGTAAATATGTATATATATATATACCTGTATGTCAATAAAAAAATATAATTATGTATATATTCTAATATATGTACATAAATAAATATATATATATTTTAGGTATGTGAAAATATAAATTTGTAACTCTGTAAATATGTGTGTATGTGGGTCTATCAGTATTTTGATTATACATAATATCATAATATGTTTTTTATATAAATATATCATTATAATTTAATAATGTATATAAATGAATTTATAATAAAATAATATGATTATATATATAATTATTAAATATGTGCATGTGTATTGGTGAACATATATATATATATTGATATTTATATTATAATATATTTAAATGAATATTAATATATAAATATTTAAATAAATGTAATTATATATTTCTATCATACACGCATGAACAATCACACAAAAATATATGTAATAAGTTTATTTAAAAAATTAAAAATATATATTATTAATAATTCAAATGTATGTAAATAATTATAAATCAGTAGAAATTATACCATAATATAGAATAAATAAATACATAGTAGTGGTAAAGTGTTTTGATTTTCACATGGAAGTCATAGGATCAAATCCAACACATATAGTGGTGGGTGAGTAATAGTGTATCACTATAGAAGGGTGTGTGAGGGATGAGGAAGGTGGTGTGTTTGTGGTCGTTAGTGGAGTGATCATAAAGGGGATCCCATGAAATGATAAATGCTATAACTTTTCACCATTTTTAACAGTGGTAGAAAAATTCAATGAACAAGACAACGATTAATAGTTTTATAAAAAGACTCATAACATAATCCTTTATCATCGCCTTTTTAGTACCAATAATGAAAAAATTTATCAATGCTGAAAAATCATTGATAATACGGTTAATTTTCAGCACTATCTAAAAGAAATGACAGAATTTCCAACTATCATCACTTTTTTTACAACTGATAAATGTGGGATTTTAACATCTCTTCTTTTGTCAATGATTTATAAGTGTTTATTATAGCCCCATTTAAGCACTATTATATGTATATTTTGTAATTGTGTTAATCGATATAATATCATAATGGATTCCATTCTCATGAACTAGACAAGTAATTTTTATCAAATAAATATTTAGAATAAAAAAATTCCAATACAATAATTAATATCAAAATAAGTAATATTTTACCATCTAACAAGTATTGAAATATCCATTATTAATCTTTTATGAAACAGTCAAAGATATTAACATATGGTAATGAAAATAAATAATAACAAACTAATATATGTGTAATAAATGATTATAATTATTGAATATGAATGTAAATATATTTTAATACTTTTTTGAATTAATTAATCATGACTCATTTTTTTCTAAAGTGTTGGTTGAATTATCTAAATTGATATTATGAGTAAATTTATGGCTTTTAACCAAGTCTCACATTAAAATAGAGATTTCTTATGACTAAATTCCAAAATTGAATAATTATATTTTATTTCATTATAAAACTTCATATATTATAATCTCTTATAGTGATATATTGTTTTTAAATGCCATTTTACCATTTCACCTTCCCTTGGATGATAGTTAAACTAAAATGATTTTTTAAAATAGAGTCAAACATATATTTTCATTCCTGTAAAAATTCATTTTATTCCTATCTAATATCCTGTGTGGGTCAGTACCTAGCGATCCTGTGTGGGTCAGCACCGAGCGATCCTGTGTGGGTCAGCACCTAGCGATCCTTTGTGAGTCAGCACCGAGAAATCCTATGTGGGTCAGCACTGACCAATCTTATGTGGGTCAGTATCGAGCAATCCTGTGTGGGTCAGCAGCATAGCCACTTAATAGAGTAAGATGATTTTGTAGTTACATCTAATCATCTCTACTGCTTTACCTAAGAAATACCTTGTGTGAGTTGAGTTCGTACTTGTTTGGTACCTTCCATTGTGTTAATACCTTGGTGGTATTCTTCTGTGTGGTGTGCCTATGTGGTACTTACCTTTGTGGTACTCCTTCCTTTGTGGAACAGTTGATATTGGGATTTTGAGTTGGACTCAGTGTTTTCTAATGATTGAGATGACAATACATGATAACTTAGGTATATGTTTGGGAATATACCTAAGTAGTGTTGTCAGTTGACTTCATGCATTGTGGTTTATCCTTTTTGGATTTTGTGAGACCTTAAGGGTCTCGAGCTCCTAACTGAGTATCATTATACTCAACCCTGCACGGGCTATGCTCGCAACTTGTTGTGTTTCGTACAGATGACGGACAGCGCTGACTGAGGACGAAGGTACCAGGACTGGATGGTGCCCATAGGTGGACCATAGACTAGTCTTACCGTAGAGATGACCGATTGAGAGTTGTATCTACCCTTCAGGTAGGATCCTTGGCAGTTGTTCACAGGAGTAGTTCTAGTTTTCTTGTACTTTCAGTTTCTTGTACTTTCTAGTTGGGCTTGTATTTTGGCCCCTTTTACGTGATGTACTCACTATGTTTACTTTTTAGTTTACTTGAGTTCTTATCTTGATATGTCCTTGGTTGTGTGTGCTTACAGGTTATAAAGGCAATGCCTTCCCAGTTTTAGGGAATAAGGCTTCGGTGCTAGTCGCGAGCCCCTATCCTATGGAAGGAGGGATTGTGGTAGTCACGGCACAATCCCCAGGGGACGGGTCGTGATAACCTAATTCATTCTATGACATAGAGAAACAGGAATTTTGGATCCCCATTGGAAATCATATTGTTTTTTTCGGAAACAAGAAAGTACATTTGGGAAAGGTTTCTCCCTATATGACCATAAATTTGGTCCATCTCGATAACCAAACATGGCCTCTCAATAAATTTTCAATCCATCCTATCAATGAATTACAAAGATATATCTGACATGTCACATAAAACAAACATGGTCATTGTATAAGTAAAATGATATCATCAAGGGATATCATAGATTGGAATTTCATAATAACCATGTTAAAAAATAACCCATATAACAAAAGAATTTTAATTGAATGAGGATCTATAAAGAAGACACATGAATATAATAAATTTCAAAAACCTCAATATGAAAAACAAAAAAAAACAAAAAAACTACCCATCACCATGTGACAAATTTATCATCATCATAAAAAGTTACATTTGCATAACCCAGATAGATAATATTATATATATTACCACTAATAAGAACATTTCCTTATTCATAACTTCGATTGAATAAAGTATTTATATATCCATTTTTGTATACATGTAGTGAGAATAATAATCCAAGTTTATCCAACCATGATGTCCACATACAAATATTTTTTGAAAATACATACTGTGCTAATTTGGATATAATTATTTCATGTTATTTATTAAACATGTCTAAAACTGAAAATAAATAACATTATAAATTCATTTTTATCAATGAACCCAATTAATAAAATATAAATTAAAACATATATAATGGGAGAATACCTTGCAGTCACTATGGAATAATCTGATAGATAATATACCACTAATTAGGGAACATACTGTAATTAGTGGAGTGGATATACAACTACATCACTAACTAGTGGGGTAACTAAATGATATTAATTAGTGAACTCTCTAGTGTTGGGGGTCCTCATACCATCATGGGTAATATATCCAGGTTCCCATGGATTCCCGATTAGTTTAACTGCATAAGATATTATTCCAAAAAGGGTTCTATTATAGATTAATAAATTATGAAAAATATATATATTATCATGTGAACCAGGATTTAATGTTGTTTCTAACATTTTCATTAGTGATACTAACTAAAATTAACTATTACATATAAATAGTTTTAAATCATCATTTAATTAACATATAACAGGATTTAAAAACCACATAAATAATTAAAAATAATTTAATCAATAAGGTATTAGATTATAAATAAATCATTTATTCAAATTAAAATACAATGGATATTGAATAATTTTTTAAATTAGATATTTAAATCCAAAAATCAAAGGCATAATTAACAATGGAAATATATATAACCATTTTACATATTTGGGAGAAATCAATGATACACTAATTAAATCCTCTTAATATGAGGGAGCGGAATAATTATAAGGAAATTATGATCCTAAAATATCCAAACTCACACCTTTAAAATCAATCAATGGAATCAATATGTGACTATTTCACTCATTTAGAAATAAATAACGAAATGAATATAAGATCTAAGGTAGATGAATATAGTAACATGCATATTAATTCTAGGTGATGTATGTAAAATTATCTACAAAATTATCAATTGAATATGTAAAATGGAATAATATATCCAAAATTGGCACCTGGAGATTTCATAATTGAGGATTAAATTTGTTTAAATGTGTTTTAACTCAGTTATGGGACAAAAATGGTTAAAATATTAAAATAAAAATAATAATATAGAGAAAACATATATAGATTAAAGTGTTATAGAATGATAAATCTCTACATAAAAATGTATGACATAGACCCATATGCTATTCCATAGATCTATTATATGGGGATTAATAAGGACCCCCTCCCCTCCACCCTTCAGTCCATCCCTTGACATCTATCATCCATGGTTTTGTTTTAGTCAACCTCTATAAATAATTTCCACCATGTCCTAGATTCTAGGACTACACATTATATAGTCATGTATCAACATCATAAACTCACTTGGGATCCCCTCCCCATACCCTAGTAGAAAACTTTAGTGGTGCGTCCTACTGATACATCTTCCAAAATACTATAGACCTAGAAAAGAATTATGTAGAAGGCTTTCAATTGTAAAAAGAAATAATAAATAATGAGAAATTTGAATACTAATCAATGAATAATTGGTTCCACAAAAATAAATAAATCATGGGGTGAATGAAATAAAACTTTAAGTGTAATTTGCATTGATACAACGATTTACCATAACTCATACACACCCATGTTGTTGTTCAAGGAGTAATGTAACTTGTTGTTGATTCATGTATAAAATCTCATTTAATTGTTACATTATTCTATTGGATATTTGTACAATATGAACCAATAGTAATAATCCTTTTAATTATTAAAATAGTATAAAAAAGTAAACAAAATTGAAAATTTATTAAAACCTGTTGATCTAATTTAGGTTGAAAATATTTTGGTCAAAAATGTAATGACTATGAAGATTATTTTTTCATTGTATCACAATTCAATTCCCATTGTACACAATAGTTGAATCATATATATAAAAGGGTAATTAAAACTCCCTTTGAAATGGTTTGGTCTATAATGGTTCAGGAATTTTCTCTAATTTCCTTTTGGTATTATTATCTATAAATTTCATCGTTTACAGTAAACCATGTTCCACCAAGGGACGATCAAATGACACAACATTAAAAGTGGATTGGGAAACAGTATAAATTCATTTTCAAAATTATATTGCGTTGTGAGGAATAATTCAGACACAATTTCTCATGTAAAATTGAATATAAATTGGTTCAATATATATTTTTGGTTATCTAAAAAATTCTTTTTGTTACATATATAATCTATCATGGGAAAATGAATCTATGTAACACCTTGATATTTTACCATCTCATTACCATTAGGAAAATATTTTCTGATTGATGGTTTTTGATAGACATGGACCTGGAATAAAATGAATAATATCTTATTTTATTAAGCTAAAAAATCCCGATGAATGACAAAAATTAAAACATTAGGATAATTAATTATGAAAAATCTTCAAGAAAACTATATATAGAACATAATCAAAAGAATATAAAAAGACAACAAGCATTAAGTTCTTATGCTCATGGTTTTCATTAAAGATCATATCTGATACTATAACTATGAAAATAATGATAAAGTAGAAATGAAATATAAATTTTGAAAATGATGTAAACATATTAAATGATTGATTCTAGATATATATATTGGGTTATATGTAAGAATATCGTATAAAAATTATATATATATGTATATTTATTGGATATAAAATAATTTTAAATTAGGTCATTTTACATATTATTGTTAGATATATGTTAACTATATATACCAGTTTCCAAAAGGGATATTAATTTCATGTAATTATTAGTATCAAATTAAAAGTATTCAAATTTATTAATAAATAATAATTCCAAGATTAAATAAAAAATATTTAATTGAAATATATAATTAAGATTACTTTTTCTATGAAATATTATTATTATTGGCATTAATAAAGGATTTGATGTGTTTAGAAAATTAAAAAAATGTATTATAATAGTTATGGGATTCTAAAAAATAAATGGTAAGATGAAAAAAAATTATTTTTCATAAGATGTGATTAAAATCATTTAATGCTAGAAAAATTGTAGAAAATTTTTTATTCAGTTTTGTGTTTTTTATTAATAAATTGAATTTATCATATTTTATTAATTATTAAAAATATTTTATTTATTGTGATGCATAGATAAATACATTATAATTAATTTAAATAGAAGTTGACATGAAATAATACTAATATAACTTAATGTTTAAAAATTTAATTAATTATAAGAATAATATTTTAACAATTTGTATGTTTTAATTTAATAGTATTATTTCTAATATTTATATACTGAACTATAGTTATTCGAGTAAAAAAAGTAGTCTTCATATTAAAATATTGAAGGATATTTGAATGTCATTTTCTATAAGAAAATGAATTTATTTTGTTAAAAATTGATTTACCGCATTAAAGGTATGATGAGGTCGAAAAAATTAGTTAAGGTGTAAAGGATTAAAAAATTTAAAAACAATATAAAAATTGTGTGTATGAGGGTACTAAGAGCCCGTATTTATTTTACCACATTACATATATTTTCCTTGTAAAATAACTACCTAACTCCTCTGGGAATAAGTATTTATGGAAATACCACTCAAAATGACTTATGAAAAGACCCATCCTCCACCTATACCTAACATCTATGTACACATGGTTCTTTATTATTGGATGTAAAATATTTTCCATTTTATAATCATATATGAGAACTGATATATTATGGTTCCATTAAATATGATTCTATCCTTCATTCTGAAGGAACCCATATTCGGAAGGGAGGATTCCACAAGGAATGTACTTAAGTAATTATCTTATTTTTCAAACAACCTTCTCATCTCAACTATTGATAAATCTCATTATAAAATATAATGATGTTATATTAATAACCATAAGTTACTATAAACGTTATACTACTATTATATAACATTAAATATTTAATAATTCACTAGTTTATTGAGTTCGTGTTTCGGTTAATTTGACCATCTAAATGAATGATGTAATACCAACATTATCATTTTCATCATGATTATATGTTAATAAATTAATTATTTTAATAAATTAAATTTTTCAAAAATTTATTTCAAGAGTGTATTTAGGTAAGTTTCATAGAAAAAATTATTATTCATTATAAACAAATGTGCTATTATTATTAATTTAAACAACTACATAAAATGTATTCGAATAGTGATATTCTTTATAAATGAAAGATAGATGAACTAATAATGTAACCCTTTTTATGTGCTAGAAAAAGCGATAATAAAGTCCCCCTTTATCATTTTTAAAAAAAAACTCATAAATATTGGTCCTTACGAGAACTATAAAAAAGAACTAATGATGGGGGCCTCATCGGCGATTGTAAAAAAGCGGGGATAAAGGGCGTCCCATTACACTCACTAATAAAAAATCCTTAATAATGGGACACATTTATCAACACTATGGAAAAAATCAAATAATTAGGGGCCCTTATAAGCACAAGTAAAAAAGTCTTGACAAAGTAGGGACTTTATTCTTACTTTTTATAGCTCTTACAATGGTTATATTTCATAAAAAAGTTTATAATTCATTAAAAATAATATTTTTATATATATTTTTAATTATATTTAGATAAAAATATATTATATTATTTTAATAAGAAATAGGTATGGATAAATACATATTTACACATAATATATAAAATATTTAGTGAAAAGGGATAATTTAATATTTAAAAATAGTATTAATTAATAATTAGGTAATTATTCTCAATTAATAGTCATACAATTACAATCTGATGAAATAAATATTAAATTATTTTATGAATGGTCTATGATAAGTTAAAAAATGACTTGAACTTCAAATGATCATAACATTTTATTTGAATAACTATTAATGATTTTCCAGATATCAAATCTAAGCATGCAAAGATATTGATGTTGTGGGGACTAGACGGGATCATGTGATCTATTTTTAGAAGATTAGAAGTCGTAAATGGCCTCCAAAACTAATATTTTTGTTTGGGGATCCATTTTTTAAATATTTGATTTAATTTTAACCTTGTTTGAGGGGGTATTATTTCTTTTATGGTGGATACTGAATAAAATCATGGGGTATACAATCATATTGATATTATGGTTTTGGGTTTCTTTATTTATCATAATGTAGTTTTTTTAAAATTTAATATATTCATATTATAAAGAATATACATATAATATATGAATTTTAAAAATACATATTACCATAAAATAATATTTTCAACTATATAAACTATATAGAATAAAATATTTATTATTCATTTAATTTAATATAAATAATTATTAGTTTTAGTTATCATAAAAAATGCATTAATATATATATATATATATATCGATTTATATTTCTATTTATGTAAATATGTATATATATACACGTGTGTGTCAATAAAAAAAATAATTACGTATATATTCTAATATATGTACATAAATAAATATATACTCAAATATTTTTTAGGTAGGCAAAAATATAAATTTGTAACTCTGTTTGTAAATATGTGTGTATGTGGGTCTATCAAAATTTTGATTATACATAATATCATAATATTTTTTTATATAAATATATCATTATAATTTAATAATGTATATAAATGAATTTGTAATAAAATAATATGATTATATATATAATGATTATATATGTGCATGTTTATTGGTGAACATATATATATATATATTGATATTTATATAATAATATATGTAAATGAATATTAATATATAAATATTTAAATAAATTTAATTATGTATTTATATCATACACGCATGAACAATCACAAAAAAAATATGTAATAATTTTATTTAAAAAATTATAAATATATATTATCAATAATTCAAATGTATGTAAATAATTATAAATTAATAGAAATTATACCATAATATAGAATAAATAAATACATAGTAGTAGTAAAGTGTTTTGATTTTCACATGGAGGTCATAGGATCAAATCCAACACATTCAGTGGTGGGTGAGTAATAGTGTAGCACTATATAAGGGAGTGTGAGGGCTAAGGAAGGTGGTTTGTTTGGGGTGGTTAGTGGGGTTCTCATAAAGGGGTTATCATGAAATGATAAATTCTATAACTTTTCACCTTTTTTATCAGTGGTAGAAAAATGCAATGAACAACACATCGATTATCAGTTTTACAAAAAGACTTATAACAGATTCCTTTATCATCCCCTTTTTAGTACCAATGAAGACAAAATTTATCAATTCTAAAAAAATCATTGATAATATGGTCAATTTTCAACACTATCTAAAAGTAGTGCCAGAATCCCCAACTATCATCACTTTTTTACAGCTGATAAATGTTGGATTTTAACATCTCTTCTTTTGACAATGATTTATAAGTGATTACAATATCCCATTTTAAGCACTATTATAAGTATATTCTGTAATTGTGTTACTCGATATAATATCATAATGGATTCCATTCTCATGAACTATACATGTAATTTTTATCAAATAAATATTTAGTATAAAAATATTCCAATACTTTAATTAATATCAAAATAAGTAATATTTTACCATCTAACAAGTATTGAAATCTCCATTATTAATCTGGTATGAAACAGTCAAAGATACTAACATATGGTAATGAAAATAAATAATAACAAACTAATATATGTGTAATAAATTTTTATAATTATTGAATATGAATTTAAATATATTTTAATAGTTTTTTGAATTAATTAATCATGACTCATATGTTTTTTAAAGTGTTGGTTGAATTACCTAAATTGATATTATGAGAAAATTTATGGCTTTCAACCAAGTCTCACATTAAAATCGAGATTTTTTATGACTAAATTTCAAAAATGAATAATTATGTTTTATTTCATTTTAAAACTTCATATATTTTAATCTCTTATAGTGATATATTTTTTTAAATGCCTTTTTACCATTTCACATTCCATTGGATCATAGTTACACTAAAATGATTTTTTTAAATATAGTCAAACATATATTTTCATTCCTGTAAAAAGTCATTCTATTCCTTTCTAATATTCTTTAATTTTTTTGGAGAATCCCTTTTATATTTTTATATGACTAATTAAATCATTTGTATACTGAATTTTTTATTTTATAATATAATAATTAATAGAATACCTTATAATCATGTATCATTATATATATTATTTAAAATGATTCATTAACCATGTTTAGGGGTTTTCAATGTAATTTATATTTGTGATGTTATAAAATTAATTTTCTTTTTATATTAAATTTTATAAAAACGCAATTGGTATTTCTTTTCATTTTTTGACATAATTGTTTTATTCTGTTTACAAACTTTTTCATGTATTTTGATATAATTTAATTTCTCTTAAAGATAGCTTGGAATAATCCCACATTATACAAACCAAATTATTTTTCTACATTCATTATGATCATGTTTTGTTGAAATATTCATGTTTCCGATTTATTTATCATTTTTTCAATAATCGGGGATGGAATTAATGTTTTTTCATATTCATGTAGAACAAATTGGATTATTTGTCATTATGTCATGGGTAGATTGTTCTAAATCTCCAATTCATTATATGATATTTTATATATTAGAACTTCGGAATGAGTCCCGAGTTTTTATCCCAAGTTAAAAACATTATAGGGTGTATATAGTTAGACCATGTATACTATTTTATGTGTTGGGGGTTAGCATATTTTATTATTATATGAACTTATTTGTGGATAAACAAGAAATATGTTTTGATTTCAATGATTATATATGTTCCCCATTTTATTGTTATGGAACATACTAATGTCATGACTCATGATTATGGACTCATGCTACCACACTCATTTTAATATTTCTAATGTTATACTAAATTCAATATTTAATGACTCGTGACTTTTTATTCTCTTTCAAATGGGTATGATTTATTTTTATTATGTTCAAATACCTAGATTAAGTTTTCATATCAAAAATTTTATCTTATGCTTCATTATGATCATTGTTTCATATATCTAATGATTTATTATTATTAAGAATCATAGCTGACTCTTTATTATGTTTCATCTCACATGATTTTGAAAACGGTCTTATATATTATTTAGAAATTATTTTTTGAGAACATTTATGGGTGATGATTATTACTTGTAAAAAAATAAGATAATTTTTTTTATCTATTATCAAAATATACTAAAATATAGATTCAAAAGTGTGTTTCGTCGTGAGATGTAATGAATAGTCTTATAAGATGATGTATTATATAAGTATGATGTGATCTAGATGTATCAGTTGGTGTCAAACTAGGGCTTAGTTGTTTTTGTATAATAGTTTATGAATATTTATATTAAGGAACCCAAAAAATCCAATGATGAATCAAAATTTATTTCAGATAAATATAAAATTTCATAATTAGAATTAATGGCATCATAATTTTTTAAATATTTAGATGAATCATCCTTACCATATGATTAATTACTACATTCTTTCTCCATGTAACACAAAATAATTGTATTTGTTTTAGTTAGTGGTTGGAAGTAATAGAAAATGAGAAAACAACCAATTTAATGGACCATTAAATTATTTACAAAGGATTAATATAATAGGGCTAGTTGTAGTGTATAAAATATATTGGTGATTATGACACACCATTCTATAGATATTAAAAATAATATGAAATATTAATAAATTTGAGAAATTATATGTATGTAACAAATCTTAATTGATTTGATCATGAAATAACTACACCCCCTTGGGTGGGTCTCTTGATACACCAATTAGTAAGAAATAGATCAACATAATAAATTTTTTTTTATATTTTATAAATCTTGGAGCATGAAAAAAATATTATCCACTATTTATGTTTTTTTAGGATATGGGAAAAAAATAGTGTAATCCCATTATGAATATAAATCTATGGGGAAGAAATTAACTCCATAAATTTGGATAAGTTTAATAGGTTATTTTTTAATAATTAAATTCATCTAAATAATTACCCTAATATAGAGAGGGAAATCTTTGAGATAAAAAATAGAATGAATACATTGGTAAATATGATGAAAATACCATGATCCTTGAATGATATAATTATGGATTTTTCAAAATCACTGATAAATTTTATGATTTATTTAGTGTCTCGAAACTAAGGCATTAAAAATTGATTTTCTAAAAATATATTTTTTTAGCTATGATCAAACAGTTAAATGATCACTAAAAGAGTAAATGAAAAATATATACTCCAAATAATTACATATTTATGAGGATACAAAAGACGAAAATATGTTTTATGGAAATTAGAATGATAGAAGATAAAGATTAAAGATGATGTAGCTTCCTACATATGGATGATATAAGACAATTTTCGGGCTAATTTTCTAAAATGAATGATTAAAAACTTTCTAGTGTTGGAGATATGGAAATAAAAAACATGAATATCAAATGTATATGAATAATGGAATGAATGGTATACCAAATAAACAATAAACACTCTAATACTAAACTTTAAAGTATTAATCTCATTATGATAAAAAGTGAAGAAACCAAAAGATTAGTATTTGAAACTAATCCTAGACACATCCAAGTCTACGGTTGAAATAAAAAGGCTATGAAATAAGAACTACTGAATTGCATCATAAAAATGATGTATTGAATGGTATATACATTATACAATCTCTTAGTCAAATTATATAGTTTATTAAAGAGAAGAAAGATAAATATTAGTGAAAAGTATAATTTTCATTATAATAATAGTACCCTAGTTTAAGGAAGATTATTATTCTATTAAAATTTCTTTTATGTGTGGACTACTTGACGTGAACTATATGTGGTTCATATTAGAAGAAATATATTAGAATCAATAAAATGTTTATAAGATATAATTCGTGTTTTGAATAGTTATTCATGGAATGAATGGGTTCTTAGGAGATGCCATGAATTTCATTCTAGGTATCAAGGGGTTTTTTCATGTTCTTTTTGAGTCCATTAAGGAAGTGAAATATATTAAGTGGTGTGGATGGATTTTGATATTTAAATTTTCAGGAAACAATACTTACAGAGAATGTGGTATCTAAAATATTGATGAAATGAAGCTATAATTGACATTGTGTGTTTGGTTATTTCAAATAGATTCGATTAATTCTATATACTAGATCCCTCATTGGTTTTGTTCCATTTTTCATTAACTCCATACCTCCTATAGAATAATTTGGGGGGTCTTTTCAATGATGAAGAATAAATCAATATATAATCATGCATCAAACCTTGGGAATCAATTTACTAATTATTTATTTGAAAGGGAACGAGAGTCAACTACCAATGGTAGGTGCATTATACCCCTGTCAACATTATTTTAAAAAGGTAGATTTTATTTATAAAGGATTTATTATAATATATTTATAAATTAATGATTTTTTATTGTTGGAAATCTATTTTTCATTTGGTTAAGTTGGGATATAATTTTTATTTTGATGAGGTATTTTCAAAATTATAAAACGGGGTTTTAATTTTAAAAATAAAATTTAATTTGTAACATGTCATATGTGATGGTGTGTGTTAATATTTGAATGATACTCTTCCTTTTTTGGATCATACACAATTTCAGTGTTGGTAGGTCATTTGGTAAATGGATACGGGATGAATATGTTCAATAATATTAGGTATTATTGTCATAATCTCAGATTTTTTCTAGGATTTATGCTTTATTTGGGAGTTTTCATGGTGAATAATGTCTTCTATATGGAATGTAATTGAAAATATGATTTTATTAAAAAATTATTTTTTATCTTATTTAATTATCTCTCTATATTTTTTATAAAAAACAATTAGCTATCTTTTTTGTTACGTAGTGGCATGTGTCAGAGTTTATTGACTAAGTTTTCATACCCTCCATCTGATTATCTACTTTGGTTTAAATGAAAACATTTTTTTTCAAGATACTAGTAGATTCCAATTTTCATAATTTTATAGTTTAGTGTTGTGATGATAACAGATTAATTGAATGTAGTCTAGCACTGAGGTCTTATATAAGTGGGTATCATGTATCCTTACTAGTTCATTGGATTCATTCATTTGACGAGATGTTATACTAGTATTGTTTTTCCTTCCACTATCACTCTTATTATTACTTTATTTGTATACATGGTTTTTTTTGGTTTTATGTAACATGACATAGTATGTATTACAATTTTTATACAGCTTTTTTATTGAAAAAAAATAATCTTTTCCCCAATAATTGTTTAATCCCATGGATTTTACATAAATCCTTATTTTTATTGGGATGTTACATAAAGTTTCAATAATCCCTAACATTTCCCAATACTATGGGATGTGGTTGGTTATTTTTAGTCATATTAAATTGTCAAGTCATTCATTTTGGGTGGTAGTAAGGAGATTTCTTGTCTGAAGACTTGAAATAGGAAGCATCAAAATACGTAACAAAAATTTCAACTTTAAACATTATGTTACCAAGGATATTCTGGTATAAAATTTTATTCTGCAAAACCTATTGAAATTTTATCATATTGTTGTCATATGATTAGCATATGGGAATAGGTTATCATGAATCATCACAAAACAACCCACTTGTACTTAATTATTCATTTTTCACTCAGTAACTAATTTAAAATAATTATTAAAATATATATTTTATTCATTTTAAATATCCTTAGACTTAAATAAAGTTTCATTTTTATTTTAATAAGTAATTTTTTAATAAATCATATGTGAATTGAATTATTCTTAATGAACATTGAATCTTTTAAAAGAGGATATAGAAAATTTTGTTCAAACTAATCCACAGTTAGACTCGTAGCTAGTACAAAGAATTTAACATGTTTTTAATATTGTGGATAGAGGAAATTTAAATAATGATCTTCATAAATTGGATTTAAATGTGTCATACTGGGGGGAAAATACACTAAATTTTAATATGTATGTTTGACCAAACACATAGAGGAATTGATTATTTGTACGAATAAGATAATAAATTTGCACATAACTCTGGATGATACATGTTTTAAGATACTAGTATAAAATATGAATAATATATCCTAAATATACATGGATTTGGTGTTTATTGATAAAGATGAAAGTGGATAACATGAATTGTATTTGGGGATATATTGGAAAAACCATTATTTCTTCATAACATCATTGTAGATATAATGGAATATTTCATTATCTCAAGAGATAATGTAGTTCTATAGTGGTTTATATATATATATATAAGTTTATGGATTTTGTTTACTTTTCACTTAAAGTGGATATGATTTGCTGCATGAAATAATGTATATATTTAGTGAGAAATTAAATATTCACTTCCTTTTTGATAATAGTGGCCTATATTTTTTAGTACATTGAAATAGTTAATTGGGCATTAGTGGCGTAATGGTACCTCATTTCATATTCTAGGGAATGTAACAACTTTTTTATATATAGGTTGTAGTGGGGAATCAAATCCTAGAAAAATATGGAAGAGGGAGACCTATTTCCCATGATTTTTGGTAGTAGTGGATCATAAAATGATATGAGACTCTTTTTCTCTTCGTCAAAACAATCGACTAGAATTCCATGAAATGACAAGAATATTCCATGAAAATATATTTTTAAAAAATAATAACAAGTAAAAAATTCATTAGAAAATAATTACGATGTATTCAAAAAAAATTCAATTTGTTTAGAAAACATATTTTTTCACGAAACCATATTTCTGACTGACGTGTGAAATAAATTCATGTTTTCATAAAAAAATTTATCCACTAGTTTTTATTCCAAATAGTGGGTAAATATTACTATTAAATTAAAATATCATGAATATGAATATGAAAATAATATTATGAAGTTATTTATATATATACATAATATTTCACCATTTTAATCATAATTACAAATAAACCTGATAAACGATGAGATTGTAAAAAAAGACTCTTACCACTTTTCTGAAACTAGATCAAAAATCCCATAAAAAAAGAATAAAATGAAAAATATTAAATCAAAAAAATTATTATATTCAGGATATAAAAATTCAAATGGGTATTATATAAATTTTATTATATAAGATATTTATATAATGTAACATACGTATCAACGAATGAAAATTGAGAAAAAAATCCAATCCCATTTTGGAAAGGATTTAACTATAAACCCAATGAAATAGAATTACTAAAATATATTTGTGAATTATCATTATTTTTGTTATAAATAAAATAAAATACCTTCATGGTAAGTATATAAAATAAATAACAAGTGTGGAATATGGAATATATCTCACAGAAATAATCATGAGACAAAACAAACCCTCACTATTAGTTTTATTTATCATGATCAATCATTATATTCATGTAAAATAAACATATGTTAAGTATTTACTTTATTTAAATATTTCAATATTTCAATATTTTAATATTACTTTTATTTTACTTTTCATGGTTTTATAAATGGTTACACAATCAATTTGTATTTCATCATATGTTTTTACCATAGTCAGATTATGTGTCAAAAATGAATTTCTTAGGTTTACTATGGATAATGCATTTAGTAGATAAACATATATAATAATAAAAATAATTTTGAAATAATTATCATATTTATGCATTCATTATACTTTTAAAACAAATAATTAATGGTGGTCATGATAAATTGGCTATGTTTTAATCAATGAGACAATACGTCTTACGTACACATACATATCATTTAACATTTTTGATGCTCTTTATTCAAAAGAGGTAAATAATATTTTATATTTATTGAGTGATATTTATATCATATATTACATATTATTCAAGTATGTTTACTTATATAAAAAATCATTTGTTGTTTTGACAAAAAGAGAGTCACATCGCTTCGTGAATGTAGTCGTCCACATATACTCGAACGATGACATCACCATTTTAGTGTAAAAAGGGTATATTATTTTCCAAAAATGAGAAATATGATATTAATATCATAATTATTTAATTTATATCAAATATATTAGTTATATTTACCCAAATTTACTTCCATACAAATCATTGTTGAGAAACAAATCATACTTCTTCATGAGGCGGCAGTCCAACGTACGCATGTGCACCACTATCAGATCCCATCCAAAATTAATTTAAAAGATATAAATGATTTAATGGATAAATATATATAATTATTTTATAATTATCATATTGAAACATTATATCCATAATCATACCCACCCATTATATTTGTTAATGGAAAAAATAATAACATCAGTTCCTGTAACATTAGTCCGCCTTACACAAAAATGATGATTTCATCGCAAATTTCATTAAAGAGGGAATTATATAAAAAGTTAAATTAACATAGTAAAATATAATTATATTTAAAATATTATTTTTATTATTTAAAAATGGGAAATTAATCATTTAAGGATGTGAAGAATGAATGAAAATAAAAACGCTTATTGATGAACATTACCTCTTCCCCGGGTATCTTCCAATGGATTCAACCAAAGGAAATCATAGTTCGAATTTTTTACCAAAGTAATGATAAAATTTTGAGTGGAGAAACATTTTGAAGTTATTCGGTCAATTCATGTATGAACACTATTGTATTAAAGGTTTAAATATGATAGGAGGGATATGGCCTTTTATAAGTTGGGTAGAGGACATATTTCTTATTTTTTACAAGAAATGAGCTCTGTGTCATTTTTCATATGTCAGCAGAGTCAATATGATATATTAATGATGTTTAGTGACGTAATAGTCAAACCATTTTTTGAAAAATGTTTTTATACATGTCTATAGGTCAATTTACCATTATCTATTTTTAACTACTATTAATCCAATTTTTTCCTTAACCATTATAATTAATTTTTAGTGGATTTGCTTTTAAATTTTTTATAAATTATGTTAAAATTATAGGAAAATTAAAATTTTTCTTAATCCAATTTTTTTCAATTTCTCAAAAAATTTAAATAATAACAATTGATGTTTTTGTGTAAAATTAGTTCCATATACTTGAATAGATAACATGTTTTTTAATAGAAAACATACAATGGTTTACGTATTTTTTATATCAAATTTAAAAATTGAATTAGTTCAAATTAACTAAATTGGATTTATAGATATATAATTGATGTTTTTTTAATTTAAAACCAATTAAAAATAAAATATATTTTCATAAATACATTATTCAAAAAGAATATTTTTAATTAAAATTTAGTATTTTCGCTATTTTTAAAAAAATTAATATTTCAGAATAGCCTAAGAATTTCACCGAATTATTAATTTAACATGTGTATTTAAAAAAATTAATTTTGAAATATAATTTTTTAAAATTGTAAATAAATAAATTTAATAGAAAACATGTAGACCCAATTAAAAGAGAGTTTTTGAGAGGTGTCTTTTTCTCAAGAAAATTTTTCTTTTATATTAACCATTTGTATAATAATAATAATAATTCTATGAACATGAATTAATTTTTATAAATATATTTTATATATATATATCATTTAAATGATTAATCAGTAATGGTTATTTGAATTATTTAATATTTAGAAGGATTATGTTCATAAAAACTATTTTACAAAAGATCTAATTTTTAATAAAAAACTAAATAATACTTATGTTACCTAAAAACATAATGAGTAATTTAAATTAGTTAATTTATTAAAAATAAATTATTTTTTTAAAAAAATTAGAATTTTAAACTATTCACAGAAAGATAAATATTTTTATAAAAATTCCAAAATTGGACATAAATTAATTATTGATATTTTTATTTAACAAATGAATAGGATTTTGAAAACTAAATTTTTTGAATGATGGAAAATTTATTTTAATATATTTTTCATTAAATTCAATAAGAATTAATTTTTAGGAAAAAAATATTAGAGAAACAAAGTTACTTTACAATGATCAGATTGAAAGAATTATTAATAATTTATATTGTGTATTATATATATATATATCATAATGTAGTTAGTAGTATTCATAACCCGAAAATTAACAACAATGTTTTGATAGTTGTAAATTTCATGGGTCATTTTAGCTTGTTGTTGTGCGTTAAATATTCTCTAGAACAAAATTATATTTAGCTTGTGTGTACCATAAGATATTGAAGTGATTAAATATATTTATAGTGAAATACATCATAAAATCTAACGGATACAAATTAGTTTATATGCTCATATTATAGTGCCTTTATGCTATCAAGCATAATTTTTTTCTTTTATAATCTATGAATGTTAACCCTTTTCTTAAAAATCAAATTCTATATTTCATGGATAATTATCATTATAAACATTCAGTCAAATTTGTGAATCCATTATGTATTAATGAATGAATCTAATCTTATCATCAATTTATCATCAATACCAGGTCCCAATATCTTTTTTCAGTAACATCAATATAGTATGCTCAATTTATACATTTCTTTTAACCGAGGGATTCATAAAAAGCCAACTAAATGATCAAGTGAAAATAATTGTTGCAATAAAATTCAACAATTGTATGGTTTTAATATTTAATTTATATAAAATATTTTTTAAAATATCATATCATATCCTCTTGGGTTTGAATTCTTCTCTAAGACCAATTTTATTTATATGGATTATACGTAGTTCTAGAAATAAAATTCTTCTCAATTGCATATTGAAGAATTCCCCAAAATATCTTGGTAATATTCATATCCTGATAAGATAAAATTTGACGTGTTATACCATAAAACCATACCACTTACATAATTTATATTCTAGTGAGTGGTTCTATTGATAAATATTTAGGAATAGTAGTTATTTATCAAAACATCATAAAGGGATCAAATAAAACCAATAATGAGTTCAAAATCAGTGATATGATAATCCCTTAATGTTATAGGAATCTATAATCATACGTCCATAAAGTCTAAAGGTATTCATCCTTAATTAAATTATTCACAGAAATATATACCAAACCAAATCTGGGTATTCCCATAAATTTATCTTCAAACAAACATACTCTTTATAAGTTCCCATCACATAAAACCTAAAAATACATGCCAATGAAGTTGATCTAATAATATACCATAACCACAGAATCCCTTGATGGAATCCATAACTCTTATTTCAATTATACATGAAGACATATTTGACTCCAAAATTTCAACAAAATCCTTCGATGTTTCAAAATTTATATATTTGAAATACCACTACCGAAATACATCCACAACATAATTCATGAATCCAAGAAATATATACATTTTGATAATTTCACATTATTAGTTATAATAGAATATTTACTTCCATCTTCTTAAGGATAATCCTTAGTTTATATTATTTTATCAGATAATTTCAATGTTCAACAAATCTATGACATTGTACTCATCATAAATTATTCATTTTGGGAACATATCTTCCAAAAAGATAACATATTCACCTCTATTTGATATATTCTTCAAGGTGATTATTCTCACCATCATAATATATATAAATCCTAATATTTATTCATCTATATTAATTACCCATCAAAATTTCATAAAATTTCATGTTCCTCTTATTTTATCCTTTAAAATGTCAGTTATGATAACATTATTTATAAAATATCACGATAAATCACTAGATATAATCACAATATCTATCTCTCTAGTCTTAATCTAATTTTTTGTTTTTCATATTCAAGAATTTATCCATCAGATCCCAGGTTAGTGTGATTCATTTTGGTTACATCCATTGAAACTAGCGAATAATCCTTTAATAGGAAACAATAATCATTTTAGAAAACAAAATAATCTTATAATCTCACTTATAGTATTTCTAAATAATTATTCCTTCTTTTATATCTATAAAACCTTATTCATAACCTAGGACATTCATTCTCATTATTCAAAAGTATTCATGGTGGTTAGAAAAGGGTTGTTAAATTTCAAAGAATATCTCACATAATTGTCCAACCAATTCTTCATTAAGGCTTATTTTTTGTGCACCATGTGATTATTGAGTATATATCAATAATCCCTATTCATATTTATTACCCTTATTTACCTATGTTCTAGAGCCATATCCATGTGAAGTATTCAGAAAGGTTTGTAACTACTTGGAAACCCCTTCCTTTACCATTCATCAAAATTCCAATTAATTTTCTTATACACTTAATCATCTTTAAACATATCGATTGACATATCCTTAAACATATCTCATGGGACCCCACTAATTTTTTATCATATTAGATTCTAAATTTTATCTTATCATTTCATCCGATTCCAATAATAGCACCCCATGGTTTTATTTATAAATATCCCATCATTTTATATGAATATTTAATATATTTCATAAACACCCACACATGTACCGTAATAGTCTTTTTATTTTCAGACAGGAAACCAAATGTTCATACTTTATGAATGATGTTTTATATCTCTCATAAAGATCTTCTAACATATTAATCCTCTTAGAAATACATTACTGAAACCTTTCATCATAACCTCGAGAAAGAAAAAAAGGTGAATTCAAATACTCCAAATGGTTAAAAAAATGTTATATTAATATGTGATCATATGAAATAAAAATATTTTTATAAGGTTATTTTATCATTAACGTAACAAAATATGTTCATACTAAACATTTCATTGAACAAAACGATGAATCTTGGCATAAGACATTATAATTTTTGAAAACATGATCAATAATGGTGAGCAATCATCCTAACATACTCATTAATTGAATCCACATTTCAAAATAGTGTTGGAACATCATACATATAGAAAATATATTTCATATGGCATGGCTAACTATCATTAGATCAAGTGCAGTGGATTAGAAATAATCACATTTTTCCTATTTTGGATGAGGACACACCTATTTCCTATAGTGCACTAGACGAACCAACATCCAATAGTGGATCAATCTCTTATACTTGTTTCCCACTATTATGTCACGGGATATAAATATTTACCTAATTTTTTGAGAAATATATTTTACCCTCTAATCTCTTAATAAGAATCATTCTTATATGTGACATAATGTCATAAATCACTCAACGTATCATCGAACATTATCCATGTAGTGAAATGGTTTTCATAAAAATATTATCAGTTCAACATATAATGTCGCATGAAAAATATGTGGGTTTTGTACAAATCTAATCAACATAGAAATTACCCATCAAATGAATGAATAAGGATGATATCATTTAATCTTTTCCCTAGTAATTAATAAGTAACATAAATGATTCTAATCTTATATGGAAAAGGATTTTAAAATAACAATTGATTTTTATTTTGTTTTATAGCTTTTAGATAGTGTAATAAAGATTATTAAAATATAATAAATTTTTTAAATAATTATCATTTCAAATAACAATGTAATGTTATAAATGAAACATTAAAAATATTTTAAAACATTTCTTTATGAAATTATTCATTCAATATTAAAAATAATGTTATTAAAAACTAAAAAAATTGAAATAATTTTCTTTTAAAATTTTCATTAATAAATATAATATATTATTTAAAAAGTGATTTTTCCAAAATGTTGTAAAATACTGTACATGTTGTAATCATTAAAAAATATACTTTTTACATTATTATTAAAATTTAATGGAGAAGTGTCAGGAAATTTTATGAAGATAAAATTGGAAACATTTTTGGAATGGTCAAAATTGATAAAAATGTATTTAATAAACCATCACGAGAATTTAATAAAGACTAGAAAACATTTAAAAAACATTATTTTGGAAGAAAAATGATTTTCAATTGAAAATAGAATAAATGATGGATTTTTTAAAAAAAAAATCAATCGTTTTATGTACCGAATTGACTAAATATGGTAATAATATTTGATAAATATCATGAATTTATAGAGATGAATAAAATATATTTACATAAGTAATAAATATTATATAATTCTCTCAAGATTTAGATGAACATAAATAATCCTGAATAATGAAAAGATTGTGAAATAAACCCTATCCACTTTCATTCCTCCTGAATCATAAGACCTATAAAAAAATAAAATTTAATTAAAATTTAATTACCAAGAACAAAATAGGTACATGATATATAATATTAAAATTTATGTATATACACCACGCAACTTAAATAAGTGGCCAATATAGAATACGTCTCACAGTAGTAAAAGTGAGATGAAAAATCAATATAACAAGACTCAACATCATTTCTACATGATTGAACCATATATACAAAAAATATAAGTTTATTATTATAAATATAAAACCATATATATATATTTTTCATACCATATATCATTTACTTATGTCCATTATATACCTATTTTTTAACAATTCCATGTTAAATTCATGTTTGATGTAATAACTGCAATGGTTTTTTTGTATGTTTTGATTTGTTATTTTGTGAGGCCTATTTCATTTATAATGGTTTCTCTTCTCAATAATATTAAAAATAATATTAATATCATATATATTCATTACATATTTATTTATATAATTCAATAAATGTTAGAGATAGATAACGTAACACACCGTTCTTGGAGATGGTATGTCGCTCAAAAGTAATATTATTATTTTCATTTTCTCAGAGAGATAAAATAAAGAAATATAAATAATATATTACTATTCATAAATAATTTTTATTTTTTATATATTAAATTTGATCATTTATTCTATCTTTAGTACCTTCCATGGAATGAATGAATGAATCAAAAAACATTTCAAGGAGGTAGCCAGTCATATAGACGAACACCAAAATCGTATTCCACCAAAATGGAAAATAAGAATAAATATGTGATATCGTCATTATAGAATAATAATTATATCAAAAATATATTATATATAATGTTTTTCAATCAGTATGTCTGTCTGTGATATTTGGTGACAGAAAATGAATAACATTGGGTTGTATGGTGGGAATCCACCATATACACGAATGATGATTTATTGAACCATTTGATTAAAGTAGAGATGGGTTTTTATTATTAAATTAACACAATAATATCTTAGTGTGTGGAATATAATGTGGTTATTATATAAGAATGGTTTGATAATAATTGATGCATGTAGAGGAGTAAATAATATAAAACAATGAATTAAGGACGTTTCCACTTCTTCAGACTTCTTATTTGTTTCACTAAAATAAATCATAATTTAGATTTATTATAAAAAAAATTATTGGGGATGATAGAATGGAATTATGAAGTTTATTTTGGTTGGTATTTGCCCAAATTTTTTTATGTCTGATATAGAAGAGAGTGGGTTCTCTTTCCTATGTGAGGTTACTACGACCCTTCTATAATTTGAAAAGAAAAAGGAGTACCCACATTATTTTCATGCCATAGGGATCCAAAATGGACGGTTTCCAATAATATAATACATAAGATAGAAATACGTTCATAATATTGGCATTTTTCATGTTTATATTCATTTTTGATGTTATCCTTTTATAGTTTATCCTCTATTATACCCATTTTTACCTGAACTATGGTATATGATTTCTATTATTTTTACTATTAATTTGGGTAAAAAATTAATTTTAACATATTATATAAAAAATATTATTTTTATAAAAATATTTATTAAATTTTTCAAAAAAAATCAATATTTTGTAAATTTAGTTTGTAATTAAACCCCCAAATGTGATTAGAATATATGTTTTCAATGAAAATATGCTCAAAAGCATAAAACGTATCTATATAAAAATCAATATGAAAATTATTCCAATGAAATAAATTCTATTAATAGATATAATATTTAACTAATTATTTTAACCAATCTTAATAAAATTTCGATGTTTTTAAATGATTTATAGGAAACGATAATCATAAAAAACAAAGATTTTTTACTATTAAATGAAAATATTATATTCACAAAATAATTCTAAAAAATAAAAAATAAGATAATTTTGAAATGATGATTTCATTAACATATTTAATTTCATAAAATAAAATTTACGAATGTTTATAAAAAAAATTTAAAATTTGTTCTTAAACAGAATCCAAAATAATTTTTATAAATAAATATTTTTAGTGTAAAATTAGATATATTATTATATCTTGTCTAGAAATCACATAATAAAATTGTAAAAGTTTTGTTAAATAAATGATATATAAATTTCTTTAAAATATTTCCCCAAAATTTATTTTGATGGTGCATCTTCTAGGATTATGGTCCCATCCTGCTATAGATGTTTTTTTCACCCATAATTTTTTTTACAAGGTTGAAACCAATATTATGTTGGTATTGGGGTGGAATATGATGATTAGTTATGTGATAGAATATATTCCATACATAATGAAATATTTTATATATTTAACTTCTTAGTGATTGAATATGACTCTGAACTCGCTATCAAATCCTTGAAATATAGATCTTGGAAGCTTCCTTGGAGACTCCTCCATTATTCGATTTAATGTAACAATCATGTAAAAAATCAATTTTATTTCATTACATGTATGCAGAGAAGGTAATGATGTGGTGGACAACTATTCAAAGAATGAAATCACAGAGATAAGAATTATGTTTTCCGTTTGGACCCTAGATTTGTTCCATCCTTGGTGGATATAGATATGATTGGCATTACTAACCCCCATCTTTGTAAAACTCCTTTTAACACATAACTATATTTGTCCAAATTTATTTTATAAATTTGAGTGGTGAGATCACAAATACCCAACCTTGTATGGGTATTATAAGAATATTTAATATTGTATAAATTTTTTATTCATATATATTTTAGTAAAATCATTTTTATTTTCCCGTTCTATTTAATATAAGTATCAAAACAACATTAAGGTGATTTTTTTTAATAATTCATTAATTTTTACTAATGAATTTTTATAATAGAAATTTTACAGAAAATGAGTAACTTATATTTTATCTATTTATGACTCCTGAAAATTCATTCAACAATTCACTATGACATGTGACATTATTGTATTATTCATTTTATCATTTCTCAAATTTTGACAGAGTCACAGATATTATTCGTTACAATATATTTTGATCCATATAAATATGATCCAGTCTTCACCATTCAAACACATAGAATGGTCAATAGTAAAATTCTATTTCCAGTATTTCATTTCGCAATTGTCCAACTATTTCACTATAATTTATTTTTTATGGTATGTATTCGAAATGATAATTTCATATATATATATATATCATACAATCCATAAAGTGGAAAAAATGGTTCTTCCCACCATAACATAAGTTATTTACAAAAAATTTCTTAATCCTTTAAAATATTAATATTTTTGTGATTACCCTTTTAGATATGCTTGTGTTATACCTACTCCTATAAATGACTCTGTTATGTTTGTGGCTGCTCTTTTATAATGTAAGTGTTCAATCTGATACCATTGTGAATGTCGAGGATTAGCATGAACCTAAAATATGACATTGTCTATAGTGTATATTCATACTCCAATATTGTAATGTGAAGTGTAAAAATATGATTGTATGGATCAGAACTACAATAAAATCAAATTGTTCATCTATTTTATCCAAACATTAATCTCCAAAAATCCACCCATTTTATTTTTAAAATCATAAACTATTAAATATATTAATATATCAAATTTGAAAAATTAGTTTTATGCAACTTTTCTTTTTAATGCTACTAATGTACCAACAATATAATTGTAGTCACTCTCGGTGGAACCTAACAATTTGTATCAAAGTATAACTTTATAATGAATAATTATGTCTATTTTTATTACCTTAATACCTATACAATGTGTATCAGAATTTATTTATTATATGATTTTTTTAATTTGTTATATTATTTTCCCTATAAATGAAATGTTTTATTTTCCATAAAATACATATAAAAAATATCTATTTAAATTCATGTCATGTTAGGTTTATTATATTTTAATCTCTTGAGATAAAAATATTTTAAGGTTAGTTATTACCATTAGTAGATTGAAAAATTTGACATAATTTTGATGAATATAGGTATTTAATATAGGATAGTCATAGTTTAAACATAAATGTTACTCGAGGAGAACTTGAAAATTTTGTTCGTAATGATGTTATTAAATATTTATTGATTATAATGTTGTAAATTTTATAAATTTCACTTTTATTTGAAATTTTTATTGTAATATTTCTTCTAATAAAAATGATTCATTCTTTTAATGGACATTAAATTTAACTCATCAGGACCTGAAAAATTTATTTAATATAAAGGAAGGTATTAATAGGGATTAAATTCAAAAGTTAAGGATATTTGATTGTGAAAGTGTCAGTGATATGTATGACATGTGTACTATGATTGGTAGGATCATGTGTGCTCTTGGAGAACAATTTAGAATGAATTATTAGTTAAACTAATTTTTTGAACATTACTAGTGAAGTGGATTTTAAATAATATTATTTTTGAATAATGAACATTGTAGAATATACTATGAATGAGATTATTGGGTATCATTATTAATCAAAATTTAAAATGAAACACATGAAAGGATTATTTTATTTTTATTAAATATAAATATGTATCATTTAACACTTCTAGTGGTTTTATATGTTCATTTAGTTATAATATTGGTGATACTTTTAATCTATTATAAATATATATACATGTTCATATAAAGAAATAGAAATGTGGAAAGAATTAATGAAAGAAAAATTAAATTAATTGTTTTAAAATGATAGTTAATCCAAATTATAAAATTTTATTTTATAATCTACAAAAAATTTATACAGAAAATATGAATATCAAAGGATGAAAAATGAGAAATTATAGAGATAATAAAAAATAAAGAAAATGAAGAAGGATTTAGATGTATGTTGGATTTTTGTAGAGGATTTAGTTTCTCATGAATAATCTATAGTACAAAATGAAATATGTAATCTTTTTATTATTTCTAAATATAGTGATTTTAACATCTATTCATCTAAAGAATGTTTTAATAGGATTAGTTAAACAAGTTAACAAATATCTAAATATGTGTTCAATGGCTAGAATGAGAAAATAAAATTTATATTCTTTGGTATTTTAAAAAGCATTATGTTTGATAGCATATACAATATAAAGGACCACATATAAATGAATCCTGATATACTAATACTAAAATGTATTTGTGATGACCCGCCCATGTCGTCCCTCAATCAGATGTCTAAGCCATACTATGAAAAGATATGAAGGGAATTCTTGATCACCATGTGCTAGAAATAGAATCTATTAATCAGGGAAGCACTACATGGGATTGATTTTTCCAATTAATAATATATAATGTAGGAAGAACAAAATACATCACATTCCATCATGACACATCAGTACTGAGACATTAAGGCTAGATAAAATACATTGAAAAAATATATTATCAAAATAGTGATGGGATTAAAATACTATAGAGATGATGTGAAAAAATAAAATAGACTGAAAACCAAAATATATTCATACCTTTCTCTATGTTACTATATGGGTCACCATATAATAAAAAGACCCATGATACCCCATGAAAGATAATAAAAGATAGTTTGAAACCAAAAAATAAAAAAATGAAACATATATAAGAACAAGCATTAAAATTCATATTATGTATTCCAAATTTAAAACTATACCATATACCTTACCATTAAACATAAAAACATTTTCATATATTTTGTCAACATAAAAATATAAAAAATATGATTTTCCTTCCATTTCAAAAAAATTAATTGGAAAATTTTTAATAAACACCATTTTTTATTTAATTACAAACACATTTTCCAAATATATTTAGGGTTTCCAAAAAAAACATATTATAAGTAATGAGCTAGTAATTTATTTTTCTAAGTGAGAAAAAATATTTCTAAAAACTAATAGCACAATATTCTTCAATGAGAGGAAAACAGAACATGGTTTTTGTTATTTTAGAATTTAAAAATATAGAGAATATAAATATGGTACCATAGAAATTGAAGAAAAATTGGGAAAGAACCACAAGAAATTCCAAAGTATCTTCGTCAACGCGGAACCTAGGATCATTGATTACATACTAATTAAGACAGAAAATAGCTCTCATTATACCCGACCATATCTAGATGATGAATTCAATCATTTAGTGGTCCCAACAATATCATCGCATTGATTAGTTGGTATTGTAGCTTAATCCAACTAGGGAGACCATGTTATGTTCTTATTAGCTCTCCTGACATACTAGTCCTTATTCCTCACTAGCTCTGCTGGCATACCAGTCTTTATTGTATTATTTTATGTGAACATATCAATGTTGTTTCAACGATATTGTTGTGTAAATCATTTATTTTCCACTAGTAAATCTTTTTTATAAAATAATTTTAGAGGACATTTTTTACACTATATAACCCCGATTCTAAGAGATTTAAATGAGAATCATTTAATATAAATGGTTAAATCATTTAATAGATGAATAATTACTATTTATATGAGTTTTATGAGGATGTTTGATTATACATTATTCAGGTTTTGGTTCTTCAACATTATATATGATGGGTGATCCAAGATAGAACTGGGAAAGCCCATTATATCATATACAATGGGTGAACATAAATATCTCTCCAATGCATTGGTAATTATTATGTTCCCCATATACTTATTTTTTAAGACATTCATATGTATGTTACCATTATAAGGGTTCTTTAAGGGTTCTGTAACTATTCTATGATGATAATGTTTGAACATACCTACACATTTTATCTATACATATAACGAGTTTATTATTTTACATTGATAAATATTTATATCAAATGGACCGTGATTATTTCTTCCAATGACTCTTTACATTGATAAAGACTTATTCTATGTTTATTGATTAATGATTTAGTAAATTATTTTTATGAGTTGTTTTATGATTCAATTATTCAATATGATTATGTTATAATACCATTATACACTCCTTTCAATCATTGATGAAATTAAATTACTAATTGTTATGTTTTATCTTATTAAGATTTAAGGCCCCCTATATATGTATCATCTTTCCTAGGTTATAGGGAACGAGGTTGAAAAAATTACGTGTAGATGGGATTTCATATCGATGATGATGAAGAATTAATGTGAAATAATAAATGATATGTTTTGTTGGTGAAATTATCATTTGAGAAACATGGGAATTTTTTTGTTGGAGTTTTTCCAAATTTTATAAAACCTTAAACCTAAACGGTCTTTGAAAATGTAATTGGTATAATTTTTCCTTTTGATTTTGTATGGTTTAGATAAAATAATTTTTTTTATTTACTCGAATCAAATATGGGGATGTAATGTTTACAATTTCAGCATCAAATCACTGAGTGCAAGTTTTGGGATGTTATAGATGGTATCATAGGGCATATAAAACATTGTAGATTATGATTTTTTTTCATGTTATGTTATATTATGTGTTATGGATACCATAATTGGTCTATATGATTTAGTATAAACATATGTTCAAAGTCTGAGATTCCATTTTAGGTTTAATTTGATGGCATCTTAAAATTATTAATTACACTTTTAGAGGAATTTTATTATGTATATTTATATTTAAATTTTTGGTTTAATGTGACATATAAAATTACACATTCTGTAAATAATATTTATGTTATTGAAACCCACTAGGGATTATATTACGATGTATATCGAGGTAATTATCGTAAAAAATGATTAATCATACAAATAAAGTACTTATGGAGATGGGATTCAGTGACTATTTTATTAATGTCTCATCAAAATTAGATCTACATATTAGTGGTATTTAAATATAAATTGTATGAGATAACCTTTTGGTAAAAACACCCTTTAATTTTGTGGTTGTTAGGGTTATTTGGGATATGGGTTTATGGAATAATTTAGTTTCAACAATGGGATTTTATATTGACTTTTGATGACTAATTAATTGTATAATAGTTTATTAAAATTGGGAAATATTTTATATGGTCTTAGATGTTTTGGTTTTATTTTTTGTATAGTGATATGATGAATAGATTCGTATCTATTTTATGGTTATGTAGACTTTAAAAGTTGATTTTGGTGCTTCATGCACTATGAATTCATCATGAATAATAATCATTTACGGGAAAAGAAGTGATTTTAGTGGAAATTGTTGAATAGAGGATTTATACTCCTCATGTAGGTATATATTAAAATTCTCTTCGTCATGATGGAAAATTAGTCATCAACAATAGGAAAATAATTTTGAAAGAAAAAATTTATACTATTACATTCTTATCTGATGAATATGATTGTCTTAAATCATCACATATTTACTATATTTAGTCCCTTATCATTAATTTGATCCTTCAAATTCTTGTGATGAATTTCCTCCATCACTCACCATAATTATTAGCTCTTTTAATCCATTAGCACCTATGTTTTCATATTTGGAAACCCAGTTAAGTATTATTATATATTTCCCCTTCCATTCTCTGTTCTTATTATATTGATTTAATATTAACCATTTTTACATTGTGGGTTTATAAAAAAATATTTTCCAATATTCTCCTTTTTATTAAAGAGATAAATTTCATATCTTGATAATTTGATTTATTAATGGGGTTTGATGTCTGTGTAACAACCCAATATATTGAAAAAAAAAATCGATATAATAATGGTAAAGAAATAGTAATATTATTCAAGAATGTAACTACCTAAGATATTACAATATATTCAATTATAAATAAATTTAATATCTTTAAGAGCTTGTGGTGCGTGGAACCTAGTTATTTATTATCTTCCATGATATGTTTTCTTTAAAAAATTGATTTTTTATTTATTTTCATTAAAAATATATTATGAATATTTTTGGAACATTTATAATATTTATTGTATAATATTAACTTCATTTTTATAATTTCCAAATCAATGTTTACATTATGAGAATTTTTTTAATATTTATGAAAATATATATTTTTCATTATATAGTTAAATATATTGTTTTTTAATGAATACTAAAAAATATGGAAATTTTTTAAAACTATATTTTTTCAATATATTAAGGTATTTAAATACCCCAATATTTTATAATGTAAAATATGAGTTATATAGTTTTATTTTACACACTGAATGTTTTTTGAATCAATTTGTATCAGAATTTTTATATATGTTTTTTTGTATAAAATATGGATTTTTTTAAATTGTTATAAAGTTTATAATGTTACTAAATTTTGTTTTATTAAAATAATCCCTATATATAATTTACATAAATGAAATTTCAATATTATATGTCAATAAATATTAATTTATTTTCATATAATGATTATTAATAGACACACAGTTAATTTAAGATAATATTATGCTTGAAAGGAATACACTTTCAAAAAACATGATTTTTGGCAGGGTTTATGAGTTATATTTTTTAATTTAATTCCTTACAATATTATAATTTTATTTAAAATTATAATTCATTTTTTGAATCATCATTTAAAAATTATATTTTGGTGATTATTTTGAGAATTTTATGAAATGATTAATTTTTCAATGATTAGTGGAAATATAGATTTTATACTTTTGAATTACCTTTTAGTTTAATTTATTTATTATTTTATAATATATTTTTAAAAAAAAATTACGTAATAATAGTTCAAAAAATATATACTAAGAAAATTTAGATCATTATAATAAATTTGACATTGAAGTTTTATATAAAATCATGAGATACTTTTGACCATTTTCTATTTGAAAACCTCTTTTCACTTCATATATATTAAATTTCATTTAATGAATTTTTTTGTAGTTCAATGATAGAAATTTTAAAAAATTTATTAAATATTTAGAATCACAATAATGTATATTATCTATGAATTTCATATTAATTTGATGAAAGATATACCAACAATCCATAAAAATTAACTATTATGGTTAAGGTAAAAATTGTTTTCTTGGGGTAAACAAAACGTATAAAAGTAAAATGACATATAAACTTGTTTAAAAACATTTTAATTGCATATTTTGACACATCCTCCATATATAATTTATATTGGGACATTTTGGACTCCTCTTACATATAAAAACTGTGTAAGAACTCATTTTGTTAAAAAAATACCAAGTGTGTCCTCTCCCCTACTTATAAAAGGCCACCCACTCTCCTCTCTTCTTCACAACGTCAAAACTATTTGGTTTCAAAAATCCCTCCCCAAATAACTTACCAAAATCCCTAATATCATCTTAAAATTCATATTTTGATCATAAATCCAATATATAAGGGACGTTAAAGGAATCGATGGGAGGATACCCATAGAAGACACAAAACTCTACAACAAGTGTATTTACATAATTTCATTCCCAACATACATGAAGAATTTTTAGAAAATTATTATATAATACAAAATATATATTACATATAATGATATTATATTATTCAAATTTCTTAACCTAAATATTTTATCTCTTCGATTATACATGTTACAAACCATTAATCATGTGTATGATGGACTGTCGCCTTATGAAATGATAACATTCATTTTCCAATAACCACATATCATGGATGGGTATGATGATTTATCTAATGTATTTAAAAGTGATAGTTATAAAATAACTATATATAAGTAGTCATTATAACATACATAACTTTTCAAATTCCATTATGTAAGAGAAATGATAGTGTCTCTAGTGTGTACGGCGGACTACCACCTCACGAAGCGATGTGATTCATTTTTAACTAATATGTTTCAATAATGTAAATAAGGGGTTAAAAAAGTTTATTTTTATTATAAAAAGGAAATATTTATTATATTCCAGAAAAAAATTCATTATATAAATATAATATATCTTTTTCTTTTTTAACACTAAAAATATGATAACATCATTCAAGTACGTGCGGACCACCACATTTATAAAGTGATGTGGCTATATTTTCCACACCACACCACAATGATGATATATATATATATATATGTTAGTATATTTAAAAAATAATTATATATATATTATATTATCATCAATATAAGATTTTAAAATATTACTGTACATTTTTCCATAATAATCATTGAGAAATAGAAATGTTACCAATTCATACGTAGGAGCTACCGTCTCCATCATTGTACGATGGAAAATTTTTCATAAAGATAATTAATGAATGGTTTTAAAATTATAATTTATGTATAAATATTATAATTATTTATATAATATTATTTTGTATAAGTTTATATAATGTCCTCTTTGACCATAGCCATCCATCCATTTTCATTTTTAACACATATGCCAAATATATTCAAAACATCCTACATGAAGCAAGTTGATTAATCATATAATATTGGTGATAAGTGATATAAAATAATTATTGAACATTAATTATTTTATTAACAAATTAAAAAATTATCTTTTTTTACTATTCTAGAATATAGTGAGTGATCATGATGAAATTATCTCAAGTTAAGAGGTTTTTTGCCTCAATTTCATTTCTGTGAGATAAATGGAATATTAACCATTTAAAATTATTTTGTGGTGTATATATGTAGATGCCGAAAAGTCCGTAACTACTGAAGAAAGTGTCGAAATAAAAAATTGAAGTCATATTCGGACCCGGAGGCTCGGTCCGGAAGGCCCGGAAGTGTTGCGGGGAAAAAAGGGGAATGTGCGCTGAAAAAAATGTTCCAAGAGAAAGGGGTCTGGGATTCGCGAAAGGACCCCAGCACAGGCGCACAAAAAATTGCGCGCCCGCTCCCGCGCGGTTAACATTCTGAACCGCCGTCTCCAGCGTGCACATTTTGTGTGCCACCCTAGATTCCGGGTCTCCGGGGGTCTATAAATAGAAGGAGACCCCTTCTATTTCGGGGATGCAGAATTCAAACCGGCTCTTGTGCATGAAATCGAACTTCCATGTTCACAAGAGGGCCTTCAGGTACTGATCCTTTTCATGCCAGCTTGTCCCCGGGATCCGCCTTTGCACGCAATGCCTCTAGATTAAGCATAATTCCAAACCATTCTAGGTTCCTCCCTTGTGCTCAATTCCTTTCATTGCACGCGAAGTGGTCCAATTGTGTGCAATCCCTTTCTCTGGGTGTGGCCTTGCCTTTGGGTGTGGCCTTTTCCACTCTCCCTCAATTCACAACCCTTGGGTGTGATCCTATTAGTCGAGCTCAAACCCTATGCCCCGATTACGCGCAATCCCGGTGTTTTGCGTGCCAAATATTTCTTTGCGCACAACCACCGGGACCCCTCACCTTGGTGCTCCCCAGGTACCGCCCTGCTTTGGTGCCCGATGTCCTCCTTCTAGATGCCCCAGACATAGATACTGGGTATACACACCATGTGTTGTTTTCCTGTGCATCCTTCTAGGCTCGTATGAAGTAACATCAAGGTCCCTTGGGTCGTCTTTCCCATTGCGTTGCTTTGCCACATTCTTCTTCGCATAAGCACGCTAACAGCTATTGCCTCTTCGCATAACCACACTAATGTGGACCCCTTGATGGTTCGCTTTGTGAACCCCCTTCACTACTGCATTGCCAGTACCTTCCCCCCCACAAGGATCAGTGGGTACTGGTCATGTAAGTCCTAGGGTTGTGGAGCGAACCCCCCTCGTCTGAGCTGCAGGATATCAAACTGCCAAGCACCTCATCCTAAAAACATGACGATAATCTGTGATCTTGCCCTGTGCCTCACATGCAGGGTCCCCCCGGCTCTAAAATTCATTACGCCGCTCATCTCCACGGGGATGGAATCAACCCCACATGGGATGACATCATCTTTCTCGGAGTGGCATTTGTCCACGGGGAAGGGCAGCCTCCTTGGTGTAAGCCCCTAACCCCCCTTGTGAAAGGTAGAACCCATACACCTTCATGCTTCCCCACTACCAGAGCCATTGGAGGGCGTGATAGGGAACGTGGAACCTCCTTTCTTCGGTCCAAAATCCCTCTCTCTCTCGGTGCTTTGTTTCCCTCGCGCCTCCATCCTGGAGTAAGCCCCGACACCATGGGCCGGTCAACGCGTAAGCCCCTATTCACATCCCACGGACGCACCTTTCGTGACGTGATCGTCAGGTCTCTGCTATCTCTTGTTTCTCACACCGAGCAAGACTCACGTGATCTTAGACTAGGAACCGACCCTGAACCCCACCTACAGTGAACTATATGGACTTTGATCAATACTAAGGCATGGCAGGTAGGAAGCCTCCACAATGTTCAAGCCCACCACCTAGTCATTCCGACCACTTCGTATCCATCCATCCATCATCATGGTCCGCCTCAGAGCGTAATCCCCTTCCATACATAATCATGGGCCCTCTCAGAGAGTAAGCCCCATATATCCACCATCGTGGGTCGCCTTAGAGCATAAGTCCCATATATCTAGATCTCAGGTCCCTCTTCACGTTGGTTAACCGACCCCATATCCTTGGGCCGCCTCAGAGGGTAAGCCCCAAATTCCCCATCTCACATGACGTTAAACTGCACACCCAAACTACGTAGACATTGATTCTCCACCACGGGGATACGTAGGTAGACTCTACGAGGTTCAATCCCAACGCCCATGTCTCATGCTGACCTCTCCCTCGAGCCCACGTGCCTCGGGATGTTCATGCCCTAACCCAGAGGTTTTACTCCCTCTGGGACCCATCCATGCATTCATTGTCACAGGTCTTCCTTTCAGGTGTCCTACCTTATCATCCTGAACTACGGGGACTTTGATCCATCTCAAGGCATGGTACGTATGAAGCTTCCACGAGGCTCAAGCCCATTCAATTCATCATCCATCCTGATTCTTACCCGGGCCACCACATCCCAGTGGGATCATGCCACCTCATTCCACTCCATAGCACTAAGGAAGCCTCCCACGTGCTGGCCCCAACATCGGTGTTCCTTCCAGGGGTTCCTCAATCTAATCCACTATCAGTGTTCTGATCAGTCCGATCCTTCTCCGATAGACATTAAACTCGCGGCCTACCATATGTTAAACATGGGAAGTTGAGGAAAACCTCAGATACTTTCCAATTGTATACAATTCCATGCGTTTGATGTGGGATGCCTCGGGCTTCTGCGCCCTCGAGAACCCCTATAATAAGGGATAAAAGGCAGACATGAAAACCCCCCAGCGTCAAGACATGCCAACGATGCCTCAGTGTGACTACTCTCTGAACCGAAGGTTACTGCCCCGATTAGACCACATGGAGCATCTCGACAGAAGAAGCGTAATTAACTGGTGTCCATAAAGATATGGCACCGGTAACGATATTCACGAAAACATCTTAAATCTATGAGGGAAACCCGGACTAGGTGACGAGCTCGAGGAGGAATCCATGGAAGGAAGAACGGACATCCCATCATCCCAGTTTCGATCAAGGAGCAGACGTCCCAGAATAAGGAGCAGATGATGCATGCCTTTTGGAAAGCGGGGATGCAGGGTAACAAGCAGCACGTCCTCTGCGTGACGGGCACACACGCGCACCCCCGACAAAAGCGTCGGAAACAGAAAATGGTGAGCCTGATGTGAATCTCTTCTCCTCAATATAGATACTGTTATTGTTTGGGGTTTTATAAGATTAAAATGTCACCAGGTCTGGGCACCCAACACTAGGACGTGAAACCCGCCAGGGTTTGGGGCAGTCAGGACGTCGAGCCCTCCATTCATTGACGTTGACAGCGTGGATTCCTCCTACCGACCATGGAAAACGGAATGACGATGGGCTACTGGTTGTCGATTTCTTTTCCTATCAGTGTTAATGGGTTCATCTCCCTGCTTTCAGGAATCATATCGCAGTATCTGGAGCACGGTTTCCACCTGCCCACCAGCACAGGGGCATAGTAAGTACCGATGCGGCTACCCTGCGCGGTTCCGCCTCTTCTACAGCTTCTCCAACCACCACGACTATTTGGTGGTCACACCCCCTCTCCCAATCAGAGATTATACAAAGAAGGGTGATCAATGGCCTTGTGCATAGGGACGAGGAGAAGGGGGTCATCTCCACCAGAGACTGGACCGTTTGGACCTTGATCCAGCTACGCCTCACCGCCAACGCTTCCCCCGAGGGCCGCAAAGGGAGCCATTGCTCCCCACCCTAACATTCAACCGTGTTGGGAGCTTCTCCCCAGAACACCTTGACACCTCTCTCCCCTACGCCGACGAGGTAGGGGATGTCTGGGTTCACCCGATCGGAGGCCTGGATCAAGGGTTAATGGCAAGGCCCCCTGCCAGGCACGTCAGTGTCGTCGCCCGATTTCCCAGGCTGAGGAGTAGGCAATCCATGTGCTTGCAACACCAGCTCCAACCCACCTAACCCGACGCCAGCATTGGGCACGAGCAGAAGAGGATTCCCACCCATGGGAATCAACATCAGCAACCACTATGGTTCGAGCCACTGATGACTCCTATCATCAAACCCCCGCACATGTTGGGAAGGGTTAGTTATATGCCCGACCCAGATTGAGGCCCCGACAGCCCCACGGACAGGTTTGGTCAACTCTCCCAGTTATCGGCATAGGTAATGGCCGCTGCAGACCAATTCATGGTAGTTCCATCTAGCATGAAGGCATGCTCTGTGCCACTGTTCCTGAAGGTATGGGCCCTCCCTACTTCCAACCATGGATCGGAGGCCTACCTGGCGCCATCCTCACCATAGTTAAGGGGCTTCTCCATGATAGAGACACTCCGGGTGGGGCTCTATGCAACGCTCACTATGCTGGGTACGGTGTCACTTCCCCTACTGCAGACCATGATTATGAATTCGTTGTATATCTGGTAACTCACCCACATGGAGGTCCTCCTCATGTCCCTTTCCGAGTTTTCCTCGGTGCTCCCCTCACCCCGGGCTTCAATCCTCTCCGCCCCGGCACCAGTGCGGCCAGAGGACTCTGTGACAGAAATCAACCCCGCTCCGGGGAGCCACCCATGGGAAGGAAGGTGGGACATCGTCGCTGTAAGAGAAATTCCAATGAAGGCCGGATAGAAATCAGACTTCGCGGTAGAGTACGACCCGACGATGGAGCCCTCCCCTCAGTCCTCTTATTAAAGGGCTCAGATAGGGATGCGACACGTCAGCCTCGTACTCCCCGAATGAAATATTCATACGATCCACACCTCCCTCCAAAGGTATATCCAGTAGGATGAGTAATTGGCGTACCCCCAGGGATCGAACTTGCAGTCACCATCAGCCTCTCCGGAAGCACCTTCCACCTTGGATAGTGACCACCAAGTGCCTTTTTGGGGGTCGATGGCGGAAGAGCTGCGACATAGCACACCCCCGGCAAGCACCGACACTGTGACAAGAGGCCCGTTCGTCGGCCCATCATATCGTGACATGGCAGCCATGACACTGCAACCCTTAGAGGACGACCTGTGATTCGATGGCCAATCGGCCTACTCGCCATATTCTCCACCGGCCAGCCCACCGGCCCAGCGACCTTCCTCGGCACCACTTCCAGTTCCCTAGCCACTCCTTTTTGATGAGCGGGAACATCAAGGGCTGGATACTGAGCCCGAGTCATGGAGCTTCCGGACCATCCTCACAGCAAGCCACTTCCCCAAGATGTTTTGGCCAGTTGTAGGGTCGGATTTTGATACACTAGAATCACTCACCCCGGGAGAGTTTGAATGTTTCTGCCGGACCCTCTAGGAGACTCACTCCCGTATTTTCCACCAGCAAGAGCCTTATCCTGGGAGCCAAGCACACCTCAAGGATATTGACGAGCAATGTCGTCGGGTCGACTTGGTCTCGCTCCCCGTGGTCTGGCACCCTGAGTCACTTTTCCACCACATGGACCTACAACAACAATGCGTTCAGAGTTCTCAAGTACTCTGAAAATATATCAAGGAGGCCACCCCCCACGTGCACATCTATGGATGGGGGTAGTACGCTTCCCTTCTCTTCAGTGTGATTCGTCGGCCGCTCGACTCACTAGGCGACTCTGAGGACTTGCCCTCAAGGGTAGTGGCGGTCAACATGGCCAATCTGTTGGGAGAGGGGAACGGTTTGGAATTTCCTTATGGGGACTTACCCCTTGAGGAAAATCCGCCACTGGATCCATCAGGGAGGATTACTCGTCAGCAGAGGAACCTCTTAGGTCTCCCCACACCCGGTGAGGCATTAATACTGATCTGGAATATCGACAAGGGTAAGGATCACATTGGGGCTGTCAAGCTCTCTGACCCATCTGCCTCAGTGTAGAAAGCAGAGGAAGATCCCGAATAATCCACGCCATGCCAACAGCTTGCGGAGCAGAAGAGGTTGGTCGATGAGCTTCTGGCTGAACGCATTGGAGAGCGACGAACCAAGTACTATGATCCTAGGCCAGGGGAGTAGGGGCAGGAACAACAAACCCTCAGAGAGATTCTCCCAGGCAACCTCAATCATACCGTGTTCGCTGACAGAGGAGTGGATGAGGCTCATGGCAATAGGGAACGATATGTTTCTCCGATCCCGCCTTAAGTGGCGTGATCACCCACGAGACCCCGCTTGGGTTCCTCTCACCGCCCCAAGGTTCACTCCACCAGCTGCTCCACGAGCTGCTCAGCTTCTCTACCGAATTGAAGAGTACAAAAATTCGAATGTGGTTAGGGATCATAGTTAGGAAAGGAACCCGCATCAAGATGATCTGATGGCAGCACTCTTTGCTCGCTTCGGGACTTTGGAAACTCGGCAGGTGGCAATCCCTCCAGATGGCAGGCCATACCCAGCATGGTTGGATGATATACTAGCACCTCCGGGATTTGGGAACCCCTATTTCTCCCCCTTTAATAGAACAAGAGACCCGACACCACACCTTTCCCACTTAAACTCAAGGTGTGGGCCTAGGTTAGGGGATCCAGCGTAGCAGGAGGCCTCCAAGCTCCATTTCTTTGTTCAGATGCTAGAGGGGCCGACATTCGTCAGATACAGCCAGCTCCCTATCAGATCTGTGACTACCCGGGAGGACCTTCATAGGAAATTCCTATAACAGTTCAGTTCCACAACCCGGAAGATGCCCATCACAGACCTCTTCAAGTGCATGCAAAGGCCCGATGAGCGAGTCGCGGACTTCATCGCCAGGTGGAAGGGCTCACATTCTCCCTTGACATGCCACTGACTAGGAGAAATTACTGACAATGTTCATAGGGAATATCAAGGCAGATCTGGTTACTTCTATGATCACTCAGAATTACCTCAGAGGGTTCCGGGACTTCTCAAACAAGGCTCAACGCCTCGAAGAAGGCCTTTAACAGGCCAGTCAGGAACGCCCGCTGCCTCTTGTGATCCCAGCATGGAGAGATACCAGAGTCGAGCCCACTATTGTGGACCAGATAGAGGCCCCCAGGAATCTAGAATTTCCACCAGTGAGGCCATCTCCATAGCCCCATAGGGGACTTCCCTTACAGGCACAGCTTCCAGCCCAGTAGCGACTGCCTCAAAATCATCAAGTGCCTCCGCGTAACATGCCACCACTGCCTAGGTGAGATAATCAAGTTCTTCCTCCTAGTCATGCTCCTCTGGACCCCTGTTAGGTTCATCCACCTAGAGCCCCCATTATGGATAGATGGAGTAGAACCTACTTGTTTGACGAGGCTCAGGTCCTCGGTTACTTCCTTAATGCCTTGGAGCATAGAATCGTGCGGCTGCCTGAGTGCCGGAAGCCAGAAAGAAGTGCATCTCACTGATCATCTCAACTACTACCATTATCATCAGATCATGGGGAACACCATAAAGTGATGAAACGTGTTCAAGGAATGGATCAAAGACAAGATTGACAACAATATAGTTAGGTTGGGCCCAACCCCGACACAAGTAGCGAGTGTATTTGTGAGATCGGAAGGCAATAGCAGCGATGAAGGTGTGTGGCAGCAGGTTTCTGACCATGGGTCCCAGAAGTATATCGACTGGATGGCCTGCATGAGGGTTTCCCAATCCCATGGAATCATCTGTGCATGGCTGGATCAGCCAGAGACCTCAGAAGATTCGGTTGCTAATTCAGCATCATCGTCTCCGCCAGCCTCTTCCCAGAAGAGTAAGTAACTTCGGCACAAGAAGAAAGAATGCACCCTACCAATGACGTTGTCATCCCGCACTCTCAGATAATTCATGCCCCCAAAGTTGGGAATCCTTCCCAGAATCCACCCAGTGGTGGATGACTCCTCAAGTGATAGTTAGGGGTACACTTTGGTTAACCCCATAGATTTGGTAAATCCCTATTTGACTCCCGACGATGGGGAATGCAAGGTAGAGTTCCCAATGTCCCCAACCATCACCAACGTTGTCAGATCCGTGGTTACATGAATCGTTGGTTCACGACAGTTGGCACATATAGCCAGGCCGTGCACGCTGCTGAGACCAGACAACAGGCCCAGTTCAGAGCACAGCACACGTGGCCCCTTTATCCGGTGTCGACAGGTCCGGCACCAGCACTGTTTGTGTTGTTGTATCAGGTGGATCCACATCAACCTTGCCGCGACCAGGTTTTCCCTGCCACCAGCCAACCCCAGCCTACTAGACCTCTTCCGGCAGCCACTCACTGGGCTTTGACTAGCGAATAACGAGATATGCCTAGTACTAGTCAGCCGCCAATCTAGCCGGCAGGGCTCGCCGTGTCTCCAATTGCAGAGAGGCCTCCCGTAAGAAGAGGCTCTAGTTTGGAACAAAAGTATGATGTTTTGAATAACCGTTATAGTATTCCAGTAAGGATTTCTATTCTTGAGGCTCTTTTCCTATCGTCTGAAATGCGTGAGGTGCTTTCCGAAGCCCTAAGGAGACCCCTACAGTTCAAGATGGAGGTTGCAGATGCAGAAGCCTTCCACGCCGAGGATAATGGGAGCACGGAATGTCAGGCAGTTATCTCATTATCTGGTAAAGATGAAGACCCTCCCATACAGGGGCACATTCACCCGTTGTACATCACTGGATAGTTCAGAGGCGTGGAAGTCTGTCGTTGTCTTGTTGACACGAGTTCTGGGATTATCCTAATCCCGACATGGACACTATGGATGGTGGGTTTTTTTGAGGATGATCTAACTCCCTCCAACCTTAGAATCCAGGGATACGACAAGACTGAGAAAAACCTGGTCGGAAAGATCCGTTTGAAGACCCAGATCAGTGGCCTTATTGCCTACACCGAATTCAGGGTTGTCTCCGAGGACACCGTGTACAACGCATTGATGGGAAGGTCATGGCTCCACCTTCACATGGAGGTACCCTCATCGTATCACCAAGTCCAAAAATGGTCCCTTAATGGTCGAGTGGGTGTGTTACAAGGGGATGTGTCTCATTTTTTCTTTTTTGAAGCCCGATATCTAGTTGCTAACTTTTACTAGAGCAAGGATAAACAAGTCCAGGCAAGTGAAGATGAGCTCGTCGCCGCTACAACAGACCCTTGGGCAGGAATGAATGAGTCTTGCGTCTTCCCAATCCATCGGCTGGAGGACATGACCCCGACATGGGGCAGTGCTTTTTTGTTTCAGGTACAAGAGGAAGGCATATTCCTAGGTCTAAGCGACGACGGGAAATCACCTCGTACTCCTACACCAACTAGGATCAGGTAAACCCGAAAAACCTTACCCCTATACGGTATCGGGATCTCCGGATCATGGCAATGGCGGTACGGCATACGTGTTTGTTTCGCCGAGCTGGAATCAACCGGCTCAGGCCGATGTGCCAATACTACTTTGATGTTATCGAGCACGGCTCCATGGTCCGAAGACCAGATGGTATTGGATCAACTACCTTCATCTCTATGTTCTCAGGGGTGCACGAATCTCTTAATGTGATGACCACTGCTGCTCAAACTGGCACCTGCCTCCCGTCAGAGTCTGGTGGCTCAGAACCAACTCCCCCCACAGATGATCCCTCCACTAGTGGAGAAGGGGATCTAAAGGATGCTCCCCACACCAACAAGGTAGGCGTCTCTTCCATGGTCAGCGAGTTGGTACATATGAACCTCGACAGCGAGGCAGACCCAAGACCCACTTTGGTCAGTGCCACCATGCCCCCCGAGGAGCAGCATTGGTATGTGGAATTCCCCAAACAGCACCATGTTGTGTTCGCTTGGAGTTACGACGAGATGCCAGGACTAGATCCTCAGGTAGCCGTTCAAGACCTTTATCTCCAAACAAACCATCGCGGGTTCAAGCAGCCTACCAGAAAGATGCACCCTTCTCACGGTGCCATGGTAGAGGCTGAAGTTGACAAGATTATCAAAGCCAACATCATCAAGGAAGTCTAGTACCCCAAGTGGGTAGCCAAAATTGTGCCAGTAAGGAAGAAGAATGGACAAATCTGGGTCTGCATCGACTTCCGTAATCTAAATCGCCACTGTCTGAAGGATGATTTTCCCCTTCTAGTGACAGAGATGTTGGTTGATGCCACGGTTGGGTTCAAAGCCCTCTCCTTCATGGATGGGTATTCCAAGTACAACCATATTGGGATGGACCCTGAGGATAAAGAGTCCACTACCTTTAGGGCACCCCAAGGTACTTTATGTTATCATGTTATTCCCCTAGGCCTGAAGAATACAGGTGCTACCTATCAGCGGACCATGCATCACATATTCAAGCTGATTTTGGAAAAATTGGTGGAATGCTATGTGGATGATCTGTTGGTCATATCTCGACAGTTATAGGACCATCTCAAGGACCTTGAGAAATTTTTCGGCTTACTCCGTTCCCGCCATCTAACGATGATCCTGTTAAAGTGTGCTTTTGGGGTCACCTCCGGCAAGTTCCTTGGCTTTGTTGTCAGGCACTGAGTCATTGAGATACACCAGGAAAAGATCAAAGCCATCATCCAGATTCCTCCCCTGAGCAATATTCGAGAGCTTTGAGGTTTCCAAGGCCACTTAGCCTATATACATCGATTAATTGTGAATCTGGATGGCAAGTGTAATCCCCTTTCCCAGATCATGAAGTAAGGCGCCACCTATGAATGAGAAGAAGAGCGTCAAACCACCTTCGAGGAAATCAAGCAGTATCTGCTCCAAGCTTTGGTCTTGATGTCATCCGTCTCCGGGAAGCTGCTGGTCATTTACCTGACCGACCTAGAACGATCCCTCGGTGCACTTCTCACCCAGATGAATAACGTGGGAATAGAGAACATCCAATACTACCTCAACCACATGCTCCTCAATAAGGAAATCAGATATTTTTCATTAGAGAAGAGCTGTCTAGTGCTCGTTTTTTCGTACAAAAATTGTGGCACTACTTGCAGCACCACAAGGTATATCTGGTCTCTCAAGTAGACCCGCTGAAGTACATCCTAAATAGACCTCTATAGCTGGCTGACTAGCACGGTGGGGGGTGATCCTACAACAGTTCGACATCAGGTTTTTACCTCAAAAGTCTATCAATGAATAGGCATTGGCAGACTTTCTAGCTGCCCTCGCATCCTCCGTAGATCAGCAGCTAGACCTAGGTTTCCTGATGAAACAATCCTATTAGTCAATCATGTCATCCCATGTTGGTAGATGCACTTTGATGGTGCCTCCCGGAGCCCCATCGGTAAGAGACTCAATGATCCTAGGCTTAATAGAGTGGGCCTGGGTATCGTCTTCATCACCTCGGAGCAAGCCATTCTACCATACTCATTCATGTTGTTAGAGGGCTGCACCAACAACAATGTAGAGTATCATGCCCTCATTATTGGTCTTGAGCTGGCCCTCGAGATCAACATGACCCATCTGTATGTGAAAGGGGACTCCATGTTAGTCCACAAGCAAGTCAATGGTGACTATGTCATCAGGAAACCAAAGATCGTTCCGTTTCTGGAGTGCACCCTCTATCTAATGGCCCATTTCCATTCTCAGTCAGATGTCATTCACATCCCTTGGTGCCAGAACGGTCGAGAAGATGCTTTGGACAGCCTGGCCACGTCGCTTATAGAGGCCGAGCATGATGACCTGACCATCCATATGGCCCACTAGAGATTCATATCTGATGTCACCCCAGATGATGATGATGGCCCGTCGGTAAGACATCTCACCGCCGGAGCCCCTACGTCAGGAGCCCCGGGTAATATAGATGTGGCGATCGAAATAGGTCCCGATTGGAGGATACCCTTTGTTGAATACCTCCAACATGGTAATCTTCCATCAGACCGGGCAGAGCATGAGCAGATCTGACGCCGCGTGCTATAGTTTACCCTTTAGAGCGATCCCAGCCTTGAGCAGATCCTTTATAAATGTGGATTTGATGTTGTTCTCATTTGTTGCCTTCAAGGAATCGAGATTCCATAGGTCATGCAAGAGGTTCATGCTGGTTCCTGTGGCACCCATTATGCTGGGTCAAATTTGTCTCACCAGATACCGAGACTGGGATACTTCTGGATCTCCATGATCCATGACTGCATCGAGTTCACCAAGAGGTTCCATGCATTCCTTTTTCATTCAAAATTTTTGCATCGGCCAACGGAGCCTCTCTGCACTACCTAGTATTCTTGGACCTTTGCAGTATGGGGGTTTGAGGTTTTGGGACATTAACCACTGGAAACAGATGGCCAATGTCGATCCATTCTGACTGCTACAGATTTCTTTTCGAAGAGGGCAGAGGCAATTCCACTCAAGGAATTCAACGCCCGTTCTATCACCGACTGTGTGAGTTCCAACATCATCTATCGATTTGGAGTACGTCACACTATCCACATTAACAACGACACTAAATTCTGAGCAACCGAGATGAAGAAATTGTACGCTAAGTACAACATTTTCTCTAACCATACCTCTAACTATCATTCACAAGAAAATGGGAAGATCGATGAATTTAACAAAACCCTTTCTATCATTCTACAAAATATGGTTTGACGGAACAAGAAGAGTTGGCCGAATAAGCTCTCCAATGCCCTATGGGATTATCGGACGATGACTCGTAATTCCACTCAGGTGACCACGTACTCCCTGATGTACGGTACTGAGGTCGTCCTGCCAGTCAAGATTCAGTTTCCCCCATTGCGCACAGTGGTCTACGACCAGCAAGTGCCAAATAGAGTTTCCGAAATCCATCTAGCTGAATTGGAAGTGCTAGACGAGAAAAGGCTTCGTGCATTGCACAACCTGGAAAGGCATCAGAGCAGGATGGCTCGAGCTTTCCAAAATAAGGGTCTACTCCAATCATTCCTGCAAGGTGACTTGGTCTTGGCCCTTAGGTCGCCGATGATCCCCAGCAGGAAACCACCCATGTTGGAGCCCAAATGAGAAGGACCATTCATGGTTCAAATAGTGTACCCTAATGGAGCATACTCCCTGGTGACCATGGATGTTGAGGGTATAACTCCCCGACCCAAATGCCATGTTCCTCAAGAAATACTTTTCTTGAGCCCCACGGTCCTGCACGACTTTAAACAATATGGTCCCGCATGACCTTAAACTGCACGTTCATCCCACATGACGTTAAACTACAAGCTGGTCCGACCATCCTGACCGAGGGCCATCCTTAGGCCCTGTAGAGACCCGAAGCTTGACATACAAGGACATTACATTACTTTTGTGGAATACTTATTACATAACAAAAACACACACACAAGGACCGTAATAGTTTAGTGTCTTTGGAAACTCGAAACATAATCTTATAATCATGGTGAAAGATCTTCAACATCTCCCATAAAGAACTTCCTTTGTTTTACCTAAAACCTTTCTTTATATCCTGGGGAAAAGAAAACATAAAAGGGTGAGCTCAAATGCTCAGTAAGGGTACAAAATAGAAATATAAATCACATAATATTCATAAGAACATAACATTTTGGAAATCTTAACCTGCAAAAGAGATCGTAATTTCATATCATGGGATAAATCATAGTATTGAAATTAAATCCCAATAATCATAACATAAAACATGAATCTTTGTGGAATACACACATAATCATAGAGAATCATTTCTTATTATTCAAGAATCATTGTCAGTACTATCTTAGTGGACAAAGTCCCTTTCTTAACCGAGTTCACTCCTCGTTTCAGTCCTATTTCACTGAACAGGTATAACCTACCGTTCCAGCCATGTCAATCTCATGAGATATAAAATCTTTACCCAATTAAATGGAGGGAGATATAGGTCCCACCCATCTCATAATGATACCATTCTTATGTGTGCCACAAAATCATAAACCATACATCATAGCATAACCCATGTAATAAAAATGGGAATCTTAAACATCGTGACATCATAAAAAAATTCATATAAGATAAAGGAATTCATAAAAATAATTCCATCCCAACATAATCAAATCAATGTAAAAATAGGGATGGAAACAGAACCCTTTATTAGCTTAGATGGAAAATAATTTTGATAAAACACTTGAACTCCATTCTTGAGAAAAATATCCTTTCTACTTCAAAAACATTTTCCTTTATTAACATGTCATACAATTTTAAACTAAAATAAGATGATTAAAAAAAACATGAAAACTTGTAAAGTAAGCTTCTTGGAAATAATGTTTTAAAAATACATTCATGTCGTATAAGTTAAAAAAACATTCTTTTCGTACTTTTGTCGGAAAAGTCAAAAAGTACCTCCTACGAAAAATGACAATAGATTCCTTTTATATCTTTTACTAAAAACTCACCGAAAGGTAAAATTGGATTTACAAAATTGTAGTTGGATGGAAACAATATTACATATTGAGGAAACATGGATGTGGATGATAAAATAAACCACAGTAAATACCAATGTATAAACAATCTCGGATAAAAATGAGATTGTGATATTTTCCCTTACCTTAGGTCTGATTCGCTTCGTAAGTGTCCGGACCTCCTGTATAATGATTTAAATAATATCATTGAATTATTAAAGAATCATATTCATTGTTATTATATCATATATGGTTCACTTATGACTTTATATTACCCGTTCTTTTGTAAAATCATGTTAAAGTAGCGTTTTGGGAAAAATCGTCTCATTTGTCGTTCGTGTTTTAACTTGTAATTATTCATATGATTACTTAGATCATGATTACTTAAATCCAGAATGTAAAACATGATTTATATATAATATATATTCAGGATATACATATATATAATGGATCTATAAATGGAAAGAAATACATCATTCATGGAGACGGTACGCCATACGTACGCATGAACGATGTTTTCGTTTCTTTATTGAATTGAGTGGAATTAAGTAGATGACATAAATATATATATACATAAATCCAGTATCATTATTATGTCATATATTTCATTATTATTCATTATATATACTTTATGATCATTCATGTATGGTTAACATGGAGAATGAATCTTATCGCGTCGTGGAGACGGTAGTCCGTACGTACGCACGAGCGATGATATCGTTTCCATAATTATTGAATTGAATTGGAGTGGATGATACAATATATCAGAATCAGTATGATGTTATAATAACTATGTATAGTTATTCTTTACACCATTATACCCATCCATGTAAGGTGTCAGTGGGAAAACAGATTACACCACGGTGTGGAGACGGTATTCCGTACGTACGCAAGCGTGGTGATTTTGTTTTTTGTAGGATGGATAGAATGTGAAATGGGGTTGTTTCATATTTATAATAACAAATCAGAATATTAGTGATGCTGATGTTATTACTTTATATTGAAACAACTAAATAAGAAGAAGTTGAATAAGAAAGAAGCTTGAAAGAATCAGGAGAAGAAATTACCTCTTCTTCGATACGCCTCTTTGAAACCTCCTCTTAGATCAATAAGATTGGTCTTTTAAAGTAGAACAGAACCTCTATGATGTTTCTAGGGAAGTGGAGAAGATAATTTGGCAGGGTTTGTCTGAGCTTGAAGGCTCAAATTGGGGTGAGGAGGAGAGGGAGGAGGTGCCCTTTTATAAGGGAGGAGAGGGGCACCTTTGGAATTCTTAAAAATATTAATTTATAATAAATCCAACCCCACTTAAAAACCACCAAAAATGACTCATATTAGAATCTTAGATGAGATAGGGTTGTAATATCATCAACCAATCAAATTTATACATGTTTGGAGCTTATTTTAAACCTTATCATTTTGATTTATCCTTATTTAATCTATTTAGGTTTATTTGTGGTAATAAAATTCTATATTTTAAATTATAAAAAATAATTACTTATTTGTTGTGAATTTTCCATAATTGTTTACTTTATAACATTATAGACCATATAAATTTAAATTTATAATTTTTAAATTTTTTTGTGATTTTTAAACAATTTTATAATATGTTATTTTTATAAAATTACAATAGTGTCAATTTTGACAATATTCATTTATTTGAATTTAAATAAAATATACACAGAAGATATTTTCTAAATAAAAGCTTTAATATATTCATAAAATGTCATATGTATCTATAAATTTATTGGATCACATTAAATATTTCATATAATATTTATTTTATTATTTGTAAAACCATTTATTTGGTTTATCTCTTAATAAAATAATTACTACAACATTTTTGTATAATTATTTAATATACTGATTTGTTTCATAAAAATTTAAAATAAAATCCTATGATGAAGATAAATCTATTACCTTTCACAATAATACTTTTACATGAATTTATCATCTTAAAATAAAAATATTTAAATTTCTATATTTATTAAATTATGAAGGTGACAACTTTGGCATCATTTAAAATAAAATTATATAAGTGTCATAATTGCTTGTATAAGACTCCAAATGGTCAAATATTATACCATTGTATTACTATAGTTTAAATGTACATTACCAGTAAGTTTTGGTCAGGGTTTTGTGTCATTTATGGTCACTATTAGTTTAATAAAAACTATATTCTTGATTTTTCACTAGATAAATAATTTCTGCATCACTATTGTGTCACAATTAATGATAATTATTTAATCCCAAAAAATTATAAATAAATTCTAATGATGTAGATAATTTTGTTAGATTTCTGTAGACTATTAATGTTCAAAGTTTCATGATGTTTATCACTAACTCAAAATTATTATACTTATAGTATTTAAGAGAGTGACATGTTGTCACTTTGGTTTTAATAATAATTAAATTATTTTCATGGAAAAAAGTTCATTAAATGAATCTAATCCGACCCTTAGGTGATATTATTCGACCTTTAGTCATCAAATAGGATATTTACAAGTGTTAGGGTAATTTTATAATCTTATATTTACCCTTAATTACCTGATTTACCTTTAACTATAGTAAATAAAATTTATCGTAGTTACTATTCATAATGCCCAAATATAAAAAGTAGCTTATTAACAAAATTTGGACCCACTGATTCCAAATATGGAATCCATTTTTCCATATTCAATACACAAAAGTTGCAGAAATTAAATTAAAATTAATTCCATTGTCGAAAGAAAACGGGTTTTTCTTTAAAACATTGGAAAAGATTGAATTGATTTAACCTACGAATTCAAGGTAAAATCAATGCTAATGACATAAATTATATTAAATGGTAAAAATATATTATATTTATACTTTAAACCCATTCAATATTATAATTTTACCACATATGATATTACGATGAAAAAAGTTGTTTTTATTTAAAATATAGCGTGTTTTTACTATTCATTAAAATATGAAAGTCATCAGAATAAAATGAAAAATTTATCCAAAGTAAATTTGTATTTCTTGATTCCAAAGAATAATTTTATTTTGCCAAATTGAACTTATAAACATGACAAAAACTAGATTTAAAGTGGGTGCGCCATCAAAAGGCGGCAAAACTGCATTTTTTGAAAAATACTTATTTTACCCGAAAAATTTATTTTTTTCTTATAACATATTCTAAAAAACGTGTAAGATGAATAATAATGTTATAAAATTTAAAATTTAGTTAATACTATTCATAACAGATAGTTCATAATAATATTATAATAATATATTGTTGTTTAGTAACACCCGGTATTGCGTACAACACACGCTATCGAGGAAGGTCGTGATTGCATGTAATGCAAGCCAAGTCAGGGTTGCGTGTTGTGCAAGAATCCTTCATTGTTTATTATAACCAAATCCAACCATATTTCATTTATACATTGAATATATATATATATATATATACTCAATGTTCCGTAGAATAACTATTATCAAAATTGTGTGTAACACAATCCAAGAATAGTGTTGCGTATACTACAAGCTAATACAGTGTTGCGTATAACACAAGGTAATCTTGGTGTAGCATACAACACAAGACATTAATGAAATTAAAAGAATATTTTCCATAAAATCTTGGGGTGTTACATTCTACCCCCCCTTAAAATGAATTTCGCCCTCGAAATTTGTCAGGGTTATAAATAGTTTACTACTCGAAAGATTGTTTAATAGAAACGCACATCGTAAAAAGGAATACCAAAACATGGCTTTAAAAACTAATGTATGAAATGTAACGGTTACCCAAATTCACTCATCACTGGGTTTCCACGTAGGAGAACATAGGTGAAAATATGAATATGGAAGAAAAATTTAACCATCAAGTTCTGATGGAGAGTGGTAGAGAACATGGCTATAGAAAAGCCAACAATCAAAAAGGTATTGATTTGTGATGATCTAAGGTACCATCTGATTAATCAGATATAAGGGAAATAGGACATCATTTTTGGTTTTCATGATCATTTCCCTATAGTTGATGAATTAAAAGAAATACTTACATGATTTTGGTACAATTTCACTGTTGTTCGTGATTTGAACAATTTCCATCTATGGTGAGGTTAATTGTATACGATTCCAAAAATGAACTTATACTTCATATATCATACTGCATAATAAAATAAAACTAGTTTCTACTAACTAGGGACTTCTTATAAGCCAGTGGTAGGCGATAAAGGCCAGTCGCACTTCGGTTGTGGGTTCGATTCCCACGGCCTTGTCCGACGTGATGGGATGCCGCCCGTCCTGTAGGTTGTCCTTTTTCTAAAACTATATTACTATAACATCTCATCAATAATATCGAAAAAAATTCTATCCTTAAACAATACTAACTTATTTCCAACAGAATCCATTCCAATCTTTAGGCTTATCCATAATACTTCAGTCCACTCTCATAATATAGTGAAAATGATTACCAGAGATTTAATACAATCGTTGATCCCCATATATCATAACATATGTCTTGTTGGTCACATTCTAAACATTCAAAGGCCTTAATCATGTATTCTCTTGAATACCCATTGAACCATAGTGAAAACATGAATGCAGTTAAAAGTTAACACTTTCCACATACCAAAATCCTTAAAATTCTATATACTCTAACCATGATATCACTTAGTCCTTATATCAATCATGAGCTCATGAATACTGTCAAATATGTCATTTTCTCATTTTCCCTTCATTATGTGCATATCATCTTTTTTCCAAAAATATGTCAATCACTTTCCATGGTTACCAGTACTATAAAATTATTGAAAACCACAATAGACCAATACATAAATATTCCAATAGTAAAAATTATTTTTGAATCCCATTACATAAACACTTAATCATTCCACCACATCATTGTCATATTCAACATCGCCAATGGTGATCACATGTGACTTCCCTTTTTCCATTTCATTATGTGGTTGCTCATGTCAATCATCACTAACCCTTGGATTTGGGCATTTATTAGCATAATGCCCCATTTACTTTCACTTGAAGCATTGAAGTGTAGTAGGATCATTCTGTGTATCCCTTCCTTTGTTTGAATCATTAGACATCTTCTTCCCATCATTGCGGCATTCAAATGCCTGATGACCATACTTTCCACATTTTAAACATTTACTTTTCCCATTAAGACAATCTCCACCATGATTTTTTCCACACGTTGAGCATAAGGAAACATTCATCTTCTTTTCAACATTATTCTGAGATTTCTCCTTGAACTCCATCTTTCGTTTCTTGTCAAAACTATGAGATGGATAAGTGACACCAACTTCCATTTCTACCATGATAGCACAACGCACAATTTCTTCATAGCTACTAAAGTCTCTTATAGCTAATGCCCTTCGAAGATTTGGTTTTAAGCCACTGAAGAAATGATCAACTTTACTTTCAGTTTGGATGATAAATCCAGATGTATACCTTGAAAGCCTTGTAAAATTCGCTTCGTATATACCAACAGATTCATCATCCTTTTACTTTAGTTCAAGAAACTCCTTCTCCATCTTCTCTCGAAGAATATGAGGGAAGTACTTATTGAAAAATAAGTTCTTGAACTCGTCCCATTCCATGGACTCAATTTCATCTATTTGCCTCGTATTCTTGATAAGATTACACCATTTATCAGTTTCACCTTCCAAATGATACACTACTAGGATGACTTTATCATGTTCAGAACATTGAAGAACTGAAAATATCTTTTCAGTAGTACTGATCCATTGTTCAACAACAAGTGGATCAGAAGTCCCACTGAAAGAAGTTGGACATTGCCTCATGAATGAATCAATAGAATATTGTTCCCTTATCTGCTCATTTGGAAGTCTAGAATGATTCATAGCTTGTGTAAGTATAGAAATAAGATTTTTCACTCCATATCCCATAACATTTGTTTGTTCAGGAGGCAATCATTTCATTTTCCATTACATTGATCAACACGGTTCCTTTAGGTTCCAGCCATCGTCTAAAACCCAAAAAGAATAGTGTGAGAGGTAAAAATCACGCTAGGGAAAACAATATAATAAAGGGGGAGTACCTTCAATATCTAACATCTTAGGTTAAATTCTAAGATAGTTACCATAGTTCTAGGACTATATCCTATGCGTATACTTATCCTTAGGGACATCCCTTGACATAACTTATAAATATCTCTAGGTATCTCACTAACGTTTTCGCATCCCAGTTTCCAAAGGTTGACTAAAACTTTCCTTTGATACCAAATGTAGAGACCCAAAGCGTGACGTACAAGGACATTACATTACTTTTGCGGAATACTTATTACATAAAAAAAACACACACACAAGGACCGTAATAGTTTAGTGTCCTTGGAAACTCAAAACGTAATCTTCTAATCATGGTGAAAGATCTTCAACATATCCCATAAAGATCTTCCTTTTTTTCTTACCTAAAACCTTTCTTTATATCCTGTGGAAAATAAAACATAAAAGGGTGAGCTCAAATTCTCAGTAAGGGTAAACAAAAGAAATATCAATCACATAATATTCATAAGAGCATAACATTTTGGAAATCTTTACCAGCAAAAGAGATCATAATTTATAACATGGGATAAATCATAGTAGTGAAATGTAATCCCAATAATCATAACTTAAAACATGAAACTTTGTGTCATACACACATAATCATATAGAATAATTTCTTATTAGTCAAGACACATTGCCATGACTATCTTAGTGGACAAAGTCCCTTTCTGAACCGAGTTCACTCCGCGTTTCAGTCCTGTTTCACTGAACCGGTATAACCTACCGTTCCACCCATGTCTATCTCATGAGATATAAAATCTTTACCCAATTCATTGGAGGGAGATATAGTTTCCACCCATCTCATAATGATACCATTATTATGTGTGCCACAATATCATAAACCATACATCATAGCATAACCCATGTAAAAAAAATGGGAATCTTAAACATCGTGACATCATAAAACAATTCATATAAGATAAAGGAATTCATAAAAATAATTCCATAACAACATAATCAAATCAATGTAAAAATAGGGATGGAAACATAACCCTTTATTATCTTAGATGGAAAATAATTTTGATAAAACACTTGAACTCCATTCTTGAGGAAAATATCCTTTCTACTTCAAAAACATTTTCCTTTCTTAACATGTCATACAATTTAAACTAAAAGAAGTTGATTAAAAATAAACATGAAAACTTGTAAAGTAAGATTCTTGGAAATAATGTTTTAAAAATCCATTCATGTCGTATAAGTTAAAAAAAACATTTTTTTCGTACTTTTGTCGGAAAATACAAAAAGTACCTCGTACGAAAAATGACAAAAGATTCCTTTTATATCTTTTACTAAAAACTCAAAGAAGGGTAAAATTGGATTTACACAATTTTAGGTGGATGGAAATAATATTACATATTTAGGAAACATGGATGTGGACGATAAAATACACCCCAGAAAATACCAAAGTATAAACAATCTCGGATAAAAATGAGATTTTGATATTTTCCCTTACCTTAGGTCTGATTCGCTTCGTAAGTGTCCGAACCTCCTGTATAATGATTTAAATAATGTCATTGACTTATTATGGATTCATATTCATTGTTATTATATCATTTATGGTTCACTTATGACTTTATATTACCTGTTATTTTGTAAATTCATGTTAAAGTAGCGTTTTGGGTAAAATCGTCCCATTTATCATTCGTGTTTTAACTTGTAATTATTTATATGATTAATTAGATCATGATTACTTAAATCCACAATGTAAAACATTATTTATATATAATATATATTCATAATATACATATATATAATGGATCGATAAATGGAATGAAATACACCGTTCATGGAGACGGTAGGTCGTACGTACGCATGAACGCTGTTTTCATTTCTTTATTGAATTGAGTATAATTAAGTAGATGAAATAAATAAATATATATATATATATACATAAATCCAGTATCATTATTATGTTATATATTTCATTATTATTCATTATATATACTTTATTTTCATTCATGTATGGTTAACATGGAGAATGAATCTCATCGCGTCGTGGAGACGGTAGTCCGTACGTACGCACAAGCGATGATATCGTTTCCATAATTATTGAATTGAATTGGAGTGGATGATACAATATATCAGAATCATTATGATGTTATAATAACTATGTATAGTTATTCTTTACACAATTATACCCATCCATGTAAGGTGTTGGTGCAAAAACAGATTACACCACAGCATGGAGACGGTATTCCGTACGTACGCACGCGCGGTGATTTTGTTTTCCGTAGGATGGATAGAAGGTGAAATGGAGTTGTTTCATATTTATAATAACAAATCAGTATATTAGTGATACTAATGTTATTACTTTATATTGAAACAACTAAAGAAGAAGAAGTTGATGAAGAAAGAATCTTGAATGAATCGGGAGAAGAAATTACCTCTTCTTCGATACGCCTCTTTGAAACCTCCTCTTAGGGCACTAATATTGGTCTTTAAAGTAGACCAGAACCTATAGGATGTTTCTAGGGAATTGGAGAAGATACTTTTTCAGGGGTTGGCCGAGCTTGAAGGCTCAAATAGGTGTGAAGAGGAGAGGGAGGAGGTGCCCTTTTATAAGGGAGGAGAGGGTAACTTTTGGAATTCTTAAAAATATTAATTTATAATAAATCTAACCACACTTAAAAACCACCACAAATGACTAATATTCGAAGCTTAGATGAGATATGGTTGTAATATCATCAACCAATCAAATTTAGACATGTTTGGATCTTATTTTAAACCTTATCATTTTGATTTATCCTTATTAAATCTATTTAAGTTTATTTGTGGTAATAAAATTCTAAATTTTAAATTATAACAAATAATTACTTATTTGTTGTGAATTTTCAATAATTGTTTACTTTATAACATTATAGACCTTATAAATTTAATGTTTTAATTTTTAAATATTTTTGTGATTTTTAAACAATTTTATAATATTTTATTTTTATAAAATAACAATAGTGTCAATTTTGACACTATTCAGTTATTTGAATTTAAATAAAATATATACAGACGATATGTTCGAAATAAAAGATTTAATAGATTCATAAAAGGTCATATGTATCTATAAAATTAGTGGATCACATTAAATAGTTCATATAATATTTATTTTATTATTTTTAAAACCATTTATTTGGATTATCTCTTAATAAAATAATTACTACAACAATTTTGTATAATTATTTAATATACTGAATTGTTGCATAAAAATTTAAAATAAAATCCTATGATGAATATAAATCTATTAACTTTCACAATAATACTTTTACTTGAATTTATCATCTTAAAATCACAATATTTAAATTGTTATATTTATTAAATTATGAAGGTGAAAAATTTGGCATCATTTAAAATAAAATAATATAAGTGTCATAATTTCTTGTATAAGACTCAAAATGGTCAAATATTAGACCATTGGATTATTATTGTTTAAATTTACATGACCAATAAGTTTTGGTCAGGGTTTTGTGTCTTTTATGGTCACTATTAGTTTAATAAAAACTATATTCTTGATTTTTCACTAGATAAATAATTTCTGCATCACTATTGTGTCACAATTTATGATAATTATTTAATCCCAAAAAATTCTAAATAAATTCAAATGATGTATATAATTTTTTTATATTTCTTTATACTATTAATTTTCAATGTTTCATGAAGTTTATCAGTAACTTAAAATTATTATACTTATAGTATTTAAGAGAGTGACATGTTGTCACTTTCTTTGGTTTTAATAATAATTAAATTATTTTAATGGAAAAAAGTCCAATAATGAATCTAATCCGACCCTTAGGTGGTATGGGTCTACTTTAGTCATCCAATAGGATTTTTCCAATTTTTAGGGTAAATTTATAATCTTATATTTACCCTTAATTACCTGATTTACCTTTAACTATAGTAAATAAAATTTACCGTAGTTACTATTCACAATGCCCAAAAATAAAAAGTAGCATATTAACATAATTTGGACCCACGGATTCCAAATATGGAATCCATTTTTCCAAATTCAATACACAAAAGTTGCAGAAATTAAATTAAAATTAATCCCTTTGTCGAAAGAAAACAGGGTTTTCTTTAAAACATTGCAAAAGATTGAATTGATTTAACCTACGAATTCAAGGTAAAATCAATGCTAATGACATCCATTATATTAAATGGTAAAAATATATTATATTTATACTTTAAAACCATTCAATATTATAATTTAACAACATAATATATTACGATGAAAACAGTTGTTTTTAATTAAAATATAGCGTGTTTTTACTATTCGTTAAAATATGAAAGTCATCAGAATAAAATGAAAATTTATCCAAAGTAAATTTTTATTTCTTGATTCCAAATAATAATTTTATTTTTTCAAATGGAACTTATAAAAATGTCAAAAACTAGATTTAAAGTTGGTGCGCCAACAAAAGGCGGCAAAATTGCATTTTTTGAAAAATACTTATTTTACCTGAAAAATTTATTTTGTTCTTATAACATGTTCTAGAAAATGTGTAAGATGAATAATAATGTTATAAAATTCAAAATATAGTTAATTATATTCATAACAGCTAGTTCATAATAATATTATAATAATATATCGTTGTTTATTAACACCCGGTATTGCGTACAACACACGCTATCGAGGAAGGTCGTGATTGCGTGTAATGCAAGCCAAGTCCGGGTTGCGTGTTGTGCAAGAATCCTTCGTTGTTTCGTATAACCAAATTCAACCTTATTTCATTTATACATTGAATATATATATATATATATATATACTCAATGTTGCGTAGAATAACTATTATCAAAATTGTGTGTAACACGATCCAAGAATAGTGTTGCGTATACTGCAAGCTAATACGGTGTTGCGTATAGCGCAAGTTAATCTTGGTGTAGAATACAACACAAGACATTAATGAGATTAAAAGAATATTTTTCATAAACTCTCGGGGTGTAAAAGGCCCCGTGGCCTTTTCGGGCCCTAGAAAAAATTCATACTCGGAGAGTACAGTGTTGTGAGGGGTTATGTCCTCATTCACATCGGGTTAGTCGCCGCACTGTATAATACCCTTATTTGAGGTGTCCTCCTCCTCTTCTCGTCCCCACTACAAGATGTTAAACTACAATCCGTTCAGGCCTCCCGGACCAAGGAAGAACCTCAGGCCCCCGACTGAGGCTCTTTCCTGTTGGATTGTATGGTGTGGTGTGGTATTATGTCATCATTTGCGTTGGGTTACTCATCATGGCATACACATTCCCGGATGCAATGCCTTTTATTTTCCTACACGACTTTAAATTTTTCTTCAAGATCTACATGTGGACTGATTCCCATCCATATGGGATACGTAGGACTGCCTGAACACCTAGGTTTCAGGTCCAGCCCCATCTCTTAAGAGATCCCACGATCTCCCAGTCGAATTGGCCTCTTGTCCTATCCCTCTCCATGAGGGGGATATATAGGTGTGGTAAAGGGTTTGTGGCACCATGCCCCCTTCACCCGGGAATCTGCCATATTTTGGATGCTCTCAAACTGAGCCCTTAGAACCTTTTCAGTGGTCTGCTAATGTGTTCAGAGTACTCTGGTCTAGGACCCGAAGTTTCAGATTCAAATTAGGCAAGTTCTGTCCACTGGTTAAGCTTCGTGATCCCCTTTATTTGGGCCCCCATTATCTTTCACCCTCAGAGGGACCCCCAAGAACAGTACGGATACAATGCCTAAGGTCTCTCCTACCATTAAGGTCCAATGCCCATAAGGGTTTCAGATAAAAAATTGATACAAGTACCGTGTTGCAAACATGGTCAGCGGTCGATTCTCATTTGTGTGTCCCCTTTTCAGGCTAATGCGATGAGATGCTGTGTTGCGAACATGGTAACTTGTAATCCTCCATCGTCACGCCAACACCTTCAGGGCCTAAATGTTGGTTGCACGATTCACATAATGTTCCACCCCATTGTGTCAAGGTGGAATCTCAACACTCCTTGCACTAACCCTCAGTGCACTTCCACGCGTCAGGCAGACAAAGCTATGTTACAACATCTCTCGGGGATCCCGTGATCCAAGAACTAAGGTTATGGGCGTGGGTCTTCTCTATAAACCATGAATAGCTTGACCCTCATCCCCATAAAAAATTAGGGTTCTCTTAGACATTGCGTTTCAGGCCCATCTCAGCTGGAGGCTAGTGTCTCCTGCCCCTTGATCATTAAGCCCTCACCGACCCCTTGGCCCGAGGCACTCCTCCCGGAAAAGTGCGCGGTGATGGTATGGGATTATGTCCTCATACAAATCAGGTATTCTTTATCGCATCATGTGAATTCCCCTGGGTCCAAGCCATATGACCTTAAAATGTGCTGGTTGGTCCTACCACATGACCATAAACTGTGATGATATCGTCCCGGCCACACAACAAAAAAATGGCACTACATTGTGATGACCACTCCATAGACGGTATCACGTTGGGTATTGGTCATTTACCATACCTTTTGTCAATGACCATGTACGGTTTGACTATTATGGCAATACCAGGAATTTCTACGCTAGGCCGGTCGCTCCACAAAAGAAAAACCATTCACCTTCAAGGAAAAACAAGATACATCAAATACTGCTTCTTTTGGGTGCGAGGGCTAGACCCGCACACCCCTATCATCTTTGGCATAGGTACCTTCCCGTGTTGTGCCATCGTTCAAAACTATTGGCGGCCTGATTCTCAATCTTATGAGATACGTATGAATTCCCGGGCACTTCCCCACGGGCCCAGCCTAACTTTCATGTTCGGTCCCTTGACCGGAACTCTTTTCCAAGGGACACATGGTAAGAAGGACCTCATCCTCATTCACTTCAGGTTTCTTAATCACCTTACCATGTGTCTCCCTCCCTCTTTACCAATCTTTGGTTAGATTTATAAGACCTCAAACTAAGACCCTTTCTAGAACTACGTATGGATTTATTCCCATTCTTAGGGGGTACATAGGAACGCCCAGACATTTTGTCTTGGGTCCAGGTCTAGGGATTACCAAATCCCATCCCTCATCACTATCAGCCCCTTGGCATGACTTCTTGGGGAGTAGTGTAACTGCAGCATTATCCTCGAATATGTTCGGGATGCCCCGTGGATGTTGGGAAGCGACAGTACCCTCTCCAGAGAGGTCCTATCTAAATGTAGGGATGATTCGTGACCTGATTAGTACGCCTGCCTAACATGCCTCCACCACGATGGAATAATTTTGAGAGTGTTGGATTCTGTTTGAACAAACCACCACTTCACTTTCCACGCTTTGCATGCCCCTTTAATCAGATCTTCATCCTCTTTCACGTTTTATGGGACCCCCTAACAGTATGGATGCTCGACCTATGGTCCGCCTGCTTTCCTGGCCCAATGTTCTGGAAAACTGGTCATGTTTGATGGGACCCCCTAACAGTATGGATGATCGACCTATGGTCCACCTACTATCCTGGGAAAACGTTCTGGAAGACTGACCAATGATATTTGAGTTAGGCCCCATGTTGCAAACATGGTCAGTGGTCAGCCCTCATTTGTTGTCGCCATTTCAGGATAATGCGATACAGATGCTGCGTTTCCATCACGTTCAAAAACTATCCTCCATCGTCACGCCCCTCCCATAGTGTTCCGAATTTGGGTAACATGATACACCCTTTTCACCTCCCTATGTTCGAATTGATTCCAATTCCCCTGGAATTTCCCCACCCGTGCATTAGAGCACGTTGAGGAGAGGATACATCGATCGGTATAAGGTACCTTCCCTTCGGCTGGACCTCCCTCCTCTACTTGGGAATCCGGGCTCAATTTCGAATGCACGAAGCTTTTTTGACACCCCATGGTCGAATGAAATGATAATACAAGCATCATTTTTTCCTCACATGGGGTACGAACCACATGATATTAGGAATGAATTGTTATTTATTTTGGGACTATGGATGAGTAGGCTAAACCAAAGGTATAGAAAAATGGAATTTTCCACACATTGGTTCAAAATGATGAGAAATAAAAGAAAAAAATGTTCATGAGCTGGCCCAAATAGGGCCCTTAAGGGTCAGCTTCTTAGAGAGATCTTTCCAACGTCGTTACCCTTGGCTGGTGGCCTCTAGGACTGTTTCTCGCTCTTTAAAGACTCTCTCTTCATCATCAGCCGTAGAGCGTAGTTCACCAATCCTTGCATGTGCCTACGCCCATTCAGTTTGAAGCATGATCATCTAGTGACTTGCCTCCATTAGTTGTTCTTAGGTGACAGCAAGCTGGGCCGTCAGTTGATCCATGACCTCAGAGCTTGTGGCAATAAAGGCCTCCTTCTCTGTCAACTGCCCTTCAAGGCGTCTGAATTCCTGCTCCGCCCTCAGGAATGCATGGTTGCTCACCAATTCTTCATGACACTGGGCAACGTCGGTGCGCTAGCTGCTCTCACATATCATTTCGGCCATGTAATCACGAACCGTCAGATGAAGGCGTTGAGCATCATCCCCTCTATCACACAGGAAACACATCTAGGTCTAAAGAGATCCCATCCACCTCATCCAATATTTCTGAGGATACCTAAGAAAATGCTGGATGCACTTCCACCCTTTGCGCTGTTTCATCCAGCTATCCTCAACCGCTTCTGAATCTGAATCATCTATTTCTTCAGGATCAGCAAGACGATATACAGGGAATATATCCTATAGGTCAGTAGTAGGATCTGCCTCAGGTATACCTTCCCAAGGAATATGATCCTCAACGGTTGGGAGACCTTCCTCTCTCGCCCCGAGAGTGGCGGTACCTTCATCAGCTTCTGGCCTCGCTCCAATGACAGCACCACTGGTGTCTGCCGCCCCCTTCTCTGCGATTGCTGGGGCCGACCCAGTTTGGGATGTATGTTCTGGAGGAGGTGGTACACCTGCCACTAATCCACCCACAGACGGCCCGGGATTAGCAGCCCGATGAGCCTCCAATGCCGAGATCACTATACAAGGAGCATCCTGATTAGTTGAGTTCTCTGACAGTAAGCACCAGTAGTGAATCAAGGTACTTATAGGAACTCATAGCATTATCCTTCGGTGATCTAGCCTCTACCAGAGCTGTCATTGCATGAGATCCCTCAAGACTTCTAAGCTCAATAATGGGTGTCAGTACCCTACCTGACCCTATTGATGCTTCCTCCCCTACTTCAATTGGAGACACATGATCAACACCAATGTGATCCTGAGTATGATAAGGAATATGGGATATGGGTGAAATGGGAAGAGAGTGCAATGATGGATGAGGGTTGAAGCATACCTTGAGTATCTCGGTTATGTCAATGTCAGAGACAACAATATCGCCGCTCTCCCGGAGACTCCCTTGGTAGGGCGCCCCTTGCGACCCCTCACCTTCGGGTTCTCCCTCTCCTTCTCCTTCACCTTCTCTTTCACTTTCTTCTCCTCACACTTCCTCTCCGATCTCATTGTCCTCCGACTCATCACTGTCAGCTTCTCCCGGTAGCATCACATCCGGATCATGCTCCTGACCAAGAATCACTTTCACCAGGAAAGGTGGCTCCACATGCCGACCTCGTTAGCATTCGTATGTGTCCAGGACGTTAGATATGCATTTCACCGATGGAAGTTTACTCTGTCGGGATTTCGGACAAGCCCGACATCTCGCAGCTGGACTCCTTCCCGCATTATGTTCTACCAGAGAGTTTTGACGCTCATCGGCTGCCGTAGGGTTAACCAGGCTGACCATAACAATAGGAATATTTCATTGTGGGATGGTTGGAGTAGGTATCTTATCTTCTTCCTGAGCATTTCTATGGTTGCCCTGTGTGACCCTCCTACGGGCAACGAAGTCGCAACAACACGATGCGATGTCCCCACTGCTGATGTCCCGACCTGCACATGCCTCGCTGCCTAGTGTGCCCCTGGTCTCCCCCTTCAATAGGCACCTTTCCTACTCTCTCGTCGCTCGGGTTCCACGTGGGTAGTCTCGAGTTTTTGAACTCAATTGAGAAAAATCCCCTCGGGGTACGCAACGATCCAGTATTCGGCATACTCGGTTCCTAGGCTAGCGTCGGCCCCAGTGGGAGGAAGGGTAATGACGTCACCAGATCCATAAGTTCTGAACCTAAACCGCATTTGGCGAAGGATGCAAGGATTCCTCTACTCCCATACATCCGTGAATACCATCTTCGGCATTTGCTGGAGACACCCAAACTGCCTGGAAAATCGAGACGACGTGTAAGGATTGCAGAAGATATTCCTGTCAATCCGAGCCATGAGAACCCCACCCTGGATGCTCTGGAATTATTCCTACTGCTCTAGTGAGCCTTTCCCATTATATACAATTTTACTTGTCAGGGTGGGGAATGGGCTGAAGGAAAAGTTGTCATGGTTACCAATTCTGATCCTTACTCCCCCCTCGCTCAGCGTTATCGATGTGACCCCATCAATGCTCAGCAGATATGGTCACAGGACATTGCTCGGAGGACGAATGGCGTTCCAGAATGTGTACCCGCCAAGATGAGCCGCCACCAAGCTGTGGAAGATCTGGAAGTGGCCAGACACAATCTGAGGTGACCCCCCTCATGAGATGCATCCCAGAATGGCGTACAGCCTAACCAGCACTAGGACCCCCAGATTAAACCTTTTTTTGGTGTCCATGGTGTCCGCCATCACCAGGGTTATTGGACAAATGCCCATCCTTGCGTCCTGCATCGGCAGGAGCCGCCCGCTCAGAAAGGTGGCGAGGAACCTGGCATATCGAACATTCGTGTCTCGGGCCTCATTAACGCGGTATCCCCATGTTTGGGATTTCCCCGCCTCTAGGATCCTCCAGTACGATCCGTTCTTGATCCTATGGGCTGCGGTTGGGCATCGTTTTCCCCATCCTAGCATCTTGAATACCGAGTTCTTCTCCAAGAACAGACTTAACTACTCATTGTAGGCGATGTCCTTTAGGAAGTCCTAGACCTCCAGCCTCTCTTTGGCTAGCTCTAGCAGAAGCCATGTCAGCATGGGGGTCCGTGATATGTCCTCCTAGGTGTTCATTAGTGGAAGGAACTCATCATATTGATATCCCTCCAGTGTGATACCTCCAATGCAGTGGACGTCTCAAGGACTTATACCAACTTCCCCATGGTGAAGATGGAATGTGTTGGTGTGAGGGGACCACCGAGTGAATAGATCCGACCAGAGCTCAGGTTGGCGGTAGAAGTGGAACTACGACGTCCACACCGCTTCTAATAGACCAATGTGATGTAGCTCGGCCCCAAATTGGTCACACGAATGGAGAACCCAGTATGCTCAGGCCCACTCACTAGTGAAGATGCTTCCAGACCGTAATTCCCAGTCTTGTAGCCAACCCTTAGTATCGTCTGAGATGCTCTGACAGAACGTGATTTCATAGAAGGCTATGGAACTCTCCGCAACAGGATCAACCCCAGAAATGGTCCTGGTCCTCGGGTTCAGGACATATACATCGATGTGCCTAGTCTCTCTGGCCGGACGACCCTTGTTGGTGATATTATATCGAGGAAGGTCATCCTCTCGGGTCACCCATGACCGAGGTGTATCAACCTTGAAGCCCGGTAGAAGAACCTCCTCCAAAATGCGGAAGTTCCATAGGGTAAAGTTGTTGGACAAAGGGAACTCCTTCGGGGTGAGGGGTAGTAGGTTGAACAATGTATGGTTGTGGGAAACAACCACCCTGGCACCATAAACCTCCTCATTCTCCGCCATTTCATCTCTGCGAGAGGTGGCTTCCCCTTCATCTACTTGGTTTGCGGCCATCTTCTTCCAGACATGTTCCTTGAGAGTGTTGTGCAGAATCTGGATGTTTTGCGTGAAATTTGGAAGCCATGCGCAAAATTGGAGGTGATGACACGGAAAATCCCGGGCTGGCATGGAAATACAGCTGAAACTTGGAGCAATTACGCGCTGCCAAAGCGGGTTTTCCACCCAGGTGTAGAGGTAGTTTTTGTGCACGAGATCTCTGAGCCTATTGCATGAGAAAGTTTCATATGGATAATGGGACCCATGTCCCCTTTTATAGGTGAATTCAAGGTTCTATGCCGTGCGGAAGGTGGGTTTCACGGAAGCTGGCATTTTGCATGCCACAACATTTTTTGTGCACAGGGGGACCATGAAACCCAACACTTTGGCGTTTCGGTGTTTCCCTCGGAATCCGATCATTGTGAACCCTCACTAATCCGATTCCGAGGGGGGAAGTTTGTAGACGCTGAAAAATCTGTAACTACTGAAGGAAGAGTTGAAATGTCAATGTGAAGTCATATTCGGACCCGGAGGCTCGGTCTGGAGGGCCCGGAAGTGTTGCAGTGGAAAAAAGGGGAATGCGCACATAAAAAAATGTTCCACGTGAAAGCGGTCCGGGATTCGCGAAAGGACCCCGTCGCAGGCACGCAAAAATAGCGCGCCCACACTCGTGCGGTTAACATTCCGTGCCACCCTTTTCCAGTGCGCAAATTTTTCACGCAACCATAGATTCTGCACCTCCTGAGGCCTATAAATAGAAGGAGAACCCTTCCATTTCAGGGTTGGGGAATTCTAACCGGCTCTCGTGCGCAAAATTAGACTTCCATGCGTAGAAGATGGCCTTCAGGTACTGACCCTTTTCGTGCCATCTCGTCCCTGGGATCCGCCTTTGCGCGCAATCCCTCTGGCTTAAGAATAATTCCAAACCCTTATAGGTTCCTCCCTTGTGCGCAATTCATTACATTGTGCGAAAAATGGTCCAATTGCACGCAATCAATTTCTCTGGTTGTGGCCTTGCCTTTGGGTGCGACCTTTGCCACTCTCGCATAATTCACATCCCTTAGGCGCGATCATACTAGTCGCACGCAAACCCTCTGCCTCGATTACGTGCCATCCCGGTGTTTTGTGCGCCAATCATTTCTTTGCACACAACCATCGGGACCCCTCACCTTGGTTCTCCCCGAGTGCCTCCCTTCATAGGCGCCCGATGTCCTCCTTCTGGCTGCCTCATACATACATACCGGGCATACACACCATGCGATGTTTTCCCGTACGACTGTCCTGGGTTGTACGAAGTAACCTCAAGGTCCCTTGGGTAGTCTTTCCCATTGTGTTGCTTTGTCTCATGCTTCTTCTCATAAAAACACTAACGGCTATTGTTTTTCACATATCCATGCTAACGTGGACCCCTCGTTGGTTTGCTCTCCGACACCCCTTCACTACGGCATTGCCGGTACCTTCCCTCCCAAAAGGAGCAGAGGGTACCTGTCATGTATGTCCTAGGGGTGTGGAGAGAACCCCCCTCATATGAAATTTAGGACGTTAAACTGTCAATCACCTCGTACTCAACACATGATGTTAAACTGTGATCAGGCCCCGTGCCTCGCACGTAGGGTCCCCCCGGCTCGGACATTCTTTACGCCACCCATCTCCACGGGGATGGAATTGCCCCCCATATGGGATGATATCCTCCTTCCCGGAGTGGAGTTTGGCCACGGGGGAGGTAAAACTCCTTGGTGTAAGCCCCTAGCCCCTCTTATGGAATGTGGAGACCATACACCTCCGTACTTCCCCACCGCCAGAGCCAGTGGAGTGCATGATAGGGAACGAGGCACCTCCTTTCTTCAGTCCCAAATCCCTCTACCTCTGCACTTTTTCAGCCTCAAGTCTCCATCCTGGAGTAAGTCCCGACACCATGGTCCACTCAATGCACAAGCCCATCTTCACTACGCACGGACGCACCCTTCGCGACGTAATCATCGGGTCTCTGCTATCTCTTGTTTCTCACACTAAGCATGACTCATGTGAGCTTAGAGTGGGCACCGACCCTAACCCCCACCTACAGTGAACTACATTGGACTTTGATCCATGCTAAGGCATGGTACATAGGATGCCTCCACGAGGTTCAAGCCCACCACCCGGTCGTTCTGACCCCTTCGTGTCCATCCATCCATCATCATGGGCCGCCTCAGAGCGTAAGCCCCATCCATACATCATCATGGGCCATCTCAGAGCGTAAGCCCCATATATCCACCATCGTGGGATGCCTTAGAGCGTAAGTCCCATACATATGGACCCCAGGTCCCACTTCACGTCAGTTCTCCGACCCCATATCCTTGGGCCACCTCAGAGCATAAGCCCCAAATGCCTCATCCTGCATGACGTTAAAATGCACACCCGAACTACATAGACTTTGATAACCCACCAGGGGGATACGTAGGAAGCCTCCACGTGGTTCAAGCCAAAAACTCATGTCTCATACTGACCTCCCCCTCGATCCCACATTCCTTGGGAAGTTCATGCCCTAACCCAGAGGTTTTACTCCCTCTGGGACCCATCCAAGCATTCATTATCACGGGTCGCCCATTCAAGTGTCCCACCGCATCATCCTGAACTACGGGGACTTTGATCGATGTTAAGGCATGGTACGTAGGAAGCTTCCACGAGGTTCAAGCCCCTTCACTTCATCACCGATCCTGATTCTTACATGGTCCAACACATCCTAGTGGGATCATGCCACCTCATTCTACTCCACAACACTCCGGAAGACGCCCACGTGTTGGCCCCAACATCGGTGTTCCCTCCAGGGGGTTCCTCAATCTGATCCACTCTCAGTGTTCCGATCTGTCTGATCCGTCTCTATTGGATGTTAAACTCGCGACCTACCCTGTGTTAAACATGGGAAGCAGAGGAAAACCTCAGATACATACCAATGGTATACAATTACCCGCGTTTGATGTGGGATGCCTCGGGCTTCCGTGCCCTCGAGAAGCCCTATAATAAGGGACAGAAGATAGAAATGTCAATCCCCCAGCGTCAAGACACACCAACGATGCCTCAACATTACTACTCTCCTAACGGGAGGTTGCTTCCCCGACCAGAACCCTTGGAGAATCTCGACGTAAGCAGCATAATTAACTGGTGTCCATGAAGATATGGCACCAAGAACGAGATTCACGAACACGTCTTAAATCTATGAGGGAGACCCGGAATAGGTGACGAGCTCCGAGAAGGAATCAATGGAAGGAAGAACCAACATCCCATCATCCCAGTTTAAATCAAGGAGAAGACGTCCCGGAATAAGGAGCGGATTTTTCCCACCTTTGGAAAGCGGGAATGCGGGGCAACAAGCCGCAAGTCCTCTGCGTGACGGACACGCGAGCGCATGCCCTGAAGATAGCGTCAAAAAAAATATACTACAAAATAATATATGTTATGATTATTATACTTACATATATATTGCTTTACATATCCTTTTGAGGGTTCTTCTTTCATTAGGTTTATAGTTTCATGGTTACCTAAGAAGTAAGGGATCATTGTCGCAATATTTCTCATTTGAGACTTATGTTGTGTTATAAAAATTTGTTATATTATTAGGTGTATACAATGAAACATTGAAATTTTATAAAATGAATATCATTATTTCCATGATATTCTATGTTTCATTTAATTTCATTTTTAATGGGTAATATGATTGAAAATTATGATATTATTAAGAATAATTTGTTACAATGTCATCATTTATCAAGAATTTTTTTTCTTTTGCAACTAATGAGGAAATTTTGTAACCCATGTAACAATAAAATCATGAATGTTATTATCCTATGCATATTTTTTGTATTTAAAATCAATATTATCATCTTTCCCCTCAATAGAACATAAAACTGTTGAGAAAATGTTTTTAAGAAAAAACAAAATTTTTTCTCTCTTCTTTCAGAAATATGATCTCTCCCAAATAAAATGTTCTCAAAAAACCTCATTAATGTTTTTAAACACTTATAAATTATTTATTGAATAAAAATATATTTATTTTTGTTATTAAAAATAGTTTTCTTAAAGAAATATTAGTTTTATTTTCTAGAAAATACAAATTTTAAAAAAATTATAGTTAAAATTGAATAATATTTTATACATGTAAATCATATATAAAAATACCCCCAACCCCAAACAATTCCTATATTTTAATGTAAAAATAAATTTATTATTTAAAATATTCTGAAAAAATTCAAAAAATTCAAAAAATTATTTGTTTTGTATGTTTTTTTCGAATAAAATGATTTTAAAACAGTTTTAATGTTTTAAATATTGATTTTCAAAATGAAAGGGTATTTTCCTAAAAATGTATTTAATTATATTTTAATGGTACTACCATTCATAAAAATAAACAACTCATGTAACTAATTCTTCTCAAATGGGGATATTTCATTATGATTCCATCCTCATTCTTTTTATATATGGATTAATATTTTCTCAAAGATATTATTATGGGAACTATTTATTTTCCATGGAATAATCATTTTTCAAAGAGATTCATATGGAATCATTTTTTCCATAGTATAATACGTTTCCAAATATATTTACATGAAACTCATTTCCTTCCCTTAGATTAATTATTTTAAATAATAATAATAATTTTTGCTATGATTTTTATGTTGAATGATATTTTTACATTATTCACGTTGTAGAATTTGTATATTATATGTGATGGGTGCACCTATATTGTTCCAGGTTATCCTTTTCATTATTATATTATGGATTTACCTAAACTGTGATACAATTCATTTCATAATGATTAATATCTCAATATAATTATATTGGAATTTTGTTTTATTATAATTGCATATGTAGGGGTTCAGTAATTGATCTATAATTATTCGATGAAGATGATATTACATGATAACAACACATTTTATCTATTATTTTTTATCTGTTTATAATGATTCCTTTTATTAATATCGAAATCACATGGCTAATGTGTATTGATTCATATAGTGATTTTCTTTTATAATGTCTTCTTATATTTTTCTTTATGAAAGATACATGTATTAATGGGTATGAGTTCTTTTTTGATTCCCTCATTGACTTTGATTATGTCATCATACCTTTATTAACTCTTTACGATCATTAATGATATTCAATCATTAATTCTTGTATTGTTTTTAATTTTTATTAGTTTTAGCTATCCCTTCTTATGTTTCATATTCCACATGTTATAAATATTGGATACTAATGAATTATTTCATGAAGGTATTTCATATGGATATTGACGATGAAATAATGTCAAATAATTAAATGTTGGTTTAGTAGAAAAAATTATTATTTGACAACATGGGTATTGTTAATGCAGTAGTTTTTTCAATAATTCTCAAAACAATTATACCTAAAAGTTATTCATGACATTATGTAATCAAAATTATCCTTTTGATATTAAATTGTTAATATTTAACAGATTTAGTCACAATTTTTAGAAACAATGCTGAAAATGTAATTTTTACAATTTCTGCATGATATGAAAGAGTACGGGTACTGGTCTTCAATAAAATGTTATTTAATTAATTTGTATGTGGAATAAATAAGTAAAAACTAGGACTTGGGAATACATGTAACACTGATATACTTGATCGTATTGTTATAGCAGATAATCATTTCACATTCACACAAAACCTCTCGTAGGATAACAATGTGTTTCATGAACCTCTCTAGAGTAATTAGGCACATGATCCTTCACATGTACTAAAAATATAGACCATACCACTACAAAATGATCTTTCATATAGGGAACAATTAGTTGATATTTTTATCATATAAATAATGTTTATATAAATAATACCATTCAATTGGCCAGCGTTTTTTGGTAGAACAACCTGCTTGGGGAAGAATCATGGGAAGGTTAGGATTCAATTTGGATAAGGTGTCCTCATTTTTTGTACTAATGCGAGGAAGTTTTATGAAAAATTCATTTTAAGGAGGGTAAATATAGCCCCCCAAATTTTGAGGAATACTTTTTTACTAAATAAGTTCCTTAAAATTTTTTTTTCACACAAGCACGGAGTTTAAAATTTCTATTCATAACAATGAGTCCATCATATGCTATATAAAATTCCTTTTTTAGCTTATGTTACATGTGTTTTTAAAGGAAATGTGAAAAAATATTAAATTATTATTATTTAATATCAGATTTATATCCTAGCGATAAGAATGGTGGATATAAATTGGACCAACTAATTTTCAAAAATATATTGTTTAAATATGGTTATATACGAAATCCTGTTTGAGAAATTAATTATAAATGGAAAACGAATTATTTAAAAAATAAAGGGATTCATTTTCATAAAAACAATTATCATGAAATCAATAATGTTTTCTCATAATAAATTAAATAAATTAAATAAATTTTGAATTTTGAATCATTTTAAATAAATTTATATATCATATATTCAATCACATGTGATGAATTTATCTTTAATGTTTTATATATAAGTGATAATTATAAATATAATTTTATACTTAAATAAATCATTCCTATTTAACATTCTTTTTAGTATATTGTGTTTATATTTTAAAATTACATTATAATACATTTAGAATATTTTTTTAAAAAATACATTTTAAAAATCTTCATGTAGAGATGAATTATGGTGAATTTTTTTTAGTTTTTTTAAAGATACATTATTTTAGGAATAGTGAGAAATGTTTGGTTTTATTAATAATTTTATATCATTTAAAGAATTATAAAAAATAATTTTTTTAAGTTGTTTTAGAAATATAAAATAGTTAAATAATTTATCTATTATTCAAAGATATATAATTGGAATCTTTTAATATTTAATTTTCCTATAACAACATTTAAAACATTTGAACTTTCTCTCATTAAAAAACTGATTTATCATCACGTCTACATGATTAATTTTAATTTTAGTTTTTTCCACTTTTGAGAACTAAATATGGAAAATGTATTCTTTATTTGGAATGAGAATAATTAATATCATCTAATATGTATAACAATATATTTGACTATAAAGAATTGTAAACAATTTTAAATTAATTTATCGTGGTTTTGTTAAAAATATTAACTGAGGGTCAAAAAAATAGAAGGATAAAATGAAAAAAAATTCCCACCCCAATTGGATATACATGATTAAGTATTATCTATTACAGGATATAGTATGGCCCTTTAAGAGACTTATAACATTTGAAAAATGTTGGTATGCATTTTTCATATCATAAATTATAGGTGTTCCACTCAACTCACTTATAAAATCTCACCCATATACAATCCTATCCACACATAAAATGTAGAGAATTGTTTTTTTTCTATAATAATTTTGACTATTTCGAAGAATATTTTTAAAGCCAGGAATTTAGTATAAAACTCTTGGGCCTGGAGAGCCTCAGAGCGGTGATATTAAAAAAATAAAAAATATTTTACAACATGCACATTATTTCATTATAGACTTGGAATAACTCTTGAGATGGTTATCAAATTGGAAATATGAGACCATAGTTTAGTACCAAACATGTGGTTTCCCCTAGCGTGATAAAAAAATTCGCCATTAGGAGTTTAGTTGAGGGTTAATAATTTATCATGTGTTGAGTGGAAGTTTTGTTATTTTATAATGAAAAAACCTCCCCCATTTTTATGATGGAGTTGATAATCCCCTAGAGTGATGGAAAAAAATCAAGGTCAAAATTAGGAGAAGTGGTTCCATCGAGCTCTGTTTTTATGTCAATCTTCACTGGATCATGCTGTAATAGTATCCGAGCATGGATCTAAACTAAACACCTTAGTGTCTTATCATAATGTTTGAGGATTTGAGTTTTATATCCTTATTTCTCTTAATATAAATTCTCTGAGGTTTTTAGATCCATTTTACTACTAACATGGACACTGTGGGGGATGACCAGTGGGATTCCACAAATAATTGAGGGGTTTTTGTATCTCATATGGAATTCCAGTTTGAAATTCATGATCACATGACATAATTGTATGGTAACATGTCTCTTGTCATTATAATTTTAGTAAGATGTCTTTGGGTGAATATAGTATGGGTACCAAAGGATACATACCATGTAGTGGGACCAGTCATGTTTCCAAGGGATATAGTCATGTATTTCATGTCAGGTAGCTTGGTCCTGTGACACTACATTCCTAGAGAACATAGATATGACGATGAATAAACAAACATGGACTGAGGACTTTGACAGAGGAAATGGTGGGCCAATACACGCCATTTACTCCATGTATATGTGAGTTTTCTCACATATCCAATGACTCCATGTATAAGAGGACATGACAAGGTGTTTAGCTTAGGTCACATGTCTTGTGGACATCAGTCCACATTGTGTCCTATTATTGGGATAAACCGCCAACCATATATCCATCTTTGATTCTCAGATTTTGGACTATGAGTATCCTATCTAGGATAGTTTTATGTATAGAACAATATGGTCTCATTATTGGTGGATTTTTCGATTCTATGGGAAATATTTCAAACCCTAAGCTTTTTTAGTTTCTCTTGATAATGGAGACTGATCCTTGTAGATCACTAGAGAGATTTTGAGGTCGGTACCATGACCCATAGTTTTAGGAAGTGGGTCCCCTATGAATATTATTCTGGTATGATGGTAATCCCCTTCCATAAATTGGTTTTTTCACCCAACAAATGAATGTTTTGTGACATTCATTTTGGTGCGTGAGATTTTACATTCAGTGGCACATAGAAAATATGGGTGATCAGTGTGGTTTATCATAGAGAGTCACAGACACTAGTATATCCCTATCCAATCAATGTGTGAATTTATGTTACCTCGCAAACTGGTAGAGATATCACTCGCATATACATAGGGGACAAGTCCTCTTCTTATGGAGTAATTATCCCTGTGTTGGAACTCCCCTACGGGACTAGGGTGTGGATCCTCCATATCATTTGTGCTATTGTAGGTGGATTTACTATATCATAGTAGAGAGAGGTTATCCCTACTCATTGTACAGATACAGCGGTCACTCCATTAGTGTTACAGGGTGCAGATCATCATTTTCTATAGGTGGTATTCCCCTATCATGTTTGGATTAGGGTCCTCTATTTCTAGAGATGGTACTTCGTTGTCATGTCGAGGTGTAGGTACATTATACGCAACCAGACATGTAGAGTTGCTACTCCCGTATCCTTTCTCAGCAAGGTTCCTCTATGAGGTAGGAACTCCCATTTCTCATTAGTGTATAATTACCACATTGTAATCATATATTTAGAGTCATAAATCCCGTACATATACAGTGCAATTCCATGATCTATAGGGTAGTACTCCCCTATCATCGAGTTTTGATGGGTAGTGTGTCCTATATAAGTGGTGGATCTCCCTTGGCTATGGAGTGAATTTATGATGAGTTGTAAACATCACCTTTCATGTGAAATACAAGGATATTTTTTAGATATCACTTCACATGGTGAGATAAAGGCCTATCCCTATTCGTACAATGGGTTTAAAGGAGTCTTAAAAGCTAGTATTCTAGTGGCTGTGGTGTAAAAGGGAGGTGTGGGTCCCTATTTACTCTATAATTATAGATGATACACATAGAGAATTGTCTCGAACAAAACTACCCTATTTTTATGTACTGATTACGGGATTTCCTCACTTTTTAGGATCATATGAGTTTGTGAGAGGCACAATGGAGGGATGTTAGGACCTATGGTGATGGGAATAAGAGTTCGACCTAGAACTCTTCCCAATTAAGAGTATCTCTTAGATGATCCATCTTGTAAAATAGGTCTCCATGAGGGTGGTCCACTAGATGAGTGTTCCCATTGATCCTTGAGTATAATAATATGGATGGATATGATTTTGGGACCTCAGCGTACTTTGAGTTCGAGACAAGAATATTTGGAACTTTTTTTGGAGTCATTGAGGTGTTTTCATATATCTCAGTTTACCCACTATGTGGACTAAGTTTACATCTCATGTATTGCTGAGTATTGGATGAGATTTAGTTTCTCTCGTTCTTGTATTCCAGGTGGATAAGTTTAGTGGACTATTGGATTTCAGTTTGTTCCTTTTATTTTGTTCATTTTGGGAGCCAACTATATAAGGACCCGACCGTAAAAAATTACATATTCTTGAATTAAGTTAATAATTAACAATGACGGTCTTTTCAGGTTTATAGTTTTAGATAATTATATCATAACTATTACATTACATCCGAAAAGTTACAAGGTAGACACTTCAACTCAATTCCCATTATTTGTTATAAAATAAAAATTCATGAAAAAAAGTCATGTCTAGTTCTATGATTTAGATAGCATAACTTTTTCACGATCCCATCCTGGACCCTATTCTACTTTATGTCCTGTGAAAAACATTTCAGAAACATGGTATGAGAATAAGAATCTCATTAAGGGATACACAAAGAAGGAAAACAGTTAGTTTCTCAAAACAAGAATTAAAAAATGAATACTTTATCATAAGTAATATTTTTCACCTTCATAAAGTAGTAAATATTATTTACTGAATAAAATACCACTTCTTACCCTTTTGTAACCAAAATATATCCATAAAACCCATATAAAGAAAAAATATCATATAAAGGTAACTTGGGAAATAAACTTACTTAAATGGAATAACCATACAGTCGACTTCCACACATATCGCTAAATGGAATAGCCATTTAGCTGACTTCCATGTCCAATGCATTGGAGGTTATAACATAACCACCCATCCTGGTTTATCACAACACCACCTGTCATTTGGTTTATCACATAATCACCCGTCAAATGTCCAAGTACCATTATAAAATCATAACACATACATCAAATATAAGGGAATGAAAAAATTTCCACATTTCAATCACAATATATAACATAAATATATTGAAATGAAAAATACATTTTAAAAACCGTTTTCAATACCTAAATACATAAAATAGTCTATGGTATTTATTTTCCCTTTTAAAACATTATGGCTTGATAAGGAAGCCAAATATCAAATAATAGTCACGACGGCGGAATGGTTGTTGTCACCGCTTACGATAAAAGAAGCATTCCTTTTTGTCGTTTAGTAAAATTCTTCATAGAAAAAGATTCCATTTTAATGAAATTAAAAGTCAATGGTGTTTATATATCATATAAAATAACGTGCTATATTAAAATAAAATATTTCTCAATTAAAGGAGTTGAGACGAAGTCTCTTTCCTTGTGTTAATATTGACCCGTTCGTTCTGTAATCTCTTGAATAATAAAATAAAGTTAATTTATAATTTATTAAGAACCTTTTTTAAGTTTATTATTCCATTTTTATCAGTAATTACCAAGTTATCAACATTATGTAATCATTTAAGATAATAATTGTCATTTTGTCGGTATTTGGTACTTCAGTCAAAAATAGACTTCTTATAATTACAAGTTTTTCTTATGGTAAAACGTTCATTATATCCATAATTATATTCATAATTTAGATATAATATATATTATATATATCCAGTATAAACAATTATTTATAATATTACATAACATTTGGAGATAAGAAATGAAATGCACCATTCATGGAGACGGTAAGCCGTACGTGCACAAGAACCCTACTTCCATTTATATTTCTTATTGTAATGGAATTAAACCATAATGATTCATAATTATATTATAATTCCAGAATAATATCATATAATATATCATTAACTATATCCTTTATACATTCCATTTAAGGCATTAATGAGTTTTATCACTTTCAGGGGGCGGTAGTCCACACTTCCTAAAATGAGATTATTGTATTTACCCACTATGGAAACCATAAAGGTATTCTATAAATGAAAAATAAAGAATCATAGAAACAATAGAATTATAATATATATCATATATAAATATAGTGTCATCATAATGGAAACCATGAGAGGATGTTGGAGATATTTGAACAATCATCGTTTTATGAGGCAGTAGTTCACCATCCACAGAAACAGTATGTTCTTTACCCATTAGATGAATTTGTGTGTAAGAGTATTTATAATCCATCTCATATAAACATAATATTATATTTATGATTCTGGTTTAGTTATAAAATAATTGAATAAAAATAGTTTAGAGGGTTGGAGAAGTAAAAAAACAGAAGAACTTAAGAAAAGATGATAACTTAAATTTTGGTAACTCCATTTCGTTTGAACCAAAACGGTCTGTTGAAGTGCCTTTTGCCTAAGGTAAGTATTTTAGAAGGAATGGATGAATAATTAGAGATTATGTGGTCAGGGTTTTGATGAGACATGGGGCTTGAGAGCTGTGAGTAATGGGTTAGAAGTGGTGTCCTTTTATAAGGGGTGGGGGGCTCTTTAAGAAAGTTTGAACAAATTATTTTATTATAATCTTATAATCGGTTTCAAAAGGTCCAAAATTAATTAAGGTTGAAGATAAAATGTCTGATGGTCAAAATAAAATCATCCAATAATAATTTTACAGGTTTTGGATGTTATTTTAATCTTTATAATCTTATTTATTTTAATCATTTATTAATTAACCAAACAGTGCATCATTATTGTGTCATACATAATTTAATTTATTTGATGTCTCAAAATTATAAAAAAAATATAATAATGTATGAAATATTTTTATCATTATAATAATTATTTATAGTCTAATATATAACGTATATAACCCCATGTAAAAATTAATATACTAAAAGATATTTGTTTATGTCATTTTTTTCTTTACGTTAAGTTAATTAAAATTAAGTTTCATTATCACTCACAAGTGGCCCCATGAGGTCCCAAAATCGACCCAAAAATGTCCATGGTTGGATAAGTATCATCCAATATGATTAGGAAACATGTTAGGGTAATTTTATATTATTATAGTAATATTTGTTTACCCATATTTACCATATTTACCCTTTAACCATGGTAAATAAAATATTAACTGAAGTAAATATTCATAATGTATATAAATAAAAGTTACATATTTAAACAATTTGGAAATCTTGATTTCAAAAATGGAATCCAATTTTACAAATTCAAAACACCGAAGTGGTAAAAATTAATTTAATATTAATTCCTGCAGACAATACAAAAGGCATGTTTTTAAGAAATATTAACTATCAATAGATTGACACTTATTTATGTCTAATTTCATTGTAAAATTTCTTCCAATGACCAACATTGTATTAAATAGTAAAAACATAATATAATAAAACTTTAAAACCAAATAAAAAGATAATCTATCTTTATAAATAAATTAGATTAAAAGGAAGTTTTGAATTAAAATACAGTATTTTTTCACTATTCATTAAAAATGATTTTTATTAGAAAAATACCAAAATTTAATAGATTGAATATTTTTATTTCCCAATCCTAAATAATAAATTTATATTTTCAAATAAAACAGATAAAAGTGACAAAAAATATATTTAATGAGGGTTCACCATCAAAATGCAGTAAATCGACCTTTTAATGAATATTTGAGTATTTATGCTTAAAACCAGATTATTTCTTATTTTAATCCTCTAATATTTATCAAAAAAATTAAAAAAAATTAACAAAATTTTATAATCATATTTTAGTTAGTTATATTCATTCATTCCAATACAATAGCTAGTCATTAACTACCATTTAAAATAATAATATTATATTATTAGTGTGCAACGTAAGATTTCAAAAAAAACTCACTGTTTCATATCAGGTACACCATCAAAAATTGAATCCCCTTTAAGGTAAAATTAAAATTTAATTCTCAAATATTAATTAAAATTAAAATGTATTATTTCTTTATTTACCTGGGATGTTACACACAGGGTATTGTTCTTGTCCCAAATACACGATCTTTTCCCATATTTGACAAGTCTTGTTCAGATGGCTTGCCTTGGTATGGAGTACTTGGAGGACCTATTGTAGGCGGAGCTTAGTGAGCTATAACCACTGAAGTGTTTTCGATTCATGGTTGGGATTCTTTCTAGGAGTTTTTTTGATAGCAACCCACTACATCCGGGCATGTTTGATTCTTTTATAGTTTTTTGTGGGCTTGTATTTTTCCATTTTAATAACTAAAATATACTATGGTTGTGGGATAGAAGCATGCATTATTTTTTTGCTTCATTTTTATTATCAATCCATTATTTCATGGAGATTCTTATGGTTGCATGTGTATAAAAAACATTGTCTAGGGCCTCTATTGTGTGTGATATTCATAATCATCAATTGATATCAACCCCTTGTCTATTTGAGGTAGGAATGGGGATTATCTAATCGGGCATCAGTGTTTCATGTCATGATAGATTGGAATTATATGGGTCTGAACATGGGGACCAATGTTTATTTGTTGTCCATATTTGAGCTTGGTTTGGGTTTCCTTTGGACATTGTTCTAATTTTCCCTTTTTAGCTTTCAGTCTAGGGACACCATTTCTTGTGATGTAGATAAAATAACTATTTAACATGTATTTGATAACCTTATTTATGACTATATACATTTATTCAATAGTTCTAGGGAAATTATGGTACATACATCATAATGGATTGAGATGTGGGATATATGTCCTTCTTGTGTCAGCTCCCCAGATATACTCTTTATCATAGCGTGTCGTAATTTTATTTGAGGATTCCACCATGATTATTACTAGAAATAGTTCAATGATAATATTTTGATGATGATCATCCAATAGATGAGTCATTTTTGTATGGAATTGGTCCATATGTAGTGCTTAAGCTTTGTCCACCAGTTGAGAAGACATCTATTGAGTAGCAGGTTGTGATGGATGTTTAGGTGGAGAAAAATCAGAAGAAGAGTGTGCTAAATGGCTTCAATAGGTTTTTAATTATGAGTAATCAGTGTGAGTTTGACACCTATACAACTTATTATTACATTCATTTAGTCACACATGTTTTTCCCAATAAGGAACCCTCCTAATTAGATGGTGGACGTTGTAGTGAGTCTTCAGTAGGGATTAGAAGAGTGATGCTGGGGTCTGGGGAAATAGAGCCATGTAAAGGAGAAACATACATAGATAGAGTTTGAGAGGCTCCTCTTTGAATGGTTTTATCAAGAAATGTTGATATTGATTCATATGATAGAGATTTATATAACTCATTAATGCAATATGCCCAAAGAAGATTACTCCACGATGATCACAGAACATTCATGATACTCCCCCTATATTTTCTGAGATCCACATTATTGGGATTAGGCCATTGAGAAGGGAATACACATAGACATTTAGGATGGTGTTCCATCCTTGTTCATTCCCTCCTATGTGGTGGTACTGGAGTAAGATATTTTGATTGATAACTTCTTGGCGGAGGGTTGGGTGGATGTTGCTGACAATGGTGATCTCGGGGCTTTGTCATCTACATAAGATTGGCGATTTCATATGAAATGATATCCTCAAAATATGCATACCCATAACTATATTCTTACATGTCAGTCTATAGAATACAAGTTGTTAAAGGGATATGGTCAACCATAGGAGAGGTCATGTTACGAATGTGATGGGTGTGCAAATCAAGCACGTGATTGTCCGACCAACCATGTTGCGGAGTGGGACATGGTCATTAAACCACCCAAGTAGAGGAACCATCTAGATCATGGAGTTCCTCATGATGGAGGACATGGTGCATTAGTGGGGATACTAGTAGGCCATTTCAAAAGTTTTACGATGATTCCACCACCATCCCCATGTGGCCCACACTACGTTTCGAGAGCTATATGATGGGGCAAGGAAAGCTTTAGGGTACAAATTTCTATAACCCAGAAACATTGATGATGACTAGATGTACACACTGTGTCCTTTATACACTATATATTATAATTATTAGACTCTTTTGTGAGGTACTAATTTCATGTACTTCTTTCTCGAGGCTTACCGATGTGGTCAGGTGTTCTGGTAGAACATTGTGGTAATGTTGTTTGAGGTACCATTAGACTCACAAGGAAGAGGGATTCTTTCCCCGACCAAGATACATTATTATGAGGTGATCAAAACTATAAGGTTGATCCAATATCACTCAATGAAGAAAGTGACAAGGTGTGGTCGATGGGTTCTATTGACGCGTGTTTTTTGTGTCAAGGATATGGGTTTGAATGGTATTGTTCCTCTTGGGGTGGATGGGAAGTTCTAAGTTATATTAGTTTATGTGTTAGGATAGAGATGAGGTGCACTATTATACCCTATAACCACAGATGGATTATGGTGATTAGTGAATCACCACCTTTTCATATCTGAATATACATTCTATCTCTTTGATTCATGATATAGAGAGGTTTTTTAATAGATGTTGGATGTGGTTTGGACATTGTGGTTCCCCTAAGCATGTGTGTAGAGGTAGTGAAGGAAACCCTTTGTGAGGTCTCTAGCATGCGATTCCTAGACGAGAGTTTATTTTTGTTACTTCTACAAAAGGATTAGCTTGTAGAGAAGATAATACTTGATATGGGGAGGATGAAGGGACCTAGGGATTACTCTGTAATACATTAAAATAATTCTATTAATATTTATAACCCCATCGACTGACATGTTGTGATATTATGATGAAGTGATATCCTTGGAGAGGTTATATATAAAATATTAAATATATTTTATTAGGGGTTCATAGTTTCATTGTAAATGTGATATATCTTCATAGCCAAGTATCTGGTAAAAAATCTAGGACCCTGACAGAGTTGAGAACATATATTTTCCCTTGATCCCACATTAAATTTTTTGGAGCTTGGTAGTTTGGTCGAGGGTGTGCGTTGGTCCGGTATATAGTGGACAATAATTAATTTAATAATATTAATTGAATAATCCCCACCCCTTTAGCATATTCATGGTGGAGAGATGAATCCACCCATGGAGTGACAGATGAAACTAAGTTTAAATTGAGGAGAGGAGGTGAGGTCGAGCTCAGTTTATGGCACTGATCTTCATTGGATCATGCAATCACAACTCTCTATAATAAATATGGACCTAATACATTGTATTTTCTCAATATGTTTAGAGGATATTATTTTTTTGCCTATATTCTTATTAATATTAATTATTTGAGGGTTTTAGAGACCATTTACGATTTCACGGGACACAATGTGGGTTGATAAGTAGGATTTAATGGAATCCAGATAATTGTATCCATATTTATGGGAATTATAGTTTATAATTCACGATCACACAATGTGTACTGTTGGGTTATAGGGAGTCTATTTTTCCCATTTGGGGAATATTTATTTTGGTTGATAGAAGTATTGTTCTAGAGAAACACACTATGTAGTGGGCCCAAGTTGTGCAGCTAAGTGAAAGGGTTATGGATTCTATTTCAAGGGACATGGTCATGTGACACTACACATTTTGAGTACACATGCATGAGGTGAAACACGCATGAATAGGTTGAGGACACGGCCCGAGCCACAGGTGAGGCAGGGCACGTAGTGTACACCATATAAACTCCAAGATAGATTATATGGCCATCAAAGATGTGAGGAAAATTTTATAGCCACGTGTTCAGGCAAGGTCATATTCCATGTGGGACCTAGTACTTTCCGAGTACTTTTATTGTGAGAATCCACCTAGAATATCTCATTATTGGGGGTTCTACATTAGGCATGTGAGTACCATATCCTAAATAATTTTCCACATAGAAGGAGATGGTGGCCTCTATGGTGGATATTGAGTAATGATTTGGATTGATTAGAGAAAATGCTACATTATAAAATCTTGATCATGGAGAGTGATCAAGGTTGATCACTGTATAGATGTTGAGGTCGGTACAATAACACCCGATACATTTTATGCTATGTTTCTCTTAAATACATTCTATTAATTAGAAAAACTCCTATTCATAATGACAAGAAATTCATTGAAAAATCTCATTATATTAGTGTTAGAAAAAACCTATCAATTAAACTTATATTTTCCACTTTTGTGTTTTGAATTTTGAAAAACAGACATACGCAGTTCTGATCAAAGTGATATGTGGAGTCTGAAAGAATCAAGGTAATTTAAGTTGAATAGTATCTTACCCATATGAATATTAACACACCCTCATGAATATTTACCCACCATTTTGAATAAAAATATGACCCTTATAAATGGTAACCTAACTTATGAAGGAACAAATAAAATTTTGGCACCTTAAAAATGATGATGACTATTTTAAGTGTCAGTAATTTTAATTAAAACAATGTTTATCATTAAAAATAAACTTTATCATATTTAGAAAATTATTTATTAAAATTTTAGTTAGTTTTTTTAATCTACACGTCATTAAATGGGTTGGGTGAATTTTTTGGATTTTTCTGAAATAAATGGAATTTTTGTGAATAGTAAAATACATTAATTCACTATAAAAATACATTATGATTTAAATTCGAAATTAATAGCATCACGAGTAATGTATGAACCCTAATTATGAACAAGAATTCACTTATTACTATTCCAGTTCATATAATCCTCACAATTTTTTTATTGTGGAAAAATAATAAATTAATGATTATAATACTAATGAAATCCTTTTCCCCTCCACTATATAAACCACCCATCTCCCCCTCTTCCTCCCACACCTCTAAAGAATAAATACATGCCTAAATTATGCTAAAATATATCTCCATGCTCCTCCCCCATGTTTATGACATTTTATTCTCTTGAAAAGGCCAAAAAGGATTTAAGGATATCTTCAAGGAGAAGTACTCAAGAGGTGAACCACTCTTCCCTTTTCATTAAAATTATTTTACAACTTCTATTCTTTTGTTAGTCTCTCCTCTACTCCTCACATCTAAATTATATGATAATTTCATTACATTAAATTTAATGTAATTTTTTTATGCTAATGGAATATTTCACCATCATCTTTCTTTTACCTTACCACTTACATTAAAAATGAAAATATCATCTGAAATTTGTTAATTTATCACATTCAAGGATGATAGGTTTTCAATTTCAATTAATTTCTACAAGAATGGTCACAAAACATTTTTATGGGTTGGAAAAGATCATAAAATAAATTTTTTACCTTATTCAATGTTATGGAATCAATACACACTCATTATATAAAATAATATTACAAAACAAGTTCATTATGTACAAAATATCTAAGTTAATCCTAGAGTTTTTAATTACATTTTAACAAATGAGTCATCATCATGGAATATAAATAGAAATATTATAATATAATTTATATCTATGAAATGTAAATAATAATATATATTTACTCTTCAGGATTTTTTACCACATTTTCAATGGACTTCCATTCATGAATTCAAGTAAACCGATCATGAAAACAAAGGGAGAAAATGATTCTAAAAAAATAATCATTAACCTCTTAAACCGATAAAACATGAATGAATGAACCTAATAAGGTTATAAAAAATCAATTAAATGTTGAATATGATATGTAATTATTTATTAAGGAATCTGAATTTTATTAATTTGGTCATTATGATCAATCTAGAACACCTTCATTCATAAAGTAAGGGGTTCCTTATCTCATATTTAATTCCATGAGAATTCAATTATTCACCACTTATTTCTTAAATGTGGTGTATTGTGTAGTACCATTTGATACATATTATCATGATTATATCTATACAAATTATATTTTGTGATTCACTCGGTGTTTATTAATATTTAGTCGTATGTCTCAATTGATTACAACATGGTAAGGGACTTTGTCTCAATTTCTATTTCATTGAGACTTACTAGGTATTGTGCACCTAATATTTCTTATATGATGTATCCACTACTATTTTGAGATAATTTTTCATTTGAAATTTTAACTATATTATATATCCATATCTTTTTATAAATATGATTATTTTCACTTGACATATAACCTTTTACATATGGTGTCTATTTAGAATGTTGTTTTAACTATGGAAATATTGACGAATTTGTATCCTCTACTCTATAAAAATTTTGAGACGAAATATTGTACCTGTATTATAAATAATGATTTTTACTTTTAGTAATGGGTGGATCCCAATCTATCCCAAGAAGAAGCGATAGGTATAATGAGACAAATCAGTTGGTGAGAAACCCTTCGAGTTTGTTTCAAAAAAATCAGACATGTCTCTACCCACAGAATTAAACCATTTGGTCTGTATTATGGTATCATGTTCCAAATTCATGACTTACAACTAATAAGAATTATCTTTATTAATTTTGAATTATTACTATCCATTATGTTTCCACTATGACAAAATATATGGATGTAGTTTCATTCACAATTTATTAATAACATTTGTTTTTCATTTATTAACCATTCCATATTGATTTTGTCAAATTGTTTATGATTAACTTATTATTGATTCATGATTCCAATATTTGAAACATATAATGAGAATTTTACCTCACCCCTTTCATTTTTTACCTTCAATAGGTTATGAGGATGAGACCATTTATTGTGTTCTATTGGATACAATTTCTTTGTTGTTGTTAGGTATTGTATTTTGTTACCTTTACCAATGTAATATGTTTTACAAATAAGTATATTATTTCTTAAATACAACTAAACTTATTTTTACTTAAGAATTTTTTCCTTATAATCATGGCAGTGTAATAATTAATGCACTGGCTTCAGGATTTTGGGGTCGGGACGTTCCAGTTGGCAATAGAAGAGGTTTAGTAGAAAACATGGAATTTATATTAGAAAATGTTGATTAAAAAAATCCCTAAAGTAGTATTTCAGGGTAAACATACAATAAAATCCTGGAATTTAAGTAGAGGTGGCTCTGGCACATATGTACCTAAGAGTGAAAAATTGGACAATGAGTGTCATGCTTGATTTAGGGTATCCCGATGCACAACAAAGGGACTTATTAAAATGTTGGTTTGACAAACCTGATGGATATTTATAGGATACTTCACATTTTCCTTATAATCCATTATAATGGATTTGAATGTAAATTTTTCTCATAGAAACCCTGTTAATGAGATTAACTATGCATTTAATTTCAATTTATGCTATATACTTTTCTAGTTGAGATTATAAATTTTGATTCATAATCTAATATAGTGTATGAAATTATATAGAAAAGGAACCTAATAGAATAAATTGAATCAATACTCGAGGACAATGTAGATATTTACTCACTGAGCAAGTCAGCACAATCAAAGTTGGATAAGATAAGATCATGGAAATATTGGGATAACATACTCAGGTTGTGATGAATAACCATGCTACACCTATATTGGATCGTTTAATAAAATAGAATCCCCCATCTTTTAGTGGGACTACTAATCCAGTGGTAGGTGAGAAGTGGATCAAGTCCCTTGAAATGATATTCATGGAATTAAGATGTAATGAAAATGAAAAGGTTGGGATGGACATATATTTTCTCAAGGGTTACACTAATCATTGGAGATCCTTGATCCAGAATACCATAGAGGAAGAAAAAATATAAGATATATAATGAAGGACCTTTAAGGAAATATGCATCTAAAATGTTTCCCTCATGTGAAATGAATGGAAATAATGAAGGAATTATGTGGCATAAAGAAAATAAATAATATTGTGTTTCAATGTATGAGGATAACATCAGAAGACTAGCCAGGTATGCCGTAGATTATTTACATTACTCGAAAGACAATATTGATAATTTTTTTATAGTCTTAAGTAAAGTCTTCAAAGGGTACTATATTATCAAACATTTTCATTATATGGTGAAATTGTATTAAGTTCCATAAAGATAGATAAGGAATTTTCTAGATCAAATTTGTTCAAGGGAAATCATGATAAGAAGCGGTACTTTAATATCCATGGAAAATGTGAAAAACAAAATAACGATAATGGAATGAAGAAATTCCCATTATGAAATAAATATGTAATGAATCATTATGGAAAATGCATAAATGGTATGAGAGTCTACTATAATTTTGGAGAAATAGGTCATCGATCTAATCAATGAAATGAGAAGAAAAATTTCAATGGTTTTCAATGATAAAATTGTAAAGAGATAGGACATAACGAAAATGAGTTTCCTAAGTACCAAGGAAACATTCCTCTAAAAAGGCCTTGAGAGAAATGAAAATCTTATGTGAGTTCAACCGCAGAGTTGTATGTTCTTAATGTCGAGGTGGAAGGTAATATAATTTCTTCCTCAAACATAGCTGATTCTTTTTTTATTATTCATCATCACATTCATTTATATCTTCACATTTTTCCAAGAAATATAGACATGACCAATATGGTTTTAAAAAAGGAGTTCTCAGTCAAATATTCTAGGGGTTGTGTCATTTCAAAAAAGGTGTGTCGATCAGTCCCCCTCAAGAAAAATAAATTTTATTTAGTTTCTATACTTATCATCATACCAAATATGGAATTTGAGATAATTCATGGTATGAATTGGCTTTCAAATTATGATACAAAGATTTTTTGAATGAAAAATAAGTGATAATTTTTTATAATGGATTAGAATACCTTATATTTAGATCCAAAACCTCTCCATATGATTCTTATCTACATCCAACCCCAGTAGCAATACTAAATTCAATTCATTGAGAGGAAGAGAACATTATATCTATGGGTGAGGAAAGAAAAATTAAAATTGAAGATGTACTTTTTATACAAGAATAAATTGATGTATTTTAAGATGATTTAACCAGACATCCTCTAAAGTATGAAGTTGAGTTATATATTGATTTTATTTATGGTGCAATCCTATATCGATGAATCCATATAGAATATCCCTTTTGTAATTTCTGGAGAAAAAGAAATAACTATAATAATTTAGTGGTTAAGTATTTATCCGACCTCCTGCTTCTCTATGGGGATCCCCTGTCCTCTTTTCCAAGAAGAAATATGGCTCTGTGAGGATATTTATTGATTTCATGGATTTCAATGCTATTATAATAATAAATAAGTATCTTCTTCCATGAATTTATGATTTATTTAATCAATATCATGGAGCATGCTATTTTTTAAGATTTACCTTCGATCTGGATATCATCGGGTGTTTTTGAGGAAGGATGATATTCCAAAGACAGCATTTCATACCAGGTATGGGTATTTTGAGATTACAGTAATTCCTTTTGGACTGACTAATTCACCATATGTTTTCTATTATCTAATGAATATAATTATCAAGGGATTTCAGGATGAAATTGTTGTGTTATTTATTGATGATATCCTAGTATAATCCAAAATTTATGAAGACAATGATAATCACTTGAAGATTATTCTGAAAAATCTATGCAGAAATGAATTATATAAGAAGTTTATAAAGTGTGAATTTTAAATTTAATCATAATATTTTATTGTCGACATTGTCTCTAAGTATGAAATCATAGATGATCATGCGAAGACAAAGGAAATCCCAAAATTTCCCATGCCAATGAACACAACCGAGGTATGAAATTTTGTTTTCTTACCTGGTTACTATCGACGTTATGTTTATAATTCCTCTTAAATGGAAAACCTGACAACAAAACCCAGACATAAAGGGGTTATGTACATATAGGAGAATGAATGAATAGAATTATTTGTTGAATTAAAAAGAAAATTGGTCAATGATCCAATTTTCACTCTTCTATCTAGAAATGATGGATTTGTGATATAAAATGATGCATCGAAGTATTGAATGAGTTGCGTATTTGAGAAAAATTATTCTATTATTTCTTATTCATTAATGCAGTTGAAGACTCATAATAAAAATCACTAACTCATTATCTTGAGTTAGCAGGCATAATCATTTACCAAGAAATACGGACACATTATCTCCATAGTGAATGATGTCAGATATATACAGATCAAAAGTGATTGAAATACATGTTTACATAGAAAAAACTCAACATTATGAAAAATATATGGCTTTAGATACTAAATGATTTTGATTATTCAATACACTACCACCCATGAAAGGAAAATAACGGGGAAAGATGCATTAAGAAAGAATGTTCATGGTATTCCAACCCAAATAGGGATTGATAGATATCATATATTCATAGATATACTGAAGATGGATATGGGAATTATTAAGGAAGGGGAACATATTTCATCTTTAAAATGAATAAAAAACATATTTAATAGAGAATATAAAAATCATCCAATCTGATTATGAGAATCTGTACAAAAAAAATTAATGTTGTTAAGGATGAGAGACTAGAAGACTTCATGTGTGAGGAAGGAGTTCTGAAATTTGGGAAGAGGATATGTGTTCCATCAGTACATGAGATAAAAATAGAACTATTATGTGAGTATCATAGCTCATATTTTTCAATACACCATGTTATAACTAAGATTTATAGAGATCATAAGGAACATTTTTTTCGGATAACATGAAGCAAGAAATTTTATGACTATATGTCAAGGTGTCTAGTTTGTCAATAGGTGAAGGAAGATAGACAAAATCCTAGATTGGTAAAGAATATCATAAGTATTCCTATGTGGATTTGGGATTACATTACAATGGATTGTTTCACAGGACAATCGAGGACACCTGGAAGGAATGATTCAATATGTTTATTTATTGATCGTCTCAAAAATTCAGTCCATTTCCATGTTATAAGAGAGTATTTACCTATTGAGTGCCAAGAAATACATTATATTAATAATGTTGTAAGACTTCTTGATAGAACTCTATTGATTGTGTCTGATTGAGATCTATTAATTACATAAAAATAATGGAAAAGTCTCTATATGGCTTTGGATACTAAGCTTCATATGAGTACTATTTATCACCCCAAACTGATGGACAATCCGAAAGAACAATTCAAACACTAGAAGAGATGTTGAAATTATGATCTCTTGAATTTCAAGGTATGTGGGATCAATAATTACATTTTTTTGAATTTTACTACAATAATATTTTGTTTTCTATAATTCAAATGGAACCATATAAAGCATTATTTGGTAAGAGGTGTCGAAGTCCAACTACTTGGGAAGAAGTTGGCGAGAGGGAAATTTTAGGCCTAGAACATATCGGAGAGAAAACTACATAGGTAATGAAACTTTTGGCTCATATTAAACATCCCAAAAAGGTAAAATAGATATACTGACAATTAGAGAGAGTATTTGGAATTTCATGTAGGAGATCACGTCTTCCTAAAATTATCTATGTGGAAGTGTCTCTTATGGTTTGGTAGGAAAGAGAAACTAAGCCCTTGGGACATTAGAACATTTTGAATTCTGTTAAGGATCAAAGTTGTAGATTAATATTTATAAATGAAACCAAGTCATTCTAATGTTCATAATTTTTTCTATATGTCATTGTTAAATAAATTCATACTATACACAACACATATACTCAGAAATGATGAAATAGAACTTGAACATGATTTTTCATACTATGAAGAGCCTATAGAGATTCATGAAACAAGGGAAAAGGTATTGAGAAATTTCACAACATGACTACTAAAGGTTCTATGGAAAACCATAATATGGAGGAATCAACATTGGAACTTGATGATGTTATGAATAAGAACCACACACATCTTTTATAGGGCTCTATTCATGAAAATTTTCAATGATGGAAATTCAAAAGGAGGAAATAATATAACACCCCAAAAATTTAATGGGTTGTTTATCATAAATACATTATATTCATTAGATAGCCTATATTTCATAATGAACTTATTTTCTTTGAAATAAAACTTGGTTATTTATGAGATAGTAATAAACTAGATATTAAAATTAAATTTTCCACTACTGTGTTTATATTTTTGATAAATGGATAGACACGGCTGCGACCGGTGTGATATTAGGAGTCTGATTAAAATGATTATTTTTAGTTAATTGTATCTTACCCTTATGAATAGTAACATACCCGTACGAATAGTCACCTACCCATATGAATAGTAATACAAACAATATGAATGTTAACAATACTCATTTATCTATAAATAAACTTTAGTCACCTTCAAAATGAAGATGAATATTTTAAGTGTTAGTATTTCTCGATTAAATAATGTTCTTAATAAAAAATTAAATTTATCGTATTTAAAAAAATTAATTTTGATAAATGTAGATTATTTTTAGATTCTACACATTGAAAAATAGTCAAGGTACTTTTTGTTATTCCTTTAAAATACATGAAATTTTTTGGAACAATAAAATAAATTAATTTACTTTATAACTACATTATATTTTAAATTATCAATTCCTATAATCAATAGTAATGTAAGAACCCAAATACAGATATTATACGAACTTATTAAAATTCTAGGACAAAGAATCCTCCCTATTTTTTGACTTTTGGAGAAATAATAAATTAATGGTTATAATATTAAGGAAACCCTCCTCCACTCCACTATATAAACCACCCCTCACACCATCTTCCTCACACACAGTTCAAGTTTCAATACTCTCCTAAATTATGGTGAAATATTTCACTAAGATCCACCCGCATGTTCAGAACCTTCTTGTATCACCAAAAGTCCAAAAAAAGGCCTTAAAAAGATTTCCATGGATGAGTACTCAAATGGTGCCGCGACTCCCGACTCTTGCATCAATCCAAATATTTTCTGTCATCACGGTCAACCGGTGATTTCGTTCTCAACAAATGAGGTAACACTTCTCACTTCGGACCTTCAGTTCGTTCTTGTTGGGAAATTTTTCAATCGCAGACCAACATTGAGTTTTTTACGAACTTCCCTTGAAGCAATTGGTTTTTTCGGGATTCGATATCGGCCTTTTAAACTCCTTAAATGTTGTCTTTCGCCTGTCTTCTGAGGATGACTACTACCGTTTATGGGTGAAGAAAACCTGGTTCTTCGGGGGATGCTCGATGAAAGCCCTCAAATGGACCCCTGATTTTGATCCCTATTCCAAGTCCCCCATTGTCCCGATTTGGATTGGCTTCCCTGCGCTGCCACTGCACCTGTTCAAAAAAACTGCCATGTTTCATATCTCCAATCTCATTGGTAATCCATTGAAGTTGGATTCGGCAACAAAGAATCTTTCTCGACCATCTGTTGCTAGGGTTTGCGTTGTAATAGATGTTTCTAAAGACCCCCCCCCTCAAATTGGGATCCAGAATGGTGACCTTGGATTATTTCAGGAGGTTTTTTATGAAATATTTTATGATTATTGCTCCCTTTTCCTCAAGCTTGGACATGCTGCAAAAGACTGTGAACATAAATCCTTGCATCCTGAGGCTAAGAAGGCCATTTGGGTTGAGAAAAACAAACAGACTAAAGAACTGGATGGTACTAGGGCTAGCTTTAGAGTTAATTTGGACTTCCCTGGGACATCTGCTGAAGGGCAGGGGTCTGATACGAAAAATAAGGCTTTGGTTAATATTAATCAGCACTCTGAAAATCAAGAGCTGTCAGGCCTCGTTGCTTCCCAGCCTGCTCCCACGGGTGCCAACATTACCACTCCTAATTTGGTGGAGGAGCAGGGAAAAAAAATTGAGTCACATGACTCATCCAAGGAGCATGATGACCTCTATGAGCATTCTGAATCCTTATAGGAAGATGATGATAAGACTAATCATCTTGATGAAACATAATTCAAATCGCGCTCTAGGAAGGGGAAAAAGCCGATGGTGGATGCTGATGGGTTTATCACACCGAATCCCAAAAAAACTAGGAAGCGCAGGGACTACTCTACTCTTGAGAGAACAATAGTTACCAGGTCTTTCGATCCCTCTAAAAAGGAAAACATTGAGCCTCCAAAGCTGCTAATTGTTGTTGTACCTGCTACAACTCTTGAAGTTGAAGAGGAGGAACATGATTTAAATCATGATCATGTGTACAGAGAGGCCTACCAGATGGAGGAGACAGATATATTGAGCGAAGAAGTTGATGCCTGGATAGATGAACAAGATGAAAATACATTCAAGAAATACACCAATGGTGATATTTCAGTTGATACTTACCTTCAAATTAGGAAAAAAATGTACATCAGGATGATAGATGAATACAAGATGAATTCTGATTTCAACTTTAGAGACATCCCTTGGGAATTACTTTTACTGCTCATTTGATCCTGTTTCCTCAAGTGTGCCTGTCAAAGCTGTTTTTTCTCTCTCCAATCCAAAAAACATGGGGTGAAAGTGACATAATCTTGCATCAAATTCAAAAGATAATGGATATCAATATTTTTTGGTTGCTGTGACTTTAACAAAGTAAGATCAAATGGAAAGTCTTGGAGATTACTCTGTGGTTGTGGTTCTCTCAATGCGCGGCCTAATGCCCCCTTCTAGAGGAAGTTATTTCTGACAGGTGGTCTATAAATATGAAACGCTTAGTCTGGAAGCGCTTGGATGTTGAAATAGAGTCTCAAATGGCAGAATTAAAGCTATTATCACATACTGAAGACCTTAAAATTTTCTCTGGCCACAAAATCTCTGGTTCTGGCCAAGAAGGAAATGTTCTCTTCTCCCCAGAAGACTGATGTCAAGACGGTGGTGCACACCGGATGAAGATTTGGATGACAGCAATGATGAAGATGATCTGAAGATGAGTGATGCCGATGATGGTTCTGAATATGATGATGAGGATGAATCTGAGGAGGAAGACTCAGATGACCATGAAGATGCATTCAAGAAAGTGGAAGCAGGCAAGAGGGCCCTTGGGTAGTCTGTTTTTCTTTTTCATTTACTTGTTTTTTCTTTAATTCCCTGCTGGTGTAAATTATTTACACCTCGAGTCTGTACTGCATACACCCTGTATTTAATAAATTTATTTGGGTGGCATGAACTGGGAAACCAGTTCATGTCATCAACCTTTTCAAAAAAAACTATCAGGGACGACATGTTTTCAATTTCTGCTACTATATTGAAGATTGGTCATGAGACATTTTTAATGGATGAACCAGATCATAATATATTTATTTTACAATATTCAATTATTTTTAATCCTTATACACTAATAATATAAAATAATAATACAAAACAATTTCATTATTCACAAAACAGATAAGTTAATCCAATCATTTGTAATTACCTTTTAACAAACGAGTCATCCTCATTGTATATAACCACAAATCATTATAATATAATTCATATCTCTTAAAATTCACAAATAATATATATTAACAATTCTGGATATTTGACCACATTTCAAATGATCTTCCATTCATGAATACAAGTAAACCAATCATGAATACCAAGGAAGAAAATGAATCTAAAATAATAAAATTGAACCTATTAATCACATAAAAATGGAATGAATGAACCTAATACAGTTATAATAAATCAATTAAATGTGAATGAGGTTATTGAATTATTAATTAATGAAGAAAAATATTATTATTCAGGACATTAATATCAATCGAGAACACATTCACGCATAAGGTAAGGGGTTCTTTATCTCACTTTTAATTCCATTAGTAATCCATTGTTGAAAAATTATTTATTGATTGTGGTGTATTGTGTACATCAATTTGAAATATATTATAATTATTCTCTTTAAATTCACGGTGTTCAGTAATTCATTTGTGGATTGTTAATTTTTGGTCATACGACTCAATTGATTACAACATGGTAAGTGACTTTGTCTCAATTTCCATTTCATTTAGACTTACTAGGTATAGTGAACCTAATATTTCTTATGTGGTGTATCAAATTCTCATTTGTGATAATTTTACATTTTAATTGTAAATATATTATATATCCATATTCTAGTTTTATGGATATGATTATTGTCTTAATTAGTTTACCCTTTTACATATGATGTTTATTTGGAATGATGTTTTATCTTTGAAAATATTGATGAATTCGTATCCTATACTCTATACAGATATTTTCACGGAATATTTTACTTGTGTTAAATCTATCTATAATGAATTATATGTAGTTTCAGTGATATTTGGGTCCTACTATAGTCCCTCAATGCATCAACTAGTGTAAGAGATATATTAGTTGGCGACAAACCCTTCATGTTTATTTCCAAAAATCAGACAGGTTTCTAAACATACTTAAACTGCTTCGGTGCTATAGTGGAATCATGGTCCAGATAAATGACATCCAAAAAATAGGAATTCTCTTTATTAATTTTCAGTTGTTACTATCCATGAGGTTTTTACTATGACAAAACCTGTGGATGCAGTTTCATTCTTAGTATATTAATGGCGTGTTTTTTTCATCTATTCAACATACCATATTGATTATGTTAAATTTTTTATGATTAACATTTTATAGATTCATGATTCCACAATTTGTGAACCATAATGATCATTTGATAGGACCCATTTAATTTTTTTACATTCAATAGGTTATGAGGATGAGACCATTTATTAAGTTCTCATGGATGAAATTTTTGTAGTTGTTGTTATGTATTGTGTTTTTTTACCTTTCCCAATGTAATATTAGTTAAAAATATGTATCCAGTTTATTCAAGACTTTTAAACTGACCATTCATTTGATATTTCATTCCTTGTAATCATGCCAATGTAATAATTAAAGCATTGGCTCTGGGATTCTGCGGTAGGGGTTGTTACAGGTACCCTTCTCTACCTTCTTTGTAAGAGGCCCCATAGAAACTTGAGCCTCTAGAGAGGCACTCTTATATCGTAGTGGGGTATCATTCACATACATATGGTAGTGTTATGTTGTGATGTTTACAAATAAAGATTTTATTTTATGTGAATCTTAATCGATGGTAGTGATTAGCGTGGATTATCAGGTTGAGACATTGGGACTGGTAATCCCATGTCAGATCTGGGTACCGGTTTCCCATACCTATCAGACCACTATATATAGAAATAACCTATAAACGAGGTGGAGGTCCTCTACTAATGGATTAGTTATACTTTGGTTGATACTCCATTATTGGTCTAGATTATAATTCCAACATATAATTTGTGCAATTGGATATGCATTTCCCATTCCATACAATGGTGTGGGCCCTCCAAACTAATATTGAAGATAGAGTGGTTACTCCCCTGAGGTTCATGGTTTTGGGTATTTTATTGATATAGTTCATAATCTACAGTCATTCTATGTTATGGATCTTATTTATTAGGTTCAATAATATACTTTCATCCTTGGGTGTGGTCCTCCATATGTGATTAGATAGCTATAGTCAGCACTCCCCTTTCAAATTGGGGCATGAGTCCTATATGGGCTTGGTACTCCCAAGTTGTATCTAGGTGTGGATCACCATATATGAGGATAATGGTAGTATCAGAACTCCCTTAAACATAGGGTGAGTTTACTCAATCTATAGATTAGTACTCCACCACCTTAAGGTTCTGGTGTGGAGAAGTTCCTCTATAGGAAGTCAATCCCCCTTATTCGTGGAGTGGAATTAAAAGTAGTGTACCACTCTACATGTTACGAAAGACACCTAGATAAATGATAGTTCTCACTCAATGAAATAGGTTTTCAGCCTCTCCATTTGGAAACTATGTATTTGTAGGATGGTTAGGAACTATTACTTTCTTAGTTACTGGTAAACAAGGAGGTGCATGTCCCTCTTTACTCTATCTTTAGAGAGGATACATGTAGTGTATAGGAACGAGCAACAATCCCTTATTTTTTGGAAGTCGAGAGTTATTGTCCTACTTGATTGGGTTCATATGAGCTTCCATGGTGTAAAAGGAATCAAATATATTACCTCTACTGTTGGTCCAAATAGATAGACCAATATATGTTCCCAATGGTGCATATATCTCAAACGTGTCATCTTGGATGACAAGGATTAAGAAGTGTATTGTCCTAGAAAAGTTTTTACATTGACCCTTGATTGTAATCATGTAGATGTCTTTAATTTAGGGACCTCGTGAGACATGGAGTCAAATATGTGTATATCTTGTTGAATTCATGTAGTTCATATGATGTTGTAATGTAACTGGGTAGGATCACCTTGTGTATTTAGCTGCCTAGAATTTTATAGAAACAGAATTATTGAGATGGAGTTTCATTGTTCCATAGGATCCATCCGGATGTGTAGAGTAGACTATTTCATTTCTATTTCAACCATTTATTATTTGTATTTGGTAAATTTACTAGGTATTGTTATACTAACCCTTATATAAGATTTTAATGTACAAGTCGTGTCTTGTGTACATAAGAATTCTTTCAGCTGAGTCCCATGAACAACCAAAATAGGTGGAGCATAGTCTGCTATAATGATCTGGTTTTTGATGATTATTATCAAATAAGCATTATGATAGTTTTTTATAGTGATACACTTTATCATATTAGTTTGGATTCTTTATATTTTTAATTGACTTGACTTTTCTTCTTTATATACTTCTTTGGTACTATGGTTGTGGGATAGATGTATGCATGCATAGCTTTTGTCTGTTATGTCATCTCTACATTGTTTCATATATATTTATTTGGGTACGTTCATATAGGTACCATTTTCTATGGCCTTCCATGTGTGTGATATTCCAACACAATGTCAAATATTATCCCTTGCCTAAATGATATAGGCTTGGGTAATCGCGGCTCGGGTCCAAGTGGACAGTGTTGTGACATAAAAACTCTATTTAGATTGAAAATTATAGCCCAAAAAACATCCATAATTACCTCCCATCATTCTTAAAGTGTTATTTTGGATTTTAATATAACAATAGAACCATTTTAATTTAAACTAAAACCTTTTTTTTTTGAATAATAGGTAACATCCCAAATTGAGGGTCTTATTTTATTTATACCTCCACCTCCTTCAATTCTTATAAAACCATGATTCTATGATAACCACCGTGAATTAAATATTCTGATATGTTTTTTTAATCAAATAACTTATATCCATATCATATTCAATCAACTTGGGTCAAAAAATCATTACTTCTATGTATAGTACACTAACACCTCTTGATCTTGTGTTATTTGTTTTCATCCCCACAAATAAAAGATACATATAAAGTTAGATTATTTGTTATTATATGTTACTTTTTAAATTATTTTTATTCCAAAATCATGATATCAAATAATCTTTATAACATTACTTCCCATGAAAATATGATAACATTGTTCATGGGTAGGCAGAATATCACTTCATAAAGTAATTTGATTCATTCATTATTTAAATGGAAGTTAATAATAATGGGTTTACTAAGAGCATGTTATATATACTTGAAAAGTTAAATTGTAATGGTAAAATATAAATTTACATTCCTTCATTCAACTCATAAAAAAATGGAATAATTGTTCATGCATACGTACGAACTATTGTCTCTATGATTGATGTATTTTATTTTATATAATTGAATTTTATAAAATTATCTAAATACATATATACAAAATATATATGATATTTATATCACCATTATAATTTTGGATATTATTTTACCATTTAAATATAAGAGGACCAAAATAGTAATAAATCATATCATACATGAATAACTAAGTTGTTATTTCATGAAACACGAATTTAACATGGAATTGTTTATAAAAGTGTAATAAAAAGTTTTATGTATATAATATAGGGAATTATTTGTATATATATGTTTCTATAATATTTTTATAATAAAAATATATACAATATACTGTTATTTTAAATTTGTGATATGTAAGGTGACACTTTTGGTAAGGTTTTATCGTCTCACTTTAACTACTATGAGAACAACACCATATTCACGACTAATATTTTTTTTGTTTATATACATCCCATATGATGTGTTATGTAATTAATAAATTTATATTAATTTAATTTAATTTTTAATTGGATTTCAATTCTTTGATGGGGGTTACATTTCGCAAGATTCCAAATTGATCCAACATTATTACAGAATCACATCATCATTTAGGATTGTTAATGTTTATAACTCAATTTGGGGAATTATTTATCATTCCACTAATAAACTAAATATATATTATTCACCAATGGGATATCATTAACTTCAACATGAAATAGATCAATTTATTTCTTCTTAATACATAAAATTATTGATAATTTTATCAAGATATCCCAACATTATTTCTATCTTCGGTCCAAAATCAAATTTCATAAAAAATATTTTCATTAAGATATGTTTTCAAAAATATTTTTAAATCCACAAAATGAATTATTATATATTTTTTACACATTGATTACATTATAAAAATTTATTTTCAATGAATCTTAATGTAATTTTTCGAACAATTCCAATTTTACTTTTATCAAATATGTAAAAGGAATTATTTTTTAACATGTAGTGAATGAAGTGATATTTCCACATCCATGACTCAAAAATTGTCTAAAATCCACCTTTGTATGTTTAATATTTTATTTTACCTATAAATTATTTCATATAAGATTTATTATTTTTTAGTTTTAAAATGTGATTTTAATAACAGAATGTTTGTTTTATTTACGAAATGTTTTAAATGGGTTTTAAAGAATCCTTTACAAGATTACAATGTTATTTTTAATAAAATGGATTTTAAAATTGAATTATAACTTAAAATGTTTTCTATAAAGTGTAAATATTATATTTTTTAAGAATGTTTTCGAGAGATCTTTCATAAACATTTTCCATCTATGATTATATTTTTTGATGTTATATATACTTTAAAAGGGATAAGATATCATTCTACTACCCTTATTTATGATATGAATGGTTAATGTTTATGTTGATGAATTTTTTGTGGAACTAATTTATTTTTTATTGGTTATTATATATGGAATTAATGAATTTTTATGAATCCCATTATCTTTACATGGGTTATGATGTGATGTTTTGATAAATATTTTATGATATTTTGGAAAACAGAAGTATGGTATTCATTATAAGTTGGGTGGGACCTATATCTACTACCCATGCATTTGGTAAATATTTATTTCTCATGAGATAAAAATTAGAACCAAGTTGATGGGATGTATCTACTATGGGAAACATGTAAATCCAAATCCACTATTAGATGTATGTGCGTCTGGACCCACTATGGGAAACATGTTCTTCCTCGTCAAAAAATAGAAAATATATGATTTGTAAATAACAACTATGCTTATATTCTTTATAGATAAATATGATGTGTGAATAGAGATTTACATATTTATGATGGTTCCACACATTTATGAAATGTGATTACTTTTAATTATGTATTTATAATGATTCTAATTCTTATCAGATATGATTTATTAATTGATAATTTTGTTTACTATGTTTCATGTTTTTTATTTATGATAGGTTGGGTATGAACATCCTATATTATTTTTATGACCACACATCCTTATGGTTATATTTTTATTTCATATGATCATACATGGAGATCCCATATGTTTACCATGAATGATCATATGAGCTCATCGATTCATATTTTTCTTTCCACATGTTATGAATAATGGTTTAGGTAGGTTATTCATAAGTATATTACTATGTGAGAAAATACTTGTGGGATATTTTTAATATAATTATTGAGATAAGAATATTTCATTTATACTCTATGAATTTAATAAACTACATTAGTCATTGCGCCTCTGTTAATGACATTCATTGAATATTCAAATAAAATTTTTTGATAATTATTTATAAATGCCTTTTACTATATATAATATTTCATAGATTTATCTCATAAATCTTATGATAATAAATCACTAAAAATCAATCAATTTAAATTTGAATCACCAAATTTTCAACTATGAATCATGAATATATATGCATGCTTTTTCACATGTCATTTATTTTCATTGATTCCAAAAAAATATGAACTAACATTATATATAATAAAAATAATTATTAATTGAATATATTACAAATAAATCATGAATAACAGCTAACATAAATATATATGAAATCTAAATTCCAATTGATTAGAATAATAGTGCATATTGTTTGTTTTCAAATAAAAAACAGACGTGTGTATGAGTCATTTAGATTTTTTATATGTGTCATTTGACATGAAACAAATCATTAATTATTATTATTAAAATATAAGAAATATAATTCTATATTTCAATCATTTGGGCTTTATACGAATCATTTTATACTTCGTGTATGATTCATTTCAGAAATATCATCTGATCCATTTCATACTAAGAAAAATCAATGCCTACGTATGATTCAAAATTCCTAAAATAAAATTCAATCCAACATGAAGATTATTCATATGAAAAAAATAGTTTTTGAGTAATCATTTTTTGTTGTGTATGTTTCATTTGACATATGGAAAAAATTTATAATACAGACTTCTTAAAGATAAAATATAACTACATAAGAATAATTTTTATTATGTATAAGTTGGATAAAAATTGTGTAAGGATCATATAGTATGTAGAAATATTTCAGTTAATCACTTCAGTGTATGATTCATTCGATGACTCATATTAATGTGGATAAATATAGGAAACCAATTCTTAAGAAACATAACAAATGTAAATATATTTATGAAAATAATAAAATAATAATCAATTAATGTTGAATTTTTCAAATATTTTTTGAGAAGTGAAATATTCGATATTTATTCATTTTAGAATAAGTAATAAAGATAAAAATGAGTGATTTTTAGTGTAAAAAAAATAAATGATGCGGTTTATGGATCTATTTAAAAACAATAACCATCTTTGCTCGATTTCGTAGAGTGTTTCACAATCTTCAATTTGAACACCACCCACATTTGAAGACGACCCAAGGAGTTACCAAATATTATAACTTCTGGATTGCCTAAAGAACATGATAGAATCCTTAATTTTTTTAGGAATAAAAGGGGTTCTAAATAAGCATTCCATACTTTTTTCATAATACAAAAACATTGTGCAAGGTCTCTAAACTATGCACGCTACCCATGAAACAACCTTCCCCCAAACAAAGCAATTTTTTATTTTTCATGGGTAACATGCATAACCATAAATGTTACTCATTCTACTCACTAACTCACTGAAATTTTTTTATTAACTAATGCCTGTGAACAATGCTCATGTACCATTCCCTATCTTTTTTAGATACAAATGTCTGATGACAAATTTATGAATTTATTCCCAATATTCACTTTTCAACTGCAACACATAAAGGTATATACTATTACATAAATATAAAACCAAAATTTATGTGTTTAAATCACTAAACCCTTGAAAAATGAACTTTGATATATTTACTACTCAAATGTTCAATATACATTAAACTCTATGGAAAACAACAACAAAAAACCTAAAACATTAAAGAACACCTACTAAACAAAAAACAACATCTCAAATCATCTCCTCCAGACTAAATCAATGTGGTTATAAGGCCTAGTATCCATAGTTCAATCTAAATCACCATAAAACTAATCTTCCATAAAAATGAACTCAATATCCTCCCATGAAACACCAAAACCACCCAAAAATGCACTAAATTCAAATATAACTTCCCAAATACAAACATTAACACATAATTATATCTCAATAATTATATATAATTTACTTATCACAAGAAAAACACATTTCCCACTATATCACACTTTTCTTACCAACTAGAACCCCACCATTTTATCACAACATAAAAATTTATATTTTCAACTTCAACCCAATCAAGATAAAAGTATCATCCTCTCTTAAAATAAAATAAAACTAGAAAAATTAAAAATAAAAGAATTAATAACAACCAAGAATCATAATAATGAAAATAAAATATATTATAAAAATAAAATCATATAATTAAATTAATTTTTAAAATTAAACCCATGGGTTTTTAATCAAATAATGATTTTAATTCCATTTTTTATTGAACCCCATTTATTAGTTGAAAAAAATACTACCAATATTTGATATAGGGAACATATTATATAGATCTAGTGGGTACTAAATATAATTATAAATAATTTTTTTAAAAATTAAATATAATTATTACCTTAAATACTGATTGGAGAAAATCACATTTTAAATGATACCATTAAACACAAATAGAAATCCAAACACAAAATATTGCGAACTCAAAAAACAATAAAAAAATAAATAATAATATCCATAAAATAATTTAATAAAATAGTAATTAATAAAACTAAACAAAAAACTATACTAAAAATCTAATAATCATTACTGAAAGTCATACCAATATGCGACCATAAATATCTTTAATACACATTATTTCATGATTTTTTACATAAAGGTGTAAATTTTACAATCCCAAATGTTCCTGAAACCATGTATAACTTAAAATAAGGTAAATATAACAACAAGTAGATTCATGGATAAGAAAACATTATTGAAATATTCCTTTTCATGCTTCTAAAACTTCATTCCCCTTTTAAAATGAATTTGGATAACAGAGGGATAAACATAATAAAGGGATGAGATATAAATCCCATTGTGGTAATTAGAAATGAATAGTATATGTAAATGTAGTGTGTGTGATCCAAGGGGATTTCAAGGGTTGAATAAGAGGGGTTGGAGTCATAATCATGAACAATAAGGAATTATATATAAAGACATCATGAAGGAAACAATGAAATATATTGATTCCAACGAGCATGTACCCAAGTGGTAGAAGCTCCTGCTTGGCATCCAAAAGACCCAGGATCAAATTCAGGCAGGGATGAATTTTAGGTGTACCGTAGAATCCCTGTAGCAGTACTGTAGCAGTGGAAGAACTGTAGCAGTGATGGCACTGTAGGAGCAGAGGCACTATTTTAGGGTACTGTAGCGGTGGCGGGTATTGTAGCAGGTACTGTAGCAGCACGGGTACTGTAGTAGAAGCTTTGTATTCGGGACACTTGGCCTTGGGCCTTCGGGATATATAATGGGTCTCCCTATACCCACACTAAAGAGGTGTTTGCTTTAAATAATAAATTTAGGCTTTGGCCCCAACCATTAAAAAACAATGAAATGTTGTGAGAACCTTAAACAAGACATCATAAACAAAGGTGATGTATTTCTAACAAAACATCATAACAAGTTAGAACAATCCCCACTATGTATTATGTTTATACCCTAATCCCATGCATGAAGTCTCATGAAATAAAAACATTACCCAATGTATTGGTGAACTATCTGTACGAAACAATATTTTCCATATCATGTACCTGAGTAATTATCGAACATAGATAATATAAAAAATACAAATTTCATAAATTGTAATCCCACGATCAAGGGGTGTGTGTTATATAAATGGAAGTATCCAACAAATTATTAACATGTAAATCTTGGTGATTGACATTGAATGTAAATAATGAGGTGTATTAATATTAGAAATGACTGTAAATTCAAAGTCAAGGGATATTTTTACTAGCATAATGGGTTTATTTAAAGGATCAAGGGATGTATTAATTATAATTATGGTTACATAAATAATTTTTAATCCTCATGGAAATAATAAGGAATTGTTACATTATATCCAAAAATGAACAATTGGAAAACAAAGGGAATAATTCAAAGGAGATACTTGAATAAAGTTGATAAAGGGATGATCCATTAACTTGAGATGGTGTAGTGTCCTGACCATAAAGTGAAAAAGCTAGTTTATACTACCACTAATTTTTCATAATTACAAGGAATAAAATCTCGAAGGACAAAAGAGTTTAGTATTTTTGGTAAAATAAATATATACATTGGTGTTGTAATACAAATGAATACACCAATTACAACATAATTATTTTTTCTTTTGAGAAAAACTTAATTCAATCGTTCAAATTACTTTTCATGTATTTCGGGGGAAAGGAAAAAAACAAGGAAGACCTCAAATTATTTGTAAGGGTAATGTAAAGTTGTAGAAATAATGAATCAATGAGAGTAATAATTATGGAATGGTAAATAACTAAACAGACATACCATGTAATCAACAAACTATGTAATAAGTTCATCAACAATATGTCCTGATAATAACTTGAAAAACATTCCATTCAATTTACTTGATAATGAAAAATCAATATGGAATAGTGATAAACTGAATCACATTACATTTAATCAATAAACTGAGACAAAAATCCATCTATATATATGTCGATGAAAAATACCATGGATAAATAATAAAAGAATCTTAATTAAGGGTGTGGTTAATTATTGGACACCTTGTTTCCCAGGTGTATGGTACCTTTTCTGTTAGTACCCATCACCAGATGTTTTAACATATTGAGTAGAAAACCATCTATTTTTTAAACTAATTTCTCTCATGAAACTATATATGAATTGAGGGATCTTTAACCTGGCCTCACCCATTTAGTACCTATCTAAATGTGTCCTTATATAAAATAATTCAAATAAACAATATTACTTATCATATACCAAAATTAAATAGAAGATATAGATTTATCAATTATTTCACAATGGAGGGTACGTAACATCATGATTTTTTTGTTTATGAATAGAAATACCATTGAAATATCAAGAAATGTATTCTTGAGGGAAAGAATAATTAAACAATCCAATGTTCCCCATAAAAATTGATTCTATTAAATCATAATACCCACAAAAGAATAAAAAAAATGAAAAATAGAATATTATAATAATAAAGAGATTCATTATATAACTATTCAAGGTTCAAACAGAATTTAATAATGATATAATATTTTGAAATAATCATATCAATTAATATGATATGTACAATTGGGTAAAATTAAATGTCTGATGATCATAAGAAATTGAATATTTATAGGGACTATATAGAACTCATGTACATGAATTTCAATGATATCCTTGACCAAATCAATCAAAACCCTTCCATAAAATGAATAATTATGTGGTCAATAACAAATACCATGTGGATAAAAATAATGGATTATTTTCATTGATGAATAAAAATAAAGGATATTTTAAAAACATTCATTAGTAAAATATACTTTTCAATTTGAAAAAACATTCTTTATACAATTTTCCTTTAAAATAACCTTTTAAAAAACATTAGATTTTAAAATATTTCATTAAAACATGCATACGAATATAATAATAAATGATGATCGGTAATTCAGTACTTGTCATCCAAGTAAAAAGAAGTTCATTTTTCATAGTAAAAAGGATAGAAAATTTCCTTGTACAGATAGTGACATGAATATTATTTTTAAAACATTGGTAGAAAAAATGGGTAAAAATTCCATTTATAAATCATTTAAAAAAGTGGAAAAGCATTTTTTAAAACCAATTTCAAAAACTAGGTTTTTAGATGAGTACGACCACCCCAACCAAAGAGGTAAATGATGTATTGTTTTATTGAAAATATTTTCTAAAATATTGTATAAATAATGGTACTATTACATATTAAAAAAATCACATATACCTAGAGGAGTAGAAAATTATAGTGTATAATATACATTGATTAAATCATTTTCTTTGATGGAAATTCAATTTTATACAATCCCGAAAAAAATTAAATTGTAAAGTAATCCCTTTAAAGGACCATCATGATGAATTGAGACCCAATCAATTAATTTATTATGTGTTTCAAATGTAAATACTTATAAGGGGAGTATAAATATATAATGTGATAGTTAATATTTATTACACACATAATCTTATAATTTTAGTGATAACAAGAATGTATAATAACCTAATGAAAAAAGGAATTAGGTTATGAAATTTAATACAAACATTTAATTTCTAAATCAAATAAAAATAGAATAAATATTTAAAACATAACCATAAAATACCATGAAGAAATAATATTTTATGATATAATATATAATAATTCATAGTTGATACAACACATCATATATTTAAGTGGTGATCAAAAAATGTATCTCGTATATGTAAACAAGCATGATGAAAATCCCTTACCATCTGTTTCCTTTCAGGTAAATGTCTATTAAAATTGTTTATATGGTGATTAATAAATCAAATAACTTATTAAATAACCATAATCAAATTTAAATAACATATATTAACTTCTTATAATATATTATTACTCATTAGTAAGTATTATTTCATTATTTTACTTATTTCATGTGTTAATTTCCATGTGATTGAAGTTTGATTGGACATGATAATTGTTCATAATATTAATTATATCATGGTTTAATGATCTAAAAAATATAAACCATAAATTAAATATCATATATATATATAATATAATTATTTAAAATAATCCCTAAAATTTAGAGATAAGAAATGGAAAGCACTATTCAATGATAAGGTAGGTCGTAGGTACACATGAACTATATTTCTATTTCTTTTCATAATATAATTGTGAAATTAATCGATAAATATGAATATATTAATTATAGTATAATATTAATTTCATATTTTCCACTTAGGTTTATTAAAACCATCATTTTAAAAATATTCATATCACATGAATTAATCGCATCGCTTTGAGAAGGTAGTAGCCTAGACTTCCACAAACAATGTTATCATATTCCCATAAGATGTAAGGTATAAGGGTATGTTCAATATAAAATTTAAAAATGAATAAAAACATTATTAATATCATATATATCATATATAATTATATTTTCTATCATAATATATAATATGAGAGGCAGTAATGGAAGAACAAACAATCCTCGTTTCGTCAGGCGGTAGTTCACCACACACAAAAACAATAAGTGTTTTACCTATTAGATTGAATTATTTGTAAGTTTAAGAAAAATTTGACATATAAAATTATCATTATATTAATGTTACTGGTTTTTTTATATTATCATGCAACGAGGGGAGGAGAGGGCATGTATAATGGAAAGAAAACTGAAGAGATTGATGAATAATGATACATATTCTATTGGTAACTACTTCTGGATTACACTAAAGGGATTATTTTATTTGTTTTATAATAAATGGGAGGATTATAAGATGATGAAATGTGTTCTTAGGATCTATATAAATTGATATTTGTGGAGCCAATGTGTCTTTAGTGGTTTGAGGATGTCGGAGGAGTGATTTTCTTTTTATAGTGGAGGAGTGACACTCATTTATATTTTTTGAATGAGAATTCCACCCACATTTTGACAATGTGATATGGATCCAATATTAGACTATTTTGACAAAATAGAAGATAGGGTCTAAATATGTCCATCCATTGGATTTTGGACACGTTTATAAGTCATTTTCCTATATTTTCAAGGTTTAGTTCATTATTAAGCTAATTCTTCTCTTAATCAATTTAATTAATTTTAAATAAATTAACTAATAATTTTCATGAAAAATAATATTTACCTTGTGAAAAATTATAAATTATTTTGATTCCAAATATGGAACCCACTTTTCAAAAATTATATTCAATGAAGTGGCCAAAATTAATTTAAATTTAATAGAAAAGACGGAACGAGATTGTAGGTTTTTAATGAAAAAATGTTCAAATGATTGCAGGTTTTTTATATCCAATTTCAAATTGAAATAAACTGAAATTACCTAAATTTTATTATATTATAAAAAATTATCTAATTTTGATTTATATCTAATCAAAAAATAATTGAATCTTATAAAGAAACTAGATGAAAAAAATCTTTTCAGTAAAAAAAATACTTTTCAGTACTCATCAAAAATGGAAATTCACAGAAAAATACCAAAAAATTAACCAATCTTAATTTTTATTTTACTATTTCAAATATTATTATATGTTATATATAATATTTAAAAACATTATTAATATTAAATTTAAAATAAGTTTTTAATTAAAAGGAAGTAAATGTTTTTTTTATAAAAATATATGTTTCCTTGTGTAATATTGATTTTGTTTTTACCTTATGACTATAAAATATATTAGATAAAAGGTAAAATTATTTTATTGAAAATACAAAATATATTTTTATTTAATTACATTCAGTGATTTTAATTAATTTAATTTATTATTGTAGAATAGAGGCTTGAGAAGGAAAATAGTTTTTTATAAATATATTCCCATTATTTTAAATTATTATTAATTATTTTTAAATAAATCATAACCAATGAATTAGTTTTAAAATTTTTTTAATCCATAAATTTTATTATTTAATATAATGCTATTATTAACCAATAATTTAACATCTATTTTTTATATTATTATATTAAATAATAATATTTTATATTACATTGTTGTACTGTAAAATTTAGCCTTTCGTATAGCGTATGTTATCAAAGAATGTATTTATTGAGAGTAATGATAGAAAACTCAGTAGTGTGGGAAATGAAAGATATTTTATCAACATAATTTATTTAAAAGAGTAAATATATTGTAACAGAATAGGATATTACATTCCTTTACATGCTTTGTGTAGTATATCATACATGCCGTCAAATATAATGTACTTAATTTAGAATTTATGGGATTACATTATCCCTAAATTAATTAAATTTTATCCTCACAATTTATATTGTATCTTGGTAATATATTGTTTTATATTTCATATGATGAAATACCACATCATGATAAGGATTCGTAAAAAATCCACTAATAAAAAGATAATGAGAAGCACAAAAGTCACATAGAATAACATATAAATAGGTTAATATATAGAACATAATTGTTGGAGTGTAGAGATACATACATTAAATAAAAGATTAAAAATTTTAAATGGAGTGATTGAGGTTATAAATTAAAAATAAATGAACTATCAACAAAACGATGATGGCCTCACAGCCATAAAATTATGATGATTTATGGGACCATTAGATAAAAAAAATTAATGTATTTTGATAACATTTTGTTTAATATTCCATTCATCATGTTGATAAATGCATTTACTTCTTATGAATATAAAGAAATATATATACATGATTAATTTCATATAAAAAATTCTATCTTTTGGATGTGCTTCAGTAAATTCTAATTCATCCCTTACTTTAGGAAATTGATATCCAAAAATTAATTTGATTCCTAAAACACTAAAATAAAAAAAAAAGATCATATGTCCTATAAAAAAGTGAAAAGTCATTACATTTGCCTCTAAATATTCCTAAAAGTCAATATGGTTAATTCATTATTCTTTGAACCTAAAAAATTACTTTAATGATTCCTCATTAATAATTTTTTATCAAAATTTTGAAAAAATCAAAAACATGTTAACAAGTACATTTCAAAGGTTACTAGATATAATTAAACCCTTATTATCCATCGGTAATGGGATAAACTATCATGGATTTGTAGGATTTGATGGGTTGTCACCCATTATACAGGTTGTCCTTTTCTAAAACCACATTGTTATAATTTCCTAAATAAATTTGATAGAAATTCTTTATATAAACCAAATCACTAAATAGGATTTTAACTACATTTTTAAACACAACCACAATACATAAATATTTCAACCATTTATTTACACATTGGTCTTTCCAAAGACTAGTTTTTATCATAGATCATTCATTTTCACCATCGATTCAAATCCTTCAAAATGTTTTGTTAATAAAATCTTAATTCTCATTATTGTATACCATGGAAGATTCAAAAAAGGTCTGTAGTGACACCCGTTATCTTGTTTAAGGTTACGAGTGAGTCAAGACCAACGCACCTTGTCAGAATTTTTACCCCTAGGAAGTTCTATGTCAGAACCACATCAATGTGTTGTGTCTAGAAAATGGATTTATTTCTTGGACCACCAACATAATCCATACCTTAGAAAAATCCTATGATATTCTACTATACTAAAACTAAAAGAATATCATAGGTATGTTCTCTCTAATCTATGATTTTTAAATTATAGTTTCAATCTTTTCTACTAAACATCCTTTAATAGAAACTATAGAATTCGAATCCCAGAGATCGCTGAGCCGGTGTTTACTACTACTACATTTGAATGATTACAAGGAATCAAATCACTATGTAATGAAGATTTTATTATTCTTAGTAAAAAATATACATACATGAGTCTCTTATAACAAATGTATTCATTAATTACAAGATAATTTTTTTCTTTCAAAAATATCAGTATTCCATATATTATATAACTATATATATTTCATTGTATACTTCATGGATTATTGGAGAATGGAAACAAAATAACGATGATATAAAATTCTCAATAAGGGTAAAGTATAGAAGAATAAATAATGAGTCTATGAGAATAATAATTATTGCATGGTAAATCACATAACACACATACCATGTAATCAACAAACTGATAAGGAAGTTCATTAACAATAAGGAAAAGTGATAATTAGAAACCAATTCAATCCAAATAACTATATAAGTAAAAATAAATATAGAAAGGTATGAAACAAAAACTCGTACAATTTAATCAATAAACTATGAATGAAATTAATCCATATATATGTCTACAAAAAATCACAGGGATGAATTGTAGCTGAATCTAAATAATGGAAATGTTTTATTATTGGACCCAAATTTTCTTAGGTACATGGTCCATTTACTATAGAGACCATTCAAAAGACTTTTTATCATATCAGGTAAAAACTTATCTAACTTGTGAAAACAGTATTCCCCATGAGACTATCAATTCATCAAGGGGCAATCTATTACTAGATTCCACCTATATCGTACCTTTCAAATGAAATATTTATATCAAATAATAGATCCTAATAATACGACATAAAAATAACCATATTGAATAAAAAATACATATTTATCTATAATTTTCTAGTGGAGTATAAATGACAAGAAGGTTTATAGATTTTTATGAATTTAAATACCATTGAATGATGAATAAAAGTATTCTTGAGGAATTTAATATGTACAAATCCAAATGTTTCGCATGCCACATTGAAACATTTAAATTTAATTCCCCATAGATGAATAATAATAAATTAATCCTAGAATAACATGTGAATAATGAGATATATTATATAACGTTTCCAGTTACACACCATATATAAAAATAATATATTTTTTAGGATATAATCCTATCCATGAAAAATAATTTGTATAATTTGTGTAATTCAATGTCAAATCACTATAGAAAATTTATTTTTATGTGGGGAAAAATGAAGGAATATTTTATTTGAATGTCAATACTATACTATTCTATGTCAATCAAAATATATCTAGTTACAAAATAATAATGGTTTTTATAATATATATCCCAAATTGAGTAAAAAAATCATTAGTTGTTATTGTTTATGAATAGAATTGAATGATCTTCTAAAAACATTATTTGGGATAAAATCACTTTCATCATGAGAAACATTTTTAAATCCATTCCATTGAAAACCACATTTTTAAATCATTTCCTTTAAAAATAAACCATTATCAAATATTGACAAATAATTTATGAAATGGCATATGTTAAATCTATACATTTCGAATGAGGTAAAATGAACATTATTTTTGTACAGTAAAAAAGGATAGAAAAATTCAATGATTGGAAGAAACAAAAAAAATCCTTTTCATGAATTGTTAAAATAAAAAATCATAAAAAATAATTTACTGAAAAAATTTAAAAATGAAAAAAAATTGAATTTTTTTTAGAAGAAAATATGTTCTCTGACAAATGATGGAAATGATGATAGGTTTTCTAAATAACATTTTATAAAAAATTTGAGTATCAATGAGTGTAAAAATGGTACCATTATATAAAAATGTTCTGGTATAACTGGGGGAGGATAAAATTAAAGGGTTCACTAAACAATGATGGAATAATTTCCTCCAATGGAAATTCATGTGTAATCAAACCCAAAAAAATATGTTTTAAAACTAATAATTTTAACAGATAATAATGTTAAAGTGTGAGTGAATCAATTAAATGATTATGTGTACTAATATAAAATCTACATAAGATAATTTTAAATACATAAGTAGATAGTAAAAAGTTATTACACACATAATCATAGAATATTAACTACAATAAAGAAGTAATATAACCCAATAAAAAAGTAATTGGGATGTGAAATATTATACTACATTGTAACATTAATTTTAAATACATATATAATAAATAATTAAAATTTACAATTAAAATACCATGAAATTAAAATAATTTATAATATAATATATCAAAATGGATAGTAGATACACCAAATGAAATAGTTATGTGGTGACCATTACATTTATCTTACGGATGTAAACATTTAGATGAGAATTCCTTACTATGCATTTCTTTTGGGGTGAATATCATTTAATATCTCATATAATGGGTTTAAAAATACTTATCACAAATAACATATCCATTATATAATTTTTAATTTCATATATTTACTTCTTATAAAATCATATTACATGTGTGTTTGTATTCGTTCGTTATTTTCACTATTTTGGGTGTTAGTTTCCATGTTTTTTGAGTATGTCTTGGCATGTAAATTTTATGTCCTATTTATTATATCATGGATTCCTCATATCCATATTGGAAAATATAATTTAAAAATCATATATTTCTTGTATACATATATATTTATAATAGGCCATAATATTTTAGGATAATAAACGAAATGCACCGTCCATAGAGATGTAGGTTGTACATACGCACAAACACTACAACCATTTCCTTGTCATATTAAATGAGTGAAAAGTAGATGATACATATGTATATTATAATTAAAATATAACTTTAATAAAATATGTGCCACATATTTTTTAAAAAATAATATTTTATACATTCCACATATAGATTTAATGAATCACATTGCTTTGAGGACGTGGTAGTCGACACCTTTACAAAATGATGTTATCGTATCCCTACAAGGTGAAAAGAATGAAGTTATGAGTTATATAAAAATTATAGAGGAATAAATAAATAATAAATATCTTATATATTATTAATAAATATATTTTCTATTATAATTACCCCCATGAGAGGTGGTAAAATAAGAAAAAACATTCATTATTTAATGAGGCGGTAATTTAACGTACACATAAACTATAAATTCATTACCCATTAAATGGAATTCTGTATAGGTGTATGTATAAAAATTAATATAAAACTATATCATTAAATTATGGATATGTTTTTAATATAATCATTGAATAATGAGTGTTAAAGGGATTCAGAATATAAATAAAGCTAAAGAGATTGAGAAAAGATGTGGCCTCTTCTTTGGATAACCCATATTGGGTTAAACAAAATGGATTATTTGGTTTTTTTATGAAAAAGGTTGTCTTATAATATTAGTGGAAGTATATTTAGGATCTATTTCATATTACCATGTTTGATCCAATGTGTCTTGAGAGGATTAATGAAGTGACATGGCTGAGTTTCTTTTTCATTATAGAGGAGGAGTGGCACTCATGGGAATTTTGTGAAAGTGAAATCCAAACATGTTTTTCCATGTCAATGGGCCCAAATAATTGTTATATTTAAGTACAATGGAGTATAGGTTCTAAATATGACCATAAAATGGATTTTGGAAAGGTTTCTATGTCATTTTAGACATTAAGGATAATGTTTATCCCTTTTTAAGATAATTTGTCTCTTATTCGTTGTAATTATTTTTCATTACAATCACTATTGTTTTGGGTAAAAACCCATTATTAACTTATTAGAAAGTAATAATTTTTATTATTAAAAATATGTAATAAATTTTTCCAAAATTAATATTACCAAAGTGACATAAATTAATATAAATATTCTCCTAGAGATGGGATGACAATGTAGGATTTTAATATAAAAATATTGAAATGTTTTCTATGTTTGTATATACAATTTCAAAGTAAAATTGATTCCAATAACCTAAATTGTCTAAAATTATATACAATTTTTCTTATATTGAAATAGTAAAATGATATAATATAATTCATCCTTATTAATAAATTATATGAAATAGAAGTGTTGAGTTAATGTTTAGTATTTTTCTAAATTCCTCAAAAAAAGAAACAACATAGGAAAATAAGAAAAAGTTCATCCTAGCATAATATTTATGATCCTAATTCAAATATTTGGATTAATTTGAAATATAAAATTTATAAAATTTAAAAAAAGTTGATTTAAAATAATTTTTACATTCAAATATTAAAATTATTTTGAACAGTTGTATGTTGGAGTTTATGAATCAAAGGTTGAGGCTTCCTTAGACAGTGTTCTGTTGACATCTGGTCTTCTATAATTGATTATTCTGGAACAAAATCATGATTATCATTTTCATATAATACGATAATTTTTTAATGGTGGGGAAAACATTCTTGATTGGTCATTCTCCAAAGAGGGAATTCTATAATTTCAGAACTGTTTCATAGTACTTTCTTTGATAAGTAATTCTAATATGGGGGATTTCCATAGTTCCCATTAGTTAGTGCACCCAGAAACCACATAGATGTTTTGAAATGCCATGGAAATTACTATCTCTAAGTATTATATGGGGTATTACTGATTTTATTTCTCATCATAATACGTTCCAACCAGATAAGGCTGAGCTCTAAAATCCTTCATGTTTTTATCAGCATGTTCTGGTCCCTACATGGAAGTGGGATGATATCTCAATGGACATTGTGGGTGGGTTTCCACATAACCTGATAAAGAAGAATGTGAAATGGGTTGGGATTTATAGGTAAATGATATCAGATAACTTATTTCATCAAAAGTTGAGGAGTTGGGAAATATCAATGTGAATGAGACTGTTTATCTGCATGAAGCTCCATATTCTAATGTATCTGATAGGGATCCTTAGTTCAATTACTTTTTTTTTGAATGCCCATAGCGAGGAAATATGATCTCATGTCTGTTTGAGAATGGAATACCATCCATAGTCAAATGGTCAGATATAAATAGTCATACAAAATCTTGAGTATTTGATTCACGCTTTTGTTCTCGACTTTGGTGGGGATTGGGATGATGACATGGGGATGGTTTAGTTTTATTATAACAGTAGTTACTAGTTCTTGATCATCATAGAAACTTTGAGTATTTTAATAGTCTCCCACAAAAATATCCATTGTGTTAGTTGAATACTGGTGAATGTACAATGGTAAGACCAATACTGGTATAAGAAATGACAAAAAAAATCATTTGATTCATCATAGATGTTGACGTCATAGATCTGGTATAAATATTCTGATGATTTTCATCATAGACAGTTGTAAATATTTATTTTTGACTAGGAGATCATGATGGTTTCACCTTGGTTTGTTTATCAACGTTTTGGGAGTCAAGACATTATTTCTTATCATTTTGTGGGACCTTTTGATGTTGTTGAGCAAGTGGGAAACATTAATGCCATTTTGAACTACAAATTCATCTAATATTGATACATAAAATGTTTTATGCATCTTTCCTCTGAAATTATATATAATATCCATCAATTGTTCTGATCTTGAGTGATCTTGTGGTTGAACATGATTTATCCTTGAATGAATGACTAGTCGGGATAGTTTACTTTAAATTCGAGGATCTTCAAGGGAGTATGATAACCGTGGTTCATGTGATGTGGAAGAATGGTTGTAAATCTCATCATACTTGGGATATGTTGTAAATTATAAGAGATAATTGGACTTATATTTTAGTCATGAATGCTTCTTCATAAGCTTTCTGGGAATAGATATTTTCTATGGTGGGGAGGTTGTAGTCACCTGTTATTGTTTTTAGTTAGTTCTAAATACCCCGTTTTAGTCATTCTTTGGTTACATTTAATTTGGGGTTGTATCTGGTGATATTTTTATATTTCTTTAGGTTTTATTACTAGTGCATAATTATTGCATGGTTTGCGCCTGGATTTCCCAAACCGTGTGCCCAATAATAGAAAACTAGACATATTTAGCACTAGGATTCTCAAGGATTTCACAAGGATTAAAAAACCATTTTACATTTCTATAAAAACTGTGGATCCCATTTATAACAAGAACATAACTTTCTCATTGTTTGACTAAACTACGTGCATGTGTACTGTTCTTTCCCTTATACGATTTTTGATTAAAATTTCATAAAACCCACATTTAGGTCTCTGATAGACCACCTTTGAACCAAACCAAGTTCACCTATTAATGGATCTCTCAAGAAAGTTATTTGGACTCTCATATCCATCCTATAAGTTATAAAAATCATTAATAATTACCTTCGATATTCTCTTGGTTAGTTTCCTCATCCCTATGGCATTCTCTCGTGACCTCTCTTCTCCTCTGTAGGGTTCTATGAATTCTTGTATTAATTTTTGGATCTAATAACCCTAATATAGATCAAACATTATTAATGATTCTTAGTTTAATATTTCTATTTTTCTCCATTATATTATTCTACTTATGGTGTTGTGACTTGAGATCTTGTGATCCCAAGGTAGGTGGTTCTGTTATGACTCCCAATTTACATTAAACCCAAATTTACTTTTTTAATTTCAAATTTTGGATTTCAAATTAATTTTCATGGATTTGATGAAATTGGTTTCTACTTTTTTTGACACCCCAAATTCCATTTAATTATGGTTTTTAGGAAAAATTGGATTTCAATATAAAATTCATAAAATTCCAATTATATTGAATTGGGGGTGTTCTTATGAAAATTGGTGAAATTTGAAATTTCTTAATTAAAATTGAGGATTTTATGGGAAATTATGAAAACCCACAATTCAATTAAATTTGGGGGATCATTATAAAATATATTTAGTTTTATTAAAAAAATTTCCTACTGAGTTTAATAATGAAATTAGATTGCGAAATTTAATGGTGAATTGATTTAAATCCATTTACTTGAAAATGGCTTAAAATGGGATGATACAACCCTTAGGGTTTCGCCATTATGAAAAAGAATGTTTTTTTTATTAAAATACAATTTTGTTTTTTAGATATTATGTTGGAATATTTAAAATGGATAATGAGATTAAATTTTATTTTAATAAGTCATAAAATAAATTCCGCACCATTCTTTTGTACTTGAAAATAGGAAACACAAAGATAGTTAGTGTGTTATTTCCATATAAAATTAATATTTACAATGTTATAAAACATTATATCATCACATAAAATTATTTAGGGGATGGTGATGAGTCCTCATTCACCTTATACCCCATAGGAGCATATTTATATATTTTTCATTTCACTATGTAGTGTCTCTATAGCCTAGAAGTATTGTACCTTTATAGGTATATGAAAATGTTTCTCACATTTTTGAATTTCAAACGTATATATGGCATTGAAGTAAACTATTTTACATTCCTTGTGGTTTACATAATTGTTTTAATATAAACATTGTTATATAATCCATTTGTGAAAAGATCCATTATTCTATAAATATTCCCTCATTTTCAAATTTGAGTAATTTTCTTAAATGTATTTCCATCATTTGTGATGTAAAGCATGATTTTTTATTTTCTATTTTGAAATTCCCATCCTATATGACTTAAATTGAAATAAATTTCCTGATTTGTTTTATATTGGTGTATTTTTATAGAATCTTTAGGTAAAATCCTACTAGGATTTCTCTCACATTAATCTTATACCTTTAGTTATTTGTAGATTATCTACATATAGAATCATGGTGGGGGTAAAACACCACTGTTAGGTGGTTATAACTATTGATCCATGGACTTGGTGAGTTGTTACTATTAGGAATAGAGCAGTTTTCCTATTTTAGTATATTTGGTTATAGTACATTAGGCTGTTAGGACGGTTGAACTTCTGGTACAGTTATAGAAGTGGATTATCTTTTGTGTGAATTAATGAATTACCTCTTTTACATTGGAATTGTTATGGGAAAAATCAATCCCACTTTAATTTTGTATGATTCTATGTTCCAGTTACTATCAAATGGGGATCAAGAATCCCCATCAAGATATGTCAGGACCGACATGGTTATCGGATTACTAGGGTACCTGAGTTTGTTTAGAAAATTGAGAACATCATTTACTTGTGATAATTTTGGTGAAAGTACTATTATATTAGCCAGTACTCTAACATGATATAGGATCTCAATAGTGATGATGTATCCAAGACTAAGTTATCCCTCTTCCCAAAACACATTAGTTTTTTAAATAGAAATATACAATGAAATAATATATCTCAAACATAAAACTCTAGACCACATCGATGATTTTATATATAGTTTTTTTGTCAAATAATTTTGAATTCCATTTGATTTTTAAAGGTTGTAATATCTTATTCCATTTTCTTTATCAGATTAGGTGACCTCAAATTTTAATCTCTAACATTATCCCAGCATGTCAGAGTCCAAAATATATTCCCATATATAGAATCATAACATTTCATTTGAATACTATAATGTTAACTATTGTTATATGAGATATCCACTAGTAGATGGTGTCAATCCAAATATACATAGAAAAACATTGAAAATGATCTCAACATATCATCTAGACATTTAATTTTCCATAGAGACTAACCATAAATCTATGGTTGATAAGAAGTGATAAATCTCAGATCAATATCCAATTATTACTTAAGGATTCTCTTATACCTCATGTTAAACCTAGAATCATGAATAGATACAATATAGAGTGGAACTCAATGTATTTTTATAACTTCACTTATATATATCATGGAAATTTAGTCAACTGGGAATTTTTACTTGCTTGTAATGAAATGGGTTTATATGGTAACATGAGAAACTACCACATTGATGTAACTGTAGAATTTTAGGATTCATTGGGACTCCTCTGAAGAAATCCCTAGTTATGTTTTTCCATTTACATATTTTTATTGGTAGTGGTTTCAACATATACATGGACATATTTCATTCATCCTTGACTTGTTGGCATTCGAAACATTAAGATACAAACAATCTATTCCAACCAATAATTTAATTCCGTGATTTTTTTAGATTCAAATCCTTATAGGTGTTAGTGCTTCCAGGAAAAATAAATAAGGATGAGCTATGCACATCATCCATAATATCCCTCATTAGTATTGGTTTTGATGGGATAAATATATGGGTTCCAACACTTACAATCCAATCATAAAAAAATTTTATCTTTTAAATATTTTTTAAATTTTTCTATAACAACTCATCATCCCCTTAGGCTTCCTTTATCTTGTAAATAATTCATTGTTTAGTAGTGACAAGATACTTTTTATCTTACTATCCTTTTATATTTTACATATCGATCATTTCCATGAAAAATAATACTGGATCCCTTGAAATACAAATTATGGATTGAGTTGTGGGATCTTTTCTACTCATAGAATCTTCCCCATTGTGTTATTCCCCCTGATTCTAATGAATTACAGAATCATAATCCATAATTAGTTTCAACCACCTTTGTTATCATGTATTAATCTCATTTTGTGTGAATATATACATGATAATTTTTATATCCTTATAGATGTGAGAAAAATTTCATAGAGTTAAGGCCTCTACATAATTAATGTGAATATCACTACAAAAAATTCTAGGTAATGAGTTACATAGTTCTGCTCATGGATCATTTATTGGTGGGAGGAATAGTATATCACATTCTCAAATTACATGAGTACACAATCCCATCCATTTCTGGAATCATCAATATAGATAATAAATTCTTCCCCGCTGTTAGTTAATGTGGGTACATGCATAGTAATTATCCTCTTCATCAGCTCTTTTAAACATTCTTCACATTAATTAGTCCTTAAAAATATTAATCCCTTATGAAAAATTTCATTTCATGGGCTTGAAAATAAAGATAAATTTCTCCCAATTCATTGATAATTATGTTCTGGAAAAATAAATCATTGGATTTATATAAAATATATCATCCTTTTCTATCAAAAAATCACCTAAACTTTTGAAGGATCCATGCGTATCATATTTCTGGTGGTGAGATATCCCACTAATGTTACCTTATCCATGTAAACACACATTTACTATACATTGAATCTAATGCCCCGACCCAAGTTACTCAGAGTCGGTGCATTATTACATAACATTGGCATGATAACAAGGAAATAATGTCTCGAAAGGCCGATCTATTTAGTATGATTGGAAACAAGATTCATACATAAGGTCAACTTTATAGCTTGAAGAGAAATAAAACCCAAATATATTTCATTAAAAGCATCCAAGCCTCCTAGATTATGCCTGAAGGTCACTCATAAATGACTTCTTCATATCGTTGGAAAATGAAACATAGGAAAGGGGTGAGCTCAAATGCTCAGTAAGGGTATGTAATACAGTGGAAAATGACATAAATATTAAGCATGGTAAATAATTGAAACCATGTGCCTTTACCAATAATAAACATGAATACTTTTATGGAAATAACATGAGCTGAGTAAATAATTCCATAATAAAACATAATCATGGGTATTATACTAGTCGAATGACCACATTCACAATCAATATTATTTCCATAATGAGGGAATGTATAATTCCAGATATTCTGAATCATTTTGTCAAGGCCTCGGCCAAGACGTATAAAAATGATTAAGGCCTCAACCAAAATCTAAGATCAAATTGGGAAAGGGACTCAGCCAATTACACAACTAGTTGTCCTATAATACATACCAATGCATCGAGGAGCTATAGTGGGCTCCACCCTTCACTTACTAAGTCTGATACATTCTTCATATAAAAAGGTTTAATCATAACATAAACATTCGTATTAAAACTAGCATACAAAATGTCAATACTTTAACCATAAACCATGAATGGTATAAAAATATAACATCCACAGTCAAACATATCAAAAAACCTTCAATAAAATATGGAAGTTTTGAATCATAATAAATCAACCACAAATAAACTTAAAATCCATCAAAGGATGTTGACATAGATGAAATCAAAACCCTTTTTAAAGAAATATGTCTTTCTATTTTGAAATCATGTAAGAGTCACATAATTATAAAATAAAACATTTACATTGAAAATATTCTTATACGCTTGTAAGGGAAGCTTTGGCGAGTTTATAACGGTAGAAAATAGCTGCACCCGCCGTATATGTTATAAAAGACATTCTTACCTTAATTTTATCGAAAAGGTTTAAAAGGAAATTGTTAGGAAAACGACAAAAAGATTCCTTTATAAACATCTTATAAAAAGTAAAAAAGGGTATAAATGACTTTAACCCATATTATTTACAATATTAAGAATGTTTTGAAATACATTTTTATGAAACATGGATGTAGATGATAAAGAGGTCCTAGTAGATAATTACGTATAAACAACCTCTGATAATGAAGAGATTATGAAATAAACCCTTACCATGTAATTTTCCTTGGTCTAGGGTAGGATAATATCATGTATAATGGTGAAATAATTGTTATTAAATTATAAAAGAATCATTTAAATTAATATGATATCATATATGATCTTTTAACATTGCTTTGTTAATAATATCTTAGTATTATCATCGTTTTGGGTGTTAATAGATTCGTTTTTCTTTTTATTCTTTATTATGTGAGCCATATTTTTAATGGATGGGATTTATATTATTCATATACAAAATTATATCATGTCTCTAAAAATTATTTTTAATCATCAAATAGAATTTAGTCTTGAATGGATACGATGGGGAGTAAATCTCATCGCGTTTGTGGAGATGGTAATCCGTACGTACGCACAAGTGAAAATATCATTTTTTGATATTAAAATAATATATAATTGGTTGTTATATCATATATACAGAATCATTATCATGTTATATTTGTTATTTACAGTAATTACACATCATTATTATACCCATCAAAATAATAGTGTATTGAATAACAATTACACCACGACGTGGAGACGGTAGGACGTACGTACGCACGTATACTGACATGTCATTCAAAGGATGGATAGTATACTGAATATGGTTGTACCATATTTGTAATAACATCACAGTATATAGAATATACTGAAGTTGTTATTTTATAATGTGAATAACAAATAAAGAAGAAGTTGAAGAAGAAAGGAATGTGAAAAAGGGTGGTGAAAACATTACCTATTCTTCGGGTTATTCCTTTTGATTTGATCAAAAGGTGTCCATAGGTTGGCATTCTGATAAAACTCAGGCATCTATGTTTAATTGAGTGAATTTGAGAGAATATTTTTTCTGGGGTTGTCTGAGCCAAAAGTCGTTGAAGGTGTGAAGAATTGGTTAGAAGTGCTGTCCTTTTTTAAGGGGGGGGGGCTCTTTAGGGAAACTTAAAGTATTATTTTATATTAAATTAATATTCGGTTTATAATGGTTCTAAAGTATATTATTCAATGTATAAGGTGGGTATGGGTTTAAATACTTTCATTTAATATATTTTAGACAGGTTTTGGTCACTATATTAACCTTATCGTTAAGTATTAACTCTTAGTTAATTAGATTGACATTTACCATGTCACATTGTATTTTTATATTATATAGCTAATAAACGTACAATATACATACAAGAGACCCCCAAGTGGTCCATTAATGATACAACTATACTTATATATGACTCTTGGACGAACCTTATATTTTTCGGAATTGAATATCAATTATTAATATAATATTTGTTTTAAAAACTCTTTATATCAATTTTGACACTATTTGGTATTTGATTTTTGGGAAAATCATGACAGCTTGATTAATTTGAACTAACAAAAATAATTGGATACTAACATTCCATATTAACCTATGAAATTAGTGTAATTCATAAAAAGTCTCAAATTACAATTATTTGAATATTTATAATATCAATTATTTTAATATTTCATTAATCAGGTAATTAATCCATCACCATTGTGTCTTAAATAAAATAAATTATTTAATGTCTAAAAATTATAAATAAAATACAATTATGTAGGAAATATTTTTAGATTTCTAATGAATATTTACAATCGAATTTATCTTATGTATAACCCTATATTAAAAATGTTTTAGTAATTAAACCTTGATTTTAACTCTTTTAACTCTTCTTTGAATTAAATAATAATAAATGTCCTAATCTAATCATAGTGGACCTTAATGATAATATTTTATTCATAAGGTTATTTTTTGTCGAGATAAACTTGTCCAATATAATTAGGACATGTGTTAGGGTAATATTATTATCATTTTTACCCTTAATTACCCTATTTACTTTTAACCGTGATAAATAAAAGTAAAACGTTACCATTCACCCAAAATAATTTTTATCTTATTGAACCACATCATACTACTTGATATTAACCATGTCTCTCAGATTTTGGAAATTCCACTCACAAAATCGGTAAAATTATGTTTTATGTGAATTTGAAAATTCTCCTAGGAGATGGGTAAAAGATGGTGAAAAGTTCAGTAAAATTTTTATATGTATACAATTATTATAAACTGACTCCAATGAATTAAATTGAACTTATATAGGTATTTTATATCTATTTTTACCTAAATTAAATTTAAATAAAATAAATAATTATTTAAATAAAAAGTCGGTTTTAACCAATAACTCAGTGTTTTTCACTACACATCAAAAATTGAAAGTTTTCAGAAAAATTGAAAAAATTCACCCTAGGATAATTTCGATATTCTTAATCCTAAAATGAAGTCCATTTTGAATGATAAAATTTATAAAATATTAAAAAGTGGGTATTACTATTCATAATGGCTAGTTTAATTGGTTTTGGTGTGTGTTAAAACCCGATGTTGCATACAACACACACTACTGTATTATTAAAAGAGAAGCATACCATGGAAGCTTGGGGTGCTATATTCTCCCCTCCTTAGAATAATTTCTTCCTCCAAATTTATAGAAAACTACTACATAAAAATACTCGAGTGGTTCTTCATCATATGTTCCTCGGGTTCCCAAGTTGCCTCTTCCATCTTATAGTTCCTCCATAGATCTTTTACCAAACGAGTCATCTTGTTTCTCAGCACTTGTTCTCTCCTAATGAAAATCCTGACGGGCTCTTCGCAATAAGCTAGATCGGATTCCAGTTCTAATTCCTCGTAAGTGAGTACATGCGTTGGGTCAGGCATGTATGTTCTCAATAGTTATATTTGGAATACATCATGAACTTTGGAGAGATTTGGCGGCATTTACAAACAGTAATCTACAACACCAATTCGTTCTAGAATTTCGAAAGGTCCAATGTACCTGGGACTCAATTTACCCCTCATACTGAAACGTATAACTCCCTTCCATGGAGATACCTTCAAGAAAACATGATCTCATACCTGAAATTCCAAATCCTTCCTTCGGTAATCGGCATAGCTTTTCTGCCTACTTTGAGCTGATTTAATGTGGTTTTGGATTAGCTTCACCTTTTCCATCGTTTCCTCCACCAGTTCAGGGCCTACGAGTTTTCTCTCACCAACTTCATCCCAAAAGGTTGGTGTGCAACATATCTTTCCATATAACACTTCATATGGTTCCATCTAAATACTTGAATGGAAACTATTGTAATAGGAAAATTCTACCAGAGGTAAATATTGATCCCACAAACCTTGAAAGTCATCTGAGCAGGATCTCAACATGTCTTCCATGGTTTGAATAGTCTGTTCTGATTGTCCATCTATTTGAGGGTGGTAGGCAGTTCTCAAATTATGTTCAGTATCCAAGGCCTTCTGAATACTCTTCCATAATCTTGATGTAAAACGGGGATCATGATTAGAAACAATTGATAGGGGTACTCCATGAAGTCTCACAACTTCATTAATATATATTATTTCTATATGTTCAAGAGGTAAATCCTCCCTCATAGAAAGAAAATGTGCTGACATGGTAAGACGATCCACAATAACCCTTATCACATCATTCCTTCTAGGAGTCTTTGGTAGTCTTATGACAAATTCCATCTTGATATTAGCCCATTTCCACTCATGTATGGGAAGAGGTTACAATACTCCACCAGGCTGCTGCCTTCCACATTTAACTTATTGACAAACCATACATCTTGACACAAAATCAGCAATCTCCCACTTCATGTTTACCCACCTAAAATGTTCCTTCAAATATCTATACATTTTGGCGCTCCCAGGGTGTATAGAGAAATTGGAACATTGAGCATCGTCCAAAAGTCTTGTTTTAGATCAGGTATGTCGGGAACACAAAGTCTCCTCCCAAATATAAAAATTCTATCTTTATACAAAAAGTCACTCAATATCCCATCATTCACAACATTAATCTTCTTTTTAAACTCTTCATCATTGGTCTGAGAACTCTTTATCCTTTCTAGTAAATATGGTTTGGAAACCATTTGAAAAATTATTAATGTTTCACCTTCCATGGTGATTCCCATATCCATCTTTACTAGATCCATATATATAGGATCCTTTTCAACTATCATCTTGTAAAAAACTCCATGATCCTTTATACTCAAAGCATCTACCACCTATTTGCCTTCCCCTGGTGGTAGTGTATCGTGAAATCATAATCCTTGAGTAATTTAATCCATCTCCTTTGCCTCATGTTGAGTTCTTTATGTGAGAAAATATACTTCAAACTCTTGTGATGAGTATAAATATCACAATTTTCACCAAGAGGTAGTGTCTCTATTTCTTCAAAGTAAAGATCACAGCTGCAAACTAGAGATCATGAGTAGGATATTTTTTCTCATGAGTTTTCAACTGTCGTGATGCATAGGCAATAACTCTATCATTCATCATAAGAACACAACCATGTCCTTTCTTCGATTCATCACTATAAATAACAAACCCGTCATTTCCTGATGGTAGAGTCAAAATAGGAGCATTGAATAATCTTCTCTTAAGTTCTTAAAAATATTATTCAAACTCTTTTATCCAAAAAAGTTTAACCCCTTTACGTTTGAGCTTCGTTAATGGGTTTGCCAACCAGGAAAAATTCTAGAGGAATCGTCGATAATAACCTGAAAATCCAATAAAACTGCATACCTCCATTATACTTGTCAATGCAGGCCATTATTGGATTTCTATTTTATTAGATGGATTAATAGAGATTTCATCCTTAGAGACAATATGGCCATGAAAAAATCTCTTGAAGCCAGAAATCACACTTGCTAAACATCCCATATAATTCATGTCTTTTAAGAGACTTCAGGATAATGCTCAAATGATTTTCATGATCCTCATAGCTTTTGGAGTATACCAAGATATAATAAATAAATACCACCACAAAATCATCGATACATTCCTTGAAAACTCTATTCATTAGATCCATGAATACAGAGGGTTCATTAGTCAATCGAAAAGGCATTACTGTAAGCTCGTACTACCCGTACCTGGTTTGAAATGCTGTCTTTGGAATGTCTTCCTTCTTTACACACAACTGATGGAATCCAGATTGAAGCTCAATCGTTGAAGATTACTGAGCTCCATGTAGTTGATCAAATAAATCATCAATGTGAGGTAGGTGATACTTATTCTTTATTGTTATAACATTGATTTCCCTGTAGTCGATACATAACCTCATAGATCCATCTTTCTTCTTCACAAAAAAGATAGGGGCTCCCCATAGAGAAACACTAGGGAGAATAAATCCCTTATTACTCAATTCCTCTAGTTTTTTCTTTAGTTTAACTAATTCCACAATGGTCATTCTATATGGGGTCTTTGATATAGGCCTTGATCCAGGAAATAAATCAATGGAAAATTTAATTTCTCGTTCTGGAGGATGTCCAGGTAAATCTTCTCGAAACACATCATCATATTCTCTCACAATAGGTACATCCTCTATTTTAACATTCCTCTCCTCACCCAAAGTCATTTCATTCTCTTCCTCTGCAATAATTGAATTTAGTTTAGCTATTGGGGGTGGATCTAGGTAAGAATTAGGGGGTGACGATTCCGTTCTAAAGATAAGGCATTCTTTATCATAATCATAAAAAAAACTAACTTCCTTCTTCTTACAATTAATTTTTCCATCATGGTCTGAAATCCAATCCATACTGAAGATTATATCAAATTCAATCATATGTATGATGATGTGATCCGTAGATAAAGAACATTTATATGCTCTAATGGGGACTAATTCACAAAACTTTGTTGCAATGATACATCCCTTATAAGTTTTGACTGACAACTCCCTTGTTAAATAAAATTTGGAATATCTAATTTTCATAGAAAATTGGGAATATGTGAAACAATTTGATGATCCATAATCAAATAAATAATTTTTTGAACTTGAGGAAACCATTAAATTACCTTCCACCATATCATTCGGGGCTTCAACCTCAGCAGTAGTGATTGCATAAGCTTGGCATTGGTCCCTAGGGCTTTTCTGAGGTAAAATTCTCTAACGCTTAGGAAATTCATTTTCATAATGTCCCATCTCCCTGAAATTGTATCATTGAACATTTTTTGCATCTTTCTTTCCTTTACAATCACTAGCTTGATGGCCTTTCTTTCCACACTTGTAGCATACTCCTTTTCCTTTTAGACAGACACCAGGGTGCTTCCTTCCGCAATTATCACAAGGTGGAAATTCAATTCTTCCATTATTCTCTGTTTCCTTATTTCCTTTCCTAGAGTGTTTAACATATCTCTTCTTCTCTTGCTTTGATTTAAAGTCATAAGACTTAGAGAATTATTTTACTGTCTTGATAGCACACGAGACAATATCTTCGTATGGCGAGACGGATTGTGAGACCAATGCTTTGCAGAGAAATGGTTTTAACCAATCCAAGAAATGATCAGTCATACTTCTTGGGTTATATATATAATATGAAACATACCTTTCTAACCTTGTTAAGTTACCCTCATACTTTGCGACATTCCCATCCTCCTTTTGTCTCAGTCTCAGAAATTGCCTTTCAATATTTTCTCGATGGTCACGAGGAATGTAATTTTCTAAAAACAAATCTTTGAACTCCCTTCATTCCATATTTGATACTTCATCATCTTCCTTAGTTTTTTGAATCAATGACCACCATTGATCAGCATCTCAACTGAGGCGGTAAACTGGCATGATAACTTTTTCCCTTTCACTACTCTCCAAGGCATGGAATATTTTCTCTAAAGAATTTATCCATTGCTCATCTACTAAGGGATTTGTTCTCCCATTGAATATTGGTGGTTTTTTCCTCCTGAAGCAATCTAACATTGATCCTCCATGTTGTGGATCAGGGTGCCCCATACGGGTAAGGTTATTATTCATAACCAATGTGAGTTTCCCCAGTATAGTGGCTAGTTGATCAGAACCAGTTGCTACACCAGCTCCACTATAATTAACTTGAAAAGGAGGGAAATCCATTCATGGAGTGTGTTCATTGATACGGCTCCCATTTCTTCCACTAGGCTCCATTTCTAAACAATGGAATACACTAGATTATTTTATGAATCGCAATACATAAATCCAAACTTGTAAAACACTTAACATAAATTGAACAGTTTATGGATATAATCTGTAATCATAAAAAAAATTTCTTTGAAAAATTATATACTTATAAACCCTTTATAATGGTTTTTACATAAAATGATAATTATCCTACACATATCCCTTCAGGAGTGTCGTAACCAAGAGTGCAGAAAGGACCGTTGTTGTTCACCAGTTCCCGTTCGAGTCTAGCTCAAAGCGGTGTTTCCGGGATTTACCCCTAGGTACATCTATGCTAGATCCGCCTCTACCTGCTTGTATCCAAACAGGTATGTATTTCTCGGAAAACTCACAAAATCTCTATGATTCCAAAATTCTAGGAAGTTCTTCTATACTAATCCTCAAAGTCCATCTTAGGTATATGTGCTCTAATAAGAGTTTATCTAAATCTAGTTTCCAAGGTTTGCAGTAAACTTCCTCTGAAACCAACAGTAACGCCCTAACCCTAGTTAACCAGAGTTGGTGCATTATTACATAAAATTTGCATAATCGCAAGGAAATCATGTCTCGAAAGACCGATCAATTTAGTATTATTGGAAACAAGATTGATACATAAGTTCAACTTTATAGCGTGAAGAGAAATACAACACAAACATATTATATTAAAAACAACCATGCCTCCTAGATTCTTCCTGTAGGTCACTCATAACTAACTTATTCATATCCTGGGAAAATGAAACATAAGAAAGGGGTGATCTCAAATGCTCAGTAAGGGTAAGTAATATAGCAGATAATGACATAAATATTAAGAATGGAAAATAAATGAAACCACATGCCTTTACCCTTAATAAATATTAATAATTTTATGGCATGAATATGAGATGAGTAAATAATGAAATAATAAAACATAATCATGGGTATTCTACAAATATAATGACCACATGAACCATCAATATTATTTCCATAATGAGGGAATTTATAAAGCCGGACATTCTAAAACATTTTTTCAAGGCCTCGGCCAAGACGTCTAAAAATGATTAAGGCCTCGGCCAAAATAATAAATAAAATTGGGAAAGGGCCTCATCCAATTCCATGTATTGTTGTCTCATGAGACCTACCGATGCATCGAGAAGCTACATTAGGATCCACCCATCACTTACTAAGTCCAATACATTCCTCATATGAAAAGGTTTAAACATATCATAAGCATTCGTATTAAACTAGTATATGAACTGTCAATACTTTAACCATAAACCATGAATGGTATAAAAATAGCTCATCCATAGTCAAACATATCACAAAACCTTCAATACAATATGGATGTTTTGTATCATAATAAATCAACCTCAAATAAACATAAAATCTAACAAAGGATGTTGACATAGATCAAATCAAAACCATTTTTAATGAAATATCTCATTCTATTTTGAAATCATTTAAGAGTCACATAATTAAAAAATACAACTTTTACTATGAAAATATTCTTATAATCTTGTAAGGGGAGTTCCTACGAGTTTATACCATTATAAAATAGCCGCACCCACTGTATAAGTTAAAAAACACATTCTTACCTTAATTTTGTTGAAAAGGTTAAAAAGAAAATTGTTTGGAAAACGATGGAATGATTCCTTTATAAACATCTTATAAATAGTCCACAAGGTTATAAATGACATTAACCCATAGACTATACAATAGTATGAATGTTTTGATATACATTTTTAAGAAACATGGATGTGGATGATAAAGAGGTCCCAGTATATAATTACTTATAAACAACCTCAGATAATGAAGAGATTGTGAAATAAACCCTTACCTTGTACATTTACTTGGTCTAGGGTAGGTTAACCTCCTGTATAATGGTGAAATAATTGTTATTAAATTATACATGAATTATTTAAATTAATATGATATCATATATGATCTTTTAACATTGCTTTGTTAATAATATCTTAGTATTATCATCATTTCGGGTGTTAACAGATTCTTTTTTCATTATATTATTTGTTATGTGAGAAATATTTGTTATGGATGGGGTGTATATTATTCATATCAAGAATTATATCATGTCTCTAAAAATTATTTTTAATCATCAAATAAAATTTAATCTTCAATGGATACGATGGGGAATAAATCTCATCACGTTCGTGGAGACGGTAATCCGTACGTACGCATGAGCGACAATTTCATTTTTTTATTTTAAAATAATATATTATTGGATGTTATATCATGTATATAGAATAATTATCTTGTTATATTTATTATTTACATGAATTACACATCATTATTATACCCATCACAATAATAGTGTATTGAATAACAATTACACCACGACTTGGAGATGGTTGGTCGTACGTACGCACGTATGGTGACATGTCATTCAAAGGATAGTTAGTTAACGGATTATGGTTGTACCATATTTATAATAACATAACAGTATATAGAATATACTGGATTTAGTATTTTAGAATGGGAATAACAAATAAAAAAGAAGTTGAAGAAGAAAGGAACTTGAAAGAGGGTGGTGAAAACATTACCTCTTCTTCGGGTTCTTCCTTTTTATTCGATCAAAAGGGCTCCTTAGGTTGGATTTCTGACCAATATAAGGCATCTAGGATAATGTGAGGGAAGATTATAGAATATTTGGGCAGGGGTTTGCCAATCCAAAATGATTTGATGGAGTGAATAATTGGTTAGAAGAGGTGTCCTTTTATAAGGGGGAGGAGGGGCTCTTTAGGAATACTTAATGTATTATTCTATAATAAATTAATATTCGGATTCTAATGGTTCCAAAGAGTATTATTAAAATTATAAGGTGGATATGGGTCTAAATTCTTTCGACCAATAGATTTTAGACAGGTTTTGGTTATTATATTAACCTTATCGTTTTTTAACTCTTAGTTAATTAGATTGACATTTACCATGTCACTTTGTATTTTTATATTATATAGTTAATAAACATATCATATACATCCAAGTGACCCCCAAGTGATCCATTAATGATACACCTATCATGATATAAGTCATTTGGCCAAACCTTATATTTTTAGGAATTGAATATCTATTAATAATATAATATTTTTTTAAACTCTGTTTTTGTCAATTTTGACACTATTTGGTATTTGATTTTTGTGAAAATTATAGAAACATGATTACTTCTAAAAAACGTAATTAAATGAATACCAACATTTCATATTAACCTATAAAATTAGTTTAATTCAAAAAAATTCTCATATTACATTTATTAGATATTTATAAAATCAATTATTTTAATATTTTATTAATTATGTAATTACTACATCACCATTGTGTCATAAATAAATTAAATTATTTAATGTCTAAAAATTATAAATAAACTACAATTATGTAGGAATTCGTTTTAGAATTCTAATTAATAATTATAATCGAATTTATCTTATGTATAACCCTATATTAAAAATGATGTAGTAATTAAACCTAGATTTTAACTCTTTTAAGTCTTCTTTGAATTAAATAATAATAAATGTCCTAATATAATCCATGTGGTCCTAAATGATAATATATTATTCCTAAGGTTGGTTTTTTGTCGAGAAACACTTGGTAATATTAATTTCATTTTTACCCTTAATTACCCAATTTACTTTTGAATGTGGTAAATAAAAGTAAAAAGTTACTATTCACCAAAAATTATTTTTCTTCTTATTGAACAACATTTTACTGATTGATATTAATCGTGTCCTTTGGATTTTTTAAATTTCACTCACAGAAGCGGTAAAATTAAGTTTTATGTGAATTTGCAAATTCTCCTAGGAAATGGGTAAAAGACGGTGAAAAGATCAATAAATTTTTTATATGTCTAAAATTATAATAAACTGACTCCAATGAAGTACATTTATTGTATATAGTTATGATAAATTTAAATAAAATAAATAATTATTTAAAAAAAAGTCAGTTTTAACCAATAACTCAGTGTTTTTCACTACTCCTCAAAAATTAAATGTTTCAGAAAAATACAAAAAATTCACCCTTTGCTAATTTTGATATTTTGAAACCAAAAATGAAGTCTATTTTAAATGGTAAAATTTATAAAATTTCAAAAAGTGGGTGTTACTATTCATTATGGCTAGTTTTATTGGTTGTAGTGTGTGTTAGAACTCAAAGTTGCGTACAACACACACTACTGTATTATTCAAAGAGAAGTGTACCGTGGAAGCTTGGGGTGTTACATTGTAAATCATATTAAACTTCCCAAATAAATTGTCATATAAATCAAATTCCCATCTTGGGACTTCTTTCTTTTATATTAGATAAGAATATCATCTATAATGACTATAAACAATTTGTGAAGGTAGTCACTAAAGACTATATTAATCATGTACACTTGGATTTTTGGAGCATTATCGTATCCAAATGGAAACAATATAGACTCATAGTTCCAATACCTTTTACAAAAAGTTGTCTTAGGGATATCCTATTTATTCCCTTTTACATGATAGTATCGCCATTGAATATCCACTATATACAATTATTTTGATTCACATAAAAAATTGAATAATTTATAAATCCATGAATAGAATCCTTGAAAATTATCATGATCTTGTTGAGATCATGATAATTTCTAAAGAAGCACATTGACCCATCGGTCTTCTTCATGAAGGGGATAGATGCACCCTAGTGTAATACAAATACGTATATGTTCCTTTTATCTATATTTTCTTTTGGTTCCTTCATTATATATTTATGTTTAATAATATCCATACTCTATGTAGTATTTATTGTTGGTAAATCTCCATGAATAATCTATAATTAAAATTATAATTCTAGTCTATCAGTAAGGTTAGACAATTATCTGTGAACCACATCAATGTATTCCATTACAATGGTCATGTCATCAAGGATCATTCTTTTTATAATACCAATAATTTGATCTAGATACACTTTCTAACATGGAAATAATATAAATGATTTAGATGTTTGTACAAAATTATATTCATCCACCTAATTTATATTATTTAAAAAATGAGTTCAATTCATGATAAGGATGAATATTTCCATCTCTTAGAAATCTATGTTGGCTCTATATGATAAATGTGAATACACAATGAGAATAACATCAAATTACATTAATGGAATGATCACTATGTCTAATAAAACATTCCACCCACCAAAGTTGAAATGTGATTATTAATATACATTAAATACATTGATTTATATTTTAAATTAGAGGTAACATTATAAAATATCCTCAATGTGTTTACTTCCAAGATTAGATATGTATTCTCATAGACTCATCTTTATCCCACCAAAGAAGTAGTCAACATTACATTATGGTGTAATGTCAAATCCCTAGGAAAATCATTATTTTCTGGTGATGTTTCCCTCATATTCATCGTTGTATTCATAATTATATTTATTATGTTGATGGAATCCCCAATACATTTTATGTTAATGAGTGAAAAGTAAATATTAATAATTTGTTTTTGAGATTTCCTTCGACTCTCCTATTTCAGTTACCTCCTCAGGAATTTTAATTTTCAATAGCTTCCAACATTGTTCATATTTTGCCTCTATAAGATAAATTTCCATCATGGTAATATTTCTCTTAGAGAACTAATTAATTTAAAAGATCTTTTTAATATAGTTGATCAATTCCTTTGATATAAACTGATTAAAATATCCATTTAAATTTGAAGGCCTTTGTAAAATGAAGCTCTCAATTATAAAATACTATTTCTTAGGGGGATTTGGTTGTTCCAACTAATTCTTGTTTTGGTTAAAAATATTTGTCATTTGAGAATGTGTATTCATGAACCTTTCGAATCATTCCCCCTATAAGTTGGGCTCTCATTTGGGCATCCATTACATTTTTGATCACATAGTTCGTTGACTCAGTTTTTCGTATTTTCATTCATTTAAAATAACAATGAAAAAATTAGGTAGGGCTATTTTGGATATATTTAACACATAAATGGGAAACCATGAACATTATATGTGTAACTAATAACTTAAATATATTCTATAATATAAGAATTTTTAGGTTCTCAATTTTTTTTCCATGATCTATTTAATATCAAAATATCATATGGGAAATTTAGTTCTCTTAATAATATTTTTTAATGATCTTTTAAATTTACTAATGAAAACCCCCTATCAGTGTCAAAATATGTGTACATAAGAACCCATTTTTATGCACAAGGAGATGATTGAATTCATCTCAATGGTCCCTTTTCATGGTTATTTCTTATTTATATTTATTTTCCATATCTACATCCACATATACTATCCAAAAAGGGATGTATATTCATGTAAAACACTTACTCTATAATTTCCAATGATTTGGGGGTGTTTTAAATTTTTATGTCTCAAACCTAAGGATTTTAGTATTTTTTAAATCCTAATCAAAATAAATTACTAGGCACTACTCTTATTCCAATTATAAAAACCCATTTCATTAATTCAAAATACATAATTATTTGGTGCATAAATTTAAACAATATAAAATCCCAAAATATAATCATTCATAGAGTCTTAATATATTAGGTACATATAACATAAACTCGATAGATGGATAAATTTTTTTTGGTAATCTTCCTTAAAATTCTCCTAAAATTCTATTTAACTTTAAAATTTTCAAGGTATATCCTGGGGACATACATTATAAAGGGGTGATCTATAAATCACTGTATGGAAGTAAGAAAGTATTAGTATTATGTAATGATGTTCATATGATCAATGAGTAATGTCAAGGTAACACAAGAGGGGTGAGAATCATATTCTTAAATAGAAAGGAATTTTCTAACATGCTAGCATATAATATATATGGGAATGTGATGATAATATTTAACATGACATCTTAAATATAGGTCCAAGAGAACCATCAGGACATGATAACAAGCTGGAAAAATGTTTCATAATGGAATAGGTTTACTCTCTAATCTCATTCATGATTTCTCATGAGATTAAAATATTACCCACTCTATTAGAGAGCTAACTAGTTTCACCCATCACAATCATATCATGTTTATGCTGAATTGTTCGAATAGATCATCCAATATTAAGATATACTTCATAAATACAAATCCCATGATCAAGAAATACAAGTTATATACATGTATTTCCCTAATAAGTTAAGGATCTGTATATATTTTTAAATAAATTTGATTGTGAATAAGGATTGAAATTTACATGAAAATATTTGAAAGTGAAATATGATAGCATAATTATGGCTACATAATGAGGCTATGTAAATGTTCATGGGAGGGAATAATGATAGTAAAATAGGTCTCTCATCACATGTAAATTTTATGGGAAGTAATTTCTACTTTTTAAATCATACTCAAAATGAATAATTGGAAAATGATAGGCAAAATATAAAGCAAGTGCATGAATAAATTAGGGAAAGAATGAATCTATTACCTTGAAGGGGTATTCCTAAAAGCTTGGTAAGAGATTCTTAAGAGCCTGGGTGAACCATGGTGGGATCTAGAGAAGAAATAAAAGAGTAATTTCAGGATGAAATGGGTTTTAGTGAAGTATAATTTGATTTTAGGTGGGTTTATATATATAAAGGGAATATAATAATTTATCATTTCAAAACATAGGTTTTAAACTGTATATGATAAAGTGATAAAAAACTCTATAAAGATTATTTAACATTGTTTCTAAAAACGTTTTTTGGTTTTACTTATTTTATATTTTTAATAATTGATATCATTAACATAATACCATTGGTGATGTGTTGGAAAGTCATTTTTAGAAATAATATTTTTTTTTCAAATATTATAATTTAATAAATTGTTGGGAGGATTTATTAACAGTTTATAAATTCAATTAAATAACCTAAAAAAATTATTTGAGATGTTAAATATATATTTAGTCGTCTATAACATTTATGGAATATATTACATCACTCTTCATTCATAATTATTTAAAAAAACATGATATATCTATATTATATTTACTTATGTAACAATAAAATTAGACTATCTCCAAAAATTATGAAAAAATACCAATTTGATAATTTTATTATGTTGATTTCAAAAGTAATATATATTTTATAAAAAAAATTCCCCATTTTTTATAATTCACTAATTCAAATTAAAATTACACATTTATTAAAATATACATTTTTTTAATAAGTGTTTTTTAACCAATATTAAAATTATATATGACTTGTTATAATTATATTACCATTTATATTTAATAATAATTAGATATTAATAAACTTTTATTAATATATAATTTTCTTCAAAATTCAAAAAATTCAATAAAATGGAGTTTCTTGATTAAAACTATATATTTCCGAGAAATTTCAATTAGTGTTTCTTCGTATCAAAATAAAAATTTCATCAAATTCATTATCTAATCATTAAAAATGAATTACTAAAAGGAATAAATATTATTATTTTTTATATAAATAATATAAAAGTCATTATTTTATGGTCTACATATATATCCCTTTACCGACATGTGAATTCTATAAGGTTAAGGTTTGATATGGTGATATTTCTTTAGATTGGTTATATTTACATTGTATGGGTCATGATTTTGATGAAATTTAACTTCTACCTTAAATAGTCTCATTAATATTTATTTTTACATTTGTACATTGAGCTTGATTAATGGAAAATGCCAGTGATGCTATCTCCCCTATAATATCTAGTAAATTGGCTTCGTAGGGTATAATCATATATTTAATTTTCATTGATTCATTCATATGTATCAATTAAACTATATCTAAACACATAAAATACTAATCATAAAGATCAGTATGAAATGGATATAGTATAATTGATAATGATTTATAACATTCTTTTAAATTTTATTGGGCATAAAACTATTCTAAATAATCAATATAGTTCATGTTTTTTCTATAACTTCATTAATTCAAAATGAATTTATTTATTCAGAAAATAAATTTCATTTATAAACTATTAGGTTATTATATTATATATATATCTTAGGTTTTATTAGAAATATAATATAATAATTTTAACTAATTCAAATCATCTTCTATAATAATATAAAAACATTAGAAACTAAAAATAAAACGTTTACAAGTCATTATTGAAATAACAACTCTTAAAAATACCACTATATTATTTCGAGACATTTAAATAAAAAACATCCATTCATTTAAACCATTCAAATAATAGTGAGTCAATAAATATTAAAATATTCAAAATAACTATTTAAATATATAAAAACATTTCATATATTATGATTATTGAATAATTTATAACACATCACAAAAACTAATATATTTTGTAATATTCATATTTCACAATATAATTCATATTTGACATGAACTAATTTCGTCTCCAAGAATTCCGCACCAATTGATAGATAAAATATTTCATTACTATTTTTTCATTAAAAAGGAACCAAAAAATCTTCATATCTCATAAAATTATATTAAATAAATATCCCAATCTATTTAAAAATAATAAAAAATTTATATAATGGAAAACGTTTTTGGGTTTTTTGATGTTTGCATTTTGTTTCCTCAGAAACAATTTTCCCGATAGAATTCCAAAATAACATTTTTAATGAAAATGATTATCAAAAAATGATTAGACTATACTAATGTTATCCTATAATTTTAGTTTGAAAAAAAAATTCAAAGAAATTATATCATCGTACATAAATTTCATCTAATAATGGTCGGTAGGCACAATGTCATCAGAAAGAATGATTTTTGTGTATATGCTTTGAGAATTTTTTAGAGGTCAATGGATAATGTTTTCTTCAGTTTTTTTATCATAGTTCAACCACATGATGTTACCCCTATAGTGTAATCTAATTACCATTACATGGGTATATAATTTTCATTGATGGATTGATGTAAATTTTTTCAATGTAAGATATTGAAATAGATAGTTTCTAATATCAATGGAATGTTGACCATCAAATTGGAGGTCCTTGAAAGCTCATTGAGAAAATAGTTTTCTTTATTAAGATGTTGTCTTCCAAAAATTTGATATAATGATTAAAAATAATTTCGTAATGAATGTTTCTTAAATAATTTATTAAGAAAAAAATCGAGAGAATAATTGAGGGAGGTCAGTGTGCCCTTTTTTATCCCATTATAAAAAATCTTATCACTTTCCTCCATGGAAAAATGACTTTTTCCATACCATGTTAATTATTTTTTGTACATTTTCACTCTTTATATTTTCTTAGAGTGAGAATATTGAGTTTTTTCTTGAGGTATTGGTTGGTGCCACTCTTCCATGTTTCAGTCAACTTAACACTGAAAGTAGTGATTATCGGGAAAAATATATGTTTGATAGAAGATTTTGATGTTACCTTTTCTACTATATAGATGATGTGATCAGAGATATGAATCTATCTAAAAAAACATTATCCATAATGGTCCATATTATATATCAAATAGGTGGTAGTTTTTTATTCACAAAAGGCATATCTTACCAATATGTTGTACTAAATGGATCCAGATCAATTCCACTTCACTCAAACTATTCAAGTGTTTTCATCATTTTTAATTAAAGAAATTATATTTTAGTTGTATTATTGTTATCAATTTAGTGACTACATATGAATTAAATTTCCTTATTTATAAATTCTATTGAATACACATTCCTATTGGGGAAAGATGTTGAAATATGTTATTATAAATAGGGTCTTGAGGCCCATTTTCTAGGAATGGATAATGAAGAATTTGGGTTGTTAGATAGGAAGTTTCTATCCTTATTCAGGATGTCTCATTCACAAAATATTTTCTTTTAACACAATATAAATTAAAACATCTACATGGATATTAAAGAGTTATTTGAAATGAATGAAATTCTATGAACACATACCAAATTTCAAAAAAAGTCAATCATGATCAACCTGATATTATGGATTGTAAGGCATGATGTTGATCATTCAAATGAAATTAATATAATATATGATATGCAGTAATATGTTAAGATAACAATAGGGTATGATATTCAATATTTTCTTCTTCTTTCAAAAAATAGTGAGATCTAGTACATAATGTTAATATAATTGATAAAGTCCAATGAAAATGTAGATAATGTATTTAAAGATATTCCCATCATTATAATTCAGGAAGATATGTGTTAGATGAAAGTGATGACACATCTATAAGTTCCCTCAATGCTACTAAATGGTGACAGGGACTATTTCTAACATTTTATTAGATTAAAATATAATTATTATAATTTTGAAATAAGGAGTTTTTCAAAGTCATGAGTTTCATGCCCTATATGAGGGATTATTGGGAAGAGTGGTGAAATCAATAAATATTTATTTAATACATTATGGGGTAAAATTTTGGAGATAAAATCATGCATAGTACAATGGATGGATGGCCCAGTTTGACACTGAGTATTATCATTATATAAGAGTTATGGGTAATTGACTTAGAGTAAACATTTCATTCAACTGGTTAGGGAGTCTTCGTGGTTAATTATGTGTTGGGAATCTTAGGATTATTATATATGCTGGAAGATGAAGCTTTTTATATGGTTAGGAAAAGTTATGTGACCATTCATATGAAAAACTGTATGTTTCATGAACATTAATATTTTAGACACACTTCATGTCTCTAGAAGAACATCATTTATTTAGGAATTCACGATGATGTGGTTTTTAGAATGATTTTTAGAGTTCAAAATATTAGTAGAGGATTTAGGGTGATTTATCATGGTGAATAAATTTGCACCTTATATCATACAGGTTGGTTTGATGATGTTACAACTATTATAATGACAAAATTGTATGGTCCTAGAAACATTAGTGATATGTTTGGTCAACTCAGTAAATAAAATATTAATTGTTTAATGATAAAAATAATACGTAACACAATCACATGGACCTTGTGTGATTCGAGTTTTGTATTTTAGAAAAAAATTTATCCTCCACTTTTATAGAAGAAATCCAAGGAATTGAAAGCTTTAACATGGTCATTCAAATCTTTGGGGTCCTTCCCTAGATCACATATATATAGGATTTATATAATTTGTTAATTTCATTGATGATTCCACTCAAAAATTATGGATATTTGTTTTGAAGAATAAAACTAATGAATTTCAAATATTAAATAAGTATAATGATTTTGATATTAAAGTGTGTTAAAGATGATTCAAATTAGTTCAGAGAAAATACTAAAGAGTTCCCAATAAAATAATTTCGTATATTTTGAATTAATTATGGAATCATTCCTGAGAAAAATTTTCAATGTAGTTGAATAAAATTGAATCTCATTTAGAATAAATTGGACACTAATAGGGATAAATTACAGAATATAGAACATCTCAAAAATTCCTATGGGTTTTTTTGGGGAAACCATTAATACAAAAAAATACCTAGTGAATAGTAGTTTTACTATAGATATGGGATATGATATTCAAAAGGACATGTGTTCTAATAAGATTTATTATGTCAACACTCTCATGATCGTTTAAAGCATCAGATATGTTCATATTTATTCTAAATATGAGGATAAATTGGAAGATAAACACAGTTTTTGCTTTTATATTCGATATAATGATGAGAACATTGGTTATGGACTATGGGATGATGAAATGAAACAAGTCATATAGATATGAGATGTATTTTTTAGTTACATAATTCATTATATGAAATATATGAAAAAGATTGGGGATAATGAATGGTTGAAACATTCTGAAGATATTTAGGATGATAATTGAGAGGGATGAATGTTTCAAGTCATAGGTTTATCCCAAAAGGAAAAAAGTAAAAATTTCATTGAATGATTCATAATGAATTTTTTAAAACCTATCCAATCCTCCAAAATTGGATAATATGAAATTTATGAATATTAGGAACCATCAATTTAATGATACTTTTTTAAAATGGAGAAGGTTTTTTATTCTTCATATGTAGGGAGTTTGATGTATGAAATTAGTTTTAGTCAAACATATTTGTTTTACAGGTGTATTTGTTTCCATTTCATATCAAATCTTGGATGGAAACATTGGGAGGCTATTAAAATGATCTTACATTACATGAATGGGTCAAATAATGTAGATTGATGTTTTGAGGTTGACGAACAGTTTAAAGTCAATGTAGATTTATATATTCTAGAGATCATAATTCAAATAAATATTCAAAATGGATTTTATTTAATTTTTGGTGGAATAATTATAAGTGGGGTGTATCTATTTCATTCTTCTGTAAGTTTATCGGGACCACAAGTAGAGTACACTTCTTCTACTAAAGAAGGTATTGATTATATATGGTTACTGCACTTTATGGATAAATTTGGAAATGGGTCTGATAGAGTAGTGTTATTCAATTATAGTTATACTTCCATAAATCTATTTAATAACGTATTGTTTCATACCATAATTAAGCACACTGATCTGAAATATTATTTAATATGAAGTATATTATAGGATAAAATATTGGTTGTTCATAAGATCATTGGGATGAAAAATCATGAAGATATTTTTACAAATTTTATTGTCCAATAAATAATTTGGAGACATTATGGCTGATTATGACTTGGATGATTAGATAGAATATGGGACACTATATGTATAATGATGAATAAGAACTAAAGTCAATAAAATAATAATAAAAATGAAATCCTAATGAAGTTTTAATGTGATAGATTTTTGGGTTATTAGAAATTTTCGTCGGGTTTCATCAAGTATATTTTTCTAAACATAATTCATCAGATACAGTTTTTCCCAAATAATATGATCAAAATCATATAAAACTAGATAGTCATTTTCCTACTATGGTGGTTTTCGATCATTTGGGTATAAATTTTTTCTCCTTTGAGAAAATCAATCAAACCTATGTTAACAGGCCCAATGTCATCAGACAAGGTATTATTTATGGTGAGGCTTCATTATTTTTATTGATATCATAAAATAATTTCCCTCCCAATTGATGTTCATTGACAACCCTTATATGGGTACCCTTATAGAGCATCCAGGTTACCCTTATGTAGGTAGAGTATTTTTTATGCTAACCCTAAGAGACTCTATGATTTCCCTTAAAATGGAATAAATGTTTTATTTATAACTTGTTTTTGGATGTTATAATGAAATATAAAACTGTGTATAATTATTTTTTCATCTCAATGGATTGAAGACAGTTAAAATCAGAGTCTAGTGAAAACCAGATGACTAGAGAAATTCCACTATAAATAGGTAATATTCAATCCCTATAAATTAAAGATAACAAATATTTAAATAGAGAATGTTTTGAAAGTTATTGTATGATAATGAAATGTAGAGAAGAATTGATTTATATAACTTTACTAATTTTTATATATATTAAGGAAAATGTATACATCACTCCCCAATGGGTGTAAGACTTTTCCCAAACCATAATAAAAAAAATTCTATTTTTTTATTATTGGATTTGTGAAATGAAATTTTAGGTCATATGTGTGGTGATTTGGTTGATGATACACTTACTAATTATTGTTCAAATAACATAGGATGAGGATATTATAGAAAAAAACATTCTAAATAATAAAACATTTTGAAATAAAACTTCCCCCTACATTGGAAAAAGTAAATATATGGATGAAATCTCTGTGTCAATATTAACTCACTGGGTCCATGTGTTGGATAAAATTAATTGTGGTTCTCTCTAGTTTCAAGGGTGATCATTCAAATTATATTTCAATTAAATACTATCATAAAATCATTTTAAATAACACATTTAATGTTTTATTTCATAATATATTCATAAAATCATTTGAATAATGTTTCTTAATAACATTTAATAAACTTGATAGAAAAACTTATCATTAATATTGCCACACTAGACTTCCCCATGGTAAAAAATCAATGTTAATGTTATCATCAAAATTTTAAATTTTATCAATTTTATGAAAAACTATATATATTTTTTAAAAACCCACATTAATTCATAAACAAGGAATTTGTTTTATTGATAAACATATAATAATAATAATAATAAATTTAACCATAAACCATATGTAAATTTATATACAACTAATAAAAATCATCAAACAAAAGTTAATTAATGGAATAATGGGTATTAAATTGAATTAAGGTCCATCCAATTGAATTTGGTCCTAATAAGAACCATTTTCATTCATAGAATATAATATAAGATTTTCAAAAATTACATGATTAGTAATATAGTAAGATAAAAAAGAATAATAATGAATATATATATATATATATATATATATATTAAAATGTCATTATTTTATGCAGACATATATGTTTCATGTTATAATAATATCATTTCTATCCTTGATCAAGGGTCAAGATAATGCATCATGGTCTAATAAACTAAATTCAAATTTGTATCCATCCAAAAGTCTCTTTTCATCACTCGTACATTTATATCCTCAAGTAACTAATCCTCTTCAATAATTATTTTCTGAAATAATATTTTATAATATAATTGTTAGGGTAGAACAATCAGATATCCATTATAAACACTAACTTGTTCACCCAAATCCACCCTGATATAATCAATCATAATGAACCCTAGATTTACCATAATCTCATGAAACCATACCTATAACATTAATAATGTTCCACCCTAATATATAGTGGCTATCGAAATGTAGCGTGGGTGAACTAACATCTAGGGTGATTTTTCCCTTAAAATACAAAAACAATATGAAAAAATTTAAATTGGATTACAATTTAAATTAATGATACAATATTTCAACACGGAAATGCTAAATCCCATACAATAATAATATATAAATTCAATATAATTTATTCTAATACAATAGTAACTAAAAATGAACAATCTGGCCTATGTGCATAGAATTTCATATAGACCACTACCATCCCATATCTACTCCATAATTAGGAATTCGTACTATCAATGACCATAACCATGAATCATTTTCATGTAAAAAATCATTAAAACATAAAAAAAATTAAAATTCATAAGTGTTTATATGAATATGGTGAGTATACACATTCCCAGTAAGAAATTTACCTTAATGTTTCTATAATAATTTTTCGTAATGTCAAAAAAAATAATTATAGTTTAAAATATAAAATTAATTATACCACATTCATTATGAATTTAAATCATTTAGAAGTCTTGTACCACATTTCTGTCTTGAAATAAACAATAAAATGAAAAACATTAAAGACAAAATGATCACTAAAGAAAAACATATATCATAAATGAAATCATTATGGGGAGGGAACATGGAACTAGTGTTTTGGGAATTTTTTTAAATCTAAACCATCATGAAAATTATATAAATAGTTTCTTGAGAGAGTTTCATGAAAACATAATGAAATAGTTTTGGTGGAGTGTCATGTACGATAAGAGAATATCTAAGGGGTCACCATGCCCCAAAATATGCAATTGAGGTAGAGCCATTTCTAATAATTTTTAATAGATGGGGATACATGTCCCATAATAGTTATGTCCCTAAAGATCAATACCCTCATAAGTTCTAACCCAAGAACCAAAAGGGATTAAATATGATGTTATTAGTTATTCTAATTGCAATTACAACCAAATTAGTATAATTATAAACTCCAATTTGGTCATGAAATTATTTAATAGAGTGGACTTTAATAGGTATAAATTATTATAATTACAAACCATAATGTTATTTTTAATGATGTAAACATTATATTTACTAATTAAAAGTCAATTTAATTTTCATAAAACACCTATTGAAAATAAATAATATAAAGCATGGATTATTCTTCAAAATAATTGTTTGGTGAATCACACCCATTGGATGAGGTTTGGTAAAATTTCTAATGGATCAAAAAGTTAACAATCCTGTGACTCTCATGGTTTAACCTTCATAGTGATGCTGTTTAAGATTTCATTCAGATGTTTATCCTTTTTTAAAGGGTTAGGTGGATGACTCCCCCTTCCCTAGTCAAAATCTTATCGGACTATAGGAATGGTAACCACTGTATAAGAGATATTGAATGATGCAAACATAAAGAATTTTAGCAATTTAGAATTTGACATGGATAATGTATCAATGTTCAAATGAAACAAAAATATGGTACTATAGATTCAAAAACATCTGAAAAATATTACATTATCACATGGTAATTAATATGAATTTTATATCATATAAGAATATGAGTTACTATGGAACAATGATTCATTATGCGTTTATTTGGAACTCGGGTATCTGAACTATTATAATTGACTTGTATTTTAACTTGTAACTAAGTGGAATTATTTAACATCTTAATGGAAATTATGATTATTCTAGAACATTATAAACCATGTTTAATATTTTTTTAATTTTATTTTTTTCAATTCATTTACTCGTATTTTATAATTTATTTTTATTGTTTTCATCAGTATTTCCACGAAAAAATGGACATGTTCCAAAAAATAGAGGGTTAATTAAAACTGATGAGTCAAGAATCAATATGAAATAATATATATATATATATATATATATATCAATATAAATATCAAATGATTTGCATCATTCACAAAAATTTTGGTCAAAAAAGTCAAGCACTATTTGTTCATCCACCTATAGAATAGTTATAGAACTTCCTATCCCATATCATATCAGATGAAAATATTTACCAATAAATAACACCATATAATCATGTACTAAGATTATTTAATTATTCAATGATAAAATTTCTTCAAATACGGTGCACGGGTGAAAGTTGATGTCATGGGAACTCTCAAATGGTGTGTGATTTTTGGTAAATTAGGTGTCACAGAGAGGGTGACCAAGGTCATCATTCAAATATGTAGAAATTAAAATAAATTCATAGGGGACATATGAAAAAAAATATGGCGGGGTTTTATATTTATATAATAATAATGATAATAAGTATGCTGGAAGAATATTGTGTTTTTTTCTTTTTGTTTTTTAATGATATTGAGAAAACAGAATGATATTTTAAAAAAACTATTTAAAATGTGTAAATAATCTAACTATACATATTCACCGACATATTAAGAGTTACTGTTTATATTAACATCCACTTAATTATTATCTCATAATTTCTTATCCCCTAAACCCTATAATTATTATCTTTACTGCAACGATGTAAAGAATTAAACCCTAGGCTATCTTCAGTACATGAAATCACATAACCCTATATTGTTTGTCGTTCTCACGATAGATTATGGTTACTGATAAATTTGGGAATAAATAATTTCATATATAAATTCATGGATAATATTATATGAACTATAGTATCTTTTTTATTCAAAACAATTAAATAACTAATTTAATTGGTAGATTGATTACTATGAATATTAATCTTCCATGGGCGGTGTAGTAAACGTACAGACGACCTGATTCGTAATGGTTTATAATGGGTATAACCCTATATCATTTCTACCATTGATTTCCACAAAAACTTTTATGTGTACATAAGATTAATAATTTAAAAAAATAGATTAAATTAAATATAATCACTGAATTTTAATATATGAACTAAAATATTACAACCATGAATAGGAAGGGAAGAGCATTTTGGAGGAGAACCTAGCATGATGGAAAACCTCCTAAATCTGTTAATTAAAATGGAATAAATCCACTTCTTTGATTCACCCAATCTCCTAATACATATTCCAATCCCACAAACTATGAAAAAAAACATATTTCTAGAGTTTAGGGGAGGTAACTTTATATGTGGATTCAATTGTGTGTGGGTAAATTTGGAAAAATATTTTAATCCAAATTGAACCACCATGAAGTCCATAAAAACGAGAGAACAAAGTGTCCTCTTAGAAGAAGGATTTGTTTTATAAATTTGGTCCCAAAAATCATCTAAAAATTTGGGTCCATTCAATGAATTTTTTAAGTGGTTATGGTATAAATATAATATTATTGCGAAATTTGATGATCCCAGACCATGTTTTAATTCGTGGCCATTTTCCTCTACTCAAATGAATGATCTAGCTCAGATTTCTTGAATGAAAGATGTTTCTAATTGTAATATAAAAACAGTTACATGATTTTATGATCAAATAAGTCTCTAAAAATATTCATATCCAAAATACATCAGTGAACATTAATATGAAAAACTGTATTTTTTATAAAATTCTCAAATGAATGATCTTATCCCAAATATTTTATAAATAAACATATTTAGCACAGTGTGAGAAAATAATTTCATTTATCATCAATATATATTCTAGGAAATCTTTTTTATCAACTCCCTCACACTTACCCATTTGCACTGCTATGAATAAGTTCTTATCATTTATTCCGAAAAAATTAAATATCTATATGAATGATCATATTACCCATTCCATTGTGCCAATATATGAAAATATAAGATTCCCACAAATATTCAATATAAAATATATTTAATTCATTGTCTCATAAATTTTATTAAAAAATCTAGTGATTTTAATCACATTTATCAAAGAAAAACAAGTCATGGGTTAACTATGCCACTAATTCCCCATTAGGGTTTGTGTTCCATTCATTTTATGTTCATATCTACACCCTTTATTCAGTATGTTGAGTTCAAGTAAATTTATTCTTTGTAGCTTATTTAATTTAGTGAACCTAATCAACATTCCAATGTTTTCAAATTTATTGATGCACTCACTTATGCAATCCTGAATGTAAATCCTTAAGCATCCAAAATAGATATCCTAACTAGTTTTACATCTCATCACTCCCCGGATTTATCATTTTTTTCAGAAGTATAACGTTGAATAAATGTAATACCCATCTGTCATCCCATGTTTGATCTCTTCACGACACTAATTTTAAAAGTTATAACATGACCAATGGTCGAGTTATATTGGATTTTTAGATACGTAATAAACTGCCATTTTTTTGTTTTTGATTTTGAGTTTTTTTTGTTTTGATTTTTCATGAAATAAAATACTTGGATAACAGGTACACTAATATAGGTCATTTCAATATAGTAATAAAACCGATTATAAGAGAAAAAAATATATGGATAAACCATTTTTATAAGATAATTTTTTTACCTAAATTGTCTATAACATAAATTGAGTATAAAAAACATCAAAAATCATGGTTGTGTGAAAATATGTGTGGAGAAATCAATGACATAATTTTCCATGACCAAATATCACAAAGAATGTTCCAAAAATCTAAATGGTAATATAATGAAAAAACTAATCATATCATCGATGAATACCATTTCTATAAAATTAAACCCTAAATAATGAAATTTTAATAATTATTATTAATCTATTAGTAATTTTAGAAAACATGCATTTATTATATTTTATAAATGTAAATGACCATTTAACGTGATATTTATTTTAGTTTATTCTTTCTTGTTTTGATAATTTTTACTGAAAACATAATAAAAAACACACTCAAAACAATCAATTTAAAATATTATTTATTTACGACAAAATGTTTTCCCCTAACCCACATATAAAAGTTTCATTTATTAATATGTGAACCAATAATATGTAATCATAATATGAAATTTATAATTTCAAATAATAAAACTAAAATAAAATTGAATGTTTTAGGAACAACCTTATATTCTCAAGTGCATATGGGGTCATCTTGTGTGATTAAATCAAATAAATTGGTAATAATTTACTCAATGTATTGCTTCAAATGAATCCCATTGACTATAAATCTCCTACATGTATCCTATTGTTAGATCAATATATAACTATATGAAAAAACCTCACAAAAAATAAAAGGACCTACCCATCTGGAACACAACTTACATGGAATCATCTTCAACCTTGAACTATAGAATATGACTTTCTCCCCAACATGAAATGCTCTTTGTTGTGTCATTATATAACGAGATAATTATGATGATTCCCTATAGATCCATGAGTTATCAAATGAGGAAAATCAACTCTCCCCAATAGCTTTAATTTACAGCTTCTTTTCAATTCCAACATGGTTCATTTCAATGTTGAATTTATTTATATCCCATTAAGCTCGATGTTTGACATCCACTGTGATATGATATTAATTCCCAAAAAATAATGAAATTGGGAAATTCTAATGAGGGTCATATGTTCCTTCATATAATCCGAAAGCGCATCATCAAATATCATTATCCAATCCCTCCTATTCAATTGCATAGATTTTCCAAAAAAAATCAACTCTCGATTTGAACCCTTATTCTAGACAATTGTTTGTGGTTATTATGGTATTGATATTTTGTGTGTAACCACATAATTATCAATTATGGAATAAAAATTCTGATTGGAAAAGTGTATCCCTTGTCACTGATGATGGACTATGTTACTCCAAACCTACATAAAGTTTGATCCTTGGAAAATTCCACTACAACATGAGACCTGCCTGTACTTCTGTCCTTGTCCTCCACTCATTAACTCACATAATAAAAGGTAAAAAAATTTACAAAAAACCAAATGAACGTTGAAAAGGACCTATAAAATCAATTCCCTAATCATCAAAAATATCATATAGTAGTATGGGTTTTGTGGGAATCTCATGTCTCTTTGAAATACTTCAATTGTGTTGGATACATGATCATGACATACCAGACACATGAGTTTCATGGAAAAATATAGGGAAAATAATATAAGGTTTATGACATTCTTAGCTATTCGTTGGGGTCTAAAGTGTCTCCCACAAGAATGTGTATGAAAAAAATTTAAAAAAGACTCAAACTACTGATCATTAAAAAAACCTTAATAAATTGGTCATTACACATGAACCATAGGTAGGGATCATAAAACACATAAAAACATGAATCAATATTTAATTTGTTGACATCATGATTATTTAAATATGATTTAATTTCATAAGCAACAAGATAGTTAACTAAAAAATCATACCAAGGATGTGAACTTTATAGTGAATAAATATTCTCATTGGGAAAGAGTCTCAAAGTGGTACCAAGTACAAGGTGTCATCATCTAGTGTGTAAGAAATATTACTCATGTGGTCCAATACCATGTTCTCTGAACCCTTTATTTAGTTTCCTAACATTATAATATTGAAGGAGTAATATCCATCAGATAAATAATGGTTTTGATCCTAGTTTCTTTATGTGGTACCTCAGAGCTACACTTTAAAAAAACAACTACTTACGATACCAATAAATATGAATTAAATTTATCTAAATAAATTATGATAAAATGATACACATTTTCTATGGTTGTGTAATTTTATTGGGATGAATTCAATGATATAGAAGAATTTGAAATCACAAGTGAACGTCCCTCCACCCACTATGATATGATATCTCCCACTATATTGTTTTAAGTATCCCACATAATTTCCAATATAATTTCACACCAAAGGGGATATATGATAGATAGAGTGGTAAAAAAACTTATCTAATAAAATGTTACCTCACAATAATTGTCACACTCTGACCTTAGATACTCTGTTTTTTATCCTTTCATTATTTCTAGATCTTTGGGTTGAGGATCAAGTTTGAGTCCTGGTCAAAATTTTGAGTTATTGGAGTATTTCGTCTTTTGTTTCATTTTTTTTCATTCAATAGGTTGATAGTTTTCACATTGTTAGTAGTTACCATGTGAACACCATGCAACTGTTACTAGTCATACATAAGTGGATACACAACCTAATCATGGACTTGCTGTAAGTTTCAAGAGATTTTGCAGTAGTCCTTCCTTAGGAAGAGAGGCCAGCACATTGACCATACTCTTTGGAAAACCATGTTGTCAAACCATACATGTTTTCCACATCATTAAAAACAATGTTTTGTTTTCTTTTTCTCTCTCATCCTCTTTTACACTAGGCCAGGATAACTCTTCTCCCTCTCTTTTTTTGCACCAATGTTTCCCCAAACCTCTAATCTTGAATATGCTGCCCTCTACAGTTCTTCACCTATGGATATAAGATAAAATTTACGGTTTTGTGTTATTTTTCATCATCATTATCTTTTCCTTACTTTTATTTGGATTTCATTCAGGGAATATATTCATGGCCTAAACCTAGGGTTATGGTCAGAAATCTTTTTGTTTGTTTATCTTGTGTGTTGGGGGTGAAGATCCCTCATAGGGCCTCGTTATCCCTTTCCTTGATGTTTTATTCCATTCGGACATGTTTTCAATATATATTTCAAAGTATTTACTTTCTTAAGTCACTTCCTTTTATTCTTTTTGTTTTAAATATGTTTTTAAATTTGATTTCCATCCCCATGGAACCATTATTTAACATGATATAGTATTTTTTTTAGTAGGTTTGGTTTATAAAAGATATGTTTTCAATGAGATTTATGTGTAATATCTATTTTATGGTACCCAGGGTGTTTATTTCAAATTTTATTGTTCATATAATGTAAATTGGGGGTTTTATAAAATTTATAGATTTTAATGATGTTGTGATGTTATTTTTTTGTTTGACAGTTAGTTTTGGTGTGTATGTTTTGGTAATGATTATTATGATAAATATGTAAAAATATCTTGGGAAGATTTTATGGCCGTAAAAAGGGATGGTTCTATTCTTTTAACGATGTGAATAATTTGTTTCAGTTTTAATGAAATTATTTTACTTGTGGGAATGGATTTTAAATGTCCCCTTGGTTGTTTTTTGTGCCAATGGATGTTTTCATTTCATGGGTGCACTAGGTGCACATATGGATGTGGCGTCAAATGATTATGGATCCTTAAAATGGTTTTTCCTTAAGAACCATGGTTTTATAAAATGGTTATTTGAATTCTAAAGTAAAAGGGTCCATTTTAATCATCAGTGGATGTTTTCAAGTGTCCACCTCTAGGTTTTGGTCAATTTGGGAATGAAAAATAGTCTTTGGTTTCTACGTGGAATGAATAAGGGCTTGTTTGGCTATTATGAAATCTTTGGGTGTAACACCGAAATGTTTTTATAAAATATGTTCTTTAAATAATTATAATTGTTTTGTAGCTTGAATTTCATGTAATTGTGAGTTTAAAAAATTCTTGATCTGATCATAATAAAAAATTACCATTATATCCTAGACGTTAGGATTGTTAGAATAAGTATAACTAACTTTTGAAAATGCATTTTGAAATCATTGGCTATCAATTATTAAAAAAAATTTAAACTAATTGGATATTTTTATTTTTGAGATACTTATTATTGGTAATGAATTTAATTATATATATATTTATATACTTCATAAAATATTTTTTATATTCATCTAATAGATAGTTTAGTCTTAAGGAATGAATAAAACCAATTTGGTGTATAAAAAAAATTATTTTGAAAAAAGGTTCATTTTACACCATTAAATGGAGAACCAATTTTAAATTAAAATATTGACACATTAATAATTTTTATAGGACAACATGAACATTTTATTTTGAAGTGGGATATAATAATTTACTTGGGATGAATTTATGATATTTTTCTCTCAATATTCATGTTTTTATGAATAGTAAATATAAACTAAATTTTATAGGCTAACAACTTTTTTCTATGAAATAATTTATATGCATATATTATAATATAGAACGATTTAAATGTATAAATATAATATATTTTTATCATTCAATATAACTTTTGTCATACTAATAATTTTTACATTTATTTCAAATGTAAAAACATTTCAATCTTTAGACATATTTTAACTTTTAAAACACGTTCTCTATTTCAGACAACAGGAATAATTTTAAATTGATCACTACCACATCAGTGTTTTGAATTTCAAAATATTTATTCTGTAAATGGAATTAGTGGGTCCAAATTATGTAAATAAATATATATATTTTTGGGAATTCTAAATAGTTAATTCGGTAATTTTTATTAATAGGGTAAAAGGGTAAACTGGGTAATTAAGTGTAAGAATCGTATTATAAAATTACCATAACACTTGTATTAATAACATTGGATAAATGTTTTTCGACCTAAAACATGTTTGGGTCAAAATGGTATACATTTGAATCCATTTGGATGAGACTAAGACATTTAATTTATTTCAATTAAAAAAAATTAAATATGTATCACTGATATTTTAATAACAAAATAATTGTAAATATAAGGTTATGATAAATAATAATTCAATTATAAATACTCATTTGATAGATAAAATTATTTTATGTATCATGTTAATTTACTTGTAATTTTTACGAAATAATTAATTAACTTAAAGTCTTAATCATTAATGATGCTGAAATTATTTAATTGATGAAAAATCAATAGGATAGTTTTTATTAAAATAATAATACTCATTAAAATATCCAAAAACATGGACAAATCATATCAGTCAAGTATTCCTCAACCATAATCATCAAATTTTTGAGTTATTTTGAATTATTAACCTTATTGAAGGGTTTATGACACTTATAATATTTCATTTAATGTGATGTTAAAGTTATCGCCTTCATAATTTAATAAGAATAACAAATTAAATATTGGTTATTACAGAATATAAATTTAAAAAAAATCTTCTGAATGATTAAAAATTTCTCATCATCATAGTATTTTATTTTTAATTTCTACTCAACAGATATGTAAATTAAATAATTACAAAAAATTGATATAGTGTTTTTTTTAAAAGTGATAAAAAATGTTATTAAAAATATTAACGTAAATATAACATGGGATAAATAACATATATAATTTATTTTTTATATTACCATGACATCATAGGAATGTAATAAAATTATTGGTTTGAAGTTAACTTGTTATATTAATATTTTTAACAATTAATGAATTAAATTGTGTCAAATTAGATATTAATGTTTTTTTATCAAAATAATTTTTTATGAAATTATTTTAAAATCAATCAAATTTTATAAAATATATATAATAATTATTATATAGTAATAAATAATCTTATGTATTTATCTATGGACAATTCGACATTAAAAATATAAATATTCCACCGCATTAATATTAAATTATTTTCTACCCTAGTTAAAAATTAAATAGAATAACTAAGTGTTAATATAAATTATATGGGTTAAATTGAAAACAATACTTTTAAGAAAATTATTGGTTGATGAGATTAAATACTTATCTCATATCTTCATACCAATTGAGGTATTATTGTGTTTTTTGGGTAGGGTTTTATGTTATTATAAATTATTATGTATGGAGCTTCCAAAAGGGCCCCTCCCCTCAATTATAAATGGGAACCTCTTCCCTCACCTCATCAGTTCACTTTGACCCTTCATGATCGTAAATCCCCTACAATTTTTCCTTCTCAAATTCACTATTTTCATTCTAGATGTTCTTTTCATCTTCAATGACAAACTCTAGTGATAAAATAATATATTTAGAGGAAGCATGTCATGGGAGGGGATATTCGAATACATACTAAGGATATCTAACCTTAGGTAAGGGATAAATTTGAAATCCCATTATTATATGAGGTTTTTTATATGTTGGTATTTAATAAGCTATATTTTTTTATCCACATCCATGCTTCCCATGTATTTAAAAATTGTTATATTCCTCTACAATTTTTTAAATTTAATTTTACCATTTGGTGAATATTTATAGAACTATTTGAAATGAATATTTTGTCATTATTCGATACGAGGTACATTGTTGAATTATTGAGAAAAAAACAAGGAGAATGTTTTTAGAACATATACGAAATGATTATATTTTTACATCTTCATAACACCTTATTTCCATGAATCTTTCTTTATATGATTTCAAGTATATTTTCAAATAAATTCTTTTATTTTATAATTGAGAGGAATTATGAGAAAGGAAAACGTTTTTGAACGAGAAATGATATTTTACAAAATAATTATTTTAAACTTTTATATCAAAAATTATTTTCCATCTAAGATGAAACTCTTTAAATAGGGTTATGTTTCTATCCCTATTATTACTAATAATTTATTGTGTTCATGATGGAATGATATTTTATATGGATTATTTTATGATGGAATGCTGTTTAAGTAACTGATTTTATATCATGGGTTATGCTATGATTAATGATTTATATACTTCTAGAACATGTAAAAATGATTTAATTGTGAGATGTGTGGGAACTATATGTCCCTCCAATTCAATGGGTAATTATTCATATCTCATGAGATAGACATGTCTATAATGACATGTAAATATGGTTCAGTAATACAGGGATGGAACGACAAGTAATCCAAGTTCAGTAATGGAAATTGTTTTCTATGATGGTCATGGAAATGAGCCTTGACTAATATGAAATTATTTTATATGCTTATGTGTATAGAACAAAACTGGATGTCTTATCTTATGACCTTTGGGATTATTTCTGTTAATTATTATGAACTTTTATCCCATGAAATGATATCATGATCTTTCATGTAATGGGCCAGACCTCTCTAGTCTATTCCCTTGCTGAAATTTGGTTTTTGAGGTGTTCTAAGAGGTCAAAGAGACACATCCCCAATAATTTTCAAATTTATAGTTCCATGAACATGGTTTCCAGTTTTCTGAATACTGCCACAATGTCACAGAAACTGTGTGATAGAAATGGTGTCAGAGAAACGATTTCAGTGTCACCGTGTCATAGAAACTATGCGACGGAAATTGTGTCATAGAAGCGGTGTCAGAGTCACTATGTCATAGAAATAGAGTGACAGAAACAGTATCATAGAAACAGTGTCACAGTAATGGTGTCACAGAAATGGTTTGACAGAAATAGTGTCACAGAAACGGTGTCACTATCACGGTGTCACAGAAACAGTGTCACAGAAATGATGTCACAGTCACATTGTCACAAAAACGGTGTGACAGGAACAGTATCCTAGAAATTGTGTCATAGATAGGGTTTCATAGAAACGGTGTCACAGTCCGGTTGTCACAGTCACGGTCTTAGAGACACAATGTGATAGAAATAGTGTAACATCTCATGAACAGTGTTTTCAGAACTGTTTCATATATCCTTTTCCAAATTTTCAGATTTTTCTTGTTTCACCAATTTAAAATTTTCTTTGATGTAAAACACATTCATGGTCTTCTTTTATGGGATTTGAGGCTGATTCAAATTCGATAAATCCAAAAATAATTTTCTTAAGGCTCGGGATGCTTTTACATGGTCAAATTGTGTTGTTTAATGTGATCCAAATTTAATGGGAAATCCAGTGTATCTTAAACCACTACTCTGTTAAATCTTTTGATGGGATGATATATCTTCCTCCCTTGTTATTCAAACTTGTTCTCTGGTGTTAGATCGTAGAACCATTCTTTCCATCCCATAGGAATCACGAGATCAACCATTTCCCCGTAGAATGCTTTCCCTTGACATTCTTTTTGCTGCAAGTGCACCACATATTTTGGTGCAACCAAGTAGTATCCATAAATATTCTATATAAGGTATGATTTATCATAATTATTTTGTGTTCATCTTCTCTTATTTATCCTCTCCATATTATAGCATGTGATCTCTATCATTCTAATGGATTTTCTTAGGTTTAGTTGGAGCGGTCGGGCTGCGACATCCTTAGGTGGATGTAGTTGTCATGGGAGTAGGCGATCGTGATCTACTGGGTAGATCATTCTCGTATAAATAATGTTAAGAACCTTTTGAGGTTGGTATTAGTTTCTTATATTTTATTTTATGTGAAAATGTAAAGTATGCCTCTCTTAGCCACTGGATGACAATGAAAATGATATAATAAATATTTGAACTGGATAAATAAATTTATATCAATCATATGTGATTGCCTCTTATTTTTCTAGGAAGAGTGATATTTATGCTTATTTTTTAGATTTTTATTCTTTGAAGAAATTGGAAAAGAACATAAAGCTGGAATTAATTGATAATTTTTTGGATAAAGATAATGAGGCATGTAAATGAATCCGGTTTTTTGTTGTAATTTGATTCTAGTCAAATTGTTATAGTAAAATATTTAATTATTTGTGATAGCTTACTATTTATCTTAACCATATTTCAACCTACAAATTATGAATCGGTTAATTATAAATGTATTAAAGAACATAGTGTTTGAGAAAATGATATTTCCTCTTATGATTTTGAGTTAGCATCTTCTTTATAAATGTTAGGAGCCTTATGCTTGGAGTTGTGAGAGCTTATTATGTATAAAATCAGAATGCCTTATTTAAGGACCAAGAACCATGTTGATATAATGTTTCTTTCCTAGTGCTTCTGTTTTTATGTGAGTCTGGATGACTATTGTGATATATGGGGGTAGGGAGGCCTATTGGTTGTGGTAGAAGTTGATGAATATAGTGGGGATATGCATCTGTTTATGCATGTGGGTGTCGGGGAGGACACTAGAGATGATGGAATGGGTTCTATGTGATGTTTAGATTCTTTATATTTCTTATTGGATGTTTATCTTCCTTACTTTCCCCACTACTCAAGGCATATTATTACTTTCCGTCCATCCAAAATGGGTTGTGATGTGTATGGTATTCCACCTACATTTTGTGTTTAACTTCCTAAGGGAGGATAGGTCTACGCACTTGATATAGATGTCAAAGACTTGACAGGTAGTTCATTGACTCAACATGTTGAGCCCCTTGTTTTTAGTAGCTTCGAATATTTTTCTAGAATTCCTGGAAATATGGGAATGTAATAAAGTTATTAATAAATGATTGAATAAATTATGTTAACCCCTGGGGTTGGATCTTTCTTGGAGGCAATGCTAATGCTTCCATTTAAAAAACAATGAACATTGGGTGTTATTCGAATGAAATATAATGTAGAAATTATTAATGGTTAATTAATTTTTTAATTAATGTAACGTGTAACTGATAAAAATGGAATGAAGTAATGTATTAAATTTCTTTAAATGGTTGTGTTCTTATAAGATACATAGTCTTAGATGTGGCAGTTGGAAGTCTAATAGATGTTAGCTTCAGTTGAGTCTTAGACTATTTTATGCCCATAGTGTGGTTTTGAGATATATTATATTCCATACATTTTATGTTTAAATAAACTAATCCACACCGTTAGTTAGGGAACCTGACACCCAGGGGATTCAGAGCCCCAGGGGTGTTTTCCCTAAAATTTCGGTGGGAGGATGGATGGCTGACTACCCCCTTCGGCCCTGCTCTCTTCAATTGGTAGTTACTTATTTTAGTAGGCACAATGGATAGTTTTCTGTATATATGTATATAGAGGGATGTAATGGCTTATGGTTTATCACACACAAGTATTCTGAATATAGTTTCCTATGGACTACTATAGTTGTAACATGTATAGGATGTAATGGTTTGAGGATCCTTACTCTATGTGTGGGATGTAATGGCTTGAGATATATTGTATATTATATTTTAGAAATTATGCTAGCAGTGGTGGTTCCTGGAAGCTACCTAGTTAATTTGATTACATGGACATAGTGGTTTTATTGCACGCGGTGCATGTTGTGGTGCTTCACCCAGGTGTGTACGACCAAGCCTTCTTGGAGAGAGATTCTTAGGACGTGCGACGTTAGGGAAAATCGGAAAACCCTAAGGAAGTAGTAGCGGTGTACCCTTGATATTATTTTTTATATTATATACTCTTGTATGAGAAACTTGGTGAGAGTATCGAAATTGATGCTGAGAACATAGTTTACCTGTTTAGGTGATGAGTTTGTTTCACTGGTTTTTTACTGTGCATTTCCATGCTTTCTTTACTTTTGCACGACAGGATCCATGGAGGATCCAACTATGTATTCTATTATACTCACCCTATGTATATAAATACATTTTTTATGGTCACTTGGAATAAGTTTTAGATCTATCGGGTTTCTACAAGATTGGGATTGTAGGAGCTGTTCGGACTTGGGGTTGCTGCTGTTTTTACGTTCCTTTGGTACTTGATGTTTTCCCCCTTTATGTTGTAGTAGTTTTGCATGATAATACATATTTTAACTTGGGGATTTCTTTTTATATTTATTTATGAGAAGGATTTTATTTTTGTCTTTATTATCTCTATATTTTTCATGTGTCTCTTAGATGGTAATGCCTCCCATTTGCGTGTTTACTATACCCTCAGTGCTAGTCTCCAACCCAGGGCTTACTGGAAGCGGGACTCAGGGGTCATTATCTCCCTTATCACATTGTCGGACCATGAAGGGTACACCATGTGGGAAGGGGTTCATGATAGACTAGTATCAAAAGTCTAGTTGAGGGATAAAATGGAGTTTGGAGTTAAGAATAAGTGAGGATAGATTCCTTGGTAGGGAAACAATGTTAGTCAGTTTTAGCAAGGGATGTACACACTAAAGACCAACTAAGACATTTGAATTTAGGTCCCCCTGTGATCTGATGCACGAACCTTAATGTTTACAATTCCTACTAAATGAGGTGATACTAGTTTTAGGTTTGACCATGGGATAGGTTGACCTAATATGAATATAGAATATAATTAATCAATTAATGTTGTGTCTTCATATTCCAGGTTTAAGAGCTCTAAAATTTTGTTATTTTGCAGGTATGGATCTAGGTCGACTTCCCCATTAGGATCGCATAGATGATGTCTAGAAAGATATGCCTGTAGATCGTTGCAGGGTAGAAGTTGAAGGTGATGACACATGGAGGATGACACTCTGAGAGTTTTAGCTCATGAGTCTGCAGAAGTACGAGGGTTCCGTTTTAGATGATATCATAGAAGACTGGTTAAGGGAGGTCAATATAGCCTTCAGTTCAATCCAGGTTCAGAAGAAGCACTGGGTGTACTTGGTTGTGATGATGATGAATGGAGCAGTGATGCATTTGTGGTTATTGTTCCTCAGGGATCGTGAGGAGTTGGTGATCTCAGGGGAGGAGTTTTGAGGAAATTTTAGTGTCGAGTTTCTTTCTTCGACTGCGAAGGATTCCAGTATCCAGGAGCTTATTACACTTCAATAGGGGAGCTCTAGTGTGTGAGAGTTTGGAATCCATTTTCAGATCATTTTATAATATTCTTTGGGCATGCTTCTAGATGATGAGGCCAGGGAAAGACACATTGAAGAGGCTTTTCATCCAGAGATCCAGCACAAGGTCGACCCATTTATTCTAAAGACTCATCTTGAGGAGCTAGCGAGGTTCGACATCATCGAGAGGACATTGTCTAGAACTGGATCATCGTGAGAGAGGATTACGATGATTCCTCGCGAAGCAGAGCTGTGGTTTGGGGTCCTCGATATTCAGGGCAGTAGAGTTTCTATTCTGCTAGGGGTAGGTCTTAGCCCTCAGTATGTAATTTTTTCATGGGTGGAGGCTCTCAGACCTATACTAAGGGATCAAGATCTTGTTTATCTTGTAGAGGTAGAGGTCATCAGCAGTGGGAGTGCCCGAACATTCAATGAAATCATCGTTCACTAGGTGTTCCACTCCAGGTTCCTCGGTTGAGGTAGTTCCAACCGAGGTATCAGTAGTAGGTTGCACCTGATTTGGATCAGAAGAGGGTAGATGGGTTAGGCAAAGGATAGCCTTATGATGTTCCCCATCCTCAGAGAGTAGATCACGACCATGGTGGTGGTCTTCATCAGGGTCAGAGAGGTTGTGGAGGAGGACGTGGTTAGCTTCATGCTTTAGTGATTCCATCTCCAGGTGAGGCAGACATCGTTCGAGGTACCCTTTGCATGTTTTATACCTTGGTGTATGCATTTTTTGATTCAGGAGATACACACTCCTTCATATCCCCATGCATCATCAATGCTTTGTGACTTGAGGTAGAGAGGATTTTAGTGCCCTTTCCATTGACAATGCCAGTTGAAGGTCGAGTTGACTTTTTGATGTATGTATATAATGTGAGATAGTGTCGGGGAAGCACCGCTCTTGGGGAGATTTACTATGTTTAAATATGCAACCATATGATTTCATACTCGACATGGATTGGTTGTATTCAGTGCAGGCTATTGTGGATTGCTTCAGGAGGCAGGTTGTGTTCTTCATTGAGGATGGAGATCCAGTGGTGTTTGTTGGCGAGCGAGACCCTCAGATGAGTCAGAGGCTTGTTTCGTCCTTATCATCTATGATGGATGAGTTGATTTTGAGTTCTTCAGTGGTTCAGTAGTTTCCTTTTCCTAGGGTTGTAGAGTAGAACCCATATATTTTTCGAGAAGAGGTTGTAGAATTACCCCCTTGACAGGATATCAAGTTTGGGATCGTGAAACAACTAAGAGCTTCACCTATCTCTAGGTCTCCATAAAGGATGACCACTTCTATGTTAGGAGAGTTTTTTTATATCTTGATGGTCTGTTACAGTGTTGTTATTTCAACTGAATGTGTCATATTGGGGTGCATCGGTTTTTTTCGTGAAGAAGCCTGATGGAAGTTTGTTGTTGTGTATCGATTATCGTGGTTAATACAAACTGATAGTGAAGAATCTCTACCATCTTACAAAGATTAACAATTTATTAAATCAACTGTAAGGTGCATGTTCGTTATCAAATATTGACTTGCGGTGAGGATATCATCATATGTGTGTGAAGGATGAGTATTTCTTGAAGACATCTTTTCTTTGTTGTCATGGGAATTACAAGTTCGTTTTAATGCTATTTGGTGTGATGAATGCTCTAGCTCTGTTCATGGGATTGACGAACACTGTGTTCTATGAGTTCCTGTATAAGTTCATAGTGGTTTTTATTGATGACATATTTGTGTACTCCATGTTTGAGGAGGAGAATGCAGGGAATCTCCACGCCGTTTTTTGAGATCTTCATCAATAGTAGCTATTTGGGATGTTTTTGAAGTGTTCTTTTTCGGATCGGGAAGTCCGTTTCATAGGTCATGTATATTCCAAGAAAGGAGTAGTTGTGGATCCATCAATGATAGAAAAAGTTTTGTGTTGGGAATCCCCAATGATAGTGGAAGATGTGTGAATTTGTCTTGGTCTTGCAAGCTACTACATGAGGTTCGTAGATGATTTATCCTGAGTTGCAATGACTCTGACAAAATTGATAAAGAAGTATCAGGCATTCTTGTAGAATGGTCAGTGTCAGGAATCTTTCGAGTATCTGAAAGATATGTTAGTAAGTGATCCAATTAATTGTCTTACAACAATGGGAGTTTACTTGGATGTTTTCTACGATGTTATACATCATGGGTTAGGCTATATTCTAATGTAGAAAAGATCAGTTGTTTCTTATAGGTCTCATTCATTTCATCTCCATGAAGGTAACTATGCCTTCCATGAGCTCGATTTGGCCACCATAGTGTTTGGTCTACATTTTTGGAGACATTACCTCATTGAAGATTGCTTTGAGGTTTTCAATGATCATAAGAACCTGAGGTGTGTTTTCTCCCAACGTGACTTAAACATGTTTCAGCTTCAGTGGATGGATTTCTTATAAGAACACAACTTTGAAATCTCAAATACACCTGGGAAGGGGAATGTTGTAGCTGATGCACTATGCCAGAATTTATATAGTGATGTAGTTTTCAATCTAGTGATTCCTGCATATCAATAAAAGAACATACATCATTATATCTCAATATGGGAGAAGATGGGTGCATAGTGTTTTCTTTTCAGATAACAGTGTATTCATCTCTATCGCATGAAGTGAAAAAGTCACAGTTGGGGGATATTGAGGTGGAGGTCTAGAGAGACCGAGTTGTTTGTGGCGAGGCCCATGATGGTTGGGATGAGGATGGAAAACACTATGTGTTGTATCGTGGAAGGATTATTGTTCATTTGGAGATGCGTGAGACAGTTCTCAGAGAGTTCCATAGTTAGCCTTTAGCGGTGCATCCTAGCATGAAAAAGATGTACCGAGGCTTGAATAATAATTTTTGGTGGTCTGGGGTGAAGCATTCAGTTGCAGAGTTTGTGTCTCGATGATTGGTCTGCCAAAAAGTGAAGGCTGAGCGCCGTTTCCCCAATGGTTTTCTCCAACCATTAAATATTCCTCAGTGAATGTGGGAGGATATCTCAGGGGACTTTTTTACTGGTTTACCTCGATTTTAGGGATGAAATGATGCTATTTGGGTGGTAATGGATCATTTAACAAAATGACCCCACTTCATAGCAATCAAGGAGTCAAGCCTAGTGGATGTTTTGTCGAGGCAATATATAGAGTATGTTGTGAGACTTCATGGAGTCTCTGGACTATCATTTCTGATCGAGATCGTTGTTTTACCTCAATACTATAGAGAGGCCTCAATTTTGATTTTGGTTCATAGCTATGCCTTAGAACTACTTTCCATCATCAGACGGACGGTCAGACAGAGCAGACTTTCCAAACTCTTGAAGAAATGTTACGCACTTGTGTCCTAGATTTTTTATGTTCGTGGATGTGTCCCTTACCGTTTTTGTAGTTCGCTTACAACAATAGTTTTTCCTCCCACCATCGGTATGGAATTGTTTGAATCCTTGAATGGCTGACCTTGTCATTATCAGTTGTGCTGGACTGGGGTCAGAGTGTCAGTGATTCTCAGACCGGAACTAGTGGAGAGTACGACAGAGATGGTTCAGGTGATTCGTGGGAGGAAGAAGAGAGCACATGATCATCATAAATCATATATTGATCAAAGGAGGAGACCGTTGGATTTAGATTTTGTGGATCACGTTCTTTTTTTATGTGACTCCCCATCATTGGAAGTGATGTTTTGGTCGTGGGAGTAAGCTCTCTCCTCGGTTTCATGGACCTTTGGAGGTGTTGGCTCGTGTTGGAGTCATGGCGTATCAGATAGAAATTTCTCCACAGATTTGCTGGATACATGATGTTTTCCAGGTATCACAACTCTGTCGTTATCTTCATGACGACTCACACCTCATTGATTGGGGAGAGATCGATGTTGATGATGATTCAACCTTCGGGGAGCGGCATGTGGAGATCCATGTCCCAAAGTGAAGTTGTTGCACGAGCATGTTATTTCCTCAGGTTCATTTCTTGTGGAGACATGTTGGTGTGGAGGAGAGTACATGGGAGCATGATTCATAGATATATGCTCATTAATAAGAGTTGTTTGACGTTTAACTCTTTTCATGTAATGATGTTCGCTTTTTGGTTATAGACCATTCATGTTTATAAGATGAATTTTTTTGTTTCTTCTTATGGATTGCTATCTTTTGAGAGGTATCTTGATGAGAGGTTGTTTGGACCCCTTTTCTGTTTTCTTTTGGGTCAGTTTTGGATTCTCGTAGATGAGAATGTTTTGAGAGGTATCTGATTTAATGGCTCGGACCTCTCGGGTCCATTCCCTTGCTAAAATCTAGTGGTTGAGGTGTTCTGGGAGGTCGAAGAGACTCATCCCCAACACATTGGAAAACATTTAGTTCTATGAACAGTGTATCCAGTGTTGTGAATAGTGCCATGTTGTCACAAAAATGGTGTGAGTTTCATGGTGTCACGAAAACTGTGAGATAGAAACATTGTCACAGAAACTATGCCAGTGTCACGGTGTCACAAAAAGGTTGTGACAGAAACAATATCACATAAGAATTGTCATAGTAACAGTGTCATAGAAACAGTGTGACAGAAACAGTGTCCTAGAAATGGTGTCACAGTCACGGTGTCACAGAAATTGTGAGACAGATACGGTGTCATAGAAATGGTGTCAAAGTCACGGTGTCACAGAAACGGTGTGACAGAAATGGTGTCACAGAAAAAGTGTCGCAGACATGGTGTCACAGAAATAGTTTCACAGTCATGGGTTCATACACACGGTGTCACAGACACAATTTCATAGACACGCTGTAATAGAAATGGTGTCAGAGCTCATGAATAGCGTTTCCAGAACTGTTTCATATTTCCTTTTCCGAATTTCCAGATTTTTCCAGTTTTGCCGATTTAATATTTTCTTTGAAAAAAATGCATTCAAGGCCTTGTTTTAAGGGATCTAAGGCCGATTCAAATCCCATAACACCTATATTAATTTTCATAAGGCTCGGTATACTTTTATATAGTAAAACCCTGCAGTTTAATACGATCTGTATTTAAAGGAAAATCTAGCATATCATAAAATCCTGCTCCATTAAATCATCCAAAGGGATGATATATCTTCCTACCTTGTTCGTCCACCTTATTATCTGGTCCGAGAAACTCAAAAAATTCCTCCCATCCTATAGGAATCGTGAGATCAAACTTTTCCCCATGGATTGGTTTACCTTGACATCCTTATTATTGCAGGTGCACACATTATTTTGGTGCAACCAAGCATTATCCATCAATCATCTATATAAAGTAGGATTTATCATAGTTATTTTGAGCTAATCTTCTCATTTTTATCCTCACCATATTATTTGATGTGATCTCCATGCATCTAATGGAGTTTCATGGGTTTGGTTCATTCAGTTGTCCCACGACATCCTCGGGTGGATGCGGTTGTCACAGGAGGTGAAGATCGTGATCTGTTGTGTGGATCATTCTTGTATAAATAATGTTAAGAACCTTTTGATGTAAAGGATTTGTTTATTATCTTTTATTTTACATTAAAATTTACAGTAATCATGTTTTATATACTAGACCAAAATTGAATTTATATAATAAATATTTGAACTAAATAAATAAATTGATATCGATCAAATGTTATTGCCTCCTGTTTTGCTAGATAGTGTGATATCTCTACTTATTTGATTTAGCTTTTTGTTCTTTGATGGAAATTGGTGAAGAAGATAAACCTAGAATCAATTGAAAATTGTTTGGATAATGATAATGAGGCATGTATATGAATCCAGTAGTTTTTGTTTGTAATTTGATTCTAGTGAAATTGATACAATAAGCTTGTTTAATTATTTTTCATAGATTTATGTTTAGGTTACCCATAGTTGTAACGTAAAAATAATAAATTGGTTAATTACAAATGGATTAAAGAACTGGCTATTAGATAAAAAAATAATTTCTCATTGGGTTCTAAGTTACCCACTTATTTTTAATGTCCAAGAGCCTTATGCTTGGAACTATGAGAGATTATTATGTATGAAAGAAGAATACCTTGTTTAAGGACCAAGATCCTACTTGATATAATTTTGTTATCCTAAGTCCTATGTTGTTATGTGAGTCTAAAAGACTATTAAGATATGAGGGGTTAGGGAGGCCTATTTTTTGGCAGCAGATGATGCCTATAGTGGTGAGATGCATCCGTTTTGGCATGTTGTTGTCAGGGAGGACACCAAATATGATGGAATGAGTTGGATGTGAGTGTTTGGGTGCTTTCTATTTCTTTTTGGTAGTTTATCTTCCTTACTTTCCCAACTGGCCAAGGTAGCTGGTTTCTTGCCTTCCTTCTAGAAGGGGTGAGGACGCACAGGGTATTCCACCTACTTTCTGTGTTTAGCTTCCTGAGGGAGGATGGGTCTACACTCTTGCTATAGGTGGAAAAGACTCAACGGTTAGTTCATCTACTCACCGTGTTGAGACCCCTTCTGTTTAGTATCTTAGAATGTTTTTCTATTATTCATAGGATTATGGGAAAGTAATAATTTTGATAATAAATGATTGAATGAATTATATTATCCCATGGGGTTAGAGATTATTGGGATACAATTCCGAGGAAACCTTTTAAAGGAACAAAAAGAATTGGGTGTGATGCTAATGAAAAATAATGTTGAAATTATTAATGGTTAATTAATGATTAATTTAACGTAATGTGAAATAGATAAGAAAAGAATAATGTAATGTATAAAATAACTTTAAAAGGTAGTGTGCATATAGGATACATAGTCTTAGAAGTGGCAGTCGGGAGTCCGAGAGATGTTAAATATAGTTGAGTCTAAGAAATGTTTATTCCCATAGTGTAGTTGTGAGATTTAATATATTATGTAAATTTTGTTTTTATCTACGCTACTCCACCCTGTCAGTTAGGGAAACATATACCCAGGGGATTTTGAGTCCTGGGGGTGTTTTCCCCAACATTCTGGTGGGAGGATGGATGGCTGACTGCCCCCTTTGGCCCTGCTCTCTTCTCTTGGTAGTTACAAGTGATGGTAGGTATTGAGGTTAGTTTTACCCATATATGTGTGTATAGGGATGTAATTTCTTGTGGTTATTCACACACATATATTCATAATATATTTTCTTATGGACTACTATAGGTGTAACATGTATAGGTTGTGATGGATTGATGTTCCTTACTCAGTGTGTGTGATGTAATGGCTTGAGGTATAATGGACAATGTTTGATACACATTATGAGAGCTACAATGGCTCCCAGATGCTACCTAGTTACATATATTACATTGATGTGGTGATTTTGTGTACGAGGAGCACATGGTGGTACATCGGCCAGGTGTCTGCAGGAAGGCCATTTTTGAGAGAGATGCTTAGGATGTGCGACATTCGGGAAAAACAGAATATTATTGGGAAATTATTAGTGGGGTACCCTTTATATTCTTTATTATATTATATACATTTGTATGCGATACTTGGTGAGAGTATCCATGGTGAGGCTAGGAACATAGTATACCTGTTTAGGTGACGAGTTAGTTTCACTTGTTGCTTATTGTGTTTGAGCATGATTTCTTTACATTGGTCTAAGAGGACTTGGGGAGGATCCTACTGAGTATACTGTTATACTCACCCTATGTATATATAAATTGTTTTTCTAGTGAATTGGAGCATGTAAGAGATCCAGCTAGTTTCTACTGGCTTGGGGTTGCAGGACGTGTTCGTTCCTATGGTTGCTATTACTTCTGTATTCCTTTATTACTTCCAGTTTCCCCCTTTTAGTTGTAGTAGTTTTTCATGACATTATACATGTAAACCCGATGTTTTATTTTATATTTATATTTGTGTTTGATTTGGTTGGTACATATCTTATCTATCTATTTCTCATGTGTTCTATTAGTGGGTAATGCCTCCTATTTGTGTGTTTAATATACCCTCAGTGCTAGTCACCAACTCGGGGCCTACTAGAGGTGGGACATGATGTTCATTATCCCCCTTCTCAAATTGCCAACCCAGGAGGGGTACATCTTGTGGGGTGTGGGGGTTGTGACATTTCATATACAAGATAAAACATCCAAATGTCATGTTTTTATGTATTATGATTATGATATGATTGATATTTACTTTCATTGACCTTACTGAGAATTTGATCTCACTAATTCATATGTTTTTTCCCAAGTCACAAATAAGGGTAAAAAGTACGTTATGTCAAAAAAGAGTCTAGTTATGAAGATATTAGCGGGAGATTGGTTAGTAGTTTTATGAACCAGTTGTTTATATTTCAATGTTTCTAAAGATACTACAACAATATAGTCACGCCATGAATTTAAAATATCTTGTAATGAATTTACATCAATTTTGAATTAATAAAAATATATGTAATGTATGGTTCATTATGGTTGATATCAGAGGAATGATATAGTTAACCTCGGGAAACTAGGATGAAAAATCCATAGTAATAACCATAAGGTCTTGTATATGTTTAGGTTATAATCCATGAATTTTATATATGACCATGAATAACCTAGGATAAAACCTAAATTGTCCTAAATTGGAAGTTTATTATTGATTTTGTGGTTTTACCTATTACGATTTTTGTTTCTCACAATATGCATCATGGTTTTAGTCAATGGTTGGAACCCAAAGGAACTTCATTAATGCTGAATGCGATGGGAAATGATATTATTTTCTTCCTAAAAACCAATTTTATAGAAGATGAAATGAAAAATTATTGTAGTTATTCTCACAAAATATTCTGAAGATATGAATCATGGAAGACTTCCAAACAAGAATAGGAGGGAGAAACATTCTATTGAGTCCTTCCTAAGGTATCATCAACCTTCTTCTATTGGGTCTTCAGATCCATTAGTGTCTCAACAATGAATCACTAGCACTGGAATGATATTGTCAGTTGTACAATTTTGTGAACAGGATAATGTCATCTTATTATTCAATTGTTTGGATACTGAAGCTGATCAACGGTAGAATATTATCAAGAATATGAGGAAAAGAGATAAAATTAATTCCAAAAAATGGGATGAGTTTATCCACTTATTTTTCAATAATTAACATCCTCATATTATTTAAAAAAAAAGAAATAGAAACAGTTCCATGAAGTTAAGAAAAATGATGATGAATATGTTGGTACCTATGAAGAAACTATTACCAGACTTGAAATGCAAGCTTCTGGAATTATTTAACAAACTGATAGTAAAATTGATCGATTATTTAGCATCTTGAAACCATGTCTCTGAAAGGAATTAGAAAAATGAGACATTAATATCTATGAGGAAATAGTTTCATGTTCTCTCATGTTTGATATGGACTTGGAGTAACACATCAGTACTATGGGTTCGATAAGAAAGAAAAAAATGGAATTAAAGTTTATAAAGTCCACAATGAAGAGAAGATGAGTCTTACCTTATGAAAAATATGTTGAAATAAACATGGAGTAAGTTTTCATAAATTAAGTATTAAATTCATTAAGTGTTGAAAAGAAGTTAATCGGGTAGTTGAGTGATTCAGTGATGGGAAATATTTGTCTAATGATGTGAACAAAGAATGGAAACACATAATGAACCTCCAAAACATTAATTCTACAAGTGTAATAAAATCTGATATTATGCCAATAAATTCCATAATACAACTGTTATTTATGGTGATAAAATTTAGAAGACTCATAAGTACAATGAAAAACTAATGTCACAAGGAATAAAAATCGGTGATATGGAGTATGATAATAATGTGGTGAAAGGTAAACTTATAATCCACACTAATGTAGATACTGTTTTTTTGGATTCTGGATCCACCCACTCTTTTATTTCTTAATAATTTTCTAAGTCTTTTACCATATTACCTCATAAAATTTATGCTATGTATGTTATAACAACTCATAATGGAACAATGGTCACATCAAAGGTTTATAATACATTTCTAGATAATGATTGTGAGAATGTTCTTCCTAAAAATCTTTTCATGCTTCATATAGTGGAATTTTATGTGATTCTTGGCATGTATTATATTTCTCTATATGGAGCTCATATAAATTTCAAAGGAAGTGATGTCACATTTCATATTCTAGATTAATCTATGATCATCAATTGATGCAAGGATGAATATAACTATCCTATAAATAGATATACCATCTTTTGGGTATTGATTCCTATAAATGTAGTTTATTTATCTCCAATGGATGGGGAGATACTCACGATTAATAAAACACCCATTTTATGAAACATTGACGATGAATTTTCAGAGGAATTTCTAGGTCTTCCTCCAAATCATGAAGTTGGGTTTTCAATAGAAATCATACATGATGTTATTCTTATTTCAAAGAAACCTCGTGTAATGGACCCAATTGAATTTTAGGAACTGAAAAATCAACTTCAATAGAATCTTGATAAAGGATTCATATGCCCAATTACATCACCATGGGGAGCACCTGATCTCTTTATTAAGAATAAAGATGGATCAATGAGACTCTGTATTGATTATTTAAAACATAACATGATCACAATCATGAAAATATATCATATTCCCTACATTGATGACTTATTCAACCAACTATGAGGAGCTCAATACATTCCAAGATTGATATTCAGTCATGATAACATTATTTATTGGTCATTAAGGAGGATATACCAAAGATGAAATTCCATACAAGGAATGAACACTATGAATTTATAGTGATATATTTTGTACTTACAAATGCCCCTGTTATATTTATTGGTACAATTAATAGAGTAAATAGTGAATATCTTGATCATTTTTTCGTAGTCATTATAGATTATATTCTTTTCTATTCAAAGAGAAAGGAATAACATGAAGACGACTTAAAAATCTACTGAAGACCCAGAAAAGGATAATATATATGAAAAAATTATCATGTGTGAATTTCGGCCTAAGAAAGTTTCTTTTATGGGTCCCATAATCTCAAGTGATGGGATATCTATGGATCCATAAAAATAAGAAGTTGTTGAATGTTGGATGAGACCAACAATAGTAACTAAGATATGATGTTTTCATGGTTTTTCAAAATATTATCAACATTTTGAGTAATATTGTTTTTGGATTATCTAATCCACTCACCACATTGAATCTAAAATGAGATATGTTGGTATATACAATGAATTATTATGATAATTTTAAAGATCTAAAAACAAATTTATCTAGTGCACATCTGATTACGCTGCCTTATAGTAGATAATGGTTTATGATATATATTGTTTTATCCAATAAGGTTCTATGTTGTATTCTCATGAAAAATGATATGATGATAGATTAGGCCTCATGGTAGTTGAATATCCAAGAGAAAATTTACCGAACACATAATTTGGATTTTTCTATGGTAATCATTTCATTAAATGTATAGAGGGATTATCATTTTGGTGAAAGGTGTGTTATTTATACTAATAATTAAAGTTTAATGTATATTTTCTCAAAAAGGAGCTAAATATGTGATAAAGGGGAGGATTGGAATTGATTACTAATTACGACTACTCAATAAAATACCACCTTGGGAAAGTGAATAAGGCGGCATACACTATGAGTCTATAAGACCATGCTAGCCTTTCAGTGAGGAGGATTACAAAATATCTAATATTTATTGATTTGAAAAGGATGGACCTTGAAATTTTAATGGAAGGGTATAAATATTATCCTTCTCAAATAAATTTTCAACCATCTATTTAAGTGAATATAAAGGAGTCACAATAGAAATATGTAGAGAATAAAAATAAGGTGAGAAATGATCCTCAATTAAACCGTTATTATGATGGAATTATAAGGTTTATAAAATGGGTTTATATTCCTCCCATATCATAATTAATGAAGAAAATATTTTATGAGGCTCATAGATCTTAATTACCCGTTCAACCTAGATGCGTAAATATTTATAGGGACCTAAAATATTATTTACGGGGGGATGGCATGAAACGAGATGCTTCTGAATATCTATTTAGATTCCAGTTTTTTCAAAATGTTAAGTATGAGAGATAGATGTTTAAGGGGGTTTTACAATCACTACCCACACTAGAATAGAAATGGGAAAACATCACTATAGAATTTATCCTTGGAAATCCCAAAACATCAAATGGAAATAATACTATATAGTAAATAGTTGATCACCTTACGAAGTCAGAGCACTTCGTTTCTATTAGAGACTATTTCACTCTAGATCATCATTATATGATATATATAATGGAAGTATTAATATTGAATAGAGTAGAAATTCTCATTATATCTGATTAGGATATGAGGATTACCTTAATGTTCTAGAAAAGTCATCTATATTATTTGGATATAGAGTTATGTTTCTACACTACTTATCATCCATATACAGATGGTCAGTGTGAGAGGAAAATTCATACTCTAAAAGACATGTTGAGATCTTTCACAATGGATTTCAGAGGTGGTTGGGATGAACACCTACTATAGGTGGAAATTACATACAATATTAAATTTCACACCAGTATTCTTATGGATCCTTATAAATCCCTATATAGAAATATGTTCATAACTCCAACTTGTGGGAATGATGTTTTCAGAAAGAAAGATATTAAGACAATATCTTGATGATGATATGGGAAAAAATCGTCAGATCTGTTCAACAAAACATAAGAGTAATTCACAATCAACAAAAAAGTAATGCTAACAACTGAAGAAAAGGCATTTTGTTTGAAGTCAGTGATATGATATATCTCTGAATATAAACATGGAAGAGAGTAATGAGATATGGAATGAATGGGATGTTTATACCTAGGTATATTTGTCTCTTTGAAATTATGGATCGTGGTGGGAAGGTAGCTTATCGATTGTCACTTCCACCGAATCTATATCATGTTAATGATATGTTCCATGTATCTCTCCTGAGAATTTACCAACCAGATCCATCACATGTACAAAATTCAGAAGTTGTACCCCTAGAGTTAGATCATTCTTATAAGGAACAACCAATAGAGATTCTGAATCATAGTGAAAATGTTTTACGAAACAAGACCACTCGCTTGGTTCATATTTTATGGAAGAACCACCAATTTCAGGAATAAATATGGGAACATTAGGATATGATTGGGGAGAGGTGTCTTCACATGTTTGTTTCCTTGTGACGAATTTCTGGGGGGAAGTTTTGTTTATAGGGGGTATAATGTTACTCTTGTATTTTTTATGAAATATTTTCATTAAATAATTTTAATTCATCAATATCATGTATTGTACTCAATCATCTACCTGAACTAACCTTGAGACATCCTTATTATAAAATTTCTGTTTTGGGAAACCTGTTAGGTTAGCATGAATTAGTTTTACTAGCTTATGAAATTTCATTGTGAAGTCATTTGCTACCGATTATTTATAAAGAATATAAATCAATTAGATATATGCATTGTTGATAGATTTATTATTGGTAACAAGATTATTGAGAAATATACGTTTTATACTCAATAAAATATTTTTTTCACTCCAATTGATATTTTAGTCATGTGGTATTAATAAACCCTATCCGATGTATAAAAACATATTTTTTAAAGAGAGTATTTTTACACCTTTGAATGGGGAACTCGTATTAAGTTAACATATTGAAACAATAATAATTTTTATATGAAAACATAAAAATATTCGTTTGAATAGAGATATAAAAATTTACTTTGGATGAATTTATCATATTTTTCTAATAACGTTCATAGTTAGAATAGTAGTAAAAATACACTAAATTTTATGTGAAAACAAATTTTTTCATCAAAATAATTTATATAGTTAAATTATAATATTTAATGGGTTTAAATTATAAAGATAACATATTCTTATTATTAAAAATATTTTATTTCCTTATAATTAGTTTTACATTGAATTCAGATATAAAAACATATCAATATTTTTTAATATTTTACCTTTCAAAACTCGTTCTCTATTACTGAAAATTGGAATAATTTAAAATTAATGACTTAAAAATTTTTGTTTGTAATTTTTTAAAATTGTTTCAATATTTTGAATTTGTGGGTCTAAATTATGTAAATAGATTTATTTTATATTTGGATATTTTGAATAGTTACAACGGTACATTTTATTAATAGAGAAAAAGGGTAAACTGGCTAATTAAGGGTAAGAATCCTATTATAAAATTATCCTAACACTTTTATTAATATTATTGGATGACTGTGATTTGACCAAAATATTAATTGGGTCTAAATTTCATCCATTTTAATCCTCTTGGATAAGATTTGAACATTTGATTTATTCTATTTAACGAAATGTTAAATTTGCCTCAACGAAATTTTAATAAATGATTATTTGTTTAGATAAGGTTATACAAATGATGTATTTTATTATAAATAATCATCTAAATGATAAATTTTTTTCTTTATCATGGTATTTAATATGTAAAATTTATGAAATTAAAAATTATCTTAATAGCTTATACATTAATTATGCTGAAATTTTTAATTGATGAAAAATAAACAATAAAGTATTGATTAAAATAATAATACAAATTAAAAAATCAAAACACTTGGCCAAATTTTATTGGTTGAGTATATTACGACCATAATAATCCAAGTATTTAGTTTTGGACCATTTGGATCCTTATTTAATGGATTATGAAATGTATATTATTTTATTTACTGTGATGTTAATTTTGTAACCTTCATCATTTAATAAGTATAACATTTTAAATATGGGATAATCTAGAAGATAAATTCAACTAAAAATAGTATTATGAAATACCATAGATTTATCTTCATCATAGTATTTTATATTTAATTTTTTTAAAAAATATTTATATTAAATAATTACCAAAAATTTATGTTTTGATTATTTTATTAATTGAGATAAAAAATAAATGTTTTTAAAATTAATAAATAAATATAATTTTGTCTATCTAACATGTTTAATGAGTCACTTGTCTGTTGACCTCCAACATAAAGAGTATTGATTTTACCATCATGGGTTCTTTTGTGTCTTTTAGAATATCATGTGATTTTAGTTTAGCAGCACCAATTAGCCGGGTTGGTACCCATTGGAGTTGTAGAAATTCCATTAGGGTTGTTCTACTGGTGAGGCTAGGTTAGAGAAGACTTTTGCTTATAGACTTATGGGCTCCACCATATACTAGCAGGTAGTTCTGAACTTGTACATCTTGGAGTTGTCTAGGGATGTTTAGAATCACCCATGTTTCTTATTTTTATTTGTTTTTTACATTTTTTCGTAATATTTTAATACCTACAGTGTTTCCCTATTTCCTTTTTTCACATCCCTTCTTTTCCTTCCATTAGAATTTGATGAAACAAAGATTTTGATTTTTGAAATTAAATGTGTGGAGTGTTGTTTTATAATGTGTGGAGAACTCTATCCTTATAAATGCATTTCAAACGAGTGTCATTGGTATGATGTGTGAATGGAATAACATGGATTATTTGGATTATTTACAGATCCCTACTAAGAATTTCAGTGATCATCCCTATCCTAACATTTCGCTTTTAATGTTTAGATTTTGTTCAGGTTACATGGCTCATATGCTCATTGTGGAGCAGGGTTAGTCTAATTGTTAGAGTTTAAAAAGAGGTCACATAGAGATCGTGGGTAGTAATTTTATTATGTTCTTTTATATTTAAGTGTATTTTTTTGAGTGTAACTATTTCAGTTGTTTTTTTATTTTGATTCTGTTATTTTTCTTGGTGCATTTTTAGTTTGTTTCGTTTATATATCTGATCTTAATCACTTTTCTTTTGGGCTGAAATCATTTCCAAAGTGTATGCAGTGATTCTTGACACTAGTTATCATCCAGGGGGCCAGGAATGCCCCTTGGAACATGTTGTGGACTAGATATGGTGACAGATTCACGGTCAATCCAGGTTGGTTTGTAAATAAATTGTACCAAGGGAAGGTTCTTATTATTTATTGCTTTTGGTAGATTCTGATTAAGACTATTGGGACTTAGGGAGGTAGGTATGGGAATGGAATCATGAACCCTTTCATGTTCTAAAACATGAGTGACCAGGAGTTTTCTAGGATTTGGGTCGTTTGTAAGGGGTCGTTTTTTCTGGAGGTGTGACAATTGAGTTGACTAGATTTCATGTTGCGGCCTCACATAGGCTATTGACCCATGTGGAGTAAATGTTCCAGGTTCAATTCCCTATTAGTATTATTCCTTACTTAGGGCATGACCCAAAACCATGTCGCCAGATTAGGCATAGGCATTGTTCCCTCATTCCAGTAGCTCATCGTTGGTCATGTTTCATTTTGGTTTTGGTGGGTGTAAATATTTCTTGAAATTGAGGGTGGATTTCGAAACTCAAATAGATTTAATAATGGAAGTGTTTTCCATCAAATGGTTATAAATTGGTAACATGGGTTTTTCCACATTGAATGTGTTTTGGGTTGTGAATGTGTAATGGATTTTACAGTTGGTATTCTTTAAAGACATTGACAAGTGTGTGGGTATGGGGTGGAATGCGCATGTGGGAATGGGAGGTTGGAAATGGACGAACACACATGTAATATTCATAGGATTCTACAGGTGGGGATTTGGAATTCCATGTTTTGTATGGATTTTATAAAATGGGTTTGAACAAATAAATGGTTTTGGAAATTAGTTTATCTTTGAGAATGGGTTTTAGTATTTTGGAAATTATCCTTGGAAGAAGGCATCCTTGAATTTTAAAATCATTACATGGATTCTGATCTCATTTATTTTTATTTGAGGATTTCCCTTTTTGATCATGCCTCAGTTGGATATTGGATATGGTTTTTTCCTTGTTGCTTAGGAAATACTGCCTAGAAAAGTGCCCAATAACTCTAATGATTCATGCCCAGTTCCTGGTAATTCTCGGGCATTGCCTATTTTTCATGGTGATCGATTTCCTCTTGAGGCTATATAGTGGATTGAGGAAGATGAGAGTGTGTATATGTAGTTGGGAACTCTCAATAATGTTAGAGTCCATGCAGTTTTAATGATTTTTGAGGGTTTGTTAGGTCCAAAAGGTCTAATACCCTATGGGGTGGGGGTGAATCAGGGTATGAAATATTAAAACTTATTCCCCTTTCGATCAGGTTTAATTGTTAATAAAAACACTTTTCATTCTTCCTCCCATAGAAATATCTGATCATATATGAAATAATTCACAAGAAACAACAATTTTTTACTTGGTTCACCCTCAGTAGGCTACATCCAAGGAGCATAAAACGGTGATGTGTCGATGCACCAAATTCACTAAGACACACTTCCAATAATGAATAAAATGTTTTGCATAGACCTTTTAGGTTAAATATCACTAAATTTACAATGTTTAAGTTAAACTCACTAAATTATCATGGGTCACCCCCTATGTATCTTCCATTATCTCACTGTCGGTGGAATGGGTCTCTGTCTTCCTCTTCCTACACTTACTGTTCTTGAAAAGGAATCCATACATAGTTTATCAACTTGTATGCCAAAAAGGTTTATGGAAAAGTAGGTCCTTTAATTTTAATGAATTCCATGCATCTCTAACTATAGGTAGATGCATTTTGATGTTCCTTTTTTCCCAGTGGATGAAGTCCCCCTTCTTGAGTACTCAAGGTACCGTAAAATACATTCAAAAACAGATTTGAATCTTTTGAGAGATTCCTTGAGAAAATTACAATCCATATTCTTATCATATATACTGAGTACTGAGTTTGGTACATGGAACAAATCATTCATATATAGCTTCTGCTTCCATGAACCAACCTTCATATGTGGACTGCATCTTCCTTCAATATCATGTACCGCCTCAGCATACTGACTCTACAAACCTCCTCTGCGAATCAACCTATGCCTATGAACTGTTCTCTGTTCACGGAAATCCTTCATAATCCATCGGATTACCACCCCATATTCCTTTGAATACCATGTCCTATGTGGGTTATGGTTCACCACAAAAATGTTTGGAAGAATTTCTTCCTCGTGAACCACTTCCGCTTTTGAGTAATTCTCCCACACAATCATCCTAAGGACATTTCTGAAATCCAAGAAAAAATGTTTTTTTATAATTATATTCTTCCTCACTTATAATTAATGGAATTAGAGATTATTATATAGGAAAATATATACACAGTACTCACTAATCCATGATTTACCAAATATATGATTTTGTACAGCCTTCACCACATATCGATCCTCTTACATCCATGAACTGCAAGCATTCTACCATACCATTTATCATACGTGGTCTGCATACTACCTTGTCTCCTACATGGTCAATCTCCTCCTCCAATGAACATCCATCCACATATCACACTTCCTTATGCCACAAACCATTTTCAGTTCCACGAACTTCTCTTGTGTACCATTCCTGCTGCCTAGTACGCATCTACATATAATTCCCAAACATGGATCACGATCCATGTCTCGGGCTACATGCTTCTATTCCTTTTCAAATTTCATTTATGGTTCATCAAAAAATTCCCTATATTGAGGCAAAACAAATTGGAAGAAATTGAGAAAAATTCACCTCCATAGAAACCAGCTTCCGGAAAACACCAACCATACTCATTCATAGTCCACCGGCTATGTTAACAATAAAAAACATGCCCAAAACTAACTAACAGGACACCTTGAGGTATTTTATCCCCCCAAGGTCCATCTGTGGACTTGTGGGAGTTATACTCCCATTAATCAATACATGTATATATGATTTGGAAAGTGTTTAAGAAAACTTTTTTCCAATGATTCATCTCAGATGAGGTGAATCTGGGGGAGGTGGCTTAGTTGCAGGGTGGTCGGTAGGGTCAAGGGTCAACAATGTCTTACACTGACAATTGTAAAGAGAAAGATTCATTCTATTTGGATGCAGCATCATAGGATCTGATGAAAGCACCTATCTTTTATACTTTCTACTTCCTGTGATTGTAATAAATATTATATCTTTTGATGAAACCTACTACAAGAAGATGGTGGATGAGGCATTCCTGGAAAATTTGGTTTTCAAAATGCATTTAGGAGTGGTTGGTTCTTGTGAAGGATTCCCATCTATAGAGAGAGGTGTTATAGAGGAAACTGTTTCTAAAAAACATCCTTATTTAGTTCTAGTTTCCAATTTGTCAGACTAGTCGCTTGTATGTTTCTATAGCGGCCGGTTTGGACACTTTAATCCTTCTTGTCACATTCTTTTGAAGAATCTCTACCACTATGTAAATTTAGGTAATATAGATAAGTTCATTAGGAAGAGTTGTCTCAAAAAGGTTTTCTTGTGTGGAGGAGGAAAATCATGACTATGAGATATGAGATTCTTCATCCATAAAACCTCCAACCATAGGTCTTGGGGTGAAACTTGTGGATACTCATGAATTTCATAGGATATGAGTAGCCTTTTCCTTGTCTTCTGTTTCTTAATTTTTTTTTATTTTTTTTGTTCGTATTTTATTGAAATGGAATCTTGTACATGTTCTACCACAATGTAATAATCTCCATTTATTCAAAAATTGGTCACTATAAATTGTTTATTTACCTTAGGGAAAGTTTGACCCTTGGATAAATGGGTTAGTTTTGGTATTTGATTTGGTTTCATTGGTGTTATTTTGGGAAATGCTCTAGTTTTTTGATGCGGTGAGTGGTATCTTTATTCTGTAGTTTATGTTTTGTTTGGGAGGTTCATGTGAGCTTTTCATTATGTTGGGAAACTAGCCGGAGTGGAAAATTATTTGGAGTTATAGTGGTGTTCTTCTTCACCCTTGTATGTTGTTTTTTAGTCCTTGTTGTATGTTTCCCCATTCTGGAACATGGGTATTCTGGGTTTCTCCATCATAGGTTCTCTATTTGGATTCTTGGTGTGGTGGTGTCTTGTTCGTGTTTGAGGTTTGGTGAATTCTAGTTGGGAATTCCCATGATACCCCCTGGGGTGGTGTGTTGAGTAATAAATTATTGTGTCAAAAGAATTATTATGGTGGGGAGAATTATCTCGTTTTCTCCCTCTGTTTTGTGTTGGGGTTTCTCTTTGATCAGTTGGGTGCGACCTGTAGAGAGTGAGGTAAATCTGGGATCCTTATTTTTCATTATTGTTGTCTAGGAATGGAATCGATTTTTAGTTTTCCAGTGGCTTGGTGATTTTCTTGGGTCAAAAAGTGTATGTGATGGGGAGAATTTTAAAACCCTAAACTCAAATAATATTTTTTTCCTTTTATTATTCAATATCATTGGGTCGAGGTTCAGGTTTGAGTCTCCGTAGAAATTTTGAGTTATTGGGAATAGTTTTTCCTTTCAACGGGAGTGTGGTTTTCGAATGGTTAGTAGTAACTATGTGGAAACCATGCTACTGATTCTAGTAAGAAATAACTGACCACACAACCTACGCATGACTATGTGGTAGTTCTCCCTTAGGAAGAGAGGCCCACACAGTTACGGCGCATTTTAGAAAAACATTCTGCCATACCGATGGGTTCACTAGGTAATTAAAAACATGTTTTCTCTCTATATCTCTCTCCCAATCCTCCCTTTTTCCCCAGGTCTAGTTCCCTCTACTCCATCTCAATTGGGTGCACCAAAGGTTCCCCATACCTCACATTTTGGAATCTCCCATCCTCCATTGTACATTCCCTTTAGATCTAAGGTATGATTTAGGCTTTTGGAGTTATTTTTCATCCTCTTTCTCTTTCCCTTTCATTTTATTGGTATTATTTTTTGGTGATTTCATCTTGGCCTAACCCTAGGGTTAGAGATGTCTAACATTTGGTTTGTTTCTCTTATGGTTAGGTGATTGGATCGCTCGTAGGTCCTCGATCTCTCCCTCTTTGATGTTTTATTTCATCTGCACAAGTTTTTGAAAGTTGTTTCCATGTTTTTACTTTCACATGGATCTACCTTTGATTCGTGGTATTTTAATTATATTTATAAATGTGATTCACACCTCTATAGAACCACTTTTTTATCGTTATATAGCATTTTGTAGTTGTTTTGGTTTATTATTGATAGGTTTTCAAATAGATTTGTGTGTTATATCAATTTTTATGGTACATAGGGTGTTTATTTTAAATGATAAGGTTCATCTAAAGTTGAATTGTGGGTTTGTATGAAATGTATTGATTTTAATGACGTTGTGATGATAATAGGTTGTCTGTGAGTAATATTTATTGAGTATTATTTGATAATGTTTAGTTCGATAAATGTATTTAAATGTCATGGAAAGTTTTTTATGCATTAAAAAGGGATTTTTTTGTTCTTTTAAGGATGTGAATGGATGGTTTTAGTTATAAATAAAGTAGTTTCTTTGTGGGAATGTATTTTAAATGACCCCTTGGTTTTTTGGACATTGTGTGTTGGAAAATCCATGGGAGCACTAGGTGAACACATGGATGTGCCCTCAATAATGATGGAACCATAAAAATGGTGTTTCCATAAAAACGGAGGTTTCATAAAATGGTTCTTTTGTTTCTAATGGATGGGGGTCATTTTTTTGCATTTTCAAAGGATGGATTAAAGTGTACTCCCCAATGTTTTGGTTGTTTAGAAATAGAAAAAAATTATTTTGTGCGTCTGTGGAAAGGATAAGATCCATTTTAAAAATATGAACAGTTTGGTTGTGGGTTTTTAATTGAAGGGCCCATTTCGAACATTTAACTCAAAGGTGGTGTTTATCTCAATTTTTAGTTAAGGTTGTGTTTTGGAAATTATATGTGTCTAATTTGTGTTTTACATGTTTTATAAAAATGGTATTGATATTTACATGACATTGCAGTCCAATTGTTTCCATAATTATGGTTGGTATATATAAGATTATGGGACATCTTTATAGGAGGAGTTTCATTAGGGGTTACCATATATTGGTTTTTGTGTTTTGGACTAGCAAGTGCATTGGCAACATCCAAGCTAGGTAACGTTTGTATTGGCCTCTTAAATACATAATATTGATATTAACACTATGGGTTCCTAGGAATAGTGTATATTATTGAATGAAGGTAGATTACCTTCCCCAATTATATGGGTTGGTACCCTCTAGAGTAGAAGACATGACATGAGAGTAGATCCACTAGTTAGGCTATGTTAGAGTAACTAGTTGGTTTTTGACACAGGGTCTTCAACGTATGCTGGTAGGTGGTTCCAAACATGTTTTTACATGGGTTGTTTAGGGATGTCTACAAACACCTATGATTCTTATTTATATATAAACATAGCTTTATTTTTACTATTTTTATACCTGTTTTTTTTCCCTGTTTCCTTTTTGCACTTCCCTAGATTCCATATTGTGGAATTTTACTATAAAATGGTTTGCATTTAGGAAATGGAATGTGTTGACTTATGTTTTATAAATAATATAAATAAAAATATTTGTAATTATTTTTCAATCTAGTTTCATTAGTCTGGTTTTGGAAATGAAATAGGTGGATTCAATTATTTATTTTGGCATCCCATCTGGGAATTTCTATGTTGTTGCATGTTCTACCATATTAATTATAGGATCATATTTGGTTTAGGTTTCCCGAAATAAATTCTCATTTTGTAGCAAGGTCAGTGTTGTGGTTGGAGGGGACAAAGAGTTTACATAATGATTATGGGCAACGGTTTAGTGGGGTTTGTTTTAGTTTTATATCTATTTTTTTGTTTGTATCTGGATCACTTGTTTGTCTATTCTAATTCAGTAGTTCATCTTTGTTGTGTTTTTAGTTTTTTTTGTTTATATCACTGGTTATGGTTGAATATTTTTGTTCTTAAATCATTCCCAAAGTGTATGTTTTGATGGTATACACTATTTTCCATCCTGGGGGGACTAGGAAGGCCCTCAAACCATGTTGCAGACCGGTTCGAGTGACCGGTTCAGGTGACCAGTTCAGGGTCGACCCGGGTTGATTCACGACATGAATCATCAAATATGAAATTAAAATATTATTAATTTACCTGTGATATGAGTAGAGTTACTGTACATAAATCTCAAATGAAGTGTCGATAAAATCTTGTATCCCCTAAGAATTATATATAATCACACAAACTTGAAGGATACGGTAAGTACGAAATATTATCAATCTTATATTTATCAACCTCTATTTATAGTTTTGACAATATATTACCAATGAAAACTCCATGATCTATCATGAGATGATACTTATCAGAGTTCAATACTAGATTCTTTATAACATAGTGATTCAACATATTTCCCAAACTAAAGATACATTCATCAAATATATATCTATACACTGTAAAGACATCCATAAATTCAACCATGTAGGTCTCAATGAAATCTTAAAAATACACACCATGCATCTCTGGAAGGTACTAGAGGCATTAACATGTCCAAATAGGATCATTTGATATGAAATTTTTCTGAATAGAAAAGTGAATGTTGTATTCTCATAATCCTATGGAGCCACTGTAAATTTAAAAAATATAGAAATTCCATCCCTGAAACAATATTGTGTCTTCCCATCTAGTCTCAAGAATTTGATTGATAAATGGGTGTGAGAAATGGTCCTTATGAGTGGATTGATTTATTTTCCTGTTATAAATTCACTTGTGCCAACTATTTCGTACCATTATTGGAATAAGAGTTAACAATTGGGAATATGAAAATAGATATATTATAGTTTCTAGTGAATTTCTTAAAATTCATTTTTAACAACTTATAAAAGAGTTGGATTTAGTCTACATTGTGGTTGGTTAACCGGTTTAGCCCCATACTATAAAATAATCATATGCATGAAAATTGAGGGGCTATTACAAGATATATTACACAAGGTCCACCCAATCCTCCTAATTTTCTTCATTAAAAGATTCAATAGTTTTTATTCATTATTAAAAATAATTTTGTTAGAAATGATAATATGTAATCTCTCACCACATGAAATGTATGATTATTTTAAATTTGATGGTAAGGGGTCGAGTTCTAATGAAGGGGGTGATGAATGGAGAAAACGTTGAAGGAACTGAAATATGTGAATAATAAAAATCAATATCATAATATACATATTTAAAATTATAGAATAATGAATCATATAAATCAACATACACAATAGACAAGTATTAATCATAGTGAACAAGATCAAAATACTAAGGAAAATCCTCATAAAATTCACAAACGATAGATATTTGTGAATTAGGAACATGTGTGGATGTTATTTTAGTCATTAAACTGGAACCAATTCTCATAATGTCTCTATTAATAAGAAAATAAATTTCCATTGTTATTTAGCTTGGTGATTCAAAATAGTTCATAACAAACGCACAATGGTCCTCTGAGAGGTACTTCATTGAGTCCATAACATTATATATCACAACTTTATCTCCAAAATCTATGAAATGATACCCTCATGGACATTTATGATTTTTTTTGCATCTTAGATGAAGGGTATACCTAAGATAATGGGATCATGATAATATATTCGATCATCCTTCATGTTATGAAAATAAAAAATTTCTAGAATGATAATTTCTATTAACTAAACAAGTACATCCTAAAGGAATTCCATATGATATTTTGTAGCAGAATTATCAAATTACCCCACTCGTCTCATTGGCTACAAATCACCAACATGTAAAGAAGAGAATATATAGTTTGTCCAAAAATTTATTGAATCACCAAAATCAAATAAAGCACCAATATGGTTTAACTCACCTATGGTTCATGGGATGGAGAATGTTCTGAGATCCTTGGACTTTGTAAGAATTTATTAAGTTGGTGTAATTATTTTTGAAACATTACTTCCAAGACTGATCCTCCGATTTACCTTAATCACTCTTTGATCGGTAAAAAGTAATTTTTTTGAAATTTTCATAAAATGGTATTTTTTAAGGGTCTCAATAATGGCGATGTCAATATCCACAAAATTGAATGTTTCCAAAAAGACTTTTTTCATCACCCCTACTACCATATTATTGGTTTGGACAAATATATTTGGAAAGGGAATGGGTTTAGGATGAACATCATCAATCCTTTTTCGTACCATTATATTTTTCCATGGGATTTTCATTAGTGGTTATTGAATGTGGCTTCTCTAAAGTTGATTTGAATCCTGGTGGAATGGTAAGTGAAGATATATTATTATTTTTCATCCCACTTTTCAATGTGATGGAACAAAAATTCCCCTTAGTATTTATAGAAGTTTTGGATGTTATATTTCTTGAATTATTACTTTCTAGTTCATGGAGGGCAGTGCAAATATTGCACATTTGTGTTGTTGAAACCCTGTTGCTAAGTAGGGGGTTGCTAGAAATTTTCTAGACAATGGGGACTTTGTTGTTGTCCAGAGCCTTCCCTCGTATCTGGTTGATCCATTCACCCTTGGTTTTATTTTGGAGAAAATAAATCATAATTCTTCTGGGTATGAGTTTGTTATTTCTTCCTATAAGGTCTCTAATGGAATACTATTGTGCAATCCTCTGTCTTATGTAGTAGGGTGAAACAGTTATTTTGATGATCTATTTTAGTGAAAATTTCAAATGGCCCCATGTTGGAGGGTTGGGATGCCTTTTGAGCTGATGAAATCTACCTCAACGTATTGGAAAAGTCTTCCAACATGGAATTAATTTTAATAACTTTCAAGAGAAGATGGACATAAATGATGAACTCCTCTAACATGTGTTTTACCTCAATCATCAAATTTTTAGGAGTTTGGTGTTATCCTTTCATTAAACACACATTCATATTATAGTGTTTTTTAAACCAATACTCATCATATAATGAAATATACCATAATCAAATCCATATGTGGCATCCCTTTTTATATGTTTTTTTGAGTAGCTTCTCACTCATTTGGTGAAATGGGAAGCATTCACAAAACTTTTTGAATCACTCCTATTATACATAAATGTACTCCCCTTGTGATTTATTGATCCCCAAGATCTATTTTTTAATTGTAGTGGTCCATTATTCTGGAAAAATTATCATTATGAAAAGTTATTTCAAATCATTCCAACAAGTTACATCTTTTGGTTATAATTATTAAATCGAGAAAAATGGAGTTACATTAAGTGAAAATGGGAATTTTTATAGTTTGATTTGATCATTAGATAAATTTATAGGTTTATGGTTGGGGAAACCATGTTAAATTATTTTATATTTTTGTCGGGATACTCGTGAGAGGGGCCATGATGTTTTGGAAGCACTTGTACAAATCCAGATTTTAAATCAAATTTGGATTCAATTTTTTGATATGAAATATAATTTAGTTGATAGTTAATGTCATGTTCATTTAATTATCGAATGTTTCTATTAATTTTATTAAATTTTTATCCATTGGTTATGGTGTTATGTTTGAATTAGAATTTCCTCCCATTTCAATGTTACGAGAATGGAGGAATTCTAAAACTGGTTGAATGCTGGATCTTCTCGTAGACTGAGATTATCTGATTCGATCATGAATTATATGTTCAATATTAGGTTCAATATCTAAGAGATCATTAGGATTAGTTCATGTTATAAATAAAATAAAAAAATTAAATGAATAAAATTTTATGATAATAAAATAAAATTATGTTTTTGTTTATGGTCCAAGAAAGGGAAAAAGAAAAAAAGAATAGAATAATAGAAAAATTGAGTAATTAGAAATAATAAACAAGGAAGAGAGGGAAATAATAAAATGAAAATAAAAAAATACCTCTAATAAGTTGAATAAATTACATTACTCCTTGAAATAGATCCGATTTGAACAATACTATCATGGGAACTCCCAAATAATGGATGGTTTTTCAGTACATAAGTGAAGCGAAGTGGCTGAATAGGGTCCTCTCTCAAGTGGTAGTAAAAAACCTTCGTAAAGGTATTATGAAAATAATGATAAAAGAAATAAACAAAGTAAAAGGATAGAGGGGTGGTGTGATGTTTATAAAAGAAGAATAATAATTATGCTAGAAGAAGAATTTATTTTTTTGTTTTTCTTTTTATTGAAATGATATTTCTAAAATGATATGAGAATATATTTTTTTAGGAAAATATTTAAAAGGAGTAATGAATATAACATTTCCTCTTTAGATACTTATTAATTATTTCAATTTAAATTAACAACCACATAATTTTTTCCCTTGATATTATTAACCCTCGAACACTAAAGAATGGACTTTAACAAAAGGATTAATAGAGATAAACAATATGCCAGATTTAAAACATGCAATTTCAACACATGGATTTTATTTTTATTATAAGGATTTATAATTGTAAGTGATAAATTTGGTTATAAATCCATTTTTTAAATAAGAACGAATTTATTTTAGGTATTATAACTGAGCTTTACAAATTTATCCTTTGTCGTTTTTTACATGTAATGTTTTCCCTCTCATAATTTATAATAAATCACAACCACTCATATTTTTATATTAATTGAAATAATCCATTCTTATTTTCATCAAATATTAAAAATAAAAATCTGTGAAATATTATTTGAAATTTTGTAGATCACTGATTTAAAATTATGAAATAAATAAATAATGATTTTATTGGGTAGATCAGTTACTATGAAAACTAATCTACCATGTGTGGTGTAGTCAATATAGAAACGAATTGAATTCACTATGGATTAGAAAGGGTATACCAAATCTAGTTTTTTCTATTGATTTCAATCCCAAAGGGAATGTGTAGAGTATAATAATATTGAACAAAATAGATAAATTGAAATACAAAAAAATATTTTTATATGAGGAACCAATGAATTATGATAAAGAGGAGTAAAATAAGATCATTTTGGAGAATATTATAATATGACATCTTACTTCCACCAATTTTGAATTTAAATGGTATAGAACCACTTATGTTCTTCTCTAAATCTTATAGTTCACGTCCCAACCCCTCCAAATGATAAAAATTCATAGTTATATAGATGAGGTAAGGCTATTGTAATGCCTTGACCCCAGTTACCCAGATTCGGTGCATTATTACATAACATTGGCATGATTTCAAGGGTTAAAATCAAGAATGACTTATCAGTATTGTAGCCATGGAAGTACTAGATACATGCCTATGTTTTACAATACATTATAAAAAGAAACAGAACAACCAAATTATCTCCTTTGAAAAAATTCATATCCCTTATACTATCCCTACAGGTCCATCATAATATACTTATTAACATACTAGGAAAAATAAAACATAGAAAGAGGTGATCTTAGCTGCTCAGTAAGGATAAAAATATGGCAGAAACTTTCACAAATAAGAATAAACATTTAAGGCATGGTATAAGAAAAAAACACGATCCTTTTAAACGTAAATTTTCAGAAATATATGGAAAATATATATCCAATAATACCATTTACTTATTCACATGGATATTTTACAAGTCGAATAATCACATGTAATATTAATAGCTAATTTTATAATGTTGGAATGCATAATTTCAGACATCATAACCACATAGTCAAGGACTCGTGCCAAGAATACAAATAATATTTTGTCAAGGACTTGTTCCAAGAAACTAATTTGTCTTATGAGACCTATCGATACATCAAGGAGCTATATCGGGCTCCACCATCCACTTATTATGTCCAACACATTCCTCATATGAAAATGTAGAAACATAATTTAAACATTTGTATTAAAACAAGCATAGGAAATGTCAATATTTTAACCACAGACCAGAATTGTATAAAATTAACACATCCATAGTTAAAAATATTTCATTAAATATAATATGGATGATCTTATCATCATCAATCAATAATAATGAATGATATTGGAATTAATGAAAATAATTAGTAAAACTATTTGATAGAAATATCCCCTTATTCTTGAAAACATTTAAAAGTCTCTCTATTTATCAAGAAGTTGTTGAAAATATATTTTTGAATCAATATGTCCCATACCACATTGAATGTTTTTAAATTAAATTTAATTTTAAAATATTCATGTCCATATAAATAAATCTTTAAAACCATTTTTAAAACCTTTATATTAATGAGAATGATTTAAAAGAATAAATCATTGAAACATTTAAAATGATATTTTATTTAGAGTTCATAACCAAATGAGAGACGCTTGAATACAAATAATAGAGGTAATAATAAATTTATAATATTATGAGAATAAAGGGATTCATGATATACAATGTCAAAGTATAGTATATACACCATATAAATGTGAATTGGTGAATAACAATGAAAAAGTCTCAATAGAGTGTAAATTGAGGTGAAATCCCTTATAAAGACTATATCATGAGTTTAAGGATAAATGAATGACATAATAATGTGTGACCTATATTAATAAACTCAATATTATTGGATATTAAGTGTAAATCTATCAGAGGACATTCACATATATTCATGAAACAGTAACACCAATCACTTGGATGTTTAACTCAAAGAAAGGAAATTGATGTAAGATTACTCATATCAGGTTCATATCGATGCCATGAGAATTTATCAATGGAGTGATTATGTGTATAAAAAGTACACTCACACAAAGGGTAGTGTAAATTACAACATAAATAAATAAAATTTTATTTCACACATAATTTTGGAGTAAAATAATCAATTAAGTTAGCATAAAACCCAATGAGTGGAAATCGAAATTTAAAATTATCTTTCTGATTTGGTAAAATATGAATCATACACCCCATGAAATAGGGGTCATAAAATGAAGTTTAAAATACCCATAAATTAATTTATATTACACAAGGAATACAATCATGGTCAGTATATACACCACACAAAAGAAAAAAGTGGCAATATAGAAGAATCTCACAGGAATAAGATGTGAGATGAAAACCCCTTACCACGTTGTAATAAATTGATTCATATGACCAAAAGTTAATAACCACCAAATGAATCACATAATACCATGAATGTAAATATAATCATTATAATATATATCAAATGGCAGTACATAATAAAAAACATTCAATAAATAAGTGGTGATCAGTGGAAATCTCATGAAATTAAAAGTGAGATAAGAAACCCCTTACCTCAAGTCTGACTTGTCTTGTCTGTTCCTTGTTCTTCATGAATAATAAAACTATTTTAATTTATAATTGATTAAGAACCTTTTTAATGTATTATTTTTCCTTTTATATCACCTATTATATTTCTATAACAAATATTTAATTATTTGAGTTTATATTAGACATTTTGTCGATGTTCGGAACATGAATAAAAAATGAACTCATTCTAATTACAAATTGTCCATGTGTTGAAAATTTGATTATCACCAGAATATTATTCATGATATAAATATCATATATATAATATATATCTATTATATATATGTATTTATAATAGTACAAAACATTTCGAGATAAGAAATGTAATGCAGCATTCATGGAGACAATAATCCTTATGTTCCCATAAACAGAACTTTAAATTCTATTTCATATTTTATGGGATTGAAAAATTAATGATACATAGGTATATTATAATTAAAGTATAATATCATATATAATTTCATTAACTCTATGCTTTATATGTCCCATTTATGGCATGAACGAGTCACATCACTTTGAGGGGGCAGTAAGCCGCACTTCCTCAAATGAAATTGTCGATTTACCCATTACGGAACCATAATGGTATGATATAAATGAAAAATAAATAAGTAAAGAGACAATATAAATATAATATATATCACATATAAATATATTTCCATAATAATTTCCACCATTAAAGGAAGTTGGATATATTTGAACAATTATCATTTCGTGGGGCAGTAGTCGCCGTCCACAGAAACAGTATGTTCATATCCATTAGATGGAGGTTTTGGGAAGTGTAGTTCGAATAATTCTTATAAAAAACCTATTACATTTAGGATACCTGTTTTATATAAAATAAATTAATAAAGATATTTTACGGGGTTTGAGAAGTAAAATAAATGAAAAGAACTTAAGAGAAGACTTTACCTTTAAATCGAATAACTCTATTTTGTTTGAACCAAAAGGTTTATTTGAAGTGCCTTATGCCTAATTTAAGGTTTATAAGAGGAAAATAGGGATGTATGTTGCTTATGTTGGAAGATTTTGGATGATCCAAGGGTCTTGAGGGGTGTGAGTAGTGGGTTAGATGTGGTGCCCTTTTATAAGGGGGGCTCTTTAAGAATGTTTGAAAATATTATTTTAATATATAATTATTTTCAGTTTCTAAATGACCAATAATCATTGAAGTAGAATATAAAATAAATCATGTTCAAAATGAAATCATCCAATATGAATTGGATAGGTTTTGGATATTGTTTTAATTTTAATAATCTTATTTATTTAAATCATTCGTCGATGAGGTAAACACTGCCTCATTATTGTGTCATACAAAACTTTATTTATTTGATGTCTACAAATTATAAAAAATACCATGAAGTAGGAAATCGTTTTAGATTTCAAATTAATATTAATATTAGAATTGATAACTTATATAACCCCAAGTAAAAATTTATTTACTAAAAGATAAATGTTTAAGCCATATTTGTCTTTACTTTAAATTAATTAATATAAAGTGTCATTATCACTACCAAGTGGCTCCATGGGTTCCCAAAATCGAACCAAGGATGCAAATGGTCGGAAATATATCAACCAATTAGATTAGGACACATGTTAGTGTAATTTTATATTACTATAATATTATTTTTTACCCTTATTTACCAGATTTACCTTTTAATAATGGTAAATAAAATATTTACTGAACTAAAGATTCATAATGTCTAAATATTACAGTTATCTATTTACATAATTTGGAACTCATGATTCCAAATATAAAATACATTTTTTTTTAAATAAAAAAACAGAAGTTCCATAAATTAATTTAAAATTAATTCTAGTTGTTAAAACAAAAAACATGTTTTTAAGAAATAATAACTACCAAAAGATGGACACTTTTTTAAGTCCAATTTTAAAGTGAAATTACATACAATTTCATAAATTAAAATTAATGGTAAAAATAGAATCTAATTAAACAATAAAACAATTTAGAAATATAATCTAACCATAAAAATAAATTAGATTAAAAGGGTGTTTTTAATTAAAATATATTATTTTTCCCTATTCATTTAAAAATGAACATTATAAGAAAAATACAAAAAAAATTACCCAAAGTAAATTTTTATGTTCCCATTCTAAATAAAAATTCCTTTTTTTCAAATAGAACATATTAAAGTGACAAGAACTATATTTAAAAATGGTTCTTCCTTAAAAGGTGGAAAATCGACCTTTTAAAGAATATTATAGTATCTACACAGAAAATTGAATTCATTCATATTATAGGCCTCTAAAATTTATTGAATAATTGTAAAAACATTTAATAAAAATATATAATCATATCACAGTTATTTATATTCATTTCATCCAATACAATGTTTAGGCGTTATCTACCATTAAAATTAATAATAATATTATATTATTTTTTGGTATAACTCAATGTTGTGTGCAACGTAAGTTTTAAAATAAACCCATTGTTTTGTGTTAGGTAATATAACGACCCATACTTTACATAAATTTCTATTACTTCATAATTGAAGAACACTTATTATAACATATAACAAAAATCGGAAAGGACCGTATAGATATAGTGTCTTTAGAAACTGGTAAACATAAACAACTGGTTCATAAAGCATCTAAATTGTCTCCCATTTATTTCGAGAGTACCTTTTAGCATATCCTACTTAATAACCTTCTTCCTGACCTGGGGAAAGAAAACATACAAAATGGTGAGCTCAAATACTCAGTAAGGGTTAAAAAAATAAATACCAATAACATCATATTCATAAGAACATAACATTTTGGAAATATTAACCTGCAAAAGAGATCATAATTTCATAACATGGGATAAATCATAGTAGTGAAATGTAATCCCAATAATCATAACATAAAACGTGAATCTTTGATCCATACACACATAATCATATAAAATCATTTCTTAGTAGTCAAGACTCATTGCCAAGACTATCTTAGTGGACAATGTCCATTTCTGAACTGAGTTCACTCCTCGTTTCAGTCCTATTTCACTGAACCGGTTTAACCTTCCATTCCAGCCATGTCTATATCATGAGATATAATTATTTACCCAATTCATTGGAGGGAGATATAGTTCCCACCAATCTTATAATTATACCATTCTTATGTGTGCCACAAAATCATAAATCATACATCATTGCATAACCCATGTAATAAAAATGGGATTCTTAAACAGCATGACATCATAAAACAATTCATATAAGACAAAGGAATTTATAAAAATAATTCCATGACAACATAATCAAATCAATGTAATAACAGGGATAGAAAAAGAACCCTATATTATTTTATATGGAAAATAATTTTGATAAAACACTTGAACTCCATTCACTACTGGAAATTGCACCTATACCCACGGTTTGAAACCGTGGGTATAGCCCTTGAAACCGTGGGTATAGGGTATACCCACGGTTTCGCCAACCGCGGGCTGGAATGCCGTCGCAATAGCCCTATACCCACGGTTTTTAAAAAACCGTGGGTATAGACCCAGAAATTTTTATATTACCCACAGTTCATTGAACCGTAGGTATATATGTATACCCACGGTTTTATAACCGTGGGTATAGTTTGCAGCTCCGGTATATATGTATACCCACGGTTTTATAACCGTGGGTACAGGTTTTTTCAGCTCCAGAATATACCCACGGTTAACTTGAACCGTGGGTATATATGTATTCCCACGGTTATAGAACCGTGGGTACAGTTTTTTGCAGCTCCAGAATATACCCACGGTTCACTTGAACCGTGGGTATATATGTTTCCAGCGCCAGAATATTTCCACGGTTCAAATGAACCGTGGGTATTTGCAATGTCCCCCGCATCAACGCAGGCCAGCAGGCTCTGCAATTCTACCTGAAGACAAAATATAAGAACAAAATATAAGAACAAAAAGTATGCAGCTTGCAATTGAGAAAGTTCCGCCAAGTTCTGTTATCCGCTTAACAAATTTCTGATCATCCTACATGGAACAATGTGCAAGTTAAAAATAAGTCTAATTATAGGCATTGAAAACATTACATGGATATAGCTCGAAACCGCAGGGAAAAAATGAAGCAATACAGATACTACCAGCACAATGGGAATAATGGATATTGCATTAAAGATGTTCAACAAGAATAGTGATTTGGAGACAGGAATTTCATAATAAAAGAAACTTGCAAGCTGCACAGCATAAATTAAAATGCATTAAAACATCAATAAAAGCCATGGAAATGAAAACATCTAGCAAAAAGTTGTGCCAGCCCCCCTGCTAGCCCCCCCCCCCCCCCCGCCAGCTCCCCCCCTGCCCACTGCTTGTCCCCCTGCCAGCCCCCGCCCCCCCTGCCCCTGCCAGCCCCCCCCCCCCCTCCCCCCTGCTTGTCCCCCTGCCAGCCCCCCCCCCCTCCCCCTGCTTGTCCCCCTGCCAGCCCCCCCCCCCTTCCCCCGGCTTGTCCCCCTGCCAGCCCCCCCTGCCCCTGCCAGCCCCCCCCCCTGCCCACTGCTTGTCCCCCTGCCAGCCCCCCTCTGCTTGTCCCCCTGCCAGCCCCCGCCCCCCCTGCCCCTGCCAGCCCCCCCCCCCTCCCCCCTGCTTGTCCCCCTGCCAGCCCCCCCCCCCTCCCCCTGCTTGTCCCCCTGCCAGCCCCCCCCCCCCCCTTCCCCCTTACTGTCCCCCTGCCAGCCCCCCCCCCCCATGCCCCTGCCAGCCCCCCCCCCCTTCCCCCTGCTTGTCCCCCTGCCATCCCCCCCTGCCCCTGCCAGCCCCCCCCCCCCCCTTCCCCCTGCTTGTCCCCCTGCCAGCCCCCCCCCCTGCTTGTCCCCCTGCCAGCCCCCCCCCCCCCCCCGCCCCCTGTTTGTCCCCCCACCCAGCCCCCCCTGCCCCCTGCCAGCCCCCCCACCCTGCCCCCTGCTTGTCCCCCCCCCCACCCTGCCCCCTGCTTGTCCCCCTGCCAGCCCCCCCTGCTTGTCCCCCCCCCCCCCCCCCACCCTGCCCCCTGCTTGTCCCCCTGCCAGCCCCCCCTGCTTGTCCCCCTGCCAGCCCCCCCCCCCCCCCTGCCCCCTTCTAGGCCCCCTGTCAGTCCCCTGCTAGGCCCCCAGTCAGTCCCCTGCTAGTCCCCCTGCCCCCTGATCTGATAACCAAGTTTATCTGATCTGATAACCACAACATCTTCAGCACTGCCAGATTCAGGTTTATCAGGTACCAATTCACCAATTCTGACATGTTTAGCAGCATGAGATAAGACAGGAACAGACTGAACCACATCAGATTTACAGACCATGTTTATCACCCCTTCCCCCTGCTGGACACCCCCTCCCTCTGCTGGACAACCCCCCCTGCTGGACACCCCCCCTGTCGGGCAACACCAATCCAACAAAATCCTCATCCGCGACAGTTGCAGGCTACAAGCATTCAGTAGGGATTAATGGAAGAAATCAACATTAATGGAAGCATGAGAAAAACTCACATGATCCTAAAACTAGAAGGATTCATGTGAAAGGGGTGCCCCAAGGCAAGGTATGTACTGGAAATGCTTGCAGGGACAGTCCAAGCAGCAAGGTGATTTGGAGAAAGAAAAATCAACCTATAGTGAAAAGAAAAATCCTTGTTGGTAAAGCTGTCCAAGGAAAAACAGGTTGTGTTTTGGGTTGTGAAGAAGACAACAAACCTAAAGAAGTGGAGACACAATCCATGGGGTAAGTGTGCTCACAAAGCATATATTTTAGAGCTGAAAACAGATCTGGTTTAGAGCTGGAAGTTGCATGCAGCAATGGTATCAATTCATGCTAAAAGTGGACACCCCAGGACAGACCCCCCCCCAAACCCAGACCCCCCCAGACCCTGGACACCCCAGGACAAACGCCCCCCCCCCCATCACTGGACCCCCTAGACACCCCATGGACAGACCCCCCCCCAAACCCAAACCCACTCCCCACCCTTGACACCCCCCTGCACCCCCAGTACCACCTGCACCCAGCCCCCCCCCAGGATATTATTTGACATTACATCTACAATTGGAATTCCCATCAAAATGGATAGAGCAACTGAGGAGGCACATTATGGGTATTTTTCTAGAATAATGTGCATTTTGCTAGAGTTCTTCTAGAAGTGGACCTTAATTCCACCCTCATTGATCGGGTTGTGTTATCCACAAATGAAGATGACTTGTTTTTGAAAATTGAGTATGAACAACTACCTCCCCCCCTGCCCCCTGCTAGCCCAGCCCCCCCCCCCCCCCCCGCCAGCCCCCCCCCCCTGCCCCTACCAGTCCCCCCTGTCTGGACACCCCCCCCTGCCCCCTGCTAGCCCCCCCTGCCAGCCCCCCCTGTCCCCCAGCCAGCACCCCCCCCCATGTCCCCATGCCAGCCCCCCCTGCCCCCTGCTTGTCCCCCTGCCAGCCCCCCCCCCCCCTGCCCCCTGCTAGTCCCCCCGCCAGCCCCCCCCCCCCCCTACCAGTCCCCCCTGCCGGGACACCCCTCCCCCCTGCCTGGAAACCCCTCCCCCCTGCCTGTCCCCCCTTGCCACCCCCTGCTAGTCCCCCCTACCCCCTGCTGGTCCCCCCCTGCCCCCTGCTAGTCCCCCCCCTGCCACCCCCTGCATGTCTCCCTGCCAGCCCCCCCTGCCACCCCCTGCTTGTCCCCCTGCCAGCCCCCCCCCCCCCCCCCGCCCCTGCCAGCCCCCCTGCCCCCTGCTTGCCCCCCTGCCAGCCCCCCCCCCCCCCCCATGCCCCCTGCTTGTCCCCCTGCCAGCCCCCCCATGCCCCCTGCTTGTCCCCCTGCCAGCCCCCCCTGCCCCTGCTTGTCCCCCTGCCTGCCCTCCTGCCCCTGCTTGTCCCCCTGCCAGCCCCCCCTGCCCCTGCCAGCCCCCCCTGCCCCCTGCTTGCCCCCACCCCCTGGCCCCCTGCTTGCCCCTGCCAGCCCCCCCCCCCCATGCCCCCTGCTTGTCCCCCTGCCAGCCCCCCCATGCCCCCTGCTTGTCCCCCTGCCAGCCCCCCCTGCCCCCTGCTTGTCCCCCTGCCTGCCCCCCTGCCCCCTGCTTGTCCCCCTGCCAGCCCCCCCTGCCCCCTGCCAGCCCCCCCCCCCCCACCCTGCCCCCTGCTTGTCCCCCTGCCAGAGTTCTTCTTTATTGGTTCATTTCTTGAAGCATTCTTAATTGAGTTTGTAATGTTCATGTTATATAGCATCAACGAAATGGTATTTTGGTTAGATAACAGGGATACAGGCTGTTCATAATAGTTCATATTATCTACAGATTTAGCACCAACAAAAGTTAAATTAATAGAATGAAGAGTAGGTGTACATGGGTCCTTTGAATCATCTATATTCTGCATCTTGATAGCGTCCAGATCTAATGGAAGGGGCATCTGCCCGATGGGTTCAAAATGTGCCTGCATTAGCGTGGGGTCTTGTACAGAGGTTGTGCTTCCTTTTGTATGTTTTATAGGTTCCAGTGTCAAGGTACCTTGTTTATCAATGTTAGTGTGTTTTGTTTGTGCCTTAGCCTAAAGAGACTTTAGACTAATATGAGGATTCCTATTTTTTATAGGACAACCAGTGGTATGAATGACGTTTAGATTAGTGGAGAGTTTTCTGGTTTTTATAGCAGTGCCAGTGGCATCCAGAGTTTTAGAGTCATAGGTGTAGTGAGCAGAGGAAAAAGAACCTAAACCATTTGTCCAATTGTTTGACTCATTTATTATCTCTTGGTTTGGTGTGAAATTCAGTCAAAAGCAGACATTGAATTTCTATCACAACAGGCTGATCCGGTTCAGATGACATGTGCAGAGGATGAGGATGATCTGGTTCGGACAACATGAAAGGATGCTTTCTGAGAAGATTTAAAGAAATTAATGCTAATCTGTGATGAATAGAGGATTGGATGACCCCTGATATACCTAATTCGGTGAGGTTTGGAGATCTAGAAATGTGTAGGAATACCTAGAGGAATAAAATATGCCAGACAATTCCAAACCAATGTTTTCAGTTGAATTGATCTTTTGTACCACCTGCTATGCACGTTTTGTGGAAAGATGGATGAGAGGCAGCGCTGAGAGGAGATATAGTTTAGGAAGGAGGAAATACGAAAAATTATAGAGCTAACCATTCAATGTTTCTCTAAGGAGGAGTAATCGCCGCAGGGTGTCGTCCTGGAGCAGGGCCAAATCACGGCGTGACCGCGGCGTGACCGCGGCGTGACCGCGGCGTGACCGCGGCGTGACCGCGGCGTGACCGCGGCGTGACCGCGGCGTGACCGCGGAGTGACCGCGGCGTGACCGCAGCGTGTTGTCCCGGTCCAGCGACATCCGCGGGGCAACATCTTCCAGTTAGTTTCAAATAGGATGATATGGATGGCATGAGAGGATGTTTTCTCAGAAGATTTAAAGAAATGAATGCTAATCTGTGATGAATAGAGGATTGGATGACCCCTGATATACCTAATTCGGTGAGGTTTGGAGATCTAGAAATGTGTAGGAATACCTAGAGGAATAAAATATGCCAGACAATTCCAAACCAATGTTTTCAGTTGAATTGAGCTTTTGTACCACCTGCTATGCACGTTTTGTGGAAAGATGGATGAGAGGCAGCACTGAGAGGAGATATAGTTTAGGAAGGAGGAAATACGAAAAATTATAGAGCTAACCATTCAATGTTTCTCTAAGGAGGAGTAACCGCCGCAGGGTGTCGTCCTGGAGCAGGGCCAAATCACGGCGTGACCGCGGCGTGACCGCGGCGTGACCGCGGCGTGACCGCGGCGTGACCGCGGCGTGACCGCGTCCTGACCGCGGCGTGACCGCGGGGTGACCGCGGCGTGACCGCAGCGTGTTGGCCTGGTCCAGCGACATCCGCGGGGCAACATCTTCCAGTTAGTTTCAAATAGGATGATATGGATGGCATGAGAGGATGTTTTCTCAGAAGATTTAAAGAAATGAATGCTAATCTGTGATGAATAGAGGATTGGATGACCCCTGATATACCTAATTCGGTGAGGTTTGGAGATCTAGAAATGTGTAGGAATACCTAGAGGAATAAAATATGCCAGAAAATTCTAAACCAATGTTTTCAGTTGAATTGAGCTTTTGTACCACCTGCTATGCACGTTTTGTGGAAAGATGGATGAGAGGCAGCGCTGAGAGGAGATATAGTTTAGGAATGAGGAAATACGAAAAATTATAGAGCTAACCATTCAATGTTTCTCTAAGGAGGAGTAACCGCCGCATGGTGTCGTCCTGGAGCAGGGCCAAATCACGGCGTGACCGCGGCGTGACCGCGGCGTGACCGCGGCGTGACCGCGGCGTGACCGCGGCGTGACCGCGCCGTGACCGCGGCGTGACCGCGGCGTGACCGCAGCGTGTTGGCCCGGTCCAGCGACATCCGCGGGGCAACATCTTCCAGTTAGTTTCAAATAGGATGATATGGATGGCATGGGAGGATGTTTTCTCAGAAGATTTAAAGAAATTAATGCTAATCTGTGATGAATAGAGGATTGGATGACCCCTGATATACCTAATTCGGTGAGGTTTGGAGATCTAGAAATGTGTAGGAATACCTAGAGGAATAAAATATGCCAGACAATTCCAAACCAATGTTTTCAGTTGAATTGAGCTTTTGTACCACCTGCTATGCACGTTTTGTGGAAAGATGGATGAGAGGCAGCGCAGAGAGGAGATATAGTTTAGGAATGAGGAAATACGAAAAATTATAGAGCTAACCATTCAATGTTTCTCTAAGGAGGAGTAACCGCCGCAGGGTATCGTCCTGGAGCAGGGCCAAATCACGGCGTGACCGCGGCGTGACCGCGGCGTGACCGCGGCGTGACCGCAGCGTGTTGGCCCGGTCCAGCGACATCCGCGGGGCAACATCTTCCAGTTAGTTTCAAATAGGATGATATGGATGGCATGAGAGGATGTTTTCTCAGAAGATTTAAAGAAATGAATGCTAATCTGTGATGAATAGAGGATTGGATGACCCCTGATATACCTAATTCGGTGAGGTTTGGAGATCTAGAAATGTGTAGGAATACCTAGAGGAATAAAATATGCCAGACAATTCCAAACCAATGTTTTTAGTTGAATTGAGCTTTTGTACCACCTGCTATGCACGTTTTGTGGAAAGATGGATGAGAGGCAGCGCTGAGAGGAGATATAGTTTAGGAATGAGGAAATAAGAAAAATTATAGAGCTAACCATTCAATGTTTCTCTAAGGAGGAGTAACCGCCGCAAGGTGTCGTCCTGCTTGTCCCCCTGCCAGCAATAGATGGAAAACATATTCAGCACAAAAGTGATCGGAAATGCCAACCAAATGAAAGAAGCTAGATTAAAACCAATAACCAACGAGCAGGAAAAAAAAATTGGACATTCAGAATGCATGTGTGTTCAATGATTCCAATATCTAAAGTGTGTTTCAGCTAGACTCTTAACTCAAAGAAGAATTCACATAGATGAGTCATGCATGAATAAGCTCAAATGACGTGTTAGATTGGCATATAGATTTGTCAGCTCACCTTGATAAAGATCGAATGGCAAACCACTGATTGGTAATCATACTTTAATTTGCTTCAGTCTGTACATGCAACAAATAAAACCATGAATTATTATTAATGAATATATAAGACTCATAAGCAATGAAATGTCATATAGAAATTTTGTTATTACTACATGACAATAAAATACTAAAGTGCAGATTAAAATGCAGAATAAAATGCCTGAATATGATGATAAGAAATACCAGTCAGTTTCTTCTCCATGCTTGTAAATTGAAGGCATTCATTTCCATCAGCCCCATGCACATTCACCAATATTTTGGTTCATCGCTATGCTGGGATGAGAACAATCAAAGTATGTCCTAGCAACTCTTAAGACATGACCCACAAAAATCAATATACAGTGGAGTCAATAGTTAAAAACATATCACCTGCATTCATATGTTGGATGAAAAGGGGGTCAACTCCATGATTTTACAGACCAATAACCTGCATTCATATAGTGTGTAAATGCAAATGAAAAATGATGCATGGTAGGGAGGTTTATTCCACAATTTTAGGAAAACATACCTGTTGTAGAGATCTCGCACTTATTAGTGCAGGATTCCCACTGCCCAGCCCCCCCCCCCCCACCACTGCCCAGCCCCCCCCCCCCCCCACTGCCCAGCCCCCCCCCCCCACTGCCCAGCCCCCCCCCCCCCACTGCCCAGCCCCCCCCCCCCACTGCCCAGCCACCCCCCCCCCCCCCACTTGCCCCAGCCCCCCCCCCCCTCCCCCCTTGCCCAGCCACCCCCCTCCCCTCCCCACTGCCCAGGCACCCCCCCCCCTGCCCAGCCACCCCCTCCTCCCCCTCCCCTCCCCCTCCCCCCTCCTGCCCATTCCCTCCCCCCCACTGCCCAGCCCCCCCACTGCCCAGCCCCCCCCCCCACTTGCCCAGCCCCCCCCCCCCCCCCACTGCCCATCCCCCCCCCCCCCCCCCACTGCCCAGCCCCCCCCCCCACTGCCCAGCCCCCCCCCCCCACTGCCCAGCCCCCCCCCCCCCCCCCTCAGCTGCCCAGCCCCCCCCCCCCCCCCACTGCCCAGCCCCCCCTCCCCCCTTGCCCAGCCACCCCCCCTCCCCCTCCCCACTGCCCAGCACCCCCCCCCCCTCCCCCCCTGCCCAGCCACCCCCCTTCCCCCCCTCCCCCTCCCCCTCCCCCTCCCCCTCCTGCCCAGACCCTCCCCCCCACTGCCCACGCCCCCCCCACTGCCCAGCCCTCCCACTGGGCAAGGTGAAATATTTGAGCACTTTCACCTTGCAGATAAATCCATCTCCGATGTTGCTTGATATTCTTATGCTGCTTAAGAGAATTAAAGTGAGGATTGCCCAAATTATCATTAGCAGCGCTTTTATCAGAATCAGCAGCAAAACTTCGGGGCAATTTTAGAAACTTTTCCTTTTGAATTGCTAATTGCTCAGCCCTTGGTCAACTCTGAATGGAGTGAAGGACTGAAATGTTTAAAAAACAGATGACCCACCAGAACCTTCTACGACAAACTCACCAAAGAAGTGCAATGCATTCCTCATGATTGCCAGTTGTCCAGCTACCTTTCTTTTAGGTGTTATGAGTGTACAGGGAAGAGACATAAGAACCTGAAAACACCCAGCCCATACATATGAGATGCAATATCAAATTTCTTACATGAAAAAATGGATCGTACGCACCTCGCTAGTTTCCATGTCAGTTGCAGTGGAAGAAGATTCTTTCTGAGTTTCAAGAATACTCTTTTGATCACTGGTATCATTCTCCCACTCAGAATGTGCGCTCTCTAACAGATCCTCGGGGATTGAAGTCTGTCCACCGCTTACTTCAGCTACCATTTTCACAGGGCACTGAGCTGCTGTCATCAATGATCCGATTCGCTTGTCGCAGGCAAAAAACGCTTCATTTTCTCTGGAATATGGAAAAAAATATTTCACCTTGCCCAGCCCTCCCCCTCCCCCCTCCCCTCCCCCTCCCCCTCCCTCCCCCCCTGCCCAGCCCTCCCACTGCCCAGCCCCCCTCCCCCTCCCCCCCTGCCCACCCCCCACCTCCCCCTGCAGAAAGTTCATGAAAAAACAAGGAGTAAACAGAATGGCATGTGAAAATTACCTAAATAACTGACAAATAACACCCCTGATGAAAACTTAATCCAAAATGCATTTCATTGCATAAAGAAATTCACATACAAGCAGTCCACCAATACAAAAAAAACATTAAACTCCAACACACGTCTCTCTGCTAAGTCAAAAATGGAGGGGATTAATATCCCCCCCATCGCCATCACTGTCATCCTCATGTCCAGCATCATCATCATCAGCAGCAACATCGACAGCAACATCATCACCAACCGCACCGTCAGCATCATCATCAGCAATCTCATCACCAACAACATCATCAGCAACATCCTCGTCAGCTCTATCGCCACCACCGTTATCGCCACAGGGACCCTCATGGGAATCACCCGAGGCATTATTTAAAGAGCGCATTGATGTCATACATGAATGAAAAGTGGCAGCAACCTCTGATGGTAGTGACTGACTCAAAACTGACAGAGCTTTCATGAAATGTTCATTCATCAGCTTACTTTTTTCACGCTCCTCTAATACTATTTTCTTTGTCGCAGCTAATTCAGCACGCGCACTTTCCAACTCAGAGGCCTTAGAGGAGTCTGATGATGACCAATACCTAGAGGGGACAATGTTTTTGCCTGGTCTACAACGGACTCTTCCTGGATGCTCCACACCTAACACCTGACTGAAATGATCATTTGGCCCTAAGTTGTCAGCTTCCTTCTCATCCATGGCCTCCAAGGCAGACTGTTGAAATTATAAACATATTAAATTATGAATTTCGTATAAATGTTTGAAATATAAATAAACAAACATACAATTTTATCTTGTGTTTGTGAATTAACTGCAGTTCCATCTTTTTTTTCCTACTAAAGCAGAATAATTTGGCACGAGGTATAGGACCTTCAATGCCCAAATCAGCTTGCTGCATATAAGAAGTGCACAAATTTGAATTACAACCATATATGATAAATGTAAAATATTGGATTGAAGTGAGTTGCAACAAAGACCCACAAACATTGAGGTAAAGACATGGACTAACCAAGGGAAAGCATGAATAAGTTATGATGACATGTTATAAATAAGGACATTATTTTAATTCAGATGAACGTACCAGCCGCTTCTCTTTATCGGGCATTGTAGTGCGCCCCAATGTGTGTAGATATGTCATTTCATCTTTGTTTTTTTTGTTTTTCGCTGACACTTCCTAAGAAACAAAAAAACAATACAAGTAATAAAAATTAAATTTTATATAAAAAACAGTAAAGATGGGTAGTACCTTATACTGTTCAGTATTCCAATGTGCGGTCATTTTTTGATATTGACTTTTTGGACAGTCAGGGTTTGTGGGTACACCCTCTAACTTAGTACCCACTCTGCTCCTCCAACCAATATGTAACTCATACTTGTATGACCGCCAATACTCTCCAAGATCACTCAACCTAGCAGCTTTGGCAGCTTCACCGTTAGGAAAGTTAAATCGACTCTGCAACAAACATGTTAAGTCATATAAATACATTACTAATATCAATATAAATTTATAAAATTTTCGTACCCATATCTGCGCCCATGCCCTATCCTTGATGTCGGCACTGATATGTCTCCATGAGACCGGTTCCACCGGAACGATATCATGATATTTGGCTAAAGTAGCCATGAAACTTCTACACTCCTTAGCATTTTTACCTACCATTTGATTTTGAGAATTGTAATCCACCATAATCTGAGTTTCACGATTCCAAGCATCCCTCATTCGAGTGCGCCCACGTCGCCTACTAGAAGATCCCACTAAATAAGATAAGAGGTGACAAGAGAAGAGTTAGGTGACAATACAATAGAAAAAAAGTGAAATGCTATAATTTGAAACATTTATAATAAAAAAACCTGATGCAGGCTCCTGAATAGGCTGTGAGGCATCCGTAGACTGTGCTGGATCAGCATCCTCCGAAGGAAGTATCTGTTCCACAGCATGCTCCGGCTGATCTTCATGAACAGGAGTGGAAACTGAAGGAACAGACTCAATATGTGTAGGATGGATGGTAGGAAAAGGATGTGGCGTAGACATGTCAGAATATGCATAGTAGGTCTGGGGATACATGAATGGATATGAAAACTGTGCAGGTGAGAACATCGGTCGAGTCGGTGTGGACATGGAATGGGAAAAAGAGGGTAAACGGGATGATGATGGCGGCATGTATGGGAACATCCCAGGGGTCTCAAGCGGAGGGCGGACATGTGTGGTAGATGGGATGTCCACTAATGGGTCAGTGTGGGGAGTGGTAAGACGGGAGCTCCGCCTAGGTCTAGGAGGATCCCTACTCGGTCCCATACTGGGAAGAGGATTCTCTGGAGTTACATGTCCCTAAATAATTGGATCAAAAATATGAACTTGATATTATTTGTAATGCAGAAGATAAATATATAAATTAATATACTCACTGAAGACAACTCGCGCTCACGTCTAACAGGATCAGCATCAAATAATCTCTTCCTGCGAGCTTCTGTAGTTTTCTTCATAATCTGCATAAGAATGAAATAAATATTTTTTAGTAACAATTTTTACAAATCATAGATACTACTTAAAAAATGTCATAACATCTTTCAGTAATGATAATTTACAACCAAGTTATACAATTTTTAAAACCACATTTTAAAACCACTTTTCTGAATTGAAAGAAATAGAATTAAATGAAACGAAACCAAACATTACTAAAACAGACATATCATTTCAAACTAAAAGTAAATTAAAGTAATTAAATTAGTACCAACCTAAGAAACTCACGTCAAGGTAAACTGAATGAACTCTGAATATATATGGTTGCTTTTATATATTACCCTCCACTACCTCAGGTTCAACATCATCCCTCACAATGGGACAATTTGTGTCATCAAATGCAATATTTTGGCTATCACCGATGGGGGCGTCAATGGTGACAATTTCATCCCCAGCATCATGAAAAATATGTCTTGGGATTACTTCATTAATGACACCGTAATCAGGGTTCAGATGATCTTTCACATAAAACACTTGTTTTGCCATTGATGCCAAAATGTATGGTTCATCGGTATGCAGGAATCGACTCATGTCAATAACTCTAAATCCACAATCATCAATAAATGTACCATGGCGCGTCATTGAATCAAACCATTTACATTGCATCATAGTGACTCGACCTCGAGAGTAGTAATCCAATAACAATATTTTCTCAACCAGTCCATAATAATACACATCTTCATATCGAGGTCGACTATCAGATGCACTGGCATAACAATCCGTTCTAGCAATTAACATAACGCCATCATGCTGTGTTCTCATTTTCACCGCTTTATCAGTTGTAACAAATTTGTATCCATTGATTATTAAAGATTTGCAGTCACGAACCAAAGAATTGGGACCAAAAGCCAACGCTCTTAATTCTTGAGAAATGAAGTCAGCAGGTAAACTCAATACCTGGAATACATGAGTAATATAATTAAATATATATCTATATTTTAAGGTATTTAATGTAATGGTCATACCTTTGATTTCAACCAAGATGGGAACTCTTGGCTATGCATAGCCTCTCTCCTTCTCAACGGCAAAGACCGATGAACTCTACTTATAATTTGTTTATGTTCTCTACATAAAATGAAAATAAAAGTATAAGGTATATGTGATATGATATCATATGAGATAACATATATATATTCAAATTACTTACTTGATATAGGCATCGAACAAACCACAATTAAACAAGACTGTACGATGTGCCATATTCCGCTCTTCAGAGCTCAATGTAACCAATGTATATGACCCGACAATTCCACCTGTTTGGGAAGAGATGGAAACGAGGGTTGAATTTCCTCATACTGCTCATCTTCATTTCTCATTGGTCGATTATGTCTTGTGCTCACATCAAACAAATACATTGAACAAAAATCCATACATTCTTGGGCCAGATAACTCCTCACAATGGAACCTTCAGGATAATTCTTATTTCGGACATATGATTTCATTGTGCACATATTTCTTTCAGTGGGATACATCCACTGAAAAGCAACTGGTCCCCCAAGAAGTGTCTCAGTTGGAAGATGAACTGTTAAATGCAGCATGCAAGTGAAAAAGGATGGAGGAAAATTTTTTTCCAACTCACACAGAATTAATGGTGCCTCTTGCTGCATTTTTATCAACAATGATTTGGATAACCTTTTAGCACAAAGGTCTCTAAAAAAATGACACAACCGAATCACTGCCACCCTTACATTATTGGATAGAAAATGTCGAATTGCTATTGGAATCAATTCATGAAGAAGGATGTGGTAATCATGAGTTTTTAGGGATTTCAATTTCAAATGTCTTCTGTTGACTCGTTTAGATATGTTGCTGGAATAGCCGTCTGGAACCTTAATATTCTCCAATACTGCTAGAAATTGATCTTTCTCTTCCTGTGTCATCACATAAGAAGCACAGGGAACTTTCCATTTGTTTTCACCGATACAAACAGGATGTAGTTCTGGTCGAATACCCCAATCCAATAAATCCCGACGAGATCGGAAGTCGTCTTTGGTCTTCCCCTTAATATTAAAAAGAATTGCAAGCAACATTTCACATATATTTTTCTCAATATGCATTACGTCTAAACAATGACGTAACAAATTAGTAGACCAATATGGCAACACAAAAAAAATACTTCTCTTTTTCCAATTGTAAATGACTTCAGTATCAGCATTCTTCCTCTTTCGAGATGTCAAATGACCTTTTCCTAATGGAAAGCTGAAATCATTCAATTCATCAAGCACATCACTTCCTGACATACGTTGAGGTGTTTCTTCAGTGTCAACATTATTATCAAACCTCCGACGATTCTTCCTGTATTGATGATCCATTGGCAAGAATCGGCGATGCCCCATGAAACTGAAACTACGATGATATTTAAGCCTTCTAGATCGTGTATTCTTCATACAAACGGGACATGAAAGTTTTCCCTTCGTGCTCCACCCAGACATCATTGCATAGGCAGGGAAATCATTTATGGTCCATAGAAGGGCAGCACGCATCTGAAACGTATTCTTTGAAGAAGCATCAAATGTCTGCACACCTAAATCCCAAAGTTGTTTCAACTCTTTTATTAAAGGCTGCAAGTATACATCTATGTCATTACCAGGATCCGAAGGTCCAGATATCAGTATACTCAAGAAAGTGAAAGGTTTTTTCATACACATCCACGGAGGAAGATTATAAACATGAATAAAAACCGGCCACGTGCTATGAGCAGTAAGAATCTGACCAAACGGATTAAAACCATCACATGATAGGCCCAATCTGACATTACGCACCTCAGCTGCAAAATCAGGATGTTGTGCGTCAAATGTCCGCCATGCTAATCCATCTGCTGGATGGACCAGCTCATCATTTCCTTTAATTCTCTCAACATCGTGCCATCGCATATTGGCTGAGATTTCTGGAGACATGAATAGATTTTGAAGTCTGGGAATCAATGGAAAGTGCCACATGACTTTCTGTGGCACACGAGACGGTGTTCCATCTGCATTTGTCTTCCATCGAGATGTACCACAGTCTTTACAGTCATTACGGTCAGCTGTTTCCTCCAAAAATAAACTGCAATCTTTCGGACAAGCATGGACTTTATTAGTAGCAAATCCAAGCTGCTTAATTAACTTCCATGCCATGTAATGATTTGAGGGAATATCTGCACCATCAAGAAGCAAGTCCTTCAAAAATGTAAGAATATAATCAATGGCAGTATTAGAAATCCCATACATAGTTTTCCCATGATATAACCGCATTAAAAATTCCAACTTGGTCATTCTAGTACATTCTTGATATACTGGAGTTCTGGCATCATCCAATAAATTTTTCACTATGTCAACATCATCATTTTCAGCATTTTCCTCATGTGTACTGATATCATTGTCTTCTTGCACCGGCATGCTATCTCTCTCGGAATGATGCACATATGGAAACCGATCAAATATCAAATTCTCCATGTCACTTCGTTCATTTCGTTTATGAACAGTCGAAGATTGACTCGTCTCTCCATGGTGAAACCAAACATTATAGTTTGCTTGAAATCCAAATTTCGTTAAATGTTAACTAACTTCTTCTCGTCTTAACCATGGTCTTCCAACACAATTATAGCAGGGACACTGTATACAACCTCCATCTGACGCATTGCTAAATGCAAAATCTAAAAAATTCTCCAAATTATTTTGAAACTCGGTTGAAATCCGATCGGTACGATACATCCAGCTTCTATCCATTCTATAACAAGAAAAAAAATTATCATTCAATCAACAATGTAAATCATATTTAAAAAAATCATTACAATCAATTTTATTATTAAATCAATCAAAGCATATTAGTAGCTAGCAAAACATATTTAATGACAAGTATTTAATGACAAGAGGAGTTCATGATTGAATAAGTAGGGAAAAAGAGAAAAAGGTCTTCCTTGAGATGTAAACTAAAGAAAAAAGTTAAAAAAGACACTCCACATGGAAAGTAGTGCAGGGGGGAGGGAGAGGGTTGGTTGGTGCAGCAGGGAAAGGGGGAGGGGCCAGTGCAGCAGGGAAAGTGGGAGGGGGAGGGGCTGGTGGTGGGGCTGGGGAAGCATGGGGTAAGGGGCTGGTGGGGGTGCAGTGTGGGGGGGGAGGGGCTGATGTAAGGGAAGGGGGGAGGGGGAGGGGCTGGCTGGTGTAGTGGGGGGGGTAGGGGCTGGTGGGGGGGATGGGCTGGTGCATGGTAGGGGGAGGGGCTGGTGCAAGAGGGGGGAGGGGGAGGGGCTGGTGCAGGGGGAGGGGATGTTGCAGCAGGGGGTTAAGGGAGGGGCTGGTGCAAGGGAAGGGGGGAGGGGGAGGGACTGGTGCTGTAGAGGGAGGGGGAGAGGTTGTGTAGGGCAGGGGGGCTGGTGAGTCTCCCCATACGTTAGAGGTTTTTGACTTGTAGTGAGGGTCTCGAGAGGTGATAGTGGGGACTATACCCTCTTATCACATATACACAGTGGTAAAATTGAATAAATAACAATCAACAATGAAAGAGGTAGTAAATAAATGACAAAGCAGCATAAGATAAATATTATTATAACTGAATTAAAGTGGTCAATGGTAGTTTAAACAACAGATGAATGCATGACATGGTAATGATACATATCGAAAAGTAGTAAACATTACATCATTATTTTCAATAAAATAAAAAAAATAATAAAGTCACATCAAAACCCCATGGGCGATCTCCTTGAGCATCCCGAGATCCAACTCAGTCCTTTTCTCCTAACTCTAGTTACAAGCATACATTGAAAAGCAAGGTCCAAGGTCCTGAGAAAATGAAAGTATACTCGAGTATCCCAATGTAATAGCGGCCTGAGTAGGGTGTGAGATATAAATAATAATAGGATGGAACCACTGATGTCCAGCCCAATCTAGATAGTGCAGTATAAAATATATAGTTCACTGGTATATAGAATAATAATAGAGAGATAAATAAACATCACCCGTACAGGTTCCTATGGGACACATAGCAGTTATACCTTCTTTAGCCTTTGACTGGTGTCAGAATGTGTAACCATTTCATTAATCAATTTTATCCAGTTTAAATATAATTTATATGAGAAAGATATTGAGGTTCTAAGATGTGAGAAGAAAACATGTAATGATATTTAATAATGAAGTTCCAAGGTTATAACCAAGGAAACATAGACCTCAAGTGTCAACAACTTAGTAATAACTATAGCCTCACATGGGGTAAGAGTGTAATCCAAGGATAACAGTCCAACTAATTCCACAATAAGAGGACTATCTAGTCTAAGAAGTTCATCCAAGGTAAAATGGGTCTAAGAAAAGATTGGGCTAGGATTTAACCATGGCACCTACTTGTCAATTCTGGAACCAAGGAGTGTATCTAAGGAATCTTGTTGTAATACATGAGGGATTATATGGTGTCATACCAGGCATCTAAAGTTAGACAAGGATCAGGTTCTATGTAGGTCTCAACCTAAGAAAGTTGTATCCTTGAATTCGGAATAGGGTCCTTGAGTGCTCAAGGCTTTCTCTCAAGTATCCAAGGTGAGCTTGAGTCAGGCCACACCTACTTTGATATTGAATTCATATAATATTCCATTTGGTTCAAGCCTTTCCTTTGATTAGTGTGACAAGGCCAAGTAGCATGAAACCCTTTAATCAAGTAATAATTAATCAATAAGTCAATTTTGTTCAACCCTAGCCTTTCATTAGTGTGACAAGGCCATGTAGCTTGAAACCACTCATTTAATCCATTTAAGGCATTTTCAATAATCAAGGTTCACTCTGGTACCTTCCATTAACATGGTAATGGGTTCTATGAATACGCAACATATTTTTCAATTACATCTAATACGGCTAATTCATGTACTTAGTATACTTTACAATTTCTATTTCACAGTTTATTATTACATTGAAGCACTTACATTAGGCGGGTTAAATGTTGTGCATACAGGGTAATTTCCATTCTGAAATTCAAAAGATAATTCAAGCCATTTAATATAGAAAATCATACCCTTAGAAATTTAAATCTAAGGCTCACCGAATGGTGGCTCAAACATGTCAACATACTAAAATGAAAATTATGGGAAACAATTCTACATGGGTAATTCCAATATAAAAACCGGTCAAAGAACTTAAACGGTTCCTTGGTTATTTAATCATTTAAAAAGGAAAACTTAGTTTTTTTAATTCCATTAGGGGTCATATATGACATAATTCAAACATAACATCAATTCATAAAGAAATATCAGTACAACAAGACAATAAATCCTAAAAGTCTAATAATTGTTTTTTAACTTGAAGACAGCGCACCTCCGTTGGAGGGGTTTTAATATATAAACATGATATTTCTTATGAAACAATCATTTATTACCTTTAACTCTTAAATCATGAAACATACTAAATTCAAGATTAAGAGGAATTTAATCTAATGTATTCACTGCATTAACTAAAAACAAAGAAAACGTGTAGTAAGAAACTAATTAATGCATTAATAAATTTGAGGAATTGGAAGGGTACCCTTCCTCAAAGAGGAACCAAGCCAACACCTGAAACTTGATAGATTTATAAACAACCACCCGGAACTGCTCAACATGTGTATGTACATACCTTCATATATACTATTTTAAGGCCAAAATATTGCATCTTAGGATTATCAATGCTAAATTAATTTGGGGAAATATTCTCACTGGGTTTGATAATCAGGATATTTATATCATTCATCTTTTAGTATTCCATCATAAAAAAATGAAATTGCTTAAAAAAATTTAGAATCAAACCACTCCATTAACCTATGAATGCATCAACTGCTACCTTTGACTACAACACTAATTGATTATCAAGAGGTAATATGATGAAATTATGGGAAATCAACCAAGACTAAGAAATTACCAGGAAATCTGGGACTCCACCATAAAAAAAATCACTACTGAGAAGGCCGGGAGGTCCAGGTCATGAGCCGGGAGGCCGAGCCGGGAGTCGGGAGCCGGGAGTCGGGAGCCGGGAGCCGCGAATCGGGAGCTGCGAGTCGGGAGCCGCGAGTCGGGAGCCGCGAGTCGGGAGCCGCGAGTCGGGAGCCGCGAGTCGGGAGCCGGGAGGCGGAACCGGGAGTCGGAGCCCGGGGTTGGAGGCCGGGGAGGGGAGTCGGAGGCCGGGGAGGGGAGTCGGAGAGGAGAGGGGAGGGTCGGGAGTCAGTGGTCGGGGAGCGGTGTCGCGGCTTGGGGAGGTAGGGTAGAGCGATGCGTCGCGGATTTGAGGAGAGAATGAGGAGGAGCCCGATAGAAGGGCTCAGAAAAAAAAAATTAATACCCACGGTTTTAATAAAACCGTGGGTATAAACATCAAAAAAACATACTATCCCCACGGTTTAAAGAACCGTGGGAATAGGTGCGTGGGGATAGACCCCATTTCCAGTAGTGATTCTTGAAGAAAATATCCTTTCTACTTCAAAAATATTTTTCCTTTCTTAACATGTAATAAAATTTTAAACGAAAAGAAGTTGATTAAAAATAAACTTGAAAACTTGTAATGGAAGCTTCTTGGAAATAATTTTTGAAAAATACATTCATGTCGTATATGTTAAATAAAACATTCTTCTCGTACGTATGTCGGAAAAGTCAAAAAGTACCTCGTACGAAAAACGACAAACGATTACTTTCATATCTTTTACTAAAAAACTCACCGAAGGGTAAAATTGGATTTAAACAATTGTAGTAGGATATAAATATTATATATTGAGGAAACATGGATGTGTATGATAAATATTCCCCAGTAAATTCTGAAGTATGAACAATCTCGGATAAAAAATGAGATTTGCGAGATTTTCCCTTAACTTAGGTATGATTTGATTCGTAAGTGTCTGAACCTCCTGTATAATGATTTAAATAATGTAATTGACTTATTATAGAATCATAATTATTTTAATGATATCATATATGGTCATATTCTTAACTTCTTATTAGTAATATTTCATTGTTACTTGTTACTCAGGCGTTTATTGCTTTTTGTTCTTATGCGTGTTTTGTCGAATAAATTCTTATTCTTATTTTTAGGTTATAGATACCTCATTTAAAGAATTTTATTAGTGTAATATATATCATATTAGTTCATTAAATTCATTAATATAATTATTATGCAATGAAGATCATGTAGAACGAGTCACATCACACCGTGGAGACGGTATTCCGTACGTACGCACGAGCGATGATATCGTTCCCATGATCGTGGAATTTTATTGGTGTGTAGGTATACTATTTCTGAAACAATATCACTTTAAAATAATAATATATAGTTATTCTTTACACCATTATACCCATCCAAGTAAGGTGGTGGTAGAAAATAGCTTACACCACGGCGTGGAGACGGTATTCCGTACGTACGCACGCGTGATGATTTCATTTTCCGTAGGATAGATAGATGATGAAATAGGGTTGTTTCATACTTATTATAACATATAAGTATATTAGTGATACTTATGTTATTACTTCATAATAAAACAACTAAATAAGAAGAAGTGGAAGAAGAAATAAACTTGAATGAATCGGAAACGGACATTACCTCTTCTTTGAAGTGCCTCTTTGAGACCTCCTCTTAGGGCACTAAAATTGGTATTTGAAGAAGACCAGGACCTCTAGGATGTTTCTAGGGAAGTGTATAAGATAAATTGGTATGGTTTGGCAGAGCATGAAGGATAAAATTGGTGTGAGGAAGAGAGGGAGGAGATGCCCTTTTATAATGGAGGAGAGGGACACCTTTGGAAAAACTAAAAATATTATTTTAATATAAAGTCATATTCCGTTTTTAATAGCTCCAAATTAATTTATTTCGAATCTAAGGTTGGTATGGGTCGACATACTCTCATCCAATAGAATTTAGACAAGTTTAGGACATTATATTATCATTATCTTTTAGTTTTAACTCTTAGTTAATTAGATTGACCTTTACCATGTCACTTTGTATTTTTATATTATATAGTCAATAAACTTACAATATACATAAAAGAGACCCCAAGTGGTCCATTAATGATACACCTATCATGAAATAAGTATCTTGGCCGAACATTAGATTTTTTGGAATATAATAACAATTAATAATATAATATTTGTTTTAAAAACTATTTTATGTCAATTTTGACACTATTTGGTAATTGATTTTAGTAAAAATCATAACAGAATGATTAGTTCAAAAAAAGTTAATTAAATCAATACTAACATGTCATATTAACATATAAAATTATTTTAATTCTTAAAAAGTCTAAAATATCATTTATTTGGGTATTTATAACATCAATTATGTCAATATTTTATTAATAAGATAATTATTGCATCATTATTGTGTCATTAATATATTATATTATTTAATGTCTAAATATTACAAATAAAATATCATTATGTAGTAAATATGTTTATAATTCTAATGAATATTTATAGTCGAATTTATCTTATGTATTACCCTATATTAAAAAAGGTTTAGTTATTAAACCTTTATTTTAGCTAATTTAACCCTTCTTTAAATAAATTAATAATAAATGTCCTAATCTAATCCATGTAGTCCTAAATGGTCATATTTTATTCCTAAGGTTGTTTTTGGTCGAATTACACTTATCCAATAGAATTAGGACATGTGTTAGGGTAATAATAAAAACATTTTTACCTTTAATTACCCTATTTACTTTTAATCGTGTTAAAAAAAGTAAAAAGTTACTATTCACCAAATATTATTTTCATCTCATTAAACAACATTTTCTTCATTGATATTAACCGTGTCTCTCAGATTTTCGAAATTTTACTCACAGAAGCGGTAAAATTATGTTTTATGTGAATTTGGAAATTCTCCTAGGAGGTGGGTAAAAGACATTGAAAAGTTCAATAAACTTTTTGTATATCTAAAATTATTATAAAATGACTCCAATGAATTGCATTGAACATATATCGGTATTATGTATCAATTTTGACCTAAAATAAATTTAAATAAAATAAATAAATATTTAAATAAAAAGGCGGTTTTTAAATAGTAACCCGGTGTTTTCACTATTCATCAAAAATTGAAAGTTTTCAGAAAAATACAAAAATTTTACCCTAGGCTAATTTCGATATTCCAAATCCAAAAATAAATACCATTTTGAAATATAAAATTTACAAAATTTCAATAAGTGGGTATTAATATTCATAACAGCTAGTTTTAGTAATATTTTAATAGCATATCGTTGTTTAGTGAAACTCGGTATTGCGTACGACGCAAGCTACCGAGGAAGGTTGCGATTGCGTGTAAAGCATGCCAAGATAGTGTTGTGTGTAGTGAAATATTCCTTTGACGATTTATATAACATAAAAACAAAATATTTCTCATAAAAGTCTCGGGTGTTACATTCTACCCCCCTTAAAATGAATTTCGCCCTCGAAATTCGTCACATTGTAACAAACAAATGAGGATACCTCTCCCTCATCATATCCTCAAGCTCCCATTTAGCTTCTTCAAATTGGTGGTTCCTTGATAAAACTTTCACTATGCGAGTGGTCTTGTTCCGTAGGAATTTTTCGCTACGACCCAAAATCTCTATTGGCTATTCTTCATAAGAGAGATCTTGCTCTAGCGGTACAACTTCTGAGCTGAGTAGATGTGAAGGACCGGGTATGTACTTTCTCAGGAGAGATACATGGAACACATCATGAACTTGGGATAGATTTGGTGGAAGTGCCAATTGGTAAGCTACCTTCCCAACACAATCCAAAATTTCAAAAGGACCGATATATATAGGGATCAACTTTCCCTTCTTTCCAAATCACATGACCCTCTTCCAGGGTGATATTCGTAAGAACACTTTATCACCCACTTCAAACTCTAGGTCTTTTCTTCGGTTATCAGCATAACATTTTTGTCGACTCTGAGCTGCTCTTATGTGTTGTTGAATAGATCTAACATTTTCTTCCATCTCATCAAGAAGATCAGGTCCTAATAGCTTTCTTTCCCCAACTTCATCCCAGCAAGTTGGAGTCCTGAATTTCGTTCCATAGAGAGCTTCATAAGAAGCCATCATAATACTAGAGTGAAAGCTATTATAATAATAAAATTCCACCAAAGGTAGGTGTTGATCCCAACCACCATTGAAATCCATAGATCAAGCTCTCAACATATCTTCTAGAGTTTGTATTGTACTCTCAGACTGATCGTCTGTCTGAGGATGATAAGCATTGCTGAAACTCAACTCAGTATCCAGAGTATGCTGAAGACTTCTCCAGAACATTGAGGTAAACCTCGGATCCCGATCAGATGTAATAGGAAGTGTTACTCCATGCAATCTTACCACTTCTTTCACATATATCCTGGAAAGATGATCCAGAGAGAAATACTCTATAATAGAAATGAAGTGTGCCGACTTTGTAAGACGATCAACTATGACCCAGATAGCATTATTGTCTTTGGATGTTTTAGGAAGTCTGGTGACAAAGTCCATAGTGATGTTTTACCATTTCCATTCGGGTATGGGTAATTGTTGTAACAACCCCTTAGACTTCTATCTCTCAGCTTTAACTTGCTAAAAAACCAAGCATTGAGAGACATATTCAGCAACATCTCTTTTCAGTCCATCCCACCAGAAGTACTCTTTCAGTTCCCTATACATCTTTGTGCTTCCAGGATAAATAGAGAATGATGAACTATGAGCCTCAACCAGCAGCTCCTTCATTAATTCTGGGATGGGAGGAACACAAACCCGATTCCAGAATTTTATTATCCCATCACAATCAAAGTTGAATTCAGGAACATTTCTCACCTTCTTTTGTAACTCTACATCTTCGTTCTGTGACTCTTTAATATTCACATGTATATATGGTTGAACATTTATTTTAGAAAGATACGCGTTTTCCAGTTCCATTATAATTCCAAGATCCATCCTTTGTAAATACATAAATATTGGATCTTTTGTGATCCTCATCATGGATAAACTGGCATGGTCTAGTCAACATAGTGCATCTGCCACCTTGTATGCTTTCCCAGGGTGGTAATGAATTGACCAGTCGTAATCCTTAATCAGCTCCAACCATCTTCTTTGCCTCAAATTCATCTCCTTTTGTGTGAAAATATAATTTGAACTTTTATGATCAGTATAAATATCACACCTATCTCCATAAAGATAATGCTTCCAAATCATTAATGCAATGATTACCGCAGCTAACTCCAAATCATATGTTGGGTAATTTTGCACATGGATTTTCAACTGTCATGAGGAATAAGCTATCACCATATCGTTTTGCATGAGAACACACACCAATCCCTTATTGGATGCATCATTGTAGATCACAATCCTTTCTCCACTATAAGGCAGTGTGAGCACAGGTGCACTGGATAACCTTCTTTTCAACTCCTTGAAATTCTCTTCACATTCCTCTGCCCAAACAAACTTAACTCCTTTCTGAGTAAACTTGGTGATTGGATTAGATAATCGTGAAAAATAATTCACAAAACTTCGATAATATCCAACCAAACCAAGAAAACTTCAGATCTATGTTACTGTTGTTGGTCTCGACCATCTTTTTATAACCTCTGTTTTTGTTGGGTCCACAGATATCCCCTCTTTTGAGATTATGTGACCCAAAAATGAATCTTTTTTAATCCAAAATTCACACTTGGTAAATTTGGCATAAAGCTTCTCCATTCTCAATGTCTTCAATATAATTCTCATGTGATCTTCATGTTCTTCCTTGCTCATTGAAAATACAATAATATCGTCTATAAAGACTACAAAAAACTGATCAAGATAGTCTCTAAAGACTCTATTCATCAGATCCATGAAGATAGCAGGGGAATTAGTAAGACCAAATGGAATCACTATAAATTCATAGTGTCCATACATTGTACGGAAAGCCGTCTTTGGTATATCCTCCCTTTTGACCCTTAATTGATGATACCCTGAACGAAGATCAATCTTGGAAAAGTATTGATCTCCTTGTAGTTGTTCAAATAAGTCATCAATGCACGAAAGATGATATTTGTTCTTGATAGTGATCTTGTTAAGATCACGATAATCAATGCAGAGTCTCATTGATCCATCTTTCTTCTTAACAAACAGAACAGGTGCTCCCCAAGGTAACACACTAGGGCGTATGAATCCCTTATCAAGATTCTCTTGCAGTTGCTTCTTCAATTCCTGCAACTCAATTGGGGCCATTCTATAAGGTGTCTTTAAAATAGGTAAAGAACCTGGTACGAGTTCTATTGAAAACTCAACTTCACAAGTTGGTGGAAGGCCCGGTAATTCATCCGAAAAAGCATCATCAAAATCCCATAAAATGGTGATATTCTTAATCATGAGTTTCTCACCAACCATTTGAGATAGATAACATTCATTTAGTGGATTCAAGACCCATAAGACGGAAGAAACTTCCACTGGAAGGTTATGTTAATCCTTGCATCAATAGACGATCATAGATTGATCTAGAATATGAAATGTCACTTCCCTTCTTTGGAAATTGATATGAGATCCATATAAAGGAAGCCAATACATGCCAAGAATCACATAAAATTCCACTATAGGAAGGATCACAAGATTTTCAGGAAGCACTTTCCCACAAACATCAATTATAGAAGAATTATAAACTTTTGATGTGACTGTTGTTCCATTAGGGGTTTTCACAGCTAACACAACATCGAATTGTTGAGGTAATACGGAGATACCCTTAAAAAATTCTTCAGAAATAAAAGAGTTGGTGGATCCAGAATCAAATAAAACATTTGCTACTTTAGAGTGGATGGCAAGTGTACCTTTCACCACATCATTTTTGTACTCTATATCATCGATAGTAATTGCATTTGACGTTCCTTTTTCTTTAGCCTTAAGAGTTTGTTGACATCGATCATCATAAAAAACCCTTATATTAGGGCATTTATTGGCATACTGCCCCATTTCCTTGCACTTGTAACATTGAAGTGTAGGAGGTGCACCCTGTGTAGCCTTTTCCTTGTTCGCATCACTAGACATCTTCTTCCCATCATTGCGGCATTCAAATGCCCGATGACCTTCCTTTCCACATTTGAAACATTTACTTCTCCCTTTAAGACAACTCCCTCCATGTTTCATTCCACACTTTGAGCATAAGGGAAAAATCAACTTTTTTTCAGTGTGCTCTTTAGATTTTCCTTTGAATTCCATTTTCCTCTTCTTATCAAACCCATATGACTGATGGGTTACTCTAATATCCTTCTCAACTTTGAGATCACATCAACCGATTTCCTCGTAGCTATTGAAGTCCCTTATGGATAAATCCCTTCAAAGACTAGGTTTTAAGCCACTAAAGAATCGATCGATCTTAGTCTCAGGTTGGATAATAATACCAGAAGCATACCATGCAAGACTTGTAAAATTTTCTTCTTAGGTACCAACAAATTCATCATCCTTTTGATTCAGTTCATGAAACTCCTTCTCCATCTTTGTTCGGAGAATACGAGGGATGTACTTATTGAAAAACAAGTTCTTGAACTAGTCCCATTCCATGGATTCAATTTCATCCCTTTGCCTCGTATTTTTGATAAGACTCCACCATTGATCAGCTTCACCTTCCATGCGATAAACTGCTAAGATGAATTTATCATGTTCAGAACATTGAATAACAGAAAATATCTTTTCTGTGGTACCGATCCATTGTTCAGCCACTAATGGATCAGAAGACCCGCTCAATGAAGGTGGACGCTGCCTCATGAAGGATTCAACAGAATGTTTCTCCTTCCATTTCTCATTTGAAATTCATGCATGATTCATAGCTTGAGAAAGTTGTGTGAGCATGGCTAAAAGATTTTTCATTCCAGCTCCAAGAATGTTTTGTTGCTCAGGGGGACAATCATTGCATTGCTCGTCGCATTCCGTATTAACCTGGTTTTATTCAGGTTCCATCCATTGTCTATAACCAAGAAGAATAGTGTGAGAAACAGTAATTATAATAGGAAAACCACGTAATCAAGAATAAAATTTCACACTTAAGTTCTTATCATAGGTTGTTCATGACCATTTCTAAATCACTAAGATTGTGTTCTATGATTAGACTTATCCTTAGGGTTATTACTAAGGCTTTCACATCCTAGTGTCCATAGGTTGACTATACCCTTCCTCTAATACCAACCATAACGACCCATACTTTACATACATTTTTATAAATTTATAATTGTAGCACACTTATTACAATATATAGAAAAACCCGGAAATGACCATACTGGTATAGTGTCTTTAGAGACTGAGAAACATAAACAACTGGTTCATAAAGCATCTACATTGTCTCCCATTTATTTCTAGATTCCCTTTTGGCATATCCTACATAAAAACCTTATTCCTAACCTGGGGAAAGAAAACATACAAAAGGTGATCTCAAATGCTCAGTAAGGGTAAACAAAAGAAATATCAATCACATCATATTCATAATAACATAACATTTTTGGAAATCATAACCTGCAAAAGAGATCATAATTTCATAACATGGGATAAATCATAGTCGTGAAATGTAATCCCAATATTCATAATGTAAAATGTGAATCTTTTTGTAATACACACATAATCATAAAAAATCATTTCTTAGTATTCAAGACTCATTGCCAAGACTATCTTAGTGGACAATGTCCATTTTTTAACAGAGTTTACTCCTCATTTCAGTCCTATTTTACTGAACCTGTTTAACCTACCATTCTATCCATGTCTATATCATGAGATATAAATCTTTACCCAATACATTGGAGGGAGATATGTTTCTCACCCATCTCATAATGATTCCTTTCTTATGTGTTCCACAAAATCATAAATCATACATCATTGCATAACCCATGTAATAAAAATGGGATTCTTAAACATCGTGCCATCATAAAAAAATTAATATAAGTCAAAGGAATTCATAAAAATAATTCAATCACAACATAATCAAATCAATTTAATAATAGGGATAGAAATATAACCCTATATTATCTTAGATGGTAAATAATTTTGATAAAACACTTGAACTCCATTCTTGAGGAAAATATCCTCCCTACTTCAGAAATATTTTTCCTTCCTTAACATGTCATACAATTTTAAACTAAAAGAGGTTGATTAAAAATAAACTCGAAAACATGTAATGGATGCTTCTTGGAAATAATGTTTTAAAAATCCATTCATTCTGTATATGTTAAAAAAACATTCTTCACATACTTATGTTGGAAAAGTCAAAAAGTACCTCGTATGAAAAACGACAAAAGATTCCTTTCATATCTTTTACTAAAAAACTCACCGAAGGGTAAAATTTGATTTAAAAAATTGTAGAAGGATATAAATATTACATATTGAGGAAGAATGGATGTGTATGATAAATATTCCCCAGTAAATTCTAAAGTATAAACAATCTCACATAAAAAATGAGATTTTCCAGATTTTCCCTTACCTTAGGTCCGATTTTCATGGTAAGTGTCTGAACCTCCTGTATAATGATTTAAATAATGTCATTGACTTATTCCAGAATCATACATATTTTTATTATATCATATATGGGCATATTCTTAGCTTCTTATTAGTTATATTTCATTGTTAATTGTTATTCGGGTGTTTATTGCTTTTTGTTCTTATGCGTGTTTTGTCAAATAAATTGTTATTCATCTTTTTAGGTTTTAGATAACTCATTTCCAGAATGGTATTAGTGTAATATATATCATATTAATTCATTCAATTCATTCAATTCATTTATATAATTATTATTCCATAAATATCATGTAGAAAGAGTCGCATCACATCGTGGAGACGGTATTCCGTACGTACGCACGAGCAATGATATCATTACCATGATCATGGATTGTATTGGAGTGTATGTATACTATTTCAGAGACAATATCACTTTAAAATAATCATATATAGTTATTCATTACACCATTATACCCATCCAAGTAAGGTGGTGGTGGAAAATAAATTCCAGCACGGCATGGAGACGATATTCCGTACGTACGCACGCGCGGTGATTTCATTTTCCGTAAGATAGATAAGAGGCGAAATAGTGTTGTTTCATACTTATAATAACATATCAGTATACGAGTGATACTGATGTTATTACTTCATAATGAAACAACTAAATATGAATAAGTGGAAGAAGAAATAAAGTTGAAAGAATCGGTAACGGACATTACCTCTTCTTTGAAGTGCCTCTTTGAGACCTCCTGTTATGGAACAAAAATTGGTCTTTGAAGAGTACCATGACCTCTAGGATGTTTCTAGGGAAGTGTAGAAGAGAATATTTCAGGTTTTGGACGAGCTTGAAGGCTCAAAGTGGTGTGAGGAAGAGAGGGAGGAGGTTCCCTTTTATAAGGGAGGAGAAGGGCACCTTTGGAAAAACTAAAAATATTATTTTATTATAAAGTCATATTCGGTTTTTAATAGCTCCAAATTGATTTATTTATAAGATAAGGTGGGTATGAGTCTAAATACTCTCATCCAATAGAATTTAGAGAAGTTTAGGTCATTATATTAGCCTTATCATTTTGTTTTAACTCTTAGTTAATTAGATTGACATTTACCATGTCACTTTGTATTTTTATATTATATAGTTAATAAACATAGCATATACATCCAAGAGACCCCCAAGTGGTACATTAATGATACACCTATCATGATATAAGTATCGTGGCCGAACCATTTATTTTTAGGAATGTCATAACAATTCATAATATAATATTTGTTTTAAAAACAATTTTATGTCAATTTTGACACTATTTGGTAATTGATTTATGTGAAAATCATAATAGAATTATTAGTTCGAAAAAAGTTAATTAAATCAATACTAACATTTCATATTAACATAGAAAATTATTTCAATTCATAAAAAGTCTCAAATTACATATATTTGGGTATTAATAACATCAATTATGTCAATATTTCATTAATAAGATAATTACTGCATCATCATTGTGTCATTAATATATTATATTATTTAATGTATAAAAATTACAAATAAAATATCATTATGTATGAAATCTTTTTATATTTCTAATTAATATTTATAGTAGAATTAATCTTATGTATAACCCTATATTAAAAATTATTAATTTATTAAATGTTGATTTTAACAAATTTAACTCTTCTTTAAATAAATTAATAATAAATGTCCTAATCTAATCCAAGTGGGCCTAAATCGTCATATGTTATTCCTAAGGTTGTTTTTGGTATAATTACACTTATCCAATAGAATTATGACATGTTTTAGGGTAATAATAATAACATTTTTACCCTTAATTACCCTATTTACTTTTAACTGTGGTAAAAAACTAAGAAGTTATTATTCACCAAAAATTATTTTCATCTCATTGAACAACATTTTAGTACTTGATATTAACCGTGTCTCTCGGATTTTTCAAATTCCACTCACAGAAGCGGTAAAATTAATTTCTATGTGAATTTGGAAATTCTCCTAGGAGGTGGGTAAAAGACGGTGAAAAGTTCAATAAAATTTTTATATATCTAAAATTATTATAAAATGACTCCAATGAATTAAATTGAACTTATATAGGTATTATGTATCTATTTTGACATAAAATAAATTTAAATAAAATGAATAATTATTTAAATAAATTCTGTTTTTAAATAGTAACCCGGTGTTTTCACTATTCATCAAAAATTGAAAGTTTTCAGAAAAATACCAAAATATCACCCTAGGCTAATTTCGATATTCCGACTCCAAAAATGAAGTCCATTTTGAAAAATAAAATTTAATAAATTTCAAAAAGTGGCTATTACTATTCATAACGGATAGTTTTAGTAATATTTTAATAGCATATCATTGTTTAGTGAAACTCGGTATTGCTGTCACAACCCGACCCAACGGGGCTTGAGCCGCGACTCCCCAAGCCCGCCTCCAATAGTCCAGGGGATGGAGACCAGTGCTGAGTAGGATATCACACACATGGGAGGCATTAACCTAAGGTACCTGTACACACACACCCACAAATACCTCCATGCAAAAGTGCAGAGATATAGAAATGGATAAGTAAATGCATGCATACAATCTATCCCAAACCAGAGTTTAACAGCAAAAGTACAAAGGGAAAAACATGGCCCACCAAAAGAAAACTACAAAGCGCATCCAACCTGCTCGGAAGAAGGGGAACGCTGCCACAAACATTCACCGGGAATCTCCCTTGGCACAGCTCCAGTAAACACCCCGGTCAACTCGCTCACTAAGCTCCGCCTGCTCCGGGTCCTCCTGAGACTCCGTCAAAAGGCCTCTGTTCTGCAGAAGACACAAACATGTGCGGGCAAAGCCCGTGCAGGGGCGAGTATAAACATACTCATTGGGCACCCCAAAACCCAAAACCAATGAGAGCAACTGAAAGGCATCAGTCTGCCCATCCCAGCCAGAGGGAACCCAGACGAGAGAGAAACTCCATCTCGTGACCATCCTCGCCTAAACACAACTAGTCAGCTCAACTCAGGTGTATGCCCATACATACACCTTGAACAATCCTGATATACACAGCTCACACCACAAAGCCACAAGAGGTACCAACCTCATCACCCGCAACTGCCCCCAACCAGGAGAGTACACCACATGAACACTATCATACCAGATGACACTCATCTGAGAGATACACTCCCTCAGGTCCCAAACAAACATCTCAGACGCTCACCCAAGAGACCACGCTTGTCGAATAACATCACTGAGTAAACATCGCTGAAACAACATAACCGCCAAACTTCTCAGATTGGGGATCGCCGCTAGGGTCTGCTAGGGGATACCAAGACCCACTCCGGTATACATAGCTCATAGATAGGGGATCTCTCCCAGGGTCCTCTAGGGGATACCACGACCCGATCTGGAATACGTAGTTCTCAGAGATAGGGGATCACACCTAGGATCCGCTGGGGGATACCACAACCCGATCTGGCGCTCGACAGAAGCACATCACTCAGATATAGGATCTTCACCCATATAAAGGTGGCCACGACGATACCAGAACCCTATCTGGTATAACTCACGATGTAGGGGATCGAACTGAAGATGTCACAACCCTACCGAAACCACGCGCTATGTAGGGGATCGTATAACCAATGATACCACAACCCTACCAAAACCATGTGCTATGTAGGGGATCACATAACCAACGATACCGCAACCCTACAATACACCTCATACTGAGAAGGGGATCTAAACCCGACGATGCCACAACCCTACCGTGCGTGACCCACTGCGTAGGGGATCATATTACCGATGATTCCACAAACCCTACGGGGTTAACCTGCTAGATAGGGGATCGTCGCCCGTGAATAAACGGTCACAACGATACCAAGTACCCGATCTAGGGTAAAGATGCTAGAGGATCCTGCTCAGGGCCCACCAGAGGTATGCCACAACTCTAACAGTTTAAACATCCCATCGAGAGGATCAAAAACCCATATGAATGTTGTGATGCCACACGAACCCTCGTAGGGATGAATCAAGGGAGAACCCTCAACCACTGCTGGTCCAAACGTCGCTAACCCGAGTGACCCGCCACAACGCCACACTGCGCACCTCCTAGGCAAAAACCGAGGCCACCATCACGTTCCACGTGGAAAAACACGCAGGATAGGGTGTTTACTCACCCGAAACAGAGCACCAGTGAAAGAGGAACTATTCACCATATCTAGCTCGTGCGGGGCCCACACAACGATCTTGAAAACCATCGAGCGGACCATACCACGACGATCCCCTCTAAACAACAAGAAAAATAGACTACTCGCTTGTCCGAAATGGACATCCAGTGAAAAAGGTACTATTCACCGAATCCAGCTCGGGTGGGGCCCATGCCTGGATCCCGAAACACATCGAATGGATCGCACCATTGAGATCCTCTCGAAAAAAACACACAAGATCGACTAATCATCCTCCAAAATCAGACTCCTGGTGCAAAAGTTACGTTTCTCCGCAAACGCCCAAACACGGTCTCGTGGGGCCTGCACCCCGTACTTGGTCCCAACACCCGGAAACCATTTCAAAAAGTCCAGCGTACCATCAGGATCTCAACACCACTGACGGCACGTCAATCGGACGCTCCGGGAAGAAGTTACAACGACCCGAAGTCGTAAAATAACAAAATAATATTATTTTATATGACGTTTCTAGCTCTCGGGCCATGATCCCAAACTTTTAAACCCTCAAACCCACACCGAAGGGTTCGACTCATCATCAGGGTTGCGTCGCCGCAAACGGCGCGCGAATCTGGCTCCTGGATTGCAAAATACGAGGGTTTAAAGACCCCTCGTATGTTAAAATAGGTCGGAACAGCCTGGACCGGCCGCCACCGCCAGCCCACCCTGGTCGTCGGCCCTCCGCCGCACGCCGCCGGCGCACTGTCGCGGCTCCGCCACGGGCCGCCGGGCTCCGCCGGCGTCGGCGCCTCCGCGCCAGTGCTGCACTGCCGGATCTTCTGCGGACAGCCGGGGGCACCCCGGGGGTCCGTTTTGTGATCCGGAGGCGTCTACTTGACCCTCGGGACCCGATCTACACTGTTACAGCTTCAATTTTCAGAAAAATGCAGAAAAAAAGGGATCGGGGGTTAAAACTCAAATCCTCCTACCTCGCGGGCGACACGCCGACGTTCTGCCTTAGATCCGCGCTCCAGAGCTTCCGTTGCGCACTCCTGGAACGTCCGCCGTCGAATTCCGAGCTCGTGGGAATTTCGTTTGCTCGATTCGGCAGAGCGGCGGCGCAGAACGGCAAAGAACGTCGAGAGGAACGATAATGGGGGGGTGATATTTATATCAGCCGCTCGCCGGCGGCAAACCCGCCTCGGACCCGACGCTCGAAACGAACATAAGTAAGGTCACCCCTAGGGTAAATGCGCCATTTTGAACGCAACGGCGGACTCAGATTTTCCATCTGAGACTCCGTTCAGAAGTTATTCGACCCGACGCTCGCACACTAACTTCGCTACTTATTTACGAAAACGCCCCTGGTGGCGTTTCTCACCACAGGCCCGCGCCTGTAAAGTTTACACCCCGCCTAGTGTAAACGGCACGTTGCAGTCGCAACCGTGCCATCAGATTTCCATTATGAGCTACCGTTTAGGATATATAACACCCACGCCACATGCATAGTATAAAAATACTTACTATTTTTATAAAATTAATTCCGGGGACACCGGGCCTCGGAATCGCACGTCGTCTTCACGCCTAGCTCTGGAATTATTCGTAGAAGTATTCCAAATTATGACAGGGCCCAAAACCCGGGTCTCTACATCCTCCCCCCATTGGAAATTTTTGTCCCCAAAAAGCCCTAAGCATAAGGAAAGAGACTTGACTCTCAACTGGGTCTCACACACCAGCGAGCTCACCAACAAACACCCATGCCTGAATGCATAAGTCAGAGGGACTCATCCACCACACCTCAATCTATCCGCTTTGGGTGGCACTAACTTGCCCTCACGGTTTTAATCGCGTCAAAAAAACACGTCTCAGTGGGGAAAGGATCCATCTTCCTCACGCATTCGAAGCATGCAGAACAACTCCCACACAGGGTCTTACCAATGCCCTGAACAAAACTCGAGCAAGCAACAAAAGGAAAGAGTACCGCTAAACAGTCTCTGACAAACTACTGCAGTATGTAGAAAAGACACAAGGCGTACTTCTATCCATCTACGGTGCCTCTGGGTCGACTGCCTCCAGGGCATGCAGCTATCCTCGCCCTCGGCCACCAGCTCCCTAAGCTTGGCGTGGACCACCCGGGGGTGGGGGTGTTGGCAACTGGTACTGCCTACCACCACCTCCTGCTGCACCAGCTCCGCCACCACGTCCGCCGCCCTGTAGACCTCCTTTCTCGAGACGCAGCCTCTACCAAGGCGGTCCATCGACCGGCTCCCTCTCAGCAGCACATCGGGTCGGACAATCTCTAGAAAGATGTCCCTGACTGTCGCAAGCGTAACACCGCCTCTCTTGCGGCTGACCAAAACTGGCATGTGAGCCCTGTGAGCCATGAGCCTCAGATCCTCCATCCTGGGGTCGCCTCCTGAAACATCTACCATGCCCAGACCCCTGAGTTTGTCGTCGACTTCCATATGCCGATACGACTGACGAAGTCTCATCTCTCGAGTTCCCATCACTAAGAGGGGGAATTTTCTCAGCCAGAAAACTCTCCACCACCAACGCTCACTCCAACACTCCAACATAGGTGGACATGCACAAGGAAACCACACATGCTCGGATGTCCCTGCGTAAGCCCTTCTCGAAGGTCTGAGCCCTAAAGAATGGGTCTTGAATGATATCCAGGGAGTAGCACGACAGGTCTGTAACCCTTGCTGAGTAATCCGACACGTTCATGCCCTCCTGTCGAAGTTGCAGAAGCTCCTGAATCCGCACTGACCTCAGCGTCACCGGATAGAACTCCTCCCTGAAGAGCTGCTCAAACTCTTCCCACGTGAGCGTCTCCTTGTCATGGGACTGCGTCACCAAATTCCACCATCGCCCGGCCGAACCATGCAGAAGGATCGCTACTAGGACCACCATCTAGTCAGGAGGTGTCCTCACTAGGCGGAAAACTCGGGTGACTGCCTCAAGCTAATCATCAGCTGCCTGAGGGTCTGGATCACCCCAAAACCTCAGAGGTCGCTGCCTCTGGAAGTCGTGCAGTGCACTCAGCCTACGTGCAACCTCATCCTGCACTGCCGGCACAACCAGCTGCTGGACAGGTGGCGGCTCAACCAGCAGTCCACCTGGAGGTGCAACCTCAGAACCCACACCCTGCTCCACAGCCTCTGCACGGGGCAGATCATCACCACAATCCCGCTGTGGAACCCTTGCTGGCTGTCGTCGTGAGGGTATCCTGAAATACATTAAGACACACCACAGTCAAGGAGTACATCTGGAGAGCTGGCTCAAGAAGGAAAATGAAAAACCCCAAAACCCAGTCCTATATGATGCATGTACCATTATGTCCCTGCAACCAGTGTACGAATGTCCCGAGTCGAAAGGCAGGTTATCAGAGTCCTGGTGTATGGATACGTCAGCTGCCGCACCAACACTGGAGTCCCTCACCTGAAAGACGAACACGAAACATCCTAACACCGTCGCTATGCAACCTGAACCAAACTCACAACTAGACCAGCTACGCTCTGAGATCCCAAAGGTGGAACCTCCTTTGATACCACTCCTCACGACCTGACCCAACGGGGCTCAACCCGTGACTCCCCAAGCCCGCCTCCAATAGGCCAGGGGCTGGCGACCAGTTCCGAGTAGGCTATCACACACATGGGAGTCATTAGCCTAAGGTACCTGTACACACGCACCCACAAACACCTCCATGAAATAGTGCAGAGATATAGAAACTGAAAAGTAAATGCATGTATACAATCTATCCCAAACCAGAGTGCAACAACAAAAGTACCAAGGGAAAAATAGGGCCCACCAAAATAAAAATACAAAGTGCGTCCAACCTTCTCTGAAGAAGTGGAACGGTGCTACAAACACTCGCCAGAAATCTCCCTCGGCACTGCTCCGGTAAACACACCTGTCAAATCGCTCACTAAGCTCCTCCTACTCCGAGTCCTCCTGGGACTCCATCAAAAGGCATGTGGTCTGAACAAGACACCAACATGTGTGGGAAAATCTAGTGCAGGGGTGAGTATAAACATACTCAGTAGGCACCCAAAAACCCAAAACCAAAGAGAGCAACTGAAAGGGATCAGTCTGCTCATCCCAGCCAGAGGGAACACAGATGAGAGAGAAACTCTATCTCGTGACCATCCTCAGCTAAACACAACTAGTAAGCTCACCTCAGGTGTATGCCCATACATACACCTTAAAAAATCCAGATATACACAGCTCACGCCACAAAGCCACAAGAGGTACCGACCTCATCACCAGCAACTGCCCCCAACCAGGAGAGTACACCACATGAACACTGTCATACCAGATCACACTCATCCGAGAGATACACTCCATCGGGTCCCAAACAAACATCTCAGATGCTCTCCCGAGAGACCACACTTGTCAGATAACATCACTGAGGAAACATCGGTGAAACAACATAACCACCAAACTCCTCGGATAGGGGATCGCCGCTAAGGTTCTCTAGGGGATACCAAGACCCACTCCGGTATACATAGCTCACAGATAGGTGATCTCTCTCAGGGTCCTCTAGGGGATACCATGACCCGATATGGCATACGTAGTTCTCACAGATAGGGGATCACACCCAGGATCTGCTGGGGGATACCACAACCCGATCTGGCGCTCGACAGAAGCACATCACTCAGATAGAGGATCATCACCCATATAAAGGTGGTCACGACGATACCGGAACCCTATCTGGTATAACTCCCGATGTAGGGGATCGAACCGATGATGCCACAACCCTACCGAAACCACGTGCTAAGTAGGGAATGGTATAACCAACGATACCGAAACCCCACCAAAACCATGCGCTAAGTAGGGGATCGCATAACCAACGATACTGAAACCCTACTATACACCTCATGATGAGCAGGGGATCATAAACCCGACGATGCCACAACCCTACTGTGCATGACCCACCGCATAGGGGATCTTATTCCCGATGATGCCACAAACCCTACGGGGTTAACCTGCTAGAAAGGGGATCACCGCCCGTGAATAAATGGTCACAATGATACCAAGAACCCGATCTAGGGTAAAGATGATAGAGTATCCTGCTCCGGGCCCACTGGAGGGATGCCACAACTCTAACAGTTTAAACATCCCATCGAGAGGATCACAAACCCATATGAAGCTTGTGATGCCACACGAACCATCGTAGGAATGAACCAATGGATAACCCTCAAACACTATTGGTCCAAACATCGCTAACCCGAGCGACCCGCCACAACGCCATACTGTGCACCTCCTAGGCCAAAACCGAGGCCACCATCGCGTTCCACGCGGAAAAACACACAGGATAGGCTGTTTACTCACCCGAAACGGAGCACCGGTGAAAGAGGCACTATTCACCATAGCTAGCTTGTGTGGGGCCCACACAACGATCCTGAAACCCATCGAGCGGACCATACCACGACGATTCCCTCAGAAAAACAAGTGGAATCGACTACTCGCTCGTCCGAAACGGACACACGGTGAAAACAGTACTATTCACTGAAGCTAGCTCGGGTGGGGCCCACGCCTGGATCCCAAAACACATCGAACGGGTTACACCATTGCGATCCTCTTGGAAATACACACAGGATGGACTAATCATCCGCCAAAATCGGACTCATGGTGCAAAAGCTGCGTTTCTCCGCAAACGCCAAAACACGGCCTCGTGGGGCCAACATCCCGTACTCGGTCCCAACACCCAGAAACCATCTCAAACAGTCCGTCGTACCATCAGAGTCTCAATTCCACTGACGGAACGTCAATCAGACGCTTCGAGTAGAAGTTACAACGGCTCGAAGTCGTAAAATAATAAAATAATATTATTTTATACGACGTTTCTAGCTCCTGGGCCACGATCCCGAACCTTTAAACCCTCGAACCCACACTGGAGGGTTCGAATCATCGTCAAGGTCGTGTCGCTGCAAACGGCCCGCGAATCCGGCTCCCAGATTGCAAAATACGGGGGTATAAAGACCCCTGTATGATAAAAGAGGTCGGACCGACCTGGACCGGCCGCAGCCGCCGGCCCGCCCTGGCCGGCGGCCCTCCGCCGCGCGCCACCGCCACGCTGCCGCTCCGGCGGATCTTCTACGGACCGACGGGGGCACCACGGTGGTCCGTCTTACGATCCGGAGGAGTCTACACGACCCTCGGGACCCGATCTACACTACTACGACTTAAATTTGCAGAAAAACGCAGCAAAAACGGGATCGGGGGTTAAAACTCAAATCCGCCTACCTCGCGGGTGAAACTCCAATGTTCTGCCTTAGATTTGCGCTCCAGAGCTTCCGCTGCGCACTCCTGGAACGTCCGCCATAGAATTACGAGCTCGTGGGCGCTTCGTTTGCTCGATTCGGCGGAGCGGCGGTGAAAAATGGCGAAAACGTCGAGAGGAACGATAAGGGGGGGGGGGGCTGATATTTATATCAGCCGCTCGCCGGTGCCAAACCCGCCTCGGACCCGGCGCCCGATGTGAACAAAAGTAAGGTCTCCCCTAAGGTAAAAACACCGTTCTGAACGCAACGGAGGACTCAAATTTTCCATCCGAGACTCCGTTCAGAAGTTATCCGAACCGACACTCGCACGCTAACTTCGCTACTTATTTACGAAAACGCCCCTGGTGGCGTTTCTCACCGCAGGCCCACGCCCACAAAGTTTACATCCAGCCTAGGGTAAACGACACATTCCGGATGCAACCGTGCCATCAGATTTCCGTTCTGAGCTATCTTTTAGGAGATATCACACCCCCGCCACGTTCATGGTATAAAAATACTAAATATTTTTATAAAATTAATTCCGGGCACACCGGGCCTCGGAATCACACGCCGTCTTCACGCCTAGCTCTGGAATTATTCGTAGAAATATTCCAAAGTATGACAGGTCAAAAGACCTGGGTCGCTACAATTGCGTACGACACAAGATATCGAGGAAAGTCGTGATTACGTGTAAAGCAAGCTAAGCTAGTGTTGTGTGTAGTGAAAGATTCCTTTGATGATTTATATAACATAAAAACAAAATATTTCTCATAAAAGTCTCGGGTGTTACAGGTCATCAATAAATCATATAATCCACTTTAAAGAAAAATTAATATTTAATTTTCAAATATTAATAAATATGTAAAATTTCATATTCATAATTTTCTTGAGATGTTACCTTCTTCATCCCTTTTGGAAATTGTGTCCTCTCAATTTTAAAATTGGGATTGGAAACTATATTGAAAGTACCACATCAGATAAAGAGTAAATAAAAATATCACATTAAAGGAAATAAATATATGTACAAAGGTCACCTGAGATAACTCATACTAGTATTCCATGAAAACATGGATATGGAGGAGAAACTAAGTGTCCTGTTCTGATGGAGAGTGATAGAAAACATGATTATGAAAAAGTCAACCATTAGAAAATCACAAACATGTGATGTGTTAAATGGTCTTTCATTACCCATTAGGAAATTTTAAAAGTAAAAAGAATTATGTTACATTTCATAAAGTTGAGGAATTTGTTTATGAGATTAAATAAAAATATAAAGAAACAAACTTACTTCTCATGTAGACTTTCAACCATTACAAAATCTCTACCAAAAACACATCTATTCTCTAAATGAAAAGTATTCGAGATGACTTGGTCACACTGAAGTGCTAGAACCATCTTCTAGAGTATAACATAAAATACAATAGATGAACTATTTATTTCCCAAGAATTTAGACACCAACCAAAACCAAAAATGTTAGTACATGATCAGATAATCCCCAAAAGGATAATCATTTATAAAAATAAATACTACTCTTAATCTCAAAAATTGAACAAACAATACCCAAAGTTTAATAAGTACCATTATATAAACAATTGTCCTTAAAATACTTCAATATAATCCAAACTATGATTGGTACCCAAAACGTAGAATAATTTGATTACTTAGTCATCCACGTTATATTGTATCTTCAAATAATATCAACTACTCTTAATGTCACATTCATAAAAGTAATTATCCTAATCCCATATTCTCTATGATAGATAAGTAACCTAAATAGATATAAGTCCACAATAAAAAAATAGATAAAAATCCACCATTACTCCTCAAGTGAAATCTCATAGTATTCTATTTTCCTTAGGCATATAGTGTTCCCAATAGAGCGAATGTCTACCAAAATAGCATATATCACTTAATCACCATATCATTTTCTAATACTAAGGATATCCATTTGATAAACTATAAGATCCCAAATCAACATTTTATTGATCACTAAAATAATTTAACTAAAAGAATTATTCACACTTACCAGGGACTTTACGTAGTCCAGTGGTAGGCGATAAATCCCTGTCGCACATCGGTTGTGGGTTCGATTCCCACATCTTTGTCCGATGCGACGGGTTTTCACATGGTCAGCGTGTTGTCCTTTTTCCAAAACTATATTTTATAAAATTCCCAAAATGAGATAAATTCTTCATAATAGTAGTTACATAATTTAACTACCAATGTTATCTCATACATCACATTTTCGTCCCAAAAATTAATAACTTGTAATTGCCTCAAATTCAAAGATCATATAAACCCAAATGGTTATTTATAACATATCCACAGAAGAAAATATAATTCTTCCATGAATAGAATTTTCAGATAACAAATTGCAGGGTTACACATACAAGTGAATCTTTTTCCAATGTAATCCCATCAACATAAATCAGTAATACTTTTAAACATTTCTCCATCCATTTATTTCCACAATGGTTCTTCCCGGACCAAGAGGTTATCCTATAGAATAGGGCATTGACTCAGGTAATTCCTAGGACCCCTACATTTACAATTAATGATTGTAAATGGATTATTGGGATAATTTTTATTTTCATTCATTGTTCTATTCATTTTTTCACAGATATTAATTACTTTATGTTCTTATTCCTCACACATAAAGCACTTATTTGTTCTATTGAAACACTTTCCTATGTGTCTCCTTCCACATGTCCTGCAATATGTAAATTTATCTTTCTTTTCTCCATGGTCTCCTCTGCTCGAGCTCGAATCATCCATTGCCTTTCTCTTCATTGTTGAGTATGGGAATTGGTTAATATTTATATTGTTGATCATATATTTGGAAAACTAATTCGACATGAAAACAATATCTTATTCACCTATCAAAATTCCATTTTGTTGCAAATTTCCACCACCGTTCCAACCTTGTACATCTTATTCAATTTTACTATGACTTTCTTGGAAACCACTATTGACATAAACAATAAAGCCTTTTGTGAGTATTAATAGTCATAAATCATTTAGAGAATATCATGACACATTATTTTCAATAAAAAACACATTAGGATTAACCAATGTTATTTATTCTCATCATATATTAAAATCCATCAAATAAGTTTTTAATGAAAATGTGATTTATCCTAAGTATATCCCCAGGGACATCCGTAACCAAGAGTTCAGAAAGGCCAATTGTTGTGCACCAGTTCCCATTCGAGTCTAGGTCAAAGCGGTGTTTTTGGGTTTTACCCCTAAGTACATATGTGCCCGAGTTGCCTCTACCTACTCATATCCAAAGAAGGATGTATTTCTTGGAAAATACACAATATCTATACTTTACCAAAATTCTAGTATGTTCTTCTATACTAATCCTCAAAGTCTATCTTAGGGCAATGTTCCCTAATCAGAGTATTTCTAAATCTAACTTCTAAGATTTGTACTAAAATTCCTCTGATATCACCTGTAATTCCCCGACCCCAGTTACCTAGAGTCGGTGCATTATTTAATAACATTGGCATGATCACATGAGATCAAATCATGAATGGCAAATTAATTTAGTAGCCTTATAAATTCTAGATACATACATAAGTTTTACATTACATTATAAAATGAAAAAAAAACAAAATTGTCTCCTTTGAACAAAGTCGTATCCCATAGACTATCCCTTTTGGCCGTTTATAGTATACATCATGGATTCCAGGGAAAAACAAAACATAGAATGTGGTGATATTAGGTTCTCAATAAGGAAAACAATATAGCAGAAACATTCATAAATAATCATCAACATTTAAGGCAATGTATAAGACAAAAACACAAGCCTTTTAAACTTAAATTTATAAAAAGTATGAAAAATATATATCAAATAATTCCATTTAATAATTCACATGGATATTATACTAGTCTAATAATCACATTTAATATCAATAGGTAATTTCATAATGATGGAATGCATAATTATGGACATCATAACCAGAATGTCAAGTCCTCGGGCCAAGACTACAAATAATATTTTTTCAAGGCCTTGTGCGAAAACACTAGTTTGTCTCATTAGAACTACCGATGCATCGAGGATATATAGAAGGCTCTATCCATCACTTACTATGTCCAATTCATTCCTTATATGAAATGTTTGAAACATAATATAAACATTCATATTAAAACTAGAATATGAAGTATAAATATTTGTTTCCACAAACCATGAACATTATAAAAATAACACATCCATAGTGAAACATAACTCATTAAACACAATATGGAAGATTGATTAAACCTCAATCAATAATAATGAAGTATATTGACATCGATGAAAATAATCAGTAAAACAATTGGAGAGAAATATCTCCTTTTTCTTGAAAACATTTAAAAGTCTCACTATTTATCAAGAAGCCGTTAAAAATAGATTTCAGAATCAAAGTGTCCCATACCACTTTGAAACTTTTGAAAAAAAATTTATTTTGAAAACATTCATGTCCATATTAAAAAAATCCTTAAAACTATTTTTAAAACATGGATATTAATGAGAATGATTTAGAAGAATAAATATTTAAAACATTTAAAATTATATTTTTGTTAGAGTTCCTAACCAAATGAAAGGAACTTGAATAAAAATAATTGATGTAATAAAAAAATTATAATATCATGAGAATAAATGGTTTCATGATATACAATGTCAATGTACATTTTATAGTCCATATAAAAGTGAATTGGCACATAACAACGAGGAAGTCTCAATAGAATATAAATTGAGATGAAATCCCTTATAAAGATTGTATCCTTAGGTTAAGGATAAATCAATGACATAATTATGTGTGAAAAATATAAATACACTCAATATGATTGGATATCTAGTGTAAATCAATAAGAGGACATTCACACATATTCTTGTAACAACAACACCAATGACTTGGATGTTTAACCCAATGAATAGAAATTTAGTTAAGATTACTCTTATCAAGTTCATATCGATGACTTGAGAATTTATCAATGGAGTTATTATGTGTATCAAATGTATATCCAAAAAAATGGGAGTGTTAATTACTACATAAATAATTAAATAGTGATTTCACACATAATCGTGGTGTAAAATAATCAATGAAGGTTGCGTAAAACCCATTGTGTGGAAATAAAAATTAGAAATTCCCTTACCGATTTGGTAACTTATGAAACATATACCCCATGAAAGAAGGATCATAAAATGAAGTTGTAAAAACCCAAAAATTAATTTTTATTACACAAGGAATTAAATCATGGGCAGTATATACAACACCCAAAATAAAATTGTGGCAATGTTGCATGAATCTCACAGTTATATGAAGTGAGATGAAATCCCCTTACCACATTGTAATCAATTGAGTCATATGACCAAAATTTAATAACCACAAAATGAATCATAGAATACCATGAATATTAATAGAATCAAGATTATATATATCAAATTTCAGAACACAATACACAACATGTAATAAATATGTGGTGAACAATACAAATCTCATGGAATGAAATGTTAGATAAGAAACCTCTTACCTCAAGTCCGACTTGTCTTGTATATTCATTGATCATCATAAATAATAAATATAAGTTAATTTATACTTTCTTAATTAATTTTTCATGTTTTATTATTCCTTTAAAATCAATTATTTTATTTTTATAATAATTAGTTAATTATTTTAGTTCATATCAGATATTTTGTCGATGTTTGGAACTTGAGTAAAAAATGGACATGTTATAATTAAAAATTGTACATGTGTTAAAAATTCTATTATCTCAAAAATAATATTCATGACATAAATCTCCTATATATATTATATATTTAGTATATATTTGTATTTATAATAGTACATAACATTTGATGATAAGAAATGGAATGTACCGTTCATGGAGATGGCAAGTCGTATGTACACATTAATGTTAAATTCATTTCTATTTCATATTTCTATGCATTTAAAAATTAATGATACCATGTAATATTATAATTCCCATAAAATATCATATATTATTTCATTAACCCTATCCTTTATATTTTCCACATATTTCATGAACGAGTTATATGACTTTGAGGGGGCGGTAATCCGCACTTCGTCAAATGAAGTTATCATATTTACCCATTTTGGAAACCAAAAAGGTATGATATAAATGAAAAATATAGTAGTAAAGAGACAATATAAATATAATATTTATCAAATATAAATACAGTTCCTTCATAATGGCCATGATGAGAGGTGGTAGGAGACATTTGAACAATCATCGTTTCATGGGGCAGTAGTTCACTATCCATTGAAACAGTATGTTTGTATCCATTAGATTGAGGTTTGTGGAAGTGTAGTTTGAATACTTCTCATACCAAAGACCTAGGACATTGAGGATACTATTTTTTCTATAAAATAAATGAATAAAGATAGTTTATGTGGCTGGATAAGTAAAATAAAAGAAAATAACTTAAGAGAAGACGTTACAGTTAAATCGGGTAACTCTCTTTGGTTTGAACCAAAAGATTTACTTGATGTGCCTTCTGCATAAGGTAAGGATTATATGAGGAAGAACGAGATATAGGTAGCTTAACTATGTAGAGGTTGGATGATCCAAGGGGCTTGGGAGGTGTAAATAATGGGTTAGAAGTGGTGTCCTTTTTTAAGGGGGGGGGGGGGCTGGGCTCTTTAGGAATGTTTGAAAATATTATTTTACTATATAAATATTTTTAGTTTCAAAAGGTCAAAAAATCATTTATGTAAAATATAATATGAAAAATGTTTGAAATTAAGTCATCCAATAATAATTCGAAAGGTTTTGTATATTGTTTTAATTTTTATAATATTATTTATTTAAATCATTCATTTATGAGGTAAACACTACATCATTATTGCTTCATAGATAAGTTTATTTATATTATTTTAAAAACTATAAAAAAATAACATGATATTGGAAAATGTTTTATCATTCAAATTAATATTTATATTCAAAGAGATAACGTATATAACCCCATGTAAAATTTATATTATTAAGACATCTTTGTAATTAATTTAAATTAATTAATATAAAGTGTCATTATCATTCCCATGTGGCTCCATGGGGTCCCAAAATCGACCCAAGGATTCCCATGGATGGTCATGTATCAACCAATTAGATTAGGACACATGTTATGGTAATTTAATATTATGATTGTATTATTTTTGACACTTAATTACCAGATTTACCTTTTAACCGTTGTAAATAAAATATTTACTGAAATAAATATTCATAATGTCTAAAAATAAATGTTATCTATTTGTAATACCCAACCCCAGTTACCCAGAGTCAGTGAATTATTTCAATATATTGTCATGATTACAAGGAATCAAGTCCCAAAGGACTGAGCAGTTTTTCAGTCTTGGAAAATAGATTATATACATTAATGTTACATTATATTATAAAATAAGAAACAACAACAACATAGTCTTCATTTACCACATTCATATCCCTTAGAATATCCATACTAGTCAGTCATAATATACTACTTTTTATCCTTGAAATAGAAAAACATAGAAAGGGTTGAACTCAGATGCTCATTAAGGATAACAATATAGCGAAAACATTCAAAAATATGCATTAATATTTAAGAAAATGTATAAAACTAAAAAACATCCCTTATAAACATAAACATAAGCATAATATGGATAAGTTAAATCAAATAATTCCATTTACTTATTAACATGGATATTATAGTAGTCGAATAATCACATTTAATATCAATAGCTTATTTTATAATGATGGAATGCATAATGCCAGAATTCATAACGACATAGTCAAGCCCTTGTGCCAAGATTACAAATAATATTTTGTCAAGGCCTTGTGCCAAGACACTAGTTTGTCTCATGAGACCTACCGATGCATCTAGGAGCTGTAGTGGGCTCCACCCATTACTAACTTTGTCCAATTCATTCCTCATATGAAAAGGTTTAAACATAACATAAACATTACTTTAAAAACTAGCATATGAAATGTCCATAATTTATCCATAAACCATGAATGGTATAAATAATACACATCCATAGTAAAAAATATCAAAAAACCTTCAATATAATATGGAATATTTGTATCATAATAAATCAACTTCAAACAATTTTAAATTCAATCAAGGGATGTTGACATACATGAAAATGAATTGTAAAAATCATTGAGAGAAATATCACTTTTTCAGGGAAACATTTAAAAGTCACAAAATTTAGAAAGGAAAAAATTTAAATACATCTTTGAAACAAAGTGTCCCACACCAATTTAAAAAATTTCAATGGAATTAAAATTTTAAAAACATTCATGTCCATATAAATAAATCCATAAAAACCATTTTGAAAACATGGACATTAATGAGAATGATTTAGAAAAATAAACAATTAAACCATTTAAAATGATGATCTACATGAATACTCACTTCTATAAAATCGTTAATTATTCCTGTTGAAAATATTTTTATGAAACAGAGATGTGGATGATAAAGTGGTCATTGTATATACTCTCGTAAAAACAACCTCGGATAATGAAGAGATTGTAGAAATAACCCTTACTTTGCACTTTCCTTTGGAAGAGGGCACCTTTAACGTCTTTTATAATGACCATAATATGTTATTAAATTATTGAGAACCATATTCCTGTTTATTATATCATGCATGACTCATTTATGACTTTATGCTACCCATTTAATAATGATTTCTATGTTAAAATAACATTTCTGGTAATAATCACTTTCTTTATCGTACGTGTTTTAACTTGTTATTCTTGATCATATTATTTAGATCATGATTTAAATATTTCCAGAATACTAACCTAGATTTAGATATCATATATATTTAGAATATAAATATTTATAATTTATATATATATGAAATGGAAAACACCATTTATGGAGATGGTAGGTCGTACGTACACATAAATGTTGTTTCCATTTTCATATCATATTAAACAGAAGTAAGTGAATAAGATATATGTAAGTATATACATACATAAATAAATAAATATATATATCTCCAGTATAATTATTATGTCATATATTACATACTTTTTAATAATATATATATTTATAATCCTCGATGAATGGTGGATGTGGGAATGAATCTCATCATGTTGTGGAGATGGTAATCTGTAGGTATGCACGTGTGACAATATCATTATATTGATGATGAAATCGTATGTAATTGGATGTTATATCATATATACATAATAATTAACTTTTTTTATTATTAAATCATTTATACTCATTATTATACTCATATAAATAATGAAGTGTTTGAATAAAAAAACTACACCACGATGTGGAGACGGTAAGCCGTACATACACACGTATGGTAACGTTTTCATTTAGAGGATATATAGAATAACCAATAGAGTGGTACCATATTTATAATAACATAATATTTTGTAGGAGGTACTAGAGTTTTTATTTTGGTATGGAAACAAAAAATAAATAAGAAGAGGAAGATGAAATGAACTTGAAAGAGGGTGGTGAAATTATTACCTCTTCTTCTGGGGTTTCCTATTGAGTTGATCAAAAGGGCTTGTTAAGTTGGCTTTATAATCAAATTAATCACTCTAGGTTGGTGTGAGGTATGTTCTGAGGATATTTGGGTAGGGTTTGGCTAATCCAAATGGCTTTGGTGGTGTTATTTTGAGAGAAGGGGAAGAACCATTTTATAAGAGAGGTGGGGGTCAATTTAGGAAAAGCTTGAAATATTATTTTTAAATAAATTCATTTTCAGATTATAATGGCTCTAAAATAATTTATTTCTAGGATTTTGTAGGGATGGGTCAAAAAACACTCAGCCAATAGGTTTTATATAGGTTTATGTCACCATATTAACCTTATCTTTTTTATTTTACTCTTAGTTAAATATTTTATCTTTTACTGTGTCTTCTTGTATTCATACACTGTATGGTTACTAAACAAAGTCTAAACTTCCAAGAGAACCTCAAATAGTTCAGTAATGAAATATATAATATTATTTAAGCCCTTTATCCGAACCTTATATTTTTTGGAAATTTATATCTACTAATAGTATATTATTTGTTTTAAAAAATATTTTATGTCAATGTAGACATTATTTGGTTTTTGGTTTTTTTGAAAGTCATAACAACTTGATTAAATCAAAAATGATACATTTAATCAACCCTAACATGACATAGTAACCTTGAAAATTCATGGATGTCATAAAATATTTTAAATAATATTTATTTTAATATTTATAATACCATCTATTTGATTCATTCTTTAATAAGGAAATTACCGCATCATCATTCTATCATAAATAATGTAATTTATTTAATGTCTAAAAATTATAAATAAAATACCATTATGTATGAGTTATTTTCAAGTTTCTAATTAATATTTATAGTCAAATTTATATTATGTGTAATCCTATATTAAAAATGGATTAGTTATTAAACATAAAATTTAACACTTTTTACTCTTCATTTAATTTAATATTAACAAATATCCAAATATAATCAATAAAAGGATAATATTTTATTCATAAGTATGTTTTTGGTCGAAATAAACTTATACAATAGGATTAATACATGCATTAGGGTAATTATAATGTCATTTTTACCTCCAATTACCATATTTACATTAAACAGTGGTAAATAAAACTCAAAAGTAATTATTGGAAAAAATGTATTTTCATGTTATTGAACAAGATTTTAAATACTGATATCAACCATTTCTCCTAAATATTTAAATTTCAGCTCATAGAAGGGGTAAAATTATGTTTTATGCTAATTTTCACATGCTCATAGAAGGTGGGTAAAAGAGGTTAAAAAGTTGAATAAAATTTTATACATCTAATTTAATTATAAAATGACTCCAGTGAATTAAATTGAACATTTATAGGTATTATATATCTATTTTTACATAAAATAATTTAAATAATGTAAATAATAATTTAAACAAAATGTTGGTTTTAATTAATAACGTAGTGTTTTCCACTATTCATCAAAAAATGAACGTCTTTAGAAGAATAACCAAAATTCACCCAATTCTAATTTTGATATTCAGAATTCAATCATGAAGACTATTTTACAAAATTAAAAACATATAAGTTTCATTTTTTAATTTTAAATTAATTCCCATTGCAAAAAAAAAGTGGGTTTTTAAAAAGTAAAAACTATCAAAAGATTGACATGTGTTTATGTCAAATTTAAATGTGAAATTACTTATAATTACCTATATTGTATTAAATGACAAAAATGTAATCTAATTATATGTCAAAACCTTTAAAATAAAAAATTTAACACTATAAATTATTTCAATTAAAAAATTTGATTGCAATTAAAACATAGTATTTTTTTTACTATTCATCAAAATACAAAAGATATCAGAAAAGTACCAAAAATTTATATAAACTAAATTTTTTATTTCCCTGTTCTAAATAATAATTTAATTTCTTTATATTGAATATATAAGTGTCAAATATTTGTTTTAAAAAAGGTTCTCCATTAAAAGGTGGTAAAATTGCATTTTTTTTAAAATACTTCTTGTATCTGAAAAAATGAATTTGTTCAAATATTATGTCTAATAAACACATAATATGTATGTTAAAATTATATAGAGTGTATATGATTAAAAATGAAGTTAATATTATTCATATCCTTTTTTAACGGCTAGTTTGGTAAGTTGTGGTGCATTCGATCTCGGTGTTGCGTATAGCACAAGATATTGAATTCCTTGAATGAGACAACGTACTATGAAATCTTGGGGTCTTACATTCTCCCCTCCTTCAATAAATTGCGTCCTTTCTGTTTTAATTTTTTCTTCCAAAATAAATGATTATAAATAAAAAAACTACATTTGTGGGAAACCCACATCAGAAACTGGATTAATAAAATTTAGTCATAATAAGAGGGAAATGGAAATTAAAAAGTCACCACCAAATTATGACTTCGATTAAGAGAACCTTGGTGGAAATTTGAGACACATAGGTATAAGAAAAACGTAAATATTTATAGTGAGTGATTGAGGTCATCAATCACAAACAAGTGTAAAATTGAGGGCCTCAAAGCTATCAATCTATGGTGATTTAAAATATCACCAGTTCAACGAAACATAAGATATTAGGATAACACATTTTTGTTTTATTATCCCTTACCTAAATTTTTAGTATTAATTAATTCATATAATAAGACGAAAAAAATATACTTGATAGGTAGAGTTTCATCCTTGAACTAATTCCTACCACAAATTCATATTTAACTCCAAAAGATAATAGAATTCAAAAATATTCTATTTATCCTAATTGTATTGGGTTTAAAAAAATAATAAATTTATAATTAATTTGTCATAATATGTAAAAAAACTACATTATACAAACCGTGACATCACGTATGAAAGTTTTAGGTGATCAACCCATTTCTCCCTTCGGTTACAGGTTCAAGTCTCACGGCCTTGCCGGACGCGACAGGTTGTCACCCAACCTCCGGGTTGTCATTTTTATGAAAATCCAAAAATAATCTCAAGAAATCATTTAACATTTACATTGTAAACATTGTCAAACTAAATCAATTCCAACCATTAGACGTATCCAAAATACCTCTGTCCAAACTCATAGTCCAAAAATTTATAATGAAGTTAAACACAATGAACATACTTTTTTCCATGTAGTAACATGTTAATACCTTTTTCTTTTATTATTTTTGAACACAATAAAACCCTAAATGACACTAATGCCTTATTGATTACATTAATGCACCATTATTCCATATATAATTCTGGATATACTCCTTCTATCAAAAAATGTTGTAAACACCAACAATAATGGATTATACAAATCATTAGTCAGTTTCATGGTAGTCAAGAATATTCAATATAATTTATCAAAATCAATCATATATTATTCCAAAATCACTACCTTAGTATCAAGACCATATTATGGATTATCTTTCTCTCAAACATATATATTCCAAAAAAATTAACTAGCTATTGAGTAACTATTCATGGTTTCACAGAATCTCAAGTCCTTAATGAAATAGTATTGCAGTACATTCCATTTAGACTCTATAATTCTTATATCTTGTACATCATTAGTACAATACTCAAGTGACATAATAATTTAATAACAACACAATAAATATAATCATTTATCTTCATCTTTTTTTGTATCATAACATGATTATTATCAAGTAGAATTATTTGGGGGTATACTCTGATTATTTGTACATTGATTCATGTAATGTCCCAACTCATTGTAGATAAAGCATTGTACATTTGAATCCTTTTTCTTACCCTTGAAATCTCGTTCATGGGGTCTATTCTTGTCCACACGTACAAAAAACTCCCATTCCCTTCAAGAATTTACCATGGTTAATCTTTCCATAGTTATCACATATGGGAAAATCCTTCATTCCCCTCTTCCATTTATCTTTCTTTCCCTTTTCGATCTTTTTTTATTTTACTTCCCTTTCAAAGCCATAGGAATCAGATAATTCATTAATTATCTTATAAACATATGATACTATTTCTTCTTATGATTAGAATACATGGGAGAATATTTCCCTATTAAATGTTGGCTTAATATAGTGAATGATATGATCCTTCCTAATCTTTCGATCATGTGTATTTCTGAAATTCTAATTCCATCTAATAGGTTCCATTTATAAACAATGACATACACTAGGTTGGTTTGTAAATAGCAATGCATAATTCCAAACTTGTAAAGTACCTAATGTAAATTGAAACGATTATGCATAAAATCTATACTCATAAAATGCTTTCTTTGGGGAAGTATTTACTCATTAATCCTTTATAATGTATTATAATGAAAATGTGAAATATTTTAAGCATATCCCCTGGGAGTGTTGTAACCAAGAGTGCAGCAAGGGCCGTTGTAGTGTACCATGATACCTCGGGTCAAGCCTAAAACTTCTTGTCATATTTTTCACTCTTAGGTACATCTGTGTCAGAGCCTCCTCTACCTGATCGTATCCAGACAGAGATGTATTTCTTGGAAAATACACAAAATCTCTACATTAGATATATTTTAGGATTTTATTCTATAATAATCATCAAATTATAACTTAGGGTAATGTTATCTAATCAGAGTTTATCTAAATATATTTCCATGGTTGTTGCTAAACTTCCTTTGATACCAACTGTAATGCCTCGACCCCAGATACCTAGAGTCGGTGCATTATTTTAATACATTGGCATGATTACAAGAAATCGAGTCCCAAAGGACCAATCAGTTTAGGAATCATAGAAAATATATTACATAAATTAATGTTACATTACATTATAAAATGAAAAACAACAACAACATTGTCTCCATTTACCAAATTCTTATCCCTTAGAATATTCCTGCAGGTCATTCATAATATACTTCTTCGCATCCTGGAAGAAATAAACCATAGAAAGGTGTGATCTTCGATGCTCATTAAGGATAACAATATAGTGAAAACTTTCAAAAATAAGAATAAATATTTAAGGTAATGTAAAAAACTAAAAAAATCCATTAAAACTTAAACATAAGCATAATATGGAAAAGATAAATCAAATAATTCCATTTACTTATTCACATGGATATTCTACTAGTCGAATAACTACATGTAACATCAATAGCTAATTTCATAATGATGGAATGCATAATGCCAGACTTCATAACCACATAGTAAACGCCTTGTGCCAACAATAAAAATAAGATTTTGTCAAGGCCTTGGGCCAAGACACTAGTATGTCTTATGAGACCTAATGATGCATCGAGGAGCTATAGCGGACACCACCCGTCACTTACTATGTCTGATGCATTTTGTATATGAAAAGGTTTAAACATAACATAAACATTCATATTAATACTAGCATTCGAAATGTCAATACTTTATCCATAAACAATGAATGGTATAAAAATAACACATCCATAATCAAACATATCATAAAACATTCAATACAATATGGAATATTTTTATCATAATAAATCAACTTCAAACAAGTTTAAAATCTTTTAAGTGATGTTGACATAGATGAAAATGATTTATAAAACACTTTGAGGGAAATATCAAATTTCCATGAAAACAATTAAAAGTCACAAAATTTAATAAGGAATAAATTTAAAGAAAATATTGAATCAGAGTTTCCACACCACATTGAAACTTTCGAAAGTAATTAACATTTTATAAACATTCATGTCCATATAAATAAATCATTAAAACCAATTTTGAAAACATGGACATTAATGAGAATGATTTAGAAGAATAAATATTTAAACAATTTAATTTCATGATCTAGTTAAAGATTTACTTCCATAAAATATTATAATATTCCTTTTGAAAATATTTTTATGAAACACGGATGTGGATGATAAAGAGGTCCATGTAGATACTCACGTAAAAACAACCTCAGATAATGAAGAGATTGTAGAATTAACCCTTACCTTGAACATTCCTATGGTCAATGTTAAGTTTGACCTCATATATAATGACCATGATATGTTATTAAATTTTATCAGAACCATATTCATATTTATTATATCATACATGATTAATTTATGACTTTAAACTGCACATTTAATAAATATTTCCATGTTAAATTAACATTTTGGGTAAAAATCGCTTTCTTTATCATACGTGTTTTAACTTGTTATTCGTGATCATATCGTTTAGATCATGATTTAAATACATAAAAAATATAAAACTTGATTTATATATCATATATGTTATGATAATAAATATTTATAATAGATAGATATATGAAATCGAAAAACATCATTTATGGAGATGGTAGGTCATACAAACGCATAAATGTTGTTTCTGTTTTCATATAGTATTAAATGGAAGTAAGTGAATAAGATATATGTAGGTGCATACATACATACATACATGTATATATCTTTCTCCAGTGAAATTATTATGTCATATATTACATACCTATTAATAATATATAATTTTATAATCATCGTTTAATTATGAACGTGGGAATGAATCACATCGCGTTGTGGAGATGGTAATCTGTAACATACCAAGATTTCATAGTAAGTTATTTTCATTAAATTTCATAGCTTGTGCTACAAACAACACTGAGATTGAGTGCACCACGACTTACCAAACTAGCTGTTCAAAATATGTTATGAATAGTATTAACTAGTTTTTGAATTTCATATACTCCATATAATTTTAACTTATGTATTATATGTTTCTTATACATATTATAAGAAAAAATTCAATTTTTTCAGATAAAAAAAATGAATTTTTCAAAAAAAAAATCAATTTTACAACCTTTTAATGGAGAACACTATCTAAATCCAATATTTTACCCTTTACATATTCATTTTGAAAAAAATTAAATTCTTATTTATAATCGGGACATCAAAATTTACATTGGATGAGAATTTGGTATTTTTCTAATAATATTCATTTTTTATGAATTGTGAGAAATACTGTATTTTAATTCAAAACTGCCTTTTAATCTAATTTATTTATAAGGTTATATTATATTTTAAATTGGTTATGTAGTGTAATTAGATTATATTTTTACCCTTTAATCCAATGTTGGTCATTGGAATTAATTTCACTTTAAAATTATACACAAACAAGTGTCAATCTTTTGATAATTAATGTTTCTTAAAAACACGCTATTTGTTTTCACAATGGGAATTAATTTTAAATTAACTAATCCAACTTATATGTTTTGAATTTGGTAAAATAGACATCATTTTTGAATTTGGAATATGAATTATATCTTAGGCTGAATTTTTTGTTTTGTTCTGAAAAACTTCAATTTTTGAGGAATAGTGATACCACTAAGTGGTAGTTAAAAATCCGACCATTTCATTTAATTGAAATTTTACCATTTATGTGAATTGAATTTCGAAAATCCAAGATAAATGGTGGTTATTAGTAAGTAAAATGTGGTTAAATAAGATAAAAATAACTTTTGGTGAATAGTAACTTTTTACTTTTATTTACCGCAGTTAAAGGTAAATATGGTAATTCAAGATAAACTAATTTTATAATAATAGAAAATTAACTTAACATTTTACCTAACCTTATTGGATGAGTCATGTCCGGAAATGGGCATCCATGGGTTAATTTTGGGATCCCATGGAGCCACTTATTAATGATAATGACACTTTAATTTAACTAACAAAATGTAAAGACAAAAATGACATTAACAAATATCTTTTAGTATATAAATTTTTACATGGGTCTATATAAGTCATCTTTTCAACTATAAATAATAATTGGAAAGATAAAATTATTTTCTAATTTATGGTAATTGTTGTATAATTTTTAGACATCAGATAAATTAAATTATTTTTGATAGAATAATTATGTAGTATTTACCTCATCAATATATTATTTAAATAAATTTGATTATTAATATTAAAATAATATCCAAAACCTTTCCAATTATAATTGGATGATTGTATTTATATGATTATTTATCTTATATTAGACTTTAGTTAGTTTTGTACATTTAGAAATTGAATATCACTATATAGTAAAATAATATTTTCACACTTTCCTAAAGAGCCCATCCTCCCTCTTATAAAAGGACACCACTTTCAACCCATTTCACACACCTCTCAAGCCACTTGGCTCATCCAAAACCTACCAAAATAATCTCTCACGATCCCCCTATTCCTCCTAGAAGCCTTAAAATATTATTAAGGCACTTCATGAAGTCCTTTTGGTTCAAACTAAAGGAAGTCATCCAAATTAAAGGTAACACTTTCTATGAAAATCTTTTTTTTATTTTGCTTCATTTTACTTCTCCAGTCCCCTAAAACCATTTTATTACTTTCTTTTATAACCAAAACAGTGTCCTAAATATACTAAGATGTTGTTATGAGAAGTATTAGAACTAAAATTACACACACCTCCATTTAATGGGTGAAGAACATACTGTTTCTTTGGATGGAAAACTAACTCCTCACGAAACGTTTATTGTTCGATTATCTCCTACCACCTCTCATGGTGGCCATTAATATGGAACTGTGTTTATATATAATATATATATTGTGTATATGTTTTCTTTATTCTTCTTTATTTTCCATTTATATCATTATTTTATGGTTTCCATTATGGTTAATATGCGATAATTTCATTTGATGAAGTGCGGACTACTGCCCCATCAAAATGATATGACACGTTCATGCCTTATGTGGAATGTATAAAGGATGGAATTAAAAATATTTTATATTATATTATACTGAAATTATAATATATCTATGTATCATTATTTTTTAATTAAATTAAAACACAAAATATAAATGAAAGTACGCTTTCGTGCGTACGTACGACTTACCGTCTCAATGAACGGTACAATTCATTTCTTATCTCCAAATGTTATGTACTATTATAAATAGATATATATACTGGATATATAATATATATATGTTATCTAAATCATTTATATCATTCTGGATATAATGGACTTTTGACCACATGGAAAAATTGTAATTATAACAAGTTCATTTTTGACTCAAGTTCGGGTCATCGATAAAATATCCAATATGAACTCAAATAATAAACAAATTGTTATAGCAAGATAATAAGTTATATTAAAGGAATAAAAAACATGAAAATTTTTCGTAATCAAGTATATATTAACTTAATTTTATTATTTAGGAATAACAATGAACATACAAGATAAGTCGGACTTGAGTTTAGGGGTTTCTTATCTCACTTTTAATTCTCTGAGATTTCCACTGTTCGTCAATAATTTATTGCACGTGGTGTATTGGGTAATTATGTTTGATATATATTATCATTATTATCTTTAAATTAATGTTATTATTTGATTAATTTGGTGGTTATTAACTTTTCTTCATACAAATCGTTTAATTACAACGTGGTAAGGGTTTTTATCGCACTTCTCATTCCCATGAGATTAATGCTATATTGCCACTATTTCATTTTGTGTGGTGTATGTACTACCCATGATTGTATTATATATGTAATATAATTAAATTTATGGGTATTTACATCTTCATTTTATTATAGTCCTTTCATGGGGTGTATGTTTCGTAAGTTACCAAATCGGTAAGAGAATTTCAAATTTCAATTTCCACTCATTGGGCTTTATGTATACTTCATTGATTATTTTACTCCAATATTATGTGTGGATTCACCATTTATTATATATTTATTAATTTACACTCCCATTTGTGTGGATATACTTTTCATACACATAATCACTCCATTTATTATTTCGTAAGTCATTGATATAAACTTGATAAGAGTAATCTTAACTCAATTTCCATTCATTGAGTTAAACATCCATGTCATTGGTGTTATTTTTACAATAATATGTGTGAATTTCATATGATTGATTTACACTGAATATCCAATCATATTTATTGTATTTATATTATTCACAGATAATTATTTCATTGATTTACCCTTAACCTAATGATACGATCTTTATAAAGGAATTCATCTAAACTTACATTCCATTGAGACTTATTTGTTGTTACACACCAATTCACTTTTTATGGTGTATATAATGTACTTTTACATAGTAAAACATTAATCCAATTCCTATAATGAAATTATAAACTATTTATTACCTCAATTATTTGTATTCAGGTCTCTCTCTTTAGGTTAGGAACTCTAACTAAAATATCATTTTAAATGTTATAAATATTTATTCTTCTAAATATTTCTAATTAATGACCATGTATTAAAAATTGCTCTAATGATTTATTTATATGGACATTAATGTTTTAAAATTTAAAATTCTTTTAAATGTTTCAAATCGGTATGGGACACTTTGATTCAAAAATCTATTTTAAGGAGCTTTTTGATAAATAGTGAGACTTTTGAATGTTTTCAATAAAAAAGGGAAATATTTCTCTGAAATAATTTCGATTATTATTTTAATATATGTCAATATCCTTAATTATCATCAGTTGAGGTTAATTTATTATAATAAAATATTCCATATTGTGTTGAATTAGTTATGTTTGACTGTGGATGTGCTAATTTTATACCATTCATGATTTATGGATAAAGTATTTACATTTCGAATGCTAGTTCTAATACAATTTTTTATGTTATGTTTAATCCTTTTCATATGAGGAATTCATTGGACTTAGTTAGTGACGGGTGGATCCCACTATAGCTTCTGGATGCATCAGTAGATCTCCTGAGACAAACTAGTGTCTTGGAACAAGGCCTTGACAAAATCTTATTTGTAGTCTTGGCAGAAGGCCTTGACTATGTGGTTATGATGTCTGACATTATGCATTACATCATTATGTGATTATATATTGATATTTCATGTTGTTATTCGACTTGTATAATACCCATGCCTATGTTTTATTATGGACTTATTTACTCAACTCATATTCCTACCATAAAGTGTTCATGTTTATTATTTGTAAACTCATTTGTTTTTAATTATTCACCATGCCTAATGTTTATGTTATCTTCCACTGCATTGCTTACTCTTACTGAGCATTTGACCTCACCCCTTTCTCATGTTTAATTTTCCAAGGATATTAAGAAGTTAGTTATAAATGACTTGCAGGAATTATCTTGGACGCTTCGATGTTTCTAAAGGAATAAATTATAGTTGTTTTTATTTTCATGTTGTAGTGTTAAAATTAGGTATGTATCTTGTTTCCAAGACTACAAAACTGATCGGTCCTTCGGGACTTGATTCCACGTAATCATTCCAATGTATTAAAACAATGCACCAACTCCAAGATTCTGGGGTCAGGGTGTTAAAGTTTGTATCAGAGGAAGTTTAGTACAAACATTGGAAACTAGATTTAGATAAACTCTGATTAGAGAACATTACCATAAGATAGACTATGAGGATTAGTATATAATAACTTCCTAGAATTTTGGTAATGTAGAGATTTTATGTAGTTTCTAGGAAATACATCCCTGTCTGGATACGAGCAGGTAGAGGTAGCTCTAGAACAGATATACCTAGGACTGAAAAATCCGACAAGGAGTTTTGGGCTTGTCTCGGGGTATCCTGGTACACGACAATAGGCCTTGCTGCACTCATGGTTATGACACTCCCGAGGAATATTATTAGGATAATTTAAATTTTCATTACAAACTGATTTGAAATATTTTTATATAAGATGATAATAAATGACCTCAGTTAATCCTAAGGTGTTTTATATTGAAAATAAGGTGTCATGATATTCTCAAAATTATTTTATGACTAATATTACTCACAAAATGATTTCTGGTTTTAGTCAATGGCTGTATTCCAAGGAAGTTAGAGTAACATTGTGAATGATGCACAAGGTTTGAACGATGGTGGAAATGAGAAACAAAATGAAATTTTGATAGGCATAAAGGATATTGTGTTCATGCCGAATCAGTTTTCAAAAAATATGATAAACAACATATATATTAACCAAATCCTGGACCCAACAAGGAAGACAAATGTGGTGAATGATAAGAGCTCTAGTAGTGAAGTGTATGGAGAAAAGAAATCTCATTTTCCATAATGCAAGAAATGTGGATGGAGACACATAGGAAGGTGTCTTAATGGAAGAAAGAAATAAATTATGTGTGGGAAAGATTGACATAAAGTAAAGAATTTCTTCGAAAAAATGAAGAGTACTATTGAATAAAATAAAAATTGTCCTAGGAATCAATTTGCAGTCATTTTCCGTAAATGTAGGGGACCTGGCCATTACCCAAATGAATTCCCTATTCATTAGGATATCCTCTTGGTCAAGGAATAAGCTATGTTGAAATAAATTGATGGAGAAATGTTTAAAAAGTATTAGTGCTCTTTGTTGATGGGATTACTTTGGAAAAATTTTAAATTTTATTTTTAACATTGTAGTTTTTCATGTGAAAATGATATTTGAGGAATAATTATATTTTCCCTTGTGGATATAGTTATAAATAAATAGTTTGTTTTATATGATCGTTGAGTTTGAGGCAATTACATGTTATTAATCTTTGGGATGAAAATGTAAGGTATGAGATAATAGTTTTGATGAAATTATGTTATAGTTACTTTGTGGAATCTATCTCATTTTTTGGAATAATATAAAATTATATAGTTTTTGAAAAAGTACAACATGCAGACCGTGTGACAACCAGTCACATTGGACAAAAGATGCGGGAATCGAACCCACAACTATAGTGCGATTGGGATTTTTCTCCTACTATTGGACTACGTGATGTCCCTGGTTTGTGTGACAAATTATTTTTAGTTAAATGATTTTAATGATCAATAATAATTTGATTTGGGATCTTACGTCTTATTAAATGGATATCCATAGTATAGGAAAATGATTTGGGGATTAAGAGAGAAATATTATTTTGTAAGACATTCGTTCTATTGGGAATACTATATGCCTAAGGAAAATAGAATACTATGGGATTTCATTTGATGAGTAAAGGTGATTTTTACCTATGTTTTTATTGTGGATTTATTGAAATTTGGGTTATTTATTTAAATAATTAACCAATCATAAGGAATATGTGATTAGGTTAATTAAATTTGAGTATGTGACTTCAAAAGTAGTCTATATTATTTAGAGATACAATTTAACGTGGGAAACTACGTAAGCATATTCTTCTGAGTTTTGGGATTCAATATTAGTTTAGATTATATTAAAAGATTTTATGGACAATTTTCTATTGAATGGTATTTACTAAACTTTGGGTATTGTAGGTTTAATTTTTGAAATTAATATGAGTATTTATTTCCCTAATGTATTATCCTCTTTTCGGATCATCTGATCTTTTACTAACCATTTTGGTTTTGGTTAATCTCTAATGAATAAGGAAATATATAGTTCATCCATTGTGGATTATGTGATTATCTATAAGTTGATTCTAGTGCTTCTGGTGTCACCAAGTCATCTTTAATACTCATCATTTAGAGTGAAAGATGAGTTTGTGTTAAGAAATGGATAAAGGATGAAACTCTACCAGTAAAGTATATTTTTGTTTTCTTATTCTAAGGATAAATTAATTTTTAAACATTAGAGAAGGGATATTAAAACCAAAAATGTGTTATCCTAATGCTTTATATTTTTTTGATCCAATGAAATTTTTAGTCATCATAAATTGATGGCTTTAAGTCCCTCAATTTTAAACTTGTTTTTGATTTATGACCTCAATCACACCCTATAAATATTTACATTTTTCCTGTAATTATATGTCTCTAATTGCAACCAATGTTATTGTAACGACCCAAAGTTTCATTAATGGAAATCCATCTTGATCAAATTAAATGTCTCTTTATGTTTATATAAAATGTCAACTTCATTGGTTTTATGTTAATAATTTTGACCGTTGCTAATATAGCCGTTGAACAGTGATCACATGATTAGTATAAATATAGGGATTTAACAAATCCAAATTTACTAAGACAAAGGAAGTGATGGCCTCATCCAGTAGAATTTCCACATACGAAGCCCATTTGTCGGAGCTTGGAAAAGAGGTGGCGTCTTTGGGCTTCGCTCTTGACCAAGCCCAAGCTGAGCTTCATCATGTCAAGCAAGAACGTGACCGTCTACGGGAAAAGTGGAAGTTTATTGAAATTACCACTCGAGCGATGTTATCCGAGCCACCCTAAGAGTCTGTCACCATCGCACACCTTACCCTTAGGTCTTATGAGTCTGTTTTAAGGGGTTATGTAACAAATAAGTAGTACTATGTTCATGTACATTATTTTTTGTATATAATAATGAATATAATTTCTAGTTATTTTTGATACATTTTAATTAGTTTTTAAAGTACAAATGATGTTTTTATTTATTATTTAATTGAGAAATCTATTTTATTAAATTAAGGAATTTTTGAATTAAATATTATTTTAATAAAATCATATTACTATTATAAAATTAACTTTTATTATATATTGGTGATGTTATAATTTTATGAATACAATTAAAATTTTTATTAAGGTTTCAAAGCCATTTCTGTCAAAACCCGTGAATTTTCGATAAATGTCGGTTTTTATTTTAAAAGTGAAAATTAACATATTTATAAAATTATTTAGATAAAAGATTTTTTATTTCTTGAATCAGGACGTCGAAATTATCCAATGGTGAATTTTTCATAATTTTCTGAGACAGTAAAAGTTTTGGGTAAAAATTAAATACCATTTAAATATATAATGTGTTTTATTACATCATAATGACCCAATATTGATGTAATAAAATACTATAATCTTTATTTTAGGCCAATATATGTTTTAAAATTAAAATTATGTGATTTTGGGTTTGTTTGACTTTCTTTTCAAAGCATTAATGGACCCCTCAAGACTTATTCAACACCTTTCCTTTTTAAATTAATTTCCATGGGAGTGTGACTCACCTCTACATAAGCAACCATAATATTTTAAGAAGTTTGGAATTTGGCATTATAAAATATTGTTTTCCTCTTCTCTTTGCCAAAATCCATGGTCAAAAACCATGGGATGGTTTGTGGTTTGGATTAATTTAATATAAGGGGTCCCAAACCTAAATAATAATGAATTACCTCACCTTTCTTATATAAACCCACCAAAACTCCCACTTCCTCCTCACTCAAAGCCTTTGTAGTTATTCTAATATCTGACCTAATCTCTCTAGAATCCTCCCAAGGTTCCCCAAGTTCCCAAGAAGCCTCTCACAAGCCTCTCTCTAGCCTTTGGAAGCACACTTCCAAGTAAAGGGTTTTTATTCCTTTCTCATTTTTGTCAATTTTCCTTAAGTTGTATTGCCCTTTAATTTCAATTATTAATGTTGGGGTATGGTTTCCCACCTCCCCCATACTTCCCTATTATTGTTTGAATTATGGGAGACCCCTTTATCTCTCATTAGACTCCTCACATGTACACACATTACTATGCCGAAATTCCGAAAAGAACTTCTCTCTCTTCTTTTACATTCAAGCAATAATTTTGTATCATGAATCTAAATTCCATTACAATCGTTGGGACATATATATATATGGACTATTTACTATCCATTACATGTAAATATGATGAGTAACCCCTTTCTCTCTAATCAACCATTTTTATGAATTTTTATGTCACGCCGTTACGCTGCCGAAATCACACCGATTTTTTAAGCCAATGCCATTGTGTAGTGGATACCATGCCCATTTATTTATCAAGGGTATCCACCTTTATACACAATTTCATATTGATTAAAATGTTTCATGTATTAATTCCACATTCCTTTATCGTGGAATAAATGATTATGTTTTATGAATCCATGTTTTATGATCCATTTGGCACAATTATGCATGAAATGAAATGTTTAAGAAGGGTGCGCCCTTAAAGGGCTCCAATGCATTGGGTAATGTATAGTATCATGATATATCATGTGGAATGAGGGTTGAATCATGTTAATTCAAGTGAAATGAGGGTTTACTCATGATTTATGTGCAATGAGGATTTACTCATGCTCCGTGTGCAATGAGCCTTGGCTCATGCTAATTCCATGTTAAGTGTTGTTGCCACATTTCCATGTTATGATTATCATGCATTATCATTCCTTTATGTTCATGTTTCTCTTATGCTCTATTGATATTCCTATTTTCTAACATGTATTATACTCCTCATGTTATTCCATGTGTACTCCCTTATTGGGCTTTATAGCTCACCCTTTTCTTATGCATGTCCTCAGGTTATCCCATGCAATGCTAAGTACGTGGGAATGTAGTGGTCATGTAAAGGAAGTTTTCAATAAAGATGTTGTATTTCATGTTTTAAGTTTTTATGTAATGATCCTAAGCCCCAAAGACACTAAACCTATCAATCTTCTTTGTTGTATCAAGTGATGTTTTATGTAATAAATCATGTTTAAGTTTGTAATAAAAGCAGGGTCGTCATAGTTGGTATCAGAGGATATGTTTAGTTATTTTTGGGATTAGGAAACCCTAGTAAATCTTTAGATACAATACTATGTATAATAAAAGCATCCCTAAGTTTTGGTAAGTACTGAGTAATTGGTTTATCAAACAAATACATCCCTATCTGGATACGAGCAGGTAGAGGCGGCTCTGGGACAGATGTATCCTAGGGGTATAACCCGAAAACACCGCTTTGAGCTAGACTCGAACGGGAACTGGTGCAAGACAACAGGCCTTGCTCCACTCTTGGTAATGACACTCCCGGGGGATATGTTTTGATAAATTCAAATTCTTAGTATGAACCCTTATTAAGGGAATTTAAAACATTCCCCTACGAATATATGTTAGAAAGTTCATCATGAACAACCTAGATTGAATCCTATAGACTCTTGAGTAAGGAAATAAAAGTTTATTTATAAGTCATCAACATTTTATTTGGATTTCCCTTTATATATTACCCATAACATTCCTATTATTCCAGCCAATGGCCAGTAATAGGAGGACTCGGGCTAACAAACATTTTGAAGATCAGTGTGATGACTGTACTAATGAGATGCCCAATCCAATGGGAGCAGGAATCGTGAACTTTGTCACACTTCACTCTTAGATAACTCAAGTTTTGAATAGAAACATGGGTCAAGATGAACGTTCAACCCCCACCCCCAAGAAAGAACAAGTCGCTATCGAGAGCATGACGAGACAAAGGCCTCCTACTTTTATTGGATCATCTAATCCCATGATCACTGAATAATGGATCATCTCCATTGAAAAGATATTCTCCATCCTCCAATATTCTGAACAAGATAAGATTCTCCTGGCGGCTTATCGTATAGAAGGTGAAGCTGATCAATGGTGGACATTGATCAAAAATACGAATCCTGAGGAGGAGATCGAGGCGTTGGAATGGAAGGATTTCCTGAAGATGTTTTTTGATAAATATTTTCCACGCACCCTCTGGATTAATATGGAAAGGGACTTCCTTTCCCACAAACAAAAAGATGAAGAATATGTTGGAGCGTATGAGGAAAAATCCACTAGGATTACACGATATGCTTCCGGATTTGTTGTTAGCCCCGAATGCAAGGTTGCCCGCTTCTTTGGTGGGATGAAGCCTAACTTGCGGAAACCATTAGCGATCCATGACTTCGAGAGCTATGAGGAAATTGTCTGATGTGCCCTCAAGGTCGAAATGGAGATCGGGGAATCCCATGGGTATCCTGGGGACAAGAAGCGTAAGGTGGACTTCAAATCTGGCGGACCGATGGATAAATCCAACGGTGCTCAGAAGATCCAGCACCCCACTTGCCAAAAGTGTGGGAAGAAGCACCCTGGAAATTGCCTTAAGGGGGAGAGGAAATGCTTCAGGTGTGGAAGAGAAGGGAACCTAGTTGTTAATTGTCAGCAAGAAAGTCCTGCGGCTGCGACAGAGGAGAGGAATGCTTTGTTCTAACCTCAACACGTTGTTCAGTGCTACAAATGTAAAGAACCAGGTCATTTTGAAAATCAGTGCCCTAATCCAAGGGTTTTCGGAGGCGACCAATAACCTCCAAGGAAGAAAGGAAGAGCTTTTGCCATCAGTTCTGCCGATGTGAACCCCGACAATGAAGTGGTGACATGTACACTAGTTATTCATTCAAGAATAGCGAACATACTTTTTGATTCAGGTTCTACGCATTCTTTTATATCTCGAATGTTTAGTAGAACAATCCCAGCACCACCACTAATCATGGAAGGAAAGATGTCGGTGAGTACGACAAATGAGGAAATAATTGAATCCCATGAATATAAGTCCTCCCCTATTATAGTATGTGGATTGAATTTCATGGCGAACCTTGTCATACTCCCTCTGGTGGAATTTGATGCAATTCTTGGAAAGGATTGGATTTCCTTATATAGAGCCAACATAAATTGTCGGGAGATGGAAATCACACTCGATATGGAGAATCGACCCCCCCCCCCCCGATTCTATACAAGTGTAAGGAGTAAGATGAATCTCCTTTAGACCCATCATCTCAAGCATGGATATTACTTCCTTATGAGCACATGTATCTGGCTCAGATGATTGAGTCCAACGAAGAAACCATCCTTGAAGAAATGCCTATTGTGAGGGAATTCTTTATAGTATTTCCCAAGGAACTGTCTGGTGTTCCTCCAAGAAGAGATGTTGAGTTCTCAATTGAACGTATACCTGGGGTGATACAATATCAAAGAATCCATATAGAAGGGCTGTTGTTGAGCTTGAAGAGCTGATGAAAAAACTACAGGAGAATCTGGATAAAGGGTTTATACACCCTAGTGCTTCACCATGGGGTGCACCAGTCCTCTTCATCAAGAAGAAGGATGGGTCAATGCGGCTTTGCATCGATTATCGTGAACATAAAAAAATCATGATAAAGAACAAGTATCCTCTCCCATTAATTGATTACTTGTTCGATCAGCTGCGTGGAGCACAATACTTCTCCAAGGAGGACATGCGGTCGGGATATAATCAAGTAAGGGTGAAGAAGGAAGATATCCCTAAGACTGCTTTTTTGTAAAAGATACGGACACTATGAATTAATAGTAATGCATTTCAGACTCACCAAATCTCTAGAAATCTTCATTGATTTAATTAACAGAGTCTTTAGAGATTACCTTGACAAATTTTTGGTAGTCTCTATAGATGATATTCTTATATACTCCAAAACCAAGGAGGATCCTGAGGAGCATTTAAGAACTGTACTAGAGACTTTGCGCAAGGAGAAGCTCTATGCAAAGTACAACAAGTGTGAGTTCTGGTTGATGGAGGTCTCATTTTTGGGCCATATCATCACAAGAAATGGGATATCTGTGGACCCCTCTAAAATAGATGCAATTGAGGGATAACTGAGGCCAACATCGGTAACAGATATCCGTAGCTTCTTGGGGTTAGATGGATATTATCCATGATTAGTGAGAAATTTCTCACTATTGTCCAACCATCTTACCAAGCTAACTCGGAAGGGAGTAAAGATTGTTTTGAGTGATGAATGCGAAGAAATCTGCAAGGAGTTGAAAAGGAGGCTTATCACTGTGCCGGTGCTCACTTTACACATAAGTGGGGATCTTTTTGTGGTATTCAGTGATGCATCGAAGAAGGTCTTAGGCTGTGTGCTGATGCAGAATGATAAAGTGATATCTTATGCCTCAAGGCAGTTGAAAATACCTGAGAGAAACTATCCAACGCATGATCTGCAGTTGGCGGCTGGGATCTTTGCCTAGAAAATCTGGCAGCATTATCTCTATGGAGAGAAATGTGAGATATATACTGACCACAAGAGTCTTAAATATATATTCACACAGAAAGAGATTAATATGCGCCCGAGAAGATGGATAGACCTCATCAGGGATTATGACTGTTCAACACATTACCACCCTGGGAAAGAGAACAAGGTGGCAGATGCCCTAATTAGAAAATACACAACAATTATATCAATGATGAGAATTGAGAAGGATCCAATATTCTTAGACTTGATGAAGATGGACGTGGGAATCATAAAGAAGGGAACATTGTCAATCCTTTCACAAATGATTTCTCAACCATCTCTTTTGGAAAGATTAAAGGATGCTCAAAAGGATGATGTGGGAATTTAGGAAAAAGTGGAAGCTATCAAAAAAGGGAAATCCTCAAAGTTTAATGTTAATGAAGAAGGAATTGTGCGGTTTGGGAAAAGACTATGTGTTCAATCATGTCCGGAGCTGAAGAATAAACTTTTGGATGATGCACATAGTTCAAATTTCTCTTTTCACCCAGGGAGCACAAAGATGTATCAAAATCTCCGAGGAAACTTTTAGTGGGATAATATGAAGAAGGAAATTGCTGATTATACATCAAAGTGCCTCGTGTGTTAGCACATGAAGGAAGAGAGGCAGAAGTATACGGGGATGATGCAACCATTGACCATACTAGAATGGTAATGGGAGAACATCACCATGGACTTTGTCACCGGACTTCCAAGGACATCCATAGGCAACAATGCAATCTGGGTTGTTTTTGATCATCTTACAAAGACTGCACACTTCATTGCTATTTGGGAGGATTTATCTTTGGATCAACTGGCCCAGATATATATCAGGGAAGTGGTAAGGCTGCATGGAGTACCACTATCTATTGTGTCAGACCGAGATCCAAGATTCACCTCTAAGTTTTGGAAGAGTCTACAAAATGCTTTGAATAATGAACTGAACTTCAGTACGGCCTATCAACCACAAACTGATGGACAATCTGAGCGGACTATCCAAACACATGAGGATATGTTGAGAGCATTCTCAAAGGACTTTAAAGGAGGATGGGATCAACATCTTCCTCCGGTTGAGTACTCTTATAATAACAGTTTCCACTTGAGCATCCAAATGGCACTATTTGAAGCCCTGTATGGGAAAAGGTGAAGAGCACCGACATGTTGGGATGAGGTCGGTGAACCTAATCTGCTTGGACCAGAAATGGTCGAGGAAATGGTGGAGAAGGTGAAAACCATTCAGCAGCATGTCAAGGCAGCCCAGAGTCGACAGAAGTGTTATGAATATAATCATCGACGTGACCTTTAGTTTAAAGTTGGAGACATGGTTTTTCTACGGATATCTCCGTGGAATAAGGTCATGAGGTTTGGAAAGAAAGGGAAGTTAAGTCCAAGGTACATCGGCCCCTTCGAGATTCTTGATCGTGTCAGGGCTGTGGCCTATCGACTAGAACTTCCACCTACTATGGACAATGTACATGATGTATTTCATGTATCCCTCTTAAAAAAGTACATACCTGACCCTTCACACGTACTCTCTTCTGAGGTGGTACAATTGGAAGATGATATTTCTTATGAGGAGAAACCAGTGAAGATCATATATCGTAGAGAAAAAGTTCTACGAAATAAGACAATGCCCCTCGTCAAGGTGTTGTGGAGAAACCACAAGTTTGGAGAAGTGACATGAGAATCGGAGGAATGATGAAGCTGAGTTACCCACATTTTTTTGGTGTGTGAAAAGGAAAATTTCGAGGGCGAAATTTCTTAAGGGGAGAATATTGTAACGACCCAATGTTTCATTACTGTAAATCCCTCTTGATCAAATTACATGTCACTTTATGTTTATATAAAATGTTAAATTAATTGGTTTTATGTTAAGAATTTTGAACTTTGCTAATATAGTCGTTGAACAATGATCACTTGAGTAGTATAAATATAGGGCTTTAACAAATCCAAATTTACTCAGACAAAGGAAGTGATGGTCTCATCCAATAGAATTGCACCATACGAAGCCCATTTGTCAAAGCTCGGAAAAGAGGTGGCGTCTTTGGGCTTTTCTCTTGACCAAGACCAAGTTGAGCTTCATCATGTCAATCTCAAACGTGAGCGTCTACGGGAAAAGTGTAAGTTGATTGAAATTACCACCCGTGCGATGTTACCCAGGCCACCCCAATAGTCTGTCACCATCGCACACATTAACCATAGGTCTTATGCGGATATTTTAAGGGGTTATATAACAAATAAGTATTACTATGTTCATTTACACTATTTTTTATATAATAATGAATATAATTTCTAGTCATTTTTCATACATTGTAAATGGTTTTTAAAGTACAAATGGTGTTTTTTGTTATTATTTAATTAAGAAATTTATTTCATTAAATTAAGGGATTTTTGAATTAAATAATATTTTAATAAAATAATAATATTATTATTAAATTAATTTTTATTAAATATAAATGATCTTATAATTTTATGAATTCAATTAAATTTTTTATTATGGTTTGAAAGCCATTTCTGTCAAAACCCATGAATTTTCGAAAAATGTCAGTTTTTATTTTAAAAGTGAAAATTAACATATTTATAAAATTATTTAGATAAAATAATGATATTTCTGGAATCAGGATGTCGAAATTATCAAACGGTGAATTTTTCTTAATTTTATGAGACAATCAAATTTTTGGGTAAAAATTAAATACCTTTTAAATATATAATGTGTTTTATGACATCATAATGACCCAATAGTGATGAAATAAAATACTATAATCTTTATTTAGGACAATATATGTTTTAACATTAAAATAATGTGATTTTTGGGTTTATTTGACTTACTTTTCAAAGCATTAATGGACTCCTGAAGACTTATTCAACAACTTTCCTTTTTAAATTAATTTTCATGGGAGTGTGACTCACCTCCACATAAGCAACCATAATATTATAAGAAGTTCGGACTTTGGCCCTATAAAATATTTCATTCCTCATCGATTTTCCAAAAACCATGGGAAAAACCATGGGATGGTTTGTGTTTTGGATTAATTTAATATAAGGGGTCCCAAACCTAAATAATAAAGAATTCCCTCACCTTTCCTATATAAACCCACCCAATATCCCACTTCCTACTCACTCAAAGCCTTTTGAGTTTGTCTAAACTCTGCCCTAATCTCTATAGAATCCTCCCAAGGTGCCTTAATCTCCCAAGAAGCCTCTCACAAGACTCTCTCTAGCCTTTGGAAGCACACTTCAATGTAAGGGTTTTTTCTTCCTTTCTCATTTTTGTCAATTTTCTTTATATTGTATTTCAATTCTAATTTCAATTATGAATGTTGGGGTATGGCTTATCACCTCCCCCATACTGCCCTATTATTTTTTGAATAATGGGAGACCCCGTTTTCTCTCATTAAATTCCTCCCATGTACACCCGTTACTATGCAGAAATTCTGAAAGGAACTTCTCTCTATTCTATTACATTCAAGCAATAATTTTGTATCATGGATATAAATTCCATTAAAATTGTTGGGACACGTATCTATATGGAATAATTACTTTCCATTATGTGTAAATATGATGAAGAACCCCTTTCTTTATCATCAACCATTTTTATGAATTCTTATGTCACGCCGTTACACTTCCAAAATCACACAGATTTTCTATGCCAAAGCCATTGTGTAGTGGATACCATGCCCATTTCTCCATCAAGGGTATTCACCTTTATGCAAATTTATTTATTGATTACAAATATTCATGTATGAATTCCACATTCCATTATCATGGAACAAATGATTATGTTTTATGAATCCAAGTTTTATGATCCACGTGGCACACATATGCCTGAAATGAAATGTTTAAGACGGGTGCGCCCTTATAGCGCTCCAATGCATTGGGTAATGTATAGTATCATGATATGTCATGTGGAATGAGGGTTGGCTCATGCTAATTCAAGTGAAATGAGGGTTTACTCATGCTTTATGTGCAATGAGGATTTACTCATGCTCCATGTGCAATGATCCTTGGCTCATGCTAATTCCATGTTAAGTGTTGTTGCCACATTTCCATGTTATGATTATCATTGTTTATCATGCCTTTATGTTCATGTTTCTCTTACGCTCTATTGATATGCCTATTGTCTAACATGTATTGTAATCCTCATTTTATTTCATGTGTACTCCCTTACTGGGCTTTATAGGTCACCCTTTTCTTATGCATGTCCTCAGGTTATCCCATGCAATTCTAGGTACGAGGGAATGTAGTGGTAATGTAAAAGTGGTTTTCAATAAAGATGTTGTATTTCATGTTTTATGTTTTTATGTAATGATCCTAAGCCCCAAAGACACTAAACCTCTCGATCTTCTTTGTTGAATAAAGTTATTTTTTATGTAATAAATCATGTTTATGTTTGTAATAAAAGCATGGTTGTTATAGTTATCCTAATCAAGATCATAATTTGGTGGTGACTTTTTGATCTCCTTTACCCTCTTATGAAGACTAAATTTTTTAACCAAATAACCGATGTGGGTTTTCCAAAATGGTATTTTTCTATTTTTAACCTTTTATTTTCGAAGAATAATTACAAATGGTGAGAATGAAATTTATTGAATAAGGAATGAATGTAACACCCCAAGATCTCATAGTAAGTTATTTTCTTTAAATTAAATAGCTTGCACAACACGCAATACTGAGTTTAAGCGCACCACGACTTACCAAACTAGTCATTCAAAAGCAGTTATGAATAATATTTACCGGATTTTGAATTTTATATACCCAATATAATTTTAACTTATGTATTATGTGTTGCATAGTCATATTATAAGTAAAATATCAATTTTTTCAGATAAAAAATGTATTCTAAACAAATTAATTTTACCACCTTTTAATGGAGAACCATTTTGAAATCCAACATTTGACCATTTTATATATTCATTTAGACAAAATAAAATTTTTCTTTATAATTGTTACATAAAATTTTACTTTGGATAAAATGATGGTATTTTTCTAATAATATTCAATTTTTTTATGAATAGTGAGAAATACTACATTATAATTCAAAACTGCCTTTAAATATAATTTATTTATAATATTAGATTATATTTTAAATTGTTTTTAAGTGTAATTAGATTATATTTTTACCCTTTAATCCAATGATGGTCATTGGAATTAATTTAAATTATAAATTATAAATCAAAAAGTGTCAATCTTTTGATAGTTAATGTTTTTTAGAAACATGCTATATATTTTGAAAATGAGAATTATTATTAAATTAGTTAATCCAACTTATATGTTTTGAATTTGGTAAAATAGACATCATTTTTTTATTTGTAATATCAATTATAGCTTAGGCTGATGTTTTGTTATTTTTGTGAAATCATCAATTTTTTAGGAATAGTGAAACCATTAAGTGGTAGTTAAAAATCCGACTTTTTCATTTAAATGAAATTATTCTACTTCTGTGAATTGAATTACAAAAATCTGAGATACATTGTTGTAATTAGTTTGTTAAATTTGGTTCAATAAGATGATTTTTTTGGTGAATAGTAACTTTTGACTTTTATTTACCGCTGTTAAAGGTAAATAGGGTAATTCAAGGTAAAAAGAATATTATAATAAAACAAAATTAACTTAACACATGTCCTAACCTTATTAGAGGAGATATGACCGACCATGGGAATCCATGGGTCGATTTTGGGACCCCATGGAGCCATTTATGAATGATAATGACACTTAAATTTAATTTACATAAAATAATGACAAAATTGACATTAACAAATATCTTTTAGTATATCAATTTTTACATGGGGTTATATAATTCATCATTTCAACTATAAATAATAATTGGAATGATAAAAATATTTCCTACATTAGGGTAATTTGTTTTTAATTTTTAGACATTATATAAATTAAAATATTTATTACACAATAATCATGTAGTATTAACCTCATTAATAAATGATTTTAATAAATATGATAATTAATATTAAACTAATATACAAAACCTATCCAATTGTTATTAGATGATTTTATTTCGACCATGAGTCATGTTATCTTCTACTTAAGTTAGTTTGGGACATTTAGGAACCGAATATCACTATATAATAAAATAATATTTTCACACTTTCCTAAAGAGAACCTCCACCCCCATATAAAAGGACACCACTTCTAAGCCATTCCACACACCTCTTAAGCCACTTGGATCGTCCAAACCCTACCAAAATAATCTCTCCAAATCCCCCTATTCCCTTTAGAAGCCTTACCTTAGGCAGAAGGAACTTCAAGAAATCCTTTTGGTTCAAACTAATGGAAGTCACCCAAATTAAAGGTAATTCTTTCTATTAAATTCATTTGTTTTATTTTGATTTATTTTACTTCTCTAACCCCCTAAACAGTTTTTATTATAATATTTTATAAAAACACAAGTATCCAAAATATACAAGGTTGTTTTAATGAGATTTATTCAAACTACACCTACACACAACTCAATCGTATGGGTGAAAAACATAGTATTTCTGTGGATGGAAAACTAACACCTCACGAAACGATGATTGTTCGATTATCTCCTACCACCTCTCATGGTGGCCATTAAGATGGAATTGTTTTTATATATGATATATATATTATGTCTATGTCTTCTTTATGCTTATGTATTTTCCATTTATTCTTATATTTTATGGTTTTCATTATGGGTAAAACGCGATAATTTCATTTGAGGATGTTCGAACTACCGCCCTCTCAAAATGATATGACTCGTTAATGACTTATTTAGAATGTATAAAGGATGGAAATAATGATATAATATATGATATTATACTGGAATTATAATATACCTATGTATAATTATGTTTTAATTCCATTAAAATATAAAATATAAATGAATGTAGCATTCATGCGTACGTACGGCTTACCGTCTCCATGAACAGTACATTTCATTTCTTTTCACCAAATGTTATGTACAGTTATAAATAGATATATATATACTGGATATATAATATATATACGATATTTGAATCATATATATCATTCTGTATATAATGGACTTTTGACCACATGGAAAATTGTAATTATAACAAGTTCATTTTTGACTCATGTTCCGAACATCGATAAATTAACCAATATGAACTCAAATAAATAACTAATTGTTATAGCAAGGTAATAAGTGATATAAAAGAAATAATAAACTTGCAAAAAATTTCTTAATCAAGTATAAATTAACTTATGTTTATTATTCAATAAGAACAATGATTATACATGATAAGTCAGACTTGAGGTACGAGGTTTCTTATCTCACTTTTAATTCTGTGAGATTTCCATTGTTTGACACTTATTTATTACATGAGGTGCAGTGGGTACGGAAATTTGATATATATTATCATGACTATATTTAAATTCATGGTATTATTTGATTCATTTTATGGTTATTAACTTTTTTTCATATGACATGTTTGATTACAACGTGGTAAGGTTTTTATCGCACTTCTCATTCTCGTGAGATTCATGCTATATTTCCACTATTTCCTTTTGTGTGGTGTACATAATATCCATTATTATATTATTTTTGTAATTTAATATAATTTATGGGTATTTACATCTTCATTTTATGACACTCCTTTCATGGGGTGTATGTTTCGTAAGTTACCAAATATTTAAGAGAATTTCAAATTTCAATATCTACTCATTGGGATTTACATATACTTCATTGATTATTTTACTCCACGATTATGTGTGGAATCACTATTTATTACTTATTTAGTAATTTACACTCTCATTTGTGTGGATATACTTTTGATACACATAATCACTCCATTGATAATTTCTTGAGTCATTGATATGAACATGATAAGAGTAATCTTAACTCAATTTCCATTCATTGGGTTAATCATCGAAGTAATTGGTGTTGTTTGTACAAGAATATGTGTGAATGTCATCTGATTGATTTACATGTAATATCCAATAATATTGAGTGTATTTATATTTTTCACACATAATTATGTCATTGATTTATCCTTAACCTAAGGATACAGTATTTAAAAAGGAGTTCATCTCAACTTACATTCCATTGAGAATTATTTATTGTTATATGCCAATTCACTTTTATATGGTGTATATAATGTACTTTGAAATTGTATATCATGAATCCTTTTATTCTCATGATATTATAAAGTGTTGATTACATCAATTATTTGTATTCAGGCGTCTCTCTTTTGGATTGGAACTCTAACGAAAATATCATTTTAAGTGTTTTGAAGCTTTATTCTTCTAAATCTTTCTCATTAATGTCCATGTTTTGAAAATGGTTTTAAGGATTTATTTATATGGACATTAATGTTTTAAAATTAAATATCCTTTTAAAATTTTCAAAGCGGTATAGGACACTTTGATTCAAAAATATATTTTAAACAGCTTCTTGATAAATAGTGAGACTTTTGAATGTTTTCAAGAAAAAGGGGGATATTTCTCTCAAAAAGTTTTGATAATTATTTTTATGAATGGGAATACACTTAATTATTATATATTGAGGTTAATTTATTACAATACAATCTTCTATATTGTATTGAATGAATTATTTTTTATAGTGGATGTACTATTTTTATACCATTCATGGTTTATGGATAAAGTATTTATATTTCTTATGCTAGTTCTAATACGAATTTTTCTATTATATTTAAACCTTTTCATATTTGGAGTGCATTGGACTTAGTAAGTGACGAGTGGATCCCGCTATAGCTCCTCGATTCATCGGTAGGTCTCATGAGACAAACTAGTGTCTTGGCACAAGGCCTTGACAAAATCATATTCGTATTCTTGAAACAAGGCCTTGACTACGTTTTTAGGATGTCCGACATTATGAATTCCATCATTATGAGATTATATATTGATATTTCATGTGGTTATTAGACTAGTATAATACCCATGACTATGATTTATTATGGAATTATTTACTCAGATCATATTCCACATGTTTATTATTTTTATTGTCATGTGTTTTAAATTATTCACCATGCCAAGTTTTTATGTTATTTTCCACTATATTTCTTATTATTACTGAGAATTTGAGATCACCCCTTTCTCATGTTTCATTTTCCCGGGATATGAAGAAGTTAGTTATGAGTGACTTGCATGAATAATCGTGGAAGCTTGGATGTTTATAATGGAATAAATTATTGTCGTTTTTAATTTCAAGTTTTCATGTTGAAATTATATATGTATCTTGTTTCCAAGACTACTAAACTGATTGGTCATTCATGACTTGATTCCTTGTAATCATGCCAATGTATTAAAATAATGCACCGGCTCTTAGATTCTAGCGTCGGGGTGTTACATAATCTATACGTATGCATGAGCGACAATATCATTATATTGATGGTGAAACCATATATAATTAGATGGTATATCATATATACAGAATCATTATCATGTTATATTTATTATTTACATCAGTTATAATCATTCTTATACACATCCTAATAATGAAGTGTTTGAATACCAAACTACACCACGACCTGGAGACAGTAAGTCGAAAATACACACGTGTGGTGATTTTTTCATTTAGATGTTGGATATAATAAATAATATGGTTTTAACATTTTATCATGAAATCGGAGTATGTATTAGGTATTGGACTTATTATTTTGGTATGGAAAAAACAAAGAATGAATAAGTGGAAGAAGAAATGAACATGAATGAGGTTGGTGAAAGTATTACATCTTCTTTGGCTGTTTCATTTTGAGTTGATCAAAAGGGATCCTTATGTTGGATTTATGATCAAAGTAAGGACTATAGGTTGATTTAAGGGATGTTGGGAGGCTAATGGGTAGTGGTTGGCTGAGCCAAGTCGATTTGGTGGTGTGATTTTGAGAGAAGGGGGGGGGACCCTTTTATAAGAGAGGTGAGGGTCAGTTTCGAAAAAGATTGAATTATTATTTTAAACTAAAATAATTTTTGGTTTATAAAGGCTCTAAAATGATTTATTTATAGGATAAGGTGGTGATGGTTCGAAAACCACTCAACCAATAGGTTTTAGATAGATTTATGTCACCATATTAACCTTATCTTTTAGATTTAACTCTTAGTTAAATATTTTATCTTTTACTGTGTCTTCTTGTATTCATACACTGTATTGTCAATAAACATACTATAAAATTCCAAGAACACCTAAAGTGGTTCATTAATGACATATATAATATTTTTTAACACCTTTTATGATCCTTAGATTTTTTGGAAAATTATATCAACCAATAATATTGTATTTGTTTTAAAACATAAATTATGTCAATTTTGACATTATTTAGTATTTTGTTTTTGTGAAAGTCATCACGACTTGATTACTTCGAAACAAGATACATTGAATGAACACTAACATGTCATATTCACCTCTTTTATTTGTTGATGTCATAAAAACTTTGAAATTATATTTATTTTAATATTTATAATACTATTTATATGATTGTTTCATTAATAAGGTAATTACTGCATCATCATTGTGTCATAAATAAATTAAATTATTTAATGTCTTAAAATTATAAATAAAATACCATTAAGTTGGAAATTTTTTTAGCTTTATAATGAAAATTTATAGTCTAATATATATTCTATTTATCCATATATTAAAAATGGTTTAGTTATTATACTTTGAATTTATCACATTTAACTATTCTTTAAATAAAATAAGAATAAATGTCCTAATATAATCCAAGTGGACCTAAAGGATCATATTTTAGTCCTATGTTTGTTTTTGGTCGAAATAATCTTATCCAATATAATTAAATAATTTTTTTGGGTAATTATAATATCATTATTACCTTTAATTACCGTATTTACTTCTAACCGTGGTAAATAAAAGATCAAAGTTACTATTCACCAAAAATTATTTTCATATTATTGAATCACATTTTACTTAATAATATCAACTGTGTCTCCCAGATAATTTAAATTAAGCTCACAAAAGCTATAAAATTAAGTTTTATGCAATTTTTGACATGCTCCAAGAATGTGGGTAAAAGAGGTTAAAAAGTTCAAAAAATTTTATACATCTAATTTTATTATAAAATTACACCAATGAATTACACTAAACATATATAGGTATTATATATATATATATATATTGACATAAAATAAATTAAATCACATAAAAAATTATTTATATAAAATGCTGGTTTAAAATAAAAAAAGTAATGTTTTTCACTATTCATCAAAAATTAAATGTTTTCCGAAAAATACAAAATATTCCTGCAGATCAAATTTTGATATTATGAATTCAAAAATGAAGTCTATTTTACCAAATTAAAGACATATAAGTTTCATTTATTAATTCAAAATTAATTCTTGTTGTCAAAACCAAAAAGCGGGTTTTTAAAAAGTAAAAACTGTCAAAAGATTGACATGTGTTTCTGTCAAATATATATTTGAAATTACATATAATGGAATAAATTGTATTAAATGATAAAAATATAATCTAATTATAATTCAAAACCTTTTTGATGAATAATTTAACACTATAAATTATTTTGATTAAAAAATTTGTTTCAATTAAAACATAGTATTTTTCAATATTCGTCAAAATATGGAAGTTTTCAAAAAAGTACAAAAAATTTAACGAAACTAAATTTTTATGTCTTACTTCAAAATAAGAATTTAATTTCATTAAATTAAAAATATAAAAGTGCCAAAGAATGGTTTTAAAAAAGGTTCTCCATTAAAAGGCAGTAAAATTGAAAGTTTTGAAAAATACTACTTTCATCTGAGAATATGAATTTGTTCATATATTATGTATAATAATGACATAATTTGGATGATAAAATTATATATAGTATATATGATTCAAAATACAGTAAATACTATTCATAACCACTTTTTGAATTGCTAGTTTGGTAAGTTGTGGTGCATTCAAACTTTGTGTTGTGTGTAGCGCAAACTATTGAATTGCTTTAATGAGATAACGTACTATGAAATATTAGGGTGTTATATTTTCCCCTCCTTCAATACATTGTGTCCTCTAAATTTGAAATTTTACTTCCAAAATAAATGGTTAAAAATAGAAAAATACATTTGTGGAAAACCCTCATCAGAAATTGGGTTAATAAAATTTAGTCATAATTAGAGGGAAAGGGAAATGAAAAAGTCACCACAAAATTATGTTCCCAATTAAGATAAAATTGGTGGAAATTAGAGAAACATAGATAGTGTAAAAATTTAAATATTTGCAGTGAGTGATTGAGGTCATCAATCACAAACAAGTGTAAAATTGAGGGCCTCAAAGCCATCAATCTATGGTGATTTAAAATATCATCGGTTCAAAAAAAACATAAGGTATTAAGATAAAGCAATTTTGGTTTCATGAAACCTTCCCTAAAGTTTTAGAATTAATTTATTGATAGAATAAGTGGAAAAAATATACTTGACATGTAGAGTTTCATCCTTCAACAAATTCATACCACAAACTCATGTTTCACTGCAAAATACAATAGAATTCAAAAATATTATATTTATCCTAATCGTATAGGATTTAAAAAATAATTTATTTACAATTCATTTGTTATAAGATTTAAAAAAGATAAATTATAAAAACCAGGACATCACGTCGGCCAGTGGTAGGTGATCTGCCCTTGTCGCCCTTTGGTTGTGGGTTCAAGTCTCGCAGATTTTCCGGACGCGACAGGTTGTCACCTAACCTTCGGGTTGTCCATTCTATGACAATCCAAAAATAATATCATGAAATAATTTAACCATAACAATTGTATCCAAAGTCAAACATAATCAATCCAACCTTTAGACTTATCCAAAATACTTCTGTCCAAACTCACAGTCCAAAATTTATAAGGAAGGTAAACACAATAAAGATCCTTTTTTCCATGTAGTAACATGTGAATACCTTCATCATGTATTATTTAAAAACACTATAACACCTTGAATTACCAGCATACCATATCGATTACATTCATCCTCCCTTATTCTTTATAGAATATTGTATATACTCCTTTTATACAAAAATGTTGTAAACACCAACAAAAATGGAATATAAAAATCATTAATCAGTTACAAGGTAGTAAAAAATATCCAATATAATTTATCCAAATCAATCATATATTATTCCAAAATCACTAAATCCATATAAGAACCATATTATGGTTTATCATTCCCTCAACCATACATTTTCCAAATACATTAACATGTTATTGAGACAATTTTCATGCTTCCACACAATATCAAGTCCTTAATGAAATAGTATTGCAGTACATTCCTTTTATACTCTATCATTATTATAACATGTACATCACTAATAAAATACTCAGATGACACAATACTTTATTTACAATATAATAAATCTACTCATTCTACTTCATCTTCAATAGTATCATAAATTGATTATTATTTACTAGAAACATTTGGTGTATACTCTGATGATTTGGACATTGATTCGCGTAGTGTCCCAACTCCTTGCAGATAAAGCATTGTACATTTGAAATATTTTTTTTACCCTTTGAATCATGTACATGGTGTCCATTTTTCTCCACAATTATAAAAAACTCACATTACCTTCATGCATTTACCAAGGGGATTCTTTCCACAGTTATCACATATGGGAAAATCTTTCTTTTCCCTATTCCCTTTATCCAACTTTCTATATTCCATCATTTTTATCTCTTCCTTCCCTTCAAATCCATAGGTCTCATAGAATTCATTAATTATTTTATTAACACATGATACTATTTCTTCATATAAAGATAACACGTGGGAGACTATTTCCATTTTAAATGTTGGGTAAATACCATGAAAGATATGATCCTTTTTTATCTTTTGATAATGAGTATTGCTAGAATTCTCATTCCTTCTAATAGAAACCATTTCAAAATAATGTCATACACTAGGTTAGTTTATGAATCACAATGCATAATTACAAACATGTAAAATACAAAACATAAATTGAAATGATTATGCATATAATCTACAATTATAAAATATTTTCTTTGGGGAAGTATTTACTCATAAATCCTTCAAAATGCATTGTAATGAGAATGTGAATTATTCTAAGAATATCCATCGGGAGTGTCGTAACCAAGAGTGCAGCAAGGCCTGTTATCATGTTTCAAGATACCTCGGGTCAAGCACGAATCTCCTTGTCGGAGTTTTCACTTCTAGGTACATCTGTGCCAGTGACGCCTCTACCCGCTCATATCCAGACAAGGATATGTTGCTTGGAAAATACACAAAAAATCAACATTACCAAAATTATATGAAGTTATTCTATAATAATCCTCAAAGTCTATCTTAGGGAAATGTTCTCTAATCAAATTTTATCTAAATCTATTTCCAACGATGTTGCTAAACTTCCTATAATACCAACTATAATACCCCGGCCCAAGTTTCCCAAAGTCGGTGCATTATTTTAATACATTTTCATGATATCATGGAATCAAGTCCTGAATGACCAAATAGTTTAGCAGTGTTGGAAAATATATTACATACATGAAAGTTACATTACATTATAAAATAAAAAACAACAACAACATTGTATCCATTGAAAAAATTCATATCCCTTAGACTAATCATGCAGTTCAGTCATAATATACTTCATTGCATCCTGGGAAAAATAAAACATAGAAAGGGGTGATCTCATATGCTCAGTAAGGATAATAATAAGGAGAAAACATTGATAAATATACATAAATACTTAAAAAAATGACAAAAAACTAAAATAAAAGCCTTTTAAACTTAAACATAAGAATAATATGGTGAAGATAAATCAAATAATCCCATTTACTTATTCACATGGATACTCTACTAGTTGAATAATCACATGAAATATATATATCTAATTTTATAATTATGAAATGCATAATTCCAGACTTCATAACCACATTGTCAAGGTCGTTTTCCTAGACTACAAATAAGATTTTTTCAAGGCCTTGTTCCAAGACACTAGTTTGTCTCATGAGACCTACCGATGCATCGAGGAGCTATAGCGGGCTCCACCCATCACATACTAAGTCCAATGCATTCCTCATATCAAAAGTTTTAAGCATAAAATTAACATTCGTATTAAAACTATAATACGAAAGGTTAATACTTTATCTATAAACCCAGATTGGTATAAAAATAACACATCCATAGTCAAACATATTAGCAAACATTAAATTCAATATGGAAGGTTTATATCATAATAAATCACCTTCAAACAAGTTTAAAATCCATTAAGGGATGTTGACAAAGAAGATAGTGACTTGTAAATCTCATTGGGAGAAATATCACTTTTTCATTTATACATTTAAAAGTAACACAATATATAAAGGAATGCATTTAAATAATTTTTTTAATAAAAGTGTCCAACACCACTTTGAAACTACTGAAAGGAATTAACATCTTAAAAACATTCATGTCCATATAAATAAATCCTCAAACACCATTTTCAAAAAATAGGCATTGATGAGAATGATTAAAAGAATAAATATTTAAACCATTTAATATGATGATCTAGTTAAAGAGTCCCTTTAATAAAATCATAAAACATTGCTTTTGAAAATATTTTTATGAAACATGAATGTGGATGATAAGGAGGTCCTAGTAGATACTCACGTAAAAACGACCTCGTATAATGAAGAGATTTTAGAATTAACCCTTACCTTGCAGTTTCCTTTGGTCGAGGGTATGATTAATCTTCTATGTAATGACAAAAGTTTGTTATAAAATTATAATATAAGAACATTCATATTTATTATATCATACATGATTCATTTATGACTTTATACTACACATTTAATAATTATTTCTATGTCAAATTAACATTTCGGGTAATAATCTCTTTCTTTATCGTACATGTTTTAACTTTTTATTCTAAATCATATCATTTAGATCATGATTTAAATACATAAAAAATATAAAACATGATTTATATATCATATATATTTAGAATATAAATATTCATAATAGATATATATATTAAATGGATATCACTGTTTAGGGAGATGGTAGGTCGTACATACGCGTAAACGTTGTTTCCATTTTCATATCGTTTTAAACAGAAATAAGTGAATAAGATATATGTTTGAACATAAATACAGATATATATATATATATATATATATCTCCATTAGAATTATTATTTCATATATTACATACTTATTAAAAATATATATTTTTATAATCATCGTTGAATGGTGAATGTGGGAATTAATCTTAGCATGTCGTGGGGACGGTAATACGTATGTACGCACGAGCAACAATATCATTATATTGATGGTGAAATTGTTTTTAATTGGATGGTATATCATATATAAATAATCATTAAAATGTTTTATTTATTATTTACATCAGTTATACTCATTATTATACCCATCCAAATAATGAAGTGGTCAAATAACAAACTACACCACGATGTGGAGATGGTGAGTCGTACGTATGTACGTATGGTGAAAGTGTCATTTAGTGGATGGATAGAATAAATAATATAGTTGTACCATATTTATAATAACATCATAGTATATAGGTAGTACTGGAGTTATTATTTTTGTGTGGAAACAAAAAAGAAAGAGTAAGTGGAAGATGAAAAGCACATGGAAGAGGGTGGTAAAATTATTATCTCTTCTTTGTGTGTTTCCTTTTGAGTTGATCGGAAGGGATCCATAGGTTGGATTTATGATCATTGTAAGGAATGTAGGATGATTTTAGGAATTTTGGGAGGATATTTGGGTAAGATTTGGCCGAGCCAAATGGCTTTGGACTTGTAATTTTGAGAGAATGGGAAGTACCCTTTTATAAGAGAGGTGAGGGTCATTTTAGGAAAAGGTTGAAATATTATATTATAATAAAATAATTTTCGGTTTATAATGGTTCCAAAATTATTTATTTCTAGGATAATGTGGGTATGGGTCAAAAATAACTCAACCAATTATATTTATATAGGTTTAGGTAACCATATTAACCTTATCTTTTAGATTTAATCATAGTTAAATATTTTATCTTTTACCGTGTCTTCTTGTATTTTTAATCTATATAGTTAATAGACATACTCTAAAAATCCAATGGAACCTATAGTGGTTCATTAATTACATATATAATATTATTTAATCCCTTTTCCCGACCTTATATTTTTAGATATATTATATCAACCAAAAATATATTATTTGTTTTAAAAATTAATTTATGTAAATTTTGAAATTATTTTGTATTTGGTTTTTGAGAAAGTCATCACAACTTGATTACATCAAAAAGTTACATTTAATCAACCGTAACATGTCATTTTCACCTAGAAAATCCGTTTATTTCATAAAAACATTGAAATTACATTTGTTTTAATATTTATAATACCATTTATTTGATTCTTTCATTAATAAGGTAATTACTGCATCATTTTTTGGTCATAAATAAATTAAATTATTTAATGTCAAAATATTATAAATAAAACACCATTATTCAGGAAATATTTTTATCTTTATAATTAATATTTATAGTCATATTTATATGTTGTGTAACCAAATATTAAAAAATATTTAGTTATTAAACATTGAATTTATCACATTTAACTCTTCTTTAAATAAAATAATAATTAATTTCCTAATCTAATCCAAGTGGACCTAAATGATCATATTTTATTCCTAAGTATTATTTTAGTCGAAATACACTTATCCAATAGAATTAGGACATCTTTTAGTGTAATTATAATATCATTTTTACCTTCAATTACCCTATTTATTATTGACTGTGGTAAATAAATGTCAAAATTTGCTATTCAACAATAATTATTTTCATCTTATTGAACCATGTTTTAGTTACTGATATCAAAAGTGTCTCTTGGGTTTTTTTAAATTCAACTCACATAAGCGGTAAAATTCTGTTTTATGCAAATTTTCACATCCTCCTAGAAGGGGGGTAAAAGAGGTTAAAAAGTTCAACAAAATTTTATACATCTAATTTTATTATAAAATTACTCCAATGAATTAAATTGAACTTATATAGGTATTATATATATATTGGCTTAAAATAATTTATATAAAATAATTAATTATTTAAATAAAAATTTTGTTTTAAATAATAACGTTGTGTTTTCCAATATTCATAAAAAATTAAACATTTTCAGAAAAATAAAAAAAATCACTCCAAGTTAATTTTTGTATTATGAATTCAAAAATAAAGCCTATTTTACCAAATTAAAAATATTTATGTTTAACTTATTAATTTAAAATTAATTCCCATTGTCAAAACCGAAAAGCAGGGTTTTAAAAAGTAAAAGCTATCAAAAGATTGATATGTGTTTATGTCATCTATATATGTGAAATTACATAAAATGACATAAATTTTATTAAATGAAAAAATATTATCTAATTATACTTAAAATCTTTTAAAAATAAAAATTTAACAATATAAATTAATTTGCTTAAAAAAGATATTTTGAATTAAAACATTATATTTTCACTATTCGTCAAAATATGAAAGATATCAGAAAAGTACGAAAAAATTATCCAAACTAAATTTTTATATACCTATTCAATAGAATAATATAATTTCATTAAATTCTATATATAAAAATGTCAAATATTGGTTAAAAAGGGTTATCCATTGAATGTCGGTAAAATTTTATTTTTTTAAATTTTTTTCTTTTATATGAAAAAATGTATTTTTTTTCTTATATTATGTCTAAGAAACACATAATATGGATGTTAAAATTATATATAGTATATAAGATTCAAAATTAATTTAATACTATTCAAAACCACTTTTTGAAAGGCTAGTTTGGTATGTTGTGGTGCATTCGAACTCGGTGTTGCGTGTAGCGCAAGCTATTGAAATAATTTAATGAGATAACATACAATAAAATCATGGGGTGTTACACTATGTATATAATTTAGAACTTCACATTCCAAATATAGAATCCATTTTTTCAAATTCAAAACACAGAAGAGGCATAAATTAATTTAAAATTATTTCCCCTGGTTATGACAAAAAACATGGTTTTACGGAATAATATCTATCAAAAGATTGACACTTGTTTATATAAAATTTCAAAGTGAAATTACATCCAATTACCATCATTGGATTAAATGGTAAAAATATTATCTAATTAAAATTTAAAACTATTTCAAAAGATAATATAACCATATAAATAAAATAGATTAAAATGCAGTTTTAATTAAAATATTGTATGTTTCACTATTTATTAAAAAATGATTTTTATTATAAAAATACCAGAAATTTACCCAAAGTAAATTTTTATGTTACTATTTTTAATAGGAATTTTATTTTTTCAAATATAACATATAAAATTGACAAAAACTATATTTAAAAGTTTTCTCCATTAAATGGCGTTAAAGTGACCTTTTAAAGAATATTAGAGTATTTATACTGAAAATTGGATTCATTCACATTTTAAGCCTCTAAAATTTATTTCACAAATGTAAAAACATTTAACAAATATATATAATAATATTATAGTTAGTTCTATTCATTCTTGTAAATACATTTTCTAGTTGTTAACTACCATTTAAATTAATAATAAAATTATATTATTCTTGGTATTACTGATCATTGTGTGCAACAAAAGTTTTCAAAGAAATCCATTGTTTTGCCTCGGGTACATCTTGAATCATAGAATCCCCTTTAAAGTATAATTAATATTTAATTCACAAATATTAATAAATATGAAAAAATTTCATATTATTTTATTACCTGGGATGTTTAAACTATGTTACTAGTGGTTTCAAGTGTGAATGGGAAAATTCATATAAATAACTTAATCAAACTTATATCACCTTGTTGACAATATAAACATGTGAACTAGATTTCCTTCAAGTAGGATTCTTCGTGAGAAATGTGGTCCTCAAGCATCACTCCAAATTTTGGCCCAATTAAATTCTAGATAAAGATATTATGGTCAAAATACTGAATTATTCTCCAATATAGTGAGCCCCGACCAAATTTGACTCAATGTCACTTTACTCCCCTCAAATTCTTGATCCTACTTAGAAGTGTAATATTAATGATGTATCCCATTGTGTTAGTAATAAAATTAATATATTTATTTTTATAATATTTCATTGAAATATAATTATATCTAAAATAATATATATTGGGCATTAAATGAAAAAACTATAATTTTCATCAAATTTTCAAATGAATGATCAAATCCAAAATATTTTATAAATAGAAAAATTTAGAAAAATTTTAGGAAATCATGTCATTTATTATAAATAAAACATTCAACAAAATTGTGTATTATCAATGGGGTTATCTTTGGTCTCCACTTTAATGCATAGAAAAAATATAGTATCACAATTGAGGATTTCATGGTCCCATAGAGAAACTCCAAAATGGAATCCCATGAAAAACATAAATTCTTCATTAGTGATTTTAGAAATGGGAATTAATAGTGAATAAGAATATGGGGTGATGAATAGTCTATCCAAATTTTATTTCCCTTTAGTTTCTTAAATACGTTAATATAGAACATTGAATGAGTTGAGATAGAGAGGCTCCCACCCTTTGGCTCATATGACACCAAAAATGAAAGGGGGAAGAGAGGATTTTACCACTAAAAAACAATTAAAATTAACATATGTATTTATTTTTGAGTAAATAAACATAAAATAACACACACCCACACACCCACATATGTGCGTATAATACTATAACACATTTCAAGGGACATCTTACCTCTAATTAACCCAATTTAATGATTCATGACCATGAGGGCCTACACAGTAGGATCCAAAGGCCTTACAATTAGTACCATAAATCCTAAAAAATAAGGGAAAATGTATTTTTTAATAGTTTCCTGAGTTTATATAGTGTTTTTTATATTTAACAACACTATAATTCCTAAAAAAAGTGTGTTACATGGCCACAACAATTTTTAGTTATAAATGTGTTAAAACAATGTTTTTATATATTCATAAAACTAATAACACTAGAATGAATAATAAAACATATTTCAAAATAAATATAAAAAAATAATTACAACTTGATTTTTAAGAACACAACTATTTTGTAAGAAATTTAAACCCTAACAAAATTTATTAAAATAATAACTAAAATAATATATCATATCACTTTTAAAAATTTTGTGTGACAAGACTAATAATTATCGATTGTTTGTTTTTGATGGGATATTAGGGAAACATATTATTATTACTTTATTTTACTAAAAAAAGTCACTATTTTCTAAATATATTTGACATGATGGAAATATTTTGGGGTGTGACACAACATCAAGATAGGAGGGAAACTATTAGTAGTTCCACTAGTATGATCATTTCCCAACATACTTATGGATATAGTTATGATAAGGAATAAAATTAATTTTTACTATGAATATGATTGTTAGTGTCGGTGTGGTTATGATATATATATATATATATATATATATGATTATAAATGGAAAATAGAAAAATGACATAATGTTATACAATTGGTCTTATGAAAAGTAGGCAGGTGGGACTTGGTTTGTTACACATTTAATTATTTACATGAGTAGTATTAAATATATATTTGTATGTTTGGAAGGAATTTTTAACATATAAAATATAGTAAAATAACACCCAAACCATTGAATATTCCATGAATTTTTTATTTGTCTCGAATGAACATAATTAATGAAAAGAAATAATGCACCTCTCACCAGTCCATCGAGATTATATAAATTTTTCATAAGTGTTTAATCAACATAACTGATAATCACCTAAAATTATCATTCATCCAATGTGATCCAAAAATTGATTTTTTTTGCAAAAAATTGGTATGTCTTCTGAATTAATCATAGTATAAAAAAAAATTGGTTAATTTTATAGAAAAGCAGGAGGTATAGAAAATTAAATTTAGGTAGAATTGTGGATATCATTTCAATACAATGAAATTAAAAAAATTCACAAGAATCAACCACATTGTATAGGCCATATGGACCGCTAATTTGATTAATATTGATTGGTTATAATTTTTTTAAACATTTCAACATTTTAAATTGCTCACATAAACTCGAAAATAACTTCCAAAAGTTTAAATGACAATTCAAGAAGTTATAACTCTAAAGAAAAATTATCCTACAATGAAAACACCAATTTGATATGAAATGGAGAATATTTGTGTTTTTTCCCATGAATCATCTCAAAATGTCTTCATTCCATGCAAGAATAACTAAAATATAGTAATTAGAAAGAGACACATATTTACAGAAAATGAATGATAGAACATGAATTCACTAGAAGATTGAACCCATTAATTGTACTATATTACTGAATTAAAACCAGTGGAACTTCTTCTATATCATAGTGAACTGAAAATAAGAGGTTAGTTAAACCATAATCATGTATATTGAGTTACACTTCTCATAAATTATTAAATGTTTTTTATGAACAACCATTCACGAAAGGAAATAATAAGAATCATTAAAGGGGACACATAAAAATTACGTCATTTTTTTCTTTATGTCTATAGGAGAACAATGTATGATTCTTATTACTCCATATGTGTAGTTATTATACAACTTCTACTAGTGATATAATCTGTTATTATTATTACATGTAAAAGTTACATTTTATTCTTCAATTGGTACCACCACACTTATATAGAAATGTTTATCCAATTGAATAGGTTACACTATAATCATTATTTTTTTAGTACTAACCTTAGAAGAGAAAAAGATATAATTCCATGTAGTTTTCTCATATACAACATATGTGACTAGTAAACCATTATTAGATACCACTAACATCTCAACATATGTTATATGCATATTATAAACCTTCTTCTCTTACTGTTGTTCTGTTGTAGTATGTAAGAAAAAAATCAGCTCATTTTATATTATGAAAATCTATAATTTTTATTGAAATAATGGAACATTTTTATATACTTATTTTACTAAAAATAATTATTTCTTTATAATTATCTAAGAAAACATGAACATATTTGTGATCCTGAGTAAAACACCCTTGCCTTCCCTCATCAATGTGAACTATGTATCGTATTTCATTCACCTGTGAATAATTGAGGCACAAATATTCTTCATGATTTCATATAAAAATAACTTCATGAACATTTTAGATGGATTTTTCCCAGGTAATGTTCATAGGTATAACACTTAATATTCAATAATATTTTGTATAAAATGTAATTTTTGGTCAATCTATTTTATTCTCTCATGATGAAATGGATTATAATAATGGTAACCATCATTATGGATGTTGTATAATAACACTCACCCATTCAAAATAATTTTGATCTAATTAAGAATATTCTTAAAAAAACATACCACTTTTGACTTATGAAGCTACAACATATCTTTCTTATATTATATAAACTATTTCAATATGATATTTTTAAGAAATCCTATCGATCATTTTTCATACAATCATACACACACATCCAACCATGCTCTTATGAGTATCAAGATCTATAGAAAACATTGTATCAATGATAACATTAAATAGATCGTATTCCTAAATCACATTGTCATCTATTATTGTGAATTTATTTATCAAATGATCCAATTCATTTCTTTCCAGTTCCCCATTCCATGTTGTGACATAAAATTTCTAACAAATACTTGTAGAAATGCAATTTTCAGCCGTGTAAAAATAAACCGCTAAATAATTCTTATATAATTCAATGAATATATAAATTTCATGTTATATTAGGTATTAGATTCTAATATTTTTTATGTGCCACTGATAAATTTATATTCATTGAATGTGGACTCAATTCAACTTTAAATTATTCATTATAAAATTTTCTATTATACAATTGATTTATTATATTAAGGATTCAATAATGTACTAGATTTTATATCCTTGTCTATCCTAATATTTATGATTGTATTATATTGTCAAAGATACATTATTTTTTAGATTTCATAAAACAAACAATTCATCTCTAAAGTCATTCAATCCTATAGATCATCCAGTAAAATTTAATGTATTTAATATAGTATGATTTAATTGATGTATTTCTATGACTTATGTTAACAACAATAATAAATTATAATCCATGTAATACCTTCGTTTGTCATGAATTCTTCAAAATTATAGTTATATTGGTGATGTGATTGTTTCATTCCATAAAGGCCTCACATCAAGTTAAAAAAAATATAAAGCATTCCAATGATATTAAAACCCCTTGGGTTGTTCTTAGTAAATATCATCGATAAAGTCACCATGATGAAAAAATTATTCACATCAATTTTCGTATATGTTTGGATAATTGGATGTATCAAAATACATCCTCATATTAATGGTAGTTTGTTTAAAAATAGGTTATTTTTGATGGAATTGATTCCTCCATATTACACTATCTTAATTCTAGATATGGAAGGCTAGTTTTTTCTCAACAGATCCCATACATTCAATAATTCATTTATCATATATGATATATTGATATATATATAGATATTTTTTCTTCCATCATTTAAGAAAATAAATATTTTGACTCATTTAGTTTTATTGTATGTTTTGGGATTGTGGGTACCCCATCATCTATTTGATCTAATAAACTCCAATTAGTTTCAAACCTATGGATTCATCAGCTAACTATAAAATATTTTGTATATGATACTTCAGATTCAAATATTTATGCTTTTACTATTTCCGGTTCTATTACATATAGTGAACCAACTATCGATTTCATAGATTTATAATAATTCAATAGGTATTTAGAAAATATAAAGAATTATTGAACATTTTTCATTTGTTCATCATGTAGTTAATTTATTCAAACTTCTAGTGCTTCCAAAAAATATTAAATTATGGTTCTTTTATAAAAATGGACTGGAACATTTGTGGATAATTTCTTCAATTTATTTTCTAATCTAACTAAATTTGGATCCTTACCTAATACATATCCATTGAAAAGAAATTTTCTACTTTTAATGAATTCAGGATTTTAATTATACTATTTCATAAAAACAATGAATTTTTTACCATATCCAATAAGTAAAAACCCCTTTTATTGGGATTATTATTTTTCCTTGTACTTAGAATAACTATGAACTTATTCAATAGATTTTAATAATTTTGAGTGCTTCACATCCTATAACATATGATCCCATAGATGTTATTATATATTTTATCCCATGATAGAAGAAAGAAATCAACTATATATTTGTGCATTTGTGTTTATTACTTCACCACAAGTGGCCTTAGACATTCCAGAGTTCACACGAATGAATCACGCCTTCTGAATAAATTTCTATTTCATTATTTCTAGCACAATACTATGCTATGGACTTCAATGTGCTATTATTTTAATCCTAATAACTCTATTCCACAATATATTCATGATGAATATTTCATTTTACACTCCTATATTATAAACAAATAGGAACATTCCAATTTTCACACATTTTATATCTACCATGGAATTTCATGATATGATGAAACAAAAAACTTTAGATTTACTCTTATGGAAATGAACGCAAACATTTCTTATTACAAAATCAAATAATTTGATGAAATTTATTGTTACATAATTTTATAAGATATGATTCATACCTCATATATATTTTTGAAATAATTTCATCTTCAATGTTCTATGATCACAGACATAAATGTTTAATTAAAATCAATTTTGCTTCCCCTTCACATAACTCTCACGACTTTTGCTGCATGTGTAATAAAGTTTATCTATATCCTTCCTCTCTATATCATTATTGATAATCTTAGTATGTTTTTAAACCTATAATTCTATACCTCCATATCGTAATAGTATCAAATTCTTAAAAAATTACTTTAATATAAACTTATGATCACGTAAATCCGTTTATATATTAAACCTTGCTCCAAAACCATGGATAATTGAGTCACATTCTAGAATCTATTTGAAGAGGGAGTTCCAAACCCATAATTATATTATTACCATCTATATATGTGATTCTATAAATACATATAATTTGTATCAAATCTTTCAAAGATAAGAAACTCTTAATCTCCATCAAGATGTTTATGTCTCCCTTTCTCATGAATTCCAAATACTAATCATTCAAAAAAGATTTGTTTCAAAATATTCCATATACATCATTGATCATGAAACATTGATCTGTCATATGGTGGAAAGACAAATCAATCTCAATCCCTATTACTCATCTAAAATATGAAAAATTTGTAGAAAATTTTTATCTACACATATTGTGTTCATGGAGTTTTACCTTCTTCTATTATCCCTACTAGTGAAATATTTTTTTATTTTTGCAATTCCGTTATATAATTATAGTCTTCCCACAAAGATATTTTGGTATAAATAGACCCATATACTTTTATGGACATATCATTATTAATATTGTTTTTTAGTCAGCAATGAATTTTTATTAGAGGTGAGTGTTCGCTTCCCATAGTATTCAATGCATTACATAAATGTATATAGATCTATCTTCTCTAGATTTCATCATTGTGGATCAAATTACATAAATCCAATAATTAAAATTTTGTCTTTCTATAATAATTATAAATTGTATTTACCAAACCATCCAATGATTCTGGTTAATAAACTACCATAAGGGTTTCTCAAAACTCATTTTTGGAATAACATTCACACCATCAAGATGAACCGTACATATGTTTAAATCATTAAAATGATCATTCACTAAAAATAATTATGTTATACTTATAAAAAATAAAAAAAATAATCTTGAGGACTTTTTTTTAATGTGAATAGTTTCACATATATATTCAATATGGTCATTATTAGATTGATGGTTGTATTATTTTCTCGGGTGTTGATTAAAACATATTATAAAAAAACATACTAAGCAATAAAAGTGATTTTTTTCAAAAAAAAATATAATTTAAATTTGTCCATTTTCTCACAAATGACACTAAATATATAATTTAAAGATCATTTTAGATGAGATAATATTTTATCTGATTCTTCTAGGAATTAATGAAAATTCAATAAATTTTCTAAATCAAAATTTCATTTATTATAAAGTAAATACTTCTAATTAAAATAAACTCATTTGTTAAAAATATATTTCCATGGTGGATGTGAAATGTTACATAATTTTTTGTGTGTGGAAAACTAATACATTATACCATTTATTAGAATGAGACTCATTTTATAAAACCACTAAATGATAGAACTAGAGTTCACTGGAAAATCCACACCACTGATAGTCCTTGACAATGAAATTAAAATCATTATAAACTCCTACAAACCTAGAGAACAATAATTATGAATTATTCTTCACCATATTCACCATAAATAATTTTTACTTCTCACACAATCTTCTATGTAAATTACAAACAAAAATTTAAGAAAGGAAATAATTTGAAATAACTAAGAGGACACACATAGATTATGTGGTTTGGGATTTTTTCCTATATCTGTGGTAGAATACATTTAAATATTAATTTCTCTAGATTTATATGGATTAAACAACATAAATATATTGGAACAAAGGATTTCATTTCTAGAAATGGAATGTGGTTTTTGTTTATTTCTTTCCAAAATGGTTTGATCAGGGTGTATTCATTGAATGTGTTCTTAAAACACATTATAGAATAAATGTGGAAATTGTCATCACTTCCCAATATTTAAAAAATGTGTCTCACAATCATTAGGATGATTTAGGATTTGTGAAATGATATTTTCTAGATTTACTATTCTCAAATATGGTAATGGTATAAGGTTCATGATGATAGTGTTTCACAATGATTTGGTAACCAAAAAGTTTGATCTTTGAGAATGTGTGGATCTTCATTAAACTGCAATGAAAATACAATTTTATTTGTGACTATAACTAGGATCACAAGTGTACGATGTGTTGATGGTGGGGATTATTACTATGATAATCTTTACACATAGGTTAATTTTCAGTGGATATTCAAGAAAATAACATATTTATGAACTATATTTCTACAAATCAAAAAAATAATCCTCTAGAGGAATTAAAGCATCATGATAGGTTGATCCAACTAATAGGAGGATACCCAAAATTCATTAAACATTATGACAATTAGAGAAAGAGATAAATTGAACAGATTTCATGAAGGGTGGTTTTATCATGAATATAGTTTTCTATGTGAGCTCAAGCATCGTGAATATTCTAATTATGACTGGAATAATGTAAATTCTTAAATTTAATTGGTGTTTTGCAATTACTTGGTTTTCTATGATGACTATGTGAGCTTCATGATGGTAGTTTGTTAATTTGGGGTATTTATCTCTGAAAATGTTTTGATCATCAAGACGTACCTTCATTAAGGATCATTCCAAATATCACTGTGGAACATCATGTTTTAGAGAATAGTGCTTTGAAGTACATCAACTTATGATAATGGTACAATAAGAGTATTTTTTAGTCATGTAAAAAGACTTTAATTCCAATTTTATGAGTAGTCCTTTAATTATTTAATCTAAGTAAGACTTCACCCAAAGCAGTAAGTTATAAAGAGTCTAGGGAATAGTTTAAAGGGACTTAGTATGTTATCCTGAAAAATATTGTAAATGTATTGTGATTGTCCTAGAGTTTCAATTTCAAAACATCGATTTCCAATGACTATTAACGATTTTTAAATTCATGTATGACCGAAACACTATAGGTATATACCCCATGGACTAGACATAAGTAGTGGACCATATATAACTTTCCTATTGTCTTTATCCTTGTTAATGTTTTATTAGTACATGATTTCATTAGAAATGATTCGTGAGTTCATTACACTGTGGGGACAAGATCAATCACATTAAAAAAATATGACACGCTAAATCACCCCTCCTCTATCAGGGTGTTTGAGGTTCCATAACATGTATCACAGTTTATATGTTATTGGAGCTATATCTTCCCTTCATTTTTTTCATGTAGATTTTAGTTAATTCTTGGGTAATCAACATATTTTATGTATGAATCGTGTATATTTGGGAAAACATAATGAAATATCATCTGTGATCCCTCAAGAAGGATATTATTTTTTCCAATTCTCAATGGATATAAGTCTTTAATTCGACAAATAATTCTATGAACTATATAGATAAGAAAATTCTAGATGTAGATGGAGAAGAAAAAAATGATCCTATCAATTCCCTATCTAATCATATTTATTTCATGGGGATGAGTTTTACTTCAGGAATGTCTATATGGGAAAAATATAAAATATATAAATTATAGATAATAATGTGAAGGTGTAAAAACCCTGATTTTCCTAATGGGTTAGATGATATAAAATTAAATCCAAATGAAAATGTAGATACCCTTTTTATCAAATTACTAATGTTTTTTGAGCTACTAGAGGGCTTGGAGAAGAAATTAATGATATTGAAATTATGTAGAAAATATTGAGAAGGCATATGACTTTGTATTATTTAAAATTGTTTTACCATGAGGGAAGGAATCATTCAAAATATTATATTGATGATTTTATAGGAAATTTTGTTTCTTTTAAAATGAGAGTCAAAGTAGATGATGAAACAACTCTAGAAAGTAAATAGAATTCAAGGCCATGTAAAAGAAAGAGGTATCCAAGGATAGTTTTGATATATATAATGTTGAATAAGAACATAATAATATATTTTCAATGGAATTAAAGATATTAAAATAGGTATATGAAGGAATGAATTATTTTGATTGTTTTTAAGGTGGTATAGTCTGGAACATTGAATCTTGGTGCTCAAGGAAGTTTGATGATGAAGAAAGTGAAGTAGGAATCTTGGAGAAGCCTCAAAAAATGATTCCCTGAATTGGAAACATCAAATCATGTATGAAATTATAGATAAATATATTCCTATATAAATAATAAAATGGTGAATAAGATGTATTCGAGGATGAAGGGATAGATCTTGAATCTAAAACCTAAGAAACATGATGGCTACTGTTGAAAATGAATTACCATAAAAAGATAAATCTAATAATGGAATAGTTTTTTATCTCAAGTTAGATCATGAAGATTCTCATGATAATCATTACATTAAAATAAAGTGAAAAGGAAATATGAGATCTGGAAGAGTTTTTAGGGTATGTTGATCTATGTGAAATGAAAATTGACTGACTAAAAGTTGAGACAGAAGAATAATGACCAATTACGGAATGTTAAGATTATTTTTTAGAATTTATGATCAGGATTAGAGGGTAGGGAAATTTATCTATGACATTACATCCATGCAATAGCATAAGACTAAGAAAGTTTATGGACATGAAGAAGAAGTTGTTACTATAAAGAGTATACATTTACTTGAATCAAACTTGAGGGAATCATATAAAAAATTAAATTATGAAATATAATCATATGTCATTCTATAAGAAATAGTTAAATATTGTTATGATGGATTAGAGATGCCCATGAATGAAAATGGATCAACATGTATTGGAAAGGTGGAATTATTTGTGTATTGAAATATCAAAGTACATAAGTTAGATGAGTAATGATAAAGAGAAGATGAATTTTGGACATACTACGAAGGAACTCGGTGTCCTAGAAAACAAATCCTAAAATAAAATAAAAATATGAGATGTAAATTGTTCTTTAGTATCTTGGATGATCTCCAGTTAAATATGTTTACAAAAAATGGGATATGAGGAGGGATAAAGGTGAGAAAACATTTTCTATAATGAAATTTCAATTATATGTATTTCTGGTTCATACCATGTCATAACGTAAATAATGAAGGACATATCTAAATGTGGAGGATCTTGGAATTCATCAATGAGGAATGAGAACATATCTTTAATCATAGAGATGAAATAATTTCTCTAGATAGTATTTTCTCTATTTTAAATATGGACACATAACTATTCATTTTAGGAAGAGGAATGGATGTAACATTTTCTACATAACTTTGAGAAAATCGAATACCTTCCATGCATGTAAATTTTTTCAAGACAATAGGTATTATCATATGGAATAAAAATATGAGTGTGATTAACCAATGAATGTAGAAAAGAGATTTTTAATACTATATTTAGCATCCACTCATAAAAGTATGTCATAGAAGGATAAGAAGATAATTGTGAAATCCAACCTTTTAGTAGTTACTCTCAACTAAACACAGAACAATATCACATGGATTCTAGATAGAGGTTTCTCATCCAAAATGATTGTAAATAAGGATTTATTTAATAATATCAAAAAATGAGTTAATGAAATAAGGAGGGCCAACAATGGGGGTTCATTGAAGATCAAAGGCAGCGGAAGTATGGATTTGGGAAACAATGATCTTAGAATAACTGACGTTCCTTGTGTTGAAGGTTGGATCCACAAACTCACAAGTGTTAGTCAACTTAATGAATCAATAATAATTGTGATATTTAATCTAAATGGGTTCAATATGAAAGGAATGATATGTAATTCACTAATGAAATGATACATAATAGATAGAAATTTATACCTTCTTGATGGAAATGATATCTTTTGTGACTTATTAGTAAAATACGAAATAAAAGTTTGGAACTAGAGGTTGGGAGACATTAATAAATAGTGAAAAGAGAATATATGAATATGAATATATTAATTTATATATCCAATCTAATACATGTATGAGAAAATACTTTTGATACATGAATGAAAGAAAATATAATATGATGTTTGTATCAGTTGATAAAAAGGGAATAAGATATTCTTGATCATGTACACATAGATGTATGAGGTCTAATAAATTTGGATGGAACATATTAATAGTGTTACATCATTATTTTTATTTATTATTACAGTATAATGGAATATGTAAGGATTATGCTGATGGAACCACAATGTCTTGATTATATGAAGATATATCATTGAATTTCGGGTAATGAAACTTGATGCACATTCACGATTCTAATATATGAAAATGGATGAAAATCCACATCATTTGTATTTAATAATTTCTAGAAAAAAATAAATAAATAATATGGTGCATCGAGTGATACCCCATAGAAAAGTGGAGTAGATGAATACAGAAATTAAAAGCTGAAAAATATGGCTTGAACTGTGCTAGTTGAGAGTCATTTTTCTCTTCACTACAAGAAATTGTTTGTCCAAGCAGCAGTGTACACCCAAAATTGAATGGGGATATTTTTGGGTGAAATAAAAGACATTGTATAGGGTATGTTATGGAAGGAATACATCTTTGATGTATTTTTGTTTTTTAGAAGTAAATTTTTCATTAAAAACAAAGATGAATATAAAATAAATTATGGTGATGCTAAAGATGAGGGAATATCACATTGATATTCAATGAAGATAAATTCCTAAAAATGATACAATAATATTTCTGGAAGAATTCTAGAATGTAGTGATTTTTTGATAATTGAAGATAAAAACAAAAATAACTCGAGGAGTTTATTTGATTATATTATAGATGATTCAGAAGAAAATGGAAAAGTGAAAATTTAAAAAACCTAAATAGTGGAAGCCTTGTATAATGATCAGGTATTAAAAAATAGTGATGATTTAGATTAAGAATCATAAGAGGAAACCATTTCTAATTAAATGTCATCAAAACCACATAAGGGAAATGTTAGAGGAAAATATAACTAGTCAAACATCATTGGGGATTAGACTGTACCCACTTGGATTATGATAATGGGGAATGAAGCACATTCTGAAATCCTATTAACTGTGCAACTAACCTCATATGAAGAAGTAGAAAGGATGAATCATAGGATAATGCTATTAATGAAAAACTAGATCCTATTGAAATGAATGGGTCATGGGAACTTGTTAAGGGACCCAAAAATCACAATGTGATTTGAAAAATGTAGACCACTAAAAAATACATGGAGCATGGAAATGATAAGAGATACAAGTCATGCATATTTTTTATATTCTAATCATATATTTAAGGAATTATTGTTATTGAAATTTTTTTTCTAGTATCTAGACTGTAGTAGATCAGGCTCTTCCATGCCACAAAAATTAAATGAGATTATACATATTATCATATAGATTATGAAACTATATTCTTACATGGATTTATTGAAGTAGAAGTATATATTGAAAAACTAGTGGTATTTCTAAATAGAAATGATTAAAATATGATTTAGGTTAACAAAATATCTCTATGGTCTACTATAGAAACCATGGGAATGGTATGCAGACACTGTTTTTATATAATGATGATCTAATTTAACATAGGAGGTTTTGAAAATAATATATATGTGAATGATTTTTTGAAAAAATTGTTTATAGTTATGGTTTTTGTGGATAATATTATTTTTTGAAGAATAATATAAGGATCGTTGGATGAATTTTATAATCACATGAAATCACAATTTGAATTTTATATGATTGGTGATATAACATAATTATTTATGAAGTAGTTGATTAAAAGGAAGTATTATTCATTTATTTCATTGAAAAAATGACAAAGAGTGCTGCTGAATAAATTCAATATTCATGACCACAATCAAATTTCAACTCTAACTGCGGTTGGGAAATAAATTGGAAAGCATAAAGATGTGAAATCTATGGTTACAAAACTATATTGGAGAATGAATTATATCATATAATTTGCAACATATATGTAACCATATATGGGATTTGAAACATGTTTAGCAGACTACATTCAAAAACATACAAAGGAAGGTTATTTTAGACTACTTAAAATAATCATGTGGTATATTATAGGTACTCTCAATTTTTTATTATCAATTTTAGTAGGAACAGATATTGAATTGATATCAATTTCTCTTAATTATTTATATAGATATGTGTTGGATATAAATTCCACTAGTGGTGGTGTATTTTCCATTGGAATTAAATGTGTGGAATGGTTCAGAAACAAACATTAAATAACATCTATTAGTATAGATAAAGTAGATTATATCTCTACTATGATGTTTTCCACTCAACTATTATAGATGAATATACAACTATTAGATATTGGTGATGATTTAATTCTTCCATTGGTTATTTCCCATGACAACAATAGAATGATTGATCTTATGAAGAATCGAGTTCACAACTCTCCAACAAGACATATTGAAATCAGATATAACTTCATTAGGGAAAAGGATGAACAAGGTTTGATTAAAATTGATCATGTTAGAACAGGTGAACAAGTGTATGAAATTATAAATAATCCATTGGAAAGATTTGGGTTTTAAAAAAATGGGTTGAACCTCAAATTTCAGCATCCTACTGATGAACGAGGAGGTTATGGGTTCTCCCATCTCCCCATTTCTGTTAGATATTTTAATATATTTATGGAAGTGATATAATTTTTAGGGGTGATGTGATCTTGGGGGATTGTGTTTTAATCTCTATAAGTATTGATATTGGTTCATTGGGTTTATTTATAAATCGGGAGAATTTACGAGTTCAATTTTATAATATTTTTATAAGGTTTTACTGGTTGAAAATTTTTGAAAAACCATGCGAAGATTTTGTGACATGAGGATAATTATGTGTTTTGAGGAAGTCATATTTCAAAAAACCAATACTGGAAAACATTAAATATTACAATGAATGGGAAGCCAATTCATGCTTCTCCACTTGTTTTATACAATGATTTTTTCAGAAGTATAATTAGAGTTTCATATGAATTTTATACCACATTTTATGATTTGATAGTTGTTGGTGTATTATTAAATTTATCTACAGATTTCCAAAATACCCAATAGGTGGTTATGGGAACCAAGGATTTTATTTAATGGAAAATAATTTTAGTTTTTGGCGTCATTATTTATAGGGTTTATTGGGGATTTTTTTATGATAATTTATCTTACATTATAACTTAAATTCATTGTTGAACATGGCATCATTTCCTAGTGTCTGGGAAATTGGGCTCATAATCTGGATGATGGAGCATGCTTCATAAAATAATGTTTTCAGGTTTTAAATCCTCTAACATAAGGTAATGGGATATGTTTCATGCTTATTTGTTTGGGAAATTTAGGATTCACAAATGGTTGAACATCATGATTGTATAGAGCTTTGTGAACGAGTGATGAAAAGACGTTGTTCTCTACGACAACGACAAGCATGGCCCGTGCACGGTGAGGTGATGGCCAGCTTTGTGACATAGATAACCATAGAAAATGGGTTAATGTTATATATATACATGTTAATTGAAGATATTCACATATATGAATTTGGAGTTTCATGGATAATTTGATTGGAGGATTAGGAGATTCACAAGGGTTGAGACTATAATTTGGTGGATACCCCAACATCATTAGACATAATGAGAATTAGAGAAAATGATGAATCGATATGATTTCATAGAGGTTGGGAGATTTGAGAATATAGTTTACTATGTTATAATGATAACCCGAAAAATATTATTTATGTCTTCACCAATGCCAATTGTTCTCAGTTATGGTAGTTCTGTGATGGAAGATTATTCTTGTGAAGACTCAGTGAGCTTCATAATGGGATTTTTCTTTGTGATGGTGGTGAGCTTCACAATGGGGCTTTATGAAGGAGCCTCACAGACATCTAGTTTACATCAAAATTTCATTCATGTGATTCAAATTAAGACTATTAATCAAGAAGAGTCTCATGCTAGTCGAGAACAATGAAAAAAAATCCAATATACTCAAGTGACCTTCATGTCGTTAAAATGATTAACACATCACCCTAAGAATTTATCTAGTGGGATTTAATGAAATTGTTCCTAGGGAGGATGTGTTTTATCCTTGAAATCATGTAAAGGGATTGTTCTTGGTATACTGTGTCAACGTATAATCTTCTATTTTCCACAACTAGTGATGATTAGGGGATTTAGGTTTGACTGTCACACTACAGGTGTACGATCCTAGGACCCGCACTTAGTGGTGAAAAATGTAAAACTATTGTGTCATCTCTCTTTATGTGAATGATTTATTACTGATTGATGCCATCAATCATATTTAACATTTTTATACACCCATGGGAACAATATTTTTCACATTACATAAAATGTTGACACCCAGATTTATCCTTCCCCTCTTAGGTTCTTCTGGGGTCTTATAAAACCAGTGACCTCTAATATTAGTAATATATCAATTAATAGTTACTTTATACTTTTCATGTGGTGTCATGACACTTTTTTAAAAGTGTTAATCATATTTAATAGGTTTCAATTACATGTAAAATTTATAGATTCCAAATTTAGAAGTTGAAGACCTCCCATTCCCCCTAGATTCCCCCACCTCAACAATTTTAACTAGTAAACCATTATTGGGTACCGCTATAAACCCATTTTAAATCATGAAATATTGAATGAAATGATACTATAAATGGGGTTAAGATGTTTTGATAAAAGCATCAACCTCACATATCTTCTAGTAATATCATTGTTCGACAGATTTATCAAAACTTCTAAATTAACAAAAATTCTAAAAAGATGAAGTATCAACCTATTCATGGTTAACTCTTAGAAGTAACATAATTTTGTTTAATTACCAAATCATTGTTATTTTCCTACTATAAGAATCTATCAATATCACACATGCAGTAAATCCTCATAGGCTTTGTGACATTCACCTTCTGTAACATCACATTGAACAAATTCTGAGACCCAAAACACCTTTTCAATATATACAAATATTCATTTTGAAATTATCATCATTAATTTTCATCACATGTTACATCATATATAAAAACATATGGAAATCTATTTGGAACTTCCTTTTGGAAACCTCTGAAACACTATTTCGGTATATCTCCATGTTTCATAAACATGTTCTACATTTTTACAACAAAAAAGTGTGACCCCATTGGAATTTATTTCATTTTTATCAAATATTATATAAAAAAACCAAAAATGTAATCAGATTGTTCTTTATATAAAATAGTCATTTTTTCTAAATCTACAATATGATCTAGAATGATCTCAGTCGAACACACATATCTCTATACAAGTTTCTACATGCTTTGTCATATACGAGTATTCATTTTCATATGTTATATTTTTTGATCTCATATGGTAAAAATGAGACATATAGTATGTTATATGCTATATTTTTGTGTATAAATAGGCCAATTCATGGGATGCATAACATGTCATTCATCTTAAATGTATTAGTACATCACATTCTCATCACAAAAATAGATAATAACATCATATATATAATTTAGGTTTGGTAATACACTTCTTAGTCTATCCGATTGAGGTTCCATATGTCATACTCATCATATGGATGGAAAAATATCATATTTCTTATGCTCAAACACATGACATGATTTAAAAAATAAAAAAACATCCCCTAAAAGGTTTGGACCCAAGGACATTAATAGAATTATATAATATTATAAAGGTTCTCAATAAAGGTATATCACTATCCTTGGGTATGGGGATATACTAATACAAAAGATAAACCCCTTCTATAATTGTTTCATGGTGTATGAAACTTCATGTGGTTTATACATAGTAGGTGGTCATCCAATGTTGAAAACTAATTTTGGGCCTCAAGAGTATAGGTTATATCCCAGTTCAAAATCATACTCATCTATACCTTAACAGTTCATCACAGCCTATAATACTCCTTGGAAAACAACAATTTGGGATAACTCTACTTTTGAGAGGTTAATTATCATTCCAATATATGAAATATATATATATATATACACATATATACATATATGTCCATCCGATGTGAAATAAAGTTAGATCATTGATTATTTATTTATAAAAAATGATAACATATATATTATTAATTGGTTTTGAATACATACCAAAATTATAAATAAGAACATATCTATGTGGATATATATTTTATTTAAAATAGTAATAATTTTAAATTCATATTCACATTTATTATTAGATAACAAGACTATATGTAATAACTTATCTAATCATCAGACTTATGCTAGACTTTCATAATTCCATTATGCTTCCAATAGTTTTTTGGGTTTTGTTAAAATCATTACTTTTATATGGACTTTCTAAAACATCTCTGTGTGACCATATTATAAAACACTCACATTAAACTCTTTTTCAATGTGACATCTTTGATGAAATCTAATTTCAAGAATATATAGTCTTATGAATCATATTCAAAATGTTCATCTCCTTAAATACATATTCAAACCACTATACTTCATGTCATCAAATGATTCAATAATAACAACTATTAGTGTATACTTTGAACTCCTTATATATTCATCATTTCCATAATTATTGAACCATTTAAATCAATATTTTTTTTCTTTTACACCACTTCATTTACTAATGTTACTCTTTACATAATATCTCCTCCAAAAAATTCTAGACTTTTTTAGAATATAATTTGAAATCCACATTGTATTTTGACTAGTGTATTCATATATTCATTGCATTGACCTTATAAATGTTGATACCTAGTCCCATTAATCTATTATATTCAATATGAATTTAAAATATCCTAGTAAGATAAAAAAACTCATTTGTGTTTATTAAATATTAAATATTTTATTTTTTTGGAAATTTTTAAAAAATAGTCTATTATATCCATACATTATATGTCATTCTATGTGTTTAGATAATTATTGTTAAATGAGGACATTATTTATTAAAATACTCAACTGATAGTCGAATAAAATCAATAATATATTAAAATACATATGTGCGAACATATTGACCAAAATAAAACCAATTACATTCTTATCTTTGTTTATAGTATGTTATATAATAAGATTAATCAATAACTATGTGGGTTAAAATCATATTGTCCAAAAAATCATATGTTTTAAAAAAATTCTCTAATAATATAATAGAACTAAATTGGATATAGACATCCAATATATATATATATATCTGAGAAAGATAAATTCTTATCAAAATAATTATTTAGGCACACTTTTCATTTTCACTTAAATGTAAAAATGAAGCTTCATCATCCTTTACATGATTTTGGACTATTGTATAATTTCATTTTTAGAGTATAATGTTAATGTCACATAACCTTATAAAAAAATATAATTTATAATACACTAGTATCTAATACAACCATTCAATAAAATTTATTGAAAAAACCCTTCATGTATTGTGGAAAATTAAATAATATGCAATGATTATTCTATCCTAATAAAACATTAAGGTTTCAATGAAATAATTGGATATTTTATGAATTATTATATGACACTCCAAATAATGTTTATTTTCATGGTTTGAATTATTACTAACTTGTACTATCTAGATATAATATATTACAGTTTATCACTCCTCTATAAATCTATAAAATAGAGTAAACATTTCTCAAACTCATTCACATTATCTAAATATTTCTATTTATAATAATAGAATATATTTTATAACTGGAATAAGTATTAATGAAAAATTTAGTGAATCCTTATATTCAAGAAAATAATCTTTATTCATGACTTAAATAACATCAGCACCTAATTACTCTAGAGAGGGATTATCAATGGCATGTTATTTCCATTTGAAAATTTATTATGTATTATACCAATTTATGAAGATTCATAATATAATATTCACCTTTCCCTGGGTTTGATATCAATATTATTTTTGGTTGATTATCAGGAAATTTATCAATAATAAATTCTTCTATATAATGAGTAACATTTATTACATTCATTTAACAAACACTTTTATTTAATATTTCCCCACAAAAATGAAGACCCCTTTTGAAATCCATCAAAATAATTAGATAGCCATAATTCATATTTTATCATGAATTTCACTATTTATATATTTATATAAACAATTAATGTATTGTATTGTCCAATATTCCAATTTTATAACATATGACACTTTTATGGGTTAGTATACTACTCTATACGCAATCGTTCACAATGATTTTCATAACTCGATTCTTCTAGTATCCTAAAAATTTGTGATTCCAATATAAGTGTAACCCAAATTATATTCCATGAATGCAGTAATTAATGGTTAGGGTCATATCATTACATTTTAACCTTACTCAGGATATTTCATGTGATCCTAATAGTTGTGGTCACCTATATTGAATGAATAAGGTATTCAAATGAATTCCCTTTTGATGGAATCAAAGAGTTTGTTTATTTAAATGGTATTAAATCTCGCCATATTATATCATGTATTCAATTTTCTTTTAGGAATTACTCTAATGATTTAGTTTATAATCTTATTCCTTCCACCAAGACAATATTTTCAAACAATATTCATCTATAACTCTTTAGACAAATCATAACTTGTGTTTCAAACCCAAATTAAAAATCAACTATTACTATAAATATCCACATGCATATCAAGAATAAGGTACAAGAAACCCTTTCATGTGAATTCATATAATCATAAAAAATAAAAAAATCCCAATATGACAAATCATGGATCCATATATCATCAACCCTCATGTTTCAAGGAACTGTATAAGCCCACTGGATAGTGATTAAACTGAGCTAGAGTCCATACACACAAGAATACATTACACAATAGAGACATCAATTTGATCATAATTATTCAGTCATAGCATAATACATTCCTTATTCAAGGTATAATATAAAAAATTCAATCATGATACCAATCATGTATCTCATTAAATTCAGTTTTTTTAACATAAAATTTGGTATACACAATAAATTAACATATACATTACAATTAATAAAATAAAAATTATATTCAAAAATATAATACAGGAATAAAAATAATTAAGATTTATATGAGAGAAATATTATCTGAAAAACACATAATGCAGAAAATTGTAAAAATATAATAATTAAGGTATGGATAATCATGATAAAATTAATTTTATCTTATATGAACATATCATAGTATAATTTACATGTTATAAAATTTTTCCTGTTCATATGAAAATAATAAAACATTATTTTTACACTTTTATTAATGATTAATTTATATTTTATATTTATTTTAAAAAGTATCATACATTAAATATCTTATATTTCATTTTATTTTATCCATTCATCACGTAAATGTTCAAAATTTATTTTGGGATAGATTGCATTATTTTTCAAATAAAACCATAATATAAAAAATATATATTTTCAACAATGAATTTTTCATAAACTAATTTTAAAAAAAAATTATATTTTACCGAATTTTCAGTGTATGAACACATTATAAATTTTTCATCCATGTAAATCCTTTTTGATACAATATCAAATCAAAAAACACATTCTTTGTATAATTTAAATCCTATTTCTAATTCGGAGTGGACCCTCTTGACCTGTTCTTGTGATATTTTTTAATAATTTTAGGAGCATTCCATTATATTAAATATTATGTATAAAAGTTCTTACACCATGGTGTAATGGATTCTGTTTTGGATCATTATAAAAGCTCGGTGCATTGGATATTTTGATAACGATTTTGAATCGTGGACAAACATTAAAAATTGGTGTTTTGGATAGAAATTTCTCAGGGGAAATGAATTTCATTAACGGAAATAAAAAACCTAAAATGATTTTACACCTTATCTATGTTGTGGTTCAGACCATTTGGACCATGTCCATGTAATGGTTATTGGATAATTTTGGCATGAAATCATTTAATTTGATATTATGCTTCTGATGATATTCATTGATGCCCACGACACTGATTTTCCTAACATTGTAACATGGTCATACAAAAGTAAGAATGGATATGCATGATTTCTATTAAATTTATTCCTTTTCCCATAAAAATGAAAAACCACAATGATTGTTTGTATTTGAGACATTGAATTCAACTAGAGCAACTGGATTTTCTAGTTTTTTTTATCTATTCGAATTCCAAACAAAATGTTCATATACATTCACTTATATAACTATATGGTTTTGGAGGGAGGTTTAACATCTAAATCATATTGAAATAACACAAATTTTTTTATTGAAAATATAAATTATCTATATATTTCAATTGTATATAAATGTAGTTAATGAATGATGTACCTTAAACCAGCCGATCAGACATGTCATACCTTTTTGGAGAAATTTGATCTAAAACAACCCCACTGTTTGTTAAAAATTAATCCATTATTTATTGCCTAATTAAAATAAAATGAAATTTTATAAGATTTATAATTATATTTTCATTATGAATTAGGTACATTACATATCGACTTTATACGTAAAATAAATCAACATAATTGAAAAAATCATTACCATGGTCCTAATAATTCATCAAATTTAAAATTACATGGGATATCTTCTAGACATAAAAAACGTGATATATAAATCCCAGCAATGGAATAAATATAGAATACTAGGAATAAGATAATAAATGATATAAAATAGGGAAATTAATGGTGAATAAAATGCGTGAAAATAAGAAAAATGAACAATGAGGGATGATATAGAAAGATAATAAAAAATGCATCATGGGAAATGTAGAAACAACTTAATGTACTATATAATAAACATAGGTCTAGGGTAAATTTGAAGACACCAAGTTGGAAAATGTCCCATAAAGTAAACAGTTTCCTTCATATCCTAGTGTGATGTCTCATGACACTAGACATTACCCAATGCATTGGAGTTCTAAATAATTTTGGGTGCACCAGCCAATTTAATTTTATTCTCTTACATATGTTTCCAAAATAGATCATAAAACTTGATTCATTCATCCTCATATTTTATTACACCATAATGTAGTGTGTAAGAAAAAATTATGTCAATTTAATAGAAGTATAAGTGTATAAAGATGAATACCCTTGATAAGAAATCTGTATGGTATTTACTGAATAATTGTCTTGGCACAAGAAATCATGATGAAATTTCACTAGCATAATGAAATCTATTAAAAATCTATAAATTGAGTAGATGAGACTTAATGGGTTCTGTAATAATTTTTCAAACAAATGGGATGTCATAATATATGGAAATCCATATGAAAACATTAGGAATTAGGAATATAATGCATTAGATAATAATGAAAATTTAATAAAGAAGGGATGTTGAGGATCCCCTACTTGAGTATGTGACTCTGGACGCTAGGGAGGGGATTCTATAGTGATTGGAGGAATCTTGGGAGGAATCTATAGTGGGTAGAGAAGAGTAGGGATGTGTTCAATTAATTTTTCTTGAAGATAAGTGAGGGAAAGGTTGGGTTTATAGACGAAATAACTCGGTAATCTTTCATCATTTCTCAAAAATAGTTATCGGAATCTATAAAAAAACAAAAAAAACATCGCTTTGGATTTTTCCATGGTTTCTATCAAAATGGATTAGATTCCATTATTATATAATGTTAGGTATGAACATAAAAAAATGATACCATTGACTTTGGGGAGGTGAGTCATACTATTAATGAAATGATTTTCAAAAATAAAAATATATAAATGGACTTGGAGGATTCTTAATGTCACAATAACTTTAAAAAAATAAATATAAAATAACTGTATCTGAAAGTGAAAAAATATATTTCGTCATGTATATTATTTATTGTATTTTTTACAAAACTTTTGGCTCAGTTTGAGGTCATAATACAAACTCTATATTTATCTAGTATTTAATTTTCACCATCATATTTGAATGTCTTGGAAAATTAAAAAAATCACCATTGGATCATTTCAATGTTGTGATTCCAAAAATAATATTAATTTCTCCAAATAAATTTATAAATATGTGCATTTTCAATTTAAAAAAAATTATATTTATTGTGAAATGATGGGATTTTGAAAGAATAGTTTTCCATCAAATATAAAAATTAAATTTGAATTCATAAAAAAATGTGATTATATATATTTAATTAATATAATTTAATAATAATATATTATTAATATATTATTTATTTATACAAATAAATTAATTAATGAAAAAATATTCCTTCATTGAATTTGAATATTACCCAAAAATATAATTTCGGTTTAATTATGTTAAAAATAAAACAATTTATTACGTAATAATAATAGAATTAATGTATATATATTATTCAAAAGAATGTAATGAACATACTCATAATATCTAGGTTCTTGATACATATACCTTTAATACACCATCAAACACCCTATTCATAAGGTGCATGACTTTGAAAAATTCATGGGGTGGTTTGAAGAACAAGGGTTTGTTTATTATATCAATGAGCACAAACTTCTCACAAAATGGTTTATCTCGTTATTAAATTATTGGATCTAAACTTGGTCTTGGCTATGGGAAAATCTCAATGATCCTATATCCCTCAAAATCGTTAATAACTGGGCTTCATGGGGAATTTTCATACTAGTTGAGGTCATCCCTTGAATTTTCTATGTCAATTGGATTTTTTTAAAACCCTACATTTAGAAAAATTATGTTTTCTATATTCAACAACTATATTTTCAATGATAATGACACTTAATGGTTGTATAAATAAAATTTTATATAAAAAATAAAAATAAGTGCATCTTTTTTCTATAATAATATTACACAATAAGACATTTAATTAAATCATAAGGGGAATTTTTTTGTTAAATTTTTATCTCATTACAGTCTTACCCCCTTCTAAAATTTCGACATCAAAATGTTCATTTACCATATAGAAATAGATGAGGTTAACATTGTTTCGTCACCCCTTAATTTTCCCACATCACTTCTTCAATCTTTTGGATTCTCCATAACATTTTTAGAGGGTGAATTGTATTATTTTTAAGAACATTGTCTCTATGATCTATGATTTTCAATGTAATTCCTTCATAAGAAAGATCATTCTCTAATGGTACCACTTCTGGATTGAGTACATGTGATGGATCTACTTGGTATTTCACAAGAGGGATACATGTAATACATAATTTATATGAGAGAGGTTAGGTTGGAGTGCAAGTCCATATGCCAACACTTTGATACAATCCAGGATCTCAAAGGGACAGACGTGTCTTGGAAAACACTTTCACATCATCCCAAATCACATGACATTCATTCAAGGAGATACAGGGTGGAATACCATGTCTCCAACATCAATAACTTGGTCTCTTCAATGATTTTAATCATATCTCTTCAGCCAAATTTTTGCAACCATAATTTTTTGTGAATGGTTTTAAACATTTATAAAATTTCCTCAACCATTTCATGAACTAGAAGTTTTCAATCTACAAATTCATCCAAGAATGAAGGTCTTTGTCAACTATTTCCTTTCATTTATTCAAAGGGAGACATTTTGATTTTTGATTGGAAACTGTAATTTTATGAGAACTTGACCAAAAGAAGGTATTGGTCCTAGCCTATTTTGAATTTAATCGATATTGCTCTAATCAATTCCTAAACTGTCTTTCTAGTACAATCATATTGGAAATTTGTTTGAGGTTGATGATCCTTGATAAATTCAACTTAGTATTTTTGGCACATTGGAGAATATTCCTAAACATATAAGTAAATTCTTTATCGATATTGGATATAAAAGATAGTGGTACTCTATGAATCCCTATCACTTATATGATGTATATCAGTGTAATTTAATCAAGTGAGAAGTCCTCTTGAATTGAAGTAAAGTGGGATTTATTTGTATGTAAATCCATAACATCCCATATTGTATTGTTTCATATGGATTTATTTAGATTTATCACGATAATTTCCATGTTAAGGTTTTTATATTTTTGTATTAAAATGGGTAATGGTTGTGTCATCCCCTTATAATTTTTTCTTTCAACCTTCACTTGATGACATACTATGATCATTGATCTATATTTTTCAATCTATTTTATCATATTTTTCCAACAGTAGTTCTCTTAGAGATCACAATAAATATTTTTCTACCTATGATAACATATAAAGTTGAGCTATGTGTTTCAATAAATAACTCCATCATTTTATCAGTATTTGAAATTACAAATATTCTTAACCCAAATATCACAACTACTTGATTAAAATTGAACTCTATGAATTTCCCTTTTAGTATAGTTTCCACATTATACTAGATTCCCACATAATTAATTTGAGCATCATTATCCTCTACATAAGTGTTGGTTGATCAATAATTTTTGGTCGGATTGATGATGGTACTTCCTCTATGATTTCCATGACCATCATTTCCAAATATAAGATTGTTAGATCCCTCTCAATTATCATCATTGAAATAATTGGTGCATCCATTGTACTTTGAGCGTGTACACATTATTCACTTCTCTAGGATGGTATTGAATTGAGTATTTATAGTCTATAATCATTTCAAACTGACTTCATAGGATCATACTAATCTCTTTCTATGTGAATTTATATTTAAATATTTTATTATACTTATATAATTCAAAATTCTCCATGAATAGGTAATGCCACAATATTTTCAACACAAAATATCACTATTTCCAACTCCAGGTTATGAATTATATAGTTATGTTTTTCAACAGCCATCTACCTTGAATTAGAATCCCTCACTTTTTCATTTTTCATTAACATGTAGCCTAATCCATTAAATGAATCATTGATGAATACCACAATAATTTCTCTATTTTTTTGTATGTGTGAGTATAGGTGATGTGAAAAGACTCCTTTTGAATACAATAAAGATTTATTCAAATTAATTATTCAAAAAAACATGATTTCTTATGTGTTAGATTGGATATAAGTTCTTACAATTATGAAAAATCAATAAAAAATAGATAATAGTATTAAACTAAACTAAGGAAAATATGGATATATATCACTGATGTTAGAATCGACCATAATTCAATTGCCTCTGAATTTAATGGGTCCACAGATATCACATTACATGTGATGATATAATCCAATAATGATACATCTTTAAATTGGAACTCACATCTTCCATATAGAGAATAAATATGTTTATTTCTTATAGCCTTTATAACACTACACAGATGGTCCTCACTCTCCTCAATTAATTTTTAGTAAATTAGAATATTATCTATAAATATTAACAAATCTTATATGAGGTTATCTATAAAGACTATAATCATAAATTCCATGATTTTTATTGGAAAATTAATGATTTGAAATTCAATTAAAATGAACTAATGTTTTCCTATAAATTATATGAAAAGTAGTCTTGGGGATATCCTTCTTCTCCAACCTTACTTGATAGTATCCCGCTGGAAGATCCGCCATGGATAAGTATTTCAATCCACATAGAGGATAAAAAATTTCACAAATCAATGGAAGATGAATCTTGTTTTTATCATGATATTATAAAGATCATGTTAGTCAATGAAAAGGTGTATTAACCATTAACTGTTTTTAATAAAGAAGACTAATGCAACCCATGGTGAATCACATGGGCGTATGAACCCTTAACTGATATCTCTACATCGATACTTTCTTTTTGTGTTTGAATAATTCAACTAAACATTCGATATATGATGGAACACATAGAAACATATATAAAACTTATGTTATCTATTATTGAATGAATAAATAGTGTACATGTCACCACTTAATTTTTGGGATCCACATCAATATTTGTGATAGAAAAACCACACCCTTCATACCTTGGAGGTTTCTAGTTATCTCGTAATACCCATGGAATAGTACATTAATTTTTAAAGTAACCTATTTTCATGAATTTTTTGTAAATGAAAAATTGGAAAAGGGTTTACAAGATCATTCCATTCCTCCATATAATTATTGGGTCTATCTTATTGGTGATCACTGTCTAGGATTCCTTCCTTCCCACTCCTAAAACATGTCCTCATCCCACATAGGTAATATTTTGCGGTACTTCTTTCCACATCTTTGAAACATTTAATGTAGAAATTTTATTAAAATATTAGATTTCACTACTGGAACACCCAAATTAAACTCAAAATTATACTCCCTTTACCCATGATATCCCTAAAATTATTCGATCTCATTTCAACTTTTAGGGAAGAAACAATTTCCTCATAGATATTAATGGTTCAGATCGCCATGGATTTTCATAGAATAGGTTTTATCCCACCAAAGAATCGATCAACCATTCATTTGAGTTTTGCAACAAATATAGTGGCATATCATGCATGTATTTTGAAAACAAAACACCCTAGTAGTTTATTAATCATTTTTCTTGAGTGTGAAGAAATACCCTTTCAGTTTATGTTAGTGAGTATGTGGAAAATATTTATCAAATTTTTTTTCCAAAATTTTGTCCACCCCATCACTTTGATACCTTCTTCATCCTTAATTTTCCTGATCAATGTACACCACTAATCAACTTATCCTTATATAAGACAAACATCTAGTATTACCAAATATTTTTCATAACACTGAATGATGGAGAATATCAAATCAATTGAGTTGATCCATTATTCCGTGATTAAAAGACCAGATGATCTGTGGAAAGTTAATGTCCTTTGTAACATAAGGATCTCAATCACAACATATTCTCTCTCAGTGGGATATGGAAACTCTTCTTGATCTAGGATTATATTTAGAACCTAGGTTAGCTGAAATATTATTATCATAATTTTTTGAGTCTCCATCCCCTAGGGTTGAGTATGTTGTTGGGGAAGTCATCACATTGCCCTTCACATTGGTTGATTACACGATCCAACTTATTTATTCCCATTAGATAGAATAAATAGAAAATTTGGTATTATTATTTTTAAATAACTAAAAAAATAATGAGAGAATCCAATGAAATTTAATGGATAAATTATAAATTAAATTTATTTTGTAAATTATAAATTTCAAGGCTTCAATATATGTTCACCATGATCTAATTCCTATCATTAATTTTTATTGATTTTTTTTATTCACTTAATGATGGTTCAAAATTATATGTTATATTTACCATGAATATTCCTTATTAGTGTCAAACCAAGTGTTTATAAAGGTTCATTACTATTCACTAGTTCCTGATCAAGTTTTGATCAATATGGTGTTTTTAGGTTTTATCTGTATGTACATATATGCCAGAGGCACATCAACTTGTAGTATCTAGACATGGATGTATTTTATTTATTTTAAAATTACCCTATATTTACCAAATATAGGTGTTTTTTCTTCTACTTGGTATTATTCAAAATTATTTCCCAAGATATTTATATCCATAATAACCAAAATAATAAAAAAAATATTTTGATGCAAACTATGAAGAAACTTCTATTTAGTAAAAATTAATTCATGATTTATTAAATTATTTTAACTATATAAAACTTTTTAAAATAGACAAGCCTAGTATATTTATGAATTACGTACATTACATAATAACATAAAATATAAAATACCTTATCTTTATTAAAAACATCCCTATTTAAATCATAATATTCCATCATACTAAAAACTGCATGGGATTACCAAGGGATAAAAATAAAAAATGGGTGAGATATAAATACCAGTATAGGAATAATCATTTCATTACATGATAAATATAATAAATGTGATGGAATAGTAAAAAAATGGGGAATCAAATATTTTAGAATCATAAACATGTATAGTGAGGCATGATATAACATGAAAATCATAAATGAAAATTTGGAAATATGGAATCAACATAAAACACTGCATAAAAAACATAGGTCATTGAAAACATCACAGAAATGATATTAGAAAAATTACCATCAAACAATTAGGTTCACTCCCTACCCCAATGTTACATATCGTGAGACTAGACAATACCTATTGCATTGAAGCACAATATAATTCTGAGTTCACCCATCGCATACATTCCATAATCATTCTTTTGTGTGCTAGATGGATCATACAACATGGACTCCTTCATCATCATATTTTATCCAAAAATAAAAGAGTCTAGAATATAAAAATGTATTATAAAAATAAAATAAGTATAACTATATATATATTGATACCCTTGATATGGAATTTTAATGTTATTCATTAAACATTTGTTTTGGCATGATGTATCATAGTAAAATTTCTACAGCATAACAATATCGCATAAAAATTCATAAAATTGATTCATGAGAGAGAAATGGGTATATAATAAATTTTAAATAATATGGGAAAAAATAGGTAATGGTAAATAAAAATCCGAACACTAGGATTTGGAAATAAAATTCATAAGATAATAAAGAAACATGAAGAAATATGAGATAATGAGGATCCCTTAAATGAGTGTGTGACCCAAAAATGATTGAGATGGGATTATTAAGATATTGAATGAACCATGGGAGCACTATAGAGAGGCTAGGGACTATTATAAACGTTATAAAATGATTTTTAAAGAATATAATTGTAATATTTAGTGGGATTATATAAAAAATTAGTTAGTAATTCTTTATCATTTCTTAAATGTAGGTTTTAGACTCATTACAATAAGATAACCGAAACCAAAAACCATAAAATGCTATATTACCATTGTTTATTCAAAAAGGGATTGGTTTAAATTAATTTATATATAAAAAGGTTGAGAATAATAAAACAATACTTTTGAATATGGGGAGGTGAGTCACACTCTTAAAGAAATGATTTATATACATTAAAATATATTAATTGTTTTGGAGGATTCAGAAGGACTTTATAAAATAATAAAATAAACATAAATTAAAATGAATATAAATTTAAAACATATATTTGGTATTGGATAAACATTATAGTATTTATTAAATCACTTTTGTGTCATTATGATTTCATAATACACACTGTATATATATATGTTATTTAATTTTTAACTGAAAATGCAAATGTCTCCAAAAATTATAATAAATTCACAGTTGTATAATTTTTACATTGTAATTCCAAAATTAATATTATTTTTTTCAATTATTTTTTATAAATATGTTCATTTACATATTTAAAATTATAATCATTATTTATTTATAAATATCGGGTTTTTTATTATATTAGTTTTCAAACCATTATAAAAATTATATTTTACTTGATAAAAATTATATGATAATAAATTTTTATAACCATTATTTAATTATAATTTTTTATAAATTATTATTTATTTAAATAAAATTAATAATGTAAAATTAATTCCTTATATGAATATAAATATTAAATAAAAATATAGTTTTTTTATTTTAACAAAAGAAACGTCATTTATAATGTGAAAACAAAAGGATAAAAATATATTTATTATTTTGTGAAAAACTAATTCACATAATAATATTTCTAGGTTCTTGATATATTTCCCATTGATACACTAACAAATTAAATAATTGTAAGGTGCCTGACTATGAGACATTCAAGGGTGGTTCAATGAATATGGTTTGGGTCGTGATATTGACGAGATTGAGCATCTCCCATAAAAAATTTATTTTATGCCTATGTTATTGGATCTCATATTCGGATTCATCAAGGGAAAAATACTAGTGAGGATATATCCCATGTTTTCATTGATAAATGGGAATCATAGGGTTTGATCATACTAGGGGAGGACTTCCCTTCCATTGATTAGGTCAATTGGATTTTTAAATATTATAGATATACTAATCATGTGGTAACTATTAAAATGTTATTCTTCTTATGGTAAGGAAAATTAATGACATTTTAAATCCAATTGGATTTAATAAAAAATGAATATGCTATCCATAAAAATATTAAAAAATAATAAATTTATTTAAATCATAATAGGGATTTTATTTATAAAATTACTTATCATTAAACGATCAATATCATTGAGAACTAATCAATAGTCTCCTTCCTAAAAAAGTATCTATAGATAATGTGAATCAATGGACACTAGGGTAAATCCTACACCTTTTTATATAATTTTTTGAACATTTGGTTAATGGATATATATAATATATAGCCATAGAAAACTAGTTATTATGAGTCATAATGATTTCAATTTGAAAAAATTTAAATGTTGTAACTTTCATGATAAGCAACTAATTTAAATAATACATGAAGAACAGAAAACATTCATCCAATATTGAATGATATGTTTCAATAATTTCCAATATGAGTCAACACATCGAAATACAATCCTAAACTCCTCAATGATTTTTTTAATGTTTTATGATCATGAATGATTTCTTAAATACTAAAATTCATCGTAATATATCTAAATTATTAATATGATATTATTTATAGGTGTTCCATGTTATTGAAATAATGAAATATACAAATTGTATAATATATTATGAGAACCATCAACAAAAAGTGTGTCATAGTTTTTCATGGTGCACTCAAGGAAACCCCACTATATGGACCAAACCACCATGTCATGATGGTCCCAATACATTAAAAAATCATTACATATATACAGACACACACACACCTCATGTGTTTTGGGAGTGTTTTGGTCGTGATTATCGAGTAGTTATAGTAATATGATGTTAGTCCATATCAGGATGATTATTCATTTTTATATATTATTAATATAACAATTATAATGATCTATTTTCTATAAATTATAGAAATGGAACACACTAATGTGGTTCTACAAAAACTCCATCAACATATATTCTTTTTAAATAAATCCCTGATCATGTTGTTTTTGGTTTTCGTGAATTTTTTTAGAATACCATTTTTTCACTATATGTGGGAATTGGTGGTCATTTACATATATCATTATGTTATACTATGGTTTCCATATTTCATATATAGGGAATTATTGGTTATGATTGATATTTCACTAGTAACTATCTACTAATTTGTTATGGTACATGAAATGTATATTTAATATGATATTTTTTCTATAGATTTGATAGTATTGTTTTTATTTTTCTTTTAATCTAGTTTTTTATATATTTGAATGTAATACATCCATTTTTTTACTGTTTAGATAATAAAATTTCTACCCCAACTGTTTCCCTAATTTTGGAGGGAAGAGGATGAAGAGTTTCAATTCATCACAAATCCCTGAAGGTATATCAATGAGTGAGGTTCATGTTATGAAACATTAGAAATGTAAATACATGTTAATCTTATAAAGAATATTGTAAATTTGAAAATATTTGATGATATGATCGCTAATTACACTCATGTATCCAATAATGTTAATAATTATATTATAGAATTTGATTTTGTTCACATATAACAACATCAAAATACATTATAGTTTAATTTAAAATAAATAAATTTATAGTCATTACCATTGGAGTTTACTGCATAAATGTTGATTAATGTATCCCAAATAACCTATAATGATTTATAATTAATTATATTTACATACTTCTTATTATAATAAACTCCAACAAAAAATTAAGGGAATTCAAATATATTTCAATGGATCATTTTCCATACTCAGTTAACATCAAGGATATTATATAATGGTTTTCAGTTCCTTAAAAAATAGGACTATAAAATTCTATTTTAACACCCCAACCTGACATATTGGCTTGATACGGACCGATGTACCATTATATTTTGGTGGTATCCAATAAACTCCCTAACATGACCCACTTCCTTGGGGAGTTCTATAGTTCCCAAAACCATTGGTGACATCCCCTGGTCCTAAATGTATGGAAAAAAATGTAACACCCTGAAATTATAAAGTAAAATTTTATATTATATGGTCTTTATGACACATAACACCAAGTTTAAAAGTGGAAAATATTATCCCGATATATTACAATATATTTAATTTCATAAATAAATATAACATATGATATAGATTTTAATTCATGGAACATCGAGATATATTGTGTTACCCACAAGACCAACCTTCTTAATAGTTTTTCTTGCAAGTAAGAGTAACATTCAATGATAGCCTTCCTTATATGAATTACCATGGTTTTAACAGTGACAATGTACTATTAAAATATTATTATTTAAAATAATATGATATAAAATAACTATTATATTAGCTATTATGAATATTATTTACTAAATTATCAATATTTATGGTTTATATAAATGTAAAATGAATTCATTTGTTACTAATTATTGTGAGACTGAAATAAGAATCAATTGGATATAAGAAAATAATTCTATTTTTTGTTCTTTCTAAGGAATTGTTTCTTAATAAACATAATTAATTACAATTATTCAATGATTTTAGTAAAATATATACGTTATATATTAAATAAAATATATTTTACATTAATCCGTTAGTTATTATAGGCGTAATATAAGAGCAATCCAAATTTCACACATAAAAATCATTATTTATATAAAGTCAATTTTACCGACTTTTTAATGGAGAACCATTTTTAAATATCAATTTTTAAAATATAATTGATTTAATATGTAAAAATAAAATTATTTTTTTAAAAATAAACATAAAAATTTAGTTAGGGTGAATTTATGATATTTTTATGAAACATTTAATTCTTTTAAGGAAATTTTAAAATACAGAATTTTAGTTCAAAACTATTTTTTTATATAATTTCTTTATAATGATAAGTTATAGTTATAATTGTTTTTAAAGTTAATTAGACCATATTTTGATCAATTAATATAATTTATGTCATTAAAATCAATTATGTAATGAAATTTGATAAAAAACGTATCAATCTTTTGTAAGTTTTTATTTTAGAAACCAACAATATCATTATGCCCATGAGTTTATTTTTAATTTATTTTATACACTTTTTGTGATTGGATTTTGAAAAATGTATTCCATATTTTTAGTCATCCTAATTTCCAATTTATAATAATTTTAACATTATTTTTTGTTGAAAAAATATTAGTGAAAGTGATTAACATTAATTACAATATTTAAGAGAAAATTTAGCTTAAGTAATGACAAAACCATAAACATAATGACTGAACCAACATATAATCATTTACAATTATAATTAGATGGACATATGTAGACCTTATAATCCATTATATATAATTGGTTATATTATTGGATCCAATTTTAATATAAAACAATGTTTGCTATTCTTGTGTGAAAATATAAAAGAGTGACACTAATCCCCCACAATAAAAGGGCATTCTCTCCTCTCACTTCCTCGCACCTCTCAAACAACATTGGTTCGACTAATTTATTCCCAAATATCTTCTTAAAATCTCTATAATCATCCTATAATCCTACCATCATTAATAAATCCATCCAAGTAATCCTTTGTGTATAGATAGAAATAATGTACCTGATTAATAGGTAAAATCATTACTCAAGCTCTTTGGTTTCATTTCCATTCTTACACCATAAAATATTATTACAATATTCTTTTATGACATATAAAGTATCATATATATACTAGTATTTTGTTATGATAAATATTTTACCTACACATAAACACACATACATCAAATGGGTAATAATAATATTGATTCTATTTTCGACAAACTACTGCCTCACGAAATGATGATTGTTATTTTTTGGTTTACCACCTTACATGGTGGCCATTATCATGGAAACATTGTTCATATATGTTATATATATTTTTATAATTTTTTTCTTCTTTATTTATTTTTTATAACATACTCTCATAAATTCTATTTTATGTAAATAAGATGACAACATTTTATGAAATGTGGACTACTGCAGCATCAATGTGATATTACTTGTCCATGCATTAAAAGGAATGTATAAATAATAGTTCTAATAAACCCATGTAACATATAAGACATAGTTATGATAAATTAATTATTATATACTTATTTATCAATTAATTTTCATTCTATTGAGATTAAAAGGAAATGAATGCAGCGTTCATGCGTACGTACGACCTACCATATCTAGGAACGATGCATTTAATTTAATACATCCAAAATATATTGATTATTATAAATTCAAATTAAATAAATTTACATTATTACAAAAATCATGGTTTAAATTATTGATATTATGAAATCATAATCTATTTAATAGGAGTACAAAATAATGAGTCAAAACATACTTGATAAAACTAGGAAATTAACACCCAAAATAGGTAAAATAATCAAACTGTGTAAACAAACAAGTAGTAAACTATTATAAGAATTTAATAGATTATATTATAAACATTATTATGGTTATTATATTAGATATTAATATATTTTAAACCATGATATATTATTATAAATTCCACACTATAAAAATGAGGTCAAGGTATGTGATTCTTCTCTTATATTTCTATTTGTGTGGAATACAACATATACACCACTTAATTATTTTGTGTAATGTATACACTACCCATTTTGGTAAATCATATCATGAATGTTTTTTCTTAATGGTATGAAATATAGTTCCTCTATTTGAGTTACAAATTCAATGTTTCATGTTGTGTGGGAATCTTTGCGATGTTTAATAATTATTTTACTCAAAAACATTCTTAATGATTCTCTTTGAAATATAACTTCCTTTTTTATTGTCAACTTTATCTGGAAAAAATAACCATATTGTAATAATGTTTCATTTCATATTAACTTTAATATTAATATTATCACACAGTTTATATTATTATTTCCTAAACCATATATCATTTTATATTTGGTGTTCGCTTTGACACGTATTTGATTAAATGGGGGAATCATTCATAAATCTATAGCTCATATTCAATACAGATACATTTTGAAATAGAAAATTATTTATTAAATATATAAGGAATTATTTATAAATGAAATACAGAGATTGGGGAACATTTAATGAAATACATACAAGTTGGGTACCGGTTAATGAAAGACCCTCGATGAATTTTTAGCACCATGAGGTGAATTGTTTGGCCAAATGATGATAGTTAAACAATCACTGATGGTTAAGGTATCATCTTCCTACGAAACATAACATTTGATAAATAAGAATTTCCATTATTGAGAATTGAATTATTATTTTTCCCGGATATTCTACATCGTTATATCCATGGATTCATTTAATTTTAGGTTCATTGATTTAATGGAAAGTTTTTCCAATTTAATAGCATTCCATGTTGATTTAATATCATTTATTCTGTATTTATTCCTCTTTGTTTTACCTTACAGAGAGTTTGAGCTCACCCTTATTATGTCTCTTTCCCCAGTTACTGAATAATTAATCATTGAATAAGAATTTGAGGATGCAGTTTATTTCATTTTATTTTTTGTCATGTTTGTATTTGGTATTTTCTTTATGTATTACGGGTAAAATGTATGTAATATGTCATTACAAGAATACTAAACTGATTGTTCCCTTTAGATTTTATTCCTTGTAATCATTCCAATGTCACAAAACAATGCACTAGATTCGTGATTCTAGGGTCTGAATATTACAATTGATATCAATGGATGTTTAGAAGTAACCGTGGAAACCAGATTTAGAAAACATTGATTAAGGAGAAATTTCCTAGGATAAAAACAGAGGATAAGTATACAGGAACATCATATAACATTCGTAAGGATGTGATTGTTTAGGTATTACTAGAAATACATCCATGCCTAGATACTATATGTGAACGTGGTTTTGGCCCACATATACTTAAGAGTAACAGCTTCGACAAGGTGTATCAGGCCTAACATGGGGGGACCTAGTATATACAAATTGGCCTTACTGTGCACCAATATTTACACTCCTAGGGTATACATTAATGATAGTTCATATTTTATTTACTTAAAATTATGATGGATTTAAAATTCAATAATTTCCCTAATGTAACCAAGGATTATTATTCTAGGATTGATGATGGATAAATTTATGTTATCTGTTATACCATAATTAGAGTTATACAAAGTCCATAATTTGATGAGCTAATCCAATATATTCCATTGTTTATAAATGGATCCTAAAAAAATGGTTTCAATACTTGTGGAAAATGTAAATATTTTCCTACATAGGATGTCAATGTAACTAGTATTAGAAATGAGAATCGTATGTATATATTAAGGAAATATAGTCTGGTTATAACAAATATCCTTTCCCGAATGTATAATCCTAATCTTTAGATAGAATTTCTTACGTTAGATCACTTTATGTGAAATATGACCCCATAATTTAGTGGGACTACTAATTCAATGGCACACGAGCAATGGATTTTATCATTGGATATGATTTCGACAGCCTTAATATAAAATGAAATGAAAAAGGTTACACTTGTGGTGTATTGTCTCCCATGTGATGATGATCAATTATGGTCCTTGATCCGGAATACTATTGAGGAAGAAGAAATATAATTCATGGAATGAAGGAATTTTACAGATAATCTCATTCATAAATACAACCCTCTTGATCAGTGTTTCATCTATAATCAGGGATGACCTTTTTTGTTTAAGGTTCAAACATTCCAGTGGGTTTCTAACGGGTTTATTCTTAGAACCAGAAACACCCAATGATTCTATATCCATTTGATCATACTTTCCAAAGGACGGTGCTCATTAGTTGTGGACCGATGAGGCTTAAGAATTTGCGTAGGTCAAGAGGATGGGAAGTCAGGCTCATCACACCTTTTTGGGGGGAATTATTGCCTACTCTATGACTCTCTTATAGATTTATCTTGTCTTCGCGAATCCTTATTAATTTACCAAGCATGAAAATGAGTTATCCTTTAGATTTGTCAATCGATGATTGATATGTATGGGATTTAGAGAATCTTTTATATGTATTTGAGGTTCTTCATCAATAGAGAATCATTTTTATGAATTAATGATTCTTAGACAATGGTATCCTTCAATAAATTATATAGAAATATCTTGGTCATTATGATGACCATACTAATTTTAAAGACACTCAGTGAGGCACTTGAACTTTATTGTCATTCAGAAAGACATGGATTATTTCAAAGATGGGATCATACCTGCAAATGGGCTACCTACGTATCCTCGTTAAAAAGGAATCAAATCCCACATAGTTCGATAATAAAGATATAGTTTAATGTCATATGGGATGAAAAAGAAATAATGAATGATGGGATTTAACCTTAGAAAGGAATCCTACATACTCTACTTTTAAAGAAGTGATCAAAGTCCAAGAAGTTCGGTTGAATATATATGGGGCTTATGCATGGTTAACGACCCAAAGTAGAGATATTGTGATTACTTTTACACTCTAAGCTCACGTGAGTCATGCTAGGTGTGAGAAACAAGAGTTATCAGTAAAATTGACAATTGTTCCACAAATGATGCAGTCACAAGAAATGATGTGGGGATTACGTATATATGACTTCCCAAGTAGATGAATACCAGGACTTACTTTGGGAAAGAAGTCCAAGTGCAGGGTCCATAAAGGTATTTTTACTTTATGGAGATTTGGAGTTCTAACACGGGGAATCCTCCTAATGAGGATGCCCAAATTAAAGGAGACTTATAACATGGGGCTTACTCCTGAGAAAGAGGCCAAAATTAAAAGGGACTTATGATTGGGGCTTATTCCTGAGAAGGAGGAGCAAATCAAAAGAAATTATGATTGAGGCCTACTCATGATGGGGATGCCCAATGTTAAAGGAAACCGTGACTGGGGCTTACTCCTGAGAAGGAGGCCCGGGTTAAGGGGACTTGGGGATTTCCTCTAAAGAGTATTCCCTAATTAAATGAATTATTATTGGGGCTTATTTCTGAGAAGGAGGCCTAAATTAATGGAACTTGGGGCTTACATCTAAGAAAGATGCCCTAAATCAAAAGATATTCTCATCTTAAAGGATGAGGTTACATGGAGGAAACCTCTAACCATTGTGACAAAAAGCTTGTAATTCATGAGTTTTTAGGAGAGGTTCTCACAAAATTCCTTTCTGATAAGGAAGACAATAAAGGAAACATGCCATAAAAGGCTTTGAAAAGGGGTTCGAGGGCTAATAGCATGAATAGGATAGGTGAACGGGAGAGAGGCACACAAATGAAGTTGGCGTGAAAGCCTTGGCCGTGCATGTGTACTTGTGCGGAATGGTTTCACCTGGGAAATGAACAATATGTAGGGTAATACTTGGGCGAGACTTAACTCAAGCCTTTTGTATTATCCTAAAATGTTTCCAGAAGGGAGGAACACAAGTTTAATCGAAAGGGTAGGGTGACGTGTAAGAATTTATATTTTTAAGGAGGCCTTGAAACTTAGGCGCTCAATTGTTGATTAATTATAAACACATAGGCCTTATCCTACTCCTGTATTTTTTCTATTCTATGTCAAAAGCTACCTTGGAAGCTTTCGGAAGAGTTGAGTTGAAGACTTGGGTGACCAGAGCATGAATTGACTTTTGGAAAACTCATCCTTCAAAAGGGGGTCCCACATGTGCTATTTATAGGCCACCTTTCACCTTGAGAGAAAAATCAAATAGGGTGCGCAAGTTAGCTGCGCGACCCATAGTTGGCACGCAAGTGACTTGCGCGGTGCACCAGTGACTTGCGCGCCTCACTCGAAATGGGCTCATAGTCCATGGCTTCATCATTTTTTGTTGATGATATTCAAAGGGTGACCCTCATTATTCTTAAGGTATTCCCTTTTTCCATTCGTTTGGACTCTGTGATGGAAATGAGCGTCAACAAAAGTCACACCTTAGAGATGCATCTGATATGTAAAGAGGATCCGGAAATGAGGTAAAGCTGGATAAATCAAGGGTTTGTGGATTGCAAGTCTGGTTAGGAAGATGCAAGGGCACGCAGGTAAGCTGCGATGGTGGTCTGGATTGCCTATATATATATAAAAATCCCTGCAAAAACTCACTCGGCTCTAGAACTTGATCTCTCATCACTCAAGTTCTTTTGTCTCTTGGGGAATCACGCTTCTTTTATTTTGTCCCACTTCTTTAAAAGGACTTGCTCGTCGGACTAGGGTGGCAATACTTGTGTGACTGGTTTGACTTGCATGCCATGTTTGGGACTTGTGCGCCTAAGTGCCTTCACCATTTTTTGATTTCCTTCATCAAATTTTTACCAAACAAACTTACTTAAAAGTTGATTGTTTGATCATTGTGCAGATTCAATGGCACCCAGAAGAATCAGATCAGATGATGAGTTGGCCAACATGATAATATATGACATGATGAACATCGTTGGTCATGATTATTATGTTATCTATGATAGCACCCTCCCGGATTTGTCTAATTACATGATGAAATATCATGGAAATTTCCTACAGAGAATCTACATACCTTTGTATGGACATGTTCATCTGCAAGGAGACCACGTTCTAGAGGCAAAGAATTATTTCCCTCATTCCGGGTTTCAGACCTACACCAAATTCTCTTTAGAAAATGTATCAGTTGTAGGATCATTTTCCAATGCTAGGATAGTGGAGAAGTCATACAAAATACATCATAGCCCATGTGCTCCAGATCTCAGGCCTCACAAGCCTGAGCTACAACCACATTGCTATCCCTCTATTTTTCGATATTCTCAGATGGACCAATCTAAAGGATAGAGGAGGAGTTGGGATTTCCATCCTAGAGGAGGTCTGAAGCTGACTTGGATGTGGGAATATTGAGTGCGACAAACCAGTGCAGAGTTTGTTGATGATCTGAAGGGAGCTGCAATATTTGAAGATGTCTGGACTAGGAAGACATATGTCGATAGGAATAACAATTTTTTGGTAGAGTTGATCAGCTGTTGGATCCCAGAAATGAATTCTTTCCATCTGAATCATGGAAATGTAGGAATCAGTTTGTGGGAGGTTTACAAGATTTCAGGGGTTCCAACTTTGGGAGATATGTATGATGAATTCATCCACCCCAAGGTGATCTGGAATGATTTAGAAAAGACTACAATTTTGGATCAAGAGTTAATGACTTTTTTTCTAAAATATTACGAATACCACCACCAAAAAATCCCACTCCAGAAAATATATCCATCCAGAGTAAAGGATGAACATGTTTTTGATTAAGAAGAGGGAGAAGGGACCATCCTACACTCGTCCTACTAGTTACACTATAACAGAAAAGAGGTGTGGTCTGGGCATATTTTGGAAAACTCTGAAAGCAGGAGAGTTTGATAAGTGGGGTATGAATTTAACCATAAAATTATAGCAAAGACCCATATGGATGTATTTTAGGCCTTGTGGACCAGTTTTTACCTTTTACATGTTAGGGATTCGGAAGGAGGTGTGATGCCGAGACCTTTTTCATTGGAGTCAAGCTGGCTGAAAGGAAGATGGTTGGGTTGGCCACACCAGTTTTGGAAAATCTTTATAAGAGATTACTTCATGTTTATTTTTTTTGTCTCCTTTAATAATAGTGGGACCATTCCATGTTTTATGGGGATTTATCGCCACCCACTTCAGGACATATTTTGTACAATGTCGGATACATCTTCTTGGAAGTTCTTTCCGACCGTTTTTTCATGCCTTTTTTGGAATTTCTCCTTTATCCCTCAATGCTTATGATATTTAAATAGTTCTGAGAATGTTCTAGGAGTTTCACTTATTTCGTTATAGAAATCTTCCAATGGGGAGATTTACTGATGATGGAACAGCCAGCCTAGAGTTAATGGAATATTAGCTGGCATGTAGAGATGGTACTCTAGCCATGATGATTGATGGAGGAATTATATTCATGGCCTATTATCAATACAGATTCTCACATCAATTCACATTTCTAGAGAAAACTTCCATATCCCCTCTAGTGCATGTCTGGTTAGAGAAACATTCGATGGTTACTCGTCAACTATGGTTACAGACATCTATGGGGACTACTGGGGTGGTATTTGATCTACCAGCTGTTGAAGCGGCAAGTCGATTGACTACATGGTATGCCACAAACTGGGTAGAATCATACCCTGAAGAGGTACTGAATCAGCCAGTTCCTCATGAAGAGATAAAGAAGAGAACCATCAGTAAAGAAGCTATTTATTTGGAAGGTGTCTCTTCCTCACCCGGAGCTGATTCACAGGAGTCCTCACCCAGAGCTGATTCACCGGATTCCCTGGATGGGGATGATGAGGCTCGGAATGCATCAAAGTGGCCTCGTGCCAGATATAATCTGCCTTCCAGATTCAAGGGGCCTACTCCATCGACTCCTGGTGAGTTACATCATTGAGGAAATTTAGTCACCATTATTTTAACGGGAAACAAGTTTCACTTTGTTATCCTATATCTGTGATCGTAGGAGCTAGGAAGAAGTTGAAGTCCTAGATTGCAGGACCATCCTTATGGTCTTCTGGTGCACATTCAGAATATTTACGACCAAAGGTTGTTCAGACATGGTGGAGTTTATATTGTGATGCTGAAACTTTATGGATGGAATTATGCGAAGGGTTGAATATTCCTGGAGTGGGGAATCTCTAGGATTCCACTCAAACCCGTTTAGAGGATAACCCGAATGAAGTGAGGGCTTACATCAACGATCTGAAAATGATAATATATTCCACTGATTAATCAGTTCTTTTCACCAAGAGGATGATGTAAATGATCGACTGTGGTACCACTGAGGGGATTGCTCCTTCATTAGATGAATATTGGAATGATTATGTGGCTCCTGAAGATGTACGTTTCCTTTTTCTCATAGTTCTATTTGTTTGAAATTTTAATTTAGTCAAAGATTTGTTATTCAAGAAATAATATTCTTTATCCTTAAACTTTTATAGGCAAAAACCAATGATATTCCTTCACCACAGTATAACTCTGGTGGCACTGCTCTTGGGGTCACTGGATCTCCTCATGAGCTAGGTGAAGTATCTCAAGGCCAGCAAGTCATAGATGAGGAGATAGAAATGGCGTTATTGTCTCGGATACCTTCTTTTATAGATGCTGACGTCAGTCCACCCAAAAAGGCCAAGAAGAAAATGCATTGAAGAGAGAAGTCCACAGTAAAATGCTTCATCAGTAGTAGTAAGTCATTCTGGTAGTCATGAATCATAACTTATTAAAAAGTGCTCAAACTTCTCGAGATTACAGGGGAAGTTTTAGTTTTCCCTTTAAGGGAATGGTCTGACCATCCACAGAGTACAACAGAGGGTGTTTTAGCACAGTCACAAGTTCTTGCTAAAACGGCTATTCCTGAAGAAATATTGAGAGCCGATGAGCCGACATCTGTTCCCAACACCGCTCCTATTTCTGATTCTAGGAGAAAAGAGACTTCTGGTAAATTAACAATACTTCATAGAACCTCAAATGACACAACAAATGACTTCCATTCTCTGATTTTTTAGGTTCAACACATGAAACATAATATTTGGAAACCACCGAAACTGACGCCACATTTATCATTGAAGAAGCTATCTAGGGGAAGAGATTGCCAGATGAATGTCATAGAGAAGACATGCCAAGTGCTCCCACCAGTGAGACTAACATGGGATCTAGGACATCATTAGATAAAATGATGAATCTTGACGTGTACTTTAAATAAATTTTAGAACATGTTAAATTACCATGTGATTTAGAAGATTATGGAGATCTAGTTATAGAATCAACCCGGCATGAGTTTCATCATTTGTCCTGTTAATTTTCTCATGATTACACTTGTGACCATGTTTGGATAAGAAACGTACAGTTACATATGAAGAAACTTTTGAGCCATCAATGCTTGATAGGGGTATAGACATTGATGTCAACCATATTATTGCAGAAACACTGGCTCGGGTGGAACTTACCATGGAAAACACTCATGAAACCCATCCTGAAAATCCTGTTGAAGCTACGAAAGATGGGGAGGAGACTTCACAAGTTTATAATCTACTATTAGGTAAAATATAATGGTATTTTTGGCTTATATAACATGTATTAAAATCATTAAACTTTTACTATCCTTTGAAAATAACCATAATTTCAATTGACCAAATAGGGATGTCAACTTCAATGGCAAGATCTAGAGGTGAAGCATTAGCATTATCCTAAACAGTAGCAGAAAGTGAAGCAACCCAGGTTAAGGAAGAGGCATAACCGGGAATTTATTTTTGTGCATTAATCCCAGAATATATTCCTCCCTGTGTTAGAGATGTTGAATGGGACCCAAAGGTGAAAAGGGGGCTCCAACTCTCACTTCGCAAGGCATGGAAAAATATATGGAAGATAATATCAGAGGTGCCTCTTGAAGATATTCCTTTGAAAATTCCAATTCATTCAACCCTTTACATCATGATGGGACATGGTAGTTTTGGATATCAAGAAATCCATGTCACATTGAAACAAGTCATTTGAATAAGGGAGAAAGAGAAAAGGTGTCGTGAAGACCTTATCAAATATATATTGCTGAAAAATATTAGATAATTTTAGGCTGCAGTGTCCCGAACTCAGGATGATCATGCTGAAAAGATGAAGAAGCTGAAACAAAAGACCAAGGAGAATATTTTCCACCAGGTGCACCTTCATCAAGAGCTATATGCTGTTACTGAGGAGCTTGACCAGCTTCATAATTCGTTGGAAGAAGTCCAAGAGGATGGTATAAAATCCATCAAAGATGTCAAAAAAAAACTTCGTCAAGCTGAAGATATTGATGTTGGTCCAGTAAATGAACTTCAAGTGGTTGTTGATGAAGCTCAAGATGTTGTGAAACAAATGAGTAATCATGTTAAAATACTTCTATAATTTTTGAGAAAAAAGAGACTCCAGTATGTGGATGTTCTTTTAATCTTGTTCATCAATAAAGAAACAGTTCATTTTCAGTCATCTGTACCCTCATTTTCTTGATAATTGCACTTATTTTACCTAAGGCAATGGGCTTAGTAAACAAAGTTTGATTTTTTACTAGGTTTATATAAAAAACCCCACAAAAGTTTCATCTTCTAATTGCTCAATTTTTCATAAATCATATAAGATGTAAATTTATCAAGATGGGACTCGAATTTTGTTTAGAGTACCCTTTACAAGTTCCCAATTTAATTAGTACCATGTCTTTTGTTATTGGCAGTTTCATGTCTTGGATGTTGGTCTATAAAAAAGCTAATATTTATGGCTGAGTAGCTTTGACCGAATGGATGATATCGACTAAATTCATGATAATTTATTTCGAAACATATTTCCATATTCAAGTGTGGAAGAGGAAAATTGTAAACTATGACCTGAGAAACATTGAATATGAGGAATGAAATGGGCAAAGAGCTAAAAGGCATTAGAGGAAGTATTTTCTAAGAATTAAGTTACCACTACTTGAAAACCCCATTATGGGGGATGAATTATGAAGATCCCACTCAGGCATAAGATTTATAGTCAAGTAGTTGTATCTTTTGGCTAACAAGTCTATTATGTAGAAAACTCATGCAAGGCCACTTAAGTGCATGTGCTGCATATTCAGGAAACAGAACTCCAAAAAATTGAACATTATATTACTAAAAGCTGAAGAATGTTTTATGGAGATTCAAATTTTCCAAATCATAGAGTCTACTTTATAGAGAAAGGTACTTGAATATGGAAAGGATATTTCCAATCAGAATCGTCAATCAATTAGAGGAATGTAACTTCTACGAAGGTCTAGCGCAAACGTTGGGAAAAAGGTATATGTTGTTTTAAATCATATGAATAAAACACGAGATAGAAACATTATACGACATATGGTCAAGTGGTCCAAGGTTATTTAATATTTCTCTAATCATATAGAGAAAGATAAAAATAAAAACCATTGACTTGAATATTTTCAGATCATGAAAAAGAGTATGGAACAAATATGTTAAGGATGATGTTTTTTTAGATCCATACATATTGCAGTTAAGACAAAAAGGGAAAAAAGAGTCTTCTCTTAAGAATGATGTTTCCATTACTTGAAAACTTGTTAAGGAGGTTGAATTATGCAGGGCCAACTAGGGTATAAGATGCATAGTCAAATAGTAGCATTTTTTGGCTGACAGTTCTTTTATGTAGTCAACTCATGTAAGGCCATGTAAGGGAACGTGCTGCATAGTCATGCAAAATAACTCTCAGGTATCAGACATTTTGTGACCAGATGTCAAGAAAAGGTTTACTAACACCATGATTATTATTTGTATAATGTTTCAGCTGGGTCCTGAATTGAGATTATGAATGTCACTACATATCTCATTTGGATGAAAATCAAGCCACATGTAGTTCTTGAAATACAGTTTAATGTCATGAAGGACGAGTGCATGGAAGATCATAATTTAGGGTCGTAGATTTCGAACCGTAGTGAGGGAGACACATCGTGTGTTTGTTATAAACCTTATGTGAATAAAGACCAGGGTCTTCCATATCACATCTTGTGCTCCTAGGGTACTTTTCATCCATGGGACCAAATGTGGAGTTTGGGTTTAGGCCGAAAGGCTCAGGGCTAGACTCGAGGTGTGCTCGAGAGTTCCTCCATATCCCATAAGAATGGGAGTCAAGATGCACATTGTTCTTGAAATACCCTTTGTACATATTGGGTTCGTACATATGAGGGGTAAAGAGGGATTTATTTCAATTTTGGATGGACCCACGATTAAAGACCTAGGTGTCACTAGGTATCTCATAAGGATGAGAATGAAGCCACACGTAGTTCTTGAGATATGACATGGTTGGATACCATGTCAATGATGATTCCTCTAGAGTGAGGGCTTCAGAGATTGTTGCAGTTTATTGTCTTATAGGAAAAAAGTGCAAATAGTTTAAGGTTATATGCATGGACTAGTGCCATACAGTTTAATGTCCTGCAGGAAAGACAAAGGGGGGTTGTATAGTTTAACGTCATATAGCTAGGATGATGGGACGTACACATTTTAATGTCATGTCGGATGAAAGTGAACCGATATGAATAAGACGGTTGACATGGGCTTCACGGATCAACATCGTATGAGATGGAGGAGAATTGATGTGAAGAAAGTGGTTTTGGGCTTGACACTCATGAGGTTGCCAACGTACCCAGCCTAGGAGGAAGGAATCAAAGTATACTAGTTCAATTGAGGGGGATTCAGCGATCGGGGTGTACTTGAGGACAACGACCCGAAGATGATGTTGGGACATAAGCATGGCTAGCGTCCTAGAGAAGATGTCATGGTCGAATCTTACTCCAAGCTCACATGAGTCATACTCGGTGTGAGAAACAAGAGGCATCAACAGACCTAACAACCGTGTCATGAATGATGTCACCAAAAAAGATGGTGTGGGGATTATGCATGGATAGATTCCTGGGGAACGCTTGGAAATAGAGTTTAAAAGAAACTTTTGCATGTGGTGATCATAGTTTAATGTCATGTGTCACAGACATGGGGTTCTTGGCAGTTTAACATCCTACATCTCTGTTGATGCAAAGTTTAACATCATGTTGGATGATAGAGGGACATAGTTTAACGTCATGCTGGACTATAGAGGGGATATGCGGTTTAATGACGGGAATATAGGACATATGGGTGTATATCTATTACCCAAAATACTTCTTCAAGAATCATCCATTGTTTGATGTTGCAATGTGTCCTCCATCCATTGAGATTAAAGAATAAGCTCCATTAGAGTAGACCATATGTGTGGAGTAAGGTCCTTCCCACTTTGGATCATGCTTTGGATGCTTATTCCTCAATATCATTGGGGTTCTGAGTAAAACTACCAATTATCCTTGAATGAATGAATTAAGACTAAATTTTTTATTGAAATCTCATGATATTCAATTCTGATAGACTTATAAATGAAGCAGCATGCACAATATTCTTTTATCTATTCGTTCCAATTCATCCAATCGCCTTCAAAATTGTTCATCTATAGATAATTGATCACAAATAGAGACTCAAAGTGAAGGTAATTGGACGTTAATAGGCAAGACTACTTCCGTTCCATATACCAATGAATATGGAGTTGATCATGTAATAGTGCAGGTGGTGGTTCGATAAGCCCATAGAGCAAGAAAAAGTTAATAGGCCATGACTTCTTATCTTTATCCACCATCTATTGAAGTATGCTTGAAATAGTCTTATTGAAAACCACTACTTAACCATTGGCCGCCGCATGATACTGAGATTAATGGTTGGATATGATATTGTATTCTTGATATAATTTTCTTACCTCGGATGAACCAAAGTTGGTGCCATTATCTATGAATATGGAATGAGTAACACCAAATATGGTAATGATGTTGGACTTGACAAAGATAAAAATTCATTTAGCACCGTCTTCTTTGAGATGTATCGCCTATTCTCATTTGGAAAAGAAGTAAGTAGCAGTAAGAATATACATAAACTGCTTAGATGTAGCAGTAGGATAAGGTCCTACTACATCCATTCCCCATGCAGAAAATGGACAAGATTATTTTTCCGTATGAAGAAACTCTGGGGGTTGATGAATGATGTTGGAACATACATGGAAAGAATGAAACTTCTTAGTGAAATCAATATAATCCTACATCCCTGAAGTCCAGAAGTATCCAAGTCTTCGAATTTTACCAGATAGTCTATGTCCAGACTGGTGGGCACCACAAACTCATGCATGTACTTCATTCATGAAAGCCATTGTCTATTCACCATCAATACATCTAAATATAATTCCATCAAAACCTCGCTTGTAGAAATTTGTTTGGTGATCTGGGCTATTGTAAAGAGTAAAATTGTCCACATGTCGCTGGACTTGTTCTTTCCTAACTCTAGCAGGCGGGAGTGTTCCATTTTGAAGGTATTCCCTAATAAGTGTCATCCATACTATAGTATGAACATATTGTTCAGAAATGGGACTGATTTCATTGATTTCCCCGGTTTTTATTTGAACAAAAGGTGAAACTATATGAAGATGGGCAATAGTGATGATTGTTTTGTCCCGATTTCGATCTACCCAGGTTGTGGATACATAATTCATTGCATTATCTTTTGAATTTTGTGATCACGAGACATAAGAAAATGTCGGTTATAGGGAACTTTTATCACTAACTATCTGACATAATCACACAAAGGGATTAACTCTCCTTTTATGATGGAATAATCCCTATTTATTTGTTTGATTACCAAATCTGAATCACCTTTTACCTTCAAGTGATTCACCTATGCCTGAAGCACCAATTCTAAGAATGTGACGAGAGCTTGATATTCTGATTCATTGTGTGTACTGCCTACCAACAATAAGAAAGAATAGAGCAGCACTGCTTTTTCTAGGGAAATAAGCATTATTCCAAACCCAACTTTGATGAATTTATGATCTTCCATTTTCTTCCCTATTAAACTTTTAAAGGCACCATCAATGTACATTTCCCATGTTTGAGGATTATCGTGAATAGAGAAGACTTATTCATCATCAAGTTCAATATTTATAGATGTATCCTTTACAAATGGGTGTTCAACATAGAAATCGGCTAGATTTTTACCCCTTATTTCCTTTTGGGACACATACTAGATGTCAAACTACTGCAAAATAATTTCACACCTTGTGAGACGACCTATAAGCATTGGACGACTAAGGAAAAATTTGAGCAAGGTTTGTGAGATACCAATTAGACCTCATGATGTTGCAGGTAGTGTCTCAATTTCTGAACTATAAAGATTAATGCTAGGTAGCACCTTTCAATACTTGAATAACGAGTTTCTGCCTCAAGTATTGTCCTACTAAGATAGTAAAGGCTCTTTTCATTCCCATTATGATTCTTTTGGGCAAGGAAGGAACCCAATGATGGATCTAAAGAAGTCACATAAAGAATAAGTGGACTTCCTTGAATAGGATCCATTAATACTGGTTGACTCAAGAGATATTTCGTCAGGATATCGAATGCTTCTTGACATTCTTTAGTCCACTAGTAGGTGACTCCCTTCGTCATTAATTTGGTGAAGGGTAAAAACTTTCCTGCCAAATTGGTAATGAATCGCCGAATATAGGCCATGTTTCCATTAAGTCCTCTTAATTACTCCAAATTTCTAGGAGGTAACATGTCAAGGATTGATTTGTTCTCATGATCAACTTTGATACCATGATGGAATAAAACAAAGCGGAGAAATTTTCTCGAGGTTACCCTGAAAGCACATTTGAAGGGGTTCATCTTCAAATTGTGTTTTCGAAGTTTATTGAATATGATTTCAAGATCGGCCATGTGATCATAACGCTGTCTATATTTAACCACCAAATCATTAATATAACATTCAACAAATTTCCCTAAAAGGGTTTGAAGATATGGTGCATGGAACGTTGATACGTTTCACCTTCATTTTTCAGGCCAAAGGGAATTACCCGATAGAAAAACACACCTTGGGAAGATCTGAAGGCTGTAGACTCCTAATCTTATGGGTATAATCATATTTGATTGTACCCAGAGTAACCATCCATGAAGGAAAGAGCTTCATAGCTAACTGTTGCATCAATTAAGAGTTCTACGATTGGAACTGGAAAATCATCATTAGGACAATGCCGATTAAGATCTCCAAAGTCAATGTAAACACTAATTTGTCCATTCTTATTTTTCACAGGGACAATATTAGCCAGACCATTGGGATATTGAAATTCTCCAATGATGTTAACCTTGATACGCGTATCAACTTCAGCTTCAATTTTGGAGGTATAAGTTGGGTGTGTTCTTCTTGCTCCTTTCTTGAATCCTCGATGTTCTTCTAGAAAACCCAAATGATTAGTGGAAACATCGAGATCAAGACCTGGAATTTCTGTATAATAACAATAAAATACATCTCTATTTTACTTTAGAAATGATGTATACATTTCTTTTTATTCAAGATTCACGGATGAACTAATTAATGTGGGGAATGGATCTTATTTTGTACCAAGATTTATTTCATTATGTTCATCCACAGTGGTAGAGATTCCCTCTTCAAATGCTAGAGGAGAAACCCTGATATTTTCTTCTTCTTCTTTAATATGTGTTACTTATTCTGTTTCCTCTTGCATAGTGGATGATGAATAATAATCTCCATGGCCAGGGGAGAAGTTAAAATTTTAACATTTTTAAGAAGAGGCTTCGATTTCTAACTCTATTGATGATGAAGGGTCTTCTTGGCGAGATAGAGAGGAGATGATGGATTGAGAACCGACATCATTGTTTTCTTCTGGTATTGCTATAAATTCTTCTGTCCTGGTTGATAAAGTATATTATTGCTGAATTTTAGCGGAAGAAATGGAGACATCTCCATTTAATCTTTTATCACTGCCTGGAAAATCAAAACATTATCTCATGATGTCTGGATTGATTGCTGTAATTGACATTATGGAAGTCTCAATAAGAGTGTTTGGATTTAGGTCTATCTTGTCTAGTTAACTAATAAGAAACAAATAAGCTGTTCTTACAAGTATGTATGGGTTTACTGGAATCTTTTCCAAACCATTTGAAGCATTGATTTTGGTGACCTTCTTTGCCATGGATTTTTCCTTTCCCTCCACGTGATAAAATTCTACCTCAATGTATTGAGACTCACACGTTTGGAATGGGGCCTTGTCACCATACAATGTCCCAATATGACCATTGAAACAATATTTGAGACATTGATGATATGACGAAGGTATGACCACATGTTGATGTAGCCAAGGTCTTCCAAGCAAAATGATGATGGTTGTGTCCTGATGAACAACCATCAAATCTGAATTAGACACAAGGTCTCCACACTGAATTCTGAGTGTTATTTCACCCAGAGGTTATTGTTCATTCTTATCATATCCTTGGAACATCAAAGTAGAAGGAGATAAATCAGATTCAATGAGGCCCAATTGACGAAGTGTATGAATAAGAATGAGGTTGACTCTTGAGCCATTATCAATGAATTATCGTCAGATGTCTATATCATTCAATTTTCCAGATAGATACGAATTTCTAAAATGTCCATGTAAAACATAATCTTCATATTCATCTGTAAAAGATATCACTACATGGCATTATGCAGCATCATACTATGTACGGTAGACCTCAGCCGCAACAATTTCAGTTCCGAATTCTTGAGGACTTTACAAAGCCTCAATAACCACATTTCGATGATCTTTTAATAGATTAAAGGAATCCAAAATTGATAAATTGTTCAGTACATGGGAAAAATATTTCAAGACATCATACTTTTCGTACAAAGGTTTGCGTTTCCCATCATGAAAATGTGATTTTTCACGTGCCATGGAAGTTGATGCTTTGGTAGTAGATAAATCCCATATCGAGGAAGGAATTGGAAACACTCCTGGATTTAGTAGATTATAAAAACTAGGTCTATCTATTCTCTATGAGGAAGAAGGTATAACCTATAACTGATCCCCCAAAATAACTGTGTCAAGACTAAATCTGCCATGTGTGGAAGAACGTTCGTGTTCCGGTTGAGCCCGCTGAATGGATTTACCACGAGTTTCTTCCGCATATAATGTTTTAGTAGGGATATGATTGAAATAGTGGCTTCTAGAATTTCAACATCATCCCATGTATCCTAGAATTCTGTCTCTTCCTCTAATTCCACTATTAGATATTTGGAACATAATCTCATCATGATCGAAACATTCATTGGCATATGGATCCATTAAATGAATCATGTTAACAGAAGAAAAGATAAATTTTCATCTGATGAAGATTCTTCCTGATGAACCAGTCCAAGGTGTGCCATTTTTTGGGTCAGTAAACATGCTTTTGAAGAAGATGGAATAAAATCTTCCAATGTCAAAGAAAACATAGGAATCAACACGAGCTCTTCTTTTTCTAACTACTCTTCTATCTTCAAATTACGCCTCTTCATTGATGATTTTCCTTCTAATGAAGGGGGTTTTGATGTGGAAGAAATAGAAGAAGACACAATTGGTTGAATCAATTGTGTTCATAAAATGAAATGCATTTGGTTGATCATTTTCCTTACCATCCATTCATCATATTTCTGCGCATTTTTACTTTTGACTTCATGCCACTCACCTTCTTCCTATAGAGAAGTAGTAGTAACACATGCTCCCTGAGCTGAAGAACCTTTTAGTTTTACTTTTCCAAATTCCAAAATCATTTTTAGGAGGTATTTGAAGACAAAACACTTTTTAATGGGATGCCTCAACATATTATGAAGCAAGAAATAGTTTAGGAGGTCTTCATCTCCTTCCTTGTTCGGCCATTTGGGCCTTAGCAACTGAACAAGATTGTTTTCCAGAGCTGAGATAAAGTATCTATGAACATGTTCATTCCAGAAAGAATAAAATTTTTTCTTTAAATCCTCAAATTGTTTTTATCTTTGATCTCTTTGATCATCTTGATAAGGCAACCATTTTGTGGACGCTGAGGACGTGGATCCCTTCGGTATGATGAAGGTTTTGAAGGGGAAGCTGGTACATGTTCTTGTTTAACTGTAACTCTAGCCTCCTCGGATTTCCCTATTCTTCTTCTTGGAGCTGATGGAATTACACGAGTTTTACCCTTAGTCTTTATAATTGAGTCTTCTATCTGCTGAGAGATTGATGTACTGTCTTGAAACCCTCCTGTGTATTTTATAGGGATCAATGGTGTGTGTAATTCAGCATGTATATTTTCCACACAGATTGGAAGAAACTCTTCCGGATGGAGTGCTAAACATAAGGAATATGCTAATCCCTTCCAGTGAGAAATAAAATCTGAAACTCTTTCATTTCCCCTCATTTAAAATTGGTAAGATAAAAAACTGTCGTCTTTGGTAATGTTGAGCTAAATTGAAGAAGTAATTTTTGACGGAGATCTTCTCACCCAGTAATTGACCAAGATTGAAAACTTGTATAACATACAAATGTAGGTCCTTGTAATGACTGCACAAAACACCTAAGCTTAAATACTTATTTTTGTAGAGTAGTTCCCATCATAGGATAAAAACGGAAATCAAAATGTGTTAAGTGTTGTTCTGGATCTCCTGAAACATAAAATATTGGGAATGTGGTATTTGCAAAATTAGATGGGGAGGAATTGCATCCACCCATTCAGGGTATGCTCTCTTTTCCAGTTAAACTAGTGTACGTCAGCCTTACATAGCTTCCAACCGATCTATTAATGACTCAATGGTTTTCATTATTTTTTGAGAAACATCTGGTTGAGCTTGGACCTGAGCAGGTGCAATAACTAGAGTTTGGATGGGTGTGGCGACCGGTAATGCTACTGATGGTAGTATTGCCAGTTTCTGTCACTTATGACCCATATTATTGGATCTATGAGGGTTTAATTGTAAATGGGGATATTATTTATCAATCCAAATAACTGCAACAAATTCCCATGATAGATTAACTCCATCATTCTTGGGGGGAAGGCTACCTTGAAGTAGTTCTGCATTTATCCTCCTTAACTCCTTCATTTCGTCATCTTGTTGTGTGAACCTTTCCTCTAATCAGAGTGATTGTCCTTCTCAAGAGGTATAGTGGAATGTAAGCAGACCTTTACCCTTTTCCTTGGCATGTGCCTTTCTGGAGTATGGAAGGGAATTACTCAAAGGAATGTCTTGCCTATGGGAAATCCTCTGGCTTTTGGTACGCACACCTCCTTCATTTTTTTCTGTGGGAACAACCTCTTGAATATGAACATATTCATCTAATTCCTCTGAGTGAGCCTCATTTTCTGGGGGATCAGTTAAAACAACATTGATGATATTTTTCGATGCATAGCGCATCTCAGCCCTTCTGTTAGAATTACTATGATATTGTCTTCTTCCATGTCCTTTATGATACATTGCCTTATTTTGGATGATCCCTCAGGAAATTCTCGATGAACCGTAATTTCGAGGGAATTTCCTGATAATTTGGCTCCGTGTTCTTCTTATGTCTTCTTCTCTAATCGAGAGAAGACTCACTTTCCCTAAGAAAGAGATTGAGAATCTGAAAAAGTCCCTAGTCCAGTGGACTGAGGCTGTTCCTATTTTTCATTCTCTACTCCTAGAATCATATCTGTTGATCCCAAGGGTTGGATTTAATGATTCCCCAGCCTGGCAAGCAGAGGTGGCTCTTGAGCTTCTATATCTGAAACTTTCATAAATTCTCTCCTGAGTTTGCAGATTTTACTCCAGAAATTGGCCGGATGCATCATCCAACATCCACTCAAATCACTTGACCCGGATAACCATTGGATTATTTCTGAATCCTATGTCACTTGATGATCCGCATGATCTAAACAAGATGCCTATTCAATATTATCATTTTATTGATGCAAGAGTAATTTGATAACTTTTACTTTATATGCCTGGCTTTGAGAAGAACTACTTGAGGCATGTTCTTGAGCAAGCCATTGATTACACACAAAACCATTTAGTTGTGGCCAGCTATGGGAAATAACATTGCATGCGACCACTTTTGGCGGGCTTTGTTGACTAGAGAGCACAATGAAGTGCAATGATCCATGAACACCCCATACCCTGATATGAATACCAGATGGGGAATTGGTAATTAACTAACACAACCTTTTTAATGCGCCAAAGCATGTATGCTGAAGGGATCTCTTCTACATTTCAACCTTTGGATGTTGTGAAACTCAGAGAGAGGCCAAGACAATTTGGCATTTCAACCCTTACATTACCTTAACATTATTTTTATATTCATTATAAGGTAATATTTTCTCTTTTAAGTGACAAAGAGTTTTCCATATGTTGAGAATAATATAGTGAATACAATCTTCTATCAATGTTTCTGGAATATCAAACTAAGAGTCATCCAAAGGCCAAAACATTACTGGTATCTCACCTTTTTCTAATTGTTTTCTCATATTAAGAAATTCCTCTTTATCATTTGATGAAGATTCTTCAACTTGATTGGACCAAAGCTGGCGATTCTTTGTTTCGTCATCTGATTCAACAATATTGGTAGAGAATTCAATTTTCAAATTAGAAGATGAATGACCTAGTGGTGGTTCAGAGAATGACATGCACCCCTAGCTATCTTCGGATTGAGAAATTATTTCACCTACTAGAGGTAAGGCATCAGACATGATTGGCTTCGCATTTTCAAGTGCCTCAAGATTAGAGGGATTTCTCATTACTACATTATCCATTGAAGAATTTTCCAGGCAATGTGAATTACTACTGCAGAGAGAAATTTCGTAGCTAAATTCATCATCTTGGGGAGGACCATCATGGTGGGATACAACAATAGATGAAACCTTTTTCTCCTGGGTCTTTTGGCCACATAGATGGATATCGTGGCTCTCATCTAAAGATAATGCTTCGAGATTGTCTGAATTTTCATGAAGCAAGCCTTCATGAGAAAGTGTATGATGAAGTCCTTCAGAATTATTTTTGTTATTTCTGGAATTTGGAAATGAGAGTGTAGAATCATGAGTTGCAACAGATAATTTTCTGAGGTCTTCATGAACTCCAGCAATGAGCAAGGCCTAATTTGAGACTGGTAATTGATTTTTTAACTATGCTGGATGGGTCCTTTTCTTGGACGCCTTATTACTCACTTTTGAAACCACTTGTTAAAAAAATGGTTATTATGGGTATGTGTATTTTCCTGATCATGAGAAATGGTAAGGTTATGCTGACTATCTATATTTAAATTGAGTGTATTTTCCCAACTTGATTGTTCATATGACATGGGGGAGTATGCCCCATGACCCTCTAGGACTGGAACAGAGTTGTATATCAACTCCGAGGTGACATGTTGATGATTCACTCCATTGATAGGGATATATTTATGTTTCTTTCCCTGTGATTTCACTGATGTTGTTATAATATTCTGAAAGGTATCCAAAATATAGTCAAGAAATTTGCTTTTACTCTTTCACGATTGCCAGAATGTGCTTGGTGACTTCATCTACTGGAACAATAATATAAGTCCATTTCATGTTTGGAGTAGGTGTGTGTTCCTGCTCCTATCCTCCTTTTCCAGTTAGTTAATTCTGATAGTACTCATGTGTGGGGGTAGAAATTTGTGTTTGCCTCCTATTTGTAATTGGATCTTTCCAATTGACATCTCCAAGTGCCACCAAATGAGACTATTGGTTAGCTTAATGAATTGCAGGTGTATGTTCCTGCTGATTGTTCTCCACCAAATATTATTTATGAACTTCATTCAATACTGGAAGAAAAGACTACTGGAAGAATTGATGAGTGTAAGCAGGTGTATGTGCCTGTTTACAGGTGGTCACCACATTTGGGTGGCAGGCTTTGTTGGAGGTAGTCAGATGATCCTTCTAACTGGATAATGATTTATAAATAGGTGTATGTGCCTTCCTATAGTACTTCACTATACTTTCCTTGCATGATTGGTGTATTAATTCAAGATGAGTCTACCGGGTAGTGAAATTAGGATAGACGGGTGTATATGCCTGCTCGTTGTTTGCCATCTAGTTAGGTTGATGGACTTTTCCGGAGGGGTCAGACGTATGAACCTACTCCCTGTTGGCCGAATTTCTCCTCTTACATTTCATCTTGAATTATTGGGTCTGAGAAACCTGAGCCGAACTCCTAGAGGTGATACCCCCATCATGTTGAGGGTGCACTACTGCATGAGTATGGTGACGACTGTTGGTGGGAATCCTCAGGAAGGACTCATGTCCTCTTGAACTGAGGCCTTTAGTGACCTCTTGATCCACCTAATTATATTATTGGATGGACTGGTTGTTGCATTCCGGGTTTAACGACCTTAAATGGTTGGTGGCGGTGGTTGGTACCACCGGCTTCTTGACCACTTGTCATCGCTGTCCGGACAACCAGGTTGAGTTGTTAACATGGAGGGATTATCAAGTAGAATCCAGAGTTGGGATGGTACCATTTTGACAGTTTTCCCTCACCAATTCATTTGAGAACCATCATTGAAGATGTTGAGTAGGTGATGTCATCCTCAGAGCGAATAAGAATCCAGTAGGAACAGCGTTCGAGGAATTCAAAGTTGTGAACCTTAAAGAAGCCATTTTGTGTAGTAGAGATATCTTGGAAAAGAGTTCATGTTTGACATAACTGACACAATCAAGGTAAGTCATGCCAGACTACATATTTTGGATAAGCACATATGTTATAGAATGATTTTTTGGCCCTCATATTGAGTTTAATATTGGCCTTACAAATAAGTAAAACATCATTTAACTTGGTTAAGGATTCACGTCTGGTTCACCATTTTTGTCTGGAATTGGGGATAACCTGGTTTGTTTAAGGATAAAACTTTCTAGTTGGTTTCCAATCGGTTTATTGATAGAACGGGAAACACCCAATGATTTTATATCCAGTTGGACCTACATTCCAAAGGTAGGTTCTCATTAGTTGTGGACTGATGAGGCTTAAGAATTTTCATTGGTCGAGAGGATGGGAGGTTAGACCTATCACACCTTTTTGTGGGGAATTATTTCCTACTCCGAGACTCTATTATATATTTAAGTTATGTTCCAAAATCATTTTTAATTTACCAAAACAAAAAATGAGTATTACTTGAGATTTGGAAATTGATGATTGATATTTATGGGATTTGTAAAATCTTTTATATGTAATTGAGGTTCTTCATCGATATAGAATAATACATATATATTATATATTCTTAGTCAATGGTATTTTTCAATACATTATATAGAAATAACATGGTCATTATGATGACCATGATAGTTTTAAAGCCACTCAGTGGGACACTTGAAATTTATTATCATTTAGAAAGACATGGATTATTTCAGAGTTGGGATCGTACCTACAGATGGGCTACCAACGTATCCTCGTTAAAAAGGAATCAGAACCCACGTAGTTTGATAACAAGGATATAGTTTAATTTCAAATGGGAAAAAAAATAATTAATGAATGATGGTCTTTAACCTTAGAAAGGATTCTTACGGACACTACTTTTAAGGTAGAGATGAAAGTCCACTTAGTTCGAGTGAAGAAATATGGGGCTTGTGCATGGTTAACATCCCAAAAAGAGATGTTATGATTATTTTTACACTCTAAGGTCACATGAGTCATGCTCAGTGTGAGAAAAAAGGGGTATCAGTAAACCTGGAGGTTGTGACATGAAAGATTCAGTCACAAGAAATGAGGTGGGGATAATTTATGTATGACTTCTCATGTAGATGAAGACCAGTACTTACTTCAGGAAAGAATTCCAGGAGAAAGTTCCATAAATTTATTTGTATTTTATAGAGATTTGAAGTTCTAACCCAGGGCTTACTCCTAAGGAGGATGAAAAAATTTAGATGACTTACAACATGGGGCTTACTCCATAGAAGGAGGCCCAAAATAAAAGGGGCTTATGATTGGGGATTCTTCTTGAGGAGGAGGCCCAAATAAAATGAAATTAAGATTGGAGCTTACTCTTGAGGAGGATGCCCAATTTTAAAGGAAACCATGACTAGGGCTTACTCTTGAGAATGAGGCCCATGTTAAGGGGACTTGCGGCTTTCCTATGAGGAGGATGCCCTAATTAAAGTAATTATGATTGGGTATTATTCCTGCGAAGGAGGCCCAAATTAAAGGAACTTGGGGCTTAATTCTAAGGAGGATTCCCTAAATAAAAAGATCTTCTCATATTAATGTATGAGGTTACATGGAGGAAACAACTAACCATTTAGACATAAAGCTAGTAAGTCATGAGGTTTTATGAGAGGTTCTCACAGAATTCCGTTCAAATAAATAATCCAACAAAGGAACCATGCCATAAATGGATTTGAAAAGGGGTTCGAGGGATAATATCTTGAAGAGGACAGGTGAATAGGAGAGATGGACACAAATGAAGTTGGCATGTAACTCTTCGCCGCGCAAGTGTACTTGCATGACATGGGTTCACCTAGGCGACGAAGAATCTGTAGGGTAATAATTGGGCGATTCTTTACTCAAGACTTTAGTATTATCCTAAGATCTTTCCAAAAGGGCGGCGTGCAAGTTTCAGCGAAAGGGTAGGGCGGCGTGCAAGCATTTACATTTTTAAGGAAGTCTGGATACTTAGGCGCACAAGTGTTGATGAATTCTAAACACTTAGCCCTTATCCTACTCCTTCAAGTCTTCCATTCTTCGTAATAAGTTACCTTAGAATCTTTTAGAAGAGTTGAGTTGAAGACTTGGGTGACCAGAGCTTAAATTTGACTTTTGGAAAATCCTTCCTTCAAATGGGAGGCCCACATGGGCTATTTATAGACCACCTTTCACATTGGGAAAAAAATCAAATAGGGCTCAAATGTGACATGTGCGGGGTGCAAGTAACTTGCACTCCTCACTCCAAATGGGATCATAGTCCATGCCTTCGTCAATTTGTTTGATGTTCTTCAAAGGGTGACCCTCTTTGTGCATAAGGTATTCCTTTTTTTCCATTTTTTGGACTCTGTGACAAAAATAAGCATCAACAATCAAAAAATTGAGATGAAATGGATGTTTTGTAGCTTAAATGAAAAAGAATAATAGGGTGTTTAAGGATATGAATATAACACAACATGGTTATCTAGTTATGATATTTATTATATACGCAGTACATATTACAATATCAACCACTTATTTGAAGGTCTTAAGCCACCTCAATGAATGGAACTGTTAACCTAAAATTTGGCATCAAATGAAGAGATTTTTTAAGTCCTATCAATATAGAGAATAAAATATATATGTCCAATGGATTTAAGGGAAACCAAGAGAATAAGAGGTCTTTTTAACACCTTGATAAATGGAATGGGTCAATGAAGATTAAGGAAAATAAATATTTCCCAAATTGTGATAAATGTAGAAAGAATCACCGAAAAAAATTATTGGAATGATTGTTTTTTATAAGTGCATTGAAAATGGTCACTTGAAAAAATAATGAAAATAATAGAATAAAAAGGTTACTATTATGTGTTACAACTGCAAGGACAAGGGTCACTATGAAGATGAGTTCCCAAAACATCAATATTATATAACTATGAAGAAGAAAAGGGATCAATTTCAACCATAACATATTGACACAACCGAAGTTGAATGATTAATGTACTTTGTATTTGGGGATAATAAAAATGATGTAAAATTATTTTTTTGATGATGTTTTCATCATATGATTTATGAAATATATAAAAATTTAATAGAATTAATTTTTTAAGGGATTTTTTATCATATGTTGAATGGTAAAATGAAATTTTGTTCAATCGAAAGGTAAAAATTTCATAAAAAACATGATTTGAGAGAAATACAGCACTTAGTATATTCCTGGTGTTGAGATAATGATGAAGAAATTATTTATATGAAATATTTCTTACTACCTTGGAACTGATTAATGAATAATCAAGAATGGGTCTATGATATCACTGATATAGTTTACAACACTTTGGGATTTATATAATATATTTAAAAACATGTTTTTTCACATAAAAACTAAGGAAGAATGCATGTTCCCAATAAGGTTTTATGGTAATTTGAGTTATTTCCTTATTCTAAGAGGAAAAATGATATAGTTATTATAATTATTGGAATGTGAAAATTTGGAGATGCTTCATGTTGATTAAAAGGTATTGATAAGTTAATTTTGAAAATTTACTGACTTTCATTCTTAAGTGTTGGATCATAATATTTTGTAAAGGACAAACTTTTATGAAATGGTCTACACAGAACTTTGAATCTAGTTTAAGAGGATGATATATTACATCACTATACAATGAATCTTATTCTAAGATATGAAGTAGAAATACTTCAATGGATGACCAAAGGATAAGTTTGCAAAAAAATATCAAGTAATTAAATTTAATAATATTATTATAGATTGAATTAATTCATTAACTATAGAATTAATGGTCTTTGAAAAAATGATTTCATTATACCTTTGTTTCTGATGAATCAAATGGGCCATTAGATCATAATGGATTTATGACCATGTTATTATTAAAATTTTCATATCCTTGTTTTCTATAAATCTTCATCTGAACATGATGGTTTGATTTCTCATATATATCCACGTTTCTATTCCCCACCTATGTACTCCTACAAGGGAACATTGTTTCATGACAATTATACTTTCATTTCTCTCTTATTAAAAAGATGTGTTATTAACCATATATGTGATGGTGGCTTTTCGACAATAGTTTATTTTCAAATATTACTCCCTTGATTACTGAGATCAATTTTCAATAGAGGGAATGAAATTTAAATGTGGTGTGGGGAATGTTACAAATATATATTCTACGGTACAACATTATATTTAATAGTGTTTATGGAACGGAACATGAAGAGTAAAAAAGGGAATATATTAACTCAAAAAATTACAATATATTTACAATAATAAATATAATAATATATTTTACAGTGTGTAATGCATCAAAAACTAAGGTGGATTAGGTGAAATGTAAGAACAACATTCATAGAGAGCATGTGTTGTGTGCGAGAGCGACCTTACATGATATCATGGGTTACACATAAGACCATATTTCACCGAATGACATTATATTATTAACATATTAATATTTAATAAAATGTGATATAACCTACCTACTATATTGGTGGTTATGAATTGTATTAAATAACTTGTGAAAATTTATTGTTTATATAAATATAAAATGAATTCATTTTTACTAGTTTATGTGAACTAAAAATAAGGACTAATTGGATGTAAAAAATAAGTATTATTATTTTCCTACTTCTAAAAGTTTTTTCTATTAATAAAAAAATTAATGAAAATTAGTTAATTATTTTAATTAAACATATATGGTATATATTCTATCATTTATTTTTAGATAATTATATATTGTTTGGTGGGAAAAAGATAAGAACAAACCCAATTGCACACATCAATACATGAAATTTTATATAGGTAATTTTAGCGCCTTTTAATGGACAAAACCTTTAAATTTTGAATTTTTACACTTTAATTGATTTTATATGTCAAAATAAACAACATATTGGAAATATAAACATAAAAATTCAATTACGGTGAATTTTTTATATTTTTCTGAAACATTTCTTTTTTAATGAAAAGTTAAAATTACCAAATTTTAGTTCAATACTACTTTTTCATCTATTTAATTTACAAGGATACATTATATACATAATTGGTTATAAATTTTTATTAAATCATATATTTATCAATTAATAAAATTTAGGTCACTGAAATCGATTTCATAATAAAATTTCATAAAAATATATTATCAATCTTTTGGATTTTTTAACATTAAATACATGCATTGTCATTACCACATGATGGTTTCTAAATTAATTTCGGCCACATATGTGATTTTAATTTGTAAAATTTATTTCCATAATTGTAATAATCATAATTTATAATTTATAATAATTTTAACATAGTTTTTTTACCAAAGAACATTAGTGTAAGTGATTAAAATTAAATATAATGACTAAGAGAAAATTAAGTATAATAAAAGACTAAAACTTAAACATAAGGCATAGAGAAACCTATAAATGTTCCCGAAATCCATTTTATTGAAATATTTAGAACCTACACTACATTTTTTATTATTTCTTCCATTACTAGAGAAACATTTAATATGGAAAATGGGTATGGAATTCCATTCTGAAAATATTACAACAGTGCCACTCCACCCCCAATATAAAAGGGCCTCCTCTCATCCCACATTCTCACACCTCTCAGGAAAAATTGGATAAACTTTTTATTTCCAAAATAACTCATAAACATCCCTACTCTAATACTAGAACCTTTCCCTTGGGCATAAATCCATCCAAGGATTACTTTTAGTACAAACACAAAGATGTTAACCAATTAAGAGGTAACATCATTCCTTAAGCTCTTTAGTTTTATTTACATTTTTAAACACTGAAAACATTTTAATTATATAAATGAATAAAAAAATTCCATAAATATTATTGGTTTTTTATAAGGGTTTTACCTATACTTATGTAAACATCCCTCGAATAGGTAACGAACATACTATTTCTTCTGTTTGGTGAACTGCTACCTCATGAAACTATGATTGTTCATTTTTATTTTACCACCTCTAATGGTGGAAATTAAGATGGAAACAATATTTATATATGTAAAATATTATATTTATTATGTATTTATTTTTATATAATCATTTTATAACACAATCCATTCTATTACCCATTATAAGAAAATTCGACAACAATATTTGATGAAGTGCGGACTACTGCCCCGCAAAGCGATTTGAACCATTCACTCCATATGTGGAATGTATAAAGGATGTTGTTAATGAAAAAAGATAAACTATATATCATATATATATATCATAATTTAATGATAATATATATATATATATATATATATAAATTAATTGTATTTTTTATCATGATAATGAAATGATTGTAGCGTTCATGTATACATACAACCTACTATCTCCATAAATGTGCATTTCATTTCACATCTCAAAACAAAATAAATTCATATAAACACATATGTAGTGAATATATATGAAAAAAAATCATGGTTTAAATTAAGGATATGATTAAATCATGATTTTTCTAGTAGGATTAAAAAATAATAACTCAATACATACTTGAGAAAATGATGCAATTTACACTGAAAATAGTTAAAATGATGAAAAGTGTTAACAAAAGGATAATAAAATACTATAATAAGATAATATAAGTTATTATAAACATTATTATGGTTATTATATAATTTATTAACCTTTTTTAAACCAATATACATTAGGATAAATACCACACAATTGAATGAAGGTTAAGGTAATGGATTATTGTCATTCTTTTCTTTCTGTGAGGGATACGCAATATACACCACATACTACTTTTCTGTAGAGTATCTAAATCCCCTTTTGATAAATTATATCATGAATAATTTCTAATAATTGTAATAATAAACTTTATTCAAGAGAATTATTATTTTATTTTTTTCATGATTTATGGGATACTTTGGGATTTTTAAAGGTTATTTTCCTAAACAATCTTCTATATGATTATCTACGAAATCTCACTTCCTTTGGTGATTGTTAAATTTCTATCTAAAATAAATATATTGTATTGATTTTTCATTAGAAATTTAATTGAATATTTATATTCAATAATATTGGATATTATTATTTTTGAAACCCTATTTGAATTTTACAAATAGTGTTCACATTGACAGTTATTTGATTAACTCGGGAATTATTGAAAAATATGAATCTTCTATTCAACAAAAATACAATTTAATAATGAAAATGGTTTATTCTTTATATGTTAAATTTATTGTATATTCTATACATGGGTTGGTTATAGTTTAAGGAAATCCCTACGGGTTGGGGATCAGTTACTGAAAGTCCCTAGATGCATCGGTAGTCTCATGAGGTGAATTTGTTGGCCCAATGATAATAGTTAAAGTATATCATGATGATAAATGTATCATGTTCTAGGAAAACATGATGTCTAATAATTAATCATTTCATTTTTTGAAAATTTAATAATTATTTATCCATAATATTTTAGGTGGAAAAATATATGTATGCATTTCATTTTTAGTTCATTGATTTAATGGTATGTGTTTTCATTTTCGTACCTTGCCATGTTGATTTGCTCGCAATGATTCATTATTAATTCTTCATTATTTACCCATATTGATCATTTGAGATCAGAATTTTTATGTTTAATTCTCCATATTATGAACAATAAATATTTGAATAAGCATTCCTAGAAGTAGTTTATTTTTTTATTATATATCATGATTGTATTTCATATTTTTATAAGGTTTTTTAGTATTATGTATGTAATCTGGATTTCCAAGGCTTCTAAAATAATTGTCCCTTCCATATTTGATTCCATGAAATCTCTCTAATGTATTCAATTAATATATCATCTCAAGAGTTCTATGGTTGAAGAATTACATTGAACTGAAGTAGTTAACCAAATATTTTAGTTTGATTTTCCATTACATAGGCAGTACCTAGAATAGAAAAAATAAACAAAAAAAAGATAATGTTTCGTGCTATTAAGCCAAACTGAAATCCAAAGGAATAAGAAAGAATAATATAATCAGAGTCAAAATAGTAAATGATACACCATAAAATAAACATTAATTAATGATAAAAATATGCAAATTGAAACCATGAACTTAGGTAAAACCACAACAAACTCCACTGCAATAAATCTCCATAATCTTACTCAAAAAATACAAGGCTACAAAATGTTGTCTCCCTACTAGTAATGTGAAAATCACGTCACTTACTTATATCATGGTAAAGAAATTATGTATATCCCTTGGGATATGTATGAATGGGTATGTATATCTACCAATTAGAAAATCTGAAATACATCTCACATACCCCCACTAAGACAATAATTTTTTTAAACATTTAATATAACACATGAAGGAAAAATATAAATCTCGGATAAAAAACACATAACTAGGGATAGAAATGAAATCATTATGGTCTATCATGTCATGAATTAAATCTCATGAAACTCACAATTCTTGTGCATATCTAATAAAATTAGTCTCACTAAATAGTCTATACTCAAAAGTAATATTTGTCCCTACAAAACCAATCCATCACATGGAAATAAAAAAAAATTAGTAAAAATCCCACATGTTCGAATGTTTTATAGGATATCCCACATTACATTTTAATTTTTAAATAATTCACCCATATACATTACTTGTTATTAATTCCAAAATAGGTTTCAAATAAATTTCTCATTTTTGAAATTTATGAAACATGTTATGGGAAAATCCATAAAACGTCATGTTAATTCCCATTAAAATTGGGAGAATTACTGGGGATTTTCATCATGAAACATTATTATATTGTCTCTGAATAAAAATAATCTATATTTTATAAAATTTGTATAGGGACAAAATCCACCTACCTATACGTTCGTTGACATAGTGAATTAGTGAATTATTAATACGTTTGTCCACAAATTTTTGTTTCGTTAATGAACCAAACTATTATTAATGATAAAATTAACTAACCCATAGATTTATGAATTGTAGCCTCAATTTAGTGTCTATTCACAAAGGAAAACATGGATTTAACCATGTAGATGAATGGCCAAAATTAAAACAATCAAATATATCAGTATAATGATCGTACAATTTATAAAATCGGTCATTGTAGGGCGTGTGATAATAAAAAAAATTAAGAGTGATTGTGGTTTGAGGGAATGTATGAGAACCTAATTAGAATAGTAAGTTACATGATTTAAAAAGTTTTTCTTAAAATAGTAAAAGTAATTACATTAAAAATGAGTTCACTTTCCGAGTTATCGATATACCAACAAACATTGAAATTTTCAATACCTAACATACAAGTATTTAAACTCACTAATTCCCTGTATAAAATTTGACCAGTCTTAATTAAAACCATTCATGCTATGAATTATTCATTCACATTTTTAATTGAAACCTACAACAGGATTTTACATTCCTATCTTCTTTTTTCTATGAAAAAATCTAGTAATTCAACCCAAAACCACAAAAAATATATAGAACATCATAAATTAGGTGCATACCTCAAATAAAATTTGTCATGTTCTTCATTACATTGATATTTTTTCTTGGTGAATTTTGAGGATATAGGTGAATCAGAATAGATTTTTCCATTACACTGACATATTATTCTTCTAATCATATGTCTCTTGTAATATCAAACCATGTTTCCCAAAAACACATACCATAGATATTTTACTTCCATAAAGAAATAGGTTTTTCTTTATAGAACATGAATTGGGGTGTGAAAAAAGCTCATGTTGGGATCTATAATCACATGATATCAACTACTAAAATGATCTAGAATTAACTATTAATTATTCTATTACGATACTTGATATCATAATCTATCAAACATAATTTTTGTTGTAGATATAATAGATATGAATCATTGTCAATTTTTTCAAGGATCTCAAATGGGCCAACCTTTAAAGGATCCATAGTCCTTTATGTAAAAAAATATGATACCCAAAACATGGTGAAACATTAAATAATACCTGATAAGTTACATAAAAAAGAGGCATATAACAATGATCTATATAGCATTTCTATTGGATTTGTGTTCTCACTATCCATTTGATAATCATGTGTATCTTATAAAAATTATGACATAGAATGCTACTTCCAATTAGTCAATTTCCCCCAATAACGGTCCATCAAAGTGGAGAAAGATACGGTCATTTTTAAAATCCCTCTTGCATTTCATGTTTATCATAGAATAATAATTGATTTTTTGTATGAAAACTCCATTACATGCATATTATCTCTTTATGAAAAACCAGTTCCCCACATGTTCTTAGAGTTTCCTCCAATTTTTGAATCATATCCTATGGTTGGACATCAATTGGAGGATTATATGGCAGGATCATATCAAACATGGTTTCAAGGGAATTGTTAGAAGACTACTAAAACCATGAGTTAAATATAGTGTCTTTATCATAGACAATATAAAATCGTACTCTATTAAAATTTTCTTCATACTAATAATATAAAAATTTCAAAACATCCAGCATATTAATCACCAATATCAGAATGAAATGTGATGAATTTGTGAGTTTATCGAAAATCAACCAAAATATATTATGATTCCATAGTTTTTTACAGTATACATATGGTAATGTATATTTTATTCTTCTCATATGTGTGTATTGTTTTATGTAATAAATGTATCATCTTATTTGGTCACTATTGTCTGTCTTACACCTATTAAAAACTGATACATTTTGTAGTATACTATTCCCCATTAATTTTCATACATCCCAATAAGGAATTGTACATAATTTGCCTATATACATTCTAGATACCCATATGGATTTAAATTTTCTAATGATGATAATAATTAATAATTTTCTATTCGATAGATATAATAAATAAAATATGTTATCCAAAATTGAATCAAATAATTTTCAGATTTATTCCACCCATAAATGGCCTTGTCACCATTATGGTGTAATCTGAAATTAAGAAAAAAGTGTCTATTTATTTGATAAAAATGACTATGTGAATTTTTTTAACAATATGTTTAACTAAAAATAAAACTAAAACCTCAAATTTTATAGCACATTCTAATTTTATATTGGAAATCACCTCCATGAAATTTCCCTGTTCTTGCGACTCTCAAACCACGAGAAAAAAAAATTGATTTTTATCATCAGTCACTGAAATTTCATCCACATGTGTGTACAATATTTTTAATTCAAAAATATAATGATAGCCCATCAATAATTTATTTCAGGGATTCAAGTCCCACTATTAGAAAGTGTTATTCAAAATTATTTTTTATTCATAAATAGGGTGAAAATCTCACCATGGAGATAGTGGTGACTTGTTTATAATGAATGGACCATTGTATATACTTCATGATCATGCTTTGGATAGTTATTATCTTGATACAATTGTGTTCGTAAACAATAATATTTGTTTATATCTCTCTTCATTGTAACACAAAATAATCCATATCGTGAATCAACATAAAATACAACATATCCCTCACCTAGTTTAGGAAACCCCCTGATTGGTTTTGAAGTAATATGAAAAATTAAGTACCATAAATGTTTATTTATAATCACCCATCAAATAGATTTTAATAAACTTATTTTTTAACACATTGATGTGAAAATAACTATGTGATAAACTACGAAAAAATATCAATAATATCCTAGTAATCATAAGACATTTTGTATCTTGAAGATATTCTTAAGTGGGTTTTAAGAGATAATGACATAAATATTAAAAGGATCAACCAAGTTTCCTTTTACAAAAATGAACTATCCATGGAAATGAACTTATTCTATATAGAAATAATATTTTATAAATTTATAAAAATATTGTGATCCTATAATGTACCCATCGCAATTTTAAAGTGTCTTCCTTGATCGTATATGATGTGAGAATACACAAATATATCATTAAAAAATACCACAATTAATGAATAACCACATTAGTGAAATATAAAATTAATCAATTCAATAATGGATATTTGTGAAATAATTAGACCAAAGGGTATGAACATGTATTCATGGTGGTCATAAGTACTTAAAAATGCTATATTTGGTAAATAATCATTCTAAACATGGTGTCACTGATACCCTAATCAAAGTCCAATATTAGAGAACCTCTCATATATCTTCTATTTACAAAAAATATAACCAATTATATGGAGAGGGTATTTTTTCATTATTATGAATTTATTCAATTTATGATAATAAAAACAAATATAAACAGTATCATCCACATTCTAAGTAAAATGAACTAGAACAACCCAAGGCGATGTACATGATTTTATAAAACCCGTTGTTTTCAAATATTTCAAATATACCATCAACTCTGACAACTCCTATGTAATTATTAAATATAATGGAATTAAAATAGTATTATTTCCAGGGAGTTGGTAATTAAAAAATTATAATTCTTATTTTAGTGGTAAACCAATCATTTTATCTTAAAAATATTAGGGTATTGATTCCCTATTATAGGAAAATATATTTATTAACTTATTTAATATAATCCAAGGTGATAACTACCAAATGATATGATATTATTTTAACAACTATTATCAAATTTCATATTCTAGTTACCATCAAATCCAATTGTCTTTTAAATGGGTGATAAACTCCTTCAATAGACATAAAATTCACATTAATATTCTACCAGTGAATATGTGACTTCAAGGCCACCAAAAAATCCATTCCAGTGATGGGATAATTTATTTCCATATATTAAAAAGTAAAGTCCCTCAAAATGTGGGTTGATTCAATGTTGATAGAACAGTTTGTATATTTAAACAATTTCCACTCTCATTTCCCAAGAGGTGTCTTGACTCTCATAATGTTAGAAAAAATTTACATTAGTTAGACAATGTATTTTAACAAATAATAATAATCTAAATAATTAAACAAAATATTGAAATGAATAATAATCAGTGTAGAATCCAGGATAGTGGAACCTTATTATTTCGATAGGAAAGTATTCTTTCGTGGGTATGATCATATTAGCTCAAAATATTTCATTATAATCTCTACATTCATTTATTTATTTTCAAATGAGGTGTGGGTGTATTTTTGGAATCCCTCTGAGCACCTTGATTCTATATAAGTACATTGGTCTACTGATAGTTTCCTTGTTGAGCATTAGAAGCTGAAGAAAAAGTGGAACAATAGCCACTAGTTCACATTGTTGGTTATATGTAGTGGCTCTTGATGTAAAACTTTTGACCACATTTATGTTATAATTGAGGTAGTTTCATGCATTAATTATTCCAATGTTCCAATGAACCCCATTGCATACATCTAGATTGTTTAATATAACACATCAGGAATGAAAATTATCTTCTAAATGGTTCTCATGTTCTATTATACCTTGATTGTAGATATACCTCATATGCGTGTTCCTGATATTTTTCATCCCACAATTCTTTGAGAATAAAATGGTTTTCTCTCCGATAATGTTCTATGTAATTCCTTTATATACTACAAAATGCATAATCACCATGTCTAGATTATCGTATATGGAGAACAACATAACATGATATTGAATTTATAATTGATCACCTTAATTGAATATCAATTAATTTAATGATTCACCAAATAATATTTATCATGAAAAATGACCAAGTTATGTAAATTGGATTGTATTTTCAATTACTCATATGTTTACTTGATTAATTTCCAAGATAATTATTGTTCATGACACATGGAAGGAATTAACGTATAATAGATTACTATAAAATTCATAAAATTTACCCAAGTATATTCCTTTTTTGAATTTAGAATGAATTTCTTGGTCTCACCTTTATCATTCTATATCCTCGGGTGTATATAGAAAAGGCAGTAATTTGATTTTATTTTGTGTTTACATGAAACAGAAGTTGATATTTGACAAACATCCAATCCCCTATAGACAGATTCAAGGCTAAAATTGTATATATGTGGCCTATATCCATATTCGGCCTTTGACCATGGCCATGTGGGTAACACCCCCATATTTCATATTACGTTATCTCTTCAAAGAAATTCAATAACTTGTGCTACACGCAACACCGAGTTCGAGCGCACCACGACTTACCAAACTAGTCATTTAAAAAGAGGTTATGAATAGTATTAACTGAATATTTAATTTTATATACTCCATATAATTTATGAATCCATATGATGTGTTTCTTAGACATAATATAAGAACAAATTCATTTTTATATAAAATATATATTTTTTAAAAAAATTCAATTTTACCACCTTTTAGTGGAAATCCTTTTTCAAAACCAATATTTGACACTTTTATTTATTATGTTTAATGAAATTAAATTATTCATTATAATTGGGACATAAAAATTTAGTCTGGATATATTTTTGGTACTTTTCTGATAACTTTCATATTTTGATGAATATTGAAAAATACTAAATTTTAATTAAAAACAACATTCTTAACGGAAATAATTTATAGTAATAAATTATATACATGGGTGGTTTTAAAATATCATTAGATTATATTTTAATCATTTAATAAAATTTATGTCAATGGATGTAATTTCACATTTAAACTGGACATAAACAAGTGTAAATCTTTTGATAGTTATTATTTCTTAAAAACACATTTTTTTTGACAACTGAAATTAAATTAAAATTAATTTATTCCACTTATGTGTTTTGAATTTGGTAAAATGGTTTCAATATTTGGAATCCAAAGGTCCAAATTTTTTAAATAAGTACATTTTATTTTTAGATATTATGAATATTTATTTGAGTAAATATTTTATTTACAATGGTTAAAGGGTAAATATGGTAAATAAGGGTAAAAAATATTATTATAATAATAAGAAATTACACTAGAATATGTCCTATTCCTATTGGTTGATATATTTCCGACCATGGAAATCTTTGGGTCGATTTTTGGACCACATGGAGCCACTTGAGAGTGATAATGACACTTTATATTAATTAATTTAAAGTAAAGAAAAAAATGAAAAAACATATTTCTTTTTATAAAATAATTTTTAAAAGGTGTAAAATAAGTTATAATTTAGAATATAAATATTAATTATAAAGAAAAAAAAATTTTATACGTAATGATATTTTATTTATAAATTTTAGACTTTAAATAATTAAATTTATTTATGAAAAAATAATGATGCAATTATTACCTTATTAATGAATGAATCAAATAAATGGTATTATAAATATTAAACTAAATATAATTTCAATGTTTTTATTACTTAAACGAATTTTCAAGAGGAATATGAAATTTTAGGATTTATTAAATGTATTTTCTTCGAAGTAATCATGTTGTGATGACTTTCACAAAAAATGAAATACTAAATTGTGTCAAAATTGACATAAATGAGTTCTTAAACAAAATATTATATTATTAAATTATATAATAGTCCCCAAAAATATATTGTTCATCGAAAAAACTTATATAATGATAGGTGTATCATTAATAAACCACTTGATGTTCTCTTAATATTTTATAGTATGTTTATTAACCAATTATTAAAATAATACATGAATACATTGTAAAAGATAAACTATTTAACTAAGAGTTAAATGTAAAAGAAAAGGTTAATATGGTGACTCAAACTTGTATAAAACATATTGGATGAAATTTTGTCTACCCATACCTACCTTATCCTAGAAATAAATCATTTTTGACCCATTATAAACCAAAAATTATTTCATTATAAAATAATAATTCAATCTTTTCCTAAGGTGCTCCTCACCTCTCTTATAAAAGGGCAGTTCATGTTTTCTAAAAATCATACCTCTAAAGCCATTTGGCTTGGCCAACCACTTCCCAAATATCCTTTAAATTTCCCCCACTTCAACCTATAGGCCTTATATTGATCATAAGGCCATCCTATGGAGCCCTTTTGATAAACTCCAAAAGGAAACACCCAAAGAAGAGGTAATAATTTCACCACCCTCTTTCATGTCCTTTTCTTCTTCCACTTCCTCTTTCATTATTGGTTCCATTATAAAATTACAACTCTAGAATATTTTATATACTATGATGTTATTATAAAAATTTTACATCTATATTCCGTATGCTATCCTTCATATGAATTACAAAGTCACCATACGTGCGTACGTACGTCTTACCATCTCCACGTCGTGGTGTAGTTTATTATTCAAATAATCCATTATTTGGATGGGTAAAATAATTAGTATAACTGATGTAAATAATAAATATAACATGTTAAGGATTATGTATATATGATATACCATCCAATTACATAATATTTCACCATCAATATAATGATATTTTCGCTCGTGCGTTTATACGGATTGACGTCGCCACGACGCGATGAGATTCATTTCCACGATCAAAATTAAACAATATTTATACAAATATATATTATTAATAAGTTTTTATTATATTAAATAATAATGCTACTGGATATATATATATCTATGTGTGTGTGTCTATGTACTTACATATATATTATTCACTTGCTTCCGTTCAATATGATATGAAAACGAAAACAACATTTATGCGTATGTACGACCTACCATCTCTGTAAATGGTGTTTTCCACATCATATATCTATCTATTTAACATATTTATATTATATATATAGGATATATAAATCATGTTTTATATTCTGGAAGTATTTAAATCATTATCTATGTGATATGATCTGGAATAACATGTTAAAACACGTACAATAAAGGAAGTAATTTTTACCCGAAATGTTAAAGCAAAATAGAAATCATTATTAAATGGATATTATAAAGTCATAAATGAATCATGTGTGATATAATAAATATTAATATTGTTTTTATATAATTTAATAACAAACTATGGTCATTATACCGGAGGTTAAACATACCCTCACCCAAAGATAAGTGCAAGGTAAGGGTTATTTCATCAATCTCATTATTAGCTGAGATTGTTTATGTGTAAGTATTCACTAGGGTATATTTATCATAGATACCCATATTTGGTAAAAAGTTTTTTAAATGGAATATTTTATGGTTTTATGGGATTTTATATTTAACTAGATCATCATTTTAAATGTTTTAAAGAATTATCTATCTAAATTCTTTTAATTAATGTCCACGTTTTCAAAATGATTTTAAAGATTTATTTATATGGACATGATTGTTTTGAAATGATAATTCTTTTCAAAAGTTTAAATGTTGTATGGGACACATTGATTCAAGAATATCTTTTAAATTACTTTATAAATGCGTGACTTTTAATTGATTTCACAAAAACAGATATTTCTCTCAAAAAGTTTTACTGATCATTTTCTACTATTCCAACATCCGTTACTAGATATTATTCTTGATTGAGGATGATTTATTATAATAAAATATTCCATATAGTATTGAATGGTTTATGTTATTTTTGACAGTGAATGTTCTATTTTTAAACCATTCACAGTTAATGGTTAATTTATTGACATTTTTTGTGCTGGTTTTAATAAGAATGTTTATGTTATGTTTCTTGTTTTTCAAATGATGAATGCAATGGACTTAGTAAGAGATGGATGGAGCCCACTATAGCTCCTAGATGCATCGGTAGGTATCATGAGACAAAATATTGTATTCGCACAAGTCCTTGATAGAAATTTTATTTTTAGTCATCGTAGAAGGCCTTGACTATGTGGTAATGATATCCAGCGTTAAGCATTCCCTCATTATGAAATTAGTTATTACATGTGATTGTTCAACTAGTAGAATATTCATTTTCATGTTTATACTGTGATGTTTGATTTATTTTTCTGATATTATGTTCATGATTATTTTTAAAAATTCTTTTGTTTTTATTACACATCATTTCATAAAATTTTATAGCTTCCGCTAAATTATTTACCCAAACTTGGCATCTGAGCTCACCCATTTCTTATGTTTTATTTTCCAAGGATTCCAAGAAGTTTATTATGATTGATATACTGGGATAAGATAAAGGTAATAATGGATTTATCAATGAACTATATATGATTTATTTTTTGTTTTAAATTGTAATATAAAGATAATGTTTGAAATCTATTTTCCAAGACTACTAAACTAATCGGTCCTTCGGGACCTGATTCCATGTAATCATTCCAATGTATTAAAATAATGCACTAAATCTTGGTAACTAGGGTCAGGAATTACAGTAGGTATCATAGGATGTTTAGTATAAACCTTGGAATCTAGATTTAGAAAAACACTGATTAGATAACACTACCCTAATTTAGAATTTGAGGATTAGTATAGAAGAACTTCCTAGAATTTTGGTAGTGTAGAGATTTTGTGAGATTCCCAAGAAATACATCCCTGTTTGGATACGAGTAGGTGGAGTTTTCTCTAGCACAGATGTACCTAGGGGTTAAAGCTGAAAACACAGCTTTGAGATAAACTCAAATGGGGACTAGTGCATGACAACGGGCCTTGCTGCACTCTTGGTTATGACACTCCCTATGGATATTCTTAGGGTAAATCACATTTTATTTACCAACCATTACGAAAGGTTTATGAGTACATAATTCCTTGAAGAAAACATTTTTATGATTATGGATGATATCAATAAAATGCTCAATTTATGTTAAGAGTTTTAAATGTTTGGAATTATGCATTGTGATTCAAAAACTAACCTGGTGTATTCCATTATTTAGAAATGGTTCCTAGTATAAGGAATGAGAATTCCAGACATATGGAAGATTGAAAGATTAAGATGGATCAAATATTTCATTGTTTTTAACAAACATTTAAAATGGAAATAGTCTCCCACATATTCTCATCATATGATGAAATAGTATCATGTTTTAATAAGATAATTAAAGAATTCCCTGAGACCTATGACTTTTGTAGGGAAGTAAGAGAAGAAAAATATGGTAGAGAAATAGATGGATAAAGGGAAGAGGGAAAAGAAGGATTTTCCCATATGTGATTACTATGGAAATAATCACCTTGGTAAATGATTGAAGGTAATGAGAGATTTTTATAAGTGTGGAGAAAAAAGACACCATGTACAAGATTGTAAGGGTAAAGAAAAAGGTTTCAAATGTACAAGGCATCGTCTGAAAGGAGTTGGGACACTACGCAAATCAATGTCCAAATCATTAGAGTATTCCCCAAATGGTTCTATTGGATAATAATCAAGTTATGATACTACCACAATTGAAGAGGAATGACTAGTTTTATTATGTTATAATTAAATAATTATTTGATTACATTTTTTATCAACGATGTAGTAGTTATATAAATTATGGAAATAAATAAGGATTGTATTGTAGTACTATTTAATTAAGGATTGGAGATTGTATAGTACCATGTAATGTTACATAGTTTCAGGTTAACATTTTTGGAAAATACATGGTTGAAGGAAAGGTAATCCATAATATGGTCTTGATACTGAGGTAGTAATTTTCTAATAAGAGATGCATAATTTTGATATATTATATTGGATATTCTAGACTTCCATGGAATATATTAATGGTTTTGTTTATTCTATCATTATTGGAATATTCAATTTTTTTTTGATATAATGAATATATCTAGTATACTATAAGAAATAAAGGAGAATGAATGTAATCAATAAGTTTTCATGTTAATTCAGGGTGTTACACTATTTTAAAAGAATACATGATGATGGTATTAATATGTTATTCTGTGGAAAAAAGAGGTCTTCATTTTTTTACCTTACTTAAATATTTTGGACTCTGAGTTTGGACAGAATTATTTTGGATAAGTCTAAAGGATGGAATGGATTAATTTTGACAATGGATACTATTATTAAGGTCAAATCATATCTTAAGATTATTTTTGGATTGTTATAGAAATGACAACCTGGAGGTCAGGTGACAACCCGTCGCGTCCGGCAAGGTCAGGATACTTGAACCCGCAACTGATGGATGACAAGGATGGATCACCTACCATAGGCATGATTCATGTCCTGGTTTTTATTATGTAGTTTTTTTACTATTCAGACAAGTGAATTAAAAATTCATTATTTTTGGATACCTATACGATAAGGATAAATAGAATATTTGGAATTCCATTATCTTTGGGTGTGAAAGATGAGTTTGTGGTAGGAATAAGTTGAAGGATGACACTCTACTTGTTAAGTATATATATATATATATTCCTATTATTCAAATAGTAAATTAATTTTTAAAAATTATGGAAGGGATATTAATACCGAAAATGTGTTATCCTAATACTTTATGTTTTGTTGAACAGGTAATATTTTACATCATCTTAGATTGATGTCTTTGAGGCCCTCATTTTTACACTTGTTTGTGATTGATGACCTCAATCACTCCCCATAAATATTTATGTTTTACCTCCAATTATGCATCTCTAATTTCCACCAATGTTATTCTAATCGAGATCATAATTAAGTGGTGACTTTTTCGTTTCCCATTCTCTCTTATTAATACAAAATTTTATTAACCCAATTTCCAATTAGGGTTTTCTAGAAAGGTATTTTTCTATTTTTAACCATTTTTTTATGAAGAAAAATTTCAAATTGGTAGGTCTCCATTTATTTATGGAGGGTAGAATATAACACCCCAATATTTCAAATTACGTTATCTCTTCAATGAAAATTAATAATGTGTGCTACACGCAATATTGAGTTTGAGCGCACTACAACTTACCAAACTAGTCGTTCAAAAGTATTTATGAATATTATTAACTGAATTTTAAATTTTAAATACTTAATATAATTTTAGAATCCATATTAAGTGTTTCTTATACATAATATAAGAACAAATTCAGTTTTTTGCGGATAAAAGAAGTATTTTTTTTAAAAAAATGATATTTTACCGCCTTTTAATAGAAAACATTTTTAAAACAAATATTTGAAACTTTTATACAATAAATTTAATGAAATTAAATTATTATTTATAACCATAACATAAAAATTTAGTTTGGTTAAATTTTTGGAACTTTTTTTATAACATTCATATTTTGATGAATAATGAAAATACTAAATTTTAATTAATAACATCTTCTTTAATGGAAATAATGTATAATGTTAAATAATAATTTTGAATGGAATTAAAGTATTAGTAGATTATATTTTTATCATTTAATATAATTTATGTCATTGGATGTAATTTCATATTTAAATTGGACATAAACAAGTGTTAATCATTTGATAGTTATTATTTCTTAAAAACACCCCTTTTGTCTTGACAACTAGAATTAATTTTTAATTAATTTTTGATAATTTGGTGTTTTGAAATTGGAAAACATTATTTCATATTTTGAATTAGGAGGTATTTTTTTTGTAAATTAGTAACTTTTATTTTTATACATTATGATTATTTTCCTTCATATACCATGTTTAGAGGGTAAATCTTATAAATAAGGGTAAACAAATATTATTATAATAATATTAAATTACCCTTACATGTGTCGTATTACTATTGGTTGGTACATTTATGACCATAGTCATCCCTGGGTCGATTTTGTGACCACATGGAGCCACATGAGAGTGATAATGACACTTTATATGAATTAATTTAAAGTAAAGTAAAAAATTTCAAAAACATATAGCTTTTAGTAAAAAAAATTTACATGGTGTTGTAAAATTTATATTTTTGACTAAAAATATTCTTTAGAAATATAAAATTATTTCATACATAATGGAATTTTATTTATAATTTTTAGACATTATATAATTAAATTTATTTATGACACAATAATGATATAGTAATTACCTTATTAATGAATGAATTAAATAAATGGTATTACAAATATTAAATTAAATTAAATTTCAATATTTTTTTGGAATAAAAGAATTTTATAGGTTAATATGACATGTTATAATTTATTGAATGCATTTTCTTAGAATTAGTAAGGTTGGTATGACTTTCCCACCAACCACATACTACGTAGTGTCAAAATTGATATAAAAGAGTATTTATAACAAATATTATAGTATTAAATTATATAATTATCCTAAAAATACAAGGATCATCCAAAGAGCTTATATAATTATATGTATATAATTAATGAACTACTTGAGGATATCTTGTCATTTTATAGTATGTTTATTAACCAATTATTATAATAATTTAAGAATACATGATAAAAGTTAAACTATTTAACTAGGAATTAAATATAAAATATAAGGTTAATATGGTGACCCAAACCTTTATAAAACCTATTGGTTGAGCGTTTTGAAACCAATAATAACTGTATCCTAGAAATGTATCATTTTTCAGCCATTATAAAACCAAAATATATTTATTATAAAATAATATTTCAATCTTTTCATAAGGTTCCCCACACCTCTCTTATAAAAGGGCACTTCCCCTTATCTCAAAATCACACCTCCAAAGCCATTTTTATCGGCCACACTCAGCCCAAATATCCTCCCAATTTCACTTAATTAAACCTAGAGGGCTGAGTTTTATCATAAATACATCTTAAGGATCCCTTTTGATCAACTCAAAAAGGAAACTCCCGAAGAAGAGGAAATAATTTCACCACCCTTTTTGAAGTTCCTTTCTTCTTCCACTTACTATTTCTCTGTTGTTTCAATTAAAATATAATAAATCGAGTATATTTGATATATTTTGATGTTATTATAAAAATGTTACAACCATATTCATTATTCAATCCATCATATGAAGGACAATGTCACCATACATTCGTACGTACGACTTACTGTCTCCACGTCGTGGTGTAGTTTTTCACTCAAACAATTCAATATTTGGATAGGTATAATAATGAGTATAACTGATGTGAATAATAAATATAAAATTTTAATGATTATATATATATAATATACCATCCAATTAAATACTATTTCACCATCAATATAATGGTATTGTCGCTCGTGCGTAGGTACGGTTTACCATCTCCACGACGCGATGAGATTCATTTCCACGTTCACCATTCAACGATGATTATAAAATATATATTATTAATAAGTATGTAGTATATGACATAATAATGATACTTTATATATATATATATATACTTACATATATATTATTCACTTACTTCCGTTCAATACGATATGAAAACGGAATCAATGTTTATGCGTACGTACGGCCTACCATCTCTATAAAGGGTGTTTTCCACTTCTTATATCTATCTATTATACATATTTATATTATATATATATATATATGATATATAAATAATGTTTTATATTCTATATGTATTTAAATAATCATCTAAATTATACGATCAATAATAACAAGTTAAAACAGGTACGATGAAGAAAGTGATTATTATTCGAAATGTTAATTTAACATGGAAATAATTACTAAATTGCTAGTATAAAGGAATAAATGAATTATGTATGATATAATAAATATGAATATGGTTCTGGTATAATTTAATAACATACTATGGTCATTATACATGAGGTTAAACGTACCCTCAACCAATGGAAAGTGCAAGGTAAGGGTATTTCCTCAATCTAATTATTATCCAAGAATGTTTATGTGGAAGTATTTAATGCGACATAGTTATCATCAATACCCATATTTGAAAAAAAATGTTTTCTATAGTAATATTTTAAGGTATTATGGTATGGTATATTTAACTAGATCCTCGTTTTAAATGTATATAATATTTATCTTTCTAAATCCTTTTAATTAATCTCCATGTTTTCAAAATGATTTTAATGATTTATTTATAAGGAATGAATGTTTTGAAATGATAATTCTTTTAAAAAGTTTCAAAGTGGTATGGGATACTTTGATTAAAAATATAAATTAAATTAATTCCATTGTAAATGTGTGACTTTTAAATGATTTCACAAAATGTATATTTCTCTCAAAAAAGTTTATTGGTCTTTTTCAAATATTTCAGTATCTTTTAATGGATATAATTCATGATTAAGGGTGATTTTTTACAATAAAATCTTCCATATTGTATCGAATTAGTTATGATATTTTTAACTGTGAATGTTCTATTTTTACACAATTAATGGTTTATTTTTAATTTATTAACATTTTTATTCTAGTTTTAATATGAATGTTTATTTTATGTTTTATGTTTTTCATATGAGGAATGTTGTGGACTTAGTATTTGATTTGTGGAACCTGCTATAGCTCATCGATGCATCAGTACTTATCACGAGTCAAACTAGTGTCTTGGCACAAGGCCTTGACGAAACAATTTATTTGTAGTCTTGGAACAATGCCTTGACTATGTGGTAATGATATCTGACATTAGGCATTCCCTCATTATGAAATCAATTATTACATGTGATTATTCGACTAGTAGAATATCCATGTGCATGTTTATATGGTGATGTTTGATTTATATTTTCAATATTATTTTCATGATTATGCTTAAAAAGGATGTTGTTTTTATTATACATCTTTCCTTAAAAGTTTATAGCTTCTAATAAATTATTTACCCTTAATGAGCTTCTGAGCTCTCCCGATTCATATGTTTTATTTTCCTAGAATTCCAAGAAGTGTATTATGATTTATATGAAGGGTTAAGATAATGGGAATAATGGCATTCTAAAAGAACTATCTATGATGTATTTTATGTTTGAAATTGTAATGTAATGTTAATGTATGAAATCTATTTTCCAAGACTGCTAAATTGATCAGTCCTTCGGGACTTGATTCCTTGCAATAATGCCAATGTATTAAAATAATACACCGACTCTAGGTAACAGTTGTTGGGGAGTTACAATATGGGGAATAGTAGTGTTTTTAATTCGCCAAATGTATCTATAGTTTCCCATTGTCCATGTTACTAGGTTTAAAGTGGATATAAGCTTTGAAAATTAACCTTTTATCCAATCTTATATGCCAAACATGGATATAGGTCACCCTATTACCACGATCCAGTTTTTGTTATGTCCATAGGCTTTGAAAATTTACCCTATAAGCATGGTTTTATGTTACAGTCACCAAAGTCCTTCAATTAATGACCCTATACACTTGGTTGTTTATAACTATGTGCAAAGACAATTACCTCCATCCTATATCCACAGTCAGTCATGGGTATAATATTTTAAAAAATTAAAATAATTTAATTATGGATATAACTATAAATATTTAATTATTAATTTTTAAAACCCCAACATGATAGTTTTCAAGGATCGTAATAATATCTATGAGGTTCTCTAAATGATAAATATTGTGTTCCTTTCATTGTATTTATTCTATATATAATGACCAAAAACCAAGTCCATAGGTTTCATATTGTTTGGACCCTAAAGAAATTGGAATATTTATGTTCATTGACCATGGATGTAAAAGTGGTGACTATTTACACTAAAATAGACTCTACAGTTGTACTCACCATGGATAAAGGTTAAATTTTTAGTAGTGAAATAAATAATTTGAATCATTATCTCATTCTATGATTCTGTTTCCTCAGGACCCAAGTCACCATAATGGTTTGGGGGTTTGCCTTTATAATTGTAGTGAGTGATTAACATGAAGTGACTTCTCATATTAGTTTTCTCTATATATATCCTAGTATGATTCCATGATACTTCAGACAAGTTATAATAATCTTTTGGATCCTTATGTGGAACCATGTTCATATTAGTTATAATATGATTAAATTTAAATTTACAGTTACTTACATTTTTAGTGAATATTTAATGGTTTATTTCCTTCATTAGAGAATTATTGGGGGTGTTGAGGACAAGGTATTAGAAATATAGAATGAAAAATTAGTGACCAGTATTATAAAAGATGACACATGTCTACCATGTAGCTAATCTAAATATATTTTTCAACAAATGGTATATATAGAGGATCTTCACTTCTGTAGATCCCCCCGTCCAACCATTGAATGAAGTAGTGATGAGATATATTCATATATATATATATATATAATATAGAATAAATTTTTTGGAATTTTATCAGGTTCTATAATATGATACATTAGATTTGGAATGATTTTTTAATAAAATTGGAGGTCAATTATAAATGGGATGTTGTTGTGAAAATCATAACTTAATGAAAATTCATAACATGATTTAAAATAACAACATGTAATACAAAAAGATGGGATGCATGTAGACCAAATTCCAATCTATAAAGATAAATGAAGCTGTGAATGTACTAAATGAATAACTTCACGATGTGAACCATTTCAACTATATAGAAGCGTTTATATCAGTGTCTTTTAAATTTGATAAAAGCCTTGTAATTTTTTATGAACATTGAATGATATAGATGTATATATGTTTTGAAGGTTTAATTACATGACATGAAATGAAAATACACATCATGAATGTTACAAGGAAGAAAATATTTAAATCCTACCCACGATGTGAATACATTAAACATCATGAATTGATCGGCCTACGTAAATTCCATATTCTCTAAAACTGGAGAGAAATATTATATTATGTGTCTTTATTGTACTCTATTTTTATGGAATTAAATGACATAGTTTTAAATACTTTTTTTCATTTTTATTCAACCTTTTATTCTGTACATTATCTGAACGGGTTTTTATTGGTCGTTATTTTTTCAGATTGATGCTTTCCAATTATCTTTATGTACAATTTTATGCCTCCTTATCCCATGTAGGTGAATTGGATCATTCAAGTTTTTTAATTTTAAATTTCATTAATCTTGAATTAAATTATGAATATTTCAATAGTACATCCTATATTTAATTCATTTCATACATTCCTTTTCATGTCTTGCTGACATTCTATTGGTTATGGGTTGAGAGTATAGGTTGGGTAATCCAAATTAATTATTAAATAAAAACATGGGTGACACTTTGTCTAGAAATTATATTAATAAATCAGGGATAATAAATTATTTTTGAAATCCATGATATGAGGACTTACAATAACAATACCCCCACCTAATTATAGTAAAATTGACTAGGGCCAAAAGACGAGAATTAGTTGTTCACTGATGTTAATCTTAGTGAACCTAGTTTGGGGATTAACTCTAGAATGAAAAGTCATTTCATATCTTGGAATATCTAATTTTCATAACAAAAAATAATTAGTGACTTCTATAATACTTGATAGCCTAATCCAAGGGACCAAATGAAACTATATTTTTTAATACATTTGGAATATGTTCTCTAAAATTGATCTTGATCCCTCCTTTATTATATGAAGTAAATAAATATAATTAGTTTTTTATACCCAATCACTTTTAATAACATTATTAATAAATTATTAGGTTAAAATTAATCGGTCAATAGAATATTTCTGTTCTACATGTGTTTTCTTCCTTAGGCTTCAACAGTACTATATACATATATAGTAGGGTTTGTTGGGTTCCAAATAAATTTTTAATCAGATCGTGCCTGTGAATAATCAATGACACTGTGAGGTATGGTGAAATTTTGGTTCTATTAATGGGGATTAATATGTTTATTTGGTACAATGACATTTGAAAAGAACCTGTTATTTCTTTACACCATCTTTCCCCTTCCCATTTCGATTAATAACATTCTCAAATAGACTAGAACCATCAGCTATGTTGTTTTACTAATGCATTCAATAGGGACTGCTAACATGTTCATAGATACTAGAAATTCAATAAATTAATAACCATTACCCTGAAATTTATAGTTACCACTCCACACACCATCATAAGATCACAGCTAAGAAAAATAATCTTGATACGTAAATACCATTAAAGGAACAATGTGTGCCACCAAAATAGTAAGGAGTTTCATCTTTACTACCAAGGCATGCCATTATAGATTTTTTTGTCCATTAGTAATGTTACTCCTGTCATCATTCATCCTCGTATCAAAGAGCAGAAACATGTGTTCAAACATGAACTCTTTCACATGATCCAAAATATGTCACAATTTAGTGTACTTAAGAGTGATGATAAACATTGGAATATTTCAAACCATCATGAATTCAGTAACACAATTAGAAATCAATGTGTATCCTCTAATACCATCATGTTTAGTGTTTTTTCTCTTCTCCAAGTGTGATATTCCAAATTATTTTTTTAAATCATATATCATGAATACATAACTAATTGTGATGATTTTGTGATTAATATCACTAACATGTAATTTTAGCCTATATGAACATAAAATATATGGATGGATATCCAAAATAGTTCCCAATAATATGGTGAATCACTATAGGTGGCATAAAACCAGTTTATATAATAAAATAGAATGGTCCCACATCATGGACTCAACGTATGGTTGTAGCATTATACATTATACTAGGGCTCACAAAGTGTTGTGTGTACAATTGCAGGTACTACCACTAATGGAGAACATAATCTTAAGAAACCATAATTTAATTTAGAACATCTGGATAAGGTCCCACATAATTATAATCTTCCACAATGTGTCTAATGACCTCCTTGATGAGTACTTACCCTTTAGAAGAGATAACCCATCTTGTGGCCTAGGTTGAAGCACTTTTAAAAAAACTCGTGAAATCGTTCAATTACATTCTACACAACCACCACCACAGACTCATACCATGGTAATATAATCAAATTAATTTAGTAGAGGACCAAAACCATACAAGACTATCATGAATGAAAAAAAATAATTATAGACCACCTCAGTAACCACCTCAGAATCATGCACCTCAACCTCAATGAAATTTTTTATAACCATCATCTCCCCTTTTGGATAATGATTTTCCACCCATTACTAATGAACAATTTCATCTTGATCCACATAGGAAACAATATCAAGCCCCAAATTAATAATAAAATGTACATGAAATGTGTACTCATTTCAAACTAAAATTCAAATAGGAAATGACTACTCAAAAAAATATGAAAAATTCCATTTGTTTTTTTCCGCAAACCCATGCACTGGACATGGAATATCTCTTTTTCATTATTGGACCATGTATATAGTACAATACTTGTCACTACTAATACATATCCTAGAGATGGTCATAAAATGTTTTACATCACAGTGGAGATGAGATGATATTTCAATAGACATACAAAGGTGTGGAAAAGAGGATAGAAGAAATTGAATCATGGGATACAATCATAATCAAATGTAGTGATGAGAGATCCCACAAAGCTGATAAATATGATATCATGGAAACATAACCAAATAAAAAAAATAATATAGTATAGAAACTTTTAAATGGTGATTTTTATGTGGAACCACCAATATACCGACCCCCTCTTCTATTTATAGAGAGTGTCTGAAAAAATGTTAAGTATAAGAAAATTATAGAATTATTTAAGAAAAACAACATAAATTTCCAATTCCCTAAAGTTATCTCCTAAATTCCCATATGTTCCATGAACATATAGAAGTTATATTATAATAGAATTAATTTGGAATACATATGATCCATTTACATAAATTAATTTTTATTCAAAATTACGTAGTACAAAATCTCACCTAAAATTAGAGACCTCAATTATTTCTCGATTTCATGCACTATAATATTTTTAAATTTCATAAATTACTTATGTGATCTCATAAGAGGTATAAATATTAGAAAACATATTTTATTTTGGAAACTGGGACTCCCAAAATTAACCTAGCATGATTGTCACTACCTATGCATGACCAATCAGTGAAGTATCCTTAGAGGATTCTCATGGATGTCTTAGTCAGGGATTAAAATATTATATTTCATACCAATTTCCATATAATTTATATATAAAGAAAGGATATGACCTAATAATTTTAGGGATACCAATTCTCAGCAATGGTAAGGGCTTGGTCCATGTGAACCGAGGTAAAATTGGTTTTAGATGTGTTGATGAAAATGTTGTTATCTATGTTGTGAAATCATAAAAATGTGGTTCCTTATTTTATTAATAAGAATTTTTTATGTAGAAAAATATAATTTAATGGAAATTATTGATTAAAAAGAAAGAAAATTTAATGATGAATGAGATTGTTTTTAACACTAGGAGGTAAATTATAGAGAATCTATGAAAAGAGGATCCTTTCAATATTGAAGACCCTCATTTATTAAGCCATCATATTTATAGTTAACTAATATACCAATAACACTAAAATAATCATTCGTGAAATCAAAATATTCATTTCCAGTCATCAAAAGATGAGAGATGAATCAATTTAATGAAGAAAAAATGATAGAATTCCTGAAGAAAAAAAAATTAGTAGCCTATGGTGTGGAAAAAATAAAAGGGATTATTACAAAATTATAACACAAAAAACATTAGAAGAAGGTTATATAAAAAAAACCAACCCCAATGGAGACTCAACCAACCAATGAAAGAATTAACTAAGAATGGTGTTTTGATAGTTCTTGACACTATTATTATATTTTCCATATTTGATGTTGTGTTTGTGATCTCGATGGATGTTGTAACAATGAAAGATGGATTTTTATTAAAATTTTTAATGAATATGAATTAATCCCATTGAAAACCATTAAGGGGTTGTGAATATGTGTTGAATATAGAAATATCAACAGAGAAACTACTTTTTTATATCAACTATTCATGGATCAAACATTTGATAGATTATTTTGGGATTAATTATATTATTTTATGTATATATATTCATGATAAAAGAATATAACTATAAACCTAATTGATAACTTAGTAAAACTAATAGTTCTTTTGAATATTTCACCTATTGAATGTGGGAAAGAAAATTTATTATTCACTGGAAACATTCAAGTGGGGTATGAAGAATATAATTCAGGATCTAGGAGAATATTTTCATGAAATATTCTTAGATGAATTTTTCATGTATGTGTAATATTTTAATTTTTACCTAAGTAATGTTAACTAGTATTTCAATGTTATGTTGATAAATTCCTAGGGTTGAGATGTGAAATATATCATTTCATTTTCCAATGAGGAATCATCCTTACAAATAAAATTTCAATGCATGGAATGTATCATGAAAAATAGAAAATAAAATTATTCAATGTCATTCCTGAACACACAACTAGGAATGGGAAATATAGTTTTCATGGAAACATGGGTATTTATTGCTTCATCATTAAATAAATTTCAAAAATATCATGTGCACAGAAATAATTAATATAAAAGTACACTCTAATTTATTTTATTGAATAATATTGGTGTGAATTTAATACTATGAAAATAGCCTATTAGCCTCTTCAGTCATTATATCACTTAACTGGGATAAAATCATTGAAATGACGTGTGATACTAATGGTTTTTCTATGGGAACTATTTTAAACTAGAATTATGGGAAAATATTCAGCCTCATGTTTTATTTTATCCACACACCAAATTAAAATTGGATCAATTATAAGACCATAGAAAAAGAGATGTTGTAATTTTTTAAGGTAGTATCCTAGTCAAAGACCAAGACACATTTTATTAATAGCAACAAAGGAAATTACATGAGTCTGTAAGAGGAAATTTTATTACACTCTTTTTCAAGGAGAGGGAGAAGGTCAACTGGAAATTTTTCAATCCATGTAATTTCCTGGGTGATTCCCAGGTTAGAAAGACCATCTGCCACCATATTAGCTTCATATTAGGCATGAGTGGTAATGTATCTGAGCTATATAAGCTAGTCTAGTAAGTTCTTTCAACTCGCAATAAAAGGCCAAGAAAGATGATCCACACCATTCCAAATTGCTTGGACAATGAAGGTGGAGTCACATTTAATCCATATGGTGTTCCAGCCTTTTTGTTTAACAAATTTTATGGCATGAAACAGTGAAAACATCTCATCTTCAAGGGAAGAGGTGACACCGCATCTGCCATAGAAACAACTGTGGAAATGACCTCGGATGTCTTTGAAAATAGATCTGCATCCCTCAGGTCCTGAGTTTCCTTTAGAGGAACCATACACCTTGATCTAGATTAATATAGGAAGAGGGGATTTCCAGAACACCTCAAATAAGTGTTTCGGTTGAGGGAACATCACATCCATCCTATGACGTCATAGGATCACAAAGTCACCAAGCGAGTTATCACAATGTTCTTTCTGGATCGTTGCATCATTCATAATGGCAATCAAGAACCTCGTCTGACCTTCAATAAGATTGGAGGTGGAATTATTATGAATTATGGCATTTTTATTATACTAGATAATGTGTAGGACCTCCGCAACAGCAGATAATAAATTTTTCAAATTTTATAAATTTTAGTCATATCTCATGCTCTCTAGAGTTATATATTAAACTAATCATGAATCACTAAAATAACTTACTAATATAAAGTTCTCTATACCATGGATGATATGATGGATATTACTTCTAGAATAATTTGATATCATCATAAAATACACAAAAAGAATGGATAATTTAATTATTGATCATCTATCATGGCTTCTTACTTATAATGTTGAGGATGGTAAGGAAATGAATATTGTTGATGATTTTCAAAATGATAAAATTTTAAATGTAGATGTAATAGAAGATCCATTGTATTTAAATATGAAAAACTATTTTTCCATATGGAACCTTTATCAGAATAAATCATTTTTAACAAAGTATGAAATGATTATTTGATGTTTCTCACTATTATTTGGATGGGGTACTTTTATTTATTCACTATGATAATGGTTTAAATTGAATAATCATTCCATGTAATGAAATTAAATGTGTGGTAGATATCTATAATATATTTCCATCTTGTGGACATCATTTCACATTATTTACTTTGTCTATAATCTTAAAAAGTGGAATGTGATTCCCTATACTCCATCAAGATATGAGAATTATATACAATGGTTTGATTTTTTTGTAGTCTAAAAGAAGCAATGTGAATCATAATAGGACACCCTATAATCCATTCTTATAAGCATAAATATTTTACAATTGGGGGGATTGAGTTTATGGGATTCCGTAAAACCGTTGTATTTATCACCTTAATATATGGTTTAATACATAAGTGTACACATTAAAAATCCTCAAATATCAAGAATCCCAGTATATTTTTAAATTAGTTATATTCTATAAAAAAAATAAGATTTGGGGTACATCACCACTATTGAAAATATCCTTAACATGATCATAATATTCCATAGTACTTGAAACTGCATGGGATAGCTTGGGGACATACATTGGTAATGTGTGAGAGAAAATCTGGATAATTGAATAAACATGGAGTAAATTGAAGAAATTATTTAATATTACATAATAGGAATTTATATGGAACATAAAATGGGTTAGAATCCTTATCATCAATAATGAAGAATGATAAAGTAGGACAACATAGAGGAAACATTGAAATATGGTATCAACATTAAACATATAATCATAAATATAGTTCATGGATAACTGCTAATATATAATGGTTGAAAAATTCCTAGGATAGACTTTTTTAACTCCATAATACCATTAATTATGTATCAGGAGAAAAATATATTACACAATTCATTGAAGCGCTATATAATTTTGGGCACACCTGTCACATTAATATAATTCACGTCCCTAATTGTTAAACATAGACTGCACAACATGGAATAATATATTGTTAAATTTTATTCCAATATCAGGGACTATGGAATAAATACATGGATGTAAAAAATAAATTATTTATATGTTCATAAAGGTGAACACCATTGTTAGGAAATTGGTATGGGTATTCACAACACAATTGTTTATCATGGAAAATCCTTGTGAAATTTTGACAGCAAAATGTGGATACATAAAAGATCATCGAAGGGATTAATGAGATTGAAAGGGGTATTTAATCAATTATAAATCAAATGGTCATTAATATGAACATTAAAAATATAACCCAAAATTTGTAATTGGATATAAAAGGTGTGTAATAATGATGATACTAGAATAATGAGGAGAGGGGGAGGATTCCTTACCCTGAGAGGGTGATTCGAAAAGATTGGGAGGTGCTTATTGAAATATTGGGGAACCTTGGGATTAATCTTGAGAAGGGATTTAAAAATTAAGGACATTATAAAAGGTTTTTGAGTGAATATAATGGGGATCCTAGAAGGATTTTTATTGTAAGGGAAATGGTATTTATTTATAATTTCCCAAACATTGGTTTTGTACTCTGTAAAAAAATATACAAAACCACACAACCACCCTTGGTTTGTAGACATAATTTATAAAGAATAGGGGTGGTATCAATTATTTTTTTAGTTAATTCTCTATACCTAAAAAAGTATTACCCTTGGTGATGTGCAAATGTGTCTTCTTCTTAAAGAAATGTTTTTAAGGACATAAACTACAATATATGTTTTGGAGGATTCATAAAGGATTTATAAAATTTATCAAATAACATATAAATCACATTAAAAAAATTGGAAACATATATTTAGACTTTTATAACCATTATTTTATTTAATACATCATATTTGGGTCATTATTATAAAGTAATACAAACCTTATTTTTATACCGTATTTGGTTTTTCACCAAAATTTGATTGTCCTATAAAATTATGAAAGATTCATTTTATGAAGATTTATAAATTATCATTCCTAAAGTAATATTTATTTTATCCAAATAATTTCTATATATTTGAATATTAAATTTAAAAATATGAATATGTATTTATTGAGAAATATTTGTTTTCACTGAAAATAAATGTTTCCAAACCCTTATAAAAATTACATATTACATCATAAAAATTATATGATGTTTTTTATTTAATAAAAATTATTTAATAATAATATTTTATCAAAGTAGTATTTATTTTAAAAATCCATTAATTTGTGAAAATTGTTATTTTAATTAAAATTGAATACACAATAAAATAAAAATTGTGGTTTATTGTATAAAAATATAATCCATTTATAATGTAATAATTATATGAAAAAAAATTCATTACAATATATTATAAAATCATTAAATTATTAGGGTCTTGATACACGACGATTTATTACATCCACAAATTACATAATGGTAATGTGTATCATGGTGTGACATTTATGGGGTGTTTTGGTGTACATGCTTTAGTGTTTATCTCTATGAGCTTAAAAATATCCTGTAAACACCCCCACTTGCGATTTAGTAATTGGATCCGGGATTTTTATTTGTCTAGGGAATAACCCAATCAATATATATCCCTTGTATGTTCTGATAAATGGGCTTCATAGGGTATGATAAAACTTTTTGAGGACACACTTATATTTTCTTTCTCAATTGGTCTTATCATAACACTATATTTACACTAATCATATGATCAATGTTCAATGGCTATGTTATCAATGGTTACAATTCTTAATGGTCATTTAATACCAACTTTATATAATAAATCCTAATAATTCCTTGTGTTTTCTATTACCAAAATGAATTTTTTGGAATTTAATCAACAAAAAATTAATTTTATTTATAAAATTTCATGTTATTATAATCACCATCCATTTAGAAATTTCTCCGATGAAACAATATTTTCAGATACTAAAATAGATGGTGGATTTTTTTGATTCATCACCTCATTTTGTTACCCCATTTCCTATAATAACATGTAGCTTCTCCATTTCACTTTGACCCATAACAGTATCTTATTTCATAAATCCATTTCTATATAGTCTAAGATCTTCAATGGATTCTCCCCATATAAATATCATTATACAACAATACCACCTCTGGATTGAATAAACATTTGTGGAATGGAATTTAATTACTCAAGATTTAAATGTTGAACACATCACCTAACTATGATAGGTAGTGTGGGTTTTTTGTAATGATTAGATATCATTATTTTATTTTTAGAATATTTCTGGTCAACTATAAGACCAGGCACTAAGACGGCATACAATTCTAAAGCATGATGATCCCGGAATAGTTTAAAGAAAAATAATAGGTTTTTTATAGTACATGCGATAATTTTTATAGAAAATGTGGTATACCATCTAAATGGTTTCCCAGATCAGAAAAATGAGTGCACCATTGAGCTCAAAAAAGTGGATTTACCCATGAAAGGACTTATCTTTAGTCAGCGTGAGTCTTCAATGGAAAAAATTGAAAATGGAATATCCTTAAATAAAATAATTAAATTAAATTAAATTATTTTTAAAATAATAATAACACATAAATATTAACATGGATTAGAAATCTGATATAACTGTTGAGTTTGTAATGGGTGTTTTTCATAGGTGAGGCCTACCCTCAACCAACATAGGCCACCTATAAAAGATTGTTTTTGGACGTAAATGTCATTAAAATATATTATTAGAAACATTTCATTTAATGTTACTTGATGATGCAGCTACAATATCCCTTTTTAATAATCCTTGTCATAAATCTAAGGTAATATCCATAACCCTGGAGTTTCCCTAAGTCAATGAGAAAGAGGCTCCCTCAGAGACGATGATGGATTGGAGGTCAAAAATTATATCAACCCTCGTCGAATAAAGATAATAAAGATTCTTTATTCATTAGTGTTTGATCCAACCCCTGGGTTGGGTGTGTGTTTTGTTGATTTTTCTCCCCCATTAATTACCTAAATTTTGAACGTCGATTAGTTGACAAACGTAATAATCCATGGGTCGTGCGAATTGTTGTTTCACATTATTCTATTACTGGAATTTTTATCGTATTGATACTTGTTAGAATTTAAATATTTCTTATTTGATCATTAATTATAACAAGGAAAAGTAAAATACGACATCAAAAATCCCAAGATTCATCCATTTTTTTCATTCAAGTGCCTTTCCATTATCCCTTCTTCATTCTTTGGTTCTCCCAATTTCAGAATCATATGATTGTTTCACCTTTGATTAGTGGTGCAACGATCTGTGTTGGGATCCAATCTCATAGAGACAAAAGGTGGATGCACTACAAGGTAGTTGATGAAGGTAGTGGATCTGACCATTTCCGGTGGAGAGTATTGAGGTGAGGCAGAATTTGAGGCATTCGATGGAGGAGACGGCACAGGCCCTACATGGAGGCCATGCTGGCTGATCACGACATGATGGTCTCCAGGGAGGTGGCTGGCGGTTATGGCGACATCCCGTGGACATGGCGGGACTATGGTGGTATGATGTCACATGGTTCGCTTGCCGTAGGTGGCAATTAGAAAAAGTCCCTGGTAGGGTGGGAGGAAATGGTTATAGAAGATGCAGTCCAGCAGGACCATGTCGGATGGAGAACCCGCATCTCCACTGCGGGTATGCATAGGTCTTGCGGACATGACTCATAAAACGTGGTCTGACTTCATTAACTGGGTCACCTACGAGCACGATGTCATGAAACCGCATGAGCCAGGGTTGGGCATATCCAAGGCGGGCCCTGTTTGGTGGACCATGGCCAGCCCATGCGACACTGACCGAGATGGAAAACCTCAGCTACCCTGGACAGCCTAGTGGGATGGACCGCTCCACCTAGTGATATGTTCACAAGTGGCCCAATATGATAGTACCAATGGTCCAGCCTGGTTCAGGCCGACCCAGATCGGGTCAGGTAGGGTCAGCTGAACTGGGTCGGGTTGGGTAGGATCGGTCAAACCGAGTTAGGTCAGGTCGACCATGTCCGGTGGAATTCAGACTACTCCCAAACCATTTCATTAAAATGACAATATCATTCAAATGTGTGGTCTATTTAATGATCCATCTATAGCTTTGTGACCCTTGAAATGTCACGGTCCTTTTGAGATGGCTTGGTTATTTTTTATGGACCAATGTTGGTGGGGATCATCCCTTGGTTCTTTCATCGAGGGTTCTATATGGAATTACGTTCACATCGTTGGATAGTTATCCCCACCAGAGGACGAGTCACCGACAGATTTTTGGTATCCATTCTTGAGAATGGAGTTATCCTCTATCAACCCTAATATAGTTTTGTGGGAATTTACGTTACCTACGAGCATAGGGAGTTAATAATATCTCTAGTGGGCCATATCGATATGGTTGCTAGTATCCTCTGATAAGGATTCAAAATTATATGAGCCACATCAGTATTTTTTCAGTAACCTCTAAGAAGTTTCACCTACATTACATGGTAATACAAATTGGGTTATTGGTATCCTTTGGGAAGGATGCCCTTTCTATATTCCATGAACAAGACCACTATTTTGCCTATGTGTGAGGCCTAAATTAGTAGGACCTCTTTCTATGAGTCCCAAATGATATCAAGGCTTGAGGAGTGAGTTCTCACAGAATTAACATTCCTCGAGCAGAATCACGTGGCTAGTTATTTTTTTTTATCGAGACTCCATGACTTAGCGAGACCATATGTCTCAGGGAACCATCATGAGTTATCAAGAACATGTGCTCTCACAGCTACATTTGGTAGACCAGTTCTACATTCATACTATCAGATGTCTCTGAAAGTGATATCTCCTTGAACGCTCATACTTTGAGTGAAACCATATGGATGGTAGTGGTGGAGTCTACGAGTCTCAAAATCCTTTTTGACTATACCTATATGATCATCTTATATGTGATGTAGACGTATACTTACTTTGATATGACATTATCCCTTTAGTGATGTTTTCTTTTTTAATAATTTAATTCGGGTTTTAGGGTGTCCAACTGAGTATTGTTTTACTCTCCCCTAGTCAATAATTTCATGCACATGTCATGTTTTGTACAGATGATCTACGCATTGAAAGGGTTCTTGGTAGACTGTGGCCAGGTGGGGCTTAGAGAGACTTGACAGAAGAGGTGTTTTTCTTTGGCATTCGAAAACTGTTCTGTACCTACTATTTAGGTAGGGTTTTCTGTGGAGGAGTTCTATAGACTTATACCATATTACTTTTTTTTAGTCCTATAATATGGCCTCGTTTATATTAAGTTTTCTATTGTCATAATCTTTGTAGTTATAGTAGTGGTTTGACAATTTCTTACTCAGTGATTTCCGATTCAACATTTTTTCTTGGAGATGTGGGTGTGTGAATAGTAACTTAGGAAAATGCCTCCAAATTTTGGGATATGCCTACCCGATGAAAGTCACCATGCCCTGCCTCTATGAAAGGTAGGATCGGTGTAGTCATGGCACTGGCCCCTCTGGGATGAATGGAGATAGTTCTAGTCTATAGGCTACCACAATAATGCTATCAAGGATATCAAATGGACTGATGTATCGTTGACTAAGCATTCTGTACCTCTAAAATCTCTTAAAATTCATCTATGGAGAAATGTGGAGGAGTAATTGTTTTCTTACATTAACCTCTTGGTCGAATTAATTAATTTCAGCATAGATCTTCTATCGACTCAAAGTATCCCTAATGTGTTGTTGAATGGTCTTGAAATTTTTGACCATTTTTTCTACCGTTTCAGGACATACTAGTTTACATTCCACAACTTTATCATAGTATATAGGTGTTCTAAAAATCTTTAGATAATGGGATTCATAGGCATCCATATGGATTCTTGAGTGGAAGATATCATTATATGAGAACTATAATAGGGGATGATGTTGATCACATCCTCCTTTGAAGTCAATTGATCATGCTAACAACATATTCTTGAGTGTGTTGGATAGTCCTTTAAATTATTCATTAGTTTGAAGGTGATAACCCATATTGATGTTTAAATTATTCTTTAGATCATGTCATTTACTTTTACAGGACATGTATGTAAATATTTGATCTCGATCAGATAAAATTGATGGTGGTTTTCCATGAAGTATCAAAACATCAACAATGTATATCCTTGAAAGTTGATCGAGTGATAATTCATCTCAAATTGAAATGAAGTGATTATATGTTTTATGAAAATACACCACAACCCAAATATCATTATTTCATCTTGATTTATTTGGAATACCACTGACCAAGTAGAAGTTTATTTTTCCCATTTCAATATAGGTATGTCTAATTGTTGAATCAGACACTTTGATTTTGGATTTCCACCTTAACTTGTTAACATTCAGGAACAATTTATGTATGTTCTGAAATATCCTTCTTTATATTTTTTCACCAGTAGTCCCTTTTTATATCTTCTTACATATGTTTACTTTGCGGGTGGATGGGGAAGTTTGATCTATGAATATCATATAATATATCATTATTTTTCTTGGGATTTGATGGTACACATAGCCAAGACTGAAATCATACAACTCCTTCAATAATTTGGACCTCTTTTGAATTTAAATTTATTATAGATTCAACATTCTTAAAAATTCCCACATTTTCTATATGGGAATCAAATATCATCTCTTGAAAGGATGGTTGAGAAACCATTACTGAATGGATTGATTATTTCCATTCATTCATGATTCCCGTGTCCATCTTTTTAAGGTATAAGAAGCCCATATCCTTCTCACATCTAATAAATTCAAAATTTGATGGATTATATATACCTATAGAATATTCCACATTTTTCTTTCCCTAGATGGTGGTGGATCAATCATTCAAAATCATTAGTTAGATATAACCATATTTAATGGATCATATTCTAATCTTTTGGAGTGAATATATTCTTGAGGATCATTTGACCTATATACATTTCACAGATTTCTCCAATGAGATAATGCTTCCAGATTTTCAATTTTTTGATCACTCTATCAGACACCATATAAATCATTTGGTAGTTTCATTCATGAACTATAAATTTCCTTGTGGCATTGGCTATCACATTATCATTATGTATTAACACATATCCTAAGACCTTCCATAATGAATTGCAGTATAGCATGAAAATTTCACCACTTTTGGGTATCATAAGTACATGTGTAGTCATAATCCTTTTTTTCAACTCCTTGATGTTCTATTAAAATCAATAGTTCCAAATAGACATCATTCCATTCCCTTTTTTTGTTAGCTGTTTTTCTAATCATGAGAAATGTCCTAAAAATTGATGATAGTACCCAACTAATCCAAGGATACTTAAAATTTATGTCACAAATTTTGCACTTATAAATCTTTTAGTTAATTTTATAATTTATGATTCTATAGGTATCCCACATATTATGATGTTATTCTCAAATAATGAGACTTGATTCAACCAGAAATATCATTTCCAATACTTCTAAAAAATATTATAATTGTTTATGGTCTTTATCATAGTTCTTAGGTAATCCTCATGATATTCCTTGTATATGGATATTATTAGAATATCATCCATTATGAATACCATAAATTTATATAGTTTATCTCTAAAGACTCTATTCATCACATCGATGAAGATTAGTTAAGAATTAGTGAGTCCTAATGGAGTTTGTATGAACTCATAGTGCTCGTCTTTTCTATAAAATGAGGTCCTATTGATATCATCCCACATCACACTCAATTTATAATACCTGGAACAAAGAACCTCATTAAAAAATTATTGGGCTCCACATAGCTAATAAAAAATATCATGAATCCATAAAGAGAATACGTGTTCTCTATCTTATTCTTATTGAGATCATGAAAATTAATAAAAAGGCACTAATCCATACATCTTCATTATGAAGATGACTGGTTCACCCCAAGATGAAGTGCATGGTTGTATGAATAATTTATCTTCCTTCACTTATATTTGTTTCATTGTCTCCTCACATTCCATAATATCTAGATTATATATAACCATGGAAAATGGAAATCCCTCATTTTTAAAATTTATAGAAAAGTTATCCTCCCATCATGGAGGAATACTAAGAAAATATTTGGTAATCACATTAGTATATTATCTCACAAAGGGAATTTATTCAAGGATGATCTTATACATTGATTCAATCATTTTAGCTATATATTCTTACTTATAGGGTAATAAAATCAATTTTTTATTGATTGTTAATAAACCTCCCCTTTCACTTATATAGAATTTCAGGATGATTTTCAATATGGAGAGTGATTTTTTCTCATGGAAATTTTTGATGTACCAATGAAAGGAATGTGAGTCTATACCAAGAATTGAATCAAAAACCATTAATGTTTGTTTCGAAAGGATTACTAAGAATTTAAGCCCACAAATATCGATAGGAGATGAGTTATATACAAGGTATAAAATAATTTTCCCTTTTTCTATTTACATCGATTTCATTAATTCCATTCTTTTTTAGTTTATTTGAATAGTTATACTAAACATATGTGATACAAAATATTGCATAGAATAAGAATAAAATATAATTTTAGCTAACATTTAAGGAATAATTTTCATACAAATCACCACTTCATTATCAAGAACCACCTTAGTAGTTGTGATGGTATAATTTCACCAATGGTTCTTTGGAGGTTGTTTGTGCTGATTATGTTCGAATACCATTGGCTTAGTGAATTTGTTTGTAAAGTGATCTTGTTCCTTGGAGATTATACACGGAATGGTACATTTAGGGATTCATAGATCATTCATATACTCCATTATTTTGTTTTGTTTCACCCAATGGTAATCTCTAGAAAGTTTCCCTTCCTTTTCGCACCTAAATAATTTCCTAACCCCCTTTGGAAATTACCAAGGTGCTTATTTTCACACATTTGACAAGTGGGATGATTAAATTTAATACAACCGTTAGATTTTCCCATCACAACACTAGAACTAAAATATATTTTTTTCTCATAAAGTTCTCGACGTAAGCTTGTTCTCTCTTAGGGGGATTTGGGTCTTCCTACTCCCCAAGGCTTATATTTAGAACACAATTCAACTGATAAAATATCATCACAATATTTTTTATTCCATCTCCCATCAGGTAGGGAATATAATTTGGGAATTTATCACATTTTACTTCTCATTGCTTGTTTACTAGATTCCTATAATTTACAGAAATTTTCTAGAATAATGGGGAAATTATATTTGAACCTTTTCAATATATTGAATATATAAACAAGAATAAAAATAATTAAGGTTATAGTACATAAATGAGTAATTTTTTATAAATTTATGAATTTAAAGTCTTTAATCGATGTTATCCATGGTCTATTTTTTAATATAAAAACTTATGGAACTTTTTCCATATTTAATGGTTCATATTGAGATTATAAAAATCATAATGCATAAACTTGTGAGTGTCAATCCATGGGTGAATCTAGGCATGTTTTTTGGAAAAACATCCCAATTGTGTCTTAAAAAATGCATTGTATTTAGGTACTACCCATAATAACATCTTCTCCTGAGTCACATCCACATCTAGTATCCATAAGAGGATGGATTTTATTTGAAAAAAATACTCTATAATATACCCAAATTTAGGGATGTTTTATTATGTTTTCCCTTATCATTATAGAATCCTAGAGTTTTATAATAATCATCCCAATAATAAAAAAACCATTATTTGTTACAAACTATGAAAACCCATGTATTTATTACACATTCATTGATGATTTATTAAATAATAGTATATATAATATAACCTAAAATATCAGGAAGTATAGTGTCTTTGGGATTGAGGTATATTACATTATTACATAAAATATGGGGTGCATCGTCATTATTGAAAACATTCATAACATTATCATAATTTTCCACCATTCATAATACTCCTTGAGTTAACATGGGGATATACATAAGAAATGGGGGGAGATAAAAATACTTGAATGGGAATAAACATGGGATAAAATAAACAATGTATTACTTGTTAGAGAATTGGAATATCAGCAGAACTTAAAATGGGTGAGAAACATGAGCATGAATAATGAGGCATGGAAACATAAATTCAAAATTCAATTGTAGAAACAGCTTCAAACATGTATTCATAAACATATTTCAAGGATATCCACCAGGAAATCATGGTGTAAAACATCCCGTGATGGATTGTTTTGACTCTATAAACCCTTTCATTTAATCTCATTAAACAAAAACATGACCCAATGCCTTGGATCATTATATTATTCTGGGTGCACCCGTTACATTAATATCATTCACATGTATAAGTGTACCACATAGATCATACAACAGGATATAATTTTTCATCGAAGATTATTCCATGATTAAGAAGTATCGAATAAATACATGTAATTAACAATTAAATAATAGTACGTGTATAAAGGTGAAAACCATTTATAGGAAATTTTTATGGGTATTCCCTACACAACTATCTTTCATGGAAAATCACCATGAAATTTTAGCAGCATAACAGAGGCACACAAATGATCATATGAGGTTAATGAGACTAAAAGTGATATCTTCCCATTTAGAAAAAATGGATAGTTACACGAATATTAATGAACATATCCCATCATTATTAATTTGAGATAAAAATAATATGATAAGGAATATACTTGAATAAAGAGGAGATGTAGAGGATGTCTTACTTTTATAGGGTAATTCCAAGAGCATGATAAGAGATTATTTATAGATTTGGGGCCCCTTGTGGGGGGGGGGGGTCTTGAGTGGGTGGAAAATTTTAATGACATACTCTTACATTTTTTTAAGAGGATGCGTGTATTTGGTGGGTTTTAAATGAAATGTGTCAGTAGTTCATTATAACTTTACAACCATAGATTTTAGACTTTATACAATAAAATAAACAAAACAAAAAACAATCCCATAGATTTTCCAATGGTTTCTACCAAATGGGGGTGGTTTTAATTATTTAATAATTCGAATGGCCTAACTTGATATATTATTACTCTTGGAGAGGCAGATGTGTGTCATGTTTTTTAGGAAATGTTTTTAAACCACTAAAATATTATATTGGTTTAGGAGGATTCATAATATATATATATATATAATATTAATAACAGAACATAAAAATAACATTATTATAAATGTAAAACATTTATTTCTTTTATGGATTCAAATTTGAGTATTTATAAAATAATTTTTTAGTCATTGTGATGTCATAATACACACCATATATCAATAGTGTATTTTAATTTTTTCTGATAATTTATCTATGTCAGAAAAATATTAAAATTACACTATTTCATAGTTTCAACATTATAATTCTCTATATAATATTTATTTTATCCAAATATTTATCAAAATATATCAATTTCCAATTTAAAATTAATAATCTATAATTATTGAGAAATCTAGGTTTTTTCAAAAGTAACAGTTTTCAAACTCCTGTAAAAATTTCTTTTCAGTTCATAAAAAATTTATAATCATTTAAATATAATAAAAATTATTTTTTTATAATATTTTATAAAATCCATATTTATTTAAATATTTATTTAATTAATAATCATAAATTTATTAATTCAAATTGAATTTTACCCAGAATATAGTTTTTCTTTTATTGTATAAATATCAAAACCATATTTTCATTTACAATATTATGATGAAAATAAATTCACCATTCTATAATATATATATATGAATATTATTTGGGTATTTATATAAATATATTTATATTATGTTGTAAGCTACACAAATTTTTTCTTACACTCTACGAAACCCCATATTATCATACAGTATATGCAGCACTATTTTGGGTTTGCGTTACACGCTAGAGAGACCTTCCTCGATAGCTTGCGTTGTACACCTTAGCGAGTTTCACTAAAAATAATTTATTATTAAAATATTATTATTTGATGGGATATAAAATATCCATTATTAATAGTTTTAATCAAATTTTTTATTTTATAAAACATTTACATTTACATTACATATATTCTAGAACATGATATAAGAACAAATACAATATTTTCGGATAAAAGAAGTATTTTTAAAAAAATATAGTTTTACTGCTTTTTGATTGGTAACCCTTTTTAATTATAGTGGTTAACACTTTATATATTTTATTTGAAAAAATAAATGTCTTATTTGATATAATTTCATAAAATTTAATCATGTTTTAATTTTTTTTATTTTTCTGATGAAATTCATATTTTGATGAATAGTTAAAAATACTACATTTTAATTCAAAACTGAATTTTCAAAAAATTTATTTATATAGTTAAATTTATTTTTTAATTGTTTTTAAATTGAAATTGGATTATAATTTTATAATTAAATATATTTTTATTCTTTGGAAGTAATTTCACATTTAAATTGGACACAAACACATGACATTCTTTTGAAAAGTTTTAACTTCTTAAAAACCCGCCTCTTGGTTTTGGCTACGAGAATTAAATTTAAATTAATTACTGAAACTTCTATGTTTTTAATTTGAAAAAATAATTCCATATTTGGAATCATAAGAACAAAATTTTGGTAATAGGTACTATAAGGCCCCAGCCTTAAACATTACATAATCATGAGTTATTACAAGATTACACATCGAGGATCTTTTCAGGTTTAGAGTTTTAGAGAATTAGATCATAAAACTTGAATTACATTGCACATTTAAACGATGTGGTTACATAAAAGATAGAATTCATTTTTCCCAAAAATGGAAACCTATTTAAAATAAAACATGGATTCTTTCTTGACACTTCCTTGACACTATCATTATATCATGTACCTTTCCCTTGACATGTGAAAAACATTTCAAAAACATAGGATGATCATAAAAAGCTCAGTAATGGATATAAAATTATGGAAAGGAAACATGAGTACATATATACATAAGAATGAAATCAAACTTTACCCATAAAACATAAGCACTTTAACATACCTCATCAAATAATGAATAAATCATAGAAATCATAAGACATAAAGGTAACTTGAGGCATTCATAACATTCTTACGTAGGGAGTAACCCTCTTGGTTACGTTTGGAATACCCATCACAGTATATTCCCTAAATCTCTTCGATGAAACATCAATGTTTAACCCCTTCACGTTACCCAATTCATTGGAGAGCTATACCGGGCTCACCCTCCCTTAGTTTATCACGGAACCACCCATCTTCATTATAATTCCCAAGAACCATAACATAATCTTATCACATAAAACTTGCATAAAGGAAACATAAAATTTCCACTTTTCAATCACAAGATATCAATTCAACACATTGATATAAAAACATTATGAAACCCATTTTCAATACCAATATAAAAGAAAAGTAAAACATGGTATTTATTTTTCTTTTTAAATAAATGTATGGCTTGTAGAGGAAGACGAAACTCAAATAATGGTCACGGCGGCGGAGAAGTCATTGTCGCCGCATACGTATGACAAAAACCTACACTTTTTTCGTTTAGTAAAACGCTTCGTATAAAAAATATTTCTTTTGGATAAACGTAAAAGTCAAAGGGGTTTATACACTGTATAAATGAAATTGGTGTATAAAACATAATATGCCTCAATGAAAGGAGATTGAGACGAAGTCCCATACCTAGGGTCCGACATGAATTGATCGTTCCTTAATGTCCTGAATATTAAAATTTAGTACATTTATACTTGCTTAAGAACCTTTTTCAAGTTCATTATTCCTTTTATATCACTTATTACTATTTCATGAAAAATATGTAATTATTTAAGTTAATAACGGTCGTTTTAATGATCATTGGTACTTGAGTCAAAAATATGCTCTTTATAATTACAAGTTGTTCATGTATCCATTATATACCAAGTTATACTCATGGTGTATATATCATATATACCATATATATCCAGTATATATATATTCATTTACAATATTACATAACATTTAGAGGTAAGAAATGAAATGCACCGTTCATGGAGACGGTAAGCCGTACATACACATGAACGCTACTTTCATTTCTATGTCATTTTAATGGAATTAAAAATAAATGAGAGATATGTATATTTTAATTCCAGAATTATATTCATCATTTAGATGTAACATAAATCATATATATCCAATATATATATGTACTTATAATATTACATTATATTTGGCGATAAGAAATGAAATGCACCGTTCATGGAGACGGTAAGTCGTACGTACGCATGAACGCTACTTTCATTTCTACCTCATACATTAATGGAATTAAAACACAATCATACATAATAGTATTATAATTACATTATTTTATCATATATAATATCATTAAATATATCCTTTATACGTACCATATATGGTATTAACGAATCAAATCACTTTGAGGGGGCGGTAGTCCACACTTCCTAAAATGAAGATATCGCGTATACACATAATGGAAGCCATAAAGGTATGCCATAAATGAAAAATAAAGAATCTTAAGGAAAAAATAAACATATAATATATCATATATAAATATAGTGACATCTTAATGGCCACCATTGAAGGTGTTAGAAGAATATTGAACAATCATCGTTTCATGAGGAAGAAATCCTTCATCCACAGAAACAGTATGTTCTTTAACCATTAGATGTAGGACTGTGTAAGTGTAGCTCGAATGATTCTTATAACAGCATCATAGTATATTTTAGATACTGTAGTTTTTACAAAATAAATGAATAAAAAGGGTTTAGGGGGTTGGAGAAGAAAAATAAAACATAAGAACACAAGAGAAGACACTACCATTAAAACAAGTAACTCTTTTTTATTTGATCTCAAAGGCTTCCTTGGGAAGACTTCTGCCCAAAGTGAGGCGTCTAGGAGTAAGAGAGCGACGTGGAGAGGCAAAATGAGTAGGTTTTGGCTGAGGAAAAGGCTTTAGAAGTGTGGGTAAGGAGGTAGAGGCGGGGGCCTTTTATAAGAGGATAGGAGGGGCACTCTTGGAAAGTTACAAAATGTTACTTTATTTTCAAATGCGTTTCGAATTTTAAAGGTACCAAATTGATGTATTTCTAGGATAATGTGATAAGGGTTCGAAATAAACTCATCCAATTGGTCTTTTACAAGTGTAAGTATTAGATTTTACATTATATTTTCATTTTATGTAAATCGTTAATTAATGAGGTAATCACTGCATCATCATGATGTCATAAATAATTAAATTTATTTAATGTCTAAAAATTATAGAAAAATACTATGATGTAGGAACTATTTTTATATTTCCAATGATTATCTATATACCAATAGATAATTTATGTAGGAAAATGTAAAAATGTTTTACTCAGGTGATACATTCTTTGTTATATTTAACTTTCTTTAAAAATAAAAAGATAAAAAGTCACTTTCACACAAAGGTGATACCATGGGGTCCCTAAGTTTCGAACAAGGCATACCATGGTCGGACATGAGAAAACCAGTATCATTAGGACACATTTTGGTGTCATTTTGAATTATTATGATATTATTTTATTATCTTTAACTACCCGATTACTCATTAATCAACATAATTAATGAAAATCACCGTCGTTACTATTCATAATGTCCAAAAACAAAAGCATCTTAATTACATAATTTGGACCTTCTGATTCCAAATATGGAATCCATTTTACCAAATTACAAACATATAAATTTCAATAATTAATTTAAAAATAATTCTCGTTGTGAAAACAAATAGAGGGTTTTTTTGAAACAATATCTATGAAACATTTGGCACTTTTTTATGCCCAATTCCAAAGTGAAATTAATCATAATTACCACCATTGGAATAAATGGTAAAAATATATTCAGATTAAACTTTAAGGACAATTAAAATTATAATCTAAACATATAATTAAAATAGATGAGAAAGCAGTTTTAATGTAAAATGCAGTATTTTTCACTATTCATTAAAAAATGAACATTGTCAGAAAAATACCAAAAAAATATCCATTGTAAATTGGAATGTCCCAATAATAAAGAATATGTTTATTTTGACAAATAGAGATTATAAAATTTTCAGAATTTTATTTAAAAATTGTTTTCCATCAAAAGGCAGTAAAACAATATTTTAAAAATATTAGTGTATTCCATGCTTAAGATTGGATTTATTCTCATTTTATGCCTCTAAAACACTATCTAATTCATAAATAGACATAGATAAGAGTATCTATTATTCATTACTTACTTGGGATGTTGAATCCTTCCCCCATTTATAAAATTGTGTCCCCACAATTTATTTACTTATCGAATAAGTGAGGGTATTTAGCCCTCATTGCATTTTCATATTCCCATGTTGCCTCTTCAATCTTGTGGTTTTTCCAAAAAACATTTTCCTGATGAATCAACTTATTCTGTAACACTTTCTCCCTATGGTAAAGAGTCTGTACTGGTTGTTCCCCATTATATATATTCTCTTCCAGTTGAACTTCCTCTGGACTCAAAACATGACATGGATCTGGTATATACTTTCTCAACATCGAAACATGAAAAACATTGTGTACCTGAGATAAACTCGGAGGTAAAGCCACTCGGTATTCAACTGATCCAACTCTCTCCAGAATTTCATATGGTCTAATGAACCTTTGACTTAACTTTCCTTTCTTACCAAATCACATCACACTTTTCCATGGTGATACTTTGAGAAAAACATGATCACCTACCTCAAAAGAGAGATCCTTCCTCCTGTTGTCTGCATAACTCTTCTGCCTGCATTGAGCTGTTCTTATATGTATCTGTATCAACTGAACTTTTTCTGCCAACTCTTCTACCACATCTGGTCCCATGAACTTCCTTTCACCCAATTCATCCTAGAAACCTGGAGTTCGACACCGCTTCCCATATAACGCCTCAAATGGTGCCATCTGTATACTAGAATCAAAACTGTTATTATATGAAAACTCAACCAGAGAAAGATGTTGGTCCCAACTTCCCTGATAATCCATAGAACAAGAACATAGCATATCATCCAAATTATAAATTATTCATTCTGATTACCCATCTGACTGAGGATGAAAAGTTTTACTAAAATTTAATTCAGTACCCAACGACTTCTGAAGGCCTTTCCAAAAGATAGAAGTAAACTTGGGATCACGGTCACATACAATGGAGTGAGGAACTCCATGTAACCTTAATATATTTAATATACAAATGGGAAAGTTGATCTAGGGAAATATTATCTCGTATAGCAAGGAAATGAGTAGATTTAGTCATGCGATCAACAATAACCTAGATTTCATTATTACCTCGACGTGTCTTCGACAATCCCGCAACGAAGTCCATGGATATATTTTCCCATTTCCATTTTGGCACTGGTAAAGGATGAGGCATCCCTTTAGGTAACTTCCTCTCTTCTTTAACTTGTTGAAAATTCAATCACTTCATAGTAAAATTAGCAATATCTCTTTTCATTCCATCCCACCAGTAATACTCCCGCAGATCTCTGTACATCTTAGTACTTCTAGGATGAACTGAAAACAGAGAACTATGAGCTTTACATAACAACTCTCTCTTCAAATGTGAATCACAAGGCACACACAATCTCTTCCCAAATCTCAAAACACAATCATTATCAATGATGAATTCAGGCAACTTACCCTTCTGAACCAGCTCTTCCTTTTTCTGCAACTTACTGTCTTGCTTCCGTGCTTGCTTAATTCTGTCTGATAGAGATGATCTCACTGATACCTAAAACAAAACAGAATAACTTCCCACACTGAAAACTTCTATGCCAAAGTTCATCAAATCCTTAACCAAACGATCACTTTCCACACACAACATTGTTAAGGAAGCATTGATTTTTCGACTCAAAGCATCCTCCACTTTATTTACTTTTCCCGGATGGTAATGAATTGTACAATCATAATCCTCGATTAATTATACCCACCTCCTCTCTCTCATGTTCAATTATTTCTGAGTGAATATATACTTTAAAATTTTGTGATCGGTATATATTTCACACTTTGCTCCATACAAATGATGCCTCCAAAATTTTAAAGTGAAAACTAGAGAATATAATTCCAAATCATGTGTAGGGTAATTTAACTCATGAGTTTTCAACTGACGTGAAGCATAAGCAATTACCTGATCATTCTGAATTAGGACACAACCAAGTCCTTTCAATGAAGTGTCACTGTAGATAAAATACTCACCATTCTTGGAAGGTAGTACCAAAACTAGAGTATTCACCAATCTTCTTTTTAACTCTTGAAAACAATCATCACATTCTTTTGTCCAGATAAACTTAACACCCTTCCGAGTTAGCTTAGTCATTGGACTAGATAACCGGGAAATATTTCTAACAAACCTTTGGTAGTAACCTACCAAACCAAGAAAACTATGGATCTTGGTTACATTTGTGGGTCTTGGCCATTCTTAAACAACTCTTGTATTTGCACTATCCACAGTTATCCCATCTTTAGAAACAATGTGACCAAGGAAAGAAATTTGTTGCAACCAAAAGTCACACTTGCGAAATTTCCCGTACAATTTCTTTTATTTAAATGTTTTTAAATTAACCTTTAAATGGATTTCGTGCTCCTCTTTACTTTTAGAAAACACCAAAATATCATCAATAAACCCAACCAACATTTTTCACCTGAGTCAACTGAGCCATCACTACAAAAAACTGTTTAGTTTTTATTCTGACCATATCAGGATACAGATTTGAAAGGTCATTTCCCTCTGTATGCCTTCCCAAAAAAGATATTCTATTTCCTCAATGAAAAACCATTCTTAACACAAAAATATCTTTGACGAAGCAACATGGTAATATTCAAATGCTCTATAATTTCCATTTGACCAAAAAAAATATTTCTGGATAATCATTTAATAGAATTCTAACTCCTAAAGTTATCTAAACTGACCTCGGATACCAACTATAAGTCCCTAGCCTTAATACTTACATAATCTTGAGCTATTACAAGATTACACATTGAGGATCTTTTCAGGTTTAGAGTTTTAGAGAATTATATCATAAAAATTTCATTACATTCCACATTTAAACAAAGTGGTTACATAAAAGGTAGAATTCATTTTTCCCATAAATGGAAACCTATTTAAAATAAAACATGGATTCTTTCTTGACACTTCCTTGACACTATCATCATATCTTGTACCTTTCCTTTGACCAGTGAAAAACACTTCAAAAACGTGGGATGAGCATAAAAAGCTCAGTAAGGGATATAAAAATATTGAATGGAAACATGAGTACATATATACATAAGAATGAAATCATACATTACCCATAAAACATAATCACTTTAACATACCTCATCAAATCATGAATAAATCATAGAAATCATAATACATAAAGGTAAATAGAGGCATTCATAACATTCTTACATAGGGAGTAACCCTCTTAGTTACGTTTGGAATACCCATCACAGTATATTCCCTAAATAGCTTCGGAGAAACCTCAACGTTTAACGCCTTCACGATACCCAATGCATTGGAGAGCAATGTCGGGCTCACCCGCCCTTAGTTTATCACAGAACCACCTGTCTTCATAATAATGCCCATGAACCATAACATAATCGTATCACATAAAACATGCATAAAGGAAACAAAACATTTCCACTTTTCAATCACAAGATATCAATACAACACATTGATATAAAAACATTATGAAAAACATTTTCAATACCAAAATAAAAGAAAAGTAAAACATGGTATTTATTTTTCTTTTAAAAAAAGTTATGTCTTGTAGAGGATGTCGAAACTCAAATAATGGTCATGGCGGCGGAGAAGCCGTTGTCGCTACATACGTACGACAAAAACATTCTCTTTTGTCATTTAGTAAAACGCTTCGTATAAAAAAAATTCCATTTGGATAAATGTAAAAGTAAAAGGGGTTTATACACCATATAAATGAAAGTTGTGTATAAAACATAATATGCCTCAATGAAAGGAGATTGAGACGAAGTCCCATACCTCGGGTCCGACTTGACTTGATCGTTCTTTAAAGTCCTGAATAATAAACTTGAGTTAATTTCTACATGCATAAGAACCTATATCAAGTTAATTATTCCATTTATATCACTTATTACCATGTCATGAACACTATGTAATTATTTATGTTAATAACGGTCGTTTTAACGATCATTGGTACTTGAGTCAAGAATATGCTCTCAATAATTACAAGTTGTTCATGTATCCATTATATCTAGAGTTATACTCATGATTTATATATCATATATATCATATATATCCAGTATATATATTCATTTACAATATTACATAACATTTAGAGGTAAGAAATTAAATGCACCATTCCTGGAGACGGTAAGCCGTACGTACACATGAACGCTACTTTCATTTCTATGTCATATTAATGGAATTAAAACTAAATGAGAGATATGTATATTTAAATTCCAGAATTATATTCATCATTTAGATGTAACATAAATAATATATATCCATTATATATATGTACATATAATAGTACATAACATTTGGGGATAAGAAATGAAATGCACCATTCATGGAGACGGTAAGCCGTACGTACACATGAACGCTACTTTCATTTCTACCTCATAATTTAATGGAATTAAAAAATAATGATAAATAATAGTATTATAATTAAAGTATGGTATCATATATAATATCATTAAATCTATCCTTTTTAAGTACCACATATGGTATTAACGAATCAAATCACAATGAGGGGGCGGTAGTCCGCACTTCCTAAAATTAAGATATCGTGTATACACATAATGGAAGCCATAAATGTATGCCATAAATGAAAAATAAAGAAGATTAAAGAAACCATAAACATATTATATATCACATATAAATATAGTGACATCTTAATGGCCACCTTTGAAGGTGTTAGAAGAATATTGAACAATCATCGTTTTGTGAGGCAGAAATTCGCCATCCACAGAAACAATATGTTCATTAACCATTAGATGTAGGTCTGTGTAAGTGTAGATCGAATTCTTTTTATGACAACATAGTAGTATATTTATGATATTGGAGTTGTTACAAAAGAAATTAATAAAAAGAGTTTAGGGGGTTGGAGAAGAAAACTAAATCATAAGAACACAAGAGAAGACACTACCTCTAAAACGGGTAACTCTTTTTGATTTGAGCTCAATGGCTTCCTTGGGAAGACTTCTGCCCAATGTGAGGATTTTAGGAGTAACAGAGGGATGTGGAGAGACAAAATGAATAGGGTTTGGCTGAGCCAAAGGCATGGAAGGTGTGGGTAAGTAGGTAGAGGTGGGGGCCTTTTATAAGAGAAGAGGAGGGGCACTCTTGGAAAGATACAAAATGTTACATTATTTGCAAATTATTTTTGGATTTTAAAGGTCCTAAATTGATGTATTAAGAGGATAAGGTGATAAGGGTTCGAAATAAACTCATACTACAGGTCATTGACAAGTGTATGTATTATATATTACATTATCATTTCCTTTTATTTAAATTGTTCATTAATGAGGTAATCAACGCATCATCATGATGTCATAAATAATTTAATTTATTTAATGTCTAAAAATTATAAAACAAATACTATGATGTAGGAAATATTTTTAGATTTCCAATGATTATTTATAGTCCAATAGATCATTTATGTAGACAAATTTAAAAATGTTTTACTCAGGTGATACATTCTTTGTTATATTTAACATTCCTTAAAAATAAAAAGATAAAAAGTCACTTTCACACAAAAGTTATTCCATGGGGTCCCCATGTTTGGTAAAAGGAATCCCATGGTCGTCCATGAGAAAACCAGTAGCATTAGGACACATGTTGGTGTCATTTTTTATTATTATGATATTATTTTATTATCCTTAACTACCCGATTACTCATTAATCAAGATAATTAAAGATAATTACCGTCGTTACTATTCATAATGTCCAAATACAAAAGAGTCTTAATTACATAATTTGGACCTTATGATTCAAAATATGGAATCCATTTTACCAAATTACAAACATATAAATTTCAATAATTAATTTAAAAATAATTCTTGTTGTCAAAACAAATAGCGGGTATTTTTGAAACAAGATCTATGAAAAGTTTTGTACTTGTTTATGCCCAATTCCAAAGTGAAATTAATCCTATTTACCACCATTGGATTTAATGGTAAAAATATATTCAGATTAAACATTAAGAACAATTAAAAAGATAATATAACCATATAAATAAATTAGATGAAAAATCAGTTTTGATGTAAAATGAAGTATTCTTTACTATTCATTAAAAAATGAACATTGTCAGAAAAAAAAAATTCCATTGTAAATTTCAATGTCCCAATCATAAATAATATGTTTATTTTGACAAACAGAGTTTTAAAATTGTCAAAAGTTTGATTTAAAAATGGGTTGCCATCAAAAGGTAGTAAAACAATCTTTTAAAAATATTAGTGTATTCCATGCCTAAGATTGGATTTATTCTCATTTTAAGCCTCTAAAACACTATATAATTCATAAATAGACATAGATAAGAATATCTATTATTCATTACTTACGTGGGATGTTACAGGTACCTTTAAAGTTTTTCAATTATGAATAGTAACTTTAGTAATTGTTTTAATTTACCATGGTTAAAGGGTAAAATCTTATAATTACTGGTAAACAAATAATACTTTATTAATATAAAACTACCCCCAAAACGTATCTTAATACTTTTGGATGAGTTACATTTGACCACGGTCATATATGGCTCGACTTGGAAACCCCATGGAATAACATGGATGTAAAAATGACATTTTAAAAGATTTAATTTAATGTAAAGAGAACTATGACATAAACATTTATATTTTACTAAATGAATTTTTATATGGGGTTATATAAGTGATCAATTAAACTTTAAATATTGATTTGAAATATAAAATTATTTCTTATATCATGGTATTTTATTTATATTTTTGATACATTATATAAATAAATTTAATTAGGTCACAATAATGATGTAGTGGTTGTTTCATTAATAATGGATTCAAATTAATGATATTCAAAAATATTAAAATAAATGTAATTTTATTTTTTTTATGCCATTCATAAATTATATGGATTATAATGACATATTATATTTTATTTAATGCCTTTTTTAAATTGAATCAGGTTGTTATGAATTTGAAAAAAATTTAAGTATGAATTGTGCCCAAAATTGTCATAATTCATGACATAAAACATAAAATAGTTTACTAAATTGTATTACAGTCCTAAAAATATTATATTTTTCCTAATTGTCAATAAATGTCTATATATTTCATTAATTAAATTTTGGGTCGTTCTACAAGATATTGTAATTTATTTAACCGACATTGTGTAAAAAAACATGATATCACTATAAGATTAAAAATTGTAAAATAAGAATAAACCAAAATATATAATGATAAAAAAATATTCACAAACATGTATAAAAATTATTTTGTGATGATTATTTGAACCTAAATAATCAAATATTTGAAATAATTTTTTTTTGGAAAATTTTTAATCAAAATTGAATTTATAATAAATTAATATTTTAAGACATTCCCTAATGGGCCACTCATCCCACTTATAAAAGGGGACCACCTCTTACCATATAAATTAGACCTCTAAGGCCACTTGGCTAATCCAAATTCTCCGAAAATAAGATACCATCATACATACATTCCACCAAGAAGCTTTAACTTGGGTATAAAGAAATTGAAGAAATCCATTTGGCTAAACTATAAAAAGTTACTCGATTTAGAGGTAACATCTTCTCTAAAATTCTTTTCATTTATTTTCCCTATTCATTCATTATGATATTCATATTCTATGATTACATAACAACACCAGTATATTCAATATACCAGTATGTTTGTTATGATATTTATTTTAACTATACTTTCACACACATCCATCTATTGTATACCGACATATTGTTTCTGTGTACGATGAACTAATGCCTCCCAAAATGATGATTATTCAATTTTCTCCTACCACCTCTCATGGTGGACATTATGATTTCACTATATTTATATATTTATATATTTAATATTTATATTATCTCTATTCATGTCTATTTTTTATATACATCATAGCATTATGAGTTTGATAATGTGTAAACACGACAATTTCATTTGAGAAAGTGTGGACTACCACCCCATCAAACTGATATGACTCATTCATACAATAAATTTAACTTATAGTGGTTATAATTAGTGATATTATGTAACATATATAACATATATATTATAATTAAATAATAATATACCTACGTATCATTTATTTTTCATTCTCTTAATATAGAAATGTAATGAAAGTTGAGTTCACTCTTACAAACGGCCTACTGTATCCATGAACGGTGTATTCGATTTCATTTATCTATCTATTATATATAATTATATATAGAATATATATGATTATTAAATCATTTTATACATTCTGTAAGTATGTAAATCATGATATAACTAATAATATCAAGAATAAAAATTAAAAAAAAAAGTATGATAAATAAAATGATTATTTTACAAAACGTTGCATTAACATGGAATTGGTAAATGAATGGTTAATAGAAAGTAATAAGTGAATAATATATGATGTCATAAGTATAATTATGTTTCTTTTTCAATTTATTATTATGTTTAGATCCACAATACAAGATGTTTGGCCACATACGAAGGATATTAAACCTAAGGTAAGGGATGAGTTTGCAATCATATTTTACTCTGAGATTTTCTATTCGTAAGTATTTACAGGGGTATATTTAACATCCGGGCCCATGTGTTTTAAAAATGTTTTTTAATTTTTTTAATATTCTTCTATGTATTTTTATTGTCATTTTAATCCATTTTTTACTTTTACTACTTGGTTTGGAAGGAATCATTCTTTGGTTTACCGTACAGGATAGTTTTTGACGTATCTGAAAAATGTATGGGGGGAATGTTTTCTTAAATTATATGGGATGAAAGGATTTTTACTCTTTAAAAATGAATTATTTACATGAATATTAATTTACATTATGTATTTTTTATTTTCTATTAATTTTTTTCCATTAAAATTGCACGACATTTTGAGAAAAGAAAGTATTTTTGAAGAAAAATGGATACATTCTTCAAGAATTAAGTTGAATAATTTTATGAAATTATTTTCCATCTAAGATGACATAGGGTTATGTTTATATCACTGTTATTTAATTTTATGTATTTTTTTATTATGTATTTTGTTTTCTAAATCCTATTTTTCGTATATGCATTAGGTTTTGATGAAATGATGTTTAAGAATCCCATTTTATTTCATGGGTTATGCTATAATGAATGATTTATGTATTTGTGGAACATGTGAGAATGATTTCATTATGATATTGGTGGGACCTAAATATCCCTCCAATTAAATTTGTAAATATTTATAACTCATGAGATATACATGACTACAATGATATGTAAATCTGGTTTGGAAATAAATGATTGGAACAACAAGTAAACCAAGTTCAGTAATTTACTTTGTCCACTATAATGGACTTGGAATCAATGCCTTGGATACTATGGAAATCATATTATGTACTTATTAGTTTTTTACAATTACATAATATTATAACATTGTGAAAGATCATCAAAATCTACCCTAAAGAACATTCCCTTTCATTTTCCAACCTAAAACATGTGTTTATATAATCGGGAAAAGAAAACAAAAAAAAGGTTGAGCTCAAAATCTTTGGGACATAAAACATATAATATAATTGTGTAATCTATTAAGTATTTCAAAAAAGAAATGAAATTTCCATGTACATAAGGATTGGGTCGTCAGAGTTGGTATCAGATCGAAGGATTAGTAATCCTTTGGAAACTAGGATGTGAAAACTTTAGAGAGACCGCTGGTGATATTTATAAGGTATTTCTAGGGATGTCCCTAAGGTTTAGCATAACTATTTATTATAGTACAAATTTATGGTAACAATTCTGAATAATCTTGAATTAAATATATTATGTTATAGATCGAAATTACCCCGCCTTTATTATGTTGTTTTCCATGTATAATTCCTGCCTCTCACCCTATTCTTTTTTAGGTTTTAGATGATCGTAGGGACCCGATGGGACCGTGTTAATGATCAATGCACAAGGAAATGCAATGATTTTCCTCATGAATAACCAAATGTTATCGGAAATGCAATGGAAAATTATATTTCTATAGTTTCAGAATCTATGAATCATTCTAAAATTTTATATGTGCTGAGAAGGGAACAACATTCTATTAGGTCCTTCAGGATGAAATATCCACCTTCTTTTGGTGGGTCTTCTGATCCACTTGTTACTGAAAAATGAATCAATATCATTGAAACAATATTTTACTTCTTTAACTATTAAGAACATGAAAAATTAATTTATGTCTCTCTGGTAGTTATCTTTATCCAAACCTTATTCTCTATCACTATGCATCATAACATTATGGTAATACTTCTCATCCATATCAGTGTTTCAACTTCCCACCAATGTTATCATATATAGAAACCCACTGATGAGTAACTTTGGGTAATAATTATGTTTCAAACCATCCTTTTTCTAATGATGTTTTAGTATTCCTTTTTATGATTTGGGTTTTCATGAAGGAATATTTCATGTTGTAAACCATTTATAACCCAGACAAATTTCTAGAGACAAATTCATTTTAAGAGGGGTAGAATGTAACACCCCGATATTTTAAGGGATATATTCTGTTTATTATTTTATTTCTTCTGTTTTATGCTACACCAATTTAATTTTTCACCATACGCAAAATTGTAATTTTCTTGAATTATTCTCTACAAAATTCTTGTCTTCTATAACATGCAAGAGCGACCTTCCTCGATAGCTTGTGTGGTACACCATACCGAGTTTCACTACACAACAGTATATTATTAAAATATTATTATTTAATCCAATATAAAATAATATTTATGAATATTAATATCCATATTATTAGTTTTATATAACATTAACATTCACCTTATATAATTTTTAGAACATGATATAAGAACATATTCAAATTTAAGGATAAAATAAGTATTTTTTAAAAATGTTGTTTTTCCGCCTTTTGATAAAGAAACCATTTTAAATGTATTTTTTAATAGTTTATATATTATATTATAAAAAATAAATGACTTATTGTTATTTGGTACATAAAAATTATTCATGTATTAAATTTTGGTATTTTTCTAATGTAATTCATATTTTAATGAATATTGAAAAATACTACATTTAAATTCAAAACTTCATTTTTGTCTAAATTATTTATATAGTTAAATTATCTTTTTTATTAGTTTTAATGAGTAATTGGATTTTTATTTTATCATTTAATACAATTTGGGTCATTGGAAGTAATTTCACAAATAAATTAGACATAAAAACACGGTAATCATTTGATAAGATTTTATAACTTAAAAACCTCAGTTTTGGTTTTGAAAACTGAATTTAATTTTAATTTTTTTTACTGCAACTTATGTGTTTTGATTTTTTAATAATATATTATGTATTTGAAATTGGAATTTTAAAATTTTATGAATATTTACCTTTTATTATTGGTTATTATGAATAGTAACTTTAGTAATTATTTTTATTTACTATGGATAAAGGCTAAATGTAGTAAATAATAGAAAAAATCATAATAATTTTATAATATAAAAACCCATAAAACATTTATTAATCCTTCTGAATGAATTATTTCCAACCATGTGAATCCTTCGATATATTATTGGACTCCATGGATCAACTGGTATGTGAAAATACATTTTATAAGAATTAATTTAATGTAAAGAGAAATATAACATAAACATGTATCTTTTACTAAACAAACATTTATATGGGGTTATATAAGTGATCAGTAAGACTATAAATATTAATTAGAAATATAAAACAATTTCATACATCATGGTTTATATTTATAATTTTTTGACATTAAATAAATAAATTTAATTATGACACAATGATGATGCAATGATTAATACATTAATAATGGATTGAAATAAATGATACAATAATTATTAAAATATTTGTAATTTTATTATTTTGATTCCATGTACAAATTTTATGGATTATATGGGAAGATTTTATTATATTTAATTCCTTTTATAGAATGAATAAGGCTATCGTGAATTTAAAAAAAGAATCATTGAACAGTGTCCATAATTGACATAATTCATAACATAAACCATAAATTTTTGATTAAATGATATTAAATTTAAAAAAATGTATTATTCATAAAAATGGTTAATAAAATTCCAAATATGTAATAAATTAGTTTTTTAGGTCTTTTGACATGATATGGTCGTTACATTAACCCACAATGTGTAAATAATGTGATATCACTATAAGATTAAAAAGGGTAAAATAAGGGTTAAACCAAAAAAATAAAAACAAAAATATATTTATAACATGTATAAATAATATTTTATTATGGGTATTAGAACCAAATTCATCATAAATTTTAATTAAATTAGTTTAAAAAAATATAATCGGTATTGCATTTATAATAAATTAATATTTTAAGTCTTTTCTAAATTACCCCTCTTCACTCTTATAACTGGACACCACCTCTACCCAAAAAAATCACACCTCTCAAGCCACTTGGTTCATCCAAATTCTACCCAAATAATCTCCAAAAATCCCTACATTCCTCCTAGAATCATTACATTGGGCATAAAGTAATTAAATAAATCATTGTGGGTAAAATCAAAAGAAGTAAACTGATTTAGAGGTAATGTCTGCTCTCAAGTTCTTTTCTTTTATTTTCCTTAACTACTAAATATTATCTTATTATTCATTAATTACATAACAAACCCAGTATCTTCAATATACTAAGATGTTTGTATGAGAAGGATTCTAACTACACTTATACACTTTCCATCCAACGGATACAAACATATTGTTTCTGTGTACAGCGAACCACTACCTCATGAAAAGATGACTACTAAATGTTATCCTACCACCTCTAATGGTGACCAATATTGTGGAACTATTTTTATATTTGAAATATATTTTATAAATATTATCTATACTCTTCTCTATTTAGGTTATTTAAATCATACCTTTATTGTTTCTATATTTTGTAAATACGATATTCTAGTTTGAGGAAATGCGGACTACTAACCCCTCAATGTGACATGACTCGTTCATTCCATACATGAAACATATAACCGATGTAATTAATTAAAATATGTAACATATATAAAATATATATTATATTATAATTATAATATACCTATTTATCATTTATTTTTCACTCTGTTAATATGGAAATGAAATGAATGTAGCATTCATGCGTACATATGACCTACCATCTCCGTGGACTGTGTATTCCATTTTATTTATATATCTTTTATATATATTTATATAATAAATATATATGATATATAAATCATTTGTAATATTTTTTACAGAATTAGATCATCATATAACGAATAATATTAAAAATAACAAGTCAAAAAATGTATAATAAATAAAATGATTATCACCCAAAATGTTGCATTAACGTAGAATTGAAATATGAAAGGGTAACATAAAGTTGTAACTGAATTATATCTGATTTCATAAATATTTTTATGGTTTTTTTATGAGTTAATAATTTTTAAAACCCACTATATAAGGATTTTTTCAGATACGAAGGATATCAGACCTAAGGTAAAGGATAATTTTGGAAGCTCAATTATATTTGATATAGTATATTCCTAAGTATTTACTAGGGTATATTTATCATCCATTCCTATGTTTTATAAAAATGATTTCATAAAATAATTAATATTCCTCTATGTTTTTTTAATGTCAGTTTTACCCATTTTTTACTTTTACTACATGGTTTGGAAATAATCTTTCTTTTGTTGACCATATGGGTTACATTTTTACTTCTCCCAGAAAATTACAAGAATAATTTCTTAAATTATATGGAATTAATAGATATCTACACTTTCATAGTGCATTATTTCCAGGAATATTTCTTTAAAAAATATTATTTTTATTTTTAGTTTAATTGTTTTCTTCTAAAAATGCACGACATTTTGAGAAAAGAAAACGCTTTTTAATAAGAAAGGGTAATTTTCTTCTGAATTAAGTTGATGTGTTTTATCAAAAATATTTTCCATCTAAGATGAAATAGGGTTATGTTTCTATCCATATTATTTATTTTATTTTATTTTTTTATGATTTAATTATTTTTATAATGTATATTTATCTTATATGGATTATTCATTGATGAAATGATGAATATGAATCCCTTTTTATTTCATGGGGTATGCAATGATTAATGATAAATGTTTTTGTGGCACATATAATAATGATTTAATTATTAGATGGGTGGGACCTATATCTCTGTCCAATTAATTGGGGAAATATTTATATCTCAGTAGATAGATATGATTGGGAAGACAAGAAATCCTGGTTTAGTAATACATGGATTGAATGGAAAGTAAACCTGATTCAGTAATGGACTTTGTCTACTATGATGGTCTTGAAAGAAATTCCTTGAATACTATGGAAATCACATTATGTTCTTATTAGTTTTCCCCAAATACATTTTATATTCCAATGATATTCTATCATGGTTAATGTTCCATTATGAATTATTCCTTACATTCTTCAAAGAGTTATTTTATGACTCACGATTTTGATGTGTATATTTTATGTTCAGGTTTTTACGTCAAAATTTTTATGGTTTGTTTTATGTTATCCATCTTTAACCTTATTCAAAATATGATCTCACCCTTTGTATGTTTTATTTTCCCAAGGATATAAAAAAGGGTTTCAGGTAGTAAAAAAGATGATGATTTTTATGGGATATGTTTAAGATCATTCACCATGTTACAAGATAGTGTTCCGTGTTTTTGAAGACACATAACTAATACGGTCGTTAGAAATATATTGGGGTAATGTATTAAGTATTCCGAAAAATAAATGTAATGTCTATCTATATAAATCTTGTGTTATTATAGATTCACTCATGCTTTAGTTATTGGATATTTTCTTGGCATTAGTAAATGAAAAATCCATGGGATGTCAACTCCCTTATATTCTACGATAAATGTGATTTTTATTGTATGATCCAACAAGATTAGGATATCACTTCTTTTTCCAATTTCAATGGGATTTTTCAAAACCCTATATTTATACTAATAGTTTTATCACTATTCAATGACTATATTTTCAAGGTTTATGATTCTTAATAGTCATTTAATTATTATTTAATATAATAAAAAAATAAGTTTATGTTTTTTATATAACCATAATTCGTAGTGCTAAATTTTTATAAACCACAAGGATAATATTATTTATAATAGTTTAGGTTATTATAGAAATGTTTCACAATTCTCATTATCTATTTTATATCATGGATGACATAAAATACATTTTAAATTAGGTTGATGCATAATATCGCTCCCATGAAACAACAGGGGTAGTCAGGAAGATTCCAAATAAAGAAAATTTTTCCCAATTAAGATTCCCATGGTTACTCATTTTCTATTAGATAACACATGTCATTAATATTTATGTTTTAGGTACTAATAAAAAATATAGGATTATATTAAACAATAGAGCCCATACCACCCATAGACTAGTAGGAAAACTGAATGATATACTTAGGAGAATAATAAAATCTAGGAAAATACAGTCAATATAATTATGAAATATCTGATTCTCAAATTTGGTGATACAGTATCGGTGTATCGAAAACCATATTGAATGCCAATTGGAACTACTCATTTCATGATTTATTATGGTAAATTGTGTAAATTACCTATGAGAAAAATAAATATATTTTTATGAAATAAATATTATAAAATTGGATTCCAAAAAATTACAAGAAAAAAATATTATTGCAATTGGTTGAGATAGAATAGATCAGAAGGGACAATTATGAAAATTCCACGATTTATAAATAGAAAAAAAGTCAGTGGATGATTGGTGAATCACAATATATATATTAATACTAGGGAATAAATTAATGATGTTCATTTTCATTCTAGAATTATTCCACATAAAAATAAAATATTGACTGTGAGGACTATTCAACATTGTTGTGTTTCCCTTAATGAATAATAGAAATTAAAAGTGGTGGTATACCACCCTTTTATATCAACAATCACTGATTAAAAATTAAACATGAACTATTTCCTAAATTATGCGTCATTTTATTAAAATTTTATCGATTTAGGGGTGTTCTAGCTTGCGATGTTAAATAGAACATTTACTATGATTCAACCTAGGTTAGCATCCATAGGAAAGACTAGGTTCTATGAGATACTGATAGTAATGTTTCACCAAAATTAATATAGGGATTAGTTCGCAGAAGAAGTTATATAAAAGATATATTTTACACCATGTACACATTTCATGATATTAGTTTTTTTTTGGTACAGAAAAAATCTTTACACACAAAATTTACATAATCAATTTCATTTACAACATGAAACTTTTGGCCGAATATCTAATCCATGAACATAGAGTTCAAAAGAAATACCCAAAAATAACCCACCCAATAAAACTCTACTCTACTCTCCCACCAAACCTCATCATTCAACGATCCTTTATGAAACACTCCTTTGGACCTAAAATGATTATATTCCTCGCTTTGTCCATATTTTAATCTCTCCATTAGTTTTAACGACCTTATCCCACATGATTACTACTACAGTTTCTTATTTTAAAATTGTATCCCTTCATTATAATACTTCTACAACAATGAAATTAGTGCATGATCACCCATAAGAACCAATATATCCTTCCTCACAAACAACTATATTGGATTATACTTCCATGTGACATTCCAACCATTCGTAGTCATCCTACCTCCATTCATAGGGTGTTTCCAAGCAATTATAGCTCAACCATATCATCTAATTTTCCATGAACATGGATTATGTGTACTTGGTCTATCTTCTGAACAATCCTATGCATACAATAACTCTTCTCAACCTTTTTATGGTTGGAATGATCCATGGGGTAGTAGAACTCAAAGAGTTCATCACCTGCATGCATATTTAACACATCATCATGGTATGTGATGGTAAGTATCAAGAACTATTTATTACATTCTAGGAAACATTACATCTAGAAAATATTCACATCTCCCAAATATAGGGAGGTCTACAATGGTAATGCATTGTAGCATCATTTTAGATGGAATGAGTATTTATCATTGTAAATGTTTCCCCTTTTACCTAGTAAAACTTGTGGCTAGACCTGAGAATGGTGGACACCCTTAGAAGATGGGGATTGATATTATGTGACCCCGAAGCACCCAAGATCCTAAAATAGTGAATATAAACTAGCAAATTTGTTCCTTGGCCCACGCTTTTTTGGCCCATGGTGACTCACATAGGGCTGCTTGCTAGATTAAAGTTGTAATTTTACATTACTCAACGGGAAGTCACACTGTGAAAATGGAATCAAAATCACCATTTATTATGAGGAACATGTGTGGATAGCTCATTGCACATTGATGGGTGAGATAATTTGTACACACCTAGAATGTCATTTAGCCGTCCTCAAATCAAATCACCACTATCATCACTAGGACGAAATTTATCATTTGATCATATTTGTATCTATGAGTTTGAGCCTATTTAGAAGATAATGATGAGATATTTGTGGACTCCCAAGTATTATTAGGACACATATGAGGTTTCATCTCCCCATACTCTTTCTCATGAGGCACCCCTTCTTGATACACCAGGATAATCCCATGAACCTCTGACTACTATCGATGGTAGGACTATAACAGACCACCCCTCCATTGCTATAACTTCATCCAAGGTACCAATCCATACCCATTATAAGAATTATATAACATATCCATAACATAGATATGTTTTGTTCGATGACAATGGTAGATTTATCTAGTTTTTTCTATAAAAACAGAGGTGGATCTACTATCACATCAGTATTCCATTAGTTGAGAAAACCCCAATCCATAAAAGTACCCCATATTTTCTATTTACCACTCCTTCCACTCACCCACCCTCTTCCGCCACCAAGACATCATCATTTAATCTTCCCAACGATTCTACAATAACATAGTCAACCACCTAAATCGAGGCTTCACTTGAGATTATTCACAATGCTCCCTAATTTGAGTTTTTGGTGGAGCATTCATGATAGGGTAAGGTACCTTCCACACCTTGTATATAAGAGGATCATTTTATTGGTCCCTATTCTAGAAATGCTTCCCCTATATAGATCAGTACCTTTGTAGATCTAGATTTGACCCACCATACTTCTATAACCATTGATGATTATTTTGCCTCTCTAGTAGATATTGATATGGGGAACCGTCAAAAACACATTTTTTAGAGGGACCACCATTGTAGCAAAGATATATTTTTCCCAATCATCTTATTTTTCCCCAGTATAAACCTTACATGTTTACTATTTTATGATGTTTATTTTTTTAATTTAACATATTCCCCATCCCATCTATATCATTTATATTATCTTATGGAAATGATATGATTTTTATTGAAAAATATTTTCTAATATTAAAATATATATGTCTTCATTGCGTTTATATGTCCAGATATTATTATTAAACATTTCACCAATGATTGACCTATAATAAAACAATATATTCTTTCTCATGAGGTATTTACTCATCCCTCTACAATATAGGGACTTCCCCTATAGCCCAATATTTAACCTTACCGGATACTCTACATAGCACATGAGATGTATGGATGAAATGTTTTTTAGATTGGGAACCCCACCACGAAAACATTAAATCTTGAAAACACACATTCTAGTTTCTCCAAGAATCATAAAATAATTATGATAACAGACATATCCAAATGATCGTTTTCCAACAATCTATATCTCATCTTCATGGTTAGTTATAAATGAGAGGAATCCCAAATTTTTCATCTTTTTGTGTTTGTGATGAGTGTGATTGTGATTGTTTCTATTTTTACCTTTTATATATTTTCATAATAACATTGATTGTGTTCTTCACATTTCACATATATCTGAGCTGATATCCATTTTTACATGTTCTGTAAACCTACCCATTTTAATGCTTACATTTTTATTATACCCATAAAACTGATAGTTTCCCTAGTGTATGAATATTTTAATTATAATATTATTATAGGTAGCCATATTTCACATCAACATCCATAATTTTCCCCCGTAGATGGAGTTTTTTTATACTGATCTCTGGATTCTCTACACTACTTTCAAAATTGAAAACCCAAAATTTTCCCTACTGATATTACTATCTCTCTCACATAGCATCCAAAATCAATGTGGATATTATTTCACTTTAACATGTGTAGGATTATGGATATTTTTTGAAATTACTTCAAGATTATTGAATTTTTTAATTATTCAAGGATAATGTTTCCATTTAAAGAACAAATTAACTTGAAATAAGATTTTACCAAAGTAAATAAAAGAAATATTTTTGATGAAACATGTTAAAATTTATTAAATATTATAAACAAAAATTTTATAATGAATTTTGAGTTGAGTAAACTTATTTGATATGAAATTTCTAAAATATCATTTGATTTTATTTTTACTAGTTACCATGCACTGAGTAATTTATCCCTTTATATGTATCCCCATTACCTAAAGGATTCGTCACCTACTTTTTAAATTCTATTCTGATCATATATCATGAGAGATACCTAGGTTATGTAAACTAATAAAAACACTTTTCATTATAAGGCCCCAGCCTTAAACCTTACTTAATATTGAATTAAATGAATAATTCACATTGAGGATCTTTTCAGGTTTAGTGTTTTAGAGAATTAGAACATAACTATTAAATCTAAAATGATTTACAAAGTAGACACTTCTACCAAGTTTCCATAGAATAAAAAAACTCTTAAAAAGAAACATGTCTAGTTCCGTGTTTTATATAGCATGACTTTCCCTGGATCCCATCAATGACCCTATTCCACATTAAGTCCTGTGAAAAACATTTCAAAAATAAAACTTGGGGTGAGCATAAAAATCTCAGTAAGGGATACACAAAGAATAAAAACTGTTAGTTTATCAAAACAAAAAGTAAACCATGTATACTTTATCAAAGTAATACTTTTCACCTTTATGAAGTAGTAAAAACACTTCACTGAATAAAATATCTTTACTTACCCTTTTGTAACCATAATATTACCAAAAAATCCATATAAAGAACACATAACATATAAAGGTAACTTGGGACATAAACATACTTAAGTGGAATAACCATAAGGTCGACTTCCACACATATCACTTAATGGAATATCCATTCAGCCAACATCTATACATACTTAATGGAATAGCCATACGGCTGACTTCCATACACAATGCATTAGAGGTTATAACGTAACCACCCGTCCTGGTATTCACGGCACCACCCGTCATATGGTTTATCACGTAACCACCCGTCAAATTTCCATGTACCAATATAAAATCATAAAACAAATATAATGGAAAGAAAACATTTCCACACTTTGATCACAATATATCACATAAATATATTGACATAACAAATCCATTATAAAAACTATTTTCAATACCAAAATACATAAAAGATTATATTCTATTTATTTCATTTTGAAAACATTACAGCTTGTTGAGGAATCCAAAGACCAAATAATACTCACGGCGGCGGAAAAGGTCGTTGTCACCGTGTACATTAAAAGAATTATTCTTTTTTGTCGTTTTGTAAAACGCAGCATAGAAAAAGATTCCTTTTGTATAAATGTAAAATTCAAAGAGGTTTATACACCGTATGAAATAATGTTTTGTATAAAATGAAATATGCCTCAATGAAAGGAGATTGAGACGAAGTCCCTTTACTCGGGTCCGACTTGACTCGATCATTCTTTAACGTCCTGAATAATAAACTTGAGTTAATTTATACTTGATTAAGAACCTTTTCAAGTTCATTATTACTTTTATATCACTTATTTCCATGTTACAAACATTATGTAATAATTTAAGTTAATAATGTTTGTTTTGTCGATATTTGGTTCTTAAGTCAAAAGTGGACTTCTTACAATTACATGTTGTTCGGGTGGTCAAAGTTTCTTTATATCCAGAAGGAAATTACTGATTTGGATATCATATATATCATATATATCCAGAATATACATGTATTTATAATATTACATAATCATTTAGATGTATGAAATGAAATGCACCGTTCATGGAGACGGTAAGCCGTATGTACGCATGAACGATACTTTAATTTCTTTGTCATATTAATGGAATTAAAACTAATTGAGAGGAATGTATATTTTAATTCCAGAATTATATTCATCATTTAGATGTATCATTCATCATATATATCGATTATATGAATGTACTTATAATAATACATTACATTTGGGGATAAGAAATGAAATGTGCCGTTCATTGAGACGGTAGGCCGTACGTACGCATGAACGCTACTTTCATTTATATCTCATAATTTAATAGAAAAAAATAATAATGATAGAGGTATATTATAATTCCATTATAACATCATATATAATAACTTTAAATCCATCCTTTATACATCCCACATATGGCATTAACGAATCAAATCACTTTGAGGGGGCGGTAGTCCGCACTTCCTTAAATGAAGATATCACATTTACGCATAATGGAAACCATAAAGGTATGCCCAAAATGAAAAATACAGAATCTTAAGAAAAACATAAACATATTGCATATCATATATAAATATAGTGACATCTTAATGGCCACCTTTGACGGTGTTAGAAGAATATTGAACAATCATCGTTTCGTGAGGCAGAAATTCGCCATCCACGGAAAAAGTATGTTCTTTAACCATTAGACATCGGTGTGTGTAAGTGTAGCTCTAATCCTTCTTATAAAAACATCCTAGTATATGGAAGATACTGGATTTGTTATAAAATAAATGAATAAAAGGGGTTTAGGGGGTTGGAAAAGAAAAATAATACAAAAGGACTGAAGTGAAGAAATTACCTTAAAATCGGGTAACTCCCTTTGGTTTGAGCTCAAAGGACTCTTTTGGAAGACTTCTGGCCAAAGTGAAGTTTCAAGGAGTAAGATAGGGAAGTGAAGAGACAAAATGGGCAGGGGTTGTCCGAGCCCAAGGCTTTGGGAGTGTGGGTAAGGAGGTATAGGTGGGGGCCTTTTATAAGAGGAGAGGTGGGGCACCCTTGGAAGGCAAAGAAAAGTCACATTACTTAAAAATGGTATTACGATTTAAGAGGTCCCACATTGATATAATATGAGAATAGGGTGATAAGGGTTCTAAATCCACCCATCCAATAGGTTTTTTCCTTGTGTAGGTCTTAGATTTTACATTATCTTTCCATTTTATTTAAATCTATTATTAATGAGGTAATCACTGCATCATCATGATGTCATAAATAATTTAATTTATTTAATGTCTATAAATTATAAAAAATATATCATGATGTAGGAAATCGTTATAGATTTCTAATAAATATTTATAGTCAAAAATTGGACTTGTATAACCCCATGTAAAAATTGTTTTAGTAAAACATTTCATGTTTGTGTCATTTTTACTTTAACTTTAAATAAAAAGTTATTTATGTCATTTCCCAACCAAAGTGGTTCCATGTGGTCGCAAAGTTGACTCATGGATTTTCTTGGTCGGCCATGACACATCCAATGAGGTTAGGACATGTTTCAAGCTCATCTCATATTATTAAAACATTATTTTTACCTTAAACTACACTAATTACCTCTAATCACGATTAAAAACTTAATAAGTTACTTTTCACCAAAAAATTATTTTAATCCCATTGAACCACATTTTACTTCTTAATGACAACCATGTATGTTGGATTTTTAAAATTTAAAACACAAAAGTGGTAAAAGTTTATTTAAACGAAGAATCTGTTTTTATAAGTACCACTTAGTGGTTTCACTATTCATCAAAATTGAAGTTTTTCAGAAAAATAACAAAAAATCACCCTAAGCAATATTTGATATTCCGAATTAAAAAATGAAGTCTATTTTAAAAAATTAAAAACATATAATTCACATTAATTAATTTAATAATTAATTCCCACTGTCATGACAAATAGCGTGTTTTTATGAAACAATAAGTATCAAAAGATTGACACTAGTTTTAGTCTGATTTCAAAGTGAAATTTATTCCAACGACCACTATTGGATTAAATGGTAAAAATATATTCTAATTGCACTTAAATAACAATTCAAAAGATTATCTAATCATCTTAAAAAAATAGATTAAAAATAGGTTTTGAATTAAAATACAACATTTTACACTATTCATTAAAAAATGAACTTTATCGGAAAAATACCTAAAATTCACACAAAGTAAATTTTGATGTCCTGATTCTAAAGAAAAGTTATATTTGGTACAATAGAATGTATAAGAGTGATCAAAACTATATTTAATGATGGTTCTCCATCAAAAGGTGATAAGTGAACCTTTAGTGAAAATTAGGGTATAAATGCCTAAAATTGAATTCGTTCCGTATTTTAATCCTTTATCTTATTATTGGATAAATGTAAAAACATTTAAAAAACGTATATAATAATATTTTAGTTATTTCTATACATTCCCACCAATACAAAAGCTATTTGTTAACTACCATTTAAAATAATATTATTTTATTACTAGTGTGTAACGAAAGATTTCAATGAAACTCTTTGTTGCGTATCGGGTACGCTATCCAACATAGAAACCCTTTTAAAGTAAAATTAATATTTAATTCGTAAATATTAATAAATATGTAAATGTATTATTCTTTATTTACCTGGGATGTTACATCCTTCCCCCCTTTTGGGAATTGCGTCCTCGCAATTTTATTTACTTATCAAAATAAGTGGGGGTATTTATCCCTCATTGCATTTTCAGATTTCCATGTTGCATCTTCAACCATATGGTTTTTCCACAAAACCATTACCTAGTGAATTACCTTATTTCTCAATACTTACTCTCTTCAGTCAAGAATCTGGACTGGTTGTTCTTCATAAGAGAGATTCTCTTCCAACTGAACTACCTCTAGGCACAAAACATGAGATGGATCTGGCATATACTTTCTCAACATCAAAACAAGAAAAACATTGTGTACCTGAGATAAACTCGGAGGTAATGCCACTCGGTAAGCAATTGATCTATCTTTCTCCAGAATTTCATTTGGTCCAATGAACCTTGGACTCAGCTTTCCTTTCTTACCAAATCACATCACACATTTCCATGGAGAAACCTTGAGAAAAACATGATCACCAACCTCGAAAGATAGATCCTTCCTCCGGTTATCCGAATAACTCTTCTGCCTGCTCTGAGTTGTTGTCATGTGTTTCTGAATCAACTGAACTTTTTCTGCCATCTCTTCTACCAATTCTGGTCCCATCAGCTTCCTTTCACCCACTTCATCCCAAAATGCTGGATTTCGACACTGATTCCCATATAATTCCTCAAATGGTGCCATCTGTATACTGGAATGAAAACTGTTATTATAAGAAAACTCAAAAAAAGAAAGATGTTGGTCCCAACATCCCTGGTAATCCGTCGAACAAGCTCGTTTCATATCCTCCAAGGTCTGAATTGTTCGTTCTGACTGCCCATCTGAATGAGGATGAAAAGTTATACTAAAATTTTATTCAGTACCCAACGACATCTGAAGGCCTTTCCAAAAGTTAGAAGTAAACCTGGGATCATGATCAGACACAATGGAGAGAGGAACTCCATGTAACATGACTATCTCTTTAAGATAAAAACGGGAAAGTTGATCTAGGAAAAAACTTTCTCGTATAGCAAGGAAATGAGCAGATTTAGTCAAGCGATCAACAATAACCCAGATTGCATTATTACCTCTAGATGTCTTCGGTAATCCCACGACGAAGTCCATGGATATATTCTCCCATTTCCACTCTGGCACTGGTAAAGGCTGAAGCATCCCTTTCAGTAACTGCAGCTATGCTTTAACCTACTGACAAGTTAAATACTTCACAGTAAAATCAGCAATATCTCATTTCATTCCATCCCACCAGTAATACTCCCGTAGATCTCTGTACATCTTAGTACTGCCAGGATGAACTAAAAACAGGGAACTATGAGCCTCACATAACAACTCATTCTTCAACTGTGAATCACAAGGAACACATAATCTCTTCCCAAACCTCAAAACACAATCCTTATCAATGATGCATTCAGGCAACTTACCCTTCTGAACTAGCTCTACCTTTTTCTGCAACTCACTGTCTTCCCTCTGTGCTTGCTTAATTCTGTCTGATAGAGAATATCCCACTGATACCTGAAACAAAACAGAAGGAAATCCTGCACCATCAACTTCTATGCAAAATTTCATCAAATCCTTAACCAAAGGATCAAGTTCTAAACGAAACATCATTAATGAAGCATTACTTTTTTGACTCAAAGCCTCAGCCACTTTATTGGATTTTCCCGGATGGTAATGAATTGTACAATCATAATCCTTGATTAATTCCAGCCATCTCCTCTATCTCATGTTCAATTCTTTCTGGGTGAATATATACTTTAAACTTTTGTGATCAGTATATATTTCACACTTTACTCCATTAAAATGATGCCTCCAAATTTTTAAAGAAAAAAAAATTATTTAATTCCAAATCATGTGTAGGGTAATTTACCTCATGAGTTTTCAACTGACGTGAAGCATACACAATTACCTAATCATTCTGCATAAGGACACAACCAAGTCCCTTCAACGAAGCATCACTATATATTACAAACTAACCATTCCTGGAAGGAAGTTCCAAAACTGGAGAATTCACCAATGTTCTTTTCAACTCCTGAAAACAATCATCACATTCTTTTGTCCAGATAAACTTAACACCCTTTCGAGTTAGCTTAGTCATTGGACTAGATAACCGTGAAAAATTTTCAACAATCCTTCGGTAGTAACCTGCCAAACCATGAAAACTATGGATCTCGGTTACATTTCTGGGTCTTGGCCATTCTTCAACAACTTTTGTTTTAGCAGGATCAACAGTTATTCCATCATTTGAAACAATGTGACCCAGGAAAAAAATTTGCTGTAACCAAAACTCACACTTGCTCAATTTTCCATATTGTTTCTTTTATTTTATGGTTTTCATGATAACCCTTAAATGTATTTCATTCTCCTATTTACTTTTAGAAAACACCAAAATATCATCAATAAAAACAACCAACATTTTTCACCTGAGTCAACTAGGCCATCACTACAACAAACTGTTTAGTTCTGATTCTGACCATCTCTGGATACTGATTTGAAAGGTCATTTCCCTCTGTATGCCTTCCCAGAAAAGTTGTTCTGTTTCCTCTATGAAAAACCATTCTTAACACAGAAATATCTTAGGAGAAGAAACATGGTAATCTTTAAATTCTATATCATTTCAATCATATTATAATTTAACACTTTTCTAACTCCTAAAGTTGTTTAAACCAACCTCTGATACCAACTATAAGGCCCCAGCCTTAAACCTTACTTAATATTGAATTAAATGAATAATTCACGTTGAGGATCTTTTCAGGTTTAGAGTTTTAGAGAATTAGAACATAACTATTACATCTCAAAATATTTACAAAGTAGACACTTCTACCAAGTTTCCATATAAGAAAAAAACTCTTAAAAAAAACATGTCTAGTTCCATGTTTTATATAGCATGACTTTCCCGGGATCCCATCCTTGAACCTATTCCACATTAAGTCCTGTGAAAAACATTTCCAAAAGAAAATTTGGGGTGAGCATAAAAAGCTCAGTAAGGGATACACAAAGAATAAAAACTCTTAGTTTATCAAAACAAAAAAGTAAACCATGTATACTTTATCAAAGTAATACTTTTCACCTTTATGAAGTAGTAAAAACACTTCACTGAATAAAATATCATTAATTACCCTTTTGTAACCAAAATATTACCATAAAAACCATATAAAGAACACATAACATATAAGGGTAACTTGGTACATAAATATACTTAAGTGGAATAACCATAAGGTCGACTTCCACATATATCACTTAATGGAATAGCCATTCGGCCAACTTCCATACATACTTAATGGAATATCCATATGACCGACTTCCATACCCAATGAATTGGAGGTTATAACGTAACCACCCGTCCTAGTATTCACTGCACCATCCGTCATATGGTTTATCATGTAACCACCCGTGAAATGTCCAAGTACCAATATAAAATCATAATACAAATATAATGGAAAGAAAACATTTCCAAACTTTGATCACAATATATTACAAAAATATATTGACATAAAAAATCTATTATAAAAACCATTTTCAATACCAAAATACATAAAAGAGTATATGTTTTTTATTTCATTTTAAAAACATTACGGATTGTTGAGGAAGCCAAAGACCAAATAATACTCACGGCTGCGGAAAAGGTCATTGTCACCACGTACGTTAAAAGAAATATTCCTTTTTGTTGTTTTGTAAAAAGCATCATATAAAAAGATTCCTTTTGTATAAAAGTAAAATTAAAAGTGGTTTATACACCATATAAAAGAAAGTTGTATATAAAACGAAATATGCCTCAATGAAAGGAGATTGAGACGAAGTCCCTTACCTCGGGTCCGACTTGACTCGATTGTTCTGTAACGTCCTGAATAATAAACTTGAGTTAATTTCTACTTGATTAAGAACCATTTTCAAGTTCATTATTACTTTTATATCACATATTTCCATGTTATAAACATTATTTAATCATTTAAGTTAATAATGTTTTTTTTGTCGATATTTGGTTCTTAAGTCGAAAGTTGACTTCTTACAATTACATGTTGTTCGTGTGGTCAAAGGTTCTTTATATCCAGAATGAAATTCCTGATTTGGATATCATATATATCATATATATCCTGCATATACATGTATTTATAATATTACATAATCATTTATAGGTAAGAAATGAAATGCACCATTCATGGAGACGGTAAGCCGTACGTACGCATGACTGCTACGTTCATTTCTTTGTCATATTAGTGGAATTAAAACTAAATGAGAGTTATGTATATTTTAATTCCAGAATTATATTCATCATATAGATGTATCATTCATCATATATATCAATTATATGCATGTACTTATAATAGTACATTACATTTGGGGATAAGAAATTAAATGCACCGCTCATGGAGACAGTAAGTCGTACGTACGCATGAACTCTACTTTCATTTCTATCTCATAATTTAATCGAAAGAAATAATAATGATATTGAGATATATTATAATTCCAGTATAAAATCATATATAATAACTTTAAATCCATCCTTTATACATCCCACATATGGAATTAACGAATCAAATCACTTTGAGGGGTCGGTAGTCCGCACTTCCTTAAATGAAGATATCACATTTACCCATAATGGAAATCATAAAGGTATGACCAAAATGAAAAATACCGAAGCTTAAGGAAAACATAAACATATTATATATCATATATAAATATAGTGACATCTTAATGGCCACCTTTTAAGGTGTTATAAGAATATTAAACAATCATCGTTTCGTGAGGCAGAAATTCGCCATCCACGGAAACAGTATATTCTTTAACCATTAGACGTAGGTGTGTGTAAGTTTAGCTCGAATACTTATTATAACAACATCCTAGTATATGTAAGATACTGTAATAGTTACAAAAGAAATGAATAAAAAGATTTTAGGGGGTTGGAGATGCAAAATAAGACAAAAGGACTGAAGTGAAGACATTACCTTAAAATCGGGTATCTCCCTTTGGTTTGAGCTCAAAGGCTTCCTTGGAAAGACTTCTTCCCAAAGTGAGGTTTAAAGGAGTAATATAGGGAAGTGGAGAGTCAAAATGGGCAGGGTTTGGCCAAGCCAACGGCTTTGGGAGTGTGGGTAAGAAGGTAGAGGTTGGGGCCTTTATAAGAGGAGAGGAGGGGCACTCTTGGAAGGTAAAGAAAAGTCACTTTATTTTAAAATGGAATTCGGATTTAAGAGGTCCCACATTGATATAATTATAGAATAAGGTGATAAGGGTTCGCAATCCACCCATACAATAGGTTTTGGCCATGTGTAGTTCTTACATTTTACATTATCTTTCCAATTTATTTAAATCTATTATTAATGAGGTAATCGCTGCATCATCTTGATGTCATAAATAATTTAATTTATTTAATGTCTAAAAATTATAAAAAAAATATCATGATGTAGGAAGTAGTTTTAGATTTCTAATTTATATGTATAGTCAAACCTCAGATTTGTATAACCCCATGTAAAAATTGTTTTAGTAAAACATATCATGTTTGTGTCATTTTTACTTTAAGATTAAATAAAATGTTATTTATGTCATTTCCCAAAAAAAGTGGCTCCATGGGGTCCCCAAGTTGACTCAGGGATTGTCTTGGTTGGCCATGACACATCCAATTAGGTTAGGACATGTTTCAAGCTCATATCATATTATTAAAACATTATTTTTACATTAAACTACACTAATTACCTCTAATCGCGATTAAAAACTTAATAAGTTACTATTCACCAAAAGATTATTTTAATCCCATTGAACCACATTTTACTTCTTAATGACAACCATGTATGTCGGATATTTAAAATTCAAAACACAGAAGTGGTAAAATTTCATTTAAACGAAAAATCAGTTTTTATAAGTACCACTTAGTGGTTTCACTATTCGTCAAAAATTGATGTTTTTCAGAAAAATACCAAAAATTAACCCTAAGCTATATTTGATATTCCGAATTCAAAAATGAAGTATATTTTACAAAATTAAAAACATATAAGTCACATTAATTAATTTAATAATTAATTCCTGCTGTCATGACAAATAGCGTGTTTTTATGAAACAATAAGCTTCAAAAGATTGACACTAGTTAAAGTCTGATTTCAAAGAGAAATTAATTCCAATGTCAACTATTTGATTAAATAGTAAAAATATATTATAATTGAACTTAAAAACCAATTAAAAATATTATCTAATCATCTTAATAAATTAGATTAAAAAGAGGTTTTGAATTAAAATACATCATTTTACACTATTCATTAAAAAATTGAACTTTATCGGAAAAATACCAAAACTTTACACAAAGTAAATTTTGATGTCCCGATTCTAAAGAAGAGTTATATTTGGCCCAATAGAATGTATAAGAGTGATCAAAACTATATTTAATGATGGTTCGCCATCAAAAGGTGATAAGTGAGCCTTTAGTGAAAATTAGGGTATAAATGCCTAAAATTGAATCTTTCCGTATTTTGAGCCTTTATCTTTTATTGGATAAATGTAAAAACATTTAAAAAACATATATAATAATATTTTAGTTAAATCTATCCATTCCCGACAATACAACAGATATGTGTTAACTACCATTTAAAATAATATTATTTTATTACTAGTGTGCAACGAAAGATTTCAATGAAACTCTTTGTTGCGTATCGGGTACGCTATCGAACATAGAAACCCTTTTAAAGTAAAATTAATATTTAATTAATAAATATTAATAAATATGAAAATGTATTATTCTTTATTTACCTGGGATTTTACAGTCATGATCTTATGGAATCAATGACTGATGAAATATATTGTTGAAATAATTGAGACATTTTTGAGTTATTTGTCTTCAGACTCGACAGTATATTTACCCTAATTGAGCCATAGAAGCCATGAATGAATTGGTTATAATTGATCTATGTTGCAAGCCCATTTTATCCCTTACTACCTAACTGTTTTTATGATTCTATGATTATCACATGAATATGTGTGAGGAAAAAATACTTTCTAGTAGAAATGGTAATATTTATACACAGAGATGTGGATTGAATTTTTTAGAAGCCCTATGGAATGTGGTACATTTTTAAATTTTATGTAATGTGTGATTATACTATTTCTAAATTAGAAAGAAAAAAACTAGTTTTCTATTAAGATGATCCAAAATAAACATTTCCAAACCTATGATCTCATGGTAAATCATATGTAGTTATGTAGTGGATGTGAGATTTTGCAAACCCCTATCATTCAAAATAAATCACAAAAAATAAAGACATGATACTTTTATTTCACTTCTGTAGTATATCAACAGACCTACCCTATGATTTTTGGAGAGTGGAGATGAAACATTATAAATGATGTTCTTCATTTAAATATTCTATATTATCATGAATTATACATAAGAGTTTAACATTATTTTTTTAGCATTATTTTATCATTTATTCACTATCCACGATCCTCAGAGTCATTATAACCTTATATTTTATTACCTCATGATTAATTTTGAAAATTATTTTATAAAGTGTATATGTTACAAAAAATGAAAGCCTATGGTTTAGAAAATGTATTCATGATATGATTATAACTCCAATTTCATTTTACAATAAGTTATGATAGAAAATTCATAGCGAGTTTAACCCCACCACCAGTATAGATTCAATAAAAAAATAGAAAATTAGAAATTTAAGGAAAATGGGATTTCAATGAAGATATTATATTGGATTCATGAATGATTTTTCTATTATAGTGATTTTTCTGAAATATATTTTTCCAATAACACATTTTTATTTCCAAGGTTGTAATGCAGATTTCCTATAAAAAATATCAATTAGAATCAATTTTGAGATGTTTTATTCATGAGGATTAGAAATTGAGCCTGTGCGGGATAATTTTAGAAGTTAACATAATATATAAAAATATATATATTAATCATTTATTGGGATATATTCCTGTTTTATATATTCATTCCTTGTATTTTTGATCATTTTGTTGGAAATAAGTGTTTAGTCATTAAATGTGGTGCTGCTATAAAATTTAAAATTATAGAAAATTTTAGTCATGGAAACAACTCATGACATATAATCCTCATATATATTCTCATTGTAGACTGAAGTATAATCCATGAAAGCATTTTGTATTTTAAATTTCCTAGAATATGAAATTTAGAAAGAAAATCATTTACATGATGGGGAATTATTTATATTGGTTCCTAATAAATTGGAAGAAATCTAAGAAGGTTACTTTGATGTTTTAATGATATGGAATTATTTAATATTTTTATATCTAATTACATGTTGTGAAATGAAAATAAATTTCTTGAATGGATTGATTAACAATGAACATAAATCTATATCGAGATGTTAATGATTTACACAACATGAATTGATTTGCCTATTTATATTCATGATCCTTCACAATTGGAAGATTTTATCATCATATTTCTCTTTTATTTTACAATATTATTTAAAAACATTTGAGACATAGTTTTCACTATGATTATTTTTTATCCTTTTCTACTACACATTATCAATGGAGTTTTGAAAAGTATTCTTTTATTGTTATTGTATCATTAAATTTCACTTCCTATGTTACTTTTCATCTCCATTCCTTTTACTTGTGATGGTTGATTATTTTTTTAATCAATACTTTCCATGATTGTGAGTATATAAATATTATAGGCCACATTCCACTATTTCATATTTATAATACTGTTATTTTGATGTGTATCTACCTCAAATTGTTTTAGGGGTTGAGTGAAGGGTCGGATATGCTAAATTAAATCATTAATAAAAAATGGTTAACAATATTTATAGGGATTAATTTATGAACTCATGTTTATTATATTATTTTTAACAACCCTCATCTGTCATATTTCCACATATTGAACCTGACCTAATTGGATTTAAAAAATAATAAGAACAATATTATATTTCATTTTATTCTAATGATATCACTAATATTGAACTACTAGAAATTTGAGCTAAACCAATGAACATATAAATTTTTTTAATACCATTGGTAAAGGCACCTTTGTGATACCCTATACTAATGGTTTTGAAGAAAATGTTGGTATATGCACTATAGAAAAACGATGTACCAACAAGATTGTCCAAAAACATTTATATATGGATTTGTTAGAGAAACTATACCCATTGGTTTTCCAAAAACATTGTTATAGGTCCCTTATAGACATATATATCCATTGTTCTGGGAGAAAATATTTCTATAGGTCCCTTGTTGAGAGCCTATACCAACATTATTTGAAAAAACTATAGGCATTGGTCAAATAAATTAGGGAAACTATACAAATTGTTTTGAGAACCATTAGTGTAGTTAAGCATGCAGTTTATGGATTATATTGTCAAATAATTTAAAATACCTTGAATTTTTAATGACATTTAAATATTCACAAACACACACACACACACACAGATATCAAATTATGTTTATTAAATTCAGTGTCGGTTAATGGTAAGGTCATTGGAATTAAAATGGGAGATTCTAGGATCAAAACCAAGATGGATTTTATTTTTTTCATTACTTATATCAATGATTTTCCATAACTGATTGTATAGATCATTATAATTACCTGCTAAAATGGTTCTCTAAAATTGTTTTTATAGTATTATACCAAAGGTTTTCCAAAAAAAACTGTTAGTATAGGTATATTCCCACATCGAGAGGGCCAACACCACCCCAAACTATTGGTATTTGGTTTTTTCTAGTTGTTATGTCCCTAGAGTGATGACCACATCTATACCAAAGAGTGGATTGGTATTTAGGAATATCTATCTAATTTGACCAAAACTAATTGTTGAATTATTTACTACTTGATAGCCTATGATATAAGTCCAAATCAAGAAATATTTTGGAACACCGTATGAATAAGATCCCTAAAAATAATCCAAATCACAATTTTATAATTTTAATCAAATCATTATGATTAGTTTTTTAAGCCATCTTCTATACACATGATGATGAATACACTTGTCAATTTGTAATTTTTATGTCACCAGCAAATTCTAGTTATCCCAGACTCTTTAACCCTAGACATTCACAATTATACATTTCTATTTAGATGGGATAGATTGGTTTAATAATAAATTATAATATGATCATTCATGTGTAGAATCTATAACGTTTTGTGGGATGGTCATGTAGTAACCCAATTATTTCCCTTGCACCACATGCATCAAGTGGAATCTAGATGGAATTTTAATTATGGTGGACCATATATTTCCTATTATAATACCCTTTCTGATATCCCCTTTATCTTTAATATATTTATTAAACAAAATTTAAACTTTTTTAGACACTATTATTCTATTTCAAAAATTTCCCATATCTATATTGACATAATATAGGAATAATATAGTGACTCCAATTTTGTATGTTTAAGTCATTATAACCTAAATAACCACTTTTTTGGATGAATCATAGTTCTGAGATTCTTATGATGGATATATGGATATTTAAGCAATATAATGGGGATTTCTAAAACTTTTATGGATTAATGATGAATATATATAATTTTCATCAATCTCTTAATCGATCCAAGATATACAGTTAGTGGTGGTTCTCATTGGGTGTGTCTTATATGCTTCTATCCATTGCCTTTTTTCGCCCTATATAATGGTTTCATAATCATTCATGAGAAGAATTGGAATTGGTTGTAGGGAATTCCTTATATATTTTTAACCTATGGAATTCATGGTTATTTTTATCGATATACTTTAGTTAAGAAATCGATATAATTTTTTTCAATCTTTTTGAAATATTAGTGAATTATATGAATTTGGTTCGATGTATAGACTTTGAGATCATTGCATGATCTTCTTGACATGTGAGTGGGTGTGTGTATTACCTTTAATACACATTAAAGATATTATTCACATGTGGGTGTGTGTGTGTTCCATGAGGAATTTCAGGATATTTTTTATATATATATATTCCTTCTTATATTAGGCAATGTGTTTGGTTGCATGTATAATTTCACGATGGCATGTTTGGAGGTACCAGGTTGGTTTATCATGAATATTAATCCCTTTAAAAGGGGGGTTTCTATTGTTTTGGTTGGAAGGGTATGAATCATACATCGTAGATGACTATTATTAATGGGTATTATGGGAAATATGAATATTAGGTGGCTATGTGTGAATGTGGCATACCCAAGAGCCTAATATTAAGTCAACATATGGTGGTGTGGAATTCCCTAGAGAAATGGAACCTTGTTTTTCATATGACTACATGGAACTTCGACAATTATTTAATCATTTGATTTATATTTATTGTACACACATTAATATATCTATATAGTTATTTTAAGGATACCATGGTAGTTTCCATCTCTTTATATAATCTCACCATGAATTGTATTCTTTGTGAACATACAGAATTTATAGTCTGATATTTATAAAAGGTTAAGGCCCATGTGTCATGTAGTTAAACAGGTAGATAATCAGAGATGGTTTAGATTATTACAAAGAAGTTATATTTTTTAATTTTTTTATTTTTTGTCATTATATACTTGATTTTTCAACCAAATTGTAGATCTGTTAGGTAATATTGAAATACATGTATTCCATTTGTTCTTACGTGGATATTATTTTAAACATCCATAAGATGTTTTGGGGTTTCCAGATATATTTTGATGAAGGTGATATTTATATTTATTGGGACTGATCAAATAGTCTCCCCACATCACCATTCATTACCTTACAATTAATTGTCAGCCTCTTGCATATGAGGAGTCAAACATAAGTTTATGTAGCACTCTGGGTTGGTCCTAACGATTCATGTGGGGTGTTACAAACTGGTATTAAAGTCAAATTTTCAATATTTTTATCATTTATTTTATGGAATATGATTTTACATGTTATGGAAATGAAATAGGTTATATGGAGCCATGGTATTGGAGAAATTTATATTCCTGAATAGCTCATGTGTAATGGAAGATCATATTACTAGAGCATGGGATTGTTCGTATTTGTTCTGGTTTTAAAATTTCATACATTTTTTAATATTCTTATGTTGTTATGTATTATTTTATTTTTGTTAATTCATTTATCATGTCATTTAAATAGGTTCATATGTTATATGTTGTTTTGATTTTCATATATAGTAGATCAATTAATTTAATATCATTAGTAATTTTTGTTTTATTCTGGATGAATTTGTGACAATATGAAAATTACATGAACTTGATAATGATATAGTCTCTATAGGTATAAGGAAGTGACTAAATTTTAGGCATGGAAGGATTTTCATTAACCCAATTTTTTAATTGGGTTATTCCTTATAGATGATGGAATTCACTTAGTCTTAGTCTTCCCATGTTTCACATTGGAGTATGCAAGTAATATTACTAAGTATCCATACAAGTTATCTATTATAGTATTTTTTTAAGCATTTTATATGGTATTGAACATAAATCAATCTTGATGATAGATTATGTTACAACATAAGGGAGAATGTGAGAATATTACAATAAGGGAGGACTCTCATGGTATACATCCTACCGTTCTAGATTACTCTATAAAGAATTATCTTAAAATAACTATAGTATTTCGGGATGTAGATTCACTATAACAAGGAGTCATTATTAGGAAAATTTAATAGGGTGGATTAATATCACAAAATCATTCGGAAAATTTTAAATTATTATGGGTACATCTAGATTCAACATCCCTGAACCATCCATGGAACATGATATAGTGACATATTATTTTCAATAATATATATTTAGTCTTAATAGATGAATATTAATTACATAACATAACAATCCAAACTAGAATCTTATTGTCCTAATACCTTTGTTAACATGCACTAATAAACAACTTGTTTAGAGGTGAAATACATATTACCTTACTATGATCTTCATATCTTTCACCCGTATAATATTGATCATACATAAATCCATTCATCATAACCAAGGGAAGAATACATAAGAAATTGTTATCATAGATTCTTAATAAGGGAAAAAATATTGATATAAATAATCTATTATGAATAATAATAGAAGGCGAGTTTGGACCTAGAATTTGATTAACATTACCTTTATATCAAGGATCATTAACATGAGCCTTGTAATTAATCATGGTTATTGATAATAAATTAATAATAAAAAAATCAAGGAATTTGATCCATGAGATCATAATATTGGCACGATAAATTGATTCTGTCATACAGAAAACTATATGAAACTTTTTTTTAATTCTTACTACCAAGGAATTCATGAATTGTTTAGGCCTTGAATAACCATTGTTTTTCCTCCATTGTTGTTTTCATAACCTCTTGTGCAACATCTTTCAGGGTTAGGATTACCTCAACTGTACCCTTTATTCTCACTAAAAATTAAACATCACCCATTGAGGAGGAGAGTGAAATATGTTACACAATTAATATAATTAAAATCATAAAAATGTACACATAATGTTTATAAAAAATTCATCATGATAGAATCTACGAAAGGAAACGAGTTTAATAATCATTTCATCATAGCATAACTCATGGAAAATAAATTCGTTTCATAAACATTGTGGCATCATATTAATAAAAAATACATAGAAATAAAAAATATTGTACAATAGGCTCATATAAAAAATAAAGATTATGTACCATCAAATGATTTAATATTAAATGGGATAATTATTTTGAAATATACCTTGATTCATTTCTTAAGAAAAATTTTCGTTTAATTTTAAAATATCATATTGAAAAGAGTGCAATTAGAAGAAAAATAGTTTTTTATAAATAACCATGGAAAATTTTAAAGGATCACTAAAATTAAATATTATTCATTATCTGGGGAAATTCATTATCTTCAAATAATTTTAAAAATAACCTTTTCATGTTTTTATAAAATGGTTAAAAAGTAACACATTTAGAAAATGACAATAAGATTCATTTGAAACTATTTTTTATAATTTCAAACAATTATAAAAAATACACTTAACATTCATATAAAAATACTAAAAACATCTATAAAATTATTTATTTTACAAGGATATTGAAGAGAAATATTCCCTAGTTGAGACATAAATATAAACAATCCAAAATATTGATGAAATTGTGAAATAAAACGCTAGCCTCAAGTTTTAATTTATTTGGATGCAATTTGACCTCATGTATAATAAATATGAAATTATTATTACTATATACTATAGTAATTTTAATGGTTAATACATTTTATATGATCCCATTATAATATTTTGACGCAACCTCTTATCAATAATTCCTTATTAATATTATTATTTATCATTGATAAGTATTTCATTTATCATGAGTTTTTGAATTTTGTACCTCTAATACTTGTACATTTATCTTTTTTCCATAAACTATTAAATATTAATCATTTAAAAATATAATATATATTAATTTTATACATATATGGATTCATCTATCGATATTATAGAAAATTGTATTACATTGTTCACTAAGACTATAGGTTGTACATATGCATGAACACATTTTTGATTTCAGGACGGATGGAATGAAATAAAGGTAAAAATTAATTCAAATTTATATTATCATTATAATAACATATATTTCATATATATATATATATATAAATCCCCCCCATTACCATCTAATTAAGATTTAAATGGAAAATGTATCGCATTACTTTGTCCCTTAGGTAGTCCACATGTACATACAAACAATGTTATCATTTCCAAAAAATGGATTTTAACAAGTAATAAGGGTTATTATAATTATATAAGTATAAATATTTCCTAAATATCATATATATAATCATTAAACCTGTCATTATATCTATATCTAAAATATGGCGATGAAAATTGAATTTTATCACTATGTGAAGATAGTACGATATACTTGTGCACGAGTAATAATTTCAGTTCCCATTTTATTTAAAATTGGGTTTATAATGTTAGTTTAATAATAATAATAAAATTTAATCATATTTTGGTTTTTTATGTTTTAATTTTGTTAAAAATTAAATATATTTATATGTTGTAAATAAGATATAAATGAATGTTATTGGGTATGGCTATTCCTGCTTCATTGAAATGACTATTTATGATACCCTCTAAGACTCTCAAAGGATTCCCTTTTGTTAAGCCACGAACCAATATTATGTTTTAGGGAATTTTAAAAATGGAAATTGGATTATTTTTTTGAGATATAAGTATCAATGTGGTTAAAATAATTGAGCGAGGATGTGCCTTTTTAATAAATGAGTTGAGGGGAATTTTGGAATTTCACTTTAGAAAGAATTTTAATAAATACATTGAAAGTAAATATTCCTACAAATGGACATGAATTATACACTGAAATCAAATAGGGATATATTTACATCATCAAAATGAATTTATAAAATCTTAAATGTAATTATAAACTTATCATTTTGGTAATACCTTAGTTATCCAATTTTAATTTAAACTACGATAACAACATTTTCAATATTAAAGGGATATAATTTTTACATATAATGTGAATATTATATAGTAAATGGACATGTAATAAAATTATAGACAATATAATATACAAATTTTTTTAATTGAATGAACTATATTGTTTTTATTAAATTTAATAAAATATTAATTTGATAAAATTTTCATTATTGTCAACATTGATAGTATTAATTTATTATAACATTAAATACTTCAATGGAAAATGGTTTTAAAATATAATTCTATTGCACCTACATAATATGTGATACATAACAATAAAATTCATGTGTCACATTTTCTTTATTCAAACGAGTTAACATTTATAATTTTTTATATCATTTATTATATATTTTTATTCAATGGGGAAATACATAAACATTATTTCATAAGAAATAAATATCATTATATATTTAATTTATAATAAAACTATATTTCAAACATGTAAATAATTATATTAATCTCAAAATAAGGATATTTATCCATTTATAACTTAATTTCTTCACTATGTGGACACATAAGATATATTAAAATAAAGATAGATACATTTTACAACAATATTTTTATTTAAAAAAATATATAATACATTTTGAAAATATTTCAATTTAACCACTAACATTATATCAGAAAGTGTTATGGGTCTAATTTATATATTCCAACTAGAATTTGGATGAAAATTTATGCCCTTATTGTTTTTTAATCTAGATTAAATTGATTTACCCTGTACTAAGGGGATAAATTTTACCACCATTATATTTCATACTGACAAATATAAAAGGGTACCAATTACAAGATAAGAACCTCTAAACTATAAATATGAAATTTATTTTTTCTAATTAAATATCTTTAAATAGTAGAAATTAATTTTCAACTAAGGGTATTTTTTTGATAAAACATGCTTCTTAGAAGAAAAATTTGCATTTGTAAGCATATAAAAAATCTATTCTTATCCAATGTCTAAAAGTATTTTTTTAATGTTTAAAATATTTTATCTTGTATATAATATATATATTTAATTAAAACAATTATCCAATAATGAATAAATTAATTTACTAATAAAAATACATTTACCACTTAAAAACAATGTTTCACAAATACAACACATTTTTTCAATTAATTTTTTTTAAATTGTCATACTTTATAAAGTAATAAATTAATTTCTTAAATTTTTTAGAAATTATTTATTACTAATATCAACATCTAATTAATCAACAATACGACAATAAAAAAAATATTTATATAATGTTATTTAGTGTGTATGAACTCATTACTGCAGTTAACAGATGATATGAAATAAATGAAACTATTTAGTTAGAAAAATTTCATAAAAAACATGGAGTGTCTAAATATACACCCAATTAAATTATTTTCCCCTTAAAATCCATCACAATGATACAAGAAAATTTGGATATCTTTTTTTCATTATATTCTTGGATTCCCATATGGCTTCTTCAATATTGCTACTTCTCGAAATTACTTTCACCACGTTAGTAGTCTTGTTCCAATATAATTTTACCTATGGTTAATAATTTATTGAAATTTTTCTTCATTATATTGATATATTTCCAGGGGTATAAACATTGAGTTTAGTACATGTGAAGGATCATGTATGTATTGCATTAAGTGAGGTACATGGAATGAATTGTTTATCTGATATATAATTAATATAAACTTTAATATAAAAGTTATTGTAATGATAAAATAATCAATTTAAAAAGGAGAAATATATATAGGGACTAGATTACCCTTCTTTAAAAACTCATCAGCCTTTTCTAGGGATACAGACAAAGGAATACCTTACCACCAACTTCAAACTCTATTTATTCTCATGATTGATAGCATAAATGTTTTTCAAATATGAGTTTCTCTTATGTGTTGTTGAATACATATAAACTGATTTTATATTTATCTGGATAGATCAGGTCCTAATATATTTCTTTCTCAAGAATTATTCTATTATTTTGGTATTGTTCATATCTTACCATACAAGGCTTCACATCAAGCTATATGAATACCTGAGTAAAAGATATTATTGTATGAAAATTCCACCAAAGTAAGGTATTGATTACAAACACCATTGAAATCCATCAAAAATATCTCAATATATCCTCTAGTGTTCGATTTTTTCTCTCTAACTCACCATATATCCGAGGATGATAAGATGTACTAATCATATCTCTATATCAAATTCTTATTGGAGTATTATTTAGAACTTCAATGTATATCTTGGATGCCAATAATATATAATAAAAAGTGTAACTCCGTTAAACCTTAACAATTCAATAATATATATAATGAATAGTTGATCTAGTGATTATTCTTCTCTGATAGTGATGATGTATGCAAAATGTTTACGATTATCAAATATTTCTCATATAAAATTATTTCCTTTATATTTTTTTAGAATTCAGAATATATAAAAAGTGTGATGTTTTCCCTTTACATTCTGTTATATGTAATGGTTTTAACATTTTAATAGAAATCTATATCTCACCCTTAACTTTCTGACATACCAGGCATTGATATACAAATTCTAAAATATCCCTCATCATGCATTACCATAAAGAATACTCATTAAAATATCTACTCATCTTCGAACTTCTATGATAAATATAGAATGTAGAATTAGGAGATTCTTCCCTAATATCGTTCTTAAAATATGGTTCCAAATTGACATAATAAGGTTCATAAACCTTATTATTTCATCACAAATAAGGATATATTATAGAACATTCCTCACAATTATTTGTATCTCTACATCTTCCTTTTTTTCCGATTTATAAATCACTTGGATAGGTGCTTGAAAACTCATTTTGTAAAGACTTGATTTATCCCATTACATAGTTATTTAAAGATTAATCCATTCATGGTTGATAAATATTGGTTCTCTTCTGATCCTCATTATAGATAATATAGAATAGTCATTTTTTCTCAAATAATCTTCTATATTTATTTCTTTCCTCGGGTAGTAATGTATTAAATAGTAAAACAATTAATTATATCCATCCATCCTCGGACTTTCATATTTAAATATTTATATATAAAAATATAATTTAAATTTTTTTGATCATTATATATTTCTCATTATCCATTATAAATATATTACCTCTGTATCATTATTGAAAAATTACAACAACTAACTCAAAATCATTTGTTCGGTGATTTGTCACATGAACCTCAAACAGTGTGTGGCATAATATATTATCATATATATTAGAATTAGGAAACATTCTAGTAACATTATTGATTAATAACTAAATATTAGAAAATTTTCTACATTATCCGGTAGAGTAATCATAGGTGCACTAGATGTCATTCTTTTTGGTTCCTCAAAACATTCCTCACATTCGTCAATCCAAAGGAACGTGAATACCTTACGAGTTAACTTGATGATCATATTCTATATCTTGGGAATTATTATTTGAAAACATCTCTAATATGCATCCAAATGACAAAAACTAAATATATCAGTCACATGGGTAGGTATGGGCCACTGTTCAGGAACTTCTACCACTGGCGGGTCTACTAACATTCCCTCAGTAGATATTATATGACTGATTAATGAATCATTTTGAAGCCGAAAATAAAAATTGGTAATTTTAGTTTAACTATTATCTTTTATAACAACCTTCATAAAAATTCTCATATTATCATAATGATCTTCATAAATCTTTGAATATATAAGATTGACTTCTATAAATACCACCACAAACTGATCACGATAATATCTATAAACACTATTCATTAAATTCATGAAGATAAAAATGGAATAAGTAAGGCCAAATAACATAATGATAAATTCATATTATCCATACATTTTGTAAAGACCCGTAAAATTCAAGGGAAATTTTTTCTTAATTTTCTTTAGAATTTTACAAGAGCGCGGTTTCAGACGGCACCTGATTCCGAGGCCCGGAGTGCCCGGAATTAATTTCTGAAGTTTGGCTCGGGTACGTTCAGTGAACGAACGAGCGGGTTTTTCTAACTTTTGATACGGTGTTCGGAATTGAAATCCGAGGGCACCGATGAACTCGCAGCGCCGATTTTCTCTTAAAGAGACCTTTTCGGGAGTTGCGTTTGTTTCGGGTTAAAAGTTAGTTTTTGGGAGATTTATAAAAAAGTTGAATAAAAAGTGTGAATTCTTTTTATTTTTCTATTTGTAGGTTAACTCCTCTCAAAGGGAGTTAGGGGTGGGACCCACACCCACTTAACCTCCCTTGAGAGGATTAAGTGTGGTGGGGCCCACACGAAACCTAAACCTCTCATCTTCCCTCAAACTCCCTTAACCCCTCTTTAATTAACATGACAACTTGTTAATAAATGTGGAGTTATCTTTTTTTTTGAATTTCAAACCTTTGAAATTCTTTTTGTGAATAAAATAAGACTTTGTCTTATTTTGTTGGGTTAGATCTCTTAGCCATCTTGGAGGGGTTGAGAGCTTTTCTTTCTTCTTCAACCTTGACGAAGAAGACGAAGAACGCCGTTCTTCAACGAAGAACTTCTTCGCCGAAGAACACGGTCTTTCCGCGACGCCATATCCGCGACGTGACGTTCTTCTTCCGCATCATCTTTTCCGCGACGAACGCCATCGACAACGACTCTTCCTCCGACGTCAAAGGAATCGACACCGATATTCCACGACTCCGTCAACGTGCGACTATCGAGGTAGGGGTTCTTGAGTTCGTTGTTTCCTTTTTATTTGACTTTCCTCAAGACTTGACGTAGAACGCTCAAGTTCCGACGAAGAACGCCGCTCCGCTCTTCTTCGTCTTCGGTGTCAACGAGAGAGAACACCGCACCTTCCTCGGACAACCTTCGTCGGCGTACAAGGATTCGCCAACGACGTGCCTCTTCGGACGCGCCTCTTCGTCGTCGAATTTGACGAACGACGACCGCGACGCCCGACCTCCGCGACGTCGTCTTCCGTGGAACGTAGACAAATCTTCGAACCTTATACCAAGGTAGGGGTTGTTGAATATTGTTAATTTATTCCATTTCTTGCTCGTGGATCGCATGTCTACGTGAGGCTTTTGAATATTTTATATAAGTGTTTTTGTTAACGCGAGGGGGGCCGGACCGCATGAACACGGCCGAACCCCCCCCCCCCCCCTCCATCGTTCTTGTTTATTCTTGCGGGTGGAAGCAAGTGGCGTGGTGCCGTCGCACCACGCGGTTGATCGTGCAATTGTTTCACGCGGCGCCGTCGCGCCACGCCGAGGAAGAAACTTCAAGAACGCGGCGCCGTCGCGCCGCGTTGAAAGGAATCAAGGCACGGCGAAGGGGCGCGGTGCCGTCGCACCGCGCCGGACGAAGAACACCGCGGCCGGTTCCGGGCCGCGGCGGGACGAGGAGACCGCGGCCGGTTCCGGGCCGCGGCGGAAGAGAAGACCGGCGGCCGGGCCGCTGGCGTCGGAAGCCGAAGAGGGGACCAGAAATTTCCGGTCCCGTTGGAGAAAACCGGCCGCCCAGCTGGCCGGCCGGAAGTCATTAAAACCGGGGGAATTAATCCCCCGGCCGTCATATTAAAACCCCCCTCTTTAAGAGGGGGGAGGCGGTTCCATGGAAGGGGGGGGGGGGCAGCAGCCCCCCGGTTCGCTTAATAAAACCGCCCCCCACGTGGGGGGCCGTTTGTTGCAAAGGCGCGGCCTTTGTGCCGCGCCGCTCCAAATCAGCGGGGGCTTGCCCCCCGCGTGCCGACCCCGTGCGGCGCCTGCCGCGGCCCGCCGCGCCGCCGCGCCGCCGCGCCGCCAGGCCGCCGCGCCGCCGCCGGCCGCCGCACCGCCGCCGGCTGCCGCCGCCGGCCCCCGCGCCGCCCAGGGGGGGGGGGGGGGTCGGGCCGGGTCGGCCCGGACCCGGACCCCCCGTTTCGAACCAGAATTGGTTTTTGGCTCATAACTTGAGCCTCGGACCTCCGATCGACGAACCGTCAGCGGAAACGCGATCCTTGGATCGAGACGGTCGTTTCGGTATATCGCACTCAAGGTTTCGGATTACTTTGAGTTCGGCCGGGTTGGTTCGTTCACGAAACCAACCGGGCTTTCGAAGCGGAAACGCTCATATCTTGAGCTACGGACGTCCGATTGACGTGCCGTCAGCTGTGTTGTGTTCCTCTTAGTGAGACGGATCTTTTGGCATACTCCGCCCGAGGTTTGGACGCAGGTGGAGTACGGTCGGATTGGTTTTGCCTTAAAAACCAACCGGGCCCCGGAGACGAAAATGCCAATAACTCTCAGACCGGGCGTCCGATCGACGCACCGTCTGTTGCGTTGAGTTCCTGTTTACGATACGGAACTTTTGGTATCCTTCGCCCGAGTTTTGAATACAGTTAGTAGTGGCCGGGTTGGATCGTACCCGAAATCCAACCGGGCCCCTGGAACTGGAAAGCTGATATCTTTCAGACAGGACGTCCGTTTGACGAACCGTCAGCGGCGTTGGTGTTTACGTTTAGTAACGGTCCCTATGAGTTTACCATATGGGAGTTCGGGGTACAGTTGTGATACGGCCGGGATTGGTTCGCACTCGAAACCAACCGGGCCCCTGGGACGAAAAGGCTAATAACTCACAGACCGGGCGTCCGATCGACGCGCCGTCTGTTGCGTTGAGACCCCTGTGACGAGACGGTCTTTTGAGATACTTCTTTGCGGGACCTTGTGATACTTGGAGTATCGACCAGTAGCTCGTGGAGCGGACCCTCCCGGAGACGAGCGTGCAGAGTACGGAGACCGTGTAGCCGGCTGAGACCTGACGACTGCTTGACCGACTCGACTTGGAGTGAGTCGACTAGCCCAGTGGACGGAGCGCCCGGTATTTGGCGGCAGACCCACGGCGGACGGAGCGCCTGGTAGTTGGCAGCAAACCCGCGATACTCGACAGGAGGAGTACCTCAGTAGGCTATCTGGGTAGCGCCCGGTATTTGGCAGCAGACCCTCAGCGGACGGAGCGCCCGATAGTTGGTAGCAGACCCGCAGTACTCGACAGGAGGAGTACTTCAGCAGTCTTAGGTTAGTGAGCGGTGGCCTCGGAGTCGTGACAGGACCACTGTACACTCTAGAGACGGAGCTCTTCAGCAGTTACGGTTTTGATAATGAAAATCCTGGTTTGAGCTGAGACTTTTGACCTTTGTGTTTCCTCATGATTGAGATGGGTTACTTGATAACTTAGGTATATGTATGGGCATATACATGGGTAGTGGTTATCCGTTGATCTCATGATCCTTGTGTTTCCTCATGACTGAGATGGGATACTTGATAACTTAGGTATATGTATGGGCATATACCTAAGTAGAGTTTAACTGTTGAGATCTTCTTGTGGTTATCCTTGTAAGTTTTAGTGAGACCTTGAGGGTCTCGGGGTCCCTACTGAGTATCGTTATACTCACCCCTGCACGGGCTATGCCCGCACCTCGTTGTGTTGGTTGCAGACGACGGCCAGTACTGGCAGAGGCCGAGTGTTCGAGGACTGGACGGTACCTGGAGGAGGACTATACGACGAGGCGGTACCCAGAGGCAGACCACTGGGCGGGACATACTCGGAGCAGACGGCGGGACCCGAGGAGCAGAGGAGCTATCTGTACCCACCCTTCAGGTGGGATTTCCAGTGGACAGCTCGGCGTAACAGCTTTACTTTTCAGTTGCTGTTTTTCCTTTCGAGTTGTACTTTACAGTTGGGCTTGTATTTCCGGCCCCTTTTTACTTTCCGCACTTTTAGTTGTACTCTGTTTTTGCTTAGTGTTACTTTCCGCTTGCTTACTCTGTGGTGTTTGATTACTTTACAAAGGCAATGCCTTCCCTTTTTACCGGGATTTACGCCTTGGTGCTAGTCGCCAGCCCCTGGCCTATGGAAGGCGGGCTTGGGGTAGTCACGGCACGGACCCCGAGGGCGGGTCGTGACAAATTGGTATCAGAGGAGTTCGGTTCTACCGCAGAACTTATAACTCTGATGTTTCTTTCTGTGAAGCAATAGTGTTGGGAGTACCGAGTGTGGTTTTTAGTTCAGGGAGTCCAGTGTTGGTGCGGGCGGCCGACGTATCCATACACCAGGACCCTGACAACAGATTTTCGACTTTGTGCACGAAAACACTGATTGCGTGTGTGTTTTCAAAGGTTTTTCCCCTTAAAACAGCTCAAACCAGGTCAGCTCACCAGGTATAATCGTTTGATCGTGTTACGTTTTTTCTTTCAGGATGTCTTTTCTCAGACGACCAGCTAGAGCCCGGAGGGATGAGCGTGCTGACAGTCTGTCGAGCGACGAGGCTTCGGTACAGGGCCCTCTTGTAGTTGAGGCACCAGCGGAGGCACCAGCGGTACTACCATACCTTGGGCCACCGATGCCACCAGCCCCAGCAGTAGGCGATGCACGACGCTTGAGCGCGCTGCACGAGTTCCAGCGCCAGAGGCCACCCAGGTTCCGGGGAGAGACGGACCCGCAGGCGGCTGAGGTTTGGCTGGAGGCTGTGGTGAGAGTCTTCAGGCTAGTGGGGACGCAAGCAGACTTCATGGTGATCTTTGCTACCAGCCTCCTTCAGGCAGCAGCAGGTAGGTAGTGGAGCCACTTGTTTCAGTTTTGCGATGAGATGAACTTCGCATGGGAAGACTTCGAGACCTTCTTCAGGGTGGAGTTTGTGCCAGTATCTCTACACCCCGAGCGTGTACAAGAGATTCTGCCTTTGCCGCATGTTTTTCGATCAGAAGCCGAGTCATCTGTGGGCAGTAGACAGATGATGCAGAGGTCCAGGAGGACCAGACCAACAGTTGGGCGATCTCGGGTTTTAGGACCGGTGGTGCAGGGCACCCGGAGTGGGAACAGAGCTAGCCGTGCAAGGAGCAGGTTGTGTTACTCATGCCGTGGAAAGGGTCACCTGGCACGTGACTGTCCGACTCCTCGATCCGCAGGCTTGGGGGGAGCCACCGAGGTTGAGGCAGCGACAAATGCTTGAGCAACAGTAAAGCAGGTGGACAGGAGCGGAACTAGTGGATACGTCTCTTGTACTTCTAGTTCCATGTTGATGTTGTTTTTGTGTATCATCTTTGTATTATGAGCTGCAATAATAAAAGACGCATACTTTGTGATGTTTTCATTCCTGTCCTCTTTTGTGATGTTACTAAGAGGTTCCAGTTGACTGTTGACTTGACCCTCACTTGTGAGACATCTACTGGAGGAGACTAGTTACCACACACTGATGCCGACAGTGTGACTCAACCCTTGGAGGCGAGAGTAACGGTTGTATCTCTTAGTAGTAGCGTCGAGGCCTTACGACGTCATCCTTGGTATGGATTTGTATCATCCATGTTAGGATTGACTGTTTTAGGCAAAGAATGTGGTTCATCCAGGGGATGAGACCAGGTTTCTCTTATCGGCAAAGAAGAAATCTTGCAGCTCTTGTGGGACCAGAAATGGTCCGGGCCACGTCGGAGGAGGTCCATGTCATCCAGGAGCGGATGAGGACAACACAGAGCCGGCAGAAGTCATACGCTGACAGGAGGCGGAGGCCACTAGAGTTCGAGGATGGTGACCACGTCTTCTTGCGGGTCTCACCTCGACGTGGTATTCGGAGATTTGGCCGAGGCGACAAGTTATCTCCGCGCTTCATCGGACCCTTCCAGGTCCTCAGCAGGGTTGGTGAGGTGGCTTATCGCCTGGCTCTACCACCTCAGTTACACCGGGTGCACGACGTCTTCCACGTGTCTCAACTGAGGAGATACGTGCACGACCCGACGCACATCGTTGAAGATGGGGCGACTTTTACGGAGGTCCCGGTGGAGATAGAGGATCGACAGGAGCGGGTCCTACATGGGCGATCGATTCCTCTTGTGCGCAACAGATGGTGGCACGGGAATCTCCAGGAGAGCACATGGGAGCGGGAGGCTCAGATGCGTGCTCAGTACCCTCTTTTGTTTCCCTAGTTTTTGATGTATCTTTACGGGGACGTAAAGCCCTGAGGTGGGAGTAATGTAAAGACCCGTAAAATTCAAGGGAAATTTTTTCTTAATTTTCTTTAGAATTTTACAAGAGCGCGGTTTCAGACGGCACCTGATTCCGAGGCCCGGAGTGCCCGGAATTAATTTCTGAAGTTTGGCTCGGGTACGTTCAGTGAACGAACGAGCGGGTTTTTCTAACTTTTGATACGGTGTTCGGAATTGAAATCCGAGGGCACCGATGAACTCGCAGCGCCGATTTTCTCTTAAAGAGACCTTTTCGGGAGTTGCGTTTGTTTCGGGTTAAAAGTTAGTTTTTGGAAGATTTATAAAAAAGTTAAATAAAAAGTGTGAATTCTTTTTATTTTTCTATTTGTAGGTTAACTCCTCTCAAAGGGAGTTAGGGGTGGGACCCACACCCACTTAACCTCCCTTGAGAGGATTAAGTGTGGTGGGGCCCACACGAAACCTAAACCTCTCATCTTCCCTCAAACTCCCTTAACCCCTCTTTAATTAACATGACAACTTGTTAATAAATGTGGAGTTATCTTTTTTTTGAATTTCAAACCTTTGAAATTCTTTTTGTGAATAAAATAAGACTTTGTCTTATTTTGTTGGGTTAGATCTCTTAGCCATCTTGGAGTGGTTGAGAGCTTTTCTTTCTTCTTCAACCTTGACGAAGAAGACGAAGAACGCCGTTCTTCAACGAAGAACTTCTTCGCCGAAGAACACGGTCTTTCCGCGACGCCATATCCGCGACGTGACGTTCTTCTTCCGCATCATCTTTTCCGCGACGAACGCCATCGACAACGACTCTTCCTCCGACGTCAAAGGAATCGACACCGATATTCCACGACTCCGTCAACGTGCGACTATCGAGGTAGGGGTTCTTGAGTTCGTTGTTTCCTTTTTATTTGACTTTCCTCAAGACTTGACGTAGAACGCTCAAGTTCCGACGAAGAACGCCGCTCCGCTCTTCTTCGTCTTCGGTGTCAACGAGAGAGAACACCGCACCTTCCTCGGACAACCTTCGTCGGCGTACAAGGATTCGCCAACGACGTGCCTCTTCGGACGCGCCTCTTCGTCGTCGAATTTGACGAACGACGACCGCGACGCCCGACCTCCGCGACGTCGTCTTCCGTGGAACGTAGACAAATCTTCGAACCTTATACCAAGGTAGGGGTTGTTGAATATTGTTAATTTATTCCATTTCTTGCTCGTGGATCGCATGTCTACGTGAGGCTTTTGAATATTTTATATAAGTGTTTTTGTTAACGCGAGGGGGGCCGGACCGCATGAACACGGCCGAACCCCCCCCTCCATCGTTCTTGTTTATTCTTGCGGGTGGAAGCAAGTGGCGTGGTGTCGTCGCACCACGCGGTTGATCGTGCAATTGTTTCACGCGGCGCCGTCGCGCCACGCCGAGGAAGAAACTTCAAGAACGCGACGCCGTCGCGCCGCGTTGAAAGGAATCAAGGCACGGCGAAGGGGCGCGGTGCCGTCGCACCGCGCCGGACGAAGAACACCGCGGCCGGTTCCGGGCCGCGGCGGGACGAGGAGACCGCGGCCGGTTCCGGGCCGCGGCGGAAGAGAAGACCGGCGGCCGGGCCGCTGGCGTCGGAAGCCGAAGAGGGGACCAGAAATTTCCGGTCCCGTTGGAGAAAACCGGCCGGCCAGCTGGCCGGCCGGAAGTCATTAAAACCGGGGGAATTAATCCCCCGGCCGTCATATTAAAACCCCCCTCTTTAAGAGGGGGGAGGCGGTTCCATGGAAGGGGGGGGGGGGGCAGCAGCCCCCCGGTTCGCTTAATAAAACCGCCCCCCACATGGGGGGCCGTTTGTTGCAAAGGCGCGGCCTTTGTGCCGCGCCGCTCCAAATCAGCGGGGACTTGCCCCCCGTGTGCCGACCACGTGCGGCGCCTGCCGCGGCCCGCCGCGCCGCCGCGCCGCCGCGCCGCCAGGCCGCCGCGCCGCCGCCGGCCGCCGCACCGCCGCCGGCTGCCGCCGCCGGCCCCCGCGCCGCCCAGGGGGGGGGGGGGGTCGGGCCGGGTCGGCCCGGACCCGGACCCCCCGTTTCGAACCAGAATTGGTTTTTGGCTCATAACTTGAGCCTCGGACCTCCGATCGACGAACCGTCAGCGGCAACGCGATCCTTGGATCGAGACGGTCGTTTCGGTATATCGCACTCAAGGTTTCGGATTACTTTGAGTTCGGCCGGGTTGGTTCGTTCACGAAACCAACCGGGCTTTCGAAGCGGAAACGCTCATATCTTGAGCTACGGACGTCCGATTGACGTGCCGTCAGCTGTGTTGTGTTCCTCTTAGTGAGACGGATCTTTTGGCATACTCCGCCCAAGGTTTGGACGCAGGTGGAGTACGGTCGGATTGGTTTTGCCTTAAAAACCAACCGGGCCCCGGAGACGAAAATGCCAATAACTCTCAGACCGGGCGTCCGATCGACGCACCGTCTGTTGCGTTGAGTTCCTGTTTACGATACGGAACTTTTGGTATCCTTCGCCCGAGTTTTGAATACAGTTAGTAGTGGCCGGGTTGGATCGTACCCGAAATCCAACCGGGCCCCTGGAACGGGAAAGCTGATATCTTTCAGACAGGACGTCCGTTTGACGAACCGTCAGCGGCGTTGGTGTTTACGTTTAGTAACGGTCCCTATGAGTTTACCATATGGGAGTTCGGGGTACAGTTGTGATACGGCCGGGATTGGTTCGCACTCGAAACCAACCGGGCCCCTGGGACGAAAAGGCTAATAACTCACAGACCGGGCGTCCGATCGACGCGCCGTCTGTTGCGTTGAGACCCCTGTGACGAGACGGTCTTTTGAGATACTTCTTTGCGGGACCTTGTGATACTTGGAGTATCGACCAGTAGCTCGTGGAGCGGACCCTCCCGGAGACGAGCGTGCAGAGTACGGAGACCGTGTAGCCGGCTGAGACCTGACGACTGCTTGACCGACTCGACTTGGAGTGAGTCGACTAGCCCAGTGGACGGAGCGCCCGGTATTTGGCGGCAGACCCACGGCGGACGGAGCGCCTGGTAGTTGGCAGCAAACCCGCGATACTCGACAGGAGGAGTACCTCAGTAGGCTATCTGGGTAGCGCCCGGTATTTGGCAGCAGACCCTCAGCGGACGGAGCGCCCGATAGTTGGCAGCAGACCCGCAGTACTCGACAGGAGGAGTACTTCAGCAGTCTTAGGTTAGTGAGCGGCGGCCTCGGAGTCGTGACAGGACCACTGTACACTCTAGAGACGGAGCTCTTCAGCAGTTACGGTTTTGATAATGAAAATCCTGGTTTGAGCTGAGACTTTTGACCTTTGTGTTTCCTCATGATTGAGATGGGTTACTTGATAACTTAGGTATATGTATGGGCATATACCTGGGTAGTGGTTATCCGTTGATCTCATGATCCTTGTGTTTCCTCATGACTGAGATGGGATACTTGATAACTTAGGTATATGTATGGGCATATACCTAAGTAGAGTTTAACTGTTGAGATCTTCTTGTGGTTATCCTTGTAAGTTTTAGTGAGACCTTGAGGGTCTCGGGGTCCCTACTGAGTATCGTTATACTCACCCCTGCACGGGCTATGCCCGCACCTCGTTGTGTTGGTTGCAGACGACGGCCAGTACTGGCAGAGGCCGAGTGTTCGAGGACTGGACGGTACCTGGAGGAGGACTATACGACGAGGCGGTACCCAGAGGCAGACCACTGGGCGGGACATACTCGGAGCAGACGGCGGGACCCGAGGAGCAGAGGAGCTATCTGTACCCACCCTTCAGGTGGGATTTCCAGTGGACAGCTCGGCGTAACAGCTTTACTTTTCAGTTGCTGTTTTTCCTTTCGAGTTGTACTTTACAGTTGGGCTTGTATTTCCGGCCCCTTTTTACTTTCCGCACTTTTAGTTGTACTCTGTTTTTGCTTAGTGTTACTTTCCGCTTGCTTACTCTGTGGTGTTTGATTACTTTACAAAGGCAATGCCTTCCCTTTTTACCGGGATTTACGCCTTGGTGCTAGTCGCCAGCCCCTGGCCTATGGAAGGCGGGCTTGGGGTAGTCACGGCACGGACCCCGAGGGCGGGTCGTGACACATTTTATGAAATTTGTCTTCAATATATCTCCTTTATTACCTCCCAATCGAAGATATCCATAATGAATATATTTCGTTGAAATGTATTGAATTACATGAATATGACTAAAAAATATTTTATACAAGGTAAATGATACCAATTATTGATTTTGATCTAACTGACTTCTCAATAATCAATGAATATAATCATTGAACAATATTTATTCTTAAAAAATGAACATGTGTGCTCCACGGTTAAACACTTGGCTAGATTAATCCAATGTATGTATTCCCCTTTAGTTTCTTCTCCAATTCCTTCTACTCAATCAGGACAATTTGATATGAAGTATTATAAATAATTTTATCAGCATGTATGAGTTCTATTGAAAATTAAACTACAAAAAATTTTGTTATATCAGGAAACTATTCTATAAATACATTAAAAACCAACATAAAAGATGTAACACACCGAAATTCTAAATTATTTGATAGCATGCATGACACATGACACCGAGAACATAAGGGAAAACAATACCCAAATACATTGAAAAATATTTAGGAGTATAAATAGATTTTATATATTATAAATTTGGAAATTAACTTGACACTGTGTTACATTGTGTTACACACAGGAGTGGAATTATTTAAAAGCATACATTACACACAGGACCATGTTTTACCGAATAATGATATGTTATTAAATATAATAATATATAACCTAGAATTTAAATTTTTATATATTAAAAGGGGTAACTAATTGATAAAATAGATGGTTTACAAAAATTTAAATGAATTCATTGGTTATAATTTAATTATAAATGTATATTGTAAATGATTTAATAAAAAAGAAAATATTATTTTTGTCACAAAGATGTTTTATGCTAATTTGATTAACTAAAAACAATTAGTGGGTGACATTAATGTAATATATATATATATATATATCATATATTCTATATAAAATTTTTTAATTTCATCCAATTGATTTTTAATTTAGAACATATGAAGAAAATATATATTATATTTAAAAATGATTGTTCATAAAGGTTGTTTTAACGCCTTTTATTGGCGATCACATTTAAATCTTAATTTAGGAGAATTATTTGATTTTATATGATAGATAAAACTTCATATTTCAAATATTAACAAAAAAATTAGCTGAATTTTATTTTTTTATACCATTCTAAAAACATTTCATTTTTTATGAATAGTTAAAAATAATGAATTTTAGTTCAACACTGTTTTTTCATCTAATTTATTTATAAGGGTAAATTATGTTTTAGATTGTTTTTAAAATTTAATTAAAAGAATGTTATTATATAATATTAAAATTTATATAATTGGTATCAATTTAACTTTGAAATTTACTATAAAAACATAGTAAAAAGATTAATGTTTTTACTTCAGAAACTCGCATTGTTGTCCCCCATGCGAGATGAATTTAAAATTAATTTATAATAGTTATATGAGTGGAATTTGGAAAAATATATACCACATTTCTCATAGAAATAATTTATAATTTATAAAAATAAATACTTTGTTTTTACGAAAAACATTAGTTAAAGTAAATAAAATTTATAACAATTATTATGGTAAAATTAAGAAAAAGAAAGGACTGAACCTTTAATTTAATGGCACTAATGACCACGAAACATTTCCAACACCCATTATCTGAAAATATCTCTTCCATACACCTTCTATTTTGGTGTTTTCTTAGTTTTTTGGAATTATTTTATCTAACAACATCTGTAATCCTAACTTGTTTTAAAAATTTCAGGTGAGTCGTTTTCATTCTGTATAAAAGGCCTCCCCCTCTCCCCATTTATCACACCTCTCAAAACACATAAAATAAACCACGCCTGGAACAATTAGATTTAAAAAATCCCTCAAATATACCTTATATCATCCTAATGGTAATAAATATTTCTATGGAATTTTCTTCGGACAAACCATCTAAAGTTACACGATTAAGAGGTAACATCTTCTCTCATGCTCTATAGATTAATTTTTAATTTACTCCCCATATAAACTCTTTATTTGGTTTTTATAAAAAAAAGAAAAATATCTTAAATATACTAGGAAGTTTTAAGGTAATGTATTAGACCTACACTTACACAACTCCATATAATGGGTAATGAACAATCCATTTCTATGTGCACCTATCTACTACCTCATGGAATGGAGATTGTTCATTTTTTCAATTACCACCCAAAATGGTGGCCATTATGAAGGAAAAATGTTTATATACTCTATATATGATATTTATAATGTATTTATTCTTCTTTAATTTTTATTTAGAACGTGAATATATGCTTTCATCTTCTATAAATACTATAATTTCATTTAAGGAAGTGTGAACTACCTCCCCTCAAAGCGATATGACTCGTTCATACCATCCATAGAAATAATAATTGCAGGTTTTAAAAATCTATTCAAAATATATAAGATATATATTATTCATTAATTATAAAATAAAAATGTATCATTTAGTGTTAATTACTTTAATACCACAATTAAATGAATGTAGTTATAATTTTTATGTACGGACAACCGACTCCAAGAACGGCACACACCATTTCTTATATCCAAATATAAGGGAATAGTATAGATAAATATATATGGATTTAATACGATAATTAGACCATGGATTACATAATAGTGTTTATTATACCATTATATAATTAATTATGACAACAGATAACATGTAAAAAAATTTCTCAACCAAATTAGAAAATCAACACCCAAAATAGTGAAATTAATGAAGGAGTGTTCACAAACTGGTAATAAAATATTCTAATAAATTAATATATGATATTATAAAAAATTTTATGGTTATGTTATAATATTTTAACTTAATTTAACCCACTAAAAGAGATGATAAATACTACACATCAAAATTGATGGTTATGTTAATGAAATTTCATCTCAATTTACCATTCATTGAGACTTAATAGTTTTTATGAACCAGTTTTGTATTATTCAGGGTATATACATCCATTTTAATGTTATATAGTGAATCCAATTGTTATCATGATTTTTTATGTTTCATATAATGTAATACTATTTTAGATATTATTATTAAAATGTTTCAATGTGTTATGGGACACTTTTGAATGTTTAATGATTATTCTTCTGAAAATTGGTCATTAGGATTATATTTTCAATCCCAATTAATTTTTGGATTTTTATCCTTCTCTTAAAGAAATAAATATATTGTAATAATTTTTTTTGAAATCTAAATTAATATCATTATTATCATAAAATGGATTTTTGTATTTCTATGATCGTATACCATTTTACATATGATAGCTACATTGACATTTATTTCATTATTTTGGGAAATGCTGATAATTATATATTCTTTATTCAATATAGATATTTTATAAAGAATATTGTTTATTTTTATTTTTCAGTTTGATGAATATTTAGGACTAAAAATTATGGGGGACCCCATACATTACATTACTCCTTGATGCATCGAGGGGTTTGCATGAGATGAATAAGTTGGCCAAATTAAATGGGTTTCTATATGTGTATCTAAACCATCTTGTGAATGGTCTGACAGGTTTAGGTTTTCTTGTGCCTTAAAAATTAAATTGATTAATAAGTCATTTCCCTCATTTAGTTTTAGTTATTATTTTTCTATGAGATTTTATGTCCACATATAAATGGTCATAATTCATTTTCATTTTATTGATTCATAGCACAAATTTTAGTTTCTTATAATTCCATATTAATTATGGATTATCTTTTTGTGTAAATGGATTGTTTGTTAAATTATTTACCTTTCCAAATATATTGATTCATTATTTATTGCATTTTATTTACCCTTAATGACATTTTCATCTCACCCTTATTATGTTTATTTCCCCATGTTATGAAGAAGAGAAGATTGAAAAATATTTCAAGGATGAAGTTTATTTGAGTTCATTATGTAGCATGTTTAATTTCATTTTCCCGATGTATTATGGGTATCATATATGCAATATAGATTTCTAATAATGCTAAATTTTTTACTCCTTCAAGGTTTGATTAATTTTAATCATTCCAATGTAATAAAATAATGTTCCTACTACAAGATTCTGGGGTTGCGTCATTACAGTTGGTATCAAAGGAAATTTAGTGGAAAACAATGAAACTAGATTTAGAAAACATATATTATAGGTCTCAACCCTACGATATACATTGAGGATAGTTATACAATAACGTTCTATATTTTCTGTAAGGTAAATAGTTTTATTGTATTTATAGAAATAAACATCTATCTAAAAACTACATGTGGAAATGGTCCTAGTAAGATGTATCAAGGAGTATCCCCTCTAACAAGGTGTTTTGGGCTTGACATGGGGTAAGCTGGTATAAAATAATGGGACTTAGTACGCACCTATATGACACATCTAGGGAAAACTGCTAATACATAAATTAATAAACCTGTAATAAAATAAAGAAATTATTTATTTTTAGATAATAAGAACTTATATGAAACATAAAATGGGTTATAAACCTTAACATTAACAACAAAAAATGATAAATCATGATAACATAAATGAAACATTGAAATAGGGTAACAATATTAAACATGGAATCATAAATTTTGTTCAAGGAAAATTTCTAATACACAATGGTGGAAAAATTACTAGGATTGACTTTGTTCACTCCATAATACCATTATTCATGTTTCTTGAGAATAAAACAATACACAATTCGTTGAAGCACTATATATTATTGGGCACACCTGTCACTTTAATATCATTCACACGCCTTATTGTTACACATAGATTGCACAACATGAAATAATATATTCCTAAATTTTATTCCATGATCAAGGAATATGGAATAAATACATAGATGACCATAAAAAATTATCTATATGTTCATAAAGGTGAACACCATTGATATAAAATTATTATTGGTTTTCAAAACACAATTGTTTGTCATGGAAAATCATGGATAAATTTTGACAACATAATGTGGATACATAAAATATCATCGAATGTATTAATGAGATTGAAATTGGTATATAATCAATTATACATCAAATAGAGCTTATTATGAGAATTTAACAATATATCCAAACATTTTGAACGGGAGATAAAAAGCATGTAAAAATGATGATACTAGAATAAAGAAGAGAAGGGGAGGATCCCTATCCTTGAGAGGGTGATTTCAAAATCTTGGGAGGTGTTTATTGAGAGATTAGGGAACCTTCAGTGGAAACTAGAGAGGGTATTGAAAAATTAAGGACACTATCCAAGGTTTTTGAGTTAATTTAATGGGGTTCTTGGGAGGATTAATATTTTAATGAAGATGGTAGTTATTTATAATTTCCAAAACAATGGTTTTATACTCTGAAAAATAAAATAAACAAAACCACACAACCACCCTGGATTTGTACACATAATTTTTAAAAAATTGGGGTGGATTCGATTATTTTTATTTAAAGGTCTAGAACTAATGAAATATTACCCTTGGTGATGTATAAATGCGTCATGTTCTTAAATAAATATTTGTAAAGACATAAAATAAAATATAGGTTTTGGAAGATTCATAAAGGATTTATAAAATTAATCAAATAACCTATAAATCACATTAATAAAAATTGGAAACACATATATGGTATTTTATAGCTGTTATTTTATTTAATACATCATTTAGGTCATTAGAATAATGTAATACAAACAGTAATTTTATACCATATTTAGTTTTTAGGCAAAAAATTTTTGTCTTATAAAATTACAAAAGATTCAGTTTGGAATGATTTATAAATTATCATTCCAGAAGTAACATTTATTTTATTGAAATAATTTTCTATATATTTGAATCTTAAATTTAGAAATAAGAATATGTATTTATTACAAAATATCTATTTTCATTGACAATAAATGTTTCCATGCCCTTATAAAAATTACATTTTATATCATAAAAATTATACAATAACTTTTATTTAATAAAAAAATTTAATAATAATATTTTATCAAAATATTACTTATTTCAAAAATAAATTAATTTTTTAAAATATATATCTCAATTAAAATTTAATATATGAGAAAATAAAAAGTGTATTTTATTGTATAAAAATATAAACCATTTATAATGTAATAATTATAGGATGAAAATATATTCATTACTATATATTTTAAAAAAATTATATTATTATGGTCTTGATAAATAGAGATTTATTACATCCAAAAATTCTATAAGGGTAATGTGTGTCATGGTGTGACTTTTATGGGGAGGTTTGATGTATTAAGTTTAGTGGTTATATCAATGATCTAAATAAATACTATAAAAACTCTTGCATGATATATTGTTTTTAGATCATGGATTTGGATTTGACAAGGGAATAAACCAATGATTATATTTTCCTCGTAGGTTCTGATAAATGGGCTTCATTGGGTATGATACAACCATTGGGGCCACACTTCCATTTTCTTTTTCAATTGGACATGTCATAACACTATATTTACAATAATCATATTTTCATTATTCAATGGCTATGTGATCAATTGTTATGATTCTTATTTGTTATTTAATCCTTAATGGATATAATAAAACCATAAACGTTCATGTGTTTTATATTACCATAATGAATATTGTGGAATTTAATCAACAACAAAGTAACATTATTTACAAAAGTTCAGGTTATTACAATCATTATCCCTTAAGAAACATCACCCTTGAAACATTCATTTCAGACACTAACAAGAGGAAGGATTATGTTGTTTCATAACCACATTTTGTTACAACATTGCCTCTAATAACATGTGGTTTACCCATTTCACTTTAACCCAAAACATTGTCTTATTTCATAGAACCTTTTCACTACAATCTAAGTTCTTCAATGGATTTTCCCATATAAAAATCATTATAAAACAGTACCACCTCTTGATTGAATAGAGGATAGTGGCGTGAAATTTAATTCCTCAAGAGTGATATATAAAATATATGATATAAATATGATAACTTATGTGGGATATCATGTAATGACTTAGAAATCATGATTTTAGTTTTAAATATTTATGGTCAAAATCTGAGACCATGCCCTAAGACGTCGTGCAATTATGAGGACTAATGATCCTATAATGGTTCATAGATAAATGTTAGGTTTTTAATAGAACAAGAAATCATTTTTCTTGAAAAAGTGGTATACCATCTAAACGGATTCCTAGATCAGTAAAATGAGTGTACCGTTGAGCTAAGAATAGTGGCTTTACCCATAGCATGACTTAACATTAGTTAGTGTGAGTCTTCTATGCAAAAAAACAAAAATGTAATAACCATAAATAAAATAATTAAATAAAATTATATTATTTATAAAATACTAATAACACATAAATATTAAATTGGATCAGAAATATGGTATCACTTTTGAGTTTTTAAGAGTTGTTTTTCATAGGTGAGGCCTACCCTCGATCGGCATAGGCCAATAGTGAAATATAGTTTTTGGACATAAATATCATTTTAATATTTTAATAAAAACATTTTATTTAAAATTACATGATGATAAAGTGACATTATCCTTTTTAATAATCCATGTGATAAATCCAGGGTAAGATCCATATCCCTAGAGTTTCCCTAAGGCAATTAGAATGGGGTTCTCTCACATATGATGATGGATTGGAGGTCGGAACTCGTATCAAACATCTGCAAACGATGATAATACGGATTCTTTTGTCATTATAGACCTATCCAAACCCCGGGTAGGGTGTGAGTTTTGTTGATTTTCCTCCCCTATTCATTATCTCGCGGATGAACGTCGATTAGTCAACAAACGTACTAATCCAAGGGTGCTGTATATTTTTGTTTATTCTATTATGGGATTTGTTAACGTATTGATACATGTAAGAATTTAATTATTTCCTCTATGATCATTAAATTTTAACATTGACAAATAAAATTTAACATGAAAAAGCCCAAGATTCGTCCATTGTGTTCATTTATATGCCATTCCTTTTTCCCTTTATCATTCTTTGATTCTCATAATTTCAGGATCGTATGATTGTTGCACATTCGATCAGTGGTGCAACGGTCTGGGTTATGATCCAATCCCATAGAGGAAACAGGCAGAGTCCCCACAAGGTAGTGGATGCAGGTGGTAGATATGACCATTTTAGGTGGTGTGCGGTGTTGTGAGGTGGACAGTGGGGCATCCGGTGGAGGAAACGGCATAGGCACTGCCTGGTGTCCAGTCTGGGTGATCGTAGCAGGATGATCTCTAGTGTGGTGGCTAGAAGCGGTAGAGGCATCCCATGGACTAGACGGGACTACGGTGGTGGGATGGCCCAGGGTGTGCATGCCGCACGTGGAAATCAAACAAAGTCAAATGTATGGATGGCGGCAGTGGTTATTGATGTTGAAGTCTAGCAGGACCACGTCGAAGGGAGAACATGCGGCTCCGTTGCACATGTGCACAAGTCATGAAGGCTAGAATCCTAAAACGTTATCTAGATTCATTTATTAGGTTTCCTTCTGGAACACTGTCATGAAACCGCACCAGCCAAGGTCGGGCACATCCAGGTTGGGGCCCGTCTGGTGGAGCAGGGCCAGCCCACACGATGTTGGCCGGTATGGAGAAACTCAGCTACCCCAAACAAACTAGTGGGGTGGACCGCTCTGCATAGTGACCCGCTATCAACCATCCCAATAGGCCAAGGCCATCAGTCCTTCATGGTATGGGCCGACCCAGATCGGGTCAGGTAGGGTCGGCCTAACTGGTTCAGGTAGGGTAGGGTCTACCGAACCGGGTCAGGTCATGTCGCACGTGTTAGGTCGGATTTAGACTACTCCATTACCCTTCAATTAAAATTACCATATCTTTCAAACGCCTTATCTATTTATTGTTCCATATACAGTGTTTGGACCCTTGAATTATGGTGGTCCTTTTGAGATGGATTGGTCAGTTTTTTATGGACTATTGATGGTGAGGATCTTCCCTTGGTTCTTTTGTTGAGGGTTCAATATGGCATTACATCCACATCACCAGACTGTAATCCCCAATAGAGGTCGAGTATATGATAGAGTTTTGGTATCCATCCTTAAGAATGGAGTGATCCTCAATCAACCCTAACATTTTTTTTGTAGGAATTTATGTTACCTACGACCATAGGGAGTTAATACGATATCGAGTGGCCCATATTGATAGGGTGTCTAGAATCCGTTTAGAAGGATTCAAAGTGTTATGATCCACATCAGTATGGTTGTCAGTATCCTCTAAGAAGTATCCCCTACATTTCAGGGTAATACAAATTGGGTTATTGGTATCCTATGGGAAGAATCCCATTTCTATATTCCATGAACATGACCACTGTTTTTTTCTTTGGGTGGGGCCTAAATTAGTAGGACCACTTTTTAAAATTCCCCAAGGATATCAAGGGTCGAGTAGTGAGTTATCCAAGTATGAGCATACCTCGAGTAGAATCATGTGGATGATTATTTTTTGTGATATTGGGACTCAATGTCTTATCGTGACCAGATGTCTCAGGGAAACATCCTTATGTATAAAGAACATGTGCTTTCTCAAATACATTTGGTAAACTAGTTCTACATTCATACTATCTTATGGATCGAGGGGTGATATCTCCTGAAACGTGCATTCTATGAGCAGAAATATATGGATGGTAGTGGAGGATAACATGAGTCTTGAAATACATTATAGCTATAATTATATGTTCTTGTTATATGTGTTGTAGACATATACCTACATTGATCTGACTTCACCCTCTTAGTGCTGTTTTCTTTTTAATATTTTACTTCATGTTTGAGTGTGTGAAACTGAGTATTGTTTTACACACCATTTCACAATCATTTCCCACACATGTTGTGTTTTTTTCACATGATCTACAATTTTACTGATTGGTTGGTAGACTGGGCCCAGATGGTGCTTAGAGAGACCCGATAGACGAGGTATTTTTCTTCAGCTTCAGACAGTTGTTTTGTACCTACAATTCAGGAATGGTTTTCTATAGAGGAGTTCTATATACATTTACCATATTAAATTTCATTTTAGGACTTCTAATATACCCTCTTTTAATTTAAATTTTCTATAGTCATACTCTTTATTTTTATAATAGTGGTATGACTTTTTATATATAGTGATTTCTTCATCAACAAATTTTCTTAGGGATGTGTGAGTGAGTATAGGTACATAAGAAAATGCCTCCCATTTGTGGGATATTCCTACTCGATGCAATTCAGTAACCCCTACCCCGTGGGAGGAAGGATTGGTGTAGTCACGTCACTTTCCCCTTTGGGAAGAGTTGTGATAGTTCTAGTCAATATGATACCTCAATAATGATATCAAGGATATCAAATGGACTGATGTATATTGGAATAATCATTCTGTTCTTCAAAAAATATCTTGATATTCCTCCATGAAAAAATGTGGAGTATTAATATACCTCCAACAACAACCTTTTGGCCTTATTAATGATTGTTATCCTAGCTCTTCCATCGATTGTAAGTATCCCTAATGTGTTGTTGGATAGTCTTGACATTTTAAACCATTTTTTTGATCATTTTTGGACATAGCAATTTACATTCTACAACTTTATCCTTGCATGTAGGTGTTCTTAACATCGTTAGGAAATGGGATTCATAGAAAACCATATGGATTCGTATGTGAAAGCTATTATTATATGATAACTCTACCAGGGGTGATGTTGATCACATCCTCCTTTGAAGTCAATTGATCATGCAATAAACATATTCTTGTTTGTTTGGATAGTCCTTTAAATTTTCAATTAGTTTGAGGGTGATACCCCATATTGAAGTTTAGATTACTATTTAGATCATGCGAGTGAATTTTCCAGAACATGGAGGAAAATATTGGATCTCGATTAGATAAAATTGATAGTGGTGTACCATTAAGTATCAAAACTTCTACAATGTATATCCTTACATGTTAATAGGGTTATAATTAACCTCGAATTGAAGTAAAGTGATTAGATGTTTAATGAAAATCCACCACAACCCAAATATCATTATTTAATCTTAATGTCTTCGGGATACCACTGACCAAGTAAATTTTTACTTTTCCCATTTATATATATGTATTTCTAATTGTTAAATCAACCACTTTGATTATGTATTTCCACCTTTACTTGTTGAAATTCAAGAACAGTTAATGTATGTTTTGAGATATCCTTCTTCATATTATTCCACCAATAGTCCTCTCTATATCTTGTTCTATATTTTTACTTCATAGATTGATGGGGAAGTTTGATCTATGAACATTATCTAATATATCCTTCTTTATCTCGGTATATGATGGTACACATATCCATGTCCGAAATCAAACAAGTCCATCATTAATTTGGATCTCCATGGATTTTCCATTTCTTATAGAATAAACATTCATAAAAATTATCAGATCATCTATTTGGGCATCACATATTCTCAACTGAAGGGATGGTTGAGAAACCATTATTGAATGGATGATTATTCTCCTTTATTCATGATTCCCATGTCTATTCTTTTAAGGTCTAAGAATCTCATATCCTTCTCAATTATAATCAATTAAAATTCAGATGGATTATATATACCTAGAGAATCTTCCACATATTTTCTATACATATATGGTGGTAGATTGATCATTCATAATTATTAATTAGATATATCCATCATTAATGGATCATATTACGATCTTTTTTAGTGAATATATAATTGAGGATCATCTTCTCTATATATATTTCACACATTTCTCCAACGAGATAATACCTCCACATTTTTAATTTTGAGATCACTATATCAGACTATATATAATACATTTGGTATTTTTTCATGAACTATCAATTTCCTTGTGTCATAGGCTATCACTTTATCAATATACATTAACACATATCCTAAGACATTCCATAAATAATTGTGGTATAACATGAAAATTTCACCACTTTTGGGTAGCATAAGTACATGTGTGGTCATAATCCTCTTTTTTAACTCCTTGATGTTCTCTTCACATAAATACTTCCAAATAGACATCAATAAATTCCTTTTTAGTTTGGTTAGAGTTTTTTCTAATAATGTGAAATGTATTAAAAATTGATGATAGTATCTAGCTAATCCAATGATACTACAAATTTCTGTCACAAATGTTAGCCTTATACATCCTTAAATTACTTATATCATTGAAGATCATGTAGACATCCCACTTATTTTGATGATCTTTCCCATGAATGAGTCTTGATTCAACCAGAAATGTCATTTTCTCTAATTATCATAAATATTATAATTTTGTATGGTCTTTATCATAGTTCTCAGATACTCCTCGTGATCTTATTTTCATATACATAATATTAGTATATAATAAATTATGAATACCAAGAATGTATAGATTTGATCTTGAAAGACTCTATACATCACCTCATTAATGATTCATTGTTAATTAGTGAGTCATAATTGAGTTAGTATGAACTCATAGTACTCATATTTTCTACGAAATGTGGTCCTATAGATATCATTTCACTTCACACTCTATTGATAACACTCGTAACAAAGAACCTCATTGAAAACGTATTTGTATCTACATAGCTGATTGAAAATTTCATGAAACCATGAATATGATACTTTTTCTCTATCTTGTTCTTATTGATATCATGATAATTAATAAATTGGGATCGATCCATACTTCTTCTTGATGAAGATGACTGGTTCACCCTAAGATGATCTAAATGGGTGCATGATAAAATTATCATCATTCACCTATATTTCACTCATTATCACCTCATGTTCTTCAATATCCATTTTATATATGACCATGGATAATTTCAATGCCCCATTTATAAGATCGATTGAAAATTTATCCTCTCAGCAAGGAATAATACAAGGTTATTATTTGGTAATCACATATGTGAATTATCTCACAACGGAAATTTCATCAAAGATGATATTATACATCGATTCAATCATTTTAGCTATATATTATTACTCATATAGTAATAAAATCCATTTCTCATAGTTTATTTCTAATGAATAATAAACCTCCACGTTTCAGCTGTACAGAATTTCAGGAAGATTTTCAATATGGAGAGTGATTTTCATCTCCTAGAAATTTATGTTTTACCAAAGAATGGAATGTGATTCCACACCAAGAAATGATTAAAAAATACGTAATTTGTGTACTGAAAGGATTACTCGGAAGTTAGACCCATAAATATTGATAGGAGATTAGTAATATACATAGGATTAATTAAATGACCCATTTTTCATTTTCATCAACTACATTACTTCCATTATTTTTTGTTGTTTGAATAGGTATACTAAACATATTTGATACAAAATATTGCATATAACTATAATAAAATATAATGTTATCTAACATTAAATGAATAATTTTCATAACAATAAACACTTCATTGTCCGGAAGCACCTCAGTAGGCGTGATGGTATAATTTCACCAATGGTTCCTTGGAGGTTGTTTGTGCAGATTTTGTAACATCCCAAGTAAGTAATGAATAATAGATATTTCTATATATGTCTATTAATAAATTAGATAGTGTTTTAGAGGCTTAAAATGAGAATAAATCCAATCTTAAGCATGGAATACACTAATATTTTTAAAAGATTATTTTATTGCCTTTTGATGGAAAACCATTTTTAAATCTATCTTTTGAAAATTTTATAAGCTCTATTTGTCAAAATAAACTTATTATTTATTATTGGGACATTGAAATTTACATTGGATAATTTTTTGGTATTTTTCTGACAATGTTACTTTTTTTAATGAATAGTGAAAAATATTGCATTTTACATCAAAACTGCTTTTTCATCTAATTTAATTATATGGATAGAGTATCATTTGAATTGGTTTTAAAGTTCAATTAGAATATATTTTTACCATTTAATCCAATAGTGGTTGTTAGAATCAATTTCACTTTGAAATTGGACTTAAACTAGTGTCAATCTTTTGAAACTTACTGTTTTATAGAAACACGCTATTTGCTCTGACAGCGGAAATTAATTATTAAATTAATTAATGTAACTTATATGTTTTTAATTTTTTAAAATAGACATCATTTTTGAATTCAGAATATCAAATATAGCTTAGGGTTATGTTTTGGTATTTTTCTGAAAAACTTCAATTTTTGATGAATAGTGAAACCACTAAGTGGTACTTAAAAACTGGTTTTTCATTTAAATGAAATTTTACCACTTCTGTGTTTTTAATTTCAAAAATCCGACATACATGGTTGTCATTAAAAAGTACTATTTGGTTCAATGGGATTAAAATAATTTTCCAGTGAATAGTAACTTTTATGTTTTTAATCACGATTCGAGGTAATTAGTGTATTTTAAGGTAAAAATAATGTTTTAATAATATGAAATGACCTAAACACATGTACTACCCTTATTGGATGTGTCATGTCCGACCAATACAATCCATGGGTCAACTTAGGGACTCCATGGTTCCACCTTGGTAGGAAAATGACATTAATATCTTTTTATTTAATGTTAAAGTAAAAATGTCACAAACATGAGTTGTTTTAGTACAACAATTTTTACATGGGGTTATACAAGTCAGATTTTTTACTATAAATATTCATTATAAAGATAAAAATATTTCCTATATCACGATATTTTTTTATAATTTTTAGACATTAAATAAATTATATTATTTATGACATCATGATGATGCATCGATTACCTCATTAATAAAGGATTTAAATAAAATGAAAAGATAATGTAAAATATATGACCTAAACATGTCGAAAACCTATTGGATGGGTGGATTTAGAACCCTTATCACCTTATACTCGAATTATATCAATGTGGGACCTTTTAAATCCGAAACTCATTTTACAATAAAGTAACATTTCATTACATTCCAGGAGTGCCCCTCCTCTCCTCCTATAAAAGGCCCCCAGCTTTACCTCCTTACCCACACTTCCAAAGCCTTTGGCTCAGCCAACACCTGCCCATTTTATCTCTCCACATCCCTCTATAACTATTAGAAGCCTCACTTTGGGCATAAGTCTCCCCAAGGAATCCTTTGAGCTCAAACCAAAGGGAGTTACCCGATTTTAAGGCAATGTCTTCACTTGAGTCGTTTTGTTTTATTTTTCTTCTCCTACACCATAAACTCTTTTTATTCATTTATTTTCTAACAACTCCATTATCATAAATATACTAGGATTTTGTTATAATATGTATTCTATCTACACTTACACACACCTACATCTAATGGTTAAAGAACATACTGTTTCCGTGGATGGCGAATTTCTGCCTCACGAAACGATGATTGTTCAATATTCATCTAACACCGTAAAAGGTGGACATTAATATTTCACTATATTTATATATGATATATAATATATTTATGTTTTCCTTAATCATCCGTATTTTTCTTTTATGGCATACCTTTATGGATTCCATTATGGGTATACGCGATATCTTCATTTTATGAAGTGCGGACTACCTCACCCTCAAAGTGATTTGATTCATTAATACCATATGTGATACATATAAAGGATATATTTAATGACATTATATATGATACCATACTAGAATTAAAATACTATTATTTATCATTATGTTTTAATTCCATTAAATATGAAATAGAAATGGATGTAGCGTTCATGCGTACGTACGGCTTATCGTCTCCATGAACGGTTCATTTCATTTCTTACCTCTAAATGTTATGTAATATTATAAATGAATGAATGTACTGGATATATATGATATATATTATATCTACATCATGAATAAAATTCTGGATATAATGGATATTTTACCACATGAACAACTTGTAATTATAAAGAGTTTATTTTTGACTCAAGTACCAATGATCGTTAAAACGACCGTTATTAACATAAATAATAACATAGTGTTAATGACATTGTAATAAGTGATATAAACGGAATAATGAACTTGAAAAAGTTTCTTAAGAAAGTATAAATTAACTCAAGTTTATTATTCAAGAGATTAAAGAACGATCGAGTCAAGTCGGATCCGAGGTATGGGACTTCATCTCAATATCCTTTCATTGAGGAATAATTTTTTTATACACAACCTTCTTTTATATGGTGTATAAACCTATTTTCATTTTATGTTTATCCGAATGGAATATTTTTTATACAAAGCGTTTTAAGAAACGACAAAAGGGAATGTTTTTGTCGTATGTATGTGGCGACAACGACTTCTCCGCCGCCATGACCATTATTTGAGTTTCGGCTTCCTCTACAAGCCATAAATTTTTTTAGAAGAAAAATAAATACCATGTTTTACTTTTCTTTTATTTTGGTATTGAAAATGGTTTTCATAATGTTTTTATTATATCAATGTGTTGTATTGATATCTTGTGATTGAAATATGGAAATGTTATGTTTCCTTTATGTATCTTTTATGTGATACGATTATGTAACGGTTCTTGGGAATTATTATGAAGACGGGTGGTTCCGTGATAAACTAAGGGCGGGTGAGCCCGATATAGATTTCCAATGAATTGGGTGATGCGAAGGGGTTAAACATTAAGGTTTCTCCAAATAGATTTAGGGAATATACTGTGATGGGTATTCCAAACATAACCAAGAGGGTTACTCCCTACGTAAGAATGTTATGAATGCCTCAACTTACCTGTATGTCTTATGATTTCTATGATTTAATCATGATTTGAAGAGGTATGTTAAAGATCTTATGTTTTATGGGTAAAGTTTGATTTCATTCTTATCTATATATGTACTCATGTTTCATTTCCATATTTTTCTATCCCTTACTGAGCTTTTTATGCTCATCCCAAGTTTTCGAAATGTTTTTCACAGGTCAAGGGAAAGGTACATGATATGATGATAGTGTCAAGGAAGTTTCAAGAAAGTATCCATGTTTTATTTTAAATATGTTTCCATTGATTGGAAAAATGAATACTATCTTTTATGAAACCACTTTATTTAAATGTGGAATGTAATGCATGTTTTCTGATCTAATTCTCTAAAACTCTAAACCTGAAAATATCCTCAATTTGTAATCTGGTAATAACTCAATATTAAGTAAGGTTTCAGAATGGGACCTTATAGTTGGTATCAAAGGTTGGTTTAGATAACTGTAAGAGTTAGAATTCTATTAAATGATTATCCAAAAATATTTTTTTTTGGACAAATTGAAATGATATAGAATTTGAAGATTACCATAATGCTTTATCTAAGACATGTTTGTTCATAATGGTTTTCCATAGAGGAAACAGGGAAGCGGTTCTAGGAAGGCATACAGAAGGAAATAACCTTCCGAATTAGCATCCTGCGATGGTCAGAATTGGAACTGAACAGTTTGTTGCAGTAATGGCGCAATTGACTCAAGCGATAAATGGTGGTGGTATCCATGCACGAGATCAGCCAGATCAACCGCAGAGGAACATGTCAGTGGTGGAACATTTCGTGGGGAAACATCCCCCATCATACAGAGGATCATCTGACCCTATGCTAGCTGAAGGGTGGATTAAAGAGTTGGCGAATATTTTCGATGTCATGGGGTGTTCAGAAAATCAAAAGGTTAGTCATTCTATTTACCATTTGGAGGGTGAGGCAGATCAGTGGTGGTCGATGGTTAAAAATATCAGGGACGCTGATGAGATTGATGCTCTTGACTGGGATGAATTCAAAGGTATGTTTCTAGAGAAGTATTTTCCTAAGTTTGTTCGACTTAGGATGGAAAAACAATTCTTGGAATTGAGGCAAGAGGAAGACTCAGTGGCTGCCTATGATGAAATGTTCACTCGATTGGCAAGGTATGCTCCAAATTTTATCTGAGACCTTGATAGTAAAATAAATCATTTTTACTCAGGATTAAAGCAAAAATATCGAAGGGCTTTAGCTTCTCGTGAGTTAAAAAGTTATTCAAAGCTTGTTCGATTTGCTGAAAAGGTGGAAATAGAGTTTTCCGGTGATCAAGTGTTCTATAACAACCAACAGAAGAAGAGACCGAGGTGGAAGGAGAAAGGAAAGAATTATTCAAAAAAGTCTGATGGTAAGAAAACTAGGTTTCTAGTTTGTGATAAATGTGGTAAAAGGAATGATGGGGAATGTCTTCTGAATTCTGGAAAGTGCTACCGATGTGGTAATATGGGACATAAGGCTCGTGATTGCGCTGAAAAAGATCAAGGTGATGGGAAGACCAAATTTGATTTACAGTTAGTGAGATCGTTTATGTGCAATGAGATGGGTCACTATGCAAACGAGTGTCCGAAAAAGAGCTTGAGTGATGGGAAGAAGTTAGACTATAAGAAAAAATGGGTGGTGAAATCCATTGCAACTACTTCAGTAGATGTCAGGCCATCAAATGAAGTTGTATCAGGTAATTTGTTTGTTTTTTCAGATTATGCCAGTGTGTTGTTTGATTTGGGGTCTACACATTCATTCATCTCTGAAACCTTTTCTAGTAAAATGGGAATACCATCTCAAGAAATGACTCCTGAACTTGTGGTAAAACACCTGGGGAAAATGTTGAGCCACAAAGAATTTATAAGAATCTTCATATCCTTATCCATGGAAAGAACCTACTTGCAAACCTAATAGTTCTAACTCTAGTAGAGTTTGATGTTATCCTCGGTATGGATTGGCTCTCTATTTACCATGCTATGATTAACTTTAGATCTAAAGAAGTTTCTTTTCAGAAACACTTTCATTTTGTGTACAAGAATGAACCCTTACTATTGATAACATATCTAGAGGCTAAGAAACTTGTAAAAGATGGAAATGAATGTTACCTTGCACATATTGTTGAAAAAAAGGAAATGTTCAGATTAATGATGTGTTAGTTTTAAATGAGTATCCTGATTTTTTTCATAATGAGTTTCCTAGAATAATACCAGATCGAGAAGTTGAATTTACTGTTGACTTACTTCCTGATGCTAAGACAATTTCAAAACCCCCTTATCGAATGGATCAAATTGAACTTTTAGAGTTGAATGAGAAATTGAAAGATTTATTAGAGAAAGGTTTCATTCGACCTAGCACATCACCATGGGGTGCTCCTGTTTTATTTTTTAAAAAGAAAGATGGTTCAATGAGACTTTTCATTGATTATAGAGCCTTGAATAACATCACTATTAAGAACAAATATCCTTTTCCACATATCGATGATTTGTTTGGTCAGCTCTAGGGAGCTCAGTATTTTTCAATGATTGAACAGATATCGGGTACCATCAGCTGAAGGTAAAGGAAGCAGATGTTCCGAAGACAGCGTTTCGTACAAGATATGGCCATTATGAATTTTTAGTAATGCATTTTGGGCTAACCAATGCACCTGCTGTATTCATGGACTTAATGAATATAATTTTCCATGAGTTCTTGGATAATTTTGTGGTTATTTTCATTGATGATATTTTGATGTTTTCCAAAAGTAAAGAGGATCATGAAATATATTTAAGGGTTATTTTTCAAACCTTAAAAGAAAAGAAATTGTATTGGAAATTAAGCAAGTGTGTGTTTTGGTTGCAAAAAATTTCATTCCTTGGTCACATTGTTTCTAAAGATGGGATAACTGTTGATTCGGAAAAAACAATGGTTGTTGTAGAATGGCCAAGACCCACAAATGTAACTCAGATTCGTAGCTTCCTTGGTTTAGCAGGCTATTATCGAAGGTTTGTTATAAATTCTTCACGGTTATCTAGTCCAATGACTAAGCTAACTCGGAAGGGTGTTAAGTTTATCTGGACAAAATAATGTGATTATTTTTTTTAGGAATTGAAAATAAGATTGGTGAATGCTCCAGTTTTGGAACTACCTTCCAGGAATGGGGAGTTTGTTATCTACAGTGATGCTTCATTGAATGGACTTGGGTGAGTCTTAATGCATAATTATCAGGTAATTACTTATGCTTCATGACAGTTTAAAACTCATGTGGTAAATTACCGTACACATGATTTGGAATTAGCTGCTGTTGTTTTCGCTTTAAAAATTTGGAGGCATCATTTGTATGAAGTAAAGTGGGAAATATATACCGATCACAAATGTTTAAATTGTATATTAACTCAAAAAGAATTGAACATGAGACATAAGAGATTGCTAGAATTAATCAAGGATTATGATTGTACAATTCATTACCATCCAGGAAAAACAAATAAAGTAGCTGATGCTTTGAGTCGAAAAATTAATGCTTCATTAACAATGTTGTGTTTGTAACGTGATCCTTTGATTAAGGATTTGATGAAATTTGGAATAGAGGTTGTTGGTGTAGGATGTCCATCTATTTTGTTTCAGGTATCAGTGAAATCTTCTCTATCAGACAGAATCAAGCAAGAACAGAAGCAAGACAATGAGTTTCAGAAAAAGGTAGAGCTGGTTCAGAAGGGTAAGTTTCCTGAATTCAACATTGATAATGATTGTGTTTTGAGCATTAGGAAGAGATTGTGTCTGCATTGTGATTCAAATTTGAAGAGAGAGTTATTATGTGAAGCTCATAGTTCTCCGTTTTCAGTTCATCCTGGCGGTACTAAGATGTACAGAGATCTGCAGGAGTATTACTGGTGGGATGGAATGAAAAGAGATATTGCTGATTTTACTGTGAAGTGTTTGACTTGTCAACAGCTTAAAGCAGAGTGGCAGTTACTGAAAGGGATGCTTCAGCCTTTACCAGTGCCAGAGTGGAAATGGGAGAATATATCCACGGACTTTGTTGTGGGATTACTGAAGACATCTCGAGGTAATAATGCAATCTAGTTTATTGTTGATCGCTTGACTAAATCTGCTCATTTCCTTGCTATATGAGATACTTTTTCCCTAGATCAACTTTACCGTTTGTATCTTAAAGAGATAGTCAAGTTACATGGAGTTTCTCTCTCCATTTTATCTGATCATGATCCAAAGATTACTTCTAACTTTTGGAAAGGCCTTTAGAAGTCGTTGGGTACTGAATTAAATTTTAGTATAGCTTTTCATCCTCAATCAGATGGGAAATCAGAACAAAAAATTCAGACTTTGGAAGTTATGCTACGTGATTTTTCGATGGATTATCAAGGAAGTTGGGACCAACATCTTTCCTTGGTTGAATTTTCATATAATAATTGTTTTCATTCTAGTATACAGATGGCACCATTTGAGGCATTATATGGGAAGTGGTGTCGAACTCCAGCTTTCTGGGACGAAGTGGGTGAAAGGATATTAATGGGACCAACATTGGTAGAAGAGATGGCAGAAAAAAGTTTATTTGATACAGAAACACATGAGAACAGATCAGAGCAGGAAGAAGAGTTATGCGGATAACAGGAGGAAGGATCTCTCTTTTGAGGGAGGTGATCATATGTTTCTCAAAGTCTCGCCATGGAAAAGTGTGATGCGATTTGGTAAGAAAGGGAAGCTGAGTCCAAGTTTCATTGGACCATATGAAACTCTGGAGAGTGTTTGATCAGTTGCTTACCGAGTGGCTTTACCTCTGAGTTTATCTCAGATGCACAATTTTTTTCATGTTTCAATGTTAAGGAAGTATATGCGAGATCCATCTCATGTTTTGAGTCCAGAGGTAGTTTAGCTGGAAGAGAACCTATATTATAAGGAACAAATGGTACAGATTCTTGACCATAGGAACCAAGTGTTACAGAATAAGGTGATTCAGCTGGTAAAAGTTTTGTGGAAAACCCACATGGTTGAAAAGGCAACATGCAAATCTGAAAATGAAATAAGGGATAAATACCCCCACTTATTCGATAAGTAAATAAATTGTGGGGACGCAATTTTCTAAAGGGGGGGAGGATGTAACATCCCAAGTAAGTAATGAATAATAGATATTTTTATCTATGTCTATTAATGAATTATATAGTGTTTTAGAGGCTTAAAATGAGAATAAGTCCAATCTTAAGAATGGAATACACTAATGTTTTTAAACGATTGTTTTACTGCCTTTTGATGGAAAACCATTTTTAAATCTATCTTTTGAAAATTGTATAAACTATATTTTTCAAAATAAACTTATTATTTATGATTGGGACATTGAAATTTACATTGGATAATTTTTTGGTATTTTTCTGACAATGTTCATTTTTTAATGAATAGTGAAAAATACTGCAATTTACATCAAAACTGATTTTTCATCTAATTTAATTATATGGTTATATTATCTTTTTAATTGGTTTTAAAGTTCAATTATAATATATTTTTTCCATTTATTCCAATAGTTGTCGTTGGAATCAATTTCACTTTGAAATTGGACTTAAACTAGTGTCAATCTTTTGATACATATTGTTTCATAAAAACACGCTATTTGCTATGACAGTGGGAGTTAATTATTAAATTAATTAATGTAACTTATATGTTATTAATTTTTTAAAATAGACATCATTTTTGAATTCGGAATATCAAATATATCTCAGGGTGAAGTTTTTGTATTTTTCTCAAAAACTTCAATTTTTGATGAATAGTGAAACCACTAAGTGGTATTTCAAAACAGATTTTTTGTTTAAATGAAATTTTACCACCTCTGTTTTTTTTAATTTCAAAAATACGACATACATGGTTGTCATTAAGAAGTAAATTTGGTTCAATGGAATTAAAATAATTTTCTAGTGAATAGTAAATTTTAATTTTTTAATCGCGATTAGAGGTAATTAGTGTAATTTAAGGTAAAAATAATGTTTTAATAATATGAAATGACCTATAAACATGTCCTACCCTTATTGTATGTGTCATGGAGGACCAAGACAATCCATGGGTCAAATTGGGGACCCCATGTAGCCACTTTTCTAGGAACATGACATTAATATCTTTTTATTTAATGTTAAAGTAAAAATGTCACAAACATGAGTCGTTTTACTAAATAAATTTTTACATGGGGTTATACAAGTCAGATTTTTGACTATAAATAGTAATTAAAAAGATAAAAATATTTCCTACATCATGATATTTGTTATATAATTTTTAGACATTAAATAAATTAAATTATTTATGACATCATGATGAGGCATCGATTACCTCATTAATCAAGGATTTAAATAAAATGAAAAGATACTGTAAAATATATGACCTACACATGTAAAAACCCTATTGTATGGGTGTATATATAACCCTTATCACCTTATCATCGAATTATATCAATGTGGGACCTTTTAAATCCTAAAATCATTTTAAAATAAAGTAACATTTCTTTACTTTCCAAGAGTGCCCCTCCTCTCCTCTTATAAAAGGCCCCCACCTCTACCTCCTTACCCACACTTACATAGCCTTTGGCTCGGCCAAACCCTTCCCATTTTGTCTCTCCACATCCCTATATAACTATTAGAAGCCTCAATTTGGTCAGAAGACTTCCCAAGGATGTCTTTGAGCTCAAACCAAAGGGAGTTACCCGATTTTAAGGTAATGCCTTCACTTGAGTCCTTTTGTTTTATTTTTCTTCTCCAACACCCTAAAATGTTTTTATTCATTAATTTTGTAACAAATCTAGTATATTAAATATACAAGGATGTTTTTATAAAAAGTATTCGAGCTACACTTACACACACCTAATCTAATGGTTAAAGAACATACGGTTCCCGTGGATGGCGAATTTCTTCCTCACGAAACGATGATTGTTCAATATTTTTCTAACACCTTCAAAGGTGGCCATTAAGATTTAACTATATTTATATATGATATATAATATGTTTATGTTTTCCTTAATCTACTGTATTTTTTATTTATGGCATACCTTTATGGATTCCATTATGGGTATACGCGATATCTTCATTTTAGGAAGTGCGGACTACCGCCCCCTCAAAGTGATTTGATTCGTTAATACCACATGTGGTACATATAAAGGATATATTTAATGATATTATATATGATACCATACGGGAATTAAAAAACTATTATGTATCATTACGTTTTAATTCCCTTAAATATGAAATAGAAATGGAAGTAGCGTTCATGCGTACGTACGACTTACCATATCCATGAACGGTGCATTTGATTTATTAAATCTAAATGTTATGTAATATTATAAATGCATGAATGTACTAGATATATATGATATATATGATATCTACATCATGAATAAAATTCTGGATATAATGTATATTTTACCACATGAACAGCCTGTAATTATAAAGAGTTTTATTTTGACTCAAGTACCAATGATCGTTAAAATGACCGTTATTAACTTAAATAATAACATAGTGTTCATGACATGGTAATAAGTGATATAAAAGGAATAATGAACTTTAAAAAGGTTCTTATGCAAGTATAAATTAACTCAAGATTATTATTCATGAGATTAAGGAACGATCAATTCAAGTCGGACCCAAGGTATGGGACTTCGTCTCAATCTCCTTTCATTGAGGCATATTTTGTTTTATACACAAACTTCTTTTATACGGTGTATAAACACCTTTGACTTTTATGTTTATCCAAATGGAATATGTTTTATACAAAGTATTTTACTAAACAACAAAAGGGAATGTTTTTGTCGTACATATGCGGTGACAATGACTTCTCCGCCACCGTGACCATTATTTGAGTTTCGGCTTTCTCTACAAGGAATACCTTTTTTTAAAAGAAAAATAAATTCCATGTTTTAATTTTATTTTATTTTGGTATTGAAAATGGTTTTCATATTGTTTTTATAATATCAATGTGTTGTATTGATTTCCTGTGATTGAAATGTGGAAATTTTATGTTTCCTTTATGTATGTTTTATGTGATATGATTATGTTATGGTTCTTGGGCATTATTATGAAGACCGGTGGTTCCGTGATAAAATAAGGGAAGGTGAGCCCGATATAGCTCTCTAATTAATTGGGTAAAGTGAAGGGGTTAAATGTTAAGGTTTCTCAGAAGAGATTTATGGAATATACTGTGATGGGTATTCCAAATGTAACCAAGAAGGTTACTCCTTACGTAAGAATGTTATGAATGCCTCAAGTTACCTTTATGTATTATGATTTCTATGATTTATTCATTATTTGAAGATGTATTTTAATGTTCTTATGTTTTATGGGTAAAGTATGATTTTATTCTTATGTATATATGTACTCATGTTTACTTTCCAAATTTTTATATCCCTTACTGAGCTTTTTATGCTCATTCCATGTTTTTGAAATGTTTTTCACAGGTCAAGGGAAAGGTACATGATATGATGATAGTGTCAAGGAAGTGTCAAGAAAGAATCCATGTTTTATTTTAAATATGTTTCTGTTGATGGGAAAAATAAATACTATCTTTTATGTAACCCCTTTGTTTAAATGTGGAATGTAATGAATGTTTTATGATCAAATTCTCTAAAACTCTAAACCTGAAAAGATTCTCAACGTGTAATCTTGTAATAACTCAAGATTACGTAAGGTTTAATGCTGGGGCCTTATAGATTGTGTCCGACTTCCGTTGAGTTGGTGAATTTGTTTGCAATGTGTACATCTTACATTTAAATTGTTCACAAAATGGTACATATATGGATTCATGGATCATTATATCCCCCATTAATTTTTTTTCACCCAATGCTGATCTCTAGATAGTTTTTATCCCTATCCACACGTAAATAATTTATGAACCCCCTTTGGAAATTTCCAGGGTGCTTCCTTCCACACATTGGACAAGTGGGATGATGAAATTTAATACCACCGTTATATTTTTCCATCACACCACTAGAATAAAAATATATTTTTTATCCACATGATACCCTTGATATTCATCGGTCTCTATTATGAATTTGAGGGAACAATAGGAAATTTACTCATAGTAATCAATGACTATGATTTCTAGGGATTTCCGTAGACAATGTTTTATCCCACCAAAGAAGCATTCGACACCGCATTAGGTGGTAATGTCATATCTGGAGCTGTATCATTAAATTATTATATTTTTCCACATATTACCCTATGTATTCATTTTATTTTGTATTTGGGAAATTTAAGTTCCTTTATATCCTTTTTCATAGTGTTTGGGAAAAATAAATTTTCCAAAACAAATCTATAATTCCTTCAACCCCATAATTTAGATGTATTCCTCGAGCTTTGTATTCATGATAGATTACCACCACTGCTTAGCTTCTCCATATAAATGATAAATAGCAATTATAACCTTATCCTTTTCATAAATTGAAGGTTGATAAATATTTTATTAGTGGAGTGGTTCCATTGTTCCATGATTAAGTGATCGGATTATTCATTGAACAAAAGAGGATATTTTATGATAAAGGTCTCGACGTAAAAATGTTCTCTCTCTGGGGGATTTTTTTCTTCCTACTCCCCTATGATTTTATTTATAAAACAATTCAATTGAGAAAATATCATCACAATATTTTTGATTCTTTCTCCCATAAGGTTGGGAATATAATTTGGGAATTCTTCAAATTTTACTTCTCATTTCTTGTTTACTCGCTTCCTCTATTTTATAGAAATTGTCTAAAATTAGGGGAAAATTAGATTTGAATCTTTTCAACCTATAGAACATATAAACAAGAATTTAAAAAAATTTAGTTTATAGTATATAAATGAAATATGTTTTATTTATATAATAATATAAAGGCTTTAATAAATGTTATCCATGGTATATTTTATAAAATAAACACTTGTGGTTATTTTTTCATATATAATGGTCCTTAATGAGATTACGAATATCATAATGCATACCCCACATGAGTGTTAAACTATTTCTGGAACAAGGCAGGTTTTTAGGAAAAACATCCCAACTGAGTCTAGAAAAATGAATTTTTTATGTTTTACCCATAATAACACAATTTCCTAAGTCACATCCACATCTTGTATCCAAAAAAGAATGAATTTTATTGGAATCCACTTACTCAATAATTTACCCAAATTTAGGGATGTGTTATTATGTTTACCATTATCCTTATGGAATTCTATATAGTTTTATAATAATAATCTCAATAATAAAAAAACTGTCATTTGGTTCAAAAATGTGACAACCAATGTATTTATTACCCATTCATTGATGATTTATTAAATAAGAGTACCCATTATATAACCTAAAATATTAGGAATTATGGTGTCTTTGGGAATGAGGTATATTACATAATAACAAAATACATGGGGTACATCATCATTATTCAAAACATTCATAACATTATCATAATTTTCCACCATACTTAAATCTCAACGGGATAACATTGGGACATACATAAGAAACCGGGAGAGATAATAATAATTGAAAGGGAATAAACATGGGATAAACTGGACAATTTATTACATGTTAGCGAATATGAATATCAATAGAACATAAAATGGGTGGGAAACATGATCATGAATTATGATTCATGGTAACATAAATTCAAAATTCAAATGTGAAAACAACATTAAACATGGACTCATAAACATATGTCAAGGCAATCCACCAAGAAATCATGATGTAAAAAGTATCGTAATGTATTTATTTCACTCAATAAACACTTTTATTTCATCTCATTAAACTAAAACATAACCCAATTATTTGGATCGTTATATTATTTTTGGTGCACCAATTTATTTAATATCAGTCACATGTATAAGTTTTCCACATTGATCATACAACACAAAATAATTATTCATAAAATTTTATTCAAAGATGAAGGAGTGTCGAATAAATACATGGAATTCCTCAATTTGATAATAGTAAGTGTATAAGTATCAACACCCTTTATATATAATATTTATGGGTATTCCCTACACAACAATTTGTCATGGAAAATCACTATGAAATTTTAGCAGCATAACGGAGGCACGTAAATGTTCATGTGTGGTTAAAGGAGACAAAAAGTGATATTTTATCATTTAGAAAAAAGGGATAATAAAAAGGATATTACTGAACATATCCCAACATTATTAATTTGAGATAAAAGGAATAATATAAGGAATATACTTGAATAAAGAGGAGAAGTAGATGATCTCTTACTTTGATAGGGTTATTCCAAACGAATGGTAGGGGAGTATTGTGATCTTTGTGACCCCTTAGGGGTATAGGGTTGGTGGGTAAGTTTAATGACATACATTAAGGTTTTTTAGTTATGATGATGAGTATATTTGGTGGGTTTTATATGAAATGTGATGGTTTTTTTTATAATTATCCAAACATAGGTTTTGGAAATCATACAATAAAGTAAACATAACAACAAAACATCCCTTGTATTTTACATTGGTTTCTACGAAATGGGGTTGGGTTAAATTATTTAATAATTCCAATGGCCTAACTTGTTAATTTATTACTCTTGGTGATGCAGATGTGTGTCATGTTCTTAAATAAATGGTTTTAAACCCTAATAATATAATATTCGTTTAGGTGGATTCCTAAAGGATATATAATATTAATAAAATCACATAAAAATAAAATAATTATAAAGGTAAAGTATATATTTTGATTATGGATACCAATTTGAGTATTAATTACTTATTTTTTGGTCACTCTGATGTCATAAAACACACTATATATTTATAGTGAATTTTATTTTTACCTAAATTTTTTTTGTCCAATTAAAATATGAAAAAACACTATTTCATAATTTCATCATTATAATTCTGAAAATAATATTTATTTTATCCAAATAGTTATCAGAATATTTGAATTTTCTCTATTAAAATATGTATAGATAATTATTTAGAAATTCCATGTTTTCTCAACAATAACAGTTTTCAAACCCCGATAAAATTTTCATTTCAATTCATAAATTTTTTAGGATCATTTAAATTTTTTAAAAATTATTTATTAATAATATATTATCAATGCCTTATTTATTTAAATATTTCATTAATTAATCAAATTAAATCTCCTAATGAAAATAAATTTTACCAGGAATATAATTTGTCTTTTTTGTATAAATATCAAAACCATCTTTTCAGTTACAATATTATGATGAAAATAAAATCACTGTTCTATGTAATATAAATATGAACATTATTAGGGTATTTATATGAATCTATTTATTAAACTATGAAAATACCTAATAAAAATGTGCATAATGGTGAGACGTTAATAGTGTGGTTCGATGTACAAGGTTTTGGAAGTGATGTCAATGAGGTAGAAATTATCCCATAAACGGGTATTCTAACACCATGAGATTTTAAGGGATAGATTATTTTTATTATTTGATGTGGTGTGTTTTATGTTACATGAAGTTTAGTTTTCAATATATGAAACACCGTATTATCTTGCAGATTATGCATCACTATTCTTGGATGGCATTACATGCTAGAGAGACCTTCTTCAATAGCTTGTGTTGTAAACCATACTGAGTTTCACTAAATATAATATATTATTAAAATATTATTATTTAATGGGAAATAAAATAACTGTTATAAATAGTATTAATAACATTTTTAATTTTATATGAAATTAACATTTATATTATGTATTTTCTAGAACATGATATAAGAACAAATACTTATTTTTGTATAAAAGAAGTATTTCCAATGAAAAATTAGCTTTACGGCCTTTTGAGGGTGCACCCATTTTAATTATAGTGGTTAGAACATTATATATTTTATATGAAAAAATAAATTTCTTATTTGGAATAATTACATAAAAATTAAACATCGTTTAAGTAATTATTTTTTCTGATGAAATTCATATTTTGACGAATAGTTCAAAATACTGCATTTTAATTCAAAACATCCTTTTCATCTAATTTACTTATATAGTTAGATTATTTTTAATTGCTTTTAAAGTAATATTGTATTATCCTATTATCATTTAATACAATTTTAGTCTTTGGAAGTAATTTCACTTTTAAATTGGACATAAACACACGACCATCTTTTGATAAGTTTTATCTTCTTAAAAACTCTCTTTTTGGATTTGACAATGGGAATTAATTTTAAATTAATTAATTCAACTTATATGTTTTGAATTTGAAAAAATGGATTCTATATTTGGAATCATAAGATAAAAATCTTGTTAATAGTTTCCTTTTATTTTTTGACATTATGAATAGTAACATTATTAATTATTTTAATTTACCCTGGTAAAAGGTTAAACCTCGAATATAAGGGTAAAAAAAATTATAATCAATTAAAATAAAACATACCTAAAATGTGTCCTAAATTTATTTTATGAGATAATTCCCTCAACGTTTATGTGGTGGTCGATTTAACATAGATGTGAAAATGTAATTTTATATGAATTAATTTAAAGTAAAGAGAATTATGACATAAAAAGTTATCTTTTTCATAAAAAAAATTCATATCGTGTTATATAAGTGATAAATTCAACATAAAATATTAATTTGAAATATAATATTATTTCTTATATCATTGTTTTTTATTTATATTTTTGAGACATTATATAAATAAATTTAATTATGACACAATTATGATGTAGTGATTGATTCATTAATAATTGATTCAAATTACAGATATTATAAATATTAGTATAAATTAAATTTAATCATTTTTAGGCCATAAAACAATTATATGGATTATATTGATATATTACTTTTGATTTAATGTCGTTATTTCAAATGAATCAGGTTTTTATGAACTTGTAAATAATGTTAAGTACGAATAGTGCCCAAAATTGACATAATTAATAACATAAAATATAAAATAGTTTTTCTAAATGATATTAAACTCATACAAATATGATATTCATCCAAATTATTAATAAAATTCTAAATATTTCATAAATGTATTTTTTTGGGTCGTTTGACATGATATTGTGATTAAATTAACACCCAATGTGTAAAAAAACATGATATCACTATAAGATTAAAAAGGGTAAAATAATGATAAACAAAAAAATATAATGATAGAAAAATATTCCAAACATGTAAAAAAATGACTTCATGATGATTATTTGATCCAAAATAATAATATATTTGAATTAAATTTGTTTTGGACAATTTTTCATCAAAATAAAATTTATAATAAATTAATATTTTCAGAATTTCCTAAAGTGCCCATCCTCCCACTTATAAAAGGCGACCACCTCTATCCACATAACTCACACCTCTCAAGCCCCATTGGTGTAACGTCCCGAGTCCGGAGCCCCTCCACTGGTGCCCCATAATCGATTCTCCACATGAACTGAAGCGTGTTTCCCTGAACGCCAGAGGCTGCCGACTAACAGTGAGGGCCTTAGTGAGTCGGTGGGGAAACTATGCCCTAATTCAGTAAGGTTTACAAGGTAAGAAACACAACAATAAACAGCTGAAGTAGTAAACGACATGCATAATAGCCGAAACCAAACAGCGGAAGCAATGTAGATATATAACTATGATGAAAATGATGCAGCAGGTACAAGTATCTAAGGAAAAAAAACACTACAACACGCTGAAATAAAACTGAAACCAAGTGAAAAAGAAAAACAAATAATCTCCTCACCATCGCGAGCCACGGCTCGGTCCCATGCTCACCAACTCCTGATGCAGTCAAGATCCTGGAGTAGAAGTGAACTTTCCCATATCTATACCTACAGCAACAATGTCTGCTTGGGCCAAAAAGCGTGGCCCAAATAGGGTGTGAGGTACAATCCCAGTAGGCAATCACCCAAAGATATGTGCCTAACAGTCAATTAATAAATGGAAGTAATAGAACAAGAAGCAGTAAACAGAAACGTACAAGCAGCTACCATCCACAGTTCTAACAAGTAAATCACACAAGTAAGCAGTCGACAACAAGAAGAAAAAAGGTAACCCTCTGGGTAGATATCACAACCTAACACCTATGGTTCAACATCTATGTACTAGCAACCCTCTGGGAGGCACACACAGTCTCACCCCTCTGGTTTAGCTACGTAAATTAGCAGAATCTCTGGGGAAGCACTCACCGTCAATTCCCCCTATATTCTCGTATCGTGCTAAAGGATCTCTGGGGAAGCACTCAATGTCAATGCTCCCTGTCGCCTGCATCATGGATATACAGACTCTCTGGGGAAGCACTCAACGTCAATTCCCCATATAGTCTCGCATCGTAATTAAAAGACACTCTGGAGAAGCCCTTCCATCAATTCTCCCTTTCGTCTGCTACTCTAGGTTCTCACAATCCTGTGTATAACTAAACAAGCTCAATGCATGTGTAACGCCCAATTAAACCTCAAGAACTACTTGGCTATCAACTAAGGATCAATAGAAATAACAAAACAACAGTTCCACTATCCTACAACTAGGCAAGGCGACTGGAAAAACACCAAACAGGCAGAACAAGCATGGAAAAGAAATCTGAGCACAAACAAATTACTCTAATCACAAGCAATAACCTTTACTGAAGCAAACAAGAAAAGTAGGAAAAGAGCAGGGGGAAAACAAGAAAACACGCAATACCCCATTCACGGGTATTGGTGGAAATTTGCATATAATAATCATCAACTTTCTACAGAAAGGCACAAACCACCTACCTCGATCCGAGGAGATCGATATACGTGAAACTCGACGATAGATTTCTCTTAGAACAACGTGGATCTGATAAAACACACAAAACGTTCATCCCACGATAACTTGGAAACATGGAGGAATCAAGAAAGAACGCTAAATTAGAAGGAAGAACTCAACGCTACGATTCCAACGCAACTAACCGTGCTTGATTCAGAGAATGGACGGTGAGGCAGGACTCCGTCGATGATCTGGCTGCACGGTCGCTCTCAGACGGTCGAAAACTAGAGAAGAAGATGGAAATAGGGGTTAGGCGGGACCCCGGTCTGTTTAATGAAAAAAATTAAAGTACACCTCGTGTACTTCAATTTTTCCATACTCCGAATTAACCGGCCTCCACCTCAGCCTTACACACCATGTGTGTGGCCCGGACACAGCCAACACACGGATTCGAGACGGAACGGAGTACACGGTGTGTACTTCTGAAATTTATAGAAAATTTATTTTCCTTAAAAATCCTAGAAAAAGGGAAAACATACCTGAACGAAGATCCGAGTTCTTACAAACTTCCCCCCTTAATGAAATTCATCCCCGAATTTCCCTAATGAGGTGGAGAAGATTAATTCCCAAACAGCTTCGGCCACTACGATCATACATCGGCCTCCCTCTCCCAGGTCTCGTCCTGTACTCGCCCGTGTTGCCATAGCACTCGTACCAGAGGAATAGACCGCCCGCGGAGAACCTTCTTACTAAGATCGACAATCCGGATAAGATGCTCCTCAAATGACGCATCCGCTTCAAGCTAGACATCCTAAGGCTGAAGGACGTTAGATGGGTCTAAAAAGTAATTTCAGAGCTGAGAGATGTGGAAGATGTCGTGCATGGCCCGATACCTCTGAGGTAGCTGCAACCGATATGCGACCGGACCCACTCTCTCCAAAACCTCAAACGGCCCTATGTACAATGGAGAAAGTTTACCCTGTCTCCGAATCCTTCTGTGTCCCAACCTAGGTGCGACACATAGGAAAACCCAATCACCGGCCTCAAACTCCAGAGGTCGTCTCCACTGATCAGTATAAGACTTCTGCCGAGACTGTGCTGTAGGCATCCTCTTCCAAATCAGCTCCATCTGCTCTGAAGTCTCCTGTACAAGATGAGGTCCCATCAAAGTTGCCTCTCCTACCTCCAGCCAGCATAAGGGTGATCGGCATTGCCTATCGTACAAAGCCTCGTATGGTGTCATATTAATGGTCTCCTGGAAACTATTGTTTTAGGCGAACTCCACCAGAGGAATATGCTTCTCCCATGAACCACCAAAGTCAAGGATGCATTCTTGGAGCATATCCTGAAGCACCTGGATCGTGCACTTGGACTGGCCATCAGTCTGGGGATGGTATGATGTACTCAAAAGTACATGTGTACCCAAGGCCTTCTTAAGTCCTTACCATAACCGAGAGGTAAAGCTCACATCTCTTTCTGAAACAATAGAGCACATAAATCCATGCAGACGAACAATATCTCTGATGTAAAGTTGTCCTAGATAATCGGCACTGAAGGTCTCCTTGATTGGAAAGATGTTAGCAACCTTCATAAGTATATAAATGACAACCCAAACAACATCGTTCCCTCAAGGTGATCTCGGCAACCCGATCACAAAGTCCATTGCAACATCAATCCACTTCCTCTCTGGAATTGGTAACTGCTGTAAAAGGCATGCTGGTCGTTGATACTCTGATTTCACCTGCTGACAAGTAGAACATCTCATGACAAAACCAGAAACATCCATCTTCATACCTAGCCACCAGTATAGGCGATGAAGATCCCGATACATCTTGGTGATGCCAGGATGAACTGCCCAAACTGAGGAATGAAAATACGGCATCAGCTCCTCGTGTATGTCTGCTGGCACTAATACGGGTCCTTGGAAATGCAAGATCTCATCCTCGACCACTGTCCATCTTGGAAGAGGGTCCCCTCCTGACACACTCTCCCGCGAGACTAAGCCTTCTGTGTCTGATATCTGCCTCATCCGTAAATGATCATGTCGCGTGGAGGTAACAGATACCGAAGATCTAAAGGTCTATCCCCGTCTATCGTGCACCTCCAGATGCGTATCAGAGAACAGAGCCATCAGCTGCCACTCACTACTGGCCTCCTGAACTGTCTGAATCTGAGTTCTCCTGCTCAACGCATCTGCCACGACGTTGCCCTTTCCCAGTATATAGTCATGGTCGAAATAAAAGTACTGAAGATACTCAACCCACCTGCGTTGCCTCAGATTCATATCACGCTGAGTGAAGATATACTTGAGACTCCTGTGGTCAGTGAAGACAACAATGTTCTCTCCCAAAAAGATAGTGTCTCCAATAGCGTAAGGCATGAACAATAGTTTCCAACTCCAGATCTTGCATAGGGTAGTTCCTCTCATGTGGCCTTAGCTATCGAGACCCATACACAACGGCTCCATCTCCATACATAAGCACAACTCCCATCCAGATACCCGAAGCATCACAGTAAACAATGTAGCTCTTTCCTAGCTTTGGAAAGACTAGTATGGGTGCTGGCGTCAACCTCCCTTTCAGCTCCTGAAAGGCTAAATCACAAGAATCTGACCATATGAACTTTTCCCCCTTCTTGGTCAGACCTGTCAAAGGTGCTGCTAGAAGAGAAATGTCCAGAATGAAGCGTCTTTAGTATCCAGCCAACCCTAAGAAGCTCCGTACCTCAAAACTGATCTTTAGTTACTCCTAGGAAACTACACCTCTCACTTTCTCTGGGTCCACAGATACACCTGCCTCTGAGATGACGTGACCCAAGAAGTGAATCTGATCCATCCGGAAGTGGAACATCGAGAGTTTAGCATAAAGCCGATGCTCTCTCAGTGTACTCAAAACGATCTCATGGTGGGTGGCATGGTAGTTTCGAGTGTGAGAGTACACCAAGATATCGTCCATGAAGACCACAATGAAGAAATCCAAGTAAGGATGGAACACTCAGTTCATCAGTGCCATGAAAACTGCAGGGGCATTCGTGAGTCCGAAAGGCATGACTGTATACTCGTAAAGACCGTACCTACTCTTGAAGGCTGTCAGAGCTATATCTGATTGTCTAACGCGTAACTGATGATAAAAAGACATCAATTAGTTCTTTGAAAATACTCGGGCTCCTTGAAGCTGATCGAAAAGGTCATAAATCCTCAGCAAAGGATATAGGTTCTTGACCATCAACTGGTTCAGCTTCCGATAATCTACACAAAGTCGAAGGGTACCATCTACCTTTATCGCAAAAAAAAAAAAACAGGCGAACCCCAAGGAGAAGTACTGGGTCGGATAAGACCCTTACCCTGTATCCCCTCCAACTACTTCTTGAGCTCCTGCAACTCAGGTGTGGCCATCCTATATGGAGGAATGGATACCGGTGCTGCTCTTGGCAGGAGATCAATAGTGAAGTCTACCTCACGCTCTGGAGGCAAACCAGAAAATTCATCTGGGAAAACATACCTAATGTTATCCACCACTAGAGGAAATTCCAACTGTGGAGTCCCCTGATCACCAAGATAAAGACTAACAATGTGGCCCGTCACTCCTCCTATCCCAAGATGCTCGAGTCCTGCCCGACTCGCCCGAACGTCCCATTCGCCTCTATGAAGGAAAGATTCACCTTCTGGTGAAATAAAACTAACTCTGTGGTGATAACAGTTGACAACTTCTCGGAAGGGAATCAACATGTCCATGCCAAGGATGACATCATATCTTTTCATCTCTAGGACATAGAGATCCCATAATAAGCGATACCATGCAATCCTGAGAGGGCACTCTCTACACTGACGTATACTAGATGTCATCGTTCCCAAAGGTGTGTCTAGTGTCAACGAGTCAACAGAAGAAATGATGTAGAGTCCAAAGCTCTCCAAAATAGCAACAGAGATAAATCTATGTGTAGAACTAGTATCGAAAGGCCTGAAGATAAAACTGAGGCAACTAAAATCGTACCTCGAATAGTAGAAGGGTCAAGATCCTGATCATGAAAAGTCTGCTCCACGACAAAAGACTGTCCTGCACCGCGGCCCTGCTCCCCTGAGTGACCACTCTGAGTTGAACCTCCCTGCTGGTGATAAGGAACTGGTGGCTGACTTCCATGGCCTCAACCTCCCCCTCGGCCCGAACGACCTGAATAACTCTAGTTCCCTGACTAGTGAGAGACTAGTGAGGCTGCTCCTGAACGAGGAGTCATGGGAGAACCCTAGTAACCTGATGCTGGTGAGAAAACCTGGAAGAAACACTGAAGGTGGCCCATCTTGCCGCAAGATCGGTAGTCCACGGGGTCTCTCTAGCACTGCGGCCACGTGTGCCCTGTCTGGACGCCCTGGTAGCATGTAACCTGGCTGCCTGATGATGCGTCTCGCTTCCTCTTATCACCATGCGTAGGCTCCCTACGACACTTCTTGCTGTCATCTGAAGGGAAGATAGCTCTAGAAGCATAACCTCCCTGGCTCACAGCTCCAGAGTCTCTCAGATTGCGCTCTGCAATCAGTTCCTGGTTGACGATCGAAGTAATAGAAGTCAGCTGGAAGATGTTAACCTGTGAAGTGGATCTCCCGCATGAGTCCATCCCAAACTTCCTCACCTAGAACACCCCACTCCCATCCCGAATGGGTGTAAAACACTTCAGCTCAGTGAAACGAGATGAATAATCCATGACAGATAGAGTACCCTACTCTAAGCTCATGAACTCCCGGGCCCAATCGGCCCTCAGGGTCTCCGGGCAGAAGTAGTCGTAGAACACGCGCTGAAACTCCTCCCAACCCGTAATGTGCTGCTGAAGCTCCTGTGAGATCTCATACCAACACCTCTTGGCGGAGTCTCAGAGCAAGTAGGTGGCGAGATGGACCCACCTCTCTGGGGGCGTCTCCAGATGATTGAAGATAGTCATCATGGATTCCATCCATGACTCTACAGCCTGAGGTCCCCCCACCCCCGAGAGCATGGGAGGATTCTGCTGCTGAACGACCTGCATCAAGCCTTCCATAGATGAGGCAGGAGGTGGTGCACCCTGGAAGGCCTTCATCATCCTCATCAAACCTTCCCTGAACTGTGCATCAGCGCCTGCGACTGGTACAACAACCGGTGCCAAGGCTGGCTTGGCTGGGGGATCGACAGGAAGTCCCTGATCAGCCCTGCCTGGCGTCTGATCACTGCCGGACGACAGATGTACAACTGGAGGACGTCTCAGAGGCATAGTTTTGAATGATCAAAAACAACACCTTAGATCAAGAAAACAAGGACAAGGAACACATGAGTAGAAAATGGGAACATAGGAAGAAAAACACACATGATTTCAAAACTCGACTACCTGGTGTGTATAAAACTACACGGTGTGTCTTCTTAAACCACTGACATGGGCGTCTACTCTCACCCTACAAGTCGTGTACACTTCAAACTACATGGCATGCTGACCCCCACACATGGTGTGTACTTGAAAACTATTCCCCTGCCTGGGTCTCCTTACACGGCTAACCCACATGATCCGACTCAACCCAAGACTACATGGCGTGTTCGAATCAAACACGACGTGCACTAGACGAGGCTTTGGCGGTCCGTGTTGTTGAGTACACGTCCGTCTACACGCCTGGACCTTACACGGTGTGCTCCGATCAAGAACGGCATGCATAGGAGAAGGTGACACCGTCCCGTGTTGTTTGTGACACAACCGAGTACCTGGGCAAAACTACACGACGTGTTCCCTGTGGCCACGGCGTGTTCTACCCTTTCTTCCCCGGCCCGTGTTGTTAGTGACACGACCAGGTACACGGCTCCGGACACACACGACGTGTATCAATGGTACATGGAGTGTTCCCAAAGTTACTCCCATGACACCATGTTCTTCTCACACGGTCAGTGACACGGCCTGGAAACTACACGGTGTGTATCAGAAAGATACATGCCATGTATTCTGGGTTTTTCTGGGCAATTGCTCAGAAACTGCACAGAATCCCAGAACACAAAAACAAGGTGAAAAGTTCCAAATTCTGATCCGTGAGGGCCCATAACACCACAATAACCAAAATTTGGCGTTCAATTTAAGCAAAGAACAAAAAAATAGTTTTCTAACATAACATTAGAGAATTTATCAAACAACTATCACAACAACATGCATAATCTACACATAGTCTATCACAACAGTATGGAATCGCTAATGCACCCTAGATGGCATGGAAAGAATGCATGGCATGTGATTCCTACAATTTTCTATATGATGCATGAGATGGCATACCCTCATCTCACCAGGTTACAACACAAATAGAACCGAAATATCAAAACAATAACCACACAAGTTATACGAATCACTCTAGGTGAAAACATACCAACCATAAAATCTCAAAACTAGAAAACTCTAATTAACGAGGTAGTATGGCATTTCCCTGTACATGGGTTAGCTACTCCCGAGCACAGCTTTATGCCAAATACCGAATCCATCCTATGCCTGTATAATGCCTCTAAATAGTAAGACAAGAGAAAATAACCCCTATGATACCACTTTGTAACATCTCGAGTCCGGAGCCCCTCCACTAGTTCCCCGTACCCAGTTCGCCACATGACCTCAAGCGTGTTTCCCCGAACACCAGAGGTTGCCAACTAGCAGCGAGGGCCTTGGTGAGTCAGTGGGGAAACTATGCCCTCATTCGGTAAGGTATAAAAGGTAAGAAAACAACAATAAATAGATGAAGCAGTAAAGAACATGCATAACAACAGAAACCAAATAGTGGAAGCAATGTACATATATAACTATGAAGAAAATAATGCAGTAGGTACAAGTATCTAAGGAAAACAGAAAACAAAACAATGTGTTGAAATACAACTGAAACCAAGCGCAAATGAAAAACAAATAATCTCCTCAGCATCATGAGCCACAGCTCAGTCCCATGCTCCCCAGCTCCTGATGCAGTCAAGATCCTGAAGTAGAAGGGCGCTTGCCCTTATCTATACTTGCAGAAACAAATTCTTCTTGGGCCCAAAAGCATGGCCCAAACAGGGTGTGAGGTACAATCCCAGTAGGAAATCACCCAAAGATCTGTGCCTAACAGTCAATGAATACATGGTAGTAATAAAACAAGAAGCAGTAAACAGAAAAGCACAAGCAGCTACAATCCACAGTTCTAACAAGTAAAGAACACAAGTAAGCAGTCGACAACAAGAAGAAAACAGGTAACCCTCTGGGTAGCTCTCATAGTCTAACCCCTATAGTTCAACCTCTATGTACTAGAAACCCTCGGGAAGGAACACACAGTCTCACCCCTCTTGTTCAACTACGTAAATAAGCAGACTCTCTGGGGAAGCACTCACCGTCAATTCCCCCTATAGTCTCGTATCATGCTAAAGGCTCTCTGTGGAAGCACTCAATGTCAATTCCCCCTGTGGCCCACGTCATGGATCTAAAGACTCTCTGGGGAAGCAATCAACTTCAATTCCCCCTATAGTCTCGCATCGTAATTAAAAGACACTCTAAAGAAGCCCTTCCGTCAATTCTCCCTTTGGTCTGCTACTCTAGGTTCTCACAGTCCTTAGTATAACTAAACATGCCCAATGCGTGTGTAACGTCCAAGTAAACCTCAAGAACTACTTGGCTATCAACTAAGGCTCAATAGAAATAATAAAACAACAGTTTAACTATCCTACAACTAGGCATGGCAACTGGAAAAACGCCAAACATGCAGAACAAGCATGACAAAGAAATCTGAGCACAAACAAATTACTCTAATCACAAGCAATAACCTATACTAAATAAAACAAGAAAATCTAGCAAACTGCAGGGGAAAAAACAAGAAACACGCAATACCCCGTTCACGGGTACTGGTGGAAATTTTCACATAATACACATCAACTTTCTACAGAATGGAACAAACCACCTCCCTCGATCCGAGGAGATCGATATACACGACCCTCGATGACAAATTCCTCTTAAAACAATGTAGATATGAGAAAACGAACAAAACCTTCATCCCACGATAACTTGGAAACAAGGAGGAATCAAGAAACAAGGATAAAGCAGAAGGAAGAACTCACTACTGCGATTCCAACGCAATTGACCGTGCTCGAATCAGAGAACAGACAGAGAGGCAGGACCCCATCGACGATCTGGATGCATGGTCGCTCTCGGATAGTCAAAAACTGGAGAAGAAGATGGAAATAGGGGTTAGGTGCATCTCCAGTCCGTTTAATGAAAAAAAGAAAGTACACGGCGTATACTTCTTGAGTACACAACCTGTACTTCAATTTTTCCATACTCCGAATTAATCGGCCTCCACCTCATCCTTACACACCGTGTGTGTGTCCCGGACATGGCCATCACATGGCATCGAGCCGGAGTAGAGTACACGGAGTGTACTCAAAAATTACACATCGTGTACTTCTGAAATTTCCAGAAAATTTATTTTTCTTAAAAACTCCAGAAAAAGGGAAAACATACCTGAATGAAGATCCGGGTTCATACAATTGGCTTATCCAAATTCTTCCCAAGTAAGATACAAACATACATACTATCCTCTGAGAAGCCTTACCTTTGGTAGAAGGAAGTTGATGAAATCCTATTGACTAAAATAAAAAAGATGTTACTGGATTTAGAGGTAACGTATTCTCTCAATTTCATTTCTTTTATTTTCCTTCTTCATTCCCTGTGATATTCCTAATATATGATTAAATAAAAACATCAGTATCTTCAATATACTAGTATGTTGTTATGAGATTTATTTTAACTATAATTTTCGCACACATCCATCTAATGGATACAAACATATTTTTTCTTTGTACGACGAACTACTGCCTCACGAAATGATGATTGTTCAATTTTATCCTTCCACCTCTCATTGTGGAAATTATGATTTCACTATTTCTATATATGATATATATTATATTTATATTATCTCTATTCTTATGTGTTTTTTATTTAAATCACACCTTTATGATTTCGATAATGTGCAAACACGATAATTTCATTTGAATATGGGTGGACTATCGCCCCCTCAAAGTAATATGACTCGTTCATAACATACATTGTACGTATAAAGGTTTAAATTAATGAACTTATGTAACATATATAACATATATATTACATTATAATTTGAATATTCCTATGTATTATTTAGTTTTTATTCCCTTAATATGGAAAAGTGATTAATCTAGCGTTCATTATTACATACGACCTACCCTCTCCATGAACGATGTATTCAATTTCATATATTTATCTATTATATTTAAATATATAATTAATATATATGATATATAAATAATTTTTTACATTATCTAAGTACTTAAATCATGATATAACTAATAATAACAAGAATAATTTTTTTAAAAAATGTACGATAAATAAAATGATTATTACGCAAAACATTGCTTTTACATGGAATAGATAAATGAACAGGTAATATAAAGTAATAATTGAATCATATATGATGTCATAAATAATATTATGTTTCTGTGACATGTTATTAATATGATTAAACACATTATACAATATTTATGGACACATACAGAGGATATTAGTCCTATGGTAAAGGAAATTTTTGCAATATTATTTTTATCTGAGATTGTTTATTCATAAGTATTTACTGAGGTATATTTATCATTCAGGCCCATGTTTTCTAAAAAAGCTTCATAAAATATTTACTATTATTCTATGTATTTTTAATTTCATTTTAAAACATTTTTACAATTACTACATGGTTTGTAAGGAAACATTATTTTGGTTACCATCGGGTTAGTTTATGTTTTCTACGAAAAAATTACGAGGAGGATGTTTTTTAAAATTATATTTGATAAAATGATTTTAACTCTTTCATAATGAATAATATACATAATAATTTCTTTACCTGATTTATTACTTATTTTCAATAAAATGTTTATCTTTTTAAATTGCATGAATTTTTGGGAAAAGAATATGTTTTAAAGAAGAAAGGATACTTTCCCCAGAAATTACGTTTGATTTCTTTATCAAAATTATTTTACATATAAGGTGACATAGGGTTATGTTTATGTCCCTATTATAAAATTTATTTGATTGTGTTTATTATGGAATTATTTTTATGATGCCTATTTATCTTATATTTATTAGGTGTGAATGAAATGATGTTTAAGAATCCCATTTTATTTCGTGGGTTTTTCTATATTGAATGATTTATGTTTTTGTGGAACAAGTTAGTATAATTTCATTATGAGATGGGTGAGAACTGTATATCCCTCCCATGAATTTAGTAAATATTTATAACTCATTAGATACACATGATTATAATGACAAGTTAATCTGGTACAGAAATAAATGGTTGGAATGACATCTAATCATTGTTTAGTAATTTACATTGTCCACTATGACGGTCTTGGCAGCAATGTCTTGGATACTATAGAAATAATATTATGTACTTATTAGTTTTCCACAATTACATTTTTTATTCCAATTCTATTATATCATGGTTAATGATCCTTTATGATCTATGCCTTACATACTACCAAGATTTATTTCATGACTCATGATTTTGATGTTCAAACATTATGTTCATATTTTTATGTTCAAATGTTTATGGTTCATTTCATGTTATTCTTGTTTACCCTTTTTGAGAATTTGAGCTCACACGTTTTTTGTTTTATTTTCCCTAGGATATAAACACATGTTTTAGGTAGGAAAACACTAGGGGAAGATCTTCAAGGGTGATTTTGAGGATCTATCACCAAGTTAAAAGATTATGTTTTGAGATTCCAAAGACACTAAACTAATATGGTCTTTGGGAATATAATTGTGTAATGTATTAAGTATTAGAAAAAATGAAATTTCAATGTACATCATGCTTCGGTCTTTAGGGTAGGTATCAGAGTGATGGTTTAGTTATCCATTAGAAACTTGGATGTGAAAACTTTAGAGAGATCCCTAGAGATATTTATATGGTATGTCTAGGGATGTCCCTAAGGTTAATTATAACTATTCCTTGTAGTCCTAAAATTGTGGTAATGATCATTAATAGCCTCAGATTAAACCTATGATGTTAGAGATTGAAATTACTCAACCTTTATTATATTGTTTTATTTGTATGATTTCTGCCTCACATACTATTAGTTTTTGGATTTTAGATGATAACAAGAACCCAAAGGAACCATGTTAATGATCAATGCAATGGGAAGTGAAATGATTGACCTCCTGAATAAGAAATGATGTTGTAGATGGAATGAAAAATATTATTTCTATACTTACAAAAGCTATGAATCATTCTAGACCTCCAAATTAGATGAGATGGGAGCAACATTCTATTGAGTCCTTCATAAGGAAACATCTATATTCTTTTGGCGGGTCTTCTAATCCACTTGTTGCTGAACAATTATTCCATATCATTGAAAAGATATTAACCATACTACACTATTCAGAACATGAAAAATTAATTTATGGATCTCTTGCAGTTCACTTTCTCCAAACATTATTCTCTATCACTATCCATCAGAACATGATGGTCATATTTCTCTTACATATCTGTGTTTTCACTTCCCACCAATGCAGTCCTATGTGGAATCCCTCTGATGAGTTACTTTGGGCAACTGTTATGTTTCAAACATTTCATTTTAAAAATATGTTTTAGTATTCCTTTAATGATTTGGGTTTTCATGAATGAAGATCTCATGTATTAAACCATTTAAAACTTTGATGAATTTCGAGAGAAAATTTTATTTTAAGATGGGGTGAATGTAACAATCCGATATTTTAGGGGATGTATTCTTTTTATTATTTGATGTCTTCTATTTTATGATAAAAAAATTTCTTCTTTCATCATATTTAACACTATAATTTCTTGAATTATACTCCACAATATTATTGGATTCTGTTACATGCAAGAGTAACCTTCCTTATTAGCTTGTGTTATACACCATACCGAGTTTCACTCCTCAACGATATATTATTAAAATATTATTTTTTAATAATATATAATCTAATATTTATGAACATTATTAACCGCATTTTCAATTTTATATAACATTAACTTTCATCTTATGTATTTTCTATAACATGATATAAGAACAAATACAATTTTTAGGGTAAAAGAAGTATTTTTATGAAAATGTTGTTTTCCTCCTTTTGATGATGAACCCATTTTAAATGTCGTTTTTAACACTTTTCTGTATTATATTTAAAAAAATAAATTTCTTATTTTGAATTGGTACATCAAAATTATGCATGGTTTATATTTTGTTATTTTTCTGATGTAGTTCATATTTTAATGAATAGTGAAAAATATTGTCTTTAAATTCAAAACTACCTTTTGGTCTAAATGATTTATATGGTTATTTTTTTTCAATTAGTTTTAATGGGTAATTTGATTGTTATTTTTTAATTTAAAAAATTTTGGTCATTGGAATCAATTTCACAATTAAATTGCACAAAAAAGCATGAAAATCATTTGATATGTTTTTATTTCTTAAAAACCTGATTTTTGTTTTTGACCAGAGAAATTAATTTTAAATTATTTACTGCAACAACTGTGTTTTGAAATTTTAAAAATGGATTCTGTATTCTGAATCATAAATTCAAAATTATGTGAATATGTACTTTTTATTTTTAGACATTATGAATAGTAACTTCAGTAATTATTTTTATTTACAATGGTTAAAGGTTAAATATAAAAAATAAGGAAAATAATAATAATTTAAAAATATAAAACTATCATAAAACGTGTCTTAATCATTTTGGATGAGATATTTCTGGCCATGGTCATCCTTTGGTATATTATGGGAACCCATGGATCAACATGGATATGAAACTTCATTTTATAAGAATTAATTGAATGTAAATAAAAATATAATATAAACATGTATCTTTTACTAAAAAACATTTATATGGTGTTCTATAAGTGATCACATGGACTATAAATATTAATTATAAATATAAAAATATTTCATACATCGTGGTTTTTTAATTATAACTTTTAGACTATAAGAAAATTAAATTAAATTTTGACACAATGATGATGCAATGATTGATACATTAATAATGGATTTAAATAAATGATATTATAAATATGTAAATAAATGTTATTTTATTATTTCTATTCCATGCACGAATTTTATGCATTATATTGACATATTTTATTTTTTTAAATGCCTTTTTTCGAAGGAATCAGGTTTTCATGAATTTGTAAAAAGGAATGTTTGAACTGTGTCTATAATTGATATAATTCATTTCATATAACATAAAACTGATTATTAAATGATGTTAAATTTAAAAAATATTATATTCATTTAAATGGTTAATAAAAGTCCAAATACGTCATAAATTACTTTTTTTGGGTCTTTTTCATTATATTGTTATTACATTAACCCACAATGTGTAAATTATATGGTATGAGTGTAAGTTTAAAAAGGGTAAAATAAGGGTTCAACCAAAAAGTTAAAGATAAAAAAATATACACAAAATGTATTAATATTATTGTTTGAGGGTTATTCTAAAAGTATTCATCTTCAATTTTAAATAATTAAGTTTTGGAACAAATTTATTCGAATTTGAATTTATAATAAATTAATATTTTAAGACTTTCCTAAAGTGCATGTCCTCCCTTTTATAACAGGTCACCACCTCTACCAACATAACTCACACCACTAAAGCCCCATGGATCATCCATATTCTACACAAATAAGCTCCCACAATCCCTACCTTCTTATTATAATCATTACCTTTGGAATAAGGAAATTAAATTAATCCTTTTGGCTCATATCAAAATAAGTTAGTCGATTTAGAGGTAACGTCTTATCTCAAGTTTTTTTATTTTATTTTCCTTACCCACTACATATTATCTTATTATTCATTAATTATATAACAACACCATTTTCCACAATATTCTAGAATATTTTTATGAGATGTATTATAACTACACTTACACACACCTATATCTAATGGATACAGATATATCGTTTCTATGTGTTGTGAACCACCGCCTCACGAAACGATGATTGTTGGATTTTCTCTTACAACATCTAATGGTGTCCAATATTATAGAACTATATATATATATATAATATAATATTAATATTTTCTATTTTATTTTGTATTTTTCCATTATACTTTTATGCTTTACATAATGTGTAAATACGATAATCTTATTTGAGGAAGTGCGGACTACTACACCCTCAATGTGATTTGACTTAATTATGAAATACATGAAACATTTATAGGACATAATTAATTAAATTATGTAAAATATATAAAATATATATTATATATGAATTATAATATACCTAAGTATCATTAATTATTCATTTCGTTAATATGGCAATTAAAATAATGTAACCTTCATGCGTTTGTACGACCAACCATCTCCATAAACAGTGTATACCATTTTATGTATCCATCTATTATATATAGTTATATACGTAATATATATGATATATAAATCATGTTTTACGTCTTTATTGAATTATATAAAAATATAACTAATAATATTAAGAATAAAAAGTCAAAAAACATATGATGAATAAAATGATTATCACCCAAAACATTGCTTTAACATGGAATTGATATATGAAAGGGTAATATAATGTAATAAGTGTATATTATACGATGTAATAAATATGATTATGGATATGTAACAAGTGAATAGTTTTTTTAACCTCACTATACAGGTGTTTTGGTCACATACTAAGGATATCAGGCCTAAGGTAAGGGATATTTTTTCAATCTCATTTTTATTTGAAATTGTTTATTTGTAAGTATTTACTAGGGAATATTTATCATCAATGCCAATGTATTCTACAAATTATTTCATAAAATTTTTATTATTCCTATATGTATGGTTAACGTTTGTTTGACCCATTTCTTAGTTTTACTACATGGTTTGGAAATACTCTTTCTTTCATTTAATATATGGTTTAATTTTTGACTTCTCCCACAAAAGTATGAGGGGAATTTTTTTAAATTATATAGAATTAATAGATTTCTACGCTTTCATAGCGCATTATTTCCATGAATATCCCATTACAATATATCATGTTTATTTTCAATTAATATTTTTTTTAAATTCAGGACATTTTAAGAAAGGAACATGTTTTTTAGGAAGAAAGGATACATTCCTCCTAAATGTAGTTTAAGTGTTTTATCCAAATTATTTTCCATTTAAGATGACAAAGGGTTATGTTTCTATCCATATTATAACATTGATTTCATTTTTTTATGATTTAATTACTTTTATAATGTCTATTTATCTTATATGGATTATGTATTGATGAAATGATGACTATTAATACCATTTTATATCATGGGTTATGGTATGATGAATGAATTTCGTTTTTGTGGAACATATAAGAATGATTTAATCATAAGGTTGAAGGGACCTATATCTCCCTCCAATTGATTGGGTAAATATCCATATCTCCTAAGATAGACATGATTAGAATGACATGTAAACCTAGTTTAGTAATACATGGATGGAATGACAAGTAAACATGATTCGGTAATGGAATTTGTCTACTATGATGGTCTCAATATAAATTCATAGGCTACTATGGAAATCACATCATGGTCTTATTAGTTTTCCACAATTACAAGTTCTATTACAATGCAATTGTTTCATGGTTAATGTTCTTATATGATCTATTACTTATATACTTCCAAGAGTTATTTTATGACTCAATATTTTTATGTTTAAACATTATGTTCATGTTTTTATGTTCAAATGTTGACGGTTTGTTTTATTTTATCCATGTTTATCATTATTGAAAATTTGAGCTCACCCTTTTTATGTTTTATTTTCTCTTGGAAATAAATAAGGATTTAAAGTAAGAAAAAAGGGGATGATATTTATGGGAGATTTTTAAGATCATTCACCATGTTAGAAGATAATGTTCTGAGCTTCCAAAGACACTGGAATAATACGGTCATTGGGAATATGTTAGTGTAATGTATTAAGTATTCCAAAAATGAAACTTAATGTTCATTTACATAAACCATGGGTCATTATAGGTTCTCTCATGCTTTAGTTGTTGGATATTTTAATGGGATTAGTCAATGGAAATTCAATGGGATGTCATCTCCATTGTATTCTATAATAAATGTGATTCATATGGTACGATACAACTTGTTGAGGCTATCACTTATTTTTCCTATTTCAATTGTATTTTTCAAAACCATACATTTATACTAATAATTTTATCATTATTCAATGTCTATATTATCAATGTTTATTATTATTAATAGTCATTTAAATATTTTTGAATATAATAAAAAAATTAGTTCATGTTTTTTATATTACCATAATTCGTATTGTGCAATTTTTATAAACTACTAAGATAATATTACTGATAATAGTTTGGCTCATAAAAGGCATGTTTCATAATACCCATTAACAGTTTTATATAATGGATGAAATAGAATACATTTTAAATTAGTTTGAATCAAAAAAACCCATCTATGAACCAACCGGGGTAGTCCTGAACATTCCAAATAAATAATTGTTTTCCTAATTCAGATTCACACGGTTACTAATTTTTTATTAGATAATACATGTCATTAATATTTATGTTATAGGTATTAATAAAACATATAGGATTATATACAAAACTAAAAACCCTACAACCCAATGACTAGTAGGAATTTTAATGATCTAATCAAGAGAATAAAAAATCTAGGAAAATATAGTCAATATAAATATGAAATATTGGATTCTAAAATTAGGTGATACGACATCAGTATATCGAAAAACATATTGAACACCAATTGACACTACTCGTTTCATGCTTGATTATGGGAAGTCATGTAACTTACTTGTGAGAAAAAATAGCATTATTTTTGGGAAATAAATATTATAAAATTGGATTCCAAACAAACTAGGAAAAAAAATTGTTCCAATTGGATGTGATGGAAGGGATGAGAAGGGTCAATTGTGAAAATTCAACGAATTATAAATACAAACGGTTGATTGGCGCATCAAAATATATATATTTACACTAGGGAATAAATTAATGATGTTCATTTCCATTCTATAATTAATCCATAGAAAACTAAAATATTTATTGTGAGGACCATTCAATATTGTTGAGTTTTCCCTTAATGAATAATAGAAATTCAAAGAGGTGGAAAAAAACCCTTTAAATTCAATGATCACTGATTAAAAATAATCGCTAAACTATTTCAGAAATGGCGTGTTATTTTATTAAAATTATATCGATTTAAGGTTTTTCATACTTTGGATATTAAACATAACATTGAATATGAGTCAACTTATGTTAGGTTCTGTTGGATAGACTAGGTTTAATGAGATTCTGACAGTTATGTTTCGTTGGCAGTTATCCAGAGAGTACTGTCCAAAAGATGTTATACAATAGTTGTTTTTACCTCATGTACCAATTTCATGATGTTTGTTTTTTTGGGATGGAAAAAATATTTACACACAAATTTTACATAATAAATTTCATTTACAACAAGAATATTCTGGCCAAATATCTATTCCATGAACCTACAATTCACAGGAAATACCCAAAAATCCCCCACACACTCAAACTCCTCTCTACTCTTCCACTTGACCTCTTCGTTCAATGATCCTTTATCAAACCGTCCTTTGGAGGTGCAATGATCATATTTTGTTCTTAATCCATATTTGAATATCTTTATTCTTTTTAACAGTGTTATCCCACATGAATACTAATACATTTTCTTCATTTAAACATGTATCCCATCATGATAATTCATCCACACCCACGAAATTAATGCATGATCTCCCACAAGCACCAATATATCCATCCAAACAAACATCTATATTGGATTATACTTCCGAGTAACCTTCAAACCATAAGTATTCATCCTACCACCATTCATTGGGTGTTTCCCAGCAATTATAGATCTACCATATCCTCTAATTTTTCAAGAACAAGCCTTATATCTACTTAGTCAATCATCTGTACAAGCCTATGCAGACTAATAAGTTGCTCAACCTTTTCAAGGTATGAATGATTGTTTGAGTAGTAGAACTCTTAGAGTTAATCACCTGCATGCATATCTAACATGTCATCAAGGTATGTTATGATATGTAACAAGAATTATTTATTCCATTCCTAAAAATATTATAGCTATATAATATTAACATCTCCATCGTATTGGGAGGTCAACCATGGTAATGCATGCTAGGGGAATTTTGAGAGGGATGAGTATTTATACTTCTAATTTTATTCCTCATTAACATAATAAATGTTTCACAATATATAAGTAGGGTTGAAACCAGGTGAAGATGGGTATTGATATTATGTGACCCCAAAGCATCCACAATACTCAAATAGAGAATAGAAAATAGCTAAGTGGTTCCTCCCTGTGGATTTTTCATACAAATTTGGCCCATGCATTGATGGACCAGGGTGACTCCCATAGGTCCGATAGCTAGATTGAAGTTATAACTTTATATTACTCAATGGGAAGCCTCACTATGAAAATGGCATCATAATCACCATTTATTATTAAGAATAGGCAAGGAGAGCTCATTGCAAATTGATGGGTGAGATAATTTTTAAACACCTAGGATGTCATTTTGGTATCCTCAAATAAAATCACCACTATCATTTGTAAGGCCAAATTTGTCATTTTATCTTCAATTTATCTATGAGTTTGAGCCTATTTAGAAGATAAGTATGAGATATTAGTGGACTCCTAGGTATTATTAGGATTCAGATGAGGTTTCAGCTCCCCATACTCCATCCCATTATGCACCCTCTCTTGATACACCAGGAGAATACCATGAACCTCCGATTTCTATTGATTATAATACTATACCTAACCACCCCTCCAAATCATTAACTTTGTACAAGGTACCAACCCCTACCCATTCTATGAGTACCCTAACATTTCCATTACATACATATGAGTTGGTCAATGAAAAATATAGGGTTCTCTAGTTATTTCTATATCACTAGAGGAGGATCTACAATCACATCAGTATTCCCTTAGCTAATCCAACCTCATTCCATAAAACTAACCCTTATTGTCGAGTTACCACTCCTTCCACTCACCCACCTTCTTCATAAACATAGAAAACATCATTTATATATGTTAAATTCAACAAAAAATATTCTTCTGAAATATAATATATTTATCTTCATCATAGTATTTTTTTTATTATTTCTTTAAATAATAAATATATAAAATAATTAAAATAATTGTGGTAGTGATTATTTTATTAATAGAGATAGCAAATAGATGTTATTAAGAATATTATTGTAAATATAGTTTGGGCTAACTAATATGTTTAATGAATTTTATCTATGGTCTTGACATCCTAGGAATATAATAATATTGTTTTTTTGAATTTGTCTTGTTACATTAATATTTTTATGAATCGTTGAACTGAATAGAGTCAAAATTTATACTAATGATTTTTTTATCCAAATAATGTTACATTTAATTATTTAAAAATCATTAATTGTTTTTAATATATATATATATATTAATTATGATATGGTATAAAATCTTTTAATTTATTTTTTATGCCGTATTTATGTTGAAATATTTAAATATTTCACCATTTTATATTGGATTATTTTTTACCGTAGAAAAAAATTTAATAGAATATTAAGTGTTAATTAAAATGATAAGGGTTAAATTGGCCGATTCACTTTTAAAAAATTTAATAGATGATGGTATTAATACCGTATCTCATACAAGCTTGCAAATTTGGAAATTTTGATGGTTTTGGGTAGGGATTTATTTTATTATGAATTATTATTTATTGATTTTCCAAAACATCCCCTCACACCAATTATAAAAGGCCAACTCTTCCATCACCTCTTCACATCACATTGAGCCATCAATCTTGGACAAACCCTACTATTTTCATTATAAATATCCCTATTTACATTCTACAGGTTATTGTAATTACCATAGATCAACTCTACTACTCTATAAAGATATTTAGGGGAAGCACGTTGAGGAAGAAGTAATATCTTCCACCGATTCTTTCAAAATAATTTCTTCTTCTAATTCCTCTTCATTAGTTGTTTCGTTATGAAGTTACAACATAATTATAAGTCATATAATTTTATGTCATTATAATTACTAAAAAACCATATTACGCCTTCTATACATCCTACGAAAAATTAAATCACCAAGCGTGTGTACATAAGTCTTACCATCTCAACGTTGTGGTGTAATCTGTTTTTCACCACCACCTTACATGGAAAAGTATAATGAGGGGAATAATAAAAAAATTTAATATTATTATGAATTATTTTATACCATCCACTTCAATACCAGTCATTAAATTTGGGAATTATATCATCACTAGTGCATAAGTATGCCTTACTGTCTCCATAATGTGAGGTGATTTTTTTTATCTTTATTAAACCAAGATAATATACATTAATGGATTGAATAAATAGGATATATATTATACTAATATAATTATGTAAATGATATAATAATATCTTATTAATTAGAAAATTATCTTATCATATAAGACTTTTATAAGAACAAAAAGTAGTTAATATCCAAAAAACAAGTGGCTATGAAATGTTACTAACAAAAAAATGAAAATATTAGCATAAATGATATTAGAATAATATATTTTTTGGAATAAGTCAATAATATTATATAATTATTTATAATGGTTTTTAGGATACATACAAATGATATCAGACCTATGTTATGGTATTATTTTGTCTCACTTTTATTTCTATGGGACATATACCTTACACACCACCTATTTCATTTGTGGGGTGTTTATGATTCCCATGAATTTTTTATGATTCTTTTTTTGGTGGATGTAATATTTAAATATGTATATAATTTTCATTAATTTTTATCCATATTATTCAACTTATAAGAATTGTTAAGGAATAGTTTCATAGTATTTTTATTATTCGATAATGTTTACAAGTAATTATTTACAGGGGTATATTTCTCATCCATTTCCATGTTTTCTAAAAAATGTTTTATTTAAATTTTTACTATTATCCAGTGGATTTTTAGAGTCATTTGAACAATTTTTTTCATTTACCACATGGTTTTTAGGGAATCTTTCATTCATTTTCCACACAAGTTACTTTTTGACTTTTCCATCAAAAGTATGATAAGAATATTTTTTAACATATAAAGCATGAATGAAATTTTATGAATTAATAACTCCTTATTTAAATGAAGATTCTCTTAAATTTTTTCAATATTATTTTAAAAGAAATTATTTTATTTTAAAATTTAATGGTGCTTTAAAAAAATAAAATGTTTTTAAGAAGAATTGATACTTTTATTAATAATTAATTTCAAGTGTTTTATCAAATTTAATTTCCATTTATGATTGAGGATATTTTTTCATGTATTATATCCATATAATTATTACGGTTTATTATGTTTATGACTGGAACAATAAGTAAATATGGTTCAGAAATATAGTGCTGGAACGACATGTAAACCATGTTCAGTAATGGATATTATCCACTATGATTGTCTTGGTAATGAGCCTTGACTAGTATGAAATTATTGTATATACTTAGGTTTATGCCATAAAAAACGTGTCTTTATTAATGTCTTTATGTATTATGTCCATTAATTCTTATGTACATTTTTCCCATAACATGATATCATGATCTTTCATATATAGGATAATACTTCCAAATGTTATCTTATAATGTCATATGATTATGATACGATTGATATTTCCCCTATTTACCCTTACTAAGAATTTGAGCTCACCCTTTCAAATGTTTATTTCCCCAGGTTAAGAATATGGGTCTAATTAATATATGTCAAAGAGGAGTCTAGATATGAAGATAAATTTGGGAGACAATGTAGATTTTTTATGAACCAGTTGTTTATGTTTCATTGTTTTGAAATACACTATACCTATACAGCCGTATCATAGATATATTATATGTTGTAATGAGATTAATTAAATTTTTATGTAATATAAAATTATGTAATTTATGGGTCATTATAGTTGGTATCAAAGGAAATATATAGTTAACCTTTGAAAACTTAGATGAGAAATCCTTAGTAAGAACCCAAAGGATATGTCTAAGTATAGGTTAGTATCCTAGAATTTTAGAAAAGATGAATAATAACCTAGGATAAAACCTAATTTAACCTACAGATTAATTTTATTCTTCATTATGTTTTTTTCTCATTATAATTAGTGTTTCCCACATAATGATTCTAGGATTTCATCATTGGATGGAACCCGCAGAAACCTCGATAATAATGAATATGAAGGGAAATGAAATGATTGTCCTCCTGAGAAACCAAATGTTATGGGGGATGGATTGAGAAATCATGTAGCTATGATCCTTGAAAAATCATAATCTTGGAATCTTAAAGGACTTCCAAATTATCAAAAAGGGAGAAACAATATATTAAGTCCCTCATGATGTAGGTTCACTTTATTTAAGTGAATTTTCTAATCCATTAAGGGATAAATAATGTACCAGTACCACTAAAAAGATATTATCAATACTAAATTGTTACCAATATGATAAATTAATCATAGTTGCCTATCATTTTGAAGGAAAAGATGATGAATTCTATAATGTTATCAAGAATATGAAGAAAATAGATGATACTGAGTCCATGGAATGGGACAAATCCAAGAACATATTTTTTAATAAGTATATTTTGCATATTGTCTGAATAAATATGGAGAAGGATTAGCTTGAAGTTTATAATTATTATGATTAAATCATTGTTACCTCAAAGAAAATTTTACAAGAAAAGAAAGGTAAGCTTCCAGAATTATTAACTAATATGAGAGTAAAATTAATCAATTCCATAATAGAATAAAACCAAATATCCAAAGGGAATTAGCCATAAGGGACATTAATAGCTATGATAAAATTGTTCAATGTGATTTCAAAGATGATGTAGATATTATAGTAACCCATAATCTCTATGCGTTTGATTAGAATTGAAAAATGGAATTCAAAGGAAAATCTAATGACCACACTGAAAAGAAAAGAAGTTTTCCCTTATGCTCAATGTGTGGAAAGAAACATGGAGGAAATTGTCTTAATAGAACTTTTAAATGTTTTATGTTATGAAAATATGGTCATTGAGAAATTGAATGTTGATTTTATGGGAAAAAGATGTCTAATGATGTGAATTGATAAAATTACACAAATTATGCACCTTAGACACATCAATGCTACAAGTTCAAAGTTATGGGGAATTATTCCAATCAATGACCAAATCCAATGGTTATTGATGATAATCAACATCAAAAAACTCTTAAGGTAAATTGAAAAGGAAAGTACTATGAAATCACTACCTACAATGTTGATTATGATTATAATTTGGTTAAAGGTACAGTTGTTATCCATTTGATAGTATAAAATCTTTTATTTGATTATGTATCCACCCAATATTTTATTTCTGAATAATTTTATAAGGGTATCTTCATATTATATAAAACATATATGTTAAGTTAGTTGTGGAAACTCAAAATTTAACAATAGTCTCATCACCAGTTTATAATTATTCCCCGATTTAATTTTGTGGGAAAGCGCTTCCAAGAAATCATGTGATCCTTCCTATATTCGAATTTGATGTGTCTCATTTCATGAATTGGATTTCTCTATATGGAGATCATATCAATTTCTCCTTATGTGAATTCACATTTCAAATTCCATATCAATCAATGATCATATATTGAATCAAGGATGGATATAACCATCCTATAGAAATATATTATATCATATGGGTATTGATTCCTATAAATTAATGTTATTTATCTCAAATGGTTGGGGAGAAACTCATGATCAATAATAGAACCATTGTATTTGAGTTTGATGATGTGTTCCTGGATGAATTCCTATGTTTTACACCAAATCGTGAAGATGAATTTTCAATAGAGCTTATACTGGGTGTCATGCCTATTTCAACGACACCTTATAGAATTTCCCCAATTAAGTTGTAGGGATTGAAGATTTTCTCTCCAAAAGAATCATGGTAAGGTATTCAATTTCCCTACAGCATCAGCATGGAGAGCACATATTCTGTTTATTACGAATACAGATGGATCAATGAGACTTTTTATTGATTATCTAGAACTTAACAAGATCACTATCAAGAAAAAATATAATATCCCACACATTGATGACTTATTAGACCAACTATACAGAGCTGAATAATTTTCTGAAATTGATCTACTTTTTGAATGACATCAATTAAGGGTCAAGAATAAGGATATACCAAAGATGAAATTATGTACGAGGTATGGATACTAAGAATTTATAGTGATTCTTTTTGTTCATACTAAAGCCCCAACTATCATCATGGATCTACTAAATATAGTGTTCAAAGACTATCATGATCAGTTTTTGGAAGTCATTATAGATGATATTCTTTTCTATTCATAGTGAAAGTAAGAACATGAAGACCACTTGCTAATTGTACATAATACCGTTTGAAATGAGAATTATTATGAAGAATTTAAAAAATGAATATTTTGGCTTTAGAAAGTTTCATTTTTTGGTCACATAATCTCACGATATAGGATATCATTGGATCCATCAAAAATAGAAGTTGTTGAATGATATCCAAGAATAAAAATATAAACTAAGATCCAAAGTTTTCTTGGTTTGGATGGATATTATCAATATTTTGTGAATTGTTTTCATGATTATCTAATCCACTCAGCATGTTGACTCTAAAATGAGTGAAGTTTGTATGGATAGAGGAATATGAATAGAATTTCAATGAACTAAAAAAAAGATTAGCCAGTGCACCAGTGATCACACTGACTTGTAGTGGATAAAGGTTTGTGATCTACAATAATTTATGTAAGAAGGGATTATTGTGTGTTCTCATTCAAAATTATATAGTGATAGATATGACTCAATGAAATTAAAAATCCATGAGAAAAATTAACCAAGTCATAATTTTGAGTTAGATAGGATAATCTTTGTATTAAATATATGGAGGAATTATCTTTATGGTGAATGGTGTGATATTTATAATGATAATAAATTCTTAAAGTCTATTTTTACACAATAAGAGATTAAAATGAAAAAAAAATATGGTTGGAGTTGATTAATGATTATTAATCCTCAATACATTATCATCCTATGAAAGCGAACAATATAGAAGATGCTTTGATTCGAACGACCATGCTAGCCTGTACATGATGACGGTCACAAAGGATCCAATATTTATGGATTTTCAAAGGATGGATATTTAATTTTTAAAATAAGGGGTAAATATTATATTTATCAAATGAATTTTTAACCAACTGTACAAGTGAAGATTATGGAGGCATTAAAGAAAGATGTAAAGCCATAAAATAAGGTTAGAAATGTTGTGAAATTCAACCTTGATTGTGAAAAGATAACAGGGTTCTAGAATCAGGTTTGTGTTCCTATCATATCATAATTAAAGAAGAAGATATTGGAGGAGACTCCTATTTCTTAATTCACAATTCTCAATGGAAGAAAATTGATCTACATGGTCCCAAAAAATTATTTCTGTTAGAATGGAATGAAAATACATGTTTCCAAATATGTCTCTCGGTGCTTAGTTTTTCATTAAGTTAAGGTTGCGTGACAGTATTATAAGGGGATTTTACAACCATTACCAATAATATAATGGAAATGGGAAAACATCACTATAGACTTTGTCATCAGACTTCCTAAAATATCCAAATACAATAATACTATCATTTTTATAGTTGATCTCCTTAAAAATTTGTCACACTTCATTACTATTAGATAGGATTTCAGTATTTATTAGGCTTCCATGATATATGTAATGAAAATTATACGATTTCATAGAGTACTAATTTCCACTATATCTGACCAGGATCGAAGGTTTACTTCGATGTTATGGCAATTTCTTTAATATGGTCTGGATAAATTGTTATGTTTCACCACTACATATCATCCAAAAAAACAGTCAGTCTAAGGGGAACATTAAAACCCCAAAAGACATGATGAGATATTTCATTAGGAAAATCAAAGGTGGCTGGGATAAACACCTACCTTTGGTGGGATATTCTTACAGTAAAAAATTTCACACCGGTATTTATATGGCTCTTTATGATTCCACCATGTAAATAAGTTCATAACTCCAACATGTTTGGATGAAGGTGGGGAAAATGATTAGGACTTAATCATGTTGATAAAATGGTAGAAAAGGATACATCTATTCAACAACACATAAGAGTGTCTCATAGTAAAAAAAAATTATACTGAGAATCAAATAAAATACATATGGTTTGAAGTGGTAGATAAGGTGTTTCTATGAATATCTCTCTAGAAGAGAGTAATGAGGTTTATAAATATGGACAAGTTGATCCCTAGGTATATCTGTCCTTTTTGAAATTATGGATCATATTGGGAAGGAATCTTACCAATTATTTCTTCCACCAAATCTCTCTCAAGTTCATGATGTGTTGCATTTATCACTCTTCAGTAATTATATACCAAATCCATCACATGAACTAAAAATATAAGATGTACCACTGTAGCAAGATCTTTATTATGATGAATAACCAATAGATATAATGGATTGTAATGAAAAAGTTTTACGAAACAAGACCAATCAATTGGGTAATGTTTTATGTCCGAATCAAAAATTTGAAGATGCTATGTGGGAACTTCAGGATATGATATGGGAGATGTATCTTCATCTATTTTATTCCAGGTGATGGATTTCAAGGGATATATTTAGTTTAGGGGGGTAGAGTATAACACTCAGATAGTTTTATGATATAATTTCGTTAAATAAATTGAATACATATTTAGATTTTATTGCACATAGTCATGAGTTTATATTAACCACAAGATTCCATTAGTATGAAGTTAATATTATATCCTAGTAGATATGTTAGTGGGAATATGTATAACTAACTTATGAAAATTTATTTAGAATTCATTGGCTACAGATTAGTTATAAAAAATATAAATAAATTTGATATTTATATTTTTGAGAGAATTACCATTGGTAATGAAATTAAGGAGATATATATGTTATATAGATAATAAAATATTTTTGATATTCATCCAACGATTATTTTTGTCACAATGTATGAATAATCCTTATTTGATTTAAAAACCGCTATTTATTTAAAAAGGGTAATTATACACCTTTGAAGGGATAATGAAATTTAAATTAATACTTTGAAACATTAGTAATTTTAATATGAAAACATAACCATATTGTTTTTATGTGTTATAAAATTTTATAATTTGGTGGAATTTCTGATATTTTTTATAACATTCATGTTTTGAAGAAAAGGTAAAATACCCTAAATTTTAGGTGAAAACAACTTTTTTCACAAAAATAAATTATATGGTTAAATTTTAACAAGGAATAGTTTTAAAATATAAATAAAATATATATTTATCGTTCGAAATAATTTATATCATTAGAATTAATTTTACCTCAAATTCAGATATATTAACTATTCAATCATTTACAATGTTTTAACTTATATAACTCGTTCTCTGGTTCTAACAATGGGAATAATTTTAAATTAAATACTTCAACTTCTATGTTTTTAATTTTGAAAAGGGATTAAATATTTTTAATTAGTGGCAATAAATTATATAAATATATGTATTTTAGTTTTTGGAATTATGAATAGTATCATCAATAATTTTTTTATACAGTTAAAGGGTAATCTATGTAATTAAGGGTAATGATAATACTATGCAATTACCCTAAAAATTTTATTAATATCATTGGATGAGTGTGCCTCAACCTAAATAATCTTTGGGTAGAAATGGTGTCCATTTTAATCCACTTGGATGAGATTAGGACAAATAATTTATTTTATTTAATGAAAAGTTATATATGTCTCACTCATATGTTAAAAACTAAATAATTTTTCATATAAGGTTATACAAAAGTTAAATTCAATTATATAAACACAATTGAAATATAAATTTTTTTTCTTTATCATAGTAATGTTTTTTAATTTTTAAGAAATAAAAAATTATCTTAATAGCTTATACATTAATGAAGTAGAAATTAATTAATTGATGAAAAATCTACAATATTATTTTTATTACAATAATTATACTCATTAAAAGATCGAAACACTTGATCTGGTCTTATTTGTAGAGTATATCTCAAAGATAATCATCCATGGATCCTGTTATAGACTATTTTGATCCTTATAGAATAGATTATGATACCAATATTATTTAATTTGAATCGATGTTAAAGTTGTCACATTTATAATTTAATAAGTATAAAATTTAAAATATCAGTTTTTCTAAGAGATAAATTCGACTAATAATAGTATTCTAAAAGGTAAAAAATTTATCTTAGTTATAGTATTTTATTTTACATTTTTACTAAACAGGTAACATTATTAAATAATTAGTAAAAACAATTAGTGATTATTTTCTTGACAAAGATATCAAAGAAATGTTATTAAAAATATTTAAGTAAATATGACATGGGCTAACTAACATTTCCAATGAATTTTCAAGTTGACCTTGACCTCATAGTAATATAATAATTTTTTGTAGGTTATCTTTTTATATTATTATTTTTTAAATTCAATGAATTGAATAGTTTTTGAAATCGATACTAATGATTGTTTATAAAAATAATTTTTTATTAAATTATTAGAAAACAAATTAAAAATAAAAAAAATAAAAAATAATTATTATATGGTAGAAAATTATCTATTGTATTTATTTGTGGTCTATTTTTCATAAAATAAGTTAATAGTTCACCCATTTAATGTCAAATTATTTATTTACCTGGTTAAAAATTAAATATAATTACTAAGTAATTTTTAAAAGGTTGTTGCTGAAGCCTCATTTTATTATTAAAGCAAAGCAAAGACCCCTTTTAACTCGGTAGAGGGAGACCCATTACATAGCACGAAGACCCAGTGGTCTTGTAGCCTATTACATAGGCTGTAGGCCCAAATATGTTGCCCAATTCCCATTATGTGAATATTAACCCGCCTGCTACAGTGCTGCACAGTACCGCCACTGCTACAGTGCCCTGCTGCCGCAACAGTACCCGCTGATCTACAATACCGCCGCTGTTACAGTACCACTACAGTACTGCAACAGTACCCTCTCCCAATGGGGATTGAACCACCATTTTATTTGTTAATGATTTTACAACCCTATGTTATATCATATGATAAATTATTATATTTTTTATATTTTTTGGTTGGATTCTATTTTATTGTAAATTATTATTTATAGAGCTCCCAAAAGTGCTTATCACCTCTATTATAAAAGATAACATCCTCCCTCACCTCTTCACTTCACATTGAGCCTTTAAACTCGTCCATACCATTAAAATTTTCCATATCAAAATCCTTATTTACATTCTATATGTTCTTTTAATCTTTAAAGACCGGATCTAGTGATCTATGAAGACATTTAGAGGAAACATGTTGAGGAAGAGGTAATCTCTTCTACAAATTCTTTCAATCTTATTTATTCTGATACTTCCTCTTCATTAGTTGTTAGACTATAAATTAACGACATTAGTATCACTCGTATAATGATATTTAATTATACTTATGAAATAACCATATTCTACCATTTATCCATCATACGAAAAATGAAATCACCATGCGTGCCAACGTATGACTTACGGTCTTCATGTCGTGGTGTAATCTGTTTTTCACCGACAACATACATGGTTGGGTATACCAAGGGAAATAATTCCTATATATTATTATTGTAAAATTATATTGATTCTGAAATATTATACACTATCAATATCAATTCAATTCAACAATTATTGGAATGACAGCGTCACTGGTGCGTACGTACGGCCTACCGCCTCCACAATGATATGTGATTCATTCCATATGATCTTCATTATACCCCACTGTGTAACTGTATAAAATGAATAAATATGAAATATATTATTCTAATATAATTTATTATGTTATATAAATATAACCTAATAAGTGGGACATTATCTTATCTAACAAATCTTGTATAAGAACATAAAAAATTAATATCTAAATAACGACTAACAATGAAATATTACTAACAAAACAAATATATTATGATCATATATGATATAAAAAAATGAATATGATAATGTAATAAGTCTATAGCATTATTTAAATCGTTGTACATGAGTTTTAGATACATATAAATAATATCTGACCTAATGTATGGGATTATTTTGTCTCACTTTTATTTCTCTGGGACATATGCTTTATACACCACCTATCACTATTGTGTGGTGTTAATGCTACCGATGAATTTTTTATGATTCATATTATGAATGTTATGATATGTACACATTGATATAATTTAATTTATTTTTTGAGGTAAGTGATTTGAAAAATTATAATTTGTGAGAGAAAATTTCCCGATCTCATTATTATCCGAGATTATTTTTACATAATTATTTAATTTGATATATTTATCATTTGTGTCCATGATTTCTAAAAAAATGTTTTTATAAAATGTTTAATACACTCTTATGTATGATTTATGTAAGTTTAGAATTTTTTTTTACTTATACGAGATGCTTCGGATGGAATCATTCTTGTGTTTTCCATACGAGGTACTTTTTACTTTTCCAACAAAAGTATGAGAGGAATGGTACGAATAGAATTGATTTTTATGCTTCCATAACACATCATTTCTAGAAATATTCCCTTAAATTATTTTACAGGTTATTTTAAAATAATATATTTTCATTTAAAATTGAATGGTGTTTTAATTAAATAAAATAGTTTTTAACAAGAAAGGATATATTAGTCAAGAATTAATTTTGAATGTTTTATATAAATTATTTACATATAACATTAATGGAATTTTTTTATGTAAAATATCCATATAATAATTTTGGGTGGTTATGTTTTAGATTTAATGATATATATGAAATCCATTTTTTTAAAATTGATTATTTTATGATGGAATGTTTTTTAAGAAACCCATTGTATTCTCCAAGTTTTCTAATGATGAATGATTTATGTTTTCATGGAAGATATTTGTTTTATATTAATTTTTGATAGGTGGGATGTAAATATCCATCCAATGAATTGGGTACAGATTTATATATCATTGGATATAAGTGACTATAATGATAAGTAAATCCGATTTAGTAAAACAAGGTAGAAATGATATGTAAACCTTGTTCAGTAACAATCATTTTCCATAAGGATGGCTGTGTCAATGATCCCTGAATAATATGAAAATATTTTCATTTCTTATGCATAATCAAAACAACATGTCTTATGTTATGAATTTTTGTATTATATTTATTAATTTTTATTAACATTTATAACATTATATGATATCCTGATCATTCATGTGCAGGATATTACTTCAAAATGTTATGTTCTTATGTCTTGGGATTATGATATGATTGAATATTTCCAATGTTTACCAATACTGAGAATTTGAGATCACCCTTTCATATTTTTCTTCTCCCCATGTCATGAATAATTGTATTAAGTAAGATATAAAAAAAATTATTCTAGTTATGAAGATATAAGTGAGAGGCAATGTTGATATTTTATGAACCAATTTTTTATGTTTCCCAGTTTCAAAAGACACTGTACTTATACGGTCTTATCGTGTATTTATTATAAGTTGTGATGTATATACTTCAGTTTTGATTTAATATCAATTAATGTAAATTATGTGTCGTTTTAATTACTCCCCGATCCATATTCAACGAATAAATAAATACTTTATCTCTTTAAATCCTAAACATGGAAAATTATCCTGGTTTTCTAACTTCGATGATCGACCACCTTATTTTGAATCATAAGTTGGTAATGTTTTGATCAATCATAATCCTTTATTGAATCGAATAATCTTATTTTACTCATATTACATTCATTATATATAAATATATATATTCAGAACTTATTAATATATATATATATATATATGTATATATCACAACTTTTACCACAAAAATAATTCTTCTATATATTCAATGACGTAATTATTGTTGCAAACTCCAAATCACTAGTAAGGTAATTTATCTCATGAATTTTTATTTTGAGAGAGGCATATGATATCACCATATTATTCAACATGAGTAATCATCCCAATCCATTCATGTTTGTATCTCTAAATATCTCAAACCATTCCCCATTTTATCATAGTTTAAGAATAAGTTCAATAAGCAAACATTTTAATAGATCTTTAGAACTCTCTTCACTATAATTTTTAATAAGAAAATAATCCCTTTCCATGTTATCATATTGAGAGGATTATATATTCAATAAAAATATATTAAAAATAATTGATATTGTCCATTCAACCCAAAAAAAATTATGGATTTTGGATAATATGGTTTTTTTAGGAATTTCCTTAATAATATCAATATTTATATGATCTAATAATGTACCTTTGATTGAATATTTTATGACCCAAGAATGAAATTTTTTTATACTGACATTATCATTTTGAATATCTTCAAAAAATATCTTCATCTTCTAAGTTTTCATAAAAATTCTCAAATTCTATTTATTCACTTTCTCTTTGATATACAATAATATCATCTATAAATACTATTAAAAAATCATCGTGGTAATATCTATAGAATCTATTTTTTTAACTTCATGAATATAATAAGAACATTATTTAGTCCAAATTCAATTACTAAAAATTTATAATGGCCATATCATGTATGGATGGATGCCCGGTTTATACTCCCCTTCTTCATCCTTAGTTGATTATAACAAAATTAAATATCTATCTTTGGAAAAAATTAAAAACCCCTCGTAATTGATCAAATATATATTCAATATGAGGTAGATGATACATGTTATTAAAATTGTTCTTGTTCTTTTCAAAATAAAAATGAAAATATGCAATGAACCATATTTCATATTACCAAAAAAAACTATTACACCCCATGGAGAAGTTCAAGGATCAACGAATAAATTATCTATATTTAATATGATTTTATTCTCTAATAAATGTTACTAAATTATTTCACTTCAATATAGAGTCATTAAAATAGGTGTCTAATAAGGTATGATTTCTTCTAAATAAAAAAACATAATTTCTGGGAAGACTGTACATTTTCTCATGAATTACATCAGAAAATTTAGAAACAATGTTATCTTTTCCAGTAATGAGTTTCTCCCCCCTTATAAGTTGACATAAATATCTCTCATGAAATTTTATGAAACCCAATATAAAATTAGTAAATTATATTGGAATTTTAGGTTCATACTCAAACATATAGATGATTTAATTTTGATACAAAATATAAAATATTAATCCCCTTCCTCGATAATTTATATGAGATATTTACTAAGAGAATCAATACATACCTAATGTTAAATCAAATTAAATATGATGAAGAATAAAAAGATTCACATAATGAACATTTCTATAATATTTTTTCATAGTTGAGTTTCATACATGAGATTCAGTCATCCTAATAATATGAGTTTTTTTACAAACTGAATATCCAATCGTTGAGTTGGTGAAATTATACACATAGTAAATTCTGAATATACAAAGGAGTACATGGAACCAGTATAAAAAAAATTATAAATCCTATTTTTGTTGATACGTGTATCTTTCACCACATAATTCAGAACAACCATGTCAGTAGTGGTAATTGAATAATATTTCCCCTTTCTCCTTCATTTATTTTATTGTATGTTCACTAGAAATTTGAGGAAATTGTAGGAATAATTCCCCATCTTATTCCAGATAATGAAATTAATTTTGAAGGATGTTCTCTTACCCTTTAATTCAGGAGAATGGTGTCGTATTTATCAACTCTTGAAGAAATATCCATTTACATTTTTGATTTTATATAGGTGTTTCTTTCCAAAATTATTTCATGTTCTAAAATTTTCCAATATCATCTCCCCCTTTTCCATTTTTTCATATACCATAATATGTTTATCTTACATTCCAATATATACATAAAACATGGATAATTATTTCTATATATTGATTGAACATGACATAACTTCCTCATATTATCATAATTTTATGGATCCACATTCCCTTCCATGGATTGGATATAACTCCAAAAACAAATGGTCAATACTACAATTTAGATTATATATGTTTTTCACAGCATATTGTTTTTTCCTTGTATTGATATCATTAAACTTATATATATTGTTTTCTTCCTTTTATCTTATACTTGGTAATTTTCTCCCCATATTCCCTTATTCTTTTTGAGGAATATTTTTTTCAAATTAAAAATCATTAAAACACTTCTATTCTGTGGTTTTTATTTCCTAACAATCGTTATTATTTCAAATTAATGGAAATAATTGATCTTTATCCCATTAGAGATGATATATTACTAGTAAAACAGTCTCTTTTTTCTTAGTTCCCATAACATGAAATATATTTGGAAAGGAACATATCAATCACTCAGTTATAAATAGATTCCTAATCCCATTGAATTATTGAGATTTATGATGCATGAACTAGTATTATATTACTACATCTCACTTTGGACTCCAAATATAATTCACATGATAAAGGTTATTGGTTGGAACCTATTTTACGTCCCCTAATATAGACATAATTTTCTCTTCTCTATCTAAAACATCATTGTCTTTTCCTAGTATAGAAATCCCTACAGGGATTACATGCATTGATGCTCTTTCATTCTTTCAGACGGGTAACATTTGTCTATAATGTAACACAATAGATTAGTTTATCATTATGAATACTAATATATAATTTTGAAACTATAGAAACTATTAATGTAAATTGTAAATTTTATGCATTCATAATCGCATAATCATAATATGGTTTATTTTGAAATATTCTCAAATCATAAATTTTTTAAATTCATCATAATTATTTGTAATAAAATATTAATTAACCAAATAATTTCCCCCAATTGTTTAAAACTAGGTGTGCAATAAGGTAACTCTCATCATGCCCCAAAATAATGGATGAGATATACTCAAACTATCTGTTTTTGGTTAATAACCCATATATATATAGGATAAAAACATGTGCAATTTAATTAAATACACAGGGATGTGTTCCTAGAAAAAAATAATCTCTACCTTACCAATACATTATCCTTTCATCCTATATATAAAATTCTACTCGATGTCAGTCATAGTGTTTTTTCTATAATCATCCTAAATATAGTTCTCAAGGGTTCTACTAAATAGACTCTTTTAAAAATATAAGGTCTCCAAATCTAGTATCCTTGAATTATACATTACAATTTCACATTGACACTTTGTATAAGGAATCATATCTGAAAATACAAAATATTTTAGTTTTCTTGGAAAACTAGATATATAGTTGAATCTCACATTTCATTGGAAAATATATATTACCACATATTATTTTCTTTGAGAACACCATTATTTACATTAGTATATACATATATATCAATAATAACACACATCCTCTATTAATGAAAAAATGAATCATAAGATTGTGGTGATCACAGATGATCAATAAGGGTTTGTGTACATCAAAGGCTAAAAAATATATAAATATTATAGAAATAATAATTAATGATCAAATCATGACTTATAAATTATCCCATAAGAAATAAACTAATCTTTGGATACGAAAATTATTAAAATAATCACATGATCCCTAATTTAAAAATGATTGGATACATAATTTTATAAATCTAAAACATACAATTGGGGCCTCATGCCATGAAATATTACATAAATGGGTATGGATTAGACAAATACCAAATAGAGTTTTTTCTCATGAGACTGGTCGATGTATCGGGGGGCGACATATTTTTGATCTCCACTCATCATTTAATATGTCTGATTCATTCCAAATATGAATAAACAACACATCATAATCAATATAACTTAAAATAAATGAATATATTTATTAGAAGAATCGGTAGGCAGAATATAAATACATTCCATACTCAAAAAATTCACAAACCATCTATACAAATTTGGTGGCTCATTTCATTATATTATAACAAAATTAACACATATTATTAAATGATGGATGTTGAAATTATTGAAAATATATTCAAAGGGTCATTCAAAAATTTCTTGAGGAAAACATAATTTTCACATTCAAATAACTGATTTAAAATATAAAAAATACAAAATTGTTAATTATAAAACATTATTTTAAAATAACCTCATAAAAATGAAAAATATTCTTTAAAATGGTGATAATTATTAATAGTATGAAATCTTGATCATACTGTATAAGTAAAAAAATCATTCATTTCACACAATTGTAAAGAGGTGAGAAAATAAAAAGAATATTATTTTTAAACAATTTTGAAAAAGTTAAAAATTGGTAAAAATATCTCTAATAAATAAATTTATAATGTTAAAAACATTCATTTAGTAATTTTAAGGAAAACAAGGACATATAAGTGAATGATTCTAGGTTATTTTGAGAAAACATGGTCGGTTTTCCATAAAAAATTATTAAAGTATATTTTCTGCATAAAAAGTTGAAAATGAAATTAAATATTTTAATTTATATAAATAACCGTTGGAGACGAATATATATTGGTTTTATGATAAAAATATCAAATAATTCTTCTAGGGTATACTTTATAAAATCGAACATGAATAATGATGAGATTTCAAAGAAAGCCCTTACCAGCGGTTAATCTTCCTTCATATGTGTTTTACAATATTTTAAAATATGTATAGGTATATAATACCATTATAAAATTAAAATAATAATATATATCATATAATATAGGATTAAAATATAGGATTTTATCACCCATTTATTTACAATTATTTGTTTAAATATTACTTTTTCTTAATAACCTATTCATTTTCAACGAATGTTCTTGTTCTGTAGTTTCAGTCATCGTACATTGATCATGGTACCATTATATAAATAATATTAATCATGATATAATTATTATATATAATCATTAAATATATTTTGAGATTAATCCACCAAATATTGTGATAGAAAAATGAATTACAATATTCATGGAGATTGTAGGTTGTATGTGCGCCTGAAAACTATTTTAAAAATTTGAAGGATGAAATGAAATAAGGTAAAATCATAATTAACCATGAAATTATTATTATTATATTCTGTATATCATTTAAATTTTTTAAATATACTATTTTATGAAAACTGTATATCATTAATGAAAAAAAATCACATCACATCATGGTGGTGGTAGTCCACATGTACACATGTGCGACATTATAATTTTTTATTTATTTCAAAATATGAGGGAATGAGGGTTCTATAATACTAATAAAATTTAGTAAATTTAGTATACCAATTATTTAATTTAACTATAAATTAAATATATATATATATATATATGTTTTAAAATAAAATGTAAACAAGGAAGTTATCAGTTATGAAGATTACCTCTTCTATGAATGAACTCCTTTGTATATGATATTAAGAACAACATGGATGAAATTTAGCGAAGAAAATAAAATATAAAACCTAGATAAAAAAATTTAATAAAAAATTTCATGGCTACTCAAATCATGTTTACTCAAATTTTTGTAAGGAATATAAGTAAGGGGTGTCCTTTTATAAGGTTGGGAAAGGCCACACATAGAATTATAAAGAATATTTATTTATAACTATGAAATTCTAATAAAAAATGCTTAAAAACAATATTTTAAAATATAAGGTATTATATGGTTGACATATCATCAAGAAATAAACTTTTTGTAAGATTATGTGGTATATTAAAAATTATCGTTTTTTTACCCCTTAGTTATCCTTTTTAACATTAATCATGGTGACATTTTTTACAATCACAAAGGAATATAATTTTACAGATAAGGGAAAAATGGAATCATAAATATAATATTTATGATGTTTTTATAGAATATATTAATACCTTGTCAATTTTCAAGATTTTTATGATTTTTACTAAATCTAATAATATTTTTTTTAAAATATCATTATTCACATTTTGAATACTATTCATTTAAATTTACATTAAAGACATAGATAAAAAGATGTAATTATAATATAATTCCCTATCAAAAACCCAAAATTTTATATTTACCAATATAATTTCTGTAATAGTATAACTTAATCAAATTATATTACCTTCAGTATTTTTGAAATTATTTATTTTATTTACCTAGTAATTTAATAAATATTGTGTTTGCAATATGTAAGAACTTACGTTTTTTATATAGTAATTAATAATAAAAAATAAATAACTAACATTGAAATAATTTAATTATTTTAAAAATAATAAATATTATTTATTCAAAACATTCTTTTATCCCCATGTCAACAAATAAGTATTATTTAGAAGTTAGTGAGTGAAATTTTTACATTTTATTTTAATTATATATTATAATTCATTTTCTAGGAAAAGTGTCTCTTAAATCAAATAACTCAACCAATAATGTGATAAGTGTAATATTATATTCCTCAAATATGAATGAAGATGAAAAATGATTTCCTTGATAATTATTTTTAATCTATGGTAACCCGATTTAAAATTTATTGAGTTGAATTATTTTTCCATGGTTACTATACATAGGGAACTAAAATAAAAGGAAACTATTTACAAAATTTTAACTACTTGATTCAATATATAGAATCATTTTCTAATCACTCAAATACTATATGTAAATATTTTTAATTTTAAAATATGTGTTTGAAAAGGGATAGAAACCACATCATAGAAATGTACAGATTTTTATAATTAAACTGGATTTATTCATATTTCATGCGTAGAAATGCATATTATATAAATGGTAAAACATTTGAATAATTATAAAATATATATATAATATAAATCATTTAGTAATAGTGATTAATTTATTTTATTATGATACTAACACTTTCCATATATATAAATAGTTGTTCAGAAAAACATGACTTTTTCTTTAATGTTTTTTTATTTTCAGTACTAATAAATTTATAACAAATTAATTCATTGTACACATTTGTATTCTTGGAAATTTTTATAATTTATTAGTAATATTCAAAGCATCCAATCTAATTTCTAGGTGATAACTATCATGTTAAATAATACTATTCCAATAGTATATCATGGTTCATTAAAACTTGTTGTCTCATGAAAAGGAAGATATCAAATAAATTAAATTTATTTAAAAATAAATATATGATAATCATTTGTAGTGTTAAATTTTATGTGTAAATCCTCACACATTTTATCTTTTCTTGAAGAATGAAATTTATCTAGTTGTATTTTCATTAATTTTACTTCAATATCAGGATTCTTAACAGTGAAAATGTATTTTTTTTTTGTTTTTATGTTATTTCAATCTCTCTTTACAAATTTTATTAAATTTTTCTATTTAAAAATTATAAATTTTAATATTTTTTTGGAATAGATGTTCAAAGTCGTTAAATATATTTTCATAGATTTTCAATTGAACCCATTTCACTTTATTAACTTCTTCTTTCTCCAACTTCAATGAATAGAATCATTATTTTAGATTCTATATGCATCAATCATTTTTAGGATTTCATTAAGACATACAGTAATTAATATTGAGTGTTCATCTTCTATATCCTTAATCACTCTTAATACAAAAATTTTAATCCTGATACACTTGAATCTTCATCATTTATTCTGCTTTTTTCTATCTTTTAATAATTTCTTCCACGAGGTGGGTGATATCCTTCAAAATATGTGTATATTGGATATTTCTTCATTTACACCAGGTTGGTTACCTCTCTGTAAAAGGGTTCCTCCACAATGGATCTAGGATTTACCTCCTAATACATTTTTTAGGGATTCTTCATTACTTCTCAGAGGGTATTCAGTTAACACTTTGACTTCAAACTCGTTATGTATCCTTTAAGATTCATCATGGATTTTTTCTCACAATGGATTCCTCAAGGATTATTAGTATTAATGGTTCTCATCCGTCTCATCTATTCTTTATTCTTTTGGCTCAATCCCTCATACCTTACCTCCCCATAGGACTCTATTGATTATATTTTTCCTCATATCCATTTCCCATACAGTCTCTTTGATTTTATTTTTGGTGTCAGTACCATATGTTTGTTCATCCAAGTTCTTAGTGGATTTAGAATCCATCCATGAGTGGTTTTTCCCGTTCAGATCGACTTATGCCCCCTATTCTAAATATATCACATAGATTTTATTTTTGTGTATTTAAAATATAAGAGTTTTCAACTCAACATTGCACCCCATTTTTTCTAGATCATTGGATGTCCACTTCATAGTAATAAAGTTGTGGTAATAGTTTATAGGTTTTTCATCAGTTGGACCAAATTTTTTTATATCCCATATCATCCCCCATTTTTTTATTCACATGTTTTTTTGTTTTTATTCCATGGTTATTTTAATAACGTTTTATATTAAATGAACATTATGTTCCATATCATATATGACATGAAACCCTGATCTTTAAGGATTCCAAAAGTGTTACAATTTTAATTTTGTCATTATAAAATTTACATTAAATTGGATTCATGAATAGTATGAAATAAATTATTAAATATATATAAATAATACACTCAATTCATAATCATGGATTAGTTTTTAAAAAATAAGTACCAATTTTTCAGAAAAGTTATTTTGTACATAAAAACTATGTTCTCTGGAAAATTAATTTTTATTGATTTTTTATATTATATATTATAAATAATATAATGAAATTATATAAATTTTATTATATATAAATAATACCATTTTTTAAATAATCATATCAAAATTATAATGGGGTGAATGTTTGTGATTTTTCTAAAAAGATTCATTTTGCAGTGTATAGTGAAAAATAATGATTATTATCTAAAACTATATTTTCGTTTCATATATTTACAAAGAATTATTTTATTTTTAAAAATATTAAAACTGTTATTATTACACTTATATTATTAATATTGATTTATTTTTATCTAAATAAATTTTGTTACTATGTTTGGATTAAAAACACGTATACGAAAAATTTATTTTTCTGAAAAAATATATTCTTCTAAAAACCAGTTTCATCCCATTTTGAATAATTTTTTTAGAATTAATATCATACAATTATATTTATTTAATTGAAAACATTAATTCTATATTTTAAATCAAGAGATTAAAATTTGGTAATTATGTCCCTTTTAATTTTATCTATTATAAATACTAATCATGGTAAAATGTATCACCTCTGTAATCGGTAAATTTTGTTAATCTTGGTTACAACTACGTGATAAGACAATAAATTTTCATCCTAATTTTATATTATGAAAATATTTCGAACCATATTTTCATAGTCTCTAAATATATATCTGTAATTAATATTATTCCATGAAAATGGGATATTCAATATTTAATGTAAATAATGTTTCAAAATATCACTCTCTTAGTCTTTAATAACCATTATATGTAAAAGTAAGGACAAAATAAATCAATAAAAGAATCTAAAGACAAATTCTAATCTTAATTATGTTATTTATTTTTTATAAATTTGTTTCAAATTTTTATAAATTCTTTAATTAAGATAAATTCTTTTGCAACACTAATATAGTATTTATTTAATCAAACAAAAATTAACTGATTTATTAACACTAAAAGTGATATAATATTATTATTTTAATGTTCTCCAGTAATTTTTTAATATATGTGTCATATTAGGGATGGGTGAAATAATTTTATTCAAATTACATCTTTCACTTAATTTAATTAAATCCAAAATAAATGAATGGTGTAAAAATGAAATAAATGATATTTTATAATAAATGATATTATATTCAATTATTTGAAGTTCATGAATATGTTATACTAATCCAAATGATTTTATATATATATAAATATAATAAATTATCCAATTTTAGGTCCTTTTCATTTTATTGAAATATTATTACCCCATATACATTATAGAACGTTAATATTACAGTAATTCTCAAAAGGGTTAATGAAGTGTTAAAAAAATGTTAATGGTAAAATTGTGATGAAAACATATCAAAATTTTATTCTATGAGATTATTTTAACTTATAAACATATTTGTTTCCCATATTATCTATTTGTATCCCATTTTGGGTTAAAAGGTTTTTTATATTACTTTAATATTTTAACATAATAGCAATTTATCCTCCCCTCAATTATAAAAGGGAACCCCTCATTTACCATTTCCCAAAAAATTTGAATCTTATAGAACTAATATAAACTAAAAATCCATTATAAAATTCTTTATTCAAATTATAGATCATATGGTCATCTTAAAAAACTGACCCTAGTACCCTTAATGTGACATCTAAAGAAGGTGTTTCAAAGAATAGGTAATCCCCTAAACAAACCAATTTCTTTCTAATTTTTCAAATACAACCTATATATCAATTATATTATTCATAAATTTATAAATTAATTATACTTGATATAGTAAAATTTCATCATGATTATAAAACCACTAATACCCACCCACTGTATCATCAAATGAGAAGTGAAATTATCACATGTGTGTATGTATGTCTTACCGTCACCACATTGTGGTATAATTAATTTTTTTCACCATCATTTGTGGGTGAATATTGGAATGGTTAAAATATGTATTCCTGATATTTGTGAAATAATTATTCTTATAGGAAAATAATATATTATCTACCTTCTCACCTTATAATCCTTTGTAAAATGATAGTGTCAATCATGTTTATGTGTGGAGTACCACCTCTATAAAGCGATGTAATTTGTTCGTAAATTATAATTTAGTTGGATGGTAACAAGGATGGAATTAATGAATATTTATAGTGTCTATAAAATAATAATGATTTTTAAAGGTAAAAAATTATTTATTTTTATTTCATTTTATTTTTTGAAACATGACAACAACATTCATGCGTACTTATATCCAATTTCTTCGATGAATATTGAACTTTTTTTATACGTCTCTTACATTTTTTCTGAATCTAACAAAAATATAAAAAATTAATACATAGGATATAATAATCATATACATTATTATGTAATATAATTATAAAAATATAAATTTATAATACATTTTATTAATGAACCTTAGATCCTAGTCGATCTCGAAGTAGGGTATTTTCGGGTCAAAATTATTTTGGTGGGACACATGCCATTCTCATTATTCATTTCTACTATGTGTAGTATATACATCCCATGGATTTAATTTATAAATCTTATCATGAAATTAAGTGTATTTATATATCCATCTATGTTTATTTACATCAATATATTAATGATTCAAGATTTACAATAGTGATAAGGGTTTTTAGTTACACTCTTATTATTTATTGGAATTTTCTATGAATATGTTTCTTTTGATGAAATAATATAATATTCCCATAAATAAACTCATGGATATTATTATCTTCTATTAATATAATGAATATACATTATTTCCATTCATTTTTCTCATAGTAATTATATAAGATAACATAAAATGATTTTAAGGAAAATTGAATTTATTTCACTCCTCTATAGAAAATTATTTTTACTACATATCCATATTTTCTAAAAAAGTAATAATTTTGTATATTAGTTGTTTATAATCATTTTTATCCACTTTACAATTTTAAAATAAGTTGTTTTAAAATGGATAATCTAGTCTTTTATGAATGAGGCACATTTATAATTTTTTCAAAAGTACGAGAGGAATGTTTTGTTAAAATATAAGGAAAAAACGTTATTTATTTCTATCATTACCTCTCAATGTATTTAATATTATTTTAAAATTATCCATGAATATTTTAAAAGATTCATTTTTCCATAATATTTTTGAAATTTTGGGATTTTAAAGAACTTTTTTTTAAAACTGAAATCTTTTTTCCTATAGAAATATTAAAACAAAAATTTTAAAATCATATTCCATGTATGATAACATATTTTAATTTTATTATTATTTTATGTGGATATAATCCTATGATACAATCCTTACTATTTCAATTTATTTATTATTGATATGATAAAGATATTTTAATTAGACCCATTACCTTTTCAATGTGTTATACTACGCTGAAGTATTTGTGAAATATATTCCATTTCATGGGTTTTGAGATGAAGAAAGTTAAATGATAATTTGGAATTCATATATAGGATTTTTATTATGTTATTTTATGTACATATAAATTCCACTAATTCTTTGGGTAATGTTGGAAATCTCATGAGGTAAATATTTTATGTATGCGCATGATTTAGTGTTAACATTTTTAATCAATGAACTAGTTTTCGTGTTCATAATATTATTCAATGATATGGTTTTCATGTACCAAAATTTATGAGTTTACCTAGTTTCCATATCCATAAAACCATTTTTGGACTAAATTTCATTTCTATCTGTTTATGCGAGGAATTTATTTCAGGTCCTTAACTTAATGAATTAGCTTATTTCTATTTATATATGTATAGCGCATTGTATGTTTGTGAGTTTTCAACAATTCCACGTACTATTAAAATTTCATTATTTCATGGATCAATTTCATTATTTAATTTATATCATATGTCTTATGAACAACCATTATTTCTTTAATGGCTCTTGCTTATGATCTATGATATGTCGTGTGTTTATTTAAAATCATAATATCTTATTCTAATACCCTTATAATCGTGTTATTGTTATGCGACATGTTATATCTCTCATTTTTACCCTTACTAAGAATATGATATCACCCTTTCTTATGTGTCCTTTCCAAGGGTTATGATTATTATTTTTAGAAATTGTATTTCTATGAATCATTTTATTTTTGAATATATTTGTGGGAGACGATGTAGATCATTTATTAACCAGTTCATTATATATCCATGTATCCACTTTCAATATTTTGATATGATTCTAACATGGTTAATTATGATATGTAAGGAAAATTGATCTACTAATATGTTATATCTATCTATAAGATGTATGGGTCATGATTGTTGGTATCTGATAATGGTTATGTAATCCCTTATAAACTAGGATGAGAAAACATTAGTGAGAACCATTTGGGTTATACATATCATAGGATAACATCTTTATATTTAGAAAATAATCATGTATGAGCTAATTTAATCATTTAGTGTCATGGACTAAAAAATATGTCATCATTTATACATCTAATTGATGATGTCTCATTATAATGTGGATTTCAACAATAATCATCATTTCTTACACTATACATTTTTGTTTTATTGATTGGCTGGAACATAAAGGAATCCTGTGAAAAATGAATGAGACGACCTATGTAATGACTTCACCAATGAGAAAATAAATTAATAAATATATTGGATAAAATATCTTGTGAATATTCTCACTCATCTCTCTCAATATATTGGTTTTAACATTTATCATTTTGAACTTATTAATTCCCCAAGGAGGTAGAAACATGTTACTAAATAGTTTATACAAAAATTACCACCATCCTTTTAAGGGTAGTTAGATCCACTTGTTTTTTATAAATAGATAAATACAATGTAAAATATATTTTTTATTCTTTAGTACTAATACCATGAAATTTTTTATTATTTTTTTATAGTTTATTAAGAGAAATAGATAAATGGTGGAATATTAATATGAATATGAGGAAATATAAGAAAATTTAATCCATTTAATGGGATGAGTTTTATTCAATAATATTTCAGTATGTACTTCCCCTATATTCTACATAGAAAATGGGTAATTAAATCCTTTAGTTTAATGAGAAGGTTGTTTAATACATTTTTACCAATGAGTAATATTTTATAAGACTCGAAAGGTATTTGTTAGTTTTAATTATCATCCCTATAAGAAACCATTATTGAATATTTTATGGTTTGCATTCATAACAAATTCAACATGTTGTAAATTTGTCTATATTTTTTGGTGGTTGATGTGGTGATTCCTAGAAAATTTTTATAGATTCATTCAATGAATTTAGATGTCACACATCGATAATTGTCATTAAATTTAATTATATATGATGCGATATTATGTTCCTGTAATTTTTTCATTGAGGAGATTTTTTTACTACAAGATGATGAATATGAAGATGGGTATATTTATTTTCTTGGTGTTACTACCGTTTTACTTAAAAATTGACCAACCACACCCATAAATCCAAAGGGAACGTGGACAATACATTGGTGGGAATTCAAAATCTATTCAACATGGAGTTATAGTAGATTATGAGGGGTCTATATGTCGGAAATCAAGAGCTAACGGCTGTGTGGGGTTCTTGGATTCGGGATTGTGTTGCTGGGCCCACGTGGGTGGGGCCCAACACATATGGCTTGTAATGTGTGGTTTGTGGGTGTTGATCCCCCGCTGAATGATTGAGTGTGTTGTGGATTGGGATGTTTAAAAATGAATTACCCAACTAAGAAGATAATAAATGTGGGGTGTGAGGAAGTTTTATATTATTCATCAATATTAAAACATACATCTATTTTTTCCAATGTCAGATATGGAAAATACGAACCATTTGATAACCATTTCCAGTCATCTTCAACTTTTTGATGAGGGTTTGTCGGTTAACCATTACCCATAATTTTTAAATATTCCAAGATTATTACGAAGACTCGCTCGAATCTTTGTTAGATGAATTGAACATTTATTATCTTGGTGAGATTAAACTAACAAAGGCATTCAGTTTCATTTGAATGCATGAAAATCGAATAAAGAAAAACATATTTCAAGATATTGTCAAATGAATATTCCATGCAGTTTTTTATGTATTTAGTTGAAGGAATTATCTACATAACATTGTTTCCAAGTATTCAGTTTAAAGAAGGTTCCATTTACCCAATTTATATGATTAGTATGATGTATCAATTTTTTTATACATTATTTCCAAGTATTCATCGTTCTTGAAGAAATAGACATTCCTTTTCTTGTTCATAAGAGGGGGATAAGGATGATTAAAGAGAGAATTTTTTGTGGGAAACAATTATCTATTTTCAATTTTTAATAAAAATTGTGGTAGATCTATCATTTTATTTATAGAGTTTGTATTTATGTTAAAAATTAATTTAATTTCAATCAGTCAATATATTTCATTTATTAACTTTAATAAACCCCATGTTACATTATAATAAATTTATTATTTTTCATTCTTCCATCATGCTTAATTGATAAATAATATTTACTCCCATGTAAATACTTATCTTATCACCAGTTGCAGTCTTGGTCTATTCAACTTACTTGGTATTTATTAAATATCCAACTAAATATTTTTTTTGTAAATAAATATTTTTTTCATAATTAAATATTACATTCAGATACATTAAAATAAACATTTATTAAATATTAAATAATATAAAGAAATATTTATTTATTCAAATGACATGGAATAAATATTAATTTAATATATGAAATCAATATAACATGAATAATATTACTCCTTAGTCATCATAATCATAATTATTACATTTATAAAATTCAAATATAATTTAATAGAGATCAATGGAAACGCATAGTCGGTGACCCTCTAGGATTCATTTTCATTGTCATTAAGTAGTCATGCATAGAGTCAATGATTACCAAATAAAAAATTCATGATAAGAAGTATCATCCACTTACAATTACTCACACCCTATGGTATAAATATTATGTGACCCATCAAAATACATTATCCAGCCACTTAACTATATAAAGATAATTTTTATAAGACATCATGGTTTTCATTATATTGGGGACCATATATGAAATTTTCAATGGGAAAAATACTCTTATAAATTATTAAATTATATCAATGCATAATATTGAAAATTATGTAATAACATGTATATTTAATATTAATTTCATCAAATTTACATGTAATCAACATACAATCATTTGGTCCCAAGTCACCAACTAAAAAAACACCCACATGGACTAGATCAAATTGCCTTCAAATTTACATCCCCAATACATCACATTAGAATCATGTTTCTACAAAGTTAAGGTTTTCATGAAGGGATCTTTTATGTGGTATGTTGTGAAAACACGACCCACTACAACCATTCATCCCTAAAAAAATATCCCAAGAGATGATATTCTAAAGAAATTTCTTCATCTGCTGATATAACCTTGGAATGTTTTTTAGATCAAAACTGTAATATTATCACAATAGAGCATGATAGGATCTTTACAACTAGGAATTATGTCATTATTTTATTGAATTCTGTGAAGCTATACTACTTCTCCATCTACATCATAATGTGAAATATAGTTGAAATATGTTGTAGAATCTGCGACCACAACCTTCTTTAAGGGAACCAATATTAAAAAACCTCAATTCAAATTAAAAATATATCTTTATTGTGGCTTCATATTATCTTGAAAAGTTTGTAAATAGGAACCTTCATATCCTATAGTCACCAGTTCCTCATATCCTACGTGGACCAGGAACTTATCCTTTGCACGCCTCATATTCGTATGTATAAAAATCAATCTCATAATATGGTTTTCACTTGGATTATCTTGATATCATCCCACCTCACACAATGTGTTCGAAACATCTATACATATACATAACATAACATAGATGACATATCCAGTCACTAAAGAAAATGAAATCCTTTACATTCTCTTTGCTTCCTCATGTGTCTTATGGCACATCTTCTTGGAATGATGAATGCTATGTGATGCTTCTCCCAATCCCCACATGGATTTATCTATATTGATTCCATTCAGTATTTTGTAAATATATGTAATTTGAGTTATGAAGAGAATACTTATAGATATATCATGGTAGATCTTGATCCCACAAAAATTTGATGACTCACCCAATTCCATCATGGAGAATATTTTATTTTACCACATGTTAACATAATATAAGACTAGTATTTCGTTTCAAATGAGTTATATGTCACAAACATATAAAATTAATAAAAATACATCAATTACACTAAACTATTTATAGATACATCGATCACATTAATTATTTATGAATCCAAATTCATTTATGGACTAAAAAACAATTATTCAATGACCGTGATTCTTTATTTAATCCATAAATGAATTTTCCTAAATTTTCATATCTTATTGAAATATTTTGGAGTCATAAACCCTTAGGGTTGTGTAATATATACATCTTCCTAAAGGTTATTGTTATGGAAGGCCAATTAGACATCTATTTTTTAAATCTCATAGTCATGGAAATAAGAATTGGAAAGTGGAATTATAATGTATTTCAATAATGTAAGTGGTGAAAATGATTTTTTATTCTCAATTACATAATATTGTTTCAACCCTTTTCTAACCATTCAATCCTTATACATACTAAATTTTCCATTTATGACCATTTTCATCTTGATTTCTCATTTTTTAACCAATGATCTATACATATACTAGTGTACTACAAAAATACACACATGGTTTTCTTATATGGAACCCATTTCGAAAATCATCACTTCCTTATAGTTGGAAACATATGTGCCACTTATTACATTCTTATAGGCTAGAATATAATTAGTGTCAAATAATAAGGACTCAAAATCCTTATTGAATTCAACAGAATAACATTATGGTTATCTTACCGCTCTTAAACAGCTATGAAAAACATGTGTATCTCAAATTTTTTCTTCTCTGACGAATCTTTGTAGAACTTTTTTTACCAACTCTTTTGTGCCTTGAGCGTCAACAATATCAATGTCTATCTAGATCCCACTATCAATTTTAGATTTCTTCTCCCTCTTAAGTATATTTTATTGAATTTTCACTATATCCTATTTTTACAGGGTTTGTATAGGTAATATAACATTTTTCATTATGGTATCCTATGATGGTACACTTTTTTCTTCGGGGTGTAGGGTTTTCACATAAAGAGGCCTTAAGATAAAAAATTATTCACTGAAAAAGTAAATATCATAACATGGTCTTTATTCCACTCCATATTCCATATAGAATACCATTTATAAATTTATCTAGTACTTGGTTTAGTATACATTCTTCTATGTGTATCATGTATCTCCAAAAGGATAATAAATGACTCTAATTACTCATCATTGATCCAACCATGTACAAAAAGGTGAGGTTTTTTCATTCACTTACCCCTTAATCTAATATGTGTAAGGATGATTTCCTTTGGATATGATCCCAATCTACATAAATAATCAATGAATGTTTCTTAATGATATTCGGAGACACAGTCTGAGCATCATTTTTTTATCTTCTTAGCAGGTTGATTCTGAACGACTTTCTTGAATTCCTTGAATTTATCTAAATAATATGAATTATACCTCATAATATAGACATATCCAGATCATCCAAAATTATAATTAAATATTATGATGTATGATTACCCCCTTATTAAACAATAAATGGTCCGCACACATCGGTATAAAATAATTTAAGAATCTCTTTTTCACTTTAACATTTCCTACTAAAAGGGGAATTAGAAATTTTTCCTTGTAAAAATGTATGTTACAAGCCATGTATATTTAGTTAAAAAGAATATAAATATCCATTTATATGTAATTTATTCAATAAATTTTCATTTACATGACATATATAGTGATGCAATATTTGGGTGAAGTATGATTTATGTTATGTAACTTCATTATCGATTTACTTTACATTGTTTGTGTAATACAACACATAAAGGCTGTTATTTTAATGTTCCTTAACTTAACAAATGAAATATTTATAAAAGAAGCATAATTTATCCCAAAATTGTAAAAAACAAATCTATATCATGTCTAGATATCAAAACTAGGATGTTTGTAACTGAAGGAACTTAATAATCACTCTTTAAATCCAAGATAATTCTGGTTATTAAGGTGAGGAGGTAGTCCCCAATAACTATTATAGTAAGTTTAGATCTATTGGAAGCTTATAGATATACATCCAATCGGTCAATAATTTATAATACACTTGGATCATATATTTTAATAAACATGTGAATACCACAATATCTATCCAATCTCCGATTTGTAGAAAAAGATAAATTACACTCAATAACAAATGCACTTAAAGATTATCCTTACTTATTTGGTTGGGTATAGTTTTTCTTCTAGTGAACCATCCTTTTTCAGGAAAAAGTACATCATCATTTTCCATTTTCCCCCTTGATCTTACTCGTCATAAAAAATTCGAAGATTCTTTAAGATTAAATATGTTTTCTTTCCCTTTCCATTGGATCAATGTCAGGATAGAAATAATTTCCCGCATCATATACTTATCTACTTAGTGAAGAAGAAAAAGATGATATGATAGAGAGTTCTCAATGATGTTCATATTAAAATTCAACACAAATCTAGGGAATCTAGGATGTAGTTATTCGAGAATGATAATGGTGGCCAGATATTCTAACAGTTTAAAACCTATAACCACTATGAGCTTAATATATCCAATGAGTTTTACTACATGCGATCCATATGGGGAAATATCTCCATGTTATTCTGAATGAGTGACTTGGAACACTCAAATTATTCTTATGCATATATCTGAAGGTAAACAACAAAAAGGTGGTAAATCATGCAATAAGAATCATGTTTTTGGGAGACGTTTTGCGTTAATTTGAAATATACGAAATCATATAAAAATTAATTTCAGCCACATCAATTATATGAATCTCATATACTAGGAAATTTTCATCATACACCTCTTTACTAAGAAGATAATGAAATTATTAGTCTATATTGTATGATTTCATTCAAGGAATAAAACTATCTAATGCTATCTGTAACAATTGTGGATAATATTATGAGTTAAGAGGTTGTCTTCCTTCAATATTATTTTTGGGTTAATATGAATTAATATGTTTCCATTTTATTCTAAAATTAAAATAGTAGATTATTAGTAAATTTCATGATTATGAAGTGGGTGAGATATTAAAAAATTTATTGATTATTATTACATCCCTCACTATTTAATCAAGATATAATATCCCTCAATATTGATCTCAAAATGTATTATTTATATGATATTCTAGTAGAAACGATCCATATTCCACTTTACATAGTCCCAACATGGGTCGATGAAGATACATAATGTCATTTAGGTTAGTATGTATTTGTAAACTATGACCCTACTGATCCATGATATTTATAGTGAACTACCCTATCCTAATGTCATGCCATTAATTTCCTCATAATAATCCTCCATGTTAAATAATGTATATAAAGGGATACTTGGCTGTATGTAAAATTGTTATGTTATCCAAAATATTCATAATAATTCCCCTTTTAATCTTATATGTCCAAACAAGGGTTTTTCAAACACATTGTTCTCTTTAGATTCATTCACAGTCAATGAATATAAGTCCAAGTCATACTTAACATTTGTTTGAGGTATTTTAATTAATTGTGAAAAAAATTTATCTTTTTTAATCTATTACATGTCTTCTTAATATTAATTGAATGTTACTTATTTAATTTACCATATTGGATAAAATATTTACACATAACTCAATTTTTTAATTTTTGATGCATAAATTTTGAAATTTTATTTCAATTACTTGTTTAGTTATTATTAAGTGGATGTCCCATAATTAATTGAACATGTTGAATTAAACTTTTACACATAATAATTTTTTTTAAATTCTATCATTTCCAATTTATTAGTTTATTTACGTAATTGTGTCCTTGCATACATAAAATAAATAATTCTATAGAAATATGAAAATAAGTAATTAAATTATATATTCATTGGAATTATCTAACAGTTTATTTACTTATTGGACATCAAGTTAGCCTATTTCTTGGGGGAAATAACATATTATTTCATTTTTGGCTTCTGTTTCAACATTCTGCCTTTGAAACTATTTATTACCAAATATGGAATCATTATTGTTTCATGGTGAACCACCATAATGTTCATTTGGATACGTAATTAATTACATAAAATTATAACAAGAACATAGGTTTGGGGGACCAAATGATTGTTTAAAAGTGGATAAAATAAATATCCTTGGATATGTAGGTAATAACCAATAATTGGGGGGGATGACACGTGGGCCATCATATTTAAAATAGTAATAAATAATTGAAAACCCATGAAAAAAATTAAATTAAAATGTCCAATGCCAACAAAGGTATTGTTCAAGCCTATTCATATAATACTTGCAGTGAATATGCAACTGTAACTATATATAATTAATTTCATGATTCATTAATTCTTATTAAGTTAACAATTAATTCAATAATTTAATAAAAAATTTATTATTTCATTTCATGATTATAATAATTTGAATTTAATTGGATATAACCTTAATTTATTGAATTAATAGTAAATAAATAGAATGAAAATTAATAGAATATTTATTGTAAAAAAATAATTTATAATTTAAAAAATACATAAAACCATAAATACATTTTCAAGGATAAAATTGGTTATAGTAAAAAAATTATGGTTTTAATGATTCCACTATCAATTTTATGTAATTTAGTTCTTCTATTACATGGGAGAGAAAATGATATGTACAACCCCGCTACATGTCATATACCTCATTTTCCTTTTATTCGAGTCAAATACTTTAGGGTTTCACAATTTTAATATGGCCAGATTCCATGGCACATACATACTTGCTATATTATATGTATTCACTTACTGTATTCCCTATTGGTTCAGACAACATGTGGTTTGAGAAAAAGGAACCATGTGTATTTAATTACTTATCTCATCTATGTATTATGTCAATTTGTACACATTATGCACTCTGAATACACTCCATGTAACCTGGTTTTACCAGCCAATTATTTGGCCCTTCCCAATGTCGTATCTGATTGTTATTCATTTTTTCATAAACTTGTTTTAAAATGAAACACTAAACTAACATGATTAATATGTCCATAAAATGATAAATCAAAATAAAATGAAATAATTAATAAAAAAATTAAAATATAACCTCAATTTACCAAAGATCCACAATTAATAAATACATATTAATAAATTTAAAGCTGACCCACTGATAAAATATGTTGGCTACAAGCATAGTGGAAGTATTGGATGGTGGGTGATATTTTAAAATATATTATAATAATCATAGAACGAAACCCTTATTGAGGATCAAACACATCAATTTTTTAATTAATGTATTTATTTTATGAAGAAACAAATACCTGTGATTAGGAACATGCTTCGTTGATGGATGTTTATTGTCTAGAAAGACCATTTTTTCCTTCTTTTCATTGTGAGAATTGATGTATATAATCCCTCTATAATTGATCCACATGATCTTTAATGATCCCCAAGAGATGACACTCAATATCCTGGTGCTATATTAGAAAATATAAAGTGTATTGGTGATCTTTTTTTATCACAAATTCTTACGTCTTGATGAAATATCTCTATCTTTTCTCTTTCTTAATATGGAGAGAGAATGAGGCATCAAGATAGAATCTGATTTGTGTAACATTTTTATATTCTCAATTTTCATTGTTAAACAAAATTGAAATATCCATCTATTTATAGAGCTAGTATTTAAGATGAAATACTATTTTATTGCATATTTCCATTAAAAAACATTTACTACATTTAATAAACCCCATTCTATATAATAAATATACTATTGTATTTTGGTTGTGCCAATATTCTCAAATTGATAAAAAATATTTACCTTTATATAAATAAGTATATTCTAATTGAACGTGGTCTTGGTCTACTCGATCTACTTTATATTATTTAATATATAAATAAATATTTCATTCAAAAAAATATTGCATCCACATACCGATGGATAAATATATATTGAATATTAAATAAATTAAAGAAATTTATTTTTATTCTCATGGTGGTGAATAAATATTTATATGATTTTTGCAATAAATATAACTTGAATAAAAACATTCATAAGTTTTTAAAATAATATTTATTCCATTAATTATATTCAAATAGAATTTAATCAAGATCAATCTAAATACTTGGTATGCGGTCCTCAAATATTATTTCTTATTGGCCTTTAGTGGGCTGGCCTACAGTCCAAGATTACAGTCTAGCAAAGGTTCCTAGAACCGAAGACAAGAACATAATGATTTGATGATGAAAAAAAAATATATGAATGATCACAGTGTAATATAACAACATTTTCACAATATCTCATCATCAATGTTTCACGACGGTATCATCATCAAATTTTCTTGAAACACTATTCATTGACACTCCAAAATAGTCACATTGTTAAACCATTTACATTGACTTTAAGTGAGAGGTATATTCAAATAAAAGGTCTTAGATATCAACTCCCATAAATATGGAAGGGACATATCCTTCCAACACTTATCCATTAATGACATGACAGGCATGTCACAACCATAATACCCTACATCCCACCAACATATGGCGTGCTAGTTTTCATCAGTAAATATAATTGTCTAAGGCATGACATGAATTCATTATAATCTTAATTTCTACATATCATTGAAAACACTCACATATATGACTATATGATGACCACCAACCATATATAATTACTACTCATGGGTTTGTTCTCATAATCTCATATACTGGAGATTATTATGTTCGAACATCATGGGGACTAGTCTCATCCACTTAATAGTACTCCAACCAGATATTCTAAATATTATGTTTCCCATGATAGTATTTTATCACACTAAAAAACTATATTAAGAATATTTTAATAGTTTTTCAATGTTTTCATCATAGTATGGAATTATAATGTATCATGACCCAACCCAATGGGGCTCAAGTCATGACTCCCCAAACCCACCTCTAAGAGGATAGGGGCTGGCGACTAGTGCCGAGTAGGCTATCACACAGATGGGAGGCATTAGCCTAAGGTAACTTCACACACACACCCACATACACCTCCAAGAAACGGTGTAGAGATATATATATAAACTTGAAACAAATGCATGCATACATCTAACCCACAACCAGAGTACAACAATATTACAAAAGGGAAAAATAGGTACCACCAAAAGAAAACTACAAAAGTTTCCAACCTACTCAAAAGGTGGAAAACACTACCAAATGCACCCGCTAGTAAACTCCTCGACACAGCTCCCGTAAAAACACCGTTCACTCTCACTCACTATGCTACGCTTTCTCGAGGTCCTCCTGGGACTCTGTTGAAAGGCATGTGGTCTGCACAAGACACATACATATGTGGGCAAATCACCTAGAGGGGTGAGTAAAAAAATACTCAGTAGGCACCCCAAAAACCCTAAAATAAAATGTAGAAACTAAAAGACAACAGTCAGCTCATCCCAGCCATAGGGAAACCAAACGAGAGATATAATCCTTCTCGAGACCATCCTCAGCTAACATGACTAGTCAGCTAAGCTCAACTGTATTCCCATACATGCACCATGAACATATGCTCAGGTATATGACCATACATATACCATGAGCAACCAGATATACTCATTCCACACACCAAGCCTCATGTGGTTCCGTCCACATCACCTGCGACATGTATATAACTATGATAACACACTCTGTGAGCTCTGTCATCCCAGATGACACTCGTCTGAGAGATACAATCCATCGTGTCTCACACCAACATCCCAAACGCCAATCTGAGAGATCACACTCTTCAAATATCGTCACTGATACCATCACGCTGAAACAATGGAAACACTAAACTACTCAGATAGGGTATCCATCCTAGGTTCTGCTAGGGGATACAAGAACCCACTGTGGTATCTCAAAGATCTCACAGATAGTGGATCACTTCCAAGAACCGCTGGGGGATACCAAAACTTGACATGGTGCTCCACATATCACATCACTTAGATAGATAATCGTCACCCGTGTGAACATGGTCATAACGGTACCGGAAACCCCATATGGAATAACTCACAATGTATGGGATTGAACTGATGATGAAACAACCCTAACAAAAACCACGCGTTGATTAGGGGATCATATAACCAACTATTCCACAACCCTACCTAACCATGCGCTGAGTAGGGGATCATATACCTGACGATACCACAAACCTATTATATACCACATGCTGAGTAGAGGATCATATACCCAATGATGTCACTACCCTACTATAAACCACATGTTAAGTAGGGGATCGTATACCAGACGATGCCACTACCCTACTAAACCACTTGTTGAGTAGGGGATCATATAACCAATGATACCACAACCCTACTAAACGTCCCTCCACATAGGTGATAATAATCCTGATGATGCCTCAATCCCAATGGAGGTGACCTGCTATATAGGGGATCACCGCCCGTATATAAGTGGTCAAAGCGATACCAAGAACCTGATCTAGGGAAGCGAACATAGAGGATCCCACTCTGGACACACCAAAGGGATGCGAAAACTCTATCAGGAGAACATCCTCTCGAGGGAATCAAAAACCTCTAATAGGGTTTTAATCCCATATAAACCCTCATAGGAAGGAACCAAGGCAGTACACTCAACCACTGCTGGTTTAAAGGTTGCTAACCCGAGCGACCCACAACATCACCACACTTCTCTCTTCCTTGGCCTATATAGAGGCCACCACCGCGATCTACGCGGAAAAACACACAGGATAGTCTATTTACTCTCCCAAAACAGAAAACCAGTGAAAACGTACTATTCACTGTAGCTACTCTAGGGGGGGCAGGCCTTAATCCGGAAACTCATCAAGCGGACTGCACCATTGCGATCCCCTCAGAAAAATGCACGAGATCGAACAGTCATTCATCGAAAATTGACTCCCAGCAAAAAAGACATGTTTCTCCATTAATGCCCAAAAAAAACTTCATGGGAACCGAATCCTGATCTCTATCCCAGTACATGGAAACTATCCTGAAAACTCTGCCAAATTACCAGGATCACAATGCCACTGACGGCACATCAATCAGAAGCTCCGTGCAGATATTACAGCGGGTTGAAGATGAATAATAATAAAAAATTATTATTATTTCAATGTTTCGTAGAACTGGCTTATAAAACCGACTCTTAAAATTACCAAATTCAGATAAAAACATCCATCTTAAATCAAGGAATATGACGCTAGAAACGGTTTGCAAATCGGAGTTATGGTTTGCGAGTTATGGGGGTATAAAGAACCCCTGAAAAATCCTGGCCGGACCACTGCTTGCCTCGCCGAAAACCACTACGCTGCCGCCAGAATCCATCATGCCTCTGCCTCCCTCCTCAGAATCTGTCGCACCGCTGATTCCATTTCCAAAATCCACCATGCCCACTACCAAAGATCATAATTTCCTCTGAAAAACTTTCGGGAGCCACCGGGAGCACCCCGGTGCTCCAAACTTAGATCTGTAACATTTTTTGGAATGCTCGAGACACAAACTACACAACCCTTATGAAGATTTTAAGTCAAACAATGCATAAATGTGATCTAGGATTTTAAAACTCAAACCTCCTACCTTTTGGCAGATTGATGAAGCTTTGTGCGCTCCGCTGCTGCCGCTGTTCAATCATGGAGCGACCGCCATCAAAATTGGAGATCAACGACAACTTGATTTCATGATTTGGCCGGTTCATTGAGAAGCGAAGGAGGAGAGGTTTTCTGAGGTTCCTCCTTGCTGCACCCAACGTGAGAGACGTGGGGTGGATTGATTAGGTTTAATTAATTAATTAATTAAACCACCATTTAAAGTCCCCAACCAAAACGCCCGGTGTAGAGAATATTATGTCATCCCTAGGGTAAACACATCATTCTGAACGCAATAGCGAGATCGTAATTTCAATCTCAGACTCCGTCTAAGAGTTATTCGAGCAGAAACTCATTAATAAACTTTCCATTTATATACGAAAATGTCCCTGGTGGCCTTTTCCATAGTAGGTTCGCGCCCGCAATGTTTACACCCTTCTTAAGGTAAACGACACGCTTTAAACGCAACTGTGCCTTCAGATTTTTGATTCGAGCTACCATTTAGAGGAAAACAAAAACCCTACTTGTTCATAGTATAAAAAAGATAATATTTTTATAAAATTAATTCCAGGAACACCGGGCCTCAAAATCACACGCCGTCTTTGCGCCTAACTCTGGAAATATTTGTATGAATATTCCAAAGTATGACAAGGCCAAAACCCGAGTCGCTACCCAATGAATTTATAAATGTAACAAATACTCTAGGACATTATTGCATTAAATACATTTTGAACAATAAAAATTATATAAAATGTCGTTTAATTAAAATTCAAGGAATAAAATATATGTTTTATTAAAATACAATCAATAGATAATTGGACAACAACTACAAAAAATTAGTGATTCAGGGAGAATGGTTATGGATTTATTCAATAGAATTAAATGACATTTGTGGGAAATTTTATATATAAGACATGGTGATTTTTGAAGTGATCTTATGTTCCATGTATTTTCTAATTGTTGATACTTTTTTACAATAAGTTGAATATGAATAATTCAATAAAATAAAAAATTTATACAAGATGAATTTAAGGTTTCTATTCAAAAAATGCAATTTCATTGAGGGGAGTTATGAAACCCATAAAATTTATGTATATACATTTCATGAGAAATATGAAAATGAATATATTTCACGGTATGCAATTATTATACTTTTATTAACATATTGGCCACCAAATATTTGCATGCCCATGAGGCAATATCCACTGCCTTTTTGGGTAGTCAACTGCTAACTAGCATTGTGTGTTGATAGATTATGTTTAATGAACAATAATTTTATTAATTTAAATTAACTTATTATTAATTTTTCATATACTATAAATCCTAAACATCACACAGAAAACCCAACTAAATACTATTCCCTAAAATGAAGAATGATAAATCATCCATAAAATAATCTAATAATAATTATAATTATTAAAGTAGTACAATAAATAGAAAATAAAACAATTCGAATATGATAAGTTGGATCTTCTTTATCCACTAGAATGACAAGGGGAATGGACCAAGAGGTAGAAATATAAGATAATTGTAACTAAATGGGATTTTATATATAAAATTACTCATTCAGTTTAGTTAAATGTATCATTTTATAATATGGTCTTAGCAAAAAATGATCTTATTTATTTTTATTATATCCAATTGGATTTAAAACACAATTAAATAAAATTTATATTAATGATATAGCCCCTAAATAGTGATAACACAATTAGTATTATTTAAAGTGTTTATCAAATTTAATAACAACAAAAATGTTGTAATGATCTTAAGTTGCAGGACCATACCCTATGAAGTCAATTTATCAAAGCTTCTATAGAAGATTTTATCAATGGTATTTTTCCATGGAAAAGATCAAGCTGAGATTCAATAACATAATCATGAGAGAAAATATTTATGAGAGATGTTCAATATCATCAATATCACTGACCCAACATTGTTAACTAAACCATCCCATGAAAGTCTCCAAGTTGCACACCATACCCTTAGGGTATTTACTGATGTATTAAAGGGATATATATAGAGACCCAAAAAATATGAGTATGTATAATATTTTATTTAATGAATATATTTTTCTCCTAGTGTTTCTACATGATAAATGATATTTATTTTTATAAAAAAGAACACAAATTATAATTTTTGGTAATATTCGAATTAAATTTAGAAAATTATTGTTTTGAAATAATTGATTTTGGAATTTAATAATATTTTTATATTCTACTTGTATTAAATACTTTTTATTCAATTTAATGGACCATATAATTTTTTATGAATTCAAGTGTAATTTTTATAAGTGTTTGAAAGCTATTTCTGTTAATACACACATTATTTCTTAATAAATGTCATTTTTATTCTAAAATTGTAAATTTTCATATTTAGAAAATTATTTATAAAAAAATTAAATATTATTTTTTGATTAAAAACATCAAAATTAACCAGCTATGATTTTTTAAAAATTTATGAGAGAGTATAGTTTTCAAGTAGTAATTAAATTCCATATAAATCAACGGTGTGTGTTATGAAATTATAATAAACAAAAAGTGAATAAATAAATACAATAAATGGTATCCTTCATAAAAATATTTTTTCTCCCATTGAAAAAAAGGTATTTTATGTTTATTCGATTAATATTATATAAATATTATGAATCCTCTAAAACAATTAAAATATTTTATGATTTAAAATAATTTCATTAAGAGTATAACTCAACCCCACAGAATCAATAGAATATTTTTTTTATTTTTGGACATTGTCCATATAAAATAATATAAACAACTCCCGCCTTTTAGAAACCATATCCAAAACCCTGTATTTTTTTATTTTAGTTATTTTTTTATATAAGGTCCAAAAACTATGTTTCGTAAATGATAATAAAATCCTAAATCATTTTCTTTATAAACTCACCCACACTTGCATTTCACATCAATAATGTCCATAAAGAACTTCAATACACTTCCCTCCCTCCTCTAGGGTCCTCCCAAGGTTCCCAAATGCTATTAAAAACACACCCTAAGCAGTTGGATTCACACTCTCCAGTTAAGGGATCATCTAATTCTCACATTTACTAATGTTACATTATTATCTAATGACTTCTATTATGAATTCATATTGTTGGGATATATATTTCCATGTCCATATTACTTCCTATTTTATTTTTAAAAAATGATAGAACTCTCTCTATCTCGTCAACCCATTTTATAATTTTTTATTTGATGTTGTTATACTACCGAAATATCACCAGGCGTTTCCATATGTAAACAATTATGTAGTGTATAGTAGACCCACTTCAAATAAAGGGTGTTCACGTTTATAGAGTTCTAAATAATTTAATTGGGACATAAATTTATATATTTTACACTCTTTGATCATGGAATTATATATATTTATGAATTAATCAATGTTGTATCATCAATGTAGAACACTTATGAATGAAAATGAAATGAATGTGACAGGTGTGATAGGAATTATATAGCACTCTGATGCATTGTTTAATTTTCATCCTCATGAGAAACCATGTTGGAAAAGGTATTGAACATGATTCTTTTATGATACCTTTTCCATCCCGATTTCTTGGTAGATATTCATTACATATTCTTATGATCGATTTTTTTAAGTTGTTTCCACATTTCCAATGATTCCTTTATTATTACCATTCTATATCAATCCTCACTGTTCATGATTATGATTATCACTTCTATTTTTCTGAATTAATATTCTTATTTTATATCATCAATTTCTTTCTTCATATTTGTTAGTTTTTATTCTCTTACTGGGATTTATATCTCTCCAATTTCGTATTTAGGTCCCATGATATCCCATGTAGTTTTATGTGCAATAATTTAAAAGATGATTTCAATAATGATTATTTTTTAACAATTTATGTTATTTTTTTAATGTACCAAATTCCCAAAATCACTATACATGTTGATCTTATCGGATGTATTATGTGTAATCGTAAGTAGTAAATCATGACTTAATGTTAATAAATATAAGGGTTGTTATAGTTGGTATGTCACTGTAACAGCCCGAGATTTTATGAAAAATATTCTTTCTTATTTTACTAATGTCTTGTGTTATACGCTACACCAAAAGGAGCTTGCACAACACGCATCCTTGACTTGCCTTGCATTACACGCAATCGCAACCTTCCTCGATAGCGTGTGTGGTACGTAATCCTGAGTTTCACGAAACAATGATATGCTATTAAAATATTATTAAAACTAGCCGTTATGAATAGTAATAACCACTTTTTAAATTTTAGAAATTTTAACTCTCAAAATGGACTTCATTTTTGGATTCGGAGTATCGAATTTAGCCTAAGGTGAAATTTTGGTACTTTTCGGATAACTTTCATATTCTGATGAATAGTGAAAATTACTAAATTATAATTAAAAACAACTTTTTTAATCAAAATAATTAATAGTGATAAATAATTAATTTGAGTGGTTTTAAAGTATATTTAGAATATATTTTTACAATTTAATACAATGTTGGTCATTGGATGTAGTTTCACATTTAAACTAGACATAAACAAGTGTCAATCTTTTGATAGATATTGTTTCTTAAAAACACGCTATTTGTTTTAACAGCGGAATTTAATTATAAAATTAATTAATGCAACTTTTATGTTATGAATTTGTTAAAATAGACTTCATTTTTGAATTCGGAATATGAAATATAGCTTGGGATGAAATTTTGGCATTGTTCTGAAAAACATCAATTTTTGATGAATAGTGAAACTACTAAGTGGTAGGTTAAAAACTGAATTTTGCATAAAACTTAATTTTACCGCTTCTGTGAATGGAATTTCGAAAATCCGAGAGACACGGTTAATATCAAGGACTAAAATGTGGTTCAATGAGATGAAAATAATTTTTTGGTGAATAGTAACTTTTTACTTTTTTTACCACGGTTAATAGTAAATAAGGTAACTAAGGGTAAATATGATATTAATATTACCCTAACACATGTCCTAATTCTATTGGACAAGTGTAATTCGACCAAAAACAAACTTAGGAATAACATATGACCATTTAGGCCCACTTGGATTAGATTAGGACATTTATTATTAATTTATTTAAAGAAGGGTTAAAATAGTTAAAATCAAAGTTTAATAAGTATATCATTTTTAATATGGGGTTATACATAAGATAAATTCGACTATAAATATTCATTAGAAAGCTAAAAAGATTTCCTACATGATGGTATTTTATTTGTAATTTTTAGACATCAAATAATATAATTTATTTATGACACAAAAATGATGCAGTAATTATCTTATTAATGAAATATTGACATAATTGATAATATAAATATCAAAATAAATGTAATTTAAGACTTTTTATGCATTCCACTAATTTTCTAGGTTACTATGATATATTAGTGTTGATTTAACCAACTTGGTTCGAACATATAATTCTGTTATGACTTTCACAAAAATCATATATCAAATAGTGTCAAAATTGACACAAAATAGTTTTTAAATCAAATATTATATTATTAATTGTTATTTTATTCCTAAAAATCTAAGGATCGGCAAAATGACTTAGATAAGGATATATATATTAATAATAAACAATTTGGGGTTCGTTTGGCATGTTATAGTAAGTGTATTAACCATATAGTGAAAGAAAACAAAAAGACACGGTAAAAGTTAAATTAATTAACTTAGAGTTAAATCTAATTGATAAGGTTAAAATAATATCTTAAACTTGTCTAAATTATATTGGTTGATAGGATTTCGACCCATCCTTACTTTAGCTTCGAAATAAGACCCTTTGGAACCATTATAAACCGATTTTGACTTTAATATAAAATAATATTTTGAGATATTCCTAAGGTGCCCCTCTCCTCCCCTATAAAAGGACACCTCCTCCCCCTCCTCCTCACACCAATTTGAGCACTCAAGCTCGGCCAACCCCTGCCAATTTCTCCTCTCCACTTCCCTAGAAACATCCTAGAGGTTCTGGTCTTCCTCAAAGACCAATTTTAGTGCCCTAAGAGGAGGTCTCAAAGAGGCACTTCAAAGAAGAGGTAATTACCGTTACCAATTCTTTCATCTTTTTTTCTTCTTCCACTTCTTCTTCTTAGGTTGTTTCATTATGAAGTAATAACATCAGTATCACTCATATACTGATATGTTATTATAAGTATGAAACAACCCTATTTCACCATCTATCCATCCTACGGAAAAAGAAATCACCGCGCGTGCGTACGTACGGAATACCGTCTCCACGCCGTGGTGTAATCTATTTTCCACCACCACCTTACATGGATGGGTATAATGGTGTAAAGAATAACTATACATAGTTATTACAATATCATATTGATTCTGATATATTGTATAATCCACTCCAATTCAATTCAATATTTATAGAAATGATACCATCGCTCGTGCGTACGTACGGGCTACCGTCTCCACGACGCGATGAGATTCATTCTCCATGTTAACCATTTAAGAATGATTATAATGTATATATAAGAAATAATAATGAAATATATGACATTATAAAGCTACTGGATTTATGTATATATATACATATGTATGTAATCTACTTACTTCCATTTCAAGACAATAAGGAAAGGAAAACAGCGTTCATGCGTACGTACGGACTACCGTCTCCATGAACGGTGTTTTTCATTTTATTTATCTACCTATTATATATATATATATACTGAATATATATGATATATAAATCATATTTTATATTCTGGAAGTAAGTAAATCATGATATAAGTAATAATGATGTCAAGAACAACAAGTCAAAACACCTACGATAAATGAAACGATTTTACCCAAAACGCTTCTTTAACATGGAGTTTACAAAAGAACGGGTAATATAATGTCATAAGTGAACCATATATGATATCATAACAATGAATATGATTCTGTAATAAGTCAATAACATGATTTAAATCATTATACAGGAGGTTCGGACACTTACAAAGAAAGTCGGACCTAAGGTAAGGGAAATATCACAATCTCATTTTTATCCGAGATTGTTTATTCGTAAGTATTTACTGGGGTTTATTTTATCATCTACATCCATGTTTCCTCAATATGTAATATTATTTCCATCCAACTACAATGGTTTAAATCCAATTTTACCCTTTGGTTAGTTTTTAGTAAAACATATGAAAGGAATCTTTTGTCGTTTATCGTACGAGGTACATTTTGACTTTTTCGACAAAAGTACAAAGAATGTTTTTTTTTAACTTATACGGCCCGAACGGATTTCTACTGTTTTATAAAGCCTTATTTTCATGAAGCTTCCTCTAAAAGATTTCATGACTATTTTCAATAAAATCTCTTTCTTTTAAAATTGCATGATGTTTTGTGAAAAGAAATTGATTTTGAAGAAGAAAGGATATTTTCCTCAAGAATTCAATTCAAGTGTTTTATCAAAATTATTTTCCATCTAAGATAATAAAGGGTTCTGTTTCTATCCATATTTTTAAATTGATTTGACTATGTTGAGATGGAATTATGTTTATGAATTCCTTTATCTTATATGAATTGATTTATTATGTCATGATGTTTCAAGAATCCCATTTTTATTACATGGGTTATGCGATGATGTATGATTTATGATTTTGTGGCACACATAAGAAAGGATTCATTAAGAGATGGGTGGGACCTATATCTCCCTCCAATGCATTGGGTAAAGATTTTATATCTCATGAGATAGACATGGCTGGAATGGTAGGTTATACCGGTTCAGTGAAACAGGACTGAAACGAGGATTACTCGATTCAGAAAGGGACTTTGTCCACTAAGATAGTCTTGGCAATGAGTCTTGACTAACAAGAAATGATTCTCTATGATTATGTGTGTATGCCACAAAGTTCCATGTTTTATGTTATGATTATTGTGATTACATTTCACTGCCATGATTTATCCCATGTTATGAAATTATGCTCTCTTTTGCAGGTTATGATTTCCAAAATGTTATGTTCTTATGAATATGATGTGATTGATATTTCTTTTGTTTACCCTTACTGAGCATTTGAGCTCACCCTTTTATGTTTCCTTTTCCCCAGGATATAAAGAAAGGTTTTAGGTAAAAAAAAAGGAAGATCTTTATGGGAGATGTTGAAGATCTTTCACCACGATTAGAAGATTATAGTCCGAGTTTCCAAAGACACTAAACTATTACGGTCCTTGTGTGTGTGTTTTTGTAATGTACTAAGTATTCCGCAAAAGTAATGTAAAGTCCATGTACGTCAGGCTTCGGGTCTCTACAGTTGGTATCAGAGGAAAGGTTTAGTCAACCTTTGGAAACTAGGATGCGAAAACGTTAGTGAGATCCCTAGAGATATTTCTAAGGTATGTCTAGGGATGTCTCTAAGGTTAAGTATACGTATAGGTTATAGTAATAGAATTACGCTAACGATCATAGAATTAAACCTAAGATGTTGGATATTGAAGGTACTCCCCCTTTATTATGTTGTTTTCCCTAGCATGATTTTTGCCTCTCACACTATTCTTTATGGGTTTTAGACGATGGCTGGAACCCGAAGGAACCGTGTTGATCAATGCAATGGACAATGCAATGATTGCCCTCCTGAACAAACAAATGTTATGGGAGATGGAGTGCAAAATCTTATTGCTATACTTACACAAGCTATGAATCATTCTGGACTTCCAAATGAGCAGAGAAGGGAACAATATTCCATTGAGTCCTTCATGAGGCAACGTCCACCTTCTTTCAGTGGGTCTTCTGATCCACTTGTGGCTGAACAATGGATCAGTACTATTGAAAAGATATTTTCAGTTCTTCAATGTTCTGAACATGATAAAGTCATCTTAGCAGTATATCGTTTGGAAGGTGAAGCTGATCAATGGTGGAATCTTATCAAGAATACGAGGCCAAGAGATGAAATTGAGTCCATGGAATGGGACGAGTTCAAGAACTTGTTTTTCAGTAAGTACTTCCCTCGTATTCTTCGAACAAAGATGGAGAAAGAGTTTCTTGAACTAAAGCAAAGGGATGATGAATCTGTTGGTACCTATGAAGCAAATTTTACAAGACTTGCAAGGTATGCTTCTGGAATTATCATCCAACCTGAAAGTAAAGTTGATCGATTTTTCAGTGGCTTAAAACCAAGTCTTCGAAGGGCATTAGCTATAAGAGACTTCAGTAGCTATGAAGAAATTGTGCGTTGTGCTATCAAGGTTGAAATGGAAGTTGGTGTTACATATCCATCTCATGGTTTTGACAAGAAACGAAAGATGGAGTTCAAGGAGAAATCTCAGAATAATGGTGAAAATAAGATGAATGTTTCCTTATGCACAAAGTGTGGAAAGAAGCATGGTGGAGATTGTCTAAAAGGGACTAGAAAATGTTTTAAGTGTGGAAAAGAAGGTCATCGAGCAGCTGAGTGTCGAAGTAATGGAAAAAGGGTTTCTAATGATGTGAATAAAGCAAACACTGCAGAGAACGCACCGCCAACACTTCAATGCTTCAAGTGCAAGGAAATGGGGCATTATGCTAATAATTGCCCTAATCCAAGGGTTAGTGATGATCAACATGAGCAACCACTGAAGGCAAAGGACAAAGGGAAATCACATGCGATCACTATTGGCAATGTTGAATATGACAACGATGTGGTGGAATGATTAAGTGTTTATGTAATGGGATTCCAAAATAATGTTGTATCATTGAGTATTGCAATATTTATTGATGTGGTATTCAAAGTGATTGAGATATTTTTTGGAAATAAGATGATATGCGCATAATGAAGACGAGAAAATGAAATGTTTAATAGTATTCATGAGCTCATGATTGATATAAGGACTAAGTGATATCATGGTTTGAGTATATAGAATTTTGAGGATTTTGGTATGTGGAAAGTGTTAACTTTTAACTGCACTCATGTTTTCACTAAGGTATTCAAGAGAATACACGATTAAGGACTTTGAATGTTTGGAATGTGACCAACAAGACATATCTTATGATATGTGGGGATCAACGACAGTATTAAATCTCTGGTAATCGATGTCACTATATTATGAGAGTGGACTGCAGTATTATGTATAAGCCTAAAGATTAGACTGGATTATGTTGGACATAAGTTAGTATTGTTTAAGGATAGAAGATTTTCGATATTATTGATGGGATGTTATAGTAACGTAGTTTTAGAAAAAGGGACAACCTGCAGGACGGGCGACAGCCCATCGCTTCGGACAAGGCTGTAGGAATCGAACCCACAACCAAAGTGCGACTGGCCTTTATCGCCTACCACTGACCTACAGGAAGTCCCTGTTTAGTAGAAACTAGTTTTATTATATTAAGCAGTATGATATATGAAGTATAAGTCCATTTTAGGAACCATATATGATTAATCTCACTATAGATCGACTTATGTATATAAGTTTTGCTAACCTTTTGTTTGAGACAGATGGAATGACCTGTCATTCTATCACATGATCTGCTAAAACTTCACGAATAACAAATTCAACTTCATTTATTTAAGAGATGAAGTGGAAATTGTTCAAAGCACGAACAACAGTGAGATTGTACCAAAATAAAGTAAGTATTTATTCTAATTCAAATTTTCAACTTTAGGGAAATGATCTTGAAAACCAAAAATGTTGTCCTAGTGATCTTATACCTGATGAATCAGATGGTACCTTATATCATCACAAATCTATGGATTTGTGATTACTGGCTTTTCCATAGCCATGTTCTCTACCACTCTCCATCAGAACATGATGGTTAGATTTCTCTTCCATATCCATATTTTCACCTATGTGGAAACCCAGTGATTAGTTTATTTGGGTAATCGTTACATTTCATAATTTAGTTTTTAAAGCCAAGTTTTGGTATTCCCTTTTACGATGTGGGTTTCTATTAAAGAAACTTTCGAATAGTAAACCATTTATAACCCCGACGAATTTCGAGGGCGAAATTCATTTTAAGGGGGGTAGAATGTAACAGCCCGAGATTTTATGAAAAATATTCTTTCTTATTTTACTAATGTCTTGTGTTATACGCTACACCAAAAGGAGCTTGCACAACACGCATCCTTGACTTGCCTTGCATTACACGCAATCGCAACCTTCCTCGATAGCGTGTGTGGTACGTAATCCTGAGTTTCACGAAACAATGATATGCTATTAAAATATTATTAAAACTAGCCGTTATGAATAGTAATAACCACTTTTTAAATTTTAGAAATTTTAACTCTCAAAATGGACTTCATTTTTGGATTCGGAGTATCGAATTTAGCCTAAGGTGAAATTTTGGTACTTTTCGGATAACTTTCATATTCTGATGAATAGTGAAAATTACTAAATTATAATTAAAAACAACTTTTTTAATCAAAATAATTAATAGTGATAAATAATTAATTTGAGTGGTTTTAAAGTATATTTAGAATATATTTTTACAATTTAATACAATGTTGGTCATTGGATGTAGTTTCACATTTAAACTAGACATAAACAAGTGTCAATCTTTTGATAGATATTGTTTCTTAAAAACACGCTATTTGTTTTAACAGCGGAATTTAATTATAAAATTAATTAATGCAACTTTTATGTTATCAATTTGGTAAAATAGACTTCATTTTTGAATTCGGAATATGAAATATAGCTTGGGATGAAATTTTGGCATTGTTCTGAAAAACATCAATTTTTGATGAATAGTGAAACTACTAAGTGGTAGGTTAAAAACTGAATTTTGCATAAAACTTAATTTTACCGCTTCTGTGAATGGAATTTCGAAAATCCGAGAGACACGGTTAATATCAAGGACTAAAATGTGGTTCAATGAGATGAAAATAATTTTTTGGTGAATAGTAACTTTTTACTTTTTTTACCACGGTTAATAGTAAATAAGGTAACTAAGGGTAAATATGATATTAATATTACCCTAACACATGTCCTAATTCTATTGGACAAGTGTAATTCGACCAAAAACAAACTTAGGAATAAAATATGACCATTTAGGCCCACTTGGATTAGATTAGGACATTTATTATTAATTTATTTAAAGAAGGGTTAAAATAGTTAAAATCAAAGTTTAATAAGTATATCATTTTTAATATGGGGTTATACATAAGATAAATTCGACTATAAATATTCATTAGAAAGATACAAAGATTTCCTACATGATGGTATTTTATTTGTAATTTTTAGACATCAAATAATATAATTTATTTATGACACAACAATGATGCAGTAATTATCTTATTAATGAAATATTGACATAATTGATAATATAAATACCAAAATAAATGTAATTTAAGACTTTTTATGAATTCCACTAATTTTCTAGGTTACTATGATATATTAGTGTTGATTTAATCAACTTGGTTTGAACATATAATTCTGTTATGACTTTCACAAAAATCATATATCAAATAGTGTCAAAATTGACACAAAATAGTTTTTAAATCAAATATTATATTATTAATTGTTATTTTATTCCTAAAAATCTAAGGATCGGCCAGATGACTTAGATAAGGATATATATATTAATAATAAACAATTTGGGGTTCGTTTGGCATGTTATAGTAAGTGTATTAACCATATAGTGAAAGAAAACAAAAAGACACGGTAAAAGTTAAATTAATTAACTTAGAGTTAAATCTAATTGATAAGGTTAAAATAATATCTTAAACTTGTCTAAATTATATTGGTTGATAGGATTTCGACCCATCCTTACTTTAGCTTCGAAATAAGACCCTTTGGAACCATTATAAACCGATTTTGACTTTAATATAAAATAATATTTTGAGATATTCCTAAGGTGCCCCTCTCCTCCCCTATAAAAGGACACCTCCTCCCCCTCCTCCTCACACCAATTTGAGCACTCAAGCTCGGCCAACCCCTGCCAATTTCTCCTCTCCACTTCCCTAGCAACATCCTAGAGGTTCTGGTCTTCCTCAAAGACCAATTTTAGTGCCCTAAGAGGAGGTCTCAAAGAGGCACTTCAAAGAAGAGGTAATTACCGTTACCAATTCTTTCATCTTTTTTTCTTCTTCCACTTCTTCTTCTTAGGTTGTTTCATTATGAAGTAATAACATCAGTATCACTCATATACTGATATGTTATTATAAGTATGAAACAACCCTATTTCACCATCTATCCATCCTACGGAAAAAGAAATCACCGCGCGTGCGTACGTACGGAATACCGTCTCCACGCCGTGGTGTAATCTATTTTCCACCACCACCTTACATGGATGGGTATAATGGTGTAAAGAATAACTATACATAGTTATTACAATATCATATTGATTCTGATATATTGTATAATCCACTCCAATTCAATTCAATATTTATAGAAATGATATCATCGCTCGTGCGTACGTACGGACTACCGTCTCCACGACGCGATGAGATTCATTCTCCATGTTAACCATTTAAGAATGATTATAATGTAAATATAAGAAATAATAATGAAATATATGACATTATAAAGCTACTGGATTTATGTATATATATACATATGTATGTAATCTACTTACTTCCATTTCAAGACAATAAGGAAAGGAAAACAGCGTTCATGCGTACGTACGGACTACCGTCTCCATGAACGGTGTTTTTCATTTTATTTATCTACCTATTATATATATATATATACTGAATATATATGATATATAAATCATATTTTATATTCTGGAAGTAAGTAAATCATGATATAAGTAATAATGATGTCAAGAACAACAAGTCAAAACACCTACGATAAATGAAACGATTTTACCCAAAACGCTTCTTTAACATGGAGTTTACAAAAGAACGGGTAATATAATGTCATAAGTGAACCATATATGATATCATAACAATGAATATGATTCTGTAATAAGTCAATAACATGATTTAAATCATTATACAGGAGGTTTGGAAACTTACAAAGCAAGTCGGACCTAAGGTAAGGGAAATATCACAATCTCATTTTTATCCGAGATTGTTTATTCGTAAGTATTTACTGGGGTTTATTTTATCATCTACATCCATGTTTCCTCAATATGTAATATTATTTCCATCCAACTACAATGGTTTAAATCCAATTTTACCCTTTGGTTAGTTTTTAGTAAAACATATGAAAGGAATCTTTTGTCGTTTATCGTACGAGGTACATTTTGACTTTTTCGACAAAAGTACAAAGAATGTTTTTTTTAACTTATACGGCACGAACGGATTTCTACTGTTTTATAAAGCCTTACTTTCATGAAGCTTCCTCTAAAAGATTTCATGACTATTTTCAATAAAATCTCTTTCTTTTAAAATTGCATGATGTTTTGTGAAAAGAAATTGATTTTGAAGAAGAAAGGATATTTTCCTCAAGAATTCAATTCAAGTGTTTTATCAAAATTATTTTACATCTAAGATAATAAAGGGTTCTGTTTCTATCCATATTTTTACATTGATTTGACTATGTTGAGATGGAATTATGTTTATGAATTCCTTTATCTTATATGAATTGATTTATGATGTCATGATGTTTCAAGAATCCCATTTTTATTACATGGGTTATGCGATGATGTATGATTTATGATTTTGTGGCACACATAAGAAAGGATTCATTAAGAGATGGGTGGGACCTATATCTCCCTCCAATGCATTGGGTAAAGATTTTATATCTCATGAGATAGACATGGCTGGAATGGTAGGTTATACCGGTTCAGTGAAACAGGACTGAAACGAGAATTACTCGATTCAGAAAGGGACTTTGTCCACTAAGATAGTCTTGGCAATGAGTCTTGACTAACAAGAAATGATTCTCTATGATTATGTGTGTATGCCACAAAGTTCCATGTTTTATGTTATGATTATTGTGATTACATTTCACTGCCATGATTTATCCCATGTTATGAAATTATGCTCTCTTTTGCAGGTTATGATTTCCAAAATGTTATGTTCTTATGAATATGATGTGATTGATATTTCTTTTGTTTACCCTTACTGAGCATTTGAGCTCACCCTTTTATGTTTTCTTTTCCCCAGGATATAAAGAAAGGTTTTAGGTAAAAAAAAAGGAAGATCTTTATGGGAGATGTTGAAGATCATTCACCACGATTAGAAGATTATAGTCCGAGTTTCCAAAGACACTAAACTATTACGGTCCTTGTGTGTGTGTTTTTGTAATGTACTAAGTATTCCGCAAAAGAAATGTAAAGTCCATGTACGTCAGGCTTCGGGTCTCTACAGTCACGACCCGACCCTACGCGGGCTCGAGCCGCAACTACCCCATGCCCGCCTCCATAGGCCAGAGGCTGGCAACTAGCGCCGAAGGCACAACAACTCGGGGAGGCCATTGCCTATGTACCTGTACACACACACACGCAGCACACTCAATGCAACAGTGCAAAGTAAAAGAAAAGACAAGTTAAGAAAAAGGGGCAACTGCTATATGTATAAACCACAGATGTGCATCAACTTCTAAACAGTACAAAGTACAATATGGAAAGAAAAGGGGAAAAACACATGCCCAACCAAAAAGTGCCACAACCCGGAAACAGGTAAACGAAAAGAAACATCTGACGGGTCTCCCACCTGGAACTCGGCCACGACCACCACACGTGGTCCAAGCTCCCGAACTCCTATGCTCGTCAGAAGTCACGACCAACCTGTCCGTCGTCTGCAAGGGCACACCAAGTGCGGGAAAAGGCCAAGCAGGGGTGTGTATAAAAAAATACTCAGTAGGATACCCCGAATGCTCAAGGGAGCAACAAAAGGAGGTACTGAAGGTTGAGCAGTAGAGCGAACAGGAGAAAGCAAAGGGAGTACAACAGACATTCCATCTCAACCCAACAAGAGGAATGAAAGTAGACTCATCCAGGCACAAGGAGCTGGAAATGGTGAGAAGGTGAACTTCTCTTCGAGTCTTCTCTACCTATAGCAGGAGAGTAGACTCGTCCAACCATGAGAATCTAGACACGGAAAGCATGTGGCATACCTCGCGCGTCTCCGCCTCTCCTGGAAGGAGAGTAACCAAACCCAAGAGCTGTGTACCAAAAACAAGTTATATACATATACTTATGCTCAATCAAGAAGCCCAAACAACGTCATAAGGGGATCACCGTCCCATAGCTCAGCCCAAGAAAAGAGTAGCCAACAGTCCCAGAAGTAACACACTGATGCCCAGCATCCCGTACGTCTTCCCCGAACCGCAAGACAAGGGGCTCAATCACCGCACCTTGGCACTATCTACTTTGGCTGGCACTGACTCTCCCACACGGTTTTAGGTCGCATCACAAGGATGTGTCTCGGTGGGGGAAAGTGTTCCTCGTACTTGAGAGTTATGGGGGAACATCAACCACAACTCGTCACTGCTCCGTAGTCGAGAGGTCTCCTCAAAGTCAAAGCCAATACATCACTGACCCATACAACCAAGGGTCCCGCTCTGGTAACAATGGAGGAAAGCCACAGACTAGCCTTGTAGGAAGGGCTGAGTTTGGAATATCAACGGGTGTCCCACTGCCCAGCCCTGCTAGAGGGTAATTCATAACCAGATATAGGGTGACCCACTGCCCAGCCCTGTTGGAGGATAAAACTTAATACATTGTCAGGTGACCCACTGCCCAGCCCCGCTGGAGGGTAAACCATAATAAGATATTGGGTGACCCACTGCCCAGCCCTGCTGGAGGGTAAACCATAATACATCATCAGGTGACCCACTGCCCAGCCCCGCTGGAGGGTAGACCTGGAATTAGTCGACAAGCGACCCACTGCCCAGTTGTGCTGGAGGGTAGACCTGGAACTAGACGACAGGCGACCCACTGCCTAGCCCTGCTGGAGGGTAGGCCCTAAGAGGTCGTCGGGTGACCCACTTCCCAGTCTCTGCTGGAGGGTAGAACCTAAAAGTCAATGAGCAACCCACTACCCAGTCTCTGCTAGAGGGTAAACCCGAAGAAGTCGATGAGTAACCCACTGCCCAGCCTCGCTGGAGGGTAAGACTCAGAAATGCTCTAACCTTATCTAGTGGGGGGTACAACAATGGCCAACCGAACACATAGTGGTTATCACGCAACCACCCAACTCCAGAACAACTCTCCCAAAAGAGGTTCAGCGCAAGTTCCATCACGGGGTGCCACTAGCACCGCTACTAGACGATCCATCACGAATGAAACCAGGGGGAGGCCACTCAACCCTGCTAGTTAAACAAACGAACGCAGATCCAGGGGAAATGAACTCCACCCTGCTAGTCAAACAAACGAGCACAGAGGGACCCTCTACGCCGCGAGAGGTCCAATTACGCAAAGCAGAACACGACACGCATATGGGGCCCACACGACGTGTGTCCCCACGTCAACCCCAACTGAGTGCACAAATGTTCTCAGGTACAAATCACACATACCTCCAAGCGCTTCCATATACTCCCATAGTATACCTCGTCTCCAGCCCAAGGGCTATCATGCACGCGGCACCCAACGTCAACACGAAGGCGTGACGTAACATTTCCAACTTTCCGCCTCAACGACTGAGGCACAGACAACCACATCTCGCGAACCATTTACATCACTCTCCCAAGAGTGCGCGATCACACACCAATGGTCCTCTACAATCATGGTAGGGCGAACCACCACCGAGGCACCGTTCATGCTTCCACATTTAAAAAGATCGTTCATGAAGCTCCGCATATCCAAACGGATCACACCATTGAAATCCTCGCGAAAAAACACGCATGGTCGACTACTTACTCGCCTCAAACGGATATCCGATGAAAAAGTCAACAACACCGCCTAACGCCTGAACGACATCCCGTGATCCCGATCCTCGACCCCGAAAACAGTCGGGTGCATTGCACCATTGTGATCCCCTCAGGAAAACACGTCAAAAGCACTACTCACTTGAGTGTAACGGATATCCTGAGAAAAAGATGCATTCCGGTGCACTGCACACAAGCAGTGCTACGTGGGACCCGCATCCCGGTCCCGAAACTCAACGGACGGATCACGCCGTTGCGATCCTCTCTAAAAAGCACACACGTTGGACTATTCACTTGTCCAAAAGGTCTCCCAGTGATAAAGATGGAAAATCATCGTCGACGCCCAAATGGCCCTCATGGGGCCCGCACCATCGTGAGGAATTACATCGGGCAGACTGCGCCAACGCGATGCCCTCGGGAAGACATCCAACATCGACTGCTCGCACGCCCCAAACGGACGTCCGAGGAAAAAGTCTCTAAAAGCAGCACACAGCTCAAAAGATGGGTCATGGGGCCCATGCCTCAACTCCAGCTTCAATGCCTGAAACCACCCTGTAAACCTCCGCCTCGACGCAAGGGTTCCAACGCCACTGACGGAGCTTAAAACAGACATCAGATGTGTCCGCGCTGCTCAAAACAAGATTCCCAGAAGGAAACGAAAAACCACTTAAAGTCGTGTCACGCCTCTAAGCCCCTTGATTCGGGAATTAAAATTCCCTGAATCCATCTCAAAATACTCGGCATAACTGAAGGAACGCATCGCCACTGACGGCGCGCGAATCCGACACATGAGCTGCCTTTTAGAGGCGTTTTAATTTTTTTTTCGGACCGAAGGGTGGGCCGGGCCGGTTCGGCTGGCTCACCCCCACCCTAGACCGGCGGTCCGCGGTCCACCGTGCGGACCGCCCGGAACCATCCAGATAGGCTCGGCCGGTCCGGCTCCTCCAACACGGACCCGCATGACGCGGGTCCTGTCTGCCAACCGGGGTCACAAGACCCCGATACTTCTCGTCGTCGTGCCCCAGCGTCAACCCGCAGACCCAGCGCCTCCGCAGGTCGCGCCTGCTCGCCCTCGCGCCGACGACCGTCGACCACCCTGCAAGCCACCCTCCGCCTGGAGCCAAATCCCACCGCCTCCGTGCCGCACCACCTCCTGTGTCCCGGACCCTTCCGCCTGTTGTCACCGTCCAAGAGCTCATCGGCGCCGCTTGGACACGCCGTACCACCCTGGTTGCACAGGAAAAGGGGAAATTCAGACGGAAAACTCAAAAAAAAAACCCCCGCAGCATTCGCCGTACGACCGCGACCTCCTCCGAACTTAGATTTACAATTCTAAAATGGAGATGGAAATCTCATTAATTGTACTACACGATTATGGGATTTGTTCGAAGATAAAACAGTAACATGATACATTTAATTGTGCTCAAAATAGGTGCGGGAAGAAAAAAAACTGCAACTGCAACGATCCTACCTCGTGGGCGATGCCCAGAGCTTCGCGTCGATCTGCCGGAATTACCGCGCCTCGTCGGAGTTGTCTCGGCAGAGCTGGAGGAGGATAGGGAGAGGAGGGGTTGAGGGAGAGGCTTTTCCAGGGAAGAAGAGGGGAGGAAGGGGAAGGGTGTTTAAATAAATTAATTAAACAATTTAATTAATTTAAAACCCCCGAAAAGACCCGCATCCGAATCATCCGACGGGGTCGAGGTTAATCCGCCCCTAGGGTAAACACCACCTCCCGAGCACAACGGCAGTCTCAGAATTTTAATCCAAGACCCCGTTCAAAAGTTATAAAACATAGCGCCCGAGGCCGCCAAATTACGATAACGCCCCTGGGACCATTTTTACAAACGGACCACGCCCGCGAAACATATACCCCTCCTAGGGTAAAAGACACACTCTTAACACATTGGTTCCCTTGGTTTTCCAACCCGAGCCACCGTTTTAGAGATACTCGAGTTTCAACACTAAACGAATTAATTAATTAATTAATTAATTCGTTTAACGTTCCAGAAGTGGGCGAGGGGTCCAAATGTCCCGCGCCGACAAGTTTTATGTCGTTCCTAGGGTAAACAACCCATTCTGGACCCATCCGTACACTCGAATCTCTGATATGAATCTCTGTTTAGGAGTTATCCCACTTATTTAGTGTTTCCAGTGTGAACGCACTGAAAATTTAATTCCGGCCACTCCGGGGCTCGGAATCGCACGCCCTCTGAAGGCACTGTTCTGGAATATCATCAAGAATATTCCAAAGTCTTTCATAGAAAAAAATGGGTTCTTACATCATTCCCTCCATCATGATTTTCGTCCTCAAAAAGCAAAACTATGGAGAAACACAGGGTACTAAGCCCACACCTGGCTTTCCCATACCCAGAATAACCCACACACAGCTTTGTGTCACCGCACACAGACCAAAGGATTGATTTGTTCATGTGAGGTCGACCCTTTCCAATGTCGTGAACCCACTCCAGACTTTGGGGTTAGGGAAAGACGGAAGGGTACCTCGCCATCCCTTTGCATAGTCTCAAACGGCCCAAAGGCCCTCGGGGGTAGCTCACCTCCCCGAACGAAACTCTACGTCGCATGCCGCGACTGGAATCACCAACCGCACCTGAAACAAGGCCCGGTGATTCACTCATTCAGAATATCCATATGGTAAAACACCAAATGATATATGGTCATGCAAAGTTCCACATTCGATGCTTTCTTACACACTCATAAGGAAAAGGAGTCAATGCCATCGACTAAAGGAAAATGTCTCACGCCCTTTTCCTTACCAACACAGGGTTACACCCGACGCCCTGCATCACCCTGGTAACACCTCAAACAAGGAGCAGGGAGAAAATCCTTTCACACGCAGAGCTTAACAATTCCACTGTAAAAAAATTAGAAGAGTCGCAAGGGGTACCTCTCACCATCCCATGCTCTACAGGATCGTAGACATCCAAAGCTCGCGGTTGTCCGTGGTCCCAGCCATCAGCTTCCGGAGCCTGATGTGGACCGCCTAGTGGTGATGGGGAGATCTCGTAAAGTCATCCCCCACTACCATCTCCACCAGCTCCTCTTCTAGCACCACCTCTCTGGGTACTACTCTGATCACGGCGCTGCCTTCTCCATGGTGCTGCGCCTCCTGCCTGTCTGAAGCTCTCAGCAACTTGGGGCGGCCAGTCTCATCCCAAGTGACCTCGCCCATCACAAACATAACACCAACTCTCTCTGGGCTACACTGGTTCCCTCCGACGCCACTGTGGTGTACGACCATTCCCCTGAGTTCGGTTTTCAGTATGCCACCTGCATCGAGGTTCTGCTTACCGATGCCCACTAGCTGCGGCAGACGTCTCAGCTCTAACGTGTCTGCTGCCACCACCAACTCCAGAACGTGATAGGAAGCCCTCCATCCCCATCACCTACTCTAGAACCCCGACATATGTGGAAAAGCCCAAGAGTACTATGACAGCACAAATCTCTCGGCGGAGACCCTTCTCAAACTTCCGCGCTCGGATGTTATCGCCATGGACCATGTCCGGGTAAAAGCATGCACGATCTGCAAAACTAGCCGCGTAATCGGCCACCATCATCCCTCCCTGCTTAAACTGAAGGATATCCTGAATCTGAACGGAGCGCAAGAAGGAGGGAAAAAACTTCTCACAGAACAACAACCGAAAGTCACCCCACGAAAGCAACGACTCGTCAAGAAGCTGAGTCACCAGACTCAACCAATGCCATGATGATCCCTGGAAAAGGCTGGCTGCCAAATCAAATCTCTGATCTCTCGGTGTCTGTACAAGCCTGAAAAGGAAAACCATTGCCGTGACACAAACCTCTACTTCCTGAGGGTCTGGCTCACAACTGAACCTCAGCGGTCTCTGCCGCTGGAACTCATAGAGTGCGCTCAACCTGTGCTCAAGCTCAGCCTGCTCTGCTGAAACTGCCTTCTCCTTAACAGGTGGGGGTGCTTCTACTGGCCCACCCGTGGGAAAGGGCTCACACGATGGGTCCTGGACTATGGCCTCATAGCTCATAGGTTTGTCGTCACGCACCCAAAGCTGGTATCCTGGCTGGCTGTCTTCGCGGAGAAAACCTGAATATTATCAAGGAGTGTCACGGTCAGATGAGCATAATGTATATACCAATAACAACGATGGGGAGTTGACTCAAGAAAGACAGTCAAAGACTCGATTCTATGTGATTCACAAACCAGATTTTTCCTTGAAAAAAGTGTCTCAGTATACCGAGTCGACAAGCGGGTTGTCAAGGTCCTGGTGAATGGATACGTCGGCCGCTGCACCATCACTGGACTCCCTGGCCTGAGAGCTGCTCTTGAGACACATTAACACTGTTTCCCTAAATCCCAACCAATTCCTCTTTTAGGGACGTCCACACAATGCCCCAAGGAACGAACCACCTATGATACCACTTTGTCACAACCCGATCCTACCCAGGCTCGAGCCGCAACAACCCCAAGCCCACCTCCATATGCCAGGGGTTGGCGACCAGCACCGAAGGCACAACAACTCAGGGATGCCTTTTCCTAAGTACCTGTACACACACACGCAACACACTCAATGAAACAGTGTAGAGTAAAAGAAAATCCAAGTAAAGAATAAAGGGAAGCTGCTATATGTATAAACCACATATGTGCATCAACCTCTAAATAGTACAAAGTACAAGATGAAAAGAAAAGGGGGAAAACACGTGACCAACCAAAAAGTGCCACAACCCTGCAACAGGTAAACGAAAAGAAACAGCTGACGGGTCTCCCACCTGTAACCCGACCACAACCACCGCACGCGGTCCAAGATCCCGAACTCCTATGCTCCTCTGAAGTCACGACCAACCTGTCCGTCGTCTGCAAGGGCACACCAAGTGTGGGAAAAGCCCAAGCATGGGTGAGTATAAAAATATACTCAGTAGGATACCCCGAAGGCTCGAGGGAGCAACAAAAGGAGGTACCGAAGGGTGAGTAGTAGAGAGAACAGGAGAAAGAATAGGGAGTACAATAGAGAGTCCCACTCAACCCAACAAGAGGAAAGAAGGTAGACTCATCCAGGAACAAGGAGATGGAAATGGTGAGAAGTTGAACTTCTCGTCGAGTCTTCAATACCTATAGCAGGAGAGTAGACTCGTCCAACCATGAGAAGCTAGACACGGAAAGCACATGGCATACCCCGCACGTCTTCGCCTCTCCTGGAAGGAGAGTAACCAAACCCAAGAGGTGGGTACCGGAAACAAGGTATATACATATCCTTATGCTCAATCAAGAAGAACGAACAACGTCGTAATGGGATCTCCGTCCCGTAGCTCAGCCAAAGAAAAGAGTAGCCAACTGTCCCAGAAGTAACACACCGATGCCCAGCATCTCGTACGTCTGCCTCGAACCGCAAGCCAAGGGTCTCAATCACCGCACCTTGACACTATCCGCTTTGGGCGACACTGACTCGCCCACACGGTTTTAGGTCGCGTCATAAAGACGCGTCTCGGTGGGGGAAAGCGGTCCTCGTACTTGAGTTTTCTGGGGGAACATCAACCACAACTCCTCACTACCCTGTAGTCGAGAGGTCTCCTCAAAGTAAAATCCATTCCATCACCGACCCATACAACCAATGGTCCCGCTCCGGTAACCACGGAGGAATGCCACAGACTAGATTAGTATGAAGGACTGTGTCTGGAATATCAATGGGTGTCCCACTGCCCAGCCCTGCTGGAGGGTTATTCATAACCAGATATCGGGTGACCCACTGCCCAGCCCTACTGGAGCGTAAAACCTAATACATTTTCAGGTGACCCACTGCCCATCCCCGTTGGAGGGTAAACCATAATAAGATATTGGGTGACCCACTGCTCAGCCCTGATGGAGGGTAAACCATAATACATCATCAGGCAAGCCACTGCCCATCCCCGCTAGATGGTAGACAAAGAATAAGTCCCCATGCGACCCACTGCCCAGCCGTGCTGGAGGGTTGACCAGGAACTAGACAATGGGCGACCCACTGCCCAGCCCTACTGGAGGGTAGGCCCTAAGAGGTCGTCGGGTGACCCACTTCCCAGTCTATGCTGGAGGGTAGTCCCTAAATGTCAATGAGCAACCCACTGCCCAGTCTCTGCTGGAGGGTAAACCCGAAGAAGTCGATGAGTAACCCACTGCCCAGCCCTACGGGAGGGTAAGACACAGAACTACTCTGGCCATCTCTACTGGAGGGTACACCACTGGCCAATGAACACGTAGTGGGTATCACGCAACCACCCATCTCCAGAAAAACTCTCCCAAAAGAGGTTCAGTGCATGTTCCATCACGGGGTTCCACTAGCACCGCTATTGGATGATCCATCAAGAATGAAACTAGGGGGAGGCCACTCAACCCTGCTGGTCAAACAAACGAGCACAGAGCCCGGGGGAATGAACTCCACCCTGATAGTCAAACAAATGAGTAAAGAGGGACCCTCTACGCCGTGAGAGGTCCAAGTACACAAAGCAGAAAACTGCATGCATATGGGTCCCACACGACGTGTGGCCCCACGTCAACCCCAACTAAGTGCACAATCATTCTCAGGTACAAACCAAAAGTACCTCCAAGTGCTCCCGTATACTCCTAGAGTATACCTCATCTCCAGCCCAAGGGCTATCGTGCACGTGGCACCCAACGTCAACGCGAAGGTGTGACGTAACATTTCCAACTTGCCGCCTCAATGACCGAAACACGGAAAACCACAGCTCGTGAACCATTTACAACACTCTCCCAAGAGTGCACGATCACACGCCAAGGGAACGCTACAAACATGGTAGGGCGATCTGCCACCGGGGCACCTTTCATGCTTCCACATTTAACAAGATCACGCAAGAGGCACCGCACAACCAAACAGATTACACCATTGAAATCCTCGCGAAAAAACACACAAGATCAACTACTTACTCACCTCAAACGGATATCCAACGAAAAAGTCACCAACACCGCCTCACGCCCGAACAGCGTCCCGTGATCCCGAGCCTCGACCCCGAAAACAGTCGGGCGCATCACACCATTGCGATCCCCTCGGGAAAACATGTAAAAATCTCTACTCAATTGAGTGAAACAGATATCCAGAGAAAAAGATGCATTCCGACGCACCGCACACGATCGATGCTACATGGGACCCGCATCCCAGTCCCGAAACTCAACAGATGGATCACGCCATTGCGATCCTCTCGAAAAATCACACAAGATGGACTATTCACTTTTCCAAAACGGTCACCTGGTGATAAAGACGGAAAATCACCGTCGACGCCCAAACAGCCCTTGTGGGGCCCGCACCATTGTGCGGAATTACAGAGGGCAGACTACGCCAACGCGATGCCCTCGAAAAAACATCCAACATCGACTGCTCGCATGCCCCGAACTGACGTCCGACGAAAATGTCGCTAAAAGCTGCACTCTGCTCAAATGACGGGTCATGGGGCCCACCCCTAAACTTCGGATTCAACGCCCGAAACCACCCTAGAAACCTCCACCTCGACGCCAGGGTTCCAACGCCGCTGACGGCGCTCAAAACAGACGTCGGATGTGTCATCTCCGCTCAAAACAAGATTCCCGGAAGGAAACGACAAACCACTTCAAGATGTTTCACGCCTCTGAGCCCCTATTTCTGGAATTACAATTCCCCAAAACCATCTCAAAATACTCGGCTTAACGTAAGGAACGTGTCTCCACTGACGGCGCGCGAATCTGACACCCGAGTTGCTTTTTAGAGGCGTTTTAATTTTTTTTCCAGACTGAAGGCTGGGCCGGGCCGGTTCTGCCGGCTCACCCCCACCCTGGACTGGCGGTCCGTGGTCCACCGCGCGGACCGCTCCTAACCGTCCGGACCAGCTCGCCCGGTCCAGCTCCTCCAACAGGGACCTGCATGACGCGGGTCCTGTCTGCCATCCGGGGTCACAAGACCCCGGTCCTTCTCATCGTCGCGCCCCGACGTCAACCCGCAAACCCAACACCTCCGCAGGACGCGCCTGCTCGCCCTCGCGCTGACGACCACCTACCACCCTGCAAGCTGCCCGCCGCCTGGAGCCGAAGCCCACCGCCTGCGTGCCGCACCACCACCTGCGAGCCGGACCCTGCCGCCTTCTGTCGTCGTCCAAGAGCTCATCGGCGCCGCTTGGACACGCCGAACCACCCTGGTTCCACCGGAAAAGGGGAAATTCGGTCGGAAAACTAAAAAAAACCCACAGCCTTCGCCGTACGACTGCGACCTCCTCCGAACTCCGATTTACAATCTGAAAAGGGATATGGAAAGCTCATAAATTTTACTACATGATTATGGGATTTGTTCGAAGATAAAATAGAAACTTGTAAGATTTAATTCATCTCAAAATAGGTGCGGGATGAAAAAAAACTGAAACCGCAACGATCCTACCTCGTGGGCGATGCCCGGAGCTTCGCGTCGACCCGCTGGAACTATCGTGCCTCGCCGAAGTTGTCTCTCCAGAGCTGGAGGAGTAAGCGGAGAGGAGGGGATGAGGGAGAGGCTTTTCTAGGGGAGAAGAGGGGAGGAAGGGGAAGGGTGTTTAAATAAATTAATTAAACAATTTAATTAATTTAAAACCCCCGAAATGTCCTGCATCTGAAACTTCCGACGGGGTCAAGGTTAAGCCTCCCCTAGGGTAAACACCACCTCCCGAGCACAACGGTGGTCTCGAAATTTTAATCTGAGACCCCGTTCAAAAGTTATAAAACTTAGCGCCTGAGGCCGCCAAATTACGAAAACGCCCCTGGGACCATTTTTACAAACAGCCCGCGCCCGCGAAACTTATACCCCTCCTAGGGTAAACATCACGCTCTGAACTCAACAGCTCCCTCATTTTTCCATCCCGAGCCACCGTTTAAGAGATACTCGAGTTTTAATACTAAATGAATGAATGAATGAATGAATGAATCCGTTTAATGTTCCAGAAGCGGGCGAGGGGTCCAAACGCCCCGCGCCGACAAGTTTTATGTCGTTCATAGGGTAAAAACCCCATTCCAGACCCATCTGTTCAATCGGATCTTTGATCTGGAGCTCCGTTTAGGAGTTATCCCATTTATTTAACGTTTCTAGTGTGAACGCACTGAAAATTTAATTCCAGCCACTCCGGGGCTCGGAATCGCACGCCGTCTGAAGGCGCTGCTCTGGAATATCATCAAGAATATTCCAAAGTCTTTCATAGTAAAAACTGTGTTCTTACATGGTATCAAATGAAATGTTTTATTTATTTTTGGGATTAGGATTTTAAATATATAGAAAAAATTCTGGGGATAAACCTGGGTTTTAGAAAACAATCCAAATTTTTGGTAAGTATCGAGTAAGTAATTTATTGAATAAATTCTTAAATATTTGGATAATATAGGTGGATGTGAATATGGCACATATTTCCATCAGGGTAAACCCCAAAAACACTGCATTGAGTTAGACTTGATTGGGAACTAGTATAGAAACACGGGCCTTCCTACACAACTATTTTCACACTCCATGGAGATACACATTGGTAGATTCCGAATAACATTATGAAGTATATTTATAGGAAATAGTTGACCATAACTATTTATATTTTCAAATAGATCGTAGATAACATAGATTGAAGCCTAGGTATTTATATGTTACAAAATAAATATTATTTATAATTTATCCATTTAATGTCACTAGATCCCCCATTTACTTGTTTAATAGTGTATAAATAATCATCTCTAATTTTCCTCACATTATACGAAAAGGACTGAAAGAGACTTAATTGAGTAAACATCCAATTCAAAGGGAAATGTGATGACTTCCCCATTGCGATCCCAACCTGATGGGGGGTGGGAATCATATACATTACGATGATACAATCTTTTTTGAATCTAGTTATGAATAGAAACATAGATTTAGAGGAGCTCCCAAATCCCCTAAGAAATATCAAGCAACAATTTAGACCTTTATAAGAAAAAGACCTCTAAATTTCAACGGATCATCATATCCTTTAATCCATGAATAATGGATAAACTCTATTGAGAAGATATTATATGTCACTCAATGTTATGAACAAGAGTTGGTTTTACTAGCTATTTATCATATGTAGCACGTAGCGGATAATGGTGAGAAATTGATAAAAAAATATGATGTCTGGGGAAGGGATCAATGTTATGGTGTGGAAGGAATTTTGGGAAATCAAATTTAATAAATATTTTCATCGCACTCTCTTCCATTAAATGGAAAGGTATTTACTTTCACTCATGATAATAGACACTTAATCTATCAGGGCGTAAGATGAAAATTTCAAAATACATGAATGATATTCCTAAACATTTGTTGGTACCCCCTAATTCATGGTTTACCGCTTCTATTTTAGGATAATACATAGTCTAATAAATTCAATGGCAATCCGATATTTTGAAATCTATAAAGAAATTGGCTTATTTTCCCTAAAATTCTAAATAGAGATCGAAAATATCAAGGGTATAATGAGAATAAGAAGATGAATGTGTATTTTGATGTTGGTGGTCCAATGAAAAAATATAATGGTGCCATGAAATTTCAACATAACACTTTTAAAAGGTGTAGAATGAAGAACCCTAAAAAATGACTATGGGGGATAAATAAATTATTCTGGTGTGGGGAATAATGACACCAATCTAGATATTTCTGATAGGAGTAATCCACTAATGTATTAGGTGGGGGGGGGGGGAATTACCCAAAAAGAATGTTCTGATTGGTATGATTGTTATTTATTTATGAAATGAAAATTTATCATTTTATTTCTGTTAAAAACAAACTTTTATATCATGAAATTTTAGTAGAAGAATTCAAAAATTACAACAAATATTGGAAATATAAATATTTCTTAAAATGGTAAATGGGGAAATTATTGCATCGTAATTATATAAATCCTCCCCTATAAATATTTGTACCATATACTTCTCCACAATCCTTGTCATAATACCCTTAGAGTATTTTTTTTGAAATTTTGGGATTGGATTGGCTTTCCCTACCTAGATCCAACATAATTTGTTGCATGATATAAATAAATCGATGTAATGAGAATCTTCCCTCAATTTTGTACAAGTGAAAGGAGGATGATGAATCCTATTTAGTACCACAATCTCATGAATGGATATTATTACCCTATTAAAAATCATTTCTATCTCAAATTATTTATTCTATGTAATTTATCATCTTTTATGACAAAGCCCAATTGAGGGAATATGTTGATGTGTTTCCCGATGAATTGCACTGTATTCCCCCTAGTTGAGAGGTTGAATTTTTAATTGAGCTTATAACAGGTGAATTACCATTATCCAATCCTCCATATAGAATGGATGTTATGGAACATGAGGATATGAGGAAAAAATATAGGATAATATGGAAAAAAAAAATTTACACCCATGTGTTTGACCTTGGGTTGCACAATTCATCTTCATCAAGAAGAAGCATGGGTTAATACACGTTTACATTGATTATCATAAGCTCCAAAAAATCATGATAATGGAAAATTTCTCTATAAATTGATGATTACATTTATGATTAGACACATGGACCACAATACTTCTAAAAGATGGATATGTGGTTACGATATTACCTTGTTAGGGTGAATATGAATGATATCCCCAATACTACTTTTTTTACAATGTACAAGGACTATGAGTTTATAGTGATTCCATTCAGACTCAAAACTTCTCAAGAAATATTATTTCACATGATGAATAGACTCTATAGAGATTAACTCTAAAAAAATTTAGCATTATTTATAGATGATAAAATAATATTATAAAAATGATGGAGGAGTATGATGAGATTATTAGCACAATGCTGAAGACCTTATGGAAGTAGAAGCATTCTGACAAGAACAAACACAATATAAATTATGGTTGAAATATTTATCTTTCATGGAAAATATTATAATAATAAATTGAATATTTTTTGAAACTCCAAAAGAAGAGGAAGTTTAAGGATGGAAAATGATAACATCTATGACATATATCATTAGATTATTTGGATTAACTGGTTATTATTGTTGATTTGTGATATATTTATCATGATATTCAAACACTCTAACCAAGATAACTCAATACGGTGTAATGTTTTATTGTAATTATGAATGTGAACTAAGATTAATGGAGCAAAAAAGTAGGCTTATCATTGCATCAATACTCACACTGCACTCATATAGAGAACTTTTTGTGGAAGTAATTATTATTTGAAGAAGATATTAGGATGTTTTTCAATTAAAAATTACAAAATTATAGCATTGGAATCAAGGTAATTTAATGGAAAAGAATAGAATTACAAAACACATGATATAGAGTTGGATTTAGTGAACTTCGATTTAAAAATATGGAGGAATTACCAATTTTTTTATGTTTGAAATATATACAGAACATAAAATCCTCTAAAATATATTCACAGATACTATGATAAATATGAACCAATATAGATTATTTTATCTGATATTGGAATATTACTACTCAATTTACTACCATAATAGGAATTCAAATGAAGTGGAAGATTATCTAAGTAGAAAGGATCCCTCAATTTTATCATTTATGAGACTCTAGAAAGTCTAGTTCTCCTTGTACTTCAAAAGGATGGACATGTGAATCATATATGAAGGAAAATCACCTTTCCATTCACAAAATATTACTCAGCCATCCGATATATAGATAATAAATGATTATTTAAGTGATGTAGTGGATATTCCGAAGAAAGTGGAAGTTATAAGAAAATAAAAATCCTCGGAGTTCAATTTTAAGGAATATAGAGTTTTAGGATTTTGATCAGGGAAATGTGTACAATCCAATATAGAGATAATGAAAGAGCATCAGAATTACATGAATAGATCAACCATATATATTCACCGATGGAGCACAATGTTTTATGGTTATCTGTTGGAGAAATATTTTATAGACAGTATGATGAAATATATCACAAAATATACATCAATGTTGCTGATATATATGAAAAGTAAGGCTGAAAGACAAAATTCAAAGGGGATTATGAAATAATTATCCATACCCACATGGAAATGAAACAAAATCACCATGTAAATTATCACCGAACAACTAAAGATAACCTAAGTAAGTAATTAAATATGGGTTGTTTTGGATACTCTTACAAAGACAACTCACCTCATCACAATTTCATGGGATTTCACACTATATTAACTTGTATAGATATACATATGAGAATTGGTAAGGCTGCATGGAGTACCACTATAAATTATATCTAATTGAGATATGAGATTACCCTCAATGATAGCGAAATGTCTCCAAAAATATATATTCATTAATCTGATCTTCAGGATGGATTATCATCCAAAAAATGGCGATCAATCTAAGATTACAATGCAGACACTAGAAAACATGTTGAGATCGTGTTTTTTGGAATTCAAAGTTGGATTGTCCCATAATTTACCTCTGATAAAGTTCTCTAACAACATAAGTTTCCACTAATGCATCCAAATTTATCCCTATGAATCCCTTTATAGTAAGATGTGTAGAACACCTACATGATGGGATTATGATTGGGAACACATATTACGAGGTCCTGAAATTGCTGATGAAATGGTTGAAAAGGATAATACCATTTAGTATCAAATAAAGGCTGACCTGAGACTATAGAACATATATGTTAATAGTATTCTATTAGACTAGAGTTTGATGTTGGAGAAATTTCATTACTCATATTATCTACATTGAATAATGTCATGAGATTTGGGAAGAATGGAATGCTACGTCCAAGATACATCAGTCACATTGTGGTCCTTATCACATAAGAATAGTGTCCTACAAAGTAGAACTTTCACCAAACCTTTCACAAGTACATGATTTATTAAATGTATTTCTCACAACGGAATACATTCCATACCCATTAAATGTACTAAATCCAGAGTTGGTACCATAAGAGAAAGACCATTCCTATAAGGAGTGGCTTTTAAAAATATAATATCTAAGAGACAAAGTTATATGAAATAAGATATGAAACCTATAAATGTATTGTGGAGAAACCACAAGTTTGGAGAAGCAATATGTGAATTATAGGAGGTGATTACACAATGATAACATCATCTATTATAGTGTGGGAAATGGAAAATTTATTGGTGAAATTTTAAAGGGGGGATGTTAGAAAGGACCCAAAAATTTTAAAAAAAATCCACTTAAAATTTATTTAATTTTATTATTATGTAATATGGTTATATAAAAACCCAGATTTTATTGGTTTTATTATATCCTATTGGATTTAAAAGACCATTAATTATCATTACAATTTATAATATATCCATTTAACAGTGATCACGTGATTAATATAAATACATGGCTTAATAAAATTGAGTTGATTCTGAAAAAGGTTGCAATATCCTTAACCAGTAGGATTATACCCTATTATTCCCATTTATTAGAGATTATAATTTATATAGTATCTATGTGATTTTACCTTGGCCATTTCCCAGTTAAGATCCAACAACTTAATAATGAGCATAAATGTTGGGGGGAAAATCAAGCTCATTGAGGCACAACAGAAACCATGTTCATTGATCCAGTCAATGAAAGTCTCACAGTCACCCATCTTACCCTTGAAAAATATTCTAGAGTAATGAAGGGATATCTATAAAGACCCTAGAAATATAATTTTGTACATTATTTTGTAAAATGAATATATTTTCACACTATTATTTTTACATTAAAAATTCTTTTGATTTTTATTCATTAGAACATAAAATGTATTTTTGGATAATATTTATAATCAATTAATGAATTTATTTTTATGAATTGCTTTATTTTTTTAATAAATAATATTTTTTAAAAATATAATTATAAATTTATTTTTATTAAATCAAAATGAGCATAAATTTTTTTATGAAGTCAAATGTTGTTTTTTTAGATGTTTAAAATTTATTATTGTTAAAAAACCATATAATTTCTTAATAAATGTTGATTTTATAATACAATTTAATATTCAAATATATATGAAATTATTTTATTCAATAAGTATTCTTTTGGAATTATAATTTTGATACTCTCCACGGAAGAAGATTTCATAATTTTAGGAGATAATGAAAATTTATGGTAGAAATTCAAATTTGTACAAATATACGATGTATATTATGATTTCATAATTTTCTAAAAGAGATTTAATATAGACTATAAAGGGTATACAATACCAAATATTTTATTCCTTTTGAAATAATGGGATTTTTTGGTTATTTGATTAATTTTATTAAGAACTAATAAACCCTCTAAAACCATTAACATATTGTAAAGTTTTGAAATCATTTCATTTAGAGTATGAATCAACTCCATATAATCAATGACATTATTTTATTATGTTTTTCCATTGGAAATTTAATGATTGGAAAAAATCAATGATGTTAGAACACAATGGGATGGTTTTGGTTTTGGTTATTTTATTATATACAGACCAAAATCTATGACTCGAAAAACAACAATGAAAACCCAACTAATTTCTTATATAAACCCACCAAAGATCTCATTTCTGTTTACTAAAAATCCTTGGATCACATCCTTAAATTCCCCTTCCATGTCTAGAGTCCCCTAATGGTTCCACCAATTACTCTTGAATGTACTACCAAGTATTTGGAGTGACACTTTCAAGGTAAGGGATCCTCACATTATCCCATCTATGAATATTAATTAGTTATATTATGCCTTATATTTACAACTCCTAATGTTGGGATATATATTTAAATTCCCTTATTACAACCCATTTTATTTCCCAATGATAAGAGACCCTATTATCTATCATGACCCCTTTTTATGAAATTTTTTGTTACACTGTTATGCTGCAGAAATCTCATTGTAATTTTACCTGCCAAAATAATAGTGCAGTGAATACCATATTCATATCCTATCAATGGTGTTCATCCTTTTACACTTATAATTATATTACATGGATCATATATGTATGTATTACAGACTCATTGATATTGAAATAAAATATGATGATTAATGAATCCATGTTTTATGATCTATATGGAAGACTTAAGCATGAGAATGAAATGAAAGTGAAACGTGTGTATGGGATTATATAGCACTCTAATGCATTAGGTAATGTTTAGTCTGATGAAACGTTTTATTAGGATAGGGAGTGAACCTGATTTATTAATTGTTCATTTTTCATGATAATGTCTTAGAAGTTAGCATTGACCTATGTGTTTGATGTAGTGTTTTATGTTGTTTCCACATTTCTTATGTTTCCTTTTTGAATATCATGTTATATAATTCCTCATTGTACATGTTTCGTATTCTCACTTATTATATTTCCCATTTAAATTTCTATTGTATAACAAGGATTACATTCCTTATTTCATTCCATGTTTATTTCATTTCATGGATTTATAGATCTCCCCTTTCTTGTTTATGTCCATAAGTAATCCCATGGGATTTTATATTTGATTATGTTATGGTTACTTAAAATAAATATGATTTTAATGTATTTTTTTTCTATATTATGTACCTAATTCTCAAATACACTAGATATATTTCTCTTCTCAGTTGTATAATGTCTACTATTATCTAATAAATCATAGATTAATGTGTAATAAATAGAAGTGGTGTTATAATAATGTTATTAATATATATTTATATATAGCTATGATAAAATAAGTGAATTAATTAAATAATGGGTATTAATATAATTAAAGTAATCTATACCCATGGAATAATTACCTGACTATAGTAATAGTAATGAGGCTACTGTGAATAGTAATCTGGTCATTAGAAATGGAATCACACATATGAATGTATAAATAAAATTTAGGAATCTTATAAATAAAAATATATGATATATTTATATCATTCTATAAGTTAATAATTGTTGAAAAATGAATAATTATTTTTTGGTATTTTCTTTAGATATAAATTCATTCGTAATATTTTATAATTTATATATTTATTTAAAATAAAATTTATTTTCATAAAATAGATTTCTAAATTAATAATATATTGTATTGTAATGAAACATTAATTTATGAGACCTTATGTATTTTTCCAAAGGGTTATAAAATTGATTATATTATTAAAATCTTTTTTTACAATAAATGATGGGTTATTTTAAAATTATAATTTCTAATATTATTGATCATACTATAATAACATGTACTTCAGTTTTTCAATCTACTCATTAAAAAATAGTTGTGGTGAATTTTGTTTTTATGAAATAGTTGAACCATTGGTTATTAGAATAATACATTAATTTTTAGTATTTAAAATTTCAAAAAACATTACTTTTTGTGTCCTGGATGTGTCAAAGATGATGCAATTACCCATTATTTTGAATAAAATATACCTTTTTACTGTATGTAGTCACAATAATCAACACTATTTATAGTATCGAGAAGATATAATAAAAGACACCCCTCCCCGACACTTATAAATACCACCCCTAAATACCTTGTATCCTCACACATTATAATATTTTTCGCTTCCCAATATTCTACTAAATTACTCTCCCAGGACTCTTCTCCATAGCCTGGTCATGGTTATCTCACCAAAGGACAAGCATAAAGAACCTTAATGAAGTTTTCAAGGCGATAATATTCAAGAGGTAAGATCAAAATTCATTATATATCTAATTAATTATTTCTTCTACATTGTCCTCATCCCTATAAAAAGTGTCCGGATAGGTCTAGTATCATACATATAATATAGTTTTCTAGTGTTAATTGAATATCTATCATCGCATCTCATCTCTTATCCTTTTATCTTAAAAATGAAAATATCTTCCATGATGTGTTGATTCACCACTTTCGTGGACGATGACTTTTAGTTTTCCATTACCACTTTAAAGGATGGTAATAAATCCATTTTTATGGTCAAATATGTTTTCTATATGTATATTATAACATATTTCGAGTTCTGTAATAAATATATAAACATAATATCAAATAAAATTATACTAGTTTGTGATGGTTGTAAAAACCACCAAAAGAACCTAATAATTTTTCATTATTGTTTTATCTAATGAATCATTATTATGTTTGAAATCAGAAAAACGTGTTAGAAAATTTGTAATTTAGGAAATATATTAATACAATATAATTCTACTTTTGGAGTTTTTAATAAATTTACTAGAAATTCCATTATTTTATTTAATGTAAAAAACCACAAAACTATAAAATGGACGCTCTTGAAAATGAAGAAATATTACACTATAACTCATCAAAACAACTATAAATGAACTAATTTAAATTATATAAAATAATATATTTAGGTAATAGGTTCTTAATTAATGAATTAAAATTTATGATTTTATTATTGTGAACATTAAGTGTATGTGGATAACACATCCAGACATGCGGTATGGGATCTCTCTAAACCTCAATTTTTCCATGAGGTTACTATTTTTCTATTTACCTCATCTTAATTTTTAATTATTCTTATATACATCATATAAATTATTCTTATATGTTCCACACATATTTATATTTTCAGAATTTTCCATATTTTATTAGAAAATATGTGTTCTAGAAAGTTGTATTTTCAATATCTCTCAATTAGGAAACTCGATGAAATGGAACTTCTCCATTTTTTACCCATTTTCAAGGACACTCCATATATGCTTTTAAGCCAAAATTATTCATCTAAAATAATGTTTTTCCTTAAAAACATTCTTAGTTTATTTACAGTTATATACAACCAATTTTACTTTTTTCTTATTTATAGACACTTTTATATTTACCTTAAATAGTAGTAAAGTTTCTCATTTATAGTGCTTCTTAAACACTCCTTTTACATGTTACCAATTTAGTTGGACTTCCTTTATTTTTATATATTTCTATTTTTTCTGGTAAAGGTCCATATACAATTAAAATAAATTACATAATATATACAATTACGATATTACAATTGTCTAATCATTATGTTATGGTTACAATACCCATTTCATTAACGCCCATATATTTATTACTTATTTTTGAATCTTCATGTGGCAGACATATGCATGAAAATGTTGTGATGGGTGAGAATAAATAGAGTTTAAATGAATTGTGAAATATTTATTCTCATGATACATCATGTATGGTATTATATAATAAACTAAATACATTATAGGTCTTTGTCCACAATGTGGTATAGTGTTAGAACTTATCATTGACTCATGTTTATGTAATGTTTCCTATTTTTGACACATTAAAAATTTTACATTATCATATGATTACATGTAAAATTCCATATGTCGCAATATGTCTATTCTGGAGCCATGTATTTTATGTTATTATATTATTCCTTCTAACGCATGTGTTATGCAATATTACCACGTTTATTCTCTTACTAGGCTTCCTAGATCATTCTTTTTGTCTATGAATTCCCCAGGTTTAGCCATGAATTTATAGGAGATAAAATGATGTTAGGGGGTCATTATTGAAATTATATTATATTTTGGTTTCATGATTTCTAGTTATGTACCTAATCATCCAAAGAATCTAGAATTTATGATCCATGGATTTTATTTTTCAGAAAATTATTCATAAAATCATATAATAATATATGTGAATGGATAGGATTAGAAAAGTTGGTATTAGAGTATGGTCTAGTTTTTTTATATTAGGACTAAAATAATTTATAATTAACGTTAGGGATAGTTATATCACCATGTAAAACCAATATTTAAACGTATGGAATCATGAGATTGGATATATTTCCATAGTAATGATATAAAATAAGATAACCCAACAAAAAAATTTGTGATAGGAAATGTGATTATTTCCTTAATGAAATACCAAATATGACGGGAATGGGACCCCAAAACATAATGATAGTACGAACCAACTAGATAATGTTATCAATAATATTTTTAATCATATGAAAATTCATCTATTTCCTTTAAAATAGAATGTTGTTTACAAATACATTATGTGACAAAGGCCTCAATTATTTTGTGGATATTTTGATCCCCTTTTCATTGAATAATGGATTATCTCCATTGATTAGTTATTCATTATGCATAAATGATCAGAAGAATAAAAATTCAGGGTAGAAGATTATCATTTCGATGAGGAAATTGATCAGTTGTGGAAACTGAACAAAAACAAAATTTCAATGGAAGAAAATGATTCCATGGTTTGGGATGGATTCTAGAAGAAAAAATTTAATAAATATTTTCTCTAATCTAACATTCTTAAGATAGAGTCAGAGTTCCATTGAATGAACTAAATGATGATGAATCCATCACGGTGTATGAGGAAAACCTTACATGTATTACATGATAATCCTTTGATTTTTTTGTTAACATTAAATTCAATGTGGATCACTTATTAGGTGGATTAATACAAAATATTCAAAATTTAATGTTAATTTTAGATATTGAAAAATATGAGGAGATTTTTTGATTTCCCATAATAGTTTATATAGAGACTGGTTACTCTCATTGGTCTTATAGGCATATAGATATGAAGTTGAAAATTGATTTTATATTGAGTGGGTCGACAGATAAATCCTATGAAATAATGAAAAGCAATGATCCCACAAGTAAAATTTATGGGAAGAATCATCTGGGAAACTTTATATTGGGAACCAAGAGATTTATCATATGTGGATGATCAGGACATCAAGAAAATTTATTCTGAATGGATTTAATGAAGCCTAGTAATGTGGAAGATGAAATGACATTTCATACCAATACTCACTCTATAGTGCAGTGTTTCAAATGTAAGGTACATGGAAATTAGGTAATCCAATCCCTAATCCCAGTGTCGTGAGTGAACATTAACAACAACATCCTCCAATGTAGTAAGGAATGTGATATTCTATCACTAATACTGAGTTGGAGGCTAAGAATGATTTTGGTATATGTATAGTGGTTATTTATTAAACAATTTTGAATGTATTGTTTGATTATAGTTATAAACATTATTTTATATCATCAATGTTTATTGTAAATATTAAAACACCATTATCTAATAAAATGGTTGAGTTATATATATTAATAGATAATGGAAAAATTATCACATCTAAATTATATAACTCATCCATAGTTAGTGTTTATGGACTAAACCTCACAATAAATCTAGTTTGACATCATTTTTAATAGTGTGATGATTGAGTTATCATGAAATATCAAATTTATTATGATTTAAATTGTGATTTTTATCATCTATAAAACCATATGTCAACAATGAAGGAGTGTTTGGGGTCTACGGTGTGTATTTTTTTAAAAATACTAAAACTGGGGTTGATTTTGAAATGTTTTAAAAAAATAAAATGTCTTAATTATATAGATTAATATTATAAAAAGGAAGGTGGTGTTTTTAGAATTTTGAGATAATGAAGAAATTTTATTATCAAAACACATCTCGGATAGTTCATTGTTCTAAAATTTTCAAATGGGTTAATGTAATTATTTGGTCAAGGATTATCAATATCTTCATTCCCTTATCGCCTCTTAAAATAAATCACAGAGAGGAAACCCTTGACACAACAACAATATTGTAAAGGATTGGATCTCAATAATAGAAATAGGTCAAGCAAATAGTTCTGAAATATTATTTCTGTGGGAGAATAAATATGTTTGTGTTTTCCAATCGGAACAATCAAAGAATCACATAAAAATCTAAACCCAGTTAGGGTTGAAATAAAATATGTTTCACTTATTTATAAAATATAAATGAATTATAAGAAGACTTATGTTAATATAAAAAATAATTGAAATATTTAATAAACAAATTACACAAATCAAGTTGTGTAAAACGTGTTGGAACTCTTTCATATGTAAGTGCAGCTTCCTCGAAATAATAATAAACCATTTACCCTTCCATCGAGTGCAGGTGGGGGCAAGGGTGGAACACCATATTCATCAAACATTTCCCTATATAGAGAGGTGACTTCATAAATTATATTATGTGTAGAGGACTACATAATGCCTCTAAAATAGAAGAAACTTGACTCTTGGTAGATATTACAAATGATGTTCCCAAGGATCCAATTTATAGGCATAATGAAAGGTGGTTTGGGAACATTAATTTTGATACACCCATTGACCCATAATTTTTGGTGTCCAGATAATATTACCGGACATGAAAAAAACTAAAAATTATTCCTTGAGATAAATAATAAATCAACAAAAAAATATGGCATCATTTGGACAACTACTTCTTGATATATAGATGAAATACACAAAAAAACGTTTGACTTCATGAAGATTCGGTTCCTTATAAATATCAGTCTATTTAGACCCCCATATGGATGAATTGGGAATAGATGTATTCATAAAATTTATATCCCATTGAGTTTCGGATCATCCAAAGAATATTTTCCCAGATGGATTCATGTATTAGTATCAGTTAGTGGTTTATTCCACATATGTTCTTGAATTCCTGTGCAATTTCACCCATTTTCTTTGAATTTGTACCGGTCCCACCAAATCACCTCCAACTACACTAATATCATTCAGAGAACTGAAATATTACATTATTATAGTGGAATACATTGAATTTTTTCGTAAAATATTAAATGACAATTTTTATTATTTTGGAATTTATATAGAAAATAAGTTTAATACAATTGTGTAAGGATGTAATAAAACAGTGAATGGCGATGGGATCACAACCCCACACCTAAACATTTCCACTCCTGAGAAAAGTAAAATTTATGAAAAACTATGCATAGATGAATTACCAAATTCATAAATATTTAATATTTAATGAAAAATTAATATGTGATAGAAATGTGATCAAATAAAACATTACACCAAGTACTTATTCTCAGTAATCATGGAAAAAAATCCTCTAAAATTATATTAGAATTAATTTTGAAGATATGCATGATACAAATCGATGAAAATAATTCCAAATTTAACCATGTCACTAATTTTAGACATGCGTGTGTGAAATCAATTTCATGCTATTATTTCCACATTCAATCAACTAAATATATATTATTTAAAAAAAATCCGCCTAATTGATTTACTTCAGTAAACCATCCGTACATCCTTTGTATAAATATTTCATGACAGAATCACTTAGGTATTCCCTGAAGTAAAATATTATTGTCCAAACATATATAACATCCTATATTGTACATTTTATCAATCCCCAGATTTATTATTATTGTGTTTTTTTCTAATGTTTATCATGGATCAAATCTCACACTCATCTCTCAACCCTTGTTTGATCCTATTACGATAGTAATTGAAATAGGTTTAATAAGATGAATGTTGAGGAAAATTACTTTTTACCTGAAAAATTTATGACCAAAGTTTCTGTTTTTAGTTGATTTTTTTTCAAGGGAATATAACAGTTGGATATCAGGTACTCATACAAAGGTCATTCCAGTACTATAATAAAAAATATATGATAATTAACAAACATATATAAATATCATTTAATAAATATAGTAAATCATAAAAAACATTTTTTTAGTCTATTGAGTTTAAACATTTGACACATTAGGGCTGGTTGGAAATATCTATAGAGATATTAAATGAAACATTTTTCCCATAAAATACTTTCTAAAAGGGTACCAATCATCATATTGGTTTCAAAGTGGTAAAAATATTTATATATTTATAAAACAACTAGTTTTAAAAGAATTAGCACATCAATATGAAATTCATGATAATTCACACATTTCATGAATGAAACAATATTGTTTTTTAAAACGTCAAAACAACATGAAATATAGAAATTTGTCAAGAATTTTCAATAAAATATATAATTATGTGGGAATAATTTTTGAAGAGTATGTGTGAATGATTATACATGATTATGTGGGAATAATATTCAATGATTAGTTGGGTATCATTAATGAATATTCATGCATAAAAGTTTGGGGAAAACGGGGTGGGAAGGTAACAATACCATGAAATAAGCGAAAAAATGAAAGAATATTACAAAAATTCATAACTAACTCTATATATTAATCGTTCTTAATACCTATAGTTTATTGATTCCTCACTATAATAAAATATAATATATGAATTAAATATAAATCCAATTGGGTTTCATTTGTATTTTTCTTGATGTATAAGGAATTCCTCCATTAGGGACTCCAGAAGAGCTTCATGAAAGTGCTTAAGTTGATTCCCATTAACAGTAAAGGTTTATTTTGGATCATAATATGAAACCTGAAAAACACCAGATAGATAAAAATTAGTAATAATTTATGGTTTGAACCAGCTGGTGTGTTCCGGTATCTATAAATACATCCAATCACCTGACCAAAAATGTAGAATTGAATTGTATAATGGCCCATCGGCTTAGTTTTCCACCTCTGCAGGGTGCTGAAAACACATTCTAAAAAAAGTAGACAATGTTTCATTATAATGGTAATATTAAATGGTGTAAGGGAAGTCCACTATTATTCATTAAGTATAATACTCCAATAATTTCCCTTAGTTTGATCTTTTTTCTCAAGATAATTTTTCCTCTTTATTAGTTACCTTAGATTTACCATTTGTTTAAGGGTGATATGCAGTAGATGCTCGATGGTCCAACACATACCAAAACAAAAATGATTGCATTTTTAGGTTAATGAAATGATAACTATGTTCACTAAGGATAAAACTTGGAAGTCCAGACCTATAAATAATTTGGTTTCTAAAAAATACCACAACATTCATGTAATTATCCATCCTTGAGGCCTGAGGCTCTACTAATTATGAAACCTAATAAAAAATAAAAAGAATGTATATGTTTCCAAAGAAAATGGTAAATGGCCCCATAAATTATGTTACCTATAAATTAATAAGGTTACGTATATGAAAGGGTTGTTCTGGCATTTAGTTCCATTTCGATACTTTACCCTTTCATTGGAAAAGATGAAATGCATTACAGAAATCATGGGCATCCCTAAATAGTGTTGTAAAAATTAAGACATTATTGAGGACCTTATAAGAGGTTTGTTATGGACTAGAGTGGGCTGTTCAAGAATGTGTTTTGAAGAACCTAATGATATATAAAATGTAACACCTCTATATTTTGTGATTTTTTTGAATTAATTAAATCTTTTTTTATATTTGTCATTTCACACCACACTAAAAATATTTAATGATATGGTAAATAACTATATTTACATTACACTATACAAAAAAATATAATAATGAACTAGAAACAACATAAATATTATCTTTCTCTACATGGAACATAGATTTTATCTTGTGTTACATTTAACATTGACTTTCCATTATCGTGATCGTAAAACACAATACTGAGTTTTACTGAGGAATAACATATTCTTAAAAGGTTATTATTTAGAATAATAATATACAACCTAGCAATTAAATTATTGGTTATGAGTATTATTTTCTATTTTATGAAAATATATGGTTTACCAAACTATTATATGAATTCACAGGTTACCAATTAATTAGAAATAAATAAGATAATCAATTGAATATAAAAGGGAAATATTAATATTTTTATGGTCACAATGTTATTTAACTGTAATAAAATAAATAAATTAAAACTAGTGAGTGATATTAATGTAATTTATATTTTTTATTCATCCAAATATTTTATATATTCAACTAGTATATTTTATAGACATAATGTCAGTAAAAACACAATTTTATGAATTAAAAATAATTTTTTTATTTAGTTATTTTTAATGAATTTTAATGGAGAACCTGTATTACGTAAAAAAATTTGGAACGTTTTTCTACTTAATATGTCAAAATAAGCATCATATTTTAAATAGAAACATAAAAAAATTAATAGTTTTAATTGTTGGTATTTTTTCTGTATGTTTTCAATTTTTTAATTTATAGTTAAATGTACTATATTTTAATTCAAAAATTCTTTTTCTTATAATATATTTATAATCATAAATTATTTTTTAAATTTTATTCAAAGATTAATTAGACCATATTTTTTTCAATTAATCGAATTTCATTAATTTTAACTAATTTTACCATTAAATTTGAAATAAAAACATTGCAAAATTTTGATTCATTTTTAATTTTAAAACCCACAATGTCGTCCCATCTAAGGGATTAACATTAAATTAATTTCATCATCTTATGTGTTTATAATATTGAAAAATTGATTCCATATTTTTAATGAGAATAATTTTTAATTTTTAATAATGTCCACATTGTTTTTGAGAAAAACATTTAGTGAATATAATTAACATCAATTACATCGATTAATGTAAAAGTAAGCTTGACTAAGGACTAAACCTTAAAATTAAGGGCATAAATGACCTAAAAACATGTCTAGAATCTTGTTTATGGAAATATTTAGACCCTATCATCACTTGGGATGACATTATATCATTATTGGTTCCACATTACATAGAAAAACGTGGGTAGAAGTTTTTTACCAATTTTTCAATTGACTTATACTCCTCCTCCACAATAAATGGTCTCATATCCTCCTACATCCTTGTACCTCACAAGACATCTAGGATTTAAAAATATATATTCCAATATCTCCTCAATATTTCTACATTTCTACTTCAATCATCACTTTGGTATGATATACTTTTATAGAATCCCTTTCGTGCAAACCAAAAGGAGCTACCTGGTTAAGAGATAACACCTTACAACATGCTCCTTTCATTTACATTCATTCTCTACCACATAAATGCATCTTATTACATCATTATAAAACAACACGAGTATCCTAAATAATACAATATTTTTCATGATATATACCTACACTTATACGCACATCCATCTATTAGGTAATGAACAGTCTGTTTATGTGTATGGATAACATTTTACTCACTAAACGCTGATTGTTCATTTTTCATTTACCACCTTTCATGGTTGACATTAGAATATAAAATATATTTAGATATTCAATAAAGTATATTAATTTTGTTTTTAATCTAATTTAATCCTTTTACCAATAATATATTTATATTTTCCATCTACTGTTAATACCATAATTTTGTTTGATGAATTGTGGACTACCGCCCCCTCAAAGCGATGTGATTCATTTATCCACTACTTTGAATGTATTAAGGATGTGTTTATTGAACATATATTGTATATATGAAATCATAATAATACTATAATAATGATATTTATACTTAAATATACATGTATTTAATTTTCCTCATTTCATTTTGTACGATAATAAACCTAAAGAAAAATTCATGTGTACATATGGCCTACCGTCATCAGGAATGGTATATTCCATTTTAATACATATATATTAATTATATTATTATATTATAAATTAATTAATATAAATGGTATTTATATTATGATTTAAATCCTAGAAACTGTGATATAATTATAAAGACCTAATATATAAAAATTTATGACACATGCGAAGAACAATGTGTATATTACCCAAAGTGAACCCTTAACATACAATTGTTGACAAGAGGGTAGTATAAAGTAATAGTAAATCCATATGTGTTATTAGATATATGATTTATTTTCTTTAATATATGTATAATAAATTTATAATTACTATGTTGTTGGTTTTTATGAGTACAATAAGAGTCAAAACACAAGATAATTAAATTTAATCTCACATTTTATTTCTGTGAGATACGTGCATTATTCACAACACATTACATTATTTGGGTGTGTACAGAAACCACTATTGTATTATATTATTATTATTACTATATTAATGTGTATTTAAATTTACATTATATGATATTTATTTCATGGGGTTTATGTTTCAGGAGTTACTAAATATGTAAGATAATTTTGTCTCAGTTTTCCACCATTGAGCCACATGTTTTGTTATGCACCTACATTCTTTCCTGAGGTTTATTTGATGTTTTATATCACGAATGTAATTGTTTCATGTTATTTTATGATTTTTGTAATCCAATTTTATTATATGGTCGGTGTGATCCCATTTTACCATGTGGTATGAGGTAATTGAAGCAATCCCAAATTTAATCAGGATTATTTATGATTATATATCTGTCGATGAAATATTATAGTCCACATATAAATAAAACTCATGTGTTTTATTATAGTATATTTCAATAATATAAATAGATATATTAGTAACATTTTTTCAATATTTATTACTTCAGATATTTAAGAAAATATTTTAAAGAAAAAACTTGATTCAATTTCTCTTTTCTATTAAAAACCTGAGTGTTTTTTCAAAAAAATTCAAAACAAATTCATGCTTATTTTATAAGTTTTCCAATAAAAAAAATTGAAAAAATCTTTTCAAAAATTCATTATATGTTCTAAAAGAATTGTTTTTTAATATTTATTCGAACTTATTTTATAAGTTTTCAATTAAAATTGTTTTCAAAATGTTTCCAAACATTATTTATAAGATTTGATGGGAAATAGTTTTTAAATGAATTTAATGGCTTATTTATAAGTTCATAATGTATTTTCATAGAAATGATTTTCAAAATAGTTTTCAAAATGTTTTGAATATATCTTTATATATTTTACAACATAATGCTTTCAAAAAAGTTATCAATGATTTATTTATTAGCATTAATGTTTATTTTCAAGAAAATTATTTTCATATGGTTTTAATTTTTTATAGAGCCTTTTTAAAATAATAAAGGATATTTTCCTCAACAGTTGTTTTTAAAGGAAAATTATAAATTATTTTCCATCTAAAAAGAAATATTTTGATGTTACCCATTTACTTCTAAGATATTATCCAAATTTTCCATTAATATTATTTATCTAATATATTATGTTTTGATGAAATGATTCTTATGAAACCCATTTCTCCTCCACATGTTACGTGCTTAAGAATGATTTTTATCTTTTATAGCCTATATGATTTTGAGACCCACTACTTTTCATAGGTTACACTATTTAATTCATAGATTATTAAATATGTATCTTTTTCCACAAGTAATCAGATTATTACTTGTTTATGAAACCCCATTCATTTCATGGGTTATAGAATGATAGTTTATGAATTTCTAGCACATGTATGTATGATTTAATTATTAGATGTGTAGGACCAAAATCTTCTTTCAGTGTATTCAATTAATTTTTATATCTCATTTGATAAACATAGTAGGAATGAGAAATTAACTCCACTAAATATTACATGTATAGAATGTGAAATGAACTTCGTTCAGTAATATAGGGCTAGAATAAAGAGTGGACTTGGTTCACTAATACAGGGTGAGAATGGGGTGTGAAGTTGTTTTAGTAATGGACTTTCTCTAATAATATTGCTTGGGAAGCAATGCTATAACAACTATGGAAATCATTATGTGTGATTATGTGTCTACTACAATTCCATATATTATTCCTATGTTATGATTTTGTAGATTATGTTCTTTATTTCCTTATGATTTGTGTCTTGTGATATTCAATGGTTTATTTCATGATTAATGTATATAATATTCAATAATTAGGGAATGATATTATATCTTCAGGATCGTGTTATCATACCCATATGATTATGTTTATTCTTACATTACTCCTTTATATTTCTTTATTGATCATCTGATCTCACCCATTTTTATGTTTCCTTCCCAAAGTTATCAAGATATATTTCTTGTTTTGTATATAAAAGAGGGGTGATATTCTTGGATAACTTAGTTGGAGTTGATGTAGCTCTCTCATGTACCAATATTTACATTTCCATGTTTCAAAAGGAACTATATTAATACGGTCTTTGGAAATTTGTTTTTATAATGTTATTTTTATATTCCACAACTGTTATGTAATGTTAATATATGAAACAATAAAGTGTATATATAGTTTTTATCAGTACAATGGATTATTTAACCATTATAAACTATGAGGAAAACATATTAGTTAGATCTCTTGGTATATTACTATGGATATTTCTAGAAATTTCCATATGGAAAAGTATAGGGATGAGTTAATGTTTAATAATGTGTCATATAATTTTGTTATAGGATAGAGTGAATGGTTCCCTAGAAATACATATCCATTTTGATACTACAATAAGATGTGTATTTGGAAGAGATGTACCTATGAGTAATCACTCTGACAAGATGTTTCGTACCCAACTAGGGGTAATTTGGACATGATAACAGAAATTTCTTCACATATTGTTTCACACTCCCAGTGGATATGCTTTGGGAATTCAATAACTATTTAAAACAATTGTGAATGACATAAATAGAGGATGACTATGAGAAACCCAGGATAAACCTAATTTTTTATTGATTAATGAAGTACAAACCATGATTTAAGCACTCTATAAGTAATGTTTCATGATTATATGGTATCTCAATATGATAAATGTTTCTCAATAATATCTATATTATTTTAGTCAATGGTGATAATTCAAATGAACATGGTTGACATTTATTTTGTCTTATGTGGAAAGTATGGGAATTATGAAAATTGATTTCCCAAGTTGAAATATGATAAAGAGAATCTGGATGGTAGTGTGAGTATTGGTTATACATCTAAAGATATAGAGACCTAAAATGATATGTGAAAGGTATGTGATGTTATTCTAGTATTGTTTACATTAAACAAAATATGAATGATTATATTGAGGTCAAGGAACCTTAAAACATGATTCATATTTAAAATTCTAGGAATCAGGTATTAAGGAATAATTTGATGAATTATAATAATTGGTTTATTAAAAATGTTGTATGAATAATATTTTTTTTTGAGTTCAAATATTATGTTATATGAATAATTGAATATATAATTATATTCAATATAATTTTGAATTAAGAATTGAAAATGACATGTTTAATGGTGATGATGACATAGAAAATTGATTTCAGGGATGTGGGGTATTTTTATTAAGGGAAGGTAACTGTTAATTAATATATGATGTTGAGGTAATGATGTATGGATAATGATATGATGTATATCAATAATTAATCGGATAGTACATATTACCACAAAACCAATTATTGAAAAAGTGGTCTATGTCATCAATGATAAATGATAAAACTTCTTGGAATTAAGAAATATATAGAGTAATCTTTGGAATAAGGAAACATCCTTGCTTTCAATAAAGAGTTATGAAAGTTTAGGACATTAACCTATTTTATGAGAATACCTTATGAAGTTAATTTCCAAATTGGAATGTGAAATTCAAGGGATACTTCGCATTACATACGGGATTATTGTTTTACTAATTTAGTGAATTATTTCTATGGTTTTATACTTTTCATCTTCTGTAAGGTTTCTATGGTTAACCATTTATGGAATGATTTTGTTAAATTTTGGATGAAGTTTATTAGAATAAATTATTCTCTCACCACATGAGAATTTATGCTTATTGGATAACCTCTTGATGATTAATGATGAAAATTTAGATGGAATTTCATTGACCTCATGATCGGTTAGTAATTTTGGAATTCAAAATTCACCTACCATTTTAGAGAGATAGGTGATGTGTTTCTATGTATAAAAATGGGTGAGGTTGACCTGAATTTATGAAACTGTATCTTTTCATGAAAATTCATTAACATTATGAAAAATGACTTTGAACCTAAAAATGAAATTCTATTACCACTATTTATGATCAATCAGATAGTCATTAGGTCATCTCAGATTAGTGGCACTGTTGTTATTAAATTAATCCTAACCATGATTTCTTTCACTCTCTATCAGAACATGATAGTAAGATATCCCCTCCATACAAATCTTTTCACTTCCCACTTATTTTTTCCAACATGGAAACCTATTTATGAGCTACATTGGGTAACTGTTATTGTTCTAACATTCCCTATTAATGGAAGTTTTAGTATTCATTTCTTCACATAGGTTTCAATGAATGAAACAATCAAGTATTAAAATGTTGATAAACAAGAAGAATTTTTATGTTTTAATTCATATTAATGGAGGTAGAATGTAACACCACAAGTTTTTGGGAATTATTATTTGGAATTAATTTATTAATTTTGATAATTTTAGTTTCATGTAACAGAGAAAATAATTTATTTTATATTAAAGAACTACGTTTGGCTTAAATTTTTAGCAACAAAAACGTAATAATACACTTCACACCATATAAATTTTATTTTTCTCAACACAAAACACTGAGAATAGCTTGTTTTATATGAAATAATGACATTCCTTGATGTCTTTCATAACAAGAGTGACCGAGTTTTACCGAACATTAATATATTGTTAGAATGTTATTATTTAATATAGTAAGATAAAACAATGCAGTTAAATTAGCTGTTACGAGTAATATTAACTAACTTTTGGAAATATATGGTTTAAAAAATATAACATGAATTCATAGGTCACCAATTAATTATAAATTAATATAAAAACATATTAAATATAAATGATACTATTAATTGTTTTACGTTCAAAAAGTTTTTTTACCCTAACTAATTAAATTAATTACAATTAGTGGGTGATATTAAGGTAATATATATATATATATATATTATATATGAAATAATATATTTTCTAAAGGAGTCAATTACATTTGATATAAATAATATTAGAACAAACCCAATTTTAATATTATGAACATATTTTTTAATAATGTATATTTATTACCTTTTAATGGAAAACAAATATAAAATCCAATTTTTGGAACTTCTTTATATTTAATATGTAGAAATAAACTTCCTAATATTTAATATAAACATGAAAATTATGTTTGGATATATTTTTGGTATTTTTCTATAAGGTTTCACTTTTTAATGAATAGTTAAAAGAATTGAATATTAATTCATACCATTTTTCTTCTAAAATATTTATAATGTAAAATTATATTTTATTTTTTTTTGAAAATTTAAATTAAATAATTTGTTATTCAATTAATCCAATTTATGTCATTATATCCAATTTCTCAAGGAAATTTTATATAAAAACATAGAAAAAATTTAATCAGTGTTACTAAAAAAAATGTAGTGTCATATCAATAGTGAGATTATTTTTAAATTAATTTATACCATTGATTTTGTTGTAATTTTGATAAATGGATTCCCTATATTGAATCATCATATTGAATATTTTAAAATGTTGTCAACATAGGTTTTGAAAAGCAAAATTATTACTTAATTTAATTAAAATTAATTACATTGATTAAGGTAAAATTTTGTATTACTAAGGTCTAACTATTAATATAATGTGCCTAAATGACCGAGAAAAATGTTTAAAAATCAATTTTATGGACATATTCAGACACTATAATAACATGGAATAACATGGGACCATTTATGGATATAATTTACAAGGCCAAAACATGGGTGTGATTTCCATTCACAAAAAATTACATGTGTACCACTCCTCCTACAAAAATAAAATTCCTCATATCCTCCAACTACCTCACACCTCTCAAGACACATTAGATCAAATAAGATCTTCCAGAATATCCACTAAACAATCCTCTTTTCCTCATTGAAGTCTATTTTTTCATAACTCCTTCCAAGGAATCTCTTTGGTTCAAACCAAAAGGAATTACCTAATTAAGAGGTAACACCATCCCTCAATATTTTCCTTTTCATTTATTTATCAACCACCTCAATTCATATTATTCCATGATTATAAAAAAATATCCTAAAAATACTTACATGTTGTTATGAAAATATTTCAACCTACACATACACACACATCCATCTAATTAATAACGAACTTACGTTTTACATGTAGGGTGAACTACCCCCACACAAAATTATCATTTCCCATTTATGCATTACCACCACTGATGTGGGAAATTATGATGGAATCCATGTATTTATTTTATTTATATTATATTTTTATGAATTTAAGATTTTTTAATATCTTTCCCTTAGATTTATTTAGAATTTTCATTTGCTATAAATATGAAAATTTTGTATGAGGGTGTGTGGAATACTATCCTTCAAAGTGATTTGATCCATTAACACAATACATGGAATATATTAAGGGTGTTTTTTCTGAACATATATGATATATATAATATAATAATGATACTTTAATAATGATATATATATATATCATTTAACTTATTTCATTCAAAAATTTATAAAACAAAAGAAGAGTTCATGCGTAAGTACAACCTATCAGCTTCTAGAACTGTGTATTCCATTTTAATATTTATAAGTTATATATATTATTATACTACACATATAATTCAGTTTAATTTATAATTTCAAATCGTGATGAAGTGGACATGAAATTGTCTTATGCACAAGAATTGACTTTATCTCGTGTAAAGGTTAGTGATAGTTTTGATACATATGATATTAGACCCACCCTTGAGCTATTGGAGAGGGAAGATCTTGGATGGGCTAGGCATCAAGGTAGGACATGGAAGTGGGTTCGTCATCCAAAAAATTGTGAATGAGGATGTGGTCAGGATGACTGGGTTGGTGGGCGTGGCTGAGTGTCCACTAGGTCTTCCTATAATGGGGTCACTCTAGAGTAGTAAAAGTTTAGGGAGATGTACATTGTGCATCATAATCAATGAATCTCACAGTCAGAGTGGGAATCTATTTATAGTGGTAATGATTCTGTAAATCATAATGACCATGTTGTGGATATATAACCTTCCTAGTTGTATGAGGGTGTGTCCTTGTTTTTCCCCATCCACCAAAATTTGCCTATATCTTTTACTTTTATACTAATCATTTTAGTAGAAGGATCTCCTGCCTCCTAAACCTTTTGATATAATGACCGAAGATATAATAAACTAAGACACATGTGGAGAAAAAATTGAATTTTACCTGAAATGAAACCTTCATATTGAATTATTTTCAAGTAGAAAATATATTGTAACAGTAAAACCATATATGGTAAGAGATATAAAAATTTTGTTTTAAGATATATGTATAATAAATTTATATTTATTATATAAGAGGTTTTTATGAGTATGATTATAGTATAGACATAAGATAAGGGAATATAATCTCACTTTTAATTTCTATGAGATACATCCTTTATTTTCCACTCATTCCTTTGGTGTGCTGTGTATACTCCCCATGGATGTATTATCTGATTATTATTTTTAAATTTATGGGTGTTTACATATCTATTTTACAATATTTGTTGAATAGGGATTATATTTCAAGAGTTACCAAATCAGTATTATTGTTTTGTTTCAAGTCTCCCTTTGTGAGACACATGTTTTGTTATTCAACCACATTCTTCCTGAGGTGTAATCGATATGATCTATCAAGAATATAATTATTTTCATGATATTTTAATATTAAATAAATCCAATTTTATTACATATTGATTATTATGGTGATTTACCATGTTATAAGGGTTAATGGAAATAATCCCATCATTTATTTGGATTGTTTATGATTATTATTCCATTGATGGAATATTATGATCCATATCTCAAGAACACTCATGATTTTTATTCTCCACTATTTACTCATGATATGTCAATGTATTGGGTCCATTTATCCACGATTTTATAGTTATGATAAGAAAGTCATTATTTTTAAGAAAATTATGACCATATTTCTATTTTCTATCATAAATATGTTTTATTACAAAACCCATTTATTCGAAAATATTGTTGAAATGTTTTAAATCATCTTTTATATGTTTTAAAGACTTCGTTTTCAATAATTTTTGAAACGTACTTTATATGTTCTTATGTAATTTATTTTTCGAATGTTTTTGTATTCAAAATGTTTTCAAACATCCTTTATATGTTTTCACAAATAATTCTTTTCGAATAAATTTCATGCCATACTTATAAGTTTTAAATTTATTTTAATTGAAATGGTTTTCAAACTGTTTTCATGAACCATTTATATTTTTAATGGAAAATACGTTTCAAAATGTATTTATGATATCATTACATATTAAAAAACGATTCCAAAATGTTTTAATGGCTTTCATTATAATCATTCATGTTTATTTTCAAGAAAATGGTTATATTGTTTTTTTATTTCATGGTGAGTATCTTCCAAAACAATAATGTCTATTTTCCTCAAAAAAATGTTTTCAAAATATTATTTTATGTTATTTTCTTTCTATATTGACATGTGTTGATGTTACTCTTGTCCTTATAAGAAATGGTCTGAAGGTTTCATTAATATTATTTCATGATTTTTTTATGATTTTATGGAATGTTTTTTTATGAAACTTATTTCTCTTCCATGGGTTATATGTTTATGAAACCATTTTCTCTGTCATGATTTATATGATTTGGAACCCTGGTTCATTTCATGGGATGTGATTTTGATAAAATTATTATGAAAACTTTTTCTTTTACCAAAGGTTGGGATTTGATTACGTTTTAATAAGTTCCATTTCATTTAAGGGGTTATGAAATGAGTATTTCTGAATTTGTGGCACTTGTATGTAAGATTTTATTATGAAATTGGTGGGACCTATAGCTCCCTCCACTACATTTGGAAATTATTTATATTTCATGATATGAACATGGATGGAATTAGAAATGGACTTTTTTCAGTATTATATGATTATAATGAGAAATAAAAATGGTTTAGTATTAAGGGGATGGAATGAGGAGTGAACTCGATTCAATAATACATGGCTAGAATAGGGTGTGAACTAGATTCAGTAAAGGACTTTGTAAACTATTATGGAATTTTTTGGGATTCCTTTACGACTATGGAAATAATTATATATTCTTATGTGTCTTCAAAAATTCCGTTTATTATTCCAATATTATTCTTTCATGGATTATGTTCATTATTTCTTTATGGTTCATTTATGATGAACTGTCAATCATTATGCCACAATTCATGTATATGATCTTTGATATGAAGGGTATGATCTTTTGTTTTCATGATCATTTTATCAAACCCTATTCTCATGTTTATGCTTACTTAACTCCCTTTTTTACACTTATTGAGCATTTGAGGTCACAAATTTTTATGTTTCCTTCCCTAGATTATTAATATATATAGATTTTATTATATATATATATATGAAGTATGTTATCCTTAGAGAACATAGTTTGGGATAATGTAGGTCACTCACATACTAGTGTTAATGCGTTCGTGTTTCTAAAGTCAATAAACTTATAAGGTCATTGTTAATCTATTTGTATAATGTTTTATGTATTTCAAAAACACATTGTAATGTTAATGTGTGAAAACAAATGTTCACTATATTTGGTATCATAGAAAATATTTAGTCAACCATTTGAAAAGAGTATAAGAATACATTAATGATTTCAGTAGGTATATTTTTATGAATTTTTCATGCGATGTCACTAAGGATAGGCATAAGGTTGAGTTAACATTTATGAAAATGTCCTGAATTTTTTTTAAAGGATAAAGTTAGTGGTTTCCTAACAATACCTCTCTATTTGAATACTATATGTGGATGTGGCTCCTAAAAAATGTATTTAAGAGTAAAAACACTAACATTATATTCTGTTCATGACTCAGGGAAATCAGATACCCAATAAAATGCCTTGATTTATTCCTAGTTTGACACTCCCAGGGGATATGCTTAGGGAATTCACTAACTATTTACAAACCATCATGAGGTATTACAATAAAGGATGATAATGAATAAACTATGATAAATCTAATGTGTAATATATTAAATAAGTAGGATACATTATTTAGGCACCCTCTATGTTAATTTATATGATTATATGATATAATAGTATGGTAATTGTTTCACATACTATAATTTCTTATTTTATTAAATGGTGATAATTATAAGGAACATTGTTAACATTGAATTTTTCAGATGTTTAAGGTATGGGCATTTTGAAAATAGATTTCCCAAGGGAAATATCATAAATAGAATTAGGATGGTTGTATGATTATGGATCATACTTCTAAAGATAAAGATACCACAAATGAAATGTGAAATGTTTGTTATGTTCTTATCATATTTATTACATTAAACAAAAGAGTAATTATTAGAATATGGTTGAGAAACCATAATAAACGTTTTATATTTCATATTCTAGGAAATAGGTATTAGTGAATAAGTTGATGAAGAGTGAGTATTTGATTAATAATAATGTTTGATGAATAATGTATTTATGTTTTGGAATTATAATATTATGTTATATGAATCATGATATAGATAATATTTATTGGTATAGGTTTTCATTAAGGGTTTAAAAAGAAATTATGAATGGTTATGAAGACATTGAATAGTTATTTCATGGAAATGTGATATTTTTACTAAGGGAAGGTAACCATTAATTAAAAAAAGACATTGAGATGATGATTTTTGGATAACGATTTGTTGGATATTAATAAGTAATTGGACAAAATAGATTATCCCAGAACTCATTATTTATAAAGTGCTCTATGTCATCAATGATTAATATTCCAAATTCTTGGATTTATGGAATATATCTTTTAATATTTGGAATAATGAATAATTCAGGTTTTTAATAATGATTTATAGAATTTGGGTCATTATCATGTTTTTAGAGAATTATTTATGAAGGCTTTCAGATGTTTGTAATGTGAAATCCAAGTGGTACATTGTGCTACACATGGGTTTAATGTTAATCTGATTTTGTTTCATATTTCTATTGTTTTGTATTTTCATATTTTCGAACTTTTTTAAGGTTAACCATTTATAGAAATATTATGTTAATCTCTTAATAATGTTGTTGAGAATAAAGTAATATTTACCCACATGAGGACTTATAAATATTGGTAACCTATTTGTGATAACTTATTAATTATGTAATGGAATATAATGTATCTCATGATTTATTAGTGTTTCATAAATGAAAAATTCACCTTAAATTTTTGAGAAATTGGGGAATTGGTAAATGAAAAAACAAAGTGTGAGGTTGTCCTAAAATAATGAACATATATTCATTCATTAAAATTATTTTACATTAAGAAAAAGTATATTGAAACTAAAAAAATCTATCATGGTATCATTGTTTCTGAAAGATCAAACGGTTCTTTAGGTCATCATAGATGGATCGATTTTTTATTCTTAACATTATCCTAAACTGGATATCTATATCTCTCCATCAAAACCAGTTAGTTAAAATTTCCTTCAATACCCTTGTTTTTACTTCCCTTCTTTGTTTTCCTATGTGGAAACCTATTTATGAGTTACTTTGGGTAACCATTATGATTCTATCTTTCCCTCTTTTAGGGATGTTTTGGTATTCATTTTTATGATGTTAGTTCCATTGAATGAAACATTGAAGTATTAAACCACTGATAACCCAGAGGAATTTAGAGCGATAAATTCATTTTAAGGGAGGGTTAAATGTTACACCAAGAGATATTATGATTTTTTTGAATTAATTTAATCATTTTGAAAATTTTTATTTCACAGAACACTGAAAATAGTTTATTTTATACTAAAGCACTATTTTTGGATTATGTTATATGAAACACCATGTTATTCAAGAACAACATGCAATGTAAATTTTATCATACTCTATATGGAAAACCAATCATAGAAAACATTACACACAATAATTACTTTCCACGATGGACGACATATTATCCAAGGTAGAGTTTTACAAAAAATAATATGTTATTAAAATGTTATTGTCTATTATAATAAGATATAATCAAGATTTTAAATTAGTGGTTATGAATTATATTATTTATATATGAAAAAAATATGGTCTACTCAAATCTAAGATAAATTCATATGATATAAATTATAAAAAAATGAATATGAAACTCATTGGAATATATAGGAAAATATTAATATATTTATGGTCCCAAAGCTATTTTACCCTAATAAGTCAAATTAACTATAACTAGTGATTGTTATTAATTTAAAATATATTTTATATATTCAATCAAATATTTTTTATATTCATCTATTATTTTTTATAGACATATGATAAAAAAATCCCAATTTTAAGATTAAAAGAATATTTTTTTTATTAAGGTAATATTAACAAATTTAAATGGGGAACCCATATTAAACCAATTTTTGGATATATTAAAGATTTTGTATTTCACGGAATCTATATATTAGAAATAAAAAAATAATAATTAGGTTATAATACTTTTTTGTTAATTTTTTATGGTTTCATATTTTAATGAAAAGTTAAAAATATAGAACTTTAATTCAAAAATGATCTTTATTATAATATATTTATAATAAAAAATTATATTTTAATTTTATTTAAAAGTATATTTATATAATAGTTTTATAAATTAAAAACATTTAGGTCCTCATAACCAATTTCACATGAAAATTGGAAAAACATAGCAAAATTTGGATAATTTTTAAATTAAAAACACAATGTGTCGTCCCATCCATGGGATTAATTTAAAATTAATTTATTCCACTTATGTTATTTTAATTTAGAAAAATGGATTCCATATTTCTATTCATAATTATTTATAATTTATATTTATCTCTACATATTTACTTACAAAGAATAATAGTGAATGTAATAAAAAATTATGACATCGATTATTGTGAAATTAAGATTATCTAAGGACTAAAACTTAAACTTAAGGGAATAAATGACCTAGAAACATGTCTAAAATATATTGGATTTAAATATTTTTAACCTATAATAAGTTTTATATACATTGAATCATTATTTCATCCAATTTATATTGGGAAATTTTGTTCGGAACTCCCTTTCACAAAATTTACAAGAGTGCCACTCCTCTACTATAAAAAGGAATCCTCTCTTCCCACATCCTCAAACATACCAAGACACCTTTGTTAGAACAAGATATTCTCAAATAGCAACTTAAAATTCCTCCCTTACTATATCAATCATCCCAATCATTGGAAATCATTAGATGCAACCCCTTCGGTGCAAACCAAAAGGAGTTACCTGATTAAGAGGCAACACTCTCCCTCAAACTCCTTTCATTTATTTTCATTCTCAACCACCTCAATTCATATAATATCCTTATTATAAAACAATTAATAAATATAATTATATTTTATAATATGATTATTTTGACCTAAGTTTATACAAACAACTTTTTAATGGGTAACAAACTTATTGTCTGTGTATACAGTGATATACCGACTCACTAAACGATGATTGTTCACTTTCCCTTTACCATCTCTCATGGTAGAAATTAGTGTAGACTCTATATTTATATATTTTATATATTATATTTACTATTTATTTTAAATTTTATAATAATTTTACCTCAAATTTCATTAAACTTCCATCTTCTATAAATACGATAATTTGTTTTTGAGGAAGTGTGGACTACAACCTCTTAAAGACATGTTATTCGTTCACACAATACCTAAAATGTATTAAGGATGTTTTTAGTGATATTATATTATCTGAAAAATATAAAATATATTATATATATATATATATATACATACATATATTTTATTTACCTTCGTTCACTCAATACATCAATAAAACGAAAGCAATATTCAGGATTACATATGATCTACCATCTCCATGAATGGTGTTCTCCATTTTCATAATTATATATTATATTTATTATTATAAAAATTATTTTTTAAATATACCTGGTATTTATTTCATGGTTTAAATACATAAAATCATGAAATAATTGTAAGAAAAAAATATATAAAAAATTAAGACACATGGAATGAACAAAGTGGATATTACCCAAAGTGAAACCTTAACATAGAACTGTTAACAATCCGGTAAAATATCATAATATTAAATCCATATATAGTATAAGATATAAGAATATGGTTTTATGATATATTTATATTAAATTTATACATAATTTATAGGATAATCTTATGAGTACAAATAAATTCAATGAACAAAGAAAGTGAATTTCATCTAACTTTTTATTTTCGTGAGATACATGCTTTATTCACCAACCATTACGTTGGTGTGGTGTGTATGTTTCAAATGGATATATTATATGATTATTATTAATAAATTTATTTCTATTTAAATATCAAATCTATGAGATTATTTATTGGGATTATGTTTCTAGAGTTACCAAAATAGAAAGACAGATTTGGCACATTTTTTCCTCTTTGAGACACATGTTTTGTTATACACCGACATTATTTAATGATGTGTATTTGACAAGTTATATAATGAATATTATTATTTTCATGATATTTTATGGTTCATCTAATTCCATTTTTTAAATGGATAGTATGTTCCCATGTTACCATGTAGTAGGAGTTAATTGAAATGATCCCATCATTTATAGGGATTGATAATGATTATGATTCCATTGATGAAATCTTATGATAAATATCTTAATAAAACTCATGAGTTTTATTATCCTCTATTTAGTAAATAATTATTTATGTATTAGTAAATTTTTACCATATTTGGTACTTAATATAAGAAAAAATGTTTTTGAAAAATCAAATGGTATTTTTTTCTGTCAGAAATATGTTTTATTTCAACAACTGTGTTATCCAAAAAAATTTAAAAAAAATTAATGATTATTTTATAGGTTTTCAATTATTTTTTTTTCAAAAATTCTTTCAAAAATAATTTATAATTTCTCATATCAAAACCATGTTGAAATGTTTTCAAGCATAATGTATAATTTTTCATTGAATTATTTTTTTAAATGTGCTTCAACCATTCTTTATATGTTCTAAAGGAAAATCAATGTTCAAATGTTTCAAGATTATTTTTTATGTTTTAAAGGAACTTTTTTTCAAAACATTTTCATGATTATTTTATTTTTTTAAAGGAAAATGGTTCTCAAATAATTTTCGATCTTTATTTATATGTTTCCAAATAATTGGTTTTAAAAATGTTTTCAGGATCCTTTTAAAAGATATCAAGGAAAATTATTTTCAAAATGTTATCAATATCTCATTATATGTTTTCAAATAATAAGGACTGAAATTTTTTAAAATATTTATTTAAAATATTTTTTGATTATTTTAAATAAAATGGTTTTAAAAAGGTTTTTGTTTTTTAAAGAGACTTTATCAAAACCCAAAGAAAAGTTTCTTCAAGAAATGTTTTCAAAATATCTATCCATGTTATTTTCTATATAAATGGAAATATTTAAAAGTTACTCATTCCCCTCTATGAAATGATTCAAATGTTTCATTCATATTATTCATTGAATGGATTATATTGCTATGTAATTGTTCTCATGAAACCTATTTCTCTTTCAAAGGATATATGTTTAAAAATCCTGATTCTCTTTCATAGGTTATATGACATTGGAACCTAATTATTTTCACAGATTATGCATTTCATAATAATTTTATTAAAATTGTATCTTTTTTCACATGTTATAATTTGATTACCTATTTATTAAATCATTTTCATGTTATGGTTTGTGATTTTATTTCTTAAATATTTTCTAAACATGTATGTATGATTTCATTATGAGATGTCTTGGGCTTATATCTACCTCCATTTCATTGGGTAATTTTTTATATCTCATGAGATACACATGGGTGGAATGAGAAATGAGTTTGGTTCAGTATTACATGGATGGAACGAGAAATGAACTCACTTCAATATTATAGGGCTGGAATGAGGAGTGAACTCGATTTATTAATACAGGGTTGGAACAGGGGTTGAAACTAGTTCAATAAAGCTCTTTTTCCACTATGATGGCCTTAGAGTAAATGCCTTGACTACCATTGAAATCATTATATATACTTATGTGTCTATGAAATTTCCAAGAATTATTCTTATTTTATGATTTAATGTATTATGTTCTTCATTTCCTTATGATTTATGTATTATGAATTTTCAAGATTTATTCCATGTTTCATGTATATGATATTTGATATGTATGGTATGATCTTATATTTTTATGATCATGTTCTCATACACATATTCTCAAGATTATGCTTACATAAATCCCTATTTTACCCTTATTGAGCATCTGACCACACCCCTTTTTATTTCTCCTTCACTAGGTTATAAAGTTATATTTATTGTATGATATGTATAAGAGGGGTTCTAGTATTTGATGAATTAGTGGGGTATAATTTATCTCTCCCATGTTCCAGTGTTTAGGATTTCATTTTTCCAAATGAACTAAACTAATAAGGTCTTGGGTGTTTGTTTGTTACATTTTTTTATGTATTCTACAAAATGATATATAATTTTAATGTATGAAATGTGAGTGTATATTGAAACTCTCTATTGGGAACACAACACCTGAGTAATTTATCACTATATATTTTAAAATTGTAGGGGTAATCACAAATGTACCAACAAGATTCATGTTTTATACATTAAACATTGTTTTTTAATCAGTAATAATGCAATATGCAACCAAATAATTTCCAATTTTCGTATACCATGTAATAGAATATTTAATGCAGTACAATTTTTCATCTAAAAACATGTCATTTATGAGAATATGGTGGGATTAGTAAATATCCAATGATGCGCAGATCCAACTAATGTGGTTATCATCTTCATTATCTGATATTTTTTTAGTTTATGTTTCTAAATTAAATTCTTGAAAGAAGATTATCCATTGAATGATATATTGGTTGGATTATGAATTCTTAAAGAGATACTAGCGGGATTTATGGTGTGATATATAATGAATTTGTCCCCTAAAATGTTTTACATGAATTTATAGAAGAAAAAATCAACAGAAGGAAATTCATTTTTAGATATGGTGTAGTTTTCTTGGCCAGGGTCAAGTGTTCGAAGGGAATAAGCTATGACATGTATATTCTATTAAAACATTGTGATAAGAATTCCCAAATTTCAAAGTTAAAGACATCCTTGATTATATCAAATGGTAAATCCCACATTGTTTTTTGGATTAATGGGGGTGGAATGAGACTGTATTTAAATTTATTACTAGATTCATTAAATTATTTATAAATAAAAATTATTTTTCCTTATGAAGTAAGCTATAGATTAGGAATGAAATTATAATAAATTCATTACATAAACGACAGATGAATCCATAATATCCTATAAATGACCACAAATCCCAGACATTATTGTGTAATTGTAGGGAAGAATTGAAATCCAAAATTTATATATCTATTAGAATACCACCCCCAAAAATTGAATGTCTAGGTAGAAAATGTTGTATCAGTATGAAATGGAATTTATCATTATTTAATACACTATTCTTTTCAATAAACAGTTGTTGGAGAAAAACACAAATACTCAGAAAATGATCAAAAAAAGAACCATATTAAGGGAAATGATCTATAAATACTTCCATGTAATTATGAAGGTAATGAAAAAAAATACTAACCATGAATCACTAAAAATTACATCGGGAATTGCACCGACCAAATGGTATCCCTTAATATTAAAATGTGTCAAGGGGGAAGTGAATGTTTTCTTTTATTGATACTCATGGGATTATAGATCTGAATGTATCTATATTAAACATAAATAATATATTAACAAGACTTCCATGTTGTTATCATTCATTTGGCCAATGAACGTTAATGGGAAATAGTCCTTCCTAGTGTTTGGTTTACTCAATGATAGTCTATACTAACATGCCAAGTATTATTCATATGGGGTGGAACTAATACATTATTCTAATTTCTAATTATAGTATGAAAGATTTTCTTTGGAACTACCTAAACTAGAGTAACACGTTATATTTTATTGACTGGTTAAATGATTCTAACATACAATTATTCTGTTATCTAATTTTTAATAGCATCTTGGACGTTTTTTTGATAATATTGTGCCTTAACCACTTGTTTATCCATATAATTTGACAATAAATGATGTGTAAAATTTTATGGGATAATAATAGAATTTATTAAACATTTATATCCCAATTATTTTTATGCTCCCTCAATAGGTCATGTAGTCAAAATTCATGCCCTGGTGGGAGTGAACTAGAAATTATTAATGGAATCTTATTTCCTTTATCTGAATATGAATATTTTAAATATTAAGGTAGAGAATTATGTTTTAATTTAGGGGAATTTTGGATTTGTGGGAGTGAACATAAATTTAAGAGGCCACTAATCTCATCTAATATCTCAATGGTAACATTCTCCAATGAGGAATGATATTTTACAAGATTAGCTGTATAATCGACGGTTATGGGATTCTCAATGATCAAGAAATCATTATTTAATAAACAAGATCGAAATTTTTATAGACTACTACAACAATAAGTGAATGTTTAATTACATAGGATTTATTCAATGAGGAAACTTAGAATGGGGATCAGGGGAAGGAAAAATTGTTTTTTCAGGGGGTGGTACATCAATTGAATTAACTAAAAGAGAGGAATTCCCTTCTGAGGGTTGCTTCATGGAATCAAAGATGCTGAAGTGGAAAATATCACCACTAAATTCTCTGTATAATGTAAAATTTTGGACAATAATTATGGTTTTGGTGGTTTCTATTAAAGGCCTATTTAATATAATTAGGGTATGTCCATTCATCCTATCATCCTCCATTTTAAGAACATAAAAATAAACATGGAAAATAGTTACCACATAAGAAAATAATCAAACACACCTGTGTGTAGTTCTATACAACCATTTTCTAGTTCGATAAAAATTCAAATGGGATTCAGTTCCCCTACCTCTAAGTCATAGAAAAATGTCTGACAATTTAAATTTATAGAAGCACCCAAATCGAACCTGTCACGATCGGCCTTCACCAAAAGGAGGGACGGGTCAGCATATTTCCAAGCCCTTCCTTATTTAAGTTGAAGCAGAGATAATGACCCCGGATACCCGCCTTCAATAGGTCCCGGAGTGGCGACTAGCACCAAGGGTATAGAAATTTCTCACAAATGGAAGCAATTACCCCATTTTGTTTTATAAGATCAAGAGATGAGATGATGAAACTCAACAACACCAAGGTAAAAGAAAAGTAAAGACAAACAAATAAACCATTCCCACATGCATGTTCTAAAAGTAAAGCCACAAGTACAAAAGGTGACTACAAGGTAAGTACCAAAGAGGAAAAGAAAAACAACAACTGCAACTGCTCCAAAGGTCCGAGCTAGTAAGGTCCTGCGTGATCCACGAAGTCCTCCGGGAAACCTGAAAGCTGTTTTATATACGTAGGGTGAGTATATAAGTACACTCAGTAGAGAAAACCAAAGACTCTCGTGCACAAGTGGGGGAACGTACTAAAGTCCCGTGAGAAAAAGAGTAAACAAAACACCTAACAAGGCAAACTATCCACCCAAGGCCCCACCAAGGCACACTCCCCAAATAACGCAAGTCAAGTAATATATATTAAGAGCACATCGATGTTTGGGTACCCCATGCCACTTTCCCACTGGTTATTGATACATCCTACGCATCGGACCAATCCCGCCATTCTCACCGCAGTCCCACTGCCACAACTGCCCGCACACACCTGGGCCACAACCACATGCAGTCCCACTACTGAAATCCCGCCCGCACACACCTGGGCCACAACTGTCACATGTAACCATGCCTGCAAACACCTAGGCCAGAACAACCACCACCACGCCCGGAGACACCTGGGCTAGAGAAAATCCACTTCCACGCCTGAAGACACCTGGGCCTCATCCTGAAGATACTTGGGAATCCTTCTACCGCACACACCTGGACAACCACCACACTACCCCGCCCGATGGTTCTTGGGCTAATAATGGACCTCAGGCCAACACAGCCTGCCCGAAGATACTTGGGATATCCGGGAAATGGAGCAGAAAAGGAGCTAATAACCAGCCACTATGAATAGTGTTGGGAAGAACACCCTACTCCATGAAATGGGGGTGTTTGGAACTATGTTCTCAACTTGGGTGGGGGGAGAATAATAAACACAAAGCTACATGTATAGATATATAGGTAACAATCACTCACACAAGCTAGGTTTTTCTTCAGACAACCTACAGATCACAATAGCACTCAAGTCCGAGTCACGACTCACGATAAAAACCCATTTGTCCCCTTTCTTATTTCACGTTCATTAATAATGTTTATGTTTAGGTACTACTGGGAAACTAGTAGGCATAGGAATAAATCCAGGAATGTAAATAGTCAAACATCAACCAAAACGCCCACACCCGGTTCTCAACAACAGAGGATTCCACCCCAATTCGTGATATAAACAAGTATCCACCAGGTCTTAAAAATCACAACCACCGAATCCATACCAACGGGGGCTACCATCCCCCAATTTCACACAAGCACCGAGGGTATAAAAGAACAAGGGATCCCATCCCCTGCCACATCTCCAGCAATCGGCCCGAAAGGTAAACAACCAACTACCACCACCAACACAAGTCAGGGATTTTCATATTTAAAGGACTTAACACACTCTATGATTTCAAATTCCATGTGTTCTAACCGAGAGTTATCACAGAAGGGTTGATCCTGGTGCTTTCAATTTATTCAGCCGGATATACGTGATTAACCAATTCACTTTTCATAGCAGGAGTTTACAACCAAAAACAAGCCATTTATAACATCAGCAGGGTTCATTAGTGCACAAACAACGACCACCAACGACCTCGATTTTCAGGAGTAATAAGCCATCACAACTCGACAAGATGGTCATAGAAGAATCATCATAAAAATATAAGACAACATCAACAAACACATCCCCCCGTCTTTCTTTATAGAATTCGTTCATTATCTTTATTAAGTTCGGTCCAACCAGTTCTACAGAAACAAAAGCACGCCCACCCCGCATGATACAAAAAAGAGAGAGTCAAAGGAGAAATTCCCTACTTGTTGATAGATGATCGACGTTTAGGCCGGGGGCGCGTAACTTTACGGATAACGATGTGCCCGATGAACCAGAAGCTGTTTGTGAGAATCCACGATCAAGGAAAAAATAGAAACCACTAATAACCCTTAGTTTATAAGAGCCGGGGACGGTTGAGGTGTAAGCACGAAACTGCGTAAGGTGCGGGGGTCATGGGTTGACCACACGGCTCCACTCGTCAAAAAGTGGGTCGGGTGGTTTAAGCCTACTCATGAATTGATTAAGTATTTAATTAAAACTCTTATGCACGTTACGGGTCTTTAAAACACACTCAAACATGTCAAAATAGGGTTTAAAACCCTATTTGCGCAAAAGGGAGTGCTACTGGAAACAACTTGACAAGGCCGGGTGACGCCGATCGGTCTCACTGATCGGTCGCGCCGATCGGTCGCACCGATCGATAACCCGGATTTTGGCAAAGGGAAGGACCAAGAGAGTCTGAGTCATCACATCAGATACCTCTCAAACAATTCTCATCCTCGAGAATTTAAACAACCCAGAAAGGAAGGGCGGGTCCGAACAACCACCCCGAAAGATACATCTCAAGAGTGAACCTCATCGTTAACTAAGAACACCTTCCTGTCACGAACCAAGCAACATACCATGCCAAACTGCCCGGGCATGTGGGTTGGGGATTCTACTCCCCCATGTCAAGATATTATCCACTTTGGGCAGCACTGAGTCGCCCGAATGGGTTTAATCACATCCACCTTAATGCGTCTTGATTAGGGGTCGGGTTCTCTCCTTCCCCATATCCGGGGCTTTTTACGCACAATAGAGGAAAGAGAACTAGTACAATTCATAGCCAAAAGACAAAACGTTCTACCATAGTAGGTACAATAAGGAACAAGACTCAAAAAAACTCCGGGTACTGGGTACGGATATGTTCATCCCTCTCCCACGTACTCTCCTCAAGCCCACCATGTCTCCACAACACACAAACCAAGGGGATGGTTCACCCACGAAGCACCTTTTCGTTGCGATCCTCGATCACCACTGGTCTCTCTACAAAGGTAACATCGTCCTCAATGTCCAGCTCACCCCAATCAAGGACATGTGAATCATCATGTAGATACCGACGGAGCTGGGACAAATGAATGACATCATGTATCCTTAGTAGCGGCGGTGGAAACGCTAGCTGGTAAGCCACTTCGCCGACCCACCGCAACACTTGGAAGGGTCTGATGAATCTGGGAGAAAGATTACTCCCTTTTCCGAAACTCCGCTGCCCACGCCGAGGGGAGACCTTTAAGAACACGTGGTCCCCTACCTCAAACTCAAAGGGCATCCTCCTAGTATCAGCATACGACGTCTGTCAGTCCAGGGCTGCCTTCATCCTTTCCCGTATGAGCTGAACCTTCTCTTTCGTGTTCTGCACCACCTCCGGACCAAGGATGCCTGCCTCTCCTACTTCGGTCCAACACACATGCGAACGACATGGCCTCCCGTACGAAGCTTAAAATGGGTCCATGCCAATGGTAGATTGGTAGCTATTATTGTAGGAAAACTCTACCAGAGGAAAGTATTGCATCAATGATGCTCCTGAGTCCAGAACACATGCCCGCAGCATATCCTCCAAGGTCTGGATGGTGCGCTCTATTTTTTCATCTGTCTAGGGATGGAAAGCAGTGCTAAGGTGTAACTGGGTGCCAAACGCATGATGAAATCCTCTCCAGACTCGCAAGGTAAACCGTGAATCCCTATCCGAGACTATAGACCTTGGAACTCCATGCAACCTCACCACCTCATCCACGTACTTTCGTGCCAAAGCGTCCACAGTACTTGACTCCCTGATCACCAGAAAGTGAGCCGATTGTGTCAACCTATCCACTACCACCCCGATGGTGTCGTACCCCCTTTGGCCTTGGGTATTCCCGTGACGAAATCCATTGAGATGTTATCCCACCTCCACTCGGGGACATCTACGGGCTGTAGTAGGCCGCTTGGAACTCGGTGTTCAGCCTACACTTGCTGACACACTATGCACTTGGCCACAAACTCTGCCACCGCTCGCTTAACTCCAGGCCACCAAAACTGCCTCTTCAAACCCTGGTACATCTTCGAAACTCCTGGGTGTTCCGCTAGGGGTGAGTGGTGGAACTCATTGAAAACCTTGCCGCGCATCGCCTCCGGGACAAACAACCTTTTTTGGAAAAGCATCTGGTTCTGACCATCCTCTGTCCATCCCTCCGGATCATTGCCCTGGTCAACTTGGTCACGCATCACTTCACACTCTAGGTCTCCCCACTGAGACTCCTCCACTTGATGAAACAGGGATGACTACACTGCTCACTCCACATGAAAACCTGGTCCTTCTTGGTCAGAGCCGTCAAAGGGGCTGCTACTTGAGAGAAGTTGTGTACGAATCTCCAGTAGTAACCTGCCAGCCTGAGGAAACTTCAGACTTCCGCCAAATTCTTGGGTGCTGCCCAAGAAACAACCGCCTCAACCTTTTATGGGTCCACCGCTACCCCCTGCTCGGACACCACGTGCCCGAGGAAGTGCACTTCTCGTGTCCAGAACTTGCATTTTGACAACTTCCCATAGAGCTGGTGCTATCAGAGGACCTCGAAAACTGTCTTCAGGTGCTCTGCATGGTCCTCCTCTGATCTTGAGTAGACCAAGATGTCGTCGATGAACACAACCATGAACCGATCTAGGTACATCTGGAAGATGGAGTTCATAAGCCCCATGAACACAGTCGGGGCGTTCGTAACACCAAAGGGCATGACTACAAACTCGAAGTGTCCATACATGCACCTGAACGTTGTCTTCGGGATGTTGCTCTCTTTCGACCTCAGTTGGTGGTACCCAGACCACAGGTCGATCTTTGAGAACCATCCTGCCCCTTTTAGCTGGTCGAAAAGATCATCTATCCTTGGAAGTGGGTAGCAATTCTTGATCGTCACCTGATTCAGCCTCCTGTAGTATATGCACAACCTAAGACCAACATCTTCCTTCTATGGAAACAAGACTGGAGCACCCCACGGTGACGCACTCGGGCGAACATAACCCCTCTTCATCAGATCGTCAATCTGTATCCGCAACTCCCGTATCTCCGAAGGTGCCATCCGGTAAGGAGCCATCGAGATTGGACGAGCGCCGGGCTGTAGGTCTATCCCGAACTCGATATCACGTTGAGGGGGTAGAGTCGTCAAATCCTCAGGAAATATGTCCATAAACTCAAGGATAATCTATGGAACTTCCACCATTTCAGCATCTACTGATCACACTGTCAGCTCGGTCAACAAGGAGAGGAGAGGTTCCTCTCTCCTGTTTCCCTTCGGATTGCTCCACTCGCCGGTGAAGGCAACACGCCAGCTGTCCAAGTCTGAGAACACCACCCCTCTTCGAAAACAGTCGATGATGGCGCACACAGAAAATAGCCAGTCGATGCCTAGGATGACATCGTATGGATGAATCTGCTGCAGAAGAAGATCCCTAACCGACTGATGTGGCCCTATCATCAGTCTACATCCCCGACAAACAAACAACAAGTTGGTCTGACCTCCGACTGGTGTGCTCAAAAATAGGGGCACTGGAAGTCTCCCCGCATCTAAACCCAAGGCAGAGGCTAGGCTGGGTGCAACAAAGGAGTGCGAAGCTCCGGTATCGAACAAGGGATAAGCAAGAGTGCTAAACAGACTGATCGTACCTCGAACAACCTCTAGCCCTGCTGGAACTACTTCCACTGCGCCATGTAACTATCCACGCCCAGCTCCCCTGCCCCTCAGCTGTCGGCCACCTCCCTGACCACGCCCTGGTCGAGGTCCCTGTGGAGCGCCCTGAGGTCGGCCTCCTCCTACGTCTTCCCTCGGAGGAGCGGGAGCTCGCTGTCCCTGCTGCTGCTGCTAGAAAGGTCTGGCTGGAAGCTACTACTGGGGCGGGTGCTGGGGATGACTTCCACTGGTATACTAAACCCGGTCGGGGAACTGACACCAGAGATGCCCAGGGCTCCCACAGATGAAGCACAACGGTCCCAGGCCCGATAGAAAAGGGCGAGTGCCGGGGATCGAAACTGAAACTGCTGCGGTCTTCTCCCTGCGGGTCGGAACTTGGAGGGTCCTCACGCTGGAGGCCTAGTGCTGACGGCCTTCCCCTTCGATGGTCCCAACTGGATCCCCTCTCGCGACACTCCCCCTAGATCATGCATCCTCTCCACCACTTTGGCCTTCTTCTATACCTCCAAGTACGTCGGCAGGGTAAAGGGGGTAACAATATACTAGAGGGAGGGTCGGAGTGCCTCCTCTAAACGTCTTGCCCGAGACTCCTTGTCAGGAAAGAGGTCCGGAGAAAAATGTAGGAGGTCCTTGAACGTGATCTCTAGCTCCCTCACGTACATACTACCCTACTGGAGGGAGAGTAGTTCTTGCCTCTTTTCTGCCTTCATCTTCGAGGATAGGAATTCAGCCCGGAACTCCCTCTCAAAATCCACCCAATCCACCTCAGACTCTCTCCTCTCCCCCAGGTAAAGATTCCACCACTGACGTGCCGCTCCCTGCATCTGGCTGATGGCCAGAGGAACCCAGTACTCGGTAGGGGCCCGAATCAGGCTGAAGGATATAACTAGCTCCTCTAGCCAGCCTTCCGTCTTCATATCAGAGGTGTTGCCCTCATACTTCTTGAGGTCCTGTCGCTGGAAGGCTCGAAGAGTCTTCTTCCACTGGTCATCCTCTTCCTCTTGATCATCTCTCTACCGATCGGCCAAAGTAGTCTCCAGGGCCTCAATCGCCTGTACCACACGTGGTCGTCTTCCAGGTGCCATAGCTGCAAGGTAAACAAAGAATGCGTAAGCCCAAGTAGTGCAGAATATCGTTCTTCAATCTTCTTAAAATTTAATTTATTCTAAATTCCCATGACATCCCAAAAACACAAGAACACAAGTCATTATAATGCATGCACCTTTCCTAGGGTCTCTACCCTACAATTAGTGTGGCCTCACTTGGTCGTTCGGTAGGTCCAGAGTCCTTGCATCGGATCACGGGGGGCCCTAAAATCTCGTGTCCTAGCCGGTCTTCCCTGGCCTAATTCTCACGCCAACGTCACCCAACATTGTTTCTTTACCATCCCATGCAATCCTCACTGTGCCTAAATTTAGACTCCATCCTATCTCTCAAACATCACCTCTGATACCATTCTGTCATGACTCGCCTTCACCAAAATGAGGGAAGGGTCAGCAGATTGCCAAGACCTTCCTTATTTATGATGAAGGAGAGATAATGACCCCCGATACCCGCCTTCAATAGGTCCCGGAGTGGCGACTAGCACCAAGGGTATATAAATTTCTCACAAATGGAAGGAATTACCCCTTTTTGTTTTATAAGATCGAGAGATGAGATGATGAAACTCAACAACACCAAGGTAAAAGAAAAGTAAATCCAAAAAAATAAACCATTCCCACATGCATGTTCTAAAAGTAAATCCACAAGTACAAAAGGTGACTACAAGGTGTGTACCGAAGAGGAAAAGAAAAAAAACAACTGCAACTGCTCCAAAGGTCTGAGCTAGTAAGGACCTGTGTGATCCTCAAAGTCTTCCAGGAAACCTGAAAGCAGTTTTATATATGTAGGGTGAGCATACAAGTACACTCAGTAGGGAAAACCAAAGACTCTCGTGCACAATTTGGGGAACGTACCAATGTCCCGTGAGAAAAGGAATAAACCAAACACCTAACAAGGAAAACTATCCACCCCCGGCCTCACCAAGGCACACTACCCAAATAACTTAAGTCAAGTAATATATATATTAAGATCACATCAATTTTTGGGTACCCCGCACCACTTTCCCACTGGTTATTGAGACATCCTACGCATCAGACCAATCCTTCCATTCTCACCGCAGTCCCACTGCCACACCCGCCCGCACACACCTGGGCCACAACCACATGTAGTCCCACTGCTGAAATCTCACCCGCACACACCTGGGCCACAACTGTCACATGTAACCACGCCTGCAAACACCTAGGCCAGAACAACCAACACCATGGCCGGAGACACCAGGGCTAGAGAAAATCAACTGCCACGCCCGAAGACACATGGGCCTCATCCTGAAGATACTTGGGAAACCACATACCGCACACACCTGGCCAACCACCACACTACCCCGCCCGAAGGTTCTTGGGATAATAATGGACCTCAGGCCATCACAGCCTGCCCGAAGATACTTGGGCTATCTGGGAAAGGGAGCAGAAAAAGAGCTAATAACCAGACACTATGAATAGTGTTGGGAAAAACACCATCCCCCATGAAATGGGGGTTTTCGTCACTAAGTCCTTAACTTGGCTGGGGTGCAAATAAGAAACACAAAGCTACAAGTATAAATATATAGGTAATAAGCACTCACCCAAGCTAGGGTTTTCTTCAGACAACCTAGAGATCACAACAACACTCATGTCTGAGTCACGACACACGCTAACAACCCATTTGTCCCCTTTCTTATTTCACGTTCAGTAATAATGTTTATGTTTACGCACTACTAGGCTACTAGTAGGCATAAGCATCATTCCAGGAAAGTAAAAAGTCAAACATCTACTAAAACACCCACACCCGGTTCTCAACAACAGAGGATTCCACCCCAATTCGTGATATAAACATGTATCCACCCGGTCTTAAAACTCACAACCACCGAATCCATACCAACAAGGGATCCCATCCCCAAATTTCACACAACCACCGAGGGTATAAATGAATAGGTGATCCCATCCCCTCCCACATCTCCAGCAATCGGCCCGAAAGGGAAACAACCAACTACCAGCACCAACACAAGTCAGGGATTTTCAGATTTAAACGACTTAACACACTGCATGATTTAAAATTCCGTGTGTTCTAATCAGAAGTTATCACAGAAGGGTTGATCCTGGTGCTTTCAATTTGTTCATCCGGATATACGTGATTAACTAATTCACTTTGTAGATCAGGATTTTACAACCACAAACAAGCCATTTAAAACATTAGCAGGGATCATTAGTGCACAAACAACGACCACAAATGGTCTCGATTTTCCGGAGGCATAAGCCAGCACCACTCCACAAGATGGTCATAGAAGAATCAGCATCAAAATATAAGACAACATCAACAAACACATCCCCCCTTCTTTCCTTATAGAATTCGTTCATTATCTTTATTAAGTTCGGTCCAACAAGTTATACAGAAACAAAAGCACGCCCACCCCGCATGATACACAAAAGAGAGAGGCGAAGGAGAAATTCCCTACTTGTTGATAGATGATCAACGTTTAGGCCGGGGCACGGAACTTTATGGATAACGATGCGCCTGATGAACCAGAAGCTGTTTGTGAAAATCCACGATCGAGGAAAAAATAGAAACCACTACTAACCCTTAGATTATAAGAGCCGGGGACGGTGGAGGTGTAAACTCGAAACCGCGTAAGGCGCGGGGGTCGTGGGTTGACCACGTGGCTCCACTTGTCACAAAGGGGGTCGGGTGGTTTAATCCTACTCATGAATTGATTAATTATTTAATTAAAACTCTTATGCACGTTACGGGCCTTTAAAAAATGCTCAAACAGATCAAAATATGGTTTAAAACCCTATTTTCACAAAAGGGAGCGCTACTGGAAACAACTTGACATGGCCGGGTGATGCCAATTGGTCTCACCGATCGGTAGCGCCGATCGGTATCGCCGAGACGCCAATCCTTTAGGTCCCGGATTTTGGCAAAGGGAAGGACAAAGAGATTCTGGGTCATCATAGAACATAACATTGGAAAAAAATAATCCCCTATAGTTCTTGGAATCAAGAATGTTCCAGAATCAATGGATTTTGTGGGAAGTGATGGACCTATCAATACAAGTATATTCCCCTACAAGATCACTATTTGAGGACCATCAAGTTTCATTCTATCTGTACACATATTTATTAGAAACTATCCATTTGTTTAATTTTTATCAAAAAATTAATCAATGGGATTTTTACCATCACTTTTTTAAAATTTTCCAAAATTTTATAAGAAATTTCATTTTCATTTTTTATGTGGTTGGACATCCCTTTAGGGAAATATAAGAGGAATTACTGGTCTATGTGAATCATCAATTTACACAGTCTTTCCTTCAGTGGGGTTTTTTTATGATTAGGATTATTTTTATTTGGTTTATATTAGATGGTTGAAATAAGAGATTCCTTATGATGGGATTACTCTATTTGAGTGGTCATTTGGCTTATAAGTTGAGTTTCTATCAAATGGTGTTGGAACTGAGATTTACCTAGCCCTTGACATGGGATTTACCCCCCATTGAGTTGGAGTGTTTCTGTAATTGGGTTTTCAGGACTTGTATGGATTCGTGGTGGTTTTTCGAAATTGGAGAATAATTGCATCCATTTGATTAATTATGGATTCTATGATATTCTTCGTTTATTAGAGGGGGGTTTTACTGCTATCTTTTTTGTAGTTATGGATTTATTGGTGGTGGTGTTGGGTTACTACTCTTCCCTAGTTGGTTTAAGGGTTTTTAGGTTTGTTTTAATACCACATTCCTATTTGCTTGGTTGTCTTTCCTCCAGGGGATGGGTGTATAATATGCTTCTTCCTTATGGTTTAGTTATAGGGGATCTTGGAATTATTTCCTCACGAATCTCATAATACATTATTTATTTGGGATAGAGGTCAAAAAAAATGGGTGTCAACAAAATAGATTCCACAATTGATGGGAGGAGGATATTCGATATTTGCCTTTGGAAAGAGAAAGTTGTCGAAGAAGTGTACTTACTACTTCAAAATTCACCCCCACCATCTTCTCAAAATCTTATTATTACACCTATTGGACACCACTAATGGGTACACTAGACCATGAATCAAATTTTTTATTGATAGGAACCATGTTCTCAATTAGGGACCTTGTAGCGATTATGGTTTTATCAATTAGTGCACCACCAAAAACAAAATTAATAATTCATTGATTAATATGAATTAAATGTTTAAAAAAATTATTATAATTTTATATCTTATTTGGTTGGGAGGGAAACATGAAAAATTCATTTTATATATTTCCCAAAAGTCATGAAGTGTTTTCCATTTTTATTTTATTATCTCATAAATTTCATTCATTATTGTTCCTGTATGACAAGCTGGTAAATATTTTTCATGAAAAGAGTGTTACATGTCAGCTCAACCTCTAATAAGGGAATTATCATAATTCACTCAATCTTTTGAAATGTCTTCTAATTAAAATGATAATTCTCTAATATTTACTTATTCATCATCCACATTTTCGTGTTTTTATTTATGACACGCAATGTGAATGTCATTTAAATAATTATGTGGGTCTTCTATAGATTGTCTATTAAATCTTGGTAATAAGTTAATTATCTAGGATCTAAGATCAAAATTGGGTTCATCACCTTGTATTTTAAGGTTTGTTGGATTGATCATTAAATCTTGTGAGGTTAGTTATTGTAATTTTTGGTTATTTTAAACAATATTATAAAAGTTTATTTTAGTTTTAATGTGGGTTCTAGAAGAATAAGAGGGTTTAAAAATACATTCATTGTTTTTTGTGTCCTCCTTCAACGGGTTCACATGTGTGTCTCAGTATTTATGACATTCGATCCTCTCTAGTTTTGGATGAAAAGGTCATAAAGTTTCCTATAAGGAATGGATCATCCATAGAACCTACACAATTAACATATTAAAACACAAAAACTTAATGTAAAGGTAGAGGATAAAAGGAATAAATCTATACAAAATTTATAAAAAAAATATCAAAACACACACACTAAAAACCAATGTTCTATCTTGATATGCTGTTAATGTTTCAATGCGTTTTCAAGACACATAAAATTGATTTTTATTAAAAAGTTAATTTATATCATAGAAAATACCCAAGGTCATCTCTCATGGAGGTATGGGGGGTTTAATGTGTGTGTCATTAATAAATATGATTAAATTAGGGGTGGTTTTGAAAATATTTTTAAAAATAAAATAACTAAATTATAGAGTCTAATGGCTGAAAAATGAAGGTTTAGTTTTTATAATTATGAGAGAAGGTGTTAATTTCATGTTCATTAAACATCATTTATAGTTAATTTTTTAAAAAAATTCCATATGGTTTAATGGAATTATTTTTTCTAGGGTTATCAAGATCTTGATTCCCTTCTTTCCTATTAAAATAATGAACAATGAAGAAACCCAGGATACAATAATCATATTTTTGAGGTTTTGATCACATGAAATATAATAGGTATACCAAATAATATTTAAATATTATGTGTGTGTGATAGGAAAAATAATCATGGGTTATCTAAGTGGAACAACCCAACAATCATAGTTAAATATCAACCCAATCAGTGTGAAACTGAAAAGTATTTCAGTTAGTTATTCCAAATCAATGATTTTAGTGTATACTATTCATAATAAAAAACATAAGTGAAATTACTAGAAAAGTAATTACATGAAATCAGTATAAGAAAATGTTCCAGAACTCCCTCCCATGTTTGTATATCTTCTTCGAAATGTTCGTCCACCATTTAGATCATCATCGAGAGGAGGAGGAGGCTCAAGTGGATATTGTACCTCATCGAGACCCCCAATGAATATAGGGTACTCAATAACTTATTAGTATGAGTAGAGGAGTCTTCTAGGATTTAAAAAGATTATAACCATGTCTCATCTTTGAACCTTCAATTGGGGTGCCCAATGGGCCAATTTAAATGCAAAATGGAATGTGGTAATGGGAAACTTGATTTTGAGAAACTAGGTGGACAATAAATATCAGTAGAATAAATTATTATATATCATTTAAGAATAATAAATTTTATTTTCCAATGTTCATAAAAATATGTACCTAAAATTTGGCATCTTTTAGAGAACTACATCCCGGTATATGGATAAAACACATAACAAATTTTTTTACATCATACAGGTTAGGTTACATGAATAGATTCGTTATGTTGGGCCACAAGAAGACTAAATTTGTATTGGGTGTCTTCATAAAATTTGTATCCCACAAAATTTAGAATCATATCACAAAATAAAATACTAATTAAATGAAAGAATAATTAGAATTGTCTGGTTTAATCGACATATTTTATTGAAGTCCTATTCTATTTTTTCCATTTTCTTCAACATTGTCATCATCCCTCTATATATAATTTGAAAATAAAAATAATTGAAATATGTATTTATAATAGTGAGGAAAATTAATCGATTTATTGAAAAATTTAGTGTGGAATTGTATAATATTGTGAATTTACAAACAAGATTATTTTGATGTAGTGGTGTATGGGTGAAATAAAACTATGAATCACAATGTGATCATTTTATGTCATATTAGGAATGGATTTTCTATCATTATAAAGAGATGACATCAACTGTCAAGAGAGGAAGATCACTCATCACATCCCAAGGGATCTCACAATTATATACAAGTGTTTGGAGGATGTTGAATCTCCTTTAAAATCATCATCTAAATTGTGAATATTTTTTTCTTTCTGAGAAAATATTTATTTCTCGAATTATTGAGACTATCATGACCAGATTATGCAGGGGCTCGTGCCAAAACAACCCCAAGCCATCCTCTATAGGCTAGTGGTGGAGATAAGCATTGAAGACACATGAAACACATGGATACCATTACATATGTACCTGTACACACACACACGTGCGCATGCAACTCAATGAAAAATTACTTTTGGAACAAAAAAACAAGATACAATGCTTCCACTGATGGACCAAAATACAAGTCCAAAATGATGAGTTATGAGATGAAGAAGATTCATAATATGATTCATGGCGTGTGTGGGGCCCCCAAAATGTGTGGACTCGCCTCATCATATTTCTCTTATTATCAATGCTAGGGTACAAAACTGTGCACTAGTACCCTTGGGAATGCAACAACACACCTAGAGTTCATTGCACATCCAGTCAAATGTCTAACAAATGCATGATCCTCATTGCAGGTCCAAAAGGAAAAAAATGTAACATTACTTAAATTCCATCCCAAAAGGACCCAGATAACCAAATTGATAATAAATTTGCAATCCTTGTGAAAAAATACATAGGATCAACCAATCATACACCCAAATAGGACACCAAAGGAAAAAGATGCATCTCTATACATCGTACAAAAATGGTGCTTTGTAGAACCCATGAATCAATCTCATAACACATCATATGGATCACACTATTTTGATCATCATGAAAAAACACACTAGAATAAGATATTCATTAATCAAAAATAAACACCTAGTGAAAAAGTAAATTTTCAGTGAAAATTCCCAAACTGGGCTTCGTTGTACCCGGACCTCAATTTCGGTTTCGGTGCTCAAAATCAGTCTTGAAACATTTGCCTCAAATTTTGGGTTGTGACACCGATGATGGTCCATAGATCAGGTGTCATATGTTGATGTTATGGAAGGTAAATTTTGTAGTAATAATAATATATTAATATTGTTTGAGTGTTTTGTGGGCCTGATCCATGAGCCCAAAATAAAAACATGATATTAGAATCAAAATGCATTCCTTAATTTCTAGGTGACAACATCGCATACAGTTTTTCATTCCAACGCCATATGAAGGATAGATGTTGGATAACATATTCTACAATAATAATTATAATATTATTAGTTTGTGTTTTACTAACCCAATCCACATTTCCGAAAAAGGTATCTAACATTGAAAATAAAATGACCATCTCGATGTTAGGGTAATGTGGTTACTGGCGATACGGCAATATGAAGTCGTATGGAGAAGTTACAATCAAAAAAATATTTCGATAACCATAATCATAATAATAATTATAATATTATATTAATAATATATAATAATACAAGGGAGGGGAGCCACTCCCATTCTAACTCCAATTAGGTGGTGCTCTTCCCTTTAAAGAGGCACACAAATCCCATTATTCATTTCCCTTTTAAGAAGGAATTTTTTATTATTTTAATTACAATTATATTAATATCATTATTGAAAAAGAAATAGTGGGTCCTCATCTCCCCCTTTCCCCTTGACACGCATGGGCTACCTCATCCCAACAATTTATCCTTTTTACAGATTCAAAATTTTATTTAGATATTAATTCTATTACTAACCACAAATAATTTCAACACTTCTTCTTCATTGAGATGTTCTACAAGCCTAAGAAAGGGATTTTCATCATACTGCTTCAATTTTCACACAACAGCTCATCACATACGGTCTTCTCAATCTAGATACCTTCATATTAAATCTATTATATCACTTATTCTGATCATCATCTCGTCTCTCTACCATCCACACACAACCCTTACTCAGCTAAATCTCATGAACCATGCAGCCGTAACACCCATTATACGAGCCAAGACACCTCCATTACAATCCTTGAAAATTGAAATGATCCCAAATATGGGATCCTCAGGCCCTGATCCACACAGATCTATGAACCTCTTGATGATATAATGTTTTTTATCTATATTGAAATGACAACAAGAAATATCCATGAAGAATAGAGTAAAAACATGAAAATAAAAGGGATCTAAGCATAGATCAATGACTATGTTAGCTTGGTCAATGATGATAATGCTCAAAACAATGAAGAAATTGACAAAGAATGATATTTTCAATCAAGAACCTAAATCCAAGCTGTGGAATTCAAATAAAAATATCATACCTATATTTAGATCTATTCGACGTCGACGAGAAAATCCTCCAATGATCATTGAAATCAATCGAAGCTTGGTCGTTGAATCGCCAATTGGAAGAAAGATATTCTCTGTCAATGGTGGGATGATTATGAGGAAACCCTGACCCAAACCGCTAATCAATTTTTTATAAAAGGTATTTAGGTCAATGATATCTACATAACCTCACTCGCTAATGGTCGAGAGATCTGAAAATCCCACGCCCTCTCACATAAGGTAGCACTTACATAAAATACCACATTATGAAAGTAATGTTTCTGTCAAATTTTCAATAAAATTCCTCATTCAAGATTTATTGTAAACAAAATCTAAAATAAAATATTTTATTTTAATTATTTTATTTTATATTACTCCATCCACATAATATTTTATATAAGGCATGTTCCAAAAAAAGTTATTTCCCTACTAGGGTAAAAGCTACTCTCCAGACTCAACTGTACCCTTATATTTCTGATTTGGGACAATTATTGGGAGATATCCCATTTCCATTATGTTCATAGTATAAAACCACTAAATATTTTGATAATATTTATTCCAGGTATACCGGTCCTTGGAGTTTCACACCGTCTCAACACCTAGATCTGTAAATATTTGTAGGAATATTTCAAGGACATACACTGAAAAAACTGGTCTCGAAATCATTCCATCCTTCATGATTTGTGTAACTAAAAATAAAAACCTGGGGAAACATGTGATACTGAGCTGACACTTGGATCTCCTACTCCCAGTATCTCTCCTCCATGTTTTCGTACTACCACGACACATGAGCCAAAGGGATGGTCCATTCTCATAATTTCAACTCTTATTGATGATGTGAGTAGGTTCATGCACATATAAACTCATCTACTTCATGTTGGAGATGTCGTGTCCCCACTAAAACTATAGAGGGTAGGGAAAAGATATTGGCAACCTCCCAATCTCTTTTCATAATCTCAAATAGCCCAATGAAACTTGGGGGATATTTGTACTCCTTGTCAAAAACATTACATGCCACATCATGACTGGAATCACTATTTGTACCTGAGATAAGGTCTCATGATTCCCTCCATCAGAACATCCATCTGCTGAAAAACCTATGGATATCTATTCACACAGTATTTCATAAATGATGCATCATAACCGAGACTCTCTTGCAGACACAAGAAAAAAAATGAGTCAAAAACATCGACTAATGAAAAATTATGCCCTCTAGCTCCACCTGGTTCAACTTTCAGGAAGCTAAATTTTCTGAAACATATTGCACTAGGAGATTCCGCATCTTATTTATATGGGAATCTATAAAAACATTACCCTTTCATGGTGTTTATACTATCTAAAAACCATTATCCTACCAGAATTTCATCCAGTATCACCAACTCAAGTTCAAGTCTCTCTGATTGAAGACATACCTGAATCTCTAGTGGTCTATGAAAACCAAAAAGAATTATCTCGGAAGGTAGTTTCTCCACATCCATATGGATAAGAATACTAATTCTAGAACCTGGTAGTGAGTTGTGTAGTCATATTCATGGGGTCTTCATCACCTCAACCAGTACATGATAACTATTTTATCAAGGATGATGTTAAGAATGCAAAGGTACCAATAAATAGGGTAGTTGAGTAAAAGCATCAATCCACAAGATACTAGACATTCAAAGTATGTGGAATACCCTGAGCATCATTGATTCTCTTGGAAGGAGTGTAATCCCCAATAAAATCACTCTGCCTCATCTACTAATTGGATCCAAATAAAAAGGAGGTTAAGCATAAAAACTCCATCTGCAATACCATGACCTTCTATGACACTCCACTGCACAACATTTCCATGTATTAATTAGTCATAGGGACTCATCCACTACACCTACATACTATCTAATTTGGGAATCACTATTTATACCTTAGAGTTTTCTCTTGTAACAAAAACACACCTCAGTGGGGAAAGGAACCCTCTTCCTCATTAATTAAGTGATACGTTGAACAATACCAAGGAATGGATACACTGACACCCCACATCACCCAGATAAAACCTCAAGCACGAAGAAGGGATAAAAGATTAATTGAAATAGTTTTTTATAGTCTCTACTAAAAAATGAAATACATTACATAGTCCATACCCTATATCATCTCTCATGATGAAGGATCGTCAAAATCTATAGAATACAGTTGTATGCGGCCCCAGACGCATTCTCCCTGAGCCTGATGTGTGCCACCGAATGGTGGTATAAGGATCTCGATGCATCATCCACCGACCACAATTTAACCTAATATCATTCCAGCACTGCCTCCCTAGGGACCACCCTATCCCTAACTTCTATATCCATGATCGTGGCATCACCTCTGCCATGGTGGTCCATCTTCTAACTTTCTAGATCCTCATCACGTCTAATCATGCAGTCTAATTCCATGTGACCTTTCCTATCACAAGAATAACACTATCCCTCCCTGGGATGTGATGATACTCTACACTGGCACAAATTTCTCTATAGATACCCTGCTAAAACCTTTTGTCTTAGAAGTTACCACCATTGACCACATCCAAAGAGTAATGAAAAATCTCTTTGAACCTTTTCACGTACTCAACCGCTATCATCCATCCCTGCGGAAGCTCCAGAAGGTCCCTAAATCAAGAAAACGTATATGATGGGGGTATTACTTCTAACCGAATAGCTGTTGGAATTCATCCCACGAGATTGTCGACTCATTGTGCATCTGAATAACCAAACTCATCCAATTCCTATCTACTTTAATGAAAAGACTGAGATTCAAAGGCACTATCTGATCTGTCTAAGTCTATACATTCTATAAAAGGCAGAACATTGACTCCATCCAAACCTCTACTATGTAGGAATATGGATCACCACAGAACCTTAAAGGTATATATCACATTAAATATTGAATTGCGCTCAAAATATTCATATCTTCATCCTAATATGATAGTACTAACTGCTTCTCAGAAGATGGATTTACTACTACCTTCACACCTAGTGGAATGGTATCACAAGATGTATCCTAAACTGTGGCCTCGTTGCTCATATAATCATCATCATGAACCCAAGTTGGAATCCTAGATAGATGTAATCATAGAGGCACAATAAAACCTATCAAGGAATATTATGGTTAAATGACTATATATATATAAATATATCAACCACAGTTGGGTGCTAACTCAAGAAGGAAATTCTCGAACTCAATCCTATATAATGCATGTACGAAAGTTCCCTAGAAAAAATGTCTCTGTATTCTCAGTCAACAAGTGGGAAATTAGGGTCCTTGTGAATGGATACATCAGCCATCACACCATCATTTAACTTCCTATACTAAGATACCATCTCTATAAAAAATGACATTGTATCCAAAAACCCGTCCAATCACCTTATAGGGAAAAAATCTAGAAAATGTACCATTGGTCAAACCACATTTTCAACCTCATTTTCATGACATGACCCATGCCAGGGCTAGAGCCGCAACTTCCCCAATTCCACCTCTATTGGCCAGTCGGTGGAGGATAGTGACGAAGGTTAAAAAACTTAGGGTTTTCTTTTTTCTAAGAAGACGTACACACATACAATAAACTCAATGAAAACATGAAGAGGGAATGTAAAACAAAATATTATACTTATATATAATTAAACCAAAGATTCATCAATCCCTAATCACTACAAGTGGAGAAATGTAAATTGAATGTGAAAGAAGAGAAAAATACACCCAATCATAATGGTTTAAAAAATGACAACAATTGGGAAAGTAAATGAGATGACACAACCCCACTCCTAGATCCCAAGATACAACCACCGTACTCAGTGCAAGAGCGTTGTATCCCTAACCTTATTATAAGTCCTAGTCTACCTATCCAACATCATCATATTTCATGGTATGTTCTATAAAATTCAATGTATGACTATGTATAAAAATACTTATTTGGATTCCCAAAAAGGTGAAGGGGGAGAAGTAAAAGACACATTGATGAGTATATAAGTAGATAGAAAAAAGTATAGTAAAATAGAATAGCTCCACCCAACAAGAGAGTGAATATAAGCTCATCCAAACACAAGGAGCATGAAACACGGAGAATATGAACTTCAACTTGAGTCTTTCATACCTATATTAGGAAAGTAGACCAATCTAACATTGAGAGGATAGGCATGGAAAGAACATGGAATACCCCGCACGTCTTCACCTATCTTTGAAGAAGAGTAACCAAAACACAGGGATTGGGTACTACAATAAGTTATATACAAATATATATACATATATAGTGAATGAAGCCCAAACGATAGTGTAAGGAGATCTCCATCTCACAGCTCATCCTAATAAGAATAGTTGGTGATTGTTATATAAATAACCACTAATGATGCCTATCATCCCACACATCTTCCATGAACAGACAAGTCAAAGGGACACAATCACCACACCACGATACTCTCTACATTGTGTGGAACTATCTCTCCCTCACGGTTTTATGTCAGATTACATGGACGACTCTTGGTGGGGAAAGCATCCTTCATCCTTGAGAGTCCAATGGTACGTCAAAGGAAATCTCATCAATGTGTCATATAGTCAAGAGTTCATGTATCAAGGATGAGGACCCATGCCCATCCTGGATGGAGGGTTCCACTCTAGTCATTGTGTATCCATGCCGTAAACTACTATAATAATGACCTATATGCCCAGACCTATACCTGTAGTTTAATTGGACTATGACAATAGGTTAATATAATGCCACAGGTAATTGAAAATCGTGGATTTAGAATAGATAAAGACACAGATAAACCTTGTCTTATTGAAATATCTCCTCAATTACTTTCACTCCATCAGGACTCATTTCCTGCCCACATCTCCTCCCTCATTGAGACTCATCTCCCACCCACAACACCATTATTCCTTTTCATTGACCAATCAATTCTCCCTTAGCCAATCCTCATCGGATTATCCACCTGGTTCACCCCTACATCATGTGATCCCTCCCATCCTATTCATTGTGTGTTCCTCTCCTCCTCTACAATTTTCATTATGAATTACTCATCCTATCGATGCATTGGCTGAACCATGATCTTCCATGAGTGGGATCCATGTGAGCCGACCCCTACAATTTTTGCGATGATTGTTGTAGTTACTCCTTCACTAAAGATTCTCTCCCAATATATTCATACCCATCTCTAGTGACCATTCAGCCATGACTTCACAATTTATGGTAATTTACAAGGTTATACCCCATTAAAATTGTGTCAATTGAAATAAATATATTTCTATAAAAAACTATGGATTTTTTTATTCCTACTAATGCTGGGTTTCATCTTTATTTTTTACTACCCTCTATGTTCCTGATTTCTTTTACTGAAACCAGATTGGGTTATGTATTGACGAAAAGTTGATGATATGTTGTTAAATATAACCCATGTATGAAGGAAAATTAATAGTTAATGATGATGAAAAATATGTGAATAAGTGGAACTGAAACACCACTAAGGGTCCAAGAGTTTATCCTCTTTTCTTATATTGTGTTTGTAGAAAATTAGTTACAGTTATTATTTCTTTCCAATTCAGTGAAGCACATAAAAATATTAGTGTCCTCTTTATGGTTTCATTACTACTTTATAATGATTGGTTTTGAAGGTGATCACTTCTATTTGATCTGGTTTTCTAATTCAAAATCATGATTTTTTGTTTGATGTTAATCAAAATGGTTATTTCTGTTTCTATTTGTCATGTTATGCTACTATAATTTTTACATCAATAGATTACTTGTAATAACTTATCCTTGTGAGTGTATTTTTTAATCAATATTTTTATATTTAATTTTATTATAATACATTTCGTGATTGGTACTATTCAAGTATTCAGGATTCTATATTCTATTTACATATTAATACATGTGTTGAACTGTTGTTTTTAATATTTTAGAAGAAAAATTAAATCCATGGATATCCATTAGTTATTGATCACATTATATAAATTGGTCACATCATAAGTTATAAAATTTTTAGTAATGGGGAGGTTAATGATAAATTATTGATACACTAATACATAAATAAGGATAAATAGATGTGAATATTATAACTCTTTTTTGTTATAAAAGATAAAGGAATTTTATAATTAGTGCTATAGATGAGTAATAATAAAAGAAAACATTTATCAATGTTATAATGAAAATTTATAAAACCAAATCATTATTAGTTATTGTTTTATTGATGAACGAAGTATATATTTATAAGGTATGAATCTAGATCTAATAAGACATTTATCATATAAAATTATCAATTAATGTGTTGTTATGGCCACCTCCCACTAAGACACTAACTGAGATGACTGTAAAAACAATTGTAACCCCTGAAGCAAACCTCAAATAGGGAATGGGTTAGAAACTAGTACCAAGGGTATAAAACATCCATATATGATTAAAACTAACCTCCTAATTTTAAGGAATATTAAAGAACATCTAATAAGCTACATAATATAATGGGAACTCCATCCTAACACTCATGTAATGTCAAAATAATCACATCCACATTTTAATAATCATAACCACATCACTACCACATTAACAATATCATATAACACAAAAAATAATAATTACATCCCTCACACACACATAACTTTCTTTAATCCATCAGATATATTTATACACACATATATAACTATAATAAATTTCACCCTATACATAAATATGTAGAATATCATTTTGAAATTACATACCCACTTAATCATGTGTCATAACAATTAGGTGCTACAACTTTAATGTTAACACAATCCACAACCCTAATCCATCATAACCCAAACACGTATATATACCATACCATGGAATCATAGAAGGGGTGTTTCCTTTTACTTTTATTTCGGTTACTATGTTTTGGGGAAGACCTCATGATTTACATTTCACTCAAATTTTATGTTAGGGGGGAGGGGTGCAGGTGGGAGGGGGCACATGGGGAGGGGTGAAGGCGAGAGGGGGAGTAAGTGGAGGGGTGTCGGGGGAGGGGGATGGTTGGGAGGGATACTAGTGCATGGGGAGGTGGAATGGTTTAGGGGGTTTGGGGGCTCGTGTAGGGGGGGGGGGTTAGGGGGATGGTGTAGGGGGTTGGTGTAGCCTATGGTCTGGTGCAATATAGAGGGGCTGGGGTGCAAGGGGTGGAGGTGATAGTTGTGGGGAAGGAGACTCGGTGGGGAAGGGGGCTTTTTTGGGAGTTGTGCAGCTAGTACAGGGTGATAGAGCGGTGCATTGGGATAGGGGGATGGTGCGGGGTGAGGGTACTGTTAGAGGTGTTGGTTGGGGGAAGGCTAGAGTAGGGGGAGGGTGCACTTGTGTCGGGGGCTGGTGCAGGGGGTTGGGGGTGGGGTGTGCAATGGCACAAAATTTTGAATAAATTTTGTTTCATAACATTGTGTGTTATTTTATTTTATACTCAACAAAACAATTTCATTTAATAAGATGAGAATAATTAAAATAAGACTGTTGGGTTTCGACTGTTATATGACCATTGGTCAATATGACCGTTGGAAACTAAATGTTGCGATTATGATCTACAAATACAAGTGATCTTGATTAGTTAATATAGAAAGAAGATTTGATGGCCCCATCCAGTAATCGCAGGCTGATCGAAGCCCATCTGATGGAACTCCGGAAGGAGGTATCACCTTTGGGCTTTTCTTTGGACCAAACCCAAGCCAAAAATCATTGTGTGAAGCTCAAACAGAATTACCTCTGTGAGAATTTCAAGCTGATAGATTTCACTACACGGGCAATGTTGGTCGAGATGCCCTAAGATTCTATCACCCTATCACACCTTACTCTTAGGTCCTATACTAGTGTTATAAGGGGTTATGTAAAGAGACTATAACTCACTTGTGTAATCATTTGATTTAAATATAAATTGTGATGTTTTCTTATTGTGATGTTTGTGAATTTTCAAATATCCAGATAAAAATAGTATGCATATTATTGATTAATTTTAGAAAAAGGATATTTTAAAAATAGTTATGTAAACCTTAAATAATTGATAATGTGTAATGATTTTAAAAAAATGGTCTTCTATAGTTATATTTAGTTGGAAATTTAGTGTCTAATAAGATCATCCTAATTTTTGATGAATAATAAATTATGAATAGTTATTTTTTGCTTATGATTTATAAATTTATTAAATGGATTAAGTAACCTCACTTAAGAAAGTATTAATATAATCTAGGCACCTTGATTAGGTAATGTAATTCAATAAAATAACAAAATAACTGTTCTAGAAAGTACTGGTTAAGTATTAGTTTTTTTGGGTGAATAGTGGTTTTTATTTTAAAAATTAAATTAAAATTATTTATAAAATTATTTTCATAAAATGGAGTTCATTTTTGAAACCAGAGCATCGATATTTGGTTAAGCTGAATTTATGGGATTTTTCCGAAATATTAGAATTTTTAGTGAATACTGTTTTTATTTAAAAATTAAATTAAAAATATTCAGAAAAATATTTTTATAAAATGGAGTTCATTTTTGAATTCAGAGCATTGATATTTGGTTAATGTGAATTTTTGGGATTTTTCTGAGAAAGTTGAATTTTCAGTAAATAGTGAAATTAGAGTTTTTGAGTTTCTCGTGTTTCTGGTGTTTAATGACGTCATTGAGGATTTAATAATTTTGAAATAATTTTGGTCAACTTATGAATAGTATGATAAGGTATGAGGTGTCCCATGTGGCCAATACCATGGGAAAATACCATGTTAATGCCCATGGGTTTTCCAATACCACTCGTGAGGTGTCCCTTGGCAATTAATGTCTTGTCCCCTCACTTATCCTATAAATACCATGTCATTCCCTGATTCATTTCATTTCCAAATCATCCCCAATGATGATATGGTGTCTTTACCTCCCAAGGAGTCCTCCAAAGGTGCCCTGAAGCCTCCTAAGGTCCCGAAATTCATGCTTTGGAAGTTACTCTTCAAGGTAAGGGATCCTTTCACCCTCCCCTTCTAAGTCACAACTTCATTTATGTTGTGTCTTCTAATTTCCATATATTTATGTTGAGGGTATGTTGTTATATGTTTACATTTATTTCCATTTCATGACCAATTTTTGATAGTCCCCTTCTGATCACATCATTTTATTTTCAGAATTTTTAAGTGACATCCTTAGGCTGCTGAGTTTTTCGTAAGAGAAATTCCATGTTCTCTTTTCATTCATGTTTTCTTTTCATGTGGTATGTCATTCAAATATCCATTCCATGATCATATTCAGTACCCAAACTGTATTATGAGTTATTTATGAGTTGTTTAAACTTTTCCCTTCTCTTTTCAATGTTTTCTAAAACTATGTTATATAGCCCTTATGCTGCAGAAATTTCGTCTCAAAATTTCTATCTCTTTGTCTCAATAAATTCTATTATTTATTTATGTGAATACCCAGACTTATTTCATTTCCATGGGTGTTCATAAATATATAAAAATTATATATTTTATTATGTAGTTGACATACATATAACCATCACTCCCTTTCCATGGGTTATAAATGACATGATGATCTTATTTTTTAAGCTCTTTTTAAACATCTGGATTTTGACATGAAAACCCTTTCATTGATTCCAATTGGGTTATTTATGGGATGTTTGATTATGATATATGTGGCTCACATGAAATTAAATACATATTAAGGCTTATACTTGATATCACCCTAATGCATTGGGTAATGAATTAATCTCTAGAGATGAAATGTTTTATGATACCTTGGTAAATAACCTTGGTAATTTTTATGACACCGTGGGGATGGACCTTGGTGATATTTTCATGAATGTCTAAATGAAATTTTGTACCCACAAATTCAAGTTATTATTCAAGTGATTTTAATTATTATATTCCTATTTTTTCATTACTCATGTCATTATGTTTTTGTTCACATTTTTATTGATATCACAAGTACATTGATTCCCTTGTTTACCCTTACCAGGCTTTCTGCTCACACTTTCCTTTGATGTCTATCTCCAGGATATGAGATGTAGTAAATGTACATAGGATTAACCTTTGATGAATCCATATAAGTGGTTTAGAATAATTTTTATGTTGTCTTCATGTATTATGATCCTAATTTCCAAGACACTAGACTTTATATATCCTCTGTTTGTAAAATTTAATGAAATGTTATGTATTAAAAAGGAGGGATGTCATAGTTGGTATTAAAGGACTGTTTAGTTATTTATGGAAATCAGGATACGATAAATTTAGGAAGAACCCTATAGAAATGTGTAAATATAGGAAATAATTTTTGGTATTTTGGAGAGTATTGAGTAAGTGGTTTATCATGAAAATACATCCCTGTCTAGATACGAGCAGGTAGAGGTGGCTCTGGCACAGATGTAAATAGGTGTAAAACACAAAAACACATCTTTGAGCTAGAATCGAATGGGAAATGGTACCCAACAACGAACCTTTCTTGCAATCTTGGTTATGACACTCCCGGGGGAAATGTTTGGATAATCACAAGATTTTTATGAAAGATTATGAAGGAATTATAGAAAAATTCAATTGTCTATGAATGAAGTTTTAAGACATAAAATAATTTCTAGTTAAAAGATTCATAAATAATATAATTTTCTCATGAAGGATTTTTTATTTTAGAAAATGTACCCATCGTCTAGGAATACATTGACATATTTCTTGAGGATCTACCCGGACCTCCCCTAGAAATAGAGGTAGATTTTTCTATTGAACTCATACCCGGATCTCATCCGATGTGAAATAATCCCAATAGGATTGAAAATGTTGAGTTAGAGGAATTATAGAAACAACTCCAAGATCTTTTGTAGAATGGGTTTATCCGACCAAGTGTGTCTCCTTAGGGAGCACCAGTTCTCTGTAAAGATGAATAATGGAATGATGTAGAAATGCATTGATTATAGAGAACCGAATGGGATCACAAGGAAGAACAAATACTCTCTTCTGAGAATTGATGACTTATTTGACTAACTTAATGGGAATCAATTCTTCTCTAAGATTGATCTTCGTTCCGATTATCATCAACTGAGGGTGAGTAATGATGATATTCCAAAAAAAAATTCCAATCAAGATATGGGAATTATGAGTTTTTTGTTATTCCCTTAGGATTGATGAATGCACCTTCTATTTTTATAGATCAAGAATAAGTTGATTTTCTAAACTTATGTATAATAAAATGGATATACTTTGTATAGGAAAATTATTTGGTGATTAAATGATAAAAGTTTTTTTGGGCGATGTTTTCTCTTTTGGAGTACTATATGCCTAAGGGAAATAAAATACCTCAGGATTTAAACTGAGGAGGAATGATAGATTTTTTTTTGTAAGAATTTATGTATTTTTTGTTCAAATATGGTGATTTGGGTTATTTCAAGAAAATTATGAACCTAGCATAGAGAATATGTGAATAGGTTAATTACACATTAGTATGAGACGTTAATAGTATTAGATGTTATTTGGAGATATATGTTAAGATTTTTTTGGGAAGACTATGTGATTAAATACTTCTGAGATTTGGGTTCCAATCATAGTTTAGATTATTCTGAAGAATTTTAAGGTTAATTGTGTATTGAATGGAAGTTTTAGAACATTGGGTACTTTTGATGAATTTTAGAGAATAATAGTTATATTTCTTTTTATAAAGGATTACCCTTTTTAAGGATTATATGATATCAAACGAACCATTTTAGTTTTAGTTGATGACTAAAGATAAAGGGAAAAATATAGTTATTCTTTTTTGGATTATGTGATTCTGTAGAAAATGATTCTTGTGCATTTGATGAGACAATGTCTTTTTCAATGCTCATTGATTGGAAAAAAGATTAGTCTTGGTGGAAACTTATTCAGGGATGAAACTCTACTTTATGGTAAGTATATTTCCTCAAGATTTTTTTCTATGTAGTAAATGAATTCCTCAAAATTATGAAAAGGAACGTAAAAAAATGTTGTTGGTTTACGTTTCCTACTGGGTAATCAATGAATGTTTAACACATCATATGTTTGTGATCATATTGTGGTTAATTTTCTCATAATAATGCTTTCTATCACTCTCCACCAGAATATGAATATTATTTTTCTCTTCCATATCCATTTTTTTCTACATGGAATCCTAGTATGGGTTAACTCGGGTGACCTTTGTACTTCCCTTTCTTTCTTTTAAAGTAATAGTTTTACTGACTTTTTTTCCGATGTAGGACTTTCAACAAAATTTCAAAGCCCAAATTTAAAATTTCAAGAACACAATTTCTTATGGGGGAAGATTGTAATGAGCTGAAATTTTGAATAAATTTTGTTTCCTAACTTTGTGTGTTATTTTATTTTATACTCAATAAAACTGTTTCATTTAATAAAATAAGTATAATTAAAATAAGATTGTTGGGTTTCTACTGTTATATGACTATTGGTCAATATGACCGCTAGAAACTAAGTGTTGTGATTATTTTCTATATATAAAAGTGATATTAAATAGTTAAAATAGAAAAAATATTCGATGGCGCCATCCAGTAGTCTCGGGGCGATCGAAGCGCATCTGACAGAACTCAGGAAGGAGGTAGCACTATTGGGAATTTCTTTGGACCAAATCCAAACCAAACTTCATTGTGTGAAGCTAGAACAGAATCGCCTTCACAACAAGTTCAAGCTTTTAAAAATAACTACACGGACAATGTTGGTCATGCCGCCCCAATATTCTATCACCCTAGCACAACAAACTCTTAGGTCATATGTTGGTGTTATAAGGGGTTATGTCATGAGATCGTAACTGCCTTGTGTAATCCGTTGATTTAAATAAAAATTATGATGTCTTCTTATGGTGAAGTTTGTGAATTTTCAAATGTCTGGATAAATATTGTATGCATATTATTTATGAAATTTAGAAAAAGCATATTTTAAAAATATTTATGTAATCCATAAATAATTAATATGGTGTAATGATTTTCCAAAAATGGTCTTTTACAGTTATATTTAGTAAGAAATTTAGAGTCTAATAAGATCAACATAATTTTTGATGAATAGTAAAATTAAGAATATTTCATTTATGCTTATGATTAGGAATGTGATCAACTGGATTAAGTAACCTTACTTAAGAAAGTATTAACATAATCTAGGCACCTTGATTAATTAATGTAATTCAATAAATTAGTTTAATATTTGTTCCAGAATGTACTGGTAAAATATTAGTTTCTTGGGTGAATAGTGTTGTTTTTTTTAAAAATAAAATTAAAAATATTTAGAAATTTATTTTCATAAAATGGAGTTCATTTTTGAAATCAGATCATCGATATTTGTTTAAGGTGATTTTTTTGGGATTTTTCTGAAACATTGGAATTTTTAGTGAATAGTGTTTTTATTTAAAAATTAAATTAAAAATATTTAGAAAATTATTTTCATAAAATGTAGTTCATTTTTGAATTCCGAGCATCGATATTTGGTTAAGGTGAATTTTTGATATTTTTTTAAGAAAGTTGAATTTTGGGTGAATAGTGAAAATAAATTTTTTAGTTTTGGGTGTTTAATGACATCATTAAGGATGTAATATGTATTAAATAATTCTTGTCGACTTATGAATAGTAAGATAAGCTATGAGATGTCCCAAGTGTCCAATACCATGTGAAAATACCATGGGAAAGCCCATGGTTTTTCCAATACCACCGATGAGGTCTCCCTTGCTAATTAATGTATTGTCCCCTCACTTCTTCTATAAATACCAAGCCATTACCTCATTCATTTCATTTAAAAATCCTCCCAAACGAAGTTATGGTCTCTTTGCCTCCCATGTAGTCCTCCCAAGGTTCCCTCAGGCCTCCCAAGGTCCCGACCTTCAAGATTTCGAAGTTACTCTTCAAGATAAGGGATCATTTCACCCTCCCCTTTTAAGTAACGACTTCCTTTATGTTGTGTCTTATAATTTCCATATATTTATTAATAGGGTATGTTCTTATATTTTCCCATTTCTTTCCATTTAATGTATAATTTTTTAGAGTCCCCTTCTGCTCTCATCAATTTATTTTCTGAATTTTTATGTGATGCCTTTAGGCTGCCAAATTTTTCGAAAGAGAAATCACATCTTCTCTTTTATTTCATGATTCCTTTTCACGTTTTATGTCATTAAAATATCCATAACATGATCTTATTCAGTACCCATATAGTATTATAAGTTATTTATGTGTGGGTGACCCTTGTCCCCTCTCTTTTCAATGTTTTCTAAAACTATGTTATATATCCCTTATGCTGGAGAAATTTCATCTCATAATTTCTATCTTTTTCTCTCAAGAAATTCTATTGTTTGTTTTTGTAAATACCCAGACTTATGTCATTTCCATTGGTGGTCATAAATATATATAGATGTTATATTTGATTCGGTAATTGACATACATATACCCTTACTCCCTTTCGATGGGTTATAAATGACATGATGATCTTATTTTTTATGCTCTTTTTAAACGTCACAATTTTTAAATGAAAACCATTTCTTTGATTCCATTTGGGTTATTTATGAAATGTTTGATTATGATCTATGTGGCACACATGAAATTAAAAACATATTAAGGGTCTTCCGAGATAGCGCTCTAATTCATTGGGTAAAGAATTAATCTCTAGAGATGACATGTTTTATGATACCATGGTGAATAGCCTTAATAATGTTTATGACATCTTGGGGATAGACCTTGTTGATATGTTCATGAATGTATAAATGAAATTTTGTAGACACATATTCAAGTTATGATTCATGTTCCTTTCATTATGATATGCCTATTATTTCATTTCTCATGTCTTTATGTTTTTATTAAAGTTCTCATTGATATCACAAGTACATTGATTCACTTGTTTACCCTTTCTAGGACTTTTGCTCACCCTTTCCTTTGATTTCTATCTCCCAGATAGTAGATGTAGTAAATTTACATAAGATAAACCTTTTATGAAGCCTTAAAAGTATTTTATAATAATTTTTATGTTATTTTCATGTATTCTGATCCAATTTTCGATGACACTAGGCTTTAAAGATCCTCTATTTGTAAAATGTAATGAAAAGTTGTGTATTAAAAAGGAGGGATGTCATAGGGAGATTGGGGGATGCTATAGGCAAGGGGAATGGTGTAGGATAGGTGATGCGGTGGTGTATATTAGAGGCGGTTAGGTGATTTCTATGGGGGAGGGACTGGTTTGGGGGGAGGGGCTTGTTTGGGGGAGGGTCTGGTTTGGGGGGAGGCTATTACAGGGGGGAGGGGTGGTGCAGGGGGGCTCGGGGGGATGGTGTAGGGGTGGGGTGTTAGGGGGCTGGTGTAGGGGGGGGGGGTGGGGGTTAATGTATGGTTTGGGGGGGACTGGTTTGGGGGGAGGACCTGGTTTGGAGAGGTGGTTGGTATCGGGGGAAGGGGTGTCTTATAATTCACGTTTTACTCATCATTTTATTTTTTATAAGATATACCTATATTGGACTCTAGTGAAACAATGAAGAAAATGTTATCATGGTCACATCCATTGTTGTAAGTCTATCTCTTTAATTTCATCATTTTTCGTCCCAACAAGTCTTCTGAATCATTTAAATCATTCCAAGTCCTATCTTTTTCATATTATTAATATGAAGATTTTCATTCATGTGAAATCATATTTTAATGTGTTGAAATATATTTTCACTTTTATTTAATTGATATTCAGAATAACACACACATCATTGTTATTAAACTCTAGTGGTTTTTATTTATGGTATTACACCTCCCTTATGGAAATCATTTAATAACCTATAAACCAATCAGAATGCTTACTAATATATTATTTAAAATTATTTAACAGGTCCAATGGTTGGAGGAAGAAATCTTAGAGTTTAAAAAATCATTAATTGAGAACATATCATTTTGTATAGTGAAATCATAGTTTAATATCTCTTGGATGAAGGTTATGTATTTATGAAGTGAAGACTATAAATTCAAGGATAGTGGAGCTCACTGGAAAACTATAATTGAGTATTTATATACTCTGAAGGGACTTAAAAATATTTTGAAGGGGGTTTAAATTTATTTTATAATTCACTTAATTTTTTAAAGTAGTTATAAGATGATTATAATTCATTGATAATGACCAAGATTTATTTGAATATGTACTAGAGTTATCTGAATAATTTTGGAATTTTTGGAAGAAAATTCAAAAAATGAAGAAGGCATGAAGTCTACTGCGAGCATAAGACTTTTCAAGTTACAAAATGAGACTTTCAGATAGTGTATCTATTTTTATGTCCAATAATATGACTTCATGGATAGTTCATGACGTAGTTATGTAGTGTGTGTGACATTCCTACCAAGTTTTTGATGTGGGAAGTCCTATTGTCTGACTATATCAGTCCACATAAAATACTTTTATCATGTGTCATATAACTTTGATGTCCTATAAAACATTTATTGAATGACATTGATTCATTATATATGACTTTAAACTATAATTTATGACCCTGATTGAGCCCATTTAATACATTCATGTCTATGCACAGGACTTCTACTAGTGCTACATAATATATCCATTTTGTATAAGACATCAATACTTTGTAGAATATTTATGATTATACTATATGAAGAAAAAAAATTTGAATTTAAATTCATAATAGGAAATCATATAATATTATTCTTATGATGTTTGATCTATTTTAAAACACCATGAATCTATGATTAGCAATGATAATAGATTGAGTTTTAATAATATCAATTGAATGATTTTCTCGATAAAAAATAAAAAAATCATCATCTGTTTTTAGAATAATATAGATTATGTAGATCTGATTCTTGGTTTATTCATAATAGATTAATTAATTTTGATTTGAGATAAATGGGTGAATTATAATTTGACAATCATAATTGATAAATATATGAAAAAATCTTTCTAATATGCAAGGCTAGTAATTTACTCCATCCTAGGATGAAAATTCTATATTAAATGTAATCTAGAAATGCAGGGTGTCAACGCAATTTCAATGATTCATGGATGAATAGATCACAAAATATTTATTAATAATGTTGTAAATTTGATAAAATATTCAATAAGTTATTATTTTTCTTTACAATCCCATGTTAGGTTATATATAAGTTTTTATGGTAAGCTCTCAAGAAATGAATAAAGAGATCCTCACTACAAGGTGCTATTATTTTTTGTACAGCCTGTGACGAATTTTTTATGTGAAGCTACTTTGGATGTACATTGAGTATCGATGAAAACACATTCCTAATAGAGTCAAACTGAAATTTATTCATCCTTGATAATTGATATTAAAAAATGGATGTTTTAATAAATAAACTCGAGACATGTAGTTTGTAAGACAGTGCAGGAAACCCATGTGTCACCTTGGATAAGTATTATGTATGATCATGGGGTGATTTGTTTCAATTCAATATTATCGTATGATATATTTTTTCATGGGAATATGAAAATGGATGTAAATGTTTTTTAGGAAAATGAAAAAGAATATCAGGTGATCCTCTCACGAAAAATAGTGTTTTCTAGAATAATTTAAACTCGTCAAGAAAGGACGTGAGTTTTGATATTGAAGTTAGTAATCCAAGTAAACCTGTAACAATTTATGACATATATTACAAATCAATAATAATTATTGAAAGATAATAGGAAACAACCGAGTATCACATTTTTGGAAATAGTTTATAAAAAGAAGAAATACATAGTCAAGAATAAAGAAGTTCATGCACTAATAGACTGTCTAAACATATTACCAAACTAGTTGTTCAAATCCAATCATATTGAGTAATAATAAAAGAAGTAAAATTATCTACATTATAAAATTTTTAAACCTATATAAACTAAGAATAATGGTGAATTCTAGAAGAAGAACATGCCAAGATCAGTTTTCAAGGTAGAAAATCATTAAGGATATAGAAATGAATAGTTTTAGGTATTTTATAAATTCAAGGAATGGATTTTCAAGGTTGAGAACATGGTCTAATCCATATTTATCGCATTTAAGTACTGATTGAAGTATACATTATTCACATATTTTGTTGTTTTTTTATTTTTGAATAGAAAATTGATATTGATGTTTGAAAAATAATGAGCATTATTAATTATCGTGTAATTAATTATTCGAATGTAGATATCAATATTAATATTATTTGTTCATTGTTGGTTAAGGATTAATGTATCATTTATCCCATACAATTGACAAAATGATCACATACATATATGAAGTCATTAAATCTATTTTCTTTTCCAAATATTTTCTTATTGGTGCTTTCTTATGATGAGGCTAGTTTTATCAATCATCATTGAAGACAATGATTTCAACATTGTATTTGGGTATGTTTTATTCCAATATTAATCTTTGGCCTAATTTTATTAAATGATTTCATGATTTTTTGGTTCTTTATATTTTTTGTAGTGTGTTTTGGATTTCGTTGAGGAGGATTTGAGTCACCATTGACGTCATAATACATGTTTATGTATAGGTATGAATAGACATATATATGTTCCCCTTTTTACATATTCACTCATAGAAATATTAATATATATATATATATATATTGATTCTAGGTGTGCTTATATATAGTTATGAAAAATGAATACATGTTTTTGTGTAAAGGGGTAGATACAAGTATAAACATATATCTAAGGACTCCCTTGTTCATATATGGCCATAAAAACGTGTACATAGGGGCCAGGTGTACTTATATATATATGTGTTGTTTCATATGAGTTCAATTAGAAATAAATAATATTTCAATTGCCGTTGACAAAAGCAACACACCTTGAGGTTGAGGTAGGTTCCCTCTGCCTAAAAAATTAATTTTAATTCTATAATTGCTTGATTGTTTGAAAAACTTATTTCCATAATTTCATTATTGTTTTAATGAAATATCTTTCTAATAACCACTAGATTTTTCAAGGAAGAATATGAGTATATCCCTTGAACATATTTATAGACCATGTTCAAAGAGGTTAAAAAATGATAGTAGTTTCTAGACACTAGAATAAGAGATCAAAAAACAATTCATTGATCATAAATAGAGACATTCATGATCTCATTCAACATACCATTATATTCATCATAATCTTTCAAAACTTAATTTAAGGATTTATTAGTTCCAATACAAATCTTCATAACATCTTCTCTGGTATCATAGAACTCATCCATATTATTCCTCTTGAAATCATGCAAAATGATTGGTGGGAAAAAATCAAAATATAGGGACTGAATTTATAAGGACATGTAATTCAATTTTTAGAGAAATTGATCAACTACACAATAAAAAACATGAACAACTGATGATTCTGAGGTGGATGTTATATATGGTTGAAACAATTATATGAACTCAAACTAGAATAATATGACAACTTTTTAATGTTTGTAGGATTTCCTTAATTTTAGTCTTGAAATACATAACATCATCAAGAACATCTTGAGACATATATAATTGCACCACTAGAAGATTTTGGAACATGTACCTTTGGGATACAACCATAACACCATGATCATTGAACCCAGACATGGTAGTATAAAAATCCTTCAAATATATAACTATCCCATTCAAATCCTTAGGCTCTTTGGAACATACTAAAAAAACTACTTTTTTTAATGGGATGGAATAATTAGATATTCCTAATGAACTTTTTGGGTAATCATCATCCCAACCAACATGTTAAAATCATCCATGGGAATAGATAACTTCTTAAGATCCCTAATATCATTATTAGTATATTTTAACTCTAATTTCAGATCATTATAATCTCCAAAAATATCATCAAACTCATTTATAATATCATAGGTAAACATTACATTTTATAACATTATGAGATATTAAAAATAGCGGTGATTCCTCATGAACAATCAGTAGTGGTGATGGTATTGGTTGCGTATGAGAATGTTCTACAGTTTCCATAACCACATCAATTGTTCGATATCCATCAGCAAGTAATTCAAGGATAATTGGATCCATTTATTGATGCTCCTACGGTGGCTTATCACTTCATTTTGCAGTTTAAACACTATAAATAATAACAGTTGGCCTTTCTCCAGTAATAAAAAGAATCTTCTTCATATTTTTTCTTCATGTCGAACACCATCAGTAGCTTCCACCACTCTTGATCCTCAGTTATGAATGGATTCTACCATGTATGTAATAAAATTTAGAAACTGTGGCTCTACTCTAATAGATTGATACTCTATAACCACCATAGAAAACATTATCTCAGTAGGTTCATGATGTCTTGATGGTGAGGTTTGACAGTGATCCTCCTAAGAATAACCTTCCTAACTAACTAGATTCATGGAATTTTAGTTGGTTTCTTAGAAGCGTCCAATGGTATTCAAAAGAATTTCAGATACAGTATTACTCTTATGGAATATCACATTCTCTCCCTCATTCAAATCAACTTCTATCTTGTTTAAAACTAGAGATATCAGCCTATTATAATGATTTTAATTTACATTATATTATCCTTCATAGTAGTTATCCCTAAATCAAATCTTATGCTGTTGATGTTTGAACTTCATATTATTAATAAGAATATTTACCTCATACATATCTTTAAAAACAATTTTATTCTTCTCTCATACTCTTCTATCTGTCCATGTTTGAAAAAACATGCATAGAACCTTCCACTTATGTTATAAGTCCTTCACTGGTGTGATGGGTACTTTTGCAACGGTTGGGGGAGGGTTCATGGGGTGTGAAGGGGGAATGGGGTGTGTAGTGGAGGGGGCAGGGTGGTGTGTGAGGTTGTTTTGCAAGGGAAATGGCGAGGGTACAAGGGGTTGTGTATGAGGTGCATGGGGTGTGGAGGGGGTGTGTGCATGGGGTGCATGGGGTGTGCAGGGGGGTGGGGTGTGTAAGTGGGGGGAAGGGGTGGGGTGTGCTAGGGAATGGGAGCATGGGGTGTGGAGGGGCCATGGGGAGGGGCTTTACAGGTGGGGGTAGGGGTATGGGGTGTTCTAGGGGAAGGGGGAAGGGGGTAGGGGTGTGCATGGGGTCGGGTTAGGCTGTGTGTTGGGGATATGCGCATGGGATGTGCATGCTGCAGGGGGAGGGGGTGTGCTGGTGGGGGGTAGGGGGTTGCTGGGGTAGGGTTAGAGGGTGTGAATGGATACATGGATCATAAAACCATTATTGGGTCCTCTAATCTGGTAAAACAACAATTAACCACTTAACACCAATGCCTTCAGTCTCTCAAACCAATCCTAATGTAAACATAAACATTGAACTACATACCTAGGACTCAGAATATATTGATACCATTCTAACATAACCCAAAACACTAGGAGCCAGCATGAGAAGGTGATGGGTTGGACATCCACCTGATGTCTTCCTCTCATTTCTCCATGATTATTTTTTCATGGAGGGGAGGTGTTGAATATACAGGAGACTATTTTTTCTATAATTCATTGGATTTGGCCATTCTTTTAAAATGTGGCATAATGAATATAACCACGGTCTTCAACTGTGGCTATAGGTATTGCATGACATAAGATTATTCCACAGTTTTTAACCATGGTTATATGTTTTTTCCTATATCCGTGCCAATACCAACAACATTTTATGAAACCATACCAACAACCTATATCCATAGTTTTTGGGCATATAGACACAATTATAAATTGTTTCTATAGCATTATTTTTTTTAGTGATAGTACACCAAGGGGTATCATCACCTGAAAGTTTAAGAGGACCAACTACATAGCCCCACTGAAGGTTAATTTACTGGAGGGTACTGCTCAGCCAACGTTATCGATGGGACCCTCCTCCCAACCCCACTGAAGGGTGTTACACTAGAGGGTACCCGGAACATCCATTGGGTAACCCACTACCCAGCCTAGCTGGAGGGTAAGCTTATAAAAACTCGGCCCCTCCATGCTAGACGGTACCACTCGTAATGCATCGAAAAACTACACTATTCATCACTAATATATGGTAATCCCAAGACCACCATCAAAAAACAAAATTGGCCATCCATATTGAATGGTACATATCAGAAATCATCTTTGAAAAACACTAGCCATCACTGCTGGATGTTATGCCTGTCATACTCTATAGATACATAAAGATCTCTATCATTATATGGTGTCACCCTAGATAAGCTTCACACCAGTAAAATCTCTCATAGTAACTCAAAACACACTACTTAGGGTACCATCACATTTTATATTGAAAACACTCTAGATATGATACTCGTAGGACAAAATCAAATTTCAAAATTAGTAGGTACAATAGGAAGTAGATTTGTAATGTGGTACGCGAAGCGTGTGTGGTCCACATGACGTGTGGCCCCACCTCATTACTTGACCGTGATCTTATCCATACTCAAGTATTAACTGTGCACTAATACCCCAAGACATACCACTACAGACCCCTAGTAAATGGAACATATGGCCAATGGATGATGAGTGAATGATGCTCATCGCTAGTTCGAAAGGGATAAGACCTAACTTTAATAACCTGCCACATTGTATAGACATAGATAACAAAATGGATCACACTTTTGTGGATATTATGGAATAGTTCATAGGAACAACCATTCATTCACTCAAATTGGAGACCTGACGAAGAAACTGCAGATCTCAACATCGTACATGAACGGTTTTTCATGGGGCCAATGCCAAGATACCAAAATACATCAAACTTATTACACTATTGAGATCCTCGTGAAAAAAATGGGATTTTTAATTCATTCGTCCAAAATGGACACCCGGTGAGAATGTAAAATTTCACTAAAAATGCCCTAACTGGGATTCATGGGGCGTACACATCAATTTCAGTTTATGTTCTCTTATTCAGTCCTCAATCATCAGCCTCAATTCTAGGGTCCTAATGCCACTAACATCTCATCAATCAAACATCATATGCAGATGTTATGGTGGGTAAAAGGTGTAATAATATTTTTATATTATTATTATTATTTGAGTGTTTTGGGGGCCCTTTCCAAGAGCTGAACAAACCCTATATTGGTCTCAAAATTTCCTCCTTTATTTCGGGATTGTGGCATCATTGAGGGTTCATCGTTATGAAAATGTGTGAAGGGTTTTTGTGAGATTCCAAATTCTGCATGAATAATAATCATTATAATATTTGGTGTTTTAATGACATGAGACATGACTCAGAAAAAGGTATCTGACATCGGCCATAAAATGAACATCCTGATGTTAGGGTCATGCTACCCCAGACGGCACATCAATCCAAAGTCGTATGGATATGTTATGATCGAATTAAGATTTCAATAACAATTACCATAATAATAATATCATAATAATATTAATAAATAACAATACAATGTAGGGAAACTAGTCCCATTATAACACCATGTAGGTGGTGCTCCTCCCTTTTATGTGGCGCACAAATTCCGCTTTTCATTTTCCTTTTAAAGAATTTTTTTTTCTTTTAATTACAATTATATCAATAACCATAAAAAAGAAACATGGGTTCCACATCTCCCCCTTTTCCCTTGACATGAACAAGACAACTCTCCATATTAATTTCATTATGTTAGTAATTAACAAATTAATTTATATATTAATTCCATTACAAACAAAGAATAATTTCAACTCTTTTTGCTCCTTGAAATGTTCTACAAACCTAACCAAGGGATCTCAATCATGCTATATCAAAGCTCACATAACACCTCATCACATTCATCCTTATCAAATTGGACAGCTACCCATGCATTTTATTATTCCACTCTTGATGATCATTGGATTCACTCTCTTCCATCCATGCACATCCCTCAATAAGATACATCTTATTAACTACACGATATCATAACCCCTTCCATGAGCCATGAAACCAACATTACAAGCCCAAAAATTGAAATAATCTTAACATTTCAATCCTCGGGCAAAGATCTACAATGATCTATGCACCACATGATAATCTATTATTGTTTTGATGTGTTGATATATTAACGATGAATATCCAAGAAGAACATATGAAGAATGAAAAAATAAAATGGATCCAAGAGTAGGTCGATGATTGTGTTATCTTGTCCATCGACGATGAATCTCAAAATGACAAATCAATTGAAAAAGAAATAATTTTTTAGTCAATAACATCAATCATATAAATTGAAATCAATGGAGAAGAACCTACCAAGATTTATATCCTTTTGACAAAAACGAGCAGGTCACCAACGCTTGTTGTGAGCCTTGATAGCTTCATTGTTGAATCACCAAAAGGAAGAGAGAGCTTTTCTGTCGGTGGTGAGTGGATTATGATGAAACCCTAAATCAAACCACAAAATAAAAAATTTATAAATGGTAATTATGTCAATGGTATCATGTTAACCACACCCATTAATGGTATTGGGATCCGAACATCCATCACCATCTCACTTTTGGTCATGCCTAGGTAAAACACTACATTACGAAGTCAATAGTGGTATTAGATTTCAAATATATATCCCTATTCAAGAGTTCTACAAATCAATTTATGAAATAAAATCTTTTATTTTAATTTTTTTATTTATCATTAACCCTATAATGTTTTTTATTGATGTCTAATGTCAACAAATTATGTCCCTCATAGGGTAAACACCACTTTCTAGATTCAATATTTCCCTCATATTTCTAATCCAAGTAACCTTTTAAGAAATATATCTTTTCCACCAAGTGCATAGTAAAAAAATAATTAATAATTTTATTATATTTGTTCCCAGAACTATGGGTACTAGAATCACATGTTGTCTCAGTTCCTATCCCCATAAGTATATATATTAATATTATAAAGTCTTATAGATAAAAAAACTAGGTCTCTGTTTAGACAAATGGGGTGATCATGCTCAAATACATCCCATTATGTGGGAATAAGATAATGAGTTACCTAATGAAATATATTTTCTTATTCCTGACCTAGTGTTTGAGTTCACAATTGATATTATACCTATATATAAACCCCTATCAAAGAAACATTATAGAATGTCAACCATTATTTTGGAGGATGTGAATAAGCAGTTAAAAGAGAATCTAGAAAAGGGTTTTATATTCCTGAGTGATTCCCCATGGGGTTTGTAAGTACTTATCACCATAGAGAAAATGGATCAATGTGCCACTTCATCCATTATCATTAACTAAAAATCCCATGATAAAGAACAATTATCTCATGCTATGGATAGATGACTAGTTCGATCAGCAACATGGTTGCATGTATTTCTATAAGTTCGACATTCTGTCGGGATATAAAAAATTAATGTTGAATAAGGAAGATATTATATTGACTTTATTTCAAACATGGTATGGACACTATGGGTTAATAATGATTCCCCTTAGACTCACTAATAGTCCACCAATTTTTATGGACTTAAGGAATAATGTATTTAAATCTTACCTCAAATTTTCTTGGTAGTATTTATAGATGATATTGTGATATACACCAAGATAGAGGAGGAACATGAGGTAAATATGAACACAAGTATAAGGACTTTTCATGGGGATTAATTATATACCGAGTACAATAAATGCTAGTTATATATTGAGAAAGTATCATTCTTAGGGAATTTTATCTCTTGAAAAGGAATAGTGTTTGAACATTCTAATAGAAATACAATCCCAGAGTTCCCCATGCCATCCTCTATAATAGAAATCCGTATTTTCCATTATCTTGTTGGGAATTATAAATGAATTATGAATAACTTCCAATGATGTTCAGAACCACTAAACAAGCTAACTCAGAAGAAAGAATGGTTTTTCCAGACTAGAGAATATAAAGACTAGGTTTATCACTTCACAAGTAGTTATATTAACATCATTTTTGAAAAACATCATTTTATATAGTTATTCTCCAATGAAGGGAATTTTTTTACTGGTTCTAAATAATAATATTATAGACAATGACTCAAGGAGATTAAATGTTCACGTGTAAAACTAACCCATGCAAGATCTGGAGTTGACATATTTTATCTTCGCATTGAACATCTTGTTGAATTATCTATATGGGGAAATTATTTTTATATATATTTATCATTAGATCCAAATATATATATAGAAAAAAGGATATTAATATACACAAGTAAGGATGGTTAGTGATTATTAATTAGTATGAGTGGTCAATCCACTTCTGATAATGCACATTTTTATTGAATATCTTAATAATAATAATTGATAAAATTTCCTCACATAGTGTTAAATATGTTTATTTATATAATATTTCAGATTAGATCATTCATTTGATAATTTTATGGAGAACCCAGGTTTACACTTTATAGTGCAACATAGTATTTTGAAAATAATTATTTTTATATTTATTATTTGAACATAAATGTTTTTAATTGTGCTCCTGAATTAATGGGTTAAATTTTTAATCATAAAATTGGAGAAAAATTATGCATTTGGTTGGAATAAATAGACCATGATGTCAAATGTGGGATGGACCCACCATATTAGGAATTGGTTATATATTTGGGCCATAACTTCATCATTCGAGCATGATTTGGGCCCAAATTCTGTGAGGAGCTCACCAACCCAATTTTCCACAAATCATTCATTGGAAGACCAGCTGGTTCATTCGTTTGGGAGTTAAAATGGGTGGTGCAATTAGGATAAAAATATTGTACCTAGATTCCCCATTGTCACTTGAATACTCTTTAAATCTAACCCACCATCCACTCTATAAATTTGTGTTTTTCTCATTTGGAGGGGTTGGGAATTGTATTCAAAGATTGAAGGAAGAGGATATTTTGTTTCAATAAAATTATACAACCATTGTAATAGGGGTAGGTCATGAAGCCAGGATCCCCAAAAACGATGCCAATTTGAATGGAATTTTCGTGGGTGCCCTCAAATGATTAGTGGTTTTTAGGTACATAGGTGCAGCAGAGTGGCTGACCAAGTTCATCTCTCAAAGGAGGAAATAAATTTAAAAACATATTAGAAGAATGTTTTAAAATAAAATAAAATGAAATAAGAAATATAATTAAAATGATGGGGGTTGTTTATCATTTATAAATCTAGAATATGTTTACTGAGAGATGTCAATATTTTTTTGATTATATTTTCGATATGATGTTCCATTAAAATGACACAACAAGAATATGTTTTTTCAAAAATATTTTAGAAGGAATATTTTATCTAACACTACATATTCAATAATTTTTTTTATCATTATCTTTTAAATTTACATTAACTTAATTATAATCCCTTATTTCGATATCCCCCGAACACTATGGTGGTTATCTTGACCAAAAAAGAAAATTTACATAAACCCTAGGCTACCTTCATAACACAAAATCACAGCACCCTGCTTAAATTAATGTTCTTAGGATAGCTAAGTGGATAATTAGAGAACATATCAACTCTTGAAATGAGGATTAACTGAGTATATGGATTATATATTCACCCTATATATTTATTTCATGTGGTCATATATTACCGATTAAGGTCACACTCTCAACATTTACAAAAAATCCCGACCTCATGTGTTTTTGTGTTAATTCATTAACTACTTATTTAGTTTCTTCCAATTAAAAAAAATAAATGATCTTATTAATTAAATTACAATATCTCATGGATTCAAAATAAATGAATAAATAAATTTATAGGTTGATCGATTACTAAAATGAACTATGCTTCTAGGGGCGGTGTAGTCATCATAGAAAATTTTGGCATGTGCAAATGTTTAGAAAGGGTATAACACAATATTGATTAAAATATTGAGTACCAGTACAAAGAGAAAAACAAAGGAAGAATATAAATGAAAAATATATGAAAATAATATAAATAAAATAAGAACAAATAAGTTTATTACAAAAATGAAAACATTATAACATGAAGATGAATAAGAAGGCTTTGATGAGGGGATCCTCACATCAAGAGCTACCACTATTAAAATTGTTGGAGAATTTGAGTGAAAAAAAATCTCATCTTCCTTAAATATCCTAATTCTTGTCCCAAACCCTAAAAATTAGAAAAAAAGTAATTTATATTGTAGATGGGATGCTAGTTTTTTTTTGATGGATGACCCCTACCTCTGGCGCATGTATAGTGATAATTTTTTTTGGAGGTGTGTTCCTGATCATGTCTTTGAGTCTGTTCTTCTATTATGTCATTCAATTTCTTGAGGTGGACACTTTGGAACCCAATGGACAGCTAGGAAATTCTTAGACTCTATATTATATTGTCTTATTTTATTCCATGATGTCATTGTGTTTTGAAAGTCATGCTTTCATTGCCAACGAACTGGGAAAATTTCTTGGAGAAATGAGATTCCATAACCATACATACTATTCTATGAGATTTTAGATCTATGGGGAATCAATTTTATGGTTACTTTTCCTAGTACATTTTGGTTTTTGTATATTTTTTTCTTGACTATGTAAGTAAATAATTGGAGGTTAAGGCTATCAAGGCTGATGATTCTCATGTTGTTGTGGACTTTTTCATGAAACTAATTTTTTGTAGGTTTGGAGAACCAATGGAAATCATCACTAACTAAGAGAAACAGTTCTGCAATTGGAATATTTCTTCCCTCCCTCTAAAGTATGGGGTGACACACATAACATCAACACCATACCACCCCCAAACAAATGGTCAGGCTGAGGTTTCAAATCGTGAGTTGAAACAAATTATGGAGAAAACTGTGCAACCAAATAGGATGGATTAGAGAAAGTTATTGGATGAAGCACTTTGAGATTATAGGATATCATACAATACTCCCATTGGAATGTCCCCATTTCAGATTTCTTTTGGTAAATCATGGCATCTCCCCATTTAGGTTGAGCATCGGGCTTATTGGGCTATAATGAAATACAACATGGATTTGGCCTAATCTAGAATTCAACAGAAGTTGAAAATTCAATATCATGACCATATTTTATTAACTTCATATGAGAACTCAAGGCTCTACAATGAATTATATAATTAAGATCATGAAAAAATTATCCTGAAAAAGGGAATTTCATGTTGGAGAGAAAGTATTTCTCTATAGTTTACTACTAAATCTGATGCCTAGTAAGTTTCATTCCAAATGATTGGGTCCTTATATTGTATATAATGTTTTTATTTATGGTGCAGTGGAGATCTCAAAAGAGGACACATGAAAGGGCATTATAGTCAAAGAGGAACATTGTGAGAAATACATTGAGGTACTTCCAACTGATGTAGTGGATTTCATCGCACTGCATGACTCGATTATCACTTGAGCATACAAGGTTGTTCCTAACTCTTTCACTTCTATATTTATTGTACAATTTAGAATTATACATTTCATGTGCATATATCATTTCATCGGTTCACATTGAGGGTAATGAAATATTTTAAGTGTGTCATATAGGACAATATTTTGGGGTAGATTTTTAGGATTTTCATTTTTTTGTTTGGTGTGTATTTTCTATTATGTTTTTGATTGAAATTTTAAAAAAAATAAAAAAAAGGAAAAAATCCAAAAAAATTTATATACCGTTTAACTTTCTCATGTAGAATATATAAAAAATGGATTTTTTCAAAATTCATTAGTGTAATTATAAGAATGAGTAATATTCATCATCAGGGATTGATTTTTATAAAAAAATGACGTCATCGATGATATGAATGGTTGTGAAATTATAAAACCCTTTATGTTTTGACATAATTATTTGTTATTTTTGTTCATGATAAATTATGTCATTGATTTATCTATAGAAATTATCACTCTACCATGACTTGGGAAATGTTTTCTACTCAATTTAAGGTATAGTCAAGATAGGTAAAAAAATTCATTGGTTGATCCATACATTCGTTTCTCTTCTGATAAGTTTCATTTATAAACCCAATTGACCTATGCATGTGTACCTGTTATCCCACTATTGTATCCCCTAAAACAAATATGGGTTGTGTCTTGGACAAGTCAAAAACCACTCTTCATCAACCTTTAATCTTTTTATAAATATTACAATTACTGTCATGAGGATATCAATATGGTTTGTGAGTGGAGTGTGACATGTTTTTTAATTGAAACATAAGAAAAATATGTAATAATAAATTAGGGGAGTGAAGAAATGTACAACATATGTGGATATCTTGGTTGGGATCTTTAGGATTTCATTTTGGGAATACATATGTGAGTGGGTCTTGAAACTAGATTGCAATGGAATGTAGAACAGATTTGGTGAATTAATCTAGGTAAGAATAAGTTTTTTACATGACCTAAATGTACTGAATAAAGGGTAGATTTTTGATCATGGAATTATTGACACATAGACACACGTTGCGGAGTAGTTGCATGGTTGAACCATGAAATGTTTCACTATGATCAGTTTTATGAATCTCACATGATTTTGTTTTGACACAATTTATGAGGAAATAACAATAATATTTAAGGATATATACTCTTGGTGGAATTCATAATTTTCCTATATTTTCACAGTGGATTGAGAAATTTAAATATGCATACCTCGTCCCAATTTTTTCAAATACATGATATGAGTTTTTTCCTATGAGTGAAAAAGGGTAAGTGTGGGGGAGTTGATAAAACGCATTTTTATTTAATATTTTATTAATAATAAATGATAAAATTTTCTAACATTATTTTAAATATTTTTATTTATAAAATATTTGGGATTACATCATTCAATTGAAAATTTAATAGAAATTTATGTTTTTCCAGTTATAGTGCACTCTAGTAATTTGAAAATAAATATTTTTATATTTTTTATTTGGACATCAAATTTTGTAAATTTATTCCTGACATAACGGGGTAAAAAAAATTTCAAGACATTGGAGCTGAATTAAACATTTCATTTGACTAAATTTACCATGAATTCAAAGGTGGGATGGACCTACCAGATAGGACATTGATTTTGTATATGGTCCATAACTTCTTCATCTACGCTTGGAGTGGGCTTGAATTTTGAGGGGAGCTCTGAAACCCTATTTTGCATGAATAATTATGCTTAAATAGCAGCTAGTTCATGTGTTTTAGATGTCAAATGGGCAGTTCAAGTAGGTATAAAATATTTGGATGAGAGTCCCCATCTACACTTGAAACCTCTTTAAACGATGCATCCTATCCACTTTATAAATTATTATTTTTTTCTAATTTTGTGGGGTTGGGACATGCATTAGGTTATTGAAGGAATAATATAATTATTTTCACTCAAATTATCCAACCATTGTAAGAGGGGTATCTCATGAAGTGAGGATCCCCTTATCGAATCCTTCTTCTTCTTCTTCAGGTTGTAACGTTTGTATTTGTGTAATAATCTTATTTGTTATTATTTTATTTCATCTATTTTTTCTGTTTGGTTAAATTCTTCTTTTTTATTATTCTTCTTCTTTAAGATGAAATTCAATAGTATAAACGAGTTTCGGTTATACTCTTTCTAAACCTTCTCACATGGAAAATTTTTCTATGATGACTACACCTCCCATATAAGTGTAGTTATTTTTAGTAATCAATATACCTCTAACATTATTCATTCAATTATTTTGAATCAATGAGTTATTTTAATTCAATTAATATTATATTTTAATAGTGTTTTTAAATTTTAAGAAACTAAGTAACCAATGGAACTATTAACACAAAAACACATGAGGGTGAGATTTTGTGTAAAATTTGAGAGTGCAACCTTAATCGGTAATACAAGACCACACAGGATAATTTTTTAGGGTGAAAATATAATCCCTAAACTAAATTTATTCTCATTTCCAGATTAGATATGTTATCTAATTTAACACTAACTATAATCTAACATATTAACATCATTCAAAGCAATGTGCGACTATTGCATGTTCCGAAACTAACCAAGGGTTTAAGTAATTTCATCTCTATCATTAAGTTTACTCCAGTAGGTTTTTAGGGTTAAACAATTAGGGGATTACAATTATTTTAATGTTAATTTAAATTATATTTATAAATAATTTAGTGAAGATCTATATTTATATTGATTATACATTTTAATATATTTTCTAAAATACATCTTCTTTTTGTGTCATTTTAATCGAACTTAATTTCAAAAATAAAAAAATTACATTCTTCTCAAATAAAATTTAATTTAGATTTAGAAATGATAAAAAAATCCATATACTTTTAATTTTTGTTCTTATTTCATTTTATTTTATTTTAAAAAATTTCCTTTAATATGTAGTTAAATTTACTTCCTCCTTTGAGAGATGGCCTTAGTCAGCCACTCTTCTACACCTATGTACCCAAAAAACACTGATCATTAGAGGGTACCCATGGAAACACCTTTCAACTTCCATCCTTGTAATGAAAATAATGTGGAATATTCCCTAAGTATAAAATATTTTGAAACATTGTATATGATGACAATTTAGAAGGATATAATAATATTAATCATTCCAATTCTGGAAATTGGATTCATAAAGGATGGTACAGCATCATTACCTTCAAAAATGATTGATCAACCATCCCTTATAAAAAATATAATGGATTATCACATAAATTATGTTGAAATTTAGAAAATTTTAGAAGATATTATATTGGTAAAATCCTCAGAGTTCGAAAATTATTATAAGGGAGTCTTAATATTTGGGTCATGAATATATGTACCATAAAACCCTTATATAAATAATAATCTTTTGAATGATTCACATATCTTGAACTTATCTATTCACCTAAGGAGCATAAATATGTATCAAGATCTTTTAGAACATTATTGGTGTTACAATATGAAAATCGAGATCACTGAATATAAATTAATTATCCTAGTATGTTAGTAAGAGAATTCTAAAAGGGTAAAGTCTAAGGGATTTATGTAACTATTACCCATAAAAATAGTGAAAGGAAAAAACATTACCATGGAATTTTCACTAGAAATATGAACAAATCCAAAGGAAATAATGATATACTGGATGTTTTATAATTTCATAAAATAGCATCTCACATTATCTCAATTTGAGGGGACTTCTCATTTGAAAAATGTACAATGATATACATCTAGTAAGCGGTAAGGCTGCATGGAGTACCATTGTCAACTATATCTTATCGTGAAGAAAGATTCACCACCATGTTTTGGAAAAGTATCCAAAAATCTATAAATACTCAATTGAGCTTCATTAAAGATTATCATTACCAAATAGATATCCAATCTAAGAAGACTATTCAGAAATTGTAAGTCATGTTTAGAGAAGATTCTATGGAAATCAAATGACGATGGGATCAACATATTCCACTAGTCGAGTACTATGAAAAATATAGTATGCACTCAAGAATCCAAATGTACACATTCAAAGCACTTTATTTGAAGATATGATGAACATAGGAATTCTAGAATGATTTCAATGCATATAAGTAGTTGGGAGATGAAATGGTTGAAGGAATTGTAGAAAATATGGATAAAATTCCGTATAACATCCAGGTTGTAAAATGTACACAAAATGGATATGAAGATAATCATATATAGTTAATGAGTTTGATTATGGTGAAATGGTTTTCCTATCCATATCTCAATGGAAGTGGTTCATGAGATTTGGGAAGAAAGGAAAATTATTTCTCATGTTGATTGGTATATTTGATATTCTTAATCAAACCAGACTGGTGTCCTATAAACTAGAACTTCCACCGACCATGAATCATGTACATGATGCATTCCATATAACCCTCTATATAGAGGGAATACCATATTCTACACATGTACAAAATTAATTGGAGATATAGCAGTAAAATGATCTCTTTTACGAGGATAAAGAGGTGAATATATTGGACCATAGATATAATGTTCTACGCAAAAATTCTACTCACCCAGAAGAGTAATATAGAGGAACCATAATTATTAAGTGGTGATATGAGATCTGAAGGAACTAATGAAGAAGATGTACCCTCGCCTATTTTCACCTTAGAATGTAAAAAAAATTTATGGTTGAAATTTCATAAGGGGGATGAATATAATGACCCATAATTTTATTAATGGAAATTCAATTGTAATAATTGTGTCATATAATTGAAATCACAAAAATTATAATTGATAAACAAACAAAATATTGTTACCAGAAATGAATAATGATACATTATTTAGCAAATGAACAAATATAAATTCCAAAATTAATAGTTGGATAGTAAACATATAATAAGATAATTAGAGTCAGATAATTAGGATCTTCACGATCCACCAGAATTATTGTCCTCATATAAAAATGTGAATAAATCAAAAACAATGTTCAAAATAAAATATCAATTTTACAGTATATTTACTATAATATGATAAAATAAATGAATGAATGAAATAAGATGTTTTAATAGAAATTATACACTTTATACCACTGGAATACTAACCCTACCACTGGAATATTAATGCAACTATTGAGAATAGTAATCAGGCTGCTAGAATATGGAAACTATGTATTAAAGTTTAAAGAAATTATGCATTGTATAAACTAAAATAGGATATATTTATGTATTGGTATAATTAAATAAATTTTTTATAATTGATAAATTAAGTGTTGGTATTTTTGTAAATAATAAATGTATATATTAAATTTCCATTAATATAAGGATATAAAAAATTATTTTCATGAAATATATTCGTAAAATTAATATTTTTTTTATCATAAGTATAAATAAAATTTTGAGACATTATATAATTTTTAAATGGTTATGAAATCAATTATGATATTATGATCGATATATTTTAAATAAATAATTCCTTAATTTTAAATTTTCATTTAACATTTTAAAAAAATTCATAAAATGGAGTTCATTTCACACATATACATGTTGATAAATAATGGTGGTTATTTAGTAGGTGTTTCCTAAAATAGATGAATTTTTAATGAATAGTGAAATATGGTAATTTATGTTATATTAAATCTTATTCTTGATACAATAATTTTTGAGTCATGGTTGAATCATGGATGATGTAAGATACCATTAGTTTGAACTCACGTGCACTAGTTAATATATTTGGGCACTAGAGACAATGATATTGATAGTATTGAGCCATAATTATATACAAATGAATGAAATAATTGATAACACCACTCTCCTTCCCTTATAAATACAACCCATAATCACCCATTATCCTTAGAACTTATAAGATTTTGATAATTCTAATATTTCTCCCAATTTCACCCCCAAGCCTCTTCCCCAAGTCCAAGTATTGATGGTCTCACCAGATGACCAATTCCAAGAACCTTGAGGAGGATCTCAAGGAGACCACATTCAAGAGATAATATACCACATGGTTCTCTTTAAAAGTCATTATTTATTCTTCTATCCACTCTCCCATTTCCAAAGTGACATGATAAAAAAATTATAATCTATATATATTAATTTTAATATGTTAATTTAATTCTGTCATCAACCCTCTTCTCTTCCTCATTTATTATACAAATAAAATAATCTTCAATGATGTGTCGGTTCACCACTGTCGTGGACGATGAGTTTTTATTTTCTATTACCACTTTCAAGACTACTAATAATACTGTTATTATTGTTAAATAATATTTAAACATGTATATTATAAATTATTTATTTTTAAGGAATAAATAAATAAATATATATATAATATTAAATAAAAGGGTTCTAGTTGGCGACGGTCTTAAAAATAGTGAAAATTATAAAATATACATTTTTGAAAAAATCATTATATAATAAATAATTATCATATATTAAGAAAAGTAATTTTGGATCATTTTAAATTAAAAAATTATATTAATACCATAGAATTCCATTCTATAATTTTTATTCCTTAAAAAAAATTCCATAATTTCCTTCTAAGGATCCAACCATAAAACAATGAAAGAAACACTCCCGAATGTATGAAATTGAACACTCAATAAAAAAGAAATAAATAAACTGAATTAAATTATTATAAATAATATATATATAATATGTTATATGTAAATTTATTTATGAATAAAATTTTATTATCTTGGATATTATGTGAATGTTCGGAACACATTAGGAAATTATGTAAGGGATCTCTCGAACCTCCATTTTTCCTCCGAGTTAATCTTTATCTCTATTTACATCATTTTATTTCATATTATTTATTATATAATTCATGTAAATTCTATGTATATGATAACTAAATATTTAACAATCCCAATTAAACATTATTTTTGGGGTAAATACATGTTCTAGGAGATTCCCTTCTAAATTTCTTATAAGAATCAAACTCGATTAAGGGGAAATTCTCCATTTCATTCCCATTTTCAATTACACTCCATAAACTATTTTAATCCACCAATTGTTTTTCCAAAATCTCCAATTTTTTTCTTCAAAATAAATTCTAGTTCATTTATAGTACTAAAAAAGTTTTATTCTATTTTCCTCTTTGAAGACTCTAAAATGTTTTCCATAAACTGCTCTAATGTATCTCATTTCTAATGTTTTTTATTCAATCATTTTTCATGTATTCACATCAATTAAAAATAAATTATCAATATATATAACTATTTTTTCATTAATTCTCTTTTATGAAATAAATCTATTCTTTCATGGACTCCATTATGATATGCCCATTGGTTTATCCATATGACATGATTATGATACCGATTTCATTCCATGGGTAACCCATATGTGTATTCCTTACATTTTGATTATATGTGTGTAACATATATACATGACCATGTTATTATGGGTGTTCCCAAATTTTTATTCATTTCATTACATAATTTTTAGTCTAATTTGAAATCATGTATGGGTTTAGGGAGTAAACCTAATCCATTTTGAGCCATTTTCCACCAGGTGATGTGTTCTTGGCAGTTAGTCTTGACTAATGTTTAGGTTATATTTTATATTGATGGAACATTAATAGGTTTCAATTATAATATTATTCCATGTTCTTTATTCTATGTTTCCTTATTATTATTCATGTACCATGAATTTTATGATATCATGTCAATCCTTCAAAATCATGTGTTATGCTATATTTCCATGTTTATTTCCATGCATAGATTTTTAGCTAATCCCCTTGGTCTATATATTCCTATTGTTATCCCACACATTTGTAGGAGTTCAAAATGAGTTATGGTATCTTTATGAAAAATATATTATATTTTGGTTTCATATAATCTAAATATATACATAATAGACCAAATACACTAGTCTTTTCATTCCTTAGTGTGTATTTAGGGGGATTATTATTCTTAATTTAATGAAATAATATGTTTAAAAGGATTGTGTCACTAGATTTTGAGTGGTCCACTATTGTCTTGAAGATTCTAGTGCCAGTGTAGGAACACATGGGTTTTGTCTTGTTTTGGTGGGCCATAATTGGTGTGGCGTAGACCATGTGGCGTGTAGTGAATGCATTATGGATATTGATCCCCTTTTAATAGATTGAGTGTGTTACGACATTGGTTTTATAAAATTAAGTTCCCAACTGAGATAATATGTAATGTGGTATGTGATGAAGTCTTTTTTCATCAATATTAAAAGATACTTATATTTTGATCGTCATCTGATTTGATGCATTAGAGAAATTCAATTTCCGCTATTTATTGTCTTCTTCCATTAGACAATGGATCATAAGTTTTCTATTATACATAAATTAAGAAGTCACAAAGATTAATCTGATTTCATTCTCATATCCAAGTTGGAAAAGTTGAAATTCTATAATCAAGGTTATATCTATGTATTAAAGTTAGAATGATACACTTGATGATGTATGAATTTGGGTTATGTAATTTCTTTTTTTTCTCTCGTATTTCGGCAACAAGATTTTTGAGAAAGCTGACTTATATATTCTATCATCATATATTTTAATTGAAACATAATTTCCACTTTTATAATGTATGATTTATGCAATTTGATTTGTTGTAGTATTTTGAGAGTGATTTTGTTTCTAGTACTCATCGTAATATTCTTTAATTCTCTATAGATTTTTTGGGAATGGAAACATGAGAAATTATTTCATCGTATTCTAGTCTTTTCCATAATTTCCCGTTCTATATGTTGAAATCCAAATAATGAAATATTACCTATGGGGACTTATGATCTTGTTTTTATCGGCTGATTTTTAAATATGAATAATCATATGATGTCATTAGTGTTGTTTGTTGACATTGTGTAAAATGATTCCTTTTAGAAGTTGTGTGAATAGGACTCAATAGTATGCTTCTAGTGAACCATATTGAGAAGATCCTCCCATGGACTAGAATATTATTAGTATTATTCTTATATATGGTCTATGCATTCAGATAGGCTCTTTTACCCATTACCATTCATGTTCCTGATATGGAACTTCAATGGAAGTAATCTCAGTATCATGATAATGAATTTCTTATCCATAGTAAAATTTTATTCCAATTAACTAATAAATATAATGAGGATGAGGATTATTTGAACATGATAGATACTCTTATTGATTTCTTGGGAGGGCATATGTATATTATGGATAAATGTGATACCTTTGAGCTTAAAGATTCTAGTAGAATATTGTGGGATTGAAAGGTGATTAGAAAACAACATGAGGGTTTGGAGTGTAGGTACATTAATATTGTTTTTAGTGATATGATATATATACAATAATTGGTACTCACTAAGAATTTTGAGTTTTTAAACCTCCAGTAGGCTAATAAAATCATGGTTCTATATGAAAACTACTTTCTTAATCAAGAGTTGCTTCCACCAGAGATTGTATCAAATGAGATGACAAAGTATTGATGGTTTGATATGGATCATTTACCTAATATCATTTCACATGATTTCATACAAAATATCACTTCATATGATGATATACTAGATCGAGATTTAATGGTTGGTCTTGACCTAGCTAGTATGATAGGGTTAATGGGAGTTCCATATTATATCCATGGTTGTTTTATGAGATTGTTTAATGTAAATATGAATAACATTGAGTATTGTGGAAATTAGCGACCTTAGGCATCCTCTAGAACTCTTTTGGTACCTAGAATAGGACCTTAATATTTCTTATAATATGAAATGGATGGGAATTCGAGATAGTTTTTATATAAAGTTGAAAATATATTCACTTCTGATGGCCACTCAGGGAACCTATATAAATTCTTCCATTTCATTAATGCTCTATGTCGTTGAATGAGTTCATAAGAAACTAAATGTACATGTATACAATCAGATTCTCCATGAAGTAAGGGATTACATCCATGGGAATATACAATTTTATCCTCTTTATTTTGTGAAAGTGTGTCTAGAGGATGAAGACATATGTCCAACAACTATGAGAGGTTCCATCACTATAGCTTCACACATATTGAATATTTATTTGATAATTTTGAATCTCATTGGTTTATATCAAATCATATTGTGAACCTTATCAATTATTCAATATATCATTTATCTTATGTTATGGATATTACTACACCCCCCATAATAAAGAGAGCTAAGGGAATTTGTTGTCCTTCATGTGTTTCTTATTTTTTTAGGGATTTATAATTTGTGATGGATTGTATAATTTTTAATAAGGCCTGAATTTACTACTATCCTCTATGGGTTTCCTTTACTTTTCTCGAATTTATTTTCCATTTCAATTGTTTTTGAATGAGACATGTGGTCGATTAGTGATAGACCTTCTTATCCAAATTGTTGGAATCCAAAATAAGTGGTTTCATTTGATGTGGAGTCGGAATCATTGAGGGAGTTCTTACCTATTTTTTTCGTTGGTTTTCCCAATGTTATTGATTCTAGTTTATTTTTTCTCCACTAGAAATAGAGGATGTGATCTAATTGATTTATTGTATGGTACTCGTCTAGTATCGATTCCTACTTAACTCATATAACCAACTTAAATAAAATAAATAAAAATTTAGTTAGAAGATATTCTAGACGAAGGATTTATTTTCTATGCTAAGAAGACTAATGGAACAATTCTCTTAGGTATTGATAACTGGAATCACAATCATGTTATGGTGAAGGAAATATAGTTTTTATCATGGATTGATTATATCTTGGACAATTTGAAGGGGGAATTGTGGTTCTAAAATATTTATATTTGATATGATTATCTATAGTTGATGAAAAAATAATGTGAAATTCATAAGACTACACTATAGAGATACTAAGGCCATTATGAGTCTCTTTGATTGAAATTATTTCTATCCAATACTCCTAAAATCATTTTGGATTTAATGAACATTATATTCCATAAGTATCATGAAGAGTTCATGGTTGTATTTAATGATTATAGCCTACTTTACTGTTAGATAATGTAGTATCATGTGCATCGTCTGATAGTAGTTCTAAAAATATTGATAAATCACATACTTTTTCAAGGATATGAAAAGGTGATTCATGGATTCTAGAAGTTAATTCCATGGAAATTGTAGTCTATGAATTTATTACTTTAGTTGATCTTGACAAGGTTCTATTAATTATGAAATTTTATATACCATGTATCGCTTTTTAGATATATAGGTTCTTTGGTAAATCATTGAATTATCGCAAGTTTGAAATGGATTTATCAATGAATGATTATTTTATTATTACACTTGCATGAAAGGGGTAATTCTCACTAGTATTGAAAAATGTCAAAATTCTATTGTTGGGGTGAAAGTTATTTTGACTTATTTCCCAGCATAGAATCATATAGAGGTCGGAAAATCCTATGTTTTTTTCTATGAATCATATGTGGGTTTGGGTTGAGTTGTAATTCATGGTTATTATGTGGTAACCTATGGTTCTATATAGCTTATTCCACAGAAGAATAGTTACCCAACCAATGAAAATGAAGAGATATATCGGATTCATTCACATAATAGTTGGTAGAATTTCCTTTCGAGAGGATGTTTTACCATTTTGTCTGACCACAATCTCTTGATTTATATATTCTCTCCAAAATAATATATCATTTGATAAAGGTGTTGAGTAGAGTCTCTATGGTCTTTTGATTTCATCATTTCCTAGACCACTAGGATAAATAATTTTGTTCAAAATTCATTGAGAATGTATCTTATAACCCTGTTCATGAATGAATCATCAGAATAGTGGATCTTGATAGATCATTTTTTACAGTTTCATTATGGAGTGTAAGAGGAAGAGGCCAATGTTATCTTTGAAATTGTACAATTGAACTCCATTTTTCTCAACATGATTCATCATTAGTATCAGTTCAATGATGAAACCATGATATTAGGGACCCTTTTTCTAGTTGGGATACTAATGGTGAGTGGTTGTTATCTTATAGGGGAATATTCTTTTTTTGAAACATGCATGTTGTGAATTTGTCATTGAGAAAATATGCAATGGGGGATTTCCTTAATTCTATGTGTTCAATTCTCCCCATAACTAAAAAGAAGTATAATCACTTTCGGTGATGAATATTATGTGTATATATGAGATGAGACCTCACTAATAATGTTTCATGTTGTTATACCAGTTAACTAGTAAATGTCAAGTAGCAAAAAAATTCATGATTATTTCAACAACTTCAAGTTTCGACAAGGAAGTGGGATGACATATCTATGGAATTAATTCCCAGGTGTCCATTTACCCCTCTATGAATGAATAGAATATGGTTTGTCATCAATAAACTGACCATATATTCTCACATATTACCCATTCAAGATACAACCATTGATGATTAGTTGGAAAATATCTATGACAAATATATTATTACATTACACAGATATCAATATCCTATAGTCTCAAATAGAGGACCCCGTTGTACCTCTCATTTATGGAAATTCTTTTTGGAGGATATTGGATCTTCTGTTCATTTATGTATGGTATACCATTAGAAAATGGATGGCCAAACATGAATATTTATATATATTCTTAAAAATGTTATTCAGTAGTACATCCTTTATTTTGTTTTACAATGGGAATTCCATTTGGTACTGGTGTATTTTACAAATAACAATAGTTACAATGGATCAATTTGTATGGCTCTTTTTTTCTTCCATATAATGTGGTCCTTTCAAATCACAATATGTTTGATAGAAATTGGTGAATGTTCTTTAGTTGGATTAAGATTTTTCCAAGAGACAACGATAAATATTTTTTTGATTCATAATAGTATGTTGACATGATAAAGATGATAAATATATTATGATAATTTTTTTCTGTGACTGTTGAAGTTTTCCATTGGTTGTGGGGTTTTTTAGTGATTCATCCCATTTCGTTCATTAGATGCTTGGGAGAAAAATAAATATTTCTAATATTTTTATTTCACTTTTTTATGAATCTGGGATGGCGGGAAAATTGGATTACCATTTACCACTTTCACCATAGTTTACATTGATACATATTGTGTTCCATGTATTCTATATTCAAAAGTATTTTTCTAACATATCTCTTGTTTTGAGATGGGAGGATCTCCATGTTGATCCTGATTAATCTATGAATGAGACTCCATACATGATAGTTAATTATAAGGAAATATTCTTTGTTGGAGGTTGATAAATCTTTCATATTTTCTCTTAACCATGGTTTTTATTTCCATTAAACTACTGAGCTGGAGGAACTGATCGAGAGTAGTCACCTCATCTTTATTTATCGAAACTTATTAACTAGATTTATAGGGGAACAATGTTTTTTGGATGGGTAGGATGTAACATAAAACTAAAAATTTAATGGTTTTTAATAACCCTTTTATGGACATTGTTTTTTTTGGTGTCTTGATTACATTTTATTCTAGGAAAATATGGATGTATTTATAGACTTTTTGTGTTATTTATGGTTGGTTTATTGTTAAACCAAAATCTGTGTACCACTAGTGTAAACAATGCACCACCAAATAGTGTGTGAATTCATGTTTGGAACATGTTTTCCCAAACTATCTTCCACCTTGGGGAAATCACAATCCTCAAATAGTAGTGGAACCTGACTATGGATTGATTTCCCATAATTTCTCACCTCCCTTTAGAAAACTGTGCATGCATGATTCTTATGTTACAAAAAGTTATTTTGAAATCCATAATTCCCCCCCAAATTTAATATTAGCAACCACCATAATTGACCCTAACTTTAATTTGATGGTTGTGATGGCTCTTACAAGTAGATTGTAGAACCTCTAAAACCTTTCTTTGAAAGATTTAAATAATATTGATCTTGAATAATATTCTCTAGCTATGTGGATATCCTCTCATATTATTTCTTACGATATCTCTTTCTCCCCCTTTAGATTTTGATGGATTATCAAATAATGGATGAATATAAAAGTTTAATAGTGTTATCTTGATTTAAGGTTGGGTTACTAGATCTTCTAATGTTTGGTTCTCCATTGGTGAAGCCCAGTATGGGTGTTGATTTCTGGATAAGTTGTTAAAAGGTAGGGTTTCTATGATTCTTTTCCCTACTATTAACGCCTTGATTTCTTGATTAATCTCAAAATGAGATTTTAATTATTTTTAAAACAAGAAAACATTATTATTTTATCTATGATTTTTCTTGGGTATGGAAATTGAGAATAACCCCTCTTTAAATGGAATTGAAATGGTGGGATGAATTTATGAAAAATGATGGCTTTATTTAGATATTGTTTGCATAAAATTATTTGATTATGTTTCATGAAAAATGGAATAAATTGAAATGTTATTTGAAATTCCATGAATTATGAAAACCTATGATTTGGTTTTGAAATCGAAAAGGAATATTCAAAACTGATATTGGGAAATTATATTTCAAAATTTTTTAAATTGATTTTTCATGAATTTTATTTACTAAATGATTGATTCACATGTTAGCCTTGGTAGTTTATAGTAACTATGAAAATAATTATAGGATATTTTATTTCTAGAAATAGATAAATGGTGAAACTATTTCTAAAACAAATAGAGCATGATATCCCAGTATGTGTTCCCCTAATGGGGGTGTATTTGTTTATGTGAACATGACGAGACACATGATCATTATATGGATTGTGAGGATACAATTACCTGATAAAATAACTTACTATGGGATTTTTACAATGGTAATTTTCTATGAGTTGTTTGATTTGATATATATGACATTTATTGTTGATCTTTTTTATTCATGCATTCTAATTTACATAAAAACTTATTTAAAATTGTCATTTGAGACTATTTGAATGTGGTTTACATATAGCTATCATCTATTACAGTGAATGTGTGTTTTGGTTTAAAATATTAAAATTTAATAAAAATTCTATGTTAATTTTAACAGAGAACATTGCAAGTAAATTTTTATGTTATAGATTTTGGTGCACATGGTGAGACCCTTCAAGGATTTATATCTCAGACCATACATTTTACTTTAGGTGTTTATAGACATTGTTATTCCAAGTTTTAGAAAATATCAATCACCTGTATGAGGTGGTGGATGTCCATGATCCTTCATAAAGTGGAAGGGGTGATGTAGGTGAATGATGGAGGTGTCATCTAATTTTTTTATTGGATGTTTTATTTTCCTTGTTGTTAAATACATTTTAATTTGATTATGTACTCCTTTACGGATTTGTATACCTATTGTTTTTTACTTTCTACCTTTGGAGTGTTGATAATACTAACATGTATCATTTATCATTCAGTAATTTTTTGAAAAATTCATTCCATCTTTTTCCATGTATGCTTCTCTATGATAGCTGCAAACCCATGGGGTTTGGGAACACACTATGGCCATGTGTGGGCCATCTCGGTTGTCATGGAACCAAGGTTTTTGGGATGGTTCATGAAAACCATTATATATATTTCCTAAATCAATTAAACTTATTAATATCATTAAATTTAATGGATGTGTTATAATGTTTATATTTAAATAATAGTATTTAATTTTACAATTAGTCATGTTCTTCCAAGCTATATACATCATCAAAATATTTTTTCTTAAGAAATTTAGGATACTAAATCCCCTCCAACAATATTAATTATTTACACAATGAAATTTTGAACCTGACCTTGGTAAAAATATATTATTCTTTATGAAAACAGATTTGTTAAAATCTCACATTATTTGAATTGGTTAATAAAACATCTTCTTAATAAGAGATAAAAGATAGTATGAAGTTTACATGGAATAACATATAACTATTTTTCCAGGTGGTAAATCATTACCGGTAAGTGAAAATATGGACATATATAAAAATTTTAATTTCCAAATAGTTATGGATAATGAATGTAATCACTGATCACAAGAAAGTGAATTATTATGAGAAAGTAAAAATATACGAAACAAAAAATCAATTATGTTTGAAAAAACAATATTTATTAATAAAAATTATCATAATATGATATATTTATTTCCAAGAACCTTTTCATAGTTTTAATGAATTAATTTAACATCTATAATAATAAAATTTGGAAATATACTTAGCTTTAAAGTATAATTCCAACCCTTAATCAATTTTTACAACAATAACATTATTTCCCAAATTATGAAAATTCAGGATGAATATTTTTCCCAAATTAGTAAAATTAATTTTTAATGGATCATAAGATTAAATAATGAATGTTATCTACTTCCATCTGTCTAAAAATATTTCCCAAAATCAAACTGTACTTCAGGATTTATCAAATACATTAATTTATAAAACCTCAATAGTAACATATAAATGTAAACATGATCCATTACCCAAGTATTTATCCCTAAACCCCTTCCAATATACATCTCACCAAATAAAAAATAAAAATATTTATGATGAAGGTCTCAAAATTTTCAAAATTAAAATAACATTAATCCTATTAGAATATTAATGTAACTATTATTGTCAAAACCCAAATATCAGAATACAATGATAATCATAACTCCTCAATAGAAATATAAAATCACATATAAAGTAAATATATAATTATTATTCAAAAAATCATATATTATCAAATATATTCCATAAATATAAAAATTAAGTAAACTCAAGAAAAAATTACATTGTCACGAGACCAAAAATTATTTTCAATTTCATCAGTACTATTTGATTTAATCCATGAAATTCAATCATATATTAATCCAAACTGAACAATATTAATTTAAGATCAGGTATATATTTAGTGTTATAATCCCCCCCGACCAGTTTCTTCCATTAAATATAAATATACAGTTAAATAACTTTTCTAGGAGATATAAAGCATTCAAAATGTGATTTCAAATTCCTAAAACAAAACCACATTGGGAAAATCTTTACATGTTTCATGATTCTTATAACCATAATATTATTAATATAAAACATCTAAATAATAATCCTAAAATACCAATATATAAACACATTGATACAACAACATCAACATTTTCCATAGCATTGGTCCTTCTTTGGTCGAGTATTTTACTCTTGGATTTGGGCATTGAATGGGATAATACCCATGTTCCCAATACATAAGGCACTGAACTATTAAAAAATTAATTACAATATGACTTTAATTTCCACATAGAAAACATCTCCCCCATACTTTTAGAATTTAATATATGTTCTTATTCCCACATTCATAAAATTCAGAAAATGTAATCATCTTCCCTCCATTGTCCCAATGAAACTCTATATTTATCTTATAATGTGTTTCAAGAAATACACACAAGTTAAATTTGTTAAAAATATATTGAAATGAATTATTTTTTATAATAAAAATGGGTTTTCATCCATCCACAATTTCATTTGGTTAATCATAAGGACCATCATTCCATTTTCATTCAAGTTTTTCATTAACACAATTCCCCTAGTTCCAAACAATGACTAAAACTGACTTGTATATTATACGAAATTGTAATAGTTTAGGTAGAAAAATAGTCAAGATAAAAAATCGTAGTACTTATAAATAAGAAACATTATTTTAAATCTATAGAAACATATGTCTTAACCAAGATTTTTCATGGTCATAATATATTAAACTACTCTATGATAGTACATAAATATTTTGAGAATTTCTGAAACATATAACAATGGGTTTTCAATTAGGTGTACAAAAAATACCATTATCTTACACCAGGCGATGATCAAGTCATAGACCAATGTCCCCTTTTTAAAATTTTTACCCCACGGAAAACTATTCTAGAGCAACATCGACTTGTATTATCTATAAAATGATGAATTTTCATGGAAACCACCCACATTATCAATCACAAAAATTCTAATATATTTTTATACACTTATACTAATACTTATACACATCACTGGGGTTATCACAAAATTTGTATCATATTAATTCAAGTCTTAATGAAACATATTATTTTATTACAACTATATCTATATATGAATTTGATACATAAATATTAATTCATTTTAAAAGAATATAAATTTTATATTTCAGAAACTCATCCATGGAAAATAGAGCTTTAGTGTCCCAGGAAATTTAAATATATGAGAAAATAGATCAGTGGTGATCTAAATCATCTCCCACTATGTTTTTTCTAACTACCAACCTTATTATACATATTAAATATAATAAATTTATTCATAACCTATAGAATTAAATCATATGGAAGGGATAGTTCAGATGGTCAGAAAGGATTAAAAAGGTAGATATCAACATAACGTGAGCATAAGCATTTGAGAACATGAGAATATTATTGGACAACCATAAGTTTCTTGTCATATATCATATTCATATGTAATGTAATAAATAATTATTTTTCATAATACATGAATCAAAAATGTAATAAAAGAACATAATCAATGATTGAATTACATTAGCATAAGATAATAATTTGTGTCCTAGACATAATTATTTAATATCATTTTTCAGGGCAACTAATAATGACATTAAAATCATTTTAGGATTTGGAAAACCACTTGTGTACCTATTTTGTTCATGGTATAACTTCCCATGTACTCTGTATTGGGATTGGGAATCCAACCTTATAACCTATTTTTGTTCTATGATAACCTCCCATGTACCCGCTTTTGGGAATTTGATAACCTCTCAAGCACCCTCCATTTTGAAAAATATGATAACATTCCACATAACCTTTTATCTCATAAAACATTAATCACTACCCAATGTATTTTAGAACTATTCAATTTTGTTCCCACCCATCACATAATCAAAATAAAACATATGTCATTAAAAATATCAAAAAACATTCATTAGGAAAAAAACCCATAAAATGAAGAAGTGTTTAATAAATATTTTATCATGTCATACACCATTTAAAATAAATAGACTTCAGAATAATTTCCTATTTAATTTAAATGGTTTCTATAAACATAATTTCTTCATAGTCATAAACCAAATAATGAAATAATATGTATGGTATCATTAAAATATATCCCTTATTGAGAATATAAAGAATTTAGGATTGTTTTCATTGATGAATTGAAATAACAATAAAATATATTTAAACATATTTTCGGAAAATATCTCTTCCAATTTGAAAATAACTTTTTAAAATATAATAATTTTTTAATATTAATGAAAACAACACATCCATGATTTTTTGAGGTATTGTTATGACTATTGTTTCTCTTATATTTATCCATGAGATACATAATGAGGTTTGGGTAAAAGCTGAGATTCTGGGCTTGTAATAAGGCGATGCAACATTGGTTCATGATTTTCAGAAACTATGCACCCTTCTCATTGTAACTATGTTACCAATTTACATTTTTTACTGTGGAAACAACATAGTTGGTTCGTCGGTTTTCAATCTGTGTGGGATAACCATGTGACTCATTCCTCTTAAAAATTGAGGGATTCAGGTATTCCATGAATTTTCGAAATCCTTGATGTAAATACACTTTACTTGTATTGTTTATTAAAATATGAATCATTTCATTTCTACCTTATTCTATTTTTTCCATAAACCACCTCCCATCCACCCCACTCAGTATTTTTATCAATGGGATCCTGATCCAAACATCCATAGACCACTTCAGCCTCTATATTTGGATTATTTTGACCTTTTTTCTATATAGAATCGTGATGCACATTCATCTAATATTTATTTCTCCCTCTTTCTATGGCTCAATTTTCCTCATTGGTTTCATATTTTTCATAGATTTATTCATCCTAATAATGGTCTGATCATGAAATGTGGGGTGAAATATTGATTTTTGTGTTCAATAGTAATTTAATATGTTCTTGTGGAGGTTTAGTTGTGATTTCTCACAATTTTCAAGAATTTCTCTAGTGTGAGGTAGGTGATTCCATTTCTTTAAAATCTTGGATGAAATTATCATTCTTTAATTAATGTTTGATTGTTTTTTATGGATTTTCATTGTTGTGTGAAACATTTTTTTGAAAATGATTGAGATGAACTTGTGAGGAAAAAGGGGTTTTAAAAGGAAAGGGGTTGTGTTTCTTTTTTTCTTCATTGTAGTGTTTCTAAAAAATGTATTATTCCATGTGTGGGTAGTTCAAAATGTGTTTAAAAAATATTTATATGTGGTATTATGTTATGAGTGGATATTTACAAAATAAATGTGGTTTTCTTCATGTTGAATTCTTTTTTGTGGACCTTAAATGTGTCATCGATCAATGAATGTCATGTGAATTATTTTAACAAAAGGTGGTTTTGTGAGAGTGAATTTGAATTGGGATTTTCCCAGGGAAATGGTTGAATATAAAATGTGTTTAACTTATTATTTTTCCAAATGGGATTCATAAATTTTGAAAGTACTGAAAAACTGAACACCAATACGGTTTGGTTGTTCATATGAAATAGAATGTGGGTTTTTATGAAGAATGGTGGGTTTCATTTGTACTTTGATCATTGGATAAAATTAGATGTGATAATTTAATATTGTTATTATGATTATTGTCAATTTCATTTTAAAGTGATGATTTCTGTTTTGTGTGGAATATTATTATAGAACACAAGGAATCCTGGGTATCCTGGTCGGAAATCTAGAACTATTATGAAGGTTTATTAGGATGTAGCCAAGGCCCAGATTCATCTAGTAGGATTGACACAATAATAATAATAATATATATGATATGATCATACACGAATATAATTTTCATATGGGATCCCATATAGTGGTATGTGCATCAGAATTCTATTAGTATTAGCATATGATTAGAGACCACTAGATCTTGAGAGATGTTCCCCACTAGTGCCTTGTGAATGGGAATTCTATTGGTAAATGAGTTAGAGGATTTTTATAACTGATGTATGAGTTTCATATTGTCCTACTTATCATAGTTTCCTCTAGATACTTTCCCACAGTTCCCTCTTGTGATATGATGCTTATGTGATGTGGTTATAGCTTCCTCTATACATTAGACATTGTTTACATTTTTATTTAATGAAATATGAAAATGTTTTTATTAAAAAGTTATTATTGGAAGAGTTTTCTTTAAAATGTTTTCTTGGAAATGATTTAAATATACTTATGGAAATTTGAATGTTGATTTGTCTTCTAATGTTATAGCATGTAATATTTTTTATGGGAGGCACCCCATTATGTTTTTTCTCAGACCTTGTATACACATTTGTGTGTATTTAGACGTCATTATTTATGAACCAGGTAAAGGAAACATATATTTTTATGGTGATAGTGGATTTGGTTTCTAATTTTTCACTTCTTGTAGGTGTTGGTGGTTGAGTCTTGAGGGTGATTTCCCCTTGTTTCATAGGGTTTTTTGGGGTAGTGCTACATTCATATTCTATCATAGTACTTTTAACATTGGTTATTATTGTAAAATATAAATCTGGAATTTATTTTCCTCGCTTGGTTATGGTTATCAGATACAATGATTCTTTTTATTGATAGTTTCTTATGATTACGTAAATAGGTGAAATCATTCCCAAAGCATATTTTTGATTACCGAGATCTTGTTTCTAGACTCTGATGATCTGGAATGCCCATTATTCTATTCCATGGATCGAGTATGGGGTTAGGTTGGATGTAACTCTTTATTCATTCATTAAAAAATGGTATTGGAGCATCTCAAACTCTTTTGGGTCATTTTATTTGGGATGTGTATGGATATATCAGAGCCAGTATTGTTAGAACTAGAGTTTCTGGTTGTGAGTGGGGTGTTTGTATAACACACCTCATGAAAGGACTTAGGGAACCATAGGATGTTGGGAAATTTATTCGGACTTCTCCTCTATATGGGATGTACATGTGGAATAATATTCCTGAAAAATGGTTGAGGTTTGAGTGGTTTTGTTGTCTAGTTTTTATAATGAATTTGGTTATGTTTTTATTTACATAAGTGTTTGTATTTGTTTTTATTTTAGAAAATTTATTAAAATGTTTTGATGTTTTTATTTATGATTTTCCTTAGGATTATTTTTTTCTCTACAAAGAATTCACCTAATCGAATATCTATGAAACCATGGGAAGTGTAAATAGAGGCTTCTCCCTTAACAATTGATCATGGGCTAGCGGAAACTATGGTTTGTAGTTTCAATGCTTTGGGTCAATGAACAAGCTCTAGTTCCAAATAGGTTGGAGAGGATGAACAAAGTCCTCGGAAGGATAAAACTAAAGAGTTCCCTAAAAAAATACTAATCTTATCATAGGTATGACATAAACTCAGGAAGTGTAAAAGCTTCTTGATAATATAATAAGGTTTTTATATTTTCATGATTGCCTTGATACAATTAGGTTAAAATTCAGATTGTTCTTGTTGGAACATCCCAGTCGAAAGTGGTGGGAATCAATGGTTCCATATGGAAGACACGATCATATTTCGTAAAATATTTACTTTTTTTCATCAATTAGTAGTATTTTATATATATTTTGTACTTTTCTAGTTCCCGAGCATTTTTTCAGCTTTGTTTGGGGGATTAGAACATGATGGAATATGCCAGCCACTTTTCATAGTTGGATTGGTATGACCCTAAGATTGTTTCTAATGAGAAGATGAAGACTAAGAAGTTCGAGATGTGGTTATGAAAATAGATCTGATCATAGGTATTCATGTTAATAAAAAATAACTATGTCATAGTGTTTAAACATGCCTAATAGTGGATATTAATAATTGAGGCAAATCAGCTTCCTCTGGTGCAGAGTCAGCTATGGGAGTGGATGTTCATCTGGGAATATGATGAAGTGGGATGGACAATGTATGCATGGAGGTGTTATTTCAATCCATCATTCCATGTTTTCTTCATCTATTGATTTTGATACAAGTTCATTTGTGTTCCACTAGTTTAGAAATTTGGGTCACTTGTGGTATGCATGATCGTATCTATATATACCTTTTAATCGATTGACATATATGGGGAACATGTAGTTATTTTGTTGAGAGGAATTCCGATACCGAGTGGTACATGATTTATGGCTCCTAGAGGGATGTTATAACTTTCAATATTATTCGAGACTGTGTTCTATCATTTTTCAGGTCATGGAAGAAGGAATGGATCATCTTTTAGGTGGAGTCAGTTTAGGTAAGATCAGTAGGGTAGGGGATCTTCTCATGATCTGGCAGAGATAACTAAATTTCTTGTTGTGGTTTGGGTGCCAGATGAATCAGATATTGGTCCTGCCATAGTTCAAGGTATCTTTATTATTTCATCATATATATATATTTTTATTCATGATGCTGGTTTCTCTGTTTCTTTCATTTTATACCATATTTAGTATGTGTTAATGTTACCAACCATTCTTATTTTGTATGTGATGGAGTTAGTAATGTTGCTTGGTACAAATCGAAAGCTAGGTTTTAGATTTCCATATTTCACACTCACTAGGTGTGGGGTCGAGTGGGAATTGGATATTCCTATCTAGGAGATGGACCTATTATACTTTACCCTTGTTATGGACCCAATGGTTTGTTTTCATATGAACATCGATTTCATTCTGCAATGAGTATTGTGACACCATATGGTAGTACACTAGGTTTTCAAGGTGAATGGGATCATCAATCAAGATGTGTTTGACCTCCACTTTTGGAACTGTGATATATTGTTTATTAGAAATCAATAATTTCATTTTAGTATAATTATGGTTCTCATAAGTGTGGATTACCTCTTGTCAGGGATGAGTTCCTAATGGTCTTTTCAATGTATTTCTATGGTTCACCACTAGAACATGATGTGGAGTTCTTTTGTGATTTGTCATTGGGAATATTGTTGATATCTATTTACTCTAACCATATGATTCCAACCAATTTTAATGGGAATTAATGTAAAATTAGATGATTTTGAATCTCAAGAATTTATTCACCCAACCATATCACCTTGGGCCCCATTATTTTGATGGTAAAATGGCCGACTGATCTCTCCAGTTGTGCATTTATTACAAGAATATGAATTAAGTGAAGATCAAGAACATTTTTCATTTTCTCTGTATTGATGACCTCTTTGATCAATTTAAGTGGGAAATAGGGTTTTTAATATTTACTTATGTTCTGGATATCACCAAATCATAGTTGGAGAGGAATATTTTCTGAAAACATTCTTCTGATGTAGGTACAAATATTTGGAGTACATGGTCTTGACTTTCTGGTTAATGAATTCTCCAATTTCCTTTATAGAACATATTAATAGGGTGTTACACCAGAACCTAGATACCATTGTCTTGGTATTTGTGGATGACATCCTAGCCTATTTAGGATTGAGGAGGAGCAAGAGAGGCATTTGAGGATTGTGATAGGCACTCTTCGAGATCATCATCTCTATGATATGTTTTCTATAGGAACCTTCTATATTAGGGAAGTGTTGTTTATAGGCCATGTGATCTTGTAACAAGGGGTTTTGGTGGAACATTAGAAGATCAATGTAGTGATGTCAAAGGAATATAGACTGTTTTTTGAGATTAGGTACTTCATAGAACTGGATGGATATTTAAGGTTATTTTTTAATTATTTCCCTGTGAATTCATTTTCTATGGATACACATACCGAGAAAGTGGCAATGTTTAAGTTGATACCATTGTGCCAAGTGTACGTTGAGGAGTTTATGCGGCGGTTTACCACATCCCAAGATTTTATTTTTCCATAATTTATAAAGGGTTATGTGGTTTATTACGATGATTTATGAATGGGTATTGGGTCTCTGTTGATACAGGATTACCATTTTGTGGCTTATTGTTCACGCTATCTCTGACCACAAGAAATAATTATCTAACCAATGACTTGAAGTTAGAATCTATGATACATGATAAGATAAAATGGTAACATTATCTTTCTGGGTAGATGGTGGTGGTTTATTCATATCATAAGAGTTTATCCTACATTTATCCTGAAAATAATAGAATATCATACATCGTATTTGGGTTGAGTATCTTTAGTGTTTGATTTTGATATAGTCTATACCTCGGGAAAAGGAAATGTGGTTGCATATGCCTTGAGTATGAATGTTTCGAAGTAATATTTGAAATATTTCAATGATATGTTGACATTGATTGGTCTTTTAACAAGAGGAATCTCAAGACCAAGGAACACAGTGGAGGTGTGTTATTGGCCAGTGTTTAGGTGACACCTTTCATTATGAAATTGATTCAGTGGGAGATTCCTGATGACGATTTATTCCAGTAGTCTATGAAATTCATAAATTGTGGGGAAGTTATTTGTTAATGGATGTAGTATCCTGAGGGAGTTTTATTCTTCGAGGGATTATTTTTTGTTCCTTTTTAGTTTAAGAAGTTGGTGATGAAGGATAGTCACCAGCCTAAGTGGGTCATTCATCAGGGTGCGACCAAGATGGTTTATGATGTGCTTCAGTAGTTTTGGTGGCTAGTTATATGGAAGGACATATAAAATTATATCATTATGTTATATGAGTCTATGGGTTAATAAGAACACCAATGAACCCCAGGTTTTCATTATCCTCTACATATTCCTACATTGATGTGGGCCAATAATGCCTTGGATTTTATTATTGTCCTACTTTTTCCACATTGAGGGTAGAAATCCATTTGGTGATGTTTTCAAATAATAATATGTACCAATCCACTATTCCAATGGATCCTATTGTAGAACTTTAGGATCTGCTATGTTGGTCACCTTTGTGCAAGGATAACGAGGGTGAGACCACATTATTGGGACCAAACCATGTGTAATATCTATAATGAGATCATATACAACCTAGTAATATCGTTTTACACTAAAAATAATATTATATGTATTTTAATTTTAATAACATAAATTTAAATATAACTACTAATACGGAAGAGGAAGAAATAAAAAAAATATTAAAATATTTATATAATATTAATAGTAGAATTCCACATTTCGTGTTGTTCTATTCATTATCCTAAAATTGGATAAATATTTTCACACTAACGTAGTGTTGGTTAGAGATGATTCTTATTTGGACACACTTTTTATAAAATGTTATCGTCAAAAAAAATTAAATGATGTCGCATATATTTTATAAAAAAATAATATTACAATGAAAATCATGAAAACTAACGTATTGAAACAAGCATATGAATATATTATTCTACTAGAATCAATAATGATGATTAGTAAACTAAACACATAATAATACATAGACTTCATTATGAAAAGACTCATTAAACTATTAAAAAATTGTATGGATATATAGTTTCATATTATCACTTTCAGTATCAATTTTTCTTCTAAATTATAATCACAAATTATACATCATAGACAATTTTCCTATCACAAATTATATAAATTCCATATTCCATATAAAATTTAATAACTATTAATTAAATACGGTCAATTTAAATTCATTCTAACCAATTTCCTCAACATCAATCAATAAAATTTATCATAAAAATTTACACTTTTTCATCATAAATGAGTGTCTTGATTTTTTTAAGCTAAACTATTTAATATCCAAGTGTTACAATCAATAAAAGATATCAAATCTCCAAAATATGTATTAAATTTAAGTGATATGGAATAAAAAAATCAAAGACATTGTAAGGAAAATTATGTAATGTTTTTAAAAAACAGAATCAGGGATCCTAATATTTAAGCAATGGGTGATTTCCTAGAGTATTCATGAATTCATTGATATTTATCTTCATTTTTTCCATTATTTTCAAACAATTAGGTGCCTATATCGGAACCCAATAATTTTGAACATTGGAATCCAATTCTTCTTTTATTCTGAATATATGATAAACAAACATATTGAAAACTATAATATTGATTTTATTAACCCCTTTAATTCTTATCACAACTACTGATAAAAAATATCACATAAAAAAATACATTACCAAGTAATTAGTATACTTTAAAAATTATGTATAAATTTTTAACAAAATTCCACTCCAATCATGTTATAAAAACCATAATTTAATTCAATAATTAATATTATCCTCCTAAATATTAATTATTTAATTGGGGAATCTTAAACCCACACCACTTTTTGGTGGTATAATTTTATAATGATCATAATTTTTGTTCTTGCGTATATTTGGATATATTTATTTAACAAAAATCATGCGTTAAAAAAATAGTATTTTTAAAATTAAATTAGAAAAGAAAAATTTAATTTCATTATTGTAATGTTGATATAAATACTAAATAACATTATTCAAATCATGAAAAATATTTTTTTTATGAATATGATTTTTAGATGGATGATGAGCCCCCTAAATGAATGAAAACCAAGTTATGTTCTTATAATATTATTATTTTTATTAATTTCAATATATGAATTATTCAAATATTTTGGAAGTCATAATTATTATAAGTGAATAATGTTTACCTTTTAATGCACAAACCTCAGAAAGATCCATTTATGTTAAACCAACGCATGATCCTATAAAAAATGCTTACTCCTCTTCAACCCAAGACTTCCACTATCGTGTCTTATGATCGGGAGAATTATATCATCAGTAATTTTATTTTAAGGTATTCTTCTTCAATTTTTTTCATATATTTATTCTAGATTGTATGCATTAGTTTTTGAGAAAATTGAATATTTTGTGCTTTTCTGTAGGTGTTGAATGGATTTTACATGGTGAGGGGAAACCACAATCCATCCTCCATGTAAGAGTGAAGCCAATTCACATTTTTGACAATGGATAATGCATGGTTGTTACATGGTTTGTAAACCCATTTATGCAAACCATACAACTTATTATTCGTTGATAGTGAGGGATGCACAATTTCTGCACTGTTTGGAAAACCATGTGGGAAGAATATCAAATGGTCTATGTCATTAAAATGAGTGAAATTAACTTTTATACAAAAAATAATTTCAACAATAAATCCCTTCCCATAAAACCCATTTATGATTTTTAGCCATGTGATATTTCTCCAATATTTCTTAGATCTATTAAGCCTTATCCTTTGTGTGTTTTTACCCAAGTTCTTTAAAAATTCATTAATTATTTCCTTCTCATAATGGATTTCTCCCACTATATTGGGTCCTTCTTCCCTAATTCTTGATTTCTTAATTTCTAGTGGGGGTTTTGACCTAATGATGGTCCAATATTGAGACGTGGGGAGAAATATTTATGGTTGTTATTAAATATTTCCTTTTTAGGGACTTTTGGAGGTATATATGTTGTTTCACAATGGTTTCTGAATGTTTCCAAGTGTGAGGTAGGTGATTATATGAATTTAAATTATAGGATCAGTATTTCTTACATGCATAATTGTTTAAATGTGTTATGTGGAATGTTTTTGGGGTGAAAAAAAAATTATTTTGAAATGGATTGATATTCACGTGTGATGAAAATGATTTTCCGAATGGAAAGATTTTATGTTTCTTCTATTATACATTATGGTGCTTCGTAAATATGTTTAATTCTTTACATGGAAGGATTTAAATGTATATTCATAGATATTTATAGTTGAAAATGAATTGAAAGATATTTTTTCCTAAATAAATGGATTTTTGTTTCTTGTTTACTTCTTTTTTCACTTTATTATATATGTCTTTGAATTATGTATGTGATCTGATGTATGTTATGAAATGTATTACTTGTGAGTATGAATTTTAAAGTGTATTTTGTGATGGAAAATGTAGAATTTCATATGTTCTCTTCTTTGTTTGTTTCCAAATGGGATTCATAAATTGTGAAAATGATGAGAAATGTATTTCTCAATTTTGTTGGGGTGCGTTTGAAATAGAATATGGGTTTTTATGAAAATGGTGGTTTCCATGTTGATTTTGATTATCTGAACAATGTGAAAGTTGTTATTTCCTTGTCTATGAATTATTCTCGGTATGTGTTTGTGAAATTGATGATTTATGTGATGTGAGGAATGGAATATGATCACAAAGGTAATCCTAGGTATCTAGGTTGGAGAAATAGAACTAGTATGTGTTTTGATTCATAATTCGTCGAGGCCTAGATTCATCTAGAACTATTTAAGCTACAACATCAAATAAACATGTCATATTATTAGGGACCACTATAAATTTGGGATGGTATAACATCTAGTGGATCATGTACAGGAATAGGTTTGGAATTGTATTATTATTTGGGGACCACTCTAATTTTTGTAGATATTCCCCTATAGTAACTTGTGAATGGGAAAATTGTTCGTAGTTGAGTTAAAGGATTTTGATCAAAGAGTACGAGCTTCGTAGGGTCCCACCTATTTTAGTTACGTCTAGTGATTATAACATTATTCTCTCTTGATTTGTGATTGTTATGTGATGTGGTCCTAGTCTTCAATATACAATAGACCATGTGTATATTATTATTTCAAGAAATATTATTTGTGAAGAAAGTATTTTCATAAAAATAATTTCATGGGAGAGTTTTCCTTATAATTTTTTTCTTAAAATATTTTAAATATTCATTTGGAAATTTGAAAGCTATATTTTCTTTTAATGTTATATCATAGAATCTTTTCTTTTCTTGGTATCCTACGAGAAGTTTTCTAACACCATATATACACCTTTGGGAGTATGTAGACTTTTTTATGTATGACTTGGGAAAACAAAACATATGTCATGGTGGTGATGGATGATTCGTTCAATATTTTTCTACTTATTCAAGTTGGCGTTGGTGGTTTCTTGAGGGTGATTCCCCCTTGTTTTAAATAGTTTTATGGTATAGGGTTGTTTTAAAATTATGTTGTAGTACTTTTTCCATGGGTAATTGTTGTAAAAATTTGAATTTAGAAATGGTTGTACCTCATTTGGTCATGGTTATCAGTTATAGAGATTCTTATTAATGATCATGGTTTATGATTATATAAATCACTGAAATCATTCTAAAAGCATATTTTTGATACCCAGACACTAGTTTTCATCCCATGGGGATCGAGAATGCCCTTCGAGCCATGCCACATATTAGGTTATGAGTCAGTTTCAATTGAACTCGTGCTATGTTCGTGATAGAAAACATTTTCAATGAAAATAATATTATCCCTTATAAGGTGTGTTTTAAATATTTGGGTGTTCATGATGGCAAGATATTCAATTCTTGTCATACATGGTAATACAAACATTTAATTAATATTTTTAGAAAAAACATAAATGTGAATCATTTGGAAAAAAAAGAATAATCCATTTAAATCAGTTTAAAAAATTACAACATGTGAACAAAATATTTTTTGGAAATATTCTATCCAATCGAGGATATGAATGAGAATGGAATTTTGATCGAAGAGAGAAATGAAGATGGTTTTATTTAGAAAATTTATTTTATTCTCTCAAAAAATTAATATAGAAAAATGAAAGGAAAAAATATATTCAATATAAATAATAAGTGGACAATAAAATTTTTATTTATCATGAGAGGTAGATCATTATAATTTATCATCATAAGAATAATAACAAACAATATCGATAAAAAAATACTTTAACATAAAACCCTTTCCACTTTGGTAAAATTCGAACCAAATGTAACATGAAATAAATTTCTTTATATGGATATTTAAATCCATATAAAATTCATAACAATATTCTTGAAATACAATATTAGGAAGTATATACACCATATAAAATAACCAAGTTGTTAATATGGCAAGTGTCTCATAGAAATAAAAGTGAGATGAAAATACCTTACCTCAAGTATCAAAACATTTAATATGCATTTAAATCTAGAATAAATAATTATTTTTTATAATAAATATATTAAATTATCATAAAAATATATATCATACAAAAAATAATTTCGTTATAACATTTTATCTCACATTAAATAAATATTTATTGATAAAATTACCGATTCGTGTAATAAATACTTTGTTTTACTTATATGTTTTGGTTAGATAGTTTTGGTCCTTGTACAATGATTATTGTTCCATTATATAACGAATATTCATCATGATATAAATATAATATATATTAATTATATACATATTCAGAGTTATCCATAAATGTTTGAGATAGAAAGATTAATTCCGTAAGTATTGGAGATGGTAGGTCATACAAATGCATGAATACTGTTTTCATTTTTATTGAATGATGGAAGGAAATAAATGTATATAATAAATCAGCATTAAAAAAAATTATATAATTTTTTTATTATATATTTATTATATCTATCCTTATTAACATACATATCAAAATAATATTAAAAACATTTCACATAACTTCTTGGATTAGGTAGTCCACATGTATAAATGAGCGATGTTATAATTTTTGATGAATCTAAAGGAAGAATGTTGAAGTTAAATTATAATTATGGAAGAATGATTATTTCTTTAATAACACACACATATATATTTATACTTTATAACCATAATTATTTCTATCTATGAGAATTAGTGATGGAATAAGAATTACATCGGGTTGTGAGGAATTCGTCTCTTATACAATGGTGAACATTTTTGTTTTTCATTTGTTAGACGATAATAAAAATAGAATATTCCATTAAACTAATAAATTATAATTATATTAATGATAAATTTACTATTATTTCAACAAATTTGGAGACTGTTGGATGATTTGGATGATGAAATAAACAACAAACATGTGGGGCTCTTCTTCGGAAAAGCACTCTACGTTTATACCTAAAGCATTCCATTGGAAATTTTATAGTAAATAAAAGTTATATAAATCATGGAGACGGATCGAAGGAATTGTTTTTTAGTTAATTTATAATCCAAAATGATCTCGAGGTTTTTGTGCAGAGGATGGATATTTCTTTTTATACAGGTTGGAGGAAATGCACTTGAAAATTTCTAAAATGAATCCAAAATGATTAATTCATTCCCAAGAAACATTTCCAATTTGAAATATAATGAATTTTGGGATAATATGATGTAGAAATATGGATATAAAATATAATTATTATAATTTTAAATAGAAAAACTATCCTTATATTTTAGTTTAACCACCCCCATTAATCTCATTTTAACATTAACCATTGTAATTAATTTTATCTGTTTTACTATTAATTATGGGAAAATGTTAATATTACATTAATAAATAATATTAAATAATATAATTACAAATTTGGAAGCCATTTTTCTATTTTATATTCATATATGTGAAATAATGTTATTTAATATTAATCTCACACGCCTAATGAGAATGTAGTTTTCTAATTAAAATGTTTTATTAGGTAAAAACAAATTATATAAAAATAAATAAAAAATTGATTAAATTATCCTAAATTGGAATTTTAATAAAATAATTAAAATATTATTTATTTTTAAAATTCAAATAAAAAATTTTAACTTTTTAAATTAATTAAATTAATATATATTTTTTCAATTAAAATCAGTATTTTTCACATTTTGTTGAAAAATTATTTTGTTTAAAAAAAATATAAAATATTAACAGTACAAAAATTAATAAAATTTTATATAGATAAACAATATAATTTTTTCTTAAAAAATTACAACAATAGGAATATATTTATTTAATAAAATGTGTGCAAACCAATAAAAAATCTGTTTTAAGGAAAATACATTTTTCAAGGAAAAGATGATTTTACATTAACTCTATGACATGTATTAAACATTATTTCCTTTTATATTAATATAATTATATATATAATATATAAATATCCTTAATATAATACATTTATGTGGGTTATTTTAGTAAATTAAAATCCTAAAACATTATATAATAAAAATAATTCATAAAAAATTTGTTATTAAGAAGAAAATTAGATTTATACTTATATCATGATGACTACTAATTAAAATGAAATAAAATAAATTATTATCAATAAATTGATTAAATTTTACTTTATGACCAAATAAAATATATAATCTACCTCTAAAATACAAGATTAATGAAAACATAGTGATAATTTAACCGAACATGATAGTTTTACAATACATTGAATTAACAAGCTTTTAATACACTATTGTAAATATTTCACCCTCTGGTAATTTTTATATAAGGATTTATAAAATGGTATCATTTATATATACTTTCATTACTAATTTTAATAATATTAATTACGTTTTCGACAATAAATACTAATAAAAATCACTTTTGAATAAAACAAACTTTTGAAGATAAAAATGACTTTACATCAATTTTAGTTATTATTTAATAAGAATTTAACAATACATTTATATTGAGTAGTAAATGTATATATATTTCATAAATAAGTTAAACATTTTCATACCCTCAAATTTAATATATATGTTATAATTCCATACTTAAATAACAATAGCATTTTAAGTTTCATTTAGAATTAGATTTGCATGTCATATATTCTATGTAAAATTTATTTCCTTTTTAAAAAATATAAATGTCATATTTCTCATATTTTAGGATGGGATTACATTATTCATGTAAAAAGTATCTCAATAAATAAACTACTTAAATATATCACTAACTCATTAACTATGTTGTGATTGAGTCTCCTCATTTCTCGGGACATCTTTTTAATCTTGCAATGGTCATCAATATGATGTGTTCATCATTCTCTCATAATATCACAGTTACCATGATCTTCTTCCCTATGTTGTAAGATATTTAAACTCTAGTACCATCATTAGATATAATCTCTTCAATATCCAATCATAATTTTTTAAATCATTTTCTTGAATTACAACATTGGAATCATTATATTTCACAATTAATATCAGAGATTACTTTTCATATTTATGTTGACACATACAATATTATAACTTTAAGAGTTATTTCCATATGTGTCTTATGAACTATATAATCTCTTCATCCTTCACATGCGTTCCCTGAAACATCTAGTTGCCACCTCTTCATTTTTCCTTATTGAGATCTTCACATCATTATTGAAATCATGACAATTGTGTTTTTCATGAATGATCATGATATTTAGGTGAAATTGTTATTTATTTATTGCATCCTACAACATAGACTTATAGAAACCACGATATGTGTGAATTTTTTATCATCATTTCACTCATTATGTGATAATGTAGGTCATGTTGTCTTCCAAGAACTCTTATATAAATCATCATGTTGATATTAGTGTCCTCAACTTCGTAATTTGAGGAATGTCACATCAATAATACGAGAATGATGTGTTTCTAATCCCGGAAAGAAAAATATGGAATAAAAAACATCATTTTGTATTGATACCAAATGTGTTTTAAATTATTTACAATGTCATGCATCAATCACCCCACATTAAGGATTTATCTGGGATAACACCAATTTATTATCCTATATACTTCATCAACACACCATGATGTTTTATAGGAGTGGATGATCTTCTGTGTCCAACAATGTAAACCAACACATTTATATGCTAAGAACACTATTACATCTTGTGTGCACTGAATCATGAACTTTATTTCCTATGCACTTTTCCCCTCATTTTTCTCGTAGGGGAACCTATAATTTAGATCATCCTAGTTATATTTAATATTAAAAAGAATCTCAGATGGTTGGACTGAAATAGATTTTCCTTGTATTTTTTATCATGTAAGAGTTATATATTTATAAATATACAGTAATTTCTTAAATTAAATGTATGAATAAACCTAAAATTTTAATATCAAATTACTTAAACCTTGTTTCTCTTAATATTTTAATATAAAATTCATCTAAATATTTTCAATCATAATTTTTCACTATCGATGATTACAATTATAATGATGTAACTATTAAAATAAAAAACTTCTCATCTTCTATTATTCATTTCATGGAACATCAATATTATCCTAAATATTCTTGGGAAATACAAAATAAAATTTTATAATTTATTATTCTAAATAATATTCTTGGGAAAATCAAGCTACTGCAAATCCTTTCTCTTCAACATACTAAGATGAAATAATTTGACATCCATATTGATGAAAAATAAAACATAAACCCAATGTAGGATAAAAAAATCCATCCATTTAATTGAAATTACAATTAATAAAATAATATTTTAAAATCATTAATTAGAGTAAATAAACTATAGTTGATATAATTTTAATAAGATCATAGAATTACAAGAAACTATTTCATTTTTTCATTTATTAAATTCAATTTTCATAAATTATATCTGAATTTCAATGTGTCCTTCAAATACTCATCATATTTCATATATATGATTTAAAAAAAAATAACATGATGAGATCCTCCTCAAGTGGGTTTGTGCATTAAAATGGAAAACATTCATCACTTTTAAGAATTATGGATTCCAAAATATTGGAATAATCAATATAATGAGAATAATGCATCTACAAATAGTATTATAAAATGTAGTTCCATGAGCCCAGAATCTTGGAGCTGGTGCATTATTTTATTATATTAGTATTATTACAGGGAATAAAATCTCCAAGGACTGATCAGATTAGTAGTCTTGAAAATCCATATTTCAAAAAAAATACCCATAATACATTGCGAAATGGAAATAACAAACATGATACATAATAAAATTAAATAAACTTTATCCTTGAAATCTTATTAAAATATTTCTTCTTCGTAAATGAGAGAAATAAATAATAAAAATAGTGAGGTCAAATTCTTATTAATGGATATTAAATTTGATGCAATAATGAATAAACTAATTATCATGGAATGATAAACAAAATTTAACAAATTCAATTCAAATAACTAGATATGGAAAATCAATATAGAAATGTAAGAAACTAAAACACATTCCATTTAATCAATCAACTGAAATGAAATGTATCCATAGATATTTCTATGAAAAATTTTAATGGATGCATAATAAATATAATATTTATGAATTAAATTATTAATTATTGTTTATCACTTATTCAGAACATGACAACATATAATTTCAATATCCATCATTTGGAATGTGAAAAAACTACATGTACAAACCTGTTTTATTTTTCTAACTTAATAATCTAATGAGAACCTGTCAATGCACTGAGAGGCTATAATAAAACAACACTCAATTTAAACACAGTATGTGAAATGATATAAGGTTTCTGAAATAATAATATACATCATATTTTTTTCAAAGGTTGGGGCCAATGCCTAATTTTATTATTAATGAAAAGAAAAATAGCTCTTTTAATTAGGTTGAGGGAAACCCATTACAAATCCTGTTGGTCCAAATTTTTTGCCCAATAGCCATTCTGTGAATAGTAACCCGCCTGCTACAGTACCTGCATAGTACCGCCACTGCTACAGTGCTTGGTCGCCGCTACAATACTCGCTGATCTACCAAGTCGCCACTGCTACAGTACCACAATAGTACTGCTACAGTGACCTGCGCCCAATGGGTTTTGAACCCCCATATTTCAAGAAACTTTAAAATGGAAAATGATTGAAAATTTAATTTAGATCACAAATATTATCATTAAGTACATACTTGAGTAGAATTATCTTTTAGCATCCCAAAATATCTCATACTACATTGAAACATTAGAATTATAATCACTAGAAAGGCATGAAGTTAAATGAAACATATTAAAACATCACTAATGAATCTCATATTTTTATAAATTTTACACTACAAAACAATGTTTATAATTCCACCGTAGTGTTCTTGTATGGGTAATTTTCACATTTTTATGTTTTAGTGGTAATTTGTGCTTAAATGAAAAAGTGTTAAAATCCAGAAATTTGACAATTTTTTAACATAGGGGAATTTTTTGCATAAAATATAAATTATTATTCAGAATTGTGTGATTAATTTTTTTTTAAATCCATTATTTATTTCCTATAACATGTATTCAAGAGGGATGGATGGTTCAATCATTTAGAGGCCGAAAAAAATCATTTAATTTGGGAAATATTCCAAGCGGATAGCATGGACCCCACGGACATAAAAAATCATAACTCGGTTCAAAAATAATATAATGAATTGATTATAACTTTAAATGAAAGAGGGTATAATGAGAAGTTTCCAGGATGAATTTAATATCTAAATATTCTCATTAATGCATTATATGAACTCTCCAAATATAAAAAATATGAAATGCCTCAAGAGGTAGAAACATTTCCATTTGGTAATTAATTCTTATCATCGCATCCATGCATCGAAAATGGATCATCTTTTGTGGAGAGACAATAAATTATGTGTATAATTACACTTATTAAGGATTTATGGAGTGAATAGATGGGATTAAATGTCATAATGGCCAGGGAAATTGAAGAATTGGAATTTGGCCTGCCAAAGGGATGGATTAAATGTCTCAGATTGATTGAGCCATAACACCTACATCCAAATCCCAATAATGATAAAATTTTGATTTTGAATAGTGAACACATTATGGAACAGATTTCATGAAGTCACATGTTACCAATACGGCCACGTGTGGGGACATCCATGCAGAAACATTTGGATGATAATTATGGAGGGAATTGTTTCACCTCTTATCTCTATAAATATATAACCTCACCTCTTCTCAATGCATTGGAACTTATGTGTGGCCATTTTCTATTATTCTGTAGTTTAATTCCACTGTAATAGTATTATTAATTATTAATATATTTTTCTATTATTCATCATCTCATTATCAATTTTTATATTTTGTATTTCCACCCCAATCATCTCCACTGCGATCTCTGACACTCGTGATCATGGGTAACTAACCAGATGATGTTCCAAAGGGATCAATCCAGTTTCGAACTCAAGTAATTACCCATTTATCTTTATTATTTCTTATTTTATTACATTTAGGTCGAGTGGGTCTTAGTGGTTAAGGATCCTTTGTGTCTTCACGTTCAATTGGAGGCTTAATTTTCTTTTCTATAAAATTTTCCCTTGATCGAGGAGGTGGATGGGCAGTCTCTCGGTGATTATTTGGAGCATTGTATATTCACAACCACATATAGAAGAGGATATTAAAACATAAAATGGATTTTTATTATTAATAAAATTTGAAACTAATAAAGGGATGATGGAAGTTCAATATGGGTGATTCTCTTGGGAATATCTCTTTTCTATCTAATATTATTTTTTATGCATTCATTCTGTCTGCATTATGAATTTCATGTTTACTTCAATTTATCATGAATTATCATTTATCAAACCAAAATTTAAATTTTTTTGTAATATAAATAATAAAAATATGAAAAAGTGAAATATAAGTAGTGATTTATTGACCACAAAATCTTCTCCAGAGGACGACCTAGGTTAGCCCCTATGTTGCACTTGGTTATAAATATTTTTGAGATCATGCACGACAATGCTTCACCAAATTGGCACCGCTTCCAGGGATCCAAGTGGTTTTCATTCACTATTTTTATTCACATTTTTTAAATAATTTCCCTTTCATTTAAAAAACAACAGAAAAATCATAAATTTAAAAAAAACATTCCTTGTTCATGATGTATTTAAATTGTAATTATTATGCATAGACTGACCAATATCATGTTAAAAGAAATGTTTACAATGAACTTGATGCTCATTTTCATAGTTTTAGTGATAAGTTCGAAAAGCAAGAGATCCAAAGAGAATGGATTTTTTAATATATATGCACATCCCATGAGCAACCTGAACATGAGCTAGAACCTAAATCAGAACGAGTGGTGGATGTGATTTCACCAATAATTTTTTATGTTAATGAACCTGAGGTATGTGAGAAGGAACTTATAAAGGAACTAATTTCATCATCTCACAATCAACCATTTCTTGAGGAGGTCCCTGAAGCTCACCTTCTAGATGATGTGCTGATGAGAGATCAATATTTTTTGGAATAATCCCAGACTAGCATTGTTGAAGATAACATGAAACACGATCTTCAAATTATTAATAAGGAATCATCAGAAATATTATATCTCAATATCTCTCTTTTGAAGATAATGAAGAAGCATCACCTACAGAGATAGAGTTTCTAATTGTGATTCTTGAAGAGATCAATTACAAAGATGAATTATTTGAAAGAAAATAATTCTTTATTAATTCTTGATGTTTTAATATTATTACAGATAAATTGGTTTTTGATATCACTTTGTTGGAAATTTATGATACAACACAAATGGAGTAAACCATGGATGTTAAAAATAAGACTACCCAAGTAGCGATGACTGAAGAAGAAAATTTGCAAAAATATGTGGTGGTATGACTACATCCTCAATAATATTTCTCATGTCATGTGGAGGAGGACACCACAAAAGTCAACAGGGAGCACCCCTATATTCTATTCCCTCCTACTTCAAACATCAAATTTTATCATTATTATATACTAGGGGTTGGGAACCTTCTTATCTCTGTCGGGTTTCCCTACTTTAAGTGTTTACTCAAGGACATTGGGAAAACTCACATGTAGTGGTTCGTCTCAAAGAAACCACACCTACAAACAGATTTGGGATAATCAACTATAACTGCCTGACTTGGAGAAGTGAAATCCAAACTCCCACATGGTTGTCTAAACCATGTTATATCTTCTTTTCTCTTTCCCTTTATTTTTTTTATTTTTCATATAATTTATTTTATTTTATTATTTCTAGGTATAATGGAAGTAACTTAGATATTAACTTAAGGAATCCACATAAAGAATAATATCAGGTTGTATCTTTTCTTCCTTGGGGTTTTCTACCTGTATATATATATTTTGTTGAGTTGAAATGAGGGGTAGTAAAATTTAAGTGTGGGGGATGTAAGTTTCAAGCTTCTCACTTATTCTTGTCTGGTTTTCATTTTTATTTATCATATTTTTAAATGTTTTGAGATTTAATGAATATTCTTATCATTTTTCACACATCAAGTGGTTTTGAAAGAGTTGAAATGATTTTTTATTGAATGGATCATAAATCATTGTTGATGTGAATTATTTTTCCTTGAATAAAATTTTCATGAATATTAATGAGTGTGATTGATTTTTAAAATCCATTCCCATGAAACATAGAATGAAAATATTTTTCTAGTTATATAAGGTATTCTAAACTACTTTGACATATTCTTCTTTATACCAGCACGTTCTTGTGAGAAACATGGATTTTGTGTGAGAATAAGAATTTTTGACTTTTCAATTTCCAATGCAATGGATTTCAGGAAATTGTTTTGATATTTTTGTAGCATCTATTTTGACTAGACACATAGTAATCTTAGACCTACCCTTACATTTATCCATAATTATCCCTAAGGATCCATGAGTTACCTTATAGGTTTAAGCGACATTAAAAGCTTATTTTTCCTTTCCTACCCGCACTTTTAGTAATATTGCGATATTTAATGTTTGAGTGCGGGGAAGGGATTATCAAGTGTGTTCATTGGTATTTTTATCATTTATTGGTGGATCAATGTTTGTGTAAATATTTTGGATAGTGGATAAAAAGATAATTGGGTATGTGTCGTCATTTCATTGTGATTTATTTGTTTCATCCATTTCTCCTTAAAAAAATTGAAAAAATGAAGAATATCTTGAATTCCTTGTTGTACATTATTTTATGACTCATCTCCCTCTCCAAAATCATGTTCATTAATTTTCATTAATTCATTGTATTCATTTTTTAGCACAATATCCCTGAAAAAAGAAAATAATGTGGTGACATTCCAGAGCTTTACAAATAAATGGGAGACAATAGATGATATCATAAATTATAATCATTAATTGGTTCATGTTCCATGACACAAATTAATTGGGTGATGTTGTGTTTTACATTCTCAAGGCTATTTGAAAGAGGTTCATCCTTCGTTTTCACTTTATTATTAAAGCATTGTACTTAAGGGTCCATCCTCCTCTTTTTAACCTTAAACTTTTTGAATCATTTTCTCACCAACCCTATGACACATGATCATTTGAACTATTAATTAATTCCCTCCTGATAGAATTAATTTTCATATTTCACACTATGGTGAAAAGATAATGTTCACAAGCCTAGAGTGATACATGTTATTTCAACATATGAGCATAACTCTAGATTCAATTTCCATTGAGTGTAGAGTTACCTAAAATTCAATGTGAGGTAGGTTTTGATTGGGATATGAATTTATTTATGAGGTTGCAAAAAATTGAATGATTGAAATGAAAATCAGATAGAATTGTTTTTCATAGATTATACATGATGGATTTTTATTTTTGATTAGATCATTTATATTTTCCCGTTTTTTATTGTTCTATGGATTTTGACATTAATGTAAGATGATTGTTCATAATGCAATGTTTAAGTGTGGGGTGTTATTAAGATCACATTTTCATAAATTTTATACTATAAATCATTATTTATAATTCAACCATAGTGTAATTAAATGGGAAATTGTCACCCTTTTATGTTTTTGTGGTAATTTGAGCATAAGTGAAAAAAATGGTTAAATCTGTAATTTTTACAGATTTTTATCATAGGGGTATTCTTCGCCTAAAATTTACTTTATTACTCCGAATTATTTGATTTGTATTTTTAATCCCTGATTTATTTCCTACAATAGTTTATATGGTAGGTAAGGATGATTCTTTAATTTAATATCCTGAAAATTCATTTAGTTTGGAAAATTTTCCGGGCAGACACCGTGGACCCACAGACATAACAGAATCATAATTCACTTTACAATTTTTTATATTAATTTATTACAGCTTTAAATAAAAGAGGATCCAATGAGTCATGTACATTATGAATTTAATGTCCAAATATATTCATTATAACTTTATTTGAATGCTCCAAACATATAAAAGATGAAACTTCTCAATAGGAAGAAACAGTTCCATCCGGTAATTAATTTGAATCATAGGAACCATGCATCAAAAAGTGCTTGTATTTTGTTGAAGGGTGTGAAATTACATGTAGAACCACATTTTTAATGATGTAAGGATTGAATCTATATGACTAAAAGTCATAATGTCCATAGACGTTGAATAATTGGATTTGGCCATTCAAATGGACAGATTAAATTTCTCGGATATATTAGGCCATAACTCCTACACCAGAAGAAAAATAAATGTCAAAAACTGAGGTTGAACGGTTATGAAATTATGGAACATATATTATGAAGAAACTTGTTACCAATATGTCTATTTAATGGTATATCTAAATGGAATCATTTGGAAGATGATTATGGGGAGAATTCGTTCATCTCCCCTCTCTATAAATATATATCCTCACCCCTTTTTAATGCATTGGAACTTCTGGGTGTCCATTCTCTATTTTTTTGTACTTTCATTAAATTTTAATATTATTATTAATTAGGAATTTTTTTCTTCTATTCTACTTAATCTCATTATCAGTTTTTTATCTTATTTCTTTCCACCCCATTCTTCTACACCCCAATCTCTTACACTCATGATCATGAGTAACTAAACCTGAGGATGTTCCTGGGGGATAAATATAGTGTTTTTCCCAAGTCATTTCACATTTATTATTATTATTTCTTATTTTTTTTATATTTAGTTAAGGGGGATCTTAGGGCGTAAGCCTCCTTTGTGTCTGCACTAGCCTCCTAAGGCTTAACTTTCCCTTCTATAATATTTTCCCTCAATCTAGGAGGTGGATGTGTGGTCTCTCAACAATAGTTGAGAGAACTATTTATTAACAACAACATATAGAAGAGGATATTCAAACATATTATGTATTGTGTTTATTAATTATATTTGAAACATATAATGAGACAATGATGGTTCAATCTGGGTGATTCTCTCGGGAAGATCTCATTTTTGTCTAACATCATTTTTTCTATATTCATTTTGTCTGCATTATGCATTGAATTTTTTGTTTTATTTATCTTGAATTCAAATTTCTCAAAGAAAAATTGTCTTTTAGTTTTGTATTAAAAATATTAAAAAAAAAGTTAATTAGAAGTCGTGATTGATAGACCACAAAAGTTCTTAAAGAGAACGACTGAGGTCATCCCCTATGCTGCACTTAGTTATAAAAATTGTTGAGAGTGCGCAAAGCAATATTTAATCAGTGATATAATTTTTTTCATCATATAACAAGTTAAAGGTATTATATACACAATATATAAGAAACTATATGCATAACAACCAATATGTCTCAATTGAATTTTAATTTAGAGGAAATCCCCAACCTTAACCTTTCTTTTGTTGTGTAGTTTTCATCCACTTGTATAGTGGTTTAAATTATGTTAATAAATCAAAACAGACCAATAAATTTTTTTATAATATCATATATTAACTTATTAAAATATTTTATTACCATTTTCTTAACACTCTTCCGTTATTTTAACTATTTATGTTGTTAATTTCCTTGTTTTCTCAATTATGTTATCACTTGTTATAAATTTTTATCATTAATTTGATTATTCTTTCATCATATCCATGATTTAAAACATTTATTAATTATCATATATGACCATTATATTTTTATTTATAGTATTCCATTAGATTTTTAGATTAAAAATGAGGTGAATCATTCATGGATACGGTAGGTTGTACGTACGAATGAACGCTACTTACATTTCATTATTGTATTAAAATAATGAAACATAAATGATAAAAATGTATATTATAATTAAATAATCATTAATATGTTATATATTATAGATAGGTTTTTAAAAACCATCCTTCATATGTTCCATGTTTGTTATGAATGAGTTATATCTCTTTGAGGGGGTGGTAGTCAACACTTCCACAAATGAAATTATAATATTTATCAAAGATGGAAGGCATAAAAATATGTTATAAATAACAATTACAGAAGAATAAAGACCCTATAAATATCATATATAATGTATATAAATTTTTTGTAATCATAACTGCCACCATGATAGGTGGTAAAGGAAAATTGAACAATCATCGTTTCGTGAGGTAGTAGTCCGCCTTACACAGAAATAGTATGTTCATTACCCATTAGATATAGATGTGTGTAATCGTAGTTCTAATATTTTAAAAATAAACATACTATTATATTTAGGATAATTTATTGTTATATAATAATGGAAAAAATATATTTTAGGGGTGGTGATTGGAAATAAAACTAGAGATCATAAGAGAAGATGATACCCTTTAATCGGGTAACTTCTACTTGTTTAAACATAAAAGCATCAATGGAGGGATTCCTGACTAAAGGGAGGATTTATGTTCTAGAGGAGGTATTTTAGGAATATATTTGGGAATATCTTTACTGAAAATATGTTGTTTGGGAGGTGTTTGTAATGGGAAGAGGTGGGGGATTCTATAGAGAAGGAAAAGGACTCACTTTGAATTTTTGGAAACATGTTAGGTTTACACATGTTCTTGCATAAAAATAATCATAAAAAAACTACATAATTGATTTTTATTGTAGATATATGACAATACAATGTGCTTTGGAAAAGTTTATACATAATTTGGGCACTTATAATAAAGGGTTAATCCTTTATAATATTTATTTCGTCCTTAATATGTGTAATTAATTTAAATTTCATTAACTAATATTTTGGGTAAAAAAAATTATTTGTCATTATTAGAAATTATAAATTATTATAATTACAAATAATAAATCCATTTTATCAAATTATAATCATATATGTGTAAAAAATTAATTTAAATTTCAACACGCATGCAGGATGACAATGCAGGGTTTTTAAAGAAAAAAGTATCCAAAAGATTGTTATATTTTTATAGTCATTTAAAATTTAAAATTGATCCTAGTGAATTATATTGATTAATTTATAATAATTATATGAAATAAAAAATTTAAAACCAATATAAAACATAATTTAACCATATAAATAAGTTTTACGAAAAATCAGTTTTGAACTAACATTCAGTACTATTACCTTTTCATTTAAAAATGAAATGTTTCATGAAAATATAAAAAATTCAAAATAACCTCATTATTATTTTTTTCTTTCAAATATGATGTTAATATTGAAATATTATATCAATTAAAGTTTCAAAATTCATATTTAAAAAAGTTTTTTCTATTAAAATGATATAAATTTTCTTTTAGAAAAATATTGTTTTTTGTAATGTTGTGTTTGTTTTTATAATATACACAACAAACATAATGAATGAATATAATAAATATTTTATTGAACGTATAAAATATATATTCCATTAAAAAAATTCATAAATTTTAATAAATTATATTTATTAATATAGAATTCCTCTAGAAGAAAAAAAAATATTTCTTTGTATATCCAATTGATTCTTATTTTTGTTTCTCATTAATTGGTAACCCATGAATTAATATTATATTTATATAAACCATTTATTTTCATAATTTAGTTAATAAAATTCATAATGTCTAGTTTATATTTAATAATATTAAATAATAATATTTAAATAATTTATTATTGTTTGGTAATACTCGGTCTTCCATGTAATGCAATCCACCGAAGAAGGTCAATATTGAGATTTGTACAAGCTAAATCAGTGTAGTGTGAATTGAAAATATAAATTATATTGAAAATATTAAATATATTTTAATTTATTGTTCTATTATATCCCCCCATTTTCTTGGTTTCTCATGTGTATATGGTATCAAATATACTATTCAGACTCTATAATTTGTGGGTGTTACATTCTCCCCACCGTAATTAAATTGCATCCTCATAATTTAAACATGAACTCAATAATCAATGAATGGAAAATAAAATATTTTTTAAAGACTGACTTACTAAAAGGATTTAATGTCACATATTCTTAATAATAAAGTGTGGAAATTAAAATATTCATGTTACTAGGTTTCCTAATAGGAGAACATATGTGGGAAATGAAAACATTCATAAGGATGAAAAAAATATAATAATCATGTTCTGGTGGACTGTGCTAGAGAACATGGTTAGGGGAATGTTAAAAATTAGAATGTCCTAAATTTTTGATTATTTATGGCTTATTTTATTCATTGAAAATGAATGTAATGTGCTAATTTTTTTTGAAGAGAACTTTTTCTAGTGTTTAGGAATTAGTTCCCCCTCTAGTAATATTAATTTTTATAAACATAATATTTTCCTATTACTATTCCTTGAATTAATTCTAATTCATCTCTTAGAACATGATGCATGATATATTAATTTAAAAAAATAACCTCCAAAACCAGATAGAATGATTATCATAAACAATTTTACAGATGTTTAATTTTTCTGATTGATTATGATTTAATCAATTCATAAGGAAAGTCACTGAATTTCCAAAATTAACTTATCATTGCTATTTAATCAATATTATTTATACCTAAATCATCATATTCCAAACATGTGAATAACTTCATCATGTGTCCTCTTGAAATGAGTCTATAACTCAAATTACTACAAAACGTTATTGGAAGCATGATTTATTTATACATGTCATAGAGACCCATCTTTTTGTAGTTGAAGAAATGAATACCACTATTTTTATTTCATTCCATTTCATTTTTTTATGGTGAACTCCTTCTGAAAATTAAAAAAAACACCCAATACATTCAATCATTTACCATGGTGATTCTTTCCACATTTATAAAAATATAGGAAATCATTTTTTCCCATTTATATTCTATGATTAATACCATTTTTCATAGTGTTTAGAAGACCTATTCTTCTCTTAGTTTCCCTTTAATCCATATGACAAGGAGAATTCATTTTCAATATTGAAATCACATTAAACCCTTTCAATTTATGAAGACAAATTCTAATCAAATAGTTCCCTTTATAGATCTTCCTTAATTCCATAAATTAAATGATCAATATTACATTGTATATTGCATAAAAATCTTTATCATAAATTTATAACATATAAAAGGTTTATTCATACTCCACAACACTTTCTTCCTCTTTCTTTTTAAACATGGGAATATCCTCTACATCTAAATTTTTGTATCATCATAGAAGTATTTATCAAAGAATTTATCCTTAAATTTTCTTTATTCCATCAGTTCAATTTCTCATTCCGCCCTTGTATTTTGGATCAGATACCACCACTGATCAGAATCACCTTAGAGATAATAGACTACATGGGTAACCTTTTCCTTTTCACTACATTCTGAGGCCATAAATAACATATCCAAAGTCTTTATCTATTCCTCAAAAAATACTAGATTAGTAGTCCCACTAAATTCTCTGGGATTCTACGGCATATATAGATCAAACATAGTAAATTATATATTTGAAATATGATTCTACATTCAAGCATAGTTAATTTTTTTAACCAGACTAAGCTTCCCTAATATGTTCATAACTTGTTCAGTTCTAAAACGAAACTTTTTTACATTATTAGTAGGGAAACCTCTACATTGGCCAAATTAATTGTACAATTTTTTCATCCATGAAAAATTTATAAAGAATATAATATATTAAAATAGATCCTAAAGGTATATACATTCGATAAAAATAAATTTATTATATCACAAAACATAAATTTTTTCATCATGAATCCTAGAATCGTAAACAATGGTTAATTTGGGGTAGTAATGGTAGGTAAAGAATAGGTAAACTATCCTAAATGTATCCCCAAGAATTTTTAAACAAGGTGTGCTGTAAGGAAAATTTTGATTTACTAGGTTACCCTGAGTCATGTCCGGAACACCTTGTTAGAGGTATTACTTTTATATAAATCTGTTCCCGAACCATGTCCAGTTTAGTATCTAGATATGGATGTATGGCTAGGAATATTCACATAATCACTACATTAAAAATATTAAAGGATGTTATTTTATATTTATCCTCAATGTATATCTTAGGGTTGTGCTCCCTATTCTATGTTTTCTAAATCTAGATTCCAGGTTTACTACTAAACTTTATTTGATACAAATTATATAACCCATGACCCGAAAATATCGGAGCCAGTTTAATATTTTATTACATTGGCATGATTAAAAAGAATATATTCAGGATGGACCTATCTGTTGTACAATATTCAAAAGCAATATTATATACATGATACCCATAATATATTGGGGAATATAAATTAAAATCATGATACATAATAAAATGAAAAAAATTAATCCATGAAAGGGTATTAAAATATATATTCTTCACAGCCCAGATAAAAGAAATTTAATATGGGTGAAATCAAATACTCAGTAAGGTTATGGTAATAGGAAGCAATAATGAATTAGTAAATTAACATTTCAAGGTAAATAAATGATAACAAATTCAATTCAAATAACTATATAAGAAAAAATCAATATGGAAAGTTAGAAAACAAAAACACATTCCATTTAGTCAATCAAATTGAATTAAATATATCCATATATATTCCAATGAAAAATATAATGGATGAATAATAACTAAAATATCTATGATGGAAATTCTTAGTAATTTGACATCATTTCTAAGGCACATGAGGACCAATACTATTAAGATCCATCCTCGAGACTCTCTAAAACTACATGTAGAAACCCGTATAATTTGTCCAACGTAATAATCTCATGAGAACTTGTCGATACATCAAATATATTTACAAATATTGGGATCCATCAATTATTTTATGTCTAATTAATTCCTAATATCTAATAATAAATTTAATATGTATACAATATTCCTTACCAAATATCTATATAGAATAAAAGATAATTATATATCTAAAATTCCCTACTAAATCAAATTACCATCAAAGTAAACATCATATATGAAATGATATATCGTTTAGGATGTAATAATATACATAATATAAAAATATGGATAAAAAATTAAATTTAAATTGGAAAATTATTTAAAATTCATGTGATATTTTAAATATTATCATTATGAGCATTCTTGATGAGAATATTATTTAAACATTCTAAAGTGTCCCATTCAACTTTGAATCATTTAAATCATAATATAATAAATGTTATAATGGTATATTAAATGAATAATATCATTATTATAAGGGTATTAATTATATAAAAATTCAAATTTTGTATATAAACTATATAAAATAATCCATACCCATAACAACCATTAAGTCTCAATGGAATTTAAATTGAGACAAAATCCCTTACCTTGACCTTAATATTGGTGTGTAGTATACATCATCTTCTATAAGGATTAAAAATATGTTAGTAACTTAAACTAGAACAATTATCATTCTTATAATATCATATATTATCTTTTAAAATATTTTATTACCCATTTGATAACACTCCTTCATTATTTTAACTATTTCGGGTGTTAATTTCCTTGTTTTCTCAAGTATGTTATGACTTGTTACCTATTTTTATCATTAAATAGATCTTTGTTTTATAATATCAAGGATTTAATGCAAGTATTAATTATCATTTATATTAATTATATTTTTATTTAGTGTAGTCCATTATATTTGGAGATTAGAAATGAAGTGCACTGTTCATGGATATGGTAGGTCATACGTCTGCATTAACACTACACCAATTTCATTTTTGTATTAACAGATTGAAAAATAAATGATAAATATGTATATTATTGTTCAATAATTATATATATGTTATATATGTTACATATTTATTTTGAAACCATCCTTTATATGTTCCATTTATAGTATTAACGAGTCATATTTCTTTGAGGGGTGAGGGTCCACATTTCATTAAACGAAATTATTGTATTTAAAAAAGATGGAAAGCATATAGGAATGTTCAAAATAAAAACATACATAAGCATAATGAAATTATAAATATATCATATATAAAATATATAAACATATTTCCCATCAAAATATACACCATGATAGATGGTAATGTAAATTTAAACAACCGTTATTCTGTGAGGCATTAGTTCACCGTAAAACGAAACAGTATGTTCATTACCCATTAGATGGAAGTTTCTGTAAGTGTAGATAAAAAAAATTACTTCAAAACATACGAGTTTATTTTTTATACTAGTTTTTTTATATATACATGGAATAAATATATTTTATAGTGTGTAGAATGGATATGAAACTAGAGATCTGGATAGAAAATGGAACCTCTTAATCATGTAAATTTTTTTGGTTTATACCAAAAGGCTTCCTTGGAAGAATTTATATCAAAAGGCATGAATCAAGAATTATGATATGGATTTTTTTAATATATTTGGGCATATCATTGCCGAAAATAATGGGTTTTAGAGGTGTGAGGAATGTGGAGAGGTGGTGCCCTTTATAGAGAAGGAAAAAGACTCACTTGGATTTATTTGAAACAATTTAGGTTTACGCAAGTTTTTACACAAAAAAAGACATACCAAACCAACTAAAATCAATAATAGAAGTATTGTGGCCCAAATATTTCCATAAAAGAAGTATGTAAAAGTGTCTAGGTCATTTGGGACTTTATGTTAAAGGTTTAGTCCATTATTATGATTAATTTTTTCATTAATAATTGTAATTCATTTTAATTATTTTCACTACTATTTTTGGTAAATAAACTAAGGTGAACATATTTAAAATTATAAATTGTTATTATAAAAAATATTGAATCTATTTTTTCAAATTCCAATAATAGAAGTAGAATAAGTTATCTTAAAATTCATTCCGCAGGAGGGACGACAATGCGTGTTTTTAATGATAAAATTTCCAAACTTTTGATATATTTTTATACTCATTTTCAAATTGAATTGGTCCAAGTGATTTATATTGAATTAATTGGTAACATACTATAAAATTAATAATTAAAACCAATTAAAATCATAATTTTTTTTTTTAATTAAATCTGATGAAAATATTGTTTTTAAATAAAATTCAGAATTTTTAACTATTCATTAAAAATGAAATGTTTCAAAAAAATATCAAACATTTACCATAACCAAACTAGTATATTTATCCTTAAAATATGATGATTATTTTTACCTATTAAATAGATTACAGTGTCAAAATACCTATTTGAAATATGTTCCCTATTAAAAGGCGTTAAAATTAGTTTTATAAAAATATAGGCTTTTATATACAATGTAAGGTTTGTTCTTATCTTATGAATATATAACATAATAGATGAATATATAAATATTTTATTATATATATAACATATGTATTTCATTAAAACCATTAATTAATTTTAATTAATTATGTTTATGAATATAAAAAACTATTGGAAGCATAAAATAATAATATTCCTTTTTATATTCAATAAGTTCATATTTTCATTTCTGATTAATTGTTAAACAAAGAATTTATTTTTTATTTATATAAACCATATATTTTCATTATTTAGTTAATAAAATTTATAACATCTAGTTTATATCTATTTTTATTAAATAATAATATTTTATTATTTTATTATTGTTCATTAAAACACGACCTTTCGGGTAATGCAATCCATCGAAGTATGTCACTCTTGAGTGTAGCGCACAATAACTCAGTGTTATGTGAATTAAATAAAATTATATCAAATAAACATAAAATATTATATATATTTTAAATTATTGTGATATTATATCCCCTTACACTATTGGTGTTACATGGGATACATGCTTCCAAATACACTATTCAGATTTTTGAATTTGGGGTGATATAGAAAATAACTTGTTTTCCATTCATTCATGGGGTTCATCATCCATTAACATAATAATAATCACTGAATAGAAATAATTATAGTCATTATTTGAAAAATGTTATTTAATATTCACATTGTGGAAACAATAATGATTTTTTTCTTTTTTCTTTTTATTTCAGAAAACCTATAGCTTGGGTGCATGATTTTTGGAAGATAAATATTGAAAAATGTACTCTAAAACCAAAAAAAAATATGATCATTATAAAATTATACCACTTAACCATGATGTGTTTTTATAAGATCGTAATAGAATAGAAAATATTTAGGTGGCTAATATCAATGGTAGAATTAAATTATGGTTCATGTTACATGACTGGAGAGGTATTTTGTTTATAATGTTTTATAATAGCTTTTTTAAATGTATTCTAATTACAGGTGATCAAATCATTTTATGTGTTATATTTTTCTCAATATTTGATTATAATTAGTTAAGGCTTCAATCATATCTCATTTCTTGTTTTTTATATGTTATATGGAGTTTATATTATAAATTAATGAAAAAATTGATTCCAATGTAGAGAAATATCAGGTTCCAAATTAGGAATCTGATAGATTTAAAATTATTGCATAAAATGATGAAATTGATCAAATAATTCTTGAGTAATATAAGAGAGCATCTGTTTCATCAGTATAATGTGTCCCAATTTAGTTTTTTTTAATGAAAAATCACATAATTTTCAATAATTGTCTTTAATTGTTTTATTCCACAATAAATATATTTAATACAGATTTTGGATATTGGATGTCTTGCATTTATTGTGAAACTTGGATATTAATTAGTTCAATATCAAAAAATCAATACACTAATTTATGATGGAAAAGTGTCAATTCTTATGATAAACCTTTTTTATTGATGGTGAGATAATTTGTTAGAAAAAACTTTAAATTCAATATATTTTATTAATTTTTATTGAATTTTAAACATATAATTAAAATAAAATTAATTTTATATAGATAAAGTGTGGATGAGGTATAAATTGTTCATATATTATGTAAGAAATATTAATATAGAAAGTGATCAGATCAAAGTGTACATTCATAAAATTATTTTTAATAGTTTAACATGTATCATAAAAATGAATTCAATGTATTATGAAGAGTTTAATCTACTAATAAACATTTTTTATTCTACTAGAATAAGATTTTCATATTTTTGTTGCAACAAGTTAGTCATCATGATTTTATTTCTAATCGCTCTTTTATATTTAATATGTGTGATATTATTTATATTTTTAGAATATAAAAGTTTATAAAAATGGTTTCCAAATACAAATAATCTCCAACCCACAATACATAATGTGAAAATGGTTACACCATTTTATGCGATTGAATAGTGAAACTCCAAATATGCAATTACACTATTACTATGGAATATATATTTTAATATTGTATTTTATTTATTCCTCTTCATGATGAATTGTTATAATGAATTGAATGTTAAGAAAATAATCATACATATATTATATTCTCATAGTTAAAAATATATTACTAGTATTGAAATGATTTCACTACATATATTGTATATTTGACTTTATGCTATACTTTTTATGTTTTTTATTAGAGACTAACTTACTATATTAGGATAATGAATATAGTGAAATATGTTTCCAAAATTTATATAGTCATAAAAAGGGTATATATTCTCTTATATTGGGTGTGAAATTTATAAAATAAATGGATTCATTAACATCCCATCATCATACTAAATGAAATTTAATTTCAAATAGAGGAAATTTAAAATTAAACCCTTTTATCATTCAGCTTTGCAAATGATTTGTGTCAATTTTTTTAAAATAATAAAAGTATTTAATAAATTAATACTTCCATTATTCACACAATAAATTACCATCCGACAACTCATTATCCAATGGATGTTAATTCATTTGAGGTTCCATTTGGTGCTGAAATTAACATATTAATTATAATTAATACTCTTGTAACCTATCCTCTAATATTATTTAATGGAATATTATTTTAATAAAATAATTTCATTTTATAAATAAATTATCTATCCCGATGGATAAATGGTTTATCCAATACAAACAAAAATGAAAAAATGAAAAGAATGTCTTTGCTAACCTTGAGGTTTGTGTAGACTCATAACATAATCAAAATGGTTATTCCAATTTAAATATTATCAATGATGCCCCCCCCCAATTGTTTGGATTAATAAAAAATTTCATCCCTGATATCCTAAATAAAAGTTAATGTAGAAAACTCCCCACATGTTCTTCCTCTTCAAAAAAAAAATTAGTATTCTTATGCACTCATAATTGGTTCTCTATTGTTATTAAAATCATCTAATATAATATATAAATAATGAATTTGGTAACTTACTATTTATATTATACAAAGAATCTAAAAATTATTATTTCATTAAAAAACTCTTCTAATTATTCTCATCTTTAAAAAATATATATTTACATAAAAATACTCCATAAATTTATGTGACCAGTTCATTTGAATTTAAATATCGAAAATCAATTATTCGTATATAGTCTTATTGAAGACTCATCCTCAATTTATTCATTGAAATATTTAGAAAACTCTTGGGTTTTACTTCCCCTAAATCAAATACATTTAATTTAATATAAATATCCATTTTCTTTTGTAAATATCATACAATTATATATCTTATGATGTGGATTTTCTCCAGTTTGGTCTCAACTAACTTCATCTTCGAAGGCAACTAAAAATGGTCATTAATAATGGAACAAAATGTGTTCCTTAAAATATAATATCTAGAGGTCATGTATATATATTTAATATTTAGGAGAAACCACATTTACCCACATGGAATAAATGATTTTATATTTCTCATAAGTGGTATCTTCATATACAATGATCACTATTATGAATCGATTATTCTAATCTTATCATTTTTAAACTCATTGTAAATCCAATATCATGAAATATTATCCTCTTTTTTAGTGATAATTTATTTCTCAAATAACTTATACGTAATAGATTCTATTATGTAATTGTTATATTTTTTATTCTAATTCACAATCATTCAATCTATGTCACGTTGCAGTATATATTTCCTTTATTCCTAGAACAAGGATATTTATGCTAGTATGGATTCATGACATCATTATAAAATTTCGTCTATCATGTTAGAGTCTCCTCTTCTAAAAAATATATTTTCTTCTTGAAAAACAATGGAATATTTCAGATAATAGTTTTGGAGAACATAATGTAGTTTGAGGAAAATCTATGTCTTCTAGAGCATTGATTTTGCTAAATTAAAAATATTCAATTTATAAAATATCAAATGAACAGCTGTTCATAAATAATTTCTTAAACCCTGAAAGGTTTCGTGGATGGGATAATTGATATTGCCTTTAAATCTAGGGAGATGGATCTACCCAAGGCCAGACATATTCATTTTCAACATTGAATCTTTTGATAAATTGTGTCTAAGGGCCGAAAAAATCAATTAAATTAATTTTTTGATTTATATATCATTTTATTACCAAAACCAAATGGAATCCCCTATATAATATATTTTTTGGATAATTTCATAGGCCATCCCACATTACCCTAGATGATTGAGTGGATTAATAGATTTATGGTTAAGAGTGCATTAGTGGATGATCGTAGTGTCATGGTTTAAGAATTGGATCACCATGAGGCTCAAAATCAATGATGGTGTTTTTATATATCACTAATAAAAATTATTTAGAAACAATATTTTTCATTGATCGATCTAACACAGCGTAAGGGGGTTTATTTATAGGGTTAATAATTTTTTAGGTATTGAGATTAACTTGAACTATTAGTTTCTATAAATATATATATATATATATATATATTTAATAATTTGTTTTTATAATGAATTTCCCTCCCTATATCAAAAAATTTAATACTTATTCTTCATTGATTTTTTATTACATCCTACACCCCATTATTTTGATTCGTAAAATGATGTAAAAATATGCTAACATTAATCAATACTGAGTTTGGGTTCAATTCCTTTATCCCACCATTCTATAAGGCTATATAATAGAATTTTCTTTTCAAATGATTGAATTATAAGTAGGAGGACTGATAATTACTCATTCATTATATATAATAGTGAATTTTTTTCATGGAATCAGTGTTGGGGATTAGAGTAACACAGGATATGTGAGGGAGTGAAGGGAATCTTATGAAGGTGTTGGTAAATGTGTATTCATCAAATAGATTAAGTGGGTATCATTGGAGCTGAAATTATGGGAGATTTAGAGCGATGGTTGGATGGAATCAGGACATCAATAACGAGGGTGTGACAGTAATGGAGCAGGTGAATGAACTTTCATGTCCTATGATGTGTGGTTGCTTTAAAATAAAAACAACTTTCATTTTTTTAGGTATGAGTGGATAGAATCTATCCACTAGGGACACCATTGGTTCAGTAAAACAAGATCTTGGTGTTATGGTGGGATTATAGATAAACTAAAGGTGTATGCAATGTAAGAGATATGTGTGATGTATGTTAAACTTTCTATAAAATTTCACTATACAAGTCAAGTTCTATGGAAGAAGACATGTCGTGTGTATCCCAATGTAAAGCATCTAGGATTACACATTTAGTCAAATATAACAAGTTGTGCTAGTATCTCACACCACATATGACCCTTCCCTTCTATCATTTCAAGTAAAGAGAGTCCGTTCCTAGGAGGCCCTATGTACCCTCACGCCATTGGATTTGAGGCACAACCAATTTAACATTGATAGTTCACGTGCATAGGCAAATGAAACTTTCCTAGTTTCATTCAAGACTCTACACACCATGCATAAATTGGAGTACATCCCATGTTATTTGGAATGTGAATAGGACTGAGAATATAGAACATTTCGAGTTCCATCCCATACTATACATGTAGTGTTTTATACTAACACACCATGTATCATATGGAAGAGGTGTTGTGTAATAAAACATGACATGAGTAGTTCCAGTCATAGTGAAACACATAGTGTTCCCCATGGGTCACGTAGTGTACCTATTCTATGGAATGTTAGATCCATTTTTCCTTCTTAAACAAGAATTTTAATGAACTTTGGGGTGTTCCCACAAACCTTATTAGTATGGGTTTGTTCCCTAAATCCATCCATAAGAGGGTATAGTCAGGTATCTAATCCTATGAATTAGATTAGTGATCCCCTATGCGGGTTAGTTTAATAAAAAGTGATGTAATCTTAAATGATTCTGAAGGTGTGATCCCAGATCTTCAATCCCTTGGTTCAGTTATGCATCTCACATTTTTCATACAATGTGTTTGATATCCATCATATAATCTTAATTAATGAAGGTTTAGGTATCCCCCATAGACCCATGGGCATGATCCCCTATTTCATAACAACATCTATTGTATACTACTATGTTTTAGTCTAATTTATTGAGTATCTTGGATGGTTTATATTAGATTACATGGTGTTATAAATTTCAAAAGATGATGATTAATTCCTCTTAGATTAGTTTCATTAATATAGTGAGACATAACGTGTGAGTTATCCTAAAATGATGTTAATTTTGAGCCTCTATAGATTCCTAGGATAGAAGTGAAGACATGCCCTCACATTGATACTTGTTATCTACATTGAGTAGGTTTTGGTTGATTGGATCCTTTCATATGAGATTTCATCCCTTTGTTTCTTTTTTTTTGGGTGATTTCATGATTTGATAATGGGTATGTATATTCTAACTCCCTACATAGGATTTGGCCACACATGTTTAGTATTATCTAGATGATAGTACGTTCAATGGAGCACTGAGTGAACCAGGACCAAGTGGATACTAGTTGTGCTAGACAAAGCATCAATGGTTATATGATTTTTCATATTTATAGAAAATCCCTTTTTTGGAAGGTTTGACTCATTTGAAGTTTTTTGGGCTCGTATTTGGTAATTTTTTGTTTTGTTGACCCCCTTATTTTATTCTTATTGGGGATATATGTAATGTATAAATTTATAGTATTGATTGTTTTCTTTTACGAACAACCCTAGAGTATTGATATGTGTTCTTATGTACATGTACGTCATCCTAAATCCTCCCATATGTGTGTTATTCCTACTCAGTGCTAGTACATGTCCTTGGAATTTAGAGTTTGGATTGGGGTGTTATTTTGAGATTACCATCATGATGTTGGTATCAGAGTAGGTCATATTAAGGCCATAGTGTGGAGATATTCTAGCTGTGATATTCGGTTTCAGAGATGGTAAATAGTGTTAAAGTGTATCAAAATCATATCTTAGGAAAGGGAACACAGTGATGGTGCAATGGTCGATTAATCCATTCACTGGTAATCTAATAACCATCTTTTGGGAACAGATCATTTTAAAACTAGTTGATAGGAAACTATTACCACATTTATCATATATACCATGGTTATAAATTTCATGTCTTTCTTGATTAATCTCCCTAGATATTATATTCAAACTGTGGTGTTTCTTGGTTAAGACTATATGCTTCTATGATGATAGCCTGTTAGGATTATATTGTAGGATCACAATTATTATGCTATTTTTCAGGAAGCTTCACTATTTGGAACAATGTAGGATAAATTTACTCTAGCAGGATAGTGAGAAGTGTCTCCACATGTTGAAAAATATGTTCACCATCTTCAGTAATTCAGGTAGATTATATGAAGATGGTTGACAAGTGGTTAGTCCAAAAAGTACTGGGTGATGATACACCATGATGAGATCACTTCATGAGTTTCATATATAGATAATGTAAATGTTTGGTGGTGAGACACCCACCACAACTTAGGCATACTATAATAGATTGAGTCTATGGTTCTAGTGTTTCACATCATTGGGACACCTTTTAATGGTGGTCTAAGTTGTGATAATTATCAATGGAAAAATATGATGTTACTGGAACAATGTTTTAGTGATGTTTTTTGTGTCTTTAATCATAAAATTAATATGGAAAAGTCTTCCACTGAGATTGCTAATTTGGGGATGTAATTTCACACCTTGTGGGTGAGTAGGTGCCAAAAAAAAGAGAGAGTGTCTATTTGTGTAAGATTAGTTCCTATGATTATTATGTTTTAGATAGTTCTTGAATAGATATGGTGTATGGGTTGTATTTGGTTATGGGGAAAAAGTGGGAAGAGGGAAGGATAGCTTCATGCAGTAAGGGATTGTTACTTAGAGGATCAGAGAGTTTTTTTGAGGTATAACATATGTCTTCTCTACTTCATCTTTAGTTTTATTATCCAATTATTTGAAATATTTTCATAATCACACCACTTATTTATGACATTGTGATTATAATGCATGTATATAGATTTACCCATTCCTTTAGAGTCTAATAACATGGATGACCCAGTGATCACATACTTTTTCTCATAGTGTGACATTACTCTATGATGATACAGAGCCTTGTGTGGAATATTTCCAAAATAGTTATGAGGCCCTATGACTTTTTACATTGTATAGACTAGTTTCAAATAATATAATCCCAATTATGCTTTTGTAGTGATGTTTATAGAGTATCAATGTTCATGGAACATGATTTTCCTTCCATAATGACAAGGAATCCCAAGAAAGGTATGGAGGATCACATATTCAATTTAATATATTTGACTCCATATCAGTTGGCTAGTATGGCCCATGGAGAATCATATGATATGAGCATTCACTTTCCTATAGTGGTGGAGAATTAGGGGGTCATATGTACTGATCATTTTTGAATCTTACCTCCCTATAAAAAGATTCAGTGATTATTAGAACTAAACCTAGGGAAGGATTTTTATTTGTGTTACCATATCAGATAACCCTTTAGATCTATAAGGGATGAAGGTAACATTAGAGAACCTAAAGAAAGGTTCATTTTTAGACCTAGTCTGTTGCCATAAAAATCCCTAATGTAATTCTATAATAATTTTTATGTGATATTTAGGTTGTTCATTACATAACATTTATTATATTTGTTGATTGTCAGGATCTACTATGAAACCCAAAAAATCGATGACATCTTCAACTAGTGATTAGTGGATATTTTTTTCTTAAAAATTGACCTTAGGATGGGTTATCACCTAAAATATTTCCAAAATAGGATATGCTCATGTTATATTTAAATAATTAAAATAGTTATGATTAATTCTTGGTGATACATTTTGGAAGATTGGATTCTCTAATAATTTTTATAATATTTATAAACCTGGTAATTCAACCCTTCCTGGATTGGTTCTTGTAAGCATTCGTTGAAGGAAACCATGTGTACTCATCATCAGAGGTTTATCATGTGATAAACTTTAGGATGTTTTGGAACATTCTGTAATAGAATCATCATTATAGGAATATCACTATGTGATGTATCTATATTTGAGAGGTCCACTTATCCATATATGCCTTCTCAGATTTGGGAGTAATAGTGGACGTAGAAAAAATGGTTGAAGTGTTAGCATTGAACCTACATAAGATTGTGACTGAAGTATATATATTCAATTGTAGAGTAGATATCCATCATATATTGGGCCTTACTCACCCATTGTCTGGGCACCTATGATAGCTTTTACATGAAAGGGGAATCCTTTCAAGAGGGAAGATAATAGGTTGTTTACATTCTAGGAGAATTAATTATGGTGGACGATGCCCCAATCATATGACTACTAGATAATTTTTATGATAATTTTGTTTTTGACATTTCCTCTATAGATGTACATATATGAGTTTTGATTCAATGGAAATCAGTGGTTATGTATGTGTCCTAGTAGGTCAAACCCAACATTCAAATAATTTTTTAACCATGACATAGAGTTGACATAAGTAGTTTTCTCGCACTATACAAATGATGACTAAATCTTAAGAGATCTCTTTAATAACCAGATATCCATTTGATATACTCATAATGATTGTTTTGTTAATAGGGAAAATATAATCCTTATTTGAGGATGGATGATGGTACTAGGCATGCTATGATAAGTAATGCTAGGAAAGATTCATGCTTTTGCATTAGTATTTCATCTGGGAGAGGTGAGGATATATCATGATCCATTAGCATTGTTTTTTTATACAAGGTTTTTTTATGGTTTTGTGGAGATTCTAACACAATGTATAACCTACCTAAAGGTGAAGGGCACAGAGATGTGTCTGGAGTCAAAGTGGGATTTTTGATCCATTTTTATAGTTAAGGAAATTCCATATTCAATGATTTTTCATGATGTTTTCTATGTGATTATAGATCGAGTCAACAAGTCAGCCCCCATCCTTTCAATTTGAGAGAGGAGCATAGATAAATGATTTTTATATGTATGTGTAAAGGAGTTATTTTATCTTAATGGAATTTCTTGAATGACCATTTTAGAACATCTTTATCATTTCATATCATGATTAAGGAGAGCTCTATATGAGGCTTGGAAATAAATTTTTCTTTATTTTGGTGTTTATACCACTAATTAGATGTCTATAAAAATTAGAATATTCACATTTTGGAGAACATGATTATTATTTTCTTGTTAGTTTTCTCGATAACTCATGATATCATCTACCATTGGGTGATATTACATTCATAAATATTTGGGACTCCACCATTATTATAGTACCATTTGAGTCCATGTTTAAGAGACCCTATATGTTACCATTATACTGACTAGATCCAAAGAAATGTATCTTATGGATGTAGATTTTGTGTGACCAACTGTGGTGAAGGTGGAGTTCATCCATTGAAAAATGAGGTTTCTTTGGATAAATCATGAGTCCTCTGATGATCAATGATGAATTCCTTCAGAATTCGGTTGTAAAGACCATTTGACTTTGACGGTCTCACCTTAGAGAGTATTTTAAATTTTTGTATGAGGGAGAATACAATATCTATGTTTTATATGAACTATTTAATTGTTTCATTGGTTAATATGTGTGGTATACCACTTGGACCTAACATCGTATTTAGACCAGGTTCACATCATATTCCACTTTTCAATGCTGAGAAAATATGTGCACAACCCATTGATTGTTTTCCACTGGGGTGATATTTACTTTTAAAGTTGACTTACATTTTCAAGTATCATGTTGTTTTTTGTTAACTAGATGGATAATACCATTAATGGAAAATGGTCTATGTTGGATATGTGTTTTTTGGGAGCATTGGAACCTCTATGAGAGATTTTGGATGTGGGACATCCAGATGTGAGAATAGTATCCACACATATCTAAGTAGGATTTTTTATTTTTTAGATGAAGATCCTTTAAGGAGGGATGTAAAAACTCTAATATCATCAAGTAATACTTTGGAATATTTCAAATAATATTTTTAGATAAATTTATAGAGTCGACATGGTGTTTTGTGGACCACGAAGCCTAAATTTTGATATATTAGTAATATTATTTTTATCATATTACATGCATGTATGTTTTTAGAAATTATGGAATAAATCTCGAATGATTTCTCTATTGGGATAACTAAATATACATTTAATATTTTTATTTTATATTAATTTAAAAACCCAAATAGAACCCCCTTTATTAAATATAAGATTTTTTATTCCTAATGCATAACTAAATTACTATAGAAAACAAATAGGATGGAGAGAACTCCAATGGATAGCATGTTGGAGGGTGATCATAGGATCATAGATCGAGGATCAGAATACTGGGAGGCACATCATCATTGATGTTTTTTTTGGATCTCACCAACAAAAACAATTTAAAAATTTTCATCATAATTGATCGATCTATCCCGTGGTAGGGTGATTTATTTTTAGCTTTAATCCATTTTTATTATTTAAAACAAACTTGAATTAATTCCCTTTAAATAAATTTTTGTATAGTTATTTTTAGTTTTTTCTAATTAATGATTATCTTTTTGTATCATGGAATTTGGGATATTTTATTCATTTTATTTTCTGATTATATAATCCACCCCACTTTTTAGATTCTGAAAAGGATGTATAAAAAACAAAATCAGCAGTCGATGTTCACCTTCTGTTATGTACCATTCATTCTCCATTATTTTATTTCCATCACTGGAATTTCGATACAATGATGATTCAATGATACCTTGGAGTAACAATAGTTGTGAATTCATTCTTTGGAACAAAAGATCATGGAGGTGATATCAATTATTCCTTCGGGATATGTGATCATTGTGTGGCAGTGATTTTGGAAATCTAACAATGGAGTGGGAAATTGTTTATTGGCGAACCATATTTAGTGATTATATATGGAGGTGCAATATTGGGATATTGTGAACATTGAGTGGACATAATCCAAAAACTAATAATAAAAATGATACATTAATGGAGTGTTTTATGGGTATTTCATCACTCATCTTATATGGGGGGTTATAATTGTATGCACTGGTGTATGTTGTGCTATTATTGTATAGAATCTGGTTACTAGCGACGTTTTAGATTTCATCAACCCAGATCCAGGAATTATGGTGTAACTCTACATGCAACTCAAGGTGGTGTATGTGTGGATTAGACTTTTTAATCATGAAATATTTTCTATGATATTACATTATACATCGTCTTTACTAATTAAGAATACACGATGTGTGTACACCTCTATGGATGGATAAGGGTACATACTGAATTAAATGTCCAACACCATGTGGGAATCCTACATATTGTGTGACCCTTAGAAATCTAGATCAGCATGTATAGAGTTTACATTCATATGAAGTCATGTGAACCAACACAACATGTGATTGATGGGATACAATGTGTACAATGAAATGTTCATGTCCATGGGTATAAGAAAAAACCAATGTGCCATCCTAACCTCTACAAAAAATAACTAATTTATAGTACACCCATTGTGCTTATAAAAGTACCAGGGATTTGGAAGACATCCCACGATGAGTGTCATCATGACCTCCATACATAGTGTGTTGTAAAACACACCATGTATCTCGAGGAATACATTTCTTGTTATATGGAATAACTTGGGAAGTTCCAAAATTAATGAGACATGTCGCATACCTGAAGGGACACATTGTGTTATTCAAGGGAATGATAGAACCCATGTTCTCCTCATACCATTTTTTATGATCTTGGGAGAGTTCTCTAAAATTATATTAGTGTGGGTCTGTTCCCTTAATTAATTCATAATAGGGTACATTGAGTTATCTCATCTGGACCCTAATATTATGGACCTCCTATACAGGTTAGATACAAATAGATTTGGGTCTCCCAATGTGTGGCTCAATGTGTGATCCTATATAATCCATTCTAATATTGTGCCAGGTATCCAATTTCTATCATCCATGGTGTTTAATCCCCATCTCAATTATTTAATCCAGATAATTTCAGGAATCCCCATAGAATCAATGAATAATACACTATCTATATATTGAAATTGATTATGTTTATGTAAATAGTATTTTGATCAATTTTATATCTTGAATGGTCCATCTCCATTTCCTTAGTGCTTCTTCCTAGAAATAACTGATGAGTATGTCCTCTCAAATGAGTGAAATCACAATTGTGAGAATCGATGGTTGAGTTCTCTTAGAAGTATGTTAACTTTTAACCATTAATATAATACAAAATAGGATATAGGGATGTGACCTCATTTTGAGACATCTTGCCTATCTTCTGCATACCCAGTTTTATGATATACTTTCTTGCGATATGATTTTTTTTTTCTTATTTTTATGTGATTTCAGGTTATCCTATTGGGCATTTTTATACTCACCCTTTCATGGGATATTACTACACAAATCATTATTTATATATACAGTTAACCTTTGGATAGAGTACTAGGAGGAAGAAGAGAATGCAAGGCTTACTAATTCTAGATGGACCATAAACGATTCTATAATTTTTCATATTGATTGTCGTCCAATTATTTATTAAGTTGGAATAATTTTCTATTTTTTGGGATTAAATTTGGAACTTTATACTTTTTGTCACTAATGTTTTACTATAATTATGGATTATTATTATATATTAATTTACAGTGTCATTTTTTTTCTTTTCAGTATTATATTGGTGTGTGTGTGTGTGTCCAGATACATACGTATCAGGCCTCCTATAAGTGTGACATAACTACTCAATCCTAGAAAGAATCCCCTAACCTATTTGAAGGTTGATTGGGGGTTCATTCCTGAATTACCATTATATAGGAAGGCACAAGTGGGGTCAGTTGTGTCACCTTATTTCGACTAAGTGGTTGGAAATATTTCAATGATCATTACTACCGCAAGTTCATTATTCAATCATTTTTTCCAGTTACCATAATCCACTTCTATATGATGTAATCTATTGAAACACCACCACATGATTTATCCAGAATGTAAACAATAATAATTAATTATTTATTAATTCCATTTCATGAATCACAACATGAACATCCTGATATTTCACAGATAACATCATATCTTACTTTCCATCACCATATTTACAACATGATTATTGTTTCATATAAATATCTAACCTTCAACTTGCAATTAACTAAATAGTATACTCTTCCATTACATTATTTCCCTAAAAAAATAATATTCATTTCAAATTTCTATTTTATAAGAATATATGTACAATTTTTTCATTCAAGTAAATATCTTTTTTCATTTACTAAATATGAACCTTTTTTATCATCACCTTATGTTATTGCATCCACCTTTTCTTATTCTCAAAAACCATGGTTTTGGTGTATTTTAAATAATGTTTCCACTATTTATATACATGTTTAGTCCTTATGATATTCTTGGAACTCTTTTATGGATCATCATTTCGATATTTGGACTCTTTACTTTATAAATAGTGGAACAATACTTAAACAATACTAGCAAGATTTGTATTTAATCGCTCAAGGAAGAAGGAAAAATACAATTATTTGTTTTCTCCTCTATACAATACACAATTTAATTTATGACCAATGTCTTGTGTCAGTGATCTATGTTATTGTAACACCCGGATGATTTTACGAAATATTATCTCCAAATAATTTTAATTCATCAACATCTTGCACTGTACGCAATCGTGAGTTTAAATGAACATTGAGATTCTATTTGGGTAAAATTAACATTTTAACCATGATTTTTGGTCAGCGATAATATATATAACTATATTATGAAAATGTATGGTGATTCCATTCACTATAAATTATTTATGAAATATATAAATCAGTTTTAATTTTTATTTTTTTAATAAAATGAGTTAATTACTATTAGTATATGAAATTATTGAATTATATATGTTATATACTTAATAAAATATTGTTGATACTCATACAATAGATAGTGTTGCCATAGGGTAAGAATAAAAAATATTAGATGTATAAAACCATATATTTTTTAAGGTTAATTTTACACCTTTTAATGAAAACCCCATTTCAAATTACTATTTTGAAACATTAATTATTTTTATATGAAAACATAAACATGTTCGTTGGAAGTGATATATAAAAATTTACTTTTGATAAATTTTTAATATTTTTCTGATATCATTGATGTTTTTATATAGAGTAAAAATACAATTAAATTTAATTTGATACAACGTATTTCTTCAAAATAATTTATATGGTTAAATTATAATATTTAATAGTTTTAAATTTTAAATAGAATATATTTTTATCACTAAATATAATTTATGACATTATCAGTAATTGTACATTGAATTCAAATGTAAATTTAATTTAATATTTGGTAATGTTTTAACTTTTAAAACCTATTCACTCTTTCAAATAACATGATTAATTTTAAATTCATTACTATAACTTATCTTCTTTAAATTTTGAAAAATAGATATTATATTTGTAATAATTTGGGACAAATTATATAAATAGCTCTATTTTATATTTGGTATTTATGAATAGAAACTTTGGGAATTTTTATTAATATAGTAAAAGGATAAATCAAGAAATTCATGATAAGAATACTATTATAATGACACTATAACACTTGTCTTAATATCATTGGATTATATTTTTTTGACCTAAATCATCCTTGTGTCGAAATGGAGCCATTTGGAAGCCAATTAGATGACATTAAAAAGTTTATTTTATTTTATTTAATGAAAAACTAAATATTTCTTACTCAAAATTTAATACGTGTATAATTTATTATAAATATTTTTATAGAATATAAATTATAATTTAAATATTCATTTGAAATCTAAAATTATTTTATTCATCATGGAAGGTTATCTGTAATTTTTATGACATAATATAATACCTTCAAGTATTATAATTTGATGATGAAAAAATTAATTAATTCATTTGAAATCAATAATACCATTTTTAATAAATAATGATAACAAATATCAAAATTCCAAAACAACTGATCAAATCTTATTTTTCTAATATATATGTTCCATAAACATACAAGTGTTGTGTTATTAGCCTTTTGGAGCCTTATAGATGATATTGTGACACATATATTATTTTATATAAAGTGATGTTGAATATGTCACATTCATTATCTAATATGTATAATATTTTAACTGTTGGATTTTCAAGAACATAAATTCGATTAAAAATATTTTTATGAAAACAAGAAGATTTATCATCATCTTAGTATTTTATTTTTCATTTTTATTGAAAAATATATATATTAAATAATTACACAAAATTTATGTAGTAATTATTTTAATAATAGAAATAAAAAATAAATGTTATTAAAAATATTAAAATAATAATATTTTGGGATAATTAATATGTCTAATGAATTTTCTATATTACCTTCACAACATTAAAATATATTAAAATAGTTCATTCAAAGTATAAATTTTATCTTAATACTTTTAAAAATCAATGAATTGAATAGTGTAAAATTGACACCGTTGGTTGTTTATCAAAAACATAAATTATATAATTATTTAAAAATATAAAACATTTCTAAAAATATATAATAATTATTATATGGTCTAAAATAATCTAAATTATTTATATATGGTCTAACTAACATCATATAAGTAAATATTTTACCCTTGTAATATTGAAATATTTGTCAGACTATTTAAAAATTAAATAGAATAACTATGTGTTAATTAAAATGATACGGTTTGAATTGACAGGGAACCTTTTATAAAATATATTGTTTGATGAGATTAAAACCCTATATCATATTATCCTTTAAATTGGAAATTTTTTAAAGTATTTGGATAATGAATTTTTTAAAAAAAATTAATATTTTTTTAGAGATCCCCAAAGGTCCCCTCCCACAATTATAAAAGGGCACCTCCTCCCTCATTTTTCAATTCACATTGATCCATCATGCTTGGCCATCCCCAAACAATTTCACATCTTATATTCACTTGTTACATTCTAGTGGTCCTTGTATTCTTCAAAGACCAACTCTACTGCTCTAAGATGACATTTAGAAGAAGCACATCGAAGAAGAGATAATATCCTCTACAGATTCATTCAAAATTCATTCTTCTTATACTTCCTCTTCAAGATTTGTTTCATTATAGTGTAATAAATCCAGTATAACATATATACAAATATTTTATTTTGATTTTAGAACAACAATAATCCACTTTCTATCAATCCTATGAAAAATGAAATCGTACTGCATGTGTAGATATGTCTTACCATCACCATGTTGTAGTGTTATCTATTTCTAACCACCACCTTTCATAGATTGGTATAATGATAGAAATACTAAATAAATTTTATTAATATGAAAATATATTAATTCTTATATATTATACATCATTAACTTCAACAAAAATCATTAATTATAGGAATGATATCATCACTCGTGCGTACGTACAGCCTACCGTCTCCACGATGTGATATGATTAATTCTACATGATCATCATTGAATCAATATTATATAAATGTACAGAATAAGTAAATATAGTATGTATTATGTTAATATCATTTTTAATGAGATAAATGTGATATAAGAAGGGGAACCAGAACTTATTCAACAAAACATGCTCAGGTAAAGGAAACAGTTAATACCCATATAGAAAGTATCAATGAAATGTTAATGACAGACATATGATAATATGATCTTATATGATATCATAAAATATTCTAGGATTTTATAATAATTCAATGACATTATTTATGTCACCATAATGTATGTTTAGATAGAAACTTGGGATATTGGACCTAAGGTAAGGGATAATATCACAATCTCATTTTTATTTGAGATTGTTTAGGCGTGTGTATTTAATGGGTTATATTTATCTTCCACGTTCATGTTTCCTAAAATATCAAGATTATATATATTATTATAATTTTTTTAAAAATAATGTTTTACCCATTGGTGAGTTGTTATAAAACGTTGTGGAATGAAGCTTTTTTCGTTATTCGATATGAGTTACTTTTGACATTTCCAGAAAAAGTATGAAGATATTGTTTTTTTTTAATTTATACGGTATGACCAGATTTTTTCATCTTCATATTGAACTTATTTACATGAAGCTTCCACTACATGATTTCATATTTATTTTCAATGAAATTATTTTCATTTAAAATTTTGTCGCATTTTGAAGAAATAATATGTTTTTGAAAAGAAATGATATTCTCCACAAGAAATAATTTCAAGTGTTTTATAAAAATTATTTTCCATCTAAGATGACGTTATCTTAATAGGGTTAGGTTACTATCCACATTATTAATATGATTTTATATGTTTTATGATGGGATGTTATTTATTAAATCCATTAGTTTTATATTGATTATGGTGGAATGATGTTTAAAAACCCATTTTATTCATTGGGTTATGCTATATTGAATAATTAATTCTTTTTGTGGATCATGTTATAAATATTTCATTACGAGATTGGTGAGACCTATATCTCCCTCTAATTCATTGGGTATATATTTAAATATAATGAGATAGAAAAGTCTATAACAGGAAATGATATTTGTTCAGTAATATAGGGCTTGAACAAGGCGTGAACTCGGTTCATTAGTGGACTTTGTCCGCTATGACGGTCTTGGAAATGAGGCTTCACTAATATGAAATTATTTTATATGATTAAGTGTATTCCAAAAAACATCACGTATTATTTTATGAATTTTTGGATTATGTTTATTGATTATTAATAACATTCATGACTTATCACATAACATGATATCATGATCTTTCTTATACAGTATAAGATTTTAAAATGTTATGTTCTTATGTCTTATGATTATGTTTTTATTTACATCTTCCATATTTATTGTTACGGATCATCTGAGCTAACCGTTTCATATGTTTATTTTCCACAGGTCATGAATATTGGTATTAAGTAAGATATGTCAAAAGAGGTCTTTTTATAATGAAACATGTTAGAGACATTGAAGAAGACTTATAAAACTATTGTTTATATTTCTTAGTTTCTATATAAACTATACCTATATGGTCTTGTCGTGTATTTATTATATTTTTAATTAATATTCATTAAATTTTATGTAATATTATTTTATGTTATATATTGGTCTTTATGGTTGGTATTCGGGGATATGTATAGTTATCCTTTGAAAACAAGGATAATAAAACCATAGTAAGAACCCATAGGATATATCGAAGTAGAGGCCACAGTCCAAGTGTTTTATATGTGATCAAGAATAACCTAGGATAAAATATAATGTTTTGTAAAATTGAAAAAACACTTCTTCATTATGGGTTTTTGCGATTATGACTGGAGTTTCTCACCATATTCTTCTTTGTTTTAGTCAATGGTTGGATCCAAAAGGAACCACATTAATGATGAATGCGACGATAAATACAATGATTTTCCTCCAGAGTAACCAATTTTTATTGGAGCTATAATGAAAAATATTATAGCTATGATCACATAACTTTATCAAGATATGAATATTGCAGTACTTCCAAACAAGTAAAGGGGGGTCGTAATTTTGCTGATTCCTTAATTAGGTAGAATCCACCTTCTTTCAGTGGGTCATTTGATCCACTAGTGGATGAACAATGAATCAGTACCACTAGAAGGGAAATTTTTTTTCTCAAATGTCCAGATCACGATAAAGCAATCTTTGTAGCCGATCATTTGTAAGGTGAAGTTGATCAATTATGGTCCCTTATCAATAATACTAGGTAATGATGTGCAATTAAATCTATGTAAGGGGAAGATTTCAAGAAAATATTTTTCAATAAGTACAGTCCTGGTATTCTTTGAAAAAATATATGGAGGAAGTTCCTTGAACTTATGAAAAAAGATGATGAATTTGTTGGTACTTATGATGAAAAATATTAAAAGACTTCCACAGTATTCTTCTGGAACTATTATCCAACCTGAGAGTAAAATTGACCAATTCATTGGTGCCTTATAACCAATTCTCATAAGAGAATAATCTATAATATACATCAACAACTATGAATAAATCATTCGATCTAATCTCAATGTTGATATGGATATTGGAGTAACTTATAAGTCCAATGGGGTTTATAAGAAGAGAAAAATGGAACTCAAGGGAAAATCTAATGACCATAGATAAAATATGATTAGGATTTTTTTCATTTTGAACTTTTTTAATCAAATATGCAGGGAATTTTCTTAAAGTGACTTGTCATTTTTTTAAGTGTGGAAAATAATATCATCAGGTAGTTGAATGCCTAAGTGATGGAAAAAACAAGTCTAATGATGCATATAAAGAAAATGATATTGTTGGCGCCAAAAATACGGCCCGAAAGAAAGGATGGAAAAAGACCGCTGGTGGGCTGCCTCGCGAAGCACAGCCGCGACGCCCAGCCGCGATGCCCCGCCGCGAAGCACCAACGTGAAGCGCCCCGACCCTCGCGGCCTCGCGATGATCTGGAGGCGGTAATGCACCGCGAAACCATTTGATGTTCGCGAGCCGCCGCGAAGCACCGAAGGCGGTAATCCTCCGCGAACCCATTTGTCATTCGCGAGCCGCTGCGAAGCTCTAGAGGCGGTAATGCTCCGCGGACGACGTTGATGTTCACGAGCGCGCCGCGAAGCACCGGAGGCGGCGCGCGAGCCCTGCATCGCGGCGCCCCTTCCCTATAAATAATGGACTCTCCCTGAGTCCCGAGGACGGACAATCCGACCTTTCGGATTCTCCTCTCCCGAATCGCGAAGCACTCTTTGCCCCAGGAATCATGAGCTCCGCGAGGTATTTCTACTTCGCGAGACGACTCTGCTTTGTCTCGTTTTGAGCCCCTCTTCCGAGAGGGATTCCCTTCGTGAATCTCAAGGGCGTTCGCGAATGAAGGGGATTCCCAAGGGAACCCGGGCAGCCGCGGAGCGTTTATGCTTCGCGAAACGCCCAACCCATGCTAGTAATCCCTATGCCAAGGCAGGATAACTATGCATCGCGAAGCACATTGCATCGCAGGACCCTGCTTCGCGAGGCACCCCTTCCTCACGAGGTAGTGCTCCGCGAACACTGTTCTACTTCACGAAGCACCTTCCACTCACACCTATGCCCCATGCTAAGGACAAGGCACTCCACTTCGCGAACCACACTCCTATGCTTAGCGATTCCTCTTCTCGTACGACCCTCCAGGTTTGCACGATGTGATTTCAAAGTCCCAAGGACAATACCACCCGTAGCGTTGCTTTGCCTAATGCTTCTTCGCATAGGAACGCTAACGGCTATCGCTTCTTCGCATAGCCATGCTAACGTGGACCCCTTGATGGTTCGTCCCACGACCCCCCTTTACCATGGTTTTACCGGTACCTTCCCTTCCCCAAGGACCAGAGGGTACTGGTTATGTAAGTCCTAGGGGTGTGGAGTGAACCCACCTCATCCGAGCTGCAGGACGTTAAACTGCCAAGCACCACGTCCTTAACACATGATGTTAAACTGTGATCCGACCTCGTGCCCCTTGCGAAGGGTCCCCACAACTCGAACATTTTTTACACCACTCGTCCCCACGGGAATGGAACTCTTCCTCACATGGAATGAGATCCTCCTTGTCGGAGTGGCGTATGTTCGTAGGAGAAGGGCGACCCCAGTTCCCCAACGGATGAATGCACCCCTGCATCTCCGTACTTCCCCACTACCAAAGTCGGTGGAGGGCGTGATATGGGACGAGGTACCTCCCATCATTGGACCAAGGTCCATCTTTCTCGCGCTTTGTCGCACCCTGGGCCGCCCTTGCATAAGTCCCAACACCAACCATTTCTAGGAACCTTCTGCCTAATAGTCCTACCTATATGACTCTAAACTGTAGTAGTCCCTATGTTCCAAACATTGGATGCCTCTTCCATTAAACAAGAGATGCCTTGTGCGCCAAGCATAAGATGTCTAATGCCATGATCACAGTGGCGTAACATCAAGAGCGTTGGAATCCATCCAAACATTCCATCACTCCACCTCACGCTTTTCGTGTCCTTTGTTTGGATCGTCATTCCACTTCCATGTCTGGAGGGACCCCCTAACAGTATGGATGCTCGACCTATGGTCCGCCTGCTGTCCTGGGCCAACGTCCCGAAGGATTGATCGACAACACTTGTGACATGGTCCCGTGTTTCGAATATGGTCAATGGTCGACCCTCATTTATTGTCCTCATTTCTGGCTAACGTGATATGGATGCTGTGTTGCGAACATGGTCAGCAGTAATCCTCTATCACCACGCCAATCTCACGACGTTCTGAATATTGGGCATGTGATTCACACTTTTCAACTCCCTTTGTTGGGATAGATTCCAATTCCCTTGGCATTATCCTGCTTGTGCACTAGTGCATAGGTGAAGGCCTCAACCCATCAGTGAGTTGGGATGTCCTCATGGCCAGACATGAGGAAGACATTACGGGCAGCTTCCTAGCGTAAGCCCTATCCACCATTGTCACTCCATAGCGGCACCTGGGCCTCCATCCTGGAGTAAGTTCCAACACCATGGGCCGCTCAACGCGTAATCCCCTCTTCGCTTCTCACGGACGCACCCGTCGCGACGTGATCGTCGGGACCTTGCAACCTCTTGTTTCTCACACCGAGCATGACTCACGTGGGCTTAGAGTGAGCACCGACCCGGACCCCGAACATCCCACCAGAACTACGAGGTCTTTGATCCATGTCAAGGCATGGTACGTAGGAAGCCTCCACGAGATTCAAGCCCACCCGTCGTTCTTCCACGTCGGGTCTCATTCCCGTCTAGCATGACGTTAAACTGCGCATTCCCTTCCGAACTATGAGGTCTTTGATCCATGTCAAGGCATGGTACGTAGGAAGCCTCTATGAGGTTCAAGCCCACCAATAGTGGACCCATGGGTCTACTTTCACGTCGGTTCACCGATGGACTCATCTCTTGAACTACGAGGTCTTTGATCCATGTCAAGGCATGGTACGTAGGAAGCCTCCACGAGGTTCAAGCCCACCCGTCTTTCACGTCGGGTTTCACCCCCGTCCAGCACGACGTTAAACTGCACTCCGGTCCAGTGGTAAGCCATTGCGACCCATCCCAGTTGAACTATGAGGTCTTTGATCGATGTCAAGGCATGGTACGTAGGAAGCCTCTACGAGGTTCAAATCCACCATCCAGTCGTCCCGACCTCATTCGCGTCGGTTCACCTCCGTCCCGCATGACGTTAAACTGTATTCCCCAATCTGAACTACGAGGACTTTGATCCTTGTCAAGACATGGTACGTAGGAAGCCTCCCTGAGGTTCAAGACCAACGATCATTGGCCCAGGCCGTCTCCTTGTCGGTGTGCCATGCCCCCATCTCCCATTGGACCAAGGTACCTCATTTACGTCGGTTCACCGACACCCAATGCCCGCCATTTATTCACGTCAGGGTTCACTATCGTCCCGCACGACGCTAAACTGTATTCCCTAATCTGAACTATGAGGACTTTGATCCATGTCAAGGCATGGTACGTAGGAAGCCTTCACAAGGTTCAAGCCCACCATTAGTGGACCCACAGGTCTACTCTCACGTCGATACGTTGACGATCCCCATCGGGCCAAGGTCCACCTTCACGTCAGCTTATCGACGTCACCCCGAACTACGCAGACTTTGATTCACTGCCACGAGGATACGTAAAAAGCCTCATCAAGGCTCAAGCCCAACTTCACTGTCGTCCCCGCGATGGTCCCACTTCACTCTCCTTCCAATCCATTCATCAACCTACCGACCGTTCCGATTCTCGCCCGGACCATCTTATCCTAGTGAGACCATGTCGGCACGCTCTTCTTCACTATCGCCCACGGGCTGGCCCCGGTATCGATATCCCTTCAAGGAGGATCCTTCAATCCGATCTATCCTAGCTAATGCTCTGGTTGGGTTGATCCGTCTCCGCTGGACGTTAAACTTGCGACATACCCTGTGTTGAGCATGGGAAGCTGAGGAAAACCTCAGATATGTGTCTACGACATATAATTCCCCACTCTCGATGTGGGATGCCTCGGGCTTCCACGCCCTCGAGAAGCCTTGTGGTCAAGGATAACAGACAGACATACCAGGTACCCCAGCATCCAGACACACTACTGATGGCTCAACGTGACTACTCCCCTGACTGAAGGTTGCTGCCCTGACTGGACCCTTTGGAATGTCCCGACAGAAGCAGTGTAATTAACCGGCGTCCATGGAAACATGGCACTGGGAATGGTTTCAAGAACTACGTATCAAATCTATAAGGGAGACTCGGACTAGGTGATGAGTCCTGAGGAGGAATCCACAGGAGGAAGAACCGACATCCCATCATCCCGTTTCGATCAAGGAGAAGACATCCCTGAATAAGGAGCGAATGCCGCCCGCCTTTGGAAAGCGGGAATGCGGGGCAACAGAAGCGCCGCGCGTCCTCCCCCACGGACGGACGGGCGCGCGCCCCGGCGAAAGCATCGGAAACAGAATTGGTGAACCCGACGTGAAATTCTTCTCCTCAATCTGGAGATTAGTAGCGTCCGAGACACCAGTAGATTGACGTGTCACCGGATCTAGATATCTGGTGCTTGGTCCCGCCAAGAAAATAGCGGGCCTGTCGTGAAACTCACCGGAAGTCGGGGTAGTAGAACTTGGGGCAGTCTGTTCCGCAGCATATCGGCGTGGATCCTTCTCACAGACATGGAGAATGGACGAATGTTGGGGCACCGGCCGTCAATCCTTTTCCTCTCAATACTGATGAGTTGATCCCTTCGTTTCACAGGAACCAGGTTGCTGTTTCAGAGATGCGGTCACCATCTGCTCCTCGCCCACGCAGGGGCAGGGGCAACACCACGATGGCCACCCCACGTAGCGCCACTACCGCCACGACGGCCACCACATCGCGGATCACGGGGCACCCATGCCCCCTTTCCCCAACAGAGGTCATCCATCAAAGGGTGATCAACAACCTCGTGCGCAGGTATGAGGAAGAAGGGGTCATCCCAACCCGGGATATGGCCCGCCAGGACCTGGAGGCCTCCAGGCCCCGCCGTCAACGCCGCCCTAACAGGCCGCGCAGGGAGCCTCTACTCCCCACCCCGACATTCAACCGCTTCGAGAGCTTGTCTCCGGAACACCTTGACGACTCCTCGCCTTACGCTGAAGAGGAGGGCGCCGTCCGGCTTAGCCCGCTTAGGGTCCCGACCCAAGGGCCCCAAGCGAGAGCTCCCGCCCGGCTGCATTAGAGCCGCCGTCCGGCCCCGCAGGAAGAGCAGGCAGACTACGTCCCTGCACCACCTGCACCAGCTCGCCTGACCCGACGTTAGCGCCGGGCACGGGCTGAGGACGCTCGCCTAGGCGCGTCAACGTCGACGGCTACAGTGGCCCGAGCCACCGCCGACGTGCATCGTGAATCCCCTGCGTACACTGAGCAGGGGCACTCCTTCACCCAACCAGGATTGAGACCCCAACCGCCCCACGGGCAGGCTGGGTTGACTCTCCGGGTTGTAGGCCCAAGTGGCGATCGCTGCGAGCTAACCCGCGGTAATGACACCTCGTACGGAGGCCCTCCCCGTACCACTACTCCACAGAGCGTGGGCCTTCCCCGCTCCGAGGTTCGTCATGGAGGCATGTCTCGTGCTACCCCCATCCTGCCGGAATACCTGCCCCGCAGCAATGACGCTCAATGCGGAAACATTTCTCACGCCCACTATACAGGGTATGGAGTCCATCCTCCTGCCCCCGACCGCCAACCTAAAGGCACCGTCCATCCGGTCCTTCTCCAACGTGGGGGCCCTCCCTACGTCCTCTCTGCAACCGGCGAAGGTCCTCCTCACCCCAGCAACTCGAGGAGTGAAGGCCTGCCTCGCTCCACCCGCATCGACCATCGAGGTCGTCCCCATGCTTCTGCCAGTTCCAACAGAGGCCCCGCCCACATGGGTATTGTTCATGGAGGTCCTCCCCATGTACCCTTCGACATTTTCCCCGGTCCCCTCGCACCCCGGCTATCTCGAGTGGGGGCCCTCTCCGCCACGGCACCAGCGCCGCCCCGAGGCTGCCTGATAGGGGTCAACCATGTCCCGAAGAGCCACCTCGGGGCAGAAGAGCGGGTCGTCGCCGCCACAAGAAGAATCCCGGGAAGGCCCAGGTGGAGATCAAACCTGCCCGCTTCTCCGACTCGGAAGCAGAATGTGATTCAGTGATGGAACCATCTCCTCGTTCCTCCGTATCAAGGACTAGGGAAGGAACCAGACGCGTTAGCCTCGTTCTCCCAGAATTTGAGGTCCACTGGATTCCCGTCTCTCTCCGCAGGTACATCCAGGAGGAAGAAATCCTGGGAATTCCGCAGGTCTCGATCACGCAATCACCGCCTCTGTCACCAGAAGAGCCCTCTACCTCTACAAGAGATCACGTAGAGTTATTTTGGGGGCCAACGACGATAGGGAGACAACACGACCTGTCTCCGGTAGTCGCGGCTCCTGTTCCGGAAGCTGTGGTTATCAGCCCGTCGTATCGTGACATCGTGGCCAGGTCACCTCACTCTTCGGAGGATGGCCCAGAATTCGGCGGCCAGTCAGCTCGTTTGCCGTATTCTCCACCGCCGTGCTTACTATCCCAAAGGTCCACCTCGGTACCGCTACCGGTCCCTCAGTCGCCCCCAGTTGACGAGTGGGGAAACACAGGACCAGACCCTGAGTCCGAGCCTAGGAGCTTTTGGAGTATCCTTGCGGCGGATTACTTCCCGGAGAAGTTCTGGCCGACGACGACACTGAATTTCCGCATACCAGAGTCTCTTACCCCTGAAGACGTGGGGTGCTTTTGTCAAACCCTGTGGGAGACACACTTCTGCCTCCGTTGTGAACGGGTGGTGTACCCCATAAGTCGTGAGCACTTCGGAGAAATCGGCGAGCAATGCCGCCTGATCGATGCAGCCGCACTTCTTGTGGCCCAGCACCATGAGTCGCCAGGCCACCAGAGCGCCCTTCAACAAAAATGCGTTCAGAGTCTTAAAGCACTCCGCAGAATCGTCAGGGAAGCCACCCCCATGTGAAAGTCCGTGGTTGGGGACACTATGCCGCTCTCCTCTTCGACCCTATCCGACGGCAGCCCGATTCGCTATGCGATATCGAGGATATGCACTCAAGAGGGGTCGCAGTCCACATGGCCGAAATTGTGGATAAGGAAGATGAGCTTGAGTTCCTTGATGGAGACCTACCATCCGAGGGCGTACCGCCGCTGCTCGACCCGTCAGGGAGAGTTACCCATCAGCAGAGAAACCTGCTAGGCCTTCCCATACCCACCGAGTCGCGGGTACTCGGTCGAAACACTGGCAAGGGTAAGGAGCACGTCGGAACAGTCAAGCACTCCGACCCGTCCGCCTCTGTGCAGAAAACGGACGAAGATCCCGAGAAGGCCACGTTACGCCAGCAGCTTGCTGAGCAGAAAAGGCTGGTTGACGAACTCTTGGCTGAACGCGCCGCAGAGCGACGACCCGACTATGGTAATCCCAGGCTGGGGCAGCAGGGGCAGGAACAATTCCCCCCTGGCGAGATGCCTTCGGGCCACCCTGATCATGCTACTGCCGAAGACAGGGCGGAAGCTGGAACATACGGCAAGAGGGTGCGATATGTCTCGCCAAACCCCCCAGAGTGACGGGACAATCTGAAGAACCCAACCCGAGTTCCCCCAGTCGCCCCGCAGGTCGTCCAGCCAATTGACCCGCGAGTAGCCGAAGCCGTCTACCGTGTTAAAGAACCTGGAAATGCACTTGTGGTTAGGGATCCCCGTCAAGATAGGGACCCCCACCCGGAAGACCTTATTGCGGCACTCACAGCCCGCCTCGAGGCTTTGGAAACACGGCAGGTGGCGGTCCCACCGGATGGCAAGCCTTATCCCGCATGGGTGGATGATATGCCCGCACCTCCGGGTTTTGGGAACCCCACTTTCTCGCCCTTTAAATGGACAAGGGACCCGCCCCAACACTTGGCTCATTTTTCTTCCAGGTGTGGCCCCATGCTGGGGACCCCGGCTCAGCAAGAATCCGCCAAGATCCGATGTTTCGTACAGACATTGGAAGGTCCGACATTCGTCTGGTACAGCCAGCTCCCTATCGGATCGGTGACCGGTTGGGAGGATCTTCGCCGGCAGTTCTTATACCAATTTAGCTCCACCACGCGAAAGACCAGCATTGCAGACCTCTTCAAGTGCAAGCAAAGGCCTGATGAGCGAGTCGCAGACTTCATCGCCTGATGGAAGGGACTTACGTATTCCCTCGATATGCCACAAACTCAGGAGCAATTACTGACGATGTGTGTGGGGAATGTCAAGACAGAGCTGGTACCCTCCATGATTACCCAGAACTACCATGGAGGGTTCATAGATTTCTCGGACAAGGCTCAACGCCTCGAGGAAGCCCTGCAACAGGCCAGTCAGGCACGTTTGTTGCCCCCTATGATCCCAGCCAGGAGGACCGCCAGGGCTGAACCCGCCTCGGTGGCTCAAATAGAAGCCCCGAGGCAGCTGGAATTGCTGCCGGAGGCACCACCCCCGCAACCCCGTAGAGGTCCTCCACCTCAAGCACAGGCTCCCGCCCAGCAGCGACCACCTCAGAACCGACAGGTTCCCCCGCGCAACGCGCCACCGCCACCTAGGCGAGACAATCAGGAGCCGCCTCCTCGACAGGCCCCTCCGGCCCCTCTTCAGGACCAGGCCCACAGGTCCCCCTATCTGGAAAGAAGGTACCAGACCTATTCGTTCAACGAAGATCAGGTCCCTGGCTACTTCCGAAGTGCTCTAGAGTAAGGGATTGTGCGTCTGCCTGAGTGAAAAAGGCCGGCAGAGGCGCATCTCACCGATCACCCCAAATACTTCCCTTATCATCGGATCCTGGGGCACACCCTCAAGCGATGCTATGTGTTTAAAGACTGGCTTCAGGACCAGGTCAACAACAACATAGTCAAGTTGGGTCGAGCACCAGCGCAAGTGGCAGGTGTCTTTGTAGGATCAGAGATCGGCAGCGACAGTGACGGTGAGTGGCAGCAGGTCCCTAGCCGCGAATCCCAGAAATATGACGACTGGATGGCTCGAAAAACCGTCATCCGTTCCCAGGGTATCATCCGAGCGCGCCTGAAGCAGTCAGAACCTTCAGAAGAAGTAGATGGTGCCTCTGCATCGTCTTCACAGTCGACCTCTGCCCAAAAGGGCAAGAAGCGGCGACGCAAAAAGAAGCAACGTGCACCGCCAGTGCCATCGTCATCCCGCACTCTCGGCGACTTTATGCCCCCCCGAAATGGGGATCCCTCCCAGAATCCGCCTAGCGGTGGATGACTCCTCGAGCGATAGCCAAGGGTACGCTTTGGTTAACACCGTGGAGCTGGTAAAGCCCTATATGACCCCCGACGAGGGGGAACCCCAGGCAGACCTCCCCAACGTTTCCAGCCGGCGTCAACGTCGGCGGAATCGCAATCGCGCCGGTCATCGAGGTACGTCAGCAGGAACTTGTGGCCAAGCCGTACACGCTACCGAGACGAGGCAGTAGGCTCAGCACAGATCTCAGCATGCGCAAGCCCATCCAACACCCTCGGCTCTACCTCCACCTCCATTCGTGTTGCTGGATCGGGGGGAGCCGCCTCGTTCGTATCACAGCCAGTCTTGCCCGGCTACAGGACAGCCTCCACTGTCTGATCTTAGCCCGACGACTACTCTTCAGGCTTCTACTGGTAGGCAGCAAGATGTACCCAGTACTAGTTACTCGCCGGTTCAGCCAGCCGGACCCGCTGTGCATCCAAATGTCGAACGACCTCCTGTAAGCAGAGGTTCGCGTTTGGCACGAAAGTACGATGTTCTGAAGCACCTGGACGGCATCCCGGTGAGGCTCTCCATCCTTGAGGCCCTTCGCCTATCATTAGAAATGCGCGAGGCACTCGCCGAGGCCCTAAGGAGCCCCCTCCAGTTCGAGACGGAAGTAGCAGCTGCGGAAGCCTTCCATACCGAGACGATTGAAAACGCCGAATGTCAAGCGGTTATCTCGTTCTCCGATGAAGATGAGGACCCTCCTATACAGGGGCACATTCGCCCACTGTATATCATTGGCCACTTCAACAGTGTGGAAGTCCGCCGCTGCCTCGTTGACAGAATGTCTGGAATCAATCTAATTTCGACCCGGACGCTGCGAAAGCTAGGTCTGTCCGAAGGTGATTTAACTCCCTCTGACCTTAGGATCCAGGGGTACGACAGGACAGAGAAAACCCCAGTCGGCAAGATCCGACTGAGGACTCAGTTCGGTGGCTTAATTGTCAGCACCGAGTTCATGGTTGTTTCTCAGGACACCGCTTACAACACATTGATGGGTAGGCCATGGCTCCATCTGCATGCAGCGGTCCCCTCGTCGTATCACCAGTGCCTCAAGTACTCGCTCAACGGTCGAGTAGGTGTGCTCCAAGGAGACGCGTCCCCTTTCTCTTCTTGTGAGGCCCGCTATCTGGATGCGGGTTATTACAAGAGTAAGGACAATCAAATCCTGGTAAGCGAGGATGAGCCTGCCCCGATCACAAGTGATCCCTGGGCAAGCATGGATGACGCCTACATCCTCCCGATCCACCGGTTGGAGGCCACGACCCCCGACATGAGACAATGTTTCGTTGTTTCGGGTACGCAAGGAAGACATGTTCCCGTGCCCAAGCGACGGCGGAAAATCACCTCGTACTCCTACATCAACTAGGCTCAGGTGATCCTAGAATCTCCTACCCCTATACGGTATAGGGACGTCAAGATGATGACAACGGCGGTGCGCCATACGTGTCTCTTCAGCCAGGCTGGAATTAACCGACTCAGGCCGACATGTCACCACTGCTTTGATATCATCAAACATGTCCCTTTAGGCTGAAGGCCAGATGGGATAGGGTCGACTGCCTTCATTGCCATGGTCTCAATGGAAAGCGAGTCTCCCGATGTGATGACCGCTGCTGCCCAGGCTGGCACCAGCAGCCCCTCGGATTTTGATAGCCCGGAAGCCCCCCCCCCCCTCATCGCGGGAAGTCCCCCCACGGGTGGGGAGGAAGACTTGGAGGATGCTCCCCCAGCCTTTGAAGAAGGCATCTCTACCACGGTTGATGAACTGGTACAGGTGAACCTTGGTAGCAAGGCAGATCCGAGACCTACATTGATCAGTGCAGCCATGTCCCTCGAGGAGCGGCAGCAGTACGTAGACTTCCTCAAATAGCACCGTGATGTGTTTTCCTGGAGTTACAATGAGATGCCGGGGTTGGATCCCCAAGTGGCTGTCCACCGTCTGGGCCTCCCGGCAAAACATCGTGGGTTTAAGCAGCCTCCCAGGAAGATGCACCCTTCTCATGGTGCCATGGTTGAAGCCGAAGTTGATAAGCTAATCAAATCCAACTTCGTCAAGGAGGTCCAGTACCCCAAGTGGCTTGCCAACGTTGTCCCAGTCATGAAGAAGAATGGGCAGATCAGAGTCTGTATTGACTTCCACGATCTTAATCGCCACTGCCCAAAGGATGACTTCCCACTCCCGGTGACTGAGCTGTTGATTGACGCCACAGCCGGATTTCAAGCCCTCTCTTCCATGGATGGGTATTCCGGGTATAACCAGATCCGGATGGCCCCCGAAGACGAGGAGTCCACTGCCTTCAGGGATCCCCAGGGTACCTTTTGCTACCAGGTGATGCCATTCGGTTTGAAGAATGCAGGTGCCACTTATCAGAGGGCCATGCATCGCATATTCAAACCGATCCTCCGGACATTGGTGGAATGCTACGTGGACGACCTCGTAGTCAAGTCACATCAGCGCCAAGACCATCTCAGAGACCTTGAGAAAGTGTTCAGCTTCCTCCATTCCCATCACCTGAAGATGAACCCGCTGAAGTGTGCCTTTGGAGTCACCTCCGGGAAGTTTCTGGGCATTGTTGTCAGATACCGAGGTATCGAGATCGACCCAGAGAAGATCAAGGCCATCAGCCAAATGCCTCCCCCGAGCAACATTCGGGAGCTCCGAGTCCTTCAAGTCCACATAGCCTATATACGCCGATTCATTGAGAATCTGCCCGGCAAGTGTAAGACCTTTTCTCGGCTCATGAAGAAAGGCGCTGCCTACGAATGGGACGAGGAGTGTCGGACCGCCTTCGAGGAAATCAAGCAGTATCTGCTCCAACCTCCGGTCGTGATGCCACCCGTCTCCGGAAAGCCGCTGGTCCTTTACGTGATCGCCCTGGAGAGATCCCTCAGTGCGCTGCTCGCCCAGAAGAACAACGAGGGTACTGAGAATAGTCTCTACTATCTCAGCCGTATGCTTCTCGATACGGAGATTCGATACTCCCCTGTCAAAAAGAGCTGTCTTGCGCTCGTCTTCGCCGTGCAAAAGTTGCAGCACTACCTGCAACACCACGAGGTGCAATTGATCTCTCGGGTAGATCCACTGAAGTACATCCTGAATCGCCCCATGTTGACTGGCCGACTAGCACAGTGGGAGGTTATTCTCCAGCAGTTTGATATCAGGTTTATACCTCAGAAGGCCATTAAGGGACAGGCATTGGCAGACTTTTTAGCTTCTCATCCAACCTCCGCGGATCAATCCCTAGACCTGGACTTCCCTGATGAGACGATCCTCTCAGTCGATCATGATGCCCCGTGTTGGCAAATGCATTTCGACGGTGCCTCCCGGAGCCCCACCGGTAGAAGGCTCAACGACCCCAAGCTCAACAGAGTGGGTCTGGGTATTGTTTTCATTACCCCGTCGCAAGCCGTCCTACCATACTCGTTCCTGTTGTCAGAAGGTTGTACGAACAACGAGGCATATTACCAGGCTCTCATCACCGGCCTCGAGTTGGCCCTTGAGATCCATGTTCCCCATCTACATGTGAAAGGAGATTCTAAGCTGGTAATCAAACAGGCTAATGGTGACTACGTCGTCAGGAAGCCAGAGCTTGCACCATTTCTGGAGTACACCCTCCTCCTAATGGCCCAGTTCGCTTCCCGACCAGAGGTTACCCATGTCCCACGGTCGTAGAACGGCCAAGCGGACGCCCTGGATGGCTTAGCCGCGTTTCTCACGGAACCCGAGCAAGATGATTTGGTCATACACGTGGCCCACCGGAGAGTCATTTCCCCCATCACCCAAGAGGACCATGATAGCCTGCAGGTAAGTCATCTCACCGCCGGACCCTCCGTATCGGGAGTCCCGGGTTTGTCAGACGCAGTGGTTGAAACCACCCCCGACTGGAGAGCACCTTTGGTCGAGTATCTCCAAAATGGTCAGCTCCCGGATGACCGGGCCGAACGCGAGCGAATCCGACGCCGCGCGCTGCAATTTACCCTCCGGAGTGGCCCCAGTCTGGAACAGATCCTTTATAAGCGGAGTTTCGATGGTGTCCTCCTCCGTTGCCTCCAAGGAGGGGAGATACCTCATGTTATGCAAGAGGTTCACACCGGTTCCTGTGGCGCCCATCAAGCTGGGCCGAAACTGTCCCATCAAATCCGGAGGTTGGGGTACTTTTGGCCCTCTATGATCCATGATTGTATTGGATACGCCAAGAGATGCCACGCGTTCCATGTACACGCCAACTTCTTGCATCAGCCGCCGGAGCCCCTCCACCCCACCAAGTACTCTTGGCCATTTGCGGTATGGGGACATGATGTAGTGGGACCGTATCCACCGGCAACAGCCCGCCAGTGAAGGTTCATCCTGACTGCTACAGATTTCATCTCCAAGTGGGCAGAAGCAGTTCCGCTCAAAGAGGTCAAGGCCCGTTCCATCGTTGACTTTGTGAGCTCCAACATTATCCACCGGTTTGGAGTCCTTCACGCTGTCCTCACCGATAACGGCACCAACTTCCGAGCAGCTGAATTGAAGAAATTGTACGCTAAGTACGACATCCGGTCGAACCATACCTCCCGCTACCACGCGCATGCGAATGGACAGATCGAGGCGTTCAAAAAGACCCTCTCTAATATTCTGCAGAAGATGGTTGGTCAGAACAAGAAGAGTTGGCCGGAAAAGCTCCCCAACGCCCTCTGGGCTTACTGGACGACGACTCGCAACTCTACCCAGGTGACCCCATATTCCCTGGTGTATGGAGCTGAGGCCGTCCTACCCATTAAGATCCAGCTGTCATCCCTACGCACTGCAGTTTATGATCACCAGACATCAGATGAGGTAGCCGAGATCCATCTAGCTGAATTAAAGGCACTGGACGAGAACCAGCTTCGTGCCCTGCACAATCTGGAAAGGCATCAGGACAAGATAGCGAGAGCCTTTGACAAAAAGGTTCGTCTCCGCTCTTTTCTACAGGGTGACCTAGTACTGGCCCTTTGAGCGCCAATGATTATCGGTAGGAAACCGCCCAAGTTAGAACCCAAATGGGAAGGGCCTTATATCATCCATAAGGTTTACCCCAATGGAGCATAATCCTTGGTGACCACGGATGGAGAGCGTATAACCCCCCCACCAATGCCAAGTTCCTCAAGAGGTACTTTGCTTAGGACAAAAAAAAAGAGAGGTCCAGCACGACCCTAAACTGCGTGAAGGTCCAGCACGACCCTAAACTGCGTGAAGGTCCTGTACGACCTTAAACTGCAAAGTGGTCCCGCACGACCTTAAACTGCATCTTCGTCCAGCAAGACGATAAACTGTGAAATGGTCCCGCATGACCTTAAACTGGGCACTATAGTCCAACGTGACTCTAAACCGTAAAGTCCTGCACGACCATAAACTGCGTCTTCGTCCCGCGGGACGTTAAACTGCAAGCCGGTCAGGCCTTCCCGACTGAGGATCAGCCTCAGGCCCCATTGGCCTTTTTGGGTCCCCGACCCTCATCCTCATGTAAGACGTTAAACTGCAAACCAATCAGGCCTTCTTGACTGATACCTGACCTTAGGCCCCCTGGCCTTCTCGGACCTCTCCGCCCAATCTCTTACCCGGGGTGTACGGTGCGGTGTAGGACTACGTACTCATTCACGTCGGGATCATGTACCTTGTCGTACTCCCCCCCCCCCCCTTTACGAGGTTCGGCCTCAGGCCCCTTGGCCTCCTCGGGCCCCAGACCTCATCTTCGCTGCGAGACGTTAAACAGCAAGCTGGTCAGGTCTCCTTGACCGCGGCTCGGCCTCAGGCCCCCTGGTTTTCCCTGATCTATTCTCTTGTGGGATTGTACGGTATGGTGTAGGACTATGTCCTCATTCACGTCAGATTACTCGTCGTACCGTACATATCCCCAAATGAGACGCTTCTTATCGTCCCGCACGACGTTAAACTGCATTGGCAGAACTACGTGCGGCTTGATTCTCATCCTTATGAGATACGTAGGAACACTCGGACACCTCGTCTTGATCCCAGCCCCAAGCTTCTCCCTTCCACTATCCCCCCTAGGAATAGTTTTCTTGGAGGATCTTTGTGTAGCAGGGAGTAGGCTTTCTTGGCCCCGCTTATGCAACCCTGCTCGCACAAAGATGGGAAGGGTCGCACCATGCGGACACTCCTGTTCTTCTATCCCACCACGTCCTCACCGCATGACACTAAACTGCATGGCCTTCAAGAACTACGTATGTCTTGATTCTCATCCTTATGAGATACGTAGGAACGCCCGGACACTTAATCCGTTGGCCAAGCCCAAAAGCCAAAATCTTCCCCTCGGGTCAAAACATAGCAGGGTGCACACTTTTTCCCCGACCCACATCGAGCAAGCCTCGACCCGGCTGCACATTCCCCATGGAGGTGTTTGCCCCTTTCGTGGATGGATACAACTATGCTTCACCCACTCCTTGACTAGGATCCCGTCATTTTTCGCACCCAGAGGGACCCCCAAGAACGGCCTGGATACAATGCCCAAGGGCTCTCCTACCGATACGGGCCAACGCCCCCGAGGGTTTTCGAGCAACAAGCCGATACAAGTCCCGCGCCGTGAATTTGGTCAGCAGTCGACGCTCATTTGTTGCCCCCATACGGGTCACCATAGGAACGCTGTGTTTCGAATATGGTCAAAAGTGTCCTGCATTTTCGGGTCCACCCCGAGATGTCCCACGCATCAAGAACAGTGATTCATTTTGCCCCATCCCGAGGTGACAATCTTCCCCCAGGTGGTGCTAGCGATCGGGCCCACGGCCCAGGATTCCTCATAAGGGTGTACGGTGTGATGTGGGACCTTGTCCTCGTTCACGTCAGGATCATGTACCATGCCGTACGCCCTCCCTTTACGAGGCCCAGCCTCAGGCCCCTTGGCCTTTTCGGGTCCCCGACCCTCGTCCTCATGTAAGACGTTAAACTACAAACCAGTCAGGCCTTCCTGACTGATGCCTGGCCTTAGGCCCCTTGGACTTTCCGGGCCACGACCCAGGTCCCCTCTTTCCCAGGGTGTATGGCGTGATGTGGGACTACGTCCTCATTCACGTCGGCTTCTTCGCCATACCACACACCTCCTTTGTTTCGGGGTATATTGCTTCCCCTTCTCGTCTAGTATGACGTTGAACTACATATAGAGAAATATGTGTGGCTTGATTCCCATTCTCATGGGATACGTAGGACCACCTGAATGTCCAAAATTCGGGTCCAGCCCCATCTCTCGGGAATCATCATCCCATCCCGCCCCCTTGGCCTATCCTTCATCCGTGAGAGGATTATATGGTGTGGTGTGGGATTATGTCCTCATTCACGACGGTTTCGTAATGACCACGCCATGCTCCCACCCCCTACTGAGCTGTTTCGTCGATCCCTTTTTTGGCGGTTCACCAATGTGCTTAAGAGTACTTTGGTTTATTACCTGGAATGCCAAGCTTTACTCGGACACGTCCGCACCCTCTTTCCAGGCTTTGCGTATCCCCGCATCAGGGCTTTCATCATCTTTCACACCCAGAGGGACCCCCAAGAACGGCCTGGATACAATGCCCAAGGGCTCTCCTACCGATACGGGCCAACGCCCCCCAGGGTTTCGGACAACAAATCGATAAAATCTCGTGTTGCGAATATGGTCAGCGGTCGATGCTCGTTTGATGTTCCCAGCTCAGGATAACGCGATACAGACGCTATGTTTCCATCATGGTTAACAGTTTTCCTCTATCACCACGTCAACCCATTAAGCCCAAATGCCGGGTACACGATTCACACCCTTCATCACTTCATCATGTCCAAGTAGAGTCTCAGGATTCTTGGTACTTTTCCTCCGTGCACGTCTGCACGTTGGGAGAACAAGCTGCATCAAAGGTGTCCTTCGAAACTCTCCGTCAACTCCCCTTCGATGGACGCCCCAAGTATTGCGATGAGGATACCCCCCTTGTTTCCCACACCGAGTTTATCTCACGTGGGCTTAGGGATTGGGTTGATATCTGTGCTTACTCGGGAGTTGTCACCATCCATGGTCCGAGCTCTAAGACCATAAACAAAGACTGTCATCTGTAACTACTTTCAAGACCCCTTGTCTTTGGGTCCAGCTTGAGTTTAGCAAGTTCACCTCTCTCGGGTCCTACCATTGGGACCCCGGCCACGGGACCGCGTGGCATAGTGTAGGATTATGTCCTCATTCACGTCAGGTTTGCAACAGCTGCACCACATGTACCCCGTTCTGAGAGTTTTCCCTCATATTCCTTGTCCTGCATGACATTAAAAGGAACCCTTCAGAACTACCTGTAGCTTGATTCCCATCCTCATGGGATACGTAGGACCACCTGGATGTTTAAGATTCGGGTCCAGCCCCACCTCCTAGTGATCTCCTGATCTCCCGGTCACCTAGGCCACTTGTCCTATCCCTCTCCAGGAGGGGCAGGTGTAGGTATGATACAAGGTTTTGGGCACCTTGCCCCCTTCCCCTGGGAACCTGCCACCTCTCGATCACCCTCAAAGTTGAGTCCCTTGACTCCTTGCAGTGGTTCACCCATGTATTAAGAGCACTCTAGTCTAGGGCCAAGAGTGTCAGATTCAACTTGATCAAGTTCCTTCCACTTGTCAAGCTTCGTGTTCCCCTCTATTCGGACTTCCATCATCTTTCACACCCGGAGGGACCCCCAAGAACGGCCTGGATACAATGCCCAAGGGCTCTCCTACCGATACGGGCCAACGCCCCCGAGGTTTTTGGACGACAAATCGATGAAATCCCGCGTTGCGAATATGGTCAGCGGTCGATGCTCGTTTGTTAGTCCTCATTTCAGGCTAACACGACAGGATGCTGTGTTGCGAACATGGTCAGCAGTAATCCTCTGTCGTCACGCCAGCCCCTTCAGTCCTTGAATGTTGGTTGCATGATTCACATCATTTTCCACCCCATCATGTCCAGGTGGAATCTCGACACTTTTGGCGCTATCCCTCAGTGCACCTTTGCATGCTAGGGGGACAAAGCTGCAATATGGCGTCCTTTGGGACTCCCATGGTCCGAGCTCTAAGACCATAAACTAAGACCCATTCGGGACTACGTTGAACTTGATTCCCATCCTCGTGGGATACGTAGGACCGCCCAGACGCCCTGTCTCCGGGTATAACCCAAGCAGGAAGCCAATCTCTCTCCCTGTTTCACCTCTGTATAGGCCCCTTGGCCTAAGGTTTCCCTCTCCGGATGGCGTACAATCTGATGTGGGATCATGTCTCCGTCAATTGTGTTTTATAACACTGCGCACATTTCCCGCCAAACATCGTCTCTTCTACGTCTGCGCTGCATGATGATAAAATGCGTGCTTGGTCCTATCATACGACCCTAAACTGTGACACTATCGTCCTGGCCGCACGACGAAAAACGGCACTGCATTGTGGTAACCTCGTTGTAGAGGACATCACGTTGGGTACTGGCCACACGCCATGCCATTTGTCAACGCCCATCGCGGCTTGATCGTTGTGGCGACATCACGGCCTATTATTCTAGGCCTGTCGCTTCAAAAAAAAACCATTCATCCTAAAGAACAAACAAGATACATCAAATTCCGCTTCTTTTAGTGCAAGGGCCACCCGGGAACTTCCCCGCGGGCGCAGCCTAACCTTTGTGGTCGGTCCCTCGACTCGAGCATTTCCCCAGAGAATGCATGGTAAGTAGGGCTTAGGTACTCCTTCACTTCGGGTTTTGATGTCGTGTGTCCCCTGCTCCCTTCTACCTATTTATGGTCTAAGGTCTATCAAGAACTACGTAAGGCTTGATTCTCATCCCTATGAGATACGTAGGAGCGCCTGGGCACTTCCCCGCGGGCCCAGTCTAACTTTTCATGGTCCGAATTCTATGACCCTAAACTATGATCTCCACAAGTTGAAGGAATCTTCTCCCTCTCTCTAATATGTTTCGTTTCCGTATTCAGATGTGTTTTGATAAAGAGCCCGAAGCGTGGGATTTTCACAGGGACATTCCCCTCATCCCATGACCAAGCTTCATGAGCTCGCTATTTAGATCCTCATCCTCTTCCACATCCAAAAGGACCCTCAGACGACGTGGATACTAGGCATAAGGGCTCTCCATGAATACTGGACCTAAGGGCCCTTCAATCGTTTCGGGCCAACGTCCCTACGGATATCTGACAACATTTGTGACATGGTCCCGTGTTTCGAACATGGTCAACGGTCGACCCTCATTTGTTTGTACCCATTTTAGGCTAACGCGACAGGATGCGGTGTTGCGAACATGGTCAGCAGTAATCTTCCATCGTCACGCCGCCACCATCTTGATCCGAATCTCGAGCGTCATGATTCACACATTTCCACTCCCTCATGTTTAAGTGGAACTCCATCATACTTGGCTATTTCTCTCCGCGCATCTAGGTGCGCTAAATGATCGTTTTAATTTCATTGGGCCGGTAGTCACTGAGCGTCCCTTCGCCCAAACCTGCCCATTTTGTGTTAGGAGATTCCCGCCACTACTGCTTGTTTCCCGCACCGAGCACGACTCACGTGGGCTTAGTAGTTTTGGTGGGATGTATGCCAATACAGTCGGGCTATTCCTCGTCCTGCATGACGTTAAACTGCACTTTCAGAACTACGTATGGCTTGATTCCCATCATCATGGGATACGTAGAGACACCCAGGAATTTCACCTAGGGTCCAGCCCCGGGAATCGCAAATTGTATTCCTCCCCATTTCCACCCCTCGCCAGAGAGGCCCTGTCTAAAAGAAGGAATGATCCATGGTCAAACTGATGCGCCTATCACAGGTACTTCTACCACGGTAGTGTAACTACCAAAGTGTTGGATTCTGTTCGGATAGGCCATCACCCCATATTCCATGCTTTGCGTGCCCCTTATTCGGACCCTCATCCTCTTTCGTGTCTAAAGGAACCCCTTAATGGCCTGGTCTCATGCCGCATCGGCTCACCTACCGTCCTGGGCCAACGTTCCGGAAGACTGGTCATGTTTGGAGGGACCCCCAATAACGGCCTGGATACTATGCCCAAGGGCTCTCCTAACGTTACGGGCCAACGTCCCGAAGAATTGACAGAAAACAAATTGATAAAATCCCGCGTTGCGAATATGGTCAGTGGTCGATGCTCATTTGTTGTCCCCATTTCAGGCTAACGCAGTAAGGGTACCCTTTCTCCTCCACGGTTAACGATTGTCCCTTATTGTCACGCCATCCCCACCGTGTTCCGAATCTTGGGTATCGTGATTCACACTTCCTATTTTCATCTGTTTGGACCGATTTCAACGCCCCTGGCGTTGCCCCGTTCGTGCATAAGAGCACGTCGAAGAAACGGTAATTCGGCTAGCCTGGAAGTTCCTCCTCCGATCAAGCCTTCCCCATCTTTTGGTAACCTGGACTAGCTTGGGGAATTTTCGTCGAACGTCCCGCAAACATTGTAGGGATGTGACAAGACAATTCAACAGTGGAAATCATGCGTGCTACGGCATTCAAAACAAAGGTAAAATTTGGAAGCATGAAAGTACCAATAAAAGGGTTTTGGGTTTGTTACAATACTCGGGGGTTGACTTCCCCCATGGACGGGTTGACCCCGTCAAAAGAGCGTTGCAGCTCCACCACTCGTTGACTCACCGCATCCAAGGCTTGCTGCCGCTGAACTAGCTCTCGCTCCTCCTCCGCAGCGGCAGGGCGCAGTTCGTCAGTCCTGGCTTTGGCCCTCTACACTTCAGCTTGAACGGCAGCCATCTTTTCAGAGGTCTGCCTCATATGCTCTTTTTCCTCCGCCAGTTGGGCCTTCAACCGTGAGACCAGCTCGGTTTGTGCATCAAGAGAGGCTGAAAGCTCGTCTTCCCGGGTCTGCATCCGTTGAACCTCGCCTTCAGCCTCCTGGAGCTTCTTAATGCTGGTCGCCCTCCTCCGCTGCCTGCCCACGCTGAGCCCACGATCATGCTCCCGGATCTTCTCAGCCATAAGATCTCGGATGAGTGCATGAGGACGTTGGGCATCCACTCCCCCAGCGCACAGTTCGCGCAACCGTGAGCGAAGCCTATCCATTTAGGCCAGCCATTGTGCTTGGGGAGTGTCCTTGATAAAGCGTGCGATCAGCTTCCACGACCGGCGGCGAACTATGCTGCTGTCTTCCTCGTCGGAGGCCGTTTCGTCCCAGTCTGCGCGATTGGAAGGCTCATACGTGGGATACGCCCGCAGGAAATCCTCGGCAGGATCAACATCCGGCGTCGAATCCATCGCGACAACTGGCGCCGAAGTAGGCACGACAGAGCTGGGACCGACCGGTTGATCCTCTTCCTCGGAGTCCACCTCAATGATTTCGGGTACGGCCCTGCTGGCAGACCCGCCAGTGATGGTGTGCGTCGCATCTTGAGGAGATGGAGGGATTATTTCCACCATCACTGGCATGCCCCTAGGAGGGACGCCACCAGACATCCCGACCAGCCTCGCCGGAGCAGCCCATGCCAGTCGAAGAACTGCACGACAAAGAGGGACATAAACATTAGTTGACGTGGCCAGCATGTGACAACGAGGAGATCGGTGGAGGAGACTTACGAAGATCGACCTCCGACCGTTGCTCATGAGCCGGTACTGACGGGACCCCGAGACGAGGCCCCCCGTATACTGTTAGAAGGTCTAGGGATTCCTGAGGAGCCACCTCGGGCCACCTGGTCCCACCAGACGCAGAACTGGACGTAGCCATAGTCGCGGGTTCTGAAGGTCCCGCATCATCACCCGCCAAGGAGCGAGAACGAGGCCTACGAACATGTTCCTCCTGCATGGCTCAAACATTGGTGAGAAGTCCATAGGGATTCAAGAACAGATCGTAAGAAGAGAAGTTCAGAATGTTACCTCGAGAGCCTCCGCGAAATCGTCGGATTCTGGGCCTCGGTCTCCGACCTCGCCCTCCTCCAGCGGGCTCCCTCCTCCAGCCCCATCCTCCCGACAGGAGCCCTCTGATTCCTCCGGCAAGGGGAAGCGCTCCCTCAGATCGGCAGCCGATAACTGTGGGGGGGCTGTCTGATTCAATAGTACCCTCACCCGGTGTGTCATTGGGTGAGGGACACCACTGGAGTGGACGTAATCCTCCAGCTCTTCCAGGTACTGTCCTGCCTCCGCCGGAGATGCCATGAATCTAGACCGAACTGGGCCTATACCCGGTAATTCCATCCCAAGGAGATTTAGGTGGGCCCATATCTCGGATGGGGTGAGGAATTGCCAGTTGACATCCCAAATGTCTCAAGCCTCCGGGAAGACGGCATCCTCTGCCATGTCAATGTGACGCAGGCGCTTTCCCGGAGCCTGAGTGGATATCCTATGGAATCCCCATGGTGGTCGCCCCTCCGGATGACCCTGCTCTCCCGGATTCACTAGATCCACCGCTGCTGCCATACCCTCGGCCGGTGCGGGTCTTGCCACCATGGCAGCCCCGCTGTCGCGAGCGGCCCTAGCTGCCCTCCGACCCCGACCTCGAGATAGAGGAGGACCACCGTCACCAACCCGGATCATTGGCTGCTTCAGCATCTCCCCCGGATAAGCGGCCTCCCAACTGATGGCGTACTCTTTCACTAATCCGAAGGCGGCGGTGGATGGAGGAAATGCAATCTGCATCTTTCCATCCTCACGTGTGAACATGAGCCACAATTGCCTCATCACACACGGGTGCTCCTCATGACGCACCTCCCAGTATACCTGCGGGGTCAGCCGCTGGAGGCACCGAAACTGCCTCGCAAACCGATACGGAGTGTACGGTTCACAGAGCGGATCAAGATCTATTCGTGCCACCAAAACTCCACCTCGGAAGGCCAGGAGGTAAGCCCGATGTTCTTTCGTTCCCCATCCATCATCAGTAACCCTCCCCGTCGGCAGTGGGAAGGGATGAAAGTTGAACTCGTCCGCCCTCCACACCCTATTCAGCACCATCGGAACGACCAGTTTGAACGGGAAGCTCCCGACCGCGTTCAGGATGGAGGGGCGAAAGTTTGATCCCGGCGGCGAAATGGGGTTTGGATATTCGTAAATCCCCCTGATATGCGCTGCGATCCACCCGTACAGGAGGTGGAAGGGCCCGCATATCCTTGGCGGCTTCTTGCCCTCTCTAATATGCCGCAGCATTCTATACAGTTTGGTGAGCATCGGGATCCCCAGGTTGATCCGCTGCCCCATGGCCAACATTGACGCCATGATAAACGAGCTGGGTCGTACCCCCATGCTTGTATCTCTCACCGGTAGGATCTAACCACAGATGAGAGCTGCGATGAACGCCGCCAGCCTGACTATCGGCTGTTGCTCGGTGCTGACACTGAAACCCCAAGTTTTCCATTAGCTATCCTCCAAGACCCGCCAATACGAGTGCCCTTTGCCCCGTTGGGCCGCCCTTGGACAAGTTCGAGGCCTCGGAGGGAACTCTTGAATCTCTGGGAAGTTTAGGAAGCATTTGAACCACCTCCTGAAGTGGACGTCCCTCATTGCCTCCTTGTCCTCTCCAGGGACAAGCGCCATCAACGCCGATGCCAGTCGCGGCATTTGCTCCGCATCCCACCACGTGTTGGCAACGGGGAGGAACTCGTCATACATGGCCCCCAAGATTGGGACCCCAAAAATCTAGTGGACATCCCACAGGCTGATGCCCACCTCCCCGTGATGCAGGTGAAAAGTTTTGGTCCTAGATGACCATCTACTCAGAAACTCTGGCATTAGCTGCTTCGGTTGGTAAATGTGGAATTGGGAGGCCCATGCTGCCTCATACAACCCCACTCTCCTCAACATGGCCCCGAACTCCTCGCATGAGGTGCCTACCCAGTAGGCCCAGGCCCAGTCATCAGTAAAGTTGCCTCCCTGGCGCAGGTCCCACTCATCGGACCATCCCTTCTTCGAATCTTGCAAGGCCCCCTTCAGCATGGTACGGTAGAGGGGAGGGGAAGTCTCCGGTTGCAATGGCTTCCCGTAGATATCGTTCACATGGTTGTAGAGGCAGTCAGCGATAACGGGTGTAAAGTCCTCCCGCGCATGACCATCGGCCGCCCTAGACCATTGGTGCTGGCATGGTGTGCTCCTGAACCAGCAAGCTGGTTCATCCCTACTCGCCTCAGGGATGAAGACGTCACCCCTCAGCCCGAAGCCGTACAACGACAGTTTCTTTCACTGCGGATAATTTTTCTAACCCTATGAGAGTAGATCCGTCAAGGAAGTGTGGTCCGAGTGGCTCCAGATCATCTCCCCTAAGCCCAGACGGTTGGCCATCTCATCTCGACGAGCAGCATCTGCAAGGACCCCCAAGACAGCTTCTTGATGGGCCATTTTAACTTTGGTCCTCAGAAAAGGATTCTTCCGGATGGATCACGAAGCTCAACCGCGAAGCTCGATCGCGAAGATCGGTCGCGAGACCAAGCTGCAAAGTCCGGCCAAGGCCGAAAAACAGTGGTTCGCTTGGCGCGGACGCAGAGTCGGAGACCCGCGGTTCGCCGTGAAGCTCGATTCGCGGAGTGCTGTCGCAGAGTACGCGGAGCTTCTCAAAATAGAGAGCACAAAATGACAAGGAAGGCACGTGAAGACAAAAGAGGGCGGACCCCCTATTTATAGGCGGCGACCTCGGAGCATCTCTGCGCGCCTCACCCGCGCGTAGCATCGCGGCGCGTCCGGATCCGCGGCCTGGGCGAGCATCGCGGGGCCCTTCGCGATGCTGCATCGCGAACCACTGACAATTTTGGTGATTTTCCCTCAGACTTCGACCCTTCGCCCTCTGCGGATCCAAGTCTGAGGGGGGGGGGGGCATTTGTTGGTGCCAAAAATACGGCTCTAAAGAAAGGAAGGAAAAAGACCGCTGGCGGGCTGCCTCGCGAAGCACAGCCGCGAAGCCCAGCCGCGAAGCCCCGCCGCGAAGCACCAACGCGAAGCGCCCCGACCCTCGCGGCCTCGTGAAGCTCCGGAGGCGGTAATGCAACGCGAAACCATTTGACGTTCGCGATCCGCCGCAAAGCACCGGAGGCGGTAATCCTCCGCGAACCCATTTGACGTTCGCGAGCCGCCGCGAAGCTCCAGAGGCGGTAATGCTCCGCAGACGACGTTGACGTTCGCGAGCGCGCCGCGAAGCAACGGAGGCGGCGCGCGAGCCCTGCTTCGCGGCGCCCCTTCCCTATAAATACTGGACTCCCCCAGAGTCCCGAGGATGGACAATCCGACCTTTCGGCTTCTCCTCTCCCGAATCGCGAAGCACTCTTTGCCCCGGGAATCATGACCTCCGCGAGGTATTTCTACTTCGCGAGACGACTCTGCTTTGTCTCGTTTTGAGCCCCTCTTCCGAGAGGGATGCCCTTCGCGAAGCTCAAGGGCGTTCGCGAAGGAAGGGGATTCCCAAGGGAACCCGGGCAGCCGCGGAGCATTTATACTTCGCGAAACACCCAACCCATTCTAGTAATCCCTATGCCAAGGCATGATAACTATGCATCGCGAAGCACATTGCTTTGCAGGACCCTGCTTCGCGAGGAAACCCTTCCTCGCGAGGTAGTGCTCCGCGAACACTTTCCTACTTCGCGAAGCACCTTCCACTCACACCTATGCCCCATGCTAAGGCCAAGGCACTCCACTTCGCGAAGCACACTCCTCTGCTTAGCGATTCCTCTTCCCGTGCGACCCTCCATGTTTGCACGATGTGATTTCAAAGTCCCATGGACAATACCACTCGTAGCGTTGCTTCGCCTAATGCTTCTTCGCATAGGCATTCTAACGGCTATCGCTTCTTCGCATAGCCACGCTAACGTGGACCCCTCGATGGTTCGTCCCACGACCCCACATTACCATGGCTTTACCGGTACCTTCCCTTCCCCAAGGACCAGAGGGTACCGGTTATGTAAGTCTTAGGGGTGTGGAGTGAACCCACCTCGTCCGAGCTGCAGGGCGTTAAACTGCCAAGCACCACGTCCTTAACACATGACGTAAAACTATGATCCGACCTCATGCCCCTCGCGAAGGGTCCCCCCAACTCGAACACTTTTTACACCACTCGTCTCCATGGGAATGGAACTCTTCCTCACATGTAATGAGATCCTCCTTGTCGGAGTGGCGTATGTTCGTAGGAGAAGGGTGACCCCAGTTCCCCAATGGATGGTTGCACCCCTGCATCTCCGTACTTCCCCACTACCAAAGTCGGTGGAGTGCGTGATATGGGACGAGGTACCTCCCATCATTGGACCAAGGTCCATCTTTCTCGCGCTTTGTCGCACCCTGGGCCGCCCTTGTGTAAGTCCAAACACCATCCATTTCTAGGCACCTTCTGTCTAATAGTCCTACCTACATGACTCTAAACTGTAGTAATCCATATGTTCCAAACATAGGATGCCTCTTCCATTAAACAAGATATGCCTTGTGCGACAAGCATAAGATGTCTAATGCCATGATCACAGTGGCGTAACATCAAGAGCGTTGGAATCCATCCAAACATTCCATCACTCCACCTCATGCTTTGTGTGTCCTTCGTTTGGATCGTCATTCCACTTCCATGTCTGGAGGGACCCCCTAACAGTATGGATGCTCGACCTATGGTCCGCCTGCTGTCCTGGGCCAACGTCCCGAAGGATTGATCGACAACACTTGTGACATGGTCTCGTGTTTCGAACATGGTCAACGGTCGACCCTCATTTGTTTTCCTCATTTCTGGCTAACGTGATATGGATGCTGCGTTGTGAACATGGTCAGCAGTAATCCTCCATCACCACGCCAATCTCACGACGTTATGAATATTTGGCATGTGATTCACACTTTTCAACTCCCTTTGTTGGGATAGATTCCAATGCCCTTGGAATTATCCCGCTTGTGCACTAGTGCCTAGGTGAAGGCCTCAACCCATCAGTGAGTTGGGATGCCCTCATGGCCAGACATGAGGAAGACATTACGGGCAGCTTCCTAGCGTAAGCCCATCCACCATTGTCACACCATAGTGGCACCTGGGCCTCCATCATGGAGTAAGTTCCAACACCATGGGCCGCTCAACGCGTAAGCCCCTCTTCGCTTCTCACGGACGCACCTGTCGCGACGTGATCGTCGAGACCATGCAACCTCTTGTTTCTCACACCGAGTATGACTCACGTGGGCTTAGAGTGAGCACCGACCCTGACCCCTAACATCCCACCGGAACTACGAGGTCTTTGATCCATGTCAAGGCATGGTACGTAGGAAGCCTCCACGAGGTTCAAGCCCACCCGTCGTTCTTCCACGTCGGGTCTCATTCCCATCCAGCATGACATTAAACTGCGCATTCCCTTCCAAACTACGAGGTCTTTGATCCATGTCAAGGCATGGTACGTAGGAAGCCTCTATGAGGTTCAAGCCCACCAATAGTGGACCCCCGGGTCTACTTTCACATCGTTTCACCGACGGACTCATCTCTTGAACTACGAGTTCTTTGATCCATGTCAAGGCATGGTACGTAGGAAGCCTCCACGAGGTTCAAGCCCACCCGTCTTTCACGTCGGGTTTCACCCCCGTCCAGCACGACGTTAAACTGCACTCCGGTCCAGTGGTAAGCCATTGCGACCCATCCCACTTGAACTACGAGGTCTTTGATCCATGTCAAGGCATGGTACGTAGGAAGCCTCTACGAGGTTCAAATCCACCATCCGGTTGTCCCGACCTCATTCACGTCGGTTCACCCCCATCCCGCATGACGTTAAACTGTATTCCCCAATCTGAACTACAAGGACATTGATCCGTGTCAAGGAATGATACGTAGGAATCCTCCCTGAGGTTCAAGACCAACGAGCATTGGCCCAGACCATCTCCTTGTCGGTGTGCCAAGCCCCCATCTCCCATTGGACCAAGGTCCCTCATTTACGTCGGTTCACCGACACCCAATGCCCGCCATTTATTCACGTCAGGGTTCACTATCGTCCCGCATGACGCTAAACTGTATTCCCTAATCTGAACTACGAGGACTTTGATCAATGTCAAGGAATGGTACGTAGGAAGCCTTCACAAGGTTCAAGCCCACCATTAGTGGACCCACGAGTCTACTCTCACGTCGGAACGCTGACGATCCCCATCGGGCCAAGGTCCACCTTCATGTCAGCTTATCGACGTCACGCCGAACTACGCAGACTTTGATTCCCTGCCACGGGTATACGTAGGAAGCCTCATCAAGGCTCAAACCCAACTTCACTGTCGTCCCCACGATGGTCCCACGTCACTCTCCTTCCACTCCATTCATCAACCTACCGACCGTTCCGATTCTCGCCCGGACCGTCTTATCCTGGTGAGACCATGTCGGCATGCTCTTCTTCACTGTCGCCCACGGGCTGGCCCCAGTATCGATATCCCTTCAAGGAGGATCCTTCAATCCGATCTATCCTAGATAATACTCTGGTTGGGTTGATCCGTCTCCGCTGGACGTTAAACTTGCGACATACCCTGTGTTGAGCACAAGAAGCTGAGGAAAACCTCAGATATGTGTCTACGACATATAATTCCCCGCGCTCGATGTGGGATGCCTCGGGCTTCCACGCCCTCGAGAAGCCTTGTGGTCAAGGATAACAGACAGACATGCCAGGTACCCCAGCATCCAGACACGCTATTGATGCCTCAACGTGACTACTCCCCTGACTGAAGGTTGCTGCCCTGATTGGACCCTTTGGAATGTCCCGACAGAAGCAGTGTAATTAACCGGCGTCCATGGAAACATGGCACTAAGAAGGGTTTCACGAAATACATATTAAATCTATAAGGGAGACCCGGACTAGGTGATGAGTCCTGAGGAGGAATCCACAGGAGGAAGAACCGACATCCCATCATCCCGTTTCAATCAAGGAGCAGACGTCCCTGAATAAGGAGCGAATGCCACCCGCCTTTGGAAAGCGGGAATGCGGGGCAATAGAAGCGCCGCGCGTCCTCCCCCACGGACGGACGGGTGCGCGCCCCGGCGAAAGAGTCGGAAACAAATATAAAGAATGAACCTCCTACACATCAATGTTAAAAGTTCAAAGAAATGGGGAATTATGCCAATCAATTTCCTAATCCATGGGTTATTGAAGATGATAAATTTTAGAAAACTCTTATGGCCAAACAGAAAAGAAAATCACATGAAATCAGTATCAACGATATGGAATATGATAATTATGTGGTGAAAGGTACACATATCATCCACTATAAATTATAAAATTTATTATTTGATTATGGATCAACCAACACATTTATTTATGAATTATATTCTATGGGTATCATCATATTTCCTCAGAAATTTTACATTGTGTTAGTTGTGGAAACTTATAATGGAAAATCATTCTCATAAAATGTTTATAATTTTCACTGTTTAAATATGGTGGGAAGGTTCACCATGACAATCATGTGATCCTTCCTACAGTGGAATTTGATGTTATTCCTGTAATGTATTGGCATTCTCTAATTGGAGCTCATATCAAATTCCAATGAATGGAAGTCTCATTTCTTAATCCAGGTCAATACATTATCATCTATCGATACAAGTATGAATATAACATTCGAGTAAAAATTTCATCCATGTAATTAGTCTTGATCCATATATATAAAGGTTATATACCTCAAATGGTTGGATATAATCTCTAAATTAATAATACCCCCATTGTAGTTGGGTTTCATGATGAATTTCCGATGAATTACTAGGTCTTCTACCGAATAATGTAGTTGTGTTTTCAAGAAAACTCATATTGGGTGATATTCGTATTTCAAAGACACCTTATAAAATAGTCCCAATTCTGTTGCAGGAATGGAAGATGAAAACCCTAGAGAATCACAACAAGGTATTCAGACACCCTATTGAGTTACATTGAGGTACACCTGTTATATTTATTATGATGAAGTATGGATCAATGAGACTCTACATTGATTATCGAGAACATAACAGGAGCACTATCATGATCAAATATCCTCTTCCCTACAATGATGAATTATTCAACCAACTACACATAGTTCAATAATTCTCCAATATAGATCATCAATCTTGATATCATCAATTATGGGTCAAGAAGAATGATACACCAAAGAGAGTATTCCAGAAAATGTATCAAAATTTGAATTTATAGTGATGCCTTTTGGTCTTACAAATTCCCTTACTATCATCATGGATCCAATGAATGGGAACTTTAGAAAATATCATGATAAATTTTTGGTATTCATTATATACTATATTCTTGTCTATTCAGATAGAAAGGAAAAACATGAAGATCTCTTGAAAATTGTAATAACAACCTTGAGAATGTAGAATCTAAATGAAAAATTTATTGACTGTGAATTTTGGCTTCATATGGTTTCATTTTTTGGTCCCATAATCTCAAAAGAGTGGATATCTATGCATCCTACAAAGATATATGTTTTTTAAGGTTTTCCAACACCAACAATGGTAACTGAGAACAATGGTTTCTGTGGGTTGGATAAATATTATCGATATTTTGTGAAATATTTTTCACAATTATCTAATCTAGTATCCAAGGTGACAAAAAAGGAGTTACATTCTTGTAGATGGAGGAATGTGAAGAGAATTTCAAAGAGCATAGAAGTAGGTTATACGGTGCACGAATCCTCACACTTCATTGTAGTGAAAAATGGTCTATGATCTATAGTGATACATACAAAAAAAAGGTTTTGTATATGTTCTCATGCCAAATGATATGGTGATAGCTTATGACTCACGAAGATTGAGAATCTATGATAAAAATTAACAAAATCATGATTTGGAGTGAGATTTAGTAATGATTTCATTAAATTTATGGAGGAATTATCATTATTGTGAAAGGTGTGATATTTATATTGATCATAATAGTACAATGTAAATTTTCAAACAAAAGGAGATGAATATGAGCGAAAAAAATATGGATGTAGTTGATTAAAGATTAAGACATCACCGTAAATTACCACCTTGGGAAGGTGAACAAGTTTGCATATGCTATGATTTGAAAAGACTGTGCAAGCCTATACATGATGTGGAAAATAAAAGATCCAATATTTATGTATTTTCAATGGGTGGATCTTAAAATTATATTTTAAGGGAAAAATATTATCTTTTTCAAGTGAATTTTCAACCATATATAAAAGTGATGACTATGGAGGTGCAGAAAGAAGATGTTGATCTACAATTGAAGTTGATAAATGTTCCATAATTCATGATTTATTATGATTTAATAATATTTATCAGGAATCTATTTTCTATTTCTACCATTCCATAATTAAAGAAGGTTCTATTGGATGAGGCTCGTAGATCTTCATTATTTATTCACCCTAGTTGCACCAATATGTATAGGTACTTGAAAGGGTATTTCTATTGTTATGGAATGAAAATAGATTTTTCTGAATATGTATCTCGATGCGTGATTTTTTAGGAAGTTATGGATGAGAGACAACAGTATAAGGGGATGTTACAGCCATTACCCATACTGGAATGGAAATGGGAAAACATCACGATTGACTTTTTTGTTGGGATTCCCAAAACATCTAAAACAAACAATGCTATATGGGTTATAGTTGACCACCTTACAAAGACGGAACAATTCATTTAAATTAAATAGGTTTTATCTCTTTATTATCATTCCAGGATATATGTATTGTAAGTGGTAATATTTCATGGAGTACCACTTCCCATTATATATGATCAGGATCTGAGGTTTTCCTTGATGTTCTGGTAAAGTCTTCATCAGGATATAGATATTGAGTTCTGTTTTATCACTTCTTCCCATCCTCAGATAGATAGTAAATCTGGGAGGAAAATTCAATCTCTATAAAACATGTTGAAGTCTTTATCTATATATTTCATAGGTTTTGTGTTTAACACCTACCTTTTGTTCAATTTTCTTTCGACAACATCTTTGACCCCAATATTTAAAAGGATTCATATGAAGCACCTTAATTAAAATAATTGTATAACTCCAACATTCATGAATTATGTTGTGGAATTTAATTTATTAGGACCTAATCTTTTTGATTAAATGGTTGAAAAGGTCATACCTATTGAACAACACATAATAGTCGCTCTTAGTCAAAAAAATGTTATGCTGACAACTGATGAAAATGCCTAGAGTTTGAAGTGTGTGGTAAGATGCATCTAAGTATATTAACCTGGAATAGGGTAATGTTATTTGTAAATAATGGAAGGAATATCCATAAGTATATTATTGTTTTGGAAATTCAAGATCGTGTTGGGAAGGTTGCTTACTGGTTGGCGCTTCCACCAAATCTCTATCATGTTCGTTATGTGTTCCATGTATATCTCATGAGGAATTAAATACATGATACTTCACATGTACTAAACTCAGATTTCATACCACTGGGGAAATATCTTTCTTATTAACAATATCTAATATAGATTCGGGATTATAGGAAAAAATGTTTTGTGAAACAAGAAAAATTATTTGGTTAACGCTTTATTGAGGAACCAATAATTTGAGGAAGCAACATGAGATCTTGGGGATATGATGAGGTAGAGATATTCTCATCTCTTTGTATCAAAGTAATGAATTTCAATGGAGAAATTTAGTTTAATAGGGTTGGAATGTTACACCTAGATGTTTTTATGAAATATCATATTTAAATAATTTTAATTCTTAAATAGCTTGCTTTCCACACAATCAAGAGTTTAAACAAACCGTGAGATACCCTTAGTATCAAATGATGATTTTAACCTCCCAATTTGGTTAGCTGGAATAAACATAACTAAATTATAAAAATGTATGGTGAAGTAATTTGGTAACAATTATTTTTGAGAAATATAAATCAATAATATATTTTATTAATCAATTGATTGAATTACTATTATTAAATTAAATTAATTAAATATTAATGTTATATACTTATTTTTTTATATTTATTTAATCGATATTTTTGTCATAGGTTGTGAATAAACCCTCATTAATGTATAAAAAACCTATATTTTTCAAATGGTAATGTATCTTCTTTTTAATTGGGAACCCCATTTAAATAATTATTTTAACACATTAACAATGTTTATATGAAACAATAAACATTATCTTTGTAATAGGGATATAAAAATATACTTTAGGGGAATTTTTAATTTTTTCATGATAATATTCATTAATGATGAATAATAAAAATACATTAAGTTTTAGTTGAAAACATATTTTTCATCGAAATAATGGATGTGGTTAAATTATATTATTGAATGGTTTTAAATTATAAATATAATATTTTTTTCTCATTCAATATAATCAATGTCATTAGAAATAATTTTAAATTTAATTTAAATGTAAACAAAATCCGATCTTTTGGAATGTTATTAATTTTAAATATGTTATCGTTTTCTAAAAATGGGATTAATTATAAATTAATTTTCTTTACTTCAGTGTTTTGGATTTTGAATTATTGATCCAATATTTGATATTAGTAGGTAAAAAGTATATAAATATCTTTATTTTGTTTTTGGGATTTATGAATACAAAATTATGTAACTTTTATTAATATGTTAATGGGGTAAATCGAGTATTTAGGTGTAAGAATACTGTTATAAAGTTACCCTAATTTTTTATAATATCATTGTGTGAGTGTGTTTCGAACTGAATCATATTTGGGTTGAAATGGTGTTCTTTGGAAGCCACATGGATGAGATTAATAAATTTAATTAAATTTATTTAATGAAAAATATAATGTCTTACTCAAATTTTAATATCTATACCATTTTTATATAATGTTATACAAAAGATAAATTCTATTATAAATAGACCTATTAAATTTAAAAATTTCTTCATTATCATGGTTATTTTTTTTAAATTTTTAGGTAAAATTTATTTTTTAAAGACTTATATTTTAATGACGTTAACTTTAATTAATTAATGAGAATTCAATAATTTTTTTATTAAAATTCTAATAACCATTAAAATACCCAAACACTTGACCAAATATTATGCATAGAGTTATTAGCAACCATAACTATACAAGGGTATAGTTAATAAAATTTTAGATCATTATTAAAGAAATTTTGACCCTTATATTATTTTATTTATAGTGATGTTAAAGTTCTCACATTCATAATCTAATAAGTATAAAATATAAATTCATTTATTTTTTAAAATATGAATTTGAAAAAATATATTCTTCTGTAATATTTTATATTTATTTTCTTCATTCAAATTTAGTTTTTATTTTTATTAATTAGATTAGTATATAAAATAATTACAAAAAAATAGATGTAGTAGTTATTTTATTAATGGATATAACAAATAAATGTTTAAAAAATATTAAAATAAATTTATTTCTGGATAATAAATATGTATAATGAATTTGATAGATGAAATTTACCACTTTTAAATATAATAAAATATATTTTTAGAAGTTTCCTTGTTATCTTAATATTTCTAAATATCAATGAACTGAATAGTGTAAAAATTGACATCATTGATTGTTTATAAAAAATGTTTTATTAAATTATATAAAATTAGTAAAACATTTTTCAAAATATATAATAATCATTTTGTAGTCTAAAATGCTATCAATTATTAATTTATGGTCTAATTGAAATCAAATACATAAATATTTCACCATTTTAATATTGAAATATTTGTTACCCTAGTTAAAAATTAAATCGAATTACTAAGTGTCAATTAAAATGAAAACAATTAAATTAAATAAGGAAACATTTATAAAATCTATTTGTTTATGAGAATACAACCCTAACTCATTTTATCAATGAAATTGGTACATTTTTTATTTTATTATAGGGTTTTATTTTATTATAAATTAATATTTTTGGAGATCGCAAAAGTGCCCCTCACCTCAATTATAAAAGGGAACCACCACCCTCACCTATTAATATCCCTTTGAACCCTCATGTTCGGTTATCTAATTATCATATCCCCTCTCACCTTACCTGGTTATATTATAGAGTTTTTTGTATTCTTCAAAGTCCTACTCTAGTGCTCTAGGAGGAGATATAGAGAAATCATGTTGAAGAAGATGTAATTTCCTCTACCAATTCTTTCAAACTTCTTTCTTATTCTACTTCCTCTTCATGATTTGTTTCCTTATAATGTAATAACTCTAGTATAAATTTTATACTGATATGTGATAATGATTATGGGAAAATAATATTCTTCTTTTTATCCATCTTATGAAAAAATAAATCATCCTGCGTTTGTACGTACGACTTACCATCTCCATTCTGTGGTGTTATATATTTTTCACCACCACCTTACTTGGATGGGAATAATTATTGAAATAATAACTATATATGATTTTTATAACTTTATATTTACTCTGAAATATTTTACACCATTCAATTCAATACCATTAAACAATAATGGGAATGATATAGCCTCTCGTGCGTACGTACGACCTACCATCTCTACGATTCCATGTGATTCATTTTACATGAATTTAATTAATTAATAAATATATAAAAATATGAAATTAATAAATATGGTATATATTATTTTAATATAATTTTTAATGATATAACTGCTACCTAATAAGGTGAACCATAACCTATTCGAAAAAACATGCATAAGGAAATGATGCTATTAATACCCGAATAGCAAGTAATAATGAAATGGTATTAAAAATATATGATAATATGATCAGTTATGATATAATAAAATTAATATTATTAAATAATATTTCAATGAAATTATTTAAATCATTATAATGGTGGTTCAGATACATATGAAGGATATCATACCTAAGGAAATGGATAATTTTGAAATCTCATTTTTATCTGAGATAGGTTATACGTAAATATATCTATAATATATTGTTCATTCGCCTCCATATTTCCTAAATGAATATAATTATTTATATTCTTATATAATTTTTTAAATTTTAATTTTACCAATTGGTAAATTTGTATTCAATAGTATGTACAAAATCTTTTTTTGTTTTTCGATACAATGTACTTTATAACTATTTCAAAAAAAGTACGAGATAATGTTTTTTTACTAATATTATATGACTACATTTTTTCATATTAATAAAGTCTTATTTCTATGAATAATACTCTAAAAATTTTATTTTTTTTAAATAAATTTATTTCTTTTAAATGTGTAGGTAATGTTTAGAAAATAAATAATTTTTGAAGAAGAAATGATATTTTTCTCAATAAATAATTTAATGTTTTTTTTCAAAAATAATTTCCATCTATGATGATATTATCTAAATAGGGTTATGATTATATCCCTAAAATTAATATTATTTTAGTGATTTTATGATGTATTTTTATTTATAAACTCCATTTGTTTATATAGATTATGGTGGAATGATTTTTAAGAAACCCATTTTATTCCTTGGGTTATGCTATGATGAATGATTTATGTTTTTCTGGCACACATTAGAATGATTTCATTTTGTGATGGGTGGAACATATATCTCCATCCAATTCAATGGGTAAATACTTATATCTCATGATATAGACATGGATGGAAATGTAAATTATCTCAGTTCAGTAATATAGGGCTGGAATTTGGAGTGGGATTCATTCAATAATCGAATTTATCTACTACAATGGTCATGTAAATGAGTATTCACTGATATGAATTTATTTTATATGCTTAAGTTTATGCCAAAAAAATTATCATTTCTTATGTTTTTAATTTTGGTATTATGTTAATTGATTATTGTTAGAATTTATGATTTATCACATGGCATGACATCACGATAATTCATATAGAAGATAATATTTTTAAATGTTATGTTCTTATGTGTTATGATTATGATATGATTGATATCTCCCTTGATTATCCATACTGAGCATCTGAGGCTACCCTTTAATTTTATTCTTTTCCCCAGGTCATAAATAAGGGTATTAAGTAAGATATATCAAAAAGGGTTCTAGTTATGATTAAATAATTGGGAGATAATGAAGATGTATTATGATCCAGTCACATATGATTCCCAATTTATAAAGACATTGTACCTATATAGTTCTGTCATGGATTTGTTATATTTTTTTAATTAATATTATTCATCTTTGATGTAATATATAAGTATTTAATTTATAGGTCCTTAAAGTAATTACCAAGAATATTATCAACAGAATTTATCTTCTGTTTATTTAATTGATCAATATTTTGTAATGTAGTAATAAATAATGAACCTTCACCAAATTATGTTACCAATAAAATTTTATTAAATTATATTGGAATATAAATTTAGAGAATAAATATGGACAAATAATTTATAGTATAATAATGGGATGAAAAATTGAATATAATATAACTATGAAATAAAATTTTTGGATCTACATGATCTCCCAAAATGATATCACATAAGAACAGAACTGTAAAAGTGAAAGAATATATTTTTAATGAAATATTAGTGTTTGAAATTGAATATATTCATAACATTTAGTATAAATTGAATTCAAATATGAATGAATTATATATGATATATGTATATATAAACTTGGGAACCCATATGACCATTATAAATATGATTATTAGAATAGTAATCTGGTCATTGGAATACTAATCTATCCATTAGAAGAGTAATTTTACCTTTAGAAATAGTAACCAAGTCATTATAACATTAAAAACACCTATGTAAATGTAAAATAATATTTAGGTATATTATAGATTGAATGTATGAAATATTTTTATCATGATAAAAGTATATTAATGTTTTAATAATGGTAAATTAAGTGTTTATATCTTCATAAAACATGGATGTTTTATTTTAATTTTTGTAAAAGGTTTAATGTATTTAAATAAAATTTATTTCAGTAAAACATGTTTGTAAAATAATATGATTTAATATTATAAAAATAATATAATATTTTGAGACAATATATAAATTTACAGAGGGTCAAAAAGATAATCACAATATTTGAATTTGTATTTTTATGAAATAAATAAAGAAATTATTTCAAATTTGAAATTATTATATTCATAATAATATTTTCATATAATGGATATTACTTTTATAATTTTCATTTGATAAAATTGTAAGTCAGGAAAGTTTTTATTTTTATAAAATTTTTAAATTATTGAGAATAGCCAAATATGAAAAATATGATATCTAACATTATAAGTTGTATAAAATATTAAATGAAATTATTTTTACATATAAAAACATTATTTAAATCTCACATTAACCATTTACTATATATAGTGGAAATATTTATCACTATTGGTAGTTTGGAGTCAAAGTAATAAAATTAGGAAAAATATTTTCACTAAACACCCATCTCCCAATCCCTATTAATACAACCCTGCATAACCCATTCTCCTCAGAACATATAACTCCACTACATTACCAAATATATAAATATATTTCTCTTTATATCTCCCCTACATCTCAATAATCCATGGTCACATCAAAAGAACAATCTATGGATCCTTAATGGGAAGCATAAGAGGTGACATCCAAATGAGAAGGTAATACCCTCAAAGAATCCATTTAATTTTTATTCCTCCTCTTCCTCAAATAGACATGGGTGATATATAAAATAATGACTCAAGTCATCCTCTTATGACACCATTTATTTTGAGTTCATTGGAATAAATAAAAATAACAATGGGTCAATCGAGTAGAATATTGAAAAATTCAGAAGGCATGCATGTCATGCGTCAAGATTAATCATCAACCCCAAAAGAAAGGTTCATTTCACCTTCAGTGGATTAATTACGAGTCTATTAAATGCTTGGGATATTAAATAAATTGACATATATAAATTGAATATATGTTTTCCCATAATGGTTGAGATGGTTAATGTCGAATCCTAGTGGCCTTTTTGATATAGATATAAAAAAGAAAGAAAATTAATGTTTTATTTTTGAGGATTAGAAGATAAATTCCATGGTATGAATAAAACCCAATGGAACACATGTCGAATATTTTAGATGAAGAACCTCAAAAAAAAAATCAAGGTAATGAGGATATTATCCAAATGTCAAAAATATGGGAATTAGGACAATCAAAATCAACGTTAGATGTAGATGACATCTAATGTGATGATTAAATAAATGTCCCAATCAAAGATTAACCTATAGTATAGTGCTTTAACTTCAAGGAACACATTAATTATGCAAGATAATACCCCAATACAAAGTTTTTGATATATAATAAATGAAAATAAATATTATTGTTGAGAGGGAAAGGTAGTGAATATGTTATCACAACTACTATGGTGGGTATCAATAATATTGTGATGATTTGTATGTTGGTTATTCATTCAGGAATATAAAATGTACTATATGACAATGGTTCTATTCATTATTTCATATTATTAAAAATATTTGAACTATACAAACACCACATTAAAATGTGGGGTTCAAGATATTAATTAGAGAATAAAAGGGAGAAATTATTTTATATCAAGTATCTGTCCACAACCCAGTCAATGTTTGATGAATTTATCTCCTATAAAATCATTCCATAATATATTTAATTTATTTTTATTCTATAATATATAATAATTAGTTATCCTTAAATAAAACCATCATCAATTATCGAAAGAGGAAAATTACCCACCATATCCCATAGAATCATTTAATCTTATACATGTGTATGGAGAATAATGACTATACATTGGAATCCACATGTCAGTAAGTTATGTTATTACATTATGATAAAGAATATATGGCTCAATTAGTTGTCAAAAAGGGTTTAATGTTTCTAAAATAATTTCCACTTTGGAGGTAGTATATAGATGGATTCGATGATGATTTTTATGGAATTACTCCTAAAGATGTGGTTAATATATTTATTAAACTTATACCTATATTTCTTCCCAAATCCCAAACTCCATGAATAATTGATACCATTGAGTTACGATAATTGATTAAGTAGTTATATGAGATTATATATAATAGTTTTATATACACATTGCTTCACCACGGATAACAATGTTTTTCTTCTTAAAGATGATGGATTGATGAACGTTCTTCTACATTGATTATCATAAACATAATAAAATTACAATAAATAACAAGTATCCACTAACACTAATTGATTATATAGTGTCCCAAATTTTTATTGGACCTTCTATTTTTCGTTCTTTAATGGTTTCCAATTAGTTTTGAAATTTCAGTGTCTTTTTGAAATTTATATAAATAAATGTATCATTATATATAATAAGTGTTTTATGTTATTAAGAATTGATTTAGTTATTTTTAAATTTTTTATGAATAATTATAAAATATTTTTGAAAGTATGTTATAGAAGTTTGGTTATTAGTAAACCATTTCATTATAATTCATATCATTAATTTTTAAAAAAACATAATGATTTTAATGAAAATATTAAAATTACACAAAAAAATCTCAAAACATTATGGTAAGGACATTTTTAGGATGGTTTTGTAATGGTATGATAAAGGTACCCTTACTTTGACCTTTTAATATTTTTTCATAATAGAAAAATAATTAACACTTATAGACATCCCCTGACATACATAAGGGTAAAGGTAATTTTTCAAATAATGTGTAATGGTAGGCTAGAGCTGGCCTTACAGAAGCCCTTTGATAGCCCTACATAAGGGTAAAAAATGAACCCTTATATAGACCACCCACTATTTATAGTGGTAAATATGGATTTTCAAGTATTTTGTAAGGGTACGATGGAGCTACACATATGTGAGGCCTCTTAAATCACTATGTGAGGGGAAAATATTTTACTCTTACACAGAACCCATACCTTTTTATGGGTATTGTTTATACCCTTTTTCAGGTTTATTCTTCTATTTCAACTTATAAAACCCCATTCCCCATTGAAAATATTTAATTAAATAAAATCAATGAAATTATTAATTTTTACTCATTATAGTATTTTCACCTTTTATTTGGGGGATTTTATTTACTCCATGGTTAATTTTAAATAGTAAATTAAATATTTTGGAAATTAAGTTGGGGTTTTATTACTGTATTTTTTTTTGAATATGTGTTTTTATTATTTTGAAATACCTAAAAACTAACCCCTATTCATTTTCATTAAACTTTCCATCTCATAACAACGACCCCAAAACCATTTATTCATGTTAAACAGATTCAATATTTTTTAAAGATTTGTCTATTGCAATTTCCAATTGAGGAAGAACCATATTTCTCCTCTCTTTTTTGGATAAAACATTTATCCAAGGGAAAAATAATAGGTATGTTATTTATGTAGTATAATTATTTTTAGTGAAATTGTCAAGTTATAAATCATTAATCTTATGGATGGTAGTGGAGTTTACAATAATAATGAATAAACTAGAATAGTTTAAGAATTTGTTTTTGGATTTAAGAGATCACATGAAATATTACTACATGATAATTATTTTATTGTTGTTCTGTGAGATAAAATTCTATATACGTTTTTGAATTTTTCCAAATTTTTTATATTGTGGTTTAGAATGTTTAATTTTATGAAAAATGTTAATGAGAGAAAATCTATAGTTTGATAAATGATTTACGAGTAATGTTTCTATAAATTGTTCTTGTTATAATTTTATAGAAATAAAATTGATGCTTAATACATTTCTAACTGAATTATTCCCCCATATGATAATTTAATTGTATAAGGAACATGAAGTTGGAAATTATTGTTTTTTATTATAAAAATTAGGCTTGATAATTAAAGTTTTCCTTCATAAAACGATGAAATTGGATGTTATTCATAAGAACATGATTAAATAATTAATATAATTTAATAGATGATGTATTTTTTACCTATTATTATAACCTGTAATAACTGAATTTATTAATTAAATATGGTAAAAAAACTATTTATTTTATAAAGATAAATGTTTGTGGTTGAGTGAGCCTGATTCTATATAAATCTTGGATGCCTTTTTGAAGGCCTAAATTCCTTGTTGACTTTATTTTTTTTATTTTTCAATTTCTAGTGATGTGATCCTTGTTTTGTGTCATGATGTGAGGCTAGGATGGTTGATAATTGAAGAAATGTTGGTGGGGGGGCCAATAGAGGTTGTTGAGGCTTGATATGGAAAAATGAATAGTGATATGAATGATGGTTTCGTAGATGGAACTAAGGATGATAGAATGTGATGAAACATAGGAAGCATGTTGTTGTGTCGATGTTAGGATGTTTACCATTTTGAGAATCTTGGTAAATATTATAGATTCATTCTTCTTATCTCTTTATTATTTTATCTGTTATGTGAATCATCTTGTTTTTCTTTGTTATACATATCCTTAATGGTAGTTTGGGATATTCCCTAGAGTACTGTGAATCAGGGAATGATAATTTTTTTTATTTTTTTAACCCATGTGGTTAGTGTTTGAAGGGAATGAAAATGGTAAAATTTAGGAACTTTGAAATCTGTCAAAATATTATTTTAGGCACGAAATGTAATTTTTAATCAATTAACAATTAAAAAAATAAATGTTCAATAATAGATATATAATTAATTGATGTAAAGAAAAATTTAAAAGTGAAATAATTAATTAAAAGATTCTCTATTAATGTTTGTGTGTTTATAGGCTATTTGGTTCATAGTGGTGGAAGTCAGGTATCTTATAGATGTAGTTTTACATGAGCCTAAGAAAAGGTTAACTAAATTATTGTAATTATGGGTTATATTATAGAATTTATGTATTGAGATTTAATATGTTACCCCACTCATGACAATAGGGTGAATTAAACCCAGTGGACTCTATGATGATGTTTTCCCCAATATCTTGGATGATGAGGAACAAAGGGATAACTACACCATTTAGCCTTGTCCAATTCTCAGGAAAATATTATTCATGTATGCAGATAATGTAACCTATGGATTAATATTGGTCTAATGTGTATTATATGTGATTTCATGAGGTATAATACATGACATACAGGTTGTAGTGGATCCCAAAAACAACCCGGTTACTTTATGGAGATGTTTTAATTCATGTGGGGGTATAATATATTATTCTAGGTATGTTAGGATGTATTTTTGAGAGTTATAGAATACAACATGTGAATTTGGGTTTATTCAGTGAACCAATATGGAATTGGTAGAGAGGTACACTTTTTTTTTAAAATATATGATCTATTGTATGTGAAATGAGGAAAGATATAGCCATTGTGAGGCTAGAAACATAGCATTCATGTTTAGGTGATAAGTTAGCTCCACATGTTTTTCAGTCATATTTAGCATTATTTCATTGTATTTTTCATGAGAGGTTCTAGGGATATCATTCTGTGTATACCTTCTATGCTCACCCAATGTTTATAAATTTATTCTCAGGTTAGTAGGAGCATGATTTTTTTCATGGTAAATACTATTAGCTTAAAATATGTTCAGTATCTATTAGTATTTGATTTCACAAATGATTTTATGTTTTGGTTCATGTAGTTTCTTTTTTGTATGTGTTAGTTTTGTAAAAAATCACATTCATGTTATTGGGATCATCCTTTCCTCTTACCTTGAGTAGAATTTATTGGGTGTAAAATATTATCTCACATTTCTCACAACATACATTATAATACATACCATTTTTATTTTTTATATACCCTCGGTGCTTATATATAATCCATGGCCTATTGGAATTAGTATTATATTATTATTATATCTCGTATATTATATTTAGTAATGGAGTGGTACCTTTAAGGGGGAGGGGTCATAACATAGTTGTATCAAAGGTTTTCGGTAATGGATAGGATGTATTTTGGATTATGAACAGTTTAGGACTAAATGGGATATTTGGGAAATGGTGTTCTCTAATTTTAGTATGGTATGATAAAAATAGTGAATTTCTCCGACACATGTATTTATGGAACCATGGGATCAAATGCGTGGACAATTATGATTATTAATATTACTATGAAAAGTGAAATTGTTTGCATGATAGGGACCTAAAATATGATCATGCCTAATTCTTCAATGAACATATGTTTGAGAAGTGTAAACCTTGGTGACATTTTTAACCATGAATATATAATTAATTCCTTAATATTAAATAATCCATAATCTAGGTTTTTGAGTCCCTAACTATGTTTTTTCTAGTATGTCTCTAGGTAAATGTCCCCAGCTTGTTCGTGTTAAGAATGTTTAGCAGTACATTCCATTAGATCACCAAAAAGTAATGGTTGATGATGATGACACATGGATGAGGAAATATGTATAGTTCCATCTCTAATGATTGAAAGAATATAAGGTATTCTTTTTTAACTCAGATATATTGAACTTGTTAGAGGAGGTGGAGATATAATTTAATTTAATCCATTGTCTAAAGAAGCAATGAGTTTCTGTAAAAATGATAATGTTATATGGATTAGTAAGGAATTGATTGTTCTGGTTCCTAATAAAAGATGAGGTGTTCGTAGTATATTGGGAGATATTTTTAGAAATGTTTTCAGAAGAGTATAATTCTTTGAAAATGAAGGTGTTTTGTTGCTAATAGATTGTTACCTTTTGATAAGGTAGATCTGGTTTGTGGAGTTTGTGATCATTTTTAAGAACCTTATTCACCATGATTTGAACATGATTCTAGTTGAGGAGGCCAGGGTAAGGCAATTTAAGGAGGATTTTCATCTAGATATCTTCTTCCAGGTTACCTAGTTCATGTTACTCCCTTATCTTGAGGTACTAGAATGAGTCGAAGTCATATAGAGGATAATGTCCAAAAATGGATCATCATGATAGGGGAGTTGTTATATTCCTCACATAGCATTTTTCTGTAGTTTATAGTTTCCTAGAAAGTAAATCATGGGTATAGATGTGATTAGTTCCCTACCCCCATCATATAGTATCTCTGTGTGTAGAAACTCTCAAGATCCTTCATTTGGATTAGAAACATGTTTTTCATGTGGATGGTGATGTTATATTTTCTGAGAGATCCCAAAATTTCTGACATTGAATTTTGAAACATTTTTTCTACTATATGTTCCACTTTTGAGGTAGTGTCCACTAAGGTAATAGCTCTAGAGTTCTCCATATGTAGATCAGTATAGGGGAGATGGAATTGAAAGAGTATAGAATAGAGACCGTCCTCTTCCTCACATATTAGGATGTTATCTTTTTTTTTGTACGAATTAGATTTAGATTAGTCTTATATTAGGTTTTATCTCGACAACATCCCCTATTTTCAATCTCTAGGAAATTCCGATATTTTGCGACGTTCCATTTATTGTTTTCTACTTGGGATAATTATTTTTTTGATTGAGGGGATACAAACTCCTTGACATAAACATCCATATTCCATGATTTGGGACATGAGGTTGAGAGAATTCGTATCCCCTTGGTGTTTTAAAAACTAGTTGGAGTTTAATCTTAACATTATGAATTATGTATAATTTGTGAGAAACCTTTCAGTAAGAATCTCTCTTGGGGAGGTTTCTTATGATTACGGATAAATATATATTACATTATCATTTTCTTCAAAATATTGTTTTCATTATAGTCTATTAAAGATTTCATTAAGAGGAAGTGTGTGTTATATGATGTTGAAAAGGATTTGGCTTTCATCACTATTTAGTGAGACCCTATGATGTTTTATAGATGTGTCTTATCCTTGTATTTCATGATGGTATAGTTGATTCTGAATTTTTTAGATGTTCATCTAGTAGTGTTTCATATGGTTTTCTAATAGTACCCTTCAGTTTATTTTGAGGATTTCTTTTGTTACCCCTCAATAGGAGATCATGTTTGGCAGAGAGAAATAGACATGTTATTATTTAAACTCATTGATTGTGTATATGATGAAACTTTCATAGTTACATGGGTTCTAGGAACATATTTATGATATATTATAATAAGGATATGTTTAGACAATGTTTTTACATTTTGGTGAACACGTATTGTTTTTATAGAAGGTAGATATATTTTTAAATATAATAATATATTAACATTAAACTAATTTGGTAATAGTAATGAATGATTATACCCTTACATTGGTTGGTTATTTTTTCAATCAACTAAAATGAGATAGTTGGTATTATATGATAGATATGTAGTTATGATATCATCAAATATGGGTGAAATGTGGTGATAACCCCAACAATTATTTCCAATGATATTATGGTCATTACATGTTTATTATAATGTCAGTTGGTGTTAAAAAAAATTATATCGATGTTCATGGGTTTGATAGAAAAAATGTTCAAAGTGTTACTAGATAGGTTTATGGTGGTTTTCATCGCTGACATCCTTGTGTAATCCATGCATGGATAAGATTACCCAATGTATATACATGGAATTTAGGGATTTCATTATCAATATAATGTAATCAAGAATTCATCAATAATCCATTTATATGATTAGGATGTCCATTTAATTATGAATATTGTATCCAAACATTGTATAGTAGTGGATACTTTGAATATCAAGGGAGTTGTTTTTTGGGTAGATAGCAATAATACTACAGATGTTCAGATTTTCTCTTATCCTACATGATATTTTTTGAGTTTTATAGAAAATTTATCATAGGTTGAGACCCCTTTAATAACAGTGACATAGAATATTAGGCATTCTTATTGACTTATTAGTGTCAAACATCATTAGAGTACATAAATGAGTAGATGGTCAGTATTACTGGTCTTCAATTCCCAAAAGAGGGAATCTATTTTATGTTCTCTATGACACATCATATTTTAGTTTTGGATATAATCGGATGCAGTAGATATTAGTTGTTTCTTATTGGTATCAATAGATATTTCTCCATAAAATAAAAAATCTAGTGATGATCTAGAGTTTAATGTAGTATTGTTTTTCATTATGTTATAGTATAATTACCTCATCAAATAATTCATTCTGGTCTTCAATAACCTAAATAGCATGAGGTATGTTATCTCCCACTGTGGCATAAAAATGTGGTAGTGGTGGTGGATGGAATTCATGTAGGATTATAATGTTGATATTTAATATAAATGTGAAATGGTTAATGTTGTAGCTAGTGATCTGAATAGGAAGTCATGAAATGATACAATGAATGCATCTTTGTATTCCAAGAGTGTAAAAAATCTAAACGATTCATGTTAATATAAGATAGGATATTTTAATATTTTCTCTTTTATAGATGAAAATGTTGTTATCTTTAGGTTGGTAAGTGGAGAATTCCTAGATTGCAGACACTGAGGTGGAAATATGGAGGGATCAAGTTGTATTTGGTGATTCCATTAATGGATAATCAAAATATTAACCACTTATGGTGTTATTCCAGGGGTTAATTCCTATTATGTTAGTTATATTTGATGTGGTTCTCCATGACTTTATTATCTCAGCATTGAATGTATATCCTAGTGTGGAAAATCTTTATTGACAGTTGAGTGAAATTTTTATGTTCCTTGGTATATTTATTCCATTTTACTATTTTTCTGTTGTTTTTGATCTTTGAGATGGTAAAGTACAAGAACAACAATTTCAATGGCTTTCTCCAAACATTGGGTATTACTTAATGGATGTTAGTGGATGTTTATATGGACTTATTATATAGTTTACCTTGAGATAAAGGGGTATTTGATTCATTATGGGTGATAGATGACTATTTTATTACATCATATCCCATTATATAAATCAAGGAGTCAAACTGAGTGGTTGTTTTATCGAGGATGAACTTCGAGGAGGTGGTGAGACTCCACAAAGACCCAACGATGGCCATCTTTGATCATGATATTATTTTAACCTCTATGGTGTGGATAAGTCACTGTTATACATATGTATTTCAATTAATCCTTAATACTACATTCCAACCATAGAAAAAATTTAGAAGGAGAAGGCTATTCAAAATCACGAGGATGTGTTTCATGCTTATATACAATCTTTTAGAAAGTCATGGATAAGGAACCATCTGTTGGTTTAGTGTTTTGAAAATAATATTTCTCACTCCACCATTAGTATTTAAACATTATAACATTTTTTTTACTAGCCTTTTTATAAAATTTTGCTATAGACTATGGCCAGAGATTCAGTAATTGTCATGCTATAACAATTATTGATTATGAAAAATATAGTTCAAGTCTTTCATTATTGGATGAACAGTTTCCTAGGATCATCATAATTCCATTATTTATCATATTAGGATACCACTAGTGTTTGATTTTTAAGAATATGTGTTACATAAGGATACTCCACATTGGGGGAATTGAATTTTCTAAAGATGGATTATGCTCCCTCCATGGTTTATTGTAACTTTTGAGTAATGGGATCGCATTCAAGTCTTGAAATTTTGTATAGCACTACCCCATATATAATCTAGATAAATATATCATCCATGATTTATATCATCATTATTATCTTCTTGAAGACTTTCACATAATTTATTATTTAGATATAGATGATGACCTTGAAGTGAACAGAAGGGAGAGGCCGGTAGAGATATAAGACAAATTGAAGAATGTGATTAATGGGAATGTTATTCCCTTGATTCGAATCTTGGATAAACTCTATAACGTGGAGGACAATACCTTGGAATATTTTTTGTAGATGTACACTCAATATCATTAGTTGTTTTATGTTTAACTTTTCTCTTTTGGTGATATTGTTTTTATGGATGTTAACCATTATCTTGTTTATACGATGGTTTCCTCTTCCTTGTTTCCATTATTTTTGTGTTTCTCTTATTTTGAAGGTATCTCCCTTGTGATAATTTTTCATATTTGGATGTTAATGTTTCACTGTTTTCAACTTATTCCTCTATGTTATGTGGTTGATCTCCTATGATGGTGGGACTCTGGAGAGGTATCTCCTGGTGTATCTATATGGATGAAACATTTTCCTTTTCTTCTATTTGATTTTGGTTTTATTTATGAAAAAAAAATTATATTTTGAGAGTTAGGTAATGTAATGGTCTGGATTTACCATATGAATTCCATTTTATTTCATTTTTTACATAGTTGTTTTTGGTTGAGGTTAATTTTGGATTTTTTTAAAAATTGTTTCCTCAAAACAATAAGTGTTTAATGTTTTTCAGAATAATTTTACAGGCTTTTAAATGTTTCAATATTATAACACAAATTTTTATAAAGTGGATTATAACATTAATGTTACTAAAAAACCTTTTCATTATAATTATTTATTTTGTAGAAAATATATTGATTTTATAGAAAAAACATACCCTTATTTATAATATACTACATAGGTAAGGGTAAGGAAATTATTATGAACGATACAGAAAGGTATGTTCAAGATACTCTTACATGAGCCACTGAATAGTGATTTTTATATGTAAAATTGGTTACCCATATATAGACCATCTAATTTATGTATGGGTAACAATATATTTGAACACTATTCTTAAAGGTAGGTTGAAGCTACCCAAATATCTTCACACCATAACAATGCTTTTGGATAACAAAATTACCCTTTTACAGACCACCTACTTTGAGTAAGGTTATGGAACAATTTTCAATGCATTTGTAAGAGAAAAATGGAGTTACCCTTACATGATCCTTCCCAAAAAATTATTCACAGTAAAATTAGTTATCCTTGCATAAAATCTCATCCTACATATGTGTTTGATTTTTACCATGGTCTTTTCTTGTTTTATTCATTCTCTTTAGCCTATAAATATTTAAACCCTTTTTAAATGAATTTAAATTCCATATATCAAGGAAATATTTACATTTGATTTGTTTTTGGATTTTGAAATTATATTTGTTTTGTTTTAATTACTCTTTGGTTAAGTATCCTTAATAATATAAATCCCTAGGAAAACTAAATGGGTTTTTCAGTGAAACCTTTTTGGAATACATGTCATTTTTTATTTTGAAATACAAAAATACTAATAAATTTCATGTTTATTTATTTTCCACCCACATAAAGTAGACCAAAACAAATTATTTGATTCAATGGTCTTCAACAGTTTACAGTAACCCTTCTTTTGGAATTTTTGGGCATGTTAAAACCTTCTCTCTTGATAATTACATAGATACAATTCTTTCCTATAGAAAAAATAATGGGTCGTGGATTAAATGAATCAGTTATTTTTTGGGAAATTGTGAAGTTAAAATTTTTTAATCATCTAAATGGTTTTGGAATTAACCATAATAAAAAATAAATTGGAATACTGCAATAATATCTTTATGTATTTTATAGACTGCATAAGTTTTTTCACTATGAGAATGGTTTTTATTTTTGTTTTATTCCTTGGGTTTTATCTACATTTATTCATTTTTATAATGCTTATTATTCTGTGGATTATTGTGTATATTTTAATGGAAATGATAAAATAATTTAAATCTAATAATTGTTGGGTGGATAATTGATTAAAGATACATGTCTTATTAAAATTTTATTCTTATTATTTGAAAAAAATAAAATTAATTCTAAATTCATATTTTATTAAATTTTGATCACATATGATAATGGAATTTGAAAAGGAATATGAACCCATAAATTAAAATTATTGATAATAAAAAATGAGGTCTGATAATGTAATTTTTTATTCATAGCGGTGGATTTTGGGTGGTTGAGAGAATATTTTTTCAATAGATATTAAGACTAAGATATTGTCGTTATTATGGTTGTGAGCTATATCATATCCTATATGTATTTTGATATCATATACTACACCACCAATGTAGATAGAGAGGCCAAAAGGCATTGGATTCTGTGAGTATTTCCTCCCAAATTCTAGATAGATGAGGAATGGATGGTCGACTACCGCTTATAGTCATTCTTTCTTCTCTTGGTAGCATTACATGCAAGTATGCACTATGATTACATTTTATGTTATTATAGGGATTTGATTTCTTGTGATTATTGTATACAAATTTATCTTGATATAGTATCCTAGGTATTATTATACATTTTACATTTATGGGATGTGATGGATTCAAGTATAATACATGATGTTTGGGCTATGCAGAAACCTGAAAACTACTCGGTTATAGTATAGAAATGGTGTAATGAATGAGATTAATGATAAATTGGCCTATGTGTCATTAATATTTAATTTGGAGTGCTATAGATCTGTATGTGTGACATTGGTGTAGAGTATACAACTAGAGTAGAAGTGGTGGTGAGGTAACCTCTTTTTTTGCTATAACATATGATATATTGTTTGTGATACCTAGTGAGAGATATCCATGGTGATGTTGGGAACATAGAATACCTTTTTAGTGGATGATTTAGCTTTAAATTTCATTCAATGGGATTTCATAATAATTATATTTCATTAGAGGGTCCGTGGAAGATCTGACTGTGTTTACCAGTTATGCTCACCCTGCATTTATAAATTATTATTTAGGTCTATTGGATTTGGTAGGTGATTGAGCTAGATACTAATATCTTGGGAGTTTTTCATGATTTATTTGGGATTCATGTTCACTACATAGTTTAAATTTGATACATTTAGATTCCTTTTCATATATTTTAGTTTTGTATCATTTAATTTTGAACTACTAGGGATCTTACGTTAATTTTATCTTATGAAATAGGTGTTGGGTGTTTTATCATGTATCTAATTTGTCATGTCCTAGAGGATAATTACATTTATATTTATTTCTGATATAACCTCATTATTTTATTAAAACAAATTGCCTATTTGTAGCCGGATTTGGGGAACATTATATCGTTTCTCTCACTATCAGCCCTATAGGGGTACCATTAGGGGGAGGTTTCATGATACATGATGTGTTTGATCAACATTATGGGAACCAAGACTTCCCAATGGAAGACCTTTATTTAGGATATAAAAAATTAATGTTTTTTTAAAATGATATTCTGAATAATTCATTTCTATCAATGTATTGAAACTATGAGTTCATAGTTATTCCCTAGATACATATAAATTCCCTACAAATATTCATGAAAATAATGAATATTTTATTTAGATAATACAATTTAAAATTTTTGGATGTCTTTATAGATGAAATTTACATAGATCCAGAGAATAAGAAGGAGACTGGGGATTATTTGAATACTATGATATAGGCATTGAATAAGGATAATTTATATGAGATTTTCAATAAATGTGATTTCTAGATGGAGGATGTATCATTCTTGGGGCATGTTATGATAAACAAAGAGAGATAGCAGGACCCTTACAGGAAAAAAATGATTGAGGATTGGTCAAAACAAATATATGTAATTGAGATATTCAGTTCCCTTGTACTAGAAGGGTGCTATTGTTTTTTAAAATATATATTTATGGTCAATCCTTCTAACCTATATAACTCGAAAGGGGGTGAATTTATTCTATACCATGGATTGTGAAGATGACCTTTAAGAATTTAATATTAGTCCTATCACTGCACCATTACTCATGCATTACTCAAATGTGGATAATTTTTATTGTATAATATGATTCTTCAAAGAACGTATTTGGTTGTGTAGTGATGAAAAATGAAAATTTGATATCCTATGTGTAAAGGCATTTGAAACTTTAATAGTTTATCTATAGAACACATGATCAAGAGTCAAATGTGATGATAATTACATTGAATATTTAGTGGTATTATCACTAGGGGTCGAAGTGAAAAATATATGTTTATTAATAGATAATCAAGTATATATCCACATTTATGGTGATAAATATGTTATAGTGAGGATTATTATATCTGATTATGAAAAATGAAAACCCAATCTATTACCATCCAGTGAAGGAAAATAAAGTATCAAATGATCTCTGTATAGAATATCATGAAACCTTACCAATGAGGATAAATATAAGGGATAAAATCATATTAGAAATTAAATTGATGGACTTTTAATTCATTAATAGTGGTGGAACATATTACCTAGATCAAATGATTTCCCAATAATTTCTTATGGTGAAAATAACAGATGCTCTAATAGGTGATATAGAAATAAAAATTATGTAGTAAAATATAAGAAATGTGAACTTACCATTCATTAAAATTGAAAAGGAATGAGTTTCATGATACTTGATATGAACATATATACAATAATATTTTGAGATAAACAATGCGTTGTTGAATGATTCACATAGCTTGACATTATTCATCATAAATGGGTGTATAAATTTGTATCAATACTTATTAGAGAATTATTGGTGGGACAATATGAGTAAGGTTATTATAAAATTTACATCAAAGTTCCTAGTATATCAACAAGTGAACTTTTAATGGATTTAGTCCAAGGGGATGATGTAACCATAATACATACCCACATGTAAACTGGAAAGCCTCACCATAGACATTGTCCCTAGTACTATTTAGAAATCTAAAGGAAATAATTATATATGGGTTTAGTAAATCATATTAAAAATATTGTTCACTTAATTTATATTTTATAGGACTTTCCAGTTGATCAATGTAAATGGATATACATTAGAGATGTTGTGACATTTAATGGAACACCACCATTGATTATATATGACCATGATCGAAGAATTACCTCAAAATTATGTAAATGTTTCCCCCATGATATAAACAATACATTTAACCTTAGTGTGTCTTATCACCCCCAAACTGATGGAAATCATATGTGAATTATTTAGAAACATGGCAACATAAGAATAGAATGATTGAGGAATTTAAAAGAGTATTTGATCAACATTTTATTCTATTTTTGTTCCCATACAATAATATCTTTTAATCATGCATCCAAATGGCTCTATATGAATCCATTTGGGGTAATAAATGTAGAACACATATTTTTTGGTGTGATGTTTTCTGAAAATAATATAATGGTACTTGAAATAGTTGAATAAATGGTAGTAGAGGTGAAAACCATTCAATAGTATATCTGGTTTCCTCAAAGTTGACCTAATATATACGCTTATAATTGTCGAAGTAATATAGTGTTTGAGGATGGAGATAAATTGTAACTTTGGAAACGCAATTTTAGCGAGTTATGAGATTTTAGAATCATGGAAATAAATATCAAATTTAAGTTGGATGCTTTGAGATTATTGATCACATAGAACCTGTGGCTAATAGACTATCACTTGAAAAAACCTTTTTTCAAGTATATGATATGATACATGTACATCTCTTGAGGATGTACATACCAGATCCTTCATATTTACTTCATTTTGAGGTGGTACATCAAAACAAATTCATTTATGTGGAGTAGCCAATGAAGATCTTTGAATATAGAGACAATGTACAACCCAACCAAACAGCTCACCTACAAAAATTGAAATAGTAGAAACTTAATTGTTGTGATGATACATGAAATCTTAATGATGCAGTGAAATTTAAGTATCATCAATTCTTTTCATGAAAGAGGGTGAAATGAAATTTAGAGGGAAAAAATTATTTTTGCGGAAGAATGTGATGACCTTGAATTTTATCAATGTAATTTCCCTTAAGATTATATAATTAAATCATATTTAGTAATGTATTATTCAATTAATCATATTCACCATATTATAGAACCAATAAAATTTTATTAAATTAATATAAATTTTTTATTTAGATAACAAAAATGATGAAAAATTTGAAAATATTATAATGAGATCAAAATTGGAAAATAACATAACTATAATACAAACATTTATGTCTACTTGACCCCCCCCCCCAATGATAAACTCGTGAATAATACTATATAAATGAACCTAAAATATTAGTACTGAAATATTCATTTTTTTAAAATAAAAATATATATAATCTTCATATAAAATATATGTGAATAAATAATGGATGAAATATGAGGTTCTTATAAAATGTAGGGAACTCTTATGATAGTTAGAACTTTTTTTGTTGGATTCATAATTTCAAAAATAGTATAGTAGTCATGCCATTTAACTTGTGATCTGAAAATTTGGAAAATATAATCACCTATAGAAGTATAAAATAATATTTAGGTGACTTAAAAAAGAAAATATGAAATAATTATATAACGAGAGAAGTGAAAAGATGTTTTAAAAATGATTAAATAATTTTTTTTCTTAGTGATGTAAAATTAAGATGTTTTATTTTTATTATTATAAACCAAATTGGAAAAAAAATTCAATTTCTTACATGTGTTTATAAAATAAAATTAAGTTTTTTATAATAGTAATAATTTTCTTTAATGATACTATAAATAGTTTCTCAATGGGTCAAAAAATTGATCATAATATTAAAATTATTATTTTTTTCAAATAAATATTTACATTATTTTAAAACTAATCTTCTCATATTTATAAAATTATTTTCATAATATGGAATTCATTTTTTTGAATATAAATTTTTATAAAATGTTTTGATGATATTGTTTTATAAATTAGTGGAATATTTTATGAGTACATAAATATTGGAAAATTTGATTATTATCAAAAAAATTAATACATGATTAATTTTATAAGGGGTGATGTAATTAACCATTAGTTATAAATCACAAGAACCATTTAGTTTATATATTCCCATGATTCACCACTATTGGTATTATTGTTCCAAAATTCTAAATGAATGCATATAATATTTAACAAAACACTCCTATATTACCTCTATAAATATCACCCCTCTCAAACCATCCTAATTAAACATTGTTACTACCTTAACATAAAATATCCATATCAATATCACATCATACATCTCCCCCATGATCCAAGAATAATCGGCCTATAAAAAGAAAAATATTTGGTGTGTTAAGGGGATTCCTAAGAGGAGACAGCCAAAGGATAAGGTCTTTCCAACAACCATGTTTTTTAATTTTTTCCATTCTCATCCTAAAAATATTTCCTTACAAAATTACTTAATGAATCCTGAATCATTAATATACGAAGTTAATTTTATGTATTATATATCATCCATTATATTATCATCTAATCTCATTCTAAAAACAGAATCATTGTTCATATTATATTGGGTTCACCACCACAATGAACAACGCAATTAATTTTTCTACACCATAATAAAGTCTATTTATATAAATATTAATAAATTTATAAACTATTGAAATATGTTTATCACAAAATATTTCATCTTATAAAATGTAATATTTAATCACAGCGAATGTAGTTTATGATAGATGAACAAATAGCCTAAATGAACTATCCCTATAATGAGAATGTTTCTAATAAATGAGTAATCCCATGGTAAACAAAACATATGGATATTCAGAATAATTTTAATATATTTAAGAACATGAATATGATTTCATTTTACAAATATACTTTTAGTTCCATTTTACATGAACTTTAATAATTTTCCACAATGATCCCACCATGGAACCCTAAAATAAACACCATCAGAACAAAACAAATTAATCCTTATATATCAATAAAATAGCTGTAAATGAAAATAAAATAATTATATTAAATTAATATAACTAAAATATGTTGATAATTAAGTAATAAATGAAACTAATTTTATTAATCTCGACATTAATGGAAATGGTTCCCTGATTCCTTGCCCAATGAAAGGGACCCCTCCGAACCAACCTATTTTTTTGGTTTATGCTTTCTAAGTCATTACCACACATTTTATATAAAATATAACTATTTATATCTTAAATAATATATATATATATATATGTCACACACATATATATCTTGTTTAATTAATCTTTACCTGATTGATATATACATGTTTTATTGGTTCCCTTCTAAAATCCTTTCGGGGAGCTGATTAAAGGAAACTACTTAGTTTCCTGGCCCCATTTCAAGTACCAATCAATGAAATATTTGTAAGCATAAAAGATATTTAAAAACTTAAATATTATTATAAAAAACCATCTTATATTACTTATATATTCTGGAAATTATTAAACACATAACCTCTTTAAATATTTTATTGCCTTTTTTTCAAAAACACCATTTAAAAGGGATATTCCAAAAATTATATATCCACTACTTTTTATGACCTCAATTAAGCTAGGATTTATTTTCAGGTCCTATGATTCTTTATTTATCTATGAACATCCAATAAATATTTAATCCTATATTCCAAATAATTCATTATGATATTTCATTTGTGTATGTACAACACATGATTATGTAACCCATTTCCGCTCCATGGGTTTTTCTGATCATCATGCCTTATGTATAGTTTTCTTCTGTAGAAAACATATTCATATACATGTCCTAATGGGTGAACCTAGATAGTAGTAAAATTCATTATGTAATTTTTATGTATCATTAGATGATATGTAGTGGATTAGAGAGTAAACCTAATCACTAATGGGGATTTATCCACTTTGTAATGACCTCTTCGTAGTTTTCCTCTGATTATGTAATTTTCATGTATTATTTGGTTGAATAATAACTATGATTCCATTGTCTTATGTTTCCTCTATAATTTTTTAATGAATCCATGTGAATATTCATGAACCTTTCCAATTATTATATCATGATATTTATTTTGATTTATATATTATTATTTCTTATCATGTTTACTATCTTATAGAGATTTGTTCCTTACCAACTTCTATTATGTATTCCTTTTGTTATATTATGTAGTTTTAGAATATGAAATTAAATTAGGAGCATAATATGAAAACTCATTTTATGATATTTTAATTTTTTTTTCATGTTGATGTTTTACATACTCTAATTTTAAAAACATTATGCCTCTCGGTACTTTGGTTAGTGTTTATTGCGTATTTATTTTGAAAATCATGTGATATTATGTGTAATTAAATTGGTTAGTTAATGTTGTTATTATAGGATGATATAATTATTTTTGGTGACATGAAAAAAAAAGTTTTTGGAAAATACCCTATTGATAATTTTATCTATCGAAAAATATACTATGATTTTAATGACGTATAGAGTGAGTTTTCTTTTTTGAAATTGAATCCCTGTACAGATACTACATGTTGATCTGGATCAGATATAGATGTACCTATGGGTAACTATCCCAATAGTGTTATTATGTATTAAATATGCATATACCTAGAATATGGGAATGATTAATTTATATACTCTTTATTTGATAATCTTGGATGATATGCTTTTCTAAATAAAAAAAATCATTACACACCATTATAGAGGACATGACTATATTGTCAAGTTAGATAGCCTTATAAGAAAATTAAAATGGATAATGTATATTGAAACCTAGTTACTTATATGTTTTGATATACATTTTTACATTTAGTCTCATTTATTCCTTATTTATTTTATGTATTTCCATCACCAATTTTCATTTATTCATGTCAATGCCTGAAAATATGGTAAACCATGCCAACAAGAAATTTGATATGTAATTTATGATAACCCTAATTAGATTAAAAACCTTATAATATTGGGATATGAGAAATTAAATGTAATATTGGCTCAACTGAATCATTTCATAATTAATAACATGAATCATGTGGAATTACCTTATTCTCTAATGATATAGAATGTTATAGTCAATTATTTTATGTTAAAATGGTTCCAACCTTTAGTGAATCTTCAAATCAACCCATCAAAGAACGATGCATTAACACTATTCAGAAGATATTTTGTTTCATCCAATTATCTATATAAGATAGATTCATAATTCATTTTTATCTCTTAAAGGGGTAGGTTGATTAGAGGTGGACCCTTATATAGAACATAAATCCCCTGGTGGAAATTTGTTCCATTGAATGGGAAGTATTCAAGAATACATTTTTCAATGTAAATGTTCCTCAAACTATAAATATTAAAATAAGTAGGTATGTCCCCATAATGAAGATAAAATAAAATAATTCTATATAAGAGTATTCGGTAAGATTCACTTGTCTTTCAGGGTATACTTATAGAATTTTCTTAGACACTAAAATTAATATCTACTACTCTTTGGTGGATAAAATTCAAGGCCATGTAAAATTTTGGAAATTTGAGACTTTATCATATAGGAATAGGTTTTAAATTGTGCACTTAAGGCTGAGATAAGTATTGATGACACTACTTTTTCTTATGGGGATGGAGAAGAAAACATAAAATCGATTTTATTTTGGAAGGATCAATGGATAGATCCCATGATTGAATTAAAACCCAATACTAGCCATGTTAGAAAACATGGGGGAAACAACCTAGAAACAATATCAAGTACCATAGAGATGATTTATGTGTAAAAAAGGTTCATAATGATAATAATTATCCACTTTATATTTTAAAATTCTCATCTTCTATTAATTATTCCTTTGTACTCAGTAATAAAAAGGGTTTTGACCTCAGATCCTCTGTAAATGAAGAACCCCGCTAATATAATAGATAAAAAATGTTCTAATCAACACCCATAATTTAGTTTAGTGTGTCATCATCATGGAACATGGGGAAAATGTAATAAAATTACCTAATTAAGGAGTTGTTAGTGAGAATTATCATCAACTATCTCCAAGGCCTATAAGTAATTGAAAGGTGTATCATCCCCTTTTTTACCTAATGGACTTCCATGAAAATTTGATTTTATTTCTTGGTGGATGATTTATTTGTGAACTCAGATTTAAAATGGTGTTTCAATAGTTGGAACACATCAATGTGATGTTTTTAGTTTCAGTTAAAAGACCAAGTATTCCCTTAGGTGTTTTATCATGTTTTGGGAGTTTAAGACCCCAAAAAACTCAAAATTTGGTGATATCTATTAGTGTAGAATTATTTTTCTAAACTTTTTTGGACCCTATAGAAAATAGTCTGGCATGATCTAGTGGATTAGAAAGTTCCACATAGTTTTTTCAGACCATGATGGATGAGCCACATTTCCTTCTGATAAAATTCACCTATTTGACATTTGGTCTTTTCACAGTATGCAAATGATTATTGAATCTATGAAAATTAACCATTAAGGATTCACATTGGATTGTTCCTCTGTGCATAGTTATGGTATGGTTTGGAAAAAAATTCTTCCAAACCACATGCCCTAGTGTGTTTTTGTGAAATTATTATTTCACCATTAATTAAAATAAATTTTAAACCCCCAACTCTTCCCCTTCCATTCCTCCAACAACTATATCATCCTCCCCCACAAATGGGGCTCCTCCCATTCCTGACATATGAATGTAAATATCTCCTCTGACTGTATTTTTAATCGAGTGGTATCGATTCCTATGAATTACTATTGGTATGCTCTTAATTTTTCTAACGTATTATCTCAGTTTCGCCTCTATCACTCTGTGTTATTTTGGTGCGAGATAGATATACATATTTTTAGGCCATCTATCTATCTCTTTGATTTCCCTTGAATAGAAAAAAATCAAACCTAGATATTGGATGTGTGAGTTTTACATGTTATAAGTTATGTGTTCTATATCTTTTACCTCATGTTTTCATCACTTTATAAAATTACATTTTTTTACATGCAAGACTTACCCAGTGTCACTTAAATTTTATAAAATTCTTTGAATTAATTTCTTTAGCTTACATCGTGATGTGTTTGAATACTTATTGGTGTGGTTGGAGATTATGAACTCAACCAAACCCACCCAATTTGGGTTCGTTCAACAATTAGCACATGTTGAACAATATTTGATATATGTATGAGCCACACCATTGGGTGTGACATATATATATATGAATATACTCATAATCAATTGATTATATGAATATGTTAAACTACCATTATATAAGGTTTATTATGGTCTTATCATATAAGTTAATTTAAAAAAAATAATGTTTGGTTTTATAATAATACCCATTAATGAGGTTCATTTTCCCCAATTAGAAATTTTATATATAAATATACTCTACCTTGATGCGTCATATGGAACTAGTATTTTTAAATAACTATTGTTGGTTAGTATTAGAGTATGTTTCTTTATTTTTTATTGAATTTTATTTCCTTCTTAATTATAGATTTTGAGTTCAGATGTGACATACTTATATATGTTCATCTTTTTTTTCTAAAATAAAATGGATAAATGGGCATGGCCTTCTTAATGTTTCATTTTTCAGTATTATGGAATGTTAATTAAATTGGACCTATTAATGTTAATTTAATTTAATAAATGAAATACCGACATTATGAGAAATTTTTGTTTTTCCTTTCAAGGAACGTTGAGGATGGTCTCATCATGATCATGGTTGGTTTCACTAGAAGATTACTCATATGCTAGTTGTGATACTAGTTTTCCCGGATGGGCTCACCATGATTTTTTCCTACCTTATTATGAGAGATATTGGTTCACTATGGGAGACAACTTGGATGGGATCATTGGGGAGTTGGTATAACTAAGCTAAATGTGATACATGGTCTCGTGTGTGACATACTAGGCACAAGATCATAATTTTTTATCTCACAATAGGTTGTGAGTGATACATACGAGACCATTCATGGATTACATTGGACGAACTCTGGTGGAAGTGAGAATTATGGGTCTCCTTGTGTGATAAAAATGTTCTTTATTATGTTTTTCTATCTAAGGCCCCATGTTTATACTTATATAAAATTGGTAGTTATATTTATAAAAACTGATAATTTTTTTATATTTTATGTCCATGGGACGCGTCTACCAAGCCCAAATACATACATGGGTCAGTCCATATCCTGATACTTATTCCATATAATTTTTCATTATATCCATTCCATTTTTTAATTTTTATAGGTTTCTTATGGTTATGATATTTTGGGATTAGGTTGAAGTAGGTATGGTCGGATCAGGTGTCCTTATAGAACCTGATCCCAAATTAGTAAATTACTTATTTTCATTGATATTTTACATTGGTATATTGGAACACTAATTATTTTATATAAAATAAATGGATTATACATTATCCATCATTGGTATTGGCCAAATGATTATATCTCACACCCTGCATGGGCCGCTATTTCCCTAGGTTAACCAATTATATCATCATGTTCATAGGTCCTTGGTTGATTGCTTGGGATTTCATGATTATAGCTAAGAGTATGGAGAAAATGAATGAACTGGTATTCACGATTCTCATAGAGACCATCCTATGGGAATTTAAATCATTTTTATCATTATTTTTATGTTTCCTTCATTATTAGGTAGCATGACATGATATGCATGCATGGTTAGTCCTATATTTTCATTGTCTATCTTTATTCTGTTAATTTATTTATGATTCTATTGTTGTGTGTATTATATATAATGATGTGGTTCTCTAATAATTATGGTATATTATACCAACCATTTAATCATTATACCGTCATGATCGTCGATATCCTCTAGTATACAATGATTCATGCTCGAGGTCATGTGGTGACGAGTCTAAAACCTATTAAGTGGTCAATTAGGATGGTATGTTACAAAGTGGTATTAAAGGGTTCATATTCTAATACCTAATTATTTTGGTCTAGTAGAAAGGATACTGAAAATGTATTTATGTTTACAATATAAATGTTCCTAGGAGTCACCATCCCATGTACGAGGAAAATTCCATGTACATGGGATGGGAATGTTGTTTGGGTTGTTCATAATTACAGATGATTTTGGATACACATTTGGTGATTTGATGTAACGCCCCGACCCCAGCTACCCAGAGTCGGTGCATTAATTACATAACATTGGCATGATCACAAGAAAGATCAAATATCGAAAGACCGATTGGTTTAGTAGCCTTGGAAACACTAGATATATTCATAAGTTTTACATTACATCATAAAATGAAAAACTAATACAACAACATAATGTTTCCACAATCCACACTATTAACCCCTCATAAAATCCTTGCAGGTCATTCATAACTTACTTCTTCACATCCTGGGAAAAATAAAACATAAAAAAAAAGGGGTGAGCTCAAATGCCCAGTAAGGATAACAATAAAGTGGAAACTTTCATAAATAAGAATAAACATTTAAGGCAATGTATAACTAAAACAAAAGCCTTTTAAATACGAACTTTCAACATGGTATGGCATAAATAAAATGAAATAATGCCATTTACTTATTCACATGGATATTCTACTAAATGAATAATCACATGCAAAAATCAATAACCACTTTCATAATGTTGGAATGCATAATGTCAAACGTTAATTTCATTGTCTAGGCCTCATCCCAAGACCTAGGGGTTACTTCTAACCGGAACCCAACCCGGAGTGCCTCTAATAACCGGACACCAACCCGTAGTGCCTCTAATAACCGGACACCAACCCGGAGTGCCTCTAATAACCGGACACCAACCCGGAGGGCATACTTTTACCAGTCCCTAACCTGGAGGGCTTACTTTAACCAGTCCCCAACCTGGAGGGCTTACTTTTACCAGTCCCCAACCTGGAGGGCTTACTTTTACCGGTCCCCAACCCGGAACATACTTGTTTAGCACATTCATCTGAAGAAAAGTTTGAAATATAACATAAACATTCGGATTAAAACTAGCATACGAAATGTCAATAGTTTCACCATAAACTATGAATGGTATAAAATAGAACATCCACAGTCAAACATATCACAAAATCTTCAATACAATATAGAAGTTTTGTATTATAATAAATCAACTTCAAATAAGCGTAAAATCCATTAAAGGATGTTGACATAGATGAAATCAAAACACTTTTTAGAGAAAGATCTCTTTCTATTTTTGAAATCATTTAAGAGCCATATAAAATAAAACATTTTCGTGAAAATATTCTTGTAAGCTTGTAAGGAAAGATTTGACTATTTTATAACGGCGGAAAATAACCGCACACGCCGTATAAGTTAAAAAAAACATTCTTACCTCAATTCTGTCGAAAAGGTTAAAAAGGACCTTGTTTTGAAAACGACGGAAAGATTCCTTTATAAACCTCTTATAAAAAGTCAAACAAGGGTATAAATGACTTTAACCCATATTCTTGTAAATAGTAAAAATGTTTTGAAATACATTTTTTTTAAAAAAACATGGACGTGGATGATAAAGAGATCCCAGTGGATTATTACGTATAAACAACCTCGGATAATGAAGAGATTGTGAAATAACCCTTACCTTGTACTTTTCCTTGGTTGGGGTAGGTTAACCTCCTGTATAATGGTGAAATAATTGTTATTAAATTATACAAGAATCATATATATTAATATGATATCATATATGATCTTTTAACATTGATTTGTTAATAATATCTTAGTATTATCATTATATCGGGTGTTAACTTACTTGTTTTCTTTTATATGTTTTGTTACGTAAGACATGTTTGTAAAGGATAGGTTGTATATTATTCATATCCAGAATGATATCAAGTCCTTAAACATCATTTTTAAATCATCAAATGATAATTATACTTGAATGGATACGATGGAGAATGAATCTCATCGCGTTCGTGGAGACGGTAGTCCGTACGTACGCACGAGCGACAATATCATTCTTTTGATATTAAAATAATATATAAATGGATGGTATATCATATATACAGAATCATTAATATGTTATATTTATTATTTACATGAGTTACACATCATTATTATACCCATCCAAATAATAATATATTGAATAACAATTACACCACGACGTGGAGACGGTAAGCCGTACGTACGCGCGTATGGTGACATGTTATTCAAAGGGTGGATAGAATACTGAATATGGTTGTACCATATTTATAATAACATCACAGTATATAAATGATACTGGAGTCATTATTTTAGAATGGTAACAACAAAGGAAGAAGAAGTGGAAGAAGAAATGAACTTGGAAAAGGGGTGGTGAAAACATTACCTCTTCTTCGGGTTCTTCCTTTTGATTTGATCAAAAGGGCTCCTTAGGTTGGCTTTATGATCAAACTAAGGCCCCTAGGTTGTAGTGAGGGATGTTGGGAGAGTATTTGGGCAGAGTTTGTCCGAACCAAAAGGCTTTAGAGGTGTGAAGAAATGAGAAGGAGGAGTGCCCTTTTATAAGAGGGGTGAGGGGCACCTTTGGAAAAGCTAGAAATATTAATTTATAATAAATTCATATTCGGTTTCTAATGGCTACAAAGTTTACTATTCAAAGGTTAAGGTGGGGATAGGTCGAAAACCACTCAACCAATAGAATTTAGACAGGTTTGGGTACTTATATTAACCTTATCTTTAAGTATTAACTCTAAGTTAATTAGTTTCACTTTTACAATGTCTCTTTGTATTTTTATATAATATGGTTAATAAACTTACTATATACATCCAAGCGACCCCCAAGTGGTCCATTAATGATTAACCTATCATAATATAAGTCTCTTGGCCGAACCTTAGATTTCTAGGAATTTAATATCAATTAATAATATAATATTTGTTTTAAGAACTCTTTTATGTCAATTTTGACACTATTCAATAGTTGATTTTTGTGAAACTCATAACAGATTGATTACTTCGAACAAGGTCAATTAAATCAATCCTAATATATCATATTATCCTAGAAAATTAGTTTAATTCATTAAAAGTTTCATATTATATTTATTTGGGTATTTATAATATCAATTATGTTAATTTTTTACTATTTTAGTAATTACTGCATCATCATTGTGTCATAAATAAAATAAATTATTTAATGTCTAACAATTATAAAGAAAATATCATTATGTAGGAACTCTTTTTATCTTTCTAATGAATATTTATAATCGAAAATCCAACATGTATAACCCTATGTAAAAATTGTTGTTTAAAAGATATATGCTTGTGTCATTTTTGTATTCATTTTGACTTAATTAAAATAAAGTGTCATTATCACTTACAAGTGGATCCATGGGGTCCCAAAATAGACCCAAAGATGCCCATGGTCGACTATGTATCAACCAATAGGGTTAAGACATGTTTTAGGGTAATTTAGTATTATTATAATATTATTTTTTTAACCCTTATTTACCGGATTTACCCTTAACCATGGTAAATAAAATATTTACCGCAGTAATTATTCAAAATGTCTAAAAATAAAAGTTACCTATTTACACAATTTGAACATCCTGATTCCAAATATGGAATCCATTTTTCTAAATTCAAAACACAGAAGTGGCAGAAATTAATTTAAAATTAATTCCCGCTGTCAAAACAAAAAGCGTGTTTTTAAGAGATAATAACTACCAAAAGATTGACACTTGTTTATGTTCGGTTTAATTGTAAAATTATGTCCAATGACCAACATTATATTAAATGGTAAAAATATATTCTAAATATACTTTAAAACCACTCAAATTCATAATCTATCAATATTAATTATTTTGATTAAAAAAGTTGTTTTTAATTAAAATTTAGTAATTTTCACTATTCATCAAAATATAAAAGTTATCCGAAATGTACCAAAATTTCACCCTAGGCTAATTTCGATATTCCGAATCCAAAAATGAAGTCCATTTTTAAATATATAATATATATAATTTCAAAAATTAGGTATTACTATTCATAATGGCTAGTTTGATTGGTTGTGGTGTGTGTTAAAACTCAAGGTTGCGTACAACACACGCTACTGTATTACTCAAAGAAAGCGTACCGTGGAAGCTTGGGATGTTTCATTTTAAATTTTTGATGTCCCAATTTAGTCAAAAAGATTAAAATATTGTATTTAAAAAGGTTTCACTATTAGAAGTTGATAATACTGAAAATGAATCTGTTCTTGCAATATGACTAAGAAACTCATAATAGGGATTCTAAAATTATAAGGATTATATAAAGTTCAAAATGTAGTTAATACTATTCATGAACTCTTTTAATGGTGTGATTGAACTCGGTGTTGCGTGTAGTGCAAGTTATTGAATTATTTTTAAGAAATAACACACTCTGAAATCCTGGGGTGTTACATTCTCCCCTCCTTCAATAAATTGCGTCCTCGCAATTTGAAATTGTTCTTCGAAAATAAAAGGTTGAAAGTAGAAAATATATTTGTGGGAAAACCCACATTGGAAATTGGGTTACTAAAATTTAGTCTTAATATGAGGAAAAGAGAAATTAAAGGGTCACCACCAAATTATGATCTCGATTAGGAGAACATTGGTGGCAATTAGAGACATATAATCGGAGGAAAAACGTAAATATTTATAGGTAGTGATTGAGGTCATCAATCACAAACAAGTGTATAATTGAGGTCCTTAAACTCATCAATCTATGATGATTTGAAGTACCATCAGTTCAACAAAATATAGGGTATTGGGATAACACATTTTTGACGTTTCAAAATATCTTAGTTGAAATCCCACATCGAAAAATGAATTAACGAGGCCTCTATTTAAAATAAAGAGTCGAAAGTATGAAGATTACCGAAAATAACACATACTAGGGTTCCATGTAAGAAAATATGGATATGGAAGAAAAATCTAGCCATCAATTATCTGATGGAGAGTGGTAGGGAACATGGCTATGAAAAGGCCAACAATCCCAAAGCCATAAATTTGTGATGATTTAAGGTACCATCTAGGAAAACATTTTTGTTCTAAGTTTCTATTATTAATGTTGAGGAATTTATTTATGAGATTGGATAAGATAATAAGGAGATATACTTAGTTTATAATTAGAGTTTTATCCATTAATAAATTTCTACCAAAACTCATCATTCACTCGTAAAAAAAATTCTATTTATACTATTCATAGAGGGTTCCAAAATAAACGAATTTATAATTCATCTACCAGATCTTTTAAAAAACTACTTTATTTAATCCAGGACATCTCGTGGGATAGTGGTAGGTGATACACCCTTGTCGCCCTTTGGTTGCGGGTTCAAGTCTCGCAGCCATGCCGGACGCGACGGGTTGCCGCCCGACCTCCGGGTTGTCCTTTTATGGCAATCCAAAATAATCCAAACTAGAACTATCCAAAATACTTCTGTCCAAACTCACAGTCCAACATTCATAAGGAAGGTAAACATAATATAGATCCTTTTTACCCCGTAATAGCATATGAATACCTTCATCATGTATTACCATATTCCTTATTGATTACATTCATGCTCCCTTATTCCATATAGAATGCTGGATATACTTCATTAATCCAAAAATGTTTTAAACCCCAACAATGATGGAATATACAAATCATTAATCAGTTCCAAGGTAGTCAAGAATATCCAATATAATTTATCCAAAACAATCACATATTATTCCAAAATCACTACCTCAGTATCAGAACTATATTATGGTTTATCATTCTCTCAACCATATATTTTCCAAAAATTTATCCTTCTATTGAGTCACTTTTCTTTGTTCCACAAAATCTCAAGTCCTTAATGAAATAGTACTGCAGTACAATCCTTATATACTCCATAATTATTATAACAAGTACATTGTTGATACAACACTCAATTGACATAATCAACATAAGAACTCTAATCATTCCTCTTCATCTGTGGTAGTATCATAACTCGATTATTATCCAATAGCATCATTTGCGTCATAGACTGATGACTGGGACATAGGTTCGCGTAGTGTCCAAACTCCTTGCAAATGAAGCATTGTACATTTGAAACCATTTTCTTACCCTTGCAGTCACGTACTTTGTTCCCTTTTCCTCCGCACTTATAACAAACTCCCATTCCTTTCAGGCAAGTTCCAGGGTGTTTCTTTCCACAGTTACCACATATGGGAAAATTCTTCTTTTCCCTCTTCCCTTTATCTATATTTCTCTCTTCCATCCTTTTCTTCTCTTGCTTCTCTTCAAAGCCATAGGACTCAGTAAACTCTTTACTTATCTTATCAATACATGATATTATTTCTTCATATGATGATAATACATGGGAGACTATTTCTCTTATAGATTCTAGCTTAAGACCATGAAAGATATGATCCTTCCTTCTCTTTGGATCATGTGCATTTCTGGAGTTCTCATTCCTTCTACTGGGCGCCATTTCTAAACAATGGCATAAAATAGATCAGTTTATGAATCAAAATACATAATCCCATACTTATAAAACACCTAACATAAATTGAACTATTTATGGATATAATCCATAACCATAAGAATGTTTTCTTTGAGGAAGTATATACTCATAATCCCTTCAAAATGATTTGTAAAGAAAATGAGAGTTATCCTAAGCATATCCCCCGGGAGTGTCGTAACCAAGAGTGCAGCAAGGCCCGTTGTCGTGCACCAGTTCCCGTTCGAGTCTAGCTCAAAGCGGTGTTTTCGGGTTTTACCCCTAGGTACATCTGTGCCAGAGCCGCCTCTACCTGCTCGTATCCAGACAGGGATGTATTGCTCGGAAAACTCACAAAATCTCTACAATACCAAAATTCTAGGAAGTTCTTCTATACTAATCCTCAAAGTTCATCTTAGGTCTATGTGCTCTAATCAGAGTTTATCTAAATCTAGCATCCAAGGTTTGTACTAAACTTCCTCTGATACCAACTGTAATGCCCCGACCCCAGCTACCCAGATTCGGTGCATTAATTACATAACATTGGCATGATCACAAGAAAGATCAAATATCGAAAGACCGATTGGTTTAGTAGCCTTGGAAACACTAGATATATTCATAAGTTTTACATTACATCATAAAATGAAAAACTAATACAACAACATAATGTTTCCACAATCCACACTATTAACCCCTCATAAAATCCTTGCAGGTCATTCATAACTTACTTCTTCACATCCTGGGAAAAATAAAACATAAAAAAAAAGGGGTGAGCTCAAATGCCCAGTAAGGATAACAATAAAGTGGAAACTTTCATAAATAAGAATAAACATTTAAGGCAATGTATAACTAAAACAAAAGCCTTTTAAATACGAACTTTCAACATGGTATGGCATAAATAAAATGAAATAATGCCATTTACTTATTCACATGGATATTCTACTAAATGAATAATCACATGCAAAAATCAATAACCACTTTCATAATGTTGGAATGCATAATTTCAAACGTTAATTTCATTGTCTAGGCCTCATCCCAAGACCTAGGGGTTACTTCTAACCGGAACCCAACCCGGAGTGCCTCTAATAACCGGACACCAACCCGGAGTGCCTCTAATAACCGGACACCAACCCGGAGTGCCTCTAATAACCGGACACCAACCCGGAGGGCATACTTTTACCAGTCCCTAACCTGGAGGGCTTACTTTAACCAGTCCCCAACCTGGAGGGCTTACTTTTACCAGTCCCCAACCTGGAGGGCTTACTTTTACCGGTCCCCAACCCGGAACATACTTGTTTAGCACATTCATCTGAAGAAAAGTTTGAAATATAACATAAACATTCGGATTAAAACTAGCATACGAAATGTCAATAGTTTCACCATAAACTATGAATGGTATAAAATAGAACATCCAAAGTCAAACATATCACAAAACCTTCAATACAATATAGAAGTTTTGTATTATAATAAATCAACTTCAAATAAGCGTAAAATCCATTAAAGGATGTTGACATAGATGAAATCAAAACACTTTTTAGAGAAAGATCTCTTTCTATTTTTGAAATCATTTAAGAGCCATATAAAATAAAACAGTTTCTTGAAAATATTCTTGTAAGCTTGTAAGGAAAGATTTGACTATTTTATAACGGCGGAAAATAACCGCACACGCCGTATAAGTTAAAAAAAACATTCTTACCTCAATTCTGTCGAAAAGGTTAAAAAGGACCTTGTTTTGAAAACGACGGAAAGATTCCTTTATAAACCTCTTATAAAAAGTCAAACAAGGGTATAAATGACTTTAACCCATATTCTTGTAAATAGTAAAAATGTTTTGAAATACATTTTTTTTAAAAAAACATGGACGTGGATGATAAAGAGATCCCAGTGGATTATTACGTATAAACAACCTCGGATAATGAAGAGATTGTGAAATAACCCTTACCTTGTACTTTTCCTTGGTTGGGGTAGGTTAACCTCCTGTATAATGGTGAAATAATTGTTATTAAATTATACAAGAATCATATATATTAATATGATATCATATATGATCTTTTAACATTGATTTGTTAATAATATCTTAGTATTATCATTATATCGGGTGTTAACTTACTTGTTTTCTTTTATATGTTTTGTTACGTAAGACATGTTTGTAAAGGATAGGTTGTATATTATTCATATCCAGAATGATATCAAGTCCTTAAACATCATTTTTAAATCATCAAATGATAATTATACTTGAATGGATACGATGGAGAATGAATCTCATCGCGTTCGTGGAGACGGTAGTCCGTACGTACGCACGAGCGACAATATCATTCTTTTGATATTAAAATAATATATAAATGGATGGTATATCATATATACAGAATCATTAATATGTTATATTTATTATTTACATGAGTTACACATCATTATTATACCCATCCAAATAATAATATATTGAATAACAATTACACCACGACGTGGAGACGGTAAGCCGTACGTACGCACGTATGGTGACATGTTATTCAAAGGGTGGATAGAATACTGAATATGGTTGTACCATATTTATAATAACATCACAGTATATAAATGATACTGGAGTCATTATTTTAGAATGGTAACAACAAAGGAAGAAGAAGTGGAAGAAGAAATGAACTTGGAAAAGGGGTGGTGAAAACATTACCTCTTCTTCGGGTTCTTCCTTTTGATTTGATCAAAAGGGCTCCATAGGTTGGCTTTCTGATCAAACTAAGGCCCCTAGGTTGTAGTGAGGGATGTTGGGAGAGTATTTGGGCAGAGTTTGGCCGAACCAAAAGGCTTTAGAGGTGTGAAGAAATGATAAGGAGGAGTGCCCTTTTATAAGAGGGGTGAGGGGCACCTTTGGAAAAGCTAGAAATATTAATTTATAATAAATTCATATTCGGTTTCTAATGGCTCCAAAGTTGACTATTCAAAGGTTAAGGTGGGGATAGGTCGAAAACCACTCAACCAATAGAATTTAGACAGGTTTGGGTACTTATATTAACCTTATCTTTAAGTATTAACTCTAAGTTAATTAGTTTCACTTTTACAATGTCTCTTTGTATTTTTATATAATATGGTTAATAAACTTACTATATACATCCAAGCGACCCCCAAGTGGTCCATTAATGATTAACCTATCATAATATAAGTGTCTTGGCCGAACCTTAGATTTTTAGGAATTTAATATCAATTAATAATATAATATTTGTTTTAAGAACTCTTTTATGTCAATTTTGACACTATTCAATAGTTGATTTTTGTGAAACTCATAACAGATTGATTACTTCGAACAAGGTCAATTAAATCAATCCTAATATATCATATTATCCTATAAAATTAGTTTAATTCATTAAAAGTTTCATATTATATTTATTTGGGTATTTATAATATCAATTATGTTAATTTTTTACTATTTTAGTAATTACTGCATCATCATTGTGTCATAAATAAAATAAATTATTTAATGTCTAAAAATTATAAATAAAATATCAATATGTAGGAAATCTTTTTATCTTTCTAATGAATATTTATAATCGAAAATCCAACATGTATAACCCTATGTAAAAATTGTTGTTCTAAAAGATATATGCTTGTGTCATTTTTGTATTCATTTTGACTTAATTAAAATAAAGTGTCATTATCACTTACAAGTGGATCCATGGGGTCCCAAAATAGACCCAAAGATGCCCATGGTCGACTATGTATCAACCAATAGGGTTAAGACATGTTTTAGGGTAATTTAGTATTATTATAATATTATTTTGTTAACCCTTATTTACCAGATTTACCCTTAACCATGGTAAATAAAATATTTACCGCAGTAATTATTCAAAATGTCTAAAAATAAAAGTTACCTATTAACACAATTTGAACATCCTGATTCCAAATATGGAATCCATTTTTCTAAATTCAAAACACAGAAGTGGCAGAAATTAATTTAAAATTAATTCCAGCTGTCAAAACAAAAAGCGTGTTTTTAAGAGATAATAACTACCAAAAGATTGACACTTGTTTATGTTCGGTTTAATTGTAAAATTATGTCCAATGACCAACATTATATTAAATGGTAAAAATATATTCTAAATATACTTTAAAACCACTCAAATTCATAATTTTTCAATATTAATTATTTTGATTAAAAAAGTTGTTTTTAATTAAAATTTAGTAATTTTCACTATTCATCAAAATATAAAAGTTATCCGAAATGTACCAAAATTTCACCCTAGGCTAATTTCGATATTCCGAATCCAAAAATGAAGTCCATTTTTAAATATAAAATATATATAATTTCAAAAATTAGGTATTACTATTCATAATGGCTAGTTTGATTGGTTGTGGTGTGTGTTAAAACTCAAGGTTGCGTACAACACACGCTACTGTATTACTCAAAGAAAGCGTACCGTGGAAGCTTGGGATGTTTCATTTTAAATTTTTGATGTCCCAATTTAGTCAAAAAGATTAAAATATTGTATTTAAAAAGGTTTCACTATTAGAAGTTGATAATACTGAAAATGAATCTGTTCTTGCAATATGACTAAGAAACTCATAATAGGGATTCTAAAATTATAAGGATTATATAAAGTTCAAAATGTAGTTAATACTATTCATGAACTCTTTTAATGGTGTGATTGAAATCGGTGTTGCGTGTAGTGCAAGTTATTGAATTATTTTTAAGAAATAACACACTCTGAAATCCTGGGGTGTTACATTTGAGAACATTCTTATTATTAATTATTTATTAAATTCATAGTATTTACCCATGTTTTGGTACCCCAATGGAGTAAAATTATATTTATCATTATAGTAATGTAGGAATTCAAATTCAATTCCAATTTCATGCCACATAGATTTCATTTCTATGTTGTTGAATTTTTTTGAATCACCATAAATGTTTAATTTGAATTTATTTTTTATGTCATGTTTTAAATATCAATAAGATGTGTTTAATAATCATCTTATGTATTTTAATACCATTCATCTGTAATTTAAAATATCTTTTATGCTTATATGCCATGTTTTAGGGTTATATTCTTAATTAGTAGCTTGAAATTCTTATTTTACATACTTGTTCTTATTAATCAAGACTAATAATTATTTTAGCATGCCTATTTCTTACCATGTTAGGTTACTAATTTACAGGATTCATTTCCAATTTACATGCTTCTATGCTTGTTTAGCATGGGATGAAACATGACAGTTGAAATTTAAAGGGATCCAAATTAAAATTTCTAAAGTGTATGTGCATATTATTAATTGTAATATGGTCAGACATATAATTGAACCATAGTATTTTTACTTTATGTAATTAAGGAATTTCTTATAAATGGTATTGTTGTTGAGTTTTCACAAAATCCTTGATGAAATGGTTTTGGTTATATAGGAGTCTCACACGTCTTGTATAGTGTTTGGAAACAATATATATTTTGGGTGGTAAGCTATAAAACGTAACCATCTATTATGAGCCTATTATTTATGAACTTCATTAAATAATTTTTTTTGACAAGAATTGTTTGGCTACCATTATTCAGACTAGTACCTATTTTTCGTAGTTCTAGTGACCCATATGGACATATATTTAATTTTTAACTAGACTCAAGTTGGTCAATTGGGTCATGTTGTTTATTAAACGATTCCATGAGTGGTGTTTTAGAAACAAAATTCATTAAATGTTTTTTTATTTTCATATCAATAAATAGTGTTTAAACAGGACCTTGGTAGGTTGTTTTTACCATATCTTTATGTTCCTTAATGTAAAACCCATGGTGGTAAGTTATAATGTGTAATGGTGGTGATTTAATGTGTCTATTGTTTGGTGGCTTTATACATGAGAGTACCTCATTAATTAATAGAATACCTTTTAATATTCATTGAGATTTACATTTTGTAAGGCCTTATAAATAATTTAATGGTTCTTAAAATGGATTTATGAGATAAAATGGACTAATTATAACATCATTTAAACAAAAGATAATGTATAAAATGATGTTATTATAATATGTCTAATTTTATTTTTGGTGTTATCCAATTTTTATTTCATAATGAGTAATAATACTATTTCTTTTAAACTCAACCATAAATTTATTTTTGAATTAATTATATTGTGGTTAAATGCCTTAAATTGGAAACTTATGTGTTCTTCATGGCATGACCCTCTTATAAGGGTAGTTTGGTGTTTCTGGAGCTCACCGTAGTATGAGAATGTGAGCTTTACATATAGGCATTGTATCCTCTAACATGAACCTAAACAATAGTTTCTTAATACAAGTGTCCTCTTGTAGGTGTGATATCATTTTGGGTTGAAAATATGATATTCAGTAAGAGGTATCCCATTATACATAGTACCCGAGTATCCCATAAAGGAAACTTGTATTTTAAATGATAGAACCTCTTCTTTATGGGTGGTTGTTCGATATGTGGATTATTTCTATATGTGTTGGAATTGTGTAATACATGGTTTATGTAGGTAAAACATGCCTATGGCATGGTCATACACTTAGAAGCCCGGCTAACCCTTCTACTCCTTCATTAAACTCCTGGAAATATTGGGAGGTCTTGCTCTTATTTTACAGTCATATAGAGTAATATATCAAAATATTAATCCTCGTTGTAATACATCATATGATTAAATAAATATAGCCAGTGAGCCTATGGATAAAACCATGGATGTGTCATTTTATTTTACGATCTTGGGGTAGTTTGTTTCACTCTTTCTGTTTCCCATCGAGTTGGTAAATTTTTTTATCAAACCAGTTATTTTTTGTGGTACTCATCTGAGAATTGGGATATTATTTGTTGAATGAGGGTTATCTCTAGTGTCTAGTAAACTGCTAAATATAAATGTACCTGACTCGTCCCAATTATTGGGGTTATATATTCAAGATGATCGCTGGTTTGACACACTCGCCAGTAATTTTAACTTTTACATCTATTGTTATGGTGCATGTAGACATAACTCAAGAAGAGGGCCATGTGTACATCTAATGTTAATCTAATATATATCTATTAAGTATCATTTATATCATTCTATTTGGTATAATTATTTTTAAATAATTATGAACCCCTCTAGAAACTACAATCAATGGTTAATGGATTTTGTACATTGGGATGAGTCTTCTTCCTTGTTAATTGTAACGCCCTGGCCCCAAAATCTAGGAGCCGACGCATTATTTTAATAAATTGTCATCGTTACAAGGAATCAAGTCCAGAAATACTGATAGGTTTAGGATTATCAGAAACAAGATATATACATAAGTTCAACACTACAACTTGAAAAGAAAAACAACACTAATTCATTCCATTAGAAACATCCAAGATTCCAAGAATATTCCTACAAGTCACTCATAACTAACTTCTTCATATCCTAGGAAAATGAATCCTGAGAAAGGGGTGAGCTCAAATTCTTAGTATGAGTAAGCAATAAAATGGAAGATAACATAAAAATTAGGCATGGTGAATAATTGAAAACAATGACTTTGCAAATAATAAACATGAACACTTTATGTCAGGAATACGAGCTGAGTAAATAATTCCATATTAACAGATAGTCATGGGTATTATACTTATCGAATAACTACGTGAAATATCAATATCTAATCTCATAATTATTGAATACATAATTCCGTACATCATAAACACATAGTCAAGGCCTTGTGCCAAGACTATAAATAAGATTTTGCCATGGCCATGGGCCAAGACACTAGTTTGTCTCATGAGACCTACCGATGCATCGAGGAGCTATAGTGGGCTCCATATGTCACATACTAAGTCCAATGCATTTTTCATATGAAAATTTGGAAACATAACATAAAAATTTAATATTAAAACTAGTATACGAAATGTCAATACGTTATCCACAAACAATGAATGGTATAAAAATAGAACATCCACAGTCAAACATAACTCATTCAATACAATATAGAAGATTGTATTGTAACAGAATAACCTCAATCGAGAATAGTAGAGGATACTGACATAAATTAAAGTAATCATAAAAACTATTTGAGGGAAATATCCCCTTTTTTATGAAAACATTTAAAAGTCACTCTATTTGTCAAAAAAGTCGTTTAAAAATAGATTTTTGAATCAAAGTGACAAATTCCACATTGAAACTTTTAAATGTAATTTTAATTTTAAAACATTAATGATTATATAAATAAATCCTTAAAACCACATTTAAAACATTGACATTAATGATAATGATTTAGAAGAATAAAATTTTAAAACATTTTAAATGATATTCTACTTAGAGTTCATAACCAAATTAGAGACCCTTAAATACAAATAATTGAGGTAATCAAAACATTATAATAGCTTGAGAATAAAGGATGTCATTATATACTATGTCAAAGGACAGTATATACACCATATAAAATTGAATTGGTGCATAACAACCAAGAAGTCTCAAAGGAATGTGAATTGAGATGAAATCCATTATAAAGATAGTATCTATAGGTAAAGGATAAATCAATGACATAATTATGTGTGAAAAATGTAATTACACTGAATATGATTTGATATTCATTTTAAATCAATCATAGGACATTCACACATATTCGTTTAAAAATAAAACCAATGACTTTGATGTTTAACTCAATGAATGGAAATTGAGTAAAGATCAAGTTTGTATCAATGACTTGAGAAATTATCAATGGAGTGATCATGTGTATCAAAATTATATCCACAAAAAGAGGAGTGGAAATTACTACATAAATAGTAAATATTGATTCCACATATAATCTTGGAGTAAAATAATCAATGAAGTATGTGTAAAGCCCACTGAGTAGAAATTGAAAATTGAAATTCCCTTACCGATTTGGTAACTTATGAAACATACAACCCATGAAATAAAGGTCATACAATGAAGATGTAAATACCCATAAATTAAATTATATTGCACCAATAATACATACATGGATAATACATATGCCACACATAAATAAATTGTGGCAAATATAGGATGAATCTCACGGGGAAAAAAAGTTAGTTGAAAAATCCTTACTTCTTTGTAATTAATCGAGTCATATGACCAAATGTTAATAAAAAAATTAATAACTGAATAACATGAATATAAAGATAATAATGATATTATATATCAAATGTCAGTACACAATACACCACATCCAATAAATAAGTGGTGAAAAATGGAAATCTCACGGAATTAAAAGTGAGATAAGAAACTCCTTACCTCAAGTCTGACTTTTCATGTATGTTCATTGTTATTCCTGAATAATAATCATAATTAAATTTATACATGATTAAAAACATTTTTCAAGTTTATTTTTCCTTAAATATAACTTATTACCTTGATATAACAATTAGTTATTTATTTGGGTTCATATTGGATATTTTATCGATGTTAGGAACTTGAGTCAAAAATGAACTTGTAATAATTATAATTTTCACATGTGTTCAAAAGTCCATTTTCTCAAGAATGATATACATGATTTAGATATCATATATGTATTATATATCCAGTGTATATATATATATATTTATAGTAGTACATAACATTTGGAGGTAATAACTAAAATGTACTGTTCATGGAGATAGAAAGTCCTACGTACACATAAACGCTACTTTCATTTCTATTTTGTATTTTAATGGAATTAAAACTTAATGATACATAGGTATATTATAATTATAGTATAATATAATATAAAATATTATTATTTCCATAATTTATATGTCCCACATAAGGCATTAAAGAGTCATATCATTTTGAGGGGGTCGTAGTCTGCACTTCCTCAAATGAAATTACCACATTTACCCATAATGGAAACATTAAAAAATGATATAAATGGAATATAAATAATCATAAAGAAAACATAAACATAAAATATATATATAACATATATAAATAAATTTCCATTTTATTGGCCACCATGAGAGGCGGTAGGAGATAATCGAACAATCATCGTTTTGTGAGGCGTTAGTTTGTCATCCATAGAGACATTATGTTCTTCACCCATTGGATGGAGGTGTCTGTAAGTGTAGTTAGAATAATTATCATAAAAACATCCTTGTATATTGAGGATACTATTTTTTTTATAAAAAAACTAATAAAAACTATTAATGGGGTTGGAGAAGTAAAATAAAAAAGAATAAAACAAAAGAATTTATGAGAAAGTGATACGTTTATTTTGGGTGACTTCCATTGATTTGAACAAAAAGGACTTGTTGAAGTGCCTAATTCTAAAGGTAAGTCTTCTAGGAAGAAGATGAGGATATTGAGAGATTAGTTCGGCTGGTGTTGGACGATCCAAGGGGCTTGAGAGGTGTGTGGAATGGGTTAGAAGTGGTGTCCTTTTATAAGGGGGAGGGGCTCCTTAGGAAAGTGTGAAAATATTATATTATTATGTAGTAATATTCAGTTTCTAAAGATCCAAAACTAATTAAAGTCCAAGATAATATGACTCATGGTTTAAATAAAATCATCCAATAAGAATTGGACAAGTTTTGGATATTATTTTAATATTAATAATCATATTTATTTAAATCATTTATTAATGAGGTAAATACTACATCATTATTATGGCATAAATAATTTAATTTATTTGATGTCTAAAATTTATAAAAAGATTCCATAATGTTGGAAATAATTTTATATTTCAAATTATTATTTATATTTTAAAATATGACTTATATAACCCCATGTAAAAATTGAAATGCAAAAATATATTTGTTAATGTCATTTTTTACTTTACTTTAAGTTAATTAAAATAAAGTGTCATTATCATTCTTAAGTGGATTAATGGGGTCCCAAGATCGACCCAAGGATTCCATGGTTGTCCATGACTCATCCAATAAGGTTAGTACAAGTGTTAAGGTAATTTTTTATTATTATAATAGTCTTATTTACATTGAATTACCATATTTACTTTTAACCTTGGTAAATAAAAGTCAAAATTTACTATTCACCGAAAAATATTTTAATATTATTGAACCAAATTTTACATACTAATAAAAACCATTTATCTCATATTTTCTAAATTTAATTCACAAAAATTATAAAATTTCATTTAAATGAAAAGGTCATATTTTTAGCTACTACTTAGTGGTTTCACTATTCATCAAAAATTGATGTTTTTCAGAAAAATACCAATAATTCATCCTAAGCTATATTTGATATTCTAAATTAAAAAATGATGTCTATTTTACCAAATTAAAAACATATAATTTGGAATAATTAATTTACAATTAATTCTTATTGTCAAAACAAATATCTTGTTTTTAAGAAACAATAACTATCAAAATATTGACACTTGTTTATGTATAATTTCAATGTGAAATTAATTCCAATGACCAACATTGGATTGAAGTGTAATAATGTAATCTAATTAAACTTAAAACCCAATTTAAAATATAATCTAAGAATATAAATAAATTATATTAAAAGGCAGTTTTTTAAAAATACATTTTTTCTCACTATTCATAAATAAATGAGTATTATTAGAAAAATTACAAAATTTCATCCAAAGTAAATTTTGATTTACCGATTCAAAAGAATAATTTTATTCAGTCAAAATGAATATGTAAAAGGGTCAAATATTGGATTTAAAAATGGTTCCATGTTAAAAGGTGGTAAAATTGATTTTTTTTAAAATAACTTTATTATATAAAAAAAATTGAATTTGTTATTATAACATGTCTAATAAACATATAATACATAATTTAAAATTATATGGAGCATATAAAATTCAAAATCCAGTTAATATTATTCATAGATTATTTTGAAAGACTAGTTTGGTAAGTCATGGTGCGCTCAAACTCAGTATTGTGTGTAGCGCAGACTATTGAATTTAAAGAAAATAACTTATTTTTGAAATCATGGGGTGTTACATTCTCCCCTCCTTCAATAAATTGCATCCTCAAAATTTGAAATTGTTCTTCGAAAATAAATGGTTAAAAATAGAAAAATCCATTTGTGTAAAACCCACATCGGAATTTGGGATAATAAAATTTATTCCTAATAAGAGGGGAAATGAGATGAAAAAGTATCCCGTAAATTATGATCTCGTTAGGAGAACATTTTTGGAAATTAGCGACACATAATTGGATGGAAAACATAAATATATATGTGGAGTGATTGAGGTCATCAATCACAAACTAGTGTAAAATTGAGGGCCTCAAGGCCATAAATCTATGGAGATTTAATATATTATCGGTACCACAAAACATAAAGCATTTAGATAACACATTTTTTGATTTAAGATCCCTTCCCTAAAGTTTAATAATTATTTTATTCATAGAATAAAAAGACAAAAATATAATTGACATGTAGATTTTCATCCTTTATCTAATTCTTACCACAAAATCATCTTTTACTCAAAATTATGAGTATTAAAGATGACATGGTTATACCTGAAGCGATAGAATCATCTTAGAGAGAATAACACAATCCACAATCTATTAACTATATATTACCCTTTTCTTTAGAGATTAACTAAAACCAAAATGGTTAGTAAAAGATCGGATGATCCGTAAAAAGGATAATACATGAGAGAATGAAATATTAATCTTAATTTAAAAAATTAAACCAACAGTACCCAAAGTTCAGTAAATACCATTCAATAAACAATTATCCATAAAGGCTTTTAATATAATCCAAACTAATATTGAAACCCAAAACTCGGAAAAAATTTCATACGTAGTTTTCCACATTAAATTGTATCTCCAAATAATATTGACAACTCTTAAAGTCACTTACTTAAAAGTAATTATCCTAATCACATATTCTGTATGATAGGTTAATTGTTTCCATAAATAACACAAATTGCTATAAATCCACAATAAAAACCTAGGTAAAAAATTCCATTACTCTTCATATGAAATCCCATAGTATTCTGTTTTCCTTAGGCATATTGTATTCCCAATAGAGCGAACGTATTCCAAAATAACATTTATCACTTAATCACCAATTCATTTTTCTATATTAAGGATATCCATTTGATAAGACATAAGATCCCAAATATACTTATTATTGATCAATAAAATAATTTAAATAAAAATAATTAGTCACACTAACCAGGGACTTCACGTAGTCAAGTGGTTGGCGATAAATCCCAATCATAATATGGTTGTGGGTTCAATTCCTATTGATTTGTCCAACGCGATGTGTTGTCACACGGTCTAACTATTGTCCTTTTTCAAAATCTATATAATTTTATAATATTCCCAAAAATGAGAATGATTCCTCAAAATAACTATAACATAATTTCATCATAAATGTTTTCTCATACCTCAAATTTTCATTCCAAAATTTATCAACATATAATTTCCTCAAACTCATTGATCATATAAAAAAATGGTTATTTATAACTATATCCACAAGAGAAAAGATAAGTCTTCCTCAAAAATAATTTTCACATTAAAAACTGCAGGGTTACAAATACAAGATAAAAGTCTTCCATTGTAATCCCATCAAGAAAGAGCAGTAATACTTTGTAAACATTTCTCCACACATTTATATCAACATATCTTCTTCCTTCACAAATAGTATATCCTATATAATTAGGTATTCACTCGGGTTAGGGAAAGGTCCCCTACATTTACAGTAAATGATTGTAAATGGACTCTTAAGACCATTTTTATTTTTTTCCATAGTATTCTTCATTTTACCTCATCAATTATTTACTTTATATCCTTATTTCCCACACATAAAACATTTCTTTGTTCTATTAAGAAACCTTTCTAGGGGTATCTTTCCATATTTCCTACATGATAGAAAATGGGATTTCTTTTCTCCATGGTCTTCGCTGCTAGAGCTCTTATCATTCACCACATTTATCTTCCTTGTTGAGTTAGCTAGTTGGTTAATATATGTGTTGTTTGTCATATTTTTTGATAACTAATTTGGCATGAACACAATATCATTCACTCCTTTCAACATTCTATTTTATTGATCATTTCCACCACCATTAAAACTGTATACATCATGCTCAAAGTTACTAATACTTCCTTGGAATCCATCTATTGACTAAAACCAGAAATCATTGTGTGTGTAATAATAGTCAAAATATCATTTATAGAAAATCATTAAACATTATTTTCAATTTAAAACACCTAAGGATTAACCAAGGTCATTTTTTTCATCGTATATTAAAATCCTTATAATCTGTTTAAAAAGAGAAGGTAAATTATCCTAAGCATATCCCCTGAGAGTGTCGTAACCAATAGTGCAGTAAGGCCCATTGTCGTGTACCAGGATACCCCGGGTAAAACCCAAAACTCATTGTCAGATTTTTCACTACTAGGTACATCTGTTCCAGAGCTAACTTCACCTTCTCGTATCCAGATAGGGATGTAATTCTTGGAAAATACACAAAATCACTACATTACCAGGATTCCAGGAAGTTCTTCTATACTAATCCTCAAAGTCTATCTTAGGGTAATGTGCTTTAATCAAAGTTTATCTATATATAGTTTTCAAGGTTTGTACTAAACGTCCTCTGATACCAACTGTAATGCCCTAACCCCAAAATCAAGGATCTAGTGAATTATTTTAATACATTGGCTTGATTACAAGTAATCAAGTCCCAAAAGACTTATCAGTTTAGTAGTCTTGGAAACAATATACATACGTAAGTTCAACACTACAACTTGAAAAGAAAAAACAATAATAAATTATTCCATTAGAAACATCCAAGCTTCCAAGATTATTCATACAAGTCACTCATAACTAACTTCTTCATATCCTGGGAAAATAAAATATGAGAAAGGGGTGAGCTCATATTCTCAGTAAGAGTATAAAATTAAATAGAAGATAACATAAACATTAGGCATGGTGAATAATTGAAAACACATGAATTTACAAATAATAAACATTAACACTTTATGGTAGGAATATGAGCTGAGTATATAATTCCATAATAAAACATATTCATGAATATTCTATTAGTCTAATAACCAAATGAAATATCAATATCTAATCTCATAATGATTGCATGAATAAAGCTGGACATCATAACCACATAGTAAATACCTTGTGCCAAGACTATAAATAAGATTTTGTCAAGGTCATATTCCAAGACACTATTTTGTCTCATGAGACCTACTGATACATCGAGGAGCTATAGCGGGCTCCACCTGTCACATACTATGTCCAATGCATTCCTAATTTGAAAATTTTGAAACATAACGTAAACATTTTTTTTAAAACTAGCATACGAAATGTCAATAGTTTATCCACAAACCATGAATGGTATAAAAATAGCACATCCACAGTCAAACATAACTCATTCAATACAATATGGAATATTATATTGTAATAGATTAACCACAATTTAGAATAATGAAGGATATATATATAGATGAAAATACTCATAAAAAATATTTGAGAGAAATATCCCCCTTTTTCTTGAAATCATTTAAAAGTCACACAATTTTTAAAGAATCCGTTTAAAAATATACTTTTGAATCAATGTTTTCAATACCACTTTGATAAATTTACAAGAAATTTTAATTTTAAAACATTAATGACCATATAAATAAATCCTTAAAACCATTTTTAAATCATTGACATTAATGTGAACGATTTAAAAGAATAAATTTTTCAAACATTTAAAATGATATTTTATTTAAAGTTCCTAACCAAATGAGAGATGCTTGAATACAAATAATTGAGGTAATATAAACATTATAATATCTTGAGAATAATGGATTTCATTATATACTTTGTCAAAGGACTGTATATACACCATATAAATGTTAATTGGTGCATAGCAACAAAGAAGTCTCAAAGGAATGTAAATTGTGATGAAATCCCTTATAAATACAGTATCCTTAGGTAGAGGAAAAATAAAAGACATAATTATATGTGAAAAATATAAATAAACTCAATATGATTGGGTATTCACTATCATTCAATCAGAGGAAATTATCACATATTCTTGTAAAACCCACACCAATGACTTGGATGTTACACTCAATGAATGGAAATTGAGTTAGGATCAAGTTTATATCAATGACATGAGAAAATATCAATCGAGTGATTATGTGTATCAAAAGTATATCCAAAAAAAGGGGAGATGAATTTTCTACATAAATAATAAACAGTGATTCCACACATAATCTTGGAGTAAAATAATCAATGAAGTATGTGTAAATCCCCCTGAATGGAAATTGAAATTTTAAATTCCCATGACGATGTAAATATACATAAACTAACGTATATTACACCATGAATATTTTGAAACCAAGGTAATAATTTCATGAAATAGAGTATGGTTTGTGTTTTTTTTCAATCCTCAGAGGATGTTCATAATGTGTGCCAGCAAAGTGCTCATATAGGTCAAGCATATTACAGTATTGAAAGTGCCACCGTTTTTTAGTGTTTTCCAAATGTTTTGGGCCTGAAAATTGACAAATGGAGAAAAGTGTTTTTGGAAAAGTGACTTGTGTGCCATGTACTTTAAAGAGAGAAAACTTTTTCTCTATATTTATATCAATATCATAACATGGAAAAATGGAAAACAGATAAGGGTCGCGCATGTTTTGGGCTGGTCGCTCAATTGACTTGCGCACCTAGAAAGGAAATGCACGCTGATGCCTAGTAGTTTGGAAAGTTGTGCGCCTGTTGTTCTTCAAGATGAGATCTTCAAAATATGTACAAGGAAAGAGTGTCTCTCATGTATTGGTGTGGTCGTGCAATTGAGTAGCACGAAAGAGGCTAGGGCGTTTGGAGCTGCGTGCCAGGACTTACGTGCCATGAGGACACATGCGCGCCACCGCGCAGGGGTGCCAGTTTTCCTATAAATAGAGGACCAACCCTCCTCATTTTTAATGAAGTTCAAGACATAGAGATATTTATATATCTCATCATGAAAGTGGTTCAGTAACTGAAGTGGTTGTTGGGTCGCGCAAGTAGAGCTTGCGCGCTAGTTTTTGGATGCGTGTCCAAAGTGATTTGGGAGTTAAAGGCGCTGAGTCACGCAAGTTTGGAGTTGAAGGAGGCAGTGACGCACAAGTGGGTTTGTGTCACCTATGCCCTGATTTTTTCACATGCAAGTGACTTGCACATCGGTCTTGAAACATGCACGCTGGTCTTGTAGAAATGCACCAGGGGAGGTTGAAGTACGCCTGTCCTTTTTGGAGCTTCATGAAAGCTGAAAGATTTCCTGATACCTTCAGTGCAAAGTGAGATTAGTATACAAGTGAACGGTGGAATTCAACAGATATTCTACGTACAACAGAGGATGCATTATTTTGAAATGATGAATAGACATTCTCGTCTATAAACTGAGTGTGACTACACCAAGGGCAGTGAGCCAGGGGGAGTCAATGGGAGTGACCCGAGGGATGCTATGAGCTATCCCTGAATCTTCTGTAAAGGCAGTGATCCTGGGACAGAGTGACTATGCCTGAACCATTGTAATCCACAACTAATGAAGTTTAGTGGAATTTGGTAGGATTGACAATCTATCAGCGTATGATTCTTGGACATAGCCCTTAGTGGTGAACCAAGTAAAATGTGTTGTGTCATCTCTCTGCATGTGAATGTTTGCTTTCTGTTTATATCCATCATACAAGTTTAACATGTTCGTACCAACATGGGAACAAGATCCATCACATTAAAAGAAAAATTTGACACCCTGATTCACCACTATTTTCTCAGGGTGTCCTGGGGTCCTACATAATACAATCATGGATTGTACATATGCCACATAAAAGGAAATAGTGGCCAATATAGCATGAATTTCAAGGGAATAAAAAGTGAGATGAAAAACCCTTACTTTGTTGTAATCAATCGAGTCGTATAACCAAAAGTTAATAACCACCAAATGAATCATATAATACCATGAATATAAAAGAATAATGATATTCTATATCAAATGGAAATACACAATACACCACATCGATAATATAAGTGGCTAATAATAGAAATCTCATGGAATTAAAAGTGATATAAGAAACCCCTTACCTCAAGTCCGACTTGTCTTGTATTTTCCTTCATATTTTTGAATAATAAACTTATGTTAATTTCTACTTGATTAAAAACTTTTTTCAATTTTATTATTCCTTTTATATAACTTATTACCTTGCTATAACAATTAGTTAATTATTTGATTTCATATTGGATATTTTATCGATGTTCAGAACATCAGTCAAAAATGAACTTGTTATAAGTACAATTTTTCCATGTGGTCAAAATTCCATTATCTCCAGAATGATATACATGATTTATATATCATATATATATATATATATTATATATCCTATATATATATATATATTTAAAAGTACCTAACTTTTGGAGATAAGAAACGAAATGTACTATTCATGGAGACGGTAAGCCGTAAATATGCATGAACGCTACTTTCATTTGTATTTTTTATTTTAATGGAATTAAAAAATAATTATACATAGGTATATTTAATTCCAGTATAATATCATTTATAATATCATTAATTCAATCCATTATACGTCCCACATAAGGCATTAAGTAGTCATATGATTTTGAGGGGGTTGTAGTCCGCACTTTCTCAAATGAAATTATAGCGTTTTACACATAATGGAAACCATAAAATAATGATATAAATGGAAAATACGGAAGAATAAAGAAAACATAAACATAATATATATATCATATATAAATACAGTTCCATCTTAATGGCCACTATGAAAGGCGGTAAGAGATAATCCAACAATCATGTTTCGTGAGGCATTAGTTTTCCATCCATAGAAACAGTATGTTCTCCAGCCATTAAATGCAGATGAGTGTAAGTGTAGTTAGAATCCTTCTCATAAAAAATCATATTATATTGAGGATACTGGTTTTGTTATAAAATAAAGTAATAAAATTTGTTTAGGGTGTTGGATATGTAGAATAAAACAAAATAAAACAAAATAATTTATGAGAATGTGTTGCCTTTAATTTGGGTAACTTCATTTAGATTGAACCAAAAGGACTTCTTGAAGTGCCTTATGCCTAAGGTGAGGCTTCTAGGAGGAAGAGGGGGATCATGAGAGATTATTTTGGTAGGGTTTGGACGAGCCAAGCGGCATGATAGGTGTGTGAAATGGGTTAGAAGTGGTGTCCTTTTATAAGGGGGAGGAGGGGCTCTGTAGGAAAGTGTGGAAATATTATTTTATTATATAGTGATATTCGGTTTCTAAAGGTCCAAAACTAATTAACGTAGAATCTAAGCTGAATCATGGTCTAAATAAAATCATAGAATAATAATTGTACTGGTTTTGGATATTATTTTAATATTAAAAATCACTTTTTTAAATAATTTATTAATGAGGTAAATACTACATTATTATTGTGTCAAAAATAATTTAATTTTTATGATGTCTAAAAATTATAAGAAAATTACCACAATGTAGGAAATATTTTAATATTTCCAATGATTATTTATAGTTGAAAATATTACTTATATAACCCCATGTAAAAATCGATATACTAAAATATATTTATTAATGTCATTTTTGTCTGTACTTTAAGTTAATTAAAATATAGTGTCATTATCATTGATAAGTGGCTCCATGGGGTCCCAAAATCAACCCAAGGATTTCATGGTCGTCCATGACTCATCCAATAATGTTAGGACATGTGTTATAGAAATTTTGTATTAATATAATATTCCCTTTACATTGAATTACCATATTTACCTTTAACCACGGTAAATAAAAGTCAAAAGTTTCTATTCACCAAAAATTATTTTCATCTTATTGCACCACATTATACTAACTAATAACAAACGTGTATCTTTTAGTTTCCAAATTCAATTCACAGAAGCAGTAAAATTTCATTTAAATGAAAAATTCGGATTTTTAGCTACTACATAGTGGTTTCACTATTCATCAAAAATTGAAGTTTATCCATAAATAACAAAACATCAGCCTATGCTATATTTGTTATTCCAAATTCAAAAATGATGTATATTTTACCAAATTCAAAACATAGAAGTCAGATTCATTAATTTAAAATGAATTCTTGTTGTCAAAACAAATAGAGTGTTTTTAAAAAACAATAACTATCAAAAGATTTACACTTATTTATGTATAATTTCAATATGAAATTAATTCCAATGACCAAAATTGGATTAAAGGTTAAAAATATAATCTAATTACACTTAAAAAAAATTTATAATATAATTTATCCATATAAATAAATTATATTAAAAGGTAGTTTTGAATTAAAAAACATTATTTCTCATTACTCATAAAAAATGAATATTATTAGAAAAATACGAAATATAAACCAATGTAAATTTTGATGTCCCAATTCTAAAGAATAGTTTTATTTTTTCAAAATGAATATTTAAAGGGGTCAAATATTGGATTTAAAAAGGTTTCTCCATTAAAAGGTGGTAAAATTGAATTTTTTTGAAAAATACATTTTTTATCTGTAAAATTCAATTTGTTATTATAATATGTCTAATAAACATATAATACATAAGTTATAATTATATAGAGTATATAAAATTCAAAATCAAGTTAATATTATTCCTAACTGCTTTTGAACGGCTAGTTTGGTAAGTCGTGGTGCACTCGAACTCGGTGTTGCGTGTAGCGCAATCTATTGAATTTAATGAAAATAACTTACTATGTAATCTTTGTTTATTACATTAATTATAACAATAAGGAAACTCCTATGTTTGGGGGATTCAGATAAATTCTGGTTAAACATGTCTATTCATGTATAAGTAACACAACCTTTAAGGACCTTTTATAAATTGTTTTTTTAATTACAATAGACCTGGTGAGTTGTGCAAAATTTAAATTCTTGTGAGCCACGAATACAGTGGATGGATGGATGGGTATGAAACCATTGTAAACGTAGTTAGTCATGAAGGGACTTTGGAGGTTTTGTTTGAGCATGATTGGATTCCATGTGTTTCATTGGAATATTGGTCGGGTGATGGTGATGCTTTACTGGATGTAGCAAAGCTCTTATAAGATGTCAACCTATAATTTTTTGAAATCCCTGCCATATTTTTTTCATATAGGATGGTTTAGAAATGTAATTTTTACATTACCATATTTATGGTGAAATTTTCTCAGATCATTTTGTTGATTGATTAAATCCTATTATGCTTACACTCAACATAAAGATGTTCATGACCCCTATCTGGGTATTATCTAAGTAAACAGATAGTTTTGGTATTTTTCCATGATAATTTATAAAATCCATTGGTCTTACTGGGAGGTTTAGATTGATTTTTTCTCTAGATTAATGTATCTGCTTATAAGAAAGGTTTGTCTAGAGTGATACATGAGTTCCCAATTATGAATTCCTTGTACATACTCACAGACACCAGCTATTTCTTTTGACCTAATTTCTGAGGAAAATTCTTTTTTTGGGGTCAGTCTGTGTTCTTGTTTTTCATATCTTCAACATTAGTGACATATCTCTTATAAGAACTGAATGTGGAATCACTTGGATGAGCTACATAGTCTCCTATTGTTGATCAGGAGGATTCATGAACTTAGTAGTACTTGGAAGGTATTGTTAAAATGTTTAACGATCGTTGTGTACTCGAGTGGGCTTTCAACCATGTTCATGTTGATGATCGACTATTTAAATGGTGTTTTTTCTAGATACATCTCTGGAAATAGGTTAAAAGATTCAGTGATCATGGTTATAGAAAAATCAATCCCTACATCAAAAAGAACCATTTTAGTTTTGGTGTACACTAACTGTCTCAGGTGAATGTTTTGAGGGTGGTCTACCAGTGATGGTTCCACTACTTATCCCTATCTCTTATCATATGAGGTCAGTGAGGAACTTCGGAATGGAATGTTGTCAGGTTGAGGCGAGTACATGGAGTTTAGGATGATTCATTTCATGAAAATTATGATTTAACAATCATTAGAGGTCGATTGAATATTGATCGATGATATTATATGAGAATCATGCATGGAACATTATTAGAATGATAAAAGCATTCTTAAAATGGTAGTCATATCACTAAAAAATTGTGACTCTATTTTTTCTATATATGTGTTAAAATTTTATTCTGAAGGAGATGATAATGTAACATTTTCATAGTTAATATGGGATTAGGTAAGTGTTGTCTTAGTGTTTTAGATTGGAAAACAATTGTTGGCTTGGGATGCTAGGGATTCTGTACTGTATGTTTAACTGACACTCAGGGGTTCCTTGGATGGTTGAAAATTAAATGTGTTCATTTTAAGAATACTTTATGACCTAAGTATGTCAAGTGATGTTCACATCATTTTCCCTAGTCCTTTCACGGAAGTGATTATCTAATGTGGGGAAATTGTGCCATCCCAATCTTATGGACCAGATGGGATTCTAAAATAATTTCATTTTTTTTGTATTTTGGATGATCCATTTTGTGATATGATCATAAGAATCAAATTACAAGTGTTTTATCAGATAAATTTTTCATTTTTTGATATGTCTCGAAGCCTAAGGGGTTCATCGGGTGTTCCGTCATGTTTTAGGAGTGACAGATCCCAAAAATCTCAAAATTTTGACGGTGTTTTATGGGGCACATGGTTTGTTTAAAATAGTGTATCCACCAATGAAAAAATATGAATTATCTCATTGGTGCATAAATATCCTCATGGTTTGGTCAAACCATGCGGGAGGAGCTGCATAGTAATATGGCCAACTGTAGGGTATTTATAGCGGGTTTTTGTAGGGTTTGACCAACTATAGGTTTAGGGAAACCGTGCAATGTTCTCCTTGGGAAGGGCCTTACTTCACTATTTGGCCAACCGTGTAGCCTAATTATGTGCCCCTTTCTATTGGGTGAGTATCATTTTTCTACCTTAATGAACATTAATTTTATAAGCCCCTCTCTTCCTCTACTATTCTAATAGATTGGGTCTCATCCTCCTCATACATGGGGATCCCCCAATGTCTAGCCCATGTATGGAAACATATGCTACATCCATTGTTGGAATCAAGCATCATTGTTTCCTATGTATTACTTATAGTATGCTCTCGAATCATCTTTATTCCTTTCATAGTTTATTAACCATCTCATTGCACTATTTTCGTGCGATTTTATTCTCCAAATTTTCACTGTGGATGCATTTTATTATTTCACTAGATTCTGACTGATTAAATCCCCAAATATTGGATGTGTGAGTCTTCCATGGTATATGGTTGGTGGTCCACATATTTTCACTCAAATATTCATTTCATTATAAAATGGCGTTGTTATGTAGATCACTGTATATACCCAATGTCACTTTAAAATAAACAATTTCATTGAATTATTTTTCTATCTTTTTTTATGATGTGTTTAAACCCCTCTTGGTATTTTTGGAGGTTAGGAATTCAACCTGAACTGCCCAATTTGGATGAGTTTGTTAACTAGAATGTGTTGAACAATGATGTTTTCTATATGAACTACCCCTTTGGGTTTTCCATTTATATATGCATATAATATTATTAAATTGAATCATTTACTGCTAAAAACTAACATTAATGTGGGCTACGTAAATCATTGTGATAGAAATGATTTGTTTGAAACAAATGTCATGTTTTTTTAATAAACACCCACGATGAGGGGTGCTTACTTCCCTTAGAAATGTGATATATATATATATATATATATTCAATGCATATCCTGGCTATATGGAAATGTAATTTTTTCATGACCATTTCTATTTTCCATTTGAGTATGTCTCTTTAAATAATGTTCTGGATCCACTTCATGTGTGACCCTTTATGCCTCTTTCGCAATGGAATTAGGTGAAAAAACATAACATCTTTGGTCATCATCAAAAAACAAACCAAGCCACCCATTGTGCATTAATTTAAGATTCCTATAATATGAAACCACATATGGATAATTAATATTCTATATATTATCATTATCATGATATCACCCCTTAAGAAGGCTTCGTACATGTTTCATCAACGAATGTACTCAATATATTGCTCTTTGACATTATGATTATTTAAAATTCCTACAAAATACCACAGACATTGATTTATCTAATATATAACATATAAATTAGTGATCTAGAGATATCAATTTCTTTTAAAGAATGCAAAAATCCTTTCTCTTGTAATTCATTAATGAAATATTATTCATGAGGCACCCAACGTATCCTATAATTTTGTGAACATATGTCACAATTATTTTCACCTATAGATTAATTTATGTGAATTATAACAACCATTCAAAATAATATTTAATTCTAAAGACCAAATAGCATTCCCAAAGATATGAACATCCAATGAATGAAAATAATGTAGATTTTATAGTGGTGGATCTAGTTCTCATAATTTCCAAGAATAGAAATTACTGAGAGTGTACACCATGTGAAGGAACTTAAAATTCCGAATCTCCACTCCCAATAAAATATATAAATTGTTTCCCTAAAATGATTTTATCTGGAAATAGAACATACATTTAAGAATACCAACACTGATCTTATGGGTTCTGATCATAGAGGGGAACTTTTATGAAAATTCATTGAAAATTATACTCTTAGAAAATTATCACATACGATTCCATGTAAAAACCCATGTTTTGATTAGTAGTTTATTAACTATACCAACCCAATATGGGAGCCAATTTAATTGTGTCTTGAGCTAGTTGGTCACATGGAATCACACATGAATCCTCATACACTAGAGGATTTGTAATAACAGTGATGGTCTAGTGATGGTATAATGGGGAGACTATATCATCATTATTAGAGAATAATAGTGGTACAATAATGAATAAATAATTAAAAAATCGAATAAATTTAAATAAATTGAAATTGAATATAATAATAACTAGTAAAGTGATAAAAGTATAAAATAAAACCATGCATGCATGTCCATAGATTTTATATAATCAAATGTGGTAGACATACAAAATAAAGAAAATACACAAAATAGGTAAATAATATTTAGTGGTCCCATAATCATTCTCGAATTGAATCACTAGAACAATATTATTACTATACTCAAGTACTCCATAATTACCAAAATTTATACCAATATACAAGCATAATCCATGAACCTGAAACCTCCAATCATGAGGTATGTTCAGCTACCCTACTGAAATGGCATACTGAATGGGGTGTGAGATATACTCATAAGGACACCGCCAATGGGGTTTAAATATATCCAGCTTATGAATATAAAATAAATTATTATATATTTATGAGTGGTGAATATGTAATAAATAAAACTAAACATGTTAGCTCTAGTTCCAACAGGACACCTGGCTGAACATACCCGCTATGTACTAATATGAAATATCACAAAACATGTTCAAAATATACAGATATAATGTATATGAATAAATTTACACACACACACACACTTATATATATATATAACTTTACAATTTTATTCACATGGGTACCTAACCAGGCTTTCTTATGTTCTGAATACAAACATGAAAAAAAATCCAAGCAAGTTCTTTAGCAGGGAGGATGCATCCTTAAATTTGATAAACTACAATTCCTTATATCTGTAAATGAGAAGAATTATTGTTCATATTAAGAATCCCTCCTAGTTCAATCCAAGGTGATATGTAAATTTTAATCCCAATTATATCACCACGAACACTATAATTACTCATCACCATAAAAGTATATCCAAGGAAATCCATAACGAGTAATCCCAAATAGTACTCTTGATATGGTATAAAGTCTTAACCCACTAATTCCATCCCCGGTAAACCATATAGGGGACCATGTACTTCTCATGGTACAGTATTGAAATATCTCTCACCAACCATATCCATGTTTTTCCACTAGTTTCTAGGTTGGACTCATGGGTATAATATTATCAATCACCCTCTAAACCCATCTAATGAATTATTAAATGGGAATCTAAGTATCTCTCCGGGAACATGATTAATGAAATGTATTAGGCGAGACATGATATTACATAATAAGAAAAAATTTATCACTCATCTTACATATACTTTTCAAAATATTATTATTTTTTCTAACGAATTCCTACATGGTAATCCATCATTCAATCAAGATGTATTGATTTATCTAATTCGTTTAGTCAAATTACTTGGGATTCAAAATCCATAAGCATTATATATTAAAATCTAAGTATGAAAATATAGGGGCATGCACATTTATCATCTTAATTATAATATAAAATGGAATTCATTTTATATAATAATTCACTATATCGATTAAAATATCCCAGTCATTTCCGATGATTTATTAAATAATACATCACCTTTCTTAAGTTTCTTTATTATTATGTTTTGTTGAAATAATCATTTCAACTCATAAAGATCAATTAAATACAACATAAATGAGGTATTATTTATCACACCTCAAATAGTGGTCAATAGGTGGAAAAGATATATAAACATGAGCCTGAAAAACATCATTGATAAGGGTGAACTTATTTTGATGATGTGTAATATGTCATTGGAATATATTCATCACACAAAAAGCGGTGGTTCAGGTTGTTGTGAGAATCCTCACTCAATTAAATTTAATACAAAAAGGAAAATTAATTTAGGCCATTACCTTACACATTTTTATTTCCATTGTTAATGTAAAATTCATGGAGAATACTATGTGTGACACCACAACATATTTAATCAATAAGATATACATTATGGGAAATTCTATAAACCACCTACCATATACCAAGGATACTTAAATCATCCAATATTGAGATTTTATTTGATCTAGTTTGATTGAAATTGAAGATATAAAAAATCTCCCTATAAATAGGTTGAATTTGATTGAAAAAAATATATTTCAAATGATGGAAAAGGAATCTGAGGAAAGAGGAATGAGGAGTTATAGACTCACTGATACAGTTCCAATGTGATGAAAAAAACTTGAAAAAGAGGCTAGATAATTAAGATATTTCCATGAATAGAGGAGAGGTGGAGAAGCCTCATGGAGGGGTTGTTTCATGTGTATGGGAATGAAAGGAGTGTAGGGACATTAACGAAGGGAAATATCATTATTTTTTCCAATTTTAAATTCTACATGTTATGGACAATGGGATTGGATAATCATGCACCAATTGTTTGAGATTAAATCCCAAAATCCATAACACTTTTAAAAGGGTAACATTGTTCGGATACACTATTTGATAAACTGTGCACCTAACCATGCATAAGTATAAGATAAGTGTCACTAATTGTGTAGTCTAGGAATGAAATTTGGGAAAACCGTGCATATCCCATTTGGGTCTCCCTGCACACAATCACAATGCCTCCCATTTATTCCTAAGGGGTTGAAACTTTTAATAAAACAGTGGTCCTTAAGTAATGGGATCACATAATTTTCATACATGGTTAAAATAATCATTCACCAACCATTTTCCTCACTCATTTTCCCCATAAATAGGTGCTTTAAGAGACCAAAACATCCAAAACTCATCAAAATTATCAAGACACCACCCAAAAGTTTAAAATACTTCTAAAAACACCACATTTATGTGTTCCAAAACTCAAAACTAATTTTTCTAATATTGTTTTGGAGAATGATCCATCCACCAAAAAGGATAAATTAATATTCCTATAGAAGATCAACAAGGTCCCAAAAAATTGGACACCATAACCTCCCCAACAAAGAACACATCATCAATGAAAATCACTAAGAAATGATAAAAATAAAACATGAACTACTTGGTATGGGATGTTTCATTTAAATATAAACATTTTATTTGAAAACACCCAATGCACCTACAAACATTAATTCATGTATACGGTATAAAGACCATAGAAAATCAAGTGAACACGAGAATTCATAACTAAAACATCAGGTTAGTGATTTATTATTCATGATAAACATGATACATCATCATGTCATTTTCCATTATATAATTTGGGAAATGGTTATCCCCACCATAGGTTTAGGAATTTAATTTCCAATTCTAACTCATGTCGGCTCCACAATTATCATTGTCTAATGAATAATCTATTTACTGTTCTAATGATGCTTTTGTCATGATTCTCAAATCGATTAGATGATTTATTTCAAAATTACCCCTGTCTATCTGGTTTAATCTGACTTTCCATAAAAGTAATGTGATGAATTGAACATCACTCGCATCATCCTAATGATGTTCCACGAAGTGTTCCCTCATCGACCTCATTTAATGAAACAATAGCTAGTATATTGATCCACTTCTAGCTGAATATTCCCAAAATACTCAACATATACTAATATAATATCACAACCAAAAATATTATTCATTCACCTAAGTCACCGCATGTTTACATTAAACACAAATAACAATACATGTACCATACATTCATTGACATCTCTAGACAAAACATTGATTTATGTATTCATGTAACAACACAAAATTAGGAGTAAATATGAACATGTAAACTAAAATCATTACATTTATGACATCACATATGATCTCAAATGAATCTTGTTTTATCCTTGGAATCCCCAAATGGAGTCTAGTTTGTTAATTCATGGTAGTCTACACCTCTATGCTTATAAATGAGACATCATTATATAGACAAAACATACTCACATAAAACACAAATTAATCCCAATGATAGGAAAGCCAAATATTCATCTGGTTTCCATGAGATCATCCAATGTGTTTCTTATCTGGAACCCATGTTACACTGAAGACAAACCACACCTCTATAAATTACCATTCATTTGGAGTGAAACTCCTATTTTATCTATTTAATGAATAAATAGAGAATTTTAATTCTTTCATCAGCATAATCTATAACAGATGATCTATCAGTGTATCTAAGATGATATCATGATAAGGGACATGATCATCACTATTAAAATAGTACACTAGGGTGATATCGTGAAATAACTTAAATAACCAACACACTCCCATCATATTAAAGAATAATTTCTTGGTATAGTTTTGCAATAACCATAACCAGCTACAAAAGAGAGAAACATATGAACCATCATTAGTCGAACCTTTTTAAAGGAGCTCGAATGCACCTTCCGAGGAGTCATAACTATCTTAACATAATTCCATTCCCCCATGGAATCTTATGATTTGTCAATCAAAACCAGTGATGTCTGAACTTACTAATTTTTTTTTCAAGGTTCCAAACATATCTAACCACCTCAATATATTGATTCAATAAATGAACAGAAAAAACATAAAACATAAAAGACCCATGAGAAATAAAAATAATCACTGAACATGTTCAAATGGTCCTTTGTTGTGATACTTTTACTTGGAAGGACACAATTTCCCCACACATGATGTAATGTTTCCAACCTTATGAGTTTTTAGCCAATATTTTCTGAGAATGGGAACATACCCCATGACATAATATCCATCAACCATGAATTGTGGGTCTTTGAGATAGAAATGATGATGTTTCCATGTGATGATTTTGAAAAGTGTGAAAAACATATGCGTAAATGTGAGGTAGAACGGATTCAACTTCTAATGTATCCCTGAATCTCCTCATGAGTTGTTGTCATGTGTGTCATAGTATCTGGGTAAAATTCAAACTGACCACAATGGTGGTGTTGTGGCACCCTATCCATTTACAACATCATCCTAAACATTGCGAAAAGTAGAATTCCTCTAATTCATATGTCACTCTACTCCTTAAATGACCCTTGAATGTAGCATAAAAATCAATTATTTTACAAATACCCCCACACTCATACAGTTCGTTGATATTTTTTTTAATCCAATGGGTAATGCGTGTATCAATGAATACTACACTAAGGCTTCATAAGAAAATTGAAAATCATTGAAATTATCCATTGGATTATTATCCCTATGCATCTCATTATCAAATGGCATATACAGTATTTTTTAATACCATATTCATATCACCCATATGATTATTAACCCAGCTAAAAAATTACTAAGTCATACATCACTAAATAAGAAGAAATGTCATCAAATTTACATAGTATTCGATTGGTCCCTATGCATGTCTAACCTGCTATCAAAAAGAAATACATGATTGTCACACCCCAAACAAGATTTAAATTACTCAACATACACCCATCATAAAAAATGATTCATTTTAGAAACTAAGACTCTTACAGGGGACAACAACACCTGAATAGTAACACACATCTAAACACTCATTATAACATTAAGAAAGGTGGTTTTAACATTCGAAGTTGCTGCCTAGAATAATTGTCCACTAATCGATTAATGAAATGTAATCTCAAAAAAACTATATTCAAACTGTAAGAGATCACTCGGCCCTACTACCTGTCATTTAGGTTAGAATAATCTTATTGGAAACACCCAAATTTCCACTTTAATTAAATCTCAAAGATATATTTATAATACAATTCCATGAGGGTTAACCTAAGAACACAACATATGGATTCATTTCAATTCATTACACTAATTATCATTTATTTTTTTAAACATTTCAAGGCTCATCTTTAATATAGAATCATGAACAAGCCATAACGTATAATTCTAGGAACACTATTTAACTAATGTCGTAAGATAAAAGTATGTTATATCTACTTCCTTTCATGAGTTATTATTCTAGTGACATCCTTTCAGATTTCAGTCCTCCTATCTCATAAATTCCATTTTAAACATCATTTATTTATTTATAATCTTCCACGCTTTTGGTTATTAAAAAATAAATTTATATATATTGGACGATGCCCTTTATGTTGAAAAATGAATATTAATTAACTAACTTCAATTGCGAGTAAAACAATAATTTCTATAAAAGGTATGCTATAAATTTTAAAGGGGATTGGTAAAGAATAACTCCACCATAAAGTTATTTGTGAACCCATATATGTGGCTACAACAACATTAAATAACTATCCCTATACATCATAAACATACCCCCATGAGGTTATGTAATAAAGATTATTAAAAAATACAAATTTTAAGGGTATCATATAGTCAAATGATAAAAAATAAGAGAACACTCTTAGTGGATTTGTCTCATAAGAATATGCGCTATGACCGACCTACTTGGTTTGTGTCATGTTTACCTCATATGCAATATTCCCAAAAGACTTTCTTTGTTCCAATTGTGAATTTAGGAATTTGGTAATATGGGTCTCCATTCACAAGTCATAAAGGTAAAAGACTTTATAAATGAATTGTTTCCAATAAAACCTAGATTTAAAAACTTATATATTTTTAAAATTCTCTCACGGAATATCAAGAACATATATAGTGGTTTAAATATATGTTATATAATTTTACAATTTATAAAGAACAAATATAATTTATTGATTGAAAATTGGATCCCATTTAATCAAAAAAGTTATGTTTTTCCCATGAAACAAATCTTCCATGTCTAAAACATGTCAGGATTGGTAACTTATGGTTCCACAACTAAAATATACGAGAAAGTACAATTCTAGTTGGTGAAAACACTACCAATTGTATATCTAAATTATAATTAGTCATGATACCAACATATGTAAATATAATAAAGTATAGAAACTAATCATGTTAACCCAATACATCTATATTAAATTAATAAATCATTGTATATAAGAAAATTCGGCCAAATAAATCACAGAATGATGTGATAACACTCAAGACACATACAACATGTATAATGAACCCTAAATGGAATTGTATATTCATTTCATGTCAATCTATATGTTCTCGTCATGATTTATGTATTGTAACTTTATTTTTATAAAATTATATTTTTGAAGCACTATAATAATAATAAATTAATAATTATAACAAAAATATACACCATTCTCTCAAGGTGAAATCATAATAGACTATAAAAAACAGAAACAACCATACCATGCATTTCCACTTTTTCTATTCCATGTTTGTGGGTTTATCACTCCCAGACATGAAAATTTAGAAAGTTTTGAATCATTCCTAGTATCTGATATACTAGCTAAAAATATTATGACAAAAGGTTAAAATTTATCTCATTCAACATTGTAACTTCCCAACATGGGAGAAACTGAAATGGTGTCCCAATATAGTAAGTAAAATGACCTCAGTAACACCTCTCCATATGTAAGTGGATTTATTCTAGAAGTGAGTGTCTAATTATGGTACGATGGGGTGATTATACCCTTATAATCAGAGTAGGAATGTGCATCATCAAAGAATAAATCAGTCAATAGTAGAGGAAATATAAGATTAATGTAGTATAAGATAATAATAACATTTAATGTAGACAATACCAAATATTAAATCATGCATGCATGTTGAAATGCGGCTATATAATATAAAGAAGTAGACAAAAAACAACAGGAACATGCATAGAACATATAAATGATAAAAAAAGACCTATTATAAATCTCCATTAGCTCATGAGAACCATCTTGATCCTATTCCACGCATAATCCCTCCTAAATTAGAATTATAACAACAAGAAATAACTCCCCATGAACATGAACTTGGATTCATGAATTCCTTTTGGCCACTATAGTGAAATGGTGACCACAAAAGGGTGTGAGATGTACACAGTCGGCCACCACCAACACTGTCTAACTCTATTAAGACCTTGATTGTATAATATAGTAGTGTGTAGTAATGAAAGGTAAATTAGGAAATAAGTAAAAGTAAAAATTCCATCCTAGGTTTCTATAGGACACCTGGCCAACCATACCATCTTCTTCCTAATCTAGAATGTCTTCAAACATGGCCATCCTGTATATATAGAGTGCTTATTTATATACATAAATATGTTTGTATATTATCAATCATTATATCTCTATTGTTTTACCATGTTTAGAGATATTATGGCTAAAGCCTTAGCAGGTATGGTTAGGCAAGTGGCCGGTCGGAACCTAAGATGACTTGTTTACTTTTAATTATTTAATACTTTACCTTTCATAAATTCACACAGATGTATTTTATATTCATGTATTGGATAGATTTAAAATCCTTTGGAAATTTCCTACATAGTATATTTCATAACATATTCGGGATCCCATTACACAGGTGTACCCAAACAAACGTCATGATTGTTGGGTCATGTTCTATAATCATGATTTAGTTTATTATCCTTCTATGTTAAGATGGAGTATGGTATTAGCAGACAAAGATAGTTCTCATAATTATATCGAAGACCGTTTTTGTGTATTTTATATATTATTTAATTTTTCTTTTCATGTTATCCAAGTTGTATGTATACCAATTTAGATTATATAACATCATTTAGACATACATGAATGTTTAAATATTGGGCGTTGGATGCTTTACTAGATATTATTATTGTCTATTTACATTCATTTATATTTCTTCTCTATTGATTGATTTATTCATTTTCATATCATTGTAAAAATTTGGTCATGATGGTATAATATCCCCACTGTAGAATCAATTGACCCTCACTGCAAGTCATCAGCATATAATGCATTGGGAGGCGCACTTGAGGACATGTAATCATTCAGATTGGGACACGATTTTAGTGACTCATAGGTTGGTACGTTATATTAATATTCTAAAAAATTGAATATAGTTAATCAAAAATTATAAAAAAAAATTTCTGGGAACCAACTTTTATAGGCTCCGAATTTCACTATATCTAACTACTACAAACATTAAATTGTATATATCTCACATTATAAACATACTTCTTCTTAGATTTTAAAATAGTCAAGGGATTCTATATTTCTTTATATTTAAACTCAATTATAAGAATATTTTTTAGAATTTATTTCTCTTTAAATAAATTTAATTTCTTCGCTAACTATAATTACATGTAACACTAATTTCCAGCGAACTCCAACATAATACTAAAATGTTATTATTAAATGACATAGTAATAATCAAGGTTGTAAATTGGTTTGTATGAATTGGAATAACTAAATTGTGAAAATAAATTTTTATATATTAATTAAATGAGTAATGTACCTGAACTCAGAGCCACTAAACTAGTGCCATGAGCCGGGTTTCCACATTACATCAAGCGGCCTCACCATACATTAGAGGTTTCCAACCACCGGTTGGGGTATATGAATGAAGAGTGGAGACCATACCCTATTTTTCAGAGTTAAAAACATTAGATAATACAGAAAATATCAGAGTAAATATAAACACAATGATCAATATTCATAAATAACCAACCCCAACTAGGTACAAACCATATACAATAGTGATAATTACATGTCATGCAACAGTGCTAAGTGAAAAACCCAAAAAGAAAGGAAAATAAAAGAATCATCCAACCAGTACAAGATACAAGTCTGATACCTTCTACACACATATACATAACCCCAAACACTTCTATAGAATAAGTCCCTTGCTTATTTCGAGACTTGAAACCATGAAATATGCTTGGGTTTCCAATGGCATCCTGAGCAGGGTGTGAGTACAAATCAGTAGGCCACCATAAAATGTGTATACAAAATATCCATTCAAATTAATTGTGCAAGAAAGTGGTAAATAATTTCATGTAATTGAAAAAAATTAAATAATCCATTCTATATTATGATCCATTAAGTTATGAAACCCTTTAAGAGAAGTATACTACTTAATCATCTTACGGTTTAGTCCACTCTTTAATCATTTGTTCAATGGATTAGGAATGCTCAATATTCTTAAGGCATATTAGAAGAATCTAGGCCTATCTCATTCGGAATTACATCACTAGAACAACAATATCTTCCCCTTGAATCCTCAGTCTGACGAGAATACAACAGTAAGGGGATTAGAACTCTATCCACTTCCCTAACAAATTAATTTAGAGGGTGGATCTTGGAACCTAATTAAAACTTGACCTGTGGGCGTAGAACCTCGTGTTTATACCCCACAATGCGAAGCAATCTTCACATGTTTATTTAACCATTTCCACACAACCAAATTACTATCATGTATATCCAATATCATTGGAAACATCACAACAATATCAAATAAATTGTAAAATTACCATTACACTACAATCCATTTACACATTCATCATTTATAACCCATAACCATTTAGTCCCATTACACATTTCCCATACCTATCTCACAAATCATATTCAAGGGCAAACATAGTCTCTTAATATATTATAATTTATCAAAATTTTCCCATTTATCACATTTACATGCTTACCAAAAAATCCCTTAGCCTTTATCCACATTATACACAACTATCAACAACCCTTATAACTCATCACATAACCTAATTAACACATTTTATAAGGATTTACAACATCATGAGTCAAATTCATACCTTACATTTCTGTTAGCCCATTTGGAAGGGTCAGTGCACCCCATGGGTGGCCCTAAAATAAGTCACAGCATCCTCCATGCATCCCGCAAGGATCATGAAGAATTAATTCATGTATTTAGACACTTAATACATCTCATTATTCTGAAGGAACCGAGAACACATCAAAAAGATAGCATGAATAACAACCCACATGAAAAAATATAAATAAAAAACTATGGGATATAGGATATAGACAAACTATCTCAAATATGTTGGTCAAAGAACCCTTTACCTAGGCCTTTGATCCCGATCTAAACCCCATTAAAAGATTCACCATAAATATCAATGAAAATGAAGTCTTATAGAGATTCGGATAGAGGGAAGATAAAGATACAAACCCTAATCAAGAAAAGGATGAAATGATGGGATTAACCTTACCCTAATCATCAATATGAAACTAGAAAGACTACAAATAGACTAGGATCAAAATATAATCGCTTCTTGTAATACCTTACAATCTTGTCTTGTCAATATAGATCAAAGGAAGAAGGAGGAAAATTCTGAGTGGAACATAAAAATAACGTAATGAAATTTTTCAATGTTTCTAAAAGTAACTGGTCCGAACCGTTTATACACATGGGTTTTCATACAGTTGGAAAACCGTACGAATTCTACTATTCAAAAATAGCCCATTTTCACAGTTACCTGGGATGATCCTCTAGGTTAGCACTAATCATGTACAAACCATGGAACACCCTAGAAACTCATTTTTCTTCCAATTTTCTTGTTCTAAGCCATTGGAACACCCCCTAATCTTCACATGAACTTGGAGAAACAGTTATTCAATAAAAATATGATATATAAACAGTAAAATAAACAAAACATACCTTTCGGAGAAATCCAGGATCTTACAACCCTGCCACCTTATAATGGCTTGTCCGCGAGCCGCTACATCCGAGCATCACCAAGTTCCCAAGGAAAATAGATCAGGACACAAAGCCCATATATTTAATTATCAATCCCATGTTTCCTCTTGGATGTTTATATGTTTCGATAGAACATGAATCAAAGGCACAAAATTTCCCTGTAATATTGTCTCACTATGATCTACAATACGAATTGGATGCTCCTAAAAGGATGCATCGACCTCAAGCTCAACATCATTTGTGTTCATCACATGAGAAAGATCAGAGTGATATTGTTAACGTTGTGAAACATGGAAATCATCTTGTATCCCAATATACCACTATGGTTGAGAAAATCGGTATGAATCCGGCCCAATCATCTCTACAATCTCAAATGGACCCATATACTAAGGTTCAATCATTTCCTACTTCCGAATTCGATGGTGACCCAACCATGGCAATACCCGAAGAAATACAAAATCACTCACCCTAAACATGAGAGGTCTATGAAACTACTCTGCATAGGAATTATACCTAATCTAGGCTGTTTCCATATGATTTTGAATCAATTGAACATTCTTTGACATTTTGGGAATGAGATATTGTCCTTATATCTCAAACATCCCAACCTTTATCTAACACAATAGAGATCTACACAATCTCCTATAGAGAGCCTCAAAAGGATCCATCTGAATTGTTTCCTGAAAACTGTCCTTTTAAGATAACTCTATGAGTGACAAGTTCCTTTCCCACAAACTACTAAAATATAACACACAATCTCTCAACATTTCCAACAATACCTAGATCATATGTTCTGACATCCCATCACTCTGTGGGTGATAAGTCGTACTCAATAACACCTAGGCACCAAGAACCTTCTGTAATCCCTTCCAGAAACATGAGGTGAAATCTGTATAATGATATAAAACAATTGTTCTATTCACAGCATGCATTTTCACTATCTCTCAAAAATATAAATCACCCAACTGGTCTGTTGTATAAGTCTCCTAGATTGACAAGAAATGATTTAAATTATTCAATCTACCCAAAACATCCAAGATTACATCATTATAATGAGGAATAATCAGAATACCGACCATGAATTCAACCATTAAATCATTCCACTTCCACTCCGGAATGGGAAATGAGCATAACAACCCACTTGGACGCAGATGTCCAGCCTTCACCTACTAACAGGTAAGGAATCATTCCATAAAACCTTCAACTTCTTTCTTCATTCTCAACCTCCAATACTGCCTATGAAGATCATGGTACTTATTTGTCGAAGAATGATGTGCCTCCCACTTCGATGCATGGAACTCATGCATCAACTCATAACACTCCCCTGTCAGTACTACAACACGACCATATACATAAGAAACTTCATCAGCACCAAAATCCTAACTATAAGGTGAGTCTAGTCATTTAATAATTTCCTTCATATCCAAAAACGTTTTATCTACTAGTTGACTGTCCTTGACACGGATAATAATCATATAATTAACAGCTATTGATGTGAGATCCATCTTCTCATTCCAATATTTTACCTCCAAATCCATCTCATCAAATATGTCCCTCATCATCTACTCTGAACTAGATTCACGAACCACCTGATTCTGAGCCATTCGGTTTAGAGAAGCAGCCACACTATTTCCATTACATTGTGTATAGAACGACTCAAAATCAACAGATTATAGGTACTCAACCCACCTTCGATAGAAAATATTCAAATCCTACTGAAAGAATATGTATTTTAGACTATTATGTTCTGTAAATACCATGATGGGTTCTCCCAACATGTAATGCCTCTTACACTTCAAAGCATGAACCACAGTATCTAACTCAAGGTCGTTAGTATGGTAATTTATTTAATGTGCTGTCAGTTGTCTCAAACCTTATGCTAAAACCTGATCATCCTGCATCAACACTTCCCCAATCCCAACACGGGTTGCATCACATAATAAGGTGTACTTCTTACCTGGTTCATGTAAGATAAAAATTGGTGAGGTAGTCAACCACTTATTTAACTCTAGAAAATAATTATCACAAGAGCCTAACCATTCAAAATTAACTCCCTAATTTTCTTAATCCTATAAGAAGCATTTCAAAATGAGAGAAATCTCTGATGATTCTATAGTAATAACTGGCCAAACCCAGAAAACACCAAACATTATAAAAATTATTGATCTTCTTTCAAGACACCATAGCCTTCACCTTCTCTGGATCCACTGACACACCTGACATAGAAATGATATGTCCCAAAAAATGCACCTCATCAATAATAACAATAAAATTTTGATATCATGGAATAATTCTATTGCTCTGTTAATGTATTCAAGATGATTTAAAGGTGTTCGTGAAGATCTTCATGATTTCTAGAGTATACAATGATTTCATCAACAAAAGAACCAAATACTAGTATAGATATGGGTGAAATATTCGGTTCATCAAAGCCATGAACATAGCTAGTTGATTGGTTAAACCAAAAGACATCACCAAAAATTAATACAACCCGTACCTATATTAGAATGATTTTTGGGGTATATCAGAAGGTATCACCCTCAACTAATGGTATCCCAATCTCAAATCGATCCTAGAAAACAACGAGGCACACATAAGCTGGTAAAATAGGTCAATAATACTAGGAAGAGGGTATTGGTTCTTCATCGTCATCTGGTTCACCTTCCTGTAATCAACCCATTGCCTCAGTGATCTATCAGCCTTCTTATAAGGCAGCATCATAGATCCCTAGGGTGATGTAATAGGGAAAATAAACCCAATAGTCTATAACTCTTCTAGTTGAACATTCAAGTCTTAGATATCTTATGGAATCATTTAATATTGCAAAATATAAATAAGCTTCACTCCCAATAACAACTCATTCACAAACTAGACGTCTATCATAGGTGGTAGTCCTAATATGTCTCAAGGAAATGTATCTTGGAACTAATTCACAATTGTAAGGAAGACAAGATTTTATTTCTCCCCATCATCTTACATAAGAAATTTTTCTTGGTTTGTGAGTTATAAAAAATACTAGAATAGTATCTATTTCTAGCACTTCCATCGGGGAACACATTCGACTATTGGAGGACACGCAATTATTTCCATGCATTACATCTTTCCAACGGTAGGTGTTATCCATCTATTATTCTGGGAAGATTTCTCCTTGATCAAAATGGCATGATGGGATGACTGTTTCTCCTTCCATGGACCCCTTAATAGATCTCACTTCCCAGTTTGAGTCTTCCTCATATATGTAATAATATTTTCATGAAAAAAATCTCAGTTTCATGTATGCATGGATGCCAGTTAATTACACTGCTTCTATACGGACATTCCAAGGGGTCCATTTAGGGCATAAACCTTCATTCGGGGGTGTTGGCACGTTTGACATCGCTGGTTCATAAGGATGCTATAACACTGATGCATCATGGTTTATTCCCCTTATTATAGGTCATTTCAAGGGAGTAGAAGATCGAGGAATACCACGTCGAATGTGGGGAATTTTATTTCATAGGCATGTCTCTGAGGTTTTCCTCTGCTTCTCATGTTTAACACAGTGTATACCATGAGTTTAACATCTAGAGAAGATGGATCAGACATAACAGAACACTGAAGGTATTGGATCATATTGTTGTAACCCCATGAGGGATCATGAATGTTGGGCTAATGAAGGGTTAGATACCTGATTACTGCTAGGAGTAGTAAGAAAGTGGGTGACATGATCTCACTAGGATGTGATGTCCCGGGTGAGAATCCGGATGCATAAGGATTTTTGAGAGTGGATTTAGAGTGGAATAGATCATATTCGATGGTGATGGTGATGTTTGGAATGATCCTCTAAGAGGATTCCTACGTGTCCCTGTAGTAGGGAATCAAAGTCCATGTAGTTGGGCGGGGAAATGGGACACCTGAGGAGGAAGCCTGTGAGAATGGATGATTAGATGGGATCTAGAGGAAGTGGAACATCTAGGATGGGACATGAACTCCCCAAAACAGAAGGTCTCAAGAGGGACACTAGGATTAGACATGGCTGATAGACTTGAACATCAGGTAGGGTTCCTAAGTATCCATTAGGTGGGGAATCAAAGTATGCATAGTTTAAAATGTGGGTATACAATCAGGTTGTACGCGTAGGACAATTAATCGACGATATACTGAGGATTACATGTGGTTAGCACCCAAGGTTGGTCTGATGCCCAGGGGATGACCAAAGATGTTGGTCCGAACGAAGGGGGATACAATTGCTTATCGTTGATTTCAGACTATAGTGGATTACTTTTGGATGGAGCTACAATATATTACCTCATGTTGGGGAACAGAACTACTTATCGTCGGTTGGGGAACACAATATAATACCATCATTGGGGAACACAATGGATTACTGTAGAATGGGAAAGGCAACAGATTACCATCGATTGGGGAACACAACAGATTACTGTCGACTGGGTAACACAACAGCTTACCTTCGACAACGGTTGGACTTCAGGTAGGCTTCTTACATACCCCTTATAGGATACAATGTTCAAAGCCCACATAGTTTGAACATGAACAATTTAACGTCTTTTGGGATGGAATGGGGTGTGTAGTTTAACGTCATGGAGGAAGAGGATAGACCAACGTGAAGTGGTAGGGACCGATGGGTGTTGGGATTGAACCTCAGGGCGGTTTCCTTCATACCCTCCCTAAGAGAAAATGATTAAATTCGATGTATTTTGGGATTGAGGATACATTTTAAATTTATGCGGTATAAAGGTAAACCAACATGAAGGGGTCAGGAAAGTAGGTTTTGGGCTTGAACACCAGGGTGGAATTCCACATACCTTATCTAGGAGACAAGGTGGTATATCTATGTTGTTCGGGATCGAGGATACAGTTTAACATCATGTGGGATGAAGGTGAACCGACGTGAAGGGGTCAGGACAAGTAGGTGTTGGGATTGAACCTCAGGGATGCTTCATACGTACCCTTCCTATGAGACATGGATCAAAGTACAGATAGTTCAGGATAGAGAATATAGTTTAATGTCATGTAAGACGAAGGTGAACTGATGTGAAGTGGTCGGTACATGTTGGTGTTGGGATTGAACCTCATAGAGGCTTCCTACATACCTTTCCAATGATACAATAATCAATGTCTACATAGTTTGGGAGTGTTTGGGGATTATATGCTAAGGCATCCCATAGAGGATGTCATGGTCAATGCTTACTCGAAGCCCATGTGAGTCATGATCGGTCTGAGAAATAATAGGTAGAAAAGATCTAATGATGAGGTCGTGAAAGGTGCATCCGTTGGAAGTGGAATGGGGCTTACAGGTGGTTAGCGGCACAAAGAGGAAATATAGGATTACTTGTGGTTATAAGCCCAATGAGATGGAGATTGGGACTTTCAACAAGATGGTGTCCTAGTGGTGAAAACTCCCAGAGGGAGAAGGATGGGATAACAAAGGTATATGTTCCCATCTCTCCTATAGTATTTGGCACCGAAAAAGAGAGGAGGATCAGGGATGCAACCTCCCACAAGAAAGGCTATGGGCCTACTACACGATGGTTTTTTTTCACTGCTGGTAGACACCGCCCCAAAAATGAGGATCTCATTTCATGTAATGAAGATCTCAATAACATGGAGATGGACGGGCATGGACGGTGCACCCCATGTATATTTTAGGGGGTGAGGCCACAGTTTAATGTCATGTGCTGAGGATGATGGCTCTAGGATGTTTAAAGTCCTATATCTCAAAAAAGCTGGGTTCACTTTTCCCCCCTTGGGCTTACATAACTGGCATGCTTTAACCCTTAGTTAAGGGAAGGAATCAACAATGTTGTAGGCATTGGGGTGTCGTGGAGTGATCCATTGAGGGGATCACTTTATTGTGGCCATGAGAAGAAGTACTAGCCCTTAGCGTGCCTGTGAAAATAAGCATAGGGCTTTGCAACACAATATAAAGCACCACCCAAGGGACCGGGAAGTCACATCGTATGATCCTGGAGGGTCGTACAAGATATGTATGCGCAAGACGAGGGTGTTGCACATAAGAGGGGCTCATACATGGTGCCTTCGGGTAAGGATGGCACATAGAGTGCACAAGGAGTGATGATTGCACACAAAATAAGGTGTTTTCATGAAATATGCGTGCAAATGGGAACTTGTATATGCAAAAAAGTCAGGTTGTGAGGATTTAAAAGGTGTGCGCATAATTGGTGGAGATGTATGCGCAATAAAGGTGATTTTCATGCAAAAGTATTATCTTTGTGCACAAGTAAAGGGGCTTGCACACAACTTTCCAATCTATAAAAGAACTAGGAGAGGGTCAGGCCCTAGGGGATTCATGCGAAGGAGGACCCCTGGGAGACATGTCACAAAAAATCTATACCTAGAAGTCATCTTCTATGCATGGATGAGGTGTATTATGCATAGGAGCGACATTTAGAATTCTTCAACCTAGAAGAGAGGGGGTTTCCTTCTATCTATAGGTAGTCAGGAGATTCTAGATGAAAAAAAATTCTTCATATGTGGAAAAACCAAAGCATATGTTCACCACATGTAACTTTCTATACAACAAAAATAAAATCTCATGGGCGCGTGAATTTGCATGCCATTGGGGTAGTTTTATGTACAGTTATCCGATTTTACATGAAACCTCTCATCCAATCCCGGACTAGTTTTCTTAGTTAAAATATGCTTTCAGTTTTCCCCAAATTTTAGCTTGAGGCCTTAGGACAATTTTGGTGGCTACAAATGCCCCCTTCGGAATTAGATCTACGAGGGGGTGAAGAGGTTGGATTCTGATGGAAATGTCGAGACCCCCGGATCCTTTGAGGCAGTGCGTGGAAAATGGTACATATGGTGCGTAATTATTTTTTGCGCATGAGGAAAACCTAATTTGAACAAATATATACCCTCAGGGGTCCCAAGGTCCTTATAAGATTTCCTCCGCGATAAGATATGACGCTCCCGTGCGTGTAAATCTCACCTACATTTTGCATGGAATCTGACTTTTGTTGCACAGAATTCCCCAACATTGGTTTCACTTTTTCACACAACATCTTCTTTCCATGCCACTTCCATGGTTTTCCCTTTCCACCAATTTATTTTTTCATTCAAATCGCTGGTCTTTTCGAGCGGGCTCTTGGTTTTTTCCAAACATTACAAAAAGAGATGACTGCTGATCAGGGAGGAATTGGGAGGGAAGATGTGTATGCCTCTCATAGGGCCGAAATGATTTAAACCCCAAGTTCTATGGTTCAAATAAGGTTATATTCTCCAAAGAACCTCTGTTCAACATGATATCACAAGACTAGAAGGATTGTGTGCTATCTGAAAACCTACAGATATTGGACTATAGTATTTTGTAGGAGGTACCTATGTCGGGATTTGAAGTCAATACCCTGTAGCCATGGGTGACCCGTGAGGATGATCTTCCCTAATACAACATAAAAAAATTTCCATCCTACCAGATAAACTAGGAACAAGGCTTCCAATGTCCTGAATCCATAGACCAAAACCATATCAGGAAGTGGGTTGGTCGCCGATGATTCTTTGACCCATTATACAAGTACCTTCGGATAGAGAATCAACGATGAGACTAAGGGTTGGCTGACAGACATGGGTTTGTGTTCAGGAGGAAATTTCAAAAGTTAGTGGGCCTAGTTGTACTAGGTATGCATATCATGTGATCAATTTGGGCTAGGACTACGGCGCATTGGGCTGTTTGAGGCGTTGTGGACGTCGCAGTTCCATTTATACCACTAGAAAGAACTCGAACATGATTTATTTAGTTGGTGACCCATTGTTTCCTTCGGAATTCGGGGATGACCTCCTGGATGGGAGATTCAAACGTTCTGATCTGTTTCTATCGGGTTTGTTTGTAGAATCGGAAACATCAAATGATTCCACATCCATTTGGACCTACTTTCCAAAGGTAGGCGCTCATTATCTTGTGGACTGATGAGGCTTAGGAATATTCATTGGTCGAGAGGATGGGAGTTCGGACTCATCACACCTTTTTGAGGGGAATTATTGTCTATTCCGGGACTCTCTTTATATATTTAAGTTATGTTCGTGAATCCTTATTACATTACCAAGTATAAAATGAGCTTTCCTTCAGTTTAACAATCAATTATTAAATATGTAAGTAATTTAGAGAATCTTTTATATGTATTCGATGTTCTTCATCAATAGAAAATAATCTTTATTTATTTAGAGATTCTTGGTCAATGGTATCCTTCAAAACATTTATATAAAAGTCTCTTGGTCATATTGATGACTAGGCTGGTTTTAAAGCCACTCAGTGGGGCACTTGAAGTTTATTCTCATTCAGAAGGACATGAATTATTTCAGAGTTGGGATCGAACCCATAAATGGGCTACCTGCGTATCCTTTGTTTTGGAAAAGGAATCAGAACCCATGTAGTTTGAATAAGGGAGTATGACGTTTATGATTGATGGCTCAAAGAAGGATGTCATAATTACTTTTACACTCTAAGCTCACGTGAGTCATGCTCGGTGTGAGAAACAAGAGGTATTGGTAAAAATTAGACAATTGTTCCATGAAAGATGCAATCATAAGAAATGGTTTGGGGCTTATGTATGTATGAATTCCCTAATAGATGAAGGTTTAGGATTTACTTTTAGGGAGAAAATCCAGGAACAGGGTCCATAAAGGTATATGTGCTTCATGGAGATTTGAATACTCTAACTTGGGACTTATTCCTGAAAAGGAAACCCAAATTAGTAGGGGATTGATAACTGGGTTTTACTCCTGAGAAGTAATCCCAGATCAAATGAAAATTAGGACTGGTTAAAGAGAAATTAAGGGACTTGGGGCTTACTTCTAAAGAGGATGCCCATAATTATGACTGGGACTTATTCCTGAAAAGGAGGCCCAGGTTAGTGGACTTGGGGATTACTCCTGAAAAGGATGCCCAAGATTATAACTGGGTCTTATTCCTGAAAAGGAGACCCAGTTTATGAGATTAAGGTTTGGGGCTTACTCTTGAAAAGGATGCCCATATTTGGGAATTTTAAGAATTTGGGGCTTACTCCTGAGGAGGATGCCCATGTTTGGAGGACATAGGACTGGGGATTATTCCTGAAAAGGAGACCCAGGTTAAGGATTCTCTCATCTTAAAGGATGAGGTTGAATTAATGAAATTTCAATCTTTAGTGACATAAAGATATGTATATCACTAGTTTTTGAGAGATATTCCACCGAATTCCTTTCAGATAAGGAAGTCAAATCAAGAAATCATGCCACAAATGGATTGGGAGAGTGTCTTAAAGACTGAATCTTGAAAAGAAAAGGTGTAATAGCTTAAGAGGGGTGAAATGGGCAAGAAAGGCACCCAAAAAGGAAGGGGCGCACAAGTCTTGGAAGGCGCGCAAGTACAGCATGGGCGCGCAAGTATTGGTCGCGCAGGTATACCTGCGCGACACATGGTGTACTTGCGCGATGGTCAACGCGCATTGAAATACTTGAGAGACTCTTTATTAAATCCTTTAGAATCCTCTTGAGGTTCTTCCAGAAAAGGGACGTGCAAGTTCTATCGAAGGAATAAGGCGGCGCGCAAGTGTGACCACTTCCCTTAAGGGATGACCACTCAGGCGTGCATGTGTTGATGAGTTTCAACACTTAGGCTTTCCTCCCTCCCTTTAGATATTCCGTTCTCGATAAGAAATTACCTTAGAAGTGTTCCGGAAGCTTTTCGAAGAGACATGGGCATCGGGAGCTTCAATCCGAGTTTCTGGAAAAAGATCCTCTCGAATGGGGGGCCCACAGGGTCTATTTATAGGAAGGAGAAGACCCCAGGCGGTTACCGGGCGGTTATCACTTAGGTCGCGCAAGTCACTTGCACGACCATAAGGCGTCGCGCAAGTGGACTTGCACGACCACTAGGCGGCATGCAAGTGTACTTGCGCGGCCATGAGGGAACTTGCGCAGCCTATGGGCAATGTTCTCCTTGTTCATTCCTTTGTCGATTTTTTATGTTTCTTCAAAGGATGAATCACTTTGGACTAAGGTATTTCCCTTTTTTCAGTCGTTTAGACTCTGTGACGGAAAGGAGCGTCAAAAAAAGTTCCCCCTCAGAGTTGGATCCGGAGAAAAAAGAGGATTTGACTCTGAGGTGAAAAAGAAAAACAAGAAATCTAGAAGTTTAAAGTCATGCATGTGGGACATACAAAGGCTAATGTTTAAGGTCGAAATAGCTTTGACCGAAATGGATTAGAATTGACTCAATTCCTTGACAACTCATCTGAAAACATAGTACCATACTCAAGTATGAGGGAAAATATGTAATCTATGACTTAAGAATATTTGAATCTGATGAATGATATGAAAGAGAGCTAAAAGGAATTAGAAGAAGTAGTTTCCAGGAATGAAGTTACTATTATTTAACAAAACCCGTTACGGGGTTGAATTATGCAGGGCCACCTAAGGGCATTGGCTGCATGGTCAAATAAATAGCATCTTTCGGCTGACAAGTCTGTTATGTGGACTGTTTATGCAAGGCCACCTATGGGCACGTGCTGCATAGTCAGGCAAAAGAACTCTCAGAAATTTACTTTCCTATTGCTAAAAGCTAGTGAAATTTTATGGAGATTCAAATTTTCTAAAGTATAGAGTTTGTTGTATGGAAAGAGGTACTTGAATATGGAGAAGATATATTCAGACAAGATTATCAAAGAACTGGATGAATATCACTCCTACGAAGGTCTGACCCTAATGTAGAGAAGAAGAATAAAACATAGACTTGAATACTTTCGGATCATGAAAAAGGATATGGGACAAATATGTTAAGGATGGCTATTTTTTGCGGATCCCTACATACTGTTGTTTAAGACAAATAAGGACAAAAGAGGCATTCTTCCCAAGAATGAAGTTACTATCATTTAACAAACCCGTTAGGGGGTTGAATTATGCAGCGCCACCTAAGGGCATTGGCTACATAGTTAAATAAAATAGTATCTTTTGGCTAACAAGTCTATTATGTGGACTGTTTATGCAAGTCCACCTATGGGCACGTGCTGCATAGTCAGGCAAAAGAATTCTCAGAAGTTTGACAATTTTGTGACTAAAAGTCATGAAAAGGGTTATGAAGATCTGAAAATATTTACGGTTAGGATTATAACACATAAAGATGGGTATTTTACAATGTATATAGAGAAACATAGGTCAATGATAACCATAATCATGTTGTGGCTGGGTCCTGAATTGAAATTTTGGACTTCACTACGTATCTCATAAGAATGAGAATCAAGCCATACGTAGTTCTTGAAATGCAGTTTAACGTCGTGCAGGACGAAAATATGAGAGATCTTAGTTTAGGGTCATAGAATGCGGTCAATAATAATGAATAATCGGTGTTTGTTTTCATGAGGAATTTTCAGCTAAGGGATTTAAAGTGAAATTTGGGGTTAGGCCCAAAAGACTTGGGGTTGGATTCGAGGGATACTCGAACATTCCTACGTATACCAAAAGGATGGGAATCAAGCCCACGTAGTTCTAGAACTACCCTTTGTACAAATTTGGTTCGTACATGTGAAGGGTGAAAGGGGACTTTAGTGCAATGATGGTTTAACCTGAGATAAAAAGTCTAGGTATTACCATGCATGCACGTAGTCTTTTGAAATGAAACATGATTGAAAAATCAATGTCAATAATAGTTCTCTCTCAAATGAGGAAATCAAAGAGTATTGTAGTTTATTGTCGTACCGGACAAAAGTGTCGCATAGTTTAATGTCATATAACAAGGACGAAAGTGAATCAATGTAAAGATATTGATTCTAGGGGCAGTTTCACGAATCATCATCATATGGGATGGTGGTGAACCGATGTGAAGAGATTGTTTTTTTTGGCTTGAACCCTGGGAGGTTGTCTACATACCCAGCCTTGAGGGCAAGGATCAATGTCCGTGTAGTTCAATTATAGAATGAATTAATGATCAAGTTGTTCTTGGGGACAATGATCTAATAATAAAATTTAAAAAAATGTTGTTGGGACTTATACATGGTTAGCGGCCCAAAGAGAGTGTTACGGTTGAGTTTTTCTCTAAGATCACGTGAGTCATACTCGGTGTGAGAAACAAGAGGTAACAACAACCTTAACGATTCATAGTTTAATGTCATGTAGGACATATAAAGGGACTATGCAGTTTAAAGTCTTGCAGTTAGGACTATTGGTGTTGTGCAGTTTAGTGTCATGTAGCAGGGGAAAAATATAGTTTAATGTCATATAGGATGTATTATGAACTTTCTGTATAGTTTAGCATCATTTAGTTAGGACGATTGGAACAATAGAGTTTAACGTCATGTTGGACGAAAGGGGGGAACTGTGTAGTTTAATGTCATGCAGTGAGGACAAAAGAGTGCACCATTTTAACGTCATGTTGGACGCATTGGGAATATTTTTTTACAGTTTATGTAGTTTAACGTCTTTCTGGACGTAAGGGACTTTTATATAATTTAGCCTCATGTAGTTAGGACGTCACAGTTTAACGTCTTGCTGGATGTAAGGGACTTTTAAATAGTTTAGGGTCATATGCATGGACCATGGATGGTGCAGTTTAATGTCATACAGGACCATGGTGTAGTTTAAAGTCATACAGGACTTTTTAGGGAAATTTTTCACGGTTTAATGTCGTGTGGGACAAAGTTGCAGTTTATGGTCATACTGAACCATTGCTCTTTAGTTTAACATCATATAGAATGGAAAAACTGGTGCTGCACAGTTTAGTGTCATGTTGTGGGGACAAAATATAGTTTAAGGTCATACTGGACCATTTCTATATAGTTTAACGTCATATAGCAAGGGCGAACTGGTGCTACATAGTTTAGTGTCGTGTTGCGGGGACAAAATATAGTTTAAGGTCATACTGGACCATTGCTGTATAGTTTAACATCATATAGCAAGGACGAACTGGTGTTGTAGAGTTTAGTGTCATGTTGCAGGGACAAAATATAGTTTAAGGTCATACTGGACCATTGCTGTATAGTTTAACGTCATATAGCAAGGACGAACTGGTGCTGCACAGTTTAGTGTCATGTTGCGGGGACATCTTCTTTTCTACAGTTTAACGTCATGTTGGACGAAAAAGGGACTTTACAATAGTTTAACGTCATGTTGGACGAAGTTGCAGTTTAAGGTCATACTGGACCATTGCTGTATGAACCAATTGTAAGAATCTTGGTTCTGGGGACCATATTTTGTGTTTATACAAAATATTTCATCAGAAATCTGGCATTGGTTGGAGTCGTGATGAGTTATCCATCCATTGAGATTAATGAGTAAGCTCCATTGGAGTAGACCTTATGTATTGAATAAGGTCCTTCCCATTTTGGTTCAAGCTTGGGAGGCTTCTTTCCTGGTATCATTGGTGTTCTGAGAACCAATACCAATTCTCCCTGAATGAATGAACAAAGACGAACTTTTTTGTTAAAAGCTCGTGCTATTTGATTCTAATAGATTTCCAAGTGGTGCAAAGTGCACAATCTTTTCTCATCTAACTATTCCAATTCATTCAATCGCTTTTGGGATTTCTCATCTGTAGATAACTGATCACAAATGGCTACTCTAAGTGAGGGCAATTGAACTTCAATTGGCAAGACTACTTCTGTTCCATATACCAATGAATATGGAGTTGACCGCGTTGCATTGCGAGTGGTAGTCCGATAAGCCCATAAAGCATGAAAGAGTTTATCAGGCCATGACCTATTATCTTTATCCACCATCTTTTGCAGAATATTTGAAAGAGTCTTGTTAATGGATTCTATTTGGCCATTGGCCGCCGCATGATACCGAGATGAATGGTTGGTTTTAATTTTGTATTTTTGATACAATTTCTTCACCTCAGAAGAACAGAAGTTGGTGCCATTATTCGTCAATATGGTATGAGGGACACCAAATCTAGTAATGATGTTAGACTTGATGAAGCTAACAATGCATTTAGAACTGACTTCTTTGAGAGGTACTGCCTCTGCCCATTTGGAAAAAAAATCAGTAGCAGTAAGAATGTACTTAAACTTCTTGGCCGTAGTTAAAGGGTAAGGTCCCACCACATCCATTCACCATGTGGCAAATGGCCACGATTATTTATCTATATGAAGCAACTCTGGAGGTTGATGAATGAAGTTGGCATATACTTGGCATGAATGACACTTCATTGTGAAATTAACACAATCTTGTATCATTGAAGGCCAAAAGTATCCAAGCCTTCGAATTTGATCAGACAGTCTATGTCCAGACTGGTGGGGACCACAGACTCATGCATGTACTTCTTTTATGACAGCCATTGTCTCTTCACCATCAATGCATCTGAAGAGAACTCCATCAAAACCACGTTTTTAGAGAATTTTCTCTAAGTGGTTTGGGCTATCAAAAAGAGTAAAATTGACCACATGTCACCAGATTTGTTCTTTCTCAGCTCTATCAGGTGGTAGTGTTCCATTTTGAGGGTATTCCCTGATAGGTGATATCCATCCTGTAGTATGACCATACGATTCAGGAATGTGACTAATTTCATTAATTTCCTCTGTTCTGGCTTGAACATAAGCTGAAATTGCACGACGGTGGGCAATACTGATGGTTGTCTCATCCCGATTTGGATCCGCTAAAGCTGTGGCTATATTAGCTAGTGCATCAGCTTGATCATTTTGTGATCTTCGGAAATAAGAAAATTTCGGGTCTGAAGGGAATTCCGCCATTAACTCTCTGATGTAATCATACAAAGGGATTAATTCTTCTTTTCTGATGGAATAATCCCCATTGACTTGTTTGATTACCAGGTCTGAATCACCTTTCACCTTTAATTGATTCACTTGTGCTTGGAGCGCTAACTCCAATCCTGTAATGAGAGCTTGGTATTCGGCTTCATTATTGGTACCACCTTCCCACAATAAAAAGTAATAAGGTAATAATTCCTTATCTGGAGAAATGAGTACAATTCCTAAACCAACTTTGTTGAATTTAGGATTTTCCATTTTCTTCCCTATTGGACTTCTGGAAGCACCATCAAAATACATTTCCCATGTTTGAGGACACTCTTGAATAGAAAAAAATTCCTCATTAGGGAGTTCAATATCTGAAGAAGTGTCTTCCACTGAAGGATGTTCAGCCTGGAAATCAGCCAGAGTTTGGCCCTTTATTGCCTTTTGAGACACATACTGAATGTCGAACTGCTGCAAAATAACTACCCACCTTGCTAGACGTCCTGTAAGAATTGGACGACTAAGGATGAATTTTAGTGGATTATTGCGAGATACCAATTGGACCTCGTGATGTTGCAGGTAGTGTCTCAGTTTCTGAACTGTAAAGATTAATGCCAGGTAGCACTTCTCAATACTTGAATACCGGGTTTCTGCTTCAAGCATAGTTCTACTGAGATAGTATAGGCTATTTTCATTCCCATCATCATTCTTTTGAGCAAGAAAGGCACCCAATGATCGCTCTAGAGCTGTCACATAGAGGATAAGTGGTCTACCTTCAACAGGAGGCATGAGTACTGGTGGGCTCAAGAGGTATTTCTTGATAACATCAAACGCTTCTTGACATTCTTCAGTCCACGGGTAAGTGACTCCTTTCTTCAATAATTTGGTAAAGGGTAAACTTTTGCCTGCCAAATTGGCGATGAAACGCCGAATATAGGCTAAGTGTCCTTGAATTCCTCTTAATTCTTTCAAATTATGAGGAGGTGATATACCAAGGATTGATTTGGTCTTCTCAGGATCGACTTCAATACCACGATGGCGTACAACAAAGCCGAGGAATTTTACTGAGGTTACCCAAAAGCACATTTTAAGGGGTTCATCATCAAATTATGTTGTCGAAGCTTGTGGAATATGACTTCCAAATCAACCTAGTGATTAGAACGTTGTTTGGATTTAACCACCAAATCATCTATATAGTATTCAACAAACATCCCTAAGAAAGGTTTGAAGATACGATGCATGGCGCGTTGATATGTTGCACCTGCATTTTTTAAACCAAAGGGCATCACCCGGTAACAAAACACACCTTGAGGGGCTCTAAAGGCTGTAGATTCCTCATCTTCTAGGGCCATTCGGATCTGATTATATCCGGAATATCCATCCATGAAGGAAAGTACTTCATAGCCAGCGATTGCATCAATTAAGAGTTCTGTAATTGGAACTGGGAAATCATATTTAGGACAGTACTGATTAAGATCTCTGAAATCGATGCAAACCCTAATTTGTCCGTTCTTATTCTTTACAGGGACAATATTAGCCAACCACTTGGGATACTGAACTTCTCTGACGAAGTTAGCTTTTATCAGCTTATCCACTTCAGCTTCAATTTTGGAAGCATAAGTTGGGTGTGTTCTTCTCGCGGCTTGCTTAAATCCTCGATGTTCTTTTGGTAAACCCAAATGATGAGTAGCAATATCAGGATCAAGCCCATGTATTTCTATATAGTTCCAAGCGAAAATATCTTTATTTTGCTTTAGAAAAGAAATATACATCTCTTTCTCTTCAAAGGTCATGGCCACACTAATTAAAGTGGGGCGTGGATCTTTCTCTGTACCCAGATTTATTTCTCTGAGTTCATCCACAGTGGTAGAGATACCTTCTTCAAATGCTGGAGGGGCATCTCTAAGATCTTCCTCTTCCCCTTCATCATGTGCTATTTCTTCTGTTTCTACTTGCATAGTAGATGACAAAACGAAATTTTCATGATCAGAAGAGATGTAAAAATTTGCACATTTTGAAGAAGAAGCTTAAATTTCCGACCCTATTGATGATAAAGGGCCTTCTTTGGGAAATAATGAGGAGATGATCGATTGATAATCGACATCATTATTCACCTCTGATGTTGTTATAACTTCTTCTGGCCTGATTGGCGAAGTATAGACTTGTTGGACTTCAACAGATGAAATGAAAACATCACCACTTATGCTTTCATCACTGTTTGGTAGGTTACCAATTTCTCCCATGTTATCTGGCTCGATTTCCCTAATTGACATTATGGATATTTCCATAAGGGTATTTTGATTTGGGACTATTTTGTCAATTTGACTGATAGGTAACACATAATCTTCACTCACATGTGTAAATGGATTTATTGGAATTTTCTCCAAAACATTTGGAGCAATAACTTTGGTAATTTCCTTCATTGTAGATTTTTCTCTTCCCTTCATGTGATAAAATTCAGCCTCAATGTATTGAGACTCACATGTCTTGAATGGGGTTTTATCACCATACAATGTTCCAACTTGACCATTGAAACAATATTTGAGACATTGATGGTATGATGAAGGAATAGCTGCATGCTGATGTAGCTAGGGTCTTCCAAGCAAGATGTTGAAATCCGAGTCTTGATCAACAATCATGAAATCCGAATTGGATACAAGATCTCCAAACTGAGTTGTGAGTGTAACATCTCCCAGTGGTTCTTGTTCATTTTTATCATATCCTTGTAACATCATAGTAGAAGGAGATAAATCAGATTCTGTGAGGCCCAATCGACGAAGTGTACGAATGGGCATGAGGTTGACTCCTGAACCATTGTCAATGAAAGCTCTTCGGATATCTACATCATTGACTTTTCCAGATAATTATAGAGTTTTATGTGCCCATGGACAACATCATCTTCATCTCTATCAGTAAAAGATATCACTGCATGGCATTCTGCAGGATTATTCTCTATGTGATAGACTTCATCTGCAACAATTTCACCTTCAAACTCCTAAGGACTTGAAAAAGCTTCGATGAGTGCTTCTCGAAGATCTTTTGAAAGATTCAAAGCATCCAAAATTGATAACTTTTCTGGTACAAGGGGCAAGTGTTTCAATATATCATACTTTTGATCTAAAGGTCTGCGTTTCCCAATAGGAATATGCGGTTTAGAAGGTACCTTTGAAGCAGATGCTTTGGAAGCTGATGCATCTTGTATTGGGATAGAAGTTGGCAACATCCTTGGTTTTGGAAGATTAGACTGATTAGATCCATTTACATTCTGAGATAAAGAAGATGGAACCTTTAATCGGTCTTCCAAAATAACTATGCCAAAATTGAGTTGGCCATTGGCAGAAGAACTTGCTTTTTCTTTTTGAGCTCGCTGAAGGGCTCTACCACGAGTTTCTGCTTCATACACAGTGCTAGCATGGGTAGAATTGGAGTACTGGCTTCGGAAAGATCAATATATTCACTTGTATCCTGAACCTCTAGAACTTCCTCGGATTCCCTTATTTGATACAGGGAATTCAGGCTCATCTAGACTGGAATATGGATCTGTTAATTGAATCATGTTAACAGAACTGAAGATTAACTCTTTGTCTGATAAAGACTCTTCCTGATTAGCATGTTTAGGTTGTTCCATTTGATGGGGCGGTGCCCATAGCATGGAATTAGATGGCATAAAGTCTACCAGAGTCAATGACAATTTAGGCTTTGACACATACTCAACTTATTCTGATTCTTTTTTCTTCTTTGAATCTAGCCGTTTCTTTGAGGATTTTCCCTCTGATGAAGAGGTTTTTACCGCAATATTCATGGTAGAAGACACAATTGGTTTCATTAATTGTGTTCGAAAAATGGCATGAGTCCGATTGATTGTCTTTCTGACCATCCAATCATCATATTTCTGTGCATTTCTGCTTTTGACTTCTTGCCATTCACCTTCCTCCTCTAGAATTGTAGTAGTAACACATGCTATCTGAGTCGAAGAACCTTTTAACTTGACTTGTCCCAAGTCGACCATCTTTTGCAGGAGGTCTTTAAAGACAAAACACTCCTGGATGGGATGCCCCAACATTTGATGAAAGGGACAACAATTTGGACGGTCTTCATCTCCTTCCTTGTTTGGCCTCTTGGGCACTGGTAATTGAACCAAATTATTTTCCAGTGCTAAAATGAAGTAACCAAGAACGTTCTCACTTCGGAAAGAGTATGTTTTACTCTTCAAATCCTCAAATTTTTTTCATCTTTGATCTCTTTGATCATTTGGATGAAATGGCCTTTGTTGTTGGCGTTCAGGAGGTGGAGCCCTTCAAGAAGATGAAGGTTTTGAAGTAGAAATAGGTACAATGGCGTGCGTAATTCGTCACACAAACTTGCCACACAGATTGGCAACAGTTCTTCCTGAGGAAGTGCTAAACTCAGAGAATATGTTAATCCCTTCCATCGAGTAATGAAATCAGAGACTCGTTCATTCTCCCTTTGCTTGTAGTTTGTAGGATCGAAAACTGTCATTTTCTGAAAAGTTGAGTTGAACTGAAGAAGGAATTTTTGACGAAGATCCTCCCATCTGATGATTGACCGGGATTGCAAGCTTTTATACCAAACAAAAGCTGGTCCTTGCAAGGTTCGCACGAAGCATCTGATTTTCACTGCTTCTTGCTGCTCTGGAGTTCCCATCATACGATCACAACAAGACACGTAATGTGTCAAATGTTGTTTAGGGTCGCCTGATCCATTGAAAGTAGGGAAAATAGGGTTTCCAAAACTAGATGGAGGAGAAATTGAATCTACCCATTCAGGGTAAACTTTCTTTTCAGGTTGAACTTGTGCTCGTTTCCCTTCCATAGTTTATAACTGATCTATTAATGACTCAATAGTCGTTATCAACTTTTGAGAAATATCTGGTTGAAATTGGTTTTGGGTAGGTGTAATGAATGGAGCTTGGACAGACGTGGTGGTTGGTGCTGCAACTGATGGTAGTGCTGCCAACCGTTGTTGCACTTGACCCGTAGGATTAGACTTTTGATGGTGTACTGATAAAGGAGGATATTCCTGATCCATCTCAGTAACTGCAACAAATTCCTTTGGCTGTCGGACTCCAGCATTTTTAAGAAGAAGACTACTCTGAAGTAGTTCTGCATTCAACCTTCTTAATTCTTTCATTTCTTCCTCCTGTTGTGAAAACCATTGCTCTAATGAGAGCGATTGACCTTCTTCAGAGGAAGGATATGTATCCTGATTCTTTCCCTTCCCTTTGTTGGATACCTTTTGGAGAGAGGTAAGTGGATTACCTAGGTTCTGAGTAATCCTTTGACTTTGTGTACGCACACCTTCTTCATTTGTATCAGTACGTACATTTTCTTGAGCAGGACGCTCTTTATCTGAGTCCCCTGAGTGAACCTCCTCTGGTGGATTAGCAACAACGTCATTGATGAAATTGATTGATGCATAATGCATCGCATCCCTTCTATCAACATTTCTGTGATATTGTCTTCTTTTATGTCTTTGATGAGACATTGCCTTTTGTTGATTCAACCTTTTAGGAACTTCTTGACGAGCTATAACTTGGAGGGAATCTCCTGATAATTTGGCTCTTCGTTCCTCTTGTGGCTTCTTCCCTAATCGAGAAAAGACTGTCATTCTCTGAGGAGGGGATTGATGATTTGAAAGAGTCCCCAGTCTTGTGAACTGGGGATGTTCCTGCTGTTTACTCTCAACTCCTCGAATCCCATTTTTTGAATCTGAGGGTTGGGTTAAAGAAGTCCCCAGTCTGACAAGCTGGGGTGTCTCTTGACATGCTATGTCTGAGACCTTCTTAAAAGATCTCTTGATATTGCGAATCTTAGTTTGGAAATTAGCTGGATGCATTAGCATATAACCACTTTTATCACCTGGTTCAACAGACCGTTGGATGATTTCCGAAACGTATTTCATTTTATGATGTGTTTGCTCCATGCGAGAGGCTTGTGCAATATTCTCGCCTGCTTGATGTAGGAGCAATTCAACAACATGTTCTCTATATGCTTGATTTTGAGAGAACTAGTTGAAGCCAGTTCTTGATCAAGCTTTTGATTATGAACAAAGCCCATTAAATGTGGTCGGCCATAGGCAATAACATTGCATGAGACCATTTTCAGTGGGATTTGCTGACTGGAAAGCACTGTGAAATGTAGTGCTCCGTGAATACCTCATCCTATGATATGAACATCAGATGGTGAATTGGCTATTAACTGACGCAATTTTCTTAGTGCGCCAAGGAATGAACGTTGAAGGGTTCTCTGTTGCTTTTCAGCCATCGGATACCGAGAGACTGATAGAGATGCCAAATCAATCTGACGGTGTAGCCCTTCTATTATCTTAAGAAGATATTCATATTCATTAAAAGATAATACCTTATTCTTTAATTGACAAAGAGTTTTCCATATGTTGAGACGAATATCATGGACTCCATCTTCCGTCAACATCTTTGGAATGTCATATTGGGAGTCAGCCAAAGGCCAAAACATGACTGGTACCTCACTTTTCTCCAGTTTCTTCCTCATGTTCAGCATTTCCTCTTTATCATTAAATGAAGATTCTTCTACCTGTATTGACCAGAGTTGGTGTTTCCTTGTTGCTTCATCGGATTCAACAATATTGGTAGAGAGATCATTGATCAAACTAGAAGATGCATGACTTAGGGGTGGTTCGGAGAATGACCTACACCCTGGGCTATCTTCTGATGGAGAAAGTATTTCACTTGATAGTGATAAAGCATCAGACATGACTGGTTTCACATTTGCAAGTGCCTCAAGATAAGAGGGATTTCTCGGCACTACATTGTCCACTGGAGTATTTTCCAGGCAATGTGAATCACTACTGCGGAGAGGACATTCGCAGTGAAATTCATTGTCATGGGGAGGACCACCATAATGGGTTACAACAAAAGATGAGATCTCTTGCTCCTTGGTCTTCTGACCACACAGAGGGTTCCTGTGGCTCTCATCTGAAGAAGAAACTTCAAGATTGACCGAATTTTCATGAAGCAAGCCTTCATGAGGAAGTGTCTGTTGAAGAGTTTCGGAATTAATTTTCCCGTTATTGGGAACTGAGGGAGTATAATCTTGAATTCCAACAGATAAATGTCTGAGGGCTTCAAGAACTCCATCATCGAGCAAAGCATTATTGTAGACTGGCCTTTGATCTTCTGACTGTGCTGGGCGGATCTTTTTCTTAGATGCCTTCTTACTCGCTTTGGAAACCACTTGTTGGCGAAGGTGGTTACTCTGAGCAGGTGTATGTGCCTGATCAGGAATGATTGTCAGGTTAGGCTAACGATCTTCTCTCAAATTAGGTGTATGTGCCAGACTTGGTTGTCCATATGATATGGGGGAATATGCCCCATAACCCTCTTGGACTGGAACAGATGTGTGTGTCTGTTCCGGAGTGAATCGTTGATGTGTCACTCCACTGCTAGGGATAGATTTATGTTTCTATCCCTGAGATGATTCTGAGGTTGTTATGATATCCTAGAAAGCATCCATAATATGAGCAGGAATTTGCTTCCGCTCTTTCACCATTGACAAAATATGTTTGGTTACTTTAGTCGCCGGAACAGGGATATACGTCCATTCCGGGCTTGGAGTAGGTGTATGTGCCTGCTCCTGTCCTCATTTTCCTGTCAGTGAAGCCTGAAAATACTCAAGTGTGGAGGCAGAGAGTTGAGTCTACCTCTTGTTTGTCGTCGGAGCTTTCCGACTGACTTCTCCGTGCGCTACCAAGCGAGACTGTTGGTAAGCTTGATTAGTACTAGCAGGTGTATGTGCCTGCTGATTACACTTCTCCAAATGCGTTTGAAGAGATCCATAATATGTAGTCAGGCGATCCTACTGACTAACTGATGATGTATAAGCAGGTGTATGTTCCTGCCTATAGTACTCTGCCGGAATTGCCTGGCAGGATCGGCGTGATGCTGCTAGACGAGTCTGCTGGACAGCGGAATTAAAACGGACAGGTGTGTGTGCCTGCTCATTGTTCGCCACCAAGTTAGGTTAGTGGACTTCTCCGGAGATGGCAGGGATAATAATCTTCCCATTTTTAACCGGATTCCGCCTCTGGCGGTTCGTATTGCCTGCTCGGGTTCCAAGAACCTGAGCCAAACGCCTGGAGTCGGTACCCTCATCATGTTGAGGGCGCATTGTCGCGCGAGTCTGGCGGTGATTGATGATGGGAGCCCTCGGGAAGGACTCCTGTCTTTTTGAATTAAGGCCCTTAGGGACCTGCTCATTCAATTCCTCAGAGTAAGGGAGTGAATGGAAATTGCGTTCCGGGGATAACAACCAGAAATGGTTGGAGACGGTAGTCAGCACCGCCTACCTCTTGATCATTGGTCGTCGTTGTTCGGACGACCTGTGTGAGTTCTTTACTTGGAGGGCCTGTCGGGCAGTCTCCAGAGTTGGGATGGTACCGTGTTGATGGTAATCCTTATCCAACGTATTTGATACCCAGCGTTGAAGACGCTGAGTAGGTGATGTCATCCTCAGATCGGAGATTATGGTTTGGGGCTTACTCCTGAAAAGGATGCCCATATTTGGGAATTTTAAGAATTTGGGGCTTACTCCTGAGGAGGATGCCCAAGTTTGGAGGACTTAGGACTGGGGATTATTCCTGAAAAGGAGACCCAGGTTAAGGATTCTCTCATCTTAAAGGATGAGGTTGAATTAATGAACTCTCAATCATTAGTGACATAAAGATATGTAAATCACTAGGTTTTGAGAGATATTCCACCGAATTCCTTTCAGATAAGGAAGTCAAATCAAGAAATCATGCCATAAATGGATTTGGAGTGTGTCTTAAAGACCGAATCTCGAAAAGAAAAGGTGTAATGGCTTAAGAAGGGTGAAATGGGCAAGAAAGGCACCCAAAAAGGAAGGGGCGCACAAGTCTTGGAAGGCGCGCAAGTACTGCGTGGGCGCGCAAGTATTGGTCGCGCAGGTATACCTGCACGACACATGGTGTACTTGCGTGATGGTCATCCAGCATTGAAATACTTGATCGACTCTTTATTTAAGCATTTATAATCCACTTGAGGTTCTTCCAGAAAAGGGACGCGCAAGTTCTATCGAAGGACTAAGGCAGCGCGCAAGTGTGACCACTTTCCTTAAGGGCTGACCACTCAGGCACGCAAGTGTTGATGAGTTTCAACACTTAGGCTTTACTCCCTCCCTTTAGATCTTCTGTTCTAGGTAAGAAATTACCTTAGAAGTGTTCCGGAAGCTTTTCGAAGAGACTTGGGCGTCGGGAGCTTCAATCCGAGTTTCTGGAAAAAGATCCTCCTCGAATGGGGGGCCCAAAGGGTCTATTTATAGGCAGGAGAAGACCCCGGGCGGTTACCGGGCAGTTATCACTTAGGTCACGCAAGTCACTTGCACGACCAGAAGGCGTCACGCAAGGGGACTTGCATGACCACTAGGCGGCGCGCAAGTGTACTTGCGCAACCATGAGGGAACTTGCGCGGCCTATGGGTAAAGTTCTCCTTGTTTATTCCTTTGTCGATTTTTGATGTTTCTTTAAAGGATGAATCACTTTGGACTAAGGTATTTCCATTTTTTCAGTCGTTTAGACTCTGTGAAGGAAAGGAGCGTCAACACCCATGATACCAAAAAAATCCATCTCCATCATGGGGAGGTTGATATCAGTCTTTGTGAAGTTCACTGCATCCGTGGAATCCCTTTGGACGGGAATTATTATGAATAGATACTTCCCAGGTAGAATATATGGGGGGACAGGTCACAGACTCCCATCGTAAGGTGGAATCTATTAAAGAAATCCACGGAGCATTTGTTGGTTATGGACTTCATAAAAGTCATCCCTTATTCCAAGTGCTTCATCCTATTTTTGAATAAAGACCTGAATATCAAGATGGAGGGGCGAGGAAAATGGTGTTCCACCATGGTGTGGAGGAGAAAGAGTGGACCATATTGGAGGATCTTGGAGGTGGGGTAATATCAATAATAGGGATTAGGTGTGGATGAAATCCATGACCCATATGTTTGATATGAAAGATTTAAATCAAAATTCATAAGTGGGTGGCTTTTACCAGTAAGGGGCGTCAGGATGATAGTCCTCCTAGAAACATTGGTAATGGCCGACATCATGGAATCTAAATAGAGGATTTACCTGGGGGTCCCTATAATGGCCGGTCTGTACGTCATTATAGGGAATATTTTAATAGGGGGATCACCAAGAAGGATCTGTAGTTCTTTCCAACTCCTTTATGGCTGGATCTATGCTCCCTTCAAGGGGTACCCCTTTCAAAATGCAATTTGTCCCCCAGGTAAAATCCTACGACCTTCTTTGCTAAACATGGTCCTGGTCATGCTACTATCGCACAACGGATATGGGATAATGATCAGGATCTCCAATGAAACCATTTATTTCTTTTAGTATGTTCCCCACCTTGTCTGGCTAGATGATAGATGATGGGAAATGACCACTTTATCAAAGATAATATTTTCATAGCATCAGAGGCGTGGTGCTTGTGGCCTGGGTGGATGGGTAGATTCTTAACGATCCCTATGTGCCATAATGGTTTTCTAGAAAGTTTGAAAGACTCCAGAGGATGAAAATGAAGGTGCATATAGATATCCATGGGGAGAAACATCCTTGAGTTCTTCTTAAAATGTGGTTAACATTCAGAGCTTACAGATCTTGTGAGGTAATTAACTTTCCCCCACTGGAGATAACTCTGGCCTCTTAATGAAATATGCCAAATATTGGGTGGTGGAATATCTCAAAGGGCTCCTGTATAAGTGAGTCTGGTAGCTCAAAGTGGCCAATGTGGAACCTGGGTGGTGAGATAGCATACAAAGTGCCGCTGAGGAGGAATGTCCAGGAACATGTAAGGTAGCTGGGTCTGTATTGGTCGGGACATCAGCTGCGGGGATTTCACATGGTTTGGTCGTTCCCTCATCATCCGATAGGAGAGGGGTTTCTAAAAAAACCTAGCGGATCAGCCATGGGGCTTCCTGGGAAGCATATAATGTATCTGCTTCGTCCATTTGAGGAAGAAATCTTCCATGCGTTGTGGTCTACCTTGTTCTCCTTGTGACTGTCAATGAGAACCAAAGCACTTTTGAAAAAGACGGTATGAGATGGGATCCAGCTTCCAGAAGATGGACTAATTCAAATCAATGATAAGGGTAATATTCATAATTGAAACACATATATGATTACCATGAAAATAGATGCATGCAAACATGGTTTGTTTGAGGCACTACCCCTCATGGTAAATGTGATTTTTGGCTTGGAGAATGATCTAGAAAGAATGTCGTCTGAATATTATGATGGTGATGAGGAAACAAAGTAGAGTGAATTAAAAGAAGAAGAACAAGAAGAATAAATAAGAGAATCATAAGAGGATCTTGGAGGTGATGGGACTTAGGGGATGGCCCACAAAATTATTCCTAGTTAGAGAGGCAAGTTTGTTGGCTCTAATAAGGAAATGGATGAGCAACTGGAGTTATGCCTCAATTCTTATCCCAATATTTCCCCTCTTAATTATCTGTAACCATCAATCATATTTTTTTATCCTATTTAGATTCATATTGTTGTTGGTTATAATTCACCATTTGAGTTGTGTGAGGATGCACTAATAGAACAAGGTGGAGTGAAATCACTCATTACTGAACTAAAAATTAAAGAAAGGATCTCCAACAGTGACATCTCTTGCAGCGATTGAAATGTCAAAGGCAGATGTGCTGATCTCTACTAGGTTTCATCACTCAGACACTCATATATGCGATCAGAGAGTTCATATGATTAGGAAATTCATTATTTGTGCAGTAATCATGATATTGGAGGCTCAACAAGCTGCTGATTCTAGAACATCTGCAGAGAATCTGATGGCGAACAAACCAATCCAATTATAACTCTTTTATCAAACTGGGCCGTTCTCGGCACCTGGTGAGCAAGGGGTTTGAACACCAGTGATGACATTGTCGGGGTAGGTTATGAAGTTGGTAGGGGAGAATTTTCTGAAACAGAGTTGAGAGATGAAGTTCATCCACATATTGAAGAGCCTAACCCCTTTGAGAGAAATTCCATAGCGATACCAAACCAATGATCTCCTTATTTAATTCCCTGAATATGGGCCTACAAACCCTGAGGATAAAGATAATTCATATCCTTAAGCAGCTAAGGAAATCCATATGACACTGCACAAGGGGTGGAAGTGTATCATGTGATTCCTAAAAAAACCAATAGCTAAATGGGTTCCCCGAATAGGATCACTGCACACTTGGTTCAACCTTCTCTATGCTGGAGGGGTTGATGCTCGTCACCTTCACGCACTGATCCATCATTACATGGTTGATAATGTGTGGGAGGGCAGCCAACGTCTCAGTGTCGACCAGTGCCAAAATCAATCATTGAGCATACTAGTGTTCCTTGAGGTTGATAAATAAGTTTGGCATCATGAATAATCGGAAAATGAGTGAGTCATATTCTTTGTAGACCAATAAATGATCATCCAGCAGTTGAAGGCCCAGCTGATCAAATTCCCTGAGAATACAACACGAGAAAATCGTCAAATCACTAGGTTTCAAGATAAGTGGGAGTGAATGCAGAGTAGATCTAATGATATTCACTCTGTATATGCTAATTATGAGAGGGAGATCGAGGATCGGGAAGTAGTTCTGGAGGCTACAATCTAGGGGTGGTCGCACAGGAGCTATCCATCAAAGGGGGTGATCTATAAGGTTTGTATTTTGGAAAATATTATAAATAGTTCTCCCATTGTTATCTTATCCTCAACTATATGCATAGACTTATTATCTGCTTGTTTGTTTATTTTTATTATCCCATCTCAATCATAAATGTGGAGTAACCAGCAATCGATCCATAAGTTCATGTGGGTCATGCCCGATGTGGGAAACAAGGGATGGATTCATCGTTAAATCATTTGAATATGAGATTGACAAACAATATTCTTGAATCTAGGGTATGAATAACTAGTAAAGGATACCGGGAAGAATGTGGGAGGCCTAACTGGATAATGATGTTCTCAGAACAGTCGAGTTGGTTTTTTTGCCAATATTCTCTAGTGCACAAGTGGAGTAATGTCAGGGGCATTGGAATAAATCCGAACATAGGGTAATGGAATGTGTGAATCACAATACACTAAATTTGGAACGTTGTAGGGGGTGGATTGATAATGAAGAATAAAATCTTACCATTTTCAAAACACAATATCCTTATAGTGTTATCCTTAAATAGGGATCACAAATGATGGCTGACCGCTGACCATGTTTGAAACATTGGGCATGACTCAAAATGTTTTCCATTAGCATTCCAGAACGTTGTCCTAGAATATTAGGCGGGTCATATGCTGATCATCAACACTGTTAGGGGGGTTCCTTTAGACTTGAAATAGGATGAGGGTATAAAAATATGACATGCAATGTGTGGATGGTCAAGTGATTGGTTGTTAGAATAGATTCCAACACTAATGTAATTATGCCACCATGGTGAAAAAACATTAGGTGGATGCATCTATCTGATCAAGGATCAAACATACCCAAAAAATTCCTCTCTGTTAAGGACCTGGAATTATTTATAGTTTTACATCACACCAAAAACTATGACAAACATGTAGTTTAAACATCGCTTGGTAAAGATTGTGCACATAGTTTAAAGGACATGTGTCTATTCCCAAGGAGAATTTCCTGGACGTTTCTATGTATCCCATGAGAATGGGAATCAACCCAAACGTTTTTCCTTTTCACATCGTTCTCAGAGACCATAGTTGCTTGGGGGAAATCCTATTTAGTGAGGAAGGTGATGCATCACATGGTTAACATAGGGCATCCTAAATGAATTCAGGGTAGAATTCGTGTTTAATATCATGTGTTGAGGACTTGTGGAATCGTTTATTTTAACATCATATGGTAGGAATTTGAGTGAATGGGAATATCCCAAAAGGTAGTATGTGATGTGGTAGCTATAAACCCATCATGGATTAGTACATAAGCTCAGATCACATCACATATCCACATGGGATGTTTTTTAGGTCTTGGGACCAAAAATGAATGTTGGTATGGGCCTGAGGGAATGTGTGTGGGAGTTCCTACATACCCCATGATGATGTGAATCAGGCTTCAAGTAGTTCTTATATCATAGTTAAACGACATGTGGGATAAAAATCCATTGTGGTATGACTATACCGGTACACATCCTACCCAAAAAAAATGAAGCCCACGTGAGTCGTGCTCGATGCGGGAAACAAGGAGCAGTGGATGGACATTATTGGTATAGGAAGGAACACATTAGGGGCAATGGAATTTAAGGGGAATGACATCCCATGACCATTGACTTTCCTTCATAATGCACATAGAAGAGGGGAGGTGTAAAACTGAGTGTGATTGAATTCCACTTCAAAATAATGGAGTGGAAAGATGTGATTTATAGCTTCAGATATATGGATCACAATGATGGTGGCGTGATGATAAATGAGAACTATTGACCATTTTTGAAACATAGTATCTATTTCACATTATCATGGTAAGGGGACATTTAAATGAAGGTTGACCCCTAACCATGTTTGAAACACGTGACCTGTTGCCAATGATGTATTAGGTCATTAGGGGCATTTGACCATTATGGTAGGTGAGCCAATGTGGCATGAGACCAGACCATAAAGGGGGGCTTCAAATATGGATGTGGATGGGGATCTAAATAAAGGTCTCATGAAGCCTGTACATGAAACGAGATAATGTCCATTTGATAATTCAACACATTGGGCTATTTGTCATGATGCATTTGAGTAAGACAATAAAACATATCAGATAGATGGATTTAAATCCCTTTCAAAAGAAAAAGGTCCTTGGGTCACAGGATCCTAGCCTTAGGTTGTAAAGTAGACCATTAATAGGGGACACTATTTAATTAAATGCTCATAGGGTGTTGAAGTAGTCGAACCCAATGTGTAGTTTCCATAGGGAGATCATAGTTTAGGTTCATAGAACATGGACCAGGCTATGAAGAGACAGTGGAGTAACATGGGGTGGTTGTTGCAAAACATGACGCAAATGATAACCCAAGAGGTACTCACCGCACCACTTGCTCCCAAAGGAGTTAGGGACAAGGGGACGTAAAGGGGGTCATGATTTATGTTTCCTAGGTCAGGACCTACAGATAGAATGATTGGCAATTCCAACATATCCCATGAAGATGCGAATCAATCCACACATATTTCATGAAAATTTCACATAGTTTGGTGTCCAGCAATAGGGATAGTAGGATCTTACTTTAATGGTCTTAGAGGTCAAACCATAGATATAAAGGATTGAGGGAGACATGTTGTGTGGTATTTGGAAAACCCGACATGAATGGGGAAGGTAGGAATCCATATCACACTATGTGTTCCCTAGGGAGGTTTTGGGTTGAGGTACCAAAAATGAATTTTAGGTTGGGTCTGAGGAAATGTTTCCGGCCATTCCTACGTACCCCATTATGATAAGGATCAAGCCATACATAGTTCTAAGAGTGCAGTTTAACAGCAAGTAGGATGATGGGAAAGAGAGATTGGCTCCTAGTAGGGGAGTATGTGGTGCGGCTATTGAAAACCTAATGCGATTGAGGACATAAGACCATAAATTCCACACCACGCAATCTTGTGAATGTGAAGGCCAAATTTCCAAACAAAATTGATAATTAGTAGATCTTGAGCTAGAACCGAAGACGAGATGCATGGGCATTCCTACATATCCCATGAGGATGGGAATTAATCTCTACATAGTGTTGAGAGTAAGTCGTTCTTATTCCATGAAGAGAAGACATAGAAAGATCATTGTTTAATGTCATATATCTTAGGCCATAGGGAAGCAAGACTCTTCCAAATGGGCACAAAACTCAACTAAATCCCTAAACCAACGTGAGTTACACTCGATGTGGGAAACTAGGGTGGAGTAGGTCTTTGAAACACATGGAATACTTGAAAAGGAGAAATAGGTGTGGGGACTTGAATGACACCCCACCATGGCTTTTTCCTCCTAACATGCAAATGTGAACTGAGGGATAGTACCGAGAGTGTCAAAATTCTACTTGGACATGTCAGTGTGGAAAATGATGTGAATAACGCAACAAATATTTAAGGCTTGTGGGGGTGGTGTGATGATGGAGGTTAATGGTGGATTGAGATCGATACACAACATCCATATCATGTGACCTGAAAAGGGAACAACAAATGAGTTTCGACTACTAACTATATTTTCAACATGGGACTTCTATCAAATTTTCGATTGAGGTCCTCGTGGATGTTAGCCCGAAATGACAAGAGAACCCTTAGGATGAGTATCCATACCATCCGACGACCCTTTTGGATGTGAAATATGATAGAAGCCAAAATGAAGGGGAGCATGAAGCATAAGGTTGGAAAATAATATGTACATGTAGGATTCAGCACTCTAGGTGCTTAACTAGAGTGCTCTAGGGAACATTGGTGAACTGCCAAAAAGGGCCAAGGGGACCGTTTCAGGAGCATATGACATGAAAATATTTTTTTAGAATAGGGGGATGAAGATCTCTCAGAAGAAATATGTATTTGGAATGGTTGTTACATACACTATGTGAATTAGGACATAAGCCCATACCACACCACATTCCCCTCTTCTAAAAGAACTCAGGCCAGTGGGCCAGGAAGATAAAGAGGTTTCTATGAAATGGGAATAGACCTGAAAGATAAATGTTTAGGTGGTCCTAGGTATCGTATAAGGATGTGAATCAAGACACTTGTAGTTCTAGAGGATGTTGTGTAGTTTTATATAATGTGCCATGGATGCAGATATGGGAAATGTACCTCAACGAGGGATGTGTACGGAACAACAAGTAACCTGATGCCAATGAGAACATAATCCCATAACACACCATACAATTCCAAATGAGAACTCGAGATAGGGGGCCATAAATGATGAGGGATCAAATACAGGAAGTCCCAACCAGTTTGCAGTTTTATGTCATGCGGTGAGGACGAATGAGGTGGAGATCTCTTGGGAGAGGGATACATGGTGTGGTAATGATGAACTCAATGTGATGGGGGGGAAATCCTATACCACGCCATGTGTTTTGACCTAAGAGGAGACCGTGAAGTTGGGGCGGGCCTATGGATGAAATGTCCAGGCATTCGCACATAACCCATGAGGATGGGAATCAGGAAATACGTAGTTATAAAAGGGTCATACAGTTTAAATTCATATGGTGAGGATCTGGTAAGATAGAAGAATGAGGAGGGGCACATGCTACAATCATCATAATCCTGACATGAGTGGAGGCCAAAGAATCTTACAATTCACCATGTGGGATCCTTGAAGGAAACTATGCGTAGGGGATATTCAAAGAGAATAGTCTGGGGGAGGATCTCAAGACGAGGCGTCTGAGTGTTTGTACGTATCTCATTAGGATAGGAATCAAGAAAAATGTAGTTCTTGAAGGTTCCAAGAATTTTAATGTTGCGCGGTGATGAAGAATTCTGAGTAGTTTTACATCCTTCAATATGGACATGTCATACCTTTTTACATAAAGTGGACAAGACAAAATAATTTAAGGTCACGCGGGACCGTATAGATCATAGTTTATGGTCATAGAGCTCAGATCATTTTGTAGTTTATCACCATGTGGATGGAAAGGTAGTTTAATTTCATGTAGTACATAACAGTTTAAGGTCATGTGGGACCATCAATAACTCAGTAAATGTACTTATTGAGGAATTTGGCATTGGTGGGAGGATTTATACACTCTCCATCCATAGTAACCAAAGAGTATGTGCCACTGGGGTAAACCTTCTAAATGACATAAGAACCTTCCCATTTGGGCTCCATCTTAGCTGGATTCCTACCAGATATCATTGGTGTTCTAAAGACCAACACCAAGTCACCTTGCAAGAAAGAGAAAAGGAAAAATTTATTATTGAATCTTTTATCTATCTTGTTATGATTCCTTCTTAGATTGTGAAGGGCACAATGCCTATTCTCGTTGAGTGATTCACATTCTACTAGATGGATTTTAGATTCCTTATCTTGTACATTATGATCATATACGGTTGTTCATATTGATGGAAATTGAATTTCTATGGGTAGGATGACCTCCGTTTTATACAATAGAAAATATGTCGTCACCTGTGTATAATTGCGAGATGTTGTCCGACAGGCCCAAAGGGAATTTGGGAATTTTTATGGCCAACTCTTCATTTTCTGACCAACTATATTTTTTAGGATGTCAGATATTGTTTTTTTAATGACTCATTCTTCCCATTTTCTTGCACGTGATAGTGTGAGTTATGCTTAGAAGAAAATATGTACTCAACGTACAATTTCTTCAACTTGGATGAGTGGAAGTTGGTGTTGTTATTAGTGAGTATGGTGTGAGGGACTCTAAATTGGTAGATTATTTTGGAGCTCAATAATTCAATGATAAAATGATCCTTAACAACCTTTATTGGAATTGCCACTTCCCACTTAGAAGAGAAATCTGTAGCAGTCAGGATGAACCTGCACTTGCGAGCTTTCATTGGTGGATATGGTCCAACAACATTGAGTCCCCCAACCAAAAAAGGCCAAGAGTACTTCATAGTGTTGATAGGATTCGATGGAAAATGCAAAAACATAGCATGAATTTGGCATGAATGGAACCTATTGGTAAACATGATTCGGTCATGGATCATGAAGGGAAACAAATACCCCAGTCTCCAAAATCTAGGGAGATAATTTGGGGTCGGTCTGATGAGCCCTGTAAGAATTTTGATGAACCTCCCACATGAGCTAAGTAATCTCACCTTCTTGAATGAAATGGAGGAGAACCCCATCAACGCCACAATTGTTCAGGATATTCTCAGGAATAGGACCACTTTGGAGATTAAACTATACTGTGCGGTGCTGGATTCACTCGCACTCAGCTCGATCATCATGGAGGCTGTCATTCTAGAGGTAATCGACAAAGGGGGTCCCCTAGTTAGGAGTCACATGTAGTGCAACATCAGGGTTACCTAGGGGTCCTAATGTGAAGGCACAAGTAGAAAGGTGTCTTACCTCTAGGCTATCATCATCATCTCGAGTGACATAGGTGATGAATCTCTAGTGTCCCACATGGATAATGAAATCATCATTATCAGGCTTTGCAAGAGATTCACCCAAGAAGTCCAAGGCATCAACTCTATCATATTTAAATTTAGTGATATTAGTAACCTATGGCCGAGAAGGTAACAAGACCATCAACTAGTAGGTACGTTCTAACAGTTGTATGAGCTATAGATTTCTAACTACATATTCACCAATGATCTTCTTGATGACAAGTTCGGTGTCCCCTTTGACTTGAAAGTGTGGGAAATCAATATCGAGGGCCATCTCGAGGCCAATGATGAGAGCCCAATACACTACTTCATTTTTGGTACAACCCTCTGATGGCATGAATTAATATAGAGGTATAGCTTGTGTTGGAGTGATGATGATGATACATAGGCCAACTTTTATGAGTTTGGAATCATTGAGTCCTCCACCGGTATGGCTTCGGAAAGTGCCCTCAAAGTGTATTATCCAACAAGGAATTACTTCGTCTACCGAGAAAATTGCATCATCCAGAAAATAAATGTCCTAAGATTAGTCTATGGAGATAGAAGGCTGCAAGGATTTCTGCCAATGCTTGTCCCTTAATAACCTTATGTGGGACAATCCTGATGTCAAACCGATGGTTTATCACTACCTGCCAAGTAAGATGGCCTGTCAACAAGGGGCGGTTCATGATGAACTTCAGTAGATCCAATCGGGACACTAGCTGTAATCCATGGTACTATAAGTAATGTCATAATATATTCACTATAAATACCAATTCAAGGCTATTCTTCTCGATGAAGGAGAATCATGCCTCTTTATCAAGGAGTGTGTGGCTGAGAAATTAGAGACTATTCTATGCTATCTCGTTGTTCTTTGAGGTGATAATGGCACTGAGAGATCGTTCCAGGGCAGTCAAATAATGGTCATGTGACATTCTAGAAATGGGTGGCATGAGGACCAGAGGCTTCAAAAGGTAATGCATGATTTCCTTGAAATTAGTCTCACATTCCCCGTCCCACAGATAGACAATTCCATTCCTCATTAGCCGAAAAAAGGATTAAACATTCCGGAGATATTTGCGATGAATTGGAATATTTAGGCCATGTGGCCTTTAAAGCCTCGGTGTCCCCAAATGTTGCTCAAAAGAGAAATCTGACTGATGGCCTTTATCATCTACGGGTCGATCATGATGCCCATGTATCGGACAACGAAGTCAAGAAATGTTCATGAGGTGACCGCCAAGGAAAATTTTAATGGGTTAATCTTCTGATGGAAAGACTGGAGGAAGTTGAAAACTTTATCAATGTCTTTGAGACAATCCTCACGCTAGTGATATTAGACCAACGGATCTCCCATGTAAAATTCAACCAATGTCCCAATGACTGGATTAAATTTGCGATGCATGGAACACTGATATGTGGCATCTACAGTATTTAGACTGAAGGGAAATACCAGGCAGCAGAAATTACCTTGTGGTTCCTGAAAGGAGGTAGAATCCTCATCCTCGGGGGAAATTCATATCTGGATATACATAGAATACCCATCCATAAAGGAGAAATCCTGGAACCTAGTGGTGGAATCAATTGACATTTCTGTATCAGGAAGGGGAACAACATCTTTTGGACAGTGACAGTTGAGATCCCAGTAGTCGATGCAAACTATAATTTGTCTATTTTCTTCCTGATGGGAACAATGATGGATAACCATTTGGGGTGTTGGAAATCCTTGAAAAAACCGGATCTTATGATCTTATCAACTTCGGCATAGACCATGGAACTATGGGAAGGGTTCATCTATCTAGGAGGCTATTTGAACCTGAAGTGATTTTCTGAAAGACTGAGGTGGTATACGGTGACCTGGGGATCTAGTCTTAACATTTCATCATAACTCCAGGTAAATAAATCAAGGAACTACTTCAGAAAGTCCAAATACTATTGTTTCACCTAAACATGCATAAAAACAATGATCAATGTCGGGTTCAGATCAGTCTCGCTACTGAGGTTCACCTATACCAATTCATCAACAATGGTGAAGACACCCACTTTGTAAGTAGGAGGAGAATCCTATAAATCCTAGTCATCACTTATTGAGGAGGGATCCATGATGGGAAGTGATTCTTCCATGTCAAAATATCCTGATAGGAAGTTGTTTCTTGCATGAGCAGTGGTGGACACTGCATCGAGGGACTCTTGTGCTGCCAAAACCATGGCGATGAAAGGTGAAGATAAGATCCCATCTAGTCATTGGCCCAAGTGAACATTTTTTATGATTTCAAAGCTATTATAGCACATCTTATTGATCTTATTTATTCCATCCTATAGAAACAAGAAAGTATGATGTATTACTGTTTCCATCGGGTGGACATCCCGATGCCTTATGGGGGTAGGTGGCTCTGGGATCACCCGAGTCTGATTTGTGTAGGAATAAGAGCTGATCTTACAGTGTTTCATAGAATTGAAAATATCCCCCCCTCATTCTAGTAACCAAAAATAATTTCCCTAGATCCATGGTTATTGCCTCAAATAGATTGATCTGGATAATGTATGCATCATCCATGTCTATCCACGGGTCGGTTGCAACTGTAGCGTGTTCAACCTCGTTATCATGAATCTGATTTTCCTTGTTCCTGTAATTGTGGAAATCCAGATAGTGTGCTTCATGAATGGAAAATGGATATTCTTTACCTTGGAGTACGCCCACTCAACCATTAATGGAGAACCTAAGGAACTAGTGATATGATTAAGGAATTTCCACGTGTAGGTGGATCCCCGGAATACCCATCATTGTGTTGTAGGCGGTGTCCTGAGAGATAAACAAGGACTCGGTGTGGGTAACTAGTCCCATGAACTGGGTCTTTAGGCAGGGATTTCCAACCAGTTTCTGTTCCTTCCTATCATAACTTTGTATTTTCAGGTCATATAGACTCCGATCATCCAAAGATAACCCATCATTCAGAGTGTCTGGGTCAGGATTCAATTGATCCTAGAACATGTGTCAACAATATAGCGATAAAACTACATGATGTTGAATTGGATGATGGTGTATAGTTGGAAGATGTTCCCCTATATGGGAGAGCCTTCATCATCTCTAATGAAAGCGATAATGGCCAAACATTCATCATTCTCGACTACCTCAACATGGAAGGCTTCTGCAGCTTCAACATCAGTCTCAAACTAGAGGGGGCTTTTTAAAGATCTGGTAATGGCTCCATGCATATCCAATAAGAAGATAATGAACCCATGGATAAAGAGACTCTTTGAAAATTTTGAAAGATGCTTATGAATATCATAATTTTGTTCCTAGTGTGAAATGATTCTTACATGAGGTTGTTCGGTGAAAGGGGGTATGACGGGCCGTTCTGACTGAACCGTAGAATGATTGGTGTTGGGAATGTTATATTGCTTTCTAGTCAAAACTCATGGAGAGACTGCTGGATGTGGCTCGGATGACTGAGGTTGGTCCTTAATAGATCTTGGTTGATCACAGTACGGTCGGGGGCGGCTCTTCTTGATCAAGTAACACAAACTGTGATGAAGGCAGACTTAATGACACCAGATGAGAAGGTTGTGCATACCGAGAGCTGTACTGGGACTATTGTCTAGTTATGGTGGCATGAACAACCTAGATGGAAGTAAACACTGAGGCACTCTGATGACCCATATAGCCACAGCCTTGTTGACACTGGTTATTTCTCGAAGCATTGGGAGGATCCATCTGAGACTCCTCGCTATCAGAAATCATGAAGGGGTTTACCTGCTCCACTATGTTAACCGAGGAATACCCTTGATAATCACTCAAAGAATCATCTAACACTGGATAGATTCTAGGGGGAATTTCTATTTCTAGGGTTATGAAGTCTTTGATATTACTAGATGATGATGGCATTGGTTGTGGGACTTTTTTCCCTTACGTCGCTGATGTCTGATCTTCTAAGAAGAGGGAGGCTGAGCCGTTGATGTATGAGTATTGGATGTGAGTGATGTGGTGTTTCCTAAAGGCTCAATTAAATTATGATGTGCACCGAAAATACCATTGTCATAGGATACTATCTTATGATCCATATAGTTATCATACTTTTGGGACACGCAGTTAGAAATCTGATGCCACTCACCTTTGATGTCACTACCGATGTGTGTCTTCACGAATACACATGCCACATGTGCCTGATATGGGACTAACATAAATATATTGTTATAAACCCAGTCTGAAAGCTAGTATTTAAACACATATCACTATTTGATAGTGTACCCTAGGATCCGATGATAGGGGATGTAATTAGGGAGATCAGTGAGAGATGCCTCTTCAGGCCTCCTGTAGTCGGGTAACCATAAAAGTCCCTCTTCCAGGGAAATTTAGATATAACTGGGGTCATAAGACTCTTTGAATTAGTAGTTCCAATTTAACCTATCTAGGAAAAGGGATCTAAGAGCCTACCCTGAAGAGGTTCTGGAGAATCCTGTCAAGGAGGTGAAACCTGGTTATCTCGCCTTGGTTTCGGTGGCACGTTACGTAGGGGCACCAGCCGATTCTGAGGTGGGAGCTGTTGGGATAGAGGATACACCTTAGGTGGAGGTCCCCTGTGAGGTTGTGAAGGTGGATACATTGGTAACAATTCTATCTACCTGGGGTCCTCTATTTGTGCCACCTTGGCGGGGTCAGCCTTAGCGGCCTCTCTCGCAGGAATTGATGGAGGAAACGTATGTCTGCTTGGCATGTTGTAAGGCTTTCTATAAATATTGGGCCTTATTATAAAATCATCATAAACTACTCAAGGTAATTAAATATAATGAGAGAGAGGACCATTTCAGTTTTAACATTCCTCATACACATCGTCAATAACTGTTCCAAAGTCAGCGAATTATCAAAGGAGTTGGTGCGGCCTTTCCATAGTGCAACAAAGTCCATGATGCACTCACCATTCCTCTGAATTGACTTGAAGGGGTCTGAAATACTCGTCTTATAGGTGGTAGAGATGAACTGGTAAATAAACTAGGAACACATATCTTCCCAACCGGTGAATGACCCGATGGGTTGCTGGCTGTACCAGAGAAACACAGGCCCTTTCATTGTCTGTATGAAACACTTGAGTTTGGCGACCTCCTCCTATGCCAAAGTTCCTAGTATGGATTATCAACATAAGATGAAGTGGTCTAGATGATGCAGTGGGTCACCCATCCCATTAAATAGGAAAATGTGGATTTTCTGAAACTTGGGGGTGCTGCCATGTCATCGACCCATGCTGGATATGGCTTTCCATTAGGCGGTATTTCTACCTGTCATGTTTTCAATGCCTCGGGGCGAGATATGAGCACCGCCATCAGATAATTTGGGTGTGCGGTTCATGTATTGATGATAACCCTGACAACCAGTCATCATTATGATAACTAGGTCCAACAGCTGGTGGAGTGGCTGGTGGGATGACCTGTGAAGTAGTTGGGGGAACCTGAGCTGGGTCCCGGGGATTATTACACTGCTCAAGTGGATTTGGTGACACATAATGCACTCTATTTCCATATGAACCGACCTCTATCCTATCTACAATAGTAGGATGGTCAGGGTCACTTGGAGGCAATTCAATGGGGGACTGTTGTAGCTGACACTACTTCCCAAACTGAGGATCACCATAGATTGGGTGTCGCTCCACTTCATGTTCGTAAATGAGGTCATCGACCATCGCTTTAAGCTATGGGATTTGTTGTAAAAATGCGGCTTTTTCGGGATCATCTTCTATTTTATGAACTGATCGAGAAGGGTTAGAGGGTTTGGCGGCTCCATGGTGGTCCTTACACATGTTGGGATTCTGGACGATGGCTAATGACTCGGTGGGTACGAGATGACTTTGTAGATTTCACTATTAGCGATTAACCCTTCCCGGCGGATCCAATAGGTTTGGCACGCCCTTGGGGGTATGTTTTATCCAAGGAGATCTGTATCTATATCTTCCTATAGTAGATCGTCCATGTTTACCAAGACTCTAACTAGAGGTATATCCTCGATATCTCCTGGAAAGTCAGGATGGTGCGAGATATAAACTGAAATGGAGGAAAACATACATCCTGTAACCACATACCTAAACATGGGGGGAATCCTCCATGATAATTATGCATAGAACATTAATGCTCTAAATACATTATTGCGGGATGGTCTGGTGGCGACCTGGTGACTCAGGGTGTTTTCTCATAGAGAGTGCAACTAAGTCGACCATACATCATTTATGGCCAATGTTCTCAATGTGTGTCTATTTCTGAGGGTAATCCACTTGTTGATAATAGAGATGTAAGTGTGTAGGCCATAGGGTTTGGAAAAGGAATGTAACTTCCTCCTAGGTAAGCGATTCTGGCACACTGACATTCGTGGTCATAATCAGGTATAACATTTCTAGGAAATTATCTGCTGCAAGGATTTACAAATATCTCAATGCCCCAGTCTCAGGATCTGTCCCTTTGTTGCTCCATTAATCAACAAGAATAGGTTGGGGGACCAGTAGCGGCACTAAATAAGACTACTGATATGGTAGACTGGATGGTGGAGAATACAACGAATTGGCTGACAAACCACCACATCTCTGGTTGTCTTACGATGAATGTGAAGATAGAGCAACTATATATTAGAAAAACGGGTTGGAGACCATGGATTCTGGAATAGGGGATGCGTCACATATGGTTGTATATGATATATTTCATCCATTACCTATCCCTAGAATAAATTTCAATAATCTCAGGTTGAGGTAGAGCATGACTGTGTTAATGATTGAGAGGATTGCATGGCCAGACCCTGGGAAGGGGCCAAATATAAATCCTCTTAGATGAATCTGCAGAAGGTTGTAGGAATATGGTGAAACTCACATTCCATAAAGATGAGGCTAATACATCACGTTCCGGATGCGGCCCTCGACAATAAAGATCGAGGTGAGGGTTCCATTTCTAAAATGCATTTAGCCTTGGAATCTCTGAATAATACTGGGGTGGAGAGGACTTCTACTTGGGTGAAAAGGGTGTGAGGAGAACCTGAAAATCATTCAAAGGACACATTGGGAGGACATCCATGTCCACTAGCAGACGTTTGGAGGGAATCTCCATGGGAAGTGCTGGAGCGGGTATGACATCTGCTGGATTAAGTGGGATCATGGGTAGGGCCTACATGCTTATTTCCTTGGGCAGCATAGGTGCAAAGAGGGACCTTATACTAGTAGAGATAAAAAATGTTAGGATCTATATGTTCGGTATCCATGAAGTGAGTAAAACCTCAGCTTCTCTGATTGCTGGGACGGAGAGGACCTTCGTCGGTTGATGTAATGATATAGGGAAGATGCATATGTCGATGGGTGATCGGACGGGTAGCATTGTCACATCAGCAACATGTGAAATAAGGAACAGATACAAACATGTGGTCATGGGGGAGGAAGACACTTCTGTACTGAGTGTAAATGCAATGGGGAGGTCATTCCTTCAGATCGAAGGTGGCATGGCGAGGACCACCATGTCGATCTTAGGGGTGGGACAGATCTACGCTCTCATTGGTGATGGTACAGGGAGGACCTATGTACTGGGTGTCATTTACCTGGGTCGGCCCGCGGTGGGCGCCCCCTATGTTAGCAACCATAAGATTTGATTTTTCCTTCCAATGGGGTGGTTGGGGAATCGATCTAGGCTGGGCGTAAGAGTACCCCTTCTTAGCATAAATAGCGTACTGATGGTATATGCCAGTAATGGCACGAGACACTGTAGTCATTGATGTTGATTACCCTCGACGGGATCCCTCCTTATTCAATGTCCGACACTAGCGTCAGGTAAACTGGACTGGGGCCGGTGGTGTAAGAGAATAGCTTACCTATTCCTCAGCTAGTGGGGATGGGTGGTGTTGCTGACATAGCTTGGTGGGATCCCCCCTTGGGGGACGTTAGAGCAGGATTCTAGTTGGCCTAACATGGACATCCCTCACCTTGTGGGCGTAGGGAATAGAGTTGTCGAAGCATTCCAATGATAGTCCCCGGAAACGATTGTACATTAGAGTGAGGAGTAGTGGCTCCCTACGAATCCCATAGGGGTGGCATTGATGATGAGGCACATAAGCCTCTATTTCTTGTTAGTCCATATCCCGAGTTGAGATAATACCCTCCTCCTCATATCATTGAATGAGGTCATTAATAACCCTTCTCTGAAAAATTTCATATGGTGAAATGGGGTGTTGGTGCCTAGCTTCCATAAACATAGAGGCTACCATGGGGGATATGGTCCCACACATGATTTCTGTGTTGATGTTTTTGGTCCTCCTGTGTCGGTGGATGGGCGGTGATTGGTTTCCTGTCATGACAGCTTGGGTCATGAAAACCAGGGAGATTTAACCATAAATGATGAAAGTATTAAATTGGTGTCCAGTACCCTAGTGTCATTCCATCTTCCATGGATGGTAAGAAGGATCCAAATTGACTACATCGCAGACCGGAATGCCCAATGTTCAACTACCCCAATTTATGGAGAGTTTCATGTTAGGCCCACTATTTCTTGGGGGAACCTAGCACTGGATACATGGATCCAGTGACATGATAATCCACTAATGTCTTGAGGGCTACAAATCTCCACATTGAGGATGATAATATCCCACCAGGTTCACCATTTCTATTTATGATGATTTCTCTAGGGCGTGCATCCATCTGTTGGAGGACACGCAACTTCTTCCATGCATTCCCGCATTCCAAATATGGGTGGTATCCATCGCTTCCTCAAGAACTTTTTCTCCTTGATCGAAACAGGATGATGGGATGTAGGTTCCTCCTTCCATGTATTCCTCCTTAGAAATCATTTCCTAGTCCGGGTCTCCCTAATATTCTTAATACTTTGTTCATGAAAAACATCCGAGTTCCATGTCTTCATGGAAGCTGGTTAATTATGCTACTTCTATGAGGAAATTCAAAGGGGTCCTTTCACGGTGGAAACCTTCAGTCGGGGGAGTAGTCGAATTGGACATTACTGGCGTTTCTGGATGCTAGAACATGAATGAAAATGTTTTTCTTCCACTTATGATAGGGTATCACAAGGTCACTGAAGCCCAAGGAATCTCATATCGAATATAGTGAATTTCATGCCATAGGCATGTCTATGAGGTTTTACTCATCTTCCCATGTTTAACATAGGGTATGCAGCATGTTTAACTTCTAGTGGTCAGAGATGAGACTTATCAGAACATTGAGGGGAGTAGATCAGATGGATGCAACCCCAGGAGGGATAGCGGATGCTGGGGCTAATGCATGGTTAGTTATCTAATCACTACTATGAGATGTGAGAATGTAGGTTACATGATCTCACCGTGACGTGATAAACCGAGTGAGAATTAGGATTGATATGGATTGTAGAGAGTGGATGGAGAGTGAGATAGAGCCAATGTGAGGGAGATGGTGATGTAGTGATTGATCCTCAAAGAGACATCCTGCCTATCCCTATGGAAGGGAATAAAAGTCTGAGTAGTTTGGTACGGTGATGAGACACCTGAGGATGTGGCCGGTGAGAATGGATGCATGGATGGGACGTAGAGAAAGTGGAACCTCTGTGTTGGGACATGACCTCCCCGAAACACAAGGGATCATGGGAGATACCAGGATGAGACATGGTTGATGTCCTTGAACCGTAGGGAGTCATCCTACATGTCAAATAGGTTTGGAATCAATGTCCACATAGTTCAATATGGTGGTATAGAATCAGAGTGTACACATAGGACAATGACCCGATGATGTACTAGGGCTTACGTGTGGTTAGTAGCCAAATTTTGTCTGATTCCCAGGGGCATACCAAAGATGCGGGTCCAAGCGAAGGGGGATACAATGAATTACCATCGATTATAAAATACAATGTCTAACCACAGGATGGGGCTACAAAATATTACCAATATTTGGGGAACAAAATGACTTACCATCGATTGGAGAACACAATGTCTTACCATCGATTAGTGAACACAATGGCTTACTATCGATTGGGGAACAGAATGACCTACTGTTGATTGGGGAACACAATGGTCTACCGTCAACCAAGGAACACAACGTCTTACTGTCGACTAGGTTTGGACCATTGGGAGGATTTTAATGTACCCTGTCTAGGATAAAATGATCTAATCCTAGGTTGTTTGAATGGGTACAATTTAACGTCTTGTGGGATGAAAAGAGGCATGCAGTTTATCATCATGGAGGATAAAGATGGATCGACAAGAAGTGGTCGGGACCGATGGGTTTTGGGCTTGAATATTAGGTAGGTTTCCTATTCACCCTTCCTAGGAGACAAGGATCAATGTCCACATATTTCCTAATGGAGGATATAGTTTAACATCATGTGGGACGAAGGTGAACTGGCGTGAAGGGGTCTGGACAAGTAGGTGTTGGGCTTGAACCTCAGAGAGGCTTCCAATGATACTTATCTGGGATATAATGATCAATTTCCACATATTTCAGGATGGATGATACATTTTAACATCATTTGGGACACAATTACACCGAAATGAAGGGGTTGGGACAAGAAGGTGTTGGGAATGAACCTCTGGGAGGCTTCCAACATACCTTTTATAGGAGACAAGGATCAAATCCCACATACTTCAGGATGGATGATACAGTTTTATGTCATGCAGGAAGATGGTGAACTGATGTGAAGTGGTTGGGACCAGTAGTTGTTGTGATTTAACCTCAGAGAGAATTCCTAAGTACCCTTCCCAGGAGATAAGGATAAAAGTCCACGTAGTTTGGGAGGGTATGGGGCTTACAAGCTAAAGAATCCCATAGATGATGTCATGGTCTATGCTTACTCTATGTAAACATGATTCATGCTTGGTGTGAGAAATAAGAGGCAGTAATGCCCTAATGGTCGCATCATGAAAGGTGAGTCCATGAGAATTGGAATGGGTAATACACATGGTTAGTGTCCCAAAGAGGAATCAGGGGCTTACGCGTGGTTAGTGGCCTAGGGAGATGGAGATTGGGGCTTACTCTAGGATAGAGGCCCGGTGGTGACAAATCCCAGAGGGAGAGGGATGGTATAAATAAGGTCCATGGTCCCATCTCTCCTATGGTCATTGGCACCAATGAAAAGATGAGGAGCAAAGATGCTAACTCCTACAATAAAGGATATGGCCATACAGTAGGATGGTTTCCCTTCCCTGTGGACAGACACCGCCCCAGCAATGTGGATCTCATTCAACGTGATGAAGATCCCACTACCATAGAGATGAGGGGGCTTGGAGAATGTCCGATATGTGTATCCCCATGTATATTTCATGAGGAAAGGCCATAGTTTAACATCATTTTCAGAGGATGATGTCGCTTGGCAGTTTAATGTCCTGCATCTCGAACGAGGTGAGTTCACTCCGCATCCCATAGAAATGCATAAACGGTATGCATTTACCCTTGGTGAAGGGGAGGCACCAAAAATTTCTTGGTGTTGGGATGTTGTGGATTGATCCATCGAGGGGCTCAAATTAGTGTGGCTATGCGAAGAAGCAATAGCCATTAGCGTGCCTATGTGAAGAAGCATAATGCTATGAAACGCAACATAAATCATTGTCCATGGTACCTTGAAATCACTTCACATTAACCTGGAGGGTCGTATGAGATAATTGTGTTAGATATAAGGGTTTTTCACATAATAGGGGCCCAGACATGGTTCCATAGGATAATTATGGAACATGGAGTGCACAAGGAGTGAGGATTGAGAGAAAAAGATGGGGTTTGCATGTAATATGTGTGCGAATGAAAACTAGTGCAGAAAAAAACCAGGTTATAAAAATAAATGATTTATCTGTGTAATTGGTGGTGATTTAAGCATAATAGTTGAGATTTATGTTCAAAAGTAATAGGTTTGCACACAAGTAAAGGGACTAGCCTGCAAATGTCCAATCAATGAAGGAACTAGGCGAGGGACAGGCCCTAGGGGTGTTTCATAATGGCAGACCCCTGTGAGACCTATTGTGAAACATCATGTACCTAAAATTCATCTTTTTCACATGGAAGAGGTGAATTACATGCAAGTGAGATAGTTCTAATTCATCATCCCAGAATAGAGGGGGTGACCTTCAATTTTTAGGCGATCGAGAGCTGTGGGGGGCGCATAATTCACCCTACGCTGAAACTCCAATGCATCAGCTGGTCGTGCAGAACATTCCACATGGCACACACAATATCTCATGGGCACATGAATTTTCTCACCATTGGGTAGGTTTTACATTCACTTCTATGATTTTCCACATAGCCTTCCGTCCAGTGCTGAACTAGTTCGCTCAGGTGAAATTTTCCTTCTATTTTCCCAAAATATTGGCATGAGGCCAAGAGGGAATTTAGAAGTTTTTATGCCCAGCTCTTCATTTTGTGACCAACCATATTTTTTAGGATGTTAGATATTGTTTTGTTGAATTCCTCAATCATCCAATTTTCTTGCACTTGATAGCGTGATTTATGGTTAGAATAAAATTTCTACTCAGCGTACAATTTCTTCAACTCGGTTTCCTGGAAGTTGGTGTTGTTATTGGTGAGTATGGTGCGAGGGACTCTAAATTGGTATATTATATTGGAGCTCACAAATTCAATGATAAAACGATCCTTAACCTACTTTATTAGAATGTACACTTCCCACTAGGAAAAGATATCTTTAGCAGTGAGGATGAACCTGCACTAGTGAGCTTTCATCATTGGATATGGTCCAACAGCATTGAGTCCCCAAAAAAAAGGGCCAAGAGTACTTCGTACTGCTGATAGGATTCTGTGGCCAATGTAAAAAAGATAGCATTAATTTCGCATGCATGGAACCTATTGGTAAACACGATTCAGTCATGGATCATGGAGGGAAACAAATACCCCAGTCTCTGAAACTGGGGAGATAATTTTGGCCAGGTCTGATGAGCCCTGCAAGAATTTGCATGAACCTCCCCCATGAACCAAAAAATCTAACCTTTTTGAACGAAATGGAGGATAACCCAATAAAAGACACACTTGTAGAGGATATTATGATGACTGGGACCACTTTGGAGAGTAAACTGTAAAGCGCGGTGCTGGATTCGCTCGCACTCGGCTCGATCTTCATGGAGGCTTTCTTGCTGAAGGTACTTGACAAAGGGGGTCCCCCAGTCATGAGTCACATGAATCGCTACATCAGGAGTACCTAGAGGTCCTGATGTAGAGGCACCAGTGGTAAGGTGGCTTACCTATAGGTTTTCGTCATCTTCCGGAGTGATATAGGTGATGAATCTCTAGTGTGCCACATGGATAATGAAATCATTTTTATCAGGCTTTGCAAGAGATGCACCCAAGATGGCCAAGGCATCGGTTCAATCATATTGAAATTGAGGGATATGAGTAACCTAAGGCCGATTTGGGACCTAGACCATCAACTATAAGGTATGTTCAAATAGTTTTATGAGCTATCGATTTCTGACAACATATTCACCATTTATCTTCTTGATGAAAAATTTGGTATCCCATTTGACTTCAAATTGTGGGAAATCAATCTCGAGGGCCAAATCAAGGACAATGATGAGAGACCAATACACTACATCATTTTTGGTACAACCCTCTAATGGAATTAATTAAAATAGAGGTACAACTTGTGTTGGAGTGATGATGATGATACATATACCAACTTTGATGAGTTTGGCATCATTGATTCTTCTGTCGTTATGGCTTCGGGAAGTGCCATAATAGTGTATTTTCCAACAAGGAATGACTTGGTCTACCAAGAAAATAGCATCATCCAAAAAATCAAGGTCTATGGATTGTTTTTTGAGAGATGGATGGGTGGCAAGGATTTCTGTCAATGCTTGTCCCTTAATATCTTTATGAGGGACAACCCTGATGTCAAACCGATGGAGTATCACTACCCACCGAGCACGACGACATGTCAACAAGCGGCGATTCATGATGAACTTCAGAAGATCCAATCGGGATAGTAGCTGTACATCATGGTGCTATAAGTATTGTCATAATTTCTGCACTACAAATACCAACGCAAGGTAGCTCTTCTCCATAGTGGAGAATCCGGTCTCCGTATCAAGGAGTGTGTGACTGATTTAGTAGAGACTGTTATATGATATCTAATTGTTCTTCTGTGTGATAATGGTGCTGAGAGATCATTCCAGGGTGGTCACATAACGGACTAGTGACTTTCCAGAAATGGGTGGAATTAGGACCGGTGGAAGCAACAGGTAATGCATGATTTCCTTGAAAGTATTATTACATTCCTCATCCCACTAATAGACAATTACTTTCCTAATTAGCCAAAAAAAGGATTAAACTTGCCAGATAAATTTGCGATGAATCGTAATATTTAGGCCATGTGGCCTTTAAAGACTCAAAGTCCCTGAATTTTTCTCGGAGGAGACATATGACTGATGGCCTTGATCATCTATGGGTTGATATTGATGCCCATGTATCTGAAAACGAAGTTGAGAAAAGTTCATGAGGTGACCCCAAGGAAAAATTAAATGGGTTTATCTTCTAATGGAAAGACCAGAGAAAGTTGAACACTTCCTCAAGGACTTTGAGATAGTCCTCGCACTGGTGATATTATACCACCAGATCACCCATTTAGAATTCAACAAATGTCCCGATGATTGGATTAAATTTTTGATGCATGGCACACTGATATGTGGCACTTGCATTATTTAGACTGAAGGAAAGTACCTGGAAGCAGAAAGTACCTTGTGGTTCCCTGAAGGATGTAAACTCCTCATCCTTGGGGGAAATTTAAATCTGGTAATACACAGAATACCCATCCATGAATGAGAAATCCTGGAACATAATGGTGGCATCAATTGACATTTCTATAACAGGAATGGGAAAATCGTCTTTTGGATAGTGACAGTTGAGATCCCAGATGTTGATGTAGAATCTAATTTGTCTTTTCTTCTTCCTAAATGGAAAAATGATGGCTATCCATTTGGGATACTATAAATTCTTGAATAAATTGGAACTGATGAGATTATCAACTTCGGTATAGACCATGGAACTATGAGAAGGGTTTATTTTTCTAGGAGGCTATTGGAACCTGAAGTGATTTTCTGAAAGACTGAGGTGGTGTACGATGACATGATGATCTAGTATTACCAATTCATCATAACTCAATGTAAATAAATCATGGTGATACTTCAGGAAGTCCACATTATGTTGTTTCTCCTAAATAGGAATAGCGACACTGATCAATGTGGGTTTCAGATTAGTCTTTCTACTAAGGTTCACCTATACCAATTCATCAACAGTGGCAAAGACACCCACTTCTATTGTAGGAGGATAATCTACTAAATCCTAGTCTTCAATTATGGAGGAGGTACCCATGATGGGAAGTGATTCTTCCATGTAAAAATATCCTTATAGGAAGTTGTTTCTTGCATGAGCGGCGGTGGACACTGCATCGAGTGATTCTTGTGCTGCCGAAACCATGGCGATGAAAGGTGAAGATTTGATCCCATATAGTCATTGGCCCAAGGGGCCATTATTGATGATGTCAAAGAAATTATGGTACATCTTCTTGATCTAATTAATTCCATCCTATAGAAACAATCAAGTATGATGTATTATTGTTGCCATCGGGTGGACATTCTGATGCCTTATGGGGGTAGGTGGCTCTGGGATCACCCGAGCCTGATTTGTGTAGGAATATGAGCTGATCTAACAATGTCACATAGATTTGAAAAGGTCTTTCCACCTCATTATAGTAACCAAAAATAATTTCCCTATATCCATGGTTATAGCCTCCAATCGATTGATCTATATAATGTAGGCATCATACAAGTCTATCCACGGGCCGGTTGCAACCATATCATGTTCAAGCTCATTAGCATGAATCTGATTTTCCATGTCCTTGTAATAGTGGAAATCCAGATACTGTGCTTCATGAATGGAAAATGGAGATGCTTCACCTTGGAGTACACCCACTCAACCATTAATGGAGCACTTATGGAACTAGTGATATTATTAAGGAACTTCCACGTGTAGGTGGAGCCCTAGCGTGCCCATCAATGCGTTGTAGGTGGTGTCTTAAGAGATAACCAAGAACTCGGTGATAGAAACCAGACCCCTGAACTATGTCTTTAGGCGGGTCTTTCCATCCAGTTTCAGTTCCGTCCTATCATAAACATGGATTTTCATGTCATATAGACTCCGATCATCCTAAGATAATCCATCATTCAGAGTGTCTGGGTTAGGATTATGTTGATCCCAGAGCATGTGTCAACAAGATAGCGTTAAACCTCCACACTATTGAATTGGTTGATGATGTACAATAGGAAGATGTTACCCCATATGGGAGAGCCTCCATCATCTCCAAAGAAAGAGATAATGGACAGACATTCAGCATTCTCGACTACCTCATCATGGAAGGCTTCTCCAGCTTCTACATCAGTCTCAAACTAAAGGTGGATTATTAAAGAATTGTCAAGGGCTTCACGCATATCCACTATGAAACGAATGGCCCCATGGATAGATAGACTCTTATAAATTTTGGATAGATTCTTATGGATATCATAATTTTGTTCCAAGTGTGAAATGCTTCTTACATGAGGTTGTTCGGTGACAGGGGGTATGATGGTCCCTTCTGTCTGAACTGGCGACTGACTTGGTGTTGGGAATGTTCTATTTCTTTCCAGTCAAAACTCATGGAGAAACTACCGAATGTGGCTCGGATGACTGAGGCTGGTCATTAATAGATCATGGATGATCACAGTATGGTGGGGTCTCTCCTCTTGATCATGTAACACAAACATTGGTGAAGGAAGATCTAATGACACCTGATGAGAAGGCTGTTCATAACGAGTGTTGTACTGGGACAATTGTCTAGTTATAGTGCCATGAAAAACCTAGATGCAAGAAAACACTACGAGACTCTGATGAACCATATAGCCACATCCCTGTTACTGCAGGTTATTTCTCGGATCATTGGGAAGATCTGTCTAGCACTACTCGCTGTTAGAAATCATGCAGGCGTTTACCTGCTCCACTGTGTTAACTGAGGCATACCCTTGATAATAACTCAAATAATCATCCACCATTTGATAGATTCTAGGGGGAATTTCTCTTTCTAGTGATATGAAGTCTTTGATATTACTAGATAATGATGGCATCAGTGGGGGAACTTTTTTCCCTTACATCGCTGATTCCTGCTCTTCTAAGAATAGGGAGGGTGAGCCGTTGATGCCGGAGTATTGGTTGCAGGTGATGTGGTGTTTCCTAAAGTCTCAATTCAATTATTATGTGCACAAAAAATACCATGTTCACAGGAGACTATCTTATGAGTCATCCCGTTATCATACTTTTGGGACCCGTAGTTAGAAATCTGATGCCACTCACCTTTGATGTCACTACCGTTGTTTGTCTTCACGAATACACATGCCACATGTGCCTGAGATGGGCCTAACCTGACTATATTGTTATAATACTAGTCTTTAATCAAGTATTTAAACACATAGAACTCTTTGAGGGTGTACCCTGGGATTCGATGATAGGGGTAGTAATTAGGGAGATCAGTGAGAGATGCCTCATTAGGCCTCCTGTAATTGGGTAACCCTAGAAGTCCCTCTTCCAAGGAAATTTAGATATTACTAGGGTCATAAGACTCTTTGAATTAGTACGTCCAATTTATCTTAACTAGGAAGGGGGGGATCTAAGATCCTACCCTGAAGAGGTTCTGGAGAAGCCTGTCGAGGAGGTGGAACCCGGTTATCTCGCATTGGTTGTGGTGGCACGTTACGCAGGGGCGCCTGCCGATTCTGAGGTTGGAGATGTTGGGCATGAGGATACACCTTAGGTGAAGGGCCCATGTGAGGTTATTAATGTGGATACATTGGTAAAAACACTATCTCCCTGGGGTCCTTTATTTGTGCCACCATGGCGGGCTCAGCCGTAGCAGCCGCTCTCATGAGAATTGTTGGAGGCAACATATGTGTCCGCTTGGCATGATGCAAGGCTTCCTATAAATATTTGGCCTTATTAGAAAAGCATCATAAAACACTCAAGGTAATTTTTTATAATTAGAGATAGTAATATTTCGTTTTTAACATTCCCCACACACATCGTCAATAGCTGTTCCGAAGTCAGCGACATATCCAAGGAGTTGGTGCACCTTTCCACAGTGAGACAAAGTCCACGACGCACTCACCAGGCCTCTGAATTCACTTTAAAAGGTATGAAATAATCATATTCCTGGTGGTAGAGCTGAACTGGTAAATAAAATAGGAATGAGGATCGTCCCAACCAGTGAATGACCCGAGGGGTTGCTGGATGTACCAGAGAAACGCAAGCCCTTTCATTGTATGTACAAAACACTTGAGTTTGGTGACCTCTTACTCTTCCAGAGTTCGCAGAATGGATCCTCACCATGAGATGAAGTGGGCTAGATGATGCAGTGGGCACCCATCCCATTAATTAGGAAAATGTGGTGTTTCTGAAACCTGGGGGTGCTTCCATATCATCTAACCATGCTGGATATGACTTCAAATTAGGCGGGATTGCCACCTGTCGTGTTTTCAATGCCTCGAGGTGAGCTATGAGCACCACCATCAGACCATCAAGGGGGGGGGGGGGGTTTCATGTATTGATGGGAACCATGACCACCAGTGAATTGGAAGGTTCTTCATTATGATAACAAGGTCCGATAGCTCATGGAGTGGCTGGTAGGATGACATGTGAAGTAGTTGGCGGAACCTGATCTGGGTCCCAGGGAGTATTACACTGCTCAAGTGGATTTGGTTACACATAATGCGCTCTCTTTCCATATGATCCAGCCTCGATCCTATCTACGATGGTAGGATGGTAAGTGTCACTTAGAGGCAATTCATCAGGGGGATGTTGTAGATAACACTGCTGCCCTGACCGAGGATCACCATAGTTTGGTTGCCGCTCCGCTGAATGTTCGTAAATGAGGTCATCGACCATCACTTTAAGCTACGGGATTTGTTGGAACAATGTGTCTTTCTCGGGCTCATCATATGTCTTCTGAACTGATCGAGATGGGTTAGAGGGTTTGACGGCTACATGGTGCTCCTTACACTTGTTGGGATTCTGGCCGGTGGCTAATGATTCGGTGGGTACGTGATGACCCGCTATATTTCTCTACTAGCGAGTAACCCTTCCAAGTGGATCTAATAGGTGTGGCACGCCCTCTCAGGTATGTTTTCTCCAAGGAACTCTATCTCTATGTCTTCCTCTGATAGATCTTCCATATTTACTTAGACTCTAACTAGAGGTATATCCTCGATATCTTCTTGAATGTCAGGATGGCGCCAGATATAAACTGAAATGGAGGGCAGCATACCTCCCCCAACCACATACCTAATAATGGGGGGAATACTCCATGATAATTCCTCATAGATCTTTAATTCTATGAACACATCGTTGTTGGATGGTCTGGTGGCGACATGGTGACTCATGGTGATGGCTCATAGGGAGTGCAACTAAGTCTACCATATGTCATTTATGGCCAATGTTCTCAATGTGTGTCTATTTCTGAGGGTAATCCACTTTTTGATAATGGTTATGGAAGTGTTTCGCCCATAGGGTTTGTAAAAAGCATGTAACGTCCTCCTAGGTAAGCGATTCCAATGCATTAAAGTTCGTGGTCATAATCAGGTATAACATTTCTAAGAAATTACCTGCTTTCAAGATTTCCAAATATCTCATTGTCCCAGCCTCAGGATATGTCCCTTGGTTTCTCAACGAATCAACTAGAGTAGGTTGGGGCACTAGTAGCGGCACTAAAGAAGACCATTGAGACGGTAGACTGGACGGTAGAGAATACATGGAATTTGCTGACAAGCCACCACATCTTAGGTTTTCTTACAATGAATGTGAAGAATGAGCCACTATATATCATTAAGACGGTTTGGAGACCAAGGGTTCTGGAATAGGGGATGCAGTCACATATAGTGTTATATGATATTGTTCATCCATTACCTGACCCCAGAATAAATTTCAATAATCTCGGGTTGAGGTAGAGAATGATCGTGTTGATGATAGAGAGGATTGCATGGCCAGACTCTAGGATGGGGCCAAATATAACTCCTCCTAGATGTATCTGCATAGGTTGTTAGGAATATTGTGATCCTCACATTCCATAAATATGAGGCTAATACATCACATTCTGGATGCGTCTCTTCATACTAAGGATCGAGGTGAGGGTTCCACTTCTATATTACATTCAGCGTTGGAATCTGTGAATAATATGGTCCTAATTAGGGTATGAATCTTCCAATTATTCTTCTTATGGTGTTGGAAACCCTCCCTCTTGCCCCGAGATGGTTCTTCGGGACATGGTTTTTTTTTGGGGAGGACCATCGTCCTAATTGACTTCGGGGTAGAGAGGACATTTGCTTGGGTGACACAGGGTGTGAGGAGAACCTGAAAAGCTTTCAAAGGTCACATTGGGAGGACCTCCATGTCCACTAGGTGATGTTGGATGGAATATCCAGGGGAAGTGCTGGAGCAGGTAGGACATCCACTTGATCAAGTGGGATCATCGGTAGGGCCTCCATGTTTATTTTCTTGGGCAGCGTAGGTGCCAAGAGGGTCCTTATACAGGTCGAGATAAACACTGGTAGGATGTCTATTTTGGGTACCCATGAAGTGATACAAACCTCTTCTTCTCTGATTTCTGGGATGGGGAGGACCTTCGTCGGTTGATGTAATTACATAGGGAAGACTCCCATGTTGATGGGTGATCAGAAGGGTAGCATCATCACATCCGCGACCTGTGACATAATGAACAGCTACACACATGTGGTAATGGATGTGGAATGGATTCTATACTTAGTGTAAATGCAGTGGGGAGGTCATTCCTTCATATCTAATGTGGCATGGGGAGGGCCACCACACTGAGCTTGTGGGTGGGACAGACCTGCACTCTCATTGGTGATGGTATGGGGAGGACCTATGTACTGGGTGTCATTTCCACGGGTCGGCCCGCAGTGGGCTCCACCTATGATAGCAACCATGAGATTCAATTTAGCCTTCCAGTGGGGTGGTTAGGTAATCGATCTAGGCTGGGCGAATGACTTCCCCTACTTAGCATAAATAGGGGACTAATGGTATGCACCAGTGGTGGAATGAGACACTTTTGTTGATGATGATGATTCCCCTGGATGGGCTCCCTCCTCAGTCAACGCCCGACACTAGCGTCAGGTCAGCCGGACTATAGCTGGTGGTGTAGGAGCATAGCTTACCTATTTCTCAGCCGGTGGGGATGGATGGTGGTGCTGACAAAGCTTGATGGGATCCCCCCTTGGGGGACCTTGGAGCAGGAATCTAGTAAGCCTAGCATGGACATCCCTCACCTTGTTGGTGTAGGGGACAGAGTTGTCGAAGCATTCCTAGGAGAGGCCCCTGAAAAAATTGTACATCAGAGTGAGGAGCAGTGGATCCCTACCGATCCCATAGTGGTGGAGGTGATGATGAGGTGCATAAGCCTCTATGTCTTGTCCGGTCATATCCCAAATTGAGATAATACCCTATTCCTCATATCGTTGAACGAGGTCATTAATAACGCTTCTATGAATGATTTCATTTGGTGAGATGGGGTGTGGGTGCCTAGCTGCCATGGACATAGAGGGTACCATGTGGGAGATGATCCCACACAGGATTTTTGTGTTGATGTTTTTTATCATCCTACATTGGTGGGTGGGTGGTGATTGGTTTCCTGTCATGACAGCTTGGGTCATGAAAACCAGGAAGATTTAACCATAAGTAATGATAGAATTAAAGTGGCGTCCAGTTCCCTACTTGCATTCCATCTTCCATGGATGGTATGCAGGGTCCAAATTGACTACATCGCAGACTGGTATGTCCAACGCTCAACTGCCCCAATTTATGGTGAGTTTCACGCTAGGCCTACTATTTCATGGCGGAATCTAGAACTGGATACATGGATCCAGTGACATGATAATCCAAAAATGTATTGAGACCTACTGATCTCCACAATGAGGAGAATAATTTCTTACCAGGGTCACCATTTCTATTTCTGATGCTTTCTCTAGGGAATGCATCCATCTGTTGGGGGCCACACAACTTCTTCCATGCATTCCCACATTCCAAATATGGGTGGTATCCATCACTTATTCAAGAACATTTTCTCCTTGATCTAAACAGGATGAGGGGATGTAGGTTCCTCCTTCCATGTATTCCTCCTTAGAACTCATTTCTTAGTCCGGGTATCCTTGATATTCTTAATACTTTGTTCGTGAAACACTTACGAGTTCCATGTTTTCATGGAAGTTGGTAAATTATTCTACTTCTATGAAGAAAATTCCAAGGGGTCCAGTAAGGGTGGAAACCATCAGTCAAGGGAGTAGTCACATTGGACATCACTGGCGTGTCTGGACACTAGAACACTGATGAATATGTTTTCCTTCCACTTATGATAGGGTATCACGAGGCCATCGAAACCCAAGGAATCCCATGTTGAATGTAGATAATTTCATGCCATAGGAATGTCTATGAGGTTTTCCTCATCTTCCCATGTTTAACATATGATAATGGATGCAATAATGGGACATAGAGAATGTGGAACCTCTGGTTTGGGACATGACCACCCCAAAACATAGGGGCTCAAGGGATATACCAGGAGGAGACATGGGTGATGGGCTTGAACCATAGGGAGGCTTCCTACATTTCTAAGAGGGTAGGAATCAATGTCAACATACTTCAGGATAGTGGTATAGAATCATACTGTACACATAAGACAATGACCCGACGATATACTATGGCTTACGCGTGGTTTGTAGCCCAGGTTTTTCTGATGCCCAGGGGCAGATCAGAGATGTGGGTCCAAGCGAAGGGGGCTATAATGAATTACCATCGATTATAGACTACAAAGGCTTACCGCTGGATGGGGCTACAACATATTACCACTGGTTGGGGAACATGATGACTTACCATCGATTGGGGAACACAATGTCTTGTCGTCGACTAGTGAACACAATGGCTAACTGTCGATTGGGTAACAGAACTGTAGACGCCGGAAAAGTCCGTTGTTCCCAAACGAAGCTCCGGATGTGGAAAGCGAGGTCATATTTGGAGTCGGAAGGATGTTTCGGAGGGCCCGGAGGCCTTGCGCGGAATATCAGAGGCCCGCGCGCAAAGGTGATGGTCCGCGCGCAAAACCCCCGGGATGCGCGCAATGCGCCGGGCCGGCGCGCAGATTTTGCGCGCCGCAGGCCCGCGCGGCTCACTTTGCGCGCCGTGTCCGATTCCGCGCCCGCGAGAAGAATTTCGCGCTCGCGCCTTGAATTCCGCGCCCGGGGTTGCCTATAAATATAAGGCGACCCCCAACGTTTTAAAGGTTGCTGGAAGTCGAAACGTCTCTCGTGCGCGCAATTCAACCCCTTCCGCGCGCAATGACGAACTTCAGGTAACCTCCTTTCTTTCGCGCAAGAAAGCCTCGGGGTCCGCCTTCGCGCGCAATCCCCGCTGGCTCCTTTCATTTGAATAAAAACTCACCCTAAGGCCTTTGCGCGCAAATGAACCCGCTTGCGCGCAATTGCCCCCGGGGTGCGCGCAATCCGGCCCGATTCCGCGCACCCCCCCTTCTTTCAAGTGGCCATTCGTTAAAGAATGAGCCGTTGCCCCCACGCGCTATCCGAAGCCCGGTGTGAGCATTCTCAAGCATCCGCGCGCAAGGCGCTGGCCCAATTGCGCGCCAGCCGCCCCGATTGCGCGCCGGCCCGCAGTATTGCGCGCAAAGCTTCCTTTTTTGCGCGCAAACTGCCAGGGTCGTCCCCGTTGACCTCCTAAGGGTACCTGCCTGCGTGGCGCCCGATGCTCCTCATCCTGGGTGCCCGCACCGTGCGTTGTCTTCCCGTGCGGCCCTCCAGGTTCGTGCGAAGTGACATGCACCCATCGTCCGGCAACCTATGCCCAGCATGACGTTAAACTGCACCTTCGTCCGGCAACCTATGCCCAGCATGACGTTAAACTGCACCTTCGTCCGGCAACCTATGCCCAGCATGACGTTAAACTGCACCTTCGTCCGGCAACCTATGCCCAGCATGACGTTAAACTGCACCTTCGTCCGGCAACCTATGCCCAGCATGACGTTAAACTGCACCTTCGTCCGGCAACCTATGCCCAGCATGACGTTAAACTGCACCTTCGTCCGGCAACCTATGCCCAGCATGACTTTAAACTGCACCTTCGTCCGGCAACCTATGCCCAGCATGACGTTAAACTGCACCTTCGTCCGGCAACCTATGCCCAGCATGACGTTAAACTGCGCATTCGTCCCGCATGACGTTAAACTGCGCATTCGTCCCGCATGACGTTAAACTGCGCATTCGTCCCGCATGACGTTAAACTGCGCATACGTCCAGCATGACGTTAAACTGCATATTCGTCCAGCATGACGTTAAACTGCACATCCGTCCAAGCTGCACGACGTTAAACTGCCTAGCCCCCATCGTCCGCGCTGCAAGACGTTAAACTGCAAGTGTTTCGTCCTCAACACACGACGTTAAACTGTACTTCGTCCGGCAAGACGTTAAACCGTCCGCTTCGTCCTCAACACATGACGTTAAACTGTACTTCGTCTGGCAAGACGCTAAACCGTCCGCAACCTGATCCCGTGCTCTGCACGCAGGGTCCCCCCGGTTTGGATGTGGCCCCCACCCGCTCGTCTCTGCAGGGATGTCGGGATTGCCCCTCTTTAGGGACGATTTAATGGGAGTGGCTTTTCCCTACGGGGGCAGGGTATTACAAACCCCTAGTTTCTCGTGGGAGGCTGCACATGTGTATCTCCATTGCGCCTCCCCACTGCCGAAGCCAGTAGAGGGTCTGACTGGGATCGAGGTGTCTTCTGCTTTCGGTCCAAGTCCCTTCCAACTGAGTTTTGCAGCATCCGGGCTGCCCCAAGTGCGTAAGTCCTGACAGAATGAACTACGTGGACTTTGATCCCTGTCTTCTATACAGGGTACGTAGGAAGCCTCCCTGAGGTCCAAGCCCACCACCTGGTCGTTCCGGTCGTATTTACGTCCGTTCGTCCATCAGTGGACCCCTCCAGGGTTCACGCTTGCGTTGATTCACCTATGAATCCGCCCCTGTGGAAGACTGCCCGTGTGTATCTCCACGGTGCCTCCCCACAGCCCCCCTTTTCCATTTCCCCTTTTATCGTCCAGCATGACGTGAAACTGTGATCCACCCGGCCGTTCCATCCCCCTCTGTGCGAGGTGGTTCGGTTCAATCCTCCGCCCGGCGGCCTAGACCTCTTCGTGAGTCGGCTTGCCGACGTCCAGCATGACGTTAAACTGTATGCCCGAACTACGTTGACTTTGATCCGTGTTAACGCGCGGTACGTAGGAAGCCCCTCTGGGGTCCAAGCTCTTCACTTCATCATCCATCCTGATCCTTACCCGGGCCGCCACATCCCGGTGGGGTCATGCCACTTCACTCCACTCCACGTTGCTTGGGAAGCCGCCCATGTGCTGGCCCCAGCGTCGGAGGTTCCCCGCAAGGGGTTCTGTCATCTGATCCACTTTTCGTGTTGATCGGTCCGATGCCGTCCCCGCTGGACGTTAAACTCGCGGCATACCCCGTGTTGAACACGGGAAGCTGAGGAAAACCTCAGGTGACACAGTTCCCCGCACCTAGTACGGGATGCCTCAGGCCATTATGCCTTCGAGAAGCCCTATTAGGGACGGAAGACAGATGTGCAGAGCCGCAGTGTTACGACACGCCCCCAGCACCCAGAGCCACCCGGCCTTCTCACCGCAGGTTGCTGCCCCGCCCAGACTCCTTGGAACGTCCGGGCGGAAGCAGCGTAATTAACCGGTGTCCATGAAGATATGGCGCCGGGAACGAGATTCACGAACATTCTTAAGTCTATGAGGGAGACCCGGATTAGGCGACGAGTTCCGAGGAGACGTCCAAGGAAGGAGGAGCCGACATCCCATCATCCCGGTTTCGATCAAGGAGCAGACGCCCCTGAATAAGGGACGGATGCCGCCCGCCCTTGGAAAGCGGGACTGCGGGACCACAAGCCGCGCGCCCATCCCCTCGGGTTGACGGGTGCACGCGCGAACGCGTCCTGGCGGAACAGCGTAACCCGACGCACATCCGCACCGAAACAGAAAAATGGTGAACCCGACGTGAATCTCTTCTCCTCGATACGAAGACCGATGGCTTTCAGAGGTGTTGGAAGACCGGCGTGTTGCCCGGCCAAGCATTCAGTCTTACCCGCCAGGGGCTGGGGAAGTGAAATCGGGCACTCCGTCTCGCAACGTCGAGGGCCTGGGTTCCCCCCACGGAAGGCGTCGTGGCGCTAATGGGTGGTTGTCGATTCCTTTTTCCTGTCAGTGTTAATGGGTCATTCTCCCTGCTTTCAGAAATCAGGTCGCCCGATCCAGTGCCCGATCGCCACCCGCCCACTGGCGCAGGGACAGGGGAAACACCGACGCGGCTACTCCGCGCGGTCCCGCCCGTTCCGCAGCCGTCCCAGCAGCCGCAATTGCGGGACGACCACGCCCTCTCTCCCCCTCGGAGGTCATCCAGAGAAGGGTGATCAATACCCTGGTGCGGAGATACGAGGAAGAGGGAGTCATCCTCACTAGGGAAATGGCTCGCCTAGACCTTGAGGAGGCTGCGCCTCGCCACCACCGCCGCCCCCGAGGGCCGCGCAGGGAGGCACCGCTGCCTACCTCAACGTCCAACCGCTTCGGGAGCTTATCCCCGGAGCGCTCTGACAGTTCCCTTCCCTACGCGGATGAGGTGGAAGAGGCCCGGGATCACCCTATCCGGGATTCGCTCCAGGGATCTTCGGTAAGGACTCCCGCCAGGCCACGGCGACACCGCCGCCAGGCCTCTCCAGTCGAAGAGCGGGCTCTCCACCTGCCCGCGCCGCTCATCCCGACTCGTCTGTCTCGACGCCAACGTCGGGCACGAGCGGAAGAGGATGCCCACCTTGGGGCTCTAGCAACAGCGGCCGCACTGGCCCAAGCCACTGCTGGCTCCAGTCGCCAGGCCTCTGCGCATCCTGAGCGGGGGAACTCCTATGCCCGACCTGGATCGAGGCCCCGACCGCCCCAAAGGCAGGTTGGGTCGACTCTCCCGGTTGCTGGCACTGGCAGTAGCCACCGCGGACCACCTCGCGGTAGCGCTATTCACCGGCAGGATCTACTCTGTGTGGCCGATCCAGGAGGCATGGGTCATCCCACCTTCCGATCCCGGCCCGGAGTCCTGCCCGGAATCATCTCTCCCCGCGTCCCCTTCGATATCTGTCCCGGTGCCCTTCGCACCTCGGTTCCCAGTCCTCTCAGCCCCAGCACCAGTGCGGCCGGAGGACGCCAGGACAGAGATCAGCCCCGCCCCGAAGAACCACCCAGGGGCAGGAAGGCAAGGCGTCGACGCCGAGGGAAGAATGTTGCGGAGTTCCGGACAGAGATCCGACCGGTTTGCTTCTCTGACTCAGAGGCGGAGTACGATTCGGCGACAGAGCCCCTTCCCCAATCCCGCCAGTCAAGGGCAGGGGTAGGAATGCGGCACGTCAGCCTCGTGCTCCCCGAGAGCGAGATCGATGTGATCCCCACGTCTCTCCGAAGGTATATCCGGAGTAACGAGGGCCTGGTAGACCCCCAAGGATCAAACTTGCGGTTGGTACCGGCCTCTCCGGAAGTGCCTTCCGCCTCGATCGGAGAAGCCGGAGACTTTTTCTGGGGACCGATGGTCGAACCACGATCTGGTGCGCCCTCGGCGAGCACCGATGCTACGTCAGGATGTTCGCTCGCCGGCCCGTCCTATCGTGATGTGGTAGCTGGGGCACCACCACCCTCAGGGGGAGGCCCGGGATATGGAGGCCAATCGGCCTGCTCGCCGTATTCGCCGCCGGCCAGCCCGTCGGCCCGACGGCCCGCCTCGGCACCACTACCAGTTCCCCGTCCGTTCCCAGCCATGGAAGAGGACCAAGGAGATCTGGGTCCCGAGTTTGAGTCGTGGAGCTTCTGGACCGTCCTTGCAGAGGGCCACTTCCCTGAGAAGTTTTGGCCAGTCGCAGGACCGGGCTTTGATGCACCCGAATCGCTCACCCCGGATGAGTTCGAGTGCTTCCGCCGAATTCTCCGGGAGACTCACTCCCGTCTTCACTGCCTACAAATGCCATACCCCGGGAGTCAAGCACACCTGGAGGACATTGGTGAGCAGTGCCGTCAAATCGACCTGGCCATGCTCCCCGCGGTTCGGCACCCCGGGTCATTTGGGCACCATGAGGCCCTCCAACAACGATGCGTTGAGTGTTTTCAAGTACTCCGCAAAGTTATCGAGGAAGCCACTCCCCACGTGTATATCCGTGGATGGGGGCAGTACGCTGCCCTACGCTTCAGTGTGATCCGCCGACAGCCCGATTCGCTGGGTGGCCCTGAGGGTATATCCCCAGGGACAGGAACGGTCAATATGGCTGACCTGTCGGGAGAGGGGAACGACTTGGAACTTCTCGACGGGGGCTTCCCCCCCGAAGACAAGCCGTCGTTAGATCCATCAGTGAGAGTTACTCGTCATCAGAGAAACCTCCTGGGGCTCCCCGCACCCACTGAAGCACTGACGTTGAGCCGAAACGTCAGCAAAGGAAAAGAGCACAGCGAGGCTATAAGGCCCGCCGACCCATCTGCCTCCATGCAGAGGGCAGAGGAGGATCCCGAGAAGGCTACGCTACGTCAGCAGCTCGCCGAACAGAAGAAGCTGGTTGACCAACTCCTCGCCGAGCGCGCTGCAGAACGGCGGCCTGACTATGGTGATCCTAGGCCAGGACAGCAGGGACCGGAACAACCGCACCTCGACGAGACTCTCCCGGGCAACCGTGATTACGCCGTGTTCGCCGACAGGAGAGAGGCCATTGCCTACGGCAAGAGGGCGCGGTATGTTTCGCCACACCCTCCCGAGCGGTGTGACTACCTGAGAGATCCCGCTCGGATTCCTCCCGCTGCCCCAAGGGCCGCTCCGCCCGCCATCCCACGAGCTGCCGAGTTCGACGACCCGGTCGATGACCCGATTGAAGGGCCATGCAATGCGCTCGTGGTTAGAGATCCTCGTCAGGACTGGAACCCATGTCCGGACGATCCGATGGCGGCGCTCATTGCCCGCTTGGAAGCCTTGGAGACTCGGCAGGTGGCGATCCCACCGGACGGCAAGCCCTACCCAGCATGGGTGGATGACATGCCGGCGCCTCCGGGATTCGGGAATCCCACTTTCGCCCCCTTCAACGGGACCGGAGATCCGCCACAGCATTTGGCCCATTTCAACTCGAGGTGCGGGCCTATGTTGGGGACTCCGGCGCAGCAAGAGGCCGCTAAGCTTCGCTGCTTTGTCCAGACACTGGAAGGGCCAGCATTTGTCTGGTACAGCCAGCTTCCCGTCGGGTCGATAACTAGCTGGGAGGACCTTCGTAGACAATTCCTCTACCAGTTCAGTTCCACGACCCGGAAGACGAGTATCGCAGACCTCTTCAAGTGCAAGCAGAGGCCTGATGAGCGAGTCGCGGACTTCGTCGCCCGATGGAAGGGTCTCACGTATTCCCTTGACATGCCATTGACTCAGGAGCAGTTGCTGACAATGTGCGTCGGGAACGTCAAGACCGAGCTGGTCCCTTCCCTGATCACTCAGAATTACCCCGGAGGGTTCAAGGACTTCTCAGACAAAGCTCAGCGTCTTGAGGAAGCCCTGCAACAGGCCAGCCAGGCACACCCGCTGCCTCCTATGATTCCTGCAAGGAGAGTCAGCAGGGCTGAGCCCGCTGCTGTTGCCCAGATAGAGGCCCCCAGGCCGTTGGAGCTGCTGCCGGTGAGGCCAGCTCCACAGCCTCATAGGAATCCGCCTCCACGGGCTCAGTTCCCGGCCCAGCAGCGGCAGCCTCAGAACCGGCCGGCCCCTCCGCGTAATGTACCTCCACAACCCAGGCGAGATAATCAGGGTCCACCTCCTCGGCAGGCCCCTCCGGCCCCTCGTCAAGACCGCGCTCCCAGAGGCCCGCGATACCTGACTTACTCATTTCACGAGGATCAGGTCCCCGGCTATTTCCGGAGTGCCCTGGAGCAGAGGATTGTGCGACTACCTGAGTGCTGGAGGCCAGAGGAGGCACATCTCACAGATAACCCCCGCTACTGCCCCTACCATCGGGCCCTGGGGCACACCATCCAGCGGTGCTATGTGTTTAAGGACTGGCTCCAAGACCAGATTAACAACAATGTAATCAGGTTGGGCCCAGCTCCAGCATAGGTAGCGGGCGTGTTCGTGGGATCAGATGGCGATGGTGGCGATGAGGAAGAGTGGCAGCTGGTCTCCGACCGCGGATCCCAGAAGTACAATAACTGGTTGGCCCGCAAGACGACCATTCGCGCCCATGGAATCATCCGTGCGCGCTTGAATCAGCCTGAGCCCCCAGAATCCGCGGGTGCTGCTTCGGCATCGTCGTCCCAGCCTGCCCCTTCCAAGAGGAGCAAACGGCGGCAGCGCAAGAAGGAAGAGCGCGCCCCGCCAGTTCCGCCACTATCCCGTACTCTCGGCGATTTCATGCCCCCGGAGATGGGGGTCCCTCCCCGGGTCCGCCCGGTGATGGATGATTCGTCCGATGACGGTATTGGGTACGCTTCGGTTAACACCGTCGAGCTGGTAAATCCCTTTTCGGTTCCCGACGTTGAAGAACACCAGGTGGACCTCCCTAGTGTCCCCGGTCGTCGCCACCGTCGGAAGAACCGCAGCAGCAGGAGTCGCCGGGGCACAGCCGTCGGTACCTCCGGCCAGGCCGTGCACGCCACTGAGACTAGGCGGCAGGCTCAAGATCGAGCTCAGCGTGCGCAGGCCCCCCATTCGGGGATGACGGATTCGCCTCCGCCACTGTTTGTGGTGTGGGACCAGGCAGAACCACCTCAGCCGCGTCGCGACCAGCTCCGCCCTGCCACAAGTCCATCCCGGCCTCCTGACTCCAGTACGGTGACCATTTCCCGGACTGCGACCAGTGAACAGCGGGATGCGCCAAGCACCAGTCGGCCGCCGATCCAACCGGTAAGGCCCGTCATGCCACCAACCGCAGAGCAACCTCCTGCAACCAGGAGCTCGCGCTTGGCCAAAAAGTATGATGTCCTGAAGCACTTGGCCGACATCCCAGCAAGGCTCTCCATCCTTGAGGCTCTGCGCATGTCATCTGAGATGCGCGAGGCACTCGCTGAAGCCCTGAAGAGCCCCCTCCAGTTTGAGACAGAGGTTGCGGCCGCAGAGGCCTTTCACGCCGAAACGATCGAGGACGCCAAATGTCAGGCAGTTATCTCGTTCTCTGGTAAGGATGAAGACCCTCCTATACAGGGACACATTCGTCCGCTGTATGTCACTGGCCAGTTCAATGGCCTTGAAGTCCGGCGCTGTCTTGTCGACACGGGATCCGGGATCAACCTGATTCCGACTCGGACGCTCCGGAGATTGGGGTTGTCTGAGGATGACTTGATTCCCTCCGACCTCAGGATCCAGGGGTACGACCGCACCGAGCAAACCCCGGTCGGCAAGATACGTTTGAAGACCCAGTTCGGTGACTTGGTTGCCAACACCGAATTCATGGTAGTCTCGCAGGACACTGCGTATAACGCATTGATGGGCAGGCCATGGCTCCACCTTCATGCGGGGGTTCCCTCGTCATACCACCAATGCCTCAAATACTCCCTTAATGGTCGAGTAGGCGTGCTCCAAGGAGATGCCTCTCCTTTTGCCTCATGTGAAGCCCGTTATCTGGACGCGGACTATTACAAGAGCAAGGATAAGCAGATCCTGGCAGGTGAGGTTGAGCCTGTCGCTGTTGCGAGCGATCCCTGGGCAGGTCTGGATGACGCTTACGTCCTCCCGATTCACCGGTTGGACGTCGCCATGGTCTTGACGGTCCGCGAGTCTCCTGATGAGACGGCCGCGACCGCCCGCGCCAGCACCAGTGGCCCAGCAGGACCTGGTAGCCCCAATGCAGTTTCCAACGCAGTCTCTCCCGTGGACGATCCCTCCCCGAGTGGAGAGGACGTGGAAGATGCACCCCCAGCCTTTGAGGAGGGCGTCCCCGCCACGGTCGATGAGTTAATACAGGTGAACCTTGGAACCGAAGCCGATCCAAGACCCACATTGGTCAGTGCCGCCATGCCCTCTGAGGAGCGGCAGCAGTACATGGACTTTCTCAGGCAGCACCGTGATGTTTTCGCTTGGGGCTATGACGAGATGCCGGGGCTAGATCCTCAGGTAGCCGTCCACCGCCTTGGTCTCCCGGCGAACCATCGCGGGTTCAAGCAGCCTCCCAGGAAGATGCACCCATCCCATGGTGCCATGGTTGAGGCCGAAGTTGACAAGCTTATCAAATCCAACTTCGTGAGGGAAGTTCAGTACCCCAAATGGATGGCCAACATTGTGCCGGTCAGGAAGAAGAACGGGCAGATTAGAGTCTGCATCGACTTCCGCGATCTCAACCGCCACTGTCCGAAGGATGATTTTCCCCTTCCAGTGACAGAGCTGTTGATTGATGCCACGGCAGGGTTCCAAGCCCTCTCCTTCATGGATGGATACTCCGGATACAACCAAATTCGGATGGCCCCTGAGGATGAGGAGTTCACTGCCTTCAGGGCCCCCCAAGGTACCTTTTGCTACCGGGTCATGCCCTTCGGCCTGAAGAATGCAGGTGCCACCTATCAACGGGCGATGCACCGCATATTCAAGCCAATCCTCGGCACACTGGTGGAATGCTACGTCGACGACTTGGTTGTCAAATCGCGCCAGCGTCAGGACCATCTCAAAGATCATGAGAAAGTGTTCAGCTTCCTCCGGTCTCGCTGCCTGAAGATGAACCCGTTGAAGTGTGCCTTTGGGGTCACCTCCGGAAAGTTCCTTGGATTTGTGGTAAGATACCGGGGTATCGAGATCGACCCAGAGAAAATCAGGGCGATTAGCCAGATGCCTCCCCCGGGTACCGTCCGGGAACTGCAAGGGTTCCAAGGCCACTTAGCCTATATACGCCGATTCATTGCGAATCTGGCCGGCAAGTGTAAGCCCTTTTCTCGGCTTATGAAGAAAGGTGTCACCTTTGTATGGGATAAAGAGTGTCAGACCGCTTTCGAGGAAATCAAGCAGTACCTGCTTCAACCTCCGGTCCTGATGCCGCCCGTATCCGGAAAGCCGCTGGTCCTCTATGTGACCGCCCTGGAACGGTCCCTTGGTGCCCTTCTCGCCCAGAAGAACAACGAGGGAACAGAGAATAGCCTCTATTACCTCAGTCGCATGCTCCTCGATGCGGAGGTTAGGTATTCCCCCATCGAGAAGAGCTGCCTGGCGCTCGTATTTGCCGTACAGAAATTACGGCACTACTTGCAGCACCATGAGGTACAATTGGTTTCTCGGGTAGACCCGTTGAAGTATATCCTGAGCCGACCTATGTTGACTGGCCGTCTAGCGCGGTGGGCTGTGATTCTCCAGCAGTTCGACATCAGGTATGTGTCTCAGAAGGCCATCAAAGGGCAGGCATTGGCAGACTTTCTGGCCGCTCACCCGACCTCCGCGGATCAGCCGCTGGATCTAGGCTTTCCTGATGAGACCATTCTCTCGGTTGATCGAGCCGATCCATGCTGGCAGATGCACTTTGACGGTGCCTCCCGGAGCCCCACCGGTAGAAGACTCGATAATCCTAAGCTCAATAGAGTGGGCTTGGGCATCGTCTTCATTACCCCGGAGCGAGCCGTGCTGCCATACTCTTTCCTGTTGTCAGAGGGCTGTACCAACAATGAGGCGGAATACCATGCCCTCATCACCGGCCTCGAGTTGGCTCTCGAGATCGACGTGCCCCGTCTGTGCGTGAAAGGGGACTCTGAGCTGGTCGTTAAGCAGATCAATGGCGACTACGTTGTCAGGAAGCCGGAACTTGTGCCATTGTTGGAGTGCACCCTCCTTCTGATGGCCCGGTTCCCTTCTCGACCGGAAATTGTCCATGTTCCCCGGTCGCAGAACGGTCGAGCAGATGCTTTGGCCAGCCTGGCTGCGTCACTTGCGGAACCTGAACAGGACAACCTGATCGTCCGCGTGACGCGCCACAGGCTCATCGCTCCCGTTATCCCGGAAGAAGATCGCGGCCCGTTGGTAAGTAACCTCACCACGGTTGCCCCTATGCCCGGAGCCCCGAGTACCCCAGATATATCAGTCGAATCAGCCCGTGATTGGAGGGCGTCTTTGGTTGAGTACCTCCAACATGGCATTCTTCCGTCAGATCGGGCCGAGCGCGAGCGAGTTCGACGCCGCGCATCGCAGTTCGTCCTCCAGAGCAGTCCCGGCCTGGAGCAGATCCTCTACAAACGCGGATTTGATGGTGTTCTCCTCCGTTGCCTTCAGGGAGTTGAGATCCCACGAGTCATGCAAGAGGTTCATGCTGGTTCATGCGGCGCCCACCAGACTGGGCCGAAGCTGTCCCACCAGATTCGGAGGTTGGGATACTTCTGGCCCTCTATGATCCATGACTGCATCGAGTACGCCAGGAGGTGCCATGCGTGCCAGGTTCATGCGAACTGTGTGCATCGGCCGCCGGAGCCTCTCCATACCACAAGGTATTCCTGGCCCTTTGCAGTCTGGGGACTGGACGTTGTGGGACCTTACCCGCCGGCGACAGCTCGCCAGTGCCGGTTCATTCTGACCGCCACGGACTTCTTCTCCAAATGGGCAGAAGCGATTCCGCTCAGAGAGGTCAAATCCTGTTCGATTGCTGACTTCGTGACCTCCAACATCATCTATCGATTTGGAGTGCCTCACGCTATCCTCACGGATAACGGAACCAATTTCCGAGCAGCCGAGTTGAAGAAGTTGTACGCCAAGTATAACATCCGCTCGAACCATACATCTCGCTATCATGCGCAGGCGAATGGACAGATCGAGGCGTTTAACAAAACCCTCTCTAACATTCTGCAAAAGATGGTTGGTCAGAACAAGAAGAGTTGGCCGGACAAGCTCCCCAACGCCCTCTGGGCTTATCGGACGACGACTCGCAATTCCACCCAGATGACCCCTTATTCCCTGGTGTATGGAGCTGAGGCCGTCCTGCCCATCGAGATCCAGTTACCGTCCTTGCGCACTGCGGTCTACGACCAGCAAGCGCCGGACAGAGTTGCTGAAGCCCGTCTAGTCGAGTTGGAAGCACTGGATGAGAATAGACTTCGCGCTTTGCACAACTTGGAGAGGCATCAAAGCAGAATGGCTCGAGCTTTCAATAAGAAGGTTCGCCTCCGCTCCTTCCTGCAGGGTGATCTAGTGCTAGCCCTAAGAGCACCGATGATCCCCGGCAGGAAGCCGCCCAAGTTGGAGCCTAAGTGGGAGGGACCTTTTGTTGTCCACAAGGTCTATCCCAATGGCGCGTACTCCCTAGCGACTATGGATGGTGAGCGTGTCACTCCTCCCACCAACGCTAGGTTCCTCAAGCAATACTTTGCCTGAGTCTCCGCTTCGTCCTGCATGACGCTAAACTGCGCTTCGTCCTGCACGACGCTAAACTGCACTTCGTCCTGCACGACGCTAAACTGCACTTCGTCCTGCATGACGCTAAACTGCACTTCGTCCCGCAAGACGTTAAACTGCACATTCGTCCTGCATGACGCTAAACTGCACTTCGTCCCGCAAGACGTTAAACTGCACATTCGTCCTGCATGACGCTAAACTGCGCTTCGTCCTGCATGACGCTAAACTGCACTTCGTCCGCGCTGCAAGACGTTAAATTGCCAAGTGCTTCGTCCCGCATGACGCTAAACTGCACTACGTCCAAGCTACAAGACGTTAAACTGTTCAGCATTCGTCCTGCATGACGTAAAACTGCCCCTCAAGAACTACGTGCGGCTTGATTCCCATCCTTATGGGATACGTAGGACCGCCTGAACATTCATGTTTCAGGCCCAGCCCCATCCTTCGGGAATTTCCATCCCATCTTGGGCCCTTGACCCAGTTGCCCCCGGGTGTGCGGCGTATGGTGTGAGTGAGGGGCTATTCCCTCATTCACGTCGGTTTGCTCGTCACGCTGTACGCCCCCCACGTTTGGGGATGCCTTCTGCTTCCCCCTTCTTTTTTCCTCATCGTCCTGCATGACGTTAAACTGCACTTCAAGAACTACGTATGGCTTGATTCCCATCCTTATGGGATACGTAGGACCGCCTGGACATTCATGTTTCAGGCCCAGCCCCATTTCCCGGGAATCTCCATCCCGCGTTGGGCCTCTGGCCCCAGTTCCCCTCCTTTTTGTGCGAGGCGTATCGCGTGAGCGGGGGATTACGTCCTCATTCACGTCGGTCTACTGGCCGCGCCGTACGCCTCCCCCGTGTGTGGGACTACCTCACACCCCTCATCGTCCTGCATGACGTTAAACTGCCTTTCCAGAACTACGTATGGCTTGATTCCCATCCTTATGGGATACGTAGGACCGCCTGGACGCTTGTGTCTCAGGTCCAGCCCCGTTTCTTGGTTGATCACGGGGATCTGCCCCCCTTCGGTTGCTCTCAGGGTGAGTCCTCCGACCCTTTCCGGAGATCTGTTAACATGTTTTGGGTGCTTCGGTCTATGACTCGTAGTGTCGGATTCAATCCCGACAAGTCCTGTGTTGCTTGTCAGGCCCCGCGCTTCCTCTTGTTCGAGCCTTCACTCAAAGGGATCCTCGTTAGCGGTTTGGGTACGATGCCTCAGTGCTCTCCCACCGCTCCGGGTCGATTTACCGGCGGGTCTTGGGCCGCAAATCGATATGAATCCTGCGATTGGGCGGTTGATGCTCGTTTGCTTGCCCCGTCTTAGGCTGACGCGATCAGATGTTGTGTTGCGAATGCGTCAGCAACGTCCTTGATCGCCATGTCAGCTCTCTCAGGCTCTGAACATTGGTTGCGCAGTCCTCATCACACTCCGCCTTTGTGCGTTGTAGTGGAATCTTGACACTCTCTTCATACTGACCTCCGGTACGCCTCTACACGTTAGGCAGACCAACCAGGGTAATGATGTCGTTCGAGGCTCCCATGATCTGAGCACCAAGGATATATGCGGATGTTCTCCCCAAGGGCCATGCGTAGCTGGACCCTCGTCCCCATAAGGAGGAGGGAGTCGCCCGAACAATTGCGTTCTGGGCCCAGTATATCCGGAGGCTAGCATCTCTGTCCCTCGGGTGATGGACATATGCAGACCCCTATCCCAAGACTCTTCTCCTGGAATCGTGCGTGACCGCAGGGCTGGGTATGTTCCCACCTCCGCCGTGTCCGCCGTACCGCAATAAGCAGATTCCTCCATGGTCCGAACCACACGACCTTAAACTGTGTTGTCTGGTCCTACCACACGACCGTAAACTGTGATCGTCTTGGCCGCCCGACGAGAAACGGCACTGCATCGTGATGTCCTCCTCAGGGGACACTCATGTTGGGCGCTGGTTAATGACCACGCCATTCATCAATGCCTTCCATGGCTTGATTATTGTGGCGACGCCAGAGATTTCTCAATCACAGGCATGTCGCCGCACAAAGAAAAACCATTCATCTTTAAGGACAAACAAGAAATATCAAATGCCGCTCCTTTTGTGCGAGGGTCAGACCCGCACTCTTCCCCGCGCTGGTGCCCGATTGTGTTGCACCGCGCTTCAAGAACTACGTGCGGCTTGATTCCCATCCTTATGGGATACGTAGGAACGCCCGGATGTTTGAAACTTCGGGTCCAGCCCCCCATCTCTTAGAGATTTCCCCTTCTCTGGGGAATCCGCCGCCTTCAGGTCACCCTCAAGGCGTGTAACCCGACCCCTTGCAGTGGTCCACCGGTGTCAAGAGTACTCTGGTTTATTGCTAGGAGGGTCAGGATCCGCTTGGTCAGGTTTCCTCCACTTTTCAGGCTTCGTGCTCCCTTTCATTCGGACCCATCGTCTACGCCCTGGGTGGAGCCCCCGTGAACGGTTCGGACACAATGCCTCAGTGCTCTCCCACCGACTCGGGTCGGTACCCCCAATGGCCTCGGGCAGCAAATCGATATGAATCCTGCGATTGAGCGGTCGATGCTCGTTTGCTGCCTCATTCCATCAACGGTTAGTGCGATATTGATGCTGCTTTTCCGCCACGGTCGGCAGTACTCTCATATCGTCACGCCGGTGCTCCCGGTCCTCGAGTGAATGGCCGCATGATTCACATTTCCCACCTCCCATTCTGACCAGGTGAAAACTCGACACTCCTGACACTATCCCTCAGTGCATCTTCGCATGTCCAGGGGATATGACCAGATGCGGCGTACTTTGAGGCCCTTATGGTCCGAGCTCTAAGACCTTAAACTAAGATCTCCCCTTATGGTCCGAGCTCTAAGACCTTAAACTAAGATCTCCCCTTATGGTCCGAGCTCTAAGACCTTAAACTAAGATCTCCCCTTCTGGTCCGAGCTCTAAGACCTTAAACTAAGATCTCCCCTTCTGGTCCGAGCTCTAAGACCTTAAACTAAGATCTCTCCTTATGGTCCGAGCTCTAAGACCTTAAACTAAGATCTCTCCTTATGGTCCGAGCTCTAAGACCTTAAACTAAGATCCTCTAGCCCTATGGTCCGAGCTCTAAGACCTTAAACTAAGATCCTCCACCCTTATGGTCCGAGCTCTAAGACCTTAAACTAAGATCCAGCCCTTATGGTCCGAGCTCTAAGACCTTAAACTAAGATCTACCCCAAATGGGGTCCTACGTCCTGCATGACGTTAAACTGCACTCTCAGAACTACGTGTGGCTTGATCTCCAGCCTGATGGAGTACGTAGGAACGCCCGGGCATTTCGACTCGGGTCCAGCCTCAGGGATCGATAAGTCCCGCCCCTCCTCGTCGCCGGCCGTCTGGCCTGACTTCGGGTAGAGTGGTGCAGTCGTAATATTCTCCCCGATTCAGCTCGGGATGCCCCATCGCAAGGATGGGAAGCGACGGTTTCCTCGTCAGAGAGGTGCTGTCTGAGAATTGAGGTGACTCACGGCCAGATTAGTGCATCCGCCTAATACGCTTCCCCCCACGGTGGCGCAATTTTGAGAGCGTTGGATTCTGTCCGAACAAATCGTCACTTCGCCCCACGCTTCGCATGCCCTGTTGATCTGGATTTTCCACCCTTGTGTCTGAAGGAACCCCAAAGCGGTATTCATGATGACATGTGGTCCGCCTCCTGCAATATGAATGATGGCCTTTTTCGGTCCGTCTATTGCAGTTGTTATGGTCGATCTACTGTTCGCCTACCGTCTTGGGCATTTCCTGGAAGGCCGACCGTTGTGGATGTCTGGATTCGGGACACGCGATTCACCCTTTCTCATTTCCCTATGTTCGGATAAAATCTCAACGCCCCTAGCGTTGTCCCGCTCGTGTGTTGGAACAAGTTGAGGGATGATACATTGGTTAGGTCTGAGGTCTCCTTTCCTAGGAATGACCTCCCTCTTTTCTCCAGAAACCCAGGCCCAATTATGGATGCCTGATGCTTGGTTAACGCTCCCGCGAGACAATTTGTGGTCAAGCATGTTAAACCAAAAGACGCAGATAAATATGGCGATTTATACAAGTGGATCAAAATATTAAGTAGCGGAAGCAAATGTTCTGGGAATGGCAAAAAACAGCCCTAGGGATTAGCGTGCTGAATGAGTCTTTCTAATGCCGCTACCCTTTGGCTGGTGGCCTCCAGAGCTGCTTCTCGCTCTCTGCGTGCCCTCTCTTCGTCGGCGGTCGCAGCACGCAGTTCGTCGATCCTGGCCTGTGCACGCTCCCACTCGACTTGGAGTGTGACCATCTGCTGGCCCGCCTCCGTCAGCTGTACCTGAGCGTCGATCAGTTGTGCCGATAGTTGCTCCACAAGCTCGGTACATGCTGCGACGAAGGCCTCCTTCTCTGCCGCCTGCCCTTCGAGGCGCCGGACTTCCTGCTCTGCCGCGATGAGCGCCTGCGTGCTCTCCGACATGTCCCGACTTTGTGCGACGTCGGCACGTCGGCGGCTCTCGCGCATCTTCTTGGCCATGAAATCACGGACCGTCAGATGGAGGCGTTGAGCATCAGCTCCCCCGGCACACAGGAAGCGCATCCAGGTCTGAAGTGATCCCATGCGCCCCAGCCATTCCGATGGGTCTCGCTTGAGGAAGCGCTGGATGCACTTCCACCCCCTGCGTCGCGTTACCCGGCTATCCTCAACCGCCTCCGCGTCCGAGTCATCCATCTCCTCGGGGTCGGCAGGCCGGTAAGCAGGGAAGGCAGCCAGCAGGTCTGCTGCAGGGTCCGCCCCTGGGAGGTCCTCACGAGGGATAGGTTCCCCAACATCCGGGCAACCTTCTTCTCTCTCCCCAGCGGCGCTGACACCCTCGTCAGCCCCCAACCTCTCTCCGGTGGCAGCACCGCCGACGTCCGCAGCCCCTTGATCAGCAGTTGGTGGGGCCGGCTCGGTTTGGGAAGCCTGTTCCGGAGCAGGCGGCATGTCCACCACTGGTCCACTCGTAGATGGCCCGGGTTCGGCAACCCGACGAGCCTCCAATGTTGAGATCACTGCGAGGGGCATGCCATGGTTAGTCACGGATCGTCAATGGCAAGCACCAGCAGTAAAGTAGGGAGACTTACGGGAGTTCGGAGCGTCATCTTCCGCTACCCCGGTCGCCACAGGAACAGTTGCAGTAGGGGACCCCTTAGCGCTTGACAGTTCGATAATGGGTGCCTGGCCCCCGCCTTGTCCTGCTGGCGCCTCTCCTACTCCTGTTGAGGACGCCTGACCGACGTCCGTGTGCTCCTGAGAAGGATGGAGAAACGGGTTAGAAGCTGCATAAGAGAATGGATGAGGCAAGTTGAGTAGGGATAGAAGCGGACCTCGAGGAGCTCAGTGACATCAACGTTGTCAGAGCCGGCCACCTCGCCGCTCTCCCGTGGGCTCCCCCGATGGGACCTTCCCTCGGAGCCTTCATCCTCCCCCGTCTCCTCCTCCTCATCGGAGTCGTTACTGTCATCTTCTTCCGGCGGCATCTGTTCCGGAGCGGGCTCGAGACCGAGCATCACCTTCACCAGAAGGGATGGCTCCGCACGCTGACCACGTTGGCGCGCGTACTCGTCCATGGCCGTCAGATATGCATATTGCCGGTTGAAGTCCACCCTGTCGGTGATCTGGAGGCGCCCGACCTCTGGCAGATAGATTCCTTCTCTGAGTATCTTTCGCCAGATGACGTCGGTCCCCAGTGACTGCCGCAGGGTCATCCAGGCCGACCACAGCGCCGGGAAGACTGCATCGTGGGAGGGTTCGAGCAGACGCCTCACCTGCTTCCCGGGCCGCTCCTTGACCGCCGCATGTGCCCCCTCTCTGGGCGCCGAGGTCGTAGCGGCAGCCTGCGATGCGCCCGCCGCCGAAGTCCCTGCTCGCGCCGGCCCCGCTGCTTGGCGCGCCTCCGTTCTCCCCCGTGTGGCGGCACCTCGCCTCCTCCCTTGACGCCCGGTCTCCGCACGGGTAGCCTCGAGCCGCCGAACTAGCTTCCGCAAGAGCCCCTCAGGGTACGCGATGGCCCAGTGTTCGGCATACTCGGTTGCCAAGCCTGCGTCGATCCCGGTAGGAGGGAGAGTGATGACGTCGCCAGAGCCGAAGGCGACGAACATCAGCCACATCTGGCGAAGGACGCAAGGGTTCGTCTCCTCCCGGACAGCGGTGAATACCCTCTTCGGCATCCGCTGAAGGCACCCGAACTGCCTGGCGAACCGGGTCGGCACGTAAGGCTCGCAGATCACCTTCCCGTCGATCCGAGTCACGAGCACCCCGCCCCGCATGTTCAGGAAGTATTCATGCTGCTCCAGCGGGCCCTGTCCGTTGTCGATCATCTGGCCGACGGGAGTGGGGAACGGGCTGAAGTTGAAATTGGCATGATTGCCAATCCGAACCCTCACGCCCTCCTCACTGAGGGTCATCGGAGCGACCCCCGCAATGTTCAGCAGGGAGGGTCGCAGGCCGTTGCCCGGAGGACTGATGGCATTTGGGAACGTATACCCACCAAGGTGAGCAGCCACCCAGCCGTGGAAGAACTGAAAGGGCCCACAGATCCTTCGTGGCGACCCCCCTCGTGAGATGCGTCCCAGAATGGCGTACAGCCTCGCCAGTACTGGGACCCCGAGGTTGTACCTCTTATTGGCAGCCATGGCGCCCGCCATCGCCAGCGTCGCCGGGCGAACGCCCATCCTCGCATCCCGCACTGGCAGGAGCCACCCGCTCAGAAAGGCGGCCAGGAACGCCGCGTACCGGACGTTCGGGTCCCGGGCCTCGATGACGCGGTACCCCCATGAGCGGTAATCGCCCGTCTCCAGGACCCGCCAGTACGACCCGTTCCGGCTCCTCTGAGCTGCGGTCGGGCACCGCTTCCCCCTGCCTGGCATCTTGACCGCCGGGTCATGCTCCAGGAACTGGCCGAACCAATCCTTGTAGGCTATGTCCTTCTGGAAGTATTGGATCCCGAGCCGCTGCGTAGCCAGGTCAAGAAGATGCCAGGTCAGAATGGGAGTCCGTGACCTGTCCTCCCAGATGTTCTTCGGGGGCAGGAACTCATCGTATTGGTAGCCCTCCAGCGGGATACCTCCGATGCAGTGGATGTCCCAGAGACCGATGCCGACCTCCCCATGGTGAAGATGGAAGGTGTTGGTATCCGGGGACCAGCGAGTGAACAGCTCCGGCCCGAGCTCAGACTGCTGGTAGAAGTGGAACTGCGACGTCCACACCGCCTCGAACAGGCCGATGTACCGCAGCTCCTCTGCGAAGTGATCGCAAGTGTGGCGTACCCAGAACGCCCAGGCCCATTCACTGGTAAAGTTGCCCCCAGACCGCAAGTCCCAGTCCTTCAGCCAGCCCTTGGTGTCGTCCGTGACGCTCTGGCGATATATGCTCGAGTAGAGGGCTGGAGAATTCTCCGCAGTAGGCTCACCCCCATCAATGGTTCGCGTCATCGGGTTCAGGACATAGACATCCAAGTGTCTGGTCTCCCTGGCAGGATGCCCATTGTTGGTGATGTTATAGCGGAGAAGCTCGTCCTCCCGGGTCACCCAGGTCCGCGGCGCATCAATCTCGAACCCTGGCACCGGAACCTCATCTAGGATGCCGAAGTTCCAGAGCGGCAGGTTGTCCGACAGTGGATATGTCTTCTGGGCCGGCGTTAGTAAGTCGAACAAGGATTGATTGTTAGAAACAATCTCCTTGGCTCCGTAAACCTCCTCGTTCGTCGCCATCTCGGCTCTGCGAGTGGCGGCATCCCCTTCATTTCCTCTGTGCGCGGCCATCTCGGAAGATTCGGGAGTCGTGCGGGTTAAGGGATGAAGCGTGCGGGATCGGACGAGGCTGGTGGAAAAGTTTGAGAGGCGGCGCGCAATCCTAGTGGACGGCGCGCAATCGGGAAGTCCTTCGCGAAGAACCCCGGGTATTCGCGCAAAGACAGAGCGAAGTCCGGACGGTTTTGCGCGACGAGCGAATTCCGCGCCGGAAAAGGCAATTTCGCGCACGAGAGCAAAGAGGCTTATCGCGCGGAAGGCCAGTGTACGGCCCGGAGGGACCCAGTGCCCCTATTTATAGGCGAGGCCGGGGTCCGCGCTGCGCGGAAAAGTCTTTGCGCGACCGCATCGACCGATTGCGCGCCTGACACCCATTTTTGCGCGCCACAGTCCCGCGTCGCCCAGGAATTCGGCATTCCGGCGTCTCCCTCGGAACCCGATCGTTGCGACCTCTCGCCGATCAGATTCCGAGGGGGGGCTTTTGTAGACGCCGGAAAAGTCCGTTCTTCCCAAACGAAGCTCCGGATGCGGAAAGCGAGGTCATATTTGGAGTCGGAAGGATGTTTCGGAGGGCCCGGAGGCCTTGCGCGGAATTTCAGAGGCCCGCGCGCAAAGGTGATGGTCCGCGCGCAAAACCCCCGGGATGCGCGCAATGCGCCGGGCCGGCGCGCAGATTTTGCGCGCCGCAGGCCCGCGCGGCTCACTTTGCGCGCCGTGTCCGATTCCGCGCCCGCAAGAAGAATTTCGCGCTCGCGCCTTGGATTCCGCGCCCGGGGTTGCCTATAAATATAAGGCGACCCCCAACGTTTCAAAGGTTGCTGGAAGTCGAAACGTCTCTCGTGCGCGCAATTCAACCCCTTCCGCGCGCAATGACGAACTTCAGGTAACCTCCTTTCTTTCGCGCAAGAAAGCCTCGGGGTCCGCCTTCGCGCGCAATCCCCGCTGGCTCCTTTCATTTGAATAAAAACTCACCCTAAGGCCTTTGCGCGCAAAAGAACCCGCTTGCGCGCAATTGCCCCCGGGGTGCGCGCAATCCGGCCCGATTGCGCGCACCCCCCCTTCTTTCAAGTGGCCATTCGTTAAAGAATGAGCCGTTGCCCCCGCGCGCTATCCGAAGCCCGGTGTGAGCATTCTCAAGCATCCGCGCGCAAGGCGCTGGCCCAATTGCGCGCCAGCCGCCCCGATTGCGCGCCGGCCCGCAGTATTGCGCACAAAGCTTCCTTTTTTGCGCGCAAACTGCCAGGGTCGTCCCCGTTGACCTCCTAAGGGTACCTGCCTGCGTGGCGCCCGATGCTCCTCATCCTGGGTGCCCGCACCGTGCGTTGTCTTCCCGTGCGGCCCTCCAGGTTCGTGCGAAGTGACATGCACCCATCGTCCGGCAACCTATGCCCAGCATGACGTTAAACTGCACCTTCGTCCGGCAACCTATGCCCAGCATGACGTTAAACTGCACCTTCGTCCGGCAACCTATGCCCAGCATGACGTTAAACTGCACCTTCGTCTGGAAACCTATGCCCAGCATGACGTTAAACTGCACCTTCGTCTGGCAACCTATGCCCAGCATGACGTTAAACTGCACCTTCGTCCGGCAACCTATGCCCAGCATGACGTTAAACTGCGCATTCGTCCCGCATGACGTTAAACTGCGCATTCGTCCCGCATGACGTTAAACTGCGCATTCGTCCCGCATGACGTTAAACTGCGCATACGTCCAGCATGACGTTAAACTGCATATTCGTCCAGCATGACGTTAAACTGCACATCCGTCCAAGCTGCACGACGTTAAACTTCCTAGCCCCCATCGTCCGCGCTGCAAGACGTTAAACTGCAAGTGTTTCGTCCTCAACACACGACGTTAAACTGTACTTCGTCCGGCAAGACGTTAAACCGTCCGCTTCGTCCTCAACACATGACGTTAAACTGTACTTCGTCTGGCAAGACGCTAAACCGTCCGCAACCTGATCCCGTGCTCTGCACGCAGGGTCCCCCCGGTTTGGATGTGGCCCCCACCCGCTCGTCTCTGCAGGGATGTCGGGATTGCCCCTCTTTAGGGACGATTTAATGGGAGTGGCTTTTCCCTACGGGGGCAGGGTATTACAAACCCCTAGTTTCTCGTGGGAGGCTGCACATGTGTATCTCCATTGCGCCTCCCCACTGCCGAAGCCAGTAGAGGGTCTGACTGGGATCGAGGTGTCTTCTGCTTTCGGTCCAAGTCCCTTCCAACTGAGTTTTGCAGCATCCGGGCTGCCCCAAGTGCATAAGTCCTGACAGAATGAACTACGTGGACTTTGATCCCTGTCTTCTATACAGGGTACGTAGGAAGCCTCCCTGAGGTCCAAGCCCACCACCTGGTCGTTCCGATCGTATTTACGTCCGTTCGTCCATCAGTGGACCCCCCCAGGGTTCACGCTTGCGTTGATTCACCTATGAATCCGCCCCTGTGGAAGACTGCCCGTGTGTATCTCCACGGTGCCTCCCCACAGCCCCCCTTTTCCATTTCCCCTTTTATCGTCCAGCATGACGTGAAACTGTGATCCACCCGGCCGTTCCATCCCCCTCTGTGCGAGGTGGTTCGGTTCAATCCTCCGCCCGGCGGCCTAGACCTCTTCGTGAGTCGGCTTGCCGACGTCCAGCATGACGTTAAACTGTATGCCCGAACTACGTTGACTTTGATCCGTGTTAACGCGCGGTACGTAGGAAGCCCCTCTGGGGTCCAAGCTCTTCACTTCATCATCCATCCTGATCCTTACCCGGGCCGCCACATCCCGGTGGGGTCATGCCACTTCACTCCACTCCACGTTGCTTGGGAAGCCGCCCATGTGCTGGCCCCAGCGTCGGAGGTTCCCCGCAAGGGGTTCTGTCATCTGATCCACTTTTCGTGTTGATCGGTCCGATGCCGTCCCCGCTGGACGTTAAACTCGCGGCATACCCCGTGTTGAACACGGGAAGCTGAGGAAAACCTCAGGTGACACAGTTCCCCGCACCTAGTACGGGATGCCTCAGGCCATTATGCCTTCGAGAAGCCCTATTAGGGACGGAAGACAGATGTGCAGAGCCGCAGTGTTACGACACGCCCCCAGCACCCAGAGCCACCCGACCTTCTCACCGCAGGTTGCTGCCCCGCCCAGACTCCTTGGAACGTCCGGGCGGAAGCAGCGTAATTAACCGGTGTCCATGAAGATATGGCGCCGGGAACGAGATTCACGAACATTCTTAAGTCTATGAGGGAGACCCGGATTAGGCGACGAGTTCCGAGGAGACGTCCAAGGAAGGAGGAGCCGACATCCCATCATCCCGGTTTCGATCAAGGAGCAGACGCCCCTGAATAAGGGACGGATGCCGCCCGCCCTTGGAAAGCGGGACTGCGGGACCACAAGCCGCGCGCCCATCCCCTCGGGTTGACGGGTGCACGCGCGAACGCGTCCTGGCGGAACAGCGTAACCCGACACACATCCGCACCGAAACAAGAACGACCGACTATTGATTGGGGAACACAATGGCCTACCATCAACCATGGACCACAACAGCTTACCGTCGACTGGGTTTGGTCCATTTGGAGGCTTCTAATGTACCCTTTCTAGGAGTCAAATATCAAATCCCACGTTGTTCTAATGGGTACAATTTAACATCTTGTGGGATAAAAAGAAGCATGCATCTTATCATCATGGAGGATAACAATGGATCGACGAGAAGTGTTCAGGACTAATGGGTGTTGGGCTTGAATATTAGGGAGGTTTCCTATGCACCCTTCCTAGGAGACAAGGATCAAAGTCCACATATTAAGTAATGGAGGATATAGTTTAACATCATGCGGGATGAAGGTGAACTGGCGCAAAGAGGTCTGGACAAGTAGGTGTTGGGATTGAACCTCAGGGAGGCTTCCAATGTTACTTATATGGGATATAATGATCAATGTACAAAGAGTTCGGGATGGAGTATAAATTTTAACATCATTTTGGACACAGGTGAACTGACGTGAAGGGGTCGGGACAAGTAGGTGTTGGGAATGAACCTCCGGGAGGCTTCTAACATACCCTTTATAGGAGACAAGGATCAAAGCCCACGTACATTGGGATGGATGATATAGTCTAATGTAATGCAGGATGATGGTGAACTGATGTGAAGGGTTCAGGACTAGTAGGTGTTGTGCTTGAACTTTAGGGAGGATTCCTAAGTACCCTTCCTAGGAGATAAGGAAAAATTCCATGTAGTTCGGGAGGGTTTGGGACTTACATGCTAACGCGGCCCATAAAGGATGTCATGGTCTATACTTACTCTAAGCCCACATGAGTCATTCTTGGTGTGAGAAACAATAGAAAGCAATGCCATAACGGTCACTTCGTGAAAGGTGACTGCACAGGAATTGGAATGGGTAATACACATGGTTAACATCCCAAAGAAGACTCATGGGCTTACGTGTGGTAAGTGGCCTAGGGAGATAGATATTGGGACTTACTCTAGGATAGAGGCCCAGTGGAGACAAAGCCCAGAGGGAGAAGGATGGTATAACTAAGGTACATGTTCCCATCTCTCCTGTGGTCATTGGAACCAAATAAAAGAGGAGGAGTAGGGATTCTACCTCCCAGAATAAAGGATAGGGGCATACAGCAGGATGGTTTCCTTTCCCCATTGACAGACACCACCACAACAAGGTGGATTTCAATCCATGTGAGGAAGATCTCACTCCCATGGAGATGAATGGGAATTGAGAATGTCCGATATGGGGAACCCCATGTATATTTCATAGGGTAAGGCCACAGTATAACATCATTTTCAGATGACGATGTCCCTTGGCAGTTTAACATCTTGCATCTCGGACTAGGTGAGTTCACTTCGCATCCCTAGGACATACATAACTGGTACTCATTAACCATTGGTGAAGGGAAGGCACCGGCAATGTCGTGGAATTGGGGTATTGTAGAGTGATCCATTGAGGGGATCATATTATTGTGGCTATGTGAAGAAGTAATAGCCATTATCATGCCTGTGTGAAGAAGCATAAGGCTAAGCAACGCAACGTAAATCATCATCCAATGTACCTTGAAATCACATCACTTTAACATGGACGGTTGTATAAGATAAGTATGTTTGATACAAGGGTGTTTCACATAAGAGGGGCTCAAACATGGTGACTTAAGATAATTATGGAACATGGAGTGAACAAGGAGTGAGGATTGAGTGAAAAAGAAGGGGTTATCATGCAATATGCATGAAAATGGGAACTAGTGCAGGCAAAAAAACCAGGTTGTGAAAATTAATGATTTTTCTGTGTAATTGGTGGTGATTTATGCATAATAGAGGAGCTTTGTGTGAAAAAGTAATATGTTTTCACACAAGTAATGGGACAAGCGTGCAAATGTACAATCAATGAAGGAACAATGCGGGGGTCAGGACCTAGGGGGTTTTCACAATGGCAGACCCCTGTGAGAGCTATCCCGAAAAATCATGTACCTGAAATTCATCTTTTGCACATAGAAGAGGTGTATTACAAGCAAGGGAGAGAGTTCTAATTCATCATCCCGGAAGAGAGGGTGTCTCCTTCAATTTATAGGTGATCGAGAGCTTTGGGGGGGGGGGGCGCATAATTCACCATGTGCTGAAAACCCAATGCATCAGTTGGCCGTGTAGAACATTCCGCACGACACACACAAAATCTCATGGGAACGTGAATTTTCACACCATTGGGGAGGTTTTACATGAACTTCACTGATTTTATACACAGTCTTTCATCCAGTCCTGAACTAGTTCGCTCATGTGAAATTTTCCTTCAGTTTTCTCAAAATGTCAGCATGAGGCCTATAGCGGATTGAAGCGGCTACAATAGCCCTACACGACCTGCTCACGTATCCAACTCACCCTATAAGAAATAAGTATATCCATCGAGATATTTGATTATCACACAACTTTAGTAACAGTCAATATGGTATTGATTCAACAGTAAACCATCCATATGAAATATTAGGTCAAAACCAAACATCTCTAAAACATCAGATCCCATAAAAAAGGATATCCTCCAACGTCTAGTGCCCAACCGTTATACTGTCTGATATTCTCGACTTGTATGCCCAATTGAGTATCAAGTTAAATTACCCCACAAGAACTCTCCATATTTAAAACCAAAACAACTATGAGATGAGATGAAATAAAAGGGTACTTTCACCAATATCAAATAACGGAATATCGAGTGTAGACTATACATGAATCATACCTCAAAAATAGATGGTCCTGCCTCTCCACCTTCATGTGTGGTTTGGAATACATGGAGATCACCTTCTCCTCTACCCTAGGCTATAGCTTGAGTACACTGTACTTATCTTCCCCACTGGTTTGGATGATCTCTCCCTAGAGTTTCACATCCACCACCCCTACCAGTGCGGCCCGTGGAGCTCCAACTGCCTTCCTGATATAAGGATACAAAAGACCTTACATTACATGACTTCTACCTCTAACTTCCATCATTTCCTGATAGTCGTGGCTTCCTACAGAACCTACACACATGTCCTATCCTGCCACATGCTCGACACGCGACAAGTGGTTGGGGAAACTGGCCACGCATGTGCCCCGGAAAACCACACTAATAAAAAAACACCTGATTACCACCCTGAGAGTCTTCCCCCCACTTTTGACTTCTGTGTGTGCTTAAAACCTTCTAAAATTTTCCATAATGATGCTTCTTAATATCTAAAGATGCATCACTTTTTCACACAAATAGCACCAAAAGGTCACTACCTGAAGCCCCCTTCAGGTTCCCCTATAAGATAAGGGCTTCATCCACTACCTCAATATTCCTTTTTATGAGGATGATATTCACCTGAGACCAGATCAAGTGTCTCATCCCATCCAAAAAACGTTTTTCCATAGCTGCCTCATATCCTGTTAACTATAGAACGAAACATCACAAATCAGTGAAGCGACTAGCATAGTCCATTACCGACATTATCACATTGGTAAATATCCTAAAATCTATAGCCATCACCTACCTCAATGTTTTTCAGAAAATGTCTTCGAGAATATTCCCTTGAAAATTCATCCACATCATTACTTCGGTATACTCTAGTCAAATAATGTTGTTCCAGTAGCGCCGTTCTTGGCCTCTCAGCATATATGCTACAAACTTGACTCACCTTTCAAAACAAGTCTATAAATGGTCAAGACTAGTCTGTATGGACTCTAACCAGAACTAAACTACCTATAGCCCACCCTCTTGAAAAAAGTTTCAAGGGATTTGTGGATGAAACTCCCTAGTCAACTCGATCATACTCAGTGCAACCTGACCTAGTTTTTATTCACCATCTGCATAAAATGATAGATGTTCTCGTGGAACTGCTCTTCCCAATAATTTTGAACCACTGGGCCCCCTTTCTCCACTTCTGGGAAGCATTCTTAGAAACATCCTCCAGTCAACCAACCAGCACACGTCTTTGTGGACGTATTACTCTACAATTCCAAACATCATATTTCGAACATTGGCTATAAAGATTTCATGAAAATATAATGGAAGGATCATCACTATCAATAATCAAATCATTTCCCATACACTACCCATATGATCCTAATCACAACCGGAACTCTACCCTCAACCACCCCAACATGGTCAAGGATAACTCGACCAAAAACTCACACTATTAAAAACCATACATTCCATACCATTCCGACCATTTTATTGGAACCAATTTTTCATCATTTTTATGAAATCAAATGAATCATATTCTCTATTCCCCACATGCCCATACCGTGTGTGTGCCAAATATGAAGCATGTCTCTTATTTATAATGGTTCCTTGAATTATTCATGAATGCACAACCCAGTTCCATTCTAAACATGAGTGAAATATCATAAAACTACCACATCACACCACTTGGGAATCACTAAATGGTGAAATATCATCAAATTTAACAAAACAAAACATGGAAGACAATTCCCACACTAGGTGACTCAGATTTTTACCCATACATGGGTTAGCTAATCCCAATAACGAGCTCATTACCAAGGCCCAATGCTATCATAATATCATACCTACCATGCCCAAATAGTAAGAAAGAGAAAATAACTCTTATAATACCACATTATAATGTCATCGATCTAGGAGCCACTAAACAGGTTCCCTGATCTGGGTCACCACATAACATTAAACGCTCCACTCCTTATGCCAGAGGTTGCAGACCAGCAGCAGGGGTATAAGAGTCATGTGGGGGAGACTATACCCTATTTTTTAGAGGTTGACATAACGAAAAAAATATACAATTGAGTAATAAATATAAACACAACAATGAAAATGCATCAATAACCACCCCCTATAGCTTAACAACCGTATCCAACAGTAATTATGCCAGGTCATGATGTAGTGCCAAGTGAACAACCAAAAAATAATGGAATATAGTGGAATCCACAAAATGGCACAGGATTGAAGTTATGGACCTACTCCATGCACATACCAAACCTAACTTACTTCTTTATCTCAATGCCCTTGCCACTTTCTTAACCTTTACACATGAAATCTGCTCTTGTACCCAACAACGACTCGTGCAGGGTGTGAGTAATAGTCAGTATGACACCACCAATGGTGTCTTAAAAATATCCAATCAAATATATTTTGTATGAAAGTGGTAAATAATTTCTTGTAATTGAAAATAGTTCATAAAGCCATTCTATATTATGATATATTAAGTAATGCAACCCTTTAAGCCATGTTTAAAACTTAATCATCTCATTGTTTAGTTCAACAATTTTTTATGCATTTAAGGGATTAGGTATGTTCAATATTTTCATGGAATATGGGAATAATCAAATCCTATATCACTAGGAATCACATCACAATAACCACCTTATCCTCGCCTCGATGACTTAGGACGGTAGGAAAGAAATGGTTTGGGAAATCGAACATCATCTCCTTCCATAACCCATGCATTTTGAGGGTGTATATTGGAACCTCAGTCAAACATGGCATGCAGGAATAGAACCTAATGTCTATACCCCACTCTACCAAGCCATGTGCACATGCTTATTTATCAATTTCCACACAACCACATTACCACCATGTGTGCCCAATATAATTAGAAACATCACACCAATATCAAATAAATGGGAAAATTAACATTATGCCACATCCATTAACACAGTCATCATTTGTACCCCATAATAATTTATCCCCATTTCACATTTATCATTCCTATCTTATAATGCATATTCATGCACAAACCTAGTCTCTAAAAATATTATCATTAATCAAATTTATACATTTTAAATTCCAACCAAATAATCCTTTAGCCTTTAACCACTTTAGAAACCACAGTCCAAAACCCTTATAACTCATCACATAACCCAATTAACACATTCACTATGTTTTACAACAGTGTGATTTAAATATATACCTTACGTTTCTGTTAGCCCATTTGGAAGGGTCGGCGCACCCCATGGGTGGACCTGAAAAAAGTCACAGCATCCTCTATGCATCCCATGGAGATCATGAGCAGTTAGTTTGGGTATTTAGTCACTTAGTGCATCACATTATTCTAACAGTACCCAGCACACATCAAAAATAGAGTAAGAATAAAACCATATATGGCCAAATCTAAATACAAAAAATTGGATATAACATGTAGAACATGTACCACAAATTTGTTAGAGTATTCAGCCTTAATTGGGGCCTTATATCCAAAGCTAAACCCCCTTAGAAAATTCACCCAAAATATCACCGAAAAATAAGGGGTTTGGAGAATTGGAGAGAGTGAAGAAAAAGACACAAACCCTAATCAAGAAATGGAAGCAAAGAGGGGATTAGCCTTACCCTGGTCATAAATACATAGTTGATGGAAATCCAAATGGCCTAGGATCGATGGCTAATCACCTCTAAGAAGATATTATAATCTTGGATCGTCACTTGGGTTCATAGGAGGAAGAAGGAGGAATTCTTGAGTGGAACATAAAACTATTGTAATGGTAATTTTTGTAATTTTCTCAATGTTACAGGGCCGCACGGTCTACCCTCATAGTTTAACAAACCGTGGAAAAACCATGCAGATTCTACTATCAAAAAACACCCCCTTTGCGCGATTTCATGCGCTGATCATTGTGATTAAGAATATCCATACGCAAAATGTGCAACAGCCCAGAAAATCCTTTTTCTTCCTTTTTTCATAACTGAAGCCCCTAGAAAACTACGTAATCATCTCATGAACATGAAAAAATTATACTTAATTAAAAGATTGTACATAAACCGAAATTTAAACAAAGGATACCTTATTGAGAAATCTAGTATCATACAAAATGAATTCATTATAAATCAACTGATTAGAAATGAAAAGAAAAAATTCATTTGAAAGTAAAAGAAATGTTTTATCTGCAATTTTTTATACATACAATTTGTTTTTATCATAAAAAATTAATTTAATCATGATTGTTGTATTATTAAATAGATATTCAATTAAATTTCTTATAATTCATAGAATTTTTTTTCCAGGCATGGAATAATAATAAATCTAATTTTATGCTTAACAATTTATTTTTTTCAAAAAAAATGGTTTCGTCGCATTTTACGCATTTATTTTTAAATTAATTATTTACAATATTAAGATATCATTTATAAAATATAGAATTTATCTTTTCAATGAACATGTGAATATTTTATTAGTGTAAATATTTTATAACACTCTAAAAAGTACATTTTTATTCATAGAAGAAAATACTAATTTTTACTAAAAACATCCTTTTAATTTATATGATTTTAAAATTTAAATTTTGTTTTTAAATATTGTTACACGAAATATTAGTTTAGTTATATATCTATTAACCCAATTTATATAATTTGTACCAATTTCATGTTTAATTTTGATATAAATACTATTAATACGAATGAAAACGTGTCTTTGAAAAATAAATATTTTTTGATTGTTTGTGGATTTAATTTAAAATTAGATTCTCCCACTTATGTGACTAATTTCTTTTAGACTTCATTCTATATTTAGAATAATTATAACTGAAATTAGATATTAATATCAACATAATTTTTTCTTATAATTAATAGTGAGAATAATATAAATTAATTTTATTTTTTACGGTTATAATATGGTTTTACATGTTTAATGCACCAATATTAAAATTAATTTTACACACACATAATACATTTATCTGGTAAATTGAATTCAATATTTATAATGCATTTTTTCAAATTTATCATGTAGGGTTCATTTATTTTATGTCTAAAATAATAAATTACCTAGGTAAATAAAAAAATAGTTACGATGGTGAAACTAAAAATATAAACTTAGTAAAAAATAGAAGTCAAGGATTAATATGTATTAAACATAAATGTTCTTTGGTGGGTGTTTGGATAAAACATATGAATAATATAATCCATTATTTACTAATTTTTGATGCATTTGGCTTGAGTTTCCTTCAATTATTTTATACTGTTGGGTATTTACAAAAATAACACTCCTCAATTATAACAAAAAAACTCCTCCCCTTAGATATTAATAACTAATAATCCATTGGGATTAATAAAACCCTACAAAAATCTATTCAAAAATTACTTATCCATGTTCTAGATCTGATTTTCATCCCGGATAACCTACCACAGGGCCTTCATAAGTGTTCCAAAGGATGTTATTATAAGCGAAGGTAATTTTCTTCACTAATACCATTATTTTAATTATTCTCTTTCCACTTTTTCATATATTAATTACTATAATATAATAAAAATATTATATTCCATATATTGATATGTTAATGTTTTAATATGAAAACCAATATCCATCTCCTATGCAATCAAATGTGAAGCGAATCAATAAATCATGTTTAAGATGAATTGCCACCTCACGAACCAATGAAATTATTTTCCCATCACTACCTCTCATGGATGGTGTTAAATATGGAGTTAATTTTTCTATATGATATTAATTATATAATTAAAATACTATAATAATAATATCACACGTGGCTTCTTACATTCCAATCTATTATAAATGATAGCATTTCTCATGTGGAGATGTGGACTGCCGCCTCCATGAAGTGATGTGATTCAATTTTATATTTATTTTATTATAGAGAGTAAAAAGAAAATAATTAAGGATTGTATTTGAAATTAATGACATAAAATTGATTCTATAAGGTTATATATTATTTAGCATTCTTTTATTCCATCTTTTGAGAAAATGGATATAATGTCTATGTGTAGTTACGATATACCACCTCCATAAATAGTGTAATTTATTTTCTATGTTATAATTCTATTAATTACTCTAAATTCATATATATAATGAATGTATATGTGATAATTATATCATGGATAACATTTTATAAACTAGGGAACCATGATCAATGAAAAATAAATGAAAATAAATAACCAAAATATTCAAGGAAGACGAAGGATTTTTTACTCAAATAACGAATTTAATAAAAAAATGTTAATAAATGGAAAATATAATATTGTAAGTAAATAATATATGGTATGTTATATATGATTACTAATAAAAAGATATATTAATAAAAAACGTATATTTATTATACCATTTGACTGAACATGGAAAAATAATGTTGATACTTTATTTAATAGATTTTCACCATTCATTTATTTCTCTTGGTCAAAATCCAATGTCACCATTTAATTATTTTTCGTGATTTATTTATTTCCCATGAATTTATTTTAAGATAATTATAATGAAAATTAATGTCTATATATAAACATATAATGCTCATTCTTTTATTAGTCTTGTGTTTCAAATGTTACTAAAGTAAATGCGGTTTTATTCTACAATCTATTTATTTTTTTGGGATTTGTTATGATTATACATATAATGATGAAATATTATTTTATATCACTCAATAAATCATTAGTTTCATTATCATTTAGTTATATCGAGAAATAACAATTTTTTACTTTCATTTTTCTCTCTTTAGATAATGAATATATGAAGAGATGTTTTTAAAATGAAAACATAGATCATTTCTCTCTTCAGTCGAAAATAATTTTTCATCCATGTTTATGTTTTTGAAAAAACATTAAAGTTTGTTTTTAATATTCTTAATTATTTTTAAATTAGTTTTTATCCTTGATTGAATATTTACAAAAATATTTAAAATGAATTCTCTTGTCATTTTCTAAATGATGTACTTTTAAATTTTTATCGACAATGTGAAAGGAATATTTATTTGAATGGGGAAAACATGAAAAATAATTTATATATCATGATACATTTATGATTTAAATCATCATTTATATGTATATACTGTAATTTACAAGGAATATGTTTTATTTAATATTAGTAAAAATTAATATTTTATAAAATTGAAATAATTTTATACTAATGAAATGTTATATGTGTTATTTCAAAATAATTTTATATCTAGAAGGCTCCTATTTATGATGAATATATGATTATGAAAAAAATTTATTTTCCTTATGTTATTCTATGAGGAAAGGTTGAATTGTTTATGAAATGAATTTTTTCATAGTGGTTATGCATTGATGAATATATTATAATCCTGTGGAACAAAAAAATTTGTATTATGTGATTGGTGGGATCTATGTCTCCTTATAATGCATTGGTTAGTCATTATTATCTTATTATATGGGTGGTGAACTTTCCATTTTCCACTGATGAAAAAATCATAAAGAACTCCACTAAGGTACAAATCTGTCACCAAGGTGATTTAAAGTTTCCACATGGCTGACATTATCCTTCATCTGAGAGCTCTCCCACTTAAAGATAATTTTCTGGGTTTTTCTGTTTTTTCACTTGATGATGGCCTTTAAAATGAAGTCTAGTTATATCATGTTTACTACTTTCTCATCTAATATGTAGTTGAGCTTGAGCCTTAAAGAGATCTGTCTGTTTCATCCGGTCATCACTATTCCCTTCTCCAATGACCTAGATGGTTTTTCCTAGAACGTATATGGAATCCTTGGGATCAAATGGAATTCTTGGTGGATATTCAACCATTTCCCAGAATAGGATCTTGGGTAGCTGTTTTCTGATTCGATAGTGGGTAGCGTTGGTGATGATGGATTCTTGTAGGCTTCCTCTGGGACCGTTTTGGATGAAATTACTAGAGGTGTATATGATCCATCGACTGGTATTGGCCTCTTCTATCCATAAGATCAGTGCTGGAATCTTGATGGATCTTAGGTATGGTATTCTCCTAGTTAGGGTTAGCATTTTATTGGGTTTTTCCGGCCTTATTAGGCCATACCCAGTTTTTTTTTTCATATTTCTCATAATCATCCAATGTGGTGGATATTCTCTTAATATACAATGACCACATCAGAAAGTTTTGTATGAAGAAATTTTTGGGATCACAAGAGGTTTTTTGGCCAGTGATGGGAACTTACCCTCAACACATTCGTGGGGCTAGAAACACATTTTTGAACTTATGGAGTGTATTAGGATGTATCCTGACCACACTTATATGATGATCACACTTGTGCATATGAGAAATCTCACCTCATCCCCAGTTGTACATGTTTCCCTCTTATATTAATGATAACACTCAACCCTAATGAGATAATTTCAAAAATAAAAAATGAATTTCTACTCATGAATATATTATGAGATAAATATTGTTATAATTGGGAGTGAACCAAATACATTAATGGGAAATTTTACACTATTTGGGAGTGAACCTTGACGATAAACATGGATTTCGACTTAACCCAATCCATTATGATAGTCTTATGATTGAACCATGAGTACTATGATTGTTTCGGGACTTAACCCAATCCAACCTATTATTTTTGGTATAGATCCCTCACTTTCAATGAAATTACATGCTTATGTGTATTCCGAAAAATACATGTATTATTCCTTTGTTATGTTCCCATAATATAGGATATTTTCATAAATTATAATTTCAAGTCTTATGAACTACTATGATTTATTATATGATATATATTTATGATATAGGATATATAGGGAGGGTTTTGGAATTTTACTTTCATGTTCTCATACCCTTATGATCATGTTATGTTGATATATCCCATTTTTACCCATAGTAAGTATATGTGTTCAAAAATTATTATATTTTCTTACCCTGAGTAATGATGAAAGTTAATATATATGAATTTTATAGTAACGGTTCTAGTTTTTATGATGATAATGGGAGATGATGTACTTCTCTTATGAACCAGTTGTTCATATATGAATGTTTATAATGGTAGTAGATCTATACAATCTAGTAAAGGATCGTTATTTTATATAAACAATATTCAAAAATTAATATGTAACACACACATATATATATAGTGTGTGTGGGTCCACATAGTTGCTTTATAATAATTTTTGTTAAACATTGGAATCATGGATAATAAATATTTAGTGAGAATCAATAGGGTAATTGTATGTATATAAAAATATCCTAGAATTGTGGTGAATGATAGAGGGACTGGTTTCCAATAAATTACATAATGTTTTTGACAATAAAATTGGATTTGGTGCTATAATTGTTGTACCTAGAGGTATTAATTATTAAAATGGTGTATTTTTTGTTAATATGATCATTACTTAGTGAAAAAAACAAGCCTCGATGCACACCCCTATAGACATTTCTGGGGGTTATGTTTTTTAAATTCATAGGCTCATTAAAACCATCATGATTTATTTGAATTGATTATTACCATGGATAACCTATGTTATACCTAAGGATTCATTGGAAGAAAATATTTATTAATTAAATAAAAATATTATAAAAGGATTATATGGTTTCCCACTATGATTTTAGTCAGTCATACTATTCGTTTTGGAATTAGTGAATGGATGGAACTTTGAGTGACCGTGTTAACATGGAAATTGATTGGAAATTTGTTGATGATAGAATATAAAGATATTGTGATTATTTCAATTATGTTATCAAGATATATGCTTAAAAACATTCAACTTAACAGCCTCTTAGACTCACCAAAGTGGATAAGGATATAATTTTTTAATTGATTAGATAGTGGAGACCAGTGATTAAAGAAGAATAATTTGTATCATCTTAGAAGTGAGGAATGAGAAACCCCATGGAATGTTTCAATGGATGGTTAAAATGTTTTTTATGTGGGAAATACAGAAATATTTCAATTAATTGATGAGGAATTTAATGTTTTATGTGTGGGTAACATGTACAATATCTGAGTCAATGCAATAATCTAGGAGTAAACTCTTTGACCAAGGAAGCAAGATTAATATGAAAAATAATTAATGTGTATGTATTGGTTAATTTATTTATATGGATTCAAACCTTATTATTTCAATGAATATTTTTATCCATGCATATTTTGGTTATAAGAATCATGAAACATCTAAATATTTGGTAAATTTTGGAATCATATATGTATTAATTTATGATTACCGTTTGAGTTATATATACCATCAAGGACTGATGAGTTCAAGGACTATCACCGGTTCAAAGTTATAAGCATAGCTATTGAGGAATTGTGTTATTATATTTCAGTAGGAATATTGTATTTATGGGAGATGTTATATTGGGATAAGTTAAATGTTACACTTATGGTTAAATAATTTATTCTTTTCAAATAATTATCTTTTCATAAGATTAATGTTATTGATAACCTTCATTGTTTATATTATATCATATGACTAAGAATATTTTCAAGGATTTTCATTATATTTCTTTGGATGTTATAAAAAATTATTTAGATAGTTTTTTTAAAAAGGAAAAAATAACATATCTTAAAAGGATGTGGGGATTGAACCCACAACCTATGTCTTATAATGGTGAAATACCTACAAATGGAAAATTTTATTTCAAGATCGATGTTATTTCATTTTCAAATTATGTTACATATAAGGATTTGTTCTTGGAATATATGTTTAATTATAGCGATAATTAATTGATTTATAAGTGTCTTGGTGATTAAATATATTTCAAAATAAACTCACTATTTTTCAGAACCATATATGATTAAGGTAAATATAAAATTATGGGACTTCATTTTCTGAATAAATATTGAATTTTATTTTAGGGTAACATATGATTTTAATGTACCTTGACGGTGATTCAAGAAATTTATGGATATAATAATCACCAAATAGTGATTATATTATTGTGGAATATGCATTTTTGGACTAACCCATTTAGGTCGATTCATGTTATTTGAAGATAAATGTAAAATTTATATTGGAATAATATCAGATAAAATAATTCTAATATTTTCGATTACATATTAGTCTGTTATAATTTTATTTATTTTGAGATCATATATTTATCAAGAAATCTAATTTGAACAATAGTTTTCTTTATTGAGGACTATATGATTAATTTTTTTTCATATGGTTGTTCATTCATTTTCATAATTACATTATAGTAACTATTTTGGTTTTGGTTAATGTCTAAATAAGGGATGAATTTTTTTGTAATATTTTTTTGGGTTATGTGATCTGCTAGAATTAACTTTTAATGCTTAAGGCATAAAAACATCATCATGGATATTTATTTTATATGGTAATAAATGCAGGTAAAATTGAATGATACAAAAAAATAATGAAATTTTGAATATTAAATAAGAATATATGAAGTAATTATATTTTTTTATTCTCAATGTGATAGAAATATAATCCATCAAACTTTTTTAAATTATATGGAAATAAGTATTTTATCCTATTACCTTTATTTTTTATTAATAAATAGTCTTTTCACTCATCACTTATTTATGGATTTATGGTTGTTAACAGTCTCATGACCATGTTCACTACCACTCTATATTACTATAATTGAAATGTTTTCTCATTTGCTTATATATTTTTAGTTAAAATTATCCTATTTGGGAAAAAAAATTAATTTGGGTTGACCATTATATTTCCCATTCCTCATTTCAGAGGATGTTTTATCAGCCCTTTTAAGATTTCTATTTTCTGAAATGAAATTTTCAAATGTTGGGCCCTTGATTACGGGGAGTATTTTTATATTAGAGGGAAATATATATTTTTTAATTTGGTCAGAATGTTACACAAATATATTTTAGAATATATTTACCTTTTAATAATATTTACTTTTTTCAATAACATACAGTACAAGAAACATTTATTTTAAATGAAGTTTGATGTAATATAAATGTGTTATTATTTAAAAAGAATTTTATAACCTAGAAATTAAATTTTTGGGTATAAATTACACTACCTAAATTAGAAAAATATTTGATTTAAATTTGAATAAAATATTTTCAATAGTTATCAATTGATAATATTTTAAAATAAACAAATAAATTGGAAATAAAATAAATATTTTTCTGAAATTGTTTTATGAACTTTTTTTTCTCTTAATAAATAAAAATAGTAAATATTTTATAATAATTTTTATATATATTAAATATTTTTTTTATCATTCATATTATATTTTTCAGGTAATGAGATAAAAATAAATCTAGTCTTATTTTTTAAATGTATTAATTCTAAATAATAATTTTTTCAAATTATGTGCTCTTTGTTTTAAATTTATTATTTCTTCATTTTGAAAAAATAATATAAAAAATAATCCTAATTTCATAAATGAACATGTAAAATATATCTTATCGTGATGTTTTTATAATTTTTTCAAAAGATGAATTTCTTTTATGAATAGGGAAAAATATTGATTTTTATTAAAAACTAGATATTCATTTAATGTGTTTAGAAAATTGATTTTTATTTTAAAAAAGTTTTAAAAGTTAAATTACTTCAATTATATTATTAGTAATGAAATTTAGATCGTTGAATATAGTTTCATGTGTAATTGTTATATAAAAATGATTTATACACATGGAATCATTTCTTGTGAATCCCGGGATTTCATTGTGTTTGTGGGTATAATGTAAAATAAAATTCTGAGATTTTTTTGAATTGAATTTGTTTAAATGGATAAAAATTTTAATTTAAATAATTAATATTAGTTAATAATTTAATCCTTGTTTTTATAGTAATGAATAATAAAAACATTAGAAGTTAATTATCATGGTTAGGGTTTAAATAGGGCTTCACGCATTACATACGCAAGTGATGAATGAAGTAATACACACATACAAAATTTATTTGAAATTTTTTTTTAATATTTATAATAAGTGGTTATATATTATTTAATAATTCTTGTTTATTTTTTGGATTAAATAATTAATTACCTAGGTAAATAAATAAAGAAATTGTTACTATAATGAAACTAAAAGGGTAAATTTAAGTGAATATAGATGTTAAGGAACATTTTATAAAGAATGTTTTTTAGTTTTTTATAAACAATATATTACATAAACTAAATTATTTATAAATATTTGAGGCACTGGGGTTGATATTGACCTCCCATTGTTGTATTTGTTTTGGTATTTAAGAAATTTCACTTTCCAATTATAAAATAGATCCCCCTCCCATTATTTATTCACTGCTAATAATAATTTTTTATCAAAAAAGTCATACTAAAATATTCCCCTAAATTAATTATCAAGGATATATATATTATTTAGTTGTAAATATACTCACCCTAGGGTATATAATAATAGATCCAAAAAACAGGGTTTTCTAAGTGATGATAATTGTCTCACTAAGATCATTATTTTACTAATTATTTTACCATAGTTTTTAATGTCTTAATAACCCCAATATAACAATACTAATATCTAATGTATAATATGATTTTTATAATTTTTTTCATAACATATATCAATCTCAAATTCCTTCAAATGGGATATCAAACTGTAGATCATGTTTATAGTGGAGCACATCCTCATGAATCGATGTAATTTGTTTTCCATCACCACCTCTCATGGATGCAGATAATAATGGATTTTACATTTATATATTATATTTATCACATAAATATACACCTATATTTATAATACCACATCTACCTTGTTACATTCCAATCTGTTGGAAATGATATCATCGCTCTTTCATATATATGGACTACAACCTCCATGAAGCGATGTGATTTGTTTATCATTTTATGTTGAAAAGGATAATAATAATGTTATATTTAATGAATAAATATTTTATAAATAACCTAAAAATGACTCTATAAAGGTGATATATTAGTTACCTTCATTAACTACATCATTTGATAAAATAGAAACAACATTCATGCTTTCATAGGGAATACTGTCTCCAAGATGACTATAATTAATTTTCTATCTCAGTCATTTATGGACTACAATAAATACATATTTAATGAAAATATATGATATTTAAACCTGGTTTAACATTATCGTGATGATTAAACCATGTTTAAAATAAATTACTCAAAAATACCATCCTGAAAAATACATGGGAAATGAAGGTGTTATTAACCAAAAGATGTTTTTTGTAAAAAATTATTTATAAATTATTAATAAAAGGTTGTCTTCATATAATATATGTTATGAAATATATGAGTATTTTTAATTAAAAAAGTTTTAATAAACCTATTATATAATATAGTAGGATTTAATATGTATAAGAAATTTGATTATTGAGGTAAGGTATTTTCAACAAGCTTTTATTTCTGTGGGACACATGCCATATTCACCACTTTGTTTCCTATTTTTAGTTCATATACTACCAATTAATGTATTTTATGATTATTATCATTAAATTTATGAGATATAAATATCCATATAATTTTATTTCATTCAATAATATTATTATTCAAATGTTACCTGAGTTATATGGGTTTTATGTTACAATCTCTTTATTTATTGGCTTAGGTAATGATTATGCCTCAAATGCTAAAATATTTTGATCTATATATTAATAAATATATAATGTTTCATCCACTAGGGATATTTATAAAAATTAGAATTTTTAATATCATTTTCCTCTTTTTATGTACACAATATAACAAAATAATGTTTTTAATGAAAACCAATTATATTTCACTCTTCAATCGAATATCCAATATATTCCATGTCCATGTTTTCAAACAATGTTTTAAAGATTTTTTATATTATAAGTTTAATTTTTAAATTAATATTTTAACTTGTTTGAATTTTAATAAAATTGATTAAAATGAATCTTCTTTTCATTTTCCCAATGATGTATTTTTGAATTTTTTATCCGAAACATTAAAGGAGTTCTTGTTTTAACATGTGTGCCATGAATAGTATTTTCCACAATCATAAACAGTCAATGATTTTAGGATTAATTTAATTTTATCAATATTTATTTTCTTTGAAGATTTTTTTTTTATTTTGACAAAAAAAATCTATTTTAAAGACATGATTTCATAAGGGAGAAGATACTTTCCTTAATAAATGCTCCACGTGATGGTTAAAAATTATTTTCTATATATGATGACATCCTTTAATATTTAATTAGAATTTATAGGGATATGATCCAACGAAACCATCCTTATTATTTCATTTTTTATTATATTTATAATGATATCTTATTTATTAAATAAGTTTCTTTTATTTTCGTCATTCTATGATGAAAAAAAAGAAATGTTTTAGAAACCCATTTCATCTCATTTTGTTACAATATATTGAATAAATTATGACCTTATAGCATGAAAATGTATATAAAATAATGTAGGTTGGACTTATATCTCCCAAAAAATCAATGGGTACTGAGGAATATATCCTCAGATAACTAGTTTTGTAATGTAAAGTGAGCCCAGTTTAGAATGGGATTTAGTATACTATGATAATCATGGGAGATAACCCTGACTACTATGATAGTTTGAAAAGTGATTCCAATCCACTATAATAGTATTAGGGGTAAATCATGGATAATATGATGATTTTTGGAGTGAACTTAATCCACTATAACAGTTTTGGTAGTTATAATTGACTTCTAAAGAAATGATTTTCTATACTTATGTGTATTCCATAAAACTCATGTCATATACCTATGTTATTACATCATAGATTATGTTCTTTTTTAAATTTATGATTAATTTTTTGTGAATGATAATTCATTATAACATTACTCATGTTTATGATCTATGATAATAATGGCATGGTTTTAAAATATTATACTCATGTTCTTAAACAATTATGATCATATTATTTTGATATCTCCCTTGATTAACCTTACTGAGCATATAAGATCACTCGTTATTATGTTTTCCTTTGATAGGTTTTAAATAAATTTTTAATATATGATATTTTTAATAAGAACTCTAGTTATGAAGAATATAGTAGGAGATGATGTATTTTAATTATGAACGAGTTTTTTTTGTATCCATGTTTCAAAGGTAACTAGACCTATATGATTCTGGAATGGATCACTCTGTTATGTAATTAATATTCATATACTACGATATACTATGTTACTATGAATAGTTATGATCATTATAAACAAGGATTACAGTAACATCACACCTTGGAGAATTTCCCCTCAAGGGTGATATTTCCATATTATATGCTATTTATTTTGAGGTGAAATTTTGTATTTTTTAAGATACACTACTACAATATTAACATATAAAATCTGACATGTTTATTAATTATAGGTACCACATCAATATTCCAAATAAATATTCATACCCAAAGGGATTCATTGGATAAATTATGGGATTCTTTATAATCGTACTTTGATATATAATCAGTGGAAACTATCAATATTGAACATTTCCATCTCACAAATACTCTATTGATACGAAAATAATTTATTAACTACAAAATCAAATCATTCAAATTGGATTATAAAATTGTATCTGTATTACTCTTGATGATGAGATTCTCCCCACTTCCATACTCTAGGAACATATCCGTACTTCCACTTAGATACCTAATGGTCGACATAACAGCAGACCAATGATTTTCACTTCGATCATCATGATATTTCCCTACGATGATCAATACATAGGTAATATCGATTTTAGTACATAACATATAATTCCTAATTAATCCTATCATTAAATATTATGACATCATACCCATTCTACCTTTATCATGTTGTGTATGATGACATATTTTCTTATAAATTTGTCTAACATGTGACTCTTTAACTAATACCATATTTTATTTTCAATACTAAATATGTTTAGAATGTATTCAATTAATATAGCTTGACATATTCCAATAACTCTCTAGGATCTATCATTAATGCACTTAATCCGGACTATTTAGGTTGCTTCATCTATATCCATGATGGATTAACACATATTTAATTAGTCTATAATATAGTATAAAACTTTTATATCATATCCAATATGTAATCCATCATCAAAAAATAATACTATGATTACAATCGTATTCCCAATAAAATAATTATAAAAATATTGATAAAATTCATTCATAATGTGTCCAAACAAATTCATAGATTCATTAAATTAAATGTTTCCAACCTGGATTTTTTCTTGAATCAATAAATTGATCTCTAGAACATCCATATCTTTTGGAATCACCTAATGTTAAAAAATGTTCTTGTTTTTTCAATGATAAAAATTCCTAAAGGTTCCAACTAAGGAAAGCTATTTTACTTCCATATATCAAAATTTATATGCAACGTAATCATATAGAGAATGTATAATTTTGGTGTTTTTAAAAATGTAAACTGGTGAATATTATTGATTGTACAAAACTAATTTTCTATTTATAAACCAATTATAAACTATCCTTGATTTATAGTTACTCAAATTACCATTCATATCATGTTCTCTATTCAATACCCATATTCACTGAACAATATGTTCAGCAATTAAAATATAAAATAGAAACCAAATCTAGTTCATATACATGTAATCTATTTAATGGTTAATTTAATCTTTCCATCATGAAGCTTCTAATATCTCTGCTAACTCATTATAATTTATAGGTTCATTATTTTTTTTCAAAAACAAGTCACCATATTTGGTTACTATAATACCATATCTCCCTATTTTTATTACCTATCTTGTGATCCTATATAGAAATTGTGTTTTAGGAAAAACTTTTTCCATGGGGACCTATGGAATATTTTATTGTACTATTACTTTTGTATCGTTAGCATTAACTACATCAAAATAAATCCTTCTCCCACAATCCTTATTGTGTATATCTTCCATCCCCAGAATGATGGCTTCTTTAGAAATAGAATCATTCTTATCTGAGGTGTTGTATAGGTAGTATCCCTTTGTTTAATTAAGATTCCATATAAAGATAATCTTTGTGACATGAGGTTCTAGAATGTTTTCATATAAGGCCTTATGAAATTCCTTACAACCCAATACAATTATTTGTGAAAACTCTGGTGTTTTCACTCCATAATTCTACGGTAATTCTATTTTCCAATATATCTGGTAGTTATTTTAGTGTGAATACCATTGTTTCTAATGAATATAACCAATATGATAATGGATGATCTGCACGGATCATCATCTACTGTACAAGGGAAAGAAAGGTATTGTTCGTGCTATCACTAACATCAATCCATTATGGTGTGCAAGATGAGTGAGTTGAGATTGAATCCAAAAATTCCATATACTTTTGATAAACTATTGGTTATTATTTTGAACAAATAAATCCAATATAAGCTTATGTAACTTTTTTCCATATTGATTCACTAATTCATTCTAGAAATATTTTAATTTCTCTATGAAACAAAAAATATACATTATCAAGTAGCCATATCCATATCTACTCAATTAATAAGTAAAAGTTTTGAAGTAAAAATACCAACCACTAGCTTCTTCTTGAAATGGTCCACATACATTAGTTTGTACCAATCGTATAATCTCTGTGGGCCTTTCAACTTTTCTACCATATGTTGGTTTGGCATCATTTCATTGAAAAAAATAATGACATCTTCCAAGTGTTATTATCTCACAAGGGTACAGATAACCATCTTGACATTGAATAATGAAATGCATAGCATTTATATTTCCACCACTATCATTCAATATAATGGTGTTATTTGAGTGTTGAGAACATGATGTATTATCAATTTATAATATATTTTTTATTAATTTAATAAATAATGATTATTATTAAAATCTGTTGTACCCTAAAATATGTTATATTTTTAAAATAAACTTCTAAATTTTAAAAACATGAAAATAAAACTATCTATATTTAGAGATGATATAGAAATAATGTTCCTAGTAATAATTAATATTTAATAAAATCTATAAAAACTAATTTCATTCTGATCGGTGGTGAAAGGGGGTACTCTCCAATGGCTACAGAAACTGGCCTCACACAGTTTGACACTTGAATATTAATATCTCCTTTGTAAATCTATTGAAATCTACATGATTGAAGTATTTGGATATATATTTTAGAACCACAAGCTATATAAAATACCCAATGTGTTGATATTGAAAAATTATAATTGATAACAAAAGAACTATTATATTATCCTTATATTTTGGGGAACTTCCTATTCAAGTGGACTTAAATTCCATATATAATAAATACTACTTCCGTTTTCTATCACTTCCATAAAATCAATCTCTTATTGAAGGATAGTTCTGGGGATCGGTATAATTTTTATGAGTCGTGTTCCCCTTTTTATGGTTATCCATTTTATTATTCAATATAAAGACGACACGTTTATCACACCCAATATGTTTTTATAATTAGGAAATGAGAGTAATAATTTCCAAAATACTCTTCCCATTATTTTAGATGTCATAATTTACAATTAAACTTGATGAGAACGTGGATGGTGACAAAATTAAGTGATCTATGTGAATATCATCTATGAATTCAAACTAAAAAATTTCTAAGAATACAATGTATTTAATAAGATTGGATACATGAGGCCCATCCTGTAGAGACCCGAGCTTGAAATATATGTAATTTACATTACTTTTGCAGAATACTTAATAAATGACAAAAAATGACGCACAAAGACCATATTAGTTTAGTGTCTTTGGAAACTCATAACATAATCTTCTAATCATGGTGAATGATCATAAACATCTCCCTTAAAGATCTTCCCTATTTTGTGTTTGTACCTAAAACCATTCTTTATGTTATGGGGAAAAGAAAACATATAATTTTTTAGCTCAAATGCTCAGTAATGGTAAACATGGAGAACATAATACAAACCAGATACATTTGAACGTAAAAACATGAACATATATTTTTAACATCAAAATCATGATCAATGACATAAATCTTGGCTATACGTAAGGCATGGACCATAATAGAACATTAACCCTGATAGAATAGCATTGGCATAAAAAATTTAATTCCGGAAAACTAATTATCACATATTATGATTTCCATAATATCCAAGGCATTGCTTCCAAGACCATCATAATGGAAGAAGCCCATTACTGAACTGGGATTACTTGTCGTTCTATTCCTATATTACGGAACCAGATTTAATTTTAATTCCATCCCTGTCTATATCATGAGATATTGATCATTAAACAATTAATTGGAGGGATATATAGGTCCCACCCATCTCATAATTAAATCATTCTTACATGTTCCACAAAAATATAACCCTTTCATCATAGCGTAACCCATGGAATAAAATGGGATTATTAATAATCATTTCATCATAACATAACACATATAAGATAAATGTACCTTATGAATATTAATTCCAACATATTCACAATAAAATCAAAGTAATTATATGGATTGAAACATAGCCTTATGTCCTCTTAGATGGAAAATATGATTGATAAAACACTTTAAATTAATTCTTGAGGAAAATATACTTTCTTCTTCAAAAATGATTTCTTTTTTCTAAATATCATGCAATTTTAAAACAAAAGTATTTAGTGAAAAATAATCTTGAAATAATTTAGAGGATTATTCATGGAAATAATTTGTTAATAAGATGTAAAAATCCATTCTTCCTTATAAGTTAAAAAACATACTCCCTGTACTTTTACCGAAAAAGTCAAAAAAGTACATCATATGGTAAGAAAAAGAAAGATTCATTCCATATTATTTAGGAAAAGTCACACATGGGTAAAAATGACTTTAAAAATAAATTAAATAATAGTGAAAATTTTATAATAACATTTTTATAATACATAGACATGGATGATAAATATAACCCCAGTAAATACTTTTGAATAAACAATCTCTAGATATAAATGAGATTGGAAAAGTTATCCATTACTAATGGTATGCTATGATTCATGTGCATCCGAACCTCCTGTATAATGGGTTTAAACATTTTATTAACTTGTAAAAAAACTACAATAACATTTATGGTATCATATATGATTAAATTATGACTTTATATTACCCATTCATTTGTCAATTCCATGTTAAAGCAACATTTTGGGTAATAACTATTTTATTCATCATACGTGTTTTGGACTTGTTATTCCTGGTATTATTACATAGATCATGAATTAATTAATTTTAGATTGTAAATAATGATTTATATATCATATATATTTAGTATATAAATATATATAACAGGTAGATAAATGGAATAGAATAGACCATTCATGGAGATGGTAGGTCGTACGTACACATGAACGGTTTTTCATTTTCTTATTAAATTGAATGGAATTAACTAAATGACATATATATATCAATTCAAATTATTATTTAATATATTTAATGATTATTTATTATATATACTTTCTAGTTATTCGTGAAGGGTTTACATGGAGAATTAATCTCATCGTGTCATGGAGACAGTAAGCCGTACGTACGCACAAGTGGCGATATCATTCCCATAGTTGTTGAATGGTATTGAAGTATATGGGGTATAATATCTCTGAAATAGTATAATTTTATAATAATCATATATATTTATTATTTCCACCATTATACCCATCCATGTAAGGTTGTGGGGAAAAAAATATTACACCACGACGTGGAGATATTAATCCGTACGTACGCAAAGGCGGTGATTTCATTTTTTAAAGGATTGATAAAATGATAAATAGAATTATTTAATATTTATAATAACATATAATTATTATAGTGATAATTATTTTTTTACGTTATAATGAAATAACTAAATAAGGGGAAGTAGAAGAAAAAATAAATTTGAATGAATCGGTAGAGGAGATTACCGCTTTCTCAATGTGCCTCATTTAAATATCCCCTAAGGGCACCAAAGTCGGTCTTTTGAGAATACCCTAACATATATAATGTAATTAGAGAAGTTTATAAAATAAATTTCAAGAGGATAGATGATCTTGAAGTCTCAAAATGAAGTAAATAGGAGAGGGAGGAGGTGCCCTTTTATAAGAGAGTAGAGGGGCACTTTAGAAAACTCTCAAAAATATTAATTTATAATAAACTAAAACCCTACCCAAAAACCTCAAAATATTTCCAAATTAGAATATGAGATGATATAGGGTTTTAATCACATCAACAAATATATTTTAATCACCTAATTTTATCAATTTAAACCTTATACATTTAATTTATACATAGTTATTCTATTAATTGTTTATTTTGGTAATAACATTCTAAATATTTAATGGTAGTGAATATTTTCTTATGTGGTGTTAATTGACTATAAATGGATACTTTATGATATTTAAGACATCATAATTATCACTTTCTATTTTTTTAATATATTTATGATTTTAAAATAATTTAATGAGATGTTATTTTTATAAAATATTAATAGTGTTAATTTTAACACAATTCATTTATTTGACATTAAATAAAATCCCCACAAAAGATAAATTTGAAATAAAATATTTTCTACACTCCTAAAATGTAATGGTCACCTATAAAATTCATGTATCACTTTAATTAATTCATATAATATTTACTTTGAAAATTATAAAACCATTTATTTCATATTTCTATTAATAAAATACTTTTTAGTTCACTATTGTGTCATCATTATTGATAATTAAATAATCTCTAAAAATTATAAATAAATCTAAATGATATTTAAAATCTATTACCTTTCTAGTTACTAATTAATTTCAATATTTTATGAAGTTTATCAACAAATTAAAATTATTACACTTATAAAATTAAGAGAGTGACATGGTGTCACTTCCATTGGTTTTAATAATAACTACATCAATTTCATGAACAAAAGTCCATGAAATGAATATATTTAGAACCTTAGTTGAAATGGGTAGACTTTAATTCAATAAATAGAAATTTGGAAGCTGTTACGGTAATTCTAAAATATTTTTTTTGACCTTAATTACTCGTTCTACGTTTAACTATGGTAATAAAATAATTACCAAAGATACTATTCATAATGCCCCAGAATAAAAGAATTATATTTACATAAATTGGACCAAATAATTACATATATTTAATTCATTTTTCAAAATTCAAAACAAATAATTTTCTGTAATTACATTAAAATTAATCTCGTTGATGAAAAAATGAGTTTTAAAAGTTAAAACATTTTAAAAATTGAAATGTTTTTACTTATTAATTTAATGTAAAATTAATGATTACGACATAAGTTATATTAAATGGTAAATATATATTGTATATTATAATTTAATACAATTTAACATTACAATTTAACCATATAAATAATCTCGATGAAGAAAGTTGTTTTTAATTATAATTAACCATATTTTTATTATTCATCAAATTATTAATGTTATTAGAAAAATATCAAAAAAATTACAAAGAAACTTTTTATATCCTTATTCTATAGAATAATTTTATTTTGAGAAATTAAACTTATAAATGTGTCAAAATATTGATTTAAAATGGGTGGCTATCAAAAGGCGTTAAAACAATATTTTTTCTGAAAAATAGTTGGTTTATCCAAAAAAAATTGATTTTGTTATCATATCATGTGTTATGTAAAATTTAAAAACTGGTTTATACTATTCATAATGGAATGTTTATATAATATTTTAATAATATATCATTTTATTGTTAAACTTGGTATTAGGAACAATGCATGATATCGAGGAAGGTCTCTCTTGCGTGTAACGTAAGCCATGTTAGTGTGGTGCACAGTGCAAGCTTCCTCTAGTGTTGAATATAACATAATCCAAAAATATAAAATATATTGAACTAATGTTGAATTAAATAAATCCTACTAAAATAAATATAAATTGTGTGTAAAACTAACCAAAAATAGTGTTGTGTATACTACAAGCTAACATAGTTTTGTGTATATCACAAACTAATCTTTGGTGTAGCGTAAAAAATAATAAATCAATTAAATTAAAAATAATATATCTCATAAAATCTCAGGGTGTTACATTCTACCCCCCTTAAAATGAATTTTACCATCGGAATTCTTCAGGGTTAAAAATGATTTTCTACTTGAAAGGTTCTTTCATGGAAACCCACATCGTTAAAAAGGGATACTAAGAATTCATTTTAAAAAGGAATCCTAGAAACATAATGGTTATCCAATTTAACATTTCACGATGTTTACACATATAAGAAAATTGGTGGGAAGTGAAAACATGGATATGGAATAGAAATATAACCATCATGCTCTGATGGATATTGAAAGAGAATATGGTTTGGAGAAAGTTAAATACTAGAATTCCATAAATCTGCAATGATTTAAGGGAAAATCTAATTCATTAGATAATAAGGTACTTGGATAACTTTTCAGTTTTCAAGAACCTTCTCCTAAAGTTTATGAATTTTTCATGAGAATAATGTTTTACTTTATTTTGGTACAATTTCTCCATTGTTTGTCACTTGACCAATTTTCACTTAATCTCTTTTTTAAAGATATGAAGTTGAATTTTTCCTTTTTGAAGTGTTATTAGATCATAAGAGAGAATTATAGGTCATCCTATTTGTCTTAATAAAAATGGTATAATAGGTAATCAAATAAGTAGAAGTCCTCCTATAGTGAGATAATACATTAATATAACAAACTCAAAATGGAAAATAACTTATACTATCCATAAATGGATAAAATTACAATCCCTTCAAAAATATAAATATTGGAAATAGGTGAACTAAATAAACATAACATTTATCTCCCATATCTCATAAGGCAGTTCTTGGTTTTCAAATTAAAAAACTGTGAATACATTAATCATGCATTATCTTAAAACATGAATTACAATAAAACCGTAGTGAAAACATGAATGTTGTCAAAAGTTAACACTTTCCACATTCCATTGTCCATAAAATATATATAATCAAGCCATGATATCACATTTCCTTATATTAGTTATGAGTTTATTAATACTATCAAACATATTATTTTCCCATTACACCTCATTATATGCATATCATATATTTCCCGAAAATATTTCAGTCACTTATCATGGTTACCATTACCATATATTAATGAAAAAACATTATAGACCAATACATATATATTTCAAAATTAGATACTACTATAAATTATATTCCACAACACTATTTTGAAATCCCATTACATAAAAACATAGTCATTCCACTACATCATTATTATATTCAACATAACCAATAGTGAATGCATGTGACTTCCCTATGTCTTTTGTCTTAAGAGGTTTTTGGTATCGATCATCATTAACCCTTGGATTAGGGAATTGGTTCACATAATGACTTATTTCCTTGCACTTATACCATTGATGTGTTGATGGTGCATTCTTAGTAGTATTTTTTCCATTCAAGAAATTATAAACATTTTTCCCATTACTTAGGCACTCAACTGTTCAATGAACTTTTTTTACAGACATGAAAAATTTTGTAGCCCCTTTAAGACAATATCCACCGTTCTTCATTCCACACATTGAGAATAAGAAAAAATTCATCTTATTTTCACCATTGTTTTGAGATTTTCTTCTAAACTCATTCTTTCATATCTTTTAAAAACCATGAGATTGATATTTAATACCAAATTTAAGTTCTACCTTCATAGCGCAACACAAAATCTCTTCATAGCTACTGAAGTATCTTATAGATAATTCGGTTCCACGACTTGGTTTTATGACACTTAAGAATCTATCAACTTTACATTTATGTTGGATGATAAATCCATAAGCATACCTCACATGTCTGGAAAAATATTCCTTGTAGGTACCAACAGATTCATCAACTTTTTGGTTAATCTCAAGGGACTCCTTTTTCATCATTGTTTGAAGAATTGGAGGGAAGTACTTATTGAAAAATACGTTCTTGAAATTGTCTAATTCATTGGATTTAATTTCATCTTACTGCCATGTATTCTTAATTAGACTCCACCACTTGTCTGCTTCACCTTTTAAATGATAGAAAACCAAAATGTCCTTTTCATGTCCGAATAGCGAAGAATGGAAAATATAATTTCAATGGTACTAATCCATTGTTTAGAAACACATGGTTCATAAGACCCACTAAAAGAAGGTAGAAATTACCACATGAAGGACTCAATAGAATGTTGTTCCCTTTTATACTCATTTTGGAGTCCATGATGATTCATATCTTGTGTAATTTTAGAAATTATATTTTTTATAACACCCCAATATTTCATAGTACATTATTTCTTCAAAGTAATTCAAAAACTAGCACTACACGCAACACCGAGTTCAAGCGCACCACGACTTACCAAACTAGCTGTTAAAAAGAGGTTATGAATAGTAATAACCGAATTTTGAACTTTATATAATCCTTCTAATTTTAGAATTCATATTATGAGTTTCTTAGACATAATGTAATAACAAATTCATTTTTTTATATAAAGGAAGTATTTTTCAGAAAATGAAATTTTACAGCCTTTTGAGGGAAAACCCTTTTTAAATCCAATATTTGACACTTATATATATTCAATTTGACAAAATAAACTTCTTATTTATAATCATGAGATTAAAATTGAGTTTTGATAAATTTTTTGTATTTTTCTGATAACTTTCATATTTTGGTGAATAATGAAAAATACTAAATTTTAATTAAAAACTACTTTTTTAGTCAAAATAATTTATAGTGTTAAATTATACATTTTAATGGTTTTGAAGTATAAATAGATTATATTTCTACAGTTTAATCCAATGTTGGTCATTGTAAGTTATTTCACATTGAAATTGGACATAAACAAGTGTCAATCTTTTGATAGGTATTATTTCTTAAAAATACGCCTTTGGTTTTGACAACGGGAATTAATTTTAAATTAATAAATGCAAATTATATGTTTTTTATTTGGTAAAATATAGTTCATTTTTGAATTTGGAATATTGAATTTAGATTAGGGAAAATTTCTGGCATTTTTCTGAAAACATTCAATTTTTGATGAATAGTGAAAAACACTTAGTTATAGTATAAAACCAATTTTTTTTAAATAATTATTTGTTTTCTTTAAATTAATTTATGTTAAAATAGATAGATAATAATTATATAAGTTCAATGTAATTCATTGGAGTCAGTTTATAATAATTTTAGATATATAAAAAGTTTATTGAACTAATCACCGTCTTGTACCCATCTCCGAGGTGAATTTTCAAATTCATATAAAACATATTTTTACCGCTTCTATGAGATGAATTTAGAAAATCTGAGAGACACAATTAATATAAAGGAGGAAAATGTAGTTCAATAAGATAAAAATAATTTTTGGTGAATACTAACTTTTTACTTTTATTTACTGCGGTTAAAGTTAAATAGGGAAATTCAAGGTTAAAAGAATAATGTAATAATTCAAAATTACCTTAACACATGTTCTATCCTTATTTTATGAGTAATGTCTGACCATGGGAATAGTTTTGTAGATTTTAGGACCTCATGGAGCCACTTATGAATGATAATGACACTTTAGATTAATTAATTTAATGTAAAGGCACAATTGACATAAACAAAAATCATTTACTAATTAATTTTTATATGGTGTTTTATAAGTAATATTTTTGACTATAAATATTCATTGGAAATATAATTATATTTCCTAAATCAGGTTATTTTTATTAATTTTTAAACATCGAATAAATTAAATTATTTATGACACAATAATGATGCAGTATTTACCTCCTTAATAAATGATTTAAATAAATTAGAATATAAATATTAAAATAATATCCAAAACATGTCCAATTCTTATTGGATGGTTTTACATCAACCATGAGTCATCTTATATTCGACTCTAAGGATTTTTGGACCTTTAGAAAACAAATATCATTATATAATAAAATATTTTTTTCAAACTTTCCTAAATAGCCCCTCATCCCCCTTATAAAAGGAGACACCTAGACGTGGAATTGGCAGAGGCCTTTCCCAATTTTGATATATGGTTTTGGCCGAGGCCTTAATAAATTTTAGAAATCTTTGCTGAGGCCTTGAAAAAATGTTTCAGAATGTCTGGCACTATACATTCCCTCATTATGGAAATAATATTGATGGTTAACGTGGTCATTCGACTAGTAGAATACCCATGATTATGTTTTATTATGGCATTATTTACTCAGCTCATATTCTTTCCATTAAAGTATTCATGTTTATTATTGGTAACGGAATGTGGATTCTATTATTCACCATGCATAATATTTATTTTATCTTCCACTGTATTGCTTACCCTTACTGAGCGTTTGATCTCACCCCTTTCTATGTTTTATTTTTCATAGGATTGCAATAACTGTACTGTGATTGATATGTCAGGTTATGCTAAGGGAATAATGGCGTTCATAAAGGATTATTTATGTTGTGTTGTATGTTATAAAGTTTACTGTAACATTCTTGTATGTAATCTATTTTCCAAGACTGCTAAACTGGTCGGTCCATCTGGACTTGATTCCTTGTAATCATGCCAATGTTATGTAATAATGCACTGACTCAGGGTAACTGGGGTCAGGGCGTTACAGTTGGTATCATAGGAAGTTTATAAATAACCTTGGAAAATATATTTAAATAAACATTTATTAGAGAACATTACCCTAAGATAAAATTTGAAGATTACTATAGAAGAACTTCCTAGAATTTTGGTAATGTAAAGATTTTGCGAGTTTTCCAAGAAAGTGCATCAATGTTAGGATATGAGTAGGCAGAGGAGGCTATGGCACATATGTACCATGGTGTAAAACCCAAAAACTCCACTTCGAGCTAGACTCGAATGGGAACTGGTGCACGATAACGGGACTTTCTGCACTCTTGGTTACGACACTCCCGAGGGATATTCTTAGGATAATTCTCATTTTCGTTAAAATACACTATGAATGGTTTATGAGTATATACCTTCTCAAAGAAAACATTTTTGTGATTATGGTTTATATATATAAACTGTTCAATTTACGTTAGGTATTTTACATTCTTGGAATTATTAATTGTTATTCATAAACATACCTAGTGTATGCCATTGTATAGAAATGGCATCTAATAGAAAGAATGTGTACTCCAGCAACACGTACGATCTAAATAGTAAGAAGGATCATATCTTTCATAGTATTAATCCAATATTTAGAAGGGAAACAGTCTCCCATGTATTCTAAAGATATGAAGAAATAGTATGATGTGTTAATAAGATATGTAACGACTTCTATGAGTCATATGGCTTTGATGGGATGCAAGAGAAGAAAATGATGGAAGAGAGAAAGATAGATAAAGGGAATAGAAGAAAGAAGGATTTTCTCATATGTGAGAAATGTGGAAATAATAACCTTAGAAAATGAATGAAGGAAATTGGAGTTTTTTGTAACTGTTTAGAAAAAGGACACCAAGTACGTGATTGTAGGGGTTAGAAAAAGTTTTCCAATGTAATATGATTCATCTGCAAGGAGTTGAGACACTACGCGAATCAATGTCCCAGTTGTAAGAGTATACCGAAAATGATGTTATTCAATAATAATAATGTTATGATACTACCTCACATAATGATTAATGACTAGTATTCTTATATTGTTATTATAGAATTATTTCATTTGATTGTTATATCTAAAGTATATTGGTTATATGAATTATGGAGATAAAGAAGGATTGTTCTGCAATACTATTTTATTAAGTATTTGAGATTATATGGTTCTAAGAAAAGTGACATAATAGTAAGCTACACCTTTTGAAGGAATACATGGTTGAAGGAAATTTAATCTTTAATATGTTTATGATAATGAGGTAGTAATTTTGGAATAAGTGATGGTGGATTTGGATAAATTATATTTGATATTCTTGACTACCTTGAAACTGATTAATGATTTGTATATTCCATCATTGTTGGAGTTTACAACATTTCTGGATAGAAGGAGTATATCAAGTATTCTATAAATAATAAGGGAGAATTAATTTAATCAATAAGGTTTTATGGTAATTCAGGACGTTGCAGTGTTTTAAAAGAATACATGATGAAGGTGTTCACATGTTATTACTTGGAAAAAAGGATTTTCATTGTGTTTACCTTCCTTATAAATTTTGGACTATGAATTTGGATAGAACTATTTTGGATAATTCTAAAGATTGGTATGTATTATGTTTTAAATTGGATACTATTGTTAAGGTTATTTTTGAATTTTTATAAAAAGGACAACATGCAGACCATGTGACAACCAATCGCGTTAGAAAAAACTACAGGAATCGAACCCACAACCATAGTGAGATTGAGATCTATTGCCTACCACTGGACTACGTGATGTCCCTAGATTGTATAATGTAGTTTCGTTTTTTTAAGGGTATGATAGGTTAATTATAAATTCATTTTTCTGGAACCTTATATGAATCCGATAAATTGAATATTTTTTAGTTCTACTATCTTTTAGAGTGAAAGACGAGTTTTTTGTAGAAATTAGTTAAAGAATGGAACTCTACTTGTCAAGTATATATATCTACATTTTTCTTCTATTATTCTATGAAGAAATTAATACTTAAACTTTTGGTCAGGGATCTTAAAACTAAAAATTTATTATCCTAATACCTTATGTTTTGTTGAACCGATGATATTTTAAATCATCAGAGATTTATGGCTTTGAGGCCCTCAATTAAACAATTGTTTGTGATTGATGAACTCAATCACTCCCTATAAATATTTATATTTTTCCTCTAATAATGTGTCTCTAATTTCAAACAATGTTCTTCTAATCGAGATCTTAATTTAGGGGTGGATTTTTCATTCCCCCTTTCCTCTTATTAAGACTAAATTTTATAAACACAATTCATGATATGGGTTTTCCAACAAATGTATTTTCTATTTTCAACCTTTTTTTTTTGAAGAAAAATTTCAATTTGCGAGGAAAAAATTTATTGAAGTAGGGAAGAATGTAACACCCCAAGATTTCATTGTATGTTATTTCTTCAAAGTAATTCAATTACTTGCACTACACGCAACACTGAGTTCAAGTGCACCATGACTTACCAAACTATCCGTTAAAAAGCGGTTATGAATAGTATTAACAAAATTTTGAACTTTATATAGTATTTATAATTTTAGAATTCATATTATGAGTTTCTTAGACATAATGTAAAAACAAATTCAATTTTTTAAATAAAGGAAGTATTTTTCAGAAACTGCAATTTTACCACCTTTTAAGGGTGAAGCCTTTTTAAATCCAATATTTGACAATTTTAAAATTTAATTTGACAAAATAAACTTTTTCGTTAGAACCGGGAGATTAAAATTTAGTTTTTATAAATGTTTTGTATTTATCTGAGAACTTTCATATTTTGACGAATAGTGAAAAATAGTTAATTTTAATTAAAAACATATTTTTTTAATCAAAATAATTTATATTGTTAAATTATAAATTTTAATGGTTTGGAAATATAAATAGATTAGATTTTTACCATTTAATCCAATTCTGGTCATTGTAAGTAATTTTACTTTGAAATTGGACATAAACAAGTGTCAATCTTTTAATAGTTATTGTTTCTTAAAAATATGCCTTTTGGTTATGAAAACGAGAATTAATTTTAAATTAATAAATTAAAATTATATTTTTTGAATTTGGTAAAATAGACTTCATTTTTTATTTCCATGTATCCAAATTAACTTAGGGTGAGTTTTCGGAATTTTTCCGAATGCATTCAATTTTTGATGAATAGTGATAAATAGTGAGTTATAGTTTAAAACCCAATTTCAATTTAAATAATTATTTATTTTATTTAAATTAATTTATGATAAAATAGATACATAATACTTATATATGTTCAATGTAATTCATTCAAGTCAGTTTATAATAATTTTAGATATATAAAAATTTTAGTGAACTTGTCACCGTCTTTTACCCATCTCCTAGGAGAATTTGCAAATTCACATAAAACATAATTTTATCGCTTCAGTGAGTTGAATTTCGAAAATCCGAGAGACGCGATTAATATAAAGGAGTATAATATGGTTCAATAAGATAAAAATAATTTTTGGTGAATAGTAACTTTTTACTTTTATTTACGGTTGTTAAAGGTAAATAGGGTAATTCAAGATTAAAAAATATTGTCATAATTACAAATTACCTTAACAAATGTTCTATCCTTATATTATGAGTAATTTCCGACCGTGGGAATCCTTGGGTCGATTTTGGGACCCCATAAATCTACTTATGAATGATAATGACACTTTCGATTAATTAATTTATTGTAAAGGCAAAATTGATATAAACAAAACTCTTTTAGAAATTAATTATTATATGGTGGTATATATACAATATGTTTTACTACAAATATTTATGGGAAATCTAAAACGATTTCCTACATCATGGAATTTTTTTATAATTTTTAGACATTGAATAAATTAAATTATTTATAACACAATAATGATGCAGTATTTACCTCATTAATAAATGATTTAAATAAATTAGATTATAAATTTTAAAATAATATCCAAAACATGTCAAATTATTATTGGATGATTTTATTTCGACCATTAGTCTTCCTATCTACGACTCTAATGATTTTTGGACCTTTTGAAACCGAATATCATTATATAAAAAAAATAATATTTTCAAAAATTCCAAAAGAGCCTCTCCTCTCCCTTATAAAAGAAGACTATTTCTATCCAATTACTCACACCTATCAAAAGTTTAGACTCATCCAAATGCAGCCAAATTAAGCTACCTACGTCCCTCTCCTCGTCCTATAATCCTTACCTTAAGAAGAAGGCTCTTCAAGAAGTCTTTTTGGTTCAAACTAAAAGAATTTACCCAAATTAAAGGTAATTGTTTCTCTTAACTTCTTTTCTTTTATTTTATAATTCCAACCCCTAAACTCTTTTTGTTAATTTCTTTTATAATGAAACCAGTATAATCAATATACTAGGATTTTTTTATGAGAATTATTCTAATTAAACTTACACACACTTCCATCTAATGGGTGAAATACATAATGTTTCTGTGGATGGAAAACTATCACCTCACGAAAATATGATTTGTTCAATTACCTCCTACTACCTCTCATGGTGGCCATTATGATGGAAATATATTTATATATGATATATATTATGTATATTTATTCATCGTTCTTTTTTCTTTTTCTTTTATAGTATACCTTAATGGTTTCCATTATGGGTAAACACAATAATTTCATTTGAGGAAGTGTGGACTACCACCCCCTCAAAGTGATATGACTCGTTAATACCATATGTGGGACATATAAAGGATGGAGTTAATGATATTATATATGATATTATACTAGAACTATAATATACCTATTTATCATTATGTTTTAATTCCATTAAAATAAGAAATAGAAATCTAAGTAGCATTCATGCGTACGTACGACTTACCATCTCCATGAAGAGTGAATTTAATTTCTTACCCCAAAATGATATGAACTACTATAAATATATGTATATACTAGATATATATGATATATATGATATCAAAATCATGAATATAATTCTAGATATAGTGAACGTTTGACCATGTGAACAATTTGTAACTATAAGGTGTTCATTTTTGACTTATGTGCCAAATATCGACAAAACAAACACTATTAACATAAATGATTACATAATGTTTATAACACGGTAATAAGTGATATAAAAGGAAGAATAAACATTAAAAAGATTATTAAGAAATTATAAATCAGCGTTAGTTTTTTATTTAGGATATTAATGAAGGAACGGGTGAAGTCAGACACGAGGTAAGGGGTTTCTTTTCTAACGTTTAATTCCTTGTGATTTCCATTTTCACCACTTATTTATTACACGTGGTGTGTTGTGTACTACCATTTGATATATATTATCAATATTCTCATTATATTCACAATATTCATTGATTCATTTGGTATTTATTTACTATTTTTCATATGAATCAATTGAATTACAATAAGGTAAGGGTTTATTTCACAATCTCATCATTATCCGAGTTTGTTTATATGTAATTATCTACGGGAACCTCTTTATCATCCACATACATGTTTCCTAAAAATATATTTCAAAACATATTTACTATTTAATAGACAATGGGTTGAAGTCATTTATACCCTTGTTTTACTTTTTGTAATATTTTTATAAAGGAATCTTTCCATCGTTTTCCAAACAAGGTCCCTTTTAAACATTTTCGACAAAATTAATGTAAGAATTTTTTTTAACATATACGGTGGGTGAAACTATTTTCCACCATTATAACATAATCAAATATTCACTTACAATCATGTAAGAATATTTTCAAGATAATTTTTTTCTTTATAATTTTGTTACTCTTAAATGATTTCCAAATAGTATGAGATATTTCTCTAAAAAGTGTTTTCATTTCATCTATGTCAACATCCTTTGATGGATTTTAAGTTTATTTGATGTTTATTTATTATGATACAAAACATCCATATTCTATTGAAGGTTTTTTAATATGTTTTACTGTGGATGTTCTATTTTTATACAATTCATGGTTTATGGTTAAAGTATTGACATTTCGTATTCTAGTTTTAATACGAATGTTTATGATATGTTTAAACATTTTCATATGAGGAATATATTGGACATAGTAAGTGATGGGTGGAGCCCACTATAGCTCCCCGATGCATCGGTAGGTATCATGAGACAACTAGATGTGGAATTGGTTGAGGCCTTTCTCAATATTGATATACGGGTTTGGATGATTCCTTAATAATTTTTAGGCATCTTGGTCGAGGCCTTGAAAAAATGTTTCAGAATGACTTGCATTATACATTCCCTCATTATGGAAATAATATTGATTGTTCATGTGGTCATTGGAATAGTAGAATACCCATTATTATGTTTTATTATGGAATTATTTACTCAGCTCATATTCCTTCCTTAAAAGTATTCATGCTTATTATTAGTAAAGGAATGTTGTTTCAATTATTCACCAAGCTTAATATTTATGTTATCTTCCACTGTATTTCTTACCCTTACTGAGTGATTGAGCTCACCCCTTTCTATGTTTTATTTTTTGGACTATTCCAAGATGTTTTTTGTGATTGATATGCAGGGTTAATAAAAGGGAACAATGGCGTTCATAAAAGATTATTTATGTTGTGTTGAATGTTATAAAGTGTAATGTAACATTCATGTATGTAATCTAATTTCCAAGACTGTTAAGCTGATCGGTCCTTCGAGACATGATTCGTTGTAATCATTCCAATGTTATGTAATAATGCAGCGACTCTGGGTAACTGGGGTCGGGGCATTACATTTTTCACTCCATCTCCCATAACATTTGGTTGTTAAGGAGGAAAATCATCGCATTGGCTAGTGCATTGATCATTAACATGGTTCCTTTGGGTTACATCCATCGTCTAAAACCAAAAAATAATAGTTTGAGAGGGAAGAATCATACTAGAAAACAATATAATAATGTGTTATTACATTAAATCTATAACATCTTAGGTTTAATCCTAGGTTATACCTGATCGTTACCATAATTCTAGGACTATAAAAATTACTAATACTTAAGCTTAGGGATATCCCTATATATACCATGAAAATATTTATATGGATCTTACTAAAGTTTTCACGTCCTTGTTTCCAATGATTGACTAAACCTTATCTATGATACCAACTATATAGGGCCAAGATTGACTGTTTTGTAGTTCCTTGAAACATGTTTTCTATTTTTATGAATCACTACTTCCCGAAAATTTCAATTGGACTTATTTATTAAACTAGAAACTTCCAATAGTTATTTATCCAAAGGGGACATGTGTTCCTAAAGAAGACGTTCCTTATATTTGGACTTCACGCTATTTAAGAATGTGCATTGGTCGAGAGGATGTGAGGATGGACTCATCAAACCCTTTTGGGGAGAATTACTCTCTAACCTGGGAATATTTTTATATTTTAAGATATTTTTAGGAATCCTTATTAATCCACCTTTTTTATCATAAGTATCCCTTCGAATTTGAAATCACTTATTAACATGTGAAATGTTTCGAATCATCAGTATGAATAAATGGTTCTTCATTAATAGAGATATTCGCTTGTCTTTGAGGTACTCCATCAATGGTATCCTCTAAAAAACTATTTCAAGATTCTTTTAGTCATCATTTTGATGATAATAGTTTTTCAGACACTCAGTGGGGCACTCTGGAATATATTTTTATCTAAAGAAACTATGGTTTTGTTTCATCTTGTGATCATGCCCATAAAATGGGACAACTACGTATCCCTGGAAAAGGAATCAGAACCCTCGTAGTTCGGTGCCACTGAATAGGACACGTCATATGTTTTGAAGTCAAGTGATAAGGGCATAGACGTATAGTTTAATTTCTTGTGGTTTCGACATCTAAGAGGAAGGTGTATAGGCAAAACACAGTGTGGGACTTATAATGAATCAACCTAAGGAGCTTGTAAAGGATATGGGTTTCCAAGTAGGATCATACCCTGTTGGGAATATGGGCCAAGGAGACGAGGGATGATTTACTATATTGTGTTTGAACCTCAAGGAGGCTTCCTACGTATCCCATATCAATGGTAATCAATTCCCACATAGTTTGATTAGTCCCATAGGAGAGTATAATCCTTTGAGAGAAATGAGTTTGGTTTTGCTTCCTGAAAAGGATCCCTTAATGATTTTAGGGGTTTAATTTGGGGCTTATTACCAATAAGGATGCCAATATTAAGAGAATTAAGGTTGTATACTTGGAGAGGATATCCAGTGAGCTTGGTCCCTTAAAGGGCTTCCTATGTATCCAAGTTTGAATAGGAATCAGAATTCTCAATGATCCTTCAGATTATGAGTGTTTTTTTACATGTTGTAATCATGAAAAATATCTATGCCCATGCCAGTCATTCTCAGTGTGTGAAACAAGAGGATGTGAGAGATTTAACAATGACACATTCACTTTTCATCATCCATTGGTGGAAGAGGGCACACCTATGGCGGCGAAGGTGTAGGATGTCGAAGTGTCCCGGGAAGAGGGCGAGGAGACGAGCCTTCCCTCTATTCACTTTACGTTGTACAAGGTTCCAATTAAAGGACGAAGGGATGTGGGATAGGAACATACACCATGATGGCTACCCATTTGAGATAGGATGGGGGATACTCCTAAGGAGGATTCCCATTTGAGATAGGTTGGGTCTTACTCTTAATGAAGATTCCCATTTTGGATTGGTTGGGGCTTAATCCTATGGAGAATGACCATTTGGGATTGGATGGGGCTTACTTTTATGGAGGATTCCCATTTGGGATTGGTTGCGGCATACTCTTAAAGAGGATGCCCATTTGAGATATAACCTAGCATAGGAGTCAGGAAATAAGGTTTGAGGAGTTTCTTGAGGAGTTTATTGACTCAAGGTACTCAAGTAATCCATAATTAGAGTCCAAATTTGTAACATGTGAAAGGAACCAAGAGGAGTAAGTCAAATCTAGGAACATCATGGAGTATGGAGGATTATCCCCAACCATGGTATTCAAAGGCTGAATGTTGGGCCACATAAAGGATGCAATGGAAAATCTTGTCGGCCAGACATGAAAAGTTCACAGTTTGACTCTCTAATTTTCATGTGGGTCAGTAATGGAAGCGAAGGTGCTTTGTGGAGGTCCTCTACGTAGCTCCCCCAAGTAGGTACTCCGCGTAGGTGCTCTGTGTGGCTCCCCCGCATAGGTACTCCGCGTTGGTGCATCGTCCAGGTGTGTTACATAGGTGCTCCGCACAACTCATTGGTTCTAGACCTTTATGGGACATTGAACCATGTTTCCCTTTTTAACTCTCTATTCTCTCATGTTTTAGAGAGCTACCTGTGAACAATTGGGGGATCTTGGTGAAAGAGCTATGTAATGGGAGCTTTGGGACGTCTTCCAACGTTTTTCATCCTTTAAATGGGGAGCCCAAGGGTCCTATTTATAGGCATGGATGGGAGCCTGGAAAGAGGGGTTACTTTGCATAGGTCCATCACGTAAGTCCTCCATATATGTTATTTGCTTAGGTGTAAGAAAATTATAATGCTGTGTAGTTTTTCTTCATAGGTCCTTCACGTAGCTCTTCATTATAAAATTTTTCCATCTTCTGAGTGCCATAAATTTTTCCCTATAAGTCTGTATAGGCTGAGAAACCAGTCAAATCCAAGGTCATGAAGATATCTACACATAGTGAGATGGTAAATAAACCTTTTCTTCTTTGATGAAACTCGTATATTGAATTTAATGTGTCGATACCTTTTCATAATCATTCATGGAAATCCACTACATACTCTTAAATGGGAGAAGAGGTCCACTTATCCATTAGTATGGAGTAGTATTTTTCCACATAAGAATCCACAGTGCATCTTTTTCTTTACTGGTGAAAACATCTTTACTCATACTTGAAATTTGTTGCCAATGCAAGAATCATATCTTCACTTTATAGAAAAGTGCATGGAACACATTTCATGGTGTCTACATTGACATACATGGAAATTGCGTTACTTTTGTGAAATAATTAATAAATTAAAAAAACACAATCCCAAAAACCATATTAGTTTATTATCTTTGGAAACATTAAACAAAATCTTCTAATCGTGGTGAATGATCTTCAACATCTCCCATAATGATATTCCCCTTTTTCCTACATAAAACCATTATTTATATCCCAGGGAAAAGAAAACACAAAAATGGTGAGATCCAATTCTCAGTAAGGGTAAACCTGTAGAACTTAAATCATTCCATAGACATTTGAATGTAAAACATGAACATTAATTTTAATCATCGAAATCTTGAGCAATAACATATATCTTGGTAGTATATAAGAAATGGATCTGAAAATAACATTAACCATGATTTAATTGGATTGCCATAAAAAATATAATTGTGGAAAACTAATAATCACATATTATGATTTCTATAAAAGCCAAATATTTGCTGCCAAGACCATCATATTGGATGAATTCCATTACTGAACTGAGTTTACTTGTCGTTCCAGCCCGATATTTCTGAACCAGATTTACTTGTCATTCCAGCCATGTCTATCTAATGAGATATAAATATTTACCCAATGCATTGTAAGAAGATTTTGGTTATACCCATCTCATAATGAAATCATTCTAACCTATGCCACAAAAACATATATCATACATTATAGCATAACCCATGAAATAAAATGGGATTATTAAACATCATTTTATCATAACATAATAAATATAACATTAATTAACCTCATTAAAATTAATTCCATCATAAAAACAATAAAATAAAAATAATAATAGGTATAAAAACATTACCCTATGTCATATTTGATGGAAAATAATTTTGATAAGACACTTAAAATTAATTCATTAGGAAAATACCCTTTCTTCTTCAAAACCAATTTATTTTCACAAATTGTCATGCAATTATAAAAGAAATGAATTTAGTTAAAAAATAATCTTGAAATAGTGTAGAGTAAACATCATTTAAATAAGGCATTAATAATAGGTAAATATATTTTCATGTCGTATAAGTTAAATAAACATTCCTCTCGTGCTATTACCAAAAAAGTCAAAAAGTACATTGTATTGTAAAAAATAATGATTCCTTCCATTCCAGGAAGTAAAATTCAAAAATGGGTTAATATTAAATTAAATATAAATAATAGAATAGTAAAAATTTTATGAAATATTTTTTAGAAAACACGGCTATGGATGATAAATATATCTCAAATAAATACTTATGAATAAAAAATCTCGGATAAAAATGAAATTGCAAAAGTTGTCACTTACCTTAGGTCTAATATGCTTCGTATGTATCCATACCTCCTGTTTAATGGGTTTAAACATATTATTATCTTTGAACAGCACCATAATAATATTTATGGTATCATATATGATTCACTTAAGACTTTATATTACCATTTCTTTTGTCAATTCCATGTTAAATCATCGTTTTGGGTAATAACTGTTTTATTTATCTTATGTGTTTTGGACATGTTATTATTGATATTATTACATTTAAAATGATAAAACTTTTTATATAATGTAAATCATGATTTATATATCATATATATTCATGATATAAATATATATATAATAGATCGATAAATGGAATGGAATAACACTGTTCTTGGAGATGGTAGGCCGTACGTACACATGAAAGTTGTTTTCGTTTCTTAATTAAATTAAATTGAAGTAAGTAAATGACACTCATATATAGATAAATCCAGTTGAAATATTATTCCATATATTTCATTATTATTTATCATATACACTTTATAATCATTTTCTATGGTTAACATGGAAAATGAATCTCATCGTGTCGTGGCGACGATAAGTAGTACGTACACAAGATCAGCGATATCGTTCCCATAGTTGTTGAACAGTATTGAAGTGGATGGGGTATAATATCTCAGAATATGTATCATGTTATATTAATAATATATATTTATTATTTTCACCATTATATCCATCCATTTAAGGTGGTGGTGAAAAACATATTACACCACGGTGTGGAGACGATAATTCGTACGCACACATGCGCGGCTATTTAATTTTTCATAGGATGGATAAATGGTGAAATAGGGTTGTTTAATATTTAAAATAATATATAATAATATAATTTATACTTATGTTAATACTTTATAAGGAAAAATATAAATAAAAGGACATTGAGGAATAAATAAATTTGGATGAATCGTTAGAAAAGATTACCTTTTCCTCGATGTACCTCATTTAAACATCCTCTCAAGGCACTAGAGATGGGTTTTTGAGGAGACCAAAAACTATATAATGTAATTAAGTAATTTGATAACATAACTTAGTAGTGTTTGGCCTATCTTGAAGGCTCATGATGGATTGAAGAGGAGAGGGAGGAGGTTCCATTTTATAATAGAGAAGAGGGGCACTTTAGGAAACACTCAAAAATATTAATTTATAATAAAATGAAATCCTAACCTAAAACAACCAAAGTGTCCCAAAATAAGATATGTAATGAGGTAGGGATGTAATATCATCAACTAATATATTTTGGAAAACTTAGTTTTCCAATTTAAACCTTATTATTTTAATTTCCACTTAGTTATTCAATTAAGTTTTTATTTTGGTAATAACATTCTAAATAATTAATGGTAATGAATATTTACTTATGTGATTTTAATAGACCATAAATGGACACTATATGAAATTTTTTACATTATAATTTTCACGTTGTAATTTGTAAATATTTTTATGATTATTAAATAATTTAATAAAATGTTATTTTTATATTATGTCAATAGTGTCAATTTTGAAACTTTTCATTTATTTGACTTTAATTAAATCCCCACAAAAGATATATTCGAAAAAAAAAATTTAATACACTTATAAAATGATAGATACACCTATAAAAGTCATGTATAACTTTTATTAATTCATGAAATATTTATTTTAATAAATTTTAAGAAGTTTAATTTTATATTTTTATTAATAAAATAATACATTCATCACATTTGTGTCATCATTGAAGATAATTAGTTAATATCTAAAAATTCCAAATTAATATACGTGATAAAAAAATATAGTTAAATTTATAGTGACTATTTACTTTCAATGTTGCATAATTGTTCTCACTAAATTAAAATTATTACACTTATAAGATATAATAGAGTGACATGTTTTCAATTTCATTGGTTTTAAAATTAATTACATCATTTTCATGAAACAAATCCATGAAATTAATCTATTAAGATACATAGGTTATATGGGTCATCTTTTATTTATTAAATAATATTTTTTAGGTGTTAGTGTAATTTTATAATATTATTTGTACTCTTAATTACCTGATTTACCATTAACTATGGTAATAAAATAATTACCAATGTTATTATTCATAATGCCCATAAATAAAAGTAAACTATTAACACAATTTTGACCAACTAATTACAAATATCTAATCCATTTTTCAAAATTCAAAACACATAACATTCTGTAATTAATTTAAAATTAATCCCATTGTTGAGAAAATTGGTTTTAAATGTTAAAACATTGCAAAAGATTGAAATGTTTTTACCTATGAATTCAAGGTAAAATTAATGATAATTACCTAAATTATATTAAATATTGAAAATATATTCTATTTATACTTCAAAACCATTCAAAATTATAATTTAACCATATAATGTTTCTTGATGAAAAAATATTTTTTTAATTGAAGTTTAGCGTATTTTTACTATTAATCAAAATATAAAATTTATCAAAAAAATATCACAATTTTATCCAAATTAAAATCTTAAATTCTGATTCCAAAGAAAAATTTTGTTTAGTCAAATTAAAAATATGCACATGACAAAATATGATTTAAAATGGGTGCTCTATCAAAAGGTGGTGAAATTTTATTTTTTTGAAAAATAATTCTCTTATCTGAATAATTGATTTTTTTCTCATATCATGTGTTATATAAAATTAAATATGTGGTTCTTACTATTTATAATAGATATTTTATATAATATTTTAATACTATATCATTGTTTATTTAATATTGGTATTGTGTACAATGCAAGATATCCAAAAACGTCGCTATTGCGTGTAACACAAGCCAAGATTGTGTTGCGTGTAGTGAAAGATTGCTTTGGTGTTGTATATAACATAATCAAACCATAAAAAAAATAAAGACTCAATGTTGTGTGAAATAGATACTATCAAAACAACTTGAAATTGTGTGTAACACAAACCATGAATAATGTTGTGTATACTTCAGGCTAATACAATTTTGTGTATAGCGCAATCTAACCTATTGTGTAGTGTACAATATAAGACATCAATGAAATTAAAAAGAATATATTACATAAAATATTGGGGTGTTACATATCTAGATCTAACTCTCCGTGCTTTTTTGTCAACATACCATTAGTGATATAGTTTCTCTCTTTACCCACCTTCTTTGAATAGAGATCCTTACGGTGAGACATCATGTTATACACATCCATGTACTCATGATGCTTTAGAATCTCACTGGTCACATATTATAGAATTAGACAATAATAATTTTTGGCATCATTTAAATGATATCATAGAGAGATAACTTTGCATCACTATAATCTATACCATGTTATTTTTGAATAGGTTCATACAGCCCATATGATTTCTTTTCGTGGTGAATGTTACTTCTTAAGTTCCTTTAAAACTCATTGAAATTTTTCCAGGGATAGTGTTATAATTATCACATATTGATCATAGTGATATCCATAAATTTATTATTATTTTCGTTCCTACAAACATTATGAGAATAATTATTGTTATTTTTTTGAAAAAAAATTATATAGATAAATAAATATTATATTTATGAATCTACAACTATTTTATCAAAACCCAATAAAAACACCATAAGATTTATATTATCATGTTACTTAGACTCTCTAATGGGAAGGATCTATATTCCACTTCTTATCCCCTCAATTGATTATTGTTAATGAATTTTAAGGATTTATCTCGACATTCAAATTCCAAAATGAAAAGATTCATTTTTCCTTGACCATTTGAGTGTAATTTAATGGCCATCAATTGTATTTTCTCAATATTTTCCTCTTCGGTATACTATTTCCTAATTTGTAGGATAACCCATGATGTGATTTAGGAAAAATAATATTTATTTTACATTTATCTATCTTTCTCATTAATTTATTAATTCTTACTGTTATGAAAAAATACCTAACAAAATATTCTTGAAACCTGACAGAAATAAAATAATAATTAGGTATGATCGTGGGCTTTTAGTAATGTTGTTTATATCTATTATATTATAAAATAACCCTCAATATTGGGGAAAACACCTTGAACAATTTTATAGTTCATGTTAAATCTTCCAAATTTCCACCAATGTACCGTTAGATTATTTTCTCCCCATATCTAAAGATAAACAACATCAAATATTATGGAGGCTGAAACCATCACATAAATATTTACTCATATACAAGTGAGGGGAACCAAAAGATTGATTAATGTGTTTATATAAATGATTCCAACGGTTCTTCATCCCTTCCAATATGATTTGAGTGATGATACATTGGAAATCATTTAACTTAATAAAAAGTTAATAGGCAACCAATCAAATAAAATAGTTTGTTCTATTCACATTATCAGTTATATATATTCACTGAATTATGTGTTCAATAAGAATAACATTTAATTTTATTTTTTCTTTTTTAAGCTAAATCACTATCTACTAAATTAATTATATTCTTTAATTAATTAATTCATTTTTCTTATTTCCCTTCTAAATTTTTATTTCCTTTCTCATCCACCAAAATTATAAATAGATTAAATAATTTTTTTCAAAATTAACGGTGTACAAAAATTTACCACAGAGAAAACATGTTGAGTAATTGTAAGAACTTCCCAATTTTTACTATATTAATACATTGTTTACTCAGGTGTCATGAGGAATATATATCATAATACGTAATTTCATGGAATGTATTACCAACTTAAAAACCACATAGATGATGTGGTATTTAAATAACATGTTAGGATTCAATGCATGTCGAGTAATAACAATATTACAACTTATACATGATATATACTTCATAACATTAGAAATAAAATAATTATACATTTAATATATATATACATATAACCTATTAATTGGAATGTACTATTAAATTAATTACCACATGAAACCCATGTTGATAAGGATAATGTAGTAAATTAAATTAATTTTAATTCTATTTAATTTGTAACATACACTACGTTTAAATTCCTTATATATGGTTTTTAAATACCTCACCAACTATCTATGGAACATGCCTATGGACTCGGTGTGTAATTATGCAACAAAAAATAATGGTTTTCCTTGTGTTTGCATGGACTAAACCATGTGTGTTGTCCTCTTTTCACAGTCTTGATCCATGTAAGTTATTTAAGAGCATCAATTTCCCATATTTTACTAATGGAATACACATTGTGTAAAGATGTTACATGACATATAGTATGGACAATTGTGCGCAATCATGTCCCAGTCCACACATAATGTATTTAAATACACACAGTGTGTAATAAATTCAAACTAATTTAAATAATTACAAATTAATTCTTTAATAATTTAATATGATTACAAGACTTTTATATTTCAGTTAAATGTTGTGTCATATTTTTTAAAACATAAAGAATCCTTGGACCCTATTAATGAGTTCTTAGAATTATTTCATTTATAAAATTTATCAAATTGATTATATTTGTGGGAATGAAGATAAATAATAGTAGATTTCATGACTTGGTATAAAAAAATAAATTGTAATTGAAAAAAATGATAAAGGAATAAATAATTCAACTATTTTTAAATAGTTATATATAATTATGTGACCCCTCTAATAACACTTGAAGGTTTTAGGAATAATTAAATTTATAGATGGGGCATTCCCCACTCGAATTTTTGTCTTTATAGATGGTTAACACAATATCTACTTGATGATAAACTCTATGAACAAAATAAATTAATCAAAGAGTAATTGATGTTTAAAAGTTAGAACAATGATATAAGATCATCACATATTATTTATAATTAATTCACACAATTAATTAATTACTTTAAAATGAATTGTTTATTATTTTTTGATGCATCTGAAAACATGTCTCTATTGGATCATAATTTCATTATAGAAATCAAGAGTATATTCCCTCCATCGGTGATCCCCACATGTCTGAAAAACCTCTGAACGTCAACATAGTAATCTCCCAGTTCTTACTCAATAAATCATGATGCATTCATCATAACCCATTGATAAAAATAAGAATATTTTTATGGATGGGTTCTCTTCAATCTATCTAGTATAAAGATTGTTTGACAAGAGGAATCACCGTCTATTCTTGAGAGCATGCATGGAGAGGAATCTCTCAAGGGATTTAAGATAACTCTATCCAATTGGTGTTGTGCCTAAAAATTAATATTGAATATATTAAAAAAATATAAATTAATTTATATAAAACTAGGGTTATAAAATAATATTTTTTCTTCCACCCTTATTATTTTTCTTAATTCCCATTGAACCATATGTCTATAATAATAAAAAATTTATCATTATTATTTCTTGAAATTCTCTAAAACCATTAATTAATTAAAATTTATTAATTAAAATTAAATTTAATCTATATATTATTTCTCAATGGTCCATTAAAAATAATCCTCCAATCCTAAAAAATATTTATTAGATTAAAAATATTATTTATTTCATAATTCAATATCACAATATTATTCTCCATTATATATTTAAATATTTTTTTCATAACATAGAAAATTAATATTTATTAAATATTCTGCTCATAAACAATATTATCTTAGAAAAATGGTGACATAGTATAATTAATCTATATGACATGAATAATTATTTAACCCCATGGGGGAAAAATTATTTAACCCCATGGGGGAATATTATTTATTCAACTAGTTAAATTATAAATAATAAAAATATTTAACTGAGGTTCTGGATTCACATAGTGTGTGACCACTAGGACACTTTCTCAGTGGCATTAGGAATAGTAGCCTAAATTAAATGGTTTGCATCTAAGAACATACCAAGATAACCATAGTGAGAGAATTTAATATTATAATGTCATAAAACATCATATGGACACATACTATGTCTTATATTCTCTTTATTATGATATCTCTAATCAAGTAGGTTTCATGTTGGTGACATCACCATATGTGATTGATGTATCTTTCAATAAATTTATGAAAATTGAAATTATGAACAGAATGCCATGATAATTGGATTATTTATGCTATATAATTTCCATCAAAGGAAATAAGATATTAAATTTCATTAAATAATGGAAAAATTATTCCACCCACTATTCATTATAGTAATAATACTCAGGATGCAACTAATGTACCATACATCACAACAAACATAAGTCATATAAGTTTTCATCAATACGACATCATATCGGACTCATTACATACATTAATAATAAACATAATGTTTAATGACTAATACACACTTCCGTACAGTGGAACATACAATGGCATATATAAATGTTCATTTCCAACTGGTGGGGCTTGTTCTCATAATTCCATACACTATAAATTACCAAGGGTGTACTGCATAGGATAGTGTCTCAAATTCCTATGAGTCTACAATAGTGATAGCCTATATCATTTTTGTAGATACAAACATTTCATATTTCTATATAAGATAAGTTTTTTAATAATATATTAGCACCTCCAGGTTCTCGTAATAGTAGGGGACTGCTATGACCTTTTAGTTAATCAACCACTCTTAGGATGTTATCACATACTATGTCACATAAATGAACAATCACTATGTGATTAATAGTATATTAATAATAAATAAACTTAATACAGTTGTTTCTAAGCCACAATGATATTTTTTCTATGGAACTAACTACAACAACCATTACCGACTCCCATAACAAAATATTAAAGCATAACCACATACTTTGTCACTAGTCTTCTGAATATATATAGAGGAAATAATTCCAGGTTAATTTAGTGAATATTCTAACAATTATTTATCACTTTATTATTTTTCTATAGGACTATTCACCTAATTAAATTTAAAGTACATACATTAAAGAAGTGTTGAGGCTATCGGTAACACCCCTATAGATTTAATTCAACTAAGATTTATGATATAACTCTAAATTCTGAAAATGCCTCTTATATGATGTAAACATTGATATGAAATTTATCATGGATTATCACCCAAAAAATATTTCTAATAGAATTTAAATATGAAAAACAGGATTAAAAATGGATTGTGTGCTCGGTAGATATCAGTGGATAATGGGATCAATATCATCCTTTGATTGAGTTCTTCTAAAATTACATATTTTAGTCCAGAATTAAAATGGCTTGATATGAATCATTTAATGGGAATAGGTGTATAATATATTCCTAATTGGATGAGGTAATTGAACACAAGCCTGTAGGGCCTGAAATGATTCAAAAATGGTTGGAAATATCAATACTATATAGTAGAACATAAGTGATACACAATGTTGATAGTAGAGCTATGATAACAGTCGTTAGAGCGTCCTAGAGCTTGAGGATAGAGATAAATATTTCCTTCAAATATCTCCCTGGAATAGAGTCATGATATTTATGAATAATGTAAATTTATGTCTTTGGTAAATGAGACACTTTGATATTATTGATCACATCAGAGATCTAGCCTATCAATTAGCACTACCACCATCCATGTCTCAATTACATGAGATGTTCCACATATCCAACATGGGTAATTACATTCTAGGTCCATCACATTTACTACATTTATAGGTTAAATATATTGAAAATAATTTTTATTATGAAGAGTATAAGGTGAAGATCTTATAAGATAGATGAAATGTTATGTCCAACAAGACACGTATCCTTGTCTATGTATTTTTTAAAAACCAAAAGTATGATGAGGCGATATGAAAACCCAAGGAATAAATAAAACAAAAGTTCCCTCTTCAATTTTCTTTTTTGTAGGTGGAATAAAAATTTAACGGTGAAATTTCATATAAGGGTAATAAGGTAACAACCTAGAATATTATAAATAAAATTTTCTTATTTATTCTATAATATCTTATTATTTATTAATGTAGTATCAAAAAATCACATTAATTAAAATAAGGAACCACCAATATTTTATTACATTAATTTTCACATTGCATTTAGATAATAAATATGACCATAATAATGAAATGTACAAAAATGGGATAAAATATAGAAAATAAGATATATAAAATATGAAAATTTGGAAATAATTGATACCTTGGAGTGATCACACTCATGAAAAATAGTGTACAAAGAAAATGAAAATTTAAAAATGAAATATTCACTTCAGAAAATTTAAATACGTATAACATTGAGAAAAAATAGAATTTACAAAATCACAAATGGAATATGAGGTATTTAAAGAGTGTAGGGGACCCATATGACCATTATAAATCATCTTATTTGAATAGTAATTTAACAATTAGAAAACTAATCTAGTCATTGAAATAAGAATGTGACTATTATGAATAGTAACCAGACCATTATAATAGTATCCTCATAATTTGAAGTGTAAAATAATATTTAGGTATCTTATACAATCAAAATATGGCATATTTATATCATGACACAAGTAAATTTATAATTTAAAATTGAAACAAATTTGTTTTATTTTCATTTTTTTAAAACTTATAATGTTTTTAAATAAAATTTTCTTTAATAGAATGTTATTATAAAAAAATATTATTTTTTATTAAAATAATATTTTAATTTTTTCATTCAAAAATGGTTTAGATAACCAAACATAAAATTAATTTTTTTTATTTTTTCAAATAAAAGTGGATTTTTTTTATAAATTATAAATATCTTATTTAGAAAATTAATTTCATAAAATTGATTTCATTTTTTGGAAACTATCATTCAAAATTTTGTTGGGATGATTTCATTTATATTTAATATATTTTTTAAATTATTAAATATAGAAAAAATAATATATTTAATATTTAAAGTCTTATACATGAATAATAGCTCAAGGGTTGATGTAAAAAAACATTTCATTAAACACACGTGAAAAAATAACAATATATAGTCACAAGATTAATCACTCTTTGTAGTATTGATCATTTATAATAAATTAATGAAAATTTTATGAAAAAATAGAACTCCCTTACCATTATTAATACCACCCTACACAACCCCATCTCCAAAAAAAATCTAGTATTCTTACTGTTAGGGCTTGTCTAAGTGGGTAATGTGTAATGACTCCTTAATCCATCCTATAATAGGCCAAGGGATAATTACTAGCACCGAGTAGGCATATCACAAACATTGGATGAATTCCATATATACTGGTTCACAGGCATAAATCTCCAAACCCATAAAATGATAAAATGAAAAAACCACTATGAAACCAATGCATGCATACATCTATATCCCATAACTGGAGTATGATAGGAAGTAATGTAAATAAAAAAAGAGACAAATAAAAATCCCACCACAAAGAGTCTATAACCACAAGTCCAGCCTGTTAGTAAAGGTACTAAGACTATTTTCTCAAAGCCACATGAAGACACCTTAGTCATTCCGGTATCACAAATCACCAGCAGGTCCAGGTCCACCTAGGACTCTATCAAAAGTTCAATCTTATTCACAAGACACAATGCGTGAAGGAGAATTCAGGGAAGCGGTGTGTATAAAAATACCTATTAGGACACCCCAACACCAAAAATCAATACGAAAATGGTAAGTACTGTCATTTTGACATAGGTACATGTCTACATCACATATAACATGTAAAGCCCCGACCCCAGTTACCCATATTCGGTGAATTATTACATAACATTTGAATGATCATAAGAAAGATCAAATCTCGAAATATCTATTAGTTTATTATCCTTGGAAACACTAGATAAATTCATAAGTCTTATATTACATCATAAAAATTAAAACTGCAACAATATAGTCTCCATATTCCGCACACATATCCCCACATACTATCCCTGCAGGTCATTCATAAATTACTTCTTCAAATTCTGGAAAAAATAAAACATTGAAAGGGGTGTGCTCAGATGCTCAGTAAGGATAACAATATAGCGGAAACTTTCATAAATAAACATAAACATTTAAGGCAATGTATGACTAAAAAAAGAATTTTAAATAGTAACTTCAGCATAATATAGAAACGATAAAATGAAATAATGCCATTTACTTATTCACATGGATATTATACTAGTCGAATAATCACATGAAATATCAATAACAACTTTCATAATGACGGAATGCATAATCCCAGACTATCATAACCATGTAGCCAAGGCCTCGTGCCAAGACTACAAATAAGATTTTCTCATGGCCTCATGCTAAGACACTAGTTTGTCTCATGAGACCTACCGATGCATCGAGGAGCTATAGTGTGTTCCACCCATCACTTATTAAGTCCAATTTCTTCCTTATATGAACAGGTTTAAACCGTACATAAACATTCGTATTAAAACTAGTATACGAAATGTCAATAAATTCTCCATAAACCATGAATGGTATAAAAATAACACATCCAAAGTCAATAATATCACAAACCTTCAATACAATTATGGATGTTTTGTATCATAATAAATCAACTTCAAATAAACATAAATTCAATCAAAGGATGTTGACATAGATGAAAATAAAAACTATTTGAGAGAAATATCTCTTTTTTTAAAATCATTTAAAAGTCACATAATTCTACAGAAAACCATTATTTTGAAAATATTCATACAAGATTGTAAGGGAAGCTTCAAAGGTGTAAAATGTTATAGAATAACTTCATCCTCCGTATAAGTTAAAAAACACATTCTTACCTTAATTCTATCGAAAAGGTTCAAAAGTTCCTTTTTTGGAAAATGTTGGAAAGATTCCATTATAAACATCTTATAAAACGTCAATCAAGGGTACAAATGACTTTAAACCATATTCTTTAAAATAGTAAGAAGGTTTTGAAATACATTTTTAAGAAACATGGATGGGGATGATAAGGAAGTCCCAGTAGATAATTACATATAAACAACCTCGAATAATGAAGAGATTGTGAAATAAACCCTTACCAATTTGTTAACTTACGAAACATACACCCCATGAAAGAGGTATAATACAATTAATATGTAAATACACATAAATTAATGTTTATTACACAAAGAATACAATTATGGGCAGTACATACACCCCACAAAAAGTAATAGTGTCAATATGGCATGAATCTCACGGGAATAAGGAGTGAGATGCAAACCCCTTACCTTGTACTTTTCATTGGTCAAGGGTTGGTTAACCTCCAGTATAATGGTGAAATAATTTTTATTGAATTATACAATAATCATATACATTAATATGATATCAAATATGATCTTTTAATATTGCTTTGTTGATAATATCTTAGTATTATCGTTGTTTCGGGTGTTAACTTACTCGTTTTCTTTTATATGTTTTGTTACATAAGCCATATTTATTATGGGTAGGTTTTATCTTATTCATATCCAGAATTATATCGAGTCCTTAAATATTATTTTTAATCCTCCATTAGAATTTAGTCTTGAATGGATACGATGGGGAATGAATCTCATCGCGTTCGTAGAGACGGTAATCAGTACGTACGCACGAGCGATAATATCATTATTTTGATATTAAAATAACATATAATTGGATAGTATATCATATAGAAAGAATTGTTATCATGTTATATTTATTATTTACATGAATTATACATCATTATTATACCCATCTAAATAATAATATATTGAATAACAATTACACCACAACGTGGAAACGGTAGGTCGTACATACGCACGTATGGTGACATGTCATTCAAGGGATGGATAGAATAATGAATTTGTTTCTTCCATAATTATAATAAAATCACAGTATATAGAAGATACTGTATTTATTATTTTAGAATGGAAATAACAAGTAATGAAGAATTTGAAGAAGAAAGGATCTTTAAAGAGGGTGGTGAAGACGTTACATCTTCTTCGGGTTCTTTTTTTTCATTTTATCAAAAGGGCTCCACAGGATGTCTTTATGATCAAACTATGGCCTCTAGGATGAATTGAGGGAAGTGGGTATGATATTTGGGCAGATTTTGGTCGATCCAAATGTCTTTGAGGGTGTGAATTAATGAGAAGGGGGAGTGCCCTTTTATAAGATAGGTGAGGGGCTCTTTAGAAAAAACTTAAAGTAATATTTTATAATAAAATATAATTCGGTTTCTAATGGATAAAAAGTGTATTGTTCAAATTATAAGGTAGGGATGGGTCTAAAACCTTTCAAACAATAGATTTTAGACAGGTTTCGGTCATTCTATTAAACTTATCGTTTAGTTTTAACTCTTAGTTAATTAGTTTTGCACTTACCAATCACTTGTATTTTTATATTATATAGTTAATAAACTTACTATATAACTCCAAGAGACCCCCCAGTGGTGTATTAATGATACAAAAATAATTATATAAGTCCTATGGCTGAACCCTATATTTTTAGGAATAGAATATAAATTAATAATATAATATTTGTTTTAAAAACTCATTTATGTCAATTTTGACACTACTCAACAATTTATTTTTGTTAAAGTCTTAACAACATTATTAATTCTAACCAAATTCATTTAAGCAATATAAACATGTCATATTAACCAATAAAATTCGTCTATGTCTTCAAAACGTTCAAATTATATTTATTTTAACATTTATAATACCAATTATTTGATTCTATCATTAATAAGGAAAATACATCATCATTATTGTGTCATATATATTTTTATTTTTTCAATGTATTAAAATTATAAATAAAATAAAACTATGTAGGAAGTCTTTTTATCTTTCTAATGAATATTTATAATCGAATATATAACATATATAAAGCTATGTAAAAATTGTTTTTCTAAAATATATAATCTTGTGTCATTTTTTGTATTTACTTTTACTTTATTAATATAAAGTGTCCCTATCACCTAAAAGTGGCTCAATGGGGTCCCAAAATCGACCCAAAGATTCCAATGGTCGTAAATGTATCCCAAAATAAGGTTAGGTCACGTTTTAGGGTAATTTATTATTATTATAATATTATTTTTTACCCTTATTTACCAGATTTACCCTTTAACCATGGTAAATAAAATATTTACCGAAATAATTATTTAAAATGTATTAAAATAAAAGTTACATATTTAAACAATTTGGAAACCTTGATTCAAAATATGGGATCCATTTTTACAAATTCAAAACACAGAAGTGGCAGAAATTAATTTAAAATTAATTCCCGCTGGCAAAACAAAAAGCGTGTTTTTAAGATATAATAACTATCAAAAGATTGACACTTGTTTATGTCCTGTTTAATTGTGAAATTATGTCCAATGACCAAAATTTTATTAAATGATAAAACTATATTCTAAATATACTTTCCAACAACTAAAATTCATAATTTATCACTATTAATTATTTTGATTAAAAAAGTTGTTTTTAAATAAAATTTAGTAATTTTCACTATTCATCAAAATTTAAATGTTATCCGAAAAGTACCAAAATTTCCCCCTAGGCTAAATTCGACATTCTGAATCCAAAAATGAGGTCCATTTTTAGAGATAAAATTTATATAATTTAAAAAAGTAGGTATTACTATTTATAACGGCTAGTTCGATTGGTTGTGGTGTGTGTTAGAACTCGAAGTTGCGTACAACATACGCTACTGTATTATTCAAAAAGAAGAGAACCATAGAAGCATGGGGTGTTACATTATCCCCTCCTTTAAATAATTTTTTCCTTGAAATTTCTTATAATATTATTGAATAAAAAGACTTGGGTGATTCTTCATCAGAAGTTGTTTGGTTTCCCACGTTGCTTCTTCCATCTTATGGTTTATCCATAGATTTTTTACCAGACGAGTCATTCGGTTTCTCAGCACTTGTTCTCTTGTATCAAGAATCCTTACAGGCTCTTCTCAATAAGACAGATCAGGTTCTAGTTCCAATTCCTCATAGGTGAGTACATGCATTGGTTCAGACATGTATTTTCTCAATAGTGATACGTGGAAGACATCGTGATATTTAGAGAGACTTGGTGGAATTGCCAAACGGTAATCTACAACCCCAATTAGTTATAGAATTTCAAAGGGTCTGATTTACCTGGGACACAATTTACCCTTCTTACCATAACGTATAACTCCATTCCATGGAGATACCTTCATGAAAACATGATCTCCTACCTGAAATTCCAAATCCTTCCTTTGGTTGTCAGCATAGCTCTTCTGCCTACTTTGAGCTGCTTTGATGTGGTTTTGGATTACCTTCACCTTTTCCATCGTTTCCTCCACCAGTTCTGGGCCTACAAGTTTTCTTTCACTAACGTCATCCCTACAGGTTGGTGTACGGCATCTCTTTCCATATAAGCTTCATATGGTGCCTTCTAAATACTTGAATGGAAGCTATTGTTATAGGAAAATTCTACAAGAGGTAAATATTGATCCCACATACCCGGAAAGTCAAGTGATCATGATCTCAACCTGTCTTCTAAGGTTTGAATAGTTTTTTCGGATTGTCCACTTGTTTGTGGGTAGTAAGTAGTGCTCAAACTAAGTTTAGTATCCAAGGACTTCTAAATACTTTTTACGAATTTTGATGTAAAACGGGGATCACGATCTGAGAAAATCAATAGGGGTACTCCATAAAGTCTCACAACTTGTTTAATATATTGTCTTTCTAGACGTTCAAGTGGTAAATCCTCCCTTATAGCAAGGAAATGTGCTGACTTGGTAAGAAGATCAACAATGACCCATATTGCATCGTTCCTTCTAGGAGACTTTGGTAGTCCCATGACACAGTCCATCATGATATTACCCCATTTCAAATAAGGTATGGGAAGATGTTTCAAAACTCCACCAGGCTGTTGCCTTCCAGCATTCACTTGTTGACAAACCATACATCTTGACACAAAATCAGTAATCTCCCTCATCATGTTGTCCCACCAAAAATGTTCCTTCAAATCCTTATACATTTTGTTTCTACCATGTTGTATTGAGAAATTGGAACTATGAGCAGCATATAACAATTCCCTTTTTAAATCTTGTATATTGGGAACACAAAGTCTCCTCCAAAATTTCAAAATTCCATATTCATACACAATGGTAATCAATATCCCATCATTCACAGCTTTAATATTCTTTTTAAACTCATCATCATTGTCCTTAGAAATCTTTTTCCTTTCTAGTAACGATAGTTTGGCAACCATTTGAAAAAGTTTTGATTTTTCACCTTACATGGTGATTCCCTTATCCATATTTACTAGATCCATGGAAATAGGATCCCTTTCCACTCTCATCATGTTCAAAACTCCCTGAACTTTTCTACTCCAATCATCTGCAACTATTTTTTCCTTCTCTGGTTGGTAGTGTATCGTGCACTCATAATCCTTGAGTAGTTCAAGTCATCGCCTTTGCCTCATGTTGAGTTCTTTTTGTGAAAAGATATCCTTCAAACTCTTGTGATCGGTATATATCTCAAATTTTTCACCATAGAGATAATGTCTCCATATTTTCAAGTTAAATATTACAGTAGCAAACTCGAGATCATGAGTAGGATAGTTTTGCCCATGAATTTTTAGCTTTTGTCATGCATAGGCAATAACCCTATCATTCGTCATAAGGACACAACCAAGTCCTTTCTTCGATGCATCACTATAAATAACTAACCCATAATTCCCCGATGGTAGAGTCAATATAGGAGAATTGACTAATCTTCTATTCAGTTATTCAAAACATTCTTCACACTCTTTTTTCCAAACAAATATAACCCCTTTACGTGTGATCTTTGTTAATGGGTTAGCCAACTGAGCACAATTCTGGATGAAACGTTGATAATAACCTGCCAAACCAATAAAACAGTGTAGCTTAGTTATACTCGTCGGTGCTGGCTATTCTTGGATTGCCTTGGTTTTAGAAGGATCAACAGAGATTCCATCCTTAGAGACAATATGACCATGAAAAGAAATATCATAAAGACAAAATTCACATTTGCAAAACATCCCTTATAATTCTTGTCTTCTAAGAGTCTTCAGGACAATGCTCAAGTGATTTTCATGATTTTTGTAGCTTATGGAGTATACCAAGATATCAACAATAAATACCACCACGAAATCATCGAGATATTCCTTGAAAACTCTATTCATTAGATCTATGAATATAGAGTCTGAATTAGTCAATCTAAAAGGCATTATTGTAAACTCTTAGTGCCCGTACCTGGTTCGAAATGTTGTCTTCAGAATGTCTTCCTTCTTCACACATAACTGATGGTATCCAGATCGAAGGTTAGTCTTTGAAAATTATTGAGCTCCATGCAATTGGTCAAATAAATCATCAATGCAAGTTAGGGGATACTTGTTCTTTATTGTTATAGCATTGATCTCTCTATAGTCAATGCACAACCTCATAGATCCGTCTTTCTTCTTAACAAAAAGGACAAGAGATCCTCATGGAGAAACACTAGGGATAATAAATCTCTTATTACCCAATACCTCTAGTTTTTTCATTAGTTCAACTAATTCCACAGTGGTCATTCTATAAGGAGCCTTCGAAATAGGCCTTTATCTAGGAATTAAATCAATGGAAAACTCAACTTCTCGTTCTGGAGGATGTCCATGTAAATCTTCCGGAAACAAATCTACATATTCTTTACAAATATGTACATCCTCTATTTGAACATTCCTTTCCTCACCCTCAGTTATTTCATTCTCTTCCTCCCCGATAATTGAATTTAGTTGAGCTACTAGGGGGTGGATCTATACAAGAATTAGGTGATGGAGATTATTCTCTAAAGTCAAGGTGTTCCTTATCATCATCATCCTCAAAAATCATAACCTCCTTATTCTTACAATAAATCCTCACAACATGGTCTGAAATCCAATCCATACCAAGGATTATATCAAACTCAATCATAGGTATGACAATGAGATCAGCGAATAAAGAAAATTTACGTGCTCTAATAGGGACTGATTGACAGAACATTATTGCAATGATACTTCCCTTAGGGTTTTTTACTGACAACTCTCTTGTTATATCAAATTGGAAATATCTAATTTTATTAGAAAACTGGGAAGATATGAAACAATGCGATGATCCAGAATCAAATAATGAATTTGATAAACTTGAGGAAACTATTAAATTACCTGCCACCATGTCTTTCGGAGCTTCTACCTTAGCAGTAGTGATAGCATAAGCTTGACCTTGATCCCTTGGCCTTTTCTAAGGCAAATTCCCCTAATGCTTAGGACATACATTTTCATAATGTCCAATCTCTCTACAATTATAGTATTCCATGTTGATAGAAACTCTCATTCCCTTGAAATCATGAGCATGGTGGCCTTTTTCACCACACTTGTAACAGACTCTCATTCCTTTTAGGCAAGTAATAGGGTGTTTCTTCCCAAATTTACTACAGGATGGATTTTCAAATTTTCCCTTATTCACCTTATTTCCATTTCCAGATTGATCAAAAAATCTCATCTTCTATTTATTTTCTTTAAAGTCATAAGACTTAGAAAATTCCTTTTCCGTCTTGATAGTACATGAGACAATATCTTCGTATGACGAGAAGGTCTGTGAGACTAATGCTCGACAGAGAAATGGTTTTAACCCATCAAAGAAATGATCAATCTTACTCCTTGGGTTACATATATATTCAGCAGTATGCCTCGCTATCCTTGAAATGTTAGCTTCATACTTTGCGACATTCTTATCCTCTTTCTGCCTCAGACTCAGAATTTTTCATTCCATATCTACTTGATGGTCTCGAGGAAAGTATTTTTCCAAGAACATATCTTTGAACTCCCTCCATTCCATATCTGATACATCATCTTCTTCCTTCATGTTATTTTATCAATGACCACCATTGATCATCATCTCGAGTGAGGCGATAAACTGCCATGACAACTTTTTCCCTTTCACTACTTCCCAAGGCATGGAATATTTTTTCTAAGGAATTTATCCATTAATCAGCTACTATGGGATTTGTATTCGCATTGAATTTTTTTGGTTTTTGCCTCATGATGAGATCTAACATTGATCCTCCACACTACGGATCAGGGTGCTCCATACTGGTAAGGTTATTATTCATTACCTGAGGGAGTTGTCCGAGTATAGTGATTAGTTTTTCAACAACAATTGCTTCACTAGCTCCACTATAATTATCTTGAGAAGGAGGTAAATCCCTACATGGAGTGTGCACATTGATACAGTTCCCATTCCTTCCATTAGGCTCTATTTATAAACAATGGCATAAACTAGATTTGTTTATGAATCAAAATACATAATTCCATACCTGTAAAACACTTAACATAAATTGAATAGTTTATGGATATAATCCATAATCTTAAAAATGTTTTCGTTGAACAATTATATACTTATAAACCCTTCATAATGGTTTGTAATGAAAATGAGAATAATCCTAAGCATATCCCCCAGGACTGTCATAACCAAGAGTGCAACAAGGCCCGTTGTCGTGCACCAATTCTTATTTGAGTCTAGCTCAAAGAGGTATTTTTGGGTTTTACCCCTAGGTACATCTATTCCAGAGCCGCCTCTACCTGCTCGTATCCAGACAGAGATGTATTGCTCAGAAAACTCACAAAATCATTACAATTCCAAAATTCTAGGAAGTTCTTCTATACTAATCTTCAATGTCCATCTTAGGTCTATGTGACCTAATCAGAGTTAATCTAAATCTTGCTTCCATGGTTTGTACTAAACATCCTCTGATACCAACTATAACACCCCGTCCCGAGTTACCCAGAGTAGGTGCATTATTACATAACATTGACATGATAATAAGAAAGATCAAATCTTGAAAGATTGATTAGTTTAGTATCCTTGGAAACACTAGATACATTAACAAGTCTTACATTAAATGATAAAATGGAAAACTACAACAACATAGTCTCCATAGTCTACACTCATATCCCCTCAGACTATCCCTGTAGTTCAATCTTAAAATACTTCTTCAAATCCTAGGAAAAAATAAAACATTCAAATGGGTGAGGTCAAATGATCAGTACGGATAACAATATAGCATAAATTTTTATATGTATGCATAAACCTTAAAGGCAACGTATAACTAAAACAAAGGCATTTTAATCATTAACTTTAGAATAATATGGAAAATATAAAATGAAATAATTCAATTTACTTATTCACAGGGATATTCTACTAGTCAAATAATCACATGCACTATTAATAAGCACTTTCATAATGACGGAATGTATAATGCGAGACTATCATAACCACTTAGCCAAGGCCTTGTGCCAAGACTACAAATAAGATTTTTTCAAGGCCTCGTGCCAAGACACTAGTTTGTCTTTTGAGACCTTCCTATTCATCGAGGGGCTATAGAGGGAATTACCCGTCACTTATTAAGTCCAATGCATTCCTCATATGAATAGGTTTAAACAATACATAAACATTCATATTAAAACTAGAATACGAAATGTCAATACTTTCTCCATAAACTAGGAATGGTATAAAAATAACACATCCATAGTCAATCATATCACAAAAAATTCAATACAATTATGGATGTTTTGTATCATAATAAATCAACTTCAAATAAACATAAAATCTATCAAAGGATGTTGACATAGATGAAAATCAAAACTATTTAAGAGAAATAACTATTTTTTAGAAATCATTTAAAGTCACATAATTCTAGGGAAAACAATTATTTTGAAAATATTCTTATAAGCTTGTAAGGGAAGTTTCAAAGGTGTAAAACGGCGGGGAATAACCACATCTGCCATATAAGTTAAGAAAATACATTCTTACCTTAATTCTGTCGAAAAGGATAAAAAGAGCCTTATTTGGAAAACCATGGAATAATTCCTTTTTAAACATATTATAAAAATTAAATCAAGGGTATAAATGACTTTAAACCGTATTCTTTAAAATATTTAGAATGTTTTGAAAAACATTTTAAAGAAACATGGATGTGGATGATAATGTGGTCCCAGTAGATAATTACGTATATACAACCTCGAATAATGAAAAGATTGTGAAATAAACCCTTACCAATTTGGTAACTTACAAAACATACACCCCATGAAAGAGGTATCATATAATAAATGTGTAAATACACCTAAATTAAATTTTATTACACAAAGAATACAATTATGGTCAGTACATACACCACACAAAAGGTAATAGTGGCAATATGGCATGAATCTCACAGGAATAAGGAGTGAGATGAAATCCCCTTACCTTGTACTTTTCCTTGGTCGAGGGTTGGTTAACCTCCTGTATAATGGTGAAATAATTTTTATTTAATTATACACGAATCATATACATTAATATGATATCATATATGATCTTTTAATATTGCTTTGTTGATAATATCTTATTATTATCGTTGTTTCGGGTGTTAACTTACTCGTTTTCTTTTATACATTTTGTTACATAATCCACGTTTGTTATGGATAAGATGTATATTATTCATATCCAGAATGATATCAAGTACTTTAATATTATTTTTAAACATCCAATAAAAGTTAGACTTGAATGGATACGATGGGGAATGAATCTCATCACATTCGGGGAGACGGTAATACGTACGTACGCACGAGAGGAAATATCATTCTTTTGATATTAAAATAATATATAATTGGATGGTATATCATATAGATAAAATCAATATAATGTTATGTTTATTATTTACATGAAATATACATCATTATTATACCCATCTAAATAATAATATATTGAATAACAATTACACCATAACATGGAGACGGTAGGCCGTTCATACGCACATATGGTGACATGTAATTATAGGGATGGATAGAATAATGAATTTGTTTGTTCCATAATTATAATAACATCACAGTATATATAAGATACCGGAGTTATTATTTTAGAATGGAAATAACAAGGAATTAATTTGTTGAAGAAGAATGGAACTTTAAAGAGGGTGGTGAAGACGCTACCTCTTATTCGGGTTCTTCCTTTTTGATTTGATCAAAAAGGATCCTTAGGATGGCTTTCTGAACAAACTATGACCTCTAAGATGAGGTGAGGGAAATTGGGAGGATATTTTTGCAGAGGATGGCTGAGCCAAATAGCTTTGAAGGTGTGAAATAATGAGAAGGGGGAGTGCCCTTTTATAAGAGGGGTGAGGGGCTCTTTAGGAAAAACTTAAAGCATTATTCTATAATAAAATATTAATCAGTTTATAATGGATCAAAAGTGGATTATTCCAAGTCTAAGGTGGGTATGGGTCGAAATAATTTCAACCAACAGATTTTAGATAGGTTTGGGTCATTATATTAACATTATATTTTAGTTTTAACTCTTAGTTAATTATTTTAACACTTACCATGTCACTTTGTATTTTTATATTATATAGTTAATAAACATACTATATACCTCCAATAGACCACCAAGTGGTCCATTAATGATACAAAAATAATGATATACGTCCTATGGCCGAACCTTTGATTTTTAGGAATATAATATAAATTAATAATATAATATTTTTTTTAAAAACTCATTTATGTCAATTTTGACACTACTCAATAATTGATTTTTGTTATGGTTTTAACAACATTATTAATTCTAAAAAAAATCACTTAATAAATATAAGCATGTCATATTAACCAATAAAATTATTTTATGTCAAAAAAATTTCAAATTATATTTATTTTAACATTTATAATACTAATTATTTGATTCATTCATTAATAAGGAAAATACTGTATCATTATCGTGTCCTATATATTTTTACCTTTTCAATGTCTAAAAATTATAAATAAAATACCATTATGTGGGAATTATTTTTATATTCCTAATGAATATTTATAATCTAAAATACAACATATATAACCCTATGTAAAAATTGTTTTTCTAAAAGATATAAGCTTATGTCATTTTTTATATTTACTTTAACTTAATTAATATAAAGTGTCCCTATCACCTACAAGTGGCTCCATGGGGTCCCAAAATTGACCCAAAGATTCCCATGGTCGGACATGTATCCAAAAATAATGTTAAGACACGTTTTAGGGTAATTTATTATTATTATAATAATTTTTACCCTTATTTAAAGGATTTTCCCTTCAACCATGGTAAATAAAATATTTATTAAAGTAATTATTTAAAATGTCTTAAAATAAAAGTTACCTCTTTACAGAATTTTGACATCCTAATTAGAAATATGGGATCCATTTTTCCAAATTCAAAACACAGATGTGGCAGAAATTAATTTAAAATTAATTCCCACTGTCAAAACAAAAAGCGTGTTTTTAAGATATAATAACTATCAAAATATTGACACTTGTTTATGTCCAGTTTTATAGTGAAATTATGTACAATTAACAAAATTGTATTAAATGGTAAAAATATAATCTAAATATACATTATAACCACTCAAATTCATAATTTATCACTATTAATTATTTTGATTATAAATGTTGATTTAAATTAAAATTTACAAATTATCACTAATCATGAAAATATAAATGTTATCCGAAAAGTACCAAAATTTTACCCTAGGCTAAATTCGATATTCCGAATCCAAAAATGAAGTCACATTTGAGATATAAAATTTATAAAATCTCAAAAAGTACGTATTACTATTCATAACGACTAGTTCGATTGGTTGTGGTGTGTGTTAGAACTCGAAGTTGCGTACAACACACGCTAGTGTATTATTCAAAGAGGAGAATACCGTGGAAGATTGGGGTGTTACATAACAATAGTTTCTAGATATACTCAATCCACGATAAAATTAATAAGGTAATCCACAACCTGTAATATAGAGAAAAGGATGTAAATTTGAAGATTTAAAAAAGCACTCATCTGGGATAACAAACTCCTTAGTCCTATTGTAATGAAGAAATCCATCCAAGAGATATTGGTCATCAAGTACTATCATGATAGGGAGATATTGATAGATTTTAAGAGATTACAATACAACATATGTGGACCAAATCCATGTACATGGGTTTTTACCAACCACTCAATCTATATTAACCCACTAAGTAGAGGTTTGGAGTCCATGTAATGTTGGTCACATAGATACCAAGGACTCCACCTATGGAATGGTGATGAATAGAGGATACCACTCTGGACCTCTTGAGGTATTCAAATAACTCTATCCAAGAATTCAGGATGAGGGGATCATAGATCATAAAATAGGAAATGATTCACACCTAACATCAGGGAAATTATAATGGGAATAAACCCTAATAGAAATTATGCATGAAACAGAGGAAAAGAGAATCAGTCCATATAGAAATGGGTATACTATGTATAGAGGGGTTCAATGTCATATTCTTGGGTATGTGGTTGTACACCAGTCATGTGCCAGTACAAGGCATCATCTGGTGTATCCCTGCTTGTTTACCAATACATGGGGTAGTCTGTGTACCTGGTTTGGTCCAAGTCATGTGGGGGAGTAAATTTCGTGTAAGAAACTCGTGTACTCCACCCCATGTCCATGTACTCTTTCAGGTACATGTAGATATTGTCCAAGGGGGACACACATCATGTAGTAAGGAACCACACCTTGTGTGTATCAAGTTTTACTAGAACCCTTCTTCTTCATCCCCCTCATGTTGGTTGATCATCCAACCACTACTCTGTTGATTAGTTCACCTTGAAAAACCTTATCCAAGGCCTTTTTCTAGACTATCATAGCTTCGACAGGACTCAGGCCTTCTATCGTCATATAAAACGAGATCATAGCTATTATTTATTACCACCGAGGAATGTGAAATTGGTTCCCACCATTGTAACATCCCGATATTTTATGATAAGTATTCTCTTTAATTTATTTGATGTCATGTGTTTTATGCTACAACAAGATTATCTTATGCAATACGCCACACTGTATTAGCTTGAAGTATACACAACACTATTCTAAGATTGTGTTATACACAATTCCAAGTTCGTTTTATAATATTAATTCTACGCAACATTGAGTGTATATATATATATATTCAATGTATAAATGAAATATGGTTGGATTCTATTATATGAAGCAACAAAGGATTCTTTTACAACACGCAACCCTGACTTGGCTTGCATTACACGCAATCGCAACATTCCTCGATAGCGTGTGTTGTACGCAATATCAGGTTTCACTAAAAATGATATATGGTTATAATATTATTACGATCTAGCCTTTATGAATAGTATTAACAAAATTTTGAATTTTATAACATTATTATTTCATCTTACACATTTTCTAGAACATGGTATGTGAACAAAATAATTTTTTTTTAAAAAAATGCATTTTTGTCGCCTTTTGATGGCGCACCGACTTTAAATCTAGTTTTTGACATGTTTATAAGTTCAATTTTACAAAATAAACTTTTTATTTTGAATCAGGATATAAAAATTTACGTTGGATAATGTTTTGATATTTTTCTGATAAAATTCATATTTTAATGAATAGTAAAAACACGTTATATTTTAATTATAAAAAACATTTTTCATCATAATAATTTATATGGTTAAATTATAATATTGAATGGTTTTAAAGTATAAATAGAATATATTATTACCATTTAATATAATGTATGTCATTATCATTGATTTTACCTTGAATTCGTAGGTTAAATCAATTCAATCTTTTGCAATGTTTTAAACAAAAACCCGTTTTCTTTCGACAACAGGATTAATTTAATTTCTGAAACTTTTTTGTATTGAATTTCGAAAAATTGATTACATATTTGGAATAAGTGGGTCCAAATTATGTTAATAGGCTACTTTCTATTTTTGGAAATTATGAATAGTAACTACGGTAAATTGTATTTACCATAGTTAAAGGTAAATCGTGTAATTAAAAGTAAATATAATATTATAAAATTACCCTAACACATGCCAAAATTCTATTGGAGGACTAAAAGTAGACCATATCACCTAAGGGTCATATTAGATTCATTTAATGGTCTTTTTCCATGAAAATAATTTAATTATTTTTAAAACCAAAGAAAGTGACAACATGTCACTCTCATAAATCTTATAAGTATAATAATTTTAATTTAGTGATAAAATTCATGAATCATCAAGCATGATTAGTCTCCAGAAAGATCATAAAATTATCTACATCATATGAATTTATTTATAATTTTTAGGGATTAAATAATTGTCATTAGTTGTGACACAATAGTGATGCAGAAATTGTTTATCTAGTGAAAAATCAAGAATATAGTTCTTATTAAACTAATAGTGACCATAAAAGCCACAAAACCCTGACCAAAACTTATTGGTCATGTAAATGTAAACCATAATAATCCAATGGTCGAATATTGGATCATTTGGAGCCTTATAAAAGCGATTATGACACTTATATTATTTTATTTTAAATCATGCCAAAGTTGTCACCTTCATAATTTAATAAATATAACAATTTATTTATTGTTATTTTAAGAGGATAAATTCGAGTAAAATTATTATTATTAGATTTCATATATTTATATTCATCATAAGATTTTTATTTTAATTTTTATGCAACAAATAAGTATATTAAATAATTATACAAAAATGTTGTAGTATTTATTTTATTAAGAGATAAACCACATAAATGGTTGTAAAAATAATTAAATAAATATCATATTAACTATTTAATGTGCTACACTAATTTTATAGATACATATGACCTTTTATGAATCTATTAAATATTTTAGTTCGAATATATCATCCGTTTATATTTTATTTAAATTCAAATAAATGAATAGTGTCAAAATTGAAACTATTGTTATATTATAAAAATAATATATTATTAAATTCTTTAAAAATCGCAAAAATATTTAAAAATTATAAATTTAAATATATATGGTATAAAATTTTATAAATTATCCAATTATGACAATTCACAACAAATAATTAATTATTTGTTATAATTTTAAATTTAGAATGTTATTTCCATAAATAAAATTAAATTGATTAAATAAGGATAAATCAAGTTGATAATGTTTAAAATAAATTCCTAACATGTCTAAATTTTATTGGATGATGAGATTACAAACCTATATCATCTAATATTATAATATGAGTCATTTTTGGAGGTTTTTAAGTGGGCTCAGATTTATTATAAATTAATATTTGTACGATTTCCAAAGGTGCCCCTCTCCTCCCTTATAAAAGGGCACCTCCTCCCTCTCCTCATCACACCAATTTGAGCCTTCAAGCTCGGCCAAACCCTGCCAAATAATCTTCTCCACTTCCCTAGAAACATCCTAGAAGTCCTGGTCTACTTCAAATACCAATCATAGTGCCCTAAGAGGAGGATTCAAAGAGGCGTATCGAAGAAGAGGTAATTTCTTATACCGATTCTTTCAAGCTTCTTTCTTCATCAACTTCTTATTCTTTAGTTGTTTAATTATAAAGTAATAAAATAAGTATAAATAATATACTTATATGTTTATATAAATATGAAACAACCCCATTTCACCTTATATACATCCTACGGAAAACAAAATCACCGCGCGTGCGTACGTACGGAATACCGTCTCCACGAGGTGATGAGATTCGTTCTCCATGTTGACCATTTAAGAATGATTTTACAGTATATATAAGCAATAATAATTAAATATATGATATTATAAAGCTACTAGATATATATATATATATATTTCATCTACTAAATTCCATTGAACTCAATAAGGAAACGAAAACAACGTTCATGCGTACGTACGACCTACCGTCTCCATGAACGGTGTATTTCAATCCTTTTATCGATCAATAATATATATTTATATGATGAATATATATTACATATAAATCAGGTTTATATTCTGGAATTAAGTAATCATATGAATAATTACAAGTCAAAACACGGACGACAAATGAAACGATTTTAACAAAAACACTCTTTAACATGGAATTTACAAAAGAACCTGTAATATAAAGTCATAAGTAAACCATATATGATATCATAACAATGAATATGATTATATAATAAGTCAATAACATTATTTAAATTATTATACAGGAGTTTCCGACACTTACAAAGAAAATCGGACATAAGGTAAGGGATAATTTTGCAAATCTCATTTTTATCTGAGATTGCTTATTCGTAAGTATTTACTAGGGTTATTTATATCATCAATGTCCATGTTTTATAAAAGTTATTTCATGTATTTTTAAATTACTTTTTACCCATTTTTACTTTTAATACATGGTATGTAAGGAATCTTTCTTTTATTTACATTACGAGGTACTTTTTTGAATTTTCCGACAAAAGTACGATGAGAATGTTATTTTTAACTTATACGGTGTGAACGGATTTTTATGGTTTCATAACGCCTCATTTTCATGAAGCATACTCTACATGATTTCATGATTATTTTCAACAAAATATCTTTCTTTTAAAATTTCATGAAGTTTTGTGAAAAGAAATTGATTTTCAAGAAGAACGGATATTTTCCTCAAGAAATCATTTCAAGTGTTTTATCAAAACCATTTTACATCTAAAGATGACACTTTTTTCATATGTGTATGTTTGAAGTATAATGTCTATATGATTTACTTGGTTTAAATTTTCATATTATGAAATGATATCCATTTCTTTTATATGGATTATATGATGATGGGATGATGTTTATGAAACCCATTTTATTTATTGGGTTTTTATGAATGATGTATGTTTATTTTGTGGAACAAGTATGAATGATTTCATTACGAGATGGGTGGGACCTATATCTCCCTCCAATGCATTGGGTAAAGATTTATATCTCATGAGATAGACATGGCTGGAATGACAAGTTAAACCAGTTCAATAATACAGGACTGGAATGAGGAATGAACTCGATTCAGAAAGGGACTTTGTCCACTAAGATGGTCTTGGCAGCAATGCCTTGGCTAATATGGAAATCATACTATGTGATTCATGGATTACACAATTAAATGTTTTATTCCCATGATATTTTATCATTCTTAATGTTTCTTTATGATCTATGCCTTACGTACTTCCATGTTTTATGTCATTGCTCAAGATTTTTATGTTTAAACATTATGTTCATGTTTTTAAGTTCAAATGTATATGGTATGTTTTATTTTATCCATGCTTACCCTTACTGAGAATTTGAGCTCACCCTTTTTATGTTTTATTTTCCCCAGGAAATAACGAAAGGTTTTAGGTATGAAAAAAGGGAAGATCTTAATGGAAGATGTTGAAGATCTTTCACCACGATTAGAAGATTACGTTCCAAGTTTCCAAAGACACTAAACTATTATGGTCCTTGTGTGTCTATTTTTGTTATGTATTAAGTATTCCGAAAAAGTAATGTAATGTCCATGTACGTCAAGATTAGAGCCTTTATGGTTGGTATCAGAGGAAAGGTTTAGTCAACCTTTGGAAACTAGGGTGCTAAAGCATTAGTGAGATCCCTAGAGATATTTCTAAGGTATGTCTAGGGATGTCCCTAAGGATAAGTATACGTATAGGATATAGTACTAGAACTATGGTAACAACCTTAGAATATAACTTAAGATGTTAGATATTGAAGGTACTCCCCCTTTATTATGTTGTTTTCCCTAGCATGATTTTTGCCTCTCACACTATTCTTTTTGGGTTTTAGACGATGGATGGAACCCGACGGAACCGTGTTGTTCAATGAAATGGACAATGCAATGATTGTCCTCCATAACAAACAAATGTTATGGGAGATGGAGTGCAAAATATTATTTCTATACTTACACAAGCAATGAATAATTATGGACTTCCAAATGAGTAGAGAAGGGAACAATATTATATTGAGTCATTCAAGAGGAAACGTCCACCTTCTTTCAATGGGTCTTCTGATCCACTTGTTGCTGAACAATGGATCAGTACCACTGAAAAGATATTTTTAGTTCTTCAATTTTCTGAACATGATAAAGTCATATTAGCAGTATATCATTTGGAAGGTGAAGCTGATCAATGGTGGAATATTATCAAGAATATGAGGCCAAGAGATGAAATTGAGTCCATGTAATGGGACGATTTCAAGAACTTATTTTTCAATAAGTATATCCCTCGTATTATTCGAACAAAGATGGAGAAAGAGTTTCTTGAACTAATGCAAAAGGATGATGAATCTGTTGGTGTATACGAAGCGAATTTTACAAGGCTTTCAAGGTATGCATATGGCTTTATCATCCAACCTGAAAGTAAAGTTGATCGATTCTTCAGTGGCTTAAAACCAAATCTTAGAAGGGAAGTAGCTATAAGAGACTTCAGTAGCTATGAAGAAAATCTGTGTTGTGCTATCAAGGTAGAACTGGAAGTTGGTGTAACATATCCATCTCAGGGTTTTGACAAGAAACAAAATATGGAGTTCAAGGAGAAATCTCAGAATCATGGTGAAAAGAATATGAATGTTTCTTTATTCTCAAAGTGTGGAAAGAAGCATGGTGGAGATTGCCAAAAAGGTACTAGAAAATGTATTAAGTGTGGAAAAGAAGGACATCGAGTAGTTAACTGTCGAAGTAATGGGAAAAAGGTTGCTAATGATGTGAATAGAGAAAAGACAACAGAGAACTCTCCACCAACACTTCAATGCTTCAAGTGTAAGGAAATGGGGCATTATGCTAATAAATTCCCTAATCCAAGGGTTAGTGATGATCGACATGAGCAACCACATAAGGAAAAGGACAAAGGGAAGTCACATGCGATCACTATTGGCGATGTTGAATATGAAAATGATGTGGTGGAATGATTAAGTGTTTATGTAATGGGATTCCAAAATAATGTTGTATATAGTATCGTGGAATATTGGAATATTTATGTATTGATCTATTGTGGTTTTCAATAATTTTATGGTACCGGTAACCATGGAAAGTGGTTGAGATATTTTTGGAAATAATATGATATGCGCATAATGAAGGGATAAGAAGAAAATGAAATGTTTGACAGTATTCATAAGCTCATGACTGATATAAGGAAATAGTTATATCATGGTTTGAGTATATAGAATTTTGGGGTTTTGGTATGTGGAAAGAGTTAAATTTTGACAACACTCATTTTTTCACTAAGATTCAATGGGTATTCATTTTTCAAGAGAATACATTATTGAGGTATTTGAATGTTTGGAATGTGACCAACAAGACATATCTTATGATATATGGGGATCAACGATGGTATTAACATGCTTGTTATATAAAATCTCTGGTAATCCTTTTCACTATAATGTGAGAGTGGACTGCAGTATTATGGATAAGCCTAATGATTGGAATGGATTATGTTGGACATCAGTTAGTATTGTTTAAGGATAGAAGTTTTTTCGATATTATTGATGGGATGTTATAGTAATGTAGTTTTAGAAAAAGGACATCCTGCAGGATGAAAAACAGCCCATCGCGTCTGACAAGGCTGTAGGAATCAAACCCCTGACTGAAGTGCGACTGGCCTTTATCGCCTACCACTGGGCTATAGGAAGTCCTTGTTTAAGTAGAAACTAGTTTTTTTATATTAATCAGTATGACATATGATGTATAAGTCCATTTTAGGAACCATATATGATTAATCTCACCATAGATGGACTTATGTATATTTGATAACTTTTTTTAACCTTTTGTTTGAAATAGATGGAATGACCCATCATTCAATCACATGATCCATTAACACTTCACGAATAACAAACTCGACTTCATTTCATTAAAAGATGAAGTGGAAATTGTTCAAATCACGAACAACAGTGATATTGTACCAAAATCAAGCAAGTATTTCTTCAAATTCAAAATGTTCAACTTTAGGGAAATGAATTTGAAAACCAAAAATGTTGTCTTAGTGCTCTTATATCCGATGAATCAGATGGTACCATATATCATCACAAATCTATGGCTTTCTGATTGTAGGCTTTTTCATAGCCCTGTTCTCTACCACTCTCCATCAAGAACTTGATGGTTAGATTTCTCTTCCATATCCATATTTTCACCTATGTTCTCCTACGTGGAAACCCAGTGATGAGTTAATTTGGGTAACCGTTACGTTTAAAACTTTAGTTTTTATAATTATGTTTCAGTATTTCTTTTTACGATGTGGGTTTCTATGAATAGTAAATGATTTATAACCCCGATGAATTTCGAGGGCGAAATTCATTTTAAGGGGGGTAGAATGTAACAACCCGATATTTTATGATAAGTATTCTCTTTAATTTATTTTATGTCATGTGTTTTATGCTACAACATGATTATCTTTGGCTATATGCCACACTGTATTAGCTTGAAGTATACACAACACTATTCTTGGATTGTGTTACACACAATTTCAAGTTTGTTTTATAATAGTTATTCTACGAAACATTGAGTATATATATATATATATATTCAATGTATAAATGAAATATGGTTGGATTCTATTATACGAAACAACGAAGGATTCTTTCACAACACGCAACCCTGACTTGGCTTGCATTACATGCAATCACAACATTTTTCAATAGCATGTGTTGTAAGGAATATCAGGTTTCACTAAACAATGATATATGGTTATAATATTATTACAAACTAGCCTTTATGAATATTATTAAATAAATTTTGAATGTTATAACATTATTATTTCATCTTACACATTTTCTAGAACATGGTATGTGAACAAAATAATTTTTTTAAAAAAATGCATTTTTGCCGCCTTTTGATGGCGCACCCACATTAAATCTTGTTTTTGACCCGTTTATAAGTTCAATTTTACAAAATAAACTTCTTCTATTGAATCAAGATATAAAATTGACGTTGGATAAAGTTTTGATATTTTTCTGATAACTTTCATATTTTAATGAATAGTAAAAACACGCTATATTTTAATTAAAAACAACTTTTATCATCGTAATAATTTATATACTTAAATTATAATATTGAATGGTTTTAAAGTATAAATAGAATATATTTTTACCATTTAAAATAATGTATGTCATTAGCATTGATTTTACCTTGACTTCGTAGGTTAAATCAATTCAATCTTTTTCAATGTTTTAAACAAAAACCCATTTTGTTTCGACAATGAGATTAATTTAATTTCTGCAACTTTTGGGTATTGAATTTCAAAAAATGGATTCCATATTTGGAATAAGTGGGTCCAAATTATGTTAATAGGCTACTTTTTATTTTTGGAAATTATGAATAGTAACTACGGTAAATTTTATTTACCATAGTTAAAGGTAAATCGGGTAATTAAGGGTAAATATAATATTATAAAAATACCATAACACATGCCAAAATTCTATTGGATGACTAAAAGTCGACCCATATCACCTAAGGGTCGGATTAGATTCATTTAATTTTTTTCCATGAAAATAATTTAATTATTATTAAAACCAAAGAATGTGACTACATGTCACTCTCTTAAATCTTATAAGTATAATAATTTTAATTTAGTGATAAAATAATGAAACATCGAAACTGACTAGTCTCCAGAAAGCTCATAAAATTATCTACATCATATGAATTTATTTAATTTTTAGGGATTAAATAATTGTCATTAATTGTGACACAATAGTGATGCAGAAATTGCTTATCTAGTGAAAAATCAAGAATATAGTTTTTATTAAACTAATAGTGACCATAAAAGGCACAATTCTCTGACCAAAAGTTATTGGTCATGTAAATGTAAACCATAATCATCCAATGGTCGAATATTTGATCATTTTGAGCCTTATAAAATCGATTATGACACTTATATTATTTTATTTTAAATGATGCCAAAGTTGTCACCTTCATAGTTTTATAAATATAACAATTTAAATATTGTTATTTTAAGAGGATAAATTAGAGTAAAAGTATTATCATGAGAATTAATATATTTATCTTCATCATAGGATTTTTTTAATGTTTATGCAACAAATAAGTATATTAAATAATTATACAAAAATGTTGTAGTATTTATTTTATTAAGAGATAAACCAAATAAATGGTTTTAAAAATAATAAAATAAATATTATATAAACTATTTAATGTTCTACACTAATTTTATAGATACATATGACCTTTTATGAATCTATTAAATATTTTATTTCGAATACATCCTCTGTTTATATTTTATTTAAAATCAAATAAATGAATAGTGTCAAAATTGACACTATTGTTATATTATAAAAATAATATATTATTAAACTGTTTAAAAATCACAAAAATATTTATAAATTATAAATTTAAATATATATGGCTAAAATTTTATAAATTATCCAATTATGGACAATTCACAACAAATAATAAATTATTTGTTATAATTTAAAATTTAGAAATTTATTACCACAAATAAAATAAAATTGATTAAATAAGGATAAATCAAGTTTATAATGTTTAAAATAAATTCCTAACATGTCTAAATTTTAATGGATGATGATATTACAACCCTATATCATCTAATATTTGAATATGTATCATTTTTGGAGGTTTTTAAGTGGGGTTAGATTTATTATAAATTAATATTTTTAAGATTTCCAAAGGTGCCCCTCTCCTCCCTTATAAAAGGGCACCTACTCCCCCTCCTCATCACACCAATTTGAGCCTTCAAACTAGGCCAACCCCTAAAAAATTATCTTCTCCACTTTCCTAGAAACATCCTAGAGGTCCTGGTATACTTCAAAGACCAATCGTAGTGCCCTAAGAGGAGGTTTCAAAGAGGCGTATCGAAGAAGAGGTAATTTCTTCTACCGATTCTTTCAAGCTTCTTTCTTCTTCAGATTATTCTTCTTTATTTGTTTAATTATAAAGTAATAACATCAGTATCAATAATATACTTATATGTTATTATAAATATGATACAACCCCATTTCACCATCTATCCATCCTAAGGAAAACAAAATCACCGTGCGTGCGTACGTACGGAATATCGTCTCCACGAAGCGATGAGATTCATTCTCCATTTAACCATTTAGGAATGATTATACAGTATATATAAGAAATAATAATGAAATATATGACATTATAAATCTAACTTATTTATGTATATATATATATATGTATGTCATCTACTTAATTCCATTCATCTCAATAAGGAAACGAAAACAGCGTTCATGTGTACGTACGACCTACCGTCTCCATGAACGGTGTATTTCATTCCTTCTATCGATCTATAATATATATTTATATGATGCATATATATTATATATAAATCATGTTTTATATTCTGGAATTAATCATGATCTAATTAATCATATGAATAATTACAAATCAAAACTCGGACGACAAATGAAACGATTTTAACCAAAACTCCCTTTAACATGGAATTTACAAAAGAACGGGTAATATAAAGTCATAAGTGAACCATATATGATATCATAACAATGAATATGATTATATAATAAGTCAATAACATTATTTAAATCATTATAGACACTTACGAAGAAAATCGGACCTAAGGTAAGGGATAATTTTGCGAATCTCATTTTTATCCGAGATTTCTTTTTCGTAAGTATTTAATGGGGTTATTTATATCATCCATGTCCATGTTTTATAAAAGTTATTTCATTTATTTTTAAATTCCATTTTACACATTTTTGACTTTTACTACATGGTATGTAAGGAATCATTCTTTTGTTTACATTACGAGGTACTTTTTTTGACTTTTCCAACAAAAGTACGATGAGAATGTTATTTTAAACTTATATGGCGTGAACTGATTTTTACGGTTTCATAACGCCTCATTTTCATGAAGCTTACTCTACATGATTTCATGACTATTTTCAAAAAAAATTCGTTCTTTTAAAATTTCATGACGTTTTGTGAAAAGAAATTGATTTTGAAGAAGAAAGGATATTTTCCTCAAAAAATCATTTCAAGTGTTTTATCAAAACCATTTTTCATCTAAAGATGACACTTTTTTCATATGTGTATGTTTGAAGTATAATGTCTCTATGATTTACATGGTTTCACTTTTCTTGTGATGAAATTATATCCATTTCTTTTATATGGATTTTTTGATGATGGGATGATGTTTATTAATTCCATTTTATTTATTGGGTTTTTATGAATGATGTATGTTTATTTTGTGGAACAAGTAAGAATGATTTCAATACTAGATGGGTGGGAACTATATCTCCCTCCAATGCATTGGGTAAAGATCTATATCTCATGAGATAGACATGGCTGGAACGGCAAGTTAAACTGGTTCAGTAATATAGGACTGGAACGAGGAATGAACTCGATTCAGAAAGGGACTTTGTCCACTAAGATTGTCTTGGCAGCAATGCCTTGGATAATATGGAAATCATATCATGTGCTTCATGGATGCCACAATTACATGTTTTATTCCCATTATATTTTATCATTCTTAATGTTTCTTTATGATCTATGCCTTACATACTTCCATGTTTTATGTCATTCCTCAAGCTTTTGATGTTTAAACATTAGGTTCATGTTTTTAAGTTCGAATGTATATGGTATGTTTTATTTTATCCATGCTTACCCTTACTGAGCATTTGAGATCACCCTTTTTATGTTTTATTTTCCCCAGGATATAATGAAAGGTTTTAGGTAAGAAAAAAAAGGTAAGATCCTTATGGGAGATGTTGAAGATCTTTCACCGCGATTAGAAGATTACGTTCCATGTTTCCAAAGACACTAAACTATTACGGTCCTTGTGTGTCTGTTGTTGTTATGTATTAAGTATTCTGCAAAAGTAATGTAATGTCCATGTATGTCAAGCTTTGGGCCTCTACAAACATCATTAGATCCACTACTACAACCACATCCACACCACCATTGATTCATTCTGATTCCATATATGTGGTTTTGGGTTTTTTCACCAAGAATCAATGGTTTAATTATTGATTGTTCAATGGTTTTTCAAACTCTGGGGAATAATGGAGAACAAAAAAAAGACTGTGTGAATTGGATGAGAAGAGCACAAACCAACTTGATAGATATGAACCTCAATAAATGTTCATGTCGATATTGGTTATTCTCTATTAGAATGATAAAATAATCAAAAAAATATTTTCAAGATGAAACTCCCAATCAATACCATAAAAATTTCACATCCCACATAACGATCAGTCTGTGGGCTAGTCAAGACTTGGATTGGTCTACGTTCATCCTCGGAATCATTAACGAGTAATAGACAACAAAAATAACACATCCTACCTTGGGTTTGATCCTTTGATGATTAATAACAATTTATGTGTCATTATCTTTGGCGAGATATGTTAGGATATATGTGCACTACTCATTGATCCAAGGTTTTTCCGTCATCTATCGGAAGGATCCTTGAAAGTTTCTCTCTCCAACTTCTCCCGAGGACTCTACTATTATGTGGGTAACAATGTACTTCTACAAAATGACTTCGTTTAGGATCAACCACCTAATTGCATCAATAATTGGAAAATTTAATTTTCATAATTTAATTTGTTCCATTAATTGTTCATGATAACATTTCCATAATTGACTTGCGCCGACCAATGTTTGGTCGCGCCTAATGTAAAATTTTCATTCTAAAATCACAGATTCCCTCGAATTTATAATCTAGGTACTATTTTATATGTTATTCCACCTTTATAGTTTAAATTCGTGTGTTTGTGAAATTTAATATTTTATTATATTTTAAATATTTATTTGGGCCACATCGGGCCTCAGTATCACACTCTGGCTCAATGCCTGGTCTCGAAATTACTCAATATAATATTTATATATAATACACAGAAAATAAAATTCATTAAATTCTATCTACCTTGGGGATTTACATCCCTATAAATCCAAAACACTGGATACTAAAAATGATGAGGGTAAATACAATGAATTTGAGCCTCAATCTCCCAAGTTCTCTCCCAAATGTTCCAATGCTTCCATTGGACACACACAAAAGCAATCAATCTCCTATGAAGTACCCTCTGGTTTCGATCCTGAATATCTACTAGGTACTCAAAAAAAGTCTCTCCATCTTTGATTTCCATCCTGTAGAAGTCAATAAGGTGTGATGGGTCATACATGTACCTCTTCAGTTGCAACATGTGGAAGACATTTGTTTACCCGGTCTAACTACAGGGGTAGATATAAGTGGTAAGAAACCTCACCAACTATATCTAGTGTCTAGAATATTCTATTGAACCTTATATAAATCTTTTCACCCTGACTAAATATTCATAATCCACAATGAAGTGAAACACAAAGGAACACATGGTATCCTTCCTCAAACTCCAAAGGCCTCTGTCCCCTATCTATATAAGTAATATGAAGGCTCTGTGTAGTATTCATCCACTCTTTGATGATATTTACCTTATCTATTATAGCTCACAAAAATTCTCAGTCCATAAGCACTGACTCTCCTAGGTCAGTCCATCAAAGTGGTGAGCTATAATTTTTCTCATACAAAGCATCAAATGGCTACATACCAATGGTTGAACACTAGTCATGGTTGCATTCAAACTCCACCAATGGTATGTGATCCTCCAAAATATAGTGAGTATATAACATGAAATCACTCAGTATATCCTCTATAACTTTAATGGTCTACTCAATATAGCCATCAGTTTGTGGGTGGAACATTGTTCCCAAGTGTAACTAGGTCCCAAATGCCTCCTGAAATCTCTTCCACTGCCAGGATGTAAAGTGAGAATAACGATCAGAAAAATATATCAATGGGACTCCATGGAGTCGAAGTATATTCTACAAATAGAGGCATCCCAGACTCTATAGTGTAATATATTCACTAATAGCACAGAATTGGGCCGACCTGGTGAGCGGGTCAATGATCATCCAAATAAAATCATGTCCCTTGGACTTACATGGTAATACCAACATGTAGCCGATAGATATCCCATCTCACATACATTAGGATACCTCAAGTGGTTGTACCAAACCAACTGGGACATGGTTCTCTTCCTTCAATTTCTGACAATATGGCATAAAAAGACAAACTCTGCAACTCATTTTGTCATCTCTGGCCCCAAAAACAAATGTCGTAGGCCCTAGTACGTCATCGCCACACCAAGATGTACTTCCAAATGGGACATATGAATCTCCTTCAGAAATTCCTCCTGAAACGTCACAAGCACTACCGTGTGTCATATAAAAGGAAAGAAATGCTCCCCAACTTTTAAATATGAACCAGATGCATTCCGTGTTGATTTCTGACTATAAAGGGTCTCATAGTCAGTATCCCCATCTGGTGCCTCTTGGAATCACTATAAGACTATAGAGGTCGAAACCATCAATAAGATGTAAGTTAATCCATATCCATTCACAAAGAAGAACTATAATGAGGCCAACTACATTGATTCCATACTCAATAACTATGAACTAGATATCCTACTGAGATCATATTCAACCATGTTCCCCTTCTCATGAGTATGAACATATCCATGTCACAGTCCTGTAAGAACTCTACCCATTACCTCAGTCTCAAGTTGTGATTATTCTAAGAGAAGATATTATATAGACACTTAGGGTCATATTAGATGATAAACCACTCTTTTATCAGGTAGTGTCTCCATATAGTTAATGTGAATACTACATCTACTAACTTAATATCATGGGTCATGTAGTTTTTAACTTGTGGCCTCAACTGGTGTGAACTATATGCAATCAGCGCTTTAATCTACATCAAGACACAACCAATCCATGTTCCCAATGAATCATATAACACTACTTACTCGACACCCCCAATGGAAATCTCAAGAGTAGATAACTCATCAATATCTTCCTATACTGCGGAAAACTATTGTAATTCTCTTCCCATACGAATTATTCCCCATTCAAGTCAATGTTGTCATATGTATCATTTTCCTGGTTAAATTATGTATGAATATTTGATAATAGACTACCAAACCATTGAATATCCTCACCTCTTTCACGGGCTTAGGAGGATCACATTATAACACTACCTTGACCTAGTCCAAGTCCACTACTACTGCATCTGTGGATATAATGTGTCCAAAAAAAGTGGACTGCCTAAATTGAGAACTGGGACTTCAAGATATTTATGTAATGTTGGTGCCCTATATGTGTGTCCATAACTATCCTTAAGAGTCTCATGTGTTACTCCTTATATGTGGAGTACACTATGACATCATATATGAAGACCACCATAAACCAATATATGTATGGTTGAAATATACGGTTCATGAGTCCCATGAACACTACTGGGGAGTTTTTCAATCCATGGTTCATAACAAAATAGTCAATGTGATCGTAACATCATTTGAAGACTTTCTTCGGTATATCTGCATTGTATAATCGTAGTTGGTGATAGTATTATCAGACTTTAACCTTCGTGAACAATCGAGCCTCTCTCAAATGATCAAATAGTTCATTGATCCTTGGTAGTGGAAACATGTTCTTCATGGTCACTTGGTTCATGCACCGTAATTCCAAACACAACCTCAAGATCCTATATTCGTTCTTGGAAAACAAATCTAGGGATTATAGGGTGAATCACGAGGTCTCACAAAGCCCTTCCTCTAAAAATCCTCATGTGGGATCCTCTGTTCGCAGAGATATGTGGGATCCATTTGATATGATGGTATAGATATTTGTGTTGTCCCAAGGTGTATATCAAAGAAGATGTCTATCTATTGATGGGGAGTAAAACCTAGAATATATTCTTCAAAGACATCTTCATACTCTTCCACCACTATAAGAAACAAGGAACTCATTGAAGCCATGTTCACTGAGGGTTAATATATAATACTAATGAGTAATTAGTTTTACTCTCCTATGCATGAGTCGATCCAGTGCTACATGAGTTCCCTTTTCACTAAAAAAGAAAAACCTAGTTTGATCAATGTGGAAACACCACACCCTTCGCCTAAAATATTCAATCTTTTAAGGAATTATAGAAAAAATCCATACCTTGAATGAAATAAAAGGGCCTCTACACCGTTACCAAGAGGTTCCAACTATAAATCTCACGTCCAAGGACTATTTCACACTATCGACATAGGTGTGTGATCACTATTACTTCTCTGGTAGGTGTCTCCAAGAATAAACATTGAGTGAATGGTTAAAACAGAATCTCTCTTTCTAGAATGAGATATGTGGAGAGAATGGAATGAATAGAACCTGGTCTATCAATACATCATCAAAATTAAAAAATTCAAAATTCCTACCTCAAATCATTCCTAGAGACCCTTGTTCACAAGCCTTGACTTCCAGTAGCTATCCCTTCCCAAGTCCTCTAGCTTACTAACCCTGGTGTGGACCACCATGGGGTGGTGGTGGTAACTAGTTGAAATGTTGACCACCTCCTACTACCATCCCAACTCCTCTACCACTTCCACTACCCTAGAGATCTATCTGATCTTATCAATTTCTGTGCCTCAGTTGTACATCTACTATTTCCCTATCATTGATATACTGGGTTAGACAATCTTGAGCATGATTTACCCTACTGTCACACAAATAAAATCAACTCTATCTTGGATTACAAGATAAACCTGGTGATCCTTGAACATTATATCTTTTGTCCTAATAACTCCACTAGAAATGCCTCCCATGTCAATCCCCTGAGTCTAATGTGGGATTCCTACAACTGAGTTATCTAAACCTAATTTCCCAGAGCAGACGATCACTGGTTGTATCGTCTAATATAAAGAGCATTCAACCACAAAATCCTACACAAGCAACCCATCATAAGTATGAATGTGCATAGGGATAACACTGGATCATATATCTCTATTTAGACCCCACTCAATGGTCTGATCCCAAATATACAGATCTCAAACCTTATCTATCGATTACTTGGAAATGTTGGTAAACCTGGATGAATAATCATATACAATCATTCATTCCTTATACAGCTGAATAAGATCTTAAATATGAAAATCCCTTATCATAATTGGTGATTACTCTTCCTTGAAGAGGGGATCAAACTCTATCCATGAAAGAGCCACGTTATCATACATGAGGATAGTCAAACTCCAACATCATTTTACTGAGCCGTGTATAAGTCTCACTTTTTGGATAACCATCAAATCCAATAGTTTCCTGACTAGATGAAAAAACTAGGTCACCACCTCAATCCAATGATCAGTTTCCTGTGGGCCGAGCATTCCTCATAACCTGAGGGTTCTCTATCACTGAAAATAATTAAGCACACTCAACCTACGCTCATTATCTACTGGCACTGTGGGTACCACATGTTGATCTGCATGTAGAGGTACGGATGGTGCACCACCTAGAGGTAACATATCTTGAAATCATCCCTATATCGAAGCCTCATCACTAAGGGGATCATCCTTGCGATAATGTTAATGAATCCCATCTAGTGCACATCACAGAGGCATCCTAAAAGTTAACATGATATACCACATTCAATGAGAATATATGGAGAGCTTACTCAAGAAGGAAATGGAAGAAAACAAATAGTCTTATATGATGTATGCTCTATTATATTCCATGTAACAAATGATCTCATTCACAAATTCTAAAAGAATATTATCATAGTCCTAGTGTATGGATACATTGGTTGCCACACCAACATAGGTGTTCGTAACCTGAATCTCTAACTCGAAACACATAACATTGTTTCCACAAAAAAACTTCAAAAACACCCGATCCTAAAGTAAAATTGTAACTCCTATGATACAACTCTTCCATGACCAGTCCCAGTGGGGCCCATGCGACGAATCCCCAAACCCACCTCTGATAGGCCAGGGTCTAGTGCATATCACTGAGTAGGTATGTCACAAACATGGGAGACATTTCTTATGTACCTGTACACACACAAACATCTCCAGGAACACAAAATGATAAAATGTAAAAAACACTAAGAAACCAATGCATGCATACATCTATATCCTACTAAAAGAGTATGAAAATAAGTAATGTAACATAAACATGGATAAATACAGGACCACCAATAGTAGTATGTAACCAAATGTACATATTATAAGTAAAGGTATTGGGACTACTATCAAAAATCTTGATGAATAGACCTCTCTATGTCTGATCTCAAAATGTATCGCCTAGTCATGGTCTTCCTAGGACATCATTAAAAGGTATCTCATTTACACAAAACACAACACATGTGTGAAAATATCATTCATGGGTGAGTATAATAATCATCAATCGAACACCCTGAAAACAAAAATATATACAAAAATGTAATCTACAGTTACATTTACACATTTATATTTATATAGAACAAATAATAAGAATATCTGGATATAATAAATCAAAGGAACACATTCTAAAGGTAATCAAAAACCTCTAGTATAATGATAAGGAATTAAGTTTGAAGATTCCATGAAGCAGTCATCTAGGAGAACACACTTCTGAGTCTGATATCACAGATTTTGTCCATTTGAGAGATACTTCTCATTGGAAGCCATTATGGGAGTGAGACAATTCTAGATTTGAAGAGATTATTAAACAAAAGATGAGAATCAAATCCATGGCCATGGGGTGATACAAAAAACTCAATCTTGAGTAACCCTCTAAGTAGAGGATCCGAGAACCCATAGATTTGGTCACATCGATACTAATAACTCTACCAAGGGCATGAAGTTTAATTGAGAATCCCACTTCATACATCTAAAGGGATTTCAGCAACTCTATTCATTTAGTCCTATTAGAGGTATCATATTCCTATGAATATGAAAGAATTCAAAACATCATTTAGGGAAATGATAAATGTAATGAAACATAATGAAACATCTGTATAATATAGAAACAAAGAGAACCACGCCATGTAAAATTTGGTACATAGTGTGTAGAGGGGTTTCATTCCATGTCCCTATATCTGGGGTCCACCCATGTACTTCGATCGTGTGCTAGTACACTGCATCAGCTTGTGTATCTCTACTAGTGTACCAATACATAGGGTATATTGTGTACCTGGTCCATGAAAAGTTTTTTGGTTGAGTAAACGCCAGATAAGGAACCCATGTACTCAACCATGAGTCCCAGTATTCCTTCATGTACACGCCAAGTTCGTCCAAGGGGGACACACACTGTGAAGTGAAAGAATATATGTCGTGTGTATCAGGTTTTCTAATAAAACTTATTAATTATCCCCATTGTGCTAACTGATCATCCAATCATTGGTTTATTGATTAGATTACCTATAAAATCTAGATCCAAGGAAGTTTTTCATCCCTAACACTGAATTTATGGGATTTGGTCCTTCAATGGGCTTGGAAAACAAGATAACAGTCATTCATTATTACTGCAAAATAACAATAAATAGATATATCGTGTCATTTGATCCACTTCTACAACCAATTCCAAGTTTTGTTTATGCCAGATCTACGGTTTTGTGCCATTGTTCTATGAATCGATGGTACAACGATTGGTTTTCCAAATGTCTTTTGAACTGTGGGGAAGAGAGAAGAACGTGATGAAGAACCTGTGAATCAGGGGAGAAAAGAAAAACAATCTAGAGGGAATGACCTTGATTGATTTTCATTTCTATTGTTTTTCATCACCATTATTAAGATACATAAATAAAAATAATTTCAAGATGCAACTCAAGATCAATCCAACAAAAATAGCTCTTCCCCCACAATGATCGATTCGTAGGCCAATCTATTTGTTGATTGGTTTGTATTCATCATCGGAATCGAGAACTAGGACTAGAAAACCAAAATTACACATCCTAACTCAGGATGGATCAATATTTATGGAAACAATATCACGAGATCATCATATTTGGTGAGATCTATCATGAATCTGATGTTTTGTCATAATCCATCAAATGGATCCTCCATAAGATTTATCTCCAACATATCTAGATAATTCCATTGTTATTAGGATACCCCTGGATTTATGAAAAATTAAATAATTTTTTAATGATAAACTACCTCTTTTTCTAAACAATTTGAAAAATAAATTTCTTAAATTATTTTATACATTTAAGCATCTATGGTGACTTTTCCATAATTGAACCGTGACGACCAATGTGAGGTCATAAATAGTGAAAATGATAATTATAAACTCAATAGTGAACTTTGATTACTAATTTAGGAACACATTCATATGTTAATAAACATTTCCAGGAAAGCCATTTTGGTGTGAGATATTTAATATTTAATTATATTTCAGGCAATTAATCTGGTCACACAGGGCCTCACAATCGCACACTACCACTATTCCTGGTCTTGGAATTACACCATCTAATAATGGTAATTAATATCCATAACATATGATTCTTTACAATTAAAATAACATATATCTAAAAAATTATTTCCCTATATCTCCCATAAGTATCTATAATCTTTTATCTCATCCAAATAATAATGCATGGTTCCATAAAAGGAAGATAAAGAGGAGGCATCCAAGGGATAAGGTAATACAATCAAAGGTGCCTTTAAAATTTTCATTCTTCTCATCCCCCTAAATAATTCAATAAAACATGACACAATGACTCTAGTAACATACATATATTTGAATTTTTTTTAATGAGATATCTATCATTCATCAACATATTGTCTCATTTCATTGTAAAAATTAAAATAATGTTCATGTTATGGTGTGACACCACCTCCATGAACAACATGATTTTTTATTCACCGCAATTGTACTCTATAGAAATGTTATTATTGTTAAATATGATGATAATGAGAATATTATAATTTATTTCATGATCTATAATTTATTTATTAAATAATATGATACTAGAGTGTGAAGGTTTGTAAAAATGACTAAATGAAAAATTTTATAAGGATAATGATTATACTAAATGAAGCATCCCTATTTCAGGAAAAAAATGTTTATTTCATACAATTTCAATTTATGGATAGACATGAATAAAAATTTATTTCAATTGTACAGTTCTTTCTCATTTGACATGAACTTCTATAATAATCTATGAGAGATCCAACATAGGAGCCCTGAAATGTACACCATCATAACCTGGAAATTATACATTATATCCAATTGAAATTGTTCAAAAATAAGATAATATATTTATATGAAAATAAATATAGATTCAAAAGTTTATAAATTATGTAATTAATGAATTCATAAATGTATTTCATCAATAATTATTATACAGTTTTAATGTATTTATTCCTATATTTAATGAATAATATTTCTAATTATGGAACTTATTAAATTGTCTTATGATTTTTAGTAGGAAACCTTGAAAATTTGAGAAAGAATAAAAATAAGTGAATTTATGATCCAAAGGACCCTTATTTTTTAAAATGTTGAGAATCTGCATGACATCGGATTTTTAAGGAAGCATGAAGCTAGAAAGGACAGAGAAGAACAATTACACATCATGTAATAAAGTTTTACATTGTGATATTTTAAAAGTTGTTTCCACAACAGACATTTCATGACAAAATATCACTCTTTAAAAGGATATTAAATGTCATGTGACTACATTACATGATGTGACATTTTTCAAAATTTGTTTTTTTAGATGTACGTACAAAAGTGTGATGCCTTATTAGGGAATGATAATCAAAAAGTTATATAATGTTAAACACCTTTACACATTGTGTAATTATCAGAGAGTGGAAAAATAAATTTGATTCACCCAATTGTGTTGACTTATTTTCCTATAAAAGGGTACCATCATACACCGAATAATATTTTGGAACCATGGGAGGCCATGTGATGTCGACGTGAGCAGTGTAGAATGCAGAGTTGAATTCTAGAGACCTATTTTGTCATCATTCATCATTCTCATTCTTCTTCATGTACCCATGCTTCTAGTTCTCATCATGACTAGCATGATCAAGTAATCTCTTTTGTGTGGGGTGATGTGAATGTATGTGTATGTTCTATCTGTGATTTCTTTTATATTTTATTCTTTATTTGGTAGGCACAACATTATTTATTGAATTATAATCACCTTATTTTGAACTTTCATGACCATTGTATGTGATTTGAAGGTTTCTATTTTATTACATCAGTTAATCACAGTAGTTTTAATATATGCATTATGAAATAAAACATGGTTATGTGTAAATATGGTTTTGGGTATACTAGTTTTTGGATTTAATTTATTAGGCAACCATTCCCATGGTGAAATCACAGAATTTGTATAGGGTGTCATGCCCAACTATCCCTATTGACCCAATTCTGACACCAAACCTAAATAAATCCATATCAATTTAATCATTTCCACACGAATAATAAAATCACTGATCCTAGAATGTCTCATATCTGAATATAAAAGTGGGAATTTTTTTATACTACTTCAATTTTTCCCAACAAGAAAACAATTTCAATTTTATTTTCATTGATTAATTTTGAACATAAGTTTTATCCATGTGGGTTTAACAATCGAAAATGATAGATACTACTTTTTTAGATATGTTTTCTGAGTTTATATTGAATTATAATTTTTTGTGTCCCCATAATGTTTATTAATTCATTGTGTATTGTCAATAATATTATGTTGGTATTGATGATTTTATGAACTAATACATAATGTTTCTAAACCTACGGTATGGGATCACTCTGAATAAACATATTTTCGTTGGGTTGTGATTTATATCTATTTACCACACATTATCTCTCTATTTTTATTATATTATTCGTATTTCATATATATATATATATATCTAACACATATATACATAATTTAATTCAAACATCCATGATGGTTATATTTATGATTTAAATTTTTCCATCGTAAAATTTTATCGCCTAGTCAATTAAACAAAAATACTCAGTTTTCATTCCACAATTCAAGTAGAACTGAATAACATGATTATAAAATTATATGGTTTAAAAAACTCATATATATGTGTAAATAAATTTTATTTAAATTTTTTTTCAAGAAAATTATTACATCCCTTCACTATTTAATTATTCTTTAGTCCATTTTTTCTTATAACTAGACTAAAATGGAATATTTACAAATTTATTTTTCCATTGCATTATATATATTTGATTCAGGTGCACATAATTTTCCTAAAATTTGTTTATTTATTTATTTATGAAAATATAATGATGATTTAATCCATTCATTCATTAGAATTAATTAATATATTCTATTTTGTTTTTCACAAGTATTGATTATCTAACCCATTTATTTTCTATAGGGTTTTCTTATTCTTATTCCTTATGTATGATTTTATTATTTTGAAAACATATTCATTGACATGTTATTATGGGTGTCCCTTTATACAATTAAAATCAATTTGGTAATTTTTATATCTAATTGAATGATATGTATAGAATTAGGGAGAAAACATAATCCCTAATGGGACTCTATCTAATATGTGATGTTCTAATAGTCGAAGATGTGACTTATGATAATGTCAAATTCTATTTTCCTTCCACATTCCTTTTATACCAAGATCATATGTTTATTGAATAATTATTCTATGCCTCTATATGATCATTCATATACCTTGACTCCAATAATTTCATGATCTGTCATTTGATTCATATGTTATTCTTTTTTATCACGTTTATTCCATTATTGCGAATTATATCTCACCCATTTATTTTATGTATTCTATAAATTATCCTATGTAGCCTTATAATATCAATGAGAACTACGAGCGTATTTTGGAAACTAAAATAAATAATCTTTATATTTCATTTCATTTGAAAAGGATCCGTGGTCTTTTTATAATCATGAAAATGGTATTTAAAAAGATTTAGGTCTAGTTTTATATCAAGACATAAATTCTAGTATTCCTCAGCTAAAATTCATCAATAAATCATTTAAAAATCAACTAATCTTGGTGAAATTAAAAACAAATCGAAATCATACCTTAAACTATTTAGATATAAAATTTTGTCTGCTCATCATCAGGGATTATACATCAACAAAACCAAAAAAACCATTAGATTATCGAAAAAATATTCTAGAAGCTTGATCGACCACCAACATTGGAAATCTATGTGAAATCATTGATAGTTCTAGTATCTTCGATGTTTTCATGATCACATGACTTCATGTTATCAATCCTCTAACATGGATTGATCATACATTGATCTTATCTTTGTTTTCTCTCTCTATGACTTGAGAGTGATGGGGATATGAATGAAAATGAGAAACAATCACTTTAATTTCACATATTGGGTCTTAAAATTGCTTATATACTTGGGTTAAATTATCCATAAAATTAATTTTAGTCCTTATAAGAGTTAAAACCATAATCATACCCAAGAAATAGAAAACCCACACCTAAAACATTTCATAAAGGTGGTATATATTTTATCACATACATATAATAACTAAAATTGTTTACATGAAAAAATATAAGTTATTGAATAAACTCACCAATAATATAAATATTAATTGAACATTAAATATTAAATTTTTTTTGTTAAAAAATTATTTTTACTCACAGAATGTCTTGTGAATATAATATGTAGTAAATGATTCGGTGATAATTCTAAAATAAAATGATATTGAGTTTATTTATATTATTTGTGATATTATAAAAAATAAAATTACCTCGACATCCTTAAAAGACCAACCTTTTACCAAACATCAAAATCACTATAATTTTCTATGATTCTGAATATTCTTTTTTGTGTCCCTCCATACCCTTATCTGAATAGTTTTGAGTTGTGCTCACAAACCAAGACGAGAGTCTAGAAATAAATCATGGAACTTAAGGATATAATTTTTTGTTACATAATCTTATACATATATTGAACACAAACAATATGGTATAATCCATTTTTCTTAAGGAATCTCTTAAACCATAATGCATCCGTCTTATCATCATCCATTCTTACATTAAAGTTCACTAACCTTACCAGAAAGTGTTATCCTTAATCGCTCATTACATTTATTTAAGAAATGTATTTACATCATTTTCAATGCGACTTGATACATGTCATAATTATAGAATTCACAATATATTTGTTAAATATTAATCATTTTCATATTACCAATGATTCACAGGATACACGATACACCAACACGAGACAAATTCCACGGTTTTCTTCTAGAATAAAACTATGTAATCAAATGATATGCACTGATATTTATCCCAATTAAGGGGTATAATAAAAATGTTCAAATATAGGAATGTAAAAAGGAACCCAAAAACATGTTAGGTTTACTATTAATAGGTATTATTTGTGATATCATATACCTAAGGTCACGAACTACAGACTTCATGGGAAGATGTATCAATGTTTTTGAGCCCCAATTACCTTAATGTTAGACATCATATATTTCTAATCATTATTATATATCTAAAAAATAGAAAATATTTTAAGATTAATTCTATAGTATATTCCTTTCTCATTACACTTGGGATCTTTTCTAACTTTTTTATATAAAAACAGCTCTAAGGAAATTACCATTGAAATAATAAGTGAATAAATGTCAACACAATGGTGGTAAGTATACATCACTACAAAATTTTCTGTATACATGATTTTGTAAATCAAAATTACATTAAATAATGGATATATGGAACCAAAAATTAAAAAAATCACTTTCACTAAACAAAACATGCAAAAGATCAATGTTTTAGTTCTCGATAGATAGGATCATGTTCTTATTATGTTTTTCATTTTTTATTAGGCATATAAAGTTTTCTTACATGGATAAAATGTTATCTAAAAATATAACTCATTGAGAGAATATTAGATATAGATAATATATAATATTATAACCATTTAATAATATGTAAAAATATTGAAATATTTGTTAGTAAAATTTGTATAATTCCATTAACTTGGAAAACTGTTGTTCTTTTCATGCTTCTTTAGTTTCATCAAATATTCAGTGTGGTTAATATCTATATTTATGGATACCACTACCTTGAATGAGATTATATTGATCATGAAATTAGTAAAAATGTTATATTAGATCACATATATCCAAAGGAATATTATTTTATTTTCATTTATAACTACTGTCCCAACATCTCTAAGTAACATGTATGTATCCCTTGTATATTTTCACGTACAAGTGGATGGTTTTGAATGATTATCATTACCTAATGTATATTTTATATATATCGAGTAAATATCATAGAATATATGATTTATGCATTTAAATGTTAATGTAATTCTAGTCACTACAGTAATCTCTTACCATGTCTCATAAATTTATTCCTGGAGATATTTATTTCATCTGACATTTGGAAAAATTCTCTCTAGAAATTTTAAATTAAATTATCAGTATACATAAATTGAATTGTTCTATGAAACCCATAAATCCAAATAATAGAATCGTATTACCTATATCAGAGGTTAATACATTAAATAAATATTTTAAGGTAATGTTTCTACCTAATCTTAACCAAGTGAATGAATTTTACATTTTTTATATATTATCAACATATTTTAGTAGAAAAATTTGTGTTCTAGAACTATTTTTATGTAGTATGCTTGTTTATTTTTACTCCAATTGAATATTCTATTATCTTAATTCTATAATTAATATATAAATGGAACTCCAGAACTATAACACCGCAAGATTCCATGGTACGCTTCTCTTTGAATAATACAATAGCTTGTGATGTACACAACTTCGAGTTTAACCACACCACGACCAATCAAACTAGTCGTTTTGAATAGTAATACCAATGTTTTGAAATTTTATAAATTTTAATTTTCAAAATTCACTTCATTTTTTGATTCATAATATCAAAATTATCTTAGGGTTAATTTTTGGTATTTTTCTGAAAATATTCATTTTTTTGATGAATAATGAAAAACACAACGTTATTGTTTAAAACCGACTTTTTATTTAAATATTTATTTATTTTAGTGGAATTTATTTTAAGTAAAAATAGATACATACTACCAATATTAGTTAAATTAAATTTATAGGTGTCATTTTATAATAAAATTAGATGTATTAATTTTTTTTGAATTTTTTAACCTCTTTTACCCACCTTTTAGGCACGTTAACAAATTTGCATAAAATGTAGTTTTTCCACTTATGTGAATTTAATTTCAAAAATATGAGAGATCTAGTTTTTAACATTAATTATAATGTGGTTCAATAAATGAAAATATGTTTTGGTGAATAGTAACATTTGACTTTTATTAACAACGGTTAAAAGTAAATAGGGTATTTAAAGATAAAAACGCTATTATAATTACCTTAACACATGTACTAATTATATTGGATAAGTTTATTTCGACCCAAATCAACCTTATGAATAAAATATTATCATTTTTCTAATCATTGATTAGATTTATACATTTATTATTATTTAATTTAAAGAAGAGTTTAAAGTGTTAAAATCATATTTTCATAACTAAATTTTTTTTAATATACGGTTATACATAAGATAAATTATAAAAAAATATTAATTAGAAACATAAAAAAATTTCTATATAATATAAATTTATTTGTAATTTTTATTCATTAAATAATTAAATTTATTTATGACACAATGATGACGCAATAATTACCATTTAATGAAATGTTCAAAATAATTGATGTTATAAATATCAAAATAAATGTAAATTGAGACTTTTGATGCATTGCACTAATTTTATATATTAATATGACATGTTAGGGTTGATTAATTAATTTTTTTTTGATTTATTAATGTTTTTATGACTTCCAAAACAATCAATTACCTAATAGTGTCAAAATTGACAAAAATGAGTTCTAAAAAAAATACTATATTATTCTATGATATAATTGTCCTCAAAATCTGTGGTTCAGAAAAAGGACTTATATAATAATATTTATATATCATTAATGAACCACTTGGGGTTCTCATGGAATTTTATAGTACGATTATAAACTATATAATATAATTATACAAGAATAAATAGTAAAAGTTAAACTATTTATCTAAGAGTTAAATCTAATAGAAAAGGTTAATATGGTGATCTAAACCGCTCTAAAACCATTTGGTTGAGAGGTTCTCGACCCATCCCACCTTATCATAGAAATAAATAATTATTTATCCTTTATTAACCAAATATTGTTGTATAATAAAATAATATTTCCTTCTTTTCCTAAAGTGACCCTCACCTCTCTTATAAAAAGGTACTTCCGCTTTCCCAAAATAACACCACCAAAGCCATTTGGATCATCCAAAACTTGACCAAATATCCTCCCAAATACCCTACCATATCCCTAGAGGCCTTAAATTTATCAGAAATCTAACTTAAGGAGACCTTTTTATCAAATCAAAAGGAACCACTTGAGGAAGATGTAATAATTTTACCACATCTTTCAATAATCTTTTCATCTTCCACTTCCTCATTCATTGTTGTTTCCAAAAAATAATAATAACTCTAGTAACTTATACATACTGTTATGTTTTTCTCAATATTTTACAACAATATTAATTATTCTATCCATCCTATGAATGACAAATCCTTATACGTGCATACATAGGGATTTTCATCTCCACATCGTGGTGTAGTTTGTTATTCAAAAAAATCATTATTTTGATGGGTATAATAATAAGAATAAATGATTTAAATAATAAATATAACAAGGTAAAGATTATTTATATACTATATACCATCCAATGACATAATATTTCAATATCAATAGAATGGTATTGTCGCCCGTGTGTATGTACGGATTACAGTCTCCACGAACGTGATAAGATTCATTCCCCATCGTAACCATTCAAGAATAATTTATATTTTATGATTAAAAAATAATGTTTAAGAACTTAATACCATTCAGTATATGAATCAAATATATATTATTCATAACAAACATGACTTACATAACAAAACATATAAATCAAAACGAATCAGTTAACACCCGAAACGATGATACTATTGAAATATTATGAAAAAAGATATCTTAGAAGATCATATATGATATCATATTTATGTATGTGGCTGTTGAATAATTTATAAACAATTATTTAACAATTATACAAGAGGTTAACATACCCTTGACCAAGTAAATGTACAAGTTAAGGGTTAATTTTACAATTTCTTTATTATCTGAGGTTGTTTATACGTGAATATCTACTGGGACCTATTTATCGTCCACATCCATATTTCAAAAAATTGAATTTCAAAACATTTTTACTATTTATTAGATTATGGGTTAAATTAATTTATACAATTTTGTACTTTTTATTAAATATTTTAAAAGAAATATTTTCTTCGCTTTCAAAAAAGGTACTTTATGACCATTTCGACTAATTGAGGTGAGAGTGTTTTTTAACTTAAACAGAGGGCGCATATATTTTTCCAATGTTATAAAACCCTCTAAGATTCCATTACAATATTATAAGAATATTTGAAAAATAATTGTTTTATTTTATAAATATGTTACTGTTAAATGATTTCAAAATATATTGAGATATTTCTCTCAAATGGTTTTGGTTTCATCTCGGTCGACATCCTTTGATGGATTTTACCCTTGTTTGAAGTTGATTTATAATGATACAATCTTATATATTTTATTTAATGTTTTTTGATATGTTTAAGTACAGATATGTTATTTTTATACCATACATGGTTTATATTTAAAGTGTCAACATTTTTTTCTAGTTTTAATACAAATTTTTATGTTATATTTTAACTTTTTCATATGAGGAATGCATTTGACTTAGTTTGTGATGAGTAGAGCCCAATATATCTACTTGATGAATTGATAAGTATCGTGAGACAAACTATTGTCATGGAAAAAGGCCTTGTGAAAATCTTATTTGTAGTCTTGGAACAATGCCTTGACTATGTGGTTATTAATTCTGGCATTATGCATTCGATCATTATGAAATTATTATATGATGTTGCATGTGATTATTAGACTAGTAGAATATCAATTTGAATAGGTAAATGGAATACATTGATTTATATATTCCATATTATGATGAATTTTTAAATTTAAAAGGCTTATGTTTTAGTCTTATACATTTCCTTAAATATTTATGCATATTTATGAATGTTTCCGCTATATTGTTATCCTTAATGAGCATCTGATCTCACCCATTTCCTATGTTTTATTCTTTCCCAAGATGTGAATAAGTATATTATAACTCACCTATAGGGATTGGCTAAAGGATATGAGTGTGTAATATAGAGACATTGTAACGCCCCGAACCATGTTACCTAGAATCGGTGAATTATTACATAACATTGTCATGATCACAAAAGATCATGTCTCGAAAGACCGATTAGTTTAGTATCAATTGAAATACTGGATACAATAATATGTTTTACGTTACATTATAAAATGAAAAACTACAACAACATAGCCTCAATAGGCCACACTCATATCTCTTAGACTATCCCTACAGGTCAGTCATAATCTACTTCGTCGCATCATGGAAAAAATAAAACATAGAAAGAGGTGAGCTCCGATGCTCAGTATGGATAAAAATATTGGAGAAAATTTCGTAAATAAGCATAAAAATTTAACGAAATGTAAGACTAAAACAAAATCCTTTCAGACATGAACTTCATCATAATATGGAAAAGATAAAATTAAATAACTCTATTTACTTATTCACATGGATATTATACTAGTCGAATAATACCACGCATTATCAATAGACACTTTAATAATTATGGAATGCATAATCCAGACTACATAACCACATAGTTAAGGGCCTTGTGCCAAGACTAAAAATAATATTTTTTCAAAGCCTTGTGCCAAGACAGTAGTTTGTCTCATTAGATCTACCAATATATCGAGGAGCTATAGTGGGCTCCACCCATCACTTACTAAGTCCAATGCATTCCTCATATGAAAAGTTTTTAACATAATATAAACATTCATATTAAAAATAGCATACGAAATGTAAATAATTTATCCATAATCCATGAATTTTATATAAATAACACATTCATTTTCAAACATATTATAAAACCTTAAATACAATATGGAAGTTTTGTATCATAATAAATTAACTTAAAATAAGCTCGCAATCCATCAAAGGATGTAGAAATAGATGAAATCAAAACTTTTTTTATAGAACTATCTCTTACTATGTTGAAATCATATAAAATTCATTTTATTATAAAAGAAAACATTTATTTTGAAAATATTCTTATAAGCTTGTTAGGGAAACTTCGATGATGTTATAATGGTGGAAAATAGCTGCACCTGCCGTATAAGATAGAAAAACATTCTTACCTTAATTTTGTCGAAATGGTCATAAGGTACCTTATTTGGAAAATGACAGAAATATTACTTTTAAAACATATTATAAAAATTCAAACAAGGATATAAATGAATTTAACCCATTTTTTAGTAAATAATTAAAATGTTTTGGAATACATTTTTATGAAATATAGATGTGGATGATAAAGAAGTCCCCGTTTATACTTACGTAAAAAAAACCTCGGATAATAAAGAGATTATGAAATTAACCCTTACCTTGTACTTTTCCTTGGTGGAGGGTAGGTTAATCTCATGAATAATGGTGAAATAATGGTTATTAAATTTTACAATAACCGTACACATTTATATGATATCATATATGATCTTCTAATATTGCTTTGTTAATGACATTTCATTAGTATCATCATTTTGGGTGTTAACTGATTCATTTTTCTTTATATGGTTTGTTACATAAGTAATAGTTTTTTGGATATTATGTATCTTATTAATATTAATAATGATATTCAGTATTTAAATATTATATTTTTAATAATCAAGTGAAAATTAGTCTTGAATGGATACGATGCAGAATTAATCTCATCGCGTTTGTGGAGACTGTAATCTGTACGTATGCACGAGCGACAATATCATTCTTTTGATATTAAAACCATATATAATTGAATGGTATATCATATATACAGAATAATTATCAAGTTATATTTATTATTTACATAATTTATACACATTATTATACCCATCCAAATGAGTAAGTGTTTGAATAACAAACTACACCACGACGTGGAGACGGTAATTCATACGTACGCATGTATGGTGGATTTTTCATTTATAGTATGGATAGAATAATGAATATGGTTTTAACATTTTTATAATAACATCAAAATATATATAATATACTATAGTTGTTATGTTTTAATGGAAACAACAAAGAAAGAGGAAATGGAAACGGAAAAGATCATGAAATTGGTGATGAAATATTTACCTCTTTTTTGGGTTCATTATTTTAATTTGATCAAAAGGGCTCCTTAGGATAGTTTTATATATAAATGAAGGCCTATATGATGAATGGAGGAAATCTGGGAAGATATTTGGGCAGGTTTTTTCTGAGACAAATGGATTTAACGGTGTGAATTAGAGAGAAGGGGAAGTTACCTTTTATAAGAGAGGTGAGGGTCACTTTAGGAAAAGCTTGAAATATTATTTTATAATAAAATATTTTTCAGTTTTTAATGGCTCCAAAATGAACTATTTGAAGTCTAAGGATGGTATGGGAATAAAAAATTTCAACCAATTGGTTTTAGGCAAGTTTATGTCATCATATTAACCTTATTATTTAGATTTAACTCTTAGTTAAAAAGGTTGTCATTTACCATGTCTCTTTGTATGTTTATATATTATGGTTAATAAACTTATTATAAACATTAAAGTGAACCCCAAGTGGATCATTAATGACATATATAGTATTATGTAAGCCCTTTGGCCAATATTTTTAATTTTAGGAATAGAATATCAATTAATAATATAGTTGTTTTAAAACCACTTTTGTGTCAATTTTGACACTATTTGGTATATTGTTTTTTTTAAATTCATTACAACATTTTTACTTAAAAATAATAATTAAATCAACCCTATCATTTTATATTAACCTATAAAAATAATTTAATTCATTAAAACTCTCAAATTAGATTTATGTTAATATTTATAATATCAATTATTTTAATCTTTCATTAATAAGGTAATTACGGCATAATCATTGCGTCATAAATAAATTTAACTATATAATGTCTAAAAATTATAAATAAAATAACATTTATTAGGAAATCCTTTTATCTTTATAATTATTATTTATAGTCTATTTTTTCTTATGTATAACCCTATATTAAAAATTGATTAGTTATTAAATGATGATTTAAACTCTTTTAACTCTTCTTTAAATAAAATAATAATAAATGTCTTAATTTAATACAAGAGGACAAAAGGGGATAATATTTTATTCCTAAGTTTATTTTTGGTAGAATTAAACTTATCTATTAGAATTAGGACATGTGTTAGGGTTATTATGGTATCATTTCTACCATTAATTACACTATTTACTTTTAACTCAATTAAAAAAAGTAAAAATTTACTATTCACCAAAAATTATTTTCATCATATTGAACCAAATATTTCTTACTGATATTAACCGTGTTTCTTGTATTTTTGAAATTTAACACATAGAAGCTGTAAAATTATGTTTTATACAAATTTGAAAATACACCTAGGAGGTGCAAAAAACATGGTAAAAAGTTCAATAAAATTATATATATATAAACTTATTATTAGATGGATCCAATGAATTGAATTGAACTTAAATAGGTATTATATATCTACTTTGACCTAAAATAAATTTAAATAAAATAAATAATTATTTAAAAATAAAATTCATTTTTAACCAATAACGCAGTGTTTTGCACTATTCATCAAAAATTAAAAGTTTTCAGAAAATTAAAAAAAAATCACCCAAAGATAGTTTCTAAATTCTGAATCCAAAAATTAAGTCCATTTTTGAATGATAAAATTTATAAAATTTCAAAAAGTGGGTATTAATATTCATAACAGTTAGTTTGATTTGTCGCAGTGTGTTAGAATCTCGAAGTTGCATACAATGGAAGCTATTGCAATATTCAAAGGGAAACATACAGTGGAAGAATGGGTGTTACATTGTTCCCTCCTTCAAATAATTTAATGCTCATAATTTCTTGAATATTACTGCATAGAAATATTCAGGTGTTTCTTCAATATAAGTTCCTTGGGTTCCCACGTTTCCTCTTCCATCTTATGGTTTCTCCATAGAATTTTTACCAGAAACATCGTCCAGTTTCTCAGCACTTGTTCTCTAGAATCATGAATTTTGACAGGCTCTTCACAATAAGATGGATCTGGTTCTAGTTCAATTTCCTCATTGGTGAGTACATGCATTGGGTGAGGCATGTATTTTATCAACAGTGATACGTGGAACACATCATGAACTTTTGAGAGACTTGGAGGCATTTCCAAATGATAAGCTACAACTCCAATTCTTTCTATAATTTTTAATGGTCAAATGTACCTATGACTAAATTTAACCTTCTTACCGAAACTTATAACTCCCTTCCATGGAGATACCTTCATCAAAACATGATCTCCTACCTAAAATCCCAAATCCTTCCTTCAGTTATCGGCATTGCTCTTTTTCCTACTTTGATCGGTTTTGATGTGAGTTGGGATAACCATCACCTTTTCCATTGTTTCCTCAACAAGTTTTGGGCCTATGAGTTTTGTTTCACCAACATCATCTCAATAAGTTGGTGTGCGACATCTCTTTCCATATAACGCTTCATATGGTTCCATATGAATACTTGAATTGAAGCTATTGTTATAGGAAAATTATACCAGAGGTAAATATTGATCCAATATACTTTTACAGTCAATTGAGAAGGATATCAACATGTATTCTAAGGTTTGAATTGTTTTTTATGATTGTCCATTAGTTTTAGGGTGGTAGGAAGTTCTCAAATGAAGTTCAGTATCCAGGGATTTCTCAAGCATTTTCCAAAATCTTGATGTAATACAAGGATCACAATCAGAAACAATTGATAAGGTTACTCCACAAATTCTTAAAAATTCATTAATATAAAGTACTGAAAGACATTCATGTGGTAAATCTTATCTTATAGAAAGACAATGTGATGACATGGTAATATGATCAACAAGGACCCATATTACATCATTTATTCTAGGAGGCTTTGGTATCCCCATGACAAAGTCCGTAGTAATATTATCCCATTTCCACTCAGGTATGGGAAGATGCTTCATGACTCCTCCAGGATATTTTCATCCAGCTTTCAATTGTTTTCAAACAATACATCTTGACACAAAATCATAAATCTCCATCTTCATGTTGTCCAACCAAAAATATTCCTTCAAATCATTATAAATCTTGGTTCTATTAGGGTGTATAGAGAATTTAGAGCTCTGAGAATCATCAAAAAATTCCCTTTTTAGATACAGCATATCTGTAATACAAAGTCTCTTCCCAAATTTCAAATTCCCTTCTTCATATATGAAGTCACTCAATCTCCCGTCATTCACAGCATTAATATTCTTTTTAAAATTCTCATCATCAGCCTATGAACTTTTTATCCTTTCTAGTAAATATGGTTTTGCAACCATTTGAAAAATTATTGATGTTTCACCATCCATGATTATTCCCATATCCATTTTCACAGGATCCATGAAAATGGGATCCCTTTCAACTCTCATCTTGTTCAAAAATCCACGATCCTTTCTAATCAAATAATATACCACCTTATTTTCCTTCTCTGGGTGGTAGTGTATTGTGAAATCATAATCCTTCAGTAGTTGAAGCCATTTCCTTTTCCTCGTATTGAGTTCTTTTTGTGAGAAAATATACTTCAAACTCTTGTAATGAGTCTAAATCTCAAATTTTTCACCATAGATATAATGTCTTTATATTTTCAGAGAAACGATTTTAGCTGCTAACTCAAGATCATGAGTAGGATAGTTATGCACATAAATTTTTAGCTGTCATGATTTGTAGTTAATAACTCTATCAATCTGCATAAGGACATAACCAAGTCCATTCTTTGAAGCATCATGATAAATAAAAACCCCATCGTTCACTGATGGTAGATTCAAGATAGAAGAAATGATTACTCTTTTCTTCAGTTCTTCGAAAAATTATTCAAAATCTTTTTTCCAAACAAATTTAACCCCCTTACGTGTGTTCTTGTTTAATGGGTTAGCCAATTAGGAAACATTCTAGACAAAATGCTTATAATAACCTAATAAGACAATAAAACTACATACCAAAGTTATACTCATCGGTGCTGGACATTCTTGGATTTCCTTGGTCTTTAATGGATCAACAGATATTTCATCTTTAGAGCCAATATGTCCAAGAAAATAAATCTCTTGAATCCAGAAATCACACTTGCAAAACATCCCGTATAATTCATTTCTTTTGAGGGCTTTCAAAATGGGGTGCAAGTGATTTTCATGATTTTCATAGCTTTTGGAGTGTACCAAGATATCATCAATAAATGCCACTAAAATGTCATCAATATATTCCTTGATTACTTATTTCATCAAATCTATGAAAACATAGGGTGCATTAGTCAATCCAAAAGGCATTACTGTGAACTCATAATGCATGTACCTGGTTCAAAATGCAGTGTTCAGAAAATCTTCACTCTTCACACACAACTAATGATATCCAGACCGAAGTTCAATATTTGAAAAATATTTAGCTCCAAGAAGTTGGTCGAATAATTCATCAATACGAGGTAGGGGATACATTTTCATTATTGTTATAGAATTGATCTCCCTGTAGTCAATGCACAACCTCATAGATTCATCTTTCTTCTTAACAAAAAGGACAGGGGCTCCCCTTGGAGAAACACTGGGGAGAATAAATCCCTTATTACTCAATTCCTCTAGATGTTTCTTTAGTTCCACTAATTAAACATTGTGTATTCTATAAGGGTTCATCGATATGGACCTTGAACCAGGAATTAAATCAAGGGAAAACTCTATTTATCACTCTGGAGGATATCCTGGTAAGTCCTCTAGAAACACATCAACATATTCTTGAACAATAGGTACGTACTCTATTTGAACATTCTTTTACTCTCCCATAATTATTTCATTCCCATCCTCCCCAATAATTTAATTTAGAAGATCTACTGGCGGTGGATCTAGATAAGAATCAGGTGGTGACATTTCTACTCTAATGATAAGGTACTCCTTATCATCATTGAAAATTTTAACATCCTTCTTCTTAAAATAAATTTTTGAATAATGGTCTGAAATCCAATCCATACCTAGAATTATATCAAATTCAATCATGGGTATGATGATGAGATCAGAAAATAAAGAACATTTATATGACCTAATTGGAACTGGTTCAGAAAACATTGTTGTGATGATACTTCCCATAGGTGTTTTGACAAACAACTCCCTTGTTTAGTGAAATTAAAAATATCTAATTTTCTTAGAGAACTAGGAAGATATGAAACAATGAAATGATCCATAATCAAATAAATCATTACCTAAACTTCATGAAACTATTAAATTACCTGTCAACACGTCTTTCTGATCTTCAACCTCAGCAGTATTGATTGCATTAGATAGGCCTTTCTACCTTTTCCTTTTATAATATATGTTACCATGGTGCTTAGGACATTCATTTTCATAAAGCTCCTTTTCACTAAAATTATAGAATTCAACATTGACAGCCTCTTTATTCCCCTTGCAATCACGAGTTTGGAGGTATTTTTCACCACACTTATAACAGACTCTCATTCCCTTCAGGAAAGTACCGGGGTGCTTCTTCCCACATTTACTATAGAATGGGTATTCATCTTTTCCCTTATTCCACTTATTTCCATTTACAGAGTATTCTACAGATCTTGTCTTCTCTTACTTTGATTTAATGTCGTAAGAGATAGAGAATTCTTTTTCTTTCTTCATAGAACATGAGACAATAACTTCTTATATTGGGACGGATTGTTAGACTAATTCTAGATGAAGAAATGGTTTTAACCCATAAAATAATCGACCAATATTACTCCTTGAGTTATGTATATAATCTGTTGCATGCCTTTCTATCCTTGTAATGTTAGCCTCATTTTGCGACCTTTTCATCCACTTTTTGCCTCAGACTCAGAAATTGTCTTTCCATATCCACTCGATTGTCACTTAGAAAGTATTTTTCTAAGAAAATTTCATTAAACTCCCTAAATTACATATATGATACTTCATCATCTTCCTTTTTGTTTTGAACCAATGACCAGCATTGATTTGAATCTCTGAAGAGGTGATAAACTGCCATGACAATGTTTTCCCTTTCGTTACTCCCCAAATAATGAAATATTATCCCTAAGGAATTTATCCATTTCTCAGCTACTAATGGATTTTTTTCTCCCATTGAATTTTGGTGATTGTTTCCTCAAGAAGCGTCCTAACATTGGTCCTCCGTGTTGTGGATTAGGGTGCTCTATACGGGTAAGGTTATTATTCATAACCTGGGTGAGTTTTCCCAGTATGGTGATAATCTGATCAGCACCAGTTGTTTTACCTACACCACTATAATTATCTTGAGTATGAGAGAAATACCTATATGGATTACGTGCATGGATACGGTTTACATTCCTTCCATGAGGCTCCATTTCTAAACAATGGCATACACTAGATTAATTTATGAATCGTAATACATAACTACGAACTTACAAAACACTTAACATAAATTGAACTGTTTGTGGATATGATCCATAATCATAAAAAGTTTTATTTAAAGAATTATATTATCATAAACCCTTTATAATGGTTTGTAAGGAAAAAGACAATTATCCTAAGCATATCCCCTGGAGTGTCATAACCAAGAGTGCAACAAGGCCTGGTTTCGTGCACCAATTCTCGTTCGAGTCTAGCTTAATGCTGTGTTTTTGGGTTTTACACCTAGGTACATCTGTTTTAGAGATGGCTTTGCCTGATCATATCCAAATAGGGATCTATTTCATGGAAAACTCACAAAATATCTATAGTACCAAAATTTTAGGTGGTTCTTCTATACAAATCCTCAATGTCTATCTTAGGGTAATGTTCTCTAATCAAAGTTTTTTTAAATCTACCTTCCCAGGATTGTACTAAACCTCCTCAGATACCAAATTTAATGCCCTGAACCTATTTACCTAGAGTGGGTGCATTATTACATAAAATTTTCATGATCACAAAAGATAACGTCTCGAAAGAATGATTAGTTTAGTAGACTTGGAAATACTAGATACATTCATATGTTTTAAATTACATTATAAAATGAAAAACTAAAAAAAACATACCCTCCATAGGACACACTCATATCCCTTATACTAATCTTGTAGGTCAGTCATAATATACTTCTTCACATCCTGGAAAAAATAAAACATAGAAAAGAGTGAGATCAGATATACACTAAGGATAACAATATAGCATAAGCTTTCATAAATATGCATAAAAATTTAAGGCAACGTAAGACTAAAACAAAATCCATAAAAACATGAAATTCCGCATAATATTGAAAAGAAAAAAATCAAATAATTCCATTTACTTATTCCCATTGATATTTTACTAGTTAAATAATCACATGCGATATCAACTTCCACTTTCATAATGATGGAATGCATAATGCCAGACTTCAAAACCACATAGTCAAGGTCTTATGCCAAGACTATAAGTAAGATTTTGTCAAGGCCTTATGCCAGGACACTAGTTTGTCTCTCGAGACCTACTTATGCATCGAGGAGCTGTAGCGGGCTCCACCCATCACTTACTAAGTCAAATGCATTCCTCATATGAAAAGGTTTAAACATAACATAAACATTCGTTCAAAAACAAGCATATGAAAAGTCATCACATTATCCATAAACCATGAATTGTATAAGGATAACAAATCCAAAGTAAAATATATCAAAAAACCATCAATAAAATATGGAAGTTTTGTATCATAATAAATGAAAATCAAATAATCTCACAATCCATCAAATGATGTTGACATAGATGAAATAACAACTTTGTTTAGAGAACTATCTTTTTCAATTTTGAAATATTTTAAAAGACATATAATTATATAAGAAAAAATTCATCTTGAAAATATTCTTATAATCATGTAAGGGAAGCTTAGACGATGTTGTAACGGGGGGAAAAGCCTCACCCACCGTAGAAGTTAAAAAAACACTCTTACCTTAATTTTGTTGAAAAGATCATAAGGTAACTTGTTTGGAAAACGACGGAACTATTACTCTCAATCCATTTTATAAAAAGTCAAACAAGGGTATAAAGGAATTTAGCCCATAGTCCAGTAAATGATAAAAATGTTTTGGAATATGTTTTTAAGAAAGTTGTATGTGGATGATAAAGAAGACTCAGTAGATACTTACATAAAAACAACCTCAGATAATAAAGAGATTGTGAAATTCACCCTTACCTGGTTCTTTTCCTTAGTCGAGGGTAGGTTAACCTCCTTTATAATGGTGAATGATTTTTTATTAAATTATACAATTACAATATACATTAATATGATATCTTATATGATCTTCTAATATTGTTTTGTTAATGATATTTCAGAAGTATCACCGTTTCGGGTGTTAACTGATTCGTTTTCCTTTATATGCTTTGTTCTGTAAGTAATGTTTATTATGGATAGGATTTATCTTATTCATATTCATAATGATATTAATTATTTAAACATTATATTTTAAATCATCAAATGAGAATCAGTCTTGGATGGATACGATGGGGAATGAATCTCATCACGTTCGTGGAGACGGTAATCCGTACGTCAGCACGAGCGACAATATCATTAATTTGATATTAAAATAATAAATAATTGGATGGTATATTATATATACAGAATAATTATCATGTTATATTTATTATTTACATCATTTATACTCCTTATTATACCCATACAAATGATTAAGTGTTTGAATAACATACTACACCATGACGTGGAGACGGTAATCTGTATGTACGCACGTATGGGGACTTTGTTATTTTATAGGATTGATAGAATAATGAATATGGTTGTAACATTTTCATAATAAAATCACATTATATAGAAGATATTGTAGTTATTATTTTAGAATGTAAATAACAAAGAAATAGGAAGTGGAAGAAGAAAATATCTTGAAAGAGGTGATGAAATATTTACCTCTTCTTCGAGTTCGTCCTTTTGATTTGATGAAAAGAGATCCTTAGGTTGGCTTTCTGACTAAAAAAAGGTCTCTATGATGAAGGTAAGAATGTTTGGAGGACATATGAGCAGGTTTTGGATGAGAAAGATGGATTTGAAGGTGTGAATTTGAGAGAAGGGGAAATTCCCTTTTATAAGAGAGGTGAGGGTCACTTTAAAAAATCATGAAATATTATTTTATAATAAAATACATTTTGATTTTTAATGGCTCAAAATGAATTATTTAAAGGATAATTTGGGGCTGGGTTGAAAACATCACATGAAATATGTTTTAGATAGGTTTAGGTCATCATGTTAACCTTATGTTTTCGACTTAACTCTTAGTTAAACAGTGTATCATTTATCATGTTTCTTTGTATTTTGATATTATATGGTTAATAAACGTAATATAAACTTCCAAGAGAACCTAAAGTGGTTCACTAATGACATATATAATATTATTTAAGCCCTTTTCTTGAAACTTATATTTTTAGGAATATAATATTAACAAATAATATAATATTTTTTTTAAAAAGTCTTTTATGTTAATATTTACACTATTTGGTATTTTGTTTTGGTTAAATTCATAACAACATAATTACGTCAAAAAAATTAATTTAATCACCCATAACATGACTTACTGACCTGGAAAATTAATGTAATTCACTAAAAGTTTCAAATTTTATTTATTTATATATTTATAAAACCAATTAATTTAATCATTCATCAATAAGGTAATTATTGACTCATCATTGTGTCATAAATAAATTTAACTATTTAATGTCTAAAATTTATAAATAAAATACCAATATATAGAAAATATTTTTATCTTTATAATTAATATTTATTGTAAAATTTATCTTATTTATAACCCTATATTAAAAATGGTTTAGTTTTGAAACATTGATTTTAACTATTTTAACTCTTCTTTAAATAAAATAATAATAAATGTCATAATCTATTCCAAGTGGACCAAAGGGGATCATATTTTATTTATATGGATGTTTCTGGTCGAATTCCACTTATCCAATTGAATTAAGAAACACTTTATGGTAATTATGATATCCTTTTTACCCTTAATTATCATATTTACTTTTAACCGTGATGAATAAAAGTAAAAAGTTATTATTCACCAAAAATTATTTTCATCTTATTGAACCACATTTTACATACTTATATTAACCATGTTTCTCGGATTTTGGAAAATCAACTCACAGAAGTGGTAAAATTATGTTTTATAAAAATTTGCAAATGACCCTAGGAGGTGGGTAAAAGAAGGTAAAAAGTTCAATAAAATTATATATATATATAATCTTATTATAAAATTACTCTAATGAATTACATTGAACATATATTTTTATTATATATATATTTTAACCTAAAATTAATTTTATTAAAATGAATAAATAAATAAATAAAAAATTTGGTTTTAACCAATAATGCTGTGTTTTTCACTATTAATCAAAAATTGAAAGTTTTCAGAAAAATACCAAAAATTCACTCTAAGATAATTTCGATATTCTGAATCAAAAAAGAAGTCCATTTTGAAATATAAAATTTATAATATTTCAACAAGTGGGTATTACAATTCTTAATGGCAAGTTGGATTGGTCTGGGTGTGTTAGAATCTCGATGTTGCGTACAGTGCAAGCTATTGCATTATTCAAAGAGAAATTTACCATGGAATCTTGAGATGTTACAGACACAATGTTATTGTATTTTATTTCATGACGTAATTTAATACTATATATATGTATCTATTACTTCCAAGGCTACTAAACTAATTGGTCTTTCGAGACATGATCTATTGTGATCTTGCCAATGTTATGTAATAATGCACCGACTATGGGTAGCTAGGGTTGGAGTGTTACAGTTGGTATTAGAGAATGTTTAGTACAAATGATGTAAGATAGATTTAGAAAAACTATAATAGATAACATTTCCCTAAGATGAACATTGGGGATTAGTATAGTTGAACTTCCTTAAATTTTGGTAATTTGGGGATTTTGTAAATTTTCCAAGCAATAAATCAATGTCTTGATACGAGAAGGTATCGGTGGATCTGGCATAGATGTACCTATGAGTGAAAAATATGATAATGAATTTTGTGCTTGACCCGTGGAATCCCGGTTCATGACAATGAGAATTTCTTCACTCTTGGTTATGACACTCCCTGGGGATATTCTTTGGATAATTCACATTTTATTTACACACCATTATGAAGGATTTATGAGTGTATACCTCCTCAATGAATTTTTTTTATTATGGATTATATCCATAAACATATCAATTTATGTTAAGTGTTTTAGCAGTTTGGAATTATGTATTGTTATTCATAAATTAATCTATTATATTCCATTGTTTATAAATGGTGCATAATGGAATGAATGGAATCTATATCAATGCACATAATCCATGTAATGATTTCCCTCCAACTCAAGATAATTATAGTGGAGCTGGTGATGCAACTAGCGCTGATCATCTTATCACCATATTGGGACAACTCATTAAGGTTTTGAATAGTATCCTTAACTGTATGGAGCACCTGGATCCACAACGTGGAGGATCAGTGTTAGACTGCTTCGTAAGGAAAAAATCCACCAACATTTAATCGGACTACAAATCCATTTTTAGCTGAGCAATGGATAAGTTCCATAGAGAAAATATTTCATGCTTTTGGGAGTAGAGAAAGAGAAAATGTTTTCATGATATTTTATCAACTCACAGGAGATGCAGATCAATATTTTACATTAATTCAAAACACAAATGAATATGAATAAGTATCAAATATGGAATGGAGGGAGTTTAAAAATCTTTTCTTGGAAAAAAGCTTTCCATTTGACAATCGAGCAGATATTGAAAGATTATTTCTGAGTCCAAGGATAAATGAGGATGATAATTCCCCAATGTATGAGGCTAAATTTACGAGGTTAGTATGGAATGTAGTAGAATATATACATAACCCAATTAGAAAGATTGATCGATTCTTTTAGGGGTTAAAAACATTTATCCGTTGAGAATTATAATCAAAATATTTCTCATCATACAAAGATATTGTATCATGTTCTATCAAGACAGAAAAGGAATTATCTAAGTCTAACAAATTTAAAGTAAAGCAAGAGAAGATGATATCTTATGAACACTCTTGAAATGGAAATAATGGGAATAAGGGAAAAGTTAAATTTCTATCATGCGGTAAATGTGGGAAGAAACACCCTGGTACTTTCCTGAAGGGATGGGAGTCTGTTACAAGTGTAGTGAAAAAGGACACCAAGCTCATGATTGTAAGGGAAAGAAAGAGGATTCCAATGTTTAATGCTACACTGTAGATAACTAAAACATTATTCAAATGAATTTAGTAATAGACAGGTAAACATACCTCAAAAAACACCATGGGAGAAAGGCCAAGCATATGTGATCACTACTGCTGAGGATGAAACTCTAAATGACATAGATGCATGTAATTTAATGGTTTTTTCAAGTTTAGCCAATTCTTTCTTTGATTCTGGATCATCACAATGTTTCATATCTTCCCAGTTTGCGACGAGAATTAGATATTTTAAAATTGATGTAACATGGGAGTTTTCATTAAAAACTTATAAGGGAAAAAATCATTGAAATGATGTTTTGTGAATCATTTCCCATTGAGGGTTATAAATGTTATTTATATGTTGATCTCGTCATCTTACCCATGATTGAATTTGATATAATTCTCGGTGTGTATTTGATTTCGGACCATTATGAGACAATATTTTGTAAGAATATGTATGATACAATTACTGATGATGATATGGAGTACCTTATTTTTAGAGAAGAAATGTCACCATCTGATTCTTATCTAGATCCACCCCAGTAGATCTACTAAATTTAATTATTAAGGAAGAATATAGTGAAATAACTATTGGTGAGGAAAGGAATGATAAAATATAGAATATACCTATTGTACAAGAATATGTTGATGTGTTTCTAGAGGATTTACTTGGATGTCCTCTAGAACAAGAAATTAATTTTTCCATTGATTTAATTCCTGGTTTAACACCCATATCAAAAACCCCTTATAGAATGGCCACTATTGAATTAGTGGAACTAAAGAAACATTTATAGTAATTGAGTAATAAAGGATTTATTCTCCCTTATGTTTCTCTATGGAGATCGCCTATTCTTTTTGTTAAGAATAAAGATAGATATATGAGGTTGGGAATTGACTATAGGGAGATCAATGTTATAACAATAAAAAACAAGTATCCCCTACATGCATTGATGATTTATTCTATCATCTTCATAGAGCACAATATTTTTCAAAAATGGACATTCAATCTGGATATCAGGACTTGTGTGTAAAGAAAGAAGACATTCCGAAGACAACATTTCATAATAGGTTTGGGCATTATGAGTTTTCAGTAATGCCTTTTGGACTAACTAATACACCCTCTATCTTCGTGGATCAAATGACTAGTGTTTTCTTGGAATATCTTGACGACTTTTTAGAGGTATTTATTGATGATATATTGGTATACTCTAAAATATATTAATATCATGAAAATCAATTGCGCGCTATAATAAAGACACTTAGATGAAATGAATTATATGGGATGTTTAGAAAGTGTGAATTCCGGCTTCAGGATATTTCTTTTCTTGTCCATATTCTCCCTAAGGATGGAATATCTATTGATCCTTATAATACAAGAGAAATAAAATATTGGACAACATTAATGAATATAACTGTGGTACTCAGTTTTATTGGTTTAGCAGGTTATTATCGGTGTTTCATCCATAATATTTCCTGATTAGCTAACCCATTAACCAAGATCACACGTAAAGGGGTTAAATTTTTTTGAAAAAAGTATTGGTATGATTGTTTTGAAGAACTGAAGAGAATATTAGTCAATGATCTTCTCTTTACTCTACCATCAGGGAATGAGGGGTTTTTTATTTATAGTGATGATTCAAAAAAATATTGGGTTGTTTACTTCGTCAGAATGATATCGTTATTTACTATGCATCATGAGAACAATAAATTCATGAACAAAACTATCCCACTTAGGATCTTGAGTTATCAGTTGTAATATTTTCTTTGAATATCTGGAGACACTATCTCTAGGGTGAAAATGAGTGATATATACTAATCACAAGAGTTTGAAGTATATTTTCTCACATAATGAACATAACATGAGGCAAAGGGGATGGCTTAAACAACTAAAATATTATTATTGAACAATACAGTACAACCCAGGGAAGGCAAATAAGGAGGAATATTCATTGAACAGAAAGGATCATAGAGTTCTGAACAAGATGAGAGTTGAAAGGTGTCATATGTTCATGGATCTAGTTAATATGGATTTTGGAATAATCATGGATGGTGAAAGATCGATTATTTTTCAAATGGTTTCTAAACCATCATTAATAGAATGGATAAAGTGTTCTCAGAATGATGATTAATAGTTTATAAAAAAATTAAATCTTTGAATGAGGGGAGATTGATCGACTTCATATATGAATATGGGATTTTAAAATTTGGGAAGATAATTTTTTTCATGAAATACTTGATCTAAGAAGAGAATTTTTGGATGATGCTCATAGCTCCAATTTCTCTATACACCATAGTAGCACAAAGATGTAATGATATTTGAAGGAACAATTTTTGTGGGACAACATGAAGAGAGAGATTGATGATTATGTGTCAAGATGTATGGTTTGTCAACAAGTGTAAGCTGGAGGACAACATTCTAGAAGATTCATTCATCCTCTTCCCATACCAGAGTGGAAATGGGATCATATTGTAATGGAATCTGTCATGGGACTACCAGAGACTCCTAGATGGAATTAAATAATATGGGTCATTGTTGATCATCTTACCAAGTCAGCACATTTTCTTGTTATAAGGGAAAATTTACCAATAGAAAGTTTAGTAAGACAGTATATTAATGATGTTTTAAGAATTCATGGAGTACCCCTATAGATTGTTTCTGATTGTGATCCCTGTTTACATCAAGATTATTGAAAATTAAACAAAAGGGCATGGATACTAAACATAATTTGAGCACTGCCTAACACCTTCAAACTGATGGAAAATCAGAATGGACTATTCAAACCTTATAATTCATGTTGAGATCTTTCCCACTTGATTTTCAAGGTGTGTGGTATAAATATTTACCTCTTATAGAATTTTCCTATAATAATAGCTCCCACTCAAGTATTCATATGGAACCACATGAAGCATTATATATAAATAGATGTTGCACACCAACATATTGGGATGAGGTTTGTGAACGAAAACTCGTAGGCCCCGAACTTGTTGAGGAAATAGTGGAAAATGTGAAGGTTATCCAAACACACATCAAAGAAGGTCAAAGTTGGAAAATGAGAAATGCTGATAACTGAAGAATGGATTTGTAATTTCAACTAAGAGATAATGTTTTCTTGAAGTTATCTCCATGTAAGAGTGTAATATGTTTCGGTAAGAATGGTAAATCGCGTCCCAGGTACATCAAACCTATCAAAATTGTAGAACGAATTTGAGTTGTAGTTTATCATTTGGAAATTCCACCATTTGTCTCCAAAGTTCATCATGTGTTCCATGTATTACTGTTTAGAAAAAACATGTCTGGACCAATGCATGTCCTCAGCTATGATGAAATATAACTAGAACTTGACCTGTCTTATTGTGAAGAGCATATCAGAATTATTGATACTAGGGAACAATTTTTGAGAAACGAGACGAATCGTCTTGTGAATGTTCTATGGAAAACCATAAGATGGTAAAGGCAACGTGGGAACCTGATAAAAATATGATAAATAACAACACAAATCATTTTATGCAGTATTACTAGAGAAATTTCAAGGATGATATTATTTGAATGGGGAAGAATGTAACACCCCAGGCTTCCACGATACACTTCTCTTTGTATAATAAAATATCTTGTGTTGTATGCAACTTCAATTTCTAACACGCCAAGACCAATCAAACTAGCCATAATTAATAGTAATACACAATTATTTACATTTTATAAATTTTATTTTTCAAAATGGACTTCATTTTTTGATTCAGAATATCAAAATTATCTTAGGGTGAATTTTTGGTATTTTCTGAAAACTTTCATTATTGATGAATAGGGAGAACACTACGTTATTGTTTAAAATAGACTTTTTTTAAAAATAATTATTTATTTTTTTAATTTTATTTTAATTCCAAAATTATACATAATAAATATATTAGTTCAATGTAATTCATTGATGTAATTTTATAATAAAATAATATATATAACAATTTATTGAATTTTTAACGTTTTTTACCCACATTCTAGGCACATTAAAAAATTTTCCAAAAATATAATTTTACCACATCACTAAATTGAATTTAAAAAATCTGAGAGACACGGTTTATACCAGTATGTAATATTTGGTTCAATAAGATGAAAATAATTTTTGTTAAATAGTAACATTTGACATTTATTTACCACGGTTAAAAGTAAATAGTGCAATTAAAGGTGAAAATGATATAATAATCACCCTAACATGTGTACTAATTCTATTGGATAAGTTTATTTAGACAAAAATAAACCTTAGAAATAAAATATGAATTTTTTGGTACACTTGGACTAGATTTGGACATTTATTATTATTTTATTTAAAGAATAATTAAAAGTATTAAATTCAGATATTCAAAACTAAAACATTTTTCATATAGGTTTATACATAATATAAATTCGACTATAAATATTAATTTTAAATATAAAAACATTTTACAAATAACTTTATTTTATTTATAATTTTTATACATTAAATAATCAAATGTATTTTTGATACAATGATGATGCAATAATTACATTTTTAATGTAATGTTAAAATAATTGATGTTATAAATTTCCAAATAAATGTAAATTGAAACTTTTGATGCATTACACTAATTTTCTAGATTAATATGACATGTTGTGGTAGATTCAATGAATTTATGTTTATGTAATCTTGTTGTTATGACTTCCACAAAAATCAATTACCATATAGTGTCAAAATAGACATAAATTAGTATTTTTAAAAATACTATATTATTAATTGTTATAATAGTCCTAAAAATCTAAGGATCGAAAAAAGGAATTATATCATAATAGATATATCATTAGTGAACCACATGGGGTTCTCCTGGAATTTTATAGTAAGATTATTAAGCATGTAATATAATAATACAAGAATAAATGGTAAAAGTTAAACAAGTTAACTAAAAGTTAAATCTAAGTGATATGGGTAATATGGTGACCTAAACCTGTCTAAAACATATTGGTTGAATGTTTTTAGACCCATCCCCACCTTAGTCTCAAAAAATCATTTTGGAGCCTTTATAAACCGAATATGATTCCATAATAAAATAATATTTCATTCTTTTCCTAAAGTGACCCTCACCTCTCTTATAAAAAGGTAGTTCATATTATCTCAAACACACACCTCCAATACCATTTGGCTTTGACAAACCCTACACAGATATCCTACCAAGTACCTTACCATATACATCGAGTCCTTACTTTTATCAAAATGATATCCTAATAAGATCTTTTGATCAAATCAAAAGGAAACACTCGGAGAAGAGGTAATAATTTCACCACCTCAATCAAAGTTCTTTTCTTCTTCCATTTCTTATTTCATTATTGTTTCCCTACCAAAATAATAAATATAGTAACATATACATACTGTGATTTTATTATAAATATTGTAAAACTATTTTCATTTTTTTATCCATCCTATGAATGAAAAATCACTATACGTGCGTACGTATGACTTACCGTCTCCACGTCGTGGTGTAGTGAGTTATTCAAACAATTAGTTATTTGGATGGGTATAATAATGAGTATAACTGATGTAAATAATAAATATATAATTTTAATGATTCTATAAATATGATATATTATCCAATTACATACTATTTCAACATCAATATAATGGTATTGTCGCTCGTGCGTACAGACATATTATCGTCTCCACAAACGTGATGAGATTCATTCCTTATCATGACCATTAATGAATAAATTTCAGTATATTATTTAAAAAATGTTTTAATAATTTAATATAATTCTATATATGAATCAAATACATCTTATACATAACAATCAAGACTTAAATTACAAAACATATAAAGGAAAATTAATCACTTAACACCTGAATCGATCAAACTACTGAAATATTTTTAACAAAGAAATATTAGGTGATATTATATGATATAACGTTTATGTATGGGGTTATTTTATAATTTAATAACAATTATTTAACTATTATACATGATGTTAACATACGCTAGACCAAGTAAAAGTACAAGGTAAGGTTTGATTTTACAATCTCTTTATTATCCGAGGTTGTTTATGCGTGAGTATCTACTGTGTCCTCTTTATCATCGACATCCTTGTTTCTTAAAAATGTATTTCAAAATAATTTACTATTTCATATATTAAGGGTTAAAGTCATTTATACCCTTGTTTTAATTTTTATAAAATGTTTTTAAATGAATCTTTTCTTCACTTTCTAAACAAGGTACTTTATGACCTTTTTGACAAATTGAGGTAAGAATATTTTTTTATCTTACACGGTGGGTGCAGCTATTTTATGCCATTATAAAACCATTGAAGCTTCCCTTACAATATTATATTAATATTTTCAAATTACATGTTTTATTTTATAATAATGTGACTTTTAATTGATTTCAAAATAGAAATATATTTTTCTCTCAAATAGTTTTTATTTAATATATGTCAACATCCTTTAATAGATTTTACACTTGTTTGAATTTAATTTGTTATGATACAATATTCCATATTGTATTGAAGGTTTTGTGATATGTTTGACTAGGGATGTGTTATTTTTATTCAATCCATGGAATATCGTTAATGTTTTAACATTGTGTATTCTAGTTTTAATACGAATGTTTATGTTATGTTTCATCTTTCTCATATAAGGAATGTATTATACTTTGTAAGGGATCTGTGGAGACTGATATAGAACCTTGATTCATTGGTAGGTCTCATGAGACAAACTGGTGTCTTGGCACAAGGCCTTGAAAAAATATTATTTGTATTCTTGGAACGAGTCCTTGACTATGTGGTAATAATGTATGACATTATGCATTCCCTCATTAGGAAATTGGTTATTGATATTTCATGTTATTATTCAACTAGTAGAATATCTATGTGAATAAGTAAATGTAATTAGTTGATATATATTCTCCATATTATGCGGTGTTTATAATTTCAAAGGCTTATGTTTTAGTCTTATACATTTCCTTAAATGTATATGCTTGTATATGAAAGTTTACGCTATATTGTTATCCTTACTGAGCATATAAGATCACCCCTTTATTATGTTTTATTTTTTTCTTAGTATGGGAATATTTATATTATGACTGACCTACAGGGATAGGATAAGGGATATGAGACTGTTCAACAGAGACACAATGTTGTTGTTTTTTTATTTCATGATGTAATGTAAAACATATGTATGTATATAGTAATTCCAAGGATACTAACAAATTTCATATATAACTATAATTATTTTATGTCATCACCCCTTTTGGATTCTATCAAATAAATCCCTTCCAAGAAATATGTATTAATATCCAATGCATAATATAACTATCATGAAATATTTCTATGACAAGTTTAATTAAAATTGATTTCGCAATGATAATTTTGTATAACCAATCGATCCTTATTTTTACAACTAATATACCTTCAATGTAGAGTTTCCCTTAAATACAATCCCATGGATTTACATCAGTGTAACGACCCGTTAATATGATTCCAGAATGTATAACATGATATACATATTTTTCATATACAGAATATTTATATTATAATAATTTGTTGCATAATTATTTATGAAATGGAATACACCATTTATGGAGACGGTAATCCGTTCGTACGCATGAAAATTGTATCCGTTTTTATTGTCATATTGAAAGAAACAATGACAATAAAAAATATATTTATGTATTCATGTATATATATCATAATTCATTTGTAATTTATCTATATTATATATCATATACTTTCATTAATCCCATCATTAATACATTCAATGTTGTGTGTGAACGAATCACATCTCTTTGGGGGGAGGTAGTCCACACATTCTCAAACGATCTTATGGTATTAACACCAAACGGAAGGTAAAAAGATGTCGGTTAAAAAAGGAATAAACAATCATACCGATATAATAAATATAATATATTACATATATATATAGAGTGTCTATAATAATAGCCAACATTATTGGGGTAAAGGATAAATGAACAATCATAATTTAGTGATGGAGTTGTTCGTCGTACATAGAAACAGTATGTTCAACATCCATTTGATAGAGGATTACGTATTTGTAAGTCAGGACAATTGCATAAAAAATCCTAGTATATGTATTATACTAGTATGGTTACACAATAGGTTAGTAAAGTGGGTTGATTAGGTGTAGAAGGAAAATATAAAAAAGGAGCTTGAAAGAAGTCGTTACTACTAAATTGGGTAACTTCTTTTGGTTTGTTCCAAAAATACTTCTTTAGAGGGTTTCTTCCCAAAAGAGGCTTCAAAGTCTAAGGGGTGATTTTTGTGTGTCTATTTCGGTAGATCATTGATGAACTTAAGATTCTTGAGATGTTTGAGGAATGATTAGTTGTGGTGGCATTTTATAGGGAAGTAAAAGGACTAACATTGAATGTTTAGAAACAAATTTGGTGTGCACATGTTCTTAAGTAACAAAAGTCCAACCAAACAAACCAAACCCAAAACTTTAAGGTGTATGGACGCAATAGGTATATAAAATTGGGGTTGGGTAAGTTTCTAGGTAATTATTCTTTTATTTTCAAGGTTTAGACCCTAATGAAGCTTAATCATTCCTTTTCCGTTGTGATTACTTTTAATCACTTTTACTAATCATTTTGGTCAAAAATTAAGATGGTATTATTAGACTATAAATATAATAATGAATAAAAAAGTGTATGTATTATTTTGTAAATTTCAATCACAAAAGTGGGAAAATATGATTACTACTAATACCACAGATGGGTTGAAATAACGGGGTTCTAATGTAGGAAAAATTCAAACATTTGTTGTGATTTAATATTATGTATAAAAGTGGAATTGATTCAAATAAATTAGTAGATGAAATAATTTTATATTTTTACCATAAAATTAATTTATAATATCTTTTCTCATTAACATTTAATCTGACAAAAATGAAATTTTAAACTAAAAAGCATTATTTATCACTATTCATCAAAAAAATGATGTTTGTCATAAAAATCCTAAATTTCACCATAAACTAATTTAAATGTTCTGAATTTATAAATGAGATTTATTTTATCAAAATGAATTTTTAAATGTGACTAAAATTATTTTCATTATTTGAGGAATTTAATTAGAGAAAACATTGTTTTTAAACATAAAAAGCACTTTAAAAAATCATATATTTTATTATCAAAATGTTTTATTATAAATAATATTTGAAAAGTAGTTATTACTGTTTATGTTACTGAGGCTAACCGCTAGTTTAAAAATAACTTATTTAAATAATTAAAATAATAAAAAGTTATATTTCATTGAAATTCATTAGTGCGTATATCATACGCCAACAGAGTGTTATGTGCATCGTACATTGAGTCGGTGTTGCGTGGAATGTATGCCAAGTTAGCTCTATGTGAAAGGAATGTTTGACTTGGTGCATTGTATAATATACATAAAAATTTAAATTTATTCTTAAAACGTCCATAAAAATTCAGGGTGTAATATTCTACTCCCCTTAAAATGAATTTTGTTAATAAAATTCTTCACTTGGGTAAAAAACAATTTAGGATACTTTTTCTTAATCATATTTGCAAGTTCCCATGTAGCTTCCTCTAACAAGCGATTTCTTAAAAAAAACATTGACTATGAGAGTGGTATTGTTTCATTGAACATTCTCTGATAGGTCAATAATTTCCATAGGTTTCTCATCAAAAGAATGATCATTCTCTGGTGGTATGACCTATGAGTTCAGTACATGTGAAGGGTTAGGTGTATACATTATCAGGAGAGATACATTGAACACATCATGGACTTGAGAGAGATTTAAAGGATTTTACAATTGATAGGATACCATCTCGATACGATCAATATTTTCATAGGGGAAATATACTTAGGGATTAGTTTCACCTTATTCCGGAATCTCATTACTTTCTTCCAAGGTGAGATTCATAAAAACACCTTTTTTGCTAACATTAAATTCTAGATCATGTCTATGGTTATTAGCATGACTTTTTTATCAGCTTGGAGATGTCTTATTATGCTGCTGAATGGTTTTATCCTTCTTGACCATTTACTCAGTGATCTTAGGTAGTAATAGTTTTCCTTCTCCAAACTCATCCCAACATGTTGTAACTCTACATTTCCTCCCATATAGGGCATTATAATGTTCCATCAAAATGATTGAGTGATATCTATTGTTTTACGAAAACTCATCTAAAGGAAGGTGTTTATCCCAAACACCTTTGAAATTCATAGAACAAGATCTCATCATATCCCTAGGGGTTGAATTATTTGTTCAAATAGACTATCTATTTGAGGATGATATTCAGTTCTGAAACATAATTATCTATCAAGTGATTTATATAGACATCCCTATATAATTAAGGAAAACCTCATATCCTGATCTGATAAAATATAATGTGGTACTCCATTCAACCATAGAACTTCCCTAATGTATATTCTGGAATGATGATCAAATGATTAATCATCTCTGATTACAATAAATGTGCTAGTAAGAACATTGAATACCATCAATATAGAATTAAACCATTTAGATATTTAGGTTAGTCAATGAAAACATCTATAGTGATGTTTTCCGATTTCCATTCTGGTACAGGTAATGGATGAAATATCTCTTTCAACATCTTTCTTTCAACCTCAACTCTCTTGCATACCAAACATCAAGATACAAACTTCACAAAAATCTCTCTTCATTCCATCCCACCAGACATATTTTTTCAAGTCCATATACATGTTCATACATCAAGGATTGATAGAGAATTAAGTACTATGAGCCTCCTCTAACATTCCCTTCTTAAAATTTGGTATGGAAGGAACACATACATGATTCACAAACCTTATCATTCCATCATGATCAAATTAAAAATCAAGAACATTTCTAATCTTCTTTTTCTGCTCTTCATCTTTCTTATGTGCCTCCTTAATCCTCATTTGAATAGAGGGATAAACATTTATTTGAGAAATATTTGATTTTCCCCTTCCTTCATAATTTCTCAATCCATCCTTTGAAAATTCAAAAATATTGGATCTTTCAGGATCCTGATCATGCATAAGCTAGCACGATCCTTCCGACTCAAAGCATCGACCACACTATTCACTTTCCCAGTGTTATAATGTATTGAGAAGTCATAATCCATTATCAACTCTAACCATCTTCCCTAGATCATGTTCAACACATTATATGTGGATATATATTTCATAATTTCATGAATGGTATGTAAATCACACTTTTCACCATAATGTTAATTCCTCCACAACAATTATGAAAATATTACCACTACAAACATCAAATCACGAGTTGGGTTATTATTCTCATGAATCTTCAACTATCATGAGGCATAGGCTATAACCATGTTATTTATCATAAGAAAACATCCTGATACCTTCATTGATGCATCAACATAGATTAAAAACCCATCTCTACTATTAGGTATTGTAAGCACGGGTGCACATGGTGACCCTCTCTTAAGTTCCCTTATTGTTTTCTCTAATTATTTAGTCCATATGAACATCACTCACTTATGAGTTAACATGGTTAGAGGATTTGATATTCATGATAAATTCTCCACAAACAATTGATAATATCTATCTAAACCATGAATTAAATATATCCCAGTTAACATGTTTGGTCTATGACAGCTTCAATAGCCTCCATCTTTGATGGATTTACTGCTATACCATAAATTGGGATATTGTGACCCAAAAAAGAAACCTTTTTTATCCAAAATTCATATTTTTAAATTTTTTGGATAACTTATCCTTCCATAGGGTATTCTGTAAAATTATCAAGTGATATTCATGGTCTTCCTTTCTCTTTGAATAGATTTGAATATCATCTATAATGACTTCCAAAAATTGGTCAAGGTATTCTGTAAAGACTCTATTCATTAAATTGATGAATATAGATGGGGAATTAGTGCGATTCAAATTCTTCAGTATATATTCACAGTGACTATACCTTGTATGAAATGTTGTCTTAGATATATCCTCCATTATGAACTATAATTGATGACATACTGATCAAAGTACTATCTTGGAAGAGTATTGAGTTGTTTGTTGTTTATCAATCTAATCATTAATAGGGGTAAGAGGATACTTGTTCTTGATTGAGATCTTGTTCAACACTCAATTATCAATGTACAGTCGTATTGATCCATCTTTCTTCACCACAAAAACAACCAGTGCACCACATGGTGACACTGTTGGACGAATGAATCCATTATTGGGGTTTTATTTGAGTTTCAACTTCAATTTCAGAAACTCAATGAGGGACATTCTATAATGAGTCTTTGAAATTGGTTTGGAACTATATAAAACTTCTATTGGGAACTCAACATCATGTTCTGATGGAAGACTATAATCATAATCCAAAAAGTCATAGACAATATCCCAAACAATATGAATATAATCTATGTTGATCTTCTCCAAAAAATTTGAGATAAACAACCCTTTTGAATCAGAATTAATACCCATACACTAGATGTAATCTCTATAGGATGTTCAGACTTATCATCACATTGATATATAACCATAAGAGGGATTGAAATATAGAATGTAACAAACCTTCATTTACAATTGAGGTGGTATTTTTGCATAGAAATATAATACATGAATAATATAAAATCCAATTCGACCAAATGAATAATGAAAAGATGTGCAGGTAGAACATTCCCACAAACTTCAACCAAAGAGGAATCATAAAATTGAAATTAAATCATCGTATGATTAGGGGCTTCCACATCTAATTCCACATAAATTGTTTTGTAGGAATCATAACAACATTAGAAACGTTTTTAGATATTAAAGAGTACATAGATCCAGAATCAAATATGACATGAGCAGTTCTAGATCAGATTGTAATTATAGCTTTTATCACATCGTTATCACACCATTCATCAAATATAGGAATTTAATGATATTTCCACTTATCCTTCAGCTTAAGCGGTTTCTGACGTCGATCATCGTCACCAACCATTGGGTTTGTGAAATTATTAAAAAATTCCCATTATCTATACACTTGTAGCATTGAAAAATGGTAGGATAATTCTGTACATATTTTTCTCCATTATCATTATGAGAAAACTCCTTCATATAACCTTGATAATCATTTTCCCGATGGTTTTTCCTTTCACACATAAAAAATTTATTAGAACCCCTAAGAAAACTTCATCCATGATTATTCCCACACATTGAGAATAAATGAATGGTATATTATTTTCTACATGGTTCTTAGTGTTTTCATTGAACTTTGTCTTCCTCTTCATGTCAAATCCATGAGAGTTATATGTGACTCCCACCTCCATTTATACCTTGATTTCACAGTGAAAAATCTATTCGTAGAGACTAATTTCTCTTATGGACAACGTCAATCTGATATATGGCTTTAATCCAAAAAAGAATCTATCAACATCATGTTTTCTTGAAATTAACCTCGTAGGTACCAATAGACTCATCATCTCTTTTCTTCAAATCATGGAACTCATTCTAAATCTTGGTATGAAGAATTAGAGGAATGTAATTGTTTAAAAATAAGTTCTTAAACTCGTTCAAAACTATTTATTAAATCTCATAATGTTTCCTCATATTCTTTATTAGAGGCCACCACAGGTCTGCTTCACCATCCAAGTGATATAATACCAGAATGACTTTATTATCCTTTAAAAGCTCAAGAATGAAGAATATATATTTCAGTTGTACTAATCCATTGTTCAAAAAAAAAAGTGGATCCGGAGACCCTATGAAATAAGGTTGAAGATTCCTCATGAAATACTCAACAGAATATTGTTCCCTCCATTATTATTTTATAATTCCACCATGATTCATAGCTTGAGAAATCTAAATGAGCATACCAATGGGGTTTTTTATTCCATTACTCATAGAATTCAGTTTATCTGGTGGAGAGTCATTATATTTTCTATTGCAGTCATCATTAACACGGTCCCTTCAAGTTCCATCCATTGAATCAAACCAAAAGTATTTAGTAATAAATAGTTATCATTATGAGGAACCATATAATCATGAAAATTAACTTGTAGGATATTGAAATTATGACATTATTCTAAATTTATGACACATTAGGTTTATCCTAGGTTATTAATGGTCAACATAGGTTTAAATCCTTATTAATGGTTCATCGATAGATTTTGAATTTCTAAAGTATATCCTCCAAGAGTGTCAAATTCGGTGTGCAGCAAGTCCCATTGTCATGTGTCAGATTACCTCGAGTCAAACTCGGATTATCTTGTTCAAGTTGTTACCCCTAGTTACATATTTTCTAGAGAAAAATCCACTTTAAGTATCCATACATGGATTTATTTCATCAAAACAACTCACTATATACTTCATAAAATTCCAAGACTTTTTCTTAAACTTTTCTGAGTCCTCATACTTATCCCTTGACATGATATTAGGATTCTCACTTTGGATTTCTCTTCCTAGATTCCCAATGTTAACTATACATTTTCTCTGATACCAAATAATGTGACCCCCTCCTATAAAACATTAACATTTCATTAAAAATTTATAATAAATAAACATTTTACAAATAGATACACAAAGACCATAGATGGAATAATTCCTTTAAAAACATGGAAACAAAAACACTGGTACATAATTGAGATACATTATCTCCCACTAGGTTCTCCATTACTAGCACTATTCTTAGAAACATATAACATAATACATATCTTCATAACCTAGGGAATGAAATATAAAAAGTAGTGATCTCAAGTTCTCAGTAAGAGTAAACAAGGTGGAAATGTAAGGATAAACATGAAGACATGGTAATGAGAACATGATCAAGAAAATAGATGATCATATCCTACATATCAAAGATAAAATTCATGAATCATGGCATAATGATTTTCAGTTCCTATAATATGAAAAAGGATGTAAATTACATAAGCCAAGAAATCATAACATAGAAAGAAGACATGGAATTATTGAAACACAAAAGCATATACTGGTTTCCATTTTAGAAAAGGCATCAATTCCCAGACCATCGTAGAGGACAAAGTCCTTTGTTGAATAGTGCGAACCACCATTCCAACCCTGTATTTCTGAATAGTGTAAACCCTCATTCCATCCCTGTATTAAAGAACCTATTAAACCCTCATTCCATTCCAATATTATTGAACCAATTAAACCCTCATTCCATACCTTCCTATCTAATGATATATAAATCATTACCCAATGCATTTGAGGGGGTTATAGGTCCCACCCGTCACATAATGAACTCATACATACATGTTCCACAAGATCATAAATAAGAATATCATAACCCATTAAATGAAATGGGTACCATAAACATGTAAAAAAATAATAACATATAGAAAGGGACCACATTCATCATCATTCTATTGTAAACATAACTCGTGAAAAGAATCATTTTTCAAAATCATAAAACTTGTAGATGAGAAACGGGCTTCCTAAACATCATTCCATCAAAACTTAATCCATTAAAATAAGTAATATGAATATAAAATTTGAATAATATTCTCCGTAGAGTAAAGTGAAATAAAAGTGGGTGTTATCTTAGATGGGAAATAATTTTAAATGGTCTTTTAAAAACTTTTCTTGAGGAAAATATACTTTATAATTTGAAAAATTCTTTTTGTAACATAAAACATTTTGAAAACCATTTTCTTTAAAATTATCTTTTAAAAGATAAAATTTAATAATAGGAAACAATAAATTTTAATTAAAATACTTTTTACTAGAAAATGATCTTCAAGGATCTATTTAAAACATTTTAGAAAACAAATTTTGAAAATAATGTTTTTGAATACAATAGATTTTTGACTGAAGATATAGATGGTCAGATTTCACTAAAAGCATTATCGTAAGTACCAACAAGTGTAAAAATGGTAAGAAAAAATGAGGAGATTTTTATTAAATATATGATATGGAATATCAGATATAATCTTTAGATATTTCATAAATGGAAGCCTAAACATAAGTAATCTCAAAAAATGAAAACGTTGTCTCGGTAAACTATTATAACTTTGTTGCTTGAGATCATACACTCCATATATAAAAATGAAATTACATGAAGCGTAATATATAATTAAAATAATAATATTCATGATATAATATGAACAATGTATGTATATACACCTCGAAAAAATAGTTTAGGTGCCTTAAAAAACATTAGTCTCAATGAAGGAAAATTGAGATAAAACATTTTTACCGATTTGGTAACTTTTGAAAGTTAATACCCATGAAAGAATAATAATAGAATAGATATGAGAGTACACATAAATTTAGGTAAAATATACATAGAATTAAATAATTTTTAGTATATACACCACACAAAATGAATTTTTTTTTGAACATAACATGTATCTCACATAAATTAAAAGTGGAATGAGACTCCCCTTACCTTGAATCTTGACTCTCTCTTCACTCATATAAGCATCTTGTAAAACAAATATATGGTTATTATAAATTTTTCACATAAGAATATTCTTGTAAATAATACCATATATGGGTTTAGTATGACATTATATTACCCTCTTGTTAATGATCCTATGTTAAAGCATCACTTTGAGTAATCAGTCGCTTTGTTCTTCGCATGTGTCTTAATTTGTTATTGTCTTGGTCCTTATACTTATATCTTGATTCAATAATATAGAATATGATATAAATATCAGTTATATAAAGTATATTTATATTATAATAATTTATTTCATATTGAATTAAGAAATAGAATACACTATTCACAGAGACGATAATCTGTTTGTACGCATGAATGTTGATTCTGTTTTTATTGTCGTATTGAGAAAAAGTATGTCAATGAAATATAAGTATATATATATATATTTATATATATTAATATTAAATTATAATTATTTTATCATATATAGAATATAATTTTATTAAACCAATTCATAATACATTCCATGTTGTGTGTGAATGAATCACATTGCATTGATGGGGTTAAAGTCCCGACTTCCTCAAACGAGATTATCATTTTGAAACCAAATGGGTGGTAAAATGATGTTTGGTACAAAAGTAATACAGAAGCATAAATACATAATAATTTTAATACATTAACTATATAAATATATTTTTTATCATAATGACCACCATGATTGTTAGTAGAGGAGAAATGAGCAATCATCATTTCCTGAGGAAATAGTTCACCATACACAGAAAAAGTATGTTCCACATCCATTAGATGGAGGATTTTGTAAGTGTAGGTCAGAACCATTAACTAACAAAATCATTTTATATGTAGGATATTTATACTCTCACATATTTGGGGAATAAAGAGAGTGTAGGGTCTAGATAAGTAATATAAAGGAAATAAGCTTGAAAGAAGACATTTCCTCTCAATCTGGTAACTCTTTTTGGTTTGTGCCAAAATGATTCCTTGAGAGGGATTCTTACTAAAGGGAGGCTTAAAATTATAAGGATTTATTTTTTGAGGCTAATTAGAAAGATCATGGATGAACTTAAGAGGCTTGTGAGGTGTGAGGAATGGGTAGAGGTGGTTGCCATTTATAGAGAAGGAAAATGACTCAAATGAAATTTTTAAAAACAAATTAGGCATAAACATATTGTTACATAAAAAAATTATTCAAAACTAAAAAAACCATAATTTAATGTTTATGAATGTTCTATGGACGAAAACTAGGTGTTTGACTATGTCTAGGTCATTTCGTCCCTTACATTTAAGGACTAGTCCCTAATTAAGTTTAATTTGGCCTTGACCGCTATGATTAATTTTAATCTCTTATATTATTCATTTCTTCAAAAATTAACCTGTTATTATTAGACCCTAAGTATTATACTAAATACAATTGTTTATATCAGATTTTAGAAATTCCAATCATAGAATAAAAAAATTATGATTAGTGTTATTCCCATAGAAGAGACGATATAACATGGTTTAAAGTATGAAAATGATAAAAAATTTGTTAAGATTATATATTTAGTATCAAGGGGGAATTTATTCTAATGAATCCATAGATGAAAATATTATATGTAATTTTACCTTAAAACTAATTTTTAATCTCATTTATAATTATTAATTATTTAGAAAAATGTAGTTTTTAACTAAAAAGTAGTATTTTTCACTATTCGTCAAAAAATGATGTTTGTGAGAAAATTTATAAATCTTATCCCTAAGAAAATTTAAAAATTTTAAATTCAAAAATGAATTTTATTTTATCAAATTCAATTTCCAAATGTGGGTTAAATTAATTTAATTATTATAATAAGTTTATTCAAGAAAACAATGTTTTTAAACATAAAAGGACATTGCAAAACATTATATATTTTATAATATATATGATTTATTATAAATTATATTTGAAAATTAGTTATTACTATTAATGTTACTATTTTTAACCTAAATGTTATAATTATATTATTTAAATAATTAAAATGTTAAAAAGTTATATTTCATAGAAACTCAGTGTTGTGTGTATTTTACACCAACTCAGTGTTGCGTGCATCATACACCGAGTTGGTGTTTCATAGAACGTATAGAAAGTTAGTTTTGTGTGAAAGGAATATTTTAAATAGTGCATTGTAAGATATAAATGAAAATGAAAATTTATTAAAAAATTGAAAACTAAAAACATGGGGTTTCATAGTAAATCAATGTATAAGTCTATCTCTCAACATGGAGGTAACCCTAGAACATCTTCATGAATGATGTTTTCATAATATTCTATTACAGTAGGAAACTAGAAACTAATTATGTATACTGCACAGAGGGTTAGGATATCCAACTAATTAGTAATTGGTTATACCCTCATTTAAATGAGTCCATGTTGTGATTATGGGGTGTATTTTTAGCCGAAAAAGGTAAAACTCAAACCATCACTTTGGACGCACCAAACCCTTTACCTAATACAGTAAATCTGGGCATGGGAAAAAGATAACCAATCAATACCATGAATGACATCATTAGGCCCCAATTCTGCAACTAAGAGGTTCCTACCAAAACTCTCTCCTCGAAGGCTCATGTCACATAGATGGAAGAAGTGTGTGATCCCTGATCATTCTCTGGTATGTGTATCCAAAAGTAAGGGTCTATTAGGTGGTTCAATCAGAATTTATAGGTCTCAAGAAAGATATGTGGATTGAAGGTTATGACTCTCACCTATGTCTACTAGCACCAGAACTAAATTATAAATGACAAAAATTGTACCTCGAATCCTTCATAGATCCCCTAGTTCTTAAGCCTTGGTTGTGTGTAGTTATTGTAGAACCTATCCTCTAGATTTTTGAACCTAGTTTGGACTAGCTGGGGTGGTGGTGGTAGCATGTCAAAATTCCAACCCCTCCTACTGCTCTCCTAACTCATCTACCATGTCTGTCGCCACGAAATTCTGCCTTCTTCTATCACTATCTATACCTCGGTGGACCATCCACAGTCTCCTTGTCAGTGTTATGGAAGGTCAGACAATCTCCAGTGAGATGTCCCATAACATCACATAAATAAGATGTCCTCTCTCAAGGATGACTGGAACCACAATTTGATCCGGGAACTGTAGATTCTCTATCTTAGTACCTCCTTTGGAAACTTATCCCATGTCTTTGTCCATAAGACTGGCATTATCTATGTAATTGCAAGGCCTCTTATCCTCCCCGTCCACAACTGAGTATCCCTGGCTATATCTTCTCATCCAAAAATATTTCACCCATAAAATCTCATTCAAGAACCCCAATATATGTCAGATTTTGCAGAGGGATAATATTGGTATAGATACCTATACACAAACATCACTCGAATGCCCATCAATGAAGTACTTGTATATAAACATATCCATCGAGTACCAGGAAAAGTTGGTAACCCTCAATGAATAATTAATCCATGTCATGTTGCCTTATTGGAGCTGATAAGTCTACTATATATGCATAGATCTAAGTGATGCTGGTGAAAAATATCTCTAAATAGGTGCTCGAACTCTATCCCTAAAAGAGGCACCTCTTCGGGACTTTGGATAGCCAAACTCCACCATTATCTCACTAACCTGTCTAGAAGGCGCACTACTTGGAGAATCACCTGATCCACTTGTGTCTTCACATGATGAAACACTTATCTTGCCACCTAATGCCAGTCCTAAGATGCCTATTGGTCAGGCTCTCCTAAGAGCGAGTGGGGTGTCTATCACCGAAAACTCCTGAAATGTGCTAAAAATATGCTCCTCATCTTCTAGTTCTATAGGTACCACATGATGATCTATAGGTGGTGGTATGCCTGGTGCACCACATTGAGTTAAAAGCTATAGAACTAGTCCCTGTATCGAATCCTCATCACTAAGGGGGTCATTCTAGTGATCGAGATACTGAATCCTAGCTGGTATGCCTCACGAAGTCATCTTATCAAAAAAATACATACCACTAATAATGATTATATCTAGAGAGATGAATTAGGAAGGACATGGAAACCACAAACCATTCCTATATGCTGCATGAACCATTATTTTCTATGCAACAAGTGTTTTTAGGGGCTGAGTCAAAAGAAGGTCATTATATTCCTTCTGTATGAATACATTGGCCACTGCACCAATAATGGAGTCTCTAGCCAGAAATAAGAACATGAAATACACAAAATTGTTTCCCCAAACAAATATCATAGACACCTGATCCTATTGTATAACTGGACACCTCTGATACCACTCTGTCATGACTCATTTCAGTTGGGCCTAGTACGTGACTCCCCAAACCAGCCTCTAATAGGTAGGGGCTTGTGACTATCATCGAGTAAGAATATCACTAACATGGGAGGAATTTCATTTGTAACTGTATGAATGGACACATCTCCATGCTAAAAAAATGCTTAAATGTTAAAACCACTAAGTAAAAAAATGCATGAATACCACTATTTCCCACAACCTAACTACGAAAAAATTCAATGTAAAGTAAATATGGACAGAATAAAAGACCACCAAAAATGAGAATGTAACTTCAAGACCAACGTATAAAACAATTTACCAGGACTACTTTATATAGCCACAAAAACACATATCAGTTTGTACAGTCTCACAAAGAACCATCTGGTCATTATCTTCCTAAGAATCCATCAAAAGGATGATCTTCATCTCAAGACATGACACATGCAGGAAACACCTATGTAGGGGTGAGTATAAAAATAATTATAATGAAACACTGAAGCCACAAAGCAATATAAAAATTGAAATATACATTCATTTATATGCAAGTATATGTATACATAACACATAACAAGAATATTCATATATACTCAACAAAGACACACAGTCTTGAGGTATTTTAAAACCACTGCATACCAACCATTGTAATTCTACTCAAAGATTCCATGAAGCACTTATCTGGGAGAACACACTTCAACGTCTAATATCATTAATGATGTCTATCCAAGATGTAATGCTCATGAGTTATCACCATGGGAGAGATATGATAATTCATTTAAAGCGAGGTATGATACAACATATGAGGATATTATCTAGGGCCATGGGGTTTCATCAAAAAATCAATTTGTATTAACCCTCCATGTAGAGAAAAGTTTCCCACAGAGTCTTGGTCACGTCTATATTGAGATCTACACCTATGGAATGAAAAACGAATAGAGGATCTTGCTCTTATCCTTTCAATATATTCCAAAAACTCAATCCAAAAATTCCTACTTAATGGATTCACATCCTAGGAGTATGAATCGATTCATACCAACCTTTAGAGAAATGATAAATTGAACGAACCCAAAAGAAACATCTCCATGATATTGAGGAGAAGAGAATCAATCCATGTTAGAAAGGGTACACATTATGTAGTAGGGTCAAAAGTCATGGCCCTTGATCATGGATTCTTTAATTGTATAGTGGCTCATGTATTTAGAACATTTCATGTAGAATTTGGGCACACAACATGTAAAAGGGGTCACATCCCATGTCTTTCCATCCGGGGTCCACCCATGTACTCTAGTTGTGTACCAGTGCATAGTGTCAACCCATATAACCATGCTCGTGTTCCAGTACATGGGGTTATCTTTGTAACCAGTTTGGTTCGGGCCATGCGGGAGAGTGAACGTTTTTTAGGAAACATGTGAACTCCACCCCATGTCCATGTACATCCCATGTACACGTAGATGGGTCCAATGGTGAACACATTCCATGTAGCCGGGAATACATTCCATGTGTATCAGTTTTTCTAGATCCCATATACATCCTCCCGCTCACCTCTTTAGATCACCCATGTTCCACTATAGTGCTCACTTCTCCTTGAAACTCATGATCAGATGTCCCCAATACATTATAACACTGAATCGATAGTATTGAATCCCTGAAACGGCTTAAAAACGTGATCATATGCATTCTTTGTAGCCTGTTCAAGAGGATTAACCAGAGGTTTCTCCCAACATCTCAAGATAATTATAGGGTTATGAGACTAACCCTAGTTCTCTACATAATGGATTCTTTAAAATAAACCATTTCATTTCATCCTCATGTCAATAAAATAAACGGAAATAAAGTTTATTTAATTGTTTTTATTCATTTACAACTTTCATGATGACTTTGAAAAATCGACCCTCACCGACCATTGTTAGGACATGCTTAATGAAATTTTATTATTTTGAACACAATAGAGTCCTCATATTTCTGATGTGGGAAACGATTTAGAGGATACTCTTCTTTTTCAGGAAAACAACATGGGCGTTCTATTAATATTTAAATATTTGTCAAACAGTTGTCCCGGGTACAACGAGCCTTAGAATCGCACGATGTCCCATTGTCTGGTCTCAAATTTAATCCATATAAATTTAAATATTTTACTAGGAAAATCCAATATATGAAATTAAATTGGTGAAACTATTAAGTTGACACATTATTTTGGCATTTATAATCTATTTTATTAAAATCATATGAATGTTTTCCTCATATATCATTTCTAATTACAAATTTTTTTATAAGATACGTTATTTAGATCAAATAATATATCACCATTATTGGTTAATATGAAACCATCTTTATTGGTTATATTTTTTTCTATAAATTATTTTTTTTCTTCAACATTTTTTTATGTGCTCTTATGCAACTTGTTCCTATGAAAATTACTTATGTGTACCCATCATCGAATTAACCAAATTCAATCTTTCTCAAATTATATCTAATAGAGATGTTCTCCCTTTAAAATAAATATAGTATATCACTTGACTATAACATTACTATCTAATGGTTTTATGTAAAATCCTTCAAAAAAAATTTGGGATAATTACATTACATGCACATAGTTTTATTCCGGATGAAATTTTATATATTGACCATGCCTTAACAAAGTCTTTTTTATCTAAACACATGTTATATAACATAATATAATTCATTTATATTATAAATCATATGATATCATAATGACATAATAATTATAATATTGTTTGGTGTTTTCATTTTTATTATTAAATAATGTTTGAAATGGGTATGGAAAACGTTGAAAGTCATTTAGTATTTGATGAAAATCGTTCCATTCCATGATTTTAACAATATTACATTGATAAATATTTAATAAATAACTCTAAAGGTACATTTTCAGTTATATTATTTTGGGAAAATTAGTACATATTACAATACATACATGGTAAATAAAATCAAATATAAACTAATTTTAAACCCTTTTGAAAGGATTCATTATTATCCAGTTCTAGATCATCTGACAACATAGGATTTTCTGGGGTTTAATCCATTGAAAGGGTTGAGAATAAATCCCAGTAATTGATAAATAATGTATGAGAACATTATAGGTTATACCAAAATAATAGAATAAGAATATGTACATAATTCCTTGAGTCATAATGTATGTAAATAAACATAATAACATGATAAAAACATTAAAATGTTGTAAAAATATAGACATGAAAAAGGGATGTTAAAATGGGTTTCATTATAGTGAAAGGAAAAATATCATTGAATATAAATCATATTCACAATAATGGGGGTGTTTATAAACACTTTATGACATAATAAATCAATAATCAAAGGTCTCATTCCAAAGAAGAACATATTTTGTAAAAGTAGAGTATGAGAATACTTACCTTCATAGGATGGTTCTTAGAGCTATAAAAAGAATACATGGAGTCCTAGGAACATATATGGATGTATTTAGTGAATTATATTGAGTGTAAATTCATGATCAAATTGTTTTCATTAGAGTGTAATGGGAGAAATTATGGTTATTTATACCTATGGATGGGTGGTTTAAAGGGTTAAAAGATTGGCTATTTTATTATAAATTCCAATTAATTTCTTGGTGAATCCAATTATAACTACTTATATGGTTTATAAATAAATTATTAATAGTTTTTAAATTATAATTCTTCAAAATTATAAATTATCGTTCCAAAAAATCCATTTAATTAATATATTTGAAAAATAGTTTTTATCTAAAAAAATAATTTCTCCCAAAATGTAATGTATACATTTATAAATTAAAAATAATAATTATAATCATGTTTTTATACTTAATTAATTTAATTTTGATTTAACAATATTTTTCATAAATTTTATTTATTATTATCATATTATAATGATTTCATAAAATCATCGTACTCATAAAACAGTAATTTTAATATTTTCATCAAAAAATAAACATCGTTATAAAATTATCAAAACATCCCCCTAATTTTATTATATATTACTGAGTCAAAAAATTATATTTATTTCCTAAATATAATCAAATAAATATTATAATTTTAAATATTAAATAAAAGTCCTATTTTATTTAAAACTACAAGTTTTTATGACATAATAAAATATCTGGCTATAATAAAAAATACATAGGTCTTCATTTATTTATATTATCATTCAAAAATTGTTTTATAAGAATATTTAATGAAAATAAAATTTATTTAATTCTTAAAAATTTATCATGAAGAATACATTTAATATAATTTATATATATTTATAGCTTCCAAAAATATAATTAGAGTTTATTCCATCATAATCCCAATGGTCCCATTATTGAATCTTCATAAAAACATTAATAATTCCTAAAATTGTTATTTATTAATGATATAAATATACATCATCCATTTTGGGAAATGTTAATAATATCAGTCTTCCATATTTCACAGTAAATAAACTATCATTCTAATATCACCATTCACTATATATAGAGGTCCATATATATCATTTCATAATGTTTATTGATTTCCTAATGTATAACTTTATTTTAAAATTTATTATGGTCATTGTGACCTTAATATTGGAATTAAATCCAATAGAGTTTCTTTTAGTGAATAAAATATTCTTCTATGTGTATGCCACTTTTCAGATTCTAGTTGTTGTAGTCCACACCAATACATGTCAGTAAATGTTTTTATGAAATTTAAAAGTCTTTCTTTGTTCTTATAATGAAATAATCCTTCCAAAAAATGATTATTCTATTAATAACATAATGGAATTTACATTTTTTTCAATTCTCCCTCACTCCTAGGATATTTCATCCTTCAAATTTGAAACATGTCTTAAAATATCTATGGTTGTTTTCCTTCATCACTTCTTCTGGTTCCCATGTATCTTCCTCAAATTTGTGATTTCTCCACAGGACGTTCACAAGTTATGTTGTCTTGATTCTTAACACTTATTCACTTTTTTCAAGAATATAGATCTGTTCTTATTCTTATAAAAATTAAGGATATTATTCCACCCCATTAATTTCAAGAATATGTGATGTTCCATACATATACTTTCTCAATACAGACACATTGAAGACATTTTAATATTTGGAATGATTTGGATGTTATGTTAATAGATAAGAAACAACTCAAACAATATATAGAATTCTAAATGGTCCGATGTAACTTGAATAATTTCTCCCTTATTTCCAATTCTCATAACTGCTTTAAATAGTGATATATTTAGAAATACATGATCCCTAATAAAATACTACTAGTCCTTTATTTTATTATTATCATTGTTATTCTATCATCATTGAGTATCCCTAATGTGCTTTTATATCTCTTGTGTATTTTTTATTTTCTCGTTCATAATGTTGGGACCAAATATTTTCCCATATAAAATATAATCCCAACGTGTTTGGGTTATTTAACACTTTCCATAGAGAGATCCGAAAGGTGTCTTTTGAGTACTTGAGTTGAATATGTTATTATAGGAAATTCCCCATTAGAAATATGGTTGTCCAAACTCCCGTGAAATTCAAGTGAGCTAGAACTAAGCACGACTTCCATTCATTCAGTTGTCCTCTTATACATCTAATCAGTTTGAGGATGATTGGTTGTGATCATTTTTTTGTCTATAATCATAGCCTTTTGAAGGATACCTTATAAAATTGAATTAAATATTAGATCTCTAACAAAGGGTAATGTTGGGATGGGTACACCAACAAACCCCATATTCAATTAGTGTATCATTTCTTCACATTATTTCATCCAACTGAAATTGAACCCATTTTTTAGTTAAATAGTTAATGTATAAAAAACGCATGAAATATTCTTCAAAAACATTATATATTACCATGAAAAATATAGAAATCTATGAATCATGATCACTAGTGTTGGGATATTCCTCTAATCTAATGCATTATTAATTTATATACCCAAATAGATTCATTCCCGCATTATGATACGTCCTAATAATTACAAATATTCAATCCATAAGTAACATTTACTAATTTTAGAAAATAATTTTATTGATTTATTATTTTTAAATTAACCCATAGAGGGTCCTCATGTTCTTCCTGGAATTTAGAATATATCACAATATAATATACAATAATTACAAAACATTTATCATGGATATCCATATAGATGGTATTCATCAAATACATAAATATCATGTGGGTAATACGATATCCAAAGTTCATAGAAATGAAATCATAATGTATATACCATGTTTGAAACATATATTTTTGATATCTTGTCTCCTCACACTTCATTGATTATACACTGATTGAAGATCCATCATAGAAAAAAATTTGATATACATGAAGCTGATTGAAAAAAAAATCAACAGTTCTTCAAATAGGGTATTTGTTTTCTATTGTGTCCCCACTATATTCTTGTATTTTAATGGATTGTTGTATATAAACATCCTTCTTTATTTCCAAACGAATAGGTTTTCCCGAATTAGACACACATGGATAGAGAAACCCTATATATGAGAGATCATTTAGTTTCTTCTTCAATTCATTTAGCTTAATGAATTATATTTTATATGTGGTCATTGATATCGGTTTGGATACTAGTATGAGTAAAATGGATAATTCTACCTCAATCTCCATGATAGGTAAAAATAATTTTTTAGGAAATACATTGTTTTATTCATCAATAATTGGTATAAATTAAATCTTATTAATTTCCCTTTCATCACCTTCTCCAAAAATCATTTTTAAAAATAATGATATAAATGGTAGATTATGAAAAATATTAGGTTGGGATCTCTCATATAAAAATGATTTTTGGTCTTCCACCAAAAAATAGTAAATTTATTTTCATAAAAATTTTATGTTAGAGTTATACATTGAGATACAATCCATACATTGAATTATATATGGTTACACAAGGGGAATGACTACTACATTTGAGATGAAATTACTCTCACCAAATATATTAATGGAATCCATATATACTATTTTTGAGAAAATATATCCCCTAATAGGGATAACTAGTAACTCTCTATCTTACAGATCTAGGATTCAATCGATGTATTTGAAAACATAATATATATAATGGAATACATTAATCCAGAATCTAACAGTGTACTAGCATGATTTGAGTGAACAGAAAAGATAACTGCTACCATGTTATTTGGAGCCTTTACTTAAACCATAATGTAAAAATGAGTACCATTATCCATTAGACTTCACTACGGATGATGGTAGATTTCCTCCACCATTATAACATTTGGGAAATGGTTAGAAAAGTTACCAAGCTCTACACACATAAATAATATCACTATATAATGAACTTACAACATCTTCTCCTTTTCATTTGTATTGGGTTTCTAAGGCTTTATATCTCTTCTCAAATTGCAGGTAATGTGGCTAGCTTTCCCATATTTTTAGAAATTACCAATTCCGTGAAGATAGTTTACTAAATTCCAATTTCCACATTTTTCACATAAGTGAAGATTTAGTTTCATTCTCTCATAGTATTTTTTGGATTAGTCTTATGGCTTTTTCAATATTATTCTTTTTATAATGTCAAAATTTTGAATACCCAAATTCCTTCTCCAACATAATGGAACATTTTACTATATCATCATAAATCCTAGGACATATCAATCAAAATAATAAATTAATCTTAAGATTATAATTGATATCAAATATTGATGTGTAATGTGCATGTTTTGTGATGTTCATCTCAAAACATATAAAATATTCTCTTTCTTTTTCCCCCTAATTCAAAGTATTATCTTTCTATTAGTATTCAAAGGGTGTGGTGAAAATACTTATTGAAATTTTTTTAATTCTTTAAAACATTATATCATCAATTTATCCCTTAATATTAGTGTTTTAATCAATATCCTACATTGATCATCTATCCTCTCTAAACAAATCATAACTAAAATAACAGTATCATTCTAAAAATAATGTAGTATAGAAAATATTGTTTCGATAGTACATATTCACTTTTCCACTATCAAAGGGTAAAATGGTAAAAAAAAAATGTTTCGGTTGTTGATATATGTAGGATTAATGGACTACTTGATCACTGCTCTGTGAATTTGGATGAGTTATGGTATTCATAACATTGGATACTATCATCCTAATTGTTTTTACTCCAGACTCCAGCACATTCTGAATGCCATTGATGCAATACCCATTCATTCTTTTATTCACATAGGGGTATATATTTCCATCTATTCTCAAAAAAATCCAAAATAAGAAGTGTAATTTTTATAATAACTAAGATACTAAATTATAAAACGTAATTTAATCCATCAGTTATTCAAATATTGATATTTTTGGATAATTTTATTAAATGTTTCCTTTATTTTATGGAAAATGGAACACTTTATATAGATCCATTCATGTAACATCACAAAAAGAATATGGGATCTAGTGAATATCCCCAATGATTTTAAAACAATATATGCAGTAAGGCCTCCTTATCTTGCACTAGGTGATAATCATGTTAATTCCAAATGTGCCCATTTTGTTTTATTACCCATAGGTATAACTATGCTAGAGCCAAATCTACTTATAATTTTATTTTTTGTATTTCATTTCTTGGAAACAACTCATGTTATACACGACCAAAGTTTCTGGTAGTTTTCATGTATTTAAACAAATCCCTAGTTTTTATAATAATATTTTTCTAGTCATTTATTAAATAACTTACTAATACATCATTTGATTACAACTATAGAAACATTCCTTAAATTTTAGAAATTAAACAATAGTTTTTTGAAAAAAATTTAAATAACTTACTACGAAGGACCTTTTAGGATTACTATCCCGATAACTATGTAAATACTATATGATATTCCTGTACAGAAAATAAATGAACTCTATTTATATTCTTCTTTATTGAACCATCCGAGATCATCTAAATATATATGATTTATTAGGTAATTTTATGAAAGTAATGGGGTGAGCATAAATCCTATTATGGTATAAAAAATGTAATAGAACATCCGAGGAAAAGATAAATAATATCCTATGAACATGTACATAAGAACATAAGGCAGAGTGTAACTACCTGAGTATAATAACATGAGGCATAACATAAATATGTGGGTACAACATAAACATGATACATTAAAAAAATCACAATGAATTTTAACTATGGTTTTCTAGATCACTTTACCCTAGATTTTGAACAATGAACCTAAAAACGTAACATGTAATTATACCAAGGTATCATGGACAAGTAGTCATTAAATATTACTTCTTATCCAAATGTATTATAGATCTATCAGGATGCACGATACATATGTATATCATTATGTGTGCCTTATTGATCATGAATAATAAGTGCATAAATTTTGTAACCCAATAAAATTGAATATGGTTTTATTTAATGGATATAACTAATAAATATTTGAATGATAAATTTAATTTAATTCAATTGAATGAAAATTGGATTAGATATTAATGTCATGAATGTATCACATGAATAATCAAGGGTTCATTTTGACATCATAATGGTTATTAAAAAAGGATATTCAATTATGATTATTGAGAGAATTTTTTTTCCAATTAAGATGACATCATATTCAAAACAAATAGTGTTGTTTATAAACAGTTAATAACATAATAAATTGACAACAAAATGGCTTATACATATAATCACATGAATTGATAAAGATGAGGAAGATAACTATTACTTTGAGAGGATGCTTCTTATAACTAAAGTCAATACATAGAGGAATATGTAATCCTTGGGAGGTATTTAGATATGTATAAAATGATATAATTTATTCTCAATGATTTATTTATGGAGAATAATGCGAGAATGGGTGGTTATTTATACTTGTGGAGGGGTGGAGTTAAGGGGTAATATATTTTTAATTTTCTTATATAAACAAAACTGTTTTGGTGAAATAGATTATAACTAATTTTAAGGATTATTAATTTTTTATTAGGAGTTATTTTATTTAAAAAATTTTTCCCATTGTTATAGAACAATTTACAGAATCATATATAGGAATGTATTTTAATTCAAAAATCATTTTTTCCCAATATGTAAAGATTAAATTTTTTTATTTAAAAAAATATTTCAAAATTAATTTATATACTTAATAAAATATTATTTTTATTGAATAATATTTTTTAGAAAATTTTTAAATCATTATAAAATTATTATTGTGTTATAAACTCATGGTACTCGTAAAACTGTAATTACAAAATTTTCACCAAAACATAAACTATGTTTTAATGTTATAAAACATCAAATAAATATAATTAGGATTTGATGAGTCCAAAAAGATACTTATTTTATCAAAATGTTTCTCTATGTATTTAATTTTTTATTTTTAAATTAATATATATATTAATTGAAAATTAGCTATTTTTATTTTGTTGTATATTATATGACAACTATAAAAAGAAATTAAGTCTTAATTAATTTAATTTTTTATGTCATTTTTTAAATTATTCAATTAAAATAAAATTTATTTTAATGTTTTGAATTTATTTTAGATCATAAATTTAATGGAATTTAAATATATTTACTGTCTCCAAGAATATAATTTTGGTTTATTCCTTTGTAATCCCAATGGTATCATTACTAAATTTTCATAACAAAAAATAATAATAAAACACTTTTCTTAATAATTAATTGTCTTCATTTCTCTCGGTTTAATTTTCCAATGATTATAATGTTGAATGTCCATATTTCCATATAAATACATCATCATCCTCATTTCAGCATTCAATACTTATAAAGGTTCTTACACGTCATTTCTTATTTTATATAGTTTTCCAAAAACATCCTTTTAAATTGACAATTATTAAAGAATGAGTGATATTTAAGGGGTAATTAAGTCTTTTATAGTTTATTTTAGTGAATTTACTACTCTTTTATTTTTATAACCCTTTATTGTTCCAAGTTATAATAGTTTATATAGGCACATGATGTGTAATGTTACTTTGAAATGTAAAATAATTTCTATGTACTCATAATAATATAGTCATTATAAAATGGAGTTTATTTATTAATATTGTAAAGGAAGTTATGGTTCATTACAAAAGACAAATCATTGATCATATTTTATTATCATTCTATATCTGATGTGTATAAGGAAATGTGTAGTTATAAATTTCTAAAAGGTATATTTAAATGATCATGGTATTCATATAAGCATCAACATGAATCCTAATTTTACTATTATCATAATTTTGATGTGTACATGAAAAATTAGATATTAGGAATAAATCCCCTCTACATTAATAATTATTGACGATTCATGGATGATATATTCTTAAGATTTCCGGTATATAGAAACACATTTATTCAAAATGTGAAATTTCATTTATTAACTTTTATAATAATAAAAACTTGTAGAAAACATATGAAATATATGAATTTACCTATAACTTTCCATTGGGATAACTCATTCTCTGTAACTAAACGAGTTCTATCTTCATTATGTCTTCCCTTAATTTTTAAATGATTATTTGTCCAAGAAAAGGTAAGTAAATCTGTCAATTTTACCTAAGGTTCTTATCAAAATAAATTTTAAATACCATTTTTGGTATATCGATGACAACTACCTTCAAATTTAATAAACAAATAGTCATTATTCTACTACTCGATATTTAATTCATACATTTTATATTTGTCATTTATTTCCAATGATTACACGTTACTAAACTATTATTTGAGTATGAGGTATGGTAAAAACATTAATTTCAAAATGGAAAATTTTCTTCTTGTTTCTAATGTAAAGGTGAAATAAGCGTTTAATTACTACTCAATTAATGTTCAACTATAATAATTAATTTATTAAATTTGATGTTTTTAAAATTTTACAACTGACATCGGAATCACCCATTAAGTACTGATTGAACAATTCACCATTCTACCTTTTATGTTTATGTACTTACATATAAATGTGTGGCAAAAATTTAGTATCTAATACAATAAAGTAAAATAGAAACATTATATAAAATTATGAATATAAACTAATTCAAACCCTTTTATTTCTTTTATTCCAATTAATTTAATTCTATCTTCCATATACATATCCCACATCCTTAAATGAATATAAACTCTATTATAATTTTTTTCCTCTTTTATTTGAAGGATTTTGGGATGGTTCCCCAAGAATCACACATTCCATTGTCCTTTGTGCCATTTATTTCAACCTGTTCAACAAAATATCTAATGATTATATCTTTATTTATGCTCTTACCTTCTTGGGAAATCATAGCCAGTATGTGTGGAATTGGATTTCTCAAAAAAAATCAATACCTAGAGTAATTGGGTGATAAGGATATAATAATGGTTTTTATTTAATTATCACAATGCATCATTCAATTGAAATATGTTTAGTGTAATCATAATCACATTCATTTCTTACTTCACATGCTTCTCAAACACTTCATGGAGATGAAAACACATGTTAATACATCTATTCCCTCATGTTGTGTCCATAACTCAATGAAAATTATTTATAGAATTATGATTTAAAAATTAAATTCATCATTCTGGTGTATCATATAGTACTCCTTTTTACTATCTGTTAATTATGTTGTTTATCAATAATTGGAGAATCTCAAACATATACATTCAATTCAAATCTTAATAATTTGTTCTATCACCTACACTACATATGAAATTTTTTGACTGTTATGACATATTATTTATAAATAATTGATCACATTGAACTAGTTATGTTACTATCGATGTTTCTGAAAAATCATAGGAAGATTATTATTTTTATCTGGATTACCAATTAGTGGACATTAAATAGTTGATAATGTTAAATTTCCCCAAGAATTTTAGGAAAAAATAATAACCCTCAACTATTGTATTTGAAATACTATGTTCCATGAGTATTCAAGTGGAATGTATACTTAAAACTTCTACTCATTGTCTAACGCATAGCTATTATACTAAATGAAGAGTTTCATAGTTGGATTTTAGCTTTAAGACCACATTAACTCATGGATGAATGGTTTTTTGATTGGGGTCCACTATCCTGCAATGATTCCATTGAATTGCTCAACACCTGTATATGAAGTTTCCACAAGATAGTAATGTATACTTCTTTATTGTCATATTTAGTTAATAAGACCCACTACTCTCATAAAAACATGTCAATATTTATAGCTACCCTCATCTAGGGAGAACAATAACCTCATACAATCAGTTATATTCATAATTAAATGATGGAAGGAATTACGAAATAACATTTTTATGAGGTTTCTTATTATTCCCAACAATTATAACAAATTTATATTTAAACATGATTTTTCATTGTGAGTAAAATCACATATTTAAATTTCAAAAAATTGAAAAAACATTCACTTGATAGGTTCACATTATATACATATGTTTTCATATTATTTTATGTGATTGTGTGCAAAAACTACATATATATAAAATAATACACCTTGTATAAATAATATAAAATGACATGATCATGATTTAATATTAATGTTTGGTCCATTAAGAAAATAATAAATAAACCTATACCCCAAGGGCAACTCCTTTAGCTACTATTCATGTGAATCTATTAGTAGTTCTCACCAATCTAATGTATAAATGCATAGTCTTGTACATATCAAAATATTGATGCGAACTACACCACTTTCATCCACATCATTTTATAAAAACACTCACTTGTGGGTGATGGGATATTGGAAATGAAAAATACAGATAATTAATATATACCTAGGAATATATGACTTTATATATATAATGATTCAAAATATGATACGCAGATCAATATTTATTAAATAGAAATTAAAAACCATGCATTAAAATAAATAAATAAATAAGAAAATACTATACAATTGTTGGATGGTCTTTGGACCATGATCGTTCGATACACATTAAGATCAGAAAAAAATATTAAAATTTGATAAAATAATCTTGAGGTTTTTTCCGGAATTAAAATTAATCCTTTTAAATTTTGAAACAAAAATCACTTATTATATAGTCCCAAAACTGTATAGTTAAATTCAAAATATTTTTAAAAATATGTTCATAATTTTCCTATATTTATTAGAGCTCTGATGAAATATTTTTAACCCCCCACCCACTAGAGGGGTATAGGATTGTGGGTAGATACCAAGATGTTGTAAATTGGTTAGGAAGATCCCATATTAATTGACCAGTGTTTAGTCATACATTGTGGGGGTGTTGGGTTGATAGTGATCAATGACCTGTACACATTGCACATAAGAAGGGGGAAGGTGAACCTCATGAGGTGCCGATTTTATATAAAGTAATATATATATATATATATCTAGCGTCATCTCTATCATTACACCCCCAATAGATGAATCCTCATCCCCACATTCCCAAGCCACCATTCCTCTTTTAAAAAAATTATAAAAAAAGGTTCCTACCCCCCTAAAAGGGCCATCCATTATTCCACACATCCATATCTAACTTTTCATCCCCCCACCCCCATTTAATTATTTTTAAAAAAATTTAAAAAACCAACCAATTATTCATATGATACATTTTATTATTTTATTATTTCAATGAAATGGTTTGTGGAAGGCACTATTATTCTAATATATCAACTAAATATATATATTATAATGTATTTTTTATAAAATAATTATCAATTATCTATGAATTCCTCGGTTACATAATCCATGTTGAATAAATCCAAAACAGGTAGGTTCAAAACCATCCATTCTGACCCAAAGACAACGTTTATTTGTGAAATAATCCCACACCATAAAAATATATATATAAATATATAATTGATCTTTCTTTAAGACTGAAAATTTATGATTTAATATTTGTGTAATGATTACATGGTAATTAGATCTTGGATCGATGTATAGTTTTTAAATTATGAATGTGACAAAAATCTTAACCAAATAAATGCATATTTCATTTTTTATTTGAAATAATTAATTGAAATACTTTTATAAAAATTGAAGCAGCTCGTGGATTTGTAGAAGTGTAAAAAATGTTGTTATAATATAATTTGGTCCAAAATGATGTCTAAAAATAAAATCCATTATATCACATCCTAGATTAATGAAAGGAATCTTTGCATATTAATTAAGAAATAATAATTAAAAATCACAAATTAAATAAAAATTGTACCTTAACTGATATTTATTAGATTCATGTTTTTCCCATATTCAGAAATAACATCTCAAAGGAACCCAACCTGGAACCCTCTATATCTTCTCCCATGTGTTGATAGATTGATAGATCATTGTCCCAGGACATTAGTGTGTTAGAGAGGAGAATAAAAGGATCTTTAATGTAATCATGGTCCTAGGATATCAAAAAATAAATACTCAAACATGAAATGAACTAAAATTGATCTTCACATCAGTTTATCTCTCATAGACATGAGATAGAAAGGTATATAATTTAAAATTTCAAGAATAACATAACTAATTCATTTCATTCTTAAAAAATGATATATGTTTGCTATAAAATTTGTATATTTTATTTAGGTAGTTTTTAAAGTTATCCACCAACATATATCAAAAACAAATACAAACAAAACATAAGAATTGTCACAAAGGACAATGAAATTTTATTACATAATTTTAACACATCAAATGTTATACTTGAAAAAATAGGTGTCCTTACCTGACTCACTTATCACATAAATATTAAACGAACCTTCAATATTAAATATTTAATATTCTTTCCAAAAGTATTTTAAATCATATTCACTGAATAACATTAGAATATAATAAATAAATAAAATCAATGAATATTATTCTAAACATTATTAATATTGAAATTATTTATATCTTTTATGATCATATATACTTGGACATTACCCATCCATCATGGTAAGTCCAACTATGTCCAAATTATAATTTAATATAATTTTCAAAACATATAAATATGATTTTTGTGCCTCCCTATAGTCCCTTATATAAAGAATAGTGAATATTGCACACATTCTAGTAGTGTGGCCCAAAAACCCATCAAGGACTTTATAGAGATACCTTTTACACCTAGAAATGACATTATCATACAAACATGCACCATGTAATATAATATCTATATATCATGATATCTTATAAAGAATAATTCACACATCATGTTATCATACTATCTAGATTTATGTTTCACTAACCTTACTATATTGAAAACCCATTAATCACCATAAAAATTGATTTAATAAATTCACTACCATCCTAATAAAATTGGTCAGAGACATATCATTCTTTTGGAATTGGGAAAACATTTCTTGACAATTTAAACAATGCCTTGCTACAAATTATGAATGTAATTAAAGCTACCTCACCATGGTACAAATTCTAGGGTTTTTATATATCATAAATTGTACACAGTCAAATTATAAATAGTAATTGTGATCTCAAGTATAAGGACCAATAATTTGATAGCAAATAGTAACTAATGAGGACACCCAAAACATGTGGTGTTCCTTGTTTTGTGTTAATACTCAAGATCTAATCTCCTATAGATCACCAAGTGGTAACTTAATGAGAATAATTCTCGATTCTTATGAGCCCCCAGTACCTGATTGTTAGAAATCAGCTGTCTCATGATTGTAATATGTAGCTATCTATTAAGATATATTTTTATAATTAATAAATTTTTATATTGATGTTATTATTATGACTATGTACTGCTATAACCTATTTACATGATAAATAATATAAGGACATTACCATGTAAATAGTAGATACAGAAGTTTCAACATTTTCATGGTATGTATTCATCTTGCATAACTCTCTCTATAGAATATCTGTTGATATGAAATACATTTCATGTTGGTTCTGGGGAATCCATAACAATTTTCATGTTTTATGTACCCAATCTACCAAATAAAATACTTCTTTTGATGCTTTCGTTTGTGTTGGGTAGTAATTTATTTTAAAAATCAATTAATAATGTGTGTCAGATGAATTGTTCATTATATCCAACATAAATGTTTCATTTAGGATAGATATACATTATTAGAATATATGTTATATAAACACACATCTGTTGTTTAATGGGAGTTAGTACTCATTCACAACCTACAGTTCAGACCTACACATGTTGATGTTCGATACAGATATACATTATACATGTTCTGAGTCACAGATGCACTCCATTTCTAGTATAGCGCATAACATCAATTCTGACAACTATTGGGATACTATATTTTATCTCATCCTGGTTATATTTATGATGAATAAGCTTTTAGGGTGGTTGATTAGTCTCTAGGTTGGTTTTGTTTTTTATCAAGTAAAAGGTAGACCCTGTGAAATATAGCATGTTATTTGAAATGTTTTTGTTCCTACATAGAATCCAATACTTTAAAAATAAAATTCCATCAACCCAATTTCCATTTTTTATATTTATTTAATGAAAATAAATTTCCGCAAAAATTCTCACATTAAAAGTATAAGAACCCAGGTCTTCTTTTCAGATATGTTTTCCTTTTCTGGTTTTTTTAGAAAATGGGGAATTTCTAGAAATTTTCAAATTACACACCAAGTAATTTATGAGAACAAGATGTGTACTACCTTGTCGTCGGAGGCCATGTGCTTGCCATGTTCTGTCTACCCACACAATTGTGTGGGGGTGTTTTGGAAGCCACCTAATGCATCATATGGAAACGGCTAGTACACTCCGTGTACTTTCTTTTTTCATTAAATGCACTGGGGTCGCATCAAATCACCAGAACACTCATCTTTTAGGTCTCATTTGACAGAGAGCTCCGTACAGCAGTGGATCTTCAATGAACCCCCGAGCACACATCCATCCTCTTAATCAAACATTTTTGGTTGCATTGGAATCGCATTGGTGAGTTCTCTCCTCCCCTATAGCACAATCTTCTAATTTCTCCACTCTCGTGAGATATCGTGGGTTGAACGTTTTAGACAGTTTTGTAGATATTTGGCGTTCTAAGGTGATTCAAGCATCGAGGTTCACATATAGCAATCAACCAACACCGAGGTTGGAGTTTTGTTCCTTTACATTGAAATTTCTTGAGTATTATGTGCAATTTTGACCAATACCCTTGAATGGAGAATTGCGTGTTTACCATTTTACCCAGTTGGTTGTCCTACCATGATTGTATTCTTATGTAGTTGTTAATTGGATATGAATAGGGTTGATGTGCTATGCTTTGGATGTTTTTTCTCTACATGTTCTGTTTACGACTATTGGGCCATGATTAGCCTGTTTGGCCGCCATTCATGTTTTTCATGCCTAGTGTTGTAGGTTGGAATATTTATATTCTAACATGATTGATAAGTTTTAGACTAGTTAGACAAGTAGTTTTGTAGGTTTACTTTGGCCATATTGCATTATTATGCTCGTTGACCTGCACAGGGTCATGAGAACTTGGTGTAGTAGACTATAAGGGGAATTGACTGAGTGAGCTTCCCCAGAGATTCCTTGACCTTGGGGCTACATGTCGAATTGAACTTGTGAGATTCCTCACAGAGTTCTTGAATACCATAGACTATAAGGGGGATTGACTGTGAGTGCTTCCTCAGAGAGTCTATGTATATATTATTTTCACAGAACCAGAGCAGTTAGGCTGAGTATACTTCCCAGTGGGTTGCTTGTACTTGTTAGGTATGACAAGACTGGATGGTTGTGAGTACTTCCGAGAGGGTTACCTGTTTTTATTTAGCAGTTTCTTGATATTGAACTGTGGATTGTTTTTTGCTGAGTTCCTCATGTTTATTGCTTTCTGTACTTTTACCTGCCATATATTCACTGACTGTTAGTCACAAATATTTGGGTCGTTTCCTACTGGGATTTCATCTCACACCCAGTTTGGGACATGCTTTTGGGCCCAAACAGATTATATTACTGTAGGTATAGATAAGGGAAATCACCCTTCTACTTCAGGACTTGACTTGATGTGGAGCTGGAGAGCATGGGACCAAGCTTAGGCTTGCGATGCTGAGGAGTTTTTTATCATTTACATTTTACCTTGGTTTATTACTATTTTTATTTCCAGAAATGTGATTTTTTTGCTGAATTCCAAGATATATGTATCATAAATCATTTAAGATATATACGTACTGGAGTTGTTATTATTTTAGTCTTTCGTTGTTATTGTTGTTGGATATTCAATACTTCCTCTCTTGTGTATTTGTTTCCTTCCTCTATGTTAATCTTCCAATGAGGGCATAGATTCCCTATTATCACACCCAAGGCCCTCAAAACTAGTCGGCAAACTCTGGTGTTCGGGGAAATGCGATTGAGGCCTTGTGACGAACCAGGTACGGGGCGCCTTTGGGTGGCTTCCGGAACTGGGATGTAAAACAGTGATATCATAGTGATTTCTTTCTCTTGACTTAATGATTAAATCCTTTTGCTAGGGATTGGATAGAATAGTTACTTAGTAAAAAGTTTTTCATAGGAGTAGCAAACTCTTGTATAGGGAAAATCCAATCTACCTAGATTATTGAAATTTTTCTAGTTTTCAATTTACAGTTGATTTGATTTTCACCGATCGGTGACTCACATATATTGTGTTCTTATAGTTGATGTTATTGAGGTTTTATTTCTGTCGAAACCTGATGAGATGAGGGTATACCATCTCATGCAACATATATTCACTAGCTTGAAAACACATGTCATGCCTTCTTTCCATGTCATCTAGGATGAATTAGCGATTTCATGTTGTTGGGATAGATGTTGTGTAAAATATGCATGATGTTGTGATAAATGCCTTGATAAAATACATTCTGTTTGATAGGGTATTGTTTGTGTGAGTTCTTGATTGAATGAATAACAAAACTTGGTTCCTTAGGTGTTATTGGCCCACATATACATGAATTTAGTGGATCATTGGCTTTCTTACCCTTGTTATAACATGTATAAGATTCCAAAATTTTGATTCGCGGGTAGTATGGGCCCTCACGGATCATAATTTGGAAATTTCAATCTGTGTTTCAGTGTTTTCTGGGCTCCAGAGTAGTTTCTAAGGCTTACTGTCCAGAAAAACGTAGAATACAAGATGTGTAGTTTTGAATACACGCCATGTGTTCTTCTGTTCGGGATGAAACTATTTTTCTTAAGTACACGACGTGTACTTTATGTACACGCCGTGTACTCTCTAACCGTTTCATAGGTTGTGTGAGAAGAGACCTGTGATAGGGATTTTCTTGAGGAAACGTGTCGTGTATCAGTTGTGTAGGTCGTGTAGTTGGATCTAGGTGCCCGACCATGTCAGGAACAACACGAGTCGGTGTTATCCTTTCTCGTATGTGCCGTATCCATCTGGAACACGCCATTTAGTGTCAACATTGTAGCCAGCCATGTAACTAACCAGATGGTCTATTGCGACGTCTTAGTACACGTCGTGTCCGTCTGGAAAATGATGTGTTGTGTAACCTGGGTACAGAGGTCATGCTCCTAACAATATGGGCCAGTGAAGCTTGTATAGTACACGCCATGTCCACGTTCAGCAAGCCATGTAGTATTTACTTAGGAGAACCGTGTGGCTTAACCATATAAGAGGAACCAGATAGAGAAAGGGGATTCAGGTACATGTCGTGTGTTATTAGAACACGATGTGTGTTTGGGGTGTTACACGACCAGTTTAGGAAGAATTACACGCCCATGTGAATGGCTTAAAGGAATACACCGTGTAATAATTTTACACGCTGTGTAGTCATGTTTTGTTAAACTTGGATGCTTTCTTTCTACTCTTCCCCTATCACACATCTAGTTTTCAGTCCTTGATAATATTTATCTAAGGTGTGTGTTTGACCTTGTAGAGTCATGCCACCAAAACATCCTACAGTTTTCCTCCAGTTACCGAACGGTGATTAGACGACAGTTATGGCTGATCAAGGACTTCCAGATGATCCTCCTGTCGTTCCAATGTGCATCAGCATACATAAGAACTAATATTATTCTAATTCCTCACATGCCCTCTGATTTTTCCATGGAGAAGAGTTTCTTTGATTTAAAATCGACATCCTCTTTAAATTTCATTGGGTAAGATTCATTTTTTTTATTTATTTTCTTCTTAATTTTCACAATTGTCTTTGATAGAGTTTATTTATCTTCACTTATTTCATCAGGTATGATTTTTTTATTGGTTTTGATTTCTTAAATGGTTTAAATATGAAAATGATAGAAATACGAAGTTATGATGATATGATTTTAAGATGGTTTCTCTCGATTCTAGTAGTTTTAGTTTAATTTCATTTATATTGGAGTAGTCCAAATCTATTTGGTTTAGTTTAGGTCGATACCTTTAGGTTCTAATTTTAGTGAATAAATTTGTTTGGATTACATTGATTTAGTAAGAGCCTTGTAGATTTTATTAGGTTTTATTTAAATTAGGTTTCTTTTCTCATTTGTAGTAGAATTAGTTATATGTTCTATTTGATTTTGATCAGGTCACTTCTATTTGGTTTAGATTAATTCCATATCTTTTGGTTCATCTTAGTTTAGTAAATAAATTTGTTTTCATTAGTTTTATTATGTTAGAGTATTTGTATCAGCATGTTTTCTATTCTTGGTTGATGTTATCTTGGTGAAGGTCATTTTGGGTGTTATAATCATGTGGAATTTTATGATGGTTTGTCTATTGTTGGTTTAGGATTTCCATGATTCAATGATGAAAATGGAAATTTGATGTGAAACTGGGTTAGGAGCAGTGGTGTTCAGTATCATTGGTATGGAATGTTTTATGAGGTGTTGCATATTGGAAATAGTGAGTTGATTGATATAAATGGAGCTAGAATAATAGTGATAGTGACTGATGACATAGAACATTAGGTTTCACATGACTTTAGATCTCACATTTATCTCAAGACGTGTCTTACCTCCTCCCAAATCCTATAGTGGGTGGCTGAACTACTTGCTATGATTAATTTTAGAATTTTAATTTTATTTCTTGTCTGTAATTTATTTGTGGTTATTTTGGTAATCTATTGTTTTCCTTCACACATAACCCAAAAAAGGATTTTTCTAAAAATTACAAAACAAAGAGGAGATAGAGATATCATTAAATGAAATTAAATATATTTTTTATAGTTTAGGATAGATTGTTTAAGAACAATTAGTTATTTTATATCAGTTCTATTCATATCTTTGGGGTGTGGACAGTAATGTGGGCAGTGGGGGTGAAGGAGGGGGTAGGGGATTGGGTGGTTTTAGTGGGGTGGGGTGTAGTGGGGTGGGGATAGTAGGGATGAGGGGGTATTGGGGTGAAGGAGGGGTGCAATGGGGAGGGTGTGTGCATGGTTGGGTGAAGGATTGGTGTAAGTTCAGTATTTAGTGCCAAGTCACCAAATACATCTTCAATAATACTCTCCCTGTAGAACTGAATGAAATTTTGTAGGGTATCTTTAGAGTGATATGTAGCCATGAAACTTGTTACAAGAGCTGAAACATCTGAGTCTAGAACTGTCTTGACCAATCATAAGCTTGATCCAGCTAGACCTCATTCCCATGTACCATATGTAGTAACTGAAATGTAACCCGCATTCCATTTCCCTTGAATTAAAAAACAAACCCCTCCTTAACAGGCATGCTCAATAATCAATTTCTCATTTCACTTTGTCTGGATTCTTTTATGGATATATTCTATCCAAATAATCTTCCTTTAATTTGTTCTTGACCCATGTTTGGTACATTAGTAGTACCCCCCCCCCCCAAAACCTCTCATCTAAATATAGAAGAAGCAGGGGGAGGGGGAGGGGTTGGTGCAGTAGGGGGAGGGGGAGGGGTAGTGCAGTGCAGGGGGAGGGGGAGGGCTCATGCAGTATGGGGGAGGGGAGGTGTTGTTGTAGTAGGGGGGAGGGGGAGCGGCTGGTGTAGGAGGGGGGAGGGGGAGGTGCTGTGCAGGGAAAGGGGAGGGCATAATTCATCAGTAGGGAGGAATTATCTAGTTAACATAATTGGGATGGCATTCTTATAGTGTTTCCAACAATTCATATTCTGGCTGTCTAGACCCTACTTGAATATGGGTTTGGGTGGCATGGTTCATCTTTAACATATTGAAGTTATATAGAATCTGAAATTTTAGTTTTTCATGAACCATGTTATATGTGGTTAGAAACAAATATGTAGAATGAATCATTTTTTTAATTAGATATAAGTATCAAATTTATTCGTTCCCCTTTTATTGATCTTCATGATTTTAATTTTAGACAAGTGAGATTCTTAGGCTCTATATAACCTTGAATTTAGTTTTTGGTTTTCTGTTTATTTTAGACTTTGGAGGGGGCGTGCGGGGTTTTTTGGGGGGGTTTTCTAGGGTTGTGTGAGGGTGTGTGAGGGTGTGCAGGGGGGGAGGGGGTGCATGGGGGTGTGGAGGTTGAGTGTGTTGTGGGTGTGTGCATGGGGTGTTTCAGGTAAAGGGGTAGGGGGTATGTGCAGATGGTGGAGGGAGTGTGTGCAGGGGGTGTGCAGGGTGCATGGGGTGGAGTGAGTATGTGCAGGGGAAGGAAGTGTGCATTACATGGGGGGTGTTCTAGGGTTGTCTTGTGGTGTGCAAGGGGTGTGATTTGGGTGTGTGCTGGGGGTGTGCAGGGTATAGGGGTAGGGGCTGTATGCGAGAGTGTGCAGGGGGTGTGCAGGGTTTATGGGGGTGGAGGGAGTGTGTTTAGGGGAGAAGGAAGTGCGTATTTGAGGGGGTATGGGTGTGCTGGGGTTGTGTTGTGGTGTGCAGGTGGTGTTTGTTGGGTGTGTGCAGGGTACAGGGGTATGGGTTATGTGGGAGAGTGTGCAGAGGGTGGAGGGAGTGTATACAGGGGGTAGGAAGTGTGAAGTTGAAGGGGAGGGGTGTGCAGGGGTTATGTTTTTTGTGTGTTGTGGGTGCAAGGGGAGAAGTTGGGTTCACCATGACATGCTTCTCAAAAATGTGTTTTTACAAAAATATTTTTTACTCTTTATGTAATATAGTGTTTTTAATGAGAATGTGTGCCTCTATAAATTCAAAGTATTGGCATGCGTTTTTCTTTGATGAATGAGTGTTTTTTAAATTATAATCTTTATTAATGATGATGTTATTTAGTATTGGGATGTACATATCAATCTTAATATTATTTTTTCACTTTTGGTTATGGATTCATGTTTCATTTATCATTAATAGTTGACATAATGACCATATATATATAAAAGAAGTCATCATATCTCATTTCATTTCCAACTATTTCCTTATATGTGGTTTCTTATGATGAGGCTGGTTATATCCACCACCATCAAATATAGTGTGTTAAATAATGGATTTGGGTATGTTTTATTACATATTTATTCTTTGGTCCAATTTTTATTAGGGATTTTGTATTTTTGGGTTCCTTATATTTTTGTAGTGTGTTTTGGATCTCGTTGAAGAGAATAACCTCAAATGCTCGAACTCCCATGCAGACACATACATAGGGGTTAGGGAATCCTTATTTATATGAAATGGTTCATATGCCCAGAGGATGGATAGAGAAGCTTAGATTTGTGGCTCATTAAAATTGTCAAGCACCTAGTGTGTCTTTACTCCATTGAGGTCGAATCCCACTCATAGAATCCTTAATTCCAGAATTTAAGTTGCATTTAGCTACCTTTTTAAGTCTGCGTGTTTATATTAAATTGAAATTCTTGATCAATTGTTAGTTAAAAAAATTGTGTCGTTTGATAAACAAGTCATGGTTTTGTAATAAAACTCCTCCAACAGAGCTGCGCTGTCTGTGAAAACTCACAGTGGTAGTTTTTGCTTATATAGTTTTCTTGACATTATTTCATTGATGTTATCCTTGGTCAAATAATATCTAATCACCTATAGATAATCAACTACCTCAGTACAACACTGCTTTGGAAAGAATTATTTATTATGCATAATACTTGTCCTCACTTGAAACTGAAAACTCAGATACAAAAAAAATATTCTGAAACACAGATGGTAATATTGTCCCAGCATTAGTCTCAAATCACTACACTCAAATCATGCAAAAATATTTTTCATCTATGTTTCTCTTTAAAATTTATTCATGTATAAAAATACATTACATGATTTTATCAATGTAAAATGCACAAAAATAAGAATTATAAACCTCACACTTTCATGTATTCATAATTTCATATGTATATATGCTTGTATAAAATTCACACTAAAATACACTTAATGCATGGGTTGTTATAGTTAAAATTAAATTCCTTCATGAGTGAATGTGAACATGCATGAATTCAGGTATATATTTTTCACATGGAATCTCAGCCACACACTATCCACTTTGCACACTCACTATTCTCACACACTATCTACCTTCTTGTGTGTTCTCTTTATCGCATACTGAACACTAGCACAAACATTGTAAAAACTCAAATGGGTGAGAATTTTACTATTTTACTATTATAAAATATTTATTGTGCATAAAAACACTTCCTATGTTATATACATATATATCAATCATATGAAGATAAACTTTATCCCTCCTTCACACTCAGATGAATGTTTATATCCCTTCAGATGTGTCCACATTATTCCTTCATGCACAATATACACTCTTTAATGTCAGGACCTTCGTCCAAATATGGTCATGCATGAATTATCTATAATATTCATGAAATCCATGAGATGATACATGTGCAATATTAAGTACTTCATGGAATCCAATTTCTTCATGACAATAACGAGTTTTCAAAGCACATATTATTTTCATCATGGGAACTCTCTTCTACTTCGCACAAAATAGTGTTTGTGAAAATTTTCTTTTCGTGAACTAGAGTGATTCATGACAGATCTATTTCACTGGAAACAAAATTCTCTCTAACTCGATTACATATCATGAGTGTAGGAATCATTATTTATAGTAAACATTCCATCATCTCTGAACCTGCACACTTCCTAACTTTCACGACTCTGAGAATCATAATCATGGATAAGACATATTTAATCTATGCTGCATTTCATTGGTTGATTCTTCATTTATACATGCTGAGAAGATCAAATTGGATGTTCATGAGATTGAATCACATCTTCCCTTTGATCCATCTTCTAGAAACCACATCTTCTTATATAGTTCACTATCGACTCATTCGAAACCATTAATATATTTCTCACCATTAAAAAAATTTAAAATATTCTTATTAAATATTTCTTATCATCTTTAACGACTATAAAAAAACCATATGAAGTGAACTATATATATCAAAAACCAACACAAAAAATTTATCAATTCAAAATTAAAAATTAAAATTCATTAAATTATAAACCTTAACATAAGACTAAAACTTTTTCCAACAATGGATACCAAAAATTTAAACCAAAAACCTTTAGATATTACTTGTCAAATATGAATTTCCATTAAAACCATTTTCAAAATAATATTTATATTTCAACTTATATGGATGTCAATATTTGTTTAAGATACTCCATGATTTATCAAGCACAAAGTTATGTAATGCATTGATCCCCAAATATAAGATTGAATATTCTTCCCTTTGTGATATTACTTAATTTTCACCAATGTCAGGGAAGTGTGCCAGGGGCATGGAGGGGGTAGGGAGGGGGGAAGTCTACTTATAGGTGGGGGATGTGGGGGACTAGAAGGGGAGTGTGGTGGGGGACTTTCATGGGTAGAGGCAAGGGGGTGGGGGAATGGTAGTGGGAGGGGACTGGAAGGGGAAGTGGGGTGGGGGGCTGACAGGGGGAGAGGGAATGGAAGAGGGAGTTCAGGTGGGAGACTGGTAGGGGCACGGGAAAGGGGGTTGGGGACTGACAAGGGTAGGGGGGACTTGTAGGGGGTGAGGGAGTGGGGGTGGGGGACTGGCAGGGGCATGGTCATGTGGGGACTAGCAGGAGTAGGGGTGGGGGACTCGTAGGATCAAGGGGATTGGTAGGGGAGGGGTGGGGGATTGGCAAGGGCATGGGGGGGGGGACCGGCACGGGGAGGAAGACTGGAATGGGGAGTGGTGGTAGGGGACTACCAGGGGTAGGGGCAGGGGTGGGGGCCTGGTAGGGGAAGGGGCAGGGCGAACTGGCTAGGGCAGGGGGTGGGGGACTGGCTGTGGATGGCGGGACTGGCAGGGGAGGGGTCGGGGAGTAGGGGTGGGGGTCTCGCAGGGGAAAGGGCAAGGGGGTGGGGGACTGGAAGGGGCAGAGGCTGGGGGGACTGGCAGGGGCAGGGGGTGGGGGACTGGCAGTGGCAGGGGGGGATTGGGTGTGGGAGCAGATGGGGGACTGCCAGGGGTGGAATTTTTATATTTATAACTTCATCCAATGATCCATGGATGAAAATTTTGATAATGAATTCATCATATATATTGATAGTAAATCTCAAATGGGAACCTACGATATGAAGATATATGGATCGACACTTGAAATATTGTTTATCTACCACACATTAGTTCAGTTAGAGACCGGTTTTGTTTTCCTATACATGGTTCATTTATTCTATTATTGTTGGTTATATGACTACACTATTCATGTTTATTGAGTTATATTCTTTGTGAATATTCTTAGATGTTTTGGTTTACCCTAATTTTAGGGGATGAGCACTACTGTGTTATACCTTATGTTGTAGGTACTTGTGAGCTGATTCTAGACTTCTTTGATAGTTTGTCTTATATGGAGACTCATGTAAGTGCAGTTATGTGTTTTTTTATATTTGGATTTGTTTAATTCTTATTATGTAATTAGTTTTCATGTATAATTTTATTTTTATAGTGAGTACCACATTGATCTTCTGTTTCATAAATATAGAAACTCATTCTCAGTTTGTAACATTTTTTTAAACCCATGAAATATATTTAGTGCCTGGGAAATTTCACCAATGGTTAGTAGATCCTCTGACCTAATACAAGTAAATTAGTATGGATGTTTTTAGGGAGGGGGATTGGTAATATCATGGTGTAGGGGGACTGGTAGGGGATGGTGGATGGGGAAACATGTACGGTGGGGGACTAGAAGGGGGTAGGGGGAACTGGCAGGTGGCAGGGGGAAAATGGCAGGGGGAAGGTGACTGGTAAGGGGATCAAGGTGGGGCTAGTAGGTGGGTGCAAGTGGGGGCTGGCAGGGGGAGGGGGACTAGTAGGGGAAGGTGGTAGGGGAAGCAGGCAGGGGGGGGAAGACTGGTAGGGGTAGAGGAAACTAGCAGGGGGAAGGACTTGCCGGGCGAGGGGAGAAATTGGAAGGGGGAGTGGGAGAAACTAGCTGTGGGACTAGAATGGGGGAGGGGAATGGCGGGAAGGGGACTAGTAGGGGGACTGGCAGTGGGACGGGGTAACTGGAAGGGGGTTCAAGGGGTGGGGTGGGGGAGTGGTGAAAGGGGGTGTCAGGTGGGTGGTGTTGTCCAAGGGGTTGTGCAGTGTGTAGGGGGTTGGGAAGGGGGTGGGGTGGGCAGGGGTTGGGCAGGTCAAGGGGGGGTCCAAGGGGGGTGTGTTGGGTTTGTTTTCAAGGGGTAGGGTAGGGTGCAAGGGGGATGTCCAGGTGGAGAGGGGGGGGGGGGTTCAAGGGGTTTTCTGGGGGGATGACCTGGAGGGGGTGTCCAGGTGGGAGGGGGTGTCTAGGGGGGTGGTCAGGGGCATTGTAGTGGGGTGGACTACTAAAGGGGGAGGGTTACAAGGGGGTTGTCTAGGGGGGGTGGGCTACTACGGGGGGGGGGGTGTCCAGGGGGGGCTACTGTAGGTGGGGTGTTCAAGGGGTGAAAGGGGGTTGTCTAGGGGTTATTGGGGTCTGTCAAGGGGGGCATGGGGGTGCAGGGGGGCTACCCTGGGGATGCAAGGGGCTCTCTAGGGGGGCATGGGGGTGTAGGGGGCTATCTAGGGGGTGCACAGGTGGTGTTCAGGGGGGTGCAGGGGGAATGAACCTATTTGTATACCATACAATACATATCAACACAGTTTTAATCATGGTAGTAGGGGCCTAGTTCCACGGTTCATCTTTGGAATTAGGGGGAATATTTCTAAAATTAAAACTGGTGTAGTATGCCCCTACATCCACAGTTTTAACCGTGGCAGTATGCCCCCTAATGCCACGGTTGAACAGTGGTAGTACTTCTGACCTACTTCCACGATGATAGCAGCCATAGTTTTCTAATATCATGGCTATAGGATACTGCCATAGTTTTCAAGCCTACGGAAACAGTTCCAAACTGTGGCCGTAGGTGAATTTTTTAGTTGTAAAGATATGGAAACAAGTTAGGTGTTCAGAAGTTCTTTCGTAAAATTATTTATACCAAAGAAACCAAACTAAAAAAATGATGGTTTATAAATAGTATATGGCCATAAAATTGGTGTTGGACAAGTTTCTAGGTCATTTGGCCAATTAATATGATGGTTTATTCTTTTATGAAGCTTAATGGTTCTATAATAATTACAATTAATATTAATTACTTTTAATGATATTTTGGGTTATAATAAATGTTGGTATTATTAGACATTATAGATTATTTTTATTCCATATATGGAATCCATTTTTACAAATTATAATCATATAGAGGGAATATATTAATTTAAATATCATCTCGTATACGGGACGATAATGTGTGTTTTTAATGTAAAAACGTCCAAATGTTTCTTATGTTTTATAGTCAATTTCAAAGGGAAATTGATCCCAATGACCTAAATTTTGGTAATTAATGGAAATATTAACTAATTAAAAATAAAAAATAAAACATAATTCAAAATTATAAATAAAATATATGATAAATTAATTTTGAACTAAAATTAAGTATTTTTAACTATTCATTAAAAATGTAATATTTCTGAAAAATATAAAAAAAATCACCCTAACCTAATTTTTATGTTAATATTTAAAATATAATTTTTATTTATACATATTAAATCAATTAAAGTTTCAATATTAATATTTAAAATGGGTTCTACATTAAAAGGTGGTAAAATGGCCTTTATAAAAATATCGACCTTTAAGTGTATAATTTGGTTTGTTCTTATCTAATGCTTATAAAATATATGGAAAGAAGAAGAAAAAATATTTAATATCATATATATATATATATATATTAAATTAATATAACCCACTAATTGATACGATTTAAATCTATTTGGTTAAAAATTGATTGTGAATATAATAATTTTTTATTTTTTATTCAATCGGTTTTCTTATTCATATATAATTAACTTATAACCAATCAATTTATTTGAAATTTTTGTAAACCATATGTATTAAAAAAATAGGTACCCCTTTTAAAAATATCTAATTTAAATTCAAGGTTATATATTATTATATTTTTTTTAATATATCATTATTTGGTAAAACATCAACCTGCTTGTAATGTAGGATTTCATAGAAATTATTTCTTTTTTGTAACGCAAGGTAACTCAGTTTCTAGTGAATTACCAAATATAGAATATATCAAATATATTTAAAATAGTAAATATATATTAAATAATTCTTGAATTATTTTACCTTATGTGCTTTTTTTCGTGTTTCATGCTCACTATCGAATATAAGGTTCTTAATTTTGAATTTCATGATGTTACAAAACATCTCACCAAGGAGATAATTACACCATGTTCTCAAATAATACACTAATTTAGATAATCTCTAATCATGGGTTGGATAACATTTTTAATGAATTTTTGACTTTCCTTATCAATTAGCTACCTCATGATCTCCTTGCATGAGAACATAGTGGAGTCCAAATAAAGATGTGTCACAATGAACAACATATCATTACATAGGTTTAATAAAAATAAGGATTAGTGCAGAAGTTTTCCTTTATTTAAGAGAAACATGTATCATTTAAAACCTTCACTCTAGTGTAATAGATAATACATCCTCATGATAGGTATAATTGGATATGCAGGTCATGAGATGTTTATAACAAAGTAACGATAATGGCATACTAATCCCCGAAAGATCTCCATGACTACTTAAATATTTAGTTGTTTCCCAGAGGAAAATAATTTTATCTTTGTAGGATATAGTGATATAACATTCTTATAAATGACATAAGAAAAGAAAATAATAACATGTATCTAAAAAAACATTTAAAAAATTTCCCATATAATTGAGGCGCTTATAAAATGCTTTAAAAAATCAATAATGGTATTCATTTTCCTTCAAAGATTGAGAATATACTAGAATGACATCCAAATAGGCTACAAAAAAAATTCAAGTTACAACTAAAAAAAGATTAATCAATTCCATGAAAATTGATTGTTGATTTGTAATGCCAAAAGGAATAAAAACACACTCATAATAACCATAATGACTCCAAAAATATTTTTTCATGATATCTTCTATTGTAACCTGAAGGTGGTGACACCCTAAGTGTAGGTCAATATCTAATAACCATTGTGATCATTTAAATTTATCCAAAAGGATATCAATCTGAGGTAGTTCATATTTATTCTTGATCTTAACATAATTTAGCTTATGATAATTAGAACATATTCATAATTGACCATACACCTTCATAAAAAATGTGGCATCCCAATTTGATGTACTTGGTCTTATGAATACATTACAATCTAACTCTTCTAATTTAATATTCCACATGTTAACAAATTTTGTTTCATTATATATAATGTAGGTGAAATAATACTTGTACCTATATGGATATCAATATAAATGTACACAACCCTTTTTGAGATGAATACTTATGTACTTTTCATGAAATGAATTTGGATATTGATCCAAAATGGTTAAAAGATTTCTAGTCTCAATTATTTCATTAGTCCCAAAGTGACTACTACTAATTGTAAAGAAATATTTCAAACTATTGGTTTCAATTGTCATTTTTTCTAATCACCATATCCTAACATCTTTTAATGAGATTATCATACCCATGCTTATAAAAAACTATTCCTATCACATATAACAATACATATGATATTTCAAATAAACTAACCACTCTATTAAAATGATCAATTATAACACTTTTTTTCCAAAACAAAAATATGACAATAAAACTATTCTATATCAATTTTTATAGAACAATAAAAACAATCAAATGACCTGAAATATTGTTTTTCAAGATGATTATGGATAATAATGAAATTTAGAATCATCTAGATAAGAAATTCCATTTAATTAATTACACTCTAGGAAATAAAAGATCTTGACTCATTCATATCAAAATGTACATGAATAAAATTCAAGGTTTATATAATGGCACCAAATATAGTCCAAGATATAATTGGTCATCATTGATCATCTTCTCATCACCATAAAACTACTTACTTTTCCCATTTGTTCATTTATATCATTTTGTGGTTTCATTATCTTAGGAGTCTTGGTATTTTATGAATATCTATGGTTCACTCAGTTATGTAAGAAATAAGGTTTCTAAATAGGTCAACTCATATAATAAAAGTTTGTATTGGGAATATGATATATATTCTTAATCGTTTACAATGTAGAGAGATGGAACTAATGCTAATATTTTCCAATATTATTATTGTTATGTTAAGATTTAGGTGGAACCTTCAAATGTCACCTCATATAGTTTAATGAAACACATAAGAAACATCTATTATTAGTACCTTGTTATAGAAGAATGTGAATTTATTAAGTGGTATGATCTGGAGATTCTCCACCACTATTGAGCTAGGTCTCCCTATTCCTATTGATATATTCCTTTGAGTTTCCACCCATTACCATGGAGAAAAAAATCATTCTCTTGTCATATTTCTAGAGACGACAGTTTCCACAACTATTTATATATTATCCATCTCAATTTAGTTAGTAATAATGAGCATGGATATCATATAAATAATGTTTGATCGTAGTCTATATTCGATGATGTGTGCCACTAAAGACAGATTAGAAACTCCTTCAAGTGATAAGTATACTATTTTAAAAAATATTTTCATATTTCATCACCAATAGATTTAATTTCTTAAGGATGAAGAAATATATTTTTCTAAATTATTCTAATTTTCATTGTATAAATTTGTGTTGAAAAATTCATCATGTACCTCCAATGTATAGTCTTGGTCGACTGTATCCTAAATAGCTAAATATAACTATTCATGTGAATTTTCAAACATCATATATACATATGACTTGAACAATAAATCATCTTTTGTTCAAAAGAGATCAATTATCTAATTCATTCCTTTAAGATACTCCTTTCGTTAGTGGGTTCTATTTCTATAATTTAATAATATGATTCACTTAACATGGTTTTTCATCTACGTTTCCCTTATCATCCACTTAAAAATATTGATCAGTTCTTTGAACAAGTTATTCACTCACTTTTCATTCTTGCTAAACCTCTATTTCCATGGCCTCTTCATATGGATTTATACAATATCTAACCGCTTCCATTTATTAATATAAATTTAAAAAATCCCACTTAGTAGTAACTCATTATAATCAAAATTCTTTAATATTCCAAATCATCAGATGAAACAATAATTTTAATATCATTCCAAAAATCATGAAACATAACATTATTAATTTAGTCATAGTGTGATGTCTCATTAATAATTAATTATATCATACACTAATTAGATAATCCCACAATGATGAGATGGATACATACCTAGTAGTTTCCTATAATAATAATTATTCCCACACCACATTGGTAACATTATGTTTGAAATAAAAGGTTAGATATATATTTTTATGCTATACGTTTCAGTTTCTATAATTCATATCTTTAATATACCATCACAAGATGACAGACTGACCAAGAATGTTACAATTTATAACATCCATACCAAACCCATTGTCATGGTACTGAACGCCGGTGTTACACAACTTATGTGACTTCACAAGGACACCAAAGGAAGAAAATAAACTCCACAGTCTTCTTAAAACATTTAGTAATGAGTTTGACTGATAGAAAAAATTTAACATTATATGAAAAAATAAAAAATAAAACTAGTTATATGATGCATGAGAGTAACAATTACAACTCAAAAAGAAACCAATAAAAAATAACATCATAGATGTAGTTATAAATTATACCAAAAGAAATAACATAACTAAATGATGTCGCAACACAATAACCCCAAAGGGTGATCACACCAATGACTCTAAAATAGAATCTCCAGGATTAAACCCCAACTCTAGAAACCATTATAGTATTGATTCACTAGAGAAGTAATAAACATTTCATTCATCTGGTCGTGTCGAATACTGTTTTCATAAGATTAAATATTAATACATATGGGTGTGTAATAATATCTAGTAATATTTACCAAAGAGACTTCTCAACACATTAAACTTAGAGGAAAACATGTTATCTCATAATTTATATAGAACATAGGTTGATAATATGAAAATAATTTAAAATAAAAAAAGGGTTTATGATTTTTTTAAATAAAATCTATTTTTTCATTATTTCTATTACACATGGTGTACCCATCCCATGTTTCACACTCAAACACACATGAATTCAAAATTATAATCCAAATACTCATTATTGGTTATCCTTCCATCACAAAGTGATTACATGTTGATAATTCTCTTGTTTTTTCTATTATATCACTGATGACCAAGTCTGTTTCAATAAGGAATCATTCATTTCAATAGGATTTCACTCCACCATGTGTTCCAACAATGTATTCCATTATTATATTTATCATAAAAATATTTCCTCTATATCAAAACCATTGAAATACATGTTACATTAATAATGAATTAAAAATAAGTCTTCCACAAGGTTCAGCAAAATTCCTTTGAAACACAAACCATTAAACAAACAAGCAGAGTGTTTTTCATAAAACTGTAAAACCCAAGATATTGAAACCAATATGAGGCTGTGGTTTTCTATTAAAACTCCAATAATTTATGTTTAAAAAAAATTAATTCTAATTATCTATTTATTGGAGTAATTTAAAAACCACTTACCTCACAATGAGTGATGAAAATGATAAATGGTACTATGGAACCTAAATATTTAATCTCAAAACCTATTTCCTTTAATTGATATAGTCATGATAACATAAAAACACATCAAAGATCATAGATCTATCCATAATTGTGTATCGATAACATTTCTTATGTGATTATATGAGAATATCTAAATAGAAAGAGTGAAAACAATGGCATATCATTGATTATAGAGATCCAAGGCATTTAGATATCCAAAACTGGCTTCTAAATGAGAACAATACTGAATAATAATATAAGGATTAAAGTTCGAGAGATTGGAAGAGGTGAATAAAAATGAGGGTGTTAGAGATTAAAATATTATTAAACATTATTTTTTAGAATTATAAATACAAGGTGAACATTTTGAACACATATTTTGGTAAAAGATGCACTAACAATGTGTATGCTAGTATCACACAACCACCCTTTTAATGTTTGGATCACATGGATTAAAAAAAACTTGTACCAATTGTGTTTTCCTATATATCTCCAATTTAATTATTTATTCTAGAAACCATATGGTTTGTCTAAACTATGCATAAATATAGTGCAATCCAAGTAACTCCTATAATATCTTTTATGGTTTTCGGGTGAGGCTTAATGGTTTCCCCTAACCATGATCGAACTATATGCCATTGAAACAAAACCAAAATACACTAAAAATGTGGATAATATCCTAAAACTAATAATTATTTATATAACATAAAATAAACATTATAAAATGGTAATGTACCTGATATAATGGGTGTTAAATTATCTATGAAATTCTCTTTCTTCTTCTTTGTTAATATGTTTAATAAAACATGTTGTTATCGCTTCTTAACATGCTAGCATATAATCACATCAAAATATTGATGTTATTTTTAAATATTTATAGTAATATTTTATATATAATTTTTAAGTATAATGAAAATGTTAAATTTGAAATTGAATAGGGGATTTATGGGAATTCAATGTCGTATTAATTACCTTAGTATTATAATTGTTCACCCATGATGGGATCTTTAAATCTATTTTGATGGGAATGAATTTATTATTTTAACTATTGAAATATTTGGTGACATGGGGGATAATACAATTTAAATAATTAAGAACATAAATTTAGTCACCAAAATGAATGATGTATGTGGTTTGGTGACCATTATTTACCGATGCATAGTGGCCATGGTTATTGTGTTACATAGTGGATTTGGTTGGGTCCAATGTGGTGTCCTTGTTTGTGTTCGATAACAATGTTATGGTAATGGGATGAACTATACTACAATTATTAAAATTTTCATGGATAGAAATTTTATGGTAAATCATGTATTTATGAATAAATAAGGGAATATCTACAAAAGTATGAGATTTAAATGATATTTCTTTTGTGGATAACAATTTAACTGGCCTGAATTAAATATAATAAAAAATTTAATATATTCGTACAGTCGATCGTTGAATTTAATAATTGTAAAAAGAACCTGGGATTTCCCATTTGATGCATTCATATGGGTGTATGTTATTAGTGGATGCTATTAATGGTGTGTTTAAAATGACATAGGCTGATATTGTCTTGTCTGTGAGTACCCGTAATTGTGGGATAGTGTGAAAATATTATATATATATATATATATATATGTATATATATCTAAACTATTTTTTACTTCAAAACTATATTTTTTTCAAAAAAAACTTCATCAAAATCTCACCCAGCAGCAGATAAGAACTTTCTTCCTATGCTTATGTATAAAAACGTTTTCTGATTTCATTGTTTAATTCATCAATCTAGAATCATTAATCCATTAAGTATTCTAAGGAGTGGTCTATCTTTTTCCTTTTATAGTTCATTCAATTTATCTAATTTTAAATATCTTTTTATGTCCAATATTTTTTTCCTCTGATCAAAAATTATCTATTCGAAACAAACTACTTCACCTTTAATGACGAGATTCATTGGTTAGAAACTTCATGATAAAAGTTTTTATAATAAAATTTTCATATGAAATTTATGTGTGGACCTAATTATGAATCACTTATTATTTTTCACACACTAATAGTATGAACATATAAGTTTTATCTTCATCCTATTTATCGATGTGTGATTGAGATAAAATGAGGGACTACAATTTTACATTACCTCTTAATGAAAACCTAAAATTTAATTCTCCTACTCCAAGTAATTTAATAGAAATATTCTCAATGATTATTGATAATTATTTATGCTTATTAAAAATTCTTTTAAACACATCCATCAACTGAATTATATTAATCTACATGAGAATCATTGATTCTCATTCACTGGTTTTTTTAAATTTGATTAATCACCACAACATTATTCAGTTTTATATATTTATAAAGGAATCATAATGAAATTTGGAAAAAATAAACCATTATATCAATTAAATATTTTCATGTAAGAATTCATTAAAAAATATCATCTATTGATAATATCTATAGGATTATTCCTTATCAACCTTCAAAGGAACATCTATAAACTTCTTCGTAACATTTTCTTCCATATGATGAAATTCATCAGAAACCTTTCATGACCGTGTTTAAGAAAATTCATCCTCATGACAATTAATATGTATGTCTGATAAAAATTGTACAAAACATTCATCTAATGGACATTTTTGAATAACTTTTCTTAATGGAATCCATTCAAATATTTAATTTTGACGGGACTTGATCCTATGATATTCTTTCGCCTTTTCCTTTTTTCTTTAATAACATTCTTCAAATAAATAAATCATTGAAGCATCATAAACTATGAATTAAAAACTATTTAGAAAATGATACTTTAACTTAATTAATTAATCAAGTAAACCTTATATAGTATATATAAATATGGATAATTTCCATACATTTCATTATCAGCAACACATTCACAGTTCAACCAAAAACATATCTTATCCACTTCTCTATCATTTTTTTGTTTGAGAAAATTCCACCAAACTATATAATAATAATTGTATACACTAGAAAATGTATTGTCCCTTTCTATTAAATAATAGTATTATGATATATTTATAAATATTGATGATAGAAACATCTACAATATAGAATCATAACATGAATATATTTACTGAAAACATCATCGAATGTAATTTTATATATCTTATGTACATAGTCTAGAAAACATCTGAATCATTCTTTATGATGGTGTTTTTCCATCTAATTACATTTCTATATCTATTTATATGTAATCATGATATAACATTTGATTTCAATTTAACCAAATTTTAGTAATTTACAGACATAAAAATGTCATTTGTATAAAAGTTCATCAATAAAAGACATCACCTTAGACAAAATTCATAAAAAATAATTTTTCATATAATCTACATAAACATCACAACATCTCAACCATATTGGTCCAAAAAATCTACCCTTTGGTTTTTTTCAACAAAGTAACATAAAACATGGAAACATTATAACTCAAAAAAATGGATTAAATATCCAACAATTCCTAGCATACGTGATTGAAATGGGTGTAGGAAACAAGAACAAGTAAAAAAAATACCAGGTTGTCTAAAAGTAGTGAGATTAGAAAATTTTTATTTAAACCTCTTCTTTCTTCCATTATATACTCTAAAAAATTAAAATAGTTCACACATGTTGAAATCCCAGCTTCCCTTTTTTACAAATCCCCAAAAAAATAAATTATTTCTTTAAATGAATTATCACAGATCATTAGAAATATTTCGATTAAAAACTCATTTCTACCCAATAAAAAATATATCAAAAGACAATAAATAGAGGGATGGATATAAAATACCTTAGTCTGAGAGAGAGGTAGGCTCAAAACCTAATATCAACCTGAACAAGTGTAATATTTCCTTAAATAATAGTTTTGTGAAATTATAAGAAAATTTCAATTTTGTTGGAAGAAACTCCAACTTCATTTTATTCATATCCACAGTCTCTTTGATGAAGATATATTTTGTATAAATATGATTAGAATAAGACAGTTTCACTTGATATTGAGAGACATTTATATCTCTATCATTGTCACATACCAAATGATGTGGAAACATTATATCAATAAATAACACTTCCAGCTATGTCTTCATCCACATATTATCAATTGCGGCTTAAGTCTAAGAAACATACCCATCATACACTTTATTGAGAGTTAATAATTTATGTTACTTTTTTCAACTTACACAAATTTACCCAAAGAAAAATACTTCAGTAGATGTGGATTTTCTATCATCAACACATCTTACCCAAACAATATTTTTACAATTGAAAAAATAACTCTTTCTGGAACTTTAGTATTTCAACCTAAAATTAGTTATGCCTTCGATATATTTGAGAATAAATTTTCCATCCTATAGATGGTATTATTTTGTTTTTTATTGGATATATTGTAAGATAATTAAAAAATTAAAATAGATCTATTATTTAGGTCAAAATATATAATAATATTCAATCCAATTTTATAAATTATTTATGATATGCATCCTTTCATTAACCATCGTTTAACAATTTTGTTCTCATATAAATTGGTATGGAAACTTGTTTTGATTCTCCCATGAAAATATTTCTTAGAATATTTTTATCAAAATTTTGTTGAGATAGGAAAATATTTTTAATCTATGTGAATATTTCATTTCTCTCAACATGGACAACCTAAAAATACCATCTATTTCTCCTTAGTCTATTAAAACTTTTCCTCATCATACCAAGAAAATATAATACCACTAACACATGTAATCTCAAAGAGTAAATCCTCCTAATTTCTTTTGATGAATAGTTTACTATCAACTCATCCATTATTGCTGTTAAAATTTCTTAATAAATGATCCAATTTGAAATACCAAGCTCTTGGATCTTACATCAACACATAAAAAGATTTCTTAAATTTATAGAAACAAAATTCATATATTCTAATCATGAATCTGTATAGTGATTTCATATAAATTTCATTATCATTAACTCGATTAAAATGATCTATCTTCACAACTATATAACAAAATATATCTTGATTGATCTAAAATATAATGAATGGTTTTGATAGTTTCTAATATTTATAATAGAGAAATAGTATCATGAAAATAAATTTCTAACATTTATGAGTGACATATTGTGAGTGTGTAACCCAGATCTAATTCCCATATAATCATTGAAAACTATCAAATTCATAGTGTTTTATGTATACAATTTTTTATTCTTCATTTAATAATTTCCACACTTTTACATACAATTTTTACATGGTAACTTCCTTAGATAAAATTTCATATCAAAGGTTATAAATTTTTTCATCTATAATGAAAACCTTGATTTACTATAAATGTAATCTTAATCATAAAAAATATGGTCCATATGCATTATACCAAGTGGAAATTTATGATGTCTTACTATCATGTGACGAGGGTTCATAAGCATTGAGACTTTTTCTCATACTGTTTTCACTTTGATACCTCATATAGTTGAGACCACGAGGATAGACCTCTTGATCAAAACACCGCATGTTTCAGGTGTCATTTTTTGTTCTTATCTGTAAACATCTGTATTTATATATATATATATATAATTATTTTCAATGTAAACAACTTGATCACAGACATTGATGTCAGAAAAAAAGCATGACAGTGATGTAGGTGTGAGGTATCTTGTGTTGGGTATGTCATTGGTGGTATGGAATGTGTTGAATAATAATGATATAATTTTTCACTTCAGAGATGAGGAAAAGATATATCATGGGACTAGTTTAACAATTATGTCAGTATTTTCATTAAATTCATGTCCATGGTAAAAGATGTTATGTTAGACAACTAATTTCATGAAATATATAAATATATAAATGGATGATGAAATAACTGAGACTTCTACTTTATCAAATATCATGTGTCATAGAGATTACATTACATAAAATATTTTTATATCAGATAGTCATAGATATGAAATTACTTATATAATTAGGGTCCATTATGGGTTTCTAAATACTTTTATTTGTATGTTGGTTGGAATCACTACTATCAAAATGAGGAAAAAGTGGGTTACACACTTAATGTATCAACATGTTCAGGATATTATAATAATTAGGTGTTGAGGAAGATGTGAGACCCATGTAAGGGGGATGGTGAACATCTTATTATGATTGATATTAATTAAAAATAATTAAATTTTATTTTCAATGTTTAGATTAATGATGGTTTAATTTATTAACCAATGTATGTGAATGTTGTTTGATCATAAAAGAGACTATGAGAAAATATAATTTTTTGAACAAACATAGGATGTTCGTGATTTTTTATATTATTTACGGATGTTACATTCTGATTTAATATTTATTGTTTTATAAATAAACATTTAATTTTGATACAAGTGAGTTATAAATTATTGTTTCCCTTTCTGATAATTTTATTATGGCCTATATATACCCAAATGTCAAAAATGAGGGTTATTAATTTCCAGGTAGAAGAGTTCAATTTTGGAAATTATAACATAGGTATAAAATCTAATTATAGACTTATAAATATTAATATCCACTATTTTATGAATTTATATAGATAACCTCTCCTCTCATATCCTCCGAAGTTCACATAGCGATACTCTGAAAAATATAAGAAGATCGAATAGATCGTGTCTTCTCGATCATGTTTGTGGTCTTCACGTGAACCAAGGGACATGATAAAGAACATTAATTTCATATGTTAAATCCTAGTAACTAGAGATTTATGATCCAAGAATTTTTTTTCATTTTTTATTATCTAGAGGAAAAAACATTGGTGTCTTTGTGTGATGACAAGTCGGCGGTGAGGTAGTCAATTCAATGACATCAAATGAACATGGTACCATTTACACATTCATTTGAATTTATTTTACATTATTTAATTAAATTACATGTTATAAATTAAGAAAAATTAGAATATTTTTTTGTATTCAATTTTTTACCTGAATCCATTCACAAAAATTTAAATTGTTTGTTTTTTAGGCTTCTGATACACCCCAAGATTCATCAATTGGTATCAGAGGCAACATTCCATTATTTAATTTTTAAAAAATCAAAATAATTTTTTTTTCTATTATAAAAAATATGGTTTCTATATGTTACTAATTAAAATTATTGCACATAAATTTGAGTTAATTTGTCCAAGATATTGAGGATCAAAGATCGGTGGGTTTTCAGTAAATGTTTCTATGAAAAACAAATGTTTTTTTGTCATTTTAACAGATTGCAGTTTGATGGCCTTTTAGCTGTAGAATGATGTGACTATATTTTTTCATATCCTTCAACATATGAACCCAATTAGGTTTGTTTTTTGGAAATACAATCATATTGTGTAAACTTTATTTAATTTTAAAAAAAATTAAAATAAGGGGACCAAAATAATCCATTGGAAGCTTACCGAAATCTTCCAATGAAGGAATACCAAAAGCATAAATGCGATTGTTATTCAATGTTTACAATAGAAACATATTTAAACCTACCATGGGAATCTTATTCAATGATTACAATGTAATACTATTCAAATCATCAATATGAATTATACATAATGACTCAAATAGAAGCATATATAAAAAACAAATTTAAAAAACATGACAAGTGTGGACTTTTTTAAATATATATATATATATATATTCCTTTAAAAGGATTCCATATCTAAAGCAAGACCAATTTGTTCCATATCCGACCAGCCTAACCCTTTTCACCAATTGCAATACATAAATTTATTGACAAAGGATCTTCTTAGGTTCAAATATACCGAAATATATTTAAAGAAAAAAATATGAATGAAAATTTAATTATCTGGGATTTAATAAAATTATTTCAGGTGATGTGGTATATATTTTTCATTAATTAATATTATTTTAATGAATCAAAGGAATTAAAAATATCATTGATTTTAATTTTAGAAAATCTTATTTTTCTTATACAATAAAATTTCATGTTTACATATCCTGGGCCAAGACTGACATGTGCCTATATAGATAATTATTTCTTTATTTTAATTACATAATTTATGTTTTTTAAAAATTAATAATTTCTTTATTTTGATGATCTACATATCATCCTTATATCTATAACTTGTATAGGGGCATGCATATGAGACCCATGCTTAACATACATGGTTGTTACACTATTTTACATGAATAATGTAGGGTCCCAACCCTAGTTTCTTGAAGCTGGTACCTTATTTTATTACATTGGAATATACATAAGGAATATTCATCCTAATGGAATGAGTAGTTAAGAAATTATGGAATACCAAATATATACATAAATTCAACGTTAACACTAGAAATGAAATACAACATATAAACTCCTTTGACAACATCCATAATTCCTAAGTTATTTCTGCATGTCATCCATAATATACTTCTTCGTGTCTTGGAAAAATGAAACATAAGAAAGGGCTGATATCAAACAATCAGTAAGGTTACGAAATACATCATAAGATATCATAAATATAATCATTGGGCATGTTGAATAACATAAAAACACATTCCTTTCAAAAAATAATGAACACATTATGGTGGGAATAAGATCTGAACAAATAATTCCATAATAAAACATAATAATTTATATTATAATAGTCTAGTAACCACATTAAATATCAATTACTAGTTTCATAATGAGGTAATTCATAATTCAGGACATCATAACTGTACCTTCATGGCCTCATGCCAAGACCATAATTTCTATTTTGTGAAGGCCTCATGCCACGACAATAGTTTGCCTAATAAGACCTGTAGATGCATTAAGGGGATATAGAGGGCCCCAACTAACTCTTAATAAGTCGAATGTATTCCTCATATGAAATGTGATAAACATAAATAACATATATGTTCGTATTGAAACTAACATATGAAATGTAAATATCTTTCCCCAAACATTAAGCTCAAACACAAACAATTTAGAGGAAATTGATTAATGGTTTTAAAATAGTACATCCATAGTCAAAACATAGTGGATGGTATCATAAAACATTAACCCCATTTAGATATAAGAATCAATAAGAGTGTTTAAATGGGTGAAAATACGTTTTTAAAATCATCGAGAAATTATTGTTATAAAAAAGCCTTTTACATGGAAAAGAAAAGTTCTATTAGAAAATTAAATATATAAAAATAGAAGTAATTTTATTTATATTTCTCATAATAAATTTAGTGGTTTTATTAGATTAATGTTTTTTAAAAATTGATTATAGAGTGCTCTCGAAAATAGATAAAAATCAATAAATTCCCATGAATATAGATTCTACTTCATGAAGAATTTTTTGAAGTTCCATTTAAATTGTGTGAATACCCATAAAATAATGAATTATTATGGTTGATAAACATATATAGAACACTCATATAGAATTTATTATTGGTATATAATAATAAATAATTATTTCATAATGGTATGTAGACAATAAAATTAACCTGAATGAAAATGGATGTTCGGGTGGAAAACCCTTACCTTAACTCCAAAGGTGTTCTTCACTTGATCTTAACTACCGAAATAAAAAAATTTAGCTTCATAAATTAAGGATTACATAAAATAGTCTATATTTAATTGATTTAGTATATCCTTATTAGGTTCATTCATGACCCTTTTATGGGTTAAGAGATTCAATTTCAAGGTTTGTATGTGTTTTCATTCTTAGGTTTCATGATTGGATTACATTTATACATGTATGGGTAAAAATGTATAATAAGAATGGTTGTCTAGAATAAGATTTTTTTATTAGCGAATAAAAAAGATACTACACGGTCATAATTTTTTTTTGTTATTTGGAGTGATGATGAATCATTATATAGAATTTTAATGACATTTGTTTGGGTTAATTGGTGGTTGCTGATCACAACAAAATCATAAAGATTTGTAAATTAATTTCTTGTGTTTAAAAGTATTAAAGAACCTTAGATAAGATATTATACATATATTATAGTCTGTTTCAACAATCATAAAGGTTCTGTGGCCATAATTGAAGATGGTAATTGAAATTGAAAACATGGTGTCCTTGAATGTGATAAATTAACACATCTCATGTGGTGTTTTTATTTCTAGTATAAAATAAGGGGAAAATACATATAATGAATAATTATTACATTATAACAACAAAATTAAATTAAATTTAAGGCACTCGATTCATCCCAACATTTGTATGAATGTAGGTGAATAAAGAATAAAAAAATAAATAAATATAAAGTAAAAGAAATGAAAATAGGAATTTATCCCTTAGAGTATTCTTCCTTGAGAACCTCTTATAAGAGATATTTTGACCTTATTGTGAGAAAAAGGGATTTTGGCTATGAGGTTGGAGCCTGGGAAGATATTTGAGAATAATTTCAAATAGGAACAAGGCTTGAGAGAAGTGGATAGAAGAGGTAGTGATGGGGGTTTTATAGTGGAGGAGAGGAGGGTTTAACCATTATTTTAATCATTATTTTATTATTTTTCCAATGATAACCAGTAATATTTATTATTGTGACCTAAAATAGTAATAAGTTCATGTGTGTTCAGAACAATGATAATTTTCATTATCCATGACGCATGCATGATGGAGAAATTAACTTATTCAGCATATTTTGTAAATTATTGAATTTCACTATTCACCAAAAAATCCTGTATTTCAGAAAAATCCCAAAACAACACCCTAACATTTATTCATTGTGTATAATTCATAAATGAACTAAATTTTTTGAAAATAATTTCCTAATAATTTAAAATTTAATTTTTAAATAAAATTTTATGTTATTTGAATAAACAAAATTAAAACAATAACTAATTTTATAACACCTAAAAAAATAAAGGTCCCATAGAATTATCTTATAACCGTAACACAATAAAATAACAGCTTATGATTTCATTTTATTTTAATAAATTTTCACTTTAAATTATTAAATTAATCAAAAAAGTGTAATAAAATATTTATGACATACACAAATACCAATACTAATTCTATGATAATTTTTCTCGTATATGATTTCTAAATTGTATTTATACATTAATGGGTGAATTTTCTATTTTTGGTTGATTTACTACTCAATACTATTCAATATTATTCATTAGGGTATGTTACTATTCATAAGGGTATGTTACTTTTCAATAAAAAATATGTTGATTCTATAAGACTCTAAATATCATACCGAATGCAACTGTTGATGTCAGTTTTTCGAAATTTCAATCACAGAGATAATAAAAATATGTTTACTAGATTGGTTGTAATAAAGTGGTCTTTTTTAGAGACTTTGTGTTTCATGAATTCAATATTACATTTATGTAAAAATTCTTGGATTGTTACATTCTCCCATCTTTAAAAAAATTTCATCGTCGAAATTCACATAATGTTACCTCAAAAAAATTGGGTAGTTCTTCATCATAATCTCCTGGGGATCCCACATTGCCTCTTCGATTTTAGGATTTATCTAATGTAACTTTTCCAATAAATTCGTTTGATTCCTCCACACATATTCATTAGTGTACAGAAACCGGATAGACTCTTCACAGTAAGATAGGTCAGGTTTCATTTCATTACCTTCAGATGTGAGGACATGTGTTGGGTTTAGCATGTAATTTCTCTACAGTGAGTCACGGAATAGATTGTGTAATTTAGATATGTTTGGTGGCATAGAAAAATGATAATCAACCACTCTAATTATCTCCCAAATTTCAAAAGGGAATGTATACCTTGGGTTAAGCATCCATTTCTTTCCATATCTTATAACACTATTCCATGGAGATAATTTTAAGAAAACATGATCTCACACTTGAAATTGAAAATTCCTTCCTTAGATTAATAGTGTATATTTTATGTCTGCTTTGAGCTGCTTTGATATATATTTTAATAGTATTTACCTTCACTGTTATTTCCTCCACATACTCTGGTCCCACAAGCTTCCTTTTTTTTAACTTCATCCCATCAAGTTGGTGTACAACATCTCTTTCCATACAATGGTTTATATGGTTCCATTTCAGTACTTAAATGGATACTATTTTTTTAGAAAAATTACACTAATGGTAAATATTGACCCCACATACCATGAAGGTCAATTGAAAATGATCTCAACATGTTCTCTATGGTTTGGATCATCCTTTCTGATTTCCCATCAGTTTGAGGATGATAATCAGTACTCATATAAAGCATAGTGTCCAATTAATTTTGATTACATTTCTAGAATTTCAATGTAAATGGAAGATCGCAGTCATGAACTATTGAAATAGGTTCTCTTGAAGGTCTTAAAACTTCATTAATATAGATTCGTGCAATATTCCCCTGTGTAAAAACCTTCTTTATAGTTATTAAATGTGAATATTTTGGATGTCGATCAATAATTGCTCGTATTTTATTATTCCTTAATAGAGTTTTTGGGAATTCCCCTGAACAAATACATGGCTGTGTCAACCCATTTCCATGTAGGAATAGGTAGAGGTTTCATGACTCCTCTAGGATGTTATCAGTAAGCCTTCACTTGTTGACTGACTAAACATCTTGATAGAAAATCAACAATTTCCTACTTCTTGATGTCCCACTAGAAATGTTCATTCAAATATCAATACATTTTAGTGTTACTAGGGTGTATTGAGATATTCGAGCTATAGGAATCATATAGTGACTCCCTTTTCATCTTCAGTATAGAGGGAACACATATCCTTTTACCAACTTTCAGAATTCCATCTTCATATACGATGTCAGCCAACATTCCATCTTTTACAGCATTAATTTTCTTTTAGAGGTTATCATCATCAGGTTGTGAGCTTTTAGTCCTTTATAATAAATATGGTTGTACAACCAATTGAAAATGTAATGATGTCTAACCTTCTATTATAATTCCCATATCTATACTTATTATATCCATGAAAATAGGATCTATTTCAATCCTCATTTTGGTGAAAACTCCATGATCCTTCCTACTCAATGTATCTTCTATCTTATTTTCTTTTCTTGGGTGGTAGTGTATATAATAATCATAATCCTTGAGTTGTTCGAGACATCATCATTGCCTCATGTTGAGTTCATTATTTGAGATGATATACATTAAACTCTTTTGATCAGTATATATCTCACATATTTCACCAATGAGATAGTGTCTCTATGTCTTCATAGAAAACATTACAGTTTCTATCTCAAGATTACGAGTATGATAGTTTTATTAAGAAATTTTTAGCTGCCTTGATGCATAGAAAATAACTCTATCATTATTCATAAGGATAGAACCAAGTCATTCTTTGACGCATCACCATAGATCACAAACCCATCATTCTCTGATGGTAGAGTCAAGAACAAATCAGTCCACAATACCCTCTTCAATTCAACAAATCATTGCTCACATTCTTCTGACCATAATAACATAACCCCATTACATGTAATCTTGGACAATAGGTGGGATAAACTGGATATTTAATGAACGAAACACTGATAATAACCTAATAAACTAATAAAACTACATACATCGATTATGTTTATTAGAGTATGACATTCTTTCACAACATTCGTCTTCTCGTGATCAATAAATATTACACCCTTAGAGACAATTTGGAAACGAAAGGAAACTTATTGAATCCAAAATTCACACTTGCTAAACTTCCCATAAAATTCATTTCTTCTATGTTTCATCAGAATAGTGAACAAGTGATTTTCATGATATTCGTCTGTTTTGGAGAATACCAACATATCCTCAATGAATGTCACAAAAAATTCAACAAGTTATTCCTTGGAATCTCTATTCATTAGATCCATGAAAACTGAGGGTTCATTACTCAGTACAAATTGAATTATTGTAAACTCATATATTCCCATACCTAGTTTGAAATGATTTCTTTGGAATGTATTCCTTCTTTACTAGAAAATGATGATATCTAGATGAAAGGTCAATGTTTGAAAAATATTGCGCTCGAGGATGTTTATCAAATAAATAATAAATGTTTGGTAAGGAATACTTGTTCTTTATTATTATAGCATTGATCTCACTGTAGTCAATCCACATCCTCATATATCAATATTTCTTCTTAATGAAATGAACAGGGGATCCCCATGGGGAATCCCTAGTGGTATTAAATACATTATCCCTCAATTACTCTAGTTTTTTCATTAGTACAACTAATTCCACTATTCCCAATCTATATGGAGTGTTTTATATAGGACTTGTACTAAGAACTAAATCAATATGGAACTCAACTTCCTATTCTGGAGGATGTCCTTGTAAATACTTTGGAAACACATCCACATATTCTTTCACAATTGTTATGTACTCTAATTGATCATTCTTTTCCTCACCTATAGATATTGCCTTCCCTTCCTCCACCTTAATTTAATTCTATAGAGAAATAGGGGTGGATCTAGATAAGAATTTGTTGGTGTGTTTCTACTCTTAAGATACGGGATTCAACACTATTCTCAAAAATCATAACATCCCTCTTATTTAAATAGATATTAACATCATTATGTGAAATACAAAGCATACCAATGATTATATAGAAGTCAATCATGGGTATGATGATAATATTAGAAACTAATTAACATTTATGTGTCATTAAGGGGAATGATCAACCCATCATTACTGTAATGATACATCCCCAATGATTCATGACTGATAAATACTTTAAAAATAAAATTGAACATATCTACTTTTCAAGGAAAACTATGATGATATAAAAGAATACAATGATCTAGATTGAAATAAAGTGTTGGCTATGTTTGAGGAAATTATTAAAGTACCTCCCACCACATCATTAGGAACTTCAACCTCAATGGTTGTGAGGGCATAAGCGATCTATTTATACCTTGGCCTTCTCTAGGGAACATTCCCCTAACTACTAGGACAGTTATGTGCATAATATACCATATCCCTGTAGTTGTTTCATTGAACATTTGTAGCTTTTTCCCCTTAAAATCCCAATATAGGTTTCCTTTTCTCCATACTTATAATAGACTCCCATTCCCTTTTAGTATGTTCCAGGGTGTTTCATCCCACAATTATTGTTGGACGAAAGGTCAACACTTCCCTTCTTCCCTCTTTCCTTATATTCTTTTCTAGAGTTTTCAGTAGCCATATTTTTCTCGTTATTTCTATTGAAGTCATTGGGCTTATATAATTCCATTCCTATCTTAACAGAACAAGAGACTATATCTCCATATGATGAGGTACTTTGGGAGACTAGATCCCTTCATAGTAGTGGTGTTCAACCATCAATGAATCATTCAATATCCCCCCCAGAATACGTATGTATTACACCACATGTATTTTTAACCTTTTAAAGTTGGATTCATACATGGAAACATTTTGATCATAATTCTATCATAGATTTAAGAATTGGCTTTCTATACCTGCTCGTTGTTCATGGGGGAAATATTTTACTATGAATAATTCCTTTAAAACCATCCATTTTATCTCTTTTATTTCTTCTTCCTCCTTTTTGATTTGGATTAACATTCACCCTTGATCTGAATCTTCTCATAGATGATAAAATTCCATGAAAACCTTCTCACTTTTAGTACATCCAAAAGAAAGAAATATATTCTCTAGGGACCTTATACACTTCTATGCTACAAATGGGTTTGTAGTCCCATTGAATGATGGAGTCTATTGTCGCATAAATCAATCCAACAAATCTCCTCCATGTTGTGGATTAGGATTCTCTATATAGGTAAGGTTATTTTTCATAACCTTAGTAGGTTGTTCTTGTATAGTTATATGTTGTTAATCACAAGTAATAGATCCATATCCAACATCATTATCTTGCATCGGAGGGAAATTTTTGCATGGGATATATGTGTTCATTCGGTTTCCATTTCTTCCACTAGGATCCATTTTTATATAATGACATAAGTAGATTAGGTTATGAATCATAATGTATAAACTCAACTTAGAAAAATAATTAGCATAAATTGTAATATTATGAGTTCTTAATCCCATTATCACAAACATAGTTTCTTTGAAGAGAAATTTACATTTAAATCCTACATAATGGCTTGTAATGAAAATGTCATTTATCATAAGAATAACCCCTAGAAGTGTCAAACGAAGTGCACAGTAAGGCCCATTTTGTGTACTAGGATACCCGAGTCAAGCCCAAATCTTCTTGATGAATATTTCCTTCCTATGTACATCTATTCCAGAACCACGTCCACTTGTAGTATTTTTAGAGGGATGTATTTTCTATAAATATCCACATAATCTGTACCTTACAAATATTCCAGGATATTCTTGTTTGTTTATCCTCAAATACTATCTTAGGAGTTTGTTACCTAATAAATTCTTTCTCAATGTAGATTCTAAGTATTCTACTAAACATCCTTTGATACCAACTCTAGGGACCCAACCCTAGTTTATCGGATCTAGTGACTTATTTTATTAAATTGGCATAAAAAATTGGAATATGCATCCTGATGAACCAAGTAGTTTAGTATTTTTGGAAAACCATATATGTACATATGTTCGACATTACCACTTGAAAGGAAATACAACATATAAACTACTTTGAAAACATCCCTAACTTATTGGTTATTTCTGCATGTCATTCATAATATACGTATGCATGTCCTGGAAAAATGAAACATAAGAAAGTGGTGATCTCAAACACTCAGTAAGGGTATGAAATATAGTGGAATATATAATAAATATAAACATTATGCATTATGAATCACTTAAAAATGTATGCCTTTAAAAATGAACTTGAAGAGTTTATGGTAGGAATAAGAAATAAATAAATAAATCCATAATAAAAAATAATCATATGTATTATACTAGTTGAATAACCACATGAATTATCAATTACTAGTTTCAAAATTAGAGATTTCAAAATGCAGGACATCATAACCATACAGTTAAGGCCTCATGCTAAGACCATATATATCCATTTTGTCAAGGCCTCTTGCCAAGACCATATATTGTCTCATGAGACCTATCGATGAACAGAGGTCCTATAGAGGGTCCCACACAACACATACTATGTTTAATTTATTCCCCATATGAATGGGTATAAACATAAATATCATATATAATCATATTTAAACCAATATATGAAAGGTAAATAACATTCCCTAAACATTAAGCACAAACACTAACCATTATGAGTAAATTGGTGAATGGTTTTAATATTGAACATCAATATTCAAAACACAGTGAATGATATCAGAATATATTAACCACATTTAGACATGTGAATAAACAAGAGTGTTGAAATGGGTGAAAATACACTTTTAAAATAATTGTGTAATTCTTGTTATAAAACCCCTTTTACTTGGAAAAGAATAATTATTTTTGAAAATTATCTTCATAAAACCAGAATAATTTAAGGTATCATTATCATAATAAAAATTAATTTTATGAGAATAATTTTTTTCATAAACATATTATAGAGTGCACTTTAAAAGAGGTAATAATTGAGAAATTCTATTGAATCGGGATTGTATTTCCGGAAGAATTTTTGAAAGTTCCTTATAATACATGTAACTCCACATAAAATAAAGAAGGATAATAGTTGGTAAAAATATGTAGAAAATTAATATATAATTTAACAGGGTTACATAATAATACAATAATATTTCATTTAGGTGTGTATAAAATAAATGTAACTTGAATGAAAATGGAGGTTCTAGTGGAAAACCCTTTTATCTATGTCTGAAGGTGTTCCTCACATGATTTTAATGGCCTAAATAATAAAATTTACATTCATAATTTATGGGTTAAGGAACATAATCTACATTTAATTAATTTATTGTAATCTTATTAGGTTCATTCATGACATTTTATGTGTTAAGAGATTCAATTCCATTATTTGGGAGCATTTTCTTCCTTGGTACTCATGAGTAGATTAATTATATTCATCCACGGGGAAACATGTAGAATGAGAATGGTTGTACTGAATATATTTTTTATGTTATTAGTGAACAAACATTAGATTACATGGTCATAAAACTCCTTGGGTTATTGGGTGTCAAGATGAATCTTTATATAAAATATTAATGAAAATTGTTTGGGTAAATTGTTGGTTCTTGATCATAACGAACTCATTTTGATTTAAGAATTAATATCATTTGACAAAAGGATTCCATAACATCAAATAACTTATAATACATATATTATAGTCTTTTTCAACCATCACAATGGTTTCATTACCATAATTGAAAATGGTAATAGAAATTGAAAACCCGTCGTCCTTGAATGTAATAAATTAACACATATCGGATGGTGTATTAATTTCTATTATAAAAGATGGGAAAGGAAATATGAATAATAATTATTAATTTATTATTAAAAACATTACATTACATGTATGTTACAAGATTAATCATTGCATCTGGATGAATTGTGTTGAGGAATGAAAAAAGAAAAGAAAGAAACATAAAATAAAATAAATGAAAATTAGAATTTACCTCTTGAAGTAATATTCTATTAGATCCTCATTAAGGGAGAGATTTAGGTATTTTTAGGAGACCAATGTGTGGACCCATATATTATTTTTAGGAATTTTTTTCCTTTCTGGTTATTTTTGAGAAAAATCGGAGTTTTTTTTAAATTTCAAGAGTACACACTGTGTAATTTATGTACACATCGTGTACTCTATTGTCGCAGGTGACCGTGTACTGGCCAGGTTGAATCTAGGTACAAGGTCGTGTGTGGTAACCTAGAGACCACCTAAAGTTGAGGCCGTAAAATGCAATTACATATTGTGTACTTTTAATTAACAAGCCATGTACATTCTTTTTCCACTAAACAGACCAGGGTCACGTTTGACAGACAAAACACACTTATTCTTGACCTATCTCACCCAGGAGCATCCTTAAGACAACAAATCTTTTCTGAGACCCCAAATAATTTTCCATTATCTGAATCGACCATCTTCAATTGCGTTGGAATCACATCGATGAGTTCACCTATATTCTTCAACTTCATCCCTTGATTTCTCCTCTTCTACGAGTTATCGTTGGTTGATCGTTTTTAACATTTTTGAAGATCTATGACATTATAGAGAGATTCAAGGCCTGATGTTCATGTATATAAATCTCACAATTCCATGGTAGGTGGTTTTTTTCTGTAGTTATTCTCTAAATATTATGTGCAAAAGATCCCAATACCCAGGAATGGTGTATTACCTGATTGTGGTTTTAACCCTATTGTTACATTCTATGCCTTGTTTTTTTGGATAGAGGTTAATTCTTGTGAATAGGGTTAACATCTCCATGCTATGAATTTTTGTCACATGTTTTATAGTTTTTAACCGTTGGTCCAGCTGGGTCTGCTAGGCTACTGATTTTCTTTCCATGACAAGAGTATTTAGGATGGAGGGATTGTTAACTAACAATCTATGGTATGTTATAGATTTTTTATCGAAGTAGTTTTTGAGGTTTACATTGGATTGCACATATCATTTTTGCACGACTGACTTACACAGGGCCATGATAACCTGGTGTAGTAGACCACAGGGATAATGAACATTGAGAGATTCTCCAGAGTGTCTGTTTACTGTTACCATACAAGACCATAGGGGGGATATACTTTGTGATCCATCAATGTGTCTGTAGTTTCCTTGATATGGGCCATAGGGGGAATTGGACATTGAGTGCTTCCTCAGAGTTTCTATTAGTCTTCGATATGAGACCACAACGGGGAATTGACGTTGAGTGCTTCCTCAGAGTGACTTTGATAAAGCCAAACCAAAGTGGTTAGACTATGTGTACCTCCTAGAGAGTTTCTTGTGTTTGTTTTTCTTGAACCCGAGTGTTTAGGCTATGATTAATTCCCAATAGGTTACCTCCATTTGGTTAGCTAATTACTTGACATGTGAAAATCAATGCCTTTGAAATTGTAGGATTGTAACTCTGTGTACTTCCTTGTTTACCGCTTCATTTTGTTTACTACCTTCCATATATATTCACTAACTTTTAGGCATAGATCTTTAGGTGGTTTCCTACTGGGATTAGTCTAACACTCTATTTGGGACAGGATTTTGGGCCCAAACAGATTATATTGATGTAGGTATAGATAAGGGAAAGGGCCCTTCTACTTTAGGTACTTGATTGCTGCAGAGCTAGGGAGCATGGGACCAAGATGAGGCTTACGATTTTGTAGAGAATTTTATATATTTTTAGTTGTGAATTGGTTTAGTATTATATTCCATCATTGTGACTTGTTTGGATGCTTTCCTAGACATATTTCTCATGAATCATATATATATGCGTGCTCCAGCTGTTTAATACTTCTGATGTTTACATATTGGATGTCTCAATTCATCCCCTAATTATATCTATTTTATATCTACTTTGTTACTCTACCAATGCGGGCATAGTTTCTCAAATATCACACCCAAGTTCATCACTGCTAGTCGGAAACCTCTGGCATTTGGGGGAATGCTCTTGAGGCCATGTGACCAACCGGGTATGGGGCACCTCTCGGCGGCTCCCAGAACCATGACATTACAAAGTGGTATCAAAGGGTTCTTTCCTTATTATATTATTTTTTGGAGCCTATATCGAGGGATAAGAAGGAAATTGGTACTTGGAATTATGATGTGCCTAGGAGTAGGTAACCCGTGTACAGGGAAAAGCCAACTCACCTCGTTGTTGCAATTTTTCTGATTTTGCAATTTTTACAGTTGATTTGATTTCACTATTGGGTGATTCACATGTTTTGTGCTATTATCATTGATATTATTAAATTTATATTTCTATTTCAACCCAATGATATTAGGGTAATCCATCTCAATCATCATATAGGAACTTGTTAAAAATCACATGTCATGCATTCCTTCCATACCATTTAAAGTGCATTATTGATTGCTTGTTATTGTGATAGATGTTGTGCTAAATATGAATGCTGTTGTGATAGATTCCTTGATAGAATACCTACTTTTGATAGGGTATTAATTTGTGTAAGGTATCATTTGAATAAACTCCAAACTTTTGTTCATGAGTTGTTATGGGCCCTCACGGATAGGAATTTGGTGGATCATTACACTGTTATGCTTGAAAATGACATGTATAAGATTCCACGATTTGATTCGTGGGGAGAATGTGCCCTCATGGATTAGAATTTGGCACCGTAATGTTTGTTTCAGTGTTTTCTGGGTTCCGGAGCAGTTTCTGAGGCTTACTGTCTAGATGAACCCTGAATACATGGGGTGTAATGATAAATACATGCCTTGTTTCCTTCTATCAGGAAGGACCTTTTTTTCTTATGTACACTTTGTATATTGTATGTACACACCGTGTAGTCTCTAACCGTGTCACTAACTGTGTGGGCAGATACACGGGGAAGGGAAATCAAGGTAGAACATGTTGTGTGCTGGATGTACACACCGTGTTGTGTAGACCATTTGTCAACCTGTGTGAATAACGACATGGATGGGTGAAAACTTAAGTCATAAATATTGTGTCAAGATTTATCATGTCGTGTAGTGTATCTTGTGATTCCGACCATGCCACAAACAACATGGGTCGGTTAAATCTTGCTAGTACAGGCTGTGTAGAGTGAGTCGTGTTACTTTCCATGTGACTAACAAAATTGGCCAGTGATGTTCGTCTAGTTCTCATTATTTTTGGAACTAACATGTTGTGTAGTCTAGTTCTAGGAGAACCGTGTGGCATAGCCGTGTAGAAGAACTCAGGTATGGGAAAAGGATTCAAGTACACATTGTGTGTTAGGACTATATTTCATGTGTATGTAGTGTTACATGACCTGATTTGGCAGAAGTACACACCCCTGTGAATGCTTAAGGTAACACCCCGTGTACTCATTACACACGCTGTGTATCCATGTTTTGAAAAACATGAATGTTTTCTTTATCTTTTTCCTTTATTAAACTTCTATGTTTCAATCCCTCCTAATCTTCATCTCAGGAGTGTACTTGACCTTACAGAGTCATGCCACTGAGACGTCCTCCGGTTTTCTTCCCGTTATTGGGAAGTGACCAGACACTGGATATGGCTAATTAGGGACTACTAGAAGATCCTTCAGTTGTTTCATTCTTGGCACCAGTTGACATTCTAGACACAGATTCTGACACATAGTACCGAGAGGGATTTATGCGGTTCATGTAGAACTTCCGAGGAGTAATCAATCATTCCCCTTCCATGGCAGAGTTGATGTGGGTTTTCGAGCAGCAGCATCCTCTCACCTTCATAGGGGAATGAGCACCATAGGCTATAGAGTCATGGTTAGAAGCCATCCATTCTATCTTAGAGAATCTATAGATTCGTCCATTGATAAGGGTGAAGGTCTCTATTTATATGCTTTAGGAAACTACCAAGAGATGGTGGGATGTTATCCCATAGGTAGGACGCCAGTAGGTATTGGTGTGGGACGAGTATCAGCATGCCTTTTATGAGTACTTATACCCAGAGACTTTTAGGGTTGTTCGAGCCCGAGAGTTCATGAGTTTGGAGTAGGGTACTCTTTTTTAAGGAGTATTTTTCTCACTTCACAGAGCTGAAATGCTTCATGCATATTCTAGGAGGTGATGAGTTATTTCTAGAAAGGTAGTTGGGGATGGTCTCAGGAACAACATCAGATTCCAGGAAAACATCTTTAGGTTGAATTTTATCACTTCTATAGTCAACCAGGATATCATCATGGAACACAATCTGAGGTTTCTAGAGTGGTGAGCTTGGGAAGTTCGGCATCCGGAGTTGATATCACTCCTATTGACATCAGGAAGTGTCATAGGGAGTCTAAGCGCGAAAATCATTGTGTGAAAGAGACATCTTCTGGTAGCTAGGTGGTGTGCTATGATTGTGGGAAGAGGGTGAATACGAGGCCACATTGTTCGATAGAACTAGTGGAGGGTCGATCATGTGGAATGATGGTTCATCATTAGCACTTCTGTCGGATCTTATCACTAGCAGCGGGTGACAGGGGGTTTTCTATGACTCCTCATTCAGAAGCAGCACCACTGGTTTCTCATTATCTAGGGAACTAAAGTTCTTCTGGACAATCAGGCAGAGGTGGATGTCGTGGCCATGGTAGCCAGTCACCAGGCTTTCAGTGAAAACAGGGTGGATCAGCTCAACGTGGTAGGGCAGAGTCGCAGGTCTGTGGTGCGGGTCAAAATTTTTCAGTGGAGTAGACCCAGAAGAATCAGGATCCCAGACCCTTTACAGTTTGAGGTATGATCCAAGTGGCCTCAATTTTGGCTTAATCTCTTTTCGATATAGTGGCATCCCATTGCATTATATCTATTGATTTTTTTGAGAGCCTTGGGATCTGTATCTTTTCTTATGTTGATATATTGACACTAGACACACTGTTTGGGACAAGAATGGCTAGTGTACGTCATTTCAAGGAGTTCCTTCTAGAGTTTTGTGGGTGTCCCTTCTTGTGGCACCTTTATGTACTAGAGATGACATGCTATTATTTCATTCTCGATATGGACTAGTTAGTTCCCATCTAGATTATTATTGATTTCTATCATCATAGGGTGAGTTTCACATCACCGGAGGGCGGATCGTTTCACCACAAGGGCTAGTGGGATGTCCAGGCGAGCATAGTAGGACCCGAGCATCATGGGTTGGGAGGAATAACTTCCAAGATTATGGGTCTATATCTGGATGACCAGGGGACTTACCAGATGAACTTTCCTCTAGTGGTGGATCGTCTAAGGTATGTCTTTCTAGAGGAAATTTAAGGTTTTCCTCTAGAGTGAGTGGTGGACTATTCTGTTGAGCTTGTTCCATGAGCGTCACCGGTGTCCATTCCTCCTTATAGAATGGCTACACCAGAGTTACAGGAGATGAAAAAGTAGTTGTAGGAGTTGTAGGCTATGGGGTTCATCCAGCCAGCTATATCTCCTTAGTGTTCACCTATCCAGTTTGCGAATAAGGTGGATGGTACCCCCTGACATTGTGTGGATTATTGGAATTTGAACCAGTTGTTAGTTATGAACGGATATCCCTTACCGAGGATTGATGATCTCTTTGATTAGCTTTGAGGAGCTCGGGTGTTCTCAATGATTGAATTGATATCTAGTTATCATCAGTTGCACGTTATACCATCAAATGTACTGCATAAATCCTTTAGGAGCATTTATGGTCTATAATAGTTTGTGGTTATTCAGTTCGGTCTCATAAACGCACCTATATTATTCATGGAACTGATGAACCGAGTGTTCCATCTGTACATGGATTATTTCATTGTAGTCTCCATGGATTATATCATGGTGTACTCTCACACTTGACACGACCATGACATACATCTTGAGATCGTTCTTAGTACACTATGGGAGTATCATTTACATGGTAAGCTCTCAAAATGCCACTTTTGGATGGACCAAATTCACTTATTGGGTCATTTTAGGACAGAGAAAAGAGTATCAGTTGACCTAGAGAAACAGATAGTAGTAGATTTCTCGGAGAAGCCAAAGAACTTATTTGAGGTATAGAGTTTTCTAGGGATGTTCAGTTACTATAAAAATTTGATACAATTCTTATCACACTTAGCAACGCCACTAACGGGCCTAACTAAGAAGTGAATTAAGTAATTGTAGTCAAAATTTTGCAAGTCTTCCTTTCAGAAGAAGAAAGGGAGGTTTACATCAACACCGATATTAGTTCTTTCAGAGTCGGGTAAGAGATATATTGTCTACTATGATTAATAATGTATCAGGATGGAGGATGTGCATATGTAGGGAGAAGGAGTCAATGTGTACTGGTCTCGGTAGTTGAGGCCACATGAGAGGAACTACCTAATGCAGGATCTTTAACGGGCTACAGTTGTTCATGATTTATACTGTTGGAGACATTATCTTCTGGGAGAGAATTTTGTGGTTTTCACAGACCACCAGAGTCTCGTGTTTATTTCCACTCAGTGAAATCTGAATTTGAGACAGTGAAGGTGGTTTGAGTATCTTCAGTATTTCGATTTTGATCTTTCCTACATTCCTGGGAAGCGAAACACAGTGGCCGATATGTTGATCAGGAGGACTCAGATACAGGCAGTTCAAGAGGCCAGTAGTGAGTGGGAGCATATGGATTCGTTCTTATAAATGCATTTGGAGGTGCACGATAGTTAGGGGATGATTTTTTTCTCTTCTGTGGTGGTTACCTCGACTCTACATGATCGTGTGATAATGAGGAATCTATCAGTTTCGGAAGGCCTAGTCATTAGTAAGAGTTTTGTAGGATAGGACCCTATTCATGGATAAACAGTAGGCGAGGATTAGATCATGCATTTTCATGGGTGCATATGGGTTTCATCAGACATATGCGAATATCTGATTTGGAACTTTTATTCATCAGTTTGGGAAGTTCATTCGGGTGTCACAAAGACGTATCATGATCTACAACATCAGTTTTGGTGGCCAGGTATGAAAATAGATGTTGTTGTGTTTGTCATGTGATGTTCCACATGTCAGCAGGAGATGGTGGAGAATCAGTGACTAGGAGGGATTTTGCAGTAGTTACCCATTCTCAAAAAGAAGTGGAATGATGTCACCATAGACTTTGTGATAGGTTTGTCGAGGTCTCCTGGAGGGAATGATGTAGTTTGGGTTCTCATTCACAGACTCACGAAGGTTTCTCACTTATGTCCAATCAATGAGACCTTCAGTTTTAATGAGGTAGGAGTGTTGTACATCTAGGAAATTGTTCATCTACATGGGGTTCCACCCACCATTTTTTCATATAAGGATGCCCATTTAACTTCTTGGGTCTGGCAGGGACTTCATAAGGCTTTGGGTACATAGGTACTTTTGAGTACAACATACCATCCCCAGACAAATGGCTTGTCCAAGCATACAATTTAAGTGCTTGAGGAAATGATTCAAGCATGCATCCAGGATTCTATAGGCTCTTTGGAGAAGCAAAAACCAGTTGTGGAGTTTACCTACAATAATAGTTTTCCAGAAAATATTCAGATATCACCTTTTGATGCTTTGTACGGTAGGCCATGCCGATCTCCCTTATTTTGTCTGGAGGTAGGAGAGGAAGCTATGATGGGACCTCATCTTGTCCGGAAGACAACAGAGAAGAGAGAGTTGATTCGGAAGAGGATGGATACTGCACAGTCAAAATAGAAGTCTTATGTTGATCAATGGAGATGACCTCTGGAGATCGAGGTCAGGTATCAGGTTTTCCTGCATGTCACACTGAGGTTGGGACACGGGAGGATTAGGAAACATAATAAGCTTTCACCAAGATATGTCGGGTCGTTTGAGGTGTTAGGGAGAGTCGGGTCGGTTTCCAATTGGATTTATTTACATCAGAGGTACCAGGCTATGCATGATTTCTTCCACGTTTCTCTGCTCTAAAGATACTTCTCAGACCCATCTCATGTTTCCAACCCGAGGAGGTTGAGGTCGAGGTGGACGCCACATTCGAGGAGCTTCATATCTGGATTGTTGATCGAAATGTGAAGGTTCTTTGTGGACTGTCTATTCCTTTGGTACGAGTGCTATGGAAGCACAAGCAAGTATATAACGAGACCTAGGAGAGAGAGGCTGATATACGATCATAGTCGATGAACCTGTTTGAGGATTATTCTTTTATTCCGACTTTGTAGGGAAATTAGAGGACGAATTTCTTTAAGGGGGGAAATTTTTATGAACCCAGATCTTCTATCCAGATATTTTTTTTTATTTTCTGGTTGTTTTTTAGAAAAAGAGTATTTTTTTGAAATTTCTGGAGTACATACCGTGTACTTTAAGTACATGTTATGTACTCAATTGTTGCGGGTGACCGTGTGCTTTCCGAGTAGAATCTGAGTACACGGACGTGTGTGTTGAACCAGAGTCCACCTAAATCAGAGGCTGAAAAAGGTATGTACACACCATGTACTTTTAAAGAACATGTTGTGTACCTTCTTTTTTTTATTAAACATAACAGGGTCGCATCTGAAGGAAAAAACACATTTCTTCTTGACCTATATCATCCATGATCATCCCTACAGCTACAGATCTTCTTCGATCCCCTGACACATCATACGTTCTCTGAATCTACCACCTTCGATTTCATTGGAATTTCATCAGTGAGTTATCATTTCTTCTTGAACATCATCTCCTGATTTCTCCTCTTCTGCGAGTTATCCTCAGTTTAACATTTTTAATGCTTTTGAAGATCTATGACATTATAGGGAGATTAAAGGACTAAAATTCCATATATTGATCTCATGATGCCAAGGTAGGTGGTTTGTGCATTTTTGTATTTAGTCTTTGAATTTTATGTGCAAAAGTATACAATACCCAAGAATGGTGTATTGTGTGTCTATGGATTTAGCACTATTATTACCTATTATGCCCTGTTTGTTTGGATAGTGTTTAATTGTTGGGGATAAGGTTAACCTTCCTAGGTTGTGGATAAATTCCAATGTTTTCTTGTTTTTGACCGTTGATCTAGCTTTATTTGTGAGGCTGCTGCTTTTATTTCCATGCCTAGTATTGTTAGGATGGAGTGATTGTTATCTGGCATGCTATGATATGTTGTAGATTGTTTATCCAAGTATTTATTGATGTTTACTTTGGCTTCCACATATCATTTTCACACGACTGAATTACATAGGACCATGAGATCCTGGTGTAGTAGACCATAGGAAGAATAGACTTTGAGGGATTTTCCAGAGTGTCTGTTTACTTTTACGTTGCTAGACCATAGGGGGGATGAACTTTTTTCTCCCTTAGAGTGTTTTTAGTTTCCTAGGTACGGGACACAAGGGGAATTGTACATTGAGTGCTTCCTCAGAGTGCCTATTAGTTACAGATACGAGACCACAGGTGGAATTTACAGTGAGGTCTTCCTCAGAGTGTCTTTGCTAAAGATGAACCAGAGGGGCCCGATTGTGTGTACCTTCCACAGGGTTTCTTGTGTTTGTTTTGATTGAACCAGAGGGGCTAGGCTGTGAGTACATCCTAGAGGGTTAACTTCTTTTGATTAGATGCTTTCCTGATATATGAAAATGAATTCATTTGAAATTGTAGGATTGTTACTATGTGTACTTCCATGTTTACTGCATCATTTTGTTTATTTTTTGTCATATATATTCATTGATAGTTAGGCACATATCTTTGGGTGGTTTCCTACTAGGATTAGTCTCACACACTGTTTGGGTCATGCTTTTGGGCCCAAAAAATTATATTACTACACGTATAGATAAGGGAAAGTGCCCTTCTACTTCAGTTACTTGATTGTTGCGGTGCTGGGAAGCATGGGACCAAGATGAGGCATGTGATGTTGTGGATCATTTCATATGTTTTCTATTATACTTTTGTTTAGTATTTTATTCCATCATTGGGGCTTGTTTGGCTACTTTCTTAGACATATGTATCCGACATCATATATATATATATGTGTGTGTGTGTGTGTTTGATCTAGTTGTTTATTACTTATTTTGTTTACCTATTTCATGTCTTACTACTTCAGCTCTTGCTATCTGTTTTACTTCCACTGTGTTAATCTGCCAGTGAGGGAGTATTTTCCCTATAATCAAACCCAAGGCCCTCGCTGCTAGTCGGCAGCTTCTAGCATTCGTGGAATTGCGCTTGAGGCCATGTGACTGACCTGGTAAGAGGCACCTTTGGGCGGCTCCCGAAATCGGGATGTTACACCAATGTCTGATAGAAGTGGGGGAGGAGATTGGGATGATATTTTAGATGAATTTATACTAGTAACAAGGTTTGAGATGAGTGAATAGAAAGGATTTTTGGGGTTTTATAGTGGAGGATAGGAGGGATTTCCCATTATTCTAATCATCATATTGTTATTTTGATAAATACCACCTGTAGTGTTGATCATTGTGACCAAAAACGGTAATAAGTGAATTTGATTTCATACCAATGGTGATTTACATCTTCCATGACCTTAGCATGAGGCAGAAAGTCACTTATTTAGCATATTTTTTAAATTATCAAATTTCACTATTCAAAAAATTCATGTATTTTAGAAAAATTCCAAAAAATCACAGTAACCATTTTTCAATGTGTGGATTTAAAAAATGAACTCGATTTTTTGAGAAATTTTTTTTTAAATATTTTTATTTTAATTTTTAAATAAATTAATAATTTATTCAAAAAAACAATATTACAACAGTAACTCATTTTATAACACCGTGAAAAAATAATCAAGGTCCCAAAAAAATATCTTATAACCATAAGACAATAAAATGAAAACTTATGATCACATTTTATGATAAAAAATTTCTATTTTAAATTATCAAAATAATTATAAAATATTTATGACATCCAAAAATACAAATACTTATACATTGATCGATTTTTCACCTATAAGATGTATAAATTATATTCATACATTCATGGGTGAAGTTTCTAATTTTTGGCCAATTTACTATTCATTAATATTTATTAAAATTCATAAGGGTATCTTACTATTCATAATGGTTTGTTACTATTCATCAAAAACAATGATGATTCTCTCAGACTCTAAATATCATTCTGAATGAAAATGTGTATGTCAGTTCTTCAAAATTACAATCACAGTGGTGGTAAAACTATGTTTACTAGCTATGTTTTTACAAACTGGTTTTTTTAGAAACTCATTGTTTCATGAATTCAATATTAAATTTATTTTCAATGTTTGGCATTTTACAAATACTCATTACATTACAAAAATACATGCTCAAAGACCGTAAAAGTTTAATGCCATTAGAAACATGGAAACAAAATATTCTATCCCGATTAAATATAATTGATAACTCTTATAAAGATTTACAAATTTAGTACTTCTACCTAAACTCATTCTCCATAACATGGGGAATAGAATCATAAGAAAGGCTTGAGCTCAGATGTTCAGTAAGCGTAAATAACGAAAATGCAGAAACATAACATGAAAAACGGGTATTGAAAATGAGCATAACATTTGAATATCATACCTTACATATTAGAGATCATAATAAATATAGGAATTTCGTAACCCATATATCATCATAGGATAAAGATCATAAGTCATGAAAGAATAACATTGGAATAAGATATGGAAATTATGGAATGCACATTTTTTGATAACATTTTTGTCATGTATAAGTAGAAACAGGTTCACTCATTAATTTAAGGACATGAAATCAGGCCCTACATCAACTTATGGACATGCAACCATGTCCATGCATATCATTGTGAACATGTAATCTGGTTAATGCATAACCTTATGGATATGAAACTAGGTCCATCAATAAGATTGTGAACACAAATCAGGTTCTTGTCTAACATTGAAAACATGTAATCAGGTTCATGCATAAACATATGGACATGCAACCAGGTCCATGCCAGATATTGAGAACATGTAATCAGGTTAACTCATAACATTGTGAACATGTAATCATGTTCAAGAATAAACTTATGGAAATGAAACCAGGTCCATGTATAACATTGTAAACATGTACTCAGGCTCTCACAAAACATATATATTCATGAGTCATTCATCATTACCCAATGCATTAGAAGGAGATATATGACCCACAAATCTCAAAATAAAATATTTCAATAATTTCTCATAATATAATATGACCTTCATCATATCATGAACAATAAAAAGATTTGGGTTGTATAAATATCTTATCATAACCCATGAAATGAAATGGGAATCATTAACATTTCATCATATCATAAACTATGGAAGTGATATAGGATTTATAATCAACTATCAAAATCATAACCCATGAAAAGAAGTTGGTTTCAAAAGAATATAACCCATGAAAGAGAAACATTTGTCATAAGCATGATTCCATCAACAAATAATCCTTTCAAGAAAGAACTTATATAAAACCGTTTTATTATTTACTTGATGGGCATGCGTAAAATCAACTAATTTCATTTAATAATGAAAATAATGTATAAGGGTAATTTGAAAACATTTCATGAGGAAAATATCATGGATTTATTGAAAAGTATCTTTAAAACATAAAACAATTTGAAATCATTTTCCTTCGAAAACACATTAATAAAATAAATATAACTCTTAAAAAAATATCAAAACCATTTTACTTTAAAACGTATAAAACAATAATGAAAATATATTGAAATTTTTTCCCATGAAAGCTTATCAAATATTATTCAGAACATTTTAAAATTAGTTTTCCTTGAAACCTTGTAAAATAAGATCGAAATTTGTTGTTACCATTTATTTGAAAATATATTTTTAATACATTTTCTAAAAAATTATCTTGTGAACATGAAAAGAATGATTCAAATTGTTGACAGAAGATAACTCTATACATGTTGTAAGAGGTAAAAAACATTCCTTTTTCATGATAAAAAGGGTATAACAATTCCATTTTTGGAAAGTGAAAAATAGATTCCTTTGGAATTTTTTTTGAATGAAAAAAAGTGTAAAAAAATATTTTAATGATCATAGGATATTAGTGTAATATACTTGGAACCCCTTTTTAGAATACCAGGTTTTCCGACCGAATAAAGTGTATAGTCTTGATTTCCTAAAAACACGTTACTAAATGTATTATGTAACAAGGAGTATAAATATGTTACCAATAAATGAGTATAGAATGAATAACTACAGGGGACGAAAATTCATGTATGTCTCCAGATATGGGTTGGATTATCTCATCAAAGGAAGCATAAACATAAACAATATTGAAAAGTAACGATATTGTTTCAATACATTCATCTCACATGGTAACATGGGATCTTTCTCTACATGTAATAAAATTAAATTACATGATGATTATAATTTCAGGAAAATATAAAAATTAGTGATATATAATTTAAAATTTAAATATACAAACCTCAAAAATAATTTAGGTGCATACCAAAAGACGAGTCTCAAATAAGGTAAATTAAGACAAAAATATTTTACTTATTTGGAATCTTTTAAAACTCAAACCCCATGAAATAAGTCCCATATAAAGAATATGAAAACATCCAAAACATTAATTAAACTAATCATTTTTTATATCCATGGTCTTTATACACACCACATAAATAGAATAGATTTTTAATAAAGCATGTATCTCATGTAAATAAAAAGTGCGAATAAATCTTGTTACTTTGTGTCTGGAATCTCATCGTAATAATTCAAACCACCTGTTTAAAAAATATAAATTTATTATAAATATTTTAAAGAACCATATTATTTTATCTAATACCATATATTGTTTTATTATGACATTGTAGTACTATCTTGTTAACAATATTGTGTTAAGTTTTCACTTTGGGTAATATCCACTTTACTATTCACATCTGTGTTAACTTATTATATCTTAGATATTTATACTTTATATCATGATTTACAGAATTTAAAACACAATAGAAATATCATGAATATAATTTATATGTTTATTTTAATAATATATATAATATATATGTATGAAATATAATATATCATTAATGGAGAGGGTAGGTCGTACGTACACATGAACGTTATTTTAGTTTTATTATATTGTTGATAGAATGGAAGTAAAATGCATATATGTATATATATGTATATATGTGTATATATATATCATTATTATATAAGATTAATGATATAATATATATCTTATATAATCAATAAAACCATCCTTAATGAAATCCGTGTAGCGTATAAATGAATCATATCGCTTTGAGGGGACGGTAGTCTACACTTCGTCAAATGAATTATCATTTTAACACCGAATGAAAAGTAAAAGGATATGAGTTGTAAAAAACAAATAAGAATAAATAAATTATAAATATAATATATATCATATAAAAATAGGGATTTTTATCATAATTTCCATCATGATATGTGGTAAGCAAAATTAAACAATCATTGTTTATTGGGGAGGTAGTTCATCGTACATAGGAATAATATGTTTGTTATCTATTAGATAGAGGATTCTGTAATTATCGATTGAAAACATAGTATAACAAAATTATCTTTTATTTATGATACTATTGTTTTTATACATTCATGTAATTAAGATTTTGGAGGGGTGGAGAATTAATATAATAGAAAGGATCTTGAGAGAAGGTGTTTCCTCTTAATCGGGTAACTCTATTTGGTTTGAGCCAAAAGGTTTAAATGGATTTAATTCATCCCAATGGAGGAATTATTCAAGGAAGGGAGAGATTTTGGGAAGTATATTGGTATGATATTGGCAAAAACTAGGAGGTTTTAGAGGTGTGAAGAATTTGGAGAGGTCATGGCCTTTTATAGGGAATGAAAAGGACTCAATTGAAATTTATTGAAAATAAATTAGATGTACACATGTTCTTACAAAAAAAGTCAAAAAATATGAATAATTATAAAATGTAATGTTTATGTACGCAATATTTCCAAAACATTGGTTTTGGAAAATTGGATAGTTCATTTGGGACCCTAAGACTAAGGTTTACTCTCAACAGAAGCTTCATTTGACCTTAATAGTTGTGATTGATTTTAATAACTTCTACTAATAATTTAGGTGAAAATAAACATGACCAAAATAGAATCTAAATATTGTACTGATTACAATGATGAATGTTGGTTATTTTAAATTCAACTCTCAGATGTGGAAAAATCAAGATTAATGATAATCCCGCAGACTGGATGAAATTACAGGGTATATAATTAGAAAGAAGTTCATCATTTTATTAAGTTATTATATTCAATTTCAATGCGAAAATGATTATAATGACCTCAATTGTATTAATATATTTATAATTTATCTGTGTTTTCCAAAAAACAAATTTAATTTATAATTTTTCATTAATAATTTTGTAAATGAAAAGACATCTATTAACTAAAATGCAATATTTTTCAATATTCATAAAAAATGATGTTTTATAGAAATATTTTAACAATTGACTATATGATAAAATCTTTATTCTAAATTCAAAAAAAAATTATCAAATTAAATTTCAATATTTTTCAAAAATTAATATAATTATGAAAAGGATTTCATTCGAGAAAACAATATTTTTCTACATAATGGACTTTACCAAAAATCATATAATAATCAATATGTTTTATCAATATAAAATAATTATTAAAAATATTAAAAAAATTATTACTATCTATATAACTAAGTTTAATGGTTAGGTTACCATTATCATATATAAATTATTATAATAATAACATTATGGTTCGTATAAACATCTAGGATACATGTAACGTAAACCAATTTTCTGTTGTGGGTATCACAAGACAAGTCATTATTAAGTGTAGCGCAAGCTAAGTCAATATTGGTTTTTATTAGAATCCAATTTGGTGCCTTGTGAAAGGAATTTCTGAATTACTGTTTATATATATATATATATATCCATATTTCCAAGCTCTCATGAAATGAAAAATATCAAAAAGATAAATTAATGTTAAAAAATATATTTCAAAAACTATGAGGGTGTTAAATTCTACCCACCACAAAATGAATTTCATCCTTGAAATCTATCTTGGTTATCAATGTTCAAATACATGAAATTTACTTTCATCGAAACTCGTAGTGTAAAAAAGAATATTAAAACTTCCGTTAAAAGGGAATGTTGGGAACATAACGGCTTCCCAAAGTATCATATAATTGTGTTTCCACATAAGATAACATGGGTCGGGTGTGAATATTAAACATGGTGGAAAAGCATAAATATTTTTTATGGAGTGATTGAGTTCATAAATCACCTTCCAGTGAAATATCAATGATAAGATCAGGGTCTCAAAGTCATAAATCTGTGATTATTTAAAAGGCCATCAGTTCAACAACATTAAGGTATTAAGAAAACCCATTTTCATTTGATCATTATACTATCATTGAGTAATTATTTAATAGACCAATAATATAAGTAAATATACTTACTATACATATTTATTTAATCAAAATTTAATACTTTAGTTGTGATTTTATCAATTTATAATTCATCGATTACTTTGTGTAATGAAATTATAGAAATTATCTTTAATACTTGAAATGATAAAATATAGTTTTAAATGATATTATTAATCATAAAATAATTAAATATATAACTATTTATCTAAAATTATTCAAAAAAACAAAAAGTAAAAATATTATTTCATCATAAATAATTATTCATTAGAAATAATTATACATTTACCAGGATATCGCATATGCTAGTGGTAGGTGTGAAACCCTTATTGTCCTTTGGTCATGGACTCAAGACCTGCGGCCCTTCCATGAATTATTGGTTTTCACCCCACATACATTAAATCCTTTAATAAAACCACAATAATATAATTTCAAAAATATTTTTGACACCCTCGAGATATGGTAAATCACTAAATAGCCTTTTAACTAATGCTTTCAATATAATATCAATACATAAATACTTCCTATGAAGCTTAACCTAAAATTTTCAATAATTCATATCCTTATAAACCCTATAAAGGATGAAAATAAAAAACCTTAGCAATAAATTCATGAAATCATCTTAAGATTGATCCCGCACATATCACAATGCATCTCTTGGTTGTCACATTCCAAAAATGTGAATACCCTCATGGAAAATTCTCTAGGAACATGGTAACAACATTTATTTCCATAATACTTCTAAAAATCATTCATGATTACATATTACATATATTAATGGATATATTCCATAAATAAATGAAGTTGAAAACTTCATCCATGATGACATGAAGGAATTTTTCAATAATCAGTTCTAGGTTAATCTATACTATCCAATTTACTTATTCATAACCATAATGTCTTTATCCATAAAACAGTATCCAAATGTGAGGCATTAATTAAAGGTAACCTCCCATTAATCAAAATATCACCTATATTTAAAATCAAATTTTCTTTGTCTTCATCACCGTCTTACATATCCTTTTAAAATGTTAATGAAAAATTATACAAAAATAATCATATATTTCATAATTCATATAACAAAATATTTTAATTCCAAAAATTAAAAAATTCATCACAAAAAAATTATTCCTAAACCATTACATATGCAATAAAAATATTTCTTAATACCTTGTTACTAGAATATGAAATTCAAATCATTTCTTAAGGTTCCACGACCTCAATCTAATCATGCTTATATTGTTTAATTTGAACTATATTAGATTAACATCACATTAATTTCACATGTCATTTGATGTCTCTTTATCTTCATAAGTATAATCAATACATGTACCACCTTCATTATTCTCTTTATGATATTTCTACTTGGGAAATAGATTCTCATAATTCCCATACTTTCCAAATCTGAAACAGTAAATTTGATTTATGTTTCTTCGAGTTTTATCCATCAACTAGAACTGGAAGGCATAGTGTGAGCATTATTTATCATATTATAAAACAAAATAGTCATGAAAAGAATTACTTGTAGGAATTATAAATAATGACACATTCTTTAATCTATGACACCCAAGGTTCATACTCTATTATTTATATCCAACATATATTTAAATCTTTCATGATGGTTCATGACGAGTTTGTGAATTCCCAACACATATCCCCCGAGAGTGTTAATCTAGCTCTCCTACAAGTCATATTGTCATGTAATAGATTATCCTAAGCCCGGCCTGGAACATATTTTCGAATTTGTTATGCCAAGGTACATATATTCTAGATCCAATTAAATTTGAAGTGTCTATTTAGTAATGTTTTTCTAGAAATCACTCACTCTATCATTTACCAAAATTTCATGATATTTTCCAAAACATTAACTCATCCTTAAACATACTCTTAAAGACATCCCTAGACATATACTTAGAAATATAAATAGGGATATCACTAAATATGTTTTCATACTAGTTTCCAGAGGATGAAAAAAAACATTAATTTGATACCAACTATAGTGACCTAGGATTAACATACATGTACATTACACCATTTTCGATGAATACTTTGTACAATACAAAAATACATGCTCGAGGAATGTAATAGTTTAGTGTCTTTGGAAACAAAGAAAAAATATCCTCTATCCTGGTCAAAGATCTTGAACATCTCAAATAATGATATCCACCTTTATTACATCTACCTAAAATCATTATTAATAACTTAAGGAAGGTAATATTAAGAAAGTGGTGAGTTCAGATTCTTTGTATGTGTAAATAATGGAAACGAGTAATCATAACATGAGAAAATGGGTATGGTACTTGATCCTTAAATTTGATGATCATACTGTGTATATTAGAGATCATCATTGTGATTAGATGTTCATAATAGAATATAATTTGAGGATTATGATCATAAGTCAGGAAAGCATAAAAAAGGAATAATACACTGAAATTACGGCATGCACATTTGTTTATAATTTTGTGAACATGTATAAATAAAAAAATTTAAACTCATTATGTTATGGAAAAAAATTCATTCCCCCACATCAACTTATATACATTCAACAAGGTTCATTCATAATAGTGTGAACGTGTAACTAGGTTCACAGATAACCTTATAGACATGAAACTAGGTCCATGCATAACATTGTGAACATGTAATTAGGTTCACTCATAGCATTTTGAACATGTAATCATGTTCATGCATAAACATGTAGACGTCAAACTAGATCCACTCATAATATTGAGAACTTGTAATAAGATTCAATCATAACATTGTGAATGCGTAATTAGGTTCATTCTTCAACTTATGGACATACAACTGGATCCATGAATAACATTTCAAAAATGTAATAAGGATCACTCATTAAATTTATACTCATAATTCATACATCATTTCCCATTGAATTAGAAGGATATATATGTCCAACCCATCATAGATTAATATCATGCATACATGTTCCAAAATATAATAAAACATTCAACATATCATGAACCAAAAAAAAGAGATGGGTTCTATGAACATCAAATCATAATACATGGAATTAAATGTGTATAACTAACATTTCATCACATCATATACTATGGAAAATATATAGGTTTGATAATCATTTCATCAAATCATAACCTGTGAAAAGAAAAAGAATTGTAAATAAAATAAATAGTTAAAGAGAAACAAGAGTCATATGTATCATTCAATCAAATGATAAAACATTCATGAAATAATATGAAAAAAAACCTTGAATGTTTTCCTATTAGAACATGAGTAACAACAATAGATTCAATCTAATAAGTAAAATAACATAGAAGGATATTTTGAAAACATGTCTCGAGGAAAATATCATTTCTTCTTTGTAAATATAAATTCAAAAAATAAAACCATTTAAAACCTATTTCTTTTAAAAATAGATTGAAAACATATAAATGATGTATAAAAACCTTTTAAAAATAATTTTACATAAAATCATATAATTTATGATTGAAAAAAAAATTAAACCATTTTCCTTGAAAAGATATATAATATTATTGAAATTATTCTGAAACCAGTTTCATTGAAAATATCTTTTTAAAAAAAATTCATACAAATTAATCTTTATACATTAAAATAAATCGTTAAAGGATTGACCGCTGATAAATCTATACTTATCCTATGAGGTAAAAAGAACATTCCTATTGCAAGATAAAAAGGTTATAAAAGGACTCATTTTGAAAGAGAAAATAATATTTCATTGAAATTATTGGTGAAATAAAAATATAAGAAAAAATTTCTTTTAATGTTCATTTGAGATTAGTAGAATAAACTTGGAAACCCTTTTTAGAAATCATAGTTTTTCTATAGAATAGTGTCTAAAGTTGGGCTTTCATAAAAACACATTATTAACTATCTTATATACTAAGTAGTAGAAATATGATACTATTACATCATAATATAATTAATAACCATAGTGGAAGAAAATTCTTGAATGTATTCAGATATGTTTTTAATATTTCATCAAAGGAAGAATAAAAATAAACAATCTTGAAAATCGATGAGATTCTTTCAATAAACTATTATCACATGGAAACTTGAGATCATTCACTCCATTTAGAAAATAGAATTTTATGAATCCTAGCATATCATAAAAATTTTAAATTCATTATATATCATTTAAAATTAAATTATACAATCCTCATATCAAATTTAGGGGCATAACAAAACACGAGTCCCAAAGAAGGAAAATTAAGACAAATTTGTTTTACCAATTTGGGAACTTTTAAAACATAACCCCTAATAAATAAAGTTCATATAATTGATATTTAATTTTCCATAAATTTAACTATAATAATCATTGACATTTCCATTGGTAGTATACACACTTCCAAAGAGGAATGGGTGTTGAATAAAACATGTATCTCACAGAAATAAAAAGAAATGAGAAGAAATCCTCTAACATTGTGTCTTGACTCTCATGATTCTCATTCAATACAGAAATATAATAAATATAAATTTATTATACATGTTTTACTAAATCATTTTTTTATATAAAATAACATATATGGGTGTATTAAGTCCTTATATTATCCTCTTTTTAACAATCATATGTTAAGGTTTCACTTTAGGTAAAATTCACTTTATTGTTTTCATGTGTCTTATTTTATTATATCTTTGGTGTTTATACATTAAAAAATGATTTCCATAATTTTAAATATGATATAATTAGCATTTATATAAATTTATATGTATTATAATAATCTATATAATATATAAGTTTGAAATGAAATACACTATTTATGGAGACGGTAGGCCTTACGTACGAATAAACTCTATTTCCATTTAATGATAGTGGTGAAAGAATGAAAGTAGAAGAAATATATGTGTATATATATATATATAATTATTAAAGAAGATTTATAATATTATATATATCTTGTATATTAAAAACATCCATCTTTAATACAATTCAAGTAGTATATGAACAAATCATATCGCTTTGAGGGTGTGGTAGTCCACACATCCTCAAACGAAATTATCATATTAACAAAAAATGGGAAGTAAAAATTGAAATGTTTCACAAAATTAACAAATAAAATTAAATAAATAATCAATATAATATATAACATATATAAAAATATTATCTATTATATTTTCCACCATGATATTAGGTAAGGAAAATAGCACAATTATCATCTAGTGGGGCGGTAGTTCGTCGTACACATTAATAGTATGTTTGTTATCCATTAGATAGAGGTGTGTTTATATGAGTATGTTAAAAACATAGTATAAAGACATATTAATATTTTCACGATACTCTTATTTTTATATAGTCATAGAATAAATATATTGTAGGGTTGGAGACGGAAAATGAATGAATGGACCATGAGAGACAGTGTTACCTCTTAATCAGGTAACTCCTTTTTGTTTATGCCAAATGAAATACATGGATTTCCTTATTCGCAAAGTTAGGCTTCTAATATAAAGGGACGTATGTTGGTATGTTTATTGGTAATCACTGGGCCTAATCAAAGATGTTTTAGAGGTGTGCAAATGTGGGAATTTGGTGGCCTTTTTAAGGGAAGGAAAAGTACTCACTTGGAATTTTTTAAATCACATTTTCTGCGCACATGTTCTTAGGTAAAAAATTTTCTAAAAACCAAAATAAATAAATAATGTATGTTTTATGAAATAAATATTTCCATCCTATAATTTTTAAAAGTATATAGGTTATGTGGGATTCTAAGATTATGGTTTAGTCCATAAATAACGTTAATTAAACCTTAATCGATGTCATTAATTTTAATAAATTTTAATTATCATTTTTGTCAAAAATAAAAATGATATCATTAGAAACAAAATATTTAAATAAATAAAATTGTGTATGTGTGATTTTTGAAAGTCAACTAATAAAATAATCAAATGTATGATTAATTTTAATCCAACATACAATAAAAAATTATAGGTTTTTTAAGTAGAAATCATTACAGAATGTTATCATGTTTTTATATTCAATTTAAAAGGGAAATCTTTAATAATGACCTAAAATGTATTGATATATGTATAATTGATCTTACATGACCCTAAAACAAATTTAGTGTATAATTTATCATTAATAATTATTTAATTTAAATGGAAGATATTAGCTAAAATACTGTATTTTCACTATTCATAAAAAATGAAGTTTTTAAAAACAAATCCCAAAAAATCACTATAACATAATTTTGGTTTTCTAAATTAGAAAGTAGTTTTAAAAAAAAAAATTAAATTTACCAATTTTTCAAAAATAAATTTTATTATTAAAAGGGATTCATTTTTTAAAATGGTATTTTATATATAAAGGACACTACCAAAAATCATATAATTCTCTATATGATTCGTCTATATAAAAAATATAAAAAATTCATGAAAATTGTATATTTTTATTCACATATATATATATATATAATTTATAGTTCATAATTATCTCATATGAATATTTATAACAACAAATGATGTTTCATAGAGACATCTATGTTGCGTGTAATGTTTTCCAAATTGGTGTTGCTGGTTGTACAAGCCAAGTTGGTCTTGCATGCAGTGTAAGAAAAGTCAGTATTGTGTGTAGTGCATGCCAATTTGGTGTCATTTTAATGGAATATTTGACATAGTGTTTTAATATATATATAGAGACCTATTTCTAGTGTCACATAAAATGAAAAATATAAAAAAGATAAATTAATTCAAAATATATTTTTCAAAAAAACGCATGGTGTTACAATTAATGTAAGTATTTTGGTGATAAAATAAAATTTTACTCCCCTAAATATTCTCAACATTTTGAATGCATACATTGTAAATATCAAAGGAGTTCTTGGTGAAGAAGTTCTAGTCGAATTCTAGCATCGAACAAACAAGTGAAGTTAGTAGGATTTTCATGTGATGTAATTCAATTTACGTATTAACTCAATGAATTGCCTAGAGACTCAGTTAATCCATTTTCACTCAGTTGAATAACCAATAGTTAATGGGTCAGGATCATATTATTATTTTTTAATCTTATCAAGTTCATTTTTTTTTATTTTGAATTAGTATTTATTACATTCGATCACATATTATAATAATAAATAATCATCCATAGTTTAAATTAACATGTGTGGTGAATGTTTTCAATTTTAAAAGAATTTTAAAACTCTATGTGTGGTAAAAAAATTCATCAATTTTAAATAAAAAAGAATTTTATTCCCCTATATAAATTAGTAAATCCCTCAAAAAAATATTATAGCATTAAATTCATTGTTTCTCATGAATTTGGGCACACCTGATTTATCATGGTGTGACCAGCCATAGTTGAGGGTGCCTCTTACTACCGCAGTGTTATTATAATAGTACGGGGTAAACATAAGTAGATTTTGATGAAAAGGAGTATCCATAACAAGATTTTTAAAACTATAAATACAAAGATTTTATAAATTCAATGTAAATCTATGAAATAGATTGGAACCCAATCCATAAATCAAGGATCCATGAGTTAATGTGGTTGGACGGTCAAATACCTACGCTATAATTATCCAATAAGTGGAGTAGCCTTAGATTGTAAGATATTAGGGGATATTTAAAGTATCATTACCACTAGAATAATTAAGTGACCGAGTATGTTGAATCTAGTAGTTGAGGGGTACTATGATTTTATAAAATAATGGGAGACATTTAAATTAAAAAATTCTATATGGTCAACAAGTAATCAAGATAAATTTATAATATTAAATTTTTATTAATTATAGATTTAATGGAATCCACCAACAAATAAATTTCACTATTATCAACAATGGATAAACCGTATAACAATACCATCCATAACTTCTAGGAGTAGTATAAGATCTTTTTCATTGTACATTCCAAGGGAGGATTATTTGTGTGTTGGAGTCCCTATAACCCGATAAGCCCCATTAGGGAGTAAAAAAGTTGGAAAATATAAATACACGAATAATATAGACAATTCACTATATGTTCTGTTCTAGATGTTCAAATTTATGACCAATTAGTTCAAGATAATTCCTGAGTAAGAAATTTTCTAAATGTTTTCCTATATCGAAGAGTTATATCGGGAGTGTGCATAGAAATAATAATATGATATATCTGGTTCTATATACATATGTTGTCTAGAGGAATAAAATCATGAAGTACCTCATGTACACTAGATGATCGAGTACATTAAGAGACATTAGTACCTTTGGAAAAAACATAAACATGATCTAACAACTGGTCTCATTATTAAATCATTAACACACTTATTCTTGGATATTATTGTTAATTATAATATCAATGACATGATTAGTTCACTCACATATTTTTATATATTTAGTTCTCCATGAATATAAGGATTTGAATATTTCCATCACCTCAATCCTTATAGTGTAAAAGAGGAGAAAATAAAATGATAATGTTTAAATGTATAAGAAAACGCTAAAGACACTAATAGAACTCCACTTAAAGAAACCAAATATACAGAGGGAGATAAATGAGAAGGAGGTAGTATACTATTCATGTGGCAGGAAAGGGCACTGAAAGAATATTTTCATATCTTTGGAGAGTAAATAATTTTACCCTTATCCTTCAAGTATATTTTTCATTTAATGAAATTATTGTATTATATTGGTTGGGTATTGGATACTGAATTTGTAAAAACATTTATATTCAAATATAGAAACCCATTAGATTTTAAAGAAATCAAAAGGTTTAGTTGATCATGAATCTGTAATTGGTGAGTGTCTGGAATCCATTGAAATGTGATATAACAGTCTTATATTTAATAGTGGGACAGTTGTTATACTTAATAAATGTTTAATATACCACCAGTTTACATAAAACAAATCTCATTGTCGATTTTAGTCAAAATTGTGTTTTATTTCTAGTTTGTAAATATGAATTTTCATTTGAATAAGGATAAAATATTATTGGTATTAAATATAATGTTAATGTTTATATATACATAATTTATAAAATCTCGTATTTTTAATCAATGATAAATCCAGCGATAATGAATCGTTTACTATCGACAAATGAAACATTAAGAAAGGTTATTTAAATGAGACTAATTAATTTAGCATACATCAAGCATGGAATTTTAACTACACCCAATTAAAACCCCAGGATGAGTGACCCACTTATTTACTGTGTAAAATTAAAAAAGACCATTCATGGAGGAAATTAAAAATTACCAATTAACCATTGGAATTAGGTCATACTAAGGATTGATGTCCATTATCACTAGAGTGAAGAGGTGATTTTTCATACATAACCATTTTTACTAATGAATACAGAGGATAGGGTAGAATATACATAATGAGTTATAACAGAAATTCCTTTAAAATTTTTAGGGAATATAAAAATTATATAAATAATCAAAATGGTAAGACGATTAAGAAATTTAGGTCAAACTGTAGTGGAGAATATTTTATCCAATCACTCATCAATAATTCAATGAAGTGTGGGATAATCACCGAAGTCGCACCTCACTATACACCTTAGTGGAATGGTGTCTTTGAAATGTGGAATTAGACTGTACCTAACATGTTCATATTGATGATGAGTCTTGAAACTCTACCAATATTCATTTTTTGTTATTCACAATAGATTTTATCATATAAACGAAACTATGTACTGAGTAAATATGAATATGTGATGTCATATGAGTTGTGGTATAGAAAAAATACAGCCTTCAAAACATACGAGTATGGGGTTATGAGAGATTTTTCAAGACTATACCTAGTGAAAAGTTTTAATCTCTGAGAACAAAGTGCATCCTTATATGTTATCCTCAGGTTAGTAATGGACATGACATATATAACCCTTCACATAGAAAAGTGGTTGTAGAAATACTAGTTACATTTAATGAAAGTAAACCCATTTCCAATGGATATAGTGGGAGAAAGATTTAAATTTATGATTCTAATACTGTAGATACAAGAAAATAGGTATAATAAAAAACTCCACAAAGGATATTCAAATAGAATGATGTTCCCAAGACACAAATATTGTGTAGGTCTACGGGAGTGGTTAGAGAAATAGAGAGAAATGGGTTCTTGTTATAGATTTAAGAGACACATTACTCTTAGATAATGGTGAACTTAAAACCTATAAAAAATTAGAAGAAAAAAGATGCTACTAAATGTAAATAATCCATGATTTATGAAATGGATTCCATACAAAAAAATAAAGTTTCAATTTTGGTATAACCACTACAAAATGTAACACATAATGGGTATTAATGGTTATTCCAGAATTTTTTTACATGGATGGTCATGAAATCCATGATTATATAATAATGTTTGCATAATTTTCATCATCTTACTAGTATTATATGTTGAAGGCATGTTATCTTTCATGACCCGTCCGCCAGGGCCCATGAAATTACTACCCCAAGCCCACCTTCCATAGGATAGGGTATGAGGACTAGACCCAAGTAGGAATATACCAAAAAGGGAAGGAATTTCCTTTAAACTTGTACACATGTACAAAGAAAAAACTATGGATAGTAAACACAATGTAATCCACAATAGTCATTGACATAACTACAGAGAGTACAAAAGAAACTAAAAGTACAAATGGGATAGAATACAAGCCCAAAACTACAAAGTAAAGTAATACTACCACGATCCATCCACTCGAGACCCAACCTAAAGGGTAAGTGAAAGGTATAATCTTATATCCATATAAGTATGCAAATATATCCCATCTCACTAAGCACTACCTGGTCCCGGACCAAAAAAGGTCTCTAGAAAAGTGTCGATCACCTTCATGAGACATGAAACGTGCATGTGAAGCTCGTGTAATGGTGAATAACACAATATTAATTAGGTAACCCAAACCACAAATGAATGACCACAAAGAATTACCATAATGAAATGAGAGATCACACTAGGTATAACGTAATGTATAGAATTTATGATTATTAGTCATAAATGCGAATCATATTGTACTATTGAGGGACTCATCCCTGAGGAGTCGCTGAGGTCTTCTTGCCTAGTGGACCACAAATTTCAGCTCACCTACTGGACCACTGAGGTGAACTCGGCTATTGGATCATGTTCTCCTTGCTACTGGACCATGGAGGACTTCTCAGCTACTTGACCACTTAGGTCCACTCTTCTTTTAGACCACTGAGGTCTGCTCTTCTACTGGACCACTGAGGTCCTCCTTGCTAATCATCCATCGAGGTCCACTCTGCTACTAGACCATGGAGGTCCTATCTCATACTGGACCACCTAGGTCTGCTCTCTTACTTTTCCACCAATGTCAAACTCATCATATCCTTCGTGTTACATCCAACCAATGGATTCCCTCTCGAAACACTCCTGATTCATGGAGAATATAATCCTCAATCCATCAGTCACTTCTCAACTTCCACTAAGTCTCAATTAGATTATACACAAAGGACCACATCCTCACATGGGTCTCAACTCCATAGAGGGTGCATTAATCGTACACATGGTTTGAAATATGTTGACATTTTTGTAAACATAGTTCGGTGGTGGCTACGCTCGGTCCGACTTGGTTGGACTGACCCGAACCAACTCAACGTGGGGGCCCACATGACTTTCCCTTATTCGGCCAACCATACCCAACCCAATGGTGTCTGGGCCGACCAAGTCTGGCCTTGCCCAGTGGCCAAGCCCATTAGACCTTGCTAGACCTGGCACAGATTAGTCATGGCTTTAGCCTATTGGGTTGTCCACTAACCCTCTCTAGATTCTCTGGCCATGTCCAACTTAGTTAGCCTGATTTCTTTTCAGCAAGGCCATATAGTAACCTGGTTTCATATCCTACCTAGAAAACATGGTTGGTTAGTTATCCTCCATCCTGGACCGCCCAGTGGCCCGGTTAACTCTATCGGCCTGGCCTGCAATAGCAGGACGACATGGGTGCAGCCAGGTTGATGCGCTGGCATCTAGTTTGTGTTTCCATGCGACGGGTTGAGGCCAGCATCCTCCCCTCTGCATGTGATACAACATGGACAGAATTCCTGCAAATGCCAAGTCCTGCCCAATGGGCCACTTCACTTGATGCAGTGCCCGATCAGCACCGCCACCCTGCACCACTGCAGCCCCTCCTGGTCACAACCTTCACCACCACAGTGTGTCGGAGGTCTCCTCTACAGGCCACTAAACTTTCTCTGGTGGTTTTTTTCTCGATCCTTTTATGATTCCGGGCTTGAGTGTGCATCCCCGTCACTTCTACATACTCCTCTCCATTTTTTAATCTCTATGGGGGTCCAAACTCATTTGGAATTTCCCCTGAAAAAGACCTGATGTGACATCGTGGGTCCTACGGTAAAGAACCAGGAGAGAGAGAGAGAGAGAGAGAGACTAGATCACATAGAACATCCAATGAACAAAATCTCCTTTGTTCGTGTCATCCCAAAATTGTTCTTATCTGTTGGATCATGATGTTTTAATATGAATCAGAATGATTTAATCACCCTAACTAATCGAATAATAAATATTTCTCTTTCATTGATGGAGAATTCATCTGTGGATCAACTTGTTAGAGAGTTGATCCACATTCTTCGTTTAGAGGGGACAACATGGGAAATGTAATCACTAAAATAAGAACCCCAACATTGGAAAAAGGATATTGGTAAGGGATGGTCGTCTATTATGGATCATCGATATTCAGTGTCGAATCCACACTACAAGGGTGTCTTCACCACTTTCTGATTCACTGTTATTCGTCGTTGGAGAGGTTTTGTTCGTCATTAATCAGAGGAATTATAGGGTTGTTTGTCAACCCTAATTTACAGTTTAATTAAAGGAGGATGTCATGATGTGTTTTAATGTTTCACGATGCTAATTTGTTAATGAATTTCATTAATGGACTCAGCATCGCATCACCATTGTAATGCATCGTGGACGAGTCATTGCGTAACGATGAATAGGAATAATGAAATATCATTTTTATGTTATTTTAATATTCTTCTCAAAGACACAAAAGCTATCATTGTTTTTCGACCATTGTTGGTCAACGTTATTCCCTTTCTAGGAGAATTCTAATGATTTTAGTCAATAGTGGCCTTGGATTTTTGATCTTCTCATTGGATTAAAAGTTAGTAAAAATACTCGCAAGATTATTTAATGAACATTAAAAATAGCTTGAAAATACATTATGGCCACTCTAGGCAACAGAATCATGTGCCTTCATAGGGAATGATCTCAAAATAATAATATTTAATTGTAAAATCATTTACATGGAATTCCGAGGTATTACATTCTCCCCACCTTTGGTATTTACATCCCTGAAATCCAAAAAAGTATAATCAAACAAAAGGGGGTATTGAGCAGGAATTTTAGACTCCCTCTCCCATGTGTTCACATGGGGATTCCCATGCATCCAATGAATGCACACAAGAGGAATTGACTATCCATGAAGGATCATATCCTATCGATCCTCAATGTACACCGGGTACTCTACAAAAGTAATCGTGTTGACATTATCTATATCATCGTGGTCGATGACGTGAGAAGGGTCATTCATGTATCTCCTCCTCTAGGATACGTGGAGTATGTTGTGAACCCTATGAAATTATTGTAGTAGAGATAACAGGTGTGCCACCTCGCCCACTATACACAATTTCATAAAGGTCTGATGAACCTCATAGATAATGTACCAACATGACCAAATCAAATTATCCATTGTTGAGGAGAGATTTGTAGAAATACATGGTCCCTCTCCTCAAAATATATGGGACATTGTTTCTTATCAACATAGAAATTATTTCGACTCTATTCCATCATCATCCGCTCATGGATGACCTGTACCTACTCAGTTGTATCTTACACAATATCTGGAACCATGACTGCTAACTCCCCTTGGACTATCAGGAATAACAATGACCTACATCATCGTCTATACAATGCCTCGAATAGTGCCATACCAATGGTAGTGTGGAAGTTGTTCACTACTGGAAAAGAAGGTTATTCCAACAGTTTTAAACCGTTGGTATAGGCTGGAAAACCGTTGGCTAGTAAGCCATGTGGAAAGCCTTATACCAACGGTTTGATCCAAACCGTTGGTATATTGGTTATATAAATTTAACCCAATGTATACCAACGGTTATAAATCGTTGGTTATGCATTTTAGGAATTATTATGCCAACGGTTCTAAACCGTTGGTAATGTGATTTTCAAGAAAACTTATACCAACGGTTTACAACTATTGGTATTGGTTTTCCAGAAATCAAGACACCTATACCAATGGTTTAAAACCGTTGGTATAAGTTTTCCCAGAAATCTAGAACACCTATACCAACGGTTTAAAACCGTTGGTATAGTGTTTTTCCAGAATTCCAGCACCCTTATACCAACGGTTCATAACCATTGGTATTGAGTTTTTCCAGAACTACAGCCCAGCAGCCCCCCTCCCTCCAGTAGCCCCTCCACTATACACCTGCATAAATAAAATCACAAATACACTTACAGACTTCAAACAGTATAAAAAACACCTAAAATAGAACAAAAAAACATATAATATCATCAAACTCTTCCAACCATGTCATGTACAACAATTCCCTATTTCAATCTTCATAAGACAACAATCATCCAGTAGTAATTCACCTCACCCCTACACAACCCCCCAACCAGCATATCCCCCACCTCCCCATTAAATTCTAATAGGTAGAATAGTATGAGAAATGCCTATTAGAGTTGAATAAGAGTTTGAAATTGGCTCATATCCCATTTTTTTATGATCCTAGATTTAGGTATGTAATGATTTGTGATGAATTTTGCATTAAACATGTATTGTTTATAATATATGGTGAAATGGTATTTTCTTAGGAGTCTCTTCACTTAAGAACCACTGAGTGAAACTACCCAACTCATGAAAAAGATTCTGTGACTATCGTTGATAAGTGTAAATTTCAGTTGTATTCACTTAAAATGATGTCCTTTTCAAACACAAGAAAGATATTTTTAGTGGTACCGGCCACACCGGCCCTTGGATTGAGGCGGTATGGACTCGTACACGTCACAAATTACCCATGGATAGTTTTCCTAAAGTTTCAATAGAATCCGAATGCGTTTGGTTGGTTTTCCGTATGCCGATAGTTGTTTTCACTTAAAATCAAGTCCATTTCAAATATAAGTGAGATAGTTTGAGTGGTACCAGCCACACCGTGCCTCAGATTGAGGCAAGGTTGACTCGTACATGACACAGATGACCCATGGATACTTGTCCTAAAGTATCAATAGAATCTGAATGCATTTGGTCCGCTTTCCATATGTCAGTTGTTGTTTTTACTTCCATTTCAAAGAAAAGTGAGACACTTTGAGTGGTGCCGGCCACACCGAGCCTCGGATTGAGTCTATATTGACTCATACTCGTCACAAATGACCCATGGATCGTTTTCCAAAAGTATCAACACAATCTGAATGCGTTGTTTTTGGTTTTCCATATGTCGTTTATTTTAATTAAAAGCGCATCCATTTTAAACAGAAGAAAGACACTTTTAGTGGTACCGGCCACACCGGCCCTCGGATTGAGGCGGGGTTGACTTGTACACGTCACAAATGACCCATGGATCGTTTTCCTAAAGTTTCAATAGAATCCGAATGCGTTTGGTTTGTTTTCCGTATGTCGGTAGTTGTTTTCACTTAAAATCATGTCCATTTCAAATAAAAGTGAGACCGTTTGAGTGGTACCGGCCACACCGTGCCACATATTGAGGTGAGGTTGACATATAGATGACAAAAATGACCCATGGATACTTTTACTAAAGTATCAACAGAATCCAAATGTGTTTGTTCTATTTCATGTATGTCAGTTGTTGTTTTTACTGAAACTGTTGTACATTTCAATGAAAAGTGAGACACATTGAGTTGTGTCGGCCACACCACGCCTCGGATTGAGGTGGGGTTAAATCATAAACGTCACAAATGACCCATGGATCATTTTCATAAAGTATCAACACAATCCGAATGTGTTTGGTCGGTTTTCCATATATCATTTATTTTAATTAAAATCGCATCCATTTTAAACAAAATAAAGACACTTTTAGTGGTTCCGGCAACACCGACCCTCGTATTGAGGTGGGTTTGACTCTTACACGTCACAAATGACCCATGGATCATTTTCCTAAAGTTTCAACAGAATTGGAATGTGTTTGGTTGGTTTTCCGCATGCCGATAGTTGTTTTCACTTAAAATACCGTCCATTTCAAATAAAAGTGAGACAGTTTGAGTGTTACCGGCCACACCGTGCCTCATATTGAGGAGGGGTTGACTCTTACACAACAAAAATGACCCATGGATACTTTTCCTAATGTATCAACAGAATCCTAATGCGTTTGGTCAGTTTCCCGTATGTCCGTTGTTGTTTTTACTTAAACTGTTGTCCATTTCAAAGAAAAGTGAGACACTATGAGTGGTGCCGGCCACACCGCGCCTCGGATTGAGGCGGGGTTGACTCATACATGTCACAAATGACCCATGGATTGTTTTCATAAATTATTAACACAATACGAATGGGTTTGGTCGGTTTTCCATATGTCGTTTATTTTAATTAAAAGTGCATCAATTTTAAACAAAATAAAGACACTTTTAGTGGTACCGGCCACACCGGCCCTCGGATTGAGGCGGGGTTGACTCATACACGTCACAAATGACCCATGAATCGTTTTACTAATGTTTCAACAGAACCCGAATGTGTTTGGTCGGTTTTCTGTATGCCGGTAGTTGTTTTCACATAAAATCCTGTCCATTTCAAATAAAAGTGAGACAGTTTGAGTGGTACCGGCCACACTGTGCCTCAGATTGAGGCGGGGTTGACTCGTACATGACACAGATGACCCATCGATCTTTTTCCTAATGTTTCAAAAGAATCTGAATCCATTTTTAGTGCACTCTAAGCCACCAACCATAAACTAAAAGTGCTGTCAATAATTGATATTAAGGGTGAAATATAAACTCTTCATATTTTTCATATTATATATGCAAAATATTAACATAATACAATATAAAAATTTCTCAAATTTACTCAATTTAATACATATAAATATTATAAGTAATTGGATATTTTTTTTTATAAATTATATTCCCAATCAATGAAAATATATAAAATAGAGAATAAAAATGTTAAAAATAATTTTTTTAACCAAATAAATTAACCAATATTTCATTATCATTAAAATACATTTATCAAAATCAAAAAGACACACACCTATTTATATTTTTTAACCAAGGGAAGTCATCACCTAATAAATCATTTTCCACCTCAAAAACCCTCATTTTATTATTTTTAAAATGAACCCCCAATATTACCCATGGATATAAAACACATAATTTTTCATGTCATGTCCTTAGGCCTGAAATCTTACTTATGGATGACCATATGTCCATAGGCCCTAGAACACCCATGACCCAACCCAACCCGGCCCATGGACACCCCAAATTTCGAGTGATTGTTTTTGAATATTAAGATGACCATATTAACTTATTAAACTAGATATCATACAGGTAATCACAGTACCAAGGAATACTAAAGGTCTAGGTTGTAGACTAATCATACAATAAGAATCAAGTGAAAAAAAGAGATCTGATAACAACATCTCGATGAAGCAGAGGAAAACCCCAGAGTGGAAAACCATGTTCAAAAAAAAGAGTTATACAGAATTAAAAAATGAAATGGATCAATCTGCCCCTGATCACCATCGCCATCACCACTATCATCATCGGCCTCATCCTCACCACCATCTCTGTCCTCATTGTCATCCTTGTCATCGTCCCCATGCTCATCGTCAGCCTCATCCTTGTCCTCATCTGCATCCTCACCCTCGACCCCATCCTCGCCCTCGGCCCCATCCTCACCCTAGTCCTCATCCTCATCCTCGCCCTCGTCATCTTCAGCATCCTCGTCATCACCAGGAACGTCATGATCTCGATTTCCACTAGAGGTGTCGCCTGGTGCATTGGATAATGCACCCATCGACCACATAAATGTCTGACAAGACATGATAGCCTCTAGTGGAAGTGATGAAGATAAATCTTTCATCAGTTTCATAAATTCTTTGTCCCTCATTTGAACTTGTACTTCAAACTCTGTGACCCTTTTATCAGACTGTATTGCTTGCTCCTTGACCGGTTCCAACTCAGTCGTACTAGAATGGATACCTAGAGAGGACCAATACCTCGTCGGGACTATATTCTTACCAGGTCAGCAGCGTACTCGACCAGTGTGCACCTCTCCCAAAACCTGATATAAATGATCATGTGGCCCAAAATTGTCAGGATCCTGGGCATGGAGACCCTATAAAGCAGCCTGTTAAAAATATTAATAGATTATTGAATTTCAAAATAGATATTAACCTTTGAAATAAACAAATTAAAACTTACAATCTTTTCTTGGGATGATTCATTTACCACAGTTCCATCTTTTTTTCTTTTACTCGAGCAAAAAAAATTTTCTCGAGGGATACGTCCTTCAATATTCAATTTTTGCTTCTTTAATGACATTGAAACAATATAAAGTGCAAGTATAATCATATATTCAATATTCAATAAATCACATAATTTATGTAGGTAATAATAAAAAGGGAAAGTCCTGAAGAAAAATTATAAAAAACTATATCGTACTAGCTGCCTCTCATGATCTGACATAGTTGTGCGCCCCAAAGTGTGGAGGTATTGCTTTGAATGAGTGTTTTTTTTTGTTTTTTTTCAAAAGATTCCTAAATAAAGTTTAATAATAAATAATATTATATTAATGAAAAATATGAAAACTCTGATTTAAATACCTCAAATGAGATTAATACCTTAAATTTGACAGTCGCCCAATGGGTAATCATTTGGCCATATTTCTCTATCGGGTAGTCATCCACCATAGGTAATGTCTCTAAATCCGTGCCCACCCTATCACACCATCCAACATATAGGTCATGCTTATAAGCTCTCCAAAGCTCTCCCAACTCTTTTAAACGCGATGGTCGTGCACCTTCGCCATCAGGGAAGATAAACCGAAGCTGAAACCCAATAGATTAGTTCATATAAATACAAACAAATACTACATTGAATCCAATATATTTTTACCCATATTTGTGCCCACGTGTTATCCTTGACTTTGTGTGGCTGTTGTCTCTAAGAGAGAGGGCTGACCGGAATGATATCGGAGTATTTGGCTAGCGTCGCCAAAAAAACCCTGACATTCCTGACCAGATTTCTCAATCATTTGTCCATCAACATTATATTGAACCATCAACTGTGTCTGGCGGTTCCATACCGCACACAAGTGAGTACGCCCCCTACCCCGCCTACTATCTGTAGATGAATATGTTATAAAAGAAAAATAATATCAGTACAAGTTATAAAAAAATAAATTTTGGTATAAAAATTTGATAGAGTCGGATCAATGGGCATCACTGGATGTGCAGAAGCTGAAGGAATATCCTGTACAGGTGGAGTGTCCCTCAGTGTACACTCCTCAGCCGCATACTGTGTCGCATCAGGAGTCGAATAAGGTGGAATATAATTTCTCGTAGATAATGAACCAGAAGCAAAAGATTATGGCATAGACGTCTGGCCAACTGGTAGTGTAAACATCGGAGGTCTAAATATCTCGTGTGTCCCTGAAGACACACCGGGATCAAAATGGGGTGAAGAAGATACGTCTGTGGAGGTGGATCATCTAACTCTCGCCCCATGAGCTCTTGTACCACCGGCCTCAGTACCGAGCCCACTAGATGATCTTCCATCTCTGAAACCACCCCCCTCCTACCACCAGCCATTCTACTGGGTGCAATATCAGGCTCCTCGTCAGATATCTCTGGTCTAGGGGGTCGATCCTGAAAAAAAAAATTAACACATAAGTAAACACATTATATTATAAGTTATTGAAATATCTATTTTTTAAATAAAATACTCACAACAGGGATGAGTGGAGGAACACCCATCTGTACCATGCGACAATTATTATCTTTCATCTTTTTCTATCACCTCTCTTAATGGGTGTCATTTCCTGCAATGAAAACAAATATGGAAGTAATTAAAAACAGATAAATAATGTGTAACCCAAAAAAATTATAGAAAACCCATTCTGAAAAAAACATAAAGTAAACGAACATTTATGGTGGTTTGAAGGTAAGTACTAGGATACACACTCTGAATGATGTAGGTGAAACATGTAGGTGAGAACACGACTGTATGATTCTATATATTTCCCACCACAACTTCGGGTTCACAATCAACCCTGACAATTGAGTTATTGGCGTCATCATAAGTAATAAACGGATTGCTTCCAATTTCAGTATGGATAGTGTCAACTTCATCATCACCATCATCAAAAACATTTCTGGGATTTACATCAATAATTACACAGAATTTAGGATGATGATAATCTTTGACATAAAAAAACTTGTTTCACCATTGATGTTAATACATATGGTTCATCGGTGGCAAGAGTGCGGGTCATGTCAATAACTCAAAATCCACAATCATCAATAAAGGTGCCTTGCCTAATCATTGAATCAAACCATTGACATTTCATCATCGTGACTCGACCATGTGAGTAATAATCCAAAATTATTATTTTCTCCACGACTCCATAGTAAGAAACATTTTCAGAAAGAGGTTTAGTATCCGATGTGCTTTCATAACAGTCTGTTGTGGCAGTTAGCATAACACCATTATGTTGTGTTCTCATTTTTCTTGCTTGTTCAGTGATAATAAATTTGTATCCATTGATCACACGTGATTTACAAGCACGATCCATGGTATTAGGACCAAAATACAATGCTGTTGTTTCCTCAGAAACAGAGTCTGCAGGCAAACTCGATACCTGAAATATAAACAAATAGTAAAGTTAATTAAATATTATATTTATTTAGTTATTACAGAGATATTTTTACCTTCAATTTCAACCAAGCAGAAAACCCTTTGCTATGAAATGTCTCTTTCCTTCTCAAAGATAAAGAACGATGCTTTCTATATATCAATTCTTTATGTTCCCTGTAGATAAAAATTATAATATTTTAACAAATATTTAAAATTACAAGAGATAAGATAAGAGATACATGAAAAATTTACTTACTTGATATACTCATCGAACAAATCACAATTGAACAACAATGTGCGATGTGCCATCTCTCGCTCTTCAAGGCTTAATGTCGTCATGGTATATGATTCTGGAATTCCTCCTATGTGTGGAAGTGATGGAAAACTGGGTTCAATTTTCCCATACTGTTCTTCTTAATTTCTCATTGGTCTGTTTACTCTCGTAGTAAGATCAGACAAATACATTGCGCAGAAATCCATACATTCTTGAGCCAAGTAACCGTTCACAATAGAACCTTCGGGATAGTTCCTGTTCCAACATATGATTTCAATGTCCACGTGTTTCTTTCAGTTGGATACATCCAACGGAAAGCAACAGGTAGTCCAAGAACTATTTCTGTCGGAATATGGACAGTCAGATGCAACATGCATGTAAAAAATGATGGAGGTAATATTTTCTCTAACTCGCCCAAAATTAATAGTGTCTCTGCCAACAGTTTTTGCAAGAAGTATTTGGATAGCCTCTTAGCACAAAGATCTCTAAACAAATAGCACAACCGAATAACTGAGACTCCAACATTAATGGACAATAGATGACGGATTGCTATTGGAATCAACTCATGAAAAAGGACGTGATAATCATGAGTCTTCAAAGATTTCAGCTTCAACTCTTTTCTGTTGACCCGTTTTGATATATTGCTTGAATAGCAATTAAGAACTTTAATAGTCTCTAGCACTTCCAGAAATTGATTTTTTTCAGCAGGTGTCATCACATAAGAAGCACATGGAACTTACCATTTATTTTCACTGATATAGATAGGATGCAATTTTGATCTGATCCCCCAATCTACCAAGTCATGCCGAGATCGTAAATCATCTTTTGTCTTCCCCTTGACATTTATTAGAATTGAAAGCAACATTTCGCATATATTTTTTTCAATGTGCATTACGTCTAAGCAATGACGTAACAAGTTGGTTGACCAATACGACAACTCAAATAATATACTTATCTTATTCCAATTGTAACAGGTATCATTGGAAACATTTTTCCTTTTTCTAGATTTCATTACACCCTTACCAAATGAATAACTGAAATCTTTCAATTCATTAAGCACATCAGTTCCAGACATACGCTGAGGTGGAGTGTCATTCTTCATGGTATTGTCAAATCTTCGATGATTGTTTCTATATGGATGGTTCATTGGGAAGAATCGTCGATGTCCCATAAAACTAAAACTACGACGATATTTCAGTCTTCTCGATTGAGTATTCTTCATACAAATAGGATATGAAAATTTTCCTTTACTGCTCCATCTAGACATCATTGCATAAGCAGGAAAATCATTGATCGTCCACATAAGTGCAGCATGCATCTGAAATATGTATTTCGAACATGCATCATATGTGGGTACACCCACATACCAAAGAATTTTCAACTCTTTTATTAAAGGTTGCATGTATGCATCTATATCATTGTCGGGATCAGAAGGGCCAGATATCAGTATACTCAATAAAGTGTAAGGCTTTTTCATACACAACCAAGGGAGAAGGTTATAAATGTGTATGAAACCCGGCCATGTGCTATGCAAAGTAAGCATCTTCCCAAATGGATTGAAACCGTCACATGAAGGACCTAGTCTCACATTATGCACGTCCGCTGCAAATTCAGGATATTGAGCATCAAATCTCTGCCATGCAAATCCATCTGTAGGGTGAACCAAATCTTCATTATTCTTTTTTCTCTCAGTGTCATGCCATCACATTTTTATGGATATTTCATTAGACATGAAAAGGTTATGTAATCTTGGTATCAATGGAAAGTGCCACATTACTTTTTGTGGCACATGAGATGGTGATCCATCATCTTTTGGCTTCCATCGGGAGGTACCACATTTGATACAATCATTTCATTCAGCAGTTTCCTCCAAAATAAGCTACAATCATTCGATCAAGCATGATTTTTTTTGAGAATCCAAGTTCATCAACTAACTTCCATGCCATATAGTGGTTTGAGGGAATATCTGCATCATCTGGAAGTAAGTCCTTCAACAAGGTAAGAATGTAATCAATTGCAGTATTTGAAATCTCATTCATAGTTTTCCCATGAAACAATCGGATTAAAAATTCCAACTTTTTCATTTTACCGCATTGCCGATATACTGGAGTCATCGCAGAATCATTCAATTTTTTCACCCTATCAACATCATCATTTTCATTGGACACATCATGTGTTCTTGTATCGAAATATTGTTGGCTGGACATCCTTTCCTCTCATGATGATGAATAAATGGAAACCGATCATATATCAAACTATCCAATTCAGTCTTATCATTTGGATCATCAACATTTTGAGATTCCATTTTCTCTCCATTATGATACCACACATAATAGTTTGTTGGGAAACCATATTTGGTTATTTGATAGCTAATTGTGTCACGACTCAACCAAGGTCTTCCAACACAATTAAAACATGGGCAGTGTATGCGACCACTATCTGAAGCCTTGTAAAATGAAAAATCTAGAAATCCGTTCAAATTATTTTGAAAATTGGTTGAAATCCGACCAGCTTCTTACATCCAACTTCTGTCCATTTTGTAAAAAAAACTGCAATAATTCATTTCAAAGAAATTCAATAATATTGAAGTATAATCAAAAAATATTTTGGTAAATGACAATTGTTTACTTTATATAAAAGCATAACTAACACATTACTCTATATGAGAATCATATTATGAAATACAACAAAATACAATGTATATAAGAAAATAAGATATATAATTTCTAATGCCTATATTCAAGGATTGCCTAGTAAGATATTGGAAGTGGATCAAGGAATACATAATCCTTAATGATCTTGTTGGGAGTACATGAGTTTTATACTTTAAATTCTTCAGGGAGATCAAGATGAGGAGTATGATAACGATCAGGGGAGTGGAGGGACTGTGCAAGGGGGGTGCGGGTGTCCAGGGGGTGCGGGGTGTCTAGGGGGTGGGCCCGTTCGGGGGGTCGGAGGTGTCCAGGGGGTCGGGGTGTCCAGGTGGGCGGGCTGTCCATGGGGGTGGTCAGGCTGTCCAATGGGGTAGTGGGAGTCCAGGGGGTCGGCTGGCTATCCAAGGAGGTGAGCGGGGTGTCCAGGGGGTGGGTGGGGCTGTCCGGGGGGGGGGGGTATAGGGTGTCCAGGGGGTGGGTGGGGCTGTCCGGGGGGTATAGGGTATCCAGGGGTGGGCTGTCCAAGGAGGTGAGCGGGCTGTCTGGGGGGGGGGCTACCCAAGGAGGTGAGCGGGCTATCCAGGGGGGTACAGGGTGTCTAAGGGGGGTGCAGGGTGTCCAGGGGTGGGCGAGTAGTCCAAGGAGGGGAGCGGGGTGTCCTGGGGGTGGGTGGGGCTGTCCGGGGGGTACAGGGTGTTCAGGGGGTGGGCTGTCCAAGGAGGTGAGTGGGCTGTCCGGGGGTGGGCGGGCTATCCAAGGAGGTCAGCAGGCTGTCCGGGGGGTGGCACATGGTGTCCAAGGGGGTGCGGGCTGTCCAGGGGGTGCAGGGTGTCTAGGGGTGGTGGGCCTGTCCGGGGGTTTGGAGGTGTCTAGGGGGTCGGGGGGTTGTCTAGGGGGGTCGGGGTGTCCAGGTGGGCGGGCTGTCTGCGGGGGTGGTCAGGATATCCAATGGGGTAGGGGGAGTCCAGGGGGGTGGGCGGGCTGTCCAAGGAGGTGAGCGGGGTGTCCAGGGGGTGGGGCTGTCCGGGGGGTACAGGGTGTCTAGGGGGTGGGCGGGCTACCCATGGGGGGTACGGGGTGTCCAGGGGGTGGTCAGGCAACCCATGTGGGTGGCGGGGCTGTCCAGGGGGGGGGGGCTATCCAGGGGGGTGGGTGGGCTGTCAACGGGGGGTGGTCGGGCTGTCCACGGGGGTGGTGGCGCTGTCCAGTGGGGTCGAGGGTGTCAAGGGGGTGGGGGGGGGGGGTTTCCAGGGGGTGGGGGGGGGGCTGTCCACGGGGGGTGGTCGGGCTGTCCACGGTTGATTCATTTGATGACATTGTATAGGTATATTTATATGAAAAGAATACCACCACAATAGTAATGCAACCCTGTCATTAGTCTAAACCCCTATAACACATAACAGAAGCTATAATGGACATTTACTAAAATATTTAACACCATAAGAATAAAAATACACTCTAAATATAGTTTGAGAGTATATAATGGTGTGTGTGAAAAAAATGATATTAAATCAATTTAAATGAATATAGAACAAATGAGGGTTTACAATACACTAAGAGTACCTCAAACAATCCAAAACCACTATAGCGCGACATATTTAACTTCATGAAACAGGACCTGGAAATATTACCTATGTCTTTACCGATGACCACCTAATTGGAACACTATTTATTGTTCTTGAACACAACAAACTATGGTTGGTCTCTACCAACTCAATCACCCCCTTGTAGATCATAATCTTGTTTCCCCTTATACTAAAATAGTCTCACTGGAAGCTACTTCTAATGCTGGTCCTAAACCATTCATTCTCCACAAAACAATGATCAAATAATCATTGGACACATCTTAATGACGATACAAGCTCATCACATAAACACATCAAAACAGATACAAAAACAGATAGGATGGGTCTAGATCAAAAACATAATTAGATAAATTTCAATGAAAAATAAGGTACCGGTTAATAAGATACCTTAAACACATCAAAATAAAAACAAAAACATAAACACATCAAAATCAAAAACACAGAAATAAAAACATATATAGGATGGGTCCAAATAAAAAACATATAGGTTAAATCAAAACAAAAACAAAAACAAAAACACATCAAAATCAAATCTAAAAACTGAAATATTAGATAAATTTCAATAAAAATAAGGTTCCGGTTAATAAAATACCTAATTTAGGATGGGTCTTATGAGATTTGGAAGTAGATTTAACACCTTGGATGGGATGGAAGAAGAGGAACCTGAAGGAGATCTAAGATCCAAACTGGTCCGGCAGAAGGAGATCCAAAATCGCCCGCCTGTTGCTCCTGTTTATGGTTCTTTATCGCAAATTGGGGAGAGGACGGGCCTCTACCAATTTGGGTGAAATTTGTGCCCACGGTTTTTAAAAACCGCTGGTAAAAACCTCCCCCAACCACACCTATACCAACGGTTCTTTAGAACCGTTGGGAAAAACCTCCCCCAACCACATTTTTACCAACGGTTCAATGAGAACCGTTGGTAAAAATCCCCTAAACACATCAATTCCAACGGTTTACTAGAACCGTTGGAAAAACCTTCCCTAAACCATCCTTTACCAATGGTTCTATGAAACTGTTGGTACGTAAGTTTGGGAAAAAACCCCACATTCCAGTAGTGGTTGTTGTATGAAAACTCCACCAGTGGTAGGTCGCCCCCCATCAATGAAGAAAAAAAAATATTAGCATGATGCTTTTCCTACAAGTTTTGTATGGTTCGCTTCATTTAACCATCAATATATGGGTGAGAGGTTGTGCTCAAGGGAAACTGAGTCCCAAATACCTTCTACAATCCCTTCCAAAGTTAGGATGTAAATCACACATCACAATGTGAGACTATCGTAGATGTCTTCAACAGTTGGTATGTAAATCATGCATCACAATATGAGACTATCCTATATGGAAATCCATGGGGTTGTAGTATATCATATATGTTGAGGTGTCCCAAGATCCCTACTGAACCCTTCTCTCGAATGGGTAGGATGTGGGATAAGATGGTGAGTCTTTCTATGATCACCAAGATGGTATCGTGTCCTTGGACATACATGTTAAGCCCGTCAAAAAGTACATAGATATCCTATACCAATTCCACTTTGGTACCAAGAGGGATTGTGTCAAACCTAATGGAAACTGGTGATTAGCCTTCACTTTTTGACAAGTGAGGCATCTCGAGACAAACTCTCCCACAACCTTCATAATCCCCGGCCACCAGTACATACATCATAGGTCCTGATACAACTTCACCAAGCCTGAATGTACCACATAATGGGACGTATGGAATACCCTCCACACCTCCTCCTGCAATTACAGTGGTACTACTGTGTGTCCTATGAAAAAACGGCATTCTCCCCATCATTCCAATATGCATTTGTGGTGTGCCATGTAGACATCTCGAAACATGTAGTCTTGCAGTAGATATCTCCTATTTGTGCCTCCATAACACATTGTAAGAGTGTTGGGGAAACATCCATCGACTGAAGAAAAATTTTCCCCTCTCTATCCGTGAAGGATATCTTAAATGAGTCTAACTACTCTGAGGCCTCATTTAGTATATGTGAACATTATCTATTTCTGAGAGCATCTTCCTCCATGTTCACCTTCCCATGAGTATATACTATCTTGAATTCATAGTCCAATAGGATCTTTATCCAACTTCAATGTCTTAGATTTGTATAATTTTATGATAAGATATACGTGAGACTCTTGTGTTCAGAGTAGACGATGAATTGTTTGACTATAAGGCAATGTCACCACACATTCAGTGTGAAGACTACCACTTCCACATCAAGGTCATGAGTCCCATAGTTCTTCTCATGCAGTCTCAATTGTCATGATCCATAAGAAATCACGGATTTACATTACATCCAAACAAAACCATGCCTGTTTCTTGATGTGTCATAGAACACCACGTAGTAAGTTCCCTCCTATGGAAACCTCAATATTGGAGCACTTATCAAGTTCCCAGTCAGCTGCTGAAACCTATACCAACATTTTCTTTCCAAAATAAGCGTTTTAACTTCTTATTCAACACCATCATGGGTGATTCCACTCCGGGATAAGTTGGGTGAAACCTTTGATATTACCCAGCCAACCTAAGGAAACTCCTTAACTCAGTAAAATTACTGGGTGGTTCCCAAGAAAGCAACACCTTGATCTTCACTAGAACGACCACAAATCCAGCCTCTAACGCGACATGTCCCAAAAAGTGTACCTTTTATATCTTGATCTCGCACTTCAAGAGTTTCTGATAAATCTAGTGCTCTCATAGTGTGTCCGTAACCATTCATAGGTGTATCATGTTCCCCTCCTCGAATGTAGAATAAACTATGATTTCATTAGTGAAGACCACCAAAATATGGTCTATGTACAACTGGAAGATACTATTCATGATCCCCATGAATGCAATTTGGGTGTTCATCACACCAAATGGCATTACGATGTAATCATTTTGGTTGTAGCGAAATCTAGAAGCCATCTTTGAGATGTCAGCATCTCATACTCAAAGTTGTTGATTTCCTAATCCGAGGTCTATATTCAAGAACCAGCTAGCTATATTTAGCTGATCAAAGAGGTAATTAATCCTCGATAGATGATGATTTTTCTTCATGATCACCTAGTTTATGTGTTGGAGGTCCACACATAATCTCAAGATCTCGTCTTCCATATCAGAAAACTACATAGGGTTTCCCATGGTAAATCATTGGGGCTTACAAACCCTTCCTCTACAGGTCCATTAAAAATTCCCTCATATCTCAGAGTTGTTCGAGATACATACAATATGTATTTATAGATATCGGTGTCGTTTTGGTGTACAAATCATTGTTGAATTCTTCCTCTCTATGAGGAGGTAGTCTTAGAACATCCTCTGGAAATACATCATTGTACTCCTCTACCTCTATAAAAAAACTGTGGACTCATCTCATCTGATGCACCGAGGGTCATTCTTTCCAACCGATGAGTGACCGACTCCACCCTCATATATGTGTGTACATCTAGCATTGCTCATTATTCTTTCTCACCAAAAAAGGAAAACGTGTTCCCATATCTATGGATACACAACACTATGTGTCTAAAACAGACGTTTGGAGCATGAACTGCTGATAGCTAGTCCATACCCAAAATGAAATCATAAGGAATAAATGTCGATATTAGGAGATCCCAGTTAAATCTATCACCTCCAAGAGTACGCTCACACTGTTGGAAAGAGTGGGTGATCATTGAATCTCCAACCATATGAGTCTCTAGCCAATGGATCGGTCAGAATCTCTGAGCTCTGAACAAGGATTGTAGAAAATAAATAGTGACTGGAACATGTGTATATAAGAACATTATATATGGTTTAGAAACCCATATTTTACCCCATATCATATCTTGAATTTCTGGATCATAGGCCTCGATTTCTGGAAGTTGAGCCCTTCTCTTTCCACCTACTCCTAGATCCTGGGGTAGACTGCATGATGGTGGTGGTGGTAGTACCCCATACCTTCATCAACCTATTTCCACTCATTCAGATCCACTTTATAGTCTTCTATTGGGAAGACCACCCTTTTCTTGTCTTTGTTGCTTCCTTGATAGTCCCTTGACCGGTTGTCGGTCCTCTACGTGGTGAGTCGGGAAATCCCGAGCCATGTGCCCCTGCCCGTCGCACACGTAGCATACTCTACTCCTCTAATGATTACCTTTTCCCCATGCGCCTTGTACCACCAACCATGACTCCTGGGTACATCCTCTAAATCGAATGGCCCTCTTGGGCCTTTACATCATCTGTCGGCTACACTCTGTGGATGACTCAGCCACTTGTCTCTGGGAGGTAGCTCCCACCATCAGTGCCTGATTTTCATGGAATCTCTACACTCTTTGAGCAAACTCTAGCACCCCAACCTAAATAGGGATGGTGAGATAAATCATCAATGCCTTGATCTCCCGTTGGAGTCCCTGATCAATGGTCGGGGTCCTAAATAAAGGGTATCATACCATATCTATAGAGTAACGGGAGAGGTCATTAAGCATCAAAGAGTACTCAGCCACTATCAGGCTACCCTCAAATTGGGAAAGCATCTATTTTATGCACACTAGGTGCAATTTTGTGGTGTTGAAATCAAACATAAAATTTCTCTTGAAGTTATAACATGCAAGGTTCACCTCCTAATGCATCTGGATTGTCAAACTCCACCATCTCCCTACCAAGCCCTATAGAAGGCTCGTGAATTGAACTGACATCTAGTCATGTGGTGTCCTTACTACGAGACACACCCGTGTCACTAATTATATCCCATCATCAATGAACACATGATCTATATATCCCTTAAATCCAGGAGTTCCCAATCTATGGAACTTGTGTAAGGAACTGATCCTACGTGTGTCCTCAACCGGTTGTGTCGGTAGTCACTACTTACTGATGGACGGTGGAATTGTTGGGACACCACCTAAAGGTACCATCTTTAGAAATGATCCATTTACCGATCCCTCATTACTCTATAGGCCATCCCTGTGGTCACTCACTAGAATCCTTGCTGGTTGTCTATGTGGAGGAATCATGATGGCTATCAAGATGAACCGCAATTAAAATATTATACCTAATGAATTGATTAAAACTCAAAAATATATTGAGAAAAAACACACAAATATGCATGAAAAATTGTTTTCATGTTCCATGTAGGAATGTAGAATTCAGGTTCATGTTGTATGGATATGTCAGCTTTTTATCCAATGCTGGACTCCCTAGCATGAAATCTGAACACTAAAAACTTAACACCTTTTCCCCATAAAACGTTACAGACTCTTAGTTGTTCTGGTATAACCTAATTCCATTTGATACCACTATTTCATGACCCATCCCCATGGTCTCGTTCCATGACTACCCAAAGGTTGACTTCCATAGGAAAAGGGTTGGAGACTAGCACTGAGTAGGAAAATTCCAGAAAGGGAAGGAAGTTCCTTTAAACCTGTACAGACGCACAATGAAACATTGCCAAAAGTAAACAAAAAGTAAACCACAACTATCACTGAGAAAAATAATGAGAGTATAATACAAACTAAATGTAAAAAAGGGTTAGAATACAATACCAAAACCACAATAGAAATCACCACTGCCACAGTTCGTCTGATTGAGACCCTACCTGAATGGTAGGTGAAAGGTAGTTTTTGGTAGCCATAGAAGTGTGCTAGTCCATCTCTTCTCACTCAGCACCACTGTGTCCCGGACAATCATGGTCTCCATAAAAGTGTTAATCACCTGAATGAGAGAAAACATGGGCAGGAAAAGCCTGTTTATGGGTGAGTAATAGGATAATCAGTAGGGGCACCAGAAGAAAAAATAAAAGATCACAAATCATGAGAACAAACAAATAACACACAGAAAAGATATAAAAAACCATGTATAACTAAAATATAGAAAGTAAGATTATCATTTCAAAAGTTTATTCATATTTTATATCTGGGGAACTCATCCATGATGAGTCACTGAGGTCTACTCAGATACTAGACCACTGATGTCCACTCAGCTACTAGACCATTGAGGTCTGCTCAGCTAATGGACCACTGAGGTCCGCTCGGCTTCTGGACTACAGAGTTCCGCTCATCTACTAGACCATCGAGGTCTACTCTACTACAAGACCACTGATATCTTCTCTACTATTGGACCATCGAGGTCCTCTCTTCCGCTAGACCATCATGTTCTTCTCTACAACTGGGCCATGGAGGTCCTGCTCACCATATCATTCACGTCAGAACTAGCCATACGATTCCTGCTCATATCACACTTGATTCTGTTACAATATATTTCTCAATCCATCAGTCTCAAATCAACTACCGTGAAGTCTCAGTTGGAGTATACCTCAAGGACCATTTCATCGAAAGGGCCCAATGCCATAGAAAACACTTCAATCAAACAACTGGTCTGAATGATATTGATGTTCTAGTATATAGTGGTTAGTTGCATTCTATCCTGGTCTAACATGGAGACTGATCACCAACATCCTAGATCGGTGTCCCATATGACCCACCCCAATTCGTCTGACCAGACCTGACCCGTTTGGGATTGGGCTGACATGGTCTGGCGTGGCCTAGTGGACAGGCCCATTGGTCCTCGTTGGACCTATCCCGGTTCAACTGCAAGTCCATCCCGCCATGTCATCGAGTGAATCAGACCTCATTATAATGGCTGGTATGACTTAGTCGGACATGTTTCTTTATTTTAAAGCAACACAATAGCCTAGTTTTCTATCCATCCTGACATGCTTGGCATGTCATTTCTCCTCTAACCGGGGCCGTCCAGCCGCTCGGTTTACTGCATCAGCCTAGCTTGCATTAGCAGGTAGGCTTTTCTCCCACCCAGATGCCACACTGGCATCTGGTTTTCATATCCATGTGGATGACTGAAGCCTACGGCCTCCCCTCCTCACGTGGTCTAGTTTGGACCATGTTCTAGCACATCCTACGAATCGCCCCACGAGCTGATCCACCTGAGGCGGTGCCTAACCGGCACTTCCCCCGTACTCCACCACGACCCCGAATAGCTGAGACCACCACCACCACAATGCACCACCTCCCATTTTTGGCCACCATCATAATTTTCGTGCACGTGGTCTCCTCTACGGTCTAGAATAATTTCTCTGGTTTCTCATTTCCCATTCTTTTAGCGTTTTTGGGCTTCTTAGTGTGTCACCATCACATCTGTGTACTCCTCACTATTTTTCCATACCTTTAGGTGTTCAAAATAATTTTGGATCACCCCATACGAGATTTAATGTGAACTCATGGGTCCATCAGCGATGAACAAGGAGTGAGAGAGAGAGATTATCCTAGAGAACATCCAATGGAAAAATCGACATTTCTTAATGTCGGCCTAGAATTGTTCTTGTCAAAGGGATCATAGAGAATTAATATAAATCACTTTGAATAAATCCCCTCAACCAAAACCATTAAAAATATTTCCCAATTCCTCAAGTATAATCCATCCGTGGATGAACTTGTTAGATATTTGATCCCCATTCGTTGTTTAGAGGAGAGAACCAGGAAACATAAACCTCAACAGTTTAAAACCCTACCTAGGAAAATGGAGATTGGTTGACGATGATCGTTCTTCATTTCCCTTCAATCTTCATCCCTAAATCACATCTCCATGGTTGTCATCTCTTCTTTCCAATTCACCAGTGTTCATCGTTAGAGCAGTTCCTTCGCCGTTTGTTAGTGGAATTCCAGCGCTGTTTGTCAACACGGAATTCCTATTTCATTAAAGAAGGAGGATGTGCTACTCGTTGCAGCATCTCCATGCTGATTCATTATTAATGTTAATTAATGGCTTCATTGTTGCCTCATCACTACTCCATAGTGCTGTTGAGTCACTTATTAGTGATGAAGACAAATTATATATTATATTTTTATATGTCATTAGATTTTTCATCTCAAAGTCCAAAAAACATTCTTTTTTCGGTCAACCAAAACCAGTCAATGATAAGACCTTTCTAGGAGAATCTTGATGCCCTATGTTTAATAGTGCACATAGATGTTTTATCTAGACACCGATTTAAAACCTAGAAAATCCTGCTCATATGATTATTTAATGAGCTTCAAAAATAGTTCGAAAATATATTCCGGCCAGTCCATGCCTCAAAATAATTTGTCATCTCAGAACCTAGTCTTGATATAATCAAATTTAATTTTCAAAAAAATCACATGTAATTATAGGGTATTACATTATTAATTGGAAATGAAGTGGAAGTATAATAGTTAGTGAATACTTGAACAAATAAGTGATTCTATATGAAATATTTAGGTGATGTTGCCTATTTTCTAGGGATCAATATATTTAGAGATAGGTCTCATAGGCTTTTTGGGATTTTTCAATGAAAATATATCTACAAGGTACTGAAATGGTAAAATATGGAACAATCTAAGTGGGGATTTTTTCTAGTGTCACATTGAATTAATTTCTCTAAGAATATGTTTCCAGAAACATGGGGGTAGATTGATTTAATGAGTAAAATCCACTATGTTTTACTAGTGGGATCCATCTTATCTTACATTATACGTAATAGGTTTTATGTTGAATTTTATTTCATCAGAGAGGGAATATATCAATATAGTGTAGGTGTGCTTCCCTAGGATGATATAAATTCTATCCAATAGTACTTACATTGTACAGAAGATATGGTCCCATTATATGGAAGAGTTGATTAGCTAGTAATTTGGGGATATAGTAATTACAACTTCCAAAGAGATACAGATGATATGAAATTATATTTAGGATGTTTCATTTATCTGAATTTTTAAGTACTAAGATGGAGGATAATGAAGCAGTCTTTGGTTTACAATTCTATATAATATACAATTTATATAGTGGATTATATCTATATAAGTAATTAATTTGGATATATAGCTTCATATTTGATATTGGTGTTGTACCTTGCCGAACAGACACTATTACCATATACGGTGATACTACTATGAAAATATTGTGACATATTTTATTACCAAGGATCCCAAGTCACACCACATGACAAGTATTATACATTATTTGTTTCATATCTAAATTAATTTTACTCAGATTAGTGAATTCACAGTTAGTAGTGTAGCCATAGATGACAAGGTGGCAGATTCCCTGACTAAATTCATATCTCAATATATGTATGATACTCGTGTGAGAGATAGTGGATAGATAATTTTTAACAGTTGCCCCTAGTGAAATTGGAAGTGTTTTGATTCTGTTCCCTAGAAAAACTCTATTTTCTATTTTGGTTACAGTTACATGTATATAGTTTGATATATACCTGGGTTCATTATTACCATACCAGTGTTGAAACTTCTTCATCCACTATTTAAATTTTAATGTCCTTAGATTACATTTCATATAAAAACATTATATCACTTCCTATTTCAAATGATAATTTCAAGATATTATGATAGTTATCATAAACAAATTCCATATGGTCCTTAAAAATTTCACTAATTTGGTATAGCTGATTTCTGACTATCATCTACTATGGGATCAACAGCTTTGATACCTCTTCTCATGACCTTTGGACATGGTTATATCATGTATATCAGATCATGAGGATATACCTACCAATGGGAACACAAATTTTCTATGGTGTCATTTGGTTTTTAATATCTAAAAACATGTATATTGGTATCCAAATATGATATTTATATCAATGTGTACCAATTTTTCTAATAATTCAATGCAAAGATAAAATCATGACCTTGAATTCAGGGAAAGGTAGCCTATATTGGGTGCATATTTGGGGGTATGGAATATGTTGAACGATGATGATATAATTTCTCACTTCTGCATTATGGAATAGATATCACATGGGCCTAAGTTGAAAAGGATGACATTACCTTTATTAAATCCATGGTAATGGTAACAAAATTTGTTTCCCTATAGTAATTTCATGAAATATATATATAAAAAATGGATGAGCACACAATTATGCATCATACATTATGAGATATCGTGAGACAAAGTTATTATATTACCTATAATGTGTATATTGGTTGTAGTCATAGCTATGGAATTACTTATCTCCATAAATTTCATGATAGTTTTCTGGATTCCACTATTGTTATATGGGTTGGAATCAATGGTTTCGAGATGACGACCCATAGGGTGACATAAGAAGTTTATCAAAATGTCCCACCTATTCTAATGAATAGTACATCTGATGAAGTGAGGTGTACTTATCAGTGCTAGTGATCATATGTGTATGATCAATCAAAAGTAAACATAATTCCATTATATTCTTCATGATTAGAATAACGATGATGGAATTTATTTTTCAAGGTATTCACAAGTTGTTTGATCATAAAAGAGAGTATAAGAAATTATAATTTTTTTGAGAAACTAAGGATGTTTATGAATCAAAAAATATATTATGGAGCTTAAGATATGAACTAACTATTAATATTGTTTATAGAAAAGTTTTATTGTGATTCAGGTGAGTTCTAAATTTTATGTGGCTTTTATGAAGATTTTATTATGTCATATGTGGGAACAATGGTCTAAAATGACATTTATTACTTTCCATGGAATAAAGTGAAATTTTTTAAATTTTAACCATGGTATAAATTCAAATTTTAGCACCGTGAATATTAGTTCCCACCATTTGGATGATTTTAGTGACACAATATCTTCACTTATCTCTTATCAAGTTTATTGTTGGAAAATATGAAGAAAGAACAACGTTGTCTTGATCTCATCTTCTTGATAGATTTTGTGTTCAAAAAATAATTTAATAATCATAATAATGCCCTTTAATATAACATCATATGACTTGGGGAACATATATTGAAGTTCCATGACTTATGGTGCATGTGTGAAATATCTACATCATTACATGCTTCACGCCTTTCATCCATGGCATATCAATGTTGAGTGAATCAATCAGAGGACTTCAAGTAAACAAGGTATCATTTATTCTTTATTTTGATTTTATTTTTCGTACATAAATTGAATTACACTTTTTAATTTAAGAAATTGGAGCAAGGGATTTTTTTGGATTCTTAACCCTAGTGTTCTTATTGTTTGAACATATAGATATTGTCCATCAATGATGATTTAAAATCCAAAATTATTCCACATATTCTAATGATATGTGTGATGTCGTTCCTAATACATTGATAAATCTATGTTGGAATCCTCAACTTGAGATTCTTAATCATTTTCAATATAATTAAGAACTAGTTCAATTGGTTCAACTCAATCCTTTTTATCTTCCCATATTCCACATATGAATCTATTTGTGCGACATTATTTCCATTTTTTAAAAGAAATCTTATATCAGTAGAATCAAATATCATTATAGTTTCTTTATTAAGATATATTTACCTCTTACATTTGGAGAGTTTCCACTAAATATTATGTTAACACCTCTCTCATCAAACATCACATTATTTCCAGCCTTTAATTCAATAAGTCATGTTCCGTGGAATACATAAAATTTCCATATACTAGGGGTTTCATTGTAAAAATGTTCATAAGGATATAAAACAATGTTTGGTATATAGAATCATATTTTTTGAATATAAAATTCTATAATGATATCCATTCTCATAAAATAATGAGAATAATGATGTTTGATAGACCTTGTTTAGGTAATTTCCAACAAAAAATTGTATCATCATTTAGTAATATTATTTTTTGTATTGTGAATAGTGCAATAAACTCATGATAAATGACATGTTTATAAGATAATATTTCAAATATTCATTATTTAATTGTCCATTATTATCATTTTATAATATCTCCACTTAATATCTACATTATTTTTATGTGATTATCCTAAAATTCATAATCATTTTTAGAGATGTTGATTTGTGTTTCAAAAACATAATACTTTTAATGTGAGTAATGTCATTAATCAAATAAATAAATTTTCACATCAACCGATAAATATCATAATCTATATGCTCTAGTGGAAAAGTTGAATGAATATAAATATTCTTATATACTGAATTTTTAATCATCCCATTCTCAACAAAATATGAAAAAACACATCTATTCATATTTTCATGTTTTGAATATCATGAGTATTATATCTATTCTGGTTATTATTATAAGGCCCCAGCTTTAAACCTTACATAATCTTGAGTTATTACAATATTACACTTTGAGGATCTTTTCAGGTTTAGAGTTTTAGAGAATTAGATCATAAAACATGAATTACATTCCACATTTAAACGAAGTGGTTACATAAAAGATAGTATTAATTTTTCCCATCAACGGAATCATATTTAAAATAAAACATGGACTCTTTCTTGACACTTCCTTGACACTATCATCATATCATTTACCTTTCCCTTGACCTGTGAAAAACATTTCAAAAACTTGGGATGAGCATAAAAAGCTCAGTAAGGGATATAAAAATATGGAAAGGAAACATGAGTACATATATACATAAGAATGAAATCATACTTTACCCATAAAACATAAGCACTTTAACATACCTCTTAAAATCATGAATAAATCATAGAAATCATAATACAGAAAGGTAACTTAAGGCATTCATAACATTCTTACGTAGGGAGTATCCCTCTTGGTTACGTTTGGAATACCCATCACAGTATATTCCCTAAATCTCTTCGGATAAACCTTAAAGCTTAATCCCTTCGTGTTACCCAATGCATTGGAGAGCTATATCGGGCTCACCCACCTTTAGTTTATCACGAAACCACCCATCTTCATAATAATTCCCAAAAACCATAACATAATTGTATCACATAAAATATACATAAAGGAAACATAACACTTCCACATTTCAATCACAAGATATCAATACAACACATTGATATAATAAAAACATTATGAAAACCATTTTCAATACGAAAATAAAAGAAAATTAAAACATGGTATTTATTTTTGTTTTAAAAAAATGGTATGGCTTGTAGAGGAAGCCGAAACTCAAATAATAGTCACGGCGGCGGATAAGTCATTGTCGCCGCATACGTATGACAAAAACATTCCCTTTTTCATTTAGTAAAATGCTTTGTATAAACAATATTCCATTCGGATAAACATAAATGTCAAATGGGTTTATACACTGTATAAAAGAAGTTTGTGTATAAATCAAAATATTCCTCAATGAAAGGAGATTGAGACAAAGTCTCATACCTCGGGTCCGACTTGACTCGATCATTATTTAATCTCCTGAATAATAAACTTGAGTTAATTTCTACTTTCTTAAGTACCTTTTTCAAGTTCATTATTCCTTTTATATCACTTATTACTATGTTATGAACACTATTTTATTATTTAAGTTAATAACGGTCGTTTTAACGATCATTGATACTTGAGTCAAAAATAAACTCTTTATAATTACAAGTTGTTCATGTGGTAAAATATCCATTATATCCCGAATTTTATTCACGATTTAGATATCATATATATCATATATATCGAGTACAAGCATTCATTTATAATATTACATAACATTTAGAGGTAAGAAATGAAATGCACCGTTCATGGAGACAGTAAGCCGTACGTACGCATGAACGCTACTTCCATTTCTATTTCTTATTTAATGGAATTAAAACATAATTATACATAATATTATTTTAATTCCAGTATGGTATCATATATAATTTCATTAAATATATCCTTTATATGTACCACATATGGTATTAATGAATCAAATCACTTTGAGGGGGCGGTAGTCCGCACTTCCTAAAATGAAGATATCGCATATACCCATAATGGAAGCCATTAAGGTGTGCCATAAATGAAAAATACATAAGCTTAAGGAAAACATAAACATATCATATATCATATATAAATATAGTGACATCTTAATGTCCACCTATGAATGTGATAGAAGAATATTGAACAATCATCGTTTCGTGAGGCAAAAATTCGCCATCCACGGAAACAGTATGTTCTTTAACCATTAGATGTAGGTGTGTGTAAGTGTAGATCAAATCCTTATTATAACAACATCCTAGTATATTGAAGATATTGGTGTTGTTACAAAATAAATGAATAAAAAGATTTTAGGGGGTTGTAGAAGAAAAATAAAACAAAAGGACTCAAGTGAAGACATTGCCTTAAAATCGGGTAACTCTATTTGGTTTGAGCTCAAAGGCTTCCTTGGGAAGCATTCTGCCCAAAGTGATGCTTCTAAGAGTTATAGACGGATTCAAACAGAAAAAATGGGCAGGGGTTGGCCGAGCCAATGGATTTGGAAGTGTGGGTAAGGAGATTGAGGTGGGGGCCTTTTATAAGAGGAGAGGAGGGGCACTCTTGGAAAGTAAAGAAATGTTACTTTATTTTAAAATCAGTTTCGAATTTAAAAGGTCCCACATAGATATAATTCTAGGATAAGGTGATAAAGGTTCTAAATCCACCCATAAAATAGGTTTTGTACATTTGTAGGTGATAGATTTTAAATTATCTTTTCATTTTATTTAAATCCTTTATTAATGAGGTAATCGATGCATCATCACAATGTCATAAATAATTTAATTTATTTAATGTCTAAAAATTATAAATAAAATAATATGATGTAGTAAATCTTTTTAGATTTCCAATTACTATTTATAGTCATAAATCTGACTTGTATAGCCCCATGTAAAAATTGTTTTAGTAAAATAACTCATCTTTGTGACATTTTTACCTTAACATCAAATTAAAAGATGTTAATGTCATTTTCCTTCAAAAGTTGCTCCATGGGGTCCCCAAGTTGACCGATGGATTGTCTTGTTCGTCCATGACACATAAAATAAAGGTAATACATGAGTCTAGGTCATTTTATATTATTAAAACATTATTCTTACCTTAAATTACACTAATTACCTCTAATCGTGATTAATAAACTTAAAAGATACTATTTACCAAAAAATTATTTTAATCCCCTTGAACCACATTATAATTATTAATGACAACCATGTATGTTGGATTTTTGAAATTCAAAACACAGAGGTGGTAAATTTTCATTTAAACGAAAAATCAGTTTTTTAAGTACCACTTAGTGGTTTCACTATTCATCAAAAATTGAAGTTTTTCAGAAAAATACCAAAACCTCACCCTAAGCTATATTTGATATTCCGAATTCAAAAATGATATATATTTTACAAAATTAAAAACATTTAAGTTAAATTAATTAATTTAATAATTAATTCGCGTTGTCAGAGCAAATAGCGTGTTTTTATGAAACAATAAGTATCAAAAGATTGACACTAGTTTAAGTCCAATTTCAAAGTGAAATTAATTTCAATGACCACTATTGGATTAAATGGTAAATATATATTATATTTAAACTTGAAAATTAATTAAAAATATAATCTAACAATATAATTAAATTGGATGAAAAAGCAGTTTTGATGTAAAATGCAGTATTTTTCAATATTCATTAAAAAATGAACATTGTTAGAAAAATACAAAAAAAATATCTAATGTAAATTTCAATGTACCAATAGTAAATAATAAGTTTTTTTTGACAAATAGAGCTTATAAACTTGTCAAATTATTGATTTAATAATGTTTTTACATCAAAAAGGCAGTAAAACAATCTTTTAAAAATATTAGTGTATTCCATGCTTAAGTTTGGATTTATTCTCATTTTAAGCCTCTAAAACACTATATAATTCATTAGTAGACATAGATAAAAATATCTATTATTCATTACTTACTTAGGATGTTACATCCTTTCCCCTTTATAAAATTTCATCCCCACAATTTTTTCACTTATCAAAATAAGTGGGGGTATTTGTCCCTCATACCATTTTCAGATGCCCGTGTTGCCACTTCAATCATGTGGTTTTTCCACAAAACCTTTACCTGATGAATCACCTTATTCCGTAACACTTTCTCCCTGTGGTCAATAATCTGGACCGGTTGTTCCTCATAATATAGGTTCTCTTCCAACTGAACTACCTCTGGACTAAAAACATGAGATGGATTTGGCATATACTTTCTCAACATCGAAACATGAAAAAATTGTGTACCTGAGATAAACTCAGAGGTAAAGCCACTCGGTAAGCAACTGATCCAACTCTCTCTAGAATTTCATATGGTACAATGAAACTTGGACTCAACTTTCCTTTATTACCAAATCGCATCACACTTTTTCATGGTGAGACTTTGAGAAAAACATGATCACCTACCTCAAAAAAGAGATCTTTCCTCCTGTTGTCTGCATAACTCTTCTGCCCGCTCTGAGCTGTTCTCGTGTGTTTCTGTATCAGTTGAACTTTTTCTGCCAACTCTTCTACCAATTATGGTCCCATAATCTACCTTTCACCCACATCATCCCAGAAAGTTGGAGTTCGACCCTGCTTCCCATATAACGCCTCAAATGGTGCCATCTGTGTACTGGAATGAAAACTGTTATTATATGAAAATTCAACCAAAGAAAGATGTTGGTCCCAACTTCCCTGATAATCCATCGAACAAGCACGTAGCATATCCTCCAATGTATGAATTGTTCATTCTTATTTCCCTTATGATTGAGGATGAAAAGCTGTACTAAAATTTAATTCAGTACCCAACGACTTCAGAAGACCTTTCCAAATGTTAGAAGTAAACCTAGGATCACGATCAGATAAAATGGAGAGAGGAACTCCATGTAACCTGAATATCTCTTTAAGATACAAACGGGAAAGTTTATCTAGGGAAAAAGTATCTCTTATAACAAGGAAATGAGCAATTTTATTCAAGTGATCAACAATAACACAAATTGCATTATTACCTAGAGATGTCTTCGGTAATACCACAACAAAGTCCATGGATATAATCTCCCATTTACTCTCTGGCACTGGTAATGGCTGAAGCATCCCTTTCGGTAAATGCCGCTCTGAATTAACCTACTGAAAAGTCAAACACTTCACAGTAAAATCAGAAATATCTCTTTTCATTCCATCCCACCAGTAATACTCCCGCAGATCTCTGTACATCTTAGTACTGCCAGGATGAACTAAAAACGGAGAACTATGAGCTTTACATAACAACTCTCCCTTCAACTTTGAATCACAAGGCACACATAATCTCTTCCCAAATCACAAAACACAATCATTATCAATGTTGAATTCAGGCAACTTACCCTTCTGGAGCAGCTCTACCTTTTTCTGAAACTCACTATCTTGCATCTGTGCTTGCTTGATTCTGTTCGATAGAGAAGATTTCACTGATACATGAAACAAAACAGAAGGACATCCTGCACCAACAACTTCTATTATAAAGTTCATCAAATCCTTAACCAAAGGATCACGTTCCAAACGCAACATTGTTAATGAATCATTACTTTTTCGACTCAAAGAATCAGCCACTTTATTTTCTTTTATTGGATGGTAATGAATTGTACAATCATAATCCTTGATTAATTCTAGCCATCTTCTCTGTATCATGTTCAATTATTTATGAGTGAATATATAATTTATACTTTTGTGATCGGTATATATTTCACACTTTACTCCATATAAATGATGCCTCCAAATTTTTAAAGTGAAAACAACAGCAGCTAATTAAAAATCATGTGTAGGGTAATTTACCTCATGAGTTTTCAACTGTCATAAATCATAAGAAATTACCTGATTATTTTGCATTAGGACACAACCATGTCCTTTCAATGAAGCATCACTGTAGATAACAAACTCACCATTCCTGGATGGTAGTGCCAAAACTGGATCATTCACCAATATTCATTTCAATTCCTGAAAACAATCATCACATTCTTTTGTCTAGATAAACTTAACACCCTTCCGAGTTAGCTTAGTCATTGGACTAGATAACCGTGAAAAATTTCTAACAAACCTTCGGTAATAGCCTGCCAAACCAAGGAAGCTACGAATCTTAGTTACATTTGTGGGTCTTGGCCATTCTTCAACAACCTTTGTTTTTTCCGGATCAACAGTTATCCCATCTTTACAAACAATGTGACCAAGGAAATAAATTTGTTGCAACCAAAACTCACACTTGATCAATTTCCCAAAAAAATTATTTTCTTTTAAGGTTTGCAAAATAATCCTTAAATGTCATTCATGCTCCTCTTTACTTTTAAAAAACACCAAAATATCATCAATGAAAACCACCACAAACTTATCCAAGAACTCATGGAAAATTCTATTCATTAAGTCCATGAATACAGCAGGTGAATTGGTTAGCCCAAAAGGCATTACTACAAATTCATTATGGCCATATCTTGTATGAAACGTAGACTTCGGAACATCTTTTTCCTTTACCTTAAGCTGATGGTACCTCAATCTCAGGTCAATATTTGAAAAATACTGAGCTCCCTGGAGCTGATCAAAAAAATCGTCGATATGAGGCAAAGGATATTTTTTCTTAACAGTGATGTTATTCAAGGCCCTATAATCAATGAAAATTCTCATTTAACCATCTTTCTTTTTAAAAAATAAAACAGGAGCACCCCATGTTGATGTGCTAGGTCGAATGAAACCTTTCTCTAATAAATCTTGCAATTGCTCCTTCAACTCCAAAAGTTCAATTTGAGCCATTCGATAAGGGGGTTTTGAAATTGGCTTAGCATCAGGAACTAAGTCAACTGTAAATTCAATATCCCGATCTGGTATTATTCCAGGAAACTCATCAAGAAAAACATCAGGATACTCATTTAGCACTGGCATATCATTAATCTGAACAGTTCCTTTGTTTTCAAAAATATGTGCAAGGTAACATTCATTTTCAACTTTTACAAGTTTCTCAGCCTCTTCATATGTTATCAACAGTAAGGGTTCATTCGTGTACACAAACTGAAAGTATTTATGAAAAGAAACTTCTTTAGCTCTACAGTCAATCTTAGCATGGTAAATAGAGAGAAAATCCATACCCAGGATAACATCAAAATCTAATAGAGGTAGAACAATTAGGTTTGCAAGTAGGTTCTTTCCACGGATAAGGATAGGAAGATTCTTATAAATTCTTTGTGCCTCAAAATTTCCCCCAGGTGTTTTTACCAAAAGTTCAGGAGTCATTTCTTGAGATGGTATTCCCATTTTACTAGAAAATGTTTTAGAGATGAAAGAATGTGTAGACCCCGAATCAAACAACACACTGGAATAATCTGAAAAAACAAACAATGTACCTGATACAACTTCATTTGATGGCCCAACATCTGCTGAAGTAGTTGCAAAGGATTTCACCACACCTTTCTACTTGTATCCTAACTTCTTCCCATCACTCAAGCTCTTTGTCGGACACTCGTTTTCATAGTGACCCATCTCATTGCACTTAAAACATTTCACTAACTGTAAATAGAATTTGGACATACCATCACCTTGATCTTTTTTAGTGCAATCACGAGACTTATGTCCCATCGTACCACATCGGTAGAACTTTCCAAAATTCACAAGACATTCCCCAGCATGCCTTTTACCACATTTATCACAAACTGGAAACATAGTTTTCTTACCCTTAGACTTTTTTGAATAATTCATTATTTCTCCTGCCACCTCGGTCTCTTCTTCTGTTGGTTGTTATAGAACACTTGTTCATCGGAAAACTCCATTTCCACCTTCTCATCACATCGAACAAGCTTTTCATAACTTTTGAACTCACAAGAAGCTAAAGCCCTTCGATATTTTGGCTTTAATTCTGAGTAAAAATGATTGATTTTACTATCAAGGTCTCGGATAAAATTTGGAGCATACCTTGCCAATCGAGTGAACCTTTCTTCATAGGCAGCCACTGAGTCTTCCTCATTCCTCAATTCCAAATAATTGTTTTTCTATCCTATGTCGAACAACATTAGGTAAATAATTCTCAAGAAACCTACCTTTAAATTCATCCCAGTCGAGAGCATCAATCTCATCAGTGTCCCTGATATTTTTAACCATCGACCACCACTGATCTGCTTCACCCTCCAAATGGTAAATAGCAAGACTAACCTTTTGATTGTTTGAACACCCCATGACATCGAAAATATTCTCCTGTGCTTTAATCCACCCTTCAGCTATCACAGGGTCAGATGATCCTCTGAATTATGGGGGATGATGCCTCATGAAATGTTCCACCACTGACATGTTCATCTGCGGTTGATCTGGATGATCTCGTGCATGGATACCACCACCATTTATCGCTTGAGTCAACTGCTCCATTACTGCAACATACTGTTCAGTTCCAATTGAGACCATCTCAGGATGCTTATTCTGAAGGTTATTTCCATCTGTATGCCTTCCTAGCACTGCTTCCCTATTTCCTCTGCGGAAAACCATTCTGAACAAACATGTCTTAGATGAAGCAACATGGTAATATTAAAATTCTATATCATTTAAAATTGACCATAAAAAAATATTTAACTATAAGGCCCCAGCCTTAAACCTTACTTAATCATGAGTTATTACAATATTACACATTGAAGATCTTTTCAGGTTTAGAGTTTTAGGGAATTAGATCATAAAACATGCATTACATTCCACATCTAAACAATGTGGTTACATAAAAGATAGTATTAATTTTTCCCATCAACGGAAACATATTTAAAATAAAACATGGATTCTTTATTGACACTTCCTTGACACTATCATCATATCATGTACCTTTCCCTTGACCTGTGAAAAACATTTCAAAAACTTGGGATGAGCATAAAAATCTCAGTAAGGGATATAAAAATATGGAAAGGAAACATGAGTACATATATACATAATAATGAAATCATACCTCACCCATAAAACATAATCACTTTAACATAACTCTTCAAATCATGAATAAATCATAGAAATCATAAGACATAAAGGTAACTTTAGGCATTCATAACATTCTTACGTAGGGAGTAACCCTCTTGGTTACGTTTGGAATACCCATCACAGTATATTCCCTAAATCTCTTCGGAGAAACCATTACATTTAACCCCTTCGCGTTACCCAATGCATTGTAGAGGTATATCGGGCTCACCGGCCCTTAGTTTATAACAGAACCACACTTCTTCATAATAATTCCCAAGAACCATAACATAATCGTATCACATAAAACATACATAAAGGAAACCTAACATTTCCACATTTCAATCACAAGATATCAATACAACACGTGGATATAATAAAAACATTATGAAAACCATTTTCAATACCAAAATAAAAGAAAATTAAAACATGGTATTTATTTTTCTTTTAAAAAAATTTATGGCTTGAGTGGACGTCGAAACACAAATAATGGTCACGGCGGTGGAGAAGTCGTTGTCGCCGCATACGTATGAAAAAAACATTCCCATTTGTCGTTTAGTAAAACGCATTGTATAAAAAATATTCCATTCGGATAAAAATAAAAATAAAAGGGGTTTATACACCGTATAAAATAAGGTTGTGTATAAAACAAAATATGCCTCAATGAAAGGAGATTGAGACGAAGTCCCATACCTCGGGTCCGACTTGACTCGATCGTTATTTAATCTAATGAATAATAAACTTGAGTTAATTTTTAATTTCTTAAGAACCTTTTTCAAGTTCATTATTCCTTTTATATCACTTATTACCATGTCATGAACACTATGTTATTCTTTAAGTTAATAACGGTCGTTTTAACAATCATTGGTACTTGAGTCAAAAATAAACTCTTTATAATTACAAGTTTTTCATGTGGTAAAATATCCACTATATCCAGAATTTTATTCATGATGTAGATATCATATATATCATATATATCTAGTACATGCATGCATTTATAATATTACCTAACATTTAGAGGTAAGAAATGAAATGCATCGTTCATGGATACGGTAAGCCATACGTAAGCATGAATGCTACATCCATTTCTATTTCATATTTAATGGAATTAAAACATAATGATACATAATAGTATTTTAAATCCAGTATGGTATCATATATAATGACATTAAATATATCCTTTATACATACCACATATGGTATTAACGAATCGAATCCCTTTGAGGGGGCGATAGTCCGCAGTTCCTAAAATGAAGATATCGGGTATACCCATAATGGAAGCCATAAAGGTATGCCATAAATGATAAATATATAAGCTTAAGAAAAACATAAACATATTATATATCATATACCAATATAGTGACATCTTAATGGCCACCTTTGATGGTTTTAGAAGAATATTGAACAATCATCGTTTCATGAGGCAGAAATTCTCCATCCACAGAAACAATGTGTTCTTTAACCATTGGATGTAGGTGTGTGTAAGTGTATCTCAAATACATCTTATAAAAACATAAAAGTATATTTAAGATACTGGAGTTGTTACAAAATAAATGAATAAAAAGTGTTTAGAGGGTTGGAGAAGTAAAATAAAACGAAATGACTCAAGTGAAGACATTACCTTAAAATCAGGTAACTCCCTTTGGATTGAGCTCAAAGGAATACTTGGGAAGACTTCTGCCCAATGTGAGGCATCTAAGAGTTATATATGGATGTGGAGATACAAAATGAGTAGGTTTTGTTCGAGCCAAAGGATTTGGAAGTGTGGGTAAGGAGGTAGATGTGGGGGCCTTTTATAAGAGGATAGGAGGGGCACTCTTGGAAAGTAAAGAAATGTTACTTTATTTTAAAATACTTTTCGGATTTAAATGGTCCCAAATTGATATAATTCTAGGATAAGGTTATAAGGGTTCAAAATCCACCCATCCAATAGGTTTTGGACATGTGTAGGTCATAGATTTTACAATATCTTTTCATTTTATTTAAATCCTTTATTAATGATGTAGTCGATGCATCATCATGATGTCATTAATAATTTAATTTATTTAAAGTCTAAAAATTATAAAAAAACTACTATGATGTAGTAAATTGTTTTATCTTTCCAATTACTATTTATAGTCAAAAATCGGACTTGTATAACCCCATGTAAAAATTGTTTTAGTAAAATAACTCATGTTTGTGACATTTTTACTATAACATTAAATTAAAAGAAATTAATGTCATTCTCCTTACAAAGTGGCTCAATGGGGTCCCCAAGTTGACCCATGGATTTTCTTGGTCTGGCATGACACATCCAATAAGGTTAGGACTTGAGTCTAGGTCATTTTATATTATTAAAACATTATTTTTACCTTAAATTACACTAATTACCTCAAATCGCAATTAATAAACTTAAAAGTTATTATTCACCAAAAAATTATTTTAATCCAATTGAACCACATTTTACTTCTTAATGAAAACCATGAATGTCAGATTTTTGAAATTCAAAATGCATAGGTGGTAAAATTTCATTTAAACGAAACATCAGTTTTTTATGTACCACTTAGTTGTTTCAATATTCATCAAAAATTGATGTTTTTCAAAAAAATATCAAAACCTCACCCTAAGATATATTTGATATTACGAATTCAAAAATGATGTCTGTTTTAACAAATTAAAAACATATTAGTTACATTAATTAATTACCGTTTTCAAAGAAAATAGCGTGTTTTTATGAAACAATAAGTATCAAAAGATTGACACTAGTTTAAGTCCAATTTCAAAGTGAAATTAATTCCAACGACCACTATTGGATTAAATGGTAAAAATATATTATATTTACACTTTAAAATTAATTAAAAATATAACCTAACCATATAATTAAATTAGATGAAAAAGCAGTTTTGATGTAAAATGCAGTATTTTTCACGATTCATTAAAAAATGATCGTTGTCAGAAAAATACCAAAAAATTATCCAATGTAAATTTCAATGTACCAATCATAAATAATAAGTTTATTTTGAAAAATAGATCTTATAAAATTTTCAAAAGATTGATTTAATAATGGTTTGCCATTAAAAGGCAGTAAACCAATCTTTTAAAAATATTAGTGTATTCCATGCTTAAGATTGGATTTATACTAATTTTAAGCCTCTAAAACACTATCTAATTCATTAGAAGACATAGATAAAAATATCTATTATTCATTACTTACTTGGGATGTTACATCCTTCCCCCCCCCCTTTAGAAAATTTCGTCCCCATAATTTATTCACTTATCAAAATAAGTGGGGGTATTTATCCCTCATAGCATTTTCAGATTCCCATGTTGCCTCTTCAATCATGTGGTTTTTCCACAAAACCATTACCCGATGAATCACCTTATTCCGTAACACTTTTTCCCTGGCGTCAAGAATCTGGACCGGTTGTTCCTCATTAGATAGGTTCTCTTCCAACCGAACTACCTCTGGACTCAAAACATGAGATGGATCTGGAATATACATTCTCAACATCGAAACATGAAAAGCATTGTGTACCTGAGATAAAATCGGAGGTAAAGCCACTCGGTAAGAAACTGATCCAACTCTCTCTAGAATTTCATACGGTCCAATGACCCTTGGACTCAGCTTTCCTTTATTACCAAATCGCATCACACTTTTCAATGGTGAGACTTTGAGAAAAACATTATCACCTACCTCAAAATAGAGATCCTTCCTCCTGTTGTCCGCATAACTCTTCTTCCTGGTCTGAGCTGTTATCATGTGTTTCTGTATCAGTTGAACTTTTTCTTCCAACTCTTCTACCAATTCTGGTCACATCAGCTTCCCTTCACCCACTACATCCCAGAAAGCTATAGCTCGACACTGCTTCCCATATAACGCCTCAAATGGTTCCATCTGTATACTGGAATAAAAACTGTTATTATATGAAAATTCAACCAAAGAAATATGTTGGTCCCAACTTCCCTGATAATCCATCGAACAAGAATGTATCATATCCTCTAATGTATGAATTGTTCATTCGGATTTCCCATCTGATTGAGGATGAAAAGTTGTACTAACATTTAATTAAGTACCCAACAACTTCTGAAGGCCTTTCCAAAAGTTATAAGTAAACCTAGGATCATGATCAGATACAATGGAGAGAGGAACACCATATAACCTGACAATCTCATTAAGATACAAACTGGAAAGTTGATCTAGGGAAAAAGTATCTCGTATAGCAAGGAAATTAGCAGATTTATCCAAGCGATCAACAATAACCAAGATTGCATTATTACCTCAAGATGTCTTCGGTAATCCCAAAACAAAGTCCATGGATATATTCTCCCATTTCCACTCTGGAACTGGAAAAGGCTGAAACATCCCTTTTGGTAACTGCCTCTTTGCTTTAACCTATTGACAAGTCAAACACATCACAGTAAAATCAGCAATATCTCTTTCCATTCCATCCCACCAGTATTACTCCTGCAGATCTCTGTACATCTTAGTACTGTCAGAATGAATTGAAAACGGAGAAATATGAGCTTCACATAACAACTCTCCCTTCAACATTGAATAACAATGAACAGAAAATCTCTTCCCAAATCTCAAAACACAATCATTATCAATGTTGAATTCAGGCAACTTACCCTTCTGAACCAACTCTACCTTTTTCTGAAACTCACTGTCTTGCTTCTGTGCTTGCTTGATTCTGTCTGATTGAGAAGATTTCACTGATACCTGAAACAAAACAGAAGGACATCCTGAACCAACAACTTCTTTTCCAAATTTCATCAAATCCTTAACCAAAGGATCACGTTCCAAATGCAACATTGTTAATGAATCATTACTTTTTCGACTCAAAGCTTCAGCCACTTTATTTGCGTTTCATGGATGGTAATGAATTGTACAATCATAATCCTTGATTAATTATAGCCATCTCCTCTGTCTCATGTTCAATTCTTTCTGATTGAATATATACTTTAAACTTTTGTTATCGTTATATATTTCACACTTTACTCCATAAAAATGATGCCTCCAAATTTTTAAAGCGAAAACAACAACAGCTAATTCCAAATCATGTGTAGGGTAATTTAACTCATGAGTTTTCAACTGTCGTGAAGCATAAGAAATTACCTGATCATTATTCATTTGGAGACAACCAAGTCCTTTCAATGAATCATCACTGTAGATAACAAACTCACCATTCCTGGAAGGTAGTTCCAAAACTGGAGCATTCACCAATCTTCTTTTCAATTCCTGAAAACAATAATCACATTCTTTTGTCCAGATAAACATAACACCCTTCCGAGTTAGCTTAGTCATTGGACTAGATAACCGTGAAAAATTTAGAACAAACCTTAGGTAATAGCCTGTCAAACCAAGGAATCTACGAATCTTAGTTACATTTGTGGGTCTTGGCCATTCTTCAACAACCATTGTTTTTGTCGGGTCAACAGTTATCCCATATTTAGAAGCAATGTGACCAAGGAAAGAAATTTGTTGCAACCAAAACTCACACTTGATGAATTTCCCATACAATTTCTTTTCTTTTAAGGTTTTCAAAATAACCCTTAAATGTCTTTCATGAACCTATTTACTTTTGGAAAACACCAATATATCATCAATGAAGACCACCACAATCTTATCCAAGAACTCATGGATAATTATATTCATTAAGTCCATGAATACACCAGGTGCATTGGTTAGACCAAAAGGCATTAATAAAAATTAATAATGTCCATATCTTGTACAAAATGCAGTCTTCGTAACATCTGCTTCCTTTACCTTCAGTTGATGGTACCCCAATCTCTAGTCAATATTTGAAAAATACTGAGCTCCCTGGAGCTGATCAAACAAAACTTCGATATGAGGCAAAGGATATTTGTTCTTAACTGTGATGTTATTCAAGGCTCTATAATCAATGAAAAATCTCATTGAACCATCTTTCTTTTTTAAAAATAAAACAGGAGCACCCCATAGTGATGTGCTAGGTCGAATGAAACCTTTCCCTAATAAATCTTGCAATTGCTCCTTCAACTCTAAAAGTTAAATTTGAGCCATTCGATAAGGGTGTTTTGAATTTGGCTTAGCATTAGGAACTAAGTCAACAGTAAATTCAACTTTTCGATCTGTTATTATTACAGGCAACTCATCAGGAAAAACATCAGAATACTCATTTACCACTGGCACATCATTAATCTAAACAGTTCCTTTCTTTTCAAAAATATGTGCAAGGTAACATTCATTTCCATCTTTTACAAGTTTCTCAGCCCCTTGATATCTTATCAACAGTGAGGGTTCATTATTGTACACAAACTGAAAGTCTTTCTGAAAAGAAACTTCTTTAGCTCTATAGTCAATCTTAGCATGGTAAATTGAGATCCAATCCATACCCAAGAAAACATCAAACTCTACTAGAGGTAGAACAATTAGGTTTACAAGTAGGTTCTTTCCACAGATAAGGATATGAATATTCTTATAAATTCATTGTGCCTCAACATTTCCCCCAGGTGTTTTTACCACAAGTTCAGGAGTCATTTCATGAAATGGTTTCCCATTTTACTAGAAACGGTTTCAGAGATGAAAGAATGTGTAGACCCTGAATCAAACAACACACTGGCATAATAAAAAAAACAAACAATGTACCTTATACAACTTCATTTGATGGCCCAAAATCTGCGGAAGTAGTTGAAAATGATTTCACCACCACTTTCTTCTTGTAGTATAACTTCTTTCCATCACTCAAGCTCTTTGTCGGACACTCGTTTGCATAGTGACCCATCTCATTGCACTTAAAACATTTCACTAACTGTAAATCGAATATGGACTTACCATCACCTTGATCTTTTTTAGTGCAATCACGAGCCTTATTTCCCATCTTACCACATCGGTAGCACTTTCCAGAATTCAGAAGACATTCCCCAGCATTCCTTTTACCACATTTATCACAAACTGGAAACTTAGTTTTCTTACCATTATACTTTTTTGAATAATTCTTTCCTTTCTCCTGCCACCTCGGTCTCTTCTTCCTTTGGTTCTTATAGAACACTTGGTCATTGGAAACTCCATTTCCACCTTCTCAGCACATAGAACAAGATTTTCATAACTTTTGAACTCACGAGAAGCTAAAGCCCTTAGATATTTTGGCTATAATCCTGAGTAAAAATGATTGATTTTACTATCATGGTCTCGGGTAAAATTTGGGGTATACTTTTCCAATCGAGTGATCCTTTCTTCATAGGCAGCCACTGAGTCTTCCTCTTGCCTCAATGCCAAGAATTTTTTTCCCATCCTAAGTAGAACAGCCTTAAAAAAATACTTCTCAAGAAACATACCTTTAAATTCATCCCAGTCGAGAGAATCAATCTCATCAGCGTCCCTGATATTTTTAACCATCGACCACCATGGATCTGCATCACCCTCCAAATGGTAAATAACATGACTAACCATTTGATTGTATGAACACCCCATGACATCGAAAATCTTCTCCATTGCTTTAATCCACCCTTTACCTAGAACAAGGTCAGATGATCCTCTGAATGATGGGGGATGTTTCCTCATGAAATGTTCCACTACTGACATGTTCCTTTGCGGTTGATCTGGCTGATCTCGTGCATGGATACCACCACCATTTATCGCTTGAGTCAATTGTTCCATTACTGCAACAAACTGTTCAGTTCCAATTCCGACCATCTCAGGATGCTGATTCGGAAGGTTATTTCCTTTTGTATGTCTTCCTAGAACTGCTTCCCTGTTTCCTCTATGGAAAACCATTCTGAACAAACATGTCTTAGATAAAGCAACATGTTAATCTTCTAATGCTATATCATTTCAATTTTACCATAAAAAAATATTTTTGGATAATCATTTAATAATATTCTAACACCTAAATTTATCTAAACTGACCTTTGATACAAACTATAAGGCCCCAGCCTTAAACCTTACTTAATCTTGAGTTATTACAAAATTACACATTGAGGATCTTTTCAGGTTTAGAGTTTTAGAGAATCAGATCATAAAACATGCATTACATTCCACATTTAAACAAAGTGGTTATATAAAAAAATAGTATTCATTTTTCCCATCAACGGAAACATATTTAAAATAAAACATGGATTATTTCTTGACACTTCCTTGACACTATCATCATATCATGTGCCATTCCCTTGACCAGTGAAAAACATTTCAAAAAAATGGGATGAGCATAAAAAGCTCAGTAAGGGATATAAAAATATGGAAAGGAAACATGAGTACATATATACATAAGAATGAAATCATAATTTACCCATAAAACATAAGTACTTTAACATACCTCTTTAAATCATGAATAAATCATAGAAATCATAAGACATAAAGGTAACTTGAGGCATTCATAACATTCTTACGTAGGTAGTAAGCCTCTTGGTTACGTTTGGAATACCCATCACAATAGATTCCCTAAATCTCTTCGGAGAAACATTAACTTTTAACCCCTTCGTGTTACCCAATTCATTGGATAGCTATATCTGGCTCACCCGCCCTTAGTTTATCAAGGAACCACCCGTCATCATAATATTTCCCAAGAACCAAAACATAATCGTATCACATAAAACATACATAAAGGAAACATAACATTTCAACATTTCAATCACAAGATATCAATAAAACACATTGATATAATAAAACCATTATGAAAACCATTTTCAATACCAAAATAAAAGAAAATTAAAACATGGTATTTTTTTTAAAAAAGTATGGCTTGTAGAGGAAGCCTAAAATCAAATAATGGTCATGGCGGAGGAGAAGTCATTGTCGCCGCATACGTACGATAAAAACATTCCCTTTTGTCGTTTAGTAAAACTCTTTGTATAAAAAATATTCCATTCGGATAAACATAAAATTCAAAGGGATTTATACACTGTATAAAATATGGTTGTGTATAAAACAAAATATGCCTCAATGAAAGGAGATTGAGATGAAGTCCCATAGCTCAGGTCCGACTTTACTCGATCGTTCTTTAATATCCTAAATAATAAACTTGAGTTAATTTATACTTGCTTAAGAACCTTTTTCAAGTTCATTATTCCTTTTATATCACTTATTACCATGTCATGGACACTATGTTATTATTTATGTTAATAAGGGTTGTTTTAACGATCATTGGTACTTGAGTCAAAAATAAAATCTTTATAATTACAAGTTGTTCATGTGGTAAAATATCCATTATATCCAGAATTTTATTCATGATGTAGATATCATATATATCATATATATCCAATACATTCATGCATTTATAATATTACATAGCATTTAGAGGTAAGAAATGAAATGCACCGTTCATGGAGACGGTAAGTCGTACGTACGCAAGAACGCTACTTCCATTTATATTTCATCTTTAATGGAATTAAAACATGATGATAAATAATATTATTTTAATTACAGTATGTTATCATATATAATATCATTAAATATATCCTTTATACATACCACATATGTTATTAACGAATCAAATCACTTTGAGGGGGTGGTAGTCCGCACTTCCTAAAATGAAGATATCGTGTATACCTATAATGGATTCCATAAAAGTTTGCCATAAATAAAAAATACAGAATCTTAAGGAAAAAATAAACATATTATATATCATATGTAAATATAGTGACATCTTAATGGCCACCTTTGAAGGTGTTAGAAGAATATTGAACAATCATCATTTCGTGAGGCAGAAATTCGCCATCCACGGAAACGGTATGTTCTTTAACCATTAGATGTAGGTGTGTGTAAGTGTAGAACGAATAATTATTATAAAAACATCCTAGTGTATTGGAGATACTGGATTTTTTACAAAAGAAATGAATAAAAATATTTTAGGGGATTGGAGAAGCAAAATAAAACAAAAGGACTCAAGTGAAGACATTACCTTAAAATCGGGTAACTCCCTTTGGTTTGAGCTCAAAGGCTTCCTTGGGAAGAATTCTGCCCAAAGTGAGGCTTCTAAGAGTTATATAGGGATATGGAGAGACAAAATGGGCAGGGGTTGGCCGAGAAAAAGGCTTTGGAAGTGTGGGTAAGGAGGTAGAGGTGGGGGCCTTTTATAAGAGGAGAGGAGGGGCACTCTTGGAATGTAAAGAAATGTTAATTTATTTTAAAATGCGTTTCGGATTTAAAAAGTCCCACATTGATAAAATTCGAGGATAAGGTGATAAGGGTTATAAATCCACCCATCCAATAGGTTTTGGACATGTATAGGTCATATATTTTACATTATCTTTTCATTTTATTTAAATCCGTTATTAATGAAGTAATCGATGCATCATCATGATGTCATAAATAATTTAATTTATTTAATGCCTAAAAATTATAAAACAAATACTATGATGTATACAATATTTTTATCTTTCCAATGATTATTTATAGTCAAAATTCTGACTTGTATAACCCCATTTAAAAACTGTTTTAATAAAATAACTCATGTTTGTGACATTTTTACTTTAACATTATATTAAAAGATATTAATGTCATTTTCCTTCCAAAGTGGCTTCATGGGGTCCCCAAGTTAACCCATGGATTTTATTGGTTGGAAATGACACATCAAATTAAGGTAGGACATGTGTCTAGGTCATTTTATATTATTAAAACATTATTCTTACCATAAATTACACTAATAACCTCTTATCGCAATTAATAAACTTAAAAGTTACTATTCACCAAAAAATTATTTTAATCCCATTGAACCACATTTTACTTCTTAGTGACAACCATTTATGTCAGATTTATTAAATTCAAAACATAGAGGTGGTAAAATATCATTTAAACAAAAAATCAGTTTTTTAAGTACCACTTAGTGGTTTCACTATTCATCAAAAATTGAAGTTTTTCAGAAAAATACCAAAACATCACCCTAAGCTATATTTGATATTCTGAATTCAAAAATGATGAATATATTAAAAAATTGAAAACATATAAGTTACATTAATTAATTTAATAATTAATTCCCGCTGTCAGAGCAAATAGCGTGTTTTTATGAAACATTAAGTATCAAAAGATTGACACTAGTTTAAGTCCAATTTCAAAGTGAAATTTTTTCCAACGACCACTATTAGATTAAATGGTAAACATATATTATATTTACACTTTAAAATTAATTAAAAAGATAATCTAACCATATAATGAAATTAGATGAAAAGGCAGTTTTGATGTAAAATACAGTATTTTTCACTATTTATTAAAAAATGAACATTGTCAGAAAAATACCAAAAATTTATCCAATGTAAATTTCAATGTTGAAATCATAAATAATAAGTTTATTTTGACAAATAGATCTTATAAAATTTTCAAATTATTGATTTAATAATGGTTTTCCATAAAAAAGGCAGTAAAACAATCTTTTAAAAATATTAGTGTATTACATGCTTAAGATTGGATTTATTCTCACTTTAATCCTCTAGAACACTATCTAATTCATTATTAAACATAGATAAAAATATCTATTATTAATTACTTACTTTGGATGTTACACTTATATTCCTCTCACACATATGTCCTGAAAACATATGTCATTGATGATTTATTTCATCATGATCCGACATCATGAAAATTCTACACTACCAAAATGAATCATGTTTTCATTGGTTCGTTATCCTTTCAAAAAAACATTCCCATATTCAAAATATCTTTATAAAAACCATATCTTCTAAAGACAAAAACATTATTATCTTCATGATAATGTTTTGAAACACTAATAAAATTGTGTTTTATCCGATTCCAAACAATGAAATTATATAGTTCAACTTTTCATCCCTAGTTATGAAAGTTCCAACGCCATTTATTATATTTGACACATCATTTTGAAGAGTATATATATATTTTTTTTAAATATTTCAAATTATTCAATATCATTAAATCTCATGTCATAATTGAAGATCACTTGCTATAAAAATATCTGGTCATTCTACATTTGAATATTTGAGTGCAATTTCTACAACTATGAATTTTTTCCTTTTTATTAATTAATTATTCTAACATATATTTTAATATTTTTTATATAATATTTGTTGTGATGGTATTAAAAAATCTTTTTGAGTTATTTCTATTGTTGGGACGGAGAGTGATGGAAAGAGGGGGGGTGAATTGCCTTTGTAAAATAATTAGCAACATAAAAACAATTTATAAATGCAGTGGAAATAAAAAGGGGAAAGACACAATTTGATAACGGAGTTCGGCTTAAACCAAATCCTACGTCTCCGATCCCAACTCAACCGTTGAGAGATTTACTTTAGCTTGCTTTTTAATGGTTGTAGCAAGAAACCCACTAGCCGTTTTAAGGTAGGCTAGATCACCTTTGTACAACTTGCTTTTTTATTATGGTTGTAGCAAGAAACCCAAAATGAAAGTGAGGAAGAAAAGGATGGTTTGTTTTAATACAAACCCAATTAAGAACTAAACAATTGAAATAAATAAATTATAACAAACTAGAGGAAGCCTTGAGCGCCAAGAGTGTGAGAGTAGTTGATGTAGAGGCAGCCCAAGCTTCAAGGATGGAGATGGATCACATGTAGCCTTAGAGATTTGTCGTTAGAGCTTCAAGGGATCAAAATATCATTCCAATGTATCGGGGGGTGTTCCCGCCATCCATCCTCGTCTATTTATAAGAGAAATATCCCCAAATACTTCAATATGGCCGTTGGAGGGCTTTCGGAGCCATTGGGGGTCAAGTGGGCAAGTCTGATCAAAGCCCAACGGCTAGTCTGACTGGGCTTACCGGCTGACCAGTGCTTGGCCACCGGAGGGCCGGTGCTCCAGACAGAAGGTAGAGCTTTCTGTCTGGGTTCCACCAGCTGGCCGGTGGTCCAGACAGAGAGCAAGCTCTCTGTCTGGTTCCACCGGTTGGCCGGTAGCACCTGGCAGTGGGCAAGGCCTACTGTCTGGTTCCACCGGCTGGCCGGTGGTCAGGCACCGGTTGACCGGTGGAACCTGGCAGAGAGCATTTCTTCTGCCAGAGACCACCGGCTGGCCGGTGGTAATCCACCGGTTGGCCGGTGGACTCAGAGAGTCCTTTTCCAGTATTCTTGGGCCAACTCTATGGAAACCTCTTTCCTATCATCAAAAAAACATGAAAACAAGTTAGAACACGATGAGAGTGATTGTGATCATTAAAATCCAAGAGAGAGGGGTACAACAATATCCCCCTATTTTGATGATCACAATCACAAATGAGAATGCTTTTAAAAAGGATATGCCAAGTAAAAAAGGAATAAGAAACTTGGACATGGAAAATTTTAGAGATCATACAATAATTTCATAGATGTATCATGTATTGAAAATGATATTAATCTTGAAAGGATTGAGATAAAGAGAATGGTTCATTTTGAAATTGTAACCATAGGTCATTTAAAAGAAACAACTGAAATCAATAACTTAAAAAGAGCACTTAAAAAGAGCACTTAATTAAATGAAATAAGTAACTATGTAATAGAGATTTTTTCTCCCCCTTTGGGATTATCAAAATAGGACGAAAAGTATGAAAGAAAATTAGAAAAACAATAATAAGGAAGTAAGAAATGACAAAAAGGATTGATAGATAAGACAACTTGAATTTTATAAAAGATGAAACGTTACATAGAAAGTTCAAAATACAAATACAAAGACAAGTCAAAAAATTGGAAAGACTCTATTCACTCCTAGAGGGCCGAGAGTGACGACGACGCCTGAAGGTCGGAGGAGCTGGAGGAGCCTAGACCGCCTCAAAGCGACGATCAAGAGAATCGATCCGAGAGTGGAGCTGATCAAACTGAGAGCTGAAGTAAGAAAACTGCAAGTTGAGCCGGGTCTCAATTTGATCCTGGAAGCGAAGGAATTGATCAGCCGTCACCGACAAGCCACCAGTATCAGCGGGAGGGGGCACAGCCTCAGCAGGCTCCGGTGCATCATCACCCGCTCCATCTTCCTCATTAGCAGCAGCAGCATCCTCATCTTCGCTGTCACCAATCCCTTACTCTTCATCATCACCACTGTCCTCACTATCTGAAAGAGGATAGGCAGCGGCAATAGCAGGAGGAATGACATGGGAAGGAGGGTGTGAATGTGTCTGAGGGGAGTAAGCCTTGAGAAGACCATCCTTGTCAGTAATCCACTCCTGACGCCAAGGATTCCAACTAATGTTCATCCGTTGCACCATCATAAAATTGATGATGCTATCCTTCTTTGGATGCACGAAGGAGGTATCACGGAGAGGGACATCAAGAAAGGTAAAGATTTTGGTCAACAAGCGCCCGTGAGGTAGAGTTTTGGACCGGCGCGGGTGCTCAGCCACATAATACATGGCCCAGAACAGGAACCGGACCAAATTGAAATGAATGCCTCTGGTGATATAAGAGAGAAGATAAATATCAATAAATTTCACCGTATTGTGATCACCGATACGGGGTGAAAGGGTGGTCTGAATGAGGCGCTCAATGATGCGATGGTTAGGGGTGAGCTGGGAGAGCTTGACAATTGGATCGTTGGGATGCCCTGTGAGATGCCCAAGAGCGACAGCAAGATCAAAATCAGGGTCCCGAGGAAACTCCCCCTGAGCAAATGCATGAGGTCCAACATGAGGAACTCCTAGCATCCTGGCAATCTCCAAAGAAGTGAAAGTGATGGGTTGCCCAAGAGCGGTGGTGGAAATGGTATCGACGTCGTCAGAAACCGACCACGTCAGGTGAGCATAAAATTCATTGACAAGAAGGGGATAAATAACATCCTTCTTAGGAGGTTCAAAAAAAGAATGCCAGTGTTGAAATTCAATAATAGAGAAAAGATCGAGACGAGCAGAAGAAAGCCAAGAATAGTCAATCACTCTACCAGGCAGAATGACTTTGTCATGCCAAATGGCTGGAAGTTGAGGGATTGAAGGAGGAGGAGGTTCTTCTTGAGCGATACCCTTTCCTTTGCGTAAAGAGCGAGGACCCATGATGGAAAAAGGAAAAAAAATTGAGAGAGATTGAGAGAAGAATGTAGATTGAGAGGGCAAGGAGGAAGAAGGGAGGCTAGGGCAAGGAGGAGTCGCGGGTCTGGAGGGGGCGCACGAGAGAGAGAGAGAGTGGAATGGGAGGGGAAGGGTTTAAGTTAAATTTTAACCCTTCCTCCGGGCGGGCCAAAAAAAAATCCCGACACCACCGGTTAACCGGTGATGTACCACTGGTTGACCGGTGGTATTAAAATTCATAAAAAAATAAAATAATAAAAAAAGAGTTAAAAAATCTTAAAAAGAAATATAAGCAAGCCAAAAAGAGTCAAATATTTAATAGTGCTCATTGACGAATCATTCCTAACTCCCCCTTAATAAAATCAAAACGTTCAACTGGGAGCGGTTTGGTAAAAATATCAGCTAATTGAAAATCAGTAGAAATGAAGTCCAAAGTGATATCTCCTTTTTGAAAATGGTCATGAAGGAAATGATGCCTTAAATCTATATGCTTTGTCCTAGAATGTTGTATTGGATTCTTAGAAATACTAATGGCACTAGTGTTGTCACACCGTATAGGGACATGATCGTAGGAAAGACCATAATCCAAGAGAGTGTGCTGCATCCAAATAATTTGGGCACAACAATTACCAGCTGCTACATACTCGGCCTCGGTAGTAGAAAGAGCAACACAGTTTTTCTTTTTTCTACTCCATGAAATAAGGGACTTGCCTAGAAGATGACAGGTTCCACTAGTACACTTACGATCTAATTGACATCCGCCAAAATCAGCATTCGAATATGAAGAATGTTCGAAAGAAGTATTAGAGGGATAAAACAAACCAATGTTTTTGGATCCTTTTAAATACTTAAAAATTCTTTTGACCGATTTAAAATGAGATTCTTTGGGATTATCTTGAAAACGAGCACAAAGGAAAACACTGAACATGATGTCAGGACGGGTCGCAGTTAGGTAAAGTAGACTCCCGATCATACTCATATAAATCTTGTTATCCACCGGTTTCCCGGCTTCATCTAACGTAAGTTTACAAGAAGTACTCATGGAGGTACTAATTTCATTTACTTGATCCATACCAAAACGACTTAACAGTTTGTTTGTGTATTTGCCTTGGCTTAGAAAAATACCATTTGAATTTTGAAAGATTTGAAAACCATGAAAAAAATTTAATTCCCCCATAAAGCTCATTTCAAATTCTTTTCTCATTAAATCTGAAAAATCAGTACAAAGTGATTCTTTGGTTGAACCAAAGATAACGTCATCAATGTAAATTTGGACAATTAAAAGATCTTTTGAAGTGTGTTTTAAAAATAGGGTACAATCAGATTGACCCATTTTAAAATCATTTTCTAAAAGAAATTTTTTTAACCGCTCATACAAAGCCCGATGGGCTTGTTTTAAGCCATATAGAGCCTTGGTTAACTTAAAAACATGATTTAGAAATTTTGGATCTTCAAAACCAGGGGGGGTTGTTCAACAAAGATTTTTTCTGAAATAAAACCATTTAAAAAAGCACTTTTAACATCCATTTGAAAAAGTTTGAAATTTAAGTGAGCGGTGAATGCCAACAAGATCCTAATGGATTCCAATCTAGCAACGGGCGCAAAGGTTTCACCATAATCAATTCCTTCTTCTTCATTATAGCCCTTAGCTTCTAGGTGAGCTTTGTTCCGGGTTATATTTCCTTGATCATCAAGTTTGTTCCTAAAAACACATTTAGTGCCAATAATTGGATGATCATTGGGTCTTTCAACAAGAGTCCAAACATAATTTCTAGAGAATTGATTTAGTTCCTCTTGCATTGCAAGAACCCAATTCTCATCATTAATGGAATCATTAATGGTTTGAGGCTCTAGTTGAGAAAGAAAGTCTTGATGTTCAACCTCATTGAGGATTGATCTTCTAGTTCGAGTACCGGCTTGAAGATCACCTATTACATTTTCTAAAGGATGGTCTCTAGAAGGATTCCAAACCTTAGGCAAGGTGGAAGGCGAAGAAGGTGAAGAAGGTTCATGATCATCATCCTCCTTGAGAGGAGAAGATGAATCATTTATATCAAGTTTATCAAGCTTATCTTCAACATCTTCAATGACCGGTTGGGGTTTTGGAAGATTTTCATCAAACTTGACATGAGATGATTCTTTGATGGTTTTTGAACGTTTGTTGAAGACACGATAGGCTTTGCTTGAGTTGGAGTACCCAAGAAAAATACCTTCATCAGATTTGACATCAAATTTCACTAGGTTATTTTTTGTGTTAAGCATAAAGCATTTACAACCAAACACTTTAAAATAACCAACTTTGGGCAATTTGCCTTTCCAAAGTTCATAGGGGATTTTCTTAAGAAGGGGTCTTACAAGGACTCTATTGATAGTATAACAAGCAGTGTTAACTTCCTCGGCCCAGAAATATTGAGGGAGGTTGAATTCACTAAGGAGGGTTCGATCAATTTCTTGGAGAGTTCGGTTTCTCCTTTCAACCACTCCATTTTGTTGAGGAGTCCTAGGAGCAGAGAAGGTGTGATTGTATCCTTGAGAGGAACACAATTCATCGAATTCTTTGTTCTCGAATTCACCTCCATGGTCACTACGGAGTGATATAATTTTATATCCTTTTTTGTTTTCTACTTTCCTAGATAATTTCACAAAGGTTCTACAAGAATCATTTTTATGAGCTAAAAAGAAAACCCATGTGAAACGAGAAAAGTCATCTACTAGGACAAAGGTATAGGATTTTCCACCTAGACTTGCTACAGGGGTAGGACCAAAAAGATCAAGATGAAGGTGCTCAAGAGATTTTGAAGTGGACACTTCCTTCTTAGATTTGAAATAAGATTTGTGTTGCTTTCCAAGTTGGCATGGCTCACAAATCAAATCTTTCTTAAACTTAAGTTTAGGAAGGTCACGGATGAGCAGGTTCTTATTAAGCTTTAGAAGTTAATGAGAGCTACAATGCCCCAACCTTCTATGCCAAAGCCAAGACTCATTGTAAAGAGCACTTAAACATTTAAAATTTTGGCTAGATAAAGACATTAAATCAATAATGTAAACATTTTGAAAACGGGAAGCAGAAAATATCAATTTGTTTTGAAAATCAAACACATTGCATAAATCATTTTGAAAATTCACCGAAAAACCACTATCACAAAGTTGACGAATGCTAATTAAATTTTGTTTTAAACCTTTAACATATAAAACATCTTTAATTAAGGAGGTTCTACCAAAACCAATGGTACCTATTCCGACGATATTGCTTTTTGAATTGTCACCGAAGGTGACGTATCCTCCATCGAATTCTTCAAGGGTGTTGAACTCGGAGGGATCGCCACACATGTGCCTCGAGCATCCGCTGTCGAGATACCACAAGCCTTTCGAAGTCCTACTTCTTTGGTGTTTATCCTACAAAATCAAGAGAGAATAGATTTTGGTACCCATATAAGTTTGGGTCCTGAAAGATTAGCTAAAAGAGACTTTTGAACCCATACTTGTCTAGAGGGATACATCCTAAGATATTCATCCGAGTAGGTAATGATTTTGGGGCGGCCATATCTAGAATTTTTACAATTGCATTCATAAATCATATGTCCGGTTTTTCTACAATAATTACAAAATTTATTTTGAGAGCTCCCCCTTACAAAAGTAGTGGGTTCTCTAGAAGAAGTGGCTTGCTTGTTAAAGCCAAGTCCATGTGTGGTTCTAGCCGAACGTTGAGAACCTAGCAATTTGGTCAAATTTTGTTCACCTTGGGTGAACTTGGCAAGAGATTCCCTTAAATCTTTAATATTTGAATTCAAAGAATCAACATTTGGAATATCTTGGACCTTAAGGGCAAGTTCCTCATTCTTTTTGAGAAGTTGATCTTTTTCAGAAAGTAGAATTTTGTTTTTCTTTTTTAAGGCAAAAAATTTAGAGGTAAGTTCGTGAAAAACTTCCTCTAATTGATCTCTCGCATTTTGGAGATCTTCATAAGACATATCATTATTAAAAGAAGAAGATGAGGAAGAGGAGTAAGAAGAAGATACCTCATCAAGTGCCATTAGGCATTTTACACCTTCATCGCTTGAGTCTCTTGAAGACATGGAGTCATCTCTAGCACTCCATGTTGACGCTTTGAAATCCTTCTTGTTTTTCTTTTCCTTTAACCTTTTCTTGAAAAGAGAGCACTCCAGTTTGATGTGGCCTTTCTTTACACATTCAAAGCATGTAACTTCTATTTCTGCTTTTGGCTCTTCCTTTCGTGCCCTTTGAAAATTCTTCTTTTTCTTCATGAACTTGCTCATTTTTCTTGCAAGTTGAGAAATCTCAGATTCTCTATCATCGGAGGAGCTTTCTTTCTTTGCTTTGAATGCTATGTTCTTTTTCTCCTTGAAGATTTTACCTTCTTTATCGGCTTGCCTCTTCATGGTAATCTCATAGGTCATAAGTGATCCAATGAGTTCTTCAACCGGCATTTTCTTGACATCTTTCGCTTCTTGGATTTCCTTCACCTTTGGAGCCCATGAGCTTGGTAGGACCCAAAGAATCTTCTTGACCATCGTCTCTGCAGAAACATCATCTCCAAGAGACTTTCTCTCATTACACACATCAGTAAAGCGAGTAAACATTTCCGTAATAGATTCGTGTGGGTGCATGGTGAAACTTTCAAAGTCTTGACGATACATATCTAATCTACTGTCTTTGACTTTTTTAGTGCCCTCATGGGTCACTTCCAAAAGCTTCCAAATTTCATGAGAAGTGGTGCAAGTAGAAATACGATTAAATTCATTACGGTCTAACCCACAATGAAGAGCATTCATGGCTTTTCCATCAAGCTCAAAATTAGCAATGTCTTCAGGGGTCCATTTAGACTCATCTTTTCTAGAGAGAGTGTAGCCTTGCATAATAATTCTATATATAGGATATCCAATACTTCTAACAAATGTAATCATGCGAGTTTTCCAATAAGTGTAGTCGGTTCCATCAAAGAATGGAGCCCGAGTCATCGAATACCCTTCGGGTGCTTGTGAGGAAGAAGCCATCACTATGGATTTTAGGTTTGTAACCGGTTAAGGTATTACACAAACGTTCCCTCTGAAACCAAATGTTGGGTCGGAGAGTGATGACAAGAGGGGGGGTGAATTGCCTTTGTAAAATAATTAGCAACTTAAAAACAATTTATAAATGCAGCGGAAATAAAAAGGGGAAAGACACAATTTGATAACGGAGTTCGGCTTAAACCAAAGCCTACGTCACCGCTCCCAACTCAACCGTTGAGAGATTTACTTCAGCTTGCTTTTTAATGGTTGTAGCAAGAAACCCACTAGCCATTTGAAGGTTGGCTAGATCACCTTCGTACTGCTTGCTTTTTTATTATGGTTGTAGCAAGAAACCCAAAATGAAAGTGAGGAAGAAAAGGATGGTTTGTTTTAATACAAACCCAATGAAGAACTAAACAATTGAAATAAATAAATTATAACAATCTAGAGGAATCCTTGAGCGCCAAGAGTGTGAGAGTAGTTGATGTAGAGGCAGCCCAAGCATCAAGGATGGGGATGGATCACAAGTAGCCTTAGAGATTTGTCGTTAGAGCTTCAAGGGATCAAAATATCATTCCAATGTATCGGGGGTGTTCCCGACATCCATCCTCGTCTATTTATAGGAGAAATATCCCCAAATACTTCAATATGGCCGTTGGAGGGCTTTCGGAGCCGTTGGGGGTCAAGTGGGAAAGTCTGGTCAAAGCCCAACGGCTAGTTTGACCGGGCTTACCGGCTGACCGGTGCTTGGCCACCGGCTGGCCGGTGCTCCAGACAGAAGGCAGAGCTTTCTGTCTGGGTTCCACCGGCTGGCCGGTGCTGGTACACCGGCTGGCCGGTGATTCAGACACCGGTTGGTCGGTAGCACCTGGCAGTGGGCAAGGCCTACTGTCTGGTTCCACCGGCTGGCCGGTGGTCAGGCACCGGTTGACTGGTGGAACCTGGCAGAGAGCATTGCTTCTGCCAGAGACCACCGGCTGGCCGGTGGTAATCCACTGGTTGTCCGGTGGACTCAGAGAGTCCTTTTCCAGTCTTCTTGGGCCAACTCTTTTGCAACCTTTTTCCTATCATAAAAAAAAAACTTGAAAACAAGTTAGAACACGATGAGAGTGATTGTGATCATTAAAATCCAAGAGAGAGGGGTACAAAATCTATGTCAATCAAATCATTGAAAGATAGTTCCCCACAGTTGGAACCTATTTTCTACCTTCAGAATAAATTCTATGGGTTTATTATTTTTTTTGGGTTGTCTCCCCCTCAAATTTTTCTTCTGCATTCTTCTATATTATCTATAAATATTATAGTTAAACCATCACATTGTTGATATATTATAAATCCAATACAATTATAGTAGTAGCCGTAGAAAAAATTCCTTCCTTTGTAACCTGAATACTATTCAAAGTTTTGTACTAATTTTTACTCAAAATTCTAACCATCCATTTTAGTATTTTCTCAAACACAATGATTTTGATTACATGTTTCTATTTTCATCATCATCATAGATTTATTTTCAGCATTAATAGAATCAAATGTAGTATAAATTTTTTTCTTAGACATCGTAATCATAGAAAGTTGTAGTTTTACTCATTTAATTTTTTATCTACATGCATAGTTTTATAAACATTAATTCCCTATTTACCATTGACACTCTTTTTATCAACCATTTAGGGTAGAATATATCGATAGTTCTTATTTTTACTCTTCTCAATACATTAAACAACATTAGTAATAGTTTTTTGAAAATTTTAAACTCATTGGTCACTAAAAAAATTATATCAATTGGTTATAACATTTCCTCCATCAACATTATCATTACATTAAGTTAAAGGTTTAGGTTTTCTTTATCGTAAACCAATTTATCATATTGATAAACAATTTTAGAAACAATATTTTTTTTCCAAAAACGTTTCTTGATTTCCTATAGTAATATTATCTTTCTTAAATTTATTATTATTTGTTTCATGTTACCCAATATTTAGAATACATTGTTTCAACCCTATTAAAATCATAAAAACGATATATTTTATTATTATTAAAAACTACTTATTTCTCAACATAGATATTTTCATAATTTAATTATTCAACGAAAATACTTTCATTAGAATATTTACTAATGTTATCATCTTGTTATTCACTCCCATCAGATACATCACATACAGACATAGAGATTCTCTATTTGTATTTATATATCTTCATATACTTTATTCTATGACAGGATTTTGATTTTTCATCATCTGTCTTAAAGAATTTTCTTATTTTATATCATCATCATAACTTTCTCTATCTTAATTTTTCATGGAAAACATATAAAAACATTTCCAATAACCAAATAGGAAAAAAATCTAGTAGTAACTTCTCCTTGTACATTAATGTGTCTCTATTATCCTTTTTGGAAAACAATGAAATAAATTATCAAATTTTATACTATCCTTATTTTATATGTTAGATTCATAAATTTATTAATCTTTTAGAATATTCATAGATTTTATTTTCCAATATTATTTTATGGAAATTTGAAAATTATCTTTCTCCTTATTCATCCGAACATTTACTCCTCACATTTTTATGTAGTGATAGTACTATATAGATCATCAAGAGTTATATTCTATAGATCTCTGTATTCTAATGATAAAAATTTAAAATAAAGCTTTTTAAAAAGAACTAGTAAAATCAAAAAAATATTTGAATATTTAATATATCACTAGAAAATATTATGGTTCTCATAGTATCATAATATATTTTGAAGAAATCCCTAATAAACTAATAATCACCAGTTTTCATATATCTTTACATTAACCACCACATCTATAAATTATTTATATTTAAAATTTTATTCCATTTATAGGTGTTTTTTTCTTTTCCTAGATTCATTTATCTATTACAACTAATTTAAATTTATGAAACTCATTTTTAGATATTGAGGAAAGTTGAATGTTTTTTAATCTCTTTCCATTTTCAAAATTCTACTATTTTGTAGTTGTAAAGGGAAAATTATATCTCTGAGTTGTAAATCCATCTATAAAAACTTTATGAACATCACATCCAGAAGATATATGATATGGAGCCTTTATGTCTTCATAAAAATGGTATTTCTTTTCTAAAATTTGAATCCCATTATTATTCATAGTATTCTGAATAAATATATAAACTTATCTTTTCTTAAAACATCATAAAATATTCAAATATGGGATGATACATATAGTCTCACTTGAATGACCACAAAGAGATCTCTTTGACAATAAGTGGTGAATGGGGGGAATCAGTGATATTTTTTTTACAATTTTTTCTTTAATAAAAAACCTTCACCTCATGTACAATTGATATAATAATGATGAATAAAATCATAGGAGAACAATACATGTTTTGAAAAGTATTTATATGTTTCTCCAGTAAATAATATTATCTAGTACATGGAATGGATTTTAAATAAAAATAATTGCATGTTATCATCTTGAAAACAATTCAATATATGTGGTTATATCAATAATGGATTATCCATACACTTATATTTAACTATTATCGAAACTATATTGAATGTGATATCCAAAAAGATAAATATTTCATAAATATTTAATAAATAATATTTAAACATTCAACAATAGGATAAAATGTATTGACATTGTGCTTATTTTACTTCTACACATTTTATATTATTTAAAAAACAACATCTTCACTTTCTCAATGAGTAGCAGGTAAGAACTACCATCTAGTATTTTTGAATAAAAACAATTTTTGATTACATTATATAATTTTTTATTCTGTAAATTCCTTTCAAATTTATTTATCCAAATTTTTTTCTAGGATCCTAACATTGTTCTTCTGATTCATCTAATGTTAAATATAATCTAATGATGCATTTTTGTTTGTGATGATCATAACTTCTCTTTTCAAAATAATCTTATTCAACTTCGACCAATATGTTCCTTGGTTAGACACATATTACTCAAACAATGGCTATAAGTTGTTTTTCTCATATCTTCATCTGAAACAATTTATATAGAATTTCATCTTATTCACATGTGAATACTATGAAATCATAATTTATACATTCAAAATTTTTATATATGTGTGTCTAGGAGATAAGATAGGAAAAAATTTTACATTCCTTATTAATGGAAACATCCAATTCAAATATCTAGCTAAAAATAATTCACCTGAAACTGCCTTAATGTTTATAGATAATTTTTCTATATTATTACAAATTAAAACTTCAAAATCATTCAACTGACTTCATTTAAACCTTTTCTAAATCAGGTATTTTTCATCCATGGTTTTTAGATCATTTATCGATCAAAACAATTTCATCACATTTGATCTCTTTTTTTAGAACATCCTAAAATACTTTTGAACATATAAATCATTTTATCACATAATTATTTGCAGTAATAATTTTTAACCATTGTTTGATCTAATGAGAATATCTATCTAATGGTCCAATAAAAACATTTTAGGGACTTCTAAAAACATATTGAAAAATTTTTCATCCATCCAATGAAATTAATCATAAATTTATTCTAATAATGTTTTAGTAACTTTAATCTCTTGAAATAATATATTTATTTCATATAAACATTTTACTGAAATTAATTATGATGATTTTTGTCCAATTTCTTTTTTTAATAGTATTCGTCTGAGGAAATTCTCTAATTTTACATTTTCCGATTGAACATTTTCTTATCCCTTTCTTTAGAATCTAATTTTATTATTCAATAGCCTTATTATGTCTATTGTATAATTTAAACTTCTTAAAAATAGAATTATATACTTTTTAGAAAATTATATTTCCCTTTTTGAATTATTCTAGTAACCCTTATTTGGAATATAGAAAATTAAATAATTTATATAAAAATATTATTAGAAAATATTTATTAGGTCTATGAAAAACTCATCTATGTTATTACTCTCTCTTAATTTGATTGAATGTTGTATTCCAATGAATATAATAATATGAAAATTTTATACTTGAACAAGTTTCTCATCCTTTTAAAAAAATATTGGATAATGCGATATTTGTAACTCAAGATATTGAAAACATTAAGAAATCAGTGATTTATTTTATTCTCTAAATACCTCATCATATAAATTTTTTTTAAGTCTAATGAACTCGGTTTGGGAAAATTGTAATCCATATTTCTTTTATGGTCTTTCTCTATTCAATTAAAATTTTCCAATTGATGGTCTTCCATCATCTGATTATAATTTTAGAAATATCCCCAATGTTGGTTGATTTATATACACACAAAAAATTATTGTATTGTTTCCATTTTTTTGGCCCGGAAGTTGTCTCTCCATCTAGTGGAGATTCACTATTCTTATTCCCATGCATTTCAACATTCCAAAGATGGGTAGAATCCATAAAATTTATCAAAGTTGTAATCTACTCGATTGTAATTATATGATGGGATATCATTTCCTCTTTCAATGGATTCCTCCATGAAAATTTTCACCTACTCTTGTTATCCCTTAAATATTAATTCCATGATCCTAAAACTCATTCCCCATGCCATCTCATGGTTGATTATAGTTAATTATGAATCTTCTATATTGATAGTGAGAACACCTTAGATCATATTTGATAGCAGGGTTGGTTATGTAATGTCATCTCAAGATATTTCATGTGTCGTTTACCTAAAAAATCGTCTCCATTTAAATCATACGAATCTCGTAAGAGGCATCATATGTGTGGAACCTGAGGCATCCCATGTCGTCCAAGGCATATTTTATTCCACTAGAATAAGTCTTATAATAATTATTACCTCATTAAAACCATGTTTATTTTTATGGATTAAAAACTATTGATCCGTTTATAGGTTTAATGTCTTTTCTAGATAGGTTAGTCATAATTTTTACATATTTTGGGGAATTCTGCTTCAAAGATTTAATGTATTGTTGGTACATGTGGGTCATAATTTAAATTTTTTTGGGAAAAGGCGGTTTGTATGTATAGTGTATTATGAGAATAGGTGGTTTATATGTTTAGAATCTTGTGGTTATATGTTAATCTCATCTCTAAGATCTTGTCGGGACTAGTGGGTCCTAGGTTTAATGTATTATGGGGAATAGTGGGTTGTTATGTGTCACCCAATGGGAATATAATCACACATCAAGGGTTTTTAGTAATTTTCTAGTGTCAGAATTGAACTACAAGGAGGATCCCCAAATGTTTTTGTATTTGAGGATTAATCCTCATGGAGGATTCCTATATTACCTATTATAAAATAGGGTTCAAAACCTATGTATTTTGATGTCATGTATTACGATCATTTCACAAGACTTGTACATTGAGATTATCATTGTGTTGTAAGGATGCTCATATCATGAAAGAGATCAATGAGGGGTGGTGTGAGGCTTTATCATATATTCATCCTAGAGGTGCATGTTGTATGGTTACATTCCATATATTGGCGGGAGTGGAATCCCATGATAATTGTACATGGGGATTCTTGTTCTCATCTATTTAGGTAACAATAATGTTTAATTTCATATTTTTTGGATGTGGTCATCCAGTTTAATGTCATATATATACAGAAGGGTTCATTTTATTTATACTTCATTTAGCGTAGATGTTTTCTAGGGGATACTCCCAGAGAGACTATTTAAAACTCAGGTTGGATGATCTGGAAAAAGAGATCTCTACCCAAAAAGGTCAATAATTTCCCTTGATAATTCCTCCATTGGGGTGTACATATTTACTACTAAGGTATCTCTAGGTTGGGCATGGTGTAAATGCTATTATTGGGGATTGGAAATCACTGATCCTAATGTTTGGGATCTTATTCATACGATCCATGGATATTAGGGTACCAATTCATAGGAGAAAGGCATGGTAATGGTCTAGGATGCACATAAATCATATACAAATCCTGGTCAAATAATTGAATTTTTTTTCATAGAACTCTATTATAGATCATGAAAATGGGCTTTCAAGAGTAATGGGATCTTGCATAGGTCCATTTCGTGAATGGGGGAGGCATAGGCATAGAATACTATTGAGGTTATAAGTAGATTTGGTTTGTGAGAAACAATATTATATTTGGAAATTCACTATAATTATGACGTGTTCCATGAGGAACCCTAAACCAAGGGCATAGGAATGTTGGTGCGCATGGGAGTTCTATCATGTAATTTGTCTTCTTGTGATAATCCATTGAATCTTATTGTTACACAATGTCGCAAAAGATGGTTGTTCATGAGAGATAACTGATGATTTTCCTTCTATAGATCCTCCTATACATTGGGGGTATGGATAAATTTATAGAAAACATTGGTGGGAATACGATTACAAAACTTTTAGGGTCTCACAACCTGGATATGTTTCTATCATGCCTAAGGAACTGGTCTGTGACCGTGCATGTATATGGGTTTATCATAACTTTTTGCATGGAAATGTCTTTAAATTCCATTGCATTGATTGTGTGAAAATGTATGATGTTCCATGGAATTTCATTATCATATGTTTTAGAGATTCCATATCTCTTTAGAACTTTTATATATGGCGATTTCATCTATGTAAAAGTGGAATTTACATAGGAAATGAAATTTCCACTCATGTGATCATAGTTGTGCATAATTTACACCTATATTATAGAATATGAACTCAGAATTAGATAAAAATATTATATAATCATTATGGAACTGTTTTGATCTTTAAAAAAGTCAACCCCCCATAATTGGAGCAAATGGAAGACCGAATGGTTGAGTTCCAAGTGACCTGCTGAAATATAGATTTTATTTTTGTTGTGGTGTAAAACACTCTCACAGGGTTACATAACCCTATTATCATGATCAAAAATTAGTGGGGGCCCATGCCTATAAATATGACCATTTGGATCTTATATATTCATTTAATATCCATGTGTGATAATCAGGACCTCGTGAATAAAACTCTTATCCTTTCATGAACTCTTATGCATTAAGTCGCAACATTCACAAAATCCCTTTTTTACTTGACTTATCATGCATGCTCAACTACTTAATTTACCAAAATATCTCAACATTTTCATGATTAATATCTAATTTAATGAATAAGAGAATCATTTCATAAATCATTATTCATTGTCTCAAAACATTTCATAAATGTCCAACACGACAAACTAATCATCCTCTAACAATGCTCCAACTACTCGAAGAAAATAAATGGATAAGAACCATGAAATTCCTCATTCCATGAGTTTCTTATATGAAATTAAATTCATGATTATTTTATTATAAGGATATGATAGGGGTTACATGATAAGAAATAGGCTTCCATTATACAACTTCTGGCTCTAGGATGATATATTAATCTCAACCAAGGAAGTCATCACAATACAGTTCTAGTTCACCCACAATAAAAAACTCAGTTGTTGGAATATTATTGTTGCTAGTAATTTTTCCATGTAATAGGATGATGGAATAATCTACACTCTAAATGAATATATGAGTAATGTGACAGAGAAATTACTAGTAAAATAAAATTTCCTTGGTCACAATGAAAGTGTTATCCATACCCTCATTCATTATAACTACATGGGATTGTACAAAGACATGGGCTCATGAGTCTAGGAAACATCACTGAAGAGTGGGAGTGGGTGTAATATTTATTCTTCACATGTAATGAGTATGGAGATGATCTATTCCTTATCCTCTTTTATGAGGAAATCTGGATGTCAATATTTCACATCTACTGTTAATATGATATGTTGGGGTATCTTCTCAACTGGTGGTCCCCAGACTCTAATACCCCCAACTGCACTATGGGAAGGTGAATATTAGTATATGGTTCCTCTAATTACATTGGGGAATATCTCCAATTCTTACTATTATAATGATCTCTATCATATTCTCAATGTATGGGGGATACGTTTAAGACCCTTTCCACAACATAAATTACCTTTGATGAACTGATCGATGTCTGGATGCATCATTCTCCATTTCAACATTAAATTGCTTCCAATACATGGTTGGGATGTTCTTGAATGTAATATATATGAATATGTTTGGGTGTCTAAAGAAGTGTCCAGTTACTCAAAAGAGGAGAATGTGGGGGGTCCTACTGGATGATCCTGGTGGAAGGTATCCCGCCAAAAATGGGATATAGTATGAAGGACTGGAAGCCAGTGATCATGCACATAGAGTTTCTAGACACTATCATGAGTGGTTGGATGCTACCAGTCAGGGAATATCTTATGGGACTACATCCTATGATTTTGGTGGTGGAAGCTCTACTAGAATCTAGGAATCAGGTGAACTTAGAAATTTCAGTGATGGATCAACTCTACAGCCTGCTTGGGCATATTGAATGGGGAAGCATACCCAGACACATATGTTTTCCATTATGGTTTCTTTGTGTATGGTTCACGAAATAGTTATGGGTCTATGAGTTTTAAATCAACATTACACCCCTAAATGTCAGTTTTTGGCCTTTACTCCCGAACATTTCTGGTGTTCGATCGTTAACACTGGATGATGCAATGATCATGATCTGTATTATCAATCACAGTAATTTCAATTTCTATCCATTCTGAATACATTTTGAAGATATGTTTGATATCCTATATGAGAGTTTTGGATTTGTAGGAGTACCTCCACTCCCTCTGAGGTGTAGTGTTGGTTTCCTCGATAGATTAAAACACTCATTGTGAACCGATACTCTATCTCGGTTCACCCAATATTTTTGATACATTCAACAAAAGGTGAAGAAAGTAAACATTGAGGTCCATAATGAATGGAATACCTATATTGTTCATCAACTCCAGTGTATTTTCATGAATGAACCCATATGGGAGGTTATCATTCTACCTCCAACCGAACACAAAATCATCATCTCTTCAAATTGTAATGCCCTGAACCTAGTTACCCAGAGTCTGTGAATTATTACATAAAATTGGCATGATCACAAGGAAATCATGTCTCGAATGACCAGTCAGTTTAGTATTATTGGAAACAAGATTCATACATATGTTCAACTTTACACCTTGAAGAGAAATACAACACAAATATATTTTATTAAAAACATCCAAGCCTCCTAGATTATTCCTGAATCTCACTCATAACTAACTTCTTCATATCCTGGGAACATGAAACATAAGAAAGGGGTGAGCTCAAATGCTCAGTAAGGGTAACTAAAACAGCGGAAAATGACATAAATATTAAGCATGGTAAATAATTGAAACCACATGCCTTTACCAATAATAAAAATTAATAATTTTATGGAAATAATATGAGCTAAATAAATAATGAAATAATAGAACACAATCATGGGTATTCTACTAGTCGAATGACCACATGAACCATCAATATTATTTCCATAATGAGGGAATGTATAATGCCCGAAATTCTGAAACATTTTGTCAAGGCCTCAGCCAAAATGTCTAAAAATTATTAAGGCCTCGACCAAAACCATAAATCAAATTGGGAAAGGGCCTCATCCAATTCCATGTCTATTTGTCTCATGAGACCTACCGATGCATCGAGGAGCTATAGCGGGATCTACCCATCACCTAATACGTCCAATAAATTCCTTATATGGAAAGGTTTAAACATATCATAAACATTCGTATTAAAACTAGCATACGAAATGTCAATAATTTTACCGTAAACCATGAATGGTATAATAATATCACATCTACAGTCAAACATATCACAAAACGTTCACTCGAATATGGATGATTTTTATCATAATAAATCAACTTCAAATAAATGTAAAATCCATCAAAGGATGTTGACAAAGATGAAATGAAAACCCTTTTTAGGAAAATATCTCTTTCTATTTTGAAATCATTTAAGATTCATATAAAATAAAACATTTACATTGAAAATATTATTATAAGATTGTAAGGGAATATTAGACGAGTTTATAATGGTAGAAAACATCCACACCTGCCGTATAATTTAAAAAAAAATACATTCATACCTTAATTTTGTCGAAAAGGAAAAAAAGGACCTTATTTGGAAAGCGACGGAAAAATTCCTCTATAAAAATCTTATAAAAAGTTAACAAGAGTATAAATGAATTTAACCCATAGTATATAAAATATTAATAATGATTTGAAATATATTTTTATGAAACATGGATATTGATGATAAAGAGGTCCCAGTAGATAATTACGTATAAACAACCTCAGATAATGAAGAGATTGTGAAATAAAACATTACCTTGTAATTTTCCATGGTTTAGGGTAGTTTAAACTGTTGTATAATGGTGAAATAATTATTATTAAATTATACATAAATCATATAAATTAATATGATATCATATATGATCTTTTAAAATTTCTTTGTTAATAGTATCTTAGTACTATCGTCGTTTTGGGTGATAACTTACTCGTTTTCTTTTATATGTTTTGTTACATAAGCCGTGTTTTTTATGGATAGGATGTATCTTATTCATATCTAGAATGAAATAAAGTCCTTAAAAATAATTTTTAATCATCAAATGAGAATTATACTTGAATGGATACAATGGGGAATTAATCTCATCACGTTCGTAGAGACCATAGTCCGTACGTACGCACGAGTGACAATATCACACATTTGATATTAAAATTATATATAATTGGATGGTATATCATATACACAGAATAATTATCATGTTATATTTATTATATACATGAATAACACATCATTATAATACCCATCCAAATAATAATGTATTGAATAACAATTACACCGCGACGTAGAGACGGTAGGCCGTACGTACGCACGTATGGTGACATGTCATTCAAAGGATGGATAAAATGATGAATATGGTTGTACCATATTTATAATAACATCATAGTATATATAATATACTGGATTTATTATTTTAGAATGGAAATAACAAATAAAGAAGAAGTTGAAGAAGAAAGGAACTTGAAAGAGGGTGGTGAAAACATTACCTCTTCTTCGGATTCTTCCTTTGGATTTGATCAAAAGGGCTCCATAGGTTGGCTTTCAGATCGAGCTAAGGCCTCTAGGTTTAATTGAGGGAATTTGAGAAAATATTTGGGAAGGTTATGGCTGAACCAAAAGGCTTTTATGGAGTGATGAATTGGTTATAAGTGGTGTCCTTTTATAAGGGGGAGGAGGGGCTCTTTAGGAAAAACTTAAAGTATTAATTTTTAATAAATTCACATTCGGTTAAAAATAGATCCACAGTAGAATATTCAAAGTCTAAGGTAGGGATGGGTCTAAATAATTTCATCCAATTATTTTATACAGGTTGGAGTCATTATATTAACCTTACCTTTTAGTTTTAACTCTTAGTTAATTAGATTGACATTTACCATGTCACTTTGTATTTTTATATTATACAGTTAATAAAATTACTATATACATCTAAGAGACCCCCAAGTGGTCCATTAATGATAAAAATATCATGATATATGTTTTTTGGCCGATCCTCATATGTTTATAAATAGAATATCAATTAATAATATAATATTTCATTTAAAAACACGTTTTTTTGTCAATTTTGACACTATTGGGTATTTTGTTTTTCATAAATTCACAATAGCATTATTACTTCAAAAAAATTCATATAACCAGTAAAAATATGTTATAGTAACCTATAAAATTATTGGAATTCATAAAAAGTTTCAAATTACATTTATTTTGATATTTATAATATCAATTATTTGATTCTTTCATTAATAAGGAAAATACTGCATCATTATTGTGTCATAAATAAATTTATATTATTAAATGTATAAAAATCATAAATAAAATACCATTATATAGGAAATATTTTTATATTTTTAATGAATATTTATTGTCAAAAATATAACATATATAACCCTATGTAAAAATTGTTTTCCTATAAGATATATGCTTTTGTCATTTTTGTATTTACTTTAACTTAATTAATATAAAGTATCCCTATCACCTACAAGTGGCTCCATGTGGTCCCAAAATCGACCCAAAGATGACCATGGTCGGAAATGTATCCACCAATAAGTTTAGGATGCGTTTTAGGGTAATTTATTATTATTATAATATTATTTTTTACCCTTATTTACCGAATTTACCCTTTAACCATGGTAAATAAAATATTTACCGAAGTAATTATTCAAAATGTCTAAAAATAAAAGTTCCCTATTTACACAATTTGGAATCCTAATTCCAAATATGGAATCCATTTTTCCAAATTCAAAACACAGAAGTAGAAGAAATTTATTTAGAAATATTTCCCGCTGTCAAAACAAAAAAAGCGTGTTTTTAAGAAATAATAAATATAAAAAGATTGACACTTGTTTATGTCCGGTTTAATTGTGAAATTATGTCCAATGACCAAAATTGTATTAAATGGTAAAAATATATTCTAAATATACTTTTGAACCACTCAAATTAATAATTTATCACTATTAATTATTTTTATTAAAATAGTTGTTTTTATTTAAAATTTAATAATTTTCACTATTCATCAAAATATAAACGTTATATGAAATGTACCGAAATATCACCCTTGGATAAATTTGATATTCCAAATCCAAAAATGAAGTCCATTTTGAGATATAAAATTTATAAAATTTCAAAAAGTGGGTATTACTATTCATAATAGCTACTTTGATTGGTTGTGGTGTGTGTTAGAACTCGAAGTTTCGTTCAACACACGCTACTGTATTATTCAAAGAGAAGCGTACTGTGGAATCTTGGGGTGTTACATTCTCCCCTCCTTAAAATAATTTCATCCTAAAAATTTATAGAATACTACGCATGAAAATACTTGGGTGGTTCTTTATCATAAGTTCCTCGGCTTCCCACGTTGCCTCTTCCATCTATTGGTTTCTCCATAGAAACTTTACTAGACGATTCGTCCGGTTTCTTAGTATTTGTTCTCTTGTATCAAGAATCCAGACGGTCTCTTCATAATAAGACAGATCAGGTTCCAGTTCTAATTCCTCATAGGTGAGTACAAGCGTTGGGTTAGGAATTTATTTTCTAAACAGTGATATGTGGAACACATCGTCAACATTGGAGAGACTTGGCAGCATTGCCAAATGTTAAGCTACAGCCCCAATTCGTTCTAGAATGTCGAAAGGTCCGATGTACATGGGGATCACTTTTATAATCTTACTGAAATTTATAACTCCCTTCCATAGATATACCTTCATGAAAACATGATCCCTTACCTGAAATTCCAAATCTTTCCTTCAGTTATCAGCATAGCTCTTCTACCTACTTTGAGCTGCTTTGATGTGGTTTTGGATTACCTTCACCATTTCCATCATTTCCTCCACCAATTATGGGCCTACATGTTGTCTGTCACCAACGTCATCCCAACAGGTTTGTGTGAGACATCTCTTTCCGTATAACACTTCATATGGTTCCATCCGAATACTTGAATGGAATCTATTGTTATAGGAAAATTCTACCATAGGTAAATATTGATCCCACATACCCTGGAAGTCAAGTGGGAAAGATATCAACATGTCTTCTAAGGTTTGAATAGTCTGTTTGGATTTTCCATCTGTTTGAGGGTAGTAGGCAGTGCTCAGACAAAGTTCGGTATCCAAGGCCTTCTGAAGACTCTTCCAGAATCATAAAGTGAAACAGGGATCACGATCAGAAACAATTGATAGTTGTACTGCATGAAGTCTCACAACTTCATTAATATAAAGTCTTTCTAGATGTTCAAGTGGTAGATCCTCTCTTATAGCAAGAAAATGTGTTGACATGGTAAGACGATCAACAATAACCCATATTGAACCATTCCTTCTTTGATTCTTTGGTATCCCCAAGACAAAGACTATCGTAATATTATCCCATTTTCACTCTGGTATGGGAAGAGGTTGCATGACTCCTCCAAGCCATTTCCTTCTAGCTTTCACTTGTTGAAAAACCATACATCGTGACACAAAATCATAAATCTCCCTATTCATGTTGTCCCACAAAAACTTTTCCTTCAAATCACTATACATTTTGGTGCTCCCATGGTGTATAGAAAAATTTTAGCTATGAGAATCATCTAAAAATTCCCTTTTTAGATCAGGTATATCGGGAACAAAAAGAATATTTCAAAATTTCAAATTTCCATATTCATACACAAAGTCACTCAAATCTCCCATCTTTCACAGCTTTAATCATCTTATGAAATTTTTCATCATCGGTATGATAACTCTTTATCCTTTTTCGTAAAGATGGTTTTTCAACCATTTGAAAAAATATTTATGTTTCACCTTCCATGGTGATTCCCATATCCATCCTTACAAGATCCATATATATATGATCCTTTTCAACACTCATCTTGTTCAAAACTCCATGATCATTTCTACTCAAAGCATCTGACACCTTATTTTCCTTCCTCGGGTGGTAGTGTATAGTGAAATCATAATCCTTGAGTAGTTCAAGCCATCTCCATTACCTCATGTTGAGTTCTTTCTGTGAGAAAATAAACTTCAAACTCTTGTGATCAGTATAAATCTCACATTTCTCACCGTAGAGATAGTGTCTCCATATCTTGAAAGCAAAGATCACAACTGCTAACTCGAGATCATGAGTAGGATAGTTTTGCTCATTAATTTTCATCAGTCGTGATGCATAGGAAATAACTCTATCATTCTGCATAAGTACACAACCAAGTCCTTTCTTTGATGCATCACTATAAATAACAAACCCGTCATTTCCCGATGGTAGAGTCGAAATAGGAGAATTGACTAATATTCTCTTCAGTTATTCAAAACATTCTTCACACTCTTTTTTCAAAACAAATTTAACCACTTTACGTGTGAGCTTCGTAAATGGGTTAGCCAATCGGGCAAAGTTCTGGACAAAACACCGATAATAACCTGCTAAGCCAATAAAACTGTGTACCTCGGTTATACTCGTCGGTTCAGGACATTCTTCGAATGCACTTGTCTTTGAAAGATCAACATAGTTTCCATCCTTAGAGAAAATATGTCCATGAAAAGAAGTATCTTGTATCCAGAATTCACACTTGCTAAAATTCTCATATAATTCATGTCTTCTAAGAGTATTCAGGATAATGCGCAAGTGATTTGCATGATCCTATTAGATTTTAGAGTGTACCAAGATATCATCAATAAATACCACCACAAAATCATCGAGATATTCCTTGATAACTCTGTTCATTATATCCATGAAAACAGAGGGTGCATTAGTCATCCCAAAAGGAATTACTGTAAACTCGTAATGCCCATACCTGGTTCGAAATGCTATCTTCAGAATTTCATCATTCTTTACACACAACTGATGTTATCTAGATCAAAGTTAAATCTTTAAAAAGTATTTAGCTCCATGCAGTTGATCAAATAAATCATCAATGCGATGTAGGGGATACTTTTTCTTTAATGTTATAGCATTGATTTCCCTATAGTTGATACATAACCTCATAGATCCAAATTTATTCTTAACAAAAAGGGCAGGGGCTCCCCATGGAGAAACACTAGGGCAAATAAATCACTTCTTACTCTATTACTATAGTTGTTTATTTAGTTCAACTAATTCCACTGTGGCTATTCTATAAGGGGTCTTCAAAATAGGCCTTGAACACAGAATTAAATCAATGTAAAACCCAATTTCTCATTCTGGAGGATGTCCAGGTAAATCTTCTGGAAACACATCAACATATTCTCTCACAATAGGTACATCCTAAATTTGAACATTCCTTTCCTCACCCATAGTTATTTCATTCTCTTCCTCCACGATAATTGAATGTTTTTGAGCTACTGGGGGTGGATCTAGGTAAGAATTAGGGGGTGACGATTCCGCTATAAAGATAAGGTGTTCCTTATCATCATCATCAAAAATGGTAACCTCTTTCTTCTTAAAATAAATTTTTGCATCATGGTCCTGAAGCCAATCCATTCTGAGGATTATATCAAATTCAATCATATGTATGATTATGGGATCCACATATAAAGAACATTTATGTGCTCTAATGGGGACTTATTCAGAAAAAGTTGTTGCAATGATACTTCCCTTAAGAGTTTTGACTTACAACTCCCTTGTTAAATCAAATTAGAAATATCTAATTTAATCATCAAACTAGGAAGATATGAAACAATGCGATGATCCAGAATCAGATAAAGCATTTTCTAAAATTGAGTAAACCATTAAATTACATTCAATCACATCTTTCGGAACTTCAACCTTAGGAGTAGTGACTGCATAAGCTTGGCCTTGGTCCCTATGTCTTTTCTGAGGTATGTTACCCTAACGCTTATGACATTCATTTTCATAATGTCCCATCTCCCTACAATTGTATCATTGAACATTTGTAGCGTCTTTTTTCCTTTACAATCACCATCTAGATGGACATTATTTCCACACTTGTAGCGTACTCCTTTTTCCTTTAGATAGGCACCTGGGTTCTTCCTTCCTCAAGTATCACAAGGTGGAAATTCAATTCTTCCCTTCTTCCTTGTTCCCTTATTTCCTTTCCTAGATTATTCAGAAGATCTCTTCTTCTCTTTCTTTGATTTAAAGTCATGAGAATTAGAGAATTTGTTTCCTATCTTGATAGCACACGAGAAAATATCATCATATTACAAGAAGGATTGTGAGACCATTGCTCGATTGAGAAACAGTTTTAACCCATCAAAGAAACGATCAATCTTACTTCGTGGGATACATATATAATCTGCAGCATACCTTTCTAACCTTGTAAAGATACCCTCATACATTGCGAAATTCTCATCCTTCTTTTGTCTCAGACTTAGAAATTGCCTTTCCATATCTGCTCTATGGTCACGAGGAAAGTATTTTTCTAAAAACAGATCATTGAACTCCCTCCATTCCATATTTTATACTTCATCATCTTCCTTTGTGTTTTGAATCAATGACCACCATTGATCAGCATATCCAGTGAGGCGGTAAACTGCCATGATAACCTTTTCCATTTCAATATTCCCCAAGGCATTGAATATTTTCTCTACGGAATTTATCCATTTCTCAGCTACTAAGGGATTTGTACTCCAATTGAATGTTGGTGGTTGTTGCCTCATGAAGAAATCTAACATTGATCCTTCATTTTTTGGATCAGGGTGCTCCATAAGGGCAAAGTTATTATTCATAACCTGAGTGATTTGTCCCAGAATGGTGATTAGCTGATCAACACCAGTTGAATCACCAACACAACTATAATTATCTTGAGCAAGAGGGAAATCCCTACATGGAGTGCGTGCATTGATATGGTTTCCATTTCTTCGACTAAGAACCATTTCTAAACAATGGCATAAACTAGATAAATATATGAATCAAAATACATAATTCCATACTTGTAAAACACTTAACATAAATTGAACTATTTATGGATATAATCCAAAATCATAAAAATGTTTTCTTTGAAGAAATATATACTCATAAACCCTTCATAGTGGTTTCTAAAGAAAATGAGAATTTTCCTAAGCATATCCCCCGGGACTGTCGTAACCAAGAGTGCAGCAATGTAACACCTCGAGCTTCCACGATACGCTTCTCTTTCGATAATGCAATAGCTTGCATTGTACGCAAGTTTGAGATTCTATCACACTGCGTCCAATCAAAATAGTCATTATGAATAGTAATAACCACTTTTTGAAATTATATATATTTTATATTTCAAAATGGAATTCATTTTTGTAGTCGTAATATCGAAATTACCCTAAGTGGATTTTTTTTGTACTTTTCTGAGAACTTCCAATTTTTTATGAATAGTGAAAAATACTTAAAACAACATTTTTAATCAGAATAATTTATAGTGATAAATTATACTATTGATTGGTTTAAAAATATAATTAGAATATATTTTTACCATGTTATCCAATGGTGGTCACTAGAATTAATTTAACATTGAAATTGGACATAAACAATTGTCAATCTTTTGATATATATTGTTTCTTAAAAACACGCTATTTGTTGTGACAGCAGGAATTAATTATAAAATTAATTAATGCAACTTATATTTTTAGAATTTTTTAAAATTGACATCATTTTTGAATTCGGAATATCAATTATTGCTTAGGGTGAAATTCTGGCATTATTCTGAAAAACTTCAATTTTTGATGAATAATGAAACCACTAAGTGGTAGTTAAAAAAGAGATTTTTCATTTAAATGAAACATTACCACTTCTGTGATTTGATTTTCAAAAATCTGACATACATGGTTTTCATTAGGAATTAAAATTCGGTCAATGGGATTAAAATAATTTTTGGTGAATAGTAACTTTTAAGTTTAATTAATCGTGATTGAAGGTAATTAGTGTAATTTAAGTTAAAGATAATGTTATAATAATATGAAATGACATTGACCCATGTCCTACCCCTATTGGATGATTCATGGCCTACCAAGACAATCCATGGGTCAACTTGGGGACACCATGGAGCCACTTTGGTAGGAAAATGTCATTAAAAACTTTTTATTTAATGTTAAAATAAAAATGCCATAATCATGAGTTGTTTTAAAAAACAATTTTTAAATGGGGTTATACAAGTCATATTTTTGACTATAAATATTCATTATAAAGATAAAAATATTTCCTACATCATCATATTTTTTTTATAATTTTTATACTTTAAATAAATTAAATTATTTATGACACCATGATGATGCAGCGATTACCTCATTATTTAACGATTTAAATAAAAAGAAAAGATAATGTAAAATATAAGACCTACACATGTCAAAAACCTATTGTATGGGTGGATTTCGAAATATTATAACCTTATACTCTAAATATATAATTTTGTGACCTTTTAAATCCGAAAAGCATTTTATAATAAAGTAACCTTTTATAACATTCCAAGAGTGCCCCTCCTCTCCTCTTATAAAAGGCCCCCAACTCTACCACCTTGCCCACACCCCTCTAGCCTTTGGCTCGGCCAACCCATGCCCATTTTGTCTCTCCACATCCCACTCTTACTCCTAGAAGCCACCCTTTTGGAATAATTCTTTCCAAGGAAGCCTTTGGTTCAAATAAAAAAAGAGTTACCCGATTTTAAGGTAATGTCTTCTCTTATGTTATTTTGTTTTATTTTGATTCTCCAACCCCCAAAATAGTTTTTATTATTTTCTTTTGTAACAAAACCAGTATCTTAAATATACTAGTATGTTGTTATGATAAGGATTTCATTTACACTTACACACACCTTCTTCTAATGGTTAAAGAACATACTGTTTCTGTGGGTGGCGAATTACTGCCTCACGAAACGATGATTGTTCAATACTCATATAACACCTTCAACGGTGGCCATTAAGATGTCACTATATTTATATATGATATATAATATGTTTATGTTTTACTTAAGCTTTTGTATTTTTCATTTATGGCATAACTTTATGGTTTCCATTATGGGTAACATGATATTTTCATTATAGGAAGTGTGGACTACCGTCCCCTCAAAGTGATTTGAATCCTTAAAGCCATATGTCGGAAGAATAAAGGATGGAGTAAATGGTATTATAAATTATATTATACTGGAATTATAGTATAAATTTATATAAATATAATTTCATTCCATTAAATACGAAATAGAAATGAAAGTATCATTCATGCGTATGTACGCCTTATCCTCTCCATGAACTGTGCATTTCATTTCTTACATCTAAATGTCAAGTAATATTATAAATGAAAGTATATAATGGATATATATGATATATATGATATCCACATCATGAATATAATTCTGGATATAATGGATATTTCACCACATGAACAACTTGTAATTATAAGATGTTTATTTTTGACTCAAGTACCAATGATCGACAAAATGACAGTTATTAACTTAGATAATTACATAATGTTCATAACATGGTAATAAGTGATATAAAAGGATTAATGAACATGAAAAACGTTCTTAACAAAATAGAAATTAACTCTATTTTATTATTCAGGATATTAAAGAGCGGTCAAGTAATGTCGGACATGAGGTAAGGGAATTTCTTATCCCAATTTCCATTCTTTGGGTTAATCTCCTACTTTCAAATTATGTCATGATATTATTATGTCCTATCTTTTATTTGTACTTTCTTTATGTGTAATTATATTAAATACACATAATAGATATATTTTATTTTAAAAATTATCTTTGTAAGGACTTCGTCTCAATCTCCTTTCATTGAGGCATATTTGGTTTTATACACAAGCATCATTTATACGGTGTATAAACCCCCTTTGACTTTTACTTTTATTCAAAAGGAATATTTTTATATGAAGCATTTTTACTAAAGGACAAAAGTAATGTTTTTTCTTACATATGCGGCGACAAAGACCTCTCCGCCGCCGTGACTATTATTTTAGTTTCGGCTTCCTCTATAAGCCATAACTTTTTTTAAAGAAAAATAAATACCATGTTTTTCTTTTCTTTTATTTTGGTATTGAAAATGTTTTTGATAATGTTTTTATTATATCAATGTGTTGTATTGATATCTTTTGATTGAAGTGTGTAAATATTATGTTTCCTTTATGCATGTTTTATGTGATACAATTATGTTATGGTTTATGATATGTTTAAACCTGTTCATATGTGGAATGCATTGGACTTAATAAGTGACGGGTGGAGCCCGCTATAGCTCCTCGATGCATCGGTAGGTGTCATGAGACAAACTAGTGTCTTGGCACGAGGCCTTGGCTACGTGGTTATGTTAGTCTGGCATTATGTTTTCCATAATTATGAAAGTGGTTATTGATATTGCATGTGATTATTCGACTAGTAAAATATCCATGTGAGTAAGTAAATGCACTTATTTAATTTTATTTTTACCATATTATGTTGATGTTAATGTTTAAAAAGGATTTTGTTTTAGTTATACATTGCCTTAAATGTTAATGTTTATTTATGAAAGCATCCAGAATATTATTATCCTTACTGAGAATCTGAGCTCACCCCTTTCAATATTTTAATATTTTCCAGGATGTGAAGAAGTATTTTATAAATGACCTGCAGGGATAGTCAGAAGAGGATATGAGTGTGGACTATGGAGACTTTGTTATTTTAGTATTTCACTTTATGATGTAATGTAACATTTATGAATGTATCTAGTTTTTCCAAGGATACTAAACTAATCGGTCTTTAGAGACTTGATCTTTTGTGATCATGCCAATGTTACACAATAATGCACCGACTCTGGGTAACTGGGGTCGGGGCATTATAGTTGGTATCATAGGATGATTAGTACAAACCTTGGGAGCTAGATTTAGATAAACTCTGATTAGAGCACATAGCCCAAAGATAGACATTGAGGATTAATATAGAAGAACTTCCTAGAATTTTGGTATTATAGAGATTTTGTGAGTTTTCTGAGCAATACATCCCTGTCTGGATACGAGAAGGTAGAGGAGGCTCTGGCACAGATGTACCTAGGTGTAAAACCCGAAAACACCGCTTTGAGCTACATTTGAACAGGAACTGGTGCACGACAACGGGCCTTGCTGCACTCTAGGTTATGACACTCCCGGGGGATATTCTTAGGAAACTTCTCATTTTCTTTACAAACCACTATGAAGGGTAATGAGTATATACTTCTTCAATGAATTTTTTTTTATGATTATGGATTATATCCATAAATAGTTCAATTTATGTTAAGTATTTTACAAGTATGGAATTATGTATTTTGATTCATAAACTAATCTAGTTTATGCCATTGCTTAGAAATGTCGCCTAGTGGAAGGAATGGAAACCATATCAATGCGCGCACTTCACATAGGGATTGCTCTCCTGATCAAGAAAATTATTGGGGATCTGGAGATACTACTGGTGCTGATCAACTTATTACCATACTAGGACAACTCACTCAGGTAATGAATAATAACCTTACTCGTATCGAGGACCCTGATCTGCAATGTGGAGGATCAATGTTAGACCGCTTCATGAGGAAACAACTGCCAACATTTAATGTGGGTACAAATCCATTAGTAGCTGAGCAATGGATAAACTCCTCAGAGAAAATATTCCACGCCTTGGGGAGTAGCGAAAGTGAGAAGGTTGTCATGGTAGTCTACCGCCTCACTGGAGATGTCGATCAATGGTGGTCGCTGATTCAAAACACAAAGGAAGATGAAAATTATCAAGTATGGAATGGAGGGAGTTTAAAGAAATTTTTTTAGAAAAATACTTTCCACATGACCATCGAGCAGATATGGAAAGGCAATTTCTGAGTCAGAGGTAGAAGGAGGATGAGAATGTCGCAAAGTATGAGGCTAACTTTACAAGGTTAGCAAGGCATGATGAAGATTATATACGTAACCCAAGAATTGAGATCGATCATTTATTTGATGGGTTAAAACCGTTTCTCCTTCGAGTATTAGTATCACAATCTTTCTCAACATACGAAGATATAGTCTCGTGTGTTATCAAGATAGAAAAGAAATTCTCTGAATCTTATGACAACAAAGTAAAGCAAGAGAAGAAGAGAACAGTGGAACAAGAGACAGATAAACGAAAAAGGGAAAGAAGGATTTTCCATTATGTGATAATTGTGGGAAGAATCACCCTGGTACTTGCCTAAAAGGAATGAGAGTTTGTTATAAATGTGGAGAAAAAGGTCACCAGGCGCGTGATTGCAAGGGAAAGAAATATGATATCAATGTTGAATGCTACAATTGTAGGGAAATGGAGAATTATGCCAATGAATTTCCTAAGCGTTAGGGAAACATACCTCAGAAAAGGCCAAGAGATCAAGGACAATCTTATGATGTTACTACAGTTGAAGTGGAATAATTAATGTATTGGTGCTTTTGGACTCAAGGATTATATTCTGGTAATAAGAATAATGTGATATATATATAAGGATTGTACTGCAGTACTTTTTGTTTTCATTAAGGTTTTAATATGATGAAGGTAATCATATTTTTATTATGTGAAAATAAGAGAAAATTTACTTTGTTTGAGGAATCTAATGTTACAATTGATTTTGGAATTTAAGGACCTTTTAGAGAAAGTCTGGATGGAAGTATTTTGGATAACTATAAAGTTTGGAATGGATTAAGTTGAACTTTGGATAGTATTGTTTAAGGTTAAAACATTTATGAAGATTATTTTTGGAATATTATAATAATATATTATAAGAAAAGGACAACCTGCAGGTTGGGGGATAACCTATCGCATCGGACAAAGATGTAGGAATCGAACCCACAACCATAGTACGACAGGCCTTTATTACCTACCACTAGCCTACAGGAAGTCCCTATATATTAGAAAATAGTATTCCTAATCTAAATGGTATGTGTTAATATTTTGAACCTTGTTCGATTAAGATAAATATTATATTTTTGAGTTCTATTATCTTTTTAAGTGAAATATGAGTTTGTGGTAGAAATTAGTTGAAGGTTGAAACTCTACTTTTCAAACATAAATATATATATACCTTTCTCTTATTCTATGAATAAATTAATTCTTAAACATTAGTAAAGAGATATTAAAAAAAATGTTTTATCCTAACACCTTATGTCTAGTTGAACTGTAATATTTTATATCAACATAGATTAAAGGCATTGAGGCCCTCATTTTTACACTTGTTTGTGATTGATGACCTCAATCACTCCCTACAAATATTTACGTTTTTCCTCTAATTATATGTCTCTAATTTCCACCAATGTTTTCCTTATCGAGATCATAATTTGGTGGTGTCTTTTTCATTTCCCTTTCCCTCTTATTAAGGATCAATTCTATTAACCTTATTTCCGATGTGAGATTTCCACAAATGTATTTTCTATTTTCAACCTTTTATTTTCAAAGAAAAATTTTAAATTTCGAGGTTGAAATTTATTGAACGATGGAAGAATGTAACACCCCGAGCTTCCATGATACACTTCTCTTTTAATAATGCAATAGCTTGCATTGTACGCAAGTTCGAGATTCTAACACACTACGACCAATCAAAATAACCATTATGAATAGTAATACCAACTTTTTGAAATTATATGTATTTTATATTTCAAAATGGAATTCATTTTTCTATTCTTAATATCGAAAGTACCATAATTTTAATTTTTTATAATTTTCTGAGAACTTCCAATTTTTATGAATAGTGAAAAATACTTAAAACAACTTTTTTAATCAGAAAAATTTATAGTGATAAATTATAATATTGATTGGTTTTAATGTATAATTATAATATATTTTTACCATTTTCTCTAATGGTGGTCATTACAATTAATTTAACATTGAAATTGGACATAAACAATTGTCAATCTTTTGATATATATTGTTTCATAAAAACACGCTATTTGTTGTGACAGCAGGAATTAATTATAAAATTAATTAATACAACTTATATGTTTGGAATTTTTTAAAATATACATCATTTTTTGAATTCTGAATATCAATTATAGATTAAGGTGATATTTTGTCATTGTTCTGAAAAACTTCAATTTTTGATGAATAGTTAAACCACTAAGTGGTAGTTAAAAAACTGATTTTTCGTTTAAATGAAACATTACCACTTCTGTGATTTGATTTTCAAAAATTTTACATACATGTCTGTAATTAGGAAGTTAAATTCGGTTCAGTGGGATTAAAATAATTTTTGGTGAATAGTATCTTTTAAGATTAATTAATCGCGATTAAAGGTAATTAGTGTAATTTAAGGTAAAGATAATGTTATAATAATATTAAATGACCTTGAAACATGTCCTACCCCTGTTAGATGAGTCATGGACGACCCAAACAATCCATGGGTCAACTTGGGGACCCCATGGAGCCACTTTGGTAGGAAAATGACATTAAAAACGTTTTATTTAATGTTAAACAAAATGCCACAAACATGAGTTGTTTTACTAAAAAAAATAAATGGGGTTATACAAGTAATATTTTTGACTATGAATATTAATTATAAAGAAAAAAATATTTCCTACATCATGATATTTATTTTATAATTTTTAGACATTAAATAAATTAAATTACATGTGACACCATGATGATGCAGTGATTACCTCATTATTTAACGATTTAAATAAAATGAAAAGATAATGTAAAATCTAAGACCTAAACATGTCAAAAACCTATTGGATGGGTTTATTTCTAACTATTATCACCTTATCCTCGAAATATATAATTTTGGGACCTTTAAAATCCGAAAAGCATTTTATAATAAAGTAACCTTTTATAACTTTCCAAGAGTGCCTCTCTTCTCCTCTTATAAAAGGCCCTCACCTCTACCACCTTACCCACACCTCTCAAGCCTTTGTCTTGGCCAAACCCTACCCATTTTGTCTCCCCACATCCCACTCTTACTCCTAGAAGCCTCACTTTTGGAATAACTCTTCCCAAGGAATCCTTTGGCTCAAATAAAAAAACAATTACCCGATTTTAAGGTAATGTCTTCTCTTATGTTATTTTGTTTTATTTTGATTCTCCAACACAATAAACTCTTTTTATTATTTTCTTTTGTAACAAACCCAGTATCTTAGATATACTAGTATGTTTTTATGAGATGTATTTTATTTACACTTACACACACCTTCTTCTAATGGTTAAAGAACATACTCTTTCTGTGGGTGGCAAATTACTGCCTCACGAAACGATGATTGTTCAACACTCATATAACACCTTCAAAGGTGGACATTAAGATGTCACTACATTTATATATGATATATAATATGTTTATGGTTTACTTAAGCTTCTATATTTTTCATTTATGGCATACCTTTGTGGTTTCCATTACGGGTAAACACGATATTTTCATTTTAGGAAGTGCGGACTACCGCTTCCTTAAAGTGATTTGAATCCTTAATTCCATATGTGGGATGTATAAAGGACAGAGTAGATGGTATTATAAATTATATTATACTGGAATTATAGTATAACTTTATATAATTATAATTTCATTCGATTAAATACAAAATAGAAATGAAAGTAGAGTTCATGCGTACGTACGGCTTACCGTCTCCATGAACGGTGCATTTCATTTCTTACCTCTAAATGTTATATAATATTATAAATGCATGTATATACAGGATATATATGATATATATGATATCCACATCATGAATATAATTCTGGATAAAATGGAGATTTCACCACAGGAAGAACTTGTAATTATAAGAAGTTTATTTTTGTCTCAAGTACCAAAGATCGACAAAATGACCGTTATTAACTTAAATAATTACATAATGTTCATAAAATGGTAATAATTGATATAAACGGATTAATTAACATGAAAAAGGTTCTTAAGCAAATATAAATTAACTATAGTTTATTATTCAGGAGATTAAAGAGCAGTCGAGTCAAGTCGGACACGAGGTAAGGGAATTTCTTAACCCAATTTCCATTCTTTGGGTTAATCTCATACATTCAAATTATGTCATGATATTATTATGTCATATCTTGTATTTTTACTTTCATTATGTTTACTTATAGTAAATACACATAATAGATCTATTTTATTCTAAAAATGATCTTTGTAAGGACTTCGTCTCAATCTCCTTTCATTGAGGCATATTTGGTTTTATACAGAACTTTCATTTATACGGTGTATAGACCCCCTTTGACTTTTACTTTTATTCAAAAGGGATCTTTTTATACGAAGAATTTTTACTAAAAGACAAAAGGAATGTTTTTTCTTACGTATGAGGCGACAACGAATTCTCCGCCGCCGTGACTATTATTTGAGTTTCGGCTTCCTCTATAAGCCATAACATTTTTTTAAAATAAAATTAAATACCATGTTTTAATTTTCTTTTATTTTGGTTTTGAAAATGGTTTTGATAATGTTTTTATTATATCAATGTGTTGTATTGATATCTTGTGATTGAAGTGTGGAAATCTTATCTTTCCTTTATGCACATTTTATGTGATACAATTATGTTATGGTTTATGATATGTTTCAACCTATTCATATAATGAATGCATTGGACTTAATACGTGATGGGTGGAGCCAGCTATAGATCCTCGATGCATCGGTAGGTATCATGAGACAAACTAGTGTCTTGGCACGAGGCATTGACTAAATCTTATTTGTAGTCTTGGCATGAGGCCTTGGCTAAGTGGTTATGATAGTCTGGCATTATGCATTCCATCATTTTGAAAGTGGTTATTGATATTGCATGTGATTATTCAACTAGTAGAATATCCATGTGAGTAAGTAAATGGAATTATATAATTTTATTTTTTCCATATTATGCTGAATTTCAAGTTTAAAAAGGATTTTGTTTTAGTTATACATTGCCTCAAATGTTATTGTTTACTTATGAAAGCTTCCGCAATATTGTTATCCTTACTGAGCATCTGAGCTCACCCCTTTCAATGTTTTAATATTTTCCAGGATGTGAAGAAGTATTTTATGAATGACCTGCAGGGGTAGTCAGAAGAGGATATGAGTGTGGACTATGGAGACTTTGTTATTGTAGTTTTTCACTTTATGATGTAATGTAACATTTATGAATGTATCTAGTGTTTCCTAGGCTACTAAACAAACCGGTCTTTCGAGACTTGATCTTTTGTGATCATGCCAATGTTACGCAATAATGCACTGAATCTATGTAACTAGGGTCAGGGCGTTACAGGAAAGGCCTGTTGTCGTGCACCAGTTCCCGTTCGAGTCTAGCTCAAAGCGGTGTTTTCAGGTTTTAACCCTAGGAACATTTGTGCCAGAGCCACCACTACCTGCTCATATCCAGACATGGATGTATTGCTCGGAAAACTCACAAAATTTCTACAATAACAAAATTCTAGGAAGTTATTCTATACTAATCCTCAAAGTATATCTTAGGTCTATGTTCTCTAATAAGAGTTTATCTAAATCTAGTTTCAATGGTTTGTACTAAACTTCCTCTGATACCAACTGTAACACCCCAACCCTAGTTACCTAGAGTCGGTGCATTATTACATAACATTGGAATGATCACATGGAAATCATGTCTGGAAAGACCGATCAGTTTAGTATTATTGGAAACAAGATTCTTACATATGTTCAACTTTACAGCATGAAGAGAAATACAACACAAATATATTTTATTAGAAACATCCAAGCCTCCAAGATTATGCCTATAGGTCACTCATAACTAACTTCTTCATATCCTGGAAAAAAGAAACATAAGAAAGGGGTGAGGTCAAACACTCAGTAAGGGTAAGTAAAATAGCGGAAAATGACATAAATATTAATAATGGTAAATAATTGAAACCACATGCCTTTACCAATAATAAACATGAATACTTTTATGGAAAGAATATGAGATGAGTAAATAATTACATAATAAAACATAATGATTGGTATTCTACTAGTCAAATGACCACATGAACCATCAATATTATTTCCATAATGAGGGAATATATAATGTCGGACATTCTGAAACATTATGTCCAAGCCACGGCCAAGACATCTAAAAATGATTAAGGCCTCTGCCAAAACCATAAATCAAAATGGGGAAGAGCATCGGCCAATTCCACGTCTATTTGTCTCATGAGACCTACCGATGCATCGAGGATCTATAGTGGGCTCCACCCGTCACTAAGTCCAATACATTTCTCATATGAAAAGGTTTAAACATATCATAAACATTATTATTAAAAATACCATACAAAATGCCAATACATTAACCATAAACCATGAATGGTATAAAAATAGGACATCCACAGTCAGACATATCACAAAACCATCAATAAAATATGGATGCTTTATATAATAATGAATCATCTTCATATAAACATAAAATACATCAAAGGATGTTGACATAGATGAAATCAAAACCCTTTTTAGGGAAATATCTCTATCTATTTTGAAATCATTTAAGATTCATATAAAATTAAACATTTACATTGAAAATATTTTTACAAGCTTGTAAGGGAAGCTTCAACGAGTTCATAATGGTAGAAAATATCCTCACCTGCCGTATAAGTTAAAAAAAGACATTTTAGCTTAATTTTGTCGAAAAGGTTAAAAAGGAAATTATTTGGAAAGTGAAGGATAGATTCATTTATAAAAATCTTATAAAAATTCAAAAAGGGTATAAATGACTTTAACCCATAGTTTATAAACTATTAAGAATGATTTGAAATACATTTTTAAGAAACATGGATGTGGATGATAAAGAGGTCCCAGTAGATAATTACGTATAAACAAACTCGGATAATGAAGAGATTGTGAAATAAACCCTAAACATGTAATTTTCCTTGGTTGATGGTAGGTTATCTCCTGTATAATGGTGAAGTAATTGTTATTAAATTATACAATAACCATATAAATTAATATGATATCATATATTATCTTTTAACATTGCTTTGTTAATAGTATCTTAGTATTATCATCGTTTCGGGTGTTAACTTAATCGTTTTCTTTTATATGTTTTCTTACATAAGTCGTGTTTGTTCTAGATAGGTTGTATATTATTCCTATCCAAAAATATATCAAGTCCTTAAATATTATTTTTAATCATAAAATGAGAATTAGACTTGAATGGATACGATGGGGAATGAATCTCATTGCGTTCGTGGAGACGGTAGTCCGTACATACGCACGAGCGACAATATCAATCTTTTGATATTAAAATAATATATAATTGGATGGTATATCATATATAAAGAATCATTATATTTTTATATTTATTATTTACATGAATAAAACATCATTATTATATCCATCCAAATAATAATGTATTGAATAACAATTACACCACGACGTGGAGAGGGTAGACCGTACGTACACACGTATAGTGACATGTCATTTAAAGGATGGATATAATGATGAATATGGTTGTATCAAATTTATAATAACATCAAAGTATATAGAAGATACTAGATTTATTATTTTAGAATTGAAATAACAACGAATGAAGAAGTTTAAGAAGAATGGAACTTGAAAGAGGGTGGGGAAAACATTACCTCTTCTTCAGGTTCTTTCTTTTGATTTGATCAAATGGGATCCTTAGGTTGTCTTTCTGGTCGAACTAAGGCCTATAGGTTCAAGTGATGGTAGTTTAACAAATATTTGGGTAGGGTTTGGCTGAACAAAAAAGGCTTTTAATGTGTGATGAATTTGTTAGAATTGGTGTCCTTTTATAAGGGGGGGGGGAGGGGCTCTTTAGGAAAAACATAATGTATTAATTTATAATAAATTAAAATTCTGTTTCTAATGACTCCATTGTGGATTATTTAAAGTATAAGGTGGGTATGGGTAGAAATACTTTCAATAAATATATTTTAGACAGGTTTTATTCATTATATTAACCTTATCTTTTAGTTTTATCTCTTAGTTAATTTGATTGACATTTACCATGTCACTTTGAATTTTTATATTATATAGTCAATAAACATACTATATACATCCAAGATACCCCTAAGTGGTCCACTAATGATACACCTATCATGATATAAGTCCTTTGGCAGAACCTTAGATTTTTAGGAATAAAATAACAATTAATAATATAATATTTGTTTTAAAAACTCTTTTATGTCAATTTTGACACTATTGGGTATTTTGTTTTTGATAAATTCACAACAGCATTATTATTTCGAACCAAATTAATATAACTAGTCCAAATATGTCATACTAACCTAGTAAATTAGTGTAATGCATAAAAAGTTTCAAATTACATTTATATTTATATTTATAATATCAATTATTTGATTCATTCATTAATGAGGAAAATACTGCATCATTATTGTGTCATAAATACATTTAATTATTAACTATCTAAAAAATAAAAATAAAATACTATTATTTAGGAACTATTTTTATCTTTCTGATGAATATTTATGGTCGAAAATATAACATATATAACCCTATATAAAAATTGTTTTGCTAAAAGATATATGCTTATGTCATTTTTGTATTTATTTTAACTCAATTAATATAAAGGGTCCCTATCACCTACATGTGGCTCCATGGGATCCCAAAATCGACCCAAAGATGCCCATGGTCGGACATGTATCCACCAATAAAGATAGGACACATTTTAGGGTAATTTATTATTATTATAATATTATTTTATTACCCTTATTTACTGTATTTAAACTTTAACCATGGTAAATAAAAAATTTACCGAAGTAATTATTCAAAATTTCAAAAAATAAATGTTCCCTATTTACACAATTTGGAAATCCTGATTCCAAATATGGAATCCATTTTTCCAAATTTAAAACACAGAAGTGGCAAAAATTAATTTAAAAGTAATTCCCGCGGTCAAAACAAAATGCGTGTTTTTAAGAAATAATAACTATCAAAAGATTGACACTTGTTTATGTCCAGTTTAATTGTGAAATTATGTCCAATGACCAACATTGTATTAGATGGTAAAAAATTATTCCAAATATACTTTAAAACCACTCAAATTCATAATTTATCACTATTAATTATTTTGATTAAAAAATTTGTTTTTAATTAAAATTTAGTAATGTTCACTATTCATCAAAATATAAAAGTAATCTGAAAAGTACCAAAATTTCACCCTAGGCTAAATTCGATATTCCGAATACAAAAATGAAGTCCATTTTGAGTGATAAAGTTTATAAAATTTGAAAAAGTGGGTATTACTATTCATAACGACTACTTTGATTGGTTGTGGTATGTGTTAGAACTCGAAATTGCGTATAACACACGCTACTGTATTATTAAAAGAGAAGTGTATCGTGAAAATTTGGGTTGTTACACAAACTATATTTTCAATTGGTTAGAATCATACTCTTGTTTTTACACCTAATTAATTATATAATAATAACATTTTATTCATTAGTGTTTATTACATAGGACACTGATTTATCTTACATTACATGAAACAAATAGTTTTTTATTAATTATGTTACTTGCAACTCTAAGATTTAATGAATAAAAAAAATACTATTATCATTACAATTTGAAATAAAACCTTTTTGTTAGAATGGAGGTTATTAATTGGATTGTATATATTATAAAAATGTGTTATTTTACATATTTTTATTATTTTTATATTGATTAATAATAAAATTAAAATCATTTATTCGGAAAAGAAATATTTTCTGAAAAAATGTATTACCCAAAAAGATGATTTAGTTGATTATTGTGTAAAAAAATTAAAATTAATTTTAAATAGTTTTAAAATATTTTTATAATAAAAACATAATATTAATATCAGAATGCCAAAATTATGATTGACTGAATTTGTTCAATTTTTTTGAAATATTTCATTACTCGATGAATATTAAGAAATACTAAACTTTACTAGAATACTGCCTTTTCCTTTAATTATGTTTTGAGGATAAATAATATTTTTAAGTTGTTTTAATGAAATATTATTTTAATTTAATATAATTTAATACATTTTTATTCGTTAGATCCATTTTCATATTGAATTTCAAAAAAGGCAATGTAAACATTTGAACATTTTCTCTATAAAAACCTTCTTTCAAATCATGTAAGCTAGATTAATTTTCCAATAAAAAATTCCACCTCTATGAATTTAATTTTGGAAAATGGATTCAGTAAATGAAATGAGTATAATTTATAATTTATAATAATTTCAACACATGTTTTGACAAAAATGAATAGTAATAGTAGTAAAAATTAATTATTGTTTATATTTTAAATATTGTTAACCAGGGGTTGAACAAACAAGATAAGGCTAAAAATTATCTATACACTTTTCTAAACACAATTAGATGGAGATATTTCAGACATTATGCATATAAGGTTCATGAATAGTCTATTTTGGACCCTTTTGACTGTTGACCCCAACCAAATAATAATTGAAAAATCTTCAAGGGAAGAAATACATGAAACATAGGTTTTGTTTTCCAAAAAAATGAAAGAAATGATTTCCAAGACATGTAGATCATGTATACCACTAAAAGAAATGTGATATTTTTACCTTAATGAGGTCTTTGGAATGGGTCATTTCTTAGAACATAACCTATGGGAGAACATGTTGTGCCCCTTTGACAAGACGTCTTGGTACTTCTGAAGGAATCCAAGACACTCGTTGATCATACGGTAGATTCTAGATGAGATAACCCAAGTCACAATACTTTTTAGAAGGTAGAAACCTAATAACATTCAAAAATACATGTAAAATAAGATTAAAGATATAGAAAATTATTAAGACTAACATAGGTATAAATTTTCATACGATATGTCCATGCAGTTTGAAAGACACCACAGAATCCCTATTGACATGTCTTCTTGGTCATGAAAGAGCCCATTGGCCTGTCACTCCCATCATGTGATGGGCATCAAACATGTCCATGTGGTCCTTCACTCCCCTATGGATCCAAATACAAATAGAAGAGTTTTCCATGATAATGTTTTCACATCACCACAAAACTCTTAATTTGTCACATAACACATAACTATCGGGGAGATATATTTTCAATGATAACACTGGTTGAAATTCATGAGATCCCCATCCCTTGTAAAATAAAACATTAAATTAAATTAGAAATAATGGGAACTTATTGGGAGGGGAATGCACACTACTTTTATAATAATGGAGTTATATTTCCATGTTGATTACCATTGATCATGTAAACCCACCCCCCTGAGAAGAAAACATGAACCCACAATACCCATTTCCATGAAATAAATATCTCACTGCGGTACCCAGGAAAGACATCTTTTTCAAATGGAAGGTAAAAGACAAAAATCATCTCATATCTAGTGAAATCCTTTCAATATGTATCATAATCTCATAAAGTTCCCTAGAAATTTCTACCTAACCTTGTAAAATCCATTTATCATACCCACATTATTAGGAAATACCTCTTTTATATGACAAATCAACATAAACAGAGCACTGATGGAATGGTCTTATGGTTAATGAAAATTATATGACACCCACGACTACATCATGTGAAACTCGTAACAATAAATCCCTCCACGAACGCCAGCCCGAATCTACGAGATACATGGTACCAATGCGATATTTTTACCTGGATGTTGAGGACTATAAATTTTTCCCAAATATAAAATATAATTCAACTTCATATCTATAAACATGCATATATAGGAATCTGAACGGGCTTTATCGAGTAGTCAATCTCACTATTGAAATGGATTTCCACTAAGTAAAGTCTAGGTAAGAACCACGGATCATGAATCATGGATAGGGACTTCATGTGATCACTTGAGATCACATAAAGGACTCATGGTGTGTTAGAAGGGTTGAGAACATGAGTTCAAGTACATCTACTTCATTATGTGAAAACAAAAAAGGTAACACTGATGAAATCTATTGAACATATGCAATGAAAATATGGAATAAATGATTAAATCATTATAGACTAAGGTGAAGACAGATTCAATAATCTTGATATTCATCACCCAATTCATCAAGATCACACATGAGTACAAAGAGATGTTGTCAAATCCATGTGAAATCCCATTGATATGTCATTTGGGTAATGTGATGTCCTCTAGATATTTCATGAAAGTCACATGATGCATACCAGGATTGCCATCCGAGTCCCAAGAAGCCCTATGGAATCTACATCCATATATTGAAATGCCTTCAGGAAAGTCACCCAAATTATGTGATGAATAATGTATGTGTCATCTATGTCTTTCAAAGATCATCGGGATTACATTATAGGTCTCATGACACCCTCCATGTATGTCACCCAGTTCTACAAATGACACTATAAATGTCTAGAAAATCACACAACATCCTCTAGACGTTTCATCTCTATCATCTGGATCCCTTGAGGAATGTCATAAAAGATCATGTGATGGCCTCCAATAGAATACAACCAACTCTTTAGAAGTCTTATAGGAAATTCCACTTTGATCTTGTGATGGTCTTTAGACATTCCATTAAAATTATGTGATGTCCATTAGAAAGTTCAACTCGGGCCTGATATTCCCTTTGGACTTGTATATGATACAACCATACATGTCCATACATCCTCTAAAATTCCAATTAGATATAAACGTTTGATAGGAAAACAATCACGCTAGTTAAGAAGACAACCGATATAGGTCATGTAGGATTCCCAAGACATGATGACCTTGTTCTACCACTATATTTGTGAATCTTCATTGTGTATGCCCCAATCAGTGAAAAAATATGATATGTCCCACATAGTAGGGAAACCTCAGTGTGTAAGCCTTAATAAAATAAACTATGAGAACATTGATTCGTGTCATAACCAAGATACATATGATGCCTTCCTAATCCCAGAACACAAATGGTAATCAACATCATTGAAAGTCCCCCCATGTTTGTGACATTCCAACCATCCAAACCAAATTGCTCCCACTGGTTGATCATTCATCCTCATCCATCAACAGACTATGAAGATAATATAACTATGATGCCTCGGATTCATACTATAATCAATATACATTAGATTCCTTCCTAAGGATGGAGCACCATCATAAGCATCCAAATGGTTGTACAAGTAGTTAAGGACAACCTTAATATGTAGTGGGACTAATTACACTCTATACATTATTTATAACACCCATAATGGATCATGTGGTCTTAGGGTGTTTCACTTTCCACATCACTCACATTATTGATCATTTCCAGAAAAGGCAACCACAGTGTGTAATCCCTGATAAGCAGCCTGATGTGACTATCTCCATATAATGGAATCCACCTTGGGGTATGATCCAGGGTCATGATTAAACTACGAAGACTCTGATTACTATAATTGTAACACTCCAATATTTTTTGAAATATTTTTTCCCAAATTACTTTAATGTTTTTACTATTTTTAATTTCACACAACAATGAATATATATGTAATATTTGAAACAACTATGTCTGGATTTCATTATACCTAAATCCATGATAATATTGTTCTATACAAAACAATTCTATTATCTTTTGATACAAACAACAATATGACTATATTTTGTTACACACAATGAAAACTTCACTCAATATCTTTCATCACACACAAGTACATGTTTTAATGAACATAAATATAATTCTAACATTATTAATAAAATATTGTTATAACTACCACATATCTATTTGAATGGATGTTAAAAATTAAATTAATTAAATTCTGAAATTATTTTTTACACATGTAATGCCTCGACCCTAGAAGCCTAGAGCCAATTAATTATTTTATTACATTAACATGATTACAAGGAATGAAATCATAAAGAAACCATCAGTTTAACAGACTTATAAAGATAGATTATATTCACGATACCCATTATACATTTGAAAAAATGAACCTAAAACATGATCCAAAATAAAACGAAACAAACAGAATCCTTGAACTCTTATTCATATATTTCTTCTTCATAACATGGGGAATGTAAATATAATAAGGGTCCGTTCAAATGATCAATAAGGGTAAGTAATGTTGAAAAATTATGAATCAGTAGGAATAAATTTACATGTAAAGGTATATAAATGATAAAAATGGCATAAAAATAACTAAATCATAAAATATCACAATGGAAATGTACGAAACTAAAAACACAAGCCATTATACCAATGAACATAAAATGAAATGAATATATAGATATGTCGATGAAAAATCTTAGGGATAAATTAAAACAAAATTTTCAATAGAGGATATTATTAATTATCAAAAATCATGTTTCATAGTCACAAGATACCTTCACCGTCAAAAAAATGTAAACTGTTTGGCCAACTAAGTCATTTCTTGAGGCAACTGATGCATTTAGGGGCTTGCATTAATCGGTCCCACCTAGTAGGGATTTCCTTAAACAATCCCCAAACCATGTACTCCATGTACAAAGAATTTATCATATATCAAATAAAAAATTTCTTTTATTAAATATCAATACTTAATAAATTATATGGTTAAATCAATAATAGCTCAATTGAGAATATGTAACAACAAGGGTTCTTGACATTAAATCATTAATGAGGAAAAATAAAATTTAAAACTTCTATAGGGTATCATACAACATTAAAACATTTAAATTATAATTCCCCATGAATTAAATTTAACATATAATATTTTTGGAATAATTATATTCTTGATATAACATTTAAATTTTCAATATAGATACCAAAAAAATGTTAATTGGTGCATAAAAAAATAAGTCTAAATGAACTATAAATTGGGAAGAAATTACATACATTAACCATTATTTTGTTGTGTGGTATTTATCATCTTGTATATTGGTTTAAAATATGTTACTAACTTATAACATATCCATAATAATTTTTATAAAATCATATATTAACTTTTTATAATATATCATTAACTGTTTGTTAACAACTTCTATTAATTTTACTTTTTGGGTGTAAATTTACTTGTTTTCTCAAGTAAGTTTAAACTTTTTATTTTTTTTGTAATCATTCATTATATAATGGTTTAATAATCTCCATATTTTATACCATTACTTAATTTACATATATAATCCATATATATGTATTTATATTTCTCAATAATATTTAGTGATTAGAAATGAAGTGCACCGTTCATGGAGAGGGTAGTCCTTACGGATGCATGAACGCTACAATAATTTATATATTGATTAAAAATAATGAAAAATAAATGATACATATGTATATTATAATTAATGTATAATATATATGTCATATATGTTGCTTATTTTTATTAAAACCACCCTTTATATGTTCCCTGAATGGAATGAATGAGTCATATCACATTGAGGAGGTGGTAGTCCACAGTTCTTCAAAAGAAATTATCTAATATTCACTAGATGAAATGAATAATTATATGTTCTAAATAAAATTATATAATCATATAAATATAATCTATAAAATATATAATTGGAGTCTCCATCATAATGGCCAGCATGATATGTGGTAAAGAAAAATATTAACAATAATCATTTCATGATACAGTAGTTCTCCGTACATAGAAACAGTATGTTCATTACCCATTAGATGGAGGTGTGTGTAATTGTAGGGAGAAAAAATTATATAGAAATTCTTAGAATATTTAGGATTCTTTTTTTAATATAATAATCAAATAAATATATTTTAGGTGGTGGATAATTGAAATGAATATCAAGATTTTGGCGGAAGACTATACCTCTTAACCAGGAAACTTCTTTTGGTTTGTACGGAAAGTCTTTCTTAGAATAATTCATCGAAAAAGAGAGGAATCAAGGTATAGGGGATGGATTTTGGGAAGTAATTTGGGATTATATTGTCTTATCCTATGTTTCTTGAGAGGATTGAGGAATGAGGAGAGTAGTGGGCCTTTTATAGGGAAGGAAAATGGCTCACATGGAATTCTAAAAACAAGTTAGGTGTACATATGTTATTACCTAAAAAAGTAATAAAAACACAAAAAAACTCAATAAATGAAGGTTGATAGACGATATATGTCCAAAACATTATTTTTGGTCATGTGTATAGGTCATTTGGAACATTAATTTAAAGGATTATTTCTTTAATAAGTTTAATTTTACTTTAATAATTTTAATTATGTTCAATTACATTAACTAATATTTTTATTAAAAAATTAAGTTTGTCTTATTATAAATAATAAATTATTCTAATTACAAATAAAGGATCCAGTTTTTAAAATTCCAATAATATAAGTGGTATAAATTAATTTAAAATTCATCCCAGAGGTAAGACAACAAAGCATGTTTTAAACTAAAAACGTCCAGATGCTTGTGATGATTTTTATAGTAAATTTAAAATTGAAATTATTCCAAATGACATAAAATGAATTAATTGATAAATATTAATATAATAAAACATTATAAACAATTAATAATATCATTATTCTTATAAATAAATAATATTAAAATACATTTTTGATCTAAAATTCGGTATTTTTAACTTTTCATTTAAAAAATAAATATTTCAGAAAAAATATCAAAAACTAACCCTAACCTAATTTGTATGACTCTATTGAAAATATGTATTTATTTTATCATATTAAATCAATTAATTTGTCTAAATTTATATTTAAATGGTTTCTCCATTAAATGGTGTTAAACTTTATTTAATAAAAATATATGTTTTTATGGGTAAAATAGGGTTTTTTCTTATCTTGTGCATATAAAAAATAATGGATGAATATAAACAATATTTTATTTAATATATAACATATATATTTCATTAAAATCATTAAATAATTTAAATTAACTATGTTTACTAAGAAAAAACTACATTTTAATCATTTCAATAATACTGTTTCTTTTTTATATCCAATTGGTTCTTATTGTAGTTTCTCATTAGTTGGTAACCAAGGAATTCATTTTATATTTATATACCCAATAAATATTAATAAGTTAGATTTTAATATTCATAACCACTAACAAAATGGACAGGATATATCATATTGTATTGAAAAATATTATTTTAATAAAAGATTGTTATTTAGTGACACTAGGTCTTGTGTGTAACACAATCTATCAAGGAAGGATGCTATTTACTTGAACACAAATAGTTGAGGATGGTGAGTGAGGAGTGAAATAAAAGAAGTCAGAGAAGGTCTTTCTTTGGTTCAATTCAATATAACTCAGTGTTATGTTCATTGCAAGCTACATCAATTATTGAATATTTTTAAAATACAAAATATATTATAAATTATCACAGTATGCTTTCCCTTTAAGGGATTGTTGTTTCATGTCATGAGAACTATCAAATATAAGGTTATTATTTTATAATTTTAGGGTTTTGAAATATCCCCACCTTAATTAAATAGTGTCCTTGTAATTTAAACTTGATCATGGTGATAGAGGGTTTGAAAATAAAAATATTATTGAAAGGCCCACAGTGTAAAAAGAGTTAATATTACATATTATTAATAAGATAAACAACAAATGTACAATGGTCATGTAAATAGGTTCCCTGGTCGGAGAACATTGGTTAGAAATCAAAACATGGATATGGAAGAAAAAGTCCAACAATCATGTTCTGATTGTGAGTACAAGATAACATGTTCAGATGAATGTTGATGACCACCAAATCATAAACCACAGCTGTAAGTAATGGTCATCGATATCATAAAAATTGACGATAATAGGAAGAAATTATGGTTTCAAAACCATTTTATTTATATAGTTATGAAATTCATTCAATGTATGTGAATATAATTAAATATTTGTTTCCATACATAATCATTTACTTTTATTATGCCTTGAACTATTTCTTCTTAATCTCTTAGAACATGATTCATTATACGGTGAAGTAATAAATTGACCTCTACAATCTAATCCATTGATCAACATAAACTATTTTATCAGAGGTTAATTTTTCCAAAATATTATGATCCAATCACTTATGAAGGAGAGTTAATAAATTTCTAAAATGAACTTATCCTTAGCATTTAACCAACATAAAGCAGCTTTAAATTTTTACATTCCAAACATGTGAATAACATCATCATGTATCCTATTATAATATTTTAATAAATAAAATTACTATAAAAACTTATTAGAAATATTCATTAATACATACTTTTTATGTAACACACATGTTATTGGATATAATCCTTAAATAAAATTAGTATTGTAATCTCCATTAATGATATAATAGATAAATGGTTGAACATTCATAATTCAGATGAAAGGTAGTTAAAAAATATCTAAATCAATCATTTATTCATAATTATATTAACATCAGGATAATATAACGGTTTATCTTTATCTCAAATATGTGTTTTCTGAAAATTTTACTTTCTTATAAAAAACATTTATTTGTACCATTCATTATATGATCTCAAATACTTAACCAAAAGTACTAGAGTATAATCCGTACATTTTTTTTAAATCAACATCATAAAAAATAAATTGAAAAAATATTTTCTAGATCAAAATACATAAGTACATTAATCATTTTACATCGGTTGTGTCAATAAAAAATGATTGACCTTGATCTATTAACGTTTTTTAGGGGTATATTCTTTTGAAAATTGGGGCATTCATTTTCACAATGCCCCTGTCCTTAAATTTATAACATTGAATATCATTATTTTCATTCTTTATATATAATTCTCTTTTCTAGTGTCCCTTTTCACCAAACATATAAAAAACTCCAAAAAATTTCATGAATTTATCTAGGTTATTATATCCACAGTTATCACATGTTGAAAAATACTTATTTCTCTTTATATTTTTTGACTAATTACACTTTTCATGGTTTTCAGAAGAACACTTATTCTCATGGTTTCCCATGAATCCACAAGACTTGGAGAATTATTTCACTATCTTGATGGCCCATTAAACTATTTATTCATATGGTGAAACATTTTGAGAAACGAGTTCCCTTATGATATTTTCCTTAAGTACATCAAATAATTTATTGATCTTGTAATCTGTTTTACATATATAATTCATAGAATACTTGGATAACCTTTTAAAGGTACCTTTATAATCCACAATACTATCCTCTTCCTTTTCTTTAATATAATAACCTTTCTCTTCATAACAATTTTCTAATCACAGTGGATGTATTTATTGATTAATGTATCCTAAAAAGTACTTAATTCCACTAGTTTTACTTCTTCTTTCTCCCATGTGTTCTGGATCAAAGATCACCACTGATCTTCATGATCATTCCGAAAATACATTACAAGTATGACCTTTTCTTTTTCACCACATCCTAATGAAAAGAATATCTTTTCCAAAGACATAATCTATTTCTCAACTACCATTAGATTAGTAAACCCACTAAATTACAAGGGACACTTTTTTATAAAGAGATCCTACATTGTAGAATCTCACTATAGAACTGGTTGCTCCATTTAGTCAAGGTTACTTGTCATAATCTGATTAAGTTGCCCTAATATTTCCAAAAAAACTCTCTTCCAATTCCATTCATTGAAAATAAATATCTACATTTTTATGAGTATTGAAACCGATCGTCCTTCTAGGTGCCATTTATAAATAATGGAATACATTGGATTGTATCATAATGTTTTGAACATTTAATAATTCTAAATATCGTTAAGAATATGAAATAAATTTATGCATCATGAATTCTAGAATCATAAACTTTAGTTATTTTAGGTTAATCATTTATTTCAAATCATTCATAAATAGTAGGTAAAGAAAATATGAATTATCCTAAGTTTATCTTCTAAATGATTCAAACCAGGTTCTAATTAAGGTATGTTGTTTTATACTAGGTTACCTTGTGACAGGCCCAAAACACCTTTTCAGATTTATTATTCCCAAGTACATCTATTCTAGATCAATGTACACTTTTAGTATCTAGATAGGGATGTGTCACTTGGAAATCCCTATAGTCTCGTATATACCAAAATTATAAAATGTTCTTATAAAATAATACTCAAAGACTATCTTAGAGATATGTTCCCTGACCTATGTTTTATAAATCTATTTTCGAATTATATAGTTAAACTTCCTTTGATACAAACTGTAGCACTGATTCCTTATATTACTAGAGTCGATGCGTTATTTTATTACATTGGCTTGATTACATGTAATGAAAACACAAATAAATAGTCATTTTAGATGTATTTTATTTTTATATTACATATATTATAACCATAATAGATTAGGAAATTGAAAATACAAACATGATACACAATAAAAAGAAATAAACTGCATCTATGAAGGGTTATTCAAATATTTCTTCTTCATAACCTAGGGAATGGAAAAAATAACTTTTATCTAAAATTATCATTAAGGGTATGTAATGAAGAAGGAATAATGAATCAATGGGAATAAATTAACATGGAACAGTAAATAACTAATAAAACATGCCATTAAAATAACAATATAAGGCAATAACACTATGGAATGGTAATCAATTGACAACACAAGGCATTAAATAAATGAACATAAAATGAATTGCATCTATAGATATGTTGACCAAAGTTCCCATGGATAAATAATAAATTAATTTCTAATAAAAGATTTTTTTTAATTATTATAATTCGTGTTTCCAAGGAAAATAACAGCTTTACCATCAAGAGTAAATTTAAACTATTTTACCAACTAATTCATCTCAAAAGATAACTGATTCATCGAGGGGCTGACATTAATCGGTCCCCATATAGTAGGTCTTTCCTTAAACGGTCTACAACCCATGTATTTCATGTCTAAATAATAAGTAATATATCAAATAAATAATGTTACTTATCACATATCCACATTTAATAAAAAATATTGATTTATCAATAATACGTCAATGTAGGATAATTAACAACAAGGGTTGTTGACAATAAGTCATTCTTAAAGAAAAATAATATTTAAGCATTCCAAAGTGTCACGTACCACTTTAAAACATTTAAATTATAATTCAAAGTGAATTAAATGAAAATTAAAATTCCATGATAATAATTATATTCATGATATTTCTTGTCAAAGGGACTATATACACCAAATAAAAATTAATTGGTGCATAAAATAATAAGTCTCAATGGAATGTAAATTCAGACAAAATCCCTTACCTTAACTTTTTTTTGTGTAGTCTTTATCGTCATGTATATTGGTTATAAATATATTAATAACTTATAATAGATCCATAATATTGATTATAATATCATATATTATCTTTCTATAATATCTCATTACCCATTTGTTAACAACATTCATAAATATTTCTATTTTAGATGTTAATTGCTTAGTTTTCTCAGGTAAGATTGAACTTATTATTTATTATTTTTATTATTATTAATTATATCTTCTATTAATCATCTATAGAATTAATACCATTACTTAATTATCATTTATAATCATTATATATTAATTTAAAGTAGTCCATAATATTTGGAGATTAGAAATGATGTACACTATTCATGGAGACAATAGGTCGTACTTATGCATGAATGCTAGATTAATTTTTTTATGGTATTAGAATAATGAAAACTAAATAATACATATTTATTTTATAATTATAGTATAATTAAATTGTTATATATGTAACATAGGTTTTTTTAAAACAATACTTTTTATGTTCCATATATGGCACGAACAATTTATATTGGTTTGATTCGGTGGTAGTCCACACTTCCTCAAATGAAATAATCATATGTATAGAAGATGTAAATAATAATGTAATGTTGTAGATAAATATTAAATAATAGTATAAATATAATATATAAAATATATAAACCTAGTTTACATCATAATTCCCAACAAGATAGGTTGTTAAGGAAAAACGAACATTCATCATTCTCTAAGGCATTATATCACCGTACAAATAAATAGTTTATTTGTTTCCAATTAGATTGAGGTGTGTGCATGGGTAGGTCCAAACTATTACATAAAAACACCATAGTAAATTTTTTATAATTTATTTTTTATAATAAAAAATGAACAGATTTGATAGGGGTGAAGAAGGGAAATGGAACTCTAGAGCTTGAGAGAATATGTTACCTCTAAATCAGGTAATATTTTTTGTTTGTAATACAATTATTCCATGGAAGGATTCCTACTCAAATGGTGGATTTAAGGTAGAGGGGTGGGATTATGGGAAGTTATTTGAGAAGATATTGTCTTAACCTATGTGTTTTTAGAATCTTGAGGAATTGGGATAGGTTGTGGCCATTTATAGGTAAGTAAAATGACTCACTTGTAATTTTTGGAAACAAGTTAGGAGTACAATAATTCACACCTAAAAAAGATGATCCAAACCCAAAAAAACTCAATATTGTAAATTTTATAGACAATCAATTTCTATAAAATAGGTGTATGAAAATTGGAAAGGTCATTTGAGCTCTTCAGTAAATGGTATTGTACTTTATTATGTTTATTTTTAATTAATTTAATCAATCCTTTTTATCAAAACAATGCTTCACTTTTTAGAGATTATAATTTATTTTGATTCAAAATATGGAAACAATTCTTCAAAATTACAGTCATATAAGAGTTATAAATTAATTTAAAATTCATCATGTATGTGGGATAACAATGTGGGTTTTAATTTAAAAATGTCTAAAAGTATTCAAATGTTTTATAGTGAATTTTGTAGTTGAATTTATCCCCACAACATAAATTTTATTTAATGGTAGAAATATTATATAATTAAATTTCAAAACCAATTAAATATATATTTTATCCTTATAAATAAATTATATGACAAAGTAGTGTTGAAATAAAATTTATTATTTTTAACTATTCATTAAAAATGAAATATTTCGGAAAAATATCAAAAATTCCCCCTAACTTAATTATTAGTTTTCTCAATAAAATTTTATGTTTATTTGGAAATATTAAATCAATTAATGGTTCAAAATTATGATTTAAAATGTGATCTCCAATAAAATATGTAAATTACATTTATAAAAATATAGCCTTTATGTGTAAAATAGGGTATGTTTTTATCTAATTCATATCAGACATAATGGATGAATACAATATTATTGATAGAATATATATCATATATATTTCATTAAAATAATTACATAATTTTAATTAACTATGTTTATTAAGACAAAACTCATTTGGAAGCATATAAATAATAATATTTCTTTTTTATATCCAACTAGTTCATACTATCTTTTCTCATTAGTTGGTAACCAAGGAATTCATATTATATTTATATATACCATAAATTTTGATTCTTTAGTAAATAATATCCATAAAATATAACATATGAATTATGATATATCATATTATATTAAATAACTATGTTATAATAATACATTGTTATTTGGTGAAATTCAGTCTTGCATATAATGCAAGCTATCGAGGAATGTCGTTCTTGCGTGTAACTCAATCTATCGAGTAAGGTCTCACTTTTGTTAAATTAAAACTATAAGTATGGTCTCAATTTCATGAATATCAGGATAACTTATTCTTCCATTCATTAAAAGTTATATCATGTATTTAATATATTTAAAATCGTAAATATCTCTTACAATATCACTATATTATATCCTGATATATGCTTGTTGTTGATTTTCATGCATGTTGTTTAATACATGGTTCTTATTTCAGAATTTTTGTGTTATAAAACACATATATGTAAAAGTAATAATTTGGTTATAAATTAGTATAAACGAATGAAATAACTACTTGAAAATAAATATATTCCATTTTTAATAAAACTATTTTTCTATGTAAAAACACACTTTTATTTAAATAAATGAAAGAAACTACTATAGATTGTTTTTTTCAATAATCATTATATATTATATACTAAAAAAATATTTAAGATATTCGTCTAATATATTTCATAAGTATATGATAAGAATAAATAAATTTTTTTTTATGAAAAAGATGTATTATTCTAAAATGGAATTTTAATGTCTTTTAAGGGAAACCCCATTGTAAATATAAATTTTTATAATTTTACAATTTCAATTTGACAATATAAAAAACATTTTTGGAATTTTAATTTCAAAATTTACTTTGGGTTCATTTTTGGTACTTCTCTGAGAAGTTTTAGTTTTTGATAAATATTTAGTAACACTAATGTTTTATTCAAAAATTCATTTACATCTAATTTATTTACGTAGAGAATGTTTCCCTCAGAAATTTTTTGAATTATAATGGTTTATTTTAGGGGTTTGAGTTCTTTACAATCATTCACGTTAGGTCCACTATTTACGAACTGTCTCCAATGGGTTTTCTTCATGGAGACAGAAATAACCAACGGACATATATCTATGATTAATGGACCTATATTCCAATAGTAATTGCTCATTGGGTAACATAGCTTGTTGCACTCAAAATATCATATTGATCAAGTGGATGGGATTTCGGGCTCATCACCCCCATTTTGGGGTATCTATTGCCTATTTCATGACCCACTTATTGATTTATGTTGGGTTCATGAATCATCGGTTCATTCCAAAGTATGTTTCCACATATTACACCTAAATAAGTAGTTAATCTTGACTATGTATTGGTTTTTAGTCATCTATATGTACCTGAGGTTCTCCATCAATGAAAGGACCTCTATGTATCTGAGGTTCTCCATCAATGTTACCCTTTTATAGATAAACAAAAGATTCATTGGTGATTTACTAAGAAAATGATGGATTTAAGCCATATCAGGCTGTGCTATAGAGTTTATGATTGTCTATGGGGAATGGAGTTGTATAGATTTTGGGATCAAACCCAAAATATAGTCTTCCTACGTATCGTTATGAGAGAAATCTAAACCCACATAGTTTTTTATCACTTAACTGGATACATAACCTTTTAAGGTCATGTGAATAGGTCCCAACCATGAAGTTTAACGTCATGTGGAAATGACATAAATATGGAAGGAACCTAGTGAAGATTTTATGTTGGACTTATGCTGAGGTTGAAAAAGGGATCCATAAGAGATGTGGTCTCCTTGATGGATATGACCACATTGGTAATCTGTCCTGGAGAATATTTGGGTGGATTTGGGAGCTAGTTTTAGACCTTATGGAGGGTTCATACATATCCTAGATGGTTGATAATAAAATAACATTTAGGTTAGTAATAAAAGGTCTAATACATTATAGGAATAATATTAAAGGAGGCATGATTAGTGATTTTTAATGGTATCTAACCATTGGAAGAGGACTTCTCTTGATTAGATTTGATGTTTTAATTAGGTATGGGAGCTACCCATTTGATTTATGGTTGGGGATTACATCAATAGAGATAAAAGATTTAAATTTTAGGATTAGTTATATGTCATGGTCTCCACTAGTATCTATTCCCATGTGATTTATACATTGTGTGAGAAAAAAGAGGGGCAGTAGAGCTGATGATATCACAACACTCCCTATCCACTGATGGATGTAAACTAATCCCATAGGCATAGGGAGGGGTCATTGAGTGTTACCATATTCTATTTTATTTTTTAACTAGCATAGTAACCTCAATTGACCCATCTGGATACTTCTTGGATAGAGGTGAAGAGGAGAAATAATGTCACCGCCCATATAAAAACCAGGGTCTTCCCCCATGGGGAGCTCCCTAAAATTGGTTGATGGTCATCCCATGATTATTACATGAGTCATAATAATATTAGAGCATAACTAATCCCATGTTTTTTAAATATGTAATCATATATATTTCATCCATGGTATACATTAGTTTAAAGTATTGTACCTAGGACTAGTTTCAAATATTTTAACATCACATGGTCTGAAAATTTATGGGGAATATTTCTTCCAATGTTTAGTGTGGTGTTTATGCAAGAGAAGACCTTTCTGGATTAACCCGGTATAGGATGTTTGTTGTGGGGTTTTAGTAATATCATGAGGAATGATTCAACTCATTTTATTTATTGTAATTATATTTTGGGGAATAAGGGATAGACTAAAATTGTAATCATCCCGACCTGAAAATATTATGGTGTGACTCTCAATATTTGACGAGGTTCAGTGATTATAGTGAAGGGAACGACGTAGTAGATCAAGACCGCATCCGGAAACTAATCATGAGAATGGGTGAGGGGGAACAACTCCTTTTGAATTGACCAATGATTCCATAGGATTTTCTGCATATTGATGGCCACCTATGAGCTGGACATCTAGGGGTGGCTGCAAAGAATCATCAGGGAAGGGGGATGTCCATAAAGGGCTGACCACAAAGGGTCCATCAACAAATGATATAGTACATGAAATAAATTAGGCATTCTGTGGGGTCATACATTAATTCCATAATCCATAAATGATATGGGATTCTATGTAGGGTCTCCCACATATAGTTTATGGGATGGCCACTTCTCTTTGCATAATGGGTTGTCCACCAATGATTACAGATCTATAGATGGTCGGGTGATTTTATAATTAGGAGAAATTTCTCTATCACCATCCCTCAAATATTCATCCATCTTTAATCTATCAATTTTTGTCCCTCGTAGGGTCTATTTATAGAAGAACAGAGGGATTGGATAATGGCTTAGTCAGTCATCTGCGAAGGGCCACATACCGTATTTTGTGGTGGACCAAAGACATACTCTGCATTGGCCTTTGTTTGCGAGCACTGGCAGTGCCACATCTTCCCATGAACTACCTATTTCATGGGGATATCGGTATTTAGGGGTGTAAATGACCAGGTTTCCAATCAAAACATCAAATTTTCATTCACCGGTATTGATAGTACCGCCTCATCCAGTGAACAATTTAGTTCATGAGGATGGTCCTTCATTTATACAGTGATTGGTGATAATAGGGAAACTCCATGAAGAGATAATTTCAACAAATAAATTTTTATATCAAAAAATAAATTATCCCTTCCCCCACTTCCACCTATTTGATCCCTTTTCGTCAAATTATATTGTGGTTTATTTTTTTTACTCTTTTCCTAATTTGATTCAATTTTATTCTTTTAGAATGTTTAATTTTCAGGACCAAATAGCGAAATTGAATTTTTTTTATTTATAGTATTATTAGATCAATTATACGTAACATAATCATATAATGGTCATTAGAACCGATTTCACTTAAAAAATGGATATAAAAACATTTCATTCTGTTGAAACTTTTCGCTTTAAAAACTCGTCGTCTCATCTCATATGTAGGATTAACATTAAATAAATTTGATCTACTTATTTTATTATAATTTTTAAAAATGGATTCCATATATGGAATTATATTAATTTATATTTTATAACAAATTCAAAAAAAATTATCCAAAATTATTAGTGAATGTAAATAAATTAATTACAATGATTAAGGTAGAAACAAGAATACATAATTATAAATCATTAATCATAAGTTGAAAAATGACATATAAACATGTACAAATCCCAATATCTAGAAATATTTAGAGAAATTAAGTTATTATATAAAATTTCAAAAATTATTGGAGGTTTTGTATTTATGTTAGATCTCTCAATAATGTTACCTTTTTATATTAACAAGAATGATACCCCTCCTCAACTATAAAAGGGAAATCATCCCACTCACCAACACACACCTATTAGGACACATTATCTCACCCAAAAAATTCCCATATAATCTCAAAAAACTCCTCCACTCAACCTAGATGTATCCATTTGGGAATAAATATATCGAAAAAATACCATTGGAGCAATCCAAAATGATTTACCCAAATATGAAGTAAAACCATTCCTCAAGATCCTTGGTTTTATATTCATTCTCTACCCCTTAAAGTATTATTATTACATTATTATATAATAACCTCAGTATCAAAAATATAGTAAGATATTTTTATTCAAGCGGTTCTACATACACATATAAACACTTCCATAAAATGGGTTATGAACATACCATTCTTGCGTACAGTGAACTACCACCTAACAAAATGATGTTGTTAATTTTTTTATTTACCACCTCTCTTGGAAGGGAATTATTATGGAATATATTATTTTCTATGATATATGTGATATTAAATATGGATTTGTTTTTATGAAATTATTATATAAAACATAACATCATGATTTCCATTTTGTGTAAATGCAATGACTTCATTTGTGGACATCCAGACTATAACCTCCTCAATGCGATGTGATTCACTAAAACCTTACATGAAATGTATTAAAGATGGGTTTAGAAAAATTTATATTATATATTTGACATAAAAATGATACTTTAATGACATTATATATATACATATATTTCCTTAACTTTATTTCTTTCAATAATATAATAAAACTGAAACAACATTCATGTGTACATATGGCCTACCGTCTCCATGAATGGTGTATTCTGTTTCATATTTATATATTTTATATATTATTATAAATAAATATATAATAAATATATATGATATTTATATCATGATTTACATTGTTTAAATAATTAAACCATTATCAATGTAATATTATCAAGAATAAAAATTAAAAACATATATGAAAAACAAATAAAATATTACTCAAAACATATCATTAGCATAGAGTTATTAATAAACAAACAATACAATGTAATAAAAAATCATATATGGTAATTTATATAATAATATTGTTATGATGTAGACTGATATTAAACATATATATATTTTACAAGATGATTGAACATGTATGAAGAAAAGGGATTACTTAAGGTAAGGTGGTTTCATCACACATTTTATTATCATGATATACATGAAAAATTCACCAAACACATCTTTTTTTTATATATATAATTCAATATGACATTTTATACCACTAATTTATTTTAATTTATGATATTAATATCTATAAATGATGTTATTTTTTCATGAGGATCATGATCCTAATGTTACTTAGTTATTTTTTTCTCATCTTATATTTTATGATCCGTGAGATATATTCCATGTTCACCCCTTATTTCTTTAGTGTGGTGTATATAATGACAATGAATTTATCCTATGATACATATATATAAATTTATGTGTTTTTAAATATCCATATTATTGTTTCAATTTCATGGTTTTTATGTTTCAAAAATAACCAACTACATAATGTTGTTTTGTCTCAATTTTCATTCATTAAGAAACATTCCTTGTTATAAATCTGTATTTTTCTATGATGTGCATATAATATATTTAAAATTTTATATAATTAATTTTATTATTTTGATGATATTATTAGACTCATGTAAATTTATTATTCTATGGGAATCAAGTTTAATCTTACGAAAGTGGTAACAATTAAATGCAATAATCTAATCGTTTATCATGATTGTTTTTTTATGCTTCCATTGATGAAACCTTATTACCCATATTTAAATAGAACCTATAAATTTTAATATCCTATGGTTATTAATTATATATTCATGTATTAGAAACAATTTCCCACTCATTGGATATTAATATAATTAAGAATGTAATTTTATTAAAATATCACTTTTTCTCCATCTTAACTTGGAAAAGAGTTTTCTTTCAAAACCATATTTTCTAAAAATTTGTAAAACTCTTTTATGATTAATTTTTTTTAATTAATTTAATTATTCATTGGTAAGTGATGAATGAAAAATGTTTGAAATGTTTTCTCAAGCATCTATTATATGTTTTAAAGGATATTTTCAATGAAAACGGTTTTCAAAACGTTTCATGTCTTAAAATATTTTTTTATCATAGAGTAAATGATATTTTCCTCATGAAATGCTTTAAACAATTTTCCATGATTCCTTTAAATGTTTTAAAATTGGTTCTGAGAAATTATTTAAAAAATTTATTTGTTTTAAAAAGTGATTTCCAAAAAAAATTATATTGTAAGTGATCTTGTAAACTCCTTCTCTAGATAATACGGAATCTTTGGTTACCATTACTGATTTAATAGGAATGTTATCTAGGGAAACCATTCAAATCATTTCTCTGAAAGGTTTATTTTTTTTATGACTATATTTTTGGACTTGTTTCTCTTCAATTTGTTATACCATTATAAAGGATTATGAAAGTTTCTTCCTTCAACATGTTATTCTATGATGAAATAATTATGAAACCTATCTATTCTAAATTAGTTATGATATGATTAATTTTTTGGATACACTTTTCATATCATGGGTTATAGTATAAATTTAAAGAAATCCATCTCCTTTTATATTGAATGATAAGATGAATTTTTTATGGCACAAGTATGTTTGATTTCATTATGATATTGGTAAGTCCTATATCGCCCTCCAATGCATTGGGTAATGATTTATATCTCATGAGATAATGATGGGATACAAGTCGACAATCTTGATATACAATGGGAAACAATGTTTTCCAAATCCATAATGGGAAAGTGGTGCATCCTAATCTATAATGGGAAACATGTGTGTCTTGGAAAACTATATTGATGATCATGGTGTTTAACCACAAAACAAGGAATGATTTTCTATATTTTTAATATTTAAACACTTATGTTACCTGATATTATGGTTCATGATTAATGTATGACTATTTAAACTCTTATGATAAATTTTGTATGAACTGCCAATATATATGTCGTATCCCAAGTCAATGATCTTTGATATGAAGGGTATGGAATTTTTATGATATGATCATGTTATCATACCCTTATACCCATGATTATTCCTACATATCTAATTTTTCCCATTTTTTTAGCATTTTATCCCCCCCTTTCTTATCATTCATTTCCCCATTTAATGAAGAAATATTTTAATTACATGTACTAAAGGGGAATATCATTACAGGAGATGTTGAAGATAGTTCACCATACTAGAAGGAGTTACATTCTATAAAATACCCTACAATATTATGGTCCTAGGTCATGTTTTTGGATAATTTGATGAATATTGGTTTTAAATGATGTAATAACCATGAATGTTAAATATGGTTCATTATAGTTGGTATCAAATGAATGTTTTATTCAACCTTTGGAAACCAGGATGATAAACCTGTAGTGAGAACCCTAGGAATATTTATAATCATATATCTAGGAATGTCTCTAAGAATAAGACTAAGGTTTTATATATTAAAATTTAGGATTCATGGTTTCGGGATCCTATAAATAATTTTTCATGATTAAGTTAATTTTCTTCTCTAAATATTGTTTCTCACTCTATACATTCTCATCTAAGTCAATAATGGGAACTATAAGGAATTATTTTAACATTGAATGCATCGGATGTGGAAACTATGGGCATTATAGTAATTTATTCACTATGTGGAAATCTCAGAAAGAGAATCAACAAGGTGGTACAAGTATTGGATATACTTCTAAAAATATGAAAACCAAAAACAACATGTGAAAGGTATGGTATGTTATTCCGGTATTGATTACATTAAATGTAAGAAGAATTATTTAATTTAGGTTGAGGAAACTTATGAAATTATTCATGTTTCATATTCTATGAGAGAGATATTAGGGAATTAGTTGATTAAGCCTATGTATTAGTTTAAGAATAAAGTTGGATGATTGAAGTGTATATGTTTCAGAATTCAATTATTATATTAGATTAATCAACATATATATAAGGATTGTTTCTAGAAGTTTATATATAAGTATTTTAAATATTTTTTTAATGATACTAATGAATAATATGAATTTTTTAATTGCAAGGTTTCATTATGGGAAGGTAACCGAAAACATGTTTATATGTATGGGAAATAACATTTTATATAGATAAAGAGATGATTCGATAGTATTCAAGACATCAAATTTGATAAAATATTTTTTTACAATGTAGTTACGTTCTTTCATGGATGAAGTTTATAACTTCTTCGATGTATATAATATGTCTAGAAAACATTAATATAAGGAATCATTCTTGTTTTCAAAAATTATTGATAATAATTAATTTTATTTACATGTTTGAAAAGAATATACTCTATGGTCTTTGACCAAAGACTTACCTTTTAAAAAATGTTTCAAAAGAATATACAATGAGGGTATTTAAATTTTTAGTATGTGAAAACCAAGAGCTAAATTATGATATATGGGGGATCAGTGATAAGCTGATATTGTGACCTTATTTCTAATGTTTTTCATTTTAATATTTTAGAAGGATTACAAGGTCAAAAATTTATAGAATTGTTTAATTTAAACATTAGATGATGTTTGTGAGATTAAACTATTGTCTCACCATATGAGGATTTATGAATGTTGGATAAGCATTGCTAAACATTTTTCTATTATACTAAAAAATTACAGATGGAATGCCTATCCATTATATATATAGATATCATGATCTTTTAAGGCTTCTGGAATGAAACATTCACCTTCATTCCATGGAGTACGAGTTGATGTGGTAATCAAGAATGGTACAATGAAAGGATTAGATTGTTCATATGAAATGAAATAAAATCAAGTTTGTGTATTTCCTTATTTTATTTGACAATAAACGAATTCCTCTATGAAAATGATGTTGGAAAATATTTGTCATAATATCTTGATTTATGTTGAACAGATGTAATTATAAATCATCATATATCTATGATTTTGAGTTCATTAACATTCTATTGACCATTAACTTTCTAATGATTAATGATCATTATCACTCTATATAGTTATTTACACTTTTCTTCCACGTTCAATATTCACCCCAACCAATATTATACTCTATGGAGACCTAGTTATGGTTTACTTTGGGAAAATGTTATAGTTTTAACTTTTATTTTTAATGGATATTTTGGTATTCATTTTCATGATATGGGTTTCTATGAAAGGAAAATTAAAGTATTAAAACACTAATAACCCATATAAATTTAAAGGGTGAAAATAATTTTAAGGGGGTATAATGTAACACACTTATATTTAATGAAACATTGTTTTCTGAATTAACATTTTATTTTTTATATTTTACATTGTATAAAACACTGAATATTGATTTTGTTATAGGAATTTACTATGTTTGGATTAAATTATATGCAACACCATGTTATGATTGTTTTAAATGAAACACTTATATTAACTTTAGGTACATGAAACACTATGATTTTATTTTGGTACACAGAACTCTGAGTTCCATCAATAGCTATCCTAACACACAAGGTTATGTTATACTGAACTATATTTTACTATTAATAATATTATTAAAATATCATTATGGCTTCCACCTAGCTGTTGAAATTGAAGTTACAGATAATACTAACTAAATTATGAAAATATGATTTACGCATGTATATAAATTGAATCATTTGGTTATCAATTATTTTAAGTTAATAAATAAACAAAATTAATATAAATAAATTACTTTTCTAAGAAAACTATTTTTCTATGTACAAATATAATTTTACCCCAATAAATTATACAAACCACTATTGATTAATTATATAAACTAAATTGGTATGTTATATGTTCATCCAATATTTTTTTACTCTATTCAAATAGATTTGATAGGTATAATATAAAAATAATGCAAATTTTATCAATAAAAACATATATTTTTTTAATGTAAGTTTACAGCCTTTTAATGGTGAACCAATATTAAATATATTTTTTGAATATTTAATAATTTTAATTTATAATATTAAACTTTTTTTGGAATTGGAAAATAAAAATTTACTTTGGCTGACCCTTTCTTATTTTTCAACGATGTTTCATTTTCTACTGAATAGTGAAAATGAGGAATTTTAATCAAAATTGATTTTTCATCTAATTTTATTATATAGTTAAATTATGGGTTAATTTGGTTTTAATGTAATATAATATAAATTATAAATCACTCAATCAATTTTATTTCATTGTATCCAATTTCACATAGAATTTAGATATAAAATCATTTCCGACTTTTAGACGTTTTCTCTTTAAAAACTCATCGTCTCGTCCCGTCTGTGGGGTTAGCAATAATTTAATTTATTCCAATTATTTGATTAGAATTTGGGAAAATAGATTCCATATTCGGAATTATATAAATTAATAATTTATAAAAAGGTAAACACAGTTTTTTCCCAACAAATTAGTAAATGTAGTTTACATTTATTACAGTGGTTAAGGTAAAAAGAGGATTACTTAATGGTTAAACATTAATCTCAAAAGCCCAAATGACCTAGAAAAATTCAAAAATCCAATTTATGGATATATTAAAGAGCTAATAACATCTTTAATCAAAATTAAAAAAAATATTTCAGGTTCATGATGTAATGCAGACCTCTAGATAGTGGTTATCTTTATATATTTATAAGAATGACACTCCTTCTCCGCTATAAATAGGCACTAACCCCCCACCCCCACCCCCACCCCCTCACATACACCCAACTCTTGATCCACCTTAGATAATCCAAAAACTGCCCAAATAAGATACATAAATACATCATCTCCATATAAAATTCATTATTTCTTCATAAATACAAACATGTATTCCCTTTAGTGCAATCCAATACAAGTATCTCAAAGAAGAGGACCTTCCAAAAGCTCCTTCATTTTATTTTCATTTTCCACCCACTCAACTCTTATTATAAAATGAATATATAATAAAATCAGTATCATAAATATAATGATATGTTTTTATTATAATTTTTCTACCTACACCTACACACACATCAATCAATTGGATGATGAACTTACTGTTCATGTGTACGACGAACTACTACCTCATGAAATGTTGTTTTTCATTTTTCTATAACCACCTCTCATGGGTTTGACTTATGATGGAAACTATTATTTTATATGATATATATGATGTATATGATGTATTTATACTTATAGAAATATTATATAGAACCTAACATCAGGATTTTCATGTTGTGTAAATGTGATAACTTGGTTTGTGGATACATGGACAACCACCTCCTTAAATCAATGTAATTCGTTCAAACATTACATAGAATGTATTAAACAGTGTTTTAATGAAGCTATATGATATTTATGAAATAATAATATCATTAAAATTATATATATATATATATATACATATATTTCATTTACATTCATTCATTCAATACGACAATAAAACAGAAACAATGTGCATGTGTACATAAGACCAACCGTCTTCATAGACTGTGTATTCCATTTTGTATTTCAATATTTTTTATATTATTATCAATAAATATAAAATGAATATATATTATATTTTTATCATGGTTTAAATTATTTAAATATTTAAATAATTATCAATGAAATAGGATCATGAATATCAATCCAAAACATATATGAAAAACATAGCGGATATTACCTAAAAGATATCATTAACATGGATTTATTAATAAAGATGAAACATAAAGTAAAAAAAAAATAATATATAATAATATATATAATTATATGGTTATTTGGTGTATTTTTAATAAAATTATATTTAATATAAATGAGGATTTAATATGTACGATGAATTTCAACAGTTGAGGTATGAGATTTTCAACTAACTTTTTATTTCCATGAGATTCATGCCATATTCATCATTCGCTTATTTTTTGTGTTGTATATACTTACCTGTAAACTTTTATAGAATTAATTTAATTTATTTAATGATATTAAGATATTTAAATGATTTTATTATCTCATAGGGATCACGATTATAATGTTACACATGCAGTGAGGGTTTTCTCATTTCACTTTGTATTATTTGTGAGATACATTCCATGTTCACCACTCATTTCTATTGTGTGGTGTATATACTACCAATGAATGTATCCTATGATACATATAATTAAATTTATGGATATATTAAATACATATTTTATGATATCTCTTTCTTGGGGTTTATGTTTTAATTTTTTCAAAACCGAAAAAGTAATTTTATCTCTATTTTCCTTCTTCGAGTCACATGATTTGTTATGAACATATATTTTTCTATGATGTGTATATATTGAAATTAAAATTTTATATAATTAATATTATTATTTTCATGATGTTATTTGATTCATTTAATGTTGTAATATTATTTGGATTATGACTTAAAATTACAAAATTGTAAGCAATTTATTGCGAAAATATCATCATTTTTCTAGATTATTTATGATTATTCTTCCATTAATGAAACCATAGGATCAATAATTAATTAACACTCAATAATATTTTTATACTATGATTATTCATGATATAATATTGTATTTTTACCATTTTTTTCAATCTTGGTTACTTTATATAATTAAGAATTTGTTTAATAATATCAGGCTTTATCCACCTCTTCGGCAGGAAATCTATGTTCATTAAAAACCATGTATTCAAAAAATGTTTTAGAAAATGATTTATGTTTAAAATTTTTTTTAATGTTTTCATTAAAATTTTATTAGTTTTCAAGGAATTGTTTTAATAAAAATTCATGCATCCTTTATAATTTTTGAGGGTTATTTTCAATGAAAATGGTTTTAAAAATGTTTTATTTTATAAAAATATTTCTTTTTATAGAGTAATGGATATTTTCATCATGAAATGTTTAAAAAAAAATTTCATGATTCATTTATATGATTTCAAATTTTTTCAATGAAACGTATTTCTAAAATGATATATGTTTTAAAATGTGATTTATAATGAAAATTTATATTCCATGTGATATTTGAAAAACCTACTATATATAATATGACATCCTTGGTTATATTTTATGATTTAATAAGAATAATATGCAAAGATACCATTCATATTATTTTTTTGAATTTTTTATGTTTTGATGGATTTATTTTTATGAAACATATTTCTCTTAAATGGGTTATACAATGATAAAGGATTATGAACCATCCATCATTTAATGGGTTATTCTAATATGAAATTATTTTGAAACCTATATTTTTTAAATATGTTTTGATATGATTAAATGTCTATAATGCACATTTCATTCCATGGTTTATTTTATTAGTTCATTAAAGCCATCACTTTTTATAGGTCATGATATGATTCTTATTTTTATGGAAAAAATATCTTATTTCATTATGATATGGGTGAGACCTATATATCCCACCAATACACTGAATAATGATTTATATCTCATGAAAAAATGATCATAATCAATTCTATCTTCTTTATCCATAATTGGAAACAGATTTTTCATAATCTATAATCGGTCATAGGTGTATCTTGATCCACTATGGGAAATAGCTTTGTATTGACTCATTGTGTTGATAGTATTGGTGGTTAACCATTACACGTGGAATGTTTTTCTATATTTATGATGGGGAAACACTTATATTACATGTTATTATGGTTCCTGATTGATTTATGTTGATTTAAAACCTTATGATTCATGTCTTAGAAACTAAAAATCTTTATGTCATGACTCTTGTTTATGATCATTGATATGTAGGGTATGATCGTATAATTATCCATCCATGTTCTCATACACTTATTCTTGTTAATATTCCTACATATCTCCTTTCTTACCCATACTGAGAATTTTAGCTTTCAACTTTATTATATTTCCTTTCATTGTGTTACGAAGATAGGTTTTCTTTAGGAGTAGTAAATTTGAAAATCATTATATGATATCTTGATGAAATTTCACAATACTAGAAGAATGGGTTCAATGGTTCTGAAGACATTAATCTATTGAGGTACCTAGTCGTGTATTTTTGTAATGTGATTAACATTAATCTAAAATGATAAATATCCATGTCTGTAAATCCTGGGTTTCTATAATTATAACAAAGATATGCATGCCACTTTCTTAAGGCTTGAGTTCCATGTTAAACATCCAATGGGATATACCATTACATTAGCCCACATCCATAAACAGTCTCACTGATTACTTTATATCCATTGATTCTAACTCCATGCATGGATCATGTGGTCATAGGGATATTAAAATGATTACATAATTTTTGTTATGACTGTCCAACATTTAGGAGAACCTCAGTTTATAATCCCCTATCAGTGTCATTATTATCTCCATAAAATGGAATTTACCTTGGGGAATGTCCAGTGGGAGATATAGAACTATGATGAACCCGACTCCAGTTATAACAAGTATACATAGGACATATCCTTAAATATTGAGATCAAGTACACAATTCCAATGTTCCCAGATATATTTATTTTCTTTATCATGTTAAAATACATGGTTTTAACAAATTATGTAGATTTTTATTCATGTTATAACCAAAATAATCAGGGCACCTTATAATGTCTCAATCCCATAATAGTAATCATAACCACCTCCCTCAAGGATAAAAACATTGAATCACCAAATTATATGGCTTGAACATATAAGTAGATAATCATTAATTGGAAATGGATGACGAACCTTAGATACATAATAATATACTCACTAAATGATTCTCCAACACATATAAAAGGGTTTATCATATGATAATTTTTTAGGGTAACATTCTTTTATCGATATTTGTAAGAGACTCAGGAACATATATTAAATCTATAAGAGAGTCCTAAATGAGTATAAAAAATTCCCCCTAAATAGAGTGTTGATAATGAACTCCCTCCCAGTCATTCAATTTCAGTTCCTAAGTGTGATTGGGTCTGAAACCCCAATTGAAAACCAACCATTGGAAAGGACTACACAATTTTATGGATGTAGGACCAATAAGATTTTCCATATATATAAATATGGTGAACTTGTCATGAATGATTGTTTGAAATAATGAACCATGTGTAATCAATTGCAGGGCCAAACCGAACCCACACCAGTTCTATATTTTCCGACAACAAAAAATTGAGAACCCGAGGTAAATCTATCATATAACAGAATGATCGGTTCACCATGTATCAACTAATCTCATTTTTATATCAAAAAAAGGAATAGATAAACTAATAAAAATCATAAAAATTAATGGCAAAACATTTGTAGCTAGGGTTTTCATGAATTAAGTTCATTATTTCATTGAAAATACCCTATGAGTATAATGGTTTCAATGGGGATAAAAATGATAATTTTTTACCAATGTATATTTGATTGAGAAAATATAATTCTTACGATGATGTACCAATCAGTGACCTTATTACTTATTATCTTGAAGACCACAAATATTTCACTCTAAAAAAAACATAATTAGCTGATATAATGTCTCTATCCATTTATAGAATAGGAAAATAAAACATATCCAAATCTAATGGGATTCATTGAATGACATCCCCTACTAGAAACCTTCAACATCATGTGGAAAATTAAATTGATTGGGAATACCATCAACATGGTACAACCGTGACATGTGAGGATACCTCTGAGGGTCTAAAAGTATAGAAATAGATGATTCTCCATCATCTAAAGAAATCTACATCAATCCCAGTCAGACTAAAAGTCATCACCAGATACATAAAGAGATTATTCATTGATTGTGAAAATCATTACATTTAGTATATGTTTATGGTTGGACAAGTAGTAAACTATGGATCCCTTCTAGTTCATGGGCCTCTATGGAGTAATTTTGTCAACCACTATTACCAGTATCATCCCACCGGTTCCCTTCATTCACTTACTGAGGTTACAACAAAACACACTACCACCTCTCATAACCATTTATAAGAAAAAACGAAGACACATCGGGCAGTGGAGGTTTTGGATAATCATGAGTGGTATCATACCCAAACTCCCACTAATTTTTCCTTTCGAAAAATCCGAAAAGTAGCCAATGAACATGAATATATTCCTACACACCCTGAACAAGACTGTGGTCATATTCCTCTAGTACGCATGGGTAGGTGAATATCCATACCCCTTTCCATGAAGTTCAACATCATATTCCATTGGAACAATGATGATATTACTGGTATTATATTCCCACTTCAATTGAAGTTATCTACCAGAATATTATGGAGAAAAATGTGTAGGGTTACATAAATTCTCACAATTTTCTAAAGTTTCATTAAATCATAGAAATAATTGATGAAATCTACCTTCATATTCCGAAACTGGTATAGATACAGGGATAGGTGCATATTCCAATACCTATATTCAGGGCAGTATAATATTTTGTTTTTTATGAACAATTGGTTTCTCTAGGTAAATGCACATTATTTCTCCATTCTTGGAGGATTATCTGTATATTAAAATAATGTACAAGGAAACATATAGGAATCATATTTTTGTTCTATCTATGAAACATTATATGAACCCATTCATTTAACACATTAAGATTACATAAATTTTTTAGAATACTTAAAACATTACACAAACAAAAACCAAAAGACCATATTAGTCTACTGACTTTGGAAATAGGGGAACATAAACACTTGTATATTGGTGAGATACATTATCTCCTAGTAAGTTCTCCAAGACTATATCCCCTCTTAAACATATTAGACATATAATATATCATCAAAACTAGAGGAAGGAAATATAAAATTTGGTGAACTCATACTCTTAGTATGGGGAAATAAGGGGGATATTTACGCATAAACAAGTTCATAAGGGTATTAGAGAGTGAACATAACTTTAGAAGACCATACACAACATATCAATGATTATAAAAATATGACATGGTATAAATATAGGAAGTTAATAGCACAATAATCATAAGTTATTCATGTTTATATTCCACATAAGAATAACATAGTATTTAGACATGTAATTATGGAATGCACGTAAACATAGAAAATCCTAAGTCAAGGATACAAACCAAGTCCTTCGAAACATGTAAGTCTTGGTTTATGACCCATGTACCAACATCAAACACAGTCTAATAACCTGTATACCATCTTATTTTTTTGATTGGGCTACAATACGTGCACCCACTAACATTAAATCTTGGGATACAACATGTGAACAGGCATATTTTCATGATTGGAAGAAAACCCATGTACCTTATTATTTTTGGGAATCAGATACAACTTGTTTTACCTTTGAGATCATATGACATTTATCATTAACCAATTCATTAGAGGGAGATATATTTCCCACTTTTCCCATAACAAAATCATAACTACATGTGACACATAATAATATATCATTTTTCATATCATGTCCCAAAAAAACTGATGAGTTTTATAAACAGCAATCATAAATTATAAAATTAAATTGGTATAAGTAACATTTCATCACATCATAACCTCTGGAAAATAGATAGTTTTCCTAATTATTTCATTAAAGTATAACTTATGAAAGAAAGCATGGTTCAAAATCATATAACACGTGGAAGAAAAACATGTTTCATAAGAATAATTCAATTAAAACATAAACCATTTAAGAAATAATATTAATGGAAATATTAAATCATTTACCTATATGGTAATGACTAAAAACAATGGTTGTAGCCTTATATGGAATATAATTTTCAAATGTATTTTAAAAATATTTCGTGATAAAAAATTTCTTTCCCAATTAAAAAATTATTTTTAAAGTATATTGGAAACCTCATAATGAATGTTTGAAAAAAAATTTAAAAAAAATTCCATAAGAAAATGTAAAAGAATGATTAAAATAATTGAAAATATTTTACCTTGAAAAAATATAAAATAAGATTGAATATTTATTGAAAACTATTTTATCGAAAAACATATAAAACAATCTGGAAAACATTTTGAAAACTGTTTTCCATGAAAAAACGTTGAAAACTTATAAAGAAGGATTTAAAACATTTTAAAACCAATTTATTTTATAATTATTTAAAATAAAAATTTAATGAATATTATGAAAAATTATTTTTTAAAATTTATTTTGAATTCTGTAAAAGATGAGTGAAGGGAATATATATCATGATGGTAGATAAATCTGGACAAGGTGAACAATTCCTTTTCACTATAAATTGTTAATAAAGGTTCCTCGACCTGAAAACAACAAGACGATTTCTTTTTAAAAAAATGAAAAAGGTAAAATATGGGTAAATTTTCTATTATAGATAATATTATAATAATAGAATATTTTCTGAATCCTTTTAGATGTCATAGTTTTGCAGGAACACATATTTCTATCTAAAGAGATGGTAAAGTCGGGCATTCTTAAAAAAACATTCGTAACTATATAATGATCAAAAGAGTGAAAAAATGGTACCAATACCTATAGATATAGACATTAATCAGAGGATAATAAATTTCATGAGAATTATTATAGTATCTATCATATGAGTTCATCAACGGTATCAAACCCATATACAATATTGAGAAGCAATGAGATTGTTTCCATAAACTCTGTGTACTTTGTAATTTTGAAAAACACTCTCAATGTAAGAAAATGAAATTCAATAAATCATAAAATTACAAGAAAATAATTATATTAATCATATATCATATTAATGGTAGTTAATACACCATGTAAAAAAGTATAGGTTCATAACATGGCATTTGTCTCCAAGATGGAAAATTGATTCAAAATTACTTTACCAATTTGTTAACATTGGAATCATAGACCCAATGAAATAAATATCATGAAATGGTTGCTTACATACCCATTAATATAATTATAATAAAAACATAATATATCCAAGGGTTTTATAAACACAACAGAAAATGAATAGTTGATTAATAAATCATGTATCACTCAGAAATAAGAATTGAGATGAGATGCATATACCATTTGTCTTGAATGACTTTGTACTCAAACAAGATTCATGTATAAAAAATACATGATTAGTATATATATATTAAAAAAATATTAATTTATCTAATATCATACATAGTTTTAATTATGTCTTTATATTACCCTCTTGTTGACGATCCTATGTTAAGGTTTCACATCAGGTTATATTTGTTTTTTTCGCATGTGTCATAATTTGTTATATCTTGGATCCTTATAATTATATCATAATATCATGCATTCACACCATGATATAAATACCATTTATATTAATTATATTTATATTATATTAATCTACATAATATAGAAGTATGGAATGTAATACACTGTTCATGGGGACAATAAGGCATACGTACACATGAATGTTGTTTCTATTTTTATTGTCATATTTAAAGAATGGAATTAAATGACTTATTTTTTATGCCAAAAAATTGGGAAGAAGAAGAACAAGAGGGAATCCTCTAAGGCTGCCTCGCGTAGACCTATCACGGAGCCCCATGGCCCCACGCCTGTCATGGTGTAAGGAGGCGGGACGCTCCACGAACGCCTCGAACGTTTGTGATCTCAATGCAGAGCATTGAGTTGGTAAACATCATGAGTCGATTTGACATTCGTGACCCTGCCACGGAGTGGGGAGGCGGGAGGCTCAACAAATGGATTTTACATTCACGAGTCCACCGTTGATCAAGGAGGCGGGATGCCCTGCGAACCACTTTGACATTCGTGAACCCGCCGCGGAGCGACCTTTGGCTTCGCACCGAGAGACCTATACTTTGCGGATCCTCTTGACTATAAATACATGGATCCCCTAGAGCCCAAAAGACAAACAATCTGGCCTTTCACCTTCTGAGCTCTCAAATCGCAAATCTCTTCTTTCTCTACAAACCATGATCTCATCAAGGTATATTTGCTATGCGAAGTACCACCCCCTTTTCTTTAATTGGGCCCCTCTTCCGAGTGGGATGCGATTCACAAAGACCACATGCCTTTGTGAAGGAAGGAGATCCCCATGGGGACTCGGGTCGTCGCAAAGCATTTATGCTTCGCAAAATACCCTCCACACAAACATGACCTACATGCTAAGGCAGGGTCATTGTGCTTCGCGAAGCATATTTCTTCACAACACCTTACCTCATGAGGCACCCCTTCTTCATGAAGCCTTTCATTGAGAACTACTTTCCACTTCTTGATGCTCATCCTATATGCATATTTTCCATATGCCAAGTCTAGGAGACTTCACTTCGTGAATCACATCCCTTTACGAAGCCCTTCCACTTCATGGAGCACCAGAGCTTCAAAAGGCTTCTATATATGAACCCCTCTACTCTGTAACTCCTTTTCCTGTGCAACCCTTCATGTTTATAGGAGGTAATTTAAAATTACCATAGAAGATATTTCTCATTACATTGCTTCACCTCATTCTTCTTCTCAAAGGCACACAAATGGCTATTTCTTCTTCGCATAGCCATGCTAACATGGACCCCCCATAGTTCGCTCCATAACAACCCCTCACCACAGAGTTGCCTATACCTTCTCTTCACCAATGTGTAGAGAGTGTCAGTTTTGTAATTCCTAGGGGTATGGAGGAAACCCACCCCGTTTCGAGCTGCAGGATGTTAAACTATCAAGCACCTTCGTCCTCATCACATGACATTAAACTTTGACCTCACTCCATGCCTCGCCTACAAGGTACCCCACCTTGGTCATTATCTACACCCACAGGTCTCCACAAGAGTGAAATCATTCCTCCCATGGAATGAGATCCTCTTTATCGGAGTGACATCTATCCGTGGGGAAAGGGAAACCACCCTGTTGTAAGCCCCAAACTTTCCTTGCAAGAGGCATCACCCCTGCTCCTCCTTTCTTCCTGGGTGCCAAGTCTCTCTCTCGATAGTCTTTACCACCATCCGGGCCTCCACCCTGGAATAAGTACCAATCTCCATCTCCCTGGGTGGTGAACCGTGTGTAATCCCCTGTTTCCTATTTAGGCCTCTAACCACGCAAGATCCCCACTTCACTTCCCATGGATGCACCTTTCTCCACGTGATTGTCAGGTGTTTGTTGTCACTTTTTTCTTACACAAAGCATGACTCATGTGGGCTAAGAGCAAGAATCAGCCATGAAATCCTCTCTGCACAGCCTAGAGTGCAATCCCCAAACCCCATCTTGAACTATGTGGTCTTTGATCCTTGCCAAGGAGAGGTACGTGGGAAACCTCACTGTGGTTCAAGCCCAACACCTGGTTGTTCTGACCCCCATCACGTCAGTTCCCACACCACCTGAACTACAATGTCTTTGATCCATGAAAAGGAAAGGTATGTAGGAAGCCTCTACGAGGTTCAATCCCACTATCTATCTGGACCCCAAGTCCTCTTCACATTAGTTCACCCCCATCCGACATGACGTTAAACTGTGAACCTCAATTATCGGTAAGTGGTTATCTCCCCCGATCAACGGTAAGTCGTTGTTTCCCCCATTTAGTGGTAGGCCATTGCACCCACCTGAACTATGTGGACTTTGATCCTCACTAAGGCGAGGTACCTAGGAAGCCTCCCTGAGGTTCATGCCCACCACCCATTGGTTCTGACCCCCATCACGTCGGTTCACCAAACTCCTCCATGAACTATGAGGTCTTTGATCCTTTCCAAGACATGGTATGTAGGAAGCCTCCATGTGGTTCAAGCCCACCATCCATTTGGACCCGAGGTCCTCCTTCGCGTCGTTCCACCGACCCCCATCCCATATGAACTACATGGGTTTGATCTCTATCTCCTAGGAAGGGTACGCTGGAATCTTCAATGGGGATCAACCCCATCCAGTGGTAAGACGTTGTTACCCCCACCCGGCGGTAACCCGTTGTGACCCTATCCAGTGTTAAGACATTGTGACCTCAATCAGCGGTAAGCCATTGCATTCCCTACTCAAAGACAAGTCGTTTTAATCCCATTTGCTGAGACCCTCATCTTTGGTACATCCTAGTGGCGTCAGACCAACTTGGGATACTAACAATGCGTGGGCCCCATACACATCATCGGGTTTTCACCCTATGTGTACACCCCCAATTCAAGTCCATTTCCTGGTCTTCCCATCGAGCCTCTGTGTTTCGAGACGATCATGCCCCAACCTAGTGGTTCCATTTTTCTGGTTCCAATGCATTTGTCCATTCTCAAGATCCACCTCCTTAGGCATCCCTTCATGCTACCGAACTATGCAGACTTTGATTCCCTGTTGCTGGGATACGTAAGATGTTGCCTTGAGACTCAAGCCCAACATTATCGTCGTCCTCACGGCGGTTCCATCCCATCCACCATTCACTTCATTCAATCTCTTCATCATCCATCTTGATTATTACCTAGACCACCACATCCTGGTGAGGTCATGACTACTCACCCCCAAAATCAGTGTTCCCTCTATAGGATTCACCCATCTGATCCACATTAATCAGTATTCTAATCAGTCTGATCTATATCTGCTAGACGTTAAACCTGCAGCATATATGTGATAAACATAGGAAGCTGAGGAAAACCACAGATACATGCATATGGTATAAAATTTCTAGCATTCGATGTGGGATACCTAAGACATCCTCGCCATTGAGAAGCCCTATAATAAGGAGAATAAACCCAGACGTGCCAGTGTCCCAGCATCCAGACACGCCGGTGATGTCCAACGTGACTACTCCCCTAACTGAAATTTTATACCCTGACTAGACCCTTTGGAATGTACCAACAGAAGAAGTGTATTTAACTAGTGTCAATGAAGATATGGCCCTAGGACGAGTATCACGAACAACGCCTTAAATCTATAAGGGAGACACAAACTAGGTGAACAGTTCTAAGGGAGAATATACAGAATGAAGAACCAACATCCCATCATCCCATCTTGATCAAGGAGAAAATGTCCCTGAACAAGGAATGGATGTCACCCACCTTTGGAAAGATGGAATGCAGGGCAATGAAACTGTGTCTTTCATACTCAACAAGACAGACATGCACACCCCGATGAAAGGGTCGGAAACAGAAATGGTGAACCCAACATGAAGATACTTTCCTCGATATAAAGATTAGTATCATTTGAGACATCAATGGATTACCGTGTCACTAGATCCAGTTATCCAATGCCAGGTCCCTCAATGAAAATAGAGATCCCGGCATGACACTCACCAGAGGTTGAGGCAGTAGAACATTGGATGTCCTGATTTGTGACATTGTAATCATGGATCCCTTGTATAGTTCACGGAAGATGGAATGGAACTGGGGCGCTGGACATCGATTCCATTTCAGCACTAATGAGTTAATCTCACTGATTTTTGGATCCAAGCTGTTGCACCCATAGTTTGATCACCATCTTCCCATAGACGCAAGAGCAGGGGAAGTACCTGCATGACAGTCCCACACAGTTCTGTATCTCCAACGACGGTCTCAACCGCCACGGCTGATGGGAACCTCCTCCCCATCTCTCTCTCAGAGTTCATCCAACTATGAGTGATCAATGACCTCGTACGCCGATACGAGGAGGAGGGTATTATCCCAACTAAGGATATATACCACCTAGATTTAGAGGCGCTTGTGCCTCGTCATCAACGCCGCCCCCGAGGGCCACGCAGGGAGCCACTACTACCCACTCCAACATATAACAGTTTCAAAAGCCTATCCCTGGAACGCTTCGACGACTCCCTTTCATACGTCGATGAGGTAGGGGATGTCCAGGCCAGCCCGGTTAGAGTCTCGTTCAAGGGGATCCCAGTGAGGGTTCCCACCCGGCCGCGTCAACGCCGGCGCCCGGTCTTACTGGCTTAGGAGAAGGAAAACCATGTACCTGTACCACCGACTTCATCCCTTCTAACCCAATGAAAGCGTTGGACGAAAGCTGAAGAGGACGCCGGCCAAGGGGCGTCAATGTTCGTGGCTATTGTGGCCCGAGCCACCACTAAAACATACCACAAACTCCCTATGTATTTTCAACATGGACATTCATACACCCAACCTAGATAGAGGCCTCAACCGCCCCACGTGTAGGCTGGGTCGATTATCTTGGTCGTCAGCATAGGCAATGGCCTCCGTAGACTAACCTACAGCGATGCCACCCAGTACGAAGGTCCTCCCCGAACTGATATCATGGAGAACAAAGATCTTCCCGGCTTCGAAGCTCGGCAAGGTGGTCTGCCCTTTTCCACATTCAATACAAATGAGGGTCCTCCCTGCGGCGGTGCCAATCAGTAAGGAAGTCACTCACGTACCCACTACACCAGATATGGAGTCATTCCTTCTACCAAAGACTATCGGTATGGGGGCGTTGCACATCCGATCACTCTTCAATGTGGGGACCCTGCACGTGTCCTCATAGCAGCTGGAGAAGGTCCTCCTCACCTCAGAAATCAGAGGAGTGAGGGTTGGCTTCACCTCAGCAGCACCCAGCACGGAGGTCCTACACATGGTTAGATCGACCAGTACGAGGCACCTCCTCATACTGATGTCATAAAAGGGAACAAGAATGCAGGTCCCACCTGTGCTTCTATGAGCTCAAGTGGAGGTCCTACTCGCTCCATTACTTCCCACAAATATCCTCCCCATATCCCTTTTGATATCAACCTCGGTGCTCCTCACACACTGGATTTCTTGGGTGGAAGTCCTCCCCACCCTAGCACCAGTATGGCTGAAGGACCTCCTCGTGTGAGAAATCTACACTATGTAGAAGATCCATCCAGGGGCAGGAAGGCGGGTCATCGCCGCCATAAGAAGGATCCAGGGAAGGTCAGAACAGAGATCAAACCAGTTCTCGTATCAAACTCCGAAGAAAAGTATGAATCAGCACACGATACCCCCCTCGCTCCTCCGAACCACGAGCTTGGGCAGGAACAAGGCGCATCAGCCTAGTACTCCCAAAATGCAAGGTCCATCACATTCCCACCTCCCTCTGAATTTATTTCACTGAGGATGCAAATTTGGCATCCCCATAGGTTATAGTCGTGCAATTACCACCATCGCCACCAGAAACACTCTCTACCTCATCTAGAGATCATGGAGAGGTGTTATGGGGACTAATGGCGGGCGTGTAGCAGTGCGTCCTATCGCCAGTAGCCCTAGACCCTGTGCTAGGAACTGCGACTGTCATCCCTTCTTATCGTGACATAGCGGCCAGGTCACTAGACTCATCGGTGGACAGCCAGAGATTCAACGACCAGTCATCCCATTCACCATATTCCCTAATGGCCAACCTACCATCCCAATGGTCTGTCTCAGTACCACTTCCAGTTCTTCACCCACCTCCAATTTACAGATAGAAAAATCAAGGGCCAGACCCTGAATTTGATCTGAGGAGCTTATGGAATATCCTCTAAGTGGACCACTTCCCCGAGATGGTCGGGCCCATGGTAGCTCCGAATTTCTGCATGTCGAAATCCCCCACCCTAGAGGAAGTATAGTGTTTCCGTCAAACCCTCTGGGAGATGCACTTCCACCTTCCTCATCAGTGAGTGGTTTATCCCAGGAGCCATGCACAATTTGAATACATTGGCGAGCAATGTCGTCTAGTTGATTTGGCCACACTCTCTGTGGCCCAGCACCCCAAGTCACCATGCCGCCATAAGACCCTCCAATAGCAATGTGTTCATAGTTTCAAGGTACTCCACAAGATTATCAAGTAGGCTTTCACCACAAGAAAATATGTGGATGGGGGAAGTATGCTGCCCTCATCTTCAGTCCTATCTGAGGATAGCCCAACTCGCTAGGCGATATTGAGGACATGCCCCCATGAAGGGTCATGGCCAATATGGCCGATATAGTGGATGAGGAGAACTAGTTGGAGATTCTTGACGGGGAATTACTCCCTGAGTGTGTGCTACCACTACTGGATCTATCGAGAAGAGTTACTCGCCAGTTTAAGATTCTACTAGGTCTCCATGCGCCCATTGAGGCATTATTCCTTAGATGAAATCATAGAGAGGATAAAGAAAACCTCAGAGCTTCCAAACACTCTGACCCGTCCGCCTCAGTGCAGAAGATCGAGGAGGACCTTGAGAAGGCTGTGTTGTGCCAACAATTTTCCAAACAGATAAAGTTGGTTGATGACCTCATCATCGAATGCACTACAGAGCGACGACCATACTATGGTAATCCTAGGCCAGGGCAGGGCAGCATGGGTAGGAACAACTTCCACATGGTGAGCTGCCTCCAGGTGACCTGAACAATCCTACCCCCGCAGACAGGGTTGATGTCAGAACATATGGAAAGAGTGCACGTTATGTCTCACCAAACCCTCAGGAATGGCGTGGCAATCTAAGGAACCCAGCTCGAGTTCCCCCAGATGACCCGCAGGTCGCTCCACCAGCCGATCCACGAGCCTCAAAGACACCTTACCATGTTGAAGAACCCACCAACACACTCGTAGTTGGTGACCCCTATCAATACAGGGACCATCGCCCAGATGATCCAATGGTGGCACTCGTTTCCCACCTTGAGGCATTGGAAATGAGACAAGTGGAACTTCCACCTGATGTCAAGCCATATCCAGCATGGGTGGATGATATGTCGGCAGCTCCAAGTTTCGCGAATCCCACAGTTTCCCCCCTTAAATGGGACAGGGGATCCGCCACAGCATCTATCCCATTTCACCTTAAGGTGTGGGCCCATGTTAGGGACTCCAGTGCAGCAGGAGGCCGCTAAGCTATGATATTTTTTGAAGACATTGGAGGGGCATACGTTTTTCTGGTACAGCCTGCTCCCCATTAGATTAGTAACCACCTGGGAGGACCTCTTTAAGAAAATCCTCAACCAGTTCAGCTCTACCATGTGGAAAACAAGCTTTTTATACCTCTTCATGTAAAAACAGAGGCCTTGTGAGTGTGTCACGGAATTAATCGTCCGTCGGAAAGGACTTACATAATCCTTTGACATGCAACTGACTTAGGATAAATTACTGAAGATGTGAGTATAGAAAGTTAAAATTGAACTGGTTCCCTCTCTGATCACCCAGAACTACCGTAGAGGATTCTGAGACTTGTCTGATAAGGCCCAGCGCCTAGAAAAAGCCCTGCAATAGGCTAGCCAGGCATGTCTGTTGCCCCCTGAAATTCCAAAAAGGAGGGCTGTCAGAGTCGAGCCCACCATGGTGGCCCAAATAGAGGCCCACAGATAGATAGAATTATTACCAATGGATCCGCCTCCGTGACCATGCAGAGGCCTGCCACCACAGGCGTAGCCTCCAGCTCAGTAGCATCCACCTCAGAATCAGCAGGTGCCCCAGCGCAATGCGCCGCCACCACCCAGGCGGGATAACCATGCTCCACCTCCTCGACAGGATACTCCAGCTCCACGTCAGTGAAAAACTCCAAGAACCCCATTCCAGACAGAAGAAACCGAACCTACTCGTTTAATGAGAATCAGGTTCCTGGATATTTCCGAAGTGCCAAGGAAAAGGGGATTGTGCGTTTTCCTGAGTGCATAATGCCAGAAGAGGCGAACATCACTAGTTGCCCCAACTAATGAATCTATCATCGGATCCTGGGAAACACTCTCAAGTAGTTATATGTGTTAAATAACTGTATTCAAGACAAGTTCGATAACAAATATTCAGGTTGGGCCCGGCCCCGGCACAAGTGGAATGTGTCTTCATAAGGCCAGACAGCAGCAGCGACAGTGAGGGTGAGTGGCCGCAGGTTTCTAACCATGGGTCACAGAATTATGACGATCAGATGGGTTGAAAAATGGTCCCCCCAAGCGCATGGTATCATCCTTGCATGTCGTAATCGGCCAGAGCCTTTAGAAGCTGCGGCCACCACCTTTGCATCGTCATCTCAGATGGTGTCTTCCAAGAAGAGAAAACACCAACGACACAAGGGAAAGAAACGTGCCCTGCCAATGCCATCGTCGTCCCATAGTGTCGGTTACTTCATGACCTCAGATATGGGGATTCCTCCCATAATACGCCCTGTAGCAGGCGAATCTTCGAGTGACAGTCAAGGGTACGTTTCGTTTAACACCGTAGAGTTGGTATACCCATACATGAATCCTGACGATGGGGAGCGCCAGACAGATCTCCCCAATGTTCCCAGATGATTCCAACATTGGTGGAGCTTCAACCATATGTTTCATCAAGAAACATCAGTTGGAACTTCCATCCATGTCTTGCATGCCACTGAGACTAGACAACATGCCCAGCGTAGATCTCAGCATGAACAGTCTCCTCATCCGATGTCATCTGGCCCGCCTCCACCGCTGTTTGTGCTAATGGATTAGGCATAGCCACCTAGACCATGATGAGACTATCCAAACCATTCTATAGGCCTATCTAAATTTCCCGGACCTCAACTGATATCCACTCTGTAGGCTCTGTCTAGTGAACAATGGGATATTCCTAGCACCGGTCATCCGCCGGCCCAGCCGGCAGGGGCGACCATACCGCCTGTCATAGAGAAACCTCCTACAAGAAAAAGTTCATGATTGGTGTAGAAGTATGATGTTCTCAAGACCTTTACAGCATCCCAGCAAGGCCTTCAATCCTCAAGGCCCTTTTCTTGCCACAAAATATGTGCGAGGCCTTTGTTGAGGCTTTAAGAATGTCCCTAAAGTTTGAGACGGAGGTAGCAGCTGCAGATGCCTTTCATGACGAAGCAATAGATAATGATGAAGTCCAATAATTTATCTCATTCCCTAGATAAGATGATGGTTCCCCCATACAGTGGAACATTTTCCCACCGTACATCACTGGCCAATTCAATGGAATGGAGGTTTTTCGTTGTCTTGTTGACACCTGCTCTTGGATTAACCTTATCCCAAAATGGACACTACAGAAGATGGGGTTATCTGAAGATGACTTGACTCCCTCCGACCTGAAATTCCAGGGATACGACAGGACAGAGCAGACCCTGGTCGGCAAGATCCATTTGAAGACCCAGTTTGGTGGCCTAGTTTCTAGTACCGAGTTTATGTATATCTCCCAAGACACCGCGAACAATGTATTGATAGGAAAACCATGGCTCCACCTACACACGGCGGTTCTCTCATCGTATCAACAGTGCCTCAAGTACTCCCTCAATGGTCGAGTGGGTATACTCCAAGGGGACGTGTCTCCTTTTGCCTCTTGTAAAGCCTTATACCTAGATGTCGTCTATTACAAGAGAAAGGACAAGAAAATTTAGGCCAATTAGGATGAGCATGTCGCGATTGCAACCAACCCCAGGGCAGGTCCGGATAACGCCTACGTCTTCCCGATCCATTTATTGGAAACCATGGCCCACAATATGAGGAAATGTTTATTTTTCTCTGGTATAAGGTGGAAGCATATTCTCAGGGCCAAGAGACATTGAGAGATCACTTCGTATTCTTATAGGAATTATGCCTCAGAGATCCCTGAGCCCCCTAATACCATAAGGTATCAGGATGCCTGTCCCATGGAAATGGAAATACATCATACTTTCTTGTTCCGCAAGGCTGGAATTAACCCGATCAAGCCAACGTGCCACTATTTCTTTGATATCATCAAGCGTGGAACCCGAGGCTGAAGAACATATAGGATTAGGTCAATAGCCTTCATTGTTAAAGATTCGGCAGCACCAGAATCTCTCAATGTAGTGACCACTACTGCTCGGGCGGGTACGAGCGTCCTGTCAGAATATGCCGACTCAGAGAAATATCCTTCCATTAAGGATCCCTTTTCCACAAAAGAATAATAGTATTTGGGGGATGCTCCCCCTATATTTGAAGAGGGTATCACTTCCATGGTCAATGAACTGGTACAGGTGAACCTCGGTAGCGAGGTAGACCAGAGACGCACATTGATCAGTGCCGCCATGTCCCTCGAGGAGCAGCATTGATATGTAGAATTCCAAAAACAACATGGTGATTTATTTTCCTGGAGCTATGATGAGATGCCAAGACTAGATCATCTAGTATCCATCCACTACCTTTTTCCCCATTTAAATCATCGTGGGTTCAAACAGCCTCACAAGAAGATACACCCTTCTCACGGTGCCATGGGGGAGGTTGAAGTTGATAAGCTCATCAGATCCAGTTTCGTTAAGAAGGCCCAGTAACCCAAATGGCTAGCCAACAATGAGCCATTTTGGAAGTAGAATAGATAGATCAGAGTTTTCATTGACTTTCGGGATACAATCGTCCCTGTCTGAATGATGATTTTCCCCTTCCTGTGAGGGAGTTGCTGATTGACGCTATAGCTAAATTCCACGCCCTCTTCTTCATGGATGGTTACTCCAGGTACAACCGGATTCTAATGGCCCCCTATAACAAGGATTATAAGGCCTTCAGGGTGCCATAAGGTATTTTTGGTTACCATTTCATGCCCTTCGGCTTAAACAATGTAGGTTCCACCTATCAGTGGGCCATCCAATGAATATTCAAGCCAATCCTCGGGACATTTGTGGAATTCTCTATGGAAAATCTGGTGGTCAAATCTCACTAGTGCCAAGACCATCTCAAATAAATTGAGAAAGTGTTTGGCTTCCTCCATTCCCACCACCTGAAGATGAAACCATTGAAATGTGCCTTCGGGGTTACCTTGGGGAATTTCCTCAACTTTGTTGTCACGTACCAGGTCATCAAGATCAACCTAGAGAAGATCAAGGCCATCGGCCAGATGCCTACCTCAAGTAATATTCAGGCGCTTCGAGGTTTTCAAGGAAACATAGCCTACATATGCCAATTCATTATTAATCTAGCCGAAAAGTGTAATCCCTTTTCTTAGATCATGAAGAAAGGCACCTCCTATGAGTGAGACGAAGAGTGTCGGACCGTGTTCGAGGAAATCAAGCATTACTTCTGCAACCTCCGGTCTTAATGCCACATGTCTCTAGAAATCCCTTGGTCCTTTATGTGGTAACCATATAATGATCTCCTGGTTCCCTTCTCTCATAGAAGAACAATGAAGGGACAAAACCAACCTCTACTACCTCAGTCGTATGCTTATCGATACAGAGACCAGATACTCCCCCATCGAGAAGAGCTGCCTTGCGTTGGTATTCAAAGTACAGAAATTTCGGCATTACTTGCAGCACCACAAGGTACAACTGGTTTCTCGGGAGGACCCACTTAAGTACATTCTAAACCGCCCCATGTTGACAGGACATCTAGCTCGGTGGGAAGTGATTCTTTAGCAGTTCGATATCAGGTTTTTCCCTCAGAAAGCTATTAAGGGGAAAGAATTGGCAGACTTCCTTGCAACCCATCCAGCTCCTACTGACCAGTCCTTGGATCATGATTTTCCTGATCAGGCAATAATCTCAGAAGATCATTCCATCCCATGCTGGCAGATGCATTTCAATGGTGCTTCGCAAAGTCCCACCGGCGGGAGGCTCAATGAACCCATGCTCAACAGGGTAGGCTTGGGTATCATCTTTATTACCCCTGCATAATCCATTCTGTTGTACACCTTCTTGTTGTTAGAAGGATGAACCAATAATGAGTTAGTGTATTAGGCTCTTATCACTAGCGTTGAGCTGGCCTTCAAGATTGATGTACCCCATTTTTATGTGAAATGGGATTCTGAACTATTCATCAAGAAGATCAACGGTGACTACGTCATCAGAAATCCGGAGTCCGTACCTTTGTTGGAGCGCACTCCCTAGCTAATGGCCTAGTTCCCATATCGACCAAAAGTTATTCATATCCCTCAATCTCATAATGGTCGAGCTGACACCCTGTCCAGTCTGGCTTCATCACTTGCAGAACCCGAGTAGGATGATCTGATTATCCACATGGCACATCGGAGAGTCATTTCTCCCGTCACCCCAGGTGATGACACCATCCTAAAGGTAAGCCATTTTACCACCATATATTACACATCAGGACACCCAGGTCCCTCAGATTCATTGGTTGATGTGACTCCTGACTGGAGAGCCCCCTTTGTTGAGTATCTCCAAAATGGTTACCTCCCGACTGATCATGACAAGAACAAGCAAATCCGATGTCGCGTACTACAGTTACCCTCTAGAGTGGTCCTAGTCTTGAGAATATTCTCTACAAGAGTGGGTTATATGGTGTTATCCTCTGTTGTATCCAAGGATTAAATATTTCTCTAGTCATGCAGGAGGTTCAAGCCGGTTCCTACGAAGCTCATCAGACCGGGCTGAAGCTATCTCACCCGATCCAGAGACTGGGCTACTTTTGGCCCTCTACGATCTATGATTGCATCGAGTTCTGCAAGAGATATCATGCATGCCAAGTTCATGCCAACTTCATTCATTGGCCAATGGAGCCTCTTCACACTACCAAGTAATCTTTCCCTTCGTAGTCTGGGGACTGGATGTCGTGGGACCATATCCACCGGCGACAGCTCACCAGTGCAGGTTCATCCAGACTGCTACGGATTTCCTCTCCAAGTGGTTAGAGGTAGTTCCAATCAAGGAGGTCAAGGCACGTTCAATCATTGACTTCGTGAGCTCCAATATCATCTACCGATTTGGAGTCCCTCACGACGTGCTCTCTGAGAACTGCACCAACATACGAGCAACTAAGTTGAAGAAATTGTACGCCAAGTACAAAATCCGTTCTAACCATAGCTACATCTACAACGTGAAAGAAAATGGTAATATCTAGGAATTCAAAAAGAACCTCTATAAAATTTGGAAGAAAATGGTCGTTCAGAACAAGAAGAGTTGGTCGGACAAGCTCCCCAATGCCCTCTGGACTTATCGGAAAATGACTCGTAATTCCACCTAGGTGACCCCATATTCCCTAGCGTATGGAACAGAAGTCATCCTTCCTATCAAGATTTAGTTTCTGTCATTACGCATAGTGGTATATGACTATCAGGCACCAGATAAGGTAGCTGAGATTCGTCTGGATGAATTGGAATCACTTGAAGAGAATAGGTTTCGTGCCTTGCACAACCTGGAAAGACACCAGAACAAGATGGTTAGAGCCTTCAATAAGAAGGTCTGCCTCCACTCTTTCCTGCAAGGTGATCTGGTGTTGGCCCTCCGGACACCAAAGATACCTAGTAGGAAACCACCCATGTTGGAGCCCAAATAGGATGGACTCTTTGTTGTTCACAAGGTATACCCCAATGGTGTGTACTCACTGGTGACCATGGATGGTGAGCATATAACTTCTCCCATCAATGCCAAATTCCTGATGAAATACATTTCATTACCCAGTTGGTCTGGTATGACCCTAAACTGTGTGGTCCAGCATCACCCAAAACTGTATGGTCCGGCATGACCCTAAACTGTTTGTTCTGGCATGACCCTAAATTGTCTGGTCCCGCATGACCCTAAAATATTTGGTCCAGCATGACCCTAAACTGTTTGGTTCGACATGACCCTAAACTTTTTGGTCCAGAATGACCCTAAACTGTCTGGTTTGGCATGAACATAAACTATTTGGTTCGGGATGACCTTAAAATTTCTAGTCTGGCATGAGCCTAAACTTTTTGGTCACACACAACCCTAAACTGCCCGGTCCTACATGACATTAAATTCTAAAACGTCCCACATGATGTTAGAATTTATGTCATCCTGCAATGCATTAAACTGCACCCTTAGAACTACATACGGCTTGATTCCCATCCACATGGGATACGTATGATTTCTTACATGCTCAGTCTACATTCCAGTCCCCAGACACTTCTATTTGACTATCCCCTATAGGTATAGTTCTCTTAGAGGGTCCTTACATAAAATAGTGTATGCCTATTTAGCCCCACTCAAGTCAGGATTACGATGATCGCACCATGTTCCCTCTCCCCATTATCCTATCCTCCCACGTCCTCAACACATGAATTTAAAATTCATGGCCATTAAGAACTACGTACGACTTGATTCCCTTCCTCATTGAATATGAAGGAACACCCAAACATTTTTTCTGTTTGCCCAGCTCGAACTTCAAAATATCTCCTCTGGTCCAGACATATGTTATGGTTCTGGATGTGTCCCCAATTCACATCAATCTCATTTCGATCCCGCCATATGTCCCACTCCAAGGAGATATTCGTCACTTTCACCGCCCGTATTGACATTAAAAATCATGTTCACAACTATACATCACCCACTCCTCTGGTTGGGACTCCATCATCTTTCACATCCAAAAGGACACCCGACTAGCATGGATGCTCAGCTTAAGGGCTCTCCTACCACTTCAGGCCAACACCCTCGAGGATGTGGAGCAACAAATTGATACAAGTCCAACGTTGTGATTATGGTTAGCAGTTGATGCTCATTTTTGTTCCCATTTAAGGTCACACTATAAGGAAGTTGTGTTTCGAACATGATCAGTGGCTATCCTTTGCTATTGTAACCAACCCCATAGATCCCAAACATTGAGTTCAGTGGTTCATCCTACCCACTGCATCTTCAAGTTGCGACTCCCTTTGAATGATTCCTGCTATCATACCCTTATATGATAGGGAAATCCGAATCCAGCTCCTTGTTTCCCACAACGAGCATTTCTTACGTGGGCTTAGGAGCTGTGATGAGGCGGTAACCGCACAAGAGGTCATATGGATACAGTTGGTCGGGATGCCCAGCCTCAGGTCCTTCAACCCCTTAAAGATCCTCACGCAAGATCTCATTTAGGATTCTGTGGTGTCGTGTGGACTAATGTCCTCATTCACGTCGGGCTATTTTGCCATGCCACACATATTCCCTTGAGATATCCCTTCCTTTATTTATCATCTGTTCTGTGAGCACATTACCTACAATGCTTGACAGAACCCATCATTTGGGTTTTGTTCGCCCTCTATATCCGGAATCTCCCCCGAATGTCATGGATTCTTGGCCCAAGGGCTCTCCCACCTTTACGGGTTAACGCCCTCAAGGATTGTGAGTGAAAAGTTGATGCAAGTCCCATGTTGTGAATATGTCCAGTGGGCAACGCTCAATTGTTCACCCTCATTTGGATCACATAAGGGTGGATATTGAGTTGCAAACCTGGTCAATAGTTGTCTTAAATCATCGTTGTCTCTTTGTGGTCTTCCATAAGAACGATGATCCTCCCTTTCTAGACCACACATATGACCTTAAAATAGGCATATATGGTCCGAGTTCTATGACCCTAAACTAAGATCACGTTCATCCTCACTATAACATGTTAAATTGTAATTTCAACATGACGCTCCATCCATGTCCCAGCATTAGGCCCTTGGCCTTTTTAGGCCCCAATCCCAAGTTATCAATTAGGGTTGTACGGTGTGGTGTAAGAGTATGTCCTCGTTCGTGTTGGGTTACTCGTCATGCTGTACACCTCCCTTGATTGATGTATCTTACCCCTTTCTTCTTCCTCACCGCAAGACGTTAAACTGCAAGCTGGCTGGGACATTCCATCTGAGACCCAGCCTTAGGCCCCTAGGCCTTCTCGGGCCCCTGGCCCCAGTTCTCACTTAGGGTTGTACGGTGTGGTGTGTGATTATGTCCTTATTCATTTTGGGTTCCTCGCTGCACCATAAACCTCCTTCGTGTGGGGTATCTTACACATTTGCATCCTTAATTCATGATGGTAAACTGCACATTACCCTTTTCCAGAACTATGTGTGTCTTGATTCCCATACTCATGGGATATGTAGGAATTCCCAGCCATTTCGTATGTTGGCCCAACCCCATATCGTAGAGATATCCATGTTATCTAGTCCCCTTAGCATGTATTCTTCCATGAGAGGGATATGTGGTGGGGTATGGGATTACGTATTCATTCACATCGGGTTTGTAACAACTACTCCTTGTATCTCTTTCTCCTGGGAGTTCTCTATCTCTTTTTACCGTACACCTACTTCGTTTAGGATATCTTACCCATTTGTGTCCTTGCTTCAATATGGTAAAGTGAATAATACCCTCTTCTAGAACATCGTGTGGCTTGATTCCAATCCTCATGGGATACGTTGGAATGACCGAACATTTCATTTGTTGGCCCAGACCCTTCTCGTAGATATCTCCCTGTTATCTAGGCCCTTGTCTTGTATTCTTCTATGAGAGGGATATATCGTGTGGTACGGGATTATGTCTTTATTAACATCGGGTTTGTAACGAACACACCATGTTCCTATTTCTCTTGAGATTTTTCTATCATCTTGTCCTATACTCATATTTTCAAATCAGCCACTCTCATGTTCAACCCCTTGACCCTCTTCGGAGATTCACCAATGTTCCCAAGAGTACTCTGGTTCAGCATCTGGAGTGTCGGATTATACCTGGACTTGTTTTCTCCCACATTCTAGGCCTCGTGTTCCCCTTCATCTAAGCTTCCATAATCCTTAACTCCTGAAGGGATCCCCAAATGGCATGGAAACTAGGCCTACATGCTCTCCTTCCATTATGAGACAATGTCCTTGAGGGTTTTAAGAAAAAAATCGATACAAGTCCTGCGTTGCGAATATGGTCAGCAGTCGATGCTCATTCAGTTGTCCCCGTTTCTGGCTAATGCTATATGGATGATGTGTTTAGAACATGGTCAATAGGTATCCTCCATCGTCACACCAGTCCCCTCAGGCATTGAATGATGGTTACATGATTCACATTACTTTCCACCACATCATGAACAAATGGAATTTTAACACTAATGGCACTATCCCCCAATGCGTATTTTCATGTTATGAGGACAAAAACCATGGTAAAGGCATCATTCAGGGCACCGATCCAATTTTCCATTGGCATGCTTTCTAGGTATTGCAAAAAACATCTTCCATAATTGTTTCCCTCACCGTGTTTGACTCACGTGGGCTTAGGAATAGGGTTTATGTTTTCACTTACATGGAAGGATTTCTCTCTTCTATGGTACTATCTCTAAGACCATAAACTAAGACCTATTTTAGAACAATGTACATCTTTATTCCCATTCCCATGGGATATGTAGGAATGCCTAGACATGTTGTCTTTTGGTCCATCTCGATTTCCACTAATTTATCTATTTTGATATGCCTTCGGGGATTTAACTCTTACGAGACTACATGGTATGGTATGGGATTATGTCCTCATTCATGTTAGGTTTTCATTAGCCACACCACGTATGCTCTTTTCTAGGATTTATCCCCCCTACTTCCTATCCCACATGACATTAAACTAAATGTTGTCTCGCATGCCATTAAAAGGCACCTTTAATAACTATGTACAACTTGATTCCCATTCCCATGGGATGCGTAGGAACACCCAGACATCTCGTCATTGGGTCCAGTTCTATTGTGAGCTAGTTTCTCCTCCCCCTTATCCTCTGATCTTTCATGGCCCCTCGTCCTGAGGTTTCCTCCACGGAATGGCGTACAGTATGGTGTGGACCTTGTCCTCATTCACGCCGGGTATGTTTTATCACACCGTGCACATCCCATATGAAACCTCATCTCTCTTGTATATGCGTGATCCATATGACTTTAAACTATGATGCTTAGTCCCAAATGACTTTAAACTGTTGTGTATATCATACAAGACATTAAAAATGCATGGTTGTTCCCATCACATGACCCAAAATTGTGACATTATCGTCCGAGCTGCACAACGAAGAACGGAACTACTTTATGATGTCCTCACCGAAGGGGGTGTCATGTTTGGTATCAGTTACAAACCATACCATTTTTTCAATGCTTGCATACATCTTGATTCTTATGGCGATGACTGTACTTTCTATCCTAGGCTCTTCTCTTCACAAAATAACATTCATCCTAAAGGACAAACAAGATATATCAAATATCTCTTATTTCAGTGCAAGGGCCATACATGCATGACCTTATTGTCGTCAGCACTGGTACCTTACCGTGCCACCATTTATAACTATGAATTTCTTGATTCCCATCATCCTGGAATATGTATAAATGCCCATGCACATTTCCCGGATCCCATCCTTACTTACATTTTTAGTCCCTCAACATATTACCTTCCCATGAAACACATGGTGATCTGGATGCCAGGTCCTCAATCATGCCAGGTTTTATGATTACCACACCATGTGTCTTTGGCATATCCTACCATCTAAGGTCTGAGATCTACGACCCTAAACTAAGACCATCTATGTCTTTTCCACAAGATGTTATACTGCACGACATCTTTTCGAACTACATTTGGCTTGATTCCTAGTCACATGGGATACGTAGGAATGCCCCGACATTTTTTTCTCTAGGACCATCCCCGAGAATCTAAAGATTCTGTTCCTTCTTTTTTGGCCCCTTGGCCCAAAATCATTTTGGAAACATGGGGTGTAGTGAGTACCTCTTAGGTTCTCATTCACGTCGCGTTTTTTAATAGCTACCCCATGTGCTTCTTGATATCCTTTCCCAGTGTGGTCCGAGTTCTATGACCCAAAACTAAGATCCCCTTATGGGAACTACGCATCAGGTTTGGCTATTTCTTTTCCATGTACATATTCCATTAAATCAACCCCCCCAAAAGGTCCACCCTAGGACCTTATGTTTAAATCATGCAACCGTAGGACCCTTGTCCTTGGGACAGGACTCAACTCCCTCTTTCTGATACATCTTATAGTCCTATTCAGATGTGTTTCAACAAAGATCCCATAGTATGGAATTTTCATGGGGGCATTCCCTTATTTCCATGTCCAAGCTTCATGATCTCGACATTTGGTTCCTCGTCCTCTTCCATGTCTGAAAGGACACCCTTTGCGGACTGGTCTCATGCCACACTTGCTTACCTACAATCCTGGGCTAATATCCCTGAAGATCTCAGATGGTATTTGCGACATGTCCTGTGTTCCGAACAAGCTCAACTGTCAACTTTCATTTGTTTGTCCCCATTTCAGGAAAACGCGATACAGATACATTGTTTCAAACATGGTCAACATTTATCCCCTATCGTCATGCCACCATCATTGTGGACCATATATCTAGAATCATGATTCACATATTTTCACTTTCTTATGTTCAAGTGGAATTCCAACATACCTGGCATTACTCTTCCGTGGATCTAGGTGCATTATACAGGCGGGTTAGTATTAGTGGGACACCATTGACCTAGTGTCTCATTATCCCTAACATGTGACTTTCTGTGATAGGAATGTACCATCACTACTTCTTGTTTCCCACATCAAGCATGCCTCATGTGGGCTTAGCAGTTCTGGTAGGATGTTTACTAGTGAAGCCTTGCCACACGTATCTTTCCTCATCCCACATGATGTTAAAATGCGCTCTCAAAACTATGAATGGCTTGATTCCCATACCCATGGGGTACTTAGGAACACCCGATCACTTTGCTTTAGGCCCAGCCTATTTTTCACTTTTTTTCCCTTAACCTGGAGAGTTTCCTCTGGGGATAAGTGGTGTGATCCGGACTCTAAGTCCTCATTCACATCGAGTTTATAGCTACCAAACCACATACTCCCTTCCTAAAATCTTCCCTTCCACTCTACGTCTTATCGTATGACGTTAAACTGCACGAGTCCATATATCCTCAATGCATGACACTAAACTGTGGTTTTACCCTGAACAAGTTTGGGATGCCCTATGTTCATCATTGGAAGCATCAATTTCCTCTCTAGAGAGGATTCTCCATACCAGTGTTGGTCTATGACCAAAAAGTTCCCCAAGAACTAAATTTGGCTTGATTCCCATTGTCATAGGATATGTAAGAACCTCCATAAATCCTGTCTCTAGGTCCAGCCCCATGAATCATAATTCTCATTCCCCCTGCTTTTTTCAGTCCCTTGATCTGTGTTCTTTTGGGGAACTATGAAATTGAAGATTTACCCAGAAAAAGTTCGGGATTCCCCACAATAACGTTGGGAGGCAACAATTTCCTCTCCAGATAGGTCCTATTTGGAAGTATGTTCGATTCCGGATCAGACCGATGTTCCCACCTAATGTGTCTCTACCAAAGTGATGCGATTTCAAGAGCGTTGTATTCCAATAGAAAAAACGTTCACTCCACACTCCATGCTTTGTGTTCCCTTCTATTCAGACCCTTTTCCCCCTTTCACGTCTAAAGTAACCCCATAACAATATAGATTCGCGGCCTATGTCTCACCTAATATCCTGAGATAATGTTCTGTAAGATTAATGGATAACATTTCAAGTTAGGCCCTGTGTTTCGAACATGGTCAGCGGTAGGCCCCTATTTGTTATCACCATTTCAGACTAACGCGATTAGGATACTGTGTTTTGAACACAGAAAATTGTTATCCATCATTGTCACACAACCCCTATAGTGTTCCGTGTTTTGGGTATCGTGATTCACACGTTCCACTCCTCTATGTTCGGATTAATTCCAACACCCATGGTGTTACCCCGTCTGTGCACAAGAGCACACTGGGAAAAAGGAAATTTGACTATTCTAAGAGCTTCATTATCCGGTCAGGTCTCCCCCGTTCCTTTTTAAAAATCTGAATCAATTATCCATTCCTCGAGATACATGGAACATGGTTTACATTGCCATGTTTGAATGGAGTAATGTGGTGTTCATCCCTTGTTTCTCACATCGGGTCCGGCCCATGTGAGCATAGGGAATGATCGCTAGACACTCCAAGAATGTAACATGAATGAAATAAACCAACACAAATAATGGAACTCATGCATGAAGCTAGCAAAAAATAATTATAGCATGAAAATACGTTCAAAATTTGCATGAATTACAACACCCAAGGGTTTATCCCCCCCATGGACAGGTTAATCCCGTCAAAAGAAAGTTGCAACTCCACCATGCCCTGGCTTCTGGCATCCAGGATTTGCTGCCGCCTGTTTAGTTTCCACTCCTCCTTAGCTACAATGGGGCACAATTCATTCTGCAACAGTCTGGGCATGATCTATGTCGGTTTGGATAACAATCATCTTCTCGGAGGTTCGCTTCATGCCCTTTTCGTCCGTTTCCAGTTGGACCATCAATCGTGATATTAGCTCTGATTGAACATGGAGGGAGGCAGTGTGCTCATCCTCCTAGACCTACAATCGTTGAACATTATATTCAGCCTCCTAGATCTTTTTGATGTTCACTACATTCCTCCACTGCCATCCCACACCGAGGCCACGATCATACTCCTGAATCTTATACGCCATAAGATCTTAGACGACCATGTGAGGAAGCTGGGCATACACTCCCCCTACACACAGTTCACGTAGTCGCGAGTGAAGCCTTTCCATCTCATCCAGCAGTAGTGCTTGGGGGGTGTTATTAACGTAGCGCGTAATCAGCTTCCATGATCGGAGACAGACTATTTTGTTGTCCTCTTCATCAAAGGGCGTTTCATCCCAGTCAGTACGGTTGGAAGGATCATATACGGGGAAGGCCCTCAGGAACTCGTAAGTAGGGTCTGTGTTTGGAATTTGATCAGGAATTGTGGGACTTGGGAGATTTGATCAATCCTCAACATCGGATCCCACCCCAATAATCTTAGGCAGAGCCCCACTGGCAGTCCCACCAGTGATCGGGAGCGTCGCAGTTCGGTTAGTCTGGATATCTGCCTCCATGATCATCGACATTCCCCTAGGAAAGGCGCTTCCAAAAGTCCTGACCAACCTCACCGCAGCGGCCCATGCCAATCTATGAACTATACACAATGATAAGGGGATCATAAACATCAGTTTACACGGTCAGTGGGTGAAAATCATGAATTTGGTAGAATAGACATACAGAGATTGAATTTAGGTTCTCGTTCATGGGATGACGTTGTGGGGACCCCGATGCGTGGCCCCCAATATATTGGTGGAAGGTCTGAAAGCTCTAGAGGTTTCACCTCAGGTGTCCTGGCCCCACTGGATGTAAAAATTGATGCGGCCGCAGGCGTGGATCCCAAAGGCCCTGCATCTGCATCCAGTGAGGGACAAGAACAGGTTATGTGTATGAAGCTCTCCTGCACAATTCAAGTATTTTCACGGAGTCTAGAACGACCTGAGAGCATACCCTGAGGAAGGTTCTTGGTATCTTTCCTCAAGGGACACTGAAAATTCTTCAGGTCCAAGTCCTTATCGCTGACTTCGCCATCCCCCAACAAGCTCCCTCTACTAGCCTCTTCCCACCAAGTGTACTCGTCCAATTCTTTCGGCAGAGGGAAGTGATCTCTCAGTTCAGGGGGCAATAACTACAGTGGGTTCGTACGATCTAGCAACACCGTGACATGATTTATCATTTGACAAAGAGAACCCTGGGAATGCAAAAAGTCATCCAGCTCTTCCAGGTATTTCTCCTCCTCCGCTTGGGACACTACCAAGCCTGCTAGGATAGGCCCTATCCCTGAAAAATCCATCTCGAGATGGTTCAGGTGTTTCCACATATCAGAAGGACCGAGGCATTTCTGGTTGACTTCCCAGATGTCCCAAGCCTCCAGAAAGACAGCATTCTCTGGATGTCTATATGTTGTAGGTGCTTCCTCGAATCATGGATGGGTATCCTACAGAATCATCTTGGCGGCCACCCTTCTGGATGGATCTGTTCTTTTGGAACCACTAGTTCCACAACCATTGTTGGATCTATCGCCCCTGCCTAACCCTCAACTGATGTGGGTCTCGCCGCCATGGCTGCCCGCCGCCGCAGGATGGCCTTGACGCCTTCTGTCCCTAGCCGTGAGATTGGGGAGACTCACTATCACTGACCCGAACGGTTGGATGTTTTAGCACCTCCCCCGGGTAGGTCACCTCCCAAATATTGGAATACTCTTTTACCAACCTGAATGCAGCAGTAGGCGTAGGTATCCATTCTTCATCTTCCCGTCTTCCCAGGTGAACATGTGCCACATCTGCCTCATCACACAAGGGTGTTCCTCTGGGCTCACCCCTTGATAGTCTCGTGGGGTCGATCACTTCATGCGCCGAAATTTATGGGCAAATCAGTGTGGGGTGTAAGGCTCATTGAGGGGCTCACAGTCCACCCTTTCCACTAGAACTCCACCCCAAAAGGACATGAGATAGGACCGGTTCTCTTCTGTCCCTTGGTCGTCATCATTAAAGTAACCTGTTGGAAATGAAAAGGGGTGAATATTGAATTCCTATATTTACCACACCTGGTTCAGAACCATTGTTGTGGTTAGCTTGTCCGGAAAACTTCCCGTGGATTTTAGAATAGAGGGGGGAAATTTCGACCCCAGAGGTGAGATGGGGTTCGGGTACTCATAAACCCCCCTAACATGTGCCGCTATCCACCCATAAAGGAGGTGGAATGGCCCGCATATCCTCTGTGGCCTCTTCCCCTCACTTATGTGCCACAACATCTTATATAGCCTGGTGAGCATCAGGATTATGAGGTTAAATCACCTTCCTATCCCCAACATGAAAACCATGATAAATGTGCTGGGCCACTTGCCCGTGGTTGTATCCCTCACCAACAGTATCCAACCACAGATGAGATCCAAGATGAATGCCTCCAGCCAGACCATCGGCTGCTGCTCAGTGATGACGCTAAATCCCTAGGTTTTCCACTCGTTATCCTCCACGAGCCACAAGTACAAGTGCTCCTTGCCTTGTTGAGCTTCCATTGGGAACGTCTGACGCCTCACCGGAACCTACCTATCTTTTAGTAAGTTCAAAAATTGCTTGAACCACTGCATAAAATGGGCATCCCTTATAACTTCTTTTTCCTCTTCTAGCACCATCTCCATTAACTCAATCTCTAGCCACATCATTTACTCCAGATCCTCCCATGAACCCATGGAGAGAAGGAATTCATCATACATATCCCCCCATATCGGGACACCTAAGATATGGGGAATGTCCCAAAAGTTGATACCAACCTCTATGAGGTGTAGGTGGAATGTATTGGTCCTTGATGACCACCTACTCAACAACTCCGGTATTAGTTACTTCGGCTGATAGATGTGAAACTGGGAGGCCCAAGAGACCTCATAAAGACCCACTCTCCTCAACTCAACCCAAAACTCTTCACATGAGGCACCTACCCAATAGGCGCAACCCCAATCATCTATGAAGTTACTACCCTCGCGCAGGTCCCACTACTCAGACCATCCCTTCCCTGGGTTCCTCAAGGCTTCCTTCAAGATTGTCTGGTATAAAGGGGGGACATCTCTAGCCTCAATTAATTCCCACCCACATTGTTCAGGTGGTTATACAGGCAGTCATCATCGATGGACGTGGAGTCTTCATGGCCATGGCTATCAGCCGCCCTGAACCATTGGCGCTGACACATCATACTCCTGAACCAGTAAATTGGCTCATCCCAACATGCTTTAGGAATGAAGACATAATCCCTTAGCTCGAAGCCATACAAAGGCGATCTCTTGTAGATTGGATAGTTCCTCTGGATCTCTGATAGAAGTTCCACCAAAGAACCGTGGTCAAAATTGCTCCGTATTAACCCCCCTAGGCCCAAGTTGTTCGCTATCTCCTCCCTTCGAGCAGCGTCTATAACACCCCGAGATTATATGAAAAATATTCTTTTAATTTTATTAATGTCTTGTGTTGTATGCTACACCAAGATTACCTTGCGGTATACGCAAGACCGTATTAGCTTGCAGTATACGCAACACTATTCTTGGATCGTGTTATACACAATTTTGATAATAGTTATTCTACACAACATTGAGTATATATATATATATATTCAATGTATAAAGGAAATATGGTTGGATTCTGTTATAAAAAACAACGAAGGATTCTTGCACAACACGCAACCCTGACTAGGCTTTCATTACATGCAATCACGACCTTCCTCGATAGCGTGTGTTGTACGCAATATCGGGTTTTACTAAACAACGATATATTATTATAATATTATTATGAACTAGCCGTTATTAATATTATTAACTAAATTTTGAATTTTATAACATTATTATTCATCTTACACATTTTCTAGAACATGGTATAAGAACAAAATAAATTTTTTGGGTAAAATAAGTATTTTTAAAAAAATACAGTTTTGCCGCCTTTTGATGGCGCACCCACGTTAAATCTAGTTTTTGACATGTTTATAAGTTAAATTTGACAAAATAAAATTCTTATTTGGAATCATGAAATAAAAATTTACTTCGGATAAATTTTTCATATTATTCTGGTAACTTTCATATTTTGATGAATAGTAAAAACACGCTATATTTTAATTAAAAACAACTTTTTTCATCCCAATAATTAATATAGTTAAATTATAATATTGAATGGTTTTAAAGTATAAATAGAATATATTTTTACCATGTAATATAATTTATGTCATTATCATTGATTTTACATTAAATTCATAGGTTAAATCAATTCAATCTTTTGCAATGTTTTAAAGAAAAACCCGTTTTCTTTCGACAACGGGATTAATTTTAAATTAATTTATGCAACTTTTTTGTATTGAATTTGGAAAAATTGATTCCATATTTGGAATTAGTGGGTCCAAATTATGTTAATAAGCTACTTTTTATTTTTGGGAATTATGAATAGTAACTACGGTAAATTTTATTTACCATAGTTAAAGGTAATTCGGGTAATTAAGGGTAAATATAATATTATAAAATTAACCTATCATATGCCAAAATTCTATTGGATGGATAAAAGTATCCCCATATAACCTAAGGGTCGGATTAGATTCATTTTAAGGACTTTTGACCATGAAAATAATTTAATTATTATTAAAACCAAAGAAAGTGACAACATGTCACTCTCTTAAATCTTATAAGTATATTAATTTTACATTAGTGATAAACTTCATGAAACTTCGAACATGAATAGTCTCCAGAAAGCTAATGAAATTATCTAAATCATATGAGTTTATTTATAATTCTTAGGAATTAAATAATTATAATTAATTGTAACACCATAGTCATGCAGAAATAGTTTATCTACTGAAAAATCAAGAATATAGTTTTTATTAAACTAATAGTAACCATAAAATGCCCAAAACCCTGAACAAAATTTATTTTTCATGTACATATAATCCATAATCATCCAATGGTATAATATTGGACCCTTTTGAGCCTTATAAAAGAAATTATTAAACTTATACTATTTTATTTTAAATGATGCCAAAGTTGTCACCTTCATAATTTAATAAATATAACAATTTATATATTGTGATTTTAAGATGATAAATACTATTAAAAGTATTATTATGATGGTTAATAGATTTATATTAATCATAGGATTTTATTTTTAATTTTTATGCAACAAATAAGTATATGAAATAATTATACAAAAATGTTGCAGTAATTTATTTATTAAGAGATAAACCAAATAAATGGTTTTAAAAATAATAAAATAAATATTATATGAACTATTTAATGTTCTAAACTTATTTTCTAGATACATTTGACCTTTTATGATTATATTAAAGCTTTTGGTTTGAACATATATTCTGTATATATTTTATTTAAATTCAAATAAATCAACAGTGTCAAAATTGACACTATTGTTATTTTATAAAAATAATATATTATAAAATTGTTTAAAAATCATAAATATATTAAAAAATTATAAATTTAAATTTATATGGTATAAAACGCTATGAAGTATCCAATTATGGAAAATTCATAGAAAATAAGTAATTATTTGTTATAATTTAAATTTTAGAATATTATTACCACAAATAAAATTAAATTGACTAAATAAGGATAAATCAAGTTGATAATGTTTAAAATAAATACCTAACATGTCTAAATTTTATTGGTTGATGATATTACAACCATATATCATCTAATATTCGTAAATGAGTCATTTTTGTAGGTTTTTAAGTGGGTTTAGATTTATTATAAATTAATATTTTTAAGAATTCCATAGGTGCCCCTCTCCTCCCTTATAAAAGAGAACCTCCTCCCTCTCCTCCTTACACATATTTGATCCTTCAAACTCGGACAAACCCTGCCAAATTATCTTCTCCACTTCCCTTGAAACATCCTAGAGGTTCAGTTCTACTTTAAAGACCAATCTTAGTGCCCTAAGAGGAGGTTTCAAAGAGGCATATCGAAGAAGAGGTAATTTCTTCTCCCGATTCTTTCAAGATTCTTTTTTCGTCAAATTCTTCTTCTTCAGTTGTTTCATTATAAATTAATAACATCAGTATCACCAATATACTGATTTTTTATTATAAATATGAAACAACACCATTTCACCTTCTATCCATCCTACGGAAAAAAATCACCACGCGTGCGTACGTTCGGAATACCGTCTCCACGCCGTGGTGTAATTTGTTTTTCAACCAACACCTTACATGGATGGGTATAATGGTGTAAAGAATAAGCATACATAGTTATTATAACATCATACTGATTCTTATATATTTTATCATCCACTCCAATTCAATTCAATAATTATGGAAACGATATCATCGCTCGTGCGTACGTACGGACTACCGTCTCCACAACGCGATGATATTCATTCTCCATGTAAACCATTTAAGAATGATTATAAAGTATATATAAGAAAAAATAATGAAATATATGACATTATAAAGATACTGGATTTATGTATATATGTATGTCATCTACTTAATTCCATTCAACTTAATAAGGAAACGAAAACAGCGTTTATGCGTACGTACGGCCTACCGTCTCCATGAACGGTGTATTTATTTCCATTTATCGATCTATTATATATATGTATATTCTGAATATATATTATATATAAATCATGTTTTATATTCTGGAATTATGTAATCATGATCTAAGTAATCATATGAATAATTACAAGTCAAAACACGGACGACAAATGAAACGATTTTACCCAAAACACTTTTTAACATGGAATTTACAAAAGAAAGGGTAATATAAAGTCATAAGTGAACCATATATGATATCATAACAATGAATAAGATTCTGTAATAATTCAATGAAATTATTTAAATCATTATAAAGGAGTTTCAGATACATACGAAGCATATCGGACAAAAGGTAAGGGATGATTTTGCAAATCTTATTTTTATCCGAGATTGCATATTTGTAAGTATTTACTTGGGTTATTTCTATCATCCATGTCCATGTTTTATAAAAGTGTTTTCATGTATGTTTAAAGTCCTTTTTACCCATTTTGACTTTTACTACATGGTATGTAAGGAATCTTTCTTTCTTTTACATTACGAGGTACTTTTTGACTTTTCCGGGAAAGGTACGAAAAGAATATTTTTTTTAACTTATACGGCACAAACAAATTTTTATGGTTTTATAAAGCCTTATTTTCATGAAGCTTCATCCAAAATATTTCATGAATATTTTCAAAAAAATCTCTTTATTTTAAAATTGCATGACGTTTTTTTGAAAAGAAATTGATTTTGAAGAAGAATATATATTTTCCTCAGGAATTTATTTCAAGTGTTTTATCAAAACCATTTTCCATAAAAGATGAAATTATTTCATATGTGTATGTTTCAAGTATAATGTCTCTATGATTTACATGGTTTCAATTTTCTTATGATGAAATATCCATTTTTTTTGTAGGGATTATGTGATGATGGGACGATGTTTATGAAATCCATTTTATTATTTTGGTTATGATGAATGTTTTAAGATTATTTTGTGGAAGAAGTAAGAATGATTTCACTATGAGATGGGTGGGACCTATATCTTCCTCCAATTCATTGGGTGAAGATTTATATCTCATGAGATAGACATGGCTGGAATAGCAGGTTAAACCGGTTCAGTAAAACAGAACTGAAACGAGGAGTTAACTCGATTCAGAAAGGGACTTTGTCCACTAAGATGGTCTTGGAAGCAATGCCTTGGCTATTATGGAAATCATTACATGTGCATAATGGATTCCACAATTACATGATTTATTCCTATTTTATGCTATCATGATTTATTTTCCATTATGATCTATGCCTTATGTGCTTCCATGTTTTAAGTCATTGCTCAAGATTTTTATGTTTAAACACTATGTTCATGTTTTTAAGTTCAAATGTATATGGTGTGTTTTATTTTATCCATACTTACCCTTACTTAGCATTTGAGCTCACCCTTTTTATGTTTTATCTTTCCCCATGATTAAAAGAAAAGTTTTAGTTAAGGAAACAAAAAGTGGAAGATCTTTATGGGATATGTTGAAGATCTTTCACCACGATTATAAGATTACGTTCCATGTTTCCAAAGACACTACACTATTACGGTCCTTGTGTGTCTATTTTTTTGTGTATTAAGTATTCCGCTAAAGTAATGTAATGTCCATGTACGTCAATCTTTGGGTCTCTATAGTTGGTATCAGAGGAAAGGATAAGTCAACCTTTGGAAACTAGGATGCGAAAACGTTAGTGAGATCCCTAGAGATATTTCTAAGGTATGTCTAGGGATGTCCCTAAGGATAAGTATACATATAGGATACAGTCCTAGAACTACGGTAATGATCATAGAATTTAACCTAAGATGTTAGATATTGAGGATACTCCTCCTTTTCTATGTTGTTTTCCCTACCATGATTTTTGCCTCTCACACTATTTTTTTGGGTTTTAGAAAATGGCTGGAAACAGGAAGATTCACGATAATGGAGGATATGATAGACAATGGAATGATTTTCTTCCTGAGAAACCAAATAAAACGGGATCTGAAAGTCTAACCATAGTTATTATGCCCAATCAGCAATCTCATAATATGATCAATAATCTCAACTTTGGTATGTTTCCCGACTCAGATAATAAGAGAAATATGGAGTTTCATGATGATCATAGAGGAACGAAAGTTCAATTTCCCTCATGTAAATCATGTGGGAAGAGGAATCAGGGAGATTGTTTCAAAGGAACTGGAAGATGATTTGGGTTTGGAATAGAAGGACACAAAGCCAGTAAGTGCAAAGGAAAAGGTTCAGTTTACACCATGGACAAGGATAATGGTATTGCTACGACATCAACAATGATTAGATGTTTTAAATGTGGAATGTACAGGAATTATGAAAACCAATGCCCTAATGGAAAATCTCATGAAGAGAATCAGCATGGTCATATGGGTAGTATTTATGTGGATGATGATGAGAAGACTACAAATGATATATGAGATGAAAGAAGTGTTGAAGCTCAGTCGGTTGTTTTAGAATGTAGTGGAATGATTGTATGTTTATCGAGAGTTATGTTGTATAGTTAATGGTACTATGGAATAAAGAATCATCTAAGGATTATTACACTATTTTTTTCCTAAAAGTATTTGAAAGTATATGTTGAATGGTACCAGTAACCATGGAAGGTTATTCAGATATTTTTGTAAAGTAGATGATATGCGCATAATGGAATAAGAAGATAATGAGATGTTTGATTGTATTCATGAGCTCATTATTGATATAAGGACTAAGTGATATCATGGTTTAAGTATATAGAATTTTAAGGATTTTGGTATGTGGAAAGTGTTAACTTTTAACAGCATTCATGTTTTCACTAAGGTTCAATGGGTATTCATTTTTCAAGAGAATACATGATTAAGGCCTTCGAATGTTTGGAATGTGACCAACAAGACATATCTTATGATATATGGGGATCAACGATGGTATTAAATCTCTGGTAATCGTTTTCACTATGTTATGAGAGTGGACTGCTGTATTATGGATAAGCCTAAAGATTGGAATGGATTATGTTAAACATAAGTTAGTATTGTTTAAGGATAAAAGTTTTTTTGATATTATTGATGGGATGTTATAGTAATATAGTTTTAGAAAAAGGACAACATGCAGGACGGGGATAGCCCATCGAGTCGTACAAGGCTATAGAACCCACAACCAAAGTTTGACTGGCCTTTATCGCCTACCACTGGCCTACAGGAAGTCCCTGGTTAGTAGAAACTAGTTTTATTTTATCAAGCGGTATGATATATGATGTATAAGTTCATTTTTGGAACCATATACGATTAATCTAACCATAAGATAGACTTATAACTTTTTCTAACCTTTTGTTTGAAAGAGATGGAATGACCCATCATTCTATCACATGATCTGCTGACACATCACGAATAACAAATTCAACTTCATTTCATAAAGGGATGAAGTGGAAATTGTTCAATTCACGAACAACAATGAGATTGTACCAAAATCATGAAATTATTTATTTTAATTCATCAACTTTAGGGAAATGATCTTGAAAACCAAAAATGTTGTCCAAGTTCCCTTATATCCGATTAATCATATGGTACCTTAGATCATCACAAATCAATATCTTTGTGATTGTTGTCTTTTTCATAGCCATGTTCTCTACCACTCTCCATCAGAACTTGATGGTTAGATTTTTCTTCCATATCCATATTTTCACCTATGTTATCCTACATGGAAACCCAGTGATGAGTTAATTTGGGTAACCGTTACATTTCATACTTTAGTTTTTGAAGCCATGTTTTGGTATTCCTTTTTACGATGTGGGTTTCTATTAAACAAACTTTTGAGTAGTAAACAATTTATAACCCCGACAAATTTCGAGGTCGAAATTCATTTTATGGGGTGTAGAATGTAACACCCCGAGAATATATGAAAAATATTCTTTTAATTTCATTAATGCCCTGTGTTTTATGCTACACCAAGATTACCTTGCGCTATACGCAAGACCGTATTAGCTTGAAGTATACGCAACACTATTCTTGGATCGTGTTATACACAATTTTGATAATAGTTATTCTACGCAACATTGAGTATATATATATATATATTCAATGTATAAATTAAATATGTTTGGATTCTGTTATAAAAAACAACGAAGGATTCTGGCACAACACGCAACCCTGACTTGACTTTTATTACACGCAATCGCGACCTTCCTCGATAGCGTGTGTTGTACGTAATACCGGGTTTTACTAAGCAAAGATATATTATTATAATATTGTTATGAACTAGCCATTATGAATAGTATTAACTAAATTTTGAATTTTATAACATTATTATTCATCTTACACATTTTCTAGAACATGGTATAAGAACAAAATAAATTTTTCGGGTAAAATAAGTATTTTTAAAAAAATGCAGTTTTGCCGCCTTTTGATGGCGCACCCATGTTAAATCTAGTTTTGAAATGTATATAAGTTCAATTTGAAAAAATAAAATTCTTCTTTGGAATCAAGAAATAAAAATTTTCTTTGGATAAATTTTTCATATTATTCTGGTAACTTTCATATTTTGATGAATAGTAAAAACACACTATATTTTAATTAAAATCAATTTTTTTATTGCAATAATTTATATGGTTAAATTATAATATTGAATGGTTATAAAGTATAAATAGAATATATTTTTACCATTTAATATAATTTATGTCATTAGCATTGATTTTACATTAAATTCGTAGGTTAAATCAATTCAATCTTTTGCAATGTTCTAAAGAAAAACCCGTTTTCTTTCGACAACGGGATTAATTTTAATTTAATTTCTGAAACTTTTGTGTACTGAATTTGGAAAAATGGATTCCATATTTGGAATCAGTGGGTAAAAATTCTGTTAATAATCTACTTATTATTTTTGGGAATTATGAATAGTAACTATGGTAAATTTTATTTACCATAGATAAAGGTAAATCGGGTAATTAAGGGTAAATAAAATATTATAAAATTACCCTAAAACGTGCCAAAATTCTATTGGATTCATAAAGGTAGACCCATATAACCTAAGGGTCGGATTAGATTCATTTTATGGACTTTTGACCATGAAAATAATTTAATTATTATTAAAACCAAAGAAAGTGACAACATATCACTCTCTTAAATCTTATAAGTATATTAATTTTACATTAGTGATAAACTTCATGAAACTTCGAACATGAATAGTCTCCAGAAATATAAGGAAATTATCTACATCATATGAATTTATTTATAATTTTTAGGAATTAAATAATTATCATTAATTGTAACAAAATAGTGATGCAGAAATTGTTTATCTAGTGAAAAATCAAGAATATAGTTTTTATTAAACTAATAGTAACCATAAAATTCCCAAAACCCTGACCAAAATTTATTTTTCATGTACATATAAACCATAATCATCCAATGGTAGAATATTGGACAATTTGGAGCCTTATAAAAGCAATTATGACACTTATACTATTTTATTTTAAATGATGCCAAAGTTGTCACCTTCATAATTTAATAAATATAACAATTTAAATATTGTGATTTTAAGATGATAAATTCTAGTAAAAGTATTATTATGAAAGTTAATAGATTTAGATTCATCATAGGATTTTTTTTTTAATTTTTATGCAACAAATAAGTATATTAAATAATTATATAAAAATGTTGCAGTAATTTATTTATTAAGAGATAAACCAAATAAATGGTTTTCAAAATAATAAAATAAATATTATATGAACTATTTAATGTGATAAACTTCTTTTCTAGATACATATGACCTTTTATGATTCTAGTAAAGCTTTTGGTTCTAACATATCTTCTATATATAGTTTATTTAAATTCAAATAAATGAATAGTGTCAAAATTGACACTATTGTTATTTTATAAAAATAATATATTATAAATTTTTTTAAAAATAAAAAATATATTTAAAAATTATAAATTTAAATTTATATGGTATACAATGTTATAAATAATCCAATTATGGACAATTCACAAAAAATAAGTAATTATTTGTTATAATTAAATTTTAGAATGTGATTACCACAAATAAAATTAAATTGACTAAATAAGGACAAATCAAGTTGATAATGTTTAAGATAAATACCTAACATGTCTAAATTTGATTGTTTGATGATATTACAACCATATATCTTCTAATATTCGGATATGAGTCATTTTTGGAGGTTTTTATGTGGGGTTAGATTTATTATAAATTAATATTTTTAAGAACTCCAAAGGTGCCCCTCTCCTCCCTTATAAAAGGGAACCTCCTCCCTCTACTCCTTACACCAATTTGAGCATTCAAGCTCGGAAAACCCCTGCCAAATTATCTTCTCCACTTCCATAGAAACATCCTAGTGGTTCTGGTCTACTTTAAAGGCCAATCTTAGTGCCCTAAGAGGAGGTTTCAAAGAGGCGTATCGAAGAAGAGGTAATTTCTTCTCCCGATTCTTTCAAGTTTCTTTCTTCTTCAACTTCTTCTTCTTTAGTTGTTTCATTATAAAGTAATAACATAAGTATCACTAATATAATTATTTGTTATTATAAATATTAAACAACCCCATTTCACCTTCTATCCATCCTATGGAAAACAAAATCACCGCGTGTGCATACGTACGGAATACCATCTCCACGCCGTGGTGTAATCTATTTTTCCACCAACACCTTACATGTATGGGTAGAATGGTGTAAATAATAACTATACATAGTTATTATAACATCATAATGTTTCTTATATATTATATCATCCACTACAATGAAATTCAATAATTAGGGAAACGATATCATCGCTCGTGCGTACGTACGGACTACCATCTCCACGACGCGATGAGATTCATTCTCCATGTTAACCATTTAAGAATAATTATAAAGTATATATAAGAAATAATAATGAAATATATGACATTATAAAGCTACTGTATTTCTGTATATATGTATTTCATCTACTTAATTCCATTCAACTCAATAAGGAAACGAAAATAGCGTTCATGTGTACGTACGGCCCACCGTCTCCATGAACAGCATATTTCATTCCATTTATTGATCTATTATATATATGTATATTATGAATATATATTATATATAAATCATGTTTTATATTCTGGAATTAAGTTATCATGATCTAAGTAATCATATGAATAATTACGAGTCAAAACACGGATGACAAATGAAACGATTTTACCCAAAACACTCTTTAACCTGGAATTTACAAAAGAAAGGGTAATATAAAGTCATAAGTGAACCATATATGATATCATAACAATTAATATGATTCTTTAATAAGTAAATGAAATTATTTAAAACATTATATAGGAGGTTCAGATACATATGAAGCATATCAGACATAAGGTAAGGGATAATTTTGCAAATCTCATTTTTATCTGAGATTGCATATTTGTAAGCATTTACTGGGGTTATTTCTATCATCCATGTACATGTTTTATAAAAGTGTTTTCATGTATGTTTAAAGTCATTTTTACCCATTTTTGACTTTTACTAAATGTTATGTAAGGAATCTTTCTTTTTTTTACGTTACGAGGTACTTTTTGACTTTTCTGGAAAAAATATGAAAAGAATGTTTTTTTAACTTATACGGAATGAATGAATTTTTACGGTTTTATAAAGCCTTATTTTCATGAAGCTTCCTCTAAAAAATTTCATGAATATTTTCAACAAAATCACTTTTTTTTAAAATTTCATGACGTTTTGTGAAAATAAAATTGATTTTGAAGAAGAAAGTATATTTTCCTCAAGAATTCATTTGAAGTGTTTTATCAAAACTATTTTCCATCTAAGATGAAATTATTTAATATTTGTATGTTTCAAGTATAATGACTCTATGATTTACATGGTTTCAATTTTCTTATGATAAAATATCCATTTGTTTTATATGGATTATGTGATGATGGGATGATGTTTATGAAACCCATCTTATTATTTGGGTTATGATGAATGTTTTAAGATTATTTTGTGGCACAAGTAAGAATGATTTAACTATGAGATGGGTGGGACCTATATCTCCCTATAATGCGTTGGGTAAAGATTTATATCTCATGAGATAGACATGGCTGGAACACCAGGTTAACCCCGTTCAGTAAAACAGGACTAAAACGAGGAGTGAACTCGATTCAGAAAGGGACCTTGTCCACTAAGATGGTCTTGGCAGTAATGCCTTGGCTACTATGAAAATCATTACATTTGCTTAATGGATGCCAGAATTACATGATTTATTCCTATGCTATGTTATCATGATTTATGATCCATTATGATCTATGCCTTATGTGCTTCCATGTTTTAAGTCATTGCTTAAGATTTTTATGTTTAAACATTATGTTCATGTTTTTAAGTTCAAATTTTTATGGTGTGTTTTATTTTATCCATGCTTACCCTTAATAAGAATTTGAGCTCACCCTTTTTATGTTTTATCATTCCCCAGGATTAAAAGAAAGGTTTTAGTTAATGAAACAAAAAGTGGAAGATCTTTATGGGAGATGTTGAAGATCTTTCACCATGATTAGAAGATTACGTTCCAAGTTTCCAAAGACACTAAACTATTACGGTCCTTGTGTGTCTGTTTTTGTTATGTATTAATTATTCCGCTAAAGTAATGTAATGTCCATGTACGTCAAGCTTTGGTTCTCTACTACGTCCACGAGGACCCCCCCCCCCAGGATCCTCCTGATGAGCCATTCAGTTTTAAATTTTAGGCATTTACTATGTGTGATTCACGAATCCCTTTCACGGAGCAATGTAACGGAACTCGTTCATAGAGATGTTTCGTGGATCCCACCCCCGACCTTACAAAAGAAAGTCATTAGGCGTTGTCGCTGAGTCGGAGACTCACTGGGTGCTATGAAGCAGAAGCTCTGATTCCCAGAGTGAAAGCACGGAGTACGCGGAGTTCCCGAATTGAGAGCGCTACATGCCAAAGTCACAGAGGAGAGAAAGGAAAAAAGAGATTTCAGATCCCCTTTTTAAAGGTGACAACCTTCGGAGCTTCACGGCGCGTCCATGTTGCGCCATGCTTCATGTCGTGCCCAGCCGGTACATTGCCTAACCGCATTGGGAGCCCTCTTCGTGGACCAGCTTCACGGACAGTGAATGATTTTAGCGATTGACCCTCAGACATTGACCGTTGACTTCTCCTTGGATCCAAGTCTTATGGGGGGAATATTTTGATGCCAAAAAATTGGGAAGAAGAAGAAAAAGTGAGAATCCTTCAAGGCTACCTTGTGTAGCCCTATCGCTGAGCCCCATGGCCCCGCGCCCGTCGCAGAGTGAGGAGGCTGGATGCTCTATGAATGCCTCTAAATATTGTGAGCCCACTGCAGAGCAAGGATGTGGTATCCTCTGTGAGCCGATTTGAATTTCACGACCACGCTGTGGAAGGTGAGGTGGGATGCTCTATGAATGGATTAGACATTTACGAGACCGCTGCGTAGTAAGGAGGTGGGATGCCCCGCAAACCCCTTTGATGTTCACGAACACGCCATGGAGTGACCTCTGGCTTTGGGCCAAGTGATCTCTGCTTCATAGAACCTATTGCCTATAAATACAGGGCTCCCCTCGAGCCCAAAAGATGGACAATCTGACCTTTCACCTTCTGAGCTCCCAAATCACGAAACACTTCTTTCTCTACAAACCATGAGATACTTAAGGTACATTATCATTGCGAAGTACCTCCACCTTTTCTATAACTGTTCCCCTCTTCCGAGAGTGATGCCTTTCACAAATCCCACAGACCTTCATGAAGGAAAGAGATCCCCATGGGGACTCGGGTCATCGCGAAGCGTTTCTTCTTCGCAAAATGCCCACCAAAAAAACATGACTCACATGCTATGGAAGTGTCACTATTCTTCGTGAAGAATATTGCTTCACTACACCATACCTCGCGAGGAACCCTTGATTCGCGAGGAATTACTTTGCGAATGACTTTACACTTCTCAAAGTTCCTCCAATATGCACCAATACCATATGCCTAGGCTATGATACTTCACTTCGCGAAGCACATCCCTTTACGAAGCCCTTACACTTGATGGAGCACCAGAGCTTCACAAGGAATCTACATATGAACCCCTCTTCTCTGAAACTCCTATTCCCGTGCATCCCATCAGGTTTGCATGAAGCAATTTCAAAGACCCATGGATGATACTACCCATTGATTTCCTTCTCCTCATGCTTCATCGCATAGGCACGCTAATGGCTATTGCTTCTTCGCATAGCCATGCTAACATTGACTCCCAGTGGTTCGCTCCATAACAACCCCTCGCCACAGTGTTTCTTGTCCCTTCTTGTCACCTGGTGTAGAGGGTGCCTGTTTTGTATGTACTAGGGGTGCGGAGTAAACCCACCCCATCTGAGTTGCAGGACGTTAAACTACCAAGAACCTTCTTCCTTAGCACACGACGTTAAACTGTGACCTCACCCTATGCCTCGCACGCAGGGTACCCCAACTTGGAAATTCTCTATGCCCACTAGTCTCCACAGGGGTAAATTCATTCCTCACATGGAATTAGATACTCTTTATCGGATTGGCGTTTGTACGGGGGAAAGGGAAACCACCTTGGTGCAATCCCCTAGCTTTCCTTTCAAGAAGAAGCACCTATGCTCCTCCTCTCTTATTGGGTTCCAAGTCCCTCTCCCATTGGGCTCTTCCACCATCAGGTCCTCCACCCTTGTGTAAGTCCCAATATCTATCCCCCTCGGTGGAGAACCATGAATAAGCCCATGTTTCCTCTTTGGGTCGCTAACCACGCATGTTCCCCAATTCACATCCCACAGATTCACCTTTCACTACGTGATCGTTAGGTCTTTGTTGTCTCTTATTTCTCACACCAAGCATGACTCATGTCATCTTAGAGAAAGCATCAACCATGACATCCTCTCTAACAATACTAGAGTGTAGTCCCCAAACACCATATTGAACAACATGGTCTTTGATCCTTGCCAAGGTGAGGTATGTAGGAATCCTCCCTGGGGTTCAACCCCAACACCTGGTCATTCCGACCCACTTCATGTTGGTTCCCACACCACATGAACTACGAGGTATTTGATCCTTTCTATGGAAATGTACATATGAATCCTCCATGAGGTTCATTTCCACCACTTATCAGGGCCCCAGGTCCTCCTTCACGTTGGTTCACCCCAGCCCTACATGATGTTAAAATGTGGACCTCAATTAGCGGTAAGCCATTATCTCCCCTGATCAGTGGTAAGCCGTTGATTTCCCCAGATAGCAGTAGGCTGTTTCACCCACCTGAACTATGTGGACTATGCTCCTCACCAATGTGATGTACGTAGGAAGCCTCCCTGAGGTTCAAGCCCACCACCCATTGGTTTCGACCCCTTTCACGTCAGTTCACCAAACTCCTCCATGAACCACAATGTCTTTGATCCTTTCCAAGGCATGGTAAATAGTAAGCCTCTACTATGTTCAAGCCCACCATCCATTTGGACCCCAAATCCACCTTCGCGTAGGTCCACCAACCCCCATCCTATATGAACTATGTGGGTTTGATTTTTGTCTCTTAGGTAGGGTACGTAAGAATATTCCCGGAGGATCAACCCCATCCAGTGGTAAGCCGTTGTGACCCCCACCCAACCATAAGCTGTTGTGACCATATCCAGTGGTAAGCCGTTGTGACCTCAATCAGTGGTAAGCCATTATGTCCCCCAGTAAATGGAAATTAATTGTAATCCCATCTGTTTGGACCCTCATCATTGGTCTGTTCTAGTGACATCATACCAACTTGGGCTGCTAACCATACATGGGCCCCATACACATCATTGGGTTGTCCCCCTCTATGTAAGTTCCAAATTCAAGGCCATTTCCTAGTTTTCCCTTCGAGCCTATGTGTTTAGGGAAGGTCATACCCCAACCTAGAGGTTCTATTTCCTCTTGGTCTAATACATGTGTCTATTCTCATGGGCCACCTCCTTAGCCATCCATTCGCCATACCAAACTACTCGAACTTTGAATTCATTCCAAAGGGATAAGTAGAAAGTATCCTCGAGACTCATGCCCAACATTACCATCATACTCACGGTGGTTCTATCCCATCCACCATCTACTTCTTTCAAACAAAACATCATCCATATGGATTCTTACTTGGGCTACCACATCCTAGTTAGGTCATGAAAACTCACCCCCCCCCCCAACATCAGTGTTCCCTCCAGAGTTCGCACCCATATAATCCACTTTAATCAGTGTTCTGATCAGTCTGAACCATCTCTGCTAGACGTTAAACATGCGAAATACCCAATGTTTAACATGGGAAGCTGAGGAAAACATCAAATACATGCCTATGGCATAACATTCCCCTCATTATACGTGGGATGAATTAGGCTTCCGCACCCTTGAGAAGCCCTATAATAGCGGGAAGAAACCCATACGAGCCAGTGTCCCAGCATCCAGACACGCCAGTGATGTCCAACGTGACAACTCCCCTGACCGAAGGTTGCTGCCCTGACTGGACACATTGGAATGTCCTGACAGAAGTAGTGTAACTAACTGGTGACCATTAAGATATTTCACTAGTAAGAGTTTCACGAACAACGTCGTAAATATATAAGGGAGAACCGGACTAGGTGAAGAGTTATGAGGAGGAATCCACGAAAGGAAGAACTGGCATCCCATCATCCTATTTTAATCAAGTGTCAAACGTCCCTGGAAAAAGAATGTATGCCACCCACCTTTGGAAAACAAGAATGCAGGGCAACGAAACAATGCCTTTCATACTCAAGCTGACGAACACGCGCGCCTCGGTGAAAGCATCAAAAAAACATATATTTATATATGAAAACATATATATAATATCAATAAATTAGAATTATAATGTTATATATATCATATAATTTCCAAAAAAAAGAATCTTTAATAAATTCCATGTAGTGATTGAATGAATCACATTGCATTGAGGGGGTGGTAGTCCACACTTCCCCAAATGATATTATCGTAATAACACAAAATGGAAATTATAATGATATGTGTTGTAAAATAAATTATGAAGAATTAAAACCTTATAAATATCTTATATATTTTATATAAATAGAGTATCCATCATAATTCTCATCACTAGAGATGGTGAAGGAAAAAAATGACAAACATTATTTTGTGAGGTGACAGTTAGTTGTACACATAAATAGTATGTTTGTTACCCATTAGATAGTGGTGTGTGTATGTGTGTTGGTTTAAACCATATACTGAAATCATACTATTTTATTTATTATAATTTTCATATAGAATCATGGAATAATAATATTTTAGGGGGTGGCTAATGGAAATAAAATAAAATAACTTGAGGAAGAAAGTTATCTCTTATTTTTGTAACTCCATTTGATTTCACCAAGGGGATTCCAAAAACTTATTTCATCCAATGGGTAGGATTCTTGGATGAGGTTATATATTTTTAAGAGCTATTGGTGTAGATCATGGTCGATCCAAAGTGGCTTGAAAGGAGTGAATAAGTGTGAGGAGCGGAGGCCATTTTATAGTGGATGATGAGTGGTACTCTTGTAAGTTGTGGAAAAGGGAATTACACTCCCATTTTCCCCTGTACAGTGGATCCCATAATGTTCCAATGTCGATAAAAGTGATTATATAGTCTAAATATGGACATAAAATGGATTTTGGATAGGTTTTTAGGTCATTTCGACCCTTATGATTAATGTTTAGTCCTTTGTTGAGATTAATTTCACCTTAATCAATGTAATTAATTATAATTACATTCACTAATAATTTTGAAAAAAAACTATGTTTACCTAAATATAAAAAATAAAATATAATGATTCAAAATATTTAATATTTTTTTTCTAAATTCTTATAAAAAAATTGTTGGAAATTAATTTAAATTTAATTCCACAACTGAGTCGATAATCAGGGTTTTTGAAGTAAAAATATTCAAACATTTGTTGTGGTTTTACATTCAATTGCAATGTTAAAGTTATTAAAAATACCCAAATTGGGTTTATTTCTAGAAATAAGAAATGTTTAATATTTTAATAAAATTTAAAAAGTAAATTATCTTTATAAATAAATTATATGAAAACCATTTTGAACTAAAATTTAGTATTTCCATTGTTTTTTAAAAATTGAAACTTCACAAAAAATTGAAAAATTTACCCTAACACAATTCTTATGTTCATTTAATAAATATAATTTTCTTGACATGTTAAATATATAAAAAAATCCTACAATTGTATTTAAAATTGATTTTCCATTAAAAGGCGGTAAAAACTTCTTAATAAAATATAGGGGTTTTTTCATAAAATTGGGATTTCTCCTATCTTATTCATATTAAATATGTTTGATGAATATAAAATATATTTGATTTAATATATAACATTATATTAAATTAATATCAGTCATAAATTTTATTTAATTTAATTTATTATGGTAAAATAGATTTGTGACCATAAAAACAATATTATTTCTTGGTATATTCAATAGGTTTTTATATTCATTTGTAATTAATTTTTAACCAATGAATTAATATTTTATTGGTGTAATCCATATATTTTCATAAATGACTTAAAATTATTCATAAATTCTAATTAAATGGCTAGGTTATGTCTTTCTATATTAAATAATAATATTTGAATAATATATTATTGTTTGTTAAAATATGGTCTTCAGTTGATACATAAGACATAAAAGAAATTCATTTGTGTGTCTAATGCAAGATAACCTCAATATTCTATATAGAGAAAGATAAAATTTATTTTCTGTGTTCTAAAAAAATACCTTGGTTCAAGATGAACATAGTTTTTTAATATAAAATAAACCTTTTTCAGTGATGCATGAAAGAAAAATATCAAAAAGTATAATGTAATTCAAAAATAATTTTAAAAAATCATGGGATTTTATATTCTGCCTTCCTCAAAATTAATTTCACTCTAAAAATTTTAATGTATTATTAAAAGATTAATACATGCATGTTTCATTCATAGAAACCCACATCGTAAAATTGAATACAAAAACATACCTTAAAAAGGTAAAGTTAGAACCATGAAGGTTAAACAAAGTAATATATAACTAGGTTTCCACATAGGAGAACATAGGTTGTGAGTTAATATTGGACGTGGATTAAAAGTATAAATAGTAATAAGTATTGATTGATTTCATTAATAAAAAACAAATTAATGATCAAAGAAATTTTTATGGTGTCAAAGTCAGAAACTTATGAAGATTTAAAAGGACACCAGTTCAACAAAAATTAAGTTATTAGGAAAACTATATTTTATCAAATACTAATGTTTAATAATTGTTTAATATACCAAGTATATAAGAAAATATAATTTCTCTATATATTTATATAAATAAAATTTCACCCTTTAGCAATTGTTTTTTATATTTATGATTCATCGATTACTTCATGAAAAGGATTTATAGAAATTAACTTTGATGAATGATGTACTAAAATTAAATTTTAGAAGATCATAAAATTCATAGAAAAATTAAATGAATAACTTTTTGTTTTTGAATATTAATTAAAATCAATATGGTTAGTACATTAATCTATAAATGTTAAAATTAACTCTACTAGTTCATTATTATTATTTAATCGTCAAAAATAAATATGCATTTTCATTGAAATCATGTCGGACAGTGGTAGCCATAAATCCATAATTGTCCTTCAATCTTGTTTTCAAGACATGTGTCCCTGAGAGACATGATTTTTTGTCACCTGATATACATGATTTACTTTTATAAAATGACAAAAATTTAATTTCCAAAATAAATCTTATGGACAACCTTGAAATATGATTAATCACTAAATATCATTTTATTCATGGTTTTCAATATAATCGCAATACATATATAACTCATCAGATGTTTAAAAAAAATTCATGAATGGTTATCCATATAACCCATTATAATGATGAAAATAAAAAACATAAGAATGAATGTCCTGAAATAATCTTAACATTGGTTACCAAAATAAAATAAAGTAGCCATAGGTTGTAACATTATAAACATGTGGATACCATCATCATGTATTCTCTTAAAACATGGTAATAACCTGAATTACCATAAATCCATATTGAAAACATTCATGTTTCCTTATTCAATGAATATTGGATAAATTCATTAAATCAAAAAAAAACTACACATCATCCATGATAGCACAAACATCCTTTCAACAAGTCCTTAATTAGTTCCAAGGTAATTAGTACCTACCAATGTACTTATTAATTCACATATATCTTTATCCAACCTACATTATTATAAAATAAGGAACATATTGAGGGTAATATTTCCCTTAATCATTCAATCTCCATGGATATAATCTTTAGATTAAATCTCTTTTATATTCCATTGTAACCCTTCAACGTCTTCATTTAATTCCGTAAAAAACATTAACTAAAAAATCCTTATATATTTCACCATTCATATAACATAATTCATTAATTAAATACAAAAAAACTATTATAATTCCACTTCTTCTTTATTATATTAACAAGGTTATTTCATCTTATTACACAATAACTATTTCTTTTCACATTCCTTCGATAGTCTCATTATCATCGGTAATGTAACCATCACTAGAACCACCTTGTTGATTCTCATAATAATCTATGATCTTAAGAAATTTATTTTAACAATGAACATTTAATCTACTCTAAAAAAACATAATATTCGATGAGGTATTAAAGAGGAAAATATTTTCATCAATTTCATTAACCAAACTCTTCAATTTTCTTTTATAGTTACCTTCATTGTGTACTTATTTTATATAGTGAAAACACAGTCTTGTTCCTCTAAGAAATCTACATAGGCGATTCTTTTCACATTATTAATATAATGGAAACTAAATCTTCTTTCCTCAAAAGTCTCCATTACATAAAATGTCAGAAAACTAATTATTTCCCTTCCTTGTTGAGTCCGAGGTTTGATTAAGGTACACATTGTTGATGATATTCCATGAAAAGTGATTTGGAATGATCACAACATCCTTCACTCCAATTATCATCCCATTTGATTGTTCATCAATAGATTTTACATCAAACTCAATGTTAATAAAGTTCCATTTAGTTCCGTCCATTGAAAAAAAACTATGAATAATTTAGTAAGAAACAATTATCATATTGATGAATTAGATAACCATGGAATCAGATTATATGACCTCTAAATATTGAAACCTTTCTTAAACTATCACTCTTTAGGTTTATCATATCATATTCATAACCAACTCTTATTAAAATCTTTCATGATGCTTCATTAAGATTTTTCGAATTCCCAATGAATACCCACTGAGAGTGTCTAACCTGGTGTGCATCAAGTCTCATTGTAGTGTACTAGATTAACCTAGGTTAGTCATGGTAAATCTTTTTAGAGTTTCTAACATTGGTGCATTTGTACCAGATTTGCATCCACTTGTAATATCCAGACATGGATGTATTTCTAGGAAACCACTCACTATATCCATTAACAAAATTCCAGGAAATTTTCTGCTTTTTCTCCATAGCCTTAATCATATCCTTTTACATATCATTAGATTTATCACTATGTTTTTCTCATCAAATTTTATATAGTAAATCATTACCCTTTCTCTTATACCAACATTAGATACCCTCACTTTCCATATTTGAGAATTACATAACATTTGTGGAATACATAAAACACTATACAAATAGATTCCCGAAGACTATATTAGTCTTCTTGGTGTAGAAATATAGAATCATAAACATTATTACATTGGTGAGCTGCATTATCTCTAACTATATTCTATAATAATTGCACCCCTCTAAGAAATATCATATATTAAATATTTCATCATAACCTGGGAAAGAAACATAAAAAGGGGTAATCTCAGATGCTCAGTAAGGTTAAAAAGGAATATATGTAAGAATAAACATGAAAATAAGAGTATAATAACATTATCATTAAATTATAATATCATTCCATGAACATCAAATATCATTAAAAAATCATGAAATAAAGATCCACATTTCATAAGACACGAATCATAAGAGAATCCGGATCATCGGTTGTGAAAGAATAACATCGGAGAAAGACATGTTATTATGGAATACACATAAAAATAGAAAATAATATGTCACGAATACCTTCCAATACCTTTGTACCATTTTATTTTGGGCCTATGACCCTTGTACCGTCTTCAGGCATGGGCTAAAACCCCATGTACCCTCTTATTTTCATGATTGGACTACAACTTGTGTACCCTATTACATTCATGCTTGAGCTATAACCCGTACACATGCTTATTAACTGGTTTGGGTATCACCCTACATACCTTATTGTTTTAGGGCTCGAGATACAACTAGTTTACCCTTTCTGTTCATATAACATTTATCATTACCCTATTCCACTTGAATAATATACTCCATCATCCTATAAAAATCCCCATTCCCATATACCATATATTCCCAAACTCTTGAGCCATACAGTCAGTAGAAGCCTTGCCTTGGGAATATCAAACCATCAGAATAAATGTATGACATTCTGAAATAGGTAGTGTTTCCCCTACCCAATATCTCAGTCCAAGATACAGTCCATATTTCATTATTACTCGTAGAAGAACTCTTTTACTCCCACCAAATTCAATTATATTTAAATAATGATGTAAATTTATCTATTTTTATCAAGTGGAGATCATTCCCCTAGAATTATTAGTCTTGTTTTTCATTCATAGAGAATGATATCTAAGAAGTCATATAACGAAACATCAGACCCCTATATGATTCAAGAAGACTCGATACTGCTGGAATCCTAAGGGATATAACTGAAAATGTTTTTTTGGATATCCATCATCCAAATTCATCCCCTTATACATTTAGGATATATGGATGTTGATTTATCTCCCACAAATCTACCAATTTAAGGGTATAAAAAATGATAGAAAATAACTCTTGGGTTGATCAAGCTCAAAACATTGTCTGTAGATCTCACATAAAATTATGTGTTAATGGTTATCTTGAAAGAAACTGCATATAATGAATTTCTTACAAGGAATTTTCTTTATATCCTAGTTGAGGTATGTTCAAAATTCCATAAGTATATGAAATACCCGATCAAAGGAAATTTATACATATTATACGATGATCGTTCCCCCTTCGAACATTGTTAACAAACATACACTAAATAAGGATTCTATAAAAGGGAATAAAAAAACAATGGTATATGAAAATATATATTTTAATGCTCCGACATTTGTTGGGACCACCCATTAAAATTTCTAGAGTATTATCAATAGTGATTATGTGCTACACATAAATCTAATTGAGGAAATAGACCTGATCCCAGATGACAAATCCCCTTCTATCTCTAGTGAGGATGTAAAAGATAACAAGCTTCAGAATTTCTCTACCATGTATCTAGTATAAAGGGATGATAAGATTCTTCACATGGACTCCCTCATCTTGACAGTAATATATATTCCCTTATATTACCTACTTTATTTCGAAATTCCTCCACAGACTCAGTGGTGGAAGAAGATAATGATGACCTTATGAACTCTCTAATGGAATTCGAGTAATGAGTCTCTTCTACCATTGATGAGATTTGGTAGGTGAATATTGGAAATTAAATAACCTATGACCTATAGGGATTAGTGTATCCATGACTCTAAAAGATAATGATATATTCACTTAGTTTCTAAGGGAACACTGATATGTTTTCCCTTGAAACTATACAAAAATTCCTAGAATTAATAAAATTATTTATATGCACCATCTCAGCTTACCAAATGACCAATGAGCCTTCAAACAAGGATCCATGAAAATGAATCCCCCCCCCCACATTCCACAATCATAGAGGTAGATTTTGATAAATTTATCATATAATACTATTTCCAAGAAGTGAAATACCCATGTTATATCACCAACATCATCCCTATCAGGAAAAAGAATATTCGAATTACGGTTCTCATGGATTTTAGATACCTTAATTGAATTTTCCAAAAGTATTAATTCCAATTTCTAATCATAGAACTATATATCAATTAAACAATATGATTCCAATACATTTTCCTCAAGGATGGGTATTCAGGTTACAATTAGATAAAGATATCCGCTAAAGATGAGGAAGACACTATAATCAGAGAACCTCTAGGGACATTTTTCTATCAGGTCATTCCATTTGGATTATATAATGATGGTACTACTTAACAATGCACTATAAATTATATTTGTATTCCCCTATTGGGTTGAATAATAGAATATTATGTCGATGTCCTAGTTTTCAAATCTCGATAGTGATGTGGTCACTTCGTGAATATTCAAATACTCTTCGATAAGTTGTCGAAACTCATGTTTGATGTTAAAAACTCAAATATTCATGATCAGTGTAACATTAGTAAAGTTACATGGCATTATCGTATGTCACCATGTTATTGAGGTTAACCTGAGAGAACAAGAAAAATACTATAAATATCCCCCCTTGGAATCTCAAATAAGTGTAGGGGATCCAAGGTAACCCCATCTACATTCACAATTTCATAGAAAATCCAAAAAAAATACTCCCCCTTATCAATGATAATGATGAAAGTAATTTCCTATTGATGTTATATTAACTACTGATAATCATTAATGAGTCTCAAGGGATATATGTTTAACCAACAGGTTAGGATGCCACTGGTGGAAGGAAAACCACTCATGTTATATGTGTCCTCCATAGAATCATAGATTAGATATATCCTCAAATATAATAATGATCCAGGATATGAGAACAGTCTCTACTAACAAAGATAAATGATTATAAGATCTATGAACTGATATTTTAATGTCAAAAACAACTACCTCGCACTCGTATATTTAGTGAAAAATATGATCCATTACATGTAGCACCATAAATCCCACCTAGTACCTCATATTGATTTGGTCATGTACATCGTTGGATTCCTCATAGAAACTAGTCAGTTGGCCTGATGGGTGGCCATTTTGAAATAATACATCATTAAGTTCATGTCATAGAAGTTAGTGAATGTATAGGCACTGTCTGGTTTTCTCTCTACATATCTCACCCTGGAATTTACACCAATGGAAACTATGATTTGAGATAAAGAGGATTTCTATTCCCATGAATCTCCCCAGACATGGGAGATGTATTTCAATGGTGTCTTCAGATGTCCTATTAGAAAAATGATTGAAAATACAAATTACAATAAGTTTTTCATAGGGATTGTATATTTATATATAAAAATACATATTTTTTCATTCTCTTTCCCAATATTTTAAGGATTCATGAGTGATTAGAGACCAATAAAAGGGGATTTTCAATCATTGATAAAGCGTATCATTGGAAAATATTCAATTAAAAATGAAAAAATCGGTCCCAATCTCTGGATATATCATGGAAATATTGGATAATTTCCCTTTTGAGCCCACATTGCATCATGTTACTCCATAAGAGATTGTTCATGATGACGCATTGGCTAATGCATCCATTATCTTGGCTATCCTTGATCAAGAGGAAGCAGACTTTGGTATCAATCAGCAAAGGATAGTCTCATTGATCATTGTCTGTGAAATGGAAAAAAATAATCACATTATATCTAACCCATGTGTTGATGCTCCTTTCCATCATAAAAACTAATGACTGAAAAAGGGTATACCTTATCACAAAAAGATTTATCCTTTGAAGAAACATCAATAATTGACAAAGGCATGAACAACGATTGTTTTACACATGGGTCATGCAAGTTTCATTATGTTCGCGCGAGTATACTTGTGGGCTACATATTGGGCGTCCAGGTGACTTGCGCGCCCTATTTTATTTTCACCCACGGTATTCAATATTGTATAAATACCGCTTGTGGGCCCCCCATTTCGGAGATAAAACATTCCAAAATTCATATTTAAACTCTCGGTGCCCTAGTCTCCACATGATTTCTTCCGAACACTTCTAAGTTAATTTCTTACCTATAATTTAATATCAAAAGAGGGGGAACAAGGTTTAAGTGTTGAAATTCACCAACACTTGCGCGCCTAATTGTCTAAACCTTAAGGGAAATAAACACACTAGTGCGCCACCTTATCCCATCAACAAAACATGCGCGCCACACTTTTGGAAGCCTTTAGGGATAATACTAAGGGCTTGAGCCAAGTCTCACCCAAGTATTACCATATGGGTTAACCGTTGCGCAAGTACACATGTGTCACACATGTATACCCTCATGACCAGTACTTGCGCACTCCAACAGGACTCGTGCGCCTACCTCTTTTTGAGTGGCTCTCCTGCTTATTCTGTTCTTTTCTTCAAATCCACCTCTCCTCTTCAATATTTAGCCATCAAAACCCTCTTCAAGTCCATTTTTGGAATGGTTCCTTTGTTGGCTTCCTTATCAGAAAGTAATTCTATGGAACATCTCTCAAAACCTAGTGATTTACACATATTTATGTCACTATGGTTAGATATTTAATTCATTCAACCTCATCCTTTAAATATGAGAAGATATTTAACATGGGCATCTTCCTTAGGAGTAATCCCCAATTTCCCTAACCTAGGCCTCCTTTTTAGGAGTATGCCCCAGTCCAAATTCCCATAATATGGGCATCCTCCTCAGGAGTATTCCCCAATCATAATTTTCCTTAAACTTGGGAATCATCCTCAGGATTAAGCCCCAATCTCAAATTCCTCCAATTTTTTCCTCCTTCTCAGGAATAATCCCCATGTTCCCCAAGCCCTCGTAACCTAGGACTCTTTTTTAGGAGTAATCCACATTCTTAATTTCCCTTACCTGGGCCTCCTCTTAAGGATTAATCCCCAGTATTAATTTAATTTTGATTTGTGCTTCCTTATCAGGGGTAAAACCCAATCATTAGACTCCTCTAATTTGGGCATCCTTCTCAAGAGTATTCCCTATGTTAAGTATCCAAACCTCCATAAACCACATATACATTTATGTACCTTGTTCTTGGGTACCTTCTCTGGTGTAAATCCCAATCCTCATATATCTGGGCAGTCATAAATACATATTCCCCACATTATTTCTTATGATTGCATCATTCGTGGCATAATAGCCAGGTTTTACTGATACATATTGTTTCTCACACCGAGAATGACTCACGTGAGATTAGAGCGTAAATGTAATTATGAAATTTATCTATGGACCATCAATCATGCATAAACCACATACTTCATTACACCAACTACATGGGTTCTGATTCCTTTTCTAAATAAGGATATGTATGTAGCCCATCTGTGGGTACAATCCCATCTCTGAAATAATCTATGTCCTTCTGAATGACAATAAACTTCAAGTGCCCCACTTAGTGGCTTTAAAACCAGCATGGTTATGATAATGACCAAGATATTTGTATATAATGTGTTGAAGGATACCATTGACTAATAATCTCTAACAAATATAGATGATTCTCTATCGATGAAGAACCTCAAATACATATAAAATATTCTCTAAATCTCATACACATCAATCATTGATTGTCATATCTAAAGGAAATATGATTTTCATACTAGGTAATTTAATAAGGATTCACGAACATAACTAAAATATATTAAGAGAGTCCCGGATTAGACAATAATTCCCCCCAAAAATGTGTGATGAGTCTGAAGTTCCCAGATCAGTGTGAATCACTGAGATGGGGAGTGGGTGAATCAGTGATCCCTTAAAACTTTTTACTAATTGATTCTTAATCAATTAAACCTCTATGGCTGGTTAAAGCCTCGATCCACTCTTCTTGTATCTCTCAACCTTTCTCGAATGATACAGTAACGAAAAGGCACAGGACACAAGGATTTACAAGGTTCGTCACCAAAGGCCTACATCCTTGCCATGTTGGTTAAACACCCAAACATGGGTTCTTCCATTATAATCTATTAGTATTACAATGGTCAATACAGAGTCCCACTGTATCTCTCCTGAGTCCCACAGGAGGGTCTTTATACTGCGTCCCACAGTGTTACCAGAGTCCCACTGGCTTTCTCCAGAATCCCACTGAAGACTTCTTCCGCCCTGAGTCTCACAGGGGGATTCTCCTGGCTCCTCAAGTCACACGAGTAGCACTTCTTCTTGTTTAGCTCTTCAAGTATCTTCAGTAGCCTGGGATAAAGACTGCTAGCCTTTCCCTGTACCTCTGATCACTTGAGTTGATCAGGTGTTCTCGTCTTGTTCAGGATTTATCTCCTTCTTATCAGGATGACCTGTCTTCTCTCCAACTACTGAATACTCAGACAACTGATGTCTTTAACTTCAGTCTGGTCCAGTCTCACATCACATCAACTTCATGCACTGAATGCATGGCATCACAATATCTTCAAGATCTCATGGTCTTGGACTCCTCAAATGCACACAACCAGATTTGGCTTTGTTCACGTGTGCATGTGCAAGCATGCATGCATGCACTCCCCTTATTCTACTCTTGGTGCAATAAACCCACAAATGGTGTAACACTTTTTAACACACACCTTATTAATTCCTTCACACACTTTATTCCTTTTGGTTACACACTTAAATGTGTTGTTCTTTAGTTTGAGAGTCTCTTCTTTTTCTAAGTGTATACACACTTCTTAGTGCACACACTAGGTTCGGCCTACTAGTTTTTTTTGCTCACCCAACTTCTTTGTTCACATAGCAAACACAAGGTGCAAGCCTTTCCTTCCACTTCTTGCACACACTTACCTACAGCCTCCCACTTTGCACACACACTTAATGGGTGTGGTCTTCACTTGGTCCACACACAACATGTTCTTCGTTTTGCACACACATGGGCTTGGCCTACTTCACTTACTAAGCACACACACTTCCTTGTTCTTTTAATCTTCTTCAAAGTGTGCACTTCACTTATGCAGACACTTGGTTCTCCATTTTTCACACACAAGGGCTACGGCCTCCTCTTTAATTTGCACACAAATATTGTGGTGGACTTCTTGTTTTGAACACACCCAAGGCTACGACCTTCACTTGTTTTCACTTAGTACACACACTTCCAAGTGTGTTATTCCATTTTCATGCACACCAAAACTAAGGTCTCGGCCTTCTTTCTTCACTTAGCACACAAGGCACTAAGGCCCGGCCTTCCTCCTCTTTGCACACCCACTGCCCGTAGGGTGTTCTCCCACTTTGCACACACACGGGGTGTGTTGTGGCCTTCTTATTCTTGCGCACACAAAAAATGTCTCGGCCTTCCTCCTTCACTTTGCACACACACAAAAATGTGTGGTCTCCCTCTCCTTTGCACACACAAATGCTTACGGCCTCAAAAAGGGTGTGCAAGGTGAATCCTCACTCTTCTTGTCTTCAATCGCGCAAGTCCAATGTACAAGGTAGCTGCGCAAGTTTCACTTGAGTCCAAGGCTGCTCGGGCACGCAGATTCTACTACCGCGGGGAGCGCAAGTGCTACGACCGCGCAGGGTGCAAGGCACAAGCAGTCGCGCAAGCTCCTCCTTCCACGCAAGTTCGCGGGCAGAGAGGGCTCCTTCTGCCATGCGAATACGTGGGAAGGGACCTCCTTCGGAGCCTCGGGTGGCTCTAGAACTTCAGCCGCACAAGTGGTTGTGTGGTGGCTTCTTTCTTCACGTGGCACGGGAGCTCTCGCGGGTCTCAAAATTTCAGCAAAACTAAACGAGGGCTCGACCTCTATTTTTATAGGAAGAGACGTCTCAGATCATCCATATGCGATAAATATTTGATCTCCCGAAGATTTCGGATCTTCAAGATTCTTTGAAATATCCTTTTTCTCCTCTGTTCACGCGGGTTCTTTTCCTTCATTATTTTTTCACGTACATGCGACTAAAAATGCATGCAAGCCTCTGTTCTTGTCCAATCCATGAAAAATATTAACCAACATAGCCTCGGCACTTCGATTGCCTTCGGCCGAACTCCAAATTCTCACGTTGTTGCATGAACACCCATTTTTAGGCATGGATGTGTTCTTTATGCTTAGACGATCTCAATGGATCCTTCATCTCGAACAACAGTGGTCGGATGCTCAAAAACCATCCTTGGAAGGCGCCTGGTTCGAAGGAGGAGTCGCGGGTGGCCTCGGGCGAGCTCAAGGTAGAGGACGACTCCTCAACCGTCGGATCCGGAGTTGAGAAGACATCGGATGGTCGCGATCAAGAGATCTCCCGCGGGATCAATCGGGCGGTCGAGATCTGGCGCGCGATCGATCGAGCGGTCAGGATTCCCTCCGCGGAAAATTCCCGCGTCCCACATCGAAACGAAGGCCGGTTTTTGTGTGGTTTATCAAAGATGTGCTCCCCCAGCCGGCTCAATTGAACTTCTCCCCTCTCGGTGCCGCCCCGCACCGAGTTCTTCTGCGGGCGCGCTCTTGCGCCCACTCCTGCCACTCGGGCGCGCCACTGGCGCCCACTATGCTTCCTCGGGCGCGCTCCTCGTGCTCACGATGCACGGGCTTCATCACCGCGTGGCCTCAGGGCTTACACACGGCCCCAGCCTCTCTCGGGATGGCCCCATGGGATCCCCTTGGGAGTGGTGACCTAGTCCCACATGTGCCTTGGGTTGAACCCTTAAGGCTGCCCTTTGGTGGCTTAATTTTTTCTTGAATATACACTAAGTATACAAAGTACTTAAGTGTAAAATGCGAAATTCCACTTCTTCCTTCTCTATTCTTCCTCTTTATTAGAATTCCTCCAATTCTTCCTCAACATGTATTCATTACTTAGGAATGGAATTCCCGAAGGTTCTTCATCAACCGAAGCTCTTGAATCAAATAAATCATCAATGTTCTTCATTGATCCAATCAGAGATCAAGTTGGATCAACTTCTAATTCACATGCACTAAGTGATAGTGCATGGACTTCATTAAACCACTTCATCCACTTAGAACTTGTGGATGGATCCCTTTCATCTCCTCATGCATTGCCAATACAATACACGGCCTTCTAGAATTGTTGTGACATTGAATCATCAGGATACACGTTCTATGAACTTAAAGATCAGCTCAACAATCGTCAGATATACATAGATAATGTTTCAACCATCATCTCCTATGTCACTTAGTGAATCTCCTAAGTGACATACCTCTAAGTACCATGGACATTCTCCATTCATCACCATCACTATCACATCCTTTGTCATTAACAGATTGAAACTCCTTGACATCCATCCACTTATTCCTTCACAACAACATACCTTATTGACAACAAATGCAACACAGTGCACTTCAATCTCCCCCTTTGCATTTATTGGAAATACACTAGAGAACATATGAATGGGTCAATATGTGTGCCAATATTTCTCCCCCTTATTGGAAATCAAATGCAAATATGTGGTGTGGTTCAAAAATCACTTCCTCCCTTTGAAAAGCATTTTCTTTACAACTACTAAGAGAGGGATGATGTCACATGTTCTCTTTAGGAAATAGCCTTTAGTAAATCAACACTAAGTCTAATTGGGCAAACCCGGTGTAGAAAACAAGAGTGATGTAACCAAGAAACTCAATGTTGTCCATCATTCCCTTCACTTTTCTCAAGATGGTATTAAATATCAGAATCCCATCTTCTACAGATTGGCTCCCCCTCAAGGGGTGCACTCCATTCTTTCCAAAACCATCCTCCAGCTGAGAATGATCATCATCTTCAATTCCCTGCAATGTTAGCACATGTAAATACAAGTGATTAGGGAATAAGATGGAACCTCCTTGGTTCATCAATGTGAACAACAAGGTTGAGAATATTCTCTCAACCGAGATGTCCCATTTTCACCATTCTTCACACTTGCACATTTGATCTTCAATGATGTTTGTGCTGGGGTGGATCTCAACACCTCTTTAACTTCTTTGTGTGTGACTCCTCTATTTCTAGGTGCCTTCTCAACACTAGATTCTCCTGGTGCAATCTTCATTCTTTTGAAGAATCCCTTCTGAGCTGGAATGAATATCATGCATTTATCACTAGTATGTCCAGCTTGATTCCACCTCACACACAGAACTTGATCTTCATGTGAAATCTTTTTCTTCCCTTTTGCCTTAGCAATTGCTAGAACTTTATCATCAGCTCTTTTTAGTTCTCTGGAGAGTTCCAACTGATTTGGCCATATTAAAAGTAAGTCACTTGGAAGTGTGGCCTCAGTTCTGGAAGTTCCACATAGTTCTTTTGATGCTTTCAAGATACCTTTCATAGGAAACTTGTTTTCAATCAATCCCTTATGCTTCTTCTGGATTGATTGTATTTTTGAGTCCAGTCTGCTTCTATTCAGTTCCATGGCTTGTTCACAAAGATCCATGGTATGACCTTTCTTTCCACAGTAGAAGCATGTTTTCTTGGTGGTCCTTCTGGATGCATCACCCTTATTGGACTTATAATCCAAGGACTTCTCTTCCTTTTTCAACATCTTCTTGGGAGCATTGTCACCTTTCTTTTGTTTGCTTCCCAAGGATTCTTTCTGAGCCAGGTTCTGTGATCTTTACTTCTTTTGAGCTCTGGATACAGTTGAAGATTGACATGTATCGATTTGACCACTTTTGCACACATCCCAGGTGTTATCAAGCAATCCAAATCTGTTAGCAGTAAACAGATGTCTCTGGACCTGTGGATGTTTCTTGTTTTCCTCTGGCTTACTCCCCCTTGGCATGGGCTTCCTTTGTGATTTTACATTCAGTGGATTGTACCAGCAATCTTTTGCACAGTGCCCATACTTATTACAACACCAACACTGACCCACAAATCTTGACCTCTTCAGTCCTTCTGATTGTTGGGTACTTTTCTTGACTTGCTGTGTTGTTTCAGGAGAGCTCTCTTTCTTCATTGTCTTCATCCATACTTGTTTGGAGTTGCTCTTCCATCCTACACTATTTGTGGAAACACAATTAGAAGCATGAGTACAAGATGGTATGGATGGTACCTTTTTTAGAAGATGTTGCCCTTTCATTAGAGGATGTCTTTCTTTTAGAATCATCCTTCTCAAAGCTCACTTGAGTTGCAACATTTCTTCTTTCAGCTGAATGGGAGGCTTCAGCTTTGGGTGATTGCAGATTTTTCAATATCACCTCCAGTTCAAAGCATTTCATGTTGAGGGAGTTCTTCTCACACTCAACCAATCTTAGCCTACCTTCCCAATTCTGTTTCAGCTGTTCCATCTGGTCATCATGCACCTTTTTTATTTCATGCAATGAGTTTTCAAGCTCCTTCACCATTTTGACTTTGTCTTCAATTTGAGCATCTCTGACAATCATTGAAACTTTGTGCCTCTTTTCGAGTGCATGAAAAACTTCTTTAACCATTATCAAAACGAATTCATTCTCATAAAGGCTTCTTTGCAATTCTTCAGTAGTGTCTTCATATCTTTCATTACAAAGGTAAACCGTTTCATCCTTGGCTTTCACCAGCTTTCTGAGAGTGTTGGTTATGCCAACCCTTTTTGCCAATTGGAATTCCAAAAAATTGGATTCATCTTCTTGCTGTAATTTTTCTTCTTGAAGATCAAGGATGCCTGTAGCTATACACATTGCCACTTCCTTGTGGACTGTCTTCTAAAGATATTTGATTGCATTTAGAAGATCATTGTTTCTTCCATCTTCATCACAACTAGAGCAGGCTTCATCAGAAGAATGATAAAAGGAATTGTCATCTAATGTGACTTTCACATTTCTTTCCATAGAAGGAGTTTCTATGATTTCAACAACCTTCTTCCTCATCTTCTTTGCCTGTTTCTTCATTCTGTTTTTCAGAGTCTTGGCAGATATCTCCATTTGAGGCTGTTCTTTCATTTCCTCAAATCTTCACTCCATATAGACTCTCTTGGATCTTTTAGAGGGATCCTCCCTCTGATACCAATTGAAGTGCCCAGATCAGTGTGAATCACTAAGAGGGGGAGGGGGTGAATCAGTGATCCCTTACAACTTTTTACTAATTGATTCTTAATCAATTAAACCTCTATGTCTTGTTAAAGCCTCGATCCACTCTTCTTGTATCTCTCATCCTTTCCCGAATGATGCAGTAATGAAAAGGCACATGACACAAGGATTTACAAGGTTCGGCACCAAAGGCCTACGTACCTGCCATGTTGGTTAAACACCCCAACATGGTTTCATCCATTATAATCTGTTAGTATTACAATGGTCGATACAGAGTCCCACTGTATCTCTCCTGATTCCCACAGGAGGGTCTTTATACTGCGTCCCACAGTGTTACCAGAGTCCCACTGGCCTGCTCTAGAATCCCACTGAAGACTTATTTCGCCCTGAGTCTCATAGGGGGCTTCTCCTGGCTCCTCAAGTCGCACGAGTAGCTATTCTTCTTGTTCAGATCTTCAAGTATCTTCAGCAGCCTGGGATAAAGTCTTCTGGCCTTGCTCTGTACCTCTGATCACTTGAGTTGATCAGGTCTTCTCGTCTTGCTCAGGATTTATCTCCTTCTTCTCAGGATGACCTGGCTTCTCTCCAACTACTGAATACTCAGACAACTGATGTCTTTAACTTCATTCTGGTCCAGTCTCACTTCACATCAACTTCATGCACTGAATTCATGGCATCATAATATCTTCAAGATCTCCTAGTCTTGGACTCCTCAAATGCACACAACCAGATTTGGCTTTGTTCACGTGTGCATGTGCATGCAAGCATGCATGCACTCTCCATATTCTTATCTTGGTGCAATAAACCCACAGAGGGTGTAACACTTTTTAACACACACCTTCTTACTTCCTTCACACACTTTATTCATTTTGGTTACACACATAAATGTGTTGTTCTTTTGTGTGAGAGTCTCTTATTCTTCTACGTGTATACACACTTCTTAGTGCACACACTAGGTTCGGCCTACTTGTTTTTGTTTGCTCACCCAACTTCTTTGTTCACATAGCAAACACAAGGTGAAAGCCTTGCCTTACACTTCTGGCACACACTTAGCTACAACCTCCCACTTTGCACACACACTTAATGGGTGTGGTCTTCACTTGGTGCACACACAACATGTTCTTCGTTTTTCACACACTTGGGCTTGGCCTACTTCACTTACTAAGCACACACACTTCCTTGTTCTTTTAATCTTGTTCAAAGTGTGAACATCACTTATGAACACACTTGGTTCTCCATTTTTCACACACAAGGGCTACGACCTCCTCTTTAATTTTCACACAAATGTTGTGGTGACCTTCTTGTTTTGCACACACCCAAGGCTACGACCTTCACTTGTTTTCACTTAGTACACACACTGCCAAGTGTGTTCTTCCATTTTCATGCACACCAAAACTAAGGTCTCGGCCTTCTTTCTTCACTTAGCACACAAGGCACTAAGGCCCGTCATTCCTACTCTTTGCACACCCACTCCCCGTAGGGTGTTCTCCCACTTTGCACACACACAGGGTGTGTTGTGGCCTTCTTCTTCTTGCACACACAAAAATGTCTCGGCCATCCTCCTTCACTTTGCACGCACACAAAAATGTGTGGTCTCCCTCTCCTTTGCACACACAAATTCTTACGGACTCAAAAAGGGTGTCCAAGGTGCGTCCTCACTCTTCTTGTCTTCAATTGCGCAAGTCCAATGGACAAGGCAGCCGCGCAAGTTTCACTTGAGTCCAAGGCTTCTCGGGCGCGCAGATTCTACTACTGCGGGGAGCGCAAGTGCAACGGCCGCGCAGGGTGCAAGGCACAAGCATCCGCGCAATCTCCTCCTGCCACGCATGTTCGCGGGCAGAGAGGGCTTCTTCTGACGTGCGAATACGAGGGCAGGGACCTCCTTCAGAGCCTCGGGTGGCTCTGGAACTTCAGCAGCACAAGTGGTTGCGCGGTGGATTCTTTCTTCACGAGGCACAAGAGCTCTCGCGGGTCTCAAAATTTCAACAAAACTAAACGAGGGATCGACCTCTCTTTTTATAGGCAGAGACATCTCAGATCATCTGCGTGTGATAAATCTTTGATCTCCTGAAGATTTCGGATCTTCAAGATTCTTTGAAATCTCCGTTTTCTCCTCTGTTCACGCGGGTTCTTTTCCTTCATTATTTTTCACGTACATGCGACTAAAAACGCATGCAAGCCTCTGTTCTTTTCCAATCCATGAAAAATATTAACCAACATAGCCTCGGCACTTCGTTTGCCTTCGGCCGAACTCCAAATTCTCACGTTGTTTCATGCACACCCATTTTTAGGCATGGATGTGTTCTTTATGCTCAGACGATCTCAATGGATCCTTCAGCTCGAACAACGGTGGTCGGATGCTCAAAAACCATCCTTGGAAGGCGCCTGGTTCGAAGGAGGAGTCGCGGGTGGCCTCGGGCGAGCTCAAGGTAGAGAACGACTCCTCAACCGTCGGATCTGGAGTTGAGAAGACATCGGATGGCCGCGATCATAAGATCTCGCGCGGGATCAATCGGGCGGTCGAGATCTGGCGCGCGATCGATCGAGCAGCCAGGATTCGCTCCGCGGAAAAATCCCGCGTCCCACATCGAAACGAAGGCCAGTTTTTCCGTGGTTTATCAAATATGCGCTCCCCCAGCCGGCTCAATTGAACTTCTCCCCTCTCGGTGCCGCCCCGCAGCGAGTTCTTCTGCGGGCGCGCTCTTGCGCACACTCCTGCCACTCGGGCACGCCACTAGCGCCCACTATGCTTCCTCGGGCGCGCTCCTCGTTCTCACGCTGCTTGGGCTTCATCACCGCGTGGCCTCGGGGCTTACACACGGCCCTGGCATCTCTCGGGCTGGCCCCATGGGATCCCCTTGGGCGTGGTGACCTAGTCCCACATGTGCCTTGGGTTGTGAACCCTTAAGGCTGGCCCTTGGTGGCTTAATTTTTGCTTGATACACTAAGTATACAAAGTACTTAAGTGTAAAATGTGAAGTGCCACTTCTTCGTTCTCTATTCCTCTTCTTTATTAGAATTTATCCAATTCATCCTCAACATGTATTCATTACTTAGGAATGGAATTCCCGAAGGTTCTTCATCAACCGAAGCTCTTGAATCAAATAAATATTCAATGGTCTTCATTGATCCAATCAGATATCAAGTTGGATCAACTTATAATTCACATACACTAAGTGATAGTGCATGGACTTCATTAAACCACATCATCCACTTAGAACTTGTGGATGGATCCCTTTCATCTCCTCATGCATTTTCAATACAATACACGACCTTCTAACATTGTTGTGACTTTGTATCATCAGGATACAAGTTCTATGAACTTAAATATCTTCTCAACAATTGTCAGATATACATAGAGAATGTTTCAACCATCATCTCCTATGTCACTTAGTGAATCTCCTAAGTGACATGCCTCTAAGTACCATGGCCATTCTCCATTCATCACCATCACTATCACATCCTTTGTCATTAACATATTGAAACTCCTTGACATCCATCCATTCATTCCTTGACAACAACATAACTTATTGACAACAAATGCAACACAGTGCACATCAAAGTCCGACCTCCCATCCTCTCGACCAATGGAAATTATTAAGCCTCATTGGTTCAAACCTAATGAGCACCTACCTTTGGATAGTAGGTCCAAAAGGATATAGAATCAATGGATGTTTCCGGTTCTATGAACAAACCCATTAGAAACTAATTGGATTTTTTGATCCTTAAACAAACAAGTTCATCCCCAATTCCAGAGGAAATAAAAAATGGTGATCCCGATGTGAATCCATAACCACGTTAAAATGATGTTTTACTTATTTGTTAGGCCCCTATTTAAACTCAATGAGAGGGACAGAAAAACAATAAATAACATATGTTCTCATCCAAAATATGTAGTGGAAGAACTTATCTTGATAACATCTGTTATATAAAATAGGCACTCATTTCCAAGATCTCACTACATTACAGAATTGGATTCTCTAAAGTTCACACCTGTGAATGCATCTACCGCTACTCCTTCTGGATCTTCATCCGCTCTGAGGAAGACATCACATACACATCATCTTCAACGATGGTTATCAAATGCACTGGTTAATGAATACCATCAACACGGTACCATTCCGACACTCGAGGCTGCTCGAAAAGCCCTCCAAGTCAATAATTTACCATGGTTGTCCGGACAGCGACGACCAGTGAACAAGAAGCAGGTGGTGCTAACCACCATCTCCAACCGTTTCTGGTCATTATCCACAGAACGCAACCAACAGTCCCTCCCATATTATACTGAGGTGAATGAGAAGGTCACTCAAGGCCTTAATTCAAGGAGATAAGAGTCCTTCCCGAGGTCTCCCATCAACAATAACCACCAGAATCATGCGGCAGTGTGCCCTCAAAATGATGAGGGTATCGCCTTTAGGGGTTCGGCTCAGGTCCCTCAAACCCCAGCATGCAAGACGAACCTCCAAATTTAAAATCTGTTCAATAGGGAGAAGGTTCTTACTTATTCCCCCTTCGGAGAAGTCTATCAAGCCAACTTGATGGAAAGCAACGAGCGGGCACATACACCCGTCCGTCCTGATGTTATTTCCCAGCAGACTAGTCTAGCAGCAAAACGCCAATCCTTCCAGGAAATTCCAGCGTAGTATTATAGGCAGACATATACACCAGTTTATAACTCATCAATTAGTCAGAAGATTTGTTTTACTACAACCAAATAAGCTCACCAATCTGATATGGTGGAAACTGATAAGTAGGAACATACACCTGTTTACAATCTACAATTCTGTCAGCACTCTCGTCTGCCAGTATTGAAGGAATGTATTCAACCATACTTGATGAAGAATACACAGTAGGCACATACACATGTAAATGTTAATCAATCATGCAAATAGTCTCATTTGGTAGCACTCAGAGAAGTCAGTCGGAAACCTATGACAACAAATTTGGAGCAGACTGAACTCTCTGCCACAACACATGAGTACTGTCAGAATTCACTACCAGGAAAAGGAGGACAGGAGCAATAATACACAACTACTCCAAGCACAAAATGGATGTATATTCCCATTCCGGAAGCTGAAGTCACCAAGAACAATCTAACAATGGTGAAAGAGAAAAACAAAATCCCTGCTCACATTATGGATGCATGTCATAATATTATAACAGCATCAGCAGCATCATAGGGAAAGAAATGAAAATATGTCCTTACCAGTGGAGTGACACATCAACATCTCACTCCGGAACAGATACACAGCTTTGTTCCAGTCCAAGTGGGTTTAGAGGAATACTCACCCGTGTCATACAGAAAATCAAGTCAGGCACATACACCTGATTTGAATGGATATAATCAACCTAACCTGACTATTTCTCCTGAGCATGTAAATACACCTTCCCATAATAACCACTTTCATCAACAAGTGGTTCCCAAAGTGAGTAAGAATGCGTCTAGGAAAAGGCCCCTTTTAGCACAACCAAGAAATCAAGGGCCAATCTGTAATAAGGCCTTGCTCGATGCTGGGGTCCTTGAAGCCCTCAGAAAATTATATGTTGGAACTCAAGATTCTACTATCTCATTTCCCAATAGTGGAAACATTAATTCTGAAGGTCTTCATCAGACACTTCGTCATGAAGGCTTGCTTCATGATAGTTCGGTCAATCTCAAAGTATCATCTTCAGATGAGAGCCATAAGAACACTTTGTGTGGCCAGAAGATCAAAGAGAAAAAGGTTTCATCTTTTTTTGTAACCAACCATGGTGGTCCTTCTCGTGATGATACATTTAGCCGTGAAAGTCCTCTCTACAGTAGTAATTCGCATTGCCTGTAAAATTCATCAAAGGAAAATGTCGTAATTAGAAATCCCTCCTATCTTGATGCACTTGAAAATGTAAATAATGTCATGTATGATGCTTTACCGCTAGAAGGTGAAATGATTTCTCAATAAGAAGATATCCCGGGGTGTAGGTCATTCTCCGAACCACCCCTGGGTAATTCATTTTCTAGCCTGGTAAATGAATTCTCTACCAATATTGTTTAATTTGATGAAGCAAAAAAGAAGCACCAGCTCTGTTCTAATGAGGTAAAAGAATCTTCATTGAATGATAAAGAAGAAGTGCTGAATATGAGACAACAACTGGTGAATGGTGAAGTGGCAGTTATGTTTTGGCCTTTGGATAACTCTCAGTATGACATTCCAGAGATGTTGATGGAATATTGTATTCACGATATTCGTCTCAACATGTGGAAAACACTTTGTTAACTAAAAAATAAAATATTATCTTATGAAGAATATGAAAATCATGTCAAGATAATATAAGGGTTACAACTCCAAATTGATATGTCCTCTCCCTTAGTTTCTCGATATCCTAAGGCTGAGAAGTAGCAGAGCGCCCTTCAACATTCATGCCTTGGTGCACTAAAAAGACTGTGTTAGTTAATTTCCAATTCCCCATATGGTATTCATATCAGGAGATAGGGTGTTCATGGAGCACTACATTTTACTGTACTATTTAGTCAAAAAAGCCTTCCAAAAATGGTGTCATGAAATGTTATTTCCCATGGTTGGCCATAGCCAATTGGTTTTATTTGTAATCAAAGGCTTGCTCTGGAACATGCGTCAACTAGTTCTTCCCAAATCAGGCATACATAGAACAAGTTGTATAATTACTCTTTCTTCAGGAAAATAAGAATATCTAAAATGCTTCTCTTTTAGAGATGGCACTTCATCAGGTGACAGAAGTGTCAGAAATAATCCAATGATCATTTGAGCTAGGTGATTTGAGTGGATGTAGGTTGATGCATCCAGCCATTTTCCAGACTAAAGTCTGCAAGATCTGAAGATATTTTAAGAAAATTTCAGATGCAGTAGCTCAAGAACCACCCCATCTTTCCTAAATAGGGACTCTTTTAACCCAACCCTTGGAATCAATAAATATTATTCGAGTAGTTAATAAGGAAAAGAAGGAATAGCCCTAGTCCACCGGACTGGGGAAATTTTCGAATCCTCAATCTCTTCCTCATAGAAATTATGTATTCTATCGATTATGGAAGAAACCACAAGAGGAATGAAGATCCGGATTATTATGAGATTCCCTCCAAATTACGGTACGTCAAAAAGTTCATGAGGGATCAACTCAACAGAAGGGATTGTCTCATCAGGGACATGGAAAAAGACAGTATTGCATAAATTCCGATATAAGGGATTCAATGCATTATGCATCAATAAATGTCATCAAGGACATTGTTGCTGATCCTCCAGAACATGAGGCTCACTCAGAGGGATCCGATATAGAATTTACAGCTCAAGAGGATGTACACACAAAGGCAAATGGAGAAGGTGTGCGTACACGAAATCAAAGGCTTACCCAGAATGTAGGTATTCCTTCAAATAATCAACTTCCCCCTCTCCCAAAGGCATCCAACAAGGGTAACAGAAAGAATCAGGTTACATTCCACCCTTCCTCTAGATAAGGCCAATCACTCTCACTAGAACAAAGATTTGCACAATATGAGGATGAAATGAAGGAATTTAGGAGATTGAATGTAGAACTACTTCAAGGTAGTCTTCCTCCTAAGCATGCTGATGTTAGTCAGCCAAGGGAATTTGTTGGATCTACTGAAATGGATAAAGAATATCCACCTTTACTAGTACACCCTCAGAGGTCTAATCCTATGGGTCATGCGCAACAACAATTGGCGGTGCTACCATCAGTTGCAGTACCGACCACCACACCTGTCCAAGCTCTAGTTATTCCACCTGCTGAGGGCCAAGTTCAACCGGGTGTTTCTCAAAAGTTAATAAATATTATTGAGTCATTAACAGCTCATTTGGAAGCTATGGAATTAATGAGTGAACAAATTCAACTAGAAAAGAGAGCATACCCTGAATGGGTTGATGCAATTCCTCCCCCATTAAATTTTGCAAGTACCACATTCCCAATCTTTAATGGTTAGGGAGACCCAGAGAAACACATAAAACATTTTGTTTCTCATTGTGATCCTATAATGGGAACCCCTTAGCAAGATGATGTAGTTTAAGATTAGGTGTTTTGTATAGTCATTACAAGGGCCTGCTTTTGTCTGGTATACAAGCCTGAAATCCTGGTAAATTACCAGGTGGGAAGATCTCCACCAATGATTTCTTCATCAATTCAGCTCAATGATTCCAAAGACAATAGTTTTTGATCTTACAAATTGTAAGAAAAGAGAGAATGAAAGGGTTTCAGATTTCATTTATCAATAGAAAAGATTAATATATTCCATAATCTTAGCACTCCCTCAAGAATAGTTGTTTCCAATATGTGTGGAAAATTTGCGTGATTAATTACGCACACCGTTGATCCCTGTGAAATAAACAGGAGGGTTTCAAGACCTTACTTCAATAGCTAAATAGATTAAATACTTTCTTACGAAGACTATGGATAAAACTCTTGTAATTCCATCAGCTCTAGGAAGGAGAATGGGTAGAGTAGAGACTGCTACAGTTACCCTTAAACAAGCACTTGTACCTGCTTCTAATTCAAAACCTTCATCTTATAGAAGGGATCCACCTACTGAGCATAAAAACATAGGTCGTTTCATCAAGATGATTAAATAGATCAAAAACAGATAAAATTTGAGGTGTTAAAGAGAAAAGTTTACTCTTTCCGAAATGAACAGGTTCCTGGTTACTTCATTTCAACTCTGTAAAATAATTTGGTTCAGTTAACAAGGACTAAAATACCAAACAAGCAAAGAGATAAAGACCATCCCAACTATTTACCATTTCATCAGATGTTGGGGAATCCCATTCAATAGTGTTTTGTCTTCACAAACCTACTGAAAAAATAGTGGACTCGGGACAAGTCAAATTGAAAGGTTCTTCATCTCAGATTGCATGTGTTACTGCTACAGATCCAGACAAAGAAGGCCAGTGGCAGGATTTCAAAAGAAAAAATGCACATAAATATGATTATTGGATGGTCAGAAAAACAATCAACCAAACTCATACCATTTTATTAACATAAATGAAGAAACCTATTATTTATTCTTTAATGAATTCCACAACATAACCCCCTTAATCAGAAGGAAAATACTCATAGAAACGGCATAATTCAAAAAAATAAGACCGGTCAGAAGAAGATGAGATCATGTCAAAGCCCATGTTTTCTTTGACTGGGTAGATTTTATGCCATCTACTTCAAAGCCACAGGCACCGCCCCACCAAATGGCATCGCATAAATTGACTAATCATGTAGAGTCTTCATCCGATGAAAAGTTGATATTTTGTTCTATTAATATGATTCACTTAACAGATAATTATGCCAGTCATAGTTTCGATCCTGATGAGCCGGAGTTCCTTGTATCAAACAGAGAAATTAGAGGGAGTTCCAGAGGTCTGGGATAGAGAGGAAGACATGGATATCCAAGAAGACACTATTCCAATTCTACCCCTTCTAGAACTGTGTATGCAACAGAAACTCATGGCAGTGCCCTTTAGAAGGCTCAACAAGAAGAAGAAAGTTCTTCCATGCAAGACAGATTCAGTCCTGGAACAATTATTCTGGAGGATCTGTTTGAGGTTACACCATCTTTTTCACAGTAGGTAAATAGACCTATTCGGTCTAATCTTCCAAATCCAGGAGTATTTCCAACTCCAACCCCGATAAAAGAAGCATCTACTTCCAAAGCATCAAATTCTAAGGCACCTGTGAAACCACATGTTTCTGTTGGGAAACACAAACCTTTGGACAAAAAGTATGATGTCTTGAAGACTTTGGCCTATGTTCTGGCCAAGTTATCAATTCTGTATGCCTTGAATCTATCAAAGGATCTTCAGGAGGCACTCATCGAAGATTTTTCAAGTCCTTAGGAAATCAAAACTGAAATGGATGCGGCTGAAGTCTACCATGTAGAGAATAATCCTACAAAATTCCATGCAGTGATATCTTTCATAGATGAAGATGAAGATGATGTAGTTTATGGACATATTATACCTTTGTATTTATCTAGAAAGGTCAATGATGTAGACATATGAAGAGATTTCATTGATAATGATTCAGGAGTCAACCTCATCCCCATTCGTACACTTCATCGATTATACCTCACAGAATCGGATTTATCTCCTTCTACATTAATGTTGCAAGGATGTAATAAAAATGAACAAGAACCTCTAGGTGAGATCACACTCAGAACTCAGTTTAGAGATCTGGTATCCAATTCAGATTTCATGGTTGTTCTTCATGACACAGCTTTCAACATTTTTCATGGAAGACCTTGGCAACAACAACATGCAGGTATCCCTTCATCATACCATCAATGTCTCAAATATTGTTTCAATGGTCAAATTGGGACATTGTGTGGTGATATATCCCCATTAAAAACATGGGAATCTACATACATTGAGGCGGAATTCTATCACATGGAGGGTAAGGAAAATCCACAACAAGGGACGTTACCATATTTAATACTCCATATGGTTTGGAAAAGATTCCAGTAAACCCATTCATACATGTGAGTACAGATAATGTGTTGACTATCATTCAATTTCACAGGATAGACCTGAATACAAATAATCTTATGGAAACTTTCATAATTTCAATTACAACAATCATGCCAGACATCATGGGAGAAATTAGTGATTCACCAAGCAATGATGGAAGCTCAAATGGAGATTTCTTCATTTCATCTGCTGAAATCCAGCAGGTCTATACTTAACCAACTAGGCCAGAAGAAGTTATAGCAATGTCAGAGATGAATGATGATGTCGATTCTCAAAACACCATCTCCTCTTTATTACCTAAGGAAGACCCTTCATCATCAATAAGTTCAGAAATGGAAGCTTCTTATCCAAGATGTTCATATTTTAACATCTCTCTTGATCATGGAAATTCTGTTGCATCATCTATTATGTAAGTAAAAAATGAAAGAAATAACATGTGTTGAATAAGAAGAGGAAAATTTCATATATACTCCTACAGATTTTGAAGAGGTTATCTCTACCACTATGGATGAACTCAAACAAATAAATCTGGGTATAGGAGAAGATCCACGCCCCACATTAATTAGTGCAGCCATGACTCTTAAAGAGAAAGAAATGTATATTTCATTTTTAAATAAAAATCTTGATATATTTTCTTGGAACTATACAGACATTCCAGGCCTTGATCCTGATGTTTCTACTCATCGTTTGGGTTTTCCATAAGAACATCGAGGATTCAAGAAAGCCGCAAGAAGAACACACCCAACTTATGCTTCCAAAATTGAAGCTGAAGTGGATAAGCATATCAAAGAGAACTTCTTCAAAAAAGTTCAATATCCCAAATGGTTGGATAATATTGTCCCTTTGAAAAAAGAAGAACTGACAAATTAGAGTTTGCATTGATTTCAGAAATCTTAATCGGCATTATCCCAAAGTTTATTTTCCAGTTCCGATCATAGAACTCTTAATTGATGCAATGGATGGATATGAATCACATTCCATCATGGATGGATATTCTGGGTATAATCAAATCCGAATGGATCTAGAATATGAAGAATCTACAGCCTTTAGAGCCCCTCAGGGTGTGTTTTGATATCGGGTAATGCCCTTTGGCCTGAAGAATGTTGGAGAAACATATCAGCATGCCATGCATTGTATATTCAAACCATTTTTAGGGAATTTTGATGAATGTTATGTGGATGATTTGGTGGTTAAATCCAGAAAACATTCCAATCACATGGAGGATTTGGAAATCATATTCCTCAAACTTTGACAACACAATTTGAAGATGAACCCCTTAAAAAGTGCTTTTGGGGTAACCTCAGGAAAATTTATCGGCTCTGTTTTACGCCATCATGGTATCAATGTCGATCATAAGAAGAAAAGGTAAATCCTTGGTATGTCACTTCCTCTAAATTTGAAGGAATTGAGAATAATTGAAGGACTCTTATCCTATATTCGGCGTTTCATCTCCCATTTGGTAGGAAAAAGTTTACCCTTCACCAAATTGATGAAGAAGGGAGTCACTTACCAGTGGACTAAAGAATGTGAAGAATCATTCAATATTATCAAGAAACATCTCTTGAGTCCACTAGTATTAATGCCACCTATTGAAGGAATATCACTTATTATTTATGTGATAGATTTAGAGCGATCATTGGGTGCCTTCCTTGCCCAGAAGAATGATACTGGGAATGAAAACAACCTTTACTATCTCAGTCAGACTATGCTTGAAGGAGAAACCAGATATTCAAGTATTGAAAAGTATTTCCTAGCATTAATCTTTGTAGTTTAGAAATTGAGACACAACCTACAACATCATGATGTCCAATTTGTATCTTGCAATAACCTGCTCAAATTCATCCTTAGCAGTCCAATGCATACAAGATGTCTGGAAAGGTGGGAAGTAATTTTACAGCAATTTGATATCCTATATGTGTCTCAAAAGGAAATAAAGTGCCAAGATCTGGATGATTTCCTTGTTGAACACCCTTTAGTAGAAGATACATCTTTAGATATCAAACTTCGGGATGAGGTAGTCTTTTCTATTCAAGATAATCTTTAAACATGGAAAATGTACTTTTATGGTGCTTCCAGAAGTAAAACTGGGAAGAAAATGGAAGATCCTTAATTCAACAATGGTGCATTTGTAATTGTGTTTATTTCACAGGAAAATGCAGTGTTACCTTATTCCTTCTTCTTGTTGGAAGGCGGTACAAATAATGAAGTAGAATATGCAGCTTTCATCACAGGATTGGAGTTGGCGCTTCAGAAAAATTGAATCACTTAAATGTGAAAGGTGATTCAGACCAGGTAATCAAACAAGTCAATGGATATTATGCCATCAGAAATGAAGAGTTAATCCATTTGTATGATTATGTCAGAGAGTTAATGGCATAATTTCCTTTGAAACTGACATTTTATTATTTCCCACGATCACAAAATGCCCAAGTTGATGCACTGGCTAATATAGCCATAGCTCTGGAAGATCCAAATCGGGATGAAACAATCATCAGTATTGCCCACCTTTGTACAATTTCACCTTATGTTCAAACAAGAACAAAGGAAATCAATTAAATTAGTCCCATTTCTGAACCATATGGTCATACTACAGGATGTATGACACCTATCAAGGAATACCTTCAAAATGGAACACTTCCACCTGATAGAGCTGGGAAAGAACAAATCCGGAGACGTGTAGTCAATTTTACTCTTTATGGTAGCCCAGATCACATAGAAAAAATTCTCTACATAAGAGGTTTTGATGGAGTTCCCTTCATATGCATTGATGGTGAAGAGACTATGGCTGTCATGAAAGAAGTACATGAAGGATTCTATGGTGCCCACTAGTCTGGACATAGAATGTCTGATTAAATTCGATGGGTTGGATGCTTTTGGCCTTCAATGATACAAGATTGTGTTGATTTCACGATGCAGTTTCATTCATTCCATGTATGTGACAACTAAATTAATCATCCCCTAGAGTTGCTTCATATAGCTTAATACTCATGGACATTTTCCACATGGGGAATGGATATAGTAGAACTTTATCCTTCTGTTATAGCCAAGTAGTTTAAGTATATTTTTACTGCTATTTACTTCTTTTCGAAATGCGCAGAGGCAATACCATTCAAAGATATTAGTTCTAAAAGCACTGTTAGCTTCATCAAGTCTAACATCATTAACAGATTTGGTGCCCCTCATATCATACTAACGGACAATGGAACCAACTTCTATTCATCCAAGGTAAGGAAGTTGTGTCAATAATACAACATCAAATCCAACCATTCATCTTGGTATCATGCAACAGCCAATGTCAGGATAGAAGCCTTCAATAAGACTCATTCAAATATACAGCAAAAGATTGTGGATAAAGATAATAAATCATGGCCTGATGAAGTGTTACTTGCTTTATGGGCTTATCGAACCACCCCCCGCACTGCAATGCAGTCAACTCCATATTCATTGGTATATGGAACAGAAGTAGTCTTTCCCATTGAAGTTAAATTACATTCTCTCAGAGTACCCATTTTTGATCAGTCATCTATAGATGAACAATCTCAAAAGATATTGGATGAATTGAAATTATTAAATGAGAAAAGATTGTACACCCTACATCACATGGAAGTCTATTAGAATCAAATAGCAAGAGCTTTCCAAAAAAAAGTTCATCTTCATTCATTCATTCAAGGAGAATTGGTATTGGTTGTCAAAACTCCAATAATACAAGGAACGAAACCTCCCAAGCTTGATCCAAAGTGGTAAGGACCTTACTAAATAGATAAGGTCTACTCCAATGGAGATTATTCTTTAATATCAATAGATGGAGGACTCATCACGACCCCAACCAAGTAAATATTCTTGAAGAAGTATTTTTTGTAACACAAATACCCTCCAATGTCTAACATGACGTTGAACTATGTCATCCTTGCTATATGATGTTAAACTATATAGTCCATGTCCAACAAGACAATAAACTGCATAACCATCATCCTAGATATATGACATTAAACTGTTCACCTCTTCATCCCACATGAAGTTAAACTTTGATAAATTCCTTAATATGTCCTAACTACATGACGCTAACCTGTACAACACTCCATCGTACAACATGACGTTAAAATGTATTGTCCCCTTTTCGTCTAGCATGACATTAAATTGTGTTGTCCTTACTGCATGACATTAAATTGCATAGTCCCTAAAGTCCCTACAGCAAGACATTAAACTACATAATCTTCTATTTTGTCCTAGTTATATGACGTTAATCTATAAACCCCCCTATTTTTTCCTTACTGCATGACATTAAACTTCATTGTCCCGCATTGTTCAACATGACGTTAAACTATTCTCAGTACCTTATATGTCCAACACAACATTAAATTGTGTCGTCCTTGATATATGACGTTAAACTATACAGTCTGCGTCTAGCAAGACCATAAACTGCATAACTGTTGTCCTAGAAATACGACGTTAAACTGTGCACCTCTTCGTACCACATGACCTTAAACTCTAAAAAAGTCTCTAATATGTCCAAGCTACATGACGCTAAACTGTACAACACTACATTATCCAAAATGACGTTAAACTGTATTTTCCCCTTTTCATCAAGCATGATGTTTAACTGTGTTGTTCTTTCTACATGACATTAAACTACACAATCCCCAAAGTCTTCAATGTAATACTTTAAAGTGCATAATATTATCTTTTGTCCTAGATATATGACGTTAAACTATACATCCCCCTCTTTTATGTTTACTGAATGACATGAAACTGCATAGTCCCCCATTGTCCAATATGACATTAAACTGTGCCCAGTCCCTTATACGTCCAACATGACATTAAACTAGGCATCGTTAGGGTTGTTTCTACCTCTTGTTTCTCACACTGAGTATGACTCAAATGAGCTTATAGTAAACTTCAACCATAACACCCTCTCTAGGATGCTAACCTTTTGTAAGTCCCAAAACCATTTTTTTAGGTTGTTGTCCTCAAGAACATCTTGATCACCAATTCATTCTTCAATTGAACTATGAGGACTTTGATCCTTTCCTTATAGGCTAGGTACATAGGAAACCACCTGAGTTTCAAGCCCAAAACCAATCCCTTCACATCGGTTTACCTCCCTCTCATACGATGTTTATTCGTCAAACCTCCCCCAGAACCAATATTTTTTACATTGGTTGACAATCATCCTTTCTATTTGACGTGAAATTATTCACACTTTTGCCTATACGAAAATAAAATACAACATTCTCTGACACCCTCATCTAAGAGGGGATAAATATTTACATTTATCTCCAATCATTTTATATTCCAAAGATTACGTTCATACATGGAAATGCCCGAACCATTAATCTTGGGTCAAACCATCATTGCACTAAAGTTTCCTTTCACCCTTCATATGTACGAACCAAATATGTACAAAGGGTATTTCAAGAACTATGTGCGCCTTGATTCCCAACCTTATGGGATATGTAGGAACGTTCGAGCATCCCTTGAATCTAGCCCCAAGTCTTTGGGCCTAACCCCAAATTCCACTTTCTGTCCCTTGGCTGAAAAGTCCCGCTGTGAAAACAAGAATGTTGTATGAAAACCCTGGTCTTCATTCACATCAAATTTAGAACAAATAAACATTGTGTATTCCTTATTATGGTCTGATCTCGATAACCCTAAGCTAAGATCTCCTACACTATCGTGCCACATAATATTAAACTGTATTTGAAGAATTACGTATGGCTTGATACCCAACCTTATGTGATATATAGTGAAGTCCAAAACCTCAATTCAAGACCCAAAACCAACCTGCTTTTGTTAAGGATTGGTCTATGTATCTCTTTTATGCATTGGAAAATAACCATTTTCCATGGGTCATAGTCCTAACCTTAAAATACTTCCAGATCTCCATAACCCTTTTCATGACTTCTTGTCACAAAATGTTTGATACTCGGGAGTTCTTTTTCCTTACTATGCATCACGTGCCCTTAGGAAGCCTTGCAAAAACTGTCTACATAACTGACCTGTCAGCCAAAAGATTCTATTATTTAACTATCCAGCCAATCCCCTTAGGTGGTCCTGCATAATTCATCCTCCTAACGGGTTTATAAAATAGTGGTAAATTTATTCATGGGAGGAAAACCACTTTTGTCCTTATTTGTCTTAATGAAAATATGTAGGGATCCGCAAAACATATCCACCCTTAGCATATTTGCTATATACTCTTTTTTATGATCTGAAAGTATTCATGTCTATGGTTTGTATTTCCCTTCCCTACGTTTGGGTCAGACCTTCGTAGGACTGATATTCATCCAATTCTTTGAAAATATTGATTGGAAATATCTTCTCCATATTCAAGTATCCCTCTTTATACAATAGACTCTATCCTTTGGAAAATTTGAATCTCTATAAAAATTCACTGGCATTTTAGCAATAGAAAAGTAAAATTTCTGAGAGTTCTTTTGCCTGACTATGCAGCACGTTCCCTTAGGCAGCCTTGCATAAGTAGTCTATATAATGGACCTGTCATCCAAAAGATGCTATTAATAGACTATGCATCCAATGACCTTACGTGGCCCTGCATAATTCAACCCCCTTACGGGTTTGTTAAATAATGGTAACTTCAGTCTTAGGAAATACATCTTCTAATGCCTCTTAGTCCTTTTTTCATATAATTCCTCGTATTCTAAATTGTGTAATTCATAGTTTACATGTTTTCCCCATACTTGAGTGTTGTAATATGTTTTCAGATAAATTATCAATGAATTGAGTCAATTTTAATCTATTCAGTAAAAGCTATTCGACATTAAACATTAGACGTTCTTTTTATGTTTGATGTGCAAGACATTAAACTACCCACAAAAGACAAAGGAACTCTGAAGAAAAGTAAAGTCCCGGCTCACTAAACATACATTTTGTACGATTTAGGTAATATTGAGAAATAAAAATATTCAAAGTTTGCAGGGTTATTTTTATAATCCTAGCAAAAAAATAAAACTATGCTTACTAGGTCCATTGGATTAGGTAAAATTTTAAGCAGGTGGCCAAAGAATACAGGAACAAATTATTGAAGATGAAAGTGTTTTTCATTGATACACAAGAGTTAGTAGGACATCCACAGACTGGAGTCTCTTCTCTTTTTTCAAGGATTACAAGATACTTACAACATAAATTTTCATTTCATTTACGGTATCCAGAGCTTCATCAGCAGCCACCTAGAGTTCATTAATTTAACTGGATACAATAAGAGATGCAGTGATACTAGCTCTTCTTGGAACAATTGTGTAGTGACCCAAACGTTAAAGTACATGCACATTACATTACTTTTTCGGAATACTTAATACATGACCAAAACAGACGCCCAAAGACCGTATTAGTTTAGTGTCTTTGGGAACTCGGAACGTAATCTTCTAATCAGGGTGAATGATCTTCAAAATCTCCCCTAAATATCTTCCCCTTTTGGTTTTCTTACCTAAAAACTTTATTTATATCCTGGGGAAAAGAAAACATAAAAATGGTGAGCTCAAATTCTCCATAAGGGTAAACATAGAGAACATAAAACAATCCATAAACATTTGAATTCAAAAACTTGAACATAAAATCTAAACATCAAAATCTTGAGCAAAGACATAAATCTTGGAACTATATAGGGAATATATAATAATGGAACATCAATCATGATAAAATAGAAAGGGAAGAAAACATGTATTTTTGGAAAACCATTAAGCACGTGATACGATTTCCAAAGTAGCCAAGGCATTGCTGCCAAGACCATCTTAGTTGAAAAAGTCCCTTTCTGAATTGAGTTCACTCCTCGTTCGAGTCCTATATCACTAAACCGGATTTACTTAACGTTCCATCCATGTCTATATCAAGAGATATAAATCATTACCCAATTAATTGGAGGGAGATATAGGTCCCACCCATCACATAATGAAATCATTCTTACTTGTGCTACAAAATTAACTTAAAACATTCATCATAACCCAAAGAATAAAATGGGTTTCATAAACATCATACCATCATTACATAATCCATATAAAACAAATGGATATCATTTCATCATAATAAAAATAAAACCATGTAAATAATAGAGACATTATACATGAAACATAAACATGCTAAATAATGTCATCTTAGATGGAAAATAGTTTTGATAAAACACTTGAGTTGAATTCTTGAGGAAAATATCCTTTCTTCTTCAAAATAATTTTTTTCACAAAATGCCATGAAATATTAAAAGAAAAGGATTTTATTGAAAATAATCATGAAATCATGTAGAGTATTCTTCATTAAGAAAAGGCATTTATGAAACCATAAAAATCTGTTTATGCCGTATAAGTTAAGAAAACATTCTCCTCGTACTTTTAATGGAAAAGTCAAAAAGAACCACGTATGGTAATCAAAAGAAAGATTTCATACATAACACAAAGTAAAAGACAAAGAAGGGTAAAAATGACTTTATAAATATATGTAATAATATTAAACACTTTATTAAAAACATTTTATGGACATGGATGAAAAATATAACCCCTGTAAATACTTACGAATAAACAATCTTGGATGAAAACGAGATTGAAAAAGTTGTCCCTTACCATATGTCCGATATGCTTCAAATGTATCCGAACCTCCTGTATAATGACTTAAATAATGTCATTGACTTATCATATAATCTTATTCATTCTTATGATACCATATATGGTTTACTTATGACTTTATATTACCCGTTCTTTTGTAAATTTTATGTAAAAGCAATGACTTGGGTAAAATCGTTTCATTTATCATACGTGTTTCGACTTGTTGTTCTTGATATTATTACTTATATCATGATTTCCTTAATTAAATAATGTAAAAAATGTTTTATATATATTATATATTAATCATATACATATATATATGATAGATCGATAAATGCAATGAAATACACCGTTCATGGAGACAGTAAGCTGTACGTACGCAAGAACGCTGTTTACGTTTCCTTATTGAATTGAATGGAATTAAGTAGATGAAATAAATATATATATACATAAATACAGTATCATTATTATTTCATATATTTCATTATTATTCAGTATATATACTTTACAATCATTCATGAATGGTTAACATGGAGAATGAATCTCATCGCGTCGTGGAGACAGTAGTCTGTACGTATGCACGAATGATGATATCATTCCCATGATCATGGAATTGTATTTAAGTGTCTGTATAATATTTCATAATCATTATAACTTTACAATAATCATATATAGTTATTTATTTACACCATTATTCTCATCCAAGTAACGTGGTGGTCAAAAACAGATTACACCACGACGTGGAGACATTATTCCGTACGTACGCACGCGTAGTGATTACGTTTTCTGTAGGATGGATAGAAGGTGAAATAGGGTTGTTTAATATTTATAATAACATATAATTATATAATAAATACTGATGTTATTACTTTATAATGAGAAAACTAAAGAAGAAGAAGTAGAAGAATAAGGAAGCTAGATAGAATCAGAAGAAGAGATTACCTCTTCTTCGACACACCTCCTTTAAGCTTCCTCTTAAGGAAGTAGAGTGAGTCTTTTAAGAAGACCAAAACCTCCAGAATGTTGCTAGGGAAGTGGAGAATAGAATTTTTCAGGGGCTTGCCGAGCTTCAAGGATCAAAAGGGTGTAAATAGAAGAGGGAATGTGTGCCCTTTTATAAGGGAGGAGAGGGGCACCTTTGAAAAAACATACAATATTATTTTATTATAAAGTCATATTAGGTTTTTAATAGCTCAAAATTGATTTATTTAGAATTTATGGTGGGGATGGGTCTAAATAATTTCATCCAATATGTTTTAGGCAAGTTTAGGTTACTATTTTAACCCTATCTTTTAGATTTAACTCTAAGTTAAATAATTTACCTTTTACCCTGTCTTCTTGTTTTCTTACAATTTATGGTTAATAAACATACCATAACAAGCCAAACGAACCCCAAGTGGTTCATTATTAATATATATAACATTATATAAGTTATTTGGCTGAACCGTAGATTTTTAGAAATAAAATAACAATTAATAATATAATATGTTTTTTAAAAACTATTTTATGTCAATTTTGTCACTATTGGTAATTGATTTTTGTGAAAATCATAAAAGCATGATTAGTTCTATCCAAGTTAATTAAATCAATACTAACATGTCATATTAACCTATAAAATTATTTTAATTTGTAAAAAGTCTAAAATTACATTTATTTGGGTATTTATAACATCAATTATGTTAATATTTCATTAATAAGGTAATTACTGCATCATCATTGTGTCATAAATAAATTAACTTATTTAATGTCTAAAAATTACAAATAAATTACCATTAGGTAGGAAATATTTTTATATTTCTAATGAATATTTATAGTCGAATTTATCTTATTTATAACCCAATATTAAAAAAAATTACTTATTAAACCTTGATTTAAACTATTTTAACTCTTTTTTAAATAAAATAATAATAAATGTCCTAATCTAATCAATGTGGACCTAAAGGGAAATATTTTATTTCTAAGGTTGTTTTTGGTCGAATTAAACTTATCCAATATAATTAGGATATGTGTTTGGCTAATAATAATATCAATTTTACTCTTAATTTCCATATTTACTTTTAACAGTGGTAAATAAAAGTAAAAAGTTGCTATTCACAAAAAATTATTTTTATCTTATTGAACCACATTTCACTCCTTGATATTAACCATGTCTCTAGGATTTTCTAAATTCCACTCACATAAGCGGTAAAATTTATTTTTATGTAAATTTGCAAAAAAACTCCTAAGAGGTAGGTAAAAGACGGTGGAAAGTTCAGTAAAATTTTTATATATCTAAAATTATTATAAAATGACTCCAACAACTCACATTGAACAAAAATAGGTATTATGTATCAATTTTTAACTAAAATAAATTTAAATAAAATAAATAATTATTTAAATAAAAAAGTCGGTTTTTAAATAGTAAGCCAGGGTTTTCACTATTCATCAAAAATTGAAAGTTTTCAAAAAAATAAAAACAATTCACCCCAGGCTAATTTCGATATTAAAAATCTAAAAATGAAGTCCATTTTGAAAGATAAAATTTATAAAATTTAAAAAGGTGGGTATTACTATTCATAACAGCTAGTTTATATAATATTTTAATAACATATCATGGTTTAGTGAAACTCGGTATTGTGTACAACATACGCTATTGTGGAAGGTCTCAATTGTGTGTAATGTAAGACAAGTCAAGGTTACGTGTAGTGCAAGACTCCTTTGTTGTTAGGTATAAAAGAATCCAACCTTATTCCATTTATACATTGAATATATATATATATATACACACACTGAATGTTGCGTAGAATAACTACTATCAAACAAACTTGAAATTGTGTGTAACATGATCCAAGAATAGTGTTGCGTATACTGCAAGCTAATACGAGGTTGCGTATAGCGCAAGATAATCTTGGTGTAGCTTATAACAAAAGGAATCAAAGAAATTAAAAAGAATAATTCTAAAAAAATCTCATGTTGTTACAAATTGTAAAAGAATGTTCATGAGTGTGGATTGAGAAAATTTTCTACTGATCAAACAGTGACTCTGTTTCTGTCCAAGAGACTTGGAAGATGGATACATGGATTTGAGAATGGATCAATATAAGTAAAGAGCCATTTGGAGAGAGTGATTTTTTCAGATATTGTTCTAATGTAATGATAGTCTTCTCTCCACCAACTGGAAGCAGAAAACATATCAACCCATGGGTTTTCAATTTTCATACCTGCAAAGAAATGGAATGAAGGAAAATTTTGAAAGTTCACACCATTTTTATTGTTATTAATGGACTGCATAACCGAAATAGAGGAGTAGTCTTGAGGCTGCATCTCAGGCATATAATTCTTTTCATCTGGAAAGATGACTCCTTACAGATGACCATGCCCATACAAAGTCAAGTAGATTCTCTGTGGGAAATTAAGATGATATTTCTTCATGTACTTGTCCAAATCTGGGAGAGTTCTGTCGCAAAAATCATAGTAATCATGGCAAAAAATGTTCATCATGTCATCAATCTATTTGCTGGCCAGCTCATCAGCCGTTCCAATTCTTCTGGGAGCCATTTAATCTGCACAAAGGTTTTGGCGTGCAGGTATCACATCGCAAGTCAAACTACCTCTGCAGAAGCGCGACACGAATAGAAGCAATGATATCGTGGAAAATCAGTATACTTGTGTGACGAGACCAACCTGTGCGGTGAGAGCTCAGAAGCATTCAAATCCGGGTGGTTTGCGCAAGAATAGTGCCCATATTTATAGGCCAAGGCTGTACCTAGCACAACGTGCCCTGCGTGGCTCTCACCTGTACACCGTTACCTGCGTGCCGAAAACATGCATGCCACAGTTCCTTGGTTTTCTCCTTTTCCTCAGAGTCAAATCCACCTTCCTTTCGGATCCAAATCTGAGGGGGGACTTTTGTTGATGTACTTTTCCATCGCAGAGTCTAACGACTGAAAAAGGTAAATACCTTAGCACAAAGAGATTCATCCTTTGAAGAAACACCAAAAATCGACAAAGGCATGAATAAGGATTTGTTTACAAATGGGTCACACAAGTTTCTTCATGGTCGCGCATGTATACTTGCGCATCACATATTGGATGTGTAGGCGACTTGCACGCCCTGTTTGATTTTCACCCAATGTCATCAGTAGTCTATAAATAACCCTTGTGGGCCCCCAATTTCGGAGATAACAAATTCCAAAAGTCGGATTTTAGCTCCCGGCTCCCTAGTCTCTACTTGAAGTCTTCCGAACACTTCTAAGGTAATTTCATTCCTAGAATGGAAGATCTAAAGAGGGGGAACAAGGCCTAGGTGCTGAAATTCACCAACACATGCGCGCCTAAGTGTCTAACCCTTATGGTAAATGAAGAAACTTGCGCACCACCTTATCCCTTCAACAAAACATGCGCACCACACTTTTGGAAGCCTTTAGGGATAATACTAAGGGCTTGAGCCAAGTATCTCCCATGTATTACCCTATGGGTTAAACATTGCAAAAGTACACATGTGTCACACAAGTATACTTGCCTGACCAGTACTTGCACACCCCAACAGGACTTGTGTGCCTACCTTTTTTCAATGGCCCTCCTGCTTGTTCCATTATTTTCTTCAAATCCACCTCTCCTCTTCAATATTTTGCCTTCAAAACCCTCTTCAAGGTAATTTTTGGCACAATTCCTTTGTTGGATTCCTTGTCTGAATAGAATTCTGTGGAACATCTCTCAAAACATAGTGATTTACATATCTTTATATTACTAAGGTTAGAGATTTCATTCATTCAACCTCATCCTTTGAAGATGAGAAAAACATTAATAATGGCATCTTCCTTAAGAGTAAGCCCCAAGTTCCCTAACCTTGGGCTCCTTTTCCAAAGCTTTCCCCAGTCCATGTTCCCTTAATATGGGCATCCTCTTTAGGAGTAATCCCCCATCATAATTTTCCTTAAACTTGGGCATCCTCCTCAGGAGTAAGCCCCAATCTCAAATTCCTATAATTTGGGCCTCCTTATCAGGAATAAGCTCCAATTTATCCTAGTCCTCTTAACCAGGGCCTAATATTCAAGAGTAATCCCCAGTCATAATGCCCCTTAACATGGGCCTCATCTTTAGGAGTAATCCCCAGTCTTAAATTACTTTTGATTTGGGATTCCTTCGCAGGTGTAAAACCCAATCATAAGTCTCCTCTAATTTGGGCATCCTTCTCAAGAGTAAGACCTAAGTTAAGTATCCAAACCTCAATAAAGCACATATACCTTTATGGACCTTGTTTCTGGGTTTCTTCCCTGAAGTAAATCCCAATCCTTATCTATCTGGGCTTTCATACATACATAAGCCCCATATTATTTCTTATGATTGAAAAATCCATGGCACAATTGTCAGGTTTTGCTGATACCTCTTATTTCTCACATCGAGCATGACTCACGTGAGCTTAGTGCGTAAAAGTAATTATGAAATTTTTTGTGGACCATCAGTCATGCATAAACGTCATAATGCATTACTCGAACTACGTGGGTTCTGATTAATTTTCTAAATAAGGATATGTAGGTAGCCCATATGCGGGTAAGATCCCAACTCTGAAATAATCCATGTCCTTTTGAACAACAATAAACTTCAAGTTCCCCACTGAGTGGATTTAAAATCAGTATTGTTATCATAATGAACAAGAGATTTATATGTAATGTGTTGAAGGGTACCATTGACTAAGAATATCTAACAAATACAGATGATTATCTATCTATTAATAACCCCAAATACATATAAAATATTATCAAAATATCATCCATATCAATCATTGATTGTCATATATAAAGGAAAGAACATTTTCATACATGGTAATTTAGTAAGGATTCACGAACATAACTCAAATCAATAAAGAGAGTTCCGGAGTAGAATATAATTCCCCCCAAAAAGGTGTGATGAGTCCATCCTCCCATCCTCTTGACCATTGCAAATTATTAAGCCTCATCGGTTCAAAACTAATAAGAACCTACCATTAGAATGTAGGTCCAAATGGATATAGAATCATTGGATGTTTTCGGTTCTACGAACAAACCCATTATAAACCGATTGGAATGTTTGAACCTTAAACAAATAAGGTCATCCCCATTTCCAAAGGAAACACCAGGTCAAGATGAACAATTTTCCATTCATGGATTTATGTTTCCCATAATTGATTATCTATAAATGGGGATCTCCTAGTAGACCATTATGTAAGGGAATAGATTTATTACTCACTACTGAAATGTACTATAAGGGATTGTATGAATGGGAATAAATCCCTATATAATTGTGGCTTTGAAGAAGTTTCCCCTAGATTCATAGTAGAAAGAGATATTCTCATCATCCAGGAAGTAGTACATGCAAGATCTTGTGGTGCTCATCTATCTAGGAATAGGCCCTCCCACCAAACCAAGAGGATGGGTTACAATTTGAAAACCATGGTACAGGACTCTGTTGAAATTAAAAGGTAATGTCATTTATTCCATGGTCATTAATTCTTCATCCATCAATCCTAATAATTAATACGTGAAGATAAATATTTTTTTCCATTTTTTGTAATGGGAATGGATGTTATGTTTCTATATCCCCCATCCGTGTCTATGAAGTTAATGAACATCCTAACCGATACCAACTTCTTTACAAAAATGGCAGAGGAAATAACCGTAAATGATGTTAGGAGGAAGAACATAATCATTTGTATAATTCCACATATTATTACCAGATTTTTAGTCCCTCACAATATATTATGTGACAAAAACACCAACATCTTTTCGATAGAGTTGTAGAAATTATACCATGAGTACAACATTGAGTCCAATTACTCTTCCCTATATCATAAATTTTTAAATTGATGTGTTGAGTCATTTAAAAAGACACTATAAAATATAGTCCACAAGATGGTAAATAAGGACAATAAGTCCTAGACTTACATGTTCCTCCATGCTTTATGGGCCTACCACATCACCAAAAGTAATACTACCCAAGAAAATTAGTATTTATTGGTGTATGAAACCAATGTGTTTTTTCCAATAGAGGTAATGTTTCCCTACCTTATAATACCCATTTTTTGGAAAACTCATCGATGATGAAAAATTGAAAAAATAGAATTATCAGTTGGAGCATATCAATGAGATAGAGTTTCATATATTACACAACTCGAAGTACATCAGAATCTGGTCAGATGGTCCTTCGATACAAATGTATTCTTCTATTTATTCCTTTTTTGAGAATTTGTATTTTTATCAGAACAAAAATGATAAAATTATATAACCCTCTAAATCTATAACCCAAATGTTATGGTCCTTATTTCTTACATAATTTCCATCACAATGGATCATACTCACTATCCCCAATAGATGGAGAGCATATCCCCCCCCATAATGCAATATTTCTTAATAAATATGTTTCCATTATTCCATGAAGAATCATTTATCTTGAACCCATGAGGTTAAACAGTATGGAGCTCATCCTGACCACATGAATTTAAACTATATGGATCTTTTCATGACCACGCGATGTTAAACCGTATAAAACACATCCTAAGAACGTGAATTTAAACTATATGGAGCTCATCCTAACCACAAGATATTAAATTGTGTGAATATTTTTCTGACCACATGATGTTAAATAGTCTGGATTTAATCCTCAACACATGAAAATAAACTATATGAAGCTTATTTGGGATGTAAGATATTAAACTACACAGTTTCTCTCATCCTAAACCCATGAAATTAAACTATATAGAACATGTCCCATTATATGTATGTAAAACTATACAAAATCTCTCATCATGGACCCATGATGTTAAACATTAAAAATGTGTCCTTTACTTATGAGGTTAAACTACATTGAATATGTCTTCACCATAAGAAGCTAAACTACACCATAATCATCATCTCACTTAATATTAACCACTCATGACAATGATATATGACAAAGAATGATGAAATTCCCATGTACCTATATAGGAGTAAGATCCATAGAGGGAACCTCTTCATCCAAGAACAACATGGTGGTTGATTACTACCACCATTGGATATGTAGTGACGTCTAAAACTCTATTCTTTTCCCCAACTATATCATTACTTACCTTCCATTTCGGGTGACCTATGTCTTTACCACAAGATGTTATACTGCATGGATGAGGTCATCATCCAGGACACTAAATAGTATGTTTTCCATGAACTAAATGTAGATTGATTATACCCATTATAGGGAACATAATGATTCCCCCATATAAATTATTAGTCCCAACTATAAAATTTCTCATCTTTCTTGCTGATTCACCTAGATCCTTACCACATGATGTTAAACTACATGACCAATGTCATTTTCATTCGACACTAAACTGCACTGTTTTCAAGAACTATGTTCAGATTGAATCTCATTCAAATAAGATACATACGAATACCTATATACCTATAACCTATATCTTGGCCCACCCACCACGTCATATATGATTCCCCTATCCATTCACAATATGTTGTTATATGGAGAGATAAACCTTACCATTCCCTGTTTCTCACATCTATCATGGCTCACATGGGCTTGGGAATGATAGTAAGGGATTCCCGATATAATTGTGTAATATCATCTCCTGATAAGGTTATCATGGTCCTGAATTCAAGACCAGGAAAGGTGGACTGTGATTCATCACCACATGGGATTAAACTGCATGGTTGATGTCCATTTCATGACCTAGAACTAGGTGTGACAGTGGAACCTTATTGATAGGACCATTATCCCTGCTATTGGTCTCCCACAACAAATATGTTAAGTAACTATGTGTGTCCTGATTTTTATTGTCACAAGATACATATTGATGCCTTAATTAAAAATCATGGGCCTAGAATCGAAAAATAAACAAAAAAATTAACTATATCTGTATAAGTTTCAGACCTTCATAGGTAGATTTAATTCAATAACTAAACATGTCTTGATTTTTGACATCATAGGTTACATTGTGATGCCCTGATCCCATGTCCTGTGTCCAGCAGCAATATTTCCATTTCACATCTTGGGAAAAGTCCATGCCACATGGCATTAAACTGAATGGTTTCTCATGAACTATGTGGTGTTTTATTCATGTCATTACAAGGTATATAGTGATTCCAGGACCTCTGATCATAGATCAACCTCCTAAAATCAACATGAAAAATTCCCCCTTAGGTGTACAGGTCAAACCTGCATAGAGTATTTATTATTCAAGAACTACATGTTCCCTGATTCCTTACATTATAAGATATGCAATCAAAAAAAGTTCTGTATTTCTTTGTTCAAGTAGTGATAGAACAAAATTTCCCATCATATCTTAGTGTTATTTATCCTTGTGTAGGGAACTTATAAACATGAACTATGTATGGATAGAATTATTCCATCAACGGTTATGTAGTGACATCTATATCCTTAATTATGGGTTCAATCACAACATATTGCAAAAAAACAGATCTTCCATTCATATGTAAATCTTGTTTTCTGGTTTTTTTGTGAAAAAGGGGAGTTTATAGAAATTTTAGGAGTAAACGCCAAATACTTATAAGTACACATGGTGTACTTGGTTTTCTTGGGTAGTCGTGTGCTGGTCGTGTAATGGCTACACACATGGCTGTGTGGGGTGACCTAGAGACCGCCTAAAGCAGAGGCCGATAAAGGCAAGTACACGCCATGTACTTTTAAATGACACACTATGTAATTTTTCTAATTTCATTAAATGGACCGGGGTGGTGTCTAATCGGCAGAACACCCTTCTTCTTCATCCGTCTCACCCAAGACTAAATTAGACCACCGATTCTTCTCTGATCCCCCTAATCACCATCCATTCTCTGAATTGACCACTGTCGATTTCATTGGAATCCCCACGGTAAGCCCTTCCTTATTATAGTGCCTTTTTTCCTATTTTCTCATCTTTCATGAGATATCTTTGATTGAACGTTTTTAGTAGTTTTAATGATCTATGGAGTTATAGGGTGATTAAAGACATGTGGTTCATGTATATTGATCGTACAATGCCAAGGTAGGTGGTGTGTTCATTTCTGTAGTTATTCGTCGAGTTATATGTGCAAATGTTCCAAATAACCTTGTTCGGGGTATTTTTTATTTTTGGTTTTTAGCCCTGTTATTGCTTTCTATGCCTTGTGTTCTTGGTTATAAGATTTATGATTGTAAATAGGTTTATTTACCTTACTAAAGATATTTTTCCCATGCTTTATTGATTTTAATCTTTTGGTCTAGCTTTGCCTATTAGGATGCTTTATTTTCTCATGCCTAGTATTGTTAGGATGAAGTGAATTTATCTGACATGATGTGAGATATTATAGACTGTTTAGCCAAGTAGTTATTGATGTCTACTTTGGCTGGTGCATATCGTTGTTCACAATTGTTTTACACAGGGTTGTGGGAACCTAGTGTAGTAGACCATAGATATAATGGACGTTGAGGGCTTCTCCATAGTGTCTATTTACTTTACATTGTGAGAACATAGGGGGGATGGATGTAAGTTCACCCTTAGAGTGTCTTTAGTTCCTTGTTGTGAGAACATAGGGGGGAATTGGACATTGAGTGCTTCTCTAGAGTGTCTGTAGTTTACTGATAAAATACCACGTGGGGGATTGATAGCGAGTGCTTCCTCAGAGTGTCCTTCCTAAAGATGAACCATAGGGGTTAGACTATGAGTACATCCCAATGGGTTTCTTTTGTTTTTTTGGTTGAACCATAGGGGTTAGGATGTGAATACTTACTAGAGGGTTACTTATGATTTTAGGTTTATTAAATAATAAATGAAAATGTTTGTAATTTAAACTGTAGGATTTTTTACTTTGAGTACTTCCATGTTTATTTCTTAATTTTTCATATTTCCTGCCATATATATTAAATGACTGTTAAGCACTGATCTTTGGGTGGTTTCCTGCTGGGATTTTTCTCCCACCATGTTTCGTTCATTCTTTTGGACCCAAACAGAATATATTGTTGTTGGTTTAGATAAAGGAAAGTTCCCTTCTAAATCAGGTACTTGATTGATGAGGAGCTGGGGAGAATGGGACCAATTTGAGGTTTGTGATGCTGTTGGAGTATATATTTTTCATTATATATTGGTTTAGTACTATATTCCAGCATTGTGACTTGTTACGATACTTTCCTAGAAATATATATCATGCATCATTTATATATGTTCTCAAGTTGTTTACTTCATTATTATTTCTATTGTTTGTTGTTGTATGGAATTATTACTACTTCATTTATTGTTATCTATTTATTTCCATTTCATTAATCTTCCAATGAGGGAATTGTTTTCACAATATCACACCCTATTCCCTCTCTAATAGTTGTTAGCATCTAGCATTTTCAGTAATGCATTTGAGGCCACGTGACCAACCGGGTATGGGGCACCTCTGGGTGGCTTCTGGAATCGGGACGATACAAAGTGGTATCAGAGGGTTTCTTTTCTTCTTGACTTACTATTTGGAGCCTATAGGCATGGATATAATGGAATAGGTAATTCATAATGAGCTATGCCTGGGAGTAGCTAACATGTTTACATGGAAAATCTAATTTACATTGATTATTGAAATTTTTCTAGTTTTTCAATTTTACAGTTGATTTAATTTCATTGTTGGGTGATTCACATGTTTTGTGCTATTATAGTTGATATTATTGAGGTTTTATTTTTGTTGCAACCCAATGATATGAGTGTATTCCATCTCATGCATCTTATAGTCACTTTCTAGAAATCACATGTCAAGCATATTTTCCATTCCATTTAGGGTGAATTACCGATTGCACGTTGTTGTGATAGATGTTGTGCTAAATATTCTTGCTGTTGTTAGAGATGCCTTGATAGAATACCAATTGTTTTATAGGGTATTGTTTTTATATGGTTTTTCTTGGATGAACACAAAACTTTTGTTCTTGAGGTGTTATGGGCCCTCATGGATCATAATTTGGTTGATTATTTCCTTTTTATTCCGTTTATATAACATGTATAAGATACCAAGATTTGATTAACAGTGAGTATGGGCTGTCACAGATCAGAATCTGGAACTTTAATGTTTGTTTTAGTGTTTTTAGGTTCCGGAGTAGTTTCTGAGGCATACTATCCCGAATAACCCAGAATACATGGCATGTAATTATGAATACACGCCATGTATCCTTCTATTTGAGAATGATCTGTTTTTTATGTACATGCCGTGTACTGTATGTACACGTCATGTAGTCTCTAACTATGTCACTGGCTATGTGGGAAGAGACACGGGGGTCGGGAAATCTTTGAAAGCATACGACGTGTACTGAACGTACACATAGTGTTGTTTAGACAGTGTGTCGACCCGTGTGACTAATGATACAAATGGATGAAACATAGGTTATACACACTATGTCAAGAATGAACATGCCGTGTAGTTTAACCCCTGAATCTAGCCATGTGACTAACAACATGGGTCGGTGAAATCATTCTTGTACATGCCGTGTCTGGCACAAACAAACCATGTAGTCTTGTTCTAGGGGAACCGTGTGGGCTAGTCGTGTAGAAGAACTCGTGAAGGAGAACACAATTAAAGTTCACACCATGTATTGGAGAAACATTTCGTGTATATTGGGTGTTACATGACTAGTTTTGGTAGGAGTACAAACCCATGTGATGGCTTAAAGGAACACATCATGTAGGGGTTATACACGCTGTGTATCTCGGTTCTCAAAATCAAGAATTATTCCTTTATCCAATTCCATTATTACACTTATATATTTCAATCCTTGATAATATTAATATAAGGTATGTGCTTGACAATGCAGTGTCATTCCACTAAGACGTCCTCTGTTTGTACTCCAAATACAATGGAGTGATCATACACCAGACATGGTTGATCTGGGACTACCAGCAGATCCTCCTTTAGTGCCAGTCATGGCAACATCCATCATTCTGTACATAGGTGCTAATACACAATTCTGAGAGGGATTTATGAGGTTCATGTAGACCTTCCTAGGAGACCACATCTTACCCCGTCAATGGTATAATTGATCAGTGATTTCCAGCAGCAACATCTTTTCTCCTTTACTGGGGAAGGAGGAACTCAATCTGCAGTGTCGTGGAAAGAATCCATGATTTCTATCTTCGATCATCTGGAGATGCCTCCAGAGAGTAGGTTGGAGATCGCTATTGATATTTTTTGGGACTCCACCATGATATGGTTGGATGTGATCTCACAGGTGGGTCACTAGTAATTTATGGTGTGGACTGAGTTAGAGTGTGCCTTCTACGACTACTTCTACCCGGAGACTTTCTGGGATGATCAAGCCCGAGAGTTCATGAGTCTGGATCAAGGTTATCTCTCATTCATGGAGTAATATTCTTGTTTCACAGAGCTGCAGCAATTCACACCCATCCTAGGAGGTGATGAGTGATATATGGAAAGTATGTTTGGGGGTGGTCTTAGGAATGACATAAAATATTAGGTGAATATCTTTAGGTTGAATTCCATCACTTCTATAGTCAACCAGTCACTGATCACTGAGTGAAATTAGAAGTATTCTAGAGATCTAAGACGGGGTGGTTTGGAATCTGGAGTTGTTACCCCTATTACTAACAGTAGGAAGTGCCATAGAGAGTCTACACACAGAGATCTTAGAAGGTAGGATACTTCTTTTAGTGGCCAGGTGGTGCGCTAACAGTGCAGAAAGAGTGGGCATACGAGACCCAATTGCCCAGGAGACCCAGTTGAGGGCCAATATTTCGGAAATATGGGCCTTCTTCAATGGTTATGTCACTTTTTATCACCATTAGATGGTGATTAGAGTTCTTCTATGACCCCGTGTTTTGGAATAGCACCACCAGTCTCTCATTAGGAAGGGCACTAGAGTTCTTCCGGCTGTTCAGGCTGAGGTGTAGGTTGCAGTCATGGTATCCATTCGGCAATCATTCAGCTAAAACAATGTGGATTAGCTCATGGTGGTTAGGCAGGGTCATAGGGCTGCGGTACAATCCAGGATTTTGTAGTGGATCAGACCCGAAACGAGTAGGATCACAGACCCCCTACAGTTCTCAGTACGCTTCTAGTTGCCTCAGTTTTAGATTCTACACATTTTGATATAGGGGTATCCCATAGTTTCATATTTTTGGTTGTTATGGAGATGCTTGGGCTCTGTATCTTTACTTATTCTGATGACATGACAATGGACACTCCATTGGGGGAAAAAACGACTAGTGTAAGATAGTGAAAGGAGTGCCCTATTGAGGTTGGAGGGTGTCACTTCTTATGGGACCTCTGTAACACCCCAGGCTTCCACGGTATGTTTCCCTATAAATAATGAAAAGGCATCCATTGTACGCAACTTCGAGATTCTAACACACCACAACCAATCAAAATAGGCGTTATGAATAGTAATACCTACTTTTGAAATTTTATAAATTTTATTTTTCGAAATGGACTTCATTTTTGGATTATTAATATTGAAATTAGCTTAGGGTGAAATTTTGGTACTTTTCAGATAACTTTCATATTTTGATGAATAGTGAAAATTATTAAATTTTAATTAAAAACAACTTTTTTAATCAAAATATTTAGTAGTGATAAATTATTAATTTGAGTGGTTTTAAAGTATATTTAGAATATATTTTTACCATTTAATACAACGTTGGTCATTGGATGTAATTTCACATTTAAACCCGACATAAACAAGTGTCAATCTTTTGACAGTTATTATCTCTTAAAAACACGCTATTTGTTTTGACGACGGGAATTAATTTTTAAATTAATTAATGCAACTGATATGTTTTGTATTTGGTAAAATAGACATAATTTTTGAATTCATAATATCAAATATATCTTAGGCATAATTTTTGGTATTTTTTCTAGAAACTTTAATTTTTTGATGAATAGTGAAACCACTAAGTGGAAGTTAAAAAACTAAATTTTTCATAAAAATTAACTTTACCGCTTTTGTGAGTGGAATTTCAAAAATCCTAGAGACACTGCTAATATCAAGGAGTAAAATGTGGTTCAATGATATGAAAATAATTTTTGGTGAATAGTAACTTTTTACTTTTATTTACCACGGTTAAAACTAAATAGGGTAATTAAGGGAAACAATGATATTAATATTACCCTAACACATGTACTAACTCTATTGGACAAGCATATCTCGACCAAAAACAACCTTAGGAGTAAAATATTATCATTTAGGTCCACTTGTATTAGATTAGGACATTTATTATTATTTAATTCAAAGAAGAGTTAAAAGAGTTATAATCAATGTTTATTTACTAAAACATTTTTAATATAGGGTTATACATAAGATAAATTCAATTGTAAATAATCATTAGAAATATATAAATATTTCCTACATAATGGTATTTTATTTATAATTGTTAGACATTAAATAATTTAATTTATTTATGACACAATGGTGATGCAGTAATTACATAATTAATGAAATATGAAAATAATTGATATTATAAATATCAAAATAAATGTAATTTGAGACTTTTTATGAATTCCAATAATTTTCTAGGTTATTATGACATATTATTATTGATTATATAAATTTTATTCGAATAAATAATGCTGTTATTATTTTATCAAAAACAAAATACCAAATAGTGTCAAAATTGACATAAAAGAGTTTTTAAAAAAAATATTTTATTATTAATTTATATTCAATTCCAAAAAATATAAGGTTCGGCCAAGAGACTTATATAATTATAGGTGTATCATTAATGGACCACTTTGGGTTCGATTGGATATATATAGTAAGTTTATTAACCATATAATATAAAAATACAAAGAGACATTGTAAAAGTGAAACTAATTAACGAAGAGTTAATACTTAAAGATAAAGTTAATATAATGACCCAAACCTGTCTAAATTCAATTCGTTGAGTGTTTTTCGACCCATCCCCACCTTAACATTTAAATAATCCACTTTCTAGCCATTAGAAATCGAATATGAATTTATTATAAAATAATATGTTTAGCTTTTCCAAAGATGGCCCTCACCCCTCTTATAAAAGGGAACTCACCCTTCTCACTAAAATTCACACATTGAAATCCTTTTGGCTCGGACAAAACCTATCCAAATACTCTCTCAACTTCACTCACTACAATCTAGAGGCCTTAGTTTGATCAGAAAGCCAACCTAAAGATCCCTTTTGATCAAATCAAAAGGAAGAACTCAAAGAAGAGATAATGTTTTCACCACCCTCTTTCAAGTTCCTTTCTTCTTCAACTTCTTCGTTCGTTGTTATTTCTATTATACAATAATAAATCCAGTATCTTCTATATACTTTGATGTTATTATAAATATTGTACAACCATATTCAGTATTCTATCCATCATTTGAATGGCATGTCACCATACGTGCGTACGTACGGCTTACCGTCTCCACGTCGTGGTGTAATTGTCATTCCATAAATTATTATTTGGGTGGGTATAATAATGATGTGTAATTCATGTAAATAATAAATATAACATGATAATTATTCTCTCTATATGATATAACATCCAATTATATATTAATTTAACATCAAAAGAATGATATTGTCGCTCATGCGTATGTACGGACTACTGTCTCCACGAACGCGTTGAGATTCATTCTCCATCATATACATTCAAGAATAATTCTCATTTGATGATTAAAATAATGTTTATGGACTTTATATAATTCTGTATATGAATAAGATAGAACCTATCCAAAAAAAACATATCTTACATAACATAGAATATAAAGGAAAGCGAGTAAGTTAACACCTGAAATGCCGATAATACTAAGATATTATTAACAAATCAATGTTAAAATATCATATATGATATCATATTAATGTAAATGATTCTTATATAATTCAATAACAATTATTTCACCATTATACAGGAGGTTAAACTACCGTCAACTAAGGAAAAAGTACAAAGTAAGGGGTTTATTATCTCACTCTTAATTTCGTGAGAATTCCATTGTTCACCACTTATTTATTGCATGTGGTGTATGTGTACTACCCATGACTGTATTAATTGTGTAATATAATTTAATTAATGGGTATTTACATCATAATTGTATGATCCTTATTTCATGTGTGTAAGTTTTTTATGTTACCAAATCAATAAGGGAATTTGAAATTTCAATTTCCAATCATTCGGCTTTACGCATACTTCATTGATTATTTTACTCCAAGATTATGTGTAGAATAACTATTCATTTTATATTGTCATAAATTCCACTCCCCTTTCTGTGGATATACTTTTTATACACATAATCACTCCATTTATAAATTCTCAAGTCATCGTTTTGAACTTGATAAGAGTAATTTTAACTCAATCTCCATTTGTTGAGTTAAATATCAAATTCATTGGTGTTGTTTTTACTAGAATATGTGTGGATGTCATCTGATTTATTTACACTAAATATCCAATAATATTGAGTGTATTTATATTTTTCACATAGAATTATGTCGCTGATTTGTCCTTAACCTAATGATATGGTCTTTATAAGAGAATTCATCTCAATTTACATTCCATTGAGCCTTCTTTGTTGTTATAAACCAAATCCCTTTTATATGGTTTATATAATGTACTTTGACATAGTATATCATGAATCCATTTATTCTCATGATATTATAATGTTTTTATTACCTAAATTACTTGTATTCAAGTGTCTCTCTTTTTGTTAGAAACTCTCACTAAAATACATTTTTAAGTTTTTTAAAGATTTATTCTTCTAAATATTTCTCATTAAAGTCCATGTTTTAAAAATGGTTTTAAGAATTTATTTATATGAAAATTAAAGTTTTAAAATTAAAATTACTTTTAAAAGTTTCAAATTTTTATGGGACACTTTTAATCAAAAATATATTTTTAAATGGCTTCTTGACAAATAGTGTGACTTTTAAATGATTTCAAGAAAAAGGGGGATATTTCTCTCTAATAGTTTTGACTATTATTTTCATCTATGTCAATAGCCTTCATTATTCTCAATTGAGATTAATCTGATACAATACAATCATCCATATTGTATCGAATGAGTTATTTTTGACTGTGGATGTACTATTTTTATACCATTCTTGGTTTGTCGATTAAGTATTGACATTTCGTATGCTAGTTTAATACGAATGTTTATGTAATATTTCAAACTTTTCATATGAGGAATGCATTGGACTTAGTAAGTGACGGGTGGAGCCGGCTATAGATCCTCGATGCATCGGTAGGTCTCATGAGACAAACTAGTGCCTTGGCACGAGGCATATAAAAAATCTTATTTGTAGTCTTGGCACGGGGCCTTGGTTACTTGGTTATGATAGTCTGGCATTATGCATTCTGTCATTATGAAAGTTGTTATTAATATTTTCATGTCATTATTCGACTACTAGAATATCCATGTAAATAAGTAAATCGAATTATTTCATTTTATCCTTGACATATTATGCTGATGGTAAAGTTTAAAAGGCTTTTGTTTTAGTTATACATTGACTTAAATTATTATGTTTATTTATAAAAGATTCCGTTATATTGTTATCCTCTCTGAGAATCTGAGCTCACCCCTATCAATGTTCTATTTTTCTCAGGATGTGAAGAAGTATTTTATGAATGACCTATAGTGATAGTATGAGGGGATATGAAGACAATATGTTGTTGTAGTTTTTCACTTATTGATGTAATGTAACCTTTATGAATATATATAGGGTTTCCAAGGCTACTAAAATAATCAGTCTTTCGAGACAAGATCTTTCTTGGGATCACGCCAATGTTATGTAATAATGCACCGACTCTGGGTATCTAGGGTTGGGGCGTTACAGTTTGTATCAGAAGAAGTTTAGTACAAACCTTGGAAGCTAGATTTAGATAAAATCTGATTAGAGCACGTAGACCTAAGATGAACATTGAGGATTAGTATAGAAGAACTTCCTAGAATTTTTGTATTGTAGAGATTTTGTGAGTTTTCCGAGCAATACATCCCTGTCTGGATACGAGTAGGTATAGGAGGCTATGGCCCAGATGTACCTAGAGGTAAATCCTGAAAACACCGCTTTGAGATAGACTTGAACGGGAACTGGTGCATGACAACAGGCCTTGCTGCACTCTGGTTACGTCACTTCCGGGGGATATGATTAGGATAATTTACATTTTCTTTACAAACCGATTTGAAGTATTTTATATATAAGATGAGTGTAAATGACCTTGGTTAATAAAAATGTGTTTCAAATTGAGAATATGGTGACATGTTAATCTCTAAATGATTTTATGACTACTGTTACTCACACAATGCTTTCTGGTTTTAATTAATGGATGGATTCCAAGGAAGTCATAGTGACTTTGAAAATGATGTACAAGGTGGGAACGGTGGTGGAAATGAGAAACAAAATGGAATGTTGATAGGCGTAAAAGATATCATCTTTATGCCAAATCAATTTTCCAAAAATATGACCAACAATATATATATTAACCAATTCCCGGACTCAACAAAGAAGAGAAAGGTGATGAATGATAAGATCTCCAGTAGTGGAGACCATGGAAAAAAGGAATCCTCAATTTCCATCATGTAGGAAATGTGGAAAGAGACACCCAGGAAAGTGTCTCAATGGGACAGAGAAATTCTTTATGTGCGGGAAGGAAGGACATAAAGTGATGAATTGCCGAAGAAAAATGAATAGTACTATGGAAGAAGATAAAAATGGTCCCAAGAATCCATTTGCAATCATTTTCTGTAAAGGTTTGGGACATGGCCATTACCCGAGTGAATGCCCTATTCTATAGGATATTTTCTTGGTCAAAGAAGAAGCTATGTGGGAATAAATGGTTGGAGAAATGTTTAAAAAGTATTAGTGCTCCTTGTTGATGGGTTTACATTGGAATAATTTTCTCTTGTATTTTTAACCCTCTTGTTTTCCATGCGAGAATGATATTTGAGGAAGAATTATCTTTTCTCTTGTGGATATAGTTATAAATAACCATTTGGTTTTATATGATCGTTGGGTTTGAGGCAATTATAAGTTATTATAATTTTGGATGAAAATGCAAGATATGAGATAAGATTTTCGTTAAATTATGATATGGTTATTTTGAGAAATTTATCTCATTTTGGTAATTTTATAAAAAATACTTTTTGAAAAAGGACAACACGCAGACCATGTGACAACCTGTCACGTCGGAAAAAGCTGTGGGAATCGAACCCACAACCAAAGTGTGATTCAGATTTATCGCCTACCACAGGACTATGTGAAGTCCCTGGTTAGTGTGACTATTTGTTTTAGTTAAATTATTTTATTGACCAATAATAATTTTATTTTAAATCTTATGTCTTATCAAATGAATACCCTTAGTATAGGAAAATTATTTGGTGATTAAGTGATAAATGTAATTTTGGAAGTTGTTCGCTTTTTTGTGAACAGTATGTGCCCAAGGAAAATAGAATAGTATGGGATTTAATTTGAGGAGTAATGGTGGATTTTTATCTATGTTTATATTGTGGATTTATAGTGATTTGGGTTATTTATGGAAATGATTTGGTTAATTACTTTTAAGTATGTGACCTAAAGAGTAATTAATGTCATTTGGAGATACAATTTAATGCAGAAAACTACATTCTTATAATTTTTGGGTTTCAATATTAGTTTGGATTATATTGAAGTATTTTAAGGACAATTGATTATTGAATGGTATTTATTTAACTTTGGGGTATTAATGGTTTAATTTTATAAATTAAGATTAGTGTGTTTTTTTCTCTAATGGAATATCCATTTGGGGGATCATCAGATATTATACTAACCATTTTGGTTTTGATTAATCTCTAAAGACAAGGTAAATATATAGTTTATCCAACGTGGATCATGTATTTCTATAGATGTTTATTCTAGCTCTTCCACTATGACGAAGTATTCTTGAATACTCATTGTTCAAAAAAAAGAGTTAGTGGTAAAAATTTATTAAAGAATGAATCTCTACTTAAAAAGTAAGTATATATCTTTGTGTTTTTAGTCAATATCATAAATGAATTACTCATCCTTATGTAATGTAACTTAAAACAAAAAATGTTGTTCGTTTACTTTTCCTTCTGGGAGACTAATGACTGTTTGTCCCAACACATGTATGTGATTTTTTTATTGTTAACTTTCTCTTGATCGTGTTTTATATCCCTCTCCATCATAACTTAACACTTAGTTTATCGTCCATATCCATGTTTTCCTACATGTAATCCTAGTCTGGGTTATCTTGGGTGACCTTTATACCTCTCTTCCTATCTTTTAAAGTGATAGTTTTATTGACTATTTTTCCGATATGGGACATTCCATTATATTCTCAAGCCCAATTTTCAAAAAATTGAGAGGAAAAAATTTATTGAAGTATGGGAGAGTGTAACACCCCAAGATTCCATGGTTTTTTTCCCTTTGAATAATTAAATGGCGTCCATTGTACGCAACATCGAGATTCTAACACACCACAACCAATCAAACTAGCCGTTATGAATTGTAATACCTAGTTTTTGAAATTTTATAAATTTTATCTTTCTAAATGGACTTCATTTTTTGATTAGTAATATCGAAAATAGAATAGGGTGAAATTTTGGTACTTTTAGGATAACTTTCATATTTTGATGAATAGTGAAAAATACTAAATTTTAATTAAAAACTTATTTTTTAATCGAATTACTTAATAGTGAGAAATTATTAATTTTAGTGGTTTTAAAGTATATTTCGAATATATTTTTACCATTTAATATAATTTTGGTCCTTGGATGTAATTTCACATTTAAACCAAACATAAACAAGTGCCAATCTTTTGATAGTTATTATCTCTTAGAAACACGCTATTTGTTTTGACGACGGGAATTAGTTTTTAAATTAATTAATGCAACTGATATGTTATGAATTTGGTAAAATAGACATAATTTTTGAATTAATAATTTCAAATATAGCTTAGGCCTAATTGTTTGTATTTTTTCTGGAAACATTCATTTTTTGATGAATAGTGAAACCACTAAGTGGTAGTTAAAAAACTGAATTTTTCATAAAACGTAATTTTACCGCTTCTATGAGTGGAATTTTGAAAATCCAAGAGACACTGTTAATATCAAGGAGTAAAATGTAGTTCAATAAGATGAAAATAATTTTTGGTGAATAGTAACCTTTTAATTTTATTTACCACGGTTAAAAGTAAATAGGGTAATTAAGGGTAACAATGATATTAATATTACCCTAACACATGTACAAATTCTATTGGACAAGTTTATCTCGACCAAAAACAACCTTAGGAGTAAAATATTATCATTTAGGTCCACTTGTATTATTTTGGACATTTATTATTATTTAATTCAAAGAAGAGTTAAAAAAGTTATAATCAATGTTTATTTACTAAAACATTTTTAATATAGGGTTATTCATAAGATAAATTCTATTGTAAATATTCATTAGAAAGATAAAATTATTTCCTAAATAAAGGTATTTTATTTATAATTTTTAGACATTAAATAAGTTAATTTTTTTATGACACAATGGTGATGCAGTAATTACCTAATTAATGAAATATTAAAATAATAGACATTATAAATATAAAAATAAATGTAATTTGAGACTTTTTATGAATTCAACTAATTTTATAGGTTAATATGACATATTAGGATTGATTATATAAATTGTGTTTGAAGTAATAATACTGTTATGAATTTATCAAAAAGAAAATACCCAATAGTGTCAAAATTGACATAAAAGAGTTTTTAAAACAAATATTATATTATTAATTTATATTCAATTCCTAAAAATCTATGGTTCGGCCAAGAGACTTATATAATGATAGGTGTATCATTAATGGACCACTTGGGGGTCGCTTGGATGTATATAGTATGTTTATTAACCATATAATATTAAAAATACAAAGAGACATTGTAAAAGTGAAACTAATTAACTAAGAGTTAATAATTAATGATAAGGATAATATAATGACCCAAACCTGTATAAATTCTACTGGTTGAGTGGTTTTCGACCCATACCCACCTTAAACTTTAAAGAATCCACTTTTGAGCCATTATAAACCGAATATGAATTTATTATATAATAATATTTTTAGTTTTTCCAAAGGTGCCCCTCACCCCTCTTATAAAAGGGCACTCACCCTTCTCACTAATTCACACATTCAAAGCCTTTTGGATCGGCCAAACCCTGCCCAAATACTCTATAAACTTCCCTCAATACAACCTAGAGGCCTTAGTTTGATCATAAAGCCAACCCAAGGAGCCCTTTTGATCAAATCAAAATGAAGAACCCGAAGAAGAGGTAATGTTTCCACCACCCTCTTTCATGTTCCTTTCTTCTTCAACTTATTCTCTCATTGTTATTTCTATTCTAAAACAATAACTACAGTATCTTCTATATAATGTGATGTTATTATAAATATGGTACAACCATATTCAGTATTCTATCTATCCTTTGAATGGAATGTCACCATACGTGTGTACGTACGGCTTACCATCTACATGTCATGGTGTAATTGTCATTCAATAAATTATTATTTGGATGGGTATAATAATGATGTGTAATTAATTTAAATAATAAATATAACATGATAATTATTCTGCCTAAATGATATACCATCCAATTATATGTTATTTTAACATCAAAATATTGATATTGTCGCTCGTGCGTACGTACGGACTACCGTCTCCATGAACGCGATGAGATTCATTCTCCATCGTATCCATTCATGTATAATTATAATTTGATGATTAAAAATAATGTTCAAGGACTTGATATAATTATGGATATTAATAATATACAACCTATCCATAACAAACACGGCTTACTTAACAAAGAAAATAAAGGAAAATGAGTAAATTAACACCCGTAATGACGATAATACTAAGATATTATTAACAAATCAATGTTAAAAGATCATATATGATATCATATTAATGTAAATGATTCCTTTATAATTCAATAACAATTATTTCACCATTATAAAGGAGGTTTAACTAACGTCGACCAAGGAAAAAGTACAAAGTAAGGGGTTTCTTTTCTCACTCTTATTTTCGTGAGAATTCCATTGTTCACCACTTATTTATTAAATGTGGTGTATGTGTACTACCCATGATTGTATTAAATGTGTAATATACTTTAATTTATTGGTATTTACATCATCATTGTATGATCCTTCTTTCATGGGTGTATGTTTTGTATGTTACCAAATCAATAAGGGAATTTGAAATTTCAATTTCCACTCATTCGGCTTTACGCATACTTTATTGATTATTTTACTCTAAGATTATGTGTAGAGTCACTATTAATTTGATTATGTCATAAATTGCACTCCCCTTTTTTTGGATATACTTTTTATACACATAATCGCTCTATTGATAAATTCACAAGTCATCGGAATGAACATGATAAGAGTAATTTTAACTCAATCTCCATTTGTTGAGGTAAATATCCAATTCATTAGTGTTGTTTTTACAAGAATATGTGTGAATGTCATATGATTGATTTACACTAAATATCCAATCATATTGAGTGTATTTATATTTTTCACACATAAAAATGTCGTTGATTTATCCTTAACCTAAGGATATGGTCTTTATAAGAGAATTCATCTCAGTTTACATTCCATTGAGACTTATTTGTGGTTATACAACATATCACTTTTATATGGTGTATATAATGTACTTTGACATAGTATATCATGAATCCCTTTATTCTCATAATATTATAATTTTTTTATTACCTCAATTATTATATTCAAGTGTCTCTCTTTTTGTTAGAAACTCTAACTAAAATACATTTTTAAGTGTTTTAATGATTTATTCTTCTAAATATTTCTCATTAATATCCATGTTTTAAAAATGGTTTTAAGAATTTATTTATATGGACATTAAATTTTTAAAATTAAAATTACTTTTAAAAGTTTCAAAGTGGTATGGGACACTTTGATTCAAAAATATTTTTTTAAATGGCTTCTTGACAAATACTGTGACTTATAAATGATTTCATGAAAAGGGGGAAATTTCTCTCTAATAGTTTTGACGATTATTTTTGTCTATGTCAATATCCTTTATTATTCTTGATTGAGATTAATCTGATACAATACAGTCTTCCATGTTGTATCAAATGAGTTATGTTTAACTGTGGATGTACTATTTTTATACCATTCATGGTTTTTCGATTAAGTATTGACATTTCGTATGCTAGTTTAATACAAATGTTTATCTCATATTTCAAACTTTTCATATGAGGAATGCATTGGACTTAGTAAGTGACGGGTGTAGCCCGCTATAGATCCTCGATGCATCTATAGGTCTCATGAGACAAACTAGTGTCTTGGCACGAGGTCTTGACAAAATCTTATTTGTAGTCTTGGCACGAGGCCTTGGCTACATGGTTATGATAGTCTTCAATTATGCATTCCATCATTATGAAAATGGTTATTCATATTTTCATGTGATTATTCGACTACTAGAATATCCATGTGAATTAGAAAATGGAATTATTTCATTTTATCCTTGCCATATTATGCTAATGTTCATGTTTAAAAGGATTTTGCTTTAGATATACATTGCCTTAAATTTTTATGTTTATATATAAAAGTGTCCGCTATATTGATATCCTTACTGAGCATCTGAGTTCACCCCTTTCAATGTTTTATTTTTCCCAGGATGTGAAGAAGTATTTTATAAATGAACTCCAGGGATAGTATGAGGGGATATGAAGACAATATGTTGTTTTAGTTTTTCACTTATTTATGTAATGTAAACTTTATAAATATATCTATTGTTTCCAATGATACTAAAATAATCAGTCTTTTGAGACTTGATCTTTCTTGTGATCATGCCAACTTTATGTAATAATGCACCAACTCTGGGTATCTAGGGTCGGGGCGTTACAACCTCTATGAGTTGGAGATGATGGGGTATGATGTCATTCTCGGAATAGACTGGTTCATTCACTTCCAGGAAGTCATCGACTATTATCTCCATAGGGTGAGTTTCACATCACCATATGGAAAATTGTTTCACTATAAGGGAGAATGTGATGTCCAGGCGAGTAGAGCAGGACCCGAGCATCTTGGGTTGGAAGGAGTTACAACCCAAATTTCTAGTCTATATCTAGGTGACCAGTGGACATCATAGTTGGAATTTCCTCTAATGGTGGATTGTTTCATGGATGACATTACAAAGGAATTTTCAGGTTTTACTTCAAAGCGAGCGGTAGAATTTTCTATTGAGCTCATGCCAGTAGTGGCACTAGTGTCCATTCCTCTTTATAGGATGGCTACACTAGATTTAGAGGAGCTCAAGAATCCATTCAAGGAGTTATACGTAGAGGGTTTCATCTGACCCAGTACTTCTCCTTGGGGTTATCCAATGCTGTTTGTGAAGAAGGAAGATGGTACCCTCATATTTGGTGTGGGTTATCGTAAGTTGAACTACTAGATGGTCAAGAACCAATATCCATTGCTGAGGATTGATGATCTCTTTGATTAGATTCGAGTATCTCAGGTGTTATTGAAGATTTACATGAGATCTGATTATCATCAGTTTCACATTAGACCATTATATATACCACCTACATCCATTCAAAGAAGATTTGGTCTATATGAGCATGTGGTTATTGCATTCCATGTCATGAACGCGCCTGTAGTTTTCATGGATCTGATGAACCAAGTGTTTCATCCAGACTTGGCTTCTTTTGTGGTGGTCTTTGTGGATGATATATTGGTGTAATACCACACTCAACATGACCATGCCAACTATCTTTATATCATTTTGATTACACAGATAGAGTATCAGTTATATTTTAAGCTCTTAAAATTACAATTTTGGATGGACTAGATTCACTTCTTGGGTCATGTTATCTCAGAGATAGGAGTACCAGTAAACCCAGAAAATGTGAGAGTAGTAGTTTCCTAGGAGTAGTCGGAGAACTTCTCCGATGTGTGAAGTTTTCTAGGTTTGGTTGGTTACTATAGATGTTTAATACCAAACTTCTCACTCTTAGTAGTTTCACTAAAGGTCCTGTCTATGAAGTGTGTGAAGTACTTGTGGTCAGATTCATGGTGATTCATCCTTTTAGGAGCAGAAAGGGAGGTTGACTTCAGCACCGATACTAGTATTTCTAAGGTCCGGCAAGATCTATATAGTCTACTATGATGCATCAGGTATTAGGATAGGAGCTGTGCTTATGTTGGGGGAAAGAGTTGTTGCAAAAGGGTCTCGGCATTTGAGACAACATGATAATAATTACCTGATGCACAATCTCGAGTTCGCTATTGTTGTTCATGACATACATTGTTGGAGACATTACTTGTTGGGAGAACATTTTTTGGTTTTCACCGACCAAAAAATTCTCAATTATATATACACTCAATGCGATACGAAGCTAAGACAGCGAAGGTGGGTTGAGTACATTTAGTCCTTTGACTTTGAGCTTCACTACACACTTGGGAAAGGCAAAGCAGTAGATAATGCATTGAGCAGGAAGACTCAAATATAGGCAGTTCTGGAGGCCAGTAGTGAGTGGAATGTTATGGCTCTATTCTCTAAGATGAATTTGGAGGTACCCGATAGATAGTGGAAAATGTTCATTTCTTCTATAGTTGTCACCTCAACTCTACTTGATCGAGTTCGAAGGAGGAAACTATCAGATTCTAAATGCCTTGTCTTATATGAGAGAATGTCAGGAGAGGACCCTATTCCTGGATGGACAGTAGGAAAGGATGAGATCTTTCATTTTCATGGATGCATGTGGGTGTTAGTAGAAAAATGTGGGGAGATGATGAAGGACATTTATTCCCTAGTTTGGGCAGTTCGTTATGGTGTCACCAAGATTTATCAAGATCTGCACCGTCAGTATTAGTAGCCAGTTATGAAGAGAGATGACGTTGGGTTTGTCATAAGGTGTTCCACCTATGATAAGGTGAAGGGGGAGCATCTGAGACCAGTAAGGATTTTGCATCAGTTACCCATTACCGAGTGGAAGTGGAATGATGTCATGATGGACTTAGTGATAGGGTTACCATGGTTTCCTTGAGGGAATGATGCAATTTGTGTTGTCATTGAAAGAGTCACGAAGGATGCTCACTTCTTACCAATCACGGAGACCTTCAGTGTTGATGAGTTGATAAGATTGTACATCTAGGAGATTGTATGTCTACATGGAGTTCTACACTCCATTATTTTAGACTAGGATGCATGTTTTACTTCTCGGGTCTAGCAGGAACTATAGAGTGGTTGGGGTACCCAGGTACTTCAGAGAACATCTTACCATCCCCAAATAGATGGCCAGTCCGAGCGTACGATTCAGGTGCTAGAGGATATGCTTCGAGCATGCATCCTAGATTTTGGAGGTTCTTGGGAGAAGCACATAACTTTTGTGGAGTTTTCCTATAATAATAGTTTTCATGTAACTATTCAAATGGATCCTTTTGAGCCTTTTTACGATAGGTCATGCCGATCACCCTTATATTGGATGGAGGTATGAGAGGCAGCTATGTTGGAACCTCGTCTTTTCCAGGAGACCATAGAGTAGATAGAGTTGATTCAGAAGTGGATGGCTACTAAACAGTCACAGAAAATGTCTCAAACCAATTTATAGTGACAACCTCTGGAGTTTGAGGTAGGAGATCGGGTTTTTCTATGTGCCACTCCGAGGATGGGACATATGAGTATTAGGAGATAGGCTAAACCTTCACTGAGGTACGCCATACCGTTTGAGGTTTTGGAAAGGGATGGACTGGTTTCTTATTGGTTTTAGTTACCTCAGAGGTACCGAGCTATGCATGAATCCTTTTACGTTTCTCTGCTACAGCATCACTTCTCAGACACGTCTCATGTCATTCAACCTGAGAAGGATAAGCTATATGTGGACACATCATTCGAGGATAATCCTATCCAGATTGATGATTGCAGTGTGAATGTTATCCATGGATATTTTCTTCCTCTAGTATGAGTGATATGGCAGCACGTGCGAGTATAGGTATGGAATCCCACCTTTTTATTACATAACTTTTCATTCAATTTTACAAACAGAGGATCTTTAATGTCTAGTGTCTTGGAAATCAGGAACATAATACATGAAAATAACATAAACCATTCTTCTAATCCACTTTTAGTGGTTCATCATAGATTCATCTAAAGTACTATTACTACATCTTGTAACCTAGATACATACATCAAAGGAATGGGTGGGAAAAAGGCCCAGTATGGAAAGTAAGGGAATCAGTTTACTTGTGATATCAATAAGAACATGATAAAAATATGAAGACATGAGAAACAGAAGTATAGGCATATCATAATGAAAAAACATGAAACATAAATTTCATATTTGGCTACAACATTTCATTTATACATTCATTAATATATCACCAAGGTACAACCCCGAGGTGTAATAAAAATTTCAAAGTTTATTCACCAAGGTGTTGTGAAACTTGTCATCTCTAGAGATAAATTCTTTACCCCATGCATTGGAGAACTATCAGGGTGCACCCTTAATATTTCTTTACTTTCATGTGAGCCACATGGATCATAATCAAACATTTCACGAATAACACATTGAGAATAAATGAAATTGGTTTCATTTCAAAATCCAAACGTTTTAAAAAGTACTAAAAAAAATAAGATCATTATGTCATTTATAAAACATGGAACGGGAGTGAGGGTTATATGTATGTCAACTCCAAAATCAAATATATCATTCTTGTGTATTTATTAACACCCATAGAAACAAATTAGGTCTGGGTATTCACATAAATAAAACCAGATCATTTCTTGAGAGAAAGAGAGATAAATTTGAGACGAAATTTCTACAGCATAATGACTATATAACATGGTTTTAGAAAACAATAAAAAGCGAGGAGACAAGGGTCACCAACTAATAACTAACTCATTATACATTTTAGGTATAGAATAAAAAAAATCAGATCATTGTATGGTTATTTGAAGGAAATACCATATGAAAATTAAACTTGTTGGAAGATAGAATATGAGATTTCTTTTACAAAAATTCGGATGCCTATCGGCGTCACTTAACAATTCAGAAAATAATTTTATGAGAGAATAAAGGGTCTCTTATTGTTTAGGTTTGGGACATCTCAAATTAAACTAAACAAAACCACAAACCATCCCATTGTTTTTGCCCATGGTTTTCAAAAAAAGGGAAGTGGAAAACAATATTTTATAAGGTCAATGTCCAAACATCATAAAATAATATTGTTTCTTATGTAGAGGTGAGTCACACTCTTACGTAAAACAATTTAAAAAGATAAAATGTTATATAAGTCTTGGACGGTCCACTAAAGCATTGAAAAATAAATAAAACAAAACCAAAATTACATTATTTTAATGTTAAGACATATATTTTCCTAACATACAGTTTATAGTATTTTAATACATCACCATTGGGTCATTATGATGTCGTAAAACACATTATATATTTATACGGTATTTATTTTTTATCCAAAAATTTGACTGTCTCGGAAAATTATGAAAGTTTTACCACTGGATAATTTTGACATCCTAGTTCCAGAAATAATATTCATTTTATCTAAAACATTTCCTACATATGTAAATTTTCACTTTTAAAATAAAAACTTACATTTATCGAAAATTTATTGGTTTTGAAAAAAATGGCTTTCAAACCTTAACAAAAATTAAATTGCATTCATAAAATCATACGATCATTTATATTTAATAAACATTAATTTAATAATAATAATAGTATTTTATTAAAATGGTATATAATTTAAAATTCCATTAATTTATCAAAAATGATTTCTTAGTTGAGTATTTAACTAAAAATACTATTTGTGTTTTAAATACTATTTACAAAGGAACAATGATAAAATGAAAGTAAATTCATTTTTATAAACAAAAATAATGTACATAATCATATTACTAGGGACTTGTTAAATAAACCCTAAAAACACCCACATAATACCCTAGGGTAATGTGTGTGATGGTGATAGATTATTGGGGTGACTCAGATAACATCGCTCGAGTGGTAATCTCTATCAACTTCCACTTCTCCTGTAGGTGGTTCCAATCTAGATTAATGTATTCATGCTCGGATTGGGATTGGTCAAGAGTGAAGCCCATAGACGCAACCTCATTTTTGAGATCTATTAAATGGACTTTATACAGGGCAAGTCTACTGGATGAGGCAATCACTTCCATTGACTAAGTAAAAATAATTTGTTAAAGCCCCATATTTAAACTAATATTGTGATCACTATTCAACCGCTATATTAGCAATGTTCACAATACATAATGGTATTTTAAAATCCAAAACCATAAAACAAAAGAAGTTCATATGTTGAATAACCATTTCACATATTTAATTAGATCAAGAGGGATTTTTATTAACAAAAGTTTGGGTCGTTACAATCTCCCACCTTAAGAAACATTTTGTCCCTGAAATTTTAACTCATACCCAGAGAAAAGGTGGGGGTACTTCTTCCGCATAGACTCCTCCAGTTCCCACGTGTCTTCTTTTCATTTGTTGTTCCTCCACAACACCCTAACAAGGTTTGTAGTCTTGTTGCATAGTACCTTGTCTCTACAATCCAATATCTCCACTGGCTACTCCTCATAAGAGAGTCATTATCCAGTTGTACCACCTCTGGGTTTAGTACATGTGAAGGGTCAGGTATGTACTTCTTTAATATGGATACTTGGAAAACATCATGAAATTGTGAAAGATTGGGAGAAAGCTCAAGCTGATAGGCCACTGATCTGATACGATCGAGGATTTCATAGGGGATAATTTACCTAGGGCTTTGATTTCCATTCTTCACAAACCTGATGACTCACTTCCAAGGTGAAATCCAAAGAAATACTTTGTCACCAACATTAAACTCCATATCCCATCGACAGTTGTCTGCATAGCTCTTTTTCTGACTCTGAGCACCCTTAATGTGTTGTTGGATGGAATGGACTTTTTCTGTCATCTCTTATACAAGATCAGGCCCAAGAAGCTTTCTCTCATCAGCTTCATCCCAACAAGTAAGATTTCTACATCACTTCCCATATAGAGCTTCATAGGGTTCCATTTGAATACTTGAGTGGAAGCTATTGTTGTAAGAGAACTCAACTAATGGGAGATGTTGATCCCATCCACGTTTAAACTCCATTTAGAATGTTCTCAGCATGTCCTTGAGTGTTTAAATAGTCCTTTCAGATTGGACATCAATTTGGGGGTGATAGGCCATACCGAAATTCAATTCAGTACTTATATCATGTTGAAGACTTTTCCAGATTTATTATGTGAACCTTGCATCATGATCACATGCGATCGAAAGTTGAACTACATGTATCCTTACCAGTTCCTTCACGTAAATCATGGCAAGTTGATCAAGAGAGAAGTCTTCCGGAATGGAGATAAAATTGGCAGACTTGGTTAGATGGTCCACAGAAACCCATATCGCGTTGTTTCCATTGGAAGTTCTTGGGAGACCAGTGACGAAGTCCATAGTGATATTTTCCCACTTCCATGCTGGTATGGGTAGTTGTTGCAATACACGATTAGGAAGTTGTCGCTATACCTTCACATGCTAACATACCAGGCACCTTGAAGTGTAGCCAGCAATAACCCGTTTCATATTATCCCACCAATAATGATCATGAAGGTCCATATACAGTTTTGTGCTTCAAGGATGTATAGAGAAAGTAGATCTATGACCGTCATCCATCAGCTCCATCTTTATTTCCAGAATAGATGGCACACATAGTCTTGTACAAAATTTCAGTACACCTTCTTGATCAATATTGAACTCAGCAAACAAACCATTCTTCCTAGCCTCAAACTTCTTCTATAACATAGGATCTTCATTCTATGGTTTCTTGAGCTTCTCTTGTAATGACGATTGAGAAATTATTTGGGTTAGGGTTGATGATATCTGTTCCCTTATAATTCATATGTCCAACTTTACTAGGTCATTGATAAAAGGATCTTTTTGAATCCTCATCATGGAAAGAATAACTGGGTTTTTCCAACTTAACACATCAACAAATATGTTTTCTCCTCTAGGGAAGATAATTAACTGAACAATAATACTCTTTAAGAAGTCCCAACCATCTCCTTTGTCTCATGTTCAATTATTTTTGTGTAAAAATATACTTCAAACTTTTATGGTCTATGTATAAAGATATTTCCTCCATATCTTTAGATAAAAAACAACTATAGATAGCTCTAGATCATGTGTAAGATAGTTCTTCCCATGTTTCTTCAACTGTCGAGATGCATAAGCAATGACCTTTTCATTTTTCATGAGGACACACACAAGCCCTTTCAGAGATGCATCACTAAAAATAAAGAATCCTTCTATACATGAGGGCAGATTTAACACGGGTTTAGTAACCAATATCTTCGTCAACACTTGGAAACATTTCTCACATTCCATTGTCCAGATGAACATGACCCCTTTTCAAGTTAACTTGGTAAATGTATTAGAAAGCCTGAAAAGTTTTTCAGAAACCTCCTATAATATCCCACTAGACCAAAGAAACTACAAATCATGGTTACTTTGGTAGGCTGAGGCCACTCCTCTACAACTTTTGTCTTTTTAAGGTCAATTGTGATTCTTTCATTGTTATCAATGTACCCCAAGAAAGCAACTTGTTGTAACCAGATATCACATTTGATAAACATTCCAAAAAGCCTCTCCTTCTGTACAGTTTTCAAAATAACCCTTAGATGAAATTAATTCTCCTCACGACTTTTGAAATATATCATAATATAATCCATAAAAACTAACACAAAGTTATCAACGTAGTCTTTAAAGACTGTATTAATCAAATCCATAAATATTGAAGGTGTATTAGTCAGTCCAAAGGGCATAACAACAAACTCATCATTCCCATATCTTGATCAGAAGGTAGGTTTTGAAATATCTTCTTTCTTCAAACTCAATTGATGATAAATAGATTGAAGATCAATCTTAGAGAAGAATTGAGCCCCATGAAGTTGGTTAAATAAGTCCTCAATTCTTGGAAGATGGTATTTGTTCTTTACTGTAATCTCATTCAGTTTTCTATAATCAATACATAAACACATCGATCAATTCTTCTTCTTCACAAAAGGAACTGGTGCTCCTTAAGGAGACACACTCTGTCATATAAATCCCTTATCCAAAATATCTTGGTGTTGTTTCTTTATTTCTTCCAACTCTATATTTTCCATCCTATATTGGATCTTTTATATAGGATGAGATCCAGGTACAAACTCAATGGAGAACTCTACCTCTCTTTTAGGGGGAGGTCCGGGTAACTCCTCAGGAAATAAAACGATGTATTCATAGACGATGGGGACATTTTATATCATTAAACTCTCATATCCTTCTTCTTATTCATCGATCAACTCTATAAAGAAGGATATAATGGGTTCTTCTAGACAAGGATTTGGTTGAGATACCTCTCCTGGGAAGATAAATTTAGGTTTTCTATTCAATACTATCCATATTTCCTTACTTCTACATTTGATCTTAGCATTATACTTTGAGAGCCAATCCATCCCTAGTATAATGTAAAATTTCTTCATGGGAATGACTAATAGATTATTGATAAGATTGTTCTCATCAAAGTAAATACTAGTGTTTCTAAACACTAATGATTCATGGATAATCCCACTAGTTGTCTTGATCGATAAATCTACTTTTAGAAAATCGAGGATTGATTTTAAATTCATTGCATACATGGAGGAAATAAAGGAATACGTTGAACCAGAATCAAACAAAGTACTTGATATCTTTGAGAGAACAACAAGAGTACATGATACCACATCATTCGAAGCTTCAAATTAATCTTTCATGATAGAAAAACCATTACCTTGATCCCTTGGCCTTTTCTGAGGCTAATGGTGGTTCTCCTCCACTGCCCTGGGATTTGGACAATGATTGGAAAAGTGAGAATGTTGTCCACACTTAATGTTATGGACATCAGGTAGGTCTAGTACCATATTCCCCTTGTCGTTAGTGTATGGAAGTTTAGGTTTCACCTCACTACGACAATTCCTTGCAATATGGCCATCTCTTCCACACTTTTAGCATTTCCCACTCCAGAGCAGGCAGTTCCCTGATTGCATCTTCCCACATTTATTACACATGGGATGTTTAACTTTCTTGCCTCCTATTCCTTGATTAAAGGTCCTAACTAATCTTGGATCCATTGATCTATTCTTATCATTTGATTTATAAGACCACTGCGTCTCACCAAACTCCAACTTCACTTTCATCGCACTCCACACGACCTCCTCATATCTATCATAGTCTCAGTTGGCTAGATTCTTCTGTAGATGATGTCTTAGTTAACCAAAGAATCTATCAACCTTTCCATTTGAATCCATGACAAAGATATAGGTGTAATGTGAAAGCCTTGTGACGTTCATCTCATAGCTTCCCATTGATTCATTCTCCTTCTGCTTTATCTCGAGAAACTCCTTCTCCATTCTTGCTCTCATCGATCTAGTTGAATACTTGTTGAAGAATATCCTTCTGAATTCTTCCCACTCCATCTCTTCAACTTCTACTCCTAGCCTTGAGTTTTTAATTAGTTTACACCACTGATCAGCTTCTACTTCTAAGAAATAGACGGCTAGGGTAACCTTATATTGTTCAGAACATTGGAGCATAGAAAAGATCTTCTCAATCGAGCTGATCTACTATTCAGCAATCGATGGGTCGGTCTATCCAGTAAAGGTAAGTGTTTGTTTATGCATAAAGGATTCAATAGAAAGTTGTTCCCTTCGCGATGAGAATGATCTCTCATCTTGATTCAAGTTATTTCCCATAACTTGAGTTAGTTTATTCACCATTCAACTTAATGTTTCCATTCTAGATTCCATTAGAGGGTCGGTAGTGCATGGTTTATTGTGGTCATCATTTGTACGGTTCCTCCTATTTCCCACCATTTTCTAAAAGAATGACACCATAGTGAGAAACTTATTAGATTTAAAAATCATTTTAACTTTTAAGGATTTTATGTCTTAAAACAACATTCTTAAACAATAACATTTCTCTATAATTACTTTATAATGATGTCTAAAAAGCTCTTGATTAACCAAACATATCCCCTGGGAGTGTCATAAATAAGAGTGGAGCAAGGCCTGATCTCGTGCACTAGTTCTCATTCGAGTCTAGCTCAAAGAGGTATTTTTTGGGTTTAACCTCTATGTACATCTCTGTTAGATCCGCCTCTACCTGCTTGTATCTAGACAAGGATGTATTTTTTTGATAAACTCCTTACTCATTACCCACCAAAATACCAGGATGTTTTCTTATATTTAAAATTTTCTATAGGGTTCTTCCTAAATTTTTCATAGCATAATTTACATAAATAACTAAACTATCATCTGATAACAACTATGGCATCCTGCCTTTTTATTACATAACTTTTCATTACATTTTACAAACAAAGGATCTTTAAAGTCTTGTTTCTTGGAAATCAGAAACATAATACATGAAAATAACGTAAACTATTCTTATAATACACTTTTAAGGCTTCATAATATATTTATATTAAGTAAAATTACTGCATATTATAACCTGGAGACATACATCAATGGAAAGGGTGAGTAGAAGGCCCGGTAATGAAAGCAAGGGAATCAGTTTACTTTTGATATCAATAAGAACTTGATAAAAACATAAAGACAAGAGCAATGGAAGTATAGGAATATAATAATGAAAATAACATGAAACAAAACATACATATGTTGCTAAAACATTTAATTTAGACATTCATGAACATATCACCAAGGTACAACCCCTAGGTGTTATAAAAATTACCATGGTTATCCACCAAGGTGTCGTAAAACTTGTCATCTCTTGAGATAAATTCTTTACCCAATGCATTGGAGCGCTATCTGAGAGCACCCTTAACATTTAGTTACTTTAATGTGGGACACGTAGATCATAATCAAACATTACATTAATAACCTATAATTAATAAAAGAAATGGGTTCCATTACAAAATCATGACGTTTTAAAAAGTACTAAAAAAATAAGATTATTATTTCATTTATAACCCATGGAAAGGGAGTGAGGGTTATATGTATGTCAACTCCAAAATCAAATATATCATTCTTGTGTATTTATGAGCACCCATATAAACTAAATAGTCATAGTTATTCACATAAATAAATCAAGAAAATTTCTTGAGAGAAACAGAGAGAAATTTGAGATGAATTTTTTGCAGCATAACGACTATATAACATGGTTTTAGAAAACAATAAAAAGAGAGGGGACAAGGGTCACCAAATAATAAATAACTCATTATATAGTAGGGGTACATGATCAAAAGAAATAATATCATTCTATGGTTATTTTATGAAAATACCATATGAAAATGAAACTTGAAGGAAGAGAGAATATTCAATTTATTTTACAAAACTTCAGCAGACTAATGACATCACTAAACAATTCAGGAAATAAATTGATGAGAGAAAAAATGGTATTTCATCATTTGGAAATGAAATATACAGTAATAATTATATATAAGAACATTCCCTCATATAATATAATGGATACTAGAAGACATAACATAAAGAAATTCATGTCTTAAAAAGAGGTGGCTGAAAGGATCCCTTACATTGAAGAGTAAAATTGAAAGCTTGAAGGTGAGGACCTAGGGAGGATTGAAGGGACATTTATAGGATTATAGAGAGAGGAGGGAAAATTTTGGATGAAGTTAAAGGGCTTTGAGTGAAGAGGAAGTGGGAGCTTGGGTGGGTTTATATAGAATATTGGCGGGAATTGTTTATTATTTAGGTTTGGGACACCTCACATTAAACTAAAAAAAAACTACAAACCAACCATTGGTTTTTTCCCCTGGTTTCTAACAAAGGGGAGTGGAAAACAATATTTTATATGTTCAATGGATAATCTTCTTAAAATAATAGGGTTTCTTATGATGAGGTGAGTCACACTCTTAAGGAAAATAATTTAAAAATACAAAATGTTTTATAAGTCTTGGAGGGTCTAATAATGCTTTTTAAAGTAAATAAAACAAACCCAAAATCACATTATTTTAATGGTAAGAAATATATTGGACGAAAAATAATTTTATAGTATTTTCTTAAATCACTATTGGGTCATTATGATGTCATAAGACACATTATATATTTATAAGGTATTTAATTTTTACCCAATCATTTGACTATCTCAGAAAATTATGAAAAAATCACCATTGGATAATTTAGAAATCCTGATTCCAGAAATAATATTCATTTTATCTAAATAATTGTCTAAATATTTTAATTTTTAATTTTAAAATAAAAACCGACATTTATCGAAAATTTATGGGTTTTGAAAAAAATGGCTTTCATACCTTAATAAAAATTACAATTGCATTCATAAAATTATATGATAATTTATATTGAATATACATTAACTCAATAATAATAATAATATTTTATTAAAATATTATTTAATTTAAAAATCCATTAATTCATCAAAATATGAATCTTAGTTGAATATTTAACAACAAATAAAATTTGTGCTTCAAAATCTATTTACAAAGTAACAATGATTAAATGAAAGTACATTCATTATTATATAAAAAATAATGTACAGAATAATATTACTAGGGTCTTGTTACATAACCCCTTAAAACACCCTCATAAGACCATAGGGTAAGGTGTGAGATGGTGAAAGATTCATGGCGTGGCTTGGATAACATCACTCGAGTGGTATTCTCTATCAACTTCCACTTCTACCGTTGGCGGTTCTGCTTGAGCATAAAGATCTAAGCCCAAAGACGCAACCTCCTTTATGAGCTCTATTAAATGGTCTTCATATGGGGCAAGCCTACTGGATGATGCCATTACTTCCTTTTTCTGAGTAAATAGAATTTGTTAAAGCACTGTATTTATACTAATCATGTGATCACTATTCAATGACTATATTAGAAATGGTCACAATTCTTAATGGTATTTTAAAATCCAAAAACACAAAACAAAAAAATTCAGTATGTTTTATAACCATTTCACATATTTAATTAGATCAAGAGGGATTTTAATTAACAAAATTTTGGTTCGTTACAACTGCACGAGACTTGGGAAATAGAGGTTGATGTATGATCGTAGTTTCCGAAGCTGCTGGGAAAATTTGGGGAAAATTTCTTTAAGGGGGGAAGTTTGTAAGAACTTAGATCTTACTTTTAGGTATAAATCTTTTTTCTGGTGTTTTCAAGAAAAAGTGGAGTTTCTGGAAATTTCCAGAGTACACAATGTGTACTTATAAGTACACATCGTGTACTCGGTTGTCGCGGGTAGTCGTGTGTTGTCAATGTAACGGCCAAACCCATGGTTGTGTGGGGTGACCTAGAGACCGCCTAAAGTGAATGTTGGTAAAGGAAAGTACACACCGTGTACTTTTAAAATTCAGGTTGTGTACTTTATTTTTATTTCTTTAAATGTACCAGGTTTGCATCTAATCAGAAGAACAACCTTCTTCTTCATCCGTCTCATCCAGGAGTGAATGAGACCACCGATTCTTCTCTGAAACCCCAAATCACCATTAGTTCCATGAATTGACTGTTGTTGATTAAGTTGGAATCACCACGGTAAGATCTTACCTATTCTGTAGCCTCATTTCCTGAATTCTCCTCTTTTGTGAGATAATCTCAATTGAACATTTTTAGTAGTTTTGTAGATCTACGACATTATAGGAAGATTCAGGGCCTAAGGTTAACTTATATCAATCGTACAATGATGACGTAGGTGGTTTGTGCCATCCAGTAGTTAGTCTTTGAGTTATATGTACAAAGTTCCCAATACCCTTGTTTGGGGTATTGTGTGTTTTTGGTTTTTATCCATGTTAATGTCTGTTACACCTTGTGTGCTTGAGTAGAGGATTTATGATTGAAAATAGGGTTATTTACCTTGTTATGGATGTTTTCCCCATGTTTTCTTTATTTTCACTGTTTGGTCTAGCTCTTCCTATTAGGATGCTTTGTTTTCCCATGCCTAGTATTGTTAGGATGGAGTGAATTTATCTAACATGTTGTGAGATATTGTATACTATTTTTCCAAGTAGTTCTTAAGGTTTACTTTGGTTTTCGCATATCATTGTGCATGATTGTTTTACACAGGGATTTGGGAACCTAGTGTAGTAGACCATTGGGAGAATGGATGCTAAGGGTTTATCCGGAGTGTCAGTTTACATTATGTTGTGAGACCATAAGGGGGATGGATGAATGTGCTCCCTCACAGTGTCATTAGTTCTTCATTGTGAGATCATATGGGGAATTAGATGTAGAGTGCTACCCCATAGTGTCTGTAGTTTACAAATATAAGAACAAAGGGGGAATTGATGGCGAGTGCTTCCTCAGAGTGCCTCTGCAAAAGATTAACTAGAGGGTTTAGACTCTGTGTACTTTCTAGAGGGTTCCTTGAGTTTTTTAGGTTGAACCAGAGGGGTTAGGCTATGAGTACATCCTCGAGGGTTACTTATGATATTTTGTTGCTTAACTAATAAATGAATATTGATGTGATTTAAATTATAGGATAGTTTAATTTGAGTACTTCCTTATTTATTGCTTCATTTTTCATATTTCCTTCCATATATAATAACTAACTGTTAGGCACAGATCATTGGGTGGATGCCTACAGGGATTCATCCCACACTTTGTTTTGGTCTTGATTTTGGGACCAAACAGATTATATTATTGTGGGTTTATATAAGGGAAAGTTCCCTTAAACATCAGGCAATTGATTTATATGGAGCTAGAGAGCATTGGACCAAGCTGGGGCTTGAAATGTTGTTGGTGTTTATTTTTTTCTTTGTACGCCGGTTTATTACTATATTCCAGCATTGTGACTTTTTGGTTTCTTTCCTAGACATATGTATCATGAATCAGTTATATATATGCTCCAGTTTTTTTACTTCTTTATTATTTCCACTGTTTACTATTGTATGGTATTATTACAGCTTCTACTATTGTTATCTATTTATTTCAGCTATGTTATTCTGCCAATGATGTCATAGTTTCCCCACTATCACACCGAAGGACCTCACTGATTTTCGGCATCCTATGGCGTTTGAAAAAATGCACATGAGCAAATGTGACCAACTAGGTACAGTGCACCTTTGGGTGGCTTCCGAAACTGGGATGTTACACATATAATTGGATAATAATTCACCCTTAAAAGAATAATTTTTATACCTATGTAGTAAATATCTTTACCAAATAACATTAAACTACCAGGAAAGGAAATTCCTTAAAGCATGTCATTAAAATATAAGGAAAATTTCCTAAGTGCATGATATTAAAGCTATAAGATAGATACAACCCAACTACATGATATTAAATGGTGAAGACCATTATCCTTCACTATTCATTGTCAATGGGATATAAGATCTTGTCCCAATCAACTATATTATGATATACTTATACAGTCTTTTAAGACACTCACCTCATGAATCATGCATCATGTTTTGAGCGTGTCAAGTTTCCACTAACTTTTCATAGACCATGGAAAATAAATGTGATCTCTTATATTAAACATCATATCAATTCATAAGGTCTCAAACCTACCAACTACAAATATCATGGCTTTATAAGGATGGATTTTTGATCCGTGTGAGAATGACATCACCATGGAAGAACTCATCACTCAAGGGTGTTTTAGGACATCCCTAGAATGATTATCCCATATAATTACCCATGATTATTGGGACATGAGCCATGATTTAAAAAAAATCATCAACTTCTGTAAACGACGATGGATTAATCCTAACCATGGATATCCTAATCAGGTTCTTGTGAAACATTTCCCTCATATTAGGTCCATGTGCATCATAACCATAAACTTCCTGCACTTTTGGGAAAATGTATGACCTTAATCTATATCCTTTGATGTTCCAAATCATATGTCCTTAAACAGTAAGAAAGAGAGACACAAAAAATTTTATTTCAATTTCTATAAAAAGAATCCGTAAGTAAAAGTCATGACTATTCTTGATAAACTATTCATGTCTATTTTTTAGGAAAAATATAGGGCGTAAATGAATATGGTATAAATTTTATATGGCATATCTTGTTTCCCAGGTAAATTAAATTCTATGAACTATAGACCCCTTAGTAGAGTAAAAAGTTAGAGAAATAATTTTTCAAACCTCCCCACCACTATAACATGTTCACTAGGTAGTGACCCGATATTTTGGTTACTTGGACCATTACTGAATGTTATGCTTTCCACAAATCACACTTCATTTTTTGGAAATCATTGATCATTATTAATCATCCATGAAAATTTTAAAAGGTTACCCAACATCAAGTGTCCCTTTGATTGACTATTCTTGTATGCATATTTCTTCTTCGTATGTTCATAAGGTTATCAGCCAAATGTTTCTCTTTGTGAAAGTGATTTCTAATCCATGGGATCCCTAACATCACTATGGAAGAACTCATCACTATAGGGTGTTCTGGACCAATCCTTCCTTGATTTTCCAACACCATCCTCAATAGACGATATATTTGGACCATGATTTATAATCCATAAAAACAATCTATCCAAGAAGACTTTACATTATCGATGTACGTCAATGTGTTTTGTACCCTTTTCTCATAGTAATAATATGAAACCCCCTTCTCAAAAATCATGATGGATCATACCTCATTAATATGAAAAATTGGGCATAGGGCCTGATATTTAAAATTTAAGAGATAACTTTCTCTATGGAACCATTTCGCTTCATGGATAGTGTTTCCTCCAAACCCTTCATCATCGTCCGAACACATGAGTCTTCTTGAATCACTCATGAAAATATTAAAAGTGAAGGGGAACGTTTTTTTGACCATTTTATCGATGAATAAGGGAATTGACCTACCAACCACTGTCTTCAACTTCATACAGTAATGGAACTCCAATCCTTCTGAGTCCTGGTAACAACATGGAAGAACCCATCACCTCAGGGTGTTATGGTTAATTCTCGACAAGAATTCCACATCCCATATTCACTAACTCAAATTTTTATCTTTTTATTTACATCACCCCTATTGTGACATTTCAGGTAGACTTTTCTTCCATAGTATTTATCTTTCAACCAATATTACCCTTCATCAATATTATTTTGGCCCATAGAAAAGGGAGTAGATAACTATTATTGATGATGTTACTAAATCATAATGGATTTGACTTACCGACCAAAGGAATATCCTCTATGGAGGAAAGGGTCTCTATTACTCATGATCCCTGATTTCACCACGGTGGAACTCCACATCTTGGTGTGTTTTGGGTCATCCTTGCAATATATTCACCATTTTATATATTAATCAATAAACTCACTGGAGGAATACATTAAACATCACAACATAACATTTTACAAACCACATGATGTTAAAATAAATGGAATACATCCTTACCACAATACATTAAACTACATGGAGAATGCTACATTAGTAGTAGAATATTACGAGTCATATCATGTATGAACTTAAAGGTGTTAAACTAAAACAATAAAATGTCAAAGCTAAAATACACTAAACTACATATATACATGGTCCAATATAAAATACCATAAACCACTAGTGAAAGATATTCTCATCTAAAATAAAGTAAAATACAAAACAATAACTATTTAGTTTTCATGAATGGAAAAATGAACAAATCATTCTAGGTCGAAATCCTAGTAAGGTATTTCTAGGAAAAATCTAAGTGCATGCACACCAAGCCTTCATCTTTAGGGATCATAGAAAAAAAGTAGTGAAATATAATCAAAGAGATATAAATAATTTGATACCCATGATACGACCTTATAAAATAATCAATATTATCTAAAAAAGTATATTAATGTTGAAAAAAGATTGATCACCCTCCCTATAATATATATAATATATCTAGATTATCATTCTTTTAGTCATGTAATCTAAAGATAAATGGTGTAGATACATAAATGAGTAATAGCATGTTGTGGGTAATTAATGATATTCTCTTGATGAAAACCTATTATAATATTAAAATCAATATAGTCTGGTTTACATGATATTCTGATAAGTAGAGGTATAACTTATTATTTACAAAACATTAAAAGAAAATAATGTTAGAAACATCATGATGAAGTACAAATGATCAATTACATATAAAATATAGGAATATTTATTCATTTATAGAATATAATTGGATGTATCTCCACATTTAAAAGCCTCTCAGAATATTAAATCAAAACAAAATACACATTAACAATCGAACTGAATTATGATTCAATCGACTAAGAGGGTGATGTCGGCAAGAGTCTAGTGAGATGTGTTGATTGAAAACTAGCTTGACATTATCCTTGCTTCTTTATCTCCAGTACATGGATCAATGTTCTTCATACTAGTATAATACTACAACACTCTATTATGATTGATTTCTAATGAGTATGATGACCCCAAATAGTTAGATAGAGTGATAATATATTCTCATATCTCCATATCTGCAGGGTCCAGACACTTTTTTTACTAACCCAATTACATAGGAAGGAATTTACTTTCCTCATAACAAATACCTTGTACCCACATATATAATTCCTGAGTGAGGGAATTTTTTGACTCCCAACAAATGAAAATTGAAAAATTCACATGGGAATAAATACCTATAACATGGGTTTTGTTTTCCCTAAAATGAAAATGAAGAAAAGGTGTCCAATTTATGTGGTTCATACAATCATCTGAAGGAATTATAATCAAATAACATTAGGGACGTTTTTATAATGGTTCATGTGCGATTATTGACCTGTTGGAGATCACATTGATCCTATTTGGAAACTATCATTGTTATTGTTAAGGTGTGCAAGACACTTATTGATTGTACAATAGATACTATATGAGATATCCTATGTTATGTGAATTATCAAGTGGGATGCATCAGATAACGATCCAACAATTTATTTGAAATAAGGAAAAGAATATAAAAATGTGATATCCTTTCGTGTTCATAAATCTTCATGCAGCATGACCACGTAGTTTGTAAGAAACTATGGCAGCCCAAGTGACATGTCTTCCCTATCATGGAATAGCATGTTGGCATGTCACCCCTATCAATTAAATGGGTTCGAACATGTCCATGAAATTTATACCTCCCCATCTATATCCAATGACATACAACATGTTTTTCCATGATAATTAAAGTTCATCACCACATGAACCATTATTGGTCAAATGATGCCTCAACATCAGGGTGAGTGATTTTATTAGAAAACACTAATAAAAATTAATGATATTTCTAGCCATTGTGATATACAAAAAGAAAATAAAATGGTATATGATGGGATAATCATGTGATGGTATGAGACATTAATTTAATCGAATGGATTTATACACCCATGATAAATTACCATTGATTATGAGAAACCACCCTCAAAAATAAATCATGGTCACGCAAGAACCATTGGATTGGAATATTGATATCATAAAGGTCCCATGGTATGTAATATTTGTCCTACCAAAGGCACTTGAAAAATTCATCTCAAATCATGTGAAGACTTTTGAAAGGCATCCTGATATTGAAAATATTCATAGACATTTCTACATGACCTTGTAAAATCCATTTTCAATGACCACATGGTTAGGAAAAAACCCATTGATTGGCCAAAATCCAATAGGAGTGCTGACATGACAGTTTTTCAGTTATTGAAAATCATACGACACTCACGGTTGGATCATGGGAAGTGTGTGACACCAAATCCCTCCACTAACGCTAGAAAACATTACTGAGATACACATCGCATAAGGTAGAGTATAAACGGGGTGGTGAGGCCTATAAATTACACTCCTTTATTACAAAAAAATTGTATCCTAGGATCCACCCACCGGTACATCCATGAATCAGAGAAAAATTCTCAGAGAATCCAAACTCATGATGATAATGGTTTTCCACTAAGACAAATCTTGGGAACAACATAAGGATCATGAAGGATGCATAAGCACTTAGTGTGAAGACATGGGATGTCATAAAGGAATTTTAGTGCAATAAAAAGGTAATTCAAATAAGGTCCCATAGATATGATTCATCCATTAGATCTATAAACATATTTAATTTGAACACATATAAAAAATATAGAATAAAAATTAGGGAAAAAATATTATAAATGTGAGACTAATGTGACGATAGATTCATTGATCTTTATGTTCATTTCACGACACATCCAGATAATGAATCATCACCAAGACATGTATTCCAAGCCATGTCATGCCCTCTTTTAATTTCATTTGGATTATGTGATGTCCTATGGTCATGTTACGAATGTCACACAATGAAAACTAAGAATTCTATCCAAGCCTCAAAAATCCATCTGGGATTTCCATCTAGATCATTAAATGTCCATAGACAAGTCACCCATATTATGTGAAAACAACAATATGTGTTATCTTGGTACCATGAATTACAATGGGATTATCATCTAGGTCCTTCAACCCCCTCCAAGCATGTAAGGAAGGTCAAGGGATGAGATCAGTAAAAGTCATCCAGATCATGTGACGTCCCCATGACATGTCATCTAGATCATGCAACACCCTCTAGTCATATAAGAAAAGATCATGTGATGGCATACATGACAAATCATTCGGGTCATGAGATTCCCTCTAAACAAGTCATCCATGATAATGTGATTTCATTCAGAAACTACATTCATACTATGCAATGTCCTTCATACTAGTCAAATCGAGCATTAAATTGTGTTTGGACATGCCCATGTTACAGAAAGAAAAGTTCAAAAATACCCTAGCTTGTCATGCAGAAAATCATGGTAAGTTAGGCAGATAATCATGAAATTTAGGTAAACCACCATGCTACATCCAGATGGAGTCTACAAACAAGATAACCATGTCCAATCTCTATTTTAGGGAAACCTCAATGTCTAGTCCACAATCAGTTAAATAATATGATATGTTCCACATATCATTTAAGAATAAATGTGTAAGACCCAATCATACGAACTATGAGAACTATGATTACTATAATAATCAGAATAATAAGGATATATTCTTATGCACCACTCTCACATGAGGATTCACTTCAGTGTATGTCCCCACATGACTATGACATCCCAACTACTGGTACCCAATCTATCTGATGGTATGATCATTCTCTTACATCCATCGATGGGACGAGAAAGTAACTAAACTATGATGACTCTGATTTATACTATGACCCGGTTATGTAGGATACCTTCCTAAAGCTCAATATACCTTTTAAACATCCAATTTAATATCCAAGTTGATATATCCCGCATCCATATATATTGAAATTGATTACATGATATCCCTTGATTCCCACACCATGTATAGATCACCTCATATTGGTGAGTTTTAATGGAAACATATTTCAAATTATGAATCTCTACCAATTAGAGAATCCTTACTGTGTATTCCTTGATCATCAACATGATATTACTACCTCCATATAAGAGCATCCACGTTGAGTTATATCCCAAGGGTGTGATAAAAATATGAGGATTCTGATTCATACTATAAAGAGGAATTGTAGGATGCCTTCCAATGGACTATGGTCGATGTTAAACAACCAAAGGGTTATCCCAAAACACAAGTACTGCATCAATATATAGTGATACTGATTACATTCTATACCATGACTCTTACACCGAGAATTCCTCATGTGGTATTAGAGAGTTGAAATTGTTACATAATTCATATTATGAATCTCCAATAGATCAAGAAACGTCAGTACGTATACCCCAGCTAGCAGAATGATATCTCTATATAATGGCATCCACCTCAGGGTATGTGTCAATAGTTTGATTGAACAACAATGACTTTGACATCAATAATAACTATGATAATTAATTTTCCTCTTCAAGGATCAAGCTTAGGTAATTATTGCCTATGTTCTACATTATATTATCATTTTATAAGATGTTAAACAATACAATTTTTACAAATTATCTAGTTTTTGGTACCTATTACAAGAATGATACATTGGATTCCACGTTATTGCTCAATACCATCCTCATAATATTAACAGCCTCCCCAAATGACAAAAATATTTGAACCACCAAGTAATATGGATTCAACCTGTAACCTGATACTCATTAGTTGGAAATGGATGAAGAAACGTGGATATATAAAGTTAGATCCAATAAATCATTCCCCATCATATATAGAAGTGTTTAATATATGGTCATTCTATTAGTGAAACCATTCATTTATCATTACTTGTAATAGATTCATGAACATATAATAAATCTATTTGAGAGTCCCATAAGATGGAAAAATTCCACCCAAAAGGTTGTGTTGAGCCCGAACACTAATCTTCTCAACCAATGTGAGTTTCTAAGTTTTCTTAGGTATAAAAACAATATTGACAACATACCTTTGGAAATAAGGTTTGTACCCAGTTATGGACATAGGAACCAGTGGTATATTCTGTCAATAAAAATAATAGTTAACCCGATGTGAATGATTGTGAAAAAAATTGAACCCCTAGAACCAACCAATAGAAAAAACAGATAATACCCTAATTTTATATTTTCTAAGTAAATAATGACATGTGGGATCACTAAATTCATATCAGAAATAAAATGTCTGTCATCACCCCCTCTTACAAATGGCCACACCCTCTCTTATATTCTCTACGCCTTTAATATTATTTATTTCAGACGATTCCTACCCAAATCACTCCCCAAATTCCCTCCCCTCATCATAGAATCCTTATTTTTGTCATAAAAAAAACCATTGAAGGTTTTTATTCAAAACCAAGTAAGATTCTTGAATAAGAGGTCATGTTCTTCAACAAAAATCATTATATTCATTATTTATCCACCTCCTACAATTATAATTAAATGATTGTAATATAATAACCTCATTATATAACATATTATGGGTTGTTTTTAAATTATAGAATAACCTAAAACCAACTATTTTTCCATAAAATGGGCTATGAAATCATTTTTCGTGTGTACGGTGGACTACCACCTTGTAGACCAATGTCTTTAATTTCACCCTTTACACATCTCATGGTTGAGTATTATGATGGATATATAGTATATATATGATATATAAATTATATTTAAAAAAATTTATTCTCTATATTATATATATATTTTTTACCTTCCATTCCATTGGAGATACGATAACGTCACTCATGTGTATGATAGATTAACACCTCGTGATGCAATGTGACAAGTCTTCTACTAACACTTCACATGGAAGGTGATAATCATAAATTTAATGATATATGTGATACAAATGGAATATTAATGATATTAGTGGAATATTTATCATTCTATTAAGATAATATACATCATTTTATTTCTCAACATTCCACTCATTTAAATATGGTAACACCGTTTGTGTATGTGTGGACTACCGCCTTCATGAAACAACATGTCTATCTTTCCATATCCACACCAAATAGATGGTATATATATATATATATATAATATAGTATATATGATATTATTTCCATTTTTGAATGATTATATATTATATACCTTCTTCCATAATTATCATTTAAAAATGGAACTGTTACTCATGCATACATATGTTATACCGTCCACATGATCATAATGTACTCTAGTTTTTATAACCAACATAAATGATGTGTTTGGAATGTATAATTGATATAAAAATATGGTAATTATTTTATGTTTATTATTTTTCATATTATAATACTATGTTATATGGAAAATAATCTTATATTCCACAGTGAAATATGAATCAGAAAATAATGCAGTTAGCACCCAAACAATCAAAACAAAGAAAGAGTTTTAATGAATGTTTTGTAAGAAGTTATAAAAAAGATAATATGTGACATTATAAATAATAATATGTTTTTATAATATTTTAATAACATGTTTGACACCAATATACATGATTTTGGGAAATTTTCCATTAAAAGGAAGCATGAGGTAAGGGATTTTGCCCCAATTTACGTTCCATTGAGTCTTATTATTTCTTATTCAACAATCCACATCTATATGGTGTATATACAACACCTTTGAAATCTAATACCCTGATTCATTCATACAGTCTTATATTTTATGTTTCATTTTGAATCATTTAATCCCGAGGGATTTAACATTAAAATTACCATGTGATAAAATCTATTGTGCGATCTCACAATATTTTATGATTGTTAACATTATCATGAAACAATCACTTCCTTGTTGTTATTTTTCATTATGTATTAAATTTATATAAAATATCCAAATTAATTTATATGGAATATGATTATTTCTTAAACCATATACCATTTTCATATATGTTGTTTGTTTTGAATGTTATTATAATAACTAGGGAAATATTGATAAAATTGTATCCTTTAATCAATACTGATACTTTAGTATAGGGAACACTGTTTGTGAATTAAATCGATTATTAGGTATATGAGTTGTTCTTCAGACATGCATGAAATTGTTTGGGGACATTTTATATAAATCCCCTCAATGCATCAATAGTCTCATGAGACAAAATTAGTCTATTAAACCTTGTGTATTTGTAACCATTATTTATAATTTAGTTATTATTATCCATTATATATTTTCAATTATATTATAATTGAATGCATTTCATTATTGTCTTATGGATTAAATGGTATGTGTTCTCTATTATTTGCCTTTTCATATTGATTCTACCTTATCTTATGTAATCATATATTTTCATTTCATTGTTGATTATTCTTATTGTGTCATGATAGAGTCCATTATACTTAACCCTTACAGATCATTTTATCTCACCATTATATTGTTTCATTTCCCCCAATATATGATAATGAATTATGGGAATTATTTTCAAGGATACATAGTTTTCAAATTTTTTATTATATATTTTATTTTCCTAATGTATAATATTTATCATGTATTTATCTAGTTATCGAAAACTAAAAAGCTAATTTTCCCTTCAAGATTGGACCCATTTTATCTTTGCCAATTTCATAAAGTGAGGAACTAACTCCGGGATACTGGGTTAGGTATCACTATTTTTGGTATCAAAATTAGTATTATTAGAAACCATGAGAACTATATTTACAAAAACATAGATTAAGTATCATAAACCTAAGATATAATTTGAAGATATTTATAGAAGAACATCCTAAAATTTTGTTAATCTATAGATTATGAGGTATTCACTTTAAATACATCGTTTTATAGATAATAAAATTGGAAATGGTTCTGGAACATATGTACCTAAGGGTAATAACTCTAAAAAGGGAACATTGGGATTTTCTTGATTTCCACTTGTTACGCCAAAATGGGCCTTACTGCTTACCTAGTTTGACACTCCCATTAAATATGCTTTGGATAATTCTAATTTTCTTTACAACTCATTATAAAGGATTTAAATAGATGATAATAATTAATGACCTAGTATAAACCTATGGTCAATTAGATTTAAAATTATTTTCTAATTGGATTTCTAAAATGGTTTATGTGTGAAAAAGAAGGGAATAATATAATGAATTTTCATGGGAAATGAATAGTATAATTGAAGAAAGTAAAAATCACCATAGTGATCCATTTATAGTTTATTGTCTTAAATACAGGGAAACTATGATTTACCCCATTAAATTCCCTATTCTAATGGTTAATAACTATACCAAGGAATAATATATATTAAAATAAAAAATAATGATGAATTTTCATAGAATTATTTTTCTAATTGCATTTATTATGTGAATTAAGAAACATATAAGGATGGTGTAAAATTTAAGAAAAATATATTTATTCGATAACATAATTTTTATGGATGTCATAATGGGTTATGGTATTATGATTGAAAGTATTTTTAGTGACATAAAATCCACTTATTACTCTTATGTGATGAAAGCCTATCTTGATCGAGGACATTTTAGTGGAAATTATGGAATCTATATATTCTACATGAAATATGATATGTGTAATAATGCCTTAAAATTTTATATAAATAGGATTATTGGTATTCATATCCTTTAAGGATAATATGATCCCTAATGATATTGAAATAATATTCAAAATAAATATTATTGGACTTCATAATGAATCACTAAAAAATATAGAAAAAAGTTAATTTTGATGATTACTTTCATTTCAAGGATGTCCAAAATATTGTTTAGGGAAATTTATTAGATTTATAATAATATTTTTTTTATAAAATTTACAACTTTTATGTTAGGTGAGTTCCCATTATGTCTGGAAAATCTAGTGGTCTTGAAACCCTGGCAAAAGGTAGCTAAGTGGGTTTCACCTACCATTGTAATTCATGATATTTGGGATATTATATCATTGTTTTTAGTTAAAAATCTGTTGAATAAATATAAATGATAAACTACTGTAGTAAATTTTTTGGATTAGATATTAATTTATTATATTATATAACTTGTTCTAACATATTTTTTTGGAAAATAGTTTTAGATGGGCAGAAATACAATTAAATATTTATAGATCATTTGATCTATTAAAATATAATTTTAGTTCTTTGGGAAAAAATTCATTTTTGGATATTTATTTATTTTAATAAGTAATCAATTGGAAATTGATCAAATTAGAACAAAATGATGAAATTGTTCTTGATAATTAGATACATATCAACTATATATATTTCGTTATATTTTTTATAGTAAAATAATTATTCAACATTGTGAAGAGGATCTTGAAAAAAATTTATCCTATTACCATTATATCTAATGAATCATATAGTATTCTAAATCATAATATATTTAAGGTTTTCATTCCATTATTTTCTGGTTGATCATTTACTTTCTTGTGATCAACGACATCTATCACACACTATAATTATTTATTCTTTTCTTCCATGTACACATCATTAATTGCCACAAAATTATTCAATATTATGATATATAATATATTTTACCCCATTTTTCATTTTCACTAAACTATATCTCTTATTAACAGGATATATTATTAACTCTTTTTATGATGTGTTTCATTCAATAATGGTATTAACAAATATCAAACTCTTAATTACCGAGATAAATTTGAAATTATGAGGACTAAATTATATAATGTGGGGATAATTTAACTCATACTAAAATTTTTAAAAAACAATTTTTTAATATTTTATGTTACATGAAATAATGATTTATCTTACACGACAAACAACAATTGGGTTCTTCAATAGCTTTTATTACATGCAAGATCATGTTTTACCAAAATATAAAATATTATTAAAATATATATTTAATACATAACTTAACTTTATAATTGATGTTATCAATAGGATTAACTAAAATTTTAAAATAGTTAGTTTATATTTTTTATGTATTTTTTTATCTTCAAAATAATAATCATTTCTAAGAAAAAAAATACTTTCTGAAAAAATGGTATTTTTTTAAAGATGTTTTAGTTACGCCTTGCGTAGATAATTTAAAATTATATATAAAAATTTTACAAACATAATATGAGAAAATAAACTTAATTTTTTAAATTGATTTACCTAAATTGTTTGTGGTGATTTTTAGGTATTTTCATGATATATTTCATATTTTGATGAATAGTGACAAAGGATGAATTTTCATTAAAAATTTACTTTTCATTTAAATACTTATTAAAAAAAATTATATTGAAAATTGGTGCTAAACTAAAAATAGTTTAATTTTATATAAATAAATCATGTTTTGTTTTTTTAATCATTTTCATATTGAATTTAGCTATAAAACGTTTGCAAACATTTGAACATTTTCACTTTAAAATATGCTTTCTCGTGATGACTACAAGATTAATTTTTAATTACAATTTTCCACTTTATATATGGAATGTTTAAAAATTGATTAAATATTTGGAATATAAGTAAATTATAATTTATAATATATTTAAATTAATTTTCAGTTAAAATGAATGTTGAAAGTTTGAAAAATTAATTACCCTGGTTGTGGTAAAAATGTGTTTACCAAGGCATAAACTAAAACAATATGGGTAAAATGACTTACAACCCAAATAAAAACATGTATCATCAAATATTTATACTTTTATATCTATAAGGATCTATAATGGTTTAGTTTATACTCCTTTTACATATGAAAATTGTGGGATTACAAATTTATTTTCTCGTATGTATCCTCCCCCACTTATAAAAGGTCACACCCTCTAATCAATTATTCACACATTCAAACTTATATGGGTCAACCAATAACTTTTAAAATAAATTCAAAACATACATCCCCTCATAATAAAATCCATAGTTTTGGCATTAATTTAACCTATAAGGTTTTTAGTGAAAACATATGGAGGTTACTCGAATAAGAGATAATGTTATTCAATGGGCATCTTTATTTTAATTCTTTCTCCACTTACATAAATTATTATTAAACCATTATTACATTATTAAAACTATATATTTCTTATAATTGGATGTTGTTATAATAATTTCATGAAATTAAAATATTCCCATTTCCATAAAATGGGTTATGAAATCATCGTTTCTGTGTACGGAGTACTACAACCTCACAATCTGATGTTGTTTGTTTTTCCATTTCCACCTCTCTTGGTTGGGTATGATGATGGTTGTAAAGTAAATAAATGATATTTAAAACATATTTATACTAATGGTTTCACCATATCAAATATTTTTTTTCTTTTCATTTCGTATGAGATACGATAATGTCTCCCGTGTGTATACTAGACTATCCTCTCACAGGGCCATGTCATTCATCTTCCACTAACGCTTCACATACAAGGTGATGAAGAAAAAGTTAATAATTATTATACATATAAGTGAAATATTTCATATATTTATGATGTATTTTTAATTTTAAGGATAATATATATCATTTTATTTCTTATATTTTCACTCACAAAATGATGATAACATCATTTTTATACATGCGGGAACCCGCCTTCACAAAATGATCTAACTCACCTTTCATCCTCGAACCATATATATGACATATATACGTATATAATATTTTATATATCATATTTTTATCACTTTTAAAATATAATATATTACTTACCTCTTCTCTGTAATGATCCTTGAAAAATGGAAGCGTTAATAATGCGTACGTATGGACTACCCTTCAATGATAGTAACATACTTCATTTTTTCGAAACATTATTACTGGTTTTTTTAAAAGAAAAATCTATTTAAAAATATGATAATTATGTAGTTATTAATATTATATCGATGATACAATGTATAATATATATATTAATATGTTCTTACATGAAGAAACTCGAATGACAAACATGTTAATTAACACTTGAAACTATAAAAACAATGAAGGATTATTAATGAATGGTTGAAAATATATTACAATAAGGATAATATATGATACTATTAATATTAATATAGTTCATTAATAAGTTAATAAAATTTTTAGAACAAATATATTGTGGTTTAAATAACCTTAAATCAAAAGAAAGCATGAAGTATGGGGTACATTGGCAATTTACATTCAATTGAAACTTATTTGTAATTACGAAAAATTTCATATTTAGATGGTGTATATACTACAACCTTGCAATGAAATATCATTATTTAATCAAAAATAATGGTATTTTATTATTCTAATTAAATCATCTAAAAAATGTATTTGACATGAAAATTAACAAGTGGTAAATGTTATTGTACAACCTCACTATTTTTTGTGATTCTAAACATTCTTGTTTAAACATAACATCCTTGTAATGATGTTTCATTATGAATTAAATTTAAATTAAATACCCATATTCGCGTATATTTTATATGATTATTTTATAAAACAGATACCATTATTAAATGTATATTTTAAATTTAATTTCATTAGATTAACTGGGGAGATATTGATAAATTTGTACTATTTACTCAAAACGGATACATTACTATAAGGAACATTGTTTATGAATTAAATATATTATTTGATATATTTGGATGTTTTTGGATATTCAAGAAATTTTTTGGGGACCATTTATATAAATTCCCTCGACGAATCGGTTGTCACCTGATAATAAATTACTTGGCCAAACTGTTTTCTTTTGTAACGTGTAATTTTAAACTATATTTTGAACAGTGTTGAATAATGATATATAGTTGTCCAGACCGAATTAGTATTTAACAATTATTTTATAATATATTTTATTAAATATCTTGATGGTTTATATATAATATTCCAAGAAAATATGATGTTAGATAATTTTTCATTGCCTTCATATAGAATTTATTTATTTTTATCCATGACACTTTCAATATGATATTATTTATAGATGAATTTCATTCATATGTTATTAATTAAATTGTATGTGTTCTTAGTTTTTTTTCCAATATATAGTTATTATAACTTATATTATACATATTATCAAATTATTTAAAAGGCTTGTGTGTTTATTTATTTACCATTTCGTGTTGATTATTCTAATGGATTCATGATATCTTCTTGTATATATAACCATTATTGAGAATTTGAGATCAGTCTTATTTAGTTTCCATTCCCTAGATATTTGATGATGAATTATGGAAATTACATATAAAAATGTTTTTTTATTATTTATGATTTATATTCATTTCCCAATGTAAAAATGGTATCATGTATGAATATGGTTCTCCAAAACTATGAAATGGGTTGTTCTTTCAGGATTCGACCCTTTGTATATATGACAATTTAATAAATTAATGAATCGTCTCCATGATAATGTTGTTCGGTTAACTATATTTTTTATCAACTGGTGGTTTAGTAGAGAAATTCATACCTAGATTTAGAAAAGAAATAGATTATATATCATTAACCAATGATAAACATTAAGGATATGTTTAGAAGAATATCTTAATGTTTTTTATGGAAGGGATTATATGGTTTTTAATTTCTATAAATCCCTATATGGATACTAAAACATTATATTGTTATAGAATAATTATACCAAGGGGTAATATCTTTGAAAAGGGAACATTAGGCATGACCTGTTTTCAACCTAGTGTATTCCAATGGGTCTTATTGCCCATCTAGTTCGACACTCCTGGGGGATATTATTAGGATAATTAACATTTTCATGAAAAATCATTATTATGGATTTAAATAGAAGAAAAAAATGAATGATATTGTTTAAATGTTTTTTCTTATATTTAAAATAAGGTGTCCCAAAGGAACTATAAAATAAATACTACGTGAGAAAAGGTAATAAATTATTTATTTTCCATTAAAAAATGGATATATGATTGAAAGAAAAAAATTTCCTCCTTTTGAAACATTTATATATCATTATCATAAATGTTGGGAAAATAGGAAATCCCCAAATCAGTTTGATGTTCTAGTGGTTTACCCAAATACAATGGAAGAATCTATGTTGAAATAAAATGAATGATATATTTGTTTAGAATAATTTTACCAATGATATTTGGATATGTGAAATATTAAAAACATTTAACTATTGATTTAAATTTATGAGATATGTATGTCATAATTAACTCAAGTGTTATGGTTACCATAATGGGTTATGATTTGAATAATAAAAATAAGTTCAATTAATTAAACAACTCTTTTTATATTTTAGGTGATGATAAACTACCAAAAATAAAGAAAATTTAGAGAAATTTATAAACTGTATATGTTTTATTGGAAATATTTTTTGGCCAATAATGCCTTAAAATTTTATATAAGTAATTTTATAGTTATTTTTATCCTTTACGATTAATGTTATCATTAATTAAATTTAATAATAGTCATATATGATTATCTGACATTGTAAAAAAAATCATGAATTAAAAATCTTGTTGAAAACATATTTAATGATTAACATTATTTCAAGCTTGACTATTATAATTATTTGGGAAAATTATAGTAATTACATTAATTTTTTTTATAAAAAAGACATCCATCATGATGGGTGAAAACCAATCAAGTCCTGGAAGGCCACAGGGCTTGAACAGATGACTAAAGTATGACAAGGTTTTACCGCCTACCACAATCCTACATGATTTCCTAGATATTATTACATTATTTTATGTTAATAATATTTATACATAGATATTAATGTTGACCCATTAAATATGACTATTTTGGTTTATAGATTGATTTATTATATTGGATAACTTGTTCCAACCGTATTTCGTTTGGATATTAGTTTGAGATAGATGAAAATACATTTCACTATATTATATATCTTATGATTTATTAAAAGAACATTTTACTGATTCATGTATATAAAAATTATTTTTGGATATTTACTTCTTGGAATAAGTGATGAATTAGAAATTGATCGAATAAATACCAAAACATGTTATTTTTCATATGAAATAGAAATGTATCAAGTAAGTATATTGAATTATATTCGTTGATAGTTAAATAAATATTCAACATTAGGAAAGTGATGTTGAAAAAATTTATCATATTTCATTCGTATCTGATGAATCATATGTTTTTATTTATCATCACATATTTATGGTTTTTATTCCCTTAACATTACACCATTGTTCACTTTCTTGTGATCAGGGAACACAATCAATATCTATAGTTATTTACTCTTTTCATCCATGTCTACAACATCACATGACACCCATGTTTTTACTATGTAAAAACCTTGTTATATCTTATCCCATATGTAATTTTAAATTCCTTATATCTCTCATTAATAATATATTTTATTAAAATTTTTATTTATGTTGTTTTTTAGACAATGGTATATCCAAATTGAAAACCATTGATAACCAATATCATGTTTAAAATAAGAAGATGAAATTTATTTAAGTTTTGGAGAGTGTAAAAATTAAAAAATTAAAAAATACTAATATTTTACTTCATTTAATAAGTTTCATGAAATACTGAGTTAGTTATATTACATGAAAATAATAATGTATTTGATACGATGCATTATATGCATAACTGAGATTTTTAGAATAATAAAATCCTATTAACATTATTATTTAATATATCTCCTGGAAGTTAAAATGGAGGTTATTAATAGTATTTACTAAATTATTAAAATATATATATGAGAAATTTGGAACGGTTACATATTTTTTAATAATAAAATAATAATCATTTAAAAGAAAAAGAAATATTTTCAGAAAAAAACTATTTTTTTAAAAGAGGGTTTAGTTGAACCTTGCAAACACAATAAGAAATTATTTTTTATATCTTTTAGAAAATATATATGAAATTATAAAAATATTTTTTTTAAATCATGGTATAAAAAGTTTATTAGGTTTATTTTTATGGGTTTTTAAGAAATATTTCATTTTTTGATGTATAGTGAAAAAATATGATTTCCAATCGAAGAAAAAAATTTCATTTGAAAAATTTATAAGAATAAATTATATTTTTTAATTATTTTAAATTGTTAAATTAGTTAATATTTCTATTAATTAATAAATTTTTGTTCAATTAGCTCATTTTCATGTTTTCTTTAGACATAAACAATTTGTAAACATTTGAACATTTTCATTATCAAAATTATCGTTCACATACTTTATGTGGGATTAATTATAAATTAAATTTTGGAAAATATATAAATTTAATTTAAAACAATAGATTCAATATTTATTATTAGATTAATTTATAGTTTATAATAAATTCAACATAAATTTTCACCGAAATAAATAGTGAATGCAATAAAATTTAATTTGCACATTTAAGTTAAAAATTCATTTACTTAGGGGTAAAACTAAAACAATAAGGGTAAAAAAGACCTATATAATTTTATAAAAATTATAATATGAATATATTTAGAAACGTAAGCCTATAATGTGTGATAAATGACTATTTTGGACACTTCAAGTACATGAAAAGACATGGCATCCCTTAATTTGTTTAACAAATACCAAATGTTTACACTCCACAACTTATAAAAGGTCTACCCATATCCTCTCTTTTTCAAAACATTATAACAATTTTGTATTTCCAATTACTGGAAAAAATATTTTATAACATTTTCTCCAATTATCCTAGAATCATTATTTTCTTAAAAAATACATCCTATTTATAAGGCTCTATCCTTAAAACATTACTTAATCTTGAGTTAAGTCAAGGATTAAAATTAAGGATCATATCAGGATTAGGGTTTTAGAGGATTAGGTCATAAATATTACATTACATATCAAAAATTACAAGTATACACTTCCACTAAATCCAAATTTTTCACACTAATAAAATTAATTAAATAAAAAACAAATATTTTCATGATATAAATCATCTTGATTTCTTCCATTCTCTTACCCTTCCATATACCCTATTAAAAACATTTCAAAAAAATGGGATGAGATTGAAAACCTCCGTAAGGATTATAAAATTAAGAAAGAAAATATTATTCCCTCAATACATACAAATCAATGAACTCATAATTTTAAATGATAAAACATAATCTCTTTAACATACCTCACGAAATACAAATATTTATGAATAACAAATAGAAATCATAAATCATAAATATTATTTGTGGCATCTATAATATACTTACATTGTATCTTTCACAGCTACATAGGGAGTTACTTTTAGAATACCCATTATAGTATATTTACTAAATCTCTTAAGAGAAACATTAATATTTTCCTCTTTCACATTACCCAATGCATTGGAGATCTATCTCGGGCTAGAATGTCCTTGTTTTATCACGAAACCACCCGTATACATCAACGATTCTAATGAACCAAAACATACTAATAACACATAGAACAAGAATAAAAGAGTGATAAAATTTCCACATTAAAATAAAAATATATAATTTCAATATATTTACATAAAAATTGCATTCTCAAAACTATTTTGAATATCAAAATACGTATAAAGGGTATATGGTATTTTTTCCCTTTTAAATCATTACTACTATTTATGGACGCCAATTATCAAATAATGGTTGCGGTTGTGGAAAGGTCATTTTCACCACATACGTTAAAAAGGAACATTTTTTTTGTTGTTTATTAGAACTCTTATAAGAAAAAAGATTCCCTTTTAATGAAATTAAAAGTCAAATGGTTTATACACCATATAAAATAATGTTGTTTGTAAATCAAAATATGCCTCAACGAAAAGAGATTGAGACAATGTCTCTAAAAAGATAATAATGTAAATAAAATAGATAAATTTCTTGAATTAACTATAATTAACCATGGTTAATGTATAAATAAAATATAGGACATAAAATGTTATTTATCAAATAATCATAGAGTGACATAATAAAAAAATTGAAGATTAGCTCAAATAATAGAAATTGTGTTAATAAGTTTCTTAAAGAATATTCAGCAGCCTAATGACGTCACTTTAATATTCAGAAAAGTGGTTAATGGGAGGGAAAATGGTCTCTAAACACTTGGACATATAACTTACCATAATAATGATATATAAAAACATATCAAAATATAATAAAATGGAAATTAAATGACATAATAAAAAAAGTCATTTACTAAAAAAGGAGGGTGAAAGGTTCCATTATCTTGAGTCTGACTCATCACATATGTTCTTTATTTCTCTTGAATAATAAACATATGTTAATTTCTAAATGATTAAGAACATTTTTCATGTTTATTATTCCATTTATGTTGATTATTACAACATTATAAACATTACAAAATTATTTAAGTTAATATCGGTCGTTAGGTCGATATTCGGTATGTGAGTCAAAAATAAACATGTCATAATTACAAATTGTCCATGTTGTCAAAATTCCATTATCTATAAAAATATATTCATCATTTAAATATCATATATATCGAGTATATATTTTTATTTATAATAGTATACAACATTTGTTGATAAGAAATGAAATGACCTATTTATGGGGACCGTAAGTCGTACGTACTCATGAACGCTACCTACATTTATTTTTCATATTAAATGGAATGAAAACCAAATGATACATAGTTATGTTATAATAATAGTATAATATAATATTTTATATATGTTACATAAGTTTATTAAATCCTACCCTTATACATTCCATGTATTTCATGAATAAGTAATATCACTTTGAGGGGGTGGTAGTCCGCCCTTCCTCAAATGAAATTATCGTATTTACACATTATAGAATGAATAGAGGGTTGATTTAAATAAAAAATAGAAGAATAGAGACAATATAAATATCATATATATCATTTATAAATATATTTCCATCATAATGGAATCCATTAGAGGCTGTAGAGGAAAATCCAAAAAACCAATGTTTTGTGAGGCAGTAGTTCGTTGTCCTCAGAAACAGTATGTTTATATCCATTAGATGGAGGTGTTTGTTTGTGCAGTTATAATCCCTATAATAATATCAAAATATTATATTTAGGATACTAGGGTTTTTATGTACTAAAACAACAAGAATAGAGTGTGATGTGAAGAAGTAAAATAATGGAAATGAACTTTAGAGAAGATGCTACCACTTAAAACGTGTAACTCCCTTTTGATTTGAGCCAAAAGGATTTAATGAATTTCTTTATTACCAAGGTAATAATTTTATGTTGAATGGAAGGATGTTTGTAGATTATTTGGGAATAATTTGGATGATCCAATGGTCTTTATATGTGTGATTAAATGGGTAGAGGTGACACCCTTTTATAAGAGGGAGGATGGGCACTTTGGGATAGTTGTGAATTATTATTTTGTAATAATATGATTTGTTTGATTTAAATTGGTCCCAAAGGAATTTATTTAAAATATAATATTTTTTTGTGTCTAAAACCACTAAACCAATAGTTTTTAAACAAGTCTAGGTCCCAAATTTAACCTTTATATTTAGCTTTAACCCCTAGTTAACTAATTTAACTCTTACCATGTCTTATTGTGTATTAATACTATATTTTTAATATATTAACTATAAAATTAAAATATAACCTCAATTGGTTGATTAATGACTTTTTAAAAAGTATCTATGATATTTGGAAGAATAATATATTTTTAAGACTATTATTTTATTTAATAAAATATTATTTGTTTTAAAAATTCATTTATATCAATTTTTATACTATTGATACCATGACATATTAAAAAATCCAAAACATCGCAATTAATTCTAAAAACATCATTTATTCAAATATAACAAGCCATGAACATCCATCAAATTTGTGTATCACACAAAATCTTTAAATTAAATTTATTTTAATATTTATTATCTCACTTATTTAAATCATTCAATAATAAGTTAATCACTACGTCATCAGTGTGTCATAAAAATATTAATTTATTTGATGTCTAAAAAATATAAATAAAATACCATGATATTGGAAAAAAATTTGATTTCTAATGAATATTTATAGTCAAGGATAAAACTTATATAATACTATATAAAAATTGTTTTATAAAAAGATACATGTTTATTTTATATTTTTCTTTACGTTAAATTAATTCTTATAAAATGTTATTTTCACATCAAAGTGGCACCATGGGGTCCCCATATCAACCCATGTATTCCCATGGTCATACAAATCTCATCCAATAGTATTATGAAACATGTTTGGGTAGTTTAATATTATTATTATAATAATGTTTACCCTTATTTACCATATTTACCCTTTAACCATGGTAAATAAAATAATTACTAAAGTTGCTATTGATAAACTAAAAAAAATAAAAGGTACCTATTTACACAATTTGTTCCTCTAGATTCCAAATATGGAATCAATTTTTCTAATTTCTAAACAAAAAAATTTCAGAAATTAATTTGAAATTAATTTTCATTGTCAGAACCAAAAAACGTGTTTTTAGAAGTGAAATCTATCAAACAGTTGACATGTGTTTTTATTCAATTTTAAAGTAGAATTACTTCCAATGAACAACATAGGAATTAAAGTTAAAAATATAATTCAATTAATTTTTAAAACCAATTGATTTTATGATCTATATATATAAATAAATTAGATGAAAATTGAGTTTTGACATAAAATGTGGTATTTTTAAATAATCATTAAAAAGGAACTTAATCATAAAATTACCAGAAATTTATCCAAAGTAAATTTTGACATCCCGATTATATATAAGAAGTTTATTTTTTCAAATATAACCTAAAATTTAAAAAAACTAGATTTTAAATGGGTTCCCCATGAAAAGGCGGTAAAACGAGCATTTAAAAATATTATAGCATTTCATGCTTAAAATTGGATTCATTCTTATTTTAAGCTATTTAAATTTATCAGATAATGTAGAGATATTTAAAAAAAATTTGTAATCACATTTTAGTTAGTTATATTCATTACTGCCAATAAAATAACTATGCATTAAATACCTTTTAAAATAATAATAATATTATATTATTTTTCTATATAACTCAAAGTTTTGTGCAACATAAGATTTCAATGAAACCCATTGTCGTGTGTTAAGTACGCTATCAGAAAAATATTTCATTTAATGTAAACATAATATATTATTCATAAATATTAATATAAATGAAAAAAATATTATTTTATAAATACCAAGGTTGTTACATCCTTCCCCCTTTTGGTAATTGTATCCCCGCAATTCTATTCACTTAAAAAATAATTGGGGGTATTTATACATCCAATGTTTTTTAGATTCCCATGTTGCCTCTTCAACCATATGGTTGTTTCACAAATTATTTAACTCATGAATTACCTTATTCTGCAATAGTTGTTCTCTTTAGTCAAGAATCTAGACTTGATGTTCCTCATAATAAAGATTATCTTCTAACTGAACTACTTTTCGACTCATAACGTGATATGGATTCGACATATAATTTCTCAACATGGAATCATGAAAAACATTATCTACCTTGGATAAACATGGAGGTAAAGCAAGTCTATATAAAATTGATCAAAATTTCATCAAGATTTCATTGGGTCCAATGAACGTCATACTCAACATTCCCTTTAGACCAAAACAAATCACACTTTTCCATGGAGAGGAATTGAGAAAGATGTGATCACGTACCTCGAAGGAAAGATCCTTCCACCGGTTATCCACACAACATTTCTACATTCCCTTATTTTTTCTCATATTCTTTTGAATCCCCTGAACTTTTTCTTCCATATATTCTACTAATTATGGTCCCATCAACATCTCTTCACCTACGTCAACCCAAACATTTGACATCGACACTGTATTCCATATAATTCCAAAAATGGTTTCATCTGTAAACTGGAATGAAAACTATTATTATATAGAAAATTAACCAAATAATGATATTGGTACCAAATTACTAAGTAATCCATTGAACAAGCACGTAGATATATTCTTATGTTTGGATTATTCATTATGACTGCCCGTATGATTACGGATTAAATGTTGTACTAAAATTTAATTCAGTACCCAACGACTTTTGAATGAACATCCAAAAGTTATAACTGAACCTAGGATCACGATCAGATACAATGGATAGGAGAACTCCTTGTTACCTGATTATCTCTTTAATATAAAATATAGAATGTTGATCAAGAGATAGAGTATCACGGATAGAAATAAAATGAGAATATTTTTTCAATCAATCAACAATAACCCAGATTGCATTGTTACCTTCAGAAGTCTTTGGTAATCCCACTAAAAAATCCATGGACACATTTTCCCATTTCCACTATGGAATTATCAAAGCATGAAGCATCCTTTTAAATGACTTCCACACTGCTTTAACCTGTTGACAAATCAAGAATCTTAAGGTAATGTAAGCAGTATATCTTTTCATTTCATCGCACCATTAATACTCTTGAATATCGCTCAACATTTTAGTACTCCCAATACGAACAAAAAACAGAGAACTACTATCATTACATAGCAACTCATTCTTCATCTATGAATAACAAGGTATATATAACCTTGGTCTAATTCTCAAAAAAATCTTTATCATTGTAAAATTCTGGTAACATACACTTCTAAACCAATTATACCATTTTCTAAAACTCACTGTATTCTTTCTTCACTTTCATTATTCTATCTACTAGAGACGATTTCACAGCCACATGAAACAAAATATATAAATTTCATGTAATAATAACTTCCAATCCAAAATACATAAAATCAAAACCCAAAGGATCATTTTCCAAAAGAAACATGGTTAATGTAGTATTACTCTTTCGACTATAAGTGTCAGCCACATTATTATCCATTTTATGGATGGTAATGGATCCAACAATCATAATCCTTGATTAAATCTATCCATATCTTCTATGTCATGTTTAATTATTTCTGAGTTAATATATACATAGAAATTTTGTGATCAGTATATATTTAACACTTTATGCCATACAAATGATGCCTCCAAATTTTATTGAAAACCCCATAGTAGCTAATTCTAAATCATGTGTAGGGTAATTTAACTCATGAGGTTTCAACAGACGTGAAGCATAATCAATTACCTAATCATTTTTCATAAGGATACAATCAAACCCTTTCAACAAAGAATCACTGTAGATAACAAATTCACCATTTTTGGAAGGTTGTTCCAATACTAGAGCATTCACCATACTTCTTTTCAATTCCTGAAGATATTCACCACATCCTTTTTCCTAGACGAAATTAACACTTTCTCGATTTGACTTTGTTAGTGGGATAGATAAACATAAAACATTTTCAACAAAACTCCTATAATAACCTGAAAAAACATTAAAACTGTGAATCTCATTAATATTTGTGGGTCTTGGTTATTATTCAAAAAAAAAATTTTCCACGGGATCAACTGTTATTCCATAATTAGAAACAATGTGACCACGGAATGAAATTTGTTGTAAACAAAACACACACTTGTAAAATTTCCCATACAGTTTCATTTCTTTTATGGTTTTAAATAAAACCCTTATATGTCTTTCATGTTGAAATTTTCGTTTTGAATATACAAAAATATCTTTAATTAACACAACCACAAACTTATCTAAGCACTCATGAAAAATTTTATTCATTAGATCCATGAATACATTAGGTGAATTGGTTAACCCAAAAGGCATAAATAAAAATTCATTATGTCCATATCTAATACAAAACTCAGTATATGGAATGTCTACTTCCTTTAAGTTCAACTGATGGTCCCCTAACCTCAAGTTAATCTTCGAACAATACTAAGCTCCATTCATGGGATCAAAAAAATCATCGATTTGAGGGAAAAGATACTTATTCTAAACATTTATGTCATTCATGTCTCTATATTCAATGAAAAGTCTCATTGCCCATCATTATTTTTAACTAACAAGATAGGAGGACCCCATGGTGATGTGCTATATAGAATGAGATGCTTACCTAATAACAATTTAAATTACTACTTTAACTCTAAAAGTTAAACTTGAGCCATTCGATAAGGGGGTTTGGAAAATATCTAAGAATCAGGAACGAAGCCAATTGTAAATTCAACTTCCCATTCATGTATTATACCAGGAAACTCATCTAGAAAAACATCAAGATACTCATTTAACACTAAAACATCATTAATTTGAAATGTTCATTTATTTTCAAAAATATGTACAAGGTAACATTCATTTTCATATTTTACTTGTTTCTCATCTTCCTGATTTGTTATAATAGTAAGGCTTAATTCATATACACAAACTTAAATTCTCTCTAAAAAGAATCCACATTATCTTAGAAGTCAATATTAGAATGATAAATGGAAATCTAATCCACAAACAAAAAAACATCAAACTCTACTATATGAAAAAACAATAAGGTTTGTAGGTATAGTCTTTCTGCCCACAAGTACATGAAGTTTATTATAATATCTTTTTGTCTCAACATTTCATCCAGGTGTTTTTACTACATGTTAAGGATTCATATCTCGAGATGGAATTCCGGATTTACTAGAAATTTTCTCAGAAATGAAAGAATGTGTAGAACCTAAATCAAACAACACATTGGTATAATATGAATAAACAAAAAATGTACATGATACTACTTAATTTGATGTCCCAACATCTATTGATGTATATGAAAAGGATTTCACTACCCCTTTTGGTTTATAGTTTACTACATTCCTTAATTTGAGTTCTTAATTTGACACTCTTTTTCATTATGACCTATTTCATTGCACTTAAAACATTTTACTGACTGTATGTCTGATTTTGTCTTACCATTACCCTGATATTTTTTAGTGCAATTAAAATACTTATTTACGATTTTACAATATCGAAATCACTTACCCAAATTCAAATGGAATTTCCCAATGTGCTTTTTAAAACAATTTTCACAAACTATAAACTTATGTTTCTTACCATCATAATTTTTGGAAGATTTATTCCCTTTCTACTTCTACAACGACGTCTTATTTTGGTGTTTTTTCAAAGAACACCTGATCGTCAGAAAATTGCATTTCCACATTGTCCACACATCAAACAAGTTTTTAACAACTTTTGAACTCATGAGAAGCTAAATCTCTTCGATATTTTGACATTAATCCTAAGTAAAAAATGATTGATTTTAATATCAAGATCATGTATGGCATTTGGATCATACCATTCAAGTTGAGTTAATTTTTCTTCATAAGTAACAACTATGTCAACCTCCTACCTCAATTATAAGAATTGTTTTACCATTCCAATTCAAACAACCTTAGGAAAATATTTCTCGAAAAAGTACCTTTGAATTCATCCCAATCAAGAGCATCAATCTCATCACTATCCCTGATATTTTTAACCATCGACCACCACTGATTGGCTAAAACATCAATACAGTAAACAAATAGACTAACCTTTGTATGTTATGAACACCCCATGTCACTGAAAATCATTTCCAGTGATTTAAAACACCCATCATCTAGCACATGGTCAGGTGATCCTTTGAATGACGAGGGAGGTTACCTCGTGAATTACTTCACTACTGACATGTTCCTTTGTGTTTGATCTAGCTGATCTCATTCATGGATACAAACCAATATTTGAAGCCTGATTTAACTATGTTATCATTGTAAACAAATGTTCAGTTATAATTCTGACCATCTCAAGTTGCATATTTGGAAGGTTTTTTACTCTTGATGTCATCCCATCATAGTTTCCATGTTTCCTCTACAGAAAACCATTATGAACACAAAAATATCATAGGTGATGAAACATGGTAATATTCAAATTCTCTTACATTTCAATCGTACCGTGAAATGATTTATGGATATTAATTTAACAATATGCTAAATCCTAAATTTTTCAAAACCAACATCTGA